>CM073556.1:7500-9836685 GCA_037074615.1 Leucaena leucocephala | reverse complement strand
ATGCATATTCGTCAAGAATCGGTTACCGAAAGCTAGAACTTTAGAACTTTTGCACACTTGCAGAATTGAACGAAAAGTTACGACCCACCTCAACATTCAATCAATAAGAATTCTAGAATGCCACTTTGGTTGTGGCTTCTATCCATACAGATCTCGAGAGTGTTTCTAGCCTCTTCTAGCGTACGTTTTGCACTGCTGAAGAATTGAATACAAAGTCAAGAACCGTCTTGACATTCAAATTGCAATCTGGAACGCCCTCTTTCTTTGCAAAATTCATGCATATTCGTCAAGAATCGATTACCGAAAGCTACAACTTTGGAACTTTTGCGCACTTGCAGAATTGAATGAACAGTCACGACCCACCTCAACATTCAATCAATAAGAATTCTAGAATTCCACTTTGGTTGTGGCTTCTATCCATACAGATCTCGAGAGTGTTCTAGCCTCTTCGAGCGTACGTTTTGCACTGCTGAAGAAATGAATACAAAGTCAAGAACCCTCTTGACATTCAAATTGCAATCTGCAACGCCCTCTTTCTTTGTAAAATTCATGCATATTCGTCAAGAATCGGTTACCGAAACCTAGAACTTTGGAACTTTTGCACACTTGCAGAATTGAATGAAAAGTCACGACCCACCTCAACATTCAATCAATAAGAATTCTAGAATGCCACTATGGTTGTGGCTTCTATCCATACAGATCTCGAGAGTGTTTCTAGCCTCTTCTAGCGTACCTTTTGCACTGCTGAAGAACTGAATACAAAGTCAAGAACCATCTTGACATTCAAATTGCAATCTGGAACGCCCTCTTTCTTTGCAAAATTCATGCATATTCGTCAAGAATCGGTTACCGAAAGCTAGAACTTTGGAACTTTTGCGCACTTGCAGAATTGAATGAAAAGTCACGACCCACCTCAACATTCAATCAATAAGAATTCTAGAATGCCACTTTTTTTGTGGCTTCTATCCATACAGATCTCGAGAGTGTTTCTAGCCTCTTCTAGCGTACATTTTGCACTGCTGAAGAATTGAATACAAAGTCAAGAACCGTCTTGACATTCAAATTGCAATCTGGAACGCCCTCTTTCTTTGCAAAATTCATGCATATTCGTCAAGAATCGGTTACCGAAAGCTAGAACTTTGGAACTTTTGCACACTTGCAGAATTGAACGAAAAGTTACGACCCACCTCAACATTCAATCAATAAGAATTCTAGAATGTCACTTTGGTTGTGGCTTCTATCCATACAGATCTCGAGAGTGTTTCTAGCCTCTTCTAGCGTACGTTTTGCACTGCTGAAGAATTGAATACAAAGTCAAGAACCGTCTTGACATTCAAATTGCAATCTGGAACGCCCTCTTTCTTTGCAAAATTCATGCATATTAGTCAAGAATCGGTTACCGAAAGCTAGAACTTTGGAACTTTTGCACACTTGCAGAATTGAACGAAAAGTTACGACCCACCTCAACATTCAATCAATAAGAATTCTAGAATGCCACTTTGGTTGTGGCTTCTATCCATACAGATCTCGAGAGTGTTTCTAGCCTCTTCTAGCGTACGTTTTGCACTGCTGAAGAATTGAATACAAAGTCAAGAACCGTCTTGACATTCAAATTGCAATCTGGAACACCCTCTTTCTTTGCAAAATTCATGCATATTCGTCAAGAATCGGTTACCGAAAGCTAGAACTTTGGAACTTTTGCGCACTTGCAGAATTGAATGAAAAGTCACGACCCACCTCAACATTCAATCAATAAGAATTCTAGAATGCCACTTTGGTTGTGGCTTCTATCCATACAGATCTCGAGAGTGTTTCTAGCCTCTTCTAGCGTACGTTTTGCACTGCTGAAGAATTGAATACAAAGTCAAGAACCGTCTTGACATTCAAATTGCAATCTGGAACGCCCTCTTTCTTTGCAAAATTCATGCATATTCGTCAAGAATCGGTTACCGAAAGCTAGAACTTTGGAACTTTTGCACACTTGTAGAATTGAATGAAAAGTCACGACCCAGCTCAACATTCAATGAATAAGAATTCTAGAATGCCACTTTGGTTGTGGCTTCTATCCATACAGATCTCGAGAGTGTTTCTAGCCTCTTCTAGCGTACGTTTTGCACTGCTGAAGAACTGAATACAAAGTCAAGAACCGTCTTGACAATCAAATTGCAATCTGCAACGCCCTCTTTCTTTGTAAAATTCATGCATATTCGTCAAGAATCGGTTACCGAAAGCTAGAACTTTGGAACTTTTGCACACTTGCAGAATTGAATGAAAAGTCACGACCCACCTCAACATTCAATCAATAAGAATTCTAGAATGCCACTATGGTTGTGGCTTCTATCCATACAGATCTCGAGAGTGTTTCTAGCCTCTTCTAGCGTACCTTTTGCACTGCTGAAGAACTGAATACAAAGTCAAGAACCATCTTGACATTCAAATTGCATTCTGGAACGCCCTCTTTCTTTGCAAAATTCATGCATATTCGTCAAGAATCGGTTACCGAAAGCTAGAACTTTGGAACTTTTGCGCACTTGCAGAATTGAATGAAAAGTCACGACCCACCTCAACATTCAATCAATAAGAATTCTAGAATGCCACTTTTTTTGTGGCTTCTATCCATACAGATCTCGAGAGTGTTTCTAGCCTCTTCTAGCGTACATTTTGCACTGCTGAAGAATTGAATACAAAGTCAAGAACCGTCTTGACATTCAAATTGCAATCTGGAACGCCCTCTTTCTTTGCAAAATTCATGCATATTCGTCAAGAATCGGTTACCGAAAGCTAGAACTTTGGAACTTTTGCACACTTGCAGAATTGAACGAAAAGTTACGACCCACCTCAACATTCAATCAATAAGAATTCTAGAATGCCACTTTGGTTGTGGCTTCTATCCATACAGATCTCGAGAGTGTTTCTAGCCTCTTCTAGCGTACGTTTTGCACTGCTGAAGAATTGAATACAAAGTCAAGAACCGTCTTGACATTCAAATTGCAATCTGGAACGCCCTCTTTCTTTGCAAAATTCATGCATATTAGTCAAGAATCGGTTACCGAAAGCTAGAACTTTGGAACTTTTGCACACTTGCAGAATTGAACGAAAAGTTACGACCCACCTCAACATTCAATCAATAAGAATTCTAGAATGCCACTTTGGTTGTGGCTTCTATCCATACAGATCTCGAGAGTGTTTCTAGCCTCTTCTAGCGTACGTTTTGCACTGCTGAAGAATTGAATACAAAGTCAAGAACCGTCTTGACATTCAAATTGCAATCTGGAACGCCCTCTTTCTTTGCAAAATTCATGCATATTCGTCAAGAATCGGTTACCAAAAGCTAGAACTTTGGAACTTTTGCGCACTTGCAGAATTGAATGAAAAGTCACGACCCACCTCAACATTCAATCAATAAGAATTCTAGAATGCCACTTTGGTTGTGGCTTCTATCCATACAGATCTCGAGAGTGTTTCTATCCTCTTCTAGCATACATTTTGCACTGCTGAAGAACTGAATACAAAGTCAAGAACCCTCTTGACATTCAAATTGCAATCTGGAACGCCCTCTTTCTTTGCAAAATTCATGCATATTCGTCAAGAATCGGTTACCAAAAGCTAGAACTTTGGAACTTTTGCGCACTTGCAGAATTGAATGAAAAGTCACGACCCACCTCAACATTCAATCAATAAGAATTCTAGAATGCCACTATGGTTGTGGCTTCTATCCATACAGATCTCGAGAGTGTTTCTAGCCTCTTCTAGCGTACGTTTTGCACTGCTGAAGAATTGAATACAAAGTCAAGAACCGTCTTGACATTCAAATTGCAATCTGGAACGCCCTCTTTCTTTGCAAAATTCATGCATATTCGTAAAGAATCGGTTACCGAAAGCTAGAACTTTGGAACTTTTGCGCACTTGCAGAATTGAATGAAAAGTCACGACCCACCTCAACATTCAATCAATAAGAATTCTAGAATTCCACTTTGGTTGTGGCTTCTATCCATACAGATCTCGAGAGTGTTTCTAGCCTCTTCTAGCGTACGTTTTGCACTGCTGAAGAAATGAATACAAAGTCAAGAACCCTCTTGACATTCAAATTGCAATCTGCAACGCCCTCTTTCTTTGTAAAATTCATGCATATTCGTCAAGAATCGGTTACCGAAAGCTAGAACTTTGGAACTTTTGCGCACTTGCAGAATTGAATGAAAAGTCACGACCCACCTCAACATTCAATCAATAAGAATTCTAGAATGCCACTTTGGTTGTGGCTTCTATCCATACAGATCTCGAGAGTGTTTCTAGCCTCTTCTAGCGTACATTTTGCACTGCTGAAGAACTGAATACAAAGTCAAGAACCGTCTTGACATTCAAATTGCAATCTGGAACGCCCTCTTTCTTTGCAAAATTCATGCATATTCGTCAAGAATCGGTTACCGAAAGCTAGAACTTTGGAACTTTTGCGCACTTGCAGAATTGAATGAAAAGTCACGACCCACCTCAACATTCAATCAATAAGAATTCTAGAATGCCACTATGGTTGTGGCTTCTATCCATACAGATCTCGAGAGTGTTTCTAGCCTCTTCTAGCGTACGTTTTGCACTGCTGAAGAATTGAATACAAAGTCAAGAACCGTCTTGACATTCAAATTGCAATCTGGAACGCCCTCTTTCTTTGTAAAATTCATGCATATTCGTCAAGAATCGGTTACCGAAAGCTAGAACTTTGGAACTTTTGCGCACTTGCAGAATTGAATGAAAAGTCACGACCCACCTCAACATTCAATCAATAAGAATTCTAGAATGCCACTTTGGTTGTGGCTTCTATCCATACAGATCTCGAGAGTGTTTCTAGCCTCTTCTAGCGTACGTTTTGCACTGCTGAAGAATTGAATACAAAGTCAAGAACCGTCTTGACATTCAAATTGCAATCTGGAACGCCCTCTTTCTTTGCAAAATTCATGCAAATTAGTCAAGAATCGGTTACCGAAAGCTAGAACTTTGGAACTTTTGCACACTTGCAGAATTGAACGAAAAGTTACGACCCACCTCAACATTCAATCAATAAGAATTCTAGAATGCCACTTTGGTTGTGGCTTCTATCCATACAGATCTCGAGAGTGTTTCTAGCCTCTTCTAGCGTACGTTTTGCACTGCTGAAGAAATGAATACAAAGTCAAGAACCCTCTTGACATTCAAATTGCAATCTGCAACGCCCTCTTTCTTTGTAAAATTCATGCATATTCGTCAAGAATCGGTTACCGAGAGCTAGAACTTTGGAACTTTTGCACACTTGCAGAATTGAATGAAAAGTCACGACCCAGCTCAACATTCAATCAATAAGAATTCTAGAATGCCACTTTGGTTGTGGCTTCTATCCATACAGATCTCGAGAGTGTTTCTAGCCTCTTCTAGCGTACATTTTGCACTGCTGAAGAATTGAATACAAAGTCAAGAACCGTCTTGGCATTCAAATTGCAATCTGGAACGCCCTCTTTCTTTGCAAAATTCATGCATATTCGTCAAGAATCGGTTACCGAAAGCTAGAACTTTGGAACTTTTGCACACTTGCAGAATTGAACGAAAAGTTACGACCCACCTCAGTATTCAATCAATAAGAATTCTAGAATGCCACTTTGGTTGTGGCTTCTATCCATACAGATCTCGAGAGTGTTTCTAGCCTCTTCTAGCGTACGTTTTGCACTGCTGAAGAATTGAATACAAAGTCAAGAACCGTCTTGACATTCAAATTGCAATCTGGAACGCCCTCTTTCTTTGCAAAATTCATGCATATTCGTCAAGAATCGGTTACCGAAAGCTAGAACTTTGGAACTTTTGCCCACTTGCAGAATTGAATGAAAAGTCACGACCCACCTCAACATTCAATCAATAAGAATTCTAGAATTCCACTTTGGTTGTGGCTTCTATCCATACAGATCTCGAGAGTGTTCTAGCCTCTTCGAGCGTACGTTTTGCACTGCTGAAGAAATGAATACAAAGTCAAGAACCCTCTTGACATTCAAATTGCAATCTGCAACGCCCTCTTTCTTTGTAAAATTCATGCATATTCGTCAAGAATCGGTTACCGAAAGCTAGACCTTTGGAACTTTTGCACACTTGCAGAATTGAATGAAAAGTCACGACCTACCTCAACATTCAATCAATAAGAATTCTAGAATGCCACTATGGTTGTGGCTTCTATCCATACAGATCTCGAGAGTGTTTCTAGCCTCTTCTAGCGTACATTTTGCACTGCTGAAGAATTGAATACAAAGTCAAGTACCATCTTGACATTCAAATTGCAATCTGGAACGCCCTCTTTCTTTGCAAAATTCATGCATATTCGTCAAGAATCGGTTACCAAAAGCTAGAACTTTGGAACTTTTGCGCACTTGCAGAATTGAATGAAAAGTCACGACCCACCTCAACATTCAATCAATAAGAATTCTAGAATGCCACTTTGGTTGTGGCTTCTATCCATACAGATCTCGAGAGTGTTTCTAGCCTCTTCTAGCGTACGTTTTGCACTGCTGAAGAACTGAATACAAAGTCAAGAACCGTCTTGACATTCAAATTGCAATCTGGAACGCCCTCTTTCTTTGCAAAATTCATGCATATTCGTCAAGAATCGGTTACCGAAAGCTAGAACTTTGGAACTTTTGCGCACTTGCAGAATTGAATGAAAAGTCACGACCCACCTCAACATTCAATCAATAAGAATTCTAGAATGCCACTATGGTTGTGGCTTCTATCCATACAGATCTCGAGAGTGTTTCTAGCCTCTTCTAGCGTACGTTTTGCACTGCTGAAGAATTGAATACAAAGTCAAGAACCGTCTTGACATTCAAATTGCAATCTGGAACGCCCTCTTTCTTTGCAAAATTCATGCATATTCGTCAAGAATCGGTTACCGAAAGCTAGAACTTTGGAACTTTTGCACACTTGCAGAATTGAATGAAAAGTCACGACCCAGCTCAACATTCAATGAATAAGAATTCTAGAATGCCACTTTGGTTGTGGCTTCTATCCATACAGATCTCGAGAGTGTTTCTAGCCTCTTCTAGCGTACGTTTTGCACTGCTGAAGAACTGAATACAAAGTCAAGAACCGTCTTGACAATCAAATTGCAATCTGCAACGCCCTCTTTCTTTGTAAAATTCATGCATATTCGTCAAGAATCGGTTACCGAAAGCTAGAACTTTGGAACTTTTGCACACTTGCAGAATTGAATGAAAAGTCACGACCCAGCTCAACATTCAATCAATAAGAATTCTAGAATGCCACTTTGGTTGTGGCTTCTATCCATACAGATCTCGAGAGTGTTTCTAGCCTCTTCTAGCGTACGTTTTGCACTGCTGAAGAATTGAATACAAAGTCAAGAACCGTCTTGGCATTCAAATTGCAATCTGGAACGCCCTCTTTCTTTGCAAAATTCATGCATATTCGTCAAGAATCGGTTACCGAAAGCTAGAACTTTGGAACTTTTGCACACTTGCAGAATTGAACGAAAAGTTACGACCCACCTCAACATTCAATCAATAAGAATTCTAGAATGCCACTTTGGTTGTGGCTTCTATCCATACAGATCTCGAGAGTGTTTCTAGCCTCTTCTAGCGTACGTTTTGCACTGCTGAAGAATTGAATACAAAGTCAAGAACCGTCTTGACATTCAAATTGCAATCTGGAACGCCCTCTTTCTTTGCAAAATTCATGCATATTCGTCAAGAATCGGTTACCAAAAGCTAGAACTTTGGAACTTTTGCGCACTTGCAGAATTGAAGAAAAGTCACGACCCACCTCAACATTCAATCAATAAGAATTCTAGAATGCCACTTTGGTTGTGGCTTCTATCCATACAGATCTCGAGAGTGTTTCTAGCCTCTTCTAGCGTACGTTTTGCACTGCTGAAGAACTGAATACAAAGTCAAGAACCGTCTTGACATTCAAATTGCAATCTGCAACGCCCTCTTTCTTTGCAAAATTCATGCATATTCGTCAAGAATCGGTTACCGAAAGCTAGACCTTTGGAACTTTTGCACACTTGCAGAATTGAACGAAAAGTTACGACCCACCTCAACATTCAATCAATAAGAATTCTAGAATGCCACTTTGGTTGTGGCTTCTATCCATACAGATCTCGAGAGTGTTTCTAGCCTCTTCTAGCGTACGTTTTGCACTGCTGAAGAACTGAATACAAAGTCAAGAACCGTCTTGACATTCAAATTGCAATCTGGAACGCCCTCTTTCTTTGCAAAATTCATGCATATTCGTCAAGAATCGGTTACCAAAAGCTAGAACTTTGGAACTTTTGCGCACTTGCAGAATTGAATGAAAAGTCACGACCCACCTCAACATTCAATCAATAAGAATTCTAGAATGCCACTATGGTTGTGGCTTCTATCCATACAGATCTCGAGAGTGTTTCTAGCCTCTTCTAACGTACGTTTTGCACTGCTGAAGAATTGAATACAAAGTCAAGAACCGTCTTGACATTCAAATTGCAATCTGGAACGCCCTCTTTCTTTGCAAAATTCATGCATATTCGTCAAGAATCGGTTACCGAAAGCTAGAACTTTGGAACTTTTGCGCACTTGCAGAATTGAATGAAAAGTCACGACCCACCTCAACATTCAATCAATAAGAATTCTAGAATGCCACTTTGGTTGTGGCTTCTATCCATACAGATCTCGAGAGTGTTTCTAGCCTCTTCTAGCGTACGTTTTGCACTGCTGAAGAAATGAATACAAAGTCAAGAACCCTCTTGACATTCAAATTGCAATCTGGAACGCCCTCTTTCTTTGTAAAATTCATGCATATTCGTCAAGAATCGGTTACCGAAAGCTAGAACTTTGGAACTTTTGCGCACTTGCAGAATTGAATGAAAAGTCACGACCCACCTCAACATTCAATCAATAAGAATTCTAGAATGCCACTATGGTTGTGGCTTCTATCCATACAGATCTCGAGAGTGTTTCTAGCCTCTTCTAACGTACGTTTTGCACTGCTGAAGAATTGAATACAAAGTCAAGAACCGTCTTGACATTCAAATTGCAATCTGGAACGCCCTCTTTCTTTGCAAAATTCATGCATATTCGTCAAGAATCGGTTACCGAAAGCTAGAACTTTGGAACTTTTGCGCACTTGCAGAATTGAATGAAAAGTCACGACCCACCTCAACATTCAATCAATAAGAATTCTAGAATGCCACTTTGGTTGTGGCTTCTATCCATACAGATCTCGAGAGTGTTTCTAGCCTCTTCTAGCGTACGTTTTGCACTGCTGAAGAAATGAATACAAAGTCAAGAACCCTCTTGACATTCAAATTGCAATCTGCAACGCCCTCTTTCTTTGTAAAATTCATGCATATTCGTCAAGAATCGGTTACCGAAAGCTAGAACTTTGGAACTTTTGCACACTTGCAGAATTGAATGAAAAGTCACGACCCACCTCAACATTCAATGAATAAGAATTCTAGAATGCCACTTTGGTTGTGGCTTCTATCCATACAGATCTCGAGAGTGTTTCTAGCCTCTTCTAGCGTACATTTTGCACTGCTGAAGAATTGAATACAAAGTCAAGAACCGTCTTGGCATTCAAATTGCAATCTGGAACGCCCTCTTTCTTTGCAAAATTCATGCATATTCGTCAAGAATCGGTTACCGAAAGCTAGAACTTTGGAACTTTTGCTCACTTGCAGAATTGAATGAAAAGTCACGACCCACCTCAACATTCAATCAATAAGAATTCTAGAATGCCACTTTGGTTGTGGCTTCTATCCATAGAGATCTCGAGAGTATTTCTAGCCTCTTCTAGCGTACGTTTTGCACTGCTGAAGAATTGAATACAAAGTCAAGAACCGTCTTGACATTCAAATTGCAATCTGGAACGCCCTCTTTCTTTGCAAAATTCATGCATATTCGTCAAGAATCGGTTACCGAAAGCTAGAACTTTGGAACTTTTGCACACTTGCAGAATTGAATGAAAAGTCACGACCCAGCTCAACATTCAATCAATAAGAATTCTAGAATGCCACTTTGGTTGTGGCTTCTATCCATACAGATCTCGAGAGTGTTTCTAGCCTCTTCTAGCGTACGTTTTGCACTGCTGAAGAATTGAATACAAAGTCAAGAACCGTCTTGGCATTCAAATTGCAATCTGGAACGCCCTCTTTCTTTGCAAAATTCATGCATATTCGTCAAGAATCGGTTACCGAAAGCTAGAACTTTGGAACTTTTGCACACTTGCAGAATTGAACGAAAAGTTACGACCCACCTCAACATTCAATCAATAAGAATTCTAGAATGCCACTTTGGTTGTGGCTTCTATCCATACAGATCTCGAGAGTGTTTCTAGCCTCTTCTAGCGTACGTTTTGCACTGCTGAAGAATTGAATACAAAGTCAAGAACCGTCTTGACATTCAAATTGCAATCTGGAACGCCCTCTTTCTTTGCAAAATTCATGCATATTCGTCAAGAATCGGTTACCAAAAGCTAGAACTTTGGAACTTTTGCGCACTTGCAGAATTGAAGAAAAGTCACGACCCACCTCAACATTCAATCAATAAGAATTCTAGAATGCCACTTTGGTTGTGGCTTCTATCCATACAGATCTCGAGAGTGTTTCTAGCCTCTTCTAGCGTACGTTTTGCACTGCTGAAGAATTGAATACAAAGTCAAGAACCGTCTTGACATTCAAATTGCAATCTGGAACGCCCTCTTTCTTTGCAAAATTCATGCATATTCGTCAAGAATCGGTTACCGAAAGCTAGAACTTTGGAACTTTTGCGCACTTGCAGAATTGAATGAAAAGTCACGACCCACCTCAACATTCAATCAATAAGAATTCTAGAATGCCACTTTGGTTGTGGCTTCTATCCATACAGATCTCGAGAGTGTTTCTAGCCTCTTCTAGCGTACGTTTTGCACTGCTGAAGAAATGAATACAAAGTCAAGAACCCTCTTGACATTCAAATTGCAATCTGCAACGCCCTCTTTCTTTGTAAAATTCATGCATATTCGTCAAGAATCGGTTACCGAAAGCTAGAACTTTGGAACTTTTGCACACTTGCAGAATTGAATGAAAAGTCACGACCCAGCTCAACATTCAATGAATAAGAATTCTAGAATGCCACTTTGGTTGTGGCTTCTATCCATACAGATCTCGAGAGTGTTTCTAGCCTCTTCTAGCGTACATTTTGCACTGCTGAAGAATTGAATACAAAGTCAAGAACCGTCTTGGCATTCAAATTGCAATCTGGAACGCCCTCTTTCTTTGCAAAATTCATGCATATTCGTCAAGAATCGGTTACCGAAAGCTACAACTTTGGAACTTTTGCGCACTTGCAGAATTGAATGAAAAGTCACGACCCACCTCAACATTCAATCAATAAGAATTCTAGAATGCCATTTTGGTTGTGGCTTCTATCCATAGAGATCTCGAGAGTATTTCTAGCCTCTTCTAGCGTACGTTTTGCACTGCTGAAGAATTGAATACAAAGTCAAGAACCGTCTTGACATTCAAATTGCAATCTGGAACGCCCTCTTTCTTTGCAAAATTCATGCATATTCGTCAAGAATCGGTTACCGAAAGCTAGAACTTTGGAACTTTTGCACACTTGCAGAATTGAATGAAAAGTCACGACCCAGCTCAACATTCAATCAATAAGAATTCTAGAATGCCACTTTGGTTGTGGCTTCTATCCATACAGATCTCGAGAGTGTTTCTAGCCTCTTCTAGCGTACGTTTTGGACTGCTGAAGAATTGAATACAAAGTCAAGAACCGTCTTGGCATTCAAATTGCAATCTGGAACGCCCTCTTTCTTTGCAAAATTCATGCATATTCGTCAAGAATCGGTTACCGAAAGCTAGAACTTTGGAACTTTTGCACACTTGCAGAATTGAACGAAAAGTTACGACCCACCTCAACATTCAATCAATAAGAATTCTAGAATGCCACTTTGGTTGTGGCTTCTATCCATACAGATCTCGAGAGTGTTTCTAGCCTCTTCTAGCGTACGTTTTGCACTGCTGAAGAATTGAATACAAAGTCAAGAACCGTCTTGACATTCAAATTGCAATCTGGAACGCCCTCTTTCTTTGCAAAATTCATGCATATTCGTCAAGAATCGGTTACCGAAAGCTACAACTTTGGAACTTTTGCGCACTTGCAGAATTGAATGAAAAGTCACGACCCACCTCAACATTCAATCAATAAGAATTCTAGAATGCCACTTTGGTTGTGGCTTCTATCCATACAGATCTCGAGAGTGTTCTAGCCTCTTCGAGCGTACGTTTTGCACTGCTGAAGAAATGAATACAAAGTCAAGAACCCTCTTGACATTCAAATTGCAATCTGCAACGCCCTCTTTCTTTGTAAAATTCATGCATATTCGTCAAGAATCGGTTACCGAAAGCTAGACCTTTGGAACTTTTGCACACTTGCAGAATTGAATGAAAAGTCACGACCCACCTCAACATTCAATCAATAAGAATTCTAGAATGCCACTATGGTTGTGGCTTCTATCCATACAGATCTCGAGAGTGTTTCTAGCCTCTTCTAGCGTACGTTTTGCACTGCTGAAGAATTGAATACAAAGTCAAGTACCATCTTGACATTCAAATTGCAATCTGGAACGCCCTCTTTCTTTGCAAAATTCATGCATATTCGTCAAGAATCGGTTACCAAAAGCTAGAACTTTGGAACTTTTGCGCACTTGCAGAATTGAATGAAAAGTCACGACCCACCTCAACATTCAATCAATAAGAATTCTAGAATGCCACTATGGTTGTGGCTTCTATCCATACAGATCTCGAGAGTGTTTCTAGCCTCTTCTAGCGTACGTTTTGCACTGCTGAAGAACTGAATACAAAGTCAAGTACCATCTTGACATTCAAATTGCAATCTGGAACGCCCTCTTTCTTTGCAAAATTCATGCATATTCGTCAAGAATCGGTTACCAAAAGCTAGAACTTTGGAACTTTTGCGCACTTGCAGAATTGAATGAAAAGTCACGACCCACCTCAACATTCAATCAATAAGAATTCTAGAATGCCACTATGGTTGTGGCTTCTATCCATACAGATCTCGAGAGTGTTTCTAGCCTCTTCTAGCGTACGTTTTGCACTGCTGAAGAACTGAATACAAAGTCAAGAACCGTCTTGACATTCAAATTGCAATCTGGAACGCCCTCTTTCTTTGCAAAATTCATGCATATTCGTCAAGAATCGGTTACCGAAAGCTACAACTTTGGAACTTTTGCCCACTTGCAGAATTGAATGAAAAGTCACGACCCACCTCAACATTCAATCAATAAGAATTCTAGAATGCCACTATGGTTGTGGCTTCTATCCATACAGATCTCGAGAGTGTTTCTAGCCTCTTCTAGCGTACGTTTTGCACTGCTGAAGAATTGAATACAAAGTCAAGTACCATCTTGACATTCAAATTGCAATCTGGAACGCCCTCTTTCTTTGCAAAATTCATGCATATTCATCAAGAATCGGTTACCAAAAGCTAGAACTTTGGAACTTTTGCGCACTTGCAGAATTGAATGAAAAGTCACGACCCACCTCAACATTCAATCAATAAGAATTCTAGAATGCCACCATGGTTGTGGCTTCTATCCATACAGATCTCGAGAGTGTTTCTAGCCTCTTCTAGCGTACCTTTTGCACTGCTGAAGAACTGAATACAAAGTCAAGAACCATCTTGACATTCAAATTGCAATCTGGAACGCCCTCTTTCTTTGCAAAATTCATGCATATTCGTCAAGAATCGGTTACCGAAAGCTAGAACTTTGGAACTTTTGCGCACTTGCAGAATTGAATGAAAAGTCACGACCCACCTCAACATTCAATCAATAAGAATTCTAGAATGCCACTTTTTTTGTGGCTTCTATCCATACAGATCTCGAGAGTGTTTCTAGCCTCTTCTAGCGTACATTTTGCACTGCTGAAGAATTGAATACAAAGTCAAGAACCGTCTTGACATTCAAATTGCAATCTGGAACGCCCTCTTTCTTTGCAAAATTCATGCATATTCGTCAAGAATCGGTTACCGAAAGCTAGAACTTTGGAACTTTTGCACACTTGCAGAATTGAACGAAAAGTTACGACCCACCTCAACATTCAATCAATAAGAATTCTAGAATGCCACTTTGGTTGTGGCTTCTATCCATACAGATCTCGAGAGTGTTTCTAGCCTCTTCTAGCGTACGTTTTGCACTGCTGAAGAATTGAATACAAAGTCAAGAACCGTCTTGACATTCAAATTGCAATCTGGAACGCCCTCTTTCTTTGCAAAATTCATGCATATTAGTCAAGAATCGGTTACCGAAAGCTAGAACTTTGGAACTTTTGCACACTTGCAGAATTGAACGAAAAGTTACGACCCACCTCAACATTCAATCAATAAGAATTCTAGAATGCCACTTTGGTTGTGGCTTCTATCCATACAGATCTCGAGAGTGTTTCTAGCCTCTTCTAGCGTACGTTTTGCACTGCTGAAGAAATGAATACAAAGTCAAGAACCGTCTTGACATTCAAATTGCAATCTGGAACGCCCTCTTTCTTTGCAAAATTCATGCATATTCGTCAAGAATCGGTTACCGAAAGCTAGAACTTTGGAACTTTTGCACACTTGCAGAATTGAAAGAAAAGTCACGACCCAGCTCAACATTCAATCAATAAGAATTCTAGAATGCCACTTTGGTTGTGGCTTCTATCCATACAGATCTCGAGAGTGTTTCTAGCCTCTTCTAGCGTACGTTTTGCACTGCTGAAGAATTGAATACAAAGTCAAGAACCGTCTTGGCATTCAAATTGCAATCTGGAACGCCCTCTATCTTTGCAAAATTCATGCATATTCGTCAAGAATCGGTTACCGAAAGCTAGAACTTTGGAACTTTTGCACACTTGCAGAATTGAACGAAAAGTTACGACCCACCTCAACATTCAATCAATAAGAATTCTAGAATGCCACTTTGGTTGTGGCTTCTATCCATACAGATCTCGAGAGTGTTTCTAGCCTCTTCTAGCGTACGTTTTGCACTGCTGAAGAATTGAATACAAAGTCAAGAACCGTCTTGACATTCAAATTGCAATCTGGAACGCCCTCTTTCTTTGCAAAATTCATGCATATTCGTCAAGAATCGGTTACCGAAAGCTAGAACTTTGGAACTTTTGCGCACTTGCAGAATTGAATGAAAAGTCACGACCCACCTCAACATTCAATCAATAAGAATTCTAGAATGCCACTTTGGTTGTGGCTTCTATCCATACAGATCTCGAGAGTGTTTCTAGCCTCTTCTAGCGTACATTTTGCACTGCTGAAGAACTGAATACAAAGTCAAGAACCGTCTTGACATTCAAATTGCAATCTGGAACGCCCTCTTTCTTTGCAAAATTCATGCATATTCGTCAAGAATCGGTTACCAAAAGCTAGAACTTTGGAACTTTTGCGCACTTGCAGAATTGAATGAAAAGTCACGACCCACCTCAACATTCAATCAATAAGAATTCTAGAATGCCACTATGGTTATGGCTTCTATCCATACAGATCTCGAGAGTGTTTCTAGCCTCTTCTAGCGTACGTTTTGCACTGCTGAAGAATTGAATACAAAGTCAAGAACCGTCTTGACATTCAAATTGCAATCTGGAACGCCCTCTTTCTTTGCAAAATTCATGCATATTCGTAAAGAATCGGTTACCGAAAGCTAGAACTTTGGAACTTTTGCGCACTTGCAGAATTGAATGAAAAGTCACGACCCACCTCAACATTCAATCAATAAGAATTCTAGAATTCCACTTTGGTTGTGGCTTCTATCCATACAGATCTCGAGAGTGTTTCTAGCCTCTTCTAGCGTACGTTTTGCACTGCTGAAGAAATGAATACAAAGTCAAGAACCCTCTTGACATTCAAATTGCAATCTGCAACGCCCTCTTTCTTTGTAAAATTCATGCATATTCGTCAAGAATCGGTTACCGAAAGCTAGAACTTTGGAACTTTTGCGCACTTGCAGAATTGAATGAAAAGTCACGACCCACCTCAACATTCAATCAATAAGAATTCTAGAATGCCACTTTGGTTGTGGCTTCTATCCATACAGATCTCGAGAGTGTTTCTAGCCTCTTCTAGCGTACGTTTTGCACTGCTGAAGAACTGAATAGAAAGTCAAGAACCGTCTTGACATTCAAATTGCAATCTGGAACGCCCTCTTTCTTTGCAAAATTCATGCATATGCGTCAAGAATCGGTTACCAAAAGCTAGAACTTTGGAACTTTTGCGCACTTGCAGAATTGAATGAAAAGTCACGACCCACCTCAACATTCAATCAATAAGAATTCTAGAATGCCACTATGGTTGTGGCTTCTATCCATACAGATCTCGAGAGTGTTTCTAGCCTCTTCTAGCGTACGTTTTGCACTGCTGAAGAATTGAATACAAAGTCAAGAACCGTCTTGACATTCAAATTGCAATCTGGAACGCCCTCTTTCTTTGCAAAATTCATGCATATTCGTCAAGAATCGGTTACCGAAAGCTAGAACTTTGGAACTTTTGCGCACTTGCAGAATTGAATGAAAAGTCACGACCCACCTCAACATTCAATCAATAAGAATTCTAGAATGCCACTTTGGTTGTGGCTTCTATCCATACAGATCTCGAGAGTGTTTCTAGCCTCTTCTAGCGTACGTTTTGCACTGCTGAAGAATTGAATACAAAGTCAAGAACCGTCTTGACATTCAAATTGCAATCTGGAACGCCCTCTTTCTTTGCAAAATTCATGCAAATTAGTCAAGAATCGGTTACCGAAAGCTAGAACTTTGGAACTTTTGCACACTTGCAGAATTGAACGAAAAGTTACGACCCACCTCAACATTCAATCAATAAGAATTCTAGAATGCCACTTTGGTTGTGGCTTCTATCCATACAGATCTCGAGAGTGTTTCTAGCCTCTTCTAGCGTACGTTTTGCACTGCTGAAGAAATGAATACAAAGTCAAGAACCCTCTTGACATTCAAATTGCAATCTGCAACGCCCTCTTTCTTTGTAAAATTCATGCATATTCGTCAAGAATCGGTTACCGAAAGCTAGAACTTTGGAACTTTTGCACACTTGCAGAATTGAATGAAAAGTCACGACCCAGCTCAACATTCAATGAATAAGAATTCTAGAATGCCACTTTGGTTGTGGCTTCTATCCATACAGATCTCGAGAGTGTTTCTAGCCTCTTCTAGCGTACATTTTGCACTGCTGAAGAATTGAATACAAAGTCAAGAACCGTCTTGGCATTCAAATTGCAATCTGGAACGCCCTCTTTCTTTGCAAAATTCATGCATATTCGTCAAGAATCGGTTACCGAAAGCTAGAACTTTGGAACTTTTGCACACTTGCAGAATTGAACGAAAAGTTACGACCCACCTCAATATTCAATCAATAAGAATTCTAGAATGCCACTTTGGTTGTGGCTTCTATCCATACAGATCTCGAGAGTGTTTCTAGCCTCTTCTACCGTACGTTTTGCACTGCTGAAGAATTGAATACAAAGTCAAGAACCGTCTTGACATTCAAATTGCAATCTGGAACGCCCTCTTTCTTTGCAAAATTCATGCATATTCGTCAAGAATCGGTTACCGAAAGCTAGAACTTTGGAACTTTTGCACACTTGCAGAATTGAATGAAAAGTCACGACCCACCTCAACATTCAATCAATAAGAATTCTAGAATTCCACTTTGGTTGTGGCTTCTATCCATACAGATCTCGAGAGTGTTCTAGCCTCTTCGAGCGTACGTTTTGCACTGCTGAAGAAATGAATACAAAGTCAAGAACCCTCTTGACATTCAAATTGCAATCTGCAACGCCCTCTTTCTTTGTAAAATTCATGCATATTCGTCAAGAATCGGTTACCGAAAGCTAGACCTTTGGAACTTTTGCACACTTGCAGAATTGAATGAAAAGTCACGACCCACCTCAACATTCAATCAATAAGAAATCTAGAATGCCACTATGGTTGTGGCTTCTATCCATACAGATCTCGAGAGTGTTTCTAGCCTCTTCTAGCGTACGTTTTGCACTGCTGAAGAATTGAATACAAAGTCAAGTACCATCTTGACATTCAAATTGCAATCTGGAACGCCCTCTTTCTTTGCAAAATTCATGCATATTCGTCAAGAATCGGTTACCAAAAGCTAGAACTTTGGAACTTTTGCGCACTTGCAGAATTGAATGAAAAGTCACGACCCACCTCAACATTCAATCAATAAGAATTCTAGAATGCCACTTTGGTTGTGGCTTCTATCCATACAGATCTCGAGAGTGTTTCTAGCCTCTTCTAGCGTACGTTTTGCACTGCTGAAGAACTGAATACAAAGTCAAGAACCGTCTTGACATTCAAATTGCAATCTGGAACGCCCTCTTTCTTTGCAAAATTCATGCATATTCGTCAAGAATCGGTTACCGAAAGCTAGAACTTTGGAACTTTTGCCCACTTGCAGAATTGAATGAAAAGTCACGACCCACCTCAACATTCAATCAATAAGAATTCTAGAATGCCACTATGGTTGTGGCTTCTATCCATACAGATCTCGAGACTGTTTCTAGCCTCTTCTAGCGTACGTTTTGCACTGCTGAAGAATTGAATACAAAGTCAAGAACCGTCTTGACATTCAAATTGCAATCTGGAACGCCCTCTTTCTTTGCAAAATTCATGCATATTCGTCAAGAATCGGTTACCGAAAGCTAGAACTTTGGAACTTTTGCGCACTTGCAGAATTGAATGAAAAGTCACGACCCACCTCAACATTCAATCAATAAGAATTCTAGAATGCCACTTTGGTTGTGGCTTCTATCCATACAGATCTCGAGAGTGTTTCTAGCCTCTTCTAGCGTACGTTTTGCACTGCTGAAGAATTGAATACAAAGTCAAGAACCGTCTTGACATTCAAATTGCAATCTGGAACGCCCTCTTTCTTTGCAAAATTCATGCATATTCGTCAAGAATCGGTTACCGAAAGCTAGAACTTTGGAACTTTTGCACACTTGCAGAATTGAATGAAAAGTCACGACCCAGCTCAACATTCAATGAATAAGAATTCTAGAATGCCACTTTTTTTGTGGCTTCTATCCATACAGATCTCGAGAGTGTTTCTAGCCTCTTCTAGCGTACATTTTGCACTGCTGAAGAATTGAATACAAAGTCAAGAACCGTCTTGACATTCAAATTGCAATCTGGAACGCCCTCTTTCTTTGCAAAATTCATGCATATTAGTCAAGAATCGGTTACCGAAAGCTAGAACTTTGGAACTTTTGCCCACTTGCAGAATTGAACGAAAAGTTACGACCCACCTCAACATTCAATCAATAAGAATTCTAGAATGCCACTTTGGTTGTGGCTTCTATCCATACAGATCTCGAGAGTGTTTCTAGCCTCTTCTAGCGTACGTTTTGCACTGCTGAAGAAATGAATACAAAGTCAAGAACCCTCTTGACATTCAAATTGCAATCTGCAACGCCCTCTTTCTTTGTAAAATTCATGCATATTCGTCAAGAATCGGTTACCGAAAGCTAGAATTTTGGAACTTTTGCACACTTGCAGAATTGAATGAAAAGTCACGACCCACCTACACTTTCAATCAATAAGAATTCTAGAATGCCACTTTGGTTGTGGCTTCTATCCATACAGATCTCGAGAGTGTTTCTAGCCTCTTCTAGCGTACATTTTGCACTGCTGAAGAACTGAATACAAAGTCAAGAACCGTCTTGACATTCAAATTGCAATCTGGAACGCCCTCTTTCTTTGCAAAATTCATGCATATTCGTCAAGAATCGGTTACCAAAAGCTAGAACTTTGGAACTTTTGCGCACTTGCAGAATTGAATGAAAAGTCACGACCCACCTCAACATTCAATCAATAAGAATTCTAGAATGCCACTATGGTTATGGCTTCTATCCATACAGATCTCGAGAGTGTTTCTAGCCTCTTCTAGCGTACGTTTTGCACTGCTGAAGAATTGAATACAAAGTCAAGAACCGTCTTGACATTCAAATTGCAATCTGGAACGCCCTCTTTCTTTGCAAAATTCATGCATATTTGTAAAGAATCGGTTACCGAAAGCTAGAACTTTGGAACTTTTGCGCACTTGCAGAATTGAATGAAAAGTCACGACCCACCTCAACATTCAATCAATAAGAATTCTAGAATTCCACTTTGGTTGTGGCTTCTATCCATACAGATCTCGAGAGTGTTTCTAGCCTCTTCTAGCGTACGTTTTGCACTGCTGAAGAAATGAATACAAAGTCAAGAACCCTCTTGACATTCAAATTGCAATCTGCAACGCCCTCTTTCTTTGTAAAATTCATGCATATTCGTCAAGAATCGGTTACCGAAAGCTAGAACTTTGGAACTTTTGCGCACTTGCAGAATTGAATGAAAAGTCACGACCCACCTCAACATTCAATCAATAAGAATTCTAGAATGCCACTTTGGTTGTGGCTTCTATCCATACAGATCTCGAGAGTGTTTCTAGCCTCTTCTAGCGTACGTTTTGCACTGCTGAAGAACTGAATAGAAAGTCAAGAACCGTCTTGACATTCAAATTGCAATCTGGAACGCCCTCTTTCTTTGCAAAATTCATGCATATGCGTCAAGAATCGGTTACCAAAAGCTAGAACTTTGGAACTTTTGCGCACTTGCAGAATTGAATGAAAAGTCACGACCCACCTCAACATTCAATCAATAAGAATTCTAGAATGCCACTATGGTTGTGGCTTCTATCCATACAGATCTCGAGAGTGTTTCTAGCCTCTTCTAGCGTACGTTTTGCACTGCTGAAGAATTGAATACAAAGTCAAGAACCGTCTTGACATTCAAATTGCAATCTGGAACGCCCTCTTTCTTTGCAAAATTCATGCATATTCGTCAAGAATCGGTTACCGAAAGCTAGAACTTTGGAACTTTTGCACACTTGCAGAATTGAACGAAAAGTTACGACCCACCTCAACATTCAATCAATAAGAATTCTAGAATGCCACTTTGGTTGTGGCTTCTATCCATACAGATCTCGAGAGTGTTTCTAGCCTCTTCTAGCGTACGTTTTGCACTGCTGAAGAAATGAATACAAAGTCTAGAACCGTCTTGACATTCAAATTGCAATCTGGAACGCCCTCTTTCTTTGCAAAATTCATGCATATTCGTCAAGAATCGGTTACCAAAAGCTAGAACTTTGGAACTTTTGCGCACTTGCAGAATTGAATGAAAAGTCACGACCCACCTCAACATTCAATCAATAAGAATTCTAGAATGCCACTATGGTTATGGCTTCTATCCATACAGATCTCGAGAGTGTTTCTAGCCTCTTCTAGCGTACGTTTTGCACTGCTGAAGAATTGAATACAAAGTCAAGAACCGTATTGACATTCAAATTGCAATCTGGAACGCCCTCTTTCTTTGCAAAATTCATGCATATTCGTAAAGAATCGGTTACCGAAAGCTAGAACTTTGGAACTTTTGCGCACTTGCAGAATTGAATGAAAAGTCACGACCCACCTCAACATTCAATCAATAAGAATTCTAGAATTCCACTTTGGTTGTGGCTTCTATCCATACAGATCTCGAGAGTGTTTCTAGCCTCTTCTAGCGTACGTTTTGCACTGCTGAAGAAATGAATACAAAGTCAAGAACCCTCTTGACATTCAAATTGCAATCTGCAACGCCCTCTTTCTTTGTAAAATTCATGCATATTCGTCAAGAATCGGTTACCGAAAGCTAGAACTTTGGAACTTTTGCGCACTTGCAGAATTGAATGAAAAGTCACGACCCACCTCAACATTCAATCAATAAGAATTCTAGAATGCCACTTTGGTTGTGGCTTCTATCCATACAGATCTCGAGAGTGTTTCTAGCCTCTTCTAGCGTACGTTTTGCACTGCTGAAGAACTGAATAGAAAGTCAAGAACCGTCTTGACATTCAAATTGCAATCTGGAACGCCCTCTTTCTTTGCAAAATTCATGCATATGCGTCAAGAATCGGTTACCAAAAGCTAGAACTTTGGAACTTTTGCGCACTTGCAGAATTGAATGAAAAGTCACGACCCATCTCAACATTCAATCAATAAGAATTCTAGAATGCCACTATGGTTGTGGCTTCTATCCATACAGATCTCGAGAGTGTTTCTAGCCTCTTCTAGCGTACGTTTTGCACTGCTGAAGAATTGAATACAAAGTCAAGAACCGTCTTGACATTCAAATTGCAATCTGGAACGCCCTCTTTCTTTGCAAAATTCATGCATATTCGTCAAGAATCGGTTACCGAAAGCTAGAACTTTGGAACTTTTGCGCACTTGCAGAATTGAATGAAAAGTCACGACCCACCTCAACATTCAATCAATAAGAATTCTAGAATGCCACTTTGGTTGTGGCTTCTATCCATACAGATCTCGAGAGTGTTTCTAGCCTCTTCTAGCGTACGTTTTGCACTGCTGAAGAATTGAATACAAAGTCAAGAACCGTCTTGACATTCAAATTGCAATCTGGAACGCCCTCTTTCTTTGCAAAATTCATGCAAATTAGTCAAGAATCGGTTACCGAAAGCTAGAACTTTGGAACTTTTGCACACTTGCAGAATTGAACGAAAAGTTACGACCCACCTCAACATTCAATCAATAAGAATTCTAGAATGCCACTTTGGTTGTGGCTTCTATCCATACAGATCTCGAGAGTGTTTCTAGCCTCTTCTAGCGTACGTTTTGCACTGCTGAAGAAATGAATACAAAGTCAAGAACCCTCTTGACATTCAAATTGCAATCTGCAACGCCCTCTTTCTTTGTAAAATTCATGCATATTCGTCAAGAATCGGTTACCGAAAGCTAGAACTTTGGAACTTTTGCACACTTGCAGAATTGAACGAAAAGTTACGACCCACCTCAACATTCAATCAATAAGAATTCTAGAATGCCACTTTGGTTGTGGCTTCTATCCATACAGATCTCGAGAGTGTTTCTAGCCTCTTCTAGCGTACGTTTTGCACTGCTGAAGAATTGAATACAAAGTCAAGAACCGTCTTGACATTCAAATTGCAATCTGGAACGCCCTCTTTCTTTGCAAAATTCATGCATATTCGTCAAGAATCGGTTACCGAAAGCTAGAACTTTGGAACTTTTGCACACTTGCAGAATTGAATGAAAAGTCACGACCCACCTCAACATTCAATCAATAAGAATTCTAGAATTCCACTTTGGTTGTGGCTTCTATCCATACAGATCTCGAGAGTGTTCTAGCCTCTTCGAGCGTACGTTTTGCACTGCTGAAGAAATGAATACAAAGTCAAGAACCCTCTTGACATTCAAATTGCAATCTGCAACGCCCTCTTTCTTTGTAAAATTCATGCATATTCGTCAAGAATCGGATACCGAAAGCTAGACCTTTGGAACTTTTGCACACTTGCAGAATTGAATGAAAAGTCACGACCCACCTCAACATTCAATCAATAAGAAATCTAGAATGCCACTATGGTTGTGGCTTCTATCCATACAGATCTCGAGAGTGTTTCTAGCCTCTTCTAGCGTACGTTTTGCACTGCTGAAGAATTGAATACAAAGTCAAGTACCATCTTGACATTCAAATTGCAATCTGGAACGCCCTCTTTCTTTGCAAAATTCATGCATATTCGTCAAGAATCGGTTACCAAAAGCTAGAACTTTGGAACTTTTGCGCACTTGCAGAATTGAATGAAAAGTCACGACCCACCTCAACATTCAATCAATAAGAATTCTAGAATGCCACTTTGGTTGTGGCTTCTATCCATACAGATCTCGAGAGTGTTTCTAGCCTCTTCTAGCGTACGTTTTGCACTGCTGAAGAACTGAATACAAAGTCAAGAACCGTCTTGACATTCAAATTGCAATCTGGAACGCCCTCTTTCTTTGCAAAATTCATGCATATTCGTCAAGAATCGGTTACCGAAAGCTAGAACTTTGGAACTTTTGCCCACTTGCAGAATTGAATGAAAAGTCACGACCCACCTCAACATTCAATCAATAAGAATTCTAGAATGCCACTATGGTTGTGGCTTCTATCCATACAGATCTCGAGACTGTTTCTAGCCTCTTCTAGCGTACGTTTTGCACTGCTGAAGAACTGAATACAAAGTCAAGAACCGTCTTGACATTCAAATTGCAATCTGGAACGCCCTCTTTCTTTGCAAAATTCATGCATATTCGTCAAGAATCGGTTACCGAAAGCTAGAACTTTGGAACTTTTGCACACTTGCAGAATTGAAAGAAAAGTCACGACCCACCTCAACATTCAATCAATAAGAATTCTAGAATGCCACTATGGTTGTGGCTTCTATCCATACAGATCTCGAGAGTGTTTCTAGCCTCTTCTAGCGTACGTTTTGCACTGCTGAAGAATTGAATACAAAGTCAAGTACCATCTTGACATTCAAATTGCAATCTGGAACGCCCTCTTTCTTTGCAAAATTCATGCATATTCGTCAAGAATCGGTTACCGAAAGCTAGAACTTTGGAACTTTTGCACACTTGTAGAATTGAACGAAAAGTTACGACCCACCTCAACATTCAATCAATAAGAATTCTAGAATGCCACTTTGGTTGTGGCTTCTATCCATACAGATCTCGAGAGTGTTTCTAGCCTCTTCTAGCGTACGTTTTGCACTGCTGAAGAATTGAATACAAAGTCAAGAACCGTCTTGACATTCAAATTGCAATCTGGAACGCCCTCTTTCTTTGCAAAATTCATGCATATTCGTCAAGAATCGGTTACCGAAAGCTAGAACTTTGGAACTTTTGCGCACTTGCAGAATTGAATGAAAAGTCACGACCCACCTCAACATTCAATCAATAAGAATTCTAGAATGCCACTTTGGTTGTGGCTTCTATCCATACAGATCTCGAGAGTGTTTCTAGCCTCTTCTAGCGTACATTTTGCACTGCTGAAGAACTGAATACAAAGTCAAGAACCGTCTTGACATTCAAATTGCAATCTGGAACGCCCTCTTTCTTTGCAAAATTCATGCATATTCGTCAAGAATCGGTTACCAAAAGCTAGAACTTTGGAACTTTTGCGCACTTGCAGAATTGAATGAAAAGTCACGACCCACCTCAACATTCAATCAATAAGAATTCTAGAATGCCACTATGGTTTGGCTTCTATCCATACAGATCTCGAGAGTGTTTCTAGCCTCTTCTAGCGTACGTTTTGCACTGCTGAAGAATTGAATACAAAGTCAAGAACCGTCTTGACATTCAAATTGCAATCTGGAACGCCCTCTTTCTTTGCAAAATTCATGCATATTCGTAAAGAATCGGTTACCGAAAGCTAGAACTTTGGAACTTTTGCGCACTTGCAGAATTGAATGAAAAGTCACGACCCACCTCAACATTCAATCAATAAGAATTCTAGAATTCCACTTTGGTTGTGGCTTCTATCCATACAGATCTCGAGAGTGTTTCTAGCCTCTTCTAGCGTACGTTTTGCACTGCTGAAGAAATGAATACAAAGTCAAGAACCCTCTTGACATTCAAATTGCAATCTGCAACGCCCTCTTTCTTTGTAAAATTCATGCATATTCGTCAAGAATCGGTTACCGAAAGCTAGAACTTTGGAACTTTTGCGCACTTGCAGAATTGAATGAAAAGTCACGACCCACCTCAACATTCAATCAATAAGAATTCTAGAATGCCACTTTGGTTGTGGCTTCTATCCATACAGATCTCGAGAGTGTTTCTAGCCTCTTCTAGCGTACGTTTTGCACTGCTGAAGAACTGAATAGAAAGTCAAGAACCGTCTTGACATTCAAATTGCAATCTGGAACGCCCTCTTTCTTTGCAAAATTCATGCATATGCGTCAAGAATCGGTTACCAAAAGCTAGAACTTTGGAACTTTTGCGCACTTGCAGAATTGAATGAAAAGTCACGACCCACCTCAACATTCAATCAATAAGAATTCTAGAATGCCACTATGGTTGTGGCTTCTATCCATACAGATCTCGAGAGTGTTTCTAGCCTCTTCTAGCGTACGTTTTGCACTGCTGAAGAATTGAATACAAAGTCAAGAACCGTCTTGACATTCAAATTGCAATCTGGAACGCCCTCTTTCTTTGCAAAATTCATGCATATTCGTCAAGAATCGGTTACCGAAAGCTAGAACTTTGGAACTTTTGCGCACTTGCAGAATTGAATGAAAAGTCACGACCCACCTCAACATTCAATCAATAAGAATTCTAGAATGCCACTTTGGTTGTGGCTTCTATCCATACAGATCTCGAGAGTGTTTCTAGCCTCTTCTAGCGTACGTTTTGCACTGCTGAAGAATTGAATACAAAGTCAAGAACCGTCTTGACATTCAAATTGCAATCTGGAACGCCCTCTTTCTTTGCAAAATTCATGCAAATTAGTCAAGAATCGGTTACCGAAAGCTAGAACTTTGGAACTTTTGCACACTTGCAGAATTGAACGAAAAGTTACGACCCACCTCAACATTCAATCAATAAGAATTCTAGAATGCCACTTTGGTTGTGGCTTCTATCCATACAGATCTCGAGAGTGTTTCTAGCCTCTTCTAGCGTACGTTTTGCACTGCTGAAGAAATGAATACAAAGTCAAGAACCCTCTTGACATTCAAATTGCAATCTGCAACGCCCTCTTTCTTTGTAAAATTCATGCATATTCGTCAAGAATCGGTTACCGAAAGCTAGAACTTTGGAACTTTTGCACACTTGCAGAATTGAATGAAAAGTCACGACCCAGCTCAACATTCAATGAATAAGAATTCTAGAATGCCACTTTGGTTGTGGCTTCTATCCATACAGATCTCGAGAGTGTTTCTAGCCTCTTCTAGCGTACATTTTGCACTGCTGAAGAATTGAATACAAAGTCAAGAACCGTCTTGGCATTCAAATTGCAATCTGGAACGCCCTCTTTCTTTGCAAAATTCATGCATATTCGTCAAGAATCGGTTACCGAAAGCTAGAACTTTGGAACTTTTGCACACTTGCAGAATTGAACGAAAAGTTACGACCCACCTCAATATTCAATCAATAAGAATTCTAGAATGCCACTTTGGTTGTGGCTTCTATCCATACAGATCTCGAGAGTGTTTCTAGCCTCTTCTAGCGTACGTTTTGCACTGCTGAAGAATTGAATACAAAGTCAAGAACCGTCTTGCATTCAAATTGCAATCTGGAACGCCCTCTTTCTTTGCAAAATTCATGCATATTCGTCAAGAATCGGTTACCGAAAGCTAGAACTTTGGAACTTTTGCACACTTGCAGAATTGAATGAAAAGTCACGACCCACCTCAACATTCAATCAATAAGAATTCTAGAATTCCACTTTGGTTGTGGCTTCTATCCATACAGATCTCGAGAGTGTTCTAGCCTCTTCGAGCGTACGTTTTGCACTGCTGAAGAAATGAATACAAAGTCAAGAACCCTCTTGACATTCAAATTGCAATCTGCAACGCCCTCTTTCTTTGTAAAATTCATGCATATTCGTCAAGAATCGGTTACCGAAAGCTAGACCTTTGGAACTTTTGCACACTTGCAGAATTGAATGAAAAGTCACGACCCACCTCAACATTCAATCAATAAGAAATCTAGAATGCCACTATGGTTGTGGCTTCTATCCATACAGATCTCGAGAGTGTTTCTAGCCTCTTCTAGCGTACGTTTTGCACTGCTGAAGAATTGAATACAAAGTCAAGTACCATCTTGACATTCAAATTGCAATCTGGAACGCCCTCTTTCTTTGCAAAATTCATGCATATTCGTCAAGAATCGGTTACCAAAAGCTAGAACTTTGGAACTTTTGCGCACTTGCAGAATTGAATGAAAAGTCACGACCCACCTCAACATTCAATCAATAAGAATTCTAGAATGCCACTTTGGTTGTGGCTTCTATCCATACAGATCTCGAGAGTGTTTCTAGCCTCTTCTAGCGTACGTTTTGCACTGCTGAAGAACTGAATACAAAGTCAAGAACCGTCTTGACATTCAAATTGCAATCTGGAACGCCCTCTTTCTTTGCAAAATTCATGCATATTCGTCAAGAATCGGTTACCGAAAGCTAGAACTTTGGAACTTTTGCCCACTTGCAGAATTGAATGAAAAGTCACGACCCACCTCAACATTCAATCAATAAGAATTCTAGAATGCCACTATGGTTGTGGCTTCTATCCATACAGATCTCGAGAGTGTTTCTAGCCTCTTCTAGCGTACGTTTTGCACTGCTGAAGAATTGAATACAAAGTCAAGAACCGTCTTGACATTCAAATTGCAATCTGGAACGCCCTCTTTCTTTGCAAAATTCATGCATATTCGTCAAGAATCGGTTACCGAAAGCTAGAACTTTGGAACTTTTGCGCACTTGCAGAATTGAATGAAAAGTCACGACCCACCTCAACATTCAATCAATAAGAATTCTAGAATGCCACTTTGGTTGTGGCTTCTATCCATACAGATCTCGAGAGTGTTTCTAGCCTCTTCTAGCGTACGTTTTGCACTGCTGAAGAATTGAATACAAAGTCAAGAACCGTCTTGACATTCAAATTGCAATCTGGAACGCCCTCTTTCTTTGCAAAATTCATGCATATTCGTCAAGAATCGGTTACCGAAAGCTAGAACTTTGGAACTTTTGCACACTTGCAGAATTGAATGAAAAGTCACGACCCAGCTCAACATTCAATGAATAAGAATTCTAGAATGCCACTTTTTTTGTGGCTTCTATCCATACAGATCTCGAGAGTGTTTCTAGCCTCTTCTAGCGTACATTTTGCACTGCTGAAGAATTGAATACAAAGTCAAGAACCGTCTTGACATTCAAATTGCAATCTGGAACGCCCTCTTTCTTTGCAAAATTCATGCATATTCGTCAAGAATCGGTTACCGAAAGCTAGAACTTTGGAACTTTTGCCCACTTGCAGAATTGAACGAAAAGTTACGACCCACCTCAACATTCAATCAATAAGAATTCTAGAATGCCACTTTGGTTGTGGCTTCTATCCATACAGATCTCGAGAGTGTTTCTAGCCTCTTCTAGCGTACGTTTTGCACTGCTGAAGAAATGAATACAAAGTCAAGAACCCTCTTGACATTCAAATTGCAATCTGCAACGCCCTCTTTCTTTGTAAAATTCATGCATATTCGTCAAGAATCGGTTACCGAAAGCTAGAATTTTGGAACTTTTGCACACTTGCAGAATTGAATGAAAAGTCACGACCCACCTACACTTTCAATCAATAAGAATTCTAGAATGCCACTTTGGTTGTGGCTTCTATCCATACAGATCTCGAGAGTGTTTCTAGCCTCTTCTAGCGTACATTTTGCACTGCTGAAGAACTGAATACAAAGTCAAGAACCGTCTTGACATTCAAATTGCAATCTGGAACGCCCTCTTTCTTTGCAAAATTCATGCATATTCGTCAAGAATCGGTTACCAAAAGCTAGAACTTTGGAACTTTTGCGCACTTGCAGAATTGAATGAAAAGTCACGACCCACCTCAACATTCAATCAATAAGAATTCTAGAATGCCACTATGGTTATGGCTTCTATCCATACAGATCTCGAGAGTGTTTCTAGCCTCTTCTAGCGTACGTTTTGCACTGCTGAAGAATTGAATACAAAGTCAAGAACCGTCTTGACATTCAATTTGCAATCTGGAACGCCCTCTTTCTTTGCAAAATTCATGCATATTCGTAAAGAATCGGTTACCGAAAGCTAGAACTTTGGAACTTTTGCGCACTTGCAGAATTGAATGAAAAGTCACGACCCACCTCAACATTCAATCAATAAGAATTCTAGAATTCCACTTTGGTTGTGGCTTCTATCCATACAGATCTCGAGAGTGTTTCTAGCCTCTTCTAGCGTACGTTTTGCACTGCTGAAGAAATGAATACAAAGTCAAGAACCCTCTTGACATTCAAATTGCAATCTGCAACGCCCTCTTTCTTTGTAAAATTCATGCATATTCGTCAAGAATCGGTTACCGAAAGCTAGAACTTTGGAACTTTTGCGCACTTGCAGAATTGAATGAAAAGTCACGACCCACCTCAACATTCAATCAATAAGAATTCTAGAATGCCACTTTGGTTGTGGCTTCTATCCATACAGATCTCGAGAGTGTTTCTAGCCTCTTCTAGCGTACGTTTTGCACTGCTGAAGAACTGAATAGAAAGTCAAGAACCGTCTTGACATTCAAATTGCAATCTGGAACGCCCTCTTTCTTTGCAAAATTCATGCATATGCGTCAAGAATCGGTTACCAAAAGCTAGAACTTTGGAACTTTTGCGCACTTGCAGTATTGAATGAAAAGTCACGACCCACCTCAACATTCAATCAATAAGAATTCTAGAATGCCACTATGGTTGTGGCTTCTATCCATACAGATCTCGAGAGTGTTTCTAGCCTCTTCTAGCGTACGTTTTGCACTGCTGAAGAATTGAATACAAAGTCAAGAACCGTCTTGACATTCAAATTGCAATCTGGAACGCCCTCTTTCTTTGCAAAATTCATGCATATTCGTCAAGAATCGGTTACCGAAAGCTAGAACTTTGGAACTTTTGCGCACTTGCAGAATTGAATGAAAAGTCACGACCCACCTCAACATTCAATCAATAAGAATTCTAGAATGCCACTTTGGTTGTGGCTTCTATCCATACAGATCTCGAGAGTGTTTCTAGCCTCTTCTAGCGTACGTTTTGCACTGCTGAAGAATTGAATACAAAGTCAAGAACCGTCTTGACATTCAAATTGCAATCTGGAACGCCCTCTTTCTTTGCAAAATTCATGCAAATTAGTCAAGAATCGGTTACCGAAAGCTAGAACTTTGGAACTTTTGCACACTTGCAGAATTGAACGAAAAGTTACGACCCACCTCAACATTCAATCAATAAGAATTCTAGAATGCCACTTTGGTTGTGGCTTCTATCCATACAGATCTCGAGAGTGTTTCTAGCCTCTTCTAGCGTACGTTTTGCACTGCTGAAGAAATGAATACAAAGTCAAGAACCCTCTTGACATTCAAATTGCAATCTGCAACGCCCTCTTTCTTTGTAAAATTCATGCATATTCGTCAAGAATCGGTTACCGAAAGCTAGAACTTTGGAACTTTTGCACACTTGCAGAATTGAACGAAAAGTTACGACCCACCTCAACATTCAATCAATAAGAATTCTAGAATGCCACTTTGGTTGTGGCTTCTATCCATACAGATCTCGAGAGTGTTTCTAGCCTCTTCTAGCGTACGTTTTGCACTGCTGAAGAATTGAATACAAAGTCAAGAACCGTCTTGACATTCAAATTGCAATCTGGAACGCCCTCTTTCTTTGCAAAATTCATGCATATTCGTCAAGAATCGGTTACCGAAAGCTAGAACTTTGGAACTTTTGCACACTTGCAGAATTGAATGAAAAGTCACGACCCACCTCAACATTCAATCAATAAGAATTCTAGAATTCCACTTTGGTTGTGGCTTCTATCCATACAGATCTCGAGAGTGTTCTAGCCTCTTCGAGCGTACGTTTTGCACTGCTGAAGAAATGAATACAAAGTCAAGAACCCTCTTGACATTCAAATTGCAATCTGCAACGCCCTCTTTCTTTGTAAAATTCATGCATATTCGTCAAGAATCGGTTAACGAAAGCTAGAACTTTGGAACTTTTGCACACTTGCAGAATTGAATGAAAAGTCACGACCCACCTCAACATTCAATCAATAAGAATTCTAGAATTCCACTTTGGTTGTGGCTTCTATCCATACAGATCTCGAGAGTGTTTCTAGCCTCTTCTAGCGTACGTTTTGCACTGCTGAAGAAATGAATACAAAGTCAAGAACCCTCTTGACATTCAAATTGCAATCTGCAACGCCCTCTTTCTTTGTAAAATTCATGCATATTCGTCAAGAATCGGTTACCGAAAGCTAGAACTTTGGAACTTTTGCACACTTGCAGAATTGAACGAAAAGTTACGACCCACCTCAACATTCAATCAATAAGAATTCTAGAATGCCACTTTGGTTGTGGCTTCTATCCATACAGATCTCGAGAGTGTTTCTAGCCTCTTCTAGCGTACGTTTTGCACTGCTGAAGAATTGAATACAAAGTCAAGAACCGTCTTGACATTCAAATTGCAATCTGGAACGCCCTCTTTCTTTGCAAAATTCATGCATATTCGTCAAGAATCGGTTACCGAAAGCTAGAACTTTGGAACTTTTGCACACTTGCAGAATTGAATGAAAAGTCACGACCCACCTCAACATTCAATCAATAAGAATTCTAGAATTCCACTTTGGTTGTGGCTTCTATCCATACAGATCTCGAGAGTGTTCTAGCCTCTTCGAGCGTACGTTTTGCACTGCTGAAGAAATGAATACAAAGTCAAGAACCCTCTTGACATTCAAATTGCAATCTGCAACGCCCTCTTTCTTTGTAAAATTCATGCATATTCGTCAAGAATCGGTTACCGAAAGCTAGACCTTTGGAACTTTTGCACACTTGCAGAATTGAATGAAAAGTCACGACCCACCTCAACATTCAATCAATAAGAAATCTAGAATGCCACTATGGTTGTGGCTTCTATCCATACAGATCTCGCGAGTGTTTCTAGCCTCTTCTAGCGTACGTTTTGCACTGCTGAAGAATTGAATACAAAGTCAAGTACCATCTTGACATTCAAATTGCAATCTGGAACGCCCTCTTTCTTTGCAAAATTCATGCATATTCGTCAAGAATCGGTTACCGAAAGCTAGAATTTTGGAACTTTTGCACACTTGCAGAATTGAATGAAAAGTCACGACCCACCTCAACATTCAATCAATAAGAATTCTAGAATGCCACTTTGGTTGTGGCTTCTATCCATACAGATCTCGAGAGTGTTTCTAGCCTCTTCTAGCGTACGTTTTGCACTGCTGAAGAACTGAATAGAAAGTCAAGAACCGTCTTGACATTCAAATTGCAATCTGGAACGCCCTCTTTCTTTGCAAAATTCATGCATATTCGTCAAGAATCGGTTACCGAAAGCTAGAACTTTGGAACTTTTGCCCACTTGCAGAATTGAATGAAAAGTCACGACCCACCTCAACATTCAATCAATAAGAATTCTAGAATGCCACTATGGTTGTGGCTTCTATCCATACAGATCTCGAGACTGTTTCTAGCCTCTTCTAGCGTACGTTTTGCACTGCTGAAGAATTGAATACAAAGTCAAGAACCGTCTTGACATTCAAATTGCAATCTGGAACGCCCTCTTTCTTTGCAAAATTCATGCATATTCGTCAAGAATCGGTTACCGAAAGCTAGAACTTTGGAACTTTTGCGCACTTGCAGAATTGAATGAAAAGTCACGACCCACCTCAACATTCAATCAATAAGAATTCTAGAATGCCACTTTGGTTGTGGCTTCTATCCATACAGATCTCGAGAGTGTTTCTAGCCTCTTCTAGCGTACGTTTTGCACTGCTGAAGAATTGAATACAAAGTCAAGAACCGTCTTGACATTCAAATTGCAATCTGGAACGCCCTCTTTCTTTGCAAAATTCATGCATATTCGTCAAGAATCGGTTACCGAAAGCTAGAACTTTGGAACTTTTGCCCACTTGCAGAATTGAATGAAAAGTCACGACCCAGCTCAACATTCAATGAATAAGAATTCTAGAATGCCACTTTTTTTGTGGCTTCTATCCATACAGATCTCGAGAGTGTTTCTAGCCTCTTCTAGCGTACATTTTGCACTGCTGAAGAATTGAATACAAAGTCAAGAACCGTCTTGACATTCAAATTGCAATCTGGAACGCCCTCTTTCTTTGCAAAATTCATGCATATTCGTCAAGAATCGGTTACCGAAAGCTAGAACTTTGGAACTTTTGCACACTTGCAGAATTGAACGAAAAGTTACGACCCACCTCAACATTCAATCAATAAGAATTCTAGAATGCCACTTTGGTTGTGGCTTCTATCCATACAGATCTCGAGAGTGTTTCTAGCCTCTTCTAGCGTACATTTTGCACTGCTGAAGAATTGAATACAAAGTCAAGAACTGTCTTGACATTCAAATTGCAATCTGGAACGCCCTCTTTCTTTGCAAAATTCATGCATATTAGTCAAGAATCGGTTACCGAAAGCTAGAACTTTGGAACTTTTGCCCACTTGCAGAATTGAACGAAAAGTTACGACCCACCTCAACATTCAATCAATAAGAATTCTAGAATGCCACTTTGGTTGTGGCTTCTATCCATACAGATCTCGAGAGTGTTTCTAGCCTCTTCTAGCGTACGTTTTGCACTGCTGAAGAAATGAATACAAAGTCAAGAACCCTCTTGACATTCAAATTGCAATCTGCAACGCCCTCTTTCTTTGTAAAATTCATGCATATTCGTCAAGAATCGGTTACCGAAAGCTAGAATTTTGGAACTTTTGCACACTTGCAGAATTGAATGAAAAGTCACGACCCACCTCAACATTCAATCAATAAGAATTCTAGAATGCCACTTTGGTTGTGGCTTCTATCCATACAGATCTCGAGAGTGTTTCTAGCCTCTTCTAGCGTACGTTTTGCACTGCTGAAGAACTGAATAGAAAGTCAAGAACCGTCTTGACATTCAAATTGCAATCTGCAACGCCCTCTTTCTTTGTAAAATTCATGCATATTCGTCAAGAATCGGTTACCGAAAGCTAGAATTTTGGAACTTTTGCACACTTGCAGAATTGAATGAAAAGTCACGACCCACCTCAACATTCAATCAATAAGAATTCTAGAATTCCACTTTGGTTGTGGCTTCTATCCATACAGATCTCGAGAGTGTTCTAGCCTCTTCTAGCGTACGTTTTGCACTGCTGAAGAAATGAATACAAAGTCAAGAACCCTCTTGACATTCAAATTGCAATCTGCAACGCCCTCTTTCTTTGTAAAATTCATGCATATTCGTCAAGAATCGGTTAACGAAAGCTAGAACTTTGGAACTTTTGCACACTTGCAGAATTGAATGAAAAGTCACGACCCACCTCAACATTCAATCAATAAGAATTCTAGAATTCCACTTTGGTTGTGGCTTCTATCCATACAGATCTCGAGAGTGTTCTAGCCTCTTCTAGCGTACGTTTTGCACTGCTGAAGAAATGAATACAAAGTCAAGAACCCTCTTGACATTCAAATTGCAATCTGCAACGCCCTCTTTCTTTGAAAATTCATGCATATTCGTCAAGAATCGGTTAACGAAAGCTAGAACTTTGGAACTTTTGCACACTTGCAGAATTGAATGAAAAGTCACGACCCACCTCAACATTCAATCAATAAGAATTCTAGAATGCCACTATGGTTGTGGCTTCTATCCATACAGATCTCGAGAGTGTTTCTAGCCTCTTCTAGCGTACGTTTTGCACTGCTGAAGAATTGAATACAAAGTCAAGAACCGTCTTGACATTCAAATTGCAATCTGGAACGCCCTCTTTCTTTGCAAAATTCATGCATATTCGTCAAGAATCGGTTACCGAAAGCTAGAACTTTGGAACTTTTGCGCACTTGCAGAATTGAATGAAAAGTCACGACCCACCTCAACATTCAATCAATAAGAATTCTAGAATTCCACTTTGGTTGTGGCTTCTATCCATACAGATCTCGAGAGTGTTCTAGCCTCTTCTAGCGTACGTTTTGCACTGCTGAAGAAATGAATACAAAGTCAAGAACCGTCTTGACATTCAAATTGCAATCTGCAACGCCCTCTTTCTTTGTAAAATTCATGCATATTCGTCAAGAATCGGTTACCGAAAGCTAGAACTTTGGAACTTTTGCGCACTTGCAGAATTGAATGAAAAGTCACGACCCACCTCAACATTCAATCAATAAGAATTCTAGAATTCCACTTTGGTTGTGGCTTCTATCCATACAGATCTCGAGAGTGTTTCTAGCCTCTTCTAGCGTACGTTTTGCACTGCTGAAGAAATGAATACAAAGTCAAGAACCCTCTTGACATTCAAATTGCAATCTGCAACGCCCTCTTTCTTTGTAAAATTCATGCATATTCGTCAAGAATCGGTTAACGAAAGCTAGAACTTTGGAACTTTTGCACACTTGCAGAATTGAATGAAAAGTCACGACCCACCTCAACATTCAATCAATAAGAATTCTAGAATGCCACTATGGTTGTGGCTTCTATCCATACAGATCTCGAGAGTGTTTCTAGCCTCTTCTAGCGTACGTTTTGCACTGCTGAAGAATTGAATACAAAGTCAAGAACCGTCTTGACATTCAAATTGCAATCTGGAACGCCCTCTTTCTTTGCAAAATTCATGCATATTCGTCAAGAATCGGTTACCGAAAGCTAGAACTTTGGAACTTTTGCGCACTTGCAGAATTGAATGAAAAGTCACGACCCACCTCAACATTCAATCAATAAGAATTCTAGAATTCCACTTTGGTTGTGGCTTCTATCCATACAGATCTCGAGAGTGTTTCTAGCCTCTTCTAGCGTACGTTTTGCACTGCTGAAGAAATGAATACAAAGTCAAGAACCCTCTTGACATTCAAATTGCAATCTGCAACGCCCTCTTTCTTTGTAAAATTCATGCATATTCGTCAAGAATCGGTTAACGAAAGCTAGAACTTTGGAACTTTTGCACACTTGCAGAATTGAATGAAAAGTCACGACCCACCTCAACATTCAATCAATAAGAATTCTAGAATGCCACTATGGTTGTGGCTTCTATCCATACAGATCTCGAGAGTGTTTCTAGCCTCTTCTAGCGTACGTTTTGCACTGCTGAAGAATTGAATACAAAGTCAAGAACCGTCTTGACATTCAAATTGCAATCTGGAACGCCCTCTTTCTTTGCAAAATTCATGCATATTCGTCAAGAATCGGTTACCGAAAGCTAGAACTTTGGAACTTTTGCGCACTTGCAGAATTGAATGAAAAGTCACGACCCACCTCAACATTCAATCAATAAGAATTCTAGAATGCCACTTTGGTTGTGGCTTCTATCCATACAGATCTCGAGAGTGTTTCTAGCCTCTTCTAGCGTACGTTTTGCACTGCTGAAGAATTGAATACAAAGTCAAGAACCGTCTTGACATTCAAATTGCAATCTGGAACGCCCTCTTTCTTTGCAAAATTCATGCAAATTAGTCAAGAATCGGTTACCGAAAGCTAGAACTTTGGAACTTTTGCACACTTGCAGAATTGAATGAAAAGTCACGACCCACCTCAACATTCAATCAATAAGAATTCTAGAATGCCACTATGGTTGTGGCTTCTATCCATACAGATCTCGAGAGTGTTTCTAGCCTCTTCTAGCGTACGTTTTGCACTGCTGAAGAATTGAATACAAAGTCAAGAACCGTCTTGACATTCAAATTGCAATCTGGAACGCCCTCTTTCTTTGCAAAATTCATGCAAATTAGTCAAGAATCGGTTACCGAAAGCTAGAACTTTGGAACTTTTGCACACTTGCAGAATTGAATGAAAAGTCACGACCCACCTCAACATTCAATCAATAAGAATTCTAGAATGCCACTATGGTTGTGGCTTCTATCCATACAGATCTCGAGAGTGTTTCTAGCCTCTTCTAGCGTACGTTTTGCACTGCTGAAGAATTGAATACAAAGTCAAGAACCGTCTTGACATTCAAATTGCAATCTGGAACGCCCTCTTTCTTTGCAAAATTCATGCATATTCGTCAAGAATCGGTTAACGAAAGCTAGAACTTTGGAACTTTTGCACACTTGCAGAATTGAATGAAAAGTCACGACCCACCTCAACATTCAATCAATAAGAATTCTAGAATTCCACTTTGGTTGTGGCTTCTATCCATACAGATCTCGAGAGTGTTTCTAGCCTCTTCTAGCGTACGTTTTGCACTGCTGAAGAAATGAATACAAAGTCAAGAACCCTCTTGACATTCAAATTGCAATCTGCAACGCCCTCTTTCTTTGTAAAATTCATGCATATTCGTCAAGAATCGGTTAACGAAAGCTAGAACTTTGGAACTTTTGCGCACTTGCAGAATTGAATGAAAAGTCACGACCCACCTCAACATTCAATCAATAAGAATTCTAGAATTCCACTTTGGTTGTGGCTTCTATCCATACAGATCTCGAGAGTGTTTCTAGCCTCTTCTAGCGTACGTTTTGCACTGCTGAAGAAATGAATACAAAGTCAAGAACCCTCGTGACATTCAAATTGCAATCTGCAACGCCCTCTTTCTTTGTAAAATTCATGCATATTCGTCAAGAATCGGTTACCGAAAGCTAGAACTTTGGAACTTTTGCGCACTTGCAGAATTGAATGAAAAGTCACGACCCACCTCAACATTCAATCAATAAGAATTCTAGAATGCCACTTTGGTTGTGGCTTCTATCCATACAGATCTCGAGAGTGTTTCTAGCCTCTTCTAGCGTACGTTTTGCACTGCTGAAGAACTGAATAGAAAGTCAAGAACCGTCTTGACATTCAAATTGCAATCTGGAACGCCCTCTTTCTTTGCAAAATTCATGCACATGCGTCAAGAATCGGTTACCAAAAGCTAGAACTTTGGAACTTTTGCGCACTTGCAGAATTGAATGAAAAGTCACGACCCACCTCAACATTCAATCAATAAGAATTCTAGAATGCCACTTTGGTTGTGGCTTCTATCCATACAGATCTCGAGAGTGTTTCTAGCCTCTTCTAGCGTACGTTTTGCACTGCTGAAGAACTGAATACAAAGTCAAGAACCGTCTTGACATTCAAATTGCAATCTGGAACGCCCTCTTTCTTTGCAAAATTCATGCATATTCGTCAAGAATCGGTTACCGAAAGCTAGAACTTTGGAACTTTTGCCCACTTGCAGAATTGAATGAAAAGTCACGACCCACCTCAACATTCAATCAATAAGAATTCTAGAATGCCACTATGGTTGTGGCTTCTATCCATACAGATCTCGAGACTGTTTCTAGCCTCTTCTAGCGTACGTTTTGCACTGCTGAAGAATTGAATACAAAGTCAAGAACCGTCTTGACATTCAAATTGCAATCTGGAACGCCCTCTTTCTTTGCAAAATTCATGCATATTCGTCAAGAATCGGTTACCGAAAGCTAGAACTTTGGAACTTTTGCGCACTTGCAGAATTGAATGAAAAGTCACGACCCACCTCAACATTCAATCAATAAGAATTCTAGAATGCCACTTTGGTTGTGGCTTCTATCCATACAGATCTCGAGAGTGTTTCTAGCCTCTTCTAGCGTACGTTTTGCACTGCTGAAGAATTGAATACAAAGTCAAGAACCGTCTTGACATTCAAATTGCAATCTGGAACGCCCTCTTTCTTTGCAAAATTCATGCATATTCGTCAAGAATCGGTTACCGAAAGCTAGAACTTTGGAACTTTTGCACACTTGCAGAATTGAATGAAAAGTCACGACCCAGCTCAACATTCAATGAATAAGAATTCTAGAATGCCACTTTTTTTGTGGCTTCTATCCATACAGATCTCGAGAGTGTTTCTAGCCTCTTCTAGCGTACATTTTGCACTGCTGAAGAATTGAATACAAAGTCAAGAACCGTCTTGACATTCAAATTGCAATCTGGAACGCCCTCTTTCTTTGCAAAATTCATGCATATTCGTCAAGAATCGGTTACCGAAAGCTAGAACTTTGGAACTTTTGCACACTTGCAGAATTGAACGAAAAGTTACGACCCACCTCAACATTCAATCAATAAGAATTCTAGAATGCCACTTTGGTTGTGGCTTCTATCCATACAGATCTCGAGAGTGTTTCTAGCCTCTTCTAGCGTACATTTTGCACTGCTGAAGAATTGAATACAAAGTCAAGAACCGTCTTGACATTCAAATTGCAATCTGGAACGCCCTCTTTCTTTGCAAAATTCATGCATATTAGTCAAGAATCGGTTACCGAAAGCTAGAACTTTGGAACTTTTGCCCACTTGCAGAATTGAACGAAAAGTTACGACCCACCTCAACATTCAATCAATAAGAATTCTAGAATGCCACTTTGGTTGTGGCTTCTATCCATACAGATCTCGAGAGTGTTTCTAGCCTCTTCTAGCGTACGTTTTGCACTGCTGAAGAACTGAATAGAAAGTCAAGAACCGTCTTGACATTCAAATTGCAATCTGCAACGCCCTCTTTCTTTGTAAAATTCATGCATATTCGTCAAGAATCGGTTACCCAAAACTAGAATTTTGGAACTTTTGCACACTTGCAGAATTGAATGAAAAGTCACGACCCACCTCAACATTCAATCAATAAGAATTCTAGAATGCCACTTTGGTTGTGGCTTCTATCCATACAGATCTCGAGAGTGTTTCTAGCCTCTTCTAGCGTACGTTTTGCACTGCTGAAGAACTGAATAGAAAGTCAAGAACCGTCTTGACATTCAAATTGCAATCTGCAACGCCCTCTTTCTTTGTAAAATTCATGCATATTCGTCAAGAATCGGTTACCGAAAGCTAGAATTTTGGAACTTTTGCACACTTGCAGAATTGAATGAAAAGTCACGACCCACCTCAACATTCAATCAATAAGAATTCTAGAATTCCACTTTGGTTGTGGCTTCTATCCATACAGATCTCGAGAGTGTTCTAGCCTCTTCTAGCGTACGTTTTGCACTGCTGAAGAAATGAATACAAAGTCAAGAACCCTCTTGACATTCAAATTGCAATCTGCAACGCCCTCTTTCTTTGTAAAATTCATGCATATTCGTCAAGAATCGGTTAACGAAAGCTAGAACTTTGGAACTTTTGCACACTTGCAGAATTGAATGAAAAGTCACGACCCACCTCAACATTCAATCAATAAGAATTCTAGAATTCCACTTTGGTTGTGGCTTCTATCCATACAGATCTCGAGAGTGTTCTAGCCTCTTCTAGCGTACGTTTTGCACTGCTGAAGAAATGAATACAAAGTCAAGAACCCTCTTGACATTCAAATTGCAATCTGCAACGCCCTCTTTCTTTGAAAATTCATGCATATTCGTCAAGAATCGGTTAACGAAAGCTAGAACTTTGGAACTTTTGCACACTTGCAGAATTGAATGAAAAGTCACGACCCACCTCAACATTCAATCAATAAGAATTCTAGAATGCCACTATGGTTGTGGCTTCTATCCATACAGATCTCGAGAGTGTTTCTAGCCTCTTCTAGCGTACGTTTTGCACTGCTGAAGAATTGAATACAAAGTCAAGAACCGTCTTGACATTCAAATTGCAATCTGGAACGCCCTCTTTCTTTGCAAAATTCATGCATATTCGTCAAGAATCGGTTACCGAAAGCTAGAACTTTGGAACTTTTGCGCACTTGCAGAATTGAATGAAAAGTCACGACCCACCTCAACATTCAATCAATAAGAATTCTAGAATTCCACTTTGGTTGTGGCTTCTATCCATACAGATCTCGAGAGTGTTCTAGCCTCTTCTAGCGTACGTTTTGCACTGCTGAAGAAATGAATACAAAGTCAAGAACCGTCTTGACATTCAAATTGCAATCTGCAACGCCCTCTTTCTTTGCAAAATTCATGCATATTCGTCAAGAATCGGTTAACGAAAGCTAGAACTTTGGAACTTTTGCACACTTGCAGAATTGAATGAAAAGTCACGACCCACCTCAACATTCAATCAATAAGAATTCTAGAATTCCACTTTGGTTGTGGCTTCTATCCATACAGATCTCGAGAGTGTTTCTAGCCTCTTCTAGCGTACGTTTTGCACTGCTGAAGAAATGAATACAAAGTCAAGAACCCTCTTGACATTCAAATTGCAATCTGCAACGCCCTCTTTCTTTGTAAAATTCATGCATATTCGTCAAGAATCGGTTAACGAAAGCTAGAACTTTGGAACTTTTGCACACTTGCAGAATTGAATGAAAAGTCACGACCCACCTCAACATTCAATCAATAAGAATTCTAGAATGCCACTATGGTTGTGGCTTCTATCTATACAGATCTCGAGAGTGTTTCTAGCCTCTTCTAGCGTACGTTTTGCACTGCTGAAGAATTGAATACAAAGTCAAGAACCTTCTTGACATTCAAATTGCAATCTGGAACGCCCTCTTTCTTTGCAAAATTCATGCATATTCGTCAAGAATCGGTTACCGAAAGCTAGAACTTTGGAACTTTTGCGCACTTGCAGAATTGAATGAAAAGTCACGACCCACCTCAACATTCAATCAATAAGAATTCTAGAATGCCACTTTGGTTGTGGCTTCTATCCATACAGATCTCGAGAGTGTTTCTAGCCTCTTCTAGCGTACGTTTTGCACTGCTGAAGAATTGAATACAAAGTCAAGAACCGTCTTGACATTCAAATTGCAATCTGGAACGCCCTCTTTCTTTGCAAAATTCATGCAAATTAGTCAAGAATCGGTTACCGAAAGCTAGAACTTTGGAACTTTTGCACACTTGCAGAATTGAATGAAAAGTCACGACCCACCTCAACATTCAATCAATAAGAATTCTAGAATGCCACTATGGTTGTGGCTTCTATCCATACAGATCTCGAGAGTGTTTCTAGCCTCTTCTAGCGTACGTTTTGCACTGCTGAAGAATTGAATACAAAGTCAAGAACCGTCTTGACATTCAAATTGCAATCTGGAACGCCCTCTTTCTTTGCAAAATTCATGCATATTCGTCAAGAATCGGTTAACGAAAGCTAGAACTTTGGAACTTTTGCACACTTGAAGAATTGAATGAAAAGTCACGACCCACCTCAACATTCAATCAATAAGAATTCTAGAATTCCACTTTGGTTGTGGCTTCTATCCATACAGATCTCGAGAGTGTTTCTAGCCTCTTCTAGCGTACGTTTTGCACTGCTGAAGAAATGAATACAAAGTCAAGAACCCTCTTGACATTCAAATTGCAATATGCAACGCCCTCTTTCTTTGTAAAATTCATGCATATTCGTCAAGAATCGGTTAACGAAAGCTAGAACTTTGGAACTTTTGCGCACTTGCAGAATTGAATGAAAAGTCACGACCCACCTCAACATTCAATCAATAAGAATTCTAGAATTCCACTTTGGTTGTGGCTTCTATCCATACAGATCTCGAGAGTGTTTCTAGCCTCTTCTAGCGTACGTTTTGCACTGCTGAAGAAATGAATACAAAGTCAAGAACCCTCGTGACATTCAAATTGCAATCTGCAACGCCCTCTTTCTTTGTAAAATTCATGCATATTCGTCAAGAATCGGTTACCGAAAGCTAGAACTTTGGAACTTTTGCGCACTTGCAGAATTGAATGAAAAGTCACGACCCACCTCAACATTCAATCAATAAGAATTCTAGAATGCCACTTTGGTTGTGGCTTCTATCCATACAGATCTCGAGAGTGTTTCTAGCCTCTTCTAGCGTACGTTTTGCACTGCTGAAGAACTGAATAGAAAGTCAAGAACCGTCTTGACATTCAAATTGCAATCTGGAACGCCCTCTTTCTTTGCAAAATTCATGCACATGCGTCAAGAATCGGTTACCAAAAGCTAGAACTTTGGAACTTTTGCGCACTTGCAGAATTGAATGAAAAGTCACGACCCACCTCAACATTCAATCAATAAGAATTCTAGAATGCCACTATGGTTGTGGCTTCTATCCATACAGATCTCGAGAGTGTTTCTAGCCTCTTCTAGCGTACGTTTTGCACTGCTGAAGAATTGAATACAAAGTCAAGAACCGTCTTGACATTCAAATTGCAATCTGGAACGCCCTCTTTCTTTGCAAAATTCATGCATATTCGTCAAGAATCGGTTACCGAAAGCTAGAACTTTGGAACTTTTGCGCACTTGCAGAATTGAATGAAAAGTCACGACCCACCTCAACATTCAATCAATAAGAATTCTAGAATGCCACTATGGTTGTGGCTTCTATCCATACAGATCTCGAGAGTGTTTCTAGCCTCTTCTAGCGTACGTTTTGCACTGCTGAAGAATTGAATACAAAGTCAAGAACCGTCTTGACATTCAAATTGCAATCTGGAACGCCCTCTTTCTTTGCAAAATTCATGCATATTCGTCAAGAATCGGTTACCGAAAGCTAGAACTTTGGAACTTTTGCGCACTTGCAGAATTGAATGAAAAGTCACGACCCACCTCAACATTCAATCAATAAGAATTCTAGAATGCCACTATGGTTGTGGCTTCTATCCATACAGATCTCGAGAGTGTTTCTAGCCTCTTCTAGCGTACGTTTTGCACTGCTGAAGAATTGAATACAAAGTCAAGAACCGTCTTGACATTCAAATTGCAATCTGGAACGCCCTCTTTCTTTGCAAAATTCATGCATATTCGTCAAGAATCGGTTACCGAAAGCTAGAACTTTGGAACTTTTGCGCACTTGCAGAATTGAATGAAAAGTCACGACCCACCTCAACATTCAATCAATAAGAATTCTAGAATTCCACTTTGGTTGTGGCTTCTATCCATACAGATCTCGAGAGTGTTTCTAGCCTCTTCTAGCGTACGTTTTGCACTGCTGAAGAACTGAATACAAAGTCAAGAACCGTCTTGACAATCAAATTGCAATCTGCAACGCCCTCTTTCTTTGTAAAATTCATGCATATTCGTCAAGAATCGGTTACCGAAAGCTAGAACTTTGGAACTTTTGCACACTTGCAGAATTGAATGAAAAGTCACGACCCACCTCAACATTCAATCAATAAGAATTCTAGAATGCCACTATGGTTGTGGCTTCTATCCATACAGATCTCGAGAGTGTTTCTAGCCTCTTCTAGCGTACCTTTTGCACTGCTGAAGAACTGAATACAAAGTCAAGAACCATCTTGACATTCAAATTGCAATCTGGAACGCCCTCTTTCTTTGCAAAATTCATGCATTTTCGTCAAGAATCGGTTACCGAAAGCTAAAACTTTGGAACTTTTGCACACTTGCAGAATTGAATGAAAAGTCACGACCCACCTCAACATTCAATCAATAAGAATTCTAGAATTCCACTTTGGTTGTGGCTTCTATCCATACAGATCTCGAGAGTGTTTCTAGCCTCTTCTAGCGTACGTTTTGCACTGCTGAAGAATTGAATACAAAGTCAAGAACCGTCTTGACATTCAAATTGCAATCTGGAACGCCCTCTTTCTTTGCAAAATTCATGCATATTCGTCAAGAATCGGTTACCGAAAGCTAGAACTTTGGAACTTTTGCGCACTTGCAGAATTGAATGAAAAGTCACGACCCACCTCAACATTCAATCAATAAGAATTCTAGAATTCCACTTTGGTTGTGGCTTCTATCCATACAGATCTCGAGAGTGTTTCTAGCCTCTTCTAGCGTACGTTTTGCACTGCTGAAGAACTGAATACAAAGTCAAGAACCGTCTTGACAATCAAATTGCAATCTGCAACGCCCTCTTTCTTTGTAAAATTCATGCATATTCGTCAAGAATCGGTTACCGAAAGCTAGAACTTTGGAACTTTTGCACACTTGCAGAATTGAATGAAAAGTCACGACCCACCTCAACATTCAATCAATAAGAATTCTAGAATGCCACTTTGGTTGTGGCTTCTATCCATAGAGATCTCGAGAGTGTTTCTAGCCTCTTCTAGCGTACGTTTTGCACTGCTGGAGAATTGAATACAAAGTCAAGAACCATCTTGACATTCAAATTGCAATTTGGAACGCCCTCTTTCTTTGCAAAATTCATGCATATTCGTCAAGAATCGGTTACCGAAAGCTAGAACTTTGGAACTTTTGCGCACTTGCAGAATTGAATGAAAAGTCACGACCCACCTCAACATTCAATCAATAAGAATTCTAGAATTCCACTTTGGTTGTGGCTTCTATCCATACAGATCTCGAGAGTGTTTCTAGCCTCTTCTAGCGTACGTTTTGCACTGCTGAAGAACTGAATACAAAGTCAAGAACCGTCTTGACAATCAAATTGCAATCTGCAACGCCCTCTTTCTTTGTAAAATTCATGCATATTCGTCAAGAATCGGTTACCGAAAGCTAGAACTTTGGAACTTTTGCACACTTGCAGAATTGAATGAAAAGTCACGACCCACCTCAACATTCAATCAATAAGAATTCTAGAATGCCACTATGGTTGTGGCTTCTATCCATACAGATCTCGAGAGTGTTTCTAGCCTCTTCTAGCGTACCTTTTGCACTGCTGAAGAACTGAATACAAAGTCAAGAACCATCTTGACATTCAAATTGCAATCTGGAACGCCCTCTTTCTTTGCAAAATTCATGCATTTTCGTCAAGAATCGGTTACCGAAAGCTAAAACTTTGGAACTTTTGCACACTTGCAGAATTGAATGAAAAGTCACGACCCACCTCAACATTCAATCAATAAGAATTCTAGAATTCCACTTTGGTTGTGGCTTCTATCCATACAGATCTCGAGAGTGTTTCTAGCCTCTTCTAGCGTACGTTTTGCACTGCTGAAGAATTGAATACAAAGTCAAGAACCGTCTTGACATTCAAATTGCAATCTGGAACGCCCTCTTTCTTTGCAAAATTCATGCATATTCGTCAAGAATCGGTTACCGAAAGCTAGAACTTTGGAACTTTTGCGCACTTGCAGAATTGAATGAAAAGTCACGACCCACCTCAACATTCAATCAATAAGAATTCTAGAATTCCACTTTGGTTGTGGCTTCTATCCATACAGATCTCGAGAGTGTTTCTAGCCTCTTCTAGCGTACGTTTTGCACTGCTGAAGAACTGAATACAAAGTCAAGAACCGTCTTGACAATCAAATTGCAATCTGCAACGCCCTCTTTCTTTGTAAAATTCATGCATATTCGTCAAGAATCGGTTACCGAAAGCTAGAACTTTGGAACTTTTGCACACTTGCAGAATTGAATGAAAAGTCACGACCCACCTCAACATTCAATCAATAAGAATTCTAGAATGCCACTATGGTTGTGGCTTCTATCCATACAGATCTCGAGAGTGTTTCTAGCCTCTTCTAGCGTACCTTTTGCACTGCTGAAGAACTGAATACAAAGTCAAGAACCATCTTGACATTCAAATTGCAATCTGGAACGCCCTCTTTCTTTGCAAAATTCATGCATATTCGTAAAGAATCGGTTACCGAAAGCTAGAACTTTGGAACTTTTGCGCACTTGCAGAATTGAATGAAAAGTCACGACCCACCTCAACATTCAATCAATAAGAATTCTAGAATGCCACTATGGTTGTGGCTTCTATCCATACAGATCTCGAGAGTGTTTCTAGCCTCTTCTAGCGTACGTTTTGCACTGCTGAAGAACTGAATAGAAAGTCAAGAACCGTCTTGACATTCAAATTGCAATCTGGAACGCCCTCTTTCTTTGCAAAATTCATGCACATGCGTCAAGAATCGGTTACCAAAAGCTAGAACTTTGGAACTTTTGCGCACTTGCAGAATTGAATGAAAAGTCACGACCCACCTCAACATTCAATCAATAAGAATTCTAGAATGCCACCTTGGTTGTGGCTTCTATCCATACAGATCTCGAGAGTGTTTCTAGCCTCTTCTAGCGTACGTTTTGCACTGCTGAAGAACTGAATACAAAGTCAAGAACCGTCTTGACATTCAAATTGCAATCTGGAACGCCCTCTTTCTTTGCAAAATTCATGCATATTCGTCAAGAATCGGTTACCGAAAGCTAGAACTTTGGAACTTTTGCGCACTTGCAGAATTGAATGAAAAGTCACGACCCACCTCAACATTCAATCAATAAGAATTCTAGAATGCCACTATGGTTGTGGCTTCTATCCATACAGATCTCGAGAGTGTTTCTAGCCTCTTCTAGCGTACGTTTTGCACTGCTGAAGAATTGAATACAAAGTCAAGAACCGTCTTGACATTCAAATTGCAATCTGGAACGCCCTCTTTCTTTGCAAAATTCATGCATATTCGTCAAGAATCGGTTACCGAAAGCTAGAACTTTGGAACTTTTGCGCACTTGCAGAATTGAATGAAAAGTCACGACCCACCTCAACATTCAATCAATAAGAATTCTAGAATTCCACTTTGGTTGTGGCTTCTATCCATACAGATCTCGAGAGTGTTTCTAGCCTCTTCTAGCGTACGTTTTGCACTGCTGAAGAGATGAATACAAAGTCAAGAACCCTCTTGACATCCAAATTGCAATCTGCAACGCCCTCTTTCTTTGTAAAATTCATGCATATTCGTCAAGAATCGGTTACCGAAAGCTAGAACTTTGGAACTTTTGCGCACTTGCAGAATTGAATGAAAAGTCACGACCCACCTCAACATTCAATCAATAAGAATTCTAGAATGCCACTTTGGTTGTGGCTTCTATCCATACAGATCTCGAGAGTGTTTCTAGCCTCTTCTAGCGTACGTTTTGCACTGCTGAAGAATTGAATACAAAGTCAAGTACCATCTTGACATTCAAATTGCAATCTGGAACGCCTTCTTTCTTTGCAAAATTCATGCATATTCGTCAAGAATCGGTTACCAAAAGCTAGAACTTTGGAACTTTTGCGCACTTGCAGAATTGAATGAAAAGTCACGACCCACCTCAACATTCAATCAATAAGAATTCTAGAATGCCACTTTGGTTGTGGCTTCTATCCATACAGATCTCGAGAGTGTTTCTAGCCTCTTCTAGCGTACATTTTGCACTGCTGAAGAACTGAATACAAAGTCAAGAACCGTCTTGACATTCAAATTGCAATCTGGAACGCCCTCTTTCTTTGCAAAATTCATGCATATTCGTCAAGAATCGGTTACCAAAAGCTAGAACTTTGGAACTTTTGCGCACTTGCAGAATTGAATGAAAAGTCACGACCCACCTCAACATTCAATCAATAAGAATTCTAGAATGCCACTTTGGTTGTGGCTTCTATCCATACAGATCTCGAGAGTGTTTCTAGCCTCTTCTAGCGTACGTTTTGCACTGCTGAAGAACTGAATACAAAGTCAAGAACCGTCTTGACATTCAAATTGCAATCTGGAACGCCCTCTTTCTTTGCAAAATTCATGCATATTCGTCAAGAATCGGTTACCAAAAGCTAGAACTTTGGAACTTTTGCGCACTTGCAGAATTGAATGAAAAGTCACGACCCACCTCAACATTCAATCAATAAGAATTCTAGAATGCCACTATGGTTGTGGCTTCTATCCATACAGATCTCGAGAGTGTTTCTAGCCTCTTCTAGCGTACGTTTTGCACTGCTGAAGAATTGAATACAAAGTCAAGAACCGTCTTGACATTCAAATTGCAATCTGGAACGCCCTCTTTCTTTGCAAAATTCATGCATATTCGTCAAGAATCGGTTACCGAAAGCTAGAACTTTGGAACTTTTGCGCACTTGCAGAATTGAATGAAAAGTCACGACCCACCTCAACATTCAATCAATAAGAATTCTAGAATGCCACTATGGTTGTGGCTTCTATCCATACAGATCTCGAGAGTGTTTCTAGCCTCTTCTAGCGTACGTTTTGCACTGCTGAAGAAATGAATACAAAGTCAAGAACCGTCTTGACATTCAAATTGCAATCTGGAACGCCCTCTTTCTTTGCAAAATTCATGCATATTCGTCAAGAATCGGTTACCGAAAGCTAGAACTTTGGAACTTTTGCACACTTGCAGAATTGAATGAAAAGTCACGACCCACCTCAACATTCAATCAATAAGAATTCTAGAATGCCACTATGGTTGTGGCTTCTATCCATACAGATCTCGAGAGTGTTTCTAGCCTCTTCTAGCGTACGTTTTACACTGCTGAAGAATTGAATACAAAGTCAAGAACCGTCTTGACATTCAAATTGCAATCTGGAACGCCCTCTTTCTTTGCAAAATTCATGCATATTCGTCAAGAATCGGTTACCGAAAGCTAGAACTTCGGAACTTTTGCGCACTTGCAGAATTGAATGAAAAGTCACGACCCACCTCAACATTCAATCAATAAGAATTCTAGAATGCCACTTTGGTTGTGGCTTCTATCCATACAGATCTCGAGAGTGTTTCTAGCCTCTTCTAGCGTACGTTTTGCACTGCTGAAGAATTGAATACAAAGTCAAGAACCGTCTTGACATTCAAATTGCAATCTGGAACGCCCTCTTTCTTTGCAAAATTCATGCATATTCGTCAAGAATCGGTTACCGAAAGCTAGAACTTTGGAACTTTTGCACACTTGCAGAATTGAACGAAAAGTTACGACCCACCTCAACATTCAATCAATAAGAATTCTAGAATGCCACTTTGGTTGTGGCTTCTATCCATACAGATCTCGAGAGTGTTTCTAGCCTCTTCTAGCGTACGTTTTGCACTGCTGAAGAATTGAATACAAAGTCAAGAACCGTCTTGACATTCAAATTGCAATCTGGAACGCCCTCTTTCTTTGCAAAATTCATGCATATTCGTCAAGAATCGGTTACCGAAAGCTAGAACTTTGGAACTTTTGCACACTTGCAGAATTGAATGAAAAGTCACGACCCACCTCAACATTCAATCAATAAGAATTCTAGAATGCCACTATGGTTGTGGCTTCTATCCATACAGATCTCGAGAGTGTTTCTAGCCTCTTCTAGCGTACGTTTTGCACTGCTGAATAATTGAATACAAAGTCAAGAACCGTCTTGACATTCAAATTGCAATCTGGAACGCCCTCTTTCTTTGCAAAATTCATGCAAATTAGTCAAGAATCGGTTACCGAAAGCTAGAACTTTGGAACTTTTGCACACTTGCAGAATTGAACGAAAAGTTACGACCCACCTCAACATTCAATCAATAAGAATTCTAGAATGCCACTTTGGTTGTGGCTTCTATCCATACAGATCTCGAGAGTGTTTCTAGCCTCTTCTAGCGTACGTTTTGCACTGCTGAAGAAATGAATTCAAAGTCAAGAACCCTCTTGACATTCAAATTGCAATCTGCAATGCCCTCTTTCTTTGTAAAATTCATGCATATTCGTCAAGAATCGGTTACCGAAAGCTAGAATTTTGGAACTTTTGCACACTTGCAGAATTGAATGAAAAGTCACGACCCACCTCAACATTCAATCAATAAGAATTCTAGAATGCCACTTTGGTTGTGGCTTCTATCCATACAGATCTCGAGAGTGTTTCTAGCCTCTTCTAGCGTACGTTTTGCACTGCTGAAGAATTGAATACAAAGTCAAGAACCGTCTTGACATTCAAATTGCAATCTGGAACGCCCTCTTTCTTTGCAAAATTCATGCATATTCGTCAAGAATCGGTTACCGAAAGCTAGAACTTTGGAACTTTTGCACACTTGCAGAATTGAACGAAAAGTTACGACCCACCTCAACATTCAATCAATAAGAATTCTAGAATGCCACTTTGGTTGTGGCTTCTATCCATACAGATCTCGAGAGTGTTTCTAGCCTCTTCTAGCGTACGTTTTGCACTGCCGAAGAAATGAATACAAAGTCAAGAACCCTCTTGACATTCAAATTGCAATCTGCAACGCCCTCTTTCTTTGTAAAATTCATGCATATTCGTCAAGAATCGGTTACCGAAAGCTAGAATTTTGGAACTTTTGCCCACTTGCAGAATTGAATGAAAAGTCACGACCCACCTCAACATTCAATCAATAAGAATTCTAGAATTCCACTTTGGTTGTGGCTTCTATCCATACAGATCTCGAGAGTGTTCTAGCCTCTTCTAGCGTACGTTTTGCACTGCTGAAGAAATGAATACAAAGTCAAGAACCCTCTTGACATTCAAATTGCAATCTGCAACGCCCTCTTTCTTTGTAAAATTCATGCATATTCGTCAAGAATCGGTTAACGAAAGCTAGAACTTTGGAACTTTTGCACACTTGCAGAATTGAATGAAAAGTCATGACCCACCTCAACATTCAATCAATAAGAATTCTAGAATGCCGCTATGGTTGTGGCTTCTATCCATACAGATCTCGAGAGTGTTTCTAGCCTCTTCTAGCGTACGTTTTGCACTGCTGAAGAATTGAATACAAAGTCAAGTACCATCTTGACATTCAAATTGCAATCTGGAACGCCCTCTTTCTTTGAAAAATTCATGCATATTCGTCAAGAATCGGTTACCAAAAGCTAGAACTTTGGAACTTTTGCGCACTTGCAGAATTGAATGAAAAGTCACGACCCACCTCAACATTCAATCAATAAGAATTCTAGAATGCCACTTTGGTTGTGGCTTCTATCCATACAGATCTCGAGAGTGTTTCTAGCCTCTTCTAGCGTACATTTTGCACTGCTGAAGAACTGAATACAAAGTCAAGAACCGTCTTGACATTCAAATTGCAATCTGGAACGCCCTCTTTCTTTGCAAAATTCATGCATATTCGTCAAGAATCGGTTACCAAAAGCTAGAACTTTGGAACTTTTGCGCACTTGCAGAATTGAATGAAAAGTCACGACCCACCTCAACATTCAATCAATAAGAATTCTAGAATGCCACTATGGTTGTGGCTTCTATCCATACAGATCTCGAGAGTGTTTCTAGCCTCTTCTAGCGTACGTTTTGCACTGCTGAAGAATTGAATACAAAGTCAAGAACCGTCTTGACATTCAAATTGCAATCTGGAACGCCCTCTTTCTTTGCAAAATTCATGCATATTCGTCAAGAATCGGTTACCGAAAGCTAGAACTTTGGAACTTTTGCGCACTTGCAGAATTCAATGAAAAGTCACGACCCACCTCAACATTCAATCAATAAGAATTCTAGAATTCCACTTTGGTTGTGGCTTCTATCCATACAGATCTCGAGAGTGTTTCTAGCCTCTTCTAGCGTACGTTTTGCACTGCTGAAGAAATGAATACAAAGTCAAGAACCCTCTTGACATTCAAATTGCAATCTGCAACGCCCTCTTTCTTTGTAAAATTCATGCATATTCGTCAAGAATCGGTTACCGAAAGCTAGAACTTTGGAACTTTTGCGCACTTGCAGAATTGAATGAAAAGTCACGACCCACCTCAACATTCAATCAATAAGAATTCTAGAATGCCACTATGGTTGTGGCTTCTATCCATACAGATCTCGAGAGTGTTTCTAGCCTCTTCTAGCGTACGTTTTGCACTGCTGAAGAATTGAATACAAAGTCAAGAACCGTCTTGACATTCAAATTGCAATCTGGAACGCCCTCTTTCTTTGCAAAATTCATGCATATTCGTCAAGAATCGGTTACCGAAAGCTAGAACTTTGGAACTTTTGCGCACTTGCAGAATTGAATGAAAAGTCACGACCCACCTCAACATTCAATCAATAAGAATTCTAGAATGCCACTTTGGTTGTGGCTTCTATCCATACAGATCTCGAGAGTGTTTCTAGCCTCTTCTAGCGTACGTTTTGCACTGCTGAAGAATTGAATACAAAGTCAAGAACCATCTTGACATTCAAATTGCAATCTGGAACGCCCTCTTTCTTTGCAAAATTCATGCATATTCGTCAAGAATCGGTTACCGAAAGCTAGAACTTTGGAACTTTTGCACACTTGCAGAATTGAACGAAAAGTTACGACCCACCTCAACATTCAATCAATAAGAATTCTAGAATGCCACTTTGGTTGTGGCTTCTATCCATACAGATCTCGAGAGTGTTTCTAGCCTCTTCTAGCGTACGTTTTGCACTGCTGAAGAATTGAATACAAAGTCAAGAACCGTCTTGACATTCAAATTGCAATCTGGAACGCCCTCTTTCTTTGTAAAATTCATGCATATTCGTCAAGAATCGGTTACCGAAAGCTAGAACTTTGGAACTTTTGCGCACTTGCAGAATTGAATGAAAAGTCACGACCCACCTCAACATTCAATCAATAAGAATTCTAGAATGCCACTTTGGTTGTGGCTTCTATCCATACAGATCTCGAGAGTGTTTCTAGCCTCTTCTAGCGTACGTTTTGCACTGCTGAAGAATTGAATACAAAGTCAAGAACCGTCGTGACATTCAAATTGCAATCTGGAACGCCTTCTTTCTTTGCAAAATTCATGCATATTCGTCAAGAATCGGTTACCGAAAGCTAGAACTTTGGAACTTTTGCGCACTTGCAGAATTGAATGAAAAGTCACGACCCACCTCAACATTCAATCAATAAGAATTCAAGAATGCCACTATGGTTGTGGCTTCTATCCATACAGATCTCGAGAGTGTTTCTAGCCTCTTCTAGCGTACGTTTTGCACTGCTGAAGAATTGAATACAAAGTCAAGAACCGTCTTGACATTCAAATTGCAATCTGGAACGCCCTCTTTCTTTGCAAAATTCATGCATATTCGTCAAGAATCGGTTACCGAAAGCTAGAACTTTGGAACTTTTGCGCACTTGCAGAATTGAATGAAAAGTCACGACCCACCTCAACATTCAATCAATAAGAATTCTAGAATGCCACTTTGGTTGTGGCTTCTATCCATACAGATCTCGAGAGTGTTTCTAGCCTCTTCTAGCGTACGTTTTGCACTGCTGAAGAATTGAATACAAAGTCAAGAACCGTCTTGACATTCAAATTGCAATCTGGAACGCCCTCTTTCTTTGCAAAATTCATGCATATTCGTCAAGAATCGGTTACCGAAAGCTAGAACTTTGGAACTTTTGCACACTTGCAGAATTGAACGAAAAGTTACGACCCACCTCAACATTCAATCAATAAGAATTCTAGAATGCCACTTTGGTTGTGGCTTCTATCCATACAGATCTCGAGAGTGTTTCTCGCCTCTTCTAGCGTACGTTTTGCACTGCTGAAGAATTGAATACAAAGTCAAGAACCGTCTTGACATTCAAATTGCAATCTGGAACGCCTTCTTTCTTTGCAAAATTCATGCATATTCGTCAAGAATCGGTTACCGAAAGCTAGAACTTTGGAACTTTTGCGCACTTGCAGAATTGAATGAAAAGTCACGACCCACCTCAACATTCAATCAATAAGAATTCTAGAATGCCACTATGGTTGTGGCTTCTATCCATACAGATCTCGAGAGTGTTTCTAGCCTCTTCTAGCGTACGTTTTGCACTGCTGAAGAATTGAATACAAAGTCAAGAACCGTCTTGACATTCAAATTGTAATCTGGAACGCCCTCTTTCTTTGCAAAATTCATGCATATTCGTCAAGAATCGGTTACCGAAAGCTAGAACTTTGGAACTTTTGCGCACTTGCAGAATTGAATGAAAAGTCACGACCCACCTCAACATTCAATCAATAAGAATTCTAGAATGCCACTTTGGTTGTGGCTTCTATCCATACAGATCTCGAGAGTGTTTCTAGCCTCTTCTAGCGTACGTTTTGCACTGCTGAAGAATTGAATACAAAGTCAAGAACCGTCTTGACATTCAAATTGCAATCTGGAACGCCCTCTTTCTTTGCAAAATTCATGCATATTCGTCAAGAATCGGTTACCGAAAGCTAGAACTTTGGAACTTTTGCACACTTGCAGAATTGAACGAAAAGTTACGACCCACCTCAACATTCAATCAATAAGAATTCTAGAATGCCACTTTGGTTGTGGCTTCTATCCATACAGATCTCGAGAGTGTTTCTAGCCTCTTCTAGCGTACGTTTTGCACTGCTGAAGAATTGAATACAAAGTCAAGAACCGTCTTGACATTCAAATTGCAATCTGGAACGCCCTCTTTCTTTGTAAAATTCATGCATATTCGTCAAGAATCGGTTACCGAAAGCTAGAACTTTGGAACTTTTGCACACTTGCAGAATTGAATGAAAAGTCACGACCCACCTCAACATTCAATCAATAAGAATTCTAGAATGCCACTATGGTTGTGGCTTCTATCCATACAGATCTCGAGAGTGTTTCTAGCCTCTTCTAGCGTACGTTTTGCACTGCTGAAGAATTGAATACAAAGTCAAGAACCGTCTTGACATTCAAATTGCAATCTGGAACGCCCTCTTTCTTTGTAAAATTCATGCATATTCGTCAAGAATCGGTTACCGAAAGCTAGAACTTTGGAACTTTTGCGCACTTGCAGAATTGAACGAAAAGTTACGACCCACCTCAACATTCAATCAATAAGAATTCTAGAATGCCACTTTGGTTGTGGCTTCTATCCATACAGATCTCGAGAGTGTTTCTAGCCTCTTCTAGCGTACGTTTTGCACTGCTGAAGAATTGAATACAAAGTCAAGAACCGTCGTGACATTCAAATTGCAATCTGGAACGCCTTCTTTCTTTGCAAAATTCATGCATATTCGTCAAGAATCGGTTACCGAAAGCTAGAACTTTGGAACTTTTGCGCACTTGCAGAATTGAATGAAAAGTCACGACCCACCTCAACATTCAATCAATAAGAATTCTAGAATGCCACTATGGTTGTGGCTTCTATCCATACAGATCTCGAGAGTGTTTCTAGCCTCTTCTAGCGTACGTTTTGCACTGCTGAAGAATTGAATACAAAGTCAAGAACCGTCTTGACATTCAAATTGCAATCTGGAACGCCCTCTTTCTTTGCAAAATTCATGCATATTCGTCAAGAATCGGTTACCGAAAGCTAGAACTTTGGAACTTTTGCGCACTTGCAGAATTGAATGAAAAGTCACGACCCACCTCAACATTCAATCAATAAGAATTCTAGAATGCCACTTTGGTTGTGGCTTCTATCCATACAGATCTCGAGAGTGTTTCTAGCCTCTTCTAGCGTACGTTTTGCACTGCTGAAGAATTGAATACAAAGTCAAGAACCGTCTTGACATTCAAATTGCAATCTGGAACGCCCTCTTTCTTTGCAAAATTCATGCATATTCGTCAAGAATCGGTTACCGAAAGCTAGAACTTTGGAACTTTTGCACACTTGCAGAATTGAACGAAAAGTTACGACCCACCTCAACATTCAATCAATAAGAATTCTAGAATGCCACTTTGGTTGTGGCTTCTATCCATACAGATCTCGAGAGTGTTTCTCGCCTCTTCTAGCGTACGTTTTGCACTGCTGAAGAATTGAATACAAAGTCAAGAACCGTCGTGACATTCAAATTGCAATCTGGAACGCCTTCTTTCTTTGCAAAATTCATGCATATTCGTCAAGAATCGGTTACCGAAAGCTAGAACTTTGGAACTTTTGCGCACTTGCAGAATTGAATGAAAAGTCACGACCCACCTCAACATTCAATCAATAAGAATTCTAGAATGCCACTATGGTTGTGGCTTCTATCCATACAGATCTCGAGAGTGTTTCTAGCCTCTTCTAGCGTACGTTTTGCACTGCTGAAGAATTGAATACAAAGTCAAGAACCGTCTTGACATTCAAATTGCAATCTGGAACGCCCTCTTTCTTTGCAAAATTCATGCATATTCGTCAAGAATCGGTTACCGAAAGCTAGAACTTTGGAACTTTTGCGCACTTGCAGAATTGAATGAAAAGTCACGACCCACCTCAACATTCAATCAATAAGAATTCTAGAATGCCACTTTGGTTGTGGCTTCTATCCATACAGATCTCGAGAGTGTTTCTAGCCTCTTCTAGCGTACGTTTTGCACTGCTGAAGAATTGAATACAAAGTCAAGAACCGTCTTGACATTCAAATTGCAATCTGGAACGCCCTCTTTCTTTGCAAAATTCATGCATATTCGTCAAGAATCGGTTACCGAAAGCTAGAACTTTGGAACTTTTGCACACTTGCAGAATTGAACGAAAAGTTACGACCCACCTCAACATTCAATCAATAAGAATTCTAGAATGCCACTTTGGTTGTGGCTTCTATCCATACAGATCTCGAGAGTGTTTCTAGCCTCTTCTAGCGTACGTTTTGCACTGCTGAAGAATTGAATACAAAGTCAAGAACCGTCTTGACATTCAAATTGCAATCTGGAACGCCCTCTTTCTTTGTAAAATTCATGCATATTCGTCAAGAATCGGTTACCGAAAGCTAGAACTTTGGAACTTTTGCACACTTGCAGAATTGAATGAAAAGTCACGACCCACCTCAACATTCAATCAATAAGAATTCTAGAATGCCACTATGGTTGTGGCTTCTATCCATACAGATCTCGAGAGTGTTTCTAGCCTCTTCTAGCGTACGTTTTGCACTGCTGAAGAATTGAATACAAAGTCAAGAACCGTCTTGACATTCAAATTGCAATCTGGAACGCCCTCTTTCTTTGCAAAATTCATGCATATTCGTCAAGAATCGGTTACCGAAAGCTAGAACTTCGGAACTTTTGCGCACTTGCAGAATTGAATGAAAAGTCACGACCCACCTCAACATTCAATCAATAAGAATTCTAGAATTCCACTTTGGTTGTGGCTTCTATCCATACAGATCTCGAGAGTGTTTCTAGCCTCTTCTAGCGTACGTTTTGCACTGCTGAAGAAATGAATACAAAGTCAAGAACCCTCTTGACATTCAAATTGCAATCTGCAACGCCCTCTTTCTTTGTAAAATTCATGCATATTCGTCAAGAATCGGTTACCGAAAGCTAGAACTTTGGAACTTTTGCGCACTTGCAGAATTGAATGAAAAGTCACGACCCACCTCAACATTCAATCAATAAGAATTCTAGAATGCCACTATGGTTGTGGCTTCTATCCATACAGATCTCGAGAGTGTTTCTAGCCTCTTCTAGCGTACGTTTTGCACTGCTGAAGAATTGAATACAAAGTCAAGAACCGTCGTGACATTCAAATTGCAATCTGGAACGCCTTCTTTCTTTGCAAAATTCATGCATATTCGTCAAGAATCGGTTACCGAAAGCTAGAACTTTGGAACTTTTGCGCACTTGCAGAATTGAATGAAAAGTCACGACCCACCTCAACATTCAATCAATAAGAATTCTAGAATGCCACTATGGTTGTGGCTTCTATCCATACAGATCTCGAGAGTGTTTCTAGCCTCTTCTAGCGTACGTTTTGCACTGCTGAAGAATTGAATACAAAGTCAAGAACCGTCTTGACATTCAAATTGCAATCTGGAACGCCCTCTTTCTTTGCAAAATTCATGCATATTCGTCAAGAATCGGTTACCGAAAGCTAGAACTTTGGAACTTTTGCGCACTTGCAGAATTGAATGAAAAGTCACGACCCACCTCAACATTCAATCAATAAGAATTCTAGAATGCCACTTTGGTTGTGGCTTCTATCCATACAGATCTCGAGAGTGTTTCTAGCCTCTTCTAGCGTACGTTTTGCACTGCTGAAGAATTGAATACAAAGTCAAGAACCGTCTTGACATTCAAATTGCAATCTGGAACGCCCTCTTTCTTTGCAAAATTCATGCATATTCGTCAAGAATCGGTTACCGAAAGCTAGAACTTTGGAACTTTTGCACACTTGCAGAATTGAACGAAAAGTTACGACCCACCTCAACATTCAATCAATAAGAATTCTAGAATGCCACTTTGGTTGTGGCTTCTATCCATACAGATCTCGAGAGTGTTTCTAGCCTCTTCTAGCGTACGTTTTGCACTGCTGAAGAATTGAATACAAAGTCAAGAACCGTCTTGACATTCAAATTGCAATCTGGAACGCCCTCTTTCTTTGTAAAATTCATGCATATTCGTCAAGAATCGGTTACCGAAAGCTAGAACTTTGGAACTTTTGCACACTTGCAGAATTGAATGAAAAGTCACGACCCACCTCAACATTCAATCAATAAGAATTCTAGAATGCCACTATGGTTGTGGCTTCTATCCATACAGATCTCGAGAGTGTTTCTAGCCTCTTCTAGCGTACGTTTTGCACTGCTGAAGAATTGAATACAAAGTCAAGAACCGTCTTGACATTCAAATTGCAATCTGGAACGCCCTCTTTCTTTGCAAAATTCATGCATATTCGTCAAGAATCGGTTACCGAAAGCTAGAACTTCGGAACTTTTGCGCACTTGCAGAATTGAATGAAAAGTCACGACCCACCTCAACATTCAATCAATAAGAATTCTAGAATTCCACTTTGGTTGTGGCTTCTATCCATACAGATCTCGAGAGTGTTTCTAGCCTCTTCTAGCGTACGTTTTGCACTGCTGAAGAAATGAATACAAAGTCAAGAACCCTCTTGACATTCAAATTGCAATCTGCAACGCCCTCTTTCTTTGTAAAATTCATGCATATTCGTCAAGAATCGGTTACCGAAAGCTAGAACTTTGGAACTTTTGCGCACTTGCAGAATTGAATGAAAAGTCACGACCCACCTCAACATTCAATCAATAAGAATTCTAGAATGCCACTATGGTTGTGGCTTCTATCCATACAGATCTCGAGAGTGTTTCTAGCCTCTTCTAGCGTACGTTTTGCACTGCTGAAGAATTGAATACAAAGTCAAGAACCGTCGTGACATTCAAATTGCAATCTGGAACGCCTTCTTTCTTTGCAAAATTCATGCATATTCGTCAAGAATCGGTTACCGAAAGCTAGAACTTTGGAACTTTTGCGCACTTGCAGAATTGAATGAAAAGTCACGACCCACCTCAACATTCAATCAATAAGAATTCTAGAATGCCACTATGGTTGTGGCTTCTATCCATACAGATCTCGAGAGTGTTTCTAGCCTCTTCTAGCGTACGTTTTGCACTGCTGAAGAATTGAATACAAAGTCAAGAACCGTCTTGACATTCAAATTGCAATCTGGAACGCCCTCTTTCTTTGCAAAATTCATGCATATTCGTCAAGAATCGGTTACCGAAAGCTAGAACTTTGGAACTTTTGCGCACTTGCAGAATTGAATGAAAAGTCACGACCCACCTCAACATTCAATCAATAAGAATTCTAGAATGCCACTTTGGTTGTGGCTTCTATCCATACAGATCTCGAGAGTGTTTCTAGCCTCTTCTAGCGTACGTTTTGCACTGCTGAAGAATTGAATACAAAGTCAAGAACCGTCTTGACATTCAAATTGCAATCTGGAACGCCCTCTTTCTTTGCAAAATTCATGCATATTCGTCAAGAATCGGTTACCGAAAGCTAGAACTTTGGAACTTTTGCACACTTGCAGAATTGAACGAAAAGTTACGACCCACCTCAACATTCAATCAATAAGAATTCTAGAATGCCACTTTGGTTGTGGCTTCTATCCATACAGATCTCGAGAGTGTTTCTAGCCTCTTCTAGCGTACGTTTTGCACTGCTGAAGAATTGAATACAAAGTCAAGAACCGTCTTGACATTCAAATTGCAATCTGGAACGCCCTCTTTCTTTGTAAAATTCATGCATATTCGTCAAGAATCGGTTACCGAAAGCTAGAACTTTGGAACTTTTGCACACTTGCAGAATTGAATGAAAAGTCACGACCCACCTCAACATTCAATCAATAAGAATTCTAGAATGCCACTATGGTTGTGGCTTCTATCCATACAGATCTCGAGAGTGTTTCTAGCCTCTTCTAGCGTACGTTTTGCACTGCTGAAGAATTGAATACAAAGTCAAGAACCGTCTTGACATTCAAATTGCAATCTGGAACGCCCTCTTTCTTTGCAAAATTCATGCATATTCGTCAAGAATCGGTTACCGAAAGCTAGAACTTCGGAACTTTTGCGCACTTGCAGAATTGAATGAAAAGTCACGACCCACCTCAACATTCAATCAATAAGAATTCTAGAATGCCACTTTGGTTGTGGCTTCTATCCATACAGATCTCGAGAGTGTTTCTAGCCTCTTCTAGCGTACGTTTTGCACTGCTGAAGAATTGAATACAAAGTCAAGAACCGTCTTGACATTCAAATTGCAATCTGGAACGCCCTCTTTCTTTGCAAAATTCATGCATATTCGTCAAGAATCGGTTACCGAAAGCTAGAACTTTGGAACTTTTGCACACTTGCAGAATTGAACGAAAAGTTACGACCCACCTCAACATTCAATCAATAAGAATTCTAGAATGCCACTTTGGTTGTGGCTTCTATCCATACAGATCTCGAGAGTGTTTCTAGCCTCTTCTAGCGTACGTTTTGCACTGCTGAAGAATTGAATACAAAGTCAAGAACCGTCTTGACATTCAAATTGCAATCTGGAACGCCCTCTTTCTTTGCAAAATTCATGCATATTCGTCAAGAATCGGTTACCGAAAGCTAGAACTTTGGAACTTTTGCGCACTTGCAGAATTGAATGAAAAGTCACGACCCACCTCAACATTCAATCAATAAGAATTCTAGAATGCCACTATGGTTGTGGCTTCTATCCATACAGATCTCGAGAGTGTTTCTAGCCTCTTCTAGCGTACGTTTTGCACTGCTGAAGAATTGAATACAAAGTCAAGAACCGTCTTGACATTCAAATTGCAATCTGGAACGCCCTCTTTCTTTGCAAAATTCATGCATATTCGTCAAGAATCGGTTACCGAAAGCTAGAACTTTGGAACTTTTGCGCACTTGCAGAATTGAACGAAAAGTTACGACCCACCTCAACATTCAATCAATAAGAATTCTAGAATGCCACTTTGGTTGTGGCTTCTATCCATACAGATCTCGAGAGTGTTTCTAGCCTCTTCTAGCGTACGTTTTGCACTGCTGAAGAATTGAATACAAAGTCAAGAACCGTCTTGACATTCAAATTGCAATCTGGAACGCCCTCTTTCTTTGTAAAATTCATGCAAATTCGTCAAGAATCGGTTACCGAAAGCTAGAACTTTGGAACTTTTGCACACTTGCAGAATTGAATGAAAAGTCACGACCCACCTCAACATTCAATCAATAAGAATTCTAGAATGCCACTATGGTTGTGGCTTCTATCCATACAGATCTCGAGAGTGTTTCTAGCCTCTTCTAGCGTACGTTTTGCACTGCTGAAGAATTGAATACAAAGTCAAGAACCGTCGTGACATTCAAATTGCAATCTGGAACGCCTTCTTTCTTTGCAAAATTCATGCATATTCGTCAAGAATCGGTTACCGAAAGCTAGAACTTTGGAACTTTTGCGCACTTGCAGAATTGAATGAAAAGTCACGACCCACCTCAACATTCAATCAATAAGAATTCTAGAATGCCACTATGGTTGTGGCTTCTATCCATACAGATCTCGAGAGTGTTTCTAGCCTCTTCTAGCGTACGTTTTGCACTGCTGAAGAATTGAATACAAAGTCAAGAACCGTCTTGACATTCAAATTGCAATCTGGAACGCCCTCTTTCTTTGCAAAATTCATGCATATTCGTCAAGAATCGGTTACCGAAAGCTAGAACTTTGGAACTTTTGCGCACTTGCAGAATTGAATGAAAAGTCACGACCCACCTCAACATTCAATCAATAAGAATTCTAGAATGCCACTTTGGTTGTGGCTTCTATCCATACAGATCTCGAGAGTGTTTCTAGCCTCTTCTAGCGTACGTTTTGCACTGCTGAAGAATTGAATACAAAGTCAAGAACCGTCTTGACATTCAAATTGCAATCTGGAACGCCCTCTTTCTTTGCAAAATTCATGCATATTCGTCAAGAATCGGTTACCGAAAGCTAGAACTTTGGAACTTTTGCACACTTGCAGAATTGAACGAAAAGTTACGACCCACCTCAACATTCAATCAATAAGAATTCTAGAATGCCACTTTGGTTGTGGCTTCTATCCATACAGATCTCGAGAGTGTTTCTAGCCTCTTCTAGCGTACGTTTTGCACTGCTGAAGAATTGAATACAAAGTCAAGAACCGTCTTGACATTCAAATTGCAATCTGGAACGCCCTCTTTCTTTGTAAAATTCATGCATATTCGTCAAGAATCGGTTACCGAAAGCTAGAACTTTGGAACTTTTGCACACTTGCAGAATTGAATGAAAAGTCACGACCCACCTCAACATTCAATCAATAAGAATTCTAGAATGCCACTATGGTTGTGGCTTCTATCCATACAGATCTCGAGAGTGTTTCTAGCCTCTTCTAGCGTACGTTTTGCACTGCTGAAGAATTGAATACAAAGTCAAGAACCGTCTTGACATTCAAATTGCAATCTGGAACGCCCTCTTTCTTTGCAAAATTCATGCATATTCGTCAAGAATCGGTTACCGAAAGCTAGAACTTCGGAACTTTTGCGCACTTGCAGAATTGAATGAAAAGTCACGACCCACCTCAACATTCAATCAATAAGAATTCTAGAATGCCACTTTGGTTGTGGCTTCTATCCATACAGATCTCGAGAGTGTTTCTAGCCTCTTCTAGCGTACGTTTTGCACTGCTGAAGAATTGAATACAAAGTCAAGAACCGTCTTGACATTCAAATTGCAATCTGGAACGCCCTCTTTCTTTGCAAAATTCATGCATATTCGTCAAGAATCGGTTACCGAAAGCTAGAACTTTGGAACTTTTGCACACTTGCAGAATTGAACGAAAAGTTACGACCCACCTCAACATTCAATCAATAAGAATTCTAGAATGCCACTTTGGTTGTGGCTTCTATCCATACAGATCTCGAGAGTGTTTCTAGCCTCTTCTAGCGTACGTTTTGCACTGCTGAAGAATTGAATACAAAGTCAAGAACCGTCTTGACATTCAAATTGCAATCTGGAACGCCCTCTTTCTTTGCAAAATTCATGCATATTCGTCAAGAATCGGTTACCGAAAGCTAGAACTTTGGAACTTTTGCGCACTTGCAGAATTGAATGAAAAGTCACGACCCACCTCAACATTCAATCAATAAGAATTCTAGAATGCCACTATGGTTGTGGCTTCTATCCATACAGATCTCGAGAGTGTTTCTAGCCTCTTCTAGCGTACGTTTTGCACTGCTGAAGAATTGAATACAAAGTCAAGAACCGTCTTGACATTCAAATTGCAATCTGGAACGCCCTCTTTCTTTGCAAAATTCATGCATATTCGTCAAGAATCGGTTACCGAAAGCTAGAACTTTGGAACTTTTGCGCACTTGCAGAATTGAACGAAAAGTTACGACCCACCTCAACATTCAATCAATAAGAATTCTAGAATGCCACTTTGGTTGTGGCTTCTATCCATACAGATCTCGAGAGTGTTTCTAGCCTCTTCTAGCGTACGTTTTGCACTGCTGAAGAATTGAATACAAAGTCAAGAACCGTCTTGACATTCAAATTGCAATCTGGAACGCCCTCTTTCTTTGTAAAATTCATGCATATTCGTCAAGAATCGGTTACCGAAAGCTAGAACTTTGGAACTTTTGCACACTTGCAGAATTGAATGAAAAGTCACGACCCACCTCAACATTCAATCAATAAGAATTCTAGAATGCCACTATGGTTGTGGCTTCTATCCATACAGATCTCGAGAGTGTTTCTAGCCTCTTCTAGCGTACGTTTTGCACTGCTGAAGAATTGAATACAAAGTCAAGAACCGTCGTGACATTCAAATTGCAATCTGGAACGCCTTCTTTCTTTGCAAAATTCATGCATATTCGTCAAGAATCGGTTACCGAAAGCTAGAACTTTGGAACTTTTGCGCACTTGCAGAATTGAATGAAAAGTCACGACCCACCTCAACATTCAATCAATAAGAATTCTAGAATGCCACTATGGTTGTGGCTTCTATCCATACAGATCTCGAGAGTGTTTCTAGCCTCTTCTAGCGTACGTTTTGCACTGCTGAAGAATTGAATACAAAGTCAAGAACCGTCTTGACATTCAAATTGCAATCTGGAACGCCCTCTTTCTTTGCAAAATTCATGCATATTCGTCAAGAATCGGTTACCGAAAGCTAGAACTTTGGAACTTTTGCGCACTTGCAGAATTGAATGAAAAGTCACGACCCACCTCAACATTCAATCAATAAGAATTCTAGAATGCCACTTTGGTTGTGGCTTCTATCCATACAGATCTCGAGAGTGTTTCTAGCCTCTTCTAGCGTACGTTTTGCACTGCTGAAGAATTGAATACAAAGTCAAGAACCGTCTTGACATTCAAATTGCAATCTGGAACGCCCTCTTTCTTTGCAAAATTCATGCATATTCGTCAAGAATCGGTTACCGAAAGCTAGAACTTTGGAACTTTTGCACACTTGCAGAATTGAACGAAAAGTTACGACCCACCTCAACATTCAATCAATAAGAATTCTAGAATGCCACTTTGGTTGTGGCTTCTATCCATACAGATCTCGAGAGTGTTTCTAGCCTCTTCTAGCGTACGTTTTGCACTGCTGAAGAATTGAATACAAAGTCAAGAACCGTCTTGACATTCAAATTGCAATCTGGAACGCCCTCTTTCTTTGTAAAATTCATGCATATTCGTCAAGAATCGGTTACCGAAAGCTAGAACTTTGGAACTTTTGCACACTTGCAGAATTGAATGAAAAGTCACGACCCACCTCAATATTCAATCAATAAGAATTCTAGAATGCCACTATGGTTGTGGCTTCTATCCATACAGATCTCGAGAGTGTTTCTAGCCTCTTCTAGCGTACGTTTTGCACTGCTGAAGAATTGAATACAAAGTCAAGAACCGTCTTGACATTCAAATTGCAATCTGGAACGCCCTCTTTCTTTGCAAAATTCATGCATATTCGTCAAGAATCGGTTACCGAAAGCTAGAACTTTGGAACTTTTGCACACTTGCAGAATTGAACGAAAAGTTACGACCCACCTCAACATTCAATCAATAAGAATTCTAGAATGCCACTTTGGTTGTGGCTTCTATCCATACAGATCTCGAGAGTGTTTCTAGCCTCTTCTAGCGTACGTTTTGCACTGCTGAAGAATTGAATACAAAGTCAAGAACCGTCTTGACATTCAAATTGCAATCTGGAACGCCCTCTTTCTTTGCAAAATTCATGCATATTCGTCAAGAATCGGTTACCGAAAGCTAGAACTTTGGAACTTTTGCACACTTGCAGAATTGAATGAAAAGTCACGACCCACCTCAACATTCAATCAATAAGAATTCTAGAATTCCACTTTGGTTGTGGCTTCTATCCATACAGATCTCGAGAGTGTTCTAGCCTCTTCTAGCGTACGTTTTGCACTGCTGAAGAAATGAATACAAAGTCAAGAACCCTCTTGACATTCAAATTGCAATCTGCAACGCCCTCTTTCTTTGTAAAATTCATGCATATTCGTCAAGAATCGGTTACCGAAAGCTAGAACTTTGGAACTTTTGCACACTTGCAGAATTGAATGAAAAGTCACGACCCACCTCAACATTCAATCAATAAGAATTCTAGAATGCCACTATGGTTGTGGCTTCTATCCATACAGATCTCGAGAGTGTTTCTAGCCTCTTCTAGCGTACGTTTTGCACTGCTGAAGAATTGAATACAAAGTCAAGTACCATCTTGACATTCAAATTGCAATCTGGAACGCCCTCTTTCTTTGCAAAATTCATGCATATTCGTCAAGAATCGGTTACCAAAAGCTAGAACTTTGAAACTTTTGCGCACTTGCAGAATTGAATGAAAAGTCACGACCCACCTCAACATTCAATCAATAAGAATTCTAGAATTCCACTTTGGTTGTGGCTTCTATCCATACAGATCTCGAGAGTGTTCTAGCCTCTTCTAGCGTACGTTTTGCACTGCTGAAGAAATGAATACAAAGTCAAGAACCCTCTTGACATTCAAATTGCAATCTGCAACGCCCTCTTTCTTTGTAAAATTCATGCATATTCGTCAAGAATCGGTTACCGAAAGCTAGAACTTTGGAACTTTTGCACACTTGCAGAATTGAATGAAAAGTCACGACCCACCTCAACATTCAATCAATAAGAATTCTAGAATGCCACTATGGTTGTGGCTTCTATCCATACAGATCTCGAGAGTGTTTCTAGCCTCTTCTAGCGTACGTTTTGCACTGCTGAAGAATTGAATACAAAGTCAAGTACCATCTTGACATTCAAATTGCAATCTGGAACGCCCTCTTTCTTTGCAAAATTCATGCATATTCGTCAAGAATCGGTTACCAAAAGCTAGAACTTTGAAACTTTTGCGCACTTGCAGAATTGAATGAAAAGTCACGACCCACCTCAACATTCAATCAATAAGAATTCTAGAATGCCACTTTGGTTGTGGCTTCTATCCATACAGATCTCGAGAGTGTTTCTAGCCTCTTCTAGCGTACGTTTTGCACTGTTGAAGAACTGAATACAAAGTCAAGAACCGTCTTGACATTCAAATTGCAATCTGGAACGCCCTCTTTCTTTGCAAAATTCATGCATATTCGTCAAGAATCGGTTACCGAAAGCTAGAACTTTGGAACTTTTGCACACTTGCAGAATTGAATGAAAAGTCACGACCCACCTCAACTTTCAATCAATAAGAATTCTAGAATGCCACTTTGGTTTTGGCTTCTATCCATAGAGATCTCGAGGGTGTTTCTAGCCTCTTCTAACGTACGTTTTGCACTGCTGAAGAATTGAATACAAAGTCAAGAAGCTTCTTGACATTCAAATTGCAATCTGGAACGCCCTCTTTCTTTGCAAAATTCATGCATATTCGTCAAGAATCAGTTACCGAAAGCTAGAACTTTGGAACTTTTGCACACTTGCAGAATTGAACAAAAAGTGACGACCCACCTCAACATTCAATCAATAAGAATTCTAGAATGCCACTTTGGTTGTGGCTTCTATCCATACAGATCTCGAGAGTGTTTCTAGCCTCTTCTAGCGTACGTTTTGCACTGCTGAAGAAGTGAATACAAAGTCAAGAACCGTCTTGACATTCAAATTGCAATCTGGAACGCCCTCTTTCTTTGCAAAATTCATGCATATTCATCAAGAATCGGTTACCGAAAGCTAGAACTTTGGAACTTTTGCACACTTGCAGAATTGAATGAAAAGTCACGACCCACCTCAACATTCAATCAATAAGAATTCTAGAATGCCACTTTGGTTGTGCCTTCTATCCATACAGATCTCGAGAGTGTTTCTAGCCTCTTCTAGCGTACGTTTTGCACTGCTGAAGAACTGAATACAAAGTCAAGAACCCTCTTGACATTCAAATTGCAATCTGGAACGCCCTCTTTCTTTGCAAAATTCATGCATTTTCGTCAAGAATCGGTTACCGAAAGCTAAAACTTTGGAACTTTTGCACACTTGCAGAATTGAATGAAAAATCAAGACCCACCTCAACATTCAATCAATAAGAATTCTAGAATGCCACTTTGGTTGTGGCTTCTATCCATACAGATCTCGAGAGTGTTTCTAGCCTCTTCTAGCGTACGTTTTGCACTGCTGAAGAATTGAATACAAAGTCAAGAACCGTCTTGACATTCAAATTGCAATCTGGAACGCCCTCTTTCTTTGCAAAATTCATGCATATTCGTCAAGAATCGGTTACCGAAAGCTAGAACTTTGGAACTTTTGCACACTTGCAGAATTGAATGAAAAGTCACGACCCACCTCAACATTCAATCAATAAGAATTCTAGAATGCCACTTTGGTTGTGGCTTCTATCCATACAGATCTCGAGAGTGTTTCTAGCCTCTTCTAGCGTACGTTTTGCACTGCTGAAGAACTGAATACAAAGTCAAGAACCATCTTGACATTCAAATTGCAATCTGGAACGCCCTCTTTCTTTGCAAAATTCATGCATATTCGTCAAGAATCGGTTACCGAAAGCTAGAACTTTGGAACTTTTGCCCACTTGCAGAATTGAATGAAAAGTTACGACCCACCTCAACATTCAATCAATAATAATTCTAGAATGCCACTTTGGTTGTGGCTTCTATCCATACAGATCTCGAGAGTGTTTCTAGCCTCTTCTAGCGTACGTTTTGCACTGCTGAAGAATTGAATACAAAGTCAAGAACCGTCTTGACATTCAAATTGCAATCTGGAACGCCCTCTTTCTTTGCAAAATTCATGCATATTCGTCAAGAATCGGTTACCGAAAGCTAGAACTTTGGAACTTTTGTACACTTGCAGAATTGAATGAAAAGTCACGACCCACCTCAACATTCAATCAATAAGAATTCTAGAATGCCACTTTGGTTGTGGCTTCTATCCATAGAGATCTCGAGAGTGTTTCTAGCCTCTTCTAGCGTACGTTTTGCACTGCTGAAGAATTGAATACAAAGTCAAGAAGCATCTTGACATTCAAATTGCAATCTGGAACGCCCTCTTTCTTTGCAAAATTCATGCATATTCGTCAAGAATCGGTTACCGAAAGCTAGAACTTTGGAACTTTTGCACACTTGCAGAATTGAATGAAAAGTCACGACCCACCTCAACATTCAATCAATAAGAATTCTAGAATGCCACTTTGGTTGTGGCTTCTATCCATACAGATCTCGAGAGTGTTTCTAGCCTCTTCTAGCGTACGTTTTGCACTGCTGAAGAAGTGAATACAAAGTCAAGAACCGTCTTGACATTCAAATTGCAATCTGGAACGCCCTCTTTCTTTGCAAAATTCATGCATATTCGTCAAGAATCGGTTACCGAAAGCTAGAACTTTGGAACTTTTGCACACTTGCAGAATTGAATGAAAAGTCACGACCCACATCAACATTCAATCAATAAGAATTCTAGAATGCCACTTTGGTTGTGCCTTCTATCCATACAGATCTCGAGAGTATTTCTAGCCTCTTCTAGCGTACGTTTTGCACTGCTGAAGAACTGAATACAAAGTCAAGAACCGTCTTGACATTCAAATTGCAATCTGGAACGCCCTCTTTCTTTGCAAAATTCATGCATATTCGTCAAGAATCGATTACCGAAAGCTAGAACTTTGGAACTTTTGCACACTTGCAGAATTGAATGAAAAGTCACGACCCACCTCAACATTCAATCAATAATAATTCTAGAATGCCACTTTGGTTGTGGCTTCTATCCATACAGATCTCGAGAGTGTTTCTAGCCTCTTCTAGCGTACGTTTTGCACTGCTGAAGAATTGAATACAAAGTCAAGAACCGTCTTGACATTCAAATTGCAATCTGGAACGCCCTCTTTCTTTGCAAAATTCATGCATATTCGTCAAGAATCGGTTACCGAAAGCTAGAACTTTGGAACTTTTGCACACTTGCAGAATTGAATGAAAAGTCACGACCCACCTCAACATTCAATCAATAAGAATTCTAGAATGCCAGTTTGGTTGTGGCTTCTTTCCATACAGATCTCGAGAGTGTTTCTAGCCTCTTCTAGCGTACGTTTTGCACTGCTGAAGAAGTGAATACAAACTCAAGAACCGTCTTGACATTCAAATTGCAATCTGGAACGCCCTCTTTCTTTGCAAAATTCATGCATATTCGTCAAGAATCGGTTACCGAAAGCTAGAACTTTGGAACTTTTGCACACTTGCAGAATTGAATGAAAAGTCACGACCCACCTCAACATTCAATCAATAAGAATTCTAGAATGCCACTATGGTTGTGGCTTCTATCCATACAGATCTCGAGAGTGTTTCTAGCCTCTTCTAGCGTACGTTTTACACTGCTGAAGAAGTGAATACAAAGTCAAGAACCGTCTTGACATTCAAATTGCAATCTGGAACGCCCTCTTTCTTTACAAAATTCATGCATATTCGTCAAGAATCGGTTACCGAAAGCTAGAACTTTGGAACTTTTGCCCACTTGCAGAATTGAATGAAAAGTCACGACCCACCTCAACATTCAATCAATAAGAATTCTAGAATGCCACTATGGTTGTGGCTTCTATCCATACAGATCTCGAGAGTGTTTCTAGCCTCTTCTAGCGTACGTTTTACACTGCTGAAGAAGTGAATACAAAGTCAAGAACCGTCTTGACATTCAAATTGCAATCTGGAACGCCCTCTTTCTTTGCAAAATTCATGCATATTCGTCAAGAATCGGTTACCGAAAGCTAGAACTTTGGAACTTTTGCCCACTTGCAGAATTGAATGAAAAGTCACGACCCACCTCAATATTCAATCAATAAGAATTCTAGAATGTCACTTTGGTTGTGCCTTCTATCCATACAGATCTCGAGAGTGTTTCTAGCCTCTTCTAGCGTACGTTTTGCACTGCTGAAGAACTGAATACAAAGTCAAGAACCATCTTGACATTCAAATTGCAATCTGGAACGCCCTCTTTCTTTGCAAAATTCATGCATTTTCGTCAAGAATCGGTTACCGAAAGCTAAAACTTTGGAACTTTTGCACACTTGCAGAATTGAATGAAAAGTCACGACCCACCTCAACATTCAATCAATAAGAATTCTAGAATTCCACTTTGGTTGTGGCTTCTATCCATACAGATCTCGAGAGTGTTTCTAGCCTCTTCTAGCGTACGTTTTGCACTGCTGAAGAATTGAATACAAAGTCAAGAACCGTCTTGACATTCAAATTGCAATCTGGAACGCCCTCTTTCTTTGCAAAATTCATGCATATTCGTCAAGAATCGGTTACCGAAAGCTAGAACTTTTTAACTTTTGCACACTTGCAGAATTGAATGAAAAGTCACGACCCACCTCAACATTCAATCAATAATAATTCTAGAATGCCACTTTGGTTGTGGCTTCTATCCATACAGATCTCGAGAGTGTTTCTAGCCTCTTCTAGCGTACGTTTTGCACTGCTGAAGAATTGAATACAAAGTCAAGAACCGTCTTGACATTCAAATTGCAATCTGGAACGCCCTCTTTCTTTGCAAAATTCATGCATATTCGTCAAGAATCAGTTACCGAAAGCTAGAACTTTGGAACTTTTGCACACTTGCAGAATTGAACGAAAAGTTACGACCCACCTCAACATTCAATCAATAAGAATTCTAGAATGTCACTTTGGTTGTGCCTTCTATCCATACAGATCTCGAGAGTGTTTCTAGCCTCTTCTAGCGTACGTTTTGCAATGCTGAAGAACTGAATACAAAGTCAAGAACCATCTTGACATTCAAATTGCAATCTGGAACGCCCTCTTTCTTTGCAAAATTCATGCATTTTCGTCAAGAATCGGTTACCGAAAGCTAAAACTTTGGAACTTTTGCACACTTGCAGAATTGAATGAAAAGTCACGACCCACCTCAACATTCAATCAATAAGAATTCTAGAATGCCACTTTGGTTGTGGCTTCTATCCATACAGATCTCGAGAGTGTTTCTAGCCTCTTCTAGCGTACGTTTTGCACTGCTGAAGAATTGAATACAAAGTCAAGAACCGTCTTGACATTCAAATTGCAATCTGGAACGCCCTCTTTCTTTGCAAAATTCATGCATATTCGTCAAGAATCGGTTACCGAAAGCTAGAACTTTGGAACTTTTGCCCACTTGCAGAATTGAATGAAAAGTCACGACCCACCTCAACATTCAATCAATAATAATTCTAGAATGCCACTTTGGTTGTGGCTTCTATCCATACAGATCTCGAGAGTGTTTCTAGCCTCTTCTAGCGTACGTTTTGCACTGCTGAAGAATTGAATACAAAGTCAAGAACCGTCTTGACATTCAAATTGCAATCTGGAACGCCCTCTTTCTTTGCAAAATTCATGCATATTCGTCAAGAATCGGTTACCGAAAGCTAGAACTTTGGAACTTTTGTACACTTGCAGAATTGAATGAAAAGTCACGACCCACCTCAACATTCAATCAATAAGAATTCTAGAATGCCACTTTGGTTGTGGCTTCTATCCATAGAGATCTCGAGAGTGTTTCTAGCCTCTTCTAGCGTACGTTTTGCACTGCTGAAGAATTGAATACAAAGTCAAGAAGCATCTTGACATTCAAATTGCAATCTGGAACGCCCTCTTTCTTTGCAAAATTCATGCATATTCGTCAAGAATCGGTTACCGAAAGCTAGAACTTTGGAACTTTTGCACACTTGCAGAATTGAATGAAAAGTCACGACCCACCTCAACATTCAATCAATAAGAATTCTAGAATGCCACTATGGTTGTGGCTTCTATCCATACAGATCTCGAGAGTGTTTCTAGCCTCTTCTAGCGTACGTTTTGCACTGCTGAAGAATTGAATACAAAGTCAAGAAGCATCTTGACATTCAAATTGCAATCTGGAACGCCCTCTTTCTTTGCAAAATTCATGCATATTCGTCAAGAATCGGTTACCGAAAGCTAGAACTTTGGAACTTTTGCACACTTGCAGAATTGAATGAAAAGTCACGACCCACCTCAACATTCAATCAATAAGAATTCTAGAATGCCACTTTGGTTGTGGCTTCTATCCATACAGATCTCGAGAGTGTTTCTAGCCTCTTCTAGCGTACGTTTTGCACTGCTGAAGAACTGAATACAAAGTCAAGAACCTTCTTGACATTCAAATTGCAATCTGGAACGCCCTCTTTCTTTGCAAAATTCATGCATATTCGTCAAGAATCGGTTACCGAAAGCTAGAACTTTGGAACTTTTGCACACTTGCAGAATTGAATGAAAAGTCACGACCCACCTCAATATTCAATCAATAAGAATTCTAGAATGTCACTTTGGTTGTGCCTTCTATCCATACAGATCTCGAGAGTGTTTCTAGCCTCTTCTAGCGTACGTTTTGCACTGCTGAAGAACTGAATACAAAGTCAAGAACCATCTTGACATTCAAATTGCAATCTGGAACGCCCTCTTTCTTTGCAAAATTCATGCATTTTCGTCAAGAATCGGTTACCGAAAGCTAAAACTTTGGAACTTTTGCACACTTGCAGAATTGAATGAAAAGTCACGACCCACCTCAACATTCAATCAATAAGAATTCTAGAATTCCACTTTGGTTGTGGCTTCTATCCATACAGATCTCGAGAGTGTTTCTAGCCTCTTCTAGCGTACGTTTTGCACTGCTGAAGAATTGAATACAAAGTCAAGAACCGTCTTGACATTCAAATTGCAATCTGGAACGCCCTCTTTCTTTGCAAAATTCATGCATATTCGTTAAGAATCGGTTACCGAAAGCTAAAACTTTGGAACTTTTGCACACTTGCAGAATTGAATGAAAAGTCACGACCCACCTCAACATTCAATCAATAAGAATTCTAGAATTCCACTTTGGTTGTGGCTTCTATCCATACAGATCTCGAGAGTGTTTCTAGCCTCTTCTAGCGTACGTTTTGCACTGCTGAAGAATTGAATACAAAGTCAAGAACCGTCTTGACATTCAAATTGCAATCTGGAACGCCCTCTTTCTTTGCAAAATTCATGCATATTCGTCAAGAATCGGTTACCGAAAGCTAGAACTTTTTAACTTTTGCACACTTGCAGAATTGAATGAAAAGTCACGACCCACCTCAACATTCAATCAATAATAATTCTAGAATGCCACTTTGGTTGTGGCTTCTATCCATACAGATCTCGAGAGTGTTTCTAGCCTCTTCTAGCGTACGTTTTGCACTGCTGAAGAATTGAATACAAAGTCAAGAACCGTCTTGACATTCAAATTGCAATCTGGAACGCCCTCTTTCTTTGCAAAATTCATGCATATTCGTCAAGAATCAGTTACCGAAAGCTAGAACTTTGGAACTTTTGCACACTTGCAGAATTGAACGAAAAGTTACGACCCACCTCAACATTCAATCAATAAGAATTCTAGAATGTCACTTTGGTTGTGCCTTCTATCCATACAGATCTCGAGAGTGTTTCTAGCCTCTTCTAGCGTACGTTTTGCAATGCTGAAGAACTGAATACAAAGTCAAGAACCATCTTGACATTCAAATTGCAATCTGGAACGCCCTCTTTCTTTGCAAAATTCATGCATTTTCGTCAAGAATCGGTTACCGAAAGCTAAAACTTTGGAACTTTTGCACACTTGCAGAATTGAATGAAAAGTCACGACCCACCTCAACATTCAATCAATAAGAATTCTAGAATGCCACTTTGGTTGTGGCTTCTATCCATACAGATCTCGAGAGTGTTTCTAGCCTCTTCTAGCGTACGTTTTGCACTGCTGAAGAATTGAATACAAAGTCAAGAACCGTCTTGACATTCAAATTGCAATCTGGAACGCCCTCTTTCTTTGCAAAATTCATGCATATTCGTCAAGAATCGGTTACCGAAAGCTAGAACTTTGGAACTTTTGCACACTTGCAGAATTGAACGAAAAGTCACGACCCACCTCAACATTCAATCAATAAGAATTCTAGAATGCCACTTTGGTTGTGGCTTCTATCCATACAGATCTCGAGAGTGTTTCTAGCCTCTTCTAGCGTACGTTTTGCACTGCTGAAGAACTGAATACAAAGTCAAGAACCGTCTTGACATTCAAATTGCAATCTGGAACGCCCTCTTTCTTTGCAAAATTCATGCATATTCGTCAAGAATCGGTTACCGAAAGCTACAACTTTGGAACTTTTGCACACTTGCAGAATTGAACGAAAAGTCACGACCCACCTCAACATTCAATCAATAAGAATTCTAGAATGCCACTTTGGTTGTGGCTTCTATCCATACAGATCTCGAGAGTGTTTCTAGCCTCTTCTAGCGTACGTTTTGCACTGCTGAAGAATTGAATACAAAGTCAAGTACCATCTTGACATTCAAATTGCAATCTGGAACGCCCTCTTTCTTTGCAAAATTCATGCATATTCGTCAAGAATCGGTTACCGAAAGCTAGAACTTTGGAACTTTTGCACACTTGCAGAATTGAATGAAAAGTCACGACCCACCTCAACATTCAATCAATAAGAATTCTAGAATGCCACTTTGGTTGTGGCTTCTATCCATACAGATCTCGAGAGTGTTTCTAGCCTCTTCTAGCGTACGTTTTGCACTGCTGAAGAATTGAATACAAAGTCAAGAACCGTCTTGACATTCAAATTGCAATCTGGAACGCCCTCTTTCTTTGCAAAATTCATGCATATTCGTCAAGAATCGGTTACCGAAAGCTAGAACTTTGGAACTTTTGCACACTTGCAGAATTGAACGAAAAGTCACGACCCACCTCAACATTCAATCAATAAGAATTCTAGAATGCCACTTTGGTTGTGGCTTCTGTCCATACAGATCTCGAGAGTGTTTCTAGCCTCTTCTAGCGTACGTTTTGCACTGCTGAAGAACTGAATACAAAGTCAAGAACCGTCTTGACATTCAAATTGCAATCTGGAACGCCCTCTTTCTTTGCAAAATTCATGCGTATTCGTCAAGAATCGGTTACCGAAAGCTACAACTTTGGAACTTTTGCACACTTGCAGAATTGAACGAAAAGTCACGACCCACCTCAACATTCAATCAATAAGAATTCTAGAATGCCACTTTGGTTGTGGCTTCTATCCATACAGATCTCGAGAGTGTTTCTAGCCTCTTCTAGCGTACGTTTTGCACTGCTGAAGAATTGAATACAAAGTCAAGAACCGTCTTGACATTCAAATTGCAATCTGGAACGCCCTCTTTCTTTGCAAAATTCATGCATATTCGTCAAGAATCGGTTACCGAAAGCTAGAACTTTGGAACTTTTGCACACTTGCAGAATTGAACGAAAAGTCACGACCCACCTCAACATTCAATCAATAAGAATTCTAGAATGCCACTATGGTTGTGGCTTCTATCCATACAGATCTCGAGAGTGTTCTAGCCTCTTCTAGCGTACGTTTTGCACTGCTGAAGAATTGAATACAAAGTCAAGAACCGTCTTGACATTCAAATTGCAATCTGGAACGCCCTCTTTCTTTGCAAAATTCATGCATATTCGTCAAGAATCGGTTACCGAAAGCTAGAACTTTGGAACTTTTGCGCACTTGCAGAATTGAATGAAAAGTCACGACCCACCTCAACATTCAATCAATAAGAATTCTAGAATTCCACTTTGGTTGTGGCTTCTATCCATACAGATCTCGAGAGTGTTTCTAGCCTCTTCTAGCGTACGTTTTGCACTGCTGAAGAATTGAATACAAAGTCAAGAACCGTCTTGACATTCAAATTGCAATCTGGAACGCCCTCTTTCTTTGCAAAATTCATGCATATTCGTCAACAATCGGTTACCGAAAGCTAGAACTTTGGAACTTATGCACACTTGCAGAATTGAATGAAAAGTCACGACCCACCTCAACATTCAATCAATAAGAATTCTAGAATGCCACTTTGGTTGTGGCTTCTATCCATACAGATCTCGAGAGTGTTTCTAGCCTCTTCTAGCGTACGTTTTGCACTGCTGAAGAATTGAATACAAAGTCAAGTACCATCTTGACATTCAAATTGCAATCTGGAACGCCCTCTTTCTTTGCAAAATTCATGCATATTCGTCAAGAATCGGTTACCGAAAGCTAGAACTTTGGAACTTTTGCACACTTGCAGAATTGAATGAAAAGTCACGACCCACCTCAACATTCAATCAATAAGAATTCTAGAATGCCACTTTGGTTGTGGCTTCTATCCATACAGATCTCGAGAGTGTTTCTAGCCTCTTCTAGCGTACGTTTTGCACTGCTGAAGAATTGAATACAAAGTCAAGAACCGTCTTGACATTCAAATTGCAATCTGGAACGCCCTCTTTCTTTGCAAAATTCATGCATATTCGTCAAGAATCGGTTACCGAAAGCTAGAACTTTGGAACTTTTGCACACTTGCAGAATTGAACGAAAAGTCACGACCCACCTCAACATTCAATCAATAAGAATTCTAGAATGCCACTATGGTTGTGGCTTCTATCCATACAGATCTCGAGAGTGTTCTAGCCTCTTCTAGCGTCCGTTTTGCACTGCTGAAGAATTGAATACAAAGTCAAGAACCGTCTTGACATTCAAATTGCAATCTGGAACGCCCTCTTTCTTTGCAAAATTCATGCATATTCGTCAACAATCGGTTACCGAAAGCTAGAACTTTGGAACTTTTGCACACTTGCAGAATTGAATGAAAAGTCACGACCCACCTCAACTTTCAATCAATAAGAATTCTAGAATGCCACTTTGGTTGTGGCTTCTATCCATACAGATCTCGAGAGTGTTTCTAGCCTCTTCTAGCGTACGTTTTGCACTGCTGAAGAATTGAATACAAAGTCAAGAACCGTCTTGACATTCAAATTGCAATCTGGAACGCCCTCTTTCTTTGCAAAATTCATGCATATTCGTCAAGAATCGGTTACCGAAAGCTACAACTTTGGAACTTTTGCACACTTGCAGAATTGAATGAAAAGTCAAGACCCACCTCAACATTCAATCAATAAGAATTCTAGAATGCCACTTTGGTTGTGGCTTCTATCCATACAGATCTCGAGAGTGTTTCTAGCCTCTTCTAGCGTACGTTTTGCACTGCTGAAGAACTGAATACAAAGTCAAGAACCTTCTTGACATTCAAATTGCAATCTGGAACGCCCTCTTTCTTTGCAAAATTCATGCATATTCGTCAAGAATCGGTTACCGAAAGCTAGAACTTTGGAACTTTTGCACACTTGCAGAATTGAATGAAAAGTCACGACCCACCTTAACATTCAATCAATAAGAATTCTAGAATGCCACTTTGGTTGTGGCTTCTATCCATACAGATCTCGAGAGTGTTTCTAGCCTCTTCTAGCGTACGTTTTGCACTGCTGAAGAACTGAATACAAAGTCAAGAACCGTCTTGACATTCAAATTGTAATCTGGAATGCCCTCTTTCTTTGCAAAATTCATGCATATTCGTCAAGAATCGGTTACCGAAAGCTAGAACTTTGGAACTTTTGCACACTTGCAGAATTGAACGAAAAGTTACGACCCACCTCAACATTCAATCAATAAGAATTCTAGAATGCCACTTTGGTTGTGGCTTCTATCCATACAGATCTCGAGAGTGTTTCTAGCCTCTTCTAGCGTACGTTTTGCACTGCTGAAGAACTGAATACAAAGTCAAGAACCATCTTGACATTCAAATTGTAATCTGGAACGCCCTCTTTCTTTGCAAAACTCATGCATATTCGTCAAGAATCGGTTACCGAAAGCTAGAACTTTGGAACTTTTGCACACTTGCAGAATTGAATGAAAAGTCACGACCCACCTCAACATTCAATCAATAAGAATTCTAGAATGCCACTTTGGTTGTGGCTTCTATCCATACAGATCTCGAGAGTGTTTCTAGCCTCTTCTAGCGTACGTTTTGCACTGCTGAAGAATTGAATACAAAGTCAAGAACCGTCTTGACATTCAAATTGCAATCTGGAACGCCCTCTTTCTTTGGAAAATTCATGCATATTCGTCAAGAATCGGTTACCGAAAGCTAGAACTTTGGAACTTTTGCACACTTGCAGAATTGAACGAAAAGTTACGACCCACCTCAACATTCAATCAATAAGAATTCTAGAATGCCACTTTGGTTGTGGCTTCTATCCATACAGATCTCGAGAGTGTTTCTAGCCTCTTCTAGCGTACGTTTTGCACTGCTGAAGAATTGAATACAAAGTCAAGTACCATCTTGACATTCAAATTGCAATCTGGAACGCCCTCTTTCTTTGCAAAATTCATGCATATTCGTCAAGAATCGGTTACCGAAAGCTAGAACTTTGGAACTTTTGCACACTTGCAGAATTGAACGAAAAGTCACGACCCACCTCAACATTCAATCAATAAGAATTCTAGAATGCCACTTTGGTTGTGGCTTCTATCCATACAGATCTCGAGAGTGTTTCTAGCCTCTTCTAGCGTACGTTTTGCACTGCTGAAGAACTGAATACAAAGTCAAGAACCGTCTTGACATTCAAATTGCAATCTGGAACGCCCTCTTTCTTTGCAAAATTCATGCATATTCGTCAAGAATCGGTTACCGAAAGCTAGAACTTTGGAACTTTTGCACACTTGCAGAATTGAATGAAAAGTCACGACCCACCTCAACATTCAATCAATAAGAATTCTAGAATGCCACTTTGGTTGTGGCTTCTATCCATACAGATCTCGAGAGTGTTTCTAGCCTCTTCTAGCGTACGTTTTGCACTGCTGAAGAACTGAATACAAAGTCAAGAACCTTCTTGACATTCAAATTGCAATCTGGAACGCCCTCTTTCTTTGCAAAATTCATGCATATTCGTCAAGAATCGGTTACCGAAAGCTAGAACTTTGGAACTTTTGCACACTTGCAGAATTGAATGAAAAGTCACGACCCACCTTAACATTCAATCAATAAGAATTCTAGAATGCCACTTTGGTTGTGGCTTCTATCCATACAGATCTCGAGAGTGTTTCTAGCCTCTTCTAGCGTACGTTTTGCACTGCTGAAGAACTGAATACAAAGTCAAGAACCGTCTTGACATTCAAATTGTAATCTGGAACGCCCTCTTTCTTTGCAAAACTCATGCATATTCGTCAAGAATCGGTTACCGAAAGCTAGAACTTTGGAACTTTTGCACACTTGCAGAATTGAACGAAAAGTTACGACCCACCTAAACATTCAATCAATAAGAATTCTAGAATGCCACTTTGGTTGTGGCTTCTATCCATACAGATCTCGAGAGTGTTTCTAGCCTCTTCTAGCGTACGTTTTGCACTGCTGAAGAACTGAATACAAAGTCAAGAACCATCTTGACATTCAAATTGTAATCTGGAACGCCCTCTTTCTTTGCAAAACTCATGCATATTCGTCAAGAATCGGTTACCGAAAGCTAGAACTTTGGAACTTTTGCACACTTGCAGAATTGAATGAAAAGTCACGACCCACCTCAACATTCAATCAATAAGAATTCTAGAATGCCACTTTGGTTGTGGCTTCTATCCATACAGATCTCGAGAGTGTTTCTAGCCTCTTCTAGCGTACGTTTTGCACTGCTGAAGAACTGAATACAAAGTCAAGAACCGTCTTGACATTCAAATTGCAATCTGGAACGCCCTCTTTCTTTGCAAAATTCATGCATATTCGTCAAGAATCGGTTACCGAAAGCTACAACTTTGGAACTTTTGCACACTTGCAGAATTGAATGAAAAGTCACGACCCACCTCAACATTCAATCAATAATAATTCTAGAATGCCACTTTGGTTGTGGCTTCTATCCATACAGATCTCGAGAGTGTTTCTAGCCTCTTCTAGCGTACGTTTTGCACTGCTGAAGAAATGAATACAAAGTCAAGAACCGTCTTGACATTCAAATTGCAATCTGCAATGCCCTCTTTCTTTGTAAAATTCATGCATATTCGTCAAGAATCGGTTACCGAAAGCTAGAACTTTGGAACTTTTGCACACTTGCAGAATTGAACGAAAAGTTACGACCCACCTCAACATTCAATCAATAAGAATTCTAGAATGCCACTTTGGTTGTGGCTTCTATCCATACAGATCTCGAGAGTGTTTCTAGCCTCTTCTAGCGTACGTTTTGCACTGCTGAAGAATTGAATACAAAGTCAAGAACCGTCTTGACATTCAAATTGCAATCTGGAACGCCCTCTTTCTTTGCAAAATTCATGCATATTCGTCAAGAATCGGTTACCGTAAGCTAGAACTTTGGAACTTTTGCACACTTGCAGAATTGAATGAAAAGTCACGACCCACCTCAACATTCAATCAATAAGAATTCTAGAATTCCACTTTGGTTGTGGCTTCTATCCATACAGATCTCGAGAGTGTTCTAGCGTCTTCTAGCGTACGTTTTGCACTGCTGAAGAAATGAATACAAAGTCAAGAACCCTCTTGACATTCAAATTGCAATCTGCAACGCCCTCTTTCTTTGTAAAATTCATGCATATTCGTCAAGAATCGGTTACCGAAAGCTAGAACTTTGGAACTTTTGCACACTTGCAGAATTGAATGAAAAGTCACGACCCACCTCAACATTCAATCAATAAGAATTCTAGAATGCCACTATGGTTGTGGCTTCTATCCATACAGATCTCGAGAGTGTTTCTAGCCTCTTCTAGCGTACGTTTTGCACTGCTGAAGAATTGAATACAAAGTCAAGTACCATCTTGACATTCAAATTACAATCTGGAACGCCTTCTTTCTTTGCAAAATTCATGCATATTCGTCAAGAATCGGTTACCGAAAGCTAGAACTTTGGAACTTTTGCACACTTGCAGAATTTAATGAAAAGTCACGACCCACCTCAACATTAAATCAATAAGAATTCTAGAATGCCACTTTGGTTGTGGCTTCTATCCATACAGATCTTGAGAGTGTTTCTAGCCTCTTCTAGCGTACGTTTTGCACTGCTGAAGAACTGAATACAAAGTCAAGAACCATCTTGACATTCAAATTGCAATCTGGAACGCCCTCTTTCTTTGCAAAATTCATGCATATTCGTCAAGAATCGGTTACCGAAAGCTAGAACTTTGGAACTTTTGCACACTTGCAGAATTGAATGAAAAGTCACGACCCACCTCAACATTCAATCAATAAGAATTCTAGAATGCCACTTTGGTTGTGGCTTCTATCCATACAGATCTCGAAAGCGTTTCTAGCCTCTTCTAGCGTACGTTTTGCACTGCTGAAGAACTGAATACAAAGTCAAGAACCGTCTTGACATTCAAATTGCAATCTGGAACGCCCTCTTTCTTTGCAAAATTCATGCATATTCGTCAAGAATCGGTTACCGAAAGCTAGAACTTTGGAACTTTTGCACACTTGCAGAATTGAATGAAAAGTCACGACCCACCTCAACATTCAATCAATAAGAATTCTAGAATGCCACTTTGGTTGTGGCTTCTATCCATACAGATCTCGAGAGTGTTTCTAGCCTCTTCTAGCGTACGTTTTGCACTGCTGAAGAATTGAATACAAAGTCAAGAACCATCTTGACATTCAAATTGCAATCTGGAACGCCCTCTTTCTTTGCAAAATTCATGCATATTCGTCAAGAATCGGTTACCGAAAGCTAGAACTTTGGAACTTTTGCACACTTGCAGAATTGAATGAAAAGTCACGACCCACCTCAACATTCAATCAATAAGAATTCTAGAATGCCACTTTGGTTGTGGCTTCTATCCATACAGATCTCGAGAGTGTTTCTAGCCTCTTCTAGCGTACGTTTTGCACTGCTGAAGAACTGAATACAAAGTCAAGAACCGTCTTGACATTCAAATTGCAATCTGGAACGCCCTCTTTCTTTGCAAAATTCATGCATATTCGTCAAGAATCGGTTACCGAAAGCTAGAACTTTGGAACTTTTGCACACTTGCAGAATTGAATGAAAAGTCACGACCCACCTCAACATTCAATCAATAAGAATTCTAGAATGCCACTTTGGTTGTGGCTTCTATCCATACAGATCTCGAGAGTGTTTCTAGCCTCTTCTAGCGTACGTTTTGCACTGCTGAATAATTGAATACAAAGTCAAGAACCATCTTGACATTCAAATTGCAATCTGGAACGCCCTCTTTCTTTGCAAAATTCATGCATATTCGTCAAGAATCGGTTACCGAAAGCTAGAACTTTGGAACTTTTGCACACTTGCAGAATTGAATGAAAAGTCACGACCCACCTCAACATTCAATCAATAAGAATTTTAGAATTCCACTTTGGTTGTGGCTTCTATCCATACAGATCTCGAGAGTGTTCTAGCCTCTTCTAGCGTACGTTTTGCACTGCTGAAGAATTGAATACAAAGTCAAGAACCATCTTGACATTCAAATTGCAATCTGCAACGCCCTCTTTCTTTGTAAAATTCATGCATATTCGTCAAGAATCGGTTACCGAAAGCTAAAACTTTGGAACTTTTGCACACTTGCAGAATTGAATGAAAAGTCACGACCCACCTCAACATTCAATCAATAAGAATTCTAGAATGCCACTTTGGTTGTGGCTTCTATCCATACAGATCTCGAGAGTGTTTCTAGCCTCTTCTAGCGTACGTTTTGCACTGCTGAAGAATTGAATACAAAGTCAAGAACCGTCTTGACATTCAAATTGCAATCTGGAACGCCCTCTTTCTTTGCAAAATTCATGCATATTCTGTTGAAAATTGTGCCCTAGGGGCCAATCATTGTATCAGGTTATCACATTATTTGCATGTTTACTGTGATGATCATCCTTGGATAACTCATGATCTTATCCTAAATGTCCCTGGTCGGTCATCTATGTGGGAGCAGAGATGAAATAAGACCAGTATGACTTTGAAGATATATAGAGATATAAATCAAAGTCATAAGCACATGTAAGAGTACAGGGTGTTGGACCGACCCGCAATGAGAGAGCTGCATGGGTCAAGTCATAAGCTTCTCTCATATACAAGCCATGTCACTATGCCCTTTGACCTGAGATCATCATGGATTCCTACATGACAAACGCTCAGCTTTGACCTAGTCAAAAGTCACTTTTGACCGAGTGATCATAAAGGCTATGCTCGGGCTTAGTGGTTTTTCATGCGGAGGAATGTGAATGGTCAAGATGGAATTTGTCCCTCACATTCGTAGAGAGATATTACTGGGCCCCTCGATGAGTGAGTCTGAGAAATGTATGGCCATACTGGAATGGAAGGGTAGTTCCATTTCTATATTCAGACTACTCAGGGATCGAGAAAGTAACGGTCAGGAACAGGAGGATGACGTTCACCATGCCTCATCCTTGACCGAAATATCGTGTGACAAAAGGGACGTGATATGGTTGTATGAAAGGTTACATCGTTTATCGATCCTCATATGTTTTGGGTAGTCGTAATGCCTTGCTAGAGACCGCTTACGACTTGTGGGTCAGTATAGTAACTGGGCCACTGCCAACTTCATATGGGCCTACAGGGTCGCACACAAAACAGCCCAATGCGAGCTATGATGTCCAGATTCATTGAATCTAAGAGATGTCTAGATTCAATGAATAATCTAGGGTGGATATATATTTTATATATATATATAAATTAGTTTATATATATATTATATATATAATATAAGAGATATTTGTAAGATTTAATTTATAAGGATAAATTAAATCTCTATCATTTTTGAATTTGAATTTAAATGGATATGATCTATTTGAATTTGAAATTCAAATTGATAAGATATCTCAAATTTGATTTATGAGAATAAATCAAATATAATTCTGTCTTATCTTTATTTTAAATTAAATAAATAGGTGAATTAAATCTGTGGGACGGATTTAATATAAACCATATTTATTTAATCAGTTTCTTATTAAATTATGCAATATATGATATTGTATTAATTCAGAATTAATATAAGATTAATTCTGAAGCCCGGCCCTATTAGAAGCCCGATAGCTTCCTATATATTTGACATTAGGAGCTAGGGTTCTACACACAATATAGATCTCTTCACACACATTTAGTCGTGAGAAAAGGGGGCAGGGAGAGTGCAAAAGGTTTACAGATAAGAAACTGCCGAAATACAGACGGTGAGGACGGAATCTCCAGAAAGCCCTAGAGGGACAAGAGGCGCTAGCACGTCGTTCGCAATTGGAACGCTGTTCGTGTGGATACCGGTAGAGGAAGCCGATCTGAGCTGTCGACTTCTACGATACGGCTAGACACGAAGAAAGGTCGCGACCAGAACACACTTAGGTCGCGACCAAACGGGCATCTGAACGTCAAAAATCCGAAAAGAGGAGACAGGTCGCGACGTGAAGTTGAAGCGGTCGCGACTACAAACTCCAGAGGCGACAGGTCGCGACTAGAAGATGAGGAGGTCGCGACTGAAAGTTCCAGAGGCGAGGAGTCGCGACTAGTGGACACTGAGGTCGCGACCAAAGCTCGAAACCGAAGGTAACACTTCTTTCTCCTTGACTTAAACACATTCGGTAGATCCTGGCTGGGAATGGAAAAATTTTTAAAGTTAATTTCCGCTGCGTGTCTTCCAATTCCCTTCATATTCGTCAAGAATCGGTTACCGAAAGCTAGAACTTTGGAACTTTTGCACACTTGCAGAATTGAATGAAAAGTCACGACCCACCTCAACATTCAATCAATAAGAATTCTAGAATGCCACTTTGGTTGTGGCTTCTATCCATACAGATCTCGAGAGTGTTCTAGCCTCTTCTAGCGTACGTTTTGCACTGCTGAAGAACTGAATACAAAGTCAAGAACCATCTTGACATTCAAATTGCAATCTGGAACGCCCTCTTTCTTTGCAAAATTCATGCATATTCGTCAAGAATCGGTTACCGAAAGCTAGAACTTTGGAACTTTTGCACACTTGCAGAATTGAATGAAAAGTCACGACCCACCTTAACATTCAATCAATAAGAATTCTAGAATGCCACTTTGGTTGTGGCTTCTATCCATACAGATCTCGAGAGTGTTTCTAGCCTCTTCTAGCGTACGTTTTGCACTGCTGAAGAACTGAATACAAAGTCAAGAACCGTCTTGACATTCAAATTGTAATCTGGAACGCCCTCTTTCTTTGCAAAATTCATGCATATTCGTCAAGAATCGGTTACCGAAAGCTAGAACTTTGGAACTTTTGCACACTTGCAGAATTGAACGAAAAGTTACGACCCACCTCAACATTCAATCAATAAGAATTATAGAATGCCACTTTGGTTGTGGCTTCTATCCATACAGATCTCGAGAGTGTTTCTAGCCTCTTCGAGCGTACGTTTTGCACTGCTGAAGAACTGAATACAAAGTCAAGAACCATCTTGACATTCAAATTGTAATCTGGAACGCCCTCTTTCTTTGCAAAACTCATGCATATTCGTCAAGAATCGGTTACCGAAAGCTAGAACTTTGGAACTTTTGCACACTTGCAGAATTGAATGAAAAGTCACGACCCACCTCAACATTCAATCAATAAGAATTCTAGAATGCCACTTTGGTTGTGGCTTCTATCCATACAGATCTCGAGAGTGTTTCTAGCCTCTTCTAGCGTACGTTTTGCACTGCTGAAGAATTGAATACAAAGTCAAGAACCGTCTTGACATTCAAATTGCAATCTGGAACGCCCTCTTTCTTTGCAAAATTCATGCATATTCGTCAAGAATCGGTTACCGAAAGCTAGAACTTTGGAACTTTTGCACACTTGCAGAATTGAACGAAAAGTTACGACCCACCTCAACATTCAATCAATAAGAATTCTAGAATGCCACTTTGGTTGTGGCTTCTATCCATACAGATCTCGAGAGTGTTTCTAGCCTCTTCTAGCGTACGTTTTGCACTGCTGAAGAATTGAATACAAAGTCAAGTACCATCTTGACATTCAAATTGCAATCTGGAACGCCCTCTTTCTTTGTAAAATTCATGCATATTCGTCAAGAATCGGTTACCGAAAGCTAGAACTTTGGAACTTTTGCACACTTGCAGAATTGAATGAAAAGTCACGACCCACCTCAACATTCAATCAATAAGAATTCTAGAATGCCACTTTGGTTGTGGCTTCTATCCATACAGATCTCGAGAGTGTTTCTAGCCTCTTCTAGCGTACGTTTTGCACTGCTGAAGAATTGAATACAAAGTCAAGTACCATCTTGACATTCAAATTACAATCTGGAACGCCCTCTTTCTTTGTAAAATTCATGCATATTCGTCAAGAATCGGTTACCGAAAGCTAGAACTTTGGAACTTTTGCACACTTGCAGAATTGAATGAAAAGTCACGACCCACCTCAACATTCAATCAATAAGAATTCTAGAATGCCACTATGGTTGTGGCTTCTATCCATACAGATCTCGAGAGTGTTTCTAGCCTCTTCTAGCGTACGTTTTGCACTGCTGAAGAATTGAATACAAAGTCAAGAACCGTCTTGACATTCAAATTGCAATCTGGAACGCCCTCTTTCTTTGCAAAATTCATGCATATTCGTCAAGAATCGGTTACCGTAAGCTAGAACTTTGGAACTTTTGCACACTTGCAGAATTGAATGAAAAGTCATGACCCACCTCAACATTCAATCAATAAGAATTCTAGAATTCCACTTTGGTTGTGGCTTCTATCCATACAGATCTCGAGAGTGTTCTAGCCTCTTCTAGCGTACGTTTTGCACTGCTGAAGAAATGAATACAAAGTCAAGAACCCTCTTGACATTCAAATTGCAATCTGCAACGCCCTCTTTCTTTGTAAAATTCATGCATATTCGTCAAGAATCGGTTACCGAAAGCTAGAACTTTGGAACTTTTGTACACTTGCAGAATTGAATGAAAAGTCACGACCCACCTCAACATTCAATCAATAAGAATTCTAGAATGCCACTATGGTTGTGGCTTCTATCCATACAGATCTCGAAAGCGTTTCTAGCCTCTTCTAGCGTACGTTTTGCACTGCTGAAGAACTGAATACAAAGTCAAGAACCGTCTTGACATTCAAATTGCAATCTGGAACGCCCTCTTTCTTTGCAAAATTCATGCATATTCGTCAAGAATCGGTTACCGAAAGCTAGAACTTTGGAACTTTTGCACACTTGCAGAATTGAATGAAAAGTCACGACCCACCTCAATATTCAATCAATAAGAATTCTAGAATGCCACTTTGGTTGTGGCTTCTATCCATACAGATCTCGAGAGTGTTTCTAGCCTCTTCTAGCGTACGTTTTGCACTGCTGAAGAATTGAATACAAAGTCAAGAACCATCTTGACATTCAAATTGCAATCTGGAACGCCCTCTTTCTTTGCAAAATTCATGCATATTCGTCAAGAATCGGTTACCGAAAGCTAGAACTTTGGAACTTTTGCACACTTGCAGAATTGAATGAAAAGTCACGACCCACCTCAACATTCAATCAATAAGAATTCTAGAATGCCACTTTGGTTGTGGCTTCTATCCATACAGATCTCGAGAGTGTTTCTAGCCTCTTCTAGCGTACGTTTTGCACTGCTGAAGAAGTGAATACAAAGTCAAGAACCGTCTTGACATTCAAATTGCAATCTGGAACGCCCTCTTTCTTTGCAAAATTCATGCATATTCGTCAAGAATCGGTTACCGAAAGCTAGAACTTTGGAACTTTTGCACACTTGCAGAATTGAATGAAAAGTCACGACCCACCTCAACATTCAATCAATAAGAATTCTAGAATGCCACTTTGGTTGTGGCTTCTATCCATACAGATCTCGAGAGTGTTTCTAGCCTCTTCTAGCGTACGTTTTGCACTGCTGAATAATTGAATACAAAGTCAAGAACCATCTTGACATTCAAATTGCAATCTGGAACGCCCTCTTTCTTTGCAAAATTCATGCATATTCGTCAAGAATCGGTTACCGAAAGCTAGAACTTTGGAACTTTTGCACACTTGCAGAATTGAATGAAAAGTCACGACCCACCTCAACATTCAATCAATAAGAATTTTAGAATTCCACTTTGGTTGTGGCTTCTATCCATACAGATCTCGAGAGTGTTCTAGCCTCTTCTAGCGTACGTTTTGCACTGCTGAAGAATTGAATACAAAGTCAAGAACCATCTTGACATTCAAATTGCAATCTGCAACGCCCTCTTTCTTTGTAAAATTCATGCATATTCGTCAAGAATCGGTTACCGAAAGCTAAAACTTTGGAACTTTTGCACACTTGCAGAATTGAATGAAAAGTCACGACCCACCTCAACATTCAATCAATAAGAATTCTAGAATGCCACTTTGGTTGTGGCTTCTATCCATACAGATCTCGAGAGTGTTTCTAGCCTCTTCTAGCGTACGTTTTGCACTGCTGAAGAATTGAATACAAAGTCAAGAACCGTCTTGACATTCAAATTGCAATCTGGAACGCCCTCTTTCTTTGCAAAATTCATGCATATTCTGTTGAAAATTGTGCCCTAGGGGCCAATCATTGTATCAGGTTATCACATTATTTGCATGTTTACTGTGATGACCATCCTTGGATAACTCATGATCTTATCCTAAATGTCCCTGGTCGGTCATCTATGTGGGAGCAGAGATGAAATAAGACCAGTATGACTTTGAAGATATATAGAGATATAAATCAAAGTCATAAGCACATGTAAGAGTACAGGGTGTTGGACCGACCCGCAATGAGAGAGCTGCATGGGTCAAGTCATAAGCTTCTCTCATATACAAGCCATGTCACTATGCCCTTTGACCTGAGATCATCATGGATTCCTACATGACAAACGCTCAGCTTTGACCTAGTCAAAAGTCACTTTTGACCGAGTGATCATAAAGGCTATGCTCGGGCTTAGTGGTTTTTCATGCGGAGGAATGTGAATGGTCAAGATGGAATTTGTCCCTCACATTCGTAGAGAGATATTACTGGGCCCCTCGATGAGTGAGTCTGAGAAATGTATGGCCATACTGGAATGGAAGGGTAGTTCCATTTCTATATTCAGACTACTCAGGGATCGAGAAAGTAACGGTCAGGAACAGGAGGATGACGTTCACCATGCCTCATCCTTGACCGAAATATCGTGTGACAAAAGGGACGTGATATGGTTGTATGAAAGGTTACATCGTTTATCGATCCTCATATGTTTTGGGTAGTCGTAATGCCTTGCTAGAGACCGCTTACGACTTGTGGGTCAGTATAGTAACTGGGCCACTGCCAACTTCATATGGGCCTACAGGGTCGCACACAAAACAGCCCAATGCGAGCTATGATGTCCAGATTCATTGAATCTAAGAGATGTCTAGATTCAATGAATAATCTAGGGTGGATATATATTTTATATATATATATAAATTAGTTTATATATATATTATATATATAATATAAGAGATATTTGTAAGATTTAATTTATAAGGATAAATTAAATCTCTATCATTTTTGAATTTGAATTTAAATGGATATGATCTATTTGAATTTGAAATTCAAATTGATAAGATATCTCAAATTTGATTTATGAGAATAAATCAAATATAATTCTGTCTTATCTTTATTTTAAATTAAATAAATAGGTGAATTAAATCTGTGGGACGGATTTAATATAAACCATATTTATTTAATCAGTTTCTTATTAAATTATGCAATATATGATATTGTATTAATTCAGAATTAATATAAGATTAATTCTGAAGCCCGGCCCTATTAGAAGCCCGATAGCTTCCTATATATTTGACATTAGGAGCTAGGGTTCTACACACAATATAGATCTCTTCACACACATTTAGTCGTGAGAAAAGGGGGCAGGGAGAGTGCAAAAGGTTTACAGATAAGAAACTGCCGAAATACAGACGGTGAGGACGGAATCTCCAGAAAGCCCTAGAGGGACAAGAGGCGCTAGCACGTCGTTCGCAATTGGAACGCTGTTCGTGTGGATACCGGTAGAGGAAGCCGATCTGAGCTGTCGACTTCTACGATACGGCTAGACACGAAGAAAGGTCGCGACCAGAACACACTTAGGTCGCGACCAAACGGGCATCTGAACGTCAAAAATCCGAAAAGAGGAGACAGGTCGCGACGTGAAGTTGAAGCGGTCGCGACTACAAACTCCAGAGGCGACAGGTCGCGACTAGAAGATGAGGAGGTCGCGACTGAAAGTTCCAGAGGCGAGGAGTCGCGACTAGTGGACACTGAGGTCGCGACCAAAGCTCGAAACCGAAGGTAACACTTCTTTCTCCTTGACTTAAACACATTCGGTAGATCCTGGCTGGGAATGGAAAAATTTTTAAAGTTAATTTCCGCTGCGTGTCTTCCAATTCCCTTCATATTCGTCAAGAATCGGTTACCGAAAGCTAGAACTTTGGAACTTTTGCACACTTGCAGAATTGAATGAAAAGTCACGACCCACCTCAACATTCAATCAATAAGAATTCTAGAATGCCACTTTGGTTGTGGCTGAAGGGAATTGGAAGACACGCAGTGGAAATTAACTTTAAAAATTTTTCCATTCCCAGCCAGATCTACCGAATGTGTTTAAGTCAAGGAGAAAGAAGTGTTACCTTCGGTTTCAAGCTTTGGTCGCGACCTAAGTGTCCACTAGTCGCGACTCTTCGCCTCTGGAACATTTTAGTCGCGACCTCCTCTGCTTCTCGTCGCGACCTGAAGTCTCTGGAGTTTGTAGTCGCGACTTCGTCATCTTCAAGTCGCGACCTGCCTCTTCTTTTCGGATTTCTGACGTTCAGATGCCCGTATGGTCGCGACCTCAGCGTGTTCTGGTCGCGACCTTGCTTCGTGTCTGGTCGTATCGTAGAAGTCGACAGCTCAGATCGGCTTCCTCTACCGGTATCCACACGAACAGCGTTCCAATCGCGAACGACGTGCTAGCGCCTCTTGTCCCTCTAGGGCTTTCTAGAGATTCCGTCCTCACCATCTCTATCTCGGTAGTTTCTTATGTGCAAACCTTTTGCACTCTCCCTGCCCCCTCTTCTCACGTCTGAATGTGTGTGTAGAGATGTATTTTTCTGTAGAACCCTAGCTCCTAATGTCAAATATATAGGAAGCTATCGGGCTTCTAATAAGGCCGGGCTTCAGAATTAATCTTATATTAATTCTGAATTAATACAATATCATATATTGCATAATTTAATAAGAAACTGATTAAATAAATATGGTTTATATTAAATCCGTCCCACAGATTTAATTCACCTATTTATTTAATTTAAAATAAAGATAAGACAGAATTATATTTGATTTATTCTCACAAATCAAATTTGAGATATCTTATCAATTTGAATTTCAAATTCAAATAGATCATATCCATTTAAATTCAAATTCAAAATTGATAGAGATTTAATTTATCCTTATAAATTAAATCTTACAAATATCTCTTATATTATATATATAATATATATATAAACTAATTTATATATATATAAAATATATATCCACCCTAGATTATTCATTGAATCTAGACATCTCTTAGATTCAATGAATCTGGACATCATAGCTCGCATTGGGCTGTTTTGTGTGTGACCCTGTAGGCCCATATGAAGTTGGCAGTGGCCCAGTTACTATACTGACCCACAAGTCGTAAGCGGTCTCTAGCAAGGCATTACGACTACCCAAAACATATGAGGATTGATAAACGATGTAACCTTTCATACAACCATATCACGTCCCTTTTGTCACACGATATTTCGGTCAAGGATGAGGCATGGACAACGTCATCCTCCTGTTCCTGACCGTTACTTTCTCGATCCCTGAGTAGTCTGAATATAGAAATGGAACTACCTTTCCATTCCAGTATGGCCATACATTTCTCAGACTCACTCATCGAGGGGCCCAGTAATATCTCTCTACGAATGTGAGGGACAAATTCCATCTTGACCATTCACATTCCTCCGCATGAAAAACCACTAAGCCCGAGCATAGCCTTTATGATCACTCGGTCAAAAGTGACTTTTGACTAGGTCAAAGCTGAGCGTTTGTCATGTAGGAATCCATGATGATCTCAGGTCAAAGGGCATAGTGACATGGCTTGTATATGAGAGAAACTTATGACTTAACCCATGCAGCTCTCTCATAGCGGGTCGATCCAACACCCTGTACTCTTACATGTGCTTATGACTTTGATTTATATCTCTATATATCTTCAAAGTCATACTGGTCTTATTTCATCTCTGCTCCCGCATAGATGACCGACTAGGGACATTTAGGATAAAATCACTAGTTATCCAAGGATTGTCATCATAGTAAACATGCAAATAATATGATAACATGATACAATGATTGGCCCCTAGGGCACAATTTCCAACAGTGGCTTCTATCCATACAGATCTCGAGAGTGTTCTAGCCTCTTCTAGCGTACGTTTTGCACTGCTGAAGAACTGAATACAAAGTCAAGAACCATCTTGACATTCAAATTGCAATCTGGAACGCCCTCTTTCTTTGCAAAATTCATGCATATTCGTCAAGAATCGGTTACCGAAAGCTAGAACTTTGGAACTTTTGCACACTTGCAGAATTGAATGAAAAGTCACGACCCACCTTAACATTCAATCAATAAGAATTCTAGAATGCCACTTTGGTTGTGGCTTCTATCCATACAGATCTCGAGAGTGTTTCTAGCCTCTTCTAGCGTACGTTTTGCACTGCTGAAGAACTGAATACAAAGTCAAGAACCGTCTTGACATTCAAATTGTAATCTGGAACGCCCTCTTTCTTTGCAAAATTCATGCATATTCGTCAAGAATCGGTTACCGAAAGCTAGAACTTTGGAACTTTTGCACACTTGCAGAATTGAACGAAAAGTTACGACCCACCTCAACATTCAATCAATAAGAATTATAGAATGCCACTTTGGTTGTGGCTTCTATCCATACAGATCTCGAGAGTGTTTCTAGCCTCTTCGAGCGTACGTTTTGCACTGCTGAAGAACTGAATACAAAGTCAAGAACCATCTTGACATTCAAATTGTAATCTGGAACGCCCTCTTTCTTTGCAAAACTCATGCATATTCGTCAAGAATCGGTTACCGAAAGCTAGAACTTTGGAACTTTTGCACACTTGCAGAATTGAATGAAAAGTCACGACCCACCTCAACATTCAATCAATAAGAATTCTAGAATGCCACTTTGGTTGTGGCTTCTATCCATACAGATCTCGAGAGTGTTTCTAGCCTCTTCTAGCGTACGTTTTGCACTGCTGAAGAATTGAATACAAAGTCAAGAACCGTCTTGACATTCAAATTGCAATCTGGAACGCCCTCTTTCTTTGCAAAATTCATGCATATTCGTCAAGAATCGGTTACCGAAAGCTAGAACTTTGGAACTTTTGCACACTTGCAGAATTGAACGAAAAGTTACGACCCACCTCAACATTCAATCAATAAGAATTCTAGAATGCCACTTTGGTTGTGGCTTCTATCCATACAGATCTCGAGAGTGTTTCTAGCCTCTTCTAGCGTACGTTTTGCACTGCTGAAGAATTGAATACAAAGTCAAGTACCATCTTGACATTCAAATTGCAATCTGGAACGCCCTCTTTCTTTGTAAAATTCATGCATATTCGTCAAGAATCGGTTACCGAAAGCTAGAACTTTGGAACTTTTGCACACTTGCAGAATTGAATGAAAAGTCACGACCCACCTCAACATTCAATCAATAAGAATTCTAGAATGCCACTTTGGTTGTGGCTTCTATCCATACAGATCTCGAGAGTGTTTCTAGCCTCTTCTAGCGTACGTTTTGCACTGCTGAAGAACTGAATACAAAGTCAAGAACCGTCTTGACATTCAAATTGCAATCTGGAACGCCCTCTTTCTTTGCAAAATTCATGCATATTCGTCAAGAATCGGTTACCGAAAGCTAGAACTTTGGAACTTTTGCACACTTGCAGAATTGAACGAAAAGTTACGACCCACCTCAACATTCAATCAATAAGAATTCTAGAATGCCACTTTGGTTGTGGCTTCTATCCATACAGATCTCGAGAGTGTTTCTAGCCTCTTCTAGCGTACGTTTTGCACTGCTGAAGAAATGAATACAAAGTCAAGAACCATCTTGACATTCAAATTGCAATCTGCAATGCCCTCTTTCTTTGTAAAATTCATGCATATTCGTCAAGAATCGGTTACCGAAAGCTAGAACTTTGGAACTTTTGCACACTTGCAGAATTGAACGAAAAGTTACGACCCACCTCAACATTTAATCAATAAGAATTCTAGAATGCCACTTTGGTTGTGGCTTCTATCCATACAGATCTCGAGAGTGTTTCTAGCCTCTTCTAGCGTACGTTTTGCACTGCTGAAGAATTGAATACAAAGTCAAGAACCGTCTTGACATTCAAATTGCAATCTGGAACGCCCTCTTTCTTTGCAAAATTCATGCATATTCGTCAAGAATCGGTTACCGAAAGCTAGAACTTTGGAACTTTTGCACACTTGCAGAATTGAATGAAAAGTCACGACCCACCTCAACATTCAATCAATAAGAATTCTAGAATGCCACTTTGGTTGTGGCTTCTATCCATACAGATCTCGAGAGTGTTTCTAGCCTCTTCTAGCGTACGTTTTGCATTGCTGAAGAACTGAATACAAAGTCAAGAACCATCTTGACATTCAAATTGCAATCTGGAACGCCCTCTTTCTTTGCAAAATTCATGCATATTCGTCAAGAATCGGTTACCGAAAGCTAGAACTTTGGAACTTTTGCACACTTGCAGAATTGAATGAAAAGTCACGACCCACCTCAACATTCAATCAATAAGAATTCTAGAATGCCACTTTGGTTGTGGCTTCTATCCATACAGATCTCGAGAGTGTTTCTAGCCTCTTCTAGCGTACGTTTTGCACTGCTGAAGAACTGAATACAAAGTCAAGAACCTTCTTGACATTCAAATTGCAATCTGGAACGCCCTCTTTCTTTGCAAAATTCATGCATATTTGTCAAGAATCGGTTACCGAAAGCTACAACTTTGGAACTTTTGCACACTTGCAGAATTGAATGAAAAGTCACGACCCACCTCAACATTCAATCAATAAGAATTCTAGAATGCCACTTTGGTTGTGGCTTCTATCCATACAGATCTCGAGAGTGTTTCTAGCCTCTTCTAGCGTACGTTTTGCACTGCTGAAGAACTGAATACAAAGTCAAGAACCGTCTTGACATTCAAATTGTAATCTGGAACGCCCTCTTTCTTTGCAAAATTCATGCATATTCGTCAAGAATCGGTTACCGAAAGCTAGAACTTTGGAACTTTTGCACACTTGCAGAATTGAACGAAAAGTTACGACCCACCTCAACATTCAATCAATAAGAATTATAGAATGCCACTTTGGTTGTGGCTTCTATCCATACAGATCTCGAGAGTGTTTCTAGCCTCTTCGAGCGTACGTTTTGCACTGCTGAAGAACTGAATACAAAGTCAAGAACCATCTTGACATTCAAATTGTAATCTGGAACGCCCTCTTTCTTTGCAAAACTCATGCATATTCGTCAAGAATCGGTTACCGAAAGCTAGAACTTTGGAACTTTTGCACACTTGCAGAATTGAATGAAAAGTCACGACCCACCTCAACATTCAATCAATAAGAATTCTAGAATGCCACTTTGGTTGTGGCTTCTATCCATACAGATCTCGAGAGTGTTTCTAGCCTCTTCTAGCGTACGTTTTGCACTGCTGAAGAATTGAATACAAAGTCAAGAACCGTCTTGACATTCAAATTGCAATCTGGAACGCCCTCTTTCTTTGCAAAATTCATGCATATTCGTCAAGAATCGGTTACCGAAAGCTAGAACTTTGGAACTTTTGCACACTTGCAGAATTGAACGAAAAGTTACGACCCACCTCAACATTCAATCAATAAGAATTCTAGAATGCCACTTTGGTTGTGGCTTCTATCCATACAGATCTCGAGAGTGTTTCTAGCCTCTTCTAGCGTACGTTTTGCACTGCTGAAGAATTGAATACAAAGTCAAGTACCATCTTGACATTCAAATTGCAATCTGGAACGCCCTCTTTCTTTGTAAAATTCATGCATATTCGTCAAGAATCGGTTACCGAAAGCTAGAACTTTGGAACTTTTGCACACTTGCAGAATTGAATGAAAAGTCACGACCCACCTCAACATTCAATCAATAAGAATTCTAGAATGCCACTTTGGTTGTGGCTTCTATCCATACAGATCTCGAGAGTGTTTCTAGCCTCTTCTAGCGTACGTTTTGCACTGCTGAAGAACTGAATACAAAGTCAAGAACCGTCTTGACATTCAAATTGCAATCTGGAACGCCCTCTTTCTTTGCAAAATTCATGCATATTCGTCAAGAATCGGTTACCGAAAGCTAGAACTTTGGAACTTTTGCACACTTGCAGAATTGAACGAAAAGTTACGACCCACCTCAACATTCAATCAATAAGAATTATAGAATGCCACTTTGGTTGTGGCTTCTATCCATACAGATCTCGAGAGTGTTTCTAGCCTCTTCGAGCGTACGTTTTGCACTGCTGAAGAACTGAATACAAAGTCAAGAACCATCTTGACATTCAAATTGTAATCTGGAACGCCCTCTTTCTTTGCAAAACTCATGCATATTCGTCAAGAATCGGTTACCGAAAGCTAGAACTTTGGAACTTTTGCACACTTGCAGAATTGAATGAAAAGTCACGACCCACCTCAACATTCAATCAATAAGAATTCTAGAATGCCACTTTGGTTGTGGCTTCTATCCATACAGATCTCGAGAGTGTTTCTAGCCTCTTCTAGCGTACGTTTTGCACTGCTGAAGAATTGAATACAAAGTCAAGAACCGTCTTGACATTCAAATTGCAATCTGGAACGCCCTCTTTCTTTGCAAAATTCATGCATATTCGTCAAGAATCGGTTACCGAAAGCTAGAACTTTGGAACTTTTGCACACTTGCAGAATTGAACGAAAAGTTACGACCCACCTCAACATTCAATCAATAAGAATTCTAGAATGCCACTTTGGTTGTGGCTTCTATCCATACAGATCTCGAGAGTGTTTCTAGCCTCTTCTAGCGTACGTTTTGCACTGCTGAAGAATTGAATACAAAGTCAAGTACCATCTTGACATTCAAATTGCAATCTGGAACGCCCTCTTTCTTTGTAAAATTCATGCATATTCGTCAAGAATCGGTTACCGAAAGCTAGAACTTTGGAACTTTTGCACACTTGCAGAATTGAATGAAAAGTCACGACCCACCTCAACATTCAATCAATAAGAATTCTAGAATGCCACTTTGGTTGTGGCTTCTATCCATACAGATCTCGAGAGTGTTTCTAGCCTCTTCTAGCGTACGTTTTGCACTGCTGAAGAACTGAATACAAAGTCAAGAACCGTCTTGACATTCAAATTGCAATCTGGAACGCCCTCTTTCTTTGCAAAATTCATGCATATTCGTCAAGAATCGGTTACCGAAAGCTAGAACTTTGGAACTTTTGCACACTTGCAGAATTGAACGAAAAGTTACGACCCACCTCAACATTCAATCAATAAGAATTCTAGAATGCCACTTTGGTTGTGGCTTCTATCCATACAGATCTCGAGAGTGTTTCTAGCCTCTTCTAGCGTACGTTTTGCACTGCTGAAGAAATGAATACAAAGTCAAGAACCATCTTGACATTCAAATTGCAATCTGCAATGCCCTCTTTCTTTGTAAAATTCATGCATATTCGTCAAGAATCGGTTACCGAAAGCTAGAACTTTGGAACTTTTGCACACTTGCAGAATTGAACGAAAAGTTACGACCCACCTCAACATTTAATCAATAAGAATTCTAGAATGCCACTTTGGTTGTGGCTTCTATCCATACAGATCTCGAGAGTGTTTCTAGCCTCTTCTAGCGTACGTTTTGCACTGCTGAAGAATTGAATACAAAGTCAAGAACCGTCTTGACATTCAAATTGCAATCTGGAACGCCCTCTTTCTTTGCAAAATTCATGCATATTCGTCAAGAATCGGTTACCGTAAGCTAGAACTTTGGAACTTTTGCACACTTGCAGAATTGAATGAAAAGTCACGACCCACCTCAACATTCAATCAATAAGAATTCTAGAATTCCACTTTGGTTGTGGCTTCTATCCATACAGATCTCGAGAGTGTTCTAGCCTCTTCTAGCGTACGTTTTGCACTGCTGAAGAAATGAATACAAAGTCAAGAACCCTCTTGACATTCAAATTGCAATCTGCAACGCCCTCTTTCTTTGTAAAATTCATGCATATTCGTCAAGAATCGGTTACCGAAAGCTAGAACTTTGGAACTTTTGTACACTTGCAGAATTGAATGAAAAGTCACGACCCACCTCAACATTCAATCAATAAGAATTCTAGAATGCCACTATGGTTGTGGCTTCTATCCATACAGATCTCGAGAGTGTTTCTAGCCTCTTCTAGCGTACGTTTTGCACTGCTGAAGAATTGAATACAAAGTCAAGTACCATCTTGACATTCAAATTGCAATCTGGAACGCCCTCTTTCTTTGTAAAATTCATGCATATTCGTCAAGAATCGGTTACCGAAAGCTAGAACTTTGGAACTTTTGCACACTTGCAGAATTGAATGAAAAGTCACGACCCACCTCAACATTCAATCAATAAGAATTCTAGAATGCCACTATGGTTGTGGCTTCTATCCATACAGATCTCGAGAGTGTTTCTAGCCTCTTCTAGCGTACGTTTTGCACTGCTGAAGAATTGAATACAAAGTCAAGTACCATCTTGACATTCAAATTGCAATCTGGAACGCCCTCTTTCTTTGTAAAATTCATGCATATTCGTCAAGAATCGGTTACCGAAAGCTAGAACTTTGGAACTTTTGCACACTTGCAGAATTGAATGAAAAGTCACGACCCACCTCAACATTCAATCAATAAGAATTCTAGAATGCCACTTTGGTTGTGGCTTCTATCCATACAGATCTCGAGAGTGTTTCTAGCCTCTTCTAGCGTACGTTTTGCACTGCTGAAGAACTGAATACAAAGTCAAGAACCGTCTTGACATTCAAATTGCAATCTGGAACGCCCTCTTTCTTTGCAAAATTCATGCATATTCGTCAAGAATCGGTTACCGAAAGCTAGAACTTTGGAACTTTTGCACACTTGCAGAATTGAACGAAAAGTTACGACCCACCTCAACATTCAATCAATAAGAATTCTAGAATGCCACTTTGGTTGTGGCTTCTATCCATACAGATCTCGAGAGTGTTTCTAGCCTCTTCTAGCGTACGTTTTGCACTGCTGAAGAAATGAATACAAAGTCAAGAACCGTCTTGACATTCAAATTGCAATCTGCAAGGCCCTCTTTCTTTGTAAAATTCATGCATATTCGTCAAGAATCGGTTACCGAAAGCTAGAACTTTGGAACTTTTGCACACTTGCAGAATTGAACGAAAAGTTACGACCCACCTCAACATTCAATCAATAAGAATTCTAGAATGCCACTTTGGTTGTGGCTTCTATCCATACAGATCTCGAGAGTGTTTCTAGCCTCTTCTAGCGTACGTTTTGCACTGCTGAAGAATTGAATACAAAGTCAAGAACCGTCTTGACATTCAAATTGCAATCTGGAACGCCCTCTTTCTTTGCAAAATTCATGCATATTCGTCAAGAATCGGTTACCGTAACCTAGAACTTTGGAACTTTTGCACACTTGCAGAATTGAATGAAAAGTCACGACCCACCTCAACATTCAATCAATAAGAATTCTAGAATTCCACTTTGGTTGTGGCTTCTATCCATACAGATCTCGAGAGTGTTCTAGCCTCTTCTAGCGTACGTTTTGCACTGCTGAAGAACTGAATACAAAGTCAAGAACCATCTTGACATTCAAATTGCAATCTGGAACGCCCTCTTTCTTTGTAAAATTCATGCATATTCGTCAAGAATCGGTTACCGAAAGCTAGAACTTTGGAACTTTTGCACACTTGCAGAATTGAATGAAAAGTCACGACCCACCTCAACATTCAATCAATAAGAATTCTAGAATGCCACTTTGGTTGTGGCTTCTATCCATACAGATCTCGAGAGTGTTTCTAGCCTCTTCTAGCGTACGTTTTGCACTGCTGAAGAACTGAATACAAAGTCAAGAACCGTCTTGACATTCAAATTGCAATCTGGAACGCCCTCTTTCTTTGCAAAATTCATGCATATTCGTCAAGAATCGGTTACCGAAAGCTAGAACTTTGGAACTTTTGCACACTTGCAGAATTGAACGAAAAGTTACGACCCACCTCAACATTCAATCAATAAGAATTCTAGAATGCCACTTTGGTTGTGGCTTCTATCCATACAGATCTCGAGAGTGTTTCTAGCCTCTTCTAGCGTACGTTTTGCACTGCTGAAGAAATGAATACAAAGTCAAGAACCATCTTGACATTCAAATTGCAATCTGCAATGCCCTCTTTCTTTGTAAAATTCATGCATATTCGTCAAGAATCGGTTACCGAAAGCTAGAACTTTGGAACTTTTGCACACTTGCAGAATTGAACGAAAAGTTACGACCCACCTCAACATTTAATCAATAAGAATTCTAGAATGCCACTTTGGTTGTGGCTTCTATCCATACAGATCTCGAGAGTGTTTCTAGCCTCTTCTAGCGTACGTTTTGCACTGCTGAAGAATTGAATACAAAGTCAAGAACCGTCTTGACATTCAAATTGCAATCTGGAACGCCCTCTTTCTTTGCAAAATTCATGCATATTCGTCAAGAATCGGTTACCGTAAGCTAGAACTTTGGAACTTTTGCACACTTGCAGAATTGAATGAAAAGTCACGACCCACCTCAACATTCAATCAATAAGAATTCTAGAATTCCACTTTGGTTGTGGCTTCTATCCATACAGATCTCGAGAGTGTTCTAGCCTCTTCTAGCGTACGTTTTGCACTGCTGAAGAAATGAATACAAAGTCAAGAACCCTCTTGACATTCAAATTGCAATCTGCAACGCCCTCTTTCTTTGTAAAATTCATGCATATTCGTCAAGAATCGGTTACCGAAAGCTAGAACTTTGGAACTTTTGTACACTTGCAGAATTGAATGAAAAGTCACGACCCACCTCAACATTCAATCAATAAGAATTCTAGAATGCCACTATGGTTGTGGCTTCTATCCATACAGATCTCGAGAGTGTTTCTAGCCTCTTCTAGCGTACGTTTTGCACTGCTGAAGAATTGAATACAAAGTCAAGTACCATCTTGACATTCAAATTGCAATCTGGAACGCCCTCTTTCTTTGTAAAATTCATGCATATTCGTCAAGAATCGGTTACCGAAAGCTAGAACTTTGGAACTTTTGCACACTTGCAGAATTGAATGAAAAGTCACGACCCACCTCAACATTCAATCAATAAGAATTCTAGAATGCCACTATGGTTGTGGCTTCTATCCATACAGATCTCGAGAGTGTTTCTAGCCTCTTCTAGCGTACGTTTTGCACTGCTGAAGAATTGAATACAAAGTCAAGTACCATCTTGACATTCAAATTGCAATCTGGAACGCCCTCTTTCTTTGTAAAATTCATGCATATTCGTCAAGAATCGGTTACCGAAAGCTAGAACTTTGGAACTTTTGCACACTTGCAGAATTGAATGAAAAGTCACGACCCACCTCAACATTCAATCAATAAGAATTCTAGAATGCCACTTTGGTTGTGGCTTCTATCCATACAGATCTCGAGAGTGTTTCTAGCCTCTTCTAGCGTACGTTTTGCACTGCTGAAGAACTGAATACAAAGTCAAGAACCGTCTTGACATTCAAATTGCAATCTGGAACGCCCTCTTTCTTTGCAAAATTCATGCATATTCGTCAAGAATCGGTTACCGAAAGCTAGAACTTTGGAACTTTTGCACACTTGCAGAATTGAACGAAAAGTTACGACCCACCTCAACATTCAATCAATAAGAATTCTAGAATGCCACTTTGGTTGTGGCTTCTATCCATACAGATCTCGAGAGTGTTTCTAGCCTCTTCTAGCGTACGTTTTGCACTGCTGAAGAAATGAATACAAAGTCAAGAACCGTCTTGACATTCAAATTGCAATCTGCAAGGCCCTCTTTCTTTGTAAAATTCATGCATATTCGTCAAGAATCGGTTACCGAAAGCTAGAACTTTGGAACTTTTGCACACTTGCAGAATTGAACGAAAAGTTACGACCCACCTCAACATTCAATCAATAAGAATTCTAGAATGCCACTTTGGTTGTGGCTTCTATCCATACAGATCTCGAGAGTGTTTCTAGCCTCTTCTAGCGTACGTTTTGCACTGCTGAAGAATTGAATACAAAGTCAAGAACCGTCTTGACATTCAAATTGCAATCTGGAACGCCCTCTTTCTTTGCAAAATTCATGCATATTCGTCAAGAATCGGTTACCGTAACCTAGAACTTTGGAACTTTTGCACACTTGCAGAATTGAATGAAAAGTCACGACCCACCTCAACATTCAATCAATAAGAATTCTAGAATTCCACTTTGGTTGTGGCTTCTATCCATACAGATCTCGAGAGTGTTCTAGCCTCTTCTAGCGTACGTTTTGCACTGCTGAAGAAATGAATACAAAGTCAAGAACCCTCTTGACATTCAAATTGCAATCTGCAACGCCCTCTTTCTTTGTAAAATTCATGCATATTCGTCAAGAATCGGTTACCGAAAGCTAGAACTTTGGAACTTTTGCACACTTGCAGAATTGAATGAAAAGTCACGACCCACCTCAACATTAAATCAATAAGAATTCTAGAATGCCACTTTGGTTGTGGCTTCTATCCATACAGATCTTGAGAGTGTTTCTAACCTCTTCTAGCGTACGTTTTGCACTGCTGAAGAACTGAATACAAAGTCAAGAACCCTCTTGACATTCAAATTGCAATCTGGAACGCCCTCTTTCTTTGCAAAATTCATGCATATTTGTCAAGAATCGGTTACCGAAAGCTAGAACTTTGGAACTTTTGCACACTTGCAGAATTGAATGAAAAGTCACGACCCACCTCAACATTCAATCAATAAGAATTCTAGAATGCCACTTTGGTTGTGGCTTCTATCCATACAGATCTCGAGAGTGTTTCTAGCCTCTTCTAGCGTACGTTTTGCACTACTGAAGAATTGAATACAAAGTCAAGAACCGTCTTGACATTCAAATTGCAATCTGGAACGCCCTCTTTCTTTGCAAAATTCATGCATATTCGTCAAGAATCGGTTACCGAAAGCTAGAACTTTGGAACTTTTGCACACTTGCAGAATTGAATGAAAAGTCACGACCCACCTCAACATTCAATCAATAAGAATTCTAGAATGCCACTTTGGTTGTGGCTTCTATCCATACAGATCTCGAGAGTGTTTCTAGCCTCTTCTAGCGTACGTTTTGCATTGCTGAAGAACTGAATACAAAGTCAAGAACCATCTTGACATTCAAATTGCAATCTGGAACGCCCTCTTTCTTTGCAAAATTCATGCATATTCGTCAAGAATCGGTTACCGAAAGCTAGAACTTTGGAACTTTTGCACACTTGCAGAATTGAATGAAAAGTCACGACCCACCTCAACATTCAATCAATAAGAATTCTAGAATGCCACTTTGGTTGTGGCTTCTATCCATACAGATCTCGAGAGTGTTTCTAGCCTCTTCTAGCGTACGTTTTGCACTGCTGAAGAACTGAATACAAAGTCAAGAACCTTCTTGACATTCAAATTGCAATCTGGAACGCCCTCTTTCTTTGCAAAATTCATGCATATTTGTCAAGAATCGGTTACCGAAAGCTACAACTTTGGAACTTTTGCACACTTGCAGAATTGAATGAAAAGTCACGACCCACCTCAACATTCAATCAATAAGAATTCTAGAATGCCACTTTGGTTGTGGCTTCTATCCATACAGATCTCGAGAGTGTTTCTAGCCTCTTCTAGCGTACGTTTTGCACTGCTGAAGAATTGAATACAAAGTCAAGAACCGTCTTGACATTCAAATTGCAATCTGGAACGCCCTCTTTCTTTGCAAAATTCATGCATATTCGTCAAGAATCGGTTACCGAAAGCTAGAACTTTGGAACTTTTGCACACTTGCAGAATTGAATGAAAAGTCACGACCCACCTCAACATTCAATCAATAAGAATTCTAGAATGCCACTTTGGTTATGGCTTCTATCCATACAGATCTCGAGAGTGTTTCTAGCCTCTTCTAGCGTACGTTTTACATGCTGAAGAACTGAATACAAAGTCAAGAACCATCTTGACATTCAAATTGCAATCTGGAACGCCCTCTTTCTTTGCAAAATTCATGCATATTCGTCAAGAATCGGTTACCGAAAGCTAGAACTTTGGAACTTTTGCACACTTGCAGAATTGAATGAAAAGTCACTACCCACCTCAACATTCAATCAATAAGAATTCTAGAATGCCACTTTGGTTGTGGCTTCTATCCATACAGATCTCGAGAGTGTTCTAGCCTCTTCTAGCGTACGTTTTGCACTGCTGAAGAACTGAATACAAAGTCAAGAACCGTCTTGACATTCAAATTGTTGGAAATCGTGCCCTAGGGGCCAATCATTGTCTTATGAACATTATTGATTTATGAATTTATTAATTGAGTTATCATATTATTTGCATGTTTACTATGATGACCATCCTTGGATAATTCATGATATTATCCTAAATGTCCCTGGTCGATCATCTATGTGGGAGCACAGATGAAATAAGACCAGTATGACTTTGAAGATGTATAGAGATATAAATCAAAGTCATAAGCACATGTAAGAGTACAGGGTGTTGGACCGACCCGCTATGAGAGAACTGCATGGGTAACGTCATAAGCTTCTCTCATATACAAACCATGTCAATATGCCCTTTGACCTGAGATCATCATGGATTCCTACATGACAAAACGCTCAGCTTTGACCTAGTCAAAAGTCACTTTTGACCGAGTGATCATAAAGACTATGTTTGGGCTTAGTGGTTTTTCATGCGGAGGAATGTGAATGGTCAAGATGGAATTTGTCCCTCACATTCGTGGAGAGATATTACTGGGCCCCTCGATGAGTGAGTCTGAGAAATGTATGGCCATACTGTAATGGAAAGGTAGTTCCATTTCTATAGTCAGACTACTCAGGGATCGAGAAAGTAACGGTCGGGAATAGGAGGATGACATTATCCATGCCTCATCCATGACCAAAATATCGCGTGACAGAAGGGACATGATATGGTTGTATAAAAGGTTACATCGTTTATCGATCCTCATATGATTTGGGTAGTTGTTATGTCTTGCTAGAGACCGCTTGCGACTTGTGGGCTAGTATAGCAAATGGCCCACTGCCAACTTCATATGGGCCTACAGGGTCGCACACAAAATAGCCCAACGCGAGCTATGATGTCCAGATTCATTGAATCTAAGACATGTCCAGATTCAATGAAAGATCCAGGTGAATGTATATATATTTATTTATATTTATATTCGTATATATATAAATTCGTATATATATATATATATTATATATATGAGATATATGAGATTTAATTTATAAGGATAAATTAAATCCCTATCACGTTTGAATTCGAAATTCAAATTGATAGGATATCTCATATAAGAGATATTTATAAGATTTAATTTATAAGGATAAATTAAATCTCTATCACGTTTGAAATTCGAAATTCAAATTGATAGGATATCTCATATAAGAGATATTTATAAGATTTAATTTATAAGGATAAATTAAATCTCTATCACGTTTGAAATTCGAAATTTAAATTGATAGGATATCTCAAATTTGATTTATGGGAATAAATCAAATATAACTCAGTCTCATCTTTATTTAAAGTTAAATAAATAAGTAATTAAATCTGTGGGACGGATTTAATATTATTTTATTTAATTAGTTTCTTATAAAATTATACAATATATGATATTGTATCAATTCGGAATTAATATAAGATTAATTCCAAAATCCAATTAGGTCAAGTGTAAAAAACGCATAGCATCCTCTATATCTGATTGGAGGAGCTACGTTTGAAAATAACACAGAACACAAAAGGCCGAATGGAATCTGCAAAAGGTTTGCAGACAAGAAACTGCCAAAATAGAGACGGAGACTTGTGAAAGCCTTGGAGGGACAGGAGACGCTAGCACGTCGTTCGTGGTTGGAACGCTGTTCGTGTGGATACCAGTAGAGGAAGCCGACCTGAGGCGTCGACTTCTTGTGATCGGAAAGAGACCACCGTCCGCGGAGAGAATCTGTGAAGGTCGCTGAGGAACACTCCGTCGATTTCTTGCGATCAGAAAGAGATCACCACCCACGTAGAGAAGCTGTGAAATTCGCTGAGCAACACTAAGGGTAATGATTCTTTCCACTTGACTTAAACACATACGGCAGATCCTGGCAAGGAATGGAAAATTTTTAAAATTTATTTCCGCTGCGTGTCTTCCAATTCCTTACACAAATTGCAATCTGGAACGCCCTCTTTCTTTGCAAAATTCATGCATATTCGTCAAGAATCGGTTACCGAAAGCTAGAACTTTGGAACTTTTGCACACTGGCAGAATTGAATGAAAAGTCACGACCCACCTCAACATTCAATCAATAAGAATTCTAGAATGCCACTTTGGTTGTGGCTTCTATCCATACAGATCTCGAGAGTGTTTCTAGCCTCTTCTAGCGTACGTTTTGCACTGCTGAAGAACTGAATACAAAGTCAAGAACCGTCTTGACATTCAAATTGCAATCTGGAACGCCCTCTTTCTTTGCAAAATTCATGCATATTCGTCAAGAATCGGTTACCGAAAGCTAGAACTTTGGAACTTTTGCACACTGGCAGAATTGAATGAAAAGTCACGACCCACCTCAACATTCAATCAATAAGAATTCTAGAATGCCACTTTGGTTGTGGCTTCTATCCATACAGATCTCGAGAGTGTTTCTAGCCTCTTCTAGCGTACGTTTTGCACTGCTGAAGAAATGAATACAAAGTCAAGAACCGTCTTGACATTCAAATTGCAATGTGGAACGCCCTCTTTCTTTGCAAAATTCATGCATATTTGTCAAGAATCGGTTACCGAAAGCTACAACTTTGGAACTTTTGCACACTTGCAGAATTGAATGAAAAGTCACGACCCACCTCAACATTCAATCAATAAGAATTCTAGAATGCCACTTTGGTTGTGGCTTCTATCCATACAGATCTCGAGAGTGTTTCTAGCCTCTTCTAGCGTACGTTTTGCACTGCTGAAGAATTGAATACAAAGTCAAGAACCGTCTTGACATTCAAATTGCAATCTGGAACGCCCTCTTTCTTTGCAAAATTCATGCATATTCGTCAAGAATCGGTTACCGAAAGCTAGAACTTTGGAACTTTTGCACACTTGCAGAATTGAATGAAAAGTCACGACCCACCTCAACATTCAATCAATAAGAATTCTAGAATGCCACTTTGGTTGTGGCTTCTATCCATACAGATCTCGAGAGTGTTTCTAGCCTCTTCTAGCGTACGTTTTACATGCTGAAGAACTGAATACAAAGTCAAGAACCATCTTGACATTCAAATTGCAATCTGGAACGCCCTCTTTCTTTGCAAAATTCATGCATATTCGTCAAGAATCGGTTACCGAAAGCTAGAACTTTGGAACTTTTGCACACTTGCAGAATTGAATGAAAAGTCACGACCCACCTCAACATTAAATCAATAAGAATTCTAGAATGCCACTTTGGTTGTGGCTTCTATCCATACAGATCTTGAGAGTGTTTCTAACCTCTTCTAGCGTACGTTTTGCACTGCTGAAGAACTGAATACAAAGTCAAGAACCCTCTTGACATTCAAATTGCAATCTGGAACGCCCTCTTTCTTTGCAAAATTCATGCATATTTGTCAAGAATCGGTTACCGAAAGCTAGAACTTTGGAACTTTTGCACACTTGCAGAATTGAATGAAAAGTCACGACCCACCTCAACATTCAATCAATAAGAATTCTAGAATGCCACTTTGGTTGTGGCTTCTATCCATACAGATCTCGAGAGTGTTTCTAGCCTCTTCTAGCGTACGTTTTGCACTACTGAAGAATTGAATACAAAGTCAAGAACCGTCTTGACATTCAAATTGCAATCTGGAACGCCCTCTTTCTTTGCAAAATTCATGCATATTCGTCAAGAATCGGTTACCGAAAGCTAGAACTTTGGAACTTTTGCACACTTGCAGAATTGAATGAAAAGTCACGACCCACCTCAACATTCAATCAATAAGAATTCTAGAATGCCACTTTGGTTGTGGCTTCTATCCATACAGATCTCGAGAGTGTTTCTAGCCTCTTCTAGCGTACGTTTTGCATTGCTGAAGAACTGAATACAAAGTCAAGAACCATCTTGACATTCAAATTGCAATCTGGAACGCCCTCTTTCTTTGCAAAATTCATGCATATTCGTCAAGAATCGGTTACCGAAAGCTAGAACTTTGGAACTTTTGCACACTTGCAGAATTGAATGAAAAGTCACGACCCACCTCAACATTCAATCAATAAGAATTCTAGAATGCCACTTTGGTTGTGGCTTCTATCCATACAGATCTCGAGAGTGTTTCTAGCCTCTTCTAGCGTACGTTTTGCACTGCTGAAGAACTGAATACAAAGTCAAGAACCTTCTTGACATTCAAATTGCAATCTGGAACGCCCTCTTTCTTTGCAAAATTCATGCATATTTGTCAAGAATCGGTTACCGAAAGCTACAACTTTGGAACTTTTGCACACTTGCAGAATTGAATGAAAAGTCACGACCCACCTCAACATTCAATCAATAAGAATTCTAGAATGCCACTTTGGTTGTGGCTTCTATCCATACAGATCTCGAGAGTGTTTCTAGCCTCTTCTAGCGTACGTTTTGCACTGCTGAAGAATTGAATACAAAGTCAAGAACCGTCTTGACATTCAAATTGCAATCTGGAACGCCCTCTTTCTTTGCAAAATTCATGCATATTCGTCAAGAATCGGTTACCGAAAGCTAGAACTTTGGAACTTTTGCACACTTGCAGAATTGAATGAAAAGTCACGACCCACCTCAACATTCAATCAATAAGAATTCTAGAATGCCACTTTGGTTATGGCTTCTATCCATACAGATCTCGAGAGTGTTTCTAGCCTCTTCTAGCGTACGTTTTACATGCTGAAGAACTGAATACAAAGTCAAGAACCATCTTGACATTCAAATTGCAATCTGGAACGCCCTCTTTCTTTGCAAAATTCATGCATATTCGTCAAGAATCGGTTACCGAAAGCTAGAACTTTGGAACTTTTGCACACTTGCAGAATTGAATGAAAAGTCACTACCCACCTCAACATTCAATCAATAAGAATTCTAGAATGCCACTTTGGTTGTGGCTTCTATCCATACAGATCTCGAGAGTGTTCTAGCCTCTTCTAGCGTACGTTTTGCACTGCTGAAGAACTGAATACAAAGTCAAGAACCGTCTTGACATTCAAATTGTTGGAAATCGTGCCCTAGGGGCCAATCATTGTCTTATGAACATTATTGATTTATGAATTTATTAATTGAGTTATCATATTATTTGCATGTTTACTATGATGACCATCCTTGGATAATTCATGATATTATCCTAAATGTCCCTGGTCGATCATCTATGTGGGAGCACAGATGAAATAAGACCAGTATGACTTTGAAGATGTATAGAGATATAAATCAAAGTCATAAGCACATGTAAGAGTACAGGGTGTTGGACCGACCCGCTATGAGAGAACTGCATGGGTAACGTCATAAGCTTCTCTCATATACAAACCATGTCAATATGCCCTTTGACCTGAGATCATCATGGATTCCTACATGACAAAACGCTCAGCTTTGACCTAGTCAAAAGTCACTTTTGACCGAGTGATCATAAAGACTATGTTTGGGCTTAGTGGTTTTTCATGCGGAGGAATGTGAATGGTCAAGATGGAATTTGTCCCTCACATTCGTGGAGAGATATTACTGGGCCCCTCGATGAGTGAGTCTGAGAAATGTATGGCCATACTGTAATGGAAAGGTAGTTCCATTTCTATAGTCAGACTACTCAGGGATCGAGAAAGTAACGGTCGGGAATAGGAGGATGACATTATCCATGCCTCATCCATGACCAAAATATCGCGTGACAGAAGGGACATGATATGGTTGTATAAAAGGTTACATCGTTTATCGATCCTCATATGATTTGGGTAGTTGTTATGTCTTGCTAGAGACCGCTTGCGACTTGTGGGCTAGTATAGCAAATGGCCCACTGCCAACTTCATATGGGCCTACAGGGTCGCACACAAAATAGCCCAACGCGAGCTATGATGTCCAGATTCATTGAATCTAAGACATGTCCAGATTCAATGAAAGATCCAGGTGAATGTATATATATTTATTTATATTTATATTCGTATATATATAAATTCGTATATATATATATATATTATATATATGAGATATATGAGATTTAATTTATAAGGATAAATTAAATCCCTATCACGTTTGAATTCGAAATTCAAATTGATAGGATATCTCATATAAGAGATATTTATAAGATTTAATTTATAAGGATAAATTAAATCTCTATCACGTTTGAAATTCGAAATTCAAATTGATAGGATATCTCATATAAGAGATATTTATAAGATTTAATTTATAAGGATAAATTAAATCTCTATCACGTTTGAAATTCGAAATTTAAATTGATAGGATATCTCAAATTTGATTTATGGGAATAAATCAAATATAACTCAGTCTCATCTTTATTTAAAGTTAAATAAATAAGTAATTAAATCTGTGGGACGGATTTAATATTATTTTATTTAATTAGTTTCTTATAAAATTATACAATATATGATATTGTATCAATTCGGAATTAATATAAGATTAATTCCAAAATCCAATTAGGTCAAGTGTAAAAAACGCATAGCATCCTCTATATCTGATTGGAGGAGCTACGTTTGAAAATAACACAGAACACAAAAGGCCGAATGGAATCTGCAAAAGGTTTGCAGACAAGAAACTGCCAAAATAGAGACGGAGACTTGTGAAAGCCTTGGAGGGACAGGAGACGCTAGCACGTCGTTCGTGGTTGGAACGCTGTTCATGTGGATACCAGTAGAGGAAGCCGACCTGAGGCGTCGACTTCTTGTGATCGGAAAGAGACCACCGTCCGCGGAGAGAATCTGTGAAGGTCGCTGAGGAACACTCCGTCGATTTCTTGCGATCAGAAAGAGATCACCACCCACGTAGAGAAGCTGTGAAATTCGCTGAGCAACACTAAGGGTAATGATTCTTTCCACTTGACTTAAACACATACGGCAGATCCTGGCAAGGAATGGAAAATTTTTAAAATTTATTTCCGCTGCGTGTCTTCCAATTCCTTACACAAATTGCAATCTGGAACGCCCTCTTTCTTTGCAAAATTCATGCATATTCGTCAAGAATCGGTTACCGAAAGCTAGAACTTTGGAACTTTTGCACACTGGCAGAATTGAATGAAAAGTCACGACCCACCTCAACATTCAATCAATAAGAATTCTAGAATGCCACTTTGGTTGTGGCTTCTATCCATACAGATCTCGAGAGTGTTTCTAGCCTCTTCTAGCGTACGTTTTGCACTGCTGAAGAACTGAATACAAAGTCAAGAACCGTCTTGACATTCAAATTGCAATCTGGAACGCCCTCTTTCTTTGCAAAATTCATGCATATTCGTCAAGAATCGGTTACCGAAAGCTAGAACTTTGGAACTTTTGCACACTGGCAGAATTGAATGAAAAGTCACGACCCACCTCAACATTCAATCAATAAGAATTCTAGAATGCCACTTTGGTTGTGGCTTCTATCCATACAGATCTCGAGAGTGTTTCTAGCCTCTTCTAGCGTACGTTTTGCACTGCTGAAGAAATGAATACAAAGTCAAGAACCGTCTTGACATTCAAATTGCAATGTGGAACGCCCTCTTTCTTTGCAAAATTCATGCATATTTGTCAAGAATCGGTTACCGAAAGCTACAACTTTGGAACTTTTGCACACTTGCAGAATTGAATGAAAAGTCACGACCCACCTCAACATTCAATCAATAAGAATTCTAGAATGCCACTTTGGTTGTGGCTTCTATCCATACAGATCTCGAGAGTGTTTCTAGCCTCTTCTAGCGTACGTTTTGCACTGCTGAAGAATTGAATACAAAGTCAAGAACCGTCTTGACATTCAAATTGCAATCTGGAACGCCCTCTTTCTTTGCAAAATTCATGCATATTCGTCAAGAATCGGTTACCGAAAGCTAGAACTTTGGAACTTTTGCACACTTGCAGAATTGAATGAAAAGTCACGACCCACCTCAACATTCAATCAATAAGAATTCTAGAATGCCACTTTGGTTGTGGCTTCTATCCATACAGATCTCGAGAGTGTTTCTAGCCTCTTCTAGCGTACGTTTTACATGCTGAAGAACTGAATACAAAGTCAAGAACCATCTTGACATTCAAATTGCAATCTGGAACGCCCTCTTTCTTTGCAAAATTCATGCATATTCGTCAAGAATCGGTTACCGAAAGCTAGAACTTTGGAACTTTTGCACACTTGCAGAATTGAATGAAAAGTCACTACCCACCTCAACATTCAATCAATAAGAATTCTAGAATGCCACTTTGGTTGTGGCTTCTATCCATACAGATCTCGAGAGTGTTCTAGCCTCTTCTAGCGTACGTTTTGCACTGCTGAAGTACTGAATACAAAGTCAAGAACCGTCTTGACATTCAAATTGCAATCTGGAACGCCCTCTTTCTTTGCAAAATTCATGCATATTCGTCAAGAATCGGTTACCGAAAGCTAGAACTTTGGAACTTTTGCACACTGGCAGAATTGAATGAAAAGTCACGACCCACCTCAACATTCAATCAATAAGAATTCTAGAATGCCACTTTGGTTGTGGCTTCTATCCATACAGATCTCGAGAGTGTTTCTAGCCTCTTCTAGCGTACGTTTTGCACTGCTGAAGAACTGAATACAAAGTCAAGAACCGTCTTGACATTCAAATTGCAATCTGGAACGCCCTCTTTCTTTGCAAAATTCATGCATATTCGTCAAGAATCGGTTACCGAAAGCTAGAACTTTGGAACTTTTGCACACTGGCAGAATTGAATGAAAAGTCACCACCCACCTCAACATTCAATCAATAAGAATTCTAGAATGCCACTTTGGTTGTGGCTTCTATCCATACAGATCTCGAGAGTGTTTCTAGCCTCTTCTAGCGTACGTTTTGCACTGCTGAAGAAATGAATACAAAGTAAGAAACCGTCTTGACATTCAAATTGCAATGTGGAACGCCCTCTTTCTTTGCAAAATTCATGCATATTCGTCAAGAATCGGTTACCGAAAGCTAGAACTTTGGAACTTTTGCACACTTGCAGAATTGAATGAAAAGTCACGACCCACCTCAATATTCAATCAATAAGAATTCTAGAATGCCACTTTGGTTGTGGCTTCTATCCATACAGATCTCGAGAGTGTTTCTAGCCTCTTCTAGCGTACGTTTTGCACTGCTGAAGAACTGAATACAAAGTCAAGAACCCTCTTGACATTCAAATTGCAATCTGGAACGCCCTCTTTCTTTGCAAAATTCATGCATATTCGTCAAGAATCGGTTACCGAAAGCTAGAGCTTTGGAACTTTTGCACACTTGCAGAATTGAATGAAAAGTCACGACCCACCTCAACATTCAATCAATAAGAATTCTAGAATGCCACTTTGGTTGTGGCTTCTATCCATACAGATCTCGAGAGTGTTTCTAGCCTCTTCTAGCGTACGTTTTGCACTGCTGAAGAATTGAATTCAAAGTCAAGAACCGTCTTGACATTCAAATGGCAATCTGGAACGCCCTCTTTCTTTGAAAAATTCATGCATATTCGTCAAGAATCGGTTACCGAAAGCTAGAACTTTGGAACTTTTGCACACTTGCAGAATTGAATGAAAAGTCACGACCCACCTCAACATTCAATCAATAAGAATTCTAGAATGCAACTTTGGTTGTGGCTTCTATCCATACAGATCTCGAGGGTGTTTCTAGCCTCTTCTAGCGTACGTTTTGCACTACTGAAGAATTGAATACAAAGTCAAGAACCGTCTTGACATTCAAATTGCAATCTGGAACGCCCTCTTTCTTTGCAAAATTCATGCATATTTGTCAAGAATCGGTTACCGAAAGCTAGAACTTTGGAACTTTTGCACACTTGCAGAATTGAATGAAAAGTCACGACCCACCTCAATATTCAATCAATAAGAATTCTAGAATGCCACTTTGGTTGTGGCTTCTATCCATACAGATCTCGAGGGTGTTTCTAGCCTCTTCTAGCGTACGTTTTGCACTGCTGGAGAATTGATTACAAAGTCAAGAACCATCTTGACATTCAAATGGTAATCCGGAAAGCCCTCTTTCTTTGCAAAATTCTTGCATATTCGTCAAGAATCGGTTACCGAAAGCTAGAACTTTGGAACTTTTGCACACTTGCAGAATTGAATGAAAAGTCACGACCCAGCTCAACATTCAATCAATAAGAATTCTAGAATGCCACTTTGGTTGTGGCTTCTATCCATACAGATCTCGAGAGTGTTTCTAGCCTCTTCTAGCGTACGTTTTGCACTGCTGAAGAACTGAATACAAAGTCAAGAACCGTCTTGACATTCAAATTGCAATCTGGAACGCCCTCTTTCTTTGCAAAATTCATGCATATTCGTCAAGAATCGGTTACCGAAAGCTAGAACTTTGGAACTTTTGCACACTTGCAGAATTGAATGAAAAGTCACGACCCAGCTCAACATTCAATCAATAAGAATTCTAGAATGCCACTATGGTTGTGGCTTCTATCCATACAGATCTCGAGAGTGTTTCTAGCCTCTTCTAGCGTACGTTTTGCACTGCTGAAGAACTGAATACAAAGTCAAGAACCATCTTGACATTCAAATTGCAATCTGGAACGCCCTCTTTCTTTGCAAAATTCATGCATATTCGTCAAGAATCGGTTACCGAAAGCTAGAACTTTGGAACTTTTGCACACTAACAGAATTGAATGAAAAGTCACGACCCACCTCAACATTCAATCAATAAGAATTCTAGAATGCCACTTTGGTTGTGGCTTCTATCCATACAGATCTCGAGAGTGTTTCTAGCCTCTTCTAGCGTACGTTTTGCACTGCTGAAGAATTGAATACAAAGTCAAGAACCGTCTTGACATTCAAATTGCAATCTGGAACGCCCTCTTTCTTTGCAAAATTCATGCATATTCGTCAAGAATCGGTTACCGAAAGCTAGAACTTTGGAACTTTTGCACACTTGCAGAATTGAATGAAAAGTCACGACCCACCTCAACATTCAATCAATAAGAATTCTAGAATGCCACTTTGGTTGTGGCTTCTATCCATACAGATCTCGAGAGTGTTTCTAGCCTCTTCTAGCGTACGTTTTGCACTGCTGAAGAACTGAATAAAAAGTCAAGAACCATCTTGACATTCAAATTGCAATCTGGAACGCCCTCTTTCTTTGCAAAATTCATGCATATTCGTCAAGAATCGGTTACCGAAAGCTAGAACTTTGGAACTTTTGCACACTTGTAGAATTGAATGAAAAGTCACGACCCACCTCAACATTCAATCAATAAGAATTCTAGAATGCCACTTTGGTTGTGGCTTCTATCCATACAGATCTCGAGAGTGTTTCTAGCCTCTTCTAGCGTACGTTTTGCACTGCTGAAGAACTGAATACAAAGTCAAGAACCGTCTTGACATTCAAATTGCAATCTGGAACGCCCTCTTTCTTTGCAAAATTCATGCATATTCGTCAAGAATCGATTACCGAAAGCTAGAACTTTGGAACTTTTGCACACTTGCAGAATTGAATGAAAAGTCACGACCCACCTCAACATTCAATCAATAAGAATTCTAGAATGCCACTATGGTTGTGGCTTCTATCCATACAGATCTCGAGAGTGTTTCTAGCCTCTTCTAGCGTACGTTTTGCACTGCTGAAGAATTGAATACAAAGTCAAGAACCGTCTTGACATTCAAATTGCAATCTGGAACGCCCTCTTTCTTTGCAAAATTCATGCATATTCGTCAAGAATCGGTTACCGAAAGCTAGAACTTTGGAACTTTTGCACACTTGCAGAATTGAATGAAAAGTCACGACCCAGCTCAACATTCAATCAATAAGAATTCTAGAATGCCACTTTGGTTGTGGCTTCTATCCATACAGATCTCGAGAGTGTTTCTAGCCTCTTCTAGCGTACGTTTTGCACTGCTGAAGAACTGAATACAAAGTCAAGAACCCTCTTGACATTCAAATTGCAATCTGGAACGCCCTCTTTCTTTGCAAAATTCATGCATATTCGTCAAGAATCGGTTACCGAAAGCTAGAGCTTTGGAACTTTTGCACACTTGCAGAATTGAATGAAAAGTCACGACCCACCTCAACATTCAATCAATAAGAATTCTAGAATGCCACTTTGGTTGTGGCTTCTATCCATACAGATCTCGAGAGTGTTTCTAGCCTCTTCTAGCGTACGTTTTGCACTGCTGAAGAATTGAATTCAAAGTCAAGAACCGTCTTGACATTCAAATGGCAATCTGGAACGCCCTCTTTCTTTGAAAAATTCATGCATATTCGTCAAGAATCGGTTACCGAAAGCTAGAACTTTGGAACTTTTGCACACTTGCAGAATTGAATGAAAAGTCACGACCCACCTCAACATTCAATCAATAAGAATTCTAGAATGCAACTTTGGTTGTGGCTTCTATCCATACAGATCTCGAGGGTGTTTCTAGCCTCTTCTAGCGTACGTTTTGCACTACTGAAGAATTGAATACAAAGTCAAGAACCGTCTTGACATTCAAATTGCAATCTGGAACGCCCTCTTTCTTTGCAAAATTCATGCATATTTGTCAAGAATCGGTTACCGAAAGCTAGAACTTTGGAACTTTTGCACACTTGCAGAATTGAATGAAAAGTCACGACCCACCTCAATATTCAATCAATAAGAATTCTAGAATGCCACTTTGGTTGTGGCTTCTATCCATACAGATCTCGAGGGTGTTTCTAGCCTCTTCTAGCGTACGTTTTGCACTGCTGGAGAATTGATTACAAAGTCAAGAACCATCTTGACATTCAAATGGTAATCCGGAAAGCCCTCTTTCTTTGCAAAATTCTTGCATATTCGTCAAGAATCGGTTACCGAAAGCTAGAACTTTGGAACTTTTGCACACTTGCAGAATTGAATGAAAAGTCACGACCCAGCTCAACATTCAATCAATAAGAATTCTAGAATGCCACTTTGGTTGTGGCTTCTATCCATACAGATCTCGAGAGTGTTTCTAGCCTCTTCTAGCGTACGTTTTGCACTGCTGAAGAACTGAATACAAAGTCAAGAACCGTCTTGACATTCAAATTGCAATCTGGAACGCCCTCTTTCTTTGCAAAATTCATGCATATTCGTCAAGAATCGGTTACCGAAAGCTAGAACTTTGGAACTTTTGCACACTTGCAGAATTGAATGAAAAGTCACGACCCAGCTCAACATTCAATCAATAAGAATTCTAGAATGCCACTATGGTTGTGGCTTCTATCCATACAGATCTCGAGAGTGTTTCTAGCCTCTTCTAGCGTACGTTTTGCACTGCTGAAGAACTGAATACAAAGTCAAGAACCATCTTGACATTCAAATTGCAATCTGGAACGCCCTCTTTCTTTGCAAAATTCATGCATATTCGTCAAGAATCGGTTACCGAAAGCTAGAACTTTGGAACTTTTGCACACTAACAGAATTGAATGAAAAGTCACGACCCACCTCAACATTCAATCAATAAGAATTCTAGAATGCCACTTTGGTTGTGGCTTCTATCCATACAGATCTCGAGAGTGTTTCTAGCCTCTTCTAGCGTACGTTTTGCACTGCTGAAGAATTGAATACAAAGTCAAGAACCGTCTTGACATTCAAATTGCAATCTGGAACGCCCTCTTTCTTTGCAAAATTCATGCATATTCGTCAAGAATCGGTTACCGAAAGCTAGAACTTTGGAACTTTTGCACACTTGCAGAATTGAATGAAAAGTCACGACCCACCTCAACATTCAATCAATAAGAATTCTAGAATGCCACTTTGGTTGTGGCTTCTATCCATACAGATCTCGAGAGTGTTTCTAGCCTCTTCTAGCGTACGTTTTGCACTGCTGAAGAACTGAATAAAAAGTCAAGAACCATCTTGACATTCAAATTGCAATCTGGAACGCCCTCTTTCTTTGCAAAATTCATGCATATTCGTCAAGAATCGGTTACCGAAAGCTAGAACTTTGGAACTTTTGCACACTTGTAGAATTGAATGAAAAGTCACGACCCACCTCAACATTCAATCAATAAGAATTCTAGAATGCCACTTTGGTTGTGGCTTCTATCCATACAGATCTCGAGAGTGTTTCTAGCCTCTTCTAGCGTACGTTTTGCACTGCTGAAGAACTGAATACAAAGTCAAGAACCGTCTTGACATTCAAATTGCAATCTGGAACGCCCTCTTTCTTTGCAAAATTCATGCATATTCGTCAAGAATCGATTACCGAAAGCTAGAACTTTGGAACTTTTGCACACTTGCAGAATTGAATGAAAAGTCACGACCCACCTCAACATTCAATCAATAAGAATTCTAGAATGCCACTATGGTTGTGGCTTCTATCCATACAGATCTCGAGAGTGTTTCTAGCCTCTTCTAGCGTACGTTTTGCACTGCTGAAGAATTGAATACAAAGTCAAGAACCGTCTTGACATTCAAATTGCAATCTGGAACGCCCTCTTTCTTTGCAAAATTCATGCATATTCGTCAAGAATCGGTTACCGAAAGCTAGAACTTTGGAACTTTTGCACACTTGCAGAATTGAATGAAAAGTCACGACCCAGCTCAACATTCAATCAATAAGAATTCTAGAATGCCACTTTGGTTGTGGCTTCTATCCATAGAGATCTCGAGAGTGTTTCTAGCCTCTTCTAGCGTACGTTTTGCACTGCTGGAGAATTGATTACAAAGTAAAGAACCATCTTGACATTCAAATGGTAATCCGGAAGGCCCTCTTTCTTTGCAAAATTCTTGCATATTCGTCAAGAATCGGTTACCGAAAGCTAGAACTTTGGAACTTTTGCACACTTGCAGAATTGAATGAAAAGTCACGACCCACCTTAACATTCAATCAATAAGAATTCTAGAATGCCACTTTGGTTGTGGCTTCTATCCATACAGATCTCGAGAGTGTTTCTAGCCTCTTCTAGCGTACGTTTTGCACTGCTGAAGAACTGAATACAAAGTCAAGAACCGTCTTGACATTCAAATTGCAATCTGGAACGCCCTCTTTCTTTCCAAAATTCATGCATATTCGTCAAGAATCGGTTACCGAAAGCTAGAACTTTGGAACTTTTGCACACTAACAGAATTGAATGAAAAGTCACGACCCACCTCAACATTCAATCAATAAGAATTCTAGAATGCCACTTTGGTTGTGGCTTCTATCCATACAGATCTCGAGAGTGTTTCTAGCCTCTTCTAGCGTACGTTTTGCACTGCTGAAGAATTGAATACAAAGTCAAGAACCGTCTTGACATTCAAATTGCAATCTGGAACGCCCTCTTTCTTTGCAAAATTCATGCATATTCGTCAAGAATCGGTTACCGAAAGCTAGAACTTTGGAACTTTTGCACACTTGCAGAATTGAATGAAAAGTCACGACCCACCTCAACATTCAATCAATAAGAATTCTAGAATGCCACTTTGGTTGTGGCTTCTATCCATACAGATCTCGAGAGTGTTTCTAGCCTCTTCTAGCGTACGTTTTGCACTGCTGAAGAACTGAATACAAAGTCAAGAACCGTCTTGACATTCAAATTGCAATCTGGAACGCCCTCTTTCTTTGCAAAATTCATGCATATTCGTCAAGAATCGATTACCGAAAGCTAGAACTTTGGAACTTTTGCACACTTGCAGAATTGAATGAAAAGTCACGACCCACCTCAACATTCAATCAATAAGAATTCTAGAATGCCACTATGGTTGTGGCTTCTATCCATACAGATCTCGAGAGTGTTTCTAGCCTCTTCTAGCGTACGTTTTGCACTGCTGAAGAATTGAATACAAAGTCAAGAACCGTCTTGACATTCAAATTGCAATCTGGAACGCCCTCTTTCTTTGCAAAATTCATGCATATTCGTCAAGAATCGGTTACCGAAAGCTAGAACTTTGGAACTTTTGCACACTTGCAGAATTGAATGAAAAGTCACGACCCAGCTCAACATTCAATCAATAAGAATTCTAGAATGCCACTTTGGTTGTGGCTTCTATCCATAGAGATCTCGAGAGTGTTTCTAGCCTCTTCTAGCGTACGTTTTGCACTGCTGGAGAATTGATTACAAAGTAAAGAACCATCTTGACATTCAAATGGTAATCCAGAAGGCCCTCTTTCTTTGCAAAATTCTTGCATATTCGTCAAGAATCGGTTACCGAAAGCTAGAACTTTGGAACTTTTGCACACTTGCAGAATTGAATGAAAAGTCACGACCCACCTTAACATTCAATCAATAAGAATTCTAGAATGCCACTTTGGTTGTGGCTTCTATCCATACAGATCTCGAGAGTGTTTCTAGCCTCTTCTAGCGTACGTTTTGCACTGCTGAAGAACTGAATACAAAGTCAAGAACCGTCTTGACATTCAAATTGCAATCTGGAACGCCCTCTTTCTTTCCAAAATTCATGCATATTCGTCAAGAATCGGTTACCGAAAGCTAGAACTTTGGAACTTTTGCACACTAACAGAATTGAATGAAAAGTCACGACCCACCTCAACATTCAATCAATAAGAATTCTAGAATGCCACTTTGGTTGTGGCTTCTATCCATACAGATCTCGAGAGTGTTTCTAGCCTCTTCTAGCGTACGTTTTGCACTGCTGAAGAATTGAATACAAAGTCAAGAACCGTCTTGACATTCAAATTGCAATCTGGAACGCCCTCTTTCTTTGCAAAATTCATGCATATTCGTCAAGAATCGGTTACCGAAAGCTAGAACTTTGGAACTTTTGCACACTTGCAGAATTGAATGAAAAGTCACGACCCACCTCAACATTCAATCAATAAGAATTCTAGAATGCCACTTTGGTTGTGGCTTCTATCCATACAGATCTCGAGAGTGTTTCTAGCCTCTTCTAGCGTACGTTTTGCACTGCTGAAGAACTGAATAAAAAGTCAAGAACCATCTTGACATTCAAATTGCAATCTGGAACGCCCTCTTTCTTTGCAAAATTCATGCATATTCGTCAAGAATCGGTTACCGAAAGCTAGAACTTTGGAACTTTTGCACACTTGTAGAATTGAATGAAAAGTCACGACCCACCTCAACATTCAATCAATAAGAATTCTAGAATGCCACTTTGGTTGTGGCTTCTATCCATACAGATCTCGAGAGTGTTTCTAGCCTCTTCTAGCGTACGTTTTGCACCGCTGAAGAACTGAATACAAAGTCAAGAACCGTCTTGACATTCAAATTGCAATCTGGAACGCCCTCTTTCTTTGCAAAATTCATGCATATTCGTCAAGAATCGGTTACCGAAAGCTAGAACTTTGGAACTTTTGCACACTTGCAGAATTGAATGAAAAGTCACGACCCAGCTCAACATTCAATCAATAAGAATTCTAGAATGCCACTTTGGTTGTGGCTTCTATCCATACAGATCTCGAGAGTGTTTCTAGCCTCTTCTAGCGTACGTTTTGCACTGCTGAAGAACTGAATACAAAGTCAAGAACCGTCTTGACATTCAAATTGCAATCTGGAACGCCCTCTTTCTTTGCAAAATTCATGCATATTCGTCAAGAATCGGTTACCGAAAGCTAGAACTTTGGAACTTTTGAACACTTGCAGAATTGAATGAAAAGTCACGACCCAGCTCAACATTCAATCAATAAGAATTCTAGAATGTCACTATGGTTGTGGCTTCTATCCATACAGATCTCGAGAGTGTTTCTAGCCTCTTCTAGCGTACGTTTTGCACTGCTGAAGAACTGAATACAAAGTCAAGAACCGTCTTGACATTCAAATTGCAATCTGGAACGCCCTCTTTCTTTGCAAAATTCATGCATATTCGTCAAGAATCGGTTACCGAAAGCTAGAACTTTGTAACTTTTGCACACTTGCAGAATTGAATGAAAAGTCACGACCCAACTCAACATTCAATCAATAAGAATTCTAGAATGCCACTTTGGTTGTGGCTTCTATCCATACAGATCTCGCGAGTGTTTCTATCCTCTTCTAGCGTACGTTTTGCACTGCTGAAGAATTGAATACAAAGTCAAGAACCATCTTGACATTCAAATTGCAATCTGGAACGCCCTCTTTCTTTGCAAAATTCATGCATATTCGTCAAGAATCGGTTACCGAAAGCTAGAAATTGGAAATTTTGCACACTTGCAGAATTGAATGAAAAGTCACGACCCACCTCAACATTCAATCAATAAGAATTCTAGAATGCCACTTTGGTTGTGGCTTCTATCCATACAGATCTCGAGGGTGTTTCTAGCCTCTTCTAGCATACGTTTTGCACCGCTGGAGAATTGAATACATTGTCAAGAACCATCTTGGCATTCAAATGGTAATCCGGAACGCCCTCTTTCTTTGTAAAATTCATGCATATTCGTCAAGAATCGGTTACCGAAAGCTAGAACTTTGGAACTTTTGCACACTTGCAGAATTGAATGAAAAGTCACGACCCATCTCAACATTCAATCAATAAGAATTCTAGAATGCCACTTTGGTTGTGGCTTCTATCCATACAGATCTCGAGCGTGTTTCTAGCCTCTTCTAGCGTACGTTTTGCACTGCTGAAGAATTGAATACAAAGTCAAGAACCATCTTGACATTCAAATTGCAATCTGGAACGCCCTCTTTCTTTGCAAAATTCATGCATATTCGTCAAGAATCGGTTACCGAAAGCTAGAACTTTGGAACTTTTGCACACTTGCAGAATTGAATGAAAAGTCACGACCTACCTCAACATTCAATCAATAAGAATTCTAGAATGCCACTTTGGTTTTGGCTTCTATCCATAAGATCTCGAGAGTGTTTCTAGCCTCTTCTAGCGTACATTTTGCACTGCTGAAGAACTGAATACAAAGTCAAGAACCATCTTGACATTCAAATTGCAATCTGGAACGCCCTCTTTCTTTGCAAAATTCATGCATATTCGTCAAGAATCGGTTACCGAAAGCTAGAACTTTGGAACTTTTGCACACTTGCAGAATTGAATGAAAAGTCACGACCCACCTCAACATTCAATCAATAAGAATTCTAGAATGCCACTTTGGTTGTGGCTTCTATCCATACAGATCTCGAGGGTGTTTCTAGCCTCTTCTAGCGTACGTTTTGCACTGCTGAAGAATTGAATACAAAGTCAAGAACCCTCTTGACCTTCAAATTGCAATCTGGAACGCCCTCTTTTTTTGCAAAATTCATGCATATTCGTCAAGAATCGGTTACCGAAAGCTAGAACTTTGGAAGGTTTGCACACTTGCAGAATTGAATGAAAAGTCACGACCCAGCTCAACATTCAATCAATAAGAATTCTAGAATGCCACTTTGGTTGTGGCTTCTATCCATACAGATCTCGAGGGTGTTTCTAGCCTCTTCTAGCGTACGTTTTGCACTGCTGGAGAATTGATTACAAAGTCAAGAACCATCTTGACATTCAAATGGTAATCCGGAAGGCCCTCTTTCTTTGCAAAATTCTTGCATATTCGTCAAGAATCGGTTACCGAAAGCTAGAACTTTGGAACTTTTGCACACTTGCAGAATTGAATGAAAAGTCACGACCCAGCTCAACATTCAATCAATAAGAATTCTAGAATGCCACTTTGGTTGTGGCTTCTATCCATACAGATCTCGAGAGTGTTTCTAGCCTCTTCTAGCGTACGTTTTGCACTGCTGAAGAACTGAATACAAAGTCAAGAACCGTCTTGACATTCAAATTGCAATCTGGAACGCCCTCTTTCTTTGCAAAATTCATGCATATTCGTCAAGAATCGGTTACCGAAAGCTAGAACTTTGGAACTTTTGAACACTTGCAGAATTGAATGAAAAGTCACGACCCAGCTCAACATTCAATCAATAAGAATTCTAGAATGTCACTATGGTTGTGGCTTCTATCCATACAGATCTCGAGAGTGTTTCTAGCCTCTTCTAGCGTACGTTTTGCACTGCTGAAGAACTGAATACAAAGTCAAGAACCATCTTGACATTCAAATTACAATCTGGAACGCCCTCTTTCTTTGCAAAATTCATGCATATTCGTCAAGAATCGGTTACCGAATGCTAGAACTTTGGAACTTTTGCACACTTGCAGAATTGAATGAAAAGTCACGACCCACCTCAACATTCAATCAATAAGAATTCTAGAATGCCACTTTGGTTGTGGCTTCTATCCATACAGATCTCGAGGGTGTTTCTAGCCTCTTCTAGCGTACGTTTTGCACTGCTGAAGTACTGAATACAAAGTCAAGAACCATCTTGACATTCAAATTGCAATCTGGAACGCCCTCTTTCTTTGCAAAATTCATGCATATTCGTCAAGAATCGGTTACCGAAAGCTAGAACTTTGTAACTTTTGCACACTTGCAGAATTGAATGAAAAGTCACGACCCAGCTCAACATTCAATCAATAAGAATTCTAGAATGCCACTTTGGTTGTGGCTTCTATCCATACAGATCTCGCGAGTGTTTCTATCCTCTTCTAGCGTACGTTTTGCACTGCTGAAGAATTGAATACAAAGTCAAGAACCATCTTGACATTCAAATTTCAATCTGGAACGCCCTCTTTCTTTGCAAAATTCATGCATATTCGTCAAGAATCGGTTACCGAAAGCTAGAAATTGGAAATTTTGCACACTTGCAGAATTGAATGAAAAGTCACGACCCACCTCAACATTCAATCAATAAGAATTCTAGAATGCCACTTTGGTTGTGGCTTCTATCCATACAGATCTCGAGGGTGTTTCTAGCCTCTTCTAGCATACGTTTTGCACCGCTGGAGAATTGAATACATTGTCAAGAACCATCTTGGCATTCAAATGGTAATCCGGAACGCCCTCTTTCTTTGTAAAATTCATGCATATTCGTCAAGAATCGGTTACCGAAAGCTAGAACTTTGGAACTTTTGCACACTTGCAGAATTGAATGAAAAGTCACGACCCATCTCAACATTCAATCAATAAGAATTCTAGAATGCCACTTTGGTTGTGGCTTCTATCCATACAGATCTCGAGGGTGTTTCTAGCCTCTTCTAGCGTACGTTTTGCACTGCTGAAGAATTGAATACAAAGTCAAGAACCATCTTGACATTCAAATTGCAATCTGGAACGCCCTCTTTCTTTGCAAAATTCATGCATATTCGTCAAGAATCGGTTACCGAAAGCTAGAACTTTGGAACTTTTGCACACTTGCAGAATTGAATGAAAAGTCACGACCCACCTCAACATTCAATCAATAAGAATTCTAGAATGCCACTTTGGTTTTGGCTTCTATCCATAAGATCTCGAGAGTGTTTCTAGCCTCTTCTAGCGTACATTTTGCACTGCTGAAGAACTGAATACAAAGTCAAGAACCATCTTGACATTCAAATTGCAATCTGGAACGCCCTCTTTCTTTGCAAAATTCATGCATATTCGTCAAGAATCGGTTACCGAAAGCTAGAACTTTGGAACTTTTGCACACTTGCAGAATTGAATGAAAAGTCACGACCCACCTCAACATTCAATCAATAAGAATTCTAGAATGCCACTTTGGTTGTGGCTTCTATCCATACAGATCTCGAGGGTGTTTCTAGCCTCTTCTAGCGTACGTTTTGCACTGCTGAAGAACTGAATACAAAGTCAAGAAGCATCTTGACATTCAAATTGCAATCTGGAACGCCCTCTTTCTTTGCAAAATTCATGCATATTCGTCAAGAATCGGTTACCGAAAGCTAGAACTTTGGAACTTTCGCACACTTGCAGAATTGAATGAAAAGTCACGACCCACCTCAACATTCAATCAATAAGAATTCTAGAATGCCACTTTGGTTGTGGCTTCTATCCATACAGATCTCGAGAGTGTTTCTAGCCTCTTCTAGCGTACGTTTTGCACTGCTGAAGAATTGAATACAAAGTCAAGAACCGTCTTGACATTCAAATTGCAATCTGGAACGCCCTCTTTCTTTGCAAAATTCATGCATATTCGTCAAGAATCAGTTACCGAAAACTAGAACTTTGGAACTTTTGCACACTTGCAGAATTGAATGAAAAGTCACGACCCACCGCAACATTCAATCAATAAGAATTCTAGAATGCCACTTTGGTTGTGGCTTCTATCCATACAGATCTCGAGGGTGTTTCTAGCCTCTTCTAGCATACGTTTTGCACCGCTGGAGAATTGAATACAATGTCAAGAACCATCTTGGCATTCAAATGGTAATCCGGAACGCCCTCTTTCTTTGCAAAATTGATGCATATTCGTCAAGGATCGGTTACCGAAAGCTAGAACTTTGGAACTTTTGCACACTTGCAGAATTGAATGAAAAGTCACGACCCACCTCAACATTCAATCAATAAGAATTCTAGAATGCCACTTTGGTTGTGGCTTCTATCCATACAGATCTCGAGGGTGTTTCTAGCCTCTTCTAGCGTACGTTTTGCACTGCTGAAGAATTGAATACAAAGTCAAGAACCCTCTTGACCTTCAAATTGCAATCTGGAACGCCCTCTTTTTTTGCAAAATTCATGCATATTCGTCAAGAATCGGTTACCGAAAGCTAGAACTTTGGAAGGTTTGCACACTTGCAGAATTGAATGAAAAGTCACGACCCAGCTCAACATTCAATCAATAAGAATTCTAGAATGCCACTTTGGTTGTGGCTTCTATCCATACAGATCTCGAGGGTGTTTCTAGCCTCTTCTAGCGTACGTTTTGCACTGCTGGAGAATTGATTACAAAGTCAAGAACCATCTTGACATTCAAATGGTAATCCGGAAGGCCCTCTTTCTTTGCAAAATTCTTGCATATTCGTCAAGAATCGGTTACCGAAAGCTAGAACTTTGGAACTTTTGCACACTTGCAGAATTGAATGAAAAGTCACGACCCAGCTCAACATTCAATCAATAAGAATTCTAGAATGCCACTTTGGTTGTGGCTTCTATCCATACAGATCTCGAGAGTGTTTCTAGCCTCTTCTAGCGTACGTTTTGCACTGCTGAAGAACTGAATACAAAGTCAAGAACCGTCTTGACATTCAAATTGCAATCTGGAACGCCCTCTTTCTTTGCAAAATTCATGCATATTCGTCAAGAATCGGTTACCGAAAGCTAGAACTTTGGAACTTTTGAACACTTGCAGAATTGAATGAAAAGTCACGACCCAGCTCAACATTCAATCAATAAGAATTCTAGAATGTCACTATGGTTGTGGCTTCTATCCATACAGATCTCGAGAGTGTTTCTAGCCTCTTCTAGCGTACGTTTTGCACTGCTGAAGAACTGAATACAAAGTCAAGAACCATCTTGACATTCAAATTACAATCTGGAACGCCCTCTTTCTTTGCAAAATTCATGCATATTCGTCAAGAATCGGTTACCGAATGCTAGAACTTTGGAACTTTTGCACACTTGCAGAATTGAATGAAAAGTCACGACCCACCTCAACATTCAATCAATAAGAATTCTAGAATGCCACTTTGGTTGTGGCTTCTATCCATACAGATCTCGAGGGTGTTTCTAGCCTCTTCTAGCGTACGTTTTGCACTGCTGAAGTACTGAATACAAAGTCAAGAACCATCTTGACATTCAAATTGCAATCTGGAACGCCCTCTTTCTTTGCAAAATTCATGCATATTCGTCAAGAATCGGTTACCGAAAGCTAGAACTTTGTAACTTTTGCACACTTGCAGAATTGAATGAAAAGTCACGACCCAGCTCAACATTCAATCAATAAGAATTCTAGAATGCCACTTTGGTTGTGGCTTCTATCCATACAGATCTCGCGAGTGTTTCTATCCTCTTCTAGCGTACGTTTTGCACTGCTGAAGAATTGAATACAAAGTCAAGAACCATCTTGACATTCAAATTTCAATCTGGAACGCCCTCTTTCTTTGCAAAATTCATGCATATTCGTCAAGAATCGGTTACCGAAAGCTAGAAATTGGAAATTTTGCACACTTGCAGAATTGAATGAAAAGTCACGACCCACCTCAACATTCAATCAATAAGAATTCTAGAATGCCACTTTGGTTGTGGCTTCTATCCATACAGATCTCGAGGGTGTTTCTAGCCTCTTCTAGCATACGTTTTGCACCGCTGGAGAATTGAATACATTGTCAAGAACCATCTTGGCATTCAAATGGTAATCCGGAACGCCCTCTTTCTTTGTAAAATTCATGCATATTCGTCAAGAATCGGTTACCGAAAGCTAGAACTTTGGAACTTTTGCACACTTGCAGAATTGAATGAAAAGTCACGACCCATCTCAACATTCAATCAATAAGAATTCTAGAATGCCACTTTGGTTGTGGCTTCTATCCATACAGATCTCGAGGGTGTTTCTAGCCTCTTCTAGCGTACGTTTTGCACTGCTGAAGAATTGAATACAAAGTCAAGAACCATCTTGACATTCAAATTGCAATCTGGAACGCCCTCTTTCTTTGCAAAATTCATGCATATTCGTCAAGAATCGGTTACCGAAAGCTAGAACTTTGGAACTTTTGCACACTTGCAGAATTGAATGAAAAGTCACGACCCACCTCAACATTCAATCAATAAGAATTCTAGAATGCCACTTTGGTTTTGGCTTCTATCCATAAGATCTCGAGAGTGTTTCTAGCCTCTTCTAGCGTACATTTTGCACTGCTGAAGAACTGAATACAAAGTCAAGAACCATCTTGACATTCAAATTGCAATCTGGAACGCCCTCTTTCTTTGCAAAATTCATGCATATTCGTCAAGAATCGGTTACCGAAAGCTAGAACTTTGGAACTTTTGCACACTTGCAGAATTGAATGAAAAGTCACGACCCACCTCAACATTCAATCAATAAGAATTCTAGAATGCCACTTTGGTTGTGGCTTCTATCCATACAGATCTCGAGGGTGTTTCTAGCCTCTTCTAGCGTACGTTTTGCACTGCTGAAGAACTGAATACAAAGTCAAGAAGCATCTTGACATTCAAATTGCAATCTGGAACGCCCTCTTTCTTTGCAAAATTCATGCATATTCGTCAAGAATCGGTTACCGAAAGCTAGAACTTTGGAACTTTTGCACACTTGCAGAATTGAATGAAAAGTGACGACCCACCTCAACATTCAATCAATAAGAATTCTAGAATGCCACTTTGGTTGTGGCTTCTATCCATACAGATCTCGAGAGTGTTTCTAGCCTCTTCTAGCGTACGTTTTGCACTGCTGAAGAATTGAATACAAAGTCAAGAACCATCTTGACATTCAAATTGCAATCTGGAACGCCCTCTTTCTTTGCAAAATTCATGCATATTCGTCAAGAATCGGTTACCGAAAGCTAGAACTTTGGAACTTTTGCACACTTGCAGAATTGAATGAAAAGTCACGACCCACCTCAACATTCAATCAATAAGAATTCTAGAATGCCACTTTGGTTGTGGCTTCTATCCATACAGATCTCGAGGGTGTTTCTAGCCTCTTCTAGCATACGTTTTGCACCGCTGGAGAATTGAATACATTGTCAAGAACCATCTTGGCATTCAAATGGTAATCCGGAACGCCCTCTTTCTTTGCAAAATTCATGCATATTCGTTAAGAATCGGTTATCGAAAGCTAGAACTTTGGAACTTTTGCACACTTGCAGAATTGAATGAAAAGTCACGACCCATCTCAACATTCAATCAATAAGAATTCTAGAATGCCACTTTGGTTGTGGCTTCTATCCATACAGATCTCGAGGGTGTTTCTAGCCTCTTCTAGCGTACGTTTTGCACTGCTGAAGAATTGAATACAAAGTCAAGAACCATCTTGACATTCAAATTGCAATCTGGAACGCCCTCTTTCTTTGCAAAATTCATGCATATTCGTCAAGAATTGGTTACCGAAAGCTAGAACTTTGGAACTTTTGCACACTTGCAGAATTGAATGAAAAGTCACGACCCACCTCAACATTCAATCAATAAGAATTCTAGAATGCCACTTTGGTTTTGGCTTCTATCCATACAGATCTCGAGAGTGTTTCTAGCCTCTTCTAGCGTACATTTTGCACTGCTGAAGAACTGAATACAAAGTCAAGAACCATCTTGACATTCAAATTGCAATCTGGAACGCCCTCTTTCTTTGCAAAATTCATGCATATTCGTCAAGAATCGGTTACCGAAAGCTAGAACTTTGGAACTTTTGCACACTTGCAGAATTGAATGAAAAGTCACGACCCACCTCAACATTCAATCAATAAGAATTCTAGAATGCCACTTTGGTTGTGGCTTCTATCCATACAGATCTCGAGGGTGTTTCTAGCCTCTTCTAGCGTACGTTTTGCACTGTTGAAGAATTGAATACAAAGTCAAGAACCCTCTTGACCTTCAAATTGCAATCTGGAACGCCCTCTTTTTTTGCAAAATTCATGCATATTCGTCAAGAATCGGTTACCGAAAGCTAGAACTTTGGAACTTTTGCACACTTGCAGAATTGAATGAAAAGTCACGACCCATCTCAACATTCAATCAATAAGAATTCTAGAATGCCACTTTGGTTTTGGCTTCTATCCATACAGATCTCGAGAGTGTTTCTAGCCTCTTCTAGCGTACATTTTGCACTGCTGGAGAACTGAATACAAAGTCAAGAACCATCTTGACATTCAAATTGCAATCTGGAACGCCCTCTTTCTTTGCAAAATTCATGCATATTCGTCAAGAATCGGTTACCGAAAGCTAGAACTTTGGAACTTTCGCACACTTGCAGAATTGAATGAAAAGTCACGACCCACCTCAACATTCAATCAATAAGAATTCTAGAATGCCACTTTGGTTGTGGCTTCTATCCATACAGATCTCGAGAGTGTTTCTAGCCTCTTCTAGCGTACGTTTTGCACTGCTGAAGAATTGAATACAAAGTCAAGAACCGTCTTGACATTCAAATTGCAATCTGGAACGCCCTCTTTCTTTGCAAAATTCATGCATATTCGTCAAGAATCAGTTACCGAAAACTAGAACTTTGGAACTTTTGCACACTTGCAGAATTGAATGAAAAGTCACGACCCACCGCAACATTCAATCAATAAGAATTCTAGAATGCCACTTTGGTTGTGGCTTCTATCCATACAGATCTCGAGGGTGTTTCTAGCCTCTTCTAGCATACGTTTTGCACCGCTGGAGAATTGAATACAATGTCAAGAACCATCTTGGCATTCAAATGGTAATCCGGAACGCCCTCTTTCTTTGCAAAATTGATGCATATTCGTCAAGGATCGGTTACCGAAAGCTAGAACTTTGGAACTTTTGCACACTTGCAGAATTGAATGAAAAGTCACGACCCACCTCAACATTCAATCAATAAGAATTCTAGAATGCCACTTTGGTTGTGGCTTCTATCCATACAGATCTCGAGGGTGTTTCTAGCCTCTTCTAGCTTACGTTTTGCACTGCTGAAGAACTGACTACAAAGTCAAGAACCGTCTTCACATTCAAATCGCAATCTGGAACGCCCTCTTTCTTTGCAAAATTCATGCATATTCGTCAAGAATCGGTTACCGAAAGCTAGAACTTTGGAACTTTTGCACACTTGCAGAATTGAATGAAAAGTCACGACCCATCTCAACATTCAATCAATAAGAATTCTAGAATGCCACTTTGGTTGTGGCTTCTATCCATACAGATCTCGAGGGTGTTTCTAGCCTCTTCTAGCGTAAGTTTTGCACTGCTGAAGAATTGAATACAAAGTCAAGAACCATCTTGACATTCAAATTGCAATCTGGAACGCCCTCTTTCTTTGCAAAATTCAAGCTTATTCGTCAAGAATCGGTTACCGAAAGCTAGAACTTTGGAACTTTTGCACACTTGCAGAATTCAATGAAAAGTCACGACCCACCTCAACATTCAATCAATAAGAATTCTAGAATGCCACTTTGGTTGTGGCTTCTATCCATACAGATCTCGAGAGTGTTTCTAGCCTCTTCTAGCATACGTTTTGCACCGCTGAAGAATTGAGTACAAAGTCAAGAACCATCTTGACGTTCAAATGGCAATCTGGAACGCCATCTTTCTTTGCAAAATTCATGAATATTCGTCAAGAATCAGTTACCGAAAGCTAGAACTTTGGAACTTTTGCACACTTAAAGAATTGAATGAAAAGTCACGACCCACCTCAACATTCAATCAATAAGAATTCTAGAATGCCACTTTGGTTGTGGCTTCTACCATACAGATCTCGAGAGTGTTTCTACCCTCTTCTAGCGTACGTTTTGCACTGCTGAAGAATTGAATACAAAGTCAAAAACCATCTTGACATTCAAATTGCAATCTGGAACGCCCTCTTTCTTTGCAAGATTCATGCATATTCGTCAAGAATCAGTTACCGAAAGCTAGAACTTTGGAACTTTTGCACACTTGCAGAATTGAATGAAAAGTCACGACCCACCTCAACATTCAATCAGTAAGAATTCTAGAATGCCACTTTGGTTGTGGCTTCTATCCATACAGATCTCGAGAGTGTTTCTAGCCTCTTCTAGCGTACGTTTTGCACTGCTGAAGAATTGAATCCAAAGTCAAGAACCGTCTTGACATTCAAATTGCAATCTGGAACGCCCTCTTTCTTTGCAAAATTCATGCATAATCGTCAAGAATCGGTTACCGAAAGTTAGAACTTTGGAAGGTTTGCACACTTGCAGAATTGAATGAAAAGTCACGACCCACCTCAGCATTCAATCAATAAGAATTCTAGAATGCCACTTTGGTTGTGGCTTCTATCCATACAGATCTCGAGAGTGTTTCTAGCCTCTTCTAGCGTACGTTTTGCACCGCTGAAGAAATGAATACAAAGTCAAGAACCATCTTGACGTTCAAATGGCAATCTGGAACGCCATCTTTCTTTGCAAAATTCATGAATATTCGTCAAGAATCAGTTACCGAAAGCTAGAACTTTGGAACTTTTGCACACTTAAAGAATTGAATGAAAAGTCACGACCCACCTCAACATTCAATCAATAAGAATTCTAGAATGCCACTTTGGTTGTGGCTTCTATCCATACAGATCTCGAGAGTGTTTCTATCCTCTTCTAGCGTACGTTTTGCACTGCTGAAGAATTGAATACAAAGTCAAGAACCATCTTGACATTCAAATGGCAATCTGGAACCCCCTCTTTCTTTGCAAAATTCATGCATATTCGTCAAGAATCAGTTACCGAAAACTAGAACTTTGGAACTTTCGCACACTTGCAGAATTGAATGAAAAGTCACGACCCACCTCAACATTCAATCAATAAGATTTCTAGAATGCCACTTTGGTTGTGGCTTCTATACGTACAGATCTCGAGAGTGTTTCTAGCCTCTTCTAGCGTACGTTTTGCACCGCTGAAGAATTGAGTACAAAGTCAAGAACCATCTTGACGTTCAAATGGCAATCTGGAAGGCCCTCTTTCTTTGCAAAATTCGTGCATATTCGTCAAGAATCAGTTACCGAAAGATAGAACTTTGGAACTTTCGCACACTTGCAGAATTGAATGAAAAGTCACGACCCACCTCAACATTCAATCAATAAGAATTCTAGAATGCCACTTTGGTTATGGCTTCTATCCATACATATCTCGAGAGTGTTTCTAGCCTCTTCTAGCGTACGTTTTACACCGCTGAAGACTTGAATACAAAGTCCAGAACCATCTTGACGTTCAAATGGCAATCTGGAACGCCCTCTTTGTTTGCAAAATTCATGCATATTCGTCAAGAATCAGTTACCGAAAGCTAGAACTTTGGAACTTTCGCACACTTGCAGAATTGAATGAAAAGTCACGACCCCCCTCAACATTCAATCAATAAGAATTCTAGAATGCCACTTTGGTTGTGGCTTCTATCCATACAGATCTCGAGAGTGTTTCTAGCCTCTTCTAGCGTACGTTTTGCACCGCTGAAGAATTGAGTCCAAAGTCAAGAACCATCTTGATGTTCAAATGGCAATCTGGACGACCCTCTTTCTTTGCAAAATTCATGCATATTCGTCAAGAATCAGTTACCGAAAGATAGAACTTTGGAACTTTCGCACACTTGCAGAATTGAATGAAAAGTCACGACCCACCTCAACATTCAATCAATAAGAATTCTAGAATGCCACTTTGGTTGTGGCTTCTATCCATAGAGATCTCGAGAGTGTTTCTAGCCTCATCTAGCGTACGTTTTGCACCGCTGAAGAATTGAATACAAAGTCAAGAACCATCTTGACATTCAAATTGCAATCTGGAACGCCCTCTTTCTTTGCAAAATTCATGCATATTCGTCAAGAATCGTTTACCGAAAGCTAGAACTTTGGAACTTTTGCACACGTGCAGAATTGAATGAAAGGTCACGACCCACCTCAACATTCAATCAATAAGATTTCTAGAATGCCACTTTGGTTGTGGCTTCTATCCATACAGATCTCGAGAGTGTTTCTAGCCTCTTCTAGCGTACGTTTTGCACCGCTGAAGAATTGAATACAAAGTCAAGAACCATCTTGACATTCAAATTGCAATCTGGAACGCCCTCTTTCTTTGCAAAATTCATGCATATTCGTCAAGAATCGTTTACCGAAAGCTAGAACTTTGGAACTTTTGCACACGTGCAGAATTGAATGAAAGGTCACGACCCACCTCAACATTCAATCAATAAGAATTCTAGAATGCCACTTTGGTTGTGGCTTCTATCCATACAGATCTCGAGAGTGTTTCTAGCCTCTTCTAGCGTACATTTTGTACTCCTGAAGAATTGAATACAAAGTCAAGAACCATCTTGACATTCAAATTGCAATCTGGAACGCCCTCTTTCTTTGCAAAATTCATGCATATTCGTCAAGAATCAGTTACCGAAAGCTAGAACTTTGGAACTTTTGCACACTTGCAGAATTGAATGAAAAGTCACGACCCACCTCAACATTCAATCAATAAGAATTCTAGAATGCCACTTTGGTTGTGGCTTCTATCCATACAGATCTCGAGACTGTTTCTAGCCTCTTCTAGTGTACGTTTTGCACTGCTGAAGAATTGAATACAAAGTCAAGAACCATCTTGACATTCAAATGGCAATCTGGAACCCCCTCTTTCTTTGCAAAATTCATGCATATTCGTCAAGAATCAGTTACCGAAAACTAGAACGTTGGAACTTTCGCACACTTGCAGAATTGAATGAAACGTCACGACCCCCCTCAACATTCAATCAATAAGATTTCTAGAATGCCACTTTGGTTGTGGCTTCTATCCATACAGATCTCGAGAGTGTTTCTAGCCTCTTCTAGCGTACGTTTTGCACTGCTGAAGAATTGAGTACAAAGTCAAGAACCACCTTGACGTTCAAATGGCAATCTGGAAGGCCCTCTTTCTTTGCAAAATTCGTGCATATTCGTCAAGAATCAGTTACCGAAAGCTAGAACTTTGGAACTTTTGCACACTTGCAGAATTGAATGAAAAGTCACGACCCACCTCAACATTCAATCAATAAGAATTCTAGAATGCCACTTTGGTTATGGCTTCTATCCATACAGATCTCGAGAGTGTTTCTAGCCTCTTCTAGCGTACGTTTTACACCGCTGAAGACTTGAATACAAAGTCCAGAACCATCTTGACGTTCAAATGGCAATCTGGAACGCCCTCTTTCTTTGCAAAATTCATGCATATTCGTCAAGAATCAGTTACCGAAAGCTAGAACTTTGGAACTTTCGCACACTTGCAGAATTGAATGAAAAGTCACGACCCCCCTCAACATTCAATCAATAAGAATTCTAGAATGCCACTTTGGTTGTGGCTTCTATCCATACAGATCTCGAGAGTGTTTCTAGCCTCTTCTAGCGTACGTTTTGCACCGCTGAAGAATTGAGTCCAAAGTCAAGAACCATCTTGACGTTCAAATGGCAATCTGGACGGCCCTCTTTCTTTGCAAAATTCATGCATATTCGTCAAGAATCAGTTACCGAAAGATAGAACTTTGGAACTTTCGCACACTTGCAGAATTGAATGAAAAGTCACGACCCACCTCAACATTCAATCAATAAGAATTCTAGAATGCCACTTTGGTTGTGGCTTCTATCCATAGAGATCTCGAGAGTGTTTCTAGCCTCATCTAGCGTACGTTTTGCACCGCTGAAGAATTGAATACAAAGTCAAGAACCATCTTGACATTCAAATTGCAATCTGGAACGCCCTCTTTCTTTGCAAAATTCATGCATATTCGTCAAGAATCGTTTACCGAAAGCTAGAACTTTGGAACTTTTGCACACGTGCAGAATTGAATGAAAGGTCACGACCCACCTCAACATTCAATCAATAAGAATTCTAGAATGCCACTTTGGTTGTGGCTTCTATCCATACAGATCTCGAGAGTGTTTCTAGCCTCTTCTAGCGTACATTTTGTACTCCTGAAGAATTGAATACAAAGTCAAGAACCATCTTGACATTCAAATGGCAATCTAGAACGCCATCTTTCTTTGCAAAATTCATGCGTATTCGTCAAGAATCAGTTACCGAAAACTAGAACTTTGGAACTTTCGCACACTTGCAGAATTGAATGAAAAGTCCCGACCCACCTCAACATTCAATCAATAAGAATTCTAGAATGCCACTATGGTTGTGGCTTCTATCCATACAGATCTCGAGAGTGTTTCTAGCCTCTTCTAGCGTACGTTTTGCACCGCTGAAGAATTGAGTACAAAGTCAAGAACCGTCTTGACATTCAAATTGCAATCTGGAACGCCCTCTTTCTTTGCAAAATTCATGCATATTCGTCAAGAATCGGTTACCGAAAGCTAGAACTTTGGAACTTTTGCACACTTGCAGAATTGAATGAAAAGTCACGACCCACCTCAACTTTCAATCAATAAGAATTCTAGAATGCCACTTTGGTTGTGGCTTCTATCCATACAGATCTCGAGAGTGTTTCTAGCCTCTTCTAGCGTACGTTTTGCACCGCTGAAGAATTGAATACAAAGTCAAGAACCATCTTGACATTCAAATTGCAATCTGGAACACCCTCTTTCTTTGCAAAATTCATGCATATTCGTCAAGAATCGGTTCCCGAAAGCTAGAACTTTGGAACTTTTGCACACTTGCAGAATTGAATGAAAAGTCACGACCCATCTCAACATTCAATCAATAAGAATTCTAGAATGCCACTTTGGTTGTGGCTTCTATCCATAGAGATCTCGAGAGTGTTTCTAGCCTCTTCCAGCGTACGTTTTGCACTGCTGAAGAATTGAATACAAAGTCAAGAACCATCTTGACATTCAAATGGCAATCTGGAACCCCCTCTTTCTTTGCAAAATTCAGGCATATTCGTCAAGAATCAGTTACCGAAAACTAGAACTTTGGAACTTTCGCACACTTGCAGAATTGAATGAAACGTCACGACCCCCCTCAACATTCAATCAATAAGATTTCTAGAATGCCACTTTGGTTGTGGCTTCTATCCATACAGATCTCGAGAGTGTTTCTAGCCTCTTCTAGCGTACGTTTTGCACTGCTGAAGAATTGAGTACAAAGTCAAGAACCACCTTGACGTTCAAATGGCAATCTGGAAGGCCCTCTTTCTTTGCAAAATTCGTGCATATTCGTCAAGAATCAGTTACCGAAAGATAGAACTTTGGAACTTTCGCACACTTGCAGAATTGAATGAAAAGTCACGACCCACCTCAACATTCAATCAATAAGAATTCTAGAATGCCACTTTGGTTGTGGCTTCTATCCATACAGATCTCGAGACTGTTTCTAGCCTCTTCTAGCGTACGTTTTGCACCGCTGAAGAATTGAATACAAAGTCAAGAACCATCTTGACATTCAAATTGCAATCTGGAACACCCTCTTTCTTTGCAAAATTCATGCATATTCGTCAAGAATCAGTTACCGAAAGCTAGAACTTTGGAACTTTTGCACACTTGCAGAATTGAATGAAAAGTCCCGACCCACCTCAACATTCAATCAATAAGAATTCTAGAATGCCACTTTGGTTGTGGCTTCTATCCATACAGATCTCGAGAGTGTTTCTAGCCTCTTCTAGCGTACGTTTTGCACCGCTGAAGAATTGAGTACAAAGTCAAGAACCGTCTTGACATTCAAATTGCAATCTGGAACGCCCTCTTTCTTTGCAAAATTCATGCATATTCGTCAAGAATCGGTTACCGAAAGCTAGAACTTTGAAACTTTTGCACACTTGCAGAATTGAATGAAAAGTCACGACCCACCCCAACTTTCAATCAATAAGAATTCTAGAATGCCACTTTGGTTGTGGCTTCTATCCATACAGATCTCGAGAGTGTTTCTAGCCTCTTCTAGCGTACGTTTTGCACCGCTGAAGAATTGAATACAAAGTCAAGAACCATCTTGACGTTCAAATTGCAATCTGGAACGCCCTCTTTCTTTGCAAAATTCATGCATATTCGTCAAGAATCAGTTACCGAAAGCTAGAACTTTGGAACTTTTGCACACTTGCAGAATTGAATGAAAAGTCACGACCCACCTCAACTTTCAATCAATAAGAATTCTAGAATGCCACTTTGGTTGTGGCTTCTATCCATACAGATCTCGAGAGTGTTTCTAGCCTCTTCTAGCGTACGTTTTGCACCGCTGAAGAATTGAATACAAAGTCAAGAACCGTCTTGACTTTCAAATTGCAATCTGGAACGCCCTCTTTCTTTGCAAAATTCATGCATATTCGTCAAGAATCGGTTACCGAAAGCTAGAACTTTGGAACTTTTGCACACTTGCAGAATTGAATGAAAAGTCACGACCCACCTCAACTTTCAATCAATAAGAATTCTAGAATGCCACTTTGGTTGTGGCTTCTATCCATACAGATCTCGAGAGTGTTTCTAGCCTCATCTAGCGTACGTTTTGCACCGCTGAAGAATTGAATACAAAGTCAAGAACCATCTTGACATTCAAATTGCAATCTGGAACGCCCTCTTTCTTTGCAACATTCATGCATATTCGTCAAGAATCGTTTACCGAAAGCTAGAACTTTGGAACTTTTGCACACGTGCAGAATTGAATGAAAAGTCACGACCCACCTCAACAGTCAATCAATAAGATTTCTAGAATGCCACTTTGGTTGTGGCTTCTATCCATACAGATCTCGAGAGTGTTTCTAGCCTCTTCTAGCGTACGTTTTGCACCGCTGAAGAATTGAATACAAAGTCAAGAACCATCTTGACATTCAAATTGCAATCTGGAACGCCCTCTTTCTTTGCAAAATTCATGCATATTCGTCAAGAATCAGTTACCGAAAGCTAGAACTTTGGAACTTTTGCACACTTGCAGAATTGAATGAAAAGTCACGACCCACCTCAACATTCAATCAATAAGAATTCTAGAATGCCACTTTGGTTGTGGCTTCTATCCATACAGATCTCGAGAGTGTTTCTAGCCTCTTCTAGCGTACGTTTTGCACTGCTGAAGAATTGAATACAAAGTCAAGAACCATCTTGACATTCAAATGGAAATCTGGAACCCCCTCTTTCTTTGCAAAATTCATGCATATTCGTCAAGAATCAGTTACCGAAAACTAGAACTTTGGAACTTTCGCACACTTGCAGAATTGAATGAAAAGTCACGACCCACCTCAACATTCAATCAATAAGAATTCTAGAATGCCACTTTGGTTGTGGCTTCTATCCATACAGATCTCGAGAGTGTTTCTAGCCTCTTCTAGCGTACGTTTTGCACTGCTGAAGACTTGAATACAAAGTCAAGAACCATCTTGACGTTCAAATGGCAATCTGGAACGCCATCTTGCTTTGCAAAATTCATGCGTATTCGTCAAGAATCAGTTACCGAAAACTAGAACTTTGGAACTTTCGCACACTTGCAGAATTGAATGAAAAGTCACGACCCACCTCAACATTCAATCAATAAGAATTCTAGAATGCCACTTTGGTTGTGGCTTCTATCCATACAGATCTCGAGAGTGTTTCTAGCCTCTTCTAGCGTACGTTTTGCACCGCTGAAGAATTGAATACAAAGTCAAGAACCATCTTGACATTCAAATTGCAATCTGGAACGCCCTCTTTCTTTGCAAAATTCATGCATATTCGTCAAGAATCAGTTACCGAAAGCTAGAACTTTGGAACTTTTGCACACTTGCAAAATTGAATGAAAAGTCCTGACCCACCTCAACATTCAATCAATAAGAATTCTAGAATGCCACTATGGTTGTGGCTTCTATCCATACAGATCTCGAGAGTGTTTCTAGCCTCTTCTAGCGTACGTTTTGCACCGCTGAAGAATTGAGTACAAAGTCAAGAACCGTCTTGACATTCAAATTGCAATCTGGAACGCCCTCTTTCTTTGCAAAATTCATGCATATTCGTCAAGAATCGGTTACCGAAAGCTAGAACTTTGGAAATTTTGGCACACTTGCAGAATTGAATGAAAAGTCACGACCCACCTCAACTTTCAATCAATAAGAATTCTAGAATGCCACTTTGGTTGTGGCTTCTATCCATACAGATCTCGAGAGTGTTTCTAGCCTCTTCTAGCGTACGTTTTGCACCGCTGAAGAATTGAATACAAAGTCAAGAACCATCTTGACATTCAAATTGCAATCTGGAACGCCCTCTTTCTTTGTAAAATTCATGCATATTCGTCAAGAATCAGTTACCGAAAGCTAGAACTTTGGAACTTTTGCACACTTGCAGAATTGAATGAAAAGTCACGACCCACCTCAACTTTCAATCAATAAGAATTCTAGAATACCACTTTGGTTGTGGCTTCTATCCATACAGATCTCGAGAGTGTTTCTAGCCTCTTCTAGCGTACGTTTTGCACCGCTGAAGAATGGAATACAAAGTCAAGAACCGTCTTGACTTTCAAATTGCAATCTGGAACGCCCTCTTTCTTTGCAAAATTCATGCATATTCGTCAAGAATCGGTTACCGAAAGCTAGAACTTTGGAACTTTTGCACACTTGCAGAATTGAATGAAAAGTCACGACCCACCTCAACTTTCAATCAATAAGAATTCTAGAATGCCACTTTGGTTGTGGCTTCTATCCATACAGATCTCGAGAGTGTTTCTAGCCTCATCTAGCGTACGTTTTGCACCGCTGAAGAATTGAATACAAAGTCAAGAACCATCTTGACATTCAAATTGCAATCTGGAACGCCCTCTTTCTTTGCAACATTCATGCATATTCGTCAAGAATCGTTTACCGAAAGCTAGAACTTTGGAACTTTTGCACACGTGCAGAATTGAATGAAAAGTCACGACCCACCTCAACAGTCAATCAATAAGATTTCTAGAATGCCACTTTGGTTGTGGCTTCTATCCATACAGATCTCGAGAGTGTTTCTAGCCTCTTCTAGCGTACGTTTTGCACCGCTGAAGAATTGAATACAAAGTCAAGAACCATCTTGACATTCAAATTGCAATCTGGAACGCCCTCTTTCTTTGCAAAATTCATGCATATTCGTCAAGAATCAGTTACCGAAAGCTAGAACTTTGGAACTTTTGCACACTTGCAGAATTGAATGAAAAGTCACGACCCACCTCAACATTCAATCAATAAGAATTCTAGAATGCCACTTTGGTTGTGGCTTCTATCCATACAGATCTCGAGAGTGTTTGTAGCCTCTTCTAGCCTACGTTTTGCACTGCTGAAGAATTGAATACAAAGTCAAGAACCGTCTTGACATTCAAATGGCAATCTGGAACGCCCTCTTTCTTTGCAAAATTCATGCATATTCGTCAAGAATCGGTTACCGAAAGCTAGAACTTTGGAACTTTTGCACACTTGCAGAATTGAATGAAACGTCACGACCCCCCTCAACATTCAATCAATAAGATTTCTAGAATGCCACTTTGGTTGTGGCTTCTATCCATACAGATCTCGAGAGTGTTTCTAGCCTCTTCTAGCGTACGTTTTGCACTGCTGAAGAATTGAGTACAAAGTCAAGAACCACCTTGACGTTCAAATGGCAATCTGGAAGGCCCTCTTTCTTTGCAAAATTCGTGCATATTCGTCAAGAATCAGTTACCGAAAGATAGAACTTTGGAACTTTCGCACACTTGCAGAATTGAATGAAAAGTCACGACCCACCTCAACATTCAATCAATAAGAATTCTAGAATGCCACTTTGGTTGTGGCTTCTATCCATACAGATCTCGAGAGTGTTTCTAGCCTCTTCTAGCGTACGTTTTGCACCGCTGAAGAATTGAATACAAAGTCAAGAACCATCTTGACATTCAAATTGCAATCTGGAACACCCTCTTTCTTTGCAAAATTCATGCATATTCGTCAAGAATCAGTTACCGAAAGCTAGAACTTTGGAACTTTTGCACACTTGCAGAATTGAATGAAAAGTCCCGACCCACCTCAACATTCAATCAATAAGAATTCTAGAATGCCACTATGGTTGTGGCTTCTATCCATACAGATCTCGAGAGTGTTTCTAGCCTCTTCTAGCGTACGTTTTGCACCGCTGAAGAATTGAGTACAAAGTCAAGAACCGTCTTGACATTCAAATTGCAATCTGGAACGCCCTCTTTCTTTGCAAAATTCATGCATATTCGTCAAGAATCGGTTACCGAAAGCTAGAACTTTGAAACTTTTGCACACTTGCAGAATTGAATGAAAAGTCACGACCCACCTCAACTTTCAATCAATAAGAATTCTAGAATGCCACTTTGGTTGTGGCTTCTATCCATACAGATCTCGAGAGTGTTTCTAGCCTCTTCTAGCGTACGTTTTGCACCGCTGAAGAATTGAATACAAAGTCAAGAACCATCTTGACGTTCAAATTGCAATCTGGAACGCCCTCTTTCTTTGCAAAATTCATGCATATTCGTCAAGAATCAGTTACCGAAAGCTAGAACTTTGGAACTTTTGCACACTTGCAGAATTGAATGAAAAGTCACGACCCACCTCAACTTTCAATCAATAAGAATTCTAGAATGCCACTTTGGTTGTGGCTTCTATCCATACAGATCTCGAGAGTGTTTCTAGCCTCTTCTAGCGTACGTTTTGCACCGCTGAAGAATTGAATACAAAGTCAAGAACCGTCTTGACTTTCAAATTGCAATCTGGAACGCCCTCTTTCTTTGCAAAATTCATGCATATTCGTCAAGAATCGGTTACCGAAAGCTAGAACTTTGGAACTTTTGCACACTTGCAGAATTGAATGAAAAGTCACGACCCACCTCAACTTTCAATCAATAAGAATTCTAGAATGCCACTTTGGTTGTGGCTTCTATCCATACAGATCTCGAGAGTGTTTCTAGCCTCTTCTAGCCTACGTTTTGCACCGCTGAAGAATTGAATACAAAGTCAAGAACCGTCTTGACTTTCAAATTGCAATCTGGAACGCCCTCTTTCTTTGCAAAATTCATGCATATTCGTCAAGAATCGGTTACCGAAAGCTAGAACTTTGGAACTTTTGCACACTTGCAGAATTGAATGAAAAGTCACGACCCACCTCAACTTTCAATCAATAAGAATTCTAGAATGCCACTTTGGTTGTGGCTTCTATCCATACAGATCTCGAGAGTGTTTCTAGCCTCATCTAGCGTACGTTTTGCACCGCTGAAGAATTGAATACAAAGTCAAGAACCATCTTGACATTCAAATTGCAATCTGGAACGCCCTCTTTCTTTGCAACATTCATGCATATTCGTCAAGAATCGTTTACCGAAAGCTAGAACTTTGGAACTTTTGCACACGTGCAGAATTGAATGAAAAGTCACGACCCACCTCAACAGTCAATCAATAAGATTTCTAGAATGCCACTTTGGTTGTGGCTTCTATCCATACAGATCTCGAGAGTGTTTCTAGCCTCTTCTAGCGTACGTTTTGCACCGCTGAAGAATTGAATACAAAGTCAAGAACCATCTTGACATTCAAATTGCAATCTGGAACGCCCTCTTTCTTTGCAAAATTCATGCATATTCGTCAAGAATCAGTTACCGAAAGCTAGAACTTTGGAACTTTTGCACACTTGCAGAATTGAATGAAAAGTCACGACCCACCTCAACATTCAATCAATAAGAATTCTAGAATGCCACTTTGGTTGTGGCTTCTATCCATACAGATCTCGAGAGTGTTTCTAGCCTCTTCTAGCGTACGTTTTGCACTGCTGAAGAATTGAATACAAAGTCAAGAACCATCTTGACATTCAAATGGAAATCTGGAACCCCCTCTTTCTTTGCAAAATTCATGCATATTCGTCAAGAATCAGTTACCGAAAACTAGAACTTTGGAACTTTCGCACACTTGCAGAATTGAATGAAAAGTCACGACCCACCTCAACATTCAATCAATAAGAATTCTAGAATGCCACTTTGGTTGTGGCTTCTATCCATACAGATCTCGAGAGTGTTTCTAGCCTCTTCTAGCGTACGTTTTGCACTGCTGAAGACTTGAATACAAAGTCAAGAACCATCTTGACATTCAAATTGCAATCTGGAACGCCCTCTTTCTTTGCAAAATTCATGCATATTCGTCAAGAATCAGTTACCGAAAGCTAGAACTTTGGAACTTTTGCACACTTGCAAAATTGAATGAAAAGTCCCGACCCACCTCAACATTCAATCAATAAGAATTCTAGAATGCCACTATGGTTGTGGCTTCTATCCATACAGATCTCGAGAGTGTTTCTAGCCTCTTCTAGCGTACGTTTTGCACCGCTGAAGAATTGAGTACAAAGTCAAGAACCGTCTTGACATTCAAATTGCAATCTGGAACGCCCTCTTTCTTTGCAAAATTCATGCATATTCGTCAAGAATCGGTTACCGAAAGCTAGAACTTTGGAAATTTTGGCACACTTGCAGAATTGAATGAAAAGTCACGACCCACCTCAACTTTCAATCAATAAGAATTCTAGAATGCCACTTTGGTTGTGGCTTCTATCCATACAGATCTCGAGAGTGTTTCTAGCCTCTTCTAGCGTACGTTTTGCACCGCTGAAGAATTGAATACAAAGTCAAGAACCATCTTGACGTTCAAATTGCAATCTGGAATGCCCTCTTTCTTTGCAAAATTCATGCATATTCGTCAAGAATCAGTTACCGAAAGCTAGAACTTTGGAACTTTTGCACACTTGCAGAATTGAATGAAAAGTCACGACCCACCTCAACTTTCAATCAATAAGAATTCTAGAATGCCACTTTGGTTGTGGCTTCTATCCATACAGATCTCGAGAGTGTTTCTAGCCTCTTCTAGCGTACGTTTTGCACCGCTGAAGAATTGAATACAAAGTCAAGAACCGTCTTGACTTTCAAATTGCAATCTGGAACGCCCTCTTTCTTTGCAAAATTCATGCATATTCGTCAAGAATCGGTTACCGAAAGCTAGAACTTTGAAACTTTTGCACACTTGCAGAATTGAATGAAAAGTCACGACCCACCTCAACTTTCAATCAATAAGAATTCTAGAATGCCACTTTGGTTGTGGCTTCTATCCATACAGATCTCGAGAGTGTTTCTAGCCTCTTCTAGCGTACGTTTTGCACCGCTGAAGAATTGAATACAAAGTCAAGAACCATCTTGACATTCAAATTGCAATCTGGAACGCCCTCTTTCTTTGCAACATTCATGCATATTCGTCAAGAATCGTTTACCGAAAGCTAGAACTTTGGAACTTTTGCACACTTGCAGAATTGAATGAAAAGTCACGACCCACCTCAACATTCAATCAATAAGAATTCTAGAATGCCACTTTGGTTGTGGCTTCTATCCATACAGATCTCGAGAGTGTTTCTAGCCTCTTCTAGCGTACGTTTTGCACCGCTGAAGAATTGAATAGAAAGTCAAGAACCGTCTTGACTTTCAAATTGCAATCTGGAACGCCCTCTTTCTTTGCAAAATTCATGCATATTCGTCAAGAATCAGTTACCGAAAGCTAGAACTTTGGAACTTTCACACACTTGCAGAATTGAATGAAAAGTCACGACCCACCTCAACTTTCAATCAATAAGAATTCTAGAATGCCACTTTGGTTGTGGCTTCTATCCATACAGATCTCGAGAGTGTTTCTAGCCTCTTCTAGCGTACGTTTTGCACCGCTGAAGAATTGACTACAAAGTCAAGAACCGTCTTGACTTTCAAATTGCAATCTGGAACGCCCTCTTTCTTTGCAAAATTCATGCATATTCGTCAAGAATCGGTTACCGAAAGCTAGAACTTTGGAACTTTTGCACACTTGCAGAATTGAATGAAAAGTCACGACCCACCTCAACTTTCAATCAATAAGAATTCTAGAATGCCACTTTGGTTGTGGCTTCTATCCATACAGATCTCGAGAGTGTTTCTACCCTCTTCTAGCCTACGTTTTGCACCGCTGAAGAATTGAATACAAAGTCAAGAACCGTCTTGACTTTCAAATTGCAATCTGGAACGCCCTCTTTCTTTGCAAAATTCATGCATATTCGTCAAGAATCGGTTACCGAAAGCTAGAACTTTGGAACTTTTGCACACTTGCAGAATTGAATGAAAAGTCACGACCCACCTCAACTTTCAATCAATAAGAATTCTAGAATGCCACTTTGGTTGTGGCTTCTATCCATACAGATCTCGAGAGTGTTTCTAGCCTCATCTAGCGTACGTTTTGCACCGCTGAAGAATTGAATACAAAGTCAAGAACCATCTTGACATTCAAATTGCAATCTGGAACGCCCTCTTTCTTTGCAACATTCATGCATATTCGTCAAGAATCGTTTACCGAAAGCTAGAACTTTGGAACTTTTGCACACGTGCAGAATTGAATGAAAAGTCACGACCCACCTCAACAGTCAATCAATAAGATTTCTAGAATGCCACTTTGGTTGTGGCTTCTATCCATACAGATCTCGAGAGTGTTTCTAGCCTCTTCTAGCGTACGTTTTGCACCGCTGAAGAATTGAATACAAAGTCAAGAACCATCTTGACATTCAAATTGCAATCTGGAACGCCCTCTTTCTTTGCAAAATTCATGCATATTCGTCAAGAATCAGTTACCGAAAGCTAGAACTTTGGAACTTTTGCACACTTGCAGAATTGAATGAAAAGTCACGACCCACCTCAACATTCAATCAATAAGAATTCTAGAATGCCACTTTGGTTGTGGCTTCTATCCATACAGATCTCGAGAGTGTTTCTAGCCTCTTCTAGCGTACGTTTTGCACCGCTGAAGACTTGAATACAAAGTCCAGAACCATCTTGACGTTCAAATGGCAATCTGGAACGCCATCTTGCTTTGCAAAATTCATGCGTATTCGTCAAGAATCAGTTACCGAAAACTAGAACTTTGGAACTTTCGCACACTTGCAGAATTGAATGAAAAGTCACGACCCACCTCAACATTCAATCAATAAGAATTCTAGAATGCCACTTTGGTTGTGGCTTCTATCCATACAGATCTCGAGAGTGTTTCTAGCCTCTTCTAGCGTACGTTTTGCACCGCTGAAGAATTGAATACAAAGTCAAGAACCATCTTGACATTCAAATTGCAATCTGGAACGCCCTCTTTCTTTGCAAAATTCATGCATATTCGTCAAGAATCAGTTACCGAAAGCTAGAACTTTGGAACTTTTGCACACTTGCAAAATTGAATGAAAAGTCCCGACCCACCTCAACATTCAATCAATAAGAATTCTAGAATGCCACTATGGTTGTGGCTTCTATCCATACAGATCTCGAGAGTGTTTCTAGCCTCTTCTAGCGTACGTTTTGCACCGCTGAAGAATTGAGTACAAAGTCAAGAACTGTCTTGACATTCAAATTGCAATCTGGAACGCCCTCTTTCTTTGCAAAATTCATGCATATTCGTCAAGAATCGGTTACCGAAAGCTAGAACTTTGGAAATTTTGGCACACTTGCAGAATTGAATGAAAAGTCACGACCCACCTCAACTTTCAATCAATAAGAATTCTAGAATGCCACTTTGGTTGTGGCTTCTATCCATACAGATCTCGAGAGTGTTTCTAGCCTCTTCTAGCGTACGTTTTGCACCGCTGAAGAATTGAATACAAAGTCAAGAACCATCTTGACGTTCAAATTGCAATCTGGAACGCCCTCTTTCTTTGCAAAATTCATGCATATTCGTCAAGAATCAGTTACCGAAAGCTAGAACTTTGGAACTTTTGCACACTTGCAGAATTGAATGAAAAGTCACGACCCACCTCAACTTTCAATCAATAAGAATTCTAGAATGCCACTTTGGTTGTGGCTTCTATCCATACAGATCTCGAGAGTGTTTCTAGCCTCTTCTAGCGTACGTTTTGCACCGCTGAAGAATGGAATACAAAGTCAAGAACCGTCTTGACTTTCAAATTGCAATCTGGAACGCCCTCTTTCTTTGCAAAATTCATGCATATTCGTCAAGAATCGGTTACCGAAAGCTAGAACTTTGGAACTTTTGCACACTTGCAGAATTGAATGAAAAGTCACGACCCACCTCAACTTTCAATCAATAAGAATTCTAGAATGCCACTTTGGTTGTGGCTTCTATCCATACAGATCTCGAGAGTGTTTCTAGCCTCATCTAGCGTACGTTTTGCACCGCTGAAGAATTGAATACAAAGTCAAGAACCATCTTGACATTCAAATTGCAATCTGGAACGCCCTCTTTCTTTGCAACATTCATGCATATTCGTCAAGAATCGTTTACCGAAAGCTAGAACTTTGGAACTTTTGCACACGTGCAGAATTGAATGAAAAGTCACGACCCACCTCAACAGTCAATCAATAAGATTTTTAGAATGCCACTTTGGTTGTGGCTTCTATCCATACAGATCTCGAGAGTGTTTCTAGCCTCTTCTAGCGTACGTTTTGCACCGCTGAAGAATTGAATACAAAGTCAAGAACCATCTTGACATTCAAATTGCAATCTGGAACGCCCTCTTTCTTTGCAAAATTCATGCATATTCGTCAAGAATCAGTTACCGAAAGCTAGAACTTTGGAACTTTTGCACACTTGCAGAATTGAATGAAAAGTCACGACCCACCTCAACATTGAATCAATAAGAATTCTAGAATGCCACTTTGGTTGTGGCTTCTATCCATACAGATCTCGAGACTGTTTCTAGCCTCTTCTAGCGTACGTTTTGCACTGCTGAAGAATTGAATACAAAGTCAAGAACCATCTTGACATTCAAATGGAAATCTGGAACCCCCTCTTTCTTTGCAAAATTCATGCATATTCGTCAAGAATCAGTTACCGAAAACTAGAACTTTGGAACTTTCGCACACTTGCAGAATTGAATGAAAAGTCACGACCCACCTCAACATTCAATCAACAAGATTTCTAGAATGCCACTTTGGTTGTGGCTTCTATACGTACAGATCTCGAGAGTGTTTCTAGCCTCTTCTAGCGTACGTTTTGCACCGCTGAAGAATTGAGTACAAAGTCAAGAACCATCTTGACGTTCAAATGGCAATCTGGAAGGCCCTCTTTCTTTGCAAAATTCGTGCATATTCGTCAAGAATCAGTTACCGAAAGATAGAACTTTGGAACTTTCGCACACTTGCAGAATTGAATGAAAAGTCACGACCCACCTCAACATTCAATCAATAAGAATTCTAGAATGCCACTTTGGTTGTGGCTTCTATCCATACAGATCTCGAGAGTGTTTCTAGCCTCTTCTAGCGTACGTTTTGCACCGCTGAAGACTTGAATACAAAGTCCAGAACCATCTTGACGTTCAAATGGCAATCTGGAAGGCCCTCTTTCTTTGCAAAATTCGTGCATATTCGTCAAGAATCAGTTACCGAAAGATAGAACTTTGGAACTTTCGCACACTTGCAGAATTGAATGAAAAGTCACGACCCACCTCAACATTCAATCAATAAGAATTCTAGAATGCCACTTTGGTTGTGGCTTCTATACGTACAGATCTCGAGAGTGTTTCTAGCCTCTTCTAGCGTACGTTTTGCACTGCTGAAGAATTGAATACAAAGTCAAGAACCATCTTGACATTCAAATGGCAATCTGGAACCCCCTCTTTCTTTGCAAAATTCATGCATATTCGTCAAGAATCAGTTACCGAAAACTAGAACTTTGGAACTTTCGCACACTTGCAGAATTGAATGAAAAGTCACGACCCACCTCAACATTCAATCAACAAGATTTCTAGAATGCCACTTTGGTTGTGGCTTCTATACGTACAGATCTCGAGAGTGTTTCTAGCCTCTTCTAGCATACGTTTTGCACCGCTGAAGAATTGAGTACAAAGTCAAGAACCATCTTGACGTTCAAATGGCAATCTGGAAGGCCCTCTTTCTTTGCAAAATTCGTGCATATTCGTCAAGAATCAGTTACCGAAAGATAGAACTTTGGAACTTTCGCACACTTGCAGAATTGAATGAAAAGTCACGACCCACCTCAACATTCAATCAATAAGAATTCTAGAATGCCACTTTGGTTGTGGCTTCTATCCATACAGATCTCGAGAGTGTTTCTAGCCTCTTCTAGCGTACGTTTTGCACCGCTGAAGAATGGAATACAAAGTCAAGAACCGTCTTGACTTTCAAATTGCAATCTGGAACGCCCTCTTTCTTTGCAAAATTCATGCATATTCGTCAAGAATCGGTTACCGAAAGCTAGAACTTTGGAACTTTTGCACACTTGCAGAATTGAATGAAAAGTCACGACCCACCTCAACTTTCAATCAATAAGAATTCTAGAATGCCACTTTGGTTGTGGCTTCTATCCATACAGATCTCGAGAGTGTTTCTAGCCTCATCTAGCGTACGTTTTGCACCGCTGAAGAATTGAATACAAAGTCAAGAACCATCTTGACATTCAAATTGCAATCTGGAACGCCCTCTTTCTTTGCAACATTCATGCATATTCGTCAAGAATCGTTTACCGAAAGCTAGAACTTTGGAACTTTTGCACACGTGCAGAATTGAATGAAAAGTCACGACCCACCTCAACAGTCAATCAATAAGATTTCTAGAATGCCACTTTGGTTGTGGCTTCTATCCATACAGATCTCGAGAGTGTTTCTAGCCTCTTCTAGCGTACGTTTTGCACCGCTGAAGAATTGAATACAAAGTCAAGAACCATCTTGACATTCAAATTGCAATCTGGAACGCCCTCTTTCTTTGCAAAATTCATGCATATTCGTCAAGAATCAGTTACCGAAAGCTAGAACTTTGGAACTTTTGCACACTTGCAGAATTGAATGAAAAGTCACGACCCACCTCAACATTCAATCAATAAGAATTCTAGAATGCCACTTTGGTTGTGGCTTCTATCCATACAGATCTCGAGAGTGTTTCTAGCCTCTTCTAGCGTACGTTTTGCACTGCTGAAGAATTGAATACAAAGTCAAGAACCATCTTGACATTCAAATGGAAATCTGGAACCCCCTCTTTCTTTGCAAAATTCATGCATATTCGTCAAGAATCAGTTACCGAAAACTAGAACTTTGGAACTTTCGCACACTTGCAGAATTGAATGAAAAGTCACGACCCACCTCAACATTCAATCAATAAGAATTCTAGAATGCCACTTTGGTTGTGGCTTCTATCCATACAGATCTCGAGAGTGTTTCTAGCCTCTTCTAGCGTACGTTTTGCACTGCTGAAGACTTGAATACAAAGTCAAGAACCATCTTGACGTTCAAATGGCAATCTGGAACGCCATCTTGCTTTGCAAAATTCATGCGTATTCGTCAAGAATCAGTTACCGAAAACTAGAACTTTGGAACTTTCGCACACTTGCAGAATTGAATGAAAAGTCACGACCCACCTCAACATTCAATCAATAAGAATTCTAGAATGCCACTTTGGTTGTGGCTTCTATCCATACAGATCTCGAGAGTGTTTCTAGCCTCTTCTAGCGTACGTTTTGCACCGCTGAAGAATTGAATACAAAGTCAAGAACCATCTTGACATTCAAATTGCAATCTGGAACGCCCTCTTTCTTTGCAAAATTCATGCATATTCGTCAAGAATCAGTTACCGAAAGCTAGAACTTTGGAACTTTTGCACACTTGCAAAATTGAATGAAAAGTCCCGACCCACCTCAACATTCAATCAATAAGAATTCTAGAATGCCACTATGGTTGTGGCTTCTATCCATACAGATCTCGAGAGTGTTTCTAGCCTCTTCTAGCGTACGTTTTGCACCGCTGAAGAATTGAGTACAAAGTCAAGAACCGTCTTGACATTCAAATTGCAATCTGGAACGCCCTCTTTCTTTGCAAAATTCATGCATATTCGTCAAGAATCGGTTACCGAAAGCTAGAACTTTGGAAATTTTGGCACACTTGCAGAATTGAATGAAAAGTCACGACCCACCTCAACTTTCAATCAATAAGAATTCTAGAATGCCACTTTGGTTGTGGCTTCTATCCATACAGATCTCGAGAGTGTTTCTAGCCTCTTCTAGCGTACGTTTTGCACCGCTGAAGAATTGAATACAAAGTCAAGAACCATCTTGACGTTCAAATTGCAATATGGAACGCCCTCTTTCTTTGCAAAATTCATGCATATTCGTCAAGAATCAGTTACCGAAAGCTAGAACTTTGGAACTTTTGCACACTTGCAGAATTGAATGAAAAGTCACGACCCACCTCAACATTCAATCAATAAGATTTCTAGAATGCCACTTTGGTTGTGGCTTCTATCCATACAGATCTCGAGAGTGTTTCTAGCCTCTTCTAGCGTACGTTTTGCACTGCTGAAGAATTGAATACAAAGTCAAGAACCATCTTGACATTCAAATGGCAATCTGGAACCCCCTCTTTCTTTGCAAAATTCATGCATATTCGTCAAGAATCAGTTACCGAAAACTAGAACTTTGGAACTTTCGCACACTTGCAGAATTGAATGAAAAGTCACGACCCACCTCAACATTCAATCAACAAGATTTCTAGAATGCCACTTTGGTTGTGGCTTCTATACGTACAGATCTCGAGAGTGTTTCTAGCCTCTTCTAGCGTACGTTTTGCACCGCTGAAGAATTGAGTACAAAGTCAAGAACCATCTTGACGTTCAAATGGCAATATGGAACGCCCTCTTTCTTTGCAAAATTCGTGCATATTCGTCAAGAATCAGTTACCGAAAGATAGAACTTTGGAACTTTCGCACACTTGCAGAATTGAATGAAAAGTCACGACCCACCTCAACATTCAATCAATAAGAATTCTAGAATGCCACTTTGGTTGTGGCTTCTATCCATACAGATCTCGAGAGTGTTTCTAGCCTCTTCTAGCGTACGTTTTGCACCGCTGAAGACTTGAATACAAAGTCCAGAACCATCTTGACGTTCAAATGGCAATCTGGAACGCCCTCTTTGTTTGCAAAATTCATGCATATTCGTCAAGAATCAGTTACCGAAAGCTAGAACTTTGGAACTTTCGCACACTTGCAGAATTGAATGAAAAGTCACGACCCACCTCAACATTCAATCAATAAGAATTCTAGAATGCCACTTTGGTTGTGGCTTCTATCCATAGAGATCTCGAGAGTGTTTCTAGCCTTTTCTAGTGTACGTTTTGCACTGCTGAAGAATTGAATACAAAGTCAAGAACCATCTTGACATTAAAATAGCAATCTGGAACGCCCTCTTTCTTTGCAAGATTTATGCATATTCGTCAAGAATCAGTTACCGAAAGCTAGAACTTTGGAACTTTTGCACACGTGCAGAATTGAATGAAAAGTCACGACCCACCTCAACATTCAATCAATAAGATTTCTAGAATGCCACTTTGGTTGTGGCTTCTATCCATACAGATCTCGAGAGTGTTTCTAGCCTCTTCTAGCGTACGTTTTGCACTGCTGAAGAATTGAATACAAAGTCAAGAACCATCTTGACATTCAAATGGCAATCTGGAACCCCCTCTTTCTTTGCAAAATTCATGCATATTCGTCAAGAATCAGTTACCGAAAACTAGAACTTTGGAACTTTCGCACACTTGCAGAATTGAATGAAAAGTCACGACCCACCTCAACATTCAATCAACAAGATTTCTAGAATGCCACTTTGGTTGTGGCTTCTATACGTACAGATCTCGAGAGTGTTTCTAGCCTCTTCTAGCGTACGTTTTGCACCGCTGAAGAATTGAGTACAAAGTCAAGAACCATCTTGACGTTCAAATGGCAATCTGGAACGCCCTCTTTCTTTGCAAAATTCGTGCATATTCGTCAAGAATCAGTTACCGAAAGATAGAACTTTGGAACTTTCGCACACTTGCAGAATTGAATGAAAAGTCACGACCCACCTCAACATTCAATCAATAAGAATTCTAGAATGCCACTTTGGTTGTGGCTTCTATCCATACAGATCTCGAGAGTGTTTCTAGCCTCTTCTAGCGTACGTTTTGCACCGCTGAAGACTTGAATACAAAGTCCAGAACCATCTTGACGTTCAAATGGCAATCTGGAACGCCCTCTTTGTTTGCAAAATTCATGCATATTCGTCAAGAATCAGTTACCGAAAGCTAGAACTTTGGAACTTTCACACACTTGCAGAATTGAATGAAAAGTCACGACCCACCTCAACATTCAATCAATAAGAATTCTAGAATGCCACTTTGGTTGTGGCTTCTATCCATACAGATCTCGAGAGTGTTTCTAGCCTCTTCTAGCGTACGTTTTGTACCGCTGAAGAATTGAATACAAAGTCAAGAACCGTCTTGACTTTCAAATTGCAATCTGGAACGCCCTCTTTCTTTGCAAAATTCATGCATATTCGTCAAGAATCGGTTACCGAAAGCTAGAACTTTGGAACTTTTGCACACTTGCAGAATTGAATGAAAAGTCACGACCCACCTCAACATTCAATCAATAAGAATTCTAGAATGCCACTTTGGTTGTGGCTTCTATCCATACAGATCTCGAGAGGGTTTCTAGCCTCTTCTAGCGTACGTTTTGCACCGCTGAAGAATTGAATACAAAGTCCAGAACCATCTTGACGTTCAAATGGCAATCTGGAACGCCCTCTTTCTTTGCAAAATTCATGCATATTCGTCAAGAATCAGTTACCGAAAGCTAGAACTTTGGAACTTTCGCACACTTGCAGAATTGAATGAAAAGTCACGACCCACCTCAACATTCAATCAATAAGAATTCTAGAATGCCACTTTGGTTGTGGCTTCTATCCATAGAGATCTCGAGAGTATTTCTAGCCTCTTCTAGCGTACGTTTTGCACTGCTGAAGAATTGAATACAAAGTCAAGAACCATCTTGACATTCAAATGGCAATCTGGAACCCCCTCTTTCTTTGCAAAATTCATGCATATTCGTCAAGAATCAGTTACCGAAAACTAGAACTTTGGAACTTTCGCACACTTGCAGAATTGAATGAAAAGTCACGACCCACCTCAACATTCAATCAACAAGATTTCTAGAATGCCACTTTGGTTGTGGCTTCTATACGTACAGATCTCGAGAGTGTTTCTAGCCTCTTCTAGCGTACGTTTTGCACCGCTGAAGAATTGAGTACAAAGTCAAGAACCATCTTGACGTTCAAATGGCAATCTGGAACGCCCTCTTTCTTTGCAAAATTCGTGCATATTCGTCAAGAATCAGTTACCGAAAGATAGAACTTTGGAACTTTCGCACACTTGCAGAATTGAATGAAAAGTCACGACCCACCTCAACATTCAATCAATAAGAATTCTAGAATGCCACTTTGGTTGTGGCTTCTATCCATACAGATCTCGAGAGTGTTTCTAGCCTCTTCTAGCGTACGTTTTGCACCGCTGAAGACTTGAATACAAAGTCCAGAACCATCTTGACGTTCAAATGGCAATCTGGAACGCCCTCTTTGTTTGCAAAATTCATGCATATTCGTCAAGAATCAGTTACCGAAAGCTAGAACTTTGGAACTTTCACACACTTGCAGAATTGAATGAAAAGTCACGACCCACCTCAACATTCAATCAATAAGAATTCTAGAATGCCACTTTGGTTGTGGCTTCTATCCATACAGATCTCGAGAGTGTTTCTAGCCTCTTATAGCGTACGTTTTGTACCGCTGAAGAATTGAATACAAAGTCAAGAACCGTCTTGACTTTCAAATTGCAATCTGGAACGCCCTCTTTCTTTGCAAAATTCATGCATATTCGTCAAGAATCGGTTACCGAAAGCTAGAACTTTGGAACTTTTGCACACTTGCAGAATTGAATGAAAAGTCACGACCCACCTCAACTTTCAATCAATAAGAATTCTAGAATGCCACTTTGGTTGTGGCTTCTATCCATACAGATCTCGAGAGTGTTTCTAGCCTCATCTAGGGTACGTTTTGCACCGCTGAAGAATTGAATACAAAGTCAAGAACCATCTTGACATTCAAATTGCAATCTGGAACGCCCTCTTTCTTTGCAAAATTCATGCATATTCGTCAAGAATCGTTTACCGAAAGCTAGAACTTTGGAACTTTTGCAAACTTGCAGAATTGAATGAAAAGTCACGACCCACCTCAACATTCAATCAATAAGAATTCTAGAATGCCACTTTGGTTGTGGCTTCTATCCATACAGATCTCGAGAGGGTTTCTAGCCTCTTCTAGCGTACGTTTTGCACCGCTGAAGACTTGAATACAAAGTCCAGAACCATCTTGACGTTCAAATGGCAATCTGGAACGCCCTCTTTCTTTGCAAAATTCATGCATATTCGTCAAGAATCAGTTACCGAAAGCTAGAACTTTGGAACTTTCGCACACTTGCAGAATTGAATGAAAAGTCACGACCCACCTCAACATTCAATCAATAAGAATTCTAGAATGCCACTTTGGTTGTGGCTTCTATCCATAGAGATCTCGAGAGTGTTTCTAGCCTTTTCTAGTGTACGTTTTGCACTGCTGAAGAATTGAATACAAAGTCAAGAACCATCTTGACATTAAAATAGCAATCTGGAACGCCCTCTTTCTTTGCAAGATTTATGCATATTCGTCAAGAATCAGTTACCGAAAGCTAGAACTTTGGAACTTTTGCACACGTGCAGAATTGAATGAAAAGTCACGACCCACCTCAACATTCAATCAATAAGATTTCTAGAATGCCACTTTGGTTGTGGCTTCTATCCATACAGATCTCGAGAGTGTTTCTAGCCTCTTCTAGCGTACGTTTTGCACCGCTGAAGAATTGAGTACAAAGTCAAGAACCATCTTGACGTTCAAATGGCAATCTGGAACGCCCTCTTTCTTTGCAAAATTCGTGCATATTCGTCAAGAATCAGTTACCGAAAGATAGAACTTTGGAACTTTCGCACACTTGCAGAATTGAATGAAAAGTCACGACCCACCTCAACATTCAATCAATAAGAATTCTAGAATGCCACTTTGGTTGTGGCTTCTATCCATACAGATCTCGAGAGTGTTTCTAGCCTCTTCTAGCGTACGTTTTGCACCGCTGAAGACTTGAATACAAAGTCCAGAACCATCTTGACGTTCAAATGGCAATCTGGAACGCCCTCTTTGTTTGCAAAATTCATGCATATTCGTCAAGAATCAGTTACCGAAAGCTAGAACTTTGGAACTTTCACACACTTGCAGAATTGAATGAAAAGTCACGACCCACCTCAACATTCAATCAATAAGAATTCTAGAATGCCACTTTGGTTGTGGCTTCTATCCATACAGATCTCGAGAGTGTTTCTAGCCTCTTATAGCGTACGTTTTGTACCGCTGAAGAATTGAATACAAAGTCAAGAACCGTCTTGACTTTCAAATTGCAATCTGGAACGCCCTCTTTCTTTGCAAAATTCATGCATATTCGTCAAGAATCGGTTACCGAAAGCTAGAACTTTGGAACTTTTGCACACTTGCAGAATTGAATGAAAAGTCACGACCCACCTCAACTTTCAATCAATAAGAATTCTAGAATGCCACTTTGGTTGTGGCTTCTATCCATACAGATCTCGAGAGTGTTTCTAGCCTCATCTAGGGTACGTTTTGCACCGCTGAAGAATTGAATACAAAGTCAAGAACCATCTTGACATTCAAATTGCAATCTGGAACGCCCTCTTTCTTTGCAAAATTCATGCATATTCGTCAAGAATCGTTTACCGAAAGCTAGAACTTTGGAACTTTTGCAAACTTGCAGAATTGAATGAAAAGTCACGACCCACCTCAACATTCAATCAATAAGAATTCTAGAATGCCACTTTGGTTGTGGCTTCTATCCATACAGATCTCGAGAGGGTTTCTAGCCTCTTCTAGCGTACGTTTTGCACCGCTGAAGACTTGAATACAAAGTCCAGAACCATCTTGACGTTCAAATGGCAATCTGGAACGCCCTCTTTCTTTGCAAAATTCATGCATATTCGTCAAGAATCAGTTACCGAAAGCTAGAACTTTGGAACTTTCGCACACTTGCAGAATTGAATGAAAAGTCACGACCCACCTCAACATTCAATCAATAAGAATTCTAGAATGCCACTTTGGTTGTGGCTTCTATCCATAGAGATCTCGAGAGTGTTTCTAGCCTTTTCTAGTGTACGTTTTGCACTGCTGAAGAATTGAATACAAAGTCAAGAACCATCTTGACATTAAAATAGCAATCTGGAACGCCCTCTTTCTTTGCAAGATTTATGCATATTCGTCAAGAATCAGTTACCGAAAGCTAGAACTTTGGAACTTTTGCACACGTGCAGAATTGAATGAAAAGTCACGACCCACCTCAACATTCAATCAATAAGATTTCTAGAATGCCACTTTGGTTGTGGCTTCTATCCATACAGATCTCGAGAGTGTTTCTAGCCTCTTCTAGCGTACATTTTGCACCGCTGAAGAATTGAATACAAAGTCAAGAACCATCTTGACATTCAAATTGCAATCTGGAACGCCCTCTTTCTTTGCAAAATTCATGCATATTCGTCAAGAATCAGTTACCAAAAGCTAGAACTTTGGAACTTTTGCACACTTGCAGAATTGAATGAAAAGTCACGACCCACCTCAACATTCAATCAATAAGAATTCTAGAATGCCACTTTGGTTGTGGCTTCTATCCATACAGATCTCGAGAGTGTTTCTAGCCTCTTCTAGCGTACGTTTTGCACTGCTGAAGAATTGATTACAAAGTCAAGAACCATCTTGACATTCAAATGGAAATCTGGAACCCCCTCTTTCTTTGCAAAATTCATGCATATTCGTCAAGAATCAGTTACCGAAAACTAGAACTTTGGAACTTTCGCACACTTGCAGAATTGAATGAAAAGTCACGACCCACCTCAACATTCAATCAATAAGATTTCTAGAATGCCACTTTGGTTGTGGCTTCTATCCATACAGATCTCGAGAGTGTTTCTAGCCTCTTCTAGCGTACGTTTTGCACCGCTGAAGAATTGAATACAAAGTCAAGAACCATCTTGACATTCAAATTGCAATCTGGAACGCCCTCTTTCTTTGCAAAATTCATGCATATTCGTCAAGAATCGGTTACCGAAAGCTAGAACTTTGGAACTTTTGCACACTTGCAGAATTGAATGAAAAGTCACGACCCACCTCAACATTCAATCAATAAGAATTCTAGAATGCCACTTTGGTTGTGGCTTCTATCCATACAGATCTCGAGAGTGTTTCTTGAAACATCCTTACTTTCATATGTCTCAGGGACCATTCAGTAGCAATTAGAACCACTTTCAAGGTCATTGAAGTCCAATTTCTCAATCTGGAGTTTTACTCTTATCGAGTACTGTTCACTATGTAACTTCCAGATGAGTGACCCGACTTCAAAAAATCATAACTAATTCTAGAAAAATCGAAATGAAGTGGTTCCAATTGATAAATTAAGCTAACTCAATTATATTTCAGGGAAAAATAACTCGTTTACCATTCATTGACCAAGTCAACGTCAGTCAACTTGTCAAGTTTACTGTTCATTCCACGTTCTTCTCCCTGAATCCAGCATTCTGGTCCCAACTTTAATAATTTATATCTCCTTGTGTAGACATCCAAATGATACGTTTTATATATCAAATTAAAGCTTGGTATGTCTACTATTTACCATAAAAATGTCGTACATTTATTCATCTATTTACTATTTTTAATCATTTATCAAACATTATCATGTCACCACGTGTTACTGTTCACAGTGGTAATTTCCAGCAATCAACTTTGCATACATATGCATACATCTATCATATATCAGTCAAACATGCCAAACAACAATTATTATTAATTAATAAGTTGTTTTACATCTGGCCATGTACATAAATTCTCATATCTCTATTGCATCTTTTCCTGCCTGAAGTCCGGCAGCATAACCGCTACGCTTTATCTGTACAAAGAACTGAACCGTACTGATTCGGTAATCCCCTCATGAGAACTACCATTCTACGTAGTACCCAGGAAAGACTAGATGAACCGGCTAGGTCCACTCACTTCTAGCCTCCTTAGACAGCACTACGTACACAGTACTTATCATATACTGATGTTCAGTCTTTACTTCGGCAACATAACGGCGTCTCTTAAAATTCCCAGAATTTATTTTGACATAACCTCCCCTGTAATGGTTTACTTATTGGGATGAGATTCGGGGGAATCTCAGTAGCAACAATCATAACAATATATGTAATGCAGAGTGACAGTGCTTGCTTGTGATTGTGAACAGATAAGTATGCTGCGTGCTTCCATGCTTAATAACATATGATCATAGCATTACAGCAGAGCTTCAGACATAACATATAAGACAACAATCCAACCAAACAATAGCACAACATATCACAAAGCCATTACATGAAAGCTAAGATTAGTTACTACCTCAAAGGCTCAGCAGAGCTCTACTATCTCTATTCTGCTTCCAGCTCCGCCAGAACTTCCTTTCTTTCTTTCTTCCTCTCACTTTCTCTCTCTAGCACCTCCTCCTCTCTCTAAAATGGGCTCTTGGCCATGCATAATGAATGGCAAGGGGGGTATTTATAACCTCCTCCAATGGCAATCTCGTAATTTCCATGAACTTTGATCCTGCGATCCTGGTTTTTCCTGGATTTTCCTATTTTCTTTAATTCCTCTTTTACTGCATCATGCATGACATCATTGGGACACCTCACCAGGACACCTCAGCGCCACATTTTCCACATGCTGAAATTCCTGGACACCTCAGCAGCTGACTCAGCATGCTGACTCACCGGTCCAGTGTCCTGCCTCGTACTACGTGTCCTCAGCTTTTCCTTCCTCCTCTGTGATGGCGCCATGTGGCATCTTACTAGCACCTGTCACGCCATCCAATGCTATCCAGATAAATCCAGGACTTTATCTGATCGCCTCCTCGGTTATCGTGCCGACCGAGTAACTTTACTTTGTTGAAACAGCATTAAAATAATATTTTAATGTCACTTTTTCCCACACATTACTGGGCCTACGTTTTTGGGCTCTGGGGATGTTGTCTTGGATCCTGATCAAGCCCAAGTACTCTGATGGCTCGATTCCCAAGAAACAGCCCTTGGCAAATTACCAAAATACCCTTGGGTGCCCTTTCTTGCACTATTTTAACCCTAAGGGTAAAATTGTCATTTTACACCCTTCTGTACCCTGTCAGGGTATATACTGACTCTAAGTAACTTTATCTGTATATACCTTGGCTTCTGGGCCTGTCCAGAATGACCAAAATGCCCTTCATTCATCTGTTACACTTTTGTACAACACAGGGGCATTTTCGTAATTTCGCACTTTTCCGGGGTTCTGCCGGACACTGGCCCACCTATCAGTCCAAGTGTCTTACTGGGCCTCTGTTGGCGCCATTATTGGGCCTTTCTGGGTCCAATACCTTCATGGCACGCATTACGAGGAATCTTCCCCCGTTAATAATTATTGAATATTTATCTATTATTCACCGTTTATACACATATCCGGACACCGGCTCCTTCTGTCCGAAACACTAGCCTGCGGTGTTCAGGCATCCCTATGAGTCATATCAGTCATCTGACTGAGGTCATCCGAACTCATTCATCATCTTTTACTATTACTTCTATTCTCTAGGGTATTCTCCCCTAGGTCTATTACTTCTCCATGATGGAATCTCTCTCCTCAGAGAACATTTAGCTCTTTATCTATTACCCATCACGTCTCTCACCTTAGGCCATGTGCTAGGATCATTCCTGGGCAAATCTCATCCTAGCTTTTAGGTCTTCTATTCAGATTAGCTGAATAAAACCCCTGCAGCGTAGATCTACTCTTAGTTATCACATAGAGGATCTTCTTTTTCACATTGTCTTAAACTGATCTTTCATACCTCAGTACCTTTGTACTGTCTAGCTTATCATATGTTATACCAATCCTCTAGCTGGTAGACTTCAGCGAGTTTGGTACCTTCATTCTCTTCATCATATGGCCTCTGCCAATTATAGTCGTGACTTGAGAACTTCATAGTCACAACTCACATGCTCTGCGACTTTTAGTCGCAACCGTCGCACACTACTCGTCACGACCTGTCATCTCTGTGTCCTTTAGTCGCAACCTATAACATCACTATCGGAACTCCTTTGTATACTGGTCGCGTACTGCAATATTACTCATCGCGACCTGAGGTCTTCTCATGTCGCAACATCAACTTATCTGTACATATTAGTCGCAACATAAGACCCCTCTTCTCTACTTCCTACTTTTAAAACATGTAGTCATACTCATTCTCATACAACGGCAACATACTAGGTATAGGGTAGCTCAATAGTGTGCATACCAGACAATCCAATCCAATCCAATACAGGATTTATCCGTTCATTAGCCAGTGGAAACAGAACACAAATAAACTCGTACCTTAGTTTGGCACAGGAGACTTTCTTATCTCGTTGCCAGTCAGGGTATATATTCTTCCCTAAGTCGAGTATCTTTCGCCTGTTGTGTTCTGTGGACACTCCCTGGCATAATGTCCATACTTTCCACACCTATAGCGTAACCCTTGACCTACTGGACAAGGCCTCATACCATGGTCTCGACCACAGTTCCTACATTCATTAGGCCTTGGTTGCCTACTAACTTCTCTTGGCCCACTACCTGGCCTACTTCCTTGCTTCTTATTAACTTTTGACCCATATGCTGGCTCATTTCTCTTCTTACTGTTCCTTTTCAAGGAACCTAGTGGCATCCCTTTCAGTGGTACTGATGGAGTAGGCTCACTCTTTTCTGGTTATTGCACATTCTTTTCTAGCTTGTAAACTGCCAGCTGAGTCTTTCTTTCAGTGGGACATTCTAAAATCTTAAAGATTTTCTCTAACTGGCTTACCCAATCCTCAACTATTTGGGTGTCAAAAGTCCCTTCAAACATGGGCGGATTAAACTTATGGAATCGTTCCATCCATGTTTGTAGACTTTCCTGGTCATTATCATTTCCTATAGACCTCTAATGTCTATTCATTCCAGTCTGCTCATGATCCGTCTAAGGTTCAGGTTCTATATCATTTTCTGGTACTACCTACTTCCCAGACTGCTGTAATCTTGCAACCGCAGCAGCAACCGCCGTAGTGATAGCAGAATCTCGCTCTTGATCTTGGCGAGCCTGGGTTGCCCACATCTCATCATGACTTATGACCTAACTTGTTGTAATTTGGATATCTGGCATCCTCACTACAGTATCTGGTTACAACATGATACCTCAAGCTACTCTTTGCAGCTTCCTCAGTCGTAAACTGATCAAATTCTATCCCTATCCATAGAGGAAACTGCTTCTTAAACCTTGTTCTACTTAGTCCAGCCATATTGTGTTAATAAACACGAGACCTCGACTGTATCGGCTGACTAAGATTAGCCCATCATAATCATATCCTTCGCAAAACTATAAAGCTCGGGGTCCAGCCTCATTCATCTGGGTGTCACTGTCTTCTGTCTAAACCTTTCCAAGCAGTGAATACCATCCCTATATCCTACTCTAGGGAGAGGACCACTCAAACTTCTCATTTGTTTAAGAAGTCAAACTAACTAAACCAGAGCATCACTGACCCAGAACCTTCTATTCTGTGCCAGAATCTTATGCTCGGAGCCAGAACCCTTTGTTCTGTGCTAACCTTATTCTGTACTAACACTATAAATTATCTGTTCAGAGCATTTCCTAAGCCAGAATCCTTTGCTCTGATACCAAAATGAAACATCCTTACTTTCATATGTCTCAGGGACCATTCAGTAGCATTTAGAACCACTTTCAAGGTCATTGAAGTCCAATTTCTCAATCTGGAGTTTTACTCTTATCGAGTACTGTTCACTGTGTAACTTCCAGATGAGTGACCCGACTTCGAAAAATCATAACTAATTCTAGAAAAATCGAAATAAAGTGGTTCCAATTGATAAATTAAGCTAACTCAATTATCTTTCAGGAAAAAATAACTCGTTGACCATTCATTGACCAAGTCAACGTCAGTCAACGTGTCAAGTTTACTGTTCATTCCACGTTCTTCTCCCTGAATCCAGCATTCTGGTCCCAACTTTAATAATTTATATCTCCTTGTGTAGACATCCAAATGATACGTTTTATATATCAAATTAAAGCTTGGTATGTCTACTATTTACCATAAAAATGTCGTACATTTATTCATCTATTTACTATTTTTAATCATTTATCAAACATTATCATGTCACCACGTGTTACTGTTACAGTGGTATCAGAGCCAGTCCCTCGGTCGGTGTGCCAGCGAGGACGCTGGGCCCCAAGGGGGTGGATTAGTCCCACATCGGTTGGGAAGGTGAACGAAGCGTGCCATATAAGTGGGCGTGGATACCTTCACCACAACGACGCGTTTTGGGGCTTAAGGGCTGCGGCTCGTGTCTCGAAAGCAAAATCGTGACCTCATGTGGGCCCAGGGCCTGCTTAAGGGGAAAGCGGACAATATTGTTGTGAGGGGGTGCTGGGCTGTTACATTTCTAGCCTCTTCTAGCGTACGTTTTGCACTGCTAAAGAATTGAATCCAAAGTCAAGAACCATCTTGACATTCAAATGGCAATCTGGAACCCCCTCTTTCTTTGCAAAATTCATGCATATTCGCCAAGAATCAGTTACCGAAAACTAGAACTTTGGAACTTTCGCACACTTGCAGAATTGAATGAAAAGTCACGACCCACCTCAACAATCAATCAATAAGATTTCTAGAATGCCACTTTGGTTGTGGCTTCTATCCATACAGATCTCGAGAGTGTTTCTAGCCTCTTCTAGCATACGTTTTGCACCGCTGAAGAATTGAGTACAAAGTCAAGAACCATCTTGACGTTCAAATGGCAATCTGGAAGGCCCTCTTTCTTTGCAAAATTCGTGCATATTCGTCAAGAATCAGTTACCGAAAGATAGAACTTTGGAACTTTCGCACACTTGCAGAATTGAATGAAAAGTCACGACCCACCTCAACATTCAATCAATAAGAATTCTAGAATGCCACTTTGGTTGTGGCTTCTATCCATACAGATCTCGAGAGTGTTTCTAGCCTCTTCTAGCGTACGTTTTGCACCGCTGAAGACTTGAATACAAAGTCAAGAACCATCTTGACGTTCAAATGGCAATCTGGAACGCCCTCTTTCTTTGCAAAATTCATGCATATTCGTCAAGAATCAGTTACCGAAAGCTGGAGCTTTGGAACTTTCGCACACTTGCAGAATTGAATGAAAAGTCACGACCCACCTCAACATTCAATCAATAAGAATTCTAGAATGCCACTTTGGTTGTGGCTTCTATCCATACAGATCTCGAGAGTGTTTCTAGTCTCTTCTAGCGTACGTTTTGCACCGCTGAAGAATTGACTACAAAGTCAAGAACCGTCTTGACTTTCAAATTGCAATCTGGAACGCCCTCTTTCTTTGCAAAATTCTTGCATATTCGTCAAGAATCGGTTACCGAAAGCTAGAACTTTGGAACTTTTGCACACTTGCAGAATTGAATGAAAATTCACGACCCACCTCAACTTTCAATCAATAAGAATTCTAGAATGCCACTTTGGTTGTGGCTTCTATCCATACAGATCTCGAGAGTGTTTCTAGCCTCTTCTAGCGTACGTTTTGCACCGCTGAAGACTTGAATACAAAGTCAAGAACCATCTTGACGTTCAAATGGCAATCTGGAACGCCCTCTTTCTTTGCAAAATTCATGCATATTCGTCAAGAATCAGTTACCGAAAGCTAGAACTTTGGAACTTTCGCACACTTGCAGAATTGAATGAAAAGTCACGACCCACCTCAACATTCAATCAATAAGAATTCTAGAATGCCACTTTGGTTGTGGCTTCTATCCATACAGATCTCGAGAGTGTTTCTAGCCTCTTCTAGCGTACGTTTTGCACCGCTGAAGAATTGAATACAAAGTCAAGAAACATCTTGACATTAAAATAGCAATCTGGAACGCCCTCTTTCTTTGCAAGATTTATGCATATTCGTCAAGAATCAGTTACCGAAAGCTAGAACTTTGGAACTTTTGCACACGTGCAGAATTGAATGAAAAGTCACGACCCACCTCAACATTCAATCAATAAGATTTCTAGAATGCCACTTTGGTTGTGGCTTCTATCCATACAGATCTCGAGAGTGTTTCTAGCCTCTTCTAGCCTACGTTTTGCACCGCTGAAGAATTGAATACAAAGTCAAGAACCATCTTGACATTCAAATTGCAATCTGGAACGCCCTCTTTCTTTGCAAAATTCATGCATATTCGTCAAGAATCAGTTACCGAAAGCTAGAGCTTTGGAACTTTCGCACACTTGCAGAATTGAATGAAAAGTCACGACCCACCTCAACATTCAATCAATAAGAATTCTAGAATGCCACTTTGGTTGTGGCTTCTATCCATACAGATCTCGAGAGTGTTTCTAGCCTCTTCTAGCGTACGTTTTGCACCGCTGAAGAATTGACTACAAAGTCAAGAACCGTCTTGACTTTCAAATTGCAATCTGGAACGCCCTCTTTCTTTGCAAAATTCTTGCATATTCGTCAAGAATCGGTTACCGAAAGCTAGAACTTTGGAACTTTTGCACACTTGCAGAATTGAATGAAAATTCACGACCCACCTCAACTTTCAATCAATAAGAATTCTAGAATGCCACTTTGGTTGTGGCTTCTATCCATACAGATCTCGAGAGTGTTTCTAGCCTCATCTAGCGTACGTTTTGCACCGCTGAAGAATTGAATACAAAGTCAAGAACCATCTTGACATTCAAATTGCAATCTGAAACGCCCTATTTCTTTGCAAAATTCATGCATATTAGTCAAGAATCCGTTACCGAAAGCTAGAACTTTGGAACTTTTGCACACTTGCAGAATTGAATGAAAAGTCACGACCCAGCTCAACATTCAATCAATAAGAATTCTAGAATGCCACTTTGGTTGTGGCTTCTATCCATAAAGGTCTCGAGAGTGTTTCTAGCCTCTTCTACCGTACGTTTTGCACCGCTGAAGACTTGAATACAAAGTCAAGAACCATCTTGACGTTCAAATGGCAATCTGGAACGCCCTCTTTCTTTGCAAAATTCATGCATATTCGTCAAGAATCAGTTACCGAAAGCTAGAGCTTTGGAACTTTCGCACACTTGCAGAATTGAATGAAAAGTCACGACCCACCTCAACTTTCAATCAATAAGAATTCTAGAATGCCACTTTGGTTGTGGCTTCTATCCATACAGATCTCGAGAGTGTTTCTAGCCTCTTCTAGCGTACGTTTTGCACCGCTAAAGAATTGAATACAAAGTCAAGAAACATCTTGACATTAAAATAGCAATCTGGAACGCCCTCTTTCTTTGCAAGATTTATGCATATTCGTCAAGAATCAGTTACCGAAAGCTAGAACTTTGGAACTTTTGCACACGTGCAGAATTGAATGAAAAGTCACGACCCACCTCAACATTCAATCAATAAGAATTCTAGAATGCCACTTTGGTTGTGGCTTCTATCCATGCAGATCTCGAGAGTGTTTCTAGCCTCTTCTAGCGTACGTTTTGCACCGCTGAAGACTTGAATACAAAGTCAAGAACCATCTTGACGTTCAAATGGCAATCTGGAACGCCCTCTTTCTTTGCAAAATTCATGCATATTCGTCAAGAATCAGTTACCGAAAGCTAGAACTTTGGAACTTTCGCACACTTGCAGAATTGAATGAAAAGTCACGACCCACCTCAACATTCAATCAATAAGAATTCTAGAATGCCACTTTGGTTGTGGCTTCTATCCATACAGATCTCGAGAGTGTTTCTAGCCTCTTCTAGCGTACGTTTTGCACCGCTGAAGAATTGAATACAAAGTCAAGAACCATCTTGACATTCAAATTGCAATCTGGAACGCCCTCTTTCTTTGCAAGATTTATGCATATTCGTCAAGAATCGGTTACCGAAAACTAGAACTTTGGAACTTTCGCACACTTGCAGAATTGAATGAAAAGTCACGACCCACCTCAACATTCAATCAATAAGATTTCTAGAATGCCACTTTGGTTGTGGCTTCTATCCATACAGATCTCGAGAGTGTTTCTAGCCTCTTCTAGCCTACGTTTTGCACCGCTGAAGAATTGAATACAAAGTCAAGAACCATCTTGACATTCAAATTGCAATCTGGAACGCCCTCTTTCTTTGCAAAATTCATGCATATTCGTCAAGAATCAGTTACCGAAAGCTAGAACTTTGGAACTTTTGCACACTTGCAGAATTGAATGAAAAGTCACGACCCACCTCAACATTCAATCAATAAGAATTCTAGAATGCCACTTTGGTTGTGGCTTCTATCCATACAGATCTCGAGAGTGTTTCTAGCCTCTTCTAGCGTACGTTTTGCACTACTGAAGAATTGAATACAAAGTCAAGAACCATCTTGACATTCAAATGGAAATCTGGAACCCCCTCTTTCTTTGCAAAATTCATGCTTATTCGTCAAGAATCAGTTACCGAAAACTAGAACTTTGGAACTTTCGCACACTTGCAGAATTGAATGAAAAGTCACGACCCACCTCAACATTCAATCAATAAGATTTCTAGAATGCCACTTTGGTTGTGGCTTCTATCCATATAGATCTCGAGAGTGTTTCTAGCCTCTTCTAGCGTACGTTTTGCACCGCTGAAGAATTGAATACAAAGTCAAGCACCATCTTGACATTCAAATTGCAATCTGGAACGCCCTTTTTCTTTGCAAAATTCATGCATATTCGTCAAGAATCGGTTACCGAAAACTAGAACTTTGGAACTTTCGCACACTTGCAGAATTGAATGAAAAGTCACGACCCACCTCAACATTCAATCAATAAGATTTCTAGAATGCCACTTTGGTTGTGGCTTCTATCCATATAGATCTCGAGAGTGTTTCTAGCCTCTTCTAGCGTACGTTTTGCACCCCTGAATAATTGAATACAAAGTCAAGAACCATCTTGACATTCAAATTGCAATCTGGAACGCCCTCTTTCTTTGCAAAATTCATGCATATTCGTCAAGAATCATTTACCGAAAGCTAGAACTTTGGAACTTTTGCACACGTGCAGAATTGAATGAAAAGTCACGACCCACCTCAACATTCAATCAATAAGAATTCTAGAATGCCACTTTGGTTGTGGCTTCTATCCATACAGATCTCGAGAGTGTTTCTAGCCTCTTCTAGCGTACGTTTTGCACCGCTGAAGACTTGAATACAAAGTCAAGAACCATCTTGACGTTCAAATGGCAATCTGGAACGCCCTCTTTCTTTGCAAAATTCATGCATATTCGTCAAGAATCAGTTACCGAAAGCTAGAACTTTGGAACTTTCGCACACTTGCAGAATTGAATGAAAAGTCACGACCCACCTCAACATTCAATCAATAAGAATTCTAGAATGCCACTTTGGTTGTGGCTTCTATCCATACAGATCTCGAGAGTGTTTCTAGCCTCTTCTAGCGTACGTTTTGCACCGCTGAAGAATTGAATACAAAGTCAAGAACCATCTTGACATTCAAATTGCAATCTGGAACGCCCTCTTTCTTTGCAAGATTTATGCATATTCGTCAAGAATCGGTTACCGAAAACTAGAACTTTGGAACTTTCGCACACTTGCAGAATTGAATGAAAAGTCACGACCCACCTCAACATTCAATCAATAAGATTTCTAGAATGCCACTTTGGTTGTGGCTTCTATCCATATAGATCTCGAGAGTGTTTCTAGCCTCTTCTAGCGTACGTTTTGCACCCCTGAATAATTGAATACAAAGTCAAGAACCATCTTGACATTCAAATTGCAATCTGGAACGCCCTCTTTCTTTGCAAAATTCATGCATATTCGTCAAGAATCATTTACCGAAAGCTAGAACTTTGGAACTTTTGCACACGTGCAGAATTGAATGAAAAGTCACGACCCACCTCAACATTCAATCAATAAGAATTCTAGAATGCCACTTTGGTTGTGGCTTCTATCCATACAGATCTCGAGAGTGTTTCTAGCCTCTTCTAGCCTACGTTTTGCACCGCTGAAGAATTGAATACAAAGTCAAGAACCATCTTGACATTCAAATTGCAATCTGGAACGCCCTCTTTCTTTGCAAAATTCATGCATATTCGTCAAGAATCGGTTACCGAAAGCTAGAACTTTGGAACTTTTGCACACTTGCAGAATTGAATGAAAAGTCACGACCCACCTCAACATTCAATCAATAAGAATTCTAGAATGCCACTTTGGTTGTGGCTTCTATCCATACAGATCTCGAGAGTGTTTCTAGCCTCTTCTAGCGTACGTTTTGCACTGCTGAAGAATTGAATACAAAGTCAAGAACCATCTTGACATTCAAATGGCAATCTGGAACCCCCTCTTTCTTTGCAAAATTCATGCATATTCGTCAAGAATCAGTTACCGAAAACTAGAACTTTGGAACTTTCGCACACTTGCAGAATTGAATGAAAAGTCACGACCCACCTCAACATTCAATCAATAAGATTTCTAGAATGCCACTTTGGTTGTGGCTTCTATCCATATAGATCTCGAGAGTGTTTCTAGCCTCTTCTAGCGTACGTTTTGCACCCCTGAAGAATTGAATACAAAGTCAAGAACCATCTTGACATTCAAATTGCAATCTGGAACGCCCTCTTTCTTTGCAAAATTCATGCATATTCGTCAAGAATCATTTACCGAAAGCTAGAACTTTGGAACTTTTGCACACGTGCAGAATTGAATGAAAAGTCACGACCCACCTCAACATTCAATCAATAAGAATTCTAGAATGCCACTTTGGTTGTGGCTTCTATCCATACAGATCTCGAGAGTGTTTCTAGCCTCTTCTAGCGTACGTTTTGCACCGCTGAAGAATTGAGTACAAAGTCAAGGACCATCTTGACGTTCAAATGGCAATCTGAAAGGCCCTCTTTCTTTGCAAAATTCGTGCATATTCGTCAAGAATCAGTTACCGAAAGATAGAACTTTGGAACTTTCACACACTTGCAGATTTGAATCAAAAGTCACGACCCACCTCAACATTCAATCAATAAGAATTCTAGAATGCCACTTTGGTTGTGGCTTCTATCCATACAGATCTCGAGAGTGTTTCTAGCCTCTTCTAGCGTACGTTTTGCACCGCTGAAGACTTGAATACAAAGTCAAGAACCATCTTGACGTTCAAATGGCAATCTGGAACGCCCTCTTTCTTTGCAAAATTCATGCATATTCGTCAAGAATCAGTTACCGAAAGCTAGAACTTTGGAACTTTCGCACACTTGCAGAATTGAATGAAAAGTCACGACCAACCTCAACATTCAATCAATAAGAATTCTAGAATGCCACTTTGGTTGTGGCTTCTATCCATACAGATCTCGAGAGTGTTTCTAGCCTCTTCTAGCGTACGTTTTGCACCGCTGAAGAATTGAATACAAAGTCAAGAACCGTCTTGACTTTCAAATTGCAATCTGGAACGCCCTCTTTCTTTGCAAAATTCATGCATATTCGTCAAGAATCGGTTACCGAAAACTAGAACTTTGGAACTTTTGCACACTAGCAGAATTGAATGAAAAGTCACGACCCACCTCAACTTTCAATCAATAAGAATTCTAGAATGCCACTTTGGTTGTGGCTTCTATCCATACAGATCTCGAGAGTGTTTCTAGCCTCATCTAGCATACGTTTTGCACCGCTGAAGAATTGAATACAAAGTCAAGAACCATCTTGACATTCAAATTGCAATCTGGAACGCCCTCTTTCTTTGCAAAATTCATGCATATTCGTCAAGAATCGTTTACCGAAAGCTAGAACTTTGGAACTTTTGCACACGTGCAGAATTGAATGAAAAGTCACGACCCACCTCAACATTCAATCAATAAGATTTCTAGAATGCCACTTTGGTTGTGGCTTCTATCCATACAGATCTCGAGAGTGTTTCTAGCCTCTTCTAGCGTACGTTTTGCACTGCTGAAGAATTGATTACAAAGTCAAGAACCATCTTGACATTCAAATGGCAATCTGGAACCCCCTCTTTCTTTGCAAAATTCATGCATATTCGTCAAGAATCAGTTACCGAAAGCTAGAACTTTGGAACTTTTGCACACTTGCAGAATTGAATGAAAAGTCACGACCCACCTCAACATTCAATCAATAAGAATTCTATAATGCCACTTTGGTTGTGGCTTCTATCCATAGAGATCTCGAGAGTGTTTCTAGCCTCTTCTAGCGTACGTTTTGCACTGCTGAAGAATTGAATACAAAGTCAAGAACCATCTTGACTTTCAAATGGCAATCTGGAACCCCCTCTTTCTTTGCAAAATTCATGCATATTCGTCAAGAATCAGTTACCGAAAGCTAGAACTTTGGAACTTTCGCACACTTGCAGAATTGAATGAAAAGTCACGACCCACCTCAACATTCAATCAATAAGATTTCTAGAATGCCACTTTGGTTGTGGCTTCTATCCATAAAGATCTCGAGAGTGTTTCTAGCCTCTTCTAGCGTACGTTTTGCACCGCTGAAGAATTGAGGACAAAGTCAAGAACCATCTTGACGTTCAAATGGCAATCTGGAAGGCCCTCTTTCTTTGCAAAATTCATGCATATTCGTCAAGAATCAGTTACCGAAAGATAGAACTTTGGAACTTTCGCACACTTGCAGAATTGAATGAAAAGTCACGACCCACCTCAACATTCAATCAATAAGAATTCTAGAATGCCACTTTGGTTGTGGCTTCTATCCATACAGATCTCGTGAGTGTTTCTAGCCTCTTCTAGCGTACATTTTGTACTGCTGAAGAATTGAATACAAAGTCAAGAACCATCTTGACATTCAAATTGCAATCTGGAACGCGCTCTTTCTTTGCAAAATTCATGCATATTCGTCAAGAATCAGTTACCGAAAGCTAGAGCTTTGGAACTTTCGCACACTTGCAGAATTGAATGAAAAGTCACGACCCACCTCAACATTCAATCAATAAGAATTCTAGAATGCCACTTTGGTTGTGGCTTCTATCCATAGAGATCTCGAGAGTGTTTCTAGCCTCTTCTAGCGTACGTTTTGCACCGCTGAAGAATTGAGTACAAAGTCAAGAACCATCTTGACGTTCAAATGGCAATCTGGAAGGCCCTCTTTCTTTGCAAAATTCATGCACATTCGTCAAGAATCAGTTACCGAAAGATAGAACTTTGGAACTTTCGCACACTTGCAGAATTGAATGAAAAGTCACGACCCACCTCAACATTCAATCAATAAGAATTCTAGAATGCCACTTTGGTTGTGGCTTCTATCCATACAGATCTCGAGAGTGTTTCTAGCCTCTTCTAGCGTACGTTTTGTACTGCTGAAGAATTGAATACAAAGTCAAGAACCATCTTGACTTTCAATTTGCTATCTGGAACCCCCTCTTTCTTTGCAAAATTCATGCATATTCGTCAAGAATCAGTTACCGAAAACTAGAACTTTGGAACTTTCGCACACTTGCAGAATTGAATGAAAAGTCACGACCCACCTCAACATTCAATCAATAAGAATTCTAGAATGCCACTTTGGTTGTGGCTTCTATCCATAGAGATCTCGAGAGTGTTTCTAGCCTCTTCTAGCGTACGTTTTGCACCGCTGAAGAATTGAGTACAAAGTCAAGAACCATCTTGACGTTCAAATGGCAATCTGGAAGGCCCTCTTTCTTTGCAAAATTCATGCACATTCGTCAAGAATCAGTTACCGAAAGATAGAACTTTGGAACTTTCGCACACTTGCAGAATTGAATGAAAAGTCACGACCCACCTCAACATTCAATCAATAAGAATTCTAGAATGCCACTTTGGTTGTGGCTTCTATCCATACAGATCTCGAGAGTGTTTCTAGCCTCTTCTAGCGTACGTTTTGCACCGCTGAAGAATTGAATACAAAGTCAAGAACCATCTTGACGTTCAAATGGCAATCCGGAACGCCCTCTTTCTTTGCAAAATTCATGCATATTCGTCAAGAATCGGTTACCGAAAGCTAGAACTTTGGAACTTTTGCACACTTGCAGAATTGAATGAAAAGTCACGACCCACCTCAACATTCAATCAATAAGAATTCTAGAATGCCACTTTGGTTGTGGCTTCTATCCATATAGATCTCGAGAGTGTTTCTAGCCTCTTCTAGCGTACGTTTTGCACCGCTGAAGAAATGAATACAAAGTCAAGAACCATCTTGACGTTCAAATGGCAATCTGGAACGCCCTCTTTCTTTGCAAAATTCTTGCATATTCGTCAAGAATCGGTTACCGAAAGCTAGAACTTTGGAACTATTGCACACTTGCAGAATTGAATGAAAAGTCACGACCCACCTCAACATTCAATCAATAAGAATTCTAGAATGCCACTTTGGTTGTGGCTTCTATCCATACAGATCTCGAGAGTGTTTCTAGCCTCTTCTAGCGTACGTTTTGCACTGCTGAATAATTGAGTACAAAGTCAAGAACCATCTTGACGTTCAAATGGCAATCCAGAACGCCCTCTTTCTTTGCAAAATTCATGCATATTCGTCAAGAATCGGTTACCGAAAGCTAGAACTTTGGAACTTTTGCACACTTGCAGAATTGAATGAAAAGTCACGACCCACCTCAACATTCAATCAATAAGAATTCTAGAATGCCACTTTGGTTGTGGCTTCTATCCATAGAGATCTCGAGAGTGTTTCTAGCCTCTTCTAGCGTACGTTTTGCACTGCTGAAGAATTGAATACAAAGTCAAGAACCATCTTGACATTCAAATGGCAATCTGGAACCCCCTCTTTCTTTGCAACATTCATGCATATTCGTCAAGAATCAGTTACCGAAAGCTAGAACTTTGGAACTTTCGCACACTTGCAGAATTGAATGAAAAGTCACGACCCACCTCAACATTCAATCAATAAGATTTCTAGAATGCCACTTTGGCTGTGGCTTCTATCCATACAGATCTCGAGAGTGTTTCTAGCCTCTTCTAGCGTACGTTTTGCACCGCTGAAGAATTGATTACAAAGTCAAGAACCATCTTGACGTTCAAATGGCAATCTGGAACGCCCTCTTTCTTTGCAAAATTCATGAATATTCGTCAAGAATCAGTTACCGAAAGCTAGAACTTTGGAACTTTTGCACACTTGCAGAATTGAATGAAAACTCATGACCCACCTCAACATTCAATCAATAAGAATTCTAGAATGCCACTTTGGTTGTGGCTTCTATCCATAGAGATCTCGAGACTGTTTCTAGCCTCTTCTAGCGTACGTTTTGCACCGCTGAAGAATTGAGTACAAAGTCAAGAACCATCTTGACGTTCAAATGGCAATCTGGAAGGCCCTCTTTCTTTGCAAAATTCATGCACATTCGTCAAGAATCAGTTACCGAAAGCTAGAACTTTGGAACTTTCGCACACTTGCAGAATTGAATGAAAAGTCACGACCCACCTCAACATTCAATCAATAAGAATTCTAGAATGCCACTTTGGTTGTGGCTTCTATCCATACAGATCTCGAGAGTGTTTCTAGCCTCTTCTAGCGTACGTTTTGCACTGCTAAAGAATTGAATACAACGTCAAGAACCTTCTTGACATTCAAATTGCAATCTGGAACGCCCTCTTTCTTTGCAAAATTCATGCATATTCGTCAAGAATCGGTTACCGAAAGCTAGAACTTTGGAACTTTTGCACACTTGCAGAATTGAATGAAAAGTCACGACCCACCTCAACATTCAATCAATAAGAATTCTAGAATGCCACTTTGGTTGTGGCTTCTATCCATACAGATCTCGAGAGTGTTTCTACCCTCTTCTAGCGTACGTTTTGCACTGCTGAAGAATTGAATACAAAGTCAAGAACCATCTTGACGTTCAAATGGCAATCCGGAACGCCCTCTTTCTTTGCAAAATTCATGCATATTCGTCAAGAATCGGTTACCGAAAGCTAGAACTTTGGAACTTTTGCACACTTGCAGAATTGAATGAAAAGTCACGACCCACCTCAACATTCAATCAATAAGAATTCTAGAATGCCACTTTGGTTGTGGCTTCTATCCATAGAGATCTCGAGAGTGTTTCTAGCCTCTTCTAGCGTACGTTTTGCACCGCTGAAGAATTGAATACAAAGTCAAGAACCATCTTGACATTAAAATGGCAATCTGGAACCCCCTCTTTCTTTGCAACATTCATGCATATTCGTCAAGAATCAGATACCGAAAGCTAGAACTTTGGAACTTTCGCACACTTGCAGAATTGAATGAAAAGTCACGACCCACCTCAACATTCAATCAATAAGATTTCTAGAATGCAACTTTGGTTGTGGCTTCTATCCATACAGATCTCGAGAGTGTTTCTAGCCACTTCTAGCGTACGTTTTGCACCGCTGAAGAATTGAGTACAAAGTCAAGAACCTTCTTGACGTGCAAATGGCAATCTGGAAGGCCCTCTTTCTTTGCAAAATTCGTGCATATTCGTCAAGAATCAGTTACCGAAAGATAGAACTTTGGAACTTTCGCACACTTGCAGAATTGAATGAAAAGTCACGACCCACCTCAACATTCAATTAATAAGATTTCTAGAATGCCACTTTGGTTGTGGCTTCTATCCATACAGATCTCGAGAGTGTTTCTAGCCTCTTCTAGCGTACGTTTTGCACCGCTGAAGAATTGAATACAAAGTCAAGAACCATCTCGACGTTCAAATTGCAATCTGGAACGCCCTCTTTCTTTGCAAAATTCATGAATATTCGTCAAGAATCAGTTACCGAAAGCTAGAACTTTGGAACTTTTGCACACTTGCAGAATTGAATGAAAAGTCACGACCCACCTCAACATTCAATCAATAAGAATTCTATAATGCCACTTTGGTTGTGGCTTCTATCCATAGAGATCTCGAGAGTGTTTCTAGCCTCTTCTAGCGTACGTTTTGCACTGCTGAAGAATTGAATACAAAGTCAAGAACCATCTTGACTTTCAAATGGCAATCTGGAACCCCCTCTTTCTTTGCAAAATTCATGCATATTCGTCAAGAATCAGTTACCGAAAGCTAGAACTTTGGAACTTTCGCACACTTGCAGAATTGAATGAAACGTCACGACCCCCCTCAACATTCAATCAATAAGAATTCTAGAATGCCACTTTGGTTGTGGCTTCTATCCATACAGATCTCGTGAGTGTTTCTAGCCTCTTCTAGCGTACATTTTGTACTGCTGAAGAATTGAATACAAAGTCAAGAACCATCTTGACATTCAAATTGCAATCTGGAACGCGCTCTTTCTTTGCAAAATTCATGCATATTCGTCAAGAATCAGTTACCGAAAGCTAGAGCTTTGGAACTTTCGCACACTTGCAGAATTGAATGAAAAGTCACGACCCACCTCAACATTCAATCAATAAGAATTCTAGAATGCCACTTTGGTTGTGGCTTCTATCCATACAGATCTCGAGAGTGTTTCTAGCCTCTTCTAGCGTACGTTTTGCACCGCTGAAGAATTGAATACAAAGTCAAGAACCATCTTGACGTTCAAATGGCAATCTGGAACGCCCTCTTTCTTTGCAAAATTCATGAATATTCGTCAAGAATCAGTTACCGAAAGCTAGAACTTTGGAACTTTTGCACACTTGCAGAATTGAATGAAAAGTCACGACCCACCTCAACATTCAATTAATAAGATTTCTAGAATGCCACTTTGGTTGTGGCTTCTATCCATACAGATCTCGAGAGTGTTTCTAGCCTCTTCTAGCGTACGTTTTGCACCGCTGAAGAATTGAATACAAAGTCAAGAACCATCTTGACGTTCAAATGGCAATCTGGAACGCCCTCTTTCTTTGCAAAATTCATGAATATTCGTCAAGAATCAGTTACCGAAAGCTAGAACTTTGGAACTTTCGCACACTTGCAGAATTGAATGAAAAGTCACGACCCACCTCAACATTCAATCAATAAGAATTCTATAATGCCACTTTGGTTGGGGCTTCTATCCATAGAGATCTCGAGAGTGTTTCTAGCCTCTTCTAGCGTACGTTTTGCACTGCTGAAGAATTGAATACAAAGTCAAGAACCATCTTGACTTTCAAATGGCAATCTGGAACCCCCTCTTTCTTTGCAAAATTCATGCATATTCGTCAAGAATCAGTTACCGAAAGCTAGAACTTTGGAACTTTCGCACACTTGCAGAATTGAATGAAAAGTCACGACCCACCTCAACATTCAATCAATAAGATTTCTAGAATGCCACTTTGGTTGTGGCTTCTATCCATACAGATCTCGAGAGTGTTTCTAGCCTCTTCTAGCGTACGTTTTGCACCGCTGAAGAATTGAGGACAAAGTCAATAACCATCTTGACGTTCAAATGGCAATCTGGAAGGCCCTCTTTCTTTGCAAAATTCATGCATATTCGTCAAGAATCAGTTACCGAAAGATAGAACTTTGGAACTTTCGCACACTTGCAGAATTGAATGAAAAGTCACGACCCACCTCAACATTCAATCAATAAGAATTCTAGAATGCCACTTTGGTTGTGGCTTCTATCCATACAGATCTCGTGAGTGTTTCTAGCCTCTTCTAGCGTATATTTTGTACTGCTGAAGAATTGAATACAAAGTCAAGAACCATCTTGACATTCAAATTGCAATCTGGAACGCCCTCTTTCTTTGCAAAATTCATGCATATTCGTCAAGAATCAGTTACCGAAAGCTAGAGCTTTGGAACTTTCGCACACTTGCAGAATTGAATGAAAAGTCACGACCCACCTCAACATTCAATCAATAAGAATTCTAGAATGCCACTTTGGTTGTGGCTTCTATCCATACAGATCTCGAGAGTGTTTCTAGCCTCTTCTAGCGTACGTTTTGCACCGCTGAAGAATTGAATACAAAGTCAAGAACCATCTTGACGTTCAAATGGCAATCTGGAACGCCCTCTTTCTTTGCAAAATTCAAGAATATTCGTCAAGAATCAGTTACCGAAAGCTAGAACTTTGGAACTTTTGCACACTTGCAGAATTGAATGAAAAGTCACGACCCACCTCAACATTCAATCAATAAGAATTCTATAATGCCACTTTGGTTGTGGCTTCTATCCATAGAGATCTCGAGAGTGTTTCTAGCCTCTTCTAGCGTACGTTTTGCACTGCTGAAGAATTGATTACAAAGTCAAGAACCATCTTGACATTCAAATGGCAATCTGGAACCCCCTCTTTCTTGGCAAAATTCATGCATATTCGTCAAGAATCAGTTACCGAAAGCTAGAACTTTGGAACTTTCGCACACTTGCAGAATTGAATGAAAAGTCACGACCCACCTCAACATTCAATCAATAAGATTTCTAGAATGCCACTTTGGTTGTGGCTTCTATCCATACAGATCTCGAGAGTGTTTCTAGCCTCTTCTAGCGTACGTTTTGCACCGCTGAAGAATTGAGGGCAAAGTCAAGAACCATCTTGACGTTCAAATGGCAATCTGGAAGGCCCTCTTTCTTTGCAAAATTCATGCATATTCGTCAAGAATCAGTTACCGAAAGATAGAACTTTGGAACTTTCGCACACTTGCAGAATTGAATGAAAAGTCACGACCCACCTCAACATTCAATCAATAAGAATTCTAGAATGCCACTTTGGTTGTGGCTTCTATCCATACACATCTCGAGAGTGTTTCTAGCCTCTTCTAGCGTACGTTTTGCACCGCTAAAGAATTGAATACAACGTCAAGAACCATCTTGACATTCAAATTACAATCTGGAACGCCCTCTTTCTTTGCAAAATTCATGCATATTCGTCAAGAATTGGTTACCGAAAGCTAGAACTTTGGAACTTTTGCACACTTGCAGAATTGAATGAAAAGTCACGACCCACCTCAACATTCAATTAATAAGATTTCTAGAATGCCACTTTGGTTGTGGCTTCTATCCATACAGATCTCGAGAGTGTTTCTAGCCTCTTCTAGCGTACGTTTTGCACCGCTGAAGAATTGAATACAAAGTCAAGAACCATCTTGACGTTCAAATGGCAATCTGGAACGCCCTCTTTCTTTGCAAAATTCATGAATATTCGTCAAGAATCAGTTACCGAAAGCTAGAACTTTGGAACTTTTGCACACTTGCAGAATTGAATGAAAAGTCACGACCCACCTCAACATTCAATCAATAAGAATTCTAGAATGCCACTTTGGTTGTGGCTTCTATCCATACAGATCTCGAGAGTGTTTCTAGCCTCTTCTAGCGTACGTTTTGCACTGCTGAAGAATTGATTACAAAGTCAAGAACCATCTTGACATTCAAATGGCAATCTGGAACCCCCTCTTTCTTTGCAAAATTCATGCATATTCGTCAAGAATCAGTTACCGAAAGCTAGAACTTTGGAACTTTCGCACACTTGCAGAATTGAATGAAAAGTCACGACCCACCTCAACATTCAATCAATAAGAATTCTAGAATGCCACTTTGGTTGTGGCTTCTATCCATACAGATCTCGAGAGTGTTTCTAGCCTCTTCTAGCGTACGTTTTGCACCGCTGAAGAATTGAATACAACGTCAAGAACCATCTTGACATTCAAATTGCAATCTGGAACGCCCTCTTTCTTTGCAAAATTCATGCATATTCGTCAAGAATCGGTTACCGAAAGCTAGAACTTTGGAACTTTTGCACACTTGCAGAATTGAATGAAAAGTCACGACCCACCTCAACATTCAATCAATAAGAATTCTAGAATGCCACTTTGGTTGTGGCTTCTATCCATACAGATCTCGAGAGTGTTTCTACCCTCTTCTAGCGTACGTTTTGCACTGCTGAAGAATTGAATACAAAGTCAAGAACCATCTTGACATTAAAATAGCAATCTGGAACGCCCTCTTTCTTTGCAAGATTGATGCACATTCGTCAAGAATCAGTTACCCAAAGCTAGAACTTTGGAACTTTTGCACACTTGCAGAATTGAATGAAAAGTCACGACCCACCTCAACATTCAATAAATAAGAATTCTAGAATGCTACTTTGGTTGTGGCTTCTATCCATATAGATCTCGAGAGTGTTTCTAGCCTCTTCTAGCGTACGTTTTGCACCGCTGAAGAATTGAATACAAAGTCAAGAACCATCTTGACGTTCAAATGGCAATCTGGAACGCCCTCTTTCTTTGCAAGATTCATGCATATTCGTCAAGAATCAGTTACCGAAAGCTAGAACTTTGGAACTTTTGCACACTTGCAGAATTGAATGAAAAGTCACGACCCACCTCAACATTCAATCAATAAGAATTCTAGAATGCCACTTTGGTTGTGGCTTCTATCCATAGAGATCTCGAGAGTGTTTCTAGCCTCTTCTAGCGTACGTTTTGCACTGCTGAAGAATTGAATACAAAGTCAAGAACCATCTTGACGTTCAAATGGCAATCCCGAACGCCCTCTTTCTTTGCAAAATTCATGCATATTCGTCAAGAATCGGTTACCGAAAGCTAGAACTTTGGAACTTTTGCACACTTGCAGAATTGAATGAAAAGTCACGACCCACCTCAACATTCAATCAATAAGAATTCTAGAATGCCACTTTGATTGTGGCTTCTATCCATACAGATCTCGAGAGTGTTTCTAGCCTCTTCTAGCGTACGTTTTGCACTGCTGAAGAATTGAATACAAAGTCAAGAACCATCTTGACATTCAAATGGCAATCTGGAACCCCCTCTTTCTTTGCAACATTCATGCATATTCGTCAAGAATCAGTTACCGAAAGCTAGAACTTTGGAACTTTCGCACACTTGCAGAATTGAATGAAAAGTCACGACCCATCTCAACATTCAATCAATAAGATTTCTAGAATGCCACTTTGGTTGTGGCTTCTATCCATACAGATCTCGAGAGTGTTTCTAGCCTCTTCTAGCGTACGTTTTGCACCGCTGAAGAATTGAGTACAAAGTCAAGAACCATCTTGACGTTCAAATGGCAATCTGGAAGGCCCTCTTTCTTTGCAAAATTCATGCATATTCGTCAAGAATCAGTTACCGAAAGATAGAACTTTGGAACTTTCGCACACTTGCAGAATTGAATAAAAAGTCACCACCCACCTCAACATTCAATCAATAAGAATTCTAGAATGCCACTTTGGTTGTGGCTTCTATTGATACAGATCTCGAGAGTGTTTCTAGCCTCTTCTAGCGTACGTTTTGCACTGCTGAAGAATTGAATACAAAGTCAAGAACCATCTTGACATTCAAATTGCAATCTGGAACGCCCTCTTTCTTTGCAAAATTCATGCATATTCGTCAAGAATCAGTTACCGAAAGCTAGAACTTTGGAACTTTCGCACACTTGCAGAATTGAATGAAAAGTCACGACCCACCTCAACATTCAATCAATAAGATTTCTAGAATGCCACTTTGGTTGTGGCTTCTATCCATACAGATCTCGAGAGTGTTTCTACCCTCTTCTAGCGTACGTTTTGCACCGCTGAAGAATTGAGTACAAAGTCAAGAACCATCTTGACGTTCAAATGGCAATCTGGAAGGCCCTCTTTCTTTGCAAAATTCATGCATATTCGTCAAGAATCAGTTACCGAAAGATAGAACTTTGGAACTTTCGCACACTTGCAGAATTGAATAAAAAGTCACGACCCACCTCAACATTCAATCAATAAGAATTCTAGAATGCCACTTTGGTTGTGGCTTCTATCCATACAGATCTCGAGAGTGTTTCTAGCCTCTTCTAGCGTACGTTTTGCACTGCTGAAGAATTGAATACAAAGTCAAGAACCATCTTGACGTGCAAATGGCAATCCGGAACGCCCTCTTTCTTAGCAAAATTCATGCATATTCGTCAAGAATCGGTTACCAAAAGCTAGAACTTTGGAACTTTTGCACACTTGCAGAATTGAATGAAAAGTCACGACCCACCTCAACATTCAATCAATAAGAATTCTAGAATGCCACTTTGGTTGTGGCTTCTATCCATACAGATCTCGAGAGTGTTTCTAGCCTCTTCTAGCGTACGTTTTGCACCGCTGAAGAAATGAATACAAAGTCAAGAACCATCTTGACGTTCAAATGGCAATCTGGAACGCCCTCTTTCTTTGCAAGATTCATGCATATTCGTCAAGAATCAGTTACCGAAAGCTAGAACTTTGGAACTTTTGCACACTTGCAGAATTGAATGAAAAGTCACGACCCACCTCAACATTCAATCAATAAGAATTCTAGAATGCCACTTTGGTTGTGGCTTCTATCCATACAGATCTCGAGAGTGTTTCTAGCCTCTTCTAGCGTACATTTTGCACTGCTGAAGAATTGAATACAAAGTCAAGAACCATCTTGACGTTCAAATGGCAATCCGGAACGCCCTCTTTCTTTGCAAAATTCATGCATATTCGTCAAGAATCGGTTACCGAAAGCTAGAACTTTGGAACTTTCGCACACTTGCAGAATTGAATGAAAAGTCACGACCCACCTCAACATTCAATCAATAAGATTTCTAGAATGCCACTTTGGTTTTGGCTTCTATCCAAACAGATCTCGAGAGTGTTTCTAGCCTCTTCTAGCGTACGTTTTGCACCGCTGAAGAATTGAGTACAAAGTCAAGAACCATCTTGACGTTCAAATGGCAATCTGGAAGGCCCTCTTTCTTTGCAAAATTCGTGCATATTCGTCAAGAATCAGTTACCGAAAGATAGAACTTTGGAACTTTCGCACACTTGCAGAATTGAATGAAAAGTCACGACCCACCTCAACATTCAATCAATAAGAATTCTAGAATGCCACTTTGGTTGTGGCTTCTATCCATACAGATCTCGAGAGTGTTTCTAGCCTCTTCTAGCGTACGTTTTGCACCGCTGAAGACTTGAATACAAAGTCAAGAACCATCTTGACGTTCAAATGGCAATCTGGAACGCCCTCTTTCTTTGCAAAATTCATGCATATTCGTCAAGAATCAGTTACCGAAAGCTAGAACTTTGGAACTTTCGCACACTTGCAGAATTGAATGAAAAGTCACGACCCACCTCAACATTCAATCAATAAGAATTCTAGAATGCCACTTTGGTTGTGGCTTCTATCCATACAGATCTCGAGAGTGTTTCTAGCCTCTTCTAGAGTACATTTTGCACCGCTGAAGAATTGAGTACAAAGTCAAGAACCGTCTTGACTTTCAAATTGCAATCTGGAACGCCCTCTTTCTTTGCAAAATTCATGCATATTCGTCAAGAATCGGTTACCGAAAGCTAGAACTTTGGAACTTTTGCACACTTGCAGAATTGAATGAAAAGTCACGACCCACCTCAACATTCAATCAATAAGATTTCTAGAATGCCACTTTGGTTGTGGCTTCTATCCATACAGATCTCGAGAGTGTTTCTAGCCTCTTTTAGCGTACATTTTGTACCGCTGAAGAATTGAGTACAAAGTCAAGAACCATCTTGACGTTCAAATGGCAATCTGGAAGGCCCTCTTTCTTTGCAAAATTCGTGCATATTCGTCAAGAATCAGTTATCGAAAGATAGAACTTTGGAACTTTCGCACACTTGCAGAATTGAATGAAAAGTCACGACCCACCTCAACATTCAATCAATAAGAATTCTAGAATGCCACTTTGGTTGTGGCTTCTATCCATACAGATCTCGAGAGTGTTTCTAGCCTCTTCTAGCGTACGTTTTGCACCGCTGAAGATTTGAATACAAAGTCAAGAACCATCTTGACGTTCAAATGGCAATCTGGAACGCCCTCTTTCTTTGCAAAATTCATGCATATTCGTCAAGAATCAGTTACCGAAAGCTAGAACTTTGGAACTTTTGCACACTTGCAGAATTGAATGAAAAGTCACGACCCACCTCAACATTCAATCAATAAGAATTCTAGAATGCCACTTTGGTTGTGGCTTCTATCCATACAGATCTCGAGAGTGTTTTTAGCCTCTTCTAGCGTACGTTTTGCACCGCTGAAGAATTGAGTACAAAGTCAAGAACCGTCTTGACTTTCAAATTGCAATCTGGAACGCCCTCTTTCTTTGCAAAATTCATGCATATTCGTCAAGAATCGGTTTCCGAAAGCTAGAACTTTGGAACTTTTGCACACTTGCAGAATTGAATGAAAAGTCACGACCCACCTCAACATTCAATCAATAAGAATTCTAGAATGCCACTTTGGTTGTGGCTTCTATCCATACAGATCTCGAGAGTGTTTCTAGCCTCTTCTAGCGTACGTTTTGCACCGCTGAAGAATTGAGTACAAAGTCAAGAACCGTCTTGACTTTCAAATTGCAATCTGGAACGCCCTCTTTCTTTGCAAAATTCATGTATATTCGTCAAGAATCGGTTACCGAAAGCTAGAACTTTGGAACTTTTGCACACTTGCAGAATTGAATGAAAAGTCACGACCCACCTCAACTTTCAATCAATAAGAATTCTAGAATGCCACTATGGTTGTGGCTTCTATCCATACAGATCTCGAGAGTGTTTCTAGCCTCTTCTAGCGTACGTTTTGCACTGCTGAAGAATTGACTACAAAGTCAAGAACCATCTTGACATTAAAAAAGCAATCTGGAACGCCCTCTTTCTTTGCAAGATTCATGCATATTCGTCAAGAATCAGTTACAGAAAGATAGAACTTTGGAACTTTCGCACACTTGCAGAATTGAATGAAAAGTCACGACCCACCTCAACATTCAATCAATAAGATTTCTAGAATGCCACTTTGGTTGTGGCTTCTATCCATACAGATCTCGAGAGTGTTTCTAGCCTCTTCTAGCGTACGTTTTGCACTGCTAAAGAATTGAATACAAAGTCAAGAACCATCTTGACATTAAAATGGCAATCTGGAACGCCCTCTTTCTTTGCAAGATTCATGCATATTCGTCAAGAATCAGTTACCGAAAGCTAGAACTTTGGAACTTTTGCACACTTGCAGAATTGAATGAAAAGTCACGACCCACCTCAACATTCAATTAATAAGATTTCTAGAATGCCACTTTGGTTGTGGCTTCTATCCATACAGATCTCGAGAGTGTTTCTAGCCTCTTCTAGCGTACCTTTTGCACCGCTGAAGAATTGAGTACAAAGTCAAGAACCATCTTGACGTTCAAATGGCAATCTGGAAGGCCCTCTTTCTTTGCAAAATTCATGCATATTCGTCAAGAATCAGTTACCGAAAGATAGAACTTTGGAACTTTCGCACACTTGCAGAATTGAATGAAAAGTCACGACCCACCTCAACATTCAATCAATAAGAATTCTAGAATGCCACTTTGGTTGTGGCTTCTATCCATACAGATCTCGAGAGTGTTTCTAGCCTCTTCTAGCGTACGTTTTGCACTGCTGAAGAATTGAATACAAAGTCAAGAACCATCTTGACATTCAAATGGCAATCTGGAACCCCCTCTTTCTTTGCAAAATTCTTGCATATTCGTCAAGAATCAGTTACCGAAAGCTAGAACTTTGGAACTTTCTCACACTTGCAGAATTGAATGAAAAGTCACGACCCACCTCAACATTCAATCAATAAGATTTCTAGAATGCCACTTTGGTTGTGGCTTCTATCCATACAGATCTCGAGAGTGTTTCTAGCCTCTTCTAGCGTACCTTTTGCACCGCTGAAGAATTGAGTACAAAGTCAAGAACCATCTTGACGTTCAAATGGCAATCTGGAAGGCCCTCTTTCTTTGCAAAATTCATGCATATTCGTCAAGAATCAGTTACCGAAAGATAGAACTTTGGAACTTTCGCACACTTGCAGAATTGAATGAAAAGTCACGACCCACCTCAACATTCAATCAATAAGAATTCTAGAATGCCACTTTGGTTGTGGCTTCTATCCATACAGTTCTCGAGAGTGTTTCTAGCCTCTTCTAGCGTACGTTTTGCACTGCTGAAGAATTGAATACAAAGTCAAGAACCATCTTGACGTTCAAATGGCAATCCGGAACGCCCTCTTTCTTTGAAAAATTCATGCATATTCGTCAAGAATCGGTTACCGAAAGCTAGAACTTTGGAACTTTTGCACACTTGCAGAATTGAATGAAAAGTCACGACCCACCTCAACATTCAATCAATAAGAATTCTAGAATGCCACTTTGGTTGTGGCTTCTATCCATACAGATCTCGAGAGTGTTTCTAGCCTCTTCTAGCGTACGTTTTGCACCGCTGAAGATTTGAATACAAAGTCAAGAACCATCTTGACGTTCAAATGGCAATCTGGAACGCCCTCTTTCTTTGCAAAATTCATGTATATTCGTCAAGAATCAGTTACCGAAAGCTAGAACTTTGGAACTTTCGCACACTTGCAGAATTGAATGAAAAGTCACGACCCACCTCAACATTCAATCAATAAGATTTCTAGAATGCCACTTTGGTTGTGGCTTCTATCCATACAGATCTCGAGAGTGTTTCTAGCCTCTTCTAGCGTACGTTTTGCACCGCTGAAGAAATGAATACAAAGTCAAGAACCATCTTGACGTTCAAATGGCAATCTGGAACGCCCTCTTTCTTTGCAAGATTCATGCATATTCGTCAAGAATCAGTTACCGAAAGCTAGAACTTTGGAAATTTTTGCACACTTGCAGAATTGAATGAAAAGTCACGACCCACCTCAACATTCAATCAATAAGAATTCTAGAATGCCACTTTGGTTGTGGCTTCTATCCATACAGATCTCGAGAGTGTTTCTAGCCTCTTCTAGCGTACGTTTTGCACTGCTGAAGAATTGAATACAAAGTCAAGAACAATCTTGACGTTCAAATGGCAATCCGGAACGCCCTCTTTCTTTGCAAAATTCATGCATATTCGTCAAGAATCGGTTACCGAAAGCTAGAACTTTGGAACTTTTGCACACTTGCAGAATTGAATGAAAAGTCACGACCCACCTAAACATTCAATCAATAAGAATTCTAGAATGCCACTTTGGTTGTGGCTTCTATCCATACAGATCTCGAGAGTGTTTCTAGCCTCTTCTAGCGTACGTTTTGCACTGCTGAAGAATTGAATACAAAGTCAAGAACCATCTTGACATTCAAATGGCAATCTGGAACCCCCTCTTTCTTTGCAACATTCATGCATATTCGTCAAGAATCAGTTACCGAAAGCTAGAACTTTGGAACTTTCACACACTTGCAGAATTGAATGAAAAGTCACGACCCACCTCAACATTCAATCAATAAGAATTCTAGAATGCCACTTTGGTTGTGGCTTCTATCCATACAGATCTCGAGAGTGTTTCTAGCCTCTTCTAGCGTATGTTTTGCACCGCTGAAGAATTGAGTACAAAGTCAAGAACCATCTTGACGTTCAAATGGCAATCTGGAACGCCCTCTTTCTTTGCAAAATTCATGCATATTCGTCAAGAATCAGTTACCGAAAGCTAGAACTTTGGAACTTTCGCACACTTGCAGAATTGAATGAAAAGTCACGACCCACCTCAATATTCAATCAATAAGAATTCTAGAATGCCACTTTGGTTGTGGCTTCTATCCATACAGATCTCGAGAGTGTTTCTAGCCTCTTCTAGCGTACGTTTTGCACCGCTGAAGAATTGAGTACAAAGTCAAGAACCGTCTTGACTTTCAAATTGCAATCTGGAACGCCCTCTTTCTTTGCAAAATTCATGCATATTCGTCAAGAATCGGTTACCGAAAGCTAGAACTTTGGAACTTTTGCACACTTGCAGAATTGAATGAAAAGTCACGACCCACCTCAACTTTCAATCAATAAGAATTCTAGAATGCCACTATGGTTGTGGCTTCTATCCATACAGATCTCGAGAGTGTTTCTAGCCTCTTCTAGCGTACGTTTTGCACCGCTGAAGAATTGAATACAAAGTCAAGAACCATCTTGACATTAAAATAGCAATCTGGAACGCCCTCTTTCTTTGCAAGATTCATGCATATTCGTCAAGAATCGGTTACCGAAAGCTAGAACTTTGGAACTTTTGCACACTTGCAGAATTGAATGAAAAGTCACGACCCACCTCAACTTTCAATCAATAAGAATTCTAGAATGCCACTATGGTTGTGGCTTCTATCCATACAGATCTCGAGAGTGTTTCTAGCCTCTTCTAGCGTACGTTTTGCACCGCTGAAGAATTGAGTACAAAGTCAAGAACCGTCTTGACTTTCAAATTGCAATCTGGAACGCCCTCTTTCTTTGCAAAATTCATGCATATTCGTCAAGAATCGGTTACCGAAAGCTAGAACTTTGGAACTTTTGCACACTTGCAGAATTGAATGAAAAGTCACGGCCCACCTCAACTTTCAATCAATAAGAATTCTAGAATGCCACTATGGTTGTGGCTTCTATCCATACAGATCTCGAGAGTGTTTCTAGCCTCTTCTAGCGTACGTTTTGCACTGCTGAAGAATTGACTACAAAGTCAAGAACCATCTTGACATTAAAAAAGCAATCTGGAACGCCCTCTTTCTTTGCAAGATTCATGCATATTCGTCAAGAATCAGTTACAGAAAGATAGAACTTTGGAACTTTCGCACACTTGCAGAATTGAATGAAAAGTCACGACCCACCTCAACATTCAATCAATAAGATTTCTAGAATGCCACTTTGGTTGTGGCTTCTATCCATACAGATCTCGAGAGTGTTTCTAGCCTCTTCTAGCGTACGTTTTGCACTGCTAAAGAATTGAATACAAAGTCAAGAACCATCTTGACATTAAAATGGCAATCTGGAACGCCCTCTTTCTTTGCAAGATTCATGCATATTCGTCAAGAATCAGTTACCGAAAGCTAGAACTTTGGAACTTTTGCACACTTGCAGAATTGAATGAAAAGTCACGACCCACCTCAACATTCAATTAATAAGATTTCTAGAATGCCACTTTGGTTGTGGCTTCTATCCATACAGATCTCGAGAGTGTTTCTAGCCTCTTCTAGCGTACCTTTTGCACCGCTGAAGAATTGAGTACAAAGTCAAGAACCATCTTGACGTTCAAATGGCAATCTGGAAGGCCCTCTTTCTTTGCAAAATTCATGCATATTCGTCAAGAATCAGTTACCGAAAGATAGAACTTTGGAACTTTCGCACACTTGCAGAATTGAATGAAAAGTCACGACCCACCTCAACATTCAATCAATAAGAATTCTAGAATGCCACTTTGGTTGTGGCTTCTATCCATACAGATCTCGAGAGTGTTTCTAGCCTCTTCTAGCGTACGTTTTGCACTGCTGAAGAATTGAATACAAAGTCAAGAACCATCTTGACATTCAAATGGCAATCTGGAACCCCCTCTTTCTTTGCAAAATTCTTGCATATTCGTCAAGAATCAGTTACCGAAAGCTAGAACTTTGGAACTTTCTCACACTTGCAGAATTGAATGAAAAGTCACGACCCACCTCAACATTCAATCAATAAGATTTCTAGAATGCCACTTTGGTTGTGGCTTCTATCCATACAGATCTCGAGAGTGTTTCTAGCCTCTTCTAGCGTACCTTTTGCACCGCTGAAGAATTGAGTACAAAGTCAAGAACCATCTTGACGTTCAAATGGCAATCTGGAAGGCCCTCTTTCTTTGCAAAATTCATGCATATTCGTCAAGAATCAGTTACCGAAAGATAGAACTTTGGAACTTTCGCACACTTGCAGAATTGAATGAAAAGTCACGACCCACCTCAACATTCAATCAATAAGAATTCTAGAATGCCACTTTGGTTGTGGCTTCTATCCATACAGTTCTCGAGAGTGTTTCTAGCCTCTTCTAGCGTACGTTTTGCACTGCTGAAGAATTGAATACAAAGTCAAGAACCATCTTGACGTTCAAATGGCAATCCGGAACGCCCTCTTTCTTTGCAAGATTCATGCATATTCGTCAAGAATCAGTTACCGAAAGCTAGAACTTTGGAACTTTTGCACACTTGCAGAATTGAATGAAAAGTCACGACCCACCTCAACATTCAATCAATAAGAATTCTAGAATGCCACTTTGGTTGTGGCTTCTATCCATACAGATCTCGAGAGTGTTTCTAGCCTCTTCTAGCGTACGTTTTGCACTGCTGAAGAATTGAATACAAAGTCAAGAACCATCTTGACATTCAAATGGCAATCTGGAAGGCCCTCTTTCTTTGCAAAATTCATGCATATTCGTCAAGAATCAGTTACCGAAAGATAGAACTTTGGAACTTTCGCACACTTGCAGAATTGAATGAAAAGTCACGACCCACCTCAACATTCAATCAATAAGAATTCTAGAATGCCACTTTGGTTGTGGCTTCTATCCATACAGATCTCGAGAGTATTTCTACCCTCTTCTAGCGTACGTTTTGCACCGCTGAAGAATTGAATACAAAGTCAAGAACCGTCTTGACATTCAAATTGCAATCTGGAACGCCCTCTTTCTTTGCAAAATTCATGCATATTCGTCAAGAATCAGTTACCCAAAGATAGAACTTTGGAACTTTCGCACACTTGCAGAATTGAATGAAAAGTCACGACCCACCTCAACATTCAATCAATAAGAATTCTAGAATGCCACTTTGGTTGTGGCTTCTATCCATACAGATCTCGAGAGTGTTTCTAGCCTCTTCTAGCGTACCTTTTGCACCGCTGAAGAATTGAGTACAAAGTCAAGAACCATCTTGACGTTCAAATGGCAATCTGGAACGCCCTCTTTCTTTGCAAAATTCATGAATATTCGTCAAGAATCAGTTACCGAAAGCTAGAACTTTGGAACTTTTGCACACTTGCAGAATTGAATGAAAAGTCACGACCCACCTCAACATTCAATCAATAAGAATTCTAGAATGCCACTTTGGTTGTGGCTTCTATCCATACAGATCTCGAGAGTGTTTCTAGCCTCTTCTAGCGTACGTTTTGCACCGCTGAAGAATTGAATACAAAGTCAAGAACCGTCTTGACATTCAAATTGCAATCTGGAACGCCCTCTTTCTTTGCAAAATTCATGCATATTCGTCAAGAATCGGTTACCGAAAGCTAGAACTTTGGAACTTTTGCACACTTGCAGAATTGAATGAAAAGTCACGACCCACCTCAACATTCAATCCATAAGAATTCTAGAATGCCACTTTGGTTGTGGCTTCTATCCATACAGATCTCGAGAGTGTTTCTAGCCTCTTCTAGCGTACGTTTTGCACTGCTGAAGAATTGAATACAAAGTCAAGAACCTTCCTGACGTTCAAATGGCAATCTGGAAGGCCCTCTTTCTTTGCAAAATTCATGCGTATTAACAATTGGTTACCGAAAGCTAGAACTTGGAACTTTCGCACACTTGCAGAATTGAATGAAAAGTCACGACCCACCTCAACATTCAATCAATAAGAATTCTAGAATGCCACTTTGGTTGTGGCTTCTATCCATACAGATCTCGAGAGTGTTTCTAGCCTCTTCTAGCGTACGTTTTGCACTGCTGAAGAATTGAATACAAAGTCAAGAACCATCTTGACTTTCAAATGGCAATCTGGAAGGCCCTCTTTCTTTGCAAAATTCATGCATATTCGTCAAGAATCAGTTACCGAAAGATAGAACTTTGGAACTTTCGCACACTTGCAGAATTGAATGAAAAGTCACGACCCACCTCAACATTCAATCAATAAGAATTCTAGAATGCCACTTTGGTTGTGGCTTCTATCCATACAGATCTCGAGAGTGTTTCTAGCCTCTTCTAGCGTACGTTTTGCACCGCTGAAGAATTGAATACAAAGTCAAGAACCGTCTTGACATTCAAATTGCAATCTGGAACGCCCTCTTTCTTTGCAAAATTCATGCATATTCGTCAAGAATCAGTTACCCAAAGATAGAACTTTGGAACTTTCGCACACTTGCAGAATTGAATGAAAAGTCACGACCCACCTCAACATTCAATCAATAAGAATTCTAGAATGCCACTTTGGTTGTGGCTTCTATCCATACAGATCTCGAGAGTGTTTCTAGCCTCTTCTAGCGTACCTTTTGCACCGCTGAAGAATTGAGTACAAAGTCAAGAACCATCTTGACGTTCAAATGGCAATCTGGAACGCCCTCTTTCTTTGCAAAATTCCTGAATATTCGTCAAGAATCAGTTACCGAAAGCTAGAACTTTGGAACTTTCGCACACTTGCAGAATTGAATGAAAAGTCACGACCCACCTCAACTTTCAATCAATAAGAATTCCAGAATGCCACTATGGTTGTGGCTTCTATCCATACAGATCTCGAGAGTGTTTCTAGCCTCTTCTAGCGTACGTTTTGCACCGCTGAAGAATTGAATACAAAGTCAAGAACCGTCTTGACATTCAAATTGCAATCTGGAACGCCCTCTTTCTTTGCAAAATTCATGCATATTCGTCAAGAATCGGTTACCGAAAGCTAGAACTTTGGAACTTTTGCACACTTGCAGAATTGAATGAAAAGTCACGACCCACGTCAACTTTCAATCAATAAGAATTCTAGAATGCCACTTTGGTTGTGGCTTCTATCCATACAGATCTCGAGAGTGTTTCTAGCCTCTTCTAGCGTACGTTTTGCACCGCTGAAGACTTGAATACAAAGTCAAGAACCAACTTGACTTCAAATTGCAATCTGGAACGCCCTCTTTCTTTGCAAAATTCATGCATATTCGTCAAGAATCAGTTACCGAAAGCTGGAACTTTGGAACTTTTGCACACTTGCAGAATTGAATGAAAAGTCACGACCCACCTCAACATTCAATCAATAAGAATTCTAGAATGCCCCTTTTGTTGTGGCTTCTATCCATACAGATCTCGAGAGTGTTTCTACCCTCTTCTAGCGTACGTTTTGCACTGCTGAAGAATTGAATACAAAGTCAAGAACCATCTTGACATTCAAATGGCAATCTGGAACCCCCTCTTTCTTTGCAAAATTCATGCATATTCATCAAGAATCAGTTACCGAAAGCTAGAACTTTGGAACTTTCGCACACTTGCAGAATTGAATGAAAAGTCACGACCCACCTCAGCATTCAATCAATAAGATTTCTAGAATGCCACTTTGGTTGTGGCTTCTATCCATACAGATCTCGAGAGTGTTTCTAGCCTCTTCTAGCGTACGTTTTGCACCGCTAAAGAATTGAGTACAAAGTCAAGAACCATCTTGACGTTCAAATGGCAATCTGGAAGGCCCTCTTTCTTTGCAAAATTCGTGCATATTCGTCAAGAATCAGTTACCGAAAGATAGAACTTTGGAACTTTCGCACACTTGCAGAATTGAATGAAAAGTCAGGACCCACCTCAACATTCAATCAATAAGAATTCTAGAATGCCACTTTGGTTGTGGCTTCTATCCATACAGATCTCGAGAGTGTTTCTAGCCTCTTCTAGCGTACGTTTTGCACCGCTGAAGACTTGAATACAAAGTCAAGAACCATCTTGACGTTCAAATGGCAATCTGGAACGCCCTCTTTCTTTGCAAAATTCATGCATATTCGTCAAGAATCAGTTACCGAAAGCAAGAACTTTGGAACTTTCGCACACTTGCAGAATTGAATGAAAAGTCACGACCCACCTCAACATTCAATCAATAAGAATTCTAGAATGCCACTTTGGTTGTGGCTTCTATCCATACAGATCTCGAGAGTGTTTCTAGCCTCTTCTAGCGTACGTTTTGCACCGTTGAAGAATTGAATACAAAGTCAAGAACCGTCTTGACTTTCAAATTGCAATCTGGAACGCCCTCTTTCTTTGCAAAATTCATGCATATTCGTCAAGAATCGGTTACCGAAAGCTAGAACTTTGGAACTTTTGCACACTTGCAGAATTGAATGAAATGTCCCGACCCACCTCAACTTTCAATCAATAAGAATTCTAGAATGCCACTATGGTTGTGGCTTCTATCCATACAGATCTCGAGAGTGTTTCTAGCCTCTTCTAGCGTATGTTTTGCACTGCTGAAGAATTGAATACAAAGTCAAGAACCGTCTTGACATTCAAATTGCAATCTGGAACACCCTCTTTCTTTGCAAAATTCATGAATATTCGTCAAGAATCAGTTACCGAAAGCTAGAACTTTGGAACTTTTGCACACTTGCAGAATTGAATGAAAAGTCACGACCCACCTCAACATTCAATCAATAAGAATTCTAGAATGCCACTTTGGTTGTGGCTTCTATCCGTACAGATCTCGAGAGTGTTTCTACCCTCTTCTAGCGTACGTTTTGCACCGCTGAAGAATTGAATACCAAGTCAAGAACCATCTTGACATTCAAATGGCAATCTGGAACCCCCTCTTTCTTTGTAAAATTCATGCATATTCGTCAAGAATCAGTTACCGAAAGCTAGGACTTTGGAACTTTCGCACACTTGCAGAATTGAATGAAAAGTCACGACCCACCTCAGCATTCAATCAATAAGATTTCTAGAATGCCACTTTGGTTGTGGCTTCTATCCATACAGATCTCGAGAGTGTTTCTAGCCTCTTCTAGCGTACGTTTTGCACCGCTAAAGAATTGAGTACAAAGTCAAGAACCATCTTGACGTTCAAATGGCAATCTGGAAGGCCCTCTTTCTTTGCAAAATTCGTGCATATTCGTCAAGAATCAGTTACCGAAAGATAGAACTTTGGAACTTTCGCACACTTGCAGAATTGAATGAAAAGTCAGGACCCACCTCAACATTCAATCAATAAGAATTCTAGAATGCCACTTTGGTTGTGGCTTCTATCCATACAGATCTCGAGAGTGTTTCTAGCCTCTTCTAGCGTACGTTTTGCACCGCTGAAGACTTGAATACAAAGTCAAGAACCATCTTGACGTTCAAATGGCAATCTGGAACGCCCTCTTTCTTTGCAAAATTCATGCATATTCGTCAAGAATCAGTTACCGAAAGCAAGAACTTTGGAACTTTCGCACACTTGCAGAATTGAATGAAAAGTCACGACCCACCTCAACATTCAATCAATAAGAATTCTAGAATGCCACTTTGGTTGTGGCTTCTATCCATACAGATCTCGAGAGTGTTTCTAGCCTCTTCTAGCGTACGTTTTGCACCGTTGAAGAATTGAATACAAAGTCAAGAACCGTCTTGACTTTCAAATTGCAATTTGGAACGCCCTCTTTCTTTGCAAAATTCATGCATATTCGTCAAGAATCGGTTACCGAAAGCTAGAACTTTGGAACTTTTGCACACTTGCAGAATTGAATGAAAAGTCACGACCCACCTCAACATTCAATCAATAAGAATTCTAGAATGCCACTTTGGTTGTGGCTTCTATCCGTACAGATCTCGAGAGTGTTTCTACCCTCTTCTAGCGTACGTTTTGCACTGCTGAAGAATTGAATACAAAGTCAAGAACCATCTTGACATTAAAATAGCAATCTGGAACGCCCTCTTTCTTTGCAAGATTCATGCATATTCGTCAAGAATCAGTTACCGAAAGCTAGAACTTTGGAACTTTCGCACACTTGCAGAATTGAATGAAAAGTCACGACCCACCTCAACATTCAATCAATAAGAATTCTAGAATGCCACTTTGGTTGTGGCTTCTATCCATACAGATCTCGAGAGTGTTTCTAGCCTCTTCTAGCGTACGTTTTGCACCGCTGAAGAATTGAATAGAAAGTCAAGAACCGTCTTGACTTTCAAATTGCAATCTGGAACGCCCTCTTTCTTTGCAAAATTCATGCATATTCGTCAAGAATCGGTTACCGAAAGCTAGAACTTTGGAACTTTCGCACACTTGCAGAATTGAATGAAAAGTCACGACCCACCTCAACTTTCAATAAATAAGAATTCTAGAATGCCACTTTGGTTGTGGCTTCTATCCATACAGATCTCGAGAGTATTTCTAGCCTCTTCTAGCGTACGTTTTGCACCGCTGAAGAATTGAATACAAAGTTAAGAACCATCTTGACGTTCAAATGGCAATCTGGAACCCCCTCTTTCTTTGCAAAATTCATGCATGTTCGTCAAGAATCAGTTACCGAAAGCTAGAACTTTGGAACTTTCGCACACTTGCAGAATTGAATGATAAGTCACGACCCACCCCAACATTCAATCAATAAGAATTCTAGAATGCCACTTTGGTTGTGGCTTCTATCCATACAGATCGCGAGAGTGTTTCTAGCCTCTTCTAGCGTACGTTTTGCACCGCTGAAGAATTGAGTACAAAGTCAAGAACCATCTTGACGTTCAAATGGCAATCTGGAACGCCCTCTTTCTTTGCAAAATTCTTGCATATTCGTCAAGAATCAGTTACCGAAAGATAGAACTTTGGAACTTTCGCACACTTGCAGAATTGAATGAAAAGTCACGACCCACCTCAACATTCAATCAATAAGAATTCTAGAATGCCACTTTGGTTGTGGCTTCTATCCATACAGATCTCGAGAGTGTTTCTAGCCTCTTCTAGCGTACGTTTTGCACCGCTGAAGACTTGAATACAAAGTCAAGAACCATCTTGACGTTCAAATGGCAATCTGGAACGCCCTCTTTCTTTGCAAAATTCATGCATATTCGTCAAGAATCAGTTACCGAAAGCTAGAACTTTGGAACTTTCGCACACTTGCAGAATTGAATGAAAAGTCACGACCCACCTCAACATTCAATCAATAAGAATTCTAGAATGCCACTTTGGTTGTGGCTTCTATCCATACAGATCTCGAGAGTGTTTCTACCCTCTTATAGCGTACGTTTTGCATCGCTGAAGAATTGAGTACAAAGTCAAGAACCTTCTTGACGTTCAAATGGCAATATGGAACGCCCTCTTTCTTTGCAAAATTCATGCTTATTCGTCAAGAATCAGTTACCGAAAGATAGAACTTTGGAACTTTCGCACACTTGCAGAATTGAATGAAAAGTCACGACCCACCTCAACATTCAATCAATAAGAATTCTAGAATGCCACTTTGGTTGTGGCTTCTATCCATACAGATCTCGAGAGTGTTTCTAGCCTCTTCTAGCGTACGTTTTGCACCGCTGAAGACTTGAATACAAAGTCAAGAACCGTCTTGACTTTCAAATTGCAATCTGGAACGCCCTCTTTCTTTGCAAAATTCATGCATATTCGTCAAGAATCGGTTACCGAAAGCTAGAACTTTGGAACTTTTGCACACTTGCAGAATTGAATGAAAAGTCAAGACCCACCTCAACTTTCAATCAATAAGAATTCTAGAATGCCACTTCGGTTGTGGATTCTATCCATACAGATCTCGAGAGTGTTTCTAGCCTCTTCTAGCGTACGTTTTGCCCCGCTAAAGAATTGAATACAAAGTCAAGAACCATCTTGACATTCAAATTGCAATCTGGAACGCCCTCTTTCTTTGCAAAATTCATGCATATTTGTCAAGAATCTGTTACCGAAAGCTAGAACTTTGGAACTTTTGCACACTTGCAGAATTGAATGAAAAGTCACGACCCACCTCAACATTCAATCAATAAGAATTCTAGAATGCCACTTTGGTTGTGGCTTCTATCCATACAGATCTCGAGAGTGTTTCTAGCCTCTTCTAGCGTACGTTTTGCACCGCTGAAGACTTGAATACAAAGTCAAGAACCGTCTTGACTTTCAAATTGCAATCTGGAACGCCCTCTTTCTTTGCAAAATTCATGCATATTCGTCAAGAATCGGTTACCGAAAGCTAGAACTTTGGAACTTTTGCACACTTGCAGAATTGAATGAAAAGTCAAGACCCACCTCAACTTTCAATCAATAAGAATTCTAGAATGCCACTTCGGTTGTGGATTCTATCCATACAGATCTCGAGAGTGTTTCTAGCCTCTTCTAGCGTACGTTTTGCACCGCTAAAGAATTGAATACAAAGTCAAGAACCATCTTGACATTCAAATTGCAATCTGGAACGCCCTCTTTCTTTGCAAAATTCATGCATATTCGTCAAGAATCTGTTACCGAAAGCTAGAACTTTGGAACTTTTGCACACTTGCAGAATTGAATGAAAAGTCACGACCCACCTCAACATTCAATCAATAAGAATTCTAGAATGCCACTTTGGTTGTGGCTTCTATCCATACAGATCTCGAGAGTGTTTCTACCCTCTTCTAGCGTACGTTTTGCACTGCTGAAGAATTGAATACAAAGTCAAGAACCATCTTGACATTAAAATAGCAATCTGGAACGCCCTCTTTCTTTGCAAGATTCATGCATATTCGTCAAGAATCAGTTACCGAAAGCTAGAACTTTGGAACTTTAGCACACTTGCAGAATTGAATGAAAAATCACGACCCACCCCAACATTCAATCAATAAGAATTCTAGAATGCCACTTTGGTTGTGGCTTCTATCCATACAGATCGCGAGAGTGTTTCTAGCCTCTTCTAGCGTACGTTTTGCACCGCTGAAGAATTGAGTACAAAGTCAAGAACCATCTTGACGTTCAAATGGCAATCTGGAACGCCCTCTTTCTTTGCAAAATTCATGCATATTCGTCAAGAATCAGTTACCGAAAGATAGAACTTTGGAACTTTCGCACACTTGCAGAATTGAATGAAAAGTCACGACCCACCTCAACTTTCAATAAATAAGAATTCTAGAATGCCACTTTGGTTGTGGCTTCTATCCATACAGATCTCGAGAGTATTTCTAGCCTCTTCTAGCGTACGTTTTGCACCGCTGAAGAATTGAATACAAAGTTAAGAACCATCTTGACGTTCAAATGGCAATCTGGAACCCCCTCTTTCTTTGCAAAATTCATGCATATTCGTCAAGAATCAGTTACCGAAAGCTAGAACTTTGGAACTTTCGCACACTTGCAGAATTGAATGATAAGTCACGACCCACCCCAACATTCAATCAATAAGAATTCTAGAATGCCACTTTGGTTGTGGCTTCTATCCATACAGATCGCGAGAGTGTTTCTAGCCTCTTCTAGCGTACGTTTTGCACCGCTGAAGAATTGAGTACAAAGTCAAGAACCATCTTGACGTTCAAATGGCAATCTGGAACGCCCTCTTTCTTTGCAAAATTCTTGCATATTCGTCAAGAATCAGTTACCGAAAGATAGAACTTTGGAACTTTCGCACACTTGCAGAATTGAATGAAAAGTCACGACCCACCTCAACATTCAATCAATAAGAATTCTAGAATGCCACTTTGGTTGTGGCTTCTATCCATACAGATCTCGAGAGTGTTTCTAGCCTCTTCTAGCGTACGTTTTGCACCGCTGAAGACTTGAATACAAAGTCAAGAACCATCTTGACGTTCAAATGGCAATCTGGAACGCCCTCTTTCTTTGCAAAATTCATGCATATTCGTCAAGAATCAGTTACCGAAAGCTAGAACTTTGGAACTTTCGCACACTTGCAGAATTGAATGAAAAGTCACGACCCACCTCAACATTCAATCAATAAGAATTCTAGAATGCCACTTTGGTTGTGGCTTCTATCCATACAGATCTCGAGAGTGTTTCTACCCTCTTCTAGCGTACGTTTTGCATCGCTGAAGAATTGAGTACAAAGTCAAGAACCTTCTTGACGTTCAAATGGCAATATGGAACGCCCTCTTTCTTTGCAAAATTCATGCATATTCGTCAAGAATCAGTTACCGAAAGCTAGAACTTTGGAACTTTCGCACACTTGCAGAATTGAATGAAAAGTCACGACCCACCTCAACATTCAATCAATAAGATTTCTAGAATGCCACTTTGGTTGTGGCTTCTATCCATACAGATCTCGAGCGTGTTTCTAGCCTCTTCTAGCGTACGTTTTGCACCGCTGAAGAATTGAGTACAAAGTCAAGAACCATCTTGACGTTCAAATGGCAATCTGGAAGGCCCTCTTTCTGATATAAGGCACGAATACGGATCGGCTAGAGACAAGTTAGGAAACTAGACGAATGATCGAAGGTAGGACCTTAAGAGAACCTGTCTCTTACAACCCTAGCCATAGAGACACCACAAGGATGATCAGCCCTTGATACAGTCGAGTATTCTCACGAGAATATGAGGCGGCAAGCAAAGCTCACTCAAGAGAAATAAAATCCTCTAAAATTCATTCATTCAAATCTCTTCCAATTACAAAAAACGTAGCCTTATATAGGCAGCAAAAGAACAATCTAGAATCAAAAAAACCCTACGTCATAAATGCCATAAATATGCCTTAATGATGATTGACTATCTTGGTTGGCACCAATTAAGGCTAAAGAAAATAGGAAAGTTACCTTTTCTTGGAGAAAAAGGCTGCTACCTAAAAATAGGAAACTAACCTAAAATATTCTTATGCAATCTTTGACCAAAAGGCCTTATTTAATGCAAATAAAAATGGAAACTTTAAAAAAAATGAAATTAAATCATAAATAATACATAAAGACGCCTTCTTGATGCTTCTTGAATATTCTTGGACGTCACTTATGCTCCTCCTCCAAGGCACATGCTTGTCACATGGTATTTTGAGTGAATTCTTTAATCTGGACTGCACATGGGCCTGCAATGCATTGTAATGGGTCTTTTAGACTATTGGACTTCCATCTTTTAGCTTGGGCTCCACGCTCCGTGTTTTGGTCTTCCTTTAATGCTTGATCATGCCATGCTCCTCTATCATTCCCTCCCTGCTCAAAAGGATTCGTCCTCGAATCTACAGCATCAAAGAGAGATAAATTAGTCACATTAAATGTAGCACTTACATTACCGTAGGAGCTGGGCAAATCTATTTTATAAGCATTATCATTGATTCGCTCTAGGACTTGGAAAGGGCCATCTCCTCTTGGCTGCAACTTAGACTTTCGTTGTTCTGGAAACCTCTCCTTTCGCAAGTGTACCCAAACCTAGTCTCCAGGCTCAAAGACAACTTTCCGACGACCTTTGTTAGCTTGCTTTGTATATTGCTCATTCTTTCTCTCGATGTTGGCCCTCACCTTAGCATGTAATTCCTGCACAAACTCAGCCTTTTTCTTGCCATCAAGGTTAACTCGTTCACTAGAACGCAAAGGCAGAATATCTAAAGGAGATAGAGGATTAAAGCCATAAACAATCTCAAATGGAGAGAAAGAAGTGGAAGAGTGAATCGCCCTGTTATATGCAAATTCAATATGAGGCAAGCAATTGACCCAATTCTTCAAGGTCTTTTGAATTATTGCACGTAACAAGGTAGTGAGTGTTCTATTGATGACCTCAGTTACTTCATCAGGGAATAGGTCACCAAATTCCTGCAATAAAGACACAACACTAGAAGGCAAAGAGGGGTTAAGTTGGTTAGTAGAAAAATAAGCATCCTTGCACACGAGCACCAAGACTCGCTCACTCAATAATGCTCTCTTAACCTTGCTTTTTCCAACAAATAGACTCTCTTTCTTTTGTTCATTTTTCTCATATTCATTCCTTCTCTTTTCCTTTTTTTGTACTCTCTCTTTTTCACTCCACCCACTCATTTTTTTACTTTCTTTCTCAATCCTCACTTGGTCATCATAAGCTTCTTTAGGCTTAAGAGGCTTCAATACAATGATTTTTCCATTGAAAGGTACAGAATAACAATTTTTGTAACCATCATGACGAGCTCTACTATCAAACTGCCATGGTCTTCCAAGCAAAAGATGTCCAGCAAGCATTGGGACTACATCACATAAAACTTCAGCATGGTAGTTTCTAATAGAGAAAGAAACCAAAACTTGCTTAGTGACCTTAGCTTCAGCACTATCATTCAACCATTGCAATTTATAAGGCTTAGGATGCTTCATAGTAGGTAAATCCAACTTTTCAACAAGTAAGGTACTAGCAACATTGGTAACACTACCACTATCAATAACCATGCTACATACCTTATTCTTTATGAAGCACCTAGTGTGGAAGATGAGCTCTCGCTGCTCTGGCTCTTTATCTTCCTTTGGTTGCATGTTTAGGGCTCTTCTAGCCACTAATGCTTCTCCCTTAACAGGTTCAGCTTCATCAATCTCCAATTCAGAATCAGTCACCAAAGAAGGCATGTCATCATCACTTTTATCGCTAGAATGCACACTGTCATACTCGCCATTATCTTTAAGGATCATGGCTGTCTTATTGGGACATTGGGAAGCAATATGCCCTTTTCCATGACATCTAAAACATTGGAGGGAAGAGGTACTACCAGTAGAAGAAGTTCTCCACTCACTCTTGGGCTTGGATTCCTCCTTGGCTTGTGGTATGAATTTCGCAACATCTTTAGCCTTAGAATCCTTCCACTTCGATGCTGATCTAGAGTCCCTCCAACCATGAGATGAGGATTTAGAGTGTTTTTCTTTATACCGCTTCTCAACTTTGATGGCTTTATGCACTAACTCTTCTTTATCAACAAAAGTGTACATCTCAACTTTGTCTCTAATTTCAGGCCTTAACCCATCAATGATTCTGGTCATGCTTGCTTCTTCTCCTTCTTGTACTCCAGCTCGCATTTTAAGAAGGTCAAGTTCATGCACATATTCATCAACAGTCATAGAGCCTTGGCCAAACAGTCGTAACTTTCTATTTAGCTCTCGGTAGTAGTAACTAGGGACATACTTGTTGCGCATGAGTTTCTTTAGCTTTGACCATGTATGAGGTGGTCCTTTGCCCTTAAGACGCCTTTTAAGCTGTAAATCTTCCCACCAAACAATAGCATAGTCAGAAAATTGATATGAAGCAATTTTTACCTTTTTTTCTTCTGGCCAGTCATTCATTCTGAAGATTTGCTCAAACTTCATCTCCCAATCAAGGTATGCATCTGGATTTATATTACCCTTGAAGGTAGGGTACTTGACCTTTGGGTCATAGGTGTCAAAATCACGTTTTTCAGGTTTGCTCCTATTCTTTGAGGATGAAGAACCAGATCTAATCACCTCCTCATCACCACTACTTGTTTTGGATGCTTTTAGCTCCGCTAGCTCCAACTTGAGTTTGAGAAATTCATCTCTCATGGCTCTCATAAACAGCTTAGGATCTGTGTTGAATTCTTCCATAGGGGTTTCTCTGTCACTCATCTTCAAACTGAAACGTTAGTGTGATCAAAGAGAAATGAAATAGTAAGAAGGGACCTTACCACTCTACTCACGTGTTTCACTCAAGAAATTGTAGTGTCACTCGTGTTTAACTCAAATCCGGCTTTTAAATTGATGTAATAACACTCTCGCCTTTTACCACTCAAACTTGCCTCCTATAATATTCTTGATTGAAACTCAACAAAATCAAGAGACAATGTTAATAAATGGTAATCTCCATAACCAGAATTGCAAGAACCAGAAAAATATAAGAGCTAAGAAAGGAGAATATGGAAAGCTATGAATTAAAAAAGAAAGGGGAACAAAAACAAAAGGGAAGACAATATTTAGGAAAAGTGCTACCTCAAAAATAATTTAGGAAATTGAGCACCTTGCAAGAAAAGCAAATCAAGTTAGAAAGGTGAGATATGGAAGGAAGGAAGCAAATAGGAAACTTGAAGGAAAAAGGAAAGAAATTCAAATTAAGCAACACGAAAAATTAGGAAATATGCAAAGAGAGGAAATAAGAACTGTTCCCACCCAAGTTTAATGATTTAGGAAACTAGTTGTGACTTGTAATGGAAGCTCTTCTCAATTTTAGGAAACTCATCTTTAACATTGCAATTCTCAAATCTACGGCTCCTCCTTTTTTTTTCTTTTTTTTTCTTGAATTTTCGGATTTTTTTTTCTGAGCCTTTTTTTTCTGAATTTTCGGATTTTTTTTGAGCTTTTTTTTTCTGAGTTTCTCTTTTTTTTTTTTTTTGCTCAAAGGAACGTAGAAAGTCACAAAAAAACAAATAGGATGTGGAAGGTGAAGAACCAAATTGATGGAAGCAAGGGACGAAGGACAAATGATAGAATTAAGAAGATGAAACAAGAAAACAGAAATAATATATAAAAGGATAGAACTTGAATTCTAGCAAACCTTAGCTCTGATACCAAATGATATAAGGCACGAATACGGATCGGCTAGAGACAAGTTAGGAAACTAGACGAATGATCGAAGGTAGGACCTTAAGAGAACCTGTCTCTTACAACCCTAGCCATAGAGACACCACAGGGATGATCAGCCCTTGATACAGTCGAGTATTCTCACGAGAATATGAGGCGGCAAGCAAAGCTCACTCAAGAGAAATAAAATCCTCTAAAATTCATTCATTCAAATCTCTTCCAATTACAAAAAATGTAGCCTTATATAGGCAGCAAAAGAACAATCTAGAATCAAGAAAACCCTACGTCATAAATGCCATAAATATGCCTTAATGATGATTGACTATCTTGGTTGGCACCAATTAAGGCTAAAGAAAATAGGAAAGTTACCTTTTCTTGGAGAAAAAGGCTGCTACCTAAAAATAGGAAACTAACCTAAAATATTCTTATGCAATCTTTGACCAAAAGGCCTTATTTAATGCAAATAAAAATGGAAACTTTAAAAAAACGAAATTAAACCATAAATAATACATAAAGACGCCTTCTTGATGCTTCTTGAATATTCTTGGACGTCACTTATGCTCCTCCTCCAAGGCACATGCTTGTCACATGGTATTTTGAGTGAATTCTTTAATCTGGACTGAACATGGGCCTGCAATGCCTTGTAATGGGTCTTTTAGACTATTGGACTTCCATCTTTTAGCTTGGGCTCCACGCTCCGTGTTTTGGTCTTCCTTTAATGCTTGATCATGCCATGCTCCTCTATCACTTTCTTTGCAAAATTCATGCATATTCGTCAAGAATCAGTTACCGAAAGCTAGAACTTTGGAACTTTCGCACACTTGCAGAATTGAATGAAAAGTCACGACCCACCTCAACATTCAATCAATAAGAATTCTAGAATGCCACTTTGGTTGTGGCTTCTATCCATACAGATCTCGAGAGTGTTTCTAGACTCTTCTAGCGTACGTTTTGCACCGCTGAAGACTTGAATACAAAGTCAAGAACCAACTTGACCTTCAAATTGCAATCTGGAACGCCCTCTTTCTTTGCAAAATTCATGCATATTCGTCAAGAATCAGTTACCGAAAGCTAGAACTTTGGAACTTTCGCACACTTGCAGAATTGAATGAAAAGTCACGACCCACCTCAACATTCAATCAATAAGAATTCTAGAATGCCACTTTGGTTGTGGCTTCTATCCATACAGATCTCGAGAGTGTTTCTAGCCTCTTCTAGCGTACGTTTTGCACTGCTGACGAATTGAATACAAAGTCAAGAAGCATCTTGACATTCAAATTGAAATCTGGAACGCCCTCTTTCTTTGCAAAATTCATGCATATTCGTCAAGAATCGGTTACCGAAAGCTAGAACTTTGGAACTTTTGCCCACTTGCAGAATTGAATGAAAAGTCACGACCCACCTCAACATTCAATCAATAAGAATTCTAGAATGCCACTTTGGTTGTGGCTTCTATCCATACAGATCTCGAGATTGTTTCTAGCCTCTTCTAGCGTACGTTTTGCACAGCTGAAGAATTGAATACAAAGTCAAGAACCGTCTTGACATTCAAATGGCAATCTGGAACGCCATCTTTCTTTGCAAAATTCATGCATATTCGTCAAGAATCGGTTACCGAAAGCTAGAACCTTGGAACTTTTGCACACTTGCAGAATTGAATGAAAAGTCACGACCCACCTCAACATTCAATCAATAAGAATTCTAGAATGCCACTTTGGTTGTGGCCTCTATCCATAAAGATCTCGAGAGTGTTTCTAGCCTCTTCTAGCGTACGTTTTGCACTGCTGAAGAACTAAATACAAAGTCAAGTACCGTCTTGACATTCAAATTGCAATCTCGAATGCCCTCTTTCTTTGGAAAATTTATGCATATTCGTCAAGAATCGGTTACCGAAAGCTAGAACTTGGAACTTTTGCACACTTGCAGAATTGAATGAAAAGTCACGACCCACCTCAACATTCAATCAATAAGAATTCTAGAATGCCACTTTGGTTGTGGCTTCTATCCATAGAGATCTCGAGAGTGTTTCTAGCCTCTTCTAGCGTACGTTTTGCACCGCTGAAGACTTGAATACAAAGTCAAGAACCATCTTGACGTTCAAATGGCAATCTGGAAGGCCCTCTTTCTTTGCAAAATTCATGAAAATTCGTCAAGAATCAGTTACCGAAAGCTAGAACTTTGGAACTTTTGCACACTTGCAGAATTGAATGAAAAGTCACGACCCACCCCAACATTCAATCAATAAGAATTCTAGAATGCCACTTTTGTTGTGGCTTTTATCCATACAGATCTCGAGAGTTTTTCTAGCCTCTTCTAGCGTACGTTTTGCACTGCTGAAGAATTGAATACAAAGTCAAGAACCTTCTTGACATTCAAATTGCAATCTGGAACGCCCTCTTTCTTTGCAAAAATCATGCATATTCGTCAAGAATCAGTTACCGAAAGCTAGAACTTTAGAACTTTCGCACACTTGCAGAATTGAATGCAAAGTCACGACCCACCTCAACATTCAATCAATAAGAATTCTAGAATGCCACTTTGGTTGTGGCTTCTATCCATACAGATCTCGAGAGTGTTTCTAGCCTCTTCTAGCGTACGTTTTGCACCGCTGAAGAATTGAATACAAAGTCAAGAACCTTCCTGACGTTCAAATGGCAATCTGGAAGGCCCTCTTTCTTTGCAAAATTCATGAAAATTCGTCAAGAATCAGTTACCGAAAGCTAGAACTTTGGAACTTTTGCACACTTGCAGAATTGAATGAAAAGTCATGACCCACCTCAACATTCAATCAATAAGAATTCTAGAATGCCACTTTGGTTGTGGCTTCTATCCATACAGATCTTGAGAGCGTTTCTAGCCTCTTCTAGCGTACGTTTTGCACCGCTGAAGAATTGAATACAAAGTCAAGAACCATCTTGACGTTCAAATGGCAATCTGGAACGCCCTCTTTCTTTACAAAATTCATGAATATTCGTCAAGAATCTGTTACCGAAAGCTAGAACTTTGGAACATTCGCACACTTGCAGAATTGAATGAAAAGTCACGACCCACCTCAACATTCAATCAATAAGAATTCTAGAATGCCACTTTGGTTGTGGCTTCTATCCATACAGATCTCGAGAGTGTTTCTAGCCTCTTCTAGCGTACGTTTTGCACGCTGAAGAATTGAGTACAAAGTCAAGAACCATCTTGACGTTCAAATGGCAATCTGGAACGCCCTCTTTCTTTGCAAAATTCATGCATATTCGTCAAGAATCAGTTACCGAAAGCTAGAACTTTGGAACTTTTGCACACTTGCAGAATTGAATGAAAAGTCACGACCCACCTCAACATTCAATCAATAAGAATTCTAGAATGCCACTTTGGTTGTGGCTTCTATCCATACAGATCTCGAGAGTGTTTCTAGCCTCTTCTAGCGTACGTTTTGCACCGCTGAAGAATTGAATACAAAGTCAAGAACCTTCCTGACGTTCAAATGGCAATCTGGAAGGCCCTCTTTCTTTGCAAAATTCATGCATATTCGTCAACAATTGGTTACCGAAAGCTAGAACTTGGAACTTTCGCACACTTGCAGAATTGAATGAAAAGTCACGACCCACCTCAACATTCAATCAATAAGAATTCTAGAATGCCACTTTGGTTGTGGCTTCTATCCATACAGATCTTGAGAGTGTTTCTAGCCTCTTCTAGCGTACGTTTTACACCGCTGAAGAATTGAATACAAAGTCAAGAACCTTCTTGACGTTCAAATGGCAATCTGGAATGCCCTCTTTCTTTACAAAATTCATGAATATTCGTCAAGAATCAGTTACCGAAAGCTAGAACTTTGGAACATTCGCACACTTGCAGAATTGAATGAAAAGTCACGACCCACCTCAACATTCAATCAATAAGAATTCTAGAATGCCACTTTGGATGTGGCTTCTATCCATACAGATCTCGAGAGTGTTTCTAGCCTCTTCTAGCGTACGTTTTGCACGCTGAAGAATTGAGTACAAAGTCAAGAACCATCTTGACGTTCAAATGGCAATCTGGAAGGCCCTCTTTCTTTGCAAAATTCATGCATATTCGTCAAGAATCAGTTATCGAAAGCTAGAACTTTGGAACTTTCGCACACTTGCAGAATTGAATGAAAAGTCAGGACCCACCTCAACATTCAATCAACAAGAATTCTAGAATGCCTCTTTGGTTGTGGCTTCTATCCATACAGATCTAGAGTGTTTCTAGCCTCTTCTAGCGTACGTTTTGCACTGCTGAAGAATTGAATACAAAGTCAAGAACCTTCCTGACGTTCAAATGGCAATCTGGAACGCCCTCTTTCTTTGCAAAATTCATGCATATTCGTCAAGAATCAGTTACCGAAAGCTAGAACTTTGGAACTTTTGCACACTTGCAGAATTGAATGAAAAGTCACGACCCACCCCAACATTCAATCAATAAGAATTCTAGAATGCCACTTTTGTTGTGGCTTTTATCCATACAGATCTCGAGAGTTTTTCTAGCCTCTTCTAGCGTACGTTTTGCACTGCTGAAGAATTGAATACAAAGTCAAGAACCTTCTTGACATTCAAATTGCAATCTGGAACGCCCTGTTTCTTTGCAAAAATCATGCATATTCGTCAAGAATCAGTTACCGAAAGCTAGAACTTTAGAACTTTCGCACACTTGCAGAATTGAATGCAAAGTCACGACCCACCTCAACATTCAATCAATAAGAATTCTAGAATGCCACTTTGGTTGTGGCTTCTATCCATACAGATCTCGAGAGTGTTTCTAGCCTCTTCTAGCGTACGTTTTGCACCGCTGAAGAATTGAATACAAAGTCAAGAACCTTCCTGACGTTCAAATGGCAATCTGGAAGGCCCTCTTTCTTTGCAAAATTCATGCATATTCGTCAACAATCGGTTACCGAAAGCTAGAACTTGGAACTTTCGCACACTTGCAGAATTGAATGAAAAGTCACGACCCACCTCAACATTCAATCAATAACAATTCTAGAATGCCACTTTGGTTGTGGCTTCTATCCATACAGATCTCGAGAGTATTTCTAGCCTCTTCTAGCGTACGTTTTGCACCGCTGAAGACTTGAATACAAAGTCAAGAACCATCTTGACGTTCAAATGGCAATCTGGAAGGCCCTCTTTCTTTGCAAAATTCATGAAAATTCGTCAAGAATCAGTTACCGAAAGCTAGAACTTTGGAACTTTTGCACACTTGCAGAATTGAATGAAAAGTCAGGACCCACCTCAACATTCAATCAATAAGAATTCTAGAATGCCACTTTGGTTGTGGCTTCTATCCATACAGATCTTGAGAGCGTTTCTAGCCTCTTCTAGCGTACGTTTTGCACCGCTGAAGAATTGAATACAAAGTCAAGAACCATCTTGACGTTCAAATGGCAATCTGGAACGCCCTCTTTCTTTACAAAATTCATGAATATTCGTCAAGAATCTGTTACCGAAAGCTAGAACTTTGGAACATTCGCACACTTGCAGAATTGAATGAAAAGTCACGACCCACCTCAACATTCAATCAATAAGAATTCTAGAATGCCACTTTGGTTGTGGCTTCTATCCATACAGATCTCGAGAGTGTTTCTAGCCTCTTCTAGCGTACGTTTTGCACCGCTGAAGAATTGAATACAAAGTCAAGAACCTTCCTGACGTTCAAATGGCAATCTGGAAGGCCCTCTTTCTTTGCAAAATTCATGAAAATTCGTCAAGAATCAGTTACCGAAAGCTAGAACTTTGGAACTTTTGCACACTTGCAGAATTGAATGAAAAGTCATGACCCACCTCAACATTCAATCAATAAGAATTCTAGAATGCCACTTTGGTTGTGGCTTCTATCCATACAGATCTTGAGAGCGTTTCTAGCCTCTTCTAGCGTTCGTTTTGCACCGCTGAAGAATTGAATACAAAGTCAAGAACCATCTTGACGTTCAAATGGCAATCTGGAACGCCCTCTTTCTTTACAAAATTCATGAATATTCGTCAAGAATCTGTTACCGAAAGCTAGAACTTTGGAACATTCGCACACTTGCAGAATTGAATGAAAAGTCACGACCCACCTCAACATTCAATCAATAAGAATTCTAGAATGCCACTTTGGTTGTGGCTTCTATCCATACAGATCTCGAGAGTGTTTCTAGCCTCTTCTAGCGTACGTTTTGCACGCTGAAGAATTGAGTACAAAGTCAAGAACCATCTTGACGTTCAAATGGCAATCTGGAACGCCCTCTTTCTTTGCAAAATTCATGCATATTCGTCAAGAATCAGTTACCGAAAGCTAGAACTTTGGAACTTTTGAACACTTGCAGAATTGAATGAAAAGTCACGACCCACCTCAACATTCAATCAATAAGAATTCTAGAATGCCACTTTGGTTGTGGCTTCTATCCATACAGATCTCGAGAGTGTTTCTAGCCTCTTCTAGCGTACGTTTTGCACCGCTGAAGAATTGAATACAAAGTCAAGAACCTTCCTGACGTTCAAATGGCAATCTGGAAGGCCCTCTTTCTTTGCAAAATTCATGCATATTCGTCAACAATTGGTTACCGAAAGCTAGAACTTGGAACTTTCGCACACTTGCAGAATTGAATGAAAAGTCACGACCCACCTCAACATTCAATCAATAAGAATTCTAGAATGCCACTTTGGTTGTGGCTTCTATCCATACAGATCTTGAGAGTGTTTCTAGCCTCTTCTAGCGTACGTTTTACACCGCTGAAGAATTGAATACAAAGTCAAGAACCTTCTTGACGTTCAAATGGCAATCTGGAATGCCCTCTTTCTTTACAAAATTCATGAATATTCGTCAAGAATCAGTTACCGAAAGCTAGAACTTTGGAACATTCGCACACTTGCAGAATTGAATGAAAAGTCACGACCCACCTCAACATTCAATCAATAAGAATTCTAGAATGCCACTTTGGTTGTGGCTTCTATCCATACAGATCTCGAGAGTGTTTCTAGCCTCTTCTAGCGTACGTTTTGCACGCTGAAGAATTGAGTACAAAGTCAAGAACCATCTTGACGTTCAAATGGCAATCTGGAAGGCCCTCTTTCTTTGCAAAATTCATGCATATTCGTCAAGAATCAGTTATCGAAAGCTAGAACTTTGGAACTTTCGCACACTTGCAGAATTGAATGAAAAGTCAGGACCCACCTCAACATTCAATCAACAAGAATTCTAGAATGCCTCTTTGGTTGTGGCTTCTATCCATACAGATCTAGAGTGTTTCTAGCCTCTTCTAGCGTACGTTTTGCACTGCTGAAGAATTGAATACAAAGTCAAGAACCCTCTTGACATTCAAATGGCAATCTGGAACGCCCTCTTTCTTTGCAAAATTCATGCATATTCGTCAAGAATCAGTTACCGAAAGCTAGAACTTTGGAACTTTTGCACACTTGCAGAATTGAATGAAAAGTCACGACCCACCCCAACATTCAATCAATAAGAATTCTAGAATGCCACTTTTGTTGTGGCTTTTATCCATACAGATCTCGAGAGTTTTTCTAGCCTCTTCTAGCGTACGTTTTGCACTGCTGAAGAATTGAATACAAAGTCAAGAACCTTCTTGACATTCAAATTGCAATCTGGAACGCCCTCTTTCTTTGCAAAAATCATGCATATTCGTCAAGAATCAGTTACCGAAAGCTAGAACTTTAGAACTTTCGCACACTTGCAGAATTGAATGCAAAGTCACGACCCACCTCAACATTCAATCAATAAGAATTCTAGAATGCCACTTTGGTTGTGGCTTCTATCCATACAGATCTCGAGAGTGTTTCTAGCCTCTTCTAGCGTACGTTTTGCACCGCTGAAGAATTGAATACAAAGTCAAGAACCTTCCTGACGTTCAAATGGCAATCTGGAAGGCCCTCTTTCTTTGCAAAATTCATGCATATTCGTCAACAATCGGTTACCGAAAGCTAGAACTTGGAACTTTCGCACACTTGCAGAATTGAATGAAAAGTCACGACCCACCTCAACATTCAATCAATAAGAATTCTAGAATGCCACTTTGGTTGTGGCTTCTATCCATACAGATCTCGAGAGTGTTTCTAGCCTCTTCTAGCGTACGTTTTGCACCGCTGAAGACTTGAATACAAAGTCAAGAACCATCTTGACGTTCAAATGGCAATCTGGAAGGCCCTCTTTCTTTGCAAAATTCATGAAAATTCGTCAAGAATCAGTTACCGAAAGCTAGAACTTTGGAACTTTTGCACACTTGCAGAATTGAATGAAAAGTCATGACCCACCTCAACATTCAATCAATAAGAATTCTAGAATGCCACTTTGGTTGTGGCTTCTATCCATACAGATCTTGAGAGCGTTTCTAGCCTCTTCTAGCGTACGTTTTGCACCGCTGAAGAATTGAATACAAAGTCAAGAACCATCTTGACGTTCAAATGGCTATCTGGAACGCCCTCTTTCTTTACAAAATTCATGAATATTCGTCAAGAATCTGTTACCGAAAGCTAGAACTTTGGAACATTCGCACACTTGCAGAATTGAATGAAAAGTCACGACCCACCTCAACATTCAATCAATAAGAATTCTAGAATGCCACTTTGGTTGTGGCTTCTATCCATACAGATCTCGAGAGTGTTTCTAGCCTCTTCTAGCGTACGTTTTGCACGCTGAAGAATTGAGTACAAAGTCAAGAACCATCTTGACGTTCAAATGGCAATCTGGAACGCCCTCTTTCTTTGCAAAATTCATGCATATTCGTCAAGAATCAGTTACCGAAAGCTAGAACTTTGGAACTTTTGCACACTTGCAGAATTGAATGAAAAGTCACGACCCACCTCAACATTCAATCAATAAGAATTCTAGAATGCCACTTTGGTTGTGGCTTCTATCCATACAGATCTCGAGAGTGTTTCTAGCCTCTTCTAGCGTACGTTTTGCACCGCTGAAGAATTGAATACAAAGTCAAGAACCTTCCTGACGTTCAAATGGCAATCTGGAAGGCCCTCTTTCTTTGCAAAATTCATGCATATTCGTCAACAATCGGTTACCGAAAGCTAGAACTTGGAACTTTCGCACACTTGCAGAATTGAATGAAAAGTCACGACCCACCTCAACATTCAATCAATAAGAATTCTAGAATGCCACTTTGGTTGTGGCTTCTATCCATACAGATCTCGAGAGTGTTTCTAGCCTCTTCTAGCGTACGTTTTGCACCGCTGAAGACTTGAATACAAAGTCAAGAACCATCTTGACGTTCAAATGGCAATCTGGAAGGCCCTCTTTCTTTGCAAAATTCATGAAAATTCGTCAAGAATCAGTTACCGAAAGCTAGAACTTTGGAACTTTTGCACACTTGCAGAATTGAATGAAAAGTCATGACCCACCTCAACATTCAATCAATAAGAATTCTAGAATGCCACTTTGGTTGTGGCTTCTATCCATACAGATCTTGAGAGCGTTTCTAGCCTCTTCTAGCGTACGTTTTGTACCGCTGAAGAATTGAATACAAAGTCAAGAACCATCTTGACGTTCAAATGGCAATCTGGAACGCCCTCTTTCTTTACAAAATTCATGAATATTCGTCAAGAATCTGTTACCGAAAGCTAGAACTTTGGAACATTCGCACACTTGCAGAATTGAATGAAAAGTCACGACCCACCTCAACATTCAATCAATAAGAATTCTAGAATGCCACTTTGGTTGTGGCTTCTATCCATACAGATCTCGAGAGTGTTTCTAGCCTCTTCTAGCGTACGTTTTGCACGCTGAAGAATTGAGTACAAAGTCAAGAACCATCTTGACGTTCAAATGGCAATCTGGAACGCCCTCTTTCTTTGCAAAATTCATGCATATTCGTCAAGAATCAGTTACCGAAAGCTAGAACTTTGGAACTTTTGAACACTTGCAGAATTGAATGAAAAGTCACGACCCACCTCAACATTCAATCAATAAGAATTCTAGAATGCCACTTTGGTTGTGGCTTCTATCCATACAGATCTCGAGAGTGTTTCTAGCCTCTTCTAGCGTACGTTTTGCACCGCTGAAGAATTGAATACAAAGTCAAGAACCTTCCTGACGTTCAAATGGCAATCTGGAAGGCCCTCTTTCTTTGCAAAATTTATGCATATTCGTCAACAATCGGTTACCGAAAGCTAGAACTTGGAACTTTCGCACACTTGCAGAATTGAATGAAAAGTCACGACCCACCTCAACATTCAATCAATAAGAATTCTAGAATGCCACTTTGGTTGTGGCTTCTATCCATACAGATCTCGAGAGTGTTTCTAGCCTCTTCTAGCGTACGTTTTGCACCGCTGAAGACTTGAATACAAAGTCAAGAACCATCTTGACGTTCAAATGGCAATCTGGAAGGCCCTCTTTCTTTGCAAAATTCATGAAAATTCGTCAAGAATCAGTTACCGAAAGCTAGAACTTTGGAACTTTTGCACACTTGCAGAATTGAATGAAAAGTCAAGACCCACCTCAACATTCAATCAATAAGAATTCTAGAATGCCACTTTGGTTGTGGCTTCTATCCATACAGATCTTGAGAGCGTTTCTAGCCTCTTCTAGCGTACGTTTTGCACCGCTGAAGAATTGAATACAAAGTCAAGAACCATCTTGACGTTCAAATGGCAATCTGGAACGCCCTCTTTCTTTACAAAATTCATGAATATTCGTCAAGAATCTGTTACCGAAAGCTAGAACTTTGGAACATTCGCACACTTGCAGAATTGAATGAAAAGTCACGACCCACCTCAACATTCAATCAATAAGAATTCTAGAATGCCACTTTGGTTGTGGCTTCTATCCATACAGATCTCGAGAGTGTTTCTAGCCTCTTCTAGCGTATGTTTTGCACCGCTGAAGAATTGAATACAAAGTCAAGAACCTTCCTGACGTTCAAATGGCAATCTGGAAGGCCCTCTTTCTTTGCAAAATTTATGCATATTCGTCAACAATCGGTTACCGAAAGCTAGAACTTGGAACTTTCGCACACTTGCAGAATTGAATGAAAAGTCACGACCCACCTCAACATTCAATCAATAAGAATTCTAGAATGCCACTTTGGTTGTGGCTTCTATCCATACAGATCTCGAGAGTGTTTCTAGCCTCTTCTAGCGTACGTTTTGCACCGCTGAAGACTTGAATACAAAGTCAAGAACCATCTTGACGTTCAAATGGCAATCTGGAAGGCCCTCTTTCTTTGCAAAATTCATGAAAATTCGTCAAGAATCAGTTACCGAAAGCTAGAACTTTGGAACTTTTGCACACTTGCAGAATTGAATGAAAAGTCATGACCCACCTCAACATTCAATCAATAAGAATTCTAGAATGCCACTTTGGTTGTGGCTTCTATCCATACAGATCTTGAGAGCGTTTCTAGCCTCTTCTAGCGTACGTTTTGCACCGCTGAAGAATTGAATACAAAGTCAAGAACCATCTTGACGTTCAAATGGCAATCTGGAACGCCCTCTTTCTTTACAAAATTCATGAATATTCGTCAAGAATCTGTTACCGAAAGCTAGAACTTTGGAACATTCGCACACTTGCAGAATTGAATGAAAAGTCACGACCCACCTCAACATTCAATCAATAAGAATTCTAGAATGCCACTTTGGTTGTGGCTTCTATCCATACAGATCTCGAGAGTGTTTCTAGCCTCTTCTAGCGTACGTTTTGCACGCTGAAGAATTGAGTACAAAGTCAAGAACCATCTTGACGTTCAAATGGCAATCTGGAACGCCCTCTTTCTTTGCAAAATTCATGCATATTCGTCAAGAATCAGTTACCGAAAGCTAGAACTTTGGAACTTTTGCACACTTGCAGAATTGAATGAAAAGTCACGACCCACCTCAACATTCAATCAATAAGAATTCTAGAATGCCACTTTGGTTGTGGCTTCTATCCATACAGATCTCGAGAGTGTTTCTAGCCTCTTCTAGCGTACGTTTTGCACCGCTGAAGACTTGAATACAAAGTCAAGAACCATCTTGACGTTCAAATGGCAATCTGGAACGCCCTCTTTCTTTGCAAAATTCATCCATATTCGTCAAGAATCAGTTACCGAAAGCTAGAACTTTGGAACTTTCGCACACTTGCAGAATTGAATGAAAAGTCACGACCCACCTCAACATTCAATCAATAAGATTTCTAGAATGCCACTTTGGTTGTGGCTTCTATCCATACAGATCTCGAGAGTGTTTCTAGCCTCTTCTAGCGTACGTTTTGCACCGCTGAAGAATTGAGTACAAAGTCAAGAACCATCTTGACATTCAAATGGCAATCTGGAAGGCCCTCTTTCATATTCGTCAAGAATCAGTTACCGAAAGCTAGAACTTTGGAACTTTCGCACACTTGCAGAATTGAATGAAAAGTCACGACCCACCTCAACATTCAATCAATAAGAATTCTAGAATGCCACTTTGGTTGTGGCTTCTATCCATACAGATCTCGAGAGTGTTTCTAGCCTCTTCTAGCGTACGTTTTGCACCGCTGAAGACTTGAATACAAAGTCAAGAACCAACTTGACCTTCAAATTGCAATCTGGAACGCCCTCTTTCTTTGCAAAATTCATGCATATTCGTCAAGAATCGGTTACAGAAAGCTAGAACTTTGGAAGGTTTGCACACTTGCAGAATTGAATGCAAAGTCACGACCCACCTCAACATTCAATCAATAAGAATTCTAGAATGCCACTTTGGTTGTGGCTTCTATCCATACAGATCTCGAGAGTGTTTCTAGCCTCTTCTAGCGTACGTTTTGCACCGCTGAAGAATTGAATACAAAGTCAAGAACCTTCCTGACGTTCAAATGGCAATCTGGAACGCCCTCTTTCTTTGCAAAATTCATGCATATTCGTCAAGAATCGGTTACCGAAAGCTAGAACTTAGGAACTTTTGCACACTTGCAGAATTGAATGAAAAGTCACGACCCACCTCAACATTCAATCAATAAGAATTCTAGAATGCCACTTTGGTTGTGGCTTCTATCCATACAGATCTCGAGAGTGTTTATAGCCTCTTCTAGCGTACGTTTTGCACTGCTGAAGAATTGAATACAAAGTGAAGAAGCATCTTGACATTCAAATTGCAATCTGGAACGCCCTCTTTCTTTGCAAAATTCATGCATATTCGTCAAGAATCGGTTACCGAAAGCTAGAACTTTGGAACTTTTGCACACTTGCAGAATTGAATGAAAAGTCACGACCCACCTCAACATTAAATCAATAAGAATTCTAGAATGCCACTTTGGTTGTGGCTTCTATCCATACAGATCTCGAGAGTGTTTCTAGCCTCTTCTAGCGTACGTTTTGCACCGCTGAAGAATTGAATACAAAGTCAAGAACCTTCCTGACGTTCAAATGGCAATCTGGAAGGCCCTCTTTCTTTGCAAAATTCATGCATATTCGTCAACAATCGGTTACCGAAAGCTAGAACTTGGAACTTTCGCACACTTGCAGAATTGAATGAAAAGTCACGACCCACCTCAACATTCAATCAATAAGAATTCTAGAATGCCACTTTGGTTGTGGCTTCTATCCATACAGATCTCGAGAGTGTTTCTAGCCTCTTCTAGCGTACGTTTTGCACCGCTGAAGACTTGAATACAAAGTCAAGAACCATCTTGACGTTCAAATGGCAATCTGGAAGGCCCTCTTTCTTTGCAAAATTCATGAAAATTCGTCAAGAATCAGTTACCGAAAGCTAGAACTTTGGAACTTTTGCACACTTGCAGAATTGAATGAAAAGTCATGACCCACCTCAACATTCAATCAATAAGAATTCTAGAATGCCACTTTGGTTGTGGCTTCTATCCATACAGATCTTGAGAGCGTTTCTAGCCTCTTCTAGCGTACGTTTCGCACCGCTGAAGAATTGAATACAAAGTCAAGAACCATCTTGACGTTCAAATGGCTATCTGGAACGCCCTCTTTCTTTACAAAATTCATGAATATTCGTCAAGAATCTGTTACCGAAAGCTAGAACTTTGGAACATTCGCACACTTGCAGAATTGAATGAAAAGTCACGACCCACCTCAACATTAAATCAATAAGAATTCTAGAATGCCACTTTGGTTGTGGCTTCTATCCATACAGATCTCGAGAGTGTTTCTAGCCTCTTCTAGCGTACGTTTTGCACGCTGAAGAATTGAGTACAAAGTCAAGAACCATCTTGACGTTCAAATGGCAATCTGGAACGCCCTCTTTCTTTGCAAAATTCATGCATATTCGTCAAGAATCAGTTACCGAAAGCTAGAACTTTGGAACTTTTGCACACTTGCAGAATTGAATGAAAAGTCACGACCCACCTCAACATTCAATCAATAAGAATTCTAGAATGCCACTTTGGTTGTGGCTTCTATCCATACAGATCTCGAGAGTGTTTCTAGCCTCTTCTAGCGTACGTTTTGCACCGCTGAAGACTTGAATACAAAGTCAAGAACCATCTTGACGTTCAAATGGCAATCTGGAACGCCCTCTTTCTTTGCAAAATTCATCCATATTCGTCAAGAATCTGTTACCGAAAGCTAGAACTTTGGAACTTTCGCACACTTGCAGAATTGAATGAAAAGTCACGACCCACCTCAACATTCAATCAATAAGATTTCTAGAATGCCACTTTGGTTGTGGCTTCTATCCATACAGATCTCGAGAGTGTTTCTAGCCTCTTCTAGCGTACGTTTTGCACCGCTGAAGAATTGAGTACAAAGTCAAGAACCATCTTGACATTCAAATGGCAATCTGGAAGGCCCTCTTTCATATTCGTCAAGAATCAGTTACCGAAAGCTAGAACTTTGGAACTTTCGCACACTTGCAGAATTGAATGAAAAGTCACGACCCACCTCAACATTCAATCAATAAGAATTCTAGAATGCCACTTTGGTTGTGGCTTCTATCCATACAGATCTCGAGAGTGTTTCTAGCCTCTTCTAGCGTACGTTTTGCACCGCTGAAGACTTGAATACAAAGTCAAGAACCAACTTGACCTTCAAATTGCAATCTGGAACGCCCTCTTTCTTTGCAAAATTCATGCATATTCGTCAAGAATCGGTTACAGAAAGCTAGAACTTTGGAAGGTTTGCACACTTGCAGAATTGAATGCAAAGTCACGACCCACCTCAACATTCAATCAATAAGAATTCTAGAATGCCACTTTGGTTGTGGCTTCTATCCATACAGATCTCGAGAGTGTTTCTAGCCTCTTCTAGCGTACGTTTTGCACCGCTGAAGAATTGAATACAAAGTCAAGAACCTTCCTGACGTTCAAATGGCAATCTGGAACGCCCTCTTTCTTTGCAAAATTCATGCATATTCGTCAAGAATCGGTTACCGAAAGCTAGAACTTAGGAACTTTTGCACACTTGCAGAATTGAATGAAAAGTCACGACCCACCTCAACATTCAATCAATAAGAATTCTAGAATGCCACTTTGGTTGTGGCTTCTATCCATACAGATCTCGAGAGTGTTTATAGCCTCTTCTAGCGTACGTTTTGCACTGCTGAAGAATTGAATACAAAGTGAAGAAGCATCTTGACATTCAAATTGCAATCTGGAACGCCCTCTTTCTTTGCAAAATTCATGCATATTCGTCAAGAATCGGTTACCGAAAGCTAGAACTTTGGAACTTTTGCACACTTGCAGAATTGAATGAAAAGTCACGACCCACCTCAACATTAAATCAATAAGAATTCTAGAATGCCACTTTGGTTGTGGCTTCTATCCATACAGATCTCGAGAGTGTTTCTAGCCTCTTCTAGCGTACGTTTTGCACCGCTGAAGAATTGAATACAAAGTCAAGAACCTTCCTGACGTTCAAATGGCAATCTGGAAGGCCCTCTTTCTTTGCAAAATTCATGCATATTCGTCAACAATCGGTTACCGAAAGCTAGAACTTGGAACTTTCGCACACTTGCAGAATTGAATGAAAAGTCACGACCCACCTCAACATTCAATCAATAAGAATTCTAGAATGCCACTTTGGTTGTGGCTTCTATCCATACAGATCTCGAGAGTGTTTCTAGCCTCTTCTAGCGTACGTTTTGCACCGCTGAAGACTTGAATACAAAGTCAAGAACCATCTTGACGTTCAAATGGCAATCTGGAAGGCCCTCTTTCTTTGCAAAATTCATGAAAATTCGTCAAGAATCAGTTACCGAAAGCTAGAACTTTGGAACTTTTGCACACTTGCAGAATTGAATGAAAAGTCATGACCCACCTCAACATTCAATCAATAAGAATTCTAGAATGCCACTTTGGTTGTGGCTTCTATCCATACAGATCTTGAGAGCGTTTCTAGCCTCTTCTAGCGTACGTTTTGCACCGCTGAAGAATTGAATACAAAGTCAAGAACCATCTTGACGTTCAAATGGCTATCTGGAACGCCCTCTTTCTTTACAAAATTCATGAATATTCGTCAAGAATCTGTTACCGAAAGCTAGAACTTTGGAACATTCGCACACTTGCAGAATTGAATGAAAAGTCACGACCCACCTCAACATTAAATCAATAAGAATTCTAGAATGCCACTTTGGTTGTGGCTTCTATCCATACAGATCTCGAGAGTGTTTCTAGCCTCTTCTAGCGTACGTTTTGCACTGCTGAAGAATTGAATACAAAGTCAAGAACCGTCTTGACATTCAAATTGCAATCTGGAACGCCCTCTTTCTTTGCAAAACTCATGCATATTCGTCAAGAATCGGTTACCGAAAGCTAGAACTTTGGAACTTTTGCACACTTGCAGAATTGAATGAAAAGTCACGACCCACCTCAACATTCAATCAATAAGAATTCTAGAATGCCACTTTGGTTGTGGCTTCTATCCATACAGATCTCGAGGGTGTTTCTAGCCTCTTCTAGGGTACGTTTTGCACTGCTGAAGAATTGAATACAAAGTCAAGAAGCATCTTGACATTCAAATTGCAATATCGAATGCCCTCTTTCTTTGCAAAATTCATGCATATTCGTCAAGAATCGGTTATCGAAAGCTAGAACTTCGGAACTTTTGCACACTTGCAGAATTGAATGAAAAGTCACTACCCACCTCAACATTCAATCAATAAGAATTCTAGAATGCCACTTTGGTTGTGGCTTCTATCCATACAGATCTCGAGAGTGTTTCTAGCCTCTTCTAGCGTACGTTTTGCACCGCTGAAGATTTGAATACAAAGTCAAGAACCATCTTGACGTTCAAATGGCAATCTGGAAGGCCCTCTTTCTTTGTAAAATTCATGAATATTCGTCAAGAATCAGTTACCGAAACCTAGAACTTTGGAACTTTTGCACACTTGCAGAATTGAATGAAAAGTCACGACCCACCTCAACATTCAATCAATAAGAATTCTAGAATGCCACTTTGGTTGTGGCTTCTATCCATACAGATCTCGAGAGTGTTTCTAGCCTCTTCTAGCGTACGTTTTGCACCGCTGAAGACTTGAATACAAAGTCAAGAACCATCTTGACATTCAAATTGCAATCTAGAACGCCCTCTTTCTTTGCAAAAGTCATGCATATTCGTCAAGAATCAGTTACCGAAAGCTAGAACTTTGGAACTTTCGCACACTTGCAGAATTGAATGAAAAGTCACGACCCACCTCAACATTCAATCAATAAGAATTCTAGAATGCCACTTTGGTTGTGGCTTCTATCCATACAGATCTCGAGAGTGTTTCTAGCCTCTTCTAGCGTACGTTTTGCACCGCTGAAGAATTGAATACAAAGTCAAGAACCATCTTGACATTCAAATTGCAACCTGGAACGCCCTCTTTCTTTGCAAAATTCATGCATATTCGTCAAGAATCAGTTACCGAAAGCTAGAACTTTGGAACTTTCGCACACTTGCAGAATTGAATGAAAAGTCACGACCCACCTCAACATTCAATCAATAAGAATTCTAGAATGCCACTTTGGTTGTGGCTTCTATCCATACAGATCTCGAGGGTGTTTCTAGCCTCTTCTAGCGTACGTTTTGCATCGCTGAAGAATTGAATACAAAGTCAAGAACCATCTTGACGTTCAAATGGCAATCTGGAAGGATCTCTTTCTTTGCAAAATTCATGAATATTCGTCAAGAATCAGTTACCGAAAGCTAGAACTTTGGAACTTTCGCACACTTGCAGAATTGAATGAAAAGTCACGACCCACCTCAACATTCAATCAATAAGAATTCTAGAATGCCACTTTGGTTGTGGCTTCTATCCATACAGATCTCGAGAGTGTTTCTAGCCTCTTCTAGCGTACGTTTTGCACTGCTGAAGAACTGAATACAAAGTCAAGAACCATCTTGACGTTCAAATGGCAATCTGGAACTCCCTCTTTCTTTGCAAAATTCATGAATATTCGTCAAGAATCAGTTACCGAAAGCTAGAACTTTGGAACTTTCGCACACTTGCAGAATTGAATGAAAAGTCACGACCCACCTCAACATTCAATCAATAAAATTCTAGAATGCCACTTTGGTTGTGGCTTCTATCCATACAGATCTCGAGAGTGTTTATAGCCTCTTCTAGCGTACGTTTTGCACTGCTGAAGAACTGAATACAAAGTCAAGAACCCTCTTGACATTCAAATTGCAATCTGGAACCCCCTTTTTCTTTGCAAAATTCATGCATATTCGTCAAGAATCGGTTACCGAAAGCTAGAACTTTGGAACTTTTGCACACTTGCAGAATTGAATGAAAAGTCACGACCCAGCTCAACATTCAATCAATAAGAATTCTAGAATGCCACTTTGGTTGTGGCTTCTATCCATACAGATCTCGAGAGTGTTTCTAGCCTCTTCTAGCGTACGTTTTGCACTGCTGAAGAATTGAATACAAAGTCAAGAACCGTCTTGACATTCAAATGGCAATCTGGGACGCCCTCTTTCTTTGCAAAATTCATGCATATTCGTCAAGAATCGGTTACCGAAAGCTAGAACTTAGGAACTTTTGCACACTTGCAGAATTGAATGAAAAGTCACGACCCACCTCAACATTCAATCAATAAGAATTCTAGAATGCCACTTTGGTTGTGGCTTCTATCCATACAGATCTCGAGAGTGTTTCTAGCCTCTTCTAGCGTACGTTTTGCACCGCTGAAGAACTGAATACAAAGTCAAGAACCGTCTTGACATTCAAGTTGCAATCTGGAACGCCCTCTTTCTTTGCAAAATTCATGCATATTTGTCAAGAATCGGTTACCGAAAGCTAGAACTTTGGAACTTTTGCACACTTGCAGAATTGAATGAAAAGTCACGACCCACCTCAACATTCAATCAATAAGAATTCTAGAATGCCACTTTGGTTGTGGCTTCTATCCATACAGATCTCGAGGGTGTTTCTAGCCTCTTCTAGCGTACGTTTTGCACCGCTGAAGAACTGAATACAAAGTCAAGAACCGTCTTGACATTCAAATTGCAATCTGGAACGCCCTCTTTCTTTGCAAAATTCATGCATATTTGTCAAGAATCGGTTACCGAAAGCTAGAACTTTGGAACTTTTGCACACTTGCAGAATTGAATGAAAAGTCACGACCCACCTCAACATTCAATCAATAACAATTCTAGAATGCCACTTTGGTTGTGGCTTCTATCCATACAGATCTCGAGAGTGTTTCTAGCCTCTTCTAGCGTACATTTTGCACCGCTGAAGAATTGAATACAAAGTCAAGAACCATCTTGACGTTCAAATGGCAATCTGGAAGGCCCTCTTTCTTTGCAAAATTCATGAATATTCGTCAAGAATCAGTTACCGAAAGCTAGAACTTTGGAACTTTTGCACACTTGCAGAATTGAATGAAAAGTCACGACCCACCTCAACATTCAATCAATAAGAATTCTAGAATGCCACTTTGGTTGTGGCTTCTATCCATAGAGATCTCGAGAGTGTTTCTAGCCTCTTCTAGCGTACGTTTTGCACGGCTGAAGAATTGAATAGAAAGTCAAGAACCATCTTGACATTCAAATTGCAATCTGGAACGCCCTCTTTCTTTGCAAAATTCATGCATATTCGTCAAGAATCGGTTACCGAAAGATAGAACTTTGGAACTTTTGCACACTTGCAGAAATGAATGAAAAGTCACGACCCACCTCAACATTCAATCAATAAGAATTCTAGAATGCCACTTTGGTTGTGGCTTCTATCCATAGAGATCTCGAGAGTGATTCTAGCCTCTTCTAGCGTACATTTTGCACTGCTGGAGAATTGAATACAAAGTCAAGAACCATCTTGACATTCAAATTGCAATCCGGAACGCCCTCTTTCTTTGCAAAATTTATGCAAATTCGTCAAGAATCGGTTCTCGAAAGCTAGAACTTTGGAAGGTTTGCACACTTGCAGAATTGAATGAAAAGTCACGACCCAGCTCAACATTCAATCAATAAGAATTCTAGAATGCCACTATGGTTGTGGCTTCTATCCATACATATCTCGAGAGTGTTTCAAGCCTCTTCTAGCGTACGTTTTGCACTGCTGGAGAATTGATTACACAGTCAAGAACCATCTTGACATTCAAATTGCAATATGGAACGCCCTCTTTCTTTGCAAAATTCATGCATATTCGTCAAGAATCGGTTACCGAAAGCTAGAACTTTGGAACTTTTGCACACTTGCAGAATTGAATGAAAAGTCACGACCCACCTCAACATTCAATCAATAAGAATTCTAGAATGCCACTTTGGTTGTGGCTTCTATCCATATAGATCTCGAGGGTGTTTCTAGCCTCTTCTAGCGTACGTTTTGCACCGCTGAAGAATTGAATACAAAGTCAAGAACCTTCCTGACGTTCAAATGGCAATCTGGAAGGCCCTCTTTCTTTGCAAAATTCATGAATATTCGTCAAGAATCAGTTACCGAAAGCTAGAACTTTGGAACTTTCGCACACTTGCAGAATTGAATGAAAAGTCACGACCCACCTCAACATTCAATCAATAAGAATTCTAGAATGCCACTTTGGTTGTGGCTTCTATCCATACAGATCTCGAGAGTGTTTCTAGCCTCTTCTAGCGTACGTTTTGCACTGCTGGAGAATTGAATACAAAGTCAAGAACCATCTTGACATTCAAATTGCAATCTGGAAGCCCTCTTTCTTTGCAAAATTCATGCATATTCGTCAAGAATCGGTTACCGAAAGCTAGAACTTTGGAAGGTTTGCACACTTGCAGAACTGAATGAAAAGTCACGACCCAACTCAACATTCAATCAATAAGAATTTTAGAATGCCACTTTGGTTGTGGCTTCTATCCATAGAGATCTCGAGAGTGTTTCTAGCCTCTTCTAGCGTACGTTTTGCACTGCTGGAGAATGAATACAACGTCAAGAACCATCTTGACATTCAAATTGCAATCTGGAACGCCCTCTTTCTTTGCAAAATTTATGCAAATTCGTCAAGAATCGGTTCCCGAAAGCTAGAACTTTGGAAGGTTTGCACCCTTGCAGAATTGAATGAAAAGTCACGACCCAGCTCAACATTCAATCAATAAGAATTCTAGAATGCCACTATGGTTGTGGCTTCTATCCATACAGATCTCGAGAGTGTTTCTAGCCTCTTCTAGCGTACGTTTTGCACTGCTGGAGAATTGATTACACAGTCAAGAACCATCTTGACATTCAAATTGCAATATGGAACGCCCTCTTTCTTTGCAAAATTCATGCATATTCGTCAAGAATCGGTTACCGAAAGCTAGAACTTTGGAACTTTCGCACACATGCAGAATTGAATAAAAAGTCACGACCCACCTCAACATTCAATCAATAAGAATTCTAGAATGCCACTTTGGTTGTGGCTTCTATCCATACAGATCTCGAGGGTGTTTCTAGCCTCTTCTAGCCTACGTTTTGCACCGCTGAAGAATTGAATACAAAGTCAAGAACCTTCCTGACGTTCAAATGGCAATCTGGAAGGCCCTCTTTCTTTGCAAAATTCATGCATATTCGTCAAGAATCGGTTACCGAAAGCTAGAACTTTGGAACTTTTGCACACTTGCAGAATTGAATGAAAAGTCACGACCCACCTCAACATTCAATCAATAAGAATTCTAGAATGCCACTTTGGTTGTGGCTTCTATCCATACAGATCTCGAGGGTGTTTCTAGCCTCTTCTAGCGTACGTTTTGCACTGCTGAAGAATTGAATACAAAGTCAAGAAGCATCTTGACATTCAATTGCAATCTCGAACGCCCTCTTTCTTTGCAAAATTCATGCATATTCGTCAAGAATCGGTTACCGAAAGCTAGAACTTGGAACTTTTGCACACTTGCAGAATTGAATGAAAAGTCACGACCCAGCTCAACATTCAATCAATAAGAATTTTAGAATGCCACTTTGGTTGTGGCTTCTATCCATAGAGATCTCGAGAGTGTTTCTAGCCTCTTCTAGCGTACATTTTGCACTGCTGGAGAATGAATACAACGTCAAGAACCATCTTGACATTCAAATTGCAATCTGGAACGCCCTCTTTCTTTGCAAAATTCATGCATATTCGTCAAGAATCGGTTACCGAAAGCTAGAACTTTGGAAGGTTTGCACACTTGCAGAATTGAATGAAAAGTCACGACCCACCTCAACATTCAATCAATAAGAATTGTAGAGTGCCACTTTGGTTGTGGCTTCTATCCATAGAGATCTCGAGAGTGTTTCTAGCCTCTTCTAGCGTACGTTTTGCACTGCTGAAGAATTGAATAGAAAGTCAAGAACCATCTTGACATTCAAATTGCAATCTGGAACGCCCTCTTTCTTTGCAAAATTCATGCATATTCGTCAAGAATCGGTTACCGAAAGATAGAACTTTGGAACTTTTGCACACTTGCAGAAATGAATGAAAAGTCACGACCCACCTCAACATTCAATCAATAAGAATTCTAGAATGCCACTTTGGTTGTGGCTTCTATCCATAGAGATCTCGAGAGTGATTCTAGCCTCTTCTAGCGTACGTTTTGCACTGCTGGAGAATTGAATACAAAGTCAAGAACCATCTTGACATTCAAATTGCAATCCGGAACGCCCTCTTTCTTTGCAAAATTTATGCAAATTCGTCAAGAATCGGTTCCCGAAAGCTAGAACTTTGGAAGGTTTGCACACTTGCAGAATTGAATGAAAAGTCACGACCCAGCTCAACATTCAATCAATAAGAATTCTAGAATGCCACTTTGGTTGTGGCTTCTATCCATACAGATCTCGAGAGTGTTTCTAGCCTCTTCTAGCGTACGTTTTTCACTGCTGGAGAATTGATTACACAGTCAAGAACCATCTTGACATTCAAATTGCAATATGGAACGCCCTCTTTCTTTGCAAAATTCATGCATATTCGTCAAGAATCGGTTACCGAAAGCTAGAACTTTGGAACTTTTGCACACATGCAGAATTGGATGAAAAGTCACGACCCACCTCAACATTCAATCAATAAGAATTCTAGAATGCCACTTTGGTTGTGGCTTCTATCCATACAGATCTCGAGGGTGTTTCTAGCCTCTTCTAGCCTACGTTTTGCACCGCTGAAGAATTGAATACAAAGTCAAGAACCTTCCTGACGTTCAAATGGCAATCTGGAAGGCCCTCTTTCTTTGCAAAATTCATGAATATTCGTCAAGAATCAGTTACCGAAAGCTAGAACTTTGGAACTTTCGCACACTTGCAGAATTGAATGAAAAGTCACGACCCACCTCAACATTCAATCAATAAGAATTCTAGAATGCCACTTTGGTTGTGGCTTCTATCCATACAGATCTCGAGAGTGTTTCTAGCCTCTTCTAGCGTACGTTTTGCACCGCTGAAGAATTGAATACAAAGTCAAGAACCATCTTGACGTTCAAATGGCAATCTGGAAGGCCCTCTTTCTTTGCAAAATTCATGCATATTCGTCAAGAATCGGTTACCGAAAGCTAGAACTTTGGAACTTTTGCACACTTGCAGAATTGAATGAAAAGTCACGACCCACCTCAACATTCAATCAATAAGAATTCTAGAATGCCACTTTGGTTGTGGCTTCTATCCATACAGATCTCGAGGGTGTTTCTAGCCTCTTCTAGCGTACGTTTTGCACTGCTGAAGAATTGAATACAAAGTCAAGAAGCATCTTGACATTCAATTGCAATCTCGAACGCCCTCTTTCTTTGCAAAATTCATGCATATTCGTCAAGAATCGGTTACCGAAAGCTAGAACTTTGGAACTTTCGCACACTTGCAGAATTGAATGAAAAGTCACGACCCACCTCAACATTCAATCAATAAAATTCTAGAATGCCACTTTGGTTGTGGCTTCTATCCATACAGATCTCGAGAGTGTTTATAGCCTCTTCTAGCGTACGTTTTTAACTGCTGAAGAACTGAATACAAAGTCAAGAACCGTCTTGACATTCAAATGGCAATCTGGAACGCCCTCTTTCTTTGCAAAATTCATGCATATTCGTCAAGAATCGGTTACCGAAAGCTAGAACTTTGGAACTTTTGCACACTTGCAGAATTGAATGAAAAGTCACGACCCAGCTCAACATTCAATCAATAAGAATTCTAGAATGCCACTTTGGTTGTGGCTTCTATCCATACAGATCTCGAGAGTGTTTCTAGCCTCTTCTAGCGTACGTTTTGCACTGCTGAAGAACTGAATACAAAGTCAAGAACCGTCTTGACATTCAAATGGCAATCTGGAACGCCCTCTTTCTTTGCAAAATTCATGCATATTCGTCAAGAATCGGTTACCGAAAGCTAGAACTTTGGAACTTTTGCACACTTGCAGAATTGAATGAAAAGTCACGACCCACCTCAACATTCAATCAATAAGAATTCTAGAATGCCACTTTGGTTGTGGCTTCTATCCATACAGATCTCGAGAGTGTTTCTAGCCTCTTCTAGCGTACGTTTTGCACCGCTGAAGAATTGAATACAAAGTCAAGAACCGTCTTGACATTCAAATTGCAATCTGGAACGCCCTCTTTCTTTGTAAAATTCATGCATATTCGTCAAGAATCGGTTATCGAAAGCTAGAACTTTGGAACTTTTGCACACTTGCAGAATTGAATGAAAAGTCACGACCCACCTCAACTTTCAATCAATAAGAATTCTAGAATGCCACTATGGTTGTGGCTTCTATCCATACAGATCTCGAGAGTGTTTCTAGCCTCTTCTAGCGTACGTTTTGCACTGCTGAAGAATTGAATACAAAGTCAAGAACCGTCTTGACATTCAAATGGCAATCTGGAACGCCCTCTTTCTTTGCAAAATTCATGCATATTCGTCAAGAATCGGTTACCGAACGCTAGAACTTTGGAACTTTTGCACACTTGCAGAATTGAATGAAAAGTCACGACCCACCTCAACATTCAATCAATAAGAATTCTAGAATGCCACTCTGGTTGTGGCTTCTATCCATACAGATCTCGAGAGTGTTTCTAGCCTCTTCTAGCGTACGTTTTGCACTGCTGAAGAACTGAATACAAAGTCAAGAACCGTCTTGACATTCAAATTGCAATCTGGAACGCCCTCTTTCTTTGCAAAATTCATGCATATTCGTCAAGAATCGGTTACCGAAAGCTAGAACTTTGGAACTTTTGCACACTTGCAGAATTGAATGAAAAGTCACGACCCACCTCAACATTCAATCAATAAGAATTCTAGAATGCCACTTTGGTTGTGGCTTCTATCCATACAGATCTCGAGGGTGTTTCTAGCCTCTTCTAGCGTACGTTTTGCACTGCTGAAGAATTGAATACAAAGTCAAGAAGCATCTTGACATTCAATTGCAATCTCGAACGCCCTCTTTCTTTGCAAAATTCATGCATATTCGTCAAGAATCGGTTACCGAAAGCTAGAACTTTGGAACTTTCGCACACTTGCAGAATTGAATGAAAAGTCACGACCCACCTCAACATTCAATCAATAAAATTCTAGAATGCCACTTTGGTTGTGGCTTCTATCCATACAGATCTCGAGAGTGTTTATAGCCTCTTCTAGCGTACGTTTTGCACTGCTGAAGAACTTAATACAAAGTCAAGAACCGTCTTGACATTCAAATGGCAATCTGGAACGCCCTCTTTCTTTGCAAAATTCATGCATATTCGTCAAGAATCGGTTACCGAACGCTAGAACTTTGGAACTTTTGCACACTTGCAGAATTGAATGAAAAGTCACGACCCACCTCAACATTCAATCAATAAGAATTCTAGAATGCCACTCTGGTTGTGGCTTCTATCCATACAGATCTCGAGAGTGTTTCTAGCCTCTTCTAGCGTACGTTTTGCACTGCTGAAGAACTGAATACAAAGTCAAGAACCGTCTTGACATTCAAATTGCAATCTGGAACGCCCTCTTTCTTTGCAAAATTCATGCATATTCGTCAAGAATCGGTTACCGAAAGCTAGAACTTTGGAACTTTTGCACACTTGCAGAATTGAATGAAAAGTCACGACCCACCTCAACTTTCAATCAATAAGAATTCTAGAATACCACTATGGTTGTGGCTTCTATCCATACAGATCTCGAGAGTGTTTCTAGCCTCTTCTAGAGTACGTTTTGCACCGCTGAAGACTTGAATACAAAGTCAAGAACCATCTTGACATTCAAATTGCAATCTGGAACGCCCTCTTTCTTTGCAAAAATCATGCATATTCGTCAAGAATCGGTTACCGAAAGCTAGAACTTTGGAACTTTCGCACATTTGCAGAATTGAATGAAAAGTCACGACCCACCTCAACATTCAATCAATAAGAATTCTAGAATGCCACTTTGGTTGTGGCTTCTATCCATACAGATCTCGAGAGTGTTTCTAGCCTCTTCTAGCGTACGTTTTGCACCGCTGAAGAATTGAATACAAAGTCAAGAACCATCTTGACGTTCAAATGGCAATCTGGAAGGCCCTCTTTCTTTGCAAAATTCATGCATATTCGTCAAGAATCGGTTACCGAAAGCTAGAACTTTGGAACTTTCGCACATTTGCAGAATTGAATGAAAAGTCACGACCCACCTCAACATTCAATCAATAAGAATTCTAGAATGCCACTTTGGTTGTGGCTTCTATCCATACAGATCTCGAGAGTGTTTCTAGCCTCTTCTAGCGTACATTTTGCACCGCTGAAGAATTGAATACAAAGTCAAGAACCATCTTGACTTTCAATTGGCAATCTGGAAGGCCCTCTTTCTTTGCAAAATTCATGAATATTCGTCAAGAATCAGTTACCGAAAGCTAGAACTTTGGAACTTTTGCACACTTGCAGAATTGAATGAAAAGTCACGACCCAGCTCAACATTCAATCAATAAGAATTCTAGAATGCCACTTTGGTTGTGGCTTCTATCCATACAGATCTCGAGAGTGTTTCTAGCCTCTTCTAGCGTACGTTTTGCACTGCTGAAGAGCTGATTACAAAGTCAAGAACCGTCTTGACTTTCAAATGGCAATCTGGAACGCCCTCTTTCTTTGCAAAATTCATGCATATTCGTCAAGAATCGGTTACCGAAAGCTAGAACTTTGGAACTTTCGCACACTTGCAGAATTGAATGAAAAGTCACGACCCACCTCAACATTCAATCAATAAAATTCTAGAATGCCACTTTGGTTGTGGCTTCTATCCGTACAGATCTCGAGAGTGTTTATAGCCTCTTCTAGCGTACGTTTTGCACTGCTGAAGAACTGAATACAAAGTCAAGAACCGTCTTGACATTCAAATGGCAATCTGGAACGCCCTCTTTCTTTGCAAAATTCATGCATATTCGTCAAGAATCGGTTACCGAAAGCTAGAACTTTGGAACTTTTGCACACTTGCAGAATTGAATGAAAAGTCACGACCCAGCTCAACATTCAATCAATAAGAATTCTAGAATGCCACTTTGGTTGTGGCTTCTATCCATACAGATCTCGAGAGTGTTTCTAGCCTCTTCTAGCGTACGTTTTTAACTGCTGAAGAACTGAATACAAAGTCAAGAACCGTCTTGACATTCAAATGGCAATCTGGAACGCCCTCTTTCTTTGCAAAATTCATGCATATTCGTCAAGAATCGGTTACCGAAAGCTAGAACTTTGGAACTTTTGCACACTTGCAGAATTGAATGAAAAGTCACGACCCACCTCAACATTCAATCAATAAGAATTCTAGAATGCCACTTTGGTTGTGGCTTCTATCCATACAGATCTCGAGAGTGTTTCTAGCCTCTTCTAGCGTACGTTTTGCACTGCTGAAGAACTGAATACAAAGTCAAGAACCGTCTTGACATTCAAATTGCAATCTGGAACGCCCTCTTTCTTTGTAAAATTCATGCATATTCGTCAAGAATCGGTTATCGAAAGCTAGAACTTTGGAACTTTTGCACACTTGCAGAATTGAATGAAAAGTCACGACCCACCTCAACTTTCAATCAATAAGAATTCTAGAATGCCACTATGGTTGTGGCTTCTATCCATACAGATCTCGAGAGTGTTTCTAGCCTCTTCTAGCGTACGTTTTGCACTGCTGAAGAATTGAATACAAAGTCAAGAACCGTCTTGACATTCAAATGGCAATCTGGAACGCCCTCTTTCTTTGCAAAATTCATGCATATTCGTCAAGAATCGGTTACCGAAAGCTAGAACTTTGGAACTTTTGCACACTTGCAGAATTGAATGAAAAGTCACGACCCACCTCAACATTCAATCAATAAGAATTCTAGAATGCCACTCTGGTTGTGGCTTCTATCCATACAGATCTCGAGAGTGTTTCTAGCCTCTTCTAGCGTACGTTTTGCACTGCTGAAGAACTGAATACAAAGTCAAGAACCGTCTTGACATTGAAATTGCAATCTGGAACGCCCTCTTTCTTTGCAAAATTCATGCATATTCGTCAAGAATCGGTTACCGAAAGCTAGAACTTTGGAACTTTTGCACACTTGCAGAATTGAATGAAAAGTCACGACCCACCTCAACTTTCAATCAATAAGAATTCTAGAATACCACTATGGTTGTGGCTTCTATCCATACAGATCTCGAGAGTGTTTCTAGCCTCTTCTAGAGTACGTTTTGCACCGCTGAAGACTTGAATACAAAGTCAAGAACCATCTTGACATTCAAATTGCAATCTGGAACGCCCTCTTTCTTTGCAAAAATCATGCATATTCGTCAAGAATCGGTTACCGAAAGCTAGAACTTTGGAACTTTCGCACATTTGCAGAATTGAATGAAAAGTCACGACCCACCTCAACATTCAATCAATAAGAATTCTAGAATGCCACTATGGTTGTGGCTTCTATCCATACAGATCTCGAGAGTGTTTCTAGCCTCTTCTAGCGTACGTTTTGCACCGCTGAAGAATTGAATACAAAGTCAAGAACCATCTTGACGTTCAAATGGCAATCTGGAAGGCCCGCTTTTTTTGCAAAATTCATGAATATTCGTCAAGAATCAGTTACCGAAAGCTAGAACTTTGGAACTTTTGCACACTTGCAGAATTGAATGAAAAGTCACGACCCAGCTCAACATTCAATCAATAAGAATTCTAGAATGCCACTTTGGTTGTGGCTTCTATCCATACAGATCTCGAGAGTGTTTCTAGCCTCTTCTAGCGTACGTTTTGCACCGCTGAAGACTTGAATACAAAGTCAAGAACCATCTTGACATTCAAATTGCAATCTGGAACGCCCTCTTTCTTTGCAAAAATCATGCATATTCGTCAAGAATCGGTTACCGAAAGCTAGAACTTTGGAACTTTTGCACACTTGCAGAATTGAATGAAAAGTCACGACCCACCTCAACATTCAATCAATAAGAATTCTAGAATGCCACTTTGGTTGTGGCTTCTATCCATACAGATCTCGAGAGTGTTTCTAGCCTCTTCTAGCGTACGTTTTGCACTGCTGAAGAACTGAATACAAAGTCAAGAACCGTCTTGACATTCAAATGGCAATCTGGAACGCCCTCTTTCTTTACAAAATTCATGCATATTCGTCAAGAATCGGTTACCGAAAGCTAGAACTTTGGAACTTTTGCACACTTGCAGAATTGAATGAAAAGTCACGACCCACCTCAACATTCAATCAATAAGAATTCTAGAATGCCACTTTGGTTGTGGCTTCTATCCATACAGATCTCGAGAGTGTTTCTAGCCTCTTCTAGCGTACGTTTTACACCGCTGAAGAATTGAATACAAAGTCAAGAACTATCTTGACGTTCAAATGGCAATCTGGAAGGCCCTCTTTTTTTGCAAAATTCATGGATATTCGTCAAGAATCAGTTACCGAAAGCTAGAACTTTGGAACTTTTGCACACTTGCAGAATTGAATGAAAAGTCACGACCCACCTCAACATTCAATCAATAAGAATTCTAGAATGCCACTATGGTTGTGGCTTCTATCCATACAGATCTCGAGAGTGTTTCTAGCCTCTTCTAGCGTACGTTTTGCACCGCTGAAGACTTGAATACAAAGTCAAGAACCATCTTGACATTCAAATTGCAATCTGGAACGCCCTCTTTCTTTGCAAAAATCATGCATATTCGTCAAGAATCGGTTACCGAAAGCTAGAACTTTGGAACTTTCGCACATTTGGAGAATTGAATGAAAAGTCACGACCCACCTCAACATTCAATCAATAAGAATTCTAGAATGCCACTTTGGTTGTGGCTTCTATCCATACAGATCTCGAGAGTGTTTCTAGCCTCTTCTAGCGTACGTTTTGCACCGCTGAAGACTTGAATACAAAGTCAAGAACCATCTTGACATTCCAATTGCAATCTGGAACGCCCTCTTTCTTTGCAAAAATCATGCATATTCGTCAAGAATCAGTTACCGAAAGCTAGAACTTTGGAACTTTCGCACACTTGCAGAATTGAATGAAAAGTCACGACCCACCTCAACATTCAATCAATAAAATTCTAGAATGCCACTTTGGTTGTGGCTTCTATCCATACAGATCTCGAGAGTGTTTATAGCCTCTTCTAGCGTACGTTTTGCACTGCTGAAGAACTGAATACAAAGTCAAGAACCGTCTTGACATTCAAATGGCAATCTGGAACGCCCTCTTTCTTTGCAAAATTCATGCATATTCGTCAAGAATCGGTTACCGAAAGCTAGAACTTTGGAACTTTTGCACACTTGCAGAATTGAATGAAAAGTCACGACCCACCTCAACATTCAATCAATAAGAATTCTAGAATGCCACTTTGGTTGTGGCTTCTATCCATACAGATCTCGAGAGTGTTTCTAGCCTCTTCTAGCGTACGTTTTGCACTGCTGAAGAACTGAATACAAAGTCAAGAACCGTCTTGACATTCAAATGGCAATCTGGAACGCCCTCTTTCTTTGCAAAATTCATGCATATTCGTCAAGAATCGGTTACCGAAAGCTAGAACTTTGGAACTTTTGCACACTTGCAGAATTGAATGAAAAGTCACGACCCACCTCAACATTCAATCAATAAGAATTCTAGAATGCCACTTTGGTTGTGGCTTCTATCCATACAGATCTCGAGAGTGTTTCTAGCCTCTTCTAGCGTACGTTTTGCACCGCTGAAGAATTGAATACAAAGTCAAGAACCATCTTGACGTTCAAATGGCAATCTGGAAGGCCCTCTTTTTTTGCAAAATTCATGAATATTCGTCAAGAATCAGTTACCGAAAGCTAGAACTTTGGAACTTTTGCACACTTGCAGAATTGAATGAAAAGTCACGACCCACCTCAACATTCAATCAATAAGAATTCTAGAATGCCACTTTGGTTGTGGCTTCTATCCATACAGATCTCGAGAGTGTTTCTAGCCTCTTCTAGCGTACGTTTTGCACCGCTGAAGACTTGAATACAAAGTCAAGAACCATCTTGACATTCAAATTGCAATCTGGAACGCCCTCTTTCTTTGCAAAAATTATGCATATTCGTCAAGAATCGGTTACCGAAAGCTAGAACTTTGGAACTTTCGCACATTTGGAGAATTGAATGAAAAGTCACGACCCACCTCAACATTCAATCAATAAGAATTCTAGAATGCCACTTTGGTTGTGGCTTCTATCCATACAGATCTCGAGAGTGTTTCTAGCCTCTTCTAGCGTACGTTTTGCACCGCTGAAGACTTGAATACAAAGTCAAGAACCATCTTGACATTCCAATTGCAATCTGGAACGCCCTCTTTCTTTGCAAAAATCATGCATATTCGTCAAGAATCAGTTACCGAAAGCTAGAACTTTGGAACTTTCGCACACTTGCAGAATTGAATGAAAAGTCACGACCCACCTCAACATTCAATCAATAAAATTCTAGAATGCCACTTTGGTTGTGGCTTCTATCCATACAGATCTCGAGAGTGTTTATACCCTCTTCTAGCGTACGTTTTGCACTGCTGAAGAACTGAATACAAAGTCAAGAACCGTCTTGACATTCAAATGGCAATCTGGAACGCCCTCTTTCTTTGCAAAATTCATGCATATTCGTCAAGAATCGGTTACCGAAAGCTAGAACTTTGGAACTTTTGCACACTTGCAGAATTGAATGAAAAGTCACGACCCAGCTCAACATTCAATCAATAAGAATTCTAGAATGCCACTTTGGTTGTGGCTTCTATCCATACAGATCTCGAGAGTGTTTCTAGCCTCTTCTAGCGTACGTTTTGCACTGCTGAAGAACTGAATACAAAGTCAAGAACCGTCTTGACATTCAAATGGCAATCTGGAACGCCCTCTTTCTTTACAAAATTCATGCATATTCGTCAAGAATCGGTTACCGAAAGCTAGAACTTTGCAACTTTTGCACACTTGCAGAATTGAATGAAAAGTCACGACCCACCTCAACATTCAATCAATAAGAATTCTAGAATGCCACTTTGGTTGTGGCTTCTATCCATACAGATCTCGAGAGTCTTTCTAGCCTCTTCTAGCGTACGTTTTACACCGCTGAAGAATTGAATACAAAGTCAAGAACTATCTTGACGTTCAAATGGCAATCTGGAAGGCCCTCTTTTTTTGCAAAATTCATGGATATTCGTCAAGAATCAGTTACCGAAAGCTAGAACTTTGGAACTTTTGCACACTTGCAGAATTGAATGAAAAGTCACGACCCACCTCAACATTCAATCAATAAGAATTCTAGAATGCCACTATGGTTGTGGCTTCTATCCATACAGATCTCGAGAGTGTTTCTAGCCTCTTCTAGCGTACGTTTTGCACCGCTGAAGACTTGAATACAAAGTCAAGAACCATCTTGACATTCAAATTGCAATCTGGAACGCCCTCTTTCTTTGCAAAAATCATGCATATTCGTCAAGAATCGGTTACCGAAAGCTAGAACTTTGGAACTTTCGCACATTTGCAGAATTGAATGAAAAGTCACGACCCACCTCAACATTCAATCAATAAGAATTCTAGAATGCCACTTTGGTTGTGGCTTCTATCCATACAGATCTCGAGAGTGTTTCTAGCCTCTTCTAGCGTACGTTTTGCACCGCTGAAGACTTGAATACAAAGTCAAGAACCATCTTGACATTCCAATTGCAATCTGGAACGCCCTCTTTCTTTGCAAAAATCATGCATATTCGTCAAGAATCAGTTACCGAAAGCTAGAACTTTGGAACTTTCGCACACTTGCAGAATTGAATGAAAAGTCACGACCCACCTCAACATTCAATCAATAAAATTCTAGAATGCCACTTTGGTTGTGGCTTCTATCCATACAGATCTCGAGAGTGTTTATAGCCTCTTCTAGCGTACGTTTTGCACTGCTGAAGAACTGAATACAAAGTCAAGAACCGTCTTGACATTCAAATGGCAATCTGAAATGCCCTCTTTCTTTGCAAAATTCATGCATATTCGTCAAGAATCGGTTACCGAAAGCTAGAACTTTTGAACTTTTGCACACTTGCAGAATTGAATGAAAAGTCACGACCCAGCTCAACATTCAATCAATAAGAATTCTAGAATGCCACTTTGGTTGTGGCTTCTATCCATACAGATCTCGAGAGTGTTTCTAGCCTCTTCTAGCGTACATTTTGCACTGCTGAAGAACTGAATACAAAGTCAAGAACCGTCTTGACATTCAAATGGCAATCTGGAACGCCCTCTTTCTTTGCAAAATTCATGCATATTCGTCAAGAATCGGTTACCGAAAGCTAGAACTTTGGAACTTTTGCACACTTGCAGAATTGAATGAAAAGTCACGACCCACCTCAACATTCAATCAATAAGAATTCTAGAATGCCACTTTGGTTGTGGCTTCTATCCATACAGATCTCGAGAGTGTTTCTAGCCTCTTCTAGCGTACGTTTTGCACCGCTGAAGAATTGAATACAAAGTCAAGAACCATCTTGACGTTCAAATGGCAATCTGGAAGGCCCTCTTTTTTTGCAAAATTCATGAATATTCGTCAAGAATCAGTTACCGAAAGCTAGAACTTTGGAACTTTTGCACACTTGCAGAATTGAATGAAAAGTCACGACCCACCTCAACATTCAATCAATAAGAATTCTAGAATGCCACTTTGGTTGTGGCTTCTATCCATACAGATCTCGAGAGTGTTTCTAGCCTCTTCTAGCGTACGTTTTGCACCGCTGAAGACTTGAATACAAAGTCAAGAACCATCTTGACATTCAAATTGCAATCTGGAACGCCCTCTTTCTTTGCAAAAATCATGCATATTCGTCAAGAATCGGTTACCGAAAGCTAGAACTTTGGAACTTTCGCACATTTGCAGAATTGAATGAAAAGTCACGACCCACCTCAACATTCAATCAATAAGAATTCTAGAATGCCACTTTGGTTGTGGCTTCTATCCATACAGATCTCGAGAGTGTTTCTAGCCTCTTCTAGCGTACGTTTTGCACCGCTGAAGACTTGAATACAAAGTCAAGAACCATCTTGACATTCCAATTGCAATCTGGAACGCCCTCTTTCTTTGCAAAAATCATGCATATTCGTCAAGAATCAGTTACCGAAAGCTAGAACTTTGAAACTTTCGCACACTTGCAGAATTGAATGAAAAGTCACGACCCACCTCAACATTCAATCAATAAAATTCTAGAATGCCACTTTGGTTGTGGCTTCTATCCATACAGATCTCGAGAGTGTTTATACCCTCTTCTAGCGTACGTTTTGCACTGCTGAAGAACTGAATACAAAGTCAAGAACCGTCTTGACATTCAAATGGCAATCTGGAACGCCCTCTTTCTTTGCAAAATTCATGCATATTCGTCAAGAATCGGTTACCGAAAGCTAGAACTTTGGAACTTTTGCACACTTGCAGAATTGAATGAAAAGTCACGACCCAGCTCAACATTCAATCAATAAGAATTCTAGAATGCCACTTTGGTTGTGGCTTCTATCCATACAGATCTCGAGAGTGTTTCTAGCCTCTTCTAGCGTACGTTTTGCACTGCTGAAGAACTGAATACAAAGTCAAGAACCGTCTTGACATTCAAATGGCAATCTGGAATGAAACATCCTTCCTTTCATATGTCTTAGGGACCATTCAGTAGCATTTAGAACCACTTTCAAAATCATTGAAGTCCAATTCCCCAATCTGGAATTTTACTCTTATCGAGTACTGTTCACTTGAAAATTCCAGATGAGTGACCTAACTTCGAAAAATCATAACTAATTCTATAAAAATAAAAATGAAGTGGTTCCAATTGCTAAATGAAGCTAACTCAATTATATTTCAGGGAAAAATAACTCGTTGACCATTCATTGACCAAGTCAACGTCAGTCAACGTGTCAAATTTACTGTTCATTCCACGCTTTTCTCCCTGAATCCAGCATTCTGGTCCCAACTTTAATAATTTATATCTCCTTGTGTAGACATCCAAATGATACATTTTATATATAAAATTAAAGCTTGGTATGTCTAATATTTACCATAAAAATTTCGTACATTTATTCATCCATTTACTATTTTTAATCATTTATCAAATATGACTAGGTTACCACGTGTTACTGTTCACAATGGTAAATTTCAGTATTTCTACTTTGCATACATATGCATACATCCATCATACAACAGTCAAACATGCCAAACAACAATTATTATTAATTAATAAGTTGTTTTACATCTGGTCATGTACATAAATTCTCATGGTTCTATTACATCTTTTTCTGCCTAAACTCCGGCAGCATAACCGCTACGCTTCATCTGTACAAAGAACTGAACCGTACTGATTCGGTAATCCCCTCATGAGAACTACCATTCTACGTAGTACCTAGGAAAGACTAGATGAACCGGCTAGGTCCACTCACTTCTAGCCTCCTTAGACAGCACTACGTACACAGTACTTATCATATACTGATGCTCAGTCTTTACTTCGGCAGCATAACGGCGTCTCTTAAAATTCCCAAAATTCATTTCGACATAACCTCCCCTGTAATGGGTTATTTATTGGGATGAGATTCGGGGGAATCTCAGTAGCAATAATCATAACAATATACGTAATGCAGAGTGACAGTGCTTGCTTGTGATTGTGTACAGATAAGTATGCTGCGTGCTTCCATGCTTAATAACATATGATCATAGCATTACAGCAGAGCTTCATACATAACATATAAGACAACAATCCAACCAAACAATAGCACAATAAATCACAAAGCCCTTACATAAAAGCTAGGATTAGTTACTACCTCAAAGGCTCAGCAGAGCTCTACTATCTCTATTCTGCTTCCAACTCCGCCAGAACTTCCTTTCTTTCTTTCTTCCTCTCACTTTCTCTCTCTAGCACCTCCTCCTCTCTCTAAAATGGGCTCTTGGCCGTGGCATATGAATGGCAAGGGGGGGTATTTATAACCTCCTCCAATGGCAAGCTCGTAACTTCCATGAACTTTGATCCTGCGGTCCTGGTTTTTCCTGGATTTTCCTATTTTTCTTAATTCCTCCTTTACTGCATCATGCATGACATCATTGGGACACCTCACCAGGACACCTCAGCGCCACATTTATCACATGCCTGAAATCCTGGACACCTCAGCAGATGACTCAGCATGCTGACTCACCGGTCCAGTATCTTGCCTCGTAATACGTGTCCTCAACTTTTTCCTTCTGCCTTTAAGATTGCGCCATGTGGCACCTGGAAGGGACCTTTCACACCTTCCAATGATATCCAGATAAATCCAGGACTTTATCTGATCACCTCCTCGGTTATCGTGCCGACCGAGTAACTTTACTTTATTGAAACAGCATTAAAATAATATTTTAATGCCACTTTTTCCCACACATTACTGGGCCTACGTTTTTGGCCTCTGGGAATGTTGTCTTGGATCCTGTTCAAGCTCAAGTACTCTGATGGCTCGATTCCCAAGAAACAGCCCTTGGCAAATTACCAAAATGCCCTTGGGTGCCCTTGTACTATTTTAACCCTAAGGGTAAAATCTTCATTTTACACCCTTCTGTACTCTGTCAGGGTATATACTGACTCTCAGTAACTTTATCTGTATGTACCTTGGCTTCTGGGCCTGTCCAGAATTACCAAAATGCCCTTCATTCATCTGTTACACTTTTGTACAGCACAGGGGCATTTTCGTAATTTCGCACTTTTTGGGGTTCTGCCGGACACTGGCCCACCTATCAGTCCAAGTATCTTACTGGGCCTCTGTTGGCGCCATTATTGGGCCTTTCTGGGTCCAATATCCTCATGGCATGCATTACGAGGAATCTTCCCCCGTTAAAAATTATTGAATATTTTATCTATTATTCACCGTTTATACACATATCCGGACACCGGCTCCTTCTGTCCGATACATTGGCCTGCGGTGTTCAGGCATCCCTGTGAGTCATATCAGTCATCTGACCGAGGTCATCCGAACTCATTCAGTCCCTTTTTAAATACCGATAAATCTCCCTATCGGATACCCGGAGGCCTCACACTCCCGTCTGGATTTTCTAATCTGTGAATAACTTTTTCTATAGGCCTCCTATCGGTATTCTGTCAGTTTTTCGACATCCGTCCCATAAGGACGTATCATCCTGTATTTTCTCACCTAGATCTGAATTCTAGGATATCCGGTATGAATTTTTATAACTTTTGGACGATCAGTCCATTTCTGGCTATCTGGAGTCTTCAAAAATTCCTGTATTAAGCCAGATTACCGAGCGTCACTTGCTCTCTCTACCGGTGAAATCTGGGACTGAAATGCTTTCGGACAGTCCAAACGACTTCCGGCCTGACTTTCTTTAATTACAATTTAGCCCCAGGGAACTTTTCTTCTTTTCATTTAAGTCCCTTTTTACTTGGCTAAAATTACACTTAAGGACCCCACATTTTTGTCTACTTTCCTTTTTGTCCTTGAAACTTTCCATAATTGCACTTAAGTCCTTTCATTTCCTTTACTAGGCCTAGGGGCATTATTATCTTTTCATATTTTACCAGAGTATTCTCTGGCCCTGGTCAACTATCCAGATACCCCTTCTTGACTGTCTAACCTTAGCCAAATGACCAAAATACCCTTTACTTATTCTTCAGTTATTCTATAACATAAGGGCATTTTCGTCATTTTGCACATTTTCCCGGACACCGGCCCCTCTTACCACTGAACTGATATTATGGGCCTGAGCCTTCCCTGGTGTCACTATGGGCCTTAGACAACACTGTATGGCCTCTGGCCATAGTCCGATCATCTCTATTCGGATTGCCTTTTCTTTACCGATTATAACTGTAATTTCCCATCTTCGAGAATTTTTACAGAAAAATCGGGACCTCAAATCAAAATTCTGTGACTCCTCATTCTATCCGGAATCCTTTCCTCTATCTCCCGGTATTTTCAGATATTTTATCCGGACCGGGCTGTTTTGGCCTGAAAAAGCACTCACGCGCACACTTTTCCAAAATGACCATTTTACCCCTGGTCATATTTCTAATTCTTTCATACACATAGAGACCTCATATGCACATTTCACAGTTCAGTGAAATGATCAGCATAATTTTCTCTATTTTCTGGCAAAATATGGTACTCATCGGCCACCAGTCCGATCTTTCCCATAATTACGATTATGCCCTTGAATTCTCTTCCTGGCATCTCTAGGCCTAAAAATTGGGGTGTTACATTTCTACCCCCCTTAAAATAAATTTCGTCCTCGAAATTTACTTGGCATCTTAGTCAACGATCCTGGATATAGCTCTTCTGTATATCCCTTCCTGGTTTATGACTAAGGCTTGGGGCATTCATCCTCTTATACTTATGGACAACTCATTACACTTGTGAGTAGTGTCCATTTCTTTCATATCTTATTCCTTAGAATTTTTATGTAATTATGGGGTCTACATCACTCTTCTTACACTTTGCTAATCTCTCAGGAGAGATATTGTTCTTCTGACCTTCTTTCTCCTGATACGAGATCATAACCCAGATAACTTCTCTGACTTGTTATCATGATCACTTTCTTTAGATCCGAAAAGAACTCTTCATTATCCATATCATCATCTAGGCCTATAGTTCCTTACAGCTCAGTCGCCCCTACAGCTATGGTTCTTCTTAACCATTCTTAGGGTCGACCTTAGGGAATATTGAAGACTGTGTCTGGGGTAAGAGCAAATACCTTTCCTAGGGATGTCCGCATTCTTAGGGCAACCTCTTACAAAGTGGCCTTTCTTACCACAACTGCTTTACCCTGCTCGACATTCCTAGGTGCCATGGCTCTTTCCACCACATTGACATCTCTGCTCTCCAATCTGATCATTACCCTGATCAGTCCCCTGCCTGAACTATTGCCTCTTTCTCTTACTATTGGCTTTACAACTTAAGCTACCTCCCAGAGTGCTCTTAGCCTATTCTTTTCTATTCTCAACAAATAGAAGATTCTATTCTTTACTTCTCAGGCATACTTCTACCAAACTTTGAATATCAGTACTCAGATTCGAATTTGGACTCCGTCTTCGTTTAAGGAAAAACTAAGTTTAGTCTGTATAATAGAGGCTCTCTGGGAAAACAATTTCAAATAATTTTTCTGGATGAGTGTATCAACTAGTAAAGCTTTCTCACCTTAACTTCGTCTTTGGCATTCATCTTCCCAAAGAGATACTACATTGTACTCATATGTCATGGCTCATTACTTTCCTTAGGCTAGGTCTAACTACGACCTCGGGATCTAACTGCGATCAACCGTTAGCCTCTTCAGAATCTATCTGCGACCCTGAAGCTGTTAGGATCTAACTGCGACCCTGGAGCCATGCTAGGATCTAACTATGACCCTCCAGAATCTAACTGTGATTCTGTTGTACTGTATATCTCCCGAAGATCTTAAACCAACAGACTAAGTTATAAGGTTAACTTCTTCCACCTGTTGATAACTCCATAAAAACTTTAAAAATATATTTAGTAGCCTCCTATTATTTACCCAGACTTTACTTACTTCCTCTTTTACTCAAGAGTTCCTTCTCATCTTTCAACCTGTGCTCTAACTGCGAGCCATTTGAATTATGTTCTAACTGTGAGCATTCTACATCAGATCCAACTCTTATCTGAAGAGTGATCTATACTCATCTGAATCTAGCTCTATCTGAGAGCCACCTGTTTCAGATCCCACTCTTATCTGAAGAGTGATCTAGAAACAATCCTTTTACCGTTATCTGTATACCATTCCGCTTAATAGAAATGGCCCTGAGTACTGTATTAACAAGCCTATAGAAATACCTGAGTAACCTCAATCATATCTGAGTAACCTCAATCATATATCATGTCTGAGTATCATATCATAACTTATCGTCCCATAACTGAGACTATCTATCATCCTCAAATCATATGGCATGGGAGCAACCTACTTTCTCATAACTTTCTTATCTCATATATGTACTCATATATACTCTACCCTGCATGCACTGCAAAAGGGGAGTATCCATTCATCATAGCATACTCTAACATGCATGTCATCCTTTGACAACTGCAATGGAATGCAACTATCATAACTTATGGCACATAAGCCATATCATCATCATATTTTGCTCAACCATCCATTAGATATCGTAACAATCCAAGTAAGCCTCAAAACATATTTTTTTGATCATATTATTTGTCAGATCATCATCTGATCATACTATCTATCGCATTATCTGTCAGATTATCAATCACATGATCAGAATCTGACAGGCACCTCTGTCTATCTTACTTAGGCTGCCACACTACCCTCTTACCAGGGTATAGACTCAACCCTTCACTACTTTATCTTATATAGGGAATTGGGGAGTCACTTTATCTCTTAACTGTGGCTATCTCTTTACTATCTTTCAACTTCTTCTATCTATCCATTAGTCCTAGTCTATTCTTGACCAGACTATGGTTCCTTATTAGCCTTTCATTTGATCCTTAATCCTCATGGATCTCATTAATCATCTTTCACTATTACTTCTGTTCTCTAGGGTATTCTCCCCTAGGTCTACTACTTCTTTGTGATGGAATCCCTCTGCTTAGGGAACATTTAGCTCTTTATCTATTACCCATCACGTCTCTAATCTTAGGCCATGTGCTAGGATCATTCCTAGGCAAATCTCATCCCAGCTTTTAGGTCTTCTATTCAGATTAGCTGAATAAAACCTCTGTAATGCAGATCTACTCTTAGTTATCACATAGAGGATCTACTTTTTCACATTGTCTTAAACTGATCTTTCGTACCTCAGTACCTTTGTACTGTTTGGCTTACCATATGCTATACCAATCCTTTAGCTGATGGACTTCAGCAATGGTTGGTACCTTCATTATCATATGGCCTCTGCTATCTTTTGTTGTGACCTGAGAACTGCATAGTCACAACTCACATGCTCTGCGACTTTTAGTCGTAACCGTCGCACACTACTCGTCACGACCTGGCATCTCTGCGTCCTTTAGTCACAACCTATAACATCGCTACCTGAACTCCTTTGTACACTGGTCGCGTACTGCAACATTACTCATTGTGACCTGAGGTCTTCTTACGTCGCAACATCAACTTATCTGTACATATTAGTCGCGACATAAGACTCCTCTTTTCTACTTCCTACTTTTAAAACATGTAGTCATACTCATCCTCATACAACGGCAACATACTAGGTATAGGGTAGCTCAATAGTGTGCATACTGGACAATACAATCCAATCACATACAGGATTTATCCGTTCATTAGCCAGTGGAAATAGAACACAAATAAACTCGTACCTTAGTTTGGTACAGGAGACTTTCTTATCCCGTTGCCAGTCAGGTATATACTCTTCCTTGAGTCGGGTATCTTTCGCCCGTTGTGTTCTGTGGACACTCCCTGGCATAATGTCCATACTTTCCACACTTATAGCGTAACCCTTAACCTATCAGACAAAGCCTCATACCATGGTCTCGACCACAGTTCCTACATTTATTAGGCCTTGGTTGCCTACTAACTTCTCTTGACCCACCACCTGGCCTACTTCCCTATTTCTTATTAACTTCTGACCCATATGCTGGCCCATTTCTCTTCTTACTGTTCCTTCTCAAGGAACCTGGTGGCATCACTTTCAGTGGTACTGATGGAGTAAACTTACTCTTTTCTAGTTATTGCACATTCATTTCTAGCTTGTATACTGCCAGCTGGGTCTTTATTTCAGTGGGACATTCTAAAACCTTAAAGATTTTCTCTAACTGGCTTACCCAATCTTCAGCTATTTGGGTGTCAAAAGTCCCTTCAAACATGGGCGGATTAAACTTATGGAATCGTTCCATCCATGTTTGCAGACTTCCCTGGTTATTGTTATTTCCTATAGACCTCTGACGTCTATTCATTCCAGTCTGCTCATGATCTGGCTGAGGTTCAGGTTCTATATCATTCTCTGGTACTACCTCCTTCCCAGACTGCTGTAATCTTGCAACCGCAGTAGCAACCGCCGTAGTGATAGCAGAATCTCACTCTTGATCTTGACGAGCCTGGGTTGCCCACATCACATTGTGACTTATGACTTAACTTGTTGTAACTTGGATATCTGGCATCCTTACCAAAGTATCTGGTCACAACACGATACCTCGAGCTACTCTTTGCAGCTTCCTCAGTCGTAAACTCATCAACTTTTATCTCTATCCATAGAGGAAACTGCTTCTTAAACATTGTTCTGCTTAGTCCAGCCCTATTGTGTTAATAAACACGAGTCCTCGACTGTATTGGCTGACTAAGATTAGCCGATCATAATCATATCCTTCGTAAGACTATAAAGCTCAGGGTCTAGCCTCATTCATCTGGGTGTCATTGTCTTCTGTCTAAGCCTTTTCAAGCAGTGAACACCATCCCTATATCATACTCCAGGGAGAGGATCACTCAAACTTCTCATTTGTTTAAGGAATCAAACTAACTAAACCAGAGCATCACTGAGCCAGAACCTTCTGTTCTGTGCCAGAATCTTATGCTCGGAGCCAGAACCCTTTGTTCTGTGCTATCCTTATTATTCTGTACTAACACCATAAATTATCTGTTCAGAGCATTTCCTAAGCCAGAATCCTTTGCTCTGATACCAAAATGAAACATCCTTCCTTTCATATGTCTTAGGGACCATTCAGTAGCATTTAGAACCACTTTCAAAATCATTGAAGTCCAATTCCCCAATCTGGAATTTTACTCTTATCGAGTACTGTTCACTTGAAAATTCCAGATGAGTGACCTGACTTCGAAAAATCATAACTAATTCTATAAAAATAAAAATGAAGTGGTTCCAATTGCTAAATGAAGCTAACTCAATTATATTTCAGGGAAAAATAACTCGTTGACCATTCATTGACCAAGTCAACGTCAGTCAACGTGTCAAATTTACTGTTCATTCCACGCTTTTCTCCCTGAATCCAGCATTCTGGTCCCAACTTTAATAATTTATATCTCCTTGTGTAGACATCCAAATGATACATTTTATATATAAAATTAAAGCTTGGTATGTCTAATATTTACCATAAAAATTTCGTACATTTATTCATCCATTTACTATTTTTAATCATTTATCAAATATGACTAGGTTACCACGTGTTACTGTTCACAATGGTAAATTTCAGTATTTCTACTTTGCATACATATGCATACATCCATCATACAACAGTCAAACATGCCAAACAACAATTATTATTAATTAATAAGTTGTTTTACATCTGGTCATGTACATAAATTCTCATGGTTCTATTACATCTTTTTCTGCCTAAACTCCGGCAGCATAACCGCTACGCTTCATCTGTACAAAGAACTGAACCGTACTGATTCGGTAATCCCCTCATGAGAACTACCATTCTACGTAGTACCTAGGAAAGACTAGATGAACCGGCTAGGTCCACTCACTTCTAGCCTCCTTAGACAGCACTACGTACACAGTACTTATCATATACTGATGCTCAGTCTTTACTTCGGCAGCATAACGGCGTCTCTTAAAATTCCCAAAATTCATTTCGACATAACCTCCCCTGTAATGGGTTATTTATTGGGATGAGATTCGGGGGAATCTCAGTAGCAATAATCATAACAATATACGTAATGCAGAGTGACAGTGCTTGCTTGTGATTGTGTACAGATAAGTATGCTGCGTGCTTCCATGCTTAATAACATATGATCATAGCATTACAGCAGAGCTTCATACATAACATATAAGACAACAATCCAACCAAACAATAGCACAATAAATCACAAAGCCCTTACATAAAAGCTAGGATTAGTTACTACCTCAAAGGCTCAGCAGAGCTCTACTATCTCTATTCTGCTTCCAACTCCGCCAGAACTTCCTTTCTTTCTTTCTTCCTCTCACTTTCTCTCTCTAGCACCTCCTCCTCTCTCTAAAATGGGCTCTTGGCCGTGGCATATGAATGGCAAGGGGGGGTATTTATAACCTCCTCCAATGGCAAGCTCGTAACTTCCATGAACTTTGATCCTGCGGTCCTGGTTTTTCCTGGATTTTCCTATTTTTCTTAATTCCTCCTTTACTGCATCATGCATGACATCATTGGGACACCTCACCAGGACACCTCAGCGCCACATTTATCACATGCCTGAAATCCTGGACACCTCAGCAGATGACTCAGCATGCTGACTCACCGGTCCAGTATCTTGCCTCGTAATACGTGTCCTCAACTTTTTCCTTCTGCCTTTAAGATTGCGCCATGTGGCACCTGGAAGGGACCTTTCACACCTTCCAATGATATCCAGATAAATCCAGGACTTTATCTGATCACCTCCTCGGTTATCGTGCCGACCGAGTAACTTTACTTTATTGAAACAGCATTAAAATAATATTTTAATGCCACTTTTTCCAACACATTACTGGGCCTACGTTTTTGGCCTCTGGGAATGTTGTCTTGGATCCTGTTCAAGCTCAAGTACTCTGATGGCTCGATTCCCAAGAAACAGCCCTTGGCAAATTACCAAAATGCCCTTGGGTGCCCTTGTACTATTTTAACCCTAAGGGTAAAATCTTCATTTTACACCCTTCTGTACTCTGTCAGGGTATATACTGACTCTCAGTAACTTTATCTGTATGTACCTTGGCTTCTGGGCCTGTCCAGAATTACCAAAATGCCCTTCATTCATCTGTTACACTTTTGTACAGCACAGGGGCATTTTCGTAATTTCGCACTTTTTGGGGTTCTGCCGGACACTGGCCCACCTATCAGTCCAAGTATCTTACTGGGCCTCTGTTAGCGCCATTATTGGGCCTTTCTGGGTCCAATATCCTCATGGCACGCATTACGAGGAATCTTCCCCCGTTAAAAATTATTGAATATTTTATCTATTATTCACCGTTTATACACATATCCGGACACCGGCTCCTTCTGTCCGATACATTGGCCTGCGGTGTTCAGGCATCCCTGTGAGTCATATCAGTCATCTGACCGAGGTCATCCGAACTCATTCAGTCCCTTTTTAAATACCGATAAATCTCCCTATCGGATACCCGGAGGCCTCACACTCCCGTCTGGATTTTCTAATCTGTGAATAACTTTTTCTATAGGCCTCCTATCGGTATTCTGTCAGTTTTTCGACATCCGTCCCATAAGGACGTATCATCCTGTATTTTCTCACCTAGATCTGAATTCTAGGATATCCGGTATGAATTTTTATAACTTTTGGACGATCAGTCCATTTCTGGCTATCTGGAGTCTTCAAAAATTCCTGTATTAAGCCAGATTACCGAGCGTCACTTGCTCTCTCTACCGGTGAAATCTGGGACTGAAATGCTTTCGGACAGTCCAAACGACTTCCGGCCTGACTTTCTTTAATTACAATTTAGCCCCAGGGAACTTTTCTTCTTTTCATTTAAGTCCCTTTTTACTTGGCTAAAATTACACTTAAGGACCCCACATTTTTGTCTACTTTCCTTTTTGGCCTTGAAACTTTCCATAATTGCACTTAAGTCCTTTCATTTCCTTTACTAGGCCTAGGGGCATTATTATCTTTTCATATTTTACCAGAGTATTCTCTGGCCCTGGTCAACTATCCAGATACCCCTTCTTGACTGTCTAACCTTAGCCAAATGACCAAAATACCCTTTACTTATTCTTCAGTTATTCTATAACATAAGGGCATTTTCGTCATTTTGCACATTTTCCCGGACACCGGCCCCTCTTACCACTGAACTGATATTATGGGCCTGAGCCTTCCCTGGTGTCACTACGGGCCTTAGACAACACTGTATGGCCTCTGGCCATAGTCCGATCATCTCTATTCGGATTGCCTTTTCTTTACCGATTATAACTGTAATTTCCCATATTCGAGAATTTTTACAGAAAAATCGGGACCTCAAATCAAAATTCTGTGACTCCTCATTCTATCCGGAATCCTTTCCTCTATCTCCTGGTATTTTCAGATATTTTATCCGGACCGGGCTGTTTTGGCCTGAAAAAGCACTCACGCGCACACTTTTCCAAAATGACCATTTTACCCCTGGTCATATTTCTAATTCTTTCATACACATAGAGACCTCATATGCACATTTCACAGTTCAGTGAAATGATCAGCATAATTTTCTCTATTTTCTGGCAAAATATGGTACTCATCGGCCACCAGTCCGATCTTTCCCATAATTACGATTATGCCCTTGAATTCTCTTCCTGGCATCTCTAGGCCTAAAAATTGGGGTGTTACATGGAACGCCCTCTTTCTTTGTAAAATTCATGCATATTCGTCAAGAATCAGTTACCGAAAGCTAGAACTTTGGAACTTTTGCACACTTGCAGAATTGAATGAAAAGTCACGACCCACCTCAACTTTCAATCAATAAGAATTCTAGAATGCCACTATGGTTGTGGCTTCTATCCATACAGATCTCGAGAGTGTTTCTAGCCTCTTCTAGCGTACGTTTTGCACTGCTGAAGAATTGAATACAAAGTCAAGAACCGTCTTGACATTCAAATGGCAATCTGGAACGCCCTCTTTCTTTGCAAAATTCATGCATATTCGTCAAGAATCGGTTACCGAAAGCTAGAACTTTGGAACTTTTGCACACTTGCAGAATTGAATGAAAAGTCACGACCCACCTCAACATTCAATCAATAAGAATTCTAGAATGCCACTTTGGTTGTGGCTTCTATCCATACAGATCTCGAGAGTGTTTCTAGCCTCTTCTAGCGTACGTTTTGCACTGCTGAAGAACTGAATACAAAGTCAAGAACCGTCTTGACATTGAAATTGCAATCTGGAACGCCCTCTTTCTTTGCAAAATTCATGCATATTCGTCAAGAATCGTTTACCGAAAGCTAGAACTTTGGAACTTTTGCACACTTGCAGAATTGAATGAAAAGTCACGACCCACCTCAACTTTCAATCAATAAGAATTCTAGAATACCACTATGGTTGTGGCTTCTATCCATACAGATCTCGAGAGTGTTTCTAGCCTCTTCTAGCGTACGTTTTGCACTGCTGAAGAAATGAATACAAAGTCAAGAACCGTCTTGACATTCAAATTGCAATCTGGAACGCCCTCTTTCTTTGCAAAATTCATGCATATTCGTTAAGAATCGGTTACCGAAAGCTAGAACTTTGGAACTTTTGCACACTTGCAGAATTGAATAAAAAGTCACGACCCACCTCAACATTCAATCAATAAGAATTCTAGAATGCCACTTTGGTTGTGGCTTCTATCCATACAGATCTCGAGAGAGTTTCTAGCCTCTTCTAGCGTATGTTTTGCACCGCTGAAGAATTGAATACAAAGTCAAGAACCATCTTGACGTTCAAATGGCAATCTGGAAGGCCCTCTTTTTTTGCAAAATTCATGAATATTCGTCAAGAATCAGTTACCAAAAGCTAGAACTTTGGAACTTTTGCACACTTGCAGAATTGAATAAAAAGTCACGACCCACCTCAACATTCAATCAATAAGAATTCTAGAATGCCACTTTGGTTGTGGCTTCTATCCATACAGATCTCGAGAGTGTTTCTAGCCTCTTCTAGCGTACGTTTTGCACCGCTGAAGACTTGAATACAAAGTCAAGAACCAACTTGACATTCAAATTGCAATCTGGAACGCCCTCTTTCTTTGCAAAAATCATGCATATTCGTCAAGAATCGGTTACGGAAAGCTAGAACTTTGGAACTTTCGCACATTTGCAGAATTGAATGAAAAGTCACGACCCACCTCAACATTCAATCAATAAGAATTCTAGAATGCCACTTTGGTTGTGGCTTCTATCCATACAGATCTCGAGAGTGTTTCTAGCCTCTTCTAGCGTACGTTTTGCACCGCTGAAGAATTGAATACAAAGTCAAGAACCATCTTGACATTCAAATGGCAATCTGGAATGCCCTCTTTCTTTGCAAAATTCATGCATATTCGTCAAGAATCAGTTATGGAAAGCTAGAACTTTGGAACTTTTGCACACTTGCAGAATTGAATGAAAAGTAACGACCCAGCTCAACATTCAATCAATAAGAATTCTAGAATGCCACTTTGGTTGTGGCTTCTATCCATACAGATCTCGAGAGTGTTTCTAGCCTCTTCTAGCGTACGTTTTGCACTGCTGAAGAACTGAATACAAAGTCAAGAACCGTCTTGACATTCAAATTGCAATCTGGAACGCCCTCTTTCTTTGCAAATTTCATGCATATTCTTCAAGAATCGGTTACCGAAAGCTAGAACTTTTGGAACTTTTGCACACTTGCAGAATTGAATGAAAAGTCACGACCCACCTCAACATTCAATCAATAAGAATTCTAGAATGCCACTTTGGTTGTGGCTTCTATCCATACAGATCTCGAGAGTGTTTCTAGCCTCTTCTAGCGTACGTTTTGCACTGCTGAAGAATTGAATACAAAGTCAAGAACCGTCTTGACATTCAAATTGCAATCTGGAACGCCCTCTTTCTTTGCAAAATTCATGCATATTCGCAATCTGGAACGCCCTCTTTCTTTGCAAAATTCATGCATATTCGTCAAGAATCGGTTACCGAAAGCTAGAACTTTGGAACTTTTGCAAACTTGCAGAATTGAATGAAAAGTCACGACCCACCTCAACATTCAATCAATAAGAATTCTAGAATGCCACTATGGTTGTGGCTTCTATCCATACAGATCTCGAGAGTGTTTCTAGCCTCGTCTAGTGTACGTTTTGCACTGCTGAAGAATTGAATACAAAGTCAAGAACCGTCTTGACATTCAAATTGCAATCTGGAACGCCCTCTTTCTTTGCAAAATTCATGCATATTCGTCAAGAATCGGTTACCGAAAGCTAGAACTTTGGAACTTTTGCACACTTGCAGAATTGAATGAATAGTCACGACCCACCTCAACTTTCAATCAATAAGAATTCTAGAATGCCACTATGGTTGTGGCTTCTATCCATACAGATCTCGAGAGTGTTTCTAGCCTCTTCTAGCGTACGTTTTGCACTGCTGAAGAATTGAATACAAAGTCAAGAACCGTCTTGACATTCAAATTGCAATCTGGAACGCCCTCTTTCTTTGCAAATTTCATGCATATTCGTCAAGAATCGGTTACCGACAGCTAGAACTTTGGAACTTTTGCACACTTGCAGAATTGAATGAAAAGTCACGACCCACCTCAACATTCAATCAATAAGAATTCTAGAATGCCACTTTGGTTGTGGCTTCATCCATACAGATCTCGAGAGTGTTTCTAGCCTCTTCTAGCGTACGTTTTGCACTGCTGAAGAATTGAATACAAAGTCAAGAAGCATCTTGACATTCAAATTGCAATCTGGAACGCCCTCTTTCTTTGCAAAATTCATGCATATTCGTCAAGAATCGGTTACCGAAAGCTAGAACTTTCGAACTTCTGCACACTTGCAATTGAATGAAAAGTCACGACCCACCTCAACATTCAATCAATAAGAATTCTAGAATGCCACTTTGGTTGTGGCTTCTATCCATACAGATCTCGAGAGTGTTTCTAGCCTCTTCTAGCGTACGTTTTGCACTGCTGATGAATTGAATACAAAGTCAAGAAGCATCTTGACATTCAAATTGCAATCTGGAACGCCCTCTTTCTTTGCAAAATTCATGCATATTCGTCAAGAATCGGTTACCGAAAGCTAGAACTTTGGAACTTTTGCACACTTGCAGAATTGAATCAAAAGTCACGACCCACCTCAACATTCAATCAATAAGAATTCTAGAATGCCACTTTGGTTGTGGCTTCTATCCATACAGATCTCGAGAGTGTTTATAGCCTCTTCTAGCGTACGTTTTGCACTGCTGAAGAACTGAATACAAAGTCAAGAACCGTCTTGACATTCAAATGGCAATCTGGAACGCCCTCTTTCTTTGCAAAATTCATGCATATTCGTCAAGAATCGGTTACCGAAAGCTAGAACTTTGGAACTTTTGCACACTTGCAGAATTGAATGAAAAGTGATGACCCACCTCAACTTTCAATCAATAAGAATTCTAGAATACCTCTTTGGTTATGGCTTCTATCCATACAGATCTCGAGAGTGTTTCTAGCCTTTTCTAGCGTACGTTTTGCACTGCTGAAGAATTGAATACAAAGTCAAGAACCGTCTTGACATTCAAATTGCAATCTGGAACGCCCTCTTTCTTTGCAAAATTCATGCATATTCGTTAAGAATCGGTTACCGAAAGCTAGAACTTTTGGAACTTTTGCACACTTGCAGAATTGAATGAAAAGTCACGACCCACCTCAACATTCAATCAATAAGAATTCTAGAATGCCACTTTGGTTGTGGCTTCTATCCATACAGATCTCGAGAGTGTTTCTAGCCTCTTCTAGCGTACGTTTTGCACTGCTGAAGAACTGAATACAAAGTCAAGAACCATCTTGACATTCAAATTGCAATCTGGAACGCCCTCTTTCTTTGCAAAATTCATGCATATTCGTCAAGAATCGGTTACCGAAAGCTAGAACTTTGGAACTTTTGCACACTTGCAGAATTGAATGAAAAGTCACGACCCACCTCAACTTTCAATCAATAAGAATTCTAGAATGCCACTATGGTTGTGGCTTCTATCCATACAGATCTCGAGAGTGTTTCTAGCCTCTTCTAGCGTACGTTTTGCACTGCTGAAGGAATGAATACAAAGTCAAGAACCCTCTTGACATTCAAATTGCAATCTGGAACGCCCTCTTTCTTTGCAAAATTCATGCATATTCGTCAAGAATCGGTTACCGAAAGCTAGAACTTTGGAACTTTTGCACACTTGCAGAATTGAATGAAAAGTCACGACCCAGCTCAACATTCAATCAATAAGAATTCTAGAATGCCACTTTGGTTGTGGATTCTATCCATACAGATCTCGAGAGTGTTTCTAGCCTCTTCTAGCGTACGTTTTGCACTGCTGAAGAACTGAATACAAAGTCAAGAACCATCTTGACATTCAAATTGCAATCTGGAACGCCCTCTTTCTTTGCAAAATTCATGCATATTCGTCAAGAATCGTTTACCGAAAGCTAGAACTTTGGAACTTTTGCACACGTGCAGAATTGAATGAAAAGTCTTGACGCACCTCAACATTCAATCAATAAGAATTCAAGAATGCCACTTTGGTTGTGGCTTCTATCCATACAGATCTCGAGAGTGTTTCTAGCCTCTTCTAGCGTACGTTTTGCACTGCTGAAGAATTGAATACAAAGTCAAGAAGCATCTTGACATTCAAATTGCAATCTGGAACGCCCTCTTTCTTTGCAAAATTCATGCATATTCGTCAAGAATCGGTTACCGAAAGCTAGAACTTTGGAACTTTTGCACACTTGCAGAATTGAATGAAAAGTCACGACCCACCTCAACATTCAATCAATAAGAATTCTAGAATGCCACTATGGTTGTGGCTTCTATCCATAGAGATCTCGAGAGTGTTTCTAGCCTCTTCTAGCGTACGTTTTGCACTGCTGAAGAATTGAATACAAAGTAAAGAACCATCTTGACATTCAAATTGCAATCTGGAACGCCCTCTTTCTTTGCAAAATTCATGCATATTCGTCAAGAATCGATTACCGAAAGCTAGAACTTTGGAACTTTTGCACACTTGCAGAATTGAATGAAAAGTCACGACCCACCTCAACTTTCAATCAATAAGAATTCTAGAATGCCACTATGGTTGTGGCTTCTATCCATACAGATCTCGAGAGTGTTTCTAGCCTCTTCTAGCGTATGTTTTGCACTGCTGAAGGAATGAATACAAAGTCAAGAACCCTCTTGACATTCAAATTGCAATCTGGAACGCCCTCTTTCTTTGCAAAATTCATGCATATTCGTCAAGAATCGGTTACCGAAAGCTAGAACTTTGGAACTTTTGCACACTTGCAGAATTGAATGAAAAGTCACGACCCAGCTCAACATTCAATCAATAAGAATTCTAGAATGCCACTTTGGTTGTGGATTCTATCCATACAGATCTCGAGAGTGTTTCTAGCCTCTTCTAGCGTACGTTTTGCACTGCTGAAGAACTGAATACAAAGTCAAGAACCATCTTGACATTCAAATTGCAATCTGGAACGCCCTCTTTCTTTGCAAAATTCATGCATATTCGTCAAGAATCGTTTACCGAAAGCTAGAACTTTGGAACTTTTGCACACGTGCAGAATTGAATGAAAAGTCACGACCCACCTCAACATTCAATCAATAAGAATTCAAGAATGCCACTTTGGTTGTGGCTTCTATCCATACAGATCTCGAGAGTGTTTCTAGCCTCTTCTAGCGTACGTTTTGCACTGCTGAAGAATTGAATACAAAGTCAAGAAGCATCTTGACATTCAAATTGCAATCTGGAACGCCCTCTTTCTTTGCAAAATTCATGCATATTCGTCAAGAATCGGTTACCGAAAGCTAGAACTTTGGAACTTTTGCACACTTGCAGAATTGAATGAAAAGTCACGACCCACCTCAACATTCAATCAATAAGAATTCTTGAATGCCACTATGGTTGTGGCTTCTATCCATAGAGATCTCGAGAGTGTTTCTAGCCTCTTCTAGCGTACGTTTTGCACTGCTGAAGAATTGAATACAAAGTAAAGAACCATCTTGACATTCAAATTGCAATCTGGAACGCCCTCTTTCTTTGCAAAATTCATGCATATTCGTCAAGAATCGGTTACCGAAAGCTAGAACTTTGGAACTTTTGCACACTTGCAGAATTGAATGAAAAGTCACGACCCACCTCAACTTTCAATCAATAAGAATTCTAGAATGCCACTATGGTTGTGGCTTCTATCCATACAGATCTCGAGAGTGTTTCTAGCCTCTTCTAGCGTACGTTTTGCACTGCTGAAGAATTGAATACAAAGTCAAGAAGCATCTTGACATTCAAATTGCAATCTGGAACGCCCTCTTTCTTTGCAAAATTCATGCATATTCGTCAAGAATCGGTTACCGAAAGCTAGAACTTTGGAACTTTTGCACACTTGCAGAATTGAATGAAAAGTCACGACCCACCTCAACTTTCAATCAATAAGAATTCTAGAATGCCACTATGGTTGTGGCTTCTATCCATACAGATCTCGAGAGTGTTTCTAGCCTCTTCTAGCGTACGTTTTGCACTGCTGAAGAATTGAATACAAAGTCAAGAAGCATCTTGACATTCAAATTGCAATCTGGAACGCCCTCTTTCTTTGCAAAATTCATGCATATTCGTCAAGAATCGGTTACCGAAAGCTAGAACTTTGGAACTTTTGCACACTTGCAGAATTGAATGAAAAGTCACGACCCACCTCAACTTTCAATCAATAAGAATTCTAGAATGCCACTATGGTTGTGGCTTCTATCCATACAGATCTCGAGAGTGTTTCTAGCCTCGTCTAGCGTACGTTTTGCACTGCTGAAGAATTGAATACAAAGTCAAGAACCGTCTTGACATTCAAATTGCAATCTGGAACGCCCTCTTTCTTTGCAAAATTCATGCATATTCGTCAAGAATCGGTTACCGAAAGCTAGAACTTTTGGAACTTTTGCACACTTGCAGAATTGAATGAAAAGTCACGACCCAGCTCAACATTCAATCAATAAGAATTCTAGAATGCCACTTTGGTTGTGGCTTCTATCCATACAGATCTCGAGAGTGTTTCTAGCCTCTTCTAGCGTACGTTTTGCACTGCTGAAGAACTGAATACAAAGTCAAGAAGCATCTTGACATTCAAATTGCAATCTGGAACGCCCTCTTTCTTTGCAAAATTCATGCATATTCGTCAAGAATCGGTTACCGAAAGCTAGAACTTTGGAACTTTTGCACACTTGCAGAATTGAATGAAAAGTCACGACCCACCTCAACTTTCAATCAATAAGAATTCTAGAATGCCACTATGGTTGTGGCTTCTATCCATACAGATCTCGAGAGTGTTTCTAGCCTCGTCTAGCGTACGTTTTGCACTGCTGAAGAATTGAATACAAAGTCAAGAACCGTCTTGACATTCAAATTGCAATCTGGAACGCCCTCTTTCTTTGCAAAATTCATGCATATTCGTCAAGAATCGGTTACCGAAAGCTAGAACTTTTGGAACTTTTGCACACTTGCAGAATTGAATGAAAAGTCACGACCCAGCTCAACATTCAATCAATAAGAATTCTAGAATGCCACTTTGGTTGTGGCTTCTATCCATACAGATCTCGAGAGTGTTTCTAGCCTCTTCTAGCGTACGTTTTGCACTGCTGAAGAACTGAATACAAAGTCAAGAACCATCTTGACATTCAAATTGCAATCTGGAACGCCCTCTTTCTTTGCAAAATTCATGCATATTTGTCAAGAATCGGTTACCGAAAGCTAGAACTTTGGAACTTTTGCACACTTGCAGAATTGAATGAAAAGTCACGACCCACCTCAACTTTCAATCAATAAGAATTCTAGAATGCCACTATGGTTGTGGCTTCTATCCATACAGATCTCGAGAGTGTTTCTAGCCTCTTCTAGCGTACGTTTTGCACTGCTGAAGGAATGAATACAAAGTCAAGAACCCTCTTGACATTCAAATTGCAATCTGGAACGCCCTCTTTCTTTGCAAAATTCATGCATATTCGTCAAGAATCGGTTACCGAAAGCTAGAACTTTCGAACTTTTGCACACTTGCAGAATTGAATGAAAAGTCACGACCCAGCTCAACATTCAATCAATAAGAATTCTAGAATGCCACTTTGGTTGTGGATTCTATCCATACAGATCTCGAGAGTGTTTCTAGCCTCTTCTAGCGTACGTTTTGCACTGCTGAAGAACTGAATACAAAGTCAAGAACCATCTTGACATTCAAACTGCAATCTGGAACGCCCTCTTTCTTTGCAAAATTCATGCATATTCGTCAAGAATCGTTTACCGAAAGCTAGAACTTTCGAACTTTTGCACACGTGCAGAATTGAATGAAAAGTCACGACCCACCTCAACATTCAATCAATAAGAATTCTAGAATGCCACTTTGGTTGTGGCTTCTATCCATAGAGATCTCGAGAGTGTTTCTAGCCTCTTCTAGCGTACGTTTTGCACTGCTGAAGAATTGAATACAAAGTAAAGAACCATCTTGACATTCAAATTGCAATCTGGAACGCCCTCTTTCTTTGCAAAATTCATGCATATTCGTCAAGAATCGGTTACCGAAAGCTAGAACTTTGGAACTTTTGCACACTTGCAGAATTGAATGAAAAGTCACGACCCACCTCAACATTCAATCAATAAGAATTCTAGAATGCCACTATGGTTGTGGCTTCTATCCATAGAGATCTCGAGAGTGTTTCTAGCCTCTTCTAGCGTACGTTTTGCACTGCTGAAGAATTGAATACAAAGTAAAGAAGCATCTTGACATTCAAATTGCAATCTGGAACGCCCTCTTTCTTTGCAAAATTCATGCATATTCGTCAAGAATCGGTTACCGAAAGCTAGAACTTTGGAACTTTTGCACACTTGCAGAATTGAATGAAAAGTCACGACCCACCTCAACTTTCAATCAATAAGAATTCTAGAATGCCACTATGGTTGTGGCTTCTATCCATACAGATCTCGAGAGTGTTTCTAGCCTCGTCTAGCGTACGTTTTGCACTGCTGAAGAATTGAATACAAAGTCAAGAACCGTCTTGACATTCAAATTGCAATCTGGAACGCCCTCTTTCTTTGCAAAATTCATGCATATTCGTCAAGAATCGGTTACCGAAAGCTAGAACTTTTGGAACTTTTGCACACTTGCAGAATTGAATGAAAAGTCACGACCCAGCTCAACATTCAATCAATAAGAATTCTAGAATGCCACTTTGGTTGTGGCTTCTATCCATACAGATCTCGAGAGTGTTTCTAGCCTCTTCTAGCGTACGTTTTGCACTGCTGAAGAATTGAATACAAAGTCAAGAAGCATCTTGAAATTCAAATTGCAATCTGGAACGCCCTCTTTTTTTGCAAAATTCATGCATATTCGTCAAGAATCGGTTACTGAAAGCTAGAACTTTGGAACTTTTGCACACTTGCAGAATTGAATCAAAAGTCACGACCCACTTCAACATTCAATCAATAAGAATTCTAGAATGCCACTTTGGTTGTGGCTTCTATCCATACAGATCTCGAGAGTGTTTATAGCCTCTTCTAGCGTACGTTTTGCACTGCTGAAGAACTGAATACAAAGTCAAGAACCGTCTTGACATTCAAATGGCAATCTGGAACGCCCTCTTTCTTTGCAAAATTCATGCATATTCGTCAAGAATCGGTTACCGAAAGCTAGAACTTTGGAACTTTTGCACACTTGCAGAATTGAATGAAAAGTGACGACCCACCTCAACTTTCAATCAATAAGAATTCTAGAATGCCTCTTTGGTTGTGGCTTCTATCCATACAGATCTCGAGAGTGTTTCTAGCCTCTTCTAGCGTACGTTTTGCACTGCTGAAGAATTGAATACAAAGTCAAGAACCGTCTTGACATTCAAATTGCAATCTGGAACGCCCTCTTTCTTTGCAAAATTCATGCATATTCGTCAAGAATCGGTTACCGAAAGCTAGAACTTTGGAACTTTTGCACACTTGCAGAATTGAATGAAAAGTCACGACCCACCTCAACATTCAATCAATAAGAATTCTAGAATGCCACTTTGGTTGTGGCTTCTATCCATACAGATCTCGAGAGTGTTTCTAGCCTCTTCTAGCGTACGTTTTGCACTGCTGAAGAACTGAATACAAAGTCAAGAACCATCTTGACATTCAAATTGCAATCTGGAACGCCCTCTTTCTTTGCAAAATTCATGCATATTCGTCAAGAATCGGTTACCGAAAGCTAGAACTTTGGAACTTTTGCACACTTGCAGAATTGAATGAATAGTCACGACCCACCTCAACATTCAATCAATAAGAATTCTAGAATGCCACTTTGGTTGTGGCTTCTATCCATACAGATCTCGAGAGTGTTTCTAGCCTCTTCTAGCGTACGTTTTGCACTGCTGAAGAACTGAATACAAAGTCAAGAACCATCTTGACATTCAAATTGCAATCTGGAACGCCCTCTTTCTTTGCAAAATTCATGCATATTCGTCAAGAATCGGTTACCGAAAGCTAGAACTTTGGAACTTTTGCACACTTGCAGAATTGAATGAATAGTCACGACCCACCTCAACTTTCAATCAATAAGAATTCTAGAATGCCACTATGGTTGTGGCTTCTATCCATACAGATCTCGAGAGTGTTTCTAGCCTCTTCTAGCGTACGTTTTGCACCGCTGAAGAACTGAATACAAAGTCAAGAACCATCTTGACATTCAAATTGCAATCTGGAACGCCCTCTTTCTTTGCAAAATTCATGCATATTCGTCAAGAATCGGTTACCGAAAGCTAGAACTTTGGAACTTTTGCACACTTGCAGAATTGAATGAATAGTCACGACCCACCTCAACTTTCAATCAATAAGAATTCTAGAATGCCACTATGGTTGTGGCTTCTATCCATACAGATCTCGAGAGTGTTTCTAGCCTCTTCTAGCGTACGTTTTGCACCGCTGAAGAACTGAATACAAAGTCAAGAACCATCTTGACATTCAAATTGCAATCTGGAACGCCCTCTTTCTTTGCAAAATTCATGCATATTCGTCAAGAATCGGTTACCGAAAGCTAGAACTTTGGAACTTTTGCACACTTGCAGAATTGAATGAATAGTCACGACCCACCTCAACTTTCAATCAATAAGAATTCTAGAATGCCACTATGGTTGTGGCTTCTATCCATACAGATCTCGAGAGTGTTTCTAGCCTCTTCTAGCGTACGTTTTGCACTGCTGAAGAATTGAATACAAAGTCAAGAACCGTCTTGACATTCAAATTGCAATCTGGAACGCCCTCTTTCTTTGCAAATTTCATGCATATTCGTCAAGAATCGGTTACCGAAAGCTAGAACTTTGGAACTTTTGCACACTTGCAGAATTGAATCAAAAGTCACGACCCACCTCAACATTCAATCAATAAGAATTCTAGAATGCCACTTTGGTTGTGGCTTCTATCCATACAGATCTCGAGAGTGTTTATAGCCTCTTCTAGCGTACGTTTTGCACTGCTGAAGAACTGAATGCAAAGTCAAGAACCGTCTTGACATTCAAATGGCAATCTGGAACGCCCTCTTTCTTTGCAAAATTCATGCATATTCGTCAAGAATCGGTTACCGAAAGCTAGAACTTTGGAACTTTTGCACACTTGCAGAATTGAATGAAAAGTGATGACCCACCTCATCTTTCAATCAATAAGAATTCTAGAATACCTCTTTGGTTGTGGCTTCTATCCATACAGATCTCGAGAGTGTTTCTAGCCTCTTCTAGCGTACGTTTTGCACTGCTGAAGAATTGAATACAAAGTCAAGAACCGTCTTGACATTCAAATTGCAATCTGGAACGCCCTCTTTCTTTGCAAAATTCATGCATATTCGTCAAGAATCGGTTACCGAAAGCTAGAACTTTTGGAACTTTTGCACACTTGCAGAATTGAATGAAAAGTCACGACCCACCTCAACTTTCAATCAATAAGAATTCTAGAATGCCACTATGGTTGTGGCTTCTATCCATACAGATCTCGAGAGTGTTTCTAGCCTCTTCTAGCGTACGTTTTGCACTGCTGAAGAATTGAATACAAAGTCAAGAACCGTCTTGACATTCAAATTGCAATCTGGAACGCCCTCTTTCTTTGCAAATTTCATGCATATTCGTCAAGAATCGGTTACCGAAAGCTAGAACTTTGGAACTTTTGCACACTTGCAGAATTGAATGAATAGTCACGACCCACCTCAACTTTCAATCAATAAGAATTCTAGAATGCCACTATGGTTGTGGCTTCTATCCATACAGATCTCGAGAGTGTTTCTAGCCTCTTCTAGCGTACATTTTGCACTGCTGAAGAACTGAATACAAAGTCAAGAACCATCTTGACATTCAAATTGCAATCTGGAACGCCCTCTTTCTTTGGAAAATTCATGCATATTCGTCAAGAATCGGTACCGAAAGCTAGAACTTTCGAACTTTTGCACACTTGCAGAATTGAATGAAAAGTCACGACCCACCTCAACTTTCAATCAATAAGAATTCTAGAATGCCACTATGGTTGTGGCTTCTATCCATACAGATCTCGAGAGTGTTTCTAGCCTCTTCTAGCGTACGTTTTGCACTGCTGAAGGAATGAATACAAAGTCAAGAACCCTCTTGACATTCAAATGGCAATCTGGAACGCCCTCTTTCTTTGCAAAATTCATGCATATTCGTCAAGAATCGGTTACCGAAAGCTAGAACTTTCGAACTTTTGCACACTTGCAGAATTGAATGAAAAGTCACGACCCACCTCAACATTCAATCAATAAGAATTCTAGAATGCCACTTTGGTTGTGGCTTCTATCCATACAGATCTCGAGAGTGTTTCTAGCCTCTTCTAGCGTACGTTTTGCACTGCTGAAGAACTGAATACAAAGTCAAGAACCGTCTTGACATTCAAATGGCAATCTGGAACGCCCTCTTTCTTTGCAAAATTCATGCATATTCGTCAAGAATCGGTTACCGAAAGCTAGAACTTTCGAACTTTTGCACACTTGCAGAATTGAATGAAAAGTCACGACCCACCTCAACATTCAATCAATAAGAATTCTAGAATGCCACTTTGGTTGTGGCTTCTATCCATACAGATCTTGAGAGTGTTTCTAGCCTCTTCTAGCGTACGTTTTGCACTGCTGATGAAATGAATACAAAGTCAAGAAGCATCTTGACATTCAAATTGCAATCTGGAACGCCCTCTTTCTTTGCAAAATTCATGCATATTCGTCAAGAATCGGTTACCGAAAGCTAGAACTTTGGAACTTTTGCACACTTGCAGAATTGAATAAAAAGTCACGACCCAGCTCAACATTCAATCAATAAGAATTCTAGAATGCCACTTTGGTTGTGGCTTCTATCCATACAGATCTCGAGAGTGTTTCTAGCCTCTTCTAGCGTACGTTTTGCACTGCTGAAGAACTGAATACAAAGTCAAGAACCGTCTTGACATTCAAATGGCAATCTGGAATGCCCTCTTTCTTTGCAAAATTCATGCATATTCGTCAAGAATCGGTTACCGAAAGCTAGAACTTTGGAACTTTTGCACACTTGCAGAATTGAATGAAAAGTCACGACCCACCTCAACATTCAATCAATAAGAATTCTAGAATGCCACTTTGGTTGTGGCTTCTATCCATAGAGATCTCGAGAGTGTTTCTAGCCTCTTCTAGCATACGTTTTGCACTGCTGAAGAATTGAATACAAAGTCAAGAACCGTCTTGACATTCAAATGGCAATCTGGAACGCCCTCTTTCTTTGCAAAATTCATGCATATTGGTCAAGAATCGGTTACCGAAAGCTAGAACTTTGGAACTTTTGCACACTTGCAGAATTGAATGAAAAGTCACGACCCACCTCAACTTTCAATCAATAAGAATTCTAGAATGCCACTTTGGTTGTGGCTTCTATCCATAGAGATCTCGAGAGTGTTTCTAGCCTCTTCTAGCGTACGTTTTGCACTGCTGAAGAACTGAATACAAAGTCAAGAACCGTCTTGACATTCAAATGGCAATCTGGAACGCCCTCTTTCTTTGCAAAATTCATGCATATTCGTCAAGAATCGGTTACCGAAAGCTAGAACTTTGGAACTTTTGCACACTTGCAGAAGTGAATGAAAAGTCACGACCCACCTCAACATTCAATCAATAAGAATTCTAGAATGCCACTTTGGTTGTGGCTTCTATCCATACAGATCTCGAGAGTGTTTCTAGCCTCTTCTAGCGTACGTTTTGCACTGCTGAAGAACTGAATACAAAGTCAAGAACCGTCTTGACATTCAAATTGCAATCTGGAAGGCCCTCTTTCTTTGCAAAATTCATGCATATTCGTCAAGAATCGGTTACCGAAAACTAGAACTTTGGAACTTTTGCACACTTGCAGAATTGAATGAAAAGTCACGACCCACCTCAACTTTCAATCAATAAGAATTCTAGAATACCACTATGGTTGTGGCTTCTATCCATACAGATCTCGAGAGTGTTTCTAGCCTCTTCTAGCGTACGTTTTGCACTGCTGAAGAAATGAATACAAAGTCAAGAACCGTCTTGACATTCAAATTGCAATCTGGAACGCCCTCTTTCTTTGCAAAATTCATGCATATTCGTCAAGAATCGGTTACCGAAAGCTAGAACTTTGGAACTTTTGCACACTTGCAGAATTGAATGAAAAGTGACGACCCACCTCAATATTCAATCAATAAGAATTCTAGAATGCCTCTTTGGTTGTGGCTTCTATCCATACAGATCTCGAGAGTGTTTCTAGCCTCTTCTAGCGTACGTTTTGCACTGCTGAAGAATTGAATACAAAGTCAAGAACCGTCTTGACATTCAAATTGCAATCTGGAACGCCCTCTTTCTTTGCAAAATTCATGCATATTCGTCAAGAATCGGTTACCGAAAGCTAGAACTTTTGGAACTTTTGCACACTTGCAGAATTGAATGAAAAGTCACGACCCACCTCAACATTCAATCAATAAGAATTCTAGAATGCCACTTTGGTTGTGGCTTCTATCCATACAGATCTCGAGAGTGTTTCTAGCCTCTTCTAGCGTACGTTTTGCACTGCTGAAGAATTGAATACAAAGTCAAGAACCGTCTTGACATTCAAATTGCAATCTGGAACGCCCTCTTTCTTTGCAAAATTCATGCATATTCGTCAAGAATCGGTTACCGAAAGCTAGAACTTTCGAACTTTTGCACACTTGCAGAATTGAATGAAAAGTCACGACCCACCTCAACATTCAATCAATAAGAATTCTAGAATGCCACTTTGGTTGTGGCTTCTATCCATACAGATCTCGAGAGTGTTTCTAGCCTCTTCTAGCGTACGTTTTGCACTGCTGAAGAATTGAATACAAAGTCAAGAACCGTCTTGACATTCAAATTGCAATCTGGAACGCCCTCTTTCTTTGCAAAATTCATGCATATTCGTCAAGAATCGGTTACCGAAAGCTAGAACTTTTGGAACTTTTGCACACTTGCAGAATTGAATGAAAAGTCACGACCCACCTCAACATTCAATCAATAAGAATTCTAGAATGCCACTTTGGTTGTGGCTTCTATCCATACAGATCTCGAGAGTGTTTCTAGCCTCTTCTAGCGTACGTTTTGCACTGCTGAAGAACTGAATACAAAGTCAAGAACCATCTTGACATTCAAATTGCAATCTGGAACGCCCTCTTTCTTTGCAAAATTCATGCATATTCGTCAAGAATCGGTTACCGAAAGCTAGAACTTTCGAACTTTTGCACACTTGCAGAATTGAATGAAAAGTCACGACCCACCTCAACTTTCAATCAATAAGAATTCTAGAATGCCACTATGGTTGTGGCTTCTATCCATACAGATCTCGAGAGTGTTTCTAGCCTCTTCTAGCGTACGTTTTGCACTGCTGAAGGAATGAATACAAAGTCAAGAACCCTCTTGACATTCAAATTGCAATCTGGAACGCCCTCTTTCTTTGCAAAATTCATGCATATTCGTCAAGAATCGGTTACCGAAAGCTAGAACTTTCGAACTTTTGCACACTTGCAGAATTGAATGAAAAGTCACGACCCACCTCAACATTCAATCAATAAGAATTCTAGAATGCCACTTTGGTTGTGGCTTCTATCCATACAGATCTCGAGAGTGTTTCTAGCCTCTTCTAGCGTACGTTTTGCACTGCTGAAGAATTGAATACAAAGTCAAGAAGCTTCTTGACATTCAAATTGCAATCTGGAACGCCCTCTTTCTTTGCAAAATTCATGCATATTCGTCAAGAATCGGTTACCGAAAGCTAGAACTTTCGAACTTTTGCACACTTGCAGAATTGAATGAAAAGTCACGACCCAGCTCAACATTCAATCAATAAGAATTCTAGAATGCCACTTTGGTTGTGGCTTCTATCCATACAGATCTCGAGAGTGTTTCTAGCCTCTTCTAGCGTACGTTTTGCACTGCTGATGAAATGAATACAAAGTCAAGAAGCATCTTGACATTCAAATTGCAATCTGGAACGCCCTCTTTCTTTGCAAAATTAATGCATATTCGTCAAGAATCGGTTACCGAAAGCTAGAACTTTGGAACTTTTGCACACTTGCAGAATTGAATGAAAAGTCACGACCCAGCTCAACATTCAATCAATAAGAATTCTAGAATGCCACTTTGGTTGTGGCTTCTATCCATACAGATCTCGAGAGTGTTTCCAGCCTCTTCTAGCGTACGTTTTGCACTGCTGAAGAACTGAATACAAAGTCAAGAACCGTCTTGACATTCAAATGGCAATCTGGAAGCCCTCTTTCTTTGCAAAATTCATGCATATTCGTCAAGAATCGGTTACCGAAAGCTAGAACTTTGGAACTTTTGCACACTTGCAGAATTGAATGAAAAGTCACGACCCAGCTCAACATTCAATCAATAAGAATTCTAGAATGCCACTTTGGTTGTGGCTTCTATCCATACAGATCTCGAGAGTGTTTCTAGCCTCTTCTAGCGTACGTTTTGCACTGCTGAAGAATTGAATACAAAGTCAAGAACCGTCTTGACATTCAAATGGCAATCTGGAACGCCCTCTTTCTTTGCAAAATTCATGCATATTCGTCAAGAATCGGTTACCGAAAGCTAGAACTTTGGAACTTTTGCACACTTGCAGAATTGAATGACAAGTCACGACCCACCTCAACATTCAATCAATAAGAATTCTAGAATGCCACTATGGTTGTGGCTTCTATCCATACAGATCTCGAGAGTGTTTCTAGCCTCTTCTAGCGTACGTTTTGCACTGCTGAAGAATTGAATACAAAGTCAAGAAGCATCTTGACATTCAAATTGCAATCTGGAACGCCCTCTTTCTTTGCAAAATTCATGCATATTCGTCAAGAATCGGTTACCGAAAGCTAGAACTTTGGAACTTTTGCACACTTGCAGAATTGAATGAAAAGTCACGACCCACCTCAACATTCAATCAATAAGAATTCTAGAATGCCACTATGGTTGTGGCTTCTATCCATAGAGATCTCGAGAGTGTTTCTAGCCTCTTCTAGCGTACGTTTTGCACTGCTGAAGAATTGAATACAAAGTAAAGAACCATCTTGACATTCAAATTGCAATCTGGAACGCCCTCTTTCTTTGCAAAATTCATGCATATTCGTCAAGAATCGGTTACCGAAAGCTAGAACTTTGGAACTTTTGCACACTTGCAGAATTGAATGAAAAGTCACGACCCACCTCAACTTTCAATCAATAAGAATTCTAGAATGCCACTATGGTTGTGGCTTCTATCCATACAGATCTCGAGAGTGTTTCTAGCCTCTTCTAGCGTACGTTTTGCACTGCTGAAGAATTGAATACAAAGTCAAGAAGCATCTTGACATTCAAATTGCAATCTGGAACGCCCTCTTTCTTTGCAAAATTCATGCATATTTGTCAAGAATCGGTTACCGAAAGCTAGAACTTTGGAACTTTTGCACACTTGCAGAATTGAATGAAAAGTCACGACCCACCTCAACTTTCAATCAATAAGAATTCTAGAATGCCACTATGGTTGTGGCTTCTATCCATACAGATCTCGAGAGTGTTTCTAGCCTCGTCTAGCGTACGTTTTGCACTGCTGAAGAATTGAATACAAAGTCAAGAACCGTCTTGACATTCAAATTGCAATCTGGAACGCCCTCTTTCTTTGCAAAATTCATGCATATTCGTCAAGAATCGGTTACCGAAAGCTAGAACTTTTGGAACTTTTGCACACTTGCAGAATTGAATGAAAAGTCACGACCCAGCTCAACATTCAATCAATAAGAATTCTAGAATGCCACTTTGGTTGTGGCTTCTATCCATAGAGATCTCGAGAGTGTTTCTAGCCTCTTCTAGCGTACGTTTTGCACTGCTGAAGAACTGAATACAAAGTCAAGAACCATCTTGACATTCAAATTGCAATCTGGAACGCCCTCTTTCTTTGCAAAATTCATGCATATTCGTCAAGAATCGGTTACCGAAAGCTAGAACTTTCGAACTTTTGCACACTTGCAGAATTGAATGAAAAGTCACGACCCACCTCAACTTTCAATCAATAAGAATTCTAGAATGCCACTATGGTTGTGGCTTCTATCCATACAGATCTCGAGAGTGTTTCTAGCCTCTTCTAGCGTACGTTTTGCACTGCTGAAGAATTGAATACAAAGTCAAGAACCCTCTTGACATTCAAATTGCAATCTGGAACGCCCTCTTTCTTTGCAAAATTCATGCATATTCGTCAAGAATCGGTTACCGAAAGCTAGAACTTTGGAACTTTTGCACACTTGCAGAATTGAATGAAAAGTCACGACCCAGCTCAACATTCAATCAATAAGAATTCTAGAATGCCACTTTGGTTGTGGCTTCTATCCATACAGATCTCGAGAGTGTTTCTAGCCTCTTCTAGCGTACGTTTTGCACTGCTGAAGAATTGAATACAAAGTCAAGAAGCATCTTGACATTCAAATTGCAATCTGGAATGCCCTCTTTCTTTGCAAAATTCATGCATATTCGTCAAGAATCGGTTACCGAAAGCTAGAACTTTCGAACTTCTGCACACTTACAGAATTGAATGAAAAGTCACGACCCACCTCAACATTCAATCAATAAGAATTCTAGAATGCCACTTTGGTTGTGGCTTCTATCCATACAGATCTCGAGAGTGTTTCTAGCCTCTTCTAGCGTACGTTTTGCACTGCTGATGAATTGAATACAAAGTCAAGAAGCATCTTGAAATTCAAATTGCAATCTGGAACGCCCTCTTTTTTTGCAAAATTCATGCATATTCGTCAAGAATCGGTTACCGAAAGCTAGAACTTTGGAACTTTTGCACACTTGCAGAATTGAATAAAAAGTCACGACCCAGCTCAACATTCAATCAATAAGAATTCTAGAATGCCACTTTGGTTGTGGCTTCTATCCATACAGATCTCGAGAGTGTTTCTAGCCTCTTCTAGCGTACATTTTGCACTGCTGAAGAACTGAATACAAAGTCAAGAACCGTCTTGACATTCAAATTGCAATCTGGAACGCCCTCTTTCTTTGCAAAATTCATGCATATTCGTCAAGAATCGGTTACCGAAAGCTAGAACTTTTGGAACTTTTGCACACTTGCAGAATTGAATGAAAAGTCACGACCCAGCTCAACATTCAATCAATAAGAATTCTAGAATGCCACTTTGGTTGTGGCTTCTATCCATACAGATCTCGAGAGTGTTTCTAGCCTCTTCTAGCGTACGTTTTGCACTGCTGAAGAACTGAATACAAAGTCAAGAACCATCTTGACATTCAAATTGCAATCTGGAACGCCCTCTTTCTTTGCAAAATTCATGCATATTCGTCAAGAATCGGTTACCGAAAGCTAGAACTTTGGAACTTTTGCACACTTGCAGAATTGAATGAAAAGTCACGACCCAGCTCAACATTCAATCAATAAGAATTCTAGAATGCCACTTTGGTTGTGGCTTCTATCCATACAGATCTCGAGAGTGTTTCTAGCCTCTTCTAGCGTACGTTTTGCACTGCTGAAGAATTGAATACAAAGTCAAGAAGCATCTTGACATTCAAATTGCAATCTGGAACGCCCTCTTTCTTTGCAAAATTCATGCATATTCGTCAAGAATCGGTTACCGAAAGCTAGAACTTTGGAACTTTTGCACACTTGCAGAATTGAATGAATAGTCACGACCCACCTCAACTTTCAATCAATAAGAATTCTAGAATGCCACTATGGTTGTGGCTTCTATCCATACAGATCTCGAGAGTGTTTCTAGCCTCTTCTAGCGTACGTTTTGCACCGCTGAAGAACTGAATACAAAGTCAAGAACCATCTTGACATTCAAATTGCAATCTGGAACGCCCTCTTTCTTTGCAAAATTCATGCATATTCGTCAAGAATCGGTTACCGAAAGCTAGAACTTTGGAACTTTTGCACACTTGCAGAATTGAATGAATAGTCACGACCCACCTCAACTTTCAATCAATAAGAATTCTAGAATGCCACTATGGTTGTGGCTTCTATCCATACAGATCTCGAGAGTGTTTCTAGCCTCTTCTAGCGTACGTTTTGCACTGCTGAAGAATTGAATACAAAGTCAAGAACCGTCTTGACATTCAAATTGCAATCTGGAACGCCCTCTTTCTTTGCAAATTTCATGCATATTCGTCAAGAATCGGTTACCGAAAGCTAGAACTTTGGAACTTTTGCACACTTGCAGAATTGAATCAAAAGTCACGACCCACCTCAACATTCAATCAATAAGAATTCTAGAATGCCACTTTGGTTGTGGCTTCTATCCATACAGATCTCGAGAGTGTTTATAGCCTCTTCTAGCGTACGTTTTGCACTGCTGAAGAACTGAATGCAAAGTCAAGAACCGTCTTGACATTCAAATGGCAATCTGGAACGCCCTCTTTCTTTGCAAAATTCATGCATATTCGTCAAGAATCGGTTACCGAAAGCTAGAACTTTGGAACTTTTGCACACTTGCAGAATTGAATGAAAAGTGATGACCCACCTCATCTTTCAATCAATAAGAATTCTAGAATACCTCTTTGGTTGTGGCTTCTATCCATACAGATCTCGAGAGTGTTTCTAGCCTCTTCTAGCGTACGTTTTGCACTGCTGAAGAATTGAATACAAAGTCAAGAACCGTCTTGACATTCAAATTGCAATCTGGAACGCCCTCTTTCTTTGCAAAATTCATGCATATTCGTCAAGAATCGGTTACCGAAAGCTAGAACTTTTGGAACTTTTGCACACTTGCAGAATTGAATGAAAAGTCACGACCCACCTCAACATTCAATCAATAAGAATTCTAGAATGCCACTTTGGTTGTGGCTTCTATCCATACAGATCTCGAGAGTGTTTCTAGCCTCTTCTAGCGTACATTTTGCACTGCTGAAGAACTGAATACAAAGTCAAGAACCATCTTGACATTCAAATTGCAATCTGGAACGCCCTCTTTCTTTGGAAAATTCATGCATATTCGTCAAGAATCGGTACCGAAAGCTAGAACTTTGGAACTTTTGCACACTTGCAGAATTGAATGAAAAGTCACGACCCACCTCAACTTTCAATCAATAAGAATTCTAGAATGCCACTATGGTTGTGGCTTCTATCCGTACAGATCTCGAGAGTGTTTCTAGCCTCTTCTAGCGTACGTTTTGCACTGCTGAAGGAATGAATACAAAGTCAAGAACCCTCTTGACATTCAAATTGCAATCTGGAACGCCCTCTTTCTTTGCAAAATTCATGCATATTCGTCAAGAATCGGTTACCGAAAGCTAGAACTTTCGAACTTTTGCACACTTGCAGAATTGAATGAAAAGTCACGACCCACCTCAACATTCAATCAATAAGAATTCTAGAATGCCACTTTGGTTGTGGCTTCTATCCATACAGATCTCGAGAGTGTTTCTAGCCTCTTCTAGCGTACGTTTTGCACTGCTGAAGAACTGAATACAAAGTCAAGAACCGTCTTGACATTCAAATGGCAATCTGGAACGCCCTCTTTCTTTGCAAAATTCATGCATATTCGTCAAGAATCGGTTACCGAAAGCTAGAACTTTGGAACTTTTGCACACTTGCAGAATTGAATGAAAAGTCACGACCCACCTCAACATTCAATCAATAAGAATTCTAGAATGCCACTTTGGTTGTGGCTTCTATCCATACAGATCTTGAGAGTGTTTCTAGCCTCTTCTAGCGTACGTTTTGCACTGCTGATGAAATGAATACAAAGTCAAGAAGCATCTTGACATTCAAATTGCAATCTGGAACGCCCTCTTTCTTTGCAAAATTCATGCATATTCGTCAAGAATCGGTTACCGAAAGCTAGAACTTTGGAACTTTTGCACACTTGCAGAATTGAATAAAAAGTCACGACCCAGCTCAACATTCAATCAATAAGAATTCTAGAATGCCACTTTGGTTGTGGCTTCTATCCATACAGATCTCGAGAGTGTTTCTAGCCTCTTCTAGCGTACGTTTTGCACTGCTGAAGAACTGAATACAAAGTCAAGAACCGTCTTGACATTCAAATGGCAATCTGGAATGCCCTCTTTCTTTGCAAAATTCATGCATATTCGTCAAGAATCGGTTACCGAAAGCTAGAACTTTGGAACTTTTGCACACTTGCAGAATTGAATGAAAAGTCACGACCCACCTCAACATTCAATCAATAAGAATTCTAGAATGCCACTTTGGTTGTGGCTTCTATCCATAGAGATCTCGAGAGTGTTTCTAGCCTCTTCTAGCGTACGTTTTGCACTGCTGAAGAATTGAATACAAAGTCAAGAACCGTCTTGACATTCAAATGGCAATATGGAACGCCCTCTTTCTTTTCAAAATTCATGCATATTGGTCAAGAATCGGTTACCGAAAGCTAGAACTTTGGAACTTTTGCACACTTGCAGAATTGAATGAAAAGTCACGACCCACCTCAACTTTCAATCAATAAGAATTCTAGAATGCCACTTTGGTTGTGGCTTCTATCCATAGAGATCTCGAGAGTGTTTCTAGCCTCTTCTAGCGTACGTTTTGCACTGCTGAAGAACTGAATACAAAGTCAAGAACCGTCTTGACATTCAAATGGCAATCTGGAACGCCCTCTTTCTTTGCAAAATTCATGCATATTCGTCAAGAATCGGTTACCGAAAGCTAGAACTTTCGAACTTTTGCACACTTGCAGAATTGAATGAAAAGTCACGACCCACCTCAACATTCAATCAATAAGAATTCTAGAATGCCACTTTGGTTGTGGCTTCTATCCATACAGATCTCGAGAGTGTTTCTAGCCTCTTCTAGCGTACGTTTTGCACTGCTGAAGAACTGAATACAAAGTCAAGAACCGTCTTGACATTCAAATTGCAATCTGGAAGGCCCTCTTTCTTTGCAAAATTCATGCATATTCGTCAAGAATCGGTTACCGAAAGCTAGAACTTTCGAACTTTTGCACACTTGCAGAATTGAATGAAAAGTCACGACCCACCTCAACTTTCAATCAATAAGAATTCTAGAATGCCACTATGGTTGTGGCTTCTATCCATACAGATCTCGAGAGTGTTTCTAGCCTCTTCTAGCGTACGTTTTGCACTGCTGAAGGAATGAATACAAAGTCAAGAACCCTCTTGACATTCAAATTGCAATCTGGAACGCCCTCTTTCTTTGCAAAATTCATGCATATTCGTCAAGAATCGGTTACCGAAAGCTAGAACTTTTGAACTTTTGCACACTTGCAGAATTGAATGAAAAGTCACGACCCACCTCAACATTCAATCAATAAGAATTCTAGAATGCCACTTTGGTTGTGGCTTCTATCCATACAGATCTCGAGAGTGTTTCTAGCCTCTTCTAGCGTACGTTTTGCACTGCTGAAGAATTGAATACAAAGTCAAGAAGCTTCTTGACATTCAAATTGCAATCTGGAACGCCCTCTTTCTTTGCAAAATTCATGCATATTCGTCAAGAATCGGTTACCGAAAGCTAGAACTTTCGAACTTTTGCACACTTGCAGAATTGAATGAAAAGTCACGACCCAGCTCAACATTCAATCAATAAGAATTCTAGAATGCCACTATGGTTGTGGCTTCTATCCATACAGATCTCGAGAGTGTTTCTAGCCTCTTCTAGCGTACGTTTTGCACTGCTGATGAAATGAATACAAAGTCAAGAAGCATCTTGACATTCAAATTGCAATCTGGAACGCCCTCTTTCTTTGCAAAATTAATGCATATTCGTCAAGAATCGGTTACCGAAAGCTAGAACTTTGGAACTTTTGCACACTTGCAGAATTGAATGAAAAGTCACGACCCAGCTCAACATTCAATCAATAAGAATTCTAGAATGCCACTTTGGTTGTGGCTTCTATCCATACAGATCTCGAGAGTGTTTCCAGCCTCTTCTAGCGTACGTTTTGCACTGCTGAAGAACTGAATACAAAGTCAAGAACCGTCTTGACATTCAAATGGCAATCTGGAATGCCCTCTTTCTTTGCAAAATTCATGCATATTCGTCAAGAATCGGTTACCGAAAGCTAGAACTTTGGAACTTTTGCACACTTGCAGAATTGAATGAAAAGTCACGACCCAGCTCAACATTCAATCAATAAGAATTCTAGAATGCCACTTTGGTTGTGGCTTCTATCCATACAGATCTCGAGAGTGTTTCTAGCCTCTTCTAGCGTACGTTTTGCACTGCTGAAGAATTGAATACAAAGTCAAGAACCGTCTTGACATTCAAATGGCAATCTGGAACGCCCTCTTTCTTTGCAAAATTCATGCATATTCGTCAAGAATCGGTTACCGAAAGCTAGAACTTTGGAACTTTTGCACACTTGCAGAATTGAATGAAAAGTCACGACCCACCTCAACATTCAATCAATAAGAATTCTAGAATGCCACTTTGGTTGTGGCTTCTATCCATACAGATCTCGAGAGTGTTTCTAGCCTCTTCTAGCGTACGTTTTGCACTGCTGAAGAACTGAATACAAAGTCACGAACCGTCTTGACATTCAAATGGCAATCTGGAACGCCCTATTTCTTTGCAAAATTCATGCATATTCGTCAAGAATCGGTTACCGAAAGCTAGAACTTTGGAACTTTTGCACACTTGCAGAATTGAATGAAAAGTCACGACCCACCTCAACTTTCAATCAATAAGATTTCTAGAATACCACTATGGTTGTGGCTTCTATCCATACAGATCTCGAGAGTATTTCTAGCCTCTTCTAGCGTACGTTTTGCACTGCTGAAGAAATGAATACAAAGTCAAGAACCGTCTTGACATTCAAATTGCAATCTGGAAGGCCCTCTTTCTTTGCAAAATTCATGCATATTCGTCAAGAATCGGTTACCGAAAACTAGAACTTTGGAACTTTTGCACACTTGCAGAATTGAATGAAAAGTCACGACCCACCTCAACTTTCAATCAATAAGAATTCTAGAATACCACTATGGTTGTGGCTTCTATCCATACAGATCTCGAGAGTGTTTCTAGCCTCTTCTAGCGTACGTTTTGCACTGCTGAAGAAATGAATACAAAGTCAAGAACCGTCTTGACATTCAAATTGCAATCTGGAACGCCCTCTTTCTTTGCAAAATTCATGCATATTCGTCAAGAATCTTTTACCGAAAGCTAGAACTTTGGAACTTTTGCACACTTGCAGAATTGAATGAAAAGTGACGACCCACCTCAACATTCAATCAATAAGAATTCTAGAATGCCTCTTTGGTTGTGGCTTCTATCCATACAGATCTCGAGAGTGTTTCTAGCCTCTTCTAGCGTACGTTTTGCACTGCTGAAGAATTGAATACAAAGTCAAGAAGCTTCTTGACATTCAAATTGCAATCTGGAACGCCCTCTTTCTTTGCAAAATTCATGCATATTCGTCAAGAATCGGTTACCGAAAGCTAGAACTTTCGAACTTTTGCACACTTGCAGAATTGAATGAAAAGTCACGACCCAGCTCAACATTCAATCAATAAGAATTCTAGAATGCCACTTTGGTTGTGGCTTCTATCCATACAGATCTCGAGAGTGTTTCTAGCCTCTTCTAGCGTACGTTTTGCACTGCTGATGAAATGAATACAAAGTCAAGAAGCTTCTTGACATTCAAATTGCAATCTGGAACGCCCTCTTTCTTTGCAAAATTAATGCATATTCGTCAAGAATCGGTTACCGAAAGCTAGAACTTTGGAACTTTTGCACACTTGCAGAATTGAATGAAAAGTCACGACCCAGCTCAACATTCAATCAATAAGAATTCTAGAATGCCACTTTGGTTGTGGCTTCTATCCATACAGATCTCGAGAGTGTTTCCAGCCTCTTCTAGCGTACGTTTTGCACTGCTGAAGAACTGAATACAAAGTCAAGAACCGTCTTGACATTCAAATGGCAATCTGGAATGCCCTCTTTCTTTGCAAAATTCATGCATATTCGTCAAGAATCGGTTACCGAAAGCTAGAACTTTGGAACTTTTGCACACTTGCAGAATTGAATGAAAAGTCACGACCCAGCTCAACATTCAATCAATAAGAATTCTAGAATGCCACTTTGGTTGTGGCTTCTATCCATACAGATCTCGAGAGTGTTTCTAGCCTCTTCTAGCGTACGTTTTGCACTGCTGAAGAATTGAATACAAAGTCAAGAACCGTCTTGACATTCAAATGGCAATCTGGAACGCCCTCTTTCTTTGCAAAATTCATGCATATTCGTCAAGAATCGGTTACCGAAAGCTAGAACTTTGGAACTTTTGCACACTTGCAGAATTGAATGAAAAGTCACGACCCACCTCAACATTCAATCAATAAGAATTCTAGAATGCCACTTTGGTTGTGGCTTCTATCCATACAGATCTCGAGAGTGTTTCTAGCCTCTTCTAGCGTACGTTTTGCACTGCTGAAGAACTGAATACAAAGTCACGAACCGTCTTGACATTCAAATGGCAATCTGGAACGCCCTATTTCTTTGCAAAATTCATGCATATTCGTCAAGAATCGGTTACCGAAAGCTAGAACTTTGGAACTTTTGCACACTTGCAGAATTGAATGAAAAGTCACGACCCACCTCAACTTTCAATCAATAAGATTTCTAGAATACCACTATGGTTGTGGCTTCTATCCATACAGATCTCGAGAGTATTTCTAGCCTCTTCTAGAGTACGTTTTGCACTGCTGAAGAAATGAATACAAAGTCAAGAACCGTCTTGACATTCAAATTGCAATCTGGAAGGCCCTCTTTCTTTGCAAAATTCATGCATATTCGTCAAGAATCGGTTACCGAAAACTAGAACTTTGGAACTTTTGCACACTTGCAGAATTGAATGAAAAGTCACGACCCACCTCAACTTTCAATCAATAAGAATTCTAGAATACCACTATGGTTGTGGCTTCTATCCATACAGATCTCGAGAGTGTTTCTAGCCTCTTCTAGCGTACGTTTTGCACTGCTGAAGAAATGAATACAAAGTCAAGAACCGTCTTGACATTCAAATTGCAATCTGGAACGCCCTCTTTCTTTTCAAAATTCATGCATATTCGTCAAGAATCTTTTACCGAAAGCTAGAACTTTGGAACTTTTGCACACTTGCAGAATTGAATGAAAAGTGACGACCCACCTCAACATTCAATCAATAAGAATTCTAGAATGCCTCTTTGGTTGTGGCTTCTATCCATACAGATCTCGAGAGTGTTTCTAGCCTCTTCTAGCGTACGTTTTGCACTGCTGAAGAATTGAATACAAAGTCAAGAAGCTTCTTGACATTCAAATTGCAATCTGGAACGCCCTCTTTCTTTGCAAAATTCATGCATATTCGTCAAGAATCGGTTACCGAAAGCTAGAACTTTCGAACTTTTGCACACTTGCAGAATTGAATGAAAAGTCACGACCCAGCTCAACATTCAATCAATAAGAATTCTAGAATGCCACTTTGGTTGTGGCTTCTATCCATACAGATCTCGAGAGTGTTTCTAGCCTCTTCTAGCGTACGTTTTGCACTGCTGATGAAATGAATACAAAGTCAAGAAGCATCTTGACATTCAAATTGCAATCTGGAACGCCCTCTTTCTTTGCAAAATTAATGCATATTCGTCAAGAATCGGTTACCGAAAGCTAGAACTTTGGAACTTTTGCACACTTGCAGAATTGAATGAAAAGTCACGACCCAGCTCAACATTCAATCAATAAGAATTCTAGAATGCCACTTTGGTTGTGGCTTCTATCCATACAGATCTCGAGAGTGTTTCCAGCCTCTTCTAGCGTACGTTTTGCACTGCTGAAGAACTGAATACAAAGTCAAGAACCGTCTTGACATTCAAATGGCAATCTGGAATGCCCTCTTTCTTTGCAAAATTCATGCATATTCGTCAAGAATCGGTTACCGAAAGCTAGAACTTTGGAACTTTTGCACACTTGCAGAATTGAATGAAAAGTCACGACCCAGCTCAACATTCAATCAATAAGAATTCTAGAATGCCACTTTGGTTGTGGCTTCTATCCATACAGATCTCGAGAGTGTTTCTAGCCTCTTCTAGCGTACGTTTTGCACTGCTGAAGAATTGAATACAAAGTCAAGAACCGTCTTGACATTCAAATGGCAATCTGGAACGCCCTCTTTCTTTGCAAAATTCATGCATATTCGTCAAGAATCGGTTACCGAAAGCTAGAACTTTGGAACTTTTGCACACTTGCAGAATTGAATGAAAAGTCACGACCCACCTCAACATTCAATCAATAAGAATTCTAGAATGCCACTTTGGTTGTGGCTTCTATCCATACAGATCTCGAGAGTGTTTCTAGCCTCTTCTAGCGTACGTTTTGCACTGCTGAAGAACTGAATACAAAGTCACGAACCGTCTTGACATTCAAATGGCAATCTGGAACGCCCTATTTCTTTGCAAAATTCATGCATATTCGTCAAGAATCGGTTACCGAAAGCTAGAACTTTGGAACTTTTGCACACTTGCAGAATTGAATGAAAAGTCACGACCCACCTCAACTTTCAATCAATAAGATTTCTAGAATACCACTATGGTTGTGGCTTCTATCCATACAGATCTCGAGAGTATTTCTAGCCTCTTCTAGAGTACGTTTTGCACTGCTGAAGAAATGAATACAAAGTCAAGAACCGTCTTGACATTCAAATTGCAATCTGGAAGGCCCTCTTTCTTTGCAAAATTCATGCATATTCGTCAAGAATCGGTTACCGAAAACTAGAACTTTGGAACTTTTGCACACTTGCAGAATTGAATGAAAAGTCACGACCCACCTCAACTTTCAATCAATAAGAATTCTAGAATACCACTATGGTTGTGGCTTCTATCCATACAGATCTCGAGAGTGTTTCTAGCCTCTTCTAGCGTACGTTTTGCACTGCTGAAGAATTGAATACAAAGTCAAGAACCGTCTTGACATTCAAATTGCAATCTGGAACGCCCTCTTTCTTTGCAAAATTCATGCATATTCGTCAAGAATCGGTTACCGAAAGCTAGAACTTTGGAACTTTTGCACACTTGCAGAATTGAATGAAAAGTCACGACCCACCTCAACTTTCAATCAATAAGAATTCTAGAATACCACTATGGTTGTCGCTTCTATCCATACAGATCTCGAGAGTGTTTCTAGCCTCTTCTAGCGTACGTTTTGCACTGCTGAAGAAATGAATACAAAGTCAAGAACCGTCTTGACATTCAAAGTGCAATCTGGAACGACCTCTTTCTTTGCAAAATTCATGCATATTCGTCAAGAATCGGTTACCGAAAGCTAGAACTTTGGAACTTTTGCACACTTGCAGAATTGAATGAAAAGTGACGACCCACCTTAACATTCAATCAATAAGAATTCTAGAATGCCTCTTTGGTTGTGGCTTCTATCCATACAGATCTCGAGAGTGTTTCTAGCCTCTTCTAGCGTACGTTTTGCACTGCTGAAGAATTGAATACAAAGTCAAGAACCGTCTTGACATTCAAATTGCAATCTGGAACGCCCTCTTTCTTTGCAAAATTCATGCATATTCGTCAAGAATCGGTTACCGAAAGCTAGAACTTTGGAACTTTCGCACACTTACAGAATTGAATGAAAAGTCACGACCCACCTCAACATTCAATCAATAAGAATTCTAGAATGCCACTATGGTTGTGGCTTCTATCCATACAGATCTCGAGAGTGTTTCTAGCCTCTTCTAGCGTATGTTTTGCACTGCTGAAGAATTGAATACAAAGTCAAGAACCGTCTTGACATTCAAATTGCAATCTGGAACGCCCTCTTTCTTTGCAAAATTCATGCATATTCGTCAAGAATCGGTTACCGAAAGCTAGAACTTTGGAACTTTTGCACACTTGCAGAATTGAATGAAAAGTCACGACCCACCTCAACATTCAATCAATAAGAATTCTAGAATGCCACTATGGTTGTGGCTTCTATCCATACAGATCTCGAGAGTGTTTCTAGCCTCTTCTAGAGTACGTTTTGCACTGCTGAAGAACTGAATACAAAGTCAAGAAGCATCTTGACATTCAAATTGCAATCTGGAACGCCCTCTTTCTTTGCAAAATTCATGCATATTCGTCAAGAATCGGTTACCGAAAGCTAGAACTTTCGAACTTTTGCACACTTGCAGAATTGAATGAAAAGTCACGACCCACCTCAACATTCAATCAATAAGAATTCTAGAATGCCACCTTGGTTGTGGCTTCTATCCATACAGATCTCGAGAGTGTTTCTAGCCTCTTCTAGCGTACGTTTTGCACTGCTGATGAATTGAATACAAAGTCAAGAACCGTCTTGACATTCAAATTGCAATCTGGAACGCCCTCTTTCTTTGCAAAATTCATGCATATTCGTCAAGAATCGGTTACCGAAAGCTAGAACTTTGGAACTTTTGCACACTTGCAGAATTGAATGAAAAGTCACGACCCACCTCAACTTTCAATCAATAAGAATTCTAGAATACCACTATGGTTGTGGCTTCTATCCATACAGATCTCGAGAGTGTTTCTAGCCTCTTCTAGCGTACGTTTTGCACTGCTGAAGAAATAAATACAAAGTCAAGAACCGTCTTGACATTCAAATTGCAATCTGGAATGACCTCTTTCTTTGCAAAATTCATGCATATTCGTCAAGAATCGGTTACCGAAAGCTAGAACTTTGGAACTTTTGCACACTTGCAGAATTGAATGAAAAGTGACGACCCACCTCAACATTCAATCAATAAGAATTCTAGAATGCCTCTTTGGTTGTGGCTTCTATCCATACAGATCTCGAGAGTGTTTCTAGCCTCTTCTAGAGTACGTTTTGCACTGCTGAAGAACTGAATACAAAGTCAAGAACCGTCTTGACATTCAAATTGCAATCTGGAACGCCCTCTTTCTTTGCAAAATTCATGCATATTCGTCAAGAATCGGTTACCGAAAGCTAGAACTTTTGGAACTTTTGCACACTTGCAGAATTGAATGAAAAGTCACGACCCAGCTCAACATTCAATCAATAAGAATTATAGAATGCCACTTTGGTTGTGGCTTCTATCCATACAGATCTCGAGAGTGTTTCTAGCCTCTTCTAGCGTACGTTTTGCACTGCTGAAGAACTGAATACAAAGTCAAGAACCGTCTTGACATTCAAATTGCAATCTGGAACGCCCTCTTTCTTTGCAAAATTCATGCATATTCGTCAAGAATCGGTTACCGAAAGCTAGAACTTTGGAACTTTCGCACACTTGCAGAATTGAATGAAAAGTCACGACCCACCTCAACATTCAATCAATAAGAATTCTAGAATGCCACTATGGTTGTGGCTTCTATCCATACAGATCTCGAGAGTGTTTCTAGCCTCTTCTAGCGTACGTTTTGCACTGCTGAAGAATTGAATACAAAGTGAAGAACCCTCTTGACATTCAAATTGCAATCTGGAACGCCCTCTTTCTTTGCAAATTCATGCATATTCGTCAAGAATCGGTTACCGAAAGCTAGAACTTTGGAACTTTTGCACACTTGCAGAATTGAATGAAAAGTCACGACCCAGCTCAACATTCAATCAATAAGAATTCTAGAATGCCACTTTGGTTGTGGCTACTATCCATACAGATCTCGAGAGTGTTTCTAGCCTCTTCTAGCGTACGTTTTGCACTGCTGAAGAACTGAATACAAAGTCAAGAACCGTATTGACATTCAAATTGCAATCTGGAACGCCCTCTTTCTTTGCAAAATTCATGCATATTCGTCAAGAATCGGTTACCGAAAGCTAGAACTTTGGAACTTTTGCACACTTGCAGAATTGAATGAAAAGTCACGACCCACCTCAACTTTCAATCAATAAGAATTCTAGAATGCCACTTTGGTTGTGGCTTCTATCCATACAGATCTCGAGAGTGTTTCTAGCCTCTTCTAGCGTACATTTTGCACTGCTGAAGAACTGAATACAAAGTCAAGAAGCATCTTGACATTCAAATTGCAATCTGGAACGCCCTCTTTCTTTGCAAAATTCATGCATATTCGTCAAGGATCGGTTACCGAAAGCTAGAACTTTCGAACTTTTGCACACTTGCAGAATTGAATGAAAAGTCACGACCCACCTCAACATTCAATCAATAAGAATTCTAGAATGCCACTATGGTTGTGGCTTCTATCCATACAGATCTCGAGAGTGTTTCTAGCCTCTTCTAGCGTACGTTTTGCACTGCTGAAGAACTGAATACAAAGTCAAGAAGCATCTTGACATTCAAATTGCAATCTGGAACGCCCTCTTTCTTTGCAAAATTCATGCATATTCGTCAAGAATCGGTTACCGAAAGCTAGAACTTTCGAACTTTTGCACACTTGCAGAATTGAATGAAAAGTCACGACCCACCTCAACATTCAATCAATAAGAATTCTAGAATGCCACTTTGGTTGTGGCTTCTATCCATACAGATCTCGAGAGTGTTTCTAGCCTCTTCTAGCGTACGTTTTGCACTGCTGATGAATTGAATACAAAGTCAAGAAGCATCTTGACATTCAAATTGCAATCTGGAACGCCCTCTTTCTTTGCAAAATTCATACATATTCGTCAAGAATCGGTTACCGAAAGCTAGAACATTGGAACTTTTGCACACTTGCAGAATTGAATGAAAAGTCACGACCCACCTCAACATTCAATCAATAAGAATTCTAGAATGCCACTTTGGTTGTGGCTTCTATCCATACAGATCTCGAGAGTGTTTATAGCCTCTTCTAGCGTACGTTTTGCACTGCTGAAGAACTGAATACAAAGTCAAGAACCGTCTTGACATTCAAATGGCAATCTGGAACGCCCTCTTTCTTTGCAAAATTCATGCATATTCGTCAAGAATCGGTTACCGAAAGCTAGAACTTTGGAACTTTTGCACACTTGTAGAATTGAATGAAAAGTCACGACCCAGCTCAACATTCAATCAATAAGAATTCTAGAATGCCACTTTGGTTGTGGCTTCTATCCATACAGATCTCGAGAGTGTTTCTAGCCTCTTCTAGCGTACGTTTTGCACTGCTGAAGAACTGAATACAAAGTCAAGAACCGTCTTGACATTCAAATGGCAATCTGGAACGCCCTCTTTCTTTGCAAAATTCATGCATATTCGTCAAGAATCGGTTACCGAAAGCTAGAACTTTGGAACTTTTGCACACTTGCAGAATTGAATGAAAAGTCACGACCCACCTCAACATTCAATCAATAAGAATTCTAGAATGCCACTTTGGTTGTGGCTTCTATCCATACAGATCTCGAGAGTGTTTCTAGCCTCTTCTAGCGTACGTTTTGCACTGCTGAAGAACTGAATACAAAGTCAAGAACCGTATTGACATTCAAATTGCAATCTGGAACGCCCTCTTTCTTTGCAAAATTAATGCATATTCGTCAAGAATCGGTTACCGAAAGCTAGAACTTTGGAACTTTTGCACACTTGCAGAATTGAATGAAAAGTCACGACCCACCTCAACTTTCAATCAATAAGAATTCTAGAATGCCACTTTGGTTGTGGCTTCTATCCATACAGATCTCGAGAGTGTTTCTAGCCTCTTCTAGCGTACGTTTTGCACTGCTGAAGAACTGAATACAAAGTCAAGAACCGTCTTGACATTCAAATTGCAATCTCGAACGCCCTCTTTCTTTGCAAAATTCATGCATATTCGTCAAGAATCGGTTACCGAAAGCTAGAACTTTGGAACTTTTGCACACTTGCAGAATTGAAAGAAAAGTCACGACCCACCTCAACTTTCAATCAATAAGAATTCTAGAATGCCACTATGGTTGTGGCTTCTATCCATACAGATCTCGAGAGTGTTTCTAGCCTCTTCTGGCGTACGTTTTGCACTGCTGAAGAATTGAATACAAAGTCAAGAACCCTCTTGACATTCAAATTGCAATCTGGAACGCCCTCTTTCTTTGCAAAATTGATGCATATTCGTCAAGAATCGGTTACCGAAAGCTAGAACTTTGGAACTTTTGCACACTTGCAGAATTGAATGAAAAGTCACGACCCAGCTCAACATTCAATCAATAAGAATTCTAGAATGCCACTTTGGTTGTGGCTTCTATCCATACAGATCTCGAGAGTGTTTCTAGCCTCTTCTAGCGTACGTTTTGCACTGCTCATGAATTGAATACAAAGTCAAGAAGCATCTTGACATTCAAATGGCAATCTGGAACGCCCTCTTTCTTTGCAAAATTCATGCATATTCGTCAAGAATCGGTTACCGAAAGCTAGAACTTTGGAACTTTTGCACACTTGCAGAATTGAATGAAAAGTCACGACCCAGCTCAACATTCAATCAATAAGAATTCTAGAATGCCACTTTGGTTGTGGCTTCTATCCATACTGATCTCGAGAGTGTTTATAGCCTCTTCTAGCGTACATTTTGCACTGCTGAAGAACTGAATACAAAGTCAAGAACCTTCTTGACATTCAAATTGCAATCTGGAACGCCCTCTTTCTTTGCAAAATTCATGCATATTCGTCAAGAATCTGTTACCGAAACCTAGAACTTTGGAACTTTTGCACACTTGCAGAATTGAATGAAAAGTCACGACCCAGCTCAACATTCAATCAATAAGAATTCTAGAATGCCACTTTGGTTGTGGCTTCTATCCACACAGATCTCGAGAGTGTTTCTAGCCTCTTCTAGCGAACGTTTTGCACTGCTGAAGAACTGAATACAAAGTCAAGAACCGTCTTGACATTCAAATTGCAATCTGGAACGCCCTCTTTCTTTGCAAAATTCATGCATATTCGTCAAGAATCGGTTACCGAAAGCTAGAACTTTGGAACTTTTGCACACTTGCAGAATTGAATGAAAAGTCACGACCCAGCTCAACATTCAATCAATAAGAATTCTAGAATGCCACTTTGGTTGTGGCTTCTATCCATACAGATCTCGAGAGTGTTTCTAGCCTCTTCTAGCGTACGTTTTGCACTGCTCATGAATTGAATACAAAGTCAAGAAGCATCTTGACATTCAAATGGCAATCTGGAACGCCCTCTTTCTTTGCAAAATTCATGCATATTCGTCAAGAATCGGTTACCGAAAGCTAGAACTTTGGAACTTTTGCACACTTGCAGAATTGAATGAAAAGTCACGACCCAGCTCAACATTCAATCAATAAGAATTCTAGAATGCCACTTTGGTTGTGGCTTCTATCCATACTGATCTCGAGAGTGTTTATAGCCTCTTCTAGCGTACATTTTGCACTGCTGAAGAACTGAATACAAAGTCAAGAACCTTCTTGACATTCAAATTGCAATCTGGAACGCCCTCTTTCTTTGCAAAATTCATGCATATTCGTCAAGAATCTGTTACCGAAACCTAGAACTTTGGAACTTTTGCACACTTGCAGAATTGAATGAAAAGTCACGACCCAGCTCAACATTCAATCAATAAGAATTCTAGAATGCCACTTTGGTTGTGGCTTCTATCCATACAGATCTCGAGAGTGTTTCTAGCCTCTTCTAGCGAACGTTTTGCACTGCTGAAGAACTGAATACAAAGTCAAGAACCGTCTTGACATTCAAATGGCAATCTGGAACGCCCTCTTTCTTTGCAAAATTCATGCATATTCGTCAAGAATCGGTTACCGAAAGCTAGAACTTTGGAACTTTTGCACACTTGCAGAATTGAATGAAAAGTCACGACCCAGCTCAACATTCAATCAATAAGAATTCTAGAATGCCACTTTGGTTGTGGCTTCTATCCATACTGATCTCGAGAGTGTTTATAGCCTCTTCTAGCGTACATTTTGCACTGCTGAAGAACTGAATACAAAGTCAAGAACCTTCTTGACATTCAAATTGCAATCTGGAACGCCCTCTTTCTTTGCAAAATTCATGCATATTCGTCAAGAATCTGTTACCGAAACCTAGAACTTTGGAACTTTTGCACACTTGCAGAATTGAATGAAAAGTCACGACCCAGCTCAACATTCAATCAATAAGAATTCTAGAATGCCACTTTGGTTGTGGCTTCTATCCATACAGATCTCGAGAGTGTTTCTAGCCTCTTCTAGCGAACGTTTTGCACTGCTGAAGAACTGAATACAAAGTCAAGAACCGTCTTGACATTCAAATTGCAATCTGGAACGCCCTCTTTCTTTGCAAAATTCATGCATATTCGTCAAGAATCGGTTACCGAAAGCTAGAACTTTGGAACTTTTGCACACTTGCAGAATTGAATGAAAAGTCACGACCCACCTCAACTTTCAATCAATAAGAATTCTAGAATGCCACTATGGTTGTGGCTTCTATCCATACTGATCTCGAGAGTGTTTCTAGCCTCTTCTAGCGTACGTTTTGCACTGCTGATGAATTGAATACAAAGTCAAGAACCGTCTTGACATTCAAATGGCAATCTGGAACGCCCTCTTTCTTTGCAAAATTCATGCATATTCGTCAAGAATCGGTTACCAAAAGCTAGAACTTTGGAACTTTTGCACACTTGCAGAATTGAATGAAAAGTCACGACCCAGCTCAACATTCAATCAATAAGAATTCTGGAATGCCACTTTGGTTGTGGCTTCTATCCATACAGATCTCGAGAGTGTTTCTAGCCCCTTCTAGCGTACGTTTTGCACTGCTGAAGAACTGAATACAAAGTCAAGAACCATCTTGAAATTCAAATGGCAATCTGGAACGCCCTCTTTCTTTGCAAAATTCATGCATATTCGTCAAGAATCGGTTACCGAAAGCTAGAACTTTGGAACTTTTGCACACTTGCAGAATTGAATGAAAAGTCACGACCCACCTCAACATTCAATCAATAAGAATTCTAGAATGCCACTTTGGTTGTGGCTTCTATCCATACAGATCTCGAGAGTGTTTCTAGCCTCTTCTACCGTACGTTTTGCACTGCTGAAGAACTGAATACAAAGTCAAGAACCGTCTTGACATTCAAATTGCAATCTCGAACGCCCTCTTTCTTTGCAAAATTCATGCATATTCGTCAAGAATCGGTTACCGAAAGCTAGAACTTTGGAACTTTTGCACACTTGCAGAATTGAATGAAAAGTCACGACCCACCTCAACTTTCAATCAATAAGAATTCTAGAATGCCACTTTGGTTGTGGCTTCTATCCATACAGATCTCGAGAGTGTTTCTAGCCTCTTCTAGCGTACGTTTTGCACTGCTGAAGAACTGAATACAAAGTCAAGAACCGTCTTGACATTCAAATTGCAATCTGGAACGCCATCTTTCTTTGCAAAATTCATGCATATTCGTCAATAATCGGTTACCGAAAGCTAGAACTTTGGAACTTTTGCACACTTGCAGAATTGAATGAAAAGTCACGACCCACCTCAACATTCAATCAATAAGAATTATATAATGCCACTATGGTTGTGGCTTCTATCCATACAGATCTCGAGAGTGTTTCTAGCCTCTTCTAGCGTACGTTTTGCACTGCTGAAGAATTGAATACAAAGTCAAGAACCATCTTGACATTCAAATTGCAATCTGGAACGCCCTCTTTCTTTGCAAAATTCATGCATATTCGTCAAGAATCGGTTACCGAAAGCTAGAACTTTGGAACTTTTGCACACTTGCAGAATTGAATGAAAAGTCACGACCCACCTCAACATTCAATCAATAAGAATTCTGGAATGCCACTTTGGTTGTGGCTTCTATCCATACAGATCTCGAGAGTGTTTCTAGCCCCTTCTAGCGTACGTTTTGCACTGCTGAAGAACTGAATACAAAGTCAAGAACCATCTTGAAATTCAAATGGCAATCTGGAACGCCCTCTTTCTTTGCAAAATTCATGCATATTCGTCAAGAATCGGTTACCGAAAGCTAGAACTTTGGAACTTTTGCACACTTGCAGAATTGAATGAAAAGTCACGACCCACCTCAACATTCAATCAATAAGAATTCTAGAATGCCACTTTGGTTGTGGCTTCTATCCATACAGATCTCGAGAGTGTTTCTAGCCTCTTCTACCGTACGTTTTGCACTGCTGAAGAACTGAATACAAAGTCAAGAACCGTCTTGACATTCAAATTGCAATCTCGAACGCCCTCTTTCTTTGCAAAATTCATGCATATTCGTCAAGAATCGGTTACCGAAAGCTAGAACTTTGGAACTTTTGCACACTTGCAGAATTGAATGAAAAGTCACGACCCACCTCAACTTTCAATCAATAAGAATTCTAGAATGCCACTTTGGTTGTGGCTTCTATCCATACAGATCTCGAGAGTGTTTCTAGCCTCTTCTAGCGTACGTTTTGCACTGCTGAAGAACTGAATACAAAGTCAAGAACCGTCTTGACATTCAAATTGCAATCTGGAACGCCATCTTTCTTTGCAAAATTCATGCATATTCGTCAATAATCGGTTACCGAAAGCTAGAACTTTGGAACTTTTGCACACTTGCAGAATTGAATGAAAAGTCACGACCCACCTCAACATTCAATCAATAAGAATTATATAATGCCACTATGGTTGTGGCTTCTATCCATACAGATCTCGAGAGTGTTTCTAGCCTCTTCTAGCGTACGTTTTGCACTGCTGAAGAATTGAATACAAAGTCAAGAACCATCTTGACATTCAAATTGCAATCTGGAACGCCCTCTTTCTTTGCAAAATTCATGCATATTCGTCAAGAATCGGTTACCGAAAGCTAGAACTTTGGAACTTTTGCACACTTGCAGAATTGAATGAAAAGTCACGACCCACCTCAACATTCAATCAATAAGAATTATAGAATGCCACTATGGTTGTGGCTTCTATCCATACAGATCTCGAGAGTGTTTCTAGCCTCTTCTAGCGTACGTTTTGAACTGCTGAAGAATTGAATACAAAGTCAAGAACCATCTTGACATTCAAATTGCAATCTGGAACGCCCTCTTTCTTTGCAAAATTCATGCATATTCGTCAAGAATCGGTTACCGAAAGCTAGAACTTTGGAACTTTTGCACACTTGCAGAATTGAATGAAAAGTCACGACCCAGCTCAACATTCAATCAATAAGAATTCTAGAATGCCACTTTGGTTGTGGCTTCTATCCATACAGATCTCGAGAGTGTTTCTAGCCTCTTCTAGCGTACGTTTTGCAGTGCTGAAGAACTGAATACAATGTCAAGAACCGTCTTGACATTCAAATTGCAATCTGGAACGCCCTCTTTCTTTGCAAAATTCATGCATATTCGTCAAGAATCGGTTACCGAAAGCTAGAACTTTGGAACTTTTGCACACTTGCAGAATTGAATGAAAAGTCACGACCCACCTCAACTTTCAATCAATAAGAATTCTAGAATGCCACTATGGTTGTGGCTTCTATCCATACAGATCTCGAGAGTGTTTCTAGCCTCTTCTAGCGTACGTTTTGCACTGCTGAAGAATTGAATACAAAGTCAAGAACCATCTTGACATTAAAATTGCAATCTGGAACGCCCTCTTTCTTTGCAAAATTCATGCATATTCGTCAAGAATCGGTTACCGAAAGCTAGAACTTTGGAACTTTTGCACACTTGCAGAATTGAATGAAAAGTCACGACCCAGCTCAACATTCAATCAATAAGAATTCTAGAATGCCACTTTGGTTGTGGCTTCTATCCATACAGATCTCGAGAGTGTTTCTAGCCTCTTCTAGCGTACGTTTTGCACTGCTGAAGAACTGAATACAAAGTCAAGAACCTTCTTGACATTCAAATGGCAATCTGGAACGCCCTCTTTCTTTGCAAAATTCATGCATATTCGTCAAGAATCGGTTACCGAAAGCTAGAACTTTGGAACTTTTGCACACTTGCAAAATTGAATGAAAAGTCACGACCCAGCTCAACATTCAATCAATAAGAATTCTAGAATGCCACTTTGGTTGTGGCTTCTATCCATACAGATCTCGAGAGTGTTTCTAGCCTCTTCTAGCGTACGTTTTGCACTGCTGAAGAACTGAATACAAAGTCAAGAACCGTCTTGACATTCAAATTGCAATCTGGAACGCCCTCTTTCTTTGCAAAATTCATGCATATTCGTCAAGAATCGGTTACCGAAAGCTAGAACTTTGGAACTTTTGCACACTTGCAGAATTGAATGAAAAGTCACGACCCACCTCAACTTTCAATCAATAAGAATTCTAGAATGCCACTATGGTTGTGGCTTCTATCCATACTGATCTCGAGAGTGTTTCTAGCCTCTTCTAGCGTACGTTTTGCACTGCTGATGAATTGAATACAAAGTCAAGAACCGTCTTGACATTCAAATGGCAATCTGGAACGCCCTCTTTCTTTGCAAAATTGATGCATATTCGTCAAGAATCGGTTACCAAAAGCTAGAACTTTGGAACTTTTGCACACTTGCAGAATTGAATGAAAAGTCACGACCCAGCTCAACATTCAATCAATAAGAATTCTAGAATGCCACTTTGGTTGTGGCTTCTATCCATACAGATCTCGAGAGTGTTTCTAGCCCCTTCTAGCGTACGTTTTGCACTGCTGAAGAACTGAATACAAAGTCAAGAACCATCTTGAAATTCAAATGGCAATCTGGAACGCCCTCTTTCTTTGCAAAATTCATGCATATTCGTCAAGAATCGGTTACCGAAAGCTAGAACTTTGGAACTTTTGCACACTTCCAGAATTGAATGAAAAGTCACGACCCAGCTCAACATTCAATCAATAAGAATTCTAGAATGCCACTTTGGTTGTGGCTTCTATCCATACAGATCTCGAGAGTGTTTCTAGCCTCTTCTAGCGTACGTTTTGCACTGCTGAAGAACTGAATACAAAGTCAAGAACCGTCTTGACATTCAAATGGCAATCTGGAACGCCCTCTTTCTTTGCAAAATTCATGCATATTCGTCAAGAATCGGTTACCGAAAGCTAGAACTTTGGAACTTTTGCACACTTGCAGAATTGAATGAAAAGTCACGACCCACCTCAACTTTCAATCCATAAGAATTCTAGAATGCCACTTTGGTTGTGGCTTCTATCCATACAGATCTCGAGAGTGTTTCAAGCCTCTTCTAGCGTACGTTTTGCACCGCTGAAGAATTGAATACAAAGTCAAGAACCATCTTGACGTTCAAATGGCAATCCGGAACGCCCTCTTTCTTTGCAAGATTCATGCATATTCGTCAAGAATCAGTTACTGAAAGCTAGAACTTTGGAACTTTTGCACACTTGCAGAATTGAATGAAAAGTCACGACCCACCTCAACATTCAATCAATAAGAATTATAGAATGCCACTATGGTTGTGGCTTCTATCCATACAGATCTCGAGAGTGTTTCTACCCTCTTCTAGCGTACGTTTTGCACTGCTGAAGAACTGAATACAAAGTCAAGAACCGTCTTGACATTCAAATTGCAATCTGGAACGCCCTCTTTCTTTGCAAAATTCATGCATATTCGTCAAGAATCGGTTACCGAAAGCTAGAACTTTGGAACTTTTGCACACTTGCAGAATTGAATGAAAAGTCACGACCCACCTCAACATTCAATCAATAAGAATTCTAGAATGCCACTTTGGTTGTGGCTTCTATCCATACAGATCTCGAGAGTGTTTATAGCCTCTTCTAGCGTACGTTTTGCACTGGTGAAGAACTGAATACAAAGTCAAGAACCATCTTGACATTCAAATGGCAATCTGGAACGCCCTCTTTGCAAAATTCATGCATATTCGTCAAGAATCGGTTACCGAAAGCTAGAACTTTGGAACTTTTGCACACTTGCAGAATTGAATGAAAAGTCACGACCCAGCTCAACATTCAATCAATAAGAATTCTAGAATTCCGCTTTGGTTGTGGCTTCTATCCATACAGATCTCGAGAGTGTTTCTAGCCTCTTCTAGCGTACGTTTTGCACTGCTGAAGAACTGAATACAAAGTCAAGAACCTTCTTGACATTCAAATGGCAATCTGGAACGCCCTCTTTCTTTGCAAAATTCATGCATATTCGTCAAGAATCGGTTACCGAAAGCTAAAACTTTGGAACTTTTGCACACTGGCAGAATTGAATGAAAAGTCACGACCCAGCTCAACATTCAATCAATAAGAATTCTAGAATGCCACTTTGGTTGTGGCTTCTATCCATAGAGATCTCGAGAGTGTTTCTAGCCTCTTCTAGCGTACGTTTTGCACTGCTGAAGAACTGAATACAAAGTCAAGAACCGTCTTGACATTCAAATTGCAATCTGGAACGCCCTCTTTCTTTGCAAAATTCATGCATATTCCTCAAGAATCGGTTACCGAAAGCTAGAACTTTGGAACTTTTGCACACTTGCAGAATTGAATGAAAAGTCACGACCCAGCTCAACATTCAATCAATAAGAATTCTAGAATGCCACTTTGGTTGTGGCTTCTATCCATACAGATCTCGAGAGTGTTTCTACCCTCTTCTAGCGTACGTTTTGCACTGCTGAAGAACTGAATACAAAGTCAAGAACCGTCTTGACATTCAAATTGCAATCTGGAACGCCCTCTTTCTTTGCAAAATTCATGCATATTCCTCAAGAATCGGTTACCGAAAGCTAGAACTTTGGAACTTTTGCACAATTGCAGAATTGAATGAAAAGTCACGACCCACCTCAACTTTCAATCAATAAGAATTCTAGAATGCCACTATGGTTGTGGCTTCTATCCATACAGAACTCGAGAGTGTTTCTAGCCTCTTCTAGCGTACGTTTTGCACTGCTGAAGAATTGAATACAAAGTCAAGAACCGTCTTGACATTCAAATGGCAATCTGGAACGCCCTCTTTCTTTGCAAAATTCATGCATATTCGTCAAGAATCGGTTACCGAAAGCTAGAACTTTGGAACTTTTGCACACTTGCAGAATTAAATGAAAAGTCACGACCCACCTCAACTTTCAATTAATAAGAATTCTAGAATGCCACTTTGGTTGTGGCTTCTATCCATACAGATCTCGAGAGTGTTTCTAGCCTCTTCTAGCGTACGTTTTGCACTGCTGAAGAACTGAATACAAAGTCAAGAACCGTCTTGACATTCAAATTGCAATCTGGAACGCCATCTTTCTTTGCAAAATTCATGCATATTCGTCAAGAATCGGTTACCGAAAGCTAGAACTTTGGAACTTTTGCACACTTGCAGAATTGAATGAAAAGTCACGACCCACCTCAACATTCAATCAATAAGAATTATATAATGCCACTATGGTTGTGGCTTCTATCCATACAGATCTCGAGAGTGTTTCTAGCCTCTTCTAGCGTACGTTTTGCACTGCTGAAGAATTGAATACAAAGTCAAGAACCATCTTGACATTCAAATTGCAATCTGGAACGCCCTCTTTCTTTGCAAAATTCATGCATATTCGTCAAGAATCGGTTACCGAAAGCTAGAACTTTGGAACTTTTGCACACTTGCAGAATTGAATGAAAAGTCACGACCCACCTCAACATTCAATCAATAAGAATTCTAGAATGCCACTTTGGTTGTGGCTTCTATCCATACAGATCTCGAGAGTGTTTCTAGCCTCTTCTAGCGTACGTTTTGCACTGCTGAAGAACTGAATACAAAGTCAAGAACCGCCTTGACATTCAAATGGCAATCTGGAACGCCCTCTTTCTTTCCAAATTCATGCATATTCGTCAAGAATCGGTTACCGAAAGCTAGAACTTTGGAACTTTTGCACACTTGCAGAATTGAATGAAAAGTCACGACCCAGCTCAACATTCAATCAATAAGAATTCTAGAATGCCACTTTGGTTGTGGCTTCTATCCATACAGATCTCGAGAGTGTTTCTAGCCTCTTCTAGCGTACGTTTTGCACTGCTGAAGAACTGAATACAAAGTCAAGAACCGTCTTGACATTCAAATTGCAATCTGGAACGCCCTCTTTCTTTGCAAAATTCATGCATATTCGTCAAGAATCGGTTACCGAAAGCTAGAACTTTCAAACTTTTGCACACTTGCAGAATTGAATGAAAAGTCACGACCCACCTCAACATTCAATCAATAAGAATTCTAGAATGCCACTTTGGTTGTGGATTCTATCCATACAGATCTCGAGAGTGTTTCTAGCCTCTTCTAGCGTACGTTTTGCACTGCTGAAGAACTGAATACAAAGTCAAGAAGCATCTTGACATTCAAATTGCAATCTGGAACGCCCTCTTTCTTTGCAAAATTCATGCATATTCGTCAAGAATCGGTTACCGAAAGCTAGAACTTTGGAACTTTTGCACACTTGCAGAATTGAATGAAAAGTCACGACCCACCTCAACTTTCAATCAATAAGAATTCTAGAATGCCACTTTGGTTGTGGCTTCTATCCATACAGATCTCGAGAGTGTTTATAGCCTCTTCTAGCGTACGTTTTGCACTGCTGAAGAATTGAATACAAAGTCAAGAACCATCTTGACATTCAAATGGCAATCTGGAACGCCCTCTTTCTTTGCAAAATTCATGCATATTCGTCAAGAATCGGTTACCGAAAGCTAGAACTTTGGAACTTTTGCACACTTGCAGAATTGAATGAAAAGTCACGACCCACCTCAACATTCAATCAATAAGAATTCTAGAATGCCACTTTGGTTGTGGCTTCTATCCATACAGATCTCGAGAGTGTTTCTAGCCTCTTCTAGCGTACGTTTTGCACTGCTGAAGAACTGAATACAAAGTCAAGAACCGTCTTGACATTCAAATTGCAATCTAGAACGCCCTCTTTCTTTGCAAAATTCATGCATATTCGTCAAGAATCGGTTACCGAAAGCTAGAACTTTGGAACTTTTGCACACTTGCAGAATTGAATGAAAAGTCACGACCCACCTCAACTTTCAATCAATAAGAATTCTAGAATGCCACTATGGTTGTGGCTTCTATCCATACAGATCTCGAGAGTGTTTCTAGCCTCTTCTAGCGTACGTTTTGCACTGCTGATGAATTGAATACAAAGTCAAGAACCGTCTTGACATTCAAATGGCAATCTGGAACGCCCTCTTTCTTTGCAAAATTCATGCATATTCGTCAAGAATCGGTTACCGAAAGCTAGAACTTTGGAACTTTTGCACACTTGCAGAATTGAATGAAAATTCACGACCCAGCTCAACATTCAATCAATAAGAATTCTAGAATGCCACTTTGGTTGTGGCTTCTATCCGTACAGATCTCGAGAGTGTTTCTAGCCTCTTCTAGCGTACGTTTTGCACCGCTGAAGAATTGAATACAAAGTCAAGAACCGTCTTGACATTCAAATGGCAATCTGGAATGCCCTCTTTCTTTGCAAAATTCATGCATATTCGTCAAGAATCGGTTACCGAAAGCTAGAACTTTGGAACTTTTGCACACTTGCAGAATTGAATGAAAAGTCACGACCCAGCTCAACATTCAATCAATAAGAATTCTAGAATGCCACTTTGGTTGTGGCTTCTATCCATACAGATCTCGAGAGTGTTTCTAGCCTCTTCTAGCGTACGTTTTGCACTGCTGAAGAATTGAATACAAAGTCAAGAACCGTCTTGACATTCAAATGGCAATCTGGAACGCCCTCTTTCTTTGCAAAATTCATGCATATTCGTCAAGAATCGGTTACCGAAAGCTAGAACTTTGGAACTTTTGCACACTTGCAGAATTGAATGAAAAGTCACGACCCAGCTCAACATTCAATCAATAAGAATTCTAGAATGCCACTTTGGTTGTGGCTTCTATCCATACAGATCTCGAGAGTGTTTCTAGCCTCTTCTACCGTACGTTTTGCACTACTGAAGAATTGAATACAAAGTCAAGAACCATCTTGACATTCAAATGGCAATCTGGAACGCCCTCTTTCTTTGCAAAATTCATGCATATTCGTCAAGAATCGGTTACCGAAAGCTAGAACTTTGGAACTTTTGCACACTTGCAAAATTGAATGAAAAGTCACGACCCAGCTCAACATTCAATCAATAAGAATTCTAGAATGCCACTTTGGTTGTGGCTTCTATCCATACAGATCTCGAGAGTGTTTCTAGCCTCTTCTAGCGTACGTTTTGCACTGCTGAAGAATTGAATACAAAGTCAAGAACCCTCTTGACATTCAAATTGCAATCTGGAACGCCCTCTTTCTTTGCAAAATTCATGCATATTCGTCAAGAATCGGTTACCGAAAGCTAGAACTTTCAAACTTTTGCACACTTGCAGAATTGAATGAAAAGTCACGACCCACCTCAACATTCAATCAATAAGAATTCTAGAATGCCACTTTGGTTGTGGATTCTATCCATACAGATCTCGAGAGTGTTTCTAGCCTCTTCTAGCGTACGTTTTGCACTGCTGAAGAACTGAATACAAAGTCAAGAAGCATCTTGACATTCAAATTGCAATCTGGAACGCCCTCTTTCTTTGCAAAATTCATGCATATTCGTCAAGAATCGGTTACCGAAAGCTAGAACTTTGGAACTTTTGCACACTTGCAGAATTGAATGAAAAGTCACGACCCACCTCAACTTTCAATCAATAAGAATTCTAGAATGCCACTTTGGTTGTGGCTTCTATCCATACAGATCTCGAGAGTGTTTATAGCCTCTTCTAGCGAACGTTTTGCACTGCTGAAGAATTGAATACAAAGTCAAGAACCATCTTGACATTCAAATGGCAATCTGGAACGCCCTCTTTCTTTGCAAAATTCATGCATATTCGTCAAGAATCGGTTACCGAAAGCTAGAACTTTGGAACTTTTGCACACTTGCAGAATTGAATGAAAAGTCACGACCCACCTCAACATTCAATCAATAAGAATTCTAGAATGCCACTTTGGTTGTGGCTTCTATCCATACAGATCTCGAGAGTGTTTCTAGCCTCTTCTAGCGTACGTTTTGCACTGCTGAAGAACTGAATACAAAGTCAAGAACCGTCTTGACATTCAAATTGCAATCTAGAACGCCCTCTTTCTTTGCAAAATTCATGCATATTTGTCAAGAATCGGTTACCGAAAGCTAGAACTTTGGAACTTTTGCACACTTGCAGAATTGAATGAAAAGTCACGACCCACCTCAACTTTCAATCAATAAGAATTCTAGAATGCCACTATGGTTGTGGCTTCTATCCATACAGATCTCGAGAGTGTTTCTAGCCTCTTCTAGCGTACGTTTTGCACTGCTGATGAATTGAATACAAAGTCAAGAACCGTCTTGACATTCAAATGGCAATCTGGAACGCCCTCTTTCTTTGCAAAATTCATGCATATTCGTCAAGAATCGGTTACCGAAAGCTAGAACTTTGGAACTTTTGCACACTTGCAGAATTGAATGAAAAGTCACGACCCAGCTCAACATTCAATCAATAAGAATTCTAGAATGCCACTTTGGTTGTGGCTTCTATCCGTACAGATCTCGAGAGTGTTTCTAGCCTCTTCTAGCGTACGTTTTGCACCGCTGAAGAATTGAATACAAAGTCAAGAACCGTCTTGACATTCAAATGGCAATCTGGAACGCCCTCTTTCTTTGCAAAATTCATGCATATTCGTCAAGAATCGGTTACCGAAAGCTAGAACTTTGGAACTTTTGCACACTTGCAGAATTGAATGAAAAGTCACGACCCAGCTCAACATTCAATCAATAAGAATTCTAGAATGCCACTTTGGTTGTGGCTTCTATCCATACAGATCTCGAGAGTGTTTCTAGCCTCTTCTAGCGTACGTTTTGCACTGCTGAAGAATTGAATACAAAGTCAAGAACCGTCTTGACATTCAAATGGCAATCTGGAACGCCCTCTTTCTTTGCAAAATTCATGCATATTCGTCAAGAATCGGTTACCGAAAGCTAGAACTTTGGAACTTTTGCACACTTGCAGAATTGAATGAAAAGTCACGACCCAGCTCAACATTCAATCAATAAGAATTCTAGAATGCCACTTTGGTTGTGGCTTCTATCCATACAGATCTCGAGAGTGTTTCTAGCCTCTTCTAGCGAACGTTTTGCACTGCTGATGAATTGAATACAAAGTCAAGAACCGTCTTGACATTCAAATGGCAATCTGGAACGCCCTCTTTCTTTGCAAAATTCATGCATATTCGTCAAGAATCGGTTACCGAAAGCTAGAACTTTGGAACTTTTGCACACTTGCAGAATTGAATGAAAAGTCACGACCCAGCTCAACATTCAATCAATAAGAATTCTAGAATGCCACTTTGGTTGTGGCTTCTATCCATACAGATCTCGAGAGTGTTTCTAGCCTCTTCTAGCGTACGTTTTGCACTGCTGAAGAACTGAATACAAAGTCAAGAACCGTCTTGACATTCAAATTGCAATCTGGAACGCCCTCTTTCTTTGCAAAATTCATGCATGATGTCAAGAATCGGTTACCGAAAGCTAGAACTTTGGAACTTTTGCACACTTGCAGAATTGAATGAAAAGTCACGACCCACCTCAACTTTCAATCAATAAGAATTCTAGAATGCCACTATGGTTGTGGCTTCTATCCATACAGATCTCGAGAGTGTTTCTAGCCTCTTCTAGCGTACGTTTTGCACTGCTGATGAATTGAATACAAAGTCAAGAACCGTCTTGACATTCAAATGGCAATCTGGAACGCCCTCTTTCTTTGCAAAATTCATGCATATTCGTCAAGAATCGGTTACCGAAAGCTAGAACTTTGGAACTTTTGCACACTTGCAGAATTGAATGAAAAGTCACGACCCACCTCAACTTTCAATCAATAAGAATTCTAGAATGCCACTTTGGTTGTGGCTTCTATCCATACAGATCTCGAGAGTGTTTCTAGCCTCTTCTAGCGTACGTTTTGCACTGCTGAAGAACTGAATACAAAGTCAAGAACCGTCTTGACATTCAAATTGCAATCTGGAACGCCCTCTTTCTTTGCAAAATTCATGCATATTCGTCAAGAATCCGTTAACGAAAGCTAGAACTTTGGAACTTTTGCACACTTGCAGAATTGAATGAAAAGTCACGACCCACCTCAACATTCAATCAATAAGAATTCTAGAATGCCACTATGGTTGTGGCTTCTATCCATACAGATCTCGAGAGTGTTTCTAGCCTCTTCTAGCGTACGTTTTGCACTGCTGAAGAATTGAATACAAAGTCAAGAACCATCTTGACATTCAAATTGCAATCTGGAACGCCCTCTTTCTTTGCAAAATTCATGCATATTCGTCAAGAATCGGTTACCGAAAGCTAGAACTTTGGAACTTTTGCACACTTGCAGAATTGAATGAAAAGTCACGACCCACCTCAACTTTCAATCAATAAGAATTCTAGAATGCCACTTTGGTTGTGGCTTCTATCCATACAGATCTCGAGAGTGTTTCTAGCCTCTTCTAGCGTACGTTTTGCACTGCTGAAGAACTGAATACAAAGTCAAGAACCGTCTTGACATTCAAATTGCAATCTGGAACGCCCTCTTTCTTTGCAAAATTCATGCATATTCGTCAAGAATCGGTTACCGAAAGCTAGAACTTTGGAACTTTTGCACACTTGCAGAATTGAATGAAAAGTCACGACCCACCTCAACTTTCAATCAATAAGAATTCTAGAATGCCACTTTGGTTGTGGCTTCTATCCATAGAGATCTCGAGAGTGTTTCTAGCCTCTTCTAGCGTACGTTTTGCACTGCTGAAGAATTGAATACAAAGTCAAGAAGCATCTTGACATTCAAATTGCAATCTGGAACGCCCTCTTTCTTTGCAAAATTCATGCATATTCGTCAAGAATCGGTTACCGAAAGCTAGAACTTTCGAACTTTTGCACACTTGCAGAATTGAATGAAAAGTCACGACCCACCTCAACATTCAATCAATAAGAATTCTAGAATGCCACTTTGGTTGTGGCTTCTATCCATACAGATCTCGAGGGTGTTTCTAGCCTCTTCTAGCGTACGTTTTACACTGCTGAAGAATTGAATACAAAGTCAAGAACCGTCTTGACATTCAAATTGCAATCTCGAACGCCCTCTTTCTTTGCAAAATTCATGCATTTTTCGTCAAGAATCGGTTACCGAAAGCTAGAACTTTGGAACTTTTGCACAATTGCAGAATTGAATGAAAAGTCACGACCCACCTCAACTTTCAAACAATAAGAATTCTAGAATGCCACTATGGTTGTGGCTTCTATCCATACAGATCTCGAGAGTGTTTCTAGCCTCTTCTAGCGTACGTTTTGCACTGCTGATGAATTGAATACAAAGTCAAGAACCGTCTTGACATTCAAATGGCAATCTGGAACGCCCTCTTTCTTTGCAAAATTCATGCATATTCGTCAAGAATCGGTTACCGAAAGCTAGAACTTTGGAACTTTTGCACACTTGCAGAATTGAATGAAAAGTCACGACCCACCTCAACATTCAATCAATAAGAATTCTAGAATGCCACTTTGGTTGTGGCTTCTATCCATACAGATCTCGAGAGTGTTTCTAGCCTCTTCTAGCGTACGTTTTGCACTGCTGAAGAACTGAATACAAAGTCAAGAACCATCTTGACATTCAAATGGCAATCTGGAACGCCCTCTTTCTTTGCAAAATTCATGCATATTCGTCAAGAATCGGTTACCGAAAGCTAGAACTTTGGAACTTTTGCACACTTACAGAATTGAATGAAAAGTCACGACCCAGCTCAACATTCAATCAATAAGAATTCTAGAATGCCACTTTGGTTGTGGCTTCTATCCATACAGATCTCGAGAGTGTTTCTAGCCTCTTCTAGCGTACGTTTTGCACTGCTGAAGAACTGAATACAAAGTCAAGAACCGTCTTGACATTCAAATTGCAATCTGGAACGCCCTCTTTCTTTGCAAAATTCATGCATATTCGTCAAGAATCGGTTACCGAAAGCTAGAACTTTGGAACTTTTGCACACTTGCAGAATTGAATGAAAAGTCACGACCCACCTCAACTTTCAATCAATAAGAATTCTAGAATGCCACTATGGGTGTGGCTTCTATCCATACAGATCTCGAGAGTGTTTCTAGCCTCTTCTAGCGTACGTTTTGCACTGCTGATGAATTGAATACAAAGTCAAGAACCGTCTTGACATTCAAATGGCAATCTGGAACGCCCTCTTTCTTTGCAAAATTCATGCATATTCGTCAAGAATCGGTTACCGAAAGCTAGAACTTTGGAACTTTTGCACACTTGCAGAATTGAATGAAAAGTCACGACCCACCTCAACTTTCAATCAATAAGAATTCTAGAATGCCACTTTGGTTGTGGCTTCTATCCATACAGATCTCGAGAGTGTTTCTAGCCTCTTCTAGCGTACGTTTTGCACTGCTGAAGAACTGAATACAAAGTCAAGAACCGTCTTGACATTCAAATTGCAATCTGGAACGCCCTCTTTCTTTGCAAAATTCATGCATATTCGTCAAGAATCGGTTACCGAAAGCTAGAACTTTGGAACTTTTGCACACTTGCAGAATTGAATGAAAAGTCACGACCCACCTCAACTTTCAATCAATAAGAATTCTAGAATGCCACTATGGGTGTGGCTTCTATCCATACAGATCTCGAGAGTGTTTCTAGCCTCTTCTAGCGTACGTTTTGCACTGCTGATGAATTGAATACAAAGTCAAGAACCGTCTTGACATTCAAATGGCAATCTGGAACGCCCTCTTTCTTTGCAAAATTCATGCATATTCGTCAAGAATCGGTTACCGAAAGCTAGAACTTTGGAACTTTTGCACACTTGCAGAATTGAATGAAAAGTCACGACCCACCTCAACTTTCAATCAATAAGAATTCTAGAATGCCACTTTGGTTGTGGCTTCTATCCATACAGATCTCGAGAGTGTTTCTAGCCTCTTCTAGCGTACGTTTTGCACTGCTGAAGAACTGAATACAAAGTCAAGAACCGTCTTGACATTCAAATTGCAATCTGGAACGCCCTCTTTCTTTGCAAAATTCATGCATATTCGTCAAGAATCGGTTACCGAAAGCTAGAACTTTGGAACTTTTGCACACTTGCAGAATTGAATGAAAAGTCACGACCCAGCTCAACATTCAATCAATAAGAATTCTAGAATGCCACTTTGGTTGTGGCTTCTATCCATACAGATCTCGAGAGTGTTTCTAGCCTCTTCTAGCGTACGTTTTGCACTGCTGAAGAACTGAATACAAAGTCAAGAACCATCTTGACATTCAAATTGCAATCTGGAACGCCCTCTTTCTTTGCAAAATTCATGCATATTCGTCAAGAATCGGTTACCGAAAGCTAGAACTTTGGAACTTTTGCACACTTGCAGAATTGAATGAAAAGTCACGACCCACCTCAACATTCAATCAATAAGAATTCTAGAATGCCACTTTGGTTGTGGCTTCTATCCATACAGATCTCGAGAGTGTTTCTAGCCTCTTCTAGCGTACGTTTTGCACTGCTGATGAATTGAATACAAAGTCAAGAAGCATCTTGACATTCAAATTGCAATCTGGAACGCCCTCTTTCTTTGAAAAATTCATGCATATTCGTCAAGAATCGGTTACCGAAAGCTAGAACTTTGGAACTTTTGCACACTTGCAGAATTGAATGAAAAGTCACGACCCACCTCAACATTCAATCAATAAGAATTCTAGAATGCCACTTTGGTTGTGGCTTCTATCCATATAGATCTCGAGAGTGTTTATAGACTCTTCTAGCGTACGTTTTGCACTGCTGAGGAACTAAATACAAAGTCAAGAACCATCTTGACATTCAAATGGCAATCTGGAACGCCCTCTTTCTTTGCAAAATTCATGCATATTCGTCAAGAATCGGTTACCGATAGCTAGAACTTTGGAACTTTTGCACACTTGCAGAATTGAATGAAAAGTCACGACCCAGCTCAACATTCAATCAATAAGAATTCTAGAATGCCACTTTGGTTGTGGCTTCTATCCATAGAGATCTCGAGAGTGTTTCTAGCCTCTTCTAGCGTACGTTTTGCACTGCTGAAGAATTGAATACAAAGTCAAGAACCGTCTTGACATTCATCTGGAACGCCCTCTTTCTTTGCAAAATTCATGCATATTCGTCAAGAATCGATTACCGAAAGCTAGAACTTTGGAACTTTTGCACACTTGCAGAATTGAATGAAAAGTCACGACCCAGCTCAACATTCAATCAATAAGAATTCTAGAATGCCACTTTGGTTGTGGCTTCTATCCATAGAGATCTCGAGAGTGTTTCTAGCCTCTTCTAGCGTACGTTTTGCACTGCTGAAGAATTGAATACAAAGTCAAGAACCGTCTTGACATTCAAATGGCAATCTGGAACGCCCTCTTTCTTTGCAAAATTCATGCATATTCGTCAAGAATCGGTTACCGAAAGCTAGAACTTTGGAACTTTGGCACACTTGCAGAATTGAATGAAAAGTCACGACCCAGCTCAACATTCAATCAATAAGAATTCTAGAATGCCACTTTGGTTGTGGATTCTATCCATACAGATCTCGAGAGTGTTTCTAGCCTCTTCTAGCTTACGTTTTGCACTGCTGATGAATTGAATACAAAGTCAAGAAGCATCTTGACATTCAAATTGCAATCTGGAACGCCCTCTTTCTTTGCAAAATTCATGCATATTCGTCAAGAATCGGTTACCGAAAGCTAGAACTTTGGAACTTTTGCACACTTGCAGAATTGAATGAAAAGTCACGACCCACCTCAACTTTCAATCAATAAGAATTCTAGAATGCCACTATGGTTGTGGCTTCTATCCATACAGATCTCGAGAGTGTTTCTAGCCTCTTCTAGCGTACGTTTTGCACTGCTGATGAATTGAATACAAAGTCAAGAACCGTCTTGACATTCAAATGGCAATCTGGAACGCCCTCTTTCTTTGCAAAATTCATGCATATTCGTCAAGAATCGGTTACCGAAAGCTAGAACTTTGGAACTTTTGCACACTTGCAGAATTGAATGAAAAGTCACGACCCACCTCAACTTTCAATCAATAAGAATTCTAGAATGCCACTTTGGTTGTGGCTTCTATCCATACAGATCTCGAGAGTGTTTCTAGCCTCTTCTAGCGTACGTTTTGCACTGCTGAAGAACTGAATACAAAGTCAAGAACCGTCTTGACATTCAAATTGCAATCTGGAACGCCCTCTTTCTTTGCAAAATTCATGCATATTCGTCAAGAATCGGTTACCGAAAGCTAGAACTTTGGAACTTTTGCACACTTGCAGAATTGAATGAAAAGTCACGACCCAGCTCAACATTCAATCAATAAGAATTCTAGAATGCCACTTTGGTTGTGGCTTCTATCCATACAGATCTCGAGAGTGTTTCTAGCCTCTTCTAGCGTACGTTTTGCACTGCTGAAGAACTGAATACAAAGTCAAGAACCATCTTGACATTCAAATTGTAATCTGGAACGCCCTCTTTCTTTGCAAAATTCATGCATATTCGTCAAGAATCGGTTACCGAAAGCTAGAACTTTGGAACTTTTGCACACTTGCAGAATTGAATGAAAAGTCACGACCCACCTCAACATTCAATCAATAAGAATTCTAGAATGCCACTTTGGTTGTGGCTTCTATCCATACAGATCTCGAGAGTGTTTCTAGCCTCTTCTAGCGTACATTTTGCACTGCTGAAGAACTGAATACAAAGTCAAGAACCATCTTGACATTCAAATTGCAATCTGGAACGCCCTCTTTCTTTGCAAAATTCATGCATATTCGTCAAGAATCGGTTACCGAAAGCTAGAACTTTCGAACTTTTGCACACTTGCAGAATTGAATGAAAAGTCACGACCCACCTCAACATTCAATCAATAAGAATTCTAGAATGCCACTTTGGTTGTGGCTTCTATCCATACAGATCTTGAGGGTGTTTCTAGCCTCTTCTAGCGTACGTTTTGCACTGCTGAAGAATTGAATACAAAGTCAAGAACCATCTTGACATTCAAATTGCAATCTCGAACGCCCTCTTTCTTTGCAAAATTCATGCATTTTTCGTCAAGAATCGGTTACCGAAAGCTAGAACTTTGGAACTTTTGCACAATTGCAGAATTGAATGAAAAGTCACGACCCACCTCAACTTTCAATCAATAAGAATTCTAGAATGCCACTATGGTTGTGGCTTCTATCCATACAGATCTCGAGAGTGTTTCTAGCCTCTTCTAGCGTACGTTTTGCACTGCTGATGAAGTGAATACAAAGTCAAGAAGCGTCTTGACATTCAAATGGCAATCTGGAACGCCCTCTTTCTTTGCAAAATTCATGCATATTCGTCAAGAATCGGTTACCGAAAGCTAGAACTTTGGAACTTTTGCACACTTGCAGAATTGAATGAAAAGTCACGACCCAGCTCAACATTCAATCAATAAGAATTCTAGAATGCCACTTTGGTTGTGGCTTCTATCCATACAGATCTCGAGAGTGTTTCTAGCCTCTTCTAGCGTACATTTTGCACTGCTGAAGAATTGAATACAAAGTCAAGAACCGTCTTGACATTCAAATGGCAATCTGGAACGCCCTCTTTCTTTGCAAAATTCATGCATATTCGTCAAGAATCGGTTACCGAAAGCTAGAACTTTGGAACTTTTGCACACTTGCAGAATTGAATGAAAAGTCCCGACCCACCTCAACATTCAATCAATAAGAATTCTAGAATGCCACTTTGGTTGTGGCTTCTATCCATATAGATCTCGAGAGTGTTTATAGCCTCTTCTAGCGTACGTTTTGCACTTCTGAAGAACTAAATACAAAGTCAAGAACCATCTTGACATTCAAATGGCAATCTGGAACGCCCTCTTTCTTTGCAAAATTCATGCATATTCGTCAAGAATCGGTTACCGAAAGCTAGAACTTTGGAACTTTTGCACACTTGCAGAATTGAATGAAAAGTCACGACCCAGCTCAACATTCAATCAATAAGAATTCTAGAATGCCACTTTGGTTGTGGCTTCTATCCAAAGAGATCTCGAGAGTGTTTCTAGCCTCTTCTAGCGTACGTTTTGCACTGCTGAAGAATTGAATACAAAGTCAAGAACCGTCTTGACATTCAAATGGCAATCTGGAACGCCCTCTTTCTTTGCAAAATTCATGCATATTCGTCAAGAATCTGTTACCGAAAGCTAGAACTTTGGAACTTTTGCACACTTGCAGAATTGAATGAAAAGTCACGACCCACCTCAACATTCAATCAATAAGAATTCTAGAATGCCACTTTGGTTGTGGCTTCTATCCATACAGATCTCGAGAGTGTTTCTAGCCTCTTCTAGCGTACTTTTTGCACTACTGAAGAATTGAATACAAAGTCAAGAACCGTCTTGACATTCATCTGGAACGCCCTCTTTCTTTGAAAAATTCATGCATATTCGTCAAGAATCGGTTACCGAAAGCTAGAACTTTGGAACTTTTGCACACTTGCAGAATTGAATGAAAAGTCACGACCCACCTCAACATTCAATCAATAAGAATTCTAGAATGCCACTTTGGTTGTGGCTTCTATCCAAAGAGATCTCGAGAGTGTTTCTAGCCTCTTCTAGCGTACGTTTTGCACTGCTGAAGAATTGAATACAAAGTCAAGAACCGTCTTGACATTCAAATGGCAATCTGGAACGCCCTCTTTCTTTGCAAAATTCATGCATATTCGTCAAGAATCGGTTACCGAAAGCTAGAACTTTGGAACTTTTGCACACTTGCAGAATTGAATGAAAAGTCACGACCCACCTCAACATTCAATCAATAAGAATTCTAGAATGCCACTTTGGTTGTGGCTTCTATCCATACAGATCTCGAGAGTGTTTCTAGCCTCTTCTAGCGTACGTTTTGCACTGCTGAAGAATTGAATACAAAGTCAAGAACCGTCTTGACATTCAAATGGCAATCTGGAACGCCCTCTTTCTTTGCAAAATTCATGCATATTCGTCAAGAATCGGTTACCGAAAGCTAGAACTTTGGAACTTTTGCACACTTGCAGAATTGAATGAAAAGTCACGACCCAGCTCAACATTCAATCAATAAGAATTCTAGAATGCCACTTTGGTTGTGGCTTCTATCCATACAGATCTCGAGAGTGTTTCTAGCCTCTTCTAGCGTACGTTTTGCACTGCTGATGAATTGAATACAAAGTCAAGAAGCATCTTGACATTCAAATTGCAATCTGGAACGCCCTCTTTCTTTGAAAAATTCATGCATATTCGTCAAGAATCGGTTACCGAAAGCTAGAACTTTGGAACTTTTGCACACTTGCAGAATTGAATGAAAAGTCACGACCCACCTCAACATTCAATCAATAAGAATTCTAGAATGCCACTTTGGTTGTGGCTTCTATCCATATAGATCTCGAGAGTGTTTATAGACTCTTCTAGCGTACGTTTTGCACTGCTGAGGAACTAAATACAAAGTCAAGAACCATCTTGACATTCAAATGGCAATCTGGAACGCCCTCTTTCTTTGCAAAATTCATGCATATTCGTCAAGAATCGGTTACCGATAGCTAGAACTTTGGAACTTTTGCACACTTGCAGAATTGAATGAAAAGTCACGACCCAGCTCAACATTCAATCAATAAGAATTCTAGAATGCCACTTTGGTTGTGGCTTCTATCCATAGAGATCTCGAGAGTGTTTCTAGCCTCTTCTAGCGTACGTTTTGCACTGCTGAAGAATTGAATACAAAGTCAAGAACCGTCTTGACATTCATCTGGAACGCCCTCTTTCTTTGCAAAATTCATGCATATTCGTCAAGAATCGATTACCGAAAGCTAGAACTTTGGAACTTTTGCACACTTGCAGAATTGAATGAAAAGTCACGACCCAGCTCAACATTCAATCAATAAGAATTCTAGAATGCCACTTTGGTTGTGGCTTCTATCCATAGAGATCTCGAGAGTGTTTCTAGCCTCTTCTAGCGTACGTTTTGCACTGCTGAAGAATTGAATACAAAGTCAAGAACCGTCTTGACATTCAAATGGCAATCTGGAACGCCCTCTTTCTTTGCAAAATTCATGCATATTCGTCAAGAATCGGTTACCGAAAGCTAGAACTTTGGAACTTTGGCACACTTGCAGAATTGAATGAAAAGTCACGACCCAGCTCAACATTCAATCAATAAGAATTCTAGAATGCCACTTTGGTTGTGGATTCTATCCATACAGATCTCGAGAGTGTTTCTAGCCTCTTCTAGCTTACGTTTTGCACTGCTGATGAATTGAATACAAAGTCAAGAAGCATCTTGACATTCAAATTGCAATCTGGAACGCCCTCTTTCTTTGCAAAATTCATGCATATTCGTCAAGAATCGGTTACCGAAAGCTAGAACTTTGGAACTTTTGCACACTTGCAGAATTGAATGAAAAGTCACGACCCACCTCAACATTCAATCAATAAGAATTCTAGAATGCCACTTTGGTTGTGGCTTCTATCCATACAGATCTCGAGAGTGTTTCTAGCCTCTTCTAGCGTACGTTTTGCACTGCTGAAGAACTGAATACAAAGTCAAGAACCATCTTGACATTCAAATGGCAATCTGGAACGCCCTCTTTCTTTGCAAAATTCATGCATATTCGTCAAGAATCGGTTACCGAAAGCTAGAACTTTGGAACTTTTGCACACTTGCAGAATTGAATGAAAAGTCACGACCCACCTCAACATTCAATCAATAAGAATTCTAGAATGCCACTTTGGTTGTGGCTTCTATCCATACAGATCTCGAGAGTGTTTCTAGCCTCTTCTAGCGTACGTTTTGCACTGCTGAAGAATTGAATACAAAGTCAAGAACCGTCTTGACATTCAAATGGCAATCTGGAACGCCCTCTTTCTTTGCAAAATTCATGCATATTCGTCAAGAATCGGTTACCGAAAGCTAGAACTTTGGAACTTTTGCACACTTGCAGAATTGAATGAAAAGTCACGACCCAGCTCAACATTCAATCAATAAGAATTCTAGAATGCCACTTTGGTTGTGGCTTCTATCCATACAGATCTCGAGAGTGTTTCTAGCCTCTTCTAGCGTACGTTTTGCACTGCTGATGAATTGAATACAAAGTCAAGAAGCATCTTGACATTCAAATTGCAATCTGGAACGCCCTCTTTCTTTGAAAAATTCATGCATATTCGTCAAGAATCGGTTACCGAAAGCTAGAACTTTGGAACTTTTGCACACTTGCAGAATTGAATGAAAAGTCACGACCCACCTCAACATTCAATCAATAAGAATTCTAGAATGCCACTTTGGTTGTGGCTTCTATCCATATAGATCTCGAGAGTGTTTATAGACTCTTCTAGCGTACGTTTTGCACTGCTGAGGAACTAAATACAAAGTCAAGAACCATCTTGACATTCAAATGGCAATCTGGAACGCCCTCTTTCTTTGCAAAATTCATGCATATTCGTCAAGAATCGGTTACCGATAGCTAGAACTTTGGAACTTTTGCACACTTGCAGAATTGAATGAAAAGTCACGACCCAGCTCAACATTCAATCAATAAGAATTCTAGAATGCCACTTTGGTTGTGGCTTCTATCCATAGAGATCTCGAGAGTGTTTCTAGCCTCTTCTAGCGTACGTTTTGCACTGCTGAAGAATTGAATACAAAGTCAAGAACCGTCTTGACATTCATCTGGAACGCCCTCTTTCTTTGCAAAATTCATGCATATTCGTCAAGAATCGATTACCGAAAGCTAGAACTTTGGAACTTTTGCACACTTGCAGAATTGAATGAAAAGTCACGACCCAGCTCAACATTCAATCAATAAGAATTCTAGAATGCCACTTTGGTTGTGGCTTCTATCCATACAGATCTCGAGAGTGTTTCTAGCCTCTTCTAGCGTACGTTTTGCACTGCTGAAGAATTGAATACAAAGTCAAGAACCGTCTTGACATTCAAATGGCAATCTGGAACGCCCTCTTTCTTTGCAAAATTCATGCATATTCGTCAAGAATCGGTTACCGAAAGCTAGAACTTTGGAACTTTGGCACACTTGCAGAATTGAATGAAAAGTCACGACCCAGCTCAACATTCAATCAATAAGAATTCTAGAATGCCACTTTGGTTGTGGATTCTATCCATACAGATCTCGAGAGTGTTTCTAGCCTCTTCTAGCTTACGTTTTGCACTGCTGATGAATTGAATACAAAGTCAAGAAGCATCTTGACATTCAAATTGCAATCTCGAACGCCCTCTTTCTTTGCAAAATTCATGCATATTCGTCAAGAATCGGTTACCGAAAGCTAGAACTTTGGAACTTTTGCACACTTGCAGAATTGAATGAAAAGTCACGACCCACCTCAACATTCAATCAATAAGAATTCTAGAATGCCACTTTGGTTGTGGCTTCTATCCATACAGATCTCGAGAGTGTTTCAAGCCTCTTCTAGCGTACGTTTTGCACTGCTGAAGAAGTGAATACAAAGTTAAGAACCGTCTTGACATTCAAATGGCAATATGGAACGCCCTCTTTCTTTGCAAAATTCATGCATATTCGTCAAGAATCGGTTACCGAAAGCTAGAACTTTGGAACTTTTGCACACTTGCAGAATTGAATGAAAAGTCACGACCCACCTCAACATTCAATCAATAAGAATTCTAGAATGCCACTTTGGTTGTGGCTTCTATCCATACAGATCTCGAGAGTGTTTCTAGCCTCTTCTAGCGTACGTTTTGCACTGCTGAAGAACTGAATACAAAGTCAAGAACCATCTTGACATTCAAATTGCAATCTGGAACGCCCTCTTTCTTTTCAAAATTCATGCATATTCGTCAAGAATCGGTTACCGAAAGCTAGAACTTTGGAACTTTTGCACACTTGCAGAATTGAATGAAAAGTCACGACCCACCTCAACATTCAATCAATAAGAATTCTAGAATGCCACTTTGGTTGTGGCTTCTATCCATACAGATCTCGAGAGTGTTTATAGCCTCTTCTAGCTTACGTTTTGCACTGCTCAAGAACTGAATACAAAGTCAAGAACCGTCTTGACATTCAAATGGCCATCTGGAATGCCCTCTTTCTTTGCAAAATTCATGCATATTCGTCAAGAATCGGTTACCGAAAGCTAGAACTTTGGAACTTTTGCACACTTGCAGAATTGAATGAAAAGTCACGACCCACCTCAACATTCAATCAATAAGAATTCTAGAATGCCACTTTGGTTGTGGCTTCTATCCATACAGATCTCGAGAGTGTTTCTAGCCTCTTCTAGCGTACGTTTTGCACTGCTGAAGAACTGAATACAAAGTGAAGAACCGTCTTAACATTCAAATGGCAATCTGGAACGCCCTCTTTCTTTGCAAAATTCATGCATATTCGTCAAGAATCGGTTACCGAAAGCTAGAACTTTGGAACTTTTGCACACTTGCAGAATTGAATGAAAAGTCACGACCCACCTCAACATTCAATCAATAAGAATTCTAGAATGCCACTTTGGTTATGGCTTCTATCCATACAGATCTCGAGAGTGTTTCTTGTAACATCCCGATTTTTGGTCTAGGAGATCGGGACAGTTCATCTAGGTCCAAGATGAGGAATGTGAGAAATGTCCTAAGTCTCAAGCCTAGGAATTCTGCAGGTAGCTTGATATGGGCTGGCTCCTGTGTAAGATAACCTGATATGGGCGGGTTGTCGAGCCTTTCAATTAACGATGACTCCCGAAGAGTTTAAGGGATGAGTTATTGAAAGAGAATTTCTAGACCTTAAGATGAGGGATGAGAAGATGAGCAACGAGGCCAGAAAGAGAATGCAGGGGCAAAATCGTAATTATGGGAAAGATCGGGACGGTAGCCGATGAGTACCATATTTTGCCAGAAAATAGAGAAAATTATGCTGATCATTTCACTGAACTGTGAAATGTGCATACGAGGTCTCTATGAGTATGAAAGAATTATGGAAAGTTTAAGGACAAAAAGGTGGGGTCCTTAAGTGTAATTTTAGCCAAATAAAAAGGGACTTAAATGAAAAGAAGAAAAGTTCCTTGGGGCTAAAGTGTAATTAAAGAAAGTCAGGCCGGAAGTGGTTTGGACTGTCCGACAGCATTTCAGTCCCAGATTTCACCGGTAGAGAGAGCAAGGGACGCTCGGTAATCTGGCCTAATACCGGAATTTTTGAAGACTCCAGATAGCCAGAAATGGACTGATCGTCCAAAAGTTATAAAAATTCATACCGGATATCCTAGATTTCAGATCTAGGTGAGAAAATACAGGATGATGCGTCTTTATGGGGCGAATGTCAGGAAACTGACAGAATACCGATAGGAGGCCTGTAGAAAAAGTTATTCGCAAATTAGAAAATCCAGACGGGAGTGTGAGGCCTCCGGGTATCCGATAGGGAAATTTATCGGTATTTGAAAAGGGACTGAATGAGTTCGGATAACCTCGGTCAGATGACTGATATGACTCACAGGGATGCCTGAACACCGCAGGCCAGTGTATCGGACAGAAGGAGCCGGTGTCCGGATATGTGTATAAACGGTGAAAAATAGATTAAATATTCAATAAACATTAACGGGCGGAGTTTCCTCGTAATGCGTGCCATGAAGGTAATGGACCCTGAAAGGCCCAATAATGGCGCCAACAAGGCCCAGTAAGACACTTGGACTGATAGGTGGGCTAGTGTCCGGCAGAACCCCGGAAAAGTGCGAAATTACGAAAATGCCCCTGTGTTGTACTAAAGGGGTAGTAGATGTATGAGGGCATTTTGGTCATTCTGGACAGGCCCAGAAGCCAGGGCACATACAGATAAAGTTACTTAGAGTCAGTATATGCCCTGACAGAGTACAGAAGGGTGTGAAAAGACAATAATGCCCCTAGACTCATTGAAATAAAGAAAGAAACACTAAGGGGTATTTTGGTAATTTGCCAAGGGTGTTTCTTGGGAAGCGTGCCATCAGAGTACTTGGGCTGGATCAGAGACCCAAGATGATATTCCCAGAGCCCAAAAACGTAGCCCATGGAGTATGTGGGAAAAAGTGGCATTAAAATACTATTTTAATGCTGTTGCAATAAAGTAAAGTTACTCGGTCGGCACGATAACCGAGGAGGTGATCAGATAAAGTCCGGGACTTATCTGGATAGCATTGGAAGGCGTGAAAGGTCCCTTCCAGGTGCCACATGGCGCAATCTTAGAGGCAGAAGAAAAGTTGAGGACACGTATTACGGTGCAAGACTCTGGACCGGTACTGGATTGGACTGAACTGCTGAGTCAGCTGATGAGGTGTCCAGGAATTGTGACATGTGAAGAATGTGGCGATGAGGTGTCCCGGTGAGGTGTCCTGGATGATGTCATGCATGATGCAGTAAAAAGGAATAAAGAAAAATAGGAAAATCCAGGAAAAACCAGGACCACATGTTCAGATGGCTTCAAAATTACAAGAATGCCATCCATTAAAGCTATAAATACCCCCCTTCCCCTCCCATTTTAGGCATCCCACGTTTTTGGCAAGAAAAGAGAGAGAAAGAAGAGAGAGAAGGAGAAAGAAAGAAAGAAAGGAAGTTCTGGTGGAGTTGGAAGCAGTATAGAAGTTCTGGAGCTCTGCTTTTGAGGTAGTAACTAATCCTAGCTCTTATGTAATATCTTTGTGATTTGTTGTGCTATTGTTTGGTTGGATTGTTGTCTTATATGTTATGCTTGAAGCTCTATTACAATGCTATGATCATATGTTATTGAATATGGAAGCACGCAGCATACTTATCTATACACAATCACAAGCAAGCACCGTCACTCTGCATTACATATATTGTTATGATTATTGCTACTGGGATTCTTTTGAATCTCATTCCCAAAAATAACATTACAGGGGAGGTTCTGTCAAAATAAAATCTGGAAATTTTGAGAGACGCCGTTAGGCTGCCAAAATTCTGGCAACAGAGGAAGGAACAAAGAAAGGAACTGATACGTACTGTGTACGTAGGTGCTGTCTAAGGAGGCTGGAAGTGAGTGGACCTAGCCGGTTCATCCAGTCTTTCCTGGGTACTTACGTAGAATGGTAGTTCCTACGGGAATTACCGAATCGGTACAAGATCGGTTACTTTCTACAGAAGGAATGTAGCAGTTATGCTGCCGAATTTTAGGCAGGAAAAGATGTAATAGAAATATGATAATTTGCTGTATGCCTTGTTGTATGACATTTTATTATTTAATAATAAACATTATTTAGCATGTTCAATTTGTGAATGATGAATTAAAAGAGAAATTCGTAGGTCCTGAGGTAGCAGTGGTTTGACCTCAGTTTGACCTAGTAAACATAGGAGTTTGGCTATGAAATTTGGCAGGCCAGTCGTACACATCTGGGGCATTATGTGGATAGGTAATAAGCCTCATTTGGATGTGCAGAACGAGATAATTTTATTTTCAAATTAAAGGTCCAGAATAAGGAACTTAAGAGTAAAATTTTGAATTTCTGGGCTTAAGTTAAGATATAATCAAGCTAATATTGCTTCCGTAAGTGTACTCTGAGGGGCTAAGGGAGGATGTTTCATTTTGGTATCAGAGCAATAGGTTCTGGCATAAACCAGACAGGATTCTGGTTCAGAGCATAAGATTCTGGCACAGAACAGAAGGTTCTGGCTCAGTGATGCTCTGATTTAGAAATGTTATTTCCCTAGAGTACATAGAGGTTTAGAAAAGCCCAGTGGAGGTAAAATTCCCTAGATGAGTAAGTAGTATAATGTTATGTGTTCACTTTTCTTTTCTGATTGACAAGGAACCAGATGGTGAACACGAGACGAGGACGTAGAATTCAAGTGGAGGAGCCACACGTAGAGGAGGCTGGCAACTCCAATGAGGTAAATCCTATGCAAGTCATCCTTGCTAGGCTAGAACAGCAGCAGACGATGATGGAAGAAATGAGGGCGGAACAAGTTCGCCGAGATCAAGAAAGAGATGCCACTATAGCTACTCTTACAGCTATAGTTAATCAATTGCAAACCCCTGATAGACCAGCAGAAGGGATATCAGGAATTCCTCCAAATAATGGGCAGTCAAGAATAGAGGATCCAGTGGTAGATCCTAATAGCATTCAGCAATGGATGGAGCGGTTCCAAAAGTACAATCCTCCGGTGTTTGAGGGGACATTTGACGTCCAAGTAGCTGAGGATTGGATAGATCAGCTTGAGAAGATTTTTGAGGTGCTGGATTGCCCATCAGGAAGAAAAGCCCGACTGGCCATTTTTAAGCTAGAGAAGGATGCACGAAGACTTCAAGCAAAAGGAGTCCCAGTTACATGGGAAATATTTCTGGGTCAGTTTAGGGAAAAATACTTTCCCCAGTCAGTGAGGGACGCGAAGGAAGTTGAGTTCCTAACTTTGAAGCAAGGAGAGAAAGAGTCATTCGATGAGTATTTGGCTAAGTATCTCCGATTGTCGTACTATTCCACATACCTTAGAAGAATGGAGGACGAAGAATGGTCGACAAAGAGATTAGTAGAGGGTCTGAGCAGCACCCTAAAGGAAAGAATAATTCCTCAGCAACTTACGCAGTTCAATAGAGCGGTAGAAGTCTGCAGATTGACAGAGAGAAGTATGAACAATCATGCAGCAACCGGGAACAGCGTAAGGAGCAAGGAGGTAGCTAAGTCAGAAGCAAGAAGTAAAGAAGTATTGGCTAGGAGCACTCTGGGAGGTAACTCAGGTTATGAAGCCAATAATAATAATAACAAGAGAAAGAGGCAACAGTTTAGGCAAGGGACTGATCAAGGTGAGGATCAGGTTGGAGGACAAAGATGTCAAAGATGTGGAAAGAACCACGGCACAAGGGAGTGTCGAGCAGGGCAAAGCGGCTGTTTCATTTGTGGCGAGAAGGGTCACTTTGCAAGAGTTTGCCCTAAGAATGCTGACATCCCTAGGCCAAAGACAACAGGAAGAGTATTTTCCATTTTTTCAAACAGAGTCTCCAAATCCCCTGAGGTCGACCCTAAGAATGGTTAAGAAGAACCATAGCTGTAAGGGTGACTTAGCTGTAAGGGTGACTTAGCTGTAAGAACTGTATGCCTAGATGTAAATGATGTGATTAATGAAGAGTTCCTTTCTGATCTAGAGAATGTGGTTATTGTAACAAGTCATGAGAAATAAGTAGTAAGATAATAAATCTGTCTTAACTCAGTGATGAGGTTGCTGTATGAGGGGTTAGAACATGGATAGCTGTAAGCAACTATAATGAAAGATGTTAGTTGCTAAGAATCCATGTGGAAGGTCTGGGACCAAGCTGTTGCTCCTCTAGACCATCACTGGAGTGAGGATAAGACAGAGAGGGATGATCTTACTGGTTATATATATGACTGCGTTATAAGAATCACATAGCTGTATAGGTCAGTAAGAAGTTCTCTTCAGGAAAGATGAGGTATCCCTTAAAATTTCGAGGACGAAATTTTTAAAAGGGGAGGAGAATTGTAACATCCCGATTTTTGGTCTAGGAGATCGGGACAGTTCATCTAGGTCCAAGATGAGGAATGTGAGAAATGTCCTAAGTCTCAAGCCTAGGAATTCTGCAGGTAGCTTGATATGGGCTGGCTCCTGTGTAAGATAACCTGATATGGGCGGGTTGTCGAGCCTTTCAATTAACGATGACTCCCGAAGAGTTTAAGGGATGAGTTATTGAAAGAGAATTTCTAGACCTTAAGATGAGGGATGAGAAGATGAGCAACGAGGCCAGAAAGAGAATGCAGGGGCAAAATCGTAATTATGGGAAAGATCGGGACGGTAGCCGATGAGTACCATATTTTGCCAGAAAATAGAGAAAATTATGCTGATCATTTCACTGAACTGTGAAATGTGCATACGAGGTCTCATGAGTATGAAAGAATTATGGAAAGTTTAAGGACAAAAAGGTGGGGTCCTTAAGTGTAATTTTAGCCAAATAAAAAGGGACTTAAATGAAAAGAAGAAAAGTTCCTTGGGGCTAAAGTGTAATTAAAGAAAGTCAGGCCGGAAGTGGTTTGGACTGTCCGACAGCATTTCAGTCCCAGATTTCACCGGTAGAGAGAGCAAGGGACGCTCGGTAATCTGGCCTAATACCGGAATTTTTGAAGACTCCAGATAGCCAGAAATGGACTGATCGTCCAAAAGTTATAAAAATTCATACCGGATATCCTAGATTTCAGATCTAGGTGAGAAAATACAGGATGATGCGTCTTTATGGGGCGAATGTCAGGAAACTGACAGAATATCGATAGGAGGCCTGTAGAAAAAGTTATTCGCAAATTAGAAAATCCAGACGGGAGTGTGAGGCCTCCGGGTATCCGATAGGGAAATTTATCGGTATTTGAAAAGGGACTGAATGAGTTCGGATAACCTCGGTCAGATGACTGATATGACTCACAGGGATGCCTGAACACCGCAGGCCAGTGTATCGGACAGAAGGAGCCGGTGTCCGGATATGTGTATAAACGGTGAAAAATAGATTAAATATTCAATAAACATTAACGGGCGGAGTTTCCTCGTAATGCGTGCCATGAAGGTAATGGACCCTGAAAGGCCCAATAATGGCGCCAACAAGGCCCAGTAAGACACTTGGACTGATAGGTGGGCTAGTGTCCGGCAGAACCCCGGAAAAGTGCGAAATTACGAAAATGCCCCTGTGTTGTACTAAATGGGTAGTAGATGTATGAGGGCATTTTGGTCATTCTGGACAGGCCCAGAAGCCAGGGCACATACAGATAAAGTTACTTAGAGTCAGTATATGCCCTGACAGAGTACAGAAGGGTGTGAAAAGACAATAATGCCCCTAGACTCATTGAAATAAAGAAAGAAACACTAAGGGGTATTTTGGTAATTTGCCAAGGGTGTTTCTTGGGAAGCGTGCCATCAGAGTACTTGGGCTGGATCAGAGACCCAAGATGATATTCCCAGAGCCCAAAAACGTAGCCCATGGAGTATGTGGGAAAAAGTGGCATTAAAATACTATTTTAATGCTGTTGCAATAAAGTAAAGTTACTCGGTCGGCACGATAACCGAGGAGGTGATCAGATAAAGTCCGGGACTTATCTGGATAGCATTGGAAGGCGTGAAAGGTCCCTTCCAGGTGCCACATGGCGCAATCTTAGAGGCAGAAGAAAAGTTGAGGACACGTATTACGGTGCAAGACTCTGGACCGGTACTGGATTGGACTGAACTGCTGAGTCAGCTGATGAGGTGTCCAGGAATTGTGACATGTGAAGAATGTGGCGATGAGGTGTCCCGGTGAGGTGTCCTGGATGATGTCATGCATGATGCAGTAAAAAGGAATAAAGAAAAATAGGAAAATCCAGGAAAAACCAGGACCACATGTTCAGATGGCTTCAAAATTACAAGAATGCCATCCATTAAAGCTATAAATACCCCCCTTCCCCTCCCATTTTAGGCATCCCACGTTTTTGGCAAGAAAAGAGAGAGAAAGAAGAGAGAGAAGGAGAAAGAAAGAAAGAAAGGAAGTTCTGGTGGAGTTGGAAGCAGTATAGAAGTTCTGGAGCTCTGCTTTTGAGGTAGTAACTAATCCTAGCTCTTATGTAATGTCTTTGTGATTTGTTGTGCTATTGTTTGGTTGGATTGTTGTCTTATATGTTATGCTTGAAGCTCTATTACAATGCTATGATCATATGTTATTGAATATGGAAGCACGCAGCATACTTATCTATACACAATCACAAGCAAGCACCGTCACTCTGCATTACATATATTGTTATGATTATTGCTACTGGGATTCTTTTGAATCTCATTCCCAAAAATAACATTACAGGGGAGGTTCTGTCAAAATAAAATCTGGAAATTTTGAGAGACGCCGTTAGGCTGCCAAAATTCTGGCAACAGAGGAAGGAACAAAGAAAGGAACTGATACGTACTGTGTACGTAGGTGCTGTCTAAGGAGGCTGGAAGTGAGTGGACCTAGCCGGTTCATCCAGTCTTTCCTGGGTACTTACGTAGAATGGTAGTTCCTACGGGAATTACCGAATCGGTACAAGATCGGTTACTTTCTACAGAAGGAATGTAGCAGTTATGCTGCCGAATTTTAGGCAGGAAAAGATGTAATAGAAATATGATAATTTGCTGTATGCCTTGTTGTATGACATTTTATTATTTAATAATAAACATTATTTAGCATGTTCAATTTGTGAATGATGAATTAAAAGAGAAATTCGTAGGTCCTGAGGTAGCAGTGGTTTGACCTCAGTTTGACCTAGTAAACATAGGAGTTTGGCTATGAAATTTGGCAGGCCAGTCGTACACATCTGGGGCATTATGTGGATAGGTAATAAGCCTCATTTGGATGTGCAGAACGAGATAATTTTATTTTCAAATTAAAGGTCCAGAATAAGGAACTTAAGAGTAAAATTTTGAATTTCTGGGCTTAAGTTAAGATATAATCAAGCTAATATTGCTTCCGTAAGTGTACTCTGAGGGGCTAAGGGAGGATGTTTCATTTCTAGCCTCTTCTAGCGTACGTTTTGCACTGCTGAAGAACTGAATACAAAGTCAAGAACCGTCTTGACATTCAAATTGCAATCTAGAACGCCCTCTTTCTTTGCAAAATTCATGCATATTCGTCAAGAATCGGTTACCGAAAGCTAGAACTTTGGAACTTTTGCACACTTGCAGAATTGAATGAAAAGTCACGACCCACCTCAACTTTCAATCAATAAGAATTCTAGAATGCCACTATGGTTGTGGCTTCTATCCATACAGATCTCGAGAGTGTTTCTAGCCTCTTCTAGCGTACGTTTTGCACTGCTGAAGAATTGAATACAAAGTCAAGAACCATCTTGACATTCAAATTGCAATCTGGAACGCCCTCTTTCTTTGTAAAATTCATGCATATTCGTCAAGAATCGGTTACCGAAAGCTAGAACTTTGGAACTTTTGCACACTTGCAGAATTGAATGAAAAGTCACGACCCACCTCAACATTCAATCAATAAGAATTCTAGAATGCCACTTTGGTTGTGGCTTTATCCATACAGATCTCGAGTGTGTTTCTAGCCTCTTCTAGCGTACGTTTTGCACTGCTGAAGAACTGAATACAAAGTCAAGAACCATCTTGACATTCAAATTGCAATCTGGAACGCCCTCTTTCTTTGCAAAATTCAAGCATATTCGTCAAGAATCGGTTACCGAAAGCTAGAACTTTGGAACTTTTGCACACTTGCAGAATTGAATGAAAAGTCACGACCCACCTCAACTTTCAATAAATAAGAATTCTAGAATGCCACTATGGTTGTGGCTTCTATCCATACAGATCTCGAGAGTGTTTCTAGCCTCTTCTAGCGTACGTTTTGCACTGCTGAAGAACTGAATACAAAGTCAAGAACCGTCTTGACATTCAAATGGCAATCTGGAACGCCCTCTTTCTTTGCAAAATTCATGCATATTCGTCAAGAATCGGTTACCGAAAGCTAGAACTTTGGAACTTTTGCACACTTGCAGAATTGAATGAAAAGTCACGACCCACCTCAACATTCAATCAATAAGAATTCTAGAATGCCACTTTGGTTGTGGCTTCTATCCATAGAGATCTCGAGAGTGTTTCTAAGCCTCTTCTAGCGTACGTTTTGCACTGCTGAAGAACTGAATACAAAGTCAAGAACCGTCTTGACATTCAAATGGCAATCTGGAACGCCCTCTTTCTTTGCAAAATTCATGCATATTCGTCAAGAATCGGTTACCGAAAGCTAGAACTTTGGAACTTTTGCACACTTGCAGAATTGAATGAAAAGTCACGACCCACCTCAACATTCAATCAATAAGAATTCTAGAATGCCACTTTGGTTGTGGCTTCTATCCATACAGATCTCGAGAGTGTTTCTAGCCTCTTCTAGCGTACATTTTCCACTGCTGAAGAACTGAATACAAAGTCAAGAACCATCTTGACATTCAAATGGCAATCTGGAATGCCCTCTTTCTTTGCAAAATTCATGCATATTCATCAAGAATCGGTTACCGAAAGCTAGAACTTTGGAACTTTTGCACACTTGCAGAATTGAATGAAAAGTCACGACCCACCTCAACATTCAATCAATAAGAATTCTAGAATGCCACTATGGTTGTGGCTTCTATCCATACAGATCTCGAGAGTGTTTCTAAGCCTCTTCTAGCGTACGTTTTGCACTGCTGAAGAACTGAATACAAAGTCAAGAACCGTCTTGACATTCAAATGGCAATCTGGAACGCCCTCTTTCTTTGCAAAATTCATGCATATTCGTCAAGAATCGGTTACCGAAAGCTAGAACTTTGGAACTTTTGCACACTTGCAGAATTGAATGAAAAGTCACGACCCACCTCAACATTCAATCAATAAGAATTCTAGAATGCCACTTTGGTTGTGGCTTCTATCCATACAGATCTCGAGAGTGTTTCTAGCCTCTTCTAGCGTACGTTTTGCACTGCTGAAGAACTGAATACAAAGTCAAGAACCGTCTTGACATTCAAATGGCAATCTGGAACGCCCTCTTTCTTTGCAAAATTCATGCATATTCGTCAAGAATCGGTTACCGAAAGCTAGAACTTTGGAACTTTTGCACACTTGCAGAATTGAATGAAAAGTCACGACCCACCTCAACATTCAATCAATAAGAATTCTAGAATGCCACTTTGGTTGTGGCTTTATCCATACAGATCTCGAGTGTGTTTCTAGCCTCTTCTAGCGTACGTTTTGCACTGCTGAAGAACTGAATACAAAGTCAAGAACCATCTTGACATTCAAATTGCAATCTGGAATGCCCTCTTTCTTTGCAAAATTCATGCATATTCGTCAAGAATCGGTTACCGAAAGCTAGAACTTTGGAACTTTTGCACACTTGCAGAATTGAATGAAAAGTCACGACCCACCTCAACTTTCAATCAATAAGAATTCTAGAATGCCACTTTGGTTGTGGCTTCTATCCATACAGATCTCGAGAGTGTTTCTAGCCTCTTCTAGCGTACGTTTTGCACTGCTGAAGAACTGAATACAAAGTCAAGAACCGTCTTGACATTCAAATGGCAATCTGGAACGCCCTCTTTCTTTGCAAAATTCATGCATATTCGTCAAGAATCGGTTACCGAAAGCTAGAACTTTGGAACTTTTGCACACTTGCAGAATGGAATGAAAAGTCACGACCCACCTCAACATTCAATCAATAAGAATTCTAGAATGCCACTTTGGTTGTGGCTTCTATCCATACAGATCTCGAGAGTGTTTCTAGCCTCTTCTAGCGTACGTTTTGCACTGCTGAAGAACTGAATACAAAGTCAAGAACCGTCTTGACATTCAAATTGCAATCTGGAACACCCTCTTTCTTTGCAAAATTCATGCATATTCGTCAAGAATCGGTTACCGAAAGCTAGAACTTTGGAACTTTTGCACACTTGCAGAATTGAATGAAAAGTCACGACCCACCTCAACTTTCAATCAATAAGAATTCTAGAATGCCACTATGGTTGTGGCTTGAAACATCCTTCCTTTCATATGTCTTAGGGACCATTCAGTAGCATTTAGAACCACTTTCAAGGTCATTGAAGTCCAATTTCTCAATCTGGAGTTTTACTCTGATCGAGTACTGTTCACTGTGTAACTTCCAGATGAGTGACCTGACTTCGAAAAATCATAACTAATTCTAGAAAAATCAAAATGAAGTGGTTCCAATTGCTAAATGAAGCTAACTCAATCATCGTTCAGGGAAAAATAACTCCTTGACCATGCATTGACCGAGTCAACTTCAGTCAACGTTTCTATTTTACTGTTCATCCAGCGTTTTTCTCCTGAATCCAGTATTCTGTCCCAACTTTGATAATTTATATCTCCTTGTGTAGACATCCAAATGAGACGTTTTATATATAAAATTAAAGCTTGGTATGTCTACTATTTAACATAAAAATTTTGTACATTTATTCATCCATTTACTATTTTTAATCATTTATCAAACATGACCCTGTCACCACGTATTACTGTTCATAGCGTTAATTTTCAGCAACCAACATTACGTACATAGGCATACATCCATCATATATCAGTCAAACATGCCAAACAACAATTATTATTAAATAATAAGTCATTATACATCAGGGCATGTATGAAATTCTCATATTTCTATTACATCTTTTCCTGCATGAAATCCGGCAGCATAACCGCTACGTTTCATCTGTACAAGGAACTGAACCGTACTGATTCGGTAATCCCCTCATGAGAACTACCATTCTACGTAGTACCCAAGAAAGACTAGATGAACCGGCTAGGTCCACTCACTTCTAGCCTCCTTAGACAGCACTACGTACACAGTACTTATCATATACTGATGTTCAGTCTTTACTTCGGTAGCATAACGGCGTCTCTTAAATTCCCAGAATTCATTTTGACATAACCTCCCCTGTAATGGTTTACTTATTGGGATGAGATTCGGGGGAATCTCAGTAGCAACAATCATAACAATATATGTAATGCAGAGTGACAGTGCTTGCTTGTGATTGTGTACAGATAAGTATGCTGCGTGCTTCCATGCTTAATAACATATGATCATAGCATTACAGCAGAGCTTCAGACATAACATATAAGACAACAATCCAACCAAACAATAGCACAATAAATCACAAAGCCATTACATAAAAGCTAGGATTAGTTACTACCTGGCTAGCTTAGCAGAACTCCACTATCCTTATTCTGCTTCCAGCTCCGCCAGAACTTCCTTACTTCTTTTTTCTCCTTTCTCTCTTCCCTTCCTTCTCCTTCTCTCTCTTCTTTCTCTCCCTTCTCCCTTTCATGCGTGAATGCAAGAATGGAATGGAGGGGGGGTATTTATAATTGCCTTCAATGGCAATTCTGCAGTTTCTATGAACTTTGATCCTGCGGTCCTGGTTTTTCCTGGATTTTCCTATTTTCTTTAATTCCTCCTTTACTGCATCATGCATGACATCATTGGGACACCTCACCAGGACACCTCAGCGCCACATTTTCCACATGCTGAAATTCCTGGACACCTCAGCAGCTGACTCAGCAGGCTGACTCATCGGTCCAGTGTCCTGCCTCGTAGTACGTGTCCTCAACCTTTTCTTCTGCCTTTATGTTGGCGCCATGTGTCATCTTACTGGCACCTGTCACGCCTTCCAATGCTATCCAGATAAATCCAGGACTTTATCTGATCACTTCCTCGGTTATCGTGCCAACCGAGTAACTTTACTTTATTGAAACAACATTAAAATAATATTTTAATGCCACTTTTTCCCACACATTACTGGGCCTACGTTTTTGGGCTCTGGGAATGTTGTCTTGGATCTTGATCAAGCTCAAGTACTCTGATGGCTCGATTCCCAAGAAACAGCCCTTGGCAAATTACCAAAATACCCTTGGGTGCCCTTTCTTGCACTATTTTAACCCTAAGGGTAAAATTGTCATTTCATACCCTTCTGTACTCTGTCAGGGTATATATTGACTCTCAGTAACTTTATCTGTATTTACCTTGGCTCCTGGGCCTGTCCAGAATGACCAAAATGCCCTTCATTCATCTGTTACACTTTTGTACAACACAAGGGCATTTTCGTAATTTCGCACTTTTCCGGGGTTCTGCCGGACACTGGCCCGCCTATCAGTCCAAGGGTCTTACTGGGCCTCTGTTGGCGCCATTATTGGGCCTTTCTGGGTCCAATACCTTCATGGCACGCATTACGAGGAATCTTCCCCCGTTAATAATTATTGAATATTTTATCTATTTTTCACCGTTTATACACATATCCGGACACCGGCTCCTTCTGTCCGAAACACTAGCCTGCGGTGTTCAGGCATCCCTGTGAGTCATATCAGTCATCTGACCGAGGTCATCCGAACTCATTCAGTCCCTTTTTAAATACCGATAAATCTCCCTATCGGATACCCGAAGGCCTCACACTCCCGTCTGGATTTTCTGATTTGTGAATAATTTTTTCTACAGGCCTCCTATCGGTATTCTGTCAGTTTCCCGACATCCGTCCCATAAGGACGTATCATCCTGTATTTTCTCACCTAGATCTGAATTCTAGGATATCCGGTATGAATTTTTATAACTTTTGGACGATCAGTCCATTTCTGGCTATCTGGAGTCTTCAAAAATTCCTGTATTAAGCCAGATTACCGAGCGTCACTTGCTCTCTCTACCGGTGAAATCTGGGACTGAAATGCTTTCGGACAGTCCAAACCACTTCCGGCCTGACTTTCTTTAATTACAATTTAGCCCCAGGGAACTTTTCTTCTTTTCATTTAAGTCCCTTATTACTTGGCTAAAATTACACTTAAGGACCCCACATTTTTGTCTACTTTCCTTTTTGGCCTTGAAACTTTCCATAATTGCCCTTAAGTCCTTTCATTTCCTTTACTAGGTCTTGGGGCATTATTGTCTTTTCATATTTTACCAGAGTATTCTCTGGCCCTGGTCAACTATCCAGATACCCCTTCTTGACTGTCTAACCTTAGCCAAATGACCAAAATACCCTCTACTCATTCTTCAGTTATTTTATAACATAAGGGCATTTTTGTCATTTTGCACATTTTTCCCGGACACCGGCCCCTCTTACCCCTGAACTGATATTATGGGCCTGGGCCTTCCCTGGTGTCACTACGGGCCTTAGACAACACTGTATGGCCTCTAGCCATAGTCCGATCATCTCTATTCGGACTGCTCTTCCTTTACCGATTATAACTGTAAATTCCCATCTTCAGGAATTTTTACAGAAAAATCGGGACCTCAAATCAAAATTCTGTGACTCCTCATTCAATCTGGAATCATTTTCTCTATCTCCCGGTATTTTCAGATATTTTATCCGGACCGAGCTGTTTTGGCCTGAAAAAGCACTCACGCGCACACTTTTCCAAAATGACCATTTTACCCCTGGTCATATTTCTAATTCTTTCATACACCTAGAGACCTCATATGCACATTTCACAGTTCAGTGAAATGATCAGCATAATTTTCTCTATTTTCTGACAAAATATGGTACTCATCGGCTACCAGTCCGATCTTTCCCATAATTACGATTATGCCCTTGAATTCTCCTTCTGGCATCTCTAGGCCTAAAAATTGGGGTGTTACATTTCTACCCCCCTTAAAATAAATTTCGTCCTCGAAATTTACTTGGCATCTTAGTCAACGATCCTGGATATAGCTCTTCTGTATATCCTTTCCTGGTTTATGACTAAGGCTTGGGGCATTCATCCTCTTATACTTATGGACAATTCATTACACTTGTGAGTAGTGTCCATTTCTTTCATATTTTATCCCGCAGAATTCTGATGTAATTCTGGGGTCTACCTCACTCCTCTTATACTTTGCTAATCTCTTAGGAGAAATATTGTTCTTCTGACTTTCTTTCTCCTGATACGAGATCATAACCCAGATAACTTCTCTGACTTTTCTTGACTATTCTCATAACTTCATGCACCTATGCCAAACCTTTGTGGCATTTGTACTTTCTTATCCCTTCTTAGGGCTTACATGTCATTAGGCTACTCTTGCCTTAGCACCTTTCGTGCCACTGGGTTAGGGCTAGATTACTCTTTGTATAGCTTTAGGCAATAGCAATCTCTTTCTTATAGAACTACGTTCTATCTTTGCTTTGCCTTAGACCCTCTTCTCTAGGTCTCTTTGGCCCTTTAATCTCTCATGACTTGCTATCATGACCACTTTCTTTAGATCCGAAAAGAACTCTTCATTATCCACATCATCATCTAGGCATATAGTTCCTTACAGCTCAGTCTCCCTTACAGCTATGGTTCTTCTTAACATTCTTAGGGTCGACCTCAGGGAATATTGAAGACTGTGTCTAGGGTAAGAGCAAATACCTTTCCTAGGAATGTCCGCATTCTTAGGGCAACCTCTTGCAAAGTGGCCATTCTTACCACAACTGCTTTGCCCTGCTCGACACTCCCATGTGCCATGGCTCTTTCCACCACATGGACATCTCTGCTCTCCAATCTGATCATTACCTTGATCAGTCCCTTGTCTGAACTATCGCCTCTTTCTCTTGCTATTGGCTTTACAACTTGAGCTACCTCCCAGAGTGCTCTTAGCCAATGCCTTTCTATTCTCAACACATAGAGGATTCTGTTCTTTACTTCTCAGGCATACTTCTATAAAACTTTGAATATCAGTACTCAGCTTTGGACTTAGACTCCGTCTTTGCTAAGGGAAAGCTAAGTTTAGTCTGTATACTAGAGGCTATTTGAGAAAACCATTATAAAATAATTTCTCTGGGTGAGTTTATCAACTAGTGAAGCTTCCTCACCTTAACTTCGTCTTTGGCATTCATCTTCCCAAAGAGATACTACATTGTACTCATATCTCATGGCTCATTACTTTCCTTAGGCTAGGTCTAACTGCGACCTCGGGATCTAACTGCGATCAACCGTTAGCCTTTTCAGAATCTAACTGCGACTCTGAAGCTGTTAGGATCTAACTGCGACCCTGGAGCCATGCTAGGATCTAACTGTGACCCTCCAGAATCTACTGTGATTCTGTTGTACTGTATATCTCCCGAAGATATTAAACCAACAGACTAAGTTATAAGGTTAACTGCTTCCACCTGTTGATAACTCCATAAATAAACATTTGAAAATTTTATAGCCTCATATCATTTACCCAGACTTTACTTACTTCCTCTCTTACTCAGGAGTTCCTTCACATCTTTCAACTTGTGCTCTAACTACGAGCCATTTGAACTATGCTCTAACTGCGAGCATTCTACATCAGATCCAACTCTTATCTGAAGAGTGATCTATACTCATCTGAATCTAGCTCTGTCTGAGAGCCATCTATTTCAGATCCAACTCTTATCTGAAGAGTGATCTAGAAACAATCCCTTTACTATTATCTGTTACTCGTTCTGTACATCATTCATTTTAATAGAAATAGCCCTGAGTACTGTATTCACAAGCCTATAGAAATACCTGAGTAACCTCAATCATAATTCATATCTGAATATCATATCATAACTTATCGTCCCATAAACTGAGACTATCTATCATCCTCAATACATTCATATCATCCTCATAACATATGGTATGGGAGCAACATACTTTCTCATAACTTTCTCATCTCATATATGTACTCATATACATTCTACCCTGCATGTACTGCTAAAAGGGGAGTATCCATTCATCAGAGCATACTCTAACATGCATGTCATCATATGACAACTGCAAGGAGATGCAACTATCATAACTTATGGCAACATAAGCCATATCATCATATTTTGCTCAACCATCCATCAGACATCATAATAATCTAAGTAAGCCTCAAACATATTTCCTTTATCATATCATTTGTCAGATCATCATCTGATCATACTATCCATCGCATTATCTGTCAGATTATCAATCACATGCTCAGGATCTGACAGACACCTCTGTCTATCTTACTTAGGCTGCCACACTACCCACTTACCAGGGTATAGACTCAACCCTTCATTACTTTATCTCATATAGGATATAGGGGAGTCACTTTATCTCTTAACTGTGGCTACCTCTTTACTATCTTTCAACTTCTTCTATCTTTCCATTAATCCCTGTCTATTCTCGACCGGACTATGGTTCCTTATTGGTCTTTCTCTTTATCCTAGCGAACTTGAGTCGCATGGATCTCGTTCATCATCTTTTACTATTATTTCTACTTTCTAGGGTACCATGCCCTAGGTCTATCACTTCTCCGTGATGGAATCCCTCTGCTCAGGGAACATTAAGCTCTTTATCTATTACCCATCACGTCTCTAACCTTAGACCATGTGCTAGGATATTCCTGGGCAAATCTCATCCCAGCATTTAGGTCTTCTATTCAGATTAGCTGAATAAAACCCCTGTAATGTAGATCTACTCTTAGTTACCACATAGAGGATCTACTTTTTCACATTGTCTTAAACTGATCTTTCGTACCTCAGTACCTTTGTACTGTCTGGCTTACCATATGCTATACCAATCCTCTAGCTGGTGGACTTCAGCGAGTTTGGTACTGTCATTCATATGGCCTCTACTATCTTTTGTTGTGACATGAGAACTGCATAGTCACAACTCACATGCTCTGCGACTTTTAGTCGCAACCGTCGCACACTACTCGTCACGACCTGGCATCTCTGCGTCCTTTAGTCGCAACCTATAACATCACTACCTGAACTCCTTTGTACACTGGTCGCGTACTGCAATATTACTCATCGCGACCTGAGGTCTTCTCACGTCGCATCATCAACTTATCTGTACATATTAGTCGCGACATAAGACTCCTCTTCTCTACTTCCTACTTTTAAAACATGTAGTCATACCCATCCTCATACAACGGCAACATACTAGGTATAGGGTAGCTCAATAGTGTGTATACTGGACAATACAATCCAATCACATACAGGATTTATCCGTTCATTAGCCAGTGGAAACAGAACACAAATAAACTCGTACCTTAGTTTGGCACAGGAGACTTTCTTATCTCGTTGCCAGTCAGGGTATATATTCTTCCCTAAGTCAGGTATCTTTCGCCTGTTGTGTTCTGTGGACACTCCCTGGCATAATGTCCATACTTTCCACACCTATAGCGTAACCCTTGACCTACTGGACAAGGCCTCATACCATGGTCTCGACCACAGTTCCTACATTCATTAGGCCTTGGTTGCCTACTAACTTCTCTTGGCCCACTACCTGGCCTACTTCCTTGCTTCTTATTAACTTTTGACCCATATGCTGGCTCATTTCTCTTCTTACTGTTCCTTTTCAAGGAACCTGGTGGCATCACTTTCAGTGGTACTGATGGAGTAAGCTCACTCTTTTCTGGTTATTGCACATTCCTTTATAAACTGCCAGCTGGGTCTTTCTTTCAATGGAACATTCTAAAACCTTAAAGATTTTCTCTAACTGGCTTACCCAATCCTCAGCTACTTGGGTGTCAAAAGTCCCTTCAACATGGGCGGATTAAACTTATGGAATCGTTCCATCCATGTTTGCAGACTTTCCTGGTCATTATTATTTCCTATAGACCCCTGACGTCTATTCATTCCAGTCTGCTCATGATCTGGCTGAGGTTCAGGTTCTACATCATTTTCTAGTACTACCTACTTCCCAGACTGCTGTAATCTTGCAACCGCAGCAGCAACCGCCGTAGTGATAGCAGAATCTCGCTCTTGATCTTGACGAGCCTGGGTTGCCCACATCTCATCATGACTTATGACTTAACTTGTTGTAACTTGGATATCTGGCATCCTCACTACAGTATCTGGTTACAACACGATACCTTGAGCTACTCTTGCAGCTTCCTTAGTCTTGAACTGATCAGATTCTGTCTCTATCTCTAGAGGAAACTGCTTCTTAAACCTTGTTCTGCTTAGTCCAGCCATATTATGTTCATAAACATGAGACCTCGACTGTATCGGCTGACTAAGATTAGCCCATCATAATCATATCCTTCGTAAGACTATAGAGCTCGGGGTCCAGCCTCATACATCTGGGTGTCACTGTCTTCTGTCTAAACCTTTCCAAGCAGTGAACACCATCCCTATATCCTACTCTAGGGAGAGGACCACTCAAACTTTTCATTTGTTTAAGGAATTAAACTAACTAAACCAGAGCATATTGAGCCCGAACCTTCTGTTCTGTGCCAAAATCTTATGCTCTGAGCCAGAACCCTTTCTGGTTGATGCCAGAACCTATTGCTCTGATACCAAAATGAAACATCCTTCCTTTCATATGTCTTAGGGACCATTCAGTAGCATTTAGAACCACTTTCAAGGTCATTGAAGTCCAATTTCTCAATCTGGAGTTTTACTCTTATCGAGTACTGTTCACTGTGTAACTTCCAGATGAGTGACCTGACTTCGAAAAATCATAACTAATTCTAGAAAAATCAAAATGAAGTGGTTCCAATTGCTAAATGAAGCTAACTCAATCATAGTTCAGGGAAAAATAACTCCTTGACCATGCATTGACCGAGTCAACTTCAGTCAACGTTTCTATTTTACTGTTCATCCAGCGTTTTTCTCCTGAATCCAGCATTCTGTCCCAACTTTGATAATTTATATCTCCTTGTGTAGACATCCAAATGAGACGTTTTATATATAAAATTAAAGCTTGTTATGTCTACTATTTAACATAAAAATTTTGTACATTTATTCATCCATTTACTATTTTTAATCATTTATCAAACATGACCCTGTCACCACGTATTACTGTTCATAGCGTTAATTTTCAGCAACCAACATTACGTACATAGGCATACATCCATCATATATCAGTCAAACATGCCAAACAATAATTATTATTAAATAATAAGTCATTATACATCAGGGCATGTATGAAATTCTCATATTTCTATTACATCTTTTCCTGCATGAAATCCGGCAGCATAACCGCTACGTTTCATCTGTACAAGGAACTGAACCGTACTGATTCGGTAATCCCCTCATGAGAACTACCATTCTACGTAGTACCCAGGAAAGACTAGATGAACCGGCTAGGTCCACTCACTTCTAGCCTCCTTAGACAGCACTACGTACACAGTACTTATCATATACTGATGTTCAGTCTTTACTTCGGTAGCATAACGGCGTCTCTTAAATTCCCAGAATTCATTTTGACATAACCTCCCCTGTAATGGTTTACTTATTGGGATGAGATTCGGGGGAATCTCAGTAGCAACAATCATAACAATATATGTAATGCAGAGTGACAGTGCTTGCTTGTGATTGTGTACAGATAAGTATGCTGCGTGCTTCCATGCTTAATAACATATGATCATAGCATTACAGCATAGCTTCAGACATAACATATAAGACAACAATCCAACCAAACAATAGCACAATAAATCACAAAGCCATTACATAAAAGCTAGGATTAGTTACTACCTGGCTAGCTTAGCAGAACTCCACTATCCTTATTCTGCTTCCAGCTCCGCCAGAACTTCCTTACTTCTTTTTTCTCCTTTCTCTCTTCCCTTCCTTCTCCTTCTCTCTCTTCTTTCTCTCCCTTCTCCCTTTCATGCGTGAATGCAAGAATGGAATGGAGGGGGGGTATTTATAATTGCCTTCAATGGCAATTCTGCAGTTTCTATGAACTTTGATCCTGCGGTCCTGGTTTTTCCTGGATTTTCCTATTTTCTTTAATTCCTCCTTTACTGCATCATGCATGACATCATTGGGACACCTCACCAGGACACCTCAGCGCCACATTTTCCACATGCTGAAATTCCTGGACACCTCAGCAGCTGACTCAGCAGGCTGACTCATCGGTCCAGTGTCCTGCCTCGTAGTACGTGTCCTCAACCTTTTCTTCTGCCTTTATGTTGGCGCCATGTGTCATCTTACTGGCACCTGTCACGCCTTCCAATGCTATCCAAATAAATCCAGGACTTTATCTGATCACTTCCTCGGTTATCGTGCCAACCGAGTAACTTTACTTTATTGAAACAACATTAAAATAATATTTTAATGCCACTTTTTCCCACACATTACTGGGCCTACGTTTTTGGGCTCTGGGAATGTTGTCTTGGATCCTGATCAAGCTCAAGTACTCTGATGGCTCGATTCCCAAGAAACAGCCCTTGGCAAATTACCAAAATACCCTTGGGTGCCCTTTCTTGCACTATTTTAACCCTAAGGGTAAAATTGTCATTTCATACCCTTCTGTACTCTGTCAGGGTATATATTGACTCTCAGTAACTTTATCTGTATTTACCTTGGCTCCTGGGCCTGTCCAGAATGACCAAAATGCCCTTCATTCATCTGTTACACTTTTGTACAACACAAGGGCATTTTCGTAATTTCACACTTTTCCGGGGTTCTGCCGGACACTGGCCCCCCTATCAGTCCAAGGGTCTTACTGGGCCTCTGTTGGCGCCATTATTGGGCCTTTCTGGGTCCAATACCTTCATGGCACGCATTACGAGGAATCTTCCCCCGTTAATAATTATTGAATATTTTATCTATTTTTCACCGTTTATACACATATCCGGACACCGGCTCCTTCTGTCCGAAACACTAGCCTGCGGTGTTCAGGCATCCCTGTGAGTCATATCAGTCATCTGACCGAGGTCATCCGAACTCATTCAGTCCCTTTTTAAATACCGATAAATCTCCCTATCGGATACCCGAAGGCCTCACACTCCCGTCTGGATTTTCTGATTTGTGAATAATTTTTTCTACAGGCCTCCTATCGGTATTCTGTCAGTTTCCCGACATCCGTCCCATAAGGACGTATCATCCTGTATTTTCTCACCTAGATCTGAATTCTAGGATATCCGGTATGAATTTTTATAACTTTTGGACGATCAGTCCATTTCTGGCTATCTGGAGTCTTCAAAAATTCCTGTATTAAGCCAGATTACCGAGCGTCACTTGCTCTCTCTACCGGTGAAATCTGGGACTGAAATGCTTTCGGACAGTCCAAACCACTTCCGGCCTGACTTTCTTTAATTACAATTTAGCCCCAGGGAACTTTTCTTCTTTTCATTTAAGTCCCTTATTACTTGGCTAAAATTACACTTAAGGACCCCACATTTTTGTCTACTTTCCTTTTTGGCCTTGAAACTTTCCATAATTGCTCTTAAGTCCTTTCATTTCCTTTACTAGGTCTAGGGGCATTATTGTCTTTTCATATTTTACCAGAGTATTCTCTGGCCCTGGTCAACTATCCAGATACCCCTTCTTGACTGTCTAACCTTAGCCAAATGACCAAAATACCCTCTACTCATTCTTCAGTTATTTTATAACATAAGGGCATTTTTGTCATTTTGCACATTTTTCCCGGACACCGGCCCCTCTTACCCCTGAACTGATATTATGGGCCTGGGCCTTCCCTGGTGTCACTACGGGCCTTAGACAACACTGTATGGCCTCTAGCCATAGTCCGATCATCTCTATTCGGACTGCTCTTCCTTTACCGATTATAACTGTAAATTCCCATCTTCAGGAATTTTTACAGAAAAATCGGGACCTCAAATCAAAATTCTGTGACTCCTCATTCAATCTGGAATCATTTTCTCTATCTCCCGGTATTTTCAGATATTTTATCCGGACCGGGCTGTTTTGGCCTGAAAAAGCACTCACGCGCACACTTTTCCAAAATGACCATTTTACCCCTGGTCATATTTCTAATTCTTTCATACACCTAGAGACCTCATATGCACATTTCACAGTTCAGTGAAATGATCAGCATAATTTTCTCTATTTTCTGACAAAATATGGTACTCATCGGCTACCAGTCCGATCTTTCCCATAATTACGATTATGCCCTTGAATTCTCCTTCTGGCATCTCTAGGCCTAAAAATTGGGGTGTTACATGGCTTCTATCCATACAGATCTCGAGAGTGTTTCTAGCCTCTTCTAGCGTACATTTTGCACTGCTGAAGAATTGAATACAAAGTCAAGAACCGTCTTGACATTCAAATGGCAATCTGGAACGCCCTCTTTCTTTGCAAAATTCATGCATATTCCTCAAGAATCGGTTACCGAAAGCTAGAACTTTGGAACTTTTGCACACTTGCAGAATTGAATGAAAAGTCATGACCCACCTCAACATTCAATCAATAAGAATTCTAGAATGCCTCTTTGGTTGTGGCTTCTATCCATACAGATCTCGAGAGTGTTTCTAGCCTCTTCTAGCGTACGTTTTGCACTGCTGAAGAACTGAATACAAAGTCAAGAACCGTCTTGACATTCAAATTGCAATATGGAACGCCCTCTTTCTTTGCAAAATTCATGCATATTCCTCAAGAATCGGTTACCGAAAGCTAGAACTTTGGAACTTTTGCGCACTTGCAGAATTGAATGAAAAGTCACGACCCACCTCAACTTTCAATCAATAAGAATTCTAGAATGCCACTATGGTTGTGGCTTCTATCCATACAGATCTCGAGAGTGTTTCTAGCCTCTTCTAGCGTACGTTTTGCACTGCTGAAGAATTGAATACAAAGTCAAGAACCCTCTTGACATTCAAATTGCAATCTGGAACGCCCTCTTTCTTTGCAAAATTCATGCATATTCGTCAAGAATCGGTTACCGAAAGCTAGAACTTTGGAACTTTTGCACACTTGCAGAATTGAATGAAAAGTCACGACCCACCTCAACATTCAATCAATAAGAATTCTAGAATGCCACTTTGGTTGTGGCTTTATCCATACAGATCTCGAGTGTGTTTCTAGCCTCTTCTAGCGTACGTTTTGCACTGCTGAAGAACTGAATACAAAGTCAAGAACCATCTTGACATTCAAATTGCAATCTGGAACGCCCTCTTTCTTTGCAAAATTCATGCATATTCGTCAAGAATCGGTTACCGAAAGCTAGAACTTTGGAACTTTTGCACACTTGCAGAATTGAATGAAAAGTCACGACCCACCTCAACTTTCAATCAATAAGAATTCTAGAATGCCACTATGGTTGTGGCTTCTATCCATACAGATCTCGAGAGTGTTTCTAGCCTCTTCTAGCGTACGTTTTGCACTGCTGAAGAACTGAATACAAAGTCAAGAACCGTCTTGACATTCAAATGGCAATCTGGAACGCCCTCTTTCTTTGCAAAATTCATGCATATTCGTCAAGAATCGGTTACCGAAAGCTAGAACTTTGGAACTTTTGCACACTTGCAGAATTGAATGAAAAGTCACGACCCACCTCAACATTCAATCAATAAGAATTCTGGAATGCCACTTTGGTTGTGGCTTCTATCCATACAGATCTCGAGAGTGTTTCTAGCCTCTTCTAGCGTACGTTTTGCACTGCTGAAGAACTGAATACAAAGTCAAGAACCGTCTTGACATTCAAATTGCAATGGGGAACGCCCTCTTTCTTTGCAAAATTCATGCATATTCGTCAAGAATCGGTTACCGAAAGCTAGAACTTTGGAACTTTTGCACACTTGCAGAATTGAATGAAAAGTCACGACCCACCTCAACTTTCAATCAATAAGAATTCTAGAATGCCACTATGGTTGTGGCTTCTATCCATACAGATCTCGAGAGTGTTTCTAGCCTCTTCTAGCGTACATTTTGCACTGCTGAAGAATTGAATACAAAGTCAAGAACCGTCTTGACATTCAAATGGCAATCTGGAACGCCCTCTTTCTTTGCAAAATTCATGCATATTCGTCAAGAATCGGTTACCGAAAGCTAGAACTTTGGAACTTTTGCACACTTGCAGAATTGAATGAAAAGTCACGACCCACCTCAACATTCAATCAATAAGAATTCTAGAATGCCTCTTTGGTTGTGGCTTCTATCCATACAGATCTCGAGAGTGTTTCTAGCCTCTTCTAGCGTACGTTTTGCACTGCTGAAGAACTGAATACAAAGTCAAGAACCGTCTTGACATTCAAATTGCAATCTGGAACGCCCTCTTTCTTTGCAAAATTCATGCATATTCCTCAAGAATCGGTTACCGAAAGCTAGAACTTTGGAACTTTTGCACACTTACAGAATTGAATGAAAAGTCACGACCCACCTCAACTTTCAATCAATAAGAATTCTAGAATGCCACTATGGTTGTGGCTTCTATCCATACAGATCTCGAGAGTGTTTCTAGCCTCTTCTAGCGTACGTTTTGCACTGCTGAAGAACTGAATACAAAGTCAAGAACCGTCTTGACATTGAAATTGCAATCTGGAACGCCCTCTTTCTTTACAAAATTCATGCATATTCGTCAAGAATCGGTTACCGAAAGCTCGAACTTTGGAACTTTTGCACAATTGCAGAATTGAATGAAAAGTCACGACCCACCTCAACTTTCAATCAATAAGAATTCTAGAATGCCACTATGGTTGTGGCTTCTATCCATACAGATCTCGAGAGTTTTTGTAGCCTCTTCTAGCGTACGTTTTGCACTGCTGAAGAATTGAATACAAAGTCAAGAACCCTCTTGACATTCAAATTGCAATCTGGAACGCCCTCTTTCTTTGCAAAATTCATGCATATTCGTCAAGAATCGGTTACCGAAAGCTAGAACTTTGGAACTTTTGCACACTTGCAGAATTGAATGAAAAGTCACGACCCACCTCAACATTCAATCAATAAGAATTCTAGAATGCCACTTTGGTTGTGGCTTCTATCCATAGAGATCTCGAGAGTGTTTGTAGCCTCTTCTAGCGTACGTTTTGCACTGCTGAAGAATTGAATACAAAGTCAAGAACCGTCTTGACATTCAAATGGCAATCTGGAACGCCCTCTTTCTTTGCAAAATTCATGCATATTCGTCAAGAATCGGTTACCGAAAGCTAGAACTTTGGAACTTTTGCACACTTGCAGAATTGAATGAAAAGTCACGACCCACCTCAACATTCAATCAATAAGAATTCTAGAATGCCTCTTTGGTTGTGGCTTCTATCCATACAGATCTCGAGAGTGTTTCTAGCCTCTTCTAGCGTACGTTTTGCACTGCTGAAGAACTGAATACAAAGTCAAGAACCGTCTTGACATTCAAATTGATATCTGGAACGCCCTCTTTCTTTGCAAAATTCATGCATATTCGTCAAGAATCGGTTACCGAAAGCTAGAACTTTGGAACTTTTGCACACTTACAGAATTGAATGAAAAGTCACGACCCACCTCAACTTTCAATCAATAAGAATTCTAGAATGCCACTTTGGTTGTGGCTTCTATCCATACAGATCTCGAGAGTGTTTATAGCCTCTTCTAGCGTACGTTTTGCACTGCTGAAGAACTGAATACAAAGTCAAGAACCATCTTGACATTCAAATGGCAATCTGGAACGCCCTCTTTCTTTGCAAAATTCATGCATATTCGTCAAGAATCGGTTACCGAAAGCTAGAACTTTCGAACTTTTGCACACTTGCAGAATTGAATGAAAAGTCACGACCCACCTCAACATTCAATCAATAAGAATTCTAGAATGCCACTTTGGTTGTGGCTTCTATCCATAGAGATCTCGAGAGTGTTTGTAGCCTCTTCTAGCGTACGTTTTGCACTGCTGAAGAATTGAATACAAAGTCTAGAACCGTCTTGACATTCAAATGGCAATCTGGAACGCCCTCTTTCTTTGCAAAATTCATGCATATTCGTCAAGAATCGGTTACCGAAAGCTAGAACTTTGGAACTTTTGCACACTTGCAGAATTGAATGAAAAGTCACGACCCACCTCAACATTCAATCAATAAGAATTCTAGAATGCCACTTTGGTTGTGGCTTCTATCCATAGAGATCTCGAGAGTGTTTGTAGCCTCTTCTAGCGTACGTTTTGCACTGCTGAAGAATTGAATACAAAGTCAAGAACCGTCTTGACATTCAAATGGCAATCTGGAACGCCCTCTTTCTTTGCAAAATTCATGCATATTCGTCAAGAATCGGTTACCGAAAGCTAGAACTTTGGAACTTTTGCACACTTGCAGAATTGAATGAAAAGTCACGACCCACCTCAACATTCAATCAATAAGAATTCTAGAATGCCTCTTTGGTTGTGGCTTCTATCCATACAGATCTCGAGAGTGTTTCTAGCCTCTTCTAGCGTACGTTTTGCACTGCTGAAGAACTGAATACAAAGTCAAGAACCGTCTTGACATTCAAATTGATATCTGGAACGCCCTCTTTCTTTGCAAAATTCATGCATATTCGTCAAGAATCGGTTACCGAAAGCTAGAACTTTGGAACTTTTGCACACTTACAGAATTGAATGAAAAGTCACGACCCACCTCAACTTTCAATCAATAAGAATTCTAGAATGCCACTTTGGTTGTGGCTTCTATCCATACAGATCTCGAGAGTGTTTATAGCCTCTTCTAGCGTACGTTTTGCACTGCTGAAGAACTGAATACAAAGTCAAGAACCATCTTGACATTCAAATGGCAATCTGGAACGCCCTCTTTCTTTGCAAAATTCATGCATATTCGTCAAGAATCGGTTACCGAAAGCTAGAACTTTCGAACTTTTGCACACTTGCAGAATTGAATGAAAAGTCACGACCCACCTCAACATTCAATCAATAAGAATTCTAGAATGCCACTTTGGTTGTGGCTTCTATCCATAGAGATCTCGAGAGTGTTTGTAGCCTCTTCTAGCGTACGTTTTGCACTGCTGAAGAATTGAATACAAAGTCTAGAACCGTCTTGACATTCAAATGGCAATCTGGAACGCCCTCTTTCTTTGCAAAATTCATGCATATTCGTCAAGAATCGGTTACCGAAAGCTAGAACTTTGGAACTTTTGCACACTTGCAGAATTGAATGAAAAGTCACGACCCAGCTCAACATTCAATCAATAAGAATTCTAGAATGCCACTTTGGTTGTGGCTTCTATCCATACAGATCTCGAGAGTGTTTCTAGTCTCTTCTAGCGTACGTTTTGCACTGCTGAAGAACTGAATACAAAGTGAAGAACCGTCTTGACATTCAAATTGCAATCTGGAACGCCCTCTTTCTTTGCAAAATTCATGCATATTCGTCAAGAATCGGTTACCGAAAGCTAGAACTTTGGAACTTTTGCACACTTGCAGAATTGAATGAAAAGTCACGACCCACCTCAACATTCAATCAATAAGAATTCTAGAATGCCACTTTGGTTGTGGCTTCTATCCATACAGATCTCGAGAGTGTTTCTAGCCTCTTCTAGCGTACGTTTTGCACTGCTGAAGAACTTAATACAAAGTCAAGAACCATCTTGACATTCAAATTGCAATCTGGAACGCCCTCTTTCTTTGCAAAATTCATGCATATTCGTCAAGAATCGGTTACCGAAAGCTCGAACTTTGGAACTTTTGCACACTTGCAGAATTGAATGAAAAGTCACGACCCACCTCAACATTCAATCAATAAGAATTCTAGAATGCCACTATGGTTGTGGCTTCTATCCATACAGATCTCGAGAGTGTTTCTAGCCTCTTCTAGCGTACGTTTTGCACTGCTGAAGAACTGAATACAAAGTCAAGAACCGTCTTGACATTATAATTGCAATCTGGAACGCCCTCTTTCTTTGCAAAATTCATGCATATTCGTCAAGAATCGGTTACCGAAAGCTAGAACTTTGGAACTTTTGCACACTTGCAGAATTGAATGAAAAGTCACGACCCACCTCAACATTCAATCAATAAGAATTCTAGAATGCCACTTTGGTTGTGGCTTCTATCCATACAGATCTCGAGAGTGTTTCTAGCCTCTTCTAGCGTACGTTTTGCACTGCTGAAGAATTGAATACAAAGTCAAGAAGCATCTTGACATTCAAATTGCAATCTCGAACGCCCTCTTTCTTTGCAAAATTCATGCATATTCGTCAAGAATCGGTTACCGAAAGCTAGAACTTTGGAACTTTTGCACACTTGCAGAATTGAATGAAAAGTCACGACCCACCTCAACATTCAATCAATAAGAATTCTAGAATGCCACTTTGGTTGTGGCTTCTATCCATACAGATCTCGAGGGTGTTTCTAGCCTCTTCTAGCGTACGTTTTGCACTGCTGAAGAACTGAATACAAAGTCAAGAACCATCTTGACATTCAAATTGCAATCTGGAACGCCCTCTTTCTTTGCAAAATTCATGCATATTCGTCAAGAATCGGTTACCGAAAGCTAGAACTTTGGAACTTTTGCACACTTGCAGAATTGAATGAAAAGTCACGACCCACCTCAACTTTCAATCAATAAGAATTCTAGAATGCCACTATGGTTGTGGCTTCTATCCATACAGATCTCGAGAGTGTTTCTAGCCTCTTCTAGCGTACGTTTTGCACTGCTGAAGAATTGAATACAAAGTCAAGAACCCTCTTGACATTCAAATTGCAATCTGGAACGCCCTCTTTCTTTGCAAAATTCATGCATATTCGTCAAGAATCGGTTACCGAAAGCTAGAACTTTGGAACTTTTGCACACTTGCAGAATTGAATGAAAAGTCACGACCCACCTCAACATTCAATCAATAAGAATTCTAGAATGCCACTTTGGTTGTGGCTTCTATCCATACAGATCTCGAGAGTGTTTCTAGCCTCTTCTAGCGTACGTTTTGCACTGCTGAAGAACTGAATGCAAAGTCAAGAACCGTCTTGACATTCAAATTGCAATCTGGAACGCCCTCTTTCTTTGCAAAATTCATGCATATTCGTCAAGAATCGGTTACCGAAAGCTAGAACTTTGGAACTTTTGCACACTTGCAGAATTGAATGAAAAGTCACGACCAACCTCAACATTCAATCAATAAGAATTCTGGAATGCCTCTTTGGTTGTGGCTTCTATCCATAGAGATCTCGAGAGTGTTTGTAGCCTCTTCTAGCGTACGTTTTGCACTGCTGAAGAATTGAATACAAAGTCAAGAACCGTCTTGACATTCAAATGGCAATCTGGAACGCCCTCTTTCTTTGCAAAATTCATGCATATTCGTCAAGAATCGGTTACCGAAAGCTAGAACTTTGGAACTTTTGCACACTTGCAGAATTGAATGAAAAGTCACGACCCACCTCAACATTCAATCAATAAGAATTCTAGAATGCCACTTTGGTTGTGGCTTCTATCCATACAGATCTCGAGGGTGTTTCTAGCCTCTTCTAGCGTACGTTTTGCACTGCTGATGAAGTGAATACAAAGTTAAGAACCCTCTTCACATTCAAATGGCAATCTGGAACGCCCTCTTTCTTTGCAAAATTCATGCATATTCGTCAAGAATCGGTTACCGAAAGCTAGAACTTTGGAACTTTCGCACACTTGCAGAATTGAATGAAAAGTCACGACCCACCTCAACATTCAATCAATAAGAATTCTAGAATGCCACTATGGTTGTGGCTTCTATCCATACAGATCTCGAGAGTGTTTCTAGCCTCTTCTAGCGTATGTTTTGCACTGCTGAAGAACTGAATACAAAGTCAAGAACCGTCTTGACATTCAAATTGCAATCTGGAACGCCCTCTTTCTTTGCAAAATTCATGCATATTCATCAAGAATCGGTTACCGAAAGCTAGAACTTTGGAACTTTTGCACACTTGCAGAATTGAATGAAAAGTCACGACCCACCTCAACATTCAATCAATAAGAATTCTAGAATACCACTTTGGTTGTGGCTTCTATCCATACAGATCTCGAGGGTGTTTCTAGCCTCTTCTAGCGTACGTTTTGTACTGCTGAAGAATTGAATACAAAGTCAAGAAGCATCTTGACATTCAAATTGCAATCTCGAACGCCCTCTTTCTTTGCAAAATTCATGCATATTCGTCAAGAATCGGTTACCGAAAGCTAGAACTTTGGAACTTTTGCACAATTGCAGAATTGAATGAAAAGTCACGACCCACCTCAACATTCAATCAATAAGAATTCTAGAATGCCACTTTGGTTGTGGCTTCTATCCATACAGATCTCGAGGGTGTTTCTAGCCTCTTCTAGCGTACGTTTTGCACTGCTAAAGAACTGAATACAAAGTCAAGAACCATCTTGACATTCAAATTGCAATCTGGAACGCCCTCTTTCTTTGCAAAATTCATGCATATTCGTCAAGAATCGGTTACCGAAAGCTAGAACTTTGGAACTTTTGCACACTTGCAGAATTGAATGAAAAGTCACGACCCACCTCAACATTCAATCAATAAGAATTCTAGAATGCCACTTTGGTTGTGGCTTCTATCCATACAGATCTCGAGAGTGTTTCTAGCCTCTTCTAGCGTACGTTTTGCACTGCTGAAGAACTGAATACAAAGTCAAGAACCGTCTTGACATTCAAATTGCAATCTGGAACGCCCTCTTTCTTTGCAAAATTCATGCATATTCATCAAGAATCGGTTACCGAAAGCTAGAACTTTGGAACTTTTGCACACTTGCAGAATTGAATGAAAAGTCACGACCCACCTCAACATTCAATCAATAAGAATTCTAGAATGCCACTTTGGTTGTGGCTTCTATCCATACAGATCTCGAGAGTGTTTCTAGCCTCTTCTAGCGTACGTTTTGCACTGCTGAAGAACTGAATACAAAGTCAAGAACCATCTTGACATTCAAATTGCAATCTCGAACGCCCTCTTTCTTTGCAAAATTCATGCATATTCGTCAAGAATCGGTTACCGAAAGCTAGAACTTTGGAACTTTTGCACACTTGCAGAATTGAATGAAAAGTCACGACCCACCTCAACATTCAATCAATAAGAATTCTAGAATGCCACTATGGTTGTGGCTTCTATCCATACAGATCTCGAGAGTGTTTCTAGCCTCTTCTAGCGTACGTTTTGCACTGCTGAAGAACTGAATACAAAGTCAAGAACCGTCTTGACATTATAATTGCAATCTGGAACGCCCTCTTTCTTTGCAAAATTCATGCATATTCGTCAAGAATCGGTTACCGAAAGCTAGAACTTTGGAACTTTTGCACACTTGCAGAATTGAATGAAAAGTCACGACCCACCTCAACATTCAATCAATAAGAATTCTAGAATGCCACTTTGGTTGTGGCTTCTATCCATAAAGATCTCGAGAGTGTTTCTAGCCTCTTCTAGCGTACGTTTTGCACTGCTGAAGAATTGAATACAAAGTCAAGAAGCATCTTGACATTCAAATTGCAATCTCGAACGCCCTCTTTCTTTGCAAAATTCATGCATATTCGTCAAGAATCGGTTACCGAAAGCTAGAACTTTGGAACTTTTGCACACTTGCAGAATTGAATGAAAAGTCACGACCCACCTCAACATTCAATCAATAAGAATTCTAGAATGCCACTATGGTTGTTTCTTCTATCCATACAGATCTCGAGGGTGTTTCTAGCCTCTTCTAGCGTACGTTTTGCACTGCTGAAGAACTGAATACAAAGTCAAGAACCCTCTTGACATTCAAATTGCAATCTGGAACGCCCTCTTTCTTTGCAAAATTCATGCATATTCGTCAAGAATCGGTTACCGAAAGCTAGAACTTTGGAACTTTTGCACACTTGCAGAATTGAATGAAAAGTCACGACCCACCTCAACATTCAATCAATAAGAATTCTAGAATGCCACTTTGGTTGTGGCTTCTATCCATACAGATCTCGAGGGTGTTTCTAGCCTCTTCTAGCGTACGTTTTGCACTGCTAAAGAACTGAATACAAAGTCAAGAACCATCTTGACATTCAAATTGCAATCTGGAACGCCCTCTTTCTTTGCAAAATTCATGCATATTCGTCAAGAATCGGTTACCGAAAGCTAGAACTTTGGAACTTTTGCACACTTGCAGAATTGAATGAAAAGTCACGACCCACCTCAACATTCAATCAATAAGAATTCTAGAATGCCACTTTGGTTGTGGCTTCTATCCATACAGATCTCGAGAGTGTTTCTAGCCTCTTCTAGCGTACGTTTTGCACTGCTGAAGAACTGAATACAAAGTCAAGAACCGTCTTGACATTCAAATTGCAATCTGGAACGCCCTCTTTCTTTGCAAAATTCATGCATATTCATCAAGAATCGGTTACCGAAAGCTAGAACTTTGGAACTTTTGCACACTTGCAGAATTGAATGAAAAGTCACGACCCACCTCAACATTCAATCAATAAGAATTCTAGAATGCCACTTTGGTTGTGGCTTCTATCCATACAGATCTCGAGAGTGTTTCTAGCCTCTTCTAGCGTACGTTTTGCACTGCTGAAGAACTGAATACAAAGTCAAGAACCATCTTGACATTCAAATTGCAATCTCGAACGCCCTCTTTCTTTGCAAAATTCATGCATATTCGTCAAGAATCGGTTACCGAAAGCTAGAACTTTGGAACTTTTGCACACTTGCAGAATTGAATGAAAAGTCACGACCCACCTCAACATTCAATCAATAAGAATTCTAGAATGCCACTTTGGTTGTGGCTTCTATCCATACAGATCTCGAGGGTGTTTCTAGCCTCTTCTAGCGTACGTTTTGCACTGCTGAAGAACTGAATGCAAAGTCAAGAACCGTCTTGACATTCAAATTGCAATCTGGAACGCAGTCTTTCTTTGCAAAATTCATGCATATTCGTCAAGAATCGGTTACCGAAAGCTAGAACTTTGGAACTTTTGCACACTTGCAGAATTGAATGAAAAGTCACGACCCACCTCAACATTCAATCAATAAGAATTCTAGAATGCCTCTTTGGTTGTGGCTTCTATCCATAGAGATCTCGAGAGTGTTTGTAGCCTCTTCTAGCGTACGTTTTGCACTGCTGAAGAATTGAATACAAAGTCAAGAACCGTCTTGACATTCAAATGGCAATCTGGAACGCCCTCTTTCTTTGCAAAATTCATGCATATTCGTCAAGAATCGGTTACCGAAAGCTAGAACTTTGGAAGGTTTGCACACTTGCAGAATTGAATGAAAAGTCACGACCCACCTCAACATTCAATCAATAAGAATTCTAGAATGCCACTTTGGTTGTGGCTTCTATCCATACAGATCTCGAGGGTGTTTCTAGCCTCTTCTAGCGTACGTTTTGCACTGCTGAAGAACTTAATACAAAGTCAAGAACCATCTTGACATTCAAATTGCAATCTGGAACGCCCTCTTTCTTTGCAAAATTCATGCATATTCGTCAAGAATCGGTTACCGAAAGCTAGAACTTTGGAACTTTTGCACACTTGCAGAATTGAATGAAAAGTCACGACCCACCTCAACTTTCAATCAATAAGAATTCTAGAATGCCACTTTGGTTGTGGCTTCTATCCATACAGATCTCGAGGGTGTTTCTAGCCTCTTCTAGCGTACGTTTTGTACTGCTGAAGAATTGAATACAAAGTCAAGAACCCTCTTGACATTCAAATTGCAATCTGGAACGCCCTCTTTCTTTGCAAAATTCATGCATATTCGTCAAGAATCGGTTACCGAAAGCTAGAACTTTGGAACTTTTGCACAATTGCAGAATTGAATGAAAAGTCACGACCCACCTCAACATTCAATCAATAAGAATTCTAGAATGCCACTTTGGTTGTGGCTTCTATCCATACAGATCTCGAGGGTGTTTCTAGCCTCTTCTAGCGTACGTTTTGCACTGCTGAAGAACTGAATGCAAAGTCAAGAACCGTCTTGACATTCAAATTGCAATCTGGAACGCAGTCTTTCTTTGCAAAATTCATGCATATTCGTCAAGAATCGGTTACCGAAAGCTAGAACTTTGGAACTTTTGCACACTTGCAGAATTGAATGAAAAGTCACGACCCACCTCAACATTCAATCAATAAGAATTCTAGAATGCCTCTTTGGTTGTGGCTTCTATCCATAGAGATCTCGAGAGTGTTTGTAGCCTCTTCTAGCGTACGTTTTGCACTGCTGAAGAACTGAATACAAAGTCAAGAACCGTCTTGACATTCAAATGGCAATCTGGAACGCCCTCTTTCTTTGCAAAATTCATGCATATTCGTCAAGAATCGGTTACCGAAAGCTAGAACTTTGGAAGGTTTGCACACTTGCAGAATTGAATGAAAAGTCACGACCCACCTCAACATTCAATCAATAAGAATTCTAGAATGCCACTTTGGTTGTGGCTTCTATCCATACAGATCTCGAGAGTGTTTCTAGCCTCTTCTAGCGTACGTTTTGCACTGCTGAAGAACTGAATACAAAGTCAAGAACCATCTTGACATTCAAATTGCAATCTGGAACGCCCTCTTTCTTTGCAAAATTCATGCATATTCGTCAAGAATCGGTTACCGAAAGCTAGAACTTTGGAACTTTTGCACACTTGCAGAATTGAATGAAAAGTCACGACCCACCTCAACATTCAATCAATAAGAATTCTAGAATGCCACTATGGTTGTGGCTTCTATCCATACAGATCTCGAGAGTGTTTCTAGCCTCTTCTAGCGTACGTTTTGCACTGCTGAAGAACTGAATACAAAGTCAAGAACCGTCTTGACATTATAATTGCAATCTGGAACGCCCTCTTTCTTTGCATAAATTCATGCATATTCGTCAAGAATCGGTTACCGAAAGCTAGAACTTTGGAACTTTTGCACAATTGCAGAATTGAATGAAAAGTCACGACCCACCTCAACATTCAATCAATAAGAATTCTAGAATGCCACTTTGGTTGTGGCTTCTATCCATAAAGATCTCGAGAGTGTTTCTAGCCTCTTCTAGCGTACGTTTTGCACTGCTGAAGAATTGAATACAAAGTCAAGAAGCATCTTGACATTCAAATTGCAATCTCGAACGCCCTCTTTCTTTGCAAAATTCATGCATATTCGTCAAGAATCGGTTACCGAAAGCTAGAACTTTGGAACTTTTGCACACTTGCAGAATTGAATGAAAAGTCACGACCCACCTCAACATTCAATCAATAAGAATTCTAGAATGCCACTTTGGTTGTTTCTTCTATCCATACAGATCTCGAGGGTGTTTCTAGCCTCTTCTAGCGTACGTTTTGCACTGCTGAAGAATTGAATACAAAGTCAAGAACCCTCTTGACATTCAAATTGCAATCTGGAACGCCCTCTTTCTTTGCAAAATTCATGCATATTCGTCAAGAATCGGTTACCGAAAGCTAGAACTTTGGAACTTTTGCACACTTGCAGAATTGAATGAAAAGTCACGACCCACCTCAACTTTCAATCAATAAGAATTCTAGAATGCCACTTTGGTTGTGGCTTCTATCCATACAGATCTCGAGGGTGTTTCTAGCCTCTTCTAGCGTACGTTTTGTACTGCTGAAGAATTGAATACAAAGTCAAGAACCCTCTTGACATTCAAATTGCAATCTGGAACGCCCTCTTTCTTTGCAAAATTCATGCATATTCGTCAAGAATCGGTTACCGAAAGCTAGAACTTTGGAACTTTTGCACAATTGCAGAATTGAATGAAAAGTCACGACCCACCTCAACATTCAATCAATAAGAATTCTAGAATGCCACTTTGGTTGTGGCTTCTATCCATACAGATCTCGAGGGTGTTTCTAGCCTCTTCTAGCGTACGTTTTGCACTGCTGAAGAACTGAATGCAAAGTCAAGAACCGTCTTGACATTCAAATTGCAATCTGGAACGCAGTCTTTCTTTGCAAAATTCATGCATATTCGTCAAGAATCGGTTACCGAAAGCTAGAACTTTGGAACTTTTGCACACTTGCAGAATTGAATGAAAAGTCACGACCCACCTCAACATTCAATCAATAAGAATTCTAGAATGCCTCTTTGGTTGTGGCTTCTATCCATAGAGATCTCGAGAGTGTTTGTAGCCTCTTCTAGCGTACGTTTTGCACTGCTGAAGAACTGAATACAAAGTCAAGAACCGTCTTGACATTCAAATGGCAATCTGGAACGCCCTCTTTCTTTGCAAAATTCATGCATATTCGTCAAGAATCGGTTACCGAAAGCTAGAACTTTGGAAGGTTTGCACACTTGCAGAATTGAATGAAAAGTCACGACCCACCTCAACTTTCAATCAATAAGAATTCTAGAATGCCACTTTGGTTGTGGCTTCTATCCATACAGATCTCGAGAGTGTTTCTAGCCTCTTCTAGCGTACGTTTTGCACTGCTGAAGAACTGAATACAAAGTCAAGAACCATCTTGACATTCAAATTGCAATCTGGAACGCCCTCTTTCTTTGCAAAATTCATGCATATTCGTCAAGAATCGGTTACCGAAAGCTAGAACTTTGGAACTTTTGCACACTTGCAGAATTGAATGAAAAGTCACGACCCACCTCAACATTCAATCAATAAGAATTCTAGAATGCCACTATGGTTGTTTCTTCTATCCATACAGATCTCGAGAGTGTTTCTAGCCTCTTCTAGCGTACGTTTTGCACTGCTGAAGAACTGAATACAAAGTCAAGAACCGTCTTGACATTATAATTGCAATCTGGAACGCCCTCTTTCTTTGCAAAATTCATGCATATTCGTCAAGAATCGGTTACCGAAAGCTAGAACTTTGGAACTTTTGCACACTTGCAGAATTGAATGAAAAGTCACGACCCACCTCAACATTCAATCAATAAGAATTCTAGAATGCCACTTTGGTTGTGGCTTCTATCCATAAAGATCTCGAGAGTGTTTCTAGCCTCTTCTAGCGTACGTTTTGCACTGCTGAAGAATTGAATACAAAGTCAAGAAGCATCTTGACATTCAAATTGCAATCTCGAACGCCCTCTTTCTTTGCAAAATTCATGCATATTCGTCAAGAATCGGTTACCGAAAGCTAGAACTTTGGAACTTTTGCACACTTGCAGAATTGAATGAAAAGTCACGACCCACCTCAACATTCAATCAATAAGAATTCTAGAATGCCACTTTGGTTGTTTCTTCTATCCATACAGATCTCGAGGGTGTTTCTAGCCTCTTCTAGCGTACGTTTTGCACTGCTGAAGAACTGAATACAAAGTCAAGAACCATCTTGACATTCAAATTGCAATCTGGAACGCCCTCTTTCTTTGCAAAATTCATGCATATTCGTCAAGAATCGGTTACCGAAAGCTCGAACTTTGGAACTTTTGCACACTTACAGAATTGATTGAAAAGTCACGACCCACCTCAACTTTCAATCAATAAGAATTCTAGAATGCCACTATGGTTGTGGCTTCTATCCATACAGATCTCGAGAGTGTTTCTAGCCTCTTCTAGCATACGTTTTGCACTGCTGAAGAATTGAATACAAAGTCAAGAACCCTCTTGACATTCAAATTGCAATCTGGAACGCCCTCTTTCTTTGCAAAATTCATGCATATTCGTCAAGAATCGGTTACCGAAAGCTAGAACTTTGGAACTTTTGCACACTTGCAGAATTGAATGAAAAGTCACGACCCACCTCAACATTCAATCAATAAGAATTCTAGAATGCCACTTTGGTTGTGGCTTCTATCCATACAGATCTCGAGGGTGTTTCTAGCCTCTTCTAGCGTACGTTTTGCACTGCTGAAGAACTGAATGCAAAGTCAAGAACCGTCTTGACATTCAAATTGCAATCTGGAACGCAGTCTTTCTTTGCAAAATTCATGCATATTCGTCAAGAATCGGTTACCGAAAGCTAGAACTTTGGAACTTTTGCACACTTGCAGAATTGAATGAAAAGTCACGACCCACCTCAACATTCAATCAATAAGAATTCTAGAATGCCTCTTTGGTTGTGGCTTCTATCCATAGAGATCTCGAGAGTGTTTGTAGCCTCTTCTAGCGTACGTTTTGCACTGCTGAAGAATTGAATACAAAGTCAAGAACCGTCTTGACATTCAAATGGCAATCTGGAACGCCCTCTTTCTTTGCAAAATTCATGCATATTCGTCAAGAATCGGTTACCGAAAGCTAGAACTTTGGAACTTTTGCACACTTGCAGAATTGAATGAAAAGTCACGACCCACCTCAACATTCAATCAATAAGAATTCTAGAATGCCACTTTGGTTGTGGCTTCTATCCATACAGATCTCGAGGGTGTTTCTAGCCTCTTCTAGCGTACGTTTTGCACTGCTGAAGAACTGAATACAAAGTCAAGAACCCTCTTTACATTCAAATTGCAATCTGGAACGCCCTCTTTCTTTGCAAAATTGATGCATATTCGTCAAGAATCGGTTACCGAAAGCTAGAACTTTGGAACTTTCGCACACTTGCAGAATTGAATGAAAAGTCACGACCCACCTCAACATTCAATCAATAAGAATTCTAGAATGCCACTTTGGTTGTTTCTTCTATCCATACAGATCTCGAGGGTGTTTCTAGCCTCTTCTAGCGTACGTTTTGCACTGCTGAAGAATTGAATACAAAGTCAAGAACCCTCTTGACATTCAAATTGCAATCTGGAACGCCCTCTTTCTTTGCAAAATTCATGCATATTCGTCAAGAATCGGTTACCGAAAGCTAGAACTTTGGAACTTTTGCACACTTGCAGAATTGAATGAAAAGTCACGACCCACCTCAACATTCAATCAATAAGAATTCTAGAATGCCACTTTGGTTGTGGCTTCTATCCATACAGATCTCGAGGGTGTTTCTAGCCTCTTCTAGCGTACGTTTTGCACTGCTGAAGAACTGAATGCAAAGTCAAGAACCGTCTTGACATTCAAATTGCAATCTGGAACGCAGTCTTTCTTTGCAAAATTCATGCATATTCGTCAAGAATCGGTTACCGAAAGCTAGAACTTTGGAACTTTTGCACACTTGCAGAATTGAATGAAAAGTCACGACCCACCTCAACATTCAATCAATAAGAATTCTAGAATGCCTCTTTGGTTGTGGCTTCTATCCATAGAGATCTCGAGAGTGTTTGTAGCCTCTTCTAGCGTACGTTTTGCACTGCTGAAGAATTGAATACAAAGTCAAGAACCGTCTTGACATTCAAATGGCAATCTGGAACGCCCTCTTTCTTTGCAAAATTCATGCATATTCGTCAAGAATCGGTTACCGAAAGCTAGAACTTTGGAACTTTTGCACACTTGCAGAATTGAATGAAAAGTCACGACCCACCTCAACATTCAATCAATAAGAATTCTAGAATGCCACTTTGGTTGTGGCTTCTATCCATACAGATCTCGAGGGTGTTTCTAGCCTCTTCTAGCGTACGTTTTGCACTGCTGAAGAATTGAATACAAAGTCAAGAACCCTCTTGACATTCAAATTGCAATCTGGAACGCCCTCTTTCTTTGCAAAATTGATGCATATTCGTCAAGAATCGGTTACCGAAAGCTAGAACTTTGGAACTTTCGCACACTTGCAGAATTGAATGAAAAGTCACGACCCACCTCAACATTCAATCAATAAGAATTCTAGAATGCCACTTTGGTTGTTTCTTCTATCCATACAGATCTCGAGGGTGTTTCTAGCCTCTTCTAGCGTACGTTTTGCACTGCTGAAGAATTGAATACAAAGTCAAGAACCCTCTTGACATTCAAATTGCAATCTGGAACGCCCTCTTTCTTTGCAAAATTCATGCATATTCGTCAAGAATCGGTTACCGAAAGCTAGAACTTTGGAACTTTTGCACACTTGCAGAATTGAATGAAAAGTCACGACCCACCTCAACATTCAATCAATAAGAATTCTAGAATGCCACTTTGGTTGTGGCTTCTATCCATACAGATCTCGAGGGTGTTTCTAGCCTCTTCTAGCGTACGTTTTGCACTGCTGAAGAACTGAATGCAAAGTCAAGAACCGTCTTGACATTCAAATTGCAATCTGGAACGCAGTCTTTCTTTGCAAAATTCATGCATATTCGTCAAGAATCGGTTACCGAAAGCTAGAACTTTGGAACTTTTGCACACTTGCAGAATTGAATGAAAAGTCACGACCCACCTCAACATTCAATCAATAAGAATTCTAGAATGCCTCTTTGGTTGTGGCTTCTATCCATAGAGATCTCGAGAGTGTTTGTAGCCTCTTCTAGCGTACGTTTTGCACTGCTGAAGAATTGAATACAAAGTCAAGAACCGTCTTGACATTCAAATGGCAATCTGGAACGCCCTCTTTCTTTGCAAAATTCATGCATATTCGTCAAGAATCGGTTACCGAAAGCTAGAACTTTGGAACTTTTGCACACTTGCAGAATTGAATGAAAAGTCACGACCCACCTCAACATTCAATCAATAAGAATTCTAGAATGCCACTTTGGTTGTGGCTTCTATCCATACAGATCTCGAGGGTGTTTCTAGCCTCTTCTAGCGTACGTTTTGCACTGCTGATGAAGTGAATACAAAGTTAAGAACCCTCTTCACATTCAAATGGCAATCTGGAACGCCCTCTTTCTTTGCAAAATTCATGCATATTCGTCAAGAATCGGTTACCGAAAGCTAGAACTTTGGAACTTTCGCACACTTGCAGAATTGAATGAAAAGTCACGACCCACCTCAACATTCAATCAATAAGAATTCTAGAATGCCACTATGGTTGTGGCTTCTATCCATACAGATCTCGAGAGTGTTTCTAGCCTCTTCTAGCGTACGTTTTGCACTGCTGAAGAACTGAATACAAAGTCAAGAACCCTCTTTACATTCAAATTGCAATCTGGAACGCCCTCTTTCTTTGCAAAATTGATGCATATTCGTCAAGAATCGGTTACCGAAAGCTAGAACTTTGGAACTTTTGCACACTTGCAGAATTGAATGAAAAGTCACGACCCACCTCAACATTCAATCAATAAGAATTCTAGAATGCCACTTTGGTTGTGGCTTCTATCCATACAGATCTCGAGGGTGTTTCTAGCCTCTTCTAGCGTACGTTTTGCACTGCTGAAGAACTGAATGCAAAGTCAAGAACCGTCTTGACATTCAAATGGCAATCTGGAACGCCCTCTTTCTTTGCAAAATTCATGCATATTCGTCAAGAATCGGTTACCGAAAGCTAGAACTTTGGAACTTTTGCACACTTGCAGAATTGAATGAAAAGTCACGACCCACCTCAACATTCAATCAATAAGAATTCTAGAATGCCACTTTGGTTGTGGCTTCTATCCATACAGATCTCGAGGGTGTTTCTAGCCTCTTCTAGCGTACGTTTTGCACTGCTGAAGAACTGAATGCAAAGTCAAGAACCGTCTTGACATTCAAATGGCAATCTGGAACGCCCTCTTTCTTTGCAAAATTCATGCATATTCGTCAAGAATCGGTTACCGAAAGCTAGAACTTTGGAACTTTTGCACACTTGCAGAATTGAATGAAAAGTCACGACCCACCTCAACATTCAATCAATAAGAATTCTAGAATGCCACTTTGGTTGTGGCTTCTATCCATACAGATCTCGAGAGTGTTTCTAGCCTCTTCTAGCATACGTTTTGCACTGCTGAAGAACTGAATACAAAGTCAAGAACCGTCTTGACATTCAAATTGCAATCTGGAACGCCCTCTTTCTTTGCAAAATTCATGCATATTCGTCAAGAATCGGTTACCGAAAGCTAGAACTTTGGAACTTTTGCACACTTGCAGAATTGAATGAAAAGTCACGACCCACCTCAACATTCAATCAATAAGAATTCTAGAATGCCACTTTGGTTGTGGCTTCTATCCATACAGATCTCGAGGGTGTTTCTAGCCTCTTCTAGCGTACGTTTTGCACTGCTGATGAAGTGAATACAAAGTTAAGAACCCTCTTCACATTCAAATGGCAATCTGGAACGCCCTTTTTCGTTGCAAAATTCATGCATATTCGTCAAGATTCGGTTACCGAAAGCTAGAACTTTGGAACTTTCGCACACTTGCAGAATTGAATGAAAAGTCACGACCCACCTCAACATTCAATCAATAAGAATTCTAGAATGCCACTATGGTTGTGGCTTCTATCCATACAGATCTCGAGAGTGTTTCTAGCCTCTTCTAGCGTACGTTTTGCACTGCTGAAGAACTGAATACAAAGTCAAGAACCGTCTTGACATTCAAATTGCAATCTGGAACGCCCTCTTTCTTTGCAAAATTCATGCATATTCATCAAGAATCGGTTACCGAAAGCTAGAACTTTGGAACTTTTGCACACTTGCAGAATTGAATGAAAAGTCACGACCCACCTCAACATTCAATCAATAAGAATTCTAGAATACCACTTTGGTTGTGGCTTCCATCCATACAGATCTCGAGGGTGTTTCTAGCCTCTTCTAGCGTACGTTTTGCACTGCTGAAGAATTGAATACAAAGTCAAGAAGCATCTTGACATTCAAATTGCAATCTCGAACGCCCTCTTTCTTTGAAAAATTCATGCATATTCGTCAAGAATCGGTTACCGAAAGCTCGAACTTTGGAACTTTTACACACTTGCAGAATTGAATGAAAAGTCACGACCCACCTCAACTTTCAATCAATAAGAATTCTAGAATGCCACTATGGTTGTGGCTTCTATCCATACAGATCTCGAGAGTGTTTCTAGCCTCTTCTAGCGTACGTTTTGCACTGCTGAAGAATTGAATACAAAGTCAAGAACCCTCTTGACATTCAAATTGCAATCTGGAACGCCCTCTTTCTTTGCAAAATTCTAGCATATTCGTCAAGAATCGGTTACCGAAAGCTAGAACTTTGGAACTTTTGCACACTTGCAGAATTGAATGAAAAGTCACGACCCACCTCAACATTCAATCAATAAGAATTCTAGAATGCCACATTGGTTGTGGCTTCTATCCATACAGATCTCGAGAGTGTTTCTAGCCTCTTCTAGCGTACGTTTTGCACTGCTGAAGAACTGAATGCAAAGTCAAGAACCGTCTTGACATTCAGATTGCAATCTGGAACGCCCTCTTTCTTTGCAAAATTCATGCATATTCGTCAAGAATCGGTTACCGAAAGCTAGAACTTTGGAACTTTTGCACACTTGCAGAATTGAATGAAAAGTCACGACCCACCTCAACATTCAATCAATAAGAATTCTAGAATGCCACTTTGGTTGTGGCTTCTATTCATAGAGATCTCGAGAGTGTTTGTAGCCTCTTCTAGCGTACGTTTTGCACTGCTGAAGAATTGAATACAAAGTCAAGAACCGTCTTGACATTCAAATGGCAATCTGGAACGCCCTCTTTCTTTGCAAAATTCATGCATATTCGTCAAGAATCGGTTACCGAAAGCTAGAACTTTGGAACTTTTGCACACTTGCAGAATTGAATGAAAAGTCACGACCCACCTCAACATTCAATCAATAAGAATTCTAGAATGCCACTTTGGTTGTGGCTTCTATCCATACAGATCTCGAGAGTGTTTCTAGCCTCTTCTAGCGTACGTTTTGCACTGCTGAAGAACTGAATACAAAGTCAAAAACCGTCTTGACATTCAAATTGCAATCTGGAACGCCCTCTTTCTTTGCAAAATTCATGCATATTCGTCAAGAATCGGTTACCGAAAGCTAGAACTTTGGAACTTTTGCACACTTGCAGAATTGAATGAAAAGTCACGACCCACCTCAACATTCAATCAATAAGAATTCTAGAATGCCACTTTGGTTGTGGCTTCTATCCATACGGATCTCGAGAGTGTTTCTAGCCTCTTCTAGCGTACGTTTTGCACTGCTGAAGAATTGAATACAAAGTCAAGAACCATCTTGACATTCAAATGGCAATCTGGAACGCCCTCTTTCTTTGCAAAATTCATGCATATTCGTCAAGAATCGCTTACCGAAAGCGAGAACTTTGGAACTTTCGCACACTTGCAGAATTGAATGAAAAGTCACGACCCACCTCAACATTCAATCAATAAGAATTCTAGAATGCCTCTATGGTTGTGGCTTCTATCCATACAGATCTCGAGAGTGTTTCTAGCCTCTTCTAGCGTACGTTTTGCACTGCTGAAGAACTGAATACAAAGTCAAGAACCGTCTTGACATTCAAATTGCAATCTGGAACGCCCTCTTTCTTTGCAAAATTCATGCATATTCATCAAGAATCGGTTACCGAAAGCTAGAACTTTGGAACTTTTGCACACTTGCAGAATTGAATGAAAAGTCACGACCCACCTCAACATTCAATCAATAAGAATTCTAGAATGCCACTTTGGTTGTGGCTTCTATCCATACAGATCTCGAGGGTGTTTCTAGCCTCTTCTAGCATACGTTTTGCACTGCTGAAGAATTGAATACAAAGTCAAGAAGCATCTTGACATTCAAATTGCAATCTCGAACGCCCTCTTTCTTTGCAAAATTCATGCATATTCGTCAAGAATCGGTTACCGAAAGCTAGAACTTTGGAACTTTTGCACAATTGCAGAATTGAATGAAAAGTCACGACCCACCTCAACTTTCAATCAATAAGAATTCAGGAATGCCACTATGGTTGTGGCTTCTATCCATACAGATCTCGAGAGTGTTTCTAGCCTCTTCTAGCGTACGTTTTGCACTGCTGAAGAATTGAATACAAAGTGAAGAACCCTCTTGACATTCAAATTGCAATCTGGAACGCCCTCTTTCTTTGCAAAATTCATGCATATTCGTCAAGAATCGGTTACCGAAAGCTAGAACTTTGGAACTTTTGCACACTTGCAGAATTGAATGAAAAGTCACGACCCAGCTCAACATTCAATCAATAAGAATTCTAGAATGCCACTTTGGTTGTGGCTTCTATCCATACAGATCTCGAGAGTGTTTCTAGCCTCTTCTAGCGTACGTTTTGCACTGCTGAAGAACTGAATGCAAAGTCAAGAACCGTCTTGACATTCAAATTGCAATCTGGAACGCCCTCTTTCTTTGCAAAATTCATGCATATTCGTCAAGAATCGGTTACCGAAAGCTAGAACTTTGGAACTTTTGCACACTTGCAGAATTGAATGAAAAGTCACGACCCACCTCAACATTCAATCAATAAGAATTCTAGAATGCCACTTTGGTTGTGGCTTCTATCCATAGAGATCTCGAGAGTGTTTGTAGCCTCTTCTAGCGTACGTTTTGCACTGCTGAAGAATTGAATACAAAGTCAAGAACCGTCTTGACATTCAAATGGCAATCTGGAACGCCCTCTTTCATTGCAAAATTCATGCATATTCGTCAAGAATCGGTTACCGAAAGCTAGAACTTTGGAACTTTTGCACACTTGCAGAATTGAATGAAAAGTCACGACCCACCTCAACATTCAATCAATAAGAATTCTAGAATGCCACTTTGGTTGTGGCTTCTATCCATACAGATCTCGAGAGTGTTTCTAGCCTCTTCTAGCGTACGTTTTGCACTGCTGAAGAACTGAATACAAAGTCAAAAACCGTCTTGACATTCAAATTGCAATCTGGAACGCCCTCTTTCTTTGCAAAATTCATGCATATTCGTCAAGAATCGGTTACCGAAAGCTAGAACTTTGGAACTTTTGCACACTTGCAGAATTGAATGAAAAGTCACGACCCACCTCAACATTCAATCAATAAGAATTCTAGAATGCCACTTTGGTTGTGGCTTCTATCCATACGGATCTCGAGAGTGTTTCTAGCCTCTTCTAGCGTACGTTTTGCACTGCTGAAGAATTGAATACAAAGTCAAGAACCATCTTGACATTCAAATGGCAATCTGGAACGCCCTCTTTCTTTGCAAAATTCATGCATATTCGTCAAGAATCGCTTACCGAAAGCGAGAACTTTGGAACTTTCGCACACTTGCAGAATTGAATGAAAAGTCACGACCCACCTCAACATTCAATCAATAAGAATTCTAGAATGCCTCTATGGTTGTGGCTTCTATCCATACAGATCTCGAGAGTGTTTCTAGCCTCTTCTAGCGTACGTTTTGCACTGCTGAAGAACTGAATACAAAGTCAAGAACCGTCTTGACATTCAAATTGCAATCTGGAACGCCCTCTTTCTTTGCAAAATTCATGCATATTCATCAAGAATCGGTTACCGAAAGCTAGAACTTTGGAACTTTTGCACACTTGCAGAATTGAATGAAAAGTCACGACCCACCTCAACATTCAATCAATAAGAATTCTAGAATGCCACTTTGGTTGTGGCTTCTATCCATACAGATCTCGAGGGTGTTTCTAGCCTCTTCTAGCATACGTTTTGCACTGCTGAAGAATTGAATACAAAGTCAAGAAGCATCTTGACATTCAAATTGCAATCTCGAACGCCCTCTTTCTTTGCAAAATTCATGCATATTCGTCAAGAATCGGTTACCGAAAGCTAGAACTTTGGAACTTTTGCACAATTGCAGAATTGAATGAAAAGTCACGACCCACCTCAACTTTCAATCAATAAGAATTCAGGAATGCCACTATGGTTGTGGCTTCTATCCATACAGATCTCGAGAGTGTTTCTAGCCTCTTCTAGCGTACGTTTTGCACTGCTGAAGAATTGAATACAAAGTGAAGAACCCTCTTGACATTCAAATTGCAATCTGGAACGCCCTCTTTCTTTGCAAAATTCATGCATATTCGTCAAGAATCGGTTACCGAAAGCTAGAACTTTGGAACTTTTGCACACTTGCAGAATTGAATGAAAAGTCACGACCCAGCTCAACATTCAATCAATAAGAATTCTAGAATGCCACTTTGGTTGTGGCTTCTATCCATACAGATCTCGAGAGTGTTTCTAGCCTCTTCTAGCGTACGTTTTGCACTGCTGAAGAACTGAATGCAAAGTCAAGAACCGTCTTGACATTCAAATTGCAATCTGGAACGCCCTCTTTCTTTGCAAAATTCATGCATATTCGTCAAGAATCGGTTACCGAAAGCTAGAACTTTGGAACTTTTGCACACTTGCAGAATTGAATGAAAAGTCACGACCCACCTCAACATTCAATCAATAAGAATTCTAGAATGCCACTTTGGTTGTGGCTTCTATCCATAGAGATCTCGAGAGTGTTTGTAGCCTCTTCTAGCGTACGTTTTGCACTGCTGAAGAATTGAATACAAAGTCAAGAACCGTCTTGACATTCAAATGGCAATCTGGAACGCCCTCTTTCATTGCAAAATTCATGCATATTCGTCAAGAATCGGTTACCGAAAGCTAGAACTTTGGAACTTTTGCACACTTGCAGAATTGAATGAAAAGTCACGACCCACCTCAACATTCAATCAATAAGAATTCTAGAATGCCACTTTGGTTGTGGCTTCTATCCATACAGATCTCGAGAGTGTTTCTAGCCTCTTCTAGCGTACGTTTTGCACTGCTGAAGAACTGAATACAAAGTCAAGAACCCTCTTTACATTCAAATTGCAATCTGGAACGCCCTCTTTCTTTGCAAAATTCATGCATATTCGTCAAGAATCGGTTACCGAAAGCTAGAACTTTGGAACTTTTGCACACTTGCAGAATTGAATGAAAAGTCACGACCCACCTCAACATTCAATCAATAAGAATTCTAAAATGCCACTTTGGTTGTGGCTTCTATCCATACAGATCTCGAGAGTGTTTCTAGCCTCTTCTAGCGTACGTTTTGCACTGCTGAAGAACTGAATGCAAAGTCAAGAACCGTCTTGACATTCAAATTGCAATCTGGAACGCCCTCTTTCTTTGCAAAATTCATGCATATTCGTCAAGAATCGGTTACCGAAAGCTAGAACTTTGGAACTTTTGCACACTTGCAGAATTGAATGAAAAGTCACGACCCAGCTCAACATTCAATCAATAAGAATTCTAGAATGCCACTTTGGTTGTGGCTTCTATCCATACAGATCTCGAGAGTGTTTCTAGCCTCTTCTAGCGTACGTTTTGCACTGCTGAAGAATTGAATACAAAGTCAAGAACCGTCTTGACATTCAAATGGCAATCTGGAACGCCCTCTTTCTTTGCAAAATTCATGCATATTCGTCAAGAATCGGTTACCGAAAGCTAGAACTTTGGAACTTTTGCACACTTGCAGAATTGAATGAAAAGTCACGACCCAGCTCAACATTCAATCAATAAGAATTCTAGAATGCCACTTTGGTTGTGGCTTCTATCCATACAGATCTCGAGAGTGTTTCTAGCCTCTTCTAGCGTACGTTTTGCACTGCTGAAGAACTGAATACAAAGTCAAGAACCGTCTTGACATTCAAATGGCAATCTGGAACGCCCTCTTTCTTTGCAAAATTCATGCATATTCGTCAAGAATCGGTTACCGAAAGCTAGAACTTTGGAACTTTTGCACACTTGCAGAATTGAATGAAAAGTCACGACCCACCTCAACATTCAATCAATAAGAATTCTAGAATGCCACTTTGGTTGTGGCTTCTATCCATACAGATCTCGAGAGTGTTTCTAGCCTCTTCTAGCGTACGTTTTGCACTGCTGAAGAACTGAATGCAAAGTCAAGAAGCGTCTTGACATTCAAATTGCAATCTGGAACGCCCTCTTTCTTTGCAAAATTCATGCATATTCGTCAAGAATCGGTTACCGAAAGCTAGAACTTTGGAACTTTTGCACACTTGCAGAATTGAATGAAAAGTCACGACCCACCTCAACATTCAATCAATAAGAATTCTAGAATGCCACTTTGGTTGTGGCTTCTATTCATAGAGATCTCGAGAGTGTTTCTAGCCTCTTCTAGCGTACGTTTTGCACTGCTGAAGAATTGAATACAAAGTCAAGAACCGTCTTGACGTTCAAATGGCAATCTGGAACGCCCTTTTTCTTTGCAAAATTCATGCATATTCGTCAAGATTCGGTTACCGAAAGCTAGAACTTTCGAACTTTTGCATACTTGCAGAATTGAATGAAAAGTCACGACCCACCTCAACATTCAATCAATAAGAATTCTAGAATGCCACTATGGTTGTGGCTTCTATCCATAGAGATCTCGAGAGTGTTTCTAGCCTCTTCTAGCGTACGTTTTGTACTGCTGAAGAATTGAATACAAAGTCAAGAAGCATCTTGACATTCAAATTGCAATCTCGAACGCCCTCTTTCTTTGCAAAATTCATGCATATTCGTCAAGAATCGATTACCGAAAGCTAGAACTTTGGAACTTTTGCACACTTGCAGAATTGAATGAAAAGTCACGACCCACCTCAACATTCAATCAATAAGAATTCTAGAATGCCACTTTGGTTGTGGCTTCTATCCATATAGATCTCGAGAGTGTTTCTAGTCTCTTCTAGCGTACGTTTTGCACTGCTGAAGAATTGAATACAAAGTCAAGAAGCATCTTGACATTCAAATTGCAATCTCGAACGCCCTCTTTCTTTGCAAAATTCATGCATATTCGTCAAGAATCGGTTACCGAAAGCTAGAACTTTGGAACTTTTGCACAATTGCAGAATTGAATGAAAAGTCACGACCCACCTCAACATTCAATCAATAAGAATTCTAGAATGCCACTTTGGTTGTGGCTTCTATCCATACAGATCTCGAGAGTGTTTCTAGCCTCTTCTAGCGTACGTTTTGCACTGCTGAAGAATTGAATACAAAGTCAAGAACCGTCTTGACATTCAAAGGCAATCTGGAACGCCCTCTTTCTTTGCAAAATTCATGCATATTCGTCAAGAATCGGTTACCGAAAGCTAGAACTTTGGAACTTTTGCACACTTGCAGAATTGAATGAAAAGTCACGACCCACCTCAACATTCAATCAATAAGAATTCTAGAATGCCACTTTGGTTGTGGCTTCTATCCATACAGATCTCGAGAGTGTTTCTAGCCTCTTCTAGCGTACGTTTTGCACTGCTGAAGAACTGAATACAAAGTCAAGAACCGTCTTGACATTCAAATTGCAATCTGGAACGCCCTCTTTCTTTGCAAAATTCATGCATATTCGTCAAGAATCGGTTACCGAAAGCTAGAACTTTGGAACTTTTGCACACTTGCAGAATTGAATGAAAAGTCACGACCCACCTCAACTTTCAATCAATAAGAATTCTAGAATGCCACTATGGTTGTGGCTTCTATCCATACAGATCTCGAGAGTGTTTCTAGCCTCTTCTAGCGTACGTTTTGCACTGCTGAAGAACTGAATACAAAGTCAAGAACCGTCTTGACATTCAAATGGCAATCTCGAACGCCCTCTTTCTTTGCAAAATTCATGCATATTCGTCAAGAATCGGTTACCGAAAGCTAGAACTTTGGAACTTTTGCACACTTGCAGAATTGAATGAAAAGTCACGACCCACCTCAACATTCAATCAATAAGAATTCTAGAATGCCACTTTGGTTGTGGCTTCTATCCATACAGATCTTGAGAGTGTTTCTAGCCTCTTCTTGCGTACGTTTTGCACTGCTGAAGAACTGAATACAAAGTCAAGAAGCTTCTTGACATTCAAATTGCAATCTCGAACGCCCTCTTTCTTTGCAAAATTCATGCATATTCGTCAAGAATCGGTTACCGAAAGCTAGAACTTTGGAACTTTTGCACACTTGCAGAATTGAATGAAAAGTCACGACCCACCTCAACATTCAATCAATAAGAATTCTAGAATGCCACTTTGGTTGTGGCTTCTATCCATACAGATCTCGAGAGTGTTTCTAGCCTCTTCTAGCGTACGTTTTGTACTGCTGAAGAATTGAATACAAAGTCAAGAAGCATCTTGACATTCAAATTGCAATCTCGAACGCCCTCTTTCTTTGCAAAATTCATGCATATTCGTCAAGAATCGGTTACCGAAAGCTAGAACTTTGGAACTTTTGCACACTTGCAGAATTGAATGAAAAGTCACGACCCACCTCAACATTCAATCAATAAGAATTCTAGAATGCCACTTTGGTTGTGGCTTCTATCCATACAGATCTCGAGAGTGTTTCTAGCCTCTTCTAGCGTACGTTTTGCACTGCTGAAGAACTGAATACAAAGTCAAGAACCTTCTTGACATTCAAATTGCAATCTGGAACGCCCTCTTTCTTTGCAAAATTCATGCATATTCGTCAAGAATCGGTTACAGAAAGCTCGAACTTTGGAACTTTTGCACACTTGCAGAATTGAATGAAAAGTCACGACCCACCTCAACTTTCAATCAATAAGAATTCTAGAATGCCACTATGGTTGTGGCTTCTATCCATACAGATCTCGAGAGTGTTTCTAGCCTCTTCTAGCGTACGTTTTGCACTGCTGAAGAACTGAATACAAAGTCAAGAACCGTCTTGACATTCAAATGGCAATCTGGAACGCCCTTTTTCTTTGCAAAATTCATGCATATTCGTCAAGAATCGGTTACCGAAAGCTAGAACTTTGGAACTTTTGCACACTTGCAGAATTGAATGAAAAGTCACGACCCACCTCAACATTCAATCAATAAGAATTCTAGAATGCCACTTTGGTTGTGGCTTCTATCCATACAGATCTCGAGAGTGTTTCTAGCCTCTTCTAGCGTACGTTTTGCACTGCTGAAGAACTAAATACAAAGTCAAGAACCGTCTTGACATTCAAATTGCAATCTGGAACGCCCTCTTTCTTTGCAAAATTCATGCATATTCGTCAAGAATCGGTTACCGAAAGCTAGAACTTTGGAACTTTTGCACACTTGCAGAATTGAATGAAAAGTCACGACCCACCTCAACATTCAATCAATAAGAATTCTAGAATGCCACTTTGGTTGTGGCTTCTATCCATATAGATCTCGAGAGTGTTTCTAGTCTCTTCTAGCGTACGTTTTGCACTGCTGAAGAATTGAATACAAAGTCAAGAAGCATCTTGACATTCAAATTGCAATCTCGAACGCCCTCTTTCTTTGCAAAATTCATGCATATTCGTCAAGAATCGGTTACCGAAAGCTAGAACTTTGGAACTTTTGCACACTTGCAGAATTGAATGAAAAGTCACGACCCACCTCAACATTCAATCAATAAGAATTCTAGAATGCCACTTTGGTTGTGGCTTCTATCCATACAGATCTCGAGAGTGTTTCTAGCCTCTTCTAGCGTACGTTTTGTACTGCTGAAGAATTGAATACAAAGTCAAGAAGCATCTTGACATTCAAATTGCAATCTCGAATGCCCTCTTTCTTTGCAAAATTCATGCATATTCGTCAAGAATCGGTTACCGAAAGCTAGAACTTTCGAACTTTTGCACACTTGCAGAATTGAATGAAAAGTCACGACCCACCTCAACTTTCAATCAATAAGAATTCTAGAATGCCACTATGGTTGTGGCTTCTATCCATACAGATCTCGAGAGTGTTTCTAGCCTCTTCTAGCGTACGTTTTGCACTGCTGAAGAACTGAATACAAAGTCAAGAACCATCTTGACGTTCAAATGGCAATCTGGAATGCCCTTTTTCTTTGCAAAATTCATGCATATTCGTCAAGAATCGGTTACCGAAAGCTAGAACTTTTGAACTTTTGCACACTTGCAGAATTGAATGAAAAGTCACGACCCACCTCAACATTCAATCAATAAGAATTCTAGAATGCCACTTTGGTTGTGGCTTCTATACATAGAGATCTCGAGAGTGTTTCTAGCCTCTTCTAGCGTACGTTTTGTACTGCTGAAGAATTGAATACAAAGTCAAGAAGCATCTTGACAGTCAAATTGCAATCTCGAATGCCCTCTTTCTTTGCAAAATTCATGCATATTCGTCAAGAATCGGTTACCGAAAGCTAGAACTTTCGAACTTTTGCACACTTGCAGAATTGAATGAAAAGTCACGACCCACCTCAACATTCAATCAATAAGAATTCTAGAATGCCACTTTGGTTGTGGCTTCTATCCATAGAGATCTCGAGAGTGTTTCTAGTCTCTTCTAGCGTACGTTTTGCACTGCTGAAGAATTGAATACAAAGTCAAGAAGCATCTTGACATTCAAATTGCAATCTCGAACGCCCTCTTTCTTTGCAAAATTCATGCATATTCGTCAAGAATCGGTGACCGAAAGCTAGAACTTTGGAACTTTTGCACAATTGCAGAATTGAATGAAAAGTCACGACCCACCTCAACATTCAATCAATAAGAATTCTAGAATGCCACTTTGGTTGTGGCTTCTATCCATACAGATCTCGAGAGTGTTTCTAGCCTCTTCTAGCGTACGTTTTGCACTGCTGAAGAATTGAATACAAAGTCAAGAACCGTCTTGACATTCAAATGGCAATCTGGAACGCCCTCTTTCTTTGCAAAATTCATGCATATTCGTCAAGAATCGGTTACCGAAAGCTAGAACTTTGGAACTTTTGCACACTTGCAGAATTGAATGAAAAGTCACGACCCAGCTCAACATTCAATCAATAAGAATTCTAGAATGCCACTTTGGTTGTGGCTTCTATCCATACAGATCTCGAGAGTGTTTCTAGCCTCTTCTAGCGTACGTTTTGCACTGCTGAAGAACTGAATACAAAGTCAAGAACCGTCTTGACATTCAAATTGCAATCTGGAACGCCCTCTTTCTTTGCAAAATTCATGCATATTCGTCAAGAATCGGTTACCGAAAGCTAGAACTTTGGAACTTTTGCACACTTGCAGAATTGAATGAAAAGTCACGACCCACCTCAACTTTCAATCAATAAGAATTCTAGAATGCCACTATGGTTGTGGCTTCTATCCATACAGATCTCGAGAGTGTTTCTAGCCTCTTCTAGCGTACGTTTTGCACTGCTGAAGAACTGAATACAAAGTCAAGAACCGTCTTGACATTCAAATGGCAATCTGGAACGCCCTTTTTCTTTGCAAAATTCATGCATATTCGTCAAGAATCGGTTACCGAAAGCTAGAACTTTGGAACTTTTCCACACTTGCAGAATTGAATGAAAAGTCACGACCCACCTCAACATTCAATCAATAAGAATTCTAGAATGCCACTTTGGTTGTGGCTTCTATCCATAGAGATCTCGAGAGTGTTTCTAGCCTCTTCTAGCGTACGTTTTGCACTGCTGAAGAATTGAATACAAAGTCAAGAACCGTCTTGACATTCAAATTGCAATCTGGAACGCCCTCTTTCTTTGCAAAATTCATGCATATTCGTCAAGAATCGGTTACCGAAAGCTAGAACTTTGGAACTTTTGCACACTTGCAGAATTGAATGAAAAGTCACGACCCACCTCAACATTCAATCAATAAGAATTCTAGAATGCCACTTTGGTTGTGGCTTCTATCCATACAGATCTCGAGAGTGTTTCTAGCCTCTTCTAGCGTACGTTTTGCACTGCTGAAGAATTGAATACAAAGTCAAGAACCGTCTTGACATTCAAATGGCAATCTGGAACGCCCTCTTTCTTTGCAAAATTCATGCATATTCGTCAAGAATCGGTTACAGAAAGCTCGAACTTTGGAACTTTTGCACACTTGCAGAATTGAATGAAAAGTCACGACCCACCTCAACTTTCAATCAATAAGAATTCTAGAATGCCACTATGGTTGTGGCTTCTATCCATACAGATCTCGAGAGTGTTTCTAGCCTCTTCTAGCGAACGTTTTGCACTGCTGAAGAATTGAATACAAAGTCAAGAACCGTCTTGACATTCAAATGGCAATCTGGAACGCCCTCTTTCTTTGCAAAATTCATGCATATTCGTCAAGAATCGGTTACCGAAAGCTAGAACTTTCGAACTTTTGCACACTTGCAGAATTGAATGAAAAGTCACGACCCACCTCAACATTCAATCAATAAGAATTCTAGAATGCCACTTTGGTTGTGGCTTCTATCCATAGAGATCTCGAGAGTGTTTCTAGCCTCTTCTAGCGTACGTTTTGTACTGCTGAAGAATTGAATACAAAGTCAAGAAGCATCTTGACATTCAAATTGCAATCTGGAACGCCCTCTTTCTTTGCAAAATTCATGCATATTCGTCAAGAATCGGTTACCGAAAGCTAGAACTTTGGAACTTTTGCACACTTGCAGAATTGAATGAAAAGTCACGACCCACCTCAACATTCAATCAATAAGAATTCTAGAATGCCACTTTGGTTGTGGCTTCTATCCATACAGATCTCGAGAGTGTTTCTAGCCTCTTCTAGCGTACGTTTTGCACTGCTGAAGAAATGAATACAAAGTCAAGAAGCATCTTGACATTCAAATTGCAATCTCGAACGCCCTCTTTCTTTGCAAAATTCATGCATATTCGTCAAGAATCGGTTACCGAAAGCTAGAACTTTGGAACTTTTGCACACTTGCAGAATTGAATGAAAAGTCACGACCCACCTCAACATTCAATCAATAAGAATTCTAGAATGCCACTTTGGTTGTGGCTTCTATCCATACAGATCTCGAGAGTGTTTCTAGCCTCTTCTAGCGTACGTTTTGCACTGCTGAAGAACTGAATACAAAGTCAAGAACCGTCTTGACATTCAAATTGCAATCTCGAACGCCCTCTTTCTTTGCAAAATTCATGCATATTCGTCAAGAATCGGTTACCGAAAGCTAGAACTTTGGAACTTTTGCACACTTGCAGAATTGAATGAAAAGTCACGACCCACCTCAACATTCAATCAATAAGAATTCTAGAATGCCACTTTGGTTGTGGCTTCTATCCATACAGATCTCGAGAGTGTTTCAAGCCTCTTCTAGCGTACGTTTTGCACTGCTGAAGAATTGAATACAAAGTCAAGAACCGTCTTGACATTCAAATGGCAATCTGGAACGCCCTCTTTCTTTGCAAAATTCATGCATATTCGTCAAGAATCGGTTACAGAAAGCTAGAACTTTGGAACTTTTGCACACTTATAGAATTGAATGAAAAGTCACGACCCACCTCAACTTTCAATCAATAAGAATTCTAGAATGCCACTATGGTTGTGGCTTCTATCCATACAGATCTCGAGAGTGTTTCTAGCCTCTTCTAGCGTACGTTTTGCACTGCTGAAGAATTGAATACAAAGTCAAGAACCATCTTGACATTCAAATTGCAATCTGGAACGCCCTCTTTCTTTGCAAAATTCATGCATATTCGTCAAGAATCGGTTACCGAAAGCTAGAACTTTCAAACTTTTGCACACTTGCAGAAATGAATGAAAAGTCACGACCCACCTCATCATTCAATCAATAAGAATTCTAGAATGCCACTTTGGTTGTGGCTTCTATCCATACAGATCTTGAGAGTGTTTCTAGCCTCTTCTAGCGTACGTTTTGCACTGCTGAAGAAATGAATACAAAGTCAAGAAGCATCTTGACATTCAAATTGCAATCTCGAACGCCCTCTTTCTTTGCAAAATTCATGCATATTCGTCAAGAATCGGTTACCGAAAGCTAGAACTTTGGAACTTTTGCACACTTGCAGAATTGAATGAAAAGTCACGACCCACCTCAACATTCAATCAATAAGAATTCTAGAATGCCACTTTGGTTGTGGCTTCTATCCATACAGATCTCGAGAGTGTTTCTAGCCTCTTCTAGCGTACGTTTTGCACTGCTGAAGAACTGAATACAAAGTCAAGAACCGTCTTGACATTCAAATTGCAATCTGGAACGCCCTCTTTCTTTGCAAAATTCATGCATATTCGTCAAGAATCGGTTACCGAAAGCTAGAACTTTGGAACTTTTGCACACTTGCAGAATTGAATGAAAAGTCACGACCCACCTCAACATTCAATCAATAAGAATTCTAGAATGCCACTTTGGTTGTGGCTTCTATCCATACAGATCTCGAGAGTGTTTCTAGCTTCTTCTAGCGTACGTTTTGCACTGCTGAAGAACAGAATACAAAGTCAAGAACCGTCTTGACATTCAAATGGCAATCTGGAACGCCCTCTTTCTTTGCAAAATTCATGCATATTCGTCAAGAATCTTTTACCGAAAGCTAGAACTTTGGAACTTTTGCACACTTGCAGAATTGAATGAAAAGTCAAGACCCACCTCAACTTTCAATCAATAAAAATTCTTGAATGCCACAATGGTTGTGGCTTCTATCCATACAGATCTCGAGAGTGTTTCTAGCCTCTTCTAGCGTACGTTTTGCACTGCTGAAGAACTGAATACAAAGTCAAGAACCGTCTTGACATTCAAATTGCAATCTGGAACGCCCTCTTTCTTTGCAAAATTCATGCATATTCGTCAAGAATCGGTTACCGAAAGCTAGAACTTTGGAACTTTTGCACACTTGCAGAATTGAATGAAAAGTCACGACCCACCTCAACTTTCAATCAATAAGAATTCTAGAATGCCACTATGGTTGTGGCTTCTATCCATACAGATCTCGAGAGTGTTTCTAGCCTCTTCTAGCGTACGTTTTGCACTGCTGAAGAATTGAATACAAAGTCAAGAACCGTCTTGACATTCAAATTCCAATCTGGAACGCCCTCTTTCTTTGCAAAATTCATGCATATTCGTCAAGAATCGGTTACCGAAAGCTAGAACTTTGGAACTTTTGCATACTTGCAGAATTGAATGAAAAGTCACAACCCACCTCAACTTTCAATCAATAAGAATTCTAGAATGCCACTTTGGTTGTGGCTTCTATCCATACAGATCTCGAGAGTGTTTCTAGCCTCTTCTAGCGTACGTTTTGCACTGCTGAAGAACTGAATACAAAGTCAAGAACCGTCTTGACATTCAAATTGCAATCTGGAACGCCCTCTTTCTTTGCAAAATTCATGCATATTCGTCAAGAATCGGTTACCGAAAGCTAGAACTTTGCACCTTTTGCACACTTGCAGAATTGAATGAAAAGTCACGACCCACCTCAACTTTCAATCAATAAGAATTCTAGAATGCCACTATGGTTGTGGCTTCTATCCATACAGATCTCGAGAGTGTTTCTAGCCTCTTCTAGCGTACGTTTTGCACTGCTGAAGAATTGAATACAAAGTCAAGAACCGTCTTGACATTCAAATTCCAATCTGGAACGCCCTCTTTCTTTGCAAAATTCATGCATATTCGTCAAGAATCGGTTACCGAAAGCTAGAACTTTGGAACTTTTGCATACTTGCAGAATTGAATGAAAAGTCACGACCCACCTCAACTTTCAATCAATAAGAATTCTAGAATGCCACTATGGTTGTGGCTTCTATCCATACAGATCTCGAGAGTGTTTCTAGCCTCTTCTAGCGTACGTTTTGCACTGCTGAAGAATTGAATACAAAGTCAAGAACCATCTTGACATTCAAATTGCAATCTGGAACGCCCTCTTTCTTTGCAAAATTCATGCATATTCGTCAAGAATCGGTTACCGAAAGCTAGAACTTTGGAACTTTTGCACACTTGCAGAATTGAATGAAAAGTCACGACCCACCTCAACTTTCAATCAATAAGAATTCTAGAATGCCACTTTGGTTGTGGCTTCTATCCATACAGATCTCGAGAGTGTTTCTAGCCTCTTCTAGCGTACGTTTTGCACTGCTGAAGAATTGAATACAAAGTCAAGAACCGTCTTGACATTCAAATTGCAATCTGGAACGCCCTCTTTCTTTGCAAAATTCATGCATATTCGTCAAGAATCGGTTACCGAAAGCTACAACTTTGGAACTTTTGCATACTTGCAGAATTGAATGAAAAGTCACGACCCACCTCAACATTCAATCAATAAGAATTCTAGAATGCCACTTTGGTTGTGGCTTCTATCCATACAGATCTCGAGAGTGTTTCTAGCCTCTTCTAGCGTACGTTTTGCACTGCTGAAGAACTGAATACAAAGTCAAGAACCGTCTTGACATTCAAATGGCAATCTGGAACGCCCTCTTTCTTTGCAAAATTCATGCATATTCGTCAAGAATCGGTTACCGAAAGCTAGAACTTTGGAACTTTTGCACACTTGCAGAATTGAATGAAAAGTCACGACCAAGCTCAACATTCAATCAATAAGAATTCTAGAATGCCACTTTGGTTGTGGCTTCTATCCATACAGATCTCGAGAGTGTTTCTAGCCTCTTCTAGCGTACGTTTTGCACAGCTGAAGAACTGAATACAAAGTCAAGAACCGTCTTGACATTCAAATGGCAATCTGGAACGCCCTCTTTCTTTGCAAAATTCATGCATATTCGTCAAGAATCTTTTACCGAAAGCTAGAACTTTGGAACTTTTGCACACTTGCAGAATTGAATGAAAAGTCACGACCCACCTCAACTTTCAATCAATAAGAATTCTAGAATGCCACTATGGTTGTGGCTTCTATCCATACAGATCTCGAGAGTGTTTCTAGCCTCTTCTAGCGTACGTTTTGCACTGCTGAAGAACTGAATACAAAGTCAAGAACCGTCTTGACTTTCAAATTGCAATATGGAACGCCCTCTTTCTTTGCAAAATTCATGCATATTCGTCAAGAATCGGTTACCCAAAGCTAGAACTTTGGAACTTTTGCACACTTGCAGAATTGAATGAAAAGTCACGACCCACCTCAACATTCAATCAATAAGAATTCTAGAATGCCACTTTGGTTGTGGCTTCTATCCATACAGATCTCGAGAGTATTTCTAGCCTCTTCTAGAGTACGTTTTGCACTGCTGAAGAACTGAATACAAAGTCAAGAACCGTCTTGACATTCAAATGGCAATCTGGAACGCCCTCTTTCTTTGCAAAATTCATGCATATTCGTCAAGAATCGGTTACCGAAAGCTAGAACTTTCGAACTTTTGCACACTTGCAGAATTGAATGAAAAGTCACGACCCAGCTCAACATTCAATCAATAAGAATTCTAGAATGCCACTTTGGTTGTGGCTTCTATCCATACAGATCTCGAGAGTGTTTCTAGCCTCTTCTAGCGTACGTTTTGCACTGCTGAAGAACTGAATACAAAGTCAAGAACCGTCTTGACATTCAAATTGCAATCTGGAAGGCCCTCTTTCTTTGCAAAATTCATGCATATTCGTCAAGAATCGGTTACCGAAAGCTAGAACTTTGGAACTTTTGCACACTTGCAGAATTGAATGAAAAGTCACGACCCACCTCAACATTCAATCAATAAGAATTCTAGAATGCCACTTTGGTTGTGGCTTCTATCCATACAGATCTCGAGAGTGTTTCTAGCCTCTTCTAGCGTACATTTTGCACTGCTGAAGAACTGAATACAAAGTCAAGAACCGTCTTGACATTCAAATGGCAATCTGGAACGCCCTCTTTCTTTGCAAAATTCATGCATATTCGTCAAGAATCGGTTACCGAAAGCTAGAACTTTGGAACTTTTGCACACTTGCAGAATTGAATGAAAAGTCACGACCCAGCTCAACATTCAATCAATAAGAATTCTAGAATGCCACTTTGGTTGTGGCTTCTATCCATACAGATCTCGAGAGTGTTTCTAGCCTCTTCTAGCGTACGTTTTGCACAGCTGAAGAACTGAATACAAAGTCAAGAACCGTCTTGACATTCAAATGGCAATCTGGAACACCCTCTTTCTTTGCAAAATTCATGCATATTCGTCAAGAATCTTTTACCGAAAGCTAGAACTTTGGAACTTTTGCACACTTGCAGAATTGAATGAAAAGTCACGACCCACCTCAACTATCAATCAATAAGAATTCTAGAATGCCACTATGGTTGTGGCTTCTATCCATACAGATCTCGAGAGTGTTTCTAGCCTCTTCTAGCGTACGTTTTGCACTGCTGAAGAACTGAATACAAAGTGAAGAACCGTCTTGACTTTCAAATTGCAATATGGAACGCCCTCTTTCTTTGCAAAATTCATGCATATTCGTCAAGAATCGGTTACCGAAAGCTAGAACTTTGGAACTTTTGCACACTTGCAGAATTGAATGAAAAGTCACGACCCACCTCAACATTCAATCAATAAGAATTCTAGAATGCCACTTTGGTTGTGGCTTCTATCCATACAGATCTCGAGAGTGTTTCTAGCCTCTTGTAGAGTACGTTTTGCACTGCTGAAGAACTGAATACAAAGTCAAGAACCGTCTTGACATTCAAATGGCAATCTGGAACGCCCTCTTTCTTTGCAAAATTCATGCATATTCGTCAAGAATCGGTTACCGAAAGCTAGAACTTTGGAACTTTTGCACACTTGCAGAATTGAATGAAAAGTCACGACCCACCTCAACATTCAATCAATAAGAATTCTAGAATGCCACTTTGGTTGTGGCTTCTATCCATAGAGATCTCGAGAGTGTTTGTAGCCTCTTCTAGCGTACGTTTTGCACTACTGAAGAATTGAATACAAAGTCAAGAACCGTCTTGACATTTAAATGGCAATCTGGAACGCCCTCTTTCTTTGCAAAATTCATGCATATTCGTCAAGAATCGGTTACCGAAAGCTAGAACTTTGGAACTTTTGCACACTTGCAGAATTGAATGAAAAGCCACGACCCACCTCAACATTCAATCAATAAGAATTCTAGAATGCCACTTTGGTTGTGGCTTCTATCCATACAGATCTAGAGGGTGTTTCTAGCCTCTTCTAGCGTACGTTTTGCACTGCTGAAGAACTGAATACAAAGTCAAGAACCGTCTTGACATTCAAATTGCAATCTGGAGCGCCCTCTTTCTTTGCAAAATTCATGCATATTCGTCAAGAATCGGTTACCGAAAGCTAGAACTTTCGAACTTTTGCACACTTGCAGAATTGAAAGAAAAGTCACGACCCACCTCAACTTTCAATCAATAAGAATTCTAGAATGCCACTATGGTTGTGGCTTCTATCCATATAGATCTCGAGAGTGTTTCTAGCCACTTCTAGCGTACGTTTTGCACTGCTGAAGAACTGAATACAAAGTCAAGAACCGTCTTGACATTCAAATTGCAATCTGGAACGCCCTCTTTCTTTGCAAAATTCATGCATATTCGTCAAGAATCGGTTACCGAAAGCTAGAACTTTCGAACTTTTGCACACTTGCAGAATTGAATGAAAAGTCATGACCCACCTCAACTTTCAATCAATAAGAATTCTAGAATGCCACTTTGGTTGTGGCTTCTATCCATACAGATCTAGAGGGTGTTTCTAGCCTCTTCTAGCGTACGTTTTGCACTGCTGAAGAACTGAATACAAAGTCAAGAACCGTCTTGACATTCAAATTGCAATCTGGAACGCCCTCTTTCTTTGCAAAATTCATGCATATTCGTCAAGAATCGGTTACCGAAAGCTAGAACTTTCGAACTTTTGCACACTTGCAGAATTGAATGAAAAGTCACGACCCAGCTCAACATTCAATCAATAAGAATTCTAGAATGCCACTTTGGTTGTGGCTTCTATCCATACAGATCTCGAGAGTGTTTCTAGCCTCTTCTAGCGTACGTTTTGCACTGCTGAAGAACTGAATACAAAGTCAAGAACCGTCTTGACATTCAAATTGCAATCTGGAAGGCCCTCTTTCTTTGCAAAATTCATGCATATTCGTCAAGAATCGGTTACCGAAAGCTAGAACTTTGGAACTTTTGCACACTTGCAGAATTGAATGAAAAGTCACGACCCACCTCAACATTCAATCAATAAGAATTCTAGAATGCCACTTTGGTTGTGGCTTCTATCCATACAGATCTCGAGAGTGTTTCTAGCCTCTTCTAGCGTACGTTTTGCACTGCTGAAGAACTGAATACAAAGTCAAGAACCGTCTTGACATTCAAATGGCAATCTGGAACGCCCTCTTTCTTTGCAAAATTCATGCATATTCGTCAAGAATCGGTTACCGAAAGCTAGAACTTTGGAACTTTTGCACACTTGCAGAATTGAATGAAAAGTCACGACCCAGCTCAACATTCAATCAATAAGAATTCTAGAATGCCACTTTGGTTGTGGCTTCTATCCATACAGATCTCGAGAGTGTTTCTAGCCTCTTCTAGCGTACGTTTTGCACAGCTGAAGAACTGAATACAAAGTCAAGAACCGTCTTGACATTCAAATGGCAATCTGGAACGCCCTCTTTCTTTGCAAAATTCATGCATATTCGTCAAGAATCTTTTACCGAAAGCTAGAACTTTGGAACTTTTGCGCACTTGCAGAATTGAATGAAAAGTCACGACCCACCTCAACTTTCAATCAATAAGAATTCTAGAATGCCACTATGGTTGTGGCTTCTATCCATACAGATCTCGAGAGTGTTTCTAGCCTCTTCTAGCGTACGTTTTGCACTGCTGAAGAACTGAATACAAAGTCAAGAACCGTCTTGACTTTCAAATTGCAATATGGAACGCCCTCTTTCTTTGCAAAATTCATGCATATTCGTCAAGAATCGGTTACCGAAAGCTAGAACTTTGGAACTTTTGCACACTTGCAGAATTGAATGAAAAGTCACGACCCACCTCAACATTCAATCAATAAGAATTCTAGAATGCCACTTTGGTTGTGGCTTCTATCCATACAGATCTCGAGAGTGTTTCTAGCCTCTTCTAGAGTACGTTTTGCACTGCTGAAGAACTGAATACAAAGTCAAGAACCGTCTTGACATTCAAATGGCAATCTGGAATGCCCTCTTTCTTTGCAAAATTCATGCATATTCGTCAAGAATCGGTTACCGAAAGCTAGAACTTTGGAACTTTTGCACACTTGCAGAATTGAATGAAAAGTCACGACCCACCTCAACATTCAATCAATAAGAATTCTAGAATGCCACTTTGGTTGTGGCTTCTATCCATACAGATCTCGAGAGTGTTTCTAGCCTCTTCTAGCGTACGTTTTGCACTGCTGAAGAACTGAATACAAAGTCAAGAACCGTCTTGACATTCAAATGGCAATCTGGAACGCCCTCTTTCTTTGCAAAATTCATGCATATTCGTCAAGAATCGGTTACCGAAAGCTAGAACTTTGGAACTTTTGCACACTTGCAGAATTGAATGAAAAGTCACGACCAAGCTCAACATTCAATCAATAAGAATTCTAGAATGCCACTTTGGTTGTGGCTTCTATCCATACAGATCTCGAGAGTGTTTCTAGCCTCTTCTAGCGTACGTTTTGCACAGCTGAAGAACTGAATACAAAGTCAAGAACCGTCTTGACATTCAAATGGCAATCTGGAACGCCCTCTTTCTTTGCAAAATTCATGCATATTCGTCAAGAATCTTTTACCGAAAGCTAGAACTTTGGAACTTTTGCACACTTGCAGAATTGAATGAAAAGTCACGACCCACCTCAACTTTCAATCAATAAGAATTCTAGAATGCCACTATGGTTGTGGCTTCTATCCATACAGATCTCGAGAGTGTTTCTAGCCTCTTCTAGCGTACGTTTTGCACTGCTGAAGAACTGAATACAAAGTCAAGAACCGTCTTGACTTTCAAATTGCAATATGGAACGCCCTCTTTCTTTGCAAAATTCATGCATATTCGTCAAGAATCGGTTACCCAAAGCTAGAACTTTGGAACTTTTGCACACTTGCAGAATTGAATGAAAAGTCACGACCCACCTCAACATTCAATCAATAAGAATTCTAGAATGCCACTTTGGTTGTGGCTTCTATCCATACAGATCTCGAGAGTATTTCTAGCCTCTTGTAGAGTACGTTTTGCACTGCTGAAGAACTGAATACAAAGTCAAGAACCGTCTTGACATTCAAATGGCAATCTGGAACGCCCTCTTTCTTTGCAAAATTCATGCATATTCGTCAAGAATCGGTTACCGAAAGCTAGAACTTTCGAACTTTTGCACACTTGCAGAATTGAATGAAAAGTCACGACCCAGCTCAACATTCAATCAATAAGAATTCTAGAATGCCACTTTGGTTGTGGCTTCTATCCATACAGATCTCGAGAGTGTTTCTAGCCTCTTCTAGCGTACGTTTTGCACTGCTGAAGAACTGAATACAAAGTCAAGAACCGTCTTGACATTCAAATTGCAATCTGGAAGGCCCTCTTTCTTTGCAAAATTCATGCATATTCGTCAAGAATCGGTTACCGAAAGCTAGAACTTTGGAACTTTTGCACACTTGCAGAATTGAATGAAAAGTCACGACCCACCTCAACATTCAATCAATAAGAATTCTAGAATGCCACTTTGGTTGTGGCTTCTATCCATACAGATCTCGAGAGTGTTTCTAGCCTCTTCTAGCATACATTTTGAACTGCTGAAGAACTGAATACAAAGTCAAGAACCGTCTTGACATTCAAATGGCAATCTGGAACGCCCTCTTTCTTTGCAAAATTCATGCATATTCGTCAAGAATCGGTTACCGAAAGCTAGAACTTTGGAACTTTTGCACACTTGCAGAATTGAATGAAAAGTCACGACCCAGCTCAACATTCAATCAATAAGAATTCTAGAATGCCACTTTGGTTGTGGCTTCTATCCATACAGATCTCGAGAGTGTTTCTAGCCTCTTCTAGCGTACGTTTTGCACAGCTGAAGAACTGAATACAAAGTCAAGAACCGTCTTGACATTCAAATGGCAATCTGGAACACCCTCTTTCTTTGCAAAATTCATGCATATTCGTCAAGAATCTTTTACCGAAAGCTAGAACTTTGGAACTTTTGCACACTTGCAGAATTGAATGAAAAGTCACGACCCACCTCAACTATCAATCAATAAGAATTCTAGAATGCCACTATGGTTGTGGCTTCTATCCATACAGATCTCGAGAGTGTTTCTAGCCTCTTCTAGCGTACGTTTTGCACTGCTGAAGAACTGAATACAAAGTGAAGAACCGTCTTGACTTTCAAATTGCAATATGGAACGCCCTCTTTCTTTGCAAAATTCATGCATATTCGTCAAGAATCGGTTACCGAAAGCTAGAACTTTGGAACTTTTGCACACTTGCAGAATTGAATGAAAAGTCACGACCCACCTCAACATTCAATCAATAAGAATTCTAGAATGCCACTTTGGTTGTGGCTTCTATCCATACAGATCTCGAGAGTGTTTCTAGCCTCTTGTAGAGTACGTTTTGCACTGCTGAAGAACTGAATACAAAGTCAAGAACCGTCTTGACATTCAAATGGCAATCTGGAACGCCCTCTTTCTTTGCAAAATTCATGCATATTCGTCAAGAATCGGTTACCGAAAGCTAGAACTTTGGAACTTTTGCACACTTGCAGAATTGAATGAAAAGTCACGACCCACCTCAACATTCAATCAATAAGAATTCTAGAATGCCACTTTGGTTGTGGCTTCTATCCATAGAGATCTCGAGAGTGTTTGTAGCCTCTTCTAGCGTACGTTTTGCACTACTGAAGAATTGAATACAAAGTCAAGAACCGTCTTGACATTTAAATGGCAATCTGGAACGCCCTCTTTCTTTGCAAAATTCATGCATATTCGTCAAGAATCGGTTACCGAAAGCTAGAACTTTGGAACTTTTGCACACTTGCAGAATTGAATGAAAAGCCACGACCCACCTCAACATTCAATCAATAAGAATTCTAGAATGCCACTTTGGTTGTGGCTTCTATCCATACAGATCTAGAGGGTGTTTCTAGCCTCTTCTAGCGTACGTTTTGCACTGCTGAAGAACTGAATACAAAGTCAAGAACCATCTTGACATTCAAATTGCAATCTGGAGCGCCCTCTTTCTTTGCAAAATTCATGCATATTCGTCAAGAATCGGTTACCGAAAGCTAGAACTTTCGAACTTTTGCACACTTGCAGAATTGAAAGAAAAGTCACGACCCACCTCAACTTTCAATCAATAAGAATTCTAGAATGCCACTATGGTTGTGGCTTCTATCCATATAGATCTCGAGAGTGTTTCTAGCCACTTCTAGCGTACGTTTTGCACTGCTGAAGAACTGAATACAAAGTCAAGAACCGTCTTGACATTCAAATTGCAATCTGGAACGCCCTCTTTCTTTGCAAAATTCATGCATATTCGTCAAGAATCGGTTACCGAAAGCTAGAACTTTCGAACTTTTGCACACTTGCAGAATTGAATGAAAAGTCACGACCCACCTCAACTTTCAATCAATAAGAATTCTAGAATGCCACTTTGGTTGTGGCTTCTATCCATACAGATCTAGAGGGTGTTTCTAGCCTCTTCTAGCGTACGTTTTGCACTGCTGAAGAACTGAATACAAAGTCAAGAACCGTCTTGACATTCAAATTGCAATCTGGAACGCCCTCTTTCTTTGCAAAATTCATGCATATTCGTCAAGAATCGGTTACCGAAAGCTAGAACTTTCGAACTTTTGCACACTTGCAGAATTGAATGAAAAGTCACGACCCAGCTCAACATTCAATCAATAAGAATTCTAGAATGCCACTTTGGTTGTGGCTTCTATCCATACAGATCTCGAGAGTGTTTCTAGCCTCTTCTAGCGTACGTTTTGCACTGCTGAAGAACTGAATACAAAGTCAAGAACCGTCTTGACATTCAAATTGCAATCTGGAAGGCCCTCTTTCTTTGCAAAATTCATGCATATTCGTCAAGAATCGGTTACCGAAAGCTAGAACTTTGGAACTTTTGCACACTTGCAGAATTGAATGAAAAGTCACGACCCACCTCAACATTCAATCAATAAGAATTCTAGAATGCCACTTTGGTTGTGGCTTCTATCCATACAGATCTCGAGAGTGTTTCTAGCCTCTTCTAGCGTACGTTTTGCACTGCTGAAGAACTGAATACAAAGTCAAGAACCGTCTTGACATTCAAATGGCAATCTGGAACGCCCTCTTTCTTTGCAAAATTCATGCATATTCGTCAAGAATCGGTTACCGAAAGCTAGAACTTTGGAACTTTTGCACACTTGCAGAATTGAATGAAAAGTCACGACCCAGCTCAACATTCAATCAATAAGAATTCTAGAATGCCACTTTGGTTGTGGCTTCTATCCATACAGATCTCGAGAGTGTTTCTAGCCTCTTCTAGCGTACGTTTTGCACAGCTGAAGAACTGAATACAAAGTCAAGAACCGTCTTGACATTCAAATGGCAATCTGGAACGCCCTCTTTCTTTGCAAAATTCATGCATATTCGTCAAGAATCTTTTACCGAAAGCTAGAACTTTGGAACTTTTGCACACTTGCAGAATTGAATGAAAAGTCACGACCCACCTCAACTTTCAATCAATAAGAATTCTAGAATGCCACTATGGTTGTGGCTTCTATCCATACAGATCTCGAGAGTGTTTCTAGCCTCTTCTAGCGTACGTTTTGCACTGCTGAAGAACTGAATACAAAGTCAAGAACCGTCTTGACTTTCAAATTGCAATATGGAACGCCCTCTTTCTTTGCAAAATTCATGCATATTCGTCAAGAATCGGTTACCGAAAGCTAGAACTTTGGAACTTTTGCACACTTGCAGAATTGAATGAAAAGTCACGACCCACCTCAACATTCAATCAATAAGAATTCTAGAATGCCACTTTGGTTGTGGCTTCTATCCATACAGATCTCGAGAGTGTTTCTAGCCTCTTCTAGAGTACGTTTTGCACTGCTGAAGAACTGAATACAAAGTCAAGAACCGTCTTGACATTCAAATGGCAATCTGGAAGGCCCTCTTTCTTTGCAAAATTCATGCATATTCGTCAAGAATCGGTTACCGAAAGCTAGAACTTTGGAACTTTTGCACACTTGCAGAATTGAATGAAAAGTCACGACCCACCTCAACATTCAATCAATAAGAATTCTAGAATGCCACTTTGGTTGTGGCTTCTATCCATACAGATCTCGAGAGTGTTTCTAGCCTCTTCTAGCGTACGTTTTGCACTGCTGAAGAACTGAATACAAAGTCAAGAACCGTCTTGACATTCAAATGGCAATCTGGAACGCCCTCTTTCTTTGCAAAATTCATGCATATTCGTCAAGAATCGGTTACCGAAAGCTAGAACTTTGGAACTTTTGCACACTTGCAGAATTGAATGAAAAGTCACGACCAAGCTCAACATTCAATCAATAAGAATTCTAGAATGCCACTTTGGTTGTGGCTTCTATCCATACAGATCTCGAGAGTGTTTCTAGCCTCTTCTAGCGTACGTTTTGCACAGCTGAAGAACTGAATACAAAGTCAAGAACCGTCTTGACATTCAAATGGCAATCTGGAACGCCCTCTTTCTTTGCAAAATTCATGCATATTCGTCAAGAATCTTTTACCGAAAGCTAGAACTTTGGAACTTTTGCACACTTGCAGAATTGAATGAAAAGTCACGACCCACCTCAACTTTCAATCAATAAGAATTCTAGAATGCCACTATGGTTGTGGCTTCTATCCATACAGATCTCGAGAGTGTTTCTAGCCTCTTCTAGCGTACGTTTTGCACTGCTGAAGAACTGAATACAAAGTCAAGAACCGTCTTGACTTTCAAATTGCAATATGGAACGCCCTCTTTCTTTGCAAAATTCATGCATATTCGTCAAGAATCGGTTACCCAAAGCTAGAACTTTGGAACTTTTGCACACTTGCAGAATTGAATGAAAAGTCACGACCCACCTCAACATTCAATCAATAAGAATTCTAGAATGCCACTTTGGTTGTGGCTTCTATCCATACAGATCTCGAGAGTATTTCTAGCCTCTTCTAGAGTACGTTTTGCACTGCTGAAGAACTGAATACAAAGTCAAGAACCGTCTTGACATTCAAATGGCAATCTGGAACGCCCTCTTTCTTTGCAAAATTCATGCATATTCGTCAAGAATCGGTTACCGAAAGCTAGAACTTTCGAACTTTTGCACACTTGCAGAATTGAATGAAAAGTCACGACCCAGCTCAACATTCAATCAATAAGAATTCTAGAATGCCACTTTGGTTGTGGCTTCTATCCATACAGATCTCGAGAGTGTTTCTAGCCTCTTCTAGCGTACGTTTTGCACTGCTGAAGAACTGAATACAAAGTCAAGAACCGTCTTGACATTCAAATTGCAATCTGGAAGGCCCTCTTTCTTTGCAAAATTCATGCATATTCGTCAAGAATCGGTTACCGAAAGCTAGAACTTTGGAACTTTTGCACACTTGCAGAATTGAATGAAAAGTCACGACCCAACTCAACATTCAATCAATAAGAATTCTAGAATGCCACTTTGGTTGTGGCTTCTATCCATACAGATCTCGAGAGTGTTTCTAGCCTCTTCTAGCGTACGTTTTGCACAGCTGAAGAACTGAATACAAAGTCAAGAACCGTCTTGACATTCAAATGGCAATCTGGAACACCCTCTTTCTTTGCAAAATTCATGCATATTCGTCAAGAATCTTTTACCGAAAGCTAGAACTTTGGAACTTTTGCACACTTGCAGAATTGAATGAAAAGTCACGACCCACCTCAACTATCAATCAATAAGAATTCTAGAATGCCACTATGGTTGTGGCTTCTATCCATACAGATCTCGAGAGTGTTTCTAGCCTCTTCTAGCGTACGTTTTGCACTGCTGAAGAACTGAATACAAAGTGAAGAACCGTCTTGACTTTCAAATTGCAATATGGAACGCCCTCTTTCTTTGCAAAATTCATGCATATTCGTCAAGAATCGGTTACCGAAAGCTAGAACTTTGGAACTTTTGCACACTTGCAGAATTGAATGAAAAGTCACGACCCACCTCAACTTTCAATCAATAAGAATTCTAGAATGCCACTATGGTTGTGGCTTCTATCCATATAGATCTCGAGAGTGTTTCTAGCCACTTCTAGCGTACGTTTTGCACTGCTGAAGAACTGAATACAAAGTCAAGAACCGTCTTGACATTCAAATTGCAATCTGGAACGCCCTCTTTCTTTGCAAAATTCATGCATATTCGTCAAGAATCGGTTACCGAAAGCTAGAACTTTCGAACTTTTGCACACTTGCAGAATTGAATGAAAAGTCACGACCCACCTCAACATTCAATCAATAAGAATTCTAGAATGCCACTTTGGTTGTGGCTTCTATCCATACAGATCTAGAGGGTGTTTCTAGCCTCTTCTAGCGTACGTTTTGCACTGCTGAAGAACTGAATACAAAGTCAAGAACCGTCTTGACATTCAAATTGCAATCTGGAACGCCCTCTTTCTTTGCAAAATTCATGCATATTCGTCAAGAATCGGTTACCGAAAGCTAGAACTTTCGAACTTTTGCACACTTGCAGAATTGAATGAAAAGTCACGACCCAGCTCAACATTCAATCAATAAGAATTCTAGAATGCCACTTTGGTTGTGGCTTCTATCCATACAGATCTCGAGAGTGTTTCTAGCCTCTTCTAGCGTACGTTTTGCACTGCTGAAGAACTGAATACAAAGTCAAGAACCGTCTTGACATTCAAATTGCAATCTGGAAGGCCCTCTTTCTTTGCAAAATTCATGCATATTCGTCAAGAATCGGTTACCGAAAGCTAGAACTTTGGAACTTTTGCACACTTGCAGAATTGAATGAAAAGTCACGACCCACCTCAACATTCAATCAATAAGAATTCTAGAATGCCACTTTGGTTGTGGCTTCTATCCATACAGATCTCGAGAGTGTTTCTAGCCTCTTCTAGCGTACGTTTTGCACTGCTGAAGAACTGAATACAAAGTCAAGAACCGTCTTGACATTCAAATGGCAATCTGGAACGCCCTCTTTCTTTGCAAAATTCATGCATATTCGTCAAGAATCGGTTACCGAAAGCTAGAACTTTGGAACTTTTGCACACTTGCAGAATTGAATGAAAAGTCACGACCCAGCTCAACATTCAATCAATAAGAATTCTAGAATGCCACTTTGGTTGTGGCTTCTATCCATACAGATCTCGAGAGTGTTTCTAGCCTCTTCTAGCGTACGTTTTGCACAGCTGAAGAACTGAATACAAAGTCAAGAACCGTCTTGACATTCAAATGGCAATCTGGAACGCCCTCTTTCTTTGCAAAATTCATGCATATTCGTCAAGAATCTTTTACCGAAAGCTAGAACTTTGGAACTTTTGCACACTTGCAGAATTGAATGAAAAGTCACGACCCACCTCAACTTTCAATCAATAAGAATTCTAGAATGCCACTATGGTTGTGGCTTCTATCCATACAGATCTCGAGAGTGTTTCTAGCCTCTTCTAGCGTACGTTTTGCACTGCTGAAGAACTGAATACAAAGTCAAGAACCGTCTTGACTTTCAAATTGCAATATGGAACGCCCTCTTTCTTTGCAAAATTCATGCATATTCGTCAAGAATCGGTTACCGAAAGCTAGAACTTTGGAACTTTTGCACACTTGCAGAATTGAATGAAAAGTCACGACCCACCTCAACATTCAATCAATAAGAATTCTAGAATGCCACTTTGGTTGTGGCTTCTATCCATACAGATCTCGAGAGTGTTTCTAGCCTCTTCTAGAGTACGTTTTGCACTGCTGAAGAACTGAATACAAAGTCAAGAACCGTCTTGACATTCAAATGGCAATCTGGAACGCCCTCTTTCTTTGCAAAATTCATGCATATTCGTCAAGAATCGGTTACCGAAAGCTAGAACTTTGGAACTTTTGCACACTTGCAGAATTGAATGAAAAGTCACGACCCACCTCAACATTCAATCAATAAGAATTCTAGAATGCCACTTTGGTTGTGGCTTCTATCCATAGAGATCTCGAGAGTGTTTGTAGCCTCTTCTAGCGTACGTTTTGCACTACTGAAGAATTGAATACAAAGTCAAGAACCGTCTTGACATTCAAATGGCAATCTGGAACGCCCTCTTTCTTTGCAAAATTCATGCATATTCGTCAAGAATCGGTTACCGAAAGCTAGAACTTTGGAACTTTTGCACACTTGCAGAATTGAATGAAAAGCCACGACCCACCTCAACATTCAATCAATAAGAATTCTAGAATGCCACTTTGGTTGTGGCTTCTATCCATACAGATCTAGAGGGTGTTTCTAGCCACTTCTAGCGTACGTTTTGCACTGCTGAAGAACTGAATACAAAGTCAAGAACCGTCTTGACATTCAAATTGCAATCTGGAACGCCCTCTTTCTTTGCAAAATTCATGCATATTCGTCAAGAATCGGTTACCGAAAGCTAGAACTTTCGAACTTTTGCACACTTGCAGAATTGAATGAAAAGTCACGACCCACCTCAACTTTCAATCAATAAGAATTCTAGAATGCCACTTTGGTTGTGGCTTCTATCCATACAGATCTAGAGGGTGTTTCTAGCCTCTTCTAGCGTACGTTTTGCACTGCTGAAGAACTGAATACAAAGTCAAGAACCGTCTTGACATTCAAATTGCAATCTGGAATGCCCTCTTTCTTTGCAAAATTCATGCATATTCGTCAAGAATCGGTTACCGAAAGCTAGAACTTTCGAACTTTTGCACACTTGCAGAATTGAATGAAAAGTCACGACCCAGCTCAACATTCAATCAATAAGAATTCTAGAATGCCACTTTGGTTGTGGCTTCTATCCATACAGATCTCGAGAGTGTTTCTAGCCTCTTCTAGCGTACGTTTTGCACTGCTGAAGAACTGAATACAAAGTCAAGAACCGTCTTGACATTCAAATTGCAATCTGGAAGGCCCTCTTTCTTTGCAAAATTCATGCATATTCGTCAAGAATCGGTTACCGAAAGCTAGAACTTTGGAACTTTTGCACACTTGCAGAATTGAATGAAAAGTCACGACCCACCTCAACATTCAATCAATAAGAATTCTAGAATGCCACTTTGGTTGTGGCTTCTATCCATACAGATCTCGAGAGTGTTTCTAGCCTCTTCTAGCGTACGTTTTGCACTGCTGAAGAACTGAATACAAAGTCAAGAACCGTCTTGACATTCAAATGGCAATCTGGAACGCCCTCTTTCTTTGCAAAATTCATGCATATTCGTCAAGAATCGGTTACCGAAAGCTAGAACTTTGGAACTTTTGCACACTTGCAGAATTGAATGAAAAGTCACGACCCAGCTCAACATTCAATCAATAAGAATTCTAGAATGCCACTTTGGTTGTGGCTTCTATCCATACAGATCTCGAGAGTGTTTCTAGCCTCTTCTAGCGTACGTTTTGCACAGCTGAAGAACTGAATACAAAGTCAAGAACCGTCTTGACATTCAAATGGCAATCTGGAACGCCCTCTTTCTTTGCAAAATTCATGCATATTCGTCAAGAATCTTTTACCGAAAGCTAGAACTTTGGAACTTTTGCACACTTGCAGAATTGAATGAAAAGTCACGACCCACCTCAACTTTCAATCAATAAGAATTCTAGAATGCCACTATGGTTGTGGCTTCTATCCATACAGATCTCGAGAGTGTTTCTAGCCTCTTCTAGCGTACGTTTTGCACTGCTGAAGAACTGAATACAAAGTCAAGAACCGTCTTGACTTTCAAATTGCAATATGGAACGCCCTCTTTCTTTGCAAAATTCATGCATATTCGTCAAGAATCGGTTACCGAAAGCTAGAACTTTGGAACTTTTGCACACTTGCAGAATTGAATGAAAAGTCACGACCCACCTCAACATTCAATCAATAAGAATTCTAGAATGCCACTTTGGTTGTGGCTTCTATCCATACAGATCTCGAGAGTGTTTCTAGCCTCTTCTAGAGTACGTTTTGCACTGCTGAAGAACTGAATACAAAGTCAAGAACCGTCTTGACATTCAAATGGCAATCTGGAACGCCCTCTTTCTTTGCAAAATTCATGCATATTCGTCAAGAATCGGTTACCGAAAGCTAGAACTTTGGAACTTTTGCACACTTGCAGAATTGAATGAAAAGTCACGACCCACCTCAACATTCAATCAATAAGAATTCTAGAATGCCACTTTGGTTGTGGCTTCTATCCATAGAGATCTCGAGAGTGTTTGTAGCCTCTTCTAGCGTACGTTTTGCACTACTGAAGAATTGAATACAAAGTCAAGAACCGTCTTGACATTCAAATGGCAATCTGGAACGCCCTCTTTCTTTGCAAAATTCATGCATATTCGTCAAGAATCGGTTACCGAAAGCTAGAACTTTGGAACTTTTGCACACTTGCAGAATTGAATGAAAAGCCACGACCCACCTCAACATTCAATCAATAAGAATTCTAGAATGCCACTTTGGTTGTGGCTTCTATCCATACAGATCTAGAGGGTGTTTCTAGCCTCTTCTAGCGTACGTTTTGCACTGCTGAAGAACTGAATACAAAGTCAAGAACCGTCTTGACATTCAAATTGCAATCTGGAGCGCCCTCTTTCTTTGCAAAATTCATGCATATTCGTCAAGAATCGGTTACCGAAAGCTAGAACTTTCGAACTTTTGCACACTTGCAGAATTGAAAGAAAAGTCACGACCCACCTCAACTTTCAATCAATAAGAATTCTAGAATGCCACTATGGTTGTGGCTTCTATCCATATAGATCTCGAGAGTGTTTCTAGCCACTTCTAGCGTACGTTTTGCACTGCTGAAGAACTGAATACAAAGTCAAGAACCGTCTTGACATTCAAATTGCAATCTGGAACGCCCTCTTTCTTTGCAAAATTCATGCATATTCGTCAAGAATCGGTTACCGAAAGCTAGAACTTTCGAACTTTTGCACACTTGCAGAATTGAATGAAAAGTCACGACCCACCTCAACTTTCAATCAATAAGAATTCTAGAATGCCACTTTGGTTGTGGCTTCTATCCATACAGATCTAGAGGGTGTTTCTAGCCTCTTCTAGCGTACGTTTTGCACTGCTGAAGAACTGAATACAAAGTCAAGAACCGTCTTGACATTCAAATGGCAATCTGGAACGCCCTCTTTCTTTGCAAAATTCATGCATATTCGTCAAGAATCTTTTACCGAAAGCTAGAACTTTGGAACTTTTGCACACTTGCAGAATTGAATAAAAAGTCACGACCCACCTCAACTTTCAATCAATAAGAATTCTAGAATGCCACTATGGTTTGGCTTCTATCCATACAGATCTCGAGAGTGTTTCTAGCCTCTTCTAGCGTACGTTTTGCACTGCTGAAGAACTGAATACAAAGTCAAGAACCGTCTTGACATTCAAATGGCAATCTGGAACGCCCTCTTTCTTTGCAAAATTCATGCATATTCGTCAAGAATCTTTTACCGAAAGCTAGAAATTTGGAACTTTTGCACACTTGAAGAATTGAATAAAAAGTCACGACCCACCTCAACTTTCAATCAATAAGAATTCTAGAATGCCACTATGGTTGTGGCTTCTATCCATACAGATCTCGAGAGTGATTCTAGCCTCTTCTAGCGTACGTTTTGCACTGCTGAAGAACTGAATACAAAGTCAAGAACCGTCTTGACATTCAAATTGCAATCTGGAACGCCCTCTTTCTTTGCAAAATTCATGCATATTCGTCAAGAATCGGTTACCGAAAGCTAGAACTTTGGAACTTTTGCACACTTGCAGAATTGAATGAAAAGTCACGACCCACCTCAACATTCAATCAATAAGAATTCTAGAATGCCACTTTGGTTGTGGCTTCTATCCATACAGATCTCGAGAGTGTTTCTAGCCTCTTCTAGCGTACGTTTTGCACAGCTGAAGAACTGAATACAAAGTCAAGAACCGTCTTGACATTCAAATGGCAATCTGGAACGCCCTCTTTCTTTGCAAAATTCATGCATATTCGTCAAGAGTCGGTTACCGAAAGCTAGAACTTTGGAACTTTCGCACACTTGCAGAATTGAATGAAAAGTCACGACCCACCTCAACATTCAATCAATAAGAATTCTAGAATGCCACTATGGTTGTAGCTTCTATCCATACAGATCTCGAGAGTGTTTCTAGCCTCTTCTAGCGTACGTTTTGCACTGCTGAAGAATTGAATACAAAGTCAAGAACCGTCTTGACATTCAAATTGCAATCTCGAACGCCCTCTTTCTTTGCAAAATTCATGCATATTCGTCAAGAATCGGTTACCGAAAGCTAGAACTTTCGAACTTTTGCACACTTGCGGAATTGAATGAAAAGTCACGACCCACCTCAACATTCAATCAATAAGAATTCTAGAATGCCACTTTGGTTGTGGCTTCTATCCATACAGATCTCGAGAGTGTTTCTAGCCTCTTCTAGCGTACGTTTTGCACTGCTGAAGAACTGAATACAAAGTCAAGAACCGTCTTGACATTCAAATTGTAATCTCGAACGCCCTCTTTCTTTGCAAAATTCATGCATATTCGTCAAGAATCGGTTACCGAAAGCTAGAACTTTGGAACTTTTGCACACTTGCAGAATTGAATGAAAAGTCACGACCCACCTCAACTTTCAATCAATAAGAATTCTAGAATGCCACTATGGTTGTGGCTTCTATCCATACAGATCTCGAGAGAGTTTCTAGCCTCTTCTAGCGTACGTTTTGCACTGCTGAAGAAGTGAATACAAAGTCAAGAACCATCTTGACATTCAAATTGCAATCTGGAATGCCCTCTTTCTTTGCAAAATTCATGCATATTCGTCAAAAATCGGTTACCGAAAGCTAGAACTTTCGAACTTTTGCACACTTGCGGAATTGAATGAAAAGTCACGACCCACCTCAACATTCAATCAATAAGAATTCTAGAATGCCACTTTGGTTGTGGCTTCTATCCATACAGATCTCGAGAGTGTTTCTAGCCTCTTCTAGCGTACGTTTTGCACTGCTGAAGAACTGAATACAAAGTCAAGAACCGTCTTGACATTCAAATTGTAATCTCGAACGCCCTCTTTCTTTGCAAAATTCATGCATATTCGTCAAGAATCGGTTACCGAAAGCTAGAACTTTGGAACTTTTGCACACTTGCAGAATTGAATGAAAAGTCACGACCCACCTCAACTTTCAATCAATAAGAATTCTAGAATGCCACTATGGTTGTGGCTTCTATCCATACAGATCTCGAGAGTGTTTCTAGCCTCTTCTAGCGTACGTTTTGCACTGCTGAAGAAGTGAATACAAAGTCAAGAACCATCTTGACATTCAAATTGCAATCTGGAATGCCCTCTTTCTTTGCAAAATTCATGCATATTCGTCAAGAATCGGTTCCCGAAAGCTAGAACTTTCGAACTTTTGCACACTTGCAGAATTGAATGAAAAGTCACGACCCAACTCAACATTCAATCAATAAGAATTCTAGAATGCCACTTTGGTTGTGGCTTCTATCCATAGAGATCTCGAGAGTGTTTCTAGCCTCTTCTAGCGTACGTTTTGCACTGCTGAAGAACTGAATACAAAGTCAAGAACCGTCTTGACATTCAAATGGCAATCTGGAACGCACTCTTTCTTTGCAAAATTCATGCATATTCGTCAAGAATCGGTTACCGAAAGCTAGAACTTTGGAACTTTTGCACACTTGCAGAATTGAATGAAAAGTCACGACCCACCTCAACATTCAATCAATAAGAATTCTAGAATGCCACTTTGGTTGTGGCTTCTATCCATAGAGATCTCGAGAGTGTTTCTAGCCTCTTCTAGCGTACGTTTTGCACTGCTGAAGAACTGAATACAAAGTCAAGAACCGTCTTGACATTCAAATGGCAATCTGGAACGCCCTCTTCCTTTGCAAAATTCATGCATATTCGTCAAGAATCGGTTAACGAAATCTAGAACTTTGGAACTTTTGCACACTTGCAGAATTGAATGAAAAGTCACGACCCACCTAAACATTCAATCAATAAGAATTCTAGAATGCCACTTTGGTTGTGGCTTCTATCCATACAGATCTAGAGGGTGTTTCTAGCCTCTTCTAGCGTACGTTTTGCACTGCTGAAGAACTGAATACAAAGTTAAGAACCCTCTTGACATTCAATTTGCAATCTGGAACCCCCTTTTTCTTTGCAAAATTCATGCATATTCGTCAAGAATCGGTTACCGAAAGCTAGAACTTTGGAACTTTTGCACACTTGCAGAATTGAATGAAAAGTCACGACCCAGCTCAACATTCAATCAATAAGAATTCTAGAATGCCACTTTGGTTGTGGCTTCTATCCATATAGATCTCGAGAGTGTTTCTAGCCTCTTCTAGCGTACGTTTTGCACTGCTGAAGAATTGAATACAAAGTCAAGAACCGTCTTGACATTCAAATGGCAATCTGGAACGCCCTCTTTCTTTGCAAAATTCATGCATATTCGTCAAGAATCGGTTACCGAAAGCTAGAACTTTGGAGTTTTCTCACACTTGCAGAATTGAATGAAAAGTCACGACCCACCTCAACATTCAATCAATAAGAATTCTAGAATGCCACTTTGGTTGTGGCTTCTATCCATAGAGATCTCGAGAGTGTTTCTAGCCTCTTCTATCGTACGTTTTGCACTGCTGAAGAATTGAATACAAAGTCAAGAACCGTCTTGACATTCAAATTGCAATCTGGAAGGCCCTCTTTCTTTACAAAATTCATGCATTTTCGTCAATAATCGGTTACCGAAAGCTAGAACTTTGGAACTTTTGCACACTTGCAGAATTGAATGAAAAGTCACGACCCACCTCAACATTCAATCAATAAGAATTCTAGAATGCCACTTTGGTTGTGGCTTCTATCCATACAGATCTCGAGGGTGTTTCTAGCCTCTTCTAGCCTACGTTTTGCACTGCTGAACAATTGAATACAAAGTCAAGAAGCATCTTGACATTCAAATGGCAATCTCGAACGCCCTCTTTCTTTGCAAAATTCATGCATATTCGTCAAGAATCGGTTACCGAAAGCTAGAACTTTGGAACTTTTGCACACTTGCAGAATTGAATGAGAAGTCACGACCCACCTCAACATTCAATCAATAAGAATTCTAGAATGCCACTTTGGTTGTGGCTTCTATCCATACAGATCTCGAGAGTGTTTCTAGCCTCTTCTAGCGTACGTTTTGCACTGCTGAAGAACTGAATACAAAGTCAAGAACCGTCTTGACATTCAAATGGCAATCTGGAACGCCCTCTTTCTTTGCAAAATTCATGCATATTCGTCAAGAATCGGTGACCGAAAGCTAGAACTTTGGAACTTTTGCACACTTGCAGAATTGAATGAAAAGTCACGACCCACCTCAACATTCAATCAATAAGAATTCTAGAATGCCACTTTGGTTGTGGCTTCTATCCATACAGATCTCGAGGGTGTTTCTAGCCTCTTCTAGCGTACGTTTTGCACTGCTGAAGAACTGAATACAAAGTTAAGAACCCTCTTGATGTAACACCCCAATTTTTAGGCCTAGAGATGCCAGAAGGAGAATTCAAGGGCATAATCGTAATTATGGGAAAGATTGGACTGGTGGCCGATGAGTACCATATTTTGGCAGAAAATAGAGAAAATTATGCTGATCATTTCACTGAACTGTGAAATGTGCATATGAGGTCTCTAGGTGTATGAAAGAATTAGAAATATGACCAGGGGTAAAATGGTCATTTTGGAAAAGTGTGCGCGTGAGTGCTTTTTCAGGCCAAAATAGCCCGGTCCGGATAAAATATCTGAAAATACCGGGAGATAGAGAAAATGATTCCGGATTGAATGAGGAGGCACAGAATTTTAATTTGAGGTCCCGATTTTTCTGTAAAAATTCCTGAAGATGGGAATTTACAGTTATAATCGGTAAAGGAAAGGCAGTCCGAATAGAGATGATCGGACTATGGCCAGAGGCCATACAGTGTTGTCTAAGGCCCGTAGTGACACCAGGGAAGGCCCAAGCCCATAATACCAGTTCAGTAGTAAGAGGGGCCGGTGTCCGAGAAAAATGTGCAAAATGACGAAAATGCCCTTATGTTATAGAATAACTGAAGAATGAGTAAAGGGTATTTTGGTCATTTGGCTAAGGTTAGACAGTCAAGAAGGGGTATCTGGATAGTTGACCAGGGCCAGAGAATACTCTGGTAAAATATGAAAAGACAATAATGCCCCTAGACCTAGTAAAGGAAATGAAAGGACTTAAGTGCAGTTATGGAAAGTTTCAAGGCCAAAAAGGAAAGTAGACAAAAATGTAGGGTCTTTAAGTGTAATTTTAGCCAAGTAAAAAGGGACTTAAATGAAAAGAAGAAAAGTTCCCTAGGGCTAAATTGTAATTAAAGAAAGTCAGGCCGGAAGTGGTTTGGACTGTCCGACAGCATTTCAGTCCCAGATTTCACCGGTAGAGAGAGCAAGTGACGCTCGGTAATCTGGCTTAATACAGGAATTTTTGAAGACTCCAGATAGCCAGAAATGGACTGATCGTCCAAAAGTTATAAAAATTCATACCGGATATCCTAGAATTCAGATCTAGGTGAGAAAATACAGGATGATACGTCCTTATGGGACGGATGTCGGGAAACTGACAGAATACCGATAGGAGGCCTGTAGAAAAAGTTATTCGCAAATCAGAAAATCTAGACGGGAGTGTGAGGCCTCGGGGGATCCGATAGGGAGATTTATCGGTATTTGAAAAGGGACTGAATGAGTTCGGATGACCTCGGTCAGATGACTGATATGACTCACAATGATGCCTGAACACCGCAGGCCAGTGTATCGGACAGAAGGAGCCGGTGTCCGGATATGTGTATAAACGGTGAATAATAGATAAAATATTCAATAATTATTAACGGGGGAAGATTCCTCGTAATGCGTGCCATGAAGGTGTTGGACCCAGAAAGGCCCAATAATGGCGCCAACAAAGGCCCAGTAAGACACTTGGACTGATAGGTGGGCCAGTGTCCGGCAGAACCTCGGAAAAGTGCGAAATTACGAAAATGCCCCTATGTTGTACAAAAGTGTAACAGATGAATGAAGGGCATTTTGGTAATTCTGGACAGGCCCAGGAGCCAAGACACGTACAGATAAAGTTACTGAGAGTCAGTATATACCCTGACAGAGTACAGAAGGGTATGAAATGACGATTTTACCCTTAGGGTTAAAATAGTGCAAGAAAGGGCACCCAAGGGTATTTGGTAATTTACCAAGGGCTGTTTCTTGGGAATCGAGCCATCAGAGTACTTGGGCTTGATCAGGATCCAAGATAACATTCCCAGAGCCCAAAAACGTAGGCCCAGTGATATGTGGGAAAAAGTGGCATTAAAATACTATTTTAATGCTGTTTCAATAAAGTAAAGTTACTCGGTCGGCACGATAACTGTCACATCCTTATTTTTATACATCTTAGGGACCATTCAGTAGCACTTAAACCACTTTCAGGGTCATTGAAGTCTAAACACTTAATCTGGAATTTTATTCATATCGAGTACTGTTCACTGTGGCAAATTCCAGATGAGTGACCTGATTTTTAAAATTCATAACTAATTCTAGAAAAATCGAGATGAAGTGGTTCAAATTGCTACATGAAGCTAACTCAAATATATTTCAGGGAAAAATCATTGGTTGACCAATACTTGACAAATTTAACGTGGGTCAACATTCAAATATTACTGTTCATCCAATGACTTTCTCCTGAATCCAGCATTCTGGTCCCAACTTTAACCATTTATATCTTTTTGTGTATACATCCAAATTATACATTATATATATCAAATTAAAGCTTAGTATGTCTACTTTTTATCCTAAAAATTTCGTACATTAATTCAATCATTTACTATTTTTAATGATTTACCAGACATGAATGGGTCTTCACGAGTTACTGTTCACTGAGCCTATTTTCAGCATTTAGTCTTTACATATCCGAGCATACAACCAACACATATCATTCATACAGGCCAGATAATAATTAATATCAAATAATCAACTGTTATATATCAGTGCATGATTAACTCTCTCATGTTTTATTACATCCTTCTCTGTCTAAAATCCGACAGCATAACTGCTACAATTCTTCTTTAGAAAGTAACCGATGTTGTACCGATTCGGTAATTCCCTTATGAGAACTACCATTCTACGTAGTACCCAGGAAAGACTGGATGAACCTTCTGGGTCCACTCACTTCCAGCCTCCTTAGACAGCACTACGTACACAGTACGTATCAGTTCCTTTCTTTGTTCCGTCTTCGTTGCCGGAATTTCGGCAGCCTACCGGCGTCTCTTAAGATTTCCAAATTTTATTTTGACAGAACCTCCCCTGTAATGTTATGTTTGGGAATGAGATTCAAAAGAATCCCAGTAACAATAATCATAACAAAATATGTAATGCAGAGTGACGGTGCTTGCTTGTGACTGTGTACAGATAAGTATGCTGCATGCTTCCATATTCAATAACATATGATCATAGCATTGGAATAGAGCTTCAAGCATAACATATAGGACAACAATCAACCAAACAAGACAACACATCACAAAGACATTACATAAGAGCTAGGATTAGTTGTTACCTCAAAAGCAGAGCTCCAGAACTTCTATACTGCTTCCAACTCCACCAGAACTTCCTTTCTTTCTTTCTTTCTCCTTCTCTCTCTTCTTTCTCTCTCTTTTCTTGCCAAAAACGTGGGATGCCTAAAATGGGAGGGGAAGGGGGGTATTTATAGCTTTAATGGATGGCATTCTTGTAATTTTGAAGCCATCTGAACATGTGGTCCTGGTTTTTCCTGGATTTTCCTATTTTTCTTTATTTCTTTTTACTGCATCATGCATGACATCATCCAGGACACCTCACCGGGACACCTCATCGCCACATTCTTCACATGTCACAATTCCTGGACACCTCATCAGCTGACTCAGCAGTTCAGTCCAATCCAGTACCGGTCCAGAGTCTTGCACCGTAATACGTGTCCTTAACTTTTCTTCTGCCTCTAAGATGACGCCATGTGGCATCTAGAAGGAACCTTTCACGCCTTCCAATGCTATCCAGATAAGTCCCGGACTTTATCTGATCACCTCCTCAGTTATCGTGCCGACCGAGTAACTTTACTTTATTGAAACAACATTAAAATAGTATTTTAATGCCACTTTTTCCCACATACTCCATGGGCTACGTTTTTGGGCTCTGGGTATGTTATCTTGGATCCTGATCAAGCTCAAGTACTCTGATGGCTCGATTCCCAAGAAACATCCCTCGGCAAATTACCAAAATACCCCTGGGTGCCCTTTCTTGCACTATTTTAACCCTAAGGGTAAAATCGTCATTTCACACCCTTCTGTACTCTGTCAGGATATATACTGACTCTAAGTAACTTTATCTGTATGAGCCTTGGCTCCTGGGCCTGTCCAGAATGACCAAAATGCCCTCATTCATCTACTACCCCTTTAGTACAACACAGGGGCATTTTCGTAATTTTGCACTTTTCCGGGGTTCTGCCGGACACTGGCCCACCTATCAGTCCAAGGGTCTTACTGGGCCTTTGTTGGCGCCATTATTGGGCCTTTCAGGGTCCATTACCTTCATGGCACGCATTACGAGGAATCTTCCCCCGTTAATGTTTATTAAATATTTTATCTATTAATCACCGGTTATACACATATCCGGACACCGGCTCCTTCTGTCCGATACACTGGCCTGCGGTGTTCAGGCATCCCTGTGAGTCATATCAGTCATCTGACCGAGGTTATCCGAACGTATTCAGTCCCTTTTCAAATACCGATAAATTTCCCTATCGGATACCCGGAGGCCTCATACTCCCGTCTGGATTTTCTAATTTGCGAATAACTTTTTCTACAGGCCTCCTATCGGTATTCTGTCAGTTTCCTGACATCCGCCTCATAAAGACGCATCATCCTGTATTTTCTCACCTAGATCTGAAATCTAGGATATCCGGTATGAATTTTTATAACTTTTGGACGATCAGTCCATTTCTGGCTATCTGGAGTCTTCAAAAATTCCTGTATTAAGCCAGATTACCGAGCGTCCCTTGCTCTCTCTACAGGTGAAATCTGGGACTGAAATGCCGTCGGACAGTCCAAACCACTTCCGGCCTGACTTTCTGTAATTACACTTTAGCCCCAAGGAACTTTTCTTCTTTTTATTTAAGTCCCTTTTTATTTGGCTAAAATTACACTTAAGGACCCCACCTTTTTGTCCTTAAACTTTCCATAATTCTTTCATACTCATAGAGACCTCGTATGCACATTTCACAGTTCAGTGAAATGATCAGCATAATTTTCTCTATTTTCTGCCAAAATATGGTACTCATCGGCTACCAGCCCGATCTTTCCCATAATTACGATTTTGCCCCTGCATTCTCTTTCTGGCCTCATTGCTCATCTTCTCATCCCTCATCTTAAGGTCTAGAAATTCTCTTTCAATAACTCAACCCCTAAACTCTTCGGGAGTCATCGTTAATTGAAAAGGTCGACAATCCGCCCATATCAGGTTATCTTACACAGGAGCCAGCCCATATCAAGCTACCTGCAGAATTCCTAGGCTTAAGACTTAGGATATTCCTCACATTCCTCATTTTGAACCTAGGTGAACTAGACCCAAAAATTGGGATGTTACAATAACCGAGGAGGCGATCAGATAAAGTCCTGGATTTATCTGGATAGCATTGGATGGCGTGACAGGTGCCAGTAACATGCCACATGGCGCCATCACAGAGGAGGATGAAAAAGTTGAGGACACGTACTACGAGGCAAGAGACTGGACCGGTGAGTCAGCTGCTGAGGTGTCCAGGGATTTCAGACATGTGATAAATGTGGCGCTGAGGTGTCCTGGTGAGGTGTCCCAATGATGTCATGCATGATGCAGTAAATGAGGAATTAAAGAAAATAGGAAAATCCAAGAAAAACCAGGACCGCAGGATCAAAGTTCATGGTAATTACGAGATTGCCATTGGAGGAGGTTATAAATACCCCCCCTTTGCCTTCATATGCCACGGCCAAGAGCCATTTTAGAGAGAGGAGGAGGTGCTAGAGAGAGAAAGTGAGAGGAAGAAAGAAAGAAAGGAAGTTCTGGCGGAGCTGGAAGCAGAATAGAGATAGTAGAGCTCTGCTGAGCCTTTGAGGTAGTAACTAATCCTAGCTTTTATGTAATGGCTTTGTGATTTGTTGTGCTATTGTTTGGTTGGATTGTTGTCTTATATGTTATGTCTGAAGCTCTGCTATAATGCTATGATCATATGTTATTAAGCATGGAAGCACGCAGCATACTTATCTGTACACAATCACAAGCAAGCACTGTCACTCTGCATTACATATATTGTTATGATTATTACTACTGAGATTCCCCCGAATCTCATCCCAATAAGTAAACCATTACAGGGGAGGTTATGTCAAAATGAATTCTGGGAATTTTAAGAGACGCCGTTATGCTGCCGAAGTAAAGACTGAACATCAGTATATGATAAGTACTGTGTACGTAGTGCTGTCTAAGGAGGCTAGAAGTGAGTGGACCTAGCCGGTTCATCTAGTCTTTCCTGGGTACTACGTAGAATGGTAGTTCTCATGAGGGGATTACCGAATCAGTACGGTTCAGTTCTTTGTACAGATGAAGCGTAGCGGTTATGCTGCCGGATTTCAGGCAGAAAAAGATGTAATAGCAGTATGTGAGTTTATGTACATACCCTGATGTAAAACAACTTATTAATTAATAATAATTGTTGTTTGGCATGTTTGATTGATATATGATGGATGTATGCCTATGTATGTAATATTGGTTGCTGAAAATTAACGTTATGAACAGTAACCCGTGGGGACATGAGGATGTTTGACCCATAATTAAAAATAGTAAATGGATGACGAAATGTATGAAATTTTTAAGTTAAATAGTAGACATAACAATATTTAATTTGATATATAAAACGTATCATTTGGATGTCTACACAAGGAGATATAAATTATCAAAGTTGGGACCAGAATGCTGGATTCAGGAAAAAACGCTGGATGAACAGTAAAATAGAAACGTTGACTGACGTTGACTCGGTCAATGAATGGTCAACGAGTTATTTTTCCCTGAAAGATAATCGCGTTAGCTTCATTTAGCAATTGGAACCACTTCATTTTGATTTTTCTAGAATTAGTTATGATTTTTCGAAGTCACGTCACTCATCTGGAATTTTCAAGTGAACAGTACTCGATAAGAGTAAAATTCCAGATTGAGAAATTGGATTTCAATGACCTTGAAAGTGGTTCTAAATGCCACTAAATGGTCCCTAAGACACATGAAGGTAAGGATGTTTCACTTGACATTCAAATGGCAATCTGGAACGCCCTCTTTCTTTGCAAAATTCATGCATATTCGTCAAGAATCGGTTACCGAAAGCTAGAACTTTGGAGCTTTTGCACACTTGCAGAATTGAATGAAAAGTCACGACCCACCTCAACATTCAATCAATAAGAATTCTAGAATGCCACTTTGGTTGTGGCTTCTATCCATACAGATCTCGAGAGTGTTTCTAGCCTCTTCTAGCGTACGTTTTGCACTGCTGAAGAATTGAATACAAAGTCAAGAACCGTCTTGACATTCAAATTGCAATCTGGAACGCCCTCTTGCTTTGTAAAATTCATGCATATTCGTCAAGAATCGGTTACCGAAAGCAAGAACTTTGGAACTTTTGCACACTTGCAGAATTGAATGAAAAGTCACGACCCACCTCAACATTCAATCAATAAGAATTCTAGAATGCCACTTTGGTTGTGGCTTCTATCCATAGAGATCTCGAGAGTGTTTCTAGCCTCTTCTAGCGTACGTTTTGCACTGCTGAAGAAGTGAATACAAAGTCAAGAACCGTCTTGACATTCAAATTGCAATCTGGAACGCCCTCTTTCTTTGCAAAATTCATGCATATTCGTCAAGAATCGGTTACCGAAAGCTAGAACTTTGGAACTTTTGCACACTTGCAGAATTGAATGAAAAGTCACGACCCACCTCAACATTCAATCAATAAGAATTCTAGAATGCCACTTTGGTTGTGGCTTCTATCCATACAGATCTCGAGAGTGTTTCTAGCCTCTTCTAGCGTACGTTTTGCACTGCTGAAAAACTGAATACAAAGTCAAGAACCGTCTTGACATTCAAATTGCAATCTGGAACGCCCTCTTTCTTTGCAAAATTCATGCATATTCGTCAAGAATCGGTTACCGAAAGTTAGAACTTTGGAACTTTCGTACACTTGCAGAATTGAATGAAAAGTCACGACCCACCTCAACATTCAATCAATAAGAATTCTAGAATGCCACTTTGGTTGTGGCTTCTATCCATACAGATCTCGAGAGTGTTTCTAGCCTCTTCTAGCGTACGTTTTGCACTGCTGAAGAACTGAATACAAAGTCAAGAATGTTGGAGATTGTGCCCTAGGGGCCAATCATTATCTTATGAACATTGTTGATTTATGAATTTCTTAATAAAGTTATCATATTATTTGCATGTTTACTATGATGACAATCCTTGGATAACTCGTGATCTTATCCTAAATGTCCCTGGTCGTCATCTATGTGGGAGCACTCAGGGATCGAGAAAGTAACGGTCAGGAACAGGAGGATGACGTTCACCATGCCTCATCCTTGACCGAAATATCGTGTGACAAAAGGGACGTGATATGGTTGTATGAAAGGTTACATCGTTTAACGATTCTCATATGTTTTGGGTAGTCGTAATGCCTTGCTAGAGACCGCTTACGACTTGTTGGTCAGTATAGTAACTGGGCCACTGCCAACTTCATATGGGCCTACAGGGTCGCACACAAAACAGCCCAATGCGAGCTATGAGGTCCAGATTCATTGAATCTAAGAGATGTCTAAATTCAATGAATAATCTAGGGTGGATATATATTTTATATATATATATAAATTAGTTTATATATATTATATAAATAATATAAGAGATATTTGTAAGATTTAATTTATAAGGATAAATTAAATCTCTATCATTTTTGAATTTGAATTTAAATGGATATGATCTATTTGAATTTGAAATTCAAATTGATAAGATATCTCAAATTTGATTTATGAGAATAAATCAAATATAATTCTGTCTTATCTTTATTTTAAATTAAATAAATAGGTGAATTAAATCTGTGGGACGGATTTAATATAAACCATATTTATTTAATCAGTTTCTTGTTAAATTATGCAATATATGATATTGTATTAATTCAGAATTAATATAAGATTAATTATGAAGCCCGGCCCTATTAGAAGCCCGATAGCTTCCTATATATTTGACATTAGGAGCTAGGGTTCCACACACAAGATAGATCTCTTCACACACATTCAGTCGTGAGAAAAGGGGGCAGGGAGAGTGCAAAAGGTTTGCAGATAAGAAACTGCCGAAATAGAGACCGTGAGGACGGAATCTCCAGAAAGCCCTAGAGGGACAAGAGGCGCTAGCACGTCTTCGCAATTGGAACGCTGTTCGTGTGGATACCGGTAGAGGAAGCCGATCTGAGCTGTCGACTTCTACGATACGGCCAGACACGAAGAAAGGTCGCGACCAGAACACACTTAGGTCGCGACCATACGGGCATCTGAACGTCAGAAATCCGAAAAGAAGAGGAAGGTCGCGACGAGAAGCAGAGTAGGTCGCGACTACAAACTCCAGAGGCGACAGGTCGCGACTAGAAGCTGAGGAGGTCACGACTGAAAGTTCCAGAGGCGAGGAGTCGCGACTAGTGGACACTGAGGTCGTGACCAAAGCTCGAAACCGAAGGTAACACTTCTTTCTCCTTGACTTAAACACATTCGGTAGATCCTGGCTGGGAATGGAAAATTTTTAAAGTTAATTTCCGCTGCGTGTCTTCCAATTCCCTTCAGAGAACCGTCTTGACATTCAAATTGCAATCTGGAGCGCCCTCTTTCTTTGCAAAATTCATGCATATTCGTCAAGAATCGGTTACCGAAAGCTAGAACTTTGGAACTTTTGCACACTTGCAGAATTGAATGAAAAGTCACGACCCACCTCAACTTTCAATCAATAAAAATTCTAGAATGCCACTATGGTTGTGGCTTCTATCCATAGAGATCTCGAGAGTGTTTCTAGCCTCTTCTAGCGTATGTTTTGCACTGCTGAAGAATTGAATACAAAGTCAAGAACCGTCTTGACATTCAAATGGCAATCTGGAACGCCCTCTTTCTTTGTAAAATTCATGCATATTAGTCAAGAATCGGTTACCGAAAGCTAGAACTTTGGAACTTTTGCACACTTGCAGAATTGAATGAAAAGTCACGACCCACCTCAACATTCAATCAATAAGAATTCTAGAATGCCACTTTGGTTGTGGCTTCTATCCATACAGATCTCGAGAGTGTTTCTAGCCTCTTCTAGCGTACATTTTGCACTGCTGAAGAACTGAATACAAAGTCAAGAACCGTCTTGACATTCAAATTGCAATCTGGAACGCCCTCTTTCTTTGCAAAATTCATGCATATTCGTCAAGAATCGGTTACCGAAAGCTAGAACTTTGGAACTTTTGCACACTTGCAGAATTGAATGAAAAGTCACGACCCACCTCAACATTCAATCAATAAGAATTCTAGAATGCCACTTTGGTTGTGGCTTCTATCCATACAGATCTCGAGGGTGTTTCTAGCCTCTTCTAGCCTACGTTTTGCACTGCTGAAGAATTGAATACAAAGTCAAGAAGCTTCTTGACATTCAAATTGCAATCTGGAACGCCCTCTTTCTTTGCAAAATTCATGCATATTCGTCAAGAATCGGTTACCGAAAGCTAGAACTTTCAAACTTTTGCACACTTGCAGAATTGAATGAAAAGTCACGACCCACCTCAACATTCAATCAATAAGAATTCTAGAATGCCACTTTGGTTGTGGCTTCTATCCATACAGATCTCGAGAGTGTTTCTAGCCTCTTCTAGCGTACGTTTTGCACTGCTGAAGAATTGAATACAAAGTCAAGAACCTTCTTGACATTCAAATTGCAATCTGGAACGCCCTCTTTCTTTGCAAAATTCATGCATATTCGTCAAGAATCGGTTACCGAAAGCTAGAACTTTGGAACTTTTGCACACTTGCAGAATTGAATGAAAAGTCACGACCCACCTCAACATTCAATCAATAGGAATTCTAGAATGCCACTTTGGTTGTGGCTTCTATCCATACAGATCTCGAGAGTGTTTCTAGCCTCTTCTAGCGTACGTTTTGCACTGCTGAAGAACTGAATACAAAGTCAAGAACCGTCTTGACATTCAAATTGTAATCTGGAACGCCCTCTTTCTTTGCAAAATTCATGCATATTCGTCAAGAATGGGTTACCGAAAGCTAGAACTTTCGAACTTTTGCACACTTGCAGAATTGAATGAAAAGTCACGACCCACCTCAACTTTCAATCAATAAGAATTCTAGAATGCCACTATGGTTGTGGCTTCTATCCATACAGATCTCGAGAGTGTTTCTAGCCTCTTCTAGCGTACGTTTTGCACTGCTGAAGAATTGAATACAAAGTCAAGAACCATCTTGACATTCAAATTGCAATCTGGAATGAAACATCCTTACGTTCGTATGTCTTAGGGACCATTCAGTAGCATTTAGAACCACTTTCAAGGTCATTGAAGTCCAATTCCCCAATCTGGAATTTTACTCTTATCGAGTACTGTTCACTTGAAAATTCCAGATGAGTGACCTGACTTCGAAAAATCATAACTAATTCTAGAAAAATCAAAATGAAGTGGTTCCAATTGCTAAATGAAGCTAACTCAATTATATTTAAGGAAAAAATAACTCGTTGACCATTAGTTGACCAAGTCAACGTCAGTCAACGTGTCAACTTTACTGTGCATCCCACGTTTTTCTCCTGAATCCAATATTCTGGTCCCAACTTTGATAATTTATATCTCCTTGTGTAGACATCCAAATGATACGTTTTATATATCAAATTAAAGCTTGGTATGTATACTATCTACCATAAAAATTTCATACATTTATTCATCCATTTACTATTTTTAATCATTTATCAAACATGACTAGGTTACCACGTGTTACTGTTCACAGTGGTAAATTTCAGCATTTCTACTTTGCATACATATACATACATCCATCATACATTAGTCAAACATGTCAAATAACACTTATTATTAATTAATAAGTTGTTTTACAATCTGGGTATGTACAAAAGTTCCCACATCTCTATCACATCTTTTCCTACCTAAACTCCGGCAGCATAACCGCTACGCTTCATCTTCAGAAAGTAACTGATCTTGTACCGATTCGGTAATTCCCGTGAGAACTACCATTCTACGTAAGTACCCAGGAAAGACTGGATGAACCGGCTAGGTCCACTCACTTCCAGCCTCCTTAGACAGTACCTACGTACACAGTACGTATCAGTTGCTTTCCTTATCTTGTCATAATTTCGGCAGCATAACAGCGCCTCTTAAAATTCCCAGAATTCATTTTGACATAACCTCCCCTGTAATGGTTTACTTATTGGGATGAGATTCGGGGGAATCTCAGTAGCAATAATCATAACAATATATGTAATGCAGAGTGACAGTGCTTGCTTGTGATTGTGTACAGATAAGTATGCTGCGTGCTTCCATGCTTAATAACATATGATCATAGCATTATAGCAGAGCTTCAGACATAACATATAAGACAACAATCCAACCAAACAATAGCACAACAAGTCACAAAGCCATTACATAAAAGCTAGGATTAGTTACTACCTGGCTAGCTTAGCAGAACTCCACTATCCTTATTCTGCTTCCAGCTCCGCCAGAACTTCCTTACTTCCTTTTCTCCTTTCTCTCTTCCTTTCCTTCTCCTTCTCTCTCTTCTTTCTCTCCCTTCTCCCTTGCCTTGCGTGAATGAAAATGGAATGGAGGGGGGGTATTTATAATTGCCTTCAATGGCAATTCTGCAGTTTCTATGAACTTTGATCCTGCGGTCCTGGTTTTTCCTGGATTTTCCTATTTTCTTTAATTCCTCCTTTACTGTATCATGCATGACATCATTGGGACACCTCACCAGGACACCTCAGCGCCACATTTATCACATGTCTGAAATCCTGGACACCTCAGCAGCTGACTCAGCATGCTGACTCACCGGTCCAGTCTCTTGCCTCGTAATACGTGTCCTCAACTTTTTCTTCTGCCTTTATGTTGGCGCCATGTGTCATCTTACTGGCACCTGTCACGCCTTCCAATGCTATCCAGATAAATCCAGGACTTTATCTGATCGCCTCCTCGGTTATCGTGCCGACCGAGTAACTTTACTTTATTGAAACAGCATTAAAATACTATTTTAATGCCACTTTTTCCCACATACTTCATGGGCTACGTTTTTGGGCTTTGGGAATGTTGTCTTGGATCCTGATCAAGCCCAAGTACTCTGATGGCTCGATTCCCAAGAAACAGCCCTTGGCAAATTACCAAAATACCCTTGGGTGCCCTTTCTTGCACTATTTTAACCCTAAGGGTAAAATCGTCATTTTACACCCTTCTGTACTCTGTCAGGGCATATATTGACTCTAAGTAGCTTTATCTGTATATACCTTGGCTTCTGGGCCTGTCCAGAATTACCAAAATGCCCTCCATTCATCTGTTACACTTTTGTACAACACAGGGGCATTTTCGTAATTTCGCACTTTTCCGGGGTTCTGCCGGACACTGGCCCACCTATCAGTCCAAGTGTCTCATTGGGCCTCTGTTGGCGCCATTATTGGGCCTTTCCGAGTCCAATACCTTCATGGCACGCATTACGAGGAATCTTCCCCCGTTAATAATTATTGAATATTTTATCTATTATTCACCGTTTATACACATATCCGGACACCGGCTCCTTCTGTCCGATACACTGGCCTGCGGTGTTCAGGCATCCCTGTGAGTCATATCAATCATCTGACCGAGATCATCCGAACTCATTCAGTCCCTTTTTAAATACCGATAAATCTCCCTATCGGATACCCGGAGGCCTCACACTCCCGTCTGGATTTTCTGATTTGCGAATAACTTTTTATACAGATCTCCTATCGGTATTCTGTCAGTTTCCCGACATCCGTCCCATAAGGACGTATCATCCTGTATTTTCTCAACTAGATCTGAAATCTAGGATATCCTGTAGGAATTTTTATAACTTTTGGACGATCAGTCCATTTCTGGCTATCTGGAGTCTTCAAAAATTCCTGTATTAAGCCAGATTACCGAGCGTCACTTGCTCTCTCTACCGGTGAAATCTGGGACTGAAATGCTTTCGGACAGTCCAAACCACTTCCGGCCTGACTTTCTTTAATTACAATTTAGCCCCAGGGAACTTTTCTTCTTTTCATTTAAGTCCCTTTTTATTTGGCTAAAATTACACTTAAGGACCCCATATTTTTGTCTACTATCCTTTTTGGCCTTGAAACTTTCCATAATTGCACTTAAGTCCTTTCATTTCCTTTACTAGGTCTAGGGGCATTATTGTCTTTTCATATTTTACCAGAGTATTCTCTGGCCCTGGTCAACTATCCAGATACCCCTTCTTGACTGTCTAACCTTAGCCAAATGACCAAAATACCCTTTACTCATTCTTCAGTTATTCTATAACATAAGGGCATTTTCGTCATTTTGCACATTTTTCCCGGACACCGGCCCCTCTTACCCCTGAACTGATATTATGGGCCTGGGCCTTCCCTGGTGTCACTACGGGCCTTAGACAACACTGTATGGCCTCTAGCCATTGTCCGATCATTTCTATTCGGACTGCCTTTCCTTTACCGATTATAACTGTAAATTCCCATCTTCAGGAATTTTTACAGAAAAATCGGGACCTCAAATCAAAATTCTGTGACTCCTCATTCAATCCGGAATCATTTTCTCTATCTCCCTGTATTTTCAGATATTTTATCCGGACCGGGCTGTTTTGGCCTGAAAAAGCACTCACGCGCACACTTTTCCAAAATGACCATTTTACCCCTGGTCACATTTCTAATTCTTTCATACACATAGAGACCTCATATGCACATTTCACAGTTCAGTGAAATAATCAGCATAATTTTCTCTATTTTCTGGCAAAATATGGTACTCATCGGCTACCAGCCCGATCTTTCCCATAATTACGATTATGCCCTTGATTTCTCCTTATGGCATCTCTAGGCCTAAAAATTGGGGTGCTACATTTCTACCCCCCTTAAAATAAATTTCGTCCTCGAAATTTACTTGGCATCTTAGTCAACGATCTTGGATATAGCTCCTCTGTATATCCTTTCCTGGTTTATGACTAAGGCTTGGGGCATTCATCCTCTTATACTTATGGACAATTCATTACACTTGTGAGTAGTGTCCATTTCTTTCATATCTTATTCCGCATAATTCTGATGTAATTCTGGGGTTTACTTCACTCTTCTTACGCTTTGCTAATCTCTCAGGAGAGATATTGTTCTTCTGACTTTCTTTCTCCTGATACGAGATCATAACCCAGATAACTTCTCTGACTTTTCTTAACTGTTCTCATACTTCATGCATCTATGCCAAACCTTTGTGGCATTTGCACTTTCTTATCCCTTCTTAGGGCTTACATATCCTTAGGCTACTCTTGCCTTAGGACCTTTCAATTTAACGTGCTACTGGGTTAGGGCTAAATTACTCTTTGTATAGTTGTATGCCCTAGCAACCTCTTTCTTATAGAACTACGTTCTATCTCTGCTTTGCCTTAGACCCTCTTCTCTAGGTCTCTCTGGCCTTTTAATCTCTCATGACTTGTTATCATGACCACTTTCTTTAGATCCGAAAAGAACTCTTCATTATCCATATCATCATCTAGGCATATAGTTCCTTACAGCTCAGTCGCCCTTACAGCTATGGTTCTTCTTAACCATTCTTATGGTCGACCTTAGGGAATATTGAAGACTGTGTCTGGGGTAAGAGCAAATACCTTTCCTAGGGATGTCTGCAGGCAACCTCTTACAAAGTGGCCTTTCTTACCACAACTGCTTTGCCCTGCTCGGCATTCCCATGTGCCATGGCTCTTTCCACCACATTGACATCTCTGCTCTCCAATCTGATCATTACCTTGACCAGTCCCTTGTCTGAACTATCGCCTCTTTCTCTTGCTATTGGCTTTACAACTTGAGCTACCTCCCAGAGTGCTCTTAGCCAATGCCTTTCTATTCTCAACACATAGAGGATTCTGTTCTTTTCTGCTTCTCAGGCATACTTCTACAAAACTTTGAATATCAGTACTCAGCTTTGGACTTGGACTCCGTCTTTGCTAAGGGAAAGCTAAGTTTAGTCTGTATACTAAAGGCTATCTGAGAAAAACCATTATAAAATAATTTCTCTGGGTGAGTTTATCAACTAGTGAAGCTTCCTTACCTTAACTTCGTCTTTGGCATTCATCATCCCAAAGATATACTACATTGTACTCATATCTCATGGCTCATTACTTTCCTTAGGCTAGGTCTAACTGCGACCTCGGGATCTAACTGCGATCAACCGTTAGCCTCTTCAGAATCTAACTGCGACTCTGAAGCTATTAGGATCTAACTGCGACCCTGGAGCCATGCTAGGATCTATCTGTGACCCTCCAGAATCTAACTACGATTCTGTTGTACTGTATATCTCCCAGAGATTTTAAACCAACAAACTAAGTTATAAGGTTAACTGCTTCCACCTGTTGATAACTCCATAAAAATAAACATTTGAAAATTTTATAGCCTCAATCATTTACCCAGACTTTACTTACTTCCTCTCTTACTCAGGAGTTCCTTCACATCTTTCAACTTGTGCTCTAACTGCTAGCCATTTTGCTCTAACTGCGAGCATTCTACATCAGATCCAACTCTTATCTGAAGAGTGATCTATACTCATCTGAATCTAGCTCTGTCTGAGAGCCATCTGTTTCAAATCCAACTCTTATCTGAAGAGTGATCTAGAAACAATCCCTTTACTGTTATCTGTATACCATTCTGCTCAATAGAAATGGCCCTGAGCACTGTATTCACAAGCTTATAGAAATACCTGAGTAACCTCAATCATATCTGAGTAACCTCAATCATATCATAACTTATCATCCCATAACTGAGACTATCTATCATCCTCAATACATTCATATCATCCTCATAACATATGGTATGGGAGCAACCTACTTTCTCATAACTTCCTTATCACATATATGTACTCATATATACTCTACCCTGCATGCACTGAAAAAGGGGAGTATCCATTCATCATAGCATACTCTAACATGCATGTCATCCTTTGACAACTGCAAGGAGATGCAACTATCATAACTTATGGCACATAAGCCATATCATCATCATATTTTGCTCAACCATCCATTAGATATCGTAACAATCCAAGTAAGCCTCAAAACATATTTTCTTGATCATATTATTTGTCAGATCATCATCTGATCATACTATCTATCGCATTATCTATCAGATTATCAATCACATGATCAGAATCTGACAGGCACCTCTGTCTATCTTACTTAGGCTGCCACACTACCCTCTTACCAGGGAATAGACTCAACCCTTCACTATTTTATCTTACATTAGGAATAGGGGAGTCACTTTATCTCTTAACTGTGGCTACCTCTTTACTATCTCTCAACTTCTTCTATCTTTCCATCAGTCCCTATCAGTCTTGGTTATTCTTGACCGGACTATGGTTCCTTATTGATCTTTCTTTTTATCCTAGCGAACTTGAGTCGCATGGATCTCATTCATCATCTTTTACTATTACTTCTACTTTCTAGGGTACTATGCCCTAGGTCTATCACTTCTCCATGATGGAATCCCTCTGCTCAGAGAACATTGAGCTCTTTATCTATTACCCATCACGTCTCTCACCTTAGGCCATGTGCTAGGATCATTCCTAGGCAAATCTTATCCCAGCTTTTAGGTCTTCTATTCAGATTAGCTGAATAAAACCCCTGTAATGTAGATCTACTCTTAGTTACCACATAGAGGATCTACTTTTTCACATTGTCTTAAATTGATCTTTCGTACCTCAGTACCTTTGTACTGTCTAGCTTATCATATGTTATACCAATCCTCTAGCTGGTAGACTTCAGCGAGTTTGGTACCTTCATTCTCTTCATCATATGGCCTCTGCCAATTATAGTCGCGACTTGAGAACTGCATAGTCACAACTCACATGCTCTGCGACTTTTAGTCGCAACCGTCGCACACTACTCGTCACGACCTGGCATCTCTGCGTCATTTAGTCGCAACCTATAACATCACTACCTGAACTCCTTTGTACACTGGTCGCGTACTGCAATATTACTCATCGCGACCTGAGGTCTTCTCACGTCGCAACATCAACTTATCTGTACATATTAGTCGCGACATAAGACCCCTCTTCTCTACTTCCTACTTTTAAAACATGTAGTCATACTCATCCTCATACAACGGCAACATACTAGGTATAGGGTAGCTCAATAGTGTGCATACTGGACAATACAATCCAATCCAATACAGGATTTATCCATTCATTAGCCAGTGGAAACAGAACACAAATAAACTCGTACCTTAGTTTGGGACAGGAAACTTTCTTATCTCGTCGCCAGTCAGGGTATATATTCTTCCTTAAGTCGAGTATCTTTCGTCTGTTGTGTTCTGTGGACACTCCCTGGCATAATGTCCATACTTTCCACACCTATAGCGTAACCCTTGACCTACTGGACAAGGCCTCATACCATGGTCTCGACCACAGTTCCTACATTCATTAGGCCTTGGTTGCCTACTAACTTCTCTTGGCCCACTACCTGGCCTACGTCCTTGCTTCTTATGAACTTTTGACCCATATGCTGGCTCATTTCTCTTCTTACTGTTCCTTTTCAAGGAACCTGGTGGCATCACTTTCAGTGGTACTGATGGAGTAAGCTCACTCTTTTCTGGTTATTGCACATTCTTTTCTAGCTTGTAAACTGCCAGCTGGGTCTTTCTTTCAGTGGGACATTCTAAAATTTTAAAGATTTTCTCTAACTAGCTTACCCAATCCTCAGCTGTTTGAGTGTCAAAAGTCCCTTCAACATGGGCGGATTAAATTTATGGAATCATTCCATCCATGTTTGCAGACTTTCCTGGTCATTATTATTTCTTATAGACCCCTGATGTCTATTCATTCCAGTCTGCTCATGATCTGGCTGAGGTTCAGGTTCTATATCATTCTCTGGTACTACCTCCTTCCCAGACTGTTGTAATCTTGCAACCGCAGCAGCAACCGCCGTAGTGATAGCAGAATCTCGCTCTTGATCTTGGCGAGCCTGGGTTGCCCACATCTCATCGTGACTTAACTTGTTGTAACTTGGATATCTGGCATCCTCACTACAGTATCTGGTTACAACACGATACCTCAAGCTACTCTTTGCAGCTTCCTCAGTCGTAAACTGATCAACTTCTATCCCTATCCATAGAGGAAACTGCTTCTCAAACATTATTCTGCTTAGTCCAGCCATATTGTGTTAATAAACATGAGACCTCGACTGTATCGGCTGACTAAGATTAGCCCATCATAATCATATCCTTCGTAAGACTATAAAGCTCGGGGTCCAGCCTCATACATCTGGGTGTCATTGTCTTCTGTCTAAACCTTTCCAAGCAGTGAACACCATCCCTATATCCTTCTCTAGGGAGAGGACCACTTAAACTTATCATTTGTTTAAGGAATCAAACTAACTAAACCAGAGCATCACTGAGCCAGAACCTTCTGTTCTGTGCCAGAATCTTATGCTCGGAGCCAGAACCCTTTGTTCCGTGCTAACCTTATTCTGTACTAACACCATAAATTATCTGTTCACAGCATTTCCTAATCCAGAATCCTTTGCTCTGATACCAAAATGAAACATCCTTACGTTCGTATGTCTTAGGGACCATTCAGTAGCATTTAGAACCACTTTCAAGGTCATTGAAGTCCAATTCCCCAATCTGGAATTTTACTCTTATCGAGTACTGTTCACTTGAAAATTCCAGATGAGTGACCTGACTTCGAAAAATAATAACTAATTCTATAAAAATCAAAATGAAGTGGTTCCAATTGATAAATGAAGCTAACTCAATTATATTTAATGAAAAAATAACTCGTTGACCATTAGTTGACCAAGTCAACGTCAGTCAACGTGTCAACTTTACTGTTCATCCCACGTTTTTCTCCTGAATCCAACATTCTGGTCCCAACTTTGATAATTTATATCTCCTTGTGTAGACATCCAAATGATACGTTTTATATATCAAATTAAAGCTTGGTATGTATACTATCTACCATAAAAATTTCATACATTTATTCATCCATTTACTATTTTTAATCATTTATCAAACATGACTAGGTTACCACGTGTTACTGTTCACAGTGGTAAATTTCAGCATTTCTACTTTGCATACATATACATACATCCATCATACATCAGTCAAACATGTCAAATAACACTTATTATTAATTAATAAGTTGTTTTACAATCTGGGTATGTACAAAAGTTCCCACATCTCTATCACATCTTTTCCTACCTAAACTCCGGCAGCATAACCGCTACGCTTCATCTTCAGAAAGTAACTGATCTTGTACCGATTCGGTAATTCCCGTGAGAACTACCATTCTACGTAAGTACCCAGGAAAGACTGGATGAACCAGCTAGGTCCACTCACTTCCAGCCTCCTTAGACAGTACCTACGTACACAGTACGTATCAGTTGCTTTCCTTATCTTGTCATAATTTCGGCAGCATAACAGCGCCTCTTAAAATTCCCAGAATTCATTTTGACATAACCTCCCCTGTAATGGTTTACTTATTGGGATGAGATTCGGGGGAATCTCAGTAGCAATAATCATAACAATATATGTAATGCAGAGTGACAGTGCTTGCTTGTGATTGTGTACAGATAAGTATGCTGCGTGCTTCCATGCTTAATAACATATGATCATAGCATTATAGCAGAGCTTCAGACATAACATATAAGACAACAATCCAACCAAACAATAGCACAACAAGTCACAAAGCCATTACATAAAAGCTAGGATTAGTTACTACCTGGCTAGCTTAGCAGAACTCCACTATCCTTATTCTGCTTCCAGCTCCGCCAGAACTTCCTTACTTCCTTTTCTCCTTTCTCTCTTCCTTTCCTTCTCCTTCTCTCTCTTCTTTCTCTCCCTTCTCCCTTGCCTTGCGTGAATGAAAATGGAATGGAGGGGGGGTATTTATAATTGCCTTCAATGGCAATTCTGCAGTTTCTATGAACTTTGATCCTGCGGTCCTGGTTTTTCCTGGATTTTCCTATTTTCTTTAATTCCTCCTTTACTGTATCATGCATGACATCATTGGGACACCTCACCAGGACACCTCAGCGCCACATTTATCACATGTCTGAAATCCTGGACACCTCAGCAGCTGACTCAGCATGCTGACTCACCGGTCCAGTCTCTTGCCTCGTAATACGTGTCCTCAACTTTTTCTTCTGCCTTTATGTTGGCGCCATGTGTCATCTTACTGGCACCTGTCACGCCTTCCAATGCTATCCAGATAAATCCAGGACTTTATCTGATCGCCTCCTCGGTTATCGTGCCGACCGAGTAACTTTACTTTATTGAAACAGCATTAAAATACTATTTTAATGCCACTTTTTCCCACATACTTCATGGGCTACGTTTTTGGGCTTTGGGAATGTTGTCTTGGATCCTGATCAAGCCCAAGTACTCTGATGGCTCGATTCCCAAGAAACAGCCCTTGGCAAATTACCAAAATACCCTTGGGTGCCCTTTCTTGCACTATTTTAACCCTAAGGGTAAAATCGTCATTTTACACCCTTCTGTACTCTGTCAGGGCATATATTGACTCTAAGTAGCTTTATCTGTATATACCTTGGCTTCTGGGCCTGTCCAGAATTACCAAAATGCCCTCCATTCATCTGTTACACTTTTGTACAACACAGGGGCATTTTCGTAATTTCGCACTTTTCCGGGGTTCTGCCGGACACTGGCCCACCTATCAGTCCAAGTGTCTCATTGGGCCTCTGTTGGCGCCATTATTGGGCCTTTCCGAGTCCAATACCTTCATGGCACGCATTACGAGGAATCTTCCCCCGTTAATAATTATTGAATATTTTATCTATTATTCACCGTTTATACACATATCCGGACACCGGCTCCTTCTGTCCGATACACTGGCCTGCGGTGTTCAGGCATCCCTGTGAGTCATATCAGTCATCTGACCGAGATCATCCGAACTCATTCAGTCCCTTTTTAAATACCGATAAATCTCCCTATCGGATACCCGGAGGCCTCACACTCCCGTCTGGATTTTCTGATTTGCGAATAACTTTTTATACAGACCTCCTATCGGTATTCTGTCAGTTTCCCGACATCCGTCCCATAAGGACGTATCATCCTGTATTTTCTCAACTAGATCTGAAATCTAGGATATCCGGTAGGAATTTTTATAACTTTTGGACGATCAGTCCATTTCTGGCTATCTGGAGTCTTCAAAAATTCCTGTATTAAGCCAGATTACCGAGCGTCACTTGCTCTCTCTACCGGTGAAATCTGGGACTGAAATGCTTTCGGACAGTCCAAACCACTTCCGGCCTGACTTTCTTTAATTACAATTTAGCCCCAGGGAACTTTTCTTCTTTTCATTTAAGTCCCTTTTTATTTGGCTAAAATTACACTTAAGGACCCCATATTTTTGTCTACTATCCTTTTTGGCCTTGAAACTTTCCATAATTGCACTTAAGTCCTTTCATTTCCTTTACTAGGTCTAGGGGCATTATTGTCTTTTCATATTTTACCAGAGTATTCTCTGGCCCTGGTCAACTATCCAGATACCCCTTCTTGACTGTCTAACCTTAGCCAAATGACCAAAATACCCTTTACTCATTCTTCAGTTATTCTATAACATAAGGGCATTTTCGTCATTTTGCACATTTTTCCCGGACACCGGCCCCTCTTACCCCTGAACTGATATTATGGGCCTGGGCCTTCCCTGGTGTCACTACGGGCCTTAGACAACACTGTATGGCCTCTAGCCATTGTCCGATCATTTCTATTCGGACTGCCTTTCCTTTACCGATTATAACTGTAAATTCCCATCTTCAGGAATTTTTACAGAAAAATCGGGACCTCAAATCAAAATTCTGTGACTCCTCATTCAATCCGGAATCATTTTCTCTATCTCCCGGTATTTTCAGATATTTTATCCGGACCGAGCTGTTTTGGCCTGAAAAAGCACTCACGCGCACACTTTTCCAAAATGACCATTTTACCCCTGGTCACATTTCTAATTCTTTCATACACATAGAGACCTCATATGCACATTTCACAGTTCAGTGAAATAATCAGCATAATTTTCTCTATTTTCTGGCAAAATATGGTACTCATCGGCTACCAGACCGATCTTTCCCATAATTACGATTATGCCCTTGATTTCTCCTTATGGCATCTCTAGGCCTAAAAATTGGGGTGTTACATGGAACGCCCTCTTTCTTTGCAAAATTCATGCATATTCGTCAAGAATCGGTTACCGAAAGCTAGAACTTTGGAACTTTTGCACACTTGCAGAATTGAATGAAAAGTCACGACCCACCTCAACATTCAATCAATAAGAATTCTAGAATGCCACTTTGGTTGTGGCTTCTATCCATAGAGATCTCGAGAGTGTTTCTAGCCTCTTCTAGCGTACGTTTTGCACTGCTGAAGAATTGAATACAAAGTCAAGAAGCATCTTGACATTCAAATTGCAATCTGGAACGCCCTCTTTCTTTGCAAAATTCATGCATATTCGTCAAGAATCGGTTACCGAAAGCTAGAACTTTGGAACTTTTGCACACTTGCAGAATTGAATGAAAAGTCACGACCCACCTCAACATTCAATCAATAAGAATTCTAGAATGCCACTTTGGTTGTGGCTTCTATCCATAGAGATCTCGAGAGTGTTTCTAGCCTCTTCTAGCGTACGTTTTGCACTGCTGAAGAATTGAATACAAAGTCAAGAACTGTCTTGACATTCAAATTGCAATCTGGAACGCCCTCTTTCTTTGCAAAATTCATGCATATTCGTCAAGAATCGGTTACCGAAAGCTAGAACTTTGGAACTTTTGCACACTTGCAGAATTGAATGAAAAGTCACGACCCACCTCAACATTCAATCAATAAGAATTCTAGAATGCCACTTTGGTTGTGGCTTCTATCCATACAGATCTCGAGAGTGTGTCTAGCCTCTTCTAGCGTACGTTTTGCACTGCTGAAGAATTGAATACAAAGTCAAGAACCATCTTGACATTCAAATTGCAATCTGGAACGCCCTCTTTCTTTGCAAAATTCATGCATATTCGTCAAGAATCGGTTACCGAAAGCTAGAACTTTGGAACTTTTGCACACTTGCAGAATTGAATGAAAAGTCACGACCCACCTCAACTTTCAATCAATAAGAATTCTAGAATGCCACTTTGGTTGTGGCTTCTATCCATAGAGATCTCGAGAGTGTTTCTAGCCTCTTCTAGCGTACGTTTTGCACTGCTGAAGAATTGAATACAAAGTCAAGAACCGTCTTGACATTCAAATTGCAATCTGGAACGCCCTCTTTCTTTGCAAAATTCATGCATATTCGTCAAGAATCGGTTACCGAAAGCTAGAACTTTGGAACTTTTGCACACTTGCAGAATTGAATGAAAAGTCACGACCCACCTCAACATTCAATCAATAAGAATTCTAGAATGCCACTTTGGGTGTGGCTTCTATCCATACAGATCTCGAGAGTGTTTCTAGCCTCTTCTAGCGTACGTTTTGCACTGCTGAAGAATTGAATACAAAGTCAAGAAGCATCTTGACATTCAAATTGCAATCTGGAACGCCCTCTTTCTTTGCAAAATTCATGCATATTCGTCAAGAATCGGTTACCGAAAGCTAGAACTTTGGAACTTTTGCACACTTGCAGAATTGAATGAAAAGTCACGACCCACCTCAACTTTCAATCAATAAGAATTCTAGAATGCCACTTTGGTTGTGGCTTCTATCCATAGAGATCTCGAGAGTGTTTCTAGCCTCTTCTAGCGTACGTTTTGCACTGCTGAAGAATTGAATACAAAGTCAAGAACCGTCTTGACATTCAAATTGCAATCTGGAACGCCCTCTTTCTTTGCAAAATTCATGCATATTCGTCAAGAATCAGTTACCGAAAGCTAGAACTTTGGAACTTTTGCACACTTGCAGAATTGAATGAAAAGTCACGACCCACCTCAACATTCAATCAATAAGAATTCTAGAATGCCACTTTGGTTGTGGCTTCTATCCATACAGATCTCGAGAGTGTGTCTAGCCTCTTCTAGCGTACGTTTTGCACTGCTGAAGAATTGAATACAAAGTCAAGAACCATCTTGACATTCAAATTGCAATCTGGAACGCCCTCTTTCTTTGCAAAATTCATGCATATTCGTCAAGAATCGGTTACCGAAAGCTAGAACTTTGGAACTTTTGCACACTTGCAGAATTGAATGAAAAGTCACGACCCACCTCAACATTCAATCAATAAGAATTCTAGAATGCCACTTTGGTTGTGGCTTCTATCCATACAGATCTCGAGAGTGTTTCTAGCCTCTTCTAGCGTACGTTTTGCACTGCTGAAGAATTGAATACAAAGTCAAGAAGCATCTTGACATTCAAATTGCAAGCTGGAACGCCCTCTTTCTTTGCAAAATTCATGCATATTCGTCAAGAATCGGTTACCGAAAGCTAGAACTTTGGAACTTTTGCACACTTGCAGAATTGAATGAAAAGTCACGACCCACCTCAACATTCAATCAATAAGAATTCTAGAATGCCACTTTGGTTGTGGCTTCTATCCATAGAGATCTCGAGAGTGTTTCTAGCCTCTTCTAGCGTACGTTTTGCACTGCTGAAGAATTGAATACAAAGTCAAGAACCGTCTTGACATTCAAATTGCAATCTGGAACGCCCTCTTTCTTTGCAAAATTCATGCATATTCGTCAAGAATCGGTTACCGAAAGCTAGAACTTTGGAACTTTTGCACACTTGCAGAATTGAATGAAAAGTCACGACCCACCTCAACATTCAATCAATAAGAATTCTAGAATGCCACTTTGGTTGTGGCTTCTATCCATAGAGATCTCGAGAGTGTTTCTAGCCTCTTCTAGCGTACGTTTTGCACTGCTGAAGAATTGAATACAAAGTCAAGAAGCATCTTGACATTCAAATTGCAATCTGGAACGCCCTCTTTCTTTGCAAAATTCATGCATATTCGTCAAGAATCGGTTACCGAAAGCTAGAACTTTGGAACTTTTGCACACTTGCAGAATTGAATGAAAAGTCACGACCCACCTCAACATTCAATCAAGAAGAATTCTAGAATGCCACTTTGGTTGTGGCTTCTATCCATACAGATCTCGAGAGTGTGTCTAGCCTCTTCTAGCGTACGTTTTGCACTGCTGAAGAATTGAATACAAAGTCAAGAACCCTCTTGACATTCAAATTGCAATCTGGAACGCCCTCTTTCTTTGCAAAATTCATGCATATTCGTCAAGAATCGGTTACCGAAAGCTAGAACTTTGGAACTTTTGCACACTTGCAGAATTGAATGAAAAGTCACGACCCACCTCAACATTCAATCAATAAGAATTCTAGAATGCCACTTTGGTTGTGGCTTCTATCCATACAGATCTCGAGAGTGTTTCTAGCCTCTTCTAGCGTACGTTTTGCACTGCTGAAGAATTGAATACAAAGTCAAGAAGCATCTTGACATTCAAATTGCAAGCTGGAACGCCCTCTTTCTTTGCAAAATTCATGCATATTCGTCAAGAATCGGTTACCGAAAGCTAGAGCTTTGGAACTTTTGCACACTTGCAGAATTGAATGAAAAGTCACGACCCACCTCAACATTCAATCAATAAGAATTCTAGAATGCCACTTTGGTTGTGGCTTCTATCCATAGAGATCTCGAGAGTGTTTCTAGCCTCTTCTAGCGTACGTTTTGCACTGCTGAAGAACTGAATACAAAGTCAAGAACCGTCTTGACATTCAAATTGCAATCTGGAACGCCCTCTTTCTTTGCAAAATTCATGCATATTCGTCAAGAATCGGTTACCGAAAGCTAGAACTTTGGAACTTTTGCACACTTGCAGAATTGAATGAAAAGTCACGACCCACCTCAACATTCAATCAATAAGAATTCTAGAATGCCACTTTGGTTGTGGCTTCTATCCATAGAGATCTCGAGAGTGTTTCTAGCCTCTTCTAGCGTACGTTTTGCACTGCTGAAGAATTGGATACAAAGTCAAGAACCGTCTTGACATTCAAATTGCAATCTGGAACGCCCTCTTTCTTTGCAAAATTCATGCATATTCGTCAAGAATCGGTTACCGAAAGCTAGAACTTTGGAACTTTTGCACACTTGCAGAATTGAATGAAAAGTCACGACCCACCTCAACATTCAATCAATAAGAATTCTAGAATGCCACTTTGGTTGTGGCTTCTATCCATATAGATCTCGAGAGTGTTTCTAGCCTCTTCTAGCGTACGTTTTGCACTGCTGAAGAATTGAATACAAAGTCAAGAACCATCTTGACATTCAAATTGCAATCTGGAACGCCCTCTTTCTTTGCAAAATTCATGCATATTGGTCAAGAATCGGTTACCGAAAGCTAGAACTTTGGAACTTTTGCACATTTGCAGAATTGAATGAAAAGTCACGACCCACCTCAACATTCAATCAATAAGAATTCAAGAATGCCACTATGGTTGTGGCTTCTATCCATACAGATCTCGAGAGTGTTTCTAGCCTCTTCTAGCGTACGTTTTGCCCCGCTGGAGAATTGAATACAATGTCAAGAACCATCTTGGCATTCAAATGGTAATCCGGAACGCCCTCTTTCTTTGCAAAATTCATGCATATTCGTCAAGAATCGGTTACCGAAAGCTAGAACTTTGGAACTGTTGCACACTTGCAGAATTGAATGAAAAGTCATGACCCAGCTCAACATTCAATCAATAAGAATTCTAGAATGCCACTTTGGTTGTGGCTTCTATCCATACAGATCTCGAGAGTGTTTCTAGCCTCTTCTAGCGTACGTTTTGCACTGCTGAAGAATTGAATACAAAGTCAAGAACCATCTTGACAATCAAATTGCAATCTGGAACGCCCTCTTTCTTTGCAAAATTCATTCATATTCGTCAAGAATCGGTTACCGAAAGCTAGAACTTTGGAACTTTTGCACACTTTCAGAATTGAATGAAAAGTCACGACCCACCTCAACATTCAATCAATAAGAATTCTAGAATGCCACTTTGGTTGTGGCTTCTATCCATACAGATCTCGAGAGTGTTTCTAGCCTCTTCTAGCGTACGTTTTGCACTGCTGAAGAATTGAATACAAAGTCAAGAACCTTCTTGACATTCAAATTGCAATCTGGAACGCCCTCTTTCTTTGCAAAATTCATGCATATTCGTCAAGAATCGGTTACCGAAAGCTAGAACTTTGGAACTTTTGCACACTTGCAGAATTGAATGAAAAGTCACGACCCACCTCAACATTCAATCAATAAGAATTCTAGAATGCCACTTTGGTTGTGGCTTCTATCCATAGAGATCTCGAGAGTGTTTCTAGCCTCTTCTAGCGTACGTTTTGCACTGCTGAAGAACTGAATACAAAGTCAAGAACCGTCTTGACATTCAAATTGCAATCTGGAACGCCCTCTTTCTTTGCAAAATTCATGCATATTCGTCAAGAATCGGTTACCGAAAGCTAGAACTTTGGAACTTTTGCACACTTGCAGAATTGAATGAAAAGTCACGACCCACCTCAACATTCAATCAATAAGAATTCTAGAATGCCACTTTGGTTGTGGCTTCTATCCATACAGATCTCGAGAGTGTTTCTAGCCTCTTCTAGCGTACGTTTTGCACTGCTGAAGAATTGAATACAAAGTCAAGAAGCATCTTGACATTCAAATTGCAAGCTGGAACGCCCTCTTTCTTTGCAAAATTCATGCATATTCGTCAAGAATCGGTTACCGAAAGCTAGAGCTTTGGAACTTTTGCACACTTGCAGAATTGAATGAAAAGTCACGACCCACCTCAACATTCAATCAATAAGAATTCTAGAATGCCACTTTGGTTGTGGCTTCTATCTATACAGATCTCGAGAGTGTGTCTAGCCTCTTCTAGCGTACGTTTTGCACTGCTGAAGAATTGAATACAAAGTCAAGAACCGTCTTGACATTCAAATTGCAATCTGGAACGCCCTCTTTCTTTGCAAAATTCATGCATATTCGTCAAGAATCGGTTACCGAAAGCTAGAACTTTGGAACTTTTGCACACTTGCAGAATTGAATGAAAAGTCACGACCCACCTCAACATTCAATCAATAAGAATTCTAGAATGCCACTTTGGTTGTGGCTTCTATCCATAGAGATCTCGAGAGTGTTTCTAGCCTCTTCTAGCGTACGTTTTGCACTGCTGAAGAATTGAATACAAAGTCAAGAACCGTCTTGACATTCAAATTGCAATCTGGAACGCCCTCTTTCTTTGCAAAATTCATGCATATTCGTCAAGAATCGGTTACCGAAAGCTAGAACTTTGGAACTTTTGCACACTTGCAGAATTGAATGAAAAGTCACGACCCACCTCAACATTCAATCAATAAGAATTCTAGAATGCCACTTTGGTTGTGGCTTCTATCCATACAGATCTCGAGAGTGTGTCTAGCCTCTTCTAGCGTACGTTTTGCACTGCTGAAGAATTGAATACAAAGTCAAGAACCATCTTGACATTCAAATTGCAATCTGGAACGCCCTCTTTCTTTGCAAAATTCATGCATATTCGTCAAGAATCGGTTACCGAAAGCTAGAACTTTGGAACTTTTGCACACTTGCAGAATTGAATGAAAAGTCACGACCCACCTCAACATTCAATCAATAAGAATTCTAGAATGCCACTTTGGTTGTGGCTTCTATCCATACAGATCTCGAGAGTGTTTCTAGCCTCTTCTAGCGTACGTTTTGCACTGCTGAATAATTGAATACAAAGTCAAGAAGCATCTTGACATTCAAATTGCAAGCTGGAACGCCCTCTTTCTTTGCAAAATTCATGCATATTCGTCAAGAATCGGTTACCGAAAGCTAGAGCTTTGGAACTTTTGCACACTTGCAGAATTGAATGAAAAGTCACGACCCACCTCAACATTCAATCAATAAGAATTCTAGAATGCCACTTTGGTTGTGGCTTCTATCTATACAGATCTCGAGAGTGTGTCTAGCCTCTTCTAGCGTACGTTTTGCACTGCTGAAGAATTGAATACAAAGTCAAGAACCGTCTTGACATTCAAATTGCAATCTGGAACGCCCTCTTTCTTTGCAAAATTCATGCATATTCGTCAAGAATCGGTTACCGAAAGCTAGAACTTTGGAACTTTTGCACACTTGCAGAATTGAATGAAAAGTCACGACCCACCTCAGCATTCAATCAATAAGAATTCTAGAATGCCACTTTGGTTGTGGCTTCTATCCATAGAGATCTCGAGAGTGTTTCTAGCCTCTTCTAGCGTACGTTTTGCACTGCTGAAGAATTGAATACAAAGTCAAGAACCGTCTTGACATTCAAATTGCAATCTGGAACGCCCTCTTTCTTTGCAAAATTCATGCATATTCGTCAAGAATCGGTTACCGAAAGCTAGAACTTTGGAACTTTTGCACACTTGCAGAATTGAATGAAAAGTCACGACCCACCTCAACATTCAATCAATAAGAATTCAAGAATGCCACTATGGTTGTGGCTTCTATCCATACAGATCTCGAGAGTGTTTCTAGCCTCTTCTAGCGTACGTTTTGCCCCGCTGGAGAATTGAATACAATGTCAAGAACCATCTTGGCATTCAAATGGTAATCCGGAACGCCCTCTTTCTTTGCAAAATTCATGCATATTCGTCAAGAATCGGTTACCGAAAGCTAGAACTTTGGAACTGTTGCACACTTGCAGAATTGAATGAAAAGTCATGACCCAGCTCAACATTCAATCAATAAGAATTCTAGAATGCCACTTTGGTTGTGGCTTCTATCCATACAGATCTCGAGAGTGTTTCTAGCCTCTTCTAGCGTACGTTTTGCACTGCTGAAGAATTGAATACAAAGTCAAGAACCATCTTGACAATCAAATTGCAATCTGGAACGCCCTCTTTCTTTGCAAAATTCATTCATATTCGTCAAGAATCGGTTACCGAAAGCTAGAACTTTGGAACTTTTGCACACTTTCAGAATTGAATGAAAAGTCACGACCCACCTCAACATTCAATCAATAAGAATTCTAGAATGCCACTTTGGTTGTGGCTTCTATCCATACAGATCTCGAGAGTGTTTCTAGCCTCTTCTAGCGTACGTTTTGCACTGCTGAAGAATTGAATACAAAGTCAAGAACCTTCTTGACATTCAAATTGCAATCTGGAACGCCCTCTTTCTTTGCAAAATTCATGCATATTCGTCAAGAATCGGTTACCGAAAGCTAGAACTTTGGAACTTTTGCACACTTGCAGAATTGAATGAAAAGTCACGACCCACCTCAACATTCAATCAATAAGAATTCTAGAATGCCACTTTGGTTGTGGCTTCTATCCATAGAGATCTCGAGAGTGTTTCTAGCCTCTTCTAGCGTACGTTTTGCACTGCTGAAGAACTGAATACAAAGTCAAGAACCGTCTTGACATTCAAATTGCAATCTGGAACGCCCTCTTTCTTTGCAAAATTCATGCATATTCGTCAAGAATCGGTTACCGAAAGCTAGAACTTTGGAACTTTTGCACACTTGCAGAATTGAATGAAAAGTCACGACCCACCTCAACATTCAATCAATAAGAATTCTAGAATGCCACTTTGGTTGTGGCTTCTATCCATACAGATCTCGAGAGTGTTTCTAGCCTCTTCTAGCGTACGTTTTGCACTGCTGAAGAATTGAATACAAAGTCAAGAAGCATCTTGACATTCAAATTGCAAGCTGGAACGCCCTCTTTCTTTGCAAAATTCATGCATATTCGTCAAGAATCGGTTACCGAAAGCTAGAGCTTTGGAACTTTTGCACACTTGCAGAATTGAATGAAAAGTCACGACCCACCTCAACATTCAATCAATAAGAATTCTAGAATGCCACTTTGGTTGTGGCTTCTATCTATACAGATCTCGAGAGTGTGTCTAGCCTCTTCTAGCGTACGTTTTGCACTGCTGAAGAATTGAATACAAAGTCAAGAACCGTCTTGACATTCAAATTGCAATCTGGAATGCCCTCTTTCTTTGCAAAATTCATGCATATTCGTCAAGAATCGGTTACCGAAAGCTAGAACTTTGGAACTTTTGCACACTTGCAGAATTGAATGAAAAGTCACGACCCACCTCAACATTCAATCAATAAGAATTCTAGAATGCCACTTTGGTTGTGGCTTCTATCCATAGAGATCTCGAGAGTGTTTCTAGCCTCTTCTAGCGTACGTTTTGCACTGCTGAAGAATTGAATACAAAATCAAGAACCGTCTTGACATTCAAATTGCAATCTGGAACGCCCTCTTTCTTTGCAAAATTCATGCATATTCGTCAAGAATCGGTTACCGAAAGCTAGAACTTTGGAACTTTTGCACACTTGCAGAATTGAATGAAAAGTCACGACCCACCTCAACATTCAATCAATAAGAATTCTAGAATGCCACTTTGGTTGTGGCTTCTATCCATACAGATCTCGAGAGTGTGTCTAGCCTCTTCTAGCGTACGTTTTGAACTGCTGAAGAATTGAATACAAAGTCAAGAACCATCTTGACATTCAAATTGCAATCTGGAACGCCCTCTTTCTTTGCAAAATTCATGCATATTCGTCAAGAATCGGTTACCTAGAGCTAGAACTTTGGAACTTTTGCACACTTGCAGAATTGAATGAAAAGTCACGACCCACCTCAACATTCAATCAATAAGAATTCTAGAATGCCACTTTGGTTGTGGCTTCTATCCATACAGATCTCGAGAGTGTTTCTAGCCTCTTCTAGCGTACGTTTTGCACTGCTGAATAATTGAATACAAAGTCAAGAAGCATCTTGACATTCAAATTGCAAGCTGGAACGCCCTCTTTCTTTGCAAAATTCATGCATATTCGTCAAGAATCGGTTACCGAAAGCTAGAGCTTTGGAACTTTTGCACACTTGCAGAATTGAATGAAAAGTCACGACCCACCTCAACATTCAATCAATAAGAATTCTAGAATGCCACTTTGGTTGTGGCTTCTATCTATACAGATCTCGAGAGTGTGTCTAGCCTCTTCTAGCGTACGTTTTGCACTGCTGAAGAATTGAATACAAAGTCAAGAACCGTCTTGACATTCAAATTGCAATCTGGAACGCCCTCTTTCTTTGCAAAATTCATGCATATTCGTCAAGAATCGGTTACCGAAAGCTAGAACTTTGGAACTTTTGCACACTTGCAGAATTGAATGAAAAGTCACGACCCACCTCAGCATTCAATCAATAAGAATTCTAGAATGCCACTTTGGTTGTGGCTTCTATCCATAGAGATCTCGAGAGTGTTTCTAGCCTCTTCTAGCGTACGTTTTGCACTGCTGAAGAATTGAATACAAAGTCAAGAACCGTCTTGACATTCAAATTGCAATCTGGAACGCCCTCTTTCTTTGCAAAATTCATGCATATTCGTCAAGAATCGGTTACCGAAAGCTAGAACTTTGGAACTTTTGCACACTTGCAGAATTGAATGAAAAGTCACGACCCACCTCAACATTCAATCAATAAGAATTCTAGAATGCCACTTTGGTTGTGGCTTCTATCCATAGAGATCTCGAGAGTGTTTCTAGCCTCTTCTAGCGTACGTTTTGCACTGCTGAAGAATTGAATACAAAGTCAAGAACCGTCTTGACATTCAAATTGCAATCTGGAACGCCCTCTTTCTTTGCAAAATTCATGCATATTCGTCAAGAATCGGTTACCGAAAGCTAGAACTTTGGAACTTTTGCACACTTGCAGAATTGAATGAAAAGTCACGACCCACCTCAACATTCAATCAAGAAGAATTCTAGAATGCCACTTTGGTTGTGGCTTCTATCCATACAGATCTCGAGAGTGTGTCTAGCCTCTTTTAGCGTACGTTTTGCACTGCTGAAGAATTGAATACAAAGTCAAGAACCCTCTTGACATTCAAATTGCAATCTGGAACGCCCTCTTTCTTTGCAAAATTCATGCATATTCGTCAAGAATCGGTTACCGAAAGCTAGAACTTTGGAACTTTTGCACACTTGCAGAATTGAATGAAAAGTCACGACCCACCTCAACATTCAATCAATAAGAATTCTAGAATGCCACTTTGGTTGTGGCTTCTATCCATAGAGATCTCGAGAGTGTTTCTAGCCTCTTCTAGCATACGTTTTGCACTGCTGAAGAATTGAATACAAAGTCAAGAAGCATCTTGACATTCAAATTGCAAGCTGGAACGCCCTCTTTCTTTGCAAAATTCATGCATATTCGTCAAGAATCGGTTACCGAAAGCTAGAGCTTTGGAACTTTTGCACACTTGCAGAATTGAATGAAAAGTCACGACCCACCTCAACATTCAATCAATAAGAATTCTAGAATGCCGCTTTGGTTGTGGCTTCTATTTATACAGATCTCGAGAGTGTGTCTAGCCTCTTCTAGCGTACGTTTTGCACTGCTGAAGAATTGAATACAAAGTCAAGAACCATCTTGACATTCAAATTGCAAGCTGGAACGCCCTCTTTCTTTGCAAAATTCATGCATATTCGTCAAGAATCGGTTACCGAAAGCTAGAACTTTGGAACTTTTGCACACTTGCAGAATTGAATGAAAAGTCACGACCCACCTCAACATTCAATCAATAAGAATTCTAGAATGCCACTTTGGTTGTGGCTTCTATCCATAGAGATCTCGAGAGTGTTTCTAGCCTCTTCTAGCGTACGTTTTGCACTGCTGAAGAATTGGATACAAAGTCAAGAACCGTCTTGACATTCAAATTGCAATCTGGAACGCCCTCTTTCTTTGCAAAATTCATGCATATTCGTCAAGAATCGGTTACCGAAAGCTAGAACTTTGGAACTTTTGCACACTTGCAGAATTGAATGAAAAGTCACGACCCACCTCAACATTCAATCAATAAGAATTCTAGAATGCCACTTTGGTTGTGGCTTCTATCCATATAGATCTCGAGAGTGTTTCTAGCCTCTTCTAGCGTACGTTTTGCACTGCTGAAGAATTGAATACAAAGTCAAGAACCATCTTGACATTCAAATTGCAATCTGGAACGCCCTCTTTCTTTGCAAAATTCATGCATATTGGTCAAGAATCGGTTACCGAAAGCTAGAACTTTGGAACTTTTGCACACTTGCAGAATTGAATGAAAAGTCACGACCCACCTCAACATTCAATCAATAAGAATTCAAGAATGCCACTATGGTTGTGGCTTCTATCCATACAGATCTCGAGAGTGTTTCTAGCCTCTTCTAGCGTACGTTTTGCCCCGCTGGAGAATTGAATACAATGTCAAGAACCATCTTGGCATTCAAATGGTAATCCGGAACGCCCTCTTTCTTTGCAAAATTCATGCATATTCGTCAAGAATCGGTTACCGAAAGCTAGAACTTTGGAACTGTTGCACACTTGCAGAATTGAATGAAAAGTCATGACCCAGCTCAACATTCAATCAATAAGAATTCTAGAATGCCACTTTGGTTGTGGCTTCTATCCATACAGATCTCGAGAGTGTTTCTAGCCTCTTCTAGCGTACGTTTTGCACTGCTGAAGAATTGAATACAAAGTCAAGAACCATCTTGACAATCAAATTGCAATCTGGAACGCCCTCTTTCTTTGCAAAATTCATTCATATTCGTCAAGAATCGGTTACCGAAAGCTAGAACTTTGGAACTTTTGCACACTTTCAGAATTGAATGAAAAGTCACGACCCACCTCAACATTCAATCAATAAGAATTCTAGAATGCCACTTTGGTTGTGGCTTCTATCCATACAGATCTCGAGAGTGTTTCTAGCCTCTTCTAGCGTACGTTTTGCACTGCTGAAGAATTGAATACAAAGTCAAGAACCTTCTTGACATTCAAATTGCAATCTGGAACGCCCTCTTTCTTTGCAAAATTCATGCATATTCGTCAAGAATCGGTTACCGAAAGCTAGAACTTTCGAACTTTTGCACACTTGCAGAATTGAATGAAAAGTCACGACCCACCTCAACATTCAATCAATAAGAATTCTAGAATGCCACTTTGGTTGTGGCTTCTATCCATAGAGATCTCGAGAGTGTTTCTAGCCTCTTCTAGCGTACGTTTTGCACTGCTGAAGAACTGAATACAAAGTCAAGAACCGTCTTGACATTCAAATTGCAATCTGGAACGCCCTCTTTCTTTGCAAAATTCATGCATATTCGTCAAGAATCGGTTACCGAAAGCTAGAACTTTGGAACTTTTGCACACTTGCAGAATTGAATGAAAAGTCACGACCCACCTCAACTTTCAATCAATAAGAATTCTAGAATGCCACTATGGTTGTGGCTTCTATCCATACAGATCTCGAGAGTGTTTCTAGCCTCTTCTAGCGTACGTTTTGCACTGCTGAAGAATTGAATACAAAGTCAAGAAGCATCTTGACATTCAAATTGCAATCTGGAACGCCCTCTTTCTTTGCAAAATTCATGCATATTCGTCAAGAATCGGTTACCGAAAGCTAGAACTTTGGAACTTTTGCACACTTGCAGAATTGAATGAAAAGTCACGACCCAGCTCAACATTCAATCAATAAGAATTCTAGAATGCCACTTTGGTTGTGGCTTCTATCCATACAGATCTCGAGAGTGTTTCTAGCTTCTTCTAGCGTACGTTTTGCACTGCTGAAGAACTGAATACAAAGTCAAGAACCGTCTTGACATTCAAATGGCAATCTGGAACGCCCTCTTTCTTTGCAAAATTCATGCATATTCGTCAAGAATCGGTTAACGAAAGCTAGAACTTTGGAACTTTTGCACACTTGCAGAATTGAATGAAAAGTCACGACCCACCTCAACATTCAATCAATAAGAATTCTAGAATGCCACTTTGGTTGTGGCTTCTATCCATAGAGATCTCGAGAGTGTTTCTAGCCTCTTCTAGCGTACGTTTTGCACTGCTGAAGAACTGAATACAAAGTCAAGAAGCATCTTGACATTCAAATTGCAATCTGGAACGCCCTCTTTCTTTGCAAAATTCATGCATATTCGTCAAGAATGGGTTACCGAAAGCTAGAACTTTGGAACTTTTGCACACTTGCAGAATTGAATGAAAAGTCACGACCCACCTCAACATTTAATCAAGAAGAATTCTAGAATGCCACTTTGGTTGTGGCTTCTATCCATACAGATCTCGAGAGTGTTTCTAGCCTCTTCTAGCGTACGTTTTGCACTGCTGAAGAATTGAATACAAAGTCAAGAAGCATCTTGACATTCAAATTGCAATCTGGAACGCCCTCTTTCTTTGCAAAATTCATGCATATTCGTCAAGAATCGGTTACCGAAAGCTAGAACTTTGGAACTTTTGCACACTTGCAGAATTGAATGAAAAGTCACGACCCACATCAACATTCAATCAATAAGAATTCTAAAATGCCACTTTGGTTGTGGCTTCTATCCATAGAGATCTCGAGAGTGTTTCTAGCCTCTTCTAGCGTACGTTTTGCACTGCTGAAGAACTGGATACAAAGTCAAGAAGCATCTTGACATTCAAATTGCAATCTGGAACGCCCTCTTTCTTTGCAAAATTCATGCATATTCGTCAAGAATCGGTTACCGAAAGCTAGAACTTTGGAACTTTTGCACACTTGCAGAATTGAATGAAAAGTCACGACCCACCTCAACATTCAATCAAGAAGAATTCTAGAATGCCACTATGGTTGTGGCTTCTATCCATACAGATCTCGAGAGTGTTTCTAGCCTCTTCTAGCGTACGTTTTGCACTGCTGAAGAATTGAATACAAAGTCAAGAAGCATCTTGACATTCAAATTGCAATCTGGAACGCCCTCTTTCTTTGCAAAATTCATGCATATTCGTCAAGAATCGGTTACCGAAAGCTAGAACTTTGGAACTTTTGCACACTTGCAGAATTGAATGAAAAGTCACGACCCACCTCAACATTCAATCAATAAGAATTCTAAAATGCCACTTTGGTTGTGGCTTCTATCCATAGAGATCTCGAGAGTGTTTCTAGCCTCTTCTAGCGTACGTTTTGCACTGCTGAAGAACTGAATACAAAGTCAAGAAGCATCTTGACATTCAAATTGCAACCTGGAACGCCCTCTTTCTTTACAAAATTCATGCATATTCGTCAAGAATCGGTTACCGAAAGCTAGAACTTTGGAACTTTTGCACACATGCAGAATTGAATGAAAAGTCACGACCCACCTCAACATTCAATCAATAAGAATTCTAGAATGCCACTTTGGTTGTGGCTTCTATCCATAGAGATCTCGAGAGTGTTTCTAGCCTCTTCTAGCGTACGTTTTGCACTGCTGAAGAATTGAATACAAAGTCAAGAACCGTCTTGACATTCAAATTGCAATCTGGAACGCCCTCTTTCTTTGCAAAATTCATGCATATTCGTCAAGAATCGGTTACCGAAAGCTAGAACTTTGGAACTTTTGCACACTTGCAGAATTGAATGAAAAGTCACGACCCACCTCAACATTCAATCAATAAGAATTCTAGAATGCCACTTTGGTTGTGGCTTCTATCCATACAGATCTCGAGAGTGTTTCTAGCCTCTTCTAGCGTACGTTTTGCACTGCTGAAGAATTGAATACAAAGTCAAGAACCTTCTTGACATTCAAATTGCAATCTGGAACGCCCTCTTTCTTTGCAAAATTCATGCATATTCGTCAGGAATCGGTTACCGAAAGCTAGAACTTTGGAACTTTTGCACACTTGCAGAATTGAATGAAAAGTCACGACCCACCTCAACATTCAATCAATAAGAATTCTAGAATGTCACTTTGGTTGTGGCTTCTATCCATACAGATCTCGAGAGTGTTTCTAGCCTCTTCTAGCGTACGTTTTGCACTGCTGAAGAACTGAATACAAAGTCAAGAAGCATCTTGACATTCAAATTGCAATCTGGAACGCCCTCTTTCTTTGCAAAATTCATGCATATTCGTCAAGAATCGGTTACCGAAAGCTAGAACTTTGGAACTTTTGCACACTTGCAGAATTGAATGAAAAGTCACGACCCACCTCAACATTCAATCAAGAAGAATTCTAGAATGCCACTATGGTTGTGGCTTCTATCCATACAGATCTCGAGAGTGTTTCTAGCCTCTTCTAGCGTACGTTTTGCACTGCTGAAGAATTGAATACAAAGTCAAGAAGCATCTTGACATTCAAATTGCAATCTGGAACGCCCTCTTTCTTTGCAAAATTCATGCATATTCGTCAAGAATCGGTTACCGAAAGCTAGAACTTTGGAACTTTTGAACACTTGCAGAATTGAATGAAAAGTCACGACCCACCTCAACATTCAATCAATAAGAATTCTAAAATGCCACTTTGGTTGTGGCTTCTATCCATAGAGATCTCGAGAGTGTTTCTAGCCTCTTCTAGCGTACGTTTTGCACTGCTGAAGAACTGAATACAAAGTCAAGAAGCATCTTGACATTCAAATTGTAATCTGGAACGCCCTCTTTCTTTACAAAATTCATGCATATTCGTCAAGAATCGGTTACCGAAAGCTAGAACTTTGGAACTTTTGCACACATGCAGAATTGAATGAAAAGTCACGACTCACCTCAACATTCAATCAATAAGAATTCTAGAATGCCACTTTGGTTGTGGCTTCTATCCATAGAGATCTCGAGAGTGTTTCTAGCCTCTTCTAGCGTACGTTTTGCACTGCTGAAGAAATGAATACAAAGTCAAGAACCGTCTTGACATTCAAATTGCAATCTGGAACGCCCTCTTTCTTTGCAAAATTCATGCATATTCGTCAAGAATCGGTTACCGAAAGCTAGAACTTTGGAACTTTTGCACACTTGCAGAATTGAATGAAAAGTCACGACCCACCTCAACTTTCAATCAATAAGAATTCTAGAATGCCACTATGGTTGTGGCTTCTATCCATACAGATCTCGAGAGTGTTTCTAGCCTCTTCTAGCGTACGTTTTGCACTGCTGAAGAATTGAATACAAAGTCAAGAACCGTCTTGACATTCAAATTGCAATCTGGAACGCCCTCTTTCTTTGCAAAATTCATGCATATTCCTCAAGAATCGGTTACCGAAAGCTAGAACTTTGGAACTTTTGCACACTTGCAGAATTGAATGAAAAGTCACGACCCACCTCAACATTCAATCAATAAGAATTCTAGAATGCCACTTTGGTTGTGGCTTCTATCCATAGAGATCTCGAGAGTGTTTCTAGCCTCTTCTAGCGTACGTTTTGCACTGCTGAAGAACTGAATACAAAGTCAAGAACCGTCTTGACATTCAAATTGCAATCTGGAACGCCCTCTTTCTTTGCAAAATTCATGCATATTCGTCAAGAATCGGTTACCGAAAGCTAGAACTTTGGAACTTTTGCACACTTGCAGAATTGAATGAAAAGTCACGACCCACCTCAACTTTCAATCAATAAGAATTCTAGAATGCCACTATGGTTGTGGCTTCTATCCATACAGATCTCGAGAGTGTTTCTAGCCTCTTCTAGCGTACGTTTTGCACTGCTGAAGAATTGAATACAAAGTCAAGAAGCATCTTGACATTCAAATTGCAATCTGGAACGCCCTCTTTCTTTGCAAAATTCATGCATATTCGTCAAGAATCGGTTACCGAAAGCTAGAACTTTGGAACTTTTGCACACTTGCAGAATTGAATGAAAAGTCACGACCCACCTCAACTTTCAATCAATAAGAATTCTAGAATGCCACTATGGTTGTGGCTTCTATCCATACAGATCTCGAGAGTGTTTCTAGCCTCTTCTAGCGTACGTTTTGCACTGCTGAAGAATTGAATACAAAGTCAAGAACCGTCTTGACATTCAAATTGCAATCTGGAACGCCCTCTTTCTTTGCAAAATTCATGCATATTCCTCAAGAATCGGTTACCGAAAGCTAGAACTTTGGAACTTTTGCACACTTGCAGAATTGAATGAAAAGTCACGACCCACCTCAACATTCAATCAATAAGAATTCTAGAATGCCACTTTGGTTGTGGCTTCTATCCATAGAGATCTCGAGAGTGTTTCTAGCCTCTTCTAGCGTACGTTTTGCACTGCTGAAGAACTGAATACAAAGTCAAGAACCGTCTTGACATTCAAATTGCAATCTGGAACGCCCTCTTTCTTTGCAAAATTCATGCATATTCGTCAAGAATCGGTTACCGAAAGCTAGAACTTTGGAACTTTTGCACACTTGCAGAATTGAATGAAAAGTCACGACCCACCTCAACTTTCAATCAATAAGAATTCTAGAATGCCACTATGGTTGTGGCTTCTATCCATACAGATCTCGAGAGTGTTTCTAGCCTCTTCTAGCGTACGTTTTGCACTGCTGAAGAATTGAATACAAAGTCAAGAAGCATCTTGACATTCAAATTGCAATCTGGAACGCCCTCTTTCTTTGCAAAATTCATGCATATTCGTCAAGAATCGGTTACCGAAAGCTAGAACTTTGGAACTTTTGCACACTTGCAGAATTGAATGAAAAGTCACGACCCACCTCAACATTCAACCAATAAGAATTCTAAAATGCCACTTTGGTTGTGGCTTCTATCCATAGAGATCTCGAGAGTGTTTCTAGCCTCTTCTAGCGTACGTTTTGCACTGCTGAAGAACTGAATACAAAGTCAAGAAGCATCTTGACATTCAAATTGCAATCTGGAACGCCCTCTTTCTTTACAAAATTCATGCATATTCGTCAAGAATCGGTTACCGAAAGCTAGAACTTTGGAACTTTTGCACACATGCAGAATTGAATGAAAAGTCACGACTCACCTCAACATTCAATCAATAAGAATTCTAGAATGCCACTTTGGTTGTGGCTTCTATCCATAGAGATCTCGAGAGTGTTTCTAGCCTCTTCTAGCGTACGTTTTGCACTGCTGAAGAAATGAATACAAAGTCAAGAACCGTCTTGACATTCAAATTGCAATCTGGAACGCCCTCTTTCTTTGCAAAATTCATGCATATTCGTCAAGAATCGGTTACCGAAAGCTAGAACTTTGGAACTTTTGCACACTTGCAGAATTGAATGAAAAGTCACGACCCACCTCAACTTTCAATCAATAAGAATTCTAGAATGCCACTATGGTTGTGGCTTCTATCCATACAGATCTCGAGAGTGTTTCTAGCCTCTTCTAGCGTACGTTTTGCACTGCTGAAGAATTGAATACAAAGTCAAGAAGCATCTTGACATTCAAATTGCAATCTGGAACGCCCTCTTTCTTTGCAAAATTCATGCATATTCGTCAAGAATCGGTTACCGAAAGCTAGAACTTTGGAACTTTTGCACACTTGCAGAATTGAATGAAAAGTCACGACCCAGCTCAACATTCAATCAATAAGAATTCTAGAATGCCACTTTGGTTGTGGCTTCTATCCATACAGATCTCGAGAGTGTTTCTAGCCTCTTTTAGCGTACGTTTTGCACTGCTGAAGAACTGAATACAAAGTCAAGAACCGTCTTGACATTCAAATGGCAATCTGGAACGCCCTCTTTCTTTGCAAAATTCATGCATATTCGTCAAGAATCGGTTACCGAAAGCTAGAACTTTGGAACTTTTGCACACTTGCAGAATTGAATGAAAAGTCACGACCCACCTCAACATTCAATCAATAAGAATTCTAGAATGCCACTTTGGTTGTGGCTTCTATCCATACAGATCTCGAGAGTGTTTCTAGCCTCTTCTAGCGTACGTTTTGCACTGCTGAAGAACTGAATACAAAGTCAAGAAGCATCTTGACATTCAAATTGCAATCTGGAACGCCCTCTTTCTTTGCAAAATTCATGCATATTCGTCAAGAATCGGTTACCGAAAGCTAGAACTTTGGAACTTTTGCACACTTGCAGAATTGAATGAAAAGTCACGACCCACCTCAACATTCAATCAATAAGAATTCTAGAATGCCACTTTGGGTGTGGCTTCTATCCATACAGATCTCGAGAGTGTTTCTAGCCTCTTCTAGCGTACGTTTTGCACTGCTGAAGAATTGAATACAAAGTCAAGAAGCATCTTGACATTCAAATTGCAATCTGGAACGCCCTCTTTCTTTGCAAAATTCATTCATATTCGTCAAGAATCGGTTACCGAAAGCTAGAACTTTGGAACTTTAGCACACTTGCAGAATTGAATGAAAAGTGACGACCCACCTCAACATTCAATCAATAAGAATTCTAGAATGCCACTTTGGTTGTGGCTTCTATCCATAGAGATCTCGAGAGTGTGTCTAGCCTCTTCTAGCGTACGTTTTGCACTGCTGAAGAATTGAATACAAAGTCAAGAACCGTCTTGACATTCAAATTGCAATCTGGAACGCCCTCTTTCTTTGCAAAATTCATGCATATTCCTCAAGAATCGGTTACCGAAAGCTAGAACTTTGGAACTTTTGCACACTTGCAGAATTGAATGAAAAGTCACGACCCACCTCAACATTCAATCAATAAGAATTCTAGAATGTCACTTTGGTTGTGGCTTCTATCCATAGAGATCTCGAGAGTGTTTCTAGCCTCTTCTAGCGTACGTTTTGCACTGCTGAAGAATTGAATACAAAGTCAAGAACCGTCTTGACATTCAAATTGCAATCTGGAACGCCCTCTTTCTTTGCAAAATTCATGCATATTCGTCAAGAATCGGTTACCGAAAGCTAGAACTTTGGAACTTTTGCACACTTGCAGAATTGAATGAAAAGTCACGACCCACCTCAACTTTCAATCAATAAGAATTCTAGAATGCCACTATGGTTGTGGCTTCTATCCATACAGATCTCGAGAGTGTTTCTAGCCTCTTCTAGCGTACGTTTTGCACTGCTGAAGAATTGAATACAAAGTAAAGAAGCATCTTGACATTCAAATTGCAATCTGGAACGCCCTCTTTCTTTGCAAAATTCATGCATATTCGTCAAGAATCGGTTACCGAAAGCTAGAACTTTGGAACCTTTGCACACTTGCAGAATTGAATGAAAAGTCACGACCCAGCTCAACATTCAATCAATAAGAATTCTAGAATGCCACTTTGGTTGTGGCTTCTATCCATACAGATCTCGAGAGTGTTTCTAGCCTCTTCTAGCGTAAGTTTTGCACTGCTGAAGAACTGAATACAAAGTCAAGAACCGTCTTGACATTCAAATGGCAATCTGGAACGCCCTCTTTCTTTGCAAAATTCATGCATATTCGTCAAGAATCGGTTACCGAAAGCTAGAACTTTGGAACTTTTGCACACTTGCAGAATTGAATGAAAAGTCACGACCCACCTCAACATTCAATCAATAAGAATTCTAGAATGCCACTTTGGTTGTGGCTTCTATCCATACAGATCTCGAGAGTGTTTCTAGCCTCTTCTAGCGTACGTTTTGCACTGCTGAAGAACTGAATACAAAGTCAAGAACCGTCTTGACATTCAAATGGCAATCTGGAACGCCCTCTTTCTTTGCAAAATTCATGCATATTCGTCAAGAATCGGTTACCGAAAGCTAGAACTTTGGAACTTTTGCACACTTGCAGAATTGAATGAAAAGTCACGACCCACCTCAACATTCAATCAATAAGAATTCTAGAATGCCACTTTGGTTGTGGCTTCTATCCATAGAGATCTCGAGAGTGTTTCTAGCCTCTTCTAGCGTACGTTTTGCACTGCTGAAGAACTGAATACAAAGTCAAGAAGCATCTTGACATTCAAATTGCAATCTGGAACGGCCTCTTTCTTTGCAAAATTCATGCATATTCGTCAAGAATCGGTTACCGAAAGCTAGAACTTTGGAACTTTTGCACACTTGCAGAATTGAATGAAAAGTCACGACCCACCTCAACATTCAATCAATAAGAATTCTAGAATGCCACTTTGGGTGTGGCTTCTATCCATACAGATCTCGAGAGTGTTTCTAGCCTCTTCTAGCGTACGTTTTGCACTGCTGAAGAATTGAATACAAAGTCAAGAAGCATCTTGACATTCAAATTGCAATCTGGAATGCCCTCTTTCTTTGCAAAATTCATTCATATTCGTCAAGAATCGGTTACCGAAAGCTAGAACTTTCGAACTTTTGCACACTTGCAGAATTGAATGAAAAGTCACGACCCACCTCAACATTCAATCAATAAGAATTCTAGAATGCCACTTTGGTTGTGGCTTCTATCCATAGAGATCTCGAGAGTGTGTCTAGCCTCTTCTAGCGTACGTTTTGCACTGCTGAAGAATTGAATACAAAGTCAAGAACCATCTTGACATTCAAATTGCAATCTGGAACGCCCTCTTTCTTTGCAAAATTCATGCATATTCGTCAAGAATCGGTTACCGAAAGCTAGAACTTTGGAACCTTTGCACACTTGCAGAATTGAATGAAAAGTCACGACCCAGCTCAACATTCAATCAATAAGAATTCTAGAATGCCACTTTGGTTGTGGCTTCTATCCATACAGATCTCGAGAGTGTTTCTAGCCTCTTCTAGCGTACGTTTTGCACTGCTGAAGAACTGAATACAAAGTCAAGAACCGTCTTGACATTCAAATTGCAATCTGGAATGCCCTCTTTCTTTGCAAAATTCATTCATATTCGTCAAGAATCGGTTACCGAAAGCTAGAACTTTCGAACTTTTGCACACTTGCAGAATTGAATGAAAAGTCACGACCCACCTCAACATTCAATCAATAAGAATTCTAGAATGCCACTTTGGGTGTGGCTTCTATCCATACAGATCTCGAGAGTGTTTCTAGCCTCTTCTAGCGTACGTTTTGCACTGCTGAAGAATTGAATACAAAGTCAAGAAGCATCTTGACATTCAAATTGCAATCTGGAAGCCCTCTTTCTTTGCAAAATTCATTCATATTCGTCAAGAATCGGTTACCGAAAGCTAGAACTTTCGAACTTTTGCACACTTGCAGAATTGAATGAAAAGTCACGACCCACCTCAACATTCAATCAATAAGAATTCTAGAATGCCACTTTGGTTGTGGCTTCTATCCATAGAGATCTCGAGAGTGTGTCTAGCCTCTTCTAGCGTACGTTTTGCACTGCTGAAGAATTGAATACAAAGTCAAGAACCATCTTGACATTCAAATTGCAATCTGGAACGCCCTCTTTCTTTGCAAAATTCATGCATATTCGTCAAGAATCGGTTACCGAAAGCTAGAACTTTGGAACCTTTGCACACTTGCAGAATTGAATGAAAAGTCACGACCCAGCTCAACATTCAATCAATAAGAATTCTAGAATGCCACTTTGGTTGTGGCTTCTATCCATACAGATCTCGAGAGTGTTTCTAGCCTCTTCTAGCGTACGTTTTGCACTGCTGAAGAACTGAATACAAAGTCAAGAACCGTCTTGACATTCAAATTGCAATCTGGAATGCCCTCTTTCTTTGCAAAATTCATTCATATTCGTCAAGAATCGGTTACCGAAAGCTAGAACTTTGGAACTTTTGCACACTTGCAGAATTGAATGAAAAGTCACGACCCACCTCAACATTCAATCAATAAGAATTCTAGAATGCCACTTTGGTTGTGGCTTCTATCCATAGAGATCTCGAGAGTGTTTCTAGCCTCTTCTAGCGTACGTTTTGCACTGCTGAAGAACTGAATACAAAGTCAAGAAGCATCTTGACATTCAAATTGCAATCTGGAACGGCCTCTTTCTTTGCAAAATTCATGCATATTCGTCAAGAATCGGTTACCGAAAGCTAGAACTTTGGAACTTTTGCACACTTGCAGAATTGAATGAAAAGTCACGACCCACCTCAACATTCAATCAATAAGAATTCTAGAATGCCACTTTGGGTGTGGCTTCTATCCATACAGATCTCGAGAGTGTTTCTAGCCTCTTCTAGCGTACGTTTTGCACTGCTGAAGAATTGAATACAAAGTCAAGAAGCATCTTGACATTCAAATTGCAATCTGGAATGCCCTCTTTCTTTGCAAAATTCATTCATATTCGTCAAGAATCGGTTACCGAAAGCTAGAACTTTCGAACTTTTGCACACTTGCAGAATTGAATGAAAAGTCACGACCCACCTCAACATTCAATCAATAAGAATTCTAGAATGCCACTTTGGTTGTGGCTTCTATCCATAGAGATCTCGAGAGTGTGTCTAGCCTCTTCTAGCGTACGTTTTGCACTGCTGAAGAATTGAATACAAAGTCAAGAACCATCTTGACATTCAAATTGCAATCTGGAACGCCCTCTTTCTTTGCAAAATTCATGCATATTCGTCAAGAATCGGTTACCGAAAGCTAGAACTTTGGAACCTTTGCACACTTGCAGAATTGAATGAAAAGTCACGACCCAGCTCAACATTCAATCAATAAGAATTCTAGAATGCCACTTTGGTTGTGGCTTCTATCCATACAGATCTCGAGAGTGTTTCTAGCCTCTTCTAGCGTACGTTTTGCACTGCTGAAGAACTGAATACAAAGTCAAGAACCGTCTTGACATTCAAATTGCAATCTGGAATGCCCTCTTTCTTTGCAAAATTCATTCATATTCGTCAAGAATCGGTTACCGAAAGCTAGAACTTTCGAACTTTTGCACACTTGCAGAATTGAATGAAAAGTCACGACCCACCTCAACATTCAATCAATAAGAATTCTAGAATGCCACTTTGGTTGTGGCTTCTATCCATAGAGATCTCGAGAGTGTTTCTAGCCTCTTCTAGCGTACGTTTTGCACTGCTGAAGAACTGAATACAAAGTCAAGAAGCATCTTGACATTCAAATTGCAATCTGGAACGCCCTCTTTCTTTACAAAATTCATGCATATTCGTCAAGAATCGGTTACCGAAAGCTAGAACTTTGGAACTTTTGCACACATGCAGAATTGAATGAAAAGTCACGACTCACCTCAACATTCAATCAATAAGAATTCTAGAATGCCACTTTGGTTGTGGCTTCTATCCATAGAGATCTCGAGAGTGTTTCTAGCCTCTTCTAGCGTACGTTTTGCACTGCTGAAGAAATGAATACAAAGTCAAGAACCGTCTTGACATTCAAATTGCAATCTGGAACGCCCTCTTTCTTTGCAAAATTCATGCATATTCGTCAAGAATCGGTTACCGAAAGCTAGAACTTTGGAACTTTTGCACACTTGCAGAATTGAATGAAAAGTCACGACCCACCTCAACTTTCAATCAATAAGAATTCTAGAATGCCACTATGGTTGTGGCTTCTATCCATACAGATCTCGAGAGTGTTTCTAGCCTCTTCTAGCGTACGTTTTGCACTGCTGAAGAATTGAATACAAAGTCAAGAAGCATCTTGACATTCAAATTGCAATCTGGAACGCCCTCTTTCTTTGCAAAATTCATGCATATTCGTCAAGAATCGGTTACCGAAAGCTAGAACTTTGGAACTTTTGCACACTTGCAGAATTGAATGAAAAGTCACGACCCAGCTCAACATTCAATCAATAAGAATTCTAGAATGCCACTTTGGTTGTGGCTTCTATCCATACAGATCTCGAGAGTGTTTCTAGCCTCTTCTAGCGTACGTTTTGCACTGCTGAAGAACTGAATACAAAGTCAAGAACCGTCTTGACATTCAAATGGCAATCTGGAACGCCCTCTTTCTTTGCAAAATTCATGCATATTCGTCAAGAATCGGTTAACGAAAGCTAGAACTTTGGAACTTTTGCACACTTGCAGAATTGAATGAAAAGTCACGACCCACCTCAACATTCAATCAATAAGAATTCTAGAATGCCACTTTGGTTGTGGCTTCTATCCATACAGATCTCGAGAGTGTTTCTAGCCTCTTCTAGCGTACGTTTTGCACTGCTGAAGAACTGAATACAAAGTCAAGAAGCATCTTGACATTCAAATTGCAATCTGGAACGCCCTCTTTCTTTGCAAAATTCATGCATATTCGTCAAGAATCGGTTACCGAAAGCTAGAACTTTGGAACTTTTGCACACTTGCAGAATTGAATGAAAAGTCACGACCCACCTCAACATTCAATCAATAAGAATTCTAGAATGCCACTTTGGGTGTGGCTTCTATCCATACAGATCTCGAGAGTGTTTCTAGCCTCTTCTAGCGTACGTTTTGCACTGCTGAAGAATTGAATACAAAGTCAAGAAGCATCTTGACATTCAAATTGCAATCTGGAACGCCCTCTTTCTTTGCAAAATTCATTCATATTCGTCAAGAATCGGTTACCGAAAGCTAGAACTTTGGAACTTTAGCACACTTGCAGAATTGAATGAAAAGTGACGACCCACCTCAACATTCAATCAATAAGAATTCTAGAATGCCACTTTGGTTGTGGCTTCTATCCATAGAGATCTCGAGAGTGTGTCTAGCCTCTTCTAGCGTACGTTTTGCACTGCTGAAGAATTGAATACAAAGTCAAGAACCGTCTTGACATTCAAATTGCAATCTGGAACGCCCTCTTTCTTTGCAAAATTCATGCATATTCCTCAAGAATCGGTTACCGAAAGCTAGAACTTTGGAACTTTTGCACACTTGCAGAATTGAATGAAAAGTCACGACCCACCTCAACATTCAATCAATAAGAATTCTAGAATGTCACTTTGGTTGTGGCTTCTATCCATAGAGATCTCGAGAGTGTTTCTAGCCTCTTCTAGCGTACGTTTTGCACTGCTGAAGAATTGAATACAAAGTCAAGAACCGTCTTGACATTCAAATTGCAATCTGGAACGCCCTCTTTCTTTGCAAAATTCATGCATATTCGTCAAGAATCGGTTACCGAAAGCTAGAACTTTGGAACTTTTGCACACTTGCAGAATTGAATGAAAAGTCACGACCCACCTCAACTTTCAATCAATAAGAATTCTAGAATGCCACTATGGTTGTGGCTTCTATCCATACAGATCTCGAGAGTGTTTCTAGCCTCTTCTAGCGTACGTTTTGCACTGCTGAAGAATTGAATACAAAGTAAAGAAGCATCTTGACATTCAAATTGCAATCTGGAACGCCCTCTTTCTTTGCAAAATTCATGCATATTCGTCAAGAATCGGTTACCGAAAGCTAGAACTTTGGAACCTTTGCACACTTGCAGAATTGAATGAAAAGTCACGACCCAGCTCAACATTCAATCAATAAGAATTCTAGAATGCCACTTTGGTTGTGGCTTCTATCCATACAGATCTCGAGAGTGTTTCTAGCCTCTTCTAGCGTACGTTTTGCACTGCTGAAGAACTGAATACAAAGTCAAGAACCGTCTTGACATTCAAATGGCAATCTGGAACGCCCTCTTTCTTTGCAAAATTCATGCATATTCGTCAAGAATCGGTTACCGAAAGCTAGAACTTTGGAACTTTAGCACACTTGCAGAATTGAATGAAAAGTCACGACCCACCTCAACATTCAATCAATAAGAATTCTACAATGCCACTTTGGTTGTGGCTTCTATCCATAGAGATCTCGAGAGTGTTTCTAGCCTCTTCTAGCGTACGTTTTGCACTGCTGAAGAACTGAATACAAAGTCAAGAAGCATCTTGACATTCAAATTGCAATCTGGAACGGCCTCTTTCTTTGCAAAATTCATGCATATTCGTCAAGAATCGGTTACCGAAAGCTAGAACTTTGGAACTTTTGCACACTTGCAGAATTGAATGAAAAGTCACGACCCACCTCAACATTCAATCAATAAGAATTCTAGAATGCCACTTTGGGTGTGGCTTCTATCCATACAGATCTCGAGAGTGTTTCTAGCCTCTTCTAGCGTACGTTTTGCACTGCTGAAGAATTGAATACAAAGTCAAGAAGCATCTTGACATTCAAATTGCAATCTGGAATGCCCTCTTTCTTTGCAAAATTCATTCATATTCGTCAAGAATCGGTTACCGAAAGCTAGAACTTTCGAACTTTTGCACACTTGCAGAATTGAATGAAAAGTCACGACCCACCTCAACATTCAATCAATAAGAATTCTAGAATGCCACTTTGGTTGTGGCTTCTATCCATAGAGATCTCGAGAGTGTGTCTAGCCTCTTCTCGCGTACGTTTTGCACTGCTGAAGAATTGAATACAAAGTCAAGAACCGTCTTGACATTCAAATTGCAATCTGGAACGCCCTCTTTCTTTGCAAAATTCATGCATATTCGTCAAGAATCGGTTACCGAAAGCTAGAACTTTGGAACTTTTGCACACTTGCAGAATTGAATGAAAAGTCACGATCCAGCTCAACATTCAATCAATAAGAATTCTAGAATGCCACTATGGTTGTGGCTTCTATCCATAGAGATCTCGAGAGTGTTTCTAGCCTCTTCTAGCGTACGTTTTGCACTGCTGAAGAATTGAATACAAAGTCAAGAAGCATCTTGACATTCAAATTGCAATCTGGAACGCCCTCTTTCTTTGCAAAATTCATGCATATTCGTCAAGAATCGGTTACCGAAAGCTAGAACTTTGGAACTTTTGCACACTTGCAGAATTGAATGAAAAGTCACGACCCAGCTCAACATTCAATCAATAAGAATTCTAGAATGCCACTTTGGTTGTGGCTTCTATCTATACAGATCTCGAGAGTGTTTCTAGCCTCTTCTAGCGTACGTTTTGCACTGCTAAAGAACTGAATACAAAGTCAAGAACCGTCTTGACATTCAAATGGCAATCTCGAACGCCCTCTTTCTTTGCAAAATTCATGCATATTCGTCAAGAATCGGTTAACGAAAGCTAGAACTTTGGAACTTTTGCACACTTGCAGAATTGAATGAAAAGTCACGACCCACCTCAACATTCAATCAATAAGAATTCTAGAATGCCACTTTGGTTGTGGCTGCTATCCATACAGATCTCGAGAGTGTTTCTAGCCTCTTCTAGCGTACGTTTTGCACTGCTGAAGAACTGAATACAAAGTCAAGAACCATCTTGACGTTCAAATGGCAATCTGGAACTCCCTCTTTCTTTGTAAAATTCATGAATATTCGTCAAGAATCAGTTACCGAAAGCTAGAACTTTGGAACTTTCGCACACTTGCAGAATTGAATGAAAAGTCACGACCCACCTCAACATTCAATCAATAAAATTCTAGAATGCCACTTTGGTTGTGGCTTCTATCCATACAGATCTCGAGAGTGTTTATAGCCTCTTCTAGCGTACGTTTTGCACTGCTGAAGAACTGAATACAAAGTCAAGAACCCTCTTGACATTCAAATTGCAATCTGGAACCCCCTTTTTCTTTGCAAAATTCATGCATATTCGTCAAGAATCGGTTACCGAAAGCTAGAACTTTGGAACTTTTGCACACTTGCAGAATTGAATGAAAAGTGACGACCCACCTCAACATTCAATCAATAAGAATTCTAGAATGCCACTTTGGTTGTGGCTTCTATCCATAGAGATCTCGAGAGTGTGTCTAGCCTCTTCTAGCGTACGTTTTGCACTGCTGAAGAATTGAATACAAAGTCAAGAACCGTCTTGACATTCAAATTGCAATCTGGAACGCCCTCTTTCTTTGCAAAATTCATGCATATTCGTCAAGAATCGGTTACCGAAAGCTAGAACTTTGGAACTTTTGCACACTTGCAGAATTGAATGAAAAGTGACGACCCACCTCAACATTCAATCAATAAGAATTCTAGAATGCCACTTTGGTTGTGGCTTCTATCCATAGAGATCTCGAGAGTGTGTCTAGCCTCTTCTAGCCTACGTTTTGCACTGCTGAAGAATTGAATACAAAGTCAAGAACCGTCTTGACATTCAAATTGCAATCTGGAACGCCCTCTTTCTTTGCAAAATTCATGCATATTCCTCAAGAATCGGTTACCGAAAGCTAGAACTTTGGAACTTTTGCACACTTGCAGAATTGAATGAAAAGTGACGACCCACCTCAACATTCAATCAATAAGAATTCTAGAATGCCACTTTGGTTGTGGCTTCTATCCATAGAGATCTCGAGAGTGTGTCTAGCCTCTTCTAGCGTACGTTTTGCACTGCTGAAGAATTGAATACAAAGTCAAGAACCGTCTTGACATTCAAATTGCAATCTGGAACGCCCTCTTTCTTTGCAAAATTCATGCATATTCGTCAAGAATCGGTTACCGAAAGCTAGAACTTTGGAACTTTTGCACACTTGCAGAATTGAATGAAAAGTCACGACCCAGCTCAACATTCAATCAATAAGAATTCTAGAATGCCACTTTGGTTGTGGCTTCTATCCATAGAGATCTCGAGAGTGTTTCTAGCCTCTTCTAGCGTACGTTTTGCACTGCTGAAGAATTGAATACAAAGTCAAGAACCGTCTTGACATTCAAATTGCAATCTGGAACGCCCTCTTTCTTTGCAAAATTCATGCATATTCGTCAAGAATCGGTTACCGAAAGCTAGAACTTTGGAACTTTTCCACACTTGCAGAATTGAATGAAAAGTCACGACCCACCTCAACTTTCAATCAATAAGAATTCTAGAATGCCACTATGGTTGTGGCTTCTATCCATACAGATCTCGAGAGTGTTTCTAGCCTCTTCTAGCGTACGTTTTGCACTGCTGAAGAATTGAATACAAAGTCAAGAAGCATCTTGACATTCAAATTGCAATCTGGAACGCCCTCTTTCTTTGCAAAATTCATTCATATTCGTCAAGAATCGGTTACCGAAAGCTAGAACTTTGGAACTTTAGCACACTTGCAGAATTGAATGAAAAGTGACGACCCACCTCAACATTCAATCAATAAGAATTCTAGAATGCCACTTTGGTTGTGGCTTCTATCCATAGAGATCTCGAGAGTGTGTCTAGCCTCTTCTAGCCTACGTTTTGCACTGCTGAAGAATTGAATACAAAGTCAAGAACCGTCTTGACATTCAAATTGCAATCTGGAACGCCCTCTTTCTTTGCAAAATTCATGCATATTCCTCAAGAATCGGTTACCGAAAGCTAGAACTTTGGAACTTTTGCACACTTGCAGAATTGAATGAAAAGTGACGACCCACCTCAACATTCAATCAATAAGAATTCTAGAATGCCACTTTGGTTGTGGCTTCTATCCATAGAGATCTCGAGAGTGTGTCTAGCCTCTTCTAGCGTACGTTTTGCACTGCTGAAGAATTGAATACAAAGTCAAGAACCGTCTTGACATTCAAATTGCAATCTGGAACGCCCTCTTTCTTTGCAAAATTCATGCATATTCGTCAAGAATCGGTTACCGAAAGCTAGAACTTTGGAACTTTTGCACACTTGCAGAATTGAATGAAAAGTCACGACCCAGCTCAACATTCAATCAATAAGAATTCTAGAATGCCACTTTGGTTGTGGCTTCTATCCATAGAGATCTCGAGAGTGTTTCTAGCCTCTTCTAGCGTACGTTTTGCACTGCTGAAGAATTGAATACAAAGTCAAGAACCGTCTTGACATTCAAATTGCAATCTGGAACGCCCTCTTTCTTTGCAAAATTCATGCATATTCGTCAAGAATCGGTTACCGAAAGCTAGAACTTTGGAACTTTTGCACACTTGCAGAATTGAATGAAAAGTCACGACCCACCTCAACTTTCAATCAATAAGAATTCTAGAATGCCACTATGGTTGTGGCTTCTATCCATACAGATCTCGAGAGTGTTTCTAGCCTCTTCTAGCGTACGTTTTGCACTGCTGAAGAACTGAATACAAAGTCAAGAACCGTCTTGACATTCAAATGGCAATCTGGAACGCCCTCTTTCTTTGCAAAATTCATGCATATTCGTCAAGAATCGGTTAACGAAAGCTAGAACTTTGGAACTTTTGCACACTTGCAGAATTGAATGAAAAGTCACGACCCACCTCAACATTCAATCAATAAGAATTCTAGAATGCCACTTTGGTTGTGGCTTCTATCCATAGAGATCTCGAGAGTGTTTCTAGCCTCTTCTAGCGTACGTTTTGCACTGCTGAAGAACTGAATACAAAGTCAAGAAGCATCTTGACATTCAAATTGCAATCTGGAACGGCCTCTTTCTTTGCAAAATTCATGCATATTCGTCAAGAATCGGTTACCGAAAGCTAGAACTTTGGAACTTTTGCACACTTGCAGAATTGAATGAAAAGTCACGACCCAGCTCAACATTCAATCAATAAGAATTCTAGAATGCCACTTTGGTTGTGGCTTCTATCCATACAGATCTCGAGAGTGTTTCTAGCCTCTTCTAGCGTACGTTGTGCACTGCTGAAGAACTGAATACAAAGTCAAGAACCGTCTTGACATTCAAATGGCAATCTCGAACGCCCTCTTTCTTTGCAAAATTCATGCATATTCGTCAAGAATCGGTTAACGAAAGCTAGAACTTTGGAACTTTTGCACACTTGCAGAATTGAATGAAAAGTCACGACCCACCTCAACATTCAATCAATAAGAATTCTAGAATGCTACTTTGGTTGTGGCTTCTATCCATACAGATCTCGAGAGTGTTTCTAGCCTCTTCTAGCGTACGTTTTGCACTGCTGAAGAACTGAATACAAAGTCAAGAAGCATCTTGACATTCAAATTGCAATCTGGAACGCCCTCTTTCTTTGCAAAATTCATTCATATTCGTCAAGAATCGGTTACCGAAAGCTAGAACTTTGGAACTTTAGCACACTTGCAGAATTGAATGAAAAGTCACGACCCACCTCAACATTCAATCAAGAAGAATTCTAGAATGCCACTTTGGTTGTGGCTTCTATCCATACAGATCTCGAGAGTGTTTCTAGCCTCTTCTAGCGTACGTTTTGCACTGCTGAAGAATTGAATACAAAGTCAAGAACCGTCTTGACATTCAAATTACAATCTGGAAAGCCCTCTTTCTTTGCAAAATTCATGCATATTCGTCAATAATCGGTTACCGAAAGCTAGAACTTTGGAACTTTTGCACACTTGCAGAATTGAATGAAAAGTCACGACCCAGCTCAACATTCAATCAATAAGAATTCTAGAATGCCACTTTGGTTGTGGCTTCTATCCATACAGATCTCGAGAGTGTTTCTAGCCTCTTCTAGCGTACGTTTTGCACTGCTGAAGAACTGAATACAAAGTCAAGAACCATCTTGACATTCAAATTGCAATCTGGAACCCCCTTTTTCTTTGCAAAATTCATGCATATTCGTCAAGAATCGGTTACCGAAAGCTAGAACTTTGGAAATTTTGCACACTTGCAGAATTGAATGAAAAGTCACGACCCACCTCAACATTCAATCAATAAGAATTCTAGAATGCCACTATGGTTGTGGCTTCTATCCATACAGATCTCGAGAGTGTGTCTAGCCTCTTCTAGCGTACGTTTTGCACTGCTGAAGAATTGAATACAAAGTCAAGAACCGTCTTGACATTCAAATTGCAATCTGGAACGCCCTCTTTCTTTGCAAAATTCATGCATATTCGTCAAGAATCGGTTACCGAAAGCTAGAACTTTGGAACTTTTGCACACTTGCAGAATTGAATGAAAAGTCACGACCCAGCTCAACATTCAATCAATAAGAATTCTAGAATGCCACTTTGGTTGTGGCTTCTATCCATACAGATCTCGAGAGTGTTTCTAGCCTCTTCTAGCGTACGTTTTGCACTGCTGAAGAACTGAATACAAAGTCAAGAACCGTCTTGACATTCAAATGGCAATCTCGAACGCCCTCTTTCTTTGCAAAATTCATGCATATTCGTCAAGAATCGGTTAACGAAAGCTAGAACTTTGGAACTTTTGCACACTTGCAGAATTGAATGAAAAGTCACGACCCACCTCAACATTCAATCAATAAGAATTCGAGAATGCCACTTTGGTTGTGGCTTCTATCCATACAGATCTCGAGAGTGTTTCTAGCCTCTTCTAGCGTACGTTTTGCACTGCTGAAGAACTGAATACAAAGTCAAGAAGCATCTTGACATTCGAATTGCAATCTGGAACGCCCTCTTTCTTTGCAAAATTCATTCATATTCGTCAAGAATCGGTTACCGAAAGCTAGAACTTTGGAACTTTAGCACACTTGCAGAATTGAATGAAAAGGACGACCCACCTCAACATTCAATCAATAAGAATTCTAGAATGCCACTTTGGTTGTGGCTTCTATCCATAGAGATCTCGAGAGTGTGTCTAGCCTCTTCTAGCGTACGTTTTGCACTGCTGAAGAATTGAATACAAAGTCAAGAACCGTCTTGACATTCAAATTGCAATCTGGAACGCCCTCTTTCTTTGCAAAATTCATGCATATTCCTCAAGAATCGGTTACCGAAAGCTAGAACTTTGGAACTTTTGCACACTTGCAGAATTGAATGAAAAGTCACGACCCACCTCAACATTCAATCAATAAGAATTCTAGAATGCCACTTTGGTTGTGGCTTCTATCCATACAGATCTCGAGAGTGTTTCTAGAATCTTCTAGCGTACGGTTTGCACTGCTGAAGAATTGAATACAAAGTCAAGAACCTTCTTGACATTCAAATGGCTATCTGGAACGCCCTCTTTCTTTGCAAAATTCATGCATATTCGTCAAGAATCGGTTACCGAAAGCTAGAACTTTGGAACTTTTGCACACTTGCAGAATTGAATGAAAAGTCACGACCCAGCTCAACATTCAATCAAGAAGAATTCTAGAATGCCACTTTGGTTGTGGCTTCTATCCATACAGATCTCGAGAGTGTTTCTAGCCTCTTCTAGCGTACGTTTTGCACTGCTGAAGAACTGAATACAAAGTCAAGAACCATCTTGACATTCAAATGGCAATCTGGAACGCCCTCTTTCTTTGCAAAATTCATGCATATTCGTCAAGAATCGGTTACCGAAAGCTAGAACTTTGGAACTTTTGTACACTTGCAGAATTGAATGAAAAGTCACGACCCACCTCAACTTTCAATCAATAAGTATTCTAGAATGCCACTATGGTTGTGGTTTCTATCCATACAGATCTCGAGAGTGTTTCTAGCCTCTTCTAGCGTACGTTTTGCACTGCTGAAGAATTGAATACAAAGCTAAGAACCGTCTTGACATTCAAATTGCAATCTGGAACGCCCTCTTTCTTTGCAAAATTCATGCATATTCGTCAAGAATCGGTTACCGAAAGCTAGAACTTTGGAACTTTTGCAGACTTGCAGAATTGAATGAAAAGTCACGACCCACCTCAACATTCAATCAATAAGAATTCTAGAATGCCACTTTGGTTGTGGCTTCTATCCGTAGAGATCTCGAGAGTGTTTCTAGCCTCTTCTAGCGTACGTTTTGCACTGCTGAAGAACTGAATACAAAGTCAAGAACCATCTTGACATTCAAATTGCAATCTGGAACGCCCTCTTTCTTTGCAAAATTCATGCATATTCGTCAAGAATCGTTTACCGAAAGCTAGAACTTTGGAACTTTTGCACACTTGCAGAATTGAATGAAAAGTCACGACCCAGCTCAACATTCAATCAATAAGAATTCTAGAATGCCACTTTGGTTGTGGCTTCTATCCATACAGATCTCGAGAGTGTTTCTAGCCTCTTCTAGCGTACGTTTTGCACTGCTGAAGAACTGAATACAAAGTCAAGAACCATCTTGACATTCAAATGGCAATCTGGAACGCCCTCTTTCTTTGCAAAATTCATGCATATTCGTCAAGAATCGGTTACCGAAAGCTAGAACTTTGGAACTTTTGCACACTTGCAGAATTGAATGAAAAGTCACGACCCACCTCAACATTCAATCAATAAGAATTCTAGAATGCCACTTTGGTTGTGGCTTCTATCCATAGAGATCTCGAGAGTGTTTCTAGCCCCTTCTAGCGTACGTTTTGCACTGCTGAAGAACTGAATACAAAGTCAAGAAGCATCTTGACATTCCAATTGCAATCTGGAACGGCCTCTTTCTTTGCAAAATTCATGCATATTCGTCAAGAATCGGTTACCGAAAGCTAGAACTTTGGAACTTTTGCACACTTGCAGAATTGAATGAAAAGTCACGACCCACCTCAACTTTCAATCAATAAGAATTCTAGAATGCCACTATGGTTGTGGCTTCTATCCATACAGATCTCGAGAGTGTTTCTAGCCTCTTCTAGCGTACGTTTTGCACTGCTGAAGAATTGAATACAAAGTCAAGAACCATCTTGACATTCAAATTGCAATCTGGAAAGCCCTCTTCCTTTGCAAAATTCATGCATATTCGTCAAGAATCGGTTACCGAAAGCTAGAACTTTGGAACTTTTGCACACTTGCAGAATTGAATGAAAAGTCACGACCCACCTCAACATTCAATCAATAAGAATTCTAGAATGCCACTTTGGTTGTGGCTTCTATCCATAGAGATCTCGAGAGTGTTTCTAGCCTCTTATAGCGTACGTTTTGCACTGCTGAAGAATTGAATACAAAGTCAAGAAGCATCTTGACATTCAAATTGCAATCTGGAACGCCCTCTTTCTTTGCAAAATTCATGCATATTCGTCAAGAATCGGTTACCGAAAGCTAGAACTTTCGAACTTTTGCACACTTGCAGAATTGAATGAAAAGTCACGACCCACCTCAACATTCAATCAATAAGAATTCTAGAATGCCACTTTGGTTGTGGCTTCTATCCATACAGATCTCGAGAGTGTTTCTAGCCTCTTCTAGCGTACGTTTTGCACTGCTGAAGAACTGAATACAAAGTCAAGAAGCATCTTGACATTCAAATTGCAATCTGGAACGCCCTCTTTCTTTGCAAAATTCATGCATATTCGTCAAGAATCGGTTACCGAAAGCTAGAACTTTGGAACTTTTGCACCCTTGCAGAATTGAATGAAAAGTCACGACCCACCTCAACATTCAATCAATAAGAATTCTAGAATGCCACTTTGGTTGTGGCTTCTATCCATACATATCTCGAGCGTGTTTCTAGCCTCTTCTAGCGTACGTTTTGCACTGCTGAAGAAATGAATACAAAGTCAATAACCATCTTGACATTCAAATTGCAATCTCGAACGCCCTCTTTCTTTGCAAAATTCATGCATATTCGTCAAGAATCTTTTACCGAAAGCTAGAACTTTGGAACTTTTGCACACTTGCAGAATTGAATGAAAAGTCACGACCCACCTCAACATTCAATCAAGAAGAATTCTAGAATGCCACTTTGGTTGTGGCTTCTATCCATACAGATCTCGAGAGTGTTTCTAGCCTCTTCTAGCGTACATTTTGCACTGCTGAAGAACTGAATACAAAGTCAAGAACCATCTTGACATTCAAATGGCAATCTGGAACGCCCTCTTTCTTTGCAAAATTCATGCATATTCGTCAAGAATCGGTTACCGAAAGCTAGAACTTTGGAACTTTTGCACACTTGCAGAATTGAATGAAAAGTCACGACCCACCTCAACATTCAATCAATAAGAATTCTAGAATGCCACTTTGGTTGTGGCTTCTATCCATAGAGATCTCGAGAGTGTTTCTAGCCCCTTCTAGCGTACGTTTTGCACTGCTGAAGAACTGAATACAAAGTCAAGAAGCATCTTGACATTCCAATTGCAATCTGGAACGGCCTCTTTCTTTGCAAAATTCATGCATATTCGTCAAGAATCGGTTACCGAAAGCTAGAACTTTGGAACTTTTGCACACTTGCAGAATTGAATGAAAAGTCACGACCCACCTCAACTTTCAATCAATAAGAATTCTAGAATGCCACTATGGTTGTGGCTTCTATCCATACAGATCTCGAGAGTGTTTCTAGCCTCTTCTAGCGTACGTTTTGCACTGCTGAAGAATTGAATACAAAGTCAAGAACCATCTTGACATTCAAATTGCAATCTGGAAAGCCCTCTTCCTTTGCAAAATTCATGCATATTCGTCAAGAATCGGTTACCGAAAGCTAGAACTTTGGAACTTTTGCACACTTGCAGAATTGAATGAAAAGTCACGACCCACCTCAACATTCAATCAATAAGAATTCTAGAATGCCACTTTGGTTGTGGCTTCTATCCATAGAGATCTCGAGAGTGTTTCTAGCCTCTTATAGCGTACGTTTTGCACTGCTGAAGAATTGAATACAAAGTCAAGAAGCATCTTGACATTCAAATTGCAATCTGGAACGCCCTCTTTCTTTGCAAAATTCATGCATATTCGTCAAGAATCGGTTACCGAAAGCTAGAACTTTCGAACTTTTGCACACTTGCAGAATTGAATGAAAAGTCACGACCCACCTCAACATTCAATCAAGAAGAATTCTAGAATGCCACTTTGGTTGTGGCTTCTATCCATACAGATCTCGAGAGTGTTTCTAGCCTCTTCTAGCGTACGTTTTGCACTGCTGAAGAATTGAATACAAAGTCAAGAAGCATCTTGACATTCAAATTGCAATCTGGAACGCCCTGTTTCTTTGCAAAATTCATGCATATTCGTCAAGAATCGGTTACCGAAAGCTAGAACTTTTGAACTTTTGCACACTTGCAGAATTGAATGAAAAGTCACGACCCACCTCAACATTCAATCAATAAGAATTCTAGAATGCCACTTTGGTTGTGGCTTCTATCCATACAGATCTCGAGAGTGTTTCTAGCCTCTTCTAGCGTACGTTTTGCACTGCTGAAGAATTGAATACAAAGTCAAGAACCGTCTTGACATTCAAATTACAATCTGGAAAGCCCTCTTTCTTTGCAAAATTCATGCATATTCGTCAATAATCGGTTACCGAAAGCTAGAACATTGGAAATTTTGCACACTTGCAGAATTGAATGAAAAGTCACGACCCACCTCAACATTCAATCAATAAGAATTCTAGAATGCCACTATGGTTGTGGCTTCTATCCATACAGATCTCGAGAGTATTTCTAGCCTCTTCTAGCGTACGTTTTGCACTGCTGAAGAATTGAATACAAAGTCAAGAACCATCTTGACATTCAAATTGCAATCTGGAACGCCCTCTTTCTTTGCAAAATTCATGCATATTCGTCAAGAATCGGTTACCGAAAGCTAGAACTTTCGAACTTTTGCACACTTGCAGAATTGAATGAAAAGTCACGACCCACCTCAACATTCAATCAATAAGAATTCTAGAATGCCACTTTGGTTGTGGCTTCTATCCATACAGATCTCGAGAGTGTTTCTAGCCTCTTCTAGCGTACGTTTTGCACTGCTGAAGAACTGAATACAAAGTCAAGAACCATCTTGACATTCAAATTGCAATCTGGAACGCCCTCTTTCTTTGCAAAATTCATGCATATTCGTCAAGAATCGGTTACCGAAAGCTAGAACTTTGGAACTTTTGCACCCTTGCAGAATTGAATGAAAAGTCACGACCCACCTCAACATTCAATCAATAAGAATTCTAGAATGCCACTTTGGTTGTGGCTTCTATCCATACATATCTCGAGCGTGTTTCTAGCCTCTTCTAGCGTACGTTTTGCACTGCTGAAGAAATGAATACAAAGTCAATAACCATCTTGACATTCAAATTGCAATCTCGAACGCCCTCTTTCTTTGCAAAATTCATGCATATTCGTCAAGAATCTTTTACCGAAAGCTAGAACTTTGGAACTTTTGCACACTTGCAGAATTGAATGAAAAGTCACGACCCACCTCAACATTCAATCAAGAAGAATTCTAGAATGCCACTTTGGTTGTGGCTTCTATCCATACAGATCTCGAGAGTGTTTCTAGCCTCTTCTAGCGTACGTTTTGCACTGCTGAAGAACTGAATACAAAGTCAAGAACCATCTTGACATTCAAATGGCAATCTGGAACGCCCTCTTTCTTTGCAAAATTCATGCATATTCGTCAAGAATCGGTTACCGAAAGCTAGAACTTTGGAACTTTTGCACACTTGCAGAATTGAATGAAAAGTCACGACCCACCTCAACATTCAATCAATAAGAATTCTAGAATGCCACTTTGGTTGTGGCTTCTATCCATAGAGATCTCGAGAGTGTTTCTAGCCCCTTCTAGCGTACGTTTTGCACTGCTGAAGAACTGAATACAAAGTCAAGAAGCATCTTGACATTCCAATTGCAATCTGGAACGGCCTCTTTCTTTGCAAAATTCATGCATATTCGTCAAGAATCGGTTACCGAAAGCTAGAACTTTGGAACTTTTGCACACTTGCAGAATTGAATGAAAAGTCACGACCCACCTCAACTTTCAATCAATAAGAATTCTAGAATGCCACTATGGTTGTGGCTTCTATCCATACAGATCTCGAGAGTGTTTCTAGCCTCTTCTAGCGTACGTTTTGCACTGCTGAAGAATTGAATACAAAGTCAAGAACCATCTTGACATTCAAATTGCAATCTGGAAAGCCCTCTTCCTTTGCAAAATTCATGCATATTCGTCAAGAATCGGTTACCGAAAGCTAGAACTTTGGAACTTTTGCACACTTGCAGAATTGAATGAAAAGTCACGACCCACCTCAACATTCAATCAATAAGAATTCTAGAATGCCACTTTGGTTGTGGCTTCTATCCATACAGATCTCGAGAGTGTTTCTAGCCTCTTCTAGCGTACGTTTTGCACTGCTGAAGAACTGAATACAAAGTCAAGAACCATCTTGACATTCAAATTGCAATCTGGAACGCCCTCTTTCTTTGCAAAATTCATGCATATTCGTCAAGAATCGGTTACCGAAAGCTAGAACTTTGGAACTTTTGCACCCTTGCAGAATTGAATGAAAAGTCACGACCCACCTCAACATTCAATCAATAAGAATTCTAGAATGCCACTTTGGTTGTGGCTTCTATCCATACATATCTCGAGCGTGTTTCTAGCCTCTTCTAGCGTACGTTTTGCACTGCTGAAGAAATGAATACAAAGTCAATAACCATCTTGACATTCAAATTGCAATCTGGAAGCCCTCTTTCTTTGCAAAATTCATGCATATTCGTCAAGAATCTTTTACCGAAAGCTAGAACTTTGGAACTTTTGCACACTTGCAGAATTGAATGAAAAGTCACGACCCACCTCAACATTCAATCAAGAAGAATTCTAGAATGCCACTTTGGTTGTGGCTTCTATCCATACAGATCTCGAGAGTGTTTCTAGCCTCTTCTAGCGTACGTTTTGCACTGCTGAAGAACTGAATACAAAGTCAAGAACCATCTTGACATTCAAATGGCAATCTGGAACGCCCTCTTTCTTTGCAAAATTCATGCATATTCGTCAAGAATCGGTTACCGAAAGCTAGAACTTTGGAACTTTTGCACACTTGCAGAATTGAATGAAAAGTCACGACCCACCTCAACATTCAATCAATAAGAATTCTAGAATGCCACTTTGGTTGTGGCTTCTATCCATAGAGATCTCGAGAGTGTTTCTAGCCCCTTCTAGCGTACGTTTTGCACTGCTGAAGAACTGAATACAAAGTCAAGAAGCATCTTGACATTCCAATTGCAATCTGGAACGGCCTCTTTCTTTGCAAAATTCATGCATATTCGTCAAGAATCGGTTACCGAAAGCTAGAACTTTGGAACTTTTGCACACTTGCAGAATTGAATGAAAAGTCACGACCCACCTCAACTTTCAATCAATAAGAATTCTAGAATGCCACTATGGTTGTGGCTTCTATCCATACAGATCTCGAGAGTGTTTCTAGCCTCTTCTAGCGTACGTTTTGCACTGCTGAAGAATTGAATACAAAGTCAAGAACCATCTTGACATTCAAATTGCAATCTGGAAAGCCCTCTTCCTTTGCAAAATTCATGCATATTCGTCAAGAATCGGTTACCGAAAGCTAGAACTTTGGAACTTTTGCACACTTGCAGAATTGAATGAAAAGTCACGACCCACCTCAACATTCAATCAATAAGAATTCTAGAATGCCACTTTGGTTGTGGCTTCTATCCATAGAGATCTCGAGAGTGTTTCTAGCCTCTTATAGCGTACGTTTTGCACTGCTGAAGAATTGAATACAAAGTCAAGAAGCATCTTGACATTCAAATTGCAATCTGGAACGCCCTCTTTCTTTGCAAAATTCATGCATATTCGTCAAGAATCGGTTACCGAAAGCTAGAACTTTCGAACTTTTGCACACTTGCAGAATTGAATGAAAAGTCACGACCCACCTCAACATTCAATCAATAAGAATTCTAGAATGCCACTTTGGTTGTGGCTTCTATCCATACAGATCTCGAGAGTGTTTCTAGCCTCTTCTAGCGTACGTTTTGCACTGCTGAAGAATTGAATACAAAGTCAAGAACCGTCTTGACATTCAAATGGCAATCTGGAACGCCCTCTTTCTTTGCAAAATTCATGCATATTCGTCAAGAATCGGTTACCGAAAGCTAGAACTTTGGAACTTTTGCACACTTGCAGAATTGAATGAAAAGTCACGACCCACCTCAACATTCAATCAATAAGAATTCTAGAATGCCACTTTGGTTGTGGCTTCTATCCATAGAGATCTCGAGAGTGTTTCTAGCCTCTTCTAGCGTACGTTTTGCACTGTTGAAGAATTGAATACAAAGTCAAGAAGCATCTTGACATTCAAATTGCAATCTGGAAGCCCTCTTTCTTTGCAAAATTCATGCTTATTCGTCAAGAATCGGTTCCCGAAAGCTAGAACTTTGGAACTTTTGCACACTTGCAGTATTGAATGAAAAGTCACGACCCACCTCAACATTCAATCAATAAGAATTCTAGAATGCCACTTTGGTTGTGGCTTCTATCCATACAGATCTCGAGAGTGTTTCTAGCCTCTTCTAGCGTACGTTTTGCACTGCTGAAGAACTGAATACAAAGTCAAGAACCATCTTGACATTCAAATGGCAATCTGGAACGCCCTCTTTCTTTGCAAAATTCATGCATATTCGTCAAGAATCGGTTACCGAAAGCTAGAACTTTGGAACTTTTGCACACTTGCAGAATTGAATGAAAAGTCACGACCCACCTCAACATTCAATCAATAAGAATTCTAGAATGCCACTTTGGTTGTGGCTTCTATCCATACAGATCTCGAGAGTGTTTCTAGCCTCTTCTAGCGTACGTTTTGCACTGCTGAAGAACTGAATACAAAGTCAAGAACCATCTTGACATTCAAATTGCAATCTGGAACGCCCTCTTTCTTTGCAAAATTCATGCATATTCGTCAAGAATCGGTTACCGAAAGCTAGAACTTTGGAACTTTTGCACCCTTGCAGAATTGAATGAAAAGTCACGACCCACCTCAACATTCAATCAATAAGAATTCTAGAATGCCACTTTGGTTGTGGCTTCTATCCATACATATCTCGAGCGTGTTTCTAGCCTCTTCTAGCGTACGTTTTGCACTGCTGAAGAAATGAATACAAAGTCAATAACCATCTTGACATTCAAATTGCAATCTCGAACGCCCTCTTTCTTTGCAAAATTCATGCATATTCGTCAAGAATCTTTTACCGAAAGCTAGAACTTTGGAACTTTTGCACACTTGCAGAATTGAATGAAAAGTCACGACCCACCTCAACATTCAATCAAGAAGAATTCTAGAATGCCACTTTGGTTGTGGCTTCTATCCATACAGATCTCGAGAGTGTTTCTAGCCTCTTCTAGCGTACGTTTTGCACTGCTGAAGAACTGAATACAAAGTCAAGAACCATCTTGACATTCAAATGGCAATCTGGAACGCCCTCTTTCTTTGCAAAATTCATGCATATTCGTCAAGAATCGGTTACCGAAAGCTAGAACTTTGGAACTTTTGCACACTTGCAGAATTGAATGAAAAGTCACGACCCACCTCAACATTCAATCAATAAGAATTCTAGAATGCCACTTTGGTTGTGGCTTCTATCCATAGAGATCTCGAGAGTGTTTCTAGCCCCTTCTAGCGTACGTTTTGCACTGCTGAAGAACTGAATACAAAGTCAAGAAGCATCTTGACATTCCAATTGCAATCTGGAACGGCCTCTTTCTTTGCAAAATTCATGCATATTCGTCAAGAATCGGTTACCGAAAGCTAGAACTTTGGAACTTTTGCACACTTGCAGAATTGAATGAAAAGTCACGACCCACCTCAACTTTCAATCAATAAGAATTCTAGAATGCCACTATGGTTGTGGCTTCTATCCATACAGATCTCGAGAGTGTTTCTAGCCTCTTCTAGCGTACGTTTTGCACTGCTGAAGAATTGAATACAAAGTCAAGAACCATCTTGACATTCAAATTGCAATCTGGAAAGCCCTCTTCCTTTGCAAAATTCATGCATATTCGTCAAGAATCGGTTACCGAAAGCTAGAACTTTGGAACTTTTGCACACTTGCAGAATTGAATGAAAAGTCACGACCCACCTCAACATTCAATCAATAAGAATTCTAGAATGCCACTTTGGTTGTGGCTTCTATCCATAGAGATCTCGAGAGTGTTTCTAGCCTCTTATAGCGTACGTTTTGCACTGCTGAAGAATTGAATACAAAGTCAAGAAGCATCTTGACATTCAAATTGCAATCTGGAACGCCCTCTTTCTTTGCAAAATTCATGCATATTCGTCAAGAATCGGTTACCGAAAGCTAGAACTTTGGAACTTTTGCACACTTGCAGAATTGAATGAAAAGTCACGACCCACCTCAACATTCAATCAATAAGAATTCTAGAATGCCACTTTGGTTGTGGCTTCTATCCATAGAGATCTCGAGAGTGTTTCTAGCCCCTTCTAGCGTACGTTTTGCACTGCTGAAGAACTGAATACAAAGTCAAGAAGCATCTTGACATTCCAATTGCAATCTGGAACGGCCTCTTTCTTTGCAAAATTCATGCATATTCGTCAAGAATCGGTTACCGAAAGCTAGAACTTTGGAACTTTTGCACACTTGCAGAATTGAATGAAAAGTCACGACCCACCTCAACATTCAATCAATAAGAATTCTAGAATGCCACTTTGGTTGTGGCTTCTATCCATACAGATCTCGAGAGTGTTTCTAGCCTCTTCTAGCGTACGTTTTGCACTGCTGAAGAACTGAATACAAAGTCAAGAACCATCTTGACATTCAAATTGCAATCTGGAACGCCCTCTTTCTTTGCAAAATTCATGCATATTCGTCAAGAATCGGTTACCGAAAGCTAGAACTTTGGAACTTTTGCACCCTTGCAGAATTGAATGAAAAGTCACGACCCACCTCAACATTCAATCAATAAGAATTCTAGAATGCCACTTTGGTTGTGGCTTCTATCCATACATATCTCGAGCGTGTTTCTAGCCTCTTCTAGCGTACGTTTTGCACTGCTGAAGAAATGAATACAAAGTCAATAACCATCTTGACATTCAAATTGCAATCTCGAACGCCCTCTTTCTTTGCAAAATTCATGCATATTCGTCAAGAATCTTTTACCGAAAGCTAGAACTTTGGAACTTTTGCACACTTGCAGAATTGAATGAAAAGTCACGACCCACCTCAACATTCAATCAAGAAGAATTCTAGAATGCCACTTTGGTTGTGGCTTCTATCCATACAGATCTCGAGAGTGTTTCTAGCCTCTTCTAGCGTACGTTTTGCACTGCTGAAGAACTGAATACAAAGTCAAGAACCATCTTGACATTCAAATGGCAATCTGGAACGCCCTCTTTCTTTGCAAAATTCATGCATATTCGTCAAGAATCGGTTACCGAAAGCTAGAACTTTGGAACTTTTGCACACTTGCAGAATTGAATGAAAAGTCACGACCCACCTCAACATTCAATCAATAAGAATTCTAGAATGCCACTTTGGTTGTGGCTTCTATCCATAGAGATCTCGAGAGTGTTTCTAGCCCCTTCTAGCGTACGTTTTGCACTGCTGAAGAACTGAATACAAAGTCAAGAAGCATCTTGACATTCCAATTGCAATCTGGAACGGCCTCTTTCTTTGCAAAATTCATGCATATTCGTCAAGAATCGGTTACCGAAAGCTAGAACTTTGGAACTTTTGCACACTTGCAGAATTGAATGAAAAGTCACGACCCACCTCAACTTTCAATCAATAAGAATTCTAGAATGCCACTATGGTTGTGGCTTCTATCCATACAGATCTCGAGAGTGTTTCTAGCCTCTTCTAGCGTACGTTTTGCACTGCTGAAGAATTGAATACAAAGTCAAGAACCATCTTGACATTCAAATTGCAATCTGGAAAGCCCTCTTCCTTTGCAAAATTCATGCATATTCGTCAAGAATCGGTTACCGAAAGCTAGAACTTTGGAACTTTTGCACACTTGCAGAATTGAATGAAAAGTCACGACCCACCTCAACATTCAATCAATAAGAATTCTAGAATGCCACTTTGGTTGTGGCTTCTATCCATAGAGATCTCGAGAGTGTTTCTAGCCTCTTATAGCGTACGTTTTGCACTGCTGAAGAATTGAATACAAAGTCAAGAAGCATCTTGACATTCAAATTGCAATCTGGAACGCCCTCTTTCTTTGCAAAATTCATGCATATTCGTCAAGAATCGGTTACCGAAAGCTAGAACTTTGGAACTTTTGCACACTTGCAGAATTGAATGAAAAGTCACGACCCACCTCAACATTCAATCAATAAGAATTCTAGAATGCCACTTTGGTTGTGGCTTCTATCCATACAGATCTCGAGAGTGTTTCTAGCCTCTTCTAGCGTACGTTTTGCACTGCTGAAGAACTGAATACAAAGTCAAGAACCATCTTGACATTCAAATTGCAATCTGGAACGCCCTCTTTCTTTGCAAAATTCATGCATATTCGTCAAGAATCGGTTACCGAAAGCTAGAACTTTGGAACTTTTGCACCCTTGCAGAATTGAATGAAAAGTCACGACCCACCTCAACATTCAATCAATAAGAATTCTAGAATGCCACTTTGGTTGTGGCTTCTATCCATACATATCTCGAGCGTGTTTCTAGCCTCTTCTAGCGTACGTTTTGCACTGCTGAAGAAATGAATACAAAGTCAATAACCATCTTGACATTCAAATTGCAATCTCGAACGCCCTCTTTCTTTGCAAAATTCATGCATATTCGTCAAGAATCTTTTACCGAAAGCTAGAACTTTGGAACTTTTGCACACTTGCAGAATTGAATGAAAAGTCACGACCCACCTCAACATTCAATCAAGAAGAATTCTAGAATGCCACTTTGGTTGTGGCTTCTATCCATACAGATCTCGAGAGTGTTTCTAGCCTCTTCTAGCGTACGTTTTGCACTGCTGAAGAACTGAATACAAAGTCAAGAACCATCTTGACATTCAAATGGCAATCTGGAACGCCCTCTTTCTTTGCAAAATTCATGCATATTCGTCAAGAATCGGTTACCGAAAGCTAGAACTTTGGAACTTTTGCACACTTGCAGAATTGAATGAAAAGTCACGACCCACCTCAACATTCAATCAATAAGAATTCTAGAATGCCACTTTGGTTGTGGCTTCTATCCATAGAGATCTCGAGAGTGTTTCTAGCCCCTTCTAGCGTACGTTTTGCACTGCTGAAGAACTGAATACAAAGTCAAGAAGCATCTTGACATTCCAATTGCAATCTGGAACGGCCTCTTTCTTTGCAAAATTCATGCATATTCGTCAAGAATCGGTTACCGAAAGCTAGAACTTTGGAACTTTTGCACACTTGCAGAATTGAATGAAAAGTCACGACCCACCTCAACTTTCAATCAATAAGAATTCTAGAATGCCACTATGGTTGTGGCTTCTATCCATACAGATCTCGAGAGTGTTTCTAGCCTCTTCTAGCGTACGTTTTGCACTGCTGAAGAATTGAATACAAAGTCAAGAACCATCTTGACATTCAAATTGCAATCTGGAAAGCCCTCTTCCTTTGCAAAATTCATGCATATTCGTCAAGAATCGGTTACCGAAAGCTAGAACTTTGGAACTTTTGCACACTTGCAGAATTGAATGAAAAGTCACGACCCACCTCAACATTCAATCAATAAGAATTCTAGAATGCCACTTTGGTTGTGGCTTCTATCCATAGAGATCTCGAGAGTGTTTCTAGCCTCTTATAGCGTACGTTTTGCACTGCTGAAGAATTGAATACAAAGTCAAGAAGCATCTTGACATTCAAATTGCAATCTGGAACGCCCTCTTTCTTTGCAAAATTCATGCATATTCGTCAAGAATCGGTTACCGAAAGCTAGAACTTTGGAACTTTTGCACACTTGCAGAATTGAATGAAAAGTCACGACCCACCTCAACATTCAATCAATAAGAATTCTAGAATGCCACTTTGGTTGTGGCTTCTATCCATACAGATCTCGAGAGTGTTTCTAGCCTCTTCTAGCGTACGTTTTGCACTGCTGAAGAACTGAATACAAAGTCAAGAAGCATCTTGACATTCAAATTACAATCTGGAAGCCCTCTTTCTTTGCAAAATTCATGCATATTCGTCAAGAATCGGTTACCGAAAGCTAGAACTTTGGAACTTTTGCACACTTGCAGAATTGAATGAAAAGTCACGACCCACCTCAACTTTCAATCAATAAGAATTCTAGAATGCCACTATGGTTGTGGCTTCTATCCATACAGATCTCGAGAGTGTTTCTAGCCTCTTCTAGCGTACGTTTTGCACTGCTGAAGAATTGAATACAAAGTCAAGAACCATCTTGACATTCAAATTGCAATCTGGAAAGCCCTCTTCCTTTGCAAAATTCATGCATATTCGTCAAGAATCGGTTACCGAAAGCTAGAACTTTGGAACTTTTGCACACTTGCAGAATTGAATGAAAAGTCACGACCCACCTCAACATTCAATCAATAAGAATTCTAGAATGCCACTTTGGTTGTGGCTTCTATCCATAGAGATCTCGAGAGTGTTTCTAGCCTCTTATAGCGTACGTTTTGCACTGCTGAAGAATTGAATACAAAGTCAAGAAGCATCTTGACATTCAAATTGCAATCTGGAACGCCCTCTTTCTTTGCAAAATTCATGCATATTCGTCAAGAATCGGTTACCGAAAGCTAGAACTTTGGAACTTTTGCACACTTGCAGAATTGAATGAAAAGTCACGACCCACCTCAACATTCAATCAATAAGAATTCTAGAATGCCACTTTGGTTGTGGCTTCTATCCATACAGATCTCGAGAGTGTTTCTAGCCTCTTCTAGCGTACGTTTTGCACTGCTGAAGAATTGAATACAAAGTCAAGAACCATCTTGACATTCAAATGGCAATCTGGAACGCCCTCTTTCTTTGCAAAATTCATGCATATTCGTCAAGAATCGGTTACCGAAAGCTAGAACTTTGGAACTTTTGCACACTTGCAGAATTGAATGAAAAGTCACGACCCACCTCAACATTCAATCAATAAGAATTCTAGAATGCCACTTTGGTTGTGGCTTCTATCCATACAGATCTCGAGAGTGTTTCTAGCCTCTTCTAGCGTACGTTTTGCACTGTTGAAGAATTGAATACAAAGTCAAGAAGCATCTTGACATTCAAATTGCAATCTGGAAGCCCTCTTTCTTTGCAAAATTCATGCTTATTCGTCAAGAATCGGTTCCCGAAAGCTAGAACTTTGGAACTTTTGCACACTTGCAGTATTGAATGAAAAGTCACGACCCACCTCAACATTCAATCAATAAGAATTCTAGAATGCCACTTTGGTTGTGGCTTCTATCCATACAGATCTCGAGAGTGTTTCTAGCCTCTTCTAGCGTACGTTTTGCACTGCTGAAGAACTGAATACAAAGTCAAGAACCATCTTGACATTCAAATGGCAATCTGGAACGCCCTCTTTCTTTGCAAAATTCATGCATATTCGTCAAGAATCGGTTACCGAAAGCTAGAACTTTGGAACTTTTGCACACTTGCAGAATTGAATAAAAAGTCACGACCCACCTCAACATTCAATCAATAAGAATTCTAGAATGCCACTTTGGTTGTGGCTTCTATCCATAGAGATCTCGAGAGTGTTTCTAGCCCCTTCTAGCGTACGTTTTGCACTGCTGAAGAACTGAATACAAAGTCAAGAAGCATCTTGACATTCCAATTGCAATCTGGAACGGCCTCTTTCTTTGCAAAATTCATGCATATTTGTCAAGAATCGGTTACCGAAAGCTAGAACTTTGGAACTTTTGCACACTTGCAGAATTGAATGAAAAGTCACGACCCACCTCAACTTTCAATCAATAAGAATTCTAGAATGCCACTATGGTTGTGGCTTCTATCCATACAGATCTCGAGAGTGTTTCTAGCCTCTTCTAGCGTACGTTTTGCAATGCTGAAGAATTGAATACAAAGTCAAGAACCATCTTGACATTCAAATTGCAATCTGGAAAGCCCTCTTCCTTTGCAAAATTCATGCATATTCGTCAAGAATCGGTTACCGAAAGCTAGAACTTTGGAACTTTTGCACACTTGCAGAATTGAATGAAAAGTCACGACCCACCTCAACATTCAATCAATAAGAATTCTAGAATGCCACTTTGGTTGTGGCTTCTATCCATAGAGATCTCGAGAGTGTTTCTAGCCTCTTATAGCGTACGTTTTGCACTGCTGAAGAATTGAATACAAAGTCAAGAAGCATCTTGACATTCAAATTGCAATCTGGAACGCCCTCTTTCTTTGCAAAATTCATGCATATTCGTCAAGAATCGGTTACCGAAAGCTAGAACTTTGGAACTTTTGCACACTTGCAGAATTGAATGAAAAGTCACGACCCACCTCAACATTCAATCAATAAGAATTCTAGAATGCCACTTTGGTTGTGGCTTCTATCCATACAGATCTCGAGAGTGTTTCTAGCCTCTTCTAGCGTACGTTTTGCACTGCTGAAGAACTGAATACAAAGTCAAGAAGCATCTTGACATTCAAATTACAATCTGGAAGCCCTCTTTCTTTGCAAAATTCATGCATATTCGTCAAGAATCGGTTACCGAAAGCTAGAACTTTGGAACTTTTGCACACTTGCAGAATTGAATGAAAAGTCACGACCCACCTCAACATTCAATCAATAAGAATTCTAGAATGCCACTTTGGTTGTGGCTTCTATCCATACAGATCTCGAGAGTGTTTCTAGCCTCTTCTAGCGTACGTTTTGCACTGCTGAAGAACTGAATACAAAGTCAAGAAGCATCTTGACATTCAAATTACAATCTGGAAGCCCTCTTTCTTTGCAAAATTCATGCATATTCGTCAAGAATCGGTTACCGAAAGCTAGAACTTTGGAACTTTTGCACACTTGCAGAATTGAATGAAAAGTCACGACCCACCTCAACATTCAATCAATAAGAATTCTAGAATGCCACTATGGTTGTGGCTTCTATCCATACAGATCTCGAGAGTGTTTCTAGCCTCTTCTAGCGTACGTTTTGCACTGCTGAAGAATTGAATACAAAGTCAAGAACCCTCTTGACATTCAAATTGCAATCTGGAAAGCCCTCTTTCTTTGCAAAATTCATGCATATTCGTCAAGAATCGGTTACCGAAAGCTAGAACTTTGGAACTTTTGCACACTTGCAGAATTGAATGAAAAGTCACGACCCACCTCAACATTCAATCAATAAGAATTCTAGAATGCCACTTTGGTTGTGGCTTCTATCCATACAGATCTCGAGAGTGTTTCTAGCCTCTTCTAGCGTACGTTTTGCACTGCTGAAGAATTGAATACAAAGTCAAGAACCATCTTGACATTCAAATGGCAATCTGGAACGCCCTCTTTCTTTGCAAAATTCATGCATATTCGTCAAGAATCGGTTACCGAAAGCTAGAACTTTGGAACTTTTGCACACTTGCAGAATTGAATGAAAAGTCACGACCCACCTCAACATTCAATCAATAAGAATTCTAGAATGCCACTTTGGTTGTGGCTTCTATCCATACAGATCTCGAGAGTGTTTCTAGCCTCTTCTAGCGTACGTTTTGCACTGTTGAAGAATTGAATACAAAGTCAAGAAGCATCTTGACATTCAAATTGCAATCTGGAAGCCCTCTTTCTTTGCAAAATTCATGCTTATTCGTCAAGAATCGGTTCCCGAAAGCTAGAACTTTGGAACTTTTGCACACTTGCAGTATTGAATGAAAAGTCACGACCCACCTCAACATTCAATCAATAAGAATTCTAGAATGCCACTTTGGTTGTGGCTTCTATCCATACAGATCTCGAGAGTGTTTCTAGCCTCTTCTAGCGTACGTTTTGCACTGCTGAAGAACTGAATACAAAGTCAAGAACCATCTTGACATTCAAATGGCAATCTGGAACGCCCTCTTTCTTTGCAAAATTCATGCATATTCGTCAAGAATCGGTTACCGAAAGCTAGAACTTTGGAACTTTTGCACACTTGCAGAATTGAATAAAAAGTCACGACCCACCTCAACATTCAATCAATAAGAATTCTAGAATGCCACTTTGGTTGTGGCTTCTATCCATAGAGATCTCGAGAGTGTTTCTAGCCCCTTCTAGCGTACGTTTTGCACTGCTGAAGAACTGAATACAAAGTCAAGAAGCATCTTGACATTCCAATTGCAATCTGGAACGGCCTCTTTCTTTGCAAAATTCATGCATATTTGTCAAGAATCGGTTACCGAAAGCTAGAACTTTGGAACTTTTGCACACTTGCAGAATTGAATGAAAAGTCACGACCCACCTCAACTTTCAATCAATAAGAATTCTAGAATGCCACTATGGTTGTGGCTTCTATCCATACAGATCTCGAGAGTGTTTCTAGCCTCTTCTAGCGTACGTTTTGCACTGCTGAAGAATTGAATACAAAGTCAAGAACCATCTTGACATTCAAATTGCAATCTGGAAAGCCCTCTTCCTTTGCAAAATTCATGCATATTCGTCAAGAATCGGTTACCGAAAGCTAGAACTTTGGAACTTTTGCACACTTGCAGAATTGAATGAAAAGTCACGACCCACCTCAACATTCAATCAATAAGAATTCTAGAATGCCACTTTGGTTGTGGCTTCTATCCATAGAGATCTCGAGAGTGTTTCTAGCCTCTTATAGCGTACGTTTTGCACTGCTGAAGAATTGAATACAAAGTCAAGAAGCATCTTGACATTCAAATTGCAATCTGGAACGCCCTCTTTCTTTGCAAAATTCATGCATATTCGTCAAGAATCGGTTACCGAAAGCTAGAACTTTGGAACTTTTGCACACTTGCAGAATTGAATGAAAAGTCACGACCCACCTCAACATTCAATCAATAAGAATTCTAGAATGCCACTTTGGTTGTGGCTTCTATCCATACAGATCTCGAGAGTGTTTCTAGCCTCTTCTAGCGTACGTTTTGCACTGCTGAAGAACTGAATACAAAGTCAAGAAGCATCTTGACATTCAAATTACAATCTGGAAGCCCTCTTTCTTTGCAAAATTCATGCATATTCGTCAAGAATCGGTTACCGAAAGCTAGAACTTTGGAACTTTTGCACACTTGCAGAATTGAATGAAAAGTCACGACCCACCTCAACTTTCAATCAATAAGAATTCTAGAATGCCACTATGGTTGTGGCTTCTATCCATACAGATCTCGAGAGTGTTTCTAGCCTCTTCTAGCGTACGTTTTGCACTGCTGAAGAATTGAATACAAAGTCAAGAACCATCTTGACATTCAAATTGCAATCTGGAAAGCCCTCTTCCTTTGCAAAATTCATGCATATTCGTCAAGAATCGGTTACCGAAAGCTAGAACTTTGGAACTTTTGCACACTTGCAGAATTGAATGAAAAGTCACGACCCACCTCAACATTAAATCAATAAGAATTCTAGAATGCCACTTTGGTTGTGGCTTCTATCCATAGAGATCTCGAGAGTGTTTCTAGCCTCTTATAGCGTACGTTTTGCACTGCTGAAGAATTGAATACAAAGTCAAGAAGCATCTTGACATTCAAATTGCAATCTGGAACGCCCTCTTTCTTTGCAAAATTCATGCATATTCGTCAAGAATCGGTTACCGAAAGCTAGAACTTTGGAACTTTTGCACACTTGCAGAATTGAATGAAAAGTCACGACCCACCTCAACATTCAATCAATAAGAATTCTAGAATGCCACTTTGGTTGTGGCTTCTATCCATACAGATCTCGAGAGTGTTTCTAGCCTCTTCTAGCGTACGTTTTGCACTGCTGAAGAACTGAATACAAAGTCAAGAAGCATCTTGACATTCAAATTACAATCTGGAAGCCCTCTTTCTTTGCAAAATTCATGCATATTCGTCAAGAATCGGTTACCGAAAGCTAGAACTTTGGAACTTTTGCACACTTGCAGAATTGAATGAAAAGTCACGACCCACCTCAACATTCAATCAATAAGAATTCTAGAATGCCACTATGGTTGTGGCTTCTATCCATACAGATCTCGAGAGTGTTTCTAGCCTCTTCTAGCGTACGTTTTGCACTGCTGAAGAATTGAATACAAAGTCAAGAACCCTCTTGACATTCAAATTGCAATCTGGAAAGCCCTCTTTCTTTGCAAAATTCATGCATATTCGTCAAGAATCGGTTACCGAAAGCTAGAACTTTCGAACTTTTGCACACTTGCAGAATTGAATGAAAAGTCACGACCCACCTCAACATTCAATCAATAAGAATTCTAGAATGCCACTATGGTTGTGGCTTCTATCCATACAGATCTCGAGAGTGTTTCTAGCCTCTTCTAGCGTACGTTTTGCACTGCTGAAGAATTGAATACAAAGTCAAGAACCCTCTTGACATTCAAATTGCAATCTGGAAAGCCCTCTTTCTTTGCAAAATTCATGCATATTCGTCAAGAATCGGTTACCGAAAGCTAGAACTTTCGAACTTTTGCACACTTGCAGAATTGAATGAAAAGTCACGACCCACCTCAACATTCAATCAATAAGAATTCTAGAATGCCACTTTGGTTGTGGCTTCTATCCATAGAGATCTCGAGAGTGTTTCTAGCCTCTTCTAGCGTACGTTTTGCACTGCTGAAGAATTGAATACAAAGTCAAGAACCGTCTTGACATTCAAATGGCAATCTGGAACGCCCTCTTTCTTTGCAAAATTCATGCATATTCGTCAAGAATCGGTTACCGAAAGCTAGAACTTTGGAACTTTTGCACACTTGCAGAATTGAATGAAAAGTCACGACCCACCTCAACATTCAATCAATAAGAATTCTAGAATGCCACTTTGGTTGTGGCTTCTATCCATAGAGATCTCGAGAGTGTTTCTAGCCTCTTCTAGCGTACGTTTTGCACTGTTGAAGAATTGAATACAAAGTCAAGAAGCATCTTGACATTCAAATTGCAATCTGGAAGCCCTCTTTCTTTGCAAAATTCATGCATATTCGTCAAGAATCGGTTCCCGAAAGCTAGAACTTTGGAACTTTTGCACACTTGCTGTAATATCCTTAATTTTCTGTACTGGTTCCTATGTACAGAATAAACGGAATATATGAGCTCTGTTTCAGGAAAAAGATGTGGTCCTTTATGTAAAGAAAATGATTAAATTGCAAAAGAAAGGAAAAGAAAGGACTTAAATGCAAATATGGAAAGTTTAAGGTAAGGAAGGAAAGGTAGACAAAAATGTGGGGTCTTAAAGTGTAATTTTAGCCAAATTAAGGGACTTAATTATAAAGAAGGAAAAGTTCCCTGGGGCTAAAGTATAATTAAAGAAAATAGGCCAGAAGTGGTTTGCACCGCCCGACAGCATTTCAGTCCCAGATTCTACCAGAAGGTAGGGCAGGTGACGCCGGGTAACCAAGCCTAATACCGGAATTTTTGAAGATTCCAGATAGCCAGAAATGGACTGATCGTCCAAAAGTTATAAAAATTAATACCGGATACCCTAGGTTTCAGATATAAGTGAGAAAATACAGGATGATGCACTCTTATGGGGCGGATGTCGGGAAACTGACAGGATACCGATAGGAGGTCTGTAGGAAAAGTTATTCACAAAATAAAAATTCCAGACGGGAGTGTGAGGCCTCTAGGGATCCGGGTTGGAGATTTATCGGTATTTTTAAAGGGGCTAAATGCGATCGAATGACTTCGGTCAGATGACCGTTATAACCCCCAAGGATGCCTGAACACAGTTGGACACTGTATCTGGGGAAAAGAGCCGGTGTCCGAAAAAGGTGTATAATCGGTAAATAATAGTTAAAATATTCAATGAACTGTGTTAAAGGAAGATTTCTCGTAATGCGTGCCATACAGGTAATGGACCCAGGAAGCCCAAAAATGGCGCCATTAGAGGCCCAATAAGACTCTTGGACTGATAGGTGGGCCAGTGTCAAGCAGAACCCCGGAAAAGTGCGAAATTACGAAAATGCCCCTATGTTGTACAAAAAGGGCAGCAGATGAATAAAGGGTATTCTGGTCATTTTGGATAGACCCAGAGGTCAAGACATGTCTAAATAAGGTTGACTAGAGCCAGTATAAGCTTTGACCGAGTCCAGAAAGGTGTGAAATGACGATTTTGTCCTTAGGGTTAAAAAAGGACAAGATAGGGCACCAAGGGCATTTTGGTCATTTCGCAGGGGATCTGTAATTGAGTCTGGACCCAGTATTAAAAAGCTAATGATATAAAGGGTCTAAATACTAAATGTGAGGTCAGTAGACATAAAAAGGATCTTCAAAAACATCAGGTGCAGAAAACAGCACGTTTTTCGAGGCGATGGACCGGAAAGCTTCCGGAAGGCTCTAGCTCCCTCTCAATTTCGCCATGTGAAGAATGTGGGAGGTGAGGTGTCCCATGAGTTGGCATTGAGTGATGTCATGCATGATGCAGTAAAAGGAATAAAGAAAAATAGGAAATTCAGGAAAAACCAGGACCACAGGATCATAACTCTTCCTAATTACAAGATTGCCATTGCTCAACACTATAAATACCCCCCCTTACCCCTTCATTTCTGTGCAAGCAAGAAAGAGAGGAAGAAAGAAGTTCTTGAGAGAGAAAGTGAGAGAAAGAAAGAAGTAAGGAAGTTCTGGTGAAGTTGGAAGTAGTAGGGAAGTTCTAAAGCACTGCTTTTGAGGTAACAACTAATCCTAGCTCTTATGTAATGTCTTTATGATGTGTTGTCTTGTTTGGTTGATTGTTGTCCTATATGTTATGCTTGAAGCTCTATTCCAATGCTATGATCATATGTTATTGAATATGGAAGCATGCAGCATACTTATCTGTACACAGTCACAAGCAAGCACCGTCACTCTGCATTACATATTTTGTTATGATTATTGTTACTGGGATTCTTTTGAATCTCATTCCCAAACATAACATTACAGGGGAGGTTCTGTCAAAATAAAATTTGGAAATCTTAAGAGACGCCGGTAGGCTGCCGAAATTTTGGCAACGAAGACGGAACAAAGAAAGGAACTGATACGTACTGTGTACGTAGTGCTGTCTAAGGAGGCTGGAAGTGAGTGGACCCAGAAGGTTCATCCAGTCTTTCCTGGGTACTACGTAGAATGGTAGTTCTCACAAGGGAATTACCGAATCGGTACAACATCGGTTACTTTCTAGAGAAGAATTGTAGCAGTTATGCTGCCGGATTTTAGACAGAGAAGGATGTAATAAAATATGAGAGAGTTAATCATGCACTGATATATAACAGTTGATTATTCGATATTAATTGTTATCTGGCCTGTATGACTAATATGTGTTGGTTGTATGCTTGGGTATGTAAAGACTAAATGCTGAAAATAGGCTCAGTGAACAGTAACTCGTGAAGACCCATTCATGTTTGATAAATCATTAAAAATAGTAAATGATTGAATTAATGTACGAAATTTTTAGGGTATAAAGTAGACATACTAATATTTAATTTGATATATAGAATGTCTAATTTGTATGTATACACGAAAAGATATAAATGGTTAAAGTTGGGACCAGAATGCTGGATTCAGGAGAAAGTCATTGGATGAACAGTAATATTTGAACGTTGACCCACGTTAAATTTGTCAAGTATTGGTCAACCAATGATTTTTCCCTGAAATATATTTGAGTTAGATTCATGTAGCAATTGGAACCACTTCATTTAGATTTTTATATAATTAGTTATGAATTTTCAAAGTCAGGTCACTCATCTGGAATTTGCCACAGTGAACAGTACTCGATATGAATAAAATTCCAGATTAAGTGTTTAGACTTCAATGACCCTGAAAGTGGTTTAAGTGCTACTGAATGGTCCCTAAGATGTATAAAAAATAAGGTTGTGACATTTTGGTATCAGAGCAAAGGATTCTGGCTTAAGAAATGCTCTGAGTAGATGATTTATAGAAAGATATACCATGATAAAGCCGTCATAATTGACACTAAGTTAGTGTTTGCAGGATGGCTAGACATAGATTTGGGTCTGAAACTACAGTAAACCAATGGGAATTAAGACCAGAGGTCTCTAGTTCAGATAGTTCAGAAGAAGAGATAGTAAGCAATGATTCTGACCTCTGGACACCTCCAGTAGCTGGTGATTCTGAGGAGGATAATTCCTCGGTAGGATCAAACTTTCCAATTGATGATCAGGAGGTGATGATAACAGAAGGCCCTATTCCTGCCATTCCCATAAGTGCGGTACCCTTGAATATAACAGACAGTTCAGGATCCAGTCAAGTACGTGTTCAGAGTAATGCGCCAGATTCCAGTAGGCCCGAAGTGACTCTAGTAGAAATGTATTTGGGAGGTTTAATCGTAAGAATGGTCCCAGGGAGGAACCTGAGTAGAGAGCAACTTGAGAGCTCGGTAGCATTAGCCCGACAACTATACGAGTTGAGGCAGACCCTGTTCAAAAACATAGATCAAGATTATTCGGTCTACCAGGAGTTTATCACAAGGGTGAAAGCCATATATCAAGCCTGGGATCCAAATGTGTTAACCATGGGGCTTTGGCTAGAAATTATTAATGACGTATTGCCGAAGACTCCTACCTGGAGATCGGAGTTGGACCAGTATTTTGATAGAGAATCATATTGTACCATATCCGACTGGATCTACCTAGTAGGAGATTATATTAGAATGAAGTTTAAGAAAAATTAGAGTAATATTTCTAATGTATAAAAGACTAGAATGGTACTGTAATATGTACATATACTCTGTATGTATATTATGTGTGAAATGAAATGAAAAGGAATTATGTTATTTATCGTATTCCCTTCTGTTTTTAAGTATAACAAAATGGTACGAACAAGGAGAACTATTCCAGCTGAGGAGCCCCGAGAGGCTGGAAACCTTAATCAAATGATTCTAGAACGATTAGAACAGCAACAAAAGATGATAGAAGAAATGAGAGCTGCTCAAGCACGAAATGAACAAGAAAGAGATGCTGCCATAGCCGCGGCAGTAGCAGCAGCTGTAAATAATTTAAGACCGCCAGAGCCTTCAGGAGCAACTAGTAGAGAACCTGAAGAAGTACCACAGCAGGCGGAACAGCCCCAGAGAAGGGTTGAATCAAGGGAGGAGGCAGTTGGCATCCAACAATGGATGGTGCGATTTTGCAAACACAATCCTCCCATATTCGAAGGGACATTTGAAGTACATGTAGCAGAAAATTGGGTCAGCAGATTAGAGAAGATCTTTAAGGTCCTCGACAGCCCGACTGAAACCAAGGCCCAAATGGCCATCTATCAATTGGAAAAGGATGCGGATAGATGGTGGAAGAATACAGAGTTACTTCTCCAAGCAAGAGATATTCCAGTTACCTGGGAAGTATTTCTTGAGCAATTTTATGAGAAATATTTTCCTCAATCTGTCAGAGATGAAAGGGAGGCTGAATTCCTTGTGCTGAGGCAAGGAGAAAAAGAATCTTTTGACGAATATTTGGCCAAGTTCATCCGGCTATCTCAATATTCAACTTACCTACGCCAAGTGGATGACGAACGCTGGATGACAGAAAGAATGATTCGAGGGCTGAATTCTATGTTAAAGGAGAAGTTAACTCCCCAACAATACAGCCAGTTCAATAAGGCTGTGGAAGCATGTCGAATCGTTGAGAACAGCATGAATCATAGAATGCTGTCCAGATCTGGGAGTAAAGATCAAGCGACTCCTGATAAGGCCGGACGGAATCAAGAAGCGGCCAGTGGGAGCAGCTATAAGAAAAGAAAGCGCCCGTGGCAGACCAAGAGGCCTAATAGGGGAAATTTTCGCGGAAGATCCAGTAACAGGGATCTAAAGGCCCCAGTATGTGAAAAGTGTGGAAAGAATCATGGTGACAGACCATGCTTGATGGGCCAGAATGTATGCTACACCTGCGGAAAGCCCGGACATTTTTCCAGGGAATGTCCTCAAGCTATAACTGATCCAAGGCCAAGGACGGCGGGACGAGTGTTTGCACTCACTAGAGAGGATGCTCAGCGATCATCTGAGATGATCCAAGGTACAATCTATCTCAATGATCATGCTGTGACTGCCCTATTTGATTCGGGTGCAAGTCATTCCTTTATATCTTATGAATGTGCTAAATGCCTAGGCCTTCTGATCAGCAAGTTACGTTATGATATACAGGTGAAAACCCCCACCAACGCTAGGGTGATCACATCTGATGCCTGTCTAAATAGTGTGGTGCATTATGAGCACTGCAGTACCACCCTGGACCTGATCTGTATGCCTTTCCAGGAGATTGAGGTCATACTCGGTTTAAATTGGTTATCCTCCAATAATGTGATGTTGGACTGCAGGAACAAGACCTTAGTTCTTGGTCCAAAGATCACTGATCGGAGCCTAGAAGTACAACTGAACTTCGTGACAGAGGCTCAGGCAGAAAAATGTCTACGGAAAGGATGTCAGGGATATGTGGTATTCTTTTCTGTTCAAACAGAAGTGGAGGAAGGCATCGAGGAGGTTCCTGTAGTCAATGAATTTCCTGAAGTCTTTCCAAAAGAGATTCAGGGATTGCCTTCGGAGCGTGAAGTGGAGTTTGCGATCGACATTGTACCTGGAGCTGGACCAGTATCAAAAGCCCCATACAGGATGGCTCCCAACGAAATGATGGAACTGAAGAAGCAAATTGAGGAGCTATTGGAGAAGGGTTTTATACGACCCAGTGTATCGCCATGGGGTGCTCCAGTACTGTTCGTCAAGAAGAAAGATGGTAGCTTAAGGCTGTGCATTGACTACAGGGAATTAAATAAGCTTACAGTTAAGAACAAGTATCCTCTTCCCAGAATTGATGACCTGCTAGATCAATTGGCAGGAGCGAGCTTATTCTCCAAAATTGACTTGAGATCTGGCTACCATCAACTAAGGGTCAAGCCAGATGATATTCCAAAGACGGCGTTCAGAACGCGCTACGGACATTTTGAATTTTTGGTGATGCCTTTTGGACTAACCAATGCACCTGCTATTTTCATGGACTATATGAACCGGATTTTCAGGCCTTATCTAGATCAGTTCGTTGTGGTCTTTATTGATGATATTCTGGTGTACTCCAAATCTCCAGAGGAGCATGAAAGGCATTTGAGGATTGTTCTTGGTACCCTTAAAGAGAAGAAGCTCTATGCTAAGCTGAGTAAGTGCGAGTTTTGGCTTTCAGAAGTCAAATTTCTCGGTCATGTCATATCCCGAGACGGGGTAGCTGTGGATCCTAGCAAAGTTGAAGCAGTTTTGAGCTGGGAACAGCCAAGGACAGTGACAGAGATTAGAAGTTTTCTTGGCCTAGCAGGGTACTACAGACGATTCATTCAAGACTTTTCTCGAATTGCCTTACCACTTACCAAGCTGACCAGAAAGAATCAGCAGTTTAAGTGGGATGAGAAGTGCGAGGCTAGCTTCCAGCAGTTGAAGCAGAGATTAACAACTACTCCCGTGCTGATTATTCCAGACCCAACTCAGACTTATGTAGTCTACACTGATGCTAGCAAGCAGGGGCTGGGATGTGTGCTTATGCAGCAAGGTCGAGTAGTAGCCTACGCCTCTCGGCAGTTAAAGCCACATGAAGAGAATTATCCCACTCATGATCTGGAGCTTGCGGCGGTGGTCTATGCCCTGAAGATATGGAGGCACTATTTATACGGAGCAACGATAGAGTTGTTTTGCGACCACAAAAGCCTGAAGTATCTGCAGGATCAGAAGGAGCTGAACATGAGGCAGCGGCGATGGATGGAACTGTTAAAAGATTATGACTTCCAGATTAAATACCATCCAGGAAAAGCCAATGTGGTAGCTGATGCCCTGAGTAGAAAGGTGGTGCAGGTTGCATACATGATGATCAAGGAATTGGAACTGATAGAGGATATGCGCGACTGGAGCCCTCTATATCAAATGCAACTGACGGAGAATCCTTTTGGAGGAGTTCATGTCAGATCTTGCATAGAAGATGAGATCAAAGGGGCTCAGGAACAGGATAAGCTCGCAGCAATATTCAAAGACAAGCTGGAGAAAGGGAAGACAAGGAATTTTGAGATGTCCCCAGACGGATTGCTACAGTTTAGGGGAAAACCCTATATCCCAAATATTAGGGGATTAAGGGAAAGGATTCTGGAGGAAGCACATAAAAGCCGATATACGGTACATCCAGGTATGACCAAAATGTACCATGATGTTAAAAGGTTATTCTGGTGGCCTGGACTGAAGAAAGATGTTGTAGCTTACGTATCTAAGTGCTTAACCTGCCAGAAAGTGAAAGTTGAACATCAAAAGCCAGCAGGAACGTTGCAGCCTTTAGATATCCCTGAGTGGAAATGGGATGGGATTGCCATGGACTTTGTGGAAGGACTACCCTTGACACCAAGTAGACATGATGCGGTTTGGGTAGTAATCGATCGACTGACAAAGTCAGCACATTTCCTGGCAATCAATAAGAGAGATTCTCTAGAAAAGCTGGCAAAGCTGTATATAAAGGAGATCGTTAGGCTCCATGGTATCCCAAGCAGTATTGTGTCTGATAGAGATCCTCGATTTACTTCAAATTTCTGGAGGGCTCTACAGGAAGAAATGGGCACTACTCTCAGATTCAGTACAGCTTATCATCCTCAGACAGATGGTCAATCTGAAAGAACAATACAGACGTTAGAGGATATGCTGAGAGCATGTGTCCTAGATTTCAAAGGCAGCTGGGATATCCATTTACCCCTTATAGAATTTGCATATAACAATGGTTATCAGGCCAGTATACAGATGGCACCTTTTGAAGCACTCTATGGACGGAAATGTAGATCCCCCTTATGCTGGCTAGAGTTGAGCGAGAGAAGAATGCTTGGTCCGGATATAGTGGATCAAACTGCAGAACAAGTTGCGGTAATTAGAAAACGATTGTTGACGGCTCAAAGCAGACAGAAGAGCTATGCAGATGTCAGAAGGAAGCCGTTGGAGTTTGAAGAAGGAGAACATGTATTCCTTAAGTTAACTCCAACCACAGGAGCCGGACGATCGATTAAGGTAAAGAAGTTGCATCCAAGATACATCGGGCCATTCCAGATTCTCTCAAAGATAGGAGCAGTAGCCTACAAGTTGGCTCTTCCTCCAAATCTCAGCCAGATACATGATGTGTTCCATGTTTCCCAATTAAAGAAGTATATTCCAGATCCATCCCATGTGATAGAGCAAGATGAGGTCGCACTGCGAGATGACTTGACCTATGAGGTTGGACCGGTACGAATTACTGATAGAAAAGTCAAGCAGTTGCGGAATAAGCAAATTCCTTTAGTTAAAGTGATCTGGAAAGGCTTGACTGAACAAGAGGCTACATGGGAAACGGAAGAAAAGATGAGAGAAAAGTACCCTGAATTATTTGTATAGGATAGATGTAATGTAAATTTCGGGGACGAAATTTATTTTTAGGGGGAGAGAAATGTAATATCCTTAATTTTCTGTACTGGTTCCTATGTACAGAATAAACGGAATATATGAGCTCTGTTTCAGGAAAAAGATGTGGTCCTTTATGTAAAGAAAATGATTAAATTGCAAAAGAAAGGAAAAGAAAGGACTTAAATGCAAATATGGAAAGTTTAAGGTAAGGAAGGAAAGGTAGACAAAAATGTGGGGTCTTAAAGTGTAATTTTAGCCAAAGTAAGGGACTTAATTATAAAGAAGGAAAAGTTCCCTGGGGCTAAAGTATAATTAAAGAAAATAGGCCAGAAGTGGTTTGCACCGCCCGACAGCATTTCAGTCCCAGATTCTACCAGAAGGTAGGGCAGGTGACGCCGGGTAACCAAGCCTAATACCGGAATTTTTGAAGATTCCAGATAGCCAGAAATGGACTGATCGTCCAAAAGTTATAAAAATTAATACCGGATACCCTAGGTTTCAGATATAAGTGAGAAAATACAGGATGATGCACTCTTATGGGGCGGATGTCGGGAAACTAACAGGATACCGATAGGAGGTCTGTAGGAAAAGTTATTCACAAAATAAAAATTCCAGACGGGAGTGTGAGGCCTCTAGGGATCCGGGTTGGAGATTTATCGGTATTTTTAAAGGGGCTAAATGCGATCGAATGACTTCGGTCAGATGACCGTTATAACCCCCAAGGATGCCTGAACACAGTTGGACACTGTATCTGGGGAAAAGAGCCGGTGTCCGAAAAAGGTGTATAATCGGTAAATAATAGTTAAAATATTCAATGAACTGTGTTAAAGGAAGATTTCTCGTAATGCGTGCCATACAGGTAATGGACCCAGGAAGCCCAAAAATGGCGCCATTAGAGGCCCAATAAGACTCTTGGACTGATAAGTGGGCCAGTGTCAAGCAGAACCCCGGAAAAGTGCGAAATTACGAAAATGCCCCTATGTTGTACAAAAAGGGCAGCAGATGAATAAAGGGTATTCTGGTCATTTTGGACAGACCCAGAGGTCAAGACATGTCTAAATAAGGTTGACTAGAGCCAGTATAAGCTTTGACCGAGTCCAGAAAGGTGTGAAATGACGATTTTGCCCTTAGGGTTAAAAAAGGACAAGATAGGGCACCAAGGGCATTTTGGTCATTTCGCAGGGGATCTGTAATTGAGTCTGGACCCAGTATTAAAAAGCTAATGATATAAAGGGTCTAAATACTAAATGTGAGGTCAGTAGACATAAAAAGGATCTTCAGAAACATCAGGTGCAGAAAACAGCACGTTTTTCGAGGCGATGGACCGGGCCGGTACCGGAGTGGACCGGAAAGCTTCCGGAAGGCTCTAGCTCCCTCTCAATTTCGCCATGTGAAGAATGTGGGAGGTGAGGTGTCCCATGAGTTGGCATTGAGTGATGTCATGCATGATGCAGTAAAAGGAATAAAGAAAAATAGGAAATTCAGGAAAAACCAGGACCACAGGATCATAACTCTTCCTAATTACAAGATTGCCATTGCTCAACACTATAAATACCCCCCCTTACCCCTTCATTTCGGTGCAAGCAAGAAAGAGAGGAAGAAAGAAGTTCTTGAGAGAGAAAGTGAGAGAAAGAAAGAAGTAAGGAAGTTCTGGTGAAGTTGGAAGTAGTAGGGAAGTTCTAAAGCACTGCTTTTGAGGTAACAACTAATCCTAGCTCTTATGTAATGTCTTTATGATGTGTTGTCTTGTTTGGTTGATTGTTGTCCTATATGTTATGCTTGAAGCTCTATTCCAATGCTATGATCATATGTTATTGAATATGGAAGCATGCAGCATACTTATCTGTACACAGTCACAAGCAAGCACCGTCACTCTGCATTACATATTTTGTTATGATTATTGTTACTGGGATTCTTTTGAATCTCATTCCCAAACATAACATTACAGGGGAGGTTCTGTCAAAATAAAATTTGGAAATCTTAAGAGACGCCGGTAGGCTGCCGAAATTTCGGCAACGAAGACGGAACAAAGAAAGGAACTGATACGTACTGTGTACGTAGTGCTGTCTAAGGAGGCTGGAAGTGAGTGGACCCAGAAGGTTCATCCAGTCTTTCCTGGGTACTACGTAGAATGGTAGTTCTCACAAGGGAATTACCGAATCGGTACAACATCGGTTACTTTCTAGAGAAGAATTGTAGCAGTTATGCTGCCGGATTTTAGACAGAGAAGGATGTAATAAAATATGAGAGAGTTAATCATGCACTGATATATAACAGTTGATTATTCGATATTAATTGTTATCTGGCCTGTATGACTAATATGTGTTGGTTGTATGCTTGGGTATGTAAAGACTAAATGCTGAAAATAGGCTCAGTGAACAGTAACTCGTGAAGACCCATTCATGTTTGATAAATCATTAAAAATAGTAAATGATTGAATTAATGTACGAAATTTTTAGGGTATAAAGTAGACATACTAATATTTAATTTGATATATATAATGTCTAATTTGGATGTATACACGAAAATATATAAATGGTTAAAGTTGGGACCAGAATGCTGGATTCAGGAGAAAGTCATTAGATGAACAGTAATATTTGAACGTTGACCCACGTTAAATTTGTCAAGGATTGGTCAACCAATGATTTTTCCCTGAAATATATTTGAGTTCGCTTCATGTAGCAATTGGAACCACTTCATTTCGATTTTTATATAATTAGTTATGAATTTTCAAAGTCAGGTCACTCATCTGGAATTTGCCACAGTGAACAGTACTTGATATGAATAAAATTCCAGATTAAGTGTTTAGACTTCAATGACCCTGAAAGTGGTTTAAGTGCTACTGAATGGTCCCTAAGATGTATAAAAAATAAGGTTGTGACACTTGCAGTATTGAATGAAAAGTCACGACCCACCTCAACATTCAATCAATAAGAATTCTAGAATGCCACTTTGGTTGTGGCTTCTATCCATACAGATCTCGAGAGTGTTTCTAGCCTCTTCTAGCGTACGTTTTGCACTGCTGAAGAACTGAATACAAAGTCAAGAACCATCTTGACATTCAAATGGCAATCTGGAACGCCCTCTTTCTTTGCAAAATTCATGCATATTCGTCAAGAATCGGTTACCGAAAGCTAGAACTTTGGAACTTTTGCACACTTGCAGAATTGAATGAAAAGTCACGACCCACCTCAACATTCAATCAATAAGAATTCTAGAATGCCACTTTGGTTGTGGCTTCTATCCATACAGATCTCGAGAGTGTTTCTAGCCTCTTCTAGCGTACGTTTTGCACTGCTGAAGAACTGAATACAAAGTCAAGAAGCATCTTGACATTCAAATTGCAATCTGGAACGCCCTCTTTCTTTGCAAAATTCATGCATATTCGTCAAGAATCGGTTACCGAAAGCTAGAACTTTCGAACTTTTGCACACTTGCAGAATTGAATGAAAAGTCACGACCCAGCTCAACATTCAATCAATAAGAATTCTAGAATGCCACTTTGGTTGTGGCTTCTATCCATACAGATCTCGAGAGTGTTTCTAGCCTCTTCTAGCGTACGTTTTGCACTGCTGAAGAATTGAATACAAAGTCAAGAACCGTCTTGACATTCAAATGGCAATCTGGAACGCCCTCTTTCTTTGCAAAATTCATGCATATTCGTCAAGAATCGGTTACCGAAAGCTAGAACTTTGGAACTTTTGCACACTTGCAGAATTGAATGAAAAGTCACGACCCACCTCAACATTCAATCAATAAGAATTCTAGAATGCCACTTTGGTTGTGGCTTCTATCCATAGAGATCTCGAGAGTGTTTCTAGCCTCTTCTAGCGTACGTTTTGCACTGTTGAGGAATTGAATACAAAGTCAAGAAGCATCTTGACATTCAAATTGCAATCTGGAAGCCCTCTTTCTTTGCAAAATTCATGCATATTCGTCAAGAATCGGTTCCCGAAAGCTAGAACTTTGGAACTTTTGCACACTTGCAGTATTGAATGAAAAGTCACGACCCACCTCAACATTCAATCAATAAGAATTCTAGAATGCCACTTTGGTTGTGGCTTCTATCCATACAGATCTCGAGAGTGTTTCTAGCCTCTTCTAGCGTACGTTTTGCACTGCTGAAGAACTGAATACAAAGTCAAGAACCTTCTTGACATTCAAATTGCAATCTGGAACGCCCTCTTTCTTTGCAAAATTCATGCATATTCGTCAAGAATCGGTTACCGAAAGCTAGAACTTTGGAACTTTTGCACACTTGCAGAATTGAATGAAAAGTCACGACCCACCTCAACATTCAATCAATAAGAATTCTAGAATGCCACTTTGGTTGTGGCTTCTATCCATAGAGATCTCGAGAGTGTTTCTAGCCTCTTCTAGCGTACGTTTTGCACTGCTGAAGAATTGAATACAAAGTCAAGAACCGTCTTGACATTCAAATTGCAATCTGGAACGCCCTCTTTCTTTGCAAAATTCATGCATATTCGTCAAGAATCGGTTATCGAAAGCTAGAACTTTGGAACTTTTGCACACTTGCAGAATTGAATGAAAAGTCACGACCCACCTCAACTTTCAATCAATAAGAATTCTAGAATGCCACTATGGTTGTGGCTTCTATCCATACAGATCTCGAGAGTGTTTCTAGCCTCTTCTAGCGTACGTTTTGCACTGCTGAAGAATTGAATACAAAGTCAAGAACCGTCTTGACATTCAAATTGCAATCTGGAACGCCCTCTTTCTTTGCAAAATTCATGCATATTCGTCAAGAATCGGTTACCGAAAGCTAGAACTTTGGAACTTTTGCACACTTGCAGAATTGAATGAAAAGTCACGACCCACCTCAACTTTCAATCAATAAGAATTCTAGAATGCCACTATGGTTGTGGCTTCTATCCATACAGATCTCGAGAGTGTTTCTAGCCTCTTCTAGCGTACGTTTTCACTGCTGAAGAAATGAATACAAAGTCAAGAACCTTCTTGACATTCAAATCGCAATCTGGAACGCCCTCTTTCTTTGCAAAATTCATGCATATTCGTCAAGAATCGGTTACCGAAAGCTAGAACTTTGGAACTTTTGCACACTTGCAGAATTGAATGAAAAGTCACGACCCACCTCAACATTCAATCAATAAGAATTCTAGAATGCCACTTTGGTTGTGGCTTCTATCCATAGAGATCTCGAGAGTGTTTCTAGCATCTTCTAGCGTACGTTTTGCACTGCTGAAGAACTGAATACAAAGTCAAGAACCATCTTGACATTCAAATGGTAATCCGGAACGCCCTCTTTCTTTGCAAAATTCATGCATATTCGTCAAGAATCGGTTCCCGAAAGCTAGAACTTTGGAACTTTTGCACACTTGCAGTATTGAATGAAAAGTCACGACCCACCTCAACATTCAATCAATAAGATTTCTAGAATGCCACTTTGGTTGTGGCTTCTATCCATACATATCTCGAGGGTGTTTCTAGCCTCTTCTAGCGTACGTTTTGCACTGCTGAAGAATTGAATACAAAGTCAAGAAGCTTCTTGACATTCAAATTGCAATCTGGAACGCCCTCTTTCTTTGCAAAATTCATGCATATTCGTCAAGAATCAGTTACCGAAAGCTAGAACTTTGGAACTTTTGCACACTTGCAGAATTGAATGAAAAGTCACGACCCACCTCAACATTCAATCAATAAGAATTCTAGAATGCCACTTTGGTTGTGGCTTCTATCCATACAGATCTCGAGAGTGTGTCTAGCCTCTTCTAGCGTACGTTTTGCACTGCTGAAGAACTGAATACAAAGTCAAGAACCGTCTTGACATTCAAATGGTAATCCGGAACGCCCTCTTTCTTTGCAAAATTCATGCATATTCGTCAAGAATCGGTTCCCGAAAGCTAGAACTTTGGAACTTTTGCACACTTGCAGTATTGAATGAAAAGTCACGACCCACCTCAACATTCAATCAATAAGATTTCTAGAATGCCACTTTGGTTGTGGCTTCTATCCATACATATCTCGAGGGTGTTTCTAGCCTCTTCTAGCGTACGTTTTGCACTGCTGAAGAATTGAATACAAAGTCAAGAAGCTTCTTGACATTCAAATTGCAATCTGGAACGCCCTCTTTCTTTGCAAAATTCATGCATATTCGTCAAGAATCAGTTACCGAAAGCTAGAACTTTGGAACTTTTGCACATTTGCAGAATTGAATGAAAAGTCACGACCCACCTCAACATTCAATCAATAAGAATTCTAGAATGCCACTTTGGTTGTGGCTTCTATCCATAGAGATCTCGAGAGTGTTTCTAGCCTCTTCTAGCGTACGTTTTGCACTGTTGAAGAATTGAATACAAAGTCAAGAAGCATCTTGACATTCAAATTGCAATCAGGAAAGCCCTCTTTCTTTGCAAAATTCATGCATATTCGTCAAGAATCGGTTACCGAAAGCTAGAACTTTCGAACTTTTGCACACTTGCAGAATTGAATGAAAAGTCACGACCCACCTCAACATTCAATCAATAAGAATTCTAGAATGCCACTTTGGTTGTGGCTTCTATCCATACAGATCTCGAGAGTGTTTCTAGCCTCTTCTAGCGTACGTTTTGCACTGCTGAAGAATTGAATACAAAGTCAAGAAGCATCTTGACATTCAAATTCCAATCTGGAAAGCCCTCTTTCTTTGCAAAATTCATGCATATTCGTCAAGAATCGGTTACCGAAAGCTAGAACTTTCGAACTTTTGCACACTTGCAGAATTGAATGAAAAGTCACGACCCACCTCAACATTCAATCAATAAGAATTCTAGAATGCCACTTTGGTTGTGGCTTCTGTCCATAGAGATCTCGAGAGTGTTTCTAGCCTCTTCTAGCGTACGTTTTGCACTGCTGAAGAACTGAATACAAAGTCAAGAAGCATCTTGACATTCAAATTGCAATCTGGAACGCCCTCTTTCTTTGCAAAATTCATGCATATTCGTCAAGAATCAGTTACCGAAAGCTAGAACTTTGGAACTTTTGCACACTTGCAGAATTGAATGAAAAGTCACGACTCACCTCAACATTCAATCAATAAGAATTCTAGAATGCCACTTTGGTTGTGGCTTCTATCCATACAGATCTCGAGAGTGTTTCTAGCCTCGTCTAGTGTACGTTTTGCACTGCTGAAGAATTGAATACAAAGTCAAGAACCGTCTTGACATTCAAATTGCAATCTGGAAGGCCCTCTTTCTTTGCAAAATTCATGAAAATTCGTCAAGAATCAGTTACCGAAAGCTAGAACTTTGGAACTTTTGCACACTTGCAGAATTGAATGAAAAGTCACGACCCACCTCAACATTCAATCAATAAGAATTCTAGAATGCCACTTTGGTTGTGGCTTCTATCCATACAGATCTCGAGAGTGTTTCTAGCCTCTTCTAGCGTACGTTTTGCACTGCTGAAGAACTGAATACAAAGTCAAGAAGCATCTTGACATTCAAATTGCAATCTGGAACGCCCTCTTTCTTTGCAAAATTCATGCATATTCGTCAAGAATCGGTTACCGAAAGCTAGAACTTTGGAACTTTTGCACACTTGCAGAATTGAATGAAAAGTCACGACCCTGCTCAACATTCAATCAATAAGAATTCTAGAATGCCACTTTGGTTGTGGCTTCTATCCATACAGATCTCGAGAGTGTTTCTAGCCTCTTCTAGCGTACGTTTTGCACTGCTGAAGAATTGAATACAAAGTCAAGAACCGTCTTGACATTCAAATGGCAATCTGGAACGCCCTCTTTCTTTGCAAAATTCATGCATATTCGTCAACAATCGGTTACCGAAAGCTAGAACTTTGGAACTTTTGCACACTTGCAGAATTGAATGAAAAGTCACGACCCACCTCAACATTCAATCAATAAGAATTCTAGAATGCCACTTTGGTTGTGGCTTCTATCCATAGAGATCTCGAGAGTGTTTCTAGAATCTTCTAGCGTACGTTTTGCACTGTTGAAGAATTGAATACAAAGTCAAGAAGCATCTTGACATTCAAATTGCAATCTGGAAGCCCTCTTTCTTTGCAAAATTCATTCATATTCGTCAAGAATGGGTTCCCGAAAGCTAGAACTTTGGAACTTTTGCACACTTGCAGTATTGAATGAAAAGTCACGACCCACCTCAACATTCAATCAATAAGATTTCTAGAATGCCACTTTGGTTGTGGCTTCTATCCATACATATCTCGAGGGTGTTTCTAGCCTCTTCTAGCGTACGTTTTGCACTGCTGAAGAATTGAATACAAAGTCAAGAAGCTTCTTGACATTCAAATTGCAATCTGGAACGCCCTCTTTCTTTGCAAAATTCATGCATATTCGTCAAGAATCGGTTACCGAAAGCTAGAACTTTGGAACTTTTGCACACTTGCAGATTTGAATGAAAAGTCACGACCCACCTCAACATTCAATCAATAAGAATTCTAGAATGCCACTTTGGTTGTGGCTTCTATCCATACAGATCTCGAGAGTGTGTCTAGCCTCTTCTAGCGTACGTTTTGCACTGCTGAAGAATTGAATACAAAGTCAAGAACCGTCTTGACATTCAAATGGCAATCTGGAACGCCCTCTTTCTTTGCAAAATTCATGCATATTCGTCAAGAATCGGTTACCGAAAGCTCGAACTTTGGAACTTTTGCACACTTGCAGAATTGAATGAAAAGTCACGACCCACCTCAACATTCAATCAATAAGAATTCTAGAATGCCACTTTGGTTGTGGCTTCTATCCATAGAGATCTCGAGAGTGTTTCTAGCCTCTTCTAGCGTACGTTTTGCACTGTTGAAGAATTGAATACAAAGTCAAGAAGCATCTTGACATTCAAATTCCAATCTGGAACGCCCTCTTTCTTTGCAAAATTCATGCATATTCGTCAAGAATCGGTTATCGAAAGCTAGAACTTTGGAACTTTTGCACACTTGCAGAATTGAATGAAAAGTCACGACCCACCTCAACTTTCAATCAATAAGAATTCTAGAATGCCACTATGGTTGTGGCTTCTATCCATACAGATCTCGAGAGTGTTTCTAGCCTCTTCTAGCGTACATTTTGCACTGCTGAAGAATTGAATACAAAGTCAAGAAGCATCTTGACATTCAAATTGCAATCTGGAACGCCCTCTTTCTTTGCAAAATTCATGCATATTCGTCAAGAATCGTTACCGAAAGCTAGAACTTTCGAACTTTTGCACACTTGCAGAATTGAATGAAAAGTCACGACCCACCTCAACATTCAATCGATAAGAATTCTAGAATGCCACTTTGGTTGTGGCTTCTATCCATACAGATCTCGAGAGTGTGTCTAGCCTCTTCTAGCGTACGTTTTGCACTGCTGAAGAATTGAATACAAAGTCAAGAACCGTCTTGACATTCAAATTGCAATCTGGAACGCCCTCTTTCTTTTCAAAATTCATGCATATTCGTAAAGTATCGGTTACCGAAAGCTAGAACTTTGGAACTTTTGCACACTTGCAGAATTGAATGAAAAGTCACGACCCACCTCAACATTCAATCAATAAGAATTCTAGAATGCCACTTTGGTTGTGGCTTCTATCCATAGAGATCTCGAGAATGTTTCTAACCTCTTCTAGCGTACGTTTTGCACTGCTGAAGAATTGAATACAAAGTCAAGAACCGTCTTGACATTCAAATTGCAATCTGGAACGCCCTCTTTCTTTGCAAAATTCATGCATATTCGTCAAGAATCGGTTACCGAAAGCTAGAACTTTGGAACTTTTGCACACTTGCAGAATTGAATGAAAAGTCACGACCCACCTCAACTTTCAATCAATAAGAATTCTAGAATGCCACTATGGTTGTGGCTTCTATCCATACAGATCTCGAGAGTGTTTCTAGCCTCTTCTAGCGTACGTTTTGCACTGCTGAAGAATTGAATACAAAGTCAAGAAGCATCTTGACATTCAAATCGCAATCTGGAACGCCCTCTTTCTTTGCAAAATTCATGCATATTCGTCAAGAATCGGTTACCGAAAGCTAGAACTTTGGAACTTTTGCACACTTGCAGAATTGAATGAAAAGTCACGACCCACCTCAACATTCAATCAATAAGAATTCTAGAATGCCACTTTGGTTGTGGCTTCTATCCATAGAGATCTCGAGAGTGTTTCTAGCATCTTCTAGCGTACGTTTTGCACTGCTGAAGAACTGAATACAAAGTCAAGAACCATCTTGACATTCAAATGGTAATCCGAAACGCCCTCTTTCTTTGCAAAATTCATGCATATTCGTCAAGAATCGGTTCCCGAAAGCTAGAACTTTGGAACTTTTGCACACTTGCAGTATTGAATGAAAAGTCACGACCCACCTCAACATTCAATCAATAAGATTTCTAGAATGCCACTTTGGTTGTGGCTTCTATCCATACATATCTCGAGGGTGTTTCTAGCCTCTTCTAGCGTACGTTTTGCACTGCTGAAGAATTGAATACAAAGTCAAGAAGCTTCTTGACATTCAAATTGCAATCTGGAACGCCCTCTTTCTTTGCAAAATTCATGCATATTCGTCAAGAATCGGTTACCGAAAGCTAGAACTTTGGAACTTTTGCACACTTGCAGAATTGAATGAAAAGTCACGACCCACCTCAACATTCAATCAATAAGAATTCTAGAATGCCACTTTGGTTGTGGCTTCTATCCATACAGATCTCGAGAGTGTGTCTAGCCTCTTCTAGCGTACGTTTTGCACTGCTGAAGAATTGAATACAAAGTCAAGAACCGTCTTGACATTCAAATGGCAATCTGGAACGCCCTCTTTCTTTGCAAAATTCATGCATATTCGTCAAGAATCGGTTACCGAAAGCTAGAACTTTGGAACTTTTGCACACTTGCAGAATTGAATGAAAAGTCACGACCCACCTCAACATTCAATCAATAAGAATTCTAGAATGCCACTTTGGTTGTGGCTTCTATCCATAGAGATCTCGAGAGTGTTTCTAGCCTCTTCTAGCGTACGTTTTTCACTGTTGAAGAATTGAATACAAAGTCAAGAAGCATCTTGACATTCAAATTGCAATCTGGAAGCCCTCTTTCTTTGCAAAATTCATGCATATTCGTCAAGAATCGGTTCCCGAAAGCTAGAACTTTGGAACTTTTGCACACTTGCAGTATTGAATGAAAAGTCACGACCCACCTCAACATTCAATCAATAAGAATTCTAGAATGCCACTTTGGTTGTGGCTTCTATCCATACAGATCTCGAGAGTGTTTCTAGCCTCTTCTAGCGTACGTTTTGCACTGCTGAAGAACTGAATACAAAGTCAAGAACCATCTTGACATTCAAATGGCAATCTGGAACGCCCTCTTTCTTTGCAAAATTCATGCATATTCGTCAAGAATCGGTTACCGAAAGCTAGAACTTTGGAACTTTTGCACACTTGCAGAATTGAATGAAAAGTCACGACCCACCTCAACATTCAATCAATAAGAATTCTAGAATGCCACTTTGGTTGTGGCTTCTATCCATACAGATCTCGAGAGTGTTTCTAGCCTCTTCTAGCGTACGTTTTGCACTGCTGAAGAACTGAATACAAAGTCAAGAAGCATCTTGACATTCAAATTGCAATCTGGAATGCCCTCTTTCTTTGCAAAATTCATGCATATTCGTCAAGAATCGGTTACCGAAAGCTAGAACTTTCAAACTTTTGCACACTTGCAGAATTGAATGAAAAGTCACGACCTACCTGACCATTCAATCAATAAGAATTCTAGAATGCCACTTTGGTTGTGGCATCTATCCATAGAGATCTCGAGAGTGTTTCTTGCCTCTTCTAGCGTACGTTTTGCGCTGCTGAAGAATTGAATACAAAGTCAAGAACCATCTTGACATTCAAATTGCAATCTGGAACGCCCTCTTTCTTTGCAAAATTCATGCATATCCGTCAAGAATCGGTTCCCGAAAGCTAGAACTTTGGAACTTTTGCACACTTGCAGTATTGAATGAAAAGTCACGACCCACCTCAACATTCAATCAATAAGATTTCTAGAATGCCACTTTGGTTGTGGCTTCTATCCATACATATCTCGAGGGTGTTTCTAGCCTCTTCTAGCGTACGTTTTGCACTGCTGAAGAATTGAATACAAAGTCAAGAAGCTTCTTGACATTCAAATTGCAATCTGGAACGCCCTCTTTCTTTGCAAAATTCATGCATATTCGTCAAGAATCGGTTACCGAAAGCTAGAACTTTGGAACTTTTGCACACTTGCAGAATTGAATGAAAAGTCACGACCCACCTCAACATTCAATCAATAAGAATTCTAGAATGCCACTTTGGTTGTGGCTTCTATCCATACAGATCTCGAGAGTGTGTCTAGCCTCTTCTAGCGTACGTTTTGCACTGCTGAAGAATTGAATACAAAGTCAAGAACCGTCTTGACATTCAAATGGCAATCTGGAACGCCCTCTTTCTTTGCAAAATTCATGCATATTCGTCAAGAATCGGTTACCGAAAGCTAGAACTTTGGAACTTTTGCACACTTGCAGAATTGAATGAAAAGTCACGACCCACCTCAACATTCAATCAATAAGAATTCTAGAATGCCACTTTGGTTGTGGCTTCTATCCATAGAGATCTCGAGAGTGTTTCTAGCCTCTTCTAGCGTACGTTTTGCACTGTTGAAGAATGAATACAAAGTCAAGAAGCATCTTGACATTCAAATTGCAATCTGGAAGCCCTCTTTCTTTGCAAAATTCATGCATATTCGTCAAGAATCGGTTCCCGAAAGCTAGAACTTTGGAACTTTTGCACACTTGCAGTATTGAATGAAAAGTCACGACCCACCTCAACATTCAATCAATAAGAATTCTAGAATGCCACTTTGGTTGTGGCTTCTATCCATAGAGATCTCGAGAGTGTTTCTAGCCTCTTCTAGCGTACGTTTTGCACTGCTGAAGAACTGAATACAAAGTCAAGAACCATCTTGACATTCAAATGGCAATCTGGAACGCCCTCTTTTTTTGCAAAATTCATGCATATTCGTCAAGAATCGGTTACCGAAAGCTAGAACTTTGGAACTTTTGCACACTTGCAGAATTGAATGAAAAGTCACGACCCACCTCAACATTCAATCAATAAGAATTCTAGAATGCCACTTTGGTTGTGGCTTCTATCCATAGAGATCTCGAGAGTGTTTCTAGCCTCTTCTAGCGTACGTTTTGCACTGCTGAAGAACTGAATACAAAGTCAAGAAGCCTCTTGACATTCAAATTGCAATCTGGAACGCCCTCTTTCTTTGCAAAATTCATGCATATTCGTCAAGAATCGGTTACCGAAAGCTAGAACTTTCAAACTTTTGCACACTTGCAGAATTGAATGAAAAGTCATAACCCAGCTCAACATTCAATCAATAAGAATTCTAGAATGCCACTTTGGTTGTGGCTTCTATCCATAGAGATCTCGAGAGTGTTTCTAGCCTCTTCTAGCGTACGTTTTGCACTGCTGAAGAATTGAATACAAAGTCAAGAACCGTGTTGACATTCAAATGGCAATCTGGAACGCCCTCTTTCTTTGCAAAATTCATGCATATTCGTCAAGAATCGGTTACCGAAAGCTAGAACTTTCGAACTTTTGCACACTTGCAGAATTGAATGAAAAGTCACGACCCACCTCAACATTCAATCAATAAGAATTCTAGAATGCCACTTTGGTTGTGGCTTCTATCCATAGAGATCTCGAGAGTGTTTCTAGCCTCTTCTAGCGTACGTTTTGCACTGTTGAAGAATTGAATACAAAGTCAAGAAGCATCTTGACATTCAAATTGCAATCTGGAAGCCCTCTTTCTTTGCAAAATTCATTCATATTCGTCAAGAATCGGTTCCCGAAAGCTAGAACTTTCGAACTTTTGCACACTTGCAGTATTGAATGAAAAGTCACGACCCACCTCAACATTCAATCAATAAGAATTCTAGAATGCCACTTTGGTTGTGGCTTCTATCCATAGAGATCTCGAGAGTGTTTCTAGCCTCTTCTAGCGTACGTTTTGCACTGCTGAAGAATTGAATACAAAGTCAAGAACCTTCTTGACATTCAAATTGCAATCTGGAACGCCCTCTTTCTTTGCAAAATTCATGCATATTCGTCAAGAATCGGTTACCGAAAGCTAGAACTTTGGAACTTTTGCACACTTGCAGAATTGAATTAAAAGTCACGACCCACCTCAACATTCAACCAATAAGAATTCTAGAATGCCACTTTGGTTGTGGCTTCTATCCATAGAGATCTCGAGAGTGTTTCTAGCCTCTTCTAGCGTACGTTTTGCACTGCTGAAGAATTGAATACAAAGTCAAGAACCGTCTTGACATTCAAATTGCAATCTGGAACGCCCTCTTTCTTTGCAAAATTCATGCATATTCGTCAAGAATCGGTTATCGAAAGCTAGAACTTTGGAACTTTTGCACACTTGCAGAATTGAATGAAAAGTCACGACCCACCTCAACTTTCAATCAATAAGAATTCTAGAATGCCACTATGGTTGTGGCTTCTATCCATACAGATCTCGAGAGTGTTTCTAGCCTCTTCTAGCGTACGTTTTGCACTGCTGAAGAATTGAATACAAAGTCAAGAAGCATCTTGACATTCAAATTGCAATCTGGAACGCCATCTTTCTTTGCAAAATTCATGCATATTCGTCAAGAATCGGTTACCGAAAGCTAGAACTTTCGAACTTTTGCACACTTGCAGAATTGAATGAAAAGTCACGACCCACCTCAACATTCAATCAATAAGAATTCTAGAATGCCACTTTGGTTGTGGCTTCTATCCATACAGATCTCGAGAGTGTGTCTAGCCTCTTCTAGCGTACGTTTTGCACTGCTGAAGAATTGAATACAAAGTCAAGAACCGTCTTGACATTCAAATTGCAATCTGGAACGCCCTCTTTCTTTTCAAAATTCATGTATATTCGTCAAGAATCGGTTACCGAAAGCTAGAACTTTGGAACTTTTGCACACTTGCAGAATTGAATGAAAAGTCACGACCCACCTCAACATTCAATCAATAAGAATTCTAGAATGCCACTTTGGTTGTGGCTTCTATCCATAGAGATCTCGAGAGTGTTTCTAGCCTCTTCTAGCGTACGTTTTGCACTGTTGAAGAATTGAATACAAAGTCAAGAAGCATCTTGACATTCAAATTGCAATCTGGAAGCCCTCTTTCTTTGCAAAATTCATGCATATTCGTCAAGAATCGGTTCCCGAAAGCTAGAACTTTGGAACTTTTGCACACTTGCAGTATTGAATGAAAAGTCACGACCCACCTCAACATTCAATCAATAAGAATTCTAGAATGCCACTTTGGTTGTGGCTTCTATCCATAGAGATCTCGAGAGTGTTTCTAGCCTCTTCTAGCGTACGTTTTGCACTGCTGAAGAACTGAATACAAAGTCAAGAACCATCTTGACATTCAAATGGCAATCTGGAACGCCCTCTTTCTTTGCAAAATTCTTGCATATTCGTCAAGAATCGGTTACCGAAAGCTAGAACTTTGGAACTTTTGCACACTTGCAGAATTGAATTAAAAGTCACGACCCACCTCAACATTCAACCAATAAGAATTCTAGAATGCCACTTTGGTTGTGGCTTCTATCCATAGAGATCTCGAGAGTGTTTCTAGCCTCTTCTAGCGTACGTTTTGCACTGCTGAAGAATTGAATACAAAGTCAAGAACCGTCTTGACATTCAAATTGCAATCTGGAACGCCCTCTTTCTTTGCAAAATTCATGCATATTCGTCAAGAATCGGTTATCGAAAGCTAGAACTTTGGAACTTTTGCACACTTGCAGAATTGAATGAAAAGTCACGACCCACCTCAACTTTCAATCAATAAGAATTCTAGAATGCCACTATGGTTGTGGCTTCTATCCATACAGATCTCGAGAGTGTTTCTAGCCTCTTCTAGCGTACGTTTTGCACTGCTGAAGAATTGAATACAAAGTCAAGAAGCATCTTGACATTCAAATTGCAATCTGGAACGCCATCTTTCTTTGCAAAATTCATGCATATTCGTCAAGAATCGGTTACCGAAAGCTAGAACTTTCGAACTTTTGCACACTTGCAGAATTGAATGAAAAGTCACGACCCACCTCAACATTCAATCAATAAGAATTCTAGAATGCCACTTTGGTTGTGGCTTCTATCCATAGAGATCTCGAGAGTGTTTCTAGCCTCTTCTAGCGTACGTTTTGCACTGTTGAAGAATTGAATACAAAGTCAAGAAGCATCTTGACATTCAAATTGCAATCTGGAAGCCCTCTTTCTTTGCAAAATTCATTCATATTCGTCAAGAATCGGTTCCCGAAAGCTAGAACTTTGGAACTTTTGCACACTTGCAGTATTGAATGAAAAGTCACGACCCACCTCAACATTCAATCAATAAGAATTCTAGAATGCCACTTTGGTTGTGGCTTCTATCCATAGAGATCTCGAGAGTGTTTCTAGCCTCTTCGAGCGTACGTTTTGCACTGCTGAAGAATTGAATACAAAGTCAAGAACCGTCTTGACATTCAAATTGCAAGCTGGAACGCCCTCTTTCTTTTCAAAATTCATGCATATTCGTCAAGAATCGGTTACCGAAAGCTAGAACTTTGGAACTTTTGCACACTTGCAGAATTGAATGAAAAGTCAAGACCCACCTCAACATTCAATCAATAAGAATTCTAGAATGCCACTTTGGTTGTGGCTTCTATCCATAGAGATCTCGAGAGTGTTTCTAGCCTCTTCTAGCGTACGTTTTGCACTGTTGAAGAATTGAATACAAAGTCAAGAAGCATCTTGACATTCAAATTGCAATCTGGAAGCCCTCTTTCTTTGCAAAATTCATGCATATTCGTCAAGAATCGGTTCCCGAAAGCTAGAACTTTGGAACTTTTGCACACTTGCAGTATTGAATGAAAAGTCAAGACCCACCTCAACATTCAATCAATAAGAATTCTAGAATGCCACTTTGGTTGTGGCTTCTATCCATAGAGATCTCGAGAGTGTTTCTAGCCTCTTCTAGCGTACGTTTTGCACTGTTGAAGAATTGAATACAAAGTCAAGAAGCATCTTGACATTCAAATTGCAATCTGGAAGCCCTCTTTCTTTGCAAAATTCATGCATATTCGTCAAGAATCGGTTCCCGAAAGCTAGAACTTTGGAACTTTTGCACACTTGCAGTATTGAATGAAAAGTCACGACCCACCTCAACATTCAATCAATAAGAATTCTAGAATGCCACTTTGGTTGTGGCTTCTATCCATAGAGATCTCGAGAGTGTTTCTAGCCTCTTCTAGCGTACGTTTTGCACTGCTGAAGAACTGAATACAAAGTCAAGAACCATCTTGACATTCAAATGGCAATCTGGAACGCCCTCTTTCTTTGCAAAATTCTTGCATATTCGTCAAGAATCGGTTACCGAAAGCTAGAACTTTGGAACTTTTGCACACTTGCAGAATTGAATGAAAAGTCACGACCCACCTCAACATTCAATCAATAAGAATTCTAGAATGCCACTTTGGTTGTGGCTTCTATCCATAGAGATCTCGAGAGTGTTTCTAGCCTCTTCTAGCGTACGTTTTGCACTGCTGAAGAACTGAATACAAAGTCAAGAAGCATCTTGACATTCAAATTGCAATCTGGAACGCCCTCTTTCTTTGCAAAATTCATGCATATTCGTCAAGAATCGGTTATCGAAAGCTAGAACTTTGGAACTTTTGCACACTTGCAGAATTGAATGAAAAGTCACGACCCAGCTCAACATTCAATCAATAAGAATTCTAGAATGCCACTTTGGTTGTGGCTTCTATCCATAGAGATCTCGAGAGTGTTTCTAGCCTCTTCTAGCGTACGTTTTGCACTGTTGAAGAATTGAATACAAAGTCAAGAAGCATCTTGACATTCAAATCGCAATCTGGAACGCCATCTTTCTTTGCAAAATTCATGCATAATCGTCAAGAATCGGTTACCGAAAGCTAGAACTTTGGAACTTTTGCACACTTGCAGAATTGAATGAAAAGTCACGACCCACCTCAACATTCAATCAATAAGAATTCTAGAATGCCACTTTGGTTGTGGCTTCTATCCATAGAGATCTCGAGAGTGTTTCTAGCCTCTTCTAGCGTACGTTTTGCACTGCTGAAGAACTGAATACAAAGTCAAGAACCATCTTGACATTCAAATGGCAATCTGGAACGCCCTCTTTCTTTGCAAAATTCATGCATATTCGTCAAGAATCGGTTACCGAAAGCTAGAACTTTGGAACTTTTGCACACTTGCAGAATTGAATGAAAAGTCACGACCCACCTCAACATTCAATCAATAAGAATTCTAGAATGCCACTTTGGTTGTGGCTTCTATCCATAGAGATCTCGAGAGTGTTTCTAGCCTCTTCTAGCGTACGTTTTGCACTGCTGAAGAACTGAATACAAAGTCAAGAACCATCTTGACATTCAAATGGCAATCTGGAACGCCCTCTTTCTTTGCAAAATTCTTGCATATTCGTCAAGAATCGGTTACCGAAAGCTAGAACTTTGGAACTTTTGCACACTTGCAGAATTGAATGAAAAGTCACGACCCACCTCAACATTCAATCAATAAGAATTCTAGAATGCCACTTTGGTTGTGGCTTCTATCCATAGAGATCTCGAGAGTGTTTCTAGCCTCTTCTAGCGTACGTTTTGCACTGTTGAAGAATTGAATACAAAGTCAAGAAGCATCTTGACATTCAAATTGCAATCTGGAAGCCCTCTTTCTTTGCAAAATTCATTCATATTCGTCAAGAATCGGTTCCCGAAAGCTAGAACTTTCGAACTTTTGCACACTTGCAGTATTGAATGAAAAGTCACGACCCACCTCAACATTCAATCAATAAGAATTCTAGAATGCCACTTTGGTTGTGGCTTCTATCCATACAGATCTCGAGAGTGTTTCTAGCCTCTTCTAGCGTACGTTTTGCACTGCTGAAGAATTGAATACAAAGTCAAGAACCTTCTTGACATTCAAATTGCAATCTGGAACGCCCTCTTTCTTTGCAAAATTCATGCATATTCGTCAAGAATCGGTTACCGAAAGCTAGAACTTTGGAACTTTTGCACACTTGCAGAATTGAATTAAAAGTCACGACCCACCTCAACATTCAACCAATAAGAATTCTAGAATGCCACTTTGGTTGTGGCTTCTATCCATACAGATCTCGAGAGTGTTTCTAGCCTCTTCTAGCGTACGTTTTACACTGCTGAAGAACTGAATACAAAGTCAAGAAGCCTCTTGACATTCAAATTGCAATCTGGAACGCCCTCTTTCTTTGCAAAATTCATGCATATTCGTCAAGAATCGGTTACCGAAAGCTAGAACTTTCGAACTTTTGCACACTTGCAGAATTGAATGAAAAGTCACAACCCAGCTCAACATTCAATCAATAAGAATTCTAGAATGCCACTTTGGTTGTGGCTTCTATCCATACAGATCTCGAGAGTGTTTCTAGCCTCTTCTAGCGTACGTTTTGCACTGCTGAAGAATTGAATACAAAGTCAAGAACCGTCTTGACATTCAAATGGCAATCTGGAACGCCCTCTTTCTTTGCAAAATTCATGCATATTCGTCAAGAATCGGTTACCGAAAGCTAGAACTTTCGAACTTTTGCACACTTGCAGAATTGAATGAAAAGTCACAACCCAGCTCAACATTCAATCAATAAGAATTCTAGAATGCCACTTTGGTTGTGGCTTCTATCCATACAGATCTCGAGAGTGTTTCTAGCCTCTTCTAGCGTACGTTTTGCACTGCTGAAGAATTGAATACAAAGTCAAGAACCGTCTTGACATTCAAATGGCAATCTGGAACGCCCTCTTTCTTTGCAAAATTCATGCATATTCGTCAAGAATCGGTTACCGAAAGCTAGAACTTTGGAACTTTTGCACACTTGCAGAATTGAATGAAAAGTCACGACCCACCTCAACATTCAATCAATAAGAATTCTAGAATGCCACTTTGGTTGTGGCTTCTATCCATAGAGATCTCGAGAGTGTTTCTAGCCTCTTCTAGCGTACGTTTTGCACTGTTGAAGAATTGAATACAAAGTCAAGAAGCATCTTGACATTCAAATTGCAATCTGGAAGCCCTCTTTCTTTGCAAAATTCAATCATATTCGTCAAGAATCGGTTCCCGAAAGCTAGAACTTTCGAACTTTTGCACACTTGCAGTATTGAATGAAAAGTCACGACCCACCTCAACATTCAATCAATAAGAATTCTAGAATGCCACTTTGGTTGTGGCTTCTATCCATACAGATCTCGAGAGTGTTTCTAGCCTCTTCTAGCGTACGTTTTGCACTGCTGAAGAATTGAATACAAAGTCAAGAACCTTCTTGACATTCAAATTGCAATCTGGAACGCCCTCTTTCTTTGCAAAATTCATGCATATTCGTCAAGAATCGGTTACCGAAAGCTAGAACTTTGGAACTTTTGCACACTTGCAGAATTGAATTAAAAGTCACGACCCACCTCAACATTCAACCAATAAGAATTCTAGAATGCCACTTTGGTTGTGGCTTCTATCCATAGAGATCTCGAGAGTGTTTCTAGCCTCTTCTAGCGTACGTTTTGCACTGCTGAAGAATTGAATACAAAGTCAAGAACCCTCTTGACATTCAAATTGCAATCTGGAAGCCCTCTTTCTTTGCAAAATTCATTCATATTCGTCAAGAATCGGTTCCCGAAAGCTAGAACTTTCGAACTTTTGCACACTTGCAGTATTGAATGAAAAGTCACGACCCACCTCAACATTCAATCAATAAGAATTCTAGAATGCCACTTTGGTTGTGGCTTCTATCCATACAGATCTCGAGAGTGTTTCTAGCCTCTTCTAGCGTACGTTTTGCACTGCTGAAGAATTGAATACAAAGTCAAGAACCTTCTTGACATTCAAATTGCAATCTGGAACGCCCTCTTTCTTTGCAAAATTCATGCATATTCGTCAAGAATCGGTTACCGAAAGCTAGAACTTTGGAACTTTTGCACACTTGCAGAATTGAATTAAAAGTCACGACCCACCTCAACATTCAACCAATAAGAATTCTAGAATGCCACTTTGGTTGTGGCTTCTATCCATAGAGATCTCGAGAGTGTTTCTAGCCTCTTCTAGCGTACGTTTTGCACTGCTGAAGAATTGAATACAAAGTCAAGAACCCTCTTGACATTCAAATTGCAATCTGGAACGCCCTCTTTCTTTGCAAAATTCATGCATATTCGTCAAGAATCGGTTATCGAAAGCTAGAACTTTGGAACTTTTGCACACTTGCAGAATTGAATGAAAAGTCACGACCCACCTCAACTTTCAATCAATAAGAATTCTAGAATGCCACTATGGTTGTGGCTTCTATCCATACAGATCTCGAGAGTGTTTCTAGCCTCTTCTAGCGTACGTTTTGCACTGCTGAAGAATTGAATACAAAGTCAAGAAGCATCTTGACATTCAAATTGCAATCTGGAACGCCATCTTTCTTTGCAAAATTCATGCATATTCGTCAAGAATCGGTTACCGAAAGCTAGAACTTTCGAACTTTTTCACACTTGCAGAATTGAATGAAAAGTCACGACCCACCTCAACATTCAATCAATAAGAATTCTAGAATGCCACTTTGGTTGTGGCTTCTATCCATACAGATCTCGAGAGTGTGTCTAGCCTCTTCTAGCGTACGTTTTGCACTGCTGAAGAATTGAATACAAAGTCAAGAACCGTCTTGACATTCAAATTGCAAGCTGGAACGCCCTCTTTCTTTTCAAAATTCATGCATATTCGTCAAGAATCGGTTACCGAAAGCTAGAACTTTGGAACTTTTGCACACTTGCAGAATTGAATGAAAAGTCACGACCCACCTCAACATTCAATCAATAAGAATTCTAGAATGCCACTTTGGTTGTGGCTTCTATCCATACAGATCTCGAGAGTGTTTCTAGCCTCTTCTAGCGTACGTTTTGCACTGTTGAAGAATTGAATACAAAGTCAAGAAGCTTCTTGACATTCAAATTGCAATCTGGAAGCCCTCTTTCTTTGCAAAATTCATGCATATTCGTCAAGAATCGGTTCCCGAAAGCTAGAACTTTGGAACTTTTGCACACTTGCAGTATTGAATGAAAAGTCACGACCCACCTCAACATTCAATCAATAAGAATTCTAGAATGCCACTTTGGTTGTGGCTTCTATCCATACAGATCTCGAGAGTGTTTCTAGCCTCTTCTAGCGTACGTTTTGCACTGCTGAAGAATTGAATACAAAGTCAAGAAGCATCTTGACATTCAAATTGCAATCTGGAACGCCCTCTTTCTTTGAAAAATTCATGCATATTCGTCAAGAATCGGTTACCGAAAGCTAGAACTTTGGAACTTTTGCACACTTGCAGAATTGAATGAAAAGTCACGACCCACCTCAACATTCAATCAATAAGAATTCTAGAATGCCACTTTGGTTGTGGCTTCTATCCATAGAGATCTCGAGAGTGTTTCTAGCCTCTTCTAGCGTACGTTTTGCACTGTTGAAGAATTGAATACAAAGTCAAGAAGCATCTTGACATTCAAATTGCAATCTGGAAGCCCTCTTTCTTTGCAAAATTCATTCATATTCGTCAAGAATCGGTTCCCGAAAGCTAGAACTTTCGAACTTTTGCACACTTGCAGTATTGAATGAAAAGTCACGACCCACCTCAACATTCAATCAATAAGAATTCTAGAATGCCACTTTGGTTGTGGCTTCTATCCATACAGATCTCGAGAGTGTTTCTAGCCTCTTCTAGCGTACGTTTTGCACTGCTGAAGAATTGAATACAAAGTCAAGAACCTTCTTGACATTCAAATTGCAATCTGGAACGCCCTCTTTCTTTGCAAAATTCATGCATATTCGTCAAGAATCGGTTACCGAAAGCTAGAACTTTGGAACTTTTGCACACTTGCAGAATTGAATGAAAAGTCACGACCCACCTCAACATTCAATCAATAAGAATTCTAGAATGCCACTTTGGTTGTGGGTTCTATCCATACAGATCTCGAGAGTGTTTCTAGCCTCTTCTAGCGTACGTTTTGCACTGCTGAAGAACTGAATACAAAGTCAAGAACCCTCTTGACATTCAAATGGCAATCTGGAACGCCCTCTTTCTTTGCAAAATTCATGCATATTCGTCAAGAATCGGTTACCGAAAGCTAGAACTTTGGAACTTTTGCACACTTGCAGAATTGAATGAAAAGTCACGACCCACCTCAACATTCAATCAATAAGAATTCTAGAATGCCACTTTGGTTGTGGCTTCTATCCATAGAGATCTCGAGAGTGTTTCTAGCCTCTTCTAGCGTACGTTTTGCACTGCTGAAGAACTGAATACAAAGTCAAGAAGCATCTTGACATTCAAATTGCAATCTGGAACGCCCTCTTTCTTTGCAAAATTCATGCATATTCGTCAAGAATCGGTTACCGAAAGCTAGAACTTTGGAACTTTTGCACACTTGCAGAATTGAATGAAAAGTCACGACCCAGCTCAACATTCAATCAATAAGAATTCTAGAATGCCACTTTGGTTGTGGCTTCTATCCATAGAGATCTCGAGAGTGTTTCTAGCCTCTTCTAGCGTACGTTTCGCACTGCTGAAGAATTGAATACAAAGTCAAGAAGCATCTTGACATTCAAATTGCAATCTGGAACGCCCTCTTTCTTTGCAAAATTCATGCATATTCGTCAAGAATCGGTTACCAAAAGCTAGAACTTTGGACCTTTTGCACACTTGCAGAATTGAATGAATAGTCACGACCCACCTCAACATTCAATCAATAAGAAATCTAGAATGCCACTTTGGTTGTGGCTTCTATCCATAGAGATCTCGAGAGTGTTTCTAGCCTCTTCTAGCGTACGTTTTGCACTGCTGAAGAATTGAATACAAAGTCAAGAAGCATCTTGACATTCAAATTGCAATCTAGAACGCCCTCTTTCTTTGCAAAATTCATGCATATTCGTCAAGAATCGGTTACCGAAAGCTAGAACTTTGGAACTTTTGCACACTTGCAGAATTGAATGAAAAGTCACGACCCACCTCAACATTCAATCAATAAGAATTCTAGAATGCCACTTTGGTTGTGGCTTCTATCCATACAGATCTCGAGAGTGTTTCTAGCCTCTTCTAGCGTACGTTTTGCACTGCTGAAGAATTGAATACAAAGTCAAGAAGCATCTTGACATTCAAATTGCAATCTGGAACGCCCTCTTTCTTTGCAAAATTCATGCATATTCGTCAAGAATCGGTTACCGAAAGCTAGAACTTTGGAACTTTTGCAGACTTGCAGAATTGAATGAAAAGTCACGACCCAGCTCAACATTCAATCAATAAGAATTCTAGAATGCCACTTTGGTTGTGGCTTCTATCCATACAGATCTCGAGAGTGTTTCTAGCCTCTTCTAGCGTACGTTTTGCACTGCTGAAGAAGTGAATACAAAGTCAAGAAGCATCTTGACATTCAAATTGCAATCTGGAACGCCCTCTTTCTTTGCAAAATTCATGCATATTCGTCAAGAATCGGTTACCGAAAGCTAGAACTTTGGACCTTTTGCACACTTGCAGAATTGAATGAAAAGTCACGACCGACCTCAACATTCAATCAATAAGAATTCTAGAATGCCACTTTGGTTGTGGCTTCTACCCATACAGATCTCGAGAGTGTTTCTAGCCTCTTCTAGCGTACGTTTTGCACTGCTGAAGAATTGAATACAAAGTCAAGAAGCATCTTGACATTCAAATTGCAATCTGGAACGCCCTCTTTCTTTGAAAAATTCATGCATATTCGTCAAGAATCGGTTACCGAAAGCTAGAACTTTGGAACTTTTGCACACTTGCAGAATTGAATGAAAAGTCACGACCCACCTCAACATTCAATCAATAAGAATTCTAGAATGCCACTTTGGTTGTGGCTTCTATCCATACAGATCTCGAGAGTGTTTCTAGCCTCTTCTAGCGTACTTTTTGCACTGCTGAAGAACTGAATACAAAGTCAAGAACCGTCTTGACATTCAAATTGTAATCTGGAACGCCCTCTTTCTTTGCAAAATTCATGCATAATCGTCAAGAATCGGTTACCGAAAGCTAGAACTTTGGAACTTTTGCACACTTGTAGAATTGAATGAAAAGTCACGACCCACCTCAACATTCAATCAATAAGAATTCTAGAATGCCACTTTGGTTGTGGCTTCTATCCATACAGATCTCGAGAGTGTTTCTAGCCTCTTCTAGCGTACATTTTGCACTGCTGAAGAATTGAATACAAAGTCAAGAAGCGTCTTGACATTCAAATTGCAATCTGGAACGCCCTCTTTCTTGGCAAAATTCATGCATATTCGTCAAGAATCGGTTACCGAAAGCTAGAACTTTGGAACTTTTGCACACTTGCAGAATTGAATGAAAAGTCACGACCCACCTCAACATTCAATCAAGAAGAAATCTAGAATGCCACTTTGGTTGTGGCTTCTATCCATACAGATCTCGAGAGTGTTTCTAGCCTCTTCTAGCGTACGTTTTGCACTGCTGAAGAATTGAATACAAAGTCAAGAAGCATCTTGACATTCAAATTGCAATCTGGAACGCCCTCTTTCTTTGCAAAATTCATGCATATTCGTCAAGAATCAGTTACCGAAAGCTAGAACTTTGGACCTTTTGCACACTTGCAGAATTGAATGAATAGTCACGACCCACCTCAACATTCAATCAATAAGAATTCTAGAATGCCACTTTGGTTGTGGCTTCTACCCATACAGATCTCGAGAGTGTTTCTAGCCTCTTCTAGCGTACGTTTTGCACTGCTGAAGAATTGAATACAAAGTCAAGAAGCATCTTGACATTCAAATTGCAATCTGGAACGCCCTCTTTCTTTGCAAAATTCATGCATATTCGTCAAGAATCGGTTACCGAAAGCTAGAACTTTGGAACTTTTGCACACTTGCAGAATTGAATGAAAAGTCACGACCCACCTCAACATTCAATCAATAAGAATTCTAGAATGCCACTTTGGTTGTGGCTTCTATCCATACAGATCTCGAGAGTGTTTCTAGCCTCTTCTAGCGTACTTTTTGCACTGCTGAAGAACTGAATACAAAGTCAAGAACCGTCTTGACATTCAAATTGCAATCTGGAACGCCCTCCTTCTTTGCAAAATTCATGCATAATCGTCAAGAATCGGTTACCGAAAGCTAGAACTTTGGAACTTTTGCACACTTGTAGAATTGAATGAAAAGTCACGACCCACCTCAACATTCAATCAAGAAGAAATCTAGAATGCCACTTTGGTTGTGGCTTCTATCCATACAGATCTCGAGAGTGTTTCTAGCCTCTTCTAGCGTACGTTTTGCACTGCTGAAGAAGTGAATACAAAGTCAAGAAGCATCTTGACATTCAAATTGCAATCTGGAACGCCCTCTTTCTTTGCAAAATTCATGCATATTCGTCAAGAATCGGTTACCGAAAGCTAGAACTTTGGACCTTTTGCACACTTGCAGAATTGAATGAAAAGTCACGACCGACCTCAACATTCAATCAATAAGAATTCTAGAATGCCACTTTGGTTGTGGCTTCTACCCATACAGATCTCGAGAGTGTTTCTAGCCTCTTCTAGCGTACGTTTTGCACTGCTGAAGAATTGAATACAAAGTCAAGAAGCATCTTGACATTCAAATTGCAATCTGGAACGCCCTCTTTCTTTGAAAAATTCATGCATATTCGTCAAGAATCGGTTACCGAAAGCTAGAACTTTGGAACTTTTGCACACTTGCAGAATTGAATGAAAAGTCACGACCCACCTCAACATTCAATCAATAAGAATTCTAGAATGCCACTTTGGTTGTGGCTTCTATCCATACAGATCTCGAGAGTGTTTCTAGCCTCTTCTAGCGTACTTTTTGCACTGCTGAAGAACTGAATACAAAGTCAAGAACCGTCTTGACATTCAAATTGTAATCTGGAACGCCCTCTTTCTTTGCAAAATTCATGCATAATCGTCAAGAATCGGTTACCGAAAGCTAGAACTTTGGAACTTTTGCACACTTGTAGAATTGAATGAAAAGTCACGACCCACCTCAACATTCAATCAATAAGAATTCTAGAATGCCACTTTGGTTGTGGCTTCTATCCATACAGATCTCGAGAGTGTTTCTAGCCTCTTCTAGCGTACATTTTGCACTGCTGAAGAATTGAATACAAAGTCAAGAAGCGTCTTGACATTCAAATTGCAATCTGGAACGCCCTCTTTCTTGGCAAAATTCATGCATATTCGTCAAGAATCGGTTACCGAAAGCTAGAACTTTGGAACTTTTGCACACTTGCAGAATTGAATGAAAAGTCACGACCCACCTCAACATTCAATCAAGAAGAAATCTAGAATGCCACTTTGGTTGTGGCTTCTATCCATACAGATCTCGAGAGTGTTTCTAGCCTCTTCTAGCGTACGTTTTGCACTGCTGAAGAATTGAATACAAAGTCAAGAAGCATCTTGACATTCAAATTGCAATCTGGAACGCCCTCTTTCTTTGCAAAATTCATGCATATTCGTCAAGAATCAGTTACCGAAAGCTAGAACTTTGGACCTTTTGCACACTTGCAGAATTGAATGAATAGTCACGACCCACCTCAACATTCAATCAATAAGAATTCTAGAATGCCACTTTGGTTGTGGCTTCTACCCATACAGATCTCGAGAGTGTTTCTAGCCTCTTCTAGCGTACGTTTTGCACTGCTGAAGAATTGAATACAAAGTCAAGAAGCATCTTGACATTCAAATTGCAATCTGGAACGCCCTCTTTCTTTGCAAAATTCATGCATATTCGTCAAGAATCGGTTACCGAAAGCTAGAACTTTGGAACTTTTGCACACTTGCAGAATTGAATGAAAAGTCACGACCCACCTCAACATTCAATCAATAAGAATTCTAGAATGCCACTTTGGTTGTGGCTTCTATCCATACAGATCTCGAGAGTGTTTCTAGCCTCTTCTAGCGTACTTTTTGCACTGCTGAAGAACTGAATACAAAGTCAAGAACCGTCTTGACATTCAAATTGCAATCTGGAACGCCCTCCTTCTTTGCAAAATTCATGCATAATCGTCAAGAATCGGTTACCGAAAGCTAGAACTTTGGAACTTTTGCACACTTGTAGAATTGAATGAAAAGTCACGACCCACCTCAACATTCAATCAATAAGAATTCTAGAATGCCACTTTGGTTGTGGCTTCTATCCATACAGATCTCGAGAGTGTTTCTAGCCTCTTCTAGCGTACATTTTGCACTGCTGAAGAATTGAATACAAAGTCAAGAACCGTCTTGATATTCAAATTGCAATCTGGAACGCCCTCTTTCTTGGCAAAATTCATGCATATTCGTCAAGAATCGGTTACCGAAAGCTAGAACTTTGGAACTTTTGCACACTTGCAGAATTGAATGAAAAGTCACGACCCACCTCAACATTCAATCAAGAAGAAATCTAGAATGCCACTTTGGTTGTGGCTTCTATCCATACAGATCTCGAGAGTGTTTCTAGCCTCTTCTAGCGTACGTTTTGCACTGCTGAAGAATTGAATACAAAGTCAAGAAGCATCTTGACATTCAAATTGCAATCTGGAACGCCCTCTTTCTTTGCAAAATTCATGCATATTCGTCAAGAATCAGTTACCGAAAGCTAGAACTTTGGACCTTTTGCACACTTGCAGAATTGAATGAATAGTCACGACCCACCTCAACATTCAATCAATAAGAATTCTAGAATGCCACTTTGGTTGTGGGTTCTATCCATACAGATCTCGAGAGTGTTTCTAGCCTCTTCTAGAGTACGTTTTGCACTGCTGAAGAACTGAATACAAAGTCAAGAAGCGTCTTGACATTCAAATTGCAATCTGGAACGCCCTCTTTCTTTGGAAAATTCATGCATATTCGTCAAGAATCGGTTACCGAAAGCTAGAACTTTGGAACTTTTGCACACTTGCAGAATTGAATGAAAAGTCACGACCCACCTCAACATTCAATCAATAAGAATTCTAGAATGCCACTTTGGTTGTGGCTTCTATCCATACAGATCTCGAGAGTGTTTCTAGCCTCTTCTAGCGTACGTTTTGCACTGCTGAAGAATTGAATACAAAGTCAAGAAGCATCTTGACATTCAAATTGCAATCTGGAACGCCCTCCTTCTTTGCAAAATTCATGCATATTCGTCAAGAATCGGTTACCGAAAGCTAGAACTTTGGAACTTTTGCACACTTGCAGAATTGAATGAAAAGTCACGACCCACCTCAACATTCAATCAATAAGAATTCTAGAATGCCACTTTGGTTGTGGCTTCTATCCATAGAGATCTCGAGAGTGTTTCTAGCCTCTTCTAGCGTACGTTTTGCACTGCTGAAGAACTGAATACAAAGTCAAGAAGCATCTTGACATTCAAATTGCAATCTGGAACGCCCTCTTTCTTTGCAAAATTCATGCATATTCGTCAAGAATCAGTTACCGAAAGCTAGAACTTTGGACCTTTTGCACACTTGCAGAATTGAATGAATAGTCACGACCCACCTCAACATTCAATCAATAAGAATTCTAGAATGCCACTTTGGTTGTGGCTTCTATCCATACAGATCTCGAGAGTGTTTCTAGCCTCTTCTAGCGTACGTTTTGCACTGCTGAAGAACTGAATACAAAGTCAAGAACCGTCTTGACATTCAAATTGCAATCTGGAACGCCCTCTTTCTTTGGAAAATTCATGCATATTCGTCAAGAATCGGTTACCGAAAGCTAGAACTTTGGAACTTTTGCACACTTGCAGAATTGAATGAAAAGTCACGACCCACCTCAACATTCAATCAATAAGAATTCTAGAATGCCACTTTGGTTGTGGCTTCTATCCATACAGATCTCGAGAGTGTTTCTAGCCTCTTCTAGCGTACTTTTTGCACTGCTGAAGAACTGAATACAAAGTCAAGAACCGTCTTGACATTCAAATTGCAATCTGGAACGCCCTCCTTCTTTGCAAAATTCATGCATAATCGTCAAGAATCGGTTCCCGAAAGCTAGAACTTTGGAACTTTTGCACACTTGTAGAATTGAATGAAAAGTCACGACCCACCTCAACATTCAATCAATAAGAATTCTAGAATGCCACTTTGGTTGTGGCTTCTATCCATACAGATCTCGAGAGTGTTTCTAGCCTCTTCTAGCGTACATTTTGCACTGCTGAAGAATTGAATACAAAGTCAAGAACCGTCTTGACATTCAAATTGCAATCTGGAACGCCCTCTTTCTTGGCAAAATTCATGCATATTCGTCAAGAATCGGTTACCGAAAGCTAGAACTTTGGAACTTTTGCACACTTGCAGAATTGAATGAAAAGTCACGACCCACCTCAACATTCAATCAAGAAGAAATCTAGAATGCCACTTTGGTTGTGGCTTCTATCCATACAGATCTCGAGAGTGTTTCTAGCCTCTTCTAGCGTACGTTTTGCACTGCTGAAGAATTGAATACAAAGTCAAGAAGCATCTTGACATTCAAATTGCAATCTGGAACGCCCTCTTTCTTTGCAAAATTCATGCATATTCGTCAAGAATCAGTTACCGAAAGCTAGAACTTTGGACCTTTTGCACACTTGCAGAATTGAATGAATAGTCACGACCCACCTCAACATTCAATCAATAAGAATTCTAGAATGCCACTTTGGTTGTGGGTTCTATCCATACAGATCTCGAGAGTGTTTCTAGCCTCTTCTAGAGTACGTTTTGCACTGCTGAAGAACTGAATACAAAGTCAAGAAGCGTCTTGACATTCAAATTGCAATCTGGAACGCCCTCTTTCTTTGGAAAATTCATGCATATTCGTCAAGAATCGGTTACCGAAAGCTAGAACTTTGGAACTTTTGCACACTTGCAGAATTGAATGAAAAGTCACGACCCACCTCAACATTCAATCAATAAGAATTCTAGAATGCCACTTTGGTTGTGGCTTCTATCCATACAGATCTCGAGAGTGTTTCTAGCCTCTTCTAGCGTACGTTTTGCACTGCTGAAGAATTGAATACAAAGTCAAGAAGCATCTTGACATTCAAATTGCAATCTGGAACGCCCTCCTTCTTTGCAAAATTCATGCATATTCGTCAAGAATCGGTTACCGAAAGCTAGAACTTTGGAACTTTTGCACACTTGCAGAATTGAATGAAAAGTCACGACCCACCTCAACATTCAATCAATAAGAATTCTAGAATGCCACTTTGGTTGTGGCTTCTATCCATAGAGATCTCGAGAGTGTTTCTAGCCTCTTCTAGCGTACGTTTTGCACTGCTGAAGAACTGAATACAAAGTCAAGAAGCATCTTGACATTCAAATTGCAATCTGGAACGCCCTCTTTCTTTGCAAAATTCATGCATATTCGTCAAGAATCAGTTACCGAAAGCTAGAACTTTGGACTTTTTGCACACTTGCAGAATTGAATGAATAGTCACGACCCACCTCAACATTCAATCAATAAGAATTCTAGAATGCCACTTTGGTTGTGGCTTCTATCCATACAGATCTCGAGAGTGTTTCTAGCCTCTTCTAGCGTACGTTTTGCACTGCTGAAGAACTGAATACAAAGTCAAGAACCGTCTTGACATTCAAATTGCAATCTGGAACGCCCTCTTTCTTTGGAAAATTCATGCATATTCGTCAAGAATCGGTTACCGAAAGCTAGAACTTTGGAACTTTTGCACACTTGCAGAATTGAATGAAAAGTCACGACCCACCTCAACATTCAATCAATAAGAATTCTAGAATGCCACTTTGGTTGTGGCTTCTATCCATACAGATCTCGAGAGTGTTTCTAGCCTCTTCTAGCGTACGTTTTGCACTGCTGAAGAATTGAATACAAAGTCAAGAAGCATCTTGACATTCAAATTGCAATCTGGAACGCCCTCCTTCTTTGCAAAATTCATGCATATTCGTCAAGAATCGGTTACCGAAAGCTAGAACTTTGGAACTTTTGCACACTTGCAGAATTGAATGAAAAGTCACGACCCACCTCAACATTCAATCAATAAGAATTCTAGAATGCCACTTTGGTTGTGGCTTCTATCCATACAGATCTCGAGAGTGTTTCTAGCCTCTTCTAGCGTACGTTTTGCACTGCTGAAGAATTGAATACAAAGTCAAGAACCGTCTTGACATTCAAATTGCAATCTGGAACGCCCTCTTTCTTTGCAAAATTCATGCATATTCGTCAAGAATCGGTTACCGAAAGCTAGAACTTTGGAACTTTTGCACACTTGCAGAATTGAATGAAAAGTCACGACCCACCTCAACATTCAACCAATAAGAATTCTAGAATGCCACTTTGGTTGTGGCTTCTATCCATACAGATCTCGAGAGTGTTTCTAGCCTCTTCTAGCGTACGTTTTGCACTGCTGAAGAATTGAATACAAAGTCAAGAAGCATCTTGACATTCAAATTGCAATCTGGAACGCCCTCTTTCTTTGCAAAATTCATGCATATTCGTCAAGAATCAGTTACCGAAAGCTAGAACTTTGGACCTTTTGCACACTTGCAGAATTGAATGAATAGTCACGACCCACCTCAACATTCAATCAATAAGAATTCTAGAATGCCACTTTGGTTGTGGGTTCTATCCATACAGATCTCGAGAGTGTTTCTAGCCTCTTCTAGAGTACTTTTTGCACTGCTGAAGAACTGAATACAAAGTCAAGAACCGTCTTGACATTCAAATTGTAATCTGGAACGCCCTCTTTCTTTGCAAAATTCATGCATAATCGTCAAGAATCGGTTACCGAAAGCTAGAACTTTGGAACTTTTGCACACTTGCAGAATTGAATGAAAAGTCACGACCCACCTCAACATTCAATCAAGAAGAAATCTAGAATGCCACTTTGGTTGTGGCTTCTATCCATACAGATCTCGAGAGTGTTTCTAGCCTCTTCTAGCGTACGTTTTGCACTGCTGAAGAATTGAATACAAAGTCAAGAAGCATCTTGACATTCAAATTGCAATCTGGAACGCCCTCTTTCTTTGCAAAATTCATGCATATTCGTCAAGAATCGGTTACCGAAAGCTAGAACTTTGGAACTTTTGCACACTTGCAGAATTGAATGAAAAGTCACGACCCACCTCAACATTCAATCAATAAGAATTCTAGAATGCCACTTTGGTTGTGGCTTCTATCCATACAGATCTCGAGAGTGTTTCTAGCCTCTTCTAGCGTACGTTTTGCACTGCTGAAGAATTGAATACAAAGTCAAGAACCGTCTTGACATTCAAATTGCAATTAGGAACGCCCTCTTTCTTTGCAAAATTCATGCATATTCGTCAAGAATCGGTTACCGAAAGCTAGAACTTTGGAACTTTTGCACACTTGCAGAATTGAATGAAAAGTCACGACCCACCTCAACATTCAATCAAGAAGAAATCTAGAATGCCACTTTGGTTGTGGCTTCTATCCATACAGATCTCGAGAGTGTTTCTAGCCTCTTCTAGCGTACGTTTTGCACTGCTGAAGAATTGAATACAAAGTCAAGAAGCATCTTGAAATTCAAATTGCAATCTGGAACGCCCTCTTTCTTTGCAAAATTCATGCATATTCGTCAAGAATCGGTTACCGAAAGCTAGAACTTTGGACCTTTTGCACACTTGCAGAATTGAATGAATAGTCACGACCCACCTCAACATTCAATCAATAAGAAATCTAGAATGCCACTTTGGTTGTGGCTTCTATCCATACAGATCTCGAGAGTGTTTCTAGCCTCTTCTAGCGTACGTTTTGCACTGCTGAAGAACTGAATACAAAGTCAAGAAGCATCTTGACATTCAAATTGCAATCTGGAACGCCCTCTTTCTTTGGAAAATTCATGCATATTCGTCAAGAATCGGTTACCGAAAGCTAGAACTTTGGAACTTTTGCACACTTGCAGAATTGAATGAAAAGTCACGACCCACCTCAACATTCAATCAATAAGAATTCTAGAATGCCACTTTGGTTGTGGGTTCTATCCATACAGATCTCGAGAGTGTTTCTAGCCTCTTCTAGCGTACGTTTTGCACTGCTGAAGAATTGAATACAAAGTCAAGAACCGTCTTGACATTCAAATTGCAATTAGGAACGCCCTCTTTCTTTGCAAAATTCATGCATATTCGTCAAGAATCGGTTACCGAAAGCTAGAACTTTCGAACTTTTGCACACTTGCAGAATTGAATGAAACGTCACGACCCACCTCAACATTCAATCAAGAAGAATTCTAGAATGCCACTTTGGTTGTGGCTTCTATCCATACAGATCTCGAGAGTGTTTCTAGCCTCTTCTAGCGTACGTTTTGCACTGCTGAAGAATTGAATACAAAGTCAAGAAGCATCTTGACATTCAAATTGCAATCTGGAACGCCCTCCTTCTTTGCAAAATTCATGCTTATTCGTCAAGAATCGGTTACCGAAAGCTAGAAGTTTGGAACTTTTGCACACTTGCAGAATTGAATGAAAAGTCACGACCCACCTCAACATTCAATCAATAAGAATTCTAGAATGCCACTTTGGTTGTGGGTTCTATCCATACAGATCTCGAGAGTGTTTCTAGCCTCTTCTAGCGTACGTTTTGCACTGCTGAAGAACTGAATACAAAGTCAAGAACCGTCTTGACATTCAAATTGCAATCTGGAACGCCCTCTTTCTTTGCAAAATTCATGCATATTCGTCAAGAATCGGTTACCGAAAGCTAGAACTTTGGAAGAATCGGTTACCGAAAGCTAGAACTTTGGAACTTTTGCACACTTGCAGAATTGAATGAAAAGTCACGACCCACCTCAACATTCAATCAATAAGAATTCTAGAATGCCACTTTGGTTGTGGGTTCTATCCATACAGATCTCGAGAGTGTTTCTAGCCTCTTGTAGCGTACGTTTTGCACTGCTGAAGAATTGAATACAAAGTCAAGAACCGTCTTGACATTCAAATTGCAATCTGGAACGCCCTCTTTCTTTGCAAAATTCATGCATATTCGTCAAGAATCGGTTACCGAAAGCTAGAACTTTGGAACTTTTGCACACATGCAGAATTGAATGAAAAGTCACGACCCACCTCAACATTCAATCAATAAGATTTCTAGAATGCCACTTTGGTTGTGGCTTCTATCCATACATATCTCGAGGGTGTTTCTAGCCTCTTCTAGCGTACGTTTTGTACTGCTGAAGAATTGAATACAAAGTCAAGAACCGTCTTGACATTCAAATTGCAATCTGGAACGCCCTCTTTCTTTGCAAAATTCATGCATATTCGTCAAGAATCGGTTACCGAAAGCTAGAACTTTGGAACTTTTGCACACTTGCAGAATTGAATGAAAAGTCACGACCCACCTCAACATTCAATCAAGAAGAAATCTAGAATGCCACTTTGGTTGTGGCTTCTATCCATACAGATCTCGAGAGTGTTTCTAGCCTCTTCTAGCGTACGTTTTGCACTGCTGAAGAATTGAATACAAAGTCAAGAAGCATCTTGACATTCAAATTGCAATCTGGAACGCCCTCTTTCTTTGCAAAATTCATGCATATTCGTCAAGAATCGGTTACCGAAAGCTAGAACTTTGGACCTTTTGCACACTTGCAGAATTGAATGAAAAGTCACGACCCACCTCAACATTCAATCAATAAGAATTCTAGAATGCCACTTTGGTTGTGGCTTCTACCCATACAGATCTCGAGAGTGTTTCTAGCCTCTTCTAGCGTACGTTTTGCACTGCTGAAGAACTGAATACAAAGTCAAGAAGCATCTTGACATTCAAATTGCAATCTGGAACGCCCTCTTTCTTTGCAAAATTCATGCATATTCGTCAAGAATCGGTTACCGAAAGCTAGAACTTTGGAACTTTTGCACACTTGCAGAATTGAATGAAAAGTCACGACCCACCTCAACATTCAATCAATAAGAATTCTAGAATGCCACTTTGGTTGTGGCTTCTATCCATACAGATCTCGAGAGTGTTTCTAGCCTCTTCTAGCGTACGTTTGTCACTGCTGAAGATTTGAATACAAAGTCAAGAAGCATCTTGACATTCAAATTGCAATCTGGAACGCCCTCTTTCTTTGCAAAATTCATGCATATTCGTCAAGAATCGGTTACCGAAAGCTAGAACTTTGGAACTTTTGCAGACTTGCAGAATTGAATGAAAAGTCACGACCCAGCTCAACATTCAATCAATAAGAATTCTAGAATGCCACTTTGGTTGTGGGTTCTATCCATACAGATCTCGAGGGTGTTTCTAGCCTCTTCTAGCGTACGTTTTGCACTGCTGAAGAATTGAATACAAAGTCAAGAACCGTCTTGACATTCAAATTGGAATCTCGCCCTCTTTCTTTGGAAAATTCATGCATATTCGTCAAGAATCGGTTACCGAAAGCTAGAACTTTGGAACTTTTGCACACTTGCAGAATTGAATGAAAAGTCACGACCCACCTCAACATTCAATCAATAAGAATTCTAGAATGCCACTTTGGTTGTGGGTTCTATCCATACAGATCCCGAGAGTGTTTCTAGCCTCTTCTAGCGTACGTTTTGCACTGCTGAAGAATTGAATACAAAGTCAAGAAGCATCTTGAAATTCAAATTGCAATCTGGAACGCCCTCTTTCTTTGCAAAATTCATGCATATTCGTCAAGAATCGGTTACCGAAAGCTAGAACTTTGGACCTTTTGCACACTTGCAGAATTGAATGAATAGTCACGACCCACCTCAACATTCAATCAATAAGAATTCTAGAATGCCACTTTGGTTGTGGCTTCTATCCATACAGATCTCGAGAGTGTTTCTAGCCTCTTCTAGCGTACGTTTTGCACTGCTGAAGAATTGAATACAAAGTCAAGAACCGTCTTGACATTCAAATTGCAATTAGGAACGCCCTCTTTCTTTGCAAAATTCATGCATATTCGTCAAGAATCGGTTACCGAAAGCTAGAACTTTGGAACTTTTGCACACTTGCAGAATTGAATGAAAAGTCACGACCCACCTCAACATTCAATCAAGAAGAAATCTAGAATGCCACTTTGGTTGTGGCTTCTATCCATACAGATCTCGAGAGTGTTTCTAGCCTCTTCTAGCGTACGTTTTGCACTGCTGAAGAATTGAATACAAAGTCAAGAAGCATCTTGAAATTCAAATTGCAATCTGGAACGCCCTCTTTCTTTGCAAAATTCATGCATATTCGTCAAGAATCGGTTACCGAAAGCTAGAACTTTGGACCTTTTGCACACTTGCAGAATTGAATGAATAGTCACGACCCACCTCAACATTCAATCAATAAGAAATCTAGAATGCCACTTTGGTTGTGGCTTCTATCCATACAGATCTCGAGAGTGTTTCTAGCCTCTTCTAGCGTACGTTTTGCACTGCTGAAGAACTGAATACAAAGTCAAGAAGCATCTTGACATTCAAATTGCAATCTGGAACGCCCTCTTTCTTTGGAAAATTCATGCATATTCGTCAAGAATCGGTTACCGAAAGCTAGAACTTTGGAACTTTTGCACACTTGCAGAATTGAATGAAAAGTCACGACCCACCTCAACATTCAATCAATAAGAATTCTAGAATGCCACTTTGGTTGTGGGTTCTATCCATACAGATCTCGAGAGTGTTTCTAGCCTCTTCTAGCGTACGTTTTGCACTGCTGAAGAATTGAATACAAAGTCAAGAACCGTCTTGACATTCAAATTGCAATTAGGAACGCCCTCTTTCTTTGCAAAATTCATGCATATTCGTCAAGAATCGGTTACCGAAAGCTAGAACTTTCGAACTTTTGCACACTTGCAGAATTGAATGAAACGTCACGACCCACCTCAACATTCAATCAAGAAGAATTCTAAAATGCCACTTTGGTTGTGGCTTCTATCCATACAGATCTCGAGAGTGTTTCTAGCCTCTTCTAGCGTACGTTTTGCACTGCTGAAGAATTGAATACAAAGTCAAGAAGCATCTTGACATTCAAATTGCAATCTGGAACGCCCTCCTTCTTTGCAAAATTCATGCATATTCGTCAAGAATCGGTTACCGAAAGCTAGAAGTTTGGAACTTTTGCACACTTGCAGAATTGAATGAAAAGTCACGACCCACCTCAACATTCAATCAATAAGAATTCTAGAATGCCACTTTGGTTGTGGGTTCTATCCATACAGATCTCGAGAGTGTTTCTAGCCTCTTCTAGCGTACGTTTTGCACTGCTGAAGAACTGAATACAAAGTCAAGAACCGTCTTGACATTCAAATTGCAATCTGGAACGCCCTCTTTCTTTGCAAAATTCATGCATATTCGTCAAGAATCGGTTACCGAAAGCTAGAACTTTGGAAGAATCGGTTACCGAAAGCTAGAACTTTGGAACTTTTGCACACTTGCAGAATTGAATGAAAAGTCACGACCCACCTCAACATTCAATCAATAAGAATTCTAGAATGCCACTTTGGTTGTGGGTTCTATCCATACAGATCTCGAGAGTGTTTCTAGCCTCTTGTAGCGTACGTTTTGCACTGCTGAAGAATTGAATACAAAGTCAAGAACCGTCTTGACATTCAAATTGCAATCTGGAACGCCCTCTTTCTTTGCAAAATTCATGCATATTCGTCAAGAATCGGTTACCGAAAGCTAGAACTTTGGAACTTTTGCACACATGCAGAATTGAATGAAAAGTCACGACCCACCTCAACATTCAATCAATAAGATTTCTAGAATGCCACTTTGGTTGTGGCTTCTATCCATACATATCTCGAGGGTGTTTCTAGCCTCTTCTAGCGTACGTTTTGTACTGCTGAAGAATTGAATACAAAGTCAAGAACCGTCTTGACATTCAAATTGCAATCTGGAACGCCCTCTTTCTTTGCAAAATTCATGCATATTCGTCAAGAATCGGTTACCGAAAGCTAGAACTTTGGAACTTTTGCACACTTGCAGAATTGAATGAAAAGTCACGACCCACCTCAACATTCAATCAAGAAGAAATCTAGAATGCCACTTTGGTTGTGGCTTCTATCCATACAGATCTCGAGAGTGTTTCTAGCCTCTTCTAGCGTACGTTTTGCACTGCTGAAGAATTGAATACAAAGTCAAGAAGCATCTTGACATTCAAATTGCAATCTGGAACGCCCTCTTTCTTTGCAAAATTCATGCATATTCGTCAAGAATCGGTTACCGAAAGCTAGAACTTTGGACCTTTTGCACACTTGCAGAATTGAATGAAAAGTCACGACCCACCTCAACATTCAATCAATAAGAATTCTAGAATGCCACTTTGGTTGTGGCTTCTACCCATACAGATCTCGAGAGTGTTTCTAGCCTCTTCTAGCGTACGTTTTGCACTGCTGAAGAACTGAATACAAAGTCAAGAAGCATCTTGACATTCAAATTGCAATCTGGAACGCCCTCTTTCTTTGCAAAATTCATGCATATTCGTCAAGAATCGGTTACCGAAAGCTAGAACTTTGGAACTTTTGCACACTTGCAGAATTGAATGAAAAGTCACGACCCACCTCAACATTCAATCAATAAGAATTCTAGAATGCCACTTTGGTTGTGGCTTCTATCCATACAGATCTCGAGAGTGTTTCTAGCCTCTTCTAGCGTACGTTTGTCACTGCTGAAGATTTGAATACAAAGTCAAGAAGCATCTTGACATTCAAATTGCAATCTGGAACGCCCTCTTTCTTTGCAAAATTCATGCATATTCGTCAAGAACCGGTTACCGAAAGCTAGAACTTTGGAACTTTTGCAGACTTGCAGAATTGAATGAAAAGTCACGACCCAGCTCAACATTCAATCAATAAGAATTCTAGAATGCCACTTTGGTTGTGGGTTCTATCCATACAGATCTCGAGGGTGTTTCTAGCCTCTTCTAGCGTACGTTTTGCACTGCTGAAGAATTGAATACAAAGTCAAGAACCGTCTTGACATTCAAATTGGAATCTCGCCCTCTTTCTTTGGAAAATTCATGCATATTCGTCAAGAATCGGTTACCGAAAGCTAGAACTTTGGAACTTTTGCACACTTGCAGAATTGAATGAAAAGTCACGACCCACCTCAACATTCAATCAATAAGAATTCTAGAATGCCACTTTGGTTGTGGGTTCTATCCATACAGATCCCGAGAGTGTTTCTAGCCTCTTCTAGCGTACGTTTTGCACTGCTGAAGAATTGAATACAAAGTCAAGAACCGTCTTGACATTCAAATTGGAATCTCGCCCTCTTTCTTTGGAAAATTCATGCATATTCGTCAAGAATCGGTTACCGAAAGCTAGAACTTTGGAACTTTTGCACACTTGCAGAATTGAATGAAAAGTCACGACCCACCTCAACATTCAATCAATAAGATTTCTAGAATGCCACTTTGGTTGTGGCTTCTACCCATACAGATCTCGAGAGTGTTTCTAGCCTCTTCTAGCGTACGTTTTGCACTGCTGAAGAACTGAATACAAAGTCAAGAAGCATCTTGACATTCAAATTGCAATCTGGAACGCCCTCTTTCTTTGCAAAATTCATGCATATTCGTCAAGAATCGGTTACCGAAAGCTAGAAGTTTGGAACTTTTGCACACTTGCAGAATTGAATGAAAAGTCACGACCCACCTCAACATTCAATCAATAAGAATTCTAGAATGCCACTTTGGTTGTGGCTTCTATCCATACAGATCTCGAGAGTGTTTCTAGCCTCTTCTAGCGTACGTTTGTCACTGCTGAAGATTTGAATACAAAGTCAAGAAGCATCTTGACATTCAAATTGCAATCTGGAACGCCCTCTTTCTTTGCAAAATTCATGCATATTCGTCAAGAATCGGTTACCGAAAGCTAGAACTTTGGAACTTTTGCAGACTTGCAGAATTGAATGAAAAGTCACGACCCAGCTCAACATTCAATCAATAAGAATTCTAGAATGCCACTTTGGTTGTGGGTTCTATCCATACAGATCTCGAGAGTGTTTCTAGCCTCTTCTAGCGTACGTTTTGCACTGCTGAAGAATTGAATACAAAGTCAAGAACCGTCTTGACATTCAAATTGGAATCTCGCCCTCTTTCTTTGGAAAATTCATGCATATTCGTCAAGAATCGGTTACCGAAAGCTAGAACTTTGGAACTTTTGCACACTTGCAGAATTGAATGAAAAGTCACGACCCACCTCAACATTCAATCAATAAGAATTCTAGAATGCCACTTTGGTTGTGGGTTCTATCCATACAGATCTCGAGAGTGTTTCTAGCCTCTTCTAGCGTACGTTTTGCACTGCTGAAGAATTGAATACAAAGTCAAGAACCGTCTTGACATTCAAATTGGAATCTCGCCCTCTTTCTTTGCAAAATTCATGCATATTCGTCAAGAATCGGTTACCGAAAGCTAGAACTTTGGACCTTTTGCACACTTGCAGAATTGAATGAAAAGTCACGACCCACCTCAACATTCAATCAATAAGAATTCTAGAATGCCACTTTGGTTGTGGCTTCTATCTATACATATCTCGAGGGTGTTTCTAGCCTCTTCTAGGGTACGTTTTGCACTGCTGAAGAATTGAATACAAAGTCAAGAAGCTTCTTGACATTCAAATTGCAATCTGGAACGCCCTCTTTTTTTGCAAAATTCATGCATATTCGTCAAGAATCGGTTACCGAAAGCTAGAACTTTGGAACTTTTGCACACTTGCAGAATTGAATGAAAAGTCACGACCCACCTCAACATTCAATCAATAAGAATTCTAGAATGCCACTTTGGTTGTGGCTTCTATCCATACAGATCTCGAGAGTGTTTCTAGCCTCTTCTAGCGTACGTTTTGCACTGCTGAAGAATTGAATACAAAGTCAAGTACCGTCTTGACATTCAAATTGCAATCTGGAAAGCCCTCTTTCTTTGCAAAATTCATGCATATTCGTCAAGAATCGGTTACCGAAAGCTAGAACTTTGGAACTTTTGCACACTTGCAGAATTGAATGAAAAGTCACGACCCACCTCAACATTCAATCAATAAGAATTCTAGAATGCCACTTTGGTTGTGGCTTCTATCCATACAGATCTCGAGAGTGTTTCTAGCCTCTTCTAGCGTACGTTTTGCACTGCTGAAGAATTGAATACAAAGTCAAGAACCATCTTGACATTCAAATGGCTATCTGGAACGCCCTCTTTCTTTGCAAAATTCATGCATATTCGTCAAGAATCGGTTACCGAAATCTAGAACTTTGGAACTTTTGCACACTTGCAGAATTGAATGAAAAGTCACGACCCAGCTCAACATTCAATCAATAAGAATTCTAGAATGCCACTTTGGTTGTGGCTTCTATCCATAGAGATCTCGAGAGTGTTTCTAGCCTCTTCTAGCGTACGTTTTGCCCCGCTGAAGAATTTAATACAAAGTCAAGAACCATCTTGACATTCAAATGGCTATCTGGAACGCCCTCTTTCTTTGCAAAATTCATGCATATTCGTCAAGAATCGGTTACCGAAAGCTAGAACTTTGGAACTTTTGCACACTTGCAGAATTGAATGAAAAGTCACGACCCACCTCAACATTCAATCAATAAGATTTCTAGAATGCCACTTTGGTTGTGGCTTCTATCCGTACATATCTCGAGGGTATTTCTAGCCTCTTCTAGCGTACGTTTTGCACTGCTAAAGAATTGAATACAAAGTCAAGAACCATCTTGACATTCAAATTGCAATCTGGAACGCCCTCTTTCTTTGCAAAAATCATGCATATTCATCAAGAATCAGTTACCGAAAGCTAGAACTTTGGAACTTTTGCACACTTGCAGAATTGAATGAAAAGTCACGACCCACCTCAACATTCAATCAATAAGAATTCTAGAATGCCACTTTGGTTGTGGCTTCTATCCATAGAGATCTCGAGAGTGTTTCTAGCCTCTTCTAGCGTACGTTTTGCACTGCTGAAGAATTGAATACAAAGTCAAGAACCGTCTTGACATTCAAATTGCAATCTGGAACGCCCTCTTTCTTTGCAAATTTCATGCATATTCGTCAAGAATCGGTTACCGAAAGCTAGAACTTTGGAACTTTTGCACACTTGCAGAATTGAATGAAAAGTCACGACCCACCTCAACATTCAATCAATAAGAATTCTAGAATGACACTTTGGTTGTGGCTTCTATCCATACAGATCTCGAGAGTGTTTCTAGCCTCTTCTAGCGTACGTTTTGCACTGCTGAAGAATTGAATACAAAGTCAAGTACCGTCTTGACATTCAAATTGCAATCTGGAAAGCCCTCTTTCTTTGCAAAATTCATGCATATTCGTCAAGAATCGGTTACCGAAAGCTAGAACTTTGGAACTTTTGCACACTTGCAGAATTGAATGAAAAGTCACGACCCACCTCAACATTCAATCAATAAGAATTCTAGAATGCCACTTTGGTTGTGGCTTCTATCCATACAGATCTCGAGAGTGTTTCTAGCCTCTTCTAGCGAACGTTTTGCACTGCTGAAGAATTGAATACAAAGTCAAGAACCATCTTGACATTCAAATGGCTATCTGGAACGCCCTCTTTCTTTGCAAAATTCATGCATATTCGTCAAGAATCGGTTACCGAAATCTAGAACTTTGGAACTTTTGCACACTTGCAGAATTGAATGAAAAGTCACGACCCAGCTCAACATTCAATCAATAAGAATTCTAGAATGCCACTTTGGTTGTGGCTTCTATCCATAGAGATCTCGAGAGTGTTTCTAGCCTCTTCTAGCGTACGTTTTGCCCCGCTGAAGAATTGAATACAAAGTCAAGAACCATCTTGACATTCAAATGGCTATCTGGAACGCCCTCTTTCTTTGCAAAATTCATGCATATTCGTCAAGAATCGGTTACCGAAAGCTAGAACTTTGGAACTTTTGCACACTTGCAGAATTGAACGAAAAGTCACGACCCACCTCAACATTCAATCAATAAGAATTCTAGAATGCCACTTTGGTTGTGGCTTCTATCCATACAGATCTCGAGGGTGTTTCTAGCCTCTTCTAGCGTACGTTTTGCACTGCTGAAGAATTGAATACAACGTCAAGAACCATCTTGACATTCAAATCGCAATCTGGAAGCCCTCTTTCTTTGCAAAATTCATGCATATTCGTCAAGAATCGGTTACCGAAAGCTAGAACTTTGGAACTTTTGCACACTTGCAGAATTGAATGAAAAGTCACGACCCACCTCAACATTCAATCAATAAGAATTCTAGAATGCCACTTTGGTTGTGGCTTCTATCCATACAGATCTCGAGAGTGTTTCTAGCCTCTTCTAGCGTACGTTTTGCACTGCTGAAGAACTGAATACAAAGTCAAGAACCGTCTTGACATTCAAATTGTAATCTGGAACGCCCTCTTTCTTTGCAAAATTCATGCATATTCTTCAAGAATCGGTTACCGAAAGCTAGAACTTTGGAACTTTTGCACACTTGCAGAATTGAATGAAAAGTCACGACCCACCTCAACATTCAATCAATAAGAATTCTAGAATGCCACTTTGGTTGTGGCTTCTATCCATAGAGGTCTCGAGAGTGTTTCTAGCCTCTTCTAGCGTACGTTTTTCACTACTGAAGAATTGAATACAAAGTCAAGAACCATCTTGACATTCAAATGGTAATCCGGAACGCCCTCTTTCTTTGCAAAATTCATGCATATTCGTCAAGAATCGGTTACCGAAAGCTAGAACTTTGGAACTTTTGCACACTTGCAGAATTGAATGAAAAGTCAAGACCCACCTCAACATTCAATCAATAAGAATTCTAGAATGCCACTTTGGTTGTGGGTTCTATCCATACAGATCTCGAGAGTGTTTCTAGCCTCTTCTAGCGTACGTTTTGCACTGCTGAAGAAGTGAATACAAAGTCAAGAACCATCTTGACAATCAAATTGCAATCTGGAACGCCCTCTTTCTTTGCAAAATTCATGCATATTCGTCAAGAATCGGTTACCGAAAGCTAGAACTTTGGAACTTTTGCACACTTGCAGAATTGAATGAAAAGTCACGACCCACCTCAACATTCAATCAATAAGAATTCTAGAATGCCACTTTGGTTGTGGCTTCTATCCATACAGATCTCGAGAGTGTTTCTAGCCTCTTCTAGCGTACGTTTTGCACTGCTGAAGAACTGAATACAAAGTCAAGAACCGTCTTGACATTCAAATTGTAATCTGGAACGCCCTCTTTCTTTGCAAAATTCATGCATATTCGTCAAGAATCGGTTACCGAAAGCTAGAACTTTGGAACTTTTGCACACTTGCAGAATTGAATGAAAAGTCACGACCCACGTCAACATTCAATCAATAAGAATTCTAGAATGCCACTTTGGTTGTGGCTTCTATCTATAAAGATCTCGAGAGTGTTTCTAGCCTCTTCTAGCGTACGTTTTGCACTGCTGAAGAATTGAATACAAAGTCAAGAACCATCTTGACATTCAAATGGCTATCTGGAACGCCCTCTTTCTTTGCAAAATTCATGCATATTCGTCAAGAATCGGTTACCGAAATCTAGAACTTTGGAACTTTTGCACACTTGCAGAATTGAATGAAAAGTCACGACCCAGCTCAACATTCAATCAATAAGAATTCTAGAATGCCACTTTGGTTGTGGCTTCTATCCATACAGATCTCGAGAGTGTTTCTAGCCTCTTCTAGCGTACGTTTTACACTGCTGAAGAATTGAATACAAAGTCAAGAACCCTCTTGACATTCAAATGGCTATCTGGAACGCCCTCTTTCTTTGCAAAATTCATGCATATTCGTCAAGAATCGGTTACCGAAAGCTAGAACTTTGGAACTTTTGCACACTTGCAGAATTGAATGAAAAGTCACGACCCACCTCAGCATTCAATCAATAAGATTTCTAGAATGCCACTTTGGTTGTGGCTTCTATCCATACATATCTCGAGGGTGTTTCTAGCCTCTTCTAGCGTACGTTTTGCACTGCTGAAGAATTGAATACAAAGTTAAGAAGCTTCTTGACATTCAAATTGCAATCTGGAACGCCCTCTTTCTTTGCAAAATTCATGCATATTCGTCAAGAATCGGTTACCGAAAGCTAGAACTTTCGAACTTTTGCACATTTGCAGAATTGAATGAAAAGTCACGACCCACCTCAACATTCAATCAATAAGAATTCTAGAATGCCACTTTGGTTGTGGCTTCTATCCATACAGATCTCGAGAGTGTTTCTAGCCTCTTCTAGCGTACGTTTTGCACTGCTGAAGAATTGAATACAAAGTCAAGAACCATCTTGACATTCAAATGGCTATCTGGAACGCCCTCTTTCTTTGCAAAATTCATGCATATTCGTCAAGAATCGGTTACCGAAAGCTAGAACTTTGGAACTTTTGCACACTTGCAGAATTGAATGAAAAGTCACGACCCACCTCAACATTCAATCAATAAGAATTCTAGAATGCCACTTTGGTTGTGGCTTCTATCCATACAGATCTCGAGAGTGTTTCTAGCCTCTTCTAGCGTACGTTTTGCACTGCTGAAGAATTGAATACAAAGTCAATAACCCTCTTGACATTCAAATTGCAATCCGGAACGCCCTCTTTCTTTGCAAAATTCATGCATATTCGTCAAGAATCGGTTACCGAAAGCTAGAACTTTGGAACTTTTGCACACTTGCAGAATTGAATGAAAAGTCACGACCCACCTCAACATTCAATCAAGAAGAATTCTAGAATGCCACTTTTGTTGTGGATTCTATCCATACAGATCTCGAGAGTGTTTCTAGCCTCTTCTAGCGTACGTTTTGCACTGCTGAAGAATTGAATACAAAGTCAAGAACCATCTTGACATTCAAATTGTAATCTGGAACGCCCTCTTTCTTTGCAAAATTCATGCATATTCGTCAAGAATCGGTTACCGAAAGCTAGAACTTTCGAACTTTTGCACACTTGCAGAATTGAATGAAAAGTCACGACCAACCTCAACATTCAATCAATAAGAATTCTAGAATGCCACTTTGGTTGTGGCTTCTATCCATACAGATCTCGAGAGTGTTTCTAGCCTCTTCTAGCGTACGTTTTGCACTGCTGAAGAATTGAATACAAAGCGAAGAACCGTGTTGACATTCAAATTGCAATCTGGAACGCCCTCTTTCTTTGCAAAATTCATGCATATTCGTCAAGAATCGGTTACCGAAAGCTAGAACTTTGGAACTTTTGCACACTTGCAGAATTGAATGAAAAGTCACGACCCACCTCAACTTTCAATAAATAAGAATTCTAGAATGCCACTATAGTTGTGGCTTCTATCCATACAGATCTCGAGAGTGTTTCTAGCCTCTTCTAGCGTACGTTTTGCACTGCTGAAGAATTGAATACAAAGTCAAGAAGCATCTTGACATTCAAATTGCAATCCGGAACGCCCTCTTTCTTTGCAAAATTCATGCATATTCGTCAAGAATCGGTTACCGAAAGCTAGAACTTTGGAACTTTTGCACACTTGCAGAATTGAATGAAAAGTCACAACCCACCTCAACATTCAATCACTAAGAATTCTAGAATGCCACTTTGGTTGTGGCTTCTATCCATATAGATCTCGAGAGTGTTTCTAGCCTCTTCTAGCGTACGTTTTGCACTGCTGAAGAACTGAATACAAAGTCAAGAACCATCTTGACATTCAAATTGCAATCTGGAACGCCCTCTTTCTTTGCAAAATTCATGCATATTCGTCAAGAATCGGTTACCGAAAGCTAGAACTTTGGAACTTTTGCACACTTGCAGAATTGAATGAAAAGTCACGACCCACCTCAACTTTCAATCAATAAGAATTCTAGAATGCCACTATGGTTGTGGCTTCTATGCATACAGATCTCGAGAGTGTTTCTAGCCTCTTCCAGCGTACGTTTTGCACCGCTGAAGAAGTGAATACAAAGTCAAGAACCATCTTGACATTCAAATTGCAATCTGGAACGCCCTCTTTCTTTGCAAAATTCATGCATATTCGTCAAGAATCGGTTACCGAAAGCTAGAACTTTGGAACTTTTGCACACTTGCAGAATTGAATGAAAAGTCACGACCCACCTCAACATTCAATCAATAAGAATTCTAGAATGCCACTTTGGTTGTGGCTTCTATCCATAGAGATATCGAGAGTGTTTCTAGCCTCTTCTAGCGTACGTTTTGCACTGCTGAAGAATTGAATACAAAGTCAAGAACCATCTTGACATTCAAATTGCAATCTGGAACGCCCTCTTTCTTTGCAAAATTTATGCATATTCGTCAAGAATCGGTTACCGAAAGCTAGAACTTTGGAACTTTTGCACACTTGCAGAATTGAATGAAAAGTCACGACCCACCTCAACATTCAATCAAGAAGAATTCTAGAATGCCACTTTTGTTGTGGATTCTATCCATACAGATCTCGAGAGTGTTTCTAGCCTCTTCTAGCGTACGTTTTGCACTGCTGAAGAATTGAATACAAAGTCAAGAAGCATCTTGACATTCAAATTGCAATCTGGAACGCCCTCTTTCTTTGGAAAATTCATGCATATTCGTCAAGAATCGGTTACCGAAAGCTAGAACATTGGAACTTTTGCACACTTGCAGAATTGAATGAAAAGTCACGACCCACCTCAACATTCAATCACTAAGAATTCTAGAATGCCACTTTGGTTGTGGCTTCTATCCATACAGATCTCGAGAGTGTTTCTAGCCTCTTCTAGCGTACGTTTTGCACTGCTGAAGAACTGAATAGAAAGTCAAGAAGCATCTTGACATTCAAATTGCAATCTGGAAAGCCCTCTTTCTTTGCAAAATTCATGCATATTCGTCAAGAATCGGTTACCGAAAGCTAGAACTTTGGAACTTTTGCACACTTGCAGAATTGAATGAAAAGTCACGACCCACCTCAACATTCAATCAATAAGAATTCTAGAATGCCACTTTGGTTGTGGCTTCTATCCATACAGATCTCGAGAGTGTTTCTAGCCTCTTCTAGCGTACGTTTTGCACTGCTGAAGAATTGAATACAAAGTCAAGAACCATCTTGACATTCAAATTGCAATCTGGAACGCCCTCTTTCTTTGCAAAATTTATGCATATTCGTCAAGAATCGGTTACCGAAAGCTAGAACTTTGGAACTTTTGCACACTTGCAGAATTGAATGAAAAGTCACGACCCACCTCAACTTTCAATCAATAAGAATTCTAGAATGCCACTATAGTTGTGGCTTCTATCCATACAGATCTCGAGAGTGTTTCTAGCCTCTTCTAGCGTACGTTTTGCACTGCTGAAGAACTGAATACAAAGTCAAGAACCATCTTGACATTCAAATTGCAATCTGGAACGCCCTCTTTCTTTGCAAAATTCATGCATATTCGTCAAGAATCGGTTACCGAAAGCTAGAACTTTGGAACTTTTGCACACTTGCAGAATTTAATGAAAAGTCACGACCCACCTCAACTTTCAATCAATAAGAATTCTAGAATGCCACTATGGTTGTGGCTTCTATGCATACAGATCTCGAGAGTGTTTCTAGCCTCTTCCAGCGTACGTTTTGCACTGCTGAAGAAGTGAATACAAAGTCAAGAACCATCTTGACATTCAAATTGCAATCTGGAACGCCCTCTTTCTTTGCAAAATTCATGCATATTCGTCAAGAATCGGTTACCGAAAGCTAGAACTTTGGATCTTTTGCACACTTGCAGAATTGAATGAAAAGTCACGACCCACCTCAACATTCAATCAAGAAGAATTCTAGAATGCCACTTTGGTTGTGGATTCTATCCATACAGATCTCGAGAGTGTTTCTAGCCTCTTCTAGCGTACGTTTTGCACTGCTGAAGAAGTGAATACAAAGTCAAGAACCATCTTGACATTCAAATTGCAATCTGGAACGCCCTCTTTCTTTGCAAAATTCATGCATATTCGTCAAGAATCGGTTACCGAAAGCTAGAACTTTGGAACTTTTGCACACTTGCAGAATTGAATGAAAAGTCACGACCCACCTCAACATTCAATCAATAAGAATTCTAGAATGCCACTATGGTTGTGGCTTCTATGCATACAGATCTCGAGAGTGTTTCTAGCCTCTTCCAGCGTACGTTTTGCACTGCTGAAGAAGTGAATACAAAGTCAAGAACCATCTTGACATTCAAATTGCAATCTGGAACGCCCTCTTTCTTTGTAAAATTCATGCATATTCGTCAAGAATCGGTTACCGAAAGCTAGAACTTTGGAACTTTTGCACACTTGCAGAATTGAATGAAAAGTCACGACCCACCTCAACATTCAATCAATAAGAATTCTAGAATGCCACTTTGGTTGTGGCTTCTATCCATAGAGATATCGAGAGTGTTTCTAGCCTCTTCTAGCGTACGTTTTGCACTGCTGAAGAATTGAATACAAAGTCCAGAACCATCTTGACATTCAAATTGCAATCTGGAACGCCCTCTTTCTTTGCAAAATTTATGCATATTCGTCAAGAATCGGTTACCGAAAGCTAGAACTTTGGAACTTTTGCACACTTGCAGAATTGAATGAAAAGTCACGACCCACCTCAACATTCAATCAAGAAGAATTCTAGAATGCCACTTTGGTTGTGGATTCTATCCATACAGATCTCGAGAGTGTTTCTAGCCTCTTCTAGCGTACGTTTTGCACTGCTGAAGAATTGAATACAAAGTCAAGAAGCATCTTGACATTCAAATTGGAATCTGGAACGCCCTCTTTCTTTGCAAAATTCATGCATATTCGTCAAGAATCGGTTACCGAAAGCTAGAACATTGGAACTTTTGCACACTTGCAGAATTGAATGAAAAGTCACGACCCACCTCAACATTCAATCACTAAGAATTCTAGAATGCCACTTTGGTTGTGGCTTCTATCCATACAGATCTCGAGAGTGTTTCTAGCCTCTTCTAGCGTATGTTTTGCACTGCTGAAGAACTGAATAGAAAGTCAAGAAGCATCTTGACATTCAAATTGCAATCTGGAACGCCCTCTTTCTTTGCAAAATTCATGCATATTCCTCAAGAATCGGTTACCGAAAGCTAGAACTTTGGAACTTTTGCACACTTGCAGAATTGAATGAAAAGTCACGACCCACCTCAACATTCAATCAATAAGAATTCTAGAATGCCACTTTGGTTGTGGCTTCTATCCATACAGATCTCGAGAGTGTTTCTAGCCTCTTCTAGCGTACGTTTTGCACTGCTGAAGAATTGAATACAAAGTCAAGAACCATCTTGACATTCAAATTGCAATCTGGAACGCCCTCTTTCTTGGCAAAATTCATGCATATTCGTCAAGAATCGGTTACCGAAAGCTAGAACTTTGGAACTTTTGCACACTTGCAGAATTGAATGAAAAGTCACGACCCACCTCAACATTCAATCAAGAAGAATTCTAGAATGCCACTTTGGTTGTGGATTCTATCCATACAGATCTCGAGAGTGTTTCTAGCCTCTTCTAGGGTACGTTTTGCACTGCTGAAGAATTGAATACAAAGTCAAGAAGCATCTTGACATTCAAATTGCAATCTGGAACGCCCTCTTTCTTTGCAAAATTCATGCATATTCGTCAAGAATCGGTTACCGAAAGCTAGAACATTGGAACTTTTGCACACTTGCAGAATTGAATGAAAAGTCACGACCCACCTCAACATTCAATCACTAAGAATTCTAGAATGCCACTTTGGTTGTGGCTTCTATCCATACAGATCTCGAGAGTGTTTCTAGCCACTTCTAGCGTACGTTTTGCACTGCTGAAGAACTGAATAGAAAGTCAAGAAGCATCTTGACATTCAAATTGCAATCTGGAACGCCCTCTTTCTTTGCAAAATTCATGCATATTCCTCAAGAATCGGTTACCGAAAGCTAGAACTTTGGAACTTTTGCACACTTGCAGAATTGAATGAAAAGTCACGACCCACCTCAACATTCAATCAAGAAGAATTCTAGAATGCCACTTTGGTTGTGGATTCTATCCATACAGATCTCGAGAGTGTTTCTAGCCTCTTCTAGCGTACGTTTTGCACTGCTGAAGAATTGAATACAAAGTCAAGAAGCATCTTGACATTCAAATTGGAATCTGGAACGCCCTCTTTCTTTGCAAAATTCATGCATATTCGTCAAGAATCGGTTACCGAAAGCTAGAACATTGGAACTTTTGCACACTTGCAGAATTGAATGAAAAGTCACGACCCACCTCAACATTCAATCACTAAGAATTCTAGAATGCCACTTTGGTTGTGGCTTCTATCCATACAGATCTCGAGAGTGTTTCTAGCCTCTTCTAGCGTATGTTTTGCACTGCTGAAGAACTGAATAGAAAGTCAAGAAGCATCTTGACATTCAAATTGCAATCTGGAACGCCCTCTTTCTTTGCAAAATTCATGCATATTCCTCAAGAATCGGTTACCGAAAGCTAGAACTTTGGAACTTTTGCACACTTGCAGAATTGAATGAAAAGTCACGACCCACCTCAACATTCAATCAATAAGAATTCTAGAATGCCACTTTGGTTGTGGCTTCTATCCACACAGATCTCGAGAGTGTTTCTAGCCTCTTCTAGCGTACGTTTTGCACTGCTGAAGAATTGAATACAAAGTCAAGAACCATCTTGACATTCAAATGGCTATCTGGAACGCCCTCTTTCTTGGCAAAATTCATGCATATTCGTCAAGAATCGGTTACCGAAAGCTAGAACTTTGGAACTTTTGCACACTTGCAGAATTGAATGAAAAGTCACGACCCACCTCAACATTCAATCAATAAGAATTCTAGAATGCCACTTTGGTTGTGGCTTCTATCCATACAGATCTCGAGAGTGTTTCTAGCCTCTTTTAGCGTACGTTTTGCACTGCTGAAGAATTCAATACAAAGTCAAGAAGCATCTTGACATTCAAATTGCAATCTGGAACGCCCTCTTTCTTTGCAAAATTTATGCATATTCGTCAAGAATCGGTTACCGAAAGCTAGAACTTTGGAACTTTTGCACACTTGCAGAATTGAATGAAAAGTCACGACCCAGCTCAACATTCAATCAATAAGAATTATAGAATGCCAATTTGGTTGTGGCTTCTATCCATACAGATCTCGAGAGTATTTCTAGCCTCTTCTAGCGTACGTTTTGCACTGCTGAAGAATTGAATACAAAGTCAAGAAGCATCTTGACATTCAAATTGCAATCTGGAACGCCCTCTTTCTTTGCAAAATTCATGCATATTCGTCAAGAATCGGTTACCGAAAGCTAGAACTTTGGAACTTTTGCACACTTGCAGAATTGAATCAAAAGTCACGACCCACCTCAACATTCAATCAATAAGAATTCTAGAATGCCACTTTGGTTGTGGGTTCTATCCATACAGATCTCGAGAGTGTTTCTAGCCTCTTCTAGCGTACGTTTTGCACTGCTGAAGAATTGAATACAAAGTCAAGAAGCATCTTGACATTCAAATTGCAATCTGGAACGCCCTCTTTCTTTGCAAAATTTATGCATATTCGTCAAGAATCGGTTACCGAAAGCTAGAACTTTGGAACTTTTGCACACTTGCAGAATTGAATGAAAAGTCACGACCCACCTCAACATTCAATCAACAAGAATTCTAGAATGCCCCTTTGGTTGTGGCTTCGATCCATAAAGATCTCGAGCGTGTTTCTAGCCTCTTCTAGCGTACGTTTTGCACTGCTGAAGAATTGAATACAAAGTCAAGAACCATCTTGACATTCAAATTGCAATCTGGAACGCCCTCTTTCTTTGCAAAATTCATGCATATTCTTCGAGAATCGGTTACCGAAAGCTAGAACTTTGGAACTTTTGCACACTTGTAGAATTGAATGAAAAGTCACGACCCACCTCAACAATCAATCAATAAGAATTCTAGAATGCCACTTTGGTTGTGGCTTCCATCCATACAGATCTCGAGAGTGTTTCTAGCCTCTTTTAGCGTACGTTTTGCACTGCTGAACAATTGAATACAAAGTCAAGAAGCATCTTGACATTCAAATTGCAATCTGGAACGCCCTCTTTCTGTGCAAAATTTATGCATATTCGTCAAGAATCGGTTACCGAAAGCTAGAACTTTGGAACTTTTGCACACTTGCAGAATTGAATGAAAAGTCACGACCCAGCTCAACATTCAGTCAATAAGAATTCTAGAATGCCACTTTGGTTGTGGCTTCTATCCATACAGATCTCGAGAGTGTTTCTAGCCTCTTCTAGCGTACGTTTTGCACTGCTGAAGAATTGATTACAAAGTCAAGAAGCATCTTGACATTCAAATTGCAATCTGGAACGCCCTCTTTCTTTGCAAAATTCATGCATATTCGTCAAGAATCGGTTACCGAAAGCTAGAACTTTGGAACTTTTGCACACTTGCAGAATTGAATGAAAAGTCACGACCCAGCTCAACATTCAATCAATAAGAATTCTAGAATGCCACTTTGGTTGTGGCTTCTATCCATACAGATCTCGAAAGTGTTTCTAGCCTATTCTAGCGTACGTTTTGCACTGCTGATACAAAGTCAAGAACCATCTTGACATTCAAATGGCAATCTGGAACGCCCTCTTTCTTTGCAAAATTCATGCATATTCGTCAAGAATCGGTTACCGAAAGCTAGAACTTTGGAACTTTTGCACACTTGCAGAATTGAATGAAAAGTCACGACCCACCTCAACATTCAATCAATAAGAATTCTAGAATGCCAATTTGGTTGTGGCTTCTATCCATACAGATCTCGAGAGTGTTTCTAGCCTCTTCTAGCGTACGTTTTGCACTGCTGAAGAATTGAATACAAAGTCAATAACCCTCTTGACATTCAAATTGCAATCCGGAACGCCCTCTTTCTTTGCAAAATTCATGCATATTCGTCAAGAATCGGTTACCGAAAGCTAGAACTTTGGAACTTTTGCACACTTGCAGAATTGAATGAAAAGTCACGACCCACCTCAACATTCAATCAATAAGAATTCTAGAATGCCACTTTGGTTGTGGCTTCTATCCATACAGATCTCGAGAGTGTTTCTAGCCTCTTTTAGCGTACGTTTTGCACTGCTGAAGAATTGAATACAAAGTCAAGAAGCATCTTGACATTCAAATTGCAATCTGGAACGCCCTCTTTCTTTGCAAAATTCATGCATATTCGTCAAGAATCGGTTACCGAAAGCTAGAACTTTGGAACTTTTGCACACTTGCAGAATTGAATGAAAAGTCACGACCCACCTCAACATTCAATCAATAAGAATTCTAGAATGCCAATTTGGTTGTGGCTTCTATCCACACAGATCTCGAGAGTGTTTCTAGCCTCTTCTAGCGTACGTTTTGCACTGCTGAAGAATTGAATACAAAGTCAAGAAGCATCTTGACATTCAAATTGCAATCTGGAACGCCCTCTTTCTTTGCAAAATTTATGCATATTCGTCAAGAATCGGTTACCGAAAGCTAGAACTTTGGAACTTTTGCACACTTGCAGAATTGAATGAAAAGTCACGACCCACCTCAACATTCAATCAATAAGAATTCTAGAATGCCACTTTGGTTGTGGCTTCTATCCATACAGATCTCGAGAGTGTTTCTAGCCTCTTCTAGCGTACGTTTTGCACTGCTGAAGAATTGAATACAAAGTCAATAACCATCTTGACATTCAAATTGCAATCTGGAACGCCCTCTTTCTTTGCAAAATTCATGCATATTCGTCAAGAATCGGTTACCGAAAGCTAGAACTTTTGAACTTTTACACACTTGCAGAATTGAATGAAAAGTCACGACCCACCTCAACATTCAATCAATAAGAATTCTAGAATGCCACTTTGGTTGTGGCTTCTATCCATACAGATCTCGAGAGTGTTTCTAGCCTCTTCTAGCGTACGTTTTGCACTGCTGAAGAATTGAATACAAAGTCAAGAACCATGTTGACATTCAAATTGCAATCTGGAACGCCCTCTTTCTTTGCAAAATTCATGCATATTCGTCAAGAATCGGTTACCGAAAGCTAGAACTTTGGAACTTTTGCACACTTGCAGAATTGAATGAAAAGTCACGACCCACCTCAACATTCAATCAATAAGAATTCTAGAATGCCACTTTGGTTGTGGCTTCTATCCATACAGATCTCGAGAGTGTTTCTAGCCTCTTCTAGCGTACGTTTTGCACTGCTGATACAAAGTCAAGAACTATCTTGACATTCAAATGGCAATCTGGAACGCCCTCTTTCTTTGCAAAATTCATGCATATTCGTCAAGAATCGGTTACCGAAAGCTAGAACTTTGGAACTTTTGCACACTTGCAGAATTGAATGAAAAGTCACGACCCACCTCAACATTCAATCAATAAGAATTCTAGAATGCCACTTTGGTGTTGGCTTCTATCCATACAGATCTCGAGAGTGTTTCTAGCCTCTTCTAGCGTACGTTTTGCACTGCTGAAGAATTGAATACAAAGTCAAGAACCATCTTGACATTCAAATGGCAATCTGGAACGCCCTCTTTCTTTTGCAAAATTCTTGCATATTCGTCAAGAATCGGTTACCGAAAGCTAGAACTTTGGAACTTTTGCACACTTGCAGAATTGAATGAAAAGTCACGACCTACCTCAACATTCAATCAATAAGAATTCTAGAATGCCACTTTGGTTGTGGCTTCTATCCATACAGATCTCGAAAGTGTTTCTAGCCTATTCTAGCGTACGTTTTGCACTGCTGATACAAAGTCAAGAACCATCTTGACATTCAAATGGCAATCTGGAACGCCCTCTTTCTTTGCAAAATTCATGCATATTCGTCAAGAATCGGTTACCGAAAGCTAGAACTTTCGAACTTTTGCACACTTGCAGAATTGAATGAAAAGTCACGACCCACCTCAACATTCAATCAATAAGAATTCTAGAATGCCACTTTGGTTGTGGCTTCTATCCATACAGATCTCGAGAGTGTTTCTAGCCTCTTCTAGCGTACGTTTTGCACTGCTGAAGAATTGAATACGACGTCAAGAACCATCTTGACATTCAAATTGCAATCTGGAACGCCCTCTTTCTTTGCAAAATTCATGCATATTCGTCAAGAATCAGTTACCGAAAGCTAGAACTTTGGAACTTTCGCACACTTGCAGAATTGAATGAAAAGTCACGACCCACCTCAACATTCAATCAATAAGAATTCTAGAATGCCACTTTGGTTGTGGCTTCTATCCATACAGATCTCGAGCGTGTTTCTAGCCTCTTCTAGCGTACGTTTTGCACTGCTGAAGAATTGAATACAAAGTCAAGAACCTTCTTGACATTCAAATTGCAATCTGGAACGCCCTCTTTCTTTGCAAAATTCATGCATATTCGTCAAGAATCGGTTACCGAAAGCTAGAACTTTCGAACTTTTGCACACTTGCAGAATTGAATGAAAAGTCACGACCCACCTCAACATTCAATCAATAAGAATTCTAGAATGCCACTTTGGTTGTGGCTTCTATCCATACAGATCTCGAGAGTGTTTCTAGCCTCTTTTAGCGTACGTTTTGCACTGCTGAAGAATTGAATACAAAGTCCAGAACCATCTTGACATTCAAATTGCAATCTGGAACGCCCTCTTTCTTTGTAAAATTTATGCATATTCGTCAAGAATCGGTTACCGAAAGCTAGAACTTTGGAACTTTTGCACACTTGCAGAATTGAATGAAAAGTCACGACCCACCTCAACATTCAATCAATAAGAATTCTAGAATGCCACTTTGGTTGTGGCTTCTATCCATACAGATCTCGAGAGTGTTTCTAGCCTCTTCTAGCGTACGTTTTGCACTGCTGAAGAATTGAATACAAAGTCAAGAACCATCTTGACATTCAAATGGCAATCTGGAACGCCCTCTTTCTTTGCAAAATTCATGCATATTCGTCAAGAATCGGTTACCGAAAGCGAGAACTTTGGAACTTTTGCACACTTGCAGAATTGAATGAAAAGTCACAACCCACCTCAACATTCAATCAATAAGAATTCTAGAATGCCCCTTTGGTTGTGGCTTCTATCCATACAGATCTCGAGAGTGTTTCTAGCCTCTTCTAGCGTACGTTTTGCACTGCTGAAGAATTGAATACAAGGTCAAGAACCATCTTGACATTCAAATTGCAATCTGGAACGCCCTCTTTCTTTGCAAAATTCATGCATATTCGTCAAGAATCGGTTACCGAAAGCTAGATCTTTCGAACTTTTGCACACTTGCAGAATTGAATGAAAAGTCACGACCCACCTCAACATTCAATCAATAAGAATTCTAGAATGCCACTTTGGTTGTGGCTTCTATCCATACAGATCTGAGAGTGTTTCTAGCCTCTTCTAGCGTACGTTTTGCACTGCTGAAGAATTGAATACAAAGTCAAGAACCTTCTTGACATTCAAATTGCAATCTGGAACGCCCTCTTTCTTTGCAAAATTCATGCATATTCGTCAAGAATCAGTTACCGAAAGCTAGAACTTTGGAACTTTTGCACACTTGCAGAATTGAATGAAAAGTCACGACCCACCTCAACATTCAATCAATAAGAATTCTAGAATGCCACTATGGTTGTGGCTTCTATCCATACAGATCTCGAGAGTGTTTCTAGCCTCTTTTAGCGTACGTTTTGCACTGCTGAAGAATTGAATACAAGGTCAAGAACCATCTTGACATTCAAATTGCAATCTGGAACGCCCTCTTTCTTTGCAAAATTCATGCATATTCGTCAAGAATCGGTTACCGAAAGCTAGAACTTTGGAACTTTCGCACACTTGCAGAATTGAATGAAAAGTCACGACCCACCTAAACATTCAATCAATAAGAATTCTAGAATGCCACTTTGGTTGTGGCTTCTATCCATACAGATCTCGAGAGTGTTTCTAGCCTCTTCTAGCGTACGTTTTGCACTGCTGAAGAATTGAATACAAAGTCAAGAACCATCTTGACATTCAAATTGCAATCTGGAACGCCCTCTTTCTTTGCAAAATTCATGCATATTCGTCAAGAATCGGTTACCGAAAGCTAGAATTTTCGAACTTTTGCACACTTGCAGAATTGAATGAAAAGTCACGACCCACCTCAACATTCAATCAATAAGAATTCTAGAATGCCACTTTGGTTGTGGCTTCTATCCATACAGATCTCGAGAGTGTTTCTAGCCTCTTTTAGCGTACGTTTTGCACTGCTGAAGAATTGAATACAAAGTCCAGAACCATCTTGACATTCAAATTGCAATCTGGAACGCCCTCTTTCTTTGCAAAATTTATGGATATTCGTCAAGAATCGGTTACCGAAAGCTAGAACTTTGGAACTTTTGCACACTTGCAGAATTGAATGAAAAGTCACGACCCACCTCAACATTCAATCAATAAGAATTCTAGAATGCCACTTTGGTTGTGGCTTCTATCCATACACATCTCGAGAGTGTTTCTAGCCTCTTTTAGCGTACGTTTTGCACTGCTGAAGAATTGAATACAAAGTCAAGAACCATCTTGACATTCAAATGGCAATCTGGAACGCCCTCTTTCTTTGCAAAATTCATGCATATTCGTCAAGAATCGGTTACCGAAAGCGAGAACTTTGGAACTTTTGCACACTTGCAGAATTGAATGAAAAGTCACGACCCACCTCAACATTCAATCAATAAGAATCCTAGAATGCCCCTTTGGTTGTGGCTTCTATCCATACAGATCTCGAGAGTGTTTCTAGCCTCTTCTAGCGTACGTTTTGCACTGCTGAAGAATTGAATACAAAGTCAAGAACCATCTTGACATTCAAATTGCAATCTGGAACGCCCTCTTTCTTTGCAAAATTCATGCATATTCGTCAAGAATCGGTTACCGAAAGCTAGATCTTTCGAACTTTTGCACACTTGCAGAATTGAATGAAAAGTCACGACCCACCTCAACATTCAATCAATAAGAATTCTAGAATGCCACTTTGGTTGTGGCTTCTATCCATACAGATCTCGAGAGTGTTTCTAGCCTCTTCTAGCGTACGTTTTGCACTGCTGAAGAATTGAATACAAAGTCAAGAACCATCTTGACATTCAAATTGCAATCTGGAACGCCCTCTTTCTTTGCAAAATTCATGCATATTCGTCAAGAATCAGTTACCGAAAGCTAGAACTTTGGAACTTTCGCACACTTGCAGAATTGAATGAAAAGTCACGACCCACCTCAACATTCAAACAATAAGAATTCTAGAATGCCACTTTGGTTGTGGCTTCTATCCATAAAGATCTCGAGAGTGTTTCTAGCCTCTTCTAGCGTACGTTTTGCACTGCTGATACAAAGTCAAGAACCATCTTGACATTCAAATGGCAATTTGGAACGCCCTCTTTCTTTGCAAAATTCATGCATATTCGTCAAGAATCGGTTACCGAAAGCTAGAACTTTTGAACTTTTGCACACTTGCAGAATTGAATGAAAAGTCACGACCCACCTCAACATTCAATCAATAAGAATTCTAGAATGCCACTTTGGTTGTGGCTTCTATCCATACAGATCTCGAGAGTGTTTCTAGCCTCTTCTAGCGTACGTTTTGCACTGCTGAAGAATTGAATACAAAGTCAAGAACCATCTTGACATTCAAATTGCAATCTGGAACGCCCTCTTTCTTTGCAAAATTCATGCATATTCGTCAAGAATCAGTTACCGAAAGCTAGAACTTTGGAACTTTTGCACACTTGCAGAATTGAATGAAAAGTCACGACCCACCACAACATTCAATCAATAAGAATTCTAGAATGCCACTTTGGTTGTGGCTTCTATCCATACAGATCTCGAGAGTGTTTCTAGCCTCTTCTAGCGTACGTTTTGCACTGCTGAAGAATTGAATACGACGTCAAGAACCATCTTGACATTCAAATTGCAATCTGGAACGCCCTCTTTCTTTGCAAAATTCATGCATATTCGTCAAGAATCAGTTACCGAAAGCTAGAACTTTGGAACTTTCGCACACTTGCAGAATTGAATGAAAAGTCACGACCCACCTAAACATTCAATCAATAAGAATTCTAGAATGCCACTTTGGTTGTGGCTTCTATCCATACAGATCTCGAGAGTGTTTCTAGCCTCTTCTAGCGTACGTTTTGCACTGCTGAAGAATTGAATACAAAGTCAAGAACCATCTTGACATTCAAATTGCAATCTGGAACGCCCTCTTTCTTTGCAAAATTCATGCATATTCGTCAAGAATCGGTTACCGAAAGCTAGAATTTTCGAACTTTTGCACACTTGCAGAATTGAATGAAAAGTCACGACCCACCTCAACATTCAATCAATAAGAATTCTAGAATGCCACTTTGGTTGTGGCTTCTATCCATACAGATCTCGAGAGTGTTTCTAGCCTATTTTAGCGTACGTTTTGCACTGCTGAAGAATTGAATACAAAGTCCAGAACCATCTTGACATTCAAATTGCAATCTGGAACGCCCTCTTTCTTTGCAAAATTTATGGATATTCGTCAAGAATCGGTTACCGAAAGCTAGAACTTTGGAACTTTTGCACACTTGCAGAATTGAATGAAAAGTCACGACCCACCTCAACATTCAATCAATAAGAATTCTAGAATGCCACTTTGGTTGTGGCTTCTATCCATACAGATCTCGAGAGTGTTTCTAGCCTCTTTTAGCGTACGTTTTGCACTGCTGAAGAATTGAATACAAAGTCAAGAACCATCTTGACATTCAAATGGCAATCTGGAACGCCCTCTTTCTTTGCAAAATTCATGCATATTCGTCAAGAATCGGTTACCGAAAGCGAGAACTTTGGAACTTTTGCACACTTGCAGAATTGAATGAAAAGTCACGACCCACCTCAACATTCAATCAATAAGAATCCTAGAATGCCCCTTTGGTTGTGGCTTCTATCCATACAGATCTCGAGAGTGTTTCTAGCCTCTTCTAGCGTACGTTTTGCACTGCTGAAGAATTGAATACAAAGTCAAGAACCATCTTGACATTCAAATTGCAATCTGGAACGCCCTCTTTCTTTGCAAAATTCATGCATATTCGTCAAGAATCGGTTACCGAAAGCTAGATCTTTCGAACTTTTGCACACTTGCAGAATTGAATGAAAAGTCACGACCCACCTCAACATTCAATCAATAAGAATTCTAGAATGCCACTTTGGTTGTGGCTTCTATCCATACAGATCTCGAGAGTGTTTCTAGCCACTTCTAGCGTACGTTTTGCACTGCTGAAGAATTGAATACAAAGTCAAGAACCATCTTGACATTCAAATTGCAATCTGGAACGCCCTCTTTCTTTGCAAAATTCATGCATATTCGTCAAGAATCAGTTACCGAAAGCTAGAACTTTGGAACTTTCGCACACTTGCAGAATTGAATGAAAAGTCACGACCCACCTCAACATTCAAACAATAAGAATTCTAGAATGCCACTTTGGTTGTGGCTTCTATCCATAAAGATCTCGAGAGTGTTTCTAGCCTCTTCTAGCGTACGTTTTGCACTGCTGATACAAAGTCAAGAACCATCTTGACATTCAAATGGCAATTTGGAACGCCCTCTTTCTTTGCAAAATTCATGCATATTCGTCAAGAATCGGTTACCGAAAGCTAGATCTTTGGAACTTTTGCACACTTGTAGAATTGAATGAAAAGTCACGACCCACCTCAACATTCAATCAATAAGAATTCTAGAATGCCACTTTGGTTGTGGCTTCTATCCATACAGATCTCGAGAGTGTTTCTAGCCTCTTCTAGCGTACGTTTTGCACTGCTGAAGAATTGAATACGACGTCAAGAACCATCTTGACATTCAAATTGCAATCTGGAACGCCCTCTTTCTTTGCAAAATTCATGCATATTCGTCAAGAATCAGTTACCGAAAGCTAGAACTTTGGAACTTTCGCACACTTGCAGAATTGAATGAAAAGTCACGACCCACCTCAACATTCAAACAATAAGAATTCTAGAATGCCACTTTGGTTGTGGCTTCTATCCATACAGATCTCGAGAGTGTTTCTAGCCTCTTCTAGCGTACGTTTTGCACTGCTGAAGAATTGAATACAAAGTCAAGAACCATCTTGACATTCAAATTGCAATCTGGAACGCCCTCTTTCTTTGCAAAATTCATGCATATTCGTCAAGAATCGGTTACCGAAAGCTAGAACTTTGGAACTTTTGCACACTTGCAGAATTGAATGAAAAGTCACGACCCACCTCAACATTCAATCAATAAGAATTCTAGAATGCCACTTTGGTTGTGGCTTCTATCCATACAGATCTCGAGAGTGTTTCTAGCCTCTTCTAGCGTACGTTTTGCACTGCTGAAGAATTGAATACGACGTCAAGAACCATCTTGACATTCAAATTGCAATCTGGAACGCCCTCTTTCTTTGCAAAATTCATGCATATTCGTCAAGAATCAGTTACCGAAAGCTAGAACTTTGGAACTTTCGCACACTTGCAGAATTGAATGAAAAGTCATGACCCACCTCAACATTCAATCAATAAGAATTCTAGAATGCCACTTTGGTTGTGGCTTCTATCCATACAGATCTCGAGAGTGTTTCTAGCCTCTTCTAGCGTACGTTTTGCACTGCTGAAGAATTGAATACAAAGTCAAGAACCATCTTGACATTCAAATTGCAATCTGGAACGCCCTCTTTCTTGGCAAAATTCATGCATATTCGTCAAGAATCGGTTACCGAAAGCTAGAACTTTTGAACTTTTGCACACTTGCAGAATTGAATGAAAAGTCACGACCCACCTCAACATTCAATCAATAAGAATTCTAGAATGCCACTTTGGTTGTGGCTTCTATCCATACAGATCTCGAGAGTGTTTCTAGCCTCTTCTAGCGTACGTTTTGCACTGCTGAAGAATTGAATACAAAGTCCAGAACCATCTTGACATTCAAATTGCAATCTGGAACGCCCTCTTTCTTTGCAAAATTTATGCATATTCGTCAAGAATCGGTTACCGAAAGCTAGAACTTTGGAACTTTTGCACACTTGCAGAATTGAATGAAAAGTCACGACCCACCTCAACATTCAATCAATAAGAATTCTAGAATGCCACTTTGGTTGTGGCTTCTATCCATACAGATCTCGAGAGTGTTTCTAGCCTCTTCTAGCGTACGTTTTGTCCTGCTGAAGAATTGAATACAAAGTCAAGAACCATCTTGACATTCAAATGGCAATCTGGAACGCCCTCTTTCTTTGCAAAATTCATGCATATTCGTCAAGAATCGGTTACCGAAAGCGAGAACTTTGGAACTTTTGCACACTTGCAGAATTGAATGAAAAGTCACGACCCACCTCAACATTCAATCAATAAGAATTCTAGAATGCCCCTTTGGTTGTGGCTTCTATCCATACAGATCTCGAGAGTGTTTCTAGCCTCTTCTAGCGTACGTTTTGCACTGCTGAAGAATTGAATACGACGTCAAGAACCATCTTGACATTCAAATTGCAATCTGGAACGCCCTCTTTCTTTGCAAAATTCATGCATATTCGTCAAGAATCGGTTACCGAAAGCTAGAACTTTCGAACTTTTGCACACTTGCAGAATTGAATGAAAAGTCACGACCCACCTCAACATTCAATCAATAAGAATTCTAGAATGCCACTTTGGTTGTGGCTTCTATCCATACAGATCTCGAGAGTGTTTCTAGCCTCTTCTAGCGTACGTTTTGCACTGCTGAAGAATTGAATACGACGTCAAGAACCATCTTGACATTCAAATTGCAATCTGGAACGCCCTCTTTCTTTGCAAAATTCATGCATATTCGTCAAGAATCGGTTACCGAAAGCTAGAACTTTCGAACTTTTGCACACTTGCAGAATTGAATGAAAAGTCACGACCCACCTCAACATTCAATCAATAAGAATTCTAGAATGCCACTTTGGTGTTGGCTTCTATCCATACGGATCTCGAGAGTGTTTCTAGCCTCTTCTAGCGTACGTTTTGCACTGCTGAAGAATTGAATACAAAGTCAAGAACCATCTTGACATTCAAATGGCAATCTGGAACGCCCTCTTTCTTTGCACAATTCATGCATATTCGTCAAGAATCGGTTACCGAAAGCGAGAACTTTGGAACTTTTGCACACTTGCAGAATTGAATGAAAAGTCACGACCTACCTCAACATTCAATCAATAAGAATTCTAGAATGCCCCTTTGGTTATGGCTTCTATCCATACAGATCTCGCAAGTGTTTCTAGCCTCTTCTAGCGTACGTTTTGCACTGCTGATACAAAGTCAAGAACCATCTTGACATTCAAATGGATATCTGGAACGCCCTCTTTCTTTGCAAAATTCATGCATATTCGTCAAGAATCGGTTACCGAAAGCTAGAACTTTGGAACTTTTGCACACTTGCAGAATTGAATGAAAAGTCACGACCCACCTCAACATTCAATCAATAAGAATTCTAGAATGCCACTTTGGTGTTGGCTTCTATCCATACAGATCTCGAGAGTGTTTCTAGCCTCTTCTAGCGTACGTTTTGCACTGCTGAAGAATTGAATACAAAGTCAAGAACCATTTTGACATTCAAATGGCAATCTGGAACGCCCTCTTTCTTTGCAAAATTCTTGCATATTCGTCAAGAATCGGTTACCGAAAGCTAGAACTTTGGAACTTTTGCACACTTGCAGAATTGAATGAAAAGTCACGACCTACCTCAACATTCAATCAATAAGAATTCTAGAATGCCACTTTGGTTGTGGCTTCTATCCATACAGATCTCGAAAGTGTTTCTAGCCTATTCTAGCGTACGTTTTGCACTGCTGATACAAAGTCAAGAACCATCTTGACATTCAAATGGCAATCTGGAACGCCCTCTTTCTTTGCAAAATTCATGCATATTCGTCAAGAATCGGTTACCAAAAGCTAGAACTTTGGAACTTTTGCACACTTGCAGAATTGAATGAAAAGTCACGACCCACCTCAACATTCAATCAATAAGAATTCTAGAATGCCACTTTGGTTGTGGCTTCTATCCATACAGATCTCGAGAGTGTTTCTAGCCTCTTCTAGCGTACGTTTTGCACTGCTGAAGAATTGAATACGACGTCAAGAACCATCTTGACATTCAAATTGCAATCTGGAACGCCCTCTTTCTTTGCAAAATTCATGCATATTCGTCAAGAATCAGTTACCGAAAGCTAGAACTTTGGAACTTTCGCACACTTGCAGAATTGAATGAAAAGTCACGACCCACCTAAACATTCAATCAATAAGAATTCTAGAATGCCACTTTGGTTGTGGCTTCTATCCATACAGATCTCGAGAGTGTTTCTAGCCTCTTCTAGCGTACGTTTTGCACTGCTGAAGAATTGAATACAAAGTCAAGAACCATCTTGACATTCAAATTGCAATCTGGAACGCCCTCTTTCTTTGCAAAATTCATGCATATTCGTCAAGAATCGGTTACCGAAAGCTAGAACTTTCGAACTTTTGCACACTTGCAGAATTGAATGAAAAGTCACGACCCACCTCAACATTCAATCAATAAGAATTCTAGAATGCCACTTTGGTTGTGGCTTCTATCCATACAGATCTCGAGAGTGTTTCTAGCCTCTTTTAGCGTACGTTTTGCACTGCTGAAGAATTGAATACAAAGTCCAGAACCATCTTGACATTCAAATTGCAATCTGGAACGCCCTCTTTCTTTGCAAAATTTATGGATATTCGTCAAGAATCGGTTACCGAAAGCTAGAACTTTGGAACTTTTGCACACTTGCAGAATTGAATGAAAAGTCACGACCCACCTCAACATTCAATCAATAAGAATTCTAGAATGCCACTTTGGTTGTGGCTTCTATCCATATAGATCTCGAGAGTGTTTCTAGCCTCTTTTAGCGTACGTTTTGCACTGCTGAAGAATTGAATACAAAGTCAAGAACCATCTTGACATTCAAATGGCAATCTGGAACGCCCTCTTTCTTTGCAAAATTCATGCATATTCGTCAAGAATCGGTTACCGAAAGCGAGAACTTTGGAACTTTTGCACACTTGCAGAATTGAATGAAAAGTCACGACCCACCTCAACATTCAATCAATAAGAATCCTAGAATGCCCCTTTGGTTGTGGCTTCTATCCATACAGATCTCGAGAGTGTTTCTAGCCTCTTCTAGCGTACGTTTTGCACTGCTGAAGAATTGAATACAAAGTCAAGAACCATCTTGACATTCAAATTGCAATCTGGAACGCCCTCTTTCTTTGCAAAATTCATGCATATTCGTCAAGAATCGGTTACCGAAAGCTAGAACTTTCGAACTTTTGCACACTTGCAGAATTGAATGAAAAGTCACGACCCACCTCAACATTCAATCAATAAGAATTCTAGAATGCCACTTTGGTTGTGGCTTCTATCCATACAGATCTCGAGAGTGTTTCTAGCCTCTTCTAGCGTACGTTTTGCACTGCTGAAGAATTGAATACAAAGTCAAGAAGCATCTTGACATTCAAATTGCAATCTGGAACGCCCTCTTTCTTTGCAAAATTCATGCATATTCGTCAAGAATCAGTTACCGAAAGCTAGAACTTTGGAACTTTCGCACACTTGCAGAATTGAATGAAAAGTCACGACCCACCTCAACATTCAAACAATAAGAATTCTAGAATGCCACTTTGGTTGTGGCTTCTATCCATAAAGATCTCGAGAGTGTTTCTAGCCTCTTCTAGCGTACGTTTTGCACTGCTGATACAAAGTCAAGAACCATCTTTACATTCAAATGGCAATTTGGAACGCCCTCTTTCTTTGCAAAATTCATGCATATTCGTCAAGAATCGGTTACCGAAAGCTAGAACTTTGGAACTTTTGCACACTTGTAGAATTGAATGAAAAGTCACGACCCACCTCAACATTCAATCAATAAGAATTCTAGAATGCCACTTTGGTTGTGGCTTCTATCCATCCAGATCTCGAGAGTGTTTGTAGCCTCTTCTAGCGTACGTTTTGCACTGCTGAAGAATTGAATACGACGTCAAGAACCATCTTGACATTCAAATTGCAATCTGGAATGCCCTCTTTCTTTGCAAAATTCATGCATATTCGTCAAGAATCAGTTACCGAAAGCTAGAACTTTGGAACTTTCGCACACTTGCAGAATTGAATGAAAAGTCACGACCCACCTCAACATTCAAACAATAAGAATTCTAGAATGCCACTTTGGTTGTGGCTTCTATCCATACAGATCTCGAGAGTGTTTCTAGCCTCTTCTAGCGTACGTTTTGCACTGCTGAAGAATTGAATACAAAGTCAAGAACCATCTTGACATTCAAATTGCAATCTGGAACGCCCTCTTTCTTTGCAAAATTCATGCATATTCGTCAAGAATCGGTTACCGAAAGCTAGAACTTTGGAACTTTTGCACACTTGCAGAATTGAATGAAAAGTCACGACCCACCTCAACATTCAATCAATAAGAATTCTAGAATGCCACTTTGGTTGTGGCTTCTATCCATACAGATCTCGAGAGTGTTTCTAGCCTCTTCTAGCGTACGTTTTGCACTGCTGAAGAATTGAATACGACGTCAAGAACCATCTTGACATTCAAATTGCAATCTGGAACGCCCTCTTTCTTTGCAAAATTCATGCATATTCGTCAAGAATCAGTTACCGAAAGCTAGAACTTTGGAACTTTCGCACACTTGCAGAATTGAATGAAAAGTCACGACCCACCTCAACATTCAATCAATAAGAATTCTAGAATGCCACTTTGGTTGTGGCTTCTATCCATACAGATCTCGAGAGTGTTTCTAGCCTCTTCTAGCGTACGTTTTACACTGCTGAAGAATTGAATACAAAGTCAAGAACCATCTTGACATTCAAATTGCAATCTGGAACGCCCTCTTTCTTTGCAAAATTCATGCATATTCGTCAAGAATCGGTTACCGAAAGCTAGAACTTTGGAACTTTTGCACACTTGCAGAATTGAATGAAAAGTCACGACCCACCTCAACATTCAATCAATAAGAATTCTAGAATGCCACTTTGGTGTTGGCTTCTATCCATACAGATCTCGAGAGTGTTTCTAGCCTCTTCTAGCGTACGTTTTGCACTGCTGAAGAATTGAATACAAAGTCAAGAACCATTTTGACATTCAAATGGCAATCTGGAACGCCCTCTTTCTTTGCAAAATTCTTGCATATTCGTCAAGAATCGGTTACCGAAAGCTAGAACTTTGGAACTTTTGCACACTTGCAGAATTGAATGAAAAGTCACGACCTACCTCAACATTCAATCAATAAGAATTCTAGAATGCCACTTTGGTTGTGGCTTCTATCCATACAGATCTCGAAAGTGTTTCTAGCCTATTCTAGCGTACGTTTTGCACTGCTGATACAAAGTCAAGAACCATCTTGACATTCAAATGGCAATCTGGAACGCCCTCTTTCTTTGCAAAATTCATGCATATTCGTCAAGAATCGGTTACCAAAAGCTAGAACTTTGGAACTTTTGCACACTTGCAGAATTGAATGAAAAGTCACGACCCACCTCAACATTCAATCAATAAGAATTCTAGAATGCCACTTTGGTTGTGGCTTCTATCCATACAGATCTCGAGAGTGTTTCTAGCCTCTTCTAGCGTACGTTTTGCACTGCTGAAGAATTGAATACGACGTCAAGAACCATCTTGACATTCAAATTGCAATCTGGAACGCCCTCTTTCTTTGCAAAATTCATGCATATTCGTCAAGAATCAGTTACCGAAAGCTAGAACTTTGGAACTTTCGCACACTTGCAGAATTGAATGAAAAGTCACGACCCACCTAAACATTCAATCAATAAGAATTCTAGAATGCCACTTTGGTTGTGGCTTCTATCCATACAGATCTCGAGAGTGTTTCTAGCCTCTTCTAGCGTACATTTTGCACTGCTGAAGAATTGAATACAAAGTCAAGAACCATCTTGACATTCAAATTGCAATCTGGAACGCCCTCTTTCTTTGCAAAATTCATGCATATTCGTCAAGAATCGGTTACCGAAAGCTAGAACTTTCGAACTTTTGCACACTTGCAGAATTGAATGAAAAGTCACGACCCACCTCAACATTCAATCAATAAGAATTCTAGAATGCCACTTTGGTTGTGGCTTCTATCCATACAGATCTCGAGAGTGTTTCTAGCCTCTTTTAGCGTACGTTTTGCACTGCTGAAGAATTGAATACAAAGTCCAGAACCATCTTGACATTCAAATTGCAATCTGGAACGCCCTCTTTCTTTGCAAAATTTATGGATATTCGTCAAGAATCGGTTACCGAAAGCTAGAACTTTGGAACTTTTGCACACTTGCAGAATTGAATGAAAAGTCACGACCCACCTCAACATTCAATCAATAAGAATTCTAGAATGCCACTTTGGTTGTGGCTTCTATCCATATAGATCTCGAGAGTGTTTCTAGCCTCTTTTAGCGTACGTTTTGCACTGCTGAAGAATTGAATACAAAGTCAAGAACCATCTTGACATTCAAATGGCAATCTGGAACGCCCTCTTTCTTTGCAAAATTCATGCATATTCGTCAAGAATCGGTTACCGAAAGCGAGAACTTTGGAACTTTTGCACACTTGCAGAATTGAATGAAAAGTCACGACCCACCTCAACATTCAATCAATAAGAATCCTAGAATGCCCCTTTGGTTGTGGCTTCTATCCATACAGATCTCGAGAGTGTTTCTAGCCTCTTCTAGCGTACGTTTTGCACTGCTGAAGAATTGAATACAAAGTCAAGAACCATCTTGACATTCAAATTGCAATCTGGAACGCCCTCTTTCTTTGCAAAATTCATGCATATTCGTCAAGAATCGGTTACCGAAAGCTAGAACTTTCGAACTTTTGCACACTTGCAGAATTGAATGAAAAGTCACGACCCACCTCAACATTCAATCAATAAGAATTCTAGAATGCCACTTTGGTTGTGGCTTCTATCCATACAGATCTCGAGAGTGTTTCTAGCCTCTTCTAGCGTACGTTTTGCACTGCTGAAGAATTGAATACAAAGTCAAGAAGCATCTTGACATTCAAATTGCAATCTGGAACGCCCTCTTTCTTTGCAAAATTCATGCATATTCGTCAAGAATCAGTTACCGAAAGCTAGAACTTTGGAACTTTCGCACACTTGCAGAATTGAATGAAAAGTCACGACCCACCTCAACATTCAAACAATAAGAATTCTAGAATGCCACTTTGGTTGTGGCTTCTATCCATAAAGATCTCGAGAGTGTTTCTAGCCTCTTCTAGCGTACGTTTTGCACTGCTGATACAAAGTCAAGAACCATCTTTACATTCAAATGGCAATTTGGAACGCCCTCTTTCTTTGCAAAATTCATGCATATTCGTCAAGAATCGGTTACCGAAAGCTAGAACTTTGGAACTTTTGCACACTTGTAGAATTGAATGAAAAGTCACGACCCACCTCAACATTCAATCAATAAGAATTCTAGAATGCCACTTTGGTTGTGGCTTCTATCCATCCAGATCTCGAGAGTGTTTGTAGCCTCTTCTAGCGTACGTTTTGCACTGCTGAAGAATTGAATACGACGTCAAGAACCATCTTGACATTCAAATTGCAATCTGGAATGCCCTCTTTCTTTGCAAAATTCATGCATATTCGTCAAGAATCAGTTACCGAAAGCTAGAACTTTGGAACTTTCGCACACTTGCAGAATTGAATGAAAAGTCACGACCCACCTCAACATTCAAACAATAAGAATTCTAGAATGCCACTTTGGTTGTGGCTTCTATCCATACAGATCTCGAGAGTGTTTCTAGCCTCTTCTAGCGTACGTTTTGCACTGCTGAAGAATTGAATACAAAGTCAAGAACCATCTTGACATTCAAATTGCAATCTGGAACGCCCTCTTTCTTTGCAAAATTCATGCATATTCGTCAAGAATCGGTTACCGAAAGCTAGAACTTTGGAACTTTTGCACACTTGCAGAATTGAATGAAAAGTCACGACCCACCTCAACATTCAATCAATAAGAATTCTAGAATGCCACTTTGGTTGTGGCTTCTCTCCATACAGATCTCGAGAGTGTTTCTAGCCTCTTCTAGCGTACGTTTTGCACTGCTGAAGAATTGAATACGACGTCAAGAACCATCTTGACATTCAAATTGCAATCTGGAACGCCCTCTTTCTTTGCAAAATTCATGCATATTCGTCAAGAATCAGTTACCGAAAGCTAGAACTTTGGAACTTTCGCACACTTGCAGAATTGAATGAAAAGTCACGACCCACCTCAACATTCAATCAATAAGAATTCTAGAATGCCACTTTGGTTGTGGCTTCTATCCATACAGATCTCGAGAGTGTTTCTAGCCTCTTCTAGCGTACGTTTTACACTGCTGAAGAATTGAATACAAAGTCAAGAACCATCTTGACATTCAAATTGCAATCTGGAACGCCCTCTTTCTTTGCAAAATTCATGCATATTCGTCAAGAATCGGTTACCGAAAGCTAGAACTTTTGAACTTTTGCACACTTGCAAAATTGAATGAAAAGTCACGACCCACCTCAACATTCAATCAATAAGAATTCTAGAATGCCACTTTGGTTGTGGCTTCTATCCATACAGATCTCGAGAGTGTTTCTAGCCTCTTTTAGCGTACGTTTTGCACTGCTGAAGAATTGAATACAAAGTCCAGAACCATCTTGACATTCAAATTGCAATCTGGAACGCCCTCTTTCTTTGCAAAATTTATGCATATTCGTCAAGAATCGGTTACCGAAAGCTAGAACTTTGGAACTTTTGCACACTTGCAGAATTGAATGAAAAGTCACGACCCACCTCAACATTCAATCAATAAGAATTCTAGAATGCCACTTTGGTTGTGGCTTCTATCCATACAGATCTCGAGAGTGTTTCTAGCCTCTTCTAGCGTACGTTTTGCCCTGCTGAAGAATTGAATACAAAGTCAAGAACCATCTTGACATTCAAATTGCAATCTGGAACGCCCTCTTTCTTTGCAAAATTCATGCATATTCGTCAAGAATCGGTTAAAGAAAGCTAGAACTTTCGAACTTTTGCACACTTGCAGAATTGAATGAAAAGTCACGACCCACCTCAACATTCAATCAATAAGAATTCTAGAATGCCACTTTGGTTGTGGCTTCTATCCATACAGATCTCGAGAGTGTTTCTAGCCTCTTCTAGCGTACGTTTTGCACTGCTGAAGAATTGAATACGACGTCAAGAACCATCTTGACATTCAAATTGCAATCTGGAACGCCCTCTTTCTTTGCAAAATTCATGCATATTCGTCAAGAATCGGTTACCGAAAGCTAGAACTTTCGAACTTTTGCACACTTGCAGAATTGAATGAAAAGTCACGACCCACCTCAACATTCAATCAATAAGAATTCTAGAATGCCACTTTGGTGTTGGCTTCTATCCATACGGATCTCGAGAGTGTTTCTAGCCTCTTCTAGCGTACGTTTTGCACTGCTGAAGAATTGAATACAAAGTCAAGAACCATCTTGACATTCAAATGGCAATCTGGAACGCCCTCTTTCTTTGCAAAATTCATGCATATTCGTCAAGAATCGGTTACCGAAAGCGAGAACTTTGGAACTTTTGCACACTTGCAGAATTGAATGAAAAGTCACGACCTACCTCAACATTCAATCAATAAGAATTCTAGAATGCCCCTTTGGTTGTGGCTTCTATCCATACAGATCTCGCAAGTGTTTCTAGCCTCTTCTAGCGTACGTTTTGCACTGCTGATACAAAGTCAAGAACCATCTTGACATTCAAATGGATATCTGGAATGCCCTCTTTCTTTGCAAAATTCATGCATATTCGTCAAGAATCGGTTACCGAAAGCTAGAACTTTGGAACTTTTGCACACTTGTAGAATTGAATGAAAAGTCACGACCCACCTCAACATTCAATCAATAAGAATTCTAGAATGCCACTTTGGTTGTGGCTTCTATCCATACAGATCTCGAGAGTGTTTCTAGCCTCTTCTAGCGTACGTTTTGCACTGCTGAAGAATTGAATACGACGTCAAGAACCATCTTGACATTCAAATTGCAATCTGGAACGCCCTCTTTCTTTGTAAAATTCATGCATATTCGTCAAGAATCAGTTACCGAAAGCTAGAACTTTGGAACTTTCGCACACTTGCAGAATTGAATGAAAAGTCACGACCCACCTCAACATTCAAACAATAAGAATTCTAGAATGCCACTTTGGTTGTGGCTTCTATCCATACAGATCTCGAGAGTGTTTCTAGCCTCTTCTAGCGTACGTTTTGCACTGCTGAAGAATTGAATACAAAGTCAAGAAGCATCTTGACATTCAAATTGCAATCTGGAACGCCCGCTTTCTTTGCAAAATTCATGCATATTCGTCAAGAATCGGTTACCGAAAGCTAGAACTTTCGAACTTTTGCACACTTGCAGAATTGAATGAAAAGTCACGACCCACCTCAACATTCAATCAATAAGAATTCTAGAATGCCACTTTGGTTGTGGCTTCTATCCATACAGATCTGAGAGTGTTTCTAGCCTCTTCTAGCGTACGTTTTGCACTGCTGAAGAATTGAATAAAAAGTCAAGAAGCATCTTGACATTCAAATTGCAATCTGGAACGCCCTCTTTCTTTGCAAAATTTATGCATATTCGTCAAGAATCGGTTACCGAAAGCTAGAACTTTGGAACTTTTGCACACTTGCAGAATTGAATGAAAAGTCACGACCCACCTCAACATTCAATCAATAAGAATTCTAGAATGCCACTTTGGTTGTGGCTTCTATCCATACAGATCTCGAGAGTGTTTGTAGCCTCTTCTAGCGTACGTTTTACACTGCTGAAGAATTGAATACAAAGTCAAGAACCATCTTGACATTCAAATTGCAATCTGGAACGCCCTCTTTCTTTGCAAAATTCATGCATATTCGTCAAGAATCGGTTACCGAAAGCTAGAACTTTGGAACTTTTGCACACTTGCAGAATTGAATGAAAAGTCACGACCCACCTCAACATTCAATCAATAAGAATTCTAGAATGCCACTTTGGTTGTGGCTTCTATCCATACAGATCTCGAGAGTGTTTCTAGCCTCTTTTAGCGTACGTTTTGCACTGCTGAAGAATTGAATACAAAGTCCAGAACCATCTTGACATTCAAATTGCAATCTGGAACGCCCTCTTTCTTTGCAAAATTTATGCATATTCGTCAAGAATCGGTTACCGAAAGCTAGAACTTTGGAACTTTTGCACACTTGCAGAATTGAATGAAAAGTCACGACCCACCTCAACATTCAATCAATAAGAATTCTAGAATGCCACTTTGGTTGTGGCTTCTATCCATACAGATCTCGAGAGTGTTTCTAGCCTCTTCTAGCGTACGTTTTGCCCTGCTGAAGAATTGAATACAAAGTCAAGAACCATCTTGACATTCAAATTGCAATCTGGAACGCCCTCTTTCTTTGCAAAATTCATGCATATTCGTCAAGAATCGGTTACCGAAAGCTAGAACTTTCGAACTTTTGCACACTTGCAGAATTGAATGAAAAGTCACGACCCACCTCAACATTCAATCAATAAGAATTCTAGAATGCCACTTTGGTTGTGGCTTCTATCCATACAGATCTCGAGAGTGTTTCTAGCCTCTTCTAGCGTACGTTTTGCACTGCTGAAGAATTGAATACGACGTCAAGAACCATCTTGACATTCAAATTGCAATCTGGAACGCCCTCTTTCTTTGCAAAATTCATGCATATTCGTCAAGAATCGGTTACCGAAAGCTAGAACTTTCGAACTTTTGCACACTTGCAGAATTGAATGAAAAGTCACGACCCACCTCAACATTCAATCAATAAGAATTCTAGAATGCCACTTTGGTGTTGGCTTCTATCCATACGGATCTCGAGAGTGTTTCTAGCCTCTTCTAGCGTACGTTTTGCACTGCTGAAGAATTGAATACAAAGTCAAGAACCATCTTGACATTCAAATGGCAATCTGGAACGCCCTCTTTCTTTGCAAAATTCATGCATATTCGTCAAGAATCGGTTACCGAAAGCGAGAACTTTGGAACTTTTGCACACTTGCAGAATTGAATGAAAAGTCACGACCTACCTCAACATTCAATCAATAAGAATTCTAGAATGCCCCTTTGGTTGTGGCTTCTATCCATACAGATCTCGCAAGTGTTTCTAGCCTCTTCTAGCGTACGTTTTGCACTGCTGATACAAAGTCAAGAACCATCTTGACATTCAAATGGATATCTGGAACGCCCTCTTTCTTTGCAAAATTCATGCATATTCGTCAAGAATCGGTTACCGAAAGCTAGAACTTTGGAACTTTTGCACACTTGTAGAATTGAATGAAAAGTCACGACCCACCTCAACATTCAATCAATAAGAATTCTAGAATGCCACTTTGGTTGTGGCTTCTATCCATACAGATCTCGAGAGTGTTTCTAGCCTCTTCTAGCGTACGTTTTGCACTGCTGAAGAATTGAATACGACGTCAAGAACCATCTTGACATTCAAATTGCAATCTGGAACGCCCTCTTTCTTTGTAAAATTCATGCATATTCGTCAAGAATCAGTTACCGAAAGCTAGAACTTTGGAACTTTCGCACACTTGCAGAATTGAATGAAAAGTCACGACCCACCTCAACATTCAAACAATAAGAATTCTAGAATGCCACTTTGGTTGTGGCTTCTATCCATACAGATCTCGAGAGTGTTTCTAGCCTCTTCTAGCGTACGTTTTGCACTGCTGAAGAATTGAATACAAAGTCAAGAAGCATCTTGACATTCAAATTGCAATCTGGAACGCCCGCTTTCTTTGCAAAATTCATGCATATTCGTCAAGAATCGGTTACCGAAAGCTAGAACTTTCGAACTTTTGCACACTTGCAGAATTGAATGAAAAGTCACGACCCACCTCAACATTCAATCAATAAGAATTCTAGAATGCCACTTTGGTTGTGGCTTCTATCCATACAGATCTGAGAGTGTTTCTAGCCTCTTCTAGCGTACGTTTTGCACTGCTGAAGAATTGAATAAAAAGTCAAGAAGCATCTTGACATTCAAATTGCAATCTGGAACGCCCTCTTTCTTTGCAAAATTTATGCATATTCGTCAAGAATCGGTTACCGAAAGCTAGAACTTTGGAACTTTTGCACACTTGCAGAATTGAATGAAAAGTCACGACCCACCTCAACATTCAATCAATAAGAATTCTAGAATGCCACTTTGGTTGTGGCTTCTATCCATACAGATCTCGAGAGTGTTTCTAGCCTCTTCTAGCGTACGTTTTGCACTGCTGAAGAATTGAATACAAAGTCAAGAAGCATCTTGACATTCAAATTGCAATCTGGAACGCCCTCTTTCTTTGCAAAATTCATGCATATTCGTCAAGAATCGGTTACCGAAAGCTAGAACTTTGGAACTTTTGCACACTTGCAGAATTGAATCAAAAGTCACGACCCACCTCAACATTCAATCAATAAGAATTCTAGAATGCCACTTTGGTGTTGGCTTCTATCCATACAGATCTCGAGAGTGTTTCTAGCCTCTTCTAGCGTACGTTTTGCACTGCTGAAGAATTGAATACAAAGTCCAGAACCATCTTGACATTCAAATTGCAATCTGGAACGCCCTCTTTCTTTGCAAAATTTATGCATATTCGTCAAGAATCGGTTACCGAAAGCTAGAACTTTGGAACTTTTGCACACTTGCAGAATTGAATGAAAAGTCACGACCCAGCTCAGCATTAAATCAATAAGAATTCTAGAATGCCACTTTGGTTGTGGCTTCTATCCATACAGATCTCGAGAGTGTTTCTAGCCTCTTCTAGCGTACGTTTTGCACTGCTGAAGAATTGAATACAAAGTCAAGAAGCATCTTGACATTCAAATTGCAATCTGGAACGCCCTCTTTCTTTGCAAAATTCATGCATATTCCTCAAGAATATGTTACCGAAAGCTAGAACTTTGGAACTTTTGCACACTTGCAGAATTGAATCAAAAGTCACGACCCACCTCAACATTCAATCAATAAGAATTCTAGAATGCCACTTTGGTGTTGGCTTCTATCCATACAGATCTCGAGAGTGTTTCTAGCCTCTTCTACCGTACGTTTTGCACTGCTGAAGAATTGAATACAAAGTCAAGAAGCATCTTGACATTCAAATTGCAATCTGGAACGCCCTCTTTCTTTGCAAAATTCATGCATATTCCTCAAGAATCGGTTACCGAAAGCTAGAACTTTGGAACTTTTGCACACTTGCAGAATTGAATGAAAAGTCACGACCCACCTCAACATTCAATCAATAAGAATTCTAGAATGCCACTTTGGTTGTGGCTTCGATCCATACAGATCTCGAGCGTGTTTCTAGCCTCTTCTAGCGTACGTTTTGCACTGCTGAAGAATTGAATACAAAGTCAAGAACCATCTTGACATTCAAATTGCAATCTGGAACGCCCTCTTTCTTTGCAAAATTCATGCATATTCCTCAAGAATCGGTTACCGAAAGCTAGAACTTTGGAACTTTTGCACACTTGTAGAATTGAATGAAAAGTCACGACCCACCTCAACATTCAATCAATAAGAATTCTAGAATGCCACTTTGGTTGTGGCTTCCATCCATACAGATCTCGAGAGTGTTTCTAGCCTCTTTTAGCGTACGTTTTGCACTGCTGAAGAATTGAATACAAAGTCAAGAAGCATCTTGACATTCAAATTGCAATATGGAACGCCCTCTTTCTTTGCAAAATTTATGCATATTCGTCAAGAATCGGTTACCGAAAGCTAGAACTTTGGAACTTTTGCACACTTGCAGAATTGAATGAAAAGTCACGACCCAGCTCAACATTCAATCAATAAGAATTCTAGAATGCCACTTTGGTTGTGGCTTCTATCCATACAGATCTAGAGAGTGTTTCTAGCCTCTTCTAGCGTACGTTTTACACTGCTGAAGAATTGAATACAAAGTCAAGAAGCATCTTGACATTCAAATTGCAATCTGGAACGCCCTCTTTCTTTGCAAAATTCATGCATATTCGTCAAGAATCGGTTACCGAAAGCTAGAACTTTGGAACTTTTGCACACTTGCAGAATTGAATGAAAAGTCACGACCCACCTCAACATTCAATCAATAAGAATTCTAGAATGCCACTTTGGTTGTGGCTTCGATCCATACAGATCTCGAGCGTGTTTCTAGCCTCTTCTAGCGTACGTTTTGCACTGCTGAAGAATTGAATACAAAGTCAAGAACCATCTTGACGTTCAAATTGCAATCTGGAACGCCCTCTTTCTTTGCAAAATTCATGCATATTCCTCAAGAATCGGTTACCGAAAGCTAGAACTTTGGAACTTTTGCACACTTGTAGAATTGAATGAAAAGTCACGACCCACCTCAACATTCAATCAATAAGAATTCTAGAATGCCACTTTGGTTGTGGCTTCCATCCATACAGATCTCGAGAGTGTTTCTAGCCTCTTTTAGCGTACGTTTTGCACTGCTGAAGAATTGAATACAAAGTCAAGAAGCATCTTGACATTCAAATTGCAATATGGAACGCCCTCTTTCTTTGCAAAATTGATGCATATTCGTCAAGAATCGGTTACCGAAAGCTAGAACTTTGGAACTTTTGCACACTTGCAGAATTGAATGAAAAGTCACGACCCAGCTCAACATTCAATCAATAAGAATTCTAGAATGCCACTTTGGTGTTGGCTTCTATCCATACAGATCTCGAGAGTGTTTCTAGCCTCTTCTAGCGTACGTTTTGCACTGCTGAAGAATTGAATACAAAGTCAAGAAGCATCTTGACATTCAAATTGCAATCTGGAACGCCCTCTTTCTTTGCAAAATTCATGCATATTCGTCAAGAATCGGTTACCGAAAGCTAGAACTTTGGAACTTTTGCACACTTGCAGAATTGAATGAAAAGTCACGACCCACCTCAACATTCAATCAATAAGAATTCTAGAATGCCACTTTGGTTGTGGCTTCGATCCATACAGATCTCGAGCGTGTTTCTAGCCTCTTCTAGCGTACGTTTTGCACTGCTGAAGAATTGAATACAAAGTCAAGAACCATCTTGACATTCAAATTGCAATCTGGAACGCCCTCTTTCTTTGCAAAATTCATGCATATTCCTCAAGAATCGGTTACCGAAAGCTAGAACTTTGGAACTTTTGCACACTTGTAGAATTGAATGAAAAGTCACGACCCACCTCAACATTCAATCAATAAGAATTCTAGAATGCCACTTTGGTTGTGGCTTCCATCCATACAGATCTCGAGAGTGTTTCTAGCCTCTTGTAGCGTACGTTTTGCACTGCTGAAGAATTGAATACAAAGTCAAGAAGCATCTTGACATTCAAATTGCAATATGGAACGCCCTCTTTCTTTGCAAAATTGATGCATATTCGTCAAGAATCGGTTACCGAAAGCTAGAACTTTGGAACTTTTGCACACTTGCAGAATTGAATGAAAAGTCACGACCCAGCTCAACATTCAATCAATAAGAATTCTAGAATGCCACTTTGGTTGTGGCTTCTATCCATACAGATCTCGAGAGTGTTTCTAGCCTCTTCTAGCGTACGTTTTGCACTGCTGAAGAATTGAATACAAAGTCAAGAAGCATCTTGACATTCAAATTGCAATCTGGAACGCCATCTTTCTTTGCAAAATTCATGCATATTCGTCAAGAATCGGTTACCGAAAGCGAGAACTTTGGAACTTTTGCACACTTGCAGAATTGAATGAAAAGTCACGACCTACCTCAACATTCAATCAATAAGAATTCTAGAATGCCCCTTTGGTTGTGGCTTCTATCCATACAGATCTCGCAAGTGTTTCTAGCCTCTTCTAGCGTACGTTTTGCACTGCTGATACAAAGTCAAGAACCATCTTGACATTCAAATGGATATCTGGAACGCCCTCTTTCTTTGCAAAATTCATGCATATTCGTCAAGAATCGGTTACCGAAAGCTAGAACTTTGGAACTTTTGCACACTTGTAGAATTGAATGAAAAGTCACGACCCACCTCAACATTCAATCAATAAGAATTCTAGAATGCCACTTTGGTTGTGGCTTCTATCCATACAGATCTCGAGAGTGTTTCTAGCCTCTTCTAGCGTACGTTTTGCACTGCTGAAGAATTGAATACGACGTCAAGAACCATCTTGACATTCAAATTGCAATCTGGAACGCCCTCTTTCTTTGTAAAATTCATGCATATTCGTCAAGAATCAATTACCGAAAGCTAGAACTTTGGAACTTTCGCACACTTGCAGAATTGAATGAAAAGTCACGACCCACCTCAACATTGAAACAATAAGAATTCTAGAATGCCACTTTGGTTGTGGCTTCTATCCATACAGATCTCGAGAGTGTTTCTAGCCTCTTCTAGCGTACGTTTTGCACTGCTGAAGAATTGAATACAAAGTCAAGAAGCATCTTGACATTCAAATTGCAATCTGGAACGCTCGCTTTCTTTGCAAAATTCATGCATATTCGTCAAGAATCGGTTACCGAAAGCTAGAACTTTCGAACTTTTGCACACTTGCAGAATTGAATGAAAAGTCACGACCCACCTCAACATTCAATCAATAAGAATTCTAGAATGCCACTTTGGTTGTGGCTTCTATCCATACAGATCTGAGAGTGTTTCTAGCCTCTTCTAGCGTACGTTTTGCACTGCTGAAGAATTGAATAAAAAGTCAAGAAGCATCTTGTCATTCAAATTGCAATCTGGAACGCCCTCTTTCTTTGCAAAATTTATGCATATTCGTCAAGAATCGGTTACCGAAAGCTAGAACTTTGGAACTTTTGCACACTTGCAGAATTGAATGAAAAGTCACGACCCACCTCAACATTCAATCAATAAGAATTCTAGAATGCCACTTTGGTTGTGGCTTCTATCCATACAGATCTCGAGAGTGTTTCTAGCCTCTTCTAGCGTACGTTTTGCACTGCTGAAGAATTGAATACAAAGTCAAGAAGCATCTTGACATTCAAATTGCAATCTGGAACGCCCTCTTTCTTTGCAAAATTCATGCATATTCGTCAAGAATCGGTTACCGAAAGCTAGAACTTTGGAACTTTTGCACACTTGCAGAATTGAATCAAAAGTCACGACCCACCTCAACATTCAATCAATAAGAATTCTAGAATGCCACTTTGGTGTTGGCTTCTATCCATACAGATCTCGAGAGTGTTTCTAGCCTCTTCTAGCGTACGTTTTGCACTGCTGAAGAATTGAATACAAAGTCCAGAACCATCTTGACATTCAAATTGCAATCTGGAACGCCCTCTTTCTTTGCAAAATTTATGCATATTCGTCAAGAATCGGTTACCGAAAGCTAGAACTTTGGAACTTTTGCACACTTGCAGAATTGAATGAAAAGTCACGACCCAGCTCAGCATTAAATCAATAAGAATTCTAGAATGCCACTTTGGTTGTGGCTTCTATCCATACAGATCTCGAGAGTGTTTCTAGCCTCTTCTAGCGTACGTTTTGCACTGCTGAAGAATTGAATACAAAGTCAAGAAGCATCTTGACATTCAAATTGCAATCTGGAACGCCCTCTTTCTTTGCAAAATTCATGCATATTCCTCAAGAATATGTTACCGAAAGCTAGAACTTTGGAACTTTTGCACACTTGCAGAATTGAATCAAAAGTCACGACCCACCTCAACATTCAATCAATAAGAATTCTAGAATGCCACTTTGGTGTTGCCTTCTATCCATACAGATCTCGAGAGTGTTTCTAGCCTCTTCTAGCGTACGTTTTGCACTGCTGAAGAATTGAATACAAAGTCAAGAAGCATCTTGACATTCAAATTGCAATCTGGAACGCTCGCTTTCTTTGCAAAATTCATGCATATTCGTCAAGAATCGGTTACCGAAAGCTAGAACTTTCGAACTTTTGCACACTTGCAGAATTGAATGAAAAGTCACGACCCACCTCAACATTCAATCAATAAGAATTCTAGAATGCCACTTTGGTTGTGGCTTCTATCCATACAGATCTGAGAGTGTTTCTAGCCTCTTCTAGCGTACGTTTTGCACTGCTGAAGAATTGAATAAAAAGTCAAGAAGCATCTTGTCATTCAAATTGCAATCTGGAACGCCCTCTTTCTTTGCAAAATTTATGCATATTCGTCAAGAATCGGTTACCGAAAGCTAGAACTTTGGAACTTTTGCACACTTGTAGAATTGAATGAAAAGTCACGACCCACCTCAACATTCAATCAATAAGAATTCTAGAATGCCACTTTGGTGTTGGCTTCTATCCATACAGATCTCGAGAGTGTTTCTAGCCTCTTCTAGCGTACGTTTTGCACTGCTGAAGAATTGAATACAAAGTCAAGAAGCATCTTGACATTCAAATTGCAATCTGGAACGCCCTCTTTCTTTGCAAAATTCATGCATATTCGTCAAGAATCGGTTACCGAAAGCTAGAACTTTGGAACTTTTGCACACTTGCAGAATTGAATGAAAAGTCACGACCCACCTCAACATTCAATCAATAAGAATTGTAGAATGCCACTTTGGTTGCGGCTTCTATCCATACAGATCTCGAGAGTGTTTCTAGCCTCTTCTAGCGTACGTTTTGCACTGCTGAAGAATTGAATACAAAGTCAAGAACCATCTTGACATTCAAATTGCAATCTGGAACGCCCTCTTTCTTTGCAAAATTCATGCATATTCGTCAAGAATCGGTTACCGAAAGCTAGAACTTTCGAACTTTTGCACACTTGCAGAATTGAATGAAAAGTCACGACCCACCTCAACATTCAATCAATAAGAATTCTAGAATGCCACTTTGGTGTTGGCTTCTATCCATACAGATCTCGAGAGTGTTTCTAGCCTCTTCTAGCGCACGTTTTGCACTGCTGAAGAATTGAATAGATAGTCAAGAACCATCTTGACATTCAAATGGCAATCTGGAACGCCCTCTTTCTTTGCAAAATTCATGCATATTCGTCAAGAATCGGTTACCGAAAGCTAGAACTTTGGAACTTTTGCACACTTGCAGAATTGAATGAAAAGTCACGACCCACCTCAACATTCAATCAATAAGAATTCTAGAATGCCACTTTGGTTGTGGCTTCTATCCATAGAGATCTCGAGAGTGTTTCTAGCCTCTTCTAGCGTACGTTTTGCACTGCTGAAGAATTGAATACGACGTCAAGAACCATCTTGACATTCAAATTGCAATCTGGAACGCCCTCTTTCATTGCAAAATTCATGCATATTCGTCAAGAATCGGTTACCGAAAGCTAGAACTTTGGAACTTTTGCACACTTGCAGAATTGAATGAAAAGTCACGACCCACCTCAACATTCAATCAATAAGAATTGTAGAATGCCACTTTGGTTGCGGCTTCTATCCATACAGATCTCGAGAGTGTTTCTAGCCTCTTCTAGCGTACGTTTTGCACTGCTGAAGAATTGAATACAAAGTCAAGAACCGTCTTGACATTCAAATTGCAATCTGGAACGCCCTCTTTCTTTGCAAAATTCATGCATATTCGTCAAGAATCGGTTACCGAAAGCTAGAACTTTGGAACTTTTGCACACTTGCAGAATTGAATGAAAAGTCACGACCCACCTCAACATTCAATCAATAAGAATTCTAGAATGCCACTTTGGTGTTGGCTTCTATCCATACAGATCTCGAGAGTGTTTCTAGCCTCTTCTAGCGCACGTTTTGCACTGCTGAAGAATTGAATAGATAGTCAAGAACCATCTTGACATTCAAATGGCAATCTGGAACGCCCTCTTTCTTTGCAAAATTCATGCATATTCGTCAAGAATCGGTTACCGAAAGCTAGAACTTTGGAACTTTTGCACACTTGCAGAATTGAATGAAAAGTCACGACCCACCTCAACATTCAATCAATAAGAATTCTAGAATGCCACTTTGGTTGTGGCTTCTATCCATAGAGATCTCGAGAGTGTTTCTAGCCTCTTCTAGCGTACGTTTTGCACTGCTGAAGAATTGAATACGACGTCAAGAACCATCTTGACATTCAAATTGCAATCTGGAACGCCCTCTTTCATTGCAAAATTCATGCATATTCGTCAAGAATCGGTTACCGAAAGCTAGAACTTTGGAACTTTCGCACACTTGCAGAATTGAATGAAAAGTCACGACCCACCTCAACATTCAATCAATAAGAATTCTAGAATGCCACTTTGGTTGCGGCTTCTATCCATACAGATCTCGAGAGTGTTTCTAGCCTCTTCTAGCGTACGTTTTGCACTGCTGAAGAATTGAATACAAAGTCAAGAACCATCTTGACATTCAAATTGCAATCTGGAACGCCCTCTTTCTTTGCAAAATTCATGCATATTCGTCAAGAATCGGTTACCGAAAGCTAGAACTTTCGATCTTTTGCACACTTGCAGAATTGAATGAAAAGTCACGACCCACCTCAACATTCAATCAATAAGAATTCTAGAATGCCACTTTGGTTGTGGCTTCTATCCATACAGATCTCGAGAGTGTTTCTAGCCTCTTTGAGCGTACGTTTTGCACTGCTGAAGAATTGAATACAAAGTCCAGAACCTTCTTGACATTCAAATTGCAATCTGGAACGCCCTCTTTCTTTGCAAAATTTATGCATATTCGTCAAGAATCGGTTACCGAAAGCTAGAACTTTGGAACTTTTGCACACTTGCAGAATTGAATGAAAAGTCACGACCCACCTCAACATTCAATCAATAAGAATTCTAGAATGCCACTTTGGTAGTGGCTTCTATCCATACAGATCTCGAGAGTGTTTCTAGCCTCTTCTAGCGTACGTTTTGCACTGCTGAAGAATTGAATACAAAGTCAAGAACCATCTTGACATTCAAATTGCAATCTGGAACGCCCTCTTTCTTTGCAAAATTCATGCATATTCGTCAAGAATCGGTTACCGAAAGCTAGAACTTTGGAACTTTTGCACACTTGCAGAATTGAATGAAAAGTCACGACCCACCTCAACATTCAATCAATAAGAATTCGAGAATGCCACTTTGGTGTTGGCTTCTATCCATACAGATCTCGAGAGTGTTTCTAGCCTCTTCTAGCGTACGTTTTGCACTGCTGAAGAATTGAATACAAAGTTAAGAACCGTCTTGACATTCAAATTGCAATCTGGAACGCCCTCTTTCTTTGCAAAATTCATGCATATTCGTCAAGAATCGGTTACCGAAAGCTAGAACTTTGGAACTTTTGCACACTTGCAGAATTGAATGAAAAGTCACGACCCACCTCAACTTTCAATCAATAAGAATTCTAGAATGCCACTATGGTTGTGGCTTCTATCCATACAGATCTCGAGAGTGTTTCTAGCCTCTTCTAGCGTACGTTTTGCACTGCTGAAGAATTGAATACAAAGTCAAGAAGCATCTTGACATTCAAATTGCAATCTGGAACGCCCTCTTTCTTTGCAAAATTTATGCATATTTGTCAAGAATCGGTTACCGAAAGCTAGAACTTTGGAACTTTTGCACACTTGCAGAATTGAATGAAAAGTCACGACCCACCTCAACATTCAATCAATAAGAATTCTAGAATGCCACTTTGGTTGTGGCTTCTATCCATACATATCTCGAGGGTGTTTCTAGCCTCTTCTAGAGTACGTTTTGCACTGCTGAAGAATTGAATACAAAGTCAATAACCATCTTGACATTCAAATTGCAATCTGGAACGCCCCCTTTCTTTGCAAAATTCATGCATATTCGTCAAGAATCGGTTACCGAAAGCTAGAACTTTTGAACTTTTGCACACTTGCAGAATTGAATGAAAAGTCACGACCCACCTCAACATTCAATCAATAAGAATTCTAGAATGCCACTTTGGTTGTGGCTTCGATCCATACAGATCTCGAGAGTGTTTCTAGCCTCTTCTAGCGTACGTTTTGCACTGCTGAAGAATTGAATACAAAGTCAAGAACCATGTTGACATTCAAATTGCAATCTGGAACGCCCTCTTTCTTTGCAAAATTCATGCATATTCGTCAAGAATCGGTTACCGAAAGCTAGATCTTTCGAACTTTTGCACACTTGCAGAATTGAATGAAAAGTCACGACCCACCTCAACATTCAATCAATAAGAATTCTAGAATGCCACTTTGGTGTTGGCTTCTATCCATACAGATCTCGAGAGTGTTTCTAGCCTCTTCTAGCGCACGTTTTGCACTGCTGAAGAATTGAATACAAAGTCAAGAACCATCTTGACATTCAAATGGCAATCTGGAACGCCCTCTTTCTTTGCAAAATTTATGCATATTCGTCAAGAATCGGTTACCGAAAGCTAGAACTTTTGAACTTTAGCACACTTGCAGAATTGAATGAAAAGTCACGACCCACCTCAACATTCAATCAATAAGAATTCTAGAATGCCACTTTGGTTGTGGCTTCTATCCATACAGATCTCGAGAGTGTTTCTAGCCTCTTCTAGCGTACGTTTTGCACTGCTGAAGAATTGAATACGACGTCAAGAACCATCTTGAGATTCAAATTGCAATCTGGAACGCCCTCTTTCTTTGCAAAATTCATGCATATTTGTCAAGAATCAGTTACCGAAAGCTAGAACTTTGGAACTTTCGCACACTTGCAGAATTGAATGAAAAGTCACGACCCACCTCAACATTCAATCAATAAGAATTCTAGAATGCCACTTTGGTTGTGGCTTCTATCCATACAGATCTCGAGAGTGTTTCTAGCCTCTTCTAGCGTACGTTTTGCACTGCTGAAGAATTGAATACAAAGTCAAGAACCATCTTGACATTCAAATTGCAATCTGGAACGCCCTCTTTCTTTGCAAAATTCATGCATATTCGTCAAGAATCGGTTACCGAAAGCTAGAACTTTGGAACTTTTGCACACTTGCAGAATTGAATGAAAAGTCACGACCCACCTCAACATTCAATCAATAAGAATTCTAGAATGCCACTTTGGTTGTGGCTTCTATCCATACAGATCTCGAGAGTGTTTCTAGCCTCTTTTAGCGTACGTTTTGCACTGCTGAAGAATTGAATACAAAGTCAAGAACCATCTTGACATTCAAATGGCAATCTGGAACGCCCTCTTTCTTTGCAAAATTTATGCATATTCGTCAAGAATCGGTTACCGAAAGCTAGAACTTTGGAACTTTTGCACACTTGCAGAATTGAATGAAAAGTCACGACCCACCTCAACATTCAATCAATAAGAATTCTAGAATGCCACTTTGGTTGTGGCTTCTATCCATACAGATCTCGAGAGTGTTTCTAGCCTCTTCTAGCGTACGTTTTGCACTGCTGAAGAATTGAATACAAAGTCCAGAACCATCTTGACATTCAAATTGAAATCTGGAACGCCCTCTTTCTTTTCAAAATTCATGCATATTCGTCAAGAATCGGTTACCGAAAGCTAGAACTTTGGAACTTTTGCACACTTGCAGAATTGAATGAAAAGTCACGACCCACCTCAACATTCAATCAATAAGAATTCTAGAATGCCACTTTGGTGTTGGCTTCTATCCATACAGATCTCGAGAGTGTTTTAGCCTCTTCTAGCGTACGTTTTGCACTGCTGAAGAATTGAATACAAAGTCAAGAACCATCTTGACATTCAAATTGCAATCTGGAACGCCCTCTTTCTTTGCAAAATTTATGCATATTCGTCAAGAATCGGTTACCGAAAGCTAGAACTTTGGAACTTTTGCACACTTGCAGAATTGAATGAAAAGTCACGCCCCACCTCAACATTCAATCAATAAGAATTCTAGAATGCCACTTTGGTTGTGGCTTCTATCCATACAGATCTCGAGCGTGTTTCTACCTTCTTCTAGCGTACGTTTTGCACTGCTGAAGAATTGAATACAAAGTCAAGAACCATCTTGACATTCAAATTGCAATCTGGAACGCCCTCTTTCTTTGCAAAATTCATGCATATTCGTCAAGAATCGGTTACCGAAAGCTAGAACTTTCGAACTTTTGCACACTTGCAGAATTGAATGAAAAGTCACGACCCACCTCAACATTCAATCAATAAGAATTCTAGAATGCCACTTTGGTTGTGGCTTCTATCCATACAGATCTCGAGAGTGTTTCTAGCCTCTTCTAGCGTACGTTTTGCACTGCTGAAGAATTGAATACAAAGTCAAGAACCATCTTGACATTCAAATTGCAATCTGGAACGCCCTCTTTCTTTGCAAACTTCATGCATATTCGTCAAGAATCGGTTACCGAAACCTAGAACTTTCGAACTTTTGCACACTTGCAGAATTGAATGAAAAGTCACGACCCACCTCAACATTCAATCAATAAGAATTCTAGAATGCCACTTTGGTGTTGGCTTCAATCCATACAGATCTCGAGAGTGTTTCTAGCCTCTTCTAGCGTACGTTTTGCACTGCTGATACAAAGTCAAGAACCATCTTGACATTCAAATGGCAATCTGGAACGCCCTCTTTCTTTTCAAAATTCATGCATATTCGTCAAGAATCGGTTACCGAAAGCTAGAACTTTGGAACTTTTGCACACTTGCAGAATTGAATGAAAAGTCACGACCCACCTTAACATTCAATCAATAAGAATTCTAGAATGCGACTTTGGTTGTCGCTTCTATCCATACAGATCTCGAGAGTGTTTCTAGCCTCTTCTAGCGTACGTTTTGCACTGCTGAAGAATTGAATACAAAGTCAAGAACCATCTTGTCATTCAAATTGCAATCTGGAACGCCCTCTTTCTTTGCAAAATTTATGCATATTCGTCAAGAATCGGTTACCGAAAGCTAGAACTTTGGAACTTTTGCACACTTGCAGAATTGAATGAAAAGTCACAACCCACCTCAACATTCAATCAATAAGAATTCTAGAATGCCACTTTGGTTGTGGCTTCTATCCATACAGATCTTGAGCGTGTTTCTAGCCTCTTCTAGCGTACGTTTTGCACTGCTGAAGAATTGAATACAAAGTCAAGAACCATCTTGACATTCAAATGGTAATCCGGAACGCCCTCTTTCTTTGCAAAATTCATGCATATTCGTCAAGAATCGGTTACCGAAAGCTAGAACTTTGGAACTTTTGCACACTTGCAGAATTGAATGAAAAGTCACGACCCACCTCAACATTCAATCAATAAGAATTCTAGAATGCCACTTTGGTTGTGGCTTCTATCCATACAGATCTCGAGAGTGTTTCTAGCCTCTTCTAGCGTACGTTTTGCACTGCTGAAGAATTGAATACAAAGTCAAGAACCATCTTGACATTCAAATTGCAATCTGGAACGCCCTCTTTCTTTGCAAACTTCATGCATATTCGTCAAGAATCGGTTACCGAAACCTAGAACTTTCGAACTTTTGCACACTTGCAGAATTGAATGAAAAGTCACGACCCACCTCAACATTCAATCAATAAGAATTCTAGAATGCCACTTTGGTGTTGGCTTCTATCCATACAGATCTCGAGAGTGTTTCTAGCCTCTTCTAGCGTACGTTTTGCACTGCTGATACAAAGTCAAGAACCATCTTGACATTCAAATGGCAATCTGGAACGCCCTCTTTCTTTTCAAAATTCATGCATATTCGTCAAGAATCGGTTACCGAAAGCTAGAACTTTGGAACTTTTGCACACTTGCAGAATTGAATGAAAAGTCACGACCCACCTTAACATTCAATCAATAAGAATTCTAGAATGCGACTTTGGTTGTGGCTTCTATCCATACAGATCTCGAGAGTGTTTCTAGCCTCTTCTAGCGTACGTTTTGCACTGCTGAAGAATTGAATACAAAGTGAAGAACCATCTTGTCATTCAAATTGCAATCTGGAACGCCCTCTTTCTTTGCAAAATTTATGCATATTCGTCAAGAATCGGTTACCGAAAGCTAGAACTTTGGAACTTTTGCACACTTGCAGAATTGAATGAAAAGTCACAACCCACCTCAACATTCAATCAATAAGAATTCTAGAATGCCACTTTGGTTGTGGCTTCTATCCATACAGATCTTGAGCGTGTTTCTAGCCTCTTCTAGCGTACGTTTTGCACTGCTGAAGAATTGAATACAAAGTCAAGAACCATCTTGACATTCAAATGGTAATCCGGAACGCCCTCTTTCTTTGCAAAATTCATGCATATTCGTCAAGAATCGGTTACCGAAAGCTAGAACTTTGGAACTTTTGCACACTTGCAGAATTGAATGAAAAGTCACGACCCACCTCAACATTCAATCAATAAGAATTCTAGAATGCCACTTTGGTTGTGGCTTCTATCCATACAGATCTCGAGAGTGTTTCTAGCCTCTTCTAGCGTACGTTTTGCACTGCTGAAGAATTGAATACGACGTCAAGAACCATCTTGACATTCAAATTGCAATCTGGAAGCCCTCTTTCTTTGCAAAATTCATGCATATTCGTCAAGAATCGGTTACCGAAAGCTAGAACTTTGGAACTTTTGCACACTTGCAGAATTGAATGAAAAGTCACGCCCCACCTCAACATTCAATCAATAAGAATTCTAGAATGCCTCTTTGGTGTGGCTTCTATCCATACAGATCTCGAGAGTGTTTCTAGCCTCTTCTAGCGTACGTTTTGCACTGCTGAAGAATTGAATACAAAGTCAAGAACCATCTCGACATTCAAATGGCAATCTGGAACGCCCTCTTTCTTTGCAAAATTCATGCATATTCGTCAAGAATCGGTTACCGAAAGCTAGAACATTGGAACTTTTGCACACTTGCAGAATTGAATGAAAAGTCACGACCCACCTCAACATTCAATCAATAAGAATTCTAGAATGCCACTTTGGTTGTGGCTTCTATCCATACAGATCTCGAAAGTGTTTCTAGCCTCTTCTAGCGTACGTTTTACACTGCTGATACAAAGTCAAGAACCATCTTGACATTCAAATGGCAATCTGGAATGCCCTATTTCTTTGCAAAATTCATGTATATTCGTCAAGAATCGTTTACCGAAAGCTAGAACTTTGGAACTTTTGCACACTTGCAGAATTGAATGAAAAGTCACGACCCACCTCAACATTCAATCAATAAGAATTCTAGAATGCCCCTTTGGTTGTGCCTTCTATCCATACAGATCTCGAAAGTGTTTCTAGCCTCTTCTAGCGTACGTTTTGCACTGCTGAAACAAAGTCAAGAACCATCTTGACATTCAAATGGCAATCTGGAACGCCCTCTTTCTTTGCAAAATTCATGCATATTCGTCAAGAATCGGTTACCGAAAGCTAGAACTTTGGAACTTTTGCACACTTGCAGAATTGAATGAAAAGTCACGACCCACCTCAACATTCAATCAATAAGAATTCTAGAATGCCACTTTGGTGTTGGCTTCTATCCATACAGATCTCGAGAGTGTTTCTAGCCTCTTCTAGCGCACGTTTTGCACTGCTGAAGAATTGAATACAAAGTCAAGAACCATCTTGACATTCAAATGGCAATCTGGAACGCCCTCTTTCTTTGCAAAATTCATGCATATTCGTCAAGAATCGGTTACCGAAAGCTAGAACTTTGGAACTTTTGCACACTTGCAGAATTGAATGAAAAGTCACGACCCACCTCAACATTCAATCAATAAGAATTCTAGAATGCCACTTTGGTTGTGGCTTCTATCCATACAGATCTCGAGAGTGTTTCTAGCCTCTTCTAGCGTACGTTTTGCACTGCTGAAGAATTGAATACGACGTCAAGAACCATCTTGACATTCAAATTGCAATCTGGAACGCCCTCTTTCTTTGCAAAATTCATGCATATTCGTCAAGAATCAGTTACCGAAAGCTAGAACTTTGGAACTTTCGCACACTTGCAGAATTGAATGAAAAGTCACGACCCACCTCAACATTCAATCAATAAGAATTCTAGAATGCCACTTTGGTTGTGGCTTCTATCCATACAGATCTCGAGAGTGTTTCTAGCCTCTTCTAGCGTACGTTTTTCACTGCTGAAGAATTGAATACAAAGTCAAGAACCATCTTGACATTCAAATTGCAATCTGGAACGCCCTCTTTCTTTGCAAAATTCATGCATATTCGTCAAGAATCGGTTACCGAAAGCTAGAACTTTGGAACTTTTGCACACTTGCAGAATTGAATGAAAAGTCACGACCCACCTCAACATTCAATCAATAAGAATTCTAGAATGCCACTTTGGTTGTGGCTTCTATCCATACAGATCTCGAGAGTGTTTCTAGCCTCTTTTAGCGTACGTTTTGCACTGCTGAAGAATTGAATACAAAGTCAAGAAGCATCTTGACATTCAAATTGCAATCTGGAACGCCCTCTTTCTTTGCAAAATTTATGCATATTCGTCAAGAATTGGTTACCGAAAGCTAGAACTTTGGAACTTTTGCACACTTGCAGAATTGAATGAAAAGTCACGACCCACCTCAACATTCAATCAATAAGAATTCTAGAATGCCACTTTGGTTGTGGCTTCTATCCATACAGATCTTGAGAGTGTTTCTAGCCTCTTCTAGCGTACGTTTTGCACTGCTGAAGAATTGAATACAAAGTCCAGAACCATCTTGACATTCAAATTGCAATCTGGAACGCCCTCTTTCTTTGCAAAATTCATGCATATTCGTCAAGAATCGGTTACCGAAAGCTAGAACTTTGGAACTTTTGCACACTTGCAGAATTGAATGAAAAGTCATGACCCACCTCAACATTCAATCAATAAGAATTCTAGAATGCCACTTTGGTGTTGGCTTCTATCCATACAGATCTCGAGAGTGTTTCTAGCCTCTTCTAGCGCACGTTTTGCACTGCTGAAGAATTGAATACAAAGTCAAGAACCATCTTGACATTCAAATGGCAATCTGGAACGCCCTCTTTCTTTGCAAAATTCATGCATATTCGTCAAGAATCGGTTACCGAAAGCTAGAACTTTGGAACTTTTGCACACTTGCAGAATTGAATGAAAAGTCACGACCCACCTCAACATTCAATCAATAAGAATTCTAGAATGCCACTTTGGTTGTGGCTTCTATCCATACAGATCTCGAGAGTGTTTCTAGCCTCTTCTAGCGTACGTTTTGCACTGCTGAAGAATTGAATACGACGTCAAGAACCATCTTGACATTCAAATTGCAATCTGGAACGTCCTCTTTCTTTGCAAAATTCATGCATATTCGTCAAGAATCAGTTACCGAAAGCTAGAACTTTGGAACTTTCGCACACTTGCAGAATTGAATGAAAAGTCACGACCCACCTCAACATTCAATCAATAAGAATTCTAGAATGCCACTTTGGTTGTGGCTTCTATCCATACAGATCTCGAGAGTGTTTCTAGCCTCTTCTAGCGTACGTTTTTCACTGCTGAAGAATTGAATACAAAGTCAAGAACCATCTTGACATTCAAATTGCAATCTGGAACGCCCTCTTTCTTTGCAAAATTCATGCATATTCGTCAAGAATCGGTTACCGAAAGCTAGAACTTTGGAACTTTTGCACACTTGTAGAATTGAATGAAAAGTCACGACCCACCTCAACATTCAATCAATAAGAATTCTAGAATGCCACTTTGGTTGTGGCTTCTATCCATACAGATCTCGAGAGTGTTTCTAGCCTCTTTTAGCGTACGTTTTGCACTGCTGAAGAATTGAATACAAAGTCAAGAAGCATCTTGACATTCAAATTGCAATCTGGAACGCCCTCTTTCTTTGCAAAATTTATGCATATTCGTCAAGAATCGGTTACCGAAAGCTAGAACTTTGGAACTTTTGCACACTTGCAGAATTGAATGAAAAGTCACGACCCACCTCAACATTCAATCAATAAGAATTCTAGAATGCCACTTTGGTTGTGGCTTCTATCCATACAGATCTTGAGAGTGTTTCTAGCCTCTTCTAGCGTACGTTTTGCACTGCTGAAGAATTGAATACAAAGTCCAGAACCATCTTGACATTCAAATTGCAATCTGGAACGCCCTCTTTCTTTGCAAAATTCATGCATATTCGTCAAGAATCGGTTACCGAAAGCTAGAACTTTGGAACTTTTGCACACTTGCAGAATTGAATGAAAAGTCATGACCCACCTCAACATTCAATCAATAAGAATTCTAGAATGCCACTTTGGTGTTGGCTTCTATCCATACAGATCTCGAGAGTGTTTCTAGCCTCTTCTAGCGTACATTTTGCACTGCTGAAGAATTGAATACAAAGTCAAGAAGCATCTTGACATTCAAATTGCAATCTGGAACGCCCTCTTTCTTTGCAAAATTTATGCATATTCGTCAAGAATCGGTTACCGAAAGCTAGAACTTTGGAACTTTTGCACACTTGCAGAATTGAATGAAAAGTCACGACCCACCTCAACATTCAATCAATAAGAATTCTAGAATGCCACTTTGGTTGTGGCTTCTATCCATACAGATCTCGAGCGTGGTTCTAGCCTCTTCTAGCGTACGTTTTGCACTGCTGAAGAATTGAATACAAAGTCAAGAACCATTTTGACATTCAAATTGCAATCTGGAACGCCCTCTTTCTTTGCAAAATTCATGCATATTCGTCAAGAATCGGTTACCGAAAGCTAGAACTTTGGAACTTTTGCACACTTGTAGAATTGAATGAAAAGTCACGACCCACCTCAACATTCAATCAATAAGAATTCTAGAATGCCACTTTGGTTGTGGCTTCTATCCATACAGATCTCGAGAGTGTTTCTAGCCTCTTCTAGCGTACGTTTTGCACTGCTGAAGAATTGAATACAAAGTCAAGAACCATCTTGACATTCAAATTGCAATCTGGAACGCCCTCTTTCTTTGCAAACTTCATGCATATTCGTCAAGAATCGGTTACCGAAAGCTAGAACTTTCGAACTTTTGCACACTTGCAGAATTGAATGAAAAGTCACGACCCACCTCAACATTCAATCAATAAGAATTCTAGAATGCCACTTTGGTTGTGGCTTCTATCCATACAGATCTCGAAAGTGTTTCTAGCCTCTTCTAGCGTACGTTTTACACTGCTGATACAAAGTCAAGAACCATCTTGACATTCAAATGGCAATCTGGAATGCCCTATTTCTTTGCAAAATTCATGTATATTCGTCAAGAATCGTTTACCGAAAGCTAGAACTTTGGAACTTTTGCACACTTGCAGAATTGAATGAAAAGTCACGACCCACCTCAACATTCAATCAATAAGAATTCTAGAATGCCCCTTTGGTTGTGCCTTCTATCCATACAGATCTCGAAAGTGTTTCTAGCCTCTTCTAGCGTACGTTTTGCACTGCTGAAACAAAGTCAAGAACCATCTTGACATTCAAATGGCAATCTGGAACGCCCTCTTTCTTTGCAAAATTCATGCATATTCGTCAAGAATCGGTTACCGAAAGCTAGAACTTTGGAACTTTTGCACACTTGCAGAATTGAATGAAAAGTCACGACCCACCTCAACATTCAATCAATAAGAATTCTAGAATGCCACTTTGGTGTTGGCTTCTATCCATACAGATCTCGAGAGTGTTTCTAGCCTCTTCTAGCGCACGTTTTGCACTGCTGAAGAATTGAATACAAAGTCAAGAACCATCTTGACATTCAAATGGCAATCTGGAACGCCCTCTTTCTTTGCAAAATTCATGCATATTCGTCAAGAATCGGTTACCGAAAGCTAGAACTTTGGAACTTTTGCACACTTGCAGAATTGAATGAAAAGTCACGACCCACCTCAACATTCAATCAATAAGAATTCTAGAATGCCACTTTGGTTGTGGCTTCTATCCATACAGATCTCGAGAGTGTTTCTAGCCTCTTCTAGCGTACGTTTTGCACTGCTGAAGAATTGAATACGACGTCAAGAACCATCTTGACATTCAAATTGCAATCTGGAACGCCCTCTTTCTTTGCAAAATTCATGCATATTCGTCAAGAATCAGTTACCGAAAGCTAGAACTTTGGAACTTTCGCACACTTGCAGAATTGAATGAAAAGTCACGACCCACCTCAACATTCAATCAATAAGAATTCTAGAATGCCACTTTGGTTGTGGCTTCTATCCATACAGATCTCGAGAGTGTTTCTAGCCTCTTCTAGCGTACGTTTTTCACTGCTGAAGAATTGAATACAAAGTCAAGAACCATCTTGACATTCAAATTGCAATCTGGAACGCCCTCTTTCTTTGCAAAATTCATGCATATTCGTCAAGAATCGGTTACCGAAAGCTAGAACTTTGGAACTTTTGCACACTTGCAGAATTGAATGAAAAGTCACGACCCACCTCAACATTCAATCAATAAGAATTCTAGAATGCCACTTTGGTTGTGGCTTCTATCCATACAGATCTCGAGAGTGTTTCTAGCCTCTTTTAGCGTACGTTTTGCACTGCTGAAGAATTGAATACAAAGTCAAGAAGCATCTTGACATTCAAATTGCAATCTGGAACGCCCTCTTTCTTTGCAAAATTTATGCATATTCGTCAAGAATTGGTTACCGAAAGCTAGAACTTTGGAACTTTTGCACACTTGCAGAATTGAATGAAAAGTCACGACCCACCTCAACATTCAATCAATAAGAATTCTAGAATGCCACTTTGGTTGTGGCTTCTATCCATACAGATCTTGAGAGTGTTTCTAGCCTCTTCTAGCGTACGTTTTGCACTGCTGAAGAATTGAATACAAAGTCCAGAACCATCTTGACATTCAAATTGCAATCTGGAACGCCCTCTTTCTTTGCAAAATTCATGCATATTCGTCAAGAATCGGTTACCGAAAGCTAGAACTTTGGAACTTTTGCACACTTGCAGAATTGAATGAAAAGTCATGACCCACCTCAACATTCAATCAATAAGAATTCTAGAATGCCACTTTGGTGTTGGCTTCTATCCATACAGATCTCGAGAGTGTTTCTAGCCTCTTCTAGCGCACGTTTTGCACTGCTGAAGAATTGAATACAAAGTCAAGAACCATCTTGACATTCAAATGGCAATCTGGAACGCCCTCTTTCTTTGCAAAATTCATGCATATTCGTCAAGAATCGGTTACCGAAAGCTAGAACTTTGGAACTTTTGCACACTTGCAGAATTGAATGAAAAGTCACGACCCACCTCAACATTCAATCAATAAGAATTCTAGAATGCCACTTTGGTTGTGGCTTCTATCCATACAGATCTCGAGAGTGTTTCTAGCCTCTTCTAGCGTACGTTTTGCACTGCTGAAGAATTGAATACGACGTCAAGAACCATCTTGACATTCAAATTGCAATCTGGAACGTCCTCTTTCTTTGCAAAATTCATGCATATTCGTCAAGAATCAGTTACCGAAAGCTAGAACTTTGGAACTTTCGCACACTTGCAGAATTGAATGAAAAGTCACGACCCACCTCAACATTCAATCAATAAGAATTCTAGAATGCCACTTTGGTTGTGGCTTCTATCCATACAGATCTCGAGAGTGTTTCTAGCCTCTTCTAGCGTACGTTTTTCACTGCTGAAGAATTGAATACAAAGTCAAGAACCATCTTGACATTCAAATTGCAATCTGGAACGCCCTCTTTCTTTGCAAAATTCATGCATATTCGTCAAGAATCGGTTACCGAAAGCTAGAACTTTGGAACTTTTGCACACTTGCAGAATTGAATGAAAAGTCACGACCCACCTCAACATTCAATCAATAAGAATTCTAGAATGCCACTTTGGTTGTGGCTTCTATCCATACAGATCTCGAGAGTGTTTCTAGCCTCTTTTAGCGTACGTTTTGCACTGCTGAAGAATTGAATACAAAGTCAAGAAGCATCTTGACATTCAAATTGCAATCTGGAACGCCCTCTTTCTTTGCAAAATTTATGCATATTCGTCAAGAATCGGTTACCGAAAGCTAGAACTTTGGAACTTTTGCACACTTGCAGAATTGAATGAAAAGTCACGACCCACCTCAACATTCAATCAATAAGAATTCTAGAATGCCACTTTGGTTGTGGCTTCTATCCATACAGATCTTGAGAGTGTTTCTAGCCTCTTCTAGCGTACGTTTTGCACTGCTGAAGAATTGAATACAAAGTCCAGAACCATCTTGACATTCAAATTGCAATCTGGAACGCCCTCTTTCTTTGCAAAATTCATGCATATTCGTCAAGAATCGGTTACCGAAAGCTAGAACTTTGGAACTTTTGCACACTTGCAGAATTGAATGAAAAGTCATGACCCACCTCAACATTCAATCAATAAGAATTCTAGAATGCCACTTTGGTGTTGGCTTCTATCCATACAGATCTCGAGAGTGTTTCTAGCCTCTTCTAGCGTACATTTTGCACTGCTGAAGAATTGAATACAAAGTCAAGAAGCATCTTGACATTCAAATTGCAATCTGGAACGCCCTCTTTCTTTGCAAAATTTATGCATATTCGTCAAGAATCGGTTACCGAAAGCTAGAACTTTGGAACTTTTGCACACTTGCAGAATTGAATGAAAAGTCACGACCCACCTCAACATTCAATCAATAAGAATTCTAGAATGCCACTTTGGTTGTGGCTTCTATCCATACAGATCTCGAGCGTGGTTCTAGCCTCTTCTAGCGTACGTTTTGCACTGCTGAAGAATTGAATACAAAGTCAAGAACCATTTTGACATTCAAATTGCAATCTGGAACGCCCTCTTTCTTTGCAAAATTCATGCATATTCGTCAAGAATCGGTTACCGAAAGCTAGAACTTTGGAACTTTTGCACACTTGTAGAATTGAATGAAAAGTCACGACCCACCTCAACATTCAATCAATAAGAATTCTAGAATGCCACTTTGGTTGTGGCTTCTATCCATACAGATCTCGAGAGTGTTTCTAGCCTCTTCTAGCGTACGTTTTGCACTGCTGAAGAATTGAATACAAAGTCAAGAACCATCTTGACATTCAAATTGCAATCTGGAACGCCCTCTTTCTTTGCAAACTTCATGCATATTCGTCAAGAATCGGTTACCGAAAGCTAGAACTTTCGAACTTTTGCACACTTGCAGAATTGAATGAAAAGTCACGACCCACCTCAACATTCAATCAATAAGAATTCTAGAATGCGACTTTGGTGTTGGCTTCTATCCATACAGATCTCGAGAGTGTTTCTAGCCTCTTCTAGCTTACGTTTTGCACTGCTGATACAAAGTCAAGAACCATCTTGACATTCAAATGGCAATCTGGAACGCCCTCTTTCTTTGCAAAATTCATGCATATTCGTCAAGAATCGGTTACCGAAAGCTAGAACTTTGGAACTTTTGCACACTTGCAGAATTGAATGAAAAGTCACGACCCACCTTAACATTCAATCAATAAGAATTCTAGAATGCCACTTTGGTTGTTGCTTCTATCCATACAGATCTCGAGAGTGTTTCTAGCCTCTTCTAGCGTACGTTTTGCACTGCTGAAGAATTGAATACAAAGTCAAGAACCATCTTGACATTCAAATTGCAATCTGGAACGCCCTCTTTCTTTGCAAAATTTATGCATATTCGTCAAGAATCGGTTACCGAAAGCTAGAACTTTGGAACTTTTTCACACTTGTAGAATTGAATGAAAAGTCACGACCCACCTCAACATTCAATCAATAAGAATTCTAGAATGCCACTTTGGTTGTGGCTTCTATCCATACAGATCTCGAGAGTGTTTCTAGCTTCTTCTAGCGTACGTTTTGCACTGCTGAAGAATTGAATACAAAGTCAAGAACCATCTTGACATTCAAATGGCAATCTGGAACGCCCTCTTTCTTTGCAAAATTCATGCATATTCGTCAAGAATCGGTTACCGAAAGCTAGAACTTTGGAACTTTTGCACACTTGCAAAATTGAATGAAAAGTCAGGACCCAGCTCAACATTCAATCATTAAGAATTCTAGAATGCCACTTTGGTTGTGGCTTCTATCCATACAGATCTCGAGGGTGTTTCTAGCCTCTTCTAGCGTACGTTTTGCACTGCTAGAGAAATGAATACAAAGTCAAGAACCATCTTGACATTCAAATGGTAATCCGGAACGCCCTCTTTCTTTGCAAAATTCATGCATATTCGTGAAGAATCAGTTACCAGAAGCTAGAACTCTGGAACTTTTGCACACTTGCAGAATTGAATGAAAACTCACGACCCACCTCAACATTCAATCAATAAGAATTCTAGAATGCCACTTTGGTTGTGGCTTCTATCCATAGAGATCTCGAGAGTGTTTCTAGCCTCTTCTAGCGTACATTTTGCACTGCTGAAGAATTGAATACAAAGTCAAGAACCATCTTGACATTCAAATGGTAATCCGGAACGCCCTCTTTCTTTGCAAAATTCATGCATATTCGTCAAGAATCAGTTACCGGAAGCTAGAACTTTGGAACTTTTGCACACTTGCAGAATTGAATGAAAAGTCACGACCCAGCTCAACATTCAATCAATAAGAATTCTAGAATGCCACTTTGGTTGTGGCTTCTATCCATAGAGATCTCGAGAGTGTTTCTAGCCTCTTCTAGCGTACGTTTTGCACTGCTGAAGAATTGAATACAAAGTTAAGAACCATCTTGACATTCAAATGGCAATCCGGAACGCCCTCTTTCTTTGCAAAATTCATGCATATTCGTCAAGAATCGGTTACCGAAAGCTAGAACTTTGGAACTTTTGCACACTTGCAGAATTGAATGAAAAGTCACGACCCAGCTCAACATTCAATCAATAAGAATTCTAGAATGCCACTTTGGTTGTGGCTTCTATCCATACAGATCTCGAGAGTGTTTCTAGCCTCTTCTAGCGTACGTTTTGCACTGCTGAAGAATTGAATACAAAGTCAAGAACCATCTGGACATTCAAATTGCAATCTGGAACGCCTCTTTCTTTCCAAAATTCATGCATATTCGTCAAGAATCGGTTACCGAAAGCTAGAACTTTGGAACTTTTGCACACTTGCAGAATTGAATGAAAAGTCACGCCCCACCTCAACATTCAATCAATAAGAATTCTAGAATGCCTCTTTGGTTGTGGCTTCTATCCATACAGATCTCGAGAGTGTTTCTAGCCTCTTCTAGCGTACGTTTTGCACTGCTGAAGAATTGAATACAAAGTCAAGAACCATCTCGACATTCAAATGGCAATCTGGAACGCCCTCTTTCTTTGCAAAATTCATGCATATTCGTCAAGAATCGGTTATCGAAAGCTAGAACTTTGGAACTTTTGCACACTTGCAGAATTGAATGAAAAGTCACGACCCACCTCAACATTCAATCAATAAGAATTCTAGAATGCCCCTTTGGTTGTGGCTTCTATCCATACAGATCTCGAGAGTGTTTCTAGCCTCTTCTAGCGTACGTTTTACACTGCTGATACAAAGTCAAGAACCATCTTGACATTCAAATGGCAATCTGCAATGCCCTCTTTCTTTGCAAAATTCATGTATATTCGTCAAGAATCGTTTACCGAAAGCTAGAACTTTGGAACTTTTGCACACTTGCAGAATTGAAGAAAAGTCACGACCCACCTCAACATTCAATCAATAAGAATTCTAGAATGCCCCTTTGGTTGTGCCTTCTATCCATACAGATCTCGAAAGTGTTTCTAGCCTCTTCTAGCGTACGTTTTGCACTGCTGAAGAATTGAATACAAAGTCAAGAACCATCTGGACATTCAAATTGCAATCTGGAACGCCCTCTTTCTTTCAAAAATTCATGCATATTCGTCAAGAATCGGTTACCGAAAGCTAGAACTTTGGAACTTTTGCACACTTGTAGAATTGAATGAAAAGTCACGACCCACCTCAACATTCAATCAATAAGAATTCTAGAATGCCACTTTGGTTGTGGCTTCTATCCATACAGATCTCGAGAGTGTTTCTAGCTTCTTCTAGCGTACGTTTTGCACTGCTGAAGAATTGAATACAAAGTCAAGAACCATCTTGACATTCAAATGGCAATCTGGAACGCCCTCTTTCTTTGCAAAATTCATGCATATTCTTCAAGAATCGGTTACCGAAAGCTAGAACTTTGGAACTTTTGCACACTTGCAAAATTGAATGAAAAGTCAGGACCCAGCTCAACATTCAATCAATAAGAATTCTAGAATGCCACTTTGGTTGTGGCTTCTATCCATACAGATCTCGAGGGTGTTTCTAGCCTCTTCTAGCGTACGTTTTGCACTGCTAGAGAAATGAATACAAAGTCAAGAACCATCTTGACATTCAAATGGTAATCCGGAACGCCCTCTTTCTTTGCAAAATTCATGCATATTCGTGAAGAATCAGTTACCAGAAGCTAGAACTCTGGAACTTTTGCACACTTGCAGAATTGAATGAAAAGTCACGACCCACCTCAACATTCAATCAATAAGAATTCTAGAATGCCCCTTTGGTTGTGGCTTCTATCCATAGAGATCTCGAGAGTGTTTCTAGCCTCTTCTAGCGTACATTTTGCACTGCTGAAGAATTGAATACAAAGTCAAGAACCATCTTGACATTCAAATGGCAATCTGGAACGCCCTCTTTCTTTGCAAAATTCATGCATATTCGTCAAGAATCGGTTACCGAAAGCTAGAACTTTGGAACTTTTGCACACTTGCAGAATTGAATGAAAAGTCACGACCCACCTCAACATTCAATCAATAAGAATTCTAGAATGCCCCTTTGGTTGTGGCTTCTATCCATAGAGATCTCGAGAGTGTTTCTAGCCTCTTCTAGCGTACGTTTTGCACTGCTGAAGAATTGAATACAAAGTTAAGAACCATCTTGACATTCAAATGGCAATCCGGAACGCCCTCTTTCTTTGCAAAATTCATGCATATTCGTCAAGAATCGGTTAGCGAAAGCTAGAACTTTGGAACTTTTGCACACTTGCAGAATTGAATGAAAAGTCACGACCCAGCTCAACATTCAATCAATAAGAATTCTAGAATGCCACTTTGGTTGTGGCTTCTATCCATAGAGATCTCGAGAGTGTTTCTAGCCTCTTCTAGCGTACGTTTTGCAGTGCTGAAGAATTGAATACAAAGTCAAGAACCATCTGGACATTCAAATTGCAATCTGGAACGCCCTCTTTGTTTCCAAAATTCATGCATATTCGTCAAGAATCGGTTACCGAAAGCTAGAACTTTGGAACTTTTGCACACTTGTAGAATTGAATGAAAAGTCACGACCCACCTCAACATTCAATCAATAAGAATTCTAGAATGCCACTTTTTTTTGTGGCTTCTATCCATACAGATCTCGAGGGTGTTTCTAGCCTCTTCTGGCGTACGTTTTGCACTGTTGGAGAATTGAATACAAAGTCAAGAACCATCTTGACATTCAAATGGCAATCTGGAACGCCCTCTTTCTTTGCAAAATTCATGCATATTCGTCAAGAATCGGTGACCGAAAGCTAGAACTTTGGAACTTTTGCACACTTGCAGAATTGAATGAAAAGTCATGACCCACCTCAATATTCAATCAATAAGAATTCTAGAATGCCACTTTGGTTGTGGTTTCTATCCATACAGATCTCGAGGGTGTTTCTAGCCTCTTCTAGCGTACGTTTTGCACTGCTCGAGAATTGAATACAAAGTCAAGAACCATCTTGACATTCAAATGGTAATCCGGAACGCCCTCTTTCTTTGCAAAATTCATGCATATTCGTCAAGAATCAGTTACCGGAAGCTAGAACTTTGGAACTTTTGCACACTTGCAGAATTGAATGAAAAGTCACGACCCACCTCAACATTCAATCAATAAGAATTCTAGAATGCCACTTTGGTTGTGGCTTCTATCCATAGAGATCTCGAGAGTGTTTCTACCTCTTCTAGCGTACGTTTTGCACTGCTGAAGAATTGAATACAAAGTCAAGAACCATCTTGACATTCAAATGGCAATCCGGAACGCCCTCTTTCTTTTCAAAATTCATGCATATTCGTCAAGAATCGGTTACCGAAAGCTAGAACTTTGGAACTTTTGCACACTTGCAGAATTGAATGAAAAGTCACGACCCACCTCAACATTCAATCAATAAGAATTCTAGAATGCCACTTTGGTTGTGGCTTCTATCCATACAGATCTCGAGAGTGTTTCTATCCTCTTCTAGCGTACGTTTTGCACTGCTGAAGAATTGAATACAAAGTCAAGAACCATCTGGACATTCAAATTGCAATCTGGAACGCCCTCTTTCTTTCCAAAATTCATGCATATTCGTCAACAATCGGTTACCGGAAGCTAGAACTTTGGAAATTTTGCACACTTGCAGAATTGAATGAAAAGTCACGACCCACCTCAACATTCAATCAATAAGAATTCTAGAATGCCACTTTGGTTGTGGCTTCTATCCATACAGATCTCGAGAGTGTTTCTAGCCTCTTCTAGCGTACGTTTTGCACTACTGAAGAATTGAATACAAAGTCAAGAACCATCTTGACATTCAAATGGCAATCCGGAACGCCCTCTTTCTTTTCAAAATTCATGCATATTCGTCAAGAATCGGTTACCGAAAGCTAGAACTTTGGAACTTTTGCACACTTGCAGAATTGAATGAAAAGTCACGACCCACCTCAACATTCAATCAATAAGAATTCTAGAATGCCACTTTGGTTGTGGCTTCTATCCATACAGATCTCGAGAGTGTTTCTATCCTCTTCTAGCGTACGTTTTGCACTGCTCGAGAATTGAATACAAAGTCAAGAACCATCTTGACATTCAAATGGTAATCCGGAACGCCCTCTTTCTTTGCAAAATTCATGCATGTTCGTCAAGAATCAGTTACCGGAAGCTAGAACTTTGGAACTTTTGCACACTTGCAGAATTGAATGAAAAGTCATGACCCACCTCAACATTCAATCAATAAGAATTCTAGAATGCCACTTTGGTTGTGGCTTCTATCCATACAGATCTCGAGAGTGTTTCTAGCCTCTTCTAGCGTACGTTTTGCACTGCTGAAGAATTGAATACAAAGTCAAGAACCATCTTGACATTCAAATGGCAATCCGGAACGCCCTCTTTCTTTGCAAAATTCATGCATATTCGTCAAGAATCGGTTACCGAAAGCTAGAACTTTGGAACTTTTGCACACTTGCAGAATTGAATGAAAAGTCACGACCCAGCTCAACATTCAATCAATAAGAATTCTAGAATGCCACTTTGGTTGTGGCTTCTATCCATAGAGATCTCGAGAGTGTTTCTAGCTTCTTCTAGCGTACGTTTTGCACTGCTGGAAAATTGAATACAAAGTCAAGAACCATCTTGTCATTCAAATGGTAATCTGGAACGCCCTCTTTCTTTGCAAAATTCATGCATATTCGTCAAGAATCGGTTACCGAAAGCTAGAACTTTGGAACTTTTGCACACTTGTAGAATTGAATGAAAAGTCACGACCCACCTCAACATTCAATCAATAAGAATTCTAGAATGCCACTTTGGTTGTGGCTTCTATCCATACAGATCTCGAGAGTGTTTCTAGCTTCTTCTAGCGTACGTTTTGCACTGCTGAAGAATTGAATACAAAGTCAAGAACCATCTTGACATTCAAATGGCAATCTGGAACGCCCTCTTTCTTTGCAAAATTCATGCATATTCGTCAAGAATCGGTTACCGAAAGCTAGAACTTTGGAACTTTTGCACACTTGTAGAATTGAATGAAAAGTCACGACCCACCTCAATATTCAATCAATAAGAATTCTAGAATGCCACTTTGGTTGTGGCTTCTATCCATAGAGATCTCGAGAGTGTTTCTAGCCTCTTCTAGCGTACATTTTGCACTGCTGAAGAATTGAATACAAAGTCAAGAACCATCTTGACATTCAAATGGCAATCCAGAACGCCCTCTTTCTTTGCAAAATTCATGCATATTCGTCAAGAATCGGTTACCGAAAGCTAGAACTTTGGAACTTTTGCACACTTGCAGAATTGAATGAAAAGTCACGACCCAGCTCAACATTCAATCAATAAGAATTCTAGAATGCCACTTTGGTTGTGGCTTCTATCCATAGAGATCTCGAGAGTGTTTCTATCCTCTTCTAGCGTACGTTTTGCACTGCTGAAGAATTGAATAGAAAGTCAAGAACCATCTGGACATTCAAATTGCAATCTGGAACGCCCTCTTTCTTTCCAAAATTCATGCATATTCGTCAAGAATCGGTTACCGAAAGCTAGAACTTTGGAACTTTTGCACACTTGCAGAATTGAATGAAAAGTCACGACCCAGCTCAACATTCAATCAATAAGAATTCTAGAATGCCACTTTGGTTGTGGCTTCTATCCATAGAGATCTCGAGAGTGTTTCTATCCTCTTCTAGCGTACGTTTTGCACTGCTGAAGAATTGAATACAAAGTCAAGAACCATCTGGACATTCAAATTGCAATCTGGAACGCCCTCTTTCTTTGCAAAATTCATGCATATTCGTCAAGAATCGGTTACCGAAAGCTAGAACTTTGGAACTTTTGCACACTTGCAGAATTGAATGAAAAGTCACGACCCACCTCAATATTCAATCAATAAGAATTCTAGAATGCCACTTTGGTTCTGGCTTCTATCCATACAGATCCCGAGGGTGTTTCTAGCCTCTTCTAGCGTACGTTTTGCACTGCTGGAGAATTGAATACAAAGTCAAGAACCATCTTGACATTTAAATGGTAATCCGGAACGCCCTCTTTCTTTGCAAAATTCATGCATATTCGTCAAGAATCGGTTACCGGAAGCTAGAACTTTGGAACTTTTGCACACTTCCAGAATTGAATGAAAAGTCACGACCCACCTCAACATTCAATCAATAAGAATTCTAGAATGCCACTTTGGTTGTGGCTTCTATCCATAGAGATCTCGAGAGTGTTTCTAGCCTCTTCTAGCGTACGTTTTGCACTGCTGAAGAATTGAATACAAAGTCAAGAACCATCTGGACATTCAAATTGCAATCTGGAACGCCCTCTTTCTTTCCAAAATTCATGCATATTCGTCAAGAATCGGTTACCGAAAGCTAGAACTTTGGAACTTTTGCACACTTGTAGAATTGAATGAAAAGTCACGACCCACCTCAACATTCAATCAATAAGAATTCTAGAATGCCACTTTGGTTGTGGCTTCTATCCATACAGATCTTGAGAGTGTTTCTAGCTTCTTCTAGCGTACGTTTTGCACTGCTGAAGAATTGAATACAAAGTCAAGAACCATCTTGACATTCAAATGGCAATCTGGAACGCCCTCTTTCTTTGCAAAATTTATGCATATTCGTCAAGAATCGGTTACCGAAAGCTAGAACTTTGGAACTTTTGCACACTTGTGGAATTGAATGAAAAGTCACGACCCACCTCAATATTCAATCAATAAGAATTCTAGAATGCCACTTTGGTTGTGGCTTCTATCCATAGAGATCTCGAGAGTGTTTCTAGCCTCTTCTAGCGTACATTTTGCACTGCTGAAGAATTGAATACAAAGTCAAGAACCATCTTGACATTCAAATGGCAATCCGGAACGCCCTCTTTCTTTGCAAAATTCATGCATATTCGTCAAGAATCGGTTACCGAAAGCTAGAACTTTGGAACTTTTGCACACTTGCAGAATTGAATGAAAAGTCACGACCCAGCTCAACATTCAATCAATAAGAATTCTAGAATGCCACTTTGGTTGTGGCTTCTATCCATAGAGATCCCGAGAGTGTTTCTATCCTCTTCTAGCGTACGTTTTGCACTGCTGAAGAATTGAATACAAAGTCAAGAACCATCTGGACATTCAAATTGCAATCTGGAACGCCCTCTTTCTTTCCAAAATTCATGCATATTCGTCAAGAATCGGTTACCGAAAGCTAGAACTTTGGAACTTTTGCACACTTGCAGAATTGAATGAAACGTCACGACCCACCTCAACATTCAATCAATAAGAATTCTAGAATGCCACTTTGGTTGTGGCTTCTATCCATAGAGATCTCGAGAGTGTTTCTAGCTTCTTCTAGCGTACGTTTTGCACTGCTGGAAAATTGAATACAAAGTCAAGAACCATCTTGACATTCAAATGGTAATCCGGAACGCAATCTTTCTTTGCAAAATTCATGCATATTCGTCAAGAATCAGTTCCCGGAAGCTAGAACTTTGGAACTTTTGCACACTTGTAGAATTGAATGAAAAGTCACGACCCACCTCAACATTCAATCAATAAGAATTCTAGAATGCCACTTTGGTTGTGGCTTCTATCCATAGAGATCTCGAGAGTGTTTCTAGCCTCTTCTAGCGTACGTTTTGCACTGCTGGAGAATTGAATACAAAGTCAAGAACCATCTTGACATTTAAATGGTAATCAGGAACGCCCTCTTTCTTTGCAAAATTCATGCATATTCGTCAAGAATCGGTTACCGAAAGCTAGAACTTTGGAACTTTTGCACACTTGCAGAATTGAATGAAAAGTCACGACCCACCTCAATATTCAATCAATAAGAATTCTAGAATGCCACTTTGGTTGTGGCTTCTATCCATACAGATCCCGAGGGTGTTTCTAGCCTCTTCTAGCGTACGTTTTGCACTGCTGGAGAATTGAATACAAAGTCAAGAACCATCTTGACATTTAAATGGTAATCCGGAACGCCCTCTTTCTTTGCAAAATTCATGCATATTCGTCAAGAATCGGTTACCGGAAGCTAGAACTTTGGAACTTTTGCACACTTGCAGAATTGAATGAAAAGTCACGACCCACCTCAACATTCAATCAATAAGAATTCTAGAATGCCACTTTGGTTGTGGCTTCTATCCATAGAGATCTCGAGAGTGTTTCTAGCCTCTTCTAGCGTACATTTTGCACTGCTGCAGAATTGAATACAAAGTCAAGAACCATCTTGACATTCAAATGGCAATCTGGAACGCCCTCTTTTTTTCCAAAATTCATGCATATTCGTCAACAATCGGTTACCTAAAGCTAGAACTTTGGAACTTTTGCACACTTGCAGAATTGAATGAAAAGTCACGACCCACCTCAACATTCAATCAATAAGAATTCTAGAATGCCACTTTGGTTGTGGCTTCTATCCATACAGATCTCGAGAGTGTTTCTACCTCTTCTAGCGTACGTTTTGCACTGCTGAAGAAGTGAATACAAAGTCAAGAACCATCTTGACATTCAAATGGCAATCCGGAACGCCCTCTTTCTTTCCAAAATTCATGCATATTCGTCAAGAATAGGTTACCGAAAGCTAGAACTTTGGAACTTTTGCACACTTGCAGAATTGAATGAAAAGTCACGACCCACCTCAACATTCAATCAATAAGAATTCTAGAATGCCACTTTGGTTGTGGCTTCTATCCATACAGATCTCGAGAGTGTTTCTAGCTTCTTCTAGCGTACGTTTTGCACTGCTGAAGAATTGAATAAAAAGTAAAGAACCATCTTGACATTCAAATGGCAATCCGGAACGCCCTCTTTCTTTGCAAAATTCATGCATATTCGTCAAGAATCGGTTACCGAAAGCTAGAACTTTGGAACTTTTGCACACTTTCAGAATTGAATGAAAAGTCACGACCCACCTCAACATTCAATCAATAAGAATTCTAGAATGCCACTTTGGTTGTGGCTTCTATCCATACAGATCTCGAGAGTGTTTCTAGCTTCTTCTAGCGTACGTTTTCCACTGCTGAAAAATTGAATACAAAGTCAAGAAGCATCTTGACATTCAAATGGCAATCTGGAACGCCCTCTTTCTTTGGAAAATTCATGCATATTCGTCAAGAATCAGTTACCGGAAGCTAGAACTTTGGAACTTTTGCACACTTGCAGAATTGAATGAAAAGTCACGACCCACCTCAACATTCAATCAATAAGAATTCTAGAATGCCCCTTTGGTTGTGGCTTCTATCCATAGAGATCTCGAGAGTGTTTCTAGCCTCTTCTAGCGTACGTTTTGCACTGCTGAAGAATTGAATACAAAGTCAAGAACCATCTTGACATTCAAATGGCAATCTGGAACGCCCTCTTTCTTTGCAAAATTCATGTATATTCGTCAACAATCGGTTACCTAAAGCTAGAACTTTGGAACTTTTGCACACTTGCAGAATTGAATGAAAAGTCACGACCCACCTCAACATTCAATCAATAAGAATTCTAGAATGCCACTTTGGTTGTGCCTTCTATCCATACAGATCTCGAGAGTGTTTCTAGCTTCTTCTAGCGTACGTTTTGCACTCCTGAAGAATTGAATACAAAGTCAAGAAGCATCTTGACATTCAAATGGCAATCCGGAACGCCCTCTTTCTTTGCAAAATTCATGCATATTCGTCAAGAATCGGTGACCGAAAGCTAGAACTTTGGAACTTTTGCACACTTGCAGAATTGAATGAAAAGTCACGACCCACATCAATATTCAATCAATAAGAATTCTAGAATGCCACTTTGGTTGTGGTTTCTATCCATACAGATCTCGAGGGTGTTTCTAGCCTCTTCTAGCGTACGTTTTGCACTGCTCGAGAATTGAATACAAAGTCAAGAACCATCTTGACATTCAAATGGTAATCCGGAACGCCCTCTTTCTTTGCAAAATTCATGCATATTCGTCAAGAATCAGTTACCGGAAGCTAGAACTTTGGAACTTTTGCACACTTGCAGAATTGAATGAAAAGTCACGACCCACCTCAACATTCAATCAATAAGAATTCTAGAATGCCACTTTGGTTGTGGCTTCTATCCATACAGATCTCGAGAGTGTTTCTACCTCTTCTAGCGTAAGTTTTGCACTGCTGCAGAATTGAATACAAAGTCAAGAACCATCTTGACATTCAAATGGCAAGCCGGAACGCCCTCTTTCTTTGCAAAATTCATGCATATTCGTCAAGAATCGGTTACCGAAAGCTAGAACTTTGGAACATTTGCACACTTGCAGAATTGAATGAAAAGTCAGGACCCAGCTCAACATTCAATCAATAAGAATTCTAGAATGCCACTTTGGTTGTGGCTTCTATCCATAGAGATATCGAGAGTGCTTCTAGCCTCTTCTAGCGTACATTTTGCACTGCTGAAGAATTGAATACAAAGTCAAGAACCATCTGGACATTCAAATTGTAATCTGGAACGCCCTCTTTCTTTCCAAAATTCATGCATATTCGTCAAGAATCGGTTACCGAAAGCTAGAACTTTGGAACTTTTGCACACTTGCAGAATTGAATGAAAAGTCACGACCCACCTCAACATTCAATCAATAAGAATTCTAGAATGCCACTTTGGTTGTGGCTTCTATCCATACAGATCCCGAGGGTGTTTCTAGAATCTTCTAGCGTACGTTTTGCACTGCTGGAGAATTGAATACAAAGTCAAGAACCATCTTGACATTCAAATGGTAATCCGGAACGCCCTCTTTCTTTGCAAAATTCATGGATATTCGTCAAGAATCAGTTACCGGAAGCTAGAACTTTGGAACTTTTGCACACTTGCAGAATTGAATGAAAAGTCACGACCCACCTCAACATTCAATCAATAAGAATTCTAGAATGCCACTTTGGTTGTGGCTTCTATCCATAGAGATCTCGAGAGTGTTTCTAGCCGCTTCTAGCGTACATTTTGCACTGCTGAAGAATTGAATACAAAGTCAAGAACCATCTTGACATTCAAATGGCAATCCGGAACGCCCTCTTTCTTTGTAAAATTCATGCATATTCGTCAAGAATCGGTTACCGAAAGCTAGAACTTTGGAACTTTTGCACACTTGCAGAATTGAATGAAAAGTCACGACCCAGCTCAACATTCAATCAATAAGAATTCTAGAATGCCACTTTGGTTGTGGCTTCTATCCATAGAGATCTCGAGAGTGTTTCTAGCCTCTTCTAGCGTACGTTTTGCACTGCTGAAGAATTGAATACAAAGTCAAGAACCATCTGGACATTCAAATTGCAATCTGGAACGCCCTCTTTCTTTCCAAAATTCATGCATATTCGTCAAGAATCGGTTACCGAAAGCTAGAACTTTGGAACTTTTGCACACTTTCAGAATTGAATGAAAAGTCACGACCCACCTCAACATTCAATCAATAAGAATTCTAGAATGCCACTTTGGTTGTGGCTTCTATCCATACAGATCTCGAGAGTGTTTCTAGCTTCTTCTAGCGTACGTTTTGCATTGCTGAAGAATTGAATACAAAGTCAAGAACCATCTTGACATTCAAATGGCAATCTGGAACGCCCTCTTTCTTTGCAAAATTCATGCATATTCGTCAAGAACCGGTTACCGAAAGCTAGAACTTTGGAACTTTTGCACACTTGCAGAATTGAATGAAAAGTCACGACCCACCTCAATATTCAATCAATAAGAATTCTAGAATGCCACTTTGGTTGTGGCTTCTATCCATACAGATCCCGAGGGTGTTTCTAGCCTCTTCAAGCGTACGTTTTGCACTGCTGGAGAATTGAATACAAAGTCAAGAACCATCTTGACATTCAAATTGCAATCTAGAACGCCCTCTTTCTTTGCAAAATTCATGCATATTCGTCAAGAATCGGTGAGCGAAAGCTAGAACTTTGGAACTTTTGCACACTTGCAGAATTGAATGAAAAGTCACGACCCACCTCAACATTCAATCAATAAGAATTCTAGAATGCCACTTTGGTTGTGGCTTCTATCCATACAGATCTCGAGAGTGTTTCTAGCCTCTTCTAGCGTACGTTTTGCACTGCTGAAGAATTGAATACAAAGTCAAGAACCATCTTGACATTCAAATGGCAATCTGGAACGCCCTCTTTCTTTGCAAAATTCATGCATCTTCGTCAAGAATCGGTGACCGAAAGCTAGAACTTTGGAACTTTTGCACACTTGCAGAATTGAATGAAAAGTCACGACCCACCTCAAAATTCAATCAATAAGAATTCTAGAATGCCACTTTGGTTGTGGTTTCTATCCATACAGATCTCGAGGGTGTTTCTAGCCTCTTCTAGCGTACGTTTTGCACTGCTCGAGAATTGAATACAAAGTCAAGAACCATCTTGACATTCAAATGGTAATCCGGAACGCCCTCTTTCTTTGCAAAATTCATGCATATTCGTCAAGGATCAGTTACCGGAAGCTAGAACTTTGGAACTTTTGCACACTTGCAGAATTGAATGAAAAGTCACGACCCAGCTCAACATTCAATCAATAAGAATTCTAGAATGCCACTTTGGTTGTGGCTTCTATCCATAGAGATCTCGAGAGTGTTTCTAGCCTCTTCTAGCGTACATTTTGCACTGCTGAAGAATTGAATACAAAGTCAAGAACCATCTGGACATTCAAATTGTAATCTGGAACGCCCTCTTTCTTTCCAAAATTCATGCATATTCGTCAAGAATCGGTTACCGAAAGCTAGAACTTTGGAACTTTTGCACACTTGCAGAATTGAATGAAAAGTCACGACCCACCTCAACATTCAATCAATAAGAATTCTAGAATGCCACTTTGGTTGTGGCTTCTATCCATACAGATCCCGAGGGTGTTTCTAGAATCTTCTAGCGTACGTTTTGCACTGCTGGAGAATTGAATACAAAGTCAAGAACCATCTTGACATTCAAATGGTAATCCGGAACGCCCTCTTTCTTTGCAAAATTCATGCATATTCGTCAAGAATCAGTTACCGGAAGCTAGAACTTTGGAACTTTTGCACACTTGCAGAATTGAATGAAAAGTCACGACCCACCTCAACATTCAATCAATAAGAATTCTAGAATGCCACTTTGGTTGTGGCTTCTATCCATAGAGATCTCGAGAGTGTTTCTAGCCTCTTCTAGCGTACATTTTGCACTGCTGAAGAATTGAATACAAAGTCAAGAACCATCTTGACATTCAAATGGCAATCCGGAACGCCCTCTTTCTTTGCAAAATTCATGCATATTCGTCAAGAATCGGTTACCGAAAGCTAGAACTTTGGAACTTTTGCACACTTGCAGAATTGAATGAAAAGTCACGACCCAGCTCAACATTCAATCAATAAGAATTCTAGAATGCCACTTTGGTTGTGGCTTCTATCCATAGAGATCTCGAGAGTGTTTCTAGCCTCTTCTAGCGTACGTTTTGCACTGCTGAAGAATTGAATACAAAGTCAAGAACCATCTGGACATTCAAATTGCAATCTGGAACGCCCTCTTTCTTTCCAAAATTCATGCATATTCGTCAAGAATCAGTTACCGAAAGCTAGAACTTTGGAACTTCTGCACACTTTCAGAATTGAATGAAAAGTCACGACCCACCTCAACATTCAATCAATAAGAATTCTAGAATGCCACTTTGGTTGTGGCTTCTATCCATACAGATCTCGAGAGTGTTTCTAGCTTCTTCTAGCGTACGTTTTGCATTGCTGAAGAATTGAATACAAAGTCAAGAACCATCTTGACATTCAAATGGCAATCCGGAACGCCCTCTTTCTTTGCAAAATTCATGCATATTCGTCAAGAATCGGTTACCGAAAGCTAGAACTTTGGAACTGTTGCACACTTGCAGAATTGAATGAAAAGTCACGACCCACCTCAACTTTCAATCACTAAGAATTCTAGAATGCCACTATGGTTGTGGCTTCTATCCATACAGATCTCGAGAGTGTTTCTAGCCTCTTCTAGCGTACGTTTTGCACTGCTGAAGAATTGAATACGACGTCAAGAACCATCTTGACATTCAAATTGCAATCTGGAACGCCCTCTTTCTTTGCAAAATTCATGCATATTCGTCAAGAATCAGTTACCGAAAGCTAGAACTTTGGAACTTTCGCACACTTGCAGAATTGAATGAAAAGTCACGACCCAGCTCAACATTCAATCAATAAGAATTCTAGAATGCCACTTTGGTTGTGGCTTCTATCCATAGAGATCTCGAGAGTGTTTCTAGCCTCTTCTAGCGTACGTTTTGCACTGCTGAAGAATTGAATACAAAGTCAAGAACCATCTGGACATTCAAATTGCAATCTGGAACGACCTCTTTCTTTCCAAAATTCATGCATATTCGTCAAGAATCGGTTACCGAAAGCTAGAACTTTGGAACTTCTGCACACTTTCAGAATTGAATGAAAAGTCACGACCCACCTCAACATTCAATCAATAAGAATTCTAGAATGCCACTTTGGTTGTGGCTTCTATCCATACAGATCTCGAGAGTGTTTCTAGCTTCTTCTAGCGTACGTTTTGCATTGCTGAAGAATTGAATACAAAGTCAAGAACCATCTTGACATTCAAATGGCAATCCGGAACGCCCTCTTTCTTTGCAAAATTCATGCATATTCGTCAAGAATCGGTTACCGAAAGCTAGAACTTTGGAACTTTTGCACACTTGCAGAATTGAATGAAAAGTCACGACCCACCTCAACTTTCAATCACTAAGAATTCTAGAATGCCACTATGGTTGTGTCTTCTATCCATACAGATCTCGAGAGTGTTTCTAGCCTCTTCTAGCGTACGTTTTGAACCGCTGAAGAATTGAATACGACGTCAAGAACCATCTTGACATTCAAATTGCAATCTGGAACGCCCTCTTTCTTTGCAAAATTCATGCATATTCGTCAAGAATCAGTTACCGAAAGCTAGAACTTTGGAACTTTCGCACACTTGCAGAATTGAATGAAAAGTCACGACCCAGCTCAACATTCAATCAATAAGAATTCTAGAATGCCACTTTGGTTGTGGCTTCTATCCATAGAGATCTCGAGAGTGTTTCTAGCCTCTTCTAGCGTACGTTTTGCACTGCTGAAGAATTGAATACAAAGTCAAGAACCATCTGGACATTCAAATTGCAATCTGGAACGCCCTCTTTCTTTCCAAAATTCATGCATATTCGTCAAGAATCGGTTACCGAAAGCTAGAACTTTGGAACTTTTGCACACTTGCAGAATTGAATGAAAAGTCACGACCCACCTCAACATTCAATCAAGAAGAATTCTAGAATGCCACTTTGGTTGTGGCTTCTATCCATACAGATCTCGAGAGTGTTTCTAGCTTCTTCTAGCGTACGTTTTGCACTGCTGAAGAATTGAATACAAAGTAAAGAACCATCTTGACATTCAAATGGCAATCAGGAACGCCCTCTTTCTTTGCAAAATTCATGCATATTCGTCAAGAATCGGTTACCGAAAGCTAAAACTTTGGAACTTTTGCACACTTGCAGAATTGAATGAAAAGTCACGACCCACCTCAATATTCAATCAATAAGAATTCTAGAATGCCACTTTGGTTGTGGCTTCTATCCATACAGATCCCGAGGGTGTTTCTAGAATCTTCTAGCGTACGTTTTGCACTGCTGGAGAATTGAATACAAAGTCAAGAACCATCTGGACATTCAAATGGTAATCCGGAACGCCCTCTTTCTTTGCAAAATTCATGCATATTCGTCAAGAATCAGTTACCGAAAGCTAGAACTTTGGAACTTTTGCACACTTGCAGAATTGAATGAAAAGTCACGACCCAGCTCAACATTCAATCAATAAGAATTCTAGAATGCCACTTTGGTTGTGGCTTCTATCCATAGAGATCTCGAGAGTGTTTCTAGCTTCTTCTAGCGTACGTTTTCCACTGCTGAAGAATTGAATACAAAGTCAAGAACCATCTTGACATTCAAATGGCAATCTGGAACGCCCTCTTTCTTTGCAAAATTCATGCATATTCGTCAAGAATCAGTTACCAGAAGCTAGAACTTTGGAACTTTTGCACACTTGCAGAATTGAATGAAAAGTCACGACCCACCTCAACATTCAATCAATAAGAATTCTAGAATGCACCTTTGGTTGTGGCTTCTATCCATACAGATCCCGAGGGTGTTTCTAGCCTCTTCTAGCGTACGTTTTGCACTGCTGGAGAATTGAATACAAAGTCAAGAACCATCTTGACATTCAAATGGTAATCCGGAACGCCCTCTTTCTTTGCAAAATTCATGCATATTCGTCAAGAATCAGTTACCGGAAGCTAGAACTTTGGAACTTTTGCACACTTGTAGAATTGAATGAAAAGTCACGACCCACCTCAACATTCAATCAATAAGAATTCTAGAATGCCCCTTTGGTTGTGGCTTCTATCCATAGAGATCTCGAGAGTGTTTCTAGCCTCTTCTAGCGTACGTTTTGCACTGCTGAAGAATTGAATACAAAGTCAAGAACCATCTTGACATTCAAATGGCAATCTGGAACGCCCTCTTTCTTTGCAAAATTCATGTATATTCGTCAACAATCGGTTACCTAAAGCTAGAACTTTGGAACTTTTGCACACTTGCAGAATTGAATGAAAAGTCACGACCCACCTCAACATTCAATCAATAAGAATTCTAGAATGCCACTTTGGTTGTGGGTTCTATCCATACAGATCTCGAGAGTGTTTCTAGCGTCTTCTAGCGTACGTTTTGCATTGCTGAAGAATTGAATACAAAGTCAAGAACCATCTTGACATTCAAATGGCAATCTGGAACGCCCTCTTTCTTTGCAAAATTCATGCATATTCGTCAAGAATCGGTTACCGAAAGCTAGAACTTTGGAACTTTTGCACACTTGCAGAATTGAATGAAAAGTCACGACCCACCTCAATATTCAATCAATAAGAATTCTAGAATGCCACTTTGGTTGTGGCTTCTATCCATTCAGATCCCGAGGGTGTTTCTAGCCTCTTCAAGCGTACGTTTTGCACTGCTGGAGAATTGAATACAAAGTCAAGAACCATCTTGACATTCAAATTGCAATCTGGAACGCCCTCTTTCTTTGCAAAATTCATGCATATTCGTCAAGAATCGGTGACCGAAAGCTAGAACTTTGGAACTTTTGCACACTTGCAGAATTGAATGAAAAGTCACGACCCACCTCAACATTCAATCAATAAGAATTCTAGAATGCCACTTTGGTTGTGGCTTCTATCCATACAGATCCCGAGGGTGTTTCTAGAATCTTCTAGCGTACGTTTTGCACTGCTGGAGAATTGAATACAAAGTCAAGAACCATCTTGACATTCAAATGGTAATCCGGAACGCCCTCTTTCTTTGCAAAATTCATGCATATTCGTCAAGAATCAGTTACCGGAAGCTAGAACTTTGGAACTTTTGCACACTTGCAGAATTGAATGAAAAGTCACGACCCAGCTCAACATTCAATCAATAAGAATTCTAGAATGCCACTTTGGTTGTGGCTTCTATCCATACAGATCCCGAGGGTGTTTCTAGAATCTTCTAGCGTACGTTTTGCACTGCTGGAGAATTGAATACAAAGTCAAGAACCATCTTGACATTCAAATGGTAATCCGGAACGCCCTCTTTCTTTGCAAAATTCATGCATATTCGTCAAGAATCAGTTACCGGAAGCTAGAACTTTGGAACTTTTGCACACTTGCAGAATTGAATGAAAAGTCACGACCCAGCTCAACATTCAATCAATAAGAATTCTAGAATGCCACTTTGGTTGTGGCTTCTATCCATAGAGATCTCGAGAGTGTTTCTAGCCTCTTCTAGCGTACGTTTTGCACTGCTGAAGAATTGAATACAAAGTCAAGAACCATCTGGACATTCAAATGGCAATCTGGAACGCCCTCTTTCTTTGCAAAATTCATGCATATTCGTCAAGAATCGGTGACCGAAAGCTAGAACTTTGGAACTTTTGCACACTTGCAGAATTGAATGAAAAGTCACGACCCACCTCAAAATTCAATCAATAAGAATTCTAGAATGCCACTTTTGTTGTGGTTTCTATCCATACAGATCTCGAGGGTGTTTCTAGCCTCTTCTAGCGTACGTTTTGCACTGCTGGAGAATTGAATACAAAGTCAAGAACCATCTTGACATTCAAATGGTAATCCGGAACGCCCTCTTTCTTTGCAAAATTCATGCATATTCGTCAAGGATCAGTTACCGGAAGCTAGAACTTTGGAACTTTTGCACACTTGCAGAATTGAATGAAAAGTCACGACCCAGCTCAACATTCAATCAATAAGAATTCTAGAATGCCACTTTGGTTGTGGCTTCTATCCATACAGATCTCGAGAGTGTTTCTACCTCTTCTAGCGTAAGTTTTGCACTGCTGAAGAATTGAATACAAAGTCAAGAACCATCTTGACATTCAAATGGCAATCCGGAACGCCCTCTTTCTTTGCAAAATTCATGCATATTCGTCAAGAATCGGTTACCGAAAGCTAGAACTTTGGAACTTTTGCACACTTGCAGAATTGAATGAAAAGTCAGGACCCAGCTCAACATTCAATCAATAAGAATTCTAGAATGCCACTTTGGTTGTGGCTTCTATCCATAGAGATCTCGAGATTGTTTCTAGCCTCTTCTAGCGTACATTTTGCACTGCTGAAGAATTGAATACAAAGTCAAGAACCATCTAGACATTCAAATTGTAATCTGGAACGCCCTCTTTCTTTCCAAAATTCATGCATATTCGTCAAGAATCGGTTACCGAAAGCTAGAACTTTGGAACTTTTGCACACTTGCAGAATTGAATGAAAAGTCACGACCCACCTCAACATTCAATCAATAAGAATTCTAGAATGCCACTTTGGTTGTGGCTTCTATCCATACAGATCCTGAGGGTGTTTCTAGAATCTTCTAGCGTACGTTTTGCACTGCTGGAGAATTGAATACAAAGTCAAGAACCATCTTGACATTCAAATGGTAATCCGGAACGCCCTCTTTCTTTGCAAAATTCATGCATATTCGTCAAGAATCAGTTACCGGAAGCTAGAACTTTGGAACTTTTGCACACTTGCAGAATTGAATGAAAAGTCACGACCCACCTCAACATTCAATCAATAAGAATTCTAGAATGCCACTTTGGTTGTGGCTTCTATCCATAGAGATCTCGAGAGTGTTTCTAGCCTCTTCTAGCGTACATTTTGCACTGCTGAAGAATTGAATACAAAGTCAAGAACCATCTTGACATTCAAATGGCAATCCGGAACGCCCTCTTTCTTTGCAAAATTCATGCATATTCGTCAAGAATCGGTTACCGAAAGCTAGAACTTTGGAACTTTTGCACACTTGCAGAATTGAATGAAAAGTCACGACCCAGCTCAACATTCAATCAATAAGAATTCTAGAATGCCACTTTGGTTGTGGCTTCTATCCATAGAGATCTCGAGCGTGTTTCTAGCCTCTTCTAGCGTACGTTTTGCACTGCTGAAGAATTGAATACAAAGTCAAGAACCATCTGGACATTCAAATTGCAATCTGGAACGCCCTCTTTCTTTCCAAAATTCATGCATATTCGTCAAGAATCGGTTACCGAAAGCTAGAACTTTGGAACTTTTGCACACTTTCAGAATTGAATGAAAAGTCACGACCCACCTCAACATTCAATCAATAAGAATTCTAGAATGCCACTTTGGTTGTGGCTTCTATCCATACAGATCTCGAGAGTGTTTCTAGCTTCTTCTAGCGTACGTTTTGCATTGCTGAAGAATTGAATACAAAGTCAAGAACCATCTTGACATTCAAATGGCAATCTGGAACGCCCTCTTTCTTTGCAAAATTCATGCATATTCGTCAAGAATCGGTTACCGAAAGCTAGAACTTTGGAACTTTTGCACACTTGCAGAATTGAATGAAAAGTCACGACCCACCTCAACATTCAATCAATAAGAATTCTAGAATGCCACTTTGGTTGTGGCTTCTATCCATACAGATCTCGATGGTGTTTCTAGCCTCTTCTAGCCTACGTTTTGCACTGCTAGAGAATTGAATACAATGTCAAGAACCATCTTGACATTCAAATGGGAATCCGGAACGCCCTCTTTCTTTGCAAAATTCATGCATATTCGTCAAGAATCGGTTACTGAAAGCTAGAACTTTGGAACTTTTGCACACTTGCAGAATTGAATGAAAAGTCACGACCCACCTCAACATTCAATCAATAAGAATTCTAGAATGCCACTTTGGTTGTGGCTTCTATCCATACAGATCTCGAGAGTGTTTCTAGCCTCTTCTAGCGTACGTTTTGCACTGCTGAAGAATTGAATACAAAGTCAAGAACCATCTGGACATTCAAATTGCAATCTGGAACGCCCTCTTTCTTTCCAAAATTCATGCATATTCGTCAAGAATCGGTTACCGAAAGCTAGAACTTTGGAACTTTTGCACACTTGCAGAATTGAATGAAAAGTCACGACCACCTCAACATTCAATCAAAAAGAATTCTAGAATGCCACTTTGGTTGTGGCTTCTATCCATACAGATCTCGAGGGTGTTTCTAGCCTCTTCTAGCGTACGTTTTGCACTGCTGGAGAATTGAATACAAAGTCAAGAACCATCTTGACATTCAAATGGCAATCCGGAACGCCCTCTTTCTTTGCAAAATTCATGCATATTCGTCAAGAATCGGTTACCGAAAGCTAGAACTTTGGAACTTTTGCACACTTGCAGAATTGAATGAAAAGTCACAACCCACCTCAACATTCAATCAATAAGAATTCTAGAATGCCACTTTGGTTGTGGCTTCTATCCATACAGATCTCGAGGGTGTTTCTAGCCTCTTCTAGCATACGTTTTTCACCGCTGGAGAATTGAATACAATGTCAAGAACCATCTTGGCATTCAAATGGTAATCCGGAACGCCCTCTTTCTTTGCAAAATTCATGCATATTCGTCAAGAATCAGTTACCGAAAGCTAGAACTTTGGAACTTTTGCACACTTGCAGAATTGAATGAAAAGTCACGACCCACCTCAACATTCAATCAATAAGAATTCTAGAATGCCACTTTGGTTGTGGCTTCTATCCATACAGATCTCGAGAGTGTTTCTAGCCTCTTCTAGCGTACGTTTTGCACTGCTGAAGAATTGAATACAAAGTCAAGAAGCATCTTGACATTCAAATTGCAATCTGGAACGCCCTCTTTCTTTGCAAAATTCATGCATATTCGTCAAGAATCGGTTACCGAAAGCTAGAACTTTGGAACTTTTGCACATTTGCAGAATTGAATGAAAAGTCACGACCCACCTCAACATTCAATCAATAAGAATTCTAGAATGCCACTTTGGTTGTGGCTTCTATCCATAGAGATCTCGAGAGTGTTTCTAGCCTCTTCTAGCGTACGTTTTGCACTGCTGAAGAATTGAATACAAAGTCAAGAACCATCTTGACATTCAAATGGGAATCTGGAACGCCCTCTTTCTTTGCAAAATTCATGCATATTCGTCAAGAATCGGTGACCGAAAGCTAGAACTTTGGAACTTTTGCACACTTGCAGAATTGAATGAAAAGTCACGACCCAGCTCAACATTCAATCAATAAGAATTCTAGAATGCCACTTTGGTTGTGGCTTCTATCCATAGAGATCTCGAGCGTGTTTCTAGCCTCTTCTAGCGTACGTTTTGCACTGCTGAAGAATTGAATACAAAGTCAAGAACCATCTGGACATTCAAATTGCAATCTGGAACGCCCTCTTTCTTTCCAAAATTCATGCATATTCGTCAAGAATCGGTTACCGAAAGCTAGAACTTTGGAACTTTTGCACACTTTCAGAATTGAATGAAAAGTCACGACCCACCTCAACATTCAATCAATAAGAATTCTAGAATGCCACTTTGGTTGTGGCTTCTATCCATACAGATCTCGAGAGTGTTTCTAGCTTCTTCTAGCGTACGTTTTGCATTGCTGAAGAATTGAATACAAAGTCAAGAACCATCTTGACATTCAAATGGCAATCTGGAACGCCCTCTTTCTTTGCAAAATTCATGCATATTCGTCAAGAATCGGTTACCGAAAGCTAGAACTTTGGAACTTTTGCACACTTGCAGAATTGAATGAAAAGTCACGACCCACCTCAACATTCAATCAATAAGAATTCTAGAATGCCACTTTGGTTGTGGCTTCTATCCATACAGATCTCGATGGTGTTTCTAGCCTCTTCTAGCCTACGTTTTGCACTGCTAGAGAATTGAATACAATGTCAAGAACCATCTTGACATTCAAATGGGAATCCGGAACGCCCTCTTTCTTTGCAAAATTCATGCATATTCGTCAAGAATCGGTTACTGAAAGCTAGAACTTTGGAACTTTTGCACACTTGCAGAATTGAATGAAAAGTCACGACCCACCTCAACATTCAATCAATAAGAATTCTAGAATGCCACTTTGGTTGTGGCTTCTATCCATACAGATCTCGAGAGTGTTTCTAGCCTCTTCTAGCGTACGTTTTGCACTGCTGAAGAATTGAATACAAAGTCAAGAACCATCTGGACATTCAAATTGCAATCTGGAACGCCCTCTTTCTTTCCAAAATTCATGCATATTCGTCAAGAATCGGTTACCGAAAGCTAGAACTTTGGAACTTTTGCACACTTGCAGAATTGAATGAAAAGTCACGACCACCTCAACATTCAATCAAAAAGAATTCTAGAATGCCACTTTGGTTGTGGCTTCTATCCATACAGATCTCGAGGGTGTTTCTAGCCTCTTCTAGCGTACGTTTTGCACTGCTGGAGAATTGAATACAAAGTCAAGAACCATCTTGACATTCAAATGGCAATCCGGAACGCCCTCTTTCTTTGCAAAATTCATGCATATTCGTCAAGAATCGGTTACCGAAAGCTAGAACTTTGGAACTTTTGCACACTTGCAGAATTGAATGAAAAGTCACAACCCACCTCAACATTCAATCAATAAGAATTCTAGAATGCCACTTTGGTTGTGGCTTCTATCCATACAGATCTCGAGGGTGTTTCTAGCCTCTTCTAGCATACGTTTTTCACCGCTGGAGAATTGAATACAATGTCAAGAACCATCTTGGCATTCAAATGGTAATCCGGAACGCCTTCTTTCTTTGCAAAATTCATGCATATTCGTCAAGAATCAGTTACTGAAAGCTAGAACTTTGGAACTTTTGCACACTTGCAGAATTGAATGAAAAGTCACGACCCACCTCAACATTCAATCAATAAGAATTCTAGAATGCCACTTTGGTTGTGGCTTCTATCCATACAGATCTCGAGAGTGTTTCTAGCCTCTTCTAGCGTACGTTTTGCACTGCTGAAGAATTGAATACAAAGTCAAGAAGCATCTTGACATTCAAATTGCAATCTGGAACGCCCTCTTTCTTTGCAAAATTCATGCATATTCGTCAAGAATCAGTTACTGAAAGCTAGAACTTTGGAACTTTTGCACACTTGCAGAATTGAATGAAAAGTCACGACCCACCTCAACATTCAATCAATAAGAATTCTAGAATGCCACTTTGGTTGTGGCTTCTATCCATACAGATCTCGAGAGTGTTTCTAGCCTCTTCTAGCGTACGTTTTGCACTGCTGAAGAATTGAATACAAAGTCAAGAAGCATCTTGACATTCAAATGGCAATCTGGAACGCCCTCTTTCTTTGCAAAATTCATGCATATTCGTCAAGAATCGGTTACCGAAAGCTAGAACTTTGGAACTTTTGCACATTTGCAGAATTGAATGAAAAGTCACGACCCACCTCAACATTCAATCAATAAGAATTCTAGAATGCCACTTTGGTTGTGGCTTTTATCCATACAGATCTCGAGAGTGTTTCTAGCCTCTTCTAGCGTACGTTTTGCACTGCTGAAGAATTGAATACAAAGTCAAGAAGCATCTTGACATTCAAATGGGAATCTGGAACGCCCTCTTTCTTTGCAAAATTCATGCATATTCGTCAAGAATCGGCTACCGAAAGCTAGAACTTTGGAACTTTTGCACACTTGCAGAATTGAATGAAAAGTCACGACCCAGCTCAACATTCAATCAATAAGAATTCTAGAATGCCACTTTGGTTGTGGCTTCTATCCATACAGATCTCGAGAGTGTTTCTAGCCTCTTCTAGCGTACGTTTTGCACTGCTGCAGAATTGAATACAAAGTCAAGAACCATCTTGACATTCAAATGGCAATCTGGAACGCCCTCTTTCTTTGCAAAATTCATGCATATTCGTCAAGAATCGGTTACCGAAAGCTAGAACTTTGGAACTTTTGCACACTTGCAGAATTGAATGAAAAGTCACGACCCAGCTCAACATTCAATCAATAAGAATTCTAGAATGCCACTTTGGTTGTGGCTTCTATCCATACAGATCTCGAGAGTGTTTCTAGCCTGTTCTAGCGTACGTTTTGCACTGCTGAAGAATTGAATACAAAGTCAAGAACCATCTTGACATTCAAATGGCTATCTGGAACGCCCTCTTTCTTTGCAAAATTCATGCATATTCGTCAAGAATCGGTTACCGAAAGCTAGAACTTTGGAACTTTTGCACACTTGCAGAATTGAATGAAAAGTCACGACCCACCTCAACATTCAATCAATAAGAATTCTAGAATGCCACTTTGGTTGTGGCTTCTATCCATACAGATCTCGAGGGTGTTTCTAGCCTCTTCTAGCGTACGTTTTGCACTGCTGGAGAATTGAATACAAAGTCAAGAACCATCTTGACATTCAAATGGCAATCTGGAACGCCCTGTTTCATTGCAAAATTCATGCATATTCCTCAAGAATCGGTTACCGAAAGCTAGAACTTTGGAACTTTTGCACACTTGCAGAATTGAATGAAAAGTCACGACCCACCTCAACATTCAATCAATAAGAATTCTAGAATGCCACTTTGGTTGTGGCTTCTATCCATACAGATCTCGAGGGTGTTTCTAGACTCTTCTAGCGTACGTTTTGCACTGCTGGAGAATTGAATACAAAGTCAAGAACCATCTTGACATTCAAATGGCAATCTGGAACGCCCTCTTTCTTTGCAAAATTCATGCATATTCGTCAAGAATCGGTTACCGAAAGCTAGAACTTTGGAACTTTTGCACACTTGCAGAATTGAATGAAAAGTCACGACCCAGCTCAACATTCAATCAATAAGAATTCTAGAATGCCACTTTGGTTGTGGCTTCTATCCATAGAGATCTCGAGCGTGTTTCTAGCCTCTTCTAGCGTACGTTTTGCACTGCTGAAGAATTGAATACAAAGTCAAGAACCATCTGGACATTCAAATTGCAATCTGGAACGCCCTCTTTCTTTCCAAAATTCATGCATATTCGTCAAGAATCGGTTACCGAAAGCTAGAACTTTGGAACTTTTGCACACTTTCAGAATTGAATGAAAAGTCACGACCCACCTCAACATTCAATCAATAAGAATTCTAGAATGCCACTTTGGTTGTGGCTTCTATCCATACAGATCTCGAGAGTGTTTCTAGCTTCTTCTAGCGTACGTTTTGCATTGCTGAAGAATTGAATACAAAGTCAAGAACCATCTTGACATTCAAATGGCAATCTGGAACGCCCTCTTTCTTTGCAAAATTCATGCATATTCGTCAAGAATCGGTTACCGAAAGCTAGAACTTTGGAACTTTTGCACACTTGCAGAATTGAATGAAAAGTCACGACCCAGCTCAACATTCAATCAATAAGAATTCTAGAATGCCACTTTGGTTGTGGCTTCTATCCATAGAGATCTCGATGGTGTTTCTAGCCTCTTCTAGCCTACGTTTTGCACTGCTAGAGAATTGAATACAATGTCAAGAACCATCTTGACATTCAAATGGGAATCCGGAACGCCCTCTTTCTTTGCAAAATTCATGCATATTCGTCAAGAATCGGTTACTGAAAGCTAGAACTTTGGAACTTTTGCACACTTGCAGAATTGAATGAAAAGTCACGACCCACCTCAACATTCAATCAATAAGAATTCTAGAATGCCACTTTGGTTGTGGCTTCTATCCATACAGATCTCGAGAGTGTTTCTAGCCTCTTCTAGCGTACGTTTTGCACTGCTGAAGAATTGAATACAAAGTCAAGAACCATCTGGACATTCAAATTGCAATCTGGAACGCCCTCTTTCTTTCCAAAATTCATGCATATTCGTCAAGAATCGGTTACCGAAAGCTAGAACTTTGGAACTTTTGCACACTTGCAGAATTGAATGAAAAGTCACGACCACCTCAACATTCAATCAAAAAGAATTCTAGAATGCCACTTTGGTTGTGGCTTCTATCCATACAGATCTCGAGGGTGTTTCTAGCCTCTTCTAGCGTACGTTTTGCACTGCTGGAGAATTGAATACAAAGTCATGAACCATCTTGACATTCAAATGGCAATCCGGAACGCCCTCTTTCTTTGCAAAATTCATGCATATTCGTCAAGAATCGGTTACCGAAAGCTAGAACTTTGGAACTTTTGCACACTTGCAGAATTGAATGAAAAGTCACAACCCACCTCAACATTCAATCAATAAGAATTCTAGAATGCCACTTTGGTTGTGGCTTCTATCCATACAGATCTCGAGAGTGTTTCTAGCCTCTTCTAGCATACGTTTTTCACTGCTGAAGAATTGAATACAAAGTCAAGAACCATCTGGACATTCAAATTGCAATCTGGAACGCCCTCTTTCTTTCCAAAATTCATGCATATTCGTCAAGAATCAGTTACCGAAAGCTAGAACTTTGGAACTTTTGCACACTTGCAGAATTGAATGAAAAGTCACGACCACCTCAACATTCAATCAAAAAGAATTCTAGAATGCCACTTTGGTTGTGGCTTCTATCCATACAGATCTCGAGGGTGTTTCTAGCCTCTTCTAGCGTACGTTTTGCACTGCTGGAGAATTGAATACAAAGTCATGAACCATCTTGACATTCAAATGGCAATCCGGAACGCCCTCTTTCTTTGCAAAATTCATGCATATTCGTCAAGAATCGGTTACCGAAAGCTAGAACTTTGGAACTTTTGCACACTTGCAGAATTGAATGAAAAGTCACGACCCACCTCAACATTCAATCAATAAGAATTCTAGAATGCCACTTTGGTTGTGGCTTCTATCCATACAGATCTCGAGGGTGTTTCTAGTCTCTTCTAGCGTACGTTTTGCACCGCTGGAGAATTGAATACAATGTCAAGAACCATCTTGGCATTCAAATGGTAATCCGGAACGCCCTCTTTCTTTGCAAAATTCATGCATATTCGTCAAGAATCGGTTACCGAAAGCTAGAACTTTGGAACTTTTGCACACTTGCAGAATTGAATGAAAAGTCACGACCCAGCTCAACATTCAATCAATAAGAATTCTAGAATGCCACTTTGGTTGTGGCTTCTATCCATAGAGATCTCGAGAGTGTTTCTAGCCTCTTCTAGCGTACGTTTTGCACTGCTGAAGAATTGAATACAAAGTCAAGAAGTATCTTGACATTCAAATTGCAATCTGGAACGCCCTCTTTCTTTCCAAAATTCATGCATATTCGTCAAGAATCGGTTACCGAAAGCTAGAACTTTGGAACTTTTGCACACTTTCAGAATTGAATGAAAAGTCACGACCCACCTCAACATTCAATCAATAAGAATTCTAGAATGCCACTTTGGTTGTGGCTTCTATCCATAGAGATCTCGAGAGTGTTTCTAGCCTCTTCTAGCGTACGTTTTGCACTGCTGAAGAATTGAATACAAAGTCAAGAACCATCTTGACATTCAAATGGGAATCTGGAACGCCCTCTTTCTTTGCAAAATTCATGCATATTCGTCAAGAATCGGTTACCGAAAGCTAGAACTTTGGAACTTTTGCACACTTGCAGAATTGAATGAAAAGTCACGACCCAGCTCAACATTCAATCAATAAGAATTCTAGAATGCCACTTTGGTTGTGGCTTCTATCCATAGAGATCTCGAGAGTGTTTCTAGCCTCTTCTAGCGTACGTTTTGCACTGCTGAAGAATTGAATACAAAGTCAAGAACCATCTGGACATTCAAATTGCAATCTGGAACGCCCTCTTTCTTTCCAAAATTCATGCATATTCGTCAAGAATCGGTTACCGAAAGCTAGAACTTTGGAACTTTTGCACACTTTCAGAATTGAATGAAAAGTCACGACCCACCTCAACATTCAATCAATAAGAATTCTAGAATGCCACTTTGGTTGTGGCTTCTATCCATACAGATCTCGAGAGTGTTTCTAGCTTCTTCTAGCGTACGTTTTGCATTGCTGAAGAATTGAATACAAAGTCAAGAACCATCTTGACATTCAAATGGCAATCTGGAACGCCCTCTTTCTTTGCAAAATTCATGCATATTCGTCAAGAATCGGTTACCGAAAGCTAGAACTTTGGAACTTTTGCACACTTGCAGAATTGAATGAAAAGTCACGACCCACCTCAACATTCAATCAATAAGAATTCTAGAATGCCACTTTGGTTGTGGCTTCTATCCATACAGATCTCGATGGTGTTTCTAGCCTCTTCTAGCCTACGTTTTGCACTGCTAGAGAATTGAATACAATGTCAAGAACCATCTTGACATTCAAATGGGAATCCGGAACGCCCTCTTTCTTTGCAAAATTCATGCATATTCGTCAAGAATCGGTTACTGAAAGCTAGAACTTTGGAACTTTTGCACACTTGCAGAATTGAATGAAAAGTCACGACCCACCTCAACATTCAATCAATAAGAATTCTAGAATGCCACTTTGGTTGTGGCTTCTATCCATACAGATCTCGAGAGTGTTTCTAGCCTCTTCTAGCGTACGTTTTGCACTGCTGAAGAATTGAATACAAAGTCAAGAACCATCTGGACATTCAAATTGCAATCTGGAACGCCCTCTTTCTTTCCAAAATTCATGCATATTCGTCAAGAATCGGTTACCGAAAGCTAGAACTTTGGAACTTTTGCACACTTGCAGAATTGAATGAAAAGTCACGACCACCTCAACATTCAATCAAAAAGAATTCTAGAATGCCACTTTGGTTGTGGCTTCTATCCATACAGATCTCGAGGGTGTTTCTAGCCTCTTCTAGCGTACGTTTTGCACTGCTGGAGAATTGAATACAAAGTCAAGAACCATCTTGACATTCAAATGGCAATCCGGAACGCCCTCTTTCTTTGCAAAATTCATGCATATTCGTCAAGAATCGGTTACCGAAAGCTAGAACTTTGGAACTTTTGCACACTTGCAGAATTGAATGAAAAGTCACAACCCACCTCAACATTCAATCAATAAGAATTCTAGAATGCCACTTTGGTTGTGGCTTCTATCCATACAGATCTCGAGGGTGTTTCTAGCCTCTTCTAGCATACGTTTTTCACCGCTGGAGAATTGAATACAATGTCAAGAACCATCTTGGCATTCAAATGGTAATCCGGAACGCCCTCTTTCTTTGCAAAATTCATGCATATTCGTCAAGAATCGGCTACCGAAAGCTAGAACTTTGGAACTTTTGCACACTTGCAGAATTGAATGAAAAGTCACGACCCAGCTCAACATTCAATCAATAAGAATTCTAGAATGCCACTTTGGTTGTGGCTTCTATCCATACAGATCTCGAGAGTGTTTCTAGCCTCTTCTAGCGTACGTTTTGCACTGCTGCAGAATTGAATACAAAGTCAAGAACCATCTTGACATTCAAATGGCAATCTGGAACGCCCTCTTTCTTTGCAAAATTCATGCATATTCGTCAAGAATCGGTTACCGAAAGCTAGAACTTTGGAACTTTTGCACACTTGCAGAATTGAATGAAAAGTCACGACCCAGCTCAACATTCAATCAATAAGAATTCTAGAATGCCACTTTGGTTGTGGCTTCTATCCATACAGATCTCGAGAGTGTTTCTAGCCTGTTCTAGCGTACGTTTTGCACTGCTGAAGAATTGAATACAAAGTCAAGAAGCATCTTGACAGTCAAATGGCTATCTGGAACGCCCTCTTTCTTTGCAAAATTCATGCATATTCGTCAAGAATCGGTTACCGAAAGCTAGAACTTTGGAACTTTTGCACACTTGCAGAATTGAATGAAAAGTCACGACCCACCTCAACATTCAATCAATAAGAATTCTAGAATGCCACTTTGGTTGTGGCTTCTATCCATACAGATCTCGAGGGTGTTTCTAGCCTCTTCTAGCGTACGTTTTGCACTGCTGGAGAATTGAATACAAAGTCAAGAACCATCTTGACATTCAAATGGCAATCTGGAACGCCCTGTTTCTTTGCAAAATTCATGCATATTCTTCAAGAATCAGTTACCGAAAGCTAGAACTTTGGAACTTTTGCACACTTGCAGAATTGAATGAAAAGTCACGACCCACCTCAACATTCAATCAATAAGAATTCTAGAATGCCACTTTGGTTGTGGCTTCTATCCATACAGATCTCGAGAGTGTTTCTAGCCTCTTCTAGCGTACGTTTTGCACTGCTGAAGAATTGAATACAAAGTCAAGAACCATCTTGACATTCAAATGGCAATCTGGAACGCCCTCTTTCTTTGCAAAATTCATGCATATTCATCAAGAATCGGTGACCGAAAGCTAGAACTTTGGAACTTTTGCACACTTGCAGAATTGAATGAAAAGTCACGACCCACCTCAACATTCAATCAATAAGAATTCTAGAATGCCACTTTGGTTGTGGCTTCTATCCATACAGATCTCGAGGGTGTTTCTAGCCTCTTCTAGCGTACGTTTTGCACTGCTGGAGAATTCAATACAAAGTCAAGAACCATCTTGACATTCAAATGGCTATCTGGAACGCCCTCTTTCTTTGCAAAATTCATGCATATTCGTCAAGAATCGGTTACCGAAAGCTAGAACTTTGGAACTTTTGCACACTTGCAGAATTGAATGAAAAGTCACGACCCACCTCAACATTCAATCAATAAGAAGTCTAGAATGCCACTTTGGTTGTGGCTTCTATCCATACAGATCTCGAGGGTGTTTCTAGACTCTTCTAGCGTACGTTTTGCACTGCTGGAGAATTGAATACAAAGTCAAGAACCATCTTGACATTCAAATGGCAATCTGGAACGCCCTCTTTCTTTGCAAAATTCATGCATATCCGTCAAGAATCGGTTACCGAAAGCTAGAACTTTGGAACTTTTGCACATTTGAAGAATTGAATGAAAAGTCACGACCCACCTCAACATTCAATCAATAAGAATTCTAGAATGCCACTTTGGTTGTGGCTTCTATCCATACAGATCTCGATAGTGTTTCTAGCCTCTTCTAGCGTACGTTTTGCACTGCTGAGGAATTGAATACAAAGTCAAGAACCATGTTGACTTTCAAATGGCAATCTGGAACGCCCTCTTTCTTTGCAAAATTCATGCATATTCGTCAAGAATCGGTTACCGAAAGCTAGAACTTTGGAACTTTTGCACACTTGCAGAATTGAATGAAAAGTCACGACCCACCTCAACATTCAATCAATAAGAATTCTAGAATGCCACTTTGGTTGTGGCTTCTATCCATACAGATCTCGAGGGTGTTTCTAGCCTCTTCTAGCGTACGTTTTGCACTGCTGGAGAATTGAATACAAAGTCAAGAACCATCTTGACATTCAAATGGCAATCTGGAACGCCCTGTTTCTTTGCAAAATTCATGCATATTCGTCAAGAATCGGTTACCGAAAGCTAGAACTTTGGAACTTTTGCACACTTGCAGAATTGAATGAAAAGTCACGACCCACCTCAACATTCAATCAATAAGAATTCTAGAATGCCACTTTGGTTGTGGCTTCTATCCATACAGATCTCGAGGGTGTTTCTAGCCTCTTCTAGCGTACGTTTTGCACTGCTGGAGAATTGAATACAAAGTCAAGAACCATCTTGACATTCAAATGGCAATCTGGAACGCCCTGTTTCTTTGCAAAATTCATGCATATTCTTCAAGAATCAGTTACCGAAAGCTAGAACTTTGGAACTTTTGCACACTTGCAGAAATGAATGAAAAGTCACGACCAACCTCAACATTCAATCAATAAGAATTCTAGAATGCCACTTTGGTTGTGGCTTCTATCCATACAGATCTCGAGAGTGTTTCTAGCCTCTTCTAGCGTACGTTTTGCACTGCTGGAGAATTGAATACAAAGTCAAGAACCATCTTGACATTCAAATGGGAATCTGGAACGCCCTCTTTCTTTGCAAAATTCATGCATATTCGTCAAGAATCGGCTACCGAAAGCTAGAACTTTGGAACTTTTGCACACTTGCAGAATTGAATGAAAAGTCACGACCCAGCTCAACATTCAATCAATAAGAATTCTAGAATGCCACTTTGGTTGTGGCTTCTATCCATACAGATCTCGAGAGTGTTTCTAGCCTCTTCTAGCGTACGTTTTGCACTGCTGCAGAATTGAATACAAAGTCAAGAACCATCTTGACATTCAAATGGCAATCTGGAACGCCCTCTTTCTTTGCAAAATTCATGCATATTCGTCAAGAATCGGTTACCGAAAGCTAGAACTTTGGAACTTTTGCACACTTGCAGAATTGAATGAAAAGTCACGACCCAGCTCAACATTCAATCAATAAGAATTCTAGAATGCCACTTTGGTTGTGGCTTCTATCCATACAGATCTCGAGAGTGTTTCTAGCCTGTTCTAGCGTACGTTTTGCACTGCTGAAGAATTGAATACAAAGTCAAGAACCATCTTGACAGTCAAATGGCTATCTGGAACGCCCTCTTTCTTTGCAAAATTCATGCATATTCGTCAAGAATCGGTTACCGAAAGCTAGAACTTTGGAACTTTTGCACACTTGCAGAATTGAATGAAAAGTCACGACCCACCTCAACATTCAATCAATAAGAATTCTAGAATGCCACTTTGGTTGTGGCTTCTATCCATACAGATCTCGAGGGTGTTTCTAGCCTCTTCTAGCGTACGTTTTGCACTGCTGGAGAATTGAATACAAAGTCAAGAACCATCTTGACATTCAAATGGCAATCTGGAACGCCCTCTTTCTTTGCAAAATTCATGCATATTCGTCAAGAATCGGTTACCGAAAGCTAGAACTTTGGAACTTTTGCACACTTGCAGAATTGAATGAAAAGTCACGACCCACCTCAACATTCAATCAATAAGAATTATAGAATGCCACTTTGGTTGTGGCTTCTATCCATACAGATCTCGAGAGTGTTTCTAGCCTCTTCTAGCGTACGTTTTGCACTGCTGAAGAATTGAATACAAAGTCAAGAACCATGTTGACTTTCAAATGGCAATCTGGAACGCCCTCTTTCTTTGCAAAATTCATGCATATTCGTCAAGAATCGGTGACCGAAAGCTAGAACTTTGGAACTTTTGCACACTTGCAGAATTGAATGAAAAGTCAAGACCCACCTCAACATTCAATCAATAAGAATTCTAGAATGCCACTTTGGTTGTGGCTTCTATCCATACAGATCTCGAGAGTGTTTCTAGCCTCTTCTAGCGTACGTTTTGCACTGCTGAAGAATTGAATACAAAGTCAAGAACCATCTTGACATTCAAATGGCAATCTGGAACGCCCTCTTTCTTTGCAAAATTCATGCATATTCGTCAAGAATCGGCTACCGAAAGCTAGAACTTTGGAACTTTTGCACACTTGCAGAATTGAATGAAAAGTCACGACCCACCTCAACATTCAATCAATAAGAATTCTAGAATGCCACTTTGGTTGTGGCTTCTATCCATACAGATCTCGAGAGTGTTTCTAGCCTCTTCTAGCGTACGTTTTGCACTGCTGAAGAATTGAATACAAAGTCAAGAACCATCTTGACATTCAAATGGCAATCTGGAACGCCCTCTTTCTTTGCAAAATTCATGCATATTCGTCAAGAATCGGTGACCGAAAGCTAGAACTTTGGAACTTTTGCACACTTGCAGAATTGAATGAAAAGTCACGACCCACCTCAACATTCAATCAATAAGAATTCTAGAATGCCACTTTGGTTGTGGCTTCTATCCATACAGATCTCGAGGGTGTTTCTAGCCTCTTCTAGCGTACGTTTTGCACTGCTGGAGAATTCAATACAAAGTCAAGAACCATCTTGACATTCAAATGGCTATCTGGAACGCCCTCTTTCTTTGCAAAATTCATGCATATTCGTCAAGAATCGGTTACCGAAAGCTAGAACTTTGGAACTTTTGCACACTTGCAGAATTGAATGAAAAGTCACGACACACCTCAACATTCAATCAATAAGAAGTCTAGAATGCCACTTTGGTTGTGGCTTCTATCCATACAGATCTCGAGGGTGTTTCTAGACTCTTCTAGCGTACGTTTTGCACTGCTGGAGAATTGAATACAAAGTCAAGAACCATCTTGACATTCAAATGGCAATCTGGAACGCCCTCTTTCTTTGCAAAATTCATGCATATCCGTCAAGAATCGGTTACCGAAAGCTAGAACTTTGGAACTCTTGCACATTTGCAGAATTGAATGAAAAGTCACGACCCACCTCAACATTCAATCAATAAGAATTCTAGAATGCCACTTTGGTTGTGGCTTCTATCCATACAGATCTCGATAGTGTTTCTAGCCTCTTCTAGCGTACGTTTTGCACTGCTGGAGAATTCAATACAAAGTCAAGAACCATCTTGACATTCAAATGGCTATCTGGAACGCCCTCTTTCTTTGCAAAATTCATGCATATTCGTCAAGAATCGGTTACCGAAAGCTAGAACTTTGGAACTTTTGCACACTTGCAGAATTGAATGAAAAGTCACGACCCACCTCAACATTCAATCAATAAGAAGTCTAGAATGCCACTTTGGTTGTGGCTTCTATCCATACAGATCTCGAGGGTGTTTCTAGACTCTTCTAGCGTACGTTTTGCACTGCTGGAGAATTGAATACAAAGTCAAGAACCATCTTGACATTCAAATGGCAATCTGGAACGCCCTCTTTCTTTGCAAAATTCATGCATATTCGTCAAGAATCGGTTACCGAAAGCTAGAACTTTGGAACTTTTGCACACTTGCAGAATTGAATGAAAAGTCACGACCCAGCTCAACATTCAATCAATAAGAATTCTAGAATGCCACTTTGGTTGTGGCTTCTATCCATACAGATCTCGAGGGTGTTTCTAGCCTCTTCTAGCGTACGTTTTGCACTGCTGGAGAATTCAATACAAAGTCAAGAACCATCTTGACATTCAAATGGCTATCTGGAACGCCCTCTTTCTTTGCAAAATTCATGCATATTCGTCAAGAATCGGTTACCGAAAGCTAGAACTTTGGAACTTTTGCACACTTGCAGAATTGAATGAAAAGTCACGACCCACCTCAACATTCAATCAATAAGAAGTCTAGAATGCCACTTTGGTTGTGGCTTCTATCCATACAGATCTCGAGGGTGTTTCTAGCCTCTTCTAGCGTACGTTTTGCACTGCTGGAGAATTGAATACAAAGTCAAGAACCATCTTGACATTCAAATGGCAATCTGGAACGCCCTCTTTCTTTGCAAAATTCATGCATATTCGTCAAGAATCCGTTACCGAAAGCTAGAACTTTGGAACTTTTGCACACTTGCAGAATTGAATGAAAAGTCACGACCCACCTCAACATTCAATCAATAAGAATTCTAGAATGCCACTTTGGTTGTGGCTTCTATCCATACAGATCTCGAGGGTGTTTCTAGCCTCTTCAAGCGTACGTTTTGCACTGCTGAAGAATTGAATACAAAGTCAAGAACCATCTTGACATTCAAATGGCAATCTGGAACGCCCTCTTTCTTTGCAAAATTCATGCATATTCCTCAAGAATCGGCTACCGAAAGCTAGAACTTTGGAACTTTTGCACACTTGCAGAATTGAATGAAAAGTCACGACCCACCTCAACATTCAATCAATAACAATTCTAGAATGCCACTTTGGTTGTGGCTTCTATCCATACAGATCTTGAGAGTGTTTCTAGCCTCTTCTAGCGTACGTTTTGCACTGCTGAAGAATTGAATACAAAGTCAAGAGCCATCTGGACATTCAAATTGCAATCTGGAACGCTCTCTTTCTTTCCAAAATTCATGCATATTCGTCAAGAATCCGTTACCGAAAGCTAGAACTTTGGAACTTTTGCACACTTGCAGAATTGAATGAAAAGTCACGACCCACCTCAACATTCAATCAATAAGAATTCTAGAATGCCACTTTGGTTGTGGCTTCTATCCATACAGATCTCGAGGGTGTTTCTAGCCTCTTCAAGCGTACGTTTTGCACTGCTGAAGAATTGAATACAAAGTCAAGAACCATCTTGACATTCAAATGGCAATCTGGAACGCCCTCTTTCTTTGCAAAATTCATGCATATTCGTCAAGAATCCGTTACCGAAAGCTAGAACTTTGGAACTTTTGCACACTTGCAGAATTGAATGAAAAGTCACGACCCACCTCAACATTCAATCAATAAGAATTCTAGAATGCCACTTTGGTTGTGGCTTCTATCCATACAGATCTCGAGGGTGTTTCTAGCCTCTTCAAGCGTACGTTTTGCACTGCTGAAGAATTGAATACAAAGTCAAGAACCATCTTGACATTCAAATGGCAATCTGGAACGCCCTCTTTCTTTGCAAAATTCATGCATATTCGTCAAGAATCGGTTACCGAAAGCTAGAACTTTGGAACTTTTGCACACTTGCAGAATTGAATGAAAAGTCACGACCCACCTCAACATTCAATCAATAAGAATTATAGAATGCCACTTTGGTTGTGGCTTCTATCCATACAGATCTCGAGAGTGTTTCTAGCCTCTTCTAGCGTACGTTTTGCACTGCTGAAGAATTGAATACAAAGTCAAGAACCATGTTGACTTTCAAATGGCAATCTGGAACGCCCTCTTTCTTTGCAAAATTCATGCATATTCGTCAAGAATCGGTGACCGAAAGCTAGAACTTTGGAACTTTTGCACACTTGCAGAATTGAATGAAAAGTCAAGACCCACCTCAACATTCAATCAATAAGAATTCTAGAATGCCACTTTGGTTGTGGCTTCTATCCATACAGATCTCGAGAGTGTTTCTAGCCTCTTCTAGCGTACGTTTTGCACTGCTGAAGAATTGAATACAAAGTCAAGAACCATCTTGACATTCAAATGGCAATCTGGAACGCCCTCTTTCTTTGCAAAATTCATGCATATTCGTCAAGAATCGGCTACCGAAAGCTAGAACTTTGGAACTTTTGCACACTTGCAGAATTGAATGAAAAGTCACGACCCACCTCAACATTCAATCAATAAGAATTCTAGAATGCCACTTTGGTTGTGGCTTCTATCCATACAGATCTCGAGAGTGTTTCTAGCCTCTTCTAGCGTACGTTTTGCACTGCTGAAGAATTGAATACAAAGTCAAGAACCATCTTGACATTCAAATGGCAATCTGGAACGCCCTCTTTCTTTGCAAAATTCATGCATATTCGTCAAGAATCGGTGACCGAAAGCTAGAACTTTGGAACTTTTGCACACTTGCAGAATTGAATGAAAAGTCACGACCCACCTCAACATTCAATCAATAAGAATTCTAGAATGCCACTTTGGTTGTGGCTTCTATCCATACAGATCTCGAGGGTGTTTCTAGCCTCTTCTAGCGTACGTTTTGCACTGCTGGAGAATTCAATACAAAGTCAAGAACCATCTTGACATTCAAATGGCTATCTGGAACGCCCTCTTTCTTTGCAAAATTCATGCATATTCGTCAAGAATCGGTTACCGAAAGCTAGAACTTTGGAACTTTTGCACACTTGCAGAATTGAATGAAAAGTCACGACCCACCTCAACATTCAATCAATAAGAAGTCTAGAATGCCACTTTGGTTGTGGCTTCTATCCATACAGATCTCGAGGGTGTTTCTAGACTCTTCTAGCGTACGTTTTGCACTGCTGGAGAATTGAATACAAAGTCAAGAACCATCTTGACATTCAAATGGCAATCTGGAACGCCCTCTTTCTTTGCAAAATTCATGCATATCCGTCAAGAATCGGTTACCGAAAGCTAGAACTTTGGAACTTTTGCACATTTGCAGAATTGAATGAAAAGTCACGACCCACCTCAACATTCAATCAATAAGAATTCTAGAATGCCACTTTGGTTGTGGCTTCTATCCATACAGATCTCGATAGTGTTTCTAGCCTCTTCTAGCGTACGTTTTGCACTGCTGAGGAATTGAATACAAAGTCAAGAACCATGTTGACTTTCAAATGGCAATCTGGAACGCCCTCTTTCTTTGCAAAATTCATGCATATTCCTCAAGAATCGGCTACCGAAAGCTAGAACTTTGGAACTTTTGCACACTTGCAGAATTGAATGAAAAGTCACGACCCACCTCAACATTCAATCAATAAGAATTCTAGAATGCCACTTTGGTTGTGGCTTCTATCCATACAGATCTCGAGGGTGTTTCTAGCCTCTTCTAGCGTACGTTTTGCACTGCTGGAGAATTGAATACAAAGTCAAGAACCATCTTGACATTCAAATGGCAATCTGGAACGCCCTCTTTCTTTGCAAAATTCATGCATATTCGTCAAGAATCGGTTACCGAAAGCTAGAACTTTGGAACTTTTGCACACTTGCAGAATTGAATGAAAAGTCACGACCCACCTCAACATTCAATCAATAAGAATTCTAGAATGCCACTTTGGTTGTGGCTTCTATCCATACAGATCTCGAGGGTGTTTCTAGCCTCTTCTAGCGTACGTTTTGCACTGCTGGAGAATTGAATACAAAGTCAAGAACCATCTTGACATTCAAATGGCTATCTGGAATGCAATCTTTCTTTGCAAAATTCATGCATATTCGTCAAGAATCGGTTACCGAAAGCTAGAACTTTGGAACTTTTGCACACTTGCAGAATTGAATGAAAAGTCACGACCCACCTCAACATTCAATCAATAAGAATTCTAGAATGCCACTTTGGTTGTGGCTTCTATCCATACAGATCTCGAGGGTGTTTCTAGCCTCTTCTAGCGTACGTTTTGCACTGCTGGAGAATTGAATACAAAGTCAAGAACCATCTTGACATTCAAATGGCTATCTGGAATGCAATCTTTCTTTGCAAAATTCATGCATATTCGTGAAGAATTGGTTACCGAAAGCTAGAACTTTGGAACTTTTGCACACTTGCAGAATTGAATGAAAAGTCACGACCCACCTCAACATTCAATCAATAAGAATTCTAGCATGCCACTTTGGTTGTGGCTTCTATCCATACAGATCTCGAGGGTGTTTCTAGCCTCTTCTAGCGTACGTTTTGCACTGCTGAAGAATTGAATACAAAGTCAAGAACCAAGTTGACATTCAAATGGCAATCTGGAACGCCCTCTTTCTTTGCAAAATTCATGCATATTCGTCAAGAATCCGTTACCGAAAGCTAGAACTTTGGAACTTTTGCACACTTGCAGAATTGAATGAAAAGTCACGACCCACCTCAACATTCAATCAATAAGAATTCTAGAATGCCACTTTGGTTGTGGCTTCTATCCATACAGATCTCGAGGGTGTTTCTAGCCTCTTCAAGCGTACGTTTTGCACTGCTGAAGAATTGAATACAAAGTCAAGAACCATCTTGACATTCAAATGGCAATCTGGAACGCCCTCTTTCTTTGCAAAATTCATGCATATTCGTCAAGAATCGGTTACCGAAAGCTAGAACTTTGGAACTTTTGCACACTTGCAGAATTGAATGAAAAGTCACGACCCAGCTCAACATTCAATCAATAAGAATTCTAGAATGCCACTTTGGTTGTGGCTTCTATCCATACAGATCTCGAGGGTGTTTCTAGCCTCTTCTAGCGTACGTTTTGCACTGCTGGAGAATTCAATACAAAGTCAAGAACCATCTTGACATTCAAATGGCTATCTGGAACGCCCTCTTTCTTTGCAAAATTCATGCATATTCGTCAAGAATCGGTTACCGAAAGCTAGAACTTTGGAACTTTTGCACACTTGCAGAATTGAATGAAAAGTCACGACCCACCTCAACATTCAATCAATAAGAAGTCTAGAATGCCACTTTGGTTGTGGCTTCTATCCATACAGATCTCGAGGGTGTTTCTAGCCTCTTCTAGCGTACGTTTTGCACTGCTGGAGAATTGAATACAAAGTCAAGAACCATCTTGACATTCAAATGGCAATCTGGAACGCCCTCTTTCTTTGCAAAATTCATGCATATTCGTCAAGAATCCGTTACCGAAAGCTAGAACTTTGGAACTTTTGCACACTTGCAGAATTGAATGAAAAGTCACGACCCACCTCAACATTCAATCAATAAGAATTCTAGAATGCCACTTTGGTTGTGGCTTCTATCCATACAGATCTCGAGGGTGTTTCTAGCCTCTTCAAGCGTACGTTTTGCACTGCTGAAGAATTGAATACAAAGTCAAGAACCATCTTGACATTCAAATGGCAATCTGGAACGCCCTCTTTCTTTGCAAAATTCATGCATATTCCTCAAGAATCGGCTACCGAAAGCTAGAACTTTGGAACTTTTGCACACTTGCAGAATTGAATGAAAAGTCACGACCCACCTCAACATTCAATCAATAACAATTCTAGAATGCCACTTTGGTTGTGGCTTCTATCCATACAGATCTTGAGAGTGTTTCTAGCCTCTTCTAGCGTACGTTTTGCACTGCTGAAGAATTGAATACAAAGTCAAGAGCCATCTGGACATTCAAATTGCAATCTGGAACGCTCTCTTTCTTTCCAAAATTCATGCATATTCGTCAAGAATCCGTTACCGAAAGCTAGAACTTTGGAACTTTTGCACACTTGCAGAATTGAATGAAAAGTCACGACCCACCTCAACATTCAATCAATAAGAATTCTAGAATGCCACTTTGGTTGTGGCTTCTATCCATACAGATCTCGAGGGTGTTTCTAGCCTCTTCAAGCGTACGTTTTGCACTGCTGAAGAATTGAATACAAAGTCAAGAACCATCTTGACATTCAAATGGCAATCTGGAACGCCCTCTTTCTTTGCAAAATTCATGCATATTCGTCAAGAATCCGTTACCGAAAGCTAGAACTTTGGAACTTTTGCACACTTGCAGAATTGAATGAAAAGTCACGACCCACCTCAACATTCAATCAATAAGAATTCTAGAATGCCACTTTGGTTGTGGCTTCTATCCATACAGATCTCGAGGGTGTTTCTAGCCTCTTCAAGCGTACGTTTTGCACTGCTGAAGAATTGAATACAAAGTCAAGAACCATCTTGACATTCAAATGGCAATCTGGAACGCCCTCTTTCTTTGCAAAATTCATGCATATTCGTCAAGAATCGGTTACCGAAAGCTAGAACTTTGGAACTTTTGCACACTTGCAGAATTGAATGAAAAGTCACGACCCACCTCAACATTCAATCAATAAGAATTATAGAATGCCACTTTGGTTGTGGCTTCTATCCATACAGATCTCGAGAGTGTTTCTAGCCTCTTCTAGCGTACGTTTTGCACTGCTGAAGAATTGAATACAAAGTCAAGAACCATGTTGACTTTCAAATGGCAATCTGGAACGCCCTCTTTCTTTGCAAAATTCATGCATATTCGTCAAGAATCGGTGACCGAAAGCTAGAACTTTGGAACTTTTGCACACTTGCAGAATTGAATGAAAAGTCAAGACCCACCTCAACATTCAATCAATAAGAATTCTAGAATGCCACTTTGGTTGTGGCTTCTATCCATACAGATCTCGAGAGTGTTTCTAGCCTCTTCTAGCGTACGTTTTGCACTGCTGAAGAATTGAATACAAAGTCAAGAACCATCTTGACATTCAAATGGCAATCTGGAACGCCCTCTTTCTTTGCAAAATTCATGCATATTCGTCAAGAATCGGCTACCGAAAGCTAGAACTTTGGAACTTTTGCACACTTGCAGAATTGAATGAAAAGTCACGACCCACCTCAACATTCAATCAATAAGAATTCTAGAATGCCACTTTGGTTGTGGCTTCTATCCATACAGATCTCGAGAGTGTTTCTAGCCTCTTCTAGCGTACGTTTTGCACTGCTGAAGAATTGAATACAAAGTCAAGAACCATCTGGACATTCAAATTGCAATCTGGAACACTCTCTTTCTTTCCAAAATTCATGCATATTCGTCAAGAATCGGTTACCGAAAGCTAGAACTTTGGAACTTTTGCACACTTGCAGAATTGAATGAAAAGTCACGACCCACCTCAACATTCAATCAATAAGAATTCTAGAATGCCACTTTGGTTGTGGCTTCTATCCATACAGATCTCGAGGGTGTTTCTAGCCTCTTCTAGCGTACGTTTTGCACTGCTGGAGAATTGAATACAAAGTCAAGAACCATCTTGACATTCAAATGGCAATCTGGAACGCCCTCTTTCTTTGCAAAATTCATGCATATTCGTCAAGAATCGGTTACCGAAAGCTAGAACTTTGGAACTTTTGCACATTTGCAGAATTGAATGAAAAGTCACGACCCACCTCAACATTCAATCAATAAGAATTCTAGAATGCCACTTTGGTTGTGGCTTCTATCCATACAGATCTCGATAGTGTTTCTAGCCTCTTCTAGCGTACGTTTTGCACTGCTGAGGAATTGAATACAAAGTCAAGAACCATGTTGACTTTCAAATGGCAATCTGGAACGCCCTCTTTCTTTGCAAAATTCATGCATATTCCTCAAGAATCGGCTACCGAAAGCTAGAACTTTGGAACTTTTGCACACTTGCAGAATTGAATGAAAAGTCACGACCCACCTCAACATTCAATCAATAAGAATTCTAGAATGCCACTTTGGTTGTGGCTTCTATCCATACAGATCTTGAGAGTGTTTCTAGCCTCTTCTAGCGTACGTTTTGCACTGCTGAAGAATTGAATACAAAGTCAAGAGCCATCTGGACATTCAAATTGCAATCTGGAACGCTCTCTTTCTTTCCAAAATTCATGCATATTCGTCAAGAATCGGTTACCGAAAGCTAGAACTTTGGAACTTTTGCACACTTGCAGAATTGAATGAAAAGTCACGACCCACCTCAACATTCAATCAAAAAGAATTCTAGAATGCCACTTTGGTTGTGGCTTCTATCCATACAGATCTCGAGAGTGTTTCTAGCATCTTCTAGCGTACGTTTTGCACTGCTAAAGAATTGAATACAAAGTCAAGAACCATCTTGACATTCAAATGGCAATCTGGAACGCCCTCTTTCTTTGCAAAATTCATGCATATTCGTCAAGAATCGGTTACCGAAAGCTAGAACTTTGGAACTTTTGCACACTTGCAGAATTGAATGAAAAGTCACGACCCACCTCAACATTCAATCAATAAGAATTCTAGAATGCCACTTTGGTTGTGGCTTCTATCCATACAGATCTCGAGGGTGTTTCTAGCCTCTTCTAGCGTACGTTTTGCACTGCTGAAGAATTGAATACAAAGTCAAGAACCATCTTGACATTCAAATGGCAATCGGGAACGCCCTCTTTCTTTGCAAAATTCATGCATATTCGTCAAGAATCGGTTACCGAAAGCTAGAACTTTGGAACTTTTGCACACTTGCAGAATTGAATGAAAAGTCACGACCCAGCTCAACATTCAATCAATAAGAATTCTAGAATGCCACTTTGGTTGTGGCTTCTATCCATACAGATCTCGAGGGTGTTTCTAGCCTCTTCTAGCGTACGTTTTGCACTGCTGAAGAATTGAATACAAAGTCAAGAACCATCTTGACATTCAAATGGCAATCGGGAACGCCCTCTTTCTTTGCAAAATTCATGCATATTCGTCAAGAATCGGTTACCGAAAGCTAGAACTTTGGAACTTTTGCACACTTGCAGAATTGAATGAAAAGTCACGACCCAGCTCAACATTCAATCAATAAGAATTCTAGAATGCCACTTTGGTTGTGGCTTCTATCCATACAGATCTCGAGAGTGTTTCTAGCCTCTTCTAGCGTACGTTTTGCACTGCTGAAGAATTGAATACAAAGTCAAGAACCATCTTGACATTCAAATGGCTATCCGGAACGCCCTCTTTCTTTGCAAAATTCATGCATATTCGTCAAGAATCGGTTACCGAAAGCTAGAACTTTGGAACTTTTGCACACTTGCAGAATTGAATGAAAAGTCACGACCCAGCTCAACATTCAATCAATAAGAATTCTAGAATGCCACTTTGGTTGTGGCTTCTATCCATACAGATCTCGAGAGTGTTTCTAGCCTCTTCTAGCGTACGTTTTGCACTGCTGAAGAATTGAATACAAAGTCAAGAACCATCTTGACATTCAAATGGCAATCTGGAACGCCCTCTTTCTTTGCAAAATTCATGCATATTCCTCAAGAATCGGTTACCGAAAGCTAGAACTTTGGAACTTTTGCACACTTGCAGAATTGAATGAAAAGTCACGACCCAGCTCAACATTCAATCAATAAGAATTCTAGAATGCCACTTTGGTTGTGGCTTCTATCCATACAGATCTCGAGAGTGTTTCTAGTCTCTTCTAGCGTACGTTTTGCACTGCTGAAGAATTGAATACAAAGTCAAGAACCATCTTGACATTCAAATGGCTATCCGGAACACCCTCTTTCTTTGCAAAATTCATGCATATTCGTCAAGAATCGGTTACCGAAAGCTAGAACTTTGGAACTTTTGCACACTTGCAGAATTGAATGAAAAGTCACGACCCACCTCAACATTCAATCAATAAGAATTCTAGAATGCCACTTTGGTTGTGGCTTCTATCCATACAGATCTCGAGGGTGTTTCTAGCCTCTTCTAGCGTACGTTTTGCACTGCTGGAGAATTGAATACAAAGTCAAGAACCATCTTGACATTCAAATGGCAATCTGGAACGCCCTCTTTCTTTGCAAAATTCATGCATATTCGTCAATAATCGGTTACCGAAAGCTAGAACTTTGGAACTTTTGCACACTTGCAGAATTGAATGAAAAGTCACGACCCACCTCAACATTCAATCAATAAGAATTCTAGAATGCCACTTTGGTTGTGGCTTCTATCCATACAGATCTCGAGGGTGTTTCTAGCCTCTTCTAGCGTACGTTTTGCACTGCTGGAGAATTGAATACAAAGTCAAGAACCATCTTGACATTCAAATGGCTATCTGGAATGCAATCTTTCTTTGCAAAATTCATGCATATTCGTCAAGAATCGGTTACCGAAAGCTAGAACTTTGGAACTTTTGCACACTTGCAGAATTGAATGAAAAGTCACGACCCACCTCAACATTCAATCAATAAGAATTCTAGAATGCCACTTTGGTTGTGGCTTCTATCCATACAGATCTCGAGGGTGTTTCTAGCCTCTTCTAGCGTACGTTTTGCACTGCTGGAGAATTCAATACAAAGTCAAGAACCATCTTGACATTCAAATGGCTATCTGGAATGCAATCTTTCTTTGCAAAATTCATGCATATTCGTCAAGAATTGGTTACCGAAAGCTAGAACTTTGGAACTTTTGCACACTTGCAGAATTGAATGAAAAGTCACGACCCACCTCAACATTCAATCAATAAGAATTCTAGAATGCCACTTTGGTTGTGGCTTCTATCCATACAGATCTCGAGAGTGTTTCTAGCCTCTTCTAGCGTACGTTTTGCACTGCTGAAGAATTGAATACAAAGTCAAGAACCATCTTGACATTCAAATGGCAATCTGGAACGCCCTCTTTCTTTGCAAAATTCATGCATAGTCGTCAAGAATCGGTTACCGAAAGCTAGAACTTTGGAACTTTTCCACACTTGCAGAATTGAATGAAAAGTCACGACCCACCTCAACATTCAATCAATAAGAATTCTAGAATGCCACTTTGGTTGTGGCTTCTATCCATACAGATTTCGAGAGTGTTTCTAGCCTCTTCTAGCGTACGTTTTGCACTGCTGAAGAATTGAATACAAAGTCAAGAACCATCTTGACATTCAAATGGCTATCTGGAACGCCCTCTTTCTTTGCAAAATTCATGCATATTCGTCAAGAATCGGTTACCGAAAGCTAGAACTTTGGAACTTTTGCACACTTGCAGAATTGAATGAAAAGTCACGACCCACCTCAACATTCAATCAATAAGAATTCTAGAATGCCACTTTGGTTGTGGCTTCTATCCATACAGATCTCGAGGGTGTTTCTAGCCTCTTCTAGCGTACGTTTTGCACTGCTGGAGAATTGAATACAAAGTCAAGAACCATCTTGACATTCAAATGGCAATCTGGAACGCCCTCTTTCTTTGCAAAATTCATGCATATTCGTCAAGAATCGGTTACCGAAAGCTAGAACTTTGGAACTTTTGCACACTTGCAGAATTGAATGAAAAGTCACGACCCACCTCAACATTCAATCAATAAGAATTCTAGAATGCCACTTTGGTTGTGGCTTCTATCCATACAGATCTCGAGGGTGTTTCTAGCCTCTTCTAGCGTACGTTTTGCACTGCTGGAGAATTGAATACAAAGTCAAGAACCATCTTGACATTCACATGGCTATCTGGAATGCAATCTTTCTTTGCAAAATTCATGCATATTCGTCAAGAATCCGTTACCGAAAGCTAGAACTTTGGAACTTTTGCACACTTGCAGAATTGAATGAAAAGTCACGACCCACCTCAACATTCAATCAATAAGAATTCTAGAATGCCACTTTGGTTGTGGCTTCTATCCATACAGATCTCGAGGTGTTTCTAGCCTCTTCTAGCGTACGTTTTGCACTGCTGAAGAATTGAATACAAAGTCAAGAACCATCTTGACATTCAAATGGCAATCTGGAACGCCCTCTTTCTTTGCAAAATTCTTGCATATTCGTCAAGAATCAGTTACCGAAAGCTAGAACTTTGGAACTTTTGCACACTTGCAGAATTGAACGAAAAGTCACGACCCACCTCAAAATTCAATCAATAAGAATTCTGGAATGCCCCTTTGGTTGTGGCTTCTATCCATACAGATCTCAAAAGTTTTTCTAGCCTCTTCTAGCGTACGTTTTGCACTGCTGATACAAAGTCAAGAACCATCTTGACATTCAAATGGCAATTTGGAACGCCCTCTTTCTTTGCAAAATTCATGCATATTCGTCAAGAATCGGTTACCGAAAGCTAGAACTTTGGAACTTTTGCACACTTGCAGAATTGAATGAAAAGTCACGACCCACCTCAACATTCAATCAATAAGAATTCTAGAATGCCACTTTGGTTGTGGCTTCTATCCATACAGATCTCGAGGTGTTTCTAGCCTCTTCTAGCGTACGTTTTGCACTGCTGAAGAATTGAATACAAAGTCAAGAACCATCTTGACATTCAAATGGCAATCTGGAACGCCCTCTTTCTTTGCAAAATTCTTGCATATTCGTCAAGAATCAGTTACCGAAAGCTAGAACTTTGGAACTTTTGCACACTTGCAGAATTGAACGAAAAGTCACGACCCACCTCAAAATTCAATCAATAAGAATTCTGGAATGCCCCTTTGGTTGTGGCTTCTATCCATACAGATCTCGAAAGTTTTTCTAGCCTCTTCTAGCGTACGTTTTGCACTGCTGATACAAAGTCAAGAACCATCTTGACATTCAAATGGCAATTTGGAACGCCCTCTTTCTTTGCAAAATTCATGCATATTCGTCAAGAATCGGTTACCGAAAGCTAGAACTTTGGAACTTTTGCACACTTGCAGAATTGAATGAAAAGTCACGACCCACCTCAACATTCAATCAATAAGAATTCTAGAATGCCACTTTGGTTGTGGCTTCTGTCCATACAGATCTCGAGAGTGTTTCTAGCCTCTTCTAGCGTACGTTTTGCACTGCTGAAGAATTGAATACAAAGTCAAGAACCATCTTGACATTCAAATGGCAATCTGGAACGCCCTCTTTCTTTGCAAAATTCATGCATATTCGTCAAGAATCGGTTACCGAAAGCTAGAACTTTGGAACTTTTGCACACTTGCAGAATTGAATGAAAAGTCACGACCCACCTCAAAATTCAATCAATAAGAATTCTAGAATGCCCCTTTGGTTGTGGCTTCTATCCATACAGATCTCGAAAGTTTTTCTAGCCTCTTCTAGCGTACGTTTTGCACTGCTGATACAAAGTCAAGAACCATCTTAAAATTCAAATGGCAATTTGGAACGCCCTCTTTCTTTGCAAAATTCATGCATAGTCGTCAAGAATCGGTTACCGAAAGCTAGAACTTTGGAACTTTTCCACACTTGCAGAATTGAATGAAAAGTCACGACCCACCTCAACATTCAATCAATAAGAATTCTAGAATGCCACTTTGGTTGTGGCTTCTATCCATACAGATCTCGAGAGTGTTTCTAGCCTCTTCTAGCGTACGTTTTGCACTGCTGAAGAATTGAATACAAAGTCAAGAACCATCTTGACATTCAAATGGCAATCTAGAACGGCCTCTTTCTTTGCAAAATTCATGCATATTCGTCAAGAATCGGTTACCGAAAGCTAGAACTTTGGAACTTGTGCACACTTGCAGAATTGAATGAAAAGTCACGACCCACCTCAACATTCAATCAATAAGAATTCTAGAATGCCACTTTGGTTGTGGCTTCTGTCCATACAGATCTCGAGAGTGTTTCTAGCCTCTTCTAGCGTACGTTTTGCACTGCTGAACAATTGAATACAAAGTCAAAAACCATCTTGACATTCAAATGGCAATCCGGAATGCCCTCTTTCTTTGCAAAATTCATGCATATTCGTCAAGAATCGGTTACCGAAAGCTAGAACTTTGGAACTTTTGCACACTTGCAGAATTGAATGAAAAGTCACGACCCACCTCAAAATTAAATCAATAAGAATTCTAGAATGCCCCTTTGGTTGTGGCTTCTATCCATACAGATCTCGACAGTGTTTCTAGCCTCTTCTAGCGTACGTTTTGCACTGCTGATACAAAGTCAAGAACCATCTTGACATTCAAATGGCAATCAGGAACGCCCTCTTTCTTTGCAAAATTCTTGTATATTCGTCAAGAATCAGTTACCGAAAGCTAGAACTTTGGAACTTTTGCACACTTGCAGAATTGAATGAAAAGTCACGACCCACCTCAAAATTCAATCAATAAGAATTCTAGAATGCCCCTTTGGTTGTGGCTTCTATCCATACAGATCTCGAAAGTTTTTCTAGCCTCTTCTAGCGTACGTTTTGCACTGCTGAAGAATTGAATACAAAGTAAAGAACCATCTTGACATTCAAATGGCAATCCGGAACGCCCTCTTTCTTTGCAAAATTCATGCATATTCGTCAAGAAACGGTTACCGAAAGCTAGAACTTTGGAACTTTTGCACACTTACAGAATTGAATGAAAAGTCACGACCCACCTCAACATTCAATCAAGAAGAATTCTAGAATGCTACTTTGATTGTGGCTTCTATCCATACAGATCTCGAGAGTGTTTCTAGCCTCTTCTAGCGTACGTTTTGCACTGCTGAAGAATTGAATACAAAGTCAAGAACCATCTTGACATTCAAATGGCAATCTGGAACGCCCTCTTTCTTTGCAAAATTCATGCATATTCGTCAAGAATCGGTTACCGAAAGCTAGAACTTTGGAACTTTTGCACACTTGCAGAATTGAATGAAAAGTCACGACCCACCTCAACATTCAATCAATAAGAATTCTAGAATGCCACTTTCGCTGTGGCTTCTATCCATAGAGATCTCGAGAGTGTTTCTAGCCTCTTCTAGCGTACGTTTTGCACAGCTGAAGAATTGAATACAAAGTCAAGAACCATCTTGACATTCAAATGGCAATCCGGAACACCCTCTTTCTTTGCAAAATTCATGCATATTCGTCAAGAATCGGTTACCGAAAGCTAGAACTTTGGAACTTTTGCACACTTGCAGAATTGAATGAAAAGTCACGACCCACCTCAACATTCAATCAATAAGAATTCTAGAATGCCCCTTTGGTTGTGGCTTCTATCCATACAGATCTCGACAGTGTTTCTAGCCTCTTCTAGCGTACGTTTTGCACTGCTGATACAAAGTCAAGAACCATCTTGACATTCAAATGGCAATCTGGAACGCCCTCTTTCTTTGCAAAATTCTTGCATATTCGTCAAGAATCAGTTACCGAAAGCTAGAACTTTGGAACTTTTGCACACTTGCAGAATTGAATGAAAAGTCACGACCCACCTCAAAATTCAATCAAAAAGAATTCTAGAATGCCCCTTTGGTTGTGGCTTCTGTCCATACAGATCTCGAAAGTTTTTCTAGCCTCTTCTAGCGTACGTTTTGCACTGCTGATACAAAGTCAAGAACCATCTTGACATTCAAATGGCAATTTGGAACGCCCTCTTTCTTTGCAAAATTCATGCATATTCGTCAAGAATCGGTTACCGAAAGCTAGAACTTTGGAACTTTTCCACACTTGTAGAATTGAATGAAAAGTCACGACCCACCTCAACATTCAAGCAATAAGAATTCTAGAATGCCACTTTGGTTGTGGCTTCTGTCCATACAGATCTCGAGAGTGTTTCTAGCCTCTTCTAGCGTACGTTTTGCACTGCTGAAGAATTGAATACAAAGTCAAGAACCATCTTGACATTCAAATGGCAATCTGGAACGCCCTCTTTCTTTGCAAAATTCATGCATATTCGTTAAGAATCGGTTACCGAAAGCTAGAACTTTGGAACTTTTGCACACTTGCAGAATTGAATGAAAAGTCACGACCCACCTCAAAATTCAATCAATAAGAATTCTAAAATGCCCCTTTGGTTGTGGCTTCTATCCATACAGATCTCGAAAGTTTTTCTAGCCTCTTCTAGCGTACGTTTTGCACTGCTGATACAAAGTCAAGAACCATCTTGACATTCAAATGGCAATTTGGAACGCCCTCTTTCTTTGCAAAATTCATGCATAGTCGTCAAGAATCGGTTACCGAAAGCTAGAACTTTGGAACTTTTCAACACTTGCAGAATTGAATGAAAAGTCACGACCCACCTCAACATTCAATCAGTAAGAATTCTAGAATGCCACTTTGGTTGTGGCTTCTATCCATAGAGATCTCGAGAGTGTTTCTAGCCTCTTCTAGCGTACGTTTTGCACTGCTAAAGAATTGAATACAAAGTCAAGAACCATCTTGACATTCAAATGGCAATCTAGAACGGCCTCTTTCTTTGCAAAATTCATGCATATTCGTCAAGAATCGGTTACCGAAAGCTAGAACTTTGGAACTTGTGCACACTTGCAGAATTGAATGAAAAGTCACGACCCACCTCAACATTCAATCAATAAGAATTCTAGAATGCCACTTTGGTTGTGGCTTCTGTCCATACAGATCTCGAGAGTGTTTCTAGCCTCTTCTAGCGTACGTTTTGCACTGCTGAACAATTGAATACAAAGTCAAAAACCATCTTGACATTCAAATGGCAATCCGGAATGCCCTCTTTCTTTACAAAATTCATGCATATTCGTCAAGAATCGGTTACCGAAAGCTAGAACTTTGGAACTTTTGCACACTTGCAGAATTGAATGAAAAGTCACGACCCACCTCAAAATTCAATCAATAAGAATTCTAGAATGCCCCTTTGGTTGTGGCTTCTATCCATACAGATCTCGAAAGTTTTTCTAGCCTCTTCTAGCGTACGTTTTGCACTGCTGATACAAAGTCAAGAACCATCTTGACATTCAAATGGCAATTTGGAACGCCCTCTTTCTTTGCAAAATTCATGCATATTCGTCAAGAATCGGTTACCGAAAGCTAGAACTTTGGAACTTTTGCACACTTGCAGAATTGAATGAAAAGTCACGACCCACCTCAACATTCAATCAATAAGAATTCTAGAATGCCGCTTTGGTTGTGGCTTCTATCCATACAGATCTCGATAGTGTTTCTAGCCTCTTCTAGCGTACGTTTTGCACTGCTGAAGAATTGAATACAAAGTCAACAACCATCTTGACATTCAAATGGCAATTTGGAACGCCCTCTTTCTTTGCAAAATTCATGCATATTCGTCAAGAATCGGTTACCGAAAGCTAGAACTTTGGAACTTTTGCACACTTGCAGAATCGATTGAAAAGTCACGACCCACCTCAACATTCAATCGATAAGAATTCTAGAATGCCACTTTGGTTGTGGCTTCTATCCATACAGATCTCGAGGGTGTTTCTAGCCTCTTCTAGCGTTCGTTTTGGACTGCTGAAGAATTGAATACAAAGTCAAGAACCATCTTGACATTCAAATGGCAATTTGGAACGCCCTCTTTCTTTGCAAAATTCATGCATATTCGTCAAGATTCGGTTACCGAAAGCTAGAACTTTGGAACTTTTGCACACTTGCAGAATTGAATGAAAAGTCACGACCCACCTCAACATTCAATCAATAAGAATTCTAGAATGCCACTTTGGTTGTGGCTTCTATCCATACAGATCTCGAGAGTGTTTCTAGCCTCTTCTAGCGTACGTTTTGCACTGCTGAAGAATTGAATACAAAGTCAAGAACCATCTTGACATTCAAATTGCAATCTGGAACGCCCTCTTTCTTTGCAAAATTCATGCATATTCGTCAAGAATCGGTTACCGAAAGCTAGAACTTTGGAACTTTTGCACACTTGCAGAATTGAATGAAAAGTCACGACCCACCTCAACATTCAATCAATAAGAATTCTAGAATGCCCCTTTGGTTGTGGCTTCTATCTAAACAGATATCGAAAGGGTTTCTAGCCTCTTCTAGCGTACGTTTTGCACTACTGATACAAAGTCAAGAACCATCTTGACATTCAAATGGCAATGTGGAACGCCCTCTTTCTTTGCAAAATTCATGCATATTCGTCAAGAATCGGTTACCGAAAGCTAGAACTTTGGAACTTTTGCACACTTGCAGAATTGAATGAAAAGTCACGACCCACCTCGAAATTCAATCAATAAGAATTCTAGAATGCCCCTTTGGTTGTGGCTTCTATCCATACAGATCTCGAAAGTTTTTCTAGCCTCTTCTAGCGTACGTTTTGCACTGCTGATACAAAGTCAAGAACCATCTTGACATTCAAATGGCAATCTGGAACGCCCTTTTTCTTTGCAAAATTCATGCATATTCGTCAAGAATCGGTTACCGAAAGCTAGAACTTTGGAACTTTTGCACACTTGCAGAATTAAATGAAAAGTCACGACCCACCTCAACATTCAATCAATAAGAATTCTAGAATGCCACTTTGGTTGTGGCTTCTATCCATACAGATCTCGAGAGTGTTTCTAGCCTCTTCTAGCGTACGTTTTGCACTGCTGAAGAATTGAATACAAAGTCAAGAACCATCTTGACATTCAAATGGCAAGGTGGAACGCCCTCTTTCTTTGCAAAATTCATGCATATTCGTCAAGAATCGGTTACCGAAAGCTAGAACTTTGGAACTTTTGCACACTTGCAGAATTGAATGAAAAGTCACGACCCACCTCAACATTCAGTCAATAAGAATTCTAGAATGCCACTTTGGTTGTGGCTTCTATCCATACAGATCTCGAGGGTGTTTCTAGCCTCTTCTAGCGTACGTTTTGCACTGCTGAAGAATTGAATACAAAGTCAAGAACCATCTTGACAATCAAATGGCAATCTGGAACGCCCTCTTTCTTTGCAATATTCATGCATATTCGTCAAGAATCGGTTACCGAAAGCTAGAACTTTGGAACTTTTGCACACTTGCAGAATTGAATGAAAAGTCACGACCCACCTCAACATTCAATCAATAAGAATTCTAGAATGCCACTTTGGTGGTGGCTTCTATCCATAGAGATCTCGAGAGTGTTTCTAGCCTCTTCTAGCGTACGTTTTGCACTTCTGAAGAATTGAATACAAAGTCAAGAACCATCTTGACATTCAAATGGCAATGTGGAACGCCCTCTTTCTTTGCAAAATTCATGCATATTCGTCAAGAATCGGTTACTGAAAGCTAGAACTTTGGAACTTTTGCACACTTGCAGAATTGAATGAAAAGTCACGACCCACCTCAACATTCAATCAATAAGAATTCTAGAATGCCACTTTGGTTGTGGCTTCTTCCATACAGCTCTCGAGAGTGTTTCTAGCCTCTTCTAGCGTACGTTTTGCACTGCTGAAGAATTGAATACAAAGTCAAGAACCATCTTGACATTCAAATGGCAATCCGGAACGCCCTCTTTCTTTGCAAAATTCATGCATATTCGTCAAGAAACGGTTATCGAAAGCTAGAACTTTGGAACTTTTGCACACTTGCAGAATTGAATGAAAAGTCACGACCCACCTCAACATTCAATCAATAAGAATTCTAGAATGCCCCTTTGGTTGTGGCTTCTATCTATACAGATATCGAAAGTGTTTCTAGCCTCTGCTAGCGTACGTTTTGCACTGCTGATACAAAGTCAAGAACCATCTTGACATTCAAATGGCAATGTGGAACGCCCTCTTTCTTTGCAAAATTCATGCATATTCGTCAAGAATCGGTTACCGAAAGCTAGAACATTGGAACTTTTGCACACTTGCAGAATTGAATGAAAAGTCACGACCCATCTCGAAATTCAATCAATAAGAATTCTAGAATGCCACTTTGGTTGTGGCTTCTATCCATACAGATCTCGAGAGTGTTTCTAGCCTCTTCTAGCGTACGTTTTGCACTGCTGATACAAAGTCAAGAACCATCTTGACATTCAAATGGCAATTTGGAACGCCCTCTTTCTTTGCAAAATTCATGCATATTCGTCAAGAATCGGTTACCGAAAGCTAGAACTTTGGAACTTTTGCACACTTGCAAAATTGAATGAAAAGTCACGACCCACCTCAACATTCAATCAATAAGAATTCTAGAATGCCACTTTGGTTGTGGCTTCTATCCATACAGATCTCGATAATGTTTCTAGCCTCTTCTAAAGTACGTTTTGCACTGTTGAAGAAATGAATACAAAGTCAAGAACCATCTTGACATTCAAATGGCAATTTTGAACGCCCTCTTGCTTTGCAAATTCAGGCATATTCGTCAAGAATCGGTTACCGAAAGCTAGAACTTTGGAACTTTTGCACACTTGCAGAATTGAATGAAAAGTCACGACCCACCTCAACATTCAATCAATAAGAATTCTAGAATGCCACTTTGGTTGTGGCTTCTATCCATACAGCTCTCGAGAGTGTTTGTAGCCTCTTCTAGCGTACGTTTTGCACTGCTGAAGAATTGAATACAAAGTCAAGAACCATCTTGACATTCAAATGGCAATCCGGAACACCCTCTTTCTTTGCAAAATTCATGCATATTCGTCAAGAAACGGTTATCGAAAGCTAGAACTTTGGAACTTTTGCACACTTGCAGAATTGAATGAAAAGTCACGACCCACCTCAACATTCAATCAATAAGAATTCTAGAATGCCCCTTTGGTTGTGGCTTCTATCTATACAGATATCGAAATTGTTTCTAGCCTCTTCTAGCGTACGTTTTGCACTGCTGATACAAACTCAAGAACCATCTTGACATTCAAATGGCAATGTGGAACGCCCTCTTTCTTTGCAAAATTCATGCATATTCGTCAATAATCGGTTACCGAAAGCTAGAACTTTGGAACTTTTGCACACTTGCAGAATTGAATGAAAAGTCACGACCCACCTCAACATTCAATCAATAAGAATTCTAGAATGCCACTTTGGTTGTGGCTTCTATCCATACAGATCTCGAGAGTGTTTCTAGCCTCTTCTAGCGTACATTTTGCACTGCTGATACAAAGTCAAGAACCATCTTGACATTCAAATGGCAATTTGGAACGCCCTCTTTCTTTGCAAAATTCATGCATATTCGTCAAGAATCGGTTACCGAAAGCTAGAACTTTGGAACTTTTGCACACTTACAGAATTGAATGAAAAGTCACGACCCACCTCAACATTCAATCAATAAGAATTCTAGAATGCCCCTTTGGTTGTGGCTTCTATCCATACAGATCTCGAAAGTTTTTCTAGCCTCTTCTAGCGTACATTTTGCACTGCTGATACAAAGTCAAGAACCATCTTGACATTCAAATGGCAATTTGGAACGCCCTCTTTCTTTGCAAAATTCATGCATATTCGTCAAGAATCGGTTACCGAAAGCTAGAACTTTGGAACTTTTGCACACTTGCAGAATTGAATGAAAAGTCACGACCCACCTCAACATTCAATCAATAAGAATTCTAGAATGCCACTTTGGTTGTGGCTTCTATCCATACAGATCTCGATAGTGTTTCTAGCCTCTTCTAGCGTACGTTTTGCACTGCTGAAGAATTGAATACAAAGTCAAGAACCATCTTGACATTCAAATGGCAATTTGGAACGCCCTCTTTCTTTGCAAAATTCAGGCATATTCGTCAAGAATCGGTTACCGAAAGCTAGAACTTTGGAACTTTTGCACACTTGCAGAATTGAATGAAAAGTCACGACCCACCTCAACATTCAATCAATAAGAATTCTAGAATGCCACTTTGGTTGTGGCTTCTATCCATACTGATCTCGAGGGTGTTTCTATCCTCTTCTAGCGTACATTTTCCACTGCTGAAGAATTGAATACAAAGTCAAGAACCATCTTGACATTCAAATTGCAATCCGGAACGCCCTCTTTCTTTGCAAAATTCATGCATATTCGTCAAGAATCGGTTCTGAAAGCTAGAACTTTGGAACTTTTGCACACTTGCAGAATTGAATGAAAAGTCACGACCCACCTCAACATTCAATCAATAAGAATCTAGAATGCCACTTTGGTTGTGGCTTCTATCCATAGAGATCTCGAGAGTGTTTCTAGCCTCTTCTAGCGTACGTTTTGCACTTCTGAAGAATTGAATACTAAGTCAAGAACCATCTTGACATTCAAATGGCAATCCGGAACGCCCTCTTTCTTTGCAAAATTCATGCATATTCGTCAAGAAACGGTTATCGAAAGCTAGAACTTTGGAACTTTTGCACACTTGCAGAATTGAATGAAAAGTCATGACCCACCTCAACATTCAATCAATAAGAATTCTAGAATGCCCCTTTGGTTGTGGCTTCTATCTATACAGATATCGAAAGTGTTTCTAGCCTCTTCTAGCGTACGTTTTGCACTGCTGATACAAACTCAAGAACCATCTTGACATTCAAATGGCAATGTGGAACGCCCTCTTTCTTTGCAAAATTCATGCATATTCGTCAAGAATCGGTTACCGAAAGCTAGAACTTTGGAACTTTTGCACACTTGCAGAATTGAATGAAAAGTCACGACCCATCTCGAAATTCAATCAATAAGAATTCTAGAATGCCACTTTGGTTGTGGCTTCTATCCATACAGATCTCGAGAGTGTTTCTACCCTCTTCTAGCGTACATTTTGCACTGCTGATACAAAGTCAAGAACCATCTTGACATTCAAATGGCAATTTGGAACGCCCTCTTTCTTTGCAAAATTTATGCATATTCGTCAAGAATCGGTTACCGAAAGCTAGAACTTTGGAACTTTTGCACACTTGCAGAATTGAATGAAAAGTCATGACCCACCTCAACATTCAATCAATAAGAATTCTAGAATGCCACTTTGGTTGTGACTTCTATCCATACAGATCTCGATAGTGTTTCTAGCCTCTTCTAGCGTACGTTTTGCACTGCTGAAGAATTGAATACAAAGTCAAGAACCATCTTGACATTCAAATGGCAATTTTGAACGCCCTCTTTCTTTGCAAAATTCATGCATATTCGTCAAGAATCGGTTACCGAAAGCTAGAACTTTGGAACTTTTGCACACTTGCAGAATTGAATGAAAAGTCACGACCCATCTCGAAATTCAATCAATAAGAATTCTAGAATGCCATTTTGGTTGTGGCTTCTATCCATACAGATCTCGAGAGTGTTTCTAGCCTCTTCTAGCGTACATTTTGCACTGCTGATACAAAGTCAAGAACCATCTTGACATTCAAATGGCAATTTGGAACGCCCTCTTTCTTTGCAAAATTCATGCATATTCGTCAAGAATCGGTTACCGAAAGCTAGAACTTTGGAACTTTTGCACACTTGCAGAATTGAATGAAAAGTCACGACCCACCTCAACATTCAATCAATAAGAATTCTAGAATGCCCCTTTGGTTGTGGCTTCTATCCATACAGATCTCGAAAGTTTTTCTAGCCTCTTCTAGCGTACATTTTGCACTGCTGATACAAAGTCAAGAACCATCTTGACATTCAAATGGCAATTTGGAACGCCCTCTTTCTTTGCAAAATTCATGCATATTCGTCAAGAATCGGTTACCGAAAGCTAGAACTTTGGAACTTTTGCACACTTGCAGAATTGAATGAAAAGTCACGACCCACCTCAACATTCAATCAATAAGAATTCTAGAATGCCACTTTGGTTGTGGCTTCTATCCATACAGATCTCGATAGTGTTTCTAGCCTCTTCTAGCGTACGTTTTGCACTGCTGAAGAATTGAATACAAAGTCAAGAACCATCTTGACATTCAAATGGCAATTTGGAACGCCCTCTTTCTTTGCAAAATTCAGGCATATTCGTCAAGAATCGGTTACCGAAAGCTAGAACTTTGGAACTTTTGCACACTTGCAGAATTGAATGAAAAGTCACGACCCACCTCAACATTCAATCAATAAGAATTCTAGAATGCCACTTTGGTTGTGGCTTCTATCCATACAGATCTCGAGGGTGTTTCTATCCTCTTCTAGCGTACATTTTACACTGCTGAAGAATTGAATACAAAGTCAAGAACCATCTTGACATTCAAATGGCAATCTGGAACGCCCTCTTTCTTTGCAAAATTCATGCATATTCGTCAAGAATCGGTTCCGAAAGCTAGAACTTTGGAACTTTTGCACACTTGCAGAATTGAATGAAAAGTCACGACCCACCTCAACATTCAATCAATAAGAATTCTAGAATGCCACTTTGGTTGTGGCTTCTATCCATAGAGATCTCGAGAGTGTTTCTAGCCTCTTATAGCGTACGTTTTGCACTTCTGAAGAATTGAATACAAAGTCAAGAACCATCTTGACATTCAAAAAGCAATGTGGAACGCCCTCTTTCTTTGCAAAATTCATGCATATTCGTCAAGAATCGGTTACCGAAAGCTAGAACTTTGGAACTTTTGCACACTTGCAGAATGGAATGAAAAGTCACGACCCACCTCAACATTCAATCAATAAGAATTCTAGAATGCCACTTTGGTTGTGGCTTCTATCCATACAGCTCTCGAGAGTGTTTCTAGCCTCTTCTAGCGTACATTTTTCACTGCTGAAGAATTGAATACAAAGTCAAGAACCATCTTGACATTCAAATGGCAATCCGGAACGCCCTCTTTCTTTGCAAAATTCATGCATATTCGTCAAGAAACGGTTACCGAAAGCTAGAACTTTGGAACTTTTGCACACTTACAGAATTGAATGAAAAGTCACGACCCACCTCAACATTCAATCAATAAGAATTCTAGAATGCCACTTTGGTTGTGGCTTCTATCCATACAGATCTCGAGAGTGTTTCTAGCCTCTTCTAGCGTACATTTTACACTGCTGAAGAATTGAATACAAAGTCAAGAACCATCTTGACATTCAAATGGCAATCTGGAACGCCCTCTTTCTTTGCAAAATTCATGCATATTCGTCAAGAATCGGTTACCGAAAGCTAGAACTTTGGAACTTTTGCACACTTGCAGAATTGAATGAAAAGTCACGACCCACCTCAACATTCAATCAATAAGAATTCTAGAATGCCACTTTGGCTGTGGCTTCTATCCATAGAGGTCTCGAGAGTGTTTCTAGCCTCTTCTAGCGTACGTTTTTCACTGCTGAAGAATTGAATACAAAGTCAAGAACCATCTTGACATTCACATTGCAATCATGAACGCCCTCTTTCTTTGCAAAATTCATGCATATTCGTCAAGAATCGGTTACCGAAAGCTAGAACTTTGGAACTTTTGCACACTTGCAGAATTGAATGAAAAGTCACAACCCACCTCAACATTCAATCAATAAGAATTCTAGAATGCCACTTTGGTTGTGGCTTCTATCCATACAGATCTCGAGAGTGTTTCTAGCCTCTTCTAGCGTACGTTTTGCACTGCTGAAGAATTGAATACAAAGTCAAGAAAAATCTTGACATTCAAATGGCTATCTAGAACGCCCTCTTTCTTTGCAAAATTCATGCATATTCGTCAAGAATCGGTTATCGAAAGCTAGAACTTTGGAACTTTTGCACACTTGCAGAATTGAATGAAAAGTCACGACCCACCTCAACATTCAATCAATAAGAATTCTAGAATGCCACTTTGGTTGTGGCTTCTATCCATAGAGGTCTCGAGAGTGTTTCTAGCCTCTTCTAGCGTACGTTTTTCACTGCTGAAGAACTGAATACAAAGTCAAGAACCATCTTGACAATCAAATGGCAATCTGGAACGCCCTCTTTCTTTGCAAAATTCATGCATATTCGTCAAGAATCGGTTACCGAAAGCTAGAACTTTGGAACTTTTGCACACTTGCAGAATTGAATGAAAAGTCACGACCCATCTCGAAATTCAATCAATAAGAATTCTAGAATGCCATTTTGGTTGTGGCTTCTATCCATACAGATCTCGAGAGTGTTTCTAGCCTCTTCTAGCGTACATTTTGCACTGCTGATACAAAGTCAAGAACCATCTTGACATTCAAATGGCAATTTGGAACGCCCTCTTTCTTTGCAAAATTCATGCATATTCGTCAAGAATCGGTTACCGAAAGCTAGAACTTTGGAACTTTTGCACACTTGCAGAATTGAATGAAAAGTCACGACCCACCTCAACATTCAATCAATAAGAATTCTAGAATGCCACTTTGGTTGTGGCTTCTATCCATACAGATCTCGATAGTGTTTCTAGCCTCTTCTAGCGTACGTTTTGCACTGCTGAAGAATTGAATACAAAGTCAAGAACCATCTTGACATTCAAATGGCAATTTGGAACGCCCTCTTTCTTTGCAAAATTCAGGCATATTCGTCAAGAATCGGTTACCGAAAGCTTGAACTTTGGAACTTTTGCACACTTGCAGAATTGAATGAAAAGTCACGACCCACCTCAACATTCAATCAATAAGAATTCTAGAATGCCACTTTGGTTGTGGCTTCTATCCATACAGATCTCGAGGGTGTTTCTATCCTCTTCTAGCGTACATTTTACACTGCTGAAGAATTGAATACAAAGTCAAGAACCATCTTGACATTCAAATGGCAATCTGGAACGCCCTCTTTCTTTGCAAAATTCATGCATATTCGTCAAGAATCGGTTCCGAAAGCTAGAACTTTGGAACTTTTGCACACTTGCAGAATTGAATGAAAAGTCACGACCCACCTCAACATTCAATCAATAAGAATTCTAGAATGCCACTTTGGTTGTGGCTTCTATCCATAGAGATCTCGAGAGTGTTTCTAGCCTCTTATAGCGTACGTTTTGCACTTCTGAAGAATTGAATACAAAGTCAAGAACCATCTTGACATTCAAAAAGCAATGTGGAACGCCCTCTTTCTTTGCAAAATTCATGCATATTCGTCAAGAATCGGTTACCGAAAGCTAGAACTTTGGAACTTTTGCACACTTGCAGAATTGAATGAAAAGTCACGACCCACCTCAACATTCAATCAATAAGAATTCTAGAATGCCACTTTGGTTGTGGCTTCTATCCATACAGCTCTCGAGAGTGTTTCTAGCCTCTTCTAGCGTACATTTTTCACTGCTGAAGAATTGAATACAAAGTCAAGAACCATCTTGACATTCAAATGGCAATCCGGAACGCCCTCTTTCTTTGCAAAATTCATGCATATTCGTCAAGAAACGGTTACCGAAAGCTAGAACTTTGGAACTTTTGCACACTTACAGAATTGAATGAAAAGTCACGACCCACCTCAACATTCAATCAATAAGAATTCTAGAATGCCACTTTGGTTGTGGCTTCTATCCATACAGATCTCGAGAGTGTTTCTAGCCTCTTCTAGCGTACGTTTTACACTGCTGAAGAATTGAATACAAAGTCAAGAACCATCTTGACATTCAAATGGCAATCTGGAACGCCCTCTTTCTTTGCAAAATTCATGCATATTCGTCAAGAATCGGTTACCGAAAGCTAGAACTTTGGAACTTTTGCACACTTGCAGAATTGAATGAAAAGTCACGACCCACCTCAACATTCAATCAATAAGAATTCTAGAATGCCACTTTGGTTGTGGCTTCTATCCATAGAGGTCTCGAGAGTGTTTCTAGCCTCTTCTAGCGTACGTTTTTCACTGCTGAAGAATTGAATACAAAGTCAAGAACCATCTTGACATTCAAATTGCAATCAGGAACGCCCTCTTTCTTTGCAAAATTCATGCATATTCGTCAAGAATCGGTTACCGAAAGCTAGAACTTTGGAACTTTTGCACACTTGCAGAATTGAATGAAAAGTCACAACCCACCTCAACATTCAATCAATAAGAATTCTAGAATGCCACTTTGGTTGTGGCTTCTATCCATACAGATCTCGAGAGTGTTTCTAGCCTCTTCTAGCGTACGTTTTGCACTGCTGAAGAATTGAATACAAAGTCAAGAAAAATCTTGACATTCAAATGGCTATCTAGAACGCCCTCTTTCTTTGCAAAATTCATGCATATTCGTCAAGAATCGGTTATCGAAAGCTAGAACTTTGGAACTTTTGCACACTTGCAGAATTGAATGAAAAGTCACGACCCACCTCAACATTCAATCAATAAGAATTCTAGAATGCCACTTTGGTTGTGGCTTCTATCCATAGAGGTCTCGAGAGTGTTTCTAGCCTCTTCTAGCGTACGTTTTTCACGGCTGAAGAATTGAATACAAAGTCAAGAACCATCTTGACATTCAAATTGGAATCTGGAACGCCCTCTTCCTTTGCAAAATTCATGCATATTCGTCAAGAATCGGTTACCGAAAGCTAGAACTTTGGAACTTTTGCACACTTACAGAATTGAATGAAAAGTCACGACCCACCTCAACATTCAATCAATAAGAATTCTAGAATGCCACTTTGGTTGTGGCTTCTATCCATACATATCTCGAGGGTGTTTCTAGCCTCTTCTAGCGTACGTTTTGCACTGCTGGAGAATTGAATACAAAGTCAAGAACCATCTTGACATTCAAATTGCAATCTGGAACGCCCTCTTTCTTTGCAAAATTCATGCATATTCGTCAAGAATCGGTTACCGAAAGCTAGAACTTTGGAACTTTTGCACACTTGCAGAATGGAATGAAAAGTCACGACCCACCTCAACATTCAATCAATAAGAATTCTAGAATGCCACTTTGGTTGTGGCTTCTATCCATACAGATCTCGAGAGTGTTTCTAGCCTCTTCTAGCGTACGTTTTGCACTGCTGAAGAATTGAATACAAAGTCAAGAACCATCTTGACATTCAAATGGCAATCCGGAACGCCCTCTTTCTTTGCAAAATTCATGCATATTCGTCAAGAAATGGTTACCGAAAGCTAGAACTTTGGAACTTTTGCACACTTACAGAATTGAATGAAAAGTCACGACCCACCTCAACATTCAATCAATAAGAATTCTAGAATGCCACTTTGGTTGTGGCTTCTATCCATACAGATCTCGAGAGTGTTTCTAGCCTCTTCTAGCGTACGTTTTGCACTGCTGAAGAATTGAATACAAAGTCAAGAACCATCTTGACATTCAAATGGCTATCTAGAACGCCCTCTTTCTTTGCAAAATTCATGCATATTCGTCAAGAATCGGTTACCGAAAGCTAGAACTTTGGAACTTTTGCACACTTGCAGAATTGAATGAAAAGTCACGACCCACCTCAACATTCAATCAATAAGAATTCTAGAATGCCACTTTGGTTGTGGCTTCTATCCATAGAGGTCTCGAGAGTGTTTCTAGCCTCTTCTAGCGTACTTTTTCACGGCTGAAGAATTGAATACAAAGTCAAGAACCATCTTGACATTCAAATGGCAATCTGGAACGCCCTCTTTCTTTGCAAAATTCATGCATATTCGTCAAGAATCGGTTACCGAAAGCTAGAACTTTGGAACTTTTGCACACTTGCAGAATTGAATGAAAAGTCACGACCCACCTCAACATTCAATCAATAAGAATTCTAGAATGCCACTTTGGTTGTGGCTTCTACCCATAGAGGTCTCGAGAGTGTTTCTAGCCTCTTCTAGCGTACGTTTTTCACTGCTGAAGAATTGAATACAAAGTCAAGAACCATCTTGACATTCAAATTGGAATCTGGAACGCCCTCTTCCTTTGCAAAATTCATGCATATTCGTCAAGAATCGGTTACCGAAAGCTAGAACTTTGGAACTTTTGCACACTTACAGAATTGAATGAAAAGTCACGACCCACCTCAACATTCAATCAATAAGAATTCTAGAATGCCACTTTGGTTGTGGCTTCTATCCATACATATCTCGAGGGTGTTTCTAGCCTCTTCTAGCGTACGTTTTGCACTGCTGGAGAATTGAATACAAAGTCAAGAACCATCTTGACATTCAAATTGGAATCTGGAACGCCCTCTTTCTTTGCAAAATTCATGCATATTCGTCAAGAATCGGTTACCGAAAGCTAGAACTTTTGGAACTTTTGCACACTTGCAGAATTGAATGAAAAGTCACAACCCACCTCAACATTCAATCAATAAGAATTCTAGAATGCCACTTTGGTTGTGGCTTCTATCCATACAGATCTCGAGAGTGTTTCTAGCCTCTTCTAGCGTACGTTTTGCACTGCTGAAGAATTGAATACAAAGTCAAGAAAAATCTTGACATTCAAATGGCTATCTAGAACGCCCTCTTTCTTTGCAAAATTCATGCATATTCGTCAAGAATCGGTTATCGAAAGCTAGAACTTTGGAACTTTTGCACACTTGCAGAATTGAATGAAAAGTCACGACCCACCTCAACATTCAATCAATAAGAATTCTAGAATGCCACTTTGGTTGTGGCTTCTATCCATAGAGGTCTCGAGAGTGTTTCTAGCCTCTTCTAGCGTACGTTTTTCACGGCTGAAGAATTGAATACAAAGTCAAGAACCATCTTGACATTCAAATTGGAATCTGGAACGCCCTCTTCCTTTGCAAAATTCATGCATATTCGTCAAGAATCGGTTACCGAAAGCTAGAACTTTGGAACTTTTGCACACTTACAGAATTGAATGAAAAGTCACGACCCACCTCAACATTCAATCAATAAGAATTCTAGAATGCCACTTTGGTTGTGGCTTCTATCCATACATATCTCGAGGGTGTTTCTAGCCTCTTCTAGCGTACGTTTTGCACTGCTGGAGAATTGAATACAAAGTCAAGAACCATCTTGACATTCAAATTGCAATCTGGAACGCCCTCTTTCTTTGCAAAATTCATGCATATTCGTCAAGAATCGGTTACCGAAAGCTAGAACTTTGGAACTTTTGCACACTTGCAGAATGGAATGAAAAGTCACGACCCACCTCAACATTCAATCAATAAGAATTCTAGAATGCCACTTTGGTTGTGGCTTCTATCCATACAGATCTCGAGAGTGTTTCTAGCCTCTTCTAGCGTACGTTTTGCACTGCTGAAGAATTGAATACAAAGTCAAGAACCATCTTGACATTCAAATGGCAATCCGGAACGCCCTCTTTCTTTGCAAAATTCATGCATATTCGTCAAGAAATGGTTACCGAAAGCTAGAACTTTGGAACTTTTGCACACTTACAGAATTGAATGAAAAGTCACGACCCACCTCAACATTCAATCAATAAGAATTCTAGAATGCCACTTTGGTTGTGGCTTCTATCCATACAGATCTCGAGAGTGTTTCTAGCCTCTTCTAGCGTACGTTTTGCACTGCTGAAGAATTGAATACAAAGTCAAGAACCATCTTGACATTCAAATGGCTATCTAGAACGCCCTCTTTCTTTGCAAAATTCATGCATATTCGTCAAGAATCGGTTACCGAAAGCTAGAACTTTGGAACTTTTGCACACTTGCAGAATTGAATGAAAAGTCACGACCCACCTCAACATTCAATCAATAAGAATTCTAGAATGCCACTTTGGTTGTGGCTTCTATCCATAGAGGTCTCGAGAGTGTTTCTAGCCTCTTCTAGCGTACTTTTTCACGGCTGAAGAATTGAATACAAAGTCAAGAACCATCTTGACATTCAAATGGCAATCTGGAACGCCCTCTTTCTTTGCAAAATTCATGCATATTCGTCAAGAATCGGTTACCGAAAGCTAGAACTTTGGAACTTTTGCACACTTGCAGAATTGAATGAAAAGTCACGACCCACCTCAACATTCAATCAATAAGAATTCTAGAATGCCACTTTGGTTGTGGCTTCTACCCATAGAGGTCTCGAGAGTGTTTCTAGCCTCTTCTAGCGTACGTTTTTCACTGCTGAAGAATTGAATACAAAGTCAAGAACCATCTTGACATTCAAATTGGAATCTGGAACGCCCTCTTCCTTTGCAAAATTCATGCATATTCGTCAAGAATCGGTTACCGAAAGCTAGAACTTTGGAACTTTTGCACACTTACAGAATTGAATGAAAAGTCACGACCCACCTCAACATTCAATCAATAAGAATTCTAGAATGCCACTTTGGTTGTGGCTTCTATCCATACATATCTCGAGGGTGTTTCTAGCCTCTTCTAGCGTACGTTTTGCACTGCTGGAGAATTGAATACAAAGTCAAGAACCATCTTGACATTCAAATTGCAATCCGGAACGCCCTCTTTCTTTGCAAAATACATGCATATTCGTCAAGAATCGGTTACCGAAAGCTAGAACTTTGGAACTTTTGCACACTTGCAGAATTGAATGAAAAGTCACGACCCACATCAACATTCAATCAATAAGAATTCTAGAATGCCACTTTGGTTGTGGCTTCTATCCATACAGATCTCGAGAGTGTTTCTAGCCTCTTCTAGCGTACGTTTTGCACTGCTGAAGAATTGAATACAAAGTCAAGAACCATCTTGACATTCAAATGGCAATCCGGAACGCCCTCTTTCTTTGCAAAATTCATGCATATTCGTCAAGAAACGGTTACCGAAAGCTAGAACTTTTGAACTTTTGCACACTTACAGAATTGAATGAAAAGTCACGACCCACCTCAACATTCAATCAATAAGAATTCTAGAATGCCACTTTGGTTGTGGCTTCTATCCATACAGATCTCGAGAGTGTTTCTAGCCTCTTCTAGCGTACATTTTGCACTGCTGATACAAAGTCAAGAACCATCTTGACATTCAAATGGCTATCTAGAACGCCCTCTTTCTTTGCAAAATTCATGCATATTCGTCAAGAATCGGTTACCGAAACCTAGAACTTTGGAACTTTTGCACACTTGCAGAATTGAATGAAAAGTCACGACCCACCTCAACATTCAATCAATAAGAATTCTAGAATGCCACTTTGGTTGTGGCTTCTATCCATAGAGTTCTCGAGAGTGTTTCTAGCCTCTTCTAGCGTACGTTTTGCACTGCTGAAGAATTGAATACAAAGTCAAGAACCATCTTGACATTCAAATGGCAATCTGGAACGCCCTCTTTCTTTGCAAAATTCATGCATATTCGTCAAGAATCGGTTACCGAAAGCTAGAACTTTGGAACTTGTGCACACTTGCAGAATTGAATGAAAAGTCACGACCCACCTCAACATTCAATCAATAAGAATTCTAGAATGCCCCTTTGGTTGTGGCTTCTATCTATACAGATATCGAAAGTGTTTCTAGCCTCTTCTAGCGTACTTTTTGCACTGCTGATACAAAGTCAAGAACCATCTTGATATTCAAATGACAATGTGGAACGCCCTCTTTCTTTTCAAAATTCATGCATATTCGTCAAGAATCGGTTACCGAAAGCTAGAACTTTGGAACTTTTGCACACTTGCAGAATTGAATGAAAAGTCACGACCCACCTCAACATTCAATCAATAAGAATTCTAGAATGCCCCTTTGGTTGTGGCTTCTATCCATAGAGGTCTCGAGAGTGTTTCTAGCCTCTTCTAGCGTACGTTTTTCACTGCTGAAGAATTGAATACAAAGTCAAGAACCATCTTGACATTCAAATTGCAATCAGGAACGCCCTCTTTCTTTGCAAAATTCATGCATATTCGTCAAGAATCGGTTACCGAAAGCTAGAAATTTGGAACTTTTGCACACTTGCAGAATTGAATGAAAAGTCACGACCCAATCAACATTCAATCAATAAGAATTCTAGAATGCCACTTTGGTTGTGGCTTCTATCCTTACAGATCTCGAGAGTGTTTCTAGCCTCTTCTAGCGTACGTTTTGCACTGCTGAAGAATTGAATACAAAGTCAAGAACCATCTTGACATTCAAATGGCTATCTAGAACGCCCTCTTTCTTTGCAAAATTCATGCATATTCGTCAATAATCGGTTATCGAAAGCTAGAACTTTGGAACTTTTGCACACTTGCAGAATTGAATGAAAAGTCACGACCCACCTCAACATTCAATCAATAAGAATTCTAGAATGCCACTTTGGTTGTGGCTTGAAACATCCTCCCATACAGCCCTCAGAGTACACTAGCGGAAGCAATATTAGCTCTTCTTCTGCCTGAACTCCGGCAGCATAACCGCTACACTTCATCTGTACAAAGAACTGAACCGTACTGATTCGGTAATTCCCTTTGAGAACTACCATTCTACGTAGTACCCAGGAAAGACTAGATGAACGGGCTAGGTCCACTCACTTCTAGCCTCCTTAGACAGCACTACGTACACAGTATTGATCATATACTGATGTTCAGTCTTTACTCCGGCAGCATAACGGCGTCTCCTAGGATTCTCAAAATCCACTTCAGCATAACCTCCCTGTAATGGGTTATGGATGGGGATGAGATTCGGGGGAATCTCAGTAGCAACAATCATAACAATATATGTAATGCAGTGTGATAGTGCTTGCTTGTGATTGTGTACAGATAAGTATGCTGCGTGCTTCCATGCTTAATAACATATGACCATAGCATTACAGCAGAGCTTCAGACATAACATATAAGACAACAATCCAACCAAACAATAGCACATCAAATCACAAAGCCATTACATAGAAGCTAGGATTAGTTACTACCTGGCTAGCTCAGCAGAACCCTACTATCCTTATTCTGCTTTCAGCTCCTCCAGAACCTCCTTTCTTCCTTTCTCCTTTCTCTCTTCCTTCCTTCTCCTTCTCTCTCTTCTTTCTCTCTCATTCTCCTCTTGCTCTTGCGCAAGTGAAGGCCATGGGGGGGGGTATTTATAGCCTCCCTCAATGGCACAATCGTAAATACCATGAACTTTGATCCTGCGGTCCTGGTTTTTCCTGGATTTTCCTATTTTCTTTAATTCCTCATTTACTGCATCAACGGGACAACTCACCATGCTGACTCAGCGCCTCATTTTTCACATGCTTGAATTCCCGGGACACCTCAGCATGCTGACTCACCTTGCTGACTCACCGGTCCAGTCTCCTGCCTCGTAATGCGTGCCATCAACTTTATCTACTTTCTGCAGACTAATGCCATGTGGCGACAGGAAGAGACCTTGCACGCTTCCCAATGCCACCCAGATAAGTCCCTGACTTTATCTGATCATTTCCTCAGTTATCGTGCCTCCCCAGTTTTCGTGCCAACCGAGTAACTTTACTTTACTGAACCATTACTTTAATGCCATGTGGCATCTTGTGGGACCCATGAGTATACCTTATCAGTTTACTTCATGGTTTCCAGATAACCTTTCCTGTATCTGATATTCTGCCTCCGGTCTATCTCCAACCGGGTAACTATCTCTCTTGGACCTTCACCACTCTTGGCCCGTACGCTTAGCGCCACTTTAGTCACTAGTCGCGACCTCATCATCATATAGTCGCGACCTTACAATTCTGTGTACATTAGTCGCGACCAAAACATCTTCTCGTCGCGACCAAAACATTCTATCGTCGCGACCACAGCACATTTTAGTCGCGACCATAACACTTTTTAGTCGCGTCTAAGGCTTTCTGCCACTATTAGTCGCGATATCACTGCTTTCTAGTCGCGACCATACTTCTTTTATGTCGCGACCATAATGCTTTCTTGTCGCGTATAGCTCTTTCTGTAACCACTAGTCGCGACCATGCTTTACTCTAGTCGCGACCAGAACGGTCAGCTCGTAACTCTTCAACCTTTGACCTTTACATCATCCCAAATGGCCATTCTACCCCTTGGGACTTCCACTGTTTACACATAAGTCCCCGTACCTTTACTTACTCGCAGCTTAGTCCCTAAAAACTCTCTTATGTCTCTGGGACTTCTGCTCAAAAGGGGTCTGGTAGCCTCTTAATCTCAAGCTATTTCTACGTCTCAAGGCCTGAAAATTGGGATGTTACAGGAAGTGGTTTGGACTGTCCGAAAGTATTTCAGTCCCAGATTTCACCGGTAGAGAGAGCAAGTGACGCTCGGTAATCTGGCTTAATATAGGAATTTTTGAAGACTCCAGATAGCCAGAAATGGACTGATCGTCCAAAAGTTATAAAAATTCCTACCGGATATCCTAGATTTCAGATCTAGTTGAGAAAATACAGGATGATACGTCCTTATGGGACGGATGTCGGGAAACTGACAGAATACCGATAGGAGGTATGTATAAAAAGTTATTCGCAAATCAGAAAATCCAGACGGGAGTGTGAGGCCTCCGGGTATCCGATAGGGAGATTTATCGGTATTTAAAAAGGGACTGAATGAGTTCGGATGATCTCGGTCAGATGACTGATATGACTCACAGGGATGCCTGAACACCACAGGCCAGTGTATCGGACAGAAGGAGCCAGTGTCCGGATATGTGTATAAACGGTGAATAATAGATAAAATATTCAATAATTATTAACGGGGGGAAGATTCCTCGTAATGCGTGCCATGAAGGTATTGGACCCGGAAAGGCCCAATAATGGCGCCAACAGAGGCCCAATGAGACACTTGGACTGATAGGTGGGCCAGTGTCCGGCAGAACCCCGGAAAAGTGCGAAATTAGGTAAATGCCCCTGTGTTGTACAAAAGTGTAACAGATGAATGGAGGGCATTTTGGTAATTCTGGACAGGCCCAGAAGCCAAGGTATATACAGATAAAGCTACTTAGAGTCAATATATGCCCTGACAGAGTACAGAAGGGTGTAAAATGACGATTTTACCCTTAGGGTTAAAATAGTGCAAGAAAGGGCACCCAAGGGTATTTTGGTAATTTGCCAAGGGCTGTTTCTTGGGAATCGAGCCATCAGAGTACTTGGGCTTGATCAGGATCCAAGACAACATTCCCAAAGCCCAAAAACGTAGCCCATGAAGTATGTGGGAAAAAGTGGCATTAAAATAGTATTTTAATGCTGTTTCAATAAAGTAAAGTTACTCGGTCGGCACGATAACCGAGGAGGCGATCAGATAAAGTCCTGGATTTATCTGGATAGCATTGGAAGGCGTGACAGGTGCCAGTAAGATGACACATGGCGCCAACATAAAGGCAGAAGAAAAAGTTGAGGACACGTATTACGAGGCAAGAGACTGGACCGGTGAGTCAGCATGCTGAGTCAGCTGCTGAGGTGTCCAGGATTTCAGACATGTGATAAATGTGGCGCTGAGGTGTCCTGGTGAGGTGTCCCAATGATGTCATGCACGATACAGTAAAGGAGGAATTAAAGAAAATAGGAAAATCCAGGAAAAACCAGGACCGCAGGATCAAAGTTCATAGAAACTGCAGAATTGCCATTGAAGGCAATTATAAATACCCCCCCTCCATTCCATTTTCATTCACGCAAGGCAAGGGAGAAGGGAGAGAAAGAAGAGAGAGAAGGAGAAGGAAAGGAAGAGAGAAAGGAGAAAAGGAAGTAAGGAAGTTCTGGCGGAGCTGGAAGCAGAATAAGGATAGTGGAGTTCTGCTAAGCTAGCCAGGTAGTAACTAATCCTAGCTTTTATGTAATGGCTTTGTGACTTGTTGTGCTATTGTTTGGTTGGATTGTTGTCTTATATGTTATGTCTGAAGCTCTGCTATAATGCTATGATCATATGTTATTAAGCATGGAAGCACGCAGCATACTTATCTGTACACAATCACAAGCAAGCACTGTCACTCTGCATTACATATATTGTTATGATTATTGCTACTGAGATTCCCCCGAATCTCATCCCAATAAGTAAACCATTACAGGGGAGGTTATGTCAAAATGAATTCTGGGAATTTTAAGAGGCGCTGTTATGCTGCCGAAATTATGACAAGATAAGGAAAGCAACTGATACGTACTATGTACGTAGGTACTGTCTAAGGAGGCTGGAAGTGAGTGGACCTAGCCGGTTCATCCAGTCTTTCCTGGGTACTTACGTAGAATGGTAGTTCTCACGGGAATTACCGAATCGGTACAAGATCAGTTACTTTCTGAAGATGAAGCGTAGCGGTTATGCTGCCGGAGTTTAGGTAGGAAAAGATGTGATAGAGATGTGGGAACTTTTGTACATACCCAGATTGTAAAACAACTTATTAATTAATAATAAGTGTTATTTGACATGTTTGACTGATGTATGATGGATGTATGTATATGTATGCAAAGTAGAAATGCTGAAATTTACCACTGTGAACAGTAACACGTGGTAACCTAGTCATGTTTGATAAATGATTAAAAATAGTAAATGGATGAATAAATGTATGAAATTTTTATGGTAGATAGTATACATACCAAGCTTTAATTTAATATATAAAACGTATCATTTGGATGTCTAAACAAGGAGATATAAATTATCAAAGTTGGGACCAGAATGTTGGATTCAGGAGAAAAACGTGGGATGAACAGTAAAGTTGACACGTTGACTGACGTTGACTTGGTCAACTAATGGTCAACGAGTTATTTTTTCCTTAAATATAATTTAGTTAGATTCATTTAGCAATTGGAACCACTTCATTTTGATTTTTCTAGAATTAGTTATGATTTTTCGAAGTCAGGTCACTCATCTGGAATTTTCAAGTGAACAGTACTCGATAAGAGTAAAATTCCAGATTGGGGAATTGGACTTCAATGACCTTGAAAGTGGTTCTAAATGCTACTGAATGGTCCCTAAGACATACGAACGTAAGGATGTTTCACCCTCTTTCTTTGCAAAATTCATGCATATTCGTCAAGAATCGGTTACCGAAAGCTAGAACTTTGGAACTTTTGCACACTTGCAGAATTGAATGAAAAGTCACGACCCACCTCAACATTCAATCAATAAGTATTCTAGAATGCCACTTTAGTTGTGGCTTCTATCCATACAGATCTCGAGAGTGTTTCTAGCCTCTTCTAGCGTACGTTTTGCACTGCTGAAGAATTGAATACAAAGTCAAGAACCATCTTGACATTCAAATGGCTATCTAGAACGCCCTCTTTCTTTGCAAAATTCATGCATATTCATCAAGAATCGGTTACCGAAAGCTAGAACTTTGGAACTTTTGCACACTTGCAGAATCGAATGAAAAGTCACGACCCACCTCAACATTCAATCAATAAGAATTCTAGAATGCCACTTTGGTTGTGGCTTCTATCCATACAGATCTCGAGAGTGTTTCTAGCCTCTTCTAGCGTACGTTTTGCACTGCTGAAGAATTGAATACAAAGTCAAGAACCATCTTGACATTCAAATTGCAATCTGGAATGCCCTCTTCCTTTGCAAAATTCATGCATATTCGTCAAGAATCGGTTACCGAAAGCTAGAACTTTGGAACTTTTGCATACTTGCAGAATTGAATGAAAAGTCACGACCCACCTCAACATTCAATCAATAAGAATTCTAGAATGCCACTTTGGTTGTGGCTTCTATCCATACAGATCTCGAGGGTGTTTCTAGCCTCTTCTAGCGTACGTTTTGCACTGCTGGAGAATTGAATACAAAGTCAAGAACCATCTTGACATTCAAATTGCAATCTGGAACGCCCTCTTTCTTTGCAAAATTCATGCATATTCGTCAAGAATCGGTTACCGAAAGCTAGAACTTTGGAACTTTTGCACACTTGCAGAATTGAATGAAAAGTCACGACCCACCTCAACATTCAATCAATAAGAATTCTAGAATGCCACTTTGGTTGTGGCTACTATCCATACAGATCTCGAGAGTATTTCTAGCCTCTTCTAGCGTACGTTCTGCACTGCTGAAGAATTGAATACAAAGTCAAGAACCATCTTGACATTCAAATGGCAATCTGGAACGCCCTCTTTCTTTGCAAAATTCATGCATATTCGTCAAGAATCGGTTACCGAAAGCTAGAACTTTGGAACTTTTGCACACTTGCAGAATTGAATAAAAAGTCACGACCCACCTCAACATTCAATAAATAAGAATTCTAGAATGCCACTTTGGTTGTGGCTTCTATCCATACAGATCTCGAGGGTGTTTCTAGCCTCTTCTAGCGTACGTTTTGCACTGCTGGAGAATTGAATACAAAGTCAAGAACCATCTTGACATTCAAATGGTAATCCGGAACGCCCTCTTTCTTTGCAAAATTCATGCATATTCGTCAATAATCGGTAACCGAAAGCTAGAACTTTGGAACTTTTGCACACTTGCAGAATTGAATGAAAGGTCACGACCCACCTCAACATTCAATCAATAAGAATTCTAGAATGCCACTTTGGTTGTGGCTTCTATCCATACAGATCTCGAGGGTGTTTCTAGCCTCTTCTAGCGTACGTTTTGCACTGCTGGAGAATTGAATACAAAGTCAAGAACCATCTTGACATTCAAATGGAAATCCGGAACGCCCTCTTTCTTTGCAAAATTCATGCATATTCGTCAATAATCGGTAACCGAAAGCTAGAACTTTTGAACTTTTGCACACTTGCAGAATTGAATGAAAAGTCACGACCCACCTCAACATTCAATCAATAAGAATTCTAGAATGCCACTTTGGTTGTGGCTTCTATCCATAGAGGTCTCGAGAGTGTTTCTAGCCTCTTCTAGCGTACGTTTTGCACTGCTGAAGAATTGAATACAAAGTGAAGAACCATCTTGACATTCAAATGGCTATCTAGAACGCCCTCTTTCTTTGCAAAATTCATGCATATTCCTCAAGAATCGGTTACCGAAAGCTAGAACTTTGGAACTTTTGCACACTTGCAGAATGGAATGAAAAGTCACGACCCACCTCAACATTCAATCAATAAGAATTCTAGAATGCCACTTTGGTTGTGGCTTCTATCCATACAGATCTCAAGAGTGTTTCTAGCCTCTTCTAGCGTACGTTCTGCACTGCTGAAGAATTGAATACAAAGTCAAGAACCATCTTGACATTCAAATGGCAATGTGGAACGCCCTCTTTCTTTGCAAAATTCATGCATATTTGTCAAGAATCGGTTACCGAAAGCTAGAACTTTGGAACTTTTGCACACTTGCAGAATTGAATGAAAAGTCACGACCCACCTCAACATTCAATCAATAAGAATTCTAGAATGCCACTTTGGTTGTGGCTTCTATCCATAGAGGTCTCGAGAGTGTTTCTAGCCTCTTCTAGCGTACGTTTTGCACTGCTGAAGAATTGAATACAAAGTCAAGAACCATCTTGACATTCAAATGGCTATCTAGAACGATCTCTTTCTTTGCAAAATTCATGCATATTCTTCAAGAATCGGTTACCGAAAGCTAGAACTTTGGAACTTTTGCACACTTGCAGAATGGAATGAAAAGTCACGACCCACCTCAACATTCAATCAATAAGAATTCTAGAATGCCACTTTGGTTGTGGCTTCTATCCATACAGATCTCGAGAGTGTTTCTAGCCTCTTCTAGCGTACGTTCTGCACTGCTGAAGAATTGAATACAAAGTCAAGAACCATCTTGACATTCAAATGGCAATGTGGAACGCCCTCTTTCTTTGCAAAATTCATGCATATTTGTCAAGAATCGGTTACCGAAAGCTAGAACTTTGGAACTTTTGCACACTTGCAGAATTGAATGAAAAGTCACGACCCACCTCAACATTCAATCAATAAGAATTCTAGAATGCCACTTTGGTTGTGGCTTCTATCCATAGAGGTCTCGAGAGTGTTTCTAGCCTCTTCTAGCGTACGTTTTGCACTGCTGAAGAATTGAATACAAAGTCAAGAACCATCTTGACATTCAAATGGCTATCTAGAACGATCTCTTTCTTTGCAAAATTCATGCATATTTGTCAAGAATCGGTTACCGAAAGCTAGAACTTTGGAACTTTTGCACACTTGCAGAATCGAATGAAAGGTCACGACCCACCTCAACATTCAATCAATAAGAATTCTAGAATGCCACTTTGGTTGTGGCTTCTATCCATACAGATCTCGAGGGTGTTTCTAGCCTCTTCTAGCGTACGTTTTGCACTGCTGGAGAATTGAATACAAAGTCAAGAACCATCTTGACATTCAAATTGCAATCTGGAACGCCCTCTTTCTTTGCAAAATTCATGCATATTCGTCAAGAATCGGTTACCGAAAGCTAGAACTTTGGAACTTTTGCACACTTGTAGAATGGAATGAAAAGTCACGACCCACCTCAACATTCAATCAATAAGAATTCTAGAATGCCACTTTGGTTGTGGCTTCTATCCATACAGATCTCGAGAGTGTTTCTAGCCTCTTCTAGCGTACGTTCTGCACTGCTGAAGAATTGAATACAAAGTCAAGAACCATCTTGACATTCAAATGGCAATGTGGAACGCCCTCTTTCTTTGCAAAATTCATGCATATTTGTCAAGAATCGGTTACCGAAAGCTAGAACTTTGGAACTTTTGCACACTTGCAGAATTGAATGAAAAGTCACGACCCACCTCAACATTCAATCAATAAGAATTCTAGAATGCCACTTTGGTTGTGGCTTCTATCCATAGAGGTATCGAGAGTGTTTCTAGCCTCTTCTAGCGTACGTTTTGCACTGCTGAAGAATTGAATACAAAGTCAAGAACCATCTTGACATTCAAATGGCTATCTAGAACGATCTCTTTCTTTGCAAAATTCATGCATATTCCTCAAGAATCGGTTACCGAAAGCTAGAACTTTGGAACTTTTGCACACTTGCAGAATCGAATGAAAAGTCACGACCCACCTCAACATTCAATCAATAAGAATTCTAGAATGCCACTTTGGTTGTGGCTTCTATCCATACAGATCTCAAGAGTGTTTCTAGCCTCTTCTAGCGTACGTTCTGCACTGCTGAAGAATTGAATACAAAGTCAAGAACCATCTTGACATTCAAATGGCAATGTGGAACGCCCTCTTTCTTTGCAAAATTCATGCATATTCGTCAAGAATCGGTTACCGAAAGCTAGAACTTTGGACTTTTGCACACTTGCAGAATTGAATGAAAAGTCACGACCCACCTCAACATTCAATCAATAAGAATTCTAGAATGCCACTTTGGTTGTGGCTTCTATCCATAGAGGTCTCGAGAGTGTTTCTAGCCTCTTCTAGCGTACGTTTTGCACTGCTGAAGAATTGAATACAAAGTCAAGAACCATCTTGACATTCAAATGGCTATCTAGAACGCATTCTTTCTTTGCAAAATTCATGCATATTCATCAAGAATCGGTTACCGAAAGCTAGAACTTTGGAACTTTTGCACACTTGAAGAATGGAATGAAAAGTCATGACCAACCTCAACATTCAATCAATAAGAATTCTAGAATGCCACTTTGGTTGTGGCTTCTATCCATACAGATCTCGAGAGTGTTTCTAGCCTCTTATAGCGTACGTTCTGCACTGCTGAAGAATTGAATACAAAGTCAAGAACCATCTTGACATTCAAATGGCAATCTGGAGCGCCCACTTTCTTTGCAAAATTCATGCATATTCGTCAAGAATCGGTTACCGAAAGCTAGAACTTTGGAACTTTTGCACACTTGCAGAATTGAATGAAAAGTCACGACCCACCTCAACATTCAATCAATAAGAATTCTAGAATGCCACTTTGGTTGTGGCTTCTATCCATACAGATCTCGAGGGTGTTTCTAGCCTCTTCTAGCGTACGTTTTGCACTGCTGGAGAATTGAATACGAAGTCAAGAACCTTCTTGACATTCAAATTGCAATCTGGAACGCCCTCTTTCTTTGCAAAATTCATGCATATTCGTCAAGAATCGGTTACCGAAAGCTAGAACTTTGGAACTTTTGCACACTTGCAGAATTGAATGAAAAGTCACGACCCACCTCAACATTCAATCAATAAGAATTCTAGAATGCCACTTTGGTTGTGGCTTCTATCCATAGAGGTCTCGAGAGTGTTTCTAGCCTCTTCTAGCGTACGTTTTGCACTGCTGAAGAATTGAATACAAAGTCAAGAACCATCTTGACATTCAAATGGCTATCTAGAACGATCTCTTTCTTTGCAAAATTCATGCATATTCCTCAAGAATCGGTTACCGAAAGCTAGAACTTTGGAACTTTTGCACACTTGCAGAATCGAATGAAAAGTCACGACCCACCTCAACATTCAATCAATAAGAATTCTAGAATGCCACTTTGGTTGTGGCTTCTATCCATACAGATCTCGAGAGTGTTTCTAGCCTCTTCTAGCGTACGTTTTGCACTGCTGGAGAATTGAATACAAAGTCAAGAACCATCTTGACATTCAAATTGCAATCTGGAACGGCCTCTATCTTTGCAAAATTCATGCATATTCGTCAAGAATCGGTTACCGAAAGCTAGAACTTTGGAACTTTTGCACACTTGCAGAATGGAATGAAAAGTCACGACACACCTCAACATTCAATCAATAAGAATTCTAGAATGCCACTTTGGTTGTGGCTTCTATCCATACAGATCTCGAGGGTGTTCTAGCCTCTTCTAGCGGACGTTTTGCACTGATGGAGAATTGAATACAAAGTCAAGAACCATCTTGACATTCAAATTGCAATCTGGAACGCCCTCTTTCTTTGCAAAATTCATGCATATTCGTCAAGAATCGGTTACCGAAAGCTAGAACTTTGGAACTTTTGCACACTTGCAGAATTGAATGAAAAGTCACGACCCACCTCAACATTCAATCAATAAGAATTCTAGAATGCCACTTTGGTTGTGGCTTCTATCCATACAGATCTCGAGAGTGTTTCTAGCCTCTTCTAGCGTACTTTTTGCACTGCTGAAGAATTGAATACAAAGTCAAGAACCATCTTGACATTCAAATGGCTATCTAGAACGCCCTGTTTCTTTGCAAAATTCATGCATATTCGTCAAGAATCAGTTACCGAAAGCTAGAACTTTGGAACTTTTGCACACTTGCAGAATTGAATGAAAAGTCACGACCCACCTCAACATTCAATCAATAAGAATTCTAGAATGCCACTTTGGTTGTGGCTTCTATCCATAGAGGTCTCGAGAGTGTTTCTAGCCTCTTCTAGCGTACGTTTTGCACTGCTGAAGAATTGAATACAAAGTCAAGAACCATCTTGACATTCAAATGGCTATCTAGAACGCCCACTTTCTTTGCAAAATTCATGCATATTCATCAAGAATCGGTTACCGAAAGCTAGAACTTTGGAACTTTTGCACACTTGCAGAATGGAATGAAAAGTCACGACCCACCTCAACATTCAATCAATAAGAATTCTAGAATGCCACTTTGGTTGTGGCTTCTATCCATACAGATCTCGAGAGTATTTCTAGCCTCTTCTAGCGTACCTTTTGCACTGCTGGAGAATTGACTACAAAGTCAAGAACCATCTTGACATTCAAATTGCAATCTGGAACGCCCTCTTTCTTTGCAAAATTCGTGCATATTCGTCAAGAATCGGTTACCGAAAGCTAGAACTTTGGAACTTTTGCACACTTGCAGAATTGAATGAAAAGTCACGACCCACCTCAACATTCAATCAATAAGAATTCTAGAATGCCACTTTGGTTGTGGCTTCTATCCATACAGATCTCGAGGGTGTTTCTAGCCTCTTCTAGCGTACGTTATGCACTGCTGGAGAATTGAATACAAAGTCAAGAACCATCTTGACATTCAAATGGCAATCTGGAACGCCCTCTTTCTTTGCAAAATTCATGCATATTGGTCAAGAATCGGTTACCGAAAGCTAGAACTTTGGAACTTTTGCACACTTGCAGAATTGAATGAAAAGTCACGACCCACCTCAACATTCAATCAATAAGAATTCTAGAATGCCACTTTGGTTGTGGCTTCTATCCATACAGATCTCGAGAGTGTTTCTAGCCTCTTCTAGCGTACGTTATGCACTGCTGGAGAATTGAATACAAAGTCAAGAACCATCTTGACATTCAAATTGCAATCTGGAACGATCTCTTTCTTTGCAAAATTCATGCATATTCGTCAAGAATCGGTTACCGAAAGCTAGAACTTTGGAACTTTTGCACACTTGCAGAATTGAATGAAAAGTCACGACCCACCTCAACATTCAATCAATAAGAATTCTAGAATGCCACTTTGGTTATGGCTTCTATCCATACAGATCTCGAGGGTGTTTCTAGCCTCTTCTAGCGTACGTTTTGCACTGCTGGAGAATTGAATACAAAGTCAAGAACCATCTTGACATTCAAATTGCAATCTGGAACGCCCTCTTTCTTTGCAAAATTCATGCATATTCGTCAAGAATCGGTTACCGAAAGCTAGAACTTTGGAACTTTTGCACACTTGCAGAATTGAATGAAAAGTCACGACCCACCTCAACATTCAATCAATAAGAATTCTAGAATGCCACTTTGGTTGTGGCTTCTATCCATACAGATCTCGAGAGTGTTTCTACCTCTTCTAGCTTACGTTTTGCACTGCTGAAGAATTGAATACAAAGTCAAGAACGATCTTGACATTCAAATTGCAATCAGGAACGCCCTCTTTCTTTTCAAAATTCATGCATATTCGTCAAGAATCGGTTACCGAAAGCTAGAACTTTGGAACTTTTTCACACTTGCAGAATTGAATGAAAAGTCACGACCCACATCAACATTCAATCAATAAGAATTCTAGAATGCCACTTTGGTTGTGACTTCTATCCACACAGATCTCGAGAGTGTTTCTAGCCTCTTCTAGCGTACGTTTTGCACTGCTGGAGAATTGAATACAAAGTCAAGAACCATCTTGACATTCAAATGGTATCTAGAACGCCCTCTTTCTTTGCAAAATTCATGCATATTCGTCAAGAATCAGTTACCGAAAGCTAGAACTTTGGACTTTTGCACACTTGCAGAATTGAATGAAAAGTCACGACCCACCTCAACATTCAATCAATAAGAATTCTAGAATGCCACTTTGGTTGTGGCTTCTATCCATAGAGGTCTCGAGAGTGTTTCTAGCCTCTTCTAGCGTACGTTTTGCACTGCTGAAGAATTGAATACAAAGTCAAGAACCATCTTGACATTCAAATGGCTATCTAGAACGCATTCTTTCTTTGCAAAATTCATGCATATTCATCAAGAATCGGTTACCGAAAGCTAGATTTTTGGAACTTTTGCACACTTGCAGAATGGAATGAAAAGTCATGACCAACCTCAACATTCAATCAATAAGAATTCTAGAATGCCACTTTGGTTGTGGCTTCTATCCATACAGATCTCGAGAGTGTTTCTAGCCTCTTATAGCGTACGTTCTGCACTGCTGAAGAATTGAATACAAAGTCAAGAACCATCTTGACATTCAAATGGCAATCTGGAGCGCCCACTTTCTTTGCAAAATTCATGCATATTCGTCAAGAATCGGTTACCGAAAGCTAGAACTTTGGAACTTTTGCACACTTGCAGAATTGAATGAAAAGTCACGACCCACCTCAACATTCAATCAATAAGAATTCTAGAATGCCACTTTGGTTGTGGCTTCTATCCATACAGATCTCGAGGGTGTTTCTAGCCTCTTCTAGCGTACGTTTTGCACTGCTGGAGAATTGAATACAAAGTCAAGAACCATCTTGACATTCAAATTGCAATCTGGAACGCCCTCTTTCTTTGCAAAATTCATGCATATTCGTCAAGAATCGGTTACCGAAAGCTAGAACTTTGGAACTTTTGCACACTTGCAGAAATGAATGAAAAGTCACGACCAACCTCAACATTCAATCAATAAGAATTCTAGAATGCCACTTTGGTTGTGGCTTCTATCCATACAGATCTCGAGAGTGTTTCTAGCCTCTTCTAGCGTACGTTTTGCACTGCTGAAGAATTGAATACAAAGTCAAGAACCATCTTGACATTCAAATGGCTATCTAGAACGCCCTCTTTCTTTGCAAAATTCATGCATATTCGTCAAGAATCAGTTACCGAAAGCTAGAACTTTGGAACTTTTGCACACTTGCAGAATTGAATGAAAAGTCACGACCCACCTCAACATTCAATCAATAAGAATTCTAGAATGCCACTTTGGTTGTGGCTTCTATCCATACAGATCTCGAGGGTGTTTCTAGCCTCTTCTAGCGTACGTTTTGCACTGCTGGAGAATTGAATACAAAGTCAAGAACCATCTTGACATTCAAATGGTAATCCGGAACGCCCTCTTTCTTTGCAAAATTCATGCATATTCGTCAAGAATCGGTAACCGAAAGCTAGAACTTTGGAACTTTTGCACACTTGCAGAATTGAATGAAAAGTCACGACCCACCTCAACATTCAATCAATAAGAATCCTAGAATGCCACTTTGGTTGTGGCTTCTATCCATATAGATCTCGAGCGTGTTTCTAGCCTCTTCTAGCGTACGTTGTGCACTGCTGAAGAATTGAATACAAAGTCAAGAACCATCTTGACATTCAAATGGCAATCTGGAACGCCCTCTTTCTTTGCAAAATTCATGCATATTCGTCAAGAATCGGTTATCGAAAGCTAGAACTTTGGAACTTTTGCACACTTGCAGAATTGAATGAAAAGTCACGACCCACCTCAACATTCAATCAATAAGAATGCTAGAATGCCACTTTGGTTGTGGCTTCTATCCATACAGATCTCGAGCGTGTTTCTAGCCTCTTCTAGCGTACATTTTGCACTGCTGAAGAATTGAATACAAAGTCAAGAACCATCTTGACATTCAAATGGCAATCTGGAAAGCCCTCTTTCTTTGCAAAATTCATGCATATTCGTCAAGAATCGGTTACCGAAAGCTAGAACTTTGGAACTTTTGCACACTTGCAGAATTGAATGAAAAGTCACGACCCACCTCAACATTCAATCAATAAGAATTCTAGAATGCCACTTTGGTTGTGGCTTCTATCCATACAGATCTCGAGAGTGTTTCTAGCCTCTTCTAGCTTACGTTCTGCACTGCTGAAGAATTGAATACAAAGTCAAGAACCATCTTGACATTCAAATGGCAATCTGGAACGCCCTCTTTCTTTGTAAAATTCATGCATATTCGTCAAGAATCGGTTACCGAAAGCTAGAACTTTGGAACTTTTGCACACTTGCAGAATTGAATGAAAAGTCACGACCCACCTCAACATTCAATCAATAAGAATCCTAGAATGCCACTTTGGTTGTGGCTTCTATCCATACAGATCTCGAGCGTGTTTCTAGCCTCTTCTAGCGTACCTTTTGCACTGCTGGAGAATTGAATACAAAGTCAAGAACCATCTTGACATTCAAATGGCAATCTGGAACGCCCTCTTTCTTTGCAAAATTCATGCATATTCGTCAAGAATCGGTTACCGAAAGCTAGAACTTTGGAACTTTTGCACACTTGCAGAATTGAATGAAAAGTCACGACCCACCTCAACATTCAATCAATAAGAATTCTAGAATGCCACTTTGGTTGTGGCTTCTATCCATACAGATCTCGAGCGTGTTTCTTTCCTCTTCTAGCGTACATTTTGCACTGCTGAAGAATTGAATACAAAGTCAAGAACCATCTTGACATTCAAATGGCAATCTGGAACGCCCTCTTTCTTTGCAAAATTCATGCATATTCGTCAAGAATCGGTTATCGAAAGCTAGAACTTTGGAACTTTTGCACACTTGCAGAATTGAATGAAAAGTCACGACCCACCTCAACATTCAATCAATAAGAATTCTAGAATGCCACTTTGGTTGTGGCTTCTATCCATACAGATCTCGAGAGTGTTTCTAGCCTCTTCTAGCGTACGTTTTGCACTGCTGGAGAATTGAATACAAAGTCAAGAACCATCTTGACATTCAAATTGCAATCTGGAACGCCCTCTTTCTTTGCAAAATTCATGCATATTCGTCAAGAATCGGTTACCGAAAGCTAGAACTTTGGAACTTTTGCACACTTGCAGAATTGAATGAAAAGTCACGACCCACCTCAACATTCAATCAATAAGAATTCTAGAATGCCACTTTGGTTGTGGCTTCTATCCATACAGATCTCGAGAGTGTTTCTAGCCTCTTCTAGCGTACGTTTTGCACTGCTGGAGAATTGAATACAAAGTCAAGAACCATCTTGACATTCAAATTGCAATCTGGAACGCCCTCTTTCTTTGCAAAATTCATGCATATTCGTCAAGAATCGGTTACCGAAAGCTAGAACTTTGTAACTTTTGCACACTTGCAGAATTGAATGAAAAGTCACGACCCACCTCAACATTCAATCAATAAGAATTCTAGAATGCCACTTTGGTTGTGGCTTCTATCCACACATATCTCGAGGGTGTTTCTAGCCTCTTCTAGCATATGTTTTGCACTGCTGGAGAATTGAATACAAAGTCAAGAACCATCTTGACATTCAAATGGCAATCTGGAACGCCCTCTTTCTTTGCAAAATTCATGCATATTCGTCAAGAATCGGTTACCGAAAGCTAGAACTTTGGAACTTTTGCACACTTGCAGAATTGAATGAAAAGTCACGACCCACCTCAACATTCAATCAATAAGAATCCTAGAATGCCACTTTGGTTGTGGCTTCTATCCATACAGATCTCGAGCGTGTTTCTAGCCTCTTCTAGCGTACGTTTTGCACTGCTGGAGAATTGAATACAAAGTCAAGAACCATCTTGACATTCAAATGGCAATCTGGAACGCCCTCTTTCTTTGCAAAATTCATGCATATTCGTCAAGAATCGGTTACCGAAAGCTAGAACTTTGGAACTTTTGCACACTTGCAGAATTGAATGAAAAGTCACGACCCACCTCAACATTCAATCAACAAGAATTCTAGAATGCCACTTTGGTTGTGACTTCTATCCATACAGATCTCGAGGGTGTTTCTAGCCTCTTCTAGCGTACGTTTTGCACTGCTGAAGAATTGAATACAAAGTCAAGAACCATCTTGACATTCAAATGGCTATCTAGAACGCCCTCTTTCTTTGCAAAATTCTTGCATATTCGTCAAGAATCGGTTACCGAAAGCTAGAACTTTGGAACATTTGCACACTTGCAGAATTGAATGAAAAGTCACGACCCACCTCAACATTCAATCAATAAGAATTCTAGAATGCCACTTTGGTTGTGGCTTCTATCCATACAGATCTCGAGAGTGTTTCTAGCCTCTTCTAGCGTTCGTTTTGCACTGCTGAAGAATTGAATACAAAGTCAAGAACCATCTTGACATTCAAATGGCAATCTGGAACGCCCTCTTTCTTTGCAAAATTCATGCATATTCGTCAAGATTCGGTTACCGAAAGCTAGAACTTTGGAACTTTTGCACACTTGCAGAATTGAATGAAAAGTCACGACCCACCTCAACATTCAATCAATAAGAATTCTAGAATGCCACTTTGGTTGTGGCTTCTATCCATAGAGGTCTCGAGAGTGTTTCTAGCCTCTTCTAGCGTACGTTTTGCACTGCTGAAGAATTGAATACAAAGTCAAGAACCATCTTGACATTCAAATGGCTATCTAGAACGCCCTCTTTCTTTGCAAAATTCATGCATATTCGTCAAGAATCGGTTACCGAAAGCTAGAACTTTGGAACTTTTGCACACTTGCAGAATTGAATGAAAAGTCACGACCCACCTCAACATTCAATCAATAAGAATTCTAGAATGCCACTTTGGTTGTGGCTTCTATCCATAGAGGTCTCGAGAGTGTTTCTAGCCTCTTCTAGCGTACATTTTGCACTGCTGAAGAATTGAATACAAAGTCAAGAACCATCTTGACATTCAAATTGCAATCTGGAACGCCCTCTTTCTTTGCAAAATTCATGCATATTCATCAAGAATCGGTTACCGAAAGCTAGAACTTTGGAACTTTTGCACACTTGCAGAATTGAATGAAAAGTCACGACCCACCTCAACATTCAATCAATAAGAATTCTAGAATGCCACTTTGGTTGTGGCTTCTATCCATACATATCTCGAGGGTGTTTCTAGCCTCTTCTAGCGTACGTTTTGCACTGCTGGAGAATTGAATACAAAGTCAAGAACCATCTTCACATTCAAATGGCAATCTGGAACGCCCTCTTTCTTTGCAAAATTCATGCATATTCGTCAAGAATCGGTTACCGAAAGCTAGAACTTTGGAACTTTTGCACACTTGCAGAATTGAATGAAAAGTCACGACCCACCTCAACATTCAATCAATAAGAATTCTAGAATGCCACTTTGGTTGTGGCTTCTATCCATACAGATCTCGAGAGTGTTTCTAGCCTCTTCTAGCGTACGTTCTGCACTGCTGAAGAATTGAATACAAAGTCAAGAACCATCTTGACATTCAAATGGCAATCTGGAACGCCCTCTTTCTTTGCAAAATTCATACATATTCGTCAAGAATCGGTTACCGAAAGCTAGAACATTGGAACTTTTGCACACTTGCAGAATTGAATGAAAAGTCACGACCCACCTCAACATTCAATCAATAAGAATTCTAGAATGCCACTTTGGTTGTGGCTTCTATCCATACAGATCTCGAGAGTGTTTCTAGCCTCTTCTAGTGTACGTTTTGCACTGCTGGAGAATTGAATACAAAGTCAAGAACCATCTTGACATTCAAATGGCAATCTGGAACGCCCTCTTTCTTTGCAAAATTCATGCATATTCGTCAAGAATCGGTTACCGAAAGCTAGAACTTTGTAACTTTTGCACACTTGCAGAATTGAATGAAAAGTCACGACCCACCTCAACATTCAATCAATAAGAATTCTAGAATGCCTCTTTGGTTGTGGCTTCTATCCATACAGATCTCGAGAGTGTTTCTAGCCTCTTCTAGCGTACGTTTTGCACTGCTGGAGAATTGAATACAAAGTCAAGAACCATCTTAACATTCAAATTGCAATCTGGAACGCCCTCTTTCTTTGCAAAATTCATGCATATTCGTCAAGAATCGGTTACCGAAAGCTAGAACATTGGAACTTTTGCACACTTGCAGAATTGAATGAAAAGTCACGACCCACCTCAACATTCAATCAATAAGAATTCTAGAATGCCACTTTGGTTGTGGCTTCTATCCATACAGATCTCGAGAGTGTTTCTAGCCTCTTCTAGCGTACGTTCTGCACTGCTGAAGAATTGAATACAAAGTCAAGAACCATCTTGACATTCAAATGGCAATCTGGAATGCCCTCTTTCTTTGCAAAATTCATACATATTCGTCAAGAATCGGTTACCGAAAGCTAGAACATTGGAACTTTTGCACACTTGCAGAATTGAATGAAAAGTCACGACCCACCTCAACATTCAATCAATAAGAATTCTAGAATGCCACTTTGGTTGTGGCTTCTATCCATACAAATCTCGAGAGTGTTTCTAGCCTCTTCTAGTGTACATTTTGCACTGCTGGAGAATTGAATACAAAGTCAAGAACCATCTTGACATTCAAATGGCAATCTGGAACGCCCTCTTTCTTTGCAAAATTCATGCATATTCGTCAAGAATCGGTTACCGAAAGCTAGAACTTTGGAACTTTTGCACACTTGCAGAATTGAATGAAAAGTCATGACCCACCTCAACATTCAATCAATAAGAATTCTAGAATGCCACTTTGGTTGTGGCTTCTATCCATACAGTACTCGAGAGTGTTTCTAGCCTCTTCTAGCGTACGTTTTGCACTGCTGAAGAATTGAATACAAAGTCAAGAACCATCTTGACATTCAAATGGCAATCTGGAACGCCCTCTTTCTTTTCAAAATTCATGCATATTCGTCAAGAATCGGTTACCGAAAGCTAGAACTTTGGAACTTTTGCACACTTGCAGAATTGAATGAAAAGTCACGACCCACCTCAACATTCAATCAATAAGAATTCTAGAATGCCACTTTGGTTGTGGGTTCTATCCATAGAGTACTCGAGAGTGTTTCTAGCCTCTTCTAGCGTACGTTTTTCACTGCTGAAGAATTGAATACAAAGTCAAGAACCATCTTGACATTCAAATGGCAATCTGGAACGCCCTCTTTCTTTGCAAAATTCATGCATATTCGTCAAGAATCGGTTACCGAAAGCTAGAACTTTGGAACTTTTGCACACTTGCAGAATTGAATGAAAAGTCACGACCCACCTCAACATTCAATCAATAAGAATTCTAGAATGCCACTTTGGTTGTGGCTTCTATCCATAGAGGTCTCGAGAGTGTTTCTAGCCTCTTCTAGCATACGTTTTGCACTGCTGCAGAATTGAATACAAAGTCAAGAACCATCTTGACATTCAAATTGCAATCTGGAACGCCCTCTTTCTTTGCAAAATTCATGCATATTCGTCAAGAATCGGTTACCGAAAGCTAGAACTTTGGAACTTTTGCACACTTGCAGAATTGAATGAAAAGTCACGACCCACCTCAACATTCAATCAATAAGAATTCTAGAATGCTACTTTGGTTGTGGCTTCTATCCATACATATCTCGAGGGTGTTTCTAGCCTCTTCTAGCGTACGTTTTGCACTGCTGGAGAATTGAATACAAAGTCAAGAACCATCTTAACATTCAAATTGCAATCTGGAACACCCTCTTTCTTTGCAAAATTCATGCATATTCGTCAAGAATCGGTTACCGAAAGCTAGAACTTTGGAACTTTGGCACACTTGCAGAATTGAATGAAAATTCACGACCCACCTCAACATTCAATCAATAAGAATTCTAGAATGCCACTTTGGTTGTGGCTTCTATCCACACATATCTCGAGGGTGTTTCTAGCCTCTTCTAGCGTACATTTTGCACTGCTGCAGAATTGAATACAAAGTTAAGAACTATCTTGACATTCAAATTGCAATCAGGAACGCCCTCTTTCTTTGCAAAATTCATGCATATTCGTCAAGAATCGGTTACCGAAAGCTAGAACTTTGGAACTTTTGCACACTTGCAGAATTGAATGAAAAGTCACGACCCACCTCAACATTCAATCAATAAGAATTCTAGAATGCCACTTTGGTTGTGGCTTCTATCCATACAGATCTCGAGAGTGTTTCTAGCCTCTTCTAGCGTACGTTCTGCACTGCTGAAGAATTGAATACAAAGTCAAGAACCATCTTGACATTCAAATGGCAATCTGGAATGCCCTCTTTCTTTGCAAAATTCATACATATTCGTCAAGAATCGGTTACCGAAAGCTAGAACATTGGAACTTTTGCACACTTGCAGAATTGAATGAAAAGTCACGACCCACCTCAACATTCAATCAATAAGAATTCTAGAATGCCACTTTGGTTGTGGCTTCTATCCATACAAATCTCGAGAGTGTTTCTAGCCTCTTATAGTGTACGTTTTGCACTGCTGGAGAATTGAATACAAAGTCAAGAACCATCTTGACATTCAAATGGCAATCTGGAACGCCCTCTTTCTTTGCAAAATTCATGCATATTCGTCAAGAATCGGTTACCAAAAGCTAGAACTTTGGAACTTTTGCACACTTGCAGAATTGAATGAAAAGTCATGACCCACCTCAACATTCAATCAATAAGAATTCTAGAATGCCACTTTGGTTGTGGCTTCTATCCATACAGTACTCGAGAGTGTTTCTAGCCTCTTCTAGCGTACGTTTTGCACTGCTGAAGAATTGAATACAAAGTCAAGAACCATCTTGACATTCAAATGGCAATCTGGAACGCCCTCTTTCTTTTCAAAATTCATGCATATTCGTCAAGAATCGGTTACCGAAAGCTAGAACTTTGGAACTTTTGCACACTTGCAGAATTGAATGAAAAGTCACGACCCACCTCAACATTCAATCAATAAGAATTCTAGAATGCCACTTTGGTTGTGGGTTCTATCCATAGAGTACTAGAGAGTGTTTCTAGCCTCTTCTAGCGTACGTTTTTCACTGCTGAAGAATTGAATACAAAGTCAAGAACCATCTTGACATTCAAATGGCAATCTGGAACGCCCTCTTTCTTTGCAAAATTCATGCATATTCGTCAAGAATCGGTTACCGAAAGCTAGAACTTTGGAACTTTTGCACACTTGCAGAATTGAATGAAAAGTCACGACCCACCTCAACATTCAATCAATAAGAATTCTAGAATGCCACTTTGGTTGTGGCTTCTATCCATAGAGGTCTCGAGAGTGTTTCTAGCCTCTTCTAGCATACGTTTTGCACTGCTGCAGAATTGAATACAAAGTCAAGAACCATCTTGACATTCAAATTGCAATCTGGAACGCCCTCTTTCTTTGCAAAATTCATGCATATTCGTCAAGAATCGGTTACCGAAAGCTAGAACTTTGGAACTTTTGCACACTTGCAGAATTGAATGAAAAGTCACGACCCACCTCAACATTCAATCAATAAGAATTCTAGAATGCTACTTTGGTTGTGGCTTCTATCCATACATATCTCGAGGGTGTTTCTAGCCTCTTCTAGCGTACGTTTTGCACTGCTGGAGAATTGAATACAAAGTCAAGAACCATCTTAACATTCAAATTGCAATCTGGAACACCCTCTTTCTTTGTAAAATTCATGCATATTCGTCAAGAATCGGTTACCGAAAGCTAGAACTTTGGAACTTTTGCACACTTGCAGAATTGAATGAAAAGTCACGACCCACCTCAACATTCAATCAATAAGAATTCTAGAATGCCACTTTGGTTGTGGCTTCTATCCACACATATCTCGAGGGTGTTTCTAGCCTCTTCTAGCGTACATTTTGCACTGCTGCAGAATTGAATACAAAGTTAAGAACTATCTTGACATTCAAATTGCAATCAGGAACGCCCTCTTTCTTTGCAAAATTCATGCATATTCGTCAAGAATCGGTTACCGAAAGCTAGAACTTTGGAACTTTTGCACACTTGCTGAATTGAATGAAAAGTCACGACCCACCTAAACATTCAATCAATAAGAATTCTAGAATGCTACTTTGGTTGTGGCTTCTATCCATACAGATCTCGAGAGTGTTTCTAGCATCTTCTAGCGTACGTTCTGCACTGCTGAAGAATTGAATACAAAGTCAAGAACCATCTTGACATTCAAATGGCAATCTGGAACGCCCTCTTTCTTTGCAAAATTCATGCATATTCGTCAAGAATCGGTTACCGAAAGCTAGAACTTTGGAACTTTTGTACACTTGCAGAATTGAATGAAAAGTCACGACCCACCTCAACATTCAATCAATAAGAATTCTAGAATGCCACTTTGGTTGTGGCTTCTATCCATACAGATCTCGAGAGTGTTTCTAGCCTCTTCTAGCGTACGTTCTGCACTTCTGAAGAATTGAATACAAAGTCAAGAACCATCTTGACATTCAAATGGCAATCTGGAACGCCCTCTTTCTTTGCAAAATTCATGCATATTCGTCAAGAATCGGTTACCGAAAGCTAGAACTTTGGAACTTTTCCACACTTGCAGAATTGAATGAAAAGTCACGACCCACCTCAACATTCAATCAATAAGAATTCTAGAATGCCACTTTGGTTGTGGCTTCTATCCATAGAGGTCTCGAGAGTGTTTCTAGCCTCTTCTAGCGTACGTTTTTCACTGCTGAAGAATTGAATACAAAGTCAAGAACCATCTTGACATTCAAATTGCAATCTGGAATGAAACATCCTCCCATACAGCCCTCAGAGTACACTTGCGGAAGCTATACTAGCTCTTCTTCTGCCTAAACTCCGGCAGCATAACCGCTACACTTCATCTGTACAAAGAACTGAACCGTACTGATTCGGTAATTCCCTCATGAGAACTACCATTCTACGTAGTACCTAGGAAAGACTAGATGAACCGGCTAGGTCCACTCACTTCTAGCCTCCTTAGACAGCACTACATACACAGTACTTATCATATACTGATGTTCAGTCTTTACTCCGGCAGCATAACGGCGTCTCTTAGGATTCTCTAAATCCACTTCAGCATAACCTCCCTGTAATGGGTTATGGATGGGGATGAGATTCGGGGGAATCTCAGTAGCAACAATCATAACAATATATGTAATGCAGTGTGACAGTGCTTGCTTGTGATTGTGTACAGATAAGTATGCTGCGTGCTTCCATGCTTAATAACATATGACCATAGCATTACAGCAGAGCTTCAGACATAACATATAAGACAACAATATAACCAAACAATAGCATATCAAATCACAAAGCCATTACATAGAAGCTAGGATTAGTTACTACCTGGCTAGCTCAGCAGAACCCTACTATCTCTATTCTGCTTCCAGCTCCGCCACAACTTCCTTTCTTCCTTTCTCCTTTCTCTCTTCCTTCCTTCTCCTTCTCTCTCTTCTTTCTCTCTCATTCTCCTCTTGCTCTTGCGCAAGTGAAGGCCATGGGGGGGTATTTATAGCCTCCCTCAATGGCACAATCGTAAATACCATGAACTTTGATCCTGCGGTCCTGGTTTTTCCTGGATTTTCCTATTTTCTTTAATTCCTCATTTACTGCATCAACGGGACAACTCACCATGCTGACTCAGCGCCTCATTTTTCACATGCTTGAATTCCCGGGACACCTCAGCATGCTGACTCACCATGCTGACTCACCGGTCCAGTCTCCTGCCTCGTAATGCGTGCCATCAACTTTATCTGCTTTCTGCAGACTAATGCCATATGGCGACTGGAAAAGACCTTGCACGCTCCCCAATGCCATCCAGATAAGTCCCTGACTTTATCTGATCATTTCCTCGGTTATCGTGCCTCCTCGGTTTTCGTGCCAACCGAGTAACTTTATTCTACTAAACCATTACTTTAATGCCATGTGGCATCTTGTGGGACCCATGAGTATACCTTATCAGTTTACTTCATGGTTTCCAGATAACCTTTCATCTGATATCCTGCCTCCGGTCTATCTCCAACCGGGTAACTATCTCTCTTGGACCTTCACCACTCTTGGCCCGTACGCTTAGCGCCACTTTAGTCACTAGTCGCGACCTCAACATCATCTTGTCGCGACCTTACAATTCTGTGTACATTAGTCGCGACCAAAACATCTTCTCGTCGCGACCCAAAACATTCTATCGTCGCGACCACAACACATTTTAGTCGCGACCATAACACTTTTTAGTCGCGTCTAAGGCTTTCTGCCACTATTAGTCGCGATATCACTGCTTTCTAGTCGCGACCATACTTCTTTTTTTGTCGCGACCATAATGCTTTCTTGTCGCGTATAGCTCTTTCTGTAACCACTAGTCGCGACCATGCTTTACTCTAGTCGCGACCAGAACGGTCAGCTCGTAACTCTTCAACCTTTGACCTTTACATCACCCCAAATGGCCATTCTACCCCTTGGGACTTCCACTGTTTGCACATAAGTTCCTGTACCTTTACTTACTCGCAGCTTAGTCCCTAAAAACTCTCTTATGTCTCTGGGACTTCTGCTCAAAAGGGGTCTGGTAGCCTCTCATTCTCAGGCTATTTCCGTGTCTCAAGGCCTGAAAATTGGGATGTTACATTTCTCCTCCCCTTTAAATAAATTTCGTCCTCGAAATTTAATCAGTACCATAGCCAAATTAACTTAACATCTGGCAAAGTACTCATCATAACTTTACATCTCTTCGTAACATGCCTTTCTTTCTCTGGGTTAATCCAATCAGAGTTGAAATCTACTTTCCTCTTATGGACCACTTACTGCACTTATGAGTAGTGTCCATTTCTTTCATATGAAATCCTCTCGAATATTACTGTATTCGGGAATTTCTTCTAACTACTCATCATACTTTAAGCATCATATTCTTACTACTTCTCTTGATATCTCGCAGACTGCTTTAAAATCTGCAATATTTCATCTTTCTTTGCACTTAACATCATACAGAGAGAGGACTTACGCAGCTATTCTTTCTTTACTTTGTGCTAAACAAAAGCACCTACTCTAATATGCATAATGCTTGGCCAACATACTGCAGGACTGCATACCTGCTTATGAATGCAAAGCTCTAACATCGGAGCTTAACCATTCCTGTTCTAACTAGGCACAGCTCTAACACTCGGAGCTTGCATAGTTTTAGCATAACATTAAGCCTGACATCTCATGCAAAGAGTGAAAGCTCTCATTTTCTATTCTCTTTCATAGCATAACATTCAAACATCTGATTCCTACCAAACAGGGAGCCTCTCTGTCTGTTCATATAATGCACATCTCTAGGTGCGTCATATTACACGTTTACTACCGTGTATCTCATTACATGCCTTTGATACGTTATCATGGCATATCAAGCCCACTCTAGCTATCTCATGGTGTATTTCACCCTTTCATAACTTATCTTGTCTTATCACAAGACTAACATAAGACTGGCTTTCTCTTTTTCATAGAACTGTGTTCTATCTCAGCTTTGCCTTAGACCCTCTTCTCTAGGTCTTCTCTAGCCTTTTAATCTCTTTACCCCTCATCTGGGTAATCTTTATCTACTCATACTTTTCTATTCTTATTACATTGAGGATTTTCTTCTCTGCTTCTCAGAGGATTCTCTTCTCTGCTTCTTATTACACAGAGGATTCTCTTCTCTGCTTCTCAGACATACTTCTACAAAACTTTGAATCTCAGTACTCAGATTTAAACTTGGACTCCATCTTCGTTTAAGGGAAAGCTAAGTTCAGTCTGTAGACTAGAGGCTACCTGAGGAAAATCATTATAAAACAATTTCTCTGGGTCAGCTTATCAACTAGTGAAACTTCCTTACCTTAACTTCGTCTTTGGCATTCATCTTCCCAAAGAGATACTACATCGTACTCATGTCTCATGGCTCATTACTTTCCTTAGGCTAGGTCTAACTGCGACCTCGGGATCTAACTACGATCAACCGTTAGCCTCTTCAGAATCTAACTGTGACTCTGGATCTGTTAGGATCTAACTGCGACCCTGGAGCCATGCTAGGATCTAACTGTGACCCTCCAGAATCTAACTGCGATTCTGTTGTACTGTATATCTCCCGAAGATCTTAAACCAACAGACTAAGTTATAAGGTTAACTGCTTCCACCTGTTGATAACTCCATAAAAATTTTATAGCCTCACATCATTTACCCAGACTTTACTTACTTCCTCTCTTACTCAGGAGTTCCTTCTCATCTTTCTTACTTTACTGTGGCTTATCATTGGCTTGTGCCATCATGGTCTAACCACCTGCCATTGCATTCTACTGCTATGGCCTCATCATAACTCATCTGTGCTCTAACTGTGAACCATTTGAACTATGCTCCAACTGCGAGCATCCTGTATCAGATCCAACTCTTATCTGAAGAGTGATCTATACTCATCTGAATCTAGCTCTATCTGAGAGCCATCTATTTCAGATCCAACTCTTATCTGAAGAGTGATCTAAAAACAATCTCTTTACTCTTATCTGCTTTCTTTCTGTCTACCATTCCTTTCAACAGAAATGGTCCTGAGTACTATATTCATAAGTCTGCAGAATTACCCGAGTAACTTCAAACATATCTGAATATCATAACTTATTGTCCCATGAACTGAGACTATCTATCATCCTCAATACATATCTCATTACATGTCATATGGTATGGGAGCAACATACTTTCTCATCTCATATATACTCTACCCTTCATGCACTGTAAAAGGGAGTATTCATTCATCATGGCATACTCTAACATGCATGTCATCATATGACAATTGCAAGGAGATGCAACTATCATAACTTATGGCATCATAAGCCATATCATCATCATACTTTGCTCAACCATCCATCAGACTAACTAAACCTCAAGGCATATTTTATTTATCATATTGCCTATCATATCTTGGTCAGTCATCCTGAAACATCTGTCTATCTCAGGCTGCCACGCTACCCTCTTATTAGGGTACAGACTCAACCCTTCATCACTCTTTCTTACATAGGGGAGTCACTGTATCCCGTAATCTGTGGCTACCTTCTACTATCTCATTTCTTCTTTTGTCTATCTATCAGTCTCAGTCTATTCTTGACCAGACTGTGGTTCCTTATCGGCCTTTACTGTAACAGCCTAGAACCCCTTTACAAAGATATTATCCGCTTTCCCCTTAGGTAGGCTTGGTGCCCACATGAGGTCACGGTTTTATTTTCCAGACACACGAGCCACAGCCCTTAAGCACCTGAAAACGCATCTTTCTCTTAATCCTAGCGAACTTCAGTCGCCTAGATCTCATTCATTATCTTTTACTATTATTTCTATTCTTTAGGGTACTCTACCCTAGATCTCTGTGATGGAATCCCTCTGCTTAGGGAATTTTAACTCTTTACCTATTAACCATCTCGTCCTTAGCCTTAGCCTTAGGCCATATCAAACATCATCACATCTCTAGCCTTTAGGCTATGCCCTAGGATTACTCCGAGGCAAACTTCATACTAGCTATCCCATTCTAGCTCTCAGGTCTTTTATTCAACTAGGTTGAATAAGACTTTTACCATGTAGATCTACTCCTCGTAATCACATGGAGGATCTGTCTCATTCTAGCTATCTCATCTAGCTAGCTCATCTTAACTTATCATTATCATCCTTTGCGGCCTATCCTACCTAGCAAGGATGACTTGCTTATTGGAGTTGCCAACTTCCTCTATGCATGGCTTCTCCACTCAAGCTCTATGTTCATGCTTTGTGTTCACCTGTCTTTTCCTTTACAACGAAACATGAACACCTCTTATTCCATCTAGGAGCTTTATCTCCACGGGCTCTTCTAAACCCATAATAGTCCCGATCTGAATCTTCTAATGTCATACCAGGACATCTCTGTCATTCCGTCGCGATATGAGTATTGGGTAATCGCTATTCATAGCCTCTATGATTCTTCATTACCCTTAACTCCTCACGACTTATCATTTCTATTCTTTAGTCGTGACCTACAGCTTCAGACGTCGCGTCCTTAACATCTTCTGTCTTCTAGTCGCGACCAAATCTTCTGTCGTCGCGACCTTAATCTTCTTTCATCGTGACCTTAACCTTTCTTTGTCGCGACTCAACTCCTCTACCGTCGGGACCAGGATATTTTCTCGTCGCGACCTATGTCTCCTCACGTCGCAACCATAGCCATTTCTAGTCGCGACATTAAACTTTTCTCGTCACAACCTTAGCTCTCTGTTAAATAACGTCGCGACCTAGGAACATACTCGCCGCGACCAAATCTTTCTGTGAATAACCGTCGCGACCTATAAACTTATGCGTCGCGACTAAACCTCTCATTGAGGCTACCAGTCGCGACATAAACCACGTTAGTCGCGACCGGAGTGCTATTCTGTCGTACTCAAGGGCTAAATCAGAGCATCACTGAGCCAGAACCTTCTGTTCTGTGCCAGAATCTTATGCTCTGAACCAGAGTCCTTTCTGGTTGGTGCCAGAACCTCTTGCTCTGATACCAAAATGAAACATCCTCCCATACAGCCCTCAGAGTACACTTGCGGAAGCTATACTAGCTCTTCTTCTGCCTAAACTCCGGCAGCATAACCGCTACACTTCATCTGTACAAAGAACTGAACCATACTGATTCGGTAATTCCCTCATGAGAACTACCATTCTACGTAGTACCCAGGAAAGACTAGATGAACCGGCTAGGTCCACTCACTTCTAGCCTTCTTAGACAGCACTACGTACACAGTACTTATCATATACTGATGTTCAGTCTTTACTCTGGCAGCATAACGGCGTCTCTTAGGATTCTCTAAATCCACTTCAGCATAACCTCCCTGTAATGGGTTATGGATGGGGATGAGATTCGGGGGAATCTCAGTAGCAACAATCATAACAATATATGTAATGCAATGTGACAGTGCTTGCTTGTGATTTTGTACAGATAAGTATGCTGCGTGCTTCCATGCTTAATAACATATGACCATAGCATTACAGCAGAGCTTCAGACATAACATATAAGACAACAATCTAACCAAACAATAGCACATCAAATCACAAAGCCATTACATAGAAGCTAGGATTAGTTACTACCTGGCTAGCTCAGCAGAACCCTACTATCTCTATTCTGCTTCCAGCTCCGCCACAACTTCCTTTCTTCCTTTCTCCTTTCTCTCTTCCTTCCTTCTCCTTCTCTCTCTTCTTTCTCTCTCATTCTCCTCTTGCTCTTGCGCAAGTGAAGGCCATGGGGGGGTATTTATAGCCTCCCTCAATGGCACAATCGTAAATACCATGAACTTTGATCCTGCGGTCCTGGTTTTTCCTGGATTTTCCTATTTTCTTTAATTCCTCATTTACTGCATCAACGGGACAACTCACCATGCTGACTCAGCGCCTCATTTTTCACATGCTTGAATTCCCGGGACACCTCAGCATGCTGACTCACCATGCTGACTCACCGGTCCAGTCTCCTGCCTCGTAATGCGTGCCATCAACTTTATCTGCTTTCTGCAGACTAATGCCATATGGCGACTGGAAAAGACCTTGCACGCTCCCCAATGCCATCCAGATAAGTCCCTGACTTTATCTGATCATTTCCTCGGTTATCGTGCCTCCTCGGTTTTCGTGCCAACCGAGTAACTTTATTCTACTAAACCATTACTTTAATGCCATGTGGCATCTTGTGGGACCCATGAGTATACCTTATCAGTTTACTTCATGGTTTCCAGATAACCTTTCATCTGATATCCTGCCTCCGGTCTATCTCCAACCGGGTAACTATCTCTCTTGGACCTTCACCACTCTTGGCCCGTACGCTTAGCGCCACTTTAGTCACTAGTCGCGACCTCAACATCATCTTGTCGCGACCTTACAATTCTGTGTACATTAGTCGCGACCAAAACATCTTCTCGTCGCGACCCAAAACATTCTATCGTCGCGACCACAACACATTTTAGTCGCGACCATAACACTTTTTAGTCGCGTCTAAGGCTTTCTGCCACTATTAGTCGCGATATCACTGCTTTCTAGTCGCGACCATACTTCTTTTTTTGTCGCGACCATAATGCTTTCTTGTCGCGTATAGCTCTTTCTGTAACCACTAGTCGCGACCAGAACGGTCAGCTCGTAACTCTTCAACCTTTGACCTTTACATCACCCCAAATGGCCATTCTACCCCTTGGGACTTCCACTGTTTGAACATAAGTTCCCGTACCTTTACTTACTCGCAGCTTAGTCCCTAAAAACTCTCTTATGTCTCTGGGACTTCTGCTCAAAAGGGGTCTGGTAGCCTCTAATTCTCAGGCTATTTCCGTGTCTCAAGGCCTGAAAATTGGGATGTTACATGGAACGCCCTCTTTCTTTGCAAAATTCATGCATATTCGTCAAGAATCGGTTACCGAAAGCTATAACTTTGGAACTTTTGCACACTTGCAGAATTGAATGAAAAGTCACGACCCACCTCAACATTCAATCAATAAGAATTCTAGAATGCTACTTTGGTTGTGGCTTCTATCCATACATATCTCGAGGGTGTTTCTAGCCTCTTCTAGCGTACGTTTTGCACTGCTGGAGAATTGAATACGAAGTCAAGAACCATCTTAACATTCAAATTGCAATCTGGAACACCCTCTTTCTTTGCAAAATTCATGCATATTCGTCAAGAATCGGTTACCGAAAGCTAGAACTTTGGAACTTTTGCACACTTGCAGAATTGAATGAAAAGTCACGACCCACCTCAACATTCAATCAATAAGAATTCTAGAATGCCACTTTGGTTGTGGCTTCTATCCACACATATCTCGAGGGTGTTTCTAGCCTCTTCTAGCGTATGTTTTGCACTGCTGGAGAATTGAATACAAAGTCAAGAACCATCTTGACATTCAAATTGCAATCTGGAACGCCCTCTTTCTTTGCAAAATTCATGCATATTCCTCAAGAATCGGTTACCGAAAGCTAGAACTTTGGAACTTTTGCACACTTGCAGAATTGAATGAAAAGTCACGACCCACCTCAACATTCAATCAATAAGAATTCTAGAATGCCACTTTCGTTGTGGCTTCTATCCATACAGATCTCGAGAGTGTTTCTAGCCTCTTCTAGCGTACGTTTGGCACTGCTGAAGAATTGAATACAAAGTTAAGAACTATCTTGACATTCAAATTGCAATCAGGAACGCCCTCTTTCTTTAGAAAATTCATGCATATTCGTCAAGAATCGGTTACCGAAAGCTAGAACTTTGGAACTTTTGCACACTTGCAGAATTGAATGAAAAGTCACGACCCACCTCAACATTCAATCAATAAGAATTCTAGAATGCCACTTTGGTTGTGGCTTCTATCCATAGAGGTCTCGAGGGTGTTTCTAGCCTCTTGTAGCGTACGTTTTGCACTGCTGGAGAATTGAATATAAAGTCAAGAACCATCTTGACATTCAAATTGCAATCTGGAACGCCCTCTTTCTTTGCAAAATTCATGCATATTCGTCAAGAATCGGTTACCGAAAGCTAGAACTTTGGAACTTTTGCGCACTTGCAGAATTGAATGAAAAGTCACGACCCACCTCAACATTCAATCAATAAGAATTCTAGAATGCCACTTTGGTTGTGGCTTCTATCCATACAGATCTCGAGAGTGTTTCTAGCCTCTTCTAGCGTACGTTCTGCACTGCTGCAAAATTGAATACAAAGTCAAGAACCATCTTGACATTCAAATTGCAATCTGGAACGCCCTCTTTCTTTGCAAAATTCATGCATATTCGTCATGAATCGGTTACCGAAAGCTAGAACTTTGGAACTTTTGCACACTTGCAGAATTGAATGAAAAGTCACGACCCACCTCAACATTCAATCAATAAGAATTCTAGAATGCCACTTTGGTTGTGGCTTCTATCCACACATATCTCGAGGGTGTTTCTAGCCTCTTCTAGCGTATGTTTTGCACTGCTGAAGAATTGAATACAAAGTTAAGAACTATCTTGACATTCAAATTGCAATCAGGAACGCCCTCTTTCTTTGCAAAATTCATGCATATTCGTCAAGAATCGTTTACCGAAAGCTAGAACTTTGGAACTTTTGCACACTTGCAGAATTGAATGAAAAGTCACGACCCACCTCAACATTCAATCAATAAGAATTCTAGAATGCCACTTTGGTTGTGGCTTCTATCCATACAGATCTCGAGAGTGTTTCTAGCCTCTTCTAGCGTACGTTTTGCACTGCTGAAGAATTGAATACAAAGTTAAGAACTATCTTGACATTCAAATTGCAATCAGGAACGCCCTCTTTCTTTAGAAAATTCATGCATATTCGTCAAGAATCGGTTACCGAAAGCTAGAACTTTGGAACTTTTGCACACTTGCAGAATTGAATGAAAAGTCACGACCCACCTCAACATTCAATCAATAAGAATTCTAGAATGCCACTTTGGTTGTGGCTTCTATCCATAGAGGTCTCGAGGGTGTTTCTAGCCTCTTGTAGCGTACGTTTTGCACTGCTGGAGAATTGAATACAAAGTCAAGAACCATCTTGACATTCAAATTGCAATCTGGAACGCCCTCTTTCTTTGCAAAATTCATGCATATTCGTCAAGAATCGGTTACCGAAAGCTAGAACTTTGGAACTTTTGGGCACTTGCAGAATTGAATGAAAAGTCACGACCCACCTCAACATTCAATCAATAAGAATTCTAGAATGCCACTTTGGTTGTGGCTTCTATCCATACAGATCTCGAGAGTGTTTCTAGCCTCTTCTAGCGTACGTTCTGCACTGCTGAAAAATTGAATACAAAGTCAAGAACCATCTTGACATTCAAATTGCAATCTGGAACGCCCTCTTTCTTTGCAAAATTCATGCATATTCGTCAAGAATCGGTTACCGAAAGCTAGAACTTTGGAACTTTTGCACACTTGCAGAATTGAATGAAAAGTCACGACCCACCTCAACATTCAATCAATAAGAATTCTAGAATGCCACTTTGGTTGTGGCTTCTATCCACACATATCTCGAGGGTGTTTCTAGCCTCTTCTAGCGTATGTTTTGCACTGCTGAAGAATTGAATACAAAGTTAAGAACTATCTTGACATTCAAATTGCAATCTGGAACGCCCTCTTTCTTTGCAAAATTCATGCATATTCGTCAAGAATCGGTTACCGAAAGCTAGAACTTTGGAACTTTTGCACACTTGCAGAATTGAATGAAAAGTCACGACCCACCTCAACATTCAATCAATAAGAATTCTAGAATGCCACTTTGGTTGTGGCTTCTATCCATACAGATCTCGAGGGTGTTTCTAGCCTCTTCTAGCGTACGTTTTGCACTGCTGGAGAATTTAATACAAAGTCAAGAACCATCTTGACATTCAAATGGTAATCCGAAACGCCCTCTTTCTTTGCAAAATTCATGCATATTCGACAAGAATCGGTTACCGAAAGCTAGAACTTTGGAACTTTTGCACACTTGCAGAATTGAATGAAAAGTCACGACCCACCTCAACATTCAATCAATAAGAATTCTAGAATGCCACTTTGGTTGTGGCTTCTATCCATAGAGGTCGCGAGGGTGTTTCTAGCCTCTTGTAGCGTACGTTTTGCACTGCTGCAGAATTGAATACAAAGTCAAGAACCATCTTGACATTCAAATTGCAATCTGGAATGCCCTCTTTCTTTGCAAAATTCATGCATATTCGTCAAGAATCGGTTACCGAAAGCTAGAACTTTGGAACTTTTGCACACTTGCAGAATTGAATGAAAAGTCACGACCCACCCAACATTCAATCAATAAGAATTCTAGAATGCCACTTTGGTTGTGGCTTCTATCCATAAAGATCTCGAGAGTGTTTCTAGCCTCTTCTAGCGTACGTTCTGCACTGCTGTAAAATTGAATACAAAGTCAAGAACCATCTTGACATTCAAATGGCAATCTGGAACGCCCTCTTTCTTTGCAAAATTCATGCATATTCGTCAAGAATCGGTTACCGAAAGCTAGAACTTTGGAACTTTTGCACACTTGCAGAATTGAATGAAAAGTCACGACCCACCTCAACATTCAATCAATAAGAATTCTAGAATGCCACTTTGGTTGTGGCTTCTATCCATACAGGTCTCGAGAGTGTTTCTAGCCTCTTCTAGCGTACGTTCTGCACTGCTGAAGAATTGAATACAAAGTCAAGAACCATCTTGACATTCAAATTGCAATCTGGAACGCCCTCTTTCTTTGCAAAATTCATGCATATTCGTCAAGAATCGGTTACCGAAAGCTAGAACTTTGGAACTTTTGCACACTTGCAGAATTGAATGAAAAGTCACGACCCACCTCAACATTCAATCAATAAGAATTCTAGAATGCCACTTTGGTTGTGGCTTCTATCCATACAGATCTCGAGCGTGTTTCTAGCCTCTTCTAGCGTACGTTTTGCACTGCTGAAGAATTGAATACAAAGTCAAGAACCATCTTGACATTCAAATGGCAATCTGGAACGCCCTCTTTCTTTGCAAAATTCATGCATATTCGTCAAGAATCGGTTACCGAAAGCTAGAACTTTGTAACTTTTGCACACTTGCAGAATTGAATGAAAAGTCACGACCCACCTCAACATTCAATCAATAAGAATTCTAGAATGCCACTTTGGTTGTGGCTTCTATCCATACAGATCTCGAGAGTGTTTCTAGCCTCTTCTAGCGTACGTTCTGCACTGCTGTATAATTGAATACAAAGTCAAGAACCATCTTGACATTCAAATGGCAATCTGGAACGCCCTCTTTCTTTGCAAAATTCATGCATATTCGTCAAGAATCGGTTACCGAAAGCTAGAACTTTGGAACTTTTGTACACTTGCAGAATTGAATGAAAAGTCACGACCCACCTCAACATTCAATCAATAAGAATTCTAGAATGCCACTTTGGTTGTGGCTTCTATCCATACAGATCTCGAGAGTGTTTCTAGCCTCTTCTAGCGTACGTTTTGCACTGCTAGAGAATTGAATACAAAGTCAAGAACCATCTTGACATTCAAATGGGAATCCGGAACGCCCTCTTTCTATGCAAAATTCATGCATATTCGTCAAGAATCGGTTACCGAAAGCTAGAACTTTGGAACTTTTGCACACTTGCAGAATTGAATGAAAAGTCACGACCCACCTCAACATTCAATCAATAAGAATTCTAGAATGCCACTTTGGTTGTGGCTTCTATCCATACAGATCTCGAGCGTGTTTCTAGCCTCTTCTAGCGTACGTTTTGCACTGCTGAAGAATTGAATACAACGTCAAGAACCATCTTGACATTCAAATGGCAATTTGGAACGCCCTCTTTCTTTGCAAAATTCATGCATATTCGTCAAGAATCGGTTACCGAAAGCTCGAACTTTGGAACTTTTGCACACTTGCAGAATTGAATGAAAAGTCACGACCCACCTCAACATTCAATCAATAAGAATTCTAGAATGCCACTTTGGTTGTGGCTTCTATCCATACAGGTCTCGAGAGTGTTTCTAGCCTCTTCTAGCGTACGTTCTGCACTGCTGAAGAATTGAATACAAAGTCAAGAACCATCTTGACATTCAAATTGCAATCTGGAACGCCCTCTTTCTTTGCAAAATTCATGCATATTCATCAAGAATCGGTTACCGAAAGCTAGAACTTTGGAACTTTTGCACACTTGCAGAATTGAATGAAAAGTCACGACCCACCTCAACATTCAATCAATAAGAATTCTAGAATGCCACTTTAATTTGGTTGTGGCTTCTATCCATACAGGTCTCGAGAGTGTTTCTAGCCTCTTCTAGCGTACGTTCTGCACTGCTGAAGAATTGAATACAAAGTCAAGAACCATCTTGACATTCAAATTGCAATCTGGAACGCCCTCTTTCTTTGCAAAATTCATGCATATTCGTCAAGAATCGGTTACCGAAAGCTAGAACTTTGGAACTTTTGCGCACTTGCAGAATTGAATGAAAAGTCACGACCCACCTCAACATTCAATCAATAAGAATTCTAGAATGCCACTTTGGTTGTGGCTTCTATCCATACAGATCTCGAGAGTGTTTCTAGCCTCTTCTAGCGTACGTTTTGCACTGCTGCAGAATTGAATACAAAGTCAAGAACCATCTTGACATTCAAATGGCAATCTGGAACGCCCTCTTTCTTTGCAAAATTCATGCATATTCGTCAAGAATCGGTTACCGAAAGCTAGAACTTTGGAACTTTTGTACACTTGCAGAATTGAATGAAAAGTCACGACCCACCTCAACATTCAATCAATAAGAATTCTAGAATGCCACTTTGGTTGTGGCTTCTATCCATACAGATCTCGAGGGTGTTTCTAGCCTCTTCTAGCGTACGTTTTGCACTACTGGAGAATTGAATACAAAGTCAAGAACCATCTTGACATTCAAATGGTAATCCGGAACGCCCTCTTTCTTTGCAAAATTCATGCATATTCGTCAAGAATCGGTTACCGAAAGCTAGAACTTTGGAACTTTTGCACACTTGCAGAATTGAATGAAAAGTCACGACCCACCTCAACATTCAATCAATAAGAATTCTAGAATGCCACTTTGGTTGTGGCTTCTATCCATAGAGGTCTCGAGGGTGTTTCGAGACTCTTGTAGCGTACGTTTTGCACTGCTGGAGAATTGAATACAAAGTCAAGAACCATCTTGACATTCAAAGTGCAATCTGGAACGCCCTCTTTCTTTGCAAAATTCATGCATATTCGTCAAGAATCGGTTACCGAAAGCTAGAACTTTGGAACTTTTGCACACTTGCAGAATTGAATGAAAAGTCACGACCCACCTCAACATTCAATCAATAAGAATTCTAGAATGCCACTTTGGTTGTGGCTTCTATCCATACAGATCTCGAGAGTGTTTCTAGCCTCTTCTAGCGTACGTTCTGCACTGCTGAAAAATTGAATACAAAGTCAAGAACCATCTTGACATTCAAATGGCAATCTGGAACGCCCTCTTTCTTTGCAAAATTCATGCATATTCGTCAAGAATCGGTTACCGAAAGCTAGAACTTTGGAACTTTTGCACACTTGCAGAATTGAATGAAAAGTCACGACCCACCTCAACATTCAATCAATAAGAATTCTAGAATGCCACTTTGGTTGTGGCTTCTATCCATACAGCTCTCGAGGGTGTTTCTAGCCTCTTCTAGCATACGTTTTGCACTGCTGGAGAATTGAATACAAAGTCAAGAACCATCTTGACATTCAAATGGTAATCCGGAACGCCCTCTTTCTTTGTAAAATTCATGCATATTCGTCAAGAATCGGTTACCGAAAGCTAGAACTTTGGAACTTTTGCACACTTGCAGAATTGAATGAAAAGTCACGACCCACCTCAACATTCAATCAATAAGAATTCTAGAATGCCACTTTGGTTGTGGCTTCTATCCATACAGATCTCGAGCGTGTTTCTAGCCTCTTCTAGCGTACGTTCTGCACTGCTGAAGAATTGAATACAAAGTCAAGAACCATCTTGAAATTCAAATGGCAATCTGGAACGCCCTCTTTCTTTGCAAAATTCATGCATATTCGTCAAGAATCGGTTACCGAAAGCTAGAACTTTGGAACTTTTGCACACTTGCAGAATTGAATGAAAAGTCACGACCCACCTCAACATTCAATCAATAAGAATTCTAGAATGCCACTTTGGTTGTGGCTTCTATCCATACAGATCTCGAGAGTGTTTCTAGCCTCTTGTAGCGTACGTTGTGCACTGCTGGAGAATTGAATACAATGTCAAGAACCATCTGGACATTCAAATGGTAATCCGGAACGCCCTCTTTCTTTGCAAAATTCATGCATATTCGTCAAGAATCGGTTACCGAAAGCTAGAACTTTGGAACTTTTGCACACTTGCAGAATTTAATGAAAAGTCACGACCCACCTCAACATTCAATCAATAAGAATTCTAGAATGCCATTTTGGTTGTGGCTTCTATCCATACAGATCTCGAGAGTGTTTCTAGCCACTTCTAGCGTACGTTCTGCACTGCTGAAGAATTGAATACAAAGTCAAGAACCATCTTGACATTCAAATGGCAATGGAAAGCCCTCTTTCTTTGCAAAATTCAGGCATATTCGTCAAGAATCGGTTACCGAAAGCTAGAACTTTCGAACTTTTGCACACTTGCAGAATTGAATGAAAAGTCACGACCCACCTCAACATTCAATCAATAAGAATTCTAGAATGCCACTTTGGTTGTGGCTTCTATCCATACAGATCTCGAGAGTGTTTCTAGCCTCTTCTAGCGTACGTTTTGCACTGCTGAAGAATTGAATACAAAGTCAAGAACCATCTTGACATTCAAATTGCAATCTGGAACGCCCTCTTTCTTTGCAAAATTCATGCATATTCGTCAAGAATCGGTTACCGAAAGCTAGAACTTTGGAAGGTTTGCACACTTGCAGAATTGAATGAAAAGTCACGACCCAGCTCAACATTCAATCAATAAGAATTCTAGAATGCCACTTTGGTTGTGGCTTCTATCCATACAGATCTCGAGAGTGTTTCTAGCCTCTTCTAGCGTACGTTATGCACTGCTGAAGAATTGAATACAAAGTCAAGAACCATCTTGACATTCAAATTGCAATCTGGAACGCCCTCTTTCTTTGCAAAATTCATGCATATTCGTCAAGAATCGGTTACCGAAAGCTAGAACTTTGGAACTTTTGCACACTTGCAGAATTGAATGAAAAGTCACGACCCACCTCAACTTTCAATCAATAAGAATTCTAGAATGCCACTTTGGTTGTGGCTTCTTTCCATACAGATCTCGAGCGTGTTTCTAGCCTCTTCTAGCGTACATTTTGCACTGCTGAAGAATTGAATACAAAGTCAAGAACCATCTTGACATTCAAATGGCAATCTGGAACGCCCTCTTTCTTTGCAAAATTCATGCATATTCGTCAAGAATCGGTTACCGAAAGCTAGAACTTTGGAACTTTTGCACACTTGCAGAATTGAATGAAAAGTCACGACCCACCTCAACATTCAATCAATAAGAATTCTAGAATGCCACTTTGGTTGTGGCTTCTATCCATACAGATCTCGAGAGTGTTTCTAGCCTCTTCTAGCGTACGTTCTGCACTGCTGAAAAATTGAATACAAAGTCAAGAACCATCTTGACATTCAAATGGCAATCTGGAACGCCCTCTTTCTTTGCAAAATTCATGCATATTCGTCAAGAATCGGTTACTGAAAGCTAGAACTTTGGAACTTTTGTACACTTGCAGAATTGAATGAAAAGTCACGACCCACCTCAACATTCAATCAATAAGAATTCTAGAATGCCACTTTGGTTGTGGCTTCTATCCATACAGATCTCGAGGGTGTTTCTAGGCTCTTCTAGCGTACGTTTTGCACTGCTGGAGAATTGAATACAAAGTCAAGAACCATCTTGACATTCAAATGGTAATCCGGAACGCCCTCTTTCTTTGCAAAATTCAGGCATATTCGTCAAGAATCGATTACCGAAAGCTAGAACTTTGTAACTTTTGCACACTTGCAGAATTGAATGAAAAGTCACGACCCACCTCAACATTCAATCAATAAGAATTCTAGAATGCCACTTTGGTTGTGGCTTCTATCCATACAGATCTCGAGCGTGTTTCTAGCCTCTTCTAGCGTACGTTTTGCACTGCTGAAGAATTGAATACAAAGTCAAGAACCATCTTGACATTCAAATGGCAATCTGGAATGCCCTCTTTCTTTGCAAAATTCATGCATATTCGTCAAGAATTGGTTACCGAAAGCTAGAACTTTGGAACTTTTGCACACTTGCAGAATTGAATGAAAAGTCACGACCCACCTCAACATTCAATCAATAAGAATTCTAGAATGCCACTTTGGTTGTGGCTTCTATCCATACAGGTCTCGAGAGTGTTTCTAGGCTCTTCTAGCGTACGTTCTGCACTGCTGAAGAATTGAATACAAAGTCAAGAACCATCTTGACATTCAAATGGCAATCTGGAATGCCCTCTTTCTTTGCAAAATTCATGCATATTCGTCAAGAATCGGTTACCGAAAGCTAGAACTTTGGAACTTTTGCACACTTGCAGAATTGAATGAAAAGTCACGACCCACCTCAACATTCAATCAATAAGAATTCTAGAATGCCACTTTGGTTGTGGCTTCTATCCATACAGGTCTCGAGAGTGTTTCTAGCCTCTTCTAGCGTACGTTCTGTACTGCTGAAGAATTGAATACAAAGTCAAGAACCATCTTGACATACAAATTGCAATCTGGAACGCCCTCTTTCTTTGCAAAATTCATGCATATTCTTCAAGAATCGGTTACCGAAAGCTAGAACTTTGGAACTTTTGCACACTTGCAGAATTGAATGAAAAGTCACGACCCACCTCAACATTCAATCAATAAGAATTCTAGAATGCCACATTGGTTGTGGCTTCTATCCATACAGATCTCGAGAGTGTTTCTAGCCTCTTCTAGCGTACGTTCTGCACTGCTGTAGAATTGAATACAAAGTCAAGAACCATCTTGACATTCAAATGGCAATCTGGAACGCCCTCTTTCTTTGCAAAATTCAGGCATATTCGTCAAGAATCGGTTACCGAAAGCTAGAACTTTGGAACTTTTGCACACTTGCAGAATTGAATGAAAAGTCACAACCCACCTCAACATTCAATCAATAAGAATTCTAGAATGCCACTTTGGTTGTGGCTTCTATCCATACAGATCTCGAGGGTGTTTCTAGCCTCTTCTAGCATACGTTTTGCACTGCTGGAGAATTGAATACAAAGTCAAGAACCATCTTGACATTCAAATGGTAATCCGGAACGCCCTCTTTCTTTGTAAAATTCATGCATATTCGTCAAGAATCGGTTACCGAAAGCTAGAACTTTGGAACTTTTGCACACTTGCAGAATTGAATGAAAAGTCACGACCCACCTCAACATTCAATCAATAAGAATTCTAGAATGCCACTTTGGTTGTGGCTTCTATCCATACAGATCTCGAGCGTGTTTCTAGCCTCTTCTAGCGTACGTTCTGCACTGCTGAAGAATTGAATACAAAGTCAAGAACCATCTTGACATTCAAATGGCAATCTGGAACGCCCTCTTTCTTTGCAAAATTCATGCATATTCGTCAAGAATCGGTTACCGAAAGCTAGAACTTTGGAACTTTTGCACACTTGCAGAATTGAATGAAAAGTCACGACCCACCTCAACATTCAATCAATAAGAATTCTAGAATGCCACTTTGGTTGTGGCTTCTATCCATACAGATCTCGAGAGTGTTTCTAGCCTCTTGTAGCGTACGTTGTGCACTGCTGGAGAATTGAATACAATGTCAAGAACCATCTGGACATTCAAATGGTAATCCGGAACGCCCTCTTTCTTTGCAAAATTCATGCATATTCGTCAAGAATCGGTTACCGAAAGCTAGAACTTTGGAACTTTTGCACACTTGCAGAATTTAATGAAAAGTCACGACCCACCTCAACATTCAATCAATAAGAATTCTAGAATGCCACTTTGGTTGTGGCTTCTATCCATACAGATCTCGAGAGTGTTTCTAGCCTCTTCTAGCGTACGTTCTGCACTGCTGAAGAATTGAATACAAAGTCAAGAACCATCTTGACATTCAAATGGCAATGGAAAGCCCTCTTTCTTTGCAAAATTCAGGCATATTCGTCAAGAATCGGTTACCGAAAGCTAGAACTTTGGAACTTTTGCACACTTGCAGAATTGAATGAAAAGTCACGACCCACCTCAACATTCAATCAATAAGAATTCTAGAATGCCACTTTGGTTGTGGCTTCTATCCATACAGGTCTCGAGAGTGTTTCTAGCCTCTTCTAGCGTACGTTCTGCACTGCTGAAGAATTGAATACAAAGTCAAGAACCATCTTGACATACAAATTGCAATCTGGAACGCCCTCTTTCTTTGTAAAATTCATGCATATTCATCAAGAATCGGTTACCGAAAGCTAGAACTTTGGAACTTTTGCACACTTGCAGAATTGAATGAAAAGTCACGACCCACCTCAACATTCAATCAATAAGAATTCTAGAATGCCACTTTGGTTGTGGCTTCTATCCATACAGATCTCGAGAGTGTTTCTAGCCTCTTCTAGCGTACGTTCTGCACTGCTGTAGAATTGAATACAAAGTCAAGAACCATCTTGACATTCAAATGGCAATCTGGAACGCCCTCTTTCTTTGCAAAATTCATGCATATTCGTCAAGAATCGGTTACCGAAAGCTAGAACTTTGGAACTTTTGGACACTTGCAGAATTGAATGAAAAGTCACGACCCACCTCAACATTCAATCAATAAGAATTCTAGAATGCAACTTTGGTTGTGGCTTCTATCCATACAGATCTCGAGGGTGTTTCTAGCCACTTCTAGCATACGTTTTGCACTGCTGGAGAATTGAACACAAAGTCAAGAACCATGTTGACATTCAAATGGTAATCCGGAACGCCCTCTTTCTTTGTAAAATTCATGCATATTCGTCAAGAATCGGTTACCGAAAGCTAGAACTTTGGAACTTTTGCACACTTGCAGAATTGAATGAAAAGTCACGACCCACCTCAACATTCAATCAATAAGAATTCTAGAATGCCACTTTGGTTGTGGCTTCTATCCATACAGATCTCGAGCGTGTTTCTAGCCTCTTCTAGCGTACGTTCTGCACTGCTGAAGAATTGAATACAAAGTCAAGAACCATCTTGACATTCAAATGGCAATCTGGAACGCCCTCTTTCTTTGCAAAATTCATGCATATTCGTCAAGAATCGGTTACCGAAAGCTAGAACTTTGGAACTTTTGCACACTTGCAGAATTGAATGAAAAGTCACGACCCACCTCAACATTCAATCAATAAGAATTCTAGAATGCCACTTTGGTTGTGGCTTCTATCCATACAGATCTCGAGAGTGTTTCTAGCCTCTTCTAGCGTACGTTCTGCACTGCTGAAGAATTGAATACAAAGTCAAGAACTATCTTGACATTCAAATGGCAATGGAAAGCCCTCTTTCTTTGCAAAATTCAGGCATATTCGTCAAGAATCGGTTACCGAAACCTAGAACTTTGGAACTTTTGCACACTTGCAGAATTGAATGAAAAGTCACGACCCACCTCAACATTCAATCAATAAGAATTCTAGAATGCCACTTTGGTTGTGGCTTCTATCCATACAGGTCTCGAGAGTGTTTCTAGCCTCTTCTAGCGTACGTTCTGCACTGCTGAAGAATTGAATACAAAGTCAAGAACCATCTTGACATACAAATTGCAATCTGGAACGCCCTCTTTCTTTGTAAAATTCATGCATATTCTTCAAGAATCGGTTACCGAAAGCTAGAACTTTGGAACTTTTGCACACTTGCAGAATTGAATGAAAAGTCACGACCCACCTCAACATTCAATCAATAAGAATTCTAGAATGCCACTTTGGTTGTGGCTTCTATCCATACAGATCTCGAGAGTGTTTCTAGCCTCTTCTAGCGTACGTTCTGCACTGCTGTAGAATTGAATACAAAGTCAAGAACCATCTTGACATTCAAATGGCAATCTGGAACGCCCTCTTTCTTTGCAAAATTCATGCATATTCGTCAAGAATCGGTTACCGAAAGCTAGAACTTTGGAACTTTTGGAACTTGCAGAATTGAATGAAAAGTCACGACCCACCTCAACATTCAATCAATAAGAATTCTAGAATGCCACTTTGGTTGTGGCTTCTATCCATACAGATCTCGAGGGTGTTTCTAGCCACTTCTAGCATACGTTTTGCACTGCTGGAGAATTGAATACAAAGTCAAGAACCATGTTGACATTCAAATGGTAATCCGGAACGCCCTCTTTCTTTGTAAAATTCATGCATATTCGTCAAGAATCGGTTACCGAAAGCTAGAACTTTGGAACTTTTGCACACTTGCAGAATTGAATGAAAAGTCACGACCCACCTCAACATTCAATCAATAAGAATTCTAGAATGCCACTTTGGTTGTGGCTTCTATCCATACAGATCTCGAGCGTGTTTCTAGCCTCTTCTAGCGTACGTTCTGCACTGCTGAAGAATTGAATACAAAGTCAAGAACCATCTTGACATTCAAATGGCAATCTGGAACGCCCTCTTTCTTTGCAAAATTCATGCATATTCGTCAAGAATCGGTTACCGAAAGCTAGAACTTTGGAACTTTTGCACACTTGCAGAATTGAATGAAAAGTCACGACCCACCTCAACATTCAATCAATAAGAATTCTAGAATGCCACTTTGGTTGTGGCTTCTATCCATACAGATCTCGAGAGTGTTTCTAGCCTCTTCTAGCGTACGTTCTGCACTGCTGAAGAATTGAATACAAAGTCAAGAACCATCTTGACATACAAATTGCAATCTGGAACGCCCTCTTTCTTTGTAAAATTCATGCATATTCATCAAGAATCGGTTACCGAAAGCTAGAACTTTGGAACTTTTGCACACTTGCAGAATTGAATGAAAAGTCACGACCCACCTCAACATTCAATCAATAAGAATTCTAGAATGCCACTTTGGTTGTGGCTTCTATCCATACAGATCTCGAGAGTGTTTCTAGCCTCTTCTAGCGTACGTTCTGCACTGCTGTAGAATTGAATACAAAGTCAAGAACCATCTTGACATTCAAATGGCAATCTGGAACGCCCTCTTTCTTTGCAAAATTCATGCATATTCGTCAAGAATCGGTTACCGAAAGCTAGAACTTTGGAACTTTTGTACACTTGCAGAATTGAATGAAAAGTCACGACCCACCTCAACATTCAATCAATAAGAATTCTAGAATGCCACTTTGGTTGTGGCTTCTATCCATACAGATCTCGAGGGTGTTTCTAGCCTCTTCTAGCATATGTTTTGCACTGCTGGAGAATTGAATACAAAGTCAAGAACCATCTTGACATTCAAATGGTAATCCGGAACGCCCTCTTTCTTTGTAAAATTCATGCATATTCGTCAAGAATCGGTTACCGAAAGCTAGAACTTTGGAACTTTTGCACACTTGTAGAATTGAATGAAAAGTCACGACCCACCTCAACATTCAATCAATAAGAATTCTAGAATGCCACTTTGGTTGTGGCTTCTATCCATACAGATCTCGAGAGTGTTTCTAGCCTCTTCTAGCGTACGTTCTGCACTGCTGAAGAATTGAATACAAAGTCAAGAACCATCTTGACATACAAATTGTAATCTGGAACGCCCTCTTTCTTTGTAAAATTCATGCATATTCATCAAGAATCGGTTACCGAAACCTAGAACTTTGGAACTTTTGTACACTTGCAGAATTGAATGAAAAGTCACGACCCACCTCAACATTCAATCAATAAGAATTCTAGAATGCCACTTTGGTTGTGGCTTCTATCCATACAGATCTCGAGGGTGTTTCTAGCCTCTTCTAGCATACGTTTTGCACTGCTGGAGAATTGAATACAAAGTCAAGAACCATCTTGACATTCAAATGGTAATCCGGAACGCCCTCTTTCTTTGTAAAATTCATGCATATTCGTCAAGAATCGGTTACCGAAAGCTAGAACTTTGGAACTTTTGCACACTTGCAGAATTGAATGAAAAGTCACGACCCACCTCAACATTCAATCAATAAGAATTCTAGAATGCCACTTTGGTTGTGGCTTCTATCCATACAGATCTCGAGCGTGTTTCTAGCCTCTTCTAGCGTACGTTCTGCACTGCTGAAGAATTGAATACAAAGTCAAGAACCATCTTGACATTCAAATGGCAATCTGGAACGCCCTCTTTCTTTGCAAAATTCATGCATATTCGTCAAGAATCGGTTACCGAAAGCTAGAACTTTGGAACTTTTGCACACTTGCAGAATTGAATGAAAAGTCACGACCCACCTCAACATTCAATCAATAAGAATTCTAGAATGCCACTTTGGTTGTGGCTTCTATCCATACAGATCTCGAGAGTGTTTCTAGCCTCTTCTAGCGTACGTTCTGCACTGCTGAAGAATTGAATACAAAGTCAAGAACCATCTTGACATTCAAATGGCAATCTGGAACGCCCTCTTTCTTTGCAAAATTCATGCATATTCGTCAAGAATCGGTTACCGAAAGCTAGAACTTTGGAACTTTTGCACACTTGCAGAATTGAATGAAAAGTCACGACCCACCTCAACATTCAATCAATAAGAATTCTAGAATGCCACTTTGGTTGTGGCTTCTATCCATACAGATCTCGAGGGTGTCTCTAGCCTCTTGTAGCGTACGTTGTGCACTGCTGGAGAATTGAATACAATGTCAAGAACCATCTTGACATTCAAATGGTAATCCGGAACGCCCTCTTTCTTTGCAAAATTCATGCATATTCGTCAAGAATCGGTTACCGAAAGCTAGAACTTTGGAACTTTTGCACACTTGCAGAATTGAATGAAAAGTCACGACCCACCTCAACATTCAATCAATAAGAATTCTAGAATGCCACTTTGGTTGTGGCTTCTATCCATACAGATCTCGAGAGTGTTTCTAGCCTCTTCTAGCGTACGTTCTGCACTGCTGAAGAATTGAATACAAAGTCAAGAACCATTTTGACATACAAATTGCAATCTGGAACGCCCTCTTTCTTTGTAAAATTCATGCATATTCATCAAGAATCGGTTACCGAAATCTAGAACTTTGGAACTTTTGCACACTTGCAGAATTGAATGAAAAGTCACGACCCACCTCAACATTCAATCAATAAGAATTCTAGAATGCCACTTTGGTTGTGGCTTCTATCCATACAGATCTCGAGAGTGTTTCTAGCCTCTTCTAGCATACGTTCTGCACTGCTGTAGAATTGAATACAAAGTCAAGAACCATCTTGACATTCAAATGGCAATCTGGAACGCCCTCTTTCTCTGCAAAATTCATGCATATTTGTCAAGAATCGGTTACCGAAAGCTAGAACTTTGGAACTTTTGTACACTTGCAGAATTGAATGAAAAGTCACGACCCACCTCAACATTCAATCAATAAGAATTCTAGAATGCCACTTTGGTTGTGGCTTCTATCCATACAGATCTCGAGGGTGTTTCTAGCCTCTTCTAGCATACGTTTTGCACTGCTGGAGAATTGAATACAAAGTCAAGAACCATCTTGACATTCAAATGGTAATCCGGAACGCCCTCTTTCTTTGTAAAATTCATGCATATTCGTCAAGAATCGGTTAATGAAAGCTAGAACTTTGGAACTTTTGCACACTTGCAGAATTGAATGAAAAGTCACGACCCACCTCAACATTCAATCAATAAGAATTCTAGAATGCCACTTTGGTTGTGGCTTCTATCCATACAGATCTCGAGCGTGTTTCTAGCCTCTTCTAGCGTACGTTCTGCACTGCTGAAGAATTGAATACAAAGTCAAGAACCATCTTGACATTCAAATGGCAACCTGGAACGCCCTCTTTCTTTGTAAAATTCATGCATATTCGTCAAGAATCGGTTACCGAAAGCTAGAACTTTGGAACTTTTGCACACTTGCAGAATTGAATGAAAAGTCACGACCCACCTCAACATTCAATCAATAAGAATTCTAGAATGCCACTTTGGTTGTGGCTTCTATTCATACAGATCTCGAGAGTGTTTCTAGCCTCTTCTAGCGTACGTTCTGCACTGCTGAAGAATTGAATACAAAGTCAAGAACCATCTTGACATTCAAATGGCAATCTGGAACGCCCTCTTTCTTTGCAAAATTCATGCATATTCGTCAAGAATCGGTTACCGAAAGCTAGAACTTTGGAACTTTTGCACACTTGCAGAATTGAATGAAAAGTCACGACCCACCTCAACATTCAATCAATAAGAATTCTAGAATGCCACTTTGGTTGTGGCTTCTATCCATACAGATCTCGAGAGTGTTTCTAGCCTCTTGTAGCGTACGTTGTGCACTGCTGGAGAATTGAATACAAAGTCAAGAACCATCTTGACATTCAAATGGCAATCTGGAACGCCCTCTTTCTTTGCAAAATTCATGCATATTCGTCAAGAATCGGTTACCGAAAGCTAGAACTTTGGAACTTTTGCACACTTGCAGAATTGAATGAAAAGTCACGACCCACCTCAACATTCAATCAATAAGAATTCTAGAATGCCACTTTGGTTGTGGTTTCTATCCATACAGATCTCGAGGGTGTTTCTAGCCTCTTGTAGCGTACGTTGTGCACTGCTGGAGAATTGAATACAATGTCAAGAACCATCTTGACATTCAAATGGTAATCCGGAACGCCCTCTTTCTTTGCAAAATTCATGCATATTCGTCAAGAATCGGTTACCGAAAGCTAGAACTTTGGAACTTTTGCACACTTGCAGAATTGAATGAAAAGTCACGACCCACCTCAACATTCAATCAATAAGAATTCTAGAATGCCACTTTGGTTGTGGCTTCTATCCATACAGATCTCGAGAGTGTTTCTAGCCTCTTCTAGCGTACGTTCTGCACTGCTGAAGAATTGAATACAAAGTCAAGAACCATTTTGACATACAAATTGCAATCTGGAACGCCCTCTTTCTTTGTAAAATTCATGCATATTCATCAAGAATCGGTTACCGAAAGATAGAACTTTGGAACTTTTGCACACTTGCAGAATTGAATGAAAAGTCACGACCCACCTCAACATTCAATCAATAAGAATTCTAGAATGCCACTTTGGTTGTGGCTTCTATCCATACAGATCTCGAGAGTGTTTCTAGCCTCTTCTAGCGTACGTTCTGCACTGCTGTAGAATTGAATACAAAGTCAAGAACCATCTTGACATTCAAATGGCAATCTGGAACGCCCTCTTTCTCTGCAAAATTCATGCATATTCGTCAAGAATCGGTTACCGAAAGCTAGAACTTTGGAACTTTTGTACACTTGCAGAATTGAATGAAAAGTCACGACCCACCTCAACATTCAATCAATAAGAATTCTAGAATGCCACTTTGGTTGTGGCTTCTATCCATACAGATCTCGAGGGTGTTTCTAGCCTCTTCTAGCATACGTTTTGCACTGCTGGAGAATTGAATACAAAGTCAAGAACCATCTTGACATTCAAATGGTAATCCGGAACGCCCTCTTTCTTTGTAAAATTCATGCATATTCGTCAAGAATCGGTTACCGAAAGCTAGAACTTTGGAACTTTTGCACACTTGCAGAATTGAATGAAAAGTCACGACCCACCTCAACATTCAATCAATAAGAATTCTAGAATGCCACTTTGGTTGTGGCTTCTATCCATACAGATCTCGAGCGTGTTTCTAGCCTCTTCTAGCGTACGTTCTGCACTGCTGAAGAATTGAATACAAAGTCAAGAACCATCTTGACATTCAAATGGCAACCTGGAACGCCCTCTTTCTTTGTAAAATTCATGCATATTCGTCAAGAATGGGTTACCGAAAGCTAGAACTTTGGAACTTTTGCACACTTGCAGAATTGAATGAAAAGTCACGACCCACCTCAACATTCAATCAATAAGAATTCTAGAATGCCACTTTGGTTGTGGCTTCTATCCATACAGATCTCGAGAGTGTTTCTAGCCTCTTCTAGCGTACGTTCTGCACTGCTGAAGAATTGAATACAAAGTCAAGAACCATCTTGACATTCAAATGGCAATCTGGAACGCCCTCTTTCTTTGCAAAATTCAGGCATATTCGTCAAGAATGGGTTACCGAAAGCTAGAACTTTGGAACTTTTGCACACTTGCAGAATTGAATGAAAAGTCAAGACCCACCTCAACATTCAATCAATAAGAATTCTAGAATGCCACTTTGGTTGTGGCTTCTATCCATAGAGGTCTCAAGAGTGTTTCTAGCCTCTTCTAGCGTACGTTTTTCACTGCTGAAGAATTGAATACAAAGTCAAGAACCATCTTGACATACAAATTGCAATCTAGAACGCCCTCTTTCTTTGCAAAATTCATGCATATTCGTCAAGAATGGGTTACCGAAAGCTAGAACTTTGGAACTTTTGCACACTTGCAGAATTGAATGAAAAGTCACGACCCACCTCAACATTCAATCAATAAGAATTCTAGAATGCCACTTTGGTTGTGGCTTCTATCCATACAGATCTCGAGAGTGTTTCTAGCCTCTCTAGCGTACGTTCTGCACTGCTGTAGAATTGAATACAAAGTCAAGAACCATCTTGACATTCAAATGGCAATCTGGAACGCCCTCTTTCTTTGCAAAATTCATGCATATTCGTCAAGAATCGGTTACCGAAAGCTAGAACTTTGGAACTTTTGTACACTTGCAGAATTGAATGAAAAGTCACGACCCACCTCAACATTCAATCAATAAGAATTCTAGAATGCCACTTTGGTTGTGGCTTCTATCCATACAGATCTCGAGAGTGTTTCTAGCCTCTTCTAGCGTACGTTTTGCACTGCTGGAGAATTGAATACAAAGTCAAGAACCATCTTGACATTCAAATGGTAATCCGGAACGCCCTCTTTCTTTGCAAAATTCATGCATATTCGTCAAGAATCGGTTACCGAAAGCTAGAACTTTGGAACTTTTGCACACTTGCAGAATTGAATGAAAAGTCACGACCCACCTCAACATTCAATCAATAAGAATTCTAGAATGCCACTTTGGTTGTGGCTTCTATCCATACAGATCTCGAGCGTGTTTCTAGCCTCTTCTAGCGTACGTTCTGCACTGCTGAAGAATTGAATACAAAGTTAAGAACCATCTTGACATTCAAATGGCAATCTGGAACGCCCTCTTTCTTTGCAAAATTCATGCATATTCGTCAAGAATCGGTTACCGAAAGCTAGAACTTTGGAACTTTTGCACACTTGCAGAATTGAATGAAAAGTCACGACCCACCTCAACATTCAATCAATAAGAATTCTAGAATGCCACTTTGGTTGTGGTTTCTATCCATACAGATCTCGAGGGTGTTTCTAGCCTCTTGTAGCGTACGTTTTGCACTGCTGGAGAATTGAATACAATGTCAAGAACCATCTTGACATTCAAATGGTAATCCGGAACGCCCTCTTTCTTTGCAAAATTCATGCATATTCGTCAAGAATCGGTTACCGAAAGCTAGAACTTTGGAACTTTTGCACACTTGCAGAATTGAATGAAAAGTCACGACCCACCTCAACATTCAATCAATAAGAATTCTAGAATGCCACTTTGGTTGTGGCTTCTATCCATACAGATCTCGAGCGTGTTTCTAGCCTCTTCTAGCGTACGTTCTGCACTGCTGAAGAATTGAATACAAAGTTAAGAACCATCTTGACATTCAAATGGCAATCTGGAACGCCCTCTTTCTTTGCAAAATTCATGCATATTCGTCAAGAATCGGTTACCGAAAGCTAGAACTTTGGAACTTTTGCACACTTGCAGAATTGAATGAAAAGTCACGACCCACCTCAACATTCAATCAATAAGAATTCTAGAATGCCACTTTGGTTGTGGCTTCTATCCATACAGATCTCGAGGGTGTTTCTAGCCTCTTCTAGCGTACGTTCTGCACTGCTGAAGAATTGAATACAAAGTCAAGAACCATCTTGACATTCAAATGGCAATCTGGAAGCCCTCTTTCTTTGCAAAATTCATGCATATTCGTCAAGAATCGGTTACCGAAAGCTAGAACTTTGGAACTTTTGCACACTTGCAGAATTGAATGAAAAGTCACGACCCACCTCAACATTCAATCAATAAGAATTCTAGAATGCCACTTTGGTTGTGGCTTCTATCCATACAGATCTGGAGGGTGTTTCTAGCCTCTTGTAGCGTACGTTTTGCACTGCTGGAGAATTGAATACAATGTCAAGAACCATCTTGACATTCAAATGGCAATCCGGAACGCCCTCTTTCTTTGCAAAATTCATGCATACTCGTCAAGAATCGGTTACCGAAAGCTAGAACTTTGGAACTTTTGCACACTTGCAGAATTGAATGAAAAGTCACGACCCACCTCAACATTCAATCAATAAGAATTCTAGAATGCCACTTTGGTTGTGGCTTCTATCCATACAGATCTCGAGAGTGTTTCTAGCCTCTTCTAGCGTACGTTCTGCACTGCTGAAGAATTGAATACAAAGTCAAGAACCATCTTGACATTCAAATGGCAATCTGGAACGCCCTCTTTCTTTGCAAAATTCAGGCATATTCGTCAAGAATCGGTTACCGAAAGCTAGAACTTTGGAACTTTTGCACACTTGCAGAATTGAATGAAAAGTCACGACCCACCTCAACATTCAATCAATAAGAATTCTAGAATGCCACTTTGGTTGTGGCTTCTATCCATACAGATCTCGAGGGTGTTTCTAGCCTCTTGTAGCGTACGTTGTGCACTGCTGGAGAATTGAATACAATGTCAAGAACCATCTTGACATTCAAATGGTAATCCGGAGCGCCCTCTTTCTTTGCAAAATTCATGCATATTCGTCAAGAATCGGTTACCGAAAGCTAGAACTTTGGAACTTTTGCACACTTGCAGAATTGAATGAAAAGTCACGACCCACCTCAACATTCAATAAATAAGAATTCTAGAATGCCACTTTGGTTGTGGCTTCTATCCATACAGATCTCGAGAGTGTTTCTAGCCTCTTCTAGCGTACGTTCTGCACTGCTGAAGAATTGAATACAAAGTCAAGAACCATCTTGACATTCAAATGGCAATGGAAAGCCCTCTTTCTTTGCAAAATTCAGGCATATTCGTCAAGAATCGGTTACCGAAAACTAGAACTTTGGAACTTTTGCACACTTGCAGAATTGAATGAAAAGTCACGACCCACCTCAACATTCAATCAATAAGAATTCTAGAATGCCACTTTGGTTGTGGCTTCTATCCATAGAGGTCTCGAGAGTGTTTCTAGCCTCTTCTAGCGTACGTTTTTCACTGCTGAAGAATTGAATACAAAGTCAAGAACCATCTTGACATTCAAATTGCAATCTGGAACGCCCTCTTTCTTTGTAAAGTTCATGCATATTCGTCAAGAATGGGTTACCGAAAGCTAGAACTTTGGAACTTTTGCACACTTGCAGAATTGAATGAAAAGTCACGACCCACCTCAACATTCAATCAATAAGAATTCTAGAATGCCACTTTGGTTGTGGCTTCTATCCATACAGATCTCGAGGGTGTTTCTAGCCTCTTCTAGCGTACGTTCTGCACTGCTGAAGAATTTAATACAAAGTCAAGAACCATCTTGACATTCAAATGGCAATCTGGAACGCCCTCTTTCTTTGGAAAATTCAGGCATATTCGTCAAGAATGGGTTACCGAAAGCTAGAACTTTGGAACTTTTGCACACTTGCAGAATTGAATGAAAAGTCAAGACCCACCTCAACATTCAATCATTAAGAATTCTAGAATGCCACTTTGGTTGTGGCTTCTATCCATAGAGGTCTCAAGAGTGTTTCTAGCCTCTTCTAGCGTACGTTTTTCACTGCTGAAGAATTGAATACAAAGTCAAGAACCATCTTGACATACAAATTGCAATCTAGAACGCCCTCTTTCTTTGCAAAATTCATGCATATTCGTCAAGAATCGGTTACCGAAAGCTAGAACTTTGGAACTTTTGCACACTTGCAGAATTGAATGAAAAGTCACGACCCACCTCAACATTCAATCAATAAGAATTCTAGAATGCCACTTTGGTTGTGGCTTCTATCCATACAGATCTCGAGAGTGTTTCTAGCATCTCTAGCGTACGTTCTGCACTGCTGTAGAATTGAATACAAAGTCAAGAACCATCTTGACATTCAAATGGCAATCTGGAACGCCCTCTTTCTTTGCAAAATTCATGCATATTCGTCAAGAATCGGTTACCGAAAGCTAGAACTTTTGAACTTTTGCACACTTGCAGAATTGAATGAAAAGTCACGACCCACCTCAACATTCAATCAATAAGAATTCTAGAATGCCACTTTGGTTGCGGTTTCTATCCATACAGATCTCGAGGGTGTTTCTAGCCTCTTGTAGCGTACGTTCTGCACTGCTGAAGAATTGAATACAAAGTTAAGAACCATCTTGACATTCAAATGGCAATCTGGAACGCCCTCTTTCTTTGCAAAATTCATGCATATTCGTCAAGAATCGGTTACCGAAAGCTAGAACTTTGGAACTTTTGCACACTTGCAGAATTGAATGAAAAGTCACGACCCACCTCAACATTCAATCAATAAGAATTCTAGAATGCCACTTTGGTTGTGGCTTCTATCCATACAGATCTAGAGAGTGTTTCTAGCCTCTTCTAGCGTACGTTCTGCACTGCTGAAGAATTGAATACAAAGTCAAGAACCATCTTGACATTCAAATGGCAATCTGGAAGCCCTCTTTCTTTGCAAAATTCATGCATATTCGTCAAGAATCAGTTACCGAAAGCTAGAACTTTGGAACTTTTGCACACTTGCAGAATTGAATGAAAAGTCACGACCCACCTCAACATTCAATCAATAAGAATTCTAGAATGCCACTTTGGTTGTGGTTTCTATCCATACAGATCTTGAGGGTGTTTCTAGCCTCTTGTAGCGTACGTTTTGCACTGCTGGAGAATTGAATACAATGTCAAGAACCATCTTGACATTCAAATGGTAATCCGGAACGCCCTCTTTCTTTGCAAAATTCATGCATACTCGTCAAGAATCCGTTACCGAAAGCTAGAACTTTGGAACTTTTGCACACTTGCAGAATTGAATGAAAAGTCACGACCCACCTCAACATTCAATCAATAAGAATTCTAGAATGCCACTTTGGTTGTGACTTCTATCCATACAGATCTCGAGAGTGTTTCTAGCCTTTTCTAGCGTACGTTCTGCACTGCTGAAGAATTGAATACAAAGTCAAGAACCATCTTGACATTCAAATGGCAATCTGGAACGCCCTCTTTCTTTGCAAAATTCAAGCATATTCGTCAAGAATCGGTTACCGAAAGCTAGAACTTTGGAACTTTTGCACACTTGCAGAATTGAATGAAAAGTCACGACCCACCTCAACATTCAATCAATAAGAATTCTAGAATGCCACTTTGGTTGTGGCTTCTATCCATAGAGGTCTCGAGAGTGTTTCTAGCCTCTTCTAGCGTACGTTTTTCACTGCTGAAGAATTGAATACAAAGTCAAGAACCATCTTGACATTCAAATTGCAATCTGGAACGCCCTCTTTCTTTGTAAAATTCATGTATATTCGTCAAGAATGGGTTACCGAAAGCTAGAACTTTGGAACTTTTGCACACTTGCAGAATTGAATGAAAAGTCACGACCCACCTCAACATTCAATCAATAAGAATTCTAGAATGCCACTTTGGTTGTGGCTTCTATCCATACAGATCTCGAAGTGTTTCTAGCCTCTTCTAGCGTACGTTCTGCACTGCTGAAGAATTGAATACAAAATCAAGAACCATCTTGACATTCAAATGGCAATCTGGAACGCCCTCTTTCTTTGTAAAGTTCATGCATATTCGTCAAGAATGGGTTACCGAAAGCTAGAACTTTGGAACTTTTGCACACTTGCAGAATTGAATGAAAAGTCACGACCCACCTCAACATTCAATCAATAAGAATTCTAGAATGCCACTTTGGTTGTGGCTTCTATCCATACAGATCTCGAGGGTGTTTCTAGCCTCTTCTAGCGTACGTTCTGCACTGCTGAAGAATTGAATACAAAGTCAAGAACCATCTTGACATTCAAATGGCAATCTGGAACGCCCTCTTTCTTTGGAAAATTCAGGCATATTCGTCAAGAATGGGTTACCGAAAGCTAGAACTTTGGAACTTTTGCACACTTGCAGAATTGAATGAAAAGTCAAGACCCACCTCAACATTCAATCAATAAGAATTCTAGAATGCCACTTTGGTTGTGGCTTCTATCCATAGAGGTCTCAAGAGTGTTTCTAGCCTCTTCTAGCGTACGTTTTTCACTGCTGAAGAATTGAATACAAAGTCAAGAACCATCTTGACATACAAATTGCAATCTAGAACGCCCTCTTTCTTTGCAAAATTCATGCATATTCATCAAGAATCGGTTACCGAAAGCTAGAACTTTGGAACTTTTGCACACTTGCAGAATTGAATGAAAAGTCACGACCCACCTCAACATTCAATCAATAAGAATTCTAGAATGCCACTTTGGTTGTGGCTTCTATCCATACAGATCTCGAGAGTGTTTCTAGCCTCTCTAGCGTACGTTCTGCACTGCTGTAGAATTGAATACAAAGTCAAGAACCATCTTGACATTCAAATGGCAATCTGGAACGCCCTCTTTCTTTGCAAAATTCATGCATATTCGTCAAGAATCGGTTACCGAAAGCTAGAACTTTGGAACTTTTGCACACTTGCAGAATTGAATGAAAAGTCACGACCCACCTCAACATTCAATCAATAAGAATTCTAGAATGCCACTTTGGTTGCGGTTTCTATCCATACAGATCTCGAGGGTGTTTCTAGCCTCTTGTAGCGTACGTTTTGCACTGCTGGAGAATTGAATACAATGTCAAGAACCATCTTGACATTCAAATGGTAATCCGGAACGCCCTCTTTCTTTGCAAAATTCATGCATATTCGTCAAGAATCGGTTACCGAAAGCTAGAACTTTGGAACTTTTGCACACTTGCAGAATTGAATGAAAAGTCACGACCCACCTCAACATTCAATCAATAAGAATTCTAGAATGCCACTTTGGTTGTGGCTTCTATCCATACAGATCTCGAGCGTGTTTCTAGCCTCTTCTAGCGTACGTTCTGCACTGCTGAAGAATTGAATACAAAGTTAAGAACCATCTTGACATTCAAATGGCAATCTGGAACGCCCTCTTTCTTTGCAAAATTCATGCATATTCGTCAAGAATCGGTTACCGAAAGCTAGAACTTTGGAACTTTTGCACACTTGCAGAATTGAATGAAAAGTCACGACCCACCTCAACATTCAATCAATAAGAATTCTAGAATGCCACTTTGGTTGTGGCTTCTATCCATACAGATCTAGAGAGTGTTTCTAGCCTCTTCTAGCGTACGTTCTGCACTGCTGAAGAATTGAATACAAAGTCAAGAACCATCTTGACATTCAAATGGCAATCTGGAAGCCCTCTTTCTTTGCAAAATTCATGCATATTCGTCAAGAATCGATTACCGAAAGCTAGAACTTTGGAACTTTTGCACACTTGCAGAATTGAATGAAAAGTCACGACCCACCTCAACATTCAATCAATAAGAATTCTAGAATGCCACTTTGGTTGTGGTTTCTATCCATACAGATCTTGAGGGTGTTTCTAGCCTCTTGTAGCGTACGTTTTGCACTGCTGGAGAATTGAATACAATGTCAAGAACCATCTTGACATTCAAATGGTAATCCGGAACGCCCTCTTTCTTTGCAAAATTCATGCATACTCGTCAAGAATCGGTTACCGAAAGCTAGAACTTTGGAACTTTTGCACACTTGCAGAATTGAATGAAAAGTCACGACCCACCTCAACATTCAATCAATAAGAATTCTAGAATGCCACTTTGGTTGTGACTTCTATCCATACAGATCTCGAGAGTGTTTCTAGCCTTTTCTAGCGTACGTTCTGCACTGCTGAAGAATTGAATACAAAGTCAAGAACCATCTTGACATTCAAATGGCAATCTGGAACGCCCTCTTTCTTTGCAAAATTCAAGCATATTCGTCAAGAATCGGTTACCGAAAGCTAGAACTTTGGAACTTTTGCACACTTGCAGAATTGAATGAAAAGTCACGACCCACCTCAACATTCAATCAATAAGAATTCTAGAATGCCACTTTGGTTGTGGCTTCTATCCATAGAGGTCTCGAGAGTGTTTCTAGCCTCTTCTAGCGTACGTTTTTCACTGCTGAAGAATTGAATACAAAGTCAAGAACCATCTTGACATTCAAATTGCAATCTGGAACGCCCTCTTTCTTTGTAAAATTCATGTATATTCGTCAAGAATGGGTTACCGAAAGCTAGAACTTTGGAACTTTTGCACACTTGCAGAATTGAATGAAAAGTCACGACCCACCTCAACATTCAATCAATAAGAATTCTAGAATGCCACTTTGGTTGTGGCTTCTATCCATACAGATCTCGAAGTGTTTCTAGCCTCTTCTAGCGTACGTTCTGCACTGCTGAAGAATTGAATACAAAATCAAGAACCATCTTGACATTCAAATGGCAATCTGGAACGCCCTCTTTCTTTGCAAAATTCAGGCATATTCGTCATAATGGGTTACCGAAAGCTAGAACTTTGGAACTTTTGCACACTTGCAGAATTGAATGAAAAGTCACGACCCACCTCAACATTCAATCAATAAGAATTCTAGAATGCCACTTTGGTTGTGGCTTCTATCCATAGAGGTCTCGAGAGTGTTTCTAGGCTCTTCTAGCGTACGTTTTTCACTGCTGAAGAATTGAATACAAAGTCAAGAACCATCTTGACATTCAAATTGCAATCTGGAACGCCCTCTTTCTTTGTAAAATTCATGCATATTCGTCAAGAATGGGTTACCGAAAGCTAGAACTTTGGAACTTTTGCACACTTGCAGAATTGAATGAAAAGTCACGACCCACCTCAACATTCAATCAATAAGAATTCTAGAATGCCACTTTGGTTGTGGCTTCTATCCATACAGATCTCGAGAGTGTTTCTAGCCTCTTCTAGCGTACCTTCTGCACTGCTGAAGAATTGAATACAAAGTCAAGAACCATCTTGACATTCAAATGGCAATCTGGAACGCCCTCTTTCTTTGCAAAATTCATGCATATTCGTCAAGAATCGGTTACCGAAAGCTAGAACTTTGGAACTTTTGCACACTTGCAGAATTGAATGAAAAGTCACGACCCACCTCAACATTCAATCAATAAGAATTCTAGAATACCACTTTGGTTGTGGCTTCTATCCATACAGATCTCGAGCGTGTTTCTAGCCTCTTCTAGCGTACGTTCTGCACTGCTGAAGAATTGAATACAAAGTCAAGAACCATCTTGACATTCAAATGGCAATCTGGAACGCCCTCTTTCTTTGCAAAATTCAGGCATATTCGTCAAGAATCGGTTACCGAAAGCTAGAACTTTGGAACTTTTGCACACTTGCATAATTGAATGAAAAGTCACGACCCACCTCAACATTCAATCAATAAGAATTCTAGAATGCCACTTTGGTTGTGGCTTCTATCCATACAGATCTCGAGAGTGTTTCTAGCCTCTTCTAGCGTACGTTCTGCACTGCTGAAGAATTGAATACAAAGTCAAGAACCATCTTGACATTCAAATGGCAATCTTGAACGCCCTCTTTCTTTGCAAAATTCAGGCATATTCGTCAAGAATCGGTTACCGAAAGCTAGAACTTTGGAACTTTTGCACACTTGCAGAATTGAATGAAAAGTCACGACCCACCTCAACATTTAATCAATAAGAATTCTAGAATGCCACTTTGGTTATGGCTTCTATCCATACAGATCTCGAGAGTGTTTCTAGCCTCTTCTAGCGTACGTTCTGCACTGCTGAAGAATTGAATACAAAGTCAAGAACCATCTTGACATTCAAATGGCAATCTGGAACGACCTCTTTCTTTGCAAAATTCAGGCATATTCGTCAAGAATCGGTTACCGAAAGCTAGAACTTTGGAACTTTTGCACACTTGCAGAATTGAATGAAAAGTCACGACCCACCTCAACATTCAATCAATAAGAATTCTAGAATGCCACTTTGGTTGTGGCTTCTATCCATAGAGGTCTCGAGAGTGTTTCTAGACTCTTCTAGCGTACGTTTTTCACTGCTGAAGAATTGAATACAAAGTCAAGAACCATCTTGACATTCAAATTGCAATCTGGAACGCCCTCTTTCTTTGTAAAATTCATGCATATTCGTCAAGAATGGGTTACCGAAAGCTAGAACTTTGGAACTTTTGCACACTTGCAGAATTGAATGAAAAGTCACGACCCACCTCAACATTCAATCAATAAGAATTCTAGAATGCCACTTTGGTTGTGGCTTCTATCCATACAGATCTCGAGAGTGTTTCTAGCCTCTTCTAGCGTACGTTCTGCACTGCTGAAGAATTGAATACAAAGTCAAGAACCATCTTGACATTCAAATGGCAATCTGGAACGCCCTCTTTCTTTGCAAAATTCAGGCATATTCGTCAAGAATCGGTTACCGAAAGCTAGAACTTTGGAACTTTTGCACACTTGCAGAATTGAATGAAAAGTCACGACCCACCTCAACATTCAATCAATAAGAATTCTAGAATGCCACTTTGGTTGTGGCTTCTATCCATACAGATCTCGAGAGTGTTTCTAGCCTCTTCTAGCGTACGTTCTGCACTGCTGAAGAATTGAATACAAAGTCAAGAACCATCTTGACATTCAAATGGCAATCTGGAACGCCCTCTTTCTTTGCAAAATTCATGCATATTCGTCAAGAATCGGTTACCGAAAGCTAGAACTTTGGAACTTTTGCACACTTGCAGAATTGAATGAAAAGTCACGACCCACCTCAACATTCAATCAATAAGAATTCTAGAATGCCACTTTGGTTGTGGTTTCTATCCATACAGATCTCGAGGGTGTTTCTAGCCTCTTGTAGCGTACGTTTTGCACTGCTGGAGAATTGAATACAATGTCAAGAACCATCTTGACATTCAAATGGTAATCCGGAACGCCCTCTTTCTTTGCAAAATTCATGCATATTCGTCAAGAATCGGTTACCGAAAGCTAGAACTTTGGAACTTTTGCACACTTGCAGAATTGAAGGAAAAGTCACGACCCACCTCAACATTCAATCAATAAGAATTCTAGAATGCCACTTTGGTTGTGGCTTCTATCCAAACAGATCTCGAGAGTGTTTCTAGCCTCTTCTAGCGTACGTTATGCACTGCTGAAGAATTGAATACGAAGTCAAGAACCATCTTGACATTCAAATGGTAATCTGGAACGCCCTCTTTCTTTGCAAAATTCAGGCATATTCGTCAAGAATCGGTTACCGAAAGCTAGAACTTTGGAACTTTTGCACACTTGCAGAATTGAATGAAAAGTCACGACCCACCTCAACATTCAATCAATAAGAATTCTAGAATGCCACTTTGGTTGTGGTTTCTATCCATACAGATCTCGAGGGTGTTTCTAGCCTCTTGTAGCGTACGTTTTGCACTGCTGGAGAATTGAATACAATGTCAAGAACCATCTTGACATTCAAATGGTAATCCGGAACGCCCTCTTTCTTTGCAAAATTCATGCATATTCGTCAAGAATCGGTTACCGAAAGCTAGAAATTTGGAACTTTTGCTCTCTTGCAGAATTGAATGAAAAGTCACGACCCACCTCAACATTCAATCAATAAGAATTCTAGAATGCCACTTTGGTTGTGGCTTCTATCCATACAGATCTCGAGGGTGTTTCTAGCCTCTTCTAGCGTACGTTTTGCACTGCTGAAGAATTGAATACAAAGTCAAGAACCATCTTGACATTCAAATGGCAATCTGGAACGCCCTCTTTCTTTGCAAAATTCAGGCATATTCGTCAAGAATCGGTTACCGAAAGCTAGAACTTTGGAACTTTTGCACACTTGCAGAATTGAATGAAAAGTCACGACCCACCTCAACATTCAATCAATAAGAATTCTAGAATGCCACTTTGGTTGTGGCTTCTATCCATAGAGGTCTCAAGAGTGTTTCTAGACTCTTCTAGCGTACGTTTTTCACTGCTGAAGAATTGAATACAAAGTCAAGAACCATCTTGACATTCAAATTGCAATCTGGAACGCCCTCTTTCTTTGTAAAATTCATGCATATTCGTCAAGAATGGGTTACCGAAAGCTAGAACTTTGGAACTTTTGCACACTTGCAGAATTGAATGAAAAGTCACGACCCACCTCAACATTCAATCAATAAGAATTCTAGAATGCCACTTTGGTTGTGGCTTCTATCCATACAGATCTCGAGAGTGTTTCTAGCCTCTTCTAGCGTACGTTCTGCACTGCTGAAGAATTGAATACAAAGTCAAGAACCATCTTGACATTCAAATGGCAATCTGGAACGCCCTCTTTCTTTGCAAAATTCATGCATATTCGTCAAGAATCGGTTACCGAAAGCTAGAACTTTGGAACTTTTGCACACTTGCAGAATTGAATGAAAAGTCACGACCCACCTCATTATTCAATCAATAAGAATTCTAGAATGCCACTTTGGTTGTGGTTTCTATCCATACAGATCTCGAGGGTGTTTCTAGCCTCTTGTAGCGTACGTTTTGCACTGCTGGAGAATTGAATACAATGTCAAGAACAGAATTCTAGAATGCCACTTTGGTTGTGGTTTCTATCCATACAGATCTCGAGGGTGTTTCTAGCCTCTTGTAGCGTACGTTTTGCACTGCTGGAGAATTGAATACAAAGTCAAGAACCATCTTGACATTCAAATGGTAATCTGGAACGCCCTCTTTCTTTGCAAAATTCATGCATATTCGTCAAGAATCGGTTACCGAAAGCTAGAACTTTGGAACTTTTGCACACTTGCAGAATTGAATGAAAAGTCACGACCCACCTCAACATTCAATCAATAAGAATTCTAGAATGCCACTTTGGTTGTGGCTTCTATCCATAGAGGTCTCGAGAGTGTTTCTAGCCTCTTCTAGCGTACGTTTTTCGCTGCTGAAGAATTGAATACAAAGTCAAGAACCATCTTGACATTCAAATTGCAATCTGGAACGCCCTCTTTCTTTGTAAAATTCATGCATATTCGTCAAGAATGGGTTACCGAAAGCTAGAACTTTGGATCTTTTGCACACTTGCAGAATTGAATGAAAAGTCACGACCCACCTCAACATTCAATCAATAAGAATTCTAGAATGCCACTTTGGTTGTGGCTTCTATCCATACAGATCTCGAGAGTGTTTCTAGCCTCTTCTAGCGTACATTCTGCACTGCTGCAGAATTGAATACAAAGTCAAGAACCATCTTGACATTCAAATGGCAATCTGGAACGCCCTCTTTCTTTGCAAAATTCAGGCATATTCGTCAAGAATCGGTTACCGAAAACTAGAACTTTGGAACTTTTGCACACTTGCAGAATTGAATGAAAAGTCACGACCCACCTCAACATTCAATCAATAAGAATTCTAGAATGCCACTTTGGTTGTGGCTTCTATCCATAGAGGTCTCGAGAGTGTTTCTAGACTCTTCTAGCGTACGTTTTTCACTGCTGAAGAATTGAATACAAAGTCAAGAACCATCTTGACATTCAAATTGCAATCTGGAACGCCCTCTTTCTTTGTAAAATTCATGCATATTCGTCAAGAATGGGTTACCGAAAGCTAGAACTTTGGAACTTTTGCACACTTGCAGAATTGAATGAAAAGTCACGACCCACCTCAACATTCAATCAATAAGAATTCTAGAATGCCACTTTGGTTGTGGCTTCTATCCATACAGATCTCGAGAGTGTTTCTAGCCTCTTCTAGCGTACGTTCTGCACTGCTGAAGAATTGAATACAAAGTCAAGAACCATCTTGACATTCAAATGGCAATCTGGAACGCCCTCTTTCTTTGAAAAATTCATGCATATTCGTCAAGAATCGGTTACCGAAAGCTAGAACTTTGGAACTTTTGCACCCTTGCAGAATTGAATGAAAAGTCACGACCCACCTCAACATTCAATCAATAAGAATTCTAGAATGCCACTTTGGTTGTGGTTTCTATCCATACAGATCTCGAGGGTGTTTCTAGCCTCTTGTAGCGTACGTTTTGCACTGCTGGAGAATTGAATACAATGTCAAGAACCATCTTGACATTCAAATGGTAATCCGGAACGCCCTCTTTCTTTGCAAAATTCATGCATATTCGTCAAGAATCGGTTACCGAAAGCTAGAACTTTGGAACTTTTGCACACTTGCAGAATTGAATGAAAAGTCACGACCCACCTCAACATTCAATCAATGAGAATTCTAGAATGCCACTTTGGTTGTGGCTTCTATCCAAACAGATCTCGAGAGTGTTTCTAGCCTCTTCTAGCGTACGTTCTGCACTGCTGAAGAATTGAATACAAAGTCAAGAACCATCTTGACATTCAAATGGGAATCTGGATCGCCCTCTTTCTTTGCAAAATTCAGGCATATTGGTCAAGAATCGGTTACCGAAAGCTAGAACTTTGGAACTTTTGCACACTTGCAGAATTGAATGAAAAGTCACGACCCACCTCAACATTCAATCAATAAGAATTCTAGAATGCCACTTTGATTGTGGTTTCTATCCATACAGATCTCGAGGGTGTTTCTAGCCTCTTGTAGCGTACGTTTTGCACTGCTGGAGAATTGAATACAATGTCAAGAACCATCTTGACATTCAAATGGTAATCCGGAACGCCCTCTTTCTTTGCAAAATTCATGCATATTCGTCAAGAATCGGTTACCGAAAGCTAGAACTTTGGAACTTTTGCACACTTGCAGAATTGAATGAAAAGTCACGACCCACCTCAACATTCAATCAATAAGAATTCTAGAATGCCACTTTGGTTGTGGCTTCTATCCATACAGATCTCGAGAGTGTTTCTAGCCTCTACTAGCGTACGTTCTGCACTGCTGAAGAATTGAATACAAAGTCAAGAACCATCTTGATGACATTCAAATGGCAATCTGGAACGCCCTCTTTCTTTGCAAAATTCATGCATATTCGTCAAGAATCGGTTACCGAAAGCTAGAACTTTGGAACTTTTGCACACTTGCAGAATTGAATGAAAAGTCACGACCCACCTCAACATTCAATCAATAAGAATTCTAGAATGCCACTTTGGTTGTGGCTTCTATCCATACAGATCTCGAGGGTGTTTCTAGCCTCTTGTAGCGTACGTTTTGCACTGCTGGAGAATTGAATACAATGTCAAGAACCATCTTGACATTCAAATTGCAATCCGGAACGCCCTCTTTCTTTGTAAAATTCATGCATATTCGTCAAGAATGGGTTACCGAAAGCTAGAACTTTGGAACTTTTGCACACTTGCAGAATTGAATGAAAAGTCACGACCCACCTCAACATTCAATCAATAAGAATTCTAGAATGCCACTTTGGTTGTGGCTTCTATCCATACAGATCTCGAGAGTGTTTCTAGCCTCTTCTAGCGTACGTTCTGCACTGCTGAAGAATTGAATACAAAGTCAAGAACCATCTTGACATTCAAATGGCAATCTGGAACGCCCTCTTTCTTTGCAAAATTCATGCATATTCGTCAAGAATCGGTTACCGAAAGCTAGAACTTTGGAACTTTTGCACACTTGCAGAATTGAATGAAAAGTCACGACCCACCTCAATATTCAATCAATAAGAATTCTAGAATGCCACTTTGGTTGTGGTTTCTATCCATACAGATCTCGAGGGTGCTTCTAGCCTCTTGTAGCGTACGTTTTGCACTGCTGGAGAATTGAATACAATGTCAAGAACCATCTTGACATTCAAATGGTAATCCGGAACGCCCTCTTTCTTTGCAAAATTCATGCATATTTGTCAAGAATCGGTTACCGAAAGCTAGAACTTTGGAACTTTTGCACACTTGCAGAATTGAATGAAAAGTCACGACCCACCTCAACATTCAATCAATGAGAATTCTAGAATGCCACTTTGGTTGTGGCTTCTATCCATATAGATCTCGAGAGTGTTTCTAGCCTCTTCTAGCGTACGTTCTGCACTGCTGAAGAATTGAATACAAAGTCAAGAACCATCTTGACATTCAAATGGGAATCTGGAACGCCCTCTTTCTTTGCAAAATTCAGGCATATTCGTCAAGAATCGGTTACCGAAAGCTAGAACTTTGGAACTTTTGCACACTTGCAGAATTGAATGAAAAGTCACGACCCACCTCAACATTCAATCAATAAGAATTCTAGAATGCCACTTTGGTTGTGGCTTCTATCCATACAGATCTCGAGAGTGTTTCTAGCCTCTTCTAGCGTACGTTCTGCACTGCTGAAGAATTGAATACAAAGTCAAGAACCATCTTGACATTCAAATGGCAATCTGGAACGCCCTCTTTCTTTGCAAAATTCAGGCATATTCGTCAAGAATCGGTTACAGAAAGCTAGAACTTTGGAACTTTTGCACACTTGCAGAATTGAATGAAAAGTCACGACCCACCTCAACATTCAATCAATAAGAATTCTAGAATGCCACTTTGGTTGTGGCTTCTATCCATAGAGGTCTCGAGAGTGTTTCTAGCCTCTTCTAGCGTACGTTCTGCACTGCTGAAGAATTGAATACAAAGTCAAGAACCATCTTGACATTCAAATGGCAATCTGGAACGCCCTCTTTCTTTGCAAAATTCATGCATATTCGTCAAGAATCGGTTACCGAAAGCTAGAACTTTGGAACTTTTGCACACTTGCAGAATTGAATGAAAAGTCACGACCCACCTCAACATTCAATCAATAAGAATTCTAGAATGCCACTTTGGTTGTGGTTTCTATCCATACAGATCTCGAGGGTGTTTCTAGCCTCTTCTAGCGTACATTTTGCACTGCTGGAGAATTGAATACAAAGTCAAGAACCATCTTGACATTCAAATGGTAATCCGGAACGCCCTCTTTCTTTGCAAAATTCATGCATATTCGTCAAGAATCGGTTACCGAAAGCTAGAACTTTGGAACTTTTGCACACTTGCAGAATTGAATGAAAAGTCACGACCCACCTCAACATTCAATCAATAAGAATTCTAGAATGACACTTTGGTTGTGGCTTCTATCCATACAGATCTCGAGCATGTTTCTAGCCTCTTCTAGCGTACGTTTTGCGCTGCTGAAGAAGAATTGAATACAAAGTCAAGAACCATCTTGACATTCAAATGGCAATCTGGAACGCCCTCTTTCTTTGCAAAATTCATGCATATTCGTCAAGAATCGGTTACCGAATGCTAGAACTTTGGAACTTTTGCACACTTGCAGAATTGAATGAAAAGTCACGACCCACCTCAACATTCAATCAATAAGAATTCTAGAATGCCACTTTGGTTGTGGTTTCTATCCATACAGATCTCGAGGGTGTTTCTAGCCTCTTGTAGCGTACGTTTTGCACTGCTGGAGAATTGAATACAATGTCAAGAACCATCTTGACATTCAAATGGTAATCCGGAACACCCTCTTTCTTTGCAAAATTCATGCATATTCGTCAAGAATCGGTTACCGAAAGCTAGAACTTTGGAACTTTTGCACACTTGCAGAATTGAATGAAAAGTCACGACCCACCTCAACATTCAATCAATAAGAATTCTAGAATGCCACTTTGGTTGTGGCTTCTATCCATACAGATCTCGAGAGTGTTTCTAGCCTCTTCTAGCGTACGTTCTGCACTGCTGAAGAATTGAATACAAAGTCAAGAACCATCTTGACATTCAAATGGCAATCTGGAACGCCCTCTTTCTTTGCAAAATTCAGGCATATTCGTCAAGAATCGGTTACCGAAAGCTAGAACTTTGGAACTTTTGCACACTTGCAGAATTGAATGAAAAGTCACGACCCACCTCAACATTCAATCAATAAGAATTCTAGAATGCCACTTTGGTTGTGGCTTCTATCCATAGAGGTCTCGAGAGTGTTTCTAGCCTCTTCTAGCGTACGTTTTTCACTGCTGAAGAATTGAATACAAAGTTAAGAACCATCTTGACATTCAAATAGCAATCTGGAACGCCCTCTTTCTTTGTAAAATTCATGCATATTCGTCAAGAATCGGTTACCGAAAGCTAGAACTTTGAAACTTTTGCACACTTGCAGAATTGAATGAAAAGTCACGACCCACCTCAACATTCAATCAATAAGAATTCTAGAATGCCACTTTGGTTGTGGCTTCTATCCATACAGATCTCGAGCATGTTTCTAGCCTCTTCTAGCGTACGTTCTGCACTGCTGAAGAATTGAATACAAAGTCAAGAACCATCTTGACATTCAAATGGCAATCTGGAACGCCCTCTTTCTTTGCAAAATTCATGCATATTCGTCAAGAATCGGTTACCGAAAGCTAGAACTTTGGAACTTTAGCACAGTTGCAGAATTGAATGAAAAGTCACGACCCACCTCAACATTCAATCAATAAGAATTCTAGAATGCCATGTGGTTTCTATCCATACAGATCTCGAGGGTGTTTCTAGCCTCTTGTAGCGTACGTTTTGCACTGCTGGAGAATTGAATACAATGTCAAGAACCATCTTGACATTCAAATTGCAATCTGGAACGCCCTCTTTCTTTGTAAAATTCATGCATATTCGTCAAGAATGGGTTACCGAAAGCTAGAACTTTGGAACTTTTGCACACTTGCAGAATTGAATGAAAAGTCATGACCCACCTCAACATTCAATCAATAAGAATTCTAGAATGCCACTTTGGTTGTGGCTTCTATCCATATAGATCTCGAGAGTGTTTCTAGCCTCTTCTAGCGTACGTTCTGCACTGCTGAAGAATTGAATACAAAGTCAAGAACCATCTTGACATTCAAATGGCAATCTGGAACGCCCTCTTTCTTTGCAAAATTCAGGCATATTCGTCAAGAATCGGTTACCGAAAGCTAGAACTTTGGAACTTTTGCACACTTGCAGAATTGAATGAAAAGTCACGACCCACCTCAACATTCAATCAATAAGAATTCTAGAATGCCACTTTGGTTGTGGCTTCTATCCATACATATCTCGAGAGTGTTTCTAGCCTCTTCTAGCGTACGTTCTGCACTGCTGAAGAATTGAATACAAAGTCAAGAACCATCTTGACATTCAAATGGCAATCTGGAACGCCCTCTTTCTTTGCAAAATTCATGCATATTCGTCAAGAATCGGTTACCGAAAGCTAGAACTTTGGAACTTTAGCACACTTGCAAAATTGAATGAAAAGTCACGACCCACCTCAACATTCAATCAATAAGAATTCTAGAATGCCATGTGGTTTCTATCCATACAGATCTCGAGGGTGTTTCTAGCCTCTTGTAGCGTACGTTTTGCACTGCTGGAGAATTGAATACAATGTCAAGAACCATCTTGACATTCAAATTGCAATCTGGAACGCCCTCTTTCTTTGTAAAATTCATGCATATTCGTCAAGAATGGGTTACTGAAAGCTAGAACTTTGGAACTTTTGCACACTTGCAGAATTGAATGAAAAGTCACGACCCACCTCAACATTCAATCAATAAGAATTCTAGAATGCCACTTTGGTTGTGGCTTCTATCCATATAGATCTCGAGAGTGTTTCTAGCCTCTTCTAGCGTACGTTTTTCACTGCTGAAGAATTGAATACAAAGTCAAGAACCATCTTGACATTCAAATGGCAATCTGGAACGCCCTCTTTCTTTGCAAAATTCAGGCATATTCGTCAAGAATTGGTTACCGAAAGCTAGAACTTTGGAACTTTTGCACACTTGCAGAATTGAATGAAAAGTCACGACCCACCTCAACATTCAATCAATAAGAATTCTAGAATGCCACTTTGGTTGTGGCTTCTATCCATACAGATCTCGAGAGTGTTTCTAGCCTCTTCTAGCGTACGTTCTGCACTGCTGAAGAATTGAATACAAAGTCAAGAACCATCTTGACATTCAAATGGCAATCTGGAACGCCCTCTTTCTTTGAAAAATTCATGCATATTCGTCAAGAATCGGTTACCGAAAGCTAGAACTTTGGAACTTTTGCACACTTGCAGAATTGAATGAAAAGTCACGACCCACCTCAACATTCAATCAATAAGAATTCTAGAATGCCACTTTGGTTGTGGCTTCTATCCATAGAGGTCTCGAGGGTGTTTCTAGCCTCTTCTAGCGTACGTTCTGCACTGCTGAAGAATTGAATACAAAGTCAAGAACCATCTTGACATTCAAATGGCAATCTGGAACGCCCTCTTTCTTTGAAAAATTCATGCATATTCGTCAAGAATCGGTTACCGAAAGCTAGAACTTTGGAACTTTTGCACACTTGCAGAATTGAATGAAAAGTCACGACCCACCTCAACATTCAATCAATAAGAATTCTAGAATGCCACTTTGGTTGTGGCTTCTATCCATAGAGGTCTCGAGGGTGTTTCTAGCCTCTTCTAGCGTACGTTCTGCACTGCTGGAGAATTGAATACAAAGTCAAGAACCATCTTGACATTCAAATGGCAATCTGGAACGCCCTCTTTCTTTGCAAAATTCAGGCATATTCGTCAAGAATCGGTTACCGAAAGCTAGAACTTTGGAACTTTTGCACACTTGCAGAATTGAATGAAAAGTCACGACCCACCTCAACATTCAATCAATAAGAATTCTAGAATGCCACTTTGGTTGTGGCTTCTATCCATACAGATCTCGAGAGTGTTTCTAGCCTCTTCTAGCGTACGTTCTGCACTGCTGAAGAATTGAATACAAAGTCAAGAACCATCTTGACATTCAAATGGCAATCTGGAACGCCCTCTTTCTTTGCAAAATTCAGGCATATTCGTCAAGAATCGGTTACCGAAAGCTAGAACTTTGGAACTTTTGCACACTTGCAGAATTGAATGAAAAGTCACGACCCACCTCAACATTCAATCAATAAGAATTCTAGAATGCCACTTTGGTTGTGGCTTCTATCCATACAGATCTCGAGAGTGTTTCTAGCCTCTTCTAGCGTACGTTCTGCACTGCTGAAGAATTGAATACAAAGTCAAGAACCATCTTGACATTCAAATGGCAATCTGGAACGCCCTCTTTCTTTGAAAAATTCATGCATATTCGTCAAGAATCGGTTACCGAAAGCTAGAACTTTGGAACTTTTGCACACTTGCAGAATTGAATGAAAAGTCACGACCCACCTCAACATTCAATCAATAAGAATTCTAGAATGCCACTTTGGTTGTGGCTTCTATCCATAGAGGTCTCGAGGGTGTTTCTAGCCTCTTCTAGCTTACCTTTTGCACTGCTGGAGAATTGAATACAAAGTCAAGAACCATCTTGACATTCAAATGGCAATCTGGAACGCCCTCTTTCTTTGCAAAATTCAGGCATATTCGTCAAGAATCGGTTACCGAAAGCTAGAACTTTGGAACTTTTGCACACTTGCAGAATTGAATGAAAAGTCACGACCCACCTCAACATTCAATCAATAAGAATTCTAGAATGCCACTTTGGTTGTGGCTTCTATCCATACAGATCTCGAGAGTGTTTCTAGCCTCTTCTAGCGTACGTTCTGCACTGCTGAAGAATTGAATACAAAGTCAAGAACCATCTTGACATTCAAATGGCAATCTGGAACGCCCTCTTTCTTTGAAAAATTCATGCATATTCGTCAAGAATCGGTTACCGAAAGCTAGAACTTTGGAACTTTTGCACACTTGCAGAATTGAATGAAAAGTCACGACCCACCTCAACATTCAATCAATAAGAATTCTAGAATGCCACTTTGGTTGTGGCTTCTATCCATAGAGGTCTCGAGGGTGTTTCTAGCCTCTTGTGTCGTACGTTTTGCACTGCTGGAGAATTGAATACAATGTCAAGAACCATCTTGACATTCAAATTGCAATCTGGAACGCCCTCTTTCTTTGTAAAATTCATGCATATTCGTCAAGAATGGGTTACCGAAAGCTAGAACTTTGGAACTTTTGCACACTTGCAGAATTGAATGAAAAGTCACGACCCACCTCAACATTCAATCAATAAGAATTCTAGAATGCCACTTTGGTTGTGGCTTCTATCCATATAGATCTCGAGAGTGTTTCTAGCCTCTTCTAGCGTACGTTCTGCACTGCTGAAGAATTGAATACAAAGTCAAGAACCATCTTGACATTCAAATGGCAATCTGGAACGCCCTCTTTCTTTGCAAAATTCAGGCATATTCGTCAAGAATCGGTTACCGAAAGCTAGAACTTTGGAACTTTTGCACACTTGCAGAATTGAATGAAAAGTCACGACCCACCTCAACATTCAATCAATAAGAATTCTAGAATGCCACTTTGGTTGTGGCTTCTATCCATACATATCTCGAGAGTGTTTCTAGCCTCTTCTAGCGTACGTTCTGCACTGCTGAAGAATTGAATACAAAGTCAAGAACCATCTTGACATTCAAATGGCAATCTGGAACGCCCTCTTTCTTTGCAAAATTCATGCATATTCGTCAAGAATCGGTTACCGAAAGCTAGAACTTTGGAACTTTAGCACACTTGCAAAATTGAATGAAAAGTCACGACCCACCTCAACATTCAATCAATAAGAATTCTAGAATGCCATGTGGTTTCTATCCATACAGATCTCGAGGGTGTTTCTAGCCTCTTGTAGCGTACGTTTTGCACTTGTGGAGAATTGAATACAATGTCAAGAACCATCTTGACATTAAAATTGCAATCTGGAACGCCCTCTTTCTTTGTAAAATTCATGCATATTCGTCAAGAATGGGTTACCGAAAGCTAGAACTTTGGAACTTTTGCACACTTGCAGAATTGAATGAAAAGTCACGACCCACCTCAACATTCAATCAATAAGAATTCTAGAATGCCACTTTGGTTGTGGCTTCTATCCATATAGATCTCGAGAGTGTTTCTAGCCTCTTCTAGTGTACGTTTTTCACTGCTGAAGAATTGAATACAAAGTCAAGAACCATCTTGACATTCAAATGGCAATCTGGAACGCCCTCTTTCTTTGAAAAATTCATGCATATTCGTCAAGAATCGGTTACCGAAAGCTAGAACTTTGGAACTTTTGCACACTTGCAGAATTGAATGAAAAGTCACGACCCACCTCAACATTCAATCAATAAGAATTCTAGAATGCCACTTTGGTTGTGGCTTCTATCCATAGAGGTCTCGAGGGTGTTTCTAGCCTCTTCTAGCGTACGTTCTGCACTGCTGAAGAATTGAATACAAAGTCAAGAACCATCTTGACATTCAAATGGCAATCTGGAACGCCCTCTTTCTTTGAAAAATTCATGCATATTCGTCAAGAATCGGTTACCGAAAGCTAGAACTTTGGAACTTTTGCACACTTGCAGAATTGAATGAAAAGTCACGACCCACCTCAACATTCAATCAATAAGAATTCTAGAATGCCACTTTGGTTGTGGCTTCTATCCATAGAGGTCTCGAGGGTGTTTCTAGCCTCTTCTAGCGTACGTTTTGCACTGCTGGAGAATTGAATACAAAGTCAAGAACCATCTTGACATTCAAATGGCAATCTGGAACGCCCTCTTTCTTTTCAAAATTCAGGCATATTCGTCAAGAATCGGTTACCGAAAGCTAGAACTTTGGAACTTTTGCACACTTGCAGAATTGAATGAAAAGTCACGACCCACCTCAACATTCAATCAATAAGAATTCTAGAATGCCACTTTGGTTGTGGCTTCTATCCATACAGATCTCGAGAGTGTTTCTAGCCTCTTCTAGCGTACGTTCTGCACTGCTGAAGAATTGAATACAAAGTCAAGAACCATCTTGACATTCAAATGGCAATCTGGAACGCCCTCTTTCTTTGCAAAATTCAGGCATATTCGTCAAGAATCGGTTACCGAAAGCTAGAACTTTGGAACTTTTGCACACTTGCAGAATTGAATGAAAAGTCACGACCCACCTCAACATTCAATCAATAAGAATTCTAGAATGCCACTTTGGTTGTGGCTTCTATCCATAGAGGTCTCGAGGGTGTTTCTAGCCTCTTCTAGCATACATTTTGCACTGCTGGAGAATTGAATACAAAGTCAAGAACCATCTTGACATTCAAATGGCAATCTGGAACGCCCTCTTTCTTTGCAAAATTCAGGCATATTCGTCAAGAATCGGTTACCGAAAGCTAGAACTTTGGAACTTTTGCACACTTGCAGAATTGAATGAAAAGTCACGACCCACCTCAACATTCAATCAATAAGAATTCTAGAATGCCACTTTGGTTGTGGCTTCTATCCATACAGATCACGAGAGTGTTTCTAGCCTCTTCTAGCGTACGTTCTGCACTGCTGAAGAATTGAATACAAAGTCAAGAACCATCTTGACATTCAAATGGCAATCTGGAACGCCCTCTTTCTTTGAAAAATTCATGCATATTCGTCAAGAATCGGTTACCGAAAGCTAGAACTTTGGAACTTTTCCACACTTGCAGAATTGAATGAAAAGTCACGACCCACCTCAACATTCAATCAATAAGAATTCTAGAATGCCACTTTGGTTGTGGCTTCTATCCATAGAGGTCTCGAGGGTGTTTCAGCCTCTTCTAGCGTACGTTTTGCACTGCTGAAGAAGAATTGAATACAAAGTCAAGAACCATCTTGACATTCAAATGGCAATCTGGAACGCCCTCTTTCTTTGAAAAATTCATGCATATTCATCAAGAATCGGTTACCGAAAGCTAGAACTTTGGAACTTTTGCACACTTGCAGAATTGAATGAAAAGTCACGACCCACCTCAACATTCAATCAATAAGAATTCTAGAATGCCACTTTGGTTGTGGCTTCTATCCATAGAGGTCTCGAGGGTGTTTCTAGCCTCTTCTAGCTTACATTTTGCACTGCTGGAGAATTGAATACAAAGTCAAGAACCATCTTGACATTCAAATGGCAATCTGGAATGCCCTCTTTCTTTGCAAAATTCAGGCAAATTCGTCAAGAATCGGTTACCGAAAGCTAGAACTTTGGAACTTTTGCACACTTGCAGAATTGAATGAAAAGTCACGACCCACCTCAACATTCAATCAATAAGAATTCTAGAATGCCACTTTGGTTGTGGCTTCTATCCATACAGATCTCGAGAGTGTTTCTAGCCTCTTCTAGCGTACGTTCTGCACTGCTGAAGAATTGAATACAAAGTCAAGAACCATCTTGACATTCAAATGGCAATCTGGAACGCCCTCTTTCTTTGCAAAATTCAGGCATATTCGTCAAGAATCGGTTACCGAAAGCTAGAACTTTGGAACTTTTGCACACTTGCAGAATTGAATGAAAAGTCACGACCCACCTCAACATTCAATCAATAAGAATTCTAGAATGCCACTTTGGTTGTGGCTTCTATCCATAGAGGTCTCGAGGGTGTTTCTAGCCTCTTCTAGCGTACGTTCTGCACTGCTGAAGAATTGAATACAAAGTCAAGAACCATCTTGACATTCAAATGGCAATCTGGAACGCCCTCTTTCTTTGAAAAATTCATGCATATTCGTCAAGAATCGGTTACCGAAAGCTAGAACTTTGGAACTTTTGCACACTTGCAGAATTGAATGAAAAGTCACGACCCACCTCAACATTCAATCAATAAGAATTCTAGAATGCCACTTTGGTTGTGGCTTCTATCCATAGAGGTCTCGAGGGTGTTTCTAGCCTCTTCTAGCATACATTTTGCACTGCTGGAGAATTGAATACAAAGTCAAGAACCATCTTGACATTCAAATGGCAATCTGGAACGCCCTCTTTCTTTGCAAAATTCAGGCATATTCGTCAAGAATCGGTTACCGAAAGCTAGAACTTTGGAACTTTTGCACACTTGCAGAATTGAATGAAAAGTCACGACCCACCTCAACATTCAATCAATAAGAATTCTAGAATGCCACTTTGGTTGTGGCTTCTATCCATACAGATCTCGAGAGTGTTTCTAGCCTCTTCTAGCGTACGTTGTACACTGCTGAAGAATTGAATACAAAGTCAAGAACCATCTTGACATTCAAATGGCAATCTGGAACGCCCTCTTTCTTTGCAAAATTCAGGCATATTCGTCAAGAATCGGTTACCGAAAGCTAGAACTTTGGAACTTTTGCACACTTGCAGAATTGAATGAAAAGTCACGACCCACCTCAACATTCAATCAATAAGAATTCTAGAATGCCACTTTGGTTGTGGCTTCTATCCATACAGATCTCGAGAGTGTTTCTAGCCTCTTCTAGCGTACGTTCTGCATTGCTGAAGAATTGAATACAAAGTCAAGAACCATCTTGACATTCAAATGGCAATCTGGAACGCCCTCTTTCTTTGAAAAATTCATGCATATTCGTCAAGAATCGGTTACCGAAAGCTAGAACTTTGGAACTTTTGCACACTTGCAGAATTGAATGAAAAGTCACGACCCACCTCAACATTCAATCAATAAGAATTCTAGAATGCCACTTTGGTTGTGGCTTCTATCCATAGAGGTCTCGAGGGTGTTTCTAGCCTCTTCTAGCATACATTTTGCACTGCTGGAGAATTGAATACAAAGTCAAGAACCATCTTGACATTCAAATGGCAATCTGGAACGCCCTCTTTCTTTGCAAAATTCAGGCATATTCGTCAAGAATCGGTTACCGAATGCTAGAACTTTGGAACTTTTGCACACTTGCAGAATTGAATGAAAAGTCACGACCCACCTCAACATTCAATCAATAAGAATTCTAGAATGCCACTTTGGTTGTGGCTTCTATCCATACAGATCTCGAGAGTGTTTCTAGCCTCTTCTAGCGTACGTTCTGCACTGCTGAAGAATTGAATACAAAGTCAAGAACCATCTTGACATTCAAATGGCAATCTGGAACGCCCTCTTTCTTTGCAAAATTCAGGCATATTCGTCAAGAATCGGTTACCGAAAGCTAGAACTTTGGAACTTTTGCACACTTGCAGAATTGAATGAAAAGTCACGACCCACCTCAACATTCAATCAATAAGAATTCTAGAATGCCACTTTGGTTGTGGCTTCTATCCATACAGATCTCGAGAGTGTTTCTAGCCTCTTCTAGCGTACGTTCTGCACTGCTGCAGAATTGAATACAAAGTCAAGAACCATCTTGACATTCAAATGGCAATCTGGAACGCCCTCTTTCTTTGAAAAATTCATGCATATTCGTCAAGAATCGGTTACCGAAAGCTAGAACTTTGGAACTTTTGCACACTTGCAGAACTGAATGAAAAGTCACGACCCACCTCAACATTCAATCAATAAGAATTCTAGAATGCCACTTTGGTTGTGGCTTCTATCCATAGAGGTCTCGAGGGTGTTTCTAGCCTCTTCTAGCATACATTTTGCACTGCTGGAGAATTGAATACAAAGTCAAGAACCATCTTGACATTCAAATGGCAATCTGGAACGCCCTCTTTCTTTGCAAAATTCAGGCATATTCGTCAAGAATCGGTTACCGAAAGCTAGAACTTTGGAACTTTTGCACACTTGCAGAATTGAATGAAAAGTCACGACCCACCTCAACATTCAATCAATAAGAATTCTAGAATGCCACTTTGGTTGTGGCTTCTATCCATACAGATCTCGAGAGTGTTTCTAGCCTCTTCTAGCGTACGTTCTGCACTGCTGAAGAATTAAATACAAAGTCAAGAACCATCTTGACATTCAAATGGCAATCTGGAACGCCCTCTTTCTTTGAAAAATTCATGCATATTCGTCAAGAATCGGTTACCGAAAGCTAGAACTTTGGAACTTTTGCACACTCTCAGAATTGAATGAAAAGTCACGACCCACCTCAACATTCAATCAATAAGAATTCTAGAATGCCACTTTGGTTGTGGCTTCTATCCATAGAGGTCTCGAGGGTGTTTCTAGCCTCTTCTAGCATACATTTTGCACTGCTGGAGAATTGAATACAAAGTCAAGAACCATCTTGACATTCAAATAGCAATCTGGAACGCCCTCTTTCTTTGTAAAATTCATGCATATTCGTCAAGAATCGGTTAACGAAAGCTAGAACTTTGGAACTTTTGCACACTTGCAGAATTGAATGAAAAGTCACGACCCACCTCAACATTCAATCAATAAGAATTCTAGAATGCCACTTTGGTTGTGGCTTCTATCCATACAGATCTCGAGCATGTTTCTAGCCTCTTCTAGCGTACGTTCAGCACTGCTGAAGAATTGAATACAAAGTCAAGAACCATCTTGACATTCAAATGGCAATCTGGAACGCCCTCTTTCTTTGCAAAATTCATGCATATTCGTCAAGAATCGGTTACCGAAAGCTAGAACTTTGGAACTTTAGCACACTTGCAGAATTGAATGAAAAGTCACGACCCACCTCAACATTCAATCAATAAGAATTCTAGAATGCCATGTGGTTTCTATCCATACAGATCTCGAGGGTGTTTCTAGCCTCTTGTAGCGTACGTTTTGCACTGCTGGAGAATTGAATACAATGTCAAGAACCATCTTGACATTCAAATTGCAATCTGGAACGCCCTCTTTCTTTGTAAAATTCATGCATATTCGTCAAGAATGGGTTACCGAAAGCTAGAACTTTGGAACTTTTGCACACTTGCAGAATTGAATGAAAAGTCACGACCCACCTCAACATTCAATCAATAAGAATTCTAGAATGCCACTTTGGTTGTGGCTTCTATCCATATAGATCTCGAGAGTGTTTCTAGCCTCTTCTAGCGTACGTTCTGCACTGCTGAAGAATTGAATACAAAGTCAAGAACCATCTTGACATTCAAATGGCAATCTGGAACGCCCTCTTTCTTTGCAAAATTCAGGCATATTCGTCAAGAATCGGTTACCGAAAGCTAGAACTTTGGAACTTTTGCACACTTGCAGAATTGAATGAAAAGTCACGACCCACCTCAACATTCAATCAATAAGAATTCTAGAATGCCACTTTGGTTGTGGCTTCTATCCATACATATCTCGAGAGTGTTTCTAGCCTCTTCTAGCGTACGTTCTGCACTGCTGAAGAATTGAATACAAAGTCAAGAACCATCTTGACATTCAAATGGCAATCTGGAACGCCCTCTTTCTTTGCAAAATTCATGCATATTCGTCAAGAATCGGTTACCGAAAGCTAGAACTTTGGAACTTTAGCACACTTGCAGAATTGAATGAAAAGTCACGACCCACCTCAACATTCAATCAATAAGAATTCTAGAATGCCATGTGGTTTCTATCCATACAGATCTCGAGGGTGTTTCTAGCCTCTTGTAGCGTACGTTTTGCACTGCTGGAGAATTGAATACAATGTCAAGAACCATCTTGACATTCAAATTGCAATCTGGAACGCCCTCTTTCTTTGTAAAATTCATGCATATTCGTCAAGAATCGGTTACCGAAAGCTAGAACTTTGGAACTTTTGCACACTTGCAGAATTGAATGAAAAGTCACGACCCACCTCAACATTCAATCAATAAGAATTCTAGAATGCCACTTTGGTTGTGGCTTCTATCCATATAGATCTCGAGAGTGTTTCTAGCCTCTTCTAGCGTACGTTTTTCACTGCTGAAGAATTGAATACAAAGTCAAGAACCATCTTGACATTCAAATGGCAATCTGGAACGCCCTCTTTCTTTGCAAAATTCAGGCATATTCGTCAAGAATCGGTTACCGAAAGCTAGAACTTTGGAACTTTTGCACACTTGCAGAATTGAATGAAAAGTCACGACCCACCTCAACATTCAATCAATAAGAATTCTAGAATGCCACTTTGGTTGTGGCTTCTATCCATACAGATCTCGAGAGTGTTTCTAGCCTCTTCTAGCGTACGTTCTGCACTGCTGAAGAATTGAATACAAAGTCAAGAACCATCTTGACATTCAAATGGCAATCTGGAACGCCCTCTTTCTTTGAAAAATTCATGCATATTCGTCAAGAATCGGTTACCGAAAGCTAGAACTTTGGAACTTTTGCACACTTGCAGAATTGAATGAAAAGTCACGACCCACCTCAACATTCAATCAATAAGAATTCTAGAATGCCACTTTGGTTGTGGCTTCTATCCATAGAGGTCTCGAGGGTGTTTCTAGCCTCTTCTAGCATACATTTTGCACTGCTGGAGAATTGAATACAAAGTCAAGAACCATCTTGACATTCAAATGGCAATCTGGAACGCCCTCTTTCTTTGCAAAATTCAGGCATATTCGTCAAGAATCGGTTACCGAAAGCTAGAACTTTGGAACTTTTGCACACTTGCAGAATTGAATGAAAAGTCACGACCCACCTCAACATTCAATCAATAAGAATTCTAGAATGCCACTTTGGTTGTGGCTTCTATCCATACAGATCTCGAGAGTGTTTCTAGCCTCTTCTAGCGTACGTTCTGCACTGCTGAAGAATTGAATACAAAGTCAAGAACCATCTTGACATTCAAATGGCAATCTGGAACGCCCTCTTTCTTTGCAAAATTCATGCATATTCGTCAAGAATCGGTTACCGAAAGCTAGAACTTTGGAACTTTTGCACACTTGCAGAATTGAATGAAAAGTCACGACCCACCTCAACATTCAATCAATAAGAATTCTAGAATGCCACTTTGGTTGTGGCTTCTATCCATACAGATCTCGAGAGTGTTTCTAGCCTCTTCTAGCGTACGTTCTGCACTGCTGAAGAATTGAATACAAAGTCAAGAACCATCTTGACATTCAAATGGCAATCTGGAACGCCCTCTTTCTTTGAAAAATTCATGCATATTCGTCAAGAATCGGTTACCGAAAGCTAGAACTTTGGAACTTTTGCACACTTGCAGAATTGAATGAAAAGTCACGACCCACCTCAACATTCAATCAATAAGAATTCTAGAATGCCACTTTGGTTGTGGCTTCTATCCATTGAGGTCTCGAGGGTGTTTCTAGCCTCTTCTAGCATACATTTTGCACTGCTGGAGAATTGAATACAAAGTCAAGAACCATCTTGACATTCAAATTGCAATCTGGAACGCCCTCTTTCTTTGCAAAATTCATGCATATTCATCAAGAATCGGTTAACGAAAGCTAGAACTTTGGAACTTTTGCACACTTGCAGAATTGAATGAAAAGTCACGACCCACCTCAACATTCAATCAATAAGAATTCTAGAATGCCACTTTGGTTGTGGCTTCTATCCATACAGATCTCGAGAGTGTTTCTAGCCTCTTCTAGCGTACGTTCTGCACTGCTGAAAAATTGAATACAAAGTCAAGAACCATCTTGACATTCAAATTGCAATCTGGAACGCCCTCTTTCTTTGCAAAATTAATGCATATTCGTCAAGAATCGGTTACCGAAAGCTAGAACTTTGGAACTTTTGCACACTTGCAGAATTGAATGAAAAGTCACGACCCACCTCAACATTCAATCAATAAAAATTCTAGAATGCCACTTTGGTTGTGGCTTCTATCCATACAGATCTCGAGGGTGTTTCTAGCCTCTTCTAGCGTACATTTTGCACTGCTGGAGAATTGAATACAAAGTCAAGAACCATCTTGACATTCAAATGGTAATCCGGAACGCCCTCTTTCTTTGCAAAATTCATGCATATTCGTCAAGAATCGGTTACCGAAAGCTAGAACTTTGGAACTTTTGCACACTTGCAGAATTGAATGAAAAGTCACGACCCACCTCAACATTCAATCAATAAGAATTCTAGAATGCCACTTTGGTTGTGGCTTCTATCCATAGAGGTCTCGAGGGTGTTTCTAGCCTCTTCTAGCATACATTTTGCACTGCTGGAGAATTGAATACAAAGTCAAGAACCATCTTGACATTCAAATGGCAATCTGGAACGCCCTCTTTCTTTGCAAAATTCAGGCATATTCGTCAAGAATCGGTTACCGAAAGCTAGAACTTTGGAACTTTTGCACACTTGCAGAATTGAATGAAAAGTCACGACCCACCTCAACATTCAATCAATAAGAATTCTAGAATGCCACTTTGGTTGTGGCTTCTATCCATACAGATCTCGAGAGTGTTTCTAGCCTCTTCTAGCGTACGTTCTGCACTGCTGAAGAATTGAATACAAAGTCAAGAACCATCTTGACATTCAAATGGCAATCTGGAACGCCCTCTTTCTTTGCAAAATTCAGGCATATTCGTCAAGAATCGGTTACCGAAAGCTAGAACTTTGGAACTTTTGCACACTTGCAGAATTGAATGAAAAGTCACGACCCACCTCAACATTCAATCAATAAGAATTCTAGAATGCCACTTTGGTTGTGGCTTCTATCCATACAGATCTCGAGAGTGTTTCTAGCCTCTTCTAGCGTACGTTCTGCACTGCTGAAGAATTGAATACAAAGTCAAGAACCATCTTGACATTCAAATGGCAATCTGGAACGCCCTCTTTCTTTGAAAAATTCATGCATATTCGTCAAGAATCGGTTACCGAAAGCTAGAACTTTGGAACTTTTGCACACTTGCAGAATTGAATGAAAAGTCACGACCCACCTCAACATTCAATCAATAAGAATTCTAGAATGCCACTTTGGTTGTGGCTTCTATCCATAGAGGTCTCGAGGGTGTTTCTAGCCTCTTCTAGCATACATTTTGCACTGCTGGAGAATTGAATACAAAGTTAAGAACCATCTTGACATTCAAATGGCAATCTGGAACGCCCTCTTTCTTTGCAAAATTCAGGCATATTCGTCAAGAATCGGTTACCGAAAGCTAGAACTTTGGAACTTTTGCACACTTGCAGAATTGAATGAAAAGTCACGACCCACCTCAACATTCAATCAATAAGAATTCTAGAATGCCACTTTGGTTGTGGCTTCTATCCATACAGATCTCGAGAGTGTTTCTAGCCTCTTCTAGCGTACGTTCTGCACTGCTGAAGAATTGAATACAAAGTCAAGAACCATCTTGACATTCAAATGGCAATCTGGAACCCCCTCTTTCTTTGAAAAATTCATGCATATTCGTCAAGAATCGGTTACCGAAAGCTAGAACTTTGGAACTTTTGCACACTTGCAGAATTGAATGAAAAGTCACGACCCACCTCAACATTCAATCAATAAGAATTCTAGAATGCCACTTTGGTTGTGGCTTCTATCCATAGAGGTCTCGAGGGTGTTTCTAGCCTCTTCTAGCTTACATTTTGCACTGCTGGAGAATTGAATACAAAGTCAAGAACCATCTTGACATTCAAATTGCAATCTGGAACGCCCTCTTTCTTTGCAAAATTCATGCATATTCGTCAAGAATCGGTTAACGAAAGCTAGAACTTTGGAACTTTTGCACACTTGCAGAATTGAATGAAAAGTCACGACCCACCTCAACATTCAATCAATAAGAATTCTAGAATGCCACTTTGGTTGTGGCTTCTATCCATACAGATCTCGAGAGTGTTTCTAGCCTCTTCTAGCGTACGTTCTGCACTGCTGAAAAATTGAATACAAAGTCAAGAACCATCTTGACATTCAAATTGCAATCTGGAACGCCCTCTTTCTTTGCAAAATTCATGCATATTCTTCAAGAATCGGTTACCGAAAGCTAGAACTTTGGAACTTTTGTACACTTGCAGAATTGAATGAAAAGTCACGACCCACCTCAACATTCAATCAATAAAAATTCTAGAATGCCACTTTGGTTGTGGCTTCTATCCATACAGATCTCGAGGGTGTTTCTAGCCTCTTCTAGCGTACATTTTGCACTGCTGGAGAATTGAATACAAAGTCAAGAACCATCTTGACATTCAAATGGTAATCCGGAACGCCCTCTTTCTTTGCAAAATTCATGCATATTCGTCAAGAATCGGTTACCGAAAGCTAGAACTTTGGAACTTTTGCACACTTGCAGAATTGAATGAAAAGTCACGACCCACCTCAACATTCAATCAATAAGAATTCTAGAATGCCACTTTGGTTGTGGCTTCTATCCATACAGATCTCGAGCATGTTTCTAGCCTCTTCTAGCGTACGTTTTGCGCTGCTGAAGAAGAATTGAATACAAAGTCAAGAACCATCTTGACATTCAAATGGCAATCTGGAACGCCCTCTTTCTTTGCAAAATTCATGCATATTCGTCAAGAATCGGTTACCGAATGCTAGAACTTTGGAAATTTTGCACACTTGCAGAATTGAATGAAAAGTCACGACCCACCTCAACATTCAATCAATAAGAATTCTAGAATGCCACTTTGGTTGTGGCTTCTATCCATACAGGTCTCGAGAGTGTTTCTAGCCTCTTCTAGCGTACGTTCTGCACTGCTGAAGAATTGAATACAAAGTCAAGAACCATCTTGACATTCAAATTGCAATCTGGAACGCCCTCCTTCTTTGCAAAATTCATGCATATTCGTCAAGAATCGGTTACCTAAAGCTAGAACTTTGCAACTTTTGCACACTTGCAGAGTTGAATGAAAAGTCACGACCCACCTCAACATTCAATCAATAAGAATTCTAGAATGCCACTTTGGTTGTGGCTTCTATCCATACAGATCTCGAGAGTGTTTCTAGCCTCTTCTAGCGTACGTTCTGGACTGCTGCAGAATTGAATACAAAGTCAAGAACCATCTTGACATTCAAATGGCAATCTGGAATGCCCTCTTTCTTTGCAAAATTCATGCATATTCGTGAAGAATTGGTTACCGAAAGCTAGAACTTTGGAACTTTTGTACACTTGCAGAATTGAATGAAAAGTCACGACCCACCTCAACATTCAATCAATAAGAATTCTAGAATGCCACTTTGGTTGTGGCTTCTATCCATAGAGGTCTCGAGGGTGTTTCTAGCCTCTTCTAGCATACATTTTGCACTGCTGGAGAATTGAATACAAAGTCAAGAACCATCTTGACATTCAAATTGCAATCTGGAACGCCCTCTTTCTTTGCAAAATTCATGCATATTCGTCAAGAATCGGTTAACGAAAGCTAGAACTTTGGAACTTTTGCACACTTGCAGAATTGAATGAAAAGTCATGACCCACCTCAACATTCAATCAATAAGAATTCTAGAATGCCACTTTGGTTGTGGCTTCTATCCATACAGATCTCGAGAGTGTTTCTAGCCTCTTCTAGCGTACGTTCTGCACTGCTGAAGAATTGAATACAAAGTCAAGAACCATCTTGACATTCAAATGGCAATCTGGAACGCCCTCTTTCTTTGAAAAATTCATGCATATTCGTCAAGAATCGGTTACCGAAAGCTAGAACTTTGGAACTTTTGCACACTTGCAGAATTGAATGAAAAGTCACGACCCACCTCAACATTCAATCAATAAAAATTCTAGAATGCCACTTTGGTTGTGGCTTCTATCCATACAGATCTCGAGGGTGTTTCTAGCCTCTTCTAGCGTACATTTTGCACTACTGGAGAATTGAATACAAAGTCAAGAACCATCTTGACATTCAAATGGTAATCCGGAACGCCCTCTTTCTTTGCAAAATTCATGCATATTCGTCAAGAATCGGTTACCGAAAGCTAGAACTTTGGAACTTTTGCACACTTGCAGAATTGAATGAAAAGTCACGACCCACCTCAACATTCAATCAATAAGAATTCTAGAATGCCACTTTGGTTGTGGCTTCTATCCATACAGATCTCGAGCATGTTTCTAGCCTCTTCTAGCGTACGTTTTGCGCTGCTGAAGAAGAATTGAATACAAAGTCAAGAACCATCTTGACATTCAAATGGCAATCTGGAACGCCCTCTTTCTTTGCAAAATTCATGCATATTCGTCAAGAATCGGTTACCGAATGCTAGAACTTTGGAACTTTTGCACACTTGCAGAATTGAATGAAAAGTCACGACCCACCTCAACATTCAATCAATAAGAATTCTAGAATGCCACTTTGGTTGTGGCTTCATCCATACAGGTCTCGAGAGTGTTTCTAGCCTCTTCTAGCGTACGTTCTGCACTGCTGAAGAATTGAATACAAAGTCAAGAACCATCTTGACATTCAAATTGCAATCTGGAACGCCCTCCTTCTTTGCAAAATTCATGCATATTCGTCAAGAATCGGTTACCTAAAGCTAGAACTTTGGAACTTTTGCACACTTGCAGAGTTGAATGAAAAGTCACGACCCACCTCAACATTCAATCAATAAGAATTCTAGAATGCCACTTTGGTTGTGGCTTCTATCCATACAGATCTCGAGAGTGTTTCTAGCCTCTTCTAGCGTACGTTCTGGACTGCTGCAGAATTGAATACAAAGTCAAGAACCATCTTGACATTCAAATGGCAATCTGGAATGCCCTCTTTCTTTGCAAAATTCATGCATATTCGTGAAGAATTGGTTACCGAAAGCTAGAACTTTGGAACTTTTGTACACTTGCAGAATTGAGAGAAAAGTCACGACCCACCTCAACATTCAATCAATAAGAATTCTAGAATGCCACTTTGGTTGTGGCTTCTATCCATACAGATCTCGAGGGTGTTTCTAGCCTCTTCTAGCGTACGTTTTGCACTGCTGGAGAATTGAATACAAAGTCAAGAACCATCTTGACATTCAAATGGTAATCCGGAACGCCCTCTTTCTTTGCAAATTTCATGCATATTCGTTAAGAATCGGTTACCGAAAGCTAGAACTTTGGAACTCTTGCACACTTGCAGAATTGAATGAAAAGTCACGACCTACCTCAACATTCAATCAATAAGAATTCTAGAATGCCACTTTGGTTGTGGCTTCTATCCATACAGATCTCGAGGGTGTTTCTAGCCTCTTCTAGCGTACATTTTGCACTGCTGGAGAATTGAATACAAAGTCAAGAACCATCTTGACATTCAAATGGTAATCCGGAACGCCCTCTTTCTTTGCAAAATTCATGCATATTCGTCAAGAATCGGTTACCGAAAGCTAGAACTTTGAAACTTTTGCACACTTGCAGAGTTGAATGAAAAGTCACGACCCACCTCAACATTCAATCAATAAGAATTCTAGAATGCCACTTTGGTTGTGGCTTCTATCCATACAGATCTCGAGAGTGTTTCTAGCCTCTTCTAGCGTACGTTCTGCACTGCTGAAGAATTGAATACAAAGTCAAGAACCATCTTGACATTCAAATTGCAATCTGGAACGCCCTCCTTCTTTGCAAAATTCATGCATATTCGTCAAGAATCGGTTACCTAAAGCTAGAACTTTGGAACTTTTGCACACTTGCAGAGTTGAATGAAAAGTCACGACCCACCTCAACATTCAATCAATAAGAATTCTAGAATGCCACTTTGGTTGTGGCTTCTATCCATACAGATCTCGAGAGTGTTTCTAGCCTCTTCTAGCGTACGTTCTGGACTGCTGCAGAATTGAATACAAAGTCAAGAACCATCTTGACATTCAAATGGCAATCTGGAAAGCCCTCTTTCTTTGCAAAATTCATGCTTATTCGTGAAGAATTGGTTACCGAAAGCTAGAACTTTGGAACTTTTGTACACTTGCAGAATTGAGTGAAAAGTCACGACCCACCTCAACATTCAATCAATAAGAATTCTAGAATGCCACTTTGGTTGTGGCTTCTATCCATACAGATCTCGAGGGTGTTTCTAGCCTCTTCTAGCGTACGTTTTGCACTGCTGAAGAATTGAATACAAAGTCAAGAACCATCTTGACATTCAAATTGCAATCCGGAACGCCCTCTTTCTTTGCAAATTTCATGCATATTCGTCAAGAATCGGTTACCGAAAGCTAGAACTTTGGAACTCTTGCACACTTGCAGAATTGAATGAAAAGTCACGACCCACCTCAACATTCAATCAATAAGAATTCTAGAATACCACTTTGGTTGTGGCTTCTATCCATACAGATCTCGAGCGTGTTTCTAGCCTCTTCTAGCGTACGTTCTGCACTGCTGAAGAATTGAATACAAAGTCAAGAACCATCTTGACATTCAAATGGCAATCTGGAACGCCCTCTTTCTTTGCAAAATTCATGCATATTCGTCAAGAATCGGTTACCGAAAGCTAGAACTTTGGAACTTTTGCACACTTGCAGAATTGAATGAAAAGTCACGACCCACCTCAACATTCAATCAATAAGAATTCTAGAATGCCACTTTGGTTATGGCTTCTATCCATACAGATCTCGAGAGTGTTTCTAGCCTCTTCTAGCGTACGTTCTGCACTGCTGAAGAATTGAATACAAAGTCAAGAACCATCTTGACATTCAAATGGCAATTTGGAACGCCCTCTTTCTTTGAAAAATTCATGCATATTCGTCAAGAATCGGTTAAAGAAAGCTAGAACTTTGGAACTTTTGCACACTTGCAGAATTGAATGAAAAGTCACGACCCACCTCAACATTCAATCAATAAGAATTCTAGAATGCCACTTTGGTTGTGGCTTCTATCCATAGAGGTCTCGAGAGTTTTTCTAGCCTCTTCTAGCGTACATTTTGCACTGCTGGAGAATTGAATACAATGTCAAGAACCATCTTGACATTCAAATGGCTATCTGGAACGCCCTCTTTCTTTGAAAAATTCATGCATATTCGTCAAGAATCGGTTACCGAAAGCTAGAACTTTGGAACTTTTGCACACTTGCAGAATTGAATGAAAAGTCACGACCCACCTCAACATTCAATCAATAAGAATTCTAGAATGCCACTTTGGTTGTGGCTTCTATCCATACAAATCTCGAGCATGTTTCTAGCCTCTTCTAGCGTACGTTTTGCGCTGCTGCAGAATTGAATACAAAGTCAAGAACCATCTTGACATTCAAATGGCAATCTGGAACGCCCTCTTTCTTTGCAAAATTCATGCATATTCGTCAAGAATCGGTTACCGAAAGCTAGAACTTTGGAACTTTTGCACACTTGTAGAATTGAATGAAAAGTCACGACCCACCTCAACATTCAATCAATAAGAATTCTAGAATGCCACTTTGGTTGTGGCTTCTATCCATACAGGTCTCGAGAGTGTTTCTAGCCTCTTCTAGCGTACGTTTTGCACTGCTGAAGAATTGAATACAAAGTCAAGAACCATCTTGACATTCAAATTGCAATCTGGAACGCCCTCCTTCTTTGCAAAATTCATGCATATTCGTCAAGAATCGGTTACCGAAAGCTAGAACTTTGGAACTTTTGCACACTTGCAGAATTGAATGAAAAGTCACGACCCACCTCAACATTCAATGAATAAGAATTCTAGAATGCCACTTTGGTTGTGGCTTCTATCCATACAGATCTCGAGGGTGTTTCTAGCCTCTTCTAGCGTACATTTTGCACTGCTGGAGAATTGAATACAAAGTCAAGAACCATCTTGACATTCAAATGGCAATCTGGAACGCCCTCTTTCTTTGCAAAATTCATTCATATTCGTCAAGAATCGGTTACCGAAAGCTAGAACTTTGGAACTGTTGCACACTTGCAGAATTGAATGAAAAGTCACGACCCACCTCAACATTCAATCAATAAGAATTCTAGAATGCCACTTTGGTTGTGGCTTCTATCCATACAGGTCTCGTGAGTGTTTCTAGCCTCTTCTAACGTACGTTTTGCACTGCTGAAGAATTGAATACAAAGTCAAGAACCATCTTGACATTCAAATTGCAATCTGGAACGCCCTCCTTCTTTGCAAAATTCATGCATATTCGTCAAGAATCGGTTACCGAAAGCTAGAGCTTTGGAACTTTTGCACACTTGCAGAATTGAATGAAAAGTCACGACCCACCTCAACATTCAATCAATAAGAATTCTAGAATGCCACTTGGGTTGTGGCTTCTATCCATACAGATCTCGAGAGTGTTTCTAGCCTCTTCTAGCGTACGTTCTGGACTGCTGCAGAATTGAATACAAAGTCAAGAACCATCTTGACATTCAAATGGCAATCTGGAACGCCCTCTTTCTTTGCAAAATTCATGCATATTCGTCAAGAATCTGTTACCGAAAGCTAGAACTTTGGAACTTTTGTACACTTGCAGAATTGAGTGAAAAGTCACGACCCACCTCAACATTCAATCAATAAGAATTCTAGAATGCCACTTTGGTTGTGGCTTCTATCCATACAGATCTCGAGGGTGTTTCTAGCCTCTTCTAGCGTACGTTTTGCACTGCTGGAGAATTGAATACAAAGTCAAGAACCATCTTGACATTCAAATTGCAATCCGGAACGCCCTCTTTCTTTGCAAATTTCATGCATATTCGTCAAGAATCGGTTACCGAAAGCTAGAACTTTGGAACTCTTGCACACTTGCAGAATTGAATGAAAAGTCACGACCCACCTCAACATTCAATCAATAAGAATTCTAGAATGCCACTTTGGTTGTGGCTTCTATCCATACAGATCTCGAGCGTGTTTCTAGCCTCTTCTAGCGTACATTCTGCACTGCTGAAGAATTCAATACAAAGTCAAGAACCATCTTGACATTCAAATGGCAATCTGGAACGCCCTCTTTCTTTGCAAAATTCATGCATATTCGTCAAGAATCGGTTACCGAAAGCTAGAACTTTGGAACTTTTGCACACTTGCAGAATTGAATGAAAAGTCACGACCCACCTCAACATTCAATCAATAAGAATTCTAGAATGCCACTTTGGTTGTGGCTTCTATCCGTACAGATCTCGAGAGTGTTTCTAGCCTCTTCTAGCGTACGTTTTGCACTGCTGAAGAATTGAATACAAAGTCAAGAACCATCTTGACATTCAAATTGCAATCCGGAACGCCCTCTTTCTTTGCAAATTTCATGCATATTCGTCAAGAATCGGTTACCGAAAGCTAGAACTTTGGAACTCTTGCACACTTGCAGAATTGAATGAAAAGTCACGACCCACCTCAACATTCAATCAATAAGAATTCTAGAATGCCACTTTGGTTGTGGCTTCTATCCATACAGGTCTCGAGAGTGTTTCTAGCCTCTTCTAGCGTACGTTTTGCACTGCTGAAGAATTGAATACAAAGTCAAGAACCATCTTGACATTCAAATTGCAATCCGGAACGCCCTCTTTCTTTGCAAATTTCATGCATATTCGTCAAGAATCGGTTACCGAAAGCTAGAACTTTGGAACTCTTGCACACTTGCAGAATTGAATGAAAAGTCACGACCCACCTCAACATTCAATCAATAAGAATTCTAGAATGCCACTTTGGTTATGGCTTCTATCCATACAGATCTCGAGAGTGTTTCTAGCCTCTTCTAGCGTACGTTCTGCACTGCTGAAGAATTGAATACAAAGTCAAGAACCATCTTGACATTCAAATGGCAATTTGGAACGCCCTCTTTCTTTGAAAAATTCATGCATATTCGTCAAGAATCGGTTAAAGAAAGCTAGAACTTTGGAACTTTTGCACACTTGCAGAATTGAATGAAAAGTCACGACCCACCTCAACATTCAATCAATAAGAATTCTAGAATGCCACTTTGGTTGTGGCTTCTATCCATAGAGGTCTCGAGAGTTTTTCTAGCCTCTTCTAGCGTACATTTTGCACTGCTGGAGAATTGAATACAATGTCAAGAACCATCTTGACATTCAAATGGCTATCTGGAACGCCCTCTTTCTTTGAAAAATTCATGCATATTCGTCAAGAATCGGTTACCGAAAGCTAGAACTTTGGAACTTTTGCACACTTGCAGAATTGAATGAAAAGTCACGACCCACCTCAACATTCAATCAATAAGAATTCTAGAATGCCACTTTGGTTGTGGCTTCTATCCATACAGATCTCGAGCATGTTTCTAGCCTCTTCTAGCGTACGTTTTGCGCTGCTGCAGAATTGAATACAAAGTCAAGAACCATCTTGACATTCAAATGGCAATCTGGAACGCCCTCTTTCTTTGCAAAATTCATGCATATTCGTCAAGAATCGGTTACCGAAAGCTAGAACTTTGGAACTTTTGCACACTTGTAGAATTGAATGAAAAGTCACGACCCACCTCAACATTCAATCAATAAGAATTCTAGAATGCCACTTTGGTTGTGGCTTCTATCCATACAGGTCTCGAGAGTGTTTCTAGCCTCTTCTAGCGTACGTTTTGCACTGCTGAAGAATTGAATACAAAGTCAAGAACCATCTTGACATTCAAATTGCAATCTGGAACGCCCTCCTTCTTTGCAAAATTCATGCATATTCGTCAAGAATCGGTTACCGAAAGCTAGAACTTTGGAACTTTTGCACACTTGCAGAATTGAATGAAAAGTCACGACCCACCTCAACATTCAATGAATAAGAATTCTAGAATGCCACTTTGGTTGTGGCTTCTATCCATACAGATCTCGAGGGTGTTTCTAGCCTCTTCTAGCGTACATTTTGCACTGCTGGAGAATTGAATACAAAGTCAAGAACCATCTTGACATTCAAATGGCAATCTGGAACGCCCTCTTTCTTTGCAAAATTCATTCATATTCGTCAAGAATCGGTTACCGAAAGCTAGAACTTTGGAACTGTTGCACACTTGCAGAATTGAATGAAAAGTCACGACCCACCTCAACATTCAATCAATAAGAATTCTAGAATGCCACTTTGGTTGTGGCTTCTATCCATACATGTCTCGTGAGTGTTTCTAGCCTCTTCTAACGTACGTTTTGCACTGCTGAAGAATTGAATACAAAGTCAAGAACCATCTTGACATTCAAATTGCAATCTGGAACGCCCTCCTTCTTTGCAAAATTCATGCATATTCGTCAAGAATCGGTTACCGAAAGCTAGAGCTTTGGAACTTTTGCACACTTGCAGAATTGAATGAAAAGTCACGACCCACCTCAACATTCAATCAATAAGAATTCTAGAATGCCACTTGGGTTGTGGCTTCTATCCATACAGATCTCGAGAGTGTTTCTAGCCTCTTCTAGCGTACGTTCTGGACTGCTGCAGAATTGAATACAAAGTCAAGAACCATCTTGACATTCAAATGGCAATCTGGAACGCCCTCTTTCTTTGCAAAATTCATGCATATTCGTCAAGAATCTGTTACCGAAAGCTAGAACTTTGGAACTTTTGTACACTTGCAGAATTGAGTGAAAAGTCACGACCCACCTCAACATTCAATCAATAAGAATTCTAGAATGCCACTTTGGTTGTGGCTTCTATCCATACAGATCTCGAGGGTGTTTCTAGCCTCTTCTAGCGTACGTTTTGCACTGCTGGAGAATTGAATACAAAGTCAAGAACCATCTTGACATTCAAATTGCAATCCGGAACGCCCTCTTTCTTTGCAAATTTCATGCATATTCGTCAAGAATCGGTTACCGAAAGCTAGAACTTTGGAACTCTTGCACACTTGCAGAATTGAATGAAAAGTCACGACCCACCTCAACATTCAATCAATAAGAATTCTAGAATGCCACTTTGGTTGTGGCTTCTATCCATACAGATCTCGAGCGTGTTTCTAGCCTCTTCTAGCGTACATTCTGCACTGCTGAAGAATTCAATACAAAGTCAAGAACCATCTTGACATTCAAATGGCAATCTGGAACGCCCTCTTTCTTTGCAAAATTCATGCATATTCGTCAAGAATCGGTTACCGAAAGCTAGAACTTTGGAACTTTTGCACACTTGCAGAATTGAATGAAAAGTCACGACCCACCTCAACATTCAATCAATAAGAATTCTAGAATGCCACTTTGGTTGTGGCTTCTATCCGTACAGATCTCGAGAGTGTTTCTAGCCTCTTCTAGCGTACGTTTTGCACTGCTGAAGAATTGAATACAAAGTCAAGAACCATCTTGACATTCAAATTGCAATCCGGAACGCCCTCTTTCTTTGCAAATTTCATGCATATTCGTCAAGAATCGGTTACCGAAAGCTAGAACTTTGGAACTCTTGCACACTTGCAGAATTGAATGAAAAGTCACGACCCACCTCAACATTCAATCAATAAGAATTCTAGAATGCCACTTTGGTTGTGGCTTCTATCCATACAGGTATCGAGAGTGTTTCTAGCCTCTTCTAGCGTACGTTTTGCACTGCTGAAGAATTGAATACAAAGTCAAGAACCATCTTGACATTCAAATTGCAATCCGGAACGCCCTCTTTCTTTGCAAATTTCATGCATATTCGTCAAGAATCGGTTACCGAAAGCTAGAACTTTGGAACTCTTGCACACTTGCAGAATTGAATGAAAAGTCACGACCCACCTCAACATTCAATCAATAAGAATTCTAGAATACCACTTTGGTTGTGGCTTCTATCCATACAGATCTCGAGCGTGTTTCTAGCCTCTTCTAGCGTACGTTCTGCACTGCTGAAGAATTGAATACAAAGTCAAGAACCATCTTGACATTCAAATGGCAATCTGGAACGCCCTCTTTCTTTGCAAAATTCATGCATATTCGTCAAGAATCGGTTACCGAAAGCTAGAACTTTGGAACTTTTGCACACTTGCAGAATTGAATGAAAAGTCACGACCCACCTCAACATTCAATCAATAAGAATTCTAGAATGCCACTTTGGTTATGGCTTCTATCCATACAGATCTCGAGAGTGTTTCTAGCCTCTTCTAGCGTACGTTCTGCACTGCTGAAGAATTGAATACAAAGTCAAGAACCATCTTGACATTCAAATGGCAATTTGGAACGCCCTCTTTCTTTGAAAAATTCATGCATATTCGTCAAGAATCGGTTAAAGAAAGCTAGAACTTTGGAACTTTTGCACACTTGCAGAATTGAATGAAAAGTCACGACCCACCTCAACATTCAATCAATAAGAATTCTAGAATGCCACTTTGGTTGTGGCTTCTATCCATAGAGGTCTCGAGAGTTTTTCTAGCCTCTTCTAGCGTACATTTTGCACTGCTGGAGAATTGAATACAATGTCAAGAACCATCTTGACATTCAAATGGCTATCTGGAACGCCCTCTTTCTTTGAAAAATTCATGCATATTCGTCAAGAATCGGTTACCGAAAGCTAGAACTTTGGAACTTTTGCACACTTGCAGAATTGAATGAAAAGTCACGACCCACCTCAACATTCAATCAATAAGAATTCTAGAATGCCACTTTGGTTGTGGCTTCTATCCATACAGATCTCGAGCATGTTTCTAGCCTCTTCTAGCGTACGTTTTGCGCTGCTGCAGAATTGAATACAAAGTCAAGAACCATCTTGACATTCAAATGGCAATCTGGAACGCCCTCTTTCTTTGCAAAATTCATGCATATTCGTCAAGAATCGGTTACCGAAAGCTAGAACTTTGGAACTTTTGCACACTTGTAGAATTGAATGAAAAGTCACGACCCACCTCAACATTCAATCAATAAGAATTCTAGAATGCCACTTTGGTTGTGGCTTCTATCCATACAGGTCTCGAGAGTGTTTCTAGCCTCTTCTAGCGTACGTTTTGCACTGCTGAAGAATTGAATACAAAGTCAAGAACCATCTTGACATTCAAATTGCAATCTGGAACGCCATCCTTCTTTGCAAAATTCATGCATATTCGTCAAGAATCGGTTACCGAAAGCTAGAACTTTGGAACTTTTGCACACTTGCAGAATTGAATGAAAAGTCACGACCCACCTCAACATTCAATGAATAAGAATTCTAGAATGCCACTTTGGTTGTGGCTTCTATCCATACAGATCTCGAGGGTGTTTCTAGCCTCTTCTAGCGTACATTTTGCACTGCTGGAGAATTGAATACAAAGTCAAGAACCATCTTGACATTCAAATGGCAATCTGGAACGCCCTCTTTCTTTGCAAAATTCATTCATATTCGTCAAGAATCGGTTACCGAAAGCTAGAACTTTGGAACTGTTGCACACTTGCAGAATTGAATGAAAAGTCACGACCCACCTCAACATTCAATCAATAAGAATTCTAGAATGCCACTTTGGTTGTGGCTTCTATCCATACAGGTCTCGTGAGTGTTTCTAGCCTCTTCTAACGTACGTTTTGCACTACTGAAGAATTGAATACAAAGTCAAGAACCATCTTGACATTCAAATTGCAATCTGGAACGCCCTCCTTCTTTGCAAAATTCATGCATATTCGTCAAGAATCGGTTACCGAAAGCTAGAACTTTGGAACTTTTGCACACTTGCAGAATTGAATGAAAAGTCACGACCCACCTCAACATTCAATCAATAAGAATTCTAGAATGCCACTTTGGTTGTGGCTTCTATCCATACAGATCTCGAGGGTGTTTCTAGCCTCTTCTAGCGTACGTTTTGCACTGCTGGAGAATTGAATACAAAGTCAAGAACCATCTTGACATTCAAATTGCAATCCGGAACGCCCTCTTTCTTTGCAAATTTCATGCATATTCGTCAAGAATCGGTTACCGAAAGCTAGAACTTTGGAACTCTTGCACACTTGCAGAATTGAATGAAAAGTCACGACCCACCTCAACATTCAATCAATAAGAATTCTAGAATGCCACTTTGGTTGTGGCTTCTATCCATACAGATCTCGAGCGTGTTTCTAGCCTCTTCTAGCGTACATTCTGCACTGCTGAAGAATTCAATACAAAGTCAAGAACCATCTTGACATTCAAATGGCAATCTGGAACGCCCTCTTTCTTTGCAAAATTCATGCATATTCGTCAAGAATCGGTTACCGAAAGCTAGAACTTTGGAACTTTTGCACACTTGCAGAATTGAATGAAAAGTCACGACCCACCTCAACATTCAATCAATAAGAATTCTAGAATGCCACTTTGGTTGTGGCTTCTATCCGTACAGATCTCGAGAGTGTTTCTAGCCTCTTCTAGCGTACGTTCTGCACTGCTGAAGAATTGAAAACAAAGTCAAGAACCATCTTGACGTTCAAATGGCAATTTTGAACGCCCTCTTTCTTTGAAAAATTCATGAATATTCGTCAAGAATCGGTTACCAAAAGCTAGAACTTTGGAACTTTTGCACACTTGCAGAATTGAATGAAAAGTCACGACCCACCTCAACATTCAATCAATAAGAATTCTAGAATGCCACTTTGGTTGTGGCTTCTATCCATAGAGGTCTCGAGAGTTTTTCTAGCCTCTTCTAGCGTACATTTTGCACTGCTGGAGAATTGAATACAATGTCAAGAACCATCTTGACATTCAAATGGCTATCTGGAACGCCCTCTTTCTTTGCAAAATTCATGCATATTCGTCAAGAATCGGTTACCGAAAGCTAGAACTTTGGAACTTTTGCACACTTGCAGAATTGAATGAAAAGTCACGACCCACCTCAACATTCAATCAATAAGAATTCTAGAATGCCACTTTGGTTGTGGCTTCTATCCATACAGATCTCGAGAGTGTTTCTAGCCTCTTCAAGCGTACGTTTTGCACTGCTGGATAATTGAATACAAAGTCAAGAAATATCTTGACATTCAAATTGCAATCAGGAACGCCCTCTTTCTTTGCAAAATTCATGCATATTCGTCAAGAATCGGTTACCGAAAGCTAGAACTTTGGAACTTTTGCACACTTGCAGAATTGAATGAAAAGTCACGACCCACCTCAACATTCAATCAATAAGAATTCTAGAATGCCACTTTGGTTGTGGCTTCTATCCATACAGATCTCGAGAGTGTTTCTAGCCTCTTCTAGCGTACATTTTGCACTGCTGAAGAATTGAATACAAAGTCAAGAACCATCTTGACATTCAAATTGCAATCCGGAACGCCCTCTTTCTTTGCAAATTTCATGCATATTCGTCAAGAATCTGTTACCGAAAGCTAGAACTTTGGAACTTTTGTACACTTGCAGAATTGAGTGAAAAGTCACGACCCACGTCAACATTCAATCAATAAGAATTCTAGAATGCCACTTTGGTTGTGGCTTCTATCCATACAGATCTCGAGGGTGTTTCTAGCCTCTTCTAGCGTACGTTTTGCACTGCTGAAGAATTGAATACAAAGTCAAGAACCATCTTGACATTCAAATTGCAATCCGGAATGCCCTCTTTCTTTGCAAATTTCATGCATATTCGTCAAGAATCGGTTACCGAAAGCTAGAACTTTGGAATTCTTGCACACTTGCAGAATTGAATGAAAAGTCACGACCCACCTCAACATTCAATCAATAAGAATTCTAGAATGCCACTTTGGTTGTGGCTTCTATCCATACAGATCTCGAGCGTGTTTCTAGCCTCTTCTAGCGTACGTTCTGCACTGCTGAAGAATTGAATACAAAGTCAAGAACCATCTTGACATTCAAATGGCAATCTGGAACGCCCTCTTTCTTTGCAAAATTCATGCATATTCGTCAAGAATCGGTTACCGAAAGCTAGAACTTTGGAACTTTTGCACACTTGCAGAATTGAATGAAAAGTCACGACCCACCTCAACATTCAATCAATAAGATTTCTAGAATGCCACTTTGGTTGTGGCTTCTATCCGTACAGATCTCGAGAGTGTTTCTAGCCTCTTCTAGCGTACGTTCTGCACTGCTGAAGAATTGAAAACAAAGTCAAGAACCATCTTGACATTCAAATGGCAATTTGGAACGCCCTCTTTCTTTGAAAAATTCATGAATATTCGTCAAGAATCGGTTACCAAAAGCTAGAACTTTGGAACTTTTGCACACTTGCAGAATTGAATGAAAAGTCACGACCCACCTCAACATTCAATCAATAAGAATTCTAGAATGCCACTTTGGTTGTGGCTTCTATCCATAGAGGTCTCGAGAGTTTTTCTAGCCTCTTCTAGCGTACATTTTGCACTGCTGGAGAATTGAATACAATGTCAAGAACCATCTTGACATTCAAATGGCTATCTGGAACGCCCTCTTTCTTTGCAAAATTCATGCATATTCGTCAAGAATCGGTTACCGAAAGCTAGAACTTTGGAACTTTTGCACACTTGCAGAATTGAATGAAAAGTCACGACCCACCTCAACATTCAATCAATAAGAATTCTAGAATGCCACTTTGGTTGTGGCTTCTATCCATACAGATCTCGAGAGTGTTTCTAGCCTCTTCAAGCGTACGTTTTGCACTGCTGGATAATTGAATACAAAGTCAAGAACTATCTTGACATTCAAATTGCAATCAGGAACGCCCTCTTTCTTTGCAAAATTCATGCATATTCGTCAAGAATCGGTTACCGAAAGCTAGAACTTTGGAACTTTTGCACACTTGCAGAATTGAATGAAAAGTCACGACCCACCTCAACATTCAATCAATAAGAATTCTAGAATGCCACTTTGGTTGTGGCTTCTATCCATACAGATCTCGAGAGTGTTTCTAGCCTCTTCTAGCGTACGTTTTGCACTGCTGAAAAATTGAATACAAAGTCAAGAACTATCTTGACATTCAAATTGCAATCAGGAACGCCCTCTTTCTTTGCAAAATTCATGCATATTCATCAAGAATTGGTTACCGAAAGCTAGAACTTTGGAACTTTTCACACTTGCAGAATTGAATGAAAAGTCACGACCCACCTCAACATTCAATCAATAAGAATTCTAGAATGCCACTTTGGTTGTGGCTTCTATCCATACAGATCTCGAGAGTGTTTCTAGCCTCTTCTAGCGTACGTTCTGCACTGCTGAAGAATTGAATACAAAGTCAAGAACTATCTTGACATTCAAATTGCAATCAGGAACGCCCTCTTTCTTTGCAAAATTCATGCATATTCGTCAAGAATCGGTTACCGAAAGCTAGAACTTTGGAACTTTTGCACACTTGCAGAATTGAATGGAAAGTCACGACCCACCTCAACATTCAATCAATAAGAATTCTAGAATGCCACTTTGGTTGTGGCTTCTATCCATACAGATCTCGAGAGTGTTTCTAGCCTCTTCTAGCGTACGTTTTGCACTGCTGAAAAAATTGAATACAAAGTCAAGAACGATCTTGACATTCAAATTGCAATCAGGAACGCCCTCTTTCTTTGTAAAATTCAATCAAGAATTGAATGAAAAGTCACGACCCATCTCAACATTCAATCAATAAGAATTCTAGAATGCCACTTTGGTTGTGGCTTCTATCCATACAGATCTCGAGAGTGTTTCTAGCCTCTTCTAGCGTACGTTTTGCACTGCTGAAAAATTGAATACAAAGTCAAGAACTATCTTGACATTCAAATTGCAATCAGGAACGCCCTCTTTCTTTGCAAAATTCATGCATATTCGTCAAGAATCGGTTACCGAAAGCTAGAACTTTGGAACTTTTGCACACTTGCAGAATTGAATGAAAAGTCACGACCCACCTCAACATTCAATCAATAAGAATTCTAGAATGCCACTTTGGTTGTGGCTTCTATCCATACAGATCTCGAGCGTGTTTCTAGCCTCTTCTAGCGTACGTTTTTCACTGCTGCAGAATTGAATACAAAGTCAAGAACCATCTTGATATTCAAATGGTAATCTGGAACGCCCTCTTTCTTTGCAAAATTCATGCATATTCGTCAAGAATCGGTTACCGAAAGCTAGAACTTTGGAACTTTTGCACACTTGCAGAATTGAATGAAAAGTCACGACCCACCTCAACATTCAATCAATAAGAATTCTAGAATGCCACTTTGGTTGTGGCTTCTATCCATACAGGTCTCGAGAGTGTTTCTAGCCTCTTCTAGCGTACGTTTTTCACTGCTGAAGAATTGAATACAAAGTCAAGAACCATCTTGACATTCAAATGGCAATCTGGAACGCCCTCTTTCTTTGCAAAATTCATGCATATTCGTCAAGAATCGGTTACCGAAAGCTAGAACTTTGGAACTTTTGCACACTTGCAGAATTGAAGGAAAACTCACGACCCACCTCAACATTCAATCAATAAGAATTCTAGAATGCCACTATGGTTGTGGCTTCTATCCATACAGATCTCGAGGGTGTTTCTAGTCTCTTCTAGCGTACGTTTTGCACTGCTGGAGAATTGAATACAAAGTCAAGAACCATCTTGACATTCAAATGGTAATCTGGAACGCCCTCTTTCTTTGCAAAATTCATGCATATTCGTCAAGAATCGGTTACCGAAAGCTAGAACTTTGGAACTTTTGCACACTTGCAGAATTGAAGGAAAAGTCACGACCCACCTCAACATTCAATCAATAAGAATTCTAGAATGCCACTATGGTTGTGGCTTCTATCCATACAGATCTCGAGGGTGTTTCTAGCCTCTTCTAGCGTACGTTTTGCACTGCTGGAGAATTGAATACAAAGTCAAGAACCATCTTGACATTCAAATGGTAATCTGGAACGCCCTCTTTCTTTGCAAAATTCATGCATATTCGTCAAGAATCGGTTACCGAAAGCTAGAACTTTGGAACTTTTGCACACTTGCAGAATTGAATGAAAAGTCACGACCCACCTCAACATTCAATCAATAAGAATTCTAGAATGCCACTTTGGTTGTGGCTTCTATCCATACAGATCTTGAGCGTGTTTCTAGCCTCTTCTAGCGTACGTTTTTCACTGCTGCAGAATTGAATACAAAGTCAAGAACCATCTTGACTTCAAATTGCAATCTGGAACGCCCTCTTTCTTTGCAAAATTCATGCATATTCGTCAAGAATCGGTTACCGAAAGCTAGAACTTTGGAACTTTTGCACACTTGCAGAATTGAATGAAAAGTCACGACCCACCTCAACATTCAATCAATAAGAATTCTAGAATGCCACTTTGGTTGTGTCTTCTATCCATACAGATCTCGAGAGTGTTTCTAGCCTCTTCAAGCGTACGTTTTGCACTGCTGGATAATTGAATACAAAGTCAAGAACTATCTTGACATTCAAATTGCAATCAGGAACGCCCTCTTTCTTTGCAAAATTCATGCATATTCGTCAAGAATCGGTTACCGAAAGCTAGAACTTTGGAACTTTTGCACACTTGCAGAATTGAATGAAAAGTCACGACCCACCTCAACATTCAATCAATAAGAATTCTAGAATGCCACTTTGGTTGTGGCTTCTATCCATACAGATCTCGAGGGTGTTTCTAGCCTCTTCTAGCGTACGTTTTGCACTGCTGAAAAATTGAATACAAAGTCAAGAACTATCTTGACATTCAAATTGCAATCAGGAACGCCCTCTTTCTTTGCAAAATTCATGCATATTCGTCAAGAATTGGTTACCGAAAGCTTGAACTTTGGAACTTTTACACACTTGCAGAATTAATGAAAAGTCACGACCCACCTCAACATTCAATCAATAAGAATTCTAGAATGCCACTTTGGTTGTGGCTTCTATCCATACAGATCTCGAGAGTGTTTCTAGCCTCTTCTAGCGTACGTTCTGCACTGCTGAAGAATTGAATACAAAGTCAAGAACTATCTTGACATTCAAATTGCAATCAGGAACGCCCTCTTTCTTTGCAAAATTCATGCATATTCGTCAAGAATCGGTTACCGAAAGCTTGAACTTTGGAACTTTTGCACACTTGCAGAATTGAATGGAAAGTCACGACCCACCTCAACATTCAATCAATAAGAAATCTAGAATGCCACTTTGGTTGTGGCTTCTATCCATACAGATCTCGAGAGTGTTTCTAGCCTCTTCTAGCGTACATTTTGCACTGCTGAAAAATTGAATACATAGTCAAGAACGATCTAGACATTCAAATTGCAATCAGGAACGCCCTCTTTCTTTGTAAAATTCAATCAAGAATTGAATGAAAAGTCACGACCCATCTCAACATTCAATCAATAAGAATTCTAGAATGCCACTTTGGTTGTGGCTTCTATCCATACAGATCTCGAGGGTGTTTCTAGCCTCTTCTAGCGTACGTTTTGCACTGCTGGAGAATTGAATACAAAGTCAAGAACCGTCTTGACATTCAAATGGCAATCTGGAACGCCCTCTTTCTTTGCAAAATTCATGCATATTCGTCAAGAATCGGTTACCGAAAGCTAGAACTTTGGAACTTTTGCACACTTGCAGAATTGAATGAAAAGTCACGACCCACCTCAACATTCAATCAATAAGAATTCTAGAATGCCACTTTGGTTGTGGCTTCTATCCATACAGATCTCGAGAGTGTTTCTAGCCTCTTCTAGCGTACGTTCTGCACTGCTGAAGAATTGAATACAAAGTCAAGAACCTTCTTGACATTCAAATGGCAATCTGGAACGCCCTCTTTCTTTGCAAAATTCATGCATATTCGTCAAGAATCGGTTACCGAAAGCTAGAACTTTGGAACTTTTGCACACTTGCAGAATTGAATGAAAAGTCACGACCCACCTCAACATTCAATCAATAAGAATTCTAGAATGCCACTTTGGTTGTGGCTTCTATCCATACAGATCTCGAGGGTGTTTCTAGCCTCTTCTAGCGTACGTTTTGCACTGCTGGAGAATTGAATACAATGTCAAGAACCATCTTGACATTCAAATGGCAATCAGGAACGCCCTCTTTCTTTGCAAAATTCATGCATATTCGTCAAGAATCGGTTACCGAAAGCTAGAACTTTGGAACTTTTGCACACTTGCAGAATTGAATGAAAAGTCACGACCCACCTCAACATTCAATCAATAAGAATTCTAGAATGCCACTTTGGTTGTGGCTTCTATCCATACAGATCTCGAGAGTGTTTCTAGCCTCTTCAAGCGTACGTTTTGCACTGCTGAAGAATTGAATACAAAGTCAAGAACTATCTTGACATTCAAATGGCAATAAGGAACGCCCTCTTTCTTTGCAAAATTCATGCATATTCGTCAAGAATCGGTTACCGAAAGCTAGAACTTTGGAACTTTTGCACACTTGCAGAATTGAATGAAAAGTCACGACCCACCTCAACATTCAATCAATAAGAATTCTAGAATGCCACTTTGGTTGTGGCTTCTATCCATACAGATCTCGAGAGTGTTTCTAGCCTCTTCTAGCGTACGTTTTGCACTGCTGAAAAATTGAATACAAAGTCAAGAACTATCTTGACATTCAAATTGCAATCAGGAACGCCCTCTTTCTTTGCAAAATTCATGCATATTCGTCAAGAATCGGTTACCGAAAGCTAGAACTTTGGAACTTTTGCACACTTGCAGAATTGAATGGAAAGTCACGACCCACCTCAACATTCAATCAATAAGAATTCTAGAATGCCACTTTGGTTGTGGCTTCTATCCATACAGATCTCGAGAGTGTTTCTAGCCTCTTCTAGCGTACGTTTTGCACTGCTGAAAAATTGAATACAAAGTCAAGAACGATCTTGACATTCAAATTGCAATCAGGAACGCCCTCTTTCTTTGTAAAATTCAATCAAGAATTGAATGAAAAGTCACGACCCATCTCAACATTCAATCAATAAGAATTCTAGAATGCCACTTTGGTTGTGGCTTCTATCCATACAGATCTCGAGGGTGTTTCTAGCCTCTTCTAGCGTACGTTTTGCACTGCTGGAGAATTGAATACAAAGTCAAGAACCATCTTGACATTCAAATGGCAATCTGGAACGCCCTCTTTCTTTGCAAAATTCATGCATATTCGTCAAGAATCGGTTACCGAAAGCTAGAACTTTGGAACTTTTGCACACTTGCAGAATTGAATGAAAAGTCACGACCCACCTCAACATTCAATCAATAAGAATTCTAGAATGCCACTTTGGTTGTGGCTTCTATCCATACAGGTCTCGAGAGTGTTTCTAGCCTCTTCTAGCGTACGTTTTGCACTGCTGGAGAATTGAATACAAAGTCAAGAACCATCTTGACATTCAAATGGTAATCTGGAACGCCCTCTTTCTTTGCAAAATTCATGCATATTCGTCAAGAATCGGTTACCGAAAGCTAGAACTTTGGAACTTTTGCACACTTGCAGAATTGAATGAAAAGTCACGACCCACCTCAACATTCAATCAATAAGAATTCTAGAATGCCACTTTGGTTGTGGCTTCTATCCATACAGATCTCGAGAGTGTTTCTAGCCTCTTCTAGCGTACGTTTTGCACTGCTGAAAAATTGAATACAAAGTCAAGAACTATCTTGACATTCAAATTGCAATCAGGAACGCCCTCTTTCTTTGCAAAATTCATGCATATTCGTCAAGAATCGGTTACCGAAAGCTAGAACTTTGGAACTTTTGCACACTTGCAGAATTGAATGGAAAGTCACGACCCACCTCAACATTCAATCAATAAGAATTCTAGAATGCCACTTTGGTTGTGGCTTCTATCCATACAGATCTCGAGAGTGTTTCTAGCCTCTTCTAGCGTACGTTTTGCACTGCTGAAAAATTGAATACAAAGTCAAGAACCATCTTGACATTCAAATGGCAATCTGGAACGCCCTCTTTCTTTGCAAAATTCATGCATATTCGTCAAGAATCGGTTACAGAAAGCTAGAACTTTGGAACTTTTGCACACTTGCAGAATTGAAGGAAAAGTCACGACCCACCTCAACATTCAATCAATAAGAATTCTAGAATGCCACTATGGTTGTGGCTTCTATCCATACAGATCTCGAGGGTGTTTCTAGCCTCTTCTAGCGTACGTTTTGCACTGCTGGAGAATTGAATACAAAGTCAAGAACCATCTTGACATTCAAATGGCAATCTGGAACGCCCTCTTTCTTTGCAAAATTCATGCATATTCGTCAAGAATCGGTTACCGAAAGCTAGAACTTTGGAACTTTTGCACACTTGCAGAATTGAAGGAAAAGTCACGACCCACCTCAACATTCAATCAATAAGAATTCTAGAATGCCACTATGGTTGTGGCTTCTATCCATACAGATCTCGAGGGTGTTTCTAGCCTCTTCTAGCGTACGTTTTGCACTGCTGGAGAATTGAATACAAAGTCAAGAACCATCTTGACATTCAAATGGCAATCTGGAACGCCCTCTTTCTTTGCAAAATTCATGCATATTCGTCAAGAATCGGTTACCGAAAGCTAGAACTTTGGAACTTTTGCACACTTGCAGAATTGAAGGAAAAGTCACGACCCACCTCAACATTAAATCAATAAGAATTCTAGAATGCCACTATGGTTGTGGCTTCTATCCATACAGATCTCGAGGGTGTTTCTAGCCTCTTCTAGCGTACGTTTTGCACTGCTGGAGAATTGAATACAAAGTCAAGAACCATCTTGACATTCAAATGGTAATCTGGAACGCCCTCTTTCTTTGCAAAATTCATGCATATTCGTCAAGAATCGGTTACCGAAAGCTAGAACTTTGAAACTTTTGCACACTTGCAGAATTGAATGAAAAGTCACGACCCACCTCAACATTCAATCAATAAGAATTCTAGAATGCCACTTTGGTTGTGGCTTCTATCCATACAGATCTCGAGCGTGTTTCTAGCCTCTTCTAGCGTACGTTTTTCTCTGCTGCAGAATTGAATACAAAGTCAAGAACCATCTTGACTTCAAATTGCAATCTGGAACGCCCTCTTTCTTTGCAAAATTCATGCATATTCGTCAAGAATCGGTTACCGAAAGCTAGAACTTTGGAACTTTTGCACACTTGCAGAATTGAATGAAAAGTCACGACCCACCTCAACATTCAATCAATAAGAATTCTAGAATGCCACTTTGGTTGTGTCTTCTATCCATACAGATCTCGAGAGTGTTTCTAGCCTCTTCAAGCGTACGTTTTGCACTGCTGGATAATTGAATACAAAGTCAAGAACTATCTTGACATTCAAATTGCAATCAGGAACGCCCTCTTTCTTTGCAAAATTCATGCATATTCGTCAAGAATCGGTCACCGAAAGCTAGAACTTTGGAACTTTTGCACACTTGCAGAATTGAATGAAAAGTCACGACCCACCTCAACATTCAATCAATAAGAATTCTAGAATGCCACTTTGGTTGTGGCTTCTATCCATACAGATCTCGAGAGTGTTTCTAGCCTCTTCTAGCGTACGTTTTGCACTGCTGAATAATTGAATACAAAGTCAAGAACTATCTTGACATTCAAATTGCAATCAGGAACGCCCTCTTTCTTTGCAAAATTCATGCATATTCGTCAAGAATTGGTTACCGAAAGCTAGAACTTTGGAACTTTTCACACTTGCAGAATTGAATGAAAAGTCACGACCCACCTCAACATTCAATCAATAAGAATTCTAGAATGCCACTTTGGTTGTGGCTTCTATCCATACAGATCTCGAGAGTGTTTCTAGCCTCTTCTAGCGTACGTTCTGCACTACTGAAGAATTGAATACAAAGTCAAGAACTATCTTGACATTCAAATTGCAATCAGGAACGCCCTCTTTCTTTGCAAAATTCATGCATATTCGTCAAGAATCGGTTACCGAAAGCTTGAACTTTGGAACTTTTGCACACTTGCAGAATTGAATGGAAAGTCACGACCCACCTCAACATTCAATCAATAAGAAATCTAGAATGCCACTTTGGTTGTGGCTTCTATCGATACAGATCTCGAGAGTGTTTCTAGCCTCTTCTAGCGTACGTTTTGCACTGCTGAAAAATTGAATACATAGTCAAGAACGATCTAGACATTCAAATTGCAATCAGGAACGCCCTCTTTCTTTGTAAAATTCAATCAAGAATTGAATGAAAAGTCACGACCCATCTCAACATTCAATCAATAAGAATTCTAGAATGCCACTTTGGTTGTGGCTTCTATCCATACAGATCTCGAGGGTGTTTCTAGCCTCTTCTAGCGTACGTTTTGCACTGCTGGAGAATTGAATACAAAGTCAAGAACCATCTTGACATTCAAATGGCAATCTGGAACGCCCTCTTTCTTTGCAAAATTCATGCATATTCGTCAAGAATCGGTTACCGAAAGCTAGAACTTTGGAACTTTTGCACACTTGCAGAATTGAAGGAAAAGTCACGACCCACCTCAACATTCAATCAATAAGAATTCTAGAATGCCACTATGGTTGTGGCTTCTATCCATACAGATCTCGAGGGTGTTTCTAGCCTCTTCTAGCGTACGTTTTGCACTGCTGGAGAATTGAATACAAAGTCAAGAACCATCTTGACATTCAAATGGTAATCTGGAACGCCCTCTTTCTTTGCAAAATTCATGCATATTCGTCAAGAATCGGTTACCGAAAGCTAGAACTTTGGAACTTTTGCACACTTGCAGAATTGAAGGAAAAGTCACGACCCACCTCAACATTCAATCAATAAGAATTCTACAATGCCACTATGGTTGTGGCTTCTATCCATACAGATCTCGAGGGTGTTTCTAGCCTCTTCTAGCGTACGTTTTGCACTGCTGGAGAATTGAATACAAAGTCAAGAACCATCTTGACATTCAAATGGTAATCTGGAACGCCCTCTTTCTTTGCAAAATTCATGCATATTCGTCAAGAATCGGTTACCGAAAGCTAGAACTTTGGAACTTTTGCACACTTGCAGAATTGAATGAAAAGTCACGACCCACCTCAACATTCAATCAATAAGAATTCTAGAATGCCACTTTGGTTGTGGCTTCTATCCATACAGATCTCGAGAGTGTTTCTAGCCTCTTCTAGCGTACGTTATGCACTGCTGAAGAATTGAATACAAAGTCAAGAACCTTCTTGACATTCAAATGGCAATCTGGAACGCCCTCTTTCTTTGCAAAATTCATGCATATTCGTCAAGAATCGGTTACCGAAAGCTAGAACTTTGGAACTTTTGCACACTTGCAGAATTGAATGAAAAGTCACGACCCACCTCAACATTCAATCAATAAGAATTCTAGAATGCCACTTTGGTTGTGGCTTCTATCCATACAGATCTCGAGGGTGTTTCTAGCCTCTTCTAGCGTACGTTTTGCACTGCTGAAAAATTGAATACAAAGTCAAGAACTATCTTGACATTCAAATTGCAATCAGGAACGCCATCTTTCTTCGCAAAATTCATGCATATTCGTCAAGAATTGGTTACCGAAAGCTAGAACTTTGGAACTTTTACACACTTGCAGAATTGAATGAAAAGTCACGACCCACCTCAACATTCAATCAATAAGAATTCTAGAATGCCACTTTGGTTGTGGCTTCTATCCATACAGATCTCGAGAGTGTTTCTAGCCTCTTCTAGCGTACGTTCTGCACTGCTGAAGAATTGAATACAAAGTCAAGAACTATCTTGACATTCAAATTGCAATCAGGAACGCCCTCTTTCTTTGCAAAATTCATGCATATTCGTCAAGAATGGGTTACCGAAAGCTAGAACTTTGGAACTTTTGCACACTTGCAGAATTGAATGGAAAGTCACGACCCACCTCAACATTCAATCAATAAGAATTCTAGAATGCCACTTTGGTTGTGGCTTCTATCCATACAGATCTCGAGAGTGTTTCTAGCCTCTTCTAGCGTACGTTTTGCACTGCTGAAAAATTGAATACAAAGTCAAGAACGATCTTGACATTCAAATTGCAATCAGGAACGCCCTCTTTCTTTGTAAAATTCAATCAAGAATTGAATGAAAAGTCTTGACCCATCTCAACATTCAATCAATAAGAATTCTAGAATGCCACTTTGGTTGTGGCTTCTATCCATACAGATCTCGAGGGTGTTTCTAGCCTCTTCTAGCGTACGTTTTGCACTGCTGGAGAATTGAATACAAAGTCAAGAACCATCTTGACATTCAAATGGCAATCTGGAACGCCCTCTTTCTTTGCAAAATTCATGCATATTCGTCAAGAATCGGTTACCGAAAGCTAGAACTTTGGAACTTTTGCACACTTGCAGAATTGAATGAAAAGTCACGACCCACCTCAACATTCAATCAATAAGAATTCTAGAATGCCACTTTGGTTGTGGCTTCTATCCATACAGGTCTCGAGAGTGTTTCTAGCCTCTTCTAGCGTATGTTTTTCACTGCTGAAGAATTGAATACAAAGTCAAGAACCATCTTGACATTCAAATGGCAATCTGGAACGCCCTCTTTCTTTGCAAAATTCATGCATATTCGTCAAGAATCGGTTACCGAAAGCTAGAACTTTGGAACTTTTGCACACTTGCAGAATTGAAGGAAAAGTCACGACCCACCTCAACATTCAATCAATAAGAATTCTAGAATGCCACTATGGTTGTGGCTTCTATCCATACAGATCTCGAGGGTGTTTCTAGCCTCTTCTAGCGTACGTTTTGCACTGCTGGAGAATTGAATACAAAGTCAAGAACCATCTTGACATTCAAATGGCAATCTGGAACGCCCTCTTTCTTTGCAAAATTCATGCATATTCGTCAAGAATCGGTTACCGAAAGCTAGAACTTTGGAACTTTTGCACAGTTGCAGAATTGAATGAAAAGTCACGACCCACCTCAATATTCAATCAATAAGAATTCTAGAATGCCACTTTGGTTGTGGCTTCTATCCATACAGATCTCGAGCGTGTTTCTAGCCTCTTCTAGCGTACGTTTTTCACTGCTGCAGAATTGAATACAAAGTCAAGAACCATCTTGACTTCAAATTGCAATCTGGAACGCCCTCTTTCTTTGCAAAATTCATGCATATTCGTCAAGAATCGGTTACCGAAAGCTAGAACTTTGGAACTTTTGCACACTTGCAGAATTGAATGAAAAGTCACGACCCACCTCAACATTCAATCAATAAGAATTCTAGAATGCCACTTTGGTTGTGTCTTCTATCCATACAGATCTCGAGAGTGTTTCTAGCCTCTTCAAGCGTACGTTTTGCACTGCTGGATAATTGAATACAAAGTCAACAACTATCTTGACATTCAAATTGCAATCATGAACGCCCTCTTTCTTTGCAAAATTCATGCATATTCGTCAAGAATCGGTTACCGAAAGCTAGAACTTTGGAACTTTTGCACACTTGCAGAATTGAATGAAAAGTCACGACCCACCTCAACATTCAATCAATAAGAATTCTAGAATGCCACTTTGGTTGTGGCTTCTATCCATACAGATCTCGAGAGTGTTTCTAGCCTCTTCTAGCGTACGTTTTGCACTGCTGAAAAATTGAATACAAAGTCAAGAACTATCTTGACATTCAAATTGCAATCAGGAACGCCATCTTTCTTTGCAAAATTCATGCATATTCGTCAAGAATTGGTTACCGAAAGCTAGAACTTTGGAACTTTTACACACTTGCAGAATTGAATGAAAAGTCACGACCCACCTCAACATTCAATCAATAAGAAATCTAGAATGCCACTTTGGTTGTGGCTTCTATCCATACAGATCTCGAGAGTGTTTCTAGCCTCTTCTAGCGTACGTTTTGCACTGCTGAAAAATTGAATACAAAGTCAAGAACGATCTAGACATTCAAATTGCAATCAGGAACGCCCTCTTTCTTTGTAAAATTCAATCAAGAATTGAATGAAAAGTCACGACCCATCTCAACATTCAATCAATAAGAATTCTAGAATGCCACTTTGGTTGTGGCTTCTATCCATACAGATCTCGAGGGTGTTTCTAGCCTCTTCTAGCGTACGTTTTGCACTGCTGGAGAATTGAATACAAAGTCAAGAACCATCTTGACATTCAAATGGCAATCTGGAACGCCCTCTTTCTTTGCAAAATTCATGCATATTCGTCAAGAATCGGTTACCGAAAGCTAGAACTTTGGAACTTTTGCACACTTGCAGAATTGAATGAAAAGTCACGACCCACCTCAACATTCAATCAATAAGAATTCTAGAATGCCACTTTGGTTGTGGCTTCTATCCATACAGATCTCGAGAGTGTTTCTAGCCTCTTCTAGCGTACGTTCTGCACTGCTGAAGAATTGAATACAAAGTCAAGAACCTTCTTGACATTCAAATGGCAATCTGGAACGCCCTCTTTCTTTGCAAAATTCATGCATATTCGTCAAGAATCGGTTACCGAAAGCTAGAACTTTGGAACTTTTGCACACTTGCAGAATTGAATGAAAAGTCACGACCCACCTCAACATTCAATCAATAAGAATTCTAGAATGCCACTTTGGTTGTGGCTTCTATCCATACAGATCTCGAGAGTGTTTCTAGCCTCTTCTAGCGTACGTTTTGCACTGCTGAAAAATTGAATACAAAGTCAAGAACGATCTAGACATTCAAATTGCAATCAGGAACGCCCTCTTTCTTTGTAAAATTCAATCAAGAATTGAATGAAAAGTCACGACCCATCTCAACATTCAATCAATAAGAATTCTAGAATGCCACTTTGGTTGTGGCTTCTATCCATACAGATCTCGAGGGTGTTTCTAGCCTCTTCTAGCGTACGTTTTGCACTGCTGGAGAATTGAATACAAAGTCAAGAACCATCTTGACATTCAAATGGCAATCTGGAACGCCCTCTTTCTTTGCAAAATTCATGCATATTCGTCAAGAATCGGTTACCGAAAGCTAGAACTTTGGAACTTTTGCACACTTGCAGAATTGAATGAAAAGTCACGACCCACCTCAACATTCAATCAATAAGAATTCTAGAATGCCACTTTGGTTGTGGCTTCTATCCATACAGATCTCGAGAGTGTTTCTAGCCTCTTCTAGCGTACGTTCTGCACTGCTGAAGAATTGAATACAAAGTCAAGAACCTTCTTGACATTCAAATGGCAATCTGGAACGCCCTCTTTCTTTGCAAAATTCATGCATATTCGTCAAGAATCGGTTACCGAAAGCTAGAACTTTGGAACTTTTGCACACTTGCAGAATTGAATGAAAAGTCACGACCCACCTCAACATTCAATCAATAAGAATTCTAGAATGCCACTTTGGTTGTGGCTTCTATCCATACAGATCTCGAGGGTGTTTCTAGCCTCTTCTAGCGTACGTTTTGCACTGCTGGAGAATTGAATACAATGTCAAGAACCATCTTGACATTCAAATGGCAATCAGGAACGCCCTCTTTCTTTGCAAAATTCATGCATATTCGTCAAGAATCGGTTACCGAAAGCTAGAACTTTGGAACTTTTGCACACTTGCAGAATTGAATGAAAAGTCACGACCTACCTCAACATTCAATCAATAAGAATTCTAGAATGCCACTTTGGTTGTGGCTTCTATCCATAGAGGTCTCGAGAGTATTTCTAGCCTCTTCTAGCGTACGTTTTGCACTGCTGAAGAATTGAATACAAAGTCAAGAACCATCTGACATTCAAATGGCAATAAGGAACGCCCTCTTTCTTTGCAAAATTAATGCATATTCGTCAAGAATCGGTTACCGAAAGCTAGAACTTTGGAACTTTTGCACACTTGCAGAATTGAATGAAAAGTCACGACCCACCTCAACATTCAATCAATAAGAATTCTAGAATGCCACTTTGGTTGTGGCTTCTATCCATAGAGGTCTCGAGAGTGTTTCTAGCCTCTTCTAGCGTACATTTTGCACTGCAGAAAAATTGAATACAAAGTCAAGAACTATCTTCACATTCAAATTGCAATCAGGAACGCCATCTTTCTTTGAAAAATTCATGCATATTCGTCAAGAATCGGTTACCGAAAGCTAGAACTTTGGAACTTTTACACACTTGCAGAATTGAATGAAAAGTCACGACCCACCTCAACATTCAATCAATAAGAATTCTAGAATGCCACTTTGGTTCTGGCTTCTATCCATACAGATCTCGAGAGTGTTTCTAGCCTCTTCTAGCGTACGTTTTGCACTGCTGAAGAATTGAATACAAAGTCAAGAACCATCTTGACATTCAAATGGCAATTTGGACGCCCTCTTTCTTTGCAAAATTCATGCATATTCATCAAGAATCGGTTACCGAAAGCTAGAACTTTGGAACTTTTGCACACTTGCAGAATTGAATGAAAAGTCACGACCCACCTCAACATTCAATCAATAAGAATTCTAGAATGCCACTTTGGTTGTGGCTTCTATCCATACAGATCTCGAGCGTGTTTCTAGCCTCTTCTAGCATACGTTTTGCACTGCTGGAGAATTGAATACAATGTCAAGAACCATCTTGACATTCAAATGGTAATCCGGAACGCCCTCTTTCTTTGCAAAATTCATGCATATTCGTCAAGAATCGGTTACCGAAAGCTAGAACTTTAGAACTTTTGCACACTTGCAGAATTGAATGAAAAGTCACGACCCACCTCAACATTCAATCAATAAGAATTCTAGAATGCCACTTTGGTTGTGGCTTCTATCCATACAGATCTCGAGAGTGTTTCTAGCCTCTTCTAGCGTACGTTTTGCACTGCTGAAGAAATGAATACAAAGTCAAGAACCATCTTGACATTCAAATGGCAATTTGGAACGCCCTCTTTCTTTGCAAAATTCATGCATATTCGTCAAGAATCGGTTACCGAAAGCTAGAACTTTGGAACTTTTGCACACTTGCAGAATTGAATGAAAAGTCACGACCCACCTCAACATTCAATCAATAAGAATTCTAGAATGCCACTTTGGTTGTGGCTTCTATCCATACAGATCTCGAGCGTGTTTCTAGCCTCTTCTAGCGTACGTTCTGCACTGCTGAAGAATTGAATACAAAGTCAAGAACCATCTTGACATTCAAATGGTAATCCGGAACGCCCTCTTTCTTTGCAAAATTCATGCATATTCGTCAAGAATCGGTTACCGAAAGCTAGAACTTTGGAACTTTTGCACACTTGCAGAATTGAATGAAAAGTCACGACCCACCTCAACATTCAATCAATAAGAATTCTAGAATGCCACTTTGGTTGTGGCTTCTATCCATACAGATCTCGAGGGTGTTTCTAGCCTCTTCTAGCATACGTTTTGCACTGCTGAAGAATTGAATACAAAGTCAAGAACGATCTAGACATTCAAATTGCAATCAGGAACGCCCTCTTTCTTTGTAAAATTCAATCAAGAATTGAATGAAAAGTCACGACCCATCTCAACATTCAATCAATAAGAATTCTAGAATGCCACTTTGGTTGTGGCTTCTATCCATACAGATCTCGAGGGTGTTTCTAGCCTCTTCTAGCGTACGTTTTGCACTGCTGGAGAATTGAATACAAAGTCAAGAACCATCTTGACATTCAAATGGCAATCTGGAACGCCCTCTTTCTTTGCGAAATTCATGCATATTCGTCAAGAATCGGTTACCGAAAGCTAGAACTTTGGAACTTTTGCACACTTGCAGAATTGAATGAAAAGTCACGACCCACCTCAACATTCAATCAATAAGAATTCTAGAATGCCACTTTGGTTGTGGCTTCTATCCATACAGATCTCGAGAGTGTTTCTAGCCTCTTCTAGCGTACGTTCTGCACTGCTGAAGAATTGAATACAAAGTCAAGAACCATCTTGACATTCAAATGGCAATCTGGAACGCCCTCTTTCTTTGCAAAATTCATGCATATTCGTCAAGAATCGGTTACCGAAAGCTAGAACTTTGGAACTTTTGCACACTTGCAGAATTGAATGAAAAGTCACGACCCACCTCAACATTCAATCAATAAGAATTCTAGAATGCCACTTTGGTTGTGGCTTCTATCCATAGAGGTCTCGAGAGTGTTTCTAGCCTCTTCTAGCGTACATTTTGCACTGCAGAAAAATTGAATACAAAGTCAAGAACTATCTTGACATTCAAATTGCAATCAGGAACGCCATCTTTCTTTGCAAAATTCATGCATATTCGTCAAGAATCGGTTACCGAAAGCTAGAACTTTGGAACTTTTACACACTTGCAGAATTGAATGAAAAGTCACGACCCACCTCAACATTCAATCAATAAGAATTCTAGAATGCCACTTTGGTTCTGGCTTCTATCCATACAGATCTCGAGAGTGTTTCTAGCCTCTTCTAGCGTACGTTTTGCACTGCTGAAGAATTGAATACAAAGTCAAGAACCATCTTGACATTCAAATGGCAATTTGGACGCCCTCTTTCTTTGCAAAATTCATGCATATTCGTCAAGAATCGGTTACCGAAAGCTAGAACTTTGGAACTTTTGCACACTTGCAGAATTGAATGAAAAGTCACGACCCACCTCAACATTCAATCAATAAGAATTCTAGAATGCCACTTTGGTTGTGGCTTCTATCCATACAGATCTCGAGCGTGTTTCTAGCCTCTTCTAGCATACGTTTTGCACTGCTGGAGAATTGAATACAATGTCAAGAACCATCTTGACATTCAAATGGTAATCCGGAACGCCCTCTTTCTTTGCAAAATTCATGCATATTCGTCAAGAATCGGTTACCGAAAGCTAGAACTTTGGAACTTTTGCACACTTGCAGAATTGAATGAAAAGTCACAACCCACCTCAACATTCAATCAATAAGAATTCTAGAATGCCACTTTGGTTGTGGCTTCTATCCATACAGATCTCGAGAGTGTTTCTAGCCTCTTCTAGCGTACGTTCTGCACTGCTGAAGAATTGAATACAAAGTCAAGAACCATCTTGACATTCAAATGGCAATTTGGAACGCCCTCTTTCTTTGCAAAATTCATGCATATTCGTCAAGAATCGGTTACCGAAAGCTAGAACTTTGGAACTTTTGCACACTTGCAGAATTGAATGAAAAGTCACGACCCACCTCAACATTCAATCAATAAGAATTCTAGAATGCCACTTTGGTTGTGGCTTCTATCCATACAGATCTCGAGCGTGTTTCTAGCCTCTTCTAGCGTACGTTTTGCACTGCTGGAGAATTGAATACAAAGTCAAGAAAAATCTTGACATTCAAATGGCAATCTGGAACGCCCTCTTTCTTTGCAAAATTCATGCATATTCGTCAAGAATCGGTTACCGAAAGCTAGAACTTTGGAACTTTTGCACACTTCCAGAATTGAATGAAAAGTCACGACCCACCTCAACATTCAATCAATAAGAATTCTAGAATGCCACTTTGGTTGTGGCTTCTTCCATACAGATCTCGAGGGTGTTTCTAGCCTCTTCTAGCGTACGTTTTGCACTGCTGAAGAATTGAATACAAAGTCAAGAACCATCTGACATTCAAATGGCAATAAGGAACGCCCTCTTTCTTTGCAAAATTCATGCATATTCGTCAAGAATCGGTTACCGAAAGCTAGAACTTTGGAACTTTTGCACACTTGCAGAATTAATGAAAAGTCACGACCCACCTCAACATTCAATCAATAAGAATTCTAGAATGCCACTTTGGTTGTGGCTTCTATCCATAGAGGTCTCGAGAGTGTTTCTAGCCTCTTCTAGCGTACATTTTGCACTGCAGAAAAATTGAATACAAAGTCAAGAACTATCTTGACATTCAAATTGCAATCAGGAACGCCATCTTTCTTTGCAAAATTCATGCATATTCGTCAAGAATCGGTTACCGAAAGCTAGAACTTTGGAACTTTTACACACTTGCAGAATTGAATGAAAAGTCACGACCTACCTCAACATTCAATCAATAAGAATTCTAGAATGCCACTTTGGTTCTGGCTTCTATCCATACAGATCTCGAGAGTGTTTCTAGCCTCTTCTAGCGTACGTTTTGCACTGCTGAAGAATTGAATACAAAGTGAAGAACCATCTTGACATTCAAATGGCAATTTGGACGCCCTCTTTCTTTGCAAAATTCATGCATATTCGTCAAGAATCGGTTACCGAAAGCTAGAACTTTGGAACTTTTGCACACTTGCAGAATTGAATGAAAAGTCACGACCCACCTCAACATTCAATCAATAAGAATTCTAGAATGCCACTTTGGTTGTGGCTTCTATCCATACAGATCTCGAGCGTGTTTCTAGCCTCTTCTAGCATACGTTTTGCACTGCTGGAGAATTGAATACAATGTCAAGAACCATCTTGACATTCAAATGGTAATCCGGAACGCCCTCTTTCTTTGCAAAATTCATGCATATTCGTCAAGAATCGGTTACCGAAAGCTAGAACTTTGGAACTTTTGCACACTTGCAGAATTGAATGAAAAGTCACAACCCACCTCAACATTCAATCAATAAGAATTCTAGAATGCCACTTTGGTTGTGGCTTCTATCCATACAGATCTCGAGAGTGTTTCTAGCCTCTTCTAGCGCACGTTTTGCACTGCTGAAGAATTGAATACAAAATCAAGAACCCTCTTGACATTCAAATGGCAATTTGGAACGCCCTCTTTCTTTGCAAAATTCATGCATATTCATCAAGAATCGGTTACCGAAAGCTAGAACTTTGTAACTTTTGCACACTTGCAGAATTGAATGAAAAGTCACGACCCACCTCAACATTCAATCAATAAGAATTCTAGAATGCCACTTTGGTTGTGGCTTCTATCCATACAGATCTCGAGCGTGTTTCTAGCCTCTTCTAGCGTACGTTCTGCACTGCTGAAGAATTGAATACAAAGTCAAGAACCATCTTGACATTCAAATGGCAATCTGGAACGCCCTCTTTCTTTGCAAAATTCATGCATATTCGTCAAGAATCGGTTACCGAAAGCTAGAACTTTGGAACTTTTACACACTTGCAGAATTGAATGAAAAGTCACGACCCACCTCAACATTCAATCAATAAGAATTCTAGAATGCCACTTTGGTTGTGGCTTCTATCCATACAGATCTCGAGAGTGTTTCTAGCCTCTTCTAGCGTACGTTTTGCACTGCTGAAGAATTGAATACAAAGTCAAGAACCATCTTGACATTCAAATGGCAATTTGGACGCCCTCTTTCTTTGCAAAATTCATGCATATTCGTCAAGAATCGGTTACCGAAAGCTAGAACTTTGGAACTTTTGCACACTTGCAGAATTGAATGAAAAGTCACGACCCACCTCAACATTCAATCAATAAGAATTCTAGAATGCCACTTTGGTTGTGGCTTCTATCCATACAGATCTCGAGCGTGTTTCTAGCCTCTTCTAGCATACGTTTTGCACTGCTGGAGAATTGAATACAATGTCAAGAACCATCTTGACATTCAAATGGTAATCCGGAACGCCCTCTTTCTTTGCAAAATTCATGCATATTCGTCAAGAATCGGTTACCGAAAGCTAGAACTTTGGAACTTTTGCACACTTGCAGAATTGAATGAAAAGTCACAACCCACCTCAACATTCAATCAATAAGAATTCTAGAATGCCACTTTGGTTGTGGCTTCTATCCATACAGATCTCGAGAGTGTTTCTAGCCTCTTCTAGCGTACGTTCTGCACTGCTGAAGAATTGAATACAAAGTCAAGAACCATCTTGACATTCAAATGGCAATTTGGAACGCCCTCTTTCTTTGCAAAATTCATGCATATTCGTCAAGAATCGGTTACCGAAAGCTAGAACTTTGGAACTTTTGCACACTTGCAGAATTGAATGAAAAGTCACGACCCACCTCAACATTCAATCAATAAGAATTCTAGAATGCCACTTTGGTTGTGGCTTCTATCCATACAGATCTCGAGCGTGTTTCTAGCCTCTTCTAGCGTACGTTTTGCACTGCTGGAGAATTGAATACAAAGTCAAGAAAAATCTTGACATTCAAATGGCAATCTGGAACGCCCTCTTTCTTTGCAAAATTCATGCATATTCGTCAAGAATCGGTTACCGAAAGCTAGAACTTTGGAACTTTTGCACACTTGCAGAATTGAATGAAAAGTCACGACCCACCTCAACATTCAATCAATAAGAATTCTAGAATGCCACTTTGGTTGTGGCTTCTTCCATACAGATCTCGAGGGTGTTTCTAGCCTCTTCTAGCGTACGTTTTGCACTGCTGAAGAATTGAATACAAAGTCAAGAACCATCTGACATTCAAATGGCAATAAGGAACGCCCTCTTTCTTTGCAAAATTCATGCATATTCGTCAAGAATCGGTTACCGAAAGCTAGAACTTTGGAACTTTTGCACACTTGCAGAATTAATGAAAAGTCACGACCCACCTCAACATTCAATCAATAAGAATTCTAGAATGCCACTTTGGTTGTGGCTTCTATCCATAGAGGTCTCGAGAGTGTTTCTAGCCTCTTCTAGCGTACATTTTGCACTGCAGAAAAATTGAATACAAAGTCAAGAACTATCTTGACATTCAAATTGCAATCAGGAACGCCATCTTTCTTTGCAAAATTCATGCATATTCGTCAAGAATCGGTTACCGAAAGCTAGAACTTTGGAACTTTTACACACTTGCAGAATTGAATGAAAAGTCACGACCTACCTCAACATTCAATCAATAAGAATTCTAGAATGCCACTTTGGTTCTGGCTTCTATCCATACAGATCTCGAGAGTGTTTCTAGCCTCTTCTAGCGTACGTTTTGCACTGCTGAAGAATTGAATACAAAGTGAAGAACCATCTTGACATTCAAATGGCAATTTGGACGCCCTCTTTCTTTGCAAAATTCATGCATATTCGTCAAGAATCGGTTACCGAAAGCTAGAACTTTGGAACTTTTGCACACTTGCAGAATTGAATGAAAAGTCACGACCCACCTCAACATTCAATCAATAAGAATTCTAGAATGCCACTTTGGTTGTGGCTTCTATCCATACAGATCTCGAGCGTGTTTCTAGCCTCTTCTAGCATACGTTTTGCACTGCTGGAGAATTGAATACAATGTCAAGAACCATCTTGACATTCAAATGGTAATCCGGAACGCCCTCTTTCTTTGCAAAATTCATGCATATTCGTCAAGAATCGGTTACCGAAAGCTAGAACTTTGGAACTTTTGCACACTTGCAGAATTGAATGAAAAGTCACAACCCACCTCAACATTCAATCAATAAGAATTCTAGAATGCCACTTTGGTTGTGGCTTCTATCCATACAGATCTCGAGAGTGTTTCTAGCCTCTTCTAGCGTACGTTTTGCACTGCTGAAGAATTGAATACAAAATCAAGAACCATCTTGACATTCAAATGGCAATTTGGAACGCCCTCTTTCTTTGCAAAATTCATGCATATTCTTCAAGAATCGGTTACCGAAAGCTAGAACTTTGGAACTTTTGCACACTTGCAGAATTGAATGAAAAGTCACGACCCACCTCAACATTCAATCAATAAGAATTCTAGAATGCCACTTTGGTTGTGGCTTCTATCCATACAGATCTCGAGCGTGTTTCTAGCCTCTTCTAGCGTACGTTCTGCACTGCTGAAGAATTGAATACAAAGTCAAGAACCATCTTGACATTCAAATGGCAATCTGGAACGCCCTCTTTCTTTGCAAAATTCATGCATATTCGTCAAGAATCGGTTACCGAAAGCTAGAACTTTGGAACTTTTGCACACTTACAGAATTGAATGAAAAGTCACGACCCACCTCAACATTCAATCAATAAGAATTCTAGAATGCCACTTTGGTTGTGGCTTCTATCCATACAGATCTCGAGGGTGTTTCTAGCCTCTTCTAGCGTACGTTTTGCACTGCTGGAGAATTGAATACAATGTCAAGAACCATCTTGACATTCAAATGGTAATCCGGAACGCCCTCTTTCTTTGCAAAATTCATGCATATTCGTCAAGAATCGGTTACCGAAAGCTAGAACTTTGGAACTTTTGCACACTTGGAGAATTGAATGAAAAGTCACGACCCACCTCAACATTCAATCAATAAGAATTCTAGAATGCCACTTTGGTTGTGGCTTCTATCCATACAGATCTCGAGGGTGTTTCTAGCCTCTTCTAGCATACGTTTTGCACTGCTGAAGAATTGAATACAAAGTCAAGAACCATCTTGACATTCAAATGGCAATTTGGAACGCCCTCTTTCTTTGCAAAATTCATGCATATTCGTCAAGAATCGGTTACTGAAAGCTAGACCTTTGGAACTTTTGCACACTTGCAGAATTGAATGAAAAGTCACGACCCACCTCAACATTCAATCAATAAGAATTCTAGAATGCCACTTTGGTTGTGGCTTCTATCCATACAGATCTCGAGCGTGTTTCTAGCCTCTTCTAGCATACGTTTTGCACTGCTGGAGAATTGAATACAATGTCAAGAACCATCTTGACATTCAAATGGTAATCCGGAACGCCCTCTTTCTTTGCAAAATTCATGCATATTCGTCAAGAATCGGTTACCGAAAGCTAGAACTTTGGAACTTTTGCACACTTGCAGAATTGAATGAAAAGTCACGACCCACCTCAACATTCAATCAATAAGAATTCTAGAATGCCACTTTGGTTGTGGCTTCTATCCATACAGATCTCGAGCGTGTTTCTAGCCTCTTCTAGCGTACGTTCTGCACTGCTGAAGAATTGAATACAAAGTCAAGAACCATCTTGACATTCAAATGGCAATCTGGAACGCCCTCTTTCTTTGCAAAATTCATGCATATTCGTCAAGAATCGGTTACCGAAAGCTAGAACTTTGGAACTTTTGCACACTTACAGAATTGAATGAAAAGTCACGACCCACCTCAACATTCAATCAATAAGAATTCTAGAATGCCACTTTGGTTGTGGCTTCTATCCATACAGATCTCGAGGGTGTTTCTAGCCTCTTCTAGCGTACGTTTTGCACTGCTGGAGAATTGAATACAATGTCAAGAACCATCTTGACATTCAAATGGTAATCCGGAACGCCCTCTTTCTTTGCAAAATTCATGCATATTCGTCAAGAATCGGTTACCGAAAGCTAGAACTTTGGAACTTTTGCACACTTGCAGAATTGAATGAAAAGTCACGACCCACCTCAACATTCAATCAATAAGAATTCTAGAATGCCACTTTGGTTGTGGCTTCTATCCATACAGATCTCGAGGGTGTTTCTAGCCTCTTCTAGCATACGTTTTGCACTGCTGAAGAATTGAATACAAAGTCAAGAACCATCTTGACATTCAAATGGCAATTTGGAACGCCCTCTTTCTTTGCAAAATTCATGCATATTCGTCAAGAATCGGTTACTGAAAGCTAGACCTTTGGAACTTTTGCACACTTGCAGAATTGAATGAAAAGTCACGACCCACCTCAACATTCAATCAATAAGAATTCTAGAATGCCACTTTGGTTGTGGCTTCTATCCATACAGATCTCGAGCGTGTTTCTAGCCTCTTCTAGCGTACGTTTTGCACTGCTGAAGAATTGAATACAAAGTCAAGAACCATCTTGACATTCAAAAGGCAATCTGGAACGCCCTCTTTCTTTGCAAAATTCATGCATATTCGTCAAGAATCGGTTACCGAAAGCTAGAACTTTGGAAATTTTGCACACTTGCAGAATTGAATGAAAAGTCACGACCCACCTCAACATTCAATCAATAAGAATTCTAGAATGCCACTTTGGTTGTGGCTTCTATCCATACAGATCTCGAGCGTGTTTCTAGCCTCTTCTAGCGTACGTTTTGCACTGCTGGAGAATTGAATACAAAGTCAAGAAAAATCTTGACATTCAAATGGCAATCTGGAACGCCCTCTTTCTTTGCAAAATTCATGCATATTCGTCAAGAATCGGTTACCGAAAGCTAGAACTTTGGAACTTTTGCACACTTGCAGAATTGAATGAAAAGTCACGACCCACCTCAACATTCAATCAATAAGAATTCTAGAATGCCACTTTGGTTGTGGCTTCTTCCATACAGATCTCGAGGGTGTTTCTAGCCTCTTTTAGCGTACGTTTTGCACTGCTGAAGAATTGAATACAAAGTCAAGAACCATCTGACATTCAAATGACAATAAGGAACGCCCTCTTTCTTTGCAAAATTCATGCATATTCGTCAAGAATCGGTTACCGAAAGCTAGAACTTTGGAACTTTTGCACACTTGCAGAATTAATGAAAAGTCACGACCCACCTCAACATTCAATCAATAAGAATTCTAGAATGCCACTTTGGTTGTGGCTTCTATCCATAGAGGTCTCGAGAGTGTTTCTAGCCTCTTCTAGCGTACATTTTGCACTGCAGAAAAATTGAATACAAAGTCAAGAACTATCTTGACATTCAAATTGCAATCAGGAACGCCATCTTTCTTTGCAAAATTCATGCATATTCGTCAAGAATCGGTTACCGAAAGCTAGAACTTTGGAACTTTTACACACTTGCAGAATTGAATGAAAAGTCACTACCCACCTCAACATTCAATCAATAAGAATTCTAGAATGCCACTTTGGTTCTGGCTTCTATCCATACAGATCTCGAGAGTGTTTCTAGCCTCTTCTAGCGTATGTTTTGCACTGCTGAAGAATTGAATACAAAGTCAAGAACCATCTTGACATTCAAATGGCAATTTGGACGCCCTCTTTCTTTGCAAAATTCATGCATATTCGTCAAGAATCGGTTACCGAAAGCTAGAACTTTGGAACTTTTGCACACTTGCAGAATTGAATGAAAAGTCACGACCCACCTCAACATTCAATCAATAAGAATTCTAGAATGCCACTTTGGTTGTGGCTTCTATCCATACAGATCTCGAGCGTGTTTCTAGCCTCTTCTAGCATACGTTTTGCACTGCTGGAGAATTGAATACAATGTCAAGAACCATCTTGACATTCAAATGGTAATCCGGAAGGCCCTCTTTCTTTGCAAAATTCATGCATATTCGTCAAGAATCGGTTACCGAAAGCTAGAACTTTGGAACTTTTGCACACTTGCAGAATTGAATGAAAAGTCACGACCCACCTCAACATTCAATCAATAAGAATTCTAGAATGCCACTTTGGTTGTGGCTTCTATCCTTACAGATCTCGAGAGTGTTTCTAGCCTCTTCTAGCGTACGTTTTGCACTGCTGAAGAATTGAATACAAAGTCAAGAACCATCTTGACATTCAAATGGCAATTTGGAACGCCCTCTTTCTTTGCAAAATTCATGCATATTCGTCAAGAATCGGTTACCGAAAGCTAGAACTTTGGAACTTTTGCACACTTGCAGAATTGAATGAAAAGTCACGACCCACCTCAACATTCAATCAATAAGAATTCTAGAATGCCACTTTGGTTGTGGCTTCTATCCATACAGATCTCGAGGGTGTTTCTAGCCTCTTCTAGCGTACGTTCTGCACTGCTGAAGAATTGAATACAAAGTCAAGAACCATCTTGACATTCAAATGGCAATCTGGAACGCCCTCTTTCTTTGCAAAATTCATGCATATTCGTCAAGAATCGGTTACCGAAAGCTAGAACTTTGGAACTTTTGCACACTTACAGAATTGAATGAAAAGTCACGACCCACCTCAACATTCAATCAATAAGAATTCTAGAATGCCACTTTGGTTGTGGCTTCTATCCATACAGATCTCGAGGGTGTTTCTAGCCTCTTCTAGCGTACGTTTTGCACTGCTGGAGAATTGAATACAATGTCAAGAACCATCTTGACATTCAAATGGTAATCCGGAACGCCCTCTTTCTTTGCAAAATTCATGCATATTCGTCAAGAATCGGTTACCGAAAGCTAGAACTTTGGAACTTTTGCACACTTGCAGAATTGAATGAAAAGTCACGACCCACCTCAACATTCAATCAATAAGAATTCTAGAATGCCACTTTGGTTGTGGCTTCTATCCATACAGATCTCGAGGGTGTTTCTAGCCTCTTCTAGCATACGTTTTGCACTGCTGAAGAATTGAATACAAAGTCAAGAACCATCTTGACATTCAAATGGCAATTTGGAACGCCCTCTTTCTTTGCAAAATTCATGCATATTCGTCAAGAATCGGTTACCGAAAGCTAGACCTTTGGAACTTTTGCACACTTGCAGAATTGAATGAAAAGTCACGACCCACCTCAACATTCAATCAATAAGAATTCTAGAATGCCACTTTGGTTGTGGCTTCTATCCATACAGATCTCGAGCGTGTTTCTAGCCTCTTCTAGCGTACGTTTTGCACTGCTGAAGAATTGAATACAAAGTCAAGAACCATCTTGACATTGAAATGGCAATCTGGAACGCCCTCTTTCTTTGCAAAATTCATGCATATTCGTCAAGAATCGGTTACCGAAAGCTAGAACTTTGGAAATTTTGCACACTTGCAGAATTGAATGAAAAGTCACGACCCACCTCAACATTCAATCAATAAGAATTCTAGAATGCCACTTTGGTTGTGGCTTCTATCCATACAGATCTCGAGCGTGTTTCTAGCCTCTTCTAGCATACGTTTTGCACTGCTGGAGAATTGAATACAAAGTCAAGAACCATCTTGACATTCAAATGGCAATCTGGAATGCCCTCTTTCTTTGCAAAATTCATGCATATTCGTCAAGAATCGGTTACCGAAAGCTAGAACTTTGGAACTTTTGCACACTTGCAGAATTGAATGAAAAGTCACGACCCACCTCAACATTCAATCAATAAGAATTCTAGAATGCCACTTTGGTTGTGGCTTCTTCCATACAGATCTCGAGGGTGTTTCTAGCCTCTTCTAGCGTACGTTTTGCACTGCTGGAGAATTGAATACAATATCAAGAACCATCTTGACATTCAAATGGTAATCCGGAACGCCCTCTTTCTTTGCAAAATTCATGCATATTCGTCAAGAATCGGTTACCGAAAGCTAGAACTTTGGAACTTTTGCACACTTGCAGAATTGAATGAAAAGTCACGACCCACCTCAACATTCAATCAATAAGAATTCTAGAATGCCACTTTGGTTGTAGCTTCTATCCATACATATCTCAAGGGTGTTTCTAGCCTCTTCTAGCGTACGTTTTGCACTGCTGGAGAATTGAATACAAAGTCAAGAACCATCTTGACATTCAAATGGCAATCTGGAACGCCCTCTTTCTTTGCAAAATTCATGCATATTCGTCAAGAATCGGTTACCGAAAGCTAGAACTTTGGAACTTTTGCACACTTGCAGAATTGAATGAAAAGTCACGACCCACCTCAACATTCAATCAATAAGAATTCTAGAATGCCACTTTGGTTGTAGCTTCTATCCATACATATCTCCAGGGTGTTTCTAGCCTCTTCTAGCGTACGTTTTGCACTGCTGGAGAATTGAATACAAAGTCAAGAACCATCTTGACATTCAAATGGCAATCTGGAACGCCCTCTTTCTTTGCAAAATTCATGCATATTCGTCAAGAATCGGTTACCGAAAGCTAGAACTTTGGAACTTTTGCACACTTGCAGAATTGAATGAAAAGTCACGACCCACCTCAACATTCAATCAATAAGAATTCTAGAATGCCACTTTGGTTGTGGCTTCTATCCATAAAGGTCTCGAGAGTGTTTCTAGCCTCTTCTAGCGTACGTTGTGCACTGCTGAAGAATTGAATACAAAGTCAAGAACCATCTTGACATTCAAATGGCAATCTGGAACGCCCTCTTTCTTTGCAAAATTCATGCATATTCGTCAATAATCGGTTACCGAAAGCTAGAACTTTGGAACTTTTGCACACTTGCAGAATTGAATGAAAAGTCACGACCCACCTCAACATTCAATAAATAAGAATTCTAGAATGCCACTTTGGTTGTGGCTTCTATCCATACAGATCTCGAGGGTGTTTCTAGCCTCTTCTACCATACGTTTTGCACTGCTGGAGAATTGAATACAATGTCAAGAACCATCTTGACATTCAAATGGTAATCCGGAACGCCCTCTTTCTTTGCAAAATTCATGCATATTCGTCAAGAATCGGTTACCGAAAGCTAGAACTTTGGAACTTTTGCACACTTGCAGAATTGAACGAAAAGTCACGACCCACCTCAACATTCAATCAATAAGAATTCTAGAATGCCACTTTGGTTGTGGCTTCTATCCATACAGATCTCGAGAGTGTTTCTAGCCTCTTCTAGCGTACGTTTTGTGTAACATCCCGATTTTTGGTCTAGGAGATCGGGACAGTTCATCTAGGTCCAAGATGAGGAATGTGAGAAATGTCCTAAGTCTCAAGCCTAGGAATTCTGCAGGAAGCTTGATATGGGCTGGCTCCTGTGTAAGATAACCTGATATGGGCGGGTTGTCGAGCTTTTCAATTAACGATGACTCCCGAAGAGTTTAAGGGATAAGTTATTGAAAGAGAATTTCTATACCTTAAGATGAGGGATGAGAAGATGAGCAACAAGGCCAGGAAGAGAATGCAGGGGCAAAATCGTAATTATGGGAAAGATCGGGCTGGTAGCCGATGAGTACCATATTTTGCCAGAAAATAGAGAAAATTATGCTGATCATTTCACTGAACTGTGAAATGTGCATACGAGGTCTCTATGAGTATGAAAGAATTATGGAAAGTTTAAGGACAAAAAGGTGGGGTCCTTAAGTGTAATTTTAGCCAAATAAAAAGGGACTTAAATGAAAAGAAGAAAGTTTCTTGGGGCTAAAGTGTAATTAAAGAAAGTCAGGCCGGAAGTGGTTTGGACTGTCCGAAAGCATTTCAGTCCCAGATTTCACCGGTAGAGAGAGCAAGGGACGCTCGGTAATCTGGCTTAATATAGGAATTTTTGAAGACTCCAGATAGCCAGAAATGGACTGATCGTCCAAAAGTTATAAAAATTCATACCGGATATCCTAAATTTCAGATCTAGGTGAGAAAATACAGGATGATGCGTCTTTATGGGGCGGATGTCAGGAAACTGACAGAATACCGATAGGAGGCCTGTAGAAAAAGTTATTCGCAAATTAGAAAATCCAGACGGGAGTGTGAGGCCTCCGGGTATCCGATAGGGAAATTTATCGGTATTTGAAAAGGGACTGAATGAGTTCGGATAACCTCGGTCAGATGACTGATATGACTCATAGGGATGCCTGAACACCGCAGGCCAGTGTATCGGACAGAAGGAGCCGGTGTCCGGATATGTGTATAAACGGTGAAAAATAGATAAAATATTCAATAAACATTAACGGGGGAAGATTCCTCGTAATGCGTGCCATGAAGGTAATGGACCCTGAAAGGCCCAATAATGGCGCCATCAAGGCCCAGTAAGACACTTGGACTGATAGGTGGGCCAGTGTCCGGCAGAACCCCGGAAAAGTGCGAAATTACGAAAATGCCCCTGTGTTGTACTAAAGGGGTAGTAGATGAATGAGGGCATTTTGGTCATTCTGGACAGGCCCAGAAGCCAGGGCACATACAGATAAAGTTACTTAGAGTCAGTATATGCCCTGACAGAGTACAGAAGGGTGTAAAATGACGATTTTACCCTTAGGGTTAAAATAGTGCAAGAAAGGGCACCCAGGGGTATTTTGGTAATTTACAAAGGGCTGTTTCTTGGGAATCGTGCCATCAGAGTACTTGGGCTGGATCAGAGACCCAAGATGATATTCCCAGGCCCAAAAACGTAGGCCCAGTGATATGTGAGAAAAAGTGGCATTAAAATACTATTTTAATGTTGTTTCAATAAAGTAAAGTTACTCGGTCGGCACGATAACCGAGGAGGTGATCAGATAAAGTCCGGGACTTATCTGGATAGCATTGGAAGGCGTGAAAGGTCCCTTCCAGGTGCCACATGGCGCAATCTTAGAGGCAGAAGAAAAGTTGAGGACACGTATTACGGTGCAAGACTCTGGACCGGTACTGGATTGGACTGAACTGCTGAGTCAGCTGATGAGGTGTCCAGGAATTGTGACATGTGAAGAATGTGGCGATGAGGTGTCCCGGTGAGGTGTCCTGGATGATGTCATGCATGATGCAGTAAAAAGGAATAAAGAAAATAGGAAAATCCAGGAAAAACCAGGACCACATGTTCAGATGGCTTCAAAATTACAAGAATGCCATCCATTAAAGCTATAAATACCCCCTTCCCCTCCCATTTTAGGCATCCCACGTTTTTGGCAAGAAAAGAGAGAGAAAGAAGAGAGAGAAGGAGAAAGAAAGAAAGAAAGGAAGTTCTGGTGGAGTTGGAAGCAGTATAGAAGTTCTGGAGCTCTGCTTTTGAGGTAGTAACTAATCCTAGCTCTTATGTAATGTCTTTGTGATTTGTTGTGCTATTGTTTGGTTGGATTGTTGTCTTATATGTTATGCTTGAATCTCTATTACAATGCTATGATCATATGTTATTCAATATGGAAGCACGCAGCATACTTATCTATACACAATCACAAGCAAGCACCGTCACTCTGCATTACATATATTGTTATGATTATTGCTACTGGGATTCTTTTGAATCTCATTCCCAAAAATAACATTACAGGGGAGGTTCTGTCAAAATAAAATCTGGAAATTTTAAGAGACGCCGTTAGGCTGCCAAAATTCTGGCAACGAAGAAGGAACAAAGAGAGGAACTGATACGTACTGTGTACGTAGGTGCTGTCTAAGGAGGCTGGAAGTGAGTGGACCTAGCCGGTTCATCCAGTCTTTCCTGGGTACTTACGTAGAATGGTAGTTCCTACGGGAATTACCGAATCGGTACAAGATCGGTTACTTTCTACAGAAGGAATGTAGCAGTTATGCTGCCGGATTTTAGGCAGGAAAAGATGTAATAGAAATATGATAATTTGCTGTATGCCTTGTTGTATGACATTTTATTATTTAATAATAAATGTTGTTTGGCATGTTCAATTTGTGTATGGGGAATTAAGAGAGAAATTCGCAGGTCCTGAGGTAGGAATGGTTTGACCTCAGTTTGACCTAGTAAACGAAGGAGTTTGGCTATGAAATTTGGCAGGCCAGTTGTACACATCTGGGGCATTACGTGGATAGGTAATAAGCCTCATTTGGATATGTAGAACGAGATAAATTAATTTTCAAATTAAAGGTCCAAAATAAGGAACTTAAGAGTGAAATTTTGAATTTCTGGGCTTAAGTTAAGATATAATCAAACTAATTTTGCTTCCGCAAGTGTACTCTGAAGAGTCTAAGGGAGGATGTTTTATTTTGGTATCAGAGCAATAGGTTCTGGCATAAACCAGACAGGATTCTGGTTCAGAGCATAAGATTCTGGCATAGAACAGAAGGTTCTGGCTCAGTGATGCTCTGATTTAGAAATGTTATTTCCCTAGAGTACATAGAGGTTTAGAAAAGCCCAGTGGAGGTAAAATTCCCTAGATGAGTAAGTAGTATAATGTTATGTGTTCATTTTTCTTTTCTGATTGACAAGGAACCAGATGGTGAACACGAGACGAGGACGTAGAATTCAAGTGGAGGAGCCACACGTAGAGGAGGCTGGCAACTCCAATGAGGTAAATCCTATGCAAGTCATCCTTGCTAGGCTAGAACAGCAGCAGAGGATGATGGAAGAAATGAGGGCGGAACAAGTTCACCGAGATCAAGAAAGAGATGCCACTATAGCTACTCTTACAGCTATAGTTAATCAATTGCAAACCCCTGATAGACCAGCAGAAGGGATATCAGAATTCCTCCAAATAATGGGCAGTCAAGAATAGAGGATCCAGTGGTAGATCCTAATAGCATTCAGCAATGGATGGAGCGGTTCCAAAAGTACAATCCTCCAGTGTTTGAGGGGACATTTGACGTCCAAGTAGCTGAGGATTGGATAGATCAGCTTGAGAAGATTTTTGAGGTGCTGGATTGCCCATCAGGAAGAAAAGCCCGACTGGCCATTTTCAATCTAGAGAAGGATGCGCGAAGATGGTGGAGGAATACTGAGCTTATTCTTCAAGCAAAAGGAGTCCCAGTTACATAGGAAATATTTCTGGGTCAGTTTAGGGAAAAATACTTTCCCCAGTCAGTGAGGGACGCGAAGGAAGTTGAGTTCCTAACTTTGAAGCAAGGAGAGAAAGAGTCATTCGATGAGTATTTGGCTAAGTATCTCCGATTGTCGTACTATTCCACATACCTTAGAAGAATGGAGGACGAAGAATGGTCGACAAAAAGATTAGTAGAGGGTCTGAGCACCACCCTAAAGGAAAGAATAATTCCTCAGCAACTTACGCAGTTCAATAGAGCGGTAGAAGTCTGTAGATTGACAGAGAGAAGTATGAACAATCATGCAGCAACCGGGAACAGCGTAAGGAGCAAGGAGGTAGCTAAGTCAGAAGCAAGAAGTAAAGAAGTATTGGCTAGGAGCACTCTGGGAGGTAACTCAGGTTATGAAGCCAATAATAATAATAACAAGAGAAAGAGGCAACAGTTTAGGCAGGGGACTGATCAAGGTGAGGATCAGGTTGGAGGACAAAGATGTCAAAGATGTGGAAAGAACCACGGCACAAGGGAGTGTCGAGCAGGGCAAAGCGGCTGTTTCATTTGTGGCGAGAAGGGTCACTTTGTAAGAGTTTGCCCTAAGAATGCTGACATTCCTAGGCCAAAGACAACAGGAAGAGTATTTTCCATTTTTTCAAACAGAGTCTCCAAATCCCCTGAGGTCGACCCTAAGAATGGTTAAGAAGAACCATAGCTGTAAGGGTGACTTAGCTGTAAGAACTGTATGCCTAGATGTAAATGATGTGATTAATGAAGAGTTCCTTTCTGATCTAGAGAATGTGGTTATTGTAACAAGTCATGAGAAATAAGTAGTAAGATAATAAATCTGTCTTAACTCAGTGATGAGGTTGCTGTATGAGGGGTTAGAACATGGATAGCTGTAAGCAACTATAATGAAAGATGTTAGTTGCTAAGAATCCATGTGGAAGGTCTGGGACCAAGCTGTTGCTCCTCTAGACCATCACTGGAGTGAGGATAAGACAGAGAGGGATGATCTTACTGGTTATATATATGACTGCGTTATAAGAATCACATAGCTGTATAGGTCAGTAAGAAGTTCTCTTCAGGAAAGATGAGGTATCCCTTAAAATTTCGAGGACGAAATTTTTAAAAGGGGAGGAGAATTGTAACATCCCGATTTTTGGTCTAGGAGATCGGGACAGTTCATCTAGGTCCAAGATGAGGAATGTGAGAAATGTCCTAAGTCTCAAGCCTAGGAATTCTGCAGGAAGCTTGATATGGGCTGGCTCCTGTGTAAGATAACCTGATATGGGCGGGTTGTCGAGCTTTTCAATTAACGATGAATCCCGAAGAGTTTAAGGGATAAGTTATTGAAAGAGAATTTCTAGACCTTAAGATGAGGGATGAGAAGATGAGCAACGAGGCCAGGAAGAGAATGCAGGGGCAAAATCGTAATTATGGGAAAGATCGGGCTGGTAGCCGATGAGTACCATATTTTGCCAGAAAATAGAGAAAATTATGCTGATCATTTCACTGAACTGTGAAATGTGCATACGAGGTCTCTATGAGTATGAAAGAATTATGGAAAGTTTAAGGACAAAAAGGTGGGGTCCTTAAGTGTAATTTTAGCCAAATAAAAAGGGACTTAAATGAAAAGAAGAAAGTTTCTTGGGGCTAAAGTGTAATTAAAGAAAGTCAGGCCGGAAGTGGTTTGGACTGTCCGAAAGCATTTCAGTCCCAGATTTCACCGGTAGAGAGAGCAAGGGACGCTCGGTAATCTGGCTTAATATAGGAATTTTTGAAGACTCCAGATAGCCAGAAATGGACTGATCGTCCAAAAGTTATAAAAATTCATACCGGATATCCTAGATTTCAGATCTAGGTGAGAAAATACAGGATGATGCGTCTTTATGGGGCGGATGTCAGGAAACTGACAGAATACCGATAGGAGGCCTGTAGAAAAAGTTATTCGCAAATTAGAAAATCCAGACGGGAGTGTGAGGCCTCCGGGTATCCGATAGGGAAATTTATCGGTATTTGAAAAGGGACTGAATGAGTTCGGATAACCTCGGTCAGATGACTGATATGACTCATAGGGATGCCTGAACACCGCAGGCCAGTGTATCGGACAGAAGGAGCCGGTGTCCGGATATGTGTATAAACGGTGAAAAATAGATAAAATATTCAATAAACATTAACGGGGGAAGATTCCTCGTAATGCGTGCCATGAAGGTAATGGACCCTGAAAGGCCCAATAATGGCGCCATCAAGGCCCAGTAAGACACTTGGACTGATAGGTGGGCCAGTGTCCGGCAGAACCCCGGAAAAGTGCGAAATTACGAAAATGCCCCTGTGTTGTACTAAAGGGGTAGTAGATGAATGAGGGCATTTTGGTCATTCTGGACAGGCCCAGAAGCCAGGGCACATACAGATAAAGTTACTTAGAGTCAGTATATGCCCTGACAGAGTACAGAAGGGTGTAAAATGACGATTTTACCCTTAGGGTTAAAATAGTGCAAGAAAGGGCACCCAGGGGTATTTTGGTAATTTACAAAGGGCTGTTTCTTGGGAATCGTGCCATCAGAGTACTTGGGCTGGATCAGAGACCCAAGATGATATTCCCAGGCCCAAAAACGTAGGCCCAGTGATATGTGAGAAAAAGTGGCATTAAAATACTATTTTAATGTTGTTTCAATAAAGTAAAGTTACTCGGTCGGCACGATAACCGAGGAGGTGATCAGATAAAGTCCGGGACTTATCTGGATAGCATTGGAAGGCGTGAAAGGTCCCTTCCAGGTGCCACATGGCGCAATCTTAGAGGCAGAAGAAAAGTTGAGGACACGTATTACGGTGCAAGACTCTGGACCGGTACTGGATTGGACTGAACTGCTGAGTCAGCTGATGAGGTGTCCAGGAATTGTGACATGTGAAGAATGTGGCGATGAGGTGTCCCGGTGAGGTGTCCTGGATGATGTCATGCATGATGCAGTAAAAAGGAATAAAGAAAATAGGAAAATCCAGGAAAAACCAGGACCACATGTTCAGATGGCTTCAAAATTACAAGAATGCCATCCATTAAAGCTATAAATACCCCCTTCCCCTCCCATTTTAGGCATCCCACGTTTTTGGCAAGAAAAGAGAGAGAAAGAAGAGAGAGAAGGAGAAAGAAAGAAAGAAAGGAAGTTCTGGTGGAGTTGGAAGCAGTATAGAAGTTCTGGAGCTCTGCTTTTGAGGTAGTAACTAATCCTAGCTCTTATGTAATGTCTTTGTGATTTGTTGTGCTATTGTTTGGTTGGATTGTTGTCTTATATGTTATGCTTGAATCTCTATTACAATGCTATGATCATATGTTATTCAATATGGAAGCACGCAGCATACTTATCTATACACAATCACAAGCAAGCACCGTCACTCTGCATTACATATATTGTTATGATTATTGCTACTGGGATTCTTTTGAATCTCATTCCCAAAAATAACATTACAGGGGAGGTTCTGTCAAAATAAAATCTGGAAATTTTAAGAGACGCCGTTAGGCTGCCAAAATTCTGGCAACGAAGAAGGAACAAAGAGAGGAACTGATACGTACTGTGTACGTAGGTGCTGTCTAAGGAGGCTGGAAGTGAGTGGACCTAGCCGGTTCATCCAGTCTTTCCTGGGTACTTACGTAGAATGGTAGTTCCTACGGGAATTACCGAATCGGTACAAGATCGGTTACTTTCTACAGAAGGAATGTAGCAGTTATGCTGCCGGATTTTAGGCAGGAAAAGATGTAATAGAAATATGATAATTTGCTGTATGCCTTGTTGTATGACATTTTATTATTTAATAATAAATGTTGTTTGGCATGTTCAATTTGTGTATGGGGAATTAAGAGAGAAATTCGCAGGTCCTGAGGTAGGAATGGTTTGACCTCAGTTTGACCTAGTAAACGAAGGAGTTTGGCTATGAAATTTGGCAGGCCAGTTGTACACATCTGGGGCATTACGTGGATAGGTAATAAGCCTCATTTGGATATGTAGAACGAGATAAATTAATTTTCAAATTAAAGGTCCAAAATAAGGAACTTAAGAGTGAAATTTTGAATTTCTGGGCTTAAGTTAAGATATAATCAAACTAATTTTGCTTCCGCAAGTGTACTCTGAAGAGTCTAAGGGAGGATGTTTCATTTTGCACTGCCGAAGAATTGAATACAAAGTCAAGAACCATCTTGACATTCAAATGGCAATCTGGAACGCCCTCTTTCTTTTCAAAATTCATGCATATTCGTCAAGAATCGGTTACCGAAAGCTAGAACTTTGGAACTTTTGCACACTTGCAGAATTGAATGAAAAGTCACGACCCACCTCAACATTCAATCAATAAGAATTCTAGAATGCCACTTTGGTTGTGGCTTCTATCCATAGAGGTCTCGAGGGTGTTTCTAGCCTCTTCTAGCGTACGTTTTGCACTGCTGGAGAATTGAATACAATGTCAAGAACCATCTTGACATTCAAATGGTAATCCGGAACGCCCTCTTTCTTTGCAAAATTCATGCATATTCGTCAAGAATCGGTTACCGAAAGCTAGAACTTTGGAACTTTTGCACACTTGCAGAATTGAACGAAAAGTCACGACCCACCTCAACATTCAATCAATAAGAATTCTAGAATGCCACTTTGGTTGTGGCTTCTATCCATACAGATCTCGAGAGTGTTTCTAGCCTCTTCTAGCGTACGTTCTGCACTGCTGGAGAATTGAATACAAAGTCAAGAACCATCTTGACATTCAAATGGCAATCTGGAACGCCCTCTTTCTTTGCAAAATTCATGCATATTCGTCAAGAATCGGTTACCGAAAGCTAGAACTTTGGAACTTTTGCACACTTGCAGAATTGAATGAAAAGTCAGGACCCACCTCAACATTCAATCAATAAGAATTCTAGAATGCCACTTTGGTTGTGGCTTCTATCCATACAGATCTCGAGGGTGTTTCTAGCCTCTTCTAGCGTACATTTTGCACTACTGGAGAATTGAATACAATGTCAAGAACCATCTTGACATTCAAATGGTAATCCGGAACGCCCTCTTTCTTTGCAAAATTCATGCATATTCGTCAAGAATCATTTACCGAAAGCTAGAACTTTGGAACTTTTGCACACTTGCAGAATTGAACGAAAAGTCACGACCCACCTCAACATTCAATCAATAAGAATTCTAGAATGCCACTTTGGTTGTGGCTTCTATCCATACAGATCTCGAGAGTGTTTCTAGCCTCTTCTAGCGTATGTTTTGCACTGCTGAAGAATTGAATACAAAGTCAAGAACCATCTTGACATTCAAATGGCAATCTGGAACGCCCCCTTTCTTTGCAAAATTCATGCATATTGGTCAAGAATCCGTTACCGAAAGCTAGAACTTTGGAACTTTTGCACACTTGCAGAATTGAATGAAAAGTCACGACCCACCTCAACATTCAATCAATAAGAATTCTAGAATGCCACTTTGGTTGTGGCTTCTATCCATAAAGGTCTCGAGAGTGTTTCTAGCCTCTTCTAGCGTACGTTCTGCACTGCTGAAGAATTGAATACAAAGTCAAGAACCATCTTGACATTCAAATGGCAATCTGGAACGCCCTCTTTCTTTGCAAAATTCATGCATATTTGTCAAGAATCGGTTACCGAAAGCTAGAACTTTGGAACTTTTGCACACTTGCAGAATTGAATGAAAAGTCACGACCCACCTCAACATTCAATCAATAAGAATTCTAGAATGCCACTTTGGTTGTGGCTTCTATCCATACAGATCTCGAGGGTGTTTCTAGCCTCTTCTAGCGTACGTTCTGCACTGCCGAAGAATTGCATACAAAGTCAAGAACCATCTTGACATTCAAATGGCAATCTGGAACGCCCTCTTTCTTTGCAAAATTCATGCATATTCGTCAAGAATCGGTTACCGAAAGCTAGAACTTTGGAACTTTTGCACACTTGCAGAATTGAATGAAAAGTCACGACCCACCTCAACATTCAATCAATAAGAATTCTAGAATGCCACTTTGGTTGTGGCTTCTATCCATAGAGGTCTCGAGGGTGTTTCTAGCCTCTTCTAACGTACGTTTTGCACTGCTGGAGAATTGAATACAATGTCAAGAACCATCTTGACATTCAAATGGTAATCCGGAACACCCTCTTTCTTTGCAAAATTCATGCATATTCGTCTAGAATCGGTTACCGAAAGCTAGAACTTTGGAACTTTTGCACACTTGCAGAATTGGACGAAAAGTCACGACCCACCTCAACATTCAATCAATAAGAATTCTAGAATGCCACTTTGGTTGTGGCTTCTATCCATACAGATCTCGAGAGTGTTTCTAGCCTCTTCTAGCGTACGTTTTGCACTGCTGAAGAATTGAATACAAAGTCAAGAATAATCTTGACATTCAAATGACAATTTGGAACGCCCTCTTTCTTTGCAAAATTCATGCATATTCGTCAAGAATCGGTTACCGAAAGCTAGAACTTTGGAACTTTTGCACACTTGCAGAATTGAATGAAAAGTCACGACCCACCTCAACATTCAATCAATAAGAATTCTAGAAATCCACTTTGGTTGTGGCTTCTATCCATAGAGGTCTCGAGAGTATTTCTAGCCTCTTCTAGCGTACGTTTTTCACTGCTGGAGAATTGAATACAAAGTCAAGAACCATCTTGACATTCAAATGGCAATCTGGAACGCCCTCTTTCTTTGCAAAATTCATGCATATTCCTCAAGAATCGGTTACCGAAAGCTAGAACTTTGGAACTTTTGCACACTTGCAGAATTGAATGAAAAGTCACGACCCACCTCAACATTCAATCAATAAGAATTCTAGAATGCCACTTTGGTTGTGGCTTCTATCCATACAGATCTCGAGGGTGTTTCTAGCCTCTTCTAGCGTACGTTTTGCACTGCTGGAGAATTGAATACAATGTCAAGAACCATCTTGACATTCAAATGGTAATCCGGAACGCCCTCTTTCTTTGCAAAATTCATGCATATTGTCAAGAATCGGTTACCGAAAGCTAGAACTTTGGAACTTTTGCACACTTGCAGAATTGAATGAAAAGTCAGGACCCACCTCAACATTCAATCAATAAGAATTCTAGAATGCCACTTTGGTTGTAGCTTCTATCCATACATATCTCGAGGGTGTTTCTAGCCTCTTCTAGCGTACATTTTGCACTGCTGGAGAATTGAATACAAAGTCAAGAACCATCTTGACATTCAAATGGCAATCTGGAACGCCCTCTTTCTTTGCAAAATTCATGCATATTCGTCAAGAATCGGTTACCGAAAGCTAGAACTTTGGAACTTTTGCACACTTGCAGAATTGAATGAAAAGTCACGACCCACCTCAACATTCAATCAATAAGAATTCTAGAATGCCACTTTGGTTGTGGCTTCTATCCATACAGATCTCGAGCGTGTTTCTAGCCTCTTTTAGCGTACGTTTTGCACTGCTGAAGAATTGAATACAAAGTCAAGAACCATTTTGACAATCAAATGGCAATCCGGAATGCCCTCTTTCTTTGCAAAATTCATGCATATTCGTCAAGAATCGGTTACCGAAAGCTAGAACTTTGGAACTTTTGCACACTTGCAGAATTGACCGAAAAGTCACGACCCACCTCAACATTCAATCAATAAGAATTCTAGAATGCCACTTTGGTTGTGGCTTCTATCCATAAAGGTCTCGAGAGTGTTTCTAGCCTCTTCTAGCGTACGTTTTGCACTGCTGGAGAATTGAATACAAAGTCAAGAACCATCTTGACATTCAAATGGCAATCTGGAACGCCCTCTTTCTTTGCAAAATTCATGCATATTCGTCAAGAATCGGTTACCGAAAGCTAGAACTTTGGAACTTTTGCACACTTGCAGAATTGAACGAAAAGTCACGACCCACCTCAACATTCAATCAATAAGAATTCTAGAATGCCACTTTGGTTGTGGCTTCTATCCATACAGATCTCGAGAGTGTTTCTAGCCTCTTCTAGCGTACGTTTTGCACTGCTGAAGAATTGAATACAAAGTCAAGAACAATCTTGACATTCAAATGGCAATTTGGAAAGCCCTCTTTCTTTGCAAAATTCATGCATATTCGTCAAGAATCAGTTACCGAAAGCTAGAACTTTGGAACTTTTGCACACTTGCAGAATTGAATGAAAAGTCACGACCCACCTCAACATTCAATCAATAAGAATTCTAGAATGCCACTTTGGTTGTGGCTTCTATCCATAGAGGTCTCGAGGGTGTTTCTAGCCTCTTCTAACGTACGTTTTGCACTGCTGGAGAATTGAATACAATGTCAAGAACCATCTTGACATTCAAATGGTAATCCGGAACGCCCTCTTTCTTTGCAAAATTCATGCATATTCGTCAAGAATCGGTTACCGAAAGCTAGAACTTTGGAACTTTTGCACACTTGCAGAATTGAACGAAAAGTCACGACCCACCTCAACATTCAATCAATAAGAATTCTAGAATGCCACTTTGGTTGTGGCTTCTATCCATAAAGGTCTCGAGAGTGTTTCTAGCCTCTTCTAGCGTACGTTTTGCACTGCTGGAGAATTGAATACAAAGTCAAGAACCATCTTGACATTCAAATGGCAATCTGGAACGCCCTCTTTCTTTGCAAAATTCATGCATATTCGTCAAGAATCGGTTACCGAAAGCTAGAACTTTGGAACTTTTGCACACTTGCAGAATTGAATGAAAAGTCACGACCCACCTCAACATTCAATCAATAAGAATTCTAGAATGCCACTTTGGTTGTGGCTTCTATCCATAGAGGTCTCAAGAGTATTTCTAGCCTCTTCTAGCGTACGTTTTTCACTGCTGAAGAATTGAATACAAAGTCAAGAACCATCTTGACATTCAAATTGCAATCTGGAACGCCCTCTTTCTTTGCAAAATTCATGCATATTCGTCAAGAATCGGTTACCGAAATCTAGAACTTTGGAACTTTTGCACACTTGCAGAATTGAATGAAAAGTCACGACCCACCTCAACATTCAATCAATAAGAATTCTAGAATGCCACTTTGGTTGTGGCTTCTATCCATAGAGGTCTCGAGGGTGTTTCTAGCCTCTTCTAACGTACGTTTTGCACTGCTGGAGAATTGAATACAATGTCAAGAACCATCTTGACATTCAAATGGTAATCCGGAACGCCCTCTTTCTTTGCAAAATTCATGCATATTCGTCAAGAATCGGTTACCGAAAGCTAGAACTTTGGAACTTTTGCACACTTGCAGAATTGAACGAAAAGTCACGACCCACCTCAACATTCAATCAATAAGAATTCTAGAATGCCACTTTGGTTGTGGCTTCTATCCATACAGATCTCGAGAGTGTTTCTAGCCTCTTCTAGCGTACTTTTTTCACTGCTGAAGAATTGAATACAAAGTCAAGAACCATCTTGACATTCAAATTGCAATCTGGAACGCCCTCTTTCTTTGCAAAATTCATGCATATTCGTCAAGAATCGGTTACCGAAAGCTAGAACTTTGGAACTTTTGCACACTTGCAGAATTGAATGAAAAGTCACGACCCACCTTACCATTCAATCAATAAGAATTCTAGAATGCCACTTTGGTTGTGGCTTCTATCCATACAGATCTCGAGCGTGTTTCTAGCCTCTTCTAGCGTACGTTTTGCACTGCTGAAGAATTGAATACAAAGTCAAGAACCATTTTGACATTCAAATGGCAATCCGGAACGCCCTCTTTCTTTGTAAAATTCATGCATATTCGTCAAGAATCGGTTACCGAAAGCTAGAACTTTGGAACTTTTGCACACTTGCAGAATTGAACGAAAAGTCACGACCCACCTCAACATTCAATCAATAAGAATTCTAGAATGCCACTTTGGTTGTGGCTTCTATCCATACAGATCTCGAGAGTGTTTCTAGCCTCTTCTAGCGTACGTTTTGCACTGCTGAAGAATTGAATACAAAGTCAAGAACAATCTTGACATTCAAATGGCAATTTGGAAAGCCCTCTTTCTTTGCAAAATTCATGCATATTCGTCAAGAATCAGTTACCGAAAGCTAGAACTTTGGAACTTTTGCACACTTGCAGAATTGAATGAAAAGTCACGACCCACCTCAACATTCAATCAATAAGAATTCTAGAATGCCACTTTGGTTGTGGCTTCTATCCATAGAGGTCTCGAAAGTATTTCTAGCCTCTTCTAGCGTACGTTTTTCACTGCTGGAGAATTGAATACAAAGTCAAGAACCATCTTGACATTCAAATGGCAATCTGGATCGCCCTCTTTCTTTGCAAAATTCATGCATATTCGTCAAGAATCGGTTATCGAAAGCTAGAACTTTGGAACTTTTGCACACTTGCAGAATTGAATGAAAAGTCACGACCCACCTCAACATTCAATCAATAAGAATTCTAGAATGCCACTTTGGTTGTGGCTTCTATCCATAGAGGTCTCGAGGGTGTTTCTAGCCTCTTCTAGCGTACGTTTTTCACTGCTGAAGAATTGAATACAAAGTCAAGAACCATCTTGACATTCAAATTGCAATCTGGAACGCCCTCTTTCTTTGCAAGATTCATGCATATTCGTCAAGAATCGGTTACCGAAATCTAGAACTTTGGAACTTTTGCACACTTGCAGAATTGAATGAAAAGTCACGACCCACCTCAACATTCAATCAATAAGAATTCTAGAATGCCACTTTGGTTGTGGCTTCTATCCATAGAGGTCTCGAGGGTGTTTCTAGCCTCTTCTAACGTACGTTTTGCACTGCTGGAGAATTGAATACAATGTCAAGAACCATCTTGACATTCAAATGGTAATCTGGAATGCCCTCTTTCTTTGCAAAATTCATGCATATTGTCAAGAATCGGTTACCGAAAGCTAGAACTTTGGAACTTTTGCACACTTGCAGAATTGAACGAAAAGTCACGACCCACCTCAACATTCAATCAATAAGAATTCTAGAATGCCACTTTGGTTGTGGCTTCTATCCATACAGATCTCGAGAGTGTTTCTAGCCTCTTCTAGCGTACTTTTTTCACTGCTGAAGAATTGAATACAAAGTCAAGAACCATCTTGACATTCAAATTGCAATCTGGAACGCCCTCTTTCTTTGCAAAATTCATGCATATTCGTCAAGAATCGGTTACCGAAAGCTAGAACTTTGGAACTTTTGCACACTTGCAGAATTGAATGAAAAGTCACGACCCACCTCAACATTCAATCAATAAGAATTCTAGAATGCCACTTTGGTTGTGGCTTCTATCCATAGAGGTCTCGAGGGTATTTCTAGCCTCTTCTAGCGTACGTTTTGCACTGCTGAAGAATTGAATACAAAGTCAAGAACCATTTTGACATTCAAATGGCAATCCGGAACGCCCTCTTTCTTTGTAAAATTCATGCATATTCGTCAAGAATCGGTTATCGAAAGCTAGAACTTTGGAACTTTTGCACACTTGCAGAATTGAACGAAAAGTCACGACCCACCTCAACATTCAATCAATAAGAATTCTAGAATGCTACTTTGGTTGTGGCTTCTATCCATACAGATCTCGAGAGTGTTTCTAGCCTCTTCTAGCGTACATTTTGCACTGCTGAAGAATTGAATACAAAGTCAAGAACAATCTTGACATTCAAATGGCAATTTGGAAAGCCCTCTTTCTTTGCAAAATTCATGCATATTCGTCAAGAATCGGTTACCGAAAGCTAGAACTTTGGAACTTTTGCACACTTGCAGAATTGAATGAAAAGTCACGACCCAGCTCAACATTCAATCAATAAGAATTCTAGAATGCCACTTTGGTTGTGGCTTCTATCCATAGAGGTCTCGAAAGTATTTGTAGCCTCTTCTAGCGTACGTTTTTCACTGCTGGAGAATTGAATACAAAGTCAAGAACCATCTTGACATTCAAATGGCAATCTGGATCGCCCTCTTTCTTTGCAAAATTCATGCATATTCGTCAAGAATCGGTTATCGAAAGCTAGAACTTTGGAACTTTTGCACACTTGCAGAATTGAATGAAAAGTCACGACCCACCTCAACATTCAATCAATAAGAATTCTAGAATGCCACTTTGGTTGTAGCTTCTATCCATACATATCTCGAGGGCGTTTCTAGCCTCTTCTAGCGTACGTTTTGCACTGCTGGAGAATTGAATACAAAGTCAAGAACCATCTTGACATTCAAATGGCAATCTGGAACGCCCTCTTTCTTTGCAAAATTCATGCATATTTGTCAAGAATCGGTTACCGAAAGCTAGAACTTTGGAACTTTTGCCCACTTGCAGAATTGAATGAAAAGTCACGACCCACCTCAACATTCAATCAATAAGAATTCTAGAATGCCACTTTGGTTGTGGCTTCTATCCATACAGATCTCGAGAGTGTTTCTAGCCTCTTCTAGCGTACGTTTTGCACTGCTGAAGAATTGAATACAAAGTCAAGAACAATCTTGACATTCAAATGGCAATTTGGAAAGCCCTCTTTCTCTGCAAAATTCATGCATATTCGTCAAGAATCGGTTACCGAAAGCTAGAACTTTGGAACTTTTGCACACTTGCAGAATTGAATGAAAAGTCACGACCCACCTCAACATTCAATCAATAAGAATTCTAGAATGCCACTTTGGTTGTGGCTTCTATCCATACAGATCTCGAGAGTATTTCTAGCCTCTTCTAGCGTACGTTTTTCACTGCTGAAGAATTGAATACAAAGTCAAGAACCATCTTGACATTCAAATTGCAATCCGGAACGCCCTCTTTCTTTGCAAAATTCATGCATATTCGTCAAGAATCGGTTACCGAAAGCTAGAACTTTGGAACTTTTGCACACTTGCAGAATTGAATGAAAAGTCACGACCCACCTCAACATTCAATCAATAAGAATTCTAGAATGCCACTTTGGTTGTGGCTTCTATCCATAGAGGTCTCAAGAGTATTTCTAGCCTCTTCTAGCGTACGTTTTTCACTGCTGAAGAATTGAATACAAAGTCAAGAACCATCTTGACATTCAAATTGCAATCTGGAACGCCCTCTTTCTTTGCAAAATTCATGCATATTCGTCAAGAATCGGTTACCGAAATCTAGAACTTTGGAACTTTTGCACACTTGCAGAATTGAATGAAAAGTCACGACCCACCTCAACATTCAATCAATAAGAATTCTAGAATGCCACTTTGGTTGTGGCTTCTATCCATAGAGGTCTCGAGGGTGTTTCTAGCCTCTTCTAACGTACGTTTTGCACTGCTGGAGAATTGAATACAATGTCAAGAACCATCTTGACATTCAAATGGTAATCCGGAACGCCCTCTTTCTTTGCAAAATTCATGCATATTCGTCAAGAATCGGTTACCGAAAGCTAGAACTTTGGAACTTTTGCACACTTGCAGAATTGAACGAAAAGTCACGACCCACCTCAACATTCAATCAATAAGAATTCTAGAATGCCACTTTGGTTGTGGCTTCTATCCATACAGATCTCGAGAGTGTTTCTAGCCTCTTCTAGCGTACTTTTTTCACTGCTGAAGAATTGAATACAAAGTCAAGAACCATCTTGACATTCAAATTGCAATCTGGAACGCCCTCTTTCTTTGCAAAATTCATGCATATTCGTCAAGAATCGGTTACCGAAAGCTAGAACTTTGGAACTTTTGCACACTTGCAGAATTGAATGAAAAGTCACGACCCACCTCAACATTCAAGCAATAAGAATTCTAGAATGCCACTTTGGTTGTGGCTTCTATCCATACAGATCTCGAGCGTGTTTCTAGCCTCTTCTAGCGTACGTTTTGCACTGCTGAAGAATTGAATACAAAGTCAAGAACCATTTTGACATTCAAATGGCAATCCGGAACGCCCTCTTTCTTTGTAAAATTCATGCATATTCGTCAAGAATCGGTTACCGAAAGCTAGAACTTTGGAACTTTTGCACACTTGCAGAATTGAACGAAAAGTCACGACCCACCTCAACATTCAATCAATAAGAATTCTAGAATGCCACTTTGGTTGTGGCTTCTATCCATACAGATCTCGAGAGTGTTTCTAGCCTCTTCTAGCGTACGTTTTGCACTGCTGAAGAATTGAATACAAAGTCAAGAACAATCTTGACATTCAAATGGCAATTTGGAAAGCCCTCTTTCTTTGCAAAATTCATGCATATTCGTCAAGAATCGGTTACCGAAAGCTAGAACTTTGGAACTTTTGCACACTTGCAGAATTGAATGAAAAGTCACGACCCACCTCAACATTCAATCAATAAGAATTCTAGAATGCCACTTTGGTTGTGGCTTCTATCCATAGAGGTCTCGAAAGTATTTCTAGCCTCTTCTAGCGTACGTTTTTCACTGCTGGAGAATTGAATACAAAGTCAAGAACCATCTTGACATTCAAATGGCAATCTGGATCGCCCTCTTTCTTTGCAAAATTCATGCATATTCGTCAAGAATCGGTTATCGAAAGCTAGAACTTTGGAACTTTTGCACACTTGCAGAATTGAATGAAAAGTCACGACCCACCTCAACATTCAATCAATAAGAATTCTAGAATGCCACTTTGGTTGTGGCTTCTATCCATAGAGGTCTCGAGGGTGTTTCTAGCCTCTTCTAGCGTACGTTTTGCACTGCTGAAGAATTGAATACAAAGTCAAGAACCATCTTGACATTCAAATGGCAATCTGGAACGCCCTCTTTCTTTGCAAAATTCATGCATATTCGTCAAGAATCGGTTACCGAAAGCTAGAACTTTGGAACTTTTGCACACTTGCAGAATTGAATGAAAAGTCACGACCCACCTCAACATTCAATCAATAAGAATTCTAGAATGCCACTTTGGTTGTGGCTTCTATCCATAGAGGTCTCGAGGGTGTTTCTAGCCTCTTCTAACTTACGTTTTGCACTGCTGGAGAATTGAATACAATGTCAAGAACCATCTTGACATTCAAATGGTAATCCGGAACGCCCTCTTTCTTTGCAAAATTCATGCATATTGTCAAGAATCGGTTACCGAAAGCTAGAACTTTGGAACTTTTGCACACTTGCAGAATTGAACGAAAAGTCACGACCCACCTCAACATTCAATCAATAAGAATTCTAGAATGCCACTTTGGTTGTGGCTTCTATCCATACATATCTCGAGAGTGTTTCTAGCCTCTTCTAGCGTACTTTTTTCACTGCTGAAGAATTGAATACAAAGTCAAGAACCATCTTGACATTCAAATTGCAATCTGGAACGCCCTCTTTCTTTGCAAAATTCATGCATATTCGTCAAGAATCGGTTACCGAAAGCTAGAACTTTGGAACTTTTGCACACTTGCAGAATTGAATGAAAAGTCACGACCCACCTCAACATTCAATCAATAAGAATTCTAGAATGCCACTTTGGTTGTGGCTTCTATCCATACAGATCTCGAGAGTGTTTCTAGCCTCTTCTAGCGTACGTTTTGCACTGCTGGAGAATTGAATACAAAGTCAAGAACCATTTTGACATTCAAATGGCAATCCGGAACGCCCTCTTTCTTTGTAAAATTCATGCATATTCGTCAAGAATCGGTTACCGAAAGCTAGAACTTTGGAACTTTTGCACACTTGCAGAATTGAACGAAAAGTCACGACCCACCTCAACATTCAATCAATAAGAATTCTAGAATGCCACTTTGGTTGTGGCTTCTATCCATACAGATCTCGAGAGTGTTTCTAGCCTCTTCTAGCGTACGTTTTGCACTGCTGAAGAATTGAATACAAAGTCAAGAACCATCTTGACATTCAAATGGCAATGTGGAACGCCCTCTTTCTTTGCAAAATTCATGCATATTCGTCAAGAATCGGTTACCGAAAGCTAGAACTTTGGAACTTTTGCACACTTGCAGAATTGAATGAAAAGTCACGACCCACCTCAACATTCAATCAATAAGAATTCTAGAATGCCACTTTGGTTGTGGCTTCTATCCATAGAGGTCTCGAGAGTATTTCTAGCCTCTTCTAGCGTACGTTTTTCACTGCTGAAGAATTGAATACAAAGTCAAGAACCATCTTGACATTCAAATTGCAATCTGGAACGCCCTCTTTCTTTGCAAAATTCATGCATATTCGTCAAGAATCGGTTACCGAAAGCTAGAACTTTGGAACTTTTGCACACTTGCAGAATTGAATGAAAAGTCAGGACCCACCTCAACATTCAATCAATAAGAATTCTAGAATGCCACTTTGGTTATAGCTTCTATCCATACAGATCTCGAGCGTGTTTCTAGCCTCTTCTAGCGTACGTTTTGCACTGCTGAAGAATTGAATACAAAGTCAAGAACCATCTTGACATTCAAATGGCAATCTGGAACGCCCTCTTTCTTTGCAAAATTCATGCATATTCGTCAAGAATCGGTTACCGAAAGCTAGAACTTTGGAACTTTTGCACACTTGCAGAATTGAATGAAAAGTCACGACCCACCTCAACATTCAATCAATAAGAATTCTAGAATGCCACTTTGGTTGTGGCTTCTATCCATAGAGGTCTCGAGAGTATTTCTAGCCTCTTCTAGCGTACGTTTTTCACTGCTGGAGAATTGAATACAAAGTCAAGAACCATCTTGACATTCAAATGGCAATCTGGAACGCCCTCTTTCTTTGCAAAATTCATGCATATTCGTCAAGAATCGGTTACCGAAAGCTAGAACTTTGGAACTTTTGCACACTTGCAGAATTGAATGAAAAGTCACGACCCACCTCAACATTCAATCAATAAGAATTCTAGAATGCCACTTTGGTTGTGGCTTCTACCCATAGAGGTCTCGAGAGTATTTCTAGCCTCTTCTAGCGTACGTTTTTCACTGCTGAAGAATTGAATACAAAGTCAAGAACCATCTTGACATTCAAATTGCAATCTGGAACGCCCTCTTTCTTTGCAAAATTCATGCATATTCGTCAAGAATCGGTTACCGAAAGCTAGAACTTTGGAACTTTTGCACACTTGCAGAATTGAACGAAAAGTCACGACCCACCTCAACATTCAATCAATAAGAATTCTAGAATGCCACTTTGGTTGTGGCTTCTATCCATAGAGGTCTCGAGGGTATTTCTAGCCTCTTCTAGCTTACGTTTTGCACTGCTGGAGAATTGAATACAATGTCAAGAACCATCTTGACATATAAATGGTAATCCGGAACGCCCTCTTTCTTTGCAAAATTCATGCATATTCGTCAAGAATCGGTTACCGAAAGCTAGAACTTTGGAACTTTTGCACACTTGCAGAATTGAATGAAAAGTCACGACCCACCTCAACATTCAATCAATAAGAATTCTAGAATGCCACTTTGGTTATGGCTTCTATCCATATAGATCTCGAGAGTGTTTCTAGCCTCTTCTAGCGTACGTTCTGCACTGCTGAAGAATTGAATACAAAGTCAAGAACCATCTTGACATTCAAATGGCAATCCGGAACGCCCTCTTTCTTTGCAAAATTCATGCATATTCGTCAAGAATCGGTTACCGAAAGCTAGAACTTTGGAACTTTTGCACACTTGCAGAATTGATTGAAAAGTCACGACCCAGCTCAACATTCAATCAATAACAATTCTAGAAAGCCACTTTGGTTGTGGCTTCTATCCATACAGATCTCGAGAGTGTTTCTAGCCTCTTCTAGCGTACGTTTTGCACTGCCGAAGAATTGAATACAAAGTCAAGAACAATCTTGACATTCAAATGGCAATTTGGAAAGCCCTCTTTCTTTGCAAAATTCATGCATATTCGTCAAGAATCGGTTACCGAAAGCTAGAACTTTGGAACTTTTGCACACTTGCAGAATTGAATGAAAAGTCACGACCCACCTCAACATTCAATCAATAAGAATTCTAGAATGCCACTTTGGTTGTGGCTTCTATACATAGAGGTCTCGAAAGTATTTCTAGCCTCTTCTAGCGTACGTTTTTCACTGCTGAAGAATTAAATACAAAGTCAAGAACCATCTTGACATTCAAATGGCAATCTGGAACGCCCTCTTTCTTTGCAAAATTCATGCATATTCGTCAAGAATCGGTTACCGAAATCTAGAACTTTGGAACTTTTGCACACTTGCAGAATTGAATGAAAAGTCACGACCCACCTCAACATTCAATCAATAAGAATTCTAGAATGCCACTTTGGTTGTGGCTTCTATCCATAGAGGTCTCGAGGGTGTTTCTAGCCTCTTCTAGTGTACGTTTTGCACTGCTGGAGAATTGAGTATAATGTCAAGAACCATCTTGACATTCAAATGGTAATCCGGAACGCCCTCTTTCTTTGCAAAATTCATGCATATTCGTCAAGAATCGGTTACCGAAAGCTAGAACTTTGGAACTTTTGCACACTTGCAGAATTGAACGAAAAGTCACGACCCACCTCAACATTCAATCAATAAGAATTCTAGAATGCCACTTTGGTTGTGGCTTCTATCCATACAGATCTCGAGAGTGTTTCTAGCCTCTTCTAGCGTACGTTTTGCACTGCTGAAGAATTGAATACAAAGTCAAGAACCATCTTGACATTCAAATGGCAATGTGGAACGCCCTCTTTCTTTGCAAAATTCATGCATATTCGTCAAGAATCGGTTACCGAAAGCTAGAACTTTGGAACTTTTGCACACTTGCAGAATTGAATGAAAAGTCACGACCCACCTCAACATTCAATCAATAAGAATTCTAGAATGCCACTTTGGTTGTGGCTTCTATCCATAGAGGTCTCGAGAGTATTTCTAGCCTCTTCTAGCGTACATTTTTCACTGCTGAAGAATTGAATACAAAGTCAAGAACCATCTTGACATTCAAATTGCAATCTGGAACGCCCTCTTTCTTTGCAAAATTCATGCATATTCGTCAAGAATCGGTTACCGAAAGCTAGAACTTTGGAACTTTTGCACACTTGCAGAATTGAATGAAAAGTCAGGACCCACCTCAACATTCAATCAATAAAAATTCTAGAATGCCACTTTGGTTGTAGCTTCTATCCATACAGATCTCGAGCGTGTTTCTAGCCTCTTCTAGCGTACGTTTTGCACTGCTGAAGAATTGAATACAAAGTCAAGAACCATCTTGACATTCAAATGGCAATCTGGAACGCCCTCTTTCTTTGCAAAATTCATGCATATTCGTCAAGAATCGGTTACCGAAAGCTAGAACTTTGGAACTTTTGCACACTTGCAGAATTGAATGAAAAGTCACGACCCACCTCAACATTCAATCAATAAGAATTCTAGAATGCCACTTTGGTTGTGGCTTCTATCCATAGAGGTCTCGAGAGTATTTCTAGCCTCTTCTAGCGTACGTTTTTCACTGCTGGAGAATTGAATACAAAGTCAAGAACCATCTTGACATTCAAATGGCAATCTGGAACGCCCTCTTTCTTTGCAAAATTCATGCATATTCGTCAAGAATCGGTTACCGAAAGCTAGAACTTTGGAACTTTTGCACACTTGCAGAATTGAATGAAAAGTCACGACCCACCTCAACATTCAATCAATAAGAATTCTAGAATGCCACTTTGGTTGTGGCTTCTACCCATAGAGGTCTCGAGAGTATTTCTAGCCTCTTCTAGCGTACGTTTTTCACTGCTGAAGAATTGAATACAAAGTCAAGAACCATCTTGACATTCAAATTGCAATCTGGAACGCCCTCTTTCTTTGCAAAATTCATGCATATTCGTCAAGAATCGGTTACCGAAATCTAGAACTTTGGAACTTTTGCACACTTGCAGAATTGAATGAAAAGTCACGACCCACCTCAACATTCAATCAATAAGAATTCTAGAATGCCACTTTGGTTGTGGCTTCTATCCATAGAGGTCTCGAGGGTGTTTCTAGCCTCTTCTAGTGTACGTTTTGCACTGCTGGAGAATTGAATACAATGTCAAGAACCATCTTGACATTCAAATGGTAATCCGGAACGCCCTCTTTCTTTGCAAAATTCATGCATATTCGTCAAGAATCGGTTACCGAAAGCTAGAACTTTGGAACTTTTGCACTCTTGCAGAATTGAACGAAAAGTCACGACCCACCTCAACATTCAATCAATAAGAATTCTAGAATGCCACTTTGGTTGTGGCTTCTATCCATACAGATCTCGAGAGTGTTTCTAGCCTCTTCTAGCGTACGTTTTGCACTGCTGAAGAATTGAATACAAAGTCAAGAACCATCTTGACATTCAAATGGCAATGTGGAACGCCCTCTTTCTTTGCAAAATTCATGCATATTCGTCAAGAATCGGTTACCGAAAGCTAGAACTTTGGAACTTTTGCACACTTGCAGAATTGAATGAAAAGTCACGACCCACCTCAACATTCAATCAATAAGAATTCTAGAATGCCACTTTGGTTGTGGCTTCTATCCATAGAGGTCTCGAGAGTATTTCTAGCCTCTTCTAGCGTACGTTTTTCACTGCTGAAGAATTGAATACAAAGTCAAGAACCATCTTGACATTCAAATTGCAATCTGGAACGCCCTCTTTCTTTGCAAAATTCATGCATATTCGTCAATAATCGGTTACCTAAAGCTAGAACTTTGGAACTTTTGCACACTTGCAGAATTGAATGAAAAGTCACGACCCACCTCAACATTCAATCAATAAGAATTCTAGAATGCCACTTTGGTTGTGGCTTCTATCCATACAGATCTCGAGCGTGTTTCTAGCCTCTTCTAGCGTACGTTTTGCACTGCTGAAGAAATGAATACAAAGTCAAGAACCATCTTGACATTCAAATGGCAATCTGGAACGCCTTCTTTCTTTGCAAAATTCATGCATATTCGTCAAGAATCGGTTACCGAAAGCTAGAACTTAATTTGGAACTTTTGCACACTTGCAGAATTGAATGAAAAGTCACGACCCACCTCAACATTCAATCAATAAGATTTCTAGAATGCCACTTTGGTTGTGGCTTCTATCCATACAGATCTCGAGAGTGTTTCTAGCCTCTTCTAGCGTACGTTTTTGCACCGCTGAAGAATTGAATACAAAGTCAAGAACAATCTTGACATTCAAATGGCAATTTGGAACGCCCTCTTTTTTTGCAAAATTCATGCATATTCGTCAAGAATCGGTTACCGAAAGCTAGAACTTTGGAACTTTTGCACACTTGCAGAATTGAATGAAAAGTCACGACCCACCTCAACATTCAATCAATAAGAATTCTAGAATGCCACTTTGGTTGTGGCTTCTATCCATAGAGGTCTCGAGAGTGTTTCTAGCCTCTTCTAGCGTACGTTTTTCACTGCTGAAGAATTGAATACGAAGTCAAGAACCATCTTGACATTCAAATGGCTATCTGGAACGCCCTCTTTCTTTGCAAAATTCATGCATATTCGTCAAGAATCGGTTACCGAAAGCTAGAACTTTGGAACTTTTGCACACTTGCAGAATTGAATGAAAAGTCACGACCCACCTCAACATTCAATCAATAAGAATTCTAGAATGCCACTTTGGTTGTGGCTTCTATCCATAGAGGTCTCGAGAGTGTTTCTAGCCTCTTCTAGCGTACGTTTTTCACTGCTGAAGAAATGAATACAAAGTCAAGAACCATCTTGACATTCAAATTGCAATCTGGAACGCCCTCTTTCTTTGCAAAATTCATGCATATTCGTCAAGAATCGGTTACCGAAAGCTAGAACTTTGGAACTTTTGCACACTTGCAGAATTGAATGAAAAGTCACGACCCACCTCAACATTCAATCAATAAGAATTCTAGAATGCCACTTTGGTTGTGGCTTCTATCCATACATATCTCGAGAGTGTTTCTAGCCTCTTCTAGCGTACGTTTTGCACTGCTGAAGAATTGAATACAAAGTCAAGAACCATCTTGACATTCAAATGGCAATGTGGAACGCCCTCTTTCTTTGCAAAATTCATGCATATTCGTCAAGAATCGGTTACCGAAAGCTAGAACTTTGGAACTTTTGCACACTTGCAGAATTGAATGAAAAGTCACGACCCACCTCAACATTCAATCAATAAGAATTCTAGAATGCCACTTTGGTTGTGGCTTCTATCCATACATATCTCGAGGGTGTTTCTAGCCTCTTCTAGCGTACGTTTTGCACTGCTGAAGAATTGAATACAAAGTCAAGAACCATCTTGACATTCAAATGGCAATCTGGAACGCCCTCTTTCTTTGCAAAATTCATGCATATTCGTCAAGAATCGGTTACCGAAAGCTAGAACTTTGGAACTTTTGCACACTTGCAGAATTGAATGAAAAGTCACGACCCACCTCAACATTCAATCAATAAGATTTCTAGAATGCCACTTTGGTTGTGGCTTCTATCCGTACAGATCTCGAGAGTGTTTCTAGCCTCTTCTAGCGTACGTTCTGCACTGCTGAAGAATTGAAAACAAAGTCAAGAACCATCTTGACATTCAAATGGCAATTTGGAACGCCCTCTTTCTTTGAAAAATTCATGCATATTCGTCAAGAATCGGTTACCGAAAGCTAGAACTTTGGAACTTTTGCACACTTACAGAATTGAATGAAAAGTCACGACCCACCTCAACATTCAATCAATAAGAATTCTAGAATGCCACTTTGGTTGTGGCTTCTATCCATAGAGGTCTCGAGAGTGTTTCTAGCCTCTTCTAGCGTACGTTTTTCACTGCTGAAGAATTGAATACAAAGTCAAGAACCATCTTGACATTCAAATTGCAATCTGGAACGCCCTCTTTCTTTGCAAAATTCATGCATATTCGTCAAGAATCGGTTACCGAAAGCTAGAACTTTGGAACTTTTGCACACTTGCAGAATTGAATGAAAAGTCACGACCCACCTCAACATTCAATCAATAAGAATTCTAGAATGCCACTTTGGTTGTGGCTTCTATCCATACATATCTCGAGGGTGTTTCTAGCTTCTTCTAGCGTACGTTTTGCATTGCTGGAGAATTGAATACAAAGTCAAGAACCATCTTGACATTCAAATGGCAATTTGGAACGCCCTCTTTCTTTGCAAAATTCAAGCATATTCGTCAAGAATCGGTTACCGAAAGCTAGAACTTTGGAACTTTTGCATACTTGCAGAATTGAATGAAAAGTCACGACCCACCTCAACATTCAATCAATAAGAATTCTAGAATGCCACTTTGGTTGTGGCTTCTATCCATACAGATCTCGAGGGTGTTTCTAGCCTCTTCTAGCGTACGTTTTGCACTGCTGAAGAATTGAATACAAAGTCAAGAACCATCTTGACATTCAAATGGCAATTTGGAACGCCCTCTTTCTTTGCAAAATTCATGCATATTCGTCAAGAATCGGTTACCGAAAGCTAGAACTTTGGAACTTTTGCACACCTGCAGAATTGAATGAAAAGTCAGGACCCACCTCAACATTCAATCAATAAGAATTCTAGAATGCCACTTTGGTTGTGGCTTCTATCCATACATATCTCGAGGGTGTTTCTAGCCTCTTCTAGCGTACGTTTTGCACTGCTGAAGAATTGAATACAAAGTCAAGAACCATCTTGACATTCAAATGGCAATTTGGAACGCCCTCTTTCTTTGCAAAATTCATGCATATTCGTCAAGAATCGGTTACCGAAAGCTAGAACTTTGGAACTTTTGCACACCTGCAGAATTGAATGAAAAGTCACGACCCACCTCAACATTCAATCAATAAGAATTCTAGAATGCCACTTTGGTTGTGGCTTCTATCCATAGAGGTCTCGAGAGTGTTTCTAGCCTCTTCTAGCGTACATTTTTCACTGCTGAAGAATTGAATACAAAGTCAAGAACCATCTTGACATTCAAATGGCAATCTGGAACGCCCTCTTTCTTTGCAAAATTCATGCATATTCGTCAAGAATCGGTTACCGAAAGCTAGAACTTTGGAACTTTTGCACACTTGCAGAATTGAATGAAAAGTCACGACCCACCTCAACATTCAATCAATAAGAATTCTAGAATGCCACTTTGGTTGTGGCTTCTATCCATACATATCTCGAGGGTGTTTCTAGCCTCTTCTAGCGTACGTTTTGCATTGCTGGAGAATTGAATACAAAGTCAAGAACCATCTTGACATTCAAATGGCAATTTGGAACGCCCTCTTTCTTTGCAAAATTCAAGCATATTCGTCAAGAATCGGTTACCGAAAGCCAGAACTTTGGAACTTTTGCACACTTGCAGAATTGAATGAAAAGTCACGACCCACCTCAACATTCAATCAATAAGAATTCTAGAATGCCACTTTGGTTGTGGCTTCTATCCATATAGATCTCGAGGGTGTTTCTAGCCTCTTCTAGCGTACGTTGTGCACTGCTGGAGAATTGAATACGAAGTCAAGAACCATCTTGACATTCAAATGGGTATCTGGAACGCCCTCTTTCTTTGCAAAATTCATGCATATTCGGCAAGAATCGGTTACCGAAAGCTAGAACTTTGGAACTTTTGCACACTTGCAGAATTGAATGAAAAGTCACGACCCACCTCAACATTCAATCAATAAGAATTCTAGAATGCCACTTTGGTTGTGGCTTCTATCCATAGAGGTCTCGAGAGTATTTCTAGCCTCTTCTAGCGTACGTTTTTCACTGCTGGAGAATTGAATACAAAGTCAAGAACCATCTTGACATTCAAATGGCAATCTGGAACGCCCTCTTTCTTTGCAAAATTCATGCATATTCGTCAAGAATCGGTTACCGAAAGCTAGAACTTTGGAACTTTTGCACACTTGCAGAATTGAATGAAAAGTCACGACCCACCTCAACATTCAATCAATAAGAATTCTAGAATGCCACTTTGGTTGTGGCTTCTATCCATACATATCTCGAGGGTGTTTCTAGCTTCTTCTAGCGTACGTTTTGCATTGCTGGAGAATTGAATACAAAGTCAAGAACCATCTTGACATTCAAATGGCAATTTGGAACGCCCTCTTTCTTTGCAAAATTCAAGCATATTCGTCAAGAATCGGTTACCGAAAGCTAGAACTTTGGAACTTTTGCATACTTGCAGAATTGAATGAAAAGTCACGACCCACCTCAACATTCAATCAATAAGAATTCTAGAATGCCACTTTGGTTGTGGCTTCTATCCATACAGATCTCGAGGGTGTTTCTAGCCTCTTCTAGCGTACGTTTTGCACTGCTGAAGAATTGAATACAAAGTCAAGAACCATCTTGACATTCAAATGGCAATTTGGAACGCCCTCTTTCTTTGCAAAATTCATGCATATTCGTCAAGAATCGGTTACCGAAAGCTAGAACTTTGGAACTTTTGCACACCTGCAGAATTGAATGAAAAGTCAGGACCCACCTCAACATTCAATCAATAAGAATTCTAGAATGCCACTTTGGTTGTGGCTTCTATCCATACATATCTCGAGGGTGTTTCTAGCCTCTTCTAGCGTACGTTTTGCACTGCTGAAGAATTGAATACAAAGTCAAGAACCATCTTGACATTCAAATGGCAATTTGGAACGCCCTCTTTCTTTGCAAAATTCATGCATATTCGTCAAGAATCGGTTACCGAAAGCTAGAACTTTGGAACTTTTGCACACCTGCAGAATTGAATGAAAAGTCACGACCCACCTCAACATTCAATCAATAAGAATTCTAGAATGCCACTTTGGTTGTGGCTTCTATCCATAGAGGTCTCGAGAGTGTTTCTAGCCTCTTCTAGCGTACATTTTTCACTGCTGAAGAATTGAATACAAAGTCAAGAACCATCTTGACATTCAAATGGCAATCTGGAACGCCCTCTTTCTTTGCAAAATTCATGCATATTCGTCAAGAATCGGTTACCGAAAGCTAGAACTTTGGAACTTTTGCACACTTGCAGAATTGAATGAAAAGTCACGACCCACCTCAACATTCAATCAATAAGAATTCTAGAATGCCACTTTGGTTGTGGCTTCTATCCATACATATCTCGAGGGTGTTTCTAGCCTCTTCTAGCGTACGTTTTGCATTGCTGGAGAATTGAATACAAAGTCAAGAACCATCTTGACATTCAAATGGCAATTTGGAACGCCCTCTTTCTTTGCAAAATTCAAGCATATTCGTCAAGAATCGGTTACCGAAAGCCAGAACTTTGGAACTTTTGCACACTTGCAGAATTGAATGAAAAGTCACGACCCACCTCAACATTCAATCAATAAGAATTCTAGAATGCCACTTTGGTTGTGGCTTCTATCCATATAGATCTCGAGGGTGTTTCTAGCCTCTTCTAGCGTACGTTGTGCACTGCTGGAGAATTGAATACGAAGTCAAGAACCATCTTGACATTCAAATGGGTATCTGGAACGCCCTCTTTCTTTGCAAAATTCATGCATATTCGGCAAGAATCGGTTACCGAAAGCTAGAACTTTGGAACTTTTGCACACTTGCAGAATTGAATGAAAAGTCACGACCCACCTCAACATTCAATCAATAAGAATTCTAGAATGCCACTTTGGTTGTGGCTTCTATCCATAGAGGTCTCGAGAGTATTTCTAGCCTCTTCTAGCGTACGTTTTTCACTGCTGGAGAATTGAATACAAAGTCAAGAACCATCTTGACATTCAAATGGCAATCTGGAACGCCCTCTTTCTTTGCAAAATTCATGCATATTCGTCAAGAATCGGTTACCGAAAGCTAGAACTTTGGAACTTTTGCACACTTGCAGAATTGAATGAAAAGTCACGACCCACCTCAACATTCAATCAATAAGAATTCTAGAATGCCACTTTGGTTGTGGCTTCTATCCATACATATCTCGAGGGTGTTTCTAGCTTCTTCTAGCGTACGTTTTGCATTGCTGGAGAATTGAATACAAAGTCAAGAACCATCTTGACATTCAAATGGCAATTTGGAACGCCCTCTTTCTTTGCAAAATTCAAGCATATTCGTCAAGAATCGGTTACCGAAAGCTAGAACTTTGGAACTTTTGCATACTTGCAGAATTGAATGAAAAGTCACGACCCACCTCAACATTCAATCAATAAGAATTCTAGAATGCCACTTTGGTTGTGGCTTCTATCCATACAGATCTCGAGGGTGTTTCTAGCCTCTTCTAGCGTACGTTTTGCACTGCTGAAGAATTGAATACAAAGTCAAGAACCATCTTGACATTCAAATGGCAATTTGGAACGCCCTCTTTCTTTGCAAAATTCATGCATATTCGTCAAGAATCGGTTACCGAAAGCTAGAACTTTGGAACTTTTGCACACCTGCAGAATTGAATGAAAAGTCAGGACCCACCTCAACATTCAATCAATAAGAATTCTAGAATGCCACTTTGGTTGTGGCTTCTATCCATACATATCTCGAGGGTGTTTCTAGCCTCTTCTAGCTTACGTTTTGCACTGCTGAAGAATTGAATACAAAGTCAAGAACCATCTTGACATTCAAATGGCAATTTGGAACGCCCTCTTTCTTTGCAAAATTCATGCATATTCGTCAAGAATCGGTTACCGAAAGCTAGAACTTTGGAACTTTTGCACACCTGCAGAATTGAATGAAAAGTCACGACCCACCTCAACATTCAATCAATAAGAATTCTAGAATGCCACTTTGGTTGTGGCTTCTATCCATAGAGGTCTCGAGAGTGTTTCTAGCCTCTTCTAGCGTACATTTTTCACTGCTGAAGAATTGAATACAAAGTCAAGAACCATCTTGACATTCAAATGGCAATCTGGAACGCCCTCTTTCTTTGCAAAATTCATGCATATTCGTCAAGAATCGGTTACCGAAAGCTAGAACTTTGGAACTTTTGCACACTTGCAGAATTGAATGAAAAGTCATGACCCACCTCAACATTCAATCAATAAGAATTCTAGAATGCCACTTTGGTTGTGGCTTCTATCCATACATATCTCGAGGGTGTTTCTAGCCTCTTCTAGCGTACGTTTTGCATTGCTGGAGAATTGAATACAAAGTCAAGAACCATCTTGACATTCAAATGGCAATTTGGAACGCCCTCTTTCTTTGCAAAATTCAAGCATATTCGTCAAGAATCGGTTACCGAAAGCCAGAACTTTGGAACTTTTGCACACTTGCAGAATTGAATGAAAAGTCACGACCCACCTCAACATTCAATCAATAAGAATTCTAGAATGCCACTTTGGTTGTGGCTTCTATCCATATAGATCTCGAGGGTGTTTCTAGCCTCTTCTAGCGTACGTTGTGCACTGCTGGAGAATTGAATACGAAGTCAAGAACCATCTTGACATTCAAATGGGTATCTGGAACGCCCTCTTTCTTTGCAAAATTCATGCATATTCGGCAAGAATCGGTTACCGAAAGCTAGAACTTTGGAACTTTTGCACACTTGCAGAATTGAATGAAAAGTCAGGACCCACCTCAACATTCAATCAATAAGAATTCTAGAATGCCACTTTGGTTGTAGCTTCTATCCATACATATCTCGAGGGTGTTTCTAGCCTCTTCCAGCGTACGTTATGCACTGGTGGAGAATTAAATACAAAGTCAAGAACCATCTTGACATTCAAATGGCAATCTGGAACGCCCTCTTTCTTTGCAAAATTCATGCATATTCGTCAAGAATCGGTTACCGAAGGCTAGAACTTTGGAACTTTTGCACACTTGCAGAATTGAATGAAAAGTCACGACCCACCTCAACATTCAATCAATAAGAATTCTAGAATGCCACTTTGGTTGTGGCTTCTATCCATACAGATCTCGAGGGTATTTATAGCCTCTTCTAGCGTACGTTTTGCACTGCTGAAGAATTGAATACAAAGTGAAGAACCATTTTGACATTCAAATGGCAATTTGGAACGCCCTCTTTCTTTGCAAAATTCATGCATATTCGTCAAGAATCGGTTACCGAAAGCTAGAACTTTGGAACTTTTGCACACTTGCAGAATTGAATGAAAAGTCACGACGCACCTCAACATTCAATCAATAAGAATTCTAGAATGCCACTTTGGTTGTGGCTTCTATCCATACAGATCTCGAGCGTGTTTCTAGCCTCTTCTAGCGTACGTTTTGCACTGCTGAAGAATTGAATACAAAGTCAAGAACCATCTTGACATTCAAATGGCAATCTGGAACGCCCTATTTCTTTGCAAAATTCATGCATATTCGTCAAGAATCGGTTACCGAAAGCTAGAACTTTGGAACTTTTGCACACTTGCAGAATTGAATGAAAAGTCACGACCCACCTCAACATTCAATCAATAAGAATTCTAGAATGCCACTTTGGTTGTGGCTTCTATCCATACAGATCTCGAGAGTGTTTCTAGCCTCTTCTAGCGTATGTTTTGCACTGCTGGAGAATTGAATACAAAGTCAAGAACAATCTTGACATTCAAATGGCAATTTGGAACGCCCTCTTTTTTTGCAAAATTCATGCATATTCGTCAAGAATCGGTTACCGAAAGCTAGAACTTTGGAACTTTTGCACACTTGCAGAATTGAATGAAAAGTCACGACCCACCTCAACATTCAATCAATAAGAATTCTAGAATGCCACTTTGGTTGTGGCTTCTATCCATAGAGGTCTCGAGAGTGTTTCTAGCCTCTTCTAGCGTACGTTTTTCACTGCTGAAGAATTGAATACGAAGTCAAGAACCATCTTGACATTCAAATGGCTATCTGGAACGCCCTCTTTCTTTGCAAAATTCATGCATATTCGTCAAGAATCGGTTACCGAAAGCTAGAACTTTGGAACTTTTGCACACTTGCAGAATTGAATGAAAAGTCACGACCCACCTCAACATTCAATCAATAAGAATTCTAGAATGCCACTTTGGTTGTGGCTTCTATCCATAGAGGTCTCGAGAGTGTTTCTAGCCTCTTCTAGCGTACGTTTTTCACTGCTGAAGAAATGAATACAAAGTCAAGAACCATCTTGACATTCAAATTGCAATCTGGAACGCCCTCTTTCTTTGCAAAATTCATGCATATTCGTCAAGAATCGGTTACCGAAAGCTAGAACTTTGGAACTTTTGCACACTTGCAGAATTGAATGAAAAGTCACGACCCACCTCAACATTCAATCAATAAGAATTCTAGAATGCCACTTTGGTTGTGGCTTCTATCCATACATATCTCGAGAGTGTTTCTAGCCTCTTCTAGCGTACGTTTTGCACTGCTGAGAATTGAATACAAAGTCAAGAACCATCTTGACATTCAAATGGCAATGTGGAACGCCCTCTTTCTTTGCAAAATTCATGCATATTCGTCAAGAATCGGTTACCGAAAGCTAGAACTTTGGAACTTTTGCACACTTGCAGAATTGAATGAAAAGTCACGACCCACCTCAACATTCAATCAATAAGAATTCTAGAATGCCACTTTGGTTGTGGCTTCTATCCATACATATCTCGAGGGTGTTTCTAGCCTCTTCTAGCGTACGTTTTGCACTGCTGAAGAATTGAATACAAAGTCAAGAACCATCTTGACATTCAAATGGCAATTTGGAACGCCCTCTTTTTTTGCAAAATTCATGCATATTCGTCAAGAATCGGTTACCGAAAGCTAGAACTTTGGAACTTTTGCACACTTGCAGAATTGAATGAAAAGTCACGACCCACCTCAACATTCAATCAATAAGAATTCTAGAATGCCACTTTGGTTGTGGCTTCTATCCATAGAGGTCTCGAGAGTGTTTCTAGCCTCTTCTAGCGTACGTTTTTCACTGCTGAAGAATTGAATACAAAGTCAAGAACCATCTTGACATTCAAATGGCTATCTGGAACGCCCTCTTTCTTTGCAAAATTCATGCATATTCGTCAAGAATCGGTTACCGAAAGCTAGAACTTTGGAACTTTTGCACACTTACAGAATTGAATGAAAAGTCACGACCCACCTCAACATTCAATCAATAAGAATTCTAGAATGCCACTTTGGTTGTGGCTTCTATCCATAGAGGTCTCGAGAGTGTTTCTAGCCTCTTCTAGCGTACGTTTTTCACTGCTGAAGAATTGAATACAAAGTCAAGAACCATCTTGACATTCAAATTGCAATCTGGAACGCCCTCTTTCTTTGCAAAATTCATGCATATTCGTCAAGAATCGGTTACCGAAAGCTATAACTTTGGAACTTTTGCACACTTGCAGAATTGAATGAAAAGTCACGACCCACCTCAACTTTCAATCAATAAGAATTCTAGAATGCCACTTTGGTTGTGGCTTCTATCCATACATATCTCGAGGGTGTTTCTAGCTTCTTCTAGCGTACGTTTTGCATTGCTGGAGAATTGAATACAAAGTCAAGAACCATCTTGACATTCAAATGGCAATGTGGAACGCCCTCTTTCTTTGCAAAATTCAAGCATATTCGTCAAGAATCGGTTACCGAAAGCTAGAACTTTGGAACTTTTGCATACTTGCAGAATTGAATGAAAAGTCACGACCCACCTCAACATTCAATCAATAAGAATTCTAGAATGCCACTTTGGTTGTGGCTTCTATCCATACAGATCTCGAGGGTGTTTCTAGCCTCTTCTAGCGTACATTTTGCACTGCTGAAGAATTGAATACAAAGTCAAGAACCATCTTGACATTCAAATGGCAATTTGGAACGCCCTCTTTCTTTGCAAAATTCATGCATATTCGTCAAGAATCGGTTACCGAAAGCTAGAACTTTGGAACTTTTGCACACCTGCAGAATTGAATGAAAAGTCAGGACCCACCTCAACATTCAATCAATAAGAATTCTAGAATGCCACTTTGGTTGTGGCTTCTATCCATACATATCTCGAGGGTGTTTCTAGCCTCTTCTAGCGTACGTTTTGCACTGCTGAAGAATTGAATACAAAGTCAAGAACCATCTTGACATTCAAATGGCAATTTGGAACGCCCTCTTTCTTTGCAAAATTCATGCATATTCGTCAAGAATCGGTTACCGAAAGCTAGAACTTTGGAACTTTTGCACACCTGCAGAATTGAATGAAAAGTCACGACCCACCTCAACATTCAATCAATAAGAATTCTAGAATGCCACTTTGGTTGTGGCTTCTATCCATAGAGGTCTCGAGAGTGTTTCTAGCCTCTTCTAGCGTACATTTTTCACTGCTGAAGAATTGAATACAAAGTCAAGAACCATCTTGACATTCAAATGGCAATCTGGAACGCCCTCTTTCTTTGCAAAATTCATGCATATTCGTCAAGAATCGGTTACCGAAAGCTAGAACTTTGGAACTTTTGCACACTTGCAGAATTGAATGAAAAGTCACGACCCACCTCAACATTCAATCAATAAGAATTCTAGAATGCCACTTTGGTTGTGGCTTCTATCCATACATATCTCGAGGGTGTTTCTAGCCTCTTCTAGCGTACGTTTTGCATTGCTGGAGAATTGAATACAAAGTCAAGAACCATCTTGACATTCAAATGGCAATTTGGAACGCCCTCTTTCTTTGCAAAATTCAAGCATATTCGTCAAGAATCGGTTACCGAAAGCCAGAACTTTGGAACTTTTGCACACTTGCAGAATTGAATGAAAAGTCACGACCCACCTCAACATTCAATCAATAAGAATTCTAGAATGCCACTTTGGTTGTGGCTTCTATCCATATAGATCTCGAGGGTGTTTCTAGCCTCTTCTAGCGTACGTTGTGCACTGCTGGAGAATTGAATACAAAGTCAAGAACCATCTTGACATTCAAATGGTAATCCGGAACGCCCTCTTTCTTTGCAAAATTCATGCATATTCGTCAAGAATCGGTTACCGAAAGCTAGAACTTTGGAACTTTTGCACACTTGCAGAATTGAATGAAAAGTCACGACCCACCTCAACATTCAATCAATAAGAATTCTAGAATGCCACTTTGGTTGTGGCTTCTATCCATACAGATCTCGAGAGTGTTTCTAGCCTCTTCTAGCGTACGTTTTGCACTGCTGAAGAATTGAATACAAAGTCAAGAACCATCTTGACATTCAAATTGCAATCAGGAACGCCCTCTTTCTTTGCAAAATTCATGCATATTCGTCAAGAATCGGTTACCGAAAGCTAGAACTTTGGAACTTTTGCACACTTGCAGAATTGAATGAAAAGTCACGACCCACCTCAACATTCAATCAATAAGAATTCTAGAATGCCACTTTGGTTGTGGCTTCTATCCATACAGATCTCGAGAGTGTTTCTAGCCTCTTCTAGCGTACGTTCTGCACTGCTGAAGAATTGAATACAAAGTCAAGAACCATCTTGACATTCAAATGGCAATCTGGAACGTCCTCTTTCTTTGCAAAATTCATGCATATTCGTCAAGAATCGGTTACCGAAAGCTATAACTTTGGAACTTTTGCACACTTGCAGAATTGAATGAAAAGTCACGACCCACCTCAACATTCAATCAATAAGAATTCTAGAATACCACTTTGGTTGTGGCTTCTATAAATACAGATCTCGAGGGTGTTTCTAGCCTCTTCTAGCGTACGTTTTGCACTGCTGGAGAATTGAATACAAAGTCAAGAACCATCTTGACATTCAAATGGCAATTTGGAACGCCCTCTTTCTTTGCAAAATTCATGCATATTCGTCAAGAATCGGTTACCGAAAGCCAGAACTTTGAACTTTTGCACACTTGCAGAATTGAATGAAAAGTCACGACCCACCTCAACATTCAATCAATAAGAATTCTAGAATGCCACTTTGGTTGTGGCTTCTATCCATATAGATCTCGAGGGTGTTTCTAGCCTCTTCTAGCGTACGTTGTGCACTGGTGGAGAATTGAATACAAAGTCAAGAACCATCTTGACATTCAAATGGTAATCCGGAACGCCCTCTTTCTTTGCAAAATTCATGCATATTCGTCAAGAATCGGTTACCGAAAGCTAGAACTTTGGAACTTTTGCACACTTGCAGAATTGAATGAAAAGTCACGACCCACCTCAACATTCAATCAATAAGAATTCTAGAATGCCACTTTGGTTGTGGCTTCTATCCATACAGATCTCGAGAGTGTTTCTAGCCTCTTCTAGCGTACGTTTTGCACTGCTGAAGAATTGAATACAAAGTCAAGAACCATCTTGACATTCAAATTGCAATCAGGAACGCCCTCTTTCTTTGCAAAATTCATGCATATTCGTCAAGAATCGGTTACCGAAAGCTAGAACTTTGGAACTTTTGCACACTTGCAGAATTGAATGAAAAGTCACGACCCACCTCAACATTCAATCAAAAAGAATTCTAGAATGCCACTTTGGTTGTGGCTTCTATCCATACAGATCTCGAGAGTGTTTCTAGCCTCTTCTAGCGTACGTTCTGCACTGCTGAAGAATTGAATACAAAGTCAAGAACCATCTTGACATTCAAATGGCAATCTGGAACGTCCTCTTTCTTTGCAAAATTCATGCATATTCGTCAAGAATCGGTTACCGAAAGCTATAACTTTGGAACTTTTGCACACTTGCAGAATTGAATGAAAAGTCACGACCCACCTCAACATTCAATCAATAAGAATTCTAGAATGCCACTTTGGTTGTGGCTTCTATCCATAGAGGTCTCGAGCGTGTTTCTAGCCTCTTCTAGCGTACGTTTTGCACTGCTGGAGAATTGAATACAATGTCAAGAACCATCTTGACATTCAAATGGTAATCCGGAACGCCCTCTTTCTTTGCAAAATTCATGCATATTCGTCAAGAATCGGTTACCGAAAGCTAGAACTTTGGAACTTTTGCACACTTGCAGAATTGAATGAAAAGTCACGACCCACCTCAACATTCAATCAATAAGAATTCTAGAATGCCACTTTGGTTGTGGCTTTTATCCATACAGATGTCGAGTGTGTTTCTAGCCTCTTCTAGCGTACGTTTTGCACTGCTGAAGAATTGAATACAAAGTCAAGAACCATCTTGACATTCAAATGGCAATTTGGAACGCCCTCTTTCTTTGCAAAATTCATGCATATTCGTCAAGAATCGGTTACCGAAAGCTAGAACTTTGGAACTTTTGCACACTTGCAGAATTGAATGAAAAGTCATGACCCACCTCAACATTCAATCAATAAGAATTCTAGAATGCCCCTTTGGTTGTGGCTTCTATCCATACAGATCTCGAGAGTGTTTCTAGCCTCTTCTAGCGTACGTTTTGCACTGCTGAAGAATTGAATACAAAGTCAAGAACCATCTTGACATTCAAATGGCTATCTCGAACGCCCTCTTTCTTTGCAAAATTCTTGCCTATTCATCAAGAATCGGTTACCGAAAGCTAAAACTTTGGAACTTTTGCACACTTGCAGAATTGAATGAAAAGTCACGACCCACCTCAACATTCAATCAATAAGAATTCTAGAATGCCACTTTGGTTGTGGCTTCTATCCATAGAGGTCTCGAGAGTGTTTCTAGCCTCTTCTAGCGTACGTTTTGCACTGCTGAAGAATTGAATACAAAGTCAAGAACCATCTTGACATTCAAATGGCAATTTGGAACGCCCTCTTTCTTTGCAAAATTCATGCATATTCGTCAAGAATCGGTTACCGAAAGCTAGAACTTTGGAACTTTTGCACACTTGCAGAATTGAATGAAAAGTCACGACCCACCTCAACATTCAATCAATAAGAATTCTAGAATGCCACTTTGGTTGTGGGTTCTATCCATACATATCTCGAGGGTGTTTCTAGCCTCTTCTAGCGTACGTTTTGCACTGCTGGAGAATTGAATACAAAGTCAAGAACCATCTTGACATTCAAATGGCAATCTGGAACGCCCTCTTTCTTTGCAAAATTCATGCATATTCGTCAAGAATCGGTTACCGATAGTTAGAACTTTGGAACTTTTGCACACTTGCAGAATTGAATGAAAAGTCACGACCCACCTCAACATTCAATCAATAAGAATTCTAGAATGCCACTTTGGTTGTGGCTTCTATCCATACAGATCTCGAGGGTGTTTCTAGCCTCTTCTAGCGTACGTTTTGCACTGCTGGAGAATTGAATACAAAGTCAAGAACCATCTTGACATTCAAATGGCAATCTGGAACGCCCTCTTTCTTTGCAAAATTCATGCATATTCGTCAAGAATCGGTTACCGAAAGCTAGAACTTTGGAACTTTTGCACACTTGCAGAATTGAATGAAAAGTCACGACCCACCTCAACATTCAATCAATAAGAATTCTAGAATGCCACTTTGGTTGTGGCTTCTATCCATACAGATCTCGAGAGTGTTTCTAGCCTCTTCTAGCGTACGTTCTGCACTGCTGTAGATTTGAATACAAAGTCAAGAACCATCTTGACATTCAAATGGCAATCTGGAACGCCCTCTTTGCAAAATTCATGCATATTCGTCAAGAATCGGTTACCGAAAGCTAGAACTTTGGAACTTTTGCACACTTGCAGAATTGAATGAAAAGTCACGACCCACCTCAACATTCAATCAATAAGAATTCTAGAATGCCACTTTGGTTGTGGCTTCTATCCATACAGATCTCGAGAGTATTTCTAGCCTCTTCTAGCGTACATTTTAGACTGCTGAAAAATTGAATACAAAGTCAAGAACTATCTTGACATTCAAATTGCAATCAGGAACGCCCTCTTTCTTTGCAAAATTCATGCATATTCGTCAAGAATCGGTTACCGAAAGCTAGAACTTTGGAACTTTTGCACACTTGCAGAATTGAATGAAAAGTCACGACCCACCTCAACATTCAATCAATAAGAATTCTAGAATGCCCCTTTGGTTGTGGCTTCTATCCATACAGATCTCGAGGGTGTTTCTAGCCTCTTCTAGCGTACATTTTGCACTGCTGAAGAATTGAATACAAAGTCAAGAACCATCTTGACATTCAAATGGCAATTTGGAACGCCCTCTTTCTTTGCAAAATTCATGCATATTCGTCAAGAATTGGTTACCGAAAGCTAGAACTTTGGAACTTTTGCACACTTGCAGAATTGAATGAAAAGTCACGACCCACCTCAACATTCAATCAATAAGAATTCTAGAATGCCACTTTGGTTGTGGCTTCTATCCATACAGATCTCGAGCGTGTTTCTAGCCTCTTCTAGCGTACGTTTTGCACTGCTGAAGAATTGAATACAAAGTCAAGAACCATCTTGACATTCAAATGGCAATCTGGAACGCCCTCTTTCTTTGCAAAATTCATGCATATTCGTCAAGAATCGGTTACCGAAAGCTAGAACTTTGGAACTTTTGCACACTTGCAGAATTGAATGAAAAGTCACGACCCACCTCAACATTCAATCAATAAGAATTCTAGAATGCCACTTTGGTTGTGGCTTCTATCCATACAGATCTCGAGAGTGTTTCTAGCCTCTTCTAGCGTACGTTCTGCACTGCTGAAGAATTGAATACAAAGTCAAGAACCATCTTGACATTCAAATTGCAATGTGGAACGCCCTCTTTCTTTGCAACATTCATGCATATTCGGCAAGAATCGGTTACCGAAAGCTAGAACTTTGGAACTTTTGCACACTTGCAGAATTGAATGAAAAGTCACGACCCACCTCAACATTCAATCAATAAGAATTCTAGAATGCCACTTTGGTTGTGGCTTCTATCCATACAAATCTCGAGCGTGTTTCTAGCCTCTTCTAGTGTACATTTTGCACTGCTGAAGAATTGAATACAAAGTCAAGAACCATCTTAACATTCAAATGGCAATCTGGAATGCCCTCTTTCTTTGCAAAATTCATGCATATTCGTCAAGAATCGGTTACCGAAAGCTAGAACTTTGGAACTTTTGCAAACTTGCAGAATTGAATGAAAAGTCACGACCCACCTCAATATTCAATCAATAAGAATTCTAGAATGCCCCTTTGGTTGTGGCTTCTATCCATACAGATCTCGAAAGTTTTTCTAGCCTCTTCTAGCGTACGTTTTGCACTGCTGATACAAAGTCAAGAACCATCTTGACATTCAAATGGCAATCTGGAACGCCCTCTTTCTTTGCAAGATTCATGCATATTCGTCAAGAATCAGTTACCGAAAGCTAGAACTTTGGAACTTTTGCACACTTGTAGAATTGAATGAAAAGTCACGACCCAGCTCAACATTTAATGAATAAGAATTCTAGAATGCCACTTTGGTTGTGGCTTCTATCCATACAGATCTCGAGAGTGTTTCTAGCCTCTTCTAGCGTACGTTCTGCACTGCTGAAGAATTGAATACAAAGTCAAGAACCATCTTGAAATTCAAATGGCAATCTGGAACGCCCTCTTTCTTTGCAAAATTCATTCATATTCGTCAAGAATCGGTTACCGAAAGCTAGAACTTTGGAACTTTTGCACACTTGCAGAATTGAATGAAAAGTCACGACCCACCTCAACATTCAATCAATAAGAATTCTAGAATGCCACTTTGGTTGTGGCTTCTATCCATACAGATCTCGAGGGTGTTTCTAGCCTCTTCTAGCGTACGTTTTGCACTGCTGAAGAATTGAATACAAAGTCAAGAACCATCTTGACATTCAAATGGCAATTTGGAACGCCCTCCTTCTTTGCAAAATTCATGCATATTCGTCAAGAATCGGTTCCCGAAAGCTAGAACTTTGGAACTTTTGCACACTAGCAGAATTGAATGAAAAGTCACGACCCACCTCAACATTCAATGAATAAGAATTCTAGAATGCCACTTTGGTTGTGGCTTCTATCCATACAGATCTCGAGAGTGTTTCTAGCCTCTTCTAGCGTACGTTTTGCACTGCTGAAGAATTGAATACAAAGTCAAGAACCATCTTGACATTCAAATGGCAATCTGGAACGCCCTCTTTCTTTGCAAAATTCATGCATATTCGGCAAGAATCGGTTACCGAAAGCTAGAACTTTGGAACTTTTGCACACTTGCAGAATTGAATGAAAAGTCACGACCCACCTCAACATTCAATCTATAAGAATTCTAGAATGCCACTTTGGTTGTGGCTTCTATCCATACAGATCTCGAGCGTGTTTCTAGCCTCTTCTAGCGTACATTTTGCACTGCTGAAGAATTGAATACAAAGTCTAGAACCATCTTGACATTCAAATTGCAATCTGGAACGCCCTCTTTCTTTGCAAAATTCATGCACATTCGTCAAGAATCGGTTACCGAAAGCTAGAACTTTGGAACTTTTGCACACTTGCAGAATTGAATGAAAAGTCACGACCCACCTCAAAATTCAATCAATAAGAATTCTAGAATGCCCCTTTGGTTGTGGCTTCTATCCATACATATCTCGAAGGTTTTTCTAGCCTCTTCTAGCGTACGTTTTGCACTGCTGATACAAAGTCAAGAACCATCTTGACATTCAAATGGCAATTTGGAACGCCCTCTTTCTTTGCAAAATTCATGCATATTCGTCAAGAATCGGTTACCGAAAGCTAGAACTTTGGAACTTTTGTACACTTGCAGAATTGAATGAAAAGTCACGACCCACCTCAACATTCAATCAATAAGAATTCTAGAATGCCACTTTGGTTGTGGCTTCTATCCATACAGATCTCGAGAGTGTTTCTAGCCTCTTCTAGCGTACGTTTTGCACTGCTGAAGAATTGAATACAAAGTCAAGAACCATCTTGACATTCAAATGGCAATCTGGAACGCCCTCTTTCTTTGCAAAATTCATGCATATTCGGCAAGAATCGGTTACCGAAAGCTAGAACTTTGGAACTTTTGCACACTTGCAGAATTGAATGAAAAGTCACGACCCACCTCAACATTCAATCAATAAGAATTCTAGAATGCCACTTTGGTTGTGGCTTCTATCCATACCGATCTCGAGCGTGTTTCTAGCCTCTTCTAGCGTACATTTTGCACTGCTGAAGAATTGAATACAAAGTCAAGAACCATCTTGACATTCAAATGGCAATCTGGAACGCCCTCTTTCTTTGCAAAATTCATGCATATTCGTCAAGAATCAGTTACCGAAAGCTAGAACTTTGGAACTTTTGCACACTTGCAGAATTGAATGAAAAGTCACGACCCACCTCAAAATTCAATCAATAAGAATTCTAGAATGCCCCTTTGGTTGTGGCTTCTATCCATACAGATCTCGAAAGTTTTTCTAGCCTCTTCTAGCGTACATTTTGCACTGCTGAAGAATTGAATACAAAGTCAAGAACCATCTTGACATTCAAATGGCAATCTGGAACGCCCTCTTTCTTTGCAAAATTCATGCATATTCGTCAAGAATCGGTTACCGAAAGCTAGAACTTTGGAACTTTTGCACACTTGCAGAATTGAATGAAAAGTCACGACCCATCTCAATATTCAATCAATAAGAATTCTAGAATGCCCCTTTGGTTGTGGCTTCTATCCATACAGATCTCGAAAGTTTTTCTAGCCTCTTCTAGCGTACGTTTTGCACTGCTGATACAAAGTCAAGAACCATCTTGACATTCAAATGGCAATCTGGAACGCCCTCTTTCTTTGCAAGATTCATGCATATTCGTCAAGAATCAGTTACCGAAAGCTAGAACTTTGGAACTTTTGCACACTTGTAGAATTGAATGAAAAGTCACGACCCAGCTCAACATTTAATGAATAAGAATTCTAGAATGCCACTTTGGTTGTGGCTTCTATCCATACAGATCTCGAGAGTGTTTCTAGCCTCTTCTAGCGTACGTTCTGCACTGCTGAAGAATTGAATACAAAGTCAAGAACCATCTTGAAATTCAAATGGCAATCTGGAACGCCCTCTTTCTTTGCAAAATTCATTCATATTCGTCAAGAATCGGTTACCGAAAGCTAGAACTTTGGAACTTTTGCACACTTGCAGAATTGAATGAAAAGTCACGACCCACCTCAACATTCAATCAATAAGAATTCTAGAATGCCACTTTGGTTGTGGCTTCTATCCATACAGATCTCGAGGGTGTTTCTAGCCTCTTCTAGCGTACGTTTTGCACTGCTGAAGAATTGAATACAAAGTCAAGAACCATCTTGACATTCAAATGGCAATTTGGAACGCCCTCTTTCTTTGCAAAATTCATGCATATTCGTCAAGAATCGGTTACCGAAAGCTAGAACTTTGGAACTTTTGCACACTTGCAGAATTGAATGAAAAGTCACGACCCACCTCAACATTCAATGAATAAGAATTCTAGAATGCCACTTTGGTTGTGGCTTCTATCTATACAGATCTCGAGAGTGTTTCTAGCCTCTTCTAGCGTACGTTTTGCACTGCTGAAGAATTGAATACAAAGTCAAGAACCATCTTGACATTCAAATGGCAATCTGGAACGCCCTCTTTCTTTCCAAAATTCATGCATATTCGGCAAGAATCGGATACCGAAAGCTAGAACTTTGGAACTTTTGCACACTTGCAGAATTGAATGAAAAGTCACGACCCACCTCAACATTCAATCAATAAGAATTCTAGAATGCCACTTTGGTTGTGGCTTCTATCCATACAGATCTCGAGCGTGTTTCTAGCCTCTTCTAGCGTATATTTTGCACTGCTGAAGAATTGAATACAAAGTCAAGAACCATCTTGACATTCAAATGGCAATCTGGAATGCCCTCTTTCTTTGCAAAATTCATGCATATTCGTCAAGAATCGGTTACCGAAAGCTAGAACTTTGGAACTTTTGCACACTTGCAGAATTGAATGAAAAGTCACGACCCACCTCAAAATTCAATCAATAAGAATTCTAGAATGCCCCTTTGGTTGTGGCTTCTATCCATACATATCTCGAAGGTTTTTCTAGCCTCTTCTAGCGTACGTTTTGCACTGCTGATACAAAGTCAAGAACCATCTTGACATTCAAATGGCAATTTGGAACGCCCTCTTTCTTTGCAAAATTCATGCATATTCGTCAAGAATCGGTTACCGAAAGCTAGAACTTTGGAACTTTTGCACACTTGCAGAATTGAATGAAAAGTCACGACCCACCTCAACATTCAATCAATAAGAATTCTAGAATGCCACTTTGGTTGTGGCTTCTATCCATACAGATCTCGAGAGTGTTTCTAGCCTCTTCTAGCGTACGTTTTGCACTGCTGAAGAATTGAATACAAAGTCAAGAACCATCTTGACATTCAAATGGCAATCTGGAACGCCCTCTTTCTTTGCAAAATTCATGCATATTCGTCAAGAATCGGTTACCGAAAGCTAGAACTTTGGAACTTTTGCACACTTGCAGAATTGAATGAAAAGTCACGACCCACCTCAAAATTCAATCAATAAGAATTCTAGAATGCCCCTTTGGTTGTGGCTTCTATCCATACTGAAACATCCTTCCTTTCATATATCTTAGGGACCATTCAGTAGCATTTAGAACCACTTTCAAGGTTATTGAAGTCCAATTTCTCAATCTGGAATTTTCCTCTTAGCGAGTACTGTTCACTGTGTGAATTCCAGATGAGTGACCTGACTTCGAAAAATCATAACTAATTATAGAAAAATCAAAATGAAGTGGTTCAAATTGCTAAATGAAGATAACTCACTTATCTTTCAGAGGAAAATAATTCGTTGACCATGCATTGACCGACTCCACTTCAGTCAACGTTTCTATTTTACTGTTCATCCAGCGTTTTTCTCCTGAATTCAGCATTCTGGTCCCAACTTTGATAATTTATATATCCTTGTGTAGACATCCAAATGATACGTTTTATATATCAAATTAAAGCTTGGTATGTCTACTATATACCATAAAAATATCATACATTTATTCATCCATTTACTATTTTTAATCATTTATCAAACATGACCTTGTCACCACGTGTTACTGTTCACAGTGGTATATTTCAGCATTTCTACTTTGCATACATATGCATACATCCCTCATACATCAGTCAAACACGCTAAACAACAATTATTATTAATTAATAAGTTGTTTTACATCTGGCCATGTACATAAATTCTCATATCTCTAATGCATCTTTTCCTGCCTGAAGTCCGGCAGCATAACCGCTACGCTTCATCTGTACAAAGAACTGAACCGTACTGATTCGATAATCCCCTCATGAGAACTACCATTCTACGTAGTACCCAGGAAAGACTAGATGAACCGGCTAGGTCCACTCACTTCTAGCCTCCTTAGACAGCACTACGTACACAGCACTTATCATATACTGATGTTCAGTCTTTACTTCGGCAGCATAACGGCGTCTCTTAAAATTCCCAGAATTCATTTTGACATAACCTCCCCTGTAATGGTTTACTTATTGGGATGAGATTCGGGGGAATCTCAGTAGCAACAATCATAACAATATATGTAATGCAGAGTGACAGTGCTTGCTTGTGATTGTGTACAGATAAGTATGCTGCGTGCTTCCATGCTTAATAACATATGATCATAGCATTACAGCAGAGCTTCAGACATAACATATAAGACAACAATCCAACCAAACAATAGCACAATGAATCACAAAGCCATTACAATAAAGCTAGGATTAGTTACTACCTCAAAGGCTCAGCAGAGCTCTACTATCTCTATTCTGCTTCCAGCTCCGCCAGAACTTCCTTTCTTTCTTTCTTCCTCTCACTTTCTCTCTCTAGCACCTCCTCCTCTCTCTAAAATGGCCCTTGGCCGTGGCATATGAAGGCAAAGGGGGGGGTATTTATAACCTCCTCCAATGGCAATCTCGTAATTACCATGAACTTTGATCCTGCGGTCCTGGTTTTTCCTGGATTTTTCTATTTTCTTTAATTCCTCCTTTACTGCATCATGCATGACATCATCGGGACACCTCACTGGGACACCTCAGCGCCACATTTATCACATGTCTGAAATCCTGGACACCTCAGCAGCTGACTCAGCATGCTGACTCACCGGTCCAGTCTCTTGTCTAGTAATACGTGTCCTCAACTTTTTCTTCTGCCTTTATTTTGGCGCCATGTGTCATCTTACTGGCACCTGTCACGCCTTCCAATGCTATCTAGATAAATCCAGGACTTTATCTGATCACCTCCTCGGTTATCGTGCCGACCGAGTAACTTTACTTTGTTGAAACAACATTAAAATAATATTTTAATGCCACTTTTTCCCACACATTACTGGGCCTACGTTTTTGGGCTCTGGGAATGTTGTCTTGGATCCTGATCAAGCTCAAGTACTCTGATGGCTCGATTCCCAAGAAACAGCCCTCGGCAAATTACCAAAATGCCCTTGGTTGCCCTTTCTTGCACTATTTTAACCCTAAGGGTAAAATCGTCATTTTACACCCTTCTGTACTCTGTCAGGGCATATACTGACTCTAAGTAGCTTTATCTGTATATACCTTGGCTTCTGGGCCTGTCCAGAATTACCAAAATGCCCTCCATTCATCTGTTGCACTTTTGTACAACACAGGGGCATTTTCGTAATTTCGCACTTTTCCGGGGTTCTGCCGGACACTGGCCCACCTATCAGTCCAAGGGTCTTACTGGGCCTCTGTTGGCGCCATTATTGGGCCTTTCTGGGTCCAATACCTTCATGGCACGCATTACGAGGAATCTTTCCCCGTTAATATTTATTGAATATTTTATCTATTATTCACCGTTTATACACATATCCGGACACCGGCTCCTTCTGTCCGAAACACTAGCCTGCGGTGTTCGGGCATCCCTGTGAGTCATATCAGTCATCTGACTGAGGTCATCCGAACTCATTCAGTCCCTTTTTAAATACCGATAAATCTCCCTATCGGATCCCCCGAGGCCTCACACTCCCGTCTGGATTTTCTGATTTGCGAATAACTTTTCCTACAGGCCTCCTATCGGTATTCTGTCAGTTTCCCGACATCCGCCCCATAAGGACGTATCATCCTGTATTTTCTCACCTAGATCTGAATTCTAGGATACCCGGTATGAATTTTTATAACTTTTGGACTATCAGTCCATTTCTGGCTATCTGGAATCTTCAAAAATTCCTGTATTAAGCCAGATTACCGAGCGTCACTTGCTCTCTCTACCGGTGAAATCTGGGACTGAAACGCTGTCGGACAGTCCAAATCACTTCCGGCCTGACTTTCTTAAATTACAATTTAGCCCCAGGGAACTTTTCTTCTTTTCATTTAAGTCCCTTTTTACTTGGCTAAAATTACACTTAAGGACCCCACATTTTTGTCTACTTTCCTTTTTGGCCTTGAAACTTTCCATAATTGCACTTAAGTCCTTTCATTTCCTTTGCTAGGTCTAGGGGCATTATTGTCTTTTCATATTTTACCAGAGTATTCTCTGGCCCTGGTCAACTATCCAGATACCCCTTCTTGACTGTCTAACCTTAGCCAAATGACCAAAATACCCTTTACTCATTCTTCAGTTATTCTATAACATAAGGGCATTTTCGTCATTTTGCACATTTTTCCCGGACACCGGCCCGTCTTACCACTGAACTAATATTATGGGCCTGGGCCTTCCCTGGTGTCACTACGGGCCTTAGACAATACTGTATGGCCTCTGGCCATAGTCCGATCATCTCTATTCGGACTGCCTTTCCTTTACCGATTATAACTGTAATTTCCCATCTTCGAGGATTTTTACAGAAAAATCGGGACCTCAAATCAAAATTCTGTGTTGCATCATTCAATCCGGAATCCTTTTCTCTATCTTCCGGTATTTTCAGATATTTTATCCGGACCGGGCTATTTTGGCCTGAAAGTACGCTCCCGCGCACACTTTTCAAAAATGACCATTTTACCCCTGGTCACATTTCTAATTCTTTCATACACCTAGAGACCTCATATGCACATTTCACAGTTCAGTGAAATGATCAGCATAATTTTCTCTATTTTCTGGCAAAATATGGTACTCATCGGCTACCAGCCCGATCTTTCCCAAAATTACGATTTTGCCCTTGAATTCTCCTTCTGGCATCTCTAGGCCTAAAAATTGGGGTGTTACACATACAGATCTCGAAAGTTTTTCTAGCCTCTTCTAGCGTACATTTTGCACTGCTGAAGAATTGAATACAAAGTCAAGAACCATCTTGAAATTCAAATGGCAATCTGGAACGCCCTCTTTCTTTGCAAAATTCATGCATATTCGTCAAGAATCGGTTACCGAAAGCTAGAACTTTGGAACTTTTGCACACTTGCAGAATTGAATGAAAAGTCACGACCCACCTCAATATTCAATCAATAAGAATTCTAGAATGCCCCTTTGGTTGTGGCTTCTATCCATACAGATCTCGAAAGATTTTCTAGCCTCTTCTAGCGTACGTTTTGCACTGCTGATACAAAGTCAAGAACCATCTTGACATTCAAATGGCAATCTGGAACGCCCTCTTTCTTTGCAAGATTCATGCATATTCGTCAAGAATCAGTTACCGAAAGCTAGAACTTTGGAACTTTTGCACACTTGTAGAATTGAATGAAAAGTCACGACCCAGCTCAACATTTAATGAATAAGAATTCTAGAATGCCACTTTGGTTGTGGCTTCTATCCATACAGATCTCGAGAGTGTTTCTAGCCTCTTCTAGCGTACGTTCTGCACTGCTGAAGAATTGAATACAAAGTCAAGAACCATCTTGAAATTCAAATGGCAATCTGGAACGCCCTCTTTCTTTGCAAAATTCATTCATATTCGTCAAGAATCGGTTACCGAAAGCTAGAACTTTGGAACTTTTGCCCACTTGCAGAATTGAATGAAAAGTCACGACCCACCTCAACATTCAATCAATAAGAATTCTAGAATGCCACTTTGGTTGTGGCTTCTATCCATACAGATCTCGAGGGTGTTTCTAGCCTCTTCTAGCGTACGTTTTGCACTGCTGAAGAATTGAATACAAAGTCAAGAACCATCTTGACATTCAAATTGCAATTTGGAACGCCCTCTTTCTTTGCAAAATTCATGCATATTCGTCAAGAATCGGTTACCGAAAGCTAGAACTTTGGAACTTTTGCACACTTGCAGAATTGAATGAAAAGTCACGACCCACCTCAACATTCAATGAATAAGAATTCTAGAATGCCACTTTGGTTGTGGCTTCTATCTATACAGATCTCGAGAGTGTTTCTAGCCTCTTCTAGCGTACGTTTTGCACTGCTGAAGAATTGAATACAAAGTCAAGAACCATCTTGACATTCAAATGGCAATCTGGAACGCCCTCTTTCTTTACAAAATTCATGCATATTTGGCAAGAATCGGATACCGAAAGCTAGAACTTTGGAACTTTTGCACACTTGCAGAATTGAATAAAAAGTCACGACCCACCTCAACATTCAATCAATAAGAATTCTAGAATGCCACTTTGGTTGTGGCTTCTATCCATACAGATCTCGAGCGTGTTTCTAGCCTCTTCTAGCGTATATTTTGCACTGCTGAAGAATTGAATACCAAGTCAAGAACCATCTTGACATTCAAATGGCAATCTGGAACGCCCTCTTTCTTTGCAAAATTCATGCATATTCGTCAAGAATCGGTTACCGAAAGCTAGAACTTTGGAACTTTTGCACACTTGCAGAATTGAATGAAAAGTCACGACCCACCTCAAAATTCAATCAATAAGAATTCTAGAATGCCCCTTTGGTTGTGGCTTCTATCCATACATATCTCGAAGGTTTTTCTAGCCTCTTCTAGCGTACGTTTTGCACTGCTGATACAAAGTCAAGAACCATCTTGACATTCAAATGGCAATTTGGAACGCCCTCTTTCTTTGCAAAATTCATGCATATTCGTCAAGAATCGGTTACCGAAAGCTAGAACTTTGGAACTTTTGCACACTTGCAGAATTGAATGAAAAGTCACGACCCACCTCAACATTCAATCAATAAGATTTCTAGAATGCCACTTTGGTTGTGGCTTCTATCCATACAGATCTCGAGAGTGTTTCTAGCCTCTTCTAGCGTACGTTTTGCACTGCTGAAGAATTGAATACAAAGTCAAGAACCATCTTGACATTCAAATGGCAATCTGGAACGCCCTCTTTCTTTGCAAAATTCATGCATATTCGGCAAGAATCGGTTACCGAAAGCTAGAACTTTGGAACTTTTGCACACTTGCAGAATTGAATGAAAAGTCACGACCCACCTCAACATTCAATCAATAAGAATTCTAGAATGCCACTTTGGTTGTGGCTTCTATCCATACAGATCTCGAAAGTTTTTCTAGCCTCTTCTAGCGTACATTTTGCACTGCTGATACAAAGTCAAGAACCATCTTGACATTCAAATGGCAATCTGGAACGCCCTCTTTCTTTGCAAGATTCATGCATATTCGTCAAGAATCAGTTACCGAAAGCTAGAACTTTGGAACTTTTGCACACTTGTAGAATTGAATGAAAAGTCACGACCCAGCTCAACATTTAATGAATAAGAATTCTAGAATGCCACTTTGGTTGTGGCTTCTATCCATACAGATCTCGAGAGTGTTTCTAGCCTCTTCTAGCGTACGTTCTGCGCTGCTGAAGAATTGAATACAAAGTCAAGAACCATCTTGAAATTCAAATGGCAATCTGGAACGCCCTCTTTCTTTGCAAAATTCATTCATATTCGTCAAGAATCGGTTACCGAAAGCTAGAACTTTGGAACTTTTGCACACTTGCAGAATTGAATGAAAAGTCACGACCCACCTCAACATTCAATCAATAAGAATTCTAGAATGCCACTTTGGTTGTGGCTTCTATCCATACAGATCTCGAGGGTGTTTCTAGCCTCTTCTAGCGTACGTTTTGCACTGCTGAAGAATTGAATACAAAGTCAAGAACCATCTTGACATTCAAATGGCAATCTGGAACGCCCTCTTTCTTTGCAAAATTCATTCATATTCGTCAAGAATCGGTTACCGAAAGCTAGAACTTTGGAACTTTTGCACACTTGCAGAATTGAATGAAAAGTCACGACCCACCTCAACATTCAATGAATAAGAATTCTAGAATGCCACTTTGGTTGTGGCTTCTATCCATACAGATCTCGAGAGTGTTTCTAGCCTCTTCTAGCGTACGTTTTGCACTGCTGAAGAATTGAATATAAAGTCAAGAACCATCTTGACATTCAAATGGCAATCTGGAACGCCCTCTTTCTTTACAAAATTCATGCATATTCGGCAAGAATCGGTTACCGAAAGCTAGAACTTTGGAACTTTTGCACACTTGCAGAAATGAATGAAAAGTCACGACCCACCTCAACATTCAATGAATAAGAATTCTAGAATGCCACTTTGGTTGTGGCTTCTATCCATACAGATCTCGAGCGTGTTTCTAGCCTCTTCTAGCGTATATTTTGCACTGCTGAAGAATTGAATACAAAGTCAAGAACCATCTTGACATTCAAATGGCAATCTGGAACGCCCTCTTTCTTTGCAAAATTCATGCATATTCGTCAAGAATCGGTTACCGAAAGCTAGAACTTTGGAACTTTTGCACACTTGCAGAATTGAATGAAAAGTCACGACCCACCTCAAAATTCAATCAATAAGAATTCTAGAATGCCCCTTTGGTTGTGGCTTCTATCCATACATATCTCGAAGGTTTTTCTAGCCTCTTCTAGCGTACGTTTTGCACTGCTGATACAAAGTCAAGAACCATCTTGACATTCAAATGGCAATTTGGAACGCCCTCTTTCTTTGCAAAATTCATGCATATTCGTCAAGAATCGGTTACCGAAAGCTAGAACTTTGGAACTTTTGCACACTTGCAGAATTGAATGAAAAGTCACGACCCACCTCAACATTCAATCAATAAGAATTCTAGAATGCCACTTTGGTTGTGGCTTCTATCCATACAGATCTCGAGAGTGTTTCTAGCCTCTTCTAGCGTACGTTTTGCACTGCTGAAGAATTGAATACAAAGTCAAGAACCATCTTGACATTCAAATGGCAATCTGGAACGCCCTCTTTCTTTGCAAAATTCATGCATATTCGGCAAGAATCGGTTACCGAAAGCTAGAACTTTGGAACTTTTGCACACTTGCAGAATTGAATGAAAAGTGACGACCCACCTCAACATTCAATCAATAAGAATTCTAGAATGCCACTTTGGTTGTGGCTTCTATCCATACAGATCTCGAAAGTTTTTCTAGCCTCTTCTAGCGTACGTTTTGCACTGCTGATACAAAGTCAAGAACCATCTTGTCATTCAAATGGCAATCTGGAACGCCCTCTTTCTTTGCAAGATTCATGCATATTCGTCAAGAATCAGTTACCGAAAGCTAGAACTTTGGAACTTTTGCACACTTGTAGAATTGAATGAAAAGTCACGACCCAGCTCAACATTTAATGAATAAGAATTCTAGAATGCCACTTTGGTTGTGGCTTCTATCCATACAGATATCGAGAGTGTTTCTAGCCTCTTCTAGCGTACGTTCTGCACTGCTGAAGAATTGAATACAAAGTCAAGAACCATCTTGAAATTCAAATGGCAATCTGGAACGCCCTCTTTCTTTGCAAAATTCATTCATATTCGTCAAGAATCGGTTACCGAAAGCTAGAACTTTGGAACTTTTGCACACTTGCAGAATTGAATGAAAAGTCACGACCCACCTCAACATTCAATCAATAAGAATTCTAGAATGCCACTTTGGTTGTGGCTTCTATCCATACAGATCTCGAGGGTGTTTCTAGCCTCTTCTAGCGTACGTTTTGCACTGCTGAAGAATTGAATACAAAGTCAAGAACCATCATGACATTCAAATGGCAATCTGGAACGCCCTCTTTCTTTGCAAAATTCATTCATATTCGTCAAGAATCGGTTACCGAAAGCTAGAACTTTGGAACTTTTGCACACTTGCAGAATTGAATGAAAAGTCACGACCCACCTCAACATTCAATGAATAAGAATTCTAGAATGCCACTTTGGTTGTGGCTTCTATCCATACAGATCTCGAGAGTGTTTCTAGCCTCTTCTAGCGTACGTTCTGCACTGCTGAAGAATTGAATACAAAGTCAAGAACCATCTTGAAATTCAAATGGCAATCTGGAACGCCCTCTTTCTTTGCAAAATTCATTCATATTCGTCAAGAATCGGTTACCGAAAGCTAGAACTTTGGAACTTTTGCACACTTGCAGAATTGAATGAAAAGTCACGACCCACCTCAACATTCAATCAATAAGAATTCTAGAATGCCACTTTGGTTGTGGCTTCTATCCATACAGATCTCGAGGGTGTTTCTAGCCTCTTCTAGCGTACGTTTTGCACTGCTGAAGAATTGAATACAAAGTCAAGAACCATCATGACATTCAAATGGCAATCTGGAACGCCCTCTTTCTTTGCAAAATTCATTCATATTCGTCAAGAATCGGTTACCGAAAGCTAGAACTTTGGAACTTTTGCACACTTGCAGAATTGAATGAAAAGTCACGACCCACCTCAACATTCAATGAATAAGAATTCTAGAATGCCACTTTGGTTGTGGCTTCTATCCATACAGATCTCGAGAGTGTTTCTAGCCTCTTCTAGCGTACGTTTTGCACTGCTGAAGAATTGAATACAAAGTCAAGAACCATCTTGACATTCAAATGGCAATCTGGAACGCCCTCTTTCTTTGCAAAATTCATGCATATTCGGCAAGAATCGGTTACCGAAAGCTAGAACTTTGGAACTTTTGCACACTTGCAGAATTGAATGAAAAGTCACGACCCACCTCAACATTCAATCAATAAGAATTCTAGAATGCCACTTTGGTTGTGGCTTCTATCCATACAGATCTCGAGAGTGTTTCTAGCCTCTTCTAGCGTACGTTTTGCACTGCTGAAGAATTGAATACAAAGTCAAGAACCATCTTGACATTCAAATGGCAATCTGGAACGCCCTCTTTCTTTGCAAAATTCATGCATATTCGTCAAGAATCGGTTACCGAAAGCTAGAACTTTGGAACTTTTGCACACTTGCAGAATTGAATGAAAAGTCACGACCCACCTCAACATTCAATCAATAAGAATTCTAGAATGCCACTTTGGTTGTGGCTTCTTTCCATACAGATCTCGAGCGTGTTTCTAGCCTCTTCTAGCGTACATTTTGCACTGCTGAAGAATTGAATATAAAGTCAAGAACCATCTTGACATTCAAATGGCAATCTGGAACGCCCTCTTTCTTTGCAAAATTCATGCATATTCGTCAAGAATCGGTTACCGAAAGCTAGAACTTTGGAACTTTTGCACACTTGCAGAATTGAATGAAAAGTCACGACCCACCTCAACATTCAATCAATAAGAATTCTAAAATGCCACTTTGGTTGTGGCTTCTATCCATACAGATCTCGAGGGTGTTTCTAGCCTCTTCTAGCGTACATTTTGCACTGCTGAAGAATTGAATACAAAGTCAAGAACCATCTTGACATTCAAATGGCAATCTGGAACGCCCTATTTCTTTGCAAAATTCATGCATATTCGTCAAGAATCGGTTACCGAAAGCTAGAACTTTGGAACTTTTGCACACTTGCAGAATTGAATGAAAAGTCACGACCCACCTCAACATTCAATCAATAAGAATTCTAGAATGCCACTTTGGTTGTGGCTTCTATCCATACAGATCTCGAGCGTGTTTCTAGCCTCTTCTAGCGTATATTTTGCACTGCTGAAGAATTGAATACAAAGTCAAGAACCATCTTGACATTCAAATGGCAATCTGGAACGCCCTCTTTCTTTGCAAAATTCATGCATATTCGTCAAGAATCGGTTACCGAAAGCTAGAACTTTGGAACTTTTGCACACTTGCAGAATTGAATGAAAAGTCACGACCCACCTCAAAATTCAATCAATAAGAATTCTAGAATGCCCCTTTGGTTGTGGCTTCTATCCATACATATCTCGAAGGTTTTTCTAGCCTCTTCTAGCGTACGTTTTGCACTGCTGATACAAAGTCAAGAACCATCTTGACATTCAAATGGCAATTTGGAACGCCCTCTTTCTTTGCAAAATTCATGCATATTCGTCAAGAATCGGTTACCGAAAGCTAGAACTTTGGAACTTTTGCACACTTGCAGAATTGAATGAAAAGTCACGACCCACCTCAACATTCAATCAATAAGAATTCTAGAATGCCACTTTGGTTGTGGCTTCTATCCATACAGATCTCGAGAGTGTTTCTAGCCTCTTCTAGCGTACGTTTTGCACTGCTGAAGAATTGAATACAAAGTCAAGAACCATCTTGACATTCAAATGGCAATCTAGAACGCCCTCTTTCTTTGCAAAATTCATGCATATTCGTCAAGAATCGGTTACCGAAAGCTAGAACTTTGGAACTTTTGCACACTTGCAGAATTGAATGAAAAGTCACGACCCACCTCAACATTCAATCAATAAGAATTCTAGAATGCCACTTTGGTTGTGGCTTCTATCCATACAGATCTCGAGCGTGTTTCTAGCCTCTTCTAGCCTACATTTTGCACTGCTGAAGAATTGAATACAAAGTCAAGGACCATCTTGACATTCAAATGGCAATCTGGAACGCCCTCTTTCTTTGCAAAATTCATGCATATTCGTCAAGAATCGGTTACCGAAAGCTAGAACTTTGGAACTTTTGCACACTTGCAGAATTGAATGAAAAGTCACGACCCACCTCAAAATTCAATCAATAAGAATTCTAGAATGCCCCTTTGGTTGTGGCTTCTATCCATACATATCTCGAAAGTTTTTCTAGCCTCTTCTAGCGTACGTTTTGCACTGCTGATACAAAGTCAAGACCATCTTGACATTCAAATGGCAATTTGGAACGCCCTCTTTCTTTGCAAAATTCATGCATATTCATCAAGAATCGGTTACCGAAAGCTAGAACTTTGGAACTTTTGCACACTTGCAGAATTGAATGAAAAGTCACGACCCACCTCAACATTCAATGAATAAGAATTCTAGAATGCCACTTTGGTTGTGGCTTCTATCCATACAGATCTCGAGAGTGTTTGTAGCCTGTTCTAGCGTACGTTTTGCACTGCTGAAGAATTGAATACAAAGTCAAGAACCATCTTGACATTCAAATGGCTATCTAGAACGCCCTCTTTCTTTGCAAAATTCATGCATATTCTTCAAGAATCGGTTACCGAAAGCTATAACTTTGGAACTTTTGCACACTTGCAGAATTGAATGAAAAGTCACGACCCACCTCAACATTCAATCAATAAGAATTCTAGAATGCCACTTTGGTTGTGGCTTCTTTCCATACAGATCTCGAGCGTGTTTCTAGCCTCTTCTAGCGTACATTTTGCACTGCTGAAGAATTGAATACAAAGTCAAGAACCATCTTGACATTCAAATGGCAATCTGGAACGCCCTCTTTCTTTGCAAAATTCATGCATATTCGTCAAGAATCGGTTACCGAAAGCTAGAACTTTGGAACCTTTGCACACTTGCAGAATTGAATGAAAAGTCACGACCCACCTCAACATTCAATCAATAAGAATTCTAAAATGCCACTTTGGTTGTGGCTTCTATCCATACAGATCTCGAGGGTGTTTCTAGCCTCTTCTAGCGTACGTTTTGCACTGCTGGAGAATTGAATACAAAGTCAAGAACCATCTTGACATTCAAATGGCAATTTGGAACGCCCTCTTTCTTTGCAAAATTCATGCATATTCGTCAAGAATCGGTTACCGAAAGCTAGAACTTTGGAACTTTTGCAAACTTGCAGAATTGAATGAAAAGTCACGACCCACCTCAACATTCAATCAATAAGAATTCTAGAATGCCACTTTGGTTGTGGCTTCTATCCATACAGATCTCGAGGGTGTTTCAAGCCTCTTCTAGCGTACGTTTTGCACTGCTGAAGAATTGAATACAAAGTCAAGAACCATCTTGACATTCAAATGGCAATCTGGAACGCCCTCTTTATTTGCAAGATTCATGCATATTCGTCAAGAATCAGTTACCGAAAGCTAGAACTTTGGAACTTTTGCACACTTGCAGAATTGAATGAAAAGTCACGACCCACCTCAACATTCAATGAATAAGAATTCTAGAATGCCACTTTGGTTGTGGCTTCTATCCATACAGATCTCGAGAGTGTTTGTAGCCTCTTCTAGCGTACGTTTTGCACTGCTGAAGAATTGAATACAAAGTCAAGAACCATCTTGACATTCAAATTGCAATCTGGCACGCCCTCTTTCTTTGCAAAATTCATGCATATTCGGCAAGAATCGGTTACCGAAAGCTAGAACTTTGGAACTTTTGCACACTTGCAGAATTGAATGAAAAGTCACGACCCACCTCAACATTCAATCAATAAGAATTCTAGAATGCCACTTTGGTTGTGGCTTCTATCCATACAGATCTCGAGCTTGTTTCTAGCCTCTTCTAGCGTACATTTTGCACTGCTGAAGAATTGAATACAAAGTCAAGAACCATCTTGACATTCAAATGGCAATCTGGATCGCCCTCTTTCTTTGCAAAATTCATGCATATTCGTCAAGAATCGGTTACCGAAAGCTAGAACTTTGGAAGTTTTGCACACTTGCAGAATTGAATGAAAAGTCACGACCCAGCTCAATATTCAATCAATAAGAATTCTAGAATGCCACTTTGGTTGTGGCTTCCATCCATACAGATCTCGAGAGTGTTTCTAGCCTCTTCTAGCGTACGTTTTGCACTGCTGAAGAATTGAATACAAAGTCAAGAACCATCTCGACATTCAAATTGCAATCTGGAACGCCCTCTTTCTTTGCAAAATTCATGCATATTCGGCAAGAATCGGTTACTGAAAGCTAGAACTTTGGAACTTTTGCACACTTGTAGAAATGAATGAAAAGTCACGACCCAGCTCAACATTCAATCAATAAGAATTCTAGAATGCCACTTTGGTTGTGGCTTCTATCCATACAGATCTCGAGAGTGTTTCTAGCCTCTTCTAGCGTACGTTTTGCACTGCTGAAGAATTGAATACAAAGTCAAGAACCATCCTGACATTCAAATTGCAATCTGGAACGCCCTCTTTCTTTGCAAAATTCATGCATATTCGTCAAGAATCGGTTACCGAAAGCTAGTACTTTGGAACTTTTACACACTTGCAGAATTGAATGAAAAGTCACGACCCACCTCAACTTTCAATCAATAAGAATTCTAGAATGCCACTATGGTTGTGGCTTCTATCCATACAGATCTCGAGAGTGTTTCTAGCCTCTTCTAGCGTTACGTTTTGCACTTCTGAAGAATTGAATACAAAGTCAAGAACCATCTTGACATTCAAATTGCAATCTGGAACGCCCTCTTTCTTCGCAAAATTCATCCATATTCGTCAAGAATCGGTTACCGAAAGCTAGAACTTTGGAAGGTTTGCACACTTGCAGAATTGAATGAAAAGTCACGACCCAGCTCAACATTCAATCAATAAGAATTCTAGAATGCCACTTTGGTTGTGGCTTCTATCCATACAGATCTCGAGAGCGTTTCTAGCCTCTTCTAGCGTACGTTTTGCACTGCTGAAGAATTGAATACAAAGTCAAGAACCATCTTGACATTCAAATTGCAATCTGGAACGCCCTCTTTCTTTGCAAAATTCATGCATATTCGTCAAGAATCGGTTACCGAAAGCTAGAACTTTGGAACTTTTGCACACTTGCAGAATTGAATGAAAAGTCACGACCCAGCTCAACATTCAATCAACAAGAATTCTAGAATGCCACTTTGGTTGTGGCTTCTATCCATACAGATCTCGAGAGTGTTTCTAGCCTCTTCTAGCGTACGTTTTGCACTTCTGAAGAATTGAATACAAAGTCAAGAACCATCTTGACATTCAAATTGCAATCTGGAACGCCCTCTTTCTTTGCAAAATTCATGCATATTCGTCAAGAATCGGTTACCGAAAGCTAGTACTTTGGAACTTTTGCACACTTGCAGAATTGAATGAAAAGTCACGACCCACCTCAACTTTCAATCAATAAGAATTCTAGAATGCCACTATGGTTGTGGCTTCTATCCATACAGATCTCGAGAGTGTTTCTAGCCTCTTCTAGCGTTACGTTTTGCACTGCTGAAGAGTTGAATACAAAGTCAAGAACCATCTTGACATTCAAATTGCAATCTGGAACGCCCTCTTTCTTTGCAAAATTCAAGCATATTCGTCAAGAATCGGTTACCGAAAGCTAGAACTTTGGATGGTTTGCACACTTGCAGAATTGAATGAAAAGTCACGACCCACCTCAACATTCAATCAATAAGAATTCTAGAATGCCACTTTGGTTGTGGCTTCTATCCATACAGATCTCGAGCGTGTTTCTAGCCTCTCCTAGCGTACGTTTTGCACTGCTGAAGAATTGAATACAAAGTCAAGAACCATCTTGACATTCAAATTGTAATCTGGAACGCCCTCTTTCTTTGCAAAATTCATGCATATTCGTCAAGAATCGGTTACCGAAAGCTAGTACTTTGGAACTTTTGCACACTTGCAGAATTGAATGAAAAGTCACGACCCACCTCAACTTTCAATCAATAAGAATTCTAGAATGCCACTATGGTTGTGGCTTCTATCCATACAGATCTCGAGAGTGTTTCTAGCCTCTTCTAGCGTTACGTTTTGCACTGCTGAAGAATTGAATGCAAAGTCAAGAACCATCTTGACATTCAAATTGCAATCTGGAACGCCCTCTTTCTTTGCAAAATTCATGCATATTCGTCAAGAATCGGTTACCGAAAGCTAGAACTTTGGAACTTTTGCACACTTGCAGAATTGAATGAAAAGTCACGACCCACCTCAACATTCAATCAATAAGAATTCTAGAATGCCACTTTGGTTGTGGCTTCTATCCATACAGATCTCGAGGGTGTTTCTAGCCTCTTCTAGCGTACGTTTTGCACCGCTGGAGAATTGAATACAAAGTCAAGAACCATCTTGACATTCAAATTGCAATCTGGAACGCCCTCTTTCTTTGCAAAATTCATGCATATTCGTAAAGAATCGGTTACCGAAAGCTAGAACTTTGGAACTTTTGCACACTTGCAGAAATGAATGAAAAGTCACGACCCAGCTCAACATTCAATCAATAAGAATTCTAGAATGCCACTTTGGTTGTGGCTTCTATCCATACAGATCTCGAGAGTGTTTCTAGCCTCTTCTAGCGTACGTTTTGCACTGCTGAAGAATTGAATACAAAGTCAAGAACCATCTTGACATTCAAATTGCAATCTGGAACGCCCTCTTTCTTTGCAAAATTCATGCATATTCGTCATGAATCGGTTACCAAAAGCTAGTACTTTGGAACTTTTGCACACTTGCAGAATTGAATGAAAAGTCACGACCCACCTCAACTTTCAATCAATAAGAATTCTAGAATGCCACTATGGTTGTGGCTTCTATCCAAACAGATCTCGAGAGTGTTTCTAGCCTCTTCTAGCGTACGTTTTGCACTGCTGAAGAATTGAATACAAAGTCAAGAACCATCTTGACATTCAAATGGTAATCCGGAACGCCCTCTTTCTTTGCAAAATTCATGCATATTCGTCAAGAATCGGTTACCGAAAAATAGAACTTTGGAAGTTTGCACACTTGCAGAATTGAATGAAAAGTCACGACCCAGCTCAACATTCAATCAATAAGAATTCTAGAATGCCACTTTGGTTGTCGCTTCTATCCATACAGATCTCGAGAGTGTTTCTAGCCTCTTCTAGCGTACGTTTTGCACTGCTGAAGAATTGAATACAAAGTCAAGAACCATCTTGACATTCAAATTGCAATCTGGAACGCCCTCTTTCTTTGCAAAATTCATGCATATTCGTCAATAATCGGTTACCGAAAGCTAGAACTTTGGAACTTTTGCACACTTGCAGAATTGAATGAAAAGTCACGACCCAGCTCAACATTCAATCAACAAGAATTCTAGAATGCCACTTTGGTTGTGGCTTCTATCCATACAGATCTCGAGAGTGTTTCTAGCCACTTCTAGCGTACGTTTTGCACTTCTGAAGAATTGAATACAAAGTCAAGAACCATCTTGACATTCAAATTGCAATCTGGAACGCCCTCTTTCTTTGCAAAATTCATGCATATTCGTCAAGAATCGGTTACCGAAAGCTAGAACTTTGGAACTTTTGCACACTTGCAGAATTGACCGAAAAGTCACGACCCACCTCAACATTCAATCAATAAGAATTCTCGAATGCCACTTTGGTTGTGGCTTCTATCCATACAGATCTCGAGAGTGTTTCTAGCCTCTTCTAGCGTACATTTTGCACTGCTGAAGAATTGAATACAAAGTCAAGAACAATCTTGACATTCAAATGGCAATTTGGAACGCCCTCTTTCTTTGCAAAATTCATGCATATTCGTCAAGAATCGGTTACTGAAAGCTAGAACTTTGGAACTTTTGCACACTTGCAGAATTGAATGAAAAGTCACGACCCACCTCAACATTCAATCAATAAGAATTGTAGAATGCCACTTTAGTTGTGGCTTCTATCCATACAGATCTCGAGAGTGTTTCTAGCCTCTTCTAGCGTACGTTTTGCACTGCTGAAGAATTGAATACAAAGTCAAGAACCATCTTGACATTCAAATGGCTATCTAGAACGCCCTCTTTCTTTGCAAGATTCATGCATATTCGTCAAGAATCGGTTACCGAAAGCTAGAACTTTGGAACTTTTGCACACTTGCAGAATTGAATGAAAAGTCACAACCCACCTCAACATTCAATCAATAAGAATTCTAGAATGCCACTTTGGTTGTGGCTTCTATCCATACAGATCTCGAGAGTGTTTCTAGCCTCTTCTACCGTACGTTTTGTATTGCTGAAGAATTGAATACAAAGTCAAGAACCATCTTGACATTCAAATGGCAATCTGGAACGCCCTCTTTCTTTGCAAAATTCATGCATATTCGTCAAGAATCGGTTACCGAAAGCTAGAACTTTGGAACTTTTGCACACTTGCAGAATTGAATGAAAAGTCACGACCCACCTCAACATTCAATCAATAAGAATTCTAGAATGCCACTTTGGTTGTGGCTTCTATCCATACAGATCTCGAGAGTGTTTCTAGCCTCTTCTAGCGTACGTTTTGTATTGCTGAAGAATTGAATACAAAGTCAAGAACCATCTTGACATTCAAATGGCAATCTGGAACGCCCTCTTTCTTTGCAAAATTCATGCATATTCGTCAAGAATCGGTTACCGAAAGCTAGAACTTTGGAACTTTTGCACACTTGCAGAATTGAATGAAAAGTCACGACCCACCTCAACATTCAATCAATAAGAATTCTAGAATGCCACTTTGGTTGTGGCTTCTATCCATACAGATCTCGAGCGTGTTTCTAGCCTCTTCTAGCGTACGTTTTGTAGTGCTGAAGAATTGAATACAAAGTCAAGAACCATCTTGACATTCAAATGGCAATCTGGAACGCCCTCTTTCTTTGCAAAATTCATGCATATTCGTCAAGAATCGGTTACCGAAAGCTAGAACTTTGGAACTTTTGCACACTTGCAGAATTGAATGAAAAGTCACGACCCACCTCAACATTCAATCAATAAGAATTCTAGAATGCCACTTTGGTTGTGGCTTCTATCCATACAGATCTCGAGAGTGTTTCTAGCCTCTTCTAGCGTACGTTTTGTATTGCTGAAGAATTGAATACAAAGTCAAGAACCATCTTGACATTCAAATGGCAATCTGGAACGCCCTCTTTCTTTGCAAAATTCATGCATATTCGTCAAGAATCGGTTACCGAAAGCTAGAACTTTGGAACTTTTGCACACTTGCAGAATTGAATGAAAAGTCACGACCCACCTCAACATTCAATCAATAAGAATTCTAGAATGCCACTTTGGTTGTGGCTTCTATCCATACAGATCTCGAGCGTGTTTCTAGCCTCTTCTAGCGTACGTTTTGTAGTGCTGAAGAATTGAATACAAAGTCAAGAACCATCTTGACATTCAAATGGCAATCTGGAACGCCCTCTTTCTTTGCAAAATTCATGCATATTCGTCAAGAATCGGTTACCGAAAGCTAGAACTTTGGAACTTTTGCACACTTGCAGAATTGAAGGAAAAGTCACGACCCACCTCAACATTCAATCAATAAGAATTCTAGAATGCCACTATGGTTGTGGCTTCTATCCATACAGATCTCGAGAGTGTTTCTAGCCTATTCTAGGGTACGTTTTGCACTGCTGCAGAATTGAATACAAAGTCAAGAACCATCTTGACATTCAAATGGCAATCTCGAACGCCCTCTTTCTTTGCAAAATTCATGCATATTCGTCAAGAATCGGTTACCGAAAGCTAGAACTTTGGAACTTTTGCACACTTGCAGAATTGAATGAAAAGTCACGACCCACCTCAAAATTCAATCAATAAGAATTCTAGAATTCCCCTTTGGTTGTGGCTTCTATCCATACAGATCTCGAAAGTTTTTCTAGCCTCTTCTAGCGTACATTTTGCACTGCTGATACGAAGTCAAGAACCATCTTGACATTCAAATGGCAATTTGGAACGCCCTCTTTCTTTGCAAAATTCATGCATATTCGGCAAGAATCGGTTACCGAAAGCTAGAACTTTGGAACTTTTGCACACTTGCAGAATTGAATGAAAAGTCACGACCCACCTCAACATTCAATCAATAAGAATTCTAGAATGCCACTTTGGTTGTGGCTTCTATCCATACAGATCTCGAGAGTGTTTCTAGCCTCTTCTAGCGTACGTTTTGCACTGCTGCAGAATTGAATACAAAGTCAAGAACCATCTTGACATTCAAATGGCTATCTAGAACGCCCTCTTTCTTTGCAAGATTCATGCATATTCGTCAAGAATCGGTTACCGAAAGCTAGAACTTTGGAACTTTTGCACACTTGCAGAATTGAATGAAAAGTCACAACCCACCTCAACATTCAATCAATAAGAATTCTAGAATGCCACTTTGGTTGTGGCTTCTATCCATACAGATCTCGAGAGTGTTTCTAGCCTCTTCTACCGTACGTTTTGTATTGCTGAAGAATTGAATACAAAGTCAAGAACCATCTTGACATTCAAATGGCAATCTGGAACGCCCTCTTTCTTTGCAAAATTCATGCATATTCGTCAAGAATCGGTTACCGAAAGCTAGAACTTTGGAACTTTTGCACACTTGCAGAATTGAATGAAAAGTCACGACCCACCTCAAAATTCAATCAATAAGAATTCTAGAATTCCCCTTTGGTTGTGGCTTCTATCCATACAGATCTCGAAAGTTTTTCTAGCCTCTTCTAGCGTACGTTATGCACTGCTGATACAAAGTCAAGAACCATCTTAACATTCAAATGGCAATTTGGAACGCCCTCTTTCTTTGCAAAATTCATGCATATTCGTCAAGAATCGGTTACCGAAAGCTAGAACTTTGGAACTTTTGCACACTTGCAGAATTGAATGAAAAGTCACGACCCACCTCAACATTCAATCAATAAGAATTCTAGAATGCCACTTTGGTTGTGGCTTCTTTCCATACAGATCTCGAGCGTGTTTCTAGCCTCTTCTAGCGTACATTTTGCCCTGCTGAAGAATTGAATACAAAGTCAAGAACCATCTTGACATTCAAATGGCAATCTGGAACGCCCTCTTTCTTTGCAAAATTCATGCATATTCGTCAAGAATCGGTTACCGAAAGCTAGAACTTTGGAACTTTTGCACACTTGCAGAATTGAATGAAAAGTCTCGACCCACCTCAATATTCAATCAATAAGAATTCTAGAATGCCCCTTTGGTTGTGGCTTCTATCCATACAGATCTCGAAAGTTTTTCTAGCCTCTTCTAGCGTATGTTTTGCACTGCTGATACAAAGTCAAGAACCATCTTGACATTCAAATGGCAATATGGAAGGCCCTCTTTCTTTGCAAAATTCATGCATATTCGTCAAGAATCGGTTACCGAAAGCTAGAACTTTGGAACTTTTGCACACTTGCAGAATTGAATGAAAAGTCACGACCCACCTCAACATTCAATCAATAAGAATTCTAGAATGCCACTAGGTTGTGGCTTCTATCCATACAGATCTCGAGAGTGTTTCTAGCCTCTTCTAGCGTACGTTTTGCACTGCTGGAGAATTGAATACAAAGTCAAGAACCATCTTGACATTCAAATTGCAATCTGGAACGCCCTCTTTCTTTGCAAAATTCATGCATATTCGTCAAGAATCGGTTACCGAAAGCTAGAACTTTGGAACTTTTGCACACTTGCAGAATTGAATGAAAAGTCACGACCCACCTCAACATTCAATCAATAAGAATTCTAGAATGCCACTTTGGTTGTGGCTTCTATCCATAGAGATCTCGAGAGTGTTTCTAGCCTCTTCTAGCGTACGTTTTGCACTGTTGAAGAATTGAATACAAAGTCAAGAACCATCTTGACATTCAAATTACAATCTGGAACGCCCTCTTTCTTTGCAAAATTCATGCATATTCGTCAAGAATCGGTTACCGAAAGCTAGAACTTTGGAACTTTTGCACACTTGCAGAATTGAAGGAAAAGTCACGACCCACCTCAACATTCAATCAATAAGAATTCTAGAATGCCACTATGGTTGTGGCTTCTATCCATACAGATCTCGAGAGTGTTTCTAGCCTCTTCTAGGGTACGTTTTGCACTGCTGGAGAATTGAATACAAAGTCAAGAACCATCTTGACATTCAAATTGCAATCTGGAACGCCCTCTTTCTTTGCAAAATTCATGCATATTCGTCAAGAATTGGTTACCGAAAGCTAGAACTTTGGAAGGTTTGCACACTTGCAGAATTGAATGAAAAGTCACGACCCAGCTCAACATTCAATCAATAAGAATTCTAGAATGCCACTTTGGTTGTGGCTTCTATCCATACAGATCTCGAGAGTGTTTCTAGCCTCTTCTAGCGTACGTTTTGCACTGCTGAAGAATTGAATACAAAGTCAAGAACCATCTTGACATTCAAATTACAATCTGGAACGCCCTCTTTCTTTGTAAAATTCATGCATATTCGTCAAGAACCGGTTACCGAAAGCTAGAACTTTGGAACTTTTGCACACTTGCAGAATTGAATGAAAAGTCACGACCCACCTCAACATTCAATGAATAAGAATTCTAGAATGCCACTTTAGTTGTGGCTTCTATCCATAGAGATCTCGAGGTTGTTTCTAGCCTCTTCTAGCGTACATTTTGCACTGCTGGAGAATTGAATACCAAGTCAAGAACCATCTTGACATTCAAATGGTAATCCGGAACGCCCTCTTTCTTTGCAAAATTCATGCATATTCGTCAAGAATCGGTTCCCGAAAGCTAGAACTTTGGAACTTTTGCACACTTGCAGAATTGAATGAAAAGTCACGACCCACCTCAACATTCAATGAATAAGAATTCTAGAATGCCACTTTGGTTGTGGCTTCTATCCATACAGATCTCGAGAGTGTTTCTAGCCTCTTCTAGCGTACGTTTTGCACTGCTGAAGAATTGAATACAAAGTCAAGAACCATCTTGACATTCGAATTGCAATCTGGAACGCCCTATTTCTTTGCAACATTCATGCATATTCGTCAAGAACCGGTTACCGAAAGCTAGAACTTTGGAACTTTTGCACACTTGCAGAATTGAATGAAAAGTCACGACCCACCTCAACATTCAATGAATAAGAATTCTAGAATGCCACTTTAGTTGTGGCTTCTATCCATAGAGATCTCGAGGTTGTTTCTAGCCTCTTCTAGCGTACGTTTTGCACTGCTGGAGAATTGAATACAAAGTCAAGAACCATCTTGACATTCAAATGGTAATCCGGAATGCCCTCTTTCTTTGCAAAATTCATGCATATTCGTCAAGAATCGGTTCCCGAAAGCTAGAACTTTGGAAGGTTTGCACACTTGCAGAATTGAATGAAAATTCACGACCCAGCTCAACATTCAATCAATAAGAATTCTAGAATGCCACTTTGGTTGTGGCTTCTATCCATACAGATCTCGAGAGTGTTTCTAGCCTCTTCTAGCGTACGTTTTGCACTGCTGAAGAATTGAATACAACGTCAAGAACCATCTTGACATTCGAATTGCAATCTGGAACGCCCTCTTTCTTTGCAAAATTCATGCATATTCGTCAAGAATCGGTTACCGAAAGCTAGAACTTTGGAACTTTTGCACACTTGCAGAATTGAATGAAAAGTCACGACCCACCTCAACATTCAATCAATAAGAATTCTAGAATGCCACTTTGGTTGTGGCTTCTATCCATAGAGATCTCGAGAGTGTTTCTAGCCTCTTCTAGCGTACGTTTTGCACTGTTGAAGAATTGAATACAAAGTCAAGAACCATCTTGACATTCAAATTACAATCTGGAACGCCCTCTTTCTTTGCAAAATTCATGCATATTCGTCAAGAATCGGTTACCGAAAGCTAGAACTTTGGAACTTTTGCACACTTGCAGAATTGAAGGAAAAGTCACGACCCACCTCAACATTCAATCAATAAGAATTCTAGAATGCCACTATGGTTGTGGCTTCTATCCATACAGATCTCGAGAGTGTTTCTAGCCTCTTCTAGGGTACGTTTTGCACTGCTGGAGAATTGAATACCAAGTCAAGAACCATCTTGACATTCAAATTGCAATCTGGAACGCCCTCTTTCTTTGCAAAATTCATGCATATTCGTCAAGAATCGGTTACCGAAAGCTAGAACTTTGGAAGGTTTGCACACTTGCAGAATTGAATGAAAAGTCACGACCCACCTCAACATTCAATCAATAAGAATTCTAGAATGCCACTTTGGTTGTGGCTTTTATCCATAGAGATCTCGAGAGTGTTTCTAGCCTTTTCTAGCGTACGTTTTGCACTGCTGAAGAATTGAATACAACGTCAAGAACCATCTTGACATTCAAATTGCAATCTGGAAGCCCTCTTTCTTTGCAAAATTCATGCATATTCGTTAAGAATCGGTTACCGAAAGCTAGAACTTTGGAACTTTTGCACACTTGCTGAATTGAATGAAAAGTCACGAACCACCTCAACTTTCAATCAATAAGAATTCTAGAATGCCACTTTGGTGGTGGCTTCTATCGATAGAGATCTCAAGAGTGTTTCTAGCCTCTTCTAGCGTACGTTTTGCACCGCTGGAGAATTGAATACAAAGTCAAGAACCATCTTGACATTCAAATTGCAATCTGGAACGCCCTCTTTCTTTGCAAAATTCATGCATATTCGTCAAGAATCGGTTACCGAAAGCTAGAACTTTGGAACTTTTGCACACTTGCAGAATTGAATGAAAAGTCACGACCCACCTCAACATTCAATCATTAAGAATTCTAGAATGCCACTTTGGTTGTGGCTTCTATCCATACAGATCTCGAGGGTGTTTCTAGCCTCTTCTAGCGTACGTTTTGCACCGCTGGAGAATTGAATTCAAAGTCAAGAACCATCTTGACATTCAAATTGCAATCTGGAACGCCCTCTTTCTTTGCAAAATTCATGCATATTCGTCAAGAATCGGTTACCAAAAGCTAGAACTTTGGAAGGTTTGCACACTTGCAGAATTGAATGAAAAGTCACGACCCAGCTCAACATTCAATCAATAAGAATTCTAGAATGCCACTTTGGTTGTGGCTTCTATCCATACAGATCTCGAGAGTGTTTCTAGCCTCTTCTAGCGTACGTTTTGCACTGCTGAAGAATTGAATACAAAGTCAAGAACCATCTTGACATTCGAATTGCAATCTGGAACGCCCTCTTTCTTTGCAACATTCATGCATATTCGTCAAGAACCGGTTACCGAAAGCTAGAACTTTGGAACTTTTCAACACTTGCAGAATTGAATGAAAAGTCACGACCCACCTCAACATTCAATGAATAAGAATTCTAGAATGCCACTTTAGTTGTGGCTTCTATCCATAGAGATCTCGAGGTTGTTTCTAGCCTCTTCTAGCGTACGTTTTGCACTGCTGGAGAATTGAATACAAAGTCAAGAACCATCTTGACATTCAAATGGTAATCCGGAACGCCCTCTTTCTTTGCAAAATTCATGCATATTCGTCAAGAATCGGTTCCCGAAAGCTAGAACTTTGGAACTTTTGCACACTTGCAGAATTGAATGAAAAGTCACGACCCACCTCAACATTCAATGAATAAGAATTCTAGAATGCCACTTTAGTTGTGGCTTCTATCCATAGAGATCTCGAGGTTGTTTCTAGCCTCTTCTAGCGTACGTTTTGCACTGCTGGAGAATTGAATACAAAGTCAAGAACCATCTTGACATTCAAATGGTAATCCGGAACGCCCTCTTTCTTTGCAAAATTCATGCATATTCGTCAAGAATCGGTTCCCGAAAGCTAGAACTTTGGAACTTTTGCACACTTGCAGAATTGAATGAAAAGTCACGACCCACCTCAACATTCAATCAATAAGAATTCTAGAATGCCACTTTGGTTGTGGCTTTTATCCATAGAGATCTCGAGAGTGTTTCTAGCCATTTCTAGCGTACGTTTTGCACTGCTAAAGAATTGAATACAACGTCAAGAACCATCTTGACGTTCAAATTGCAATCTGGAAGCCCTCTTTCTTTGCAAAATTCATGCATATTCGTCAAGAATCGGTTACCGAAAGCTAGAACTTTGGAACTTTTGCACACTTGCAGAATTGAATGAAAAGTCACGAACCACCTCAACTTTCAATCAATAAGAATTCTAGAATGCCACTTTGGTTGTGGCTTCTATCGATAGAGATCTCAAGAGTGTTTCTAGCCTCTTCTAGCGTACGTTTTGCACCGCTGGAGAATTGAATACAAAGTCAAGAACCATCTTGACATTCAAATTGCAATCTGGAACGCCCTCTTTCTTTGCAAAATTCATGCATATTCGTCAAGAATCGGTTACCGAAAGCTAGAACTTTGGAACTTTTGCACACTTGCAGAATTGAATGAAAAGTCACGACCCACCTCAACATTCAATCATTAAGAATTCTAGAATGCCACTTTGGTTGTGGCTTCTATCCATACAGATCTCGAGGGTGTTTCTAGCCTCTTCTAGCGTACGTTTTGCACCGCTGGAGAATTGAATACAAAGTCAAGAACCATCTTGACATTCAAATTGCAATCTGGAACGCCCTCTTTCTTTGCAAAATTCATGCATATTCGTCAAGAATGGATTACCGAAAGCTAGAACTTTGGAACTTTTGCACACTTGCAGAATTGAATGAAAAGTCACGACCCACCTCAACATTCAATCAATAAGAATTCTAGAATGCCACTATGGTTGTGGCTTCTATCCATACAGATCTCGAGAGTGTTTCTAGCCTCTTCTAGCGTACGTTTTGCACTGCTGGAGAATTGAATACAAAGTCAAGAACCATCTTGACATTCAAATTGCAATCTGGAACGCCCTCTTTCTTTGCAAAATTCATGCATATTCGTCAAGAATCGGTTACCAAAAGCTAGAACTTTGGAAGGTTTGCACACTTGCAGAATTGAATGAAAATTCACGACCCAGCTCAACATTCAATCAATAAGAATTCTAGAATGCCACTTTGGTTGTGGCTTCTATCCATACAGATCTCGAGAGTGTTTCTAGCCTCTTCTAGCGTACGTTTTGCACTGCTGAAGAATTGAATACAACGTCAAGAACCATCTTGACATTCGAATTGCAATCTGGAACGCCCTCTTTCTTTGCAACATTCATGCATATTCGTCAAGAACCGGTTACCGAAAGCTAGAACTTTGGAACTTTTGCACACTTGCAGAATTGAATGAAAAGTCACGACCCACCTCAACATTCAATGAATAAGAATTCTAGAATGCCACTTTAGTTGTGGCTTCTATCCATAGAGATCTCGAGGGTGTTTCTAGCCTCTTCTAGCGTACGTTTTGCACTGCTGGAGAATTGAATACAAAGTCAAGAACCATCTTGACATTCAAATGGAAATCCGGAACGCCCTCTTTCTTTGCAAAATTCATGCATATTCGTCAAGAATCGGTTCCCGAAAGCTAGAACTTTGGAACTTTTGCACACTTGCAGAATTGAATGAAAAGTCACGACCCACCTCAACATTCAATGAATAAGAATTCTAGAATGCCACTTTGGTTGTGGCTTCTATCCATACAGATCTCGAGGGTGTTTCTAGCCTCTTCTAGCGTACGTTTTGCACTGCTGGAGAATTGAATACAAAGTCAAGAACCATCTTGACATTCAAATTGTAATCCGGAACGCCCTCTTTCTTTGCAAAATTCATGCATATTCGTCAAGAATCGGTTCCCGAAAGCTAGAACTTTGGAACTTTTGCACACTTGCAGAATTGAATGAAAAGTCACGACCCACCTCAACATTCAATCAATAAGAATTCTAGAATGCCACTTTGGTTGTGGCTTTTATCCATAGAGATCTCGAGAGTGTTTCTAGCCTCTTCTAGCGTACGTTTTGCACTGCTGAAGAATTGAATACAACGTCAAGAACCATCTTGACATTCAAATCGCAATCTAGAAGCCCTCTTTCTTTGCAAAATTCATGCATATTCGTCAAGAATCGGTTACCGAAAGCTAGAACTTTGGAACTTTTGCACACTTGCAGAATTGAATGAAAAGTCACGACCCACCTCAACTTTCAATCAATAAGAATTCTAGAATGCCACTTTGGTTGTGGCTTCTTTCCATACAGATCTCGAGTGTAATATCCTTAATTTTCTGTACTGGTTCCTATGTACAGAATAAACGGAATATATGAGCTCTGTTTCAGGAAAAAGATGTGGTCCTTTATGTAAAGAAAATGATTAAATTGCAAAAGAAAGGAAAAGAAAGGACTTAAATGCAAATATGGAAAGTTTAAGGTAAGAAAGGAAAGGTAGACAAAAATGTGGGGTCTTAAAGTGTAATTTTAGCCAAATTAAGGGACTTAATTATAAAGAAGGAAAAGTTCCCTGGGGCTAAAGTATAATTAAAGAAAATAGGCCAGAAGTGGTTTGCACCGCCCGACAGCATTTCAATCCCAGATTCTACCAGAAGGTAGGGCAGGTGACGCCGGGTAACCAAGCCTAATACCGGAATTTTTGAAGACTCCAGATAGCCAGAAATGGACTGATCGTCCAAAAGTTATAAAAATTAATACCGGATACCCTAGGTTCCAGATATAAGTGAGAAAATACAGGATGCTGCACCCTTATGGGGCGGATGTCGGGAAACTGATAGGATACCGATAGGAGGTCTGTAGGAAAAGTTATTCACAAAATAAAAATTCCAGACGGGAGTGTGAGGCCTCCAGGGATCCGGGTTGGAGATTTATCGGTATTTTTAAAGGGGCTAAACGCGATCGAATGACTTCGGTCAGATGACCGTTATAACCCCCAAGGATGCCTGAACACAGTTGGACACTGTATCTGGGGAAAAGAGCCGGTGTCCGAAAAAGGTGTATAATCGGTAAATAATAGTTAAAATATTCAATGAACTGTGTTAAAGGAAGATTTCTCGTAATGCGTGCCATACAGGTAATGGACCCAGGAAGCCCAAAAATGGCGCCATTAGAGGCCCAATAAGACTCTTGGACTGATAGGTGGGCCAGTGTCCAGCATATCCCCGGAAAAGTGCGAAATTACGAAAATGCCCCTATGTTGTACAAAAAGGGCAGCAGATGAATAAAGGGTATTCTGGTCATTTTGGACAGACCCAGAGGTCAAGACATGTCTAAATAAGGTTGACTAGAGCCAGTATAAGCTTTGACCGAGTCCAGAAAGGTGTGAAATGACGATTTTGCCCTTAGGGTTAAAATAGGACAAGATAGGGCACCAAGGGCATTTTGGTCATTTCGCAGGGGATCTGTAATTGAGTCTGGACCCAGTATTAAAAAGTTAATGATATAAAGGGTCTAGATACTAAATGTGAGGTCAGTAGACATAAAAAGGATCTTCAGAAACATCAGGTGCAGAAAACAGCACGTTTTTCGAGGCGATGGACCGGGCCGGTACCGGAGTGGACCGGAAAGCTTCCGGAAGGCTCTAGCTCCCTCTCATTTTCGCCATGTGAAGAATGTGGGAGGTGAGGTGTCCCATGAGTTGGCATTGAGTGATGTCATGCATGATGCAGTAAAAGGAATAAAGAAAAATAGGAAATTCAGGAAAAACCAGGACCACAGGATCATAAGTCTTCAAAATTACAAGATTGCCCTTGCTCAACACTATAAATACCCCCCCTTACCCCTTCATTTCGGTGCAAGCAAGAAAGAGAGGAAGAAAGAAGTTCTTGAGAGAGAAAGTGAGAGAAAGAAAGAAGTAAGGAAGTTCTGGTGAAGTTGGAAGTAGTAGGGAAGTTCTAAAGCACTGCTTTTGAGGTAACAACTAATCCTAGCTCTTATGTAATGTCTTTGTGATGTGTTGTCTTGTTTGGTTGATTGTTGTCCTATATGTTATGCTTGAAGCTCTATTCCAATGCTATGATCATATGTTATTGAATATGGAAGCATGCAGCATACTTATCTGTACACAGTCACAAGCAAGCACCGTCACTCTGCATTACATATTTTGTTATGATTATTGTTACTGGGATTCTTTTGAATCTCATTCCCAAACATAACATTACAGGGGAGGTTCTGTCAAAATAAAATTTGGGAATCTTAAGAGACGCCGGTAGGCTGCCGAAATTCCGGCAACGAAGACGGAACAAAGAAAGGAACTGATACGTACTGTGTACGTAGTGCTGTCTAAGGAGGCTGGAAGTGAGTGGACCCAGAAGGTTCATCCAGTCTTTCCTGGGTACTACGTAGAATGGTAGTTCTCACAAGGGAATTACCGAATCGGTACAACATCGGTTACTTTCTAGAGAAGAATTGTAGCAGTTATGCTGCCGGATTGTAGACAGAGAAGGATGTAATAAAATATGAGTTAATCATACACTGATAAATAACAGTTGATTATTTGATATTAATTATTATCTGGCTGTATGACTGATATGTGTTGGTTGTATGCTTGGGTATGTAAAGACTAAATGCTGAAAATAGGCTCAGTGAACAGTAACTCGTGAAGACCCATTCATGTTTGATAAATCATTAAAAATAGTAAATGATTGAATTAATGTACGAAATTTTTAGGGTATACAGTAGACATACTAAGCTTTAATTTGATATATAGAATGTCTAATTTGGATGTATACACGAAAAGATATAAATGGTTAAAGTTGGGACCAGAATGCTGGATTCAGGAGAAAGTCATTGGATGAACAGTAATATTTGAACGATGACCCACGTTAAATTTGTCAAGGATTGGTCAGCCAATGATTTTTCCCTGAAATATATTTGAGTTAGCTTCATGTAGCAATTTGAAACACTTCATTTCGATTTTTCTAGAATTAGTTATGAATTTTCAAAGTCAGGTCACTCATCTGGAATTTGCCATAGTGAACAGTACTCGACATGAATAAAATTCCAGATTAAGTGTTTAGACTTCAATGACCCTGAAAGTGGTTTAAGTGCTACTGAATGGTCCCTAAGATGTATAAAAATAAGGATGTGACATTTTGGTATCAGAGCAAAGGATTCTGGCTTAAGAAATGCTCTGAGTAGATGATTTATAGAAAGATATACCATGATAAAGCCGTCATAATTGACACTAAGTTAGTGTTTGCAGGATGGCTAGACATAGATTTGGGTCTGAAACTACAGTAAACCAATGGGAATTAAGACCAGAGGTCTCTAGTTCAGATAGTTCAGAAGAAGAGATAGTAAGCAATGATTCTGACCTCTGGACACCTCCAGTAGCTGGTGATTCTGAGGAGGATAGTTCCTCGGTAGGATCAAACTTTCCAATTGATGATCAGGAGGTGATGATAACAGAAGGCCCTATTCCTGCCATTCCCATAAGTGCAGTACCCTTGAATATAACAGACAGTTCAGGATCCAGCCAAGTACGTGTTCAGAGTAATGCGCCAGATCCCAGTAGGCCCGAAGTGACTCTAGTAGAAATGTATTTGGGAGGTTTAATCGTAAGAATGGTCCCAGGGAGGAACCTGAGTAGAGAGCAACTTGAGAGCTCAGTAGCATTAGCCCGACAACTATACGAGTTGAGGCAGACCCTGTTCGAAAACATAGATCAAGATTATTCGGTCTACCAGGAGTTTATCACAAGAGTGAAAGCCATATATCAAGCCTGGGATCCAAATGTGTTAACCATGGGGCTTTGGCTAGAAATTATGAATGACATATTGCCGAAGACTCCTACCTGGAGATCGGAGTTGGACCAGTATTTTGATAGAGAATCATATTGTACCATATCCGACTGGATCTACCTAGTAGGAGATTATATTAGAATGAAGTTTAAGAAAAATTAGAGTAATATTTCTAATGTATAAAAGACTAGAATGGTACTGTAATATGTACATATACTCTGTATGTATATTATGTGTGAAATGAAATGAAAAGGAATTATGTTATTTATCGTATTCCCTTCTGTTTTTTTAAGTATAACAAAATGGTACGAACAAGGAGAACTATTCCAGCTGAGGAACCCCGAGAGGCTGGAAACCTTAATCAAATGATTCTAGAACGATTAGAACAGCAACAAAAGATGATAGAAGAAATGAGAGCTGCTCAAGCACGAAATGAACAAGAAAGAGATGCTGCCATAGCCGCGGCAGTAGCAGCAGCTGTAAATAATTTAAGACCGCCAGAGCCTTCAGGAGCAACTAGTAGAGAACCTGAAGAAGTACCACAGCAGGCGGAACAGCCCCAGAGAAGGGTTGAATCAAGGGAGGAGGCAGTTGGCATCCAACAATGGATGGTGCGATTTTGCAAACACAATCCTCCCATATTCGAAGGGACATTTGAAGTTCATGTAGCAGAAAATTGGGTCAGCAGATTAGAGAAGATCTTTAAGGTCCTCGACTGCCCGACGGAAACCAAGGCCCAAATGGCCATCTATCAATTGGAAAAGGATGCGGATAGATGGTGGAAGAATACAGAGTTACTTCTCCAAGCAAGAGATATTCCAGTTACCTGGGAAGTATTTCTTGAGCAATTTTATGAGAAATATTTTCCTCAATCTGTCAGAGATGAAAGGGAGGCTGAATTCCTTGTGCTGAGGCAAGGAGAAAAAGAATCTTTTGACGAATATTTGGCCAAGTTCATCCGGCTATCTCAATATTCAACTTACCTACGCCAAGTGGATGACGAACGCTGGATGACAGAAAGAATGATTCGAGGGCTGAATTCTATGTTAAAGGAGAAGTTAACTCCCCAACAATACAGCCAGTTCAATAAGGCTGTGGAAGCATGTCGAATCGTTGAGAACAGCATGAATCATAGAATGCTGTCCAGATCTGGGAGTAAAGATCAAGCGACTCCTGATAAGGCCGGACGGAATCAAGAAGCGGCCAGTGGGAGCGGCTATAAGAAAAGAAAGCGCCCGTGGCAGACCAAGAGGCCTAATAGGGGAAATTTCCGCGGAAGATCCAATAACCGGGATCCAAAGGCCCCAGTATGTGAAAAGTGTGGAAAGAATCATGGTGACAGACCATGCTTGATGGGCCAGAATGTATGCTACACCTGCGGAAAGCCCGGACATTTTTCCAGGGAATGTCCTCAAGCTATAACTGATCCAAGGCCAAGGACGGCGGGACGAGTATTTGCACTCACTAGAGAGGATGCTCAGCGATCATCTGAGATGATCCAAGGTACAATCTATCTCAATGATCATGCTGTGACTGCCCTATTTGATTCGGGTGCAAGTCATTCCTTTATATCTTATGAATGTGCTAAATGCCTAGGCCTTCTGATCAGCAAGTTACGTTATGATATACAGGTGAAAACCCCCACCAACGCTAGGGTGATCACATCTGATGCCTGTCTAAATAGTGTGGTGCGTTATGAGCACTGCAGTACCACCCTGGACCTGATCTGTATGCCTTTCCAGGAGATTGAAGTCATACTTGGTTTAAATTGGTTATCCTCCAATAATGTGATGTTGGACTGCAGAAACAAGACCCTAGTTCTTGGTCCAAAGATCACTGATCGGAGCCTAGAAGTACAACTGAACTTCGTGACAGAGGCTCAGGCAGAAAAATGTCTACGGAAAGGATGTCAGGGATATGTGGTATTCTTTTCTGTTCAAGCAGAAGTGGAGGAAGGCATCGAGGAGGTTCCTGTAGTCAATGAATTTCCTGAAGTCTTTCCAAAGGAGATTCAGGGATTGCCTTCGGAGCGTGAAGTGGAGTTTGCGATCGACATTGTACCTGGAGCTGGACCAGTATCAAAAGCCCCATACAGGATGGCTCCCAACGAAATGATGGAATTGAAGAAGCAAATTGAGGAGCTATTGGAGAAGGGTTTTATACGACCCAGTGTATCGCCATGGGGTGCTCCAGTACTGTTCGTCAAGAAGAAAGATGGTAGCTTAAGGCTGTGCATTGACTACAGGGAATTAAATAAGCTTACAGTTAAGAACAAGTATCCTCTTCCCAGAATTGATGACCTGCTAGATCAATTGGCAGGAGCGAGCTTATTCTCCAAAATTGACTTGAGATCTGGCTACCATCAACTAAGGGTCAAGCCAGAAGATATTCCAAAGACGGCGTTCAGAACGCGCTACGGACATTTTGAATTTTTGGTGATGCCTTTTGGACTAACCAATGCACCTGCTATTTTCATGGACTATATGAACCGGATTTTCAGGCCTTATCTAGATCAGTTCGTTGTGGTCTTTATTGATGATATTCTGGTGTATTCCAAATCTCCAGAGGAGCATGAAAGGCATTTGAGGATTGTTCTTGGTACCCTTAAAGAGAAGAAGCTCTATGCTAAGCTGAGTAAGTGCGAGTTTTGGCTTTCAGAAGTCAAATTTCTCGGTCATGTCATATCCCGAGACGGGGTAGCTGTAGATCCTAGCAAAGTTGAAGCAGTTTTGAGCTGGGAACAGCCAAGGACAGTGACAGAGATTAGAAGTTTTCTCGGCCTAGCAGGGTACTACAGACGATTCATTCAAGACTTTTCTCGAAGTGCCTTACCACTTACCAAGCTGACCAGAAAGAATCAGCAGTTTAAGTGGGATGAGAAGTGCGAGGCTAGCTTCCAGCAGTTGAAGCAGAGATTAACGACTACTCCCGTGCTGATTATTCCAGACCCAACTCAGACTTATGTAGTCTACACTGATGCTAGCAAGCAGGGGCTGGGATGTGTGCTTATGCAGCAAGGTCGAGTAGTAGCCTACGCCTCTCGGCAGTTAAAGCCACATGAAGAGAATTATCCCACTCATGATCTGGAGCTTGCGGCGGTGGTCTATGCCCTGAAGATATGGAGGCACTATTTATATGGAGCAACGATAGAGTTGTTTTGCGACCACAAAAGCCTGAAGTATCTGCAGGATCAGAAGGAGCTGAACATGAGGCAGCGGCGATGGATGGAATTGTTAAAAGATTATGATTTCCAGATTAAATACCATCCAGGAAAAGCCAATGTGGTAGCTGATGCCCTGAGTAGAAAGGTGGTGCAGGTTGCATACATGATGATCAAGGAATTGGAACTGATAGAAGATATGCGCGACTGGAGCCCTCTATATCAAATGCAACTGACGGAGAATCCTTTTGGAGGAGTTCATGTCAGATCTTGCATAGAATATGAGATCAAAGGGGCTCAGGAACAGGATAAGCTCGCAGCAATATTCAAAGACAAGCTGGAGAAAGGGAAGACAAGGAATTTTGAGATGTCCCCAGACGGATTGCTACAGTTTAGGGGAAAACCCTATATCCCAAATATTGGGGGATTAAGGGAAAGAATTCTGGAGGAAGCACATAAAAGCCGATATACGGTACATCCAGGTATGACCAAAATGTACCATGATGTTAAAAGGTTATTCTGGTGGCCTGGACTGAAGAAAGATGTTGTAGCTTACGTATCTAAGTGCTTAACCTGCCAGAAAGTGAAAGTTGAACATCAAAAGCCAGCAGGAACGTTGCAGCCTTTAGATATTCCTGAGTGGAAATGGGATGGGATTGCCATGGACTTTGTGGAAGGACTACCCTTGACACCAAGTAGACATGATGCGGTTTGGGTAGTAATCGATCGACTGACAAAGTCAGCACATTTCCTGGCAATCAATAAGAGAGATTCTCTAGAAAAGCTGGCAAAGCTGTATATAAAGGAGATCGTTAGGCTCCATGGTATCCCAAGCAGCATTGTGTCTGATAGAGATCCTCGATTTACTTCAAATTTCTGGAGGGCTCTACAGGAAGAAATGGGCACTACTCTCAGATTCAGTACAGCTTATCATCCTCAGACAGATGGTCAATCTGAAAGAACAATACAGACGTTAGAGGATATGCTGAGAGCATGTGTCCTAGATTTCAAAGGCAGCTGGGATATCCATTTACCCCTTATAGAGTTTGCATACAACAATGGTTATCAGGCCAGTATACAGATGGCACCTTTTGAAGCACTCTATGGACGGAAATGTAGATCCCCCTTATGCTGGCTAGAGTTGAGCGAGAGAAGAATGCTTGGTCCGGATATAGTGGATCAAACTGCAGAACAAGTTGCGGTAATTAGAAAACGATTGTTGACGGCTCAAAGCAGACAGAAGAGCTATGCAGATGTCAGAAGGAAGCCGTTGGAGTTTGAAGAAGGAGAGCATGTATTCCTTAAGTTAACTCCAACCACAGGAGCCGGACGATCGATTAAGGTAAAGAAGTTGCATCCAAGATACATCGGGCCATTCCAGATTCTCTCAAAGATAGGAGCAGTAGCCTATAAGTTGGCTCTTCCTCCGAATCTCAGCCAGATACATGATGTGTTCCATGTTTCCCAATTAAAGAAGTATATTCCAGATCCATCTCATGTGATTGAGCAAGATGAGGTCGCACTGCGAGATGACTTGACCTATGAGGTTGGACCGGTACGAATTACTGATAGAAAAGTCAAGCAGTTGCGGAATAAGCAAATTCCTTTAGTTAAAGTGATCTGGAAAGGCTTGACTGAACAAGAGGCTACATGGGAAACAGAAGAAAAGATGAGAGAAAAGTACCCTGAATTATTTGTATAGGGTAGATGTAATGTAAATTTCGGGGACGAAATTTATTTTTAGGGGGAGAGAAATGTAATATCCTTAATTTTCTGTACTGGTTCCTATGTACAGAATAAACGGAATATATGAGCTCTGTTTCAGGAAAAAGATGTGGTCCTTTATGTAAAGAAAATGATTAAATTGCAAAAGAAAGGAAAAGAAAGGACTTAAATGCAAATATGGAAAGTTTAAGGTAAGAAAGGAAAGGTAGACAAAAATGTGGGGTCTTAAAGTGTAATTTTAGCCAAATTAAGGGACTTAATTATAAAGAAGGAAAAGTTCCCTGGGGCTAAAGTATAATTAAAGAAAATAGGCCAGAAGTGGTTTGCACCGCCCGACAGCATTTCAATCCCAGATTCTACCAGAAGGTAGGGCAGGTGACGCCGGGTAACCAAGCCTAATACCGGAATTTTTGAAGACTCCAGATAGCCAGAAATGGACTGATCGTCCAAAAGTTATAAAAATTAATACCGGATACCCTAGGTTCCAGATATAAGTGAGAAAATACAGGATGCTGCACCCTTATGGGGCGGATGTCGGGAAACTGATAGGATACCGATAGGAGGTCTGTAGGAAAAGTTATTCACAAAATAAAAATTCCAGACGGGAGTGTGAGGCCTCCAGGGATCCGGGTTGGAGATTTATCGGTATTTTTAAAGGGGCTAAACGCGATCGAATGACTTCGGTCAGATGACCGTTATAACCCCCAAGGATGCCTGAACACAGTTGGACACTGTATCTGGGGAAAAGAGCCGGTGTCCGAAAAAGGTGTATAATCGGTAAATAATAGTTAAAATATTCAATGAACTGTGTTAAAGGAAGATTTCTCGTAATGCGTGCCATACAGGTAATGGACCCAGGAAGCCCAAAAATGGCGCCATTAGAGGCCCAATAAGACTCTTGGACTGATAGGTGGGCCAGTGTCCAGCATATCCCCGGAAAAGTGCGAAATTACGAAAATGCCCCTATGTTGTACAAAAAGGGCAGCAGATGAATAAAGGGTATTCTGGTCATTTTGGACAGACCCAGAGGTCAAGACATGTCTAAATAAGGTTGACTAGAGCCAGTATAAGCTTTGACCGAGTCCAGAAAGGTGTGAAATGACGATTTTGCCCTTAGGGTTAAAATAGGACAAGATAGGGCACCAAGGGCATTTTGGTCATTTCGCAGGGGATCTGTAATTGAGTCTGGACCCAGTATTAAAAAGTTAATGATATAAAGGGTCTAGATACTAAATGTGAGGTCAGTAGACATAAAAAGGATCTTCAGAAACATCAGGTGCAGAAAACAGCACGTTTTTCGAGGCGATGGACCGGGCCGGTACCGGAGTGGACCGGAAAGCTTCCGGAAGGCTCTAGCTCCCTCTCATTTTCGCCATGTGAAGAATGTGGGAGGTGAGGTGTCCCATGAGTTGGCATTGAGTGATGTCATGCATGATGCAGTAAAAGGAATAAAGAAAAATAGGAAATTCAGGAAAAACCAGGACCACAGGATCATAAGTCTTCAAAATTACAAGATTGCCCTTGCTCAACACTATAAATACCCCCCTTACCCCTTCATTTCGGTGCAAGCAAGAAAGAGAGGAAGAAAGAAGTTCTTGAGAGAGAAAGTGAGAGAAAGAAAGAAGTAAGGAAGTTCTGGTGAAGTTGGAAGTAGTAGGGAAGTTCTAAAGCACTGCTTTTGAGGTAACAACTAATCCTAGCTCTTATGTAATGTCTTTGTGATGTGTTGTCTTGTTTGGTTGATTGTTGTCCTATATGTTATGCTTGAAGCTCTATTCCAATGCTATGATCATATGTTATTGAATATGGAAGCATGCAGCATACTTATCTGTACACAGTCACAAGCAAGCACCGTCACTCTGCATTACATATTTTGTTATGATTATTGTTACTGGAATTCTTTTGAATCTCATTCCCAAACATAACATTACAGGGGAGGTTCTGTCAAAATAAAATTTGGGAATCTTAAGAGACGCCGGTAGGCTGCCGAAATTCCGGCAACGAAGACGGAACAAAGAAAGGAACTGATACGTACTGTGTACGTAGTGCTGTCTAAGGAGGCTGGAAGTGAGTGGACCCAGAAGGTTCATCCAGTCTTTCCTGGGTACTACGTAGAATGGTAGTTCTCACAAGGGAATTACCGAATCGGTACAACATCGGTTACTTTCTAGAGAAGAATTGTAGCAGTTATGCTGCCGGATTGTAGACAGAGAAGGATGTAATAAAATATGAGAGAGTTAATCATACACTGATAAATAACAGTTGATTATTTGATATTAATTATTATCTGGCTGTATGACTGATATGTGTTGGTTGTATGCTTGGGTATGTAAAGACTAAATGCTGAAAATAGGCTCAGTGAACAGTAACTCGTGAAGACCCATTCATGTTTGATAAATCATTAAAAATAGTAAATGATTGAATTAATGTACGAAATTTTTAGGGTATACAGTAGACATACTAAGCTTTAATTTTATATATAGAATGTCTAATTTGGATGTATACACGAAAAGATATAAATGGTTAAAGTTGGGACCAGAATGCTGGATTCAGGAGAAAGTCATTGGATGAACAGAAATATTTGAACGATGACCCACGTTAAATTTGTCAAGGATTGGTCAACCAATGATTTTTCCCTTAAATATATTTGAGTTAGCTTCATGTAGCAATTTGAACCACTTCATTTCGATTTTTCTAGAATTAGTTATGAATTTTCAAAGTCAGGTCACTCATCTGGAATTTGCCATAGTGAACAGTACTCGACATGAATAAAATTCCAGATTAAGTGTTTAGACTTCAATGACCCTGAAAGTGGTTTAAGTGCTACTGAATGGTCCCTAAGATGTATAAAAATAAGGATGTGACATCGAGCGTGTTTCTAGCCTCTTCTAGCGTACATTTTGCACTGCTGAAGAATTGAATACAAAGTCAAGAACCATCTTGACATTCAAATGGCAATCTGGAACGCCCTCTTTCTTTGCAAAATTCATGCATATTGGTCAAGAATCGGTTACCGAAAGCTAGAACTTTGGAACTTTTGCACACTTGCAGAATTGAATGAAAAGTCACGACCCACCTCAACATTCAATCAATAAGAATTCTAGAATGCCACTTTGGTTGTGGCTTCTATCCATACAGATCTCGAGAGTGTTTCTAGCCTCTTCTAGCGTACGTTTTGCACTGCTGAAGAATTGAATACAAAGTCAAGAACCATCTTGACATTCAAATGGCTATCTAGAACGCCCTCTTTCTTTGCAAAATTCATGCATATTCTTCAAGAATCGGTTACCGAAAGCTAGAACTTTGGAACTTTTGCACACTTGCAGAATTGAATGAAAAGTCACGACCCACCTCAACATTCAATCAATAAGAATTCTAGAATGCCACTTTGGTTGTGGCTTCTATCCATAGAGGTCTCGAGAGTGTTTCTAGCCTCTTCTAGCGTACGTTTTTCACTACTGAAGAATTGAATACAAAGTCAAGAACCATCTTGACATTCAAATGGTAATCCGGAACGCCCTCTTTCTTTGCAAAATTCATGCATATTCGTCAAGAATCGGTTACCGAAAGCTAGAACTTTGGAACTTTTGCACACTTGCAGAATTGAATGAAAAGTCACGACCCACCTCAACATTCAATCAATAAGAATTCTAGAATGCCACTATGGTTGTGGCTTCTATCCATACAGATCTCGAGAGTGTTCTAGCCTCTTCTAGCGTACATTTTGCACCGCTGGAGAATTGAATACAAAGTCAAGAACCATCTTGACATTCAAATTGCAATCTGGAACGCCCTCTTTCTTTGCAAAATTCATGCATATTCGTCAAGAATCGGTTACCGAAAGCTAGAACTTTGGAACTTTTGCACACTTGCAGAATTGAATGAAAAGTCACGACCCACCTCAACATTCAATCATTAAGAATTCTAGAATGCCACTTTGGTTGTGGCTTCTATCCATACAGATCTCGAGGGTGTTTCTAGCCTCTTCTAGCGTACATTTTGCACCGCTGGAGAATTGAATACAAAGTCAAGAACCATCTTGACATTCAAATTGCAATCTGGAACGCCCTCTTTCTTTGCAAAATTCATGCATATTCGTCAAGAATCGGTTACCGAAAGCTAGAACTTTGGAACTTTTGCACACTTGCAGAATTGAATGAAAAGTCACGACCCACCTCAACATTCAATCATTAAGAATTCTAGAATGCCACTTTGGTTGTGGCTTCTATCCATACAGATCTCGAGGGTGTTTCTAGCCTCTTCTAGCGTACGTTTTGCACCGCTGGAGAATTGAATATAAAGTCAAGAACCATCTTGACATTCAAATTACAATCTGGAACGCCCTCTTTCTTTGCAAAATTCATGCATATTCGTCAAGAATGGATTACCGAAAGCTAGAACTTTGGAACTTTTGCACACTTTCAGAATTGAATGAAAAGTCACGACCCACCTCAACATTCAATCAATAAGAATTCTAGAATGCCACTATGGTTGTGGCTTCTATCCATACAGATCTCGAGAGTGTTTATAGCCTCTTCTAGCGTACGTTTTGCACTGCTGGAGAATTGAATACAAAGTCAAGAACCATCTTGACATTCAAATTGCAATCTGGAACGCCCTCTTTCTTTGCAAAATTCATGCATATTCGTCAAGAATCGGTTACCAAAAGCTAGAACTTTGGAAGGTTTGCACACTTGCAGAATTGAATGAAAAGTCACGACCCAGCTCAACATTCAATCAATAAGAATTCTAGAATGCCACTTTGGTTGTGGCTTCTATCCATACAGATCTCGAGAGTGTTTCTAGCCTCTTCTAGCGTACGTTTTGCACTGCTGAAGAATTGAATACAAAGTCAAGAACCATCTTGACATTCAAATTGCAATCTGGAACGCCCTCTTTCTTTGCAAAATTCATGCATATTCGTCAAGAATCGGTTACCGAAAGCTAGAACTTTGGAAGGTTTGCACACTTGCAGAATTGAATGAAAATTCACGACCCACCTCAACATTCAATCAATAAGAATTCTAGAATGCCACTTTGGTTGTGGCTTCTATCCATACAGATCTCGAGGGTGTTTCTAGCCTCTTCTAGCGTACGTTTTGCACTGCTGGAGAATTGAATACAAAGTCAAGAACCATCTTGACATTCAAATGGTAATCCGGAACGCCCTCTTTCTTTGCAAAATTCATGCATATTCGTCAAGAATCAGTTCCCGAAAAGAATATTGGAACTTTTGCACACTTGCAGTATTGAATGAAAAGTCACGACCCACCTCAACATTCAATCAATAAGAATTCTAGAATGCCACTTTGGTTGTGGCTTCTATCCATACAGATCTCGAGGGTGTTTCTAGCCTCTTCTAGCGTACGTTTTGCACTGCTGAAGAATTGAATACAAAGTCAAGAACCATCTTGACATTCAAATTGCAATCTGGAACGCCCTCTTTCTTTGCAAAATTCATGCATATTCGTCAAGAATCGGTTACCGAAAGCTAGAACTTTGGAACTTTTGCACACTTGCAGAATTGAATGAAAAGTCACGACCCACCTCAACATTCAATCATTAAGAATTCTAGAATGCCACTTTGGTTGTGGCTTCTATCCATACAGATCTCGAGGGTGTTTCTAGCCTCTTCTAGCGTACGTTTTGCACCGCTGGAGAATTGAATATAAAGTCAAGAACCATCTTGACATTCAAATTACAATCTGGAACGCCCTATTTCTTTGCAAAATTCATGCATATTCGTCAAGAATGGATTACCGAAAGCTAGAACTTTGGAACTTTTGCACACTTTCAGAATTGAATGAAAAGTCACGACCCACCTCAACATTCAATCAATAAGAATTCTAGAATGCCACTATGGTTGTGGCTTCTATCCATACAGATCTCGAGAGTGTTTATAGCCTCTTCTAGCGTACGTTTTGCACTGCTGGAGAATTGAATACAAAGTCAAGAACCATCTTGACATTCAAATTGCAATCTGGAACGCCCTCTTTCTTTGCAAAATTCATGCATATTCGTCAAGAATCGGTTACCAAAAGCTAGAACTTTGGAAGGTTTGCACACTTGCAGAATTGAATGAAAAGTCACGACCCAGCTCAACATTCAATCAATAAGAATTCTAGAATGCCACTTTGGTTGTGGCTTCTATCCATACAGATCTCGAGAGTGTTTCTAGCCTCTTCTAGCGTACGTTTTGCACTGCTGAAGAATTGAATACAAAGTCAAGAACCATCTTGACATTCAAATTGCAATCTGGAACGCCCTCTTTCTTTGCAAAATTCATGCATATTCGTCAAGAATCGGTTACCGAAAGCTAGAACTTTGGAAGGTTTGCACACTTGCAGAATTGAATGAAAATTCACGACCCACCTCAACATTCAATCAATAAGAATTCTAGAATGCCACTTTGGTTGTGGCTTCTATCCATACAGATCTCGAGGGTGTTTCTAGCCTCTTCTAGCGTACGTTTTGCACTGCTGGAGAATTGAATACAAAGTCAAGAACCATCTTGACATTCAAATTGCAATCTGGAACGCCCTCTTTCTTTGCAAAATTCATGCATATTCGTCAAGAATCGGTTACCAAAAGCTAGAACTTTGGAAGGTTTGCACACTTGCAGAATTGAATGAAAAGTCACGACCCAGCTCAACATTCAATCAATAAGAATTCTAGAATGCCACTTTGGTTGTGGCTTCTATCCATACAGATCTCGAGAGTGTTTCTAGCCTCTTCTAGCGTACGTTTTTCACTACTGAAGAATTGAATACAAAGTCAAGAACCATCTTGACATTCAAATGGTAATCCGGAACGCCCTCTTTCTTTGCAAAATTCATGCATATTCATCAAGAATCGGTTACCGAAAGCTAGAACTTTGGAACTTTTGCACACTTGCAGAATTGAATGAAAAGTCACGAACCACCTCAACTTTCAATCAATAAGAATTCTAGAATGCCACTTTGATTGTGGCTTCTATCGATAGAGATCTCAAGAGTGTTTCTAGCCTCTTCTAGCGTACATTTTGCACCGCTGGAGAATTGAATACAAAGTCAAGAACCATCTTGACATTCAAATTGCAATCTGGAACGCCCTCTTTCTTTGCAAAATTCATGCATATTCGTCAAGAATCGGTTACCGAAAGCTAGAACTTTGGAACTTTTGCACACTTGCAGAATTGAATGAAAAGTCACGACCCACCTCAACATTCAATCATTAAGAGTTCTAGAATGCCACTTTGGTTGTGGCTTCTATCCATACAGATCTCGAGGGTGTTTCTAGCCTCTTCTAGCGTACATTTTGCACTGCTGAAGAATTGAATACAAAGTCAAGAACCATCTTGACATTCAAATTGCAATCTGGAACGCCCTCTTTCTTTGCAAAATTCATGCATATTCGTCAAGAATCGGTTACCGAAAGCTAGAACTTTGGAACTTTTGCACACTTGCAGAATTGAATGAAAAGTCACGACCCACCTCAACATTCAATCAATAAGAATTCTAGAATGCCACTTTGGTTGTGGCTTCTTTCCATACAGATCTCGAGCGTGTTTCTAGCCTCTTCTAGCGTACGTTTTGCACTGCTGGAGAATTGAATACAAAGTCAAGAACCATCTTGACATTCAAATGGTAATCCGGAACGCCCTCTTTCTTTGCAAAATTCATGCATATTCGTCAAGAATCAGTTCCCGAAAAGAATATTGGAACTTTTGCACACTTGCAGTATTGAATGAAAAGTCACGACCCACCTCAACATTCAATCAATAAGAATTCTAGAATGCCACTTTGGTTGTGGCTTCTATCCATACAGATCTCGAGGGTGTTTCTAGCCTCTTCTAGCGTACGTTTTGCACTGCTGAAGAATTGAATACAAAGTCAAGAACCATCTTGACATTCAAATTGCAATCTGGAACGCCCTCTTTCTTTGCAAAATTCATGCATATTCGTCAAGAATCGGTTACCGAAAGCTAGAACTTTGGAACTTTTGCACACTTGCAGAATTGAATGAAAAGTCACGACCCACCTCAACATTCAATCATTAAGAATTCTAGAATGCCACTTTGGTTGTGGCTTCTATCCATACAGATCTCGAGGGTGTTTCTAGCCTCTTCTAGCGTACGTTTTGCACCGCTGGAGAATTGAATATAAAGTCAAGAACCATCTTGACATTCAAATTACAATCTGGAACGCCCTATTTCTTTGCAAAATTCATGCATATTCGTCAAGAATGGATTACCGAAAGCTAGAACTTTGGAACTTTTGCACACTTTCAGAATTGAATGAAAAGTCACGACCCACCTCAACATTCAATCAATAAGAATTCTAGAATGCCACTATGGTTGTGGCTTCTATCCATACAGATCTCGAGAGTGTTTATAGCCTCTTCTAGCGTACGTTTTGCACTGCTGGAGAATTGAATACAAAGTCAAGAACCATCTTGACATTCAAATTGCAATCTGGAACGCCCTCTTTCTTTGCAAAATTCATGCATATTCGTCAAGAATCGGTTACCAAAAGCTAGAACTTTGGAAGGTTTGCACACTTGCAGAATTGAATGAAAAGTCACGACCCAGCTCAACATTCAATCAATAAGAATTCTAGAATGCCACTTTGGTTGTGGCTTCTATCCATACAGATCTCGAGAGTGTTTCTAGCCTCTTCTAGCGTACGTTTTGCACTGCTGAAGAATTGAATACAAAGTCAAGAACCATCTTGACATTCAAATTGCAATCTGGAACGCCCTCTTTCTTTGCAAAATTCATGCATATTCGTCAAGAATCGGTTACCGAAAGCTAGAACTTTGGAAGGTTTGCACACTTGCAGAATTGAATGAAAATTCACGACCCACCTCAACATTCAATCAATAAGAATTCTAGAATGCCACTTTGGTTGTGGCTTCTATCCATACAGATCTCGAGGGTGTTTCTAGCCTCTTCTAGCGTACGTTTTGCACTGCTGGAGAATTGAATACAAAGTCAAGAACCATCTTGACATTCAAATTGCAATCTGGAACGCCCTCTTTCTTTGCAAAATTCATGCATATTCGTCAAGAATCGGTTACCAAAAGCTAGAACTTTGGAAGGTTTGCACACTTGCAGAATTGAATGAAAAGTCACGACCCAGCTCAACATTCAATCAATAAGAATTCTAGAATGCCACTTTGGTTGTGGCTTCTATCCATACAGATCTCGAGAGTGTTTCTAGCCTCTTCTAGCGTACGTTTTTCACTACTGAAGAATTGAATACAAAGTCAAGAACCATCTTGACATTCAAATGGTAATCCGGAACGCCCTCTTTCTTTGCAAAATTCATGCATATTCATCAAGAATCGGTTACCGAAAGCTAGAACTTTGGAACTTTTGCACACTTGCAGAATTGAATGAAAAGTCACGAACCACCTCAACTTTCAATCAATAAGAATTCTAGAATGCCACTTTGATTGTGGCTTCTATCGATAGAGATCTCAAGAGTGTTTCTAGCCTCTTCTAGCGTACATTTTGCACCGCTGGAGAATTGAATACAAAGTCAAGAACCATCTTGACATTCAAATTGCAATCTGGAACGCCCTCTTTCTTTGCAAAATTCATGCATATTCGTCAAGAATCGGTTACCGAAAGCTAGAACTTTGGAACTTTTGCACACTTGCAGAATTGAATGAAAAGTCACGACCCACCTCAACATTCAATCATTAAGAGTTCTAGAATGCCACTTTGGTTGTGGCTTCTATCCATACAGATCTCGAGGGTGTTTCTAGCCTCTTCTAGCGTACATTTTGCACTGCTGAAGAATTGAATACAAAGTCAAGAACCATCTTGACATTCAAATTGCAATCTGGAACGCCCTCTTTCTTTGCAAAATTCATGCATATTCGTCAAGAATCGGTTACCGAAAGCTAGAACTTTGGAACTTTTGCACACTTGCAGAATTGAATGAAAAGTCACGACCCACCTCAACATTCAATCATTAAGAATTCTAGAATGCCACTTTGGTTGTGGCTTCTATCCATACAGATCTCGAGGGTGTTTCTAGCCTCTTCTAGCGTACGTTTTGCACCGCTGGAGAATTGAATACAAAGTCAAGAACCATCTTGACATTCAAATTGCAATCTGGAACGCCCTCTTTCTTTGCAAAATTCATGCATATTCGTCAAGAATCGGTTACCGAAAGCTAGAACTTTGGAACTTTTGCACACTTGCAGAATTGAATGAAAAGTCACGACCCACCTCAACATTCAATCATTAAGAATTCTAGAATGCCACTTTGGTTGTGGCTTCTATCCATACAGATCTCGAGGGTGTTTCTAGCCTCTTCTAGCGTACGTTTTGCACTGCTGAAGAATTGAATACAAAGTCAAGAACCATCTTGACATTCAAATTGCAATCTGGAACGCCCTCTTTCTTTGCAAAATTCATGCATATTCGTCAAGAATCGGTTACCGAAAGCTAGAACTTTGGAACTTTTGCACACTTGCAGAATTGAATGAAAAGTCACGACCCACCTCAACATTCAATCATTAAGAATTCTAGAATGCCACTTTGGTTGTGGCTTCTATCCATACAGATCTCGAGGGTGTTTCTAGCCTCTTCTAGCGTACGTTTTGCACCGCTGGAGAATTGAATACAAAGTCAAGAACCATCTTGACATTCAAATTGCAATCTGGAACGCCCTCTTTCTTTGCAAAATTCATGCATATTCGTCAAGAATCGGTTACCGAAAGCTAGAACTTTGGAACTTTTGCACACTTGCAGAATTGAATGAAAAGTCACGACCCACCTCAACATTCAATCATTAAGAATTCTAGAATGCCACTTTGGTTGTGGCTTCTATCCATACAGATCTCGAGGGTGTTTCTAGCCTCTTCTAGCGTACGTTTTGCACTGCTGAAGAATTGAATACAAAGTCAAGAACCATCTTGACATTCAAATTGCAATCTGGAACGCCCTCTTTCTTTGCAAAATTCATGCATATTCGTCAAGAATCGGTTACCGAAAGCTAGAACTTTGGAAGGTTTGCACACTTGCAGAATTGAATGAAAATTCACGACCCACCTCAACATTCAATCAATAAGAATTCTAGAATGCCACTTTGGTTGTGGCTTCTATCCATACAGATCTCGAGGGTGTTTCTAGCCTCTTCTAGCGTACGTTTTGCACCGCTGGAGAATTGAATACAAAGTCAAGAACCATCTTGACATTCAAATTGCAATCTGGAACGCCCTCTTTCTTTGCAAAATTCATGTATATTCATCAAGAATCGATTACCGAAAGCTAGCACTTTGGAACTTTTGCACACTTGCAGAATTGAATGAAAATTCACGACCCACCTCAACATTCAATCAATAAGAATTCTAGAATGCCACTTTGGTTGTGGCTTCTATCCATACATATCTCGAGGGTGTTTCTAGCCTCTTCTAGCGTACGTTTTGCACTGCTGGAGAATTGAATACAAAGTCAAGAACCATCTTGACATTCAAATGGTAATCCGGAACGCCCTCTTTCTTTGCAAAATTCATGCATATTCGTCAAGAATCAGTTCCCGAAAAGAATATTGGAACTTTTGCACACTTGCAGTATTGAATGAAAAGTCACGACCCACCTCAACATTCAATCAATAAGAATTCTAGAATGCCACTTTGGTTGTGGCTTCTATCCATACAGATCTCGAGAGTGTTTCTAGCCTCTTCTAGCGTACGTTTTGCACTGCTGAAGAATTGAATACAACGTCAAGAACCATCTTGACATTCGAATTGCAATCTGGAACGCCCTCTTTCTTTGCAACATTCATGCATATTCGTCAAGAATCGGTTACCGAAAGCTAGAACTTTGGAAGGTTTGCACACTTGCAGAATTGAATGAAAAGTCACGACCCACCTCAACATTCAATCAATAAGAATTCTAGAATGCCACTTTGGTTGTGGCTTCTATCCATGCAGATCTCGAGGGTGTTTCTAGCCTCTTCTAGCGTACGTTTTGCACTGCTGGAGAATTGAATACAAAGTCAAGAACCATCTTGACATTCAAATGGTAATCCGGAACGCCCTCTTTCTTTGCAAAATTCATGCATATTCGTCAAGAATCGGTTCCCGAAAGCTAGAACTTTGGAACTTTTGCACACTTGCAGAATTGAATGAAAAGTCACGACCCACCTCAACATTCAATCAATAAGAATTATAGAATGCCACTTTGGTTGTGGCTTTTATCCATAGAGATCTCGAGAGTGTTTCTAGCCTTTTCTAGCGTACGTTTTGCACTGCTGAAGAATTGAATACAACGTCAAGAACCATCTTGACATTCAAATTGCAATCTGGAAGCCCTCTTTCTTTGCAAAATTCATGCATTTTCGTCAAGAATCGGTTACCGAAAGCTAGAACTTTGGAACTTTTGCACACTTGCAGAATTGAATGAAAAGTCACGAACCACCTCAACTTTCAATCAATAAGAATCCTAGAATGCCACTTTGGTTGTGGCTTCTATCCATACAGATCTCAAGAGTGTTTCTAGCCTCTTCTAGCGTACGTTTTGCACCGCTGGAGAATTGAATACAAAGTCAAGAACCATCTTGACATTCAAATTGCAATCTGGAACGCCCTCTTTCTTTGCAAAATTCATGCATATTCGTCAAGAATCGGTTACCGAAAGCTAGAACTTTGGAACTTTTGCACACTTGCAGAATTGAATGAAAAGTCACGACCCACCTCAACATTCAATCATTAAGAATTCTAGAATGCCACTTTGGTTGTGGCTTCTATCCATACAGATCTCGAGGGTGTTTCTAACCTCTTATAGCGTACGTTTTGCACCGCTGGAGAATTGAATACAAAGTCAAGAACCATCTTGACATTCAAATTGCAATCTGGAACGCCCTCTTTCTTTGCAAAATTCATGCATATTCATCAAGAATCGATTACCGAAAGCTAGAACTTTGGAACTTTTGCACACTTGCAGAATTGAATGAAAAGTCACGACCCACCTCAACATTCAATCAATAAGAATTCTAGAATGCCACTATGGTTGTGGCTTCTATCCATACAGATCTCGAGAGTGTTCTAGCCTCTTCTAGCGTACATTTTGCACCGCTGGAGAATTGAATACAAAGTCAAGAACCATCTTGACATTCAAATTGCAATCTGGAACGCCCTCTTTCTTTGCAAAATTCATGCATATTCGTCAAGAATCGGTTACCGAAAGCTAGAACTTTGGAACTTTTGCACACTTGCAGAATTGAATGAAAAGTCACGACCCACCTCAACATTCAATCATTAAGAATTCTAGAATGCCACTTTGGTTGTGGCTTCTATCCATACAGATCTCGAGGGTGTTTCTAGCCTCTTCTAGCGTACGTTTTGCACCGCTGGAGAATTGAATACAAAGTCAAGAACCATCTTGACATTCAAATTGCAATCTGGAACGCCCTCTTTCTTTGCAAAATTCATGCATATTCGTCAAGAATCGGTTACCGAAAGCTAGAACTTTGGAACTTTTGCACACTTGCAGAATTGAATGAAAAGTCACGACCCACCTCAACATTCAATCATTAAGAATTCTAGAATGCCACTTTGGTTGTGGCTTCTATCCATACAGATCTCGAGGGTGTTTCTAGCCTCTTCTAGCGTACGTTTTGCACCGCTGGAGAATTGAATACAAAGTCAAGAACCATCTTGACATTCAAATTGCAATCTGGAACGCCCTCTTTCTTTGCAAAATTCATGTATATTCATCAAGAATCGATTACCGAAAGCTAGCACTTTGGAACTTTTGCACACTTGCAGAATTGAATGAAAATTCACGACCCACCTCAACATTCAATCAATAAGAATTCTAGAATGCCACTTTGGTTGTGGCTTCTATCCATACATATCTCGAGGGTGTTTCTAGCCTCTTCTAGCGTACGTTTTGCACTGCTGGAGAATTGAATACAAAGTCAAGAACCATCTTGACATTCAAATGGTAATCCGGAACGCCCTCTTTCTTTGCAAAATTCATGCATATTCGTCAAGAATCAGTTCCCGAAAAGAATATTGGAACTTTTGCACACTTGCAGTATTGAATGAAAAGTCACGACCCACCTCAACATTCAATCAATAAGAATTCTAGAATGCCACTTTGGTTGTGGCTTCTATCCATACAGATCTCGAGAGTGTTTCTAGCCTCTTCTAGCGTACGTTTTGCACTGCTGAAGAATTGAATACAACGTCAAGAACCATCTTGACATTCGAATTGCAATCTGGAACGCCCTCTTTCTTTGCAACATTCATGCATATTCGTCAAGAATCGGTTACCGAAAGCTAGAACTTTGGAAGGTTTGCACACTTGCAGAATTGAATGAAAAGTCACGACCCACCTCAACATTCAATCAATAAGAATTCTAGAATGCCACTTTGGTTGTGGCTTCTATCCATACATATCTCGAGGGTGTTTCTAGCCTCTTCTAGCGTACGTTTTGCACTGCTGGAGAATTGAATACAAAGTCAAGAACCATCTTGACATTCAAATGGTAATCCGGAACGCCCTCTTTCTTTGCAAAATTCATGCATATTCGTCAAGAATCAGTTCCCGAAAAGAATATTGGAACTTTTGCACACTTGCAGTATTGAATGAAAAGTCACGACCCACCTCAACATTCAATCAATAAGAATTCTAGAATGCCACTTTGGTTGTGGCTTCTATCCATACAGATCTCGAGAGTGTTTCTAGCCTCTTCTAGCGTACGTTTTGCACTGCTGAAGAATTGAATACAACGTCAAGAACCATCTTGACATTCGAATTGCAATCTGGAACGCCCTCTTTCTTTGCAACATTCATGCATATTCGTCAAGAATCGGTTACCGAAAGCTAGAACTTTGGAAGGTTTGCACACTTGCAGAATTGAATGAAAAGTCACGACCCACCTCAACATTCAATCAATAAGAATTCTAGAATGCCACTTTGGTTGTGGCTTCTATCCATGCAGATCTCGAGGGTGTTTCTAGCCTCTTCTAGCGTACGTTTTGCACTGCTGGAGAATTGAATACAAAGTCAAGAACCATCTTGACATTCAAATGGTAATCCGGAACGCCCTCTTTCTTTGCAAAATTCATGCATATTCGTCAAGAATCGGTTCCCGAAAGCTAGAACTTTGGAACTTTTGCACACTTGCAGAATTGAATGAAAAGTCACGACCCACCTCAACATTCAATCAATAAGAATTATAGAATGCCACTTTGGTTGTGGCTTTTATCCATAGAGATCTCGAGAGTGTTTCTAGCCTTTTCTAGCGTACGTTTTGCACTGCTGAAGAATTGAATACAACGTCAAGAACCATCTTGACATTCAAATTGCAATCTGGAAGCCCTCTTTCTTTGCAAAATTCATGCATTTTCGTCAAGAATCGGTTACCGAAAGCTAGAACTTTGGAACTTTTGCACACTTGCAGAATTGAATGAAAAGTCACGAACCACCTCAACTTTCAATCAATAAGAATCCTAGAATGCCACTTTGGTTGTGGCTTCTATCCATACAGATCTCAAGAGTGTTTCTAGCCTCTTCTAGCGTACGTTTTGCACCGCTGGAGAATTGAATACAAAGTCAAGAACCATCTTGACATTCAAATTGCAATCTGGAACGCCCTCTTTCTTTGCAAAATTCATGCATATTCGTCAAGAATCGGTTACCGAAAGCTAGAACTTTGGAACTTTTGCACACTTGCAGAATTGAATGAAAAGTCACGACCCACCTCAACATTCAATCATTAAGAATTCTAGAATGCCACTTTGGTTGTGGCTTCTATCCATACAGATCTCGAGGGTGTTTCTAACCTCTTATAGCGTACGTTTTGCACCGCTGGAGAATTGAATACAAAGTCAAGAACCATCTTGACATTCAAATTGCAATCTGGAACGCCCTCTTTCTTTGCAAAATTCATGCATATTCATCAAGAATCGATTACCGAAAGCTAGAACTTTGGAACTTTTGCACACTTGCAGAATTGAATGAAAAGTCACGACCCACCTCAACATTCAATCAATAAGAATTCTAGAATGCCACTATGGTTGTGGCTTCTATCCATACAGATCTCGAGAGTGTTCTAGCCTCTTCTAGCGTACATTTTGCACCGCTGGAGAATTGAATACAAAGTCAAGAACCATCTTGACATTCAAATTGCAATCTGGAACGCCCTCTTTCTTTGCAAAATTCATGCATATTCGTCAAGAATCGGTTACCGAAAGCTAGAACTTTGGAACTTTTGCACACTTGCAGAATTGAATGAAAAGTCACGACCCACCTCAACATTCAATCATTAAGAATTCTAGAATGCCACTTTGGTTGTGGCTTCTATCCATACAGATCTCGAGGGTGTTTCTAGCCTCTTCTAGCGTACGTTTTGCACCGCTGGAGAATTGAATACAAAGTCAAGAACCATCTTGACATTCAAATTGCAATCTGGAACGCCCTCTTTCTTTGCAAAATTCATGCATATTCGTCAATAATCGGTTACCGAAAGCTAGAACTTTGGAACTTTTGCACACTTGCAGAATTGAATGAAAAGTCACGACCCACCTCAACATTCAATCAATAAGAATTCTAGAATGCCACTTTGGTTGTGGCTTTTATCCATAGAGATCTCGAGAGTGTTTCTAGCCTTTTCTAGCGTACGTTTTGCACTGCTGAAGAATTGAATACAACGTCAAGAACCATCTTGACATTCAAATTGCAATCTGGAAGCCCTCTTTCTTTGCAAAATTCATGCATATTCGTCAAGAATCGGTTACCGAAAGCTAGAACTTTGGAACTTTTGCACACTTGCAGAATTGAATGAAAAGTCACGAACCACCTCAACTTTCAATCAATAAGAATTCTAGAATGCCACTTTGATTGTGGCTTCTATCGATAGAGATCTCAAGAGTGTTTCTAGCCTCTTCTAGCGTACATTTTGCACCGCTGGAGAATTGAATACAAAGTCAAGAACCATCTTGACATTCAAATTGCAATCTGGAACGCCCTCTTTCTTTGCAAAATTCATGCATATTCGTCAAGAATCGGTTACCGAAAGCTAGAACTTTGGAACTTTTGCACACTTGCAGAATTGAATGAAAAGTCACGACCCACCTCAACATTCAATCATTAAGAGTTCTAGAATGCCACTTTGGTTGTGGCTTCTATCCATACAGATCTCGAGGGTGTTTCTAGCCTCTTCTAGCGTACATTTTGCACTGCTGAAGAATTGAATACAAAGTCAAGAACCATCTTGACATTCAAATTGCAATCTGGAACGCCCTCTTTCTTTGCAAAATTCATGCATATTCGTCAAGAATCGGTTACCGAAAGCTAGAACTTTGGAACTTTTGCACACTTGCAGAATTGAATGAAAAGTCACGACCCACCTCAACATTCAATCATTAAGAATTCTAGAATGCCACTTTGGTTGTGGCTTCTATCCATACAGATCTCGAGGGTGTTTCTAGCCTCTTCTAGCGTACGTTTTGCACCGCTGGAGAATTGAATACAAAGTCAAGAACCATCTTGACATTCAAATTGCAATCTGGAACGCCCTCTTTCTTTGCAAAATTCATGCATATTCGTCAAGAATCGGTTACCGAAAGCTAGAACTTTGGAACTTTTGCACACTTGCAGAATTGAATGAAAAGTCACGACCCACCTCAACATTCAATCATTAAGAATTCTAGAATGCCACTTTGGTTGTGGCTTCTATCCATACAGATCTCGAGGGTGTTTCTAGCCTCTTCTAGCGTACGTTTTGCACTGCTGAAGAATTGAATACAAAGTCAAGAACCATCTTGACATTCAAATTGCAATCTGGAACGCCCTCTTTCTTTGCAAAATTCATGCATATTCGTCAAGAATCGGTTACCGAAAGCTAGAACTTTGGAAGGTTTGCACACTTGCAGAATTGAATGAAAATTCACGACCCACCTCAACATTCAATCAATAAGAATTCTAGAATGCCACTTTGGTTGTGGCTTCTATCCATACAGATCTCGAGGGTGTTTCTAGCCTCTTCTAGCGTACGTTTTGCACCGCTGGAGAATTGAATACAAAGTCAAGAACCATCTTGACATTCAAATTGCAATCTGGAACGCCCTCTTTCTTTGCAAAATTCATGTATATTCATCAAGAATCGATTACCGAAAGCTAGCACTTTGGAACTTTTGCACACTTGCAGAATTGAATGAAAAGTCACGACCCACCTCAACATTCAATCAATAAGAATTCTAGAATGCCACTATGGTTGTGGCTTCTATCCATACAGATCTCGAGAGTGTTCTAGCCTCTTCTAGCATACGTTTTGCACCGCTGGAGAATTGAATACAAAGTCAAGAACCATCTTGACATTCGAATTGCAATCTGGAACGCCCTCTTTCTTTGCAACATTCATGCATATTCGTCAAGAATCGGTTACCGAAAGCTAGAACTTTGGAAGGTTTGCACACTTGCAGAATTGAATGAAAAGTCACGACCCACCTCAACATTCAATCAATAAGAATTCTAGAATGCCACTTTGGTTGTGGCTTCTATCCATACAGATCTCGAGGGTGTTTCTAGCCTCTTCTAGCGTACGTTTTGCACTGCTGGAGAATTGAATACAAAGTCAAGAACCATCTTGACATTCAAATGGTAATCCGGAACGCCCTCTTTCTTTGCAAAATTCATGCATATTCGTCAAGAATCGGTTCCCGAAAGCTAGAACTTTGGAACTTTTGCACACTTGCAGAATTGAATGAAAAGTCACGACCCACCTCAACATTCAATCAATAAGAATTCTAGAATGCCACTTTGGTTGTGGCTTCTATCCATACAGATCTCGAGAGTGTTTCTAGCCTCTTCTAGCGTACGTTTTGCACTGCTGAAGAATTGAATACAATTTCAAGAACCATCTTGACATTCAAATCGCAATCTGGAAGCCCTCTTTCTTTGCAAAATTCATGCATATTCGTCAAGAATCGGTTACCGAAAGCTAGAACTTTGGAACTTTTGCACACTTGCAGAATTGAATAAAAAGTCACGACCCACCTCAACTTTCAATCAATAAGAATTCTAGAATGCCACTTTGGTTGTGGCTTCTTTCCATACAGATCTCGAGCGTGTTTCTAGCCTCTTCTAGCGTACATTTTGCACTGCTGAAGAATTGAATACAAAGTCAAGAACCATCTTTACATTCAAATGGCAATCTGGAACGCCCTCTTTCTTTGCAAAATTCATGCATATTCGTCAAGCATCGGTTACCGAAAGCTAGAACTTTGGAAGGTTTGCACACTTGCAGAATTGAATGAAAATTCACGACCCACCTCAACATTCAATCAATAAGAATTCTAGAATGCCACTTTGGTTGTGGCTTCTATCCATACAGATCTCGAGGGTGTTTCTAGCCTCTTCTAGCGTACGTTTTGCACTGCTGGAGAATTGAATACAAAGTCAAGAACCATCTTGACATTCAAATGGTAATCCGGAACGCCCTCTTTCTTTGCAAAATTCATGCATATTCGTCAAGAATCAGTTCCCAAAAAGAATATTGGAACTTTTGCACACTTGCAGTATTGAATGAAAAGTCACGACCCACCTCAACATTCAATCAATAAGAATTCTAGAATGCCACTTTGGTTGTGGCTTCTATCCATACAGATCTCGAGAGTGTTTCTAGCCTCTTCTAGCGTACGTTTTGCACTGCTGAAGAATTGAATACAACGTCAAGAACCATCTTGACATTCGAATTGCAATCTGGAACGCCCTCTTTCTTTGCAACATTCATGCATATTCGTCAAGAATCGGTTACCGAAAGCTAGAACTTTGGAAGGTTTGCACACTTGCAGAATTGAATGAAAAGTCACGACCCACCTCAACATTCAATCAATAAGAATTCTAGAATGCCACTTTGGTTGTGGCTTCTATCCATACAGATCTCGAGAGTGTTTCTAGCCTCTTCTAGCGTACGTTTTGCACTGCTGAAGAATTGAATACAATTTCAAGAACCATCTTGACATTCAAATCGCAATCTGGAAGCCCTCTTTCTTTGCAAAATTCATGCATATTCGTCAAGAATCGGTTACCGAAAGCTAGAACTTTGGAACTTTTGCACACTTGCAGAATTGAATAAAAAGTCACGACCCACCTCAACTTTCAATCAATAAGAATTCTAGAATGCCACTTTGGTTGTGGCTTCTTTCCATACAGATCTCGAGCGTGTTTCTAGCCTCTTCTAGCGTACATTTTGCACTGCTGAAGAATTGAATACAAAGTCAAGAACCATCTTTACATTCAAATGGCAATCTGGAACGCCCTCTTTCTTTGCAAAATTCATGCATATTCGTCAAGAATCGGTTACCGAAAGCTAGAACTTTGGAACTTTTGCACACTTGCAGAATTGAATGAAAAGTCACGACCCACCTCAACATTCAATCAATAAGAATTCTAGAATGCCACTTTGGTTGTGGCTTCTATCCATACAGATCTCGAGAGTGTTTCTAGCCTCTTCTAGCGTACGTTTTGCACTGCTGAAGAATTGAATACAAAGTCAAGAACCATCTTGACATTCAAATGGCTATCTAGAACGCCCTCTTTCTTTGCAAAATTCATGCATATTCTTCAAGAATCGGTTACCGAAAGCTAGAACTTTGGAACTTTTGCACACTTGCAGAATTGAATGAAAAGTCACGACCCACCTCAACATTCAATCAATAAGAATTCTAGAATGCCACTTTGGTTGTGGCTTCTATCCATAGAGGTCTCGAGAGTGTTTCTAGCCTCTTCTAGCGTACGTTTTTCACTACTGAAGAATTGAATACAAAGTCAAGAACCATCTTGACATTCAAATGGTAATCCGGAACGCCCTCTTTCTTTGCAAAATTCATGCATATTCGTCAAGAATCGGTTCCCGAAAGCTAGAACTTTGGAACTTTTGCACACTTGCAGAATTGAATGAAAAGTCACGACCCACCTCAACATTCAATCAATAAGAATTCTAGAATGCCACTTTGGTAGTGGCTTTTATCCATAGAGATCTCGAGAGTGTTTCTAGCCTTTTCTAGCGTACGTTTTGCACTGCTGAAGAATTGAATACAACGTCAAGAACCATCTTGACATTCAAATTGCAATCTGGAAGCCCTCTTTCTTTGCAAAATTCATGCATTTTCGTCAAGAATCGGTTACCGAAAGCTAGAACTTTGGAACTTTTGCCCACTTGCAGAATTGAATGAAAAGTCACGAACCACCTCAACTTTCAATCAATAAGAATTCTAGAATGCCACTTTGGTTGTGGCTTCTATCGATAGAGATCTCAAGAGTGTTTCTAGCCTCTTCTAGCGTACGTTTTGCACTGCTGGAGAATTGAATACAAAGTCAAGAACCATCTTGACATTCAAATTGCAATCTGGAACGCCCTCTTTCTTTGCAAAATTCATGCATATTCGTCAAGAATCGGTTACCGAAAGCTAGAACTTTGGAAGGTTTGCACACTTGCAGAATTGAATGAAAAGTCACGACCCAGCTCAACATTCAATCAATAAGAATTCTAGAATGCCACTTTGGTTGTGGCTTCTATCCATACAGATCTCGAGAGTGTTTCTAGCCTCTTCTAGCGTACGTTTTGCACTGCTGAAGAATTGAATACAATTTCAAGAACCATCTTGACATTCAAATCGCAATCTGGAAGCCCTCTTTCTTTGCAAAATTCATGCATTTTCGTCAAGAATCGGTTACCGAAAGCTAGAACTTTGGAACTTTTGCACACTTGCAGAATTGAATGAAAAGTCACGACCCACCTCAACATTCAATCATTAAGAGTTCTAGAATGCCACTTTGGTTGTGGCTTCTATCCATACAGATCTCGAGGGTGTTTCTAGCCTCTTCTAGCGTACGTTTTGCACCGCTGGAGAATTGAATACAAAGTCAAGAACCATCTTGACATTCAAATTGCAATCTGGAACGCCCTCTTTCTTTGCAAAATTCATGCATATTCATCAAGAATCGATTACCGAAAGCTAGCACTTTGGAACTTTTGCACACTTGCAGAATTGAATGAAAAGTCACGACCCACCTCAACATTCAATCAATAAGAATTCTAGAATGCCACTATGGTTGTGGCTTCTATCCATACAGATCTCGAGAGTGTTCTAGCCTCTTCTAGCATACGTTTTGCACCGCTGGAGAATTGAATACAAAGTCAAGAACCATCTTGACATTCAAATTGCAATCTGGAACGCCCTCTTTCTTTGCAAAATTCATGCATATTCGTCAAGAATCGGTTACCGAAAGCTAGAACTTTGGAACTTTTGCACACTTGCAGAATTGAATGAAAAGTCACGACCCACCTCAACATTCAATCATTAAGAATTCTAGAATGCCACTTTGGTTGTGGCTTCTATCCATACAGATCTCGAGGGTGTTTCTAGCCTCTTCTAGCGTACGTTTTGCACCGCTGGAGAATTGAATACAAAGTCAAGAACCATCTTGACATTCAAATTGCAATCTGGAACGCCCTCTTTCTTTGCAAAATTCATGCATATTCGTCAAGAATCGGTTACCGAAAGCTAGAACTTTGGAACTTTTGCACACTTGCAGAATTGAATAAAAAGTCACGACCCACCTCAACTTTCAATCAATAAGAATTCTAGAATGCCACTTTGGTTGTGGCTTCTTTCCATACAGATCTCGAGCGTGTTTCTAGCCTCTTCTAGCGTACATTTTGCACTGCTGAAGAATTGAATACAAAGTCAAGAACCATCTTTACATTCAAATGGCAATCTGGAACGCCCTCTTTCTTTGCAAAATTCATGCATATTCGTCAAGAATCGGTTACCGAAAGCTAGAACTTTGGAACTTTTGCACACTTGCAGAATTGAATGAAAAGTCACGACCCACCTCAACTTTCAATCAATAAGAATTCTAGAATGCCACTTTGGTTGTGGCTTCTTTCCATACAGATCTCGAGCGTGTTTCTAGCCTCTTCTAGCGTACATTTTGCACTGCTGAAGAATTGAATACAAAGTCAAGAACCATCTTTACATTCAAATGGCAATCTGGAACGCCCTCTTTCTTTGCAAAATTCATGCATATTCGTCAAGAATCGGTTACCGAAAGCTAGAACTTTGGAACTTTTGCACACTTGCAGAATTGAATGAAAAGTCACGACCCACCTCAACTTTCAATCAATAAGAATTCTAGAATGCCACTATGGTTGTGGCTTCTATCCATACAGATCTCGAGGGTGTTTCTAGCCTCTTCTAGCGTACGTTTTGCACTGCTGGAGAATTGAATACAAAGTCAAGAACCATCTTGACATTCAAATTGCAATCTGGAACGCCCTCTTTCTTTGCAAAATTCATGCATATTCGTCAAGAATCGGTTACCGAAAGCTAGAACTTTGGAAGGTTTGCACACTTGCAGAATTGAATGAAAAGTCACGACCCAGCTCAACATTCAATCAATAAGAATTCTAGAATGCCACTTTGGTTGTGGCTTCTATCCATACAGATCTCGAGAGTGTTTCTAGCCTCTTCTAGCGTACGTTTTGCACTGCTGAAGAATTGAATACAATTTCAAGAACCATCTTGACATTCAAATCGCAATCTGGAAGCCCTCTTTCTTTGCAAAATTCATGCATTTTCGTCAAGAATCGGTTACCGAAAGCTAGAACTTTGGAACTTTTGCACACTTGCAGAATTGAATGAAAAGTCACGACCCACCTCAACATTCAATCATTAAGAGTTCTAGAATGCCACTTTGGTTGTGGCTTCTATCCATACAGATCTCGAGGGTGTTTCTAGCCTCTTCTAGCGTACGTTTTGCACCGCTGGAGAATTGAATACAAAGTCAAGAACCATCTTGACATTCAAATTGCAATCTGGAACGCCCTCTTTCTTTGCAAAATTCATGCATATTCATCAAGAATCGATTACCGAAAGCTAGCACTTTGGAACTTTTGCACACTTGCAGAATTGAATGAAAAGTCACGACCCACCTCAACATTCAATCAATAAGAATTCTAGAATGCCACTATGGTTGTGGCTTCTATCCATACAGATCTCGAGAGTGTTCTAGCCTCTTCTAGCATACGTTTTGCACCGCTGGAGAATTGAATACAAAGTCAAGAACCATCTTGACATTCAAATTGCAATCTGGAACGCCCTCTTTCTTTGCAAAATTCATGCATATTCGTCAAGAATCGGTTACCGAAAGCTAGAACTTTGGAACTTTTGCACACTTGCAGAATTGAATGAAAAGTCACGACCCACCTCAACATTCAATCATTAAGAATTCTAGAATGCCACTTTGGTTGTGGCTTCTATCCATACAGATCTCGAGGGTGTTTCTAGCCTCTTCTAGCGTACGTTTTGCACCGCTGGAGAATTGAATACAAAGTCAAGAACCATCTTGACATTCAAATTGCAATCTGGAACGCCCTCTTTCTTTGCAAAATTCATGCATATTCGTCAAGAATCGGTTACCGAAAGCTAGAACTTTGGAACTTTTGCACACTTGCAGAATTGAATGAAAAGTCACGACCCACCTCAACATTCAATCATTAAGAATTCTAGAATGCCACTTTGGTTGTGGCTTCTATCCATACAGATCTCGAGGGTGTTTCTAGCCTCTTCTAGCGTACGTTTTGCACTGCTGAAGAATTGAATACAAAGTCAAGAACCATCTTGACATTCAAATTGCAATCTGGAACGCCCTCTTTCTTTGCAAAATTCATGCATATTCGTCAAGAATCGGTTACCGAAAGCTAGAACTTTGGAAGGTTTGCACACTTGCAGAATTGAATGAAAATTCACGACCCACCTCAACATTCAATCAATAAGAATTCTAGAATGCCACTTTGGTTGTGGCTTCTATCCATACAGATCTCGAGGGTGTTTCTAGCCTCTTCTAGCGTACGTTTTGCACCGCTGGAGAATTGAATACAAAGTCAAGAACCATCTTGACATTCAAATTGCAATCTGGAACGCCCTCTTTCTTTGCAAAATTCATGTATATTCATCAAGAATCGATTACCGAAAGCTAGCACTTTGGAACTTTTGCACACTTGCAGAATTGAATGAAAAGTCACGACCCACCTCAACATTCAATCAATAAGAATTCTAGAATGCCACTATGGTTGTGGCTTCTATCCATACAGATCTCGAGAGTGTTCTAGCCTCTTCTAGCATACGTTTTGCACCGCTGGAGAATTGAATACAAAGTCAAGAACCATCTTGACATTCGAATTGCAATCTGGAACGCCCTCTTTCTTTGCAACATTCATGCATATTCGTCAAGAATCGGTTACCGAAAGCTAGAACTTTGGAAGGTTTGCACACTTGCAGAATTGAATGAAAAGTCACGACCCACCTCAACATTCAATCAATAAGAATTCTAGAATGCCACTTTGGTTGTGGCTTCTATCCATACAGATCTCGAGGGTGTTTCTAGCCTCTTCTAGCGTACGTTTTGCACTGCTGGAGAATTGAATACAAAGTCAAGAACCATCTTGACATTCAAATGGTAATCCGGAACGCCCTCTTTCTTTGCAAAATTCATGCATATTCGTCAAGAATCGGTTCCCGAAAGCTAGAACTTTGGAACTTTTGCACACTTGCAGAATTGAATGAAAAGTCACGACCCACCTCAACATTCAATCAATAAGAATTCTAGAATGCCACTTTGGTTGTGGCTTCTATCCATACAGATCTCGAGAGTGTTTCTAGCCTCTTCTAGCGTACGTTTTGCACTGCTGAAGAATTGAATACAATTTCAAGAACCATCTTGACATTCAAATCGCAATCTGGAAGCCCTCTTTCTTTGCAAAATTCATGCATATTCGTCAAGAATCGGTTACCGAAAGCTAGAACTTTGGAACTTTTGCACACTTGCAGAATTGAATAAAAAGTCACGACCCACCTCAACTTTCAATCAATAAGAATTCTAGAATGCCACTTTGGTTGTGGCTTCTTTCCATACAGATCTCGAGCGTGTTTCTAGCCTCTTCTAGCGTACATTTTGCACTGCTGAAGAATTGAATACAAAGTCAAGAACCATCTTTACATTCAAATGGCAATCTGGAACGCCCTCTTTCTTTGCAAAATTCATGCATATTCGTCAAGCATCGGTTACCGAAAGCTAGAACTTTGGAAGGTTTGCACACTTGCAGAATTGAATGAAAATTCACGACCCACCTCAACATTCAATCAATAAGAATTCTAGAATGCCACTTTGGTTGTGGCTTCTATCCATACAGATCTCGAGGGTGTTTCTAGCCTCTTCTAGCGTACGTTTTGCACTGCTGGAGAATTGAATACAAAGTCAAGAACCATCTTGACATTCAAATGGTAATCCGGAACGCCCTCTTTCTTTGCAAAATTCATGCATATTCGTCAAGAATCAGTTCCCAAAAAGAATATTGGAACTTTTGCACACTTGCAGTATTGAATGAAAAGTCACGACCCACCTCAACATTCAATCAATAAGAATTCTAGAATGCCACTTTGGTTGTGGCTTCTATCCATACAGATCTCGAGAGTGTTTCTAGCCTCTTCTAGCGTACGTTTTGCACTGCTGAAGAATTGAATACAACGTCAAGAACCATCTTGACATTCGAATTGCAATCTGGAACGCCCTCTTTCTTTGCAACATTCATGCATATTCGTCAAGAATCGGTTACCGAAAGCTAGAACTTTGGAAGGTTTGCACACTTGCAGAATTGAATGAAAAGTCACGACCCACCTCAACATTCAATCAATAAGAATTCTAGAATGCCACTTTGGTTGTGGCTTCTATCCATACAGATCTCGAGGGTGTTTCTAGCCTCTTCTAGCGTACGTTTTGCACTGCTGGAGAATTGAATACAAAGTCAAGAACCATCTTGACATTCAAATGGTAATCCGGAACGCCCTCTTTCTTTGCAAAATTCATGCATATTCGTCAAGAATCGGTTCCCGAAAGCTAGAACTTTGGAACTTTTGCACACTTGCAGAATTGAATGAAAAGTCACGACCCACCTCAACATTCAATCAATAAGAATTCTAGAATGCCACTTTGGTTGTGGCTTCTATCCATACAGATCTCGAGAGTGTTTCTAGCCTCTTCTAGCGTACGTTTTGCACTGCTGAAGAATTGAATACAATTTCAAGAACCATCTTGACATTCAAATCGCAATCTGGAAGCCCTCTTTCTTTGCAAAATTCATGCATATTCGTCAAGAATCGGTTACCGAAAGCTAGAACTTTGGAACTTTTGCACACTTGCAGAATTGAATAAAAAGTCACGACCCACCTCAACTTTCAATCAATAAGAATTCTAGAATGCCACTTTGGTTGTGGCTTCTTTCCATACAGATCTCGAGCGTGTTTCTAGCCTCTTCTAGCGTACATTTTGCACTGCTGAAGAATTGAATACAAAGTCAAGAACCATCTTTACATTCAAATGGCAATCTGGAACGCCCTCTTTCTTTGCAAAATTCATGCATATTCGTCAAGAATCGGTTACCGAAAGCTAGAACTTTGGAACTTTTGCACACTTGCAGAATTGAATGAAAAGTCACGACCCACCTCAACATTCAATCAATAAGAATTCTAGAATGCCACTTTGGTTGTGGCTTCTATCCATACAGATCTCGAGAGTGTTTCTAGCCTCTTCTAGCGTACGTTTTGCACTGCTGAAGAATTGAATACAAAGTCAAGAACCATCTTGACATTCAAATGGCTATCTAGAACGCCCTCTTTCTTTGCAAAATTCATGCATATTCTTCAAGAATCGGTTACCGAAAGCTAGAACTTTGGAACTTTTGCACACTTGCAGAATTGAATGAAAAGTCACGACCCACCTCAACATTCAATCAATAAGAATTCTAGAATGCCACTTTGGTTGTGGCTTCTATCCATAGAGGTCTCGAGAGTGTTTCTAGCCTCTTCTAGCGTACGTTTTTCACTACTGAAGAATTGAATACAAAGTCAAGAACCATCTTGACATTCAAATGGTAATCCGGAACGCCCTCTTTCTTTGCAAAATTCATGCATATTCGTCAAGAATCGGTTCCCGAAAGCTAGAACTTTGGAACTTTTGCACACTTGCAGAATTGAACGAAAAGTCACGACCCACCTCAACATTCAATCAATAAGAATTCTAGAATGCCACTTTGGTTGTGGCTTCTATCCATACAGATCTCGAGGGTGTTTCTAGCCTCTTCTAGCGTACGTTTTGCACTGCTGAAGAATTGAATACAACGTCAAGAACCATCTTGACATTCAAATCGCAATCTGGAAGCCCTCTTTCTTTGCAAAATTCATGCATATTCGTCAAGAATCGGTTACCGAAAGCTAGAACTTTGGAACTTTTGCACACTTGCAGAATTGAATGAAAAGTCACGACCCACCTCAACATTCAATCAATAAGAATTCTAGAATGCCACTTTGGTTGTGGCTTCTATCCATACAGATCTCGAGAGTGTTTCTAGCCTCTTCTAGCGTACGTTTTGCACTGCTGAAGAATTGAATACAAAGTCAAGAACCATCTTGACATTCAAATGGCTATCTAGAACGCCCTCTTTCTTTGCAAAATTCATGCATATTCTTCAAGAATCGGTTACCGAAAGCTAGAACTTTGGAACTTTTGCACACTTGCAGAATTGAATGAAAAGTCACGACCCACCTCAACATTCAATCAATAAGAATTCTAGAATGCCACTTTGGTTGTGGCTTCTATCCATAGAGGTCTCGAGAGTGTTTCTAGCCTCTTCTAGCGTACGTTTTTCACTACTGAAGAATTGAATACAAAGTCAAGAACCATCTTGACATTCAAATGGTAATCCGGAACGCCCTCTTTCTTTGCAAAATTCATGCATATTCGTCAAGAATCGGTTCCCGAAAGCTAGAACTTTGGAACTTTTGCACACTTGCAGAATTGAACGAAAAGTCACGACCCACCTCAACATTCAATCAATAAGAATTCTAGAATGCCACTTTGGTTGTGGCTTCTATCCATACAGATCTCGAGGGTGTTTCTAGCCTCTTCTAGCGTACGTTTTGCACTGCTGAAGAATTGAATACAACGTCAAGAACCATCTTGACATTCAAATCGCAATCTGGAAGCCCTCTTTCTTTGCAAAATTCATGCATATTCGTCAAGAATCGGTTACCGAAAGCTAGAACTTTGGAACTTTTGCACACTTGCAGAATTGAATGAAAAGTCACGACCCACCTCAACATTCAATCAATAAGAATTCTAGAATGCCACTTTGGTTGTGGCTTCTATCCATACAGATCTCGAGAGTGTTTCTAGCCTCTTCTAGCGTACGTTTTGCACTGCTGAAGAATTGAATACAAAGTCAAGAACCATCTTGACATTCAAATGGCTATCTAGAACGCCCTCTTTCTTTGCAAAATTCATGCATATTCTTCAAGAATCGGTTACCGAAAGCTAGAACTTTGGAACTTTTGCACACTTGCAGAATTGAATGAAAAGTCACGACCCACCTCAACATTCAATCAATAAGAATTCTAGAATGCCACTTTGGTTGTGGCTTCTATCCATAGAGGTCTCGAGAGTGTTTCTAGCCTCTTCTAGCGTACGTTTTTCACTACTGAAGAATTGAATACAAAGTCAAGAACCATCTTGACATTCAAATGGTAATCCGGAACGCCCTCTTTCTTTGCAAAATTCATGCATATTCGTCAAGAATCGGTTCCCGAAAGCTAGAACTTTGGAACTTTTGCACACTTGCAGAATTGAACGAAAAGTCACGACCCACCTCAACATTCAATCAATAAGAATTCTAGAATGCCACTTTGGTTGTGGCTTCTATCCATACAGATCTCGAGGGTGTTTCTAGCCTCTTCTAGCGTACGTTTTGCACTGCTGAAGAATTGAATACAACGTCAAGAACCATCTTGACATTCAAATCGCAATCTGGAAGCCCTCTTTCTTTGCAAAATTCATGCATATTCGTCAAGAATCGGTTACCGAAAGCTAGAACTTTGGAACTTTTGCACACTTGCAGAATTGAATGAAAAGTCACGACCCACCTCAACTTTCAATCAATAAGAATTCTACAATGCCGCTTTGGTTGTGGCTTCTTTCCATACAGATCTCGAGCGTGTTTCTAGCCTCTTCTAGCGTACATTTTGCACTGCTGAAGAATTGAATACAAAGTCTGTAGGGAATTGGAAGACATGCAGCGGAAATTAACTTTAAAAATTTTTCCATTCCCAGCCAGGATCTACCGAATGTGTTTAAGTCAAGGAGAAAGAAGTGTTACCTTCGATTTCAAGCTTTGGTCGCGACCTCAGTGTCCACTAGTCGCGACTCCTCGCCTCTGGAACTTTCAGTCGCGACCTCCTCAGCTTCTAGTCGCGACCTGTCGCCTCTGGAGTTTGTAGTCGCGACCTACTCTGCTTCTAGTCGCGACCTGTCGCCTCTGGAGCTTTTAGTCGCGACCTCTTCAACTTCACGTCGCGACCTGTCTCCTCTTTTCGGATTTCTGACGTTCAGATGCCCGTTTGGTCGCGACCTAAGTGTGTTCTGGTCGCGACCTTTCTTCATGTCTGGCCGTATCGTAGAAGTCGACAGCTCAGATCGGCTTCCTCTACCGGTATCCACACGAACAGCGTTCCAGTTGCGAATGACGTGCTAGCGCCTCTTGTCCCTCTAAGGCTTTCTGGAGATTCCGTCCTCACCGTCTCTATTTCGGCAGTTTCTTATATGCAAACCTTTTGCACTCTCCCTGCCCCCTTTTCTCACGACTGAATGTGTGTGAAGAGATCTATTGTGTGTTGAACCCTAGCTCCTAATGTCAAATATATAGGAAGCTATCGGGCTTCTAATAGGGCCGGGCTTCAGAATTAATCTTATATTAATTCTGAATTAATACAATATCATATATTGCATAATTTAATAAGAAACTGATTAAATAAATATGGTTTATATTAAATCCGTCCCACAGATTTAATTCACCTATTTATTTAATTTAAAATAAAGATAAGACAGAATTATATTTGATTTATTCTCATAAATCAAATTTGAGATATCTTATCAATTTGAATTTCAAATTCAAATAGATCATATCCATTTAAATTCAAATTCAAAATTGATAGAGATTTAATTTATCCTTATAAATTAAATCTTACAAATATCTCTTATATTATTTATATAATATATATATATAAACTAATTTATATATATATATATAATATATATCCACCCTAGATTATTCATTGAATTTAGACATCTCTTAGATTCAATGAATCTGGACATCATAGCTCGTATTGGGCTGTTTTTTGTGCGACCCTGTAGGCCCATATGAAGTTGGCAGTGGCCCAGTTACTATACTGACCCACAAGTCGTAAGCGGTCTCTAGCAAGGCATTACGACTACCCAAAACATATGAGGATCGATAAACGATGTAACCTTTCATACAACCATATCACGTCCCTTTTGTCACACGATATTTCGGTCAAGGATGAGGCATGGTGAACGTCATCCTCCTGTTCCTGACCGTTACTTTCTCGATCCCTGAGTAGTCTGAATATAGAAATGGAACTACCCTTCCATTCCAGTATGGCCATACATTTCTCAGACTCACTCATCGAGGGGCCCAGTAATATCTCTCTACGAATGTGAGGGACAAATTCCATCTTGACCATTCACATTCCTCCGCATGAAAAACCACTAAGCCCGAGCATAGCCTTTATGATCACTCGGTCAAAAGTGACTTTTGACTAGGTCAAAGCTGAGCGTTTGTCATGTAGGAATCCATGATGATCTCAGGTCAAAGGGCATAGTGACATGGCTTGTATATGAGAGAAGCTTATGACTTGACCCATGCAGCTCTCTCATTGCGGGTCGGTCCAACACCCTGTACTCTTACATGTGCTTATGAATTTGATTTATATCTCTATATATCTTCAAAGTCATACTGGTCTTATTTCATCTCTGCTCCCACATAGATGACCGACCAGGGACATTTAGGATAAGATCATGAGTTATCCAAGGATGGTCATCATAGTAAACATGCAAATAATATGATAACATGATACAATGATTGGCCCCTAGGGCACAATTTCCAACAAAGTCAAGAACCATCTTGACATTCAAATGGCAATCTGGAACGCCCTCTTTCTTTGCAAAATTCATGCATATTCGTCAAGAATCGGTTACCGAAAGCTAGAACTTTGGAAGGTTTGCACACTTGCAGAATTGAATGAAAAGTCACCACCCACCTCAACATTCAATCAATAAGAATTCTAGAATGCCACTTTGGTTGTGGCTTCTATCCATACAGATCTCGAGAGTGTTTCTAGCCTCTTCTAGCGTACGTTTTGCACTGCTGAAGAATTGAATACAAAGTCAAGAACCATCTTGACATTCAAATTGCAATCTGGAACGCCCTCTTTCGTTGCAAAATTCATGCATATTCGTCAAGAATCGGTTACCGAAAGCTAGAACTTTGGAAGGTTTGCACACTTGCAGAATTGAATGAAAATTCACGACCCACCTCAACATTCAATCAATAAGAATTCTAGAATGCCACTTTGGTTGTGGCTTCTATCCATAGAGATCTCGAGGGTGTTTCTAGCCTCTTCTAGCGTACGTTTTGCACTGCTGGAGAATTGAATACAAAGTCAAGAACCATCTTGACATTCCAATTGCAATCTGGAACGCCCTCTTTCTTTGCAAAATTCATGCATATTCGTCAAGAATCGGTTACCGAAAGCTAGAACTTTGGAACTTTTGCACACTTGCAGAATTGAATGAAAAGTCACGACCCACCTCAACATTCAATCAATAAGAATTCTAGAATGCCACTATGGTTGTGGCTTCTATCCATACAGATCTCGAGAGTGTTTCTAGCCTCTTCTAGCGTACGTTTTGCACCGCTGGAGAATTGAATACAAAGTCAAGAACCATCTTGACATTCGAATTGCAATCTGGAACGCCCTCTTTCTTTGCAAAATTCATGCATATTCGTCAAGAATCGATTACCGAAAGCTAGAACTTTGGAAGGTTTGCACACTTGCAGAATTGAATAAAAAGTCACGACCCACCTCAACATTCAATCAATAAGAATTCTAGAATGCCACTATGGTTGTGGCTTCTATCCATACAGATCTCGAGAGTGTTTCTAGCCTCTTCTTGCGTACGTTTTGCACTGCTGAAGAATTGAATACAAAGTCAAGAACCATCTTGACGTTCAAATTGCAATCTGGAATGCCCTCTTTCTTTGCAAAATTCATGCATATTCGTCAAGAATCGGTTACCGAAAGCTAGAACTTTGGAACTTTTGCACACTTGCAGAATTGAATGAAAAGTCACGACCCACCTCAACATTCAATCAATAAGAATTCTAGAATGCCACTATGGTTGTGGCTTCTATCCATAGAGATCTCGAGGGTGTTTCTAGCCTCTTCTAGCGTAATTTTTGCACTGCTGGAGAATTGAATACAAAGTCAAGAACCATCTTGACATTCAAATGGTAATCCGGAACGCCCTCTTTCTTTGCAAAATTCATGCATATTCGTCAAGAATCGGTTCCCGAAAGCTAGAACTTTGGAACTTTTGCACACTTGCAGAATTGAATGAAAAGTCACGACCCACCTCAACATTCAATCAATAAGAATTCTAGAATGCCACTTTGGTTGTGGCTTCTATCCATACAGATCTCGAGAGTGTTTCTAGCCTCTTCTAGCGTACGTTTTGCACTGCTGGAGAATTGAATACAAAGTCAAGAACCATCTTGACATTCCAATTGCAATCTGGAAGCCCTATTTCTTTGCAAAATTCATGCATATTCGTCAAGAATCGGTTACCGAAAGCTAGAACTTTGGAACTTTTGCACACTTGCAGAATTGAATGAAAAGTCACGACCCACCTCAACATTCAATCAATAAGAATTCTAGAATGCCACTATGGTTGTGGCTTCTATCCATACAGATCTCGAGAGTGTTTCTAGCCTCTTCTAGCGTACGTTTTGCACCGCTGGAGAATTGAATACAAAGTCAAGAACCATCTTGACATTCAAATTGCAATCTAGAACGCCCTCTTTCTTTGCAAAATTCATGCATATTCGTCAAGAATCGGTTCCCGAAAGCTAGAACTTTGGAAGGTTTGCACACTTGCAGAATTGAAAGAAAAGTCACGACCCACCTCAACATTCAATCAATAAGAATTCTAGAATGCCACTTTGGTTGTGGCTTCTATCCATACAGATCTCGAGGGTGTTTCTAGCCTCTTCTAGCGTACGTTTTGCACTGCTGAAGAATTGAATGCAAAGTGAAGAACCATCTTGACATTCCAATTGCAATCTGGAAGCCCTCTTTCTTTGCAAAATTCATGCTTATTCGTCAAGAATCGGTTCCCGAAAGCTAGAACTTTGGAACTTTTGCACACTTGCAGAATTGAATGAAAAGTCACGACCCACCTCAACATTCAATCAATAAGAATTCTAGAATGCCACTTTGGTTGTGGCTTCTATCCATACAGATCTCGAGGGTGTTTCTAGCCTCTTCTAGCGTACGTTTTGCACTGCTGAAGAATTGAATACAAAGTCAAGAACCATCTTGACATTCAAATTGCAATCGGGAACGCCCTCTTTCTTTGCAAAATTCATGCATATTCGTCAAGAATCGGTTACCGAAAGCTAGAACTTTGGATGGTTTGCACACTTGCAGAATTGAATGAAAAGTCACGACCCACCTCAACATTCAATCAATAAGAATTCTAGAATGCCACTTTGGTTGTGGCTTCTTTCCATACAGATCTCGAGCGTGTTTCTAGCCTCTTCTAGCGTATGTTTTGCACCGCTGGAGAATTGAATACAAAGTCAAGAACCATCTTGACATTCAAATTGCAATCTGGAACGCCCTCTTTCTTTGCAAAATTCATGCATATTCGTCAAGAATCGGTTACCGAAAGCTAGAACTTTGGAACTTTTGCACACTTGCAGAATTGAATGAAAAGTCACGACCCACCTCAACATTCAATCATTAAGAATTCTAGAATGCCACTTTGGTTGTGGCTTCTATCCATACAGATCTCGAGGGTGTTTCTAGCCTCTTCTAGCGTACGTTTTGCACTGCTGAAGAATTGAATACAAAGTCAAGAACCATCTTGACATTCAAATTGCAATCGGGAACGCCCTCTTTCTTTGCAAAATTCATGCATATTCGTCAAGAATCGGTTACCGAAAGCTAGAACTTTGGATGGTTTGTACACTTGCAGAATTGAATGAAAAGTCACGACCCACCTCAACATTCAATCAATAAGAATTCTAGAATGCCACTTTGGTTGTGGCTTCTATCCATAGAGATCTCGAGGGTGTTTCTAGCCTCTTCTAGCGTACGTTTTGCACTGCTGGAGAATTGAATACAAAGTCAAGAACCATCTTGACATTCAAATGGTAATCCGGAACGCCCTCTTTCTTTGCAAAATTCATGCATATTCGTCAAGAATCGGTTCCCGAAAGCTAGAACTTTGGAACTTTTGCACACTTGCAGAATTGAATGAAAAGTCACGACCCACCGCAACATTCAATCAATAAGAATTCTAGAATGCCACTTTGGTTGTGGCTTCTATCCATACAGATCTCGAGAGTGTTTCTAGCCTCTTCTAGCGTACGTTTTGCACTGCTGAAGAATTGAATACAAAGTCAAGAACCATCTTGACATTCCAATTGCAATCTGGAAGCCCTCTTTCTTTGCAAAATTCATGCATATTCGTCAAGAATCGGTTACCGAAAGCTAGAACTTTGGAACTTTTGCACTCTTGCAGAATTGAATGAAAAGTCACGACCCACCTCAACATTCAATCAATAAGAATTCTAGAATGCCACTATGGTTGTGGCTTCTATCCATACAGATCTCGAGAGTGTTTCTAGCCTCTTCTAGCGTACGTTTTGCACCGCTGGAGAATTGAATACAAAGTCAAGAACCATCTTGACATTCAAATTGCAATCTAGAACGCCCTCTTTCTTTGCAAAATTCATGCATATTCGTCAAGAATCGGTTCCCGAAAGCTAGAACTTTGGAAGGTTTGCACACTTGCAGAATTGAAAGAAAAGTCACGACCCACCTCAACATTCAATCAATAAGAATTCTAGAATGCCACTTTGGTTGTGGCTTCTATCCATACAGATCTCGAGGGTATTTCTAGCCTCTTCTAGCGTACGTTTTGCACTGCTGAAGAATTGAATACAAAGTGAAGAACCATCTTGACATTCCAATTGCAATCTGGAAGCCCTCTTTCTTTGCAAAATTCATGCATATTCGTCAAGAATCGGTTCCCGAAAGCTAGAACTTTGGAACTTTTGCACACTTGCAGAATTGAATGAAAAGTCACGACCCACCTCAACATTCAATCAATAAGAATTCTAGAATGCCACTTTGGTTGTGGCTTCTATCCATACAGATCTTGAGAGTGTTTCTAGCCTCTTCTAGCGTACGTTTTGCACTGCTGAAGAATTGAATACAACGTCAAGAACCATCTTGACATTCAAATCGCAATCTGGAAGCCCTCTTTCTTTGCAAGATTCATGCATATTCGTCAAGAATCAGTTACGGAAAGCTAGAACTTTGGAACTTTTGCACACTTGCAGAATTGAATGAAAATTCACGACCCACCTCAACATTCAATCAATAAGAATTCTAGAATGCCACTTTGGTTGTGGCTTCTATCCATAGAGATCTCGAGGGTGTTTCTAGCCTCTTCTAGCGTACGTTTTGCACTGCTGGAGAATTGAATACAAAGTCAAGAACCATCTTGACATTCCAATTGCAATCTGGAACGCCCTCTTTCTTTGCAAAATTCATGCATATTCGTCAAGAATCGGTTACCGAAAGCTAGAACTTTGGAACTTTTGCACACTTGCAGAATTGAATGAAAAGTCACGACCCACCTCAACATTCAATCATTAAGAATTCTAGAATGCCACTTTGGTTGTGGCTTCTATCCATACAGATCTCGAGGGTGTTTCTAGCCTCTTCTAGCGTACGTTTTGCACTGCTGAAGAATTGAATACAAAGTCAAGAACCATCTTGACATTCAAATTGCAATCGGGAACGCCCTCTTTCTTTGCAAAATTCATGCATATTCGTCAAGAATCGGTTACCGAAAGCTAGAACTTTGGATGGTTTGTACACTTGCAGAATTGAATGAAAAGTCACGACCCACCTCAACATTCAATCAATAAGAATTCTAGAATGCCACTTTGGTTGTGGCTTCTATCCATAGAGATCTCGAGGGTGTTTCTAGCCTCTTCTAGCGTACGTTTTGCACTACTGGAGAATTGAATACAAAGTCAAGAACCATCTTGACATTCAAATGGTAATCCGGAACGCCCTCTTTCTTTGCAAAATTCATGCATATTCGTCAAGAATCGGTTCCCGAAAGCTAGAACTTTGGAACTTTTGCACACTTGCAGAATTGAATGAAAAGTCACGACCCACCGCAACATTCAATCAATAAGAATTCTAGAATGCCACTTTGGTTGTGGCTTCTATCCATACAGATCTCGAGAGTGTTTCTAGCCTCTTCTAGCGTACGTTTTGCACTGCTGAAGAATTGAATACAAAGTCAAGAACCATCTTGACATTCCAATTGCAATCTGGAAGCCCTCTTTCTTTGCAAAATTCATGCATATTCGTCAAGAATCGGTTCCCGAAAGCTAGAACTTTGGAACTTTTGCACACTTGCAGAATTGAATGAAAAGTCACGACCCACCTCAACATTCAATCAATAAGAATTCTAGAATGCCACTTTGGTTGTGGCTTCTATCCATACAGATCTTGAGAGTGTTTCTAGCCTCTTCTAGCGTACGTTTTGCACTGCTGAAGAATTGAATACAAAGTCAAGAACCATCTTGACATTCAAATCGCAATCTGGAAGCCCTCTTTCTTTGCAAGATTCATGCATATTCGTCAAGAATCAGTTACGGAAAGCTAGAACTTTGGAACTTTTGCACACTTGCAGAATTGAATGAAAATTCACGACCCACCTCAACATTCAATCAATAAGAATTCTAGAATGCCACTTTGGTTGTGGCTTCTATCCATAGAGATCTCGAGGGTGTTTCTAGCCTCTTCTAGCGTACGTTTTGCACTGCTGGAGAATTGAATACAAAGTCAAGAACCATCTTGACATTCCAATTGCAATATGGAACGCCCTCTTTCTTTGCAAAATTCATGCATATTCGTCAAGAATCGGTTACCGAAAGCTAGAACTTTGGAACTTTTGCACACTTGCAGAATTGAATGAAAAGTCACGACCCACCTCAACATTCAATCAATAAGAATTCTAGAATGCCACTATGGTTGTGGCTTCTATCCATACAGATCTCGAGAGTGTTTCTAGCCTCTTCTAGCGTACGTTTTGCACCGCTGGAGAATTGAATACAAAGTCAAGAACCATCTTGACATTCGAATTGCAATCTGGAACGCCCTCTTTCTTTGCAAAATTCATGCATATTCGTCAAGAATCGATTACCGAAAGCTAGAACTTTGGAAGGTTTGCACACTTGCAGAATTGAATAAAAAGTCACGACCCACCTCAACATTCAATCAATAAGAATTCTAGAATGCCACTATGGTTGTGGCTTCTATCCATACAGATCTCGAGAGTGTTTCTAGCCTCTTCTTGCGTACGTTTTGCACTGCTGAAGAATTGAATACAAAGTCAAGAACCATCTTGACGTTCAAATTGCAATCTGGAATGCCCTCTTTCTTTGCAAAATTCATGCATATTCGTCAAGAATCGGTTACCGAAAGCTAGAACTTTGGAACTTTTGCACACTTGCAGAATTGAATGAAAAGTCACGACCCACCTCAACATTCAATCAATAAGAATTCTAGAATGCCACTATGGTTGTGGCTTCTATCCATAGAGATCTCGAGGGTGTTTCTAGCCTCTTCTAGCGTAATTTTTGCACTGCTGGAGAATTGAATACAAAGTCAAGAACCATCTTGACATTCAAATGGTAATCCGGAATGCCCTCTTTCTTTGCAAAATTCATGCATATTCGTCAAGAATCGGTTCCCGAAAGCTAGAACTTTGGAACTTTTGCACACTTGCAGAATTGAATGAAAAGTCACGACCCACCTCAACATTCAATCAATAAGAATTCTAGAATGCCACTTTGGTTGTGGCTTCTATCCATACAGATCTCGAGAGTGTTTCTAGCCTCTTCTAGCGTACGTTTTGCACTGCTGAAGAATTGAATACAAAGTCAAGAACCATCTTGACATTCCAATTGCAATCTGGAAGCCCTATTTCTTTGCAAAATTCATGCATATTCGTCAAGAATCGGTTACCGAAAGCTAGAACTTTGGAACTTTTGCACACTTGCAGAATTGAATGAAAAGTCACGACCCACCTCAACATTCAATCAATAAGAATTCTAGAATGCCACTATGGTTGTGGCTTCTATCCATACAGATCTCGAGAGTGTTTCTAGCCTCTTCTAGCGTACGTTTTGCACCGCTGGAGAATTGAATACAAAGTCAAGAACCATCTTGACATTCAAATTGCAATCTAGAACGCCCTCTTTCTTTGCAAAATTCATGCATATTCGTCAAGAATCGGTTCCCGAAAGCTAGAACTTTGGAAGGTTTGCACACTTGCATAATTGAAAGAAAAGTCACGACCTACCTCAACATTCAATCAATAAGAATTCTAGAATGCCACTTTGGTTGTGGCTTCTATCCATACAGATCTCGAGGGTGTTTCTAGCCTCTTCTAGCGTACGTTTTGCACTGCTGAAGAATTGAATGCAAAGTGAAGAACCATCTTGACATTCCAATTGCAATCTGGAAGCCCTCTTTCTTTGCAAAATTCATGCTTATTCGTCAAGAATCGGTTCCCGAAAGCTAGAACTTTGGAACTTTTGCACACTTGCAGAATTGAATGAAAAGTCACGACCCACCTCAACATTCAATCAATAAGAATTCTAGAATGCCACTTTGGTTGTGGCTTCTATCCATACAGATCTCGAGGGTGTTTCTAGCCTCTTCTAGCGTACGTTTTGCACTGCTGAAGAATTGAATACAAAGTCAAGAACCATCTTGACATTCAAATTGCAATCGGGAACGCCCTCTTTCTTTGCAAAATTCATGCATATTCGTCAAGAATCGGTTACCGAAAGCTAGAACTTTGGATGGTTTGCACACTTGCAGAATTGAATGAAAAGTCACGACCCACCTCAACATTCAATCAATAAGAATTCTAGAATGCCACTTTGGTTGTGGCTTCTTTCCATACAGATCTCGAGCGTGTTTCTAGCCTCTTCTAGCGTATGTTTTGCACCGCTGGAGAATTGAATACAAAGTCAAGAACCATCTTGACATTCAAATTGCAATCTGGAACGCCCTCTTTCTTTGCAAAATTCATGCATATTCATCAAGAATCGGTTACCGAAAGCTAGAACTTTGGAACTTTTGCACACTTGCAGAATTGAATGAAAAGTCACGACCCACCTCAACATTCAATCATTAAGAATTCTAGAATGCCACTTTGGTTGTGGCTTCTATCCATACAGATCTCGAGGGTGTTTCTAGCCTCTTCTAGCGTACGTTTTGCACTGCTGAAGAATTGAATACAAAGTCAAGAACCATCTTGACATTCAAATTGCAATCGGGAACGCCCTCTTTCTTTGCAAAATTCATGCATATTCGTCAAGAATCGGTTACCGAAAGCTAGAACTTTGGATGGTTTGTACACTTGCAGAATTGAATGAAAAGTCACGACCCACCTCAACATTCAATCAATAAGAATTCTAGAATGCCACTTTGGTTGTGGCTTCTATCCATAGAGATCTCGAGGGTGTTTCTAGCCTCTTCTAGCGTACGTTTTGCACTGCTGGAGAATTGAATACAAAGTCAAGAACCATCTTGACATTCAAATGGTAATCCGGAACGCCCTCTTTCTTTGCAAAATTCATGCATATTCGTCAAGAATCGGTTCCCGAAAGCTAGAACTTTGGAACTTTTGCACACTTGCAGAATTGAATGAAAAGTCACGACCCACCGCAACATTCAATCAATAAGAATTCTAGAATGCCACTTTGGTTGTGGCTTCTATCCATACAGATCTCGAGAGTGTTTCTAGCCTCTTCTAGCGTACGTTTTGCACTGCTGAAGAATTGAATACAAAGTCAAGAACCATCTTGACATTCCAATTGCAATCTGGAAGCCCTCTTTCTTTGCAAAATTCATGCATATTCGTCAAGAATCGGTTACCGAAAGCTAGAACTTTGGAACTTTTGCACTCTTGCAGAATTGAATGAAAAGTCACGACCCACCTCAACATTCAATCAATAAGAATTCTAGAATGCCACTATGGTTGTGGCTTCTATCCATACAGATCTCGAGAGTGTTTCTAGCCTCTTCTAGCGTACGTTTTGCACCGCTGGAGAATTGAATACAAAGTCAAGAACCATCTTGACATTCAAATTGCAATCTAGAACGCCCTCTTTCTTTGCAAAATTCATGCATATTCGTCAAGAATCGGTTCCCGAAAGCTAGAACTTTGGAAGGTTTGCACACTTGCAGAATTGAAAGAAAAGTCACGACCCACCTCAACATTCAATCAATAAGAATTCTAGAATGCCACTTTGGTTGTGGCTTCTATCCATACAGATCTCGAGGGTGTTTCTAGCCTCTTCTAGCGTACGTTTTGCACTGCTGAAGAATTGAATACAAAGTGAAGAACCATCTTGACATTCCAATTGCAATCTGGAAGCCCTCTTTCTTTGCAAAATTCATGCATATTCGTCAAGAATCGGTTCCCGAAAGCTAGAACTTTGGAACTTTTGCACACTTGCAGAATTGAATGAAAAGTCACGACCCACCTCAACATTCAATCAATAAGAATTCTAGAATGCCACTTTGGTTGTGGCTTCTATCCATACAGATCTTGAGAGTGTTTCTAGCCTCTTCTAGCGTACGTTTTGCACTGCTGAAGAATTGAATACAACGTCAAGAACCATCTTGACATTCAAATCGCAATCTGGAAGCCCTCTTTCTTTGCAAAATTCATGCATATTCGTCAAGAATCGGTTACCGAAAGCTAGAACTTTGGAACTTTTGCACACTTGCAGAATTGAATGAAAAGTCATGACCCACCTCAACTTTCAATCAATAAGAATTCTAGAATGCCACTTTGGTTGTGGCTTCTTTCCATACAGATCTCGAGCGTGTTTCTAGCCTCTTCTAGCGTACATTTTGCACTGCTGAAGAATTGAATACAAAGTCAAGAACCATCTTGACATTCAAATTGCAATCTGGAACGCCCTCTTTCTTTGCAAAATTCATGCATATTCGTCAAGAATCGGTTACCGAAAGCTAGAACTTTGGATGGTTTGCACACTTGCAGAATTGAATGAAAAGTCACGACCCACCTCAACATTCAATCAATAAGAATTCTAGAATGCCACTTTGGTTGTGGCTTCTATCCATAGAGATCTCGAGAGTGTTTCTAGCCTCTTCTAGCGTACGTTTTGCACTGCTGGAGAATTGAATACAAAGTCAAGAACCATCTTGACATTCAAATGGTAATCCGGAACGCCCTCTTTCTTTGCAAAATTCATGCATATTCGTCAAGAATCGGTTCCCGAAAGCTAGAACTTTGGAACTTTTGCACACTTGCAGAATTGAATGAAAAGTCACGACCCACCGCAACATTCAATCAATAAGAATTCTAGAATGCCACTTTGGTTGTGGCTTCTATCCATACAGATCTCGAGAGTGTTTCTAGCCTCTTCTAGCGTACGTTTTGCACTGCTGAAGAATTGAATACAAAGTCAAGAACCATCTTGACATTCCAATTGCAATCTGGAACGCCCTCTTTCTTTGCAAAATTCATGCATATTCGTCAAGAATCGGTTACCGAAAGCTAGAACTTTGGAACTTTTGCACACTTGCAGAATTGAATGAAAAGTCACGACCCACCTCAACATTCAATCAATAAGAATTCTAGAATGCCACTATGGTTGTGGCTTCTATCCATACAGATCTCGAGAGTGTTTCTAGCCTCTTCTAGCGTACGTTTTGCACCGCTGGAGAATTGAATACAAAGTCAAGAACCATCTTGACATTCAAATTGCAATCTGGAACGAACTCTTTCTTTGCAAAATTCATGCATAGTCGTCAAGAATCGGTTACCGAAAGCTAGAACTTTGGAACTTTTGCGCACTTGCAGAATTGAATGAAAAGTCACGACCCACCTCAACATTCAATCAATAAGAATTCTAGAATGCCACTTTGGTTGTGGCTTCTATCCATACAGATCTCGAGAGTGTTTCTAGCCTCTTCTAGCGTACGTTTTGCATTGCTGAAGAATTGAATACAAAGTCAAGAACCATCTTGACGTTCAAATTGCAATCTGGAACGCCCTCTTTCTTTGCAAAATTCATGCATATTCGTCAAGAATCGGTTACCGAAAGCTAGAACTTTGGAAGGTTTGCACACTTGCAGAATTGAATGAGAAGTCACGACCCAGCTCAACATTTAATCAATAAGAATTCTAGAATGCCACTTTGGTTGTGGCTTCTATCCATACAGATCTCGAGAGTGTTTCTAGCCTCTTCTAGCGTACGTTTTGCACTGATGAAGAATTGAATACAAAGTCAAGAACCATCTTGACATTCCAATTGCAATCTGGAACGCCCTCTTTCTTTGCAAAATTCATGCATATTCGTCAAGAATCGGTTACCGAAAGCTAGAACTTTGGAACTTTTGCACCCTTGCAGAATTGAATGAAAAGTCACGACCCAGCTCAACATTGAATCAATAAGAATTCTAGAATGCCACTTTGGTTGTGGCTTCTATCCATACAGATCTCGAGAGTGTTTCTAGCCTCTTCTAGCGTCCGTTTTGCACTGCTGAAGAATTGAATACAAAGTCAAGAACCATCTTGACGTTCAAATTGCAATCTGGAACGCCCTCTTTCTTTGTAAAATTCATGCATATTTGTCAAGAATCGGTTACCGAAAGCTAGAACTTTGGAACTTTTGCACACTTGCAGAATTGAATGAAAAGTCACGACCCACCTCAACATTCAATCAATAAGAATTCTAGAATGCCACTATGGTTGTGGCTTCTATCCATAGAGATCTCGAGAGTGTTTCTAGCCTCTTCTAGCGTACGTTTTGCACTGCTGGAGAATTGAATACAAAGTCAAGAACCATCTTGACATTCAAATTGCAATCTGGAACGCCCTCTATCTTTGCAAAATTCATGCATATTCGTCAAGAATCGGTTACCGAAAGCTAGAACTTTGGAAGGTTTGCACACTTGCAGAATTGAATGAAAAGTCACGACCCAGCTCAACATTCAATCAATAAGAATTCTAGAATGCCACTATGGTTGTGGCTTCTATCCATAGAGATCTCGAGAGTGTTTCTAGCCTCTTCTAGCGTACGTTTTGCACTGATGGAGAATTGAATACAAAGTCAAGAACCATCTTGACATTCAAATTGCAATCTGGAACGCCCTCTATCTTTGCAAAATTCATGCATATTCGTCAAGAATCGGTTACCGAAAGCTAGAACGTTGGAAGGTTTGCACACTTGCAGAATTGAAAGAAAAGTCACGACCCAGCTCAACATTTAATCAATAAGAATTCTAGAATGCCACTTTTGTTGTGGCTTCTATCCATACAGATCTCGGGAGTATTTCTAGCCTCTTCTAGCGTACGTTTTGCACTGCTGAAGAATTGAATACAAAGTCAAGAACCATCTTGACTTTCAAATTGCACTCTGGAACGCCCTCTTTCTTTGCAAAATTCATGCATATTCGTCAAGAATCGGTTACTGAAAGCTAGAACTTTGGAACTTTTGCACACTTGCAGAATTGAATGAAAAGTCACGACCCACCTCAACATTCAATCAATAAGAATTCTAGAATGCCACTATGGTTGTGGCTTCTATCCATACAGATCTCGAGAGTGTTTCTAGCCTCTTTTAGCGTTCGTTTTGCACTGCTGAAGAATTAAATACAATGTCAAGAACCATCTTGACATTCAAATTGCAATCTGGAACGCCCTCTTTCTTTGCAAAATTCATGCATATTCGTCAAGAATCGGTTACCGAAAGCTAGAACTTTGGAAGGTTTGCACACTTACAGAATTGAATGAAAAGTCACGACCCAGCTCAACATTGAATCAATAAGAATTCTAGAATGCCACTTTGGTTGTGGCTTCTATCCATACAGATCTCGAGAGTGTTTCTAGCCTCTTCTAGCGTCCGTTTTGCACTGCTGAAGAATTGAATACAAAGTCAAGAACCATCTTGACATTCAAATTGCAATCTGGAACGCCCTCTTTCTTTGCAAAATTCATGCATATTCGTCAAGAATCGGTTACCGAAAGCTAGAACTTTGGAACTTTTGCGCACTTGCAGAATTGAATGAAAAGTCACGACCCACCTCAACATTCAATCAATAAGAATTCTAGAATGCCACTTTGGTTGTGGCTTCTATCCATAGAGATCTCGAGAGTGTTTCTAGCCTCTTCTAGCGTACGTTTTGCACTGCTTGAGAATTGAATACAAAGTCAAGAACCATCTTGACATTCAAATGGTAATCCGGAACGCCCTCTTTCTTTGCAAAATTCATGCATATTCGTCAAGAATCGGTTCCCGAAAGCTAGAACTTTGGAACTTTTGCACACTTGCAGAATTGAATGAAAAGTCACGACCCACCTCAACATTCAATCAATAAGAATTCTAGAATGCCACTTTGGTTGTGGCTTCTATCCATAGAGATCTCGAGAGTGTTTCTAGCCTCTTCCAGCGTACGTTTTGCACTGCTGGAGAATTGAATACAAAGTCAAGAACCATCTTGACATTCAAATTGCAATCTGGAACGCCCTCTATCTTTGCAAAATTCATGCATATTCGTCAAGAATCGGTTACCGAAAGCTAGAACTTTGGAAGGTTTGCACACTTGCAGAATTGAATGAAAAGTCACGACCCAGCTCAACATTCAATCAATAAGAATTCTAGAATGCCACTTTGGTTGTGGCTTCTATCCATAGAGATCTCGAGAGTGTTTCCACCCTCTTCTAGCGTACGTTTTGCACTGCTTGAGAATTGAATACAAAGTCAAGAACCATCTTGACATTCAAATGGTAATCCGGAACGCCCTCTTTCTTTGCACAATTCATGCATATTCGTCAAGAATGGGTTACCGAAAGCTAGAACTTTGGAACTTTTGCACACTTGTAGAATTGAATGAAAAGTCACGACCCACCTCAACATTCAATCAATAAGAATTCTAGAATGCCACTATGGTTGTGGCTTCTATCCATACAGATCTCGAGAGTGTTTCTAGCCTCTTCTAGCGTACGTTTTGCACTGCTGGAGAATTGAATACAAACTCAAGAACCATCTTGACATTCAAATTGCAATCTGGAACGCCCTCTATCTTTGCAAAATTCATGCATATTCGTCAAGAATCGGTTACCGAAAGCTAGAACTTTGGAAGGTTTGCACACTTACAGAATTGAATGAAAAGTCAAGACCCAGCTCAACATTGAATCAATAAGAATTCTAGAATGCCACTTTGGTTGTGGCTTCTATCCATACAGATCTCGAGAGTGTTTCTAGCCTCTTCTAGCGTCCGTTTTGCACTGCTGAAGAATTGAATACAAAGTCAAGAACCATCTTGACATTCAAATTGCAATCTGGAACGCCCTCTTTCTTTGCAAAATTCATGCATATTCGTCAAGAATCGGTTACCGAAAGCTAGAACTTTGGAACTTTTGCGCACTTGCAGAATTGAATGAAAAGTCACGACCCACCTCAACATTCAATCAATAAGAATTCTAGAATGCCACTTTGGTTGTGGCTTCTATCCATAGAGATCTCGAGAGTGTTTCTAGCCTCTTCTAGCGTACGTTTTGCACTGCTTGAGAATTGAATACAAAGTCAAGAACCATCTTGACATTCAAATGGTAATCCGGAACGCCCTCTTTCTTTGCAAAATTCATGCATATTCGTCAAGAATCGGTTCCCGAAAGCTAGAACTTTCGAACTTTTGCACACTTGCAGAATTGAATGAAAAGTCACGACCTACCTCAACATTCAATCAATAAGAATTCTAGAATGCCACTTTGGTTGTGGCTTCTATCCATAGAGATCTCGAGAGTGTTTCTAGCCTCTTCCAGCGTACGTTTTGCACTGCTGGAGAATTGAATACAAAGTCAAGAACCATCTTGACATTCAAATTGCAATCTGGAACGCCCTCTATCTTTGCAAAATTCATGCATATTCGTCAAGAATCGGTTACCGAAAGCTAGAACTTTGGAAGGTTTGCACACTTGCAGAATTGAATGAAAAGTCACGACCCAGCTCAACATTCAATCAATAAGAATTCTAGAATGCCACTTTGGTTGTGGCTTCTATCCATAGAGATCTCGAGAGTGTTTCCAGCCTCTTCTAGCGTACGTTTTGCACTGCTTGAGAATTGAATACAAAGTCAAGAACCATCTTGACATTCAAATGGTAATCCGGAACGCCCTCTTTCTTTGCAAAATTCATGCATATTCGTCAAGAATGGGTTACCGAAAGCTAGAACTTTGGAACTTTTGCACACTTGTAGAATTGAATGAAAAGTCACGACCCACCTCAACATTCAATCAATAAGAATTCTAGAATGCCACTATGGTTGTGGCTTCTATCCATACAGATCTCGAGAGTGTTTCTAGCCTCTTCTAGCGTACGTTTTGCACTGCTGGAGAATTGAATACAAACTCAAGAACCATCTTGACATTCAAATTGCAATCTGGAACGCCCTCTATCTTTGCAAAATTCATGCATATTCGTCAATAATCGGTTACCGAAAGCTAGAACTTTGGAAGGTTTGCACACTTACAGAATTGAATGAAAAGTCAAGACCCAGCTCAACATTGAATCAATAAGAATTCTAGAATGCCACTTTGGTTGTGGCTTCTATCCATACAGATCTCGAGAGTGTTTCTAGCCTCTTCTAGCGTACATTTTGCACTGCTGAAGAATTGAATACAAAGTCAAGAACCATCTTGACATTCAAATTGCAATCTGGAACGCCCTCTTTCTTTGCAAAATTCATGCATATTCGTCAAGAATCGGTTACCGAAAGCTAGAACTTTGGAACTTTTGCACACTTGTAGAATTGAATGAAAAGTCACGACCCACCTCAACATTCAATCAATAAGAATTCTAGAATGCCACTATGGTTGTGGCTTCTATCCATACAGATCTCGAGAGTGTTTCTAGCCTCTTCTAGCGTACGTTTTGCACTGCTGGAGAATTGAATACAAACTCAAGAACCATCTTGACATTCAAATTGCAATCTGGAACGCCCTCTTTCTTTGCAAAATTCATGCATATTCGTCAAGAATCGGTTACCGAAAGCTAGAGCTTTGGAAGGTTTGCACACTTACAGAATTGAATGAAAAGTCCCGACCCAACTCAACATTGAATCAATAAGAATTCTAGAATGCCACTTTGGTTGTGGCTTCTATCCATACAGATCTCGAGAGTGATTCTAGCCTCTTCTAGCGTACGTTTTGCACTGCTGGAGAATTGAATACAAAGTCAAGAACCATCTTGACATTCAAATGGTAATCCGGAACGCCCTATTTCTTTGCAAATTTCATGCATATTCGTCAAGAATCGGTTACCGAAAGCTAGAACTTTGGAACTCTTGCACACTTGCAGAATTGAATGAAAAGTCACGACCCACCTCAACATTCAATCAATAAGAATTCTAGAATGCCACTTTGGTTGTGGCTTCTATCCATAGAGATCTCGAGAGTGTTTCTAGCCTCTTCCAGCGTACGTTTTGCACTGCTGGAGAATTGAATACAAAGTCAAGAACCATCTTGACATTCAAATTGCAATCTGGAACGCCCTCTATCTTTGCAAAATTCATGCATATTCGTCAAGAATCGGTTACCGAAAGCTAGAGCTTTGGAAGGTTTGCACACTTACAGAATTGAATGAAAAGTCCCGACCCAACTCAACATTGAATCAATAAGAATTCTAGAATGCCACTTTGGTTGTGGCTTCTATCCATACAGATCTCGAGAGTGTTTCTAGCCTCTTCTAGCGTACGTTTTGCACTGCTGAAGAATTGAATACAAAGTCAAAAACCATCTTGGCATTCAAATTGCAATCTGGAACTCCCTCTTTCTTTAAAAAATTCATGCATATTCGTGAAGAATCGGTTACCGAAAGCTAGAACTTTGGAAGGTTTGCACACTTGCAGAATTGAATGAAAAGTCACGACCCACCTCAACATTCAATCAATAAGAATTCTAGAATGCCACTTTGGTTGTGGCTTCTATCCATACAGATCTCGAGGGTGTTTCTAGCCTCTTCTAGCGTACGTTTTGCACTGCTGGAGAATTGAATACAAAGTCAAGAACCATCTTGACATTCAAATTGCAATCTGGAACGCCCTCTTTCTTTGCAAAATTCATGCATATTCGTCAAGAATCGGTTACCGAAAGCTAGAACTTTGGAACTTTTGCACACTTGCAGAATTGAATGAAAAGTCACGACCCACCTCAACATTCAATCAATAAGAATTCTAGAATGCCACTTTGGTTGTGGCTTCTATCCATACAGATCTCGAGGGTGTTTCTAGCCTCTTCTAGCGTACGTTTTACACCGCTGGAGAATTGAATACAAAGTCAAGAACCATCTTGACATTCAAATTGCAATCTGGAACACCCTCTTTCTTTGCAAAATTCATGCATATTCGTCAAGAATCGGTTACCGAAAGCTAGAACTTTGGAACTTTTGCGCACTTGCAGAATTGAATGAAAAGTCACGACCCACCTCAACATTGAATCAATAAGAATTCTAGAATGCCACTTTGGTTGTGGCTTCTATCCATACAGATCTCGAGAGTGTTTCTAGCCTCTTCTAGCGTACGTTTTGCACTGCTGAAGAATTGAATACAAAGTCAAGAACCATCTTGACGTTCAAATTGCAATCTGGAACGCCCTCTTTCTTTGCAAAATTCATGCATATTCGTCAACAATCGGTTACCGAAAGCTAGAACTTTAGAACTTTTGCACACTTGCAGAATTGAATGAAAAGTCACGACCCACCACAACATTCAATCAATAAGAATTCTAGAATGCCACTATGGTTGTGGCTTCTATCCATAGAGATCTCGAGAGTGTTTCTAGCCTCTTCTAGCGTACGTTTTGCACTGCTGGAGAATTGAATACAAAGTCAAGAACCATCTTGACATTCAAATTGCATTCTGGAAGGCCCTCTATCTTTGCAAAATTCACGCATATTCGTCAAGAATCGGTTACCGAAAGCTAGAACTTTGGAAGGTTTGCACACTTGCAGAATTGAATGAAAAGTCACGACCCAGCTCAACATTCAATCAATAAGAATTCTAGAATGCCACTTTGGTTGTGGCTTCTATCCATACAGATCTCGAGAGTGTTTCTAGCCTCTTCTAGCGTAAGTTTTGCAATGCTGAAGAATTGAATACAAAGTCAAGAACCATCTTGACATTCAAATTGCAATCTGGAACGCCCTCTTTCTTTGCAAAATTCATGCATATTCGTCAAGAATCGGTTACCGAAAGCTAGAACTTTGGAACTTTTGCACACTTACAGAATTGAATGAAAAGTCACGACCCAGCTCAACATTGAATCAATATGAATTCTATAATGCCACTTTGGTTGTGGCTTCTATCCATACAGATCTCGAGAGTGTTTCTAGCCTCTTCTAGCGTACGTTTTGCCCTGCTGGAGAATTGAATACAAAGTCAAGAACCATCTTGACGTTCAAATTGCAATCTGGAACGCCCTCTTTCTTTGCAAAATTCATGCATATTCGTCACGAATCGGTTACCGAAAGCTAGAACTTTTGAAGGTTTGCACACTTGCAGAATTGAATGAAAAGTCACGACCCACCTCAACATTCAATCAATAAGAATTCTAGAATGCCACTTTGGTTGTGGCTTCTATCCATACAGATCTCGAGAGTGTTTCTAGCCTCTTCTAGCGTACGTTTTGCACTGCTGAAGAATTGAATACAAAGTCAAGAACCATCTCGACAATCAAATTGCAATCTTGAACGCCCTCTTTCTTTGCAAAATTCATGCATATTCGTCAAGAATCGGTTACCGAAAGCTAGAACTTTGGAACTTTTGCGCACTTGCAGAATTGAATGAAAAGTCACGACCCAGCTCAACATTCAATCAATAAGAACTCTAGAATGCCACTTTGGTTGTGGCTTCTATCCATACAGATCTCGAGGGTGTTTCTAGCCTCTTCTAGCGTACTTTTGCACTGCTGGAGAATTGAATACAAAGTCAAGAACCATCTTGACATTCAAATTGCAATCGGAACGCCCTCTTTCTTTGCAAAATTCATGCATATTCGTCAAGAATCGTTTACCGAAAGCTACAACTTTGGAAGGTTTGCACACTTACAGAATTGAATGAAAAGTCACGACCCACCTCAACATTCAATCAATAAGAATTCTAGAATGCCACTTTGGTTGTGGCTTCTATCCATACAGATCTCGAGAGTGTTTCTAGCCTCTTCTAGCGTACGTTTTGCACTGCTGAAGAATTGAATACAAAGTCAAGAACCATCTTGACATTCAAATTGCAATCTGGAACGCCCTCTTTCTTTGCAAAATTCATGCATATTCGTCAAGAATCGGTTACCGAAAGCTAGAACTTTGGAACTTTTGCACACTTGCAGAATTGAATGAAAAGTCATGACCCACCTCAACTTTCAATCAATAAGAATTCTAGAATGCCACTTTGGTTGTGGCTTCTTTCCATACAGATCTCGAGCGTGTTTCTAGCCTCTTCTAGCGTACATTTTGCACTGCTGAAGAATTGAATACAAAGTCAAGAACCATCTTGACATTCAAATTGCAATCTGGAACGCCCTCTTTCTTTGCAAAATTCATGCATATTCGTCAAGAATCGGTTACCGAAAGCTAGAACTTTGGAACTTTTGCACACTTGCAGAATTGAATGAAAAGTCACGACCCACCTCAACATTCAATCAATAAGAATTCTAGAATGCCACTTTGGTTGTGGCTTCTATCCATACAGATCTCGAGAGTGTTTCTAGCCTCTTCTAGCGTACGTTTTGCACTGCTGAAGAATTGAATACAAAGTCAAGAACCATCTTGACATTCAAATTGCAATCGGGAACGCCCTCTTTCTTTGCAAAATTCATGCATATTCGTCAAGAATCGGTTACCGAAAGCTAGAACTTTGGATGGTTTGCACACTTGCAGAATTGAATGAAAAGTCACGACCCACCTCAACATTCAATCAATAAGAATTCTAGAATGCCACTTTGGTTGTGGCTTCTATCCATAGAGATCTCGAGAGTGTTTCTAGCCTCTTCTAGCGTACGTTTTGCACTGCTGGAGAATTGAATACAAAGTCAAGAACCATCTTGACATTCAAATGGTAATCCGGAACGCCCTCTTTCTTTGCAAAATTCATGCATATTCGTCAAGAATCGGTTCCCGAAAGCTAGAACTTTGGAACTTTTGCACACTTGCAGAATTGAATGAAAAGTCACGACCCACCGCAACATTCAATCAATAAGAATTCTAGAATGCCACTTTGGTTGTGGCTTCTATCCATACAGATCTCGAGAGTGTTTCTAGCCTCTTCTAGCGTACGTTTTGCACTGCTGAAGAATTGAATACAAAGTCAAGAACCATCTTGACATTCCAATTGCAATCTGGAACGCCCTCTTTCTTTGCAAAATTCATGCATATTCGTCAAGAATCGGTTACCGAAAGCTAGAACTTTGGAACTTTTGCACACTTGCAGAATTGAATGAAAAGTCACGACCCACCTCAACATTCAATCAATAAGAATTCTAGAATGCCACTATGGTTGTGGCTTCTATCCATACAGATCTCGAGAGTGTTTCTAGCCTCTTCTAGCGTACGTTTTGCACCGCTGGAGAATTGAATACAAAGTCAAGAACCATCTTGACATTCAAATTGCAATCTGGAACGAACTCTTTCTTTGCAAAATTCATGCATAGTCGTCAAGAATCGGTTACCGAAAGCTAGAACTTTGGAACTTTTGCGCACTTGCAGAATTGAATGAAAAGTCACGACCCACCTCAACATTCAATCAATAAGAATTCTAGAATGCCACTTTGGTTGTGGCTTCTATCCATAGAGATCTCGAGAGTGTTTCTAGCCTCTTCTAGCGTACGTTTTGCATTGCTGAAGAATTGAATACAAAGTCAAGAACCATCTTGACGTTCAAATTGCAATCTGGAACGCCCTCTTTCTTTGCAAAATTCATGCATATTCGTCAAGAATCGGTTACCGAAAGCTAGAACTTTGGAAGGTTTGCACACTTGCAGAATTGAATGAGAAGTCACGACCCAGCTCAACATTTAATCAATAAGAATTCTAGAATGCCACTTTGGTTGTGGCTTCTATCCATACAGATCTCGAGAGTGTTTCTAGCCTCTTCTAGCGTACGTTTTGCACTGATGAAGAATTGAATACAAAGTCAAGAACCATCTTGACATTCCAATTGCAATCTGGAACGCCCTCTTTCTTTGCAAAATTCATGCATATTCGTCAAGAATCGGTTACCGAAAGCTAGAACTTTGGAACTTTTGCACCCTTGCAGAATTGAATGAAAAGTCACGACCCAGCTCAACATTGAATCAATAAGAATTCTAGAATGCCACTTTGGTTGTGGCTTCTATCCATACAGATCTCGAGAGTGTTTCTAGCCTCTTCTAGCGTCCGTTTTGCACTGCTGAAGAATTGAATACAAAGTCAAGAACCATCTTGACGTTCAAATTGCAATCTGGAACGCCCTCTTTCTTTGTAAAATTCATGCATATTTGTCAAGAATCGGTTACCGAAAGCTAGAACTTTGGAACTTTTGCACACTTGCAGAATTGAATGAAAAGTCACGACCCACCTCAACATTCAATCAATAAGAATTCTAGAATGCCACTATGGTTGTGGCTTCTATCCATAGAGATCTCGAGAGTGTTTCTAGCCTCTTCTAGCGTACGTTTTGCACTGCTGTAGAATTGAATACAAAGTCAAGAACCATCTTGACATTCAAATTGCAATCTGGAACGCCCTCTATCTTTGCAAAATTCATGCATATTCGTCAAGAATCGGTTACCGAAAGCTAGAACTTTGGAAGGTTTGCACACTTGCAGAATTGAATGAAAAGTCACGACCCAGCTCAACATTCAATCAATAAGAATTCTAGAATGCCACTATGGTTGTGGCTTCTATCCATAGAGATCTCGAGAGTGTTTCTAGCCTCTTCTAGCGTACGTTTTGCACTGCTGGAGAATTGAATACAAAGTCAAGAACCATCTTGACATTCAAATTGCAATCTGGAACGCCCTCTATCTTTGCAAAATTCATGCATATTCGTCAAGAATCGGTTACCGAAAGCTAGAGCTTTGGAAGGTTTGCACACTTACAGAATTGAATGAAAAGTCCCGACCCAGCTCAACATTGAATCAATATGAATTCTAGAATGCCACTTTGGTTGTGGCTTCTATCCATACAGATCTCGAGAGTGTTTCTAGCCTCTTCTAGCGTACGTTTTGCACTGCTGAAGAATTGAATACAAAGTCAAGAACCATCTTGACATTCAAATTGCAATATGGAACGCCCTCTTTCTTTGAAAAATTCATGCATATTCGTGAAGAATCGGTTACCGAAAGCTAGAACTTTGGAAGGTTTGCACACTTGCAGAATTGAATGAAAAGTCACGACCCACCTCAACATTCAATCAATAAGAATTCTAGAATGCCACTTTGGTTGTGGCTTCTATCCATACAGATCTCGAGGGTGTTTCTAGCCTCTTCTAGCGTACGTTTTGCACTGCTGGAGAATTGAATACAAAGTCAAGAACCATCTTGACATTCAAATGGTAATCCGGAACGCCCTCTTTCTTTGCAAAATTCATGCATATTCGTCAAGAATCGGTTACCGAAAGCTAGAACTTTGGAACTTTTGCACACTTACAGAATTGAATGAAAAGTCACGCCCAGCTCAACATTGAATCAATATGAATTCTAGAATGCCACTTTGGTTGTGGCTTCTATCCATACAGATCTCGAGAGTGTTTCTAGCCTCTTCTAGCGTACGTTTTGCACTGCTGAAGAATTGAATACAAAGTCAAGAACCATCTTGACATTCAAATTGCAATCTGGAACGCCCTCTTTCTTTGCAAAATTCATGCATATTCGTCAAGAATCGATTACCGAAAGCTAGAACTTTGGAACTTTTGCGCACTTGCAGAATTGAATGAAAAGTCACGACCCACCTCAACATTCAATCAATAAGAATTCTAGAATGCCACTTTGGTTGTGGCTTCTATCCATACAGATCTCGAGAGTGTTTCTAGCCTCTTCTAGCGTACGTTTTGCACTGCTGGAGAATTGAATACAAAGTCAAGAACCATCTTGACGTTCAAATTGCAATCTGGAATGCCCTCTTTCTTTGCAAAATTCATGCATATTCGTCAAGAATCGGTTACCGAAAGCTAGAACTTTGGAAGGTTTGCACACTTGCAGAATTGAATGAAAAGTCACGACCCAGCTCAACATTCAATCAATAAGAATTCTAGAATGCCACTTTGGTTGTGGCTTCTATCCATACAGATCTCGAGAGTGTTTCTAGCCTCTTCTAGCGTACGTTTTGCACTGCTAAAGAATTGAATACACAGTCAAGAACCATCTCGACATTCCAATTGCAATCTGGAACGCCCTCTTTCTTTGCAAAATTCATGCATATTCGTCAAGAATCGGTTACCGAAAGCTAGAACTTTGGAACTTTTGCGCACTTGCAGAATTGAATGAAAAGTCACGACCCACCTCAACATTCAATCAATAAGAATTCTAGAATGCCACTTTGGTTGTGGCTTCTATCCATAGAGATCTCGAGAGTGTTTCTAGCCTCTTCTAGCGTACGTTTTGCACTGCTGGAGAATTGAATACAAAGTCAAGAACCATCTTGACTTTCAAATGGTAATCCGGAACGCCCTCTTTCTTTGCAAAATTCATGCATATTCGTCAAGAATCCGTTCCCGAAAGCTAGAACTTTGGAACTTTTGCCCACTTGCAGAATTGAATGAAAAGTCACGACCCACCTCAACATTCAATCAATAAGAATTCTAGAATGCCACTTTGGTTGTGGCTTCTATCCATACAGATCTCGAGAGTGTTTCTAGCCTCTTCCAGCGTACGTTTTGCGCTGCTGGAGAATTGAATACAAACTCAAGAACCATCTTGACATTCAAATTGCAATCTGGAACGCCCTCTATCTTTGCAAAATTCATGCATATTCGTCAAGAATCGGTTACCGAAAGCTAGAGCTTTGGAAGGTTTGCACACTTACAGAATTGAATGAAAAGTCCCGACCCAGCTCAACATTGAATCAATATGAATTCTAGAATGCCACTTTGGTTGTGGCTTCTATCCATACAGATCTCGAGAGTGTTTCTAGCCTCTTCTAGCGTACGTTTTGCACTGCTGAAGAATTGAATACAAAGTCAAGAACCATCTTGACATTCAAATTGCAATCTGGAACGCCCTCTTTCTTTGAAAAATTCATGCATATTCGTGAAGAATCGGTTACCGAAAGCTAGAACTTTGTAAGGTTTGCACACTTGCAGAATTGAATGAAAAGTCACGACCCACCTCAACATTCAATCAATAAGAATTCTAGAATGCCACTTTGGTTGTGGCTTCTATCCATACAGATCTCGAGGGTGTTTCTAGCCTCTTCTAGCGTACGTTTTGCACTTCTGGAGAATTGAATACAAAGTCAAGAACCATCTTGACATTCAAATGGTAATCCGGAACGCCCTCTTTCTTTGCAAAATTCATGCATATTCGTCAAAAATCGGTTCCCGAAAGCTAGAACTTTGGAACTTTTGCGCACTTGCAGAATTGAATGAAAAGTCACGACCCACCTCAACATTCAATCAATAAGAATTCTAGAATGCCACTTTGGTTGTGGCTTCTATCCATACAGATCTCGAGGGTGTTTCTAGCCTCTTCTAGCGTACATTTTGCACTGCTGGAGAATTGAATACAAAGTCAAGAACCATCTTGACATTCAAATTGCAATCGGAACGCCCTCTTTCTTTGCAAAATTCATGCATATTCGTCAAGAATCGTTTACCGAAAGCTAGAACTTTGGAAGGTTTGCACACTTACAGAATTGAATGAAAAGTCACGACCCACCTCAACATTCAATCAATAAGAATTCTAGAATGCCACTTTGGTCGTGGCTTCTATCCATACAGATCTCGAGAGTGTTTCTAGCCTCTTCTAGCGTACGTTTTGCACTGCTGAAGAATTGAATACAAAGTCAAGAACCATCTTGACATTCAAATTGCAATCTGGAACGCCCTCTTTCTTTGCAAAATTCATGCATATTCGTCAAGAATCGGTTACCGAAAGCTAGAACTTTGGAACTTTTGCGCACTTGCAGAATTGAATGAAAAGTCACGACCCACCTCAACATTCAATCAATAAGAATTCTAGAATGCCACTTTGGTTGTGGCTTCTATCCATAGAGATCTCGAGAGTGTTTCTAGCCTCTTCTAGCGTACGTTTTGCACTGCTGAAGAATTGAATACACAGTCAAGAACCATCTCGACATTCCAATTGCAATCTGGAACGCCCTCTTTCTTTGCAAAATTCATGCATATTCGTCAAGAATCGGTTACCGAAAGCTAGAACTTTGGAACTTTTGCACACTTGCAGAATTGAATGAAAAGTCACGACCCACCTCAACATTCAATCAATAAGAATTCTAGAATGCCACTTTGGTTGTGGCTTCTATCCATACAGATCTCGAGGGTGTTTCTAGCCTCTTCTAGCGTACGTTTTGCACCGCTGGAGAATTGAATACAAAGTCAAGAACCATCTTGACATTCAACTTGCAATCTGGAATGCCCTCTTTCTTTGCAAAATTCATGCATATTCGTCAAGAATCGGTTACCGAAAGCTAGAACTTTGGAACTTTTGCGCACTTGCAGAATTGAATGAAAAGTCACGACCCACCTCAACATTCAATCAATAAGAATTCTAGAATGCCACTTTGGTTGTGGCTTCTATCCATACAGATCTCGAGAGTGTTTCTAGCCTCTTCTAGCGTACGTTTTGCACTGCTGAAGAATTGAATACAAAGTCAAGAACCATCTTGACGTTCAAATTGCAATCTGGAACGCCCTCTTTCTTTGCAAAATTCATGCATATTCGTCAAGAATCGGTTACCGAAAGCTAGAACTTTGGAACTTTTGCACACTTGCAGAATTGAATGAAAAGTCACGACCCACCTCAACATTCAATCAATAAGAATTCTAGAATGCCACTATGGTTGTGGCTTCTATCCATAGAGATCTCGAGAGTGTTTCTAGCCTCTTCTAGCGTACGTTTTGCACTGCTGGAGAATTGAATACAAAGTCAAGAACCATCTTGACATTCAAATTGCAATCTGGAACGCCCTCTATCTTTGCAAAATTCATGCATATTCGTCAAGAATCGGTTACCGAAAGCTAGAACTTTGGAAGGTTTGCACACTTGCAGAATTGAATGAAAAGTCACGACCCAACTCAACATTAAATCAATAAGAATTCTAGAATGCCACTTTGGTTGTGGCTTCTATCCATACAGATCTCGAGAGTGTTTCTAGCCTCTTCTAGCGTAAGTTTTGCACTGCTGAAGAATTGAATACAAAGTCAAGAACCATCTTGACATTCAAATTGCAATCTGGAACGCCCTCTTTCTTTGCAAAATTCATGCATATTCGTCAAGAATCGGTTCCCGAAAGCTAGAACTTTGGAACTTTCGCGCACTTGCAGAATTGAATGAAAAGTCACGACCCACCTCAACATTCAATCAATAAGAATTCTAGAATGCCACTTTGGTTGTGGCTTCTATCCATACAGATCTCGAGGGTGTTTCTAGCCTCTTCTAGCGTACATTTTGCACTGCTGGAGAATTGAATACAAAGTCAAGAACCATCTTGACATTCAAATTGCAATCGGAACGCCCTCTTTCTTTGCAAAATTCATGCATATTCGTCAAGAATCGTTTACCGAAAGCTAGAACTTTGGAAGGTTTGCACACTTGCAGAATTGAATGAAAAGTCACGACCCACCTCAACATTCAATCAATAAGAATTCTAGAATGCCACTTTGGTTGTGGCTTCTATCCATACAGATCTCGAGGGTGTTTCTAGCCTCTTCTAGCGTACGTTTTGCACCGCTGGAGAATTGAATACAAAGTCAAGAACCATCTTGACATTCAAATTGCAATCTGGAACGCCCTCTTTCTTTGCAAAATTCATGCATATTCGTCAAGAATCGGTTACCGAAAGCTAGAACTTTGGAACTTTTGCGCACTTGCAGAATTGAATGAAAAGTCACGACCCACCTCAACATTCAATCAATAAGAATTCTAGAATGCCACTTTGGTTGTGGCTTCTATCCATACAGATCTCGAGAGTGTTTCTAGCCTCTTCTAGCGTACGTTTTGCACTGCTGAAGAATTGAATACAAAGTCAAGAACCATCTTGACATTCAAATTGCAATCTGGAACGCCCTCTTTCTTTGCAAATTCATGCATATTCGTCAAGAATCGGTTACCGAAAGCTAGAACTTTGGAACTTTTGCACACTTGCAGAATTGAATGAAAAGTCACGACCCACCTCAACATTCAATCAATAAGAATTCTAGAATGCCACTATGGTTGTGGCTTCTATCCATAGAGATCTCGAGAGTGTTTCTAGCCTCTTCTAGCGTAAGTTTTGCACTGCTGAAGAATTGAATACAAAGTCAAGAACCATCTTGACATTCAAATTGCAATCTGGAACGCCCTCTTTCTTTGCAAAATTCATGCATATTCGTCAAGAATCGGTTACCGAAAGCTAGAACTTTGGAACTTTTGCACACTTGCAGAATTGAATGAAAAGTCACGACCCACCTCAACATTCAATCAATAAGAATTCTAGAATGCCACTATGGTTGTGGCTTCTATCCATACAGATCTCGAGAGTGTTTCTAGCCTCTTCTAGCGTACGTTTTGCACTGCTGGAGAATTGAATACAAACTCAAGAACCATCTTGACATTCAAATTGCAATCTGGAACGCCCTCTTTCTTTGCAAAATTCATGCATATTCGTCAAGAATCGGTTACCGAAAGCTAGAACTTTGGAACTTTTGCGCACTTGCAGAATTGAATGAAAAGTCACGACCCACCTCAACATTCAATCAATAAGATTTCTAGAATGCCACTTGGGTTGTGGCTTCTATCCATACAGATCTCGAGAGTGTTTCTAGCCTCTTCTAGCGTACGTTTTGCACTGCTGAAGGATTAAAAACAAAGTCAAGAACCATCTTGACATTCAAATTGCAATCTGGAACGCCCTCTTTCTTTGCAAAATTCATGCATATTCGTGAAGAATCGGTTACCGAAAGCTAGAACTTTGGAACTTTTGCACACTTGCAGAATTGAATGAAAAGTCACGACCCAGCTCAACATTCAATCAATAAGATTTCTAGAATGCCACTTGGGTTGTGGCTCCTATCCATACATATCTCGAGGGTGTTTCTAGCCTCTTCTAGCGTACGTTTTGCACTGCTGGAGAATTGAATACAAAGTCAAGAACCATCTTGACATTCAAATTGCAATCTGGAACGCCCTCTATCTTTGCAAAATTCATGCATATTCGTCAAGAATCGGTTACCGAAAGCTAGAACTTTGGAAGGTTTGCACACTTGCAGAATTGAATGAAAAGTCACGACCCAGCTCAACATTAAATCAATAAGAATTCTAGAATGCCACTTTGGTTGTGGCTTCTATCCATACAGATCTCGAGAGTGTTTCTAGCCTCTTCTAGCGTACGTTTTGCACTGCTGAAGAATTGAATACAAAGTCAAGAACCATCTTGACATTCAAATTGCAATCTGGAACGCCCTCTATCTTTGCAAAATTCATGCATATTCGTCAAGAATCGGTTACCGAAAGCTAGAACTTTGGAAGGTTTGCACACTTGCAGAATTGAATGAAAAGTCACGACCCAGCTCAACATTAAATCAATAAGAATTCTAGAATGCCACTTTGGTTGTGGCTTCTATCCATACAGATCTCGAGAGTGTTTCTAGCCTCTTCTAGCGTACGTTTTGCACTGCTGAAGAATTGAATACAAAGTCAAGAACCATCTTGACGTTCAAATTGCAATCTGGAACGCCCTCTTTCTTTGCAAAATTCATGCATATTCGTCAAGAATCGGTTACCGAAAGCTAGAACTTTGGAACTTTTGCACACTTGCAGAATTGAATGAAAAGTCACGACCCACCTCAACATTCAATCAATAAGAATTCTAGAATGCCACTATGGTTGTGGCTTCTATCCATAGAGATCTCGAGAGTGTTTCTAGCCTCTTCTAGCGTAAGTTTTGCACTGCTGAAGAATTGAATACAAAGTCAAGAACCATCTTGACATTCAATTTGCAATCTGGAACGCCCTCTTTCTTTGCAAAATTCATGCATATTCGTCAAGAATCGGTTACCGAAAGCTAGAACTTTGGAACTTTTGCACACTTGCAGAATTGAATGAAAAGTCACGACCCACCTCAACATTCAATCAATAAGAATTCTAGAATGCCACTATGGTTGTGGCTTCTATCCATACAGATCTCGAGAGTGTTTCTAGCCTCTTCTAGCGTACGTTTTGCACTGCTGGAGAATTGAATACAAACTCAAGAACCATCTTGACATTCAAATTGCAATCTGGAACGCCCTCTTTCTTTGCAAAATTCATGCATATTCGTCAAGAATCGGTTACCGAAAGCTAGAACTTTGGAACTTTTGCGCACTTGCAGAATTGAATGAAAAGTCACGACCCACCTCAACATTCAATCAATAAGATTTCTAGAATGCCACTTGGGTTGTGGCTTCTATCCATACAGATCTCGAGAGTGTTTCTAGCCTCTTCTAGCGTACGTTTTGCACTGCTGAAGGATTAAAAACAAAGTCAAGAACCATCTTGACATTCAAATTGCAATCTGGAACGCCCTCTTTCTTTGCAAAATTCATGCATATTCGTGAAGAATCGGTTACCGAAAGCTAGAACTTTGGAACTTTTGCACACTTGCAGAATTGAATGAAAAGTCACGACCCAGCTCAACATTCAATCAATAAGATTTCTAGAATGCCACTTGGGTTGTGGCTCCTATCCATACATATCTCGAGGGTGTTTCTAGCCTCTTCTAGCGTACGTTTTGCACTGCTGGAGAATTGAATACAAAGTCAAGAACCATCTTGACATTCAAATTGCAATCTGGAACGCCCTCTATCTTTGCAAAATTCATGCATATTCGTCAAGAATCGGTTACCGAAAGCTAGAACTTTGGAAGGTTTGCACACTTGCAGAATTGAATGAAAAGTCACGACCCAGCTCAACATTAAATCAATAAGAATTCTAGAATGCCACTTTGGTTGTGGCTTCTATCCATACAGATCTCGAGAGTGTTTCTAGCCTCTTCTAGCGTACGTTTTGCACTGCTGAAGAATTGAATACAAAGTCAAGAACCATCTTGACATTCAAATTGCAATCTGGAACGCCCTCTATCTTTGCAAAATTCATGCATATTCGTCAAGAATCGGTTACCGAAAGCTAGAACTTTGGAAGGTTTGCACACTTGCAGAATTGAATGAAAAGTCACGACCCAGCTCAACATTAAATCAATAAGAATTCTAGAATGCCACTTTGGTTGTGGCTTCTATCCATACAGATCTCGAGAGTGTTTCTAGCCTCTTCTAGCGTACGTTTTGCACTGCTGAAGAATTGAATACAAAGTCAAGAACCATCTTGACGTTCAAATTGCAATCTGGAACGCCCTCTTTCTTTGCAAAATTCATGCATATTCGTCAAGAATCGGTTACCGAAAGCTAGAACTTTGGAACTTTTGCACACTTGCAGAATTGAATGAAAAGTCACGACCCACCTCAACATTCAATCAATAAGAATTCTAGAATGCCACTATGGTTGTGGCTTCTATCCATAGAGATCTCGAGAGTGTTTCTAGCCTCTTCTAGCGTAAGTTTTGCACTGCTGAAGAATTGAATACAAAGTCAAGAACCATCTTGACATTCAATTTGCAATCTGGAACGCCCTCTTTCTTTGCAAAATTCATGCATATTCGTCAAGAATCGGTTACCGAAAGCTAGAACTTTGGAACTTTTGCACACTTGCAGAATTGAATGAAAAGTCACGACCCACCTCAACATTCAATCAATAAGAATTCTAGAATGCCACTATGGTTGTGGCTTCTATCCATACAGATCTCGAGAGTGTTTCTAGCCTCTTCTAGCGTACGTTTTGCACTGCTGGAGAATTGAATACAAACTCAAGAACCATCTTGACATTCAAATTGCAATCTGGAACGCCCTCTTTCTTTGCAAAATTCATGCATATTCGTCAAGAATCGGTTACCGAAAGCTAGAACTTTGGAACTTTTGCGCACTTGCAGAATTGAATGAAAAGTCACGACCCACCTCAACATTCAATCAATAAGATTTCTAGAATGCCACTTGGGTTGTGGCTTCTATCCATACAGATCTCGAGAGTGTTTCTAGCCTCTTCTAGCGTACATTTTGCACTGCTGAAGGATTAAAAACAAAGTCAAGAACCATCTTGACATTCAAATTGCAATCTGGAACGCCCTCTTTCTTTGCAAAATTCATGCATATTCGTCAAGAATCGGTTACCGAAAGCTAGAACTTTGGAACTTTTGCACACTTGCAGAATTGAATGAAAAGTCACGACCCAGCTCAACATTCAATCAATAAGATTTCTAGAATGCCACTATGGTTGTGGCTCCTATCCATACATATCTCGAGGGTGTTTCTAGCCTCTTCTAGCGTACGTTTTGCACTGCTGGAGAATTGAATACAAAGTCAAGAACCATCTTGACATTCAAATTGCAATCTGGAACGCCCTCTATCTTTGCAAAATTCATGCATATTCGTCAAGAATCGGTTACCGAAAGCTAGAACTTTGGAAGGTTTGCACACTTGCAGAATTGAATGAAAAGTCACGACCCAGCTCAACATTAAATCAATAAGAATTCTAGAATGCCACTTTGGTTGTGGCTTCTATCCATACAGATCTCGAGAGTGTTTCTAGCCTCTTCTAGCGTACGTTTTGCACTGCTGAAGAATTGAATACAAAGTCAAGAACCATCTTGACATTCAAATTGCAATCTGGAACGCCCTCTTTCTTTGCAAAATTCATGCATATTCGTCAAGAATCGGTTCCCGAAAGCTAGAACTTTGGAACTTTTGCGCACTTGCAGAATTGAATGAAAAGTCACGACCCACCTCAACATTCAATCAATAAGAATTCTAGAATGCCACTTTGGTTGTGGCTTCTATCCATACAGATCTCGAGGGTGTTTCTAGCCTCTTCTAGCGTACATTTTGCACTGCTGGAGAATTGAATACAAAGTCAAGAACCATATTGACATTCAAATTGCAATCGGAACGCCCTCTTTCTTTGCAAAATTCATGCATATTCGTCAAGAATCTTTTACCGAAAGCTAGAACTTTGGAAGGTTTGCACACTTACAAAATTGAATGAAAAGTCACGACCCAGCTCAACATTTAATCAATAAGAATTCTAGAATGCCACTTTGGTTGTGGCTTCTATCCATACAGATCTCGAGAGTGTTTCTAGCCTCTTCTAGCGTACATTTTGCACTGCTGGAGAATTGAATACAAAGTCAAGAACCATCTTGACATTCAAATGGTAATCCGGAACGCCTTCTTTCTTTGCAAAATTCATGCATATTCGTCAAGAATCGGTTCCCGAAAGCTAGAACTTTGGAACTTTTGCACACTTGCAGAATTGAATGAAAAGTCACGACCCACCTCAACATTCAATCAATAAGAATTCTAGAATGCCACTTTGGTTGTGGCTTCTATCCATAGAGATCTCGAGAGTGTTTCTAGCCTCTTCCAGCGTACGTTTTGCACTGCTGGAGAATTGAATACAAAGTCAAGAACCATCTTGACATTCAAATTGCAATCTGGAACGCCCTCTATCTTTGCAAAATTCATGCATATTCGTCAAGAATCGGTTACCGAAAGCTAGAACTTTGGAAGGTTTGCACACTTGCAGAATTGAATGAAAAGTCACGACCCAGCTCAACATTCAATCAATAAGAATTCTAGAATGCCACTTTGGTTGTGGCTTCTTTCCATACAGATCTCGAGAGTGTTTCTAGCCTCTTCTAGCGTACGTTTTGCACTGCTGGAGAATTGAATACAAAGTCAAGAACCATCTTGACATTCCAATTGCAATCTGGAACGCCCTCTTTCTTTGCAAAATTCATGCATATTCGTCAAGAATCGGTTCCCGAAAGCTAGAACTTTGGAACTTTTGCGCACTTGCAGAATTGAATGAAAAGTCACGACCCACCTCAACATTCAATCAATAAGAATTCTAGAATGCCACTTTTGTTGTGGCTTCTATCCATACAGATCTCGAGGGTGTTTCTAGCCTCTTCTAGCGTACGTTTTGCACCGCTGGAGAATTGAATACAAAGTCAAGAACCATCTTGACATTCAAATTGCAATCTGGAACGCCCTCTTTCTTTGCAAAATTCATGCATATTCGTCAAGAATCGGTTACCGAAAGCTAGAACTTTGGAACTTTTGCGCACTTGCAGAATTGAATGAAAAGTCACTACCCACCTCAACATTCAATCAATAAGAATTCTAGAATGCCACTATGGTTGTGGCTTCTATCCATACAGATCTCGAGAGTGTTTCTAGCCTCTTCTAGCGTACGTTTTGCACTGCTGGAGAATTGAATACAAACTCAAGAACCATCTTGACATTCAAATTGCAATCTGGAACGCCCTCTTTCTTTGCAAAATTCATGCATATTCGTCAAGAATCGGTTACCGAAAGCTAGAACTTTGGAACTTTTGCACACTTGCAGAATTGAATGAAAAGTCACGACCCACCTCAACATTCAATCAATAAGAATTCTAGAATGCCACTATGGTTGTGGCTTCTATCCATAGAGATCTCGAGAGTGTTTCTAGCCTCTTCTAGCGTAAGTTTTGCACTGCTGAAGAATTGAATACAAAGTCAAGAACCATCTTGACATTCAAATTGCAATCTGGAACGCCCTCTTTCTTTGCAAAATTCATGCATATTCGTCAAGAATCGGTTACCGAAAGCTAGAACTTTGGAACTTTTGCACACTTGCAGAATTGAATGAAAAGTCACGACCCACCTCAACATTCAATCAATAAGAATTCTAGAATGCCACTATGGTTGTGGCTTCTATCCATACAGATCTCGAGAGTGTTTCTAGCCTCTTCTAGCGTACGTTTTGCACTGCTGGAGAATTGAATACAAACTCAAGAACCATCTTGACATTCAAATTGCAATCTGGAACGCCCTCTTTCTTTGCAAAATTCATGCATATTCGTCAAGAATCGGTTACCGAAAGCTAGAACTTTGGAACTTTTGCGCACTTGCAGAATTGAATGAAAAGTCACGACCCACCTCAACATTCAATCAATAAGATTTCTAGAATGCCACTTGGGTTGTGGCTTCTATCCATACAGATCTCGAGAGTGTTTCTAGCCTCTTCTAGCGTACGTTTTGCACTGCTGAAGGATTAAAAACAAAGTCAAGAACCATCTTGACATTCAAATTGCAATCTGGAACGCCCTCTTTCTTTGCAAAATTCATGCATATTCGTCAAGAATCGGTTACCGAAAGCTAGAACTTTGGAACTGTTGCACACTTGCAGAATTGAATGAAAAGTCACGACCCACCTCAACATTCAATCAATAAGAATTCTAGAATGCCACTTTGGTTGTGGCTTCTATCCATAGAGATCTCGAGAGTGTTTCTAGCCTCTTCTAGCGTACATTTTGCACTGCTGGAGAATTGAATACAAAGTCAAGAACCATCTTGACATTCAAATGGTAATCCGGAACGCCTTCTTTCTTTGCAAAATTCATGCATATTCGTCAAGAATCGGTTCCCGAAAGCTAGAACTTTGGAACTTTTGCACACTTGCAGAATTGAATGAAAAGTCACGACCCACCTCAACATTCAATCAATAAGAATTCTAGAATGCCACTTTGGTTGTGGCTTCTATCCATAGAGATCTCGAGAGTGTTTCTAGCCTCTTCCAGCGTACATTTTGCACTGCTGGAGAATTGAATACAAAGTCAAGAACCATCTTGACATTCAAATTGCAATCTGGAACGCCCTCTATCTTTGCAAAATTCATGCATATTCGTCAAGAATCGGTTACCGAAAGCTAGAACTTTGGAAGGTTTGCACACTTGCAGAATTGAATGAAAAGTCACGACCCAGCTCAACATTCAATCAATAAGAATTCTAGAATGCCACTTTGGTTGTGGCTTCTATCCATACAGATCTCGAGAGTGTTTCTAGCCTCTTCTAGCGTACGTTTTGCACTGCTGGAGAATTGAATACAAAGTCAAGAACCATCTTGACATTCCAATTGCAATCTGGAACGCCCTCTTTCTTTGCAAAATTCATGCATATTCGTCAAGAATCGGTTACCGAAAGCTAGAACTTTGGAACTTTTGCGCACTTGCAGAATTGAATGAAAAGTCACGACCCACCTCAACATTCAATCAATAAGAATTCTAGAATGCCACTTTTGTTGTGGCTTCTATCCATACAGATCTCGAGGGTGTTTCTAGCCTCTTCTAGCGTACGTTTTGCACCGCTGGAGAATTGAATACAAAGTCAAGAACCATCTTGACATTCAAATTGCAATCTGGAACGCCCTCTTTCTTTGCAAAATTCATGCATATTCGTCAAGAATCGGTTACCGAAAGCTAGAACTTTGGAACTTTTGCGCACTTGCAGAATTGAATGAAAAGTCACGACCCACCTCAACATTCAATCAATAAGAATTCTAGAATGCCACTTTGGTTGTGGCTTCTATCCATACAGATCTCGAGAGTGTTTCTAGCCTCTTCTAGCGTACGTTTTGCACTGCTGAAGAATTGAATACAAAGTCAAGAACCATCTTGACGTTCAAATTGCAATCTGGAACGCCCTCTTTCTTTGCAAAATTCATGCATATTCGTCAAGAATCGGTTACCGAAAGCTAGAACTTTGGAACTTTTGCACACTTGCAGAATTGAATGAAAAGTCACGACCCACCTCAACATTCAATCAATAAGAATTCTAGAATGCCACTATGGTTGTGGCTTCTATCCATAGAGATCTCGAGAGTGTTTCTAGCCTCTTCTAGCGTAAGTTTTGCACTGCTGAAGAATTGAATACAAAGTCAAGAACCATCTTGACATTCAAATTACAATCTGGAACGCCCTCTTTCTTTGCAAAATTCATGCATATTCGTCAAGAATCGGTTACCGAAAGCTAGAACTTTGGAACTTTTGCACACTTGCAGAATTGAATGAAAAGTCACGACCCACCTCAACATTCAATCAAGAAGAATTCTAGAATGCCACTATGGTTGTGGCTTCTATCCATACAGATCTCGAGAGTGTTTCTAGCCTCTTCTAGCGTACGTTTTGCACTGCTGGAGAATTGAATACAAACTCAAGAACCATCTTGACATTCAAATTGCAATCTGGAAGGCCCTCTTTCTTTGCAAAATTCATGCATATTCGTCAAGAATCGGTTACCGAAAGCTAGAACTTTGGAACTTTTGCGCACTTGCAGAATTGAATGAAAAGTCACGACCCACCTCAACATTCAATCAATAAGATTTCTAGAATGCCACTTGGGTTGTGGCTTCTATCCATACAGATCTCGAGAGTGTTTCTAGCCTCTTCTAGCGTACGTTTTGCACTGCTGAAGGATTAAAAACAAAGTCAAGAACCATCTTGACATTCAAATTGCAATCTGGAACGCCCTCTTTCTTTGCAAAATTCATGCATATTCGTCAAGAATCGGTTACCGAAAGCTAGAACTTTGGAACTTTTGCACACTTGCAGAATTGAATGAAAAGTCACGACCCAGCTCAATATTCAATCAATAAGATTTCTAGAATGCCACTTGGGTTGTGGCTCCTATCCATACATATCTCGAGGGTGTTTCTAGCCTCTTCTAGCGTACGTTTTGCACTGCTGGAGAATTGAATACAAAGTCAAGAACCATCTTGACATTCAAATTGCAATCTGGAACGCCCTCTTTCTTCGCAAAATTCATGCATATTCGTCAAGAATCGGTTACCGAAAGCTAGAACTTTGGAACTTTTGCACACTTGCAGAATTGAATGAAAAGTCACGACCCACCTCAACATTCAATCAATAAGAATTCTAGAATGCCACTTTGGTTGTAGCTTCTATCCATACAGATCTTGAGAGTGTTTCTAGCCTCTTCTAGCGAACGTTTTGCACTGCTGAAGGATTAAATACAAAGTCAAGAACCATCTTGACATTCAAATTGCAATCTGGAACGCCCTCTTTCTTTGCAAAATTCATGCATATTCGTCAAGAATCGGTTACCGAAAGCTAGAACTTTGGAACTTTTGCACACTTGCAGAATTGAATGAAAAGTCACGACCCACCTCAACATTCAATCAATAAGATTTCTAGAATGCCACTTGGGTTGTGGCTTCTATCCATACATATCTCGAGGGTGTTTCTAGCCTCTTCTAGCGTACGTTTTGCACTGCTGGAGAATTGAATACAAAGTCAAGAACCATCTTGACATTCAAATTGCAATCTGGAACGCCCTCTTTCTTCGCAAAATTCATGCATATTCGTCAAGAATCGGTTACCGAAAAATAGAACTTTGGAACTTTTGCACACTTGCAGAATTGAATGAAAAGTCACGACCCAGCTCAACATTCAATCAATAAGATTTCTAGAATGCCACTTGGGTTGTGGCTCCTATCCATACATATCTCGAGGGTGTTTCTAGCCTCTTCTAGCGTACGTTTTGCACTGCTGGAGAATTGAATACAAAGTCAAGAACCATCTTGACATTCAAATTGCAATCTAGAACGCCCTCTATCTTTGCAAAATTCATGCATATTCGTCAAGAATCGGTTACCGAAAGCTAGAACTTTGGAAGGTTTGCACACTTGCAGAATTGAATGAAAAGTCACGACCCAGCTCAACATTAAATCAATAAGAATTCTAGAATGCCACTTTGGTTGTGGCTTCTATCCATACAGATCTCGAGAGTGTTTCTAGCCTCTTCTAGCGTAAGTTTTGCACTGCTGAAGAATTGAATACAAAGTCAATAACCATCTTGACATTCAAATTGCAATCTGGAACGCCCTCTTTCTTTGCAAAATTCATGCATATTCGTCAAGAATCGGTTCCCGAAAGCTAGAACTTTGGAACTTTTGCGCACTTGCAGAATTGAATGAAAAGTCACGACCCACCTCCACATTCAATCAATAAGAATTCTAGAATGCCACTTTGGTTGTGGCTTCTATCCATACAGATCTCGAGGGTGTTTCTAGCCTCTTCTAGCGTACATTTTGCACTGCTGGAGAATTGAATACAAAGTCAAGAACCATCTTGACATTCAAATTGCAATCGGAACGCCCTCTTTCTTTGCAAAATTCATGCATATTCGTCAAGAATCGGTTACCGAAAGCTAGAACTTTGGAACTTTTGCGCACTTGCAGAATTGAATGAAAAGTCACGACCCACCTCAACATTCAATCAATAAGAATTCTAGAATGCCACTTTGGTTGTGGCTTCTATCCATACAGATCTCGAGAGTGTTTCTAGCCTCTTCTAGCGTACGTTTTGCACTGCTGAAGAATTGAATACAAAGTCAAGAACCATCTTGACGTTCAAATTGCAATCTGGAACGCCCTCTTTCTTTGCAAAATTCATGCATATTCGTCAAGAATCGGTTACCGAAAGCTAGAACTTTGGAACTTTTGCACACTTGCAGAATTGAATGAAAAGTCACGACCCACCTCAACATTCAATCAATAAGAATTCTAGAATGCCACTATGGTTGTGGCTTCTATCCATAGAGATCTCGAGAGTGTTTCTAGCCTCTTCTAGCGTAAGTTTTGCACTGCTGAAGAATTGAATACAAAGTCAAGAACCATCTTGACATTCAAATTGCAATCTGGAACGCCCTCTTTCTTTGCAAAATTCATGCATATTCGTCAAGAATCGGTTACCGAAAGCTAGAACTTTGGAACTTTTGCACACTTGCAGAATTGAATGAAAAGTCACGACCCACCTCAACATTCAATCAAGAAGAATTCTAGAATGCCACTATGGTTGTGGCTTCTATCCATACAGATCTCGAGAGTGTTTCTAGCCTCTTCTAGCGTACGTTTTGCACTGCTGGAGAATTGAATACAAACTCAAGAACCATCTTGACATTCAAATTGCAATCTGGAAGGCCCTCTTTCTTTGCAAAATTCATGCATATTCGTCAAGAATCGGTTACCGAAAGCTAGAACTTTGGAACTTTTGCGCACTTGCAGAATTGAATGAAAAGTCACGACCCACCTCAACATTCAATCAATAAGATTTCTAGAATGCCACTTGGGTTGTGGCTTCTATCCATACAGATCTCGAGAGTGTTTCTAGCCTCTTCTAGCGTACGTTTTGCACTGCTGAAGGATTAAAAACAAAGTCAAGAACCATCTTGACATTCAAATTGCAATCTGGAACGCCCTCTTTCTTTGCAAAATTCATGCATATTCGTCAAGAATCGGTTACCGAAAGCTAGAACTTTGGAACTTTTGCACACTTGCAGAATTGAATGAAAAGTCACGACCCAGCTCAATATTCAATCAATAAGATTTCTAGAATGCCACTTGGGTTGTGGCTCCTATCCATACATATCTCGAGGGTGTTTCTAGCCTCTTCTAGCGTACGTTTTGCAATGCTGGAGAATTGAATACAAAGTCAAGAACCATCTTGACATTCAAATTGCAATCTGGAACGCCCTCTTTCTTCGCAAAATTCATGCATATTCGTCAAGAATCGGTTACCGAAAGCTAGAACTTTGGAACTTTTGCACACTTGCAGAATTGAATGAAAAGTCACGACCCACCTCAACATTCAATCAATAAGAATTCTAGAATGCCACTTTGGTTGTGGCTTCTATCCATACAGATCTTGAGAGTGTTTCTAGCCTCTTCTAGCGAACGTTTTGCACTGCTGAAGGATTAAATACAAAGTCAAGAACCATCTTGACATTCAAATTGCAATCTGGAACGCCCTCTTTCTTTGCAAAATTCATGCATATTCGTCAAGAATCGGTTACCGAAAGCTAGAACTTTGGAACTTTTGCACACTTGCAGAATTGAATGAAAAGTCACGACCCAGCTCAACATTCAATCAATAAGATTTCTAGAATGCCACTTGGGTTGTGGCTTCTATCCATACATATCTCGAGGGTGTTTCTAGCCTCTTCTAGCGTACGTTTTGCACTGCTGGAGAATTGAATACAAAGTCAAGAACCATCTTGACATTCAAATTGCAATCTGGAACGCCCTCTTTCTTCGCAAAATTCATGCATATTCGTCAAGAATCGGTTACCGAAAAATAGAACTTTGGAACTTTTGCACACTTGCAGAATTGAATGAAAAGTCACGACCCACCTCAACATTCAATCAATAAGAATTCTAGAATGCCACTATGTTTGTGGCTTCTATCCATACAGATCTCGAGAGTGTTTCTAGCCTCTTCTAGCGTACGTTTTACACTGCTGGAGAATTGAATACAAAGTCAAGAACCATCTTGACATTCAAATTGGAATCTGGAACGCCCTCTTTCTTTGCAAAATTCATGCATATTCGTCAAGAATCGGTTACCGAAAGCTAGAACTTTGGAACTTTTGCACACTTGCGGAATTGAATGAAAATTCACGACCCACCTCAACTTTCAATCAATAAGAATTCTAGAATGCCACTATGGTTGTGGCTTCTATCCATACAGATCTCGAGAGTGTTTCTAGCCTCTTCTAGCTTACGTTTTGCACTGCTGAAGAATTGAATACAAAGTTAAGAAGCATCTTGACATTCAAATTGCAATCTGGAACGCCCTCTTTCTTTGCAAAATTCATGCATATTCGTCAAGAATCGGTTACCGAAAGCTAGAACTTCGGAACTGTTGCCACTTGCAGAGTTGAATGAAAAGTCACGACCCACCTCAACATTCAATCAATAAGAATTCTAGAATGCCACTTTGGTTGTGGCTTCTATCCATACAGATCTCGAGAGTGTTTCTAGCCTCTTCTAGCGTACGTTTTGCACTGCTGAACAATTGAATACAAAGTCAAGAACCATCTTGACATTCAAATTGCAATCTGGAACGCCCTCTTTCTTTGCAAAATTTATGCATATTCATCAAGAATCGGTTACCGAAAGCTAGAACTTTGGAACTTTTGCACACTTGCAGAATTGAATGAAAAGTCACGACCCACCTCAACATTCAATCAATAAGAATTCTAGAATGCCACTTTGGTTGTGGCTTCTGTCCATACAGATCTCGAGGGTGTTTCTAGCCTCTTCTAGCGTACGTTTTGCACAGCTGGAGAATTGAATACAAAGTCAAGAACCATCTTGACATTCAAATTGCAATCTGGAACGCCCTCTTTCTTTGCAAAATTCATGCATATTCGTCAAGAATCGGTTACCGAAAGCTAGAACTTTGGAACTTTTGCGCACTTTCAGAATTGAATGAAAAGTCACGACCCACCTCAATATTCAATCAATAAGAATTCTAGAATGCCACTTTGGTTGTGGCTTCTATCCATACAGATCTCGAGGGTGTTTCTAGCCTCTTCTAGCGTACATTTTGCACTGCTGGAGAATTGAATACAAAGTCAAGAACCATCTTGACATTCAAATGGCAATCTAGAACGCCCTCTTTCTTTGCAAAATTTATGCATATTCGTCAAGAATCGGTTACCGAAAGCTAGAACTTTGGAACTTTTGCCCACTTGCAGAGTTGAATGAAAAGTCACGACCCACCTCAACATTCAATCAATAAGAATTCTAGAATGCCACTTTGGTTGTGGCTTCTATCCATAGAGATCTCGAGAGTGTTTCTAGCCTCTTCTAGCGTACGTTTTGCGCTGCTGAACAATTGAATACAAAGTCAAGAACCATCTTGACATTCAAATTGCAATCTGGAACGCCCTCTTTCTTTGCAAAATTTATGCATATTCGTCAAGAATCGGTTACCGAAAGCTAGAACTTTGGAACTTTTGCGCACTTTCAGAATTGAATGAAAAGTCACTACCCACCTCAACATTCAATCAATAAGAATTCTAGAATGCCACTTTGGTTGTGGCTTCTATCCATACAGATCTCGAGGGTGTTTCTAGCCTCTTCTAGCGTACATTTTGCACTGCTGAACAATTGAATACAAAGTCAAGAACCATCTTGACATTCAAATTGCAATCTGGAACGCCCTCTTTCTTTGCAAAATTCATGCATATTCGTCAAGAATCGGTTACCGAAAGCTAGAACTTTGGAACTTTTGCACACTTGCAGAATTGAATGAAAAGTCACGACCCAGCTCAACATTCAATCAATAAGATTTCTAGAATGCCACTTGGGTTGTGGCTTCTATCCATACATATCTCGAGGGTGTTTCTAGCCTCTTCTAGCGTACGTTTTGCACTGCTGGAGAATTGAATACAAAGTCAAGAACCATCTTGACATTCAAATTGCAATCTGGAACGCCCTCTTTCTTCGCAAAATTCATGCATATTCGTCAAGAATCGGTTACCGAAAATAGAACTTTGGAACTTTTGCACACTTGCAGAATTGAATGAAAAGTCACGACCCACCTCAACATTCAATCAATAAGAATTCTAGAATGCCACTATGTTTGTGGCTTCTATCCATACAGATCTCGAGAGTGTTTCTAGCCTCTTCTAGCGTACGTTTTACACTGCTGGAGAATTGAATACAAAGTCAAGAACCATCTTGACATTCAAATTGGAATCTGGAACGCCCTCTTTCTTTGCAAAATTCATGCATATTCGTCAAGAATCGGTTACCGAAAGCTAGAACTTTGGAACTTTTGCACACTTGCGGAATTAAATGAAAATTCACGACCCACCTCAACTTTCAATCAATAAGAATTCTAGAATGCCACTATGGTTGTGGCTTCTATCCATACAGATCTCGAGAGTGTTTCTAGCCTCTTCTAGCTTACGTTTTGCACTGCTGAAGAATTGAATACAAAGTTAAGAAGCATCTTGACATTCAAATTGCAATCTGGAACGCCCTCTTTCTTTGCAAAATTCATGCATATTCGTCAAGAATCGGTTACCGAAAGCTAGAACTTCGGAACTGTTGCCACTTGCAGAGTTGAATGAAAAGTCACGACCCACCTCAACATTCAATCAATAAGAATTCTAGAATGCCACTTTGGTTGTGGCTTCTATCCATACAGATCTCGAGAGTGTTTCTAGCCTCTTCTAGCGTACGTTTTGCACTGCTGAACAATTGAATACAAAGTCAAGAACCATCTTGACATTCAAATTGCAATCTGGAACGCCCTCTTTCTTTGCAAAATTTATGCATATTCATCAAGAATCGGTTACCGAAAGCTAGAACTTTGGAACTTTTGCACACTTGCAGAATTGAATGAAAAGTCACGACCCACCTCAACATTCAATCAATAAGAATTCTAGAATGCCACTTTGGTTGTGGCTTCTGTCCATACAGATCTCGAGGGTGTTTCTAGCCTCTTCTAGCGTACGTTTTGCACAGCTGGAGAATTGAATACAAAGTCAAGAACCATCTTGACATTCAAATTGCAATCTGGAAGGCCCTCTTTCTTTGCAAAATTCATGCATATTCGTCAAGAATCGGTTACCGAAAGCTAGAACTTTGGAACTTTTGCGCACTTTCAGAATTGAATGAAAAGTCACGACCCACCTCAATATTCAATCAATAAGAATTCTAGAATGCCACTTTGGTTGTGGCTTCTATCCATACAGATCTCGAGGGTGTTTCTAGCCTCTTCTAGCGTACATTTTGCACTGCTGGAGAATTGAATACAAAGTCAAGAACCATCTTGACATTCAAATGGCAATCTAGAACGCCCTCTTTCTTTGCAAAATTTATGCATATTCGTCAAGAATCGGTTACCGAAAGCTAGAACTTTGGAACTTTTGCCCACTTGCAGAGTTGAATGAAAAGTCACGACCCACCTCAACATTCAATCAATAAGAATTCTAGAATGCCACTTTGGTTGTGGCTTCTGTCCATACAGATCTCGAGGGTGTTTCTAGCCTCTTCTAGCGTACGTTTTGCACAGCTGGAGAATTGAATACAAAGTCAAGAACCATCTTGACATTCAAATTGCAATCTGGAACGCCCTCTTTCTTTGCAAAATTCATGCATATTCGTCAAGAATCGGTTACCGAAAGCTAGAACTTTGGAACTTTTGCGCACTTTCAGAATTGAATGAAAAGTCACGACCCACCTCAATATTCAATCAATAAGAATTCTAGAATGCCACTTTGGTTGTGGCTTCTATCCATACAGATCTCGAGGGTGTTTCTAGCCTCTTCTAGCGTACATTTTGCACTGCTGGAGAATTGAATACAAAGTCAAGAACCATCTTGACATTCAAATGGCAATCTAGAACGCCCTCTTTCTTTGCAAAATTTATGCATATTCGTCAAGAATCGGTTACCGAAAGCTAGAACTTTGGAACTTTTGCACACTTGCAGAATTGAATGAAAAGTCACGACCCACCTCAACATTCAATCAATAAGAATTCTAGAATGCCACTTTGGTTGTGGCTTCTATCCATACAGATCTTGAGAGTGTTTCTAGCCTCTTCTAGCGAACGTTTTGCACTGCTGAAGGATTAAATACAAAGTCAAGAACCATCTTGACATTCAAATTGCAATCTGGAACGCCCTCTTTCTTTGCAAAATTCATGCATATTCGTCAAGAATCGGTTACCGAAAGCTAGAACTTTGGAACTTTTGCACACTTGCAGAATTGAATGAAAAGTCACGACCCACCTCAACATTCAATCAATAAGATTTCTAGAATGCCACTTGGGTTGTGGCTTCTATCCATACATATCTCGAGGGTGTTTCTAGCCTCTTCTAGCGTACGTTTTGCACTGCTGGAGAATTGAATACAAAGTCAAGAACCATCTTGACATTCAAATTGCAATCTGGAACGCCCTCTTTCTTCGCAAAATTCATGCATATTCGTCAAGAATCGGTTACCGAAAAATAGACCTTTGGAACTTTTGCACACTTGCAGAATTGAATGAAAAGTCACGACCCACCTCAACATTCAATCAATAAGAATTCTAGAATGCCACTATGTTTGTGGCTTCTATCCATACAGATCTCGAGAGTGTTTCTAGCCTCTTCTAGCGTACGTTTTACACTGCTGGAGAATTGAATACAATGTCAAGAACCATCTTGACATTCAAATGGTAATCCGGAACGCCCTCTTTCTTTGCAAAATTCATGCATATTCGTCAAGAATCGGTTACCGAAAGCTAGAAATTTGGAACTTTTGCTCTCTTGCAGAATTGAATGAAAAGTCACGACCCAGCTCAACATTCAATCAATAAGAATTCTAGAATGCCACTTTGGTTGTGGCTTCTATCCATACAGATCTCGAGAGTGTTTCTAGCCTCTTCTAGCGTACGTTTTGCACTGCTGAAGAATTGAATACAAAGTCAAGAACCATCTTGACATTCAAATTGCAATCTGGAACACCCTCTTTCTTTGCAAAATTCATGCATATTCGTCAAGAATCGGTTACCGAAAGCTAGAACTTTGGAACTTTTGCGCACTTGCAGATTTGATTGAAAAGTCACGACCCACCTCAACATTCAATCAATAAGAATTCTAGAATGCCACTTTGGTTGTGGCTTCTATCCATACAGATCTCGAGAGTGTTTCTAGCCTCTTCTAGCGTACGTTTTACCCTGCTGGAGAATTGAATACAAAGTCAAGAACCATCTTGACAATCAAATTGCAATCTGGAACGCCCACTTTCTTTGCAAAATTCATGCATATTCGTCAAGAATCGGTTACCGAAAAATAGAACTTTGGAACTTTTGCACACTTGCAGAATTGAATGAAAAGTCACGACCCACCTCAACATTCAATCAATAAGATTTCTAGAATGCCACTTGGGTTGTGGCTTCTATCCATACATATCTCGAGGGTGTTTCTAGCCTCTTCTAGCGTACGTTTTGCACTGCTGGAGAATTGAATACAAAGTCAAGAACCATCTTGACATTCAAATTGCAATCTGGAACGCCCTCTATCTTTGCAAAATTCATGCATATTCGTCAAGAATCGGTTACCGAAAGCTAGAACTTTGGAAGGTTTGCACACTTGCAGAATTGAATGAAAAGTCACGACCCAGCTCAACATTCAATCAATAAGAATTCTAGAATGCCACTTTGGTTGTGAATTCTATCCATACAGATCTCGAGAGTGTTTCTAGCCTCTTCTAGCGTACGTTTTGCACTGCTGAAGAATTGAATACAAAGTCAAGAACCATCTTGACATTCAAATTGCAATCTGGAACGCCCTCTTTCTTTGCAAAATTCATGCATATTCGTCAAGAATGAGTTACCGAAAGCTAGAACTTTGGAACTTTTGCCCACTTGCAGAATTGAATGAAAAGTCACGACCCAGCTCAACATTCAATCAATAAGAATTCTAGAATGCCACTTTGGTTGTGGCTTCTATCCATACAGATCTCGAGAGTGTTTCTAGCCTCTTCTAGCGTACGTTTTGCACTGCTGAAGAATTGAATACAAAGTCAAGAACCATCTTGACATTCAAATGGCAATCTAGAACGCCCTCTTTCTTTTACGAAATTCATGCATATTCGTCAAGAATCGGTTAAAGAAAGCTAGAACTTTGGAACTTTTGCACACTTGCAGAATTGAATGAAAAGTCACGACCCAGCTCAACATTCAATCAATAAGAATTCTAGAATGCCACTTTGGTTGTGGCTTCTATCCATACAGATCTCGAGAGTGTTTCAGCCTCTTCTAGCGTACGTTTTGCACTGCTGAAGGATTGAATACAAAGTCAAGAACCATCTTGACATTCAAATTGCAATCTGGAACGCCCTCTTTCTTTGCAAAATTCATGCATATTCGTCAAGAATCGGTTACCGAAAGCTAGAACTTTGGAACTTTTGCACACTTGCAGAATTGAATGAAAAGTCACGACCCAGCTCAACATTCAATCATTAAGAATTCTAGAATGCCACTTTGGTTGGGGCTTCTATCCATACAGATCTCGAGAGTGTTTCTAGCCTCTTCTAGCGTACATTTTGCACTGCTGAACAATTGAATACAAAGTCAAGAACCATCTTGACATTCAAATTGCAATCCGGAACGCCCTCTTTCTTTGCAAAATTCATGCATATTCGTCAAGAATCGGTTACCGAAAATAGAACTTTGGAACTTTTGCACACTTGCAGAATTGAATGAAAAGTCACGACCCACCTCAACATTCAATCAATAAGATTTCTAGAATGCCACTTGGGTTGTGGCTTCTATCCATACATATCTCGAGGGTGTTTCTAGCCTCTTCTAGCGTACGTTTTGCACTGCTGGAGAATTGAATACAAAGTCAAGAACCATCTTGACATTCAAATTGCAATCTGGAACGCCCTCTATCTTTGCAAAATTCATGCATATTCGTCAAGAATCGGTTAAAGAAAGCTAGAACTTTGGAACTTTTGCACACTTGCAGAATTGAATGAAAAGTCACGACCCACCTCAACATTCAATCAATAAGTTTCTAGAATGCCACTTTGGTTGTGGCTTCTATCCATACAGATCTCGAGAGTGTTTCAGCCTCTTCTAGCGTACGTTTTGCACTGCTGAAGAATTGAATACAAACTCAAGAACCATCTCGACATTCCAATTGCAATCTGGAACGGCCTCTTTCTTTGCAAAATTCATGCATATTCGTCAAGAATGAGTTACCGAAAGCTAGAACTTTGGAACTTTTGCCCACTTGCAGAATTGAATGAAAAGTCACGACCCAGCTCAACATTCAATCAATAAGAATTCTAGAATGCCACTTTGGTTGTGGCTTCTATCCATACAGATCTCGAGAGTGTTTCTAGCCTCTTCTAGCGTACGTTTTGCACTGCTGAAGAATTGAATACAAAGTCAAGAACCATCTTGACATTCAAATGGCAATCTAGAACGCCCTCTTTCTTTTACGAAATTCATGCATATTCGTCAAGAATCGGTTAAAGAAAGCTAGAACTTTGGAACTTTTGCACACTTGCAGAATTGAATGAAAAGTCACGACCCAGCTCAACATTCAATCAATAAGAATTCTAGAATGCCACTTTGGTTGTGGCTTCTATCCATACAGATCTCGAGAGTGTTTCAGCCTCTTCTAGCGTACGTTTTGCACTGCTGAAGGATTGAATACAAAGTCAAGAACCATCTTGACATTCAAATTGCAATCTGGAACGCCCTCTTTCTTTGCAAAATTCATGCATATTCGTCAAGAATCGGTTACCGAAAGCTAGAACTTTGGAACTTTTGCACACTTGCAGAATTGAATGAAAAGTCACGACCCAGCTCAACATTCAATCATTAAGAATTCTAGAATGCCACTTTGGTTGTGGCTTCTATCCATACAGATCTCGAGAGTGTTTCTAGCCTCTTCTAGCGTACGTTTTGCACTGCTGAACAATTGAATACAAAGTCAAGAACCATCTTGACATTCAAATTGCAATCCGGAACGCCCTCTTTCTTTGCAAAATTCATGCATATTCGTCAAGAATCGGTTACCGAAAAATAGAACTTTGGAACTTTTGCACACTTGCAGAATTGAATGAAAAGTCACGACCCACCTCAACATTCAATCAATAAGATTTCTAGAATGCCACTTGGGTTGTGGCTTCTATCCATACATATCTCGAGGGTGTTTCTAGCCTCTTCTAGCGTACGTTTTGCACTGCTGGAGAATTGAATACAAAGTCAAGAACCATCTTGACATTCAAATTGCAATCTGGAACGCCCTCTATCTTTGCAAAATTCATGCATATTCGTCAAGAATCGGTTACCGAAAGCTAGAACTTTGGAAGGTTTGCACACTTGCAGAATTGAATGAAAAGTCACGACCCACCTCAACATTCAATCAATAAGATTTCTAGAATGCCACTTTGGTTGTGGCTTCTATCCATACAGATCTCGAGAGTGTTTCTAGCCTCTTCTAGCGTACGTTTTGCACTGCTGAAGAATTGAATACAAAGTCAAGAACCATCTTGACATTCAAATTGCAATCTGGAACGCCCTCTTTCTTTGCAAAATTCATGCATATTCGTCAAGAATGAGTTACCGAAAGCTAGAACTTTGGAACTTTTGCCCACTTGCAGAATTGAATGAAAAGTCACGACCCAGCTCAACATTCAATCAATAAGAATTCTAGAATGCCACTTTGGTTGTGGCTTCTATCCATACAGATCTCGAGAGTGTTTCTAGCCTCTTCTAGCGTACGTTTTGCACTGCTGAAGAATTGAATACAAAGTCAAGAACCATCTTGACATTCAAATGGCAATCTAGAACGCCCTCTTTCTTTTACGAAATTCATGCATATTCGTCAAGAATCGGTTAAAGAAAGCTAGAACTTTGGAACTTTTGCACACTTGCAGAATTGAATGAAAAGTCACGACCCAGCTCAACATTCAATCAATAAGAATTCTAGAATGCCACTTTGGTTGTGGCTTCTATCCATACAGATCTCGAGAGTGTTTCAGCCTCTTCTAGCGTACGTTTTGCACTGCTGAAGGATTGAATACAAAGTCAAGAACCATCTTGACATTCAAATTGCAATCTGGAACGCCCTCTTTCTTTGCAAAATTCATGCATATTCGTCAAGAATCGGTTACCGAAAGCTAGAACTTTGGAACTTTTGCACACTTGCAGAATTGAATGAAAAGTCACGACCCAGCTCAACATTCAATCATTAAGAATTCTAGAATGCCACTTTGGTTGTGGCTTCTATCCATACAGATCTCGAGAGTGTTTCTAGCCTCTTCTAGCGTACGTTTTGCACTGCTGAACAATTGAATACAAAGTCAAGAACCATCTTGACATTCAAATTGCAATCCGGAACGCCCTCTTTCTTTGCAAAATTCATGCATATTCGTCAAGAATCGGTTACCGAAAAATAGAACTTTGGAACTTTTGCACACTTGCAGAATTGAATGAAAAGTCACGACCCACCTCAACATTCAATCAATAAGATTTCTAGAATGCCACTTGGGTTGTGGCTTCTATCCATACATATCTCGAGGGTGTTTCTAGCCTCTTCTAGCGTACGTTTTGCACTGCTGGAGAATTGAATACAAAGTCAAGAACCATCTTGACATTCAAATTGCAATCTGGAACGCCCTCTATCTTTGCAAAATTCATGCATATTCGTCAAGAATCGGTTAAAGAAAGCTAGAACTTTGGAACTTTTGCACACTTGCAGAATTGAATGAAAAGTCACGACCCACCTCAACATTCAATCAATAAGTTTCTAGAATGCCACTTTGGTTGTGGCTTCTATCCATACAGATCTCGAGAGTGTTTCAGCCTCTTCTAGCGTACGTTTTGCACTGCTGAAGAATTGAATACAAACTCAAGAACCATCTCGACATTCCAATTGCAATCTGGAACGGCCTCTTTCTTTGCAAAATTCATGCATATTCGTCAAGAATGAGTTACCGAAAGCTAGAACTTTGGAACTTTTGCCCACTTGCAGAATTGAATGAAAAGTCACGACCCAGCTCAACATTCAATCAATAAGAATTCTAGAATGCCACTTTGGTTGTGGCTTCTATCCATACAGATCTCGAGAGTGTTTCTAGCCTCTTCTAGCGTACGTTTTGCACTGCTGAAGAATTGAATACAAAGTCAAGAACCATCTTGACATTCAAATGGCAATCTAGAACGCATTCTTTCTTTTACGAAATTCATGCATATTCGTCAAGAATCGGTTAAAGAAAGCTAGAACTTTGGAACTTTTGCACACTTGCAGAATTGAATGAAAAGTCACGACCCAGCTCAACATTCAATCAATAAGAATTCTAGAATGCCACTTTGGTTGTGGCTTCTATCCATACAGATCTCGAGAGTGTTTCAGCCTCTTCTAGCGTACGTTTTGCACTGCTGAAGGATTGAATACAAAGTCAAGAACCATCTTGACATTCAAATTGCAATCTGGAATGCCCTCTTTCTTTGCAAAATTCATGCATATTCGTCAAGAATCGGTTACCGAAAGCTAGAACTTTGGAACTTTTGCACACTTGCAGAATTGAATGAAAAGTCACGACCCAGCTCAACATTCAATCATTAAGAATTCTAGAATGCCACTTTGGTTGTGGCTTCTATCCATACAGATCTCGAGAGTGTTTCTAGCCTCTTCTAGCGTACGTTTTGCACTGCTGAACAATTGAATACAAAGTCAAGAACCATCTTGACATTCAAATTGCAATCCGGAACGCCCTCTTTCTTTGCAAAATTCATGCATATTCGTCAAGAATCGGTTACCGAAAATAGAACTTTGGAACTTTTGCACACTTGCAGAATTGAATGAAAAGTCACGACCCACCTCAACATTCAATCAATAAGATTTCTAGAATGCCACTTGGGTTGTGGCTTCTATCCATACATATCTCGAGGGTGTTTCTAGCCTCTTCTAGCGTACGTTTTGCACTGCTGGAGAATTGAATACAAAGTCAAGAACCATCTTGACATTCAAATTGCAATCTGGAACGCCCTCTATCTTTGCAAAATTCATGCATATTCGTCAAGAATCGGTTACCGAAAGCTAGAACTTTGGAAGGTTTGCACACTTGCAGAATTGAATGAAAAGTCACGACCCACCTCAACATTCAATCAATAAGATTTCTAGAATGCCACTTTGGTTGTGGTTTCTATCCATACAGATCTCGAGAGTGTTTCAGCCTCTTCTAGCGTACGTTTTGCACTGCTGAACAATTGAATACAAAGTCAAGAACCATCTTGACATTCAAATTGCAATCCGGAACGCCCTCTTTCTTTGCAAAATTCATGCATATTCGTCAAGAATCGGTTACCGAAAGCTAGAACTTTGGAACTTTTGCACACTTGCAGAATTGAATGAAAAGTCACGACCCACCTCAACATTCAATCAATAAGAATTCTAGAATGCCACTATGGTTGTGGCTTCTATCCATAGAGATCTTGAGAGTGTTTCTAGCCTCTTCTAGCGTACGTTTTGCACTGCTGGAGAATTGAATACAAAGTCAAGAACCATCTTGACATTCAAATTGCAATCTCGAACGCCCTCTATCTTTGCAAAATTCATGCATATTCGTCAAGAATCGGTTACCGAAAGCTAGAACTTTGGAAGGTTTGCACACTTGCAGAATTGAATGAAAAGTCACGACCCAGCTCAACATTCAATCAATAAGAATTCTAGAATGCCACTTTGGTTGTGGCTTCTATCCATACAGATCTCGAGAGTGTTTCTAGCCTCTTCTAGTGTACGTTTTGCACCGCTGAAGAATTGAATACAAAGTCAAGAACCATCTTGACGTTCAAATGGCAATCTGGAAGGCCCTCTTTCTTTGCAAAATTCATGCATATTTGTCAAGAATCAGTTACCGAAAGCTAGGACTTTGGAACTTTCGCACATATGCAGAATTGAATGAAAAGTCACGACCCACCTCAACATTCAATCAATAAGAATTCTAGAATGCCACTTTGGTTGTGGCTTCTATCCATACATATCTCGAGGGTGTTTCTAGCCTCTTCTAGCGTACGTTTTGTACTGCTGAAGAATTGAATACAAAGTCAAGAACCATCTTGACATTCAAATTGCAATCTTGAACACCCTCTTTCTTTGCAAAATTCATGCATATTCGTCAAGAATCGGTTACCGAAAGCTAGAACTTTGGAACTTTTGCGCACTTGCAGAATTGAATGAAAAGTCACGACCCACCTCAACATTCAATCAATAAGAATTCTAGAATGCCACTTTGGTTGTGGCTTCTATCCATACAGATCTCGAGAGTGTTTCTAGCCTCTTCTAGCGTACGTTTTACACTACTGGAGAATTGAATACAAAGTCAAGAACCATCTTGACAATCAAATTGCAATCTGGAACGCCCTCTTTCTTTGCAAAATTCATGCATATTCGTCAAGAATCGGTTACCGAAAAATAGAACTTTGGAACTTTTGCACACTTGCAGAATTGAATGAAAAGTCACGACCCACCTCAACATTCAATCAATAAGATTTCTAGAATGCCACTTGGGTTGTGGCTTCTATCCATACATATCTCGAGGGTGTTTCTAGCCTCTTCTAGCGTACGTTTTGCACTGCTGGAGAATTGAATACAAAGTCAAGAACCATCTTGACATTCAAATTGCAATCTGGAACGCCCTCTATCTTTGCAAAATTCATGCATATTCGTCAAGAATCGGTTACCGAAAGCTAGAACTTTGGAAGGTTTGCACACTTGCAGAATTGAATGAAAAGTCACGACCCAGCTCAACATTCAATCAATAAGAATTCTAGAATGCCACTTTGGTTGTGGATTCTATCCATACAGATCTCGAGAGTGTTTCTAACCTCTTCTAGCGTACGTTTTGCACTGCTGAAGAATTGAATACAAAGTCAAGAACCATCTTGACATTCAAATTGCAATCTAGAACGCCCTCTTTCTTTGCAAAATTCATGCATATTCGTCAAGAATGAGTTACCGAAAGCTAGAACTTTGGAACTTTTGCACACTTGCAGAATTGAATGAAAAGTCACGACCCAGCTCAACATTCAATCAATAAGAATTCTAGAATGCCACTTTGGTTGTGGCTTCTATCCATACAGATCTCGAGAGTGTTTCTAGCCTCTTCTAGCGTACGTTTTGCACTGCTGAAGAATTGAATACAAAGTCAAGAACCATCTTGACATTCAAATGGCAATCTAGAACGCCCTCTTTCTTTTACAAAATTCATGCATATTCGTCAAGAATCGGTTAAAGAAAGCTAGAACTTTGGAACTTTTGCACACTTGCAGAATTGAATGAAAAGTCACGACCCACCTCAACATTCAATCAATAAGAATTCTAGAATGCCACTTTGGTTGTGGCTTCTATCCATACAGATCTCGAGAGTGTTTCAGCCTCTTCTAGCGTACGTTTTGCACTGCTGAAGGATTGAATACAAAGTCAAGAACCATCTTGACATTGAAATTGCAATCTGGAACGCCCTCTTTCTTTGCAAAATTCATGCATATTCGTCAAGAATCGGTTACCGAAAGCTAGAACTTTGGAACTTTTGCACACTTGCAGAATTGAATGAAAAGTCACGACCCAGCTCAACATTCAATCATTAAGAATTCTAGAATGCCACTTTGGTTGTGGCTTCTATCCATACAGATCTCGAGAGTGTTTCTAGCCTCTTCTAGCGTACGTTTTGCACTGCTGAACAATTGAATACAAAGTCAAGAACCATCTTGACATTCAAATTGCAATCCGGAACGCCCTCTTTCATTGCAAAATTCATGCATATTCGTCAAGAATCGGTTACCGAAAGCTAGAACTTTGGAACTTTTGCACACTTGCAGAATTGAATGAAAAGTCACGACCCACCTCAACATTCAATCAACAAGAATTCTAGAATGCCACTTTGGTTGTGGCTTCTATCCATACAGATCTCGAGGGTGTTTCTAGCCTCTTCTAGCGTACGTTTTACACTACTGGAGAATTGAATACAAAGTCAAGAACCATCTTGACAATCAAATTGCAATCTGGAACGCCCTCTTTCTTTGCAAAATTCATGCATATTCGTCAAGAATCGGTTACCGAAAAATAGAACTTTGGAACTTTTGCACACTTGCAGAATTGAATGAAAAGTCACGACCCACCTCAACATTCAATCAATAAGATTTCTAGAATGCCACTTGGGTTGTGGCTTCTATCCATACATATCTCGAGGGTGTTTCTAGCCTCTTCTAGCGTACGTTTTGCACTGCTGGAGAATTGAATACAAAGTCAAGAACCATCTTGACATTCAAATTGCAATCTGGAACGCCCTCTTTCTTCGTAAAATTCATGCATATTTGTCAAGAATCGGTTACCGAAAGCTAGAACTTTGGAAGGTTTGCACACTTGCAGAATTGAATGAAAAGTCACGACCCACCTCAACATTCAATCAATAAGAATTCTAGAATGCAATATGGTTTTGGCTTCTATCCATACAGATCTCGAGAGTGTTTCTAGCCTCTTCTAGCGTACGTTTTGCACTGCTGGAGAATTGAATACAAAGTCAAGAACCATCTTGACATTCAAATTGCAATCCGGAACGCCCTCTTTCTTCGCAAAATTCATGCATATTCGTCAAGAATCGGTTACCGAAAGCTAGAACTTTGGAAGGTTTGCACACTTGCAGAATTGAATGAAAAGTCACGACCCACCTCAACATTCAATCAATAAGAATTCTAGAATGCCACTTTGGTTGTGGCTTCTATCCATACAGATCTCGAGAGCGTTTCTAGCCTCTTCTAGCGTACGTTTTGCACTGCTGAAGAATTGAATACAAAGTCAAGAACCATCTTGACATTCAAATTGCAATCTGGAACGCCCTCTTTCTTTGCAAAATTCATGCATATTCTTCAAGAATCGGTTACCGAAAGCTAGAACTTTGGAACTTTTGCACACTTGCAGAGTTGAATGAAAAGTCACGACCCAGCTCAACATTCAATCAACAAGAATTCTAGAATGCCACTTTGGTTGTGGCTTCTATCCATACAGATCTCGAGAGTGTTTCTAGCCTCTTCTAGCGTACGTTTTGCGCTGCTGAAGAATTGAATACAAAGTCAAGAACCATCTTGACATTCAAATTGCAATCTGGAACGCCCTCTTTCTTTGCAAAATTCATGCATATTCGTCAAGAATCGGTTACCGAAAGCTAGAACTTTGGAACTTTTGCGCACTTTCAGAATTGAATGAAAAGTCACGACCCACCTCAACATTCAATCAATAAGAATTCTAGAATGCCACTTTGGTTGTGGCTTCTATCCATACAAATCTCGAGGGTGTTTCTAGCCTCTTCTAGCGTACGTTTTGCACTGCTGAACAATTGAATACAAAGTCAAGAACCATCTTGACATTCAAATTGCAATCCGGAACGCCCTCTTTCTTTGCAAAATTCATGCATATTCGTCAAGAATCGGTTACCGAAAAATAGAACTTTGGAACTTTTGCACACTTGCAGAATTGAATGAAAAGTCACGACCCAGCTCAACATTCAATCAATAAGATTTCTAGAATGCCACTTTGGTTGTGGCTTCTATCCATACATATCTCGAGGGTGTTTCTAGCCTCTTCTAGCGTACGTTTTGCACTGCTGGAGAATTGAATACAAAGTCAAGAACCATCTTGACATTCAAATTGCAATCCGGAACGCCCTCTTTCTTTGCAAAATTCATGCATATTCGTCAAGAATCGGTTACCGAAAGCTAGAACTTTGGAACTTTTGCACACATGCAGAATTGAATGAAAAGTCACGACCCACCTCAACATTCAATCAATAAGATTTCTAGAATGCCACTTTGGTTTTGGCTTCTATCCATACAGATCTCGAGAGTGTTTCAGCCTCTTCTAGCGTACATTTTGCACTGCTGAAGGATTGAATACAAAGTCAAGAACCATCTTGACATTCAAATTGCAATCTGGAACGCCCTCTTTCTTTGCAAAATTCATGCATATTCGTCAAGAATCGGTTACCGAAAGCTAGAACTTTGGAACTTTTGCACACTTGCAGAATTGAATGAAAAGTCACGACCCACCTCAACATTCAATCAATAAGATTTCTAGAATGCCACTTGGGTTGTGGCTTCTATCCATACATATCTCGAGGGTGTTTCTAGCCTCTTCCAGCGTACGTTTTGCACTGCTGAAGAATTGAATACAAAGTCAAGAACCATCTTGACGTTCAAATTGCAATCTGGAACGCCCTCTTTCTTTGCAAAATTCATGCATATTCGTCAAGAATCGGTTACCGAAAGGTAGAACTTTGGAACTTTTGCACACTTGCAGAATTGAATGAAAAGTCACGACCCACCTCAACATTCAATCAATAAGAATTCTAGAATGCCACTATGGTTGTGGCTTCAATCCATAGAGATCTTGAGAGTGTTTCTAGCCTCTTCTAGCGTACGTTTTGCACTGCTGGAGAATTGAATACAAAGTCAAGAACCATCTTGACATTCAAATTGCAATCTCGAACGCCCTCTATCTTTGAAAAATTCATGCATATTCGTCAAGAATTGGTTACCGAAAGCTAGAACTTTGGAAGGTTTGCACACTTGCAGAATTGAATGAAAAGTCACGACCCAGCTCAACATTCAATCAATAAGAATTCTAGAATGCCACTTTGGTTGTGGCTTCTATCCATACAGATCTCGAGAGTGTTTCTAGCCTCTTCTAGCGTACGTTTTGTACTGCTGAAGAATTGAATACAAAGTCAAGAACCATCTTGACATTCAAATTGCAATCTTGAACACCCTCTTTCTTTGCAAAATTCATGCATATTCGTCAAGAATCGGTTACCGAAAGCTAGAACTTTGGAACTTTTGCGCACTTGCAGAATTGAATGAAAAGTCACGACCCACCTCAACATTCAATCAATAAGAATTCTAGAATGCCACTTTGGTTGTGGCTTCTATCCATACAGATCTCGAGAGTGTTTCTAGCCTCTTCTAGCGTACATTTTACACTGCTGGAGAATTGAATACAAAGTCAAGAACCATCTTGACAATCAAATTGCAATCTGGAACGCCCTCTTTCTTTGCAAAATTCATGCATATTCGTCAAGAATCGGTTACCGAAAAATAGAACTTTGGAACTTTTGCACACTTGCAGAATTGATTGAAAAGTCACGACCCACCTCAACATTCAATCAATAAGATTTCTAGAATGCCACTTGGGTTGTGGCTTCTATCCATACATATCTCGAGGGTGTTTCTAGCCTCTTCTAGCGTACATTTTGCACTGCTGGAGAATTGAATACAAAGTCAAGAACCATCTTGACATTCAAATTGCAATCTGGAACCCCCTCTATCTTTGCAAAATTCATGCATATTCGTCAAGAATCGGTTACCGAAAGCTAGAACTTTGGAACTTTTGCACACTTGCAGAATTGAATGAAAAGTCACGACCCACCTCAACATTCAATCAATAAGAATTCTAGAATGCAATATGGTTTTGGCTTCTATCCATACAGATCTCGAGAGTGTTTCTAGCCTCTTCTAGCGTACGTTTTGCACTGCTGGAGAATTGAATACAAAGTCAAGAACCATCTTGACATTCAAATTGCAATCTGGAACCCCCTCTTTCTTTGCAAAATTCATGCATATTCGTCAAGAATCGGTTACCGAAAGCTAGAACTTTGGAAGGTTTGCACACTTGCAGAATTGAATGAAAAGTCACGACCCAGCTCAACATTCAATCAATAAGAATTCTAGAATGCCACTTTGGTTGTGGCTTCTATCCATACAGATCTCGAGAGTGTTTCTAGCCTCTTCTAGCGTACGTTTTGCACTGCTGCAGAATTGAATACAAAGTCAAGAACCATCTTGACATTCAAATTGCAATCTGGAACGCCCTCTTTCTTTGCAAAATTTATGCATATTCGTCAAGAATCGGTTACCGAAAGCTAGAACTTTGGAACTTTTGCACACTTGCAGAGTTGAATGAAAAGTCACGACCCACCTCAACATTCAATCAATAAGAATTCTAGAATGCCACTTTGGTTGTGGCTTCTATCCATACAGATCTCGAGAGTGTTTCTAGCCTCTTCTAGCGTACGTTTTGCGCTGCTGAACAATTGAATACGAAGTCAAGAACCATCTTGACATTCAAATTGCAATCTGGAACGCCCTCTTTCTTTGCAAAATTCATGCATATTCGTCAAGAATCGGTTACCGAAAAATAGAACTTTGGAACTTTTGCGCACTTTCAGAATTGAATGAAAAGTCACGACCCACCTCAACATTCAATCAATAAGAATTCTAGAATGCCACTTTGGTTGTGGCTTCTATCCATACAGATCTCGAGAGTGTTTCTAGCCTCTTCTAGCGTACGTTTTGCACTGCTGAAGAATTGAATACAAAGTCAAGAACCATCTTGACATTCAAATGGCAATCTAGAACGCCCTCTTTCTTTTACAAAATTCATGCATATTCGTCAAGAATCGGTTAAAGAAAGCTAGAACTTTGGAACTTTTGCACACTTGCAAAATTGAATGAAAAGTCACGACCCACCTCAACATTCAATCAATAAGAATTCTAGAATGCCACTTTGGTTGTGGCTTCTATCCATACAGATCTCGAGAGTGTTTCAGCCTCTTCTAGCGTACGTTTTGCACTGCTGAAGGATTGAATACAAAGTCAAGAACCATCTTGACATTGAAATTGCAATCTGGAACGCCCTCTTTCTTTGCAAAATTCGTGCATATTCGTCAAGAATCGGTTACCGAAAGCTAGAACTTTGGAACTTTTGCACACTTGCAGAATTGAATGAAAAGTCACGACCCAGCTCAACATTCAATCATTAAGAATTCTAGAATGCCACTTTGGTTGTGGCTTCTATCCATACAGATCTCGAGAGTGTTTCTAGCCTCTTCTAGCGTACGTTTTGCACTACTGAACAATTGAATACAAAGTCAAGAACCATCTTGACATTCAAATGGCAATCTAGAACGCCCTCTTTCTTTTACAAAATTCATGCATATTCGTCAAGAATCGGTTAAAGAAAGCTAGAACTTTGGAACTTTTGCACACTTGCAGAATTGAATGAAAAGTCACGACCCACCTCAACATTCAATCAACAAGAATTCTAGAATGCCACTTTGGTTGTGGCTTCTATCCATACAGATCTCGAGGGTGTTTCTAGCCTCTTCTAGCGTACGTTTTACACTGCTGGAGAATTGAATACAAAGTCAAGAACCATCTTGACAATCAAATTGCAATCTGGAACGCCCTCTTTCTTTGCAAAATTCATGCATATTCGTCAAGAATCGGTTACCGAAAAATAGAACTTTGGAACTTTTGCCCACTTGCAGAATTGAATGAAAAGTCACGACCCACCTCAACATTCAATCAATAAGATTTCTAGAATGCCACTTGGGTTGTGGCTTCTATCCATACATATCTCGAGGGTGTTTCTAGCCTCTTCTAGCGTACGTTTTGCACTGCTGGAGAATTGAATACAAAGTCAAGAACCATCTTGACATTCAAATTGCAATCTGGAACGCCCTCTTTCTTCGTAAAATTCATGCATATTCGTCAAGAATCGGTTACCGAAAGCTAGAACTTTGGAACTTTTGCACACTTGCAGAATTGAATGAAAAGTCACGACCCACCTCAACATTCAATCAATAAGAATTCTAGAATGCAATATGGTTTTGGCTTCTATCCATACAGATCTCGAGAGTGTTTCTAGCCTCTTCTAGCGTACGTTTTGCACTGCTGGAGAATTGAATACAAAGTCAAGAACCATCTTGACATTCAAATTGCAATCTGGAACCCCCTCTTTCTTTGCAAAATTCATGCATATTCGTCAAGAATCGGTTACCGAAAGCTAGAACTTTGGAAGGTTTGCACACTTGCAGAATTGAATGAAAAGTCACGACCCAGCTCAACATTCAATCAATAAGAATTCTAGAATGCCACTTTGGTTGTGGCTTCTATCCATACAGATCTCGAGAGTGTTTCTAGCCTCTTCTAGCGTACGTTTTGCACTGCTGCAGAATTGAATACAAAGTCAAGAACCATCTTGACATTCAAATTGCAATCTGGAACGCCCTCTTTCTTTGCAAAATTTATGCATATTCGTCAAGAATCGGTTACCGAAAGCTAGAACTTTGGAACTTTTGCACACTTGCAGAGTTGAATGAAAAGTCACGACCCACCTCAACATTCAATCAATAAGAATTCTAGAATGCCACTTTGGTTGTGGCTTCTATCCATACAGATCTCGAGAGTGTTTCTAGCCTCTTCTAGCGTACGTTTTGCGCTGCTGAACAATTGAATACGAAGTCAAGAACCATCTTGACATTCAAATTGCAATCTGGAACGCCCTCTTTCTTTGCAAAATTCATGCATATTCGTCAAGAATCGGTTACCGAAAAATAGAACTTTGGAACTTTTGCGCACTTTCAGAATTGAATGAAAAGTCACGACCCACCTCAACATTCAATCAATAAGAATTCTAGAATGCCACTTTGGTTGTGGCTTCTATCCATACAGATCTCGAGGGTGTTTCTAGCCTCTTCTAGCGTACATTTTGCACTGCTAAACAATTGAATACAAAGTCAAGAACCATCTTGACATTCAAATTGCAATCTGGAACGCCCTCTTTCTTTGCAAAATTTATGCATATTCGTCAAGAATCGGTTACCGAAAGCTAGAACTTTGGAACTTTTGCACACTTGCAGAATTGAATGAAAAGTCACGACCCACCTCAACATTCAATCAATAAGAATTCTACAATGCAATATGGTTGTGGCTTCTATCCATACAGATCTCGAGAGTGTTTCTAGCCTCTTCTAGCGTACGTTTTGCACTGCTGAACAATTGAATACAGTCAAGAACCATCTTGACATTCAAATTGCAATCCGGAACGCCCTCTTTCTTTGCAAAATTCATGCATATTCGTCAAGAATCGGTTACCGAAAGCTAGAACTTTGGAACTTTTGCACACTTGCAGAATTGAATGAAAAGTCACGACCCACCTCAACATTCAATCAACAAGAATTCTAGAATGCCACTTTGGTTGTGGCTTCTATCCATACAGATCTCGAGGGTGTTTCTAGCCTCTTCTAGCGTACGTTTTACACTGCTGGAGAATTGAATACAAAGTCAAGAACCATCTTGACAATCAAATGGTAATCCGGAACGCCCTCTTTCTTTGCAAAATTCATGCATATTCGTCAAGAATCGGTTACCGAAAAATAGAACTTTGGAACTTTTGCACACTTGCAGAATTGAATGAAAAGTCACGACCCACCTCAACATTCAATCAATAAGATTTCTAGAATGCCACTTGGGTTGTGGCTTCTATCCATACATATCTCGAGGGTGTTTCTAGCCTCTTCTAGCGTACGTTTTGCACTGCTGGAGAATTGAATACAAAGTCAAGAACCATCTTGACATTCAGATTGCAATCTGGAACGCCCTCTTTCTTCGTAAAATTCATGCATATTCATCAAGAATCGGTTACCGAAAGCTAGAACTTTGGAACTTTTGCACACTTGCAGAATTGAATGAAAAGTCACGACCCACCTCAACATTCAATCAATCAGAATTCTAGAATGCAATATGGTTTTGGCTTCTATCCATACAGATCTCGAGAGTGTTTCTAGCCTCTTCTAGCGTACGTTTTGCACTGCTGGAGAATTGAATACAAAGTCAAGAACCATCTTGACATTCAAATGGCAATCTAGAACGCCCTCTTTCTTTGCAAAATTCATGCATATTCGTCAAGAATCGGTTACCGAAAGCTAGAACTTTGGAAGGTTTGCACACTTGCAGAATTGAATGAAAAGTCACGACCCAGCTCAACATTCAATCGATAAGAATTCTAGAATGCCACTTTGGTTGTGGCTTCTATCCATACAGATCTCGAGAGTGTTTCTAGCCTCTTCTAGCGTACATTTTGCACTGCTGCAGAATTGAATACAAAGTCAAGAACCATCTTGACATTCAAATTGCAATCTAGAACGCCCTCTTTCTTTGCAAAATTTATGCATATTCGTCAAGAATCGGTTACCGAAAGCTAGAACTATGGAACTTTTGCACACTTGCAGAATTGAATGAAAAGTCACGACCCACCTCAACATTCAATCAATAAGAATTCTAGAATGCCACTTTGGTTGTGGCTTCTATCCATACAGATCTCGAGAGTGTTTCTAGCCTCTTCTAGCGTACGTTTTACACTGCTGGAGAATTGAATACAAAGTCAAGAACCATCTTGACAATCAAATTGCAATCTGGAACGCCCTCTTTCTTTGCAAAATTCATGCATATTCGTCAAGAATCGGTTAACGAAAAATAGAACTTTGGAACTTTTGCACACTTGCAGAATTGAATGAAAAGTCACGACCCACCTCAACATTCAATCAATAAGATTTCTAGAATGCCACTTGGGTTGTGGCTTCTATCCATACATATCTCGAGGGTGTTTCTAGCCTCTTCTAACGTACATTTTGCACTGCTGGAGAATTGAATACAAAGTCAAGAACCATCTTGACATTCAAATTGCAATCTGGAACCCCCTCTATCTTTGCAAAATTCATGCATATTCGTCAAGAATCGGTTACCGAAAGCTAGAACTTTGGAAGGTTTGCACACTTGCAGAATTGAATGAAAAGTCACGACCCAGCTCAACATTCAATCAATAAGAATTCTTGAATGCCACTTTGGTTGTGGATTCTATCCATACAGATCTCGAGAGTGTTTCTAGCCTCTTCTAGCGTACGTTTTGCACTGCTGCACAATTGAATACAAAGTCAAGAACCATCTTGACATTCAAATTGCAATCTGGAACGCCCTCTTTCTTTGCAAAATTCATGCATATTCGTCAAGAATGAGTTACCGAAAGCTAGAACTTTGGAACTTTTGCACACTTGCAGAATTGAATGAAAAGTCACGACCCAGCTCAACATTCAATCAATAAGAATTCTAGAATGCCACTTTGGTTGTGGCTTCTATCCATACAGATCTCGAGAGTGTTTCTAGCCTCTTCTAGTGTACGTTTTGCACTGCTGAAGAATTGAATACAAAGTCAAGAACCATCTTGACATTCAAATGGCAATCTAGAACGCCCTCTTTCTTTTACAAAATTCATGCATATTCGTCAAGAATCGGTTAAAGAAAGCTAGAACTTTGGAACTTTTGCACACTTGCAGAATTGAATGAAAAGTCACGACCCACCTCAACATTGAATCAATAAGAATTCTAGAATGCCACTTTGGTTGTGGCTTCTATCCATACAGATCTCGAGAGTGTTTCAGCCTCTTCTAGCGTACGTTTTGCACTGCTGAAGGATTGAATACAAAGTCAAGAACCATCTTGACATTGAAATTGCAATCTGGAACGCCCTCTTTCTTTGCAAAATTCATGCATATTCGTCAAGAATCGGTTACCGAAAGCTAGAACTTTGGAACTTTTGCACACTTGCAGAATTGAATGAAAAGTCACGACCCAGCTCAACATTCAATCATTAAGAATTCTAGAATGCCACTTTGGTTGTGGCTTCTATCCATACAGATCTTGAGAGTGTTTCTAGCCTCTTCTAGCGTACGTTTTGCACTGCTGAACAATTGAATACAAAGTCAAGAACCATCTTGACATTCAAATGGCAATCTAGAACGCCCTCTTTCTTTTACAAAATTCATGCATATTCGTCAAGAATCGGTTAAAGAAAGCTAGAACTTTGGAACTTTTGCACACTTGCAGAATTGAATGAAAAGTCACGACCCACCTCAACATTCAATCAACAAGAATTCTAGAATGCCACTTTGGTTGTGGCTTCTATCCATACAGATCTCGAGGGTGTTTCTAGCCTCTTCTAGCGTACGTTTTACACTGCTGGAGAATTGAATACAAAGTCAAGAACCATCTTGACATTCAAATTGCAATCTGGAACGCCCTCTTTCTTCGTAAAATTCATGCATATTCGTCAAGAATCGGTTACCGAAAGCTAGAACTTTGGAACTTTTGCACACTTGCAGAATTGAATGAAAAGTCACGACCCACCTCAACATTCAATCAATAAGAATTCTAGAATGCAATATGGTTTTGGCTTCTATCCATACAGATCTCGAGAGTGTTTCTAGCCTCTTCTAGCGTACGTTTTGCACTGCTGGAGAATTGAATACAAAGTCAAGAACCATCTTGACATTCAAATTGCAATCTGGAACCCCCTCTTTCTTTGCAAAATTCATGCATATTCGTCAAGAATCGGTTACCGAAAGCTAGAACTTTGGAAGGTTTGCACACTTGCAGAATTGAATGAAAAGTCACGACCCAGCTCAACATTCAATCAATAAGAATTCTAGAATGCCACTTTGGTTGTGGCTTGTATCCATACAGATCTCGAGTGTGTTTCTAGCCTCTTCTAGCGTACGTTTTGCACTGCTGCAGAATTGAATACAAAGTCAAGAACCATCTTGACATTCAAATTGCAATCTGGAACGCCCTCTTTCTTTGTAAAATTTATGCATATTCGTCAAGAATCGGTTACCGAAAGCTAGAACTTTGGAACTTTTGCACACTTGCAGAGTTGAATGAAAAGTCACGACCCACCTCAACATTCAATCAATAAGAATTCTAGAATGCCACTTTGGTTGTGGCTTCTATCCATACAGATCTCGAGAGTGTTTCTAGCCTCTTCTAGCGTACGTTTTGCGCTGCTGAACAATTGAATACAAAGTCAAGAACCATCTTGACATTCAAATTGCAATCTGGAACGCCCTCTTTCTTTGCAAAATTCATGCATATTCGTCAAGAATCGGTTACCGAAAAATAGAACTTTGGAACTTTTGCGCACTTTCAGAATTGAATGAAAAGTCACGACCCACCTCAACATTCAATCAATAAGAATTCTAGAATGCCACTTTGGTTGTGGCTTCTATCCATACAGATCTCGAGGGTGTTTCTAGCCTCTTCTAGCGTACATTTTGCACTGCTAAACAATTGAATACAAAGTCAAGAACCATCTTGACATTCAAATTGCAATCTGGAACGCCCTCTTTCTTTGCAAAATTTATGCATATTCGTCAAGAATCGGTTACCGAAAGCTAGAACTTTTGGAACTTTTGCACACTTGCAGAATTGAATGAAAAGTCACGACCCACCTCAACATTCAATCAATAAGAATTCTACAATGCAATATGGTTGTGGCTTCTATCCATACAGATCTCGAGAGTGTTTCTAGCCTCTTCTAGCGTACGTTTTGCACTGCTGAACAATTGAATACAGTCAAGAACCATCTTGACATTCAAATTGCAATCCGGAACGCCCTCTTTCTTTGCAAAATTCATGCATATTCGTCAAGAATCGGTTACCGAAAGCTAGAACTTTGGAACTTTTGCACACTTGCAGAATTGAATGAAAAGTCACGACCCACCTCAACATTCAATCAACAAGAATTCTAGAATGCCACTTTGGTTGTGGCTTCTATCCATACAGATCTCGAGGGTGTTTCTAGCCTCTTCTAGCGTACGTTTTACACTGCTGGAGAATTGAATACAAAGTCAAGAACCATCTTGACAATCAAATTGCAATCTGGAACGCCCTCTTTCTTTGCAAAATTCATGCATATTCGTCAAGAATCGGTTACCGAAAAATAGAACTTTGGAACTTTTGCACACTTGCAGAATTGAATGAAAAGTCACGACCCACCTCAACATTCAATCAATAAGATTTCTAGAATGCCACTTGGGTTGTGGCTTCTATCCATACATATCTCGAGGGTGTTTCTAGCCTCTTCTAGCGTACGTTTTGCACTGCTGGAGAATTGAATACAAAGTCAAGAACCATCTTGACATTCAGATTGCAATCTGGAACGCCCTCTTTCTTCGTAAAATTCATGCATATTCGTCAAGAATCGGTTACCGAAAGCTAGAACTTTGGAACTTTTGCACACTTGCAGAATTGAATGAAAAGTCACGACCCACCTCAACATTCAATCAATCAGAATTCTAGAATGCAATATGGTTTTGGCTTCTATCCATACAGATCTCGAGAGTGTTTCTAGCCTCTTCTAGCGTACGTTTTGCACTGCTGGAGAATTGAATACAAAGTCAAGAACCATCTTGACATTCAAATGGCAATCTAGAACGCCCTCTTTCTTTGCAAAATTCATGCATATTCGTCAAGAATCGGTTACCGAAAGCTAGAACTTTGGAAGGTTTGCACACTTGCAGAATTGAATGAAAAGTCACGACCCAGCTCAACATTCAATCAATAAGAATTCTAGAATGCCACTTTGGTTGTGGCTTCTATCCATACAGATCTCGAGAGTGTTTCTAGCCTCTTCTAGCGTACGTTTTGCACTGCTGCAGAATTGAATACAAAGTCAAGAACCATCTTGACATTCAAATTGCAATCTAGAACGCCCTCTTTCTTTGCAAAATTTATGCATATTCGTCAAGAATCGGTTACCGAAAGCTAGAACTATGGAACTTTTGCACACTTGCAGAGTTGAATGAAAAGTCACGACCCACCTCAACATTCAATCAATAAGAATTCTAGAATGCCACTTTGGCTGTGGCTTCTATCCATACAGATCTCGAGAGTGTTTCTAGCCTCTTCTAGCGTACGTTTTGCGCTGCTGAACAATTGAATACAAAGTCAAGAACCATCTTGACATTCAAATTGCAATCTGGAACGCCCTCTTTCTTTGCAAAATTCATGCATATTCGTCAAGAATCGGTTACCGAAAGCTAGAACTTTGGAACTTTTGCGCACTTTCAGAATTGAATGAAAAGTCACGACCCACCTCAACATTCAATCAATAAGAATTCTAGAATGCCACTTTGGTTGTGGCTTCTATCCATACAGATCTCGAGGGTGTTTCTAGCCTCTTCTAGCGTACATTTTGCACTGCTGAACAATTGAATACAAAGTCAAGAACCATCTTGACATTCAAATTGCAATCTGGAACGCCCTCTTTCTTTGCAAAATTTATGCATATTCGTCAAGAATCGGTTACCGAAAGCTAGAACTTTGGAACTTTTGCACACTTGCAGAATTGAATGAAAAGTCACGACCCACCTCAACATTCAATCAATAAGAATTCTAGAATGCAATATGGTTGTGGCTTCTATCCATACAGATCTCGAGAGTGTTTCTAGCCTCTTCTAGCGTACATTTTGCACTGCTGGAGAATTGAATACAAAGTTAAGAACCATCTTGACATTCAAATTGCAATCTGGAACGCCCTCTTTCTTTGCAAAATTCATGCATATTCGTCAAGAATCGGTTACCGAAAGCTAGAACTTTGGAATCTTTGCGCACTTGCAGAATTGAATGAAAAGTCACGACCAACCTCAACTTTCAATCAATAAGAATTCTAGAATGCCACTATGGTTGTGGCTTCTATCCATACAGATCTCGAGAGTGTTTCTAGCCTCTTCTAGCGTACGTTTTGCACTGCTGGAGAATTGAATACAAAGTCAAGAACCATCTTGACATTCAAATTGCAATCCGTAACGCCCTCTTTCTTTGCTAAATTCATGCATATTCGTCAAGAATCCGTTACCGAAAGCTAGAACTTTGGAACTTTTGCACACTTGCAGAATTGAATGAAAAGTAACGACCCAGCTCAACGTTCAATCAATAAGAATTCTAGAATGCCACTTTGGTTGTGGCTTCTATCCATACAGATCTCGAGAGCGTTTCTAGCCTCTTCTAGCGTACGTTTTGCACTGCTGAAGAATTGAATACAAAGTCAAGAACCATCTTGACATTCAAATTGCAATCTGGAACGCCCTCTTTCTTTGCAAAATTCATGCATATTCGTCAAGAATCGGTTACCGAAAGCTAGTACTTTGGAACTTTTGCACACTTGCAGAATTGAATGAAAAGTCACCACCCACCTCAACTTTCAATCAATAAGAATACTAGAATGCCACTATGGTTGTGGCTTCTATCCATACAGATCTCGAGAGTGTTTCTAGCCTCTTCTAGCGTATGTTTTGCACTGCTGAAGAATTGAATACAAAGTCAAGAACCATCTTGACATTCAAATTGCAATCTGGAACGCCCTCTTTCTTTGCAAAATTCATGCATATTCGTCAAGAATCGGTTACCGAAAGCTAGAACTTTGGAACTTTTGCACACTTGCAGAATTGAATGAAAAGTAACGACCCAGCTCAACGTTCAATCAATAAGAATTCTAGAATGCCACTTTGGTTGTGGCTTCTATCCATACAGATCTCGAGAGCGTTTCTAGCCTCTTCTAGCGTACGTTTTGCACTGCTGAAGAATTGAATACAAAGTCAAGAACCATCTTGACATTCAAATTGCAATCTGGAACGCCCTCTTTCTTTGCAAAATTCATGCATATTCGTCAAGAATCGGTTACCGAAAGCTAGTACTTTGGAACTTTTGCACACTTGCAGAATTGAATGAAAAGTCACCACCCACCTCAACTTTCAATCAATAAGAATACTAGAATGCCACTATGGTTGTGGCTTCTATCCATACAGATCTCGAGAGTGTTTCTAGCCTCTTCTAGCGTATGTTTTGCACTGCTGAAGAATTGAATACAAAGTCAAGAACCATCTTGACATTCAAATTGCAATCTGGAACGCCCTCTTTCTTTGCAAAATTCATGCATATTCGTCAAGAATCGGTTACCGAAAGCTAGAACTTTGGAACTTTTGCACACTTGCAGAATTGAATGAAAAGTCACGACCCACCTCAACATTCAATCAATAAGAATTCTAGAATGCCACTTTGGTTGTGGCTTCTATCCATACAGATCTCGAGGGTGTTTCTAGCCTCTTCTAGCGTACGTTTTGCACTGCTGAAGAATTGAATACAAAGTCAAGAACCATCTTGACATTCAAATTGTAATCTGGAACGCCCTCTTTCTTTGCAAAATTCATGCATATTCGTCAAGAATCGGTTACCGAAAGCTAGTACTTTGGAACTTTTGCACACTTGCAGAATTGAATGAAAAGTCACGACCCACCTCAACTTTCAATCAATAAGAATTCTAGAATGCCACTATGGTTGTGGCTTCTATCCATACAGATCTCGAGAGGTTTTCTAGCCTCTTCTAGCGTTACGTTTTGCACTGCTGAAGAATTGAATTCAAAGTCAAGAACCATCTTGACATTCAAATTGCTATCTGGAACGCCCTATTTCTTTGCAAAATTCATGCATATTCGTCAAGAATCGGTTACCGAAAACTAGAACTTTGGATGGTTTGCACACTTGCAGAATTGAATGAAAAGTCACGACTCACCTCAACATTCAATCAATAAGAATTCTAGAATGCCACTTTGGTTGTGGCTTCTATCCATACAGATCTCGAGGGTGTTTCTAGCCTCTTCTAGCGTACGTTTTGCACCGCTGGAGAATTGAATACAAAGTCAAGAACCATCTTGACATTCAAATTACAATCTGGAACGCCCTCTTTCTTTGCAAAATTCATGCATATTCGTAAAGAATCGGTTACCGAAAGCTAGAACTTTGGAACTTTTGCACACTTGTAGAAATGAATGAAAAGTCACGACCCAGCTCAACATTCAATCAATAAGAATTCTAGAATGCCACTTTGGTTGTGGCTTCTATCCATACAGATCTCGAGAGGTTTTCTAGCCTCTTCTAGCGTTACGTTTTGCACTGCTGAAGAATTGAATTCAAAGTCAAGAACCATCTTGACATTCAAATTGCTATCTGGAACGCCCTATTTCTTTGCAAAATTCATGCATATTCGTCAAGAATCGGTTACCGAAAACTAGAACTTTGGATGGTTTGCACACTTGCAGAATTGAATGAAAAGTCACGACTCACCTCAACATTCAATCAATAAGAATTCTAGAATGCCACTTTGGTTGTGGCTTCTATCCATACAGATCTCGAGGGTGTTTCTAGCCTCTTCTAGCGTACGTTTTGCACCGCTGGAGAATTGAATACAAAGTCAAGAACCATCTTGACATTCAAATTACAATCTGGAACGCCCTCTTTCTTTGCAAAATTCATGCATATTCGTAAAGAATCGGTTACCGAAAGCTAGAACTTTGGAACTTTTGCACACTTGCAGAAATGAATGAAAAGTCACGACCCAGCTCAACATTCAATCAATAAGAATTCTAGAATGCCACTTTGGTTGTGGCTTCTATCCATACAGATCTCGAGAGTGTTTCTAGCCTCTTCTAGCGTACGTTTTGCACTGCTGAAGAATTGAATACAAAGTCAAGAACCATCTTGACATTCAAATTGCAATCTGGAACGCCCTCTTTCTTTGCAAAATTCATGCATATTCGTCAAGAATCGGTTACCGAAAGCTAGTACTTTGGAACTTTTGCACACTTGCAGAATTGAATGAAAAGTCACGACCCACCTCAACTTTCAATCAATAAGAATTCTAGAATGCCACTATGGTTGTGGCTTCTATCCATACAGATCTCGAGAGTGTTTCTAGCCTCTTCTAGCGTATGTTTTGCACTGCTGAAGAATTGAATACAAAGTAAAGAACCATCTTGACATTCAAATTGCAATCTGGAACGCCCTCTTTCTTTGCAAAATTCATGCATATTCGTCAAGAATCGGTTACCGAAAGCTAGTACTTTGGAACTTTTGCACACTTGCAGAATTGAATGAAAAGTCACGACCCACCTCAACATTCAATCAATAAGAATTCTAGAATGCCACTTTGGTTGTGGCTTCTATCCATACAGATCTCGAGGGTGTTTCTAGCCTCTTCTAGCGTACGTTTTGCACTGCTGAAGAATTGAATACAAAGTCAAGAACCATCTTGACATTCAAATTGCAATCTGGAACGCCCTCTTTCTTTGCAAAATTCATGCATATTCGTCAAGAATCGGTTACCGAAAGCTAGTACTTTGGAACTTTTGCACACTTGCAGAATTGAATGAAAAGTCACCACCCACCTCAACTTTCAATCAATAAGAATACTAGAATGCCACTATGGTTGTGGCTTCTATCCATACAGATCTCGAGAGTGTTTCTAGCCTCTTCTAGCGTATGTTTTGCACTGCTGGAGAATTGAATACAAAGTTAAGAACCATCTTGACATTCAAATTGCAATCTGGAACGCCCTCTTTCTTTGCAAAATTCATGCATATTCGTCAAGAATCGGTTACCGAAAGCTAGAACTTTGGAATCTTTGCGCACTTGCAGAATTGAATGAAAAGTCACGACCCACCTCAACTTTCAATCAATAAGAATTCTAGAATGCCACTATGGTTGTGGCTTCTATCCATACAGATCTCGAGAGTGTTTCTAGCCTCTTCTAGCGTACGTTTTGCACTGCTGGAGAATTGAATACAAAGTCAAGAACCATCTTGACATTCAAATTGCAATCCGTAACGCCCTCTTTCTTTGCTAAATTCATGCATATTCGGCAAGAATCCGTTACCGAAAGCTAGAACTTTGGAACTTTTGCACACTTGCAGAATTGAATGAAAAGTAACGACCCAGCTCAACGTTCAATCAATAAGAATTCTAGAATGCCACTTTGGTTGTGGCTTCTATCCATACAGATCTCGAGAGCGTTTCTAGCCTCTTCTAGCGTACGTTTTGCACTGTTGAAGAATTGAATACAAAGTCAAGAACCATCTTGACATTCAAATTGCAATCCGGAACGCCCTCTTTCTTTGCAAAATTCATGCATATTCGTCAAGAATCGGTTACCGAAAAATAGAACTTTGGAAGTTTGCACACTTGCAGAATTGAATGAAAAGTCACGACCCACCTCAACATTCAATCAATAAGAATTCTAGAATGCCACTTTGGTTGTGGCTTCTATCCATAGAGATCTCGAGAGTGTTTCTAGCCTCTTCTAGCGTACGTTTTGCACTGCTGAAGAACTGAATACAAAGTCAAGAACCGTCTTGACATTCAAATTGCAATCTGGAACGCCCTCTTTCTTTGCAAAATTCATGCATATTCGTCAAGAATCGGTTACCGAAAGCTAGAACTTTGGAACTTTTGCACACTTGCAGAATTGAATGAAAAGTCACGACCCAGCTCAACATTCAATCAACAAGAATTCTAGAATGCCACTTTGGTTGTGGCTTCTATCCATACAGATCTCGAGAGCGTTTCTAGCCTCTTCTAGCGTACGTTTTGCACTGCTGAAGAATTGAATACAAAGTCAAGAACCATCTTGACATTCAAATTGCAATCTGGAACGCCCTCTTTCTTTGCAAAATTCATGCATATTCGTCAAGAATCGGTTACCGAAAGCTAGTACTTTGGAACTTTTGCACACTTGCAGAATTGAATGAAAAGTCACCACCCACCTCAACTTTCAATCAATAAGAATACTAGAATGCCACTATGGTTGTGGCTTCTATCCATACAGATCTCGAGAGTGTTTCTAGCCTCTTCTAGCGTATGTTTTGCACTGCTGAAGAATTGAATACAAAGTCAAGAACCATCTTGACATTCAAATTGCAATCTGGAACGCCCTCTTTCTTTGCAAAATTCATGCATATTCGTCAAGAATCGGTTACCGAAAGCTAGAACTTTGGAACTTTTGCACACTTGCAGAATTGAATGAAAAGTCACGACCCACCTCAACATTCAATCAATAAGAATTCTAGAATGCCACTTTGGTTGTGGCTTCTATCCATACAGATCTCGAGGGTGTTTCTAGCCTCTTCTAGCGTACGTTTTGCACTGCTGAAGAATTGAATACAAAGTCAAGAACCATCTTGACATTCAAATTGTAATCTGGAACGCCCTCTTTCTTTGCAAAATTCATGCATATTCGTCAAGAATCGGTTACCGAAAGCTAGTACTTTGGAACTTTTGCACACTTGCAGAATTGAATGAAAAGTCACGACCCACCTCAACTTTCAATCAATAAGAATTCTAGAATGCCACTATGGTTGTGGCTTCTATCCATACAGATCTCGAGAGGTTTTCTAGCCTCTTCTAGCGTTACGTTTTGCACTGCTGAAGAATTGAATTCAAAGTCAAGAACCATCTTGACATTCAAATTGCTATCTGGAACGCCCTATTTCTTTGCAAAATTCATGCATATTCGTCAAGAATCGGTTACCGAAAACTAGAACTTTGGATGGTTTGCACACTTGCAGAATTGAATGAAAAGTCACGACTCACCTCAACATTCAATCAATAAGAATTCTAGAATGCCACTTTGGTTGTGGCTTCTATCCATACAGATCTCGAGGGTGTTTCTAGCCTCTTCTAGCGTACGTTTTGCACCGCTGGAGAATTGAATACAAAGTCAAGAACCATCTTGACATTCAAATTACAATCTGGAACGCCCTCTTTCTTTGCAAAATTCATGCATATTCGTAAAGAATCGGTTACCGAAAGCTAGAACTTTGGAACTTTTGCACACTTGCAGAAATGAATGAAAAGTCACGACCCAGCTCAACATTCAATCAATAAGAATTCTAGAATGCCACTTTGGTTGTGGCTTCTATCCATACAGATCTCGAGAGTGTTTCTAGCCTCTTCTAGCGTACGTTTTGCACTGCTGAAGAATTGAATACAAAGTCAAGAACCATCTTGACATTCAAATTGCAATCTGGAACGCCCTCTTTCTTTGCAAAATTCATGCATATTCGTCAAGAATCGGTTACCGAAAGCTAGTACTTTGGAACTTTTGCACACTTGCAGAATTGAATGAAAAGTCACGACCCACCTCAACTTTCAATCAATAAGAATTCTAGAATGCCACTATGGTTGTGGCTTCTATCCATACAGATCTCGAGAGTGTTTCTAGCCTCTTCTAGCGTATGTTTTGCACTGCTGAAGAATTGAATACAAAGTAAAGAACCATCTTGACATTCAAATTGCAATCTGGAACGCCCTCTTTCTTTGCAAAATTCATGCATATTCGTCAAGAATCGGTTACCGAAAGCTAGTACTTTGGAACTTTTGCACACTTGCAGAATTGAATGAAAAGTCACGACCCACCTCAACATTCAATCAATAAGAATTCTAGAATGCCACTTTGGTTGTGGCTTCTATCCATACAGATCTCGAGGGTGTTTCTAGCCTCTTCTAGCGTACGTTTTGCACTGCTGAAGAATTGAATACAAAGTCAAGAACCATCTTGACATTCAAATTGTAATCTGGAACGCCCTCTTTCTTTGCAAAATTCATGCATATTCGTCAAGAATCGGTTACCGAAAGCTAGTACTTTGGAACTTTTGCACACTTGCAGAATTGAATGAAAAGTCACGACCCACCTCAACTTTCAATCAATAAGAATTCTAGAATGCCACTATGGTTGTATCTTCTATCCATACAGATCTCGAGAGTGTTTCTAGCCTCTTCTAGCGTACGTTTTGCACTGCTGCAGAATTGAATACAAAGTCAAGAACCATCTTGACATTCAAATTGCAATCTGGAACGCCCTCTTTCTTTGCAAAATTCATGCATATTCGTCAAGAATCGGTTACCGAAAGCTAGTACTTTGGAACTTTTGCACACTTGCAGAATTGAATGAAAAGTCACGACCCACCTCAACTTTCAATCAATAAGAATTCTAGAATGCCACTATGGTTGTGGCTTCTATCCAAACAGATCTCGAGAGTGTTTCTAGCCTCTTCTAGCGTACGTTTTGCACTGCTGAAGAATTGAATACAAAGTCAAGAACCATCTTTACATTCAAATGGTAATCCGGAACGCCCTCTTTCTTTGCAAAATTCATGCATATTCGTCAAGAATCGGTTACCGAAAAATAGAACTTTGGAAGTTTGCACACTTGCAGAATTGAATGAAAAGTCACGACCCACCTCAACATTCAATCAATAAGAATTCTAGAATGCCACTTTGGTTGTGGCTTCTATCCATAGAGATCTCGAGAGTGTTTCTAGCCTCTTCTAGCGTACGTTTTGCACTGCTGAAGAACTGAATACAAAGTCAAGAACCGTCTTGACATTCAAATTGCAATCTGGAACGCCCTCTTTCTTTGCAAAATTCATGCATATTCATCAAGAATCGGTTACCGAAAGCTAGTACTTTGGAACTTTTGCCCACTTGCAGAATTGAATGAAAAGTCACGACCCACCTCAACTTTCAATCAATAAGAATTCTAGAATGCCACTATGGTTGTGGCTTCTATCCATACAGATCTCGAGAGTGTTTCTAGCCTCTTCTAGCGTATGTTTTGCACTGATGAAGAATTGAATACAAAGTCAAGAACCATCTTGACATTCAAATTGCAATCTGGAACGCCCTCTTTCTTTGCAAAATTCATGCATATTCGTCAAGAATCGGTTACCGAAAAATAGAACTTTGGAACTTTTGCACACTTGCAGAATTGAATGAAAAGTCACGACCCACCTCAACATTCAATCAATAAGATTTCTAGAATGCCACTTTGGTTGTGGCTTCTATCCATAGATATCTCGAGGGTGTTTCTAGCCTCTTCTAGCGTACGTTTTGCACTGCTGGAGAATTGAATACAAAGTCAAGAACCATCTTGACATTCAAATTGCAATCTGGAACGCCCTCTTTCTTTGCAAAATTCATGCATATTCGTCAAGAATCGGTTACCGAAAGCTAGAACTTTGGAACTTTTGCACACTTGCAGAATTGAATGAAAAGTCACGACCCACCTCAACATTCAATCAATAAGATTTCTAGAATGCCACTTTGGTTGTGGCTTCTATCCATACATATCTCGAGGGTGTTTCTAGCCTCTTCTAGCGTACGTTTTGCACTGCTGGAAAATTGAATACAAAGTCAAGAACCATCTTGACATTCAAATTGCAATCTGGAACGCCCTCTTTCTTTGCAAAATTCATGCATATTCGTCAAGAATCGGTTACCGAAAGCTAGAACTTTGGAACTTTTGCTCACTTGCAGAATTGAATGAAAAGTCACGACCCAGCTCAACATTCAATCAACAAGAATTCTAGAATGCCACTTTGGTTGTGGCTTCTATCCATACAGATCTCGAGGGTGTTTCTAGCCTCTTCTAGCGTACGTTTTGCACTGCTGGAGAATTGAATACAAAGTCAAGAACCATCTTGACATTCAAATGGTAATCCGGAACGCCCTCTTTCTTTGCAAAATTCATGCATATTCGTCAAGAATCGGTTACCGAAAGCTAGAACTTTGAAAGGTTTGCACACTTGCAGAATTGAATGAAAAGTCACGCCCCACCTCAACATTCAATCAATAAGAATTCTAGAATGCCACTTTGGTTGTGGCTTCTATCCATAGAGGTCTCGAGAGTGTTTCTAGCCTCTTCTAGCGTACGTTTTGCACTGCTGCAGAATTGAATACAAAGTCAAGAACCATCTTGACATTCAAATAGTAATCCGGAACGCCCTCTTTCTTTGCAAAATTCATGCATATTCGTCAAGAATCGGTTACCGAAAGCTAGTACTTTGGAACTTTTGCACACTTGCAGAATTGAATGAAAAGTCACGACCCACCTCAACTTTCAATCAATAAGAATTCTAGAATGCCACTATGGTTGTGGCTTCTATCCAAACAGATCTCGAGAGTGTTTCTAGCCTCTTCTAGCGTACGTTTTGCACTACTGAAGAATTGAATACAAAGTCAAGAACCATCTTGACATTCAAATGGTAATCCAGAACGCCCTCTTTCTTTGCAAAATTCATGCATATTCGTCAAGAATCGGTTACCGAAAAATAGAACTTTGGAAGTTTGCACACTTGCAGAATTGAATGAAAAGTCACGACCCAGCTCAACATTCAATCAATAAGAATTCTAGAATGCCACTTTGGTTGTGGCTTCTATCCATAGAGATCTCGAGAGTGTTTCTAGCCTCTTCTAGCGTACGTTTTGCACTGCTGAAGAATTGAATACAAAGTCAAGAACCATCTTGACATTCAAATTGCAATCTGGAACGCCCTCTTTCTTTGCAAAATTCATGCATATTCGTCAAGAATCGGTTACCGAAAGCTAGAACTTTGGAACTTTTGCACACTTGCAGAATTGAATGAAAAGTCACGACCCAGCTCAACATTCAATCAACAAGAATTCTAGAATGCCACTTTGGTTGTGGCTTCTATCCATACAGATCTCGAGAGTGTTTCTAGCCTCTTCTAGCGTACGTTTTGCACTTCTGAAGAATTGAATACAAAGTCAAGAACCATCTTGACATTCAAATTGCAATCTGGAACGCCCTCTTTCTTTGCAAAATTCATGCATATTCGTCAAGAATTGGTTACCGAAAGCTAGTACTTTGGAACTTTTGCACACTTGCAGAATTGAATGAAAAGTCACGACCCACCTCAACTTTCAATCAATAAGAATTCTAGAATGCCATTATGGTTGTGGCTTCTATCCATATAGATCTCGAGAGTGTTTCTAGCCTCTTCTAGCGTATGTTTTGCACTGATGAAGAATTGAATACAAAGTCAAGAACCATCTTGACATTCAAATTGCAATCTGGAACGCCCTCTTTCTTTGCAAAATTCATGCATATTCGTCAAGAATCGGTTACCGAAAAATAGAACTTTGGAACTTTTGCATACTTGCAGAATTGAATGAAAAGTCACGACCCACCTCAACATTCAATCAATAAGAATTCTAGAATGCCACTTTGGTTGTGGCTTCTATCCATAGAGATCTCGAGAGTGTTTCTAGCCTCTTCTAGCGTACGTTTTGCACTGCTGAAGAATTGAATACAAAGTCAAGAACCATCTTGACATTCAAATGGTAATCCGGAACGCCCTCTTTCTTTGCAAAATTCATGCATATTCGTCAAGAATCGGTTACCGAAAGCTAGAACTTTGGAACTTTTGCACACTTGCAGAATTGAATGAAAAGTCACGACCCAGCTCAACATTCAATCAACAAGAATTCTAGAATGCCACTTTGGTTGTGGCTTCTATCCATACAGATCTCGAGCGTGTTTCTAGCCTCTTCTAGCGTACGTTTTGCACTTCTGAAGAATTGAATACAAAGTCAAGAACCATCTTGACATTCAAATTGCAATCTGGAACGCCCTCTTTCTTTGCAAAATTCATGCATATTCGTCAAGAATCGGTTACCGAAAGCTAGTACTTTGGAACTTTTGCCCACTTGCAGAATTGAATGAAAAGTCACGACCCACCTCAACTTTCAATCAATAAGAATTCTAGAATGCCACTATGGTTGTGGCTTCTATCCATACAGATCTCGAGAGTGTTTCTAGCCTCTTCTAGCGTAAGTTTTGCACTGATGAAGAATTGAATACAAAGTCAAGAACCATCTTGACATTCAAATTGCAATCTGGAACGCCCTCTTTCTTTGCAAAATTCATGCATATTCGTCAAGAATCGGTTACCGAAAAATAGAACTTTGGAACTTTTGCACACTTGCAGAATTGAATGAAAAGTCACGACCCACCTCAACATTCAATCAATAAGATTTCTAGAATGCCACTTTGGTTGTGGCTTCTATCCATACATATCTCGAGGGTGTTTCTAGCCTCTTCTAGCGTACGTTTTGCACTGCTGGAGAATTGAATACAAAGTCAAGAACCATCTTGACATTCAAATTGCAATCCGGAACGCCCTCTTTCTTTGCAAAATTCATGCATATTCGTCAAGAATCGGTTACCGAAAGCTAGAACTTTGGAACTTTTGCACACTTGCAGAATTGAATGAAAAGTCACGACCCACCTCAACATTCAATCAACAAGAATTCTAGAATGCCACTTTGGTTGTGGCTTCTATCCATACATATCTCGAGGGTGTTTCTATCCTCTTCTAGCGTACGTTTTGCACTGCTGGAAAATTGAATACAAAGTCAAGAACCATCTTGACATTCAAATTGCAATCTGGAACGCCCTCTTTCTTTGCAAAATTCATGCATATTCGTCAAGAATCGGTTACCGAAAGCTAGAACTTTGGAACTTTTGCTCACTTGCAGAATTGAATGAAAAGTCACGACCCAGCTCAACATTCAATCAACAAGAATTCTAGAATGCCACTTTGGTTGTGGCTTCTATCCATACAGATCTCGAGGGTGTTTCTAGCCTCTTCTAGCGTACGTTTTGCACTGCTGGAGAATTGAATACAAAGTCAAGAACCATCTTGACATTCAAATGGTAATCCGGAACGCCCTCTTTCTTTGCAAAATTCATGCATATTCGTCAAGAATCGGTTACCGAAAGCTAGAACTTTGAAAGGTTTGCACACTTGCAGAATTGAATGAAAAGTCACGCCCCACCTCAACATTCAATCAATAAGAATTCTAGAATGCCACTTTGGTTGTGGCTTCTATCCATAGAGGTCTCGAGAGTGTTTCTAGCCTCTTCTAGCGTACGTTTTGCACTGCTGCAGAATTGAATACAAAGTCAAGAACCATCTTGACATTCAAATAGTAATCCGGAACGCCCTCTTTCTTTGCAAAATTCATGCATATTCGTCAAGAATCGGTTACCGAAAGCTAGTACTTTGGAACTTTTGCACACTTGCAGAATTGAATGAAAAGTCACGACCCACCTCAACTTTCAATCAATAAGAATTCTAGAATGCCACTATGGTTGTGGCTTCTATCCAAACAGATCTCGAGAGTGTTTCTAGCCTCTTCTAGCGTACGTTTTGCACTACTGAAGAATTGAATACAAAGTCAAGAACCATCTTGACATTCAAATGGTAATCCAGAACGCCCTCTTTCTTTGCAAAATTCATGCATATTCGTCAAGAATCGGTTACCGAAAAATAGAACTTTGGAAGTTTGCACACTTGCAGAATTGAATGAAAAGTCACGACCCAGCTCAACATTCAATCAATAAGAATTCTAGAATGCCACTTTGGTTGTGGCTTCTATCCATAGAGATCTCGAGAGTGTTTCTAGCCTCTTCTAGCGTACGTTTTGCACTGCTGAAGAATTGAATACAAAGTCAAGAACCATCTTGACATTCAAATTGCAATCTGGAACGCCCTCTTTCTTTGCAAAATTCATGCATATTCGTCAAGAATCGGTTACCGAAAGCTAGAACTTTGGAACTTTTGCACACTTGCAGAATTGAATGAAAAGTCACGACCCAGCTCAACATTCAATCAACAAGAATTCTAGAATGCCACTTTGGTTGTGGCTTCTATCCATACAGATCTCGAGCGTGTTTCTAGCCTCTTCTAGCGTACGTTTTGCACTTCTGAAGAATTGAATACAAAGTCAAGAACCATCTTGACATTCAAATTGCAATCTGGAACGCCCTCTTTCTTTGCAAAATTCATGCATATTCGTCAAGAATCGGTTACCGAAAGCTAGTACTTTGGAACTTTTGCCCACTTGCAGAATTGAATGAAAAGTCACGACCCACCTCAACTTTCAATCAATAAGAATTCTAGAATGCCACTATGGTTGTGGCTTCTATCCATACAGATCTCGAGAGTGTTTCTAGCCTCTTCTAGCGTATGTTTTGCACTGATGAAGAATTGAATACAAAGTCAAGAACCATCTTGACATTCAAATTGCAATCTGGAACGCCCTCTTTCTTTGCAAAATTCATGCATATTCGTCAAGAATCGGTTACCGAAAGCTAGAACTTTGGAACTTTTGCACACTTGCAGAATTGAATGAAAAGTCACGACCCAGCTCAACATTCAATCAACAAGAATTCTAGAATGCCACTTTGGTTGTGGCTTCTATCCATACAGATCTCGAGAGTGTTTCTAGCCTCTTCTAGCGTACGTTTTGCACTTCTGAAGAATTGAATACAAAGTCAAGAACCATCTTGACATTCAAATTGCAATCTGGAACGCCCTCTTTCTTTGCAAAATTCATGCATATTCGTCAAGAATCGGTTACCGAAAGCTAGTACTTTGGAACTTTTACACACTTGCAGAATTGAATGAAAAGTCACGACCCACCTCAACTTTCAATTAATAAGAATTCTAGAATGCCATTATGGTTGTGGCTTCTATCCATATAGATCTCGAGAGTGTTTCTAGCCTCTTCTAGCGTATGTTTTCCACTGATGAAGAATTGAATACAAAGTCAAGAACCATCTTGACATTCAAATTGCAATCTGGAACGCCCTCTTTCTTTGCAAAATTCATGCATATTCGTCAAGAATCGGTTACCGAAAAATAGAACTTTGGAACTTTTGCATACTTGCAGAATTGAATGAAAAGTCACGACCCACCTCAACATTCAATCAATAAGAATTCTAGAATGCCACTTTGGTTGTGGCTTCTATCCATAGAGATCTCGAGAGTGTTTCTAGCCTCTTCTAGCGTACGTTTTGCACTGCTGAAGAATTGAATACAAAGTCAAGAACCATCTTGACATTCAAATGGTAATCCGGAACGCCCTCTTTCTTTGCAAAATTCATGCATATTCGTCAAGAATCGGTTACCGAAAGCTAGAACTTTGGAACTTTTGCACACTTGCAGAATTGAATGAAAAGTCACGACCCAGCTCAACATTCAATCAACAAGAATTCTAGAATGCCACTTTGGTTGTGGCTTCTATCCATACAGATCTCGAGCGTGTTTCTAGCCTCTTCTAGCGTACGTTTTGCACTTCTGAAGAATTGAATACAAAGTCAAGAACCATCTTGACATTCAAATTGCAATCTGGAACGCCCTCTTTCTTTGCAAAATTCATGCATATTCGTCAAGAATCGGTTACCGAAAGCTAGTACTTTGGAACTTTTGCCCACTTGCAGAATTGAATGAAAAGTCACGACCCACCTCAACTTTCAATCAATAAGAATTCTAGAATGCCACTATGGTTGTGGCTTCTATCCATACAGATCTCGAGAGTGTTTCTAGCCTCTTCTAGCGTATGTTTTGCACTGATGAAGAATTGAATACAAAGTCAAGAACCATCTTGACATTCAAATTGCAATCTGGAACGCCCTCTTTCTTTGCAAAATTCATGCATATTCGTCAAGAATCGGTTACCGAAAAATAGAACTTTGGAACTTTTGCACACTTGCAGAATTGAATGAAAAGTCACGACCCACCTCAACATTCAATCAATAAGAATTCTAGAATGCCACTTTGGTTGTGGCTTCTATCCATAGAGATCTCGAGAGTGTTTCTAGCCTCTTCTAGCGTACGTTTTGCACTGCTGAAGAATTGAATACAAAGTCAAGAACCATCTTGACATTCAAATGGTAATCCGGAACGCCCTCTTTCTTTGCAAAATTCATGCATATTCGTCAAGAATCGGTTACCGAAAGCTAGAACTTTGGAACTTTTGCACACTTGCAGAATTGAATGAAAAGTCACGACCCAGCTCAACATTCAATCAACAAGAATTCTAGAATGCCACTTTGGTTGTGGCTTCTATCCATACAGATCTCGAGCGTGTTTCTAGCCTCTTCTAGCGTACGTTTTGCACTTCTGAAGAATTGAATACAAAGTCAAGAACCATCTTGACATTCAAATTGCAATCTGGAACGCCCTCTTTCTTTGCAAAATTCATGCATATTCGTCAAGAATCGGTTACCGAAAGCTAGTACTTTGGAACTTTTGCCCACTTGCAGAATTGAATGAAAAGTCACGACCCACCTCAACTTTCAATCAATAAGAATTCTAGAATGCCACTATGGTTGTGGCTTCTATCCATACAGATCTCGAGAGTGTTTCTAGCCTCTTCTAGCGTATGTTTTGCACTGATGAAGAATTGAATACAAAGTCAAGAACCATCTTGACATTCAAATTGCAATCTGGAACGCCCTCTTTCTTTGCAAAATTCATGCATATTCGTCAAGAATCGGTTACCGAAAAATAGAACTTTGGAACTTTTGCACACTTGCAGAATTGAATGAAAAGTCACGACCCACCTCAACATTCAATCAATAAGATTTCTAGAATGCCACTTTGGTTGTGGCTTCTATCCATACATATCTCGAGGGTGTTTCTAGCCTCTTCTAGCGTACGTTTTGCACTGCTGGAGAATTGAATACAAAGTCAAGAACCATCTTGACATTCAAATTGCAATCCGGAACGCCCTCTTTCTTTGCAAAATTCATGCATATTCGTCAAGAATCGGTTACCGAAAGCTAGAACTTTGGAACTTTTGCACACTTGCAGAATTGAATGAAAAGTCACGACCCACCTCAACATTCAATCAACAAGAATTCTAGAATGCCACTTTGGTTGTGGCTTCTATCCATACAGATCTCGAGGGTGTTTCTAGCCTCTTCTAGCGTACGTTTTACACTGCTGGAGAATTGAATACAAAGTCAAGAACCATCTTGACATTCAAATTGCAATCTGGAACGCCCTCTTTCTTTGCAAAATTCATGCATATTCGTCAAGAATCGGTTACCGAAAGCTAGAACTTTGGAACTTCTGCACACTTGCAGAATTGAATGAAAAGTCAAGACCCTGCTCAACATTCAATCAATAAGAATTCTGGAATGCCACTTTGGTTGTGGCTTCTATCCATACAGATCTCGAGAGTCTTTCTAGCTCTTCTAGCGTACGTTTTGCACTGCTGAAAAATTGAATACAAAGTCAAGAACCATCTTGACATTCAAATTGCAATCTGGAACGCCCTCTTTCTTTGCAAAATTCATGCATATTCGTCAAGAATCGGTTACCGAAAGCTAGAACTTTGGAAGGTTTGCACACTTGCAGAATTGAATGAAAAGTCACGACCCACCTCAACATTCAATCAATAAGATTTCTAGAATGCCACTTTGGTTGTGGCTTCTATCCATACAGATCTCGAGGGTGTTTCTAGCCTCTTCTAGCGTACGTTTTGCACTGCTGGAGAATTGAATACAAAGTCAAGAACCATCTTGACATTCAAATTGCAATCTGGAACGCCCTCTTTCTTTGCAAAATTCATGCATATTCGTCAAGAATCGGTTACCGAAAGCTAGAACTTTGGAACTTTTGCACACTTGCAGAATTGAATGAAAAGTCAAGACCCTGCTCAACATTCAATCAATAAGAATTCTGGAATGCCACTTTGGTTGTGGCTTCTATCCATACAGATCTCGAGAGTCTTTCTAGCTCTTCTAGCGTACGTTTTGCACTGCTGAAGAATTGAATACAAAGTCAAGAACCATCTTGACATTCAAATTGCAATCTGGAACGCCCTCTTTCTTTGCAAAATTCATGCATATTCGTCAAGAATCGGTTACCGAAAGCTAGAACTTTGGAAGGTTTGCACACTTGCAGAATTGAATGAAAAGTCACGACCCACCTCAACATTCAATCAATAAGATTTCTAGAATGCCACTTTGGTTGTGGCTTCTATCCATACAGATCTCGAGGGTGTTTCTAGCCTCTTCTAGCGTACGTTTTGCACTGCTGGAGAATTGAATACAAAGTCAAGAACCATCTTGACATTCAAATTGCAATCAGGAACGCCCTCTTTCTTTGCAAAATTCATGCATATTCGTCAAGAATCGGTTACCGAAAGCTAGAACTTTGGAACTTTTGCACACTTGCAGAATTGAATGAAAAGTCACGACCCAGCTCAACATTCAATCAACAAGAATTCTAGAATGCCACTTTGGTTGTGGCTTCTATCCATACAGATCTCGAGAGTGTTTCTAGCCTCTTCTAGCGTACGTTTTGCACTTCTGAAGAATTGAATACAAAGTCAAGAACCATCTTGACATTCAAATTGCAATCTGGAACGCCCTCTTTCTTTGCAAAATTCATGCATATTCGTCAAGAATCGGTTACCGAAAGCTAGTACTTTGGAACTTTTACACACTTGCAGAATTGAATGAAAAGTCACGACCCACCTCAACTTTCAATTAATAAGAATTCTAGAATGCCATTATGGTTGTGGCTTCTATCCATATAGATCTCGAGAGTGTTTCTAGCCTCTTCTAGCGTATGTTTTGCACTGATGAAGAATTGAATACAAAGTCAAGAACCATCTTGACATTCAAATTGCAATCTGGAACGCCCTCTTTCTTTGCAAAATTCATGCATATTCGTCAAGAATCGGTTACCGAAAAATAGAACTTTGGAACTTTTGCACACTTGCAGAATTGAATGAAAAGTCACGACCCACCTCAACATTCAATCAATAAGAATTCTAGAATGCCACTTTGGTTGTGGCTTCTATCCATAGAGATCTCGAGAGTGTTTCTAGCCTCTTCTAGCGTACGTTTTGCACTGCTGAAGAATTGAATACAAAGTCAAGAACCATCTTGACATTCAAATGGTAATCCGGAACGCCCTCTTTCTTTGCAAAATTCATGCATATTCGTCAAGAATCGGTTACCGAAAGCTAGAACTTTGGAACTTTTGCACACTTGCAGAATTGAATGAAAAGTCACGACCCAGCTCAACATTCAATCAACAAGAATTCTAGAATGCCACTTTGGTTGTGGCTTCTATCCATACAGATCTCGAGCGTGTTTCTAGCCTCTTCTAGCGTACGTTTTGCACTTCTGAAGAATTGAATACAAAGTCAAGAACCATCTTGACATTCAAATTGCAATCTGGAACGCCCTCTTTCTTTGCAAAATTCATGCATATTCGTCAAGAATCGGTTACCGAAAGCTAGTACTTTGGAACTTTTGCCCACTTGCAGAATTGAATGAAAAGTCACGACCCACCTCAACTTTCAATCAATAAGAATTCTAGAATGCCACTATGGTTGTGGCTTCTATCCATACAGATCTCGAGAGTGTTTCTAGCCTCTTCTAGCGTATGTTTTGCACTGATGAAGAATTGAATACAAAGTCAAGAACCATCTTGACATTCAAATTGCAATCTGGAACGCCCTCTTTCTTTGCAAAATTCATGCATATTCGTCAAGAATCGGTTACCGAAAAATAGAACTTTGGAACTTTTGCACACTTGCAGAATTGAATGAAAAGTCACGACCCACCTCAACATTCAATCAATAAGATTTCTAGAATGCCACTTTGGTTGTGGCTTCTATCCATACATATCTCGAGGGTGTTTCTAGCCTCTTCTAGCGTACGTTTTGCACTGCTGGAGAATTGAATACAAAGTCAAGAACCATCTTGACATTCAAATTGCAATCCGGAACGCCCTCTTTCTTTGCAAAATTCATGCATATTCGTCAAGAATCGGTTACCGAAAGCTAGAACTTTGGAACTTTTGCACACTTGCAGAATTGAATGAAAAGTCACGACCCACCTCAACATTCAATCAACAAGAATTCTAGAATGCCACTTTGGTTGTGGCTTCTATCCATACAGATCTCGAGGGTGTTTCTAGCCTCTTCTAGCGTACGTTTTACACTGCTGGAGAATTGAATACAAAGTCAAGAACCATCTTGACATTCAAATTGCAATCTGGAACGCCCTCTTTCTTTGCAAAATTCATGCATATTCGTCAAGAATCGGTTACCGAAAGCTAGAACTTTGGAACTTCTGCACACTTGCAGAATTGAATGAAAAGTCAAGACCCTGCTCAACATTCAATCAATAAGAATTCTGGAATGCCACTTTGGTTGTGGCTTCTATCCATACAGATCTCGAGAGTCTTTCTAGCTCTTCTAGCGTACGTTTTGCACTGCTGAAAAATTGAATACAAAGTCAAGAACCATCTTGACATTCAAATTGCAATCTGGAACGCCCTCTTTCTTTGCAAAATTCATGCATATTCGTCAAGAATCGGTTACCGAAAGCTAGAACTTTGGAAGGTTTGCACACTTGCAGAATTGAATGAAAAGTCACGACCCACCTCAACATTCAATCAATAAGATTTCTAGAATGCCACTTTGGTTGTGGCTTCTATCCATACAGATCTCGAGGGTGTTTCTAGCCTCTTCTAGCGTACGTTTTGCACTGCTGGAGAATTGAATACAAAGTCAAGAACCATCTTGACATTCAAATTGCAATCTGGAACGCCCTCTTTCTTTGCAAAATTCATGCATATTCGTCAAGAATCGGTTACCGAAAGCTAGAACTTTGGAACTTTTGCACACTTGCAGAATTGAATGAAAAGTCAAGACCCTGCTCAACATTCAATCAATAAGAATTCTGGAATGCCACTTTGGTTGTGGCTTCTATCCATACAGATCTCGAGAGTCTTTCTAGCTCTTCTAGCGTACGTTTTGCACTGCTGAAGAATTGAATACAAAGTCAAGAACCATCTTGACATTCAAATTGCAATCTGGAACGCCCTCTTTCTTTGCAAAATTCATGCATATTCGTCAAGAATCGGTTACCGAAAGCTAGAACTTTGGAAGGTTTGCACACTTGCAGAATTGAATGAAAAGTCACGACCCACCTCAACATTCAATCAATAAGATTTCTAGAATGCCACTTTGGTTGTGGCTTCTATCCATACAGATCTCGAGGGTGTTTCTAGCCTCTTCTAGCGTACGTTTTGCACTGCTGGAGAATTGAATACAAAGTCAAGAACCATCTTGACATTCAAATTGCAATCAGGAACGCCCTCTTTCTTTGCAAAATTCATGCATATTCGTCAAGAATCGGTTACCGAAAGCTAGAACTTTGGAACTTTTGCACACTTGCAGAATTGAATGAAAAGTCACGACCCACCTCAACTTTCAATCAATAAGAATTCTAGAATGCCACTATGGTTGTGGCTTCTATCCATACAGATCTCGAGAGTGTTTCTAGCCTCTTCTAGCGTACGTTTTGCACTGCTGAAGAATTGAATACAAAGTTAAGAAGCATCTTGACATTCAAATTGCAATCTGGAACGCCCTCTTTCTTTGCAAAATTCATGCATATTCGTCAAGAATCGGTTACCGAAAGCTAGAACTTTGGAACTTTTGCACACTTGCAGAGTTGAATGAAAAGTCACGTCCCACCTCAACATTCAATCAATAAGAATTCTAGAATGCCACTTTGGTTTGGCTTCTATCCATACAGATCTCGAGAGTGTTTCTAGCCTCTTCTAGCGTACGTTTTGCACTGCTGAACAATTGAATACAAAGTCAAGAACCATCTTGACATTCAAATTGCAATCTGGAACGCCCTCTTTCTTTGCCAAAATTCATGCATATTCGTCAAGAATCGGTTACCGAAAGCTAGAACTTTGGAACTTTTGCACACTTGCAGAACTGAATGAAAAGTCACGACCCACCTCAACATTCAATCAATAAGATTTCTAGAATGCCACTTTGGTTGTGGCTTCTATCCATACATATCTCGAGGGTGTTTCTAGCCTCTTCTAGCGTACGTTTTGCACTGCTGGAGAATTGAATACAAAGTCAAGAACCATCTTGACATTCAAATTGCAATCCGGAACGCCCTCTTTCTTTGCAAAATTCATGCATATTCGTCAAGAATCGGTTACCGAAAGCTAGAACTTTGGAACTTTTGCACACTTGCAGAATTGAATGAAAAGTCACGACCCACCTCAACATTCAATCAACAAGAATTCTAGAATGCCACTTTGGTTGTGGCTTCTTTCCATACAGATCTCGAGGGTGTTTCTAGCCTCTTCTAGCGTACGTTTTACACTGCTGGAGAATTGAATACAATGACAAGAACCATCTTGACATTCAAATTGCAATCTGGAACGCCCTCTTTCTTTGCAAAATTCATGCATATTCGTCAAGAATCGGTTACCGAAAAATAGAACTTTGGAACTTTTGCACACTTACAGAATTGAATGAAAAGTCACGCCCAGCTCAACATTGAATCAATATGAATTCTAGAATGCCACTTTGGTTGTGGCTTCTATCCATACAGATCTCGAGAGTGTTTCTAGCCTCTTCTAGCGTACGTTTTGCACTGCTGAAGAATTGAATACAAAGTCAAGAACCATCTTGACATTCAAATTGCAATCTGGAACGCCCTCTTTCTTTGCAAAATTCATGCATATTCGTCAAGAATCGGTTACCGAAAGCTAGAACTTTGGAAGGTTTGCACACTTGCAGAATTGAATGAAAAGTCACGACCCACCTCAACATTCAATCAATAAGATTTCTAGAATGCCACTTTGGTTGTGGCTTCTATCCATACAGATCTCGAGGGTGTTTCTAGCCTCTTCTAGCGTACGTTTTGCACTGCTGGAGAATTGAATACAAAGTCAAGAACCATCTTGACATTCAAATTGCAATCAGGAACGCCCTCTTTCTTTGCAAAATTCATGCATATTCGTCAAGAATCGGTTACCGAAAGCTAGAACTTTGGAACTTTTGCACACTTGCAGAATTGAATGAAAAGTCACGACCCACCTCAACTTTCAATCAATAAGAATTCTAGAATGCCACTATGGTTGTGGCTTCTATCCATACAGATCTCGAGAGTGTTTCTAGCCTCTTCTAGCGTACGTTTTGCACTGCTGAAGAATTGAATACAAAGTTAAGAAGCATCTTGACATTCAAATTGCAATCTGGAACGCCCTCTTTCTTTGCAAAATTCATGCATATTCGTCAAGAATCGGTTACCGAAAGCTAGAACTTTGGAACTTTTGCACACTTGCAGAGTTGAATGAAAAGTCACGTCCCACCTCAACATTCAATCAATAAGAATTCTAGAATGCCACTTTGGTTTGGCTTCTATCCATACAGATCTCGAGAGTGTTTCTAGCCTCTTCTAGCGTACGTTTTGCACTGCTGAACAATTGAATACAAAGTCAAGAACCATCTTGACATTCAAATTGCAATCTGGAACGCCCTCTTTCTTTGCCAAAATTCATGCATATTCGTCAAGAATCGGTTACCGAAAGCTAGAACTTTGGAACTTTTGCACACTTGCAGAACTGAATGAAAAGTCACGACCCACCTCAACATTCAATCAATAAGATTTCTAGAATGCCACTTTGGTTGTGGCTTCTATCCATACATATCTCGAGGGTGTTTCTAGCCTCTTCTAGCGTACGTTTTGCACTGCTGGAGAATTGAATACAAAGTCAAGAACCATCTTGACATTCAAATTGCAATCCGGAACGCCCTCTTTCTTTGCAAAATTCATGCATATTCGTCAAGAATCGGTTACCGAAAGCTAGAACTTTGGAACTTTTGCACACTTGCAGAATTGAATGAAAAGTCACGACCCACCTCAACATTCGATCAACAAGAATTCTAGAATGCCACTTTGGTTGTGGCTTCTTTCCATACAGATCTCGAGGGTGTTTCTAGCCTCTTCTAGCGTACGTTTTACACTGCTGGAGAATTGAATACAATGACAAGAACCATCTTGACATTCAAATTGCAATCTGGAACGCCCTCTTTCTTTGCAAAATTCATGCATATTCGTCAAGAATCGGTTACCGAAAAATAGAACTTTGGAACTTTTGCACACTTGCAGAATTGAATGAAAAGTCAAGACCCAGCTCAACATTCAATCAATAAGAATTCTAGAATGCCACTTTGGTTGTGGCTTCTATCCATACAGGTCTCGAGAGTCTTTCTAGCCTCTTCTAGCGTACGTTTTGCACTGCTGAAGAATTGAATACAAAGTCAAGAACCATCTTGACATTCAAATTGCAATCTGGAACGCCCGCTTTCTTTGCAAAATTCATGCATATTCGTCAAGAATCGGTTACCGAAAGCTAGAACTTTGGAAGGTTTGCACACTTGCAGAATTGAATGAAAAGTCACGACCCACCTCAACATTCAATCAATAAGATTTCTAGAATGCCACTTTGGTTGTGGCTTCTATCCATAGATATCTCGAGGGTGTTTCTAGCTTCTTCTAGCGTACGTTTTGCACTGCTGGAGAATTGATTACAAAGTCAAGAACCATCTTGACATTCAAATTGCAATCCGGAACGCCCTCTTTCTTTGCAAAATTCATGCATATTCGTCAAGAATCGGTTACCGAAAGCTAGAACTTTGGAACTTTTGCACACTTGCAGAATTGAATGAAAAGTCAAGACCCACCTCAACATTCAATCAACAAGAATTCTAGAATGCCACTTGGGTTGTGGCTTCTATCCATACAGATCTCGAGGGTGTTTCTAGCCTCTTCTAGCGTACATTTTACACAGCTGGAGAATTGAATACAAAGTCAAGAACCATCTTGACATTCAATTTGCAATCTGGAACGCCCTCTTTCTTTGCAAGATTCATGCATTTTCGTCAAGAATCGGTTACCGAAAGCTAGAACTTTGGAACTTTTGCACACTTGCAGAATTGAATGAAAAGTCACGACCCACCTCAACATTCAATCAATAAGAATTCTAGAATGCCACTTGGGTTGTGGCTTCTATCCATACATATCTCGAGGGTGTTTCTAGCCTCTTCTAGCGTACGTTTTGCACTGCTGGAGAATTGAATACAAAGTCAAGAACCATCTTGACATTCAAATTGCAATCCGTAACGCCCTCTTTCTTTGCTAAATTCATGCATATTCGTCAAGAATCCGTTACCGAAAGCTAGAACTTTGGAACTTTGGCACACTTGCATAATTGAATGAAAAGTCACGACCCACCTCAACATTCAATCAATAAGATTTCTAGAATGCCACTTTGGTTGTGGCTTCTATCCATACATATCTCGAGGGTGCTTCTAGCCTCTTCTAGCGTACGTTTTGCACTGCTGGAGAATTGAATACAAAGTCAAGAACCATCTTGACATTCAAATTGCAATCCGGAACGCCCTCTTTCTTTGCAAAATTCATGCATATTCGTCAAGAATCGGTTACCGAAAGCTAGAACTTTGGAAGGGTTGCACACTTGCAGAATTGAATGAAAAGTCACGACCCACCTCAACATTCAATCAATAAGAATTCTAGAATGCCACTTGGGTTGTGGCTTCTATCCATACATATCTCGAGGGTGTTTCTAGCCTCTTCTAGCGTACGTTTTGTACTGCTGGAGAATTGAATACAAAGTCAAGAACCATCTTGACATTCAAATTGCAATATGGAACGCCCTCTTTCTTTGCAAAATTCATGCATATTCGTCAAGAATCGGTTACCGAAAGCTAGAACTTTGGAACTTTTGCACACTTGCAGAATTGAATGAAAAGTCACGACCCACCTCAACATTCAATCAACAAGAATTCTAGAATGCCACTTTGGTTGTGGCTTCTTTCCATACAGATCTCGAGGGTGTTTCTAGCCTCTTCTAGCGTACGTTTTACACTGCTGGAGAATTGAATACAATGTCAAGAACCATCTTGACATTCAAATTGCAATCTGGAACGCCCTCTTTCTTTGCAAAATTCATGCATATTCGTCAAGAATCGGTTACCGAAAAATAGAACTTTGGAACTTTTGCACACTTGCAGAATTGAATGAAAAGTCACGACCCAGCTCAACATTCAATCAATAAGATTTCAAGAATGCCACTTGGGTTGTGGCTTCTATCCATACATATCTCGAGGGTGTTTCTAGCCTCTTCTAGCGTACGTTTTGCACTGCTGGAGAACTGAATACAAAGTGAAGAACCATCTTGACAATCAAATTGCAATCTGGAACGCCCTCTTTCTTCGCAAAATTCATGCATATTCGTCAAGAATCGGTTACCGAAAGCTAGAACTTTGGAACTTTTGCACACTTGCAGAATTGAATGAAAAGTCAAGACCCAGCTCAACATTCAATCAATAAGAATTCTAGAATGCCACTTTGGTTGTGGCTTCTATCCATACAGGTCTCGAGAGTCTTTCTAGCCTCTTCTAGCGTACGTTTTGCACTGCTGAAGAATTGAATACAAAGTCAAGAACCATCTTGACATTAAAATACAATCTAGAACGCCCGCTTTCTTTGCAAAATTCATGCATATTCGTCAAGAATCGGTTACCGAAAGCTAGAACTTTGGAAGGGTTGCACACTTGCAGAATTGAATGAAAAGTCACGACCCACCTCAACATTCAATCAATAAGATTTCTAGAATGCCACTTTGGTTGTGGCTTCTATCCATAGATATCTCGAGGGTGTTTCTAGCCTCTTCTAGCGTACGTTTTGCACTGCTGGAGAATTGAATACAAAGTCAAGAACCATCTTGACATTCAAATTGCAATCCGGAACGCCCTCTTTCTTTGCAAAATTCATGCATATTCGTCAAGAATCGGTTACCGAAAGCTAGAACTTTGGAACTTTTGCACACTTGCAGAATTGAATGAAAAGTCAAGACCCACCTCAACATTCAATCAGCAAGAATTCTAGAATGCCACTTTGGTTGTGGCTTCTATCCATACAGATCTCGAGGGTGTTTCTAGCCTCTTCTAGCGTACGTTTTACACTGCTGGAGAATTGAATACAAAGTCAAGAACCATCTTGACATTCAAATTGCAATCTGGAACGCCCTCTTTCTTTGCAAGATTCATGCATATTCGTCAAGAATCGGTTACCGAAAGCTAGAACTTTGGAACTTTTGCACACTTGCAGAATTGAATGAAAAGTCACGACCCACCTCAACATTCAATCAATAAGAATTCTAGAATGCCACTTGGGTTGTGGCTTCTATCCATACATATCTAGAGGGTGTTTCTAGCCTCTTCTAGCGTACGTTTTGCACTGCTGAAGAATTGAATACAAAGTCAGGAACCATCTTGACATTCAAATTGCAATCCGTAACGCCCTCTTTCTTTGCTAAATTCATGCATATTCGTCAAGAATCCGTTACCGAAAGCTAGAACTTTGGAACTTTTGCACACTTGCAGAATTGAATGAAAAGTCACGACCCAGCTCAACATTCAATCAATAAGAATTCTAGAATGCCACTTTGGTTGTGGCTTCTATCCATACAGATCTCGAGAGTGTTTCTAGCCTCTTCTACCGTACATTTTGCACTTCTGAAGAATTGAATACAAAGTCAAGAACCATCTTGACATTCAAATGGCATTTGGAACGCCCTCTTTCTTTGCAAAATTCATGCATATTCGTCAAGAATCGGTTACCGAAAGCTATAACTTTGGAACTTTTGCACACATGCAGAGTTGAATGAAAAGTCACGACCCACCTCAACATTCAATCAATAAGAATTCTAGAATGCCACTTTGGTTGTGGCTTCTATCCATACAGATCTCGAGAGTCTTTCTAGCCTCTTCTAGCGTACGTTTTGCACTGCTGAAGAATTGAATACAAAGTCAAAAACCATCTTGACATTCAAATTGCAATCTGGAAGCCCTCTTTCTTTGCAAAATTCATGCATATTCGTCAAGAATCGGTTACCGAAAGCTAGAACTTTGGAACTTTTGCACACTTGCAGAATTGAATGAAAAGTCACGACCCACCTCAACATTCAATCAATAAGAATTCTAGAATGCCACTTTGGTTGTGGCTTCTATCCATAGAGATCTCGAGAGTGTTTCTAGCCTCTTCTAGCGTACGTTTTGCACTGCTGGAGAATTGAATACAAAGTCAAGAACCATCTTGACATTCAAATGGTAATCCGGAACGCCCTCTTTCTTTGCAAAATTCATGCATATTCGTCAAGAATCGGTTACCGAGAAATAGAACTTTGGAACTTTTGCACACTTGCAGAATTGAATGAAAAGTCACGACCCAGCTCAACATTCAATCAATAAGATTTCTAGAATGCCACTTGGGTTGTGGCTTCTATCCATACATATCTCGAGGGTGTTTCTAGCCTCTTCTAGCGTACGTTTTGCACTGCTGGAGAACTGAATACAAAGTCAAGAACCATCTTGACATTCAAATTGCAATCTGGAACGCCCTCTTTCTTCGCAAAATTCATGCATATTCGTCAAGAATCGGTTACTGAAAGCTAGAACTTTGGAACTTTTGCACACTTGTAGAATTGAATGAAAAGTCAAGACCCAGCTCCACATTCAATCAATTAGAATTCAAGAATGCCACTTTGGTTGTGGTTTCTATCCATACAGATCTCGAGAGTCTTTCTAGCCTCTTCTAGCGTACGTTTTGCACTACTGAAGAATTGAATACAAAGTCAAGAACCATCTTGACATTCAAATTGCAATCTGGAACGCCCGCTTTCTTTGCAAAATTCATGCATATTCGTCAAGAATCGGTTACCGAAAGCTAGAACTTTGGAAGGTTTGCACACTTGCAGAATTGAATGAAAAGTCATGACCCACCTTAACATTCAATCAATAAGAATTCTAGAATGCCACTTTGGTTGTGGCTTCTATCCATAGAGGCCTCGAGAGCGTTTCTAGCCTCTTCTAGCATACGTTTTGCACTGCTGAAGACTTGAATACAAATTCAAGAACCATCTTGACATTCAAATTGCAATCTGGAACGCCCTCTTTCTTTGCAAAATTCATGCATATTCGTCAAGAATCGGTTACCGAAAGCTAGAACTTTGGAACTTTTGCACACTTGCAGAATTGAATGAAAAGTCATGACCCAGCTCAACATTCAATCAATAAGAATTCTAGAATGCCACTTTGGTTGTGGCTTCTATCCATACAGATCTCGAGAGTGTTTCTAGCCTCTTCTAGCGTACGTTTTGCACTGCTGAAGAATTGAATACAAAGTCAAGAACCATCTTGACATTCAAATTGCAATCTGGAACGCCCTCTTTCTTCGCAAAATTCATGCATATTCGTCAAGAATCGGTTACCGAAAGCTAGAACTTTGGAACTTTTGCACACTTGCAGAATTGAATGAAAAGTCACGACCCACCTCAACATTCAATCAATAAGAATTCTAGAATGCCACTTTGGTTGTGGCTTCTATCCATACAGATCTCGAGGGTGTTTCTAGCCTCTTCTAGCTTACGTTTTACACTGCTGGAGAATTGAATACAAAGTCAAGAACCATCTTGACATTCAAATGGTAATCCGGAACGCCCTCTTTCTTTGCAAAATTCATGTATATTCGTCAAGAATCGGTTACCGAAAGCTAGAACTTTGGAACTTTTGCACACTTGCAGAATTGAATGAAAAGTCACGACCCACCTCAACATTCAATCAATAAGAATTCTAGAATGCCACTTTGGTTGTGGCTTCTATCCATAGAGGTCTCGAGAGTGTTTCTAGCCTCTTCTAGCGTACGTTTTGTACTGCTGAAGAATTGAATACAAAGTCAAGAACCATCTTGACATTCAAATTGCAATCTGGAACGCCCTCTTTCTTTGCAAAATTCATGCATATTCGTCAAGAATCGGTTACCGAAAGCTAGAACTTTGGAACTTTTGTACACTTGCAGAATTGAATGAAAAGTCACGACCCACCTCAACATTCAATCAACAAGAATTCTAGAATGCCACTTTGGTTGTGGCTTCTATCCATACAGATCTCGAGGGTGTTTCTAGCCTCTTCTAGCGTACGTTTTACACTGCTGGAGAATTGAATACAAAGTCAAGAACCATCTTGACATTCAAATGGTAATCCGGAATGCCCTCTTTCTTTGCAAAATTCATGTATATTCGTCAAGAATCGGTTACCAAAAGCTAGAACTTTGGAACTTTTGCACACTTGTAGAATTGAATGAAAAGTCACGACCCACCTCAACATTCAATCAATAAGAATTCTAGAATGCCACTTTGGTTGTGGCTTCTATCCATACAGATCTCGAGAGTGTTTCTAGCCTCTTCTAGCGTACGTTTTGCACTGCTGAAGAATTGAATACAAAGTCAAGAACCATCTTGACATTCAAATTGCAATCTGGAATGCCCTCTTTCTTTGCAAAATTCATGCATATTCGTCAAGAATCGGTTACTGAAAAATAGAACTTTGGAACTTTTGCACACTTGCAGAATTGAATGAAAAGTCACGACCCACCTCAACATTCAATCAATAAGATTTCTAGAATGCCACTTTGGTTGTGGCTTCTATCCATACATATCTCGAGGGTGTTTCTAGCCTCTTCTAGCGTACGTTTTGCACTGCTGGAGAACTGAATACAAAGTCAAGAACCATCTTGACATTCAAATTGCAATCTGGAACGCCCTCTTTCTTCACAAAATTCATGCATATTCGTCAAGAATCGGTTACCGAAAGCTAGAACTTTGGAACTTTTGCACACTTGCAGAATTGAATGAAAAGTCAAGACCCAGCACCACATTCAATCAATAAGAATTCTAGAATGCCACTTTGGTTGTGGCTTCTATCCATACAGGTCTCGAGAGTCTTTCTAGCCTCTTCTAGCGTACGTTTTGCACTGCTGAAGAATTGAATACAAAGTCAAGAATTATCTTGACATTCAAATTGCAATCTGGAACGCCCTCTTTCTTTGCAAAATTCATGCATATTCGTCAAGAATCGGTTACCGAAAGCTAGAACTTTGGAAGGTTTGCACACTTGCAGAATTGAATGAAAAGTCACGACCCACCTCAACATTCAATCAATAAGAATTCTAGAATGCCACTTTGGTTGTGGCTTCTATCCATAGAGGTCTCGAGAGTTTTCTTGCATCTTCTAGCGTACATTTTGCACTGCTGAAGAATTGAACACAAATTCAAGAACCATCTTGACATTCAAATTGCAATCTGGAACGCCCTCTTTCTTTGCAAAATTCATGCATATTCGTCAAGAATCGGTTACCGAAAGCTAGAACTTTCGAACTTTTGCACACTTGCAGAATTGAATGAAAATTCACGACCCAGCTCAACATTCAATCAATAAGAATTCTAGAATGCCACTTTGGTTGTGGCTTCTATCCATACAGATCTCGAGAGTGTTTCTAGCCTCTTCTAGCGTACGTTTTGCACTGCTGAAGAATTGAATACAAAGTCAAGAACCATCTTGACATTCAAATTGCAATCTGGAACGCCCTCTTTCTTTGCAAAATTCATGCATATTCGTCAAGAATCGGTTACCGAAAGCTAGAACTTTGGAACTTTTGCACACTTGCAGAATTGAATGAAAAGTCACGACCCACCTCAACATTCAATCAACAAGAATTCTAGAATGCCACTTTGGTTGTGGCTTCTATCCATACAGATCTCGAGGGTGTTTCTAGCCTCTTCTAGCGTACGTTTTCCACTGCTGGAGAATTGAATACAAAGTCAAGAACCATCTTGACATTCAAATGGTAATCCGGAACGCCCTCTTTCTTTGCAAAATTCATGTATATTCGTCAAGAATCGGTTACCGAAAGCTAGAACTTTGGAACTTTTGTACACTTGCAGAATTGAATGAAAAGTCACGACCCACCTCAACATTCAATCAACAAGAATTCTAGAATGCCACTTTGGTTGTGGCTTCTATCCATACAGATCTAGAGGGTGTTTCTAGCCTCTTCTAGCGTACGTTTTACACTGCTGGAGAAATGAATACAAAGTCAAGAACCATCTTGACATTCAAATGGTAATCCGGAACGCCCTCTTTCTTTGCAAAATTCATGTATATTCGTCAAGAATCGGTTACCGAAAGCTAGAACTTTGGAACTTTTGCACGCTTGCAGAATTGAATGAAAAGTCACGACCCACCTCAACATTCAATCAATAAGAATTCTAGAATGCCACTTTGGTTGTGGCTTCTATCCATACAGATCTCGAGGGTGTTTCTAGCCTCTTCTAGCGTACGTTTTGCACTGCTGAAGAATTGAATACAAAGTCAAGAACCATCTTGACATTCAAATTGCAATCTGGAACGCCCTCTTTCTTTGCAAAATTCATGCATATTCATCAAGAATCGGTTCCCGAAAAATAGAACTTTGGAACTTTTGCAACTTGCAGAATTGAATGAAAAGTCACGACCCAGCTCAACATTCAATCAATAAGATTTCTAGAATGCCACTTTGGTTGTGGCTTCTATCCATACATATCTCGAGGGTGTTTCTAGCCTCTTCTAGCGTACGTTTTGCACTGCTGGAGAATTGAATACAAAGTCAAGAACCATCTTGACATTCAAATTGCAATCCGGAACGCCCCCTTTCTTTGCAAAATTCATGCATATTCGTCAAGAATCGGTTACCGAAAGCTAGAACTTTGGAAATTTTGCACACTTGCAGAATTGAATGAAAAGTCACGACCCACCTCAACATTCAATCAACAAGAATTCTAGAATGCCACTTTGGTTGTGGCTTCTATCCATACAGATCTCGAGGGTGTTTCTAGCCTCTTCTAGCGTACGTTTTACACCGTTGGAGAATTGAATACAAAGTCAAGAACCATCTTGACTTTCAAATTGCAATCTGGAACGCCCTCTTTCTTTGCAAAATTCATGCAAATTCGTCAAGAATCGGTTACCGAAAAATAGAACTTTGGAACTTTTGCACACTTGCAGAATTGAATGAAAAGTCACGACCCAGCTCAACATTCAATCAATAAGATTTCTAGAATGCCACTTGGGTTGTGGCTTCTATCCATACATATCTCGAGGGTGTTTCTAGCCTCTTCTAGCGTACGTTTTGCACTGCTGGAGAATTGAATACAAAGTTAAGAACCATCTTGACATTCAAATTGCAATCCGGAACGCCCTCTTTCTTTGCAAAATTCATGCATATTCGTCAAGAATCGGTTACCGAAAGCTAGAACTTTGGAACTTTTGCACACTTGCAGAATTGAATGAAAAGTCAAGACCCACCTCAACATTCAATCAACAAGAATTCTAGAATGCCACTTTGGTTGTGGCTTCTATCCACACAGATCTCGAGGGTGTTTCTAGCCTCTTCTAGCGTACGTTTTACACTGCTGGAGAATTGAATGTTGGAAATCGTGCCCTAGGGGCCAATCATTGTCTTATGAACATTATTGATTTATGAATTTATTAATTGAGTTATCATATTATTTGCATGTTTACTATGATGACCATCCTTGGATAATTCATGATATTATCCTAAATGTCCCTGGTCGATCATCTATGTGGGAGCACAGATGAAATAAGACCAGTATGACTTTGAAGATGTATAGAGATATAAATCAAAGTCATAAGCACATGTAAGAGTACAGGGTGTTGGACCGACCCGCTATGAGAGAACTGCATGGGTAACGTCATAAGCTTCTCTCATATACAAACCATGTCAATATGCCCTTTGACCTGAGATCATCATGGATTCCTACATGACAAAACGCTCAGCTTTGACCTAGTCAAAAGTCACTTTTGACCGAGTGATCATAAAGACTATGTTTGGGCTTAGTGGTTTTTCATGCGGAGGAATGTGAATGGTCAAGATGGAATTTGTCCCTCACATTCGTGGAGAGATATTACTGGGCCCCTCGATGAGTGAGTCTGAGAAATGTATGGCCATACTGTAATGGAAAGGTAGTTCCATTTCTATAGTCAGACTACTCAGGGATCGAGAAAGTAACGGTCGGGAATAGGAGGATGACATTATCCATGCCTCATCCATGACCAAAATATCGCGTGACAGAAGGGACATGATATGGTTGTATAAAAGGTTACATCGTTTATCGATCCTCATATGATTTGGGTAGTTGTTATGTCTTGCTAGAGACCGCTTGCGACTTGTGGGCTAGTATAGCAAATGGCCCACTGCCAACTTCATATGGGCCTACAGGGTCGCACACAAAATAGCCCAACACGAGCTATGATGTCCAGATTCATTGAATCTAAGACATGTCCAGATTCAATGAAAGATCCAGGTGAATGTATATATATTTATTTATATTTATATTCGTATATATATAAATTCGTATATATATATATATTATATATATGAGATATATGAGATTTAATTTATAAGGATAAATTAAATCCCTATCATGTTTGAATTCTAAATTCAAATTGATAGGATATCTCATATAAGAGATATTCATAAGATTTAATTTATAAGGATAAATTAAATCTCTATCACGTTTGAAATTCGAAATTCAAATTGATAGGATATCTCATATAAGAGATATTTATAAGATTTAATTTATAAGGATAAATTAAATCTCTATCACGTTTGAAATTCGAAATTCAAATTGATAGGATATCTCATATAAGAGATATTTATAAGATTTAATTTATAAGGATAAATTAAATCTCTATCACGTTTGAAATTCGAAATTTAAATTGATAGGATATCTCAAATTTGATTTATGGGAATAAATCAAATATAACTCAGTCTCATCTTTATTTAAAGTTAAATAAATAAGTAATTAAATCTGTGGGACGGATTTAATATTATTTTATTTAATTAGTTTCTTATAAAATTATACAATATATGATATTGTATCAATTCGGAATTAATATAAGATTAACTCCAAAATCCAATTAGGTTAAGTGTAAAAACGCATAGCATCCTCTATATCTGATTGGAGGAGCTACGTTTGAAAATAACACAGAACACAAAAGGCCGAACGGAATCTGCAAAAGGTTTGCAGACAAGAAACTGCTGAAATAGAGACGGAGACTTGTGAAAGCCTTGGAGGGACAGGAGACGCTAGCACGTCGTTCGTGGTTGGAACGCTATTCGTGTGGATACCAGTAGAGGAAGCCGACCTGAGGCGTCGACTTCTTATGATCGGAAAGAGACCACCGTCCGCGGAGAGAATCTGTGAAGGTCGCTGAGGAACACTCCGTCGATTTCTTGCGATCAGAAAGAGATCACCACCCACGTAGAGAAGCTGTGAAATTCGCTGAGCAACACTAAGGGTAATGATTCTTTCCACTTGACTTAAACACATACGGCAGATCCTGGCAAGGAATGGAAAATTTTTAAAGTTTATTTCCGCTGCGTGTCTTCCAATTGCTTACAGTGGTATCAAAGCCATGCTGTTTTGTGTTTAAGTTAGGCTTGATTTGTGATTTATATGATATATGTTAGTAGTAGCCGATCATATAATAAGCGTTGTATGTGTGACATATATGGAATCCTTGTTGTGTATGACATAAAAGGAATCTAAAAGGAAATTGAAATCGGTGGTGATGCTTTTTGATTTGATCAATCCGCATAGATGGGGTCTAAGAAAACCGAATTCGAATTTGTGATTATTTATGAAAACCGAATTCAGATTCGTGATTATTTATGAAACAAAAACAAAAAAAAAAATTTCTTCCGGGGCGCTGCCCCAGAGACCCCGCCCGCTAATCGGCTAGCGGGACCGCCGTAGCTACCTGTTCGTAGCGCAACATAACCGTAACAAATGTTACTTTGTAAATGTTTTTTGCCCTTCGATTAGATCTGAATATTGATTCTTGAATGTTTGGGTATGGTGAACAATATGGCTCTAGATTGCAAGTGTTGTAATTTTTAAAAATACGGCCTGCGTGTCGTGCCTTCCTCTATATACTCTCAATGTACCTTCTCCTCTCATCTCACTCCCCTCGAATGTTAAAAGAGGTTTCTATATGTAATTTCTCTTTTCTTACTAGAGAGCTCCTCTCATTGGCTTGAGGGGACTTAGGATAGGTGAGCCATATTGTATCACGTTTGAATTATGCATCTTATGATTAGATCAGCACATGCATATTACTTGTATGAGTTACAAACTGGGATACATGCATCCTCATAAAAACAGATAGTTAATTAAGCCCTCTAAAAGAAATCTTAAGTCATAATGCTGTCAATTTATGAACACTTGTCAAAACCTTGATCGCTCAATTGTGGACTCCACCAAAGTGGGTGCTTTTGAGTTATCTTGGGGAGATAAGCAAAGAGTAATGGTGCTACTCTCATAGGTTCATTATTGTTTGACTTAATTGAGATTAACAAAACGGTTTTGGATCTCAAGGCATTAGATGGGATTAGAACATGCCAGATCATATGATGATAGGATCCCATGAATATCTAAGAGTTACATTTGATGTAATTGGTAAAGGTGTTACCTACCTAAATAACTTAATCTAAGCGTCCTGCCAAAGCGGACTTAAGTTTGAGCCAAATATGGATCTTAGCCCACTAACTATTGCATTGAGGGTTGTTTATTTAGTGGGAGATTACTAATTACATTGCATATTTTAAATTGTAGAATCATGACGACTAGTAATACTGCTACATTATCGCTGCGATCTGTCCTTGAGAAGGACAAACTCAATGGGACAAACTTTCTTGACTGGTTTAGGAACTTGAGAATTGTTCTCAAGCAGGAAAGAAAGGCGCATGTCCTAGATCAACCCATTCCTGAGGAGCCAGCCGCCAATGCTCCCAGAGCTCAGAGAGATGCTTATATGAAGCATAAGGAAGACTCTGTCGATGTGGGATGCTTGATGCTAGCCACCATGGTTCCGGAGCTCCAAAGAGATCTGGAACACATGGAGGCTTATGAGATGATTGTGCATCTCAAGGAAATGTTCCAGCAACAGGCAAGGCAAGAGAGGTATGAGACCACTAAGGCCTTACATTCCTGCAAGATGGCTGAAGGTGCATCAGTCAGTGCTCATGTCTTAAAGATGAAAGGGTACATTGATCACCTTGAACGGCTTGGATTTCCCATGAGCCAGGAGTTAGCTACAGATTTGATCTTAAACTCACTCCCGGAAAGTTATGACCAGTTTGTTATGAACTACAACATGAACAACATGGAGAAATCTATTTCTGAACTGCATGGGATGCTTAAAACTGCTGAGCCGAGTCTTAAGAAGAAACCCAGTAGTGTTTTGATGGTTCAGAAAGGAAAGGGTACGAAAAAGAAAGGCAAAGGCAAGGGGAAGGGTCATGGCTCATCAGGTAAGACCAAAGAGTCAGGCAAGCCCGAAACCAAGCCTGCACCAAAGAAGGCAAAGCCTCCGAAGGAAGGAGTCTGCTTCTTCTGCAATGAACCGGGTCATTGGAAGAGGAATTGCAAACTCTACCTCGAAGATCTGAAAAAGAACAAGAAGGATAGCGGGGCTATCGCTTCAGGTATTTATGTTATAGACATTCATCTTTCTACTTCCACCTCATGGGTATTAGATACTGCATGTGGTTCTCACATTTGTACGAATGTGCAGGGACTAAAGGACAGTAGGAAGTTGAAAAGGGGTGAAGTTGACCTACGAGTTGGAAACAGAGCAAGGGTTGCTGCGTTAGCTGTAGGCACTTATGAATTAGTTCTGCCCACTGGGCTTTTGTTAGTTTTGAACAATTGCTATTATGTTCCTGCTTTAAGTAGTAACATTGTTTCACTTTCTTATTTGGATAAGGAAGGTTTCACTTCCATTGCTGGGAATAGTAGATGTTCTATTTATCGTAATGATGTTTTATATGCTCATGGTGATTTGCATGTTGATCATTACATATTAAATTTGGAACAACCCAATCATGGAAATATCTATAACATAACCGCCAAAAGGGTCAAACCAAACGATTTGAATCCCACATACCTCTGGCACTGTCGTCTGGGCCACATAAATGAGAAACGCATTTCCAAACTCCATCAAGATGGATTTCTAAACTCATTTGATTTTGAATCATATGACACTTGCGAGTCTTGCTTGTTAGGAAAGATGACAAAGTCACCTTTCACTGGGCACAGTGAGAGGGCCACTGATTTATTGGGCCTCATACATACAGATGTGTGTGGACCGATGAACACAAATGCCAGAGGAGGTTATTCGTACTTTATAACATTCATAGATGATTTCAGCAGATATGGGTACATCTATCTAATGAAACATAAATCTGAATCTTTTGAAAAGTTCAAGATATTTCAAAATGAAGTACAAAACCAGCTTGGCAAAACAATTAAAGCCCTTCGATCTGATCGGGGTGGTGAATATTTGAGCCAAGAGTTCATAGATCATCTTAGGAATTGTGGGACACTCTCACAATTGACTCCTCCAGGGACACCACAATGGAATGGCGTTTCTGAACGGAGAAATCGAACACTATTAGATATGGTTCGATCCATGATGAGTCGAACAGATCTTCCGCCCTCCTTTTGGGGCTATGCCCTAGAGACAGCTGCGTTCACACTCAATCGTGTTCCATCTAAGGCAATCGAAAAGACTCCGTATGAGATATGGACTGGGAGGACGCCTAGTTTGTCTTTCCTCAAGATTTGGGGATGCGAGGTCTATGTTAAGCAACAAGCCTCAGACAAATTAGCGCCCAAATCCTCAAAATGCCTTTTTGTGGGATATCCTAAGGAAACCAAGGGATATTACGTCTACAACCCTGCTGATAACAAAGTGTTTGTTGTCAGAAATGGTATCTTTCTTGAACGAGAATTTATCTCTAAAAGAACCAGTGGGAGTAAGGTACAACTCGAAGAAGTTCGAGAGCTACAAGACACCACAGAACTGCAGATGGAAAATAGAGAAGACTCACAACAAGTTGTTGAGACTCCTCAAGTCACGCAAGGTCCACGAAAGTCTAATAGGACACGACTTCAGCCTCAGAGATATGGATTTCTGATTTCTGATAGTCGTGATGTGTTGCTCATTGAGCATAATGAGCCGACTACCTATCGAGAAGCTATAGTGGGACCAAACTCCGAAAAATGGCTTAGTGCCATGAAGTCTGAGATGCAATCCATGTACGACAATAAGGTTTGGACCTTAGTCGACCCGCCTGAAGGTGTAAAAACCGTCGGGTGCAAGTGGGTTTTCAAAGAGAAAACTGACATGGATGGCAATGTAAATGTCTTCAAGGCACGACTGGTTGCAAAAGGTTTTACTCAAACTCATGGTGTGGACTATGATGAGACCTTTTCCCCAGTAGCAATGGCCAAATCAATCAGAATCCTCTTTGCTATTGCAGCATATTATGACTATGAAATATGGCAGATGGACGTCAAGACAGCCTTCCTTAATGGAAAGCTCCTTGAGGATGTGTACATGACACAACCTGAAGGGTTTGTGCGTTCCGAGGACTCTGGTAAAGTGTGCAAGCTTCAAAAGTCCATTTATGGACTAAAGCAAGCCTCTCGGAGTTGGAATCATCGTTTTGATGAAGTAATCAAAGAGTTTGGATTTCTTCAAAACATTGATGAACCTTGTGTGTACAAGAAGGTTAGTGGGAGCACAGTTGTGTTTTTGGTACTCTATGTCGATGACATCCTACTTATTGGGAATGACATTCCTACCTTGCAGATTGTCAAGTCTTGGTTAGGAAAGTCTTTCTCGATGAAAGACTTGGGTGAAGCCACCTACATCCTAGGAATCAGGATCTATAGAGATAGATCTAAAAGACTTCTAGGACTCAGTCAGAGTACATACATAGACAAAATACTGCATAGGTTCAGTATGCACGAATCAAAGAGGGGTTTCATACCCATGTCTCATGGTACTCACCTCAGCAAAGATCTGTGTCCTAGTACATCTGATCAGCGAGGTCGCATGAGTAAGGTTCCATATGCCTCGGCCATAGGATCTATCATGTACGCCATGTTATGTACTCGACCGGATGTCTCGTTTGCCTTAAGTATGACTAGCAGATACCAACAGGACCCTGGTGAGGGCCATTGGACTGCTGTCAAGAATATCCTTAAGTACTTAAGAAGGACTAAGGACTTATTCTTGGTCTATGGTGGATTGGATGATGAGCTCTGTGTAACTGGTTACACAGATGCGAGTTTCCAAACTGACCAGGACGACCAAAAATCGCAGTCTGGATACATATTCCTCCTCAATAATGGAGCAGTAAGCTGGAAGAGCTCTAAGCAGGGCACTGTAGCAGATTCTGCAACGGAAGCTGAGTATATAGCAGCATCTGATGCAGCTAAGGAAGCCGTTTGGATCAGGAAGTTCATCACAGAACTAGGGGTGATACCTACCATCTCAGATCCAATAACTTTGCTCTGTGACAATAGCGGTGCTATTGCACAGGCCAAAGAGCCTAGGTCACATCAAAGGACCAAGCATATACTCAGGCGATTTCATCTCATCAGAGAAATCAACGATAGAGGTGATATAAAAATATGCAAAGTAGCAGGAGAAGATAATGTTGCTGATCCTCTAACAAAGCCGCTTGTGCAGGCAAAGCATGAGCGTCATGTTAGGTCAATGGGAATTAGTCAAATTAATGATTGTACCTAGTGCAAGTGGGAGGTTGTTGGAAATCGTGCCCTAGGGGCCAATCATTGTCTTATGAACATTATTGATTTATGAATTTATTAATTGAGTTATCATATTATTTGCATGTTTACTATGATGACCATCCTTGGATAATTCATGATATTATCCTAAATGTCCCTGGTCGATCATCTATGTGGGAGCACAGATGAAATAAGACCAGTATGACTTTGAAGATGTATAGAGATATAAATCAAAGTCATAAGCACATGTAAGAGTACAGGGTGTTGGACCGACCCGCTATGAGAGAACTGCATGGGTAACGTCATAAGCTTCTCTCATATACAAACCATGTCAATATGCCCTTTGACCTGAGATCATCATGGATTCCTACATGACAAAACGCTCAGCTTTGACCTAGTCAAAAGTCACTTTTGACCGAGTGATCATAAAGACTATGTTTGGGCTTAGTGGTTTTTCATGCGGAGGAATGTGAATGGTCAAGATGGAATTTGTCCCTCACATTCGTGGAGAGATATTACTGGGCCCCTCGATGAGTGAGTCTGAGAAATGTATGGCCATACTGTAATGGAAAGGTAGTTCCATTTCTATAGTCAGACTACTCAGGGATCGAGAAAGTAACGGTCGGGAATAGGAGGATGACATTATCCATGCCTCATCCATGACCAAAATATCGCGTGACAGAAGGGACATGATATGGTTGTATAAAAGGTTACATCGTTTATCGATCCTCATATGATTTGGGTAGTTGTTATGTCTTGCTAGAGACCGCTTGCGACTTGTGGGCTAGTATAGCAAATGGCCCACTGCCAACTTCATATGGGCCTACAGGGTCGCACACAAAATAGCCCAACACGAGCTATGATGTCCAGATTCATTGAATCTAAGACATGTCCAGATTCAATGAAAGATCCAGGTGAATGTATATATATTTATTTATATTTATATTCGTATATATATAAATTCGTATATATATATATATTATATATATGAGATATATGAGATTTAATTTATAAGGATAAATTAAATCCCTATCATGTTTGAATTCTAAATTCAAATTGATAGGATATCTCATATAAGAGATATTCATAAGATTTAATTTATAAGGATAAATTAAATCTCTATCACGTTTGAAATTCGAAATTCAAATTGATAGGATATCTCATATAAGAGATATTTATAAGATTTAATTTATAAGGATAAATTAAATCTCTATCACGTTTGAAATTCGAAATTCAAATTGATAGGATATCTCATATAAGAGATATTTATAAGATTTAATTTATAAGGATAAATTAAATCTCTATCACGTTTGAAATTCGAAATTTAAATTGATAGGATATCTCAAATTTGATTTATGGGAATAAATCAAATATAACTCAGTCTCATCTTTATTTAAAGTTAAATAAATAAGTAATTAAATCTGTGGGACGGATTTAATATTATTTTATTTAATTAGTTTCTTATAAAATTATACAATATATGATATTGTATCAATTCGGAATTAATATAAGATTAACTCCAAAATCCAATTAGGTTAAGTGTAAAAACGCATAGCATCCTCTATATCTGATTGGAGGAGCTACGTTTGAAAATAACACAGAACACAAAAGGCCGAACGGAATCTGCAAAAGGTTTGCAGACAAGAAACTGCTGAAATAGAGACGGAGACTTGTGAAAGCCTTGGAGGGACAGGAGACGCTAGCACGTCGTTCGTGGTTGGAACGCTATTCGTGTGGATACCAGTAGAGGAAGCCGACCTGAGGCGTCGACTTCTTATGATCGGAAAGAGACCACCGTCCGCGGAGAGAATCTGTGAAGGTCGCTGAGGAACACTCCGTCGATTTCTTGCGATCAGAAAGAGATCACCACCCACGTAGAGAAGCTGTGAAATTCGCTGAGCAACACTAAGGGTAATGATTCTTTCCACTTGACTTAAACACATACGGCAGATCCTGGCAAGGAATGGAAAATTTTTAAAGTTTATTTCCGCTGCGTGTCTTCCAATTCCTTACATTGAATACAAAGTCAAGAACCATCTTGACATTCAAATTGCAATCTGGAACGCCCTCTTTCTTTGCAAAATTCATGCATATTCGTCAAGAATCGGTTACCGAAAGCTAGAACTTTGGAAGGTTTGCACACTTGCAGAATTGAATGAAAAGTCACGACCCACCTCAACATTCAATGAATAAGAATTCTAGAATGCCACTTTGGTTGTGGCTTCTATCCATAGAGGTCTCGAGAGTGTTTCTAGCCTCTTCTAGCTTACGTTTTGCACTGCTGAAGAATTGAATACAAAGTTAAGAACCATCTTGACATTCAAATTGCAATCTGGAACGCCCTCTTTCTTTGCAAAATTCATGCATATTCGTCAAGAATCGGTTACCGAAAGCTAGAACTTTGGAACTTTTGTACACTTGCAGAATTGAATGAAAAGTCACGACCCACCTCAACATTCAATCAACAAGAATTCTAGAATGCCACTTTGGTTGTGGCTTCTATCCATACAGATCTCGAGGGTGTTTCTAGCCTCTTCTAGCGTACGTTTTACACTGCTGGAGAATTGAATACAAAGTCAAGAACCATCTTGACATTCAAATGGTAATCCGGAACGCCCTCTTTCTTTGCAAAATTCATGAATATTCGTCAAGAATCGGTTACCGAAAGCTAGAACTTTGGAACTTTTGCACACTTGCAGAATTGAAGAAAAGTCACGACCCACCTCAACATTCAATCAATAAGAATTCTAGAATGCCACTTTGGTTGTGGCTTCTATCCATAGAGGTCTCGAGAGTGTTTCTAGCCTCTTCTAGCTTACGTTTTGCACTGCTGAAGAATTGAATACAAAGTCAAGAACCATCTTGACATTCAAATTGCAATCTGGAACGCCCTCTTTCTTTGCAAAATTCATGCATATTCGTCAAGAATCGGTTACCGAAAAATAGAACTTTGGAACTTTTGCACACTTGCAGAATTGAATGAAAAGTCACGACCCACCTCAACATTCAATCAATAAGATTTCTAGAATGCCACTTTGGTTGTGGCTTCTATCCATACATATCTCGAGGGTGTTTCTAGCCTCTTCTAGCGTACGTTTTGCACTGCTGGAGAATTGAATACAAAGTCAAGAACCATCTTGACATTCAAATTGCAATCCGGAACGCCCTCTTTCTTTGCAAAATTCAGCATATTCGTCAAGAATCGGTTACCGAATGCTAGAACTTTGGAACTTTTGCACACTTGCAGAATTGAATGAAAAGTCAAGACCCACCTCAACATTCAATCAACAAGAATTCTAGAATGCCACTTTGGTTGTGGCTTCTATCCATAGAGATCTCGAGGGTGTTTATAGCCTCTTCTAGCGTACGTTTTGCACTGCTGGAGAACTGAATACAAAGTCAAGAACCATCTTGACATTCAAATTGCAATCTGGAACGCCCTCTTTCTTCGCAAAATTCATGCATATTCGTCAAGAATCGGTTACCGAAAGCTAGAACTTTGGAACTTTTGCACACTTGCAGAATTGAATGAAAAGTCACGACCCACCTAAACATTCAATCAATGAGAATTCTAGAATGCCACTTTGGTTGTGGCTTCTATCCATACATATCTCGAGGGTGTTTCTAGCCTCTTCTAGCGTACGTTTTGCACTGCTGGAGAATTGAATACAAAGTCAAGAACCATCTTGACATTCAAATTGCAATCTCGAACGCCCTCTTTCTTTGCAAAATTCATGCATATTCGTCAAGAATCGGTTACCGAAAAATAGAACTTTGGAACTTTTGCACACTTGCAGAATTGAATGAAAAGTCACGACCCACCTCAACATTCAATCAATAAGATTTCTAGAATGCCACTTTGGTTGTGGCTTCTATCCATACATATCTCGAGGGTGTTTCTAGCCTCTTCTAGCGTACGTTTTGCACTGCTAAAGAATTGAATACAAAGTCAAGAACCATCTTGACATTTAAATTGCAATCTGGAACGCCCTCTTTCTTTGCAAAATTCATGCATATTCGTCAAGAATCGGTTACCGAAAGCTTGAACTTTGGAACTTTTGCACACTTGCAGAATTGAATGAAAAGTCACGACCCACCTCAACATTCAATCAATAAGAATTCTAGAATGCCACTTTGGTTGTGGCTTCTATCCATAGAGGTCTCGAGAGTGTTTCTAGCCTCTTCTAGCTTACGTTTTGCACTGCTGAAGAATTGAATACAAAGTTAAGAAGCATCTTGACATTCAAATTGCAATCTGGAACGCCCTCTTTCTTTGCAAAATTCATGCATATTCGTCAAGAATCGGTTACCGAAAGCTAGAACTTTGGAACTTTTGTACACTTGCAGAATTGAATGAAAAGTCACGACCCACCTCAACATTCAATCAACAAGAATTCTAGAATGCCACTTTGGTTGTGGCTTCTATCCATACAGATCTCGAGGGTGTTTCTAGCCTCTTCTAGCGTACGTTTTACACTGCTGGAGAATTGAATACAAAGTCAAGAACCATCTTGACATTCAAATTGCAATCTGGAACGCCCTCTTTCTTTGCAAAATTCATGAATATTCGTCAAGAATCGGTTACAAAAGCTAGAACTTTGGAACTTTTGCACACTTGCAGAATTGAATGAAAAGTCACGACCCAGCTCAACATTCGATCAATAAGAATTCTAGAATGCCACTTTGGTTGTGGCTTCTATCCATAGAGGTCTCGAGAGTGTTTCTAGCCTCTTCTAGCTTACGTTTTGCACTGCTGAAGAATTGAATACAAAGTCAAGAACCATCTTGACATTCAAATTGCAATCTGGAACGCCCTCTTTCTTTGCAAAATTCATGCATATTCGTCAAGAATCGGTTCCCGAAAAATAGAACTTTGGAACTTTTGCAACTTGCAGAATTGAATGAAAAGTCACGACCCAGCTCAACATTCAATCAATAAGAATTCTAGAATGCCACTTTGGTTGTGGCTTCTATCCATACAGATCTCGAGGGTGTTTCTAGCCTCTTCTAGCTTACGTTTTACACTGCTGGAGAATTGAATACAAAGTCAAGAACCATCTTGACATTCAAATGGTAATCCGGAACGCCCTCTTTCTTTGCAAAATTCATGTATATTCGTCAAGAATCGGTTACCGAAAGCTAGAACTTTGGAACTTTTGCACACTTGCAGAATTGAATGAAAAGTCACGACCCACCTCAACATTCAATCAACAAGAATTCTAGAATGCCACTTTGGTTGTGGCTTCTATCCATACATATCTCGAGGGTGTTTCTAGCCTCTTCTAGCGTACGTTTTGCACTGCTGAAGAATTGAATACAAAGTCAAGAACCATCTTGACATTTAAATTGCAATCTGGAACGCCCTCTTTCTTTGCAAAATTCATGCATATTCGTCAAGAATCGGTTACCGAAAGCTTGAACTTTGGAACTTTTGCACACTTGCAGAATTGAATGAAAAGTCACGACCCACCTCAACATTCAATCAATAAGAATTCTAGAATGCCACTTTGGTTGTGGCTTCTATCCATAGAGGTCTCGAGAGTGTTTCTAGCCTCTTCTAGCTTACGTTTTGCACTGCTGAAGAATTGAATACAAAGTTAAGAAGCATCTTGACATTCAAATTGCAATCTGGAACGCCCTCTTTCTTTGCAAAATTCATGCATATTCGTCAAGAATCGGTTACCGAAAGCTAGAACTTTGGAACTTTTGTACACTTGCAGAATTGAATGAAAAGTCACGACCCACCTCAACATTCAATCAACAAGAATTCTAGAATGCCACTTTGGTTGTGGCTTCTATCCATACAGATCTCGAGGGTGTTTCTAGCCTCTTCTAGCGTACGTTTTACACTGCTGGAGAATTGAATACAAAGTCAAGAACCATCTTGACATTCAAATGGTAATCCGGAACGCCCTCTTTCTTTGCAAAATTCATGAATATTCGTCAAGAATCGGTTACAAAAGCTAGAACTTTGGAACTTTTGCACACTTGCAGAATTGAATGAAAAGTCACGACCCACCTCAACATTCAATCAATAAGAATTCTAGAATGCCACTTTGGTTGTGGCTTCTATCCATAGAGGTCTCGAGAGTGTTTCTAGCCTCTTCTAGCTTACGTTTTGCACTGCTGAAGAATTGAATACAAAGTCAAGAACCATCTTGACATTCAAATTGCAATCTGGAACGCCCTCTTTCTTTGCAAAATTCATGCATATTCGTCAAGAATCGGTTACCGAAAAATAGAACTTTGGAACTTTTGCACACTTGCAGAATTGAATGAAAAGTCACGACCCACCTCAACATTCAATCAATAAGATTTCTAGAATGCCACTTTGGTTGTGGCTTCTATCCATACATATCTCGAGGGTGTTTCTAGCCTCTTCTAGCGTACGTTTTGCACTGCTGGAGAATTGAATACAAAGTCAAGAACCATCTTGACATTCAAATTGCAATCCGGAACGCCCTCTTTCTTTGCAAAATTCATGCATATTCGTCAAGAATCGGTTACCGAATGCTAGAACTTTGGAACTTTTGCACACTTGCAGAATTGAATGAAAAGTCAAGACCCACCTCAACATTCAATCAACAAGAATTCTAGAATGCCACTTTGGTTGTGGCTTCTATCCATACAGATCTCGAGGGTGTTTCTAGCCTCTTCTAGCGTACGTTTTACACCGTTGGAGAATTGAATACAAAGTCAAGAACCATCTTGACATTCAAATTGCAATCTGGAATGCCCGCTTTCTTTGCAAAATTCATGGATATTCGTCAAGAATCGGTTACCGAAAAATAGAACTTTGGAACTTTTGCACACTTGCAGAATTGAATGAAAAGTCACGACCCAGCTCAACATTCAATCAATAAGATTTCTAGAATGCCACTTGGGTTGTGGCTTCTATCCATACATTTCTCGAGGGTGTTTCTAGCCTCTTCTAGCGTACGTTTTGCACTGCTGGAGAACTGAATACAAAGTCAAGAACCATCTTGACATTCAAATGGTAATCCGGAACGCCCTCTTTCTTTGCAAAATTCATGCATATTCGTCAAGAATCGGTTACCGAGAAATAGAACTTTGGAACTTTTGCACACTTGCAGAATTGAATGAAAAGTCACGACCCAGCTCAACTTTCAATCAATAAGAATTCTAGAATGCCACTATGGTTGTGGCTTCTATCCATACAGATCTCGAGAGTGTTTCTAGCCTCTTCTAGCTTACGTTTTGCACTGCTGAAGAATTGAATACAAAGTCAAGAACCATCTTGACATTCAAATTGCAATCTGGAATGCCCGCTTTCTTTGCAAAATTCATGGATATTCGTCAAGAATCGGTTACCGAAAAATAGAACTTTGGAACTTTTGCACACTTGCAGAATTGAATGAAAAGTCACGACCCAGCTCAACATTCAATCAATAAGATTTCTAGAATGCCACTTGGGTTGTGGCTTCTATCCATACATTTCTCGAGGGTGTTTCTAGCCTCTTCTAGCGTACGTTTTGCACTGCTGGAGAACTGAATACAAAGTCAAGAACCATCTTGACATTCAAATTGCAATCTGGAACGCGCTCTTTCTTTGCAAGATTCATGCATATTCGTCAAGAATCAGTTACCGAAAGCTAGAACTTTGGAAGGTTTGCACACTTGCAGAATTGAATGAAAAGTCACGACCCAGCTCAACTTTCAATCAATAAGAATTCTAGAATGCCACTATGGTTGTGGCTTCTATCCATACAGATCTCGAGAGTGTTTCTAGCCTCTTCTAGCTTACGTTTTGCACTGCTGAAGAATTGAATACAAAGTTAAGAAGCATCTTGACATTCAAATTGCAATCTGGAACGCCCTCTTTCTTTGTAAAATTCATGCATATTCGTCAAGAATCGGTTACTGAAAGCTAGAACTTTGGAACTTTTGCACACTTTCAGAGTTGAATGAAAAGTCACGACCCACCTCAACATTCAATCAATAAGAATTCTAGAATGCCACTTTGGTTGTGGCTTCTATCCATACAGATCTCGAGAGTCTTTCTAGCCTCTTCTAGCGTACGTTTTGCACTGCTGAAGAATTGAATACAAAGTCAAGAACCATCGTGACATTCAAATTGCAATCTGGAATGCCCTCTTTCTTTGCAAAATTCATGCATATTCGTCAAGAATCGGTTACCGAACGCTAGAACTTTGGAACTTTTGCACACTTGCAGAATTGAATGAAAAGTCACGACCCACCTCAACATTCAATCAATAAGAATTCTAGAATGCCACTTTGGTTGTGGCTTCTATCCATACAGATCTCGAGGGTGTTTCTAGCCTCTTCTAGCGTACGTTTTGCACTGCTGAAGAATTGAATACAAAGTCAAGAACCATCTTGACATTCAAATGGTAATCCGGAACGCCCTCTTTCTTTGCAAAATTCATGCATATTCGTCAAGAATCGGTTACCGAGAAATAGAACTTTGGAACTTTTGCACACTTGCAGAATTGAATGAAAAGTCAAGACCCACCTCAACATTCAATCAATAAGATTTCTAGAATGCCACTTTGGTTGTGGCTTCTATCCATACAGATCTCGAGAGTGTTTCTAGCCTCTTCTAGCGTACGTTTTGCACTGCTGAAGAATTGAATACAAAGTCAAGAACCATCTTGACATTCAAATTGCAATCTGGAACGCGCTCTTTCTTTGCAAGATTCATGCATATTCGTCAAGAATCAGTTACCGAAAGCTAGACTTTGGAACTTTTGCACACTTGCAGAATTGAATGAAAAGTCACGACCCACCTCAACATTCAATCAAAAGAATTCTAGAATGCCACTTTGGTTGTGGATTCTATCCATACAGATCTCGAGGGTGTTTCTAGCCTCTTCTACCGTACCTTTTGCACTGCTAAAGAATCAAATACAAATTCAAGAACCATCTTGACATTCAAATGGCAATCTGGAACGCCCTCTTTCTTTGGAAAATTCATGCATATTCGTCAAGAATCAGTTATCGAAAGCTAGAACTTTGAAACTTTTGCACACTTGCAGAATTGAATGAAAAGTCACGACCCACCTCAACATTCAATCATTAAGAATTCTAGAATGCCACTTTGGTTGTGGCTTCTATCCATACAGATCTCGAGAGTGTTTCTAGCCTCTTCTAGCGTACGTTTTGCACTGCTGGAGAATTGAATACAAAGTCAAGAACCATCTTGACATTCAAATGGTAATCCGGAACGCCCTCTTTCTTTGCAAAATTCATGCATATTCGTCAAGAATCGGTTCCCGAAAGCTAGAACTTTGGAACTTTTGCACACTTGCAGAATTGAATGAAAAGTCACGACCCAGCTCAACATTCAATCAATAAGAATTCTAGAATGCCACTTTGGTTGTGGCTTCTATCCATACAGATCTCGAGGGTGTTTCTAGCCTCTTCTAGCGTACGTTTTGCACTGCTGGAGAATTGAATACAAAGTCAAGAACCATCTTGACATTCAAATGGTAATCCGGAACGCCCTCTTTCTTTGCAAAATTCATGCATATTCGTCAAGAATCGGTTACCGAGAAATAGAACTTTGGAACTTTTGCACACTTGCAGAATTGAATGAAAAGTCACGACCCACCTCAACATTCAATCATTAAGAATTCTAGAATGCCACTTTGGTTGTGGCTTCTATCCATACAGATCTCGAGAGTGTTTCTAGCCTCTTCTAGCGTACGTTTTGCACTGCTGGAGAATTGAATACAAAGTCAAGAACCATCTTGACATTCAAATGGTAATCCGGAACGCCCTCTTTCTTTGCAAAATTCATGCATATTCGTCAAGAATCGGTTCCCGAAAGCTAGAACTTTGGAACTTTTGCACACTTGCAGAATTGAATGAAAAGTCACGACCCAGCTCAACATTCAATCAATAAGAATTCTAGAATGCCACTTTGGTTGTGGCTTCTATCCATACAGATCTCGAGGGTGTTTCTAGCCTCTTCTAGCGTACGTTTTGCACTGCTGGAGAATTGAATACAAAGTCAAGAACCATCTTGACATTCAAATGGTAATCCGGAACGCCCTCTTTCTTTGCAAAATTCATGCATATTCGTCAAGAATCGGTTACCGAGAAATAGAACTTTGGAACTTTTGCACACTTGCAGAATTGAATGAAAAGTCACGACCCACCTCAACATTCAATCATTAAGAATTCTAGAATGCCACTTTGGTTGTGGCTTCTATCCATACAGATCTCGAGAGTATTTCTAGCCTCTTCTAGCGTACGTTTTGCACTGCTGGAGAATTGAATACAAAGTCAAGAACCATCTTGACATTCAAATGGTAATCCGGAACGCCCTCTTTCTTTGCAAAATTCATGCATATTCGTCAAGAATCGGTTCCCGAAAGCTAGAACTTTGGAACTTTTGCACACTTGCAGAATTGAATGAAAAGTCACGACCCAGCTCAACATTCAATCAATAAGAATTCTAGAATGCCACTTTGGTTGTGGCTTCTATCCATACAGATCTCGAGGGTGTTTCTAGCCTCTTCTAGCGTACATTTTGCACTGCTGGAGAATTGAATACAAAGTCAAGAACCATCTTGACATTCAAATGGTAATCCGGAACGCCCTCTTTCTTTGCAAAATTCATGCATATTCGTCAAGAATCGGTTACCGAGAAATAGAACTTTGGAACTTTTGCACACTTGCAGAATTGAATGAAAAGTCACGACCCACCTCAACATTCAATCAATAAGATTTCTAGAATGCCACTTTGGTTGTGGCTTCTATCCATACAGATCTCGAGAGTGTTTCTCGCCTCTTCTAGCGTACGTTTTGCACTGCTGAAGAATTGAATACAAAGTCAAGAACCATCTTGACATTCAAATTGCAATCTGGAACGCGCTCTTTCTTTGCAAGATTCATGCATATTCGTCAAGAATCAGTTACCGAAAGCTAGAACTTTGGAACTTTCGCACACTTGCAGAATTGAATGAAAAGTCACGACCCACCTCAAAATTCAATCAATAAGATTTCTAGAATGCCACTTTGGTTGTGGCTTCTATCCATACAGATCTCGAGAGTGTTTCTAGCCTCTTCTAGCGTACGTTTTGCACTGCTGAAGAATTGAATACAAAGTCAAGAACCATCTTGACATTCAAATTGCAATCTGGAACGCCCTCTTTCTTTGCAAGATTCATGCATATTCTTCAAGAATCTGTTACCGAAAGCTAGAACTTTGGAACTTTTGCACACTTGCAGAATTGAATGAAAAATCACGACCCACCCCAACATTCAATCAATAAGAATTCTAGAATGCCACTTTGGTTGTGGCTTCTATCCATACATATCTCGATGGTGTTTCTAGCCTCTTCTAGCGTACGTTTTGCACTGCTGGAGAATTGAATACAAAGTCAAGAACCATCTTGACATTCAAATGGTAATCCGGAACGCCCTCTTTCTTTGCAAAATTCATGTATATTCGTCAAGAATCGGTTCCCGAAAGCTAGAACTTTGGAACTTTTGCACACTTGCAGAATTGAATGAAAAGTCACGACCCACCTCAACATTCAATCAATAAGATTTCTAGAATGCCACTTTGGTTGTGGCTTCTATCCATACATATCTCGAGGGTGTTTCTAGCCTCTTCTAGCGTACGTTTTGCACTGCTGGAGAATTGAATACAAAGTCAAGAACCATCTTGACATTCAAATTGCAATCCGGAATGCCCCCTCTTTCTTTGCAAAATTCATGCATATTCGTCAAGAATCGGTTACCGAATGCTAGAACTTTGGAACTTTTGCACACTTGCAGAATTGAATGAAAAGTCAAGACCCACCTCAACATTCAATCAACAAGAATTCTAGAATGCCACTTTGGTTGTGGCTTCTATCAATACAGATCTCGAGGGTGTTTCTAGCCTCTTCTAGCGTACGTTTTACACCGTTGGAGAATTGAATACAAAGTCAAGAACCATCTTGACATTCAAATTGCAATCTGGAATGCCCGCTTTCTTTGCAAAATTCATGGATATTCGTCAAGAATCGGTTACCGAAAAATAGAACTTTGGAACTTTTGCACACTTGCAGAATTGAATGAAAAGTCACGACCCAGCTCAACATTCAATCAATAAGATTTCTAGAATGCCACTTGGGTTGTGGCTTCTATCCATACATTTCTCGAGGGTGTTTCTAGCCTCTTCTAGCGTACGTTTTGCACTGCTGGAGAACTGAATACAAAGTCAAGAACCATCTTGACATTCAAATTGCAATCTGGAACGCCCTCTTTCTTCGCAAAATTCATGCATATTCGTCAAGAATCGGTTACCGAAAGCTAGAACTTTGGAACTTTTGCACACTTGCAGAATTGAATGAAAAGTCACGACCCACCTAAACATTCAATCAATGAGAATTCTAGAATGCCACTTTGGTTGTGGCTTCTATCCATACATATCTCGAGGGTGTTTCTAGCCTCTTCTAGCGTACGTTTTGCACTGCTGGAGAATTGAATACAAAGTCAAGAACCATCTTGACATTCAAATTGCAATCTGGAACGCCCTCTTTCTTTGCAAAATTCATGCATATTCGTCAAGAATCGGTTACCGAAAGCTAGAACTTTGGAAGGTTTGCACACTTGCAGAATTGAATGAAAAGTCACGACGCAGCTCAACTTTCAATCAATAAGAATTCTAGAATGCCACTATGGTTGTGGCTTCTGTCCATACAGATCTCGAGAGTGTTTCTAGCCTCTTCTAGCTTACGTTTTGCACTGCTGAAGAATTGAATACAAAGTTAAGAAGCATCTTGACATTCAAATTGCAATCTGGAACGCCCTCTTTCTTTGTAAAATTCATGCATATTCGTCAAGAATCGGTTACCGAAAGCTAGAACTTTGGAACTTTTGCACACTTTCAGAGTTGAATGAAAAGTCACGACCCACCTCAACATTCAATCAATAAGAATTCTAGAATGCCACTTTGGTTGTGGCTTCTATCCATACAGATCTCGAGAGTCTTTCTAGCCTCTTCTAGCGTACGTTTTGCACTGCTGAAGAATTGAATACAAAGTCAAGAACCATCGTGACATTCAAATTGCAATCTGGAATGCCCTCTTTCTTTGCAAAATTCATGCATATTCGTCAAGAATCGGTTACCGAACGCTAGAACTTTGGAACTTTTGCACACTTGCAGAATTGAATGAAAAGTCACGACCCACCTCAACATTCAATCAATAAGAATTCTAGAATGCCACTTTGGTTGTGGCTTCTATCCATACAGATCTCGAGGGTGTTTCTAGCCTCTTCTAGCGTACGTTTTGCACTGCTGAAGAATTGAATACAAAGTCAAGAACCATCTTGACATTCAAATGGTAATCCGGAACGCCCTCTTTCTTTGCAAAATTCATGCATATTCGTCAAGAATCGGTTACCGAGAAATAGAACTTTGGAACTTTTGCACACTTGCAGAATTGAATGAAAAGTCAACACCCACCTCAACATTCAATCAATAAGATTTCTAGAATGCCACTTTGGTTGTGGCTTCTATCCATACAGATCTCGAGAGTGTTTCTAGCCTCTTCTAGCGTACGTTTTGCACTGCTGAAGAATTGAATACAAAGTCAAGAACCATCTTGACATTCAAATTGCAATCTGGAACGCGCTCTTTCTTTGCAAGATTCATGCATATTCGTCAAGAATCAGTTACCGAAAGCTAGACTTTGGAACTTTTGCACACTTGCAGAATTGAATGAAAAGTCACGACCCACCTCAACATTCAATCAAAAGAATTCTAGAATGCCACTTTGGTTGTGGATTCTATCCATACAGATCTCGAGGGTGTTTCTAGCCTCTTCTACCGTACCTTTTGCACTGCTAAAGAATCGAATACAAATTCAAGAACCATCTTGACATTCAAATGGCAATCTGGAACGCCCTCTTTCTTTGGAAAATTCATGCATATTCGTCAAGAATCAGTTATCGAAAGCTAGAACTTTGAAACTTTTGCACACTTGCAGAATTGAATGAAAAGTCACGACCCACCTCAACATTCAATCATTAAGAATTCTAGAATGCCACTTTGGTTGTGGCTTCTATCCATACAGATCTCGAGAGTGTTTCTAGCCTCTTCTAGCGTACGTTTTGCACTGCTGGAGAATTGAATACAAAGTCAAGAACCATCTTGACATTCAAATGGTAATCCGGAACGCCCTCTTTCTTTGCAAAATTCATGCATATTCGTCAAGAATCGGTTCCCGAAAGCTAGAACTTTGGAACTTTTGCACACTTGCAGAATTGAATGAAAAGTCACGACCCACCTCAACATTCAATCAATAAGAATTCTAGAATGCCACTTTGGTTGTGGCTTCTATCCATACAGATCTCGAGGGTGTTTCTAGCCTCTTCTAGCGTACGTTTCGCACTGCTGGAGAATTGAATACAAAGTCAAGAACCATCTTGACATTCAAATGGTAATCCGGAACGCCCTCTTTCTTTGCAAAATTCATGCATATTCGTCAAGAATCGGTTACCGAGAAATAGAACTTTGGAACTTTTGCACACTTGCAGAATTGAATGAAAAGTCACGACCCACCTCAACATTCAATCAATAAGATTTCTAGAATGCCACTTTGGTTGTGGCTTCTATCCATACAGATCTCGAGAGTGTTTCTAGCCTCTTCTAGCGTACGTTTTGCACTGCTGAAGAATTGAATACAAAGTCAAGAACAATCTTGACATTCAAATTGCAATCTGGAACGCGCTCTTTCTTTGCAAGATTCATGCATATTCGTCAAGAATCAGTTACCGAAAGCTAGACTTTGGAACTTTTGCACACTTGCAGAATTGAATGAAAAGTCACGACCCACCTCAACATTCAATCAATAAGAATTCTAGAATGCCACTTTGGTTGTGGATTCTATCCATACAGATCTCGAGCGTGTTTCTAGCCTCTTCTACCGTACCTTTTGCACTGCTAAAGAATCGAATACAAATTCAAGAACCATCTTGACATTCAAATGGCAATCTGGAACGCCCTCTTTCTTTGGAAAATTCATGCATATTCGTCAAGAATCAGTTATCGAAAGCTAGAACTTTGGAACTTTTGCACACTTGCAGAATTGAATGAAAAGTCACGACCCACCTCAACATTCAATCAATAAGAATTCTAGAATGCCACTTTGGTTGTGGCTTCTATCCATACAGATCTCGAGAGTATTTCTAGCCTCTTCTAGCGTACGTTTTGCACTGCTGAAGAATTGAATACAAGGTCAAGAACCATCTTGACATTCAAATTGCAATCTGGAACGCCCTCTTTCTTTGCAAAATTCATGCATATTCGTCAAGAATCAGTTACCGAAAGCTAGAACTTAGGAACTTTCGCACACTTGCAGAATTGAATGAAAAGTCACGACCCACCTCAAAATTCAATCAATAAGATTTCTAGAATGCCACTTTGGTTGTGGCTTCTATCCATACAGATCTCGAGAGTGTTTCTAGCCTCTTCTAGCGTACGTTTTGCACTGCTGAAGAATTGAATACAAAGTCAAGAACCATCTTGACATTCAAATTGCAATCTGGAACGCCCTCTTTCTTTGCAAGATTCATGCATATTCTTCAAGAATCTGTTACCGAAAGCTAGAACTTTGGAACTTTTGCACACTTGCAGAATTGAATGAAAAATCACGACCCACCCCAACATTCAATCAATAAGAATTCTAGAATGCCACTTTGGTTGTGGCTTCTATCCATACATATCTCGATGGTGTTTCTAGCCTCTTCTAGCGTACGTTTTGCACTGCTGGAGAATTGAATACAAAGTCAAGAACCATCTTGACATTCAAATGGTAATCCGGAACGCCCTCTTTCTTTGCAAAATTCATGTATATTCGTCAAGAATCGGTTACCGAAAGCTAGAACTTTGGAACTTTTGGACACTTGCAGAATTGAATGAAAAGTCACGACCCACCTCAACATTCAATCAACAAGAATTCTAGAATGCCACTTTGGTTGTGGCTTCTATCCATACAGATCTAGAGGGTGTTTCTAGCCTCTTCTAGCGTACGTTTTACACTGCTGGAGAATTGAATACAAAGTCAAGAACCATCTTGACATTCAAATGGTAATCCGGAACGCCCTCTTTCTTTGCAAAATTCATGTATATTCGTCAAGAATCGGTTACCGAAAGCTAGAACTTTGGAACTTTTGCACGCTTGCAGAATTGAATGAAAAGTCACGACCCACCTCAACATTCAATCAATAAGAATTCTAGAATGCCACTTTGGTTGTGGCTTCTATCCATAGAGGTCTCGAGAGTGTTTCTAGCCTCTTCTAGCGTACGTTTTGCACTGCTGAAGAATTGAATACAAAGTCAAGAACCATCTTGACATTCAAATTGCAATCTGGAACGCCCTCTTTCTTTGCAAAATTCATGCATATTCGTCAAGAATCGGTTACCGAAAAATAGAACTTTGGAACTTTTGCACACTTGCAGAATTGAATGAAAAGTCACGACCCACCTCAACATTCAATCAATAAGATTTCTAGAATGCCACTTTGGTTGTGGCTTCTATCCATACATATCTCGAGGGTGTTTCTAGCCTCTTCTAGCGTACGTTTTGCACTGCTGGAGAATTGAATACAAAGTCAAGAACCATCTTGACATTCAAATTGCAATCCGGAACGCCCGTTTTCTTTGCAAAATTCATGCATATTCGTCAAGAATCGGTTACCGAAAGCTAGAACTTTGGAACTTTTGCACACTTGCAGAATTGAATGAAAAGTCACGACCCACCTCAACATTCAATCAACAAGAATTCTAGAATGCCACTTTGGTTGTGGCTTCTATCCATACAGATCTCGAGGGTGTTTCTAGCCTCTTCTAGCGTACGTTTTACACCGTTGGAGAATTGAATACAAAGTCAAGAACCATCTTGACTTTCAAATTGCAATCTGGAACGCCCTCTTTCTTTGCAAAATTCATGCATATTCGTCAAGAATCGGTTACCGAAAAATAGAACTTTGGAACTTTTGCACACTTGCAGAATTGAATGAAAAGTCACGACCCAGCTCAACATTCAATGAATAAGATTTCTAGAATGCCACTTGGGTTGTGGCTTCTATCCATACATATCTCGAGGGTGTTTCTAGCCTCTTCTAGCGTACGTTTTGCACTGCTGGAGAATTGAATACAAAGTTAAGAACCATCTTGACATTCAAATTGCAATCCGGAACGCCCTCTTTCTTTGCAAAATTCATGCATATTCGTCAAGAATCGGTTACCGAAAGCTAGAACTTTGGAACTTTTGCACACTTGCAGAATTGAATGAAAAGTCACGACCCACCTCAACATTCAATCAACAAGAATTCTAGAATGCCACTTTGGTTGTGGCTTCTATCCATACAGATCTCGAGGGTGTTTCTAGCCTCTTCTAGCGTACGTTTTACACTACTGGAGAATTGAATACAAAGTCAAGAACCATCTTGACATTCAAATGGTAATCCGGAACGCCCTCTTTCTTTGCAAAATTCATGTATATTCGTCAAGAATCGGTTACCGAAAGCTACAACTTTGGAACTTTTGCACACTTGCAGAATTGAATGAAAAGTCACGACCCACCTCAACATTCAATCAATAAGAATTCTAGAATGCCACTTTGGTTGTGGCTTCTATCCATAGAGGTCTCGAGAGTGTTTCTAGCCTCTTCTAGCGTACGTTTTGCACTGCTGAAGAATTGAATACAAAGTCAAGAACCATCTTGACATTCAAATTGCAATCTGGAACGCCCTCTTTCTTTGCAAAATTCATGCATATTCGTCAAGAATCGGTTACCGAAAAATAGAACTTTGGAACTTTTGCACACTTGCAGAATTGAATGAAAAGTCACGACCCACCTCAACATTCAATCAATAAGATTTCTAGAATGCCACTTTGGTTGTGGCTTCTATCCATACATATCTCGAGGGTGTTTCTAGCCTCTTCTAGCGTACGTTTTGCACTGCTGAAGAATTGAATACAAAGTCAAGAACCATCTTGACATTTAAATTGCAATCTGGAACGCCCTCTTTCTTTGCAAAATTCATGCATATTAGTCAAGAATCGGTTACCGAAAGCTTGAACTTTGGAACTTTTGCACACTTGCAGAATTGAATGAAAAGTCACGACCCAGCTCAACATTCAATCAATAAGATTTCTAGAATGCCACTTGGGTTGTGGCTTCTATCCATACATATCTCGAGGGTGTTTCTAGCCTCTTCTAGCGTACGTTTTGCACTGCTGGAGAACTGAATACAAAGTCAAGAACCATCTTGACATTCAAATTGCAATCTGGAACGCCCTCTTTCTTCGCAAAATTCATGCATATTCGTCAAGAATCGGTTACCGAAAGCTAGAACTTTGGAACTTTTGCACACTTGTAGAATTGAATGAAAAGTCAAGACCCAGCTCCACATTCAATCAATAAGAATTCTAGAATGCCACTTTGGTTGTGGCTTCTATCCATACAGATCTCGAGAGTCTTTCTAGCCTCTTCTAGCGTACGTTTTGCACTATTGAAGAATTGAATACAAAGTCAAGAACCATCTTGACATTAAAATTGCAATCTGGAACGCCCTCTTTCTTTGGAAAATTCATGCATATTCGTCAAGAATCAGTTATCGAAAGCTAGAACTTTGAAACTTTTGCACACTTGCAGAATTGAATGAAAAGTCACGACCCACCTCAACATTCAATCATTAAGAATTCTAGAATGCCACTTTGGTTGTGGCTTCTATCCATACAGATCTCGAGAGTGTTTCTAGCCTCTTCTAGCGTACGTTTTGCACTGCTGGAGAATTGAATACAAAGTCAAGAACCATCTTGACATTCAAATGGTAATCCGGAACGCCCTCTTTCTTTGCAAAATTGATGCATATTCGTCAAGAATCGGTTCCCGAAAGCTAGAACTTTGGAAGGTTTGCACACTTGCAGAATTGAATGAAAAGTCACGACCCAGCTCAACTTTCAATCAATAAGAATTCTAGAATGCCACTATGGTTGTGGCTTCTATCCATACAGATCTCGAGAGTGTTTCTAGCCTCTTCTAGCTTACGTTTTGCACTGCTGAAGAATTGAATACAAAGTTAAGAAGCATCTTGACATTCAAATTGCAATCTGGAACGCCCTCTTTCTTTGTAAAATTCATGCATATTCGTCAAGAATCGGTTACCGAAAGCTAGAACTTTGGAACTTTTGCACACTTGCAGAGTTGAATGAAAAGTCACGACCCACCTCAACATTCAATCAATAAGAATTCTAGAATGCCACTTTGGTTGTGGCTTCTATCCATACAGATCTCGAGAGTCTTTCTAGCCTCTTCTAGCGTACGTTTTGCACTGCTGAAGAATTGAATACAAAGTCAAGAACCATCGTGACATTCAAATTGCAATCTGGAATGCCCTCTTTCTTTGCAAAATTCATGCATATTCGTCAAGAATCGGTTACCGAACGCTAGAACTTTGGAACTTTTGCACACTTGCAGAATTGAATGAAAAGTCACGACCCACCTTAACATTCAATCAATAAGAATTCTAGAATGCCACTTTGGTTGTGGCTTCTATCCATACAGATCTCGAGAGTCTTTCTAGCCTCTTCTAGCGTACGTTTTGCACTACTGAAGAATTGAATACAAAGTCAAGAACCATCTTGACATTCAAATTGCAATCTGGAACGCCCTCTTTCTTTGGAAAATTCATGCATATTCGTCAAGAATCAGTTATCGAAAGCTAGAACTTTGAAACTTTTGCACACTTGCAGAATTGAATGAAAAGTCACGACCCACCTCAACATTCAATCATTAAGAATTCTAGAATGCCACTTTGGTTGTGGCTTCTATCCATACAGATCTCGAGAGTGTTTCTAGCCTCTTCTAGCGTACGTTTTGCACTGCTGGAGAATTGAATACAAAGTCAAGAACCATCTTGACATTCAAATGGTAATCCGGAACGCCCTCTTTCTTTGCAAAATTCATGCATATTCGTCAAGAATCGGTTCCCGAAAGCTAGAACTTTGGAAGGTTTGCACACTTGCAGAATTGAATGAAAAGTCACGACCCAGCTCAACTTTCAATCAATAAGAATTCTAGAATGCCACTATGGTTGTGGCTTCTATCCATACAGATCTCGAGGGTGTTTCTAGCCTCTTCTAGCGTACGTTTTACACCGTTGGAGAATTGAATACAAAGTCAAGAACCATCTTGACATTCAAATTGCAATCTGGAATGCCCGCTTTCTTTGCAAAATTCATTCATATTCGTCAAGAATCGGTTACCGAAAAACAGAACTTTTTAACTTTTGCACACTTGCAGAATTGAATGAAAAGTCACGACCCAGCTCAACATTCAATCAATAAGTTTTCTAGAATGCCACTTGGGTTGTGGCTTCTATCCATACATTTCTCGAGGGTGTTTCTAGCCTCTTCTAGCGTACGTTTTGCACTGCTGGAGAACTGAATACAAAGTGAAGAACCATCTTGACATTCAAATTGCAATCTGGAACGCCCTCTTTCTTCGCAAAATTCATGCATATTCGTCAAGAATCGGTTACCGAAAGCTAGAACTTTGGAACTTTTGCACACTTGCAGAATTGAATGAAAAGTCACGACCCACCTAAACATTCAATCAATGAGAATTCTAGAATGCCACTTTGGTTGTGGCTTCTATCCATACATATCTCGAGGGTGTTTCTAGCCTCTTCTAGCGTACGTTTTGCACTGCTGGAGAATTGAATACAAAGTCAAGAACCATCTTGACATTCAAATTGCAATCTGGAACGCCCTCTTTCTTTGCAAAATTCATGCATATTCGTCAAGAATCGGTTACCGAAAGCTAGAACTTTGGAAGGTTTGCACACTTGCAGAATTGAATGAAAAGTCACGACCCAGCTCAACTTTCAATCAATAAGAATTCTAGAATGCCACTATGGTTGTGGCTTCTATCCATACAGATCTCGAGAGTGTTTCTAGCCTCTTCTAGCTTACGTTTTGCACTGCTGAAGAATTGAATACAAAGTTAAGAAGCATCTTGACATTCAAATTGCTATCTGGAACGCCCTCTTTCTTTGTAAAATTCATGCATATTCGTCAAGAATCGGTTACCGAAAGCTAGAACTTTGGAACTTTTGCACACTTGCAGAGTTGAATGAAAAGTCACGACCCACCTCAACATTCAATCAATAAGAATTCTAGAATGCCACTTTGGTTGTGGCTTCTATCCATACAGATCTCGAGAGTCTTTCTAGCCTCTTCTAGCGTACGTTTTGCACTGCTGAAGAATTGAATACAAAGTCAAGAACCATCGTGACATTCAAATTGCAATCTGGAATGCCCTCTTTCTTTGCAAAATTCATGCATATTCGTCAAGAATCGGTTACCGAACGCTAGAACTTTGGAACTTTTGCATACTTGCAGAATTGAATGAAAAGTCACGACCCATCTCAACATTCAATCAATAAGAATTCTAGAATGCCACTTTGGTTGTGGCTTCTATCCATACAGATCTCGAGGGTGTTTCTAGCCTCTTCTAGCGTACATTTTGCACTGCTGGAGAATTGAATACAAAGTCAAGAACCATCTTGACATTCAAATGGTAATCCGGAACGCCCTCTTTCTTTGCAAAATTCATGCATATTCGTCAAGAATCGGTTACCGAGAAATAGAACTTTGGAACTTTTGCACACTTGCAGAATTGAATGAAAAGTCACGACCCACCTCAACATTCAATCAATAAGATTTCTAGAATGCCACTTTGGTTGTGGCTTCTATCCATACAGATCTCGAGAGTATTTCTAGCCTCTTCTAGCGTACGTTTTGCACTGCTGAAGAATTGAATACAAAGTCAAGAACCATCTTGACATTCAAATTGCAATCTGGAACGCGCTCTTTCTTTGCAAGATTCATGCATATTCGTCAAGAATCAGTTACCGAAAGCTAGACTTTGGAACTTTTGCACACTTGCAGAATTGAATGAAAAGTCACGACCCACCTCAACATTCAATCAATAAGAATTCTAGAATGCCACTTTGGTTGTGGATTCTATCCATACAGATCTCGAGGGTGTTTCTAGCCTCTTCTACCGTACCTTTTGCACTGCTAAAGAATCGAATACAAATTCAAGAACCATCTTGACATTCAAATGGCAATCTGGAACGCCCTCTTTCTTTGGAAAATTCATGCATATTCGTCAAGAATCAGTTATCGAAAGCTAGAACTTTGAAACTTTTGCACACTTGCAGAATTGAATGAAAAGTCACGACCCACCTCAACATTCAATCATTAAGAATTCTAGAATGCCACTTTGGTTGTGGCTTCTATCCATACAGATCTCGAGAGTGTTTCTAGCCTCTTCTAGCGTACGTTTTGCACTGCTGGAGAATTGAATACAAAGTCAAGAACCATCTTGACATTCAAATGGTAATCCGGAACGCCCTCTTTCTTTGCAAAATTCATGCATATTCGTCAAGAATCGGTTACCGAACGCTAGAACTTTGGAACTTTTGCACACTTGCAGAATTGAATGAAAAGTCACGACCCACCTCAACATTCAATCAATAAGAATTCTAGAATGCCACTTTGGTTGTGGCTTCTATCCATACAGATCTCGAGGGTGTTTCTAGCCTCTTCTAGCTTACGTTTTGCACTGCTGAAGAATTGAATACAAAGTCAAGAACCATCTTGACATTCAAATGGTAATCCGGAACGCCCTCTTTCTTTGCAAAATTCATGCATATTCGTCAAGAATCGGTTACCGAGAAATAGAACTTTGGAACTTTTGCACACTTGCAGAATTGAATGAAAAGTCAAGACCCACCTCAACATTCAATCAATAAGATTTCTAGAATGCCACTTTGGTTGTGGCTTCTATCCATACAGATCTCGAGAGTGTTTCTAGCCTCTTCTAGCGTACGTTTTGCACTGCTGAAGAATTGAATACAAAGTTAAGAAGCATCTTGACATTCAAATTGCAATCTGGAACGCCCTCTTTCTTTGTAAAATTCATGCATATTCGTCAAGAATCGGTTACCGAAAGCTAGAACTTTGGAACTTTTGCACACTTGCAGAGTTGAATTAAAAGTCACGACCCACCTCAACATTCAATCAATAAGAATTCTAGAATGCCACTTTGGTTGTGGCTTCTATCCATACAGATCTCGAGAGTCTTTCTAGCCTCTTCTAGCGTATGTTTTGCACTGCTGAAGAATTGAATACAAAGTCAAGAACCATCGTGACATTCAAATTGCAATCTGGAATGCCCTCTTTCTTTGCAAAATTCATGCATATTCGTCAAGAATCGGTTACCGAACGCTAGAACTTTGGAACTTTTGCACACTTGCAGAATTGAATGAAAAGTCACGACCCACCTCAACATTCAATCAATAAGAATTCTAGAATGCCACTTTGGTTGTGGCTTCTATCCATACAGATCTCGAGGGTGTTTCTAGCCTCTTCTAGCGTACGTTTTGCACTGCTGGAGAATTGAATACAAAGTCAAGAACCATCTTGACATTCAAATGGTAATCCGGAACGCCCTCTTTCTTTGCAAAATTCATGCATATTCGTCAAGAATCGGTTACCGAGAAATAGAACTTTGGAACTTTTGCACACTTGCAGAATTGAATGAAAAGTCACGACCCACCTCAACATTCAATCAATAAGAATTCTAGAATGCCACTTTGGTTGTGGCTTCTATCCACACATATCTCGAGAGTGTTTCTAGCCTCTTCTAGCGTACGTTTTGCACTGCTGGAGAATTGAATACAAAGTCAAGAACCATCTTGACTTTCAAATTGCAATCTGGAACGCCCTCTTTCTTTGCAAAATTCATGCATATTCGTCAAGAATCGGTTACCGAAAGCTAGAACTTTGGAACTTTTGCACACTTGCAGAATTGAATGAAAAGTCACGACCCACCTCAACATTCAATCAATAAGAATTCTAGAATGCCACTTTGGTTGTGGATTCTATCCATACAGATCTCGAGGGTGTTTCTAGCCTCTTCTACCGTACCTTTTGCACTGCTAAAGAATCGAATACAAATTCAAGAACCATCTTGACATTCAAATGGCAATCTGGAACGCCCTCTTTCTTTGGAAAATTCATGCATATTCGTCAAGAATCAGTTATCGAAAGCTAGAACTTTGAAACTTTTGCACACTTGCAGAATTGAATGAAAAGTCACGACCCACCTCAACATTCAATCATTAAGAATTCTAGAATGCCACTTTGGTTGTGGCTTCTATCCATACAGATCTCGAGAGTGTTTCTAGCCTCTTCTAGCGTACGTTTTGCACTGCTGGAGAATTGAATACAAAGTCAAGAACCATCTTGACATTCAAATGGTAATCCGGAACGCCCTCTTTCTTTGCAAAATTCATGCATATTCGTCAAGAATCGGTTCCCGAAAGCTAGAACTTTGGAAGGTGTGCACACTTTTAGAATTGAATGAAAAGTCACGACCCAGCTCAACTTTCAATCAATAAGAATTCTAGAATGCCACTATGGTTGTGGCTTCTATCCATACAGATCTCGAGAGTGTTTCTAGCCTCTTCTAGCTTACGTTTTGCACTGCTGAAGAATTGAATACAAAGTTAAGAAGCATCTTGACATTCAAATTGCAATCTGGAACGCCCTCTTTCTTTGTAAAATTCATGCATATTCGTCAAGAATCGGTTACCGAAAGCTAGAACTTTGGAACTTTTGCACACTTGCAGAGTTGAATTAAAAGTCACGACCCACCTCAACATTCAATCAATAAGAATTCTAGAATGCCACTTTGGTTGTGGCTTCTATCCATACAGATCTCGAGAGTCTTTCTAGCCTCTTCTAGCGTATGTTTTGCACTGCTGAAGAATTGAATACAAAGTCAAGAACCATCGTGACATTCAAATTGCAATCTGGAATGCCCTCTTTCTTTGCAAAATTCATGCATATTCGTCAAGAATCGGTTACCGAACGCTAGAACTTTGGAACTTTTGCACACTTGCAGAATTGAATGAAAAGTCACGACCCACCTCAACATTCAATCAATAAGAATTCTAGAATGCCACTTTGGTTGTGGCTTCTATCCATACAGATCTCGAGGGTGTTTCTAGCCTCTTCTAGCGTACGTTTTGCACTGCTGGAGAATTGAATACAAAGTCAAGAACCATCTTGACATTCAAATGGTAATCCGGAACGCCCTCTTTCTTTGCAAAATTCATGCATATTCGTCAAGAATCGGTTACCGAGAAATAGAACTTTGGAACTTTTGCACACTTGCAGAATTGAATGAAAAGTCACGACCCACCTCAACATTCAATCAATAAGATTTCTAGAATGCCACTTTGGTTGTGGCTTCTATCCACACATATCTCGAGAGTGTTTCTAGCCTCTTCTAGCGTACGTTTTGCACTGCTGGAGAATTGAATACAAAGTCAAGAACCATCTTGACTTTCAAATTGCAATCTGGAACGCCCTCTTTCTTTGCAAAATTCATGCATATTCGTCAAGAATCGGTTACCGAAAGCTAGAACTTTGGAACTTTTGCACACTTGCAGAATTGAATGAAAAGTCACGACCCAGCTCAACATTCAATCAATAAGAATTCTAGAATGCCACTTTGGTTGTGGATTCTATCCATACAGATCTCGAGCGTGTTTCTAGCCTCTTCTAGCGTACGTTTTGCACTGCTGAAGAATTGAATACAAAGTCAAGAACCATCTTGACATTCAAATTGCAATCTGGAACGCCCTCTTTCTTAGCAAAATTCATGCATATTCGTCAAGAATCAGCTACCGAAAGCTAGAACTTTGGAACTTTTGCACACTTGCAGAATTGAATGAAAAGTCACGACCCACCTCAACATTCAATCAATAAGATTTCTAGAATGCCACTTTGGTTGTGGCTTCTATCCATACAGATCTCGAGAGTGTTTCTAGCCTCTTCTAGCGTACGTTTTGCACCACTGAAGAATTGAATACAAAGTCAAGAACCATCTTGACTTTCAAATGGCAATCTGGAACGCCCTCTTTCTTTGCAAAATTCATGCATATTCGTCAAGAATCGGTTACCGAAAGCTAGGCTTTGGAACTTTTGCACACTTGCAGAATTGAACGAAAAGTCACGACCCACCTCAACATTCAATCAATAAGAATTCTAGAATGCCACTTTGGTTGTGGCTTCTATCCACACATATCTCGAGAGTGTTTCTAGCCTCTTCTAGCGTACGTTTTGCACTGCTGGAGAATTGAATACAAAGTCAAGAACCATCTTGACTTTCAAATTGCAATCTGGAACGCCCTCTTTCTTTGCAAAATTCATGCATATTCGTCAAGAATCGGTTACCGAAAGCTAGAACTTTGGAACTTTCGCACACTTGCAGAATTGAATGAAAAGTCACGACCCACCTCAACATTCAATCAATAAGAATTCTAGAATGCCACTTTGGTTGTGGCTTCTATCCATACAGATCTCGAGGGTGTTTCTAGCCTCTTCTAGCGTACGTTTTGCACTGCTGAAGAATTGAATACAAAGTCAAGAACCATCTTGACATTCAAATTGCAATCTGGAACGCCATCTTTCTTTGCAAAATTCATGCATATTCGTCAAGAATCGGTTACCGAGAAATAGAACTTTGGAACTTTTGCACACTTGCAGAATTGAATGAAAAGTCACGACCCACCTCAACATTCAATCAATAAGAATTCTAGAATGCCACTTTGGTTGTGGCTTCTATCCACACAGATCTCGAGAGTGTTTCTAGCCTCTTCTAGCGTACGTTTTGCACCGATGCAGAATTGAATACAAAGTCAAGAACCATCTTGTCATTCAAATGGCAATCTGGAACGCCCTCTTTCTTTGCAAAATTCATGCATATTCGTCAAGAATCGGTTACCGAGAAATAGAACTTTGGAACTTTTGCACACTTGCAGAATTGAATGAAAAGTCACGACCCTGAAGGGAATTGGAAGACACGCAGCGGAAATTAACTTTAAAAATTTTTCCATTCCCAGCCAGGATCTACCGAATGTGTTTAAGTCAAGGAGAAAGAAGTGTTACCTTCGGTACTCGAGCTTTGGTCGCGACCTCAGTGTCCACTAGTCGCGACTCCTCGCCTCTGGAACTTTCAGTCGCGACCTCCTCAGCTTCTAGTCGCGACCTCCTCTGCTTCTAGTCGCGATCTGTCGCCTCTGGAGTTGTTAGTCGCGACCTCTTCTGCCTCTAGTCGCGACCGGACGTCTCTGGAGTTTGTAGTCGCGACCTACTCTGCTTCTAGTCGCGACCTGTCGCCTCTGGAGCTTTTAGTCGCGACCTCTTCAACTTCACGTCGCGACCTGTCTCCTCTTTACGGATTTCTGGCGTTCAGATGCCCGTATGGTCGCGACCTCAGGGTGTTCTGGTCGCGACCTTGCTTCGTGTCTGGTCGTATCGTAGAAGTCGACAGCTCAGATCGGCTTCCTCTACCGGTATCCACACGAACAGCGTTCCAATTGCGAACGACGTGCTAGCGCCTCTTGTCCCTCTAGGGCTTTCTGGAGATTCCGTCCTCACCGTCTCTATTTCGGCCGTTTCTTATCTGCAAACCTTTTGCACTCTCCCTGCCCCCTTTTCTCACGACTGAATGTGTGTGAAGAGATCTATCTTGTGTGTGGAACCCTAGCTCCTAATGTCAAATATATAGGAAGCTATCGGGCTTCTAATAGGGCCGGGCTTCAGAATTAATCTTATATTAATTCTGAATTAATACAATATCATATATTGCATAATTTAATAAGAAACTGATTAAATAAATATGGTTTATATTAAATCCGTCCCACAGATTTAATTCACCTATTTATTTAATTCAAAATAAAGATAAGACAGAATTATATTTGATTTATTCTCATAAATCAAATTTGAGATATCTTATCAATTTAAATTTCAAATTCAAATAGATCATATCCATTTAAATTCAAATTCAAAATTGATAGAGATTTAATTTATCCTTATAAATTAAATCTTACAAATATCTCTTATATTATATATATAATACATATATAAACTAATTTATATATATATATAATATATATCCACCCTAGATTATTCATTGAATCTAGACATCTCTTAGATTCAATGAATCTGGACATCATAGCTCGTATTGGGCTGTTTTGTGTGCGACCCTGTAGGCCCATATGAAGTTGGCAGTGGCCCAGTTACTATACTGACCCACAAGTCGTAAGCGGTCTCTAGCAAGGCATTACGACTACCCAAAACATATGAGGATCGATAAACGATGTAACCTTTCATACAACCATATCACGTCCCTTTTGTCACACGATATTTCGGTCAAGGATGAGGCATGGAGAACGTCATCCTCCTGTTCCTGACCGTTACTTTCTCGATCCCTGAGTAGTCTGAATATAGAAATGGAACTACCCTTCCATTCCAGTATGGCCATACATTTCTCAGACTCACTCATCGAGGGGCCCAGTAATATCTCTCTACGAATGTGAGGGACAAATTCCATCTTGACCATTCACATTCCTCCGCATGAAAAACCACTAAGCCCGAGCATAGCCTTTATGATCACTCGGTCAAAAGTGACTTTTGACTAGGTCAAAGCTGAGCGTTTGTCATGTAGGAATCCATGATGATCTCAGGTCAAAGGGCATAGTGACATGGCTTGTATATGAGAGAAGCTTATGACTTGACCCATGCAGCTCTCTCATTGCGGGTCGGTCCAACACCCTGTACTCTTACATGTGCTTATGACTTTGATTTATATCTCTATATATCTTCAAAGTCATACTGGTCTTATTTCATCTCTGCTCCCACATAGATGACCGACCAGGGACATTTAGGATAAGATCATGAGTTATCCAAGGATGGTCATCACAGTAAACATGCAAATAATGTGATAACCTGATACAATGATTGGCCCCTAGGGCACAATTTCCAACAGACCCACCTCAACATTCAATCAATAAGAATTCTAGAATGCCACTTTGGTTGTGGCTTCTATCCATACATATCTCGATGGTGTTTCTAGCCTCTTCTAGCGTACGTTTTGCACTGCTGGAGAATTGAATACAAAGTCAAGAACCATCTTGACTTTCAAATTGCAATCTGGAACGCCCTCTTTCTTTGCAAAATTCATGCATATTCGTCAAGAATCGGTTACCGAAAGCTAGAACTTTGGAACTTTTGCACACTTGCAGAATTGAATGAAAAGTCACGACCCAGCTCAACATTCAATCAATAAGAATTCTAGAATGCCACTTTGGTTGTGGCTTCTATCCATACAGATCTCGAGCGTGTTTCTAGCCTCTTCTAGCGTACGTTTTGCACTGCTGAAGAATTGAATACAAAGTCAAGAACCATCTTGACATTCAAATTGCAATCTAGAACGCCCTCTTTCTTTAACAAAATTCATGCATATTCGTCAAGAATCAGCTACCGAAAGCTAGAACTTTGGAACTTTTGCACACTTGCAGAATTGAATGAAAAGTCACGACCCACCTCAACATTCAATCAATAAGATTTCTAGAATGCCACTTTGGTTGTGGCTTCTATCCATACAGATCTCGAGAGTGTTTCTAGCCTCTTCTAGCGTACGTTTTGCACTGCTGAAGAATTGAATAAAAAGTCAAGAACCATCTTGAAATCAAATTGCAATCTAGAACGCGCTCTTTCTTTGCAAGATTCATGCATATTCGTCAAGAATCAGTTACCGAAAGCTAGACTTTTGAACTTTTGCACACTTGCAGAATTGAATGAAAAGTCACGACCCACCTCAACATTCAATCAATAAGAATTCTAGAATGCCACTATGGTTGTGGCTTCTATCCATACATATCTCGAGGGTGTTTCTAGCCTCTTCTAGCGTACGTTTTGCACTGCTGGAGAATTGAATACAAAGTTAAGAACCATCTTGACATTCAAATTGCAATCCGGAACGCCCTCTTTCTTTGCAAAATTCATGCATATTCGTCAAGAATCGGTTACCGAAAGCTAGAACTTTGGAACTTTTGCACGCTTGCAGAATTGAATGAAAAGTCACGACCCACCTCAACATTCAATCAACAAGAATTCTAGAATGCCACTTTGGTTGTGGCTTCTATCCATACATATCTCGAGGGTGTTTCTAGCCTCTTCTATCGTAAGTTTTACACTGCTGGAGAATTGAATACAAAGTTAAGAACCATCTTGACATTCAAATTGCAATCCGGAACGCCCTCTTTCTTTGCAAAATTCATGCATATTCGTCAAGAATCGGTTACCGAAAGCTAGAACTTTGGAACTTTTGCACGCTTGCAGAATTGAATGAAAAGTCACGACCCACCTCAACATTCAATCAACAAGAATTCTAGAATGCCACTTTGGTTGTGGCTTCTATCCATACAGATCTCGAGGGTGTTTCTAGCCTCTTCTAGCGTACGTTTTACACTGCTGGAGAATTGAATACAAAGTCAAGAACCATCTTGACATTCAAATGGTAATCCGGAACGCCCTCTTTCTTTGCAAAATTCATGTATATTCGTCAAGAATCGGTTACCGAAAGCTAGAACTTTGGAACTTTTGCACACTTGCAGAATTGAATGAAAAGTCACGACCCACCTCAACATTCAATCAATAAGATTTCTAGAATGCCACTTTGGTTGTGGCTTCTATACATACAGATCTCGAGAGTGTTTCTAGCCTCTTCTAGCGTACGTTTTGCACTGCTGAAGAATTGAATACAAAGTCAAGAACCATCTTGACATTCAAATTGCAATCTGGAACGCCCTCTTTCTTTGTAAAATTCATGCATATTCGTCAAGAATCGGTTACCGAAAGCTAGAACTTTGGAACTTTTGCACACTTGCAGAGTTGAATGAAAAGTCACGACCCACCTCAACATTCAATCAATAAGAATTCTAGAATGCCACTTTGGTTGTGGCTTCTATCCATACAGATCTCGAGCGTGTTTCTAGCCTCTTCTAGCGTACGTTTTGCACTGCTGAAGAATTGAATACAAAGTCAAGAACCATCTTGACATTCAAATTGCAATCTGGAACGCCCGCTTTCTTTGCAAAATTCATGCATATTCGTCAAGAATCGGTTACCGAAAGCTAGAACTTTGGAAGGTTTGCACACTTGCAGAATTGAATGAAAAGTCACGACCCACCTCAACATTCAATCAATAAGAATTCTAGAATGCCACTTTGGTTGTGGCTTCTATCCATAGAGGTCTCGAGAGTGTTTCTAGCCTCTTCTAGCTTACGTTTTGCACTGCTGAAGAATTGAATACAAAGTTAAGAAGCATCTTGACATTCAAATTGCAATCTGGAACGCCCTCTTTCTTTGCAAAATTCATGCATATTCGTCAAGAATCGGTTACCGAAAGCTAGAACTTTGGAACTTTTGTACACTTGCAGAATTGAATGAAAAGTCACGACCCACGTCAACATTCAATCAACAAGAATTCTAGAATGCCACTTTGGTTGTGGCTTCTATCCATACAGATCTCGAGGGTGTTTCTAGCCTCTTCTAGCGTACATTTTACACTGCTGGAGAATTGAATACAAAGTCAAGAACCATCTTGACATTCAAATGGTAATCCGGAACGCCCTCTTTCTTTGCAAAATTCATGAATATTCTTCAAGAATCGGTTACCGAAAGCTAGAACTTTGGAACTTTTGCACACTTGCAGAATTGAATGAAAAGTCACGACCCACCTCAACATTCAATCAATAAGAATTCTAGAATGCCACTTTGGTTGTGGCTTCTATCCATAGAGGTCTCGAGAGTGTTTCTAGCCTCTTCTAGCGTACGTTTTGCACTGCTGAAGAATTGAATACAAAGTTAAGAACCATCTTGACATTCAAATTGCAATCTGGAACGCCCTCTTTCTTTGCAAAATTCATGCATATTCGTCAAGAATCGGTTACCGAAAAATAGAACTTTGGAACTTTTGCACACTTGCAGAATTGAATGAAAAGTCACGACCCACCTCAACATTCAATCAATAAGATTTCTAGAATGCCACTTTAGTTGTGGCTTCTATCCATACATATCTCGAGGGTGTTTCTAGCCTCTTCTAGCGTACGTTTTGCACTGCTGGAGAATTGAATACAAAGTCAAGAACCATCTTGACATTCAAATGGTAATCCGGAACGCCCTCTTTCTTTGCAAAATTCATGCATATTCGTCAAGAATCGGTTACCGAATGCTAGAACTTTGGAACTTTTGCACACTTGCAGAATTGAATGAAAAGTCAAGACCCACCTCAACATTCAATAAACAAGAATTCTAGAATGCCACTTTGGTTGTGGCTTCTATCCATACAGATCTCGAGGGTGTTTCTAGCCTCTTCTAGCGTACGTTTTACACCGTTGGAGAATTGAATACAAAGTCAAGAACCATCTTGACATTCAAATTGCAATCTGGAATGCCCGCTTTCTTTGCAAAATTCATTCATATTCGTCAAGAATCGGTTACCGAAAAACAGAACTTTGGAACTTTTGCACACTTGCAGAATTGAATGAAAAGTCACGACCCAGCTCAACATTCAATCAATAAGTTTTCTAGAATGCCACTTGGGTTGTGGCTTCTATCCATACATTTCTCGAGGGTGTTTCTAGCCTCTTCTAGCGTACGTTTTGCACTGCTGGAGAACTGAATACAAAGTCAAGAACCATCTTGACATTCAAATTGCAATCTGGAACGCCCTCTTTCTTCGCAAATTTCATGCATATTCGTCAAGAATCGGTTACCGAAAGCTAGAACTTTGGAACTTTTGCACACTTGCAGAATTGAATGAAAAGTCACGACCCACCTAAACATTCAATCAATGAGAATTCTAGAATGCCACTTTGGTTGTGGCTTCTATCCATACATATCTCGAGGGTGTTTCTAGCCACTTCTAGCGTACGTTTTGCACTGCTGGAGAATTGAATACAAAGTCAAGAACCATCTTGACATTCAAATTGCAATCTGGAACGCCCTCTTTCTTTGCAAAATTCATGCATATTCGTCAAGAATCGGTTACCGAAAGCTAGAACTTTGGAAGGTTTGCACACTTGCAGAATTGAATGAAAAGTCACGACCCAGCTCAACTTTCAATCAATAAGAATTCTAGAATGCCACTATGGTTGTGGCTTCTATCCATACAGATCTCGAGAGTGTTTCTAGCCTCTTCTAGCTTACGTTTTGCACTGCTGAAGAATTGAATACAAAGTTAAGAAGCATCTTGACATTCAAATTGCTATCTGGAACGCCCTCTTTCTTTGTAAAATTCATGCATATTCGTCCAGAATCGGTTACCGAAAGCTAGAACTTTGGAACTTTTGCACACTTACAGAGTTGAATGAAAAGTCACGACCCACCTCAACATTCAATCAATAAGAATTCTAGAATGCCACTTTGGTTGTGGCTTCTATCCATACAGATCTCGAGAGTCTTTCTAGCCTCTTCTAGCGTACGTTTTGCACTGCTGAAGAATTGAATACAAAGTCAAGAACCATCGTGACATTCAAATTGCAATCTGGAACGCCCTCTTTCTTTGCAAGATTCATGCATATTCTTCAAGAATCAGTTACCGAAAGCTAGAACTTTGGAACTTTTGCACACTTGCAGAATTGAATGAAAAATCACGACCCACCCCAACATTCAATCAATAAGAATTCTAGAATGCCACTTTGGTTGTGGCTTCTATCCATACATATCTCGAGGGTGTTTCTAGCCTCTTCTAGCGTACGTTTTCACTGCTGGAGAATTGAATACAAAGTCAAGAACCATCTTGACTTTCAAATTGCAATCTGGAACGCCCTCTTTCTTTGCAAAATTCATGCATATTCGTCAAGAATCGGTTACCGAAAGCTAGAACTTTGGAACTTTTGCATACTTGCAGAATTGAATGAAAAGTCACGACCCAGCTCAACATTCAATCAATAAGAATTCTAGAATGCCACTTTGGTTGTGGCTTCTATCCATACAGATCTCGAGCGTGTTTCTAGCCTCTTCTAGCGTACGTTTTGCACTGCTGAAGAATTGAATACAAAGTCAAGAACCATCTTGACTTTCAATTTGCAATCTGGAACGCCCTCTTTCTTAGCAAGATTCATGCATATTCGTCAAGAATCAGCTACCGAAAGCTAGAACTTTGGAACTTTTGCACACTTGCAGAATTGAATGAAAAGTCACGACCCAGCTCAACATTCGATCAATAAGAATTCTAGAATGCCACTTTGGTTGTGGCTTCTATCCATACAGATCTCGAGGGTGTTTCTAGCCTCTTCTAGCGTACGTTTTGCACTGCTGAAGAATTGAATACAAAGTCAAGAACCATCTTGAAATCAAATTGCAATCTGGAACGCGCTCTTTCTTTGCAAGATTCATGCATATGCGTCAAGAATCGGTTACCGAAAGCTAGAACTTTGGAACTTTTGCACACTTGCAGAATTGAATGAAAAGTCACGACCCAGCTCAACATTCGATCAATAAGAATTCTAGAATGCCACTTTGGTTGTGGCTTCTATCCATACAGATCTCGAGAGTGTTTCTAGCCTCTTCTAGCGTACGTTTTGCACTGCTGGAGAATTGAATACAAAGTCAAGAACCATCTTGACATTCAAATGGTAATCCGGAACGCCCTCTTTCTTTGCAAAATTCATGCATATTCGTCAAGAATCGGTTCCCGAAAGCTAGAACTTTGGAAGGTGTGCACACTTGCAGAATTGAATGAAAAGTCACGACCCAGCTCAACTTTCAATCAATAAGAATTCTAGAATGCCACTATGGTTGTGGCTTCTATCCATACAGATCTCGAGAGTGTTTCTAGCCTCTTCTAGCTTACGTTTTGCTCTGCTGAAGAATTGAATACAAAGTTAAGAAGCATCTTGACATTCAAATTGCAATCTGGAATGCCCTCTTTCTTTGTAAAATTCATGCATATTCGTCAAGAATCGGTTACCGAAAGCTAGAACTTTGGAACTTTTGCACACTTGCAGAGTTGAATTAAAAGTCACGACCCACCTCAACATTCAATCAATAAGAATTCTAGAATGCCACTTTGGTTGTGGCTTCTATCCATACAGATCTCGAGAGTCTTTCTAGCCTCTTCTAGCGTATGTTTTGCACTGCTGAAGAATTGAATACAAAGTCAAGAACCATCGTGACATTCAAATTGCAATCTGGAATGCCCTCTTTCTTTGCAAAATTCATGCATATTCGTCAAGAATCGGTTACCGAACGCTAGAACTTTGGAACTTTTGCACACTTGCAGAATTGAATGAAAAGTCACGACCCACCTCAACATTCAATCAATAAGAATTCTAGAATGCCACTTTGGTTGTGGCTTCTATCCATACAGATCTCGAGGGTGTTTCTAGCCTCTTCTAGCGTACGTTTTGCACTGCTGAAGAATTGAATACAAAGTCAAGAACCATCTTGAAATCAAATTGCAATCTGGAACGCGCTCTTTCTTTGCAAGATTCATGCATATGCGTCAAGAATCGGTTACCGAAAGCTAGAACTTTGGAACTTTTGCACACTTGCAGAATTGAATGAAAAGTCACGACCCAGCTCAACATTCGATCAATAAGAATTCTAGAATGCCACTTTGGTTGTGGCTTCTATCCATACAGATCTCGAGAGTGTTTCTAGCCTCTTCTAGCGTACGTTTTGCACTGCTGGAGAATTGAATACAAAGTCAAGAACCATCTTGACATTCAAATGGTAATCCGGAACGCCCTCTTTCTTTGCAAAATTCATGCATATTCGTCAAGAATCGGTTCCCGAAAGCTAGAACTTTGGAAGGTGTGCACACTTGCAGAATTGAATGAAAAGTCACGACCCAGCTCAACTTTCAATCAATAAGAATTCTAGAATGCCACTATGGTTGTGGCTTCTATCCATACAGATCTCGAGAGTGTTTCTAGCCTCTTCTAGCTTACGTTTTGCTCTGCTGAAGAATTGAATACAAAGTTAAGAAGCATCTTGACATTCAAATTGCAATCTGGAATGCCCTCTTTCTTTGTAAAATTCATGCATATTCGTCAAGAATCGGTTACCGAAAGCTAGAACTTTGGAACTTTTGCACACTTGCAGAGTTGAATTAAAAGTCACGACCCACCTCAACATTCAATCAATAAGAATTCTAGAATGCCACTTTGGTTGTGGCTTCTATCCATACAGATCTCGAGAGTCTTTCTAGCCTCTTCTAGCGTATGTTTTGCACTGCTGAAGAATTGAATACAAAGTCAAGAACCATCGTGACATTCAAATTGCAATCTGGAATGCCCTCTTTCTTTGCAAAATTCATGCATATTCGTCAAGAATCGGTTACCGAACGCTAGAACTTTGGAACTTTTGCACACTTGCAGAATTGAATGAAAAGTCACGACCCACCTCAACATTCAATCAATAAGAATTCTAGAATGCCACTTTGGTTGTGGCTTCTATCCATACAGATCTCGAGGGTGTTTCTAGCCTCTTCTAGCGTACGTTTTGCACTGCTGGAGAATTGAATACAAAGTCAAGAACCATCTTGACATTCAAATGGTAATCCGGAACGCCCTCTTTCTTTGCAAAATTCATGCATATTCGTCAAGAATCGGTTACCGAGAAATAGAACTTTGGAACTTTTGCACACTTGCAGAATTGAATGAAAAGTCACGACCCACCTCAACATTCAATCAATAAGATTTCTAGAATGCCACTTTGGTTGTGGCTTCTATCCACACATATCTCGAGAGTGTTTCTAGCCTTTTCTAGCGTACGTTTTGCACTGCTGGAGAATTGAATACAAAGTCAAGAACCATCTTGACTTTCAAATTGCAATCTGGAACGCCCTCTTTCTTTGCAAAATTCATGCATATTCGTCAAGAATCGGTTACCGAAAGCTAGAACTTTGGAACTTTTGCACACTTGCAGAATTGAATGAAAAGTCACGACCCAGCTCAACATTCAATCAATAAGAATTCTAGAATGCCACTTTGGTTGTGGCTTCTATCCATACAGATCTTGAGCGTGTTTCTAGCCTCTTCTAGCGTACGTTTTGCACTGCTGAAGAATTGAATACAAAGTCAAGAACCATCTTGACATTCAAATTGCAATCTGGAACGCCCTCTTTCTTAGCAAAATTCATGCATATTCGTCAAGAATCAGCTACCGAAAGCTAGAACTTTGGAACTTTCGCACACTTGCAGAATTGAATGAAAAGTCACGACCCACCTCAACATTCAATCAATAAGAATTCTAGAATGCCACTTTGGTTGTGGCTTCTATCCATACAGATCTCGAGAGTGTTTCTAGCCTCTTCTAGCGTACGTTTTGCACTGCTGAAGAATTGAATACAAAGTCAAGAACCATCTTGACATTCAAATTGCAATCTGGAACGCCCTCTTTCTTTGCAAAATTCATGCATATTCGTCAAGAATTAGTTACCGAAAGCTAGAACTTTGGAACTTTTGCACACTTGCAGAATTGAATGAAAAGTCACGCCCACCTTAACATTCAATCAATAAGATTTCTAGAATGCCACTTTGGTTGTGGCTTCTATCCATACAGATCTCGAGGGTGTTTCTAGCCTCTTCTAGCGTACGTTTTGCACCGATGCAGAATTGAATACAAAGTCAAGAACCATCTTGTCATTCAAATGGCAATCTGGAACGCCCTCTTTCTTTGCAAAATTCATGCATATTCGTCAAGAATCAGTTACCGAAAGCTAGAACTTTGGAACTTTTGCACACTTGCAGAATTGAATGAAAAGTCACGACCCTGAAGGGAATTGGAAGACACGCAGCGGAAATTAACTTTAAAAATTTTTCCATTCCCAGCCAGGATCTACCGAATGTGTTTAAGTCAAGGAGAAAGAAGTGTTACCTTCGGTACTCGAGCTTTGGTCGCGACCTCAGTGTCCACTAGTCGCGACTCCTCGCCTCTGGAACTTTCAGTCGCGACCTCCTCAGCTTCTAGTCGCGACCTCCTCTGCTTCTAGTCGCGATCTGTCGCCTCTGGAGTTGTTAGTCGCGACCTCTTCTGCCTCTAGTCGCGACCGGACGTCTCTGGAGTTTGTAGTCGCGACCTACTCTGCTTCTAGTCGCGACCTGTCGCCTCTGGAGCTTTTAGTCGCGACCTCTTCAACTTCACGTCGCGACCTGTCTCCTCTTTACGGATTTCTGGCGTTCAGATGCCCGTATGGTCGCGACCTCAGGGTGTTCTGGTCGCGACCTTGCTTCGTGTCTGGTCGTATCGTAGAAGTCGACAGCTCAGATCGGCTTCCTCTACCGGTATCCACACGAACAGCGTTCCAATTGCGAACGACGTGCTAGCGCCTCTTGTCCCTCTAGGGCTTTCTGGAGATTCCGTCCTCACCGTCTCTATTTCGGCAGTTTCTTATCTGCAAACCTTTTGCACTCTCCCTGCCCCCTTTTCTCACGACTGAATGTGTGTGAAGAGATCTATCTTGTGTGTGGAACCCTAGCTCCTAATGTCAAATATATAGGAAGCTATCGGGCTTCTAATAGGGCCGGGCTTCAGAATTAATCTTATATTAATTCTGAATTAATACAATATCATATATTGCATAATTTAATAAGAAACTGATTAAATAAATATGGTTTATATTAAATCCGTCCCACAGATTTAATTCACCTATTTATTTAATTTAAAATAAAGATAAGACAGAATTATATTTGATTTATTCTCATAAATCAAATTTGAGATATCTTATCAATTTAAATTTCAAATTCAAATAGATCATATCCATTTAAATTCAAATTCAAAATTGATAGAGATTTAATTTATCCTTATAAATTAAATCTTACAAATATCTCTTATATTATATATATAATACATATATAAACTAATTTATATATATATATAAAATATATATCCACCCTAGATTATTCATTGAATCTAGACATCTCTTAGATTCAATGAATCTGGACATCATAGCTCGTATTGGGCTGTTTTGTGTGCGACCCTGTAGGCCCATATGAAGTTGGCAGTGGCCCAGTTACTATACTGACCCACAAGTCGTAAGCGGTCTCTAGCAAGGCATTACGACTACCCAAAACATATGAGGATCGATAAACGATGTAACCTTTCATACAACCATATCACGTCCCTTTTGTCACACGATATTTCGGTCAAGGATGAGGCATGGAGAACGTCATCCTCCTGTTCCTGACCGTTACTTTCTCGATCCCTGAGTAGTCTGAATATAGAAATGGAACTACCCTTCCATTCCAGTATGGCCATACATTTCTCAGACTCACTCATCGAGGGGCCCAGTAATATCTCTCTACGAATGTGAGGGACAAATTCCATCTTGACCATTCACATTCCTCCGCATGAAAAACCACTAAGCCCGAGCATAGCCTTTATGATCACTCGGTCAAAAGTGACTTTTGACTAGGTCAAAGCTGAGCGTTTGTCATGTAGGAATCCATGATGATCTCAGGTCAAAGGGCATAGTGACATGGCTTGTATATGAGAGAAGCTTATGACTTGACCCATGCAGCTCTCTCATTGCGGGTCGGTCCAACACCCTGTACTCTTACATGTGCTTATGACTTTGATTTATATCTCTATATATCTTCAAAGTCATACTGGTCTTATTTCATCTCTGCTCCCACATAGATGACCGACCAGGGACATTTAGGATAAGATCATGAGTTATCCAAGGATGGTCATCACAGTAAACATGCAAATAATGTGATAACCTGATACAATGATTGGCCCCTAGGGCACAATTTCCAACAGACCCACCTCAACATTCAATCAATAAGAATTCTAGAATGCCACTTTGGTTGTGGCTTCTATCCATACATATCTCGATGGTGTTTCTAGCCTCTTCTAGCGTACGTTTTGCACTGCTGGAGAATTGAATACAAAGTCAAGAACCATCTTGACTTTCAAATTGCAATCTGGAACGCCCTCTTTCTTTGCAAAATTCATGCATATTCGTCAAGAATCGGTTACCGAAAGCTAGAACTTTGGAACTTTTGCACACTTGCAGAATTGAATGAAAAGTCACGACCCAGCTCAACATTCAATCAATAAGAATTCTAGAATGCCACTTTGGTTGTGGCTTCTATCCATACAGATCTCGAGCGTGTTTCTAGCCTCTTCTAGCGTACGTTTTGCACTGCTGAAGAATTGAATACAAAGTCAAGAACCATCTTGACATTCAAATTGCAATCTGGAACGCCCTCTTTCTTAGCAAAATTCATGCATATTCGTCAAGAATCAGCTACCGAAAGCTAGAACTTTGGAACTTTTGCACACTTGCAGAATTGAATGAAAAGTCACGACCCACCTCAACATTCAATCAATCAGATTTCTAGAATGCCACTTTGGTTGTGGCTTCTATCCATACAGATCTCGAGAGTGTTTCTAGCCTCTTCTAGCGTACGTTTTGCACTGCTGAAGAATTGAATAAAAAGTCAAGAACCATCTTGAAATGAAATTGCAATCTAGAACGCGCTCTTTCTTTGCAAGATTCATGCATATTCGTCAAGAATCAGTTACCGAAAGCTAGACTTTTGAACTTTTGCACACTTGCAGAATTGAATGAAAAGTCACGACCCACCTCAACATTCAATCAATAAGAATTCTAGAATGCCACTTTGGTTGTGGCTTCTATCCATACAGATCTCGAGCGTGTTTCTAGCCTCTTCTAGCGTACGTTTTGCACTGCTGAAGAATTGAATACAAAGTCAAGAACCATCTTGACATTCAAATTGCAATCTGGAACGCCCTCTTTCTTTGCAAAATTTATGCATATTCGTCAAGAATTAGTTACCGAAAGCTAGAACTTTGGAACTTTTGCACACTTGCAGAATTGAATCAAAAGTCACGCCCACCTTAACATTCAATCAATAAGATTTCTAGAATGCCACTTTGGTTGTGGCTTCTATCCATACAGATCTCGAGGGTGTTTCTAGCCTCTTCTAGCGTACGTTTTGCACCGCTGCAGAATTGAATACAAAGTCAAGAACCATCTTGTCATTCAAATGGCAATCTGGAACGCCCTCTTTCTTTGCAAAATTCATGCATATTCGTCAAGAATCAGTTACCGAAAGCTAGAACTTTGGAACTTTTGCACACTTGCAGAATTGAATGAAAAGTCACGACCCACCTCAACATTCGATCAATAAGAATTCTAGAATGCCACTTTGGTTGTGGCTTCTATCCATACAGATCTCGAGGGTGTTTCTAGCCTCTTCTAGCGTACGTTTTGCACTGCTGAAGAATTGAATACAAAGTCAAGAACCATCTTGACATTCAAATTGCAATCTGGAACGCCCTCTTTCTTTGCAAGATTCATGCATATTCTTCAAGAATCAGTTACCGAAAGCTAGAACTTTGGAACTTTTGCACACTTGCAGAATTGAATGAAAAATCACGACCCACCCCAACATTCAATCAATAAGAATTCTAGAATGCCACTTTGGTTGTGGCTTCTATCCATACATATCTCGAGGGTGTTTCTAGCCTCTTCTAGCGTACGTTTTGCACTGCTGGAGAATTGAATACAAAGTCAAGAACCATCTTGACTTTCAAATTGTAATCTGGAACGCCCTCTTTCTTTGCAAAATTCATGCATATTCGTCAAGAATCGGTTACCGAAAGCTAGAACTTTGGAACTTTTGCAGACTTGCAGAATTGAATGAAAAGTCACGACCCAGCTCAACATTCAATCAATAAGAATTCTAGAATGCCACTTTGGTTGTGGCTTCTATCCATACAGATCTCGAGCGTGTTTCTAGCCTCTTCTAGCGTACGTTTTGCACTGCTGAAGAATTGAATACAAAGTTTAGAACCATCTTGACTTTCAATTTGCAATCTGGAACGCCCTCTTTCTTAGCAAAATTCATGCATATTCGTCAAGAATCAGCTACCGAAAGCTAGAACTTTGGAACTTTTGCACACTTGCAGAATTGAATGAAAAGTCACGACCCAGCTCAACATTCGATCAATAAGAATTCTAGAATGCCACTTTGGTTGTGGCTTCTATCCATACAGATCTCGAGGGTGTTTCTAGCCTCTTCTAGCGTACGTTTTGCACTGCTGAAGAATTGAATACAAAGTCAAGAACCATCTTGAAATCAAATTGCAATCTGGAACGCGCTCTTTCTTTGCAAGATTCATGCATATGCGTCAAGAATCGGTTACCGAAAGCTAGAACTTTGGAACTTTTGCACACTTGCAGAATTGAATGAAAAGTCACGACCCAGCTCAACATTCGATCAATAAGAATTCTAGAATGCCACTTTGGTTGTGGCTTCTATCCATACAGATCTCGAGGGTGTTTCTAGCCTCTTCTAGCGTACGTTTTGCACTGCTGAAGAATTGAATACAAAGTCAAGAACCATCTTGACATTCAAATTGCAATCTGGAACGCCCTCTTTCTTTGCAAAATTTATGCATATTCGTCAAGAATTAGTTACCGAAAGCTAGAACTTTGGAACTTTTGCACACTTGCAGAATTGAATCAAAAGTCACGCCCACCTTAACATTCAATCAATAAGATTTCTAGAATGCCACTTTGGTTGTGGCTTCTATCCATACAGATCTCGAGGGTGTTTCTAGCCTCTTCTAGCGTACGTTTTGCACCGCTGCAGAATTGAATACAAAGTCAAGAACCATCTTGTCATTCAAATGGCAATCTGGAACGCCCTCTTTCTTTGCAAAATTCATGCATATTCGTCAAGAATCAGTTACCGAAAGCTAGAACTTTGGAACTTTTGCACACTTGCAGAATTGAATGAAAAGTCACGACCCACCTCAACATTCGATCAATAAGAATTCTAGAATGCCACTTTGGTTGTGGCTTCTATCCATACAGATCTCGAGGGTGTTTCTAGCCTCTTCTAGCGTACGTTTTGCACTGCTGAAGAATTGAATACAAAGTCAAGAACCATCTTGACATTCAAATTGCAATCTGGAACGCCCTCTTTCTTTGCAAGATTCATGCATATTCTTCAAGAATCAGTTACCGAAAGCTAGAACTTTGGAACTTTTGCACACTTGCAGAATTGAATGAAAAATCACGACCCACCCCAACATTCAATCAATAAGAATTCTAGAATGCCACTTTGGTTGTGGCTTCTATCCATACATATCTCGAGGGTGTTTCTAGCCTCTTCTAGCGTACGTTTTGCACTGCTGGAGAATTGAATACAAAGTCAAGAACCATCTTGACTTTCAAATTGTAATCTGGAACGCCCTCTTTCTTTGCAAAATTCATGCATATTCGTCAAGAATCGGTTACCGAAAGCTAGAACTTTGGAACTTTTGCAGACTTGCAGAATTGAATGAAAAGTCACGACCCAGCTCAACATTCAATCAATAAGAATTCTAGAATGCCACTTTGGTTGTGGCTTCTATCCATACAGATCTCGAGCGTGTTTCTAGCCTCTTCTAGCGTACGTTTTGCACTGCTGAAGAATTGAATACAAAGTTTAGAACCATCTTGACTTTCAATTTGCAATCTGGAACGCCCTCTTTCTTAGCAAAATTCATGCATATTCGTCAAGAATCAGCTACCGAAAGCTAGAACTTTGGAACTTTTGCACACTTGCAGAATTGAATGAAAAGTCACGACCCAGCTCAACATTCGATCAATAAGAATTCTAGAATGCCACTTTGGTTGTGGCTTCTATCCATACAGATCTCGAGGGTGTTTCTAGCCTCTTCTAGCGTACGTTTTGCACTGCTGAAGAATTGAATACAAAGTCAAGAACCATCTTGAAATCAAATTGCAATCTGGAACGCGCTCTTTCTTTGCAAGATTCATGCATATGCGTCAAGAATCGGTTACCGAAAGCTAGAACTTTGGAACTTTTGCACACTTGCAGAATTGAATGAAAAGTCACGACCCAGCTCAACATTCGATCAATAAGAATTCTAGAATGCCACTTTGGTTGTGGCTTCTATCCATACAGATCTCGAGGGTGTTTCTAGCCTCTTCTAGCGTACGTTTTGCACTGCTGAAGAATTGAATACAAAGTCAAGAACAATCTTGACTTTCAAATTGCAATCTAGAACGCCCTCTTTCTTTGCAAAATTCATGCATATTCATCAAGAATCAGCTACCGAAAGCTAGAACTTTGGAACTTTTGCACACTTGCAGAATTGAATGAAAAGTCACGACCCACCTCAACATTCAATCGATAAGATTTCTAGAATGCCACTTTGGTTGTGGCTTCTATCCATACAGATCTCGAGAGTGTTTCTAGCCTCTTCTAGCGTACGTTTTGCACTGCTGAAGAATTGAATACAAAGTCAAGAACCATCTTGACATTCAAATTGCAATCTGGAACGCCCTCTTTCTTTGCAAAATTCATGCATATTCGTCAAGAATCAGTTACCGAAAGCTAGAACTTTGGAACTTTCGCACACTTGCAGAATTGAATGAAAAGTCACGACCCACCTCAACATTCGATCAATAAGAATTCTAGAATGCCACTTTGGTTGTGGCTTCTATCCATACAGATCTCGAGGGTGTTTCTAGCCTCTTCTAGCGTACGTTTTGCACTGCTGAAGAATTGAATAAAAAGTCAAGAACCATCTTGACATTCAAATTGCAATCTGGAACGCCCTCTTTCTTTGCAAGATTCATGCATATTCTTCAAGAATCAGTTACCGAAAGCTAGAACTTTGGAACTTTTGCACACTTGCAGAATTGAATGAAAAATCACGACCCACCCCAACATTCAATCAATAAGAATTCTAGAATGCCACTTTGGTTGTGGCTTCTATCCATACATATCTCGAGGGTGTTTCTAGCCTCTTCTAGCGTACGTTTTGCACTGCTGGAGAATTGAATACAAAGTCAAGAACCATCTTGACTTTCAAATTGCAATCTGGAACGCCCTCTTTCTTTGCAAAATTCATGCATATTCGTCAAGAATCGGTTACCGAAAGCTAGAACTTTGGAACTTTTGCATACTTGCAGAATTGAATGAAAAGTCACGACCCAGCTCAACATTCAATCAATAAGAATTCTAGAATGCCACTTTGGTTGTGGCTTCTATCCATACAGATCTCGAGCGTGTTTCTAGCCTCTTCTAGCGTACGTTTTGCACTGCTGAAGAATTGAATACAAAGTCAAGAACCATCTTGACTTTCAATTTGCAATCTAGAACGCCCTCTTTCTTAGCAAAATTCATGCATATTCGTCAAGAATCAGCTACCGAAAGCTAGAACTTTGGAACTTTTGCACACTTGCAGAATTGAATGAAAAGTCACGACCCACCGCAACATTCAATCAATAAGATTTCTAGAATGCCACTTTGGTTGTGACTTCTATCCATACAGATCTCGAGAGTGTTTCTAGCCTCTTCTAGCGTACGTTTTGCACTGCTGAAGAATTGAATACAAAGTCAAGAACCATCTTGAAATCAAATTGCAATCTGGAACGCGCTCTTTCTTTGCAAGATTCATGCATATGCGTCAAGAATCGGTTACCGAAAGCTAGAACTTTGGAACTTTTGCACACTTGCAGAATTGAATGAAAAGTCACGACCCAGCTCAACATTCGATCAATAAGAATTCTAGAATGCCACTTTGGTTGTGGCTTCTATCCATACAGATCTCGAGGGTGTTTCTAGCCTCTTCTAGCGTACGTTTTGCACTGCTGAAGAATTGAATACAAAGTCAATAACAATCTTGACTTTCAAATTGCAATCTAGAACGCCCTCTTTCTTTGCAAAATTCATGCATATTCATCAAGAATCAGCTACCGAAAGCTAGAACTTTGGAACTTTTGCACACTTGCAGAATTGAATGAAAAGTCACGACCCACCTCAACATTCAATCGATAAGATTTCTAGAATGCCACTTTGGTTGTGGCTTCTATCCATACAGATCTCGAGAGTGTTTCTAGCCTCTTCTAGCGTACGTTTTGCACTGCTGAAGAATTGAATACAAAGTCAAGAACCATCTTGACATTCAAATTGCAATCTGGAACGCCCTCTTTCTTTGCAAAATTCATGCATATTCGTCAAGAATCAGTTACCGAAAGCTAGAACTTTGGAACTTTCGCACACTTGCAGAATTGACTGAAAAGTCACGACCCACCTCAACATTCAATCAACAAGAATTCTAGAATGCCACTTTGGTTGTGGCTTCTATCCATACAGATCTCGAGAGTGTTTCTAGCCTCTTCTAGCGTACGATTTGCACTGCTGAAGAATTGAATACAAAGTCAAGAACCATCTTGACATTCAAATGGCAATATAGAAAGCCCTCTTTCTTTGCAAAATTCATGCATATTCGTCAAGAACCAGTTACCGAAAGCTAGAACTTTGGAACTTTTGCACACTTGCAGAATTGAATGAAAAGTCACCACCCACCTCAACATTCGATCAATAAGAATTCTAGAATGCCACTTTGGTTGTGGCTTCTATCCATACAGATCTCGAGGGTGTTTCTAGCCTCTTCTAGCGTACGTTTTGCACTGCTGAAGAATTGAATACAAAGTCAAGAACCATCTTGACATTCAAATTGCAATCTGGAACGCCCTCTTTCTTTGCAAGATTCATGCATATTCTTCAAGAATCAGTTACCGAAAGCTAGAACTTTGGAACTTTTGCACACTTGCAGAATTGAATGAAAAATCACGACCCACCCCAACATTCAATCAATAAGAATTCTAGAATGCCACTTTGGTTGTGGCTTCTATCCATACATATCTCGAGGGTGTTTCTAGCCTCTTCTAGCGTACGTTTTGCACTGCTGGAGAATTGAATACAAAGTCAAGAACCATATTGACTTTCAAATTGCAATCTGGAACGCCCTCTTTCTTTGCAAAATTCATGCATATTCGTCAAGAATCGGTTACCGAAAGCTAGAACTTTGGAACTTTTGCATACTTGCAGAATTGAATGAAAAGTCACGACCCAGCTCAACATTCAATCAATAAGAATTCTAGAATGCCACTTTGGTTGTGGCTTCTATCCATACAGATCTCGAGCGTGTTTCTAGCCTCTTCTAGCGTACGTTTTGCACTGCTGAAGAATTGAATACAAAGTCAAGAACCATCTTGACTTTCAATTTGCAATCTAGAACGCCCTCTTTCTTAGCAAAATTCATGCATATTCGTCAAGAATCAGCTACCGAAAGCTAGAACTTTGGAACTTTTGCACACTTGCAGAATTGAATGAAAAGTCACGACCCACCGCAACATTCAATCAATAAGATTTCTAGAATGCCACTTTGGTTGTGACTTCTATCCATACAGATCTCGAGAGTGTTTCTAGCCTCTTCTAGCGTACGTTTTGCACTGCTGAAGAATTGAATACAAAGTCAAGAACCATCTTGAAATCAAATTGCAATCTGGAACGCGCTCTTTCTTTGCAAGATTCATGCATATGCGTCAAGAATCGGTTACCGAAAGCTAGAACTTTGGAACTTTTGCACACTTGCAGAATTGAATGAAAAGTCACGACCCAGCTCAACATTCGATCAATAAGAATTCTAGAATGCCACTTTGGTTGTGGCTTCTATCCATACAGATCTCGAGGGTGTTTCTAGCCTCTTCTAGCGTACGTTTTGCACTGCTGAAGAATTGAATACAAAGTCAAGAACAATCTTGACTTTCAAATTGCAATCTAGAACGCCCTCTTTCTTTGCAAAATTCATGCATATTCATCAAGAATCAGCTACCGAAAGCTAGAACTTTGGAACTTTTGCACACTTGCAGAATTGAATGAAAAGTCACGACCCACCTCAACATTCAATCGATAAGATTTCTAGAATGCCACTTTGGTTGTGGCTTCTATCCATACAGATCTCGAGAGTGTTTCTAGCCTCTTCTAGCGTACGTTTTGCACTGCTGAAGAATTGAATACAAAGTCAAGAACCATCTTGACATTCAAATTGCAATCTGGAACGCCCTCTTTCTTTGCAAAATTCATGCATATTCGTCAAGAATCAGTTACCGAAAGCTAGAACTTTGGAACTTTCGCACACTTGCAGAATTGACTGAAAAGTCACGACCCACCTCAACATTCAATCAACAAGAATTCTAGAATGCCACTTTGGTTGTGGCTTCTATCCATACAGATCTCGAGAGTGTTTCTAGCCTCTTCTAGCGTACGATTTGCACTGCTGAAGAATTGAATACAAAGTCAAGAACCATCTTGACATTCAAATGGCAATATAGAAAGCCCTCTTTCTTTGCAAAATTCATGCATATTCGTCAAGAACCAGTTACCGAAAGCTAGAACTTTGGAACTTTTGCACACTTGCAGAATTGAATGAAAAGTCACCACCCACCTCAACATTCGATCAATAAGAATTCTAGAATGCCACTTTGGTTGTGGCTTCTATCCATACAGATCTCGAGGGTGTTTCTAGCCTCTTCTAGCGTACGTTTTGCACTGCTGAAGAATTGAATACAAAGTCAAGAACCATCTTGACATTCAAATTGCAATCTGGAACGCCCTCTTTCTTTGCAAGATTCATGCATATTCTTCAAGAATCAGTTACCGAAAGCTAGAACTTTGGAACTTTTGCACACTTGCAGAATTGAATGAAAAATCACGACCCACCCCAACATTCAATCAATAAGAATTCTAGAATGCCACTTTGGTTGTGGCTTCTATCCATACATATCTCGAGGGTGTTTCTAGCCTCTTCTAGCGTACGTTTTGCACTGCTGGAGAATTGAATACAAAGTCAAGAACCATATTGACTTTCAAATTGCAATCTGGAACGCCCTCTTTCTTTGCAAAATTCATGCATATTCGTCAAGAATCGGTTACCGAAAGCTAGAACTTTGGAACTTTTGCATACTTGCAGAATTGAATGAAAAGTCACGACCCAGCTCAACATTCAATCAATAAGAATTCTAGAATGCCACTTTGGTTGTGGCTTCTATCCATACAGATCTTGAGCGTGTTTCCAGCCTCTTCTAGCGTACGTTTTGCACTGCTGAAGAATTGAATACAAAGTCAAGAACCATCTTGACTTTCAATTTGCAATCTGGAACGCCCTCTTTCTTAGCAAAATTCATGCATATTCGTCAAGAATCAGCTACCGAAAGCTAGAACTTTGGAACTTTTGCACACTTGCAGAATTGAATGAAAAGTCACGACCCACCGCAACATTCAATCAATAAGATTTCTAGAATGCCACTTTGGTTGAGACTTCTATCCATACAGATCTCGAGAGTGTTTCTAGCCTCTTCTAGCGTACGATTTGCACTGCTGAAGAATTGAATACAAAGTCAAGAACCATCTTGAAATCAAATTGCAATCTGGAACGCGCTCTTTCTTTGCAAGATTCATGCATATTCGTCAAGAATCGGTTACCGAAAGCTAGAACTTTGGAACTTTTGCACACTTGCAGAATTGAATGAAAAGTCACGACCCAGCTCAACATTCGATCAATAAGAATTCTAGAATGCCACTTTGGTTGTGGCTTCTATCCATACAGATCTCGAGAGTGTTTCTAGCCTCTTCTAGCGTACGTTCTGCACTGCTGAAGAATTGAATACAAAGTCAAGAACCATCTTGACATTCAAATGGCATTCTGGAACGCCCTCTTTCTTTGCAAAATTCATGCATATTCGTCAAGAGTCAGTTACGGAAAGCTAGAACTTTGGAACTTTTGCACACTTGCAGAATTGAATGAAAAGTCACGACCCACCTCAACATTCATTCAATAAGAATTCTAGAATGCCACTTTTGTTGTGGCATCTATCCATAGAGATCTCGAGAGTGTTTCTAGCCTCTTCTAGCGTACGTTTTGCACTGCTGAAGAATTGAATACAAATTTAAGAACCATCTTGACATTCAAATTGCAATCTGGAACGCCCTCTTTCTTTGCAAGATTCATGCATATTCGTCAAGAATCAGTTACCGAAAGCTAGAACTTTGGAACTTTTGCTCACTTGCATAATTGAATGAAAAGTCACGACCCACCTCAACATTCAATCAATAAGAATTCTAGAATGCCACTTTGGTTGTGGCTTCTATCCATACAGATCTCGAGAGTATTTCTAGCCTCTTCTACCGTACGTTTTGCACTGCTGAAGAATTGAATACAAAGTCAAGAACCATCTTGACATTCAAATTGCAATCTGGAATGCCCTCTTTCTTTGCAAGATTCATGTATATTCGTCAAGAATCAGTTACCGAAAGCTAGACTCTGGAACTTTTGCACACTTGCAGAATTGAATGAAAAGTCACGACCCACCTCAACATTCAATCAATAAGAATTCTAGAATGCCACTTTGGTTGTGGATTCTATCCATACAGATCTCGAGCGTGTTTCTAGCCTCTTCTAGCGTACGTTTTGCACTGCTGAAGAATCGAATACAAAGTCAAGAACCATCTTGACATTCAAATGGGAACGCCCTCTTTCATTACAAAATTCATGCATATTCGTCAAGAATCAGCTACCGAAAGCTAGAACTTTGGAACTTTTGCACACTTGCAGAATTGAATGAAAAGTCACGACCCACCTCAACATTCAATCAATAAGATTTCTAGAATGCCACTTTGGTTGTGGCTTCTATCCATACAGATCTCGAGAGTGTTTCTAGCCTCTTCTAGCGTATGTTTTGCACTGCTGAAGAATTGAATACAAAGTCAAGAACCATCTTGACATTCAAATTGCAATCTGGAACGCCCTCTTTCTTTGCAAAATTCATGCATATTCGCAAGAATCAGTTACCGAAAGCTAGAACTTTGGAACTTTCGCACACTTGCAGAATTGAATGAAAAGTCACGACCCACCTCAACATTCAATCAATAAGATTTCTAGAATGCCACTTTGGTTGTGGCTTCTATCCATACAGATCTCGAGAGTGTTTCTAGCCTCTTCTAGCGTATGTTTTGCACTGCTGAAGAATTGAATACAAAGTCAAGAACCATCTTGACATTCAAATTGCAATCTGGAACGCCCTCTTTCTTTGCAAAATTCATGCATATTCGCAAGAATCAGTTACCGAAAGCTAGAACTTTGGAACTTTCGCACACTTGCAGAATTGAATGAAAAGTCACGACCCACCTCAACATTCAATCAATAAGATTTCTAGAATGCCACATTGGTTGTGGCTTCTATCCATACAGATCTCGAGAGTGTTTCTAGCCTCGTCTAGCGTACGTTTTGCACCGCTGAAGACTTGAATACAAAGTCAAGAACCATCTTGACGTTCAAATGGCAATCTGGAACGCCCTCTTTCTTTGCAAGATTCATGCATATTCGTCAAGAATCAGTTACCGAAAGCTAGAACTTTGGAACTTTTGCACACTTGCAGAATTGAATGAAAAGTCACGACCCACCGCAACATTCAATCAATAAGAATTCTAGAATGCCACTTTGGTTGTGGCTTCTATCCATACATATCTCGAGAGTGTTTCTAGCCTCTTCTATAGTACGATTTGCACTGCTGAAGAATTGAATACAAAGTCAAGAACCATCTTGACATTCAAATGGCAATATAGAAAGCCTCTTTCTTTGCAAAATTCATGCATATTCGTCAAGAATCAGTTACCGAAAGCTAGAACTTTGGAACTTTTGCACACTTGCAGAATTAAATGAAAAGTCACGACCCACCTCAACATTCAATCAATAAGAATTCTAGAATGCCACTTTGGTTGTGGCTTCTATCCATACAGATCTCGAGAGTGTTTCTAGCCTCTTCTAGCGTACGTTTTGCACTGCTGAAGAATTGAATACAAAGTCAAGAACCATCTTGACATTCAAATGGCATTCTGGAACGCCCTCTTTCTTTGCAAAATTCATGCATATTCGTCAAGAGTCAGTTACGGAAAGCTAGAACTTTGGAACTTTTGCACACTTGCAGAATTGAATGAAAAGTCACGACCCACCTCAACATTCATTCAATAAGAATTCTAGAATGCCACTTTTGTTGTGGCATCTATCCATAGAGATCTCGAGAGTGTTTCTAGCCTCTTCTAGCGTACGTTTTGCACTGCTGAAGAATTGAATACAAATTTAAGAACCATCTTGACATTCAAATTGCAATCTGGAACGCCCTCTTTCTTTGCAAGATTCATGCATATTCGTCAAGAATCAGTTACCGAAAGCTAGAACTTTGGAACTTTTGCTCACTTGCATAATTGAATGAAAAGTCACGACCCACCTCAACATTCAATCAATAAGAATTCTAGAATGCCACTTTGGTTGTGGCTTCTATCCATACATATCTCGAGAGTGTTTCTAGCCTCTTCTAGCGTACGATTTGCACTGCTGAAGAATTGAATACAAAGTCAAGAACCATCTTGACATTCAAATGGCAATATAGAAAGCCTCTTTCTTTGCAAAATTCATGCATATTCGTCAAGAATCAGTTACCGAAAGCTAGAACTTTGGAACTTTTGCACACTTGCAGAATTAAATGAAAAGTCACGACCCACCTCAACATTCAATCAATAAGAATTCTAGAATGCCACTTTGGTTGTGGCTTCTATCCATACAGATCTCGAGAGTGTTTCTAGCCTCTTCTAGCGTACGTTTTGCACTGCTGAAGAATTGAATACAAAGTCAAGAACCATCTTGACATTCAAATGGCATTCTGGAACGCCCTCTTTCTTTGCAAAATTCATGCATATTCGTCAAGAGTCAGTTACGGAAAGCTAGAACTTTGGAACTTTTGCACACTTGCAGAATTGAATGAAAAGTCACGACCCACCTCAACATTCATTCAATAAGAATTCTAGAATGCCACTTTTGTTGTGGCATCTATCCATAGAGATCTCGAGAGTGTTTCTAGCCTCTTCTAGCGTACGTTTTGCACTGCTGAAGAATTGAATACAAATTTAAGAACCATCTTGACATTCAAATTGCAATCTGGAACGCCCTCTTTCTTTGCAAGATTCATGCATATTCGTCAAGAATCAGTTACCGAAAGCTAGAACTTTGGAACTTTTGCTCACTTGCATAATTGAATGAAAAGTCACGACCCACCTCAACATTCAATCAATAAGAATTCTAGAATGCCACTTTGGTTGTGGCTTCTGTTGGAAATCGTGCCCTAGGGGCCAATCATTGTCTTATGAACATTATTGATTTATGAATTTATTAATTGAGTTATCATATTATTTGCATGTTTACTATGATGACCATCCTTGGATAATTCATGATATTATCCTAAATGTCCCTGGTCGATCATCTATGTGGGAGCACAGATGAAATAAGACCAGTATGACTTTGAAGATGTATAGAGATATAAATCAAAGTCATAAGCACATGTAAGAGTACAGGGTGTTGGACCGACCCGCTATGAGAGAACTGCATGGGTAACGTCATAAGCTTCTCTCATATACAAACCATGTCAATATGCCCTTTGACCTGAGATCATCATGGATTCCTACATGACAAAACGCTCAGCTTTGACCTAGTCAAAAGTCACTTTTGACCGAGTGATCATAAAGACTATGTTCGGGCTTAGTGGTTTTTCATGCGGAGGAATGTGAATGGTCAAGATGGAATTTGTCCCTCACATTCGTGGAGAGATATTACTGGGCCCCTCGATGAGTGAGTCTGAGAAATGTATGGCCATACTGTAATGGAAAGGTAGTTCCATTTCTATAGTCAGACTACTCAGGGATCGAGAAAGTAACGGTCGGGAATAGGAGGATGACATTATCCATGCCTCATCCATGACCAAAATATCGCGTGACAGAAGGGACATGATATGGTTGTATAAAAGGTTACATCGTTTATCGATCCTCATATGATTTGGGTAGTCGTTATGTCTTGCTAGAGACCGCTTGCGACTTGTGGGCTAGTATAGCAAATGGCCCACTGCCAACTTCATATGGGCCTACAGGGTCGCACACAAAATAGCCCAACACGAGCTATGATGTCCAGATTCATTGAATCTAAGACATGTCCAGATTCAATGAAAGATCCAGGTGAATGTATATATATTTATTTATATTCGTATATATATAAATTCGTATATATATATATATATATTATATATATGAGATATATGAGATTTAATTTATAAGGATAAATTAAATCCCTATCACGTTTGAATTCAAAATTCAAATTGATAGGATATCTCATATAAGAGATATTTATAAGATTTAATTTATAAGGATAAATTAAATCTCTATCACGTTTGAAATTCGAAATTCAAATTGATAGGATATCTCATATAAGAGATATTTATAAGATTTAATTTATAAGGATAAATTAAATCTCTATCACGTTTGAAATTCGAAATTCAAATTGATAGGATATCTCATATAAGAGATATTTATAAGATTTAATTTATAAGGATAAATTAAATCTCTATCACGTTTGAAATTCGAAATTTAAATTGATAGGATATCTCAAATTTGATTTATGGGAATAAATCAAATATAACTCAGTCTCATCTTTATTTAAAGTTAAATAAATAAGTAATTAAATCTGTGGGACGGATTTAATATTATTTTATTTAATTAGTTTCTTATAAAATTATACAATATATGATATTGTATCAATTCGGAATTAATATAAGATTAACTCCAAAATCCAATTAGGGGAAGTGGAAAAACGCATACCATCCTCTATATCTGATTGGAGGAGCTACGTTTGAAAATAACACAGAACACAAAAGGCCGAACGGAATCTGCAAAAGGTTTGCAGACAAGAAACTGCCGAAATAGAGACGGAGACTTGTGAAAGCCTTGGAGGGACAGGAGACGCTAGCACGTCGTTCGTGGTTGGAACGCTGTTCGTGTGGATACCAGTAGAGGAAGCCGACCTGAGGCGTCGACTTCTTGTGATCGGAAAGAGACCACCGTCCGCGGAGAGAATCTGTGAAGGTCGCTGAGGAACACTCCATCGATTTCTTGCGATCAGAAAGAGATCACCACCCACGTAAAGAAGCTGTGAAATTCGCTGAGCAACACTAAGGGTAATGATTCTTTCCACTTGACTTAAACACATACGGCAGATCCTGGCAAGGAATGGAAAATTTTTAAAGTTTATTTCCGCTGCGTGTCTTCCAATTCCTTACAGCTTCTATCCATACAGATCTCGAGAGTATTTCTAGCCTCTTCTACCGTACGTTTTGCACTGCTGAAGAATTGAATACAAAGTCAAGAACCATCTTGACATTCAAATTGCAATCTGGAATGCCCTCTTTCTTTGCAAGATTCATGTATATTCGTCAAGAATCAGTTACCGAAAGCTAGACTTTGGAACTTTTGCACACTTGCAGAATTGAATGAAAAGTCACGACCCACCTCAACATTCAATCAATAAGAATTCTAGAATGCCACTTTGGTTGTGGATTCTATCCATACAGATCTCGAGCGTGTTTCTAGCCTCTTCTAGCGTACGTTTTGCACTGCTGAAGAATCGAATACAAAGTCAAGAACCATCTTGACATTCAAATGGGAACGCCCTCTTTCTTTACAAAATTCATGCATATTCGTCAAGAATCAGCTACCGAAAGCTAGAACTTTGGAACTTTTGCACACTTGCAGAATTGAATGAAAAGTCACGACCCACCTCAACATTCAATCAATAAGATTTCTAGAATGCCACTTTGGTTGTGGCTTCTATCCATACAGATCTCGAGAGTGTTTCTAGCCTCTTCTAGCGTACGTTTTGCACTGCTGAAGAACTGAATACAAAGTCAAGAACCATCTTGACATTCAAATTGCAATCTGGAACGCCCTCTTTCTTTGCAAAATTCATGCATATTCGCAAGAATCAGTTACCGAAAGCTAGAACTTTGGAACTTTCGCACACTTGCAGAATTGAATGAAAAGTCACGACCCACCTCAACATTCAATCAATAAGATTTCTAGAATGCCACTTTGGTTGTGGCTTCTATCCATACATATCTCGAGAGTGTTTCTAGCCTCTTCTAGCGTACGATTTGCACTGCTGAAGAATTGAATACAAAGTCAAGAACCATCTTGACATTCAAATGGCAATATAGAAAGCCTCTTTCTTTGCAAAATTCATGCATATTCGTCAAGAATCAGTTACCGAAAGCTAGAACTTTGGAACTTTTGCACACTTGCAGAATTAAATGAAAAGTCACGACCCACCTCAACATTCAATCAATAAGAATTCTAGAATGCCACTTTGGTTGTGGCTTCTATCCATACAGATCTCAAGAGTGTTTCTAGCCTCTTCTAGCGTACGTTTTGCACTGCTGAAGAATTGAATACAAAGTCAAGAACCATCTTGACATTCAAATGGCATTCTGGAACGCCCTCTTTCTTTGCAAAATTCATGCATATTCGTCAAGAGTCAGTTACGGAAAGCTAGAACTTTGGAACTTTTGCACACTTGCAGAATTGAATGAAAAGTCACGACCCACCTCAACATTCATTCAATAAGAATTCTAGAATGCCACTTTTGTTGTGGCATCTATCCATAGAGATCTCGAGAGTGTTTCTAGCCTCTTCTAGCGTACGTTTTGCACTGCTGAAGAATTGAATACAAATTTAAGAACCATCTTGACATTCAAATTGCAATCTGGAACGCCCTCTTTCTTTGCAAGATTCATGCATATTCGTCAAGAATCAGTTACCGAAAGCTAGAACTTTGGAACTTTTGCTCACTTGCATAATTGAATGAAAAGTCACGACCCACCTCAACATTCAATCAATAAGAATTCTAGAATGCCACTTTGGTTGTGGCTTCTATCCATACAGATCTCGAGAGTATTTCTAGCCTCTTCTACCGTACGTTTTGCACTGCTGAAGAATTGAATACAAAGTCAAGAACCATCTTGACATTCAAATTGCAATCTGGAATGCCCTCTTTCTTTGCAAGATTCATGTATATTCGTCAAGAATCAGTTACCGAAAGCTAGACTTTGGAACTTTTGCACACTTGCAGAATTGAATGAAAAGTCACGACCCACCTCAACATTCAATCAATAAGAATTCTAGAATGCCACTTTGGTTGTGGATTCTATCCATACAGATCTCGAGAGTGTTTCTAGCCTCTTCTAGCGTACGTTTTGCACTGCTGAAGAATTGAATACAAAGTCAAGAACCATCTTGACATTCAAATGGCATTCTGGAACGCCCTCTTTCTTTGCAAAATTCATGCATATTCGTCAAGAGTCAGTTACGGAAAGCTAGAACTTTGGAACTTTTGCACACTTGCAGAATTGAATGAAAAGTCACGACCCACCTCAACATTCATTCAATAAGAATTCTAGAATGCCACTTTTGTTGTGGCATCTATCCATAGAGATCTCGAGAGTGTTTCTAGCCTCTTCTAGCGTACGTTTTGCACTGCTGAAGAATTGAATACAAATTTAAGAACCATCTTGACATTCAAATTGCAATCTGGAACGCCCTCTTTCTTTGCAAGATTCATGCATATTCGTCAAGAATCAGTTACCGAAAGCTAGAACTTTGGAACTTTTGCTCACTTGCATAATTGAATGAAAAGTCACGACCCACCTCAACATTCAATCAATAAGAATTCTAGAATGCCACTTTGGTTGTGGCTTCTATCCATACAGATCTCGAGAGTATTTCTAGCCTCTTCTACCGTACGTTTTGCACTGCTGAAGAATTGAATACAAAGTCAAGAACCATCTTGACATTCAAATTGCAATCTGGAATGCCCTCTTTCTTTGCAAGATTCATGTATATTCGTCAAGAATCAGTTACCGAAAGCTAGACTTTGGAACTTTTGCACACTTGCAGAATTGAATGAAAAGTCACGACCCACCTCAACATTCAATCAATAAGAATTCTAGAATGCCACTTTGGTTGTGGATTCTATCCATACAGATCTCGAGAGTGTTTCTAGCCTCTTCTAGCGTACGTTTTGCACTGCTGAAGAATCGAATACAAAGTCAAGAACCATCTTGACATTCAAATGGGAACGCCCTCTTTCTTTACAAAATTCATGCATATTCGTCAAGAATCAGCTACCGAAAGCTAGAACTTTGGAACTTTTGCACACTTGCAGAATTGAATGAAAAGTCACGACCCACCTCAACATTCAATCAATAAGATTTCTAGAATGCCACTTTGGTTGTGGCTTCTATCCATACAGATCTCGAGAGTGTTTCTAGCCTCTTCTAGCGTACGTTTTGCACTGCTGAAGAATTGAATACAAAGTCAAGAACCATCTTGACATTCAAATTGCAATCTGGAACGCCCTCTTTCTTTGCAAAATTCATGCATATTCGCAAGAATCAGTTACCGAAAGCTAGAACTTTGGAACTTTCGCACACTTGCAGAATTGAATGAAAAGTCACGACCCACCTCAACATTCAATCAATAAGATTTCTAGAATGCCACATTGGTTGTGGCTTCTATCCATACAGATCTCGAGAGTGTTTCTAGCCTCGTCTAGCGTACGTTTTGCACCGCTGAAGACTTGAATACAAAGTCAAGAACCATCTTGACGTTCAAATGGCAATCTGGAACGCCCTCTTTCTTTGCAAGATTCATGCATATTCGTCAAGAATCAGTTACCGAAAGCTAGAACTTTGGAACTTTTGCACACTTGCAGAATTGAATGAAAAGTCACGACCCACCGCAACATTCAATCAATAAGAATTCTAGAATGCCACTTTGGTTGTGGCTTCTATCCATACATATCTCGAGAGTGTTTCTAGCCTCTTCTAGCGTACGATTTGCACTGCTGAAGAATTGAATACAAAGTCAAGAACCATCTTGACATTCAAATGGCAATATAGAAAGCCTCTTTCTTTGCAAAATTCATGCATATTCGTCAAGAATCAGTTACCGAAAGCTAGAACTTTGGAACTTTTGCACACTTGCAGAATTGAATGAAAAGTCACGACCCAGCTCAACATTCAATCCATAAGAATTCTAGAATGCCACTTTGGTTGTGGCTTCTATCCATACAGATCTCGAGAGTGTTTCTAGCCTCTTCTAGCGTACGTTTTGCACTGCTGAAGAACTGAATACAAAGTCAAGAACCTTCTTGACATTCAAATTGCAATCTGGAATGCCCTCTTTCTTTGCAAAATTCATGCATATTCATCAAGAATTAGCTACCGAAAGCTAGAACTTTGGAACTTTTGCACACTTGCAGAATTGAATGAAAAGTCACGACCCACCTCAACATTCAATCAATAAGAATTCTACAATGCCACTTTGGTTGTGGCTTCGATCCATACAGATCTCGAGAGTGTTTCTAGCCTCTTCTAGTGTACGTTTTGCACTGCTGAAGAATTGAATAAAAAGTCAAGAACCATCTTGAAATCAAATTGCAATCTAGAACGCGCTCTTTCTTTGCAAGATTCATGCATATTCGTCAAGAATCAGTTACCGAAAGCTAGACTTTTGAACTTTTGCACACTTGCAGAATTGAATGAAAAGTCACGACACACCTCAACATTCAATCAATAACAATTCTAGAATGCCACTTTGGTTGTGGATTCTATCCATACAGATCTCGAGCGTGTTTCTAGCCTCTTCTAGCGTACGTTTTGCACTGCTGAAGAATCGAATACAAATTCAAGAACCATCTTGACATTCAAATGGAAATCTGGAACGCCCTCTTTCTTTGCAAAATTCATGCATATTCGTCAAGAATCAGTTACCGAAAGCTAGAACTTTGGAACTTTCGCACACTTGCAGAATTGAATGAAAAGTCACGACCCACCTCAACATTCAATCAATAAGAATTCTAGAATGCCACTTTGGTTGTGGCTTCTATCCATACAGATCTCGAGAGTGTTTCTAGCCTCTTCTAGCGTACGTTTTGCACTGCTGAAGAATTGAATACAAAGTCAAGAACCATCTTGACATTCAAATGGCAATCTGGAACGCCCTCTTTCTTTGCAAAATTCATGCATATTCGTCAAGAATTAGTTACCGAAAGCTAGAACTTTAGAATTTTTGCACACTTGCAGAATTGAATGAAAAGTCACGCCCACCTTAACATTCAATCAATAAGATTTCTAGAATGCCACTTTGGTTGTGGCTTCTATCCATACAGATCTCGAGGGTGTTTCTAGCCTCTTCTAGCGTACGTTTTGCACCGCTGCAGAATTGAATACAAAGTCAAGAACCATCTTGACATTCAAATGGCAATCTGGAATGCCCTCTTTCTTTGCAAAATTCATGCATATTCGTCAAGAATCGGTTACGAAAGCTAGAACTTTGGAACTTTTGCACACTTGCAGAATTGAATGAAAAGTCACGACCCAGCTCAACATTCGATCAATAAGAATTCTAGAATGCCACTTTGGTTGTGGCTTCTATCCATACAGATCTCGAGCGTGTTTCTAGCCTCTTCTAGCGTACGTTTTGCACTGCTGAAGAATTGAATACAAAGTCAAGAACCATCTTGACATTCAAATTTCAATCTGGAACGCCCTCTTTCTTTGCAAGATTCATGCATATTCTTCAAGAATCAGTTACCGAAAGCTAGAACTTTGGAACTTTTGCACACTTGCAGAATTGAATGAAAAATCACGACCCACCCCAACATTCAATCAATAAGAATTCTAGAATGCCACTTTGGTTGTGGCTTCTATCCATACATATCTCGAGGGTGTTTCTAGCCTCTTCTAGCGTACGTTTTGCACTGCTGGAGAATTGAATACAAAGTCAAGAACCATCTTGACTTTCAAATTGCAATCTGGAACGCCCTCTTTCTTTGCAAAATTCATGCATATTCGTCAAGAATCGGTTACCGAAAGCTAGAACTTTGGAACTTTTGCACACTTGCAGAATTGAATGAAAAGTCACGACCCAGCTCAACATTCAATCCATAAGAATTCTAGAATGCCACTTTGGTTGTGGCTTCTATCCATACAGATCTCGAGAGTGTTTCTAGCCTCTTCTACCGTACGTTTTGCACTGCTGAAGAATTGAATACAAAGTCAAGAACCATCTTGACATTCAAATTGCAATCTGGAATGCCCTCTTTCTTTGCAAGATTCATGTATATTCGTCAAGAATCAGTTACCGAAAGCTAGACTTTGGAACTTTTGCACACTTGCAGAATTGAATGAAAAGTCACGACCCACCTCAACATTCAATCAATAAGAATTCTAGAATGCCACTTTGGTTGTGGATTCTATCCATACAGATCTCGAGCGTGTTTCTAGCCTCTTCTAGCGTACGTTTTGCACTGCTGAAGAATCGAATACAAAGTCAAGAACCATCTTGACATTCAAATGGGAACGCCCTCTTTCTTTGCAAAATTCATGCATATTCGTCGAGAATCAGCTACCGAAAGCTAGAACTTTGGAACTTTTGCACACTTGCAGAATTGAATGAAAAGTCACGACCCACCTCAACATTCAACCAGTAAGAATTCTAGAATGCCACTTTGGTTGTGGCTTCTATCCATACAGATCTCGAGAGTGTTTCTAGCCTCTTCTACCGTACGTTTTACACTGCTGAAGAATTGAATACAAAGTCAAGAACCATCTTGACATTCAAATGGCAATCTGGAACGCCCTCTTTCTTTGCAAAATTCATGCATATTCGTCAAGAATCAGTTACCGAAAGCTAGAACTTTGGAACTTTTGCACACTTGCAGAATTGAATGAAAAGTCACGACCCAGCTCAACATTCAATCAATAAGAATTCTAGAATGCCACTTTGGTTGTGGCTTCTATCCATACAGATCTCGAGAGTGTTTCTAGCCTCGTCTAGCATACGTTTTGCACCGCTGAAGACTTGAATACAAAGTCAAGAACCATCTTGACGTTCAAATGGCAATCTGGAACGCCCTCTTTCTTTGCAAGATTCATGCGTATTCGTCAAGAATCAGTTACCGAAAGCTAGAACTTTGGAACTTTTGCACACTTGCAGAATTGAATGAAAAGTCACGACCCACCGCAACATTCAATCAATAAGAATTCTAGAATGCCACTTTGGTTGTGGCTTCTATCCATACATATCTCGAGAGTGTTTCTAGCCTCTTCTAGCGTACGATTTGCACTGCTGAAGAATTGAATACAACGTCAAGAACCATCTTGACATTCAAATGGCAATATAGAAAGCCTCTTTCTTTGCAAAATTCATGCATATTCGTCAAGAATCAGTTACCGAAAGCTAGAACTTTGGAACTTTTGCACACTTGTAGAATTAAATGAAGAGTCACGACCCACCTCAACATTCAATCAATAAGAATTCTAGAATGCCACTTTGGTTTTGGCTTCTATCCATACAGATCTCGAGAGTGTTTCTAGCCTCTTCTAGCGTACGTTTTGCACTGCTGAAGAATTGAATACAAAGTCAAGAACCATCTTGACATTCAAATTGCAATCTGGAACGCCCTCTTTCTTTACAAAATTCATGCATATTCGTCAAGAATCAGTTACCGAAAGCTAGAACTTTGGAACTTTTGCACACTTGCAGAATTGAATGAAAAGTCACGACCCACCTCAACATTCAACCAGTAAGAATTCTAGAATGCTGGAACGCCCTCTTTCTTTGCAAGATTCATGCATATTCGTCAAGAATCAGTTACCGAAAGCTAGAACTTTGGAACTTTTGCACACTTGCAGAATTGAATGAAAAGTCACGACCCAGCTCAACATTCAATCAATAAGAATTCTAGAATGCCACTTTGGTTGTGGCTTCTATCCATACAGATCTCGAGCGTGTTTCTAGCCTCTTCTAGCGTACGTTTTGCACTGCTGAAGAATTGAATACAAAGTCAAGAACCATCTTGACTTTCAAATTGCAATCTAGAACGCCCTCTTTCTTTGCAAAATTCATGCATATTCATCAAGAATTAGCTACCGAAAGCTAGAACTTTGGAACTTTTGCACACTTGCAGAATTGAATGAAAAGTCACGACCCACCTCAACATTCAATCAATAAGATTTCTAGAATGCCACTTTGGTTGTGGCTTCGATCCATACAGATCTCGAGAGTGTTTCTAGCCTCTTCTAGCGTACGTTTTGCACTGCTGAAGAATTGAATAAAAAGTCAAGAACCATCTTGAAATCAAATTGCAATCTAGAACGCGCTCTTTCTTTGCAAGATTCATGCATATTCGTCAAGAATCAGTTACCGAAAGCTAGACTTTTGAACTTTTGCACACTTGCAGAATTGAATGAAAAGTCACGACACACCTCAACATTCAATCAATAACAATTCTAGAATGCCACTTTGGTTGTGGATTCTATCCATACAGATCTCGAACGTGTTTCTAGCCTCTTCTAGCGTACGTTTTGCACTGCTGAAGAATCGAATACAAATTCAAGAACCATCTTGACATTCAAATGGAAATCTGGAACGCCCTCTTTCTTTGCAAAATTCATGCATATTCGTCAAGAATCAGTTACCGAAAGCTAGAACTTTGGAACTTTCGCACACTTGCAGAATTGAATGAAAAGTCACGACCCACCTCAACATTCAATCAATAAGAATTCTAGAATGCCACTTTGGTTGTGGCTTCTATCCATACAGATCTCGAGAGTGTTTCTAGCCTCTTCTAGCGTACGTTTTGCACTGCTGAAGAATTGAATACAAAGTCAAGAACCATCTTGACATTCAAATGGCAATCTGGAACGCCCTCTTTCTTTGCAAAATTCATGCATATTCGTCAAGAATTAGTTACCGAAAGCTAGAACTTTAGAACTTTTGCACACTTGCAGAATTGAATGAAAAGTCACGCCCACCTTAACATTCAATCAATAAGATTTCTAGAATGCCACTTTGGTTGTGGCTTCTATCCATACAGATCTCGAGGGTGTTTCTAGCCTCTTCTAGCGTACGTTTTGCACCGCTGCAGAATTGAATACAAAGTCAAGAACCATCTTGACATTCAAATGGCAATCTGGAACGCCCTCTTTCTTTGCAAAATTCATGCATATTCGTCAAGAATCGGTTACGAAAGCTAGAACTTTGGAACTTTTGCACACTTGCAGAATTGAATGAAAAGTCACGACCCAGCTCAACATTCGATCAATAAGAATTCTAGAATGCCACTTTGGTTGTGGCTTCTATCCATACAGATCTCGAGCGTGTTTCTAGCCTCTTCTAGCGTACGTTTTGCACTGCTGAAGAATTGAATACAAAGTCAAGAACCATCTTGACATTCAAATTTCAATCTGGAACGCCCTCTTTCTTTGCAAGATTCATGCATATTCTTCAAGAATCAGTTACCGAAAGCTAGAACTTTGGAACTTTTGCACACTTGCAGAATTGAATGAAAAATCACGACCCACCCCAACATTCAATCAATAAGAATTCTAGAATGCCACTTTGGTTGTGGCTTCTATCCATACATATCTCGAGGGTGTTTCTAGCCTCTTCTAGCGTACGTTTTGCACTGCTGGAGAATTGAATACAAAGTCAAGAACCATCTTGACTTTCAAATTGCAATCTGGAACGCCCTCTTTCTTTGCAAAATTCATGCATATTCGTCAAGAATCGGTTACCGAAAGCTAGAACTTTGGAACTTTTGCATACTTGCAGAATTGAATGAAAAGTCACGACCCAGCTCAACATTCAATCAATAAGAATTCTAGAATGCCACTTTGGTTGTGGCTTCTATCCATACAGATCTCGAGCGTGTTTCTAGCCTCTTCTAGCGTACGCTTTGCACTGCTGAAGAATTGAATACAAAGTCAAGAACCATCTTGACTTTCAATTTGCAATCTGGAACGCCCTCTTTCTTAGCAAAATTCATGCATATTCGTCAAGAATCAGCTACCGAAAGCTAGAACTTTGGAACTTTTGCACACTTGCAGAATTGAATGAAAAGTCACGACCCACCCCAACATTCAATCAATAAGATTTCTAGAATGCCACTTTGGTTGTGGCTTCTATCCATACAGATCTCGAGAGTGTTTCTAGCCTCTTCTAGCGTACATTTTGCACTGCTGAAGAATTGAATACAAAGTCAAGAACCATCTTGAAATCAAATTGCAATCTAGAACGCGCTCTTTCTTTGCAAGATTCATGCATATTCGTCAAGAATCGGTTACCGAAAGCTAGAACTTTGGAACTTTTGCACACTTGCAGAATTGAATGAAAAGTCACGACCCACCTCAACATTCGATCAATAAGAATTCTAGAATGCCACTTTGGTTGTGGCTTCTATCCATACAGATCTCGAGGGTGTTTCTAGCCTCTTCTAGCGTACGTTTTGCACCGCTGAAGAATTGAATACAAAGTCAAGAATAATCTTGACTTTCAAATTGCAATCTAGAACGCCCTCTTTCTTTGCAAAATTCATGCATATTCATCAACAATCAGCTACTGAAAGCTAGAACTTTGGAACTTTTGCACACTTGCAGAATTGAATGAAAAGTCACGACCCACCTCAACATTCAATCAATAAGATTTCTAGAATGCCACTTTGGTTGTGGCTTCTATCCATACAGATCTCGAGAGTGTTTCTAGCCTCTTCTAGCGTACGTTTTGCACCGCTGAAGAATTGAATACAAAGTCAAGAACAATCTTGACTTTCAAATTGCAATCTAGAACGCCCTCTTTCTTTGCAAAATTCATGCATATTCATCAAGAATCAGCTACCGAAAGCTAGAACTTTGGAACTTTTGCACACTTGCAGAATTGAATGAAAAGTCACGACCCACCTCAACATTCAATCAATAAGATTTCTAGAATGCCACTTTGGTTGTGGCTTCTATCCATACATATCTCGAGAGTGTTTCTAGCCTCTTCTAGCGTACGATTTGCACTGCTGAAGAATTGAATACAACGTCAAGAACCATCTTGACATTCAAATGGAAATATAGAAAGCCTCTTTCTTTGCAAAATTCATGCATATTCGTCAAGAATCAGTTACCGAAAGCTAGAACTTTGGAACTTTTGCACACTTGCAGAATTAAATGAAGAGTCACGACCCACCTCAACATTCAATCAATAAGAATTCTAGAATGCCACTTTGGTTGTGGCTTCTATCCATACAGATCTCGAGAGTGTTTCTAGCCTCTTCTAGCGTACGTTTTGCACTGCTGAAGAATTGAATACAAAGTCAAGAACCATCTTGACATTCAAATTGCAATCTGGAACGCCCTCTTTCTTTGCAAAATTCATGCATATTCGTCAAGAATCAGTTACCGAAATCTAGAACTTTGGAACTTTTGCACACTTGCAGAATTGAATGAAAAGTCACGACCCACCTCAACATTCAACCAGTAAGAATTCTAGAATGCCACTTTGGTTGTGGCTTCTATCCATACAGATCTCGAGAGTGTTTCTAGCCTCTTCTACCGTACGTTTTACACTGCTGAAGAATTGAATACAAAGTCAAGAACCATCTTGACATTCAAATGGCATTCTGGAACGCCCTCTTTCTTTGCAAAATTCATGCTTATTCGTCAAGAATCAGTTACCGAAAGCTAGAACTTTGGAACTTTTGCACACTTGCAGAATTGAATGAAAAGTCACGACCCAGCTCAACATTCAATCAATAAGAATTCTAGAATGCCACTTTGGTTGTGGCTTCTATCCATACAGATCTCGAGCGTGTTTCTAGCCTCTTCTAGCGTACGTTTTGCACTGCTGAAGAATTGAATACAAAGTCAAGAACCATCTTGACTTTCAAATTGCAATCTAGAACGCCCTCTTTATTTGCAAAATTCATGCATATTCGTCAAGAATCAGTTACCGAAATCTAGAACTTTGGAACTTTTGCACACTTGCAGAATTGAATGAAAAGTCACGACCCACCTCAACATTCAACCAGTAAGAATTCTAGAATGCCACTTTGGTTGTGGCTTCTATCCATACAGATCTCGAGAGTGTTTCTAGCCTCTTCTACCGTACGTTTTACACTGCTGAAGAATTGAATACAAAGTCAAGAACCATCTTGACATTCAAATGGCATTCTGGAACGCCCTCTTTCTTTGCAAAATTCATGCATATTCGTCAAGAATCAGTTACCGAAAGCTAGAACTTTGGAACTTTTGCACACTTGCAGAATTGAATGAAAAGTCACGACCCAGCTCAACATTCAATCAATAAGAATTCTAGAATGCCACTTTGGTTGTGGCTTCTATCCATACAGATCTCGAGCGTGTTTCTAGCCTCTTCTAGCGTACGTTTTGCACTGCTGAAGAATTGAATACAAAGTCAAGAACCATCTTGACATTCAAATTGCAATCTGGAAGGCCCTCTTTCTTAGCAAAATTCATGCATATTCGTCAAGAATCAGCTACCGAAAGCTAGAACTTTGGAACTTTTGCACACTTGCAGAATTGAATGAAAAGTCACGACCCAGCTCAACATTCAATCAATAAGAATTCTAGAATGCCACTTTGGTTGTGGCTTCTATCCATACAGATCTCGAGAGTGTTTCTAGCCTCTTCTACCGTACGTTTTGCACTGCTGAAGAATTGAATACAAAGTCAAGAACCATCTTGACTTTCAAATTGCAATCTGGAAGGCCCTCTTTCTTTGCAAGATTCATGCATATTCGTCAAGAATCGGTTACCGAAAGCTAGAACTTTGGAACTTTTGCACACTTGCAGAATTGAATGAAAAGTCACGACCCACCTCAACATTCAATCAATAAGAATTCTAGAATGCCACTTTCGTTGTGGCTTCTATCCATAGAGATCTCGAGAGTGTTTCTAGCCTCTTCTAGCGTACGTTTTGCACCGCTGAAGAATTGAATACAAAGTCAAGAACCATCTTGACGTTCAAATGGCAATCTGGAAGGCCCTCTTTCTTAGCAAAATTCATGCATATTCGTCAAGAATCAGCTACCGAAAGCTAGAACTTTGGAACTTTTGCACACTTGCAGAATTGAATGAAAAGTCACGACCCACCTCAACATTCAATCAATAAGATTTCTAGAATGCCACTTTGGTTGTGGCTTCTATCCATACAGATCTCGAGAGTGTTTCTAGCCTCTTCTAGCGTACGTTTTGCACTGCTGAAGAATTGAATAAAAAGTCAAGAACCATCTTGAAATCAAATTGCAATCTAGAACGCGCTCTTTCTTTGCAAGATTCATGCATATTCGTCAAGAATCAGTTACCGAAAGCTAGACTTTTGAACTTTTGCACACTTGCAGAATTGAATGAAAAGTCACGACCCACCTCAACATTCAATCAATAACAATTCTAGAATGCCACTTTGGTTGTGGATTCTATCCATACAGATCTCGAGCGTGTTTCTAGCCTCTTCTAGCGTACGTTTTGCACTGCTGAAGAATCGAATACAAATTCAAGAACCATCTTGACATTCAAATGGAAATCTGGAACGCCCTCTTTCTTTGCAAAATTCATGCATATTCGTCAAGAATCAGTTACCGAAAGCTAGAACTTTGGAACTTTCGCACACTTGCAGAATTGAATGAAAAGTCACGACCCACCTCAACATTCAATCAATAAGAATTCTAGAATGCCACTTTGGTTGTGGCTTCTATCCATACAGATCTCGAGAGTGTTTCTAGCCTCTTCTAGCGTACGTTTTGCACTGCTGAAGAATTGAATACAAAGTCAAGAACCATCTTGACATTCAAATTGCAATCTGGAACGCCCTCTTTCTTTGCAAAATTCATGCATATTCGTCAAGAATTAGTTACCGAAAGCTAGAACTTTGGAACTTTTGCACACTTGCAGAATTGAATGAAAAGTCACGCCCACCTTAACATTCAATCAATAAGATTTCTAGAATGCCACTTTGGTTGTGGCTTCTATCCATACAGATCTCGAGGGTGTTTCTAGCCTCTTCTAGCGTACGTTTTGCACCGCTGCAGAATTGAATACAAAGTCAAGAACCATCTTGACATTCAAATGGCAATCTGGAACGCCCTCTTTCTTTGCAAAATTCATGCATATTCGTCAAGAATCGGTTACCGAAAGCTAGAACTTTGGAACTTTTGCACACTTGCAGAATTGAATGAAAAGTCACGACCCAGCTCAACATTCGATCAATAAGAATTCTAGAATGCCACTTTGGTTGTGGCTTCTATCCATACAGATCTCGAGCGTGTTTCTAGCCTCTTCTAGCGTACGTTTTGCACTGCTGAAGAATTGAATACAAAGTCAAGAACCATCTTGACATTCAAATTGCAATCTGGAACGCCCTCTTTCTTTGCAAGATTCATGCATATTCTTCAAGAATCAGTTACCGAAAGCTAGAACTTTGGAACTTTTGCACACTTGCAGAATTGAATGAAAAATCACGACCCACCCCAACATTCAATCAATAAGAATTCTAGAATGCCACTTTGGTTGTGGCTTCTATCCATACATATCTCGAGAGTGTTTCTAGCCTCTTCTAGCGTATGTTTTGCACTGCTGGAGAATTGAATACAAAGTCAAGAACCATATTGACTTTCAAATTGCAATCTGGAACGCCCTCTTTCTTTGCAAAATTCATGCATATTCGTCAAGAATCGGTTACCGAAAGCTAGAACTTTGGAACTTTTGCATACTTGCAGAATTGAATGAAAAGTCACGACCCAGCTCAACATTCAATCAATAAGAATTCTAGAATGCCACTTTGGTTGTGGCTTCTATCCATACAGATCTCGAGCGTGTTTCTAGCCTCTTCTAGCGTACGCTTTGCACTGCTGAAGAAGTGAATACAAAGTCAAGAACCATCTTGACTTTCAATTTGCAATCTGGAACGCCCTCTTTCTTAGCAAAATTCATGCATATTCGTCAAGAATCAGCTACCGAAAGCTAGAACTTTGGAACTTTTGCACACTTGCAGAATTGAATGAAAAGTCACGACCCACCCCAACATTCAATCAATAAGATTTCTAGAATGCCACTTTGGTTGTGGCTTCTATCCATACAGATCTCGAGAGTGTTTCTAGCCTCTTCTAGCGTACATTTTGCACTGCTGAAGAATTGAATACAAAGTCAAGAACCATCTTGAAATCAAATTGCAATCTAGAACGCGCTCTTTCTTTGCAAGATTCATGCATATTCGTCAAGAATCGGTTACCGAAAGCTAGAACTTTGGAACTTTTGCACACTTGCAGAATTGAATGAAAAGTCACGACCCAGCTCAACATTCAATCAGTAAGAATTCTAGAATGCCACTTTGGTTGTGGCTTCTATCCATACAGATCTCGAGAGTGTTTCTAGCCTCTTCTAGCGTACGTTTTGCACTGCTGAAGAATTGAATACAAAGTCAAGAACCATCTTGACATTCAAATGGCATTCTGGAACGCCCTCTTTCTTTGCAAAATTCATGCATATTCGTCAAGAGTCAGTTACGGAAAGCTAGAACTTTGGAACTTTTGCACACTTGCAGAATTGAATGAAAAGTCACGACCCACCTCAAATTTCATTCAATAAGAATTCTAGAATGCCACTTTTGTTGTGGCATCTATCCATAGAGATCTCGAGAGTGTTTCGAGCCACTTCTAGCGTACGTTTTGCACTGCTGAAGAATTGAATACAAATTTAAGAACCATCTTGACATTCAAATTGCAATCTGGAACGCCCTCTTTCTTTGCAAGATTCATGCATATTCGTCAAGAATCAGTTACCGAAAGCTAGAACTTTGGAACTTTTGCTCACTTGCAGAATTGAATGAAAAGTCACGACCCACCTCAACATTCAATCAATAAGAATTCTAGAATGCCACTTTGGTTGTGGCTTCTATCCATACAGATCTCGAGAGTGTTTCTAGCCTCTTCTACCGTACGTTTTGCACTGCTGAAGAATTGAATACAAAGTCAAGAACCATCTTGACATTCAAATTGCAATCTGGAATGCCCTCTTTCTTTGCAAGATTCATGTATATTCATCAAGAATCAGTTACCGAAAGCTAGACTTTGGAACTTTTGCACACTTGCAGAATTGAATGAAAAGTCACGACCCACCTCAACATTCAATCAATAAGAATTCTAGAATGCCACTTTGGTTGTGGATTCTATCCATACAGATCTCGAGCGTGTTTCTAGCCTCTTCTAGCGTACGTTTTGCACTGCTGAAGAATCGAATACAAAGTCAAGAACCATCTTGACATTCAAATGGGAACGCCCTCTTTCTTTGCAAAATTCATGCATATTCGTCAAGAATCAGCTACCGAAAGCTAGAACTTTTGAACTTTTGCACACTTGCAGAATTGAATGAAAAGTCACGACCCACCTCAACATTCAATCAATAAGATTTCTAGAATGCCACTTTGGTTGTGGCTTCTATCCATACAGATCTCGAGAGTGTTTCTAGCCTCTTCTAGCGTACGTTTTGCACTGCTGAAGAATCGAATACAAAGTCAAGAACCATCTTGACATTCAAATGGCATTTGGAACGCCCTCTTTCTTTGCAAAATTCATGCATATTCGTCAAGAATCAGTTACCGAAAGCTAGAACTTTGGAACTTTCGCACACTTGCAGAATTGAATGAAAAGTCACGACCCACCTCAACATTCAATCAATAAGAATTCTAGAATGCCACTTTGGTTGTGGCTTCTATCCATAGAGATCTCGAGAGTGTTTCTAGCCTCTTCTAGCGTACATTTTGCACTGCTGAAGAATTGAATAAAAAGTCAAGAACTATCTGGACATTCAAATTGTAATCTGGAACGCCCTCTTTCTTTCCAAAATTCATGCATATTCGTCAAGAATCGGTTACCGAAAGCTAGAACTTTGGAACTTTTGCACACTTGCAGAATTGAATGAAAAGTCACGACCCACCTCAACATTCAATCAATAAGAATTCTAGAATGACACTTTGGTTGTGGATTCTATCCATACAGATCTCGAACGTGTTTCTAGCCTCTTCTAGCGTACGTTTTGCACCGCTGAAGAATCGAATACAAAGTCAAGAACCATCTTGACCTTCAAATGGCAATCTGGAACGCCCTCTTTCTTTGCAAAATTCATGCATATTCGTCAAGAATCAGTTACCGAAAGCTAGAACTTTGGAACTTTCGCACACTTGCAGAATTGAATGAAAAGTCACGACCCACCTCAACATTCAATCAATAAGATTTCTAGAATGCCACTTTGGTTGTGGCTTCTATCCATACAGATCTCGAGAGTGTTTCTAGCCTCGTCTAGCGTACGTTTTGCACCGCTGAAGAATTGAATACAAAGTCAAGAACCATCTTGACGTTCAAATGGCAATCTGGAAGGCCCTCTTTCTTTGCAAAATTCATGCATATTCGTCAAGAATCAGTTACCGAAAGCTAGAACTTTGGAACTTTTGCACACTTGCAGAATTGAATGAAAAGTCACGGCCCACCTCAACATTCAATCAATAAGAATTCTAGTATGCCACTTTGGTTGTGGCTTCTATCCATACAGATCTCGAGAGTGTTTCTAGCCTCTTCTAGCGTACGTTTTGCACCGCTGAAGACTTGAATACAGAGTAAAGAACCATCTTGACGTTCAAATGGCAATCTGGAACGCCCTCTTTCTTTGCAAAATTCATGAATATTCGTCAAGAATCAGTTACCGAAAGCTAGAACTTTGGAACTTTTGCACACTTGCAGAATTGAATGAAAAGTCACGACCCACCTCAACATTCAATCAATAAGAATTCTAGAATGCCACTTTGGTTCTGGCTTCTATCCATAGAGATCTCGAGAGTGTTTCTAGCCTCTTCTAGCGTACGTTTTGCACTGCTGAAGAATTGAATACAAAGTCAAGAACCATCTGGACATTCAAATTGTAATCTGGAATGCCCTCTTTCTTTCCAAAATTCATGCATATTCGTCAAGAATCGGTTACCGAAAGCTAGAACTTTGGAACTTTTGCACACTTGCAGAATTGAATGAAAAGTCACGACCCACCTCAACATTCATTCAATAAGAATTCTAGAATGACACTTTGGTTGTGGATTCTATCCATACAGATCTCGAACGTGTTTCTAGCCTCTTCTAGCGTACGTTTTGCACCGCTGAAGAATCGAATACAAAGTCAAGAACCATCTTGACATTCAAATGGCAATCTGGAATGCCCTCTTTCTTTGCAAAATTCATGCATATTCGTCAAGAATCAGTTACCGAAAGCTAGAACTTTGGAACTTTCGCACACTTGCAGAATTGAATGAAAAGTCACGACCCACCTCAACATTCAATCAATAAGATTTCTAGAATGCCACTTTGGTTGTGGCTTCTATCCATACAGATCTCGAGAGTGTTTCTAGCCTCGTCTAGCGTACATTTTGCACCGCTGAAGAATTGAATACAAAGTCAAGAACCATCTTGACGTTCAAATGGTAATCTGGAAGGCCCTCTTTCTTTGCAAAATTCATGCATATTCGTCAAGAATCAGTTACCGAAAGCTAGAACTTTGGAACTTTTGCACACTTGCAGAATTGAATGAAAAGTCACGGCCCACCTCAACATTCAATCAATAAGAATTCTAGTATGCCACTTTGGTTGTGGCTTCTATCCATACAGATCTCGAGAGTGTTTCTAGCCTCTTCTAGCGTACGTTTTGCACCGCTGAAGACTTGAATACAGAGTAAAGAACCATCTTGACGTTCAAATGGCAATCTGGAACGCCCTCTTTCTTTGCAAAATTCATGCATATTCGTCAAGAATGAGTTACCGAAAGCTAGAACTTTGGAACTTTTGCACACTTGCAGAATTGAATGAAAAGTCACGACCTACCGCAACATTCAATCAATAAGAATTCTAGAATGCCACTTTGGTTGTGGCTTCTATCCATACAGATCTCGAGAGTGTTTCTAGCCTCTTCTAGCGTACGTTTTGCACTGCTGAAGAATTGAATACAAAGTCAAGAACCATCTTGACATTCAAATAGCAATCTGGAACGCCCTCTTTCTTTGCAAAATTCATGCATATTCGTCAAGAATCAGTTACCGAAAGCTAGAACTTTGGAACTTTCGCACACTTGCAGAATTGAATGAAAAGTCACGACCCACCTCAACATTCAATCAATAAGAATTCTAGAATGCCACTTTGGTTGTGGCTTCTATCCATAGAGATCTCGAGAGTGTTTCTAGCCTCTTCTAGCGTACATTTTGCACTGCTGAAGAATTGAATAAAAAGTCAAGAACTATCTGGACATTCAAATTGTAATCTGGAACGCCCTCTTTCTTTCCAAAATTCATGCATATTCGTCAAGAATCGGTTACCGAAAGCTAGAACTTTGGAACTTTTGCACACTTGCAGAATTGAATGAAAAGTCACGACCCACCTCAACATTCAATCAATAAGAATTCTAGAATGACACTTTGGTTGTGGATTCTATCCATACAGATCTCGAACGTGTTTCTAGCCTCTTCTAGCGTACGTTTTGCACCGCTGAAGAATCGAATACAAAGTCAAGAACCATCTTGACCTTCAAATGGCAATCTGGAACGCCCTCTTTCTTTGCAAAATTCATGCATATTCGTCAAGAATCAGTTACCGAAAGCTAGAACTTTGGAACTTTCGCACACTTGCAGAATTGAATGAAAAGTCACGACCCACCTCAACATTCAATCAATAAGATTTCTAGAATGCCACTTTGGTTGTGGCTTCTATCCATACAGATCTCGAGAGTGTTTCTAGCCTCGTCTAGCGTACGTTTTGCACCGCTGAAGAATTGAATACAAAGTCAAGAACCATCTTGACGTTCAAATGGCAATCTGGAAGGCCCTCTTTCTTTGCAAAATTCATGCATATTCGTCAAGAATCAGTTACCGAAAGCTAGAACTTTGGAACTTTTGCACACTTGCAGAATTGAATGAAAAGTCACGGCCCACCTCAACATTCAATCAATAAGAATTCTAGTATGCCACTTTGGTTGTGGCTTCTATCCATACAGATCTCGAGAGTGTTTCTAGCCTCTTCTAGCGTACGTTTTGCACCGCTGAAGACTTGAATACAGAGTAAAGAACCATCTTGACGTTCAAATGGCAATCTGGAACACCCTCTTTCTTTGCAAAATTCATGAATATTCGTCAAGAATCAGTTACCGAAAGCTAGAACTTTGGAACTTTTGCACACTTGCAGAATTGAATGAAAAGTCACGACCCACCTCAACATTCAATCAATAAGAATTCTAGAATGCCACTTTGGTTCTGGCTTCTATCCATAGAGATCTCGAGAGTGTTTCTAGCCTCTTCTAGCGTACGTTTTGCACTGCTGAAGAATTGAATACAAAGTCAAGAACTATCTGGACATTCAAATTGTAATCTGGAACGCCCTCTTTCTTTCCAAAATTCATGTATATTCGTCAAGAATCGGTTACCGAAAGCTAGAACTTTGGAACTTTTGCACACTTGCAGAATTGAATGAAAAGTCACGACCCACCTCAACATTCATTCAATAAGAATTCTAGAATGACACTTTGGTTGTGGATTCTATCCATACAGATCTCGAACGTGTTTCTAGCCTCTTCTAGCGTACGTTTTGCACCGCTGAAGAATCGAATACAAAGTCAAGAACCATCTTGACATTCAAATGGCAATCTGGAACGCCCTCTTTCTTTGCAAAATTCATGCATATTCGTCAAGAATCAGTTACCGAAAGCTAGAACTTTGGAACTTTCGCACACTTGCAGAATTGAATGAAAAGTCACGACCCACCTCAACATTCAATCAATAAGATTTCTAGAATGCCACTTTGGTTGTGGCTTCTATCCATACAGATCTCGAGAGTGTTTCTAGCCTCGTCTAGCGTACGTTTTGCACCGCTGAAGAATTGAATACAAAGTCAAGAACCATCTTGACGTTCAAATGGCAATCTGGAAGGCCCTCTTTCTTTGCAAAATTCATGCATATTCGTCAAGAATCAGTTACCGAAAGCTAGAACTTTGGAACTTTTGCACACTTGCAGAATTGAATGAAAAGTCACGGCCCACCTCAACATTCAATCAATAAGAATTCTAGTATGCCACTTTGGTTGTGGCTTCTATCCATACAGATCTCGAGAGTGTTTCTAGCCTCTTCTAGCGTACGTTTTGCACCGCTGAAGACTTGAATACAGAGTAAAGAACCATCTTGACGTTCAAATGGCAATCTGGAACGCCCTCTTTCTTTGCAAAATTCATGCATATTCGTCAAGAATCAGTTACCGAAAGCTAGAACTTTGGAACTTTTGCACACTTGCAGAATTGAATGAAAAGTCACGACCTACCGCAACATTCAATCAATAAGAATTCTAGAATGCCACTTTGGTTGTGGCTTCTATCCATACAGATCTCAAGAGTGTTTCTAGCCTCTTCTAGCGTACGTTTTGCACTGCTGAAGAATTAAATACAAAGTCAAGAACCATCTTGACATTCAAATAGCAATCTGGAACGCCCTCTTTCTTTGCAAAATTCATGCATATTCGTCAAGAATCAGTTACCGAAAGCTAGAACTTTGGAACTTTCGCACACTTGCAGAATTGAATGAAAAGTCACGACCCACCTCAACATTCAATAAATAAGATTTCTAGAATGCCACTTTGGTTGTGGCTTCTATCCATACAGATCTCGAGAGTGTTTCTAGCCTCTTCTAGTGTACGTTTTGCACCGCTGAAGAATTGAATACAAAGTCAAGAACCATCTTGACGTTCAAATGGCAATCTGGAAGGCCCTCTTTCTTTGCAAAATTCATGCATATTTGTCAAGAATCAGTTACCGAAAGCTAGAACTTTGGAACTTTCGCACACTTGCAGAATTGAATGAAAAGTCACGACCCACCTCAACATTCAATCAATAAGAATTCTAGAATGCCACTTTGGTTGTGGCTTTTATCCATACAGATCTCGAGAGTGTTTCTAGCCTCTTCTAGCGTACGTTTTGCACCGCTGAAGACTTGAATACAAAGTCAAGAACCATCTTGACATTCAAATGGCAATCTGGAACGCCCTCTTTCTTTGCAAAATTCATGCATATTCGTCAAGAATCAGTTACCGAAAGCTAGAACTTTGGAACTTTCGCACACTTGCAGAATTGAATGAAAAGTCACGACCCACCTCAACATTCAATCAATAAGATTTCTAGAATGCCACTTTGGTTGTTGTAACATCCCGATTTTTGGTCTAGGAGAACTGGGAAGTAGTCTGATATGGGCAGGCTGCTAAACCCGTAGTCCCAGGGTAGTAATCTGATATGGGCGGATTACTTACCTATATTTTGTAAGGATCCAGGGGATGAGCTAAGTCCTTCAGGATTTAAAGATGAGTTAACTCTTTAACCTACAGAATCGGGACAGTTCACCTAGGTTCAAAATGAGGAATGTGAGGAATATCCTAAGTCTTAAGCCTAGGAATTCTGCAGGAAGCTTGATATGGGCTGGCTCCTGTGTAAGATAACCTGATATGGGCGGGTTGTCGAGCTTTTCAATTAACGATGACTCCCGAAGTGTTTAAGGGATGAGTTATTGAAAGAAAATTTCTAGAACTTAAGATAAGGGATGAGAAGATGAGTAATGAGGCCAGAAAGAGAATGCAGGGGCAAAATCGTAATTATGGGAAAGATCGGGCTGGTAGCCGATGAGTACCATATTTTTCCAGAAAATAGAGAAAATTATGCTGATCATTTCACTGAACTGTGAAATGTGCATACGAGGTCTCTATGAGTATGAAAGAATTATGGAAAGTTTAAGGACAAAAAGGTGGGGTCCTTAAGTGTAATTTTAGCCAAATAAAAAGGGATTTAAATAAAAAGAAGAAAAGTTTCTTGGGGTTAAAGTGTAATTAAAGAAAGTCAGGCCGGAAGTGGTTTGGACTGTCCGACGGCATTTCAGTCCCAGATTTCACCGGTAGAGAGAGCAAGGGACGCTCGGTAATCTGGCTTAATACAGGAATTTTTGAAGACTCCAGATAGCCAGAAATGGACTGATCGTCCAAAAGTTATAAAAATTCATACCGGATATCCTAGATTTCAGATCTAGGTGAGAAAACACAGGATGATACGTCCTTATGGGCCGGATGTCAGGAAACTGACAGAATATCGATAGGAGGCCTGTAGAAAAAGTTATTCGCAAATTAGAAAATCCAGACGGGAGTGTGAGGCCTCCGGGTATCCGATAGGGAAATTTATCGATATTTGAAAAGGGACTGAATGAGTTCGGATAACCTCGGTCAGATGACTGATATGACTCACAGGGATGCCTGAACACCGCAGGCCAGTGTATCGGACAGAAGGAGCCGGTGTCCGGATATGTGTATAAACGGTGAAAAATAGATTAAATATTCAATAAACATTAACGGGGGGAGATTCCTCGTAATGCGTACCATGAAGGTAATGGACCCTGAAAGGCCCAATAATGGCGCCAACAAGGCCCAGTAAGACACTTGGACTGATAGGTGGGCCAGTGTCCGGCAGAACCCCGGAAAAGTGCGAAATTACGAAAATGCCCCTGTGTTGTACTAAAGGGGTAGTAGATGTATGAGGGCATTTTGGTCATTCTGGACAGGCCCAGGAGCCAAGGCACATACAGATAAAGTTACTCAGAGTCAGTATATACCCTAACAGGGTACAGAAGGGTGTAAAATGACGATTTTACCCTTAGGGTTAAAATAGCGCAAGAAAGGGCACCCAAGGGTATTTTGGTAATTTGCCAAGGGATGTTTCTTGGGAATCGAGCCATCAGAGTACTTGGGCTAGATTAGAGACCCAAGATGATATTCCCAGGCCCAAAAACGTAGGCCCAGTGATATGTGAGAAAAAGTGGCATTAAAATACTATTTTAATGCTGTTGCAAGAAAGTAAAGTTACTCGGTCGGCACGATAATCGAGGAGGTGATCAGATAAAGTCCGGGACTTATCTGGATAGCATTGGAAGGCGTGAAAGGTCCCTTCCAGGTGCCACATGGTGCAATCTTAGCGGCAAAAGAAAAGTTGAGGACACGTATTACGGTGCAAGACTCTGGACCGGTACTGGATTGGACTGAACTGCTGAGTCAGCTGATGAGGTGTCCAGGAATTGTGACATGTGAAGAATGTGGCGATGAGGTGTCCCGGTGAGGTGTCCTGGATGATGTCATGCATGATGCAGTAAAAAGAAATAAAGAAAAATAGGAAAATCCAGGAAAAACCAGGACCACATATTCAGATGGCTTCAAAATTACAGAAATGCCATCCATTAAAGCTATAAATACCCCCTTCCCCTCCCATTTTATGCATCCCACGTTTTTGGTAAGAAAAGAGAGAGAAAGAAGGGAGAGAAGGAGAAAGAAAGAAAGAAAGAAAGGAAGTTCTGGTGGAGTTGGAAGCAGTATAGAAGTTCTGGAGTTCTGCTTTTGAGGTAGTAACTAATCCTAGCTCTTATGTAATGTCTTTGTGATTTGTTGTGCTATTGTTTGGTTGGATTATTGTCTTATATGTTATGCTTGAAGCTCTATTACAATGCTATGACCATATGTTATTGAATATGGAAGCACGCAGCATACTTATCTATACACAATCACAAGCAAGCACCGTCACTCTACATTACATATATTGTTATGATTATTACTACTGAGATTCCCCCGAATCTCATTCCCATATATAACATTACAGGGGAGGTTCTGTCAAAATAAAATCTGGAAATTTTAAGAGACGCCGTTATGCTGCTAAAATTCCGGCAAGGAAGCAGGAACAGGGAAAGGAACTGATACGTACTGTGTACGTAGTGCTGTCTAAGGAGGCTGGAAGTGAGTGGACCCAGCAGGTTCATCCAATCTTTCCTGGGTACTACGTAGAATGGTAGTTCTCATGAGGGAATTACCAAATCGGTACAACATCGGTTACTTTCTAAAGAAGAATTGTAGCAGTTATGCTGTCGGATTTTAGGCAGGAAAAGATGTAATAGAAATATGATAATTTGCTGTATGCCTTGTTGTATGACATTTTATTATTTAATAATAAATGTTGTTTGGCATGTTCAATTTGTGAATGGGTAATTAAGGGAGAAATTCGCTGGTCTTGAGGTAGCAGTGTTCTGACCTCAGTTTGACCTAGTAAACGAAGGAGTTTGGCTATGAAATTTGGCAGGGTAGTCGTACACATCTGGGGCATTACGTGGATAGGTAATAAGCCTCATCTGGATGTGTAGAACGAGATAAATTAATTTTCAAATTAAAGGTCCAGAATAAAGAACTTAAGAGTAAAATTTTGAATTTCTGGGCTTAAGTTAAGATATAATCAAGCTAATATTCCTTTCGCAAGTGTACTCTGAGGAGTCTAAGGAAGGATGTTTCAGTTGTGGCTTCTATCCATACAGATCTCGAGAGTGTTTCTAGCCTCTTCTAGCGTACGTTTTGCACTGCTGAAGAATTGAATACAAAGTCAAAAACCATCTTGACATTCAAATTGCAATCTGGAACGCCCTCTTTCTTTGCAAAATTCATGCATATTCGTCAAGAATCGGTTACCGAAAGCTAGAACTTTGGAACTTTTGCACACTTGCAGAATTGAATGAAAAGTCAAGACCCACCCCAACATTCAATCAATAAGAATTCTAGAATGCCACTTTGGTTGTGGCTTCTATCCATACAGATCTCGAGAGTGTTTCTAGCCTCTTCTAGAGTACGTTTTGCACCGCTGAAGAATTGAATACAAAGTCAAGAACCAACTTGACATTCAAATGGCAATCTGGAACGCCCTCTTTCTTTGCAAAATTCATGCATATTCGTCAAGAATCAGTTACCGAAAGCTAGAACTTTGGAACTTTCGCACACTTGCAGAATTGAATGAAAAGTCACGACCCACCTCAACATTCAATCAATAAGAATTCTAGAATGCCACTTTGGTTGTGGGTTCTATCCATACAGATCTCGAGAGTGTTTCTAGCCTCTTCTAGCGTACATTTTGCACCGCTGAAGAATTGAATACAAAGTCAAGAACCATCTTGACGTTCAAATGGCAACCTGGAAGGCCCTCTTTCTTTGCATAATTCATGAATATTCGTCAAGAATCAGGTACCGAAAGCTAGAACTTTGGAACTTTTGCACACTTGCAGAATTGAATGAAAAGTCACGACCCACCTCAACATTCAATCAATAAGAATTCTAGAATGCCACTTTGGTTGTGGCTTCTATCCATACAGATCTCGAGAGTGTTTCTAGCCTCTTCTAGAGTACGTTTTGCACCGCTGAAGAATTGAATACAAAGTGAAGAACCATCTTGACATTCAAATGGCAATCTGGAACGCCCTCTTTCTTTGCAAAATTCATGAATATTCGTCAAGAATCAGTTACCGAAAGCTAGAACTTTGGAACTTTTGCACACTTGCAGAATTGAATGAAAAGTCACGACCCACCTCAACATTCAATCAATAAGAATTCTAGAATGCCACTTTGGTTGTAACTTCTATCCATACAGATCTCGAGAGTGTTTCTAGCCTCTTCTAGCGTACGTTTTGCACTGCTGAAGAATTGAATACAAAGTCAAGAACCATCTTGACATTCAAATGGCAATCTGGAACACCCTCTTTCTTTGCAAAATTCATGCATATTCGTCAAGAATAGGTTACTGAAAGGTAGAACTTTGGAACTTTTGCACACTTGCAAAATTGAATGAAAAGTCACGACCCAGCTCAACATTCAATCAATAAGAATTCTAGAATGCCACTTTGGTTGTGGCTTCTATCCATAGAGATCTCGAGAGTGTTTCTAGCCTCTTCTAGCGTACGTTTTGCACTGCTGAAGAATGGAATACAAAGTCAAGAACCATCTTGACATTCAAATTGCAATCTGGAACGCCCTCTTTCTTTGCAAAATTCATGCATATTCGTCAAGAATCGGTTACCGAAAGCAGAACTTTGAAACTTTTGCACACTTGCAGAATTGAATGAAAAGTCACGACCCAGCTCAACATTCAATCAATAAGAATTCTAGAATGCCACTTTGGTTGTGGCTTCTATCCATACAGATCTCGAGAGTGTTTCTAGCCTCTTGTAGCGTACGTTTTGCTCCGCTGAAGAATTGAATACAAAGTCAAGAACCATCTTGACGTTCAAATGGCAATCTGGAAGGCCCTCTTTCTTTGCAAAATTCATGCATATTCGTCAAGAATCAGTTACCGAAAGCTAGAACTTTGGAACTTTTGCACACTTGCAGAATTGAATAAAAAGTCACGACCCACCGCAACATTCAATCAATAAGAATTCTAGAATGCCACTTTGGTTGTGGCTTCTATCCATAGAGATCTCGAGAGTGTTTCTAGCCTCTTCTAGCGTACGTTTTGCACTGCTGAAGAATTGAATACAAAGTCAAGAACCATCTTGACTTTCAAATTGCAATCTGGAACGCCCTCTTTCTTTGCAAAAATCATGCATATTCGTCAAGAATCAGTTACCGAAAGCTAGAACTTTGGAACTTTTGCACACTTGCAGAATTGAATGAAAAGTCACGACCCACCCCAACATTCAATCAATAAGAATTCTAGAATGCCACTTTGGTTGTGGCTTCTATCCATACAGATCTCGAGGGTGTTTCTAGCCTCTTCTAGCGTACGTTTTGCACCGCTGAAGAATTGAATACAAAGTCAAGAACCAACTTGACATTCAAATGGCAATCTGGAACGCCCTCTTTCTTTGCAAAATTCATGCATATTCGTCAAGAATCAGTTACCGAAAGCTAGAACTTTGGAACTTTTGCACACTTGCAGAATTGAATGAAAAGTCACGACCCACCGCAACATTCAATCAATAAGAATTCTAGAATGCCACTTTGGTTGTGGCTTCTATCCATAGAGATCTCGAGAGTGTTTCTAGCCTCTTCTAGCGTACATTTTGCACTGCTGAAGAATTGAATACAAAGTCAAGAACCACCTTGATATTCAAATTGCAATCTGGAACGCCCTCTTTCTTTGCAAAAATCATGCATATTCGTCAAGAATCAGTTACCGAAAGCTAGAACTTTGGAACTTTCGCACACTTGCAGAATTGAATGAAAAGTCACGACCCACCTCAACATTCAATCAATAAGAATTCTAGAATGCCACTTTGGTTGTGGCTTCTATCCATAGAGATCTCGAGAGTGTTTCTAGCCTCTTCTACCGTACGTTTTGCACTGCTGAAGAATTGAATACAAAGTCAAGAACCATCTTGACGTTCAAATGGCAATCTGGAACGCCCTCTTTCTTTGCAAGATTCATGCATATTCGTCAAGAATCAGTTACCGAAAGCTAGAACTTTGGAACTTTTGCACACTTGCAGAATTGAATGAAAAGTCACGACCCACCGCAACATTCAATCAATAAGAATTCTAGAATGCCACTTTGGTTGTGGCTTCTATCCATAGAGATCTCGAGAGTGTTTCTAGCCTCTTCTAGCGTACGTTTTGCACTGCTGAAGAATGGAATACAAAGTCAAGAACCACCTTGATTTTCAAATTGCAATCTGGAACACCCTCTTTCTTTGCAAAAATCATGCATATTCGTCAAGAATCAGTTACCGAAAGCTAGGACTTTGGAACTTTCGCACACTTGCAGAATTGAATGAAAAGTCACGACCCACCCCAACATTCAATCAATAAGAATTCTAGAATGCCACTTTGGTTGTGGCTTCTATCCATACAGATCTCGAGAGTGTTTCTAGCCTCTTCTAGCGTACGTTTTGCTCCGCTGAAGAATTGAATACAAAGTCAAGAACCATCTTGACGTTCAAATGGCAATCTGGAAGGCCCTCTTTCTTTGCAAAATTCATGCATATTCGTCAAGAATCAGTTACCGAAAGCTAGAACTTTGGAACTTTTGCACACTTGCAGAATTGAATGAAAAGTCACGACCCACCCCAACATTCAATCAATAAGAATTCTAGAATGCCACTTTGGTTGTGGCTTCTATCCATACAGATCTCGAGGGTGTTTCTAGCCTCTTCTAGCGTACGTTTTGCACCGCTGAAGAATTGAATACAAAGTCAAGAACCAACTTGACATTCAAATGGCAATCTGGAACGCCCTCTTTCTTTGCAAAATTCATGCATATTCGTCAAGAATCAGTTACCGAAAGCTAGAACTTTGGAACTTTTGCACACTTGCAGAATTGAATGAAAAGTCACGACCCACCGCAACATTCAATCAATAAGAATTCTAGAATGCCACTTTGGTTGTGGCTTCTATCCATAGAGATCTCGAGAGTGTTTCTAGCCTCTTCTAGCGTACATTTTGCACTGCTGAAGAATTGAATACAAAGTCAAGAACCACCTTGATATTCAAATTGCAATCTGGAACGCCCTCTTTCTTTGCAAAAATCATGCATATTCGTCAAGAATCAGTTACCGAAAGCTAGAACTTTGGAACTTTCGCACACTTGCAGAATTGAATGAAAAGTCACGACCCACCTCAACATTCAATCAATAAGAATTCTAGAATGCCACTTTGGTTGTGGCTTCTATCCATAGAGATCTCGAGAGTGTTTCTAGCCTCTTCTAGCGTACGTTTTGCACCGCTGAAGAATTGAATACAAAGTCAAGAACCATCTTGACGTTCAAATCGCAATATGGAATGCCCTCTTTCTTTGCAAAATTCATGTATATTCGTCAAGAATCAGTTACCGAAAGCTTGAACTTTGGAACTTTCGCACACTTGCAGAATTGAATGAAAAGTCACGACCCACCTCAACATTCAATCAATAAGAATTCTAGAATGCCACTTTGGTTGTGGCTTCTATCCATACAGATCTCGAGAGTGTTTCTAGCCTCTTCTAGCGTACGTTTTGCTCCGCTGAAGAATTGAATACAAAGTCAAGAACCATCTTGACGTTCAAATGGCAATCTGGAAGGCCCTCTTTCTTTGCAAAATTCATGCATATTCGTCAAGAATCAGTTACCGAAAGCTAGAACTTTGGAACTTTTGCACACTTGCAGAATTGAATGAAAAGTCACGACCCACCCCAACATTCAATCAATAAGAATTCTAGAATGCCACTTTGGTTGTGGCTTCTATCCATACAGATCTCGAGGGTGTTTCTAGCCTCTTCTAGCGTACGTTTTGCACCGCTGAAGAATTGAAAACAAAGTCAAGAACCAACTTGACATTCAAATGGCAATCTGGAACGCCCTCTTTCTTTGCAAAATTCATGCATATTCGTCAAGAATCAGTTACCGAAAGCTAGAACTTTGGAACTTTTGCACACTTGCAGAATTGAATGAAAAGTCACGACCCACCGCAACATTCAATCAATAAGAATTCTAGAATGCCACTTTGGTTGTGGCTTCTATCCATAGAGATCTCGAGAGTGTTTCTAGCCTCTTCTAGCGTACGTTTTGCACTGCTGAAGAATTGAATACAAAGTCAAGAACCACCTTGATATTCAAATTGCAATCTGGAACGCCCTCTTTCTTTGCAAAAATCATGCATATTCGTCAAGAATCAGTTACCGAAAGCTAGAACTTTGGAACTTTCGCACACTTGCAGAATTGAATGAAAAGTCACGACCCACCTCAACATTCAATCAATAAGAATTCTAGAATGCCACTTTGGTTGTGGCTTCTATCCATAGAGATCTCGAGAGTGTTTCTAGCCTCTTCTACCGTACGTTTTGCACTGCTGAAGAATTGAATACAAAGTCAAGAACCATCTTGACGTTCAAATGGCAATCTGGAACGCCCTCTTTCTTTGCAAGATTCATGCATATTCGTCAAGAATCAGTTACCGAAAGCTAGAACTTTGGAACTTTTGCACACTTGCAGAATTGAATGAAAAGTCACGACCCACCGCAACATTCAATCAATAAGAATTCTAGAATGCCACTTTGGTTGTGGCTTCTATCCATAGAGATCTCGAGAGTGTTTCTAGCCTCTTCTAGCGTACGTTTTGCACTGCTGAAGAATGGAATACAAAGTCAAGAACCACCTTGATTTTCAAATTGCAATCTGGAACACCCTCTTTCTTTGCAAAAATCATGCATATTCGTCAAGAATCAGTTACCGAAAGCTAGGACTTTGGAACTTTCGCACACTTGCAGAATTGAATGAAAAGTCACGACCCACCTCAACATTCAATCAATAAGAATTCTAGAATGCCACTTTGGTTGTGGCTTCTATCCATAGAGATCTCGAGAGTGTTTCTAGCCTCTTCTAGCGTACGTTTTGGACTGCTGAAGAATTGAATACAAAGTCAAGGACCATCTTGACATTCAAATTGCAATCTGGAACGCCCTCTTTCTTTGCAAAATTCATTCATATTCGTCAAGAATTAGTTACCGAAAGCTAGAACTTTGGAACTTTCGCACACTTGCAGAATTGAATGAAAAGTCACGACCCACCTTAACATTCAATCAATAAGAATTCTAGAATGCCACTTTGGTTGTGGCTTCTATCCATACAGATCTCGAGAGTGTTTCTAGCCTCTTCTAGCGTACGTTTTGCACCGCTGAAGAATTGAATACAAAGTCAAGAACCATCTTGACGTTCAAATGGCAATATGGAAGGCCCTCTTTCTTTGCAAAATTCATGTATATTCGTCAAGAATCAGTTACCGAAAGCTAGAACTTTGGAACTTTCGCACACTTGCAGAATTGAATGAAAAGTCACGACTCACCTCAACATTCAATCAATAAGAATTCTAGAATGCCACTTTGGTTGTGGCTTCTATCCATACAGATCTCGAGAGTATTTTTAGCCTCTTCTAGCGTACGTTTTGCACCGCTGAAGAATTGAATACAAAGTCAAGAACCATCTTGACGTTCAAATGGCAATCTGGAACGCCCTCTTTCTTTGAAAAATTCATGCATATTCGTCAAGAATCAGTTACCGAAAGCTAGAACTTTGGAACTTTTGCACACTTGCAGAATTGAATGAAAAGTCACGACCCACCGCAACATTCAATCAATAAGAATTCTAGAATGCCACTTTGGTTGTGGCTTCTATCCATAGAGATCTCGAGAGTGTTTCTAGCCTCTTCTAGCGTACATTTTGCACTGCTGAAGAATTGAATACAAAGTCAAGAACCACCTTGATATTCAAATTGCAATCTGGAACGCCCTCTTTCTTTGCAAAAATCATGCATATTCGTCAAGAATCAGTTACCGAAAGCTAGAACTTTGGAACTTTCGCACACTTGCAGAATTGAATGAAAAGTCACGACCCACCTCAACATTCAATCAATAAGAATTCTAGAATGCCACTTTGGTTGTGGCTTCTATCCATAGAGATCTCGAGAGTGTTTCTAGCCTCTTCTAGCGTACGTTTTGCACCGCTGAAGAATTGAATACAAAGTCAAGAACCATCTTGACGTTCAAATCGCAATATGGAAGGCCCTCTTTCTTTGCAAAATTCATGTATATTCGTCAAGAATCAGTTACCGAAAGCTTGAACTTTGGAACTTTCGCACACTTGCAGAATTGAATGAAAAGTCACGACCCACCTCAACATTCAATCAATAAGAATTCTAGAATGCCACTTTGGTTGTGGCTTCTATCCATACAGATCTCGAGAGTGTTTCTAGCCTCTTCTAGCGTACGTTTTGCTCCGCTGAAGAATTGAATACAAAGTCAAGAACCATCTTGACGTTCAAATGGCAATCTGGAAGGCCCTCTTTCTTTGCAAAATTCATGCATATTCGTCAAGAATCAGTTACCGAAAGCTAGAACTTTGGAACTTTTGCACACTTGCAGAATTGAATGAAAAGTCACGACCCACCCCAACATTCAATCAATAAGAATTCTAGAATGCCACTTTGGTTGTGGCTTCTATCCATACAGATCTCGAGGGTGTTTCTAGCCTCTTCTAGCGTACGTTTTGCACCGCTGAAGAATTGAATACAAAGTCAAGAACCAACTTGACATTCAAATGGCAATCTGGAACGCCCTCTTTCTTTGCAAAAATCATGCATATTCGTCAAGAATCAGTTACCGAAAGCTAGAACTTTGGAACTTTCGCACACTTGCAGAATTGAATGAAAAGTCACGACCCACCTCAACATTCAATCAATAAGAATTCTAGAATGCCACTTTGGTTGTGGCTTCTATCCATAGAGATATCGAGAGTGTTTCTAGCCTCTTCTACCGTACGTTTTGCACTGCTGAAGAATTGAATACAAAGTCAAGAACCATCTTGACGTTCAAATGGCAATCTGGAACGCCCTCTTTCTTTGCAAGATTCATGCATATTCGTCAAGAATCAGTTACCGAAAGCTAGAACTTTGGAACTTTTGCACACTTGCAGAATTGAATGAAAAGTCACGACCCACCGCAACATTCAATCAATAAGAATTCTAGAATGCCACTTTGGTTGTGGCTTCTATCCATAGAGATCTCGAGAGTGTTTCTAGCCTCTTCTAGCGTACGTTTTGCACTGCTGAAGAATGGAATACAAAGTCAAGAACCACCTTGATTTTCAAATTGCAATCTGGAACGCCCTCTTTCTTTGCAAAAATCATGCATATTCGTCAAGAATCAGTTACCGAAAGCTAGAACTTTGGAACTTTCGCACACTTGCAGAATTGAATGAAAAGTCACGACCCACCTAACATTCAATCAATAAGAATTCTAGAATGCCACTTTGGTTGTGGCTTCTATCCATACAGATCTCGAGAGTGTTTCTAGCCTCTTCTAGCGTACGTTTTGCACCGCTGAAGAATTGAATACAAAGTCAAGAACCATCTTGACGTTCAAATGGCAATATGGAAGGCCCTCTTTCTTTGCAAAATTCATGTATATTCGTCAAGAATCAGTTACCGAAAGCTAGAACTTTGGAACTTTCGCACACTTGCAGAATTGAATGAAAAGTCACGACTCACCTCAACATTCAATCAATAAGAATTCTAGAATGCCACTTTGGTTGTGGCTTCTATCCATACAGATCTCGAGAGTATTTTTAGCCTCTTCTAGCGTACGTTTTGCACCGCTGAAGAATTGAATACAAAGTCAAGAACCATCTTGACGTTCAAATGGCAATCTGGAACGCCCTCTTTCTTTGAAAAATTCATGCATATTCGTCAAGAATCAGTTACCGAAAGCTAGAACTTTGGAACTTTTGCACACTTGCAGAATTGAATGAAAAGTCACGACCCACCGCAACATTCAATCAATAAGAATTCTAGAATGCCACTTTGGTTGTGGCTTCTATCCATACAGATCTCGAGAGTGTTTCTAGCCTCTTCTAGCGTACGTTTTGCACCGCTGAAGAATTGAATACAAAGTCAAGAACCATCTTGACTTTCAAATGGCAATCTGGAAAGCCCTCTTTCTTTGCAAAATTCATGCATATTCGTCAAGAATCAGTTACCGAAAGCTAGAACTTTGGAACTTTCGCACACTTGGAGAATTGAATGAAAAGTCACGACCCACCTCAACATTCAATCAATAAGAATTCTAGAATGCCACTTTGGTTGTGGCTTCTATCCATACAGATCTCGAGAGTGTTTCTTGCCTCTTGTAGCGTACGTTTTGCACCGCTGAAGAATTGAATACAAAGTCAAGAACCATCTTGACGTTCAAATGGCAATCTGGAACGCCCTCTTTCTTTGCAAAATTCATGCATATTCGTCAAGAATCAGTTACCGAAAGCTAGAACTTTGGAAATTTTTCACACTTGCAGAATTGAATGAAAAGTCACGACCCACCGCAACATTCAATCAATAAGAATTCTAGAATGCCACTTTGGTTGTGGCTTCTATCCATACAGATCTCGAGAGTGTTTCTAGCCTCTTCTAGCGTACGTTTTGCACCGCTGAAGAATTGAATACAAAGTCAAGGACCATCTTGATATTCAAATGGCAATCTGGAACGCCCTCTTTCTTTGCAAAATTCAAGCATATTCGTCAAGAATCAGTTACCGAAAGCTAGAACTTTGGAACTTTTTCACACTTGCAGAATTGAATGAAAAGTCACGACCCACCGCAACATTCAATCAATAAGAATTCTAGAATGCCACTTTGGTTGTGGCTTCTATCCATACAGATCTCGAGAGTGTTTCTAGCCTCTTCTAGCGTACGTTTTGCACCGCTGAAGAATTGAATACAAAGTTAAGAACCATCTTGACTTTCAAATTGCAATCTGGAACGCCTCTTTCTTTGCAAAATTCATGCATATTCGTCAAGAATCAGTTACCGAAAGCTAGAACTTTTGAACTTTTGCACACTTGCAGAACTGAATGAAAAGTCACGACCCACCTCAACATTCAATCAATAAGAATTCCAGAATGCCACTTTGGTTGTGGCTTCTATCCATACAGATCTCGAGAGTGTTTCTAGCCTCTTCTAGCGTACGTTTTGCACCGCTGAAGAATTGAATACAAAGTCAAGAACCATCTTGACTTTCAAATGGCAATCTGGAAAGCCCTCTTTCTTTGCAAAATTCATGCATATTCGTCAAGAATCAGTTACCGAAAGCTAGAACTTTGGAACTTTCGCACACTTGCAGAATTGAATGAAAAGTCACGACCCACCTCAACATTCAATCAATAAGAATTCTAGAATGCCACTTTGGTTGTGGCTTCTATCCATACAGATCTCGAGAGTGTTTCTTGCCTCTTGTAGCGTACGTTTTGCACCGCTGAAGAATTGAATACAAAGTCAAGAACCATCTTGACGTTCAAATGGCAATCTGGAACGCCCTCTTTCTTTGCAAAATTCATGCATATTCGTCAAGAATCAGTTACCGAAAGCTAGAACTTTGGAACTTTTTCACACTTGCAGACTTGAATGAAAAGTCACGACCCACCGCAACATTCAATCAATAAGAATTCTAGAATGCCACTTTGGTTGTGGCTTCTATCCATACAGATCTCGAGAGTGTTTCTAGCCTCTTCTAGCGTACGTTTTGCACCGCTGAAGAATTGAATACAAAGTCAAGGACCATCTTGATATTCAAATTGCAATCTGGAACGCCCTCTTTCTTTGCAAAATTCATGCATATTCGTCAAGAATCAGTTACCGAAAGCTAGAACTTTGGAACTTTTTCACACTTGCAGACTTGAATGAAAAGTCACGACCCACCGCAACATTCAATCAATAAGAATTCTAGAATGCCACTTTGGTTGTGGCTTCTATCCATACAGATCTCGAGAGTGTTTCTTGCCTCTTGTAGCGTACGTTTTGCACCGCTGAAGAATTGAATACAAAGTCAAGAACCATCTTGACGTTCAAATGGCAATCTGGAACGCCCTCTTTCTTTGCAAAATTCATGCATATTCGTCAAGAATCAGTTACCGAAAGCTAGAACTTTGGAACTTTTTCACACTTGCAGACTTGAATGAAAAGTCACGACCCACCGCAACATTCAATCAATAAGAATTCTAGAATGCCACCTTGGTTGTGGCTTCTATCCATACAGATCTCGAGAGTCTTTCTAGCCTCTTCTAGCGTACGTTTTGCACCGCTGAAGAATTGAATACAAAGTCAAGAACCATCTTGACATTCAAATGGCAATCTGGAAAGCCCTCTTTCTTTGCAAAAATCATGCATATTCGTCAAGAATCAGTTACCGTAAGCTAGAACTTTGGAACTTTCGCACACTTGCAGAATTGAATGAAAAGTCACGACCCACCTCAACATTCAATCAATAAGAATTCTAGAATACCACTTTGGTTGTGGCTTCTATCCATACAGATCTCGAGAGTGTTTCTAGCCTCTTCTAGCGTACGTTTTGCACCGCTGAAGAATTGAATACAAAGTCAAGAACCATCTTGACGTTCAAATGGCAATCTGGAACGCCCTCTTTCTTTGCAAAATTCAAGCATATTCGTCAAGAATCGGTTACCGAAAGCTAGAACTTTGGAACTTTTTCACACTTGCAGAATTGAATGAAAAGTCACGACCCACCGCAACATTCAATCAATAAGAATTCTAGAATGCCACTTTGGTTGTGGCTTCTATCCATACAGATCTCGAGAGTGTTTCTTGCCTCTTGTAGCGTACGTTTTGCACCGCTGAAGAATTGAATACAAAGTCAAGAACCATCTTGACGTTCAAATGGCAATCTGGAACGCCCTCTTTTTTTGCAAAATTCATGCATATTCGTCAAGAATCAGTTACCGAAAGCTAGAACTTTGGAACTTTCGCACACTTGCAGAATTGAATGAAAAGTCACGACCCACCTCAACATTCAATCAATAAGAATTCTAGAATACCACTTTGGTTGTGGCTTCTATCCATACAGATGTCGAGAGTGTTTCTAGCTCTTCTAGCGTACGTTTTGCACCGCTGAAGAATTGAATTCAAAGTCAAGAACCATCTTGACGTTCAAATGGCAATCTGGAACGCCCTCTTTCTTTGCAAAATTCAAGCATATTCGTCAAGAATCAGTTACCGAAAGCTAGAACTTTGGAACTTTTTCACACTTGCAGAATTGAATGAAAAGTCACGACCCACCGCAACATTCAATCAATAAGAATTCCAGAATGCCACTTTGGTTGTGGCTTCTATCCATACAGATCTCGAGAGTGTTTCTAGCCTCTTCTAGCGTACGTTTTGCACCGCTGAAGAATTGAATACAAAGTCAAGAACCATCTTGACTTTCAAATGGCAATCTGGAAAGCCCTCTTTCTTTGCAAAATTCATGCATATTCGTCAAGAATCAGTTACCGAAAGCTAGAACTTTGGAACTTTCGCACACTTGCAGAATTGAATGAAAAGTCACGACCCACCTCAACATTCAATCAATAAGAATTCTAGAATGCCACTTTGGTTGTGGCTTCTATCCATACAGATCTCGAGAGTGTTTCTTGCCTCTTGTAGCGTACGTTTTGCACCGCTGAAGAATTGAATACAAAGTCAAGAACCATCTTGACGTTCAAATGGCAATCTGGAACGCCCTCTTTCTTTGCAAAATTCATGCATATTCGTCAAGAATCAGTTACCGAAAGCTAGAACTTTGGAACTTTTTCACACTTGCAGACTTGAATGAAAAGTCACGACCCACCGCAACATTCAATCAATAAGAATTCTAGAATGCCACTTTGGTTGTGGCTTCTATCCATACAGATCTCGAGAGTGTTTCTAGCCTCTTCTAGCGTACGTTTTGCACCGCTGAAGAATTGAATACAAAGTCAAGGACCATCTTGATATTCAAATTGCAATCTGGAACGCCCTCTTTCTTTGCAAAATTCATGCATATTCGTCAAGAATCAGTTACCGAAAGCTAGAACTTTGGAACTTTTTCACACTTGCAGACTTGAATGAAAAGTCACGACCCACCGCAACATTCAATCAATAAGAATTCTAGAATGCCACTTTGGTTGTGGCTTCTATCCATACAGATCTCGAGAGTGTTTCTTGCCTCTTGTAGCGTACGTTTTGCACCGCTGAAGAATTGAATACAAAGTCAAGAACCATCTTGACGTTCAAATGGCAATCTGGAACGCCCTCTTTCTTTGCAAAATTCATGCATATTCGTCAAGAATCAGTTACCGAAAGCTAGAACTTTGGAACTTTTTCACACTTGCAGACTTGAATGAAAAGTCACGACCCACCGCAACATTCAATCAATAAGAATTCTAGAATGCCACCTTGGTTGTGGCTTCTATCCATACAGATCTCGAGAGTCTTTCTAGCCTCTTCTAGCGTACGTTTTGCACCGCTGAAGAATTGAATACAAAGTCAAGAACCATCTTGACATTCAAATGGCAATCTGGAAAGCCCTCTTTCTTTGCAAAAATCATGCATATTCGTCAAGAATCAGTTACCGAAAGCTAGAACTTTGGAACTTTCGCACACTTGCAGAATTGAATGAAAAGTCACGACCCACCTCAACATTCAATCAATAAGAATTCTAGAATACCACTTTGGTTGTGGCTTCTATCCATATAGATCTCGAGAGTGTTTCTAGCCTCTTCTAGCGTACGTTTTGCACCGCTGAAGAATTGAATACAAAGTCAAGAACCATCTTGACGTCAAATGGCAATCTGGAACGCCCTCTTTCTTTGCAAAATTCAAGCATATTCGTCAAGAATCAGTTACCGAAAGCTAGAACTTTGGAACTTTTTCACACTTGCAGAATTGAATGAAAAGTCACGACCCACCGCAACATTCAATCAATAAGAATTCTAGAATGCCACTTTGGTTGTGGCTTCTATCCATACAGATCTCGAGAGTGTTTCTAGCCTCTTCTAGCGTACGTTTTGCACCGCTGAAGAATTGAATACAAAGTTAAGAACCATCTTGACATTCAAATTGCAATCTGGAACGCCTCTTTCTTTGCAAAATTCATGCATATTCGTCAAGAATCAGTTACCGAAAGCTAGAACTTTTGAACTTTTGCACACTTGCAGAACTGAATTAAAAGTCACGACCCACCTCAACATTCAATCAATAAGAATTCCAGAATGCCACGTTGGTTGTGGCTTCTATCCATACAGATCTCGAGAGTATTTCTAGCCTCTTCTAGCGTACGTTTTCCACTGCTGAAGAATTGAATACAAAGTCAAGAACCATCTTGACATTCAAATAGCAATCTGGAACGCCCTCTTTCTTTGCAAGATTCATGCATATTCGTCAAGAATCAGTTACGGAAAGCTACAACTTTGGAACTTTTGCACACTTGCAGAATTGAATGAATAGTCACGACCCACCTCAACATTCAATCAATAAGAATTCTAGAATGCCACTTTGGTTGTGGCTTCTATCCATACAGATCTCGAGAGTGTTTTTAGCCTCTTTTAGCGTACGTTTTGCACCGCTGAAGAATTGAATACAAAGTCAAGAACCATCTTGACATTCAAATGGCAATCTGGAACGCCCTCTTTCTTTGCAAAATTCATGCATATTCGTCAAGAATCAGTTACCGAAAGCTAGAACTTTGGAACTTTTTCACACTTACAGAATTGAATGAAAAGTCACGACCCACCGCAACATTCAATCAATAAGAATTCTAGAATGCCACTTTGGTTGTGGCTTCTATCCATACAGATCTCGAGAGTGTTTTTAGCCTCTTCTAGCGTACGTTTTGCACCGCTGAAGAATTGAATACAAAGTCAAGAACCATCTTGATATTCAAATTGCAATCTGGAACGCCCTCTTTCTTTGCAAAATTCATGCATATTCGTCAAGAATCAGTTACCGAAAGCTAGAACTTTGGAACTTTCGCACACTTGCAGAATTGAATGAAAAGTCACGACCCACCTCAACATTCAATCAATAAGAATTCTAGAATGCCACTTTGGTTGTGGCTTCTATCCATACAGATCTCGAGAGTGTTTCTAGCCTCTTCTAGCGTACGTTTTGCACCACTGAAGAATTGAATACAAAGTCAAGAACCATCTTGACGTTCAAATGGCAATCTGGAACGCCCTCTTTCTTTGCAAAATTCATGCATATTCGTCAAGAATCAGTTACCGAAAGCTAGAACTTTGGAAGTTTTGCACACTTGCAGAATTCAATGAAAAGTCACGACCCACCGCAACATTCAATCAATAAGAATTCTAGAATGCCACTTTGGTTGTGGCTTCTATCCATACAGATCTCGAGAGTGTTTCTAGCCTCTTCTAGCGTACGTTTTGCACCGCTGAAGAATTGAATACAAAGTCAAGAACCATCTTGACATTCAAATGGCAATCTGGAACGCCCTCTTTCTTTGCAAAATTCATGCATATTCGTCAAGAATCGGTTACCGAAAGCTAGAACTTTGGAACTTTTGCACACTTGCAGAATTGAATGAAAAGTCACGACCCACCTCAACATTCAATCAATAAGAATTCTAGAATGCCACTTTGGTTGTGGCTTCTATCCATATAGATCTCGAGATTATTTCTAGCCTCTTCTAGCGTACGTTTTGCACTGCTAAAGAATTGAATACAAAGTCAAGAACCATCTTGACATTCAAATTGCAATCTGGAACGCCCTCTTTCTTTGCAAAAATCATGCATATTCATCAAGAATCAGTTACCGAAAGCTAGAACTTTGGAACTTTCGCACACTTGCAGAATTGAATGAAAAGTCACGACCCACCTCAACATTCAATCAATAAGAATTCTAGAATCCCACTTTGGTTGTGGCTTCTATCCATACAGATCTCGAGAGTGTTTCTAGCCTCTTCTAGCGTACGTTTTGCACCGCTGAAGAATTGAATACAAAGTCAAGAACCATCTTGATGCTCAAATGGCAATCTGGAAGGCCCTCTTTCTTTGCAAAATTCATGCATATTCGTCAAGAATCAGTTACCGAAAGCTAGAACTTTGGAACTTTTGCACACTTGCAGAATTGAATGAAAAGTCACGACCCACCGCAATATTCAATCAATAAGAATTCTAGAATGCCACTTTGGTTGTGGCTTCTATCCATACAGATCTCGAGAGTGTTTCTAGCCTCTTCTAGCGTACGTTTTGCACCGCTGAAGAATTGAATACAAAGTCAAGAACCATCTTGACGTTCAAATGGCAATCTGGAACTCCCTCTTTCTTTGCAAAATTCATGCATATTCATCAAGAATCGGTTACCGAAAGCTAGAACTTTGGAACTTTTGCACACTTGCAGAATTGAATGAAAAGTCACGACCCACCTCAACATTCAATCAATAAGAATTCTAGAATGCCACTTTGGTTGTGGCTTCTATCCATACAGATCTCGAGAGTGTTTCTAGCCTCTTCTAGCGTACGTTTTGCACTGCTAAAGAATTGAATACAAAGTCAAGAACCATCTTGACATTCAAATTGCAATCTGGAACGCCCTCTTTCTTTGCAAAAATCATGCATATTCGTCAAGAATCAGTTACCGAAAGCTAGAACTTTGGAACTTTCGCACACTTGCAGAATTGAATGAAAAGTCATGACCCACCGCAACATTCAATGAATAAGAATTCTAGAATGCCACTTGGGTTGTGGCTTCTATCCATACAGATCTCGAGAGTATTTCTACCCTCTTCTAGCGTACGTTTTGCACCGCTGAAGAATTGAATACAAAGTCAAGAACCATCTTGACATTCAAATGGCAATCTGGAAAGCCCTCTTTCTTTGCAAAATTCATGCATATTCTTCAAGAATCAGTTACCGAAAGCTAGAACTTTGGAACTTTCGCACACTTGCAGAATTGAATGAAAAGTCACGACCCACCTCAACATTCAATCAATAAGAATTCTAGAATGCCACTTTGGTTGTGGCTTCTATCCATACAGATCTCGAGAGTGTTTCTAGCCTCTTTTAGCGTACGTTTTGCACCGCTGAAGAATTGAATACAAAGTCAAGAACCATCTTGACGTTCAAATGGCAATCTGGAACGCCCTCTTTCTTTGCAAAATTCAAGCATATTCGTCAAGAATCAGTTACCGAAAGCTAGAACTTTGGAACTTTTTCACACTTGCAGAATTGAATGAAAAGTCACGACCCACCGCAACATTCAATCAATAAGAATTCTAGAATGCCACTTTGGTTGTGGCTTCTATCCATACAGATCTCGAGAGTGTTTCTAGCCTCTTCTAGCGTACGTTTTGCACCGCTGAAGAATTGAATACAAAGTTAAGAACCATCTTGACATTCAAATGGCAATCTGGAACGCCCTCTTTCTTTGCAAGATTCATGCATATTCGTCAAGAATCAGTTACGGAAAGCTAGAACTTTGGAACTTTTGCACACTTGCAGAATTGAATGAAAAGTCACGACCCACCGCAACATTCAATCAATAAGAATTCTAGAATGCCACTTTGGTTGTGGCTTCTATCCATACAGATCTCGAGAGTGTTTCTAGCCTCTTCTATCGTACGTTTTGCACCGCTGAAGAATTGAATACAAAGTTAAGAACCATCTTGACATTCAAATGGGAATCTGGAACGCCCTCTTTCTTTGCAAAATTCATGCATATTCGTCAAGAATCAGTTACCGAAAGCTAGAACTTTGGAACTTTTTCACACTTGCAGAATTGAATGAAAAGTCACGACCCACCGCAACATTCAATCAATAAGAATTCTAGAATGCCACTTTGGTTGTGGCTTCTATCCATACAGATCTCGAGAGTGTTTCTAGCCTCTTCTAGCGTACGTTTTGCACCACTGAAGAATTGAATACAAAGTCAAGAACCATCTTGACGTTCAAATGGCAATCTGGAACGCCCTCTTTCTTTGCAAAATTCATGCATATTCATCAAGAATCAGTTACCGAAAGCTAGAACTTTGGAACTTTTGCACACTTGCAGAATTGAATGAAAAGTCACGACCCACCGCAACATTCAATCAATAAGAATTCTAGAATGCCACTTTGGTTGTGGCTTCTATCCATACAGATCTCGAGAGTGTTTCTAGCCTCTTCTAGAGTACGTTTTGCACCGCTGAAGAATTGAATACAAAGTCAAGAACCATCTTGACATTCAAATGGCAATCTGGAACGCCCTCTTTCTTTGCAAAATTCATGCATATTCGTCAAGAATCGGTTACCGAAAGCTAGAACTTTGGAACTTTTGCACACTTGCAGAATTGAATGAAAAGTCACGACCCACCTCAACATTCAATCAATAAGAATTCTAGAATGCCACTTTGGTTGTGGCTTCTATCCATACAGATCTCGAGAGTATTTCTAGCCTCTTCTAGCGTACGTTTTGCACTGCTAAAGAATTGAATACAAAGTCAAGAACCATCTTGACATTCAAATTGCAATCTGGAACGCCCTCTTTCTTTGCAAAAATCATGCATATTCGTCAAGAATCAGTTACCGAAAGCTAGAACTTTGGAACTTTTGCACACTTGCAGAATTGAATGAAAAGTCACGACCCACCTCAACATTCAATCAATAAGAATTCTAGAATGCCACTTTGGTTGTGGCTTCTATCTATACAGATCTCGAGAGTGTTTCTAGCCTCTTCTAGCGTACGTTTTGCACCGCTGAAGAATTGAATACAAAGTCAAGAACCATCTTGACTTTCAAATGGCAATCTGGAACGCCCTCTTTCTTTGCAAGATTCATGCATATTCGTCAAGAATCAGTTACGGAAAGCTAGAACTTTGGAACTTTTGCACACTTACAGAATTCAATGAAAAGTCACGACCCACCGCAACATTCAATCAATAAGAATTCTAGAATGCCACTTTGGTTGTGGCTTCTATCCATACAGATCTCGAGAGTGTTTCTAGCCTCTTCTAGCGTACGTTTTGCCCCGCTGAAGAATTGAATACAAAGTCAAGAACCATCTTGACATTCAAATGGCAATCTGGAACGCCCTCTTTCTTTGCAAAATTCATGCATATTCGTCAAGAATCGGTTACCGAAAGCTAGAACTTTGGAACTTTTGCACACTTGCAGAATTGAATGAAAAGTCACGACCCACCGCAACATTCAATCAATAAGAATTCTAGAATGCCACTTTGGTTGTGGCTTCTATCCATACAGATCTCGAGAGTATTTCTAGCCTCTTCTAGCGTACGTTTTGCACTGCTAAAGAATTGAATACAAAGTCAAGAACCATCTTGACATTCAAATTGCAATCTGGAACGCCCTCTTTCTTTGCAAAATTCATGCATATTCGTCAAGAATCAGTTACCGAAAGCTAGAACTTTGGAACTTTCGCACACTTGCAGAATTGAATGAAAAGTCACGACCCACCTCAACATTCAATCAATAAGAATTCTAGAATCCCACTTTGGTTGTGGCTTCTATCCATACAGATCTCGAGAGTGTTTCTAGCCTCTTCTAGCGTACGTTTTGCACCGCTGAAGAATTGAATACAAAGTCAAGAACCATCTTGATGTTCAAATGGCAATCTGGAAGGCCCTCTTTCTTTGCAAAATTCATGCATATTCGTCAAGAATCAGTTACCGAAAGCTAGAACTTTGGAACTTTTGCACACTTGCAGAATTGAATGAAAAGTCACGACCCACCGCAACATTCAATCAATAAGAATTCTAGAATGCCACTTTGGTTGTGGCTTCTATCCATACAGATCTCGAGAGTGTTTCTAGCCTCTTCTAGCGTACGTTTTGCACCGCTGAAGAATTGAATACAAAGTCAAGAACCATCTTGACTTTCAAATGGCAATCTGGAAAGCCCTCTTTCTTTGCAAAATTCATGCATATTCGTCAAGAATCAGTTACCGAAAGCTAGAACTTTGGAACTTTCGCACACTTGCAGAATTGAATGAAAAGTCACGACCCACCTCAACATTCAATCAATAAGAATTTCAGAATGCCACTTTGGTTGTGGCTTCTATCCATACAGATCTCGAGAGTGTTTCTAGCCTCTTCTAGCGTACGTTTTGCACCGCTGAAGAATTGAATACAAAGTTAAGAACCATCTTGACATTCAAATGGCAATCTGGAACGCCCTCTTTCTTTGCAAGATTCATGCATATTCGTCAAGAATCAGTTACCGAAAGCTAGAACTTTGGAACTTTTGCACACTTGCAGAATTGAATGAAAAGTCACGACCCACCGCAACATTCAATCAATAAGAATTCTAGAATGCCACTTTGGTTGTGGCTTCTATCCATACAGATCTCGAGAGTGTTTCTAGCCTCTTCTATCGTACGTTTTGCACCGCTGAAGAATTGAATACAAAGTTAAGAACCATCTTGACATTCAAATGGCAATCTGGAACGCCCTCTTTCTTTGCAAAATTCATGCATATTCGTCAAGAATCAGTTACCGAAAGCTAGAACTTTGGAACTTTCGCACACTTGCAGAATTGAATGAAAAGTCACGACCCACCGCAACATTCAATCAATAAGAATTCTAGAATGCCACTTTGGTTGTGGCTTCTATCCATACAGATCTCGAGAGTATTTCTAGCCTCTTCTAGCGTACGTTTTGCACCGCTGAAGAATTGAATACAAAGTCAAGAACCATCTTGACATTCAAATGGCATTCTGGAAAGCCCTCTTTCTTTGCAAAATTCATGCATATTCATCAAGAATCAGTTACCGAAAGCTAGAACTTTGGAACTTTCGCACACTTGCAGAATTGAATGAAAAGTCACGACCCACCTCAACATTCAATCAATAAGAATTCTAGAATGCCACTTTGGTTGTGGCTTCTATCCATACAGATCTCGAGAGTGTTTCTAGCCTCTTTTAGCGTACGTTTTGCACCGCTGAAGAATTGAATACAAAGTCAAGAACCATCTTGACGTTCAAATGGCAATCTGGAACGCCCTCTTTCTTTGCAAAATTCAAGCTTATTCGTCAAGAATCAGTTACCGAAAGCTAGAACTTTGGAACTTTTTCACACTTGCAGAATTGAATGAAAAGTCACGACCCACCGCAACATTCAATCAATAAGAATTCTAGAATGCCACTTTGGTTGTGGCTTCTATCCATACAGATCTCGAGAGTGTTTCTAGCCTCTTCTAGCGTACGTTTTGCACCGCTGAAGAATTGAATACAAAGTTAAGAACCATCTTGACATTCAAATTGCAATCTGGAACGCCTCTTTCTTTGCAAAATTCACGCATATTCGTCAAGAATCGGTTACCGAAAGCTAGAACTTTGGAACTTTTGCACACTTGCAGAACTGAATGAAAAGTCACGACCCACCTCAACATTCAATCAATAAGAATTCCAGAATGCCACTTTGGTTGTGGCTTCTATCCATACAGATCTCGAGAGTATTTCTGCCTCTTCTAGCGTACGTTTTCCACTGCTGAAGAATTGAATACAAAGTCAAGAACCATCTTGACATTCAAATAGCAATCTGGAATGCCCTCTTTCTTTGCAAGATTCATGCATATTCATCAAGAATCAGTTACCGAAAGCTAGAACTTTGGAACTTTCGCACACTTGCAGAATTGAATGAAAAGTCACGACCCACCTCAACATTCAATCAATAAGAATTCTAGAATGCCACTTTGGTTGTGGCTTCTATCCATACAGATCTCGAGAGTGTTTCTAGCCTCTTTTAGCGTACGTTTTGCACCGCTGAAGAATTGAATACAAAGTCAAGAACCATCTTGACGTTCAAATGGCAATCTGGAACGCCCTCTTTCTTTGCAAAATTCATGCATATTCGTCAAGAATCAGTTACCGAAAGCTAGAACTTTGGAACTTTTTCATACTTGCAGAATTGAATGAAAAGTCACGACCCACCGCAACATTCAATCAATAAGAATTCTAGAATGCCACTTTGGTTGTGGCTTCTATCTATACAGATCTCGAGAGTGTTTCTAGCCTCTTCTAGCGTACGTTTTGCACCGCTAAAGAATTGAATACAAAGTCAAGAACCATCTTGACGTTCAAATGGCAATCTGGAACGCCCTCTTTCTTTGCAAAATTCAAGCATATTCGTCAAGAATCAGTTACCGAAAGCTAGAACTTTGGAACTTTTTCACACTTGCAGAATTGAATGAAAAGTCACGACCCACCTCAACATTCAATCAATAAGAATTCTAGAATGCCACTTTGGTTGTGGCTTCTATCCATACAGATCTCGAGAGTGTTTCTAGCCTCTTCTAGCGTACGTTTTGCACCGCTGAAGAATTGAATACAAAGTTAAGAGCCATCTTGACATTCAAATTGCAATCTGGAACGCCTCTTTCTTTGCAAAATTCATGCATATTCGTCAAGAATCAGTTACCGAAAGCTAGAACTTTTGAACTTTTGCACACTTGCAGAACTGAATGAAAAGTCACGACCCACCTCAACATTCAATCAATAAGAATTCCAGAATGCCACTTTGGTTGTGGCTTCTATCCATACAGATCTCGAGAGTATTTCTAGCCTCTTCTAGCGTACGTTTTCCACTGCTGAAGAATTGAATACAAAGTCAAGAACCATCTTGACGTTCAAATGGCAATCTGGAAGGCCCTCTTTCTTTGCAAAATTCATGCATATTCGTCAAGAATCAGTTACAGAAAGCTAGAACTTTGGAACTTTTGCACACTTGCAGAATTGAATGAATAGTCACGACCCACCTCAACATTCAATCAATAAGAATTCTAGAATGCCACTTTGGTTGTGGCTTCTATCCATACAGATCTCGAGAGTGTTTCTAGCCTCTTCTAGCGTACGTTTTGCACTGCCAAAGAATTGAATACAAAGTCAAGAACCATCTTGACATTCAAATTGCAATCTGGAACGCCCTCTTTCTTTGCAAAAATCATGCATATTCGTCAAGAATCAGTTACCGAAAGCTAGAACTTTGGAACTTTGGCTCACTTGCAGAATTGAATGAAAAGTCACGACCCACCGCAACATTCAATCAATAAGAATTCTAGAATGCCACTTTGGTTGTGGCTTCTATCCATACAGATCTCGAGAGTATTTCTAGCCTCTTCTAGCGTACGTTTTGCACCGCTGAAGAATTGAATACAAAGTCAAGAACCATCTTGACATTCAAATGGCAATCTGGAACGCCCTCTTTCTTTGCAAAATTCATGCATATTCATCAAGAATCAGTTACCGAAAGCTAGAACTTTGGAACTTTCGCACACTTGCAGAATTGAATGAAAAGTCACGACCCACCTCAACATTCATTCAATAAGAATTCTAGAATGCCACTTTGGTTGTGGCTTCTATCCATACAGATCTCGAGAGTGTTTCTAGCCTCTTTTAGCGTACGTTTTGCACCGCTGAAGAATTGAATACAAAGTCAAGAACCATCTTGACGTTCAAATGGCAATCTGGAACGCCCTCTTTCTTTGCAAAATTCAAGCATATTCGTCAAGAATCAGTTACCGAAAGCTAGAACTTTGGAACTTTTTCACACTTGCAGAATTGAATGAAAAGTCACGACCCACCGCAACATTCAATCAATAAGAATTCTAGAATGCCACTTTGGTTGTGGCTTCTATCCATACAGATCTCGAGAGTGTTTCTAGCCTCTTCTAGCGTACGTTTTGCACCGCTGAAGAATTGAATACAAAGTTAAGAACCATCTTGACATTCAAATTGCAATCTGGAACGCCTCTTTCTTTGCAAAATTCACGCATATTCGTCAAGAATCGGTTACCGAAAGCTAGAACTTTTGAACTTTTGCACACTTGCAGAACTGAATGAAAAGTCACGACCCACCTCAACATTCAATCAATAAGAATTCCAGAATGCCACTTTGGTTGTGGCTTCTATCCATACAGATCTCGAGAGTATTTCTGCCTCTTCTAGCGTACGTTTTCCACTGCTGAAGAATTGAATACAAAGTCAAGAACCATCTTGACATTCAAATAGCAATCTGGAACGCCCTCTTTCTTTGCAAGATTCATGCATATTCGTCAAGAATCAGTTACGGAAAGCTAGAACTTTGGAACTTTTGCACACTTGCAGAATTGAATGAATAGTCACGACCCACCTCAACATTCAATCAATAAGAATTCTAGAATGCCACTTTGGTTGTGGCTTCTATCCATACAGATCTCGAGAGTGTTTCTAGCCTCTTTTAGCGTACGTTTTGCACCGCTGAAGAATTGAATACAAAGTCAAGAACCATCTTGACATTCAAATGGCAATCTGGAACGACCTCTTTCTTTGCAAAATTCATGCATATTCGTCAAGAATCAGTTACCGAAAGCTAGAACTTTGGAACTTTTTCACACTTGCAGAATTGAATGAAAAGTCACGACCCACCGCAACATTCAATCAATAAGAATTCTAGAATGCCACTTTGGTTGTGGCTTCTATCTATACTGATCTCGAGAGTGTTTCTAGCCTCTTCTAGCGTACGTTTTGCACCGCTAAAGAATTGAATACAAAGTCAAGAACCATCTTGACGTTCAAATGGCAATCTGGAACGCCCTCTTTCTTTGCAAAATTCAAGCATATTCGTCAAGAATCAGTTACCGAAAGCTAGAACTTTGGAACTTTTTCACACTTGCAGAATTGAATGAAAAGTCACGACCCACCTCAACATTCAATCAATAAGAATTCTAGAATGCCACTTTGGTTGTGGCTTCTATCCATACAGATCTCGAGAGTGTTTCTAGCCTCTTCTAGCGTACGTTTTGCACCGCTGAAGAATTGAATACAAAGTTAAGAACCATCTTGACATTCAAATTGCAATCTGGAACGCCTCTTTCTTTGCAAAATTCATGCATATTCGTCAAGAATCAGTTACCGAAAGCTAGAACTTTTGAACTTTTGCACACTTGCAGAACTGAATGAAAAGTCACGACCCACCTCAACATTCAATCAATAAGAATTCCAGAATGCCACTTTGGTTGTGGCTTCTATCCATACAGATCTCGAGAGTATTTCTAGCCTCTTCTAGCGTACGTTTTGCACCGCTGAAGAATTGAATACAAAGTCAAGAACCATCTTGACATTCAAATGGCAATCTGGAAAGCCCTCTTTCTTTGCAAAATTCATGCATATTCATCAAGAATCAGTTACCGAAAGCTAGAACTTTGGAACTTTCGCACACTTGCAGAATTGAATGAAAAGTCACGACCCACCTCAACATTCAATCAATAAGAATTCTAGAATGCCACTTTGGTTGTGGCTTCTATCCATACAGATCTCGAGAGTGTTTCTAGCCTCTTTTAGCGTACGTTTTGCACCGCTGAAGAATTGAATACAAAGTCAAGAACCATCTTGACGTTCAAATGGCAATCTGGAACGCCCTCTTTCTTTGCAAAATTCAAGCATATTCGTCAAGAATCAGTTACCGAAAGCTAGAACTTTGGAACTTTTTCACACTTGCAGAATTGAATGAAAAGTCACGACCCACCGCAACATTCAATCAATAAGAATTCTAGAATGCCACTTTGGTTGTGGCTTCTATCCATACAGATCTCGAGAGTGTTTCTAGCCTCTTCTAGCGTACGTTTTGCACCGCTGAAGAATTGAATACAAAGTTAAGAACCATCTTGACATTCAAATTGCAATCTGGAACGCCTCTTTCTTTGCAAAATTCACGCATATTCGTCAAGAATCAGTTACCGAAAGCTAGAACTTTTGAACTTTTGCACACTTGCAGAACTGAATGAAAAGTCACGACCCACCTCAACATTCAATCAATAAGAATTCCAGAATGCCACTTTGGTTGTGGCTTCTATCCATACAGATCTCGAGAGTATTTCTGCCTCTTCTAGCGTACGTTTTCCACTGCTGAAGAATTGAATACAAAGTCAAGAACCATCTTGACATTCAAATAGCAATCTGGAACGCCCTCTTTCTTTGCAAGATTCATGCATATTCGTCAAGAATCAGTTACGGAAAGCTAGAACTTTGGAACTTTTGCACACTTGCAGAATTGAATGAATAGTCACGACCCACCTCAACATTCAATCAATAAGAATTCTAGAATGTCACTTTGGTTGTGGCTTCTATCCATACAGATCTCGAGAGTGTTTCTAGCCTCTTCTAGCGTACGTTTTGCACCGCTGAAGAATTGAATACAAAGTCAAGAACCATCTTGACATTCAAATGGCAATCTGGAACGACCTCTTTCTTTGCAAAATTCATGCATATTCGTCAAGAATCAGTTACCGAAAGCTAGAACTTTGGAACTTTTTCACACTTGCAGAATTGAATGAAAAGTCACGACCCACCGCAACATTAAATCAATAAGAATTCTAGAATGCCACTTTGGTTGTGGCTTCTATCTATACAGATCTCGAGAGTGTTTCTAGCCTCTTCTAGCGTACGTTTTGCACCGCTAAAGAATTGAATACAAAGTCAAGAACCATCTTGACGTTCAAATGGCAATCTGGAACGCCCTCTTTCTTTGCAAAATTCAAGCATATTCGTCAAGAATCAGTTACCGAAAGCTAGAACTTTGGGACTTTTTCACACTTGCAGAATTGAATGAAAAGTCACGACCCACCTCAACATTCAATCAATAAGAATTCTAGAATGCCACTTTGGTTGTGGCTTCTATCCATACAGATCTCGAGAGTGTTTCTAGCCTCTTCTAGCGTACGTTTTGCACCGCTGAAGAATTGAATACAAAGTTAAGAACCATCTTGACATTCAAATTGCAATCTGGAACGCCTCTTTCTTTGCAAAATTCATGCGTATTCGTCAAGAATCAGTTACCGAAAGCTAGAACTTTTGAACTTTTGCACACTTGCAGAACTGAATGAAAAGTCACGACCCACCTCAACATTCAATCAATAAGAATTCCAGAATGCCACTTTGGTTGTGGCTTCTATCCATACAGATCTCGAGAGTATTTCTAGCCTCTTCTAGCGTACGTTTTGCACCGCTGAAGAATTGAATACAAAGTCAAGAACCATCTTGACATTCAAATGGCAATCTGGAAAGCCCTCTTTCTTTGCAAAATTCATGCATATTCATCAAGAATCAGTTACCGAAAGCTAGAACTTTGGAACTTTCGCACACTTGCAGAATTGAATGAAAAGTCACGACCCACCTCAACATTCAATCAATAAGAATTCTAGAATGCCACTTTGGTTGTGGCTTCTATCCATACAGATCTCGAGAGTGTTTCTAGCCTCTTTTAGCGTACGTTTTGCACCGCTGAAGAATTGAATACAAAGTCAAGAACCATCTTGACGTTCAAATGGCAATCTGGAACGCCCTCTTTCTTTGCAAAATTCAAGCATATTCGTCAAGAATCAGTTACCGAAAGCTAGAACTTTGGAAATTTTTCACACTTGCAGAACTGAATGAAAAGTCACGACCCACCGCAACATTCAATCAATAAGAATTCTAGAATGCCACTTTGGTTGTGGCTTCTATCCATACAGATCTCGAGAGTGTTTCTAGCCTCTTCTAGCGTACGTTTTGCACCGCTGAAGAATTGAATACAAAGTTAAGAACCGTCTTGACATTCAAATTGCAATCTGGAACGCCTCTTTCTTTGCAAAATTCACGCATATTCGTCAAGAATCAGTTACCGAAAGCTAGAACTTTTGAACTTTTGCACACTTGCAGAACTGAATGAAAAGTCACGACCCACCTCAACATTCAATCAATAAGAATTCCAGAATGCCACTTTGGTTGTGGCTTCTATCCATACAGATCTCGAGAGTATTTCTGCCTCTTCTAGCGTACGTTTTCCACTGCTGAAGAATTGAATACAAAGTCAAGAACCATCTTGACATTCAAATAGCAATCTGGAACGCCCTCTTTCTTTGCAAGATTCATGCATATTCGTCAAGAATCAGTTACGGAAAGCTAGAACTTTGGAACTTTTGCACACTTGCAGAATTGAATGAATAGTCACGACCCACCTCAACATTCAATCAATAAGAATTCTAGAATGCCACTTTGGTTGTGGCTTCTATCCATACAGATCTCGAGAGTATTTCTAGCCTCTTGTAGCGTACTTTTTGCACCGCTGAAGAATTGAATACAAAGTCAAGAACCATCTTGACATTCAAATGGCAATCTGGAACGACCTCTTTCTTTGCAAAATTCATGCATATTCGTCAAGAATCAGTTACCGAAAGCTAGAACTTTGGAACTTTTTCACACTTGCAGAATTGAATGAAAAGTCACGACCCACCGCAACATTCAATCAATAAGAATTCTAGAATGCCACTTTGGTTGTGGCTTCTATCCATACAGATCTCGAGAGTGTTTCTAGCCTCTTCTAGCGTACGTTTTGCACCGCTAAAGAATTGAATACAAAGTCAAGAACCATCTTGACGTTCAAATGGCAATCTGGAACGCCCTTTTTCTTTGAAAAATCAAGCATATTCGTCAAGAATCAGTTACCGAAAGCTAGAACTTTGGAACTTTTTCACACTTGCAGAATTGAATGAAAAGTCACGACCCACCTCAACATTCAATCAATAAGAATTCTAGAATGCCACTTTGGTTGTGGCTTCTATCCATACAGATCTCGAGAGTGTTTCTAGCCTCTTCTAGCGTACGTTTTGCACCGCTGAAGAATTGAATACAAAGTTAAGAACCATCTTGAGATTCAAATTGCAATCTGGAACGCCTCTTTCTTTGCAAAATTCATGCATATTCGTCAAGAATCAGTTACCGAAAGCTAGAACTTTTGAACTTTTGCACACTTGCAGAACTGAATGAAAAGGCACGACCCACCTCAACATTCAATCAATAAGAATTCCAGAATGCCACTTTGGTTGTGGCTTCTATCCATACAGATCTCGAGAGTATTTCTAGCCTCTTCTAGCGTACGTTTTCCACTGCTGAAGAATTGAATACAAAGTCAAGAACCATCTTGACATTCAAATAGCAATCTGGAACGCCCTCTTTCTTTGCAAGATTCATGCATATTCGTCAAGAATCAGTTACGGAAAGCTAGAACTTTGGAACTTTTGCACACTTGCAGAATTGAATGAATAGTCACGACCCACCTCAACATTCAATCAATAAGAATTCTAGAATGCCACTTTGGTTGTGGCTTCTATCCATACAGATCTCGAGAGTGTTTCTAGCCTCTTTTAGCGTACGTTTTGCACCGCTGAAGAATTGAATACAAAGTCAAGAACCATCTTGACATTCAAATGGCAATCTGGAACGCCCTCTTTCTTTGCAAAATTCATGCATATTCGTCAAGAATCAGTTACCGAAAGCTAGAACTTTGGAACTTTTTCACACTTGCAGAATTGAATGAAAAGTCACGACCCACCGCAACATTCAATCAATAAGAATTCTAGAATGCCACTTTGGTTGTGGCTTCTATCCATACAGATCTCGAGAGTGTTTCTAGCCTCTTCTAGCGTACGTTTTGCACCGCTGAAGAATTGAATACAAAGTCAAGAACCATCTTGATATTCAAATTGCAATCTGGACGCCCTCTTTCTTTGCAAAATTCATGCATATTCGTCAAGAATCAGTTACCGAAAGCTAGAACTTTGGAACTTTCGCACACTTGCAGAATTGAATGAAAAGTCACGACCCACCTCAACATTCAATCAATAAGAATTCTAGAATCCCACTTTGGTTGTGGCTTCTATCCATACAGATCTCGAGAGTGTTTCTAGCCTCTTCTAGCGTACGTTTTGCACCGCTGAAGAATTGAATACAAAGTCAAGAACCATCTTGACGTTCAAATGGCAATCTGGAAGGCCCTCTTTCTTTGCAAAATTCATGCATATTCGTCAAGAATCAGTTACCGAAAGCTAGAACTTTGGAACTTTTGCACACTTGCAGAATTGAATGAAAAGTCACGACCCACCGCAACATTCAATCAATAAGAATTCTAGAATGCCACTTTGGTTGTGGCTTCTATCCATACAGATCTCGAGAGTGTTTCTAGCCTCTTCTAGCGTACGTTTTGCACCGCTGAAGAATTGAATACAAAGTCAAGAACCATCTTGACATTCAAATGGCAATCTGGAACGCCCTCTTTCTTTGCAAAATTCATGCATATTCGTCAAGAATCGGTTACCGAAAGCTAGAACTTTGGAACTTTTGCACACTTGCAGAATTGAATGAAAAGTCACGACCCACCTCAACATTCAATCAATAAGAATTCTAGAATGCCACTTTGGTTGTGGCTTCTATCCATACAGATCTCGAGAGTGTTTCTAGCCTCTTCTAGCGTACTTTTTGCACCGCTGAAGAATTGAATACAAAGTCAATAACCATCTTGACGTTCTCATGGAAATCTGGAAGGCCCTCTTTCTTTGCAAAATTCTTGAATATTCGTCAAGAATCAGTTACCGAAAGCTAGAACTTTGGAACTTTCGCACACTTGCAGAATTGAATGAAAAGTCACGACCCACCTCAACATTCAATCAATAAGAATTCTAGAATGCCACTTTGGTTGTGGCTTCTATCCATACAGATCTCGAGAGTGTTTCTAGCCTCTTCTAGCGTACGTTTTGCACCGCTGAAGAATTGAATACAAAGTCAACAACCATCTTGACGTTCAAATGGCAATCTGGAACGCCCTCTTTCTTTGCAAGATTCATGCATATTCGTCAAGAATCAGTTACCGAAAGCTAGAACTTTGGAACTTTCGCACACTTGCAGAATTGAATGAAAAGTCACGACCCACCTCAACATTCAATCAATAAGAATTCTAGAATGCCACTTTGGTTGTGGCTTCTATCCATACAGATCTTGAGAGTGTTTCTAGCCTCTTCTAGCGTACGTTTTGCACCGCTGAAGAATTGAATACAAAGTCAAGAACCATCTTGACGTTCAAATGGCAATCTGGAAGGCCCTCTTTCTTTGCAAAATTCAAGCATATTCGTCAAGAATCAGTTACCGAAAGCTAGAACTTTGGAACTTTTGGCAGACTTGCAGAATTGAATGAAAAGTCACGACCCACCGCAACATTCAATCAATAAGAATTCTAGAATGCCACTTTGGTTGTGGCTTCTATCCATACAGATCTCGAGAGTGTTTCTAGCCTCTTCTAGCGTACGTTTTGCACCGCTGAAGAATTGAATACAAAGTCAAGAACCATCTTGACATTCAAATGGCAATCTGGAACGCCCTGTTTCTTTGCAAAATTCATGCATATTCGTCAAGAATCAGTTACCGAAAGCTAGAACTTTGGAACTTTCGCACACTTGCAGAATTGAATGAAAAGTCACGACCCACCTCAACATTCAATCAATAAGAATTCTAGAATGCCACTTTGGTTGTGGCTTCTATCCATACAGATCTCGAGAGTGTTTCTAGCCTCTTCTAGCGTACGTTTTGCACTGCTGAAGAATTGAATACAAAGTCAAGAACCATCTTGACATTCAAATTTCAATCTGGAACGCCCTCTTTCTTTGCAAAATTCATGCATATTCGTCAAGAATCAGTTACCGAAAGCTAGAACTTTGGAACTTTCGCACACTTGCAGAATTGAATGAAAAGTCACGACCCACCTCAACATTCAATCAATAAGAATTCTAGAATGCCACTTTGGTTGTGGCTTCTATCCATACAGATCTCGAGAGTGTTTCTAGCCTCTTCTAGCGTACTTTTTGCACCGCTGAAGAATTGAATACAAAGTCAAGAACCATCTTGACGTTCACATGGAAATATGGAAGGCCCTCTTTCTTTGCAAAATTCTTGAATATTCGTCAAGAATCAGTTACCGAAAGCTAGAACTTTGGAACTTTCGCACACTTGCAGAATTGAATGAAAAGTCACGACCCACCTCAACATTCAATCAATAAGAATTCTAGAATGCCACTTTGGTTGTGGCTTCTATCCATACAGATCTCGAGAGTGTTTCTAGCCTCTTCTAGCGTACGTTTTGCACCGCTGAAGAATTGAATACAAAGTCAAGAACCTTCTTGACGTTCAAATGGAAATCTGGAACGCCCTCTTTCTTTGCAAAATTCATGCATATTCGTCAAGAATCATTTACCGAAAGCTAGAACTTTGGAACTTTTGCACACTTGCAGAATTGAATGAAAAGTCCCGACCCACCGCAACATTCAATCAATAAGAATTCTAGAATGCCACTTTGGTTGTGGCTTCTATCCATATAGATCTCGAGAGTGTTTCTAGCCTCTTCTAGCGTACGTTTTGCACCGCTGAAGAATTGAATACAAAGTCAAGAACCATCTTGACGTTCAAATGGCAATCTGGAACGCCCTCTTTCTTTGCAAAATTCATGCATATTCGTCAAGAATCAGTTACCGAAAGCTAGAACTTTGGAACTTTTGCACACTTGCAGAATTGAATGAAAAGTCACGACCCACCGCAACATTCAATCAATAAGAATTCTAGAATGCCACTTTGGTTGTGGCTTCTATCCATAAAGATCTCGAGAGTGTTTCTAGCCTCTTCTAGCGTACGTTTTGCACCGCTGAAGAATTGAATACAAAGTCAAGAACCATCTTGACGTTCAAATGGCAATCTGGAAGGCCCTCTTTCTTTGCAAAATTCATGCATATTCGTCAAGAATCGGTTACCGAAAGCTAGAACTTTGGAACTTTCGCACACTTGCAGAATTGAATGAAAAGTCACGACCCACCTCAACATTCAATCAATAAGAATTCTAGAATGCCACTTTGGTTGTGGCTTCTATCCATAAAGATCTCGAGAGTGTTTCTAGCCTCTTCTAGCGTACGTTTTGCACCGCTGAAGAATTGAATACAAAGTCAAGAACCATCTTGACGTTCAAATGGCAATCTGGAAGGCCCTCTTTCTTTGCAAGATTCATGCATATTCGTCAAGAATCAGTTACCGAAAGCTAGAACTCTGGAACTTTCGCACACTTGCAGAATTGAATGAAAAGTCACGACCCACCTCAACATTCAATCAATAAGAATTCTAGAATACCACTTTGGTTGTGGCTTCTATCCATACAGATCTCGAGAGTGTTTCTAGCCTCTTCTAGCGTACGTTTTGCACCGCTGAAGAATTGAATACAAAGTCAAGAACCATCTTGACGTTCACATGGAAATCTGGAAGGCCCTCTTTCTTTGCAAAATTCTTGAATATTCGTCAAGAATCAGTTACCGAAAGCTAGAACTTTGGAACTTTCGCACACTTGCAGAATTGAATGAAAAGTCACGACCCACCTCAACATTCAATCAATAAGAATTCTAGAATGCCACTTTGGTTGTGGCTTCTATCCATACAGATCTCGAGAGTGTTTCTAGCCTCTTCTAGCGTACGTTTTGCACCGCTGAAGAATTGAATACAAAGTCAACAACCATCTTGACGTTCAAATGGCAATCTGGAACGCCCTCTTTCTTTGCAAGATTCATGCATATTCGTCAAGAATCAGTTACCGAAAGCTAGAACTTTGGAACTTTCGCACACTTGCAGAATTGAATGAAAAGTCACGACCCACCTCAACATTCAATCAATAAGAATTCTAGAATGCCACTTTGGTTGTGGCTTCTATCCATACAGATCTCGAGTGTGTTTCTAGCCTCTTCTAGCGTACGTTTTGCACCGCTGAAGAATTGAATACAAAGTCAAGAACCATCTTGACGTTCAAATGGCAATCTGGAAGGCCCTCTTTCTTTGCAAAATTCAAGCATATTCGTCAAGAATCGGTTACCGAAAGCTAGAACTTTGGAACTTTCGCACACTTGCAGAATTGAATGAAAAGTCACGACCCACCTCAACATTCAATCAATAAGAATTCTAGAATGCCACTTTGGTTGTGGCTTCTATCCATAAAGATCTCGAGAGTGTTTCTAGCCTCTTCTAGCGTACGTTTTGCACCGCTGAAGAATTGAATACAAAGTCAAGAACCATCTTGACGTTCAAATGGCAATCTGGAAGGCCCTCTTTCTTTGCAAGATTCATGCATATTCATCAAGAATCAGTTACCGAAAGCTAGAACTTTGGAACTTTCGCACACTTGCAGAATTGAATGAAATGTCACGACCCACCTCAACATTCAATCAATAAGAATTCTAGAATGCCTCTTTGGTTGTGGCTTCTATCCATACAGATCTCGAGAGTGTTTCTAGGCTCTTCTAGCGTACGTTTTGCACCGCTGAAGAATTGAATACAAAGTCAAGAACCATCTTGACGTTCAAATGGCAATCTGGAAGGCCCTCTTTCTTTGCAAAATTCATGCATATTCGTCAAGAATCAGTTACCGAAAGCTAGAACTTTGGAACTTTTGCACACTTGCAGAATTGAATGAAAAGTCACGACCCACCGCAACATTCAATCAATAAGAATTCTAGAATGCCACATTGGTTGTGGCTTCTATCCATACAGATCTCGAGAGTGTTTCTAGCCTCTTCTAGCGTACGTTTTGCACCGCTGAAGAATTGAATACAAAGTCAAGAACCATCTTGACATTCAAATGGCAATCTGGAACGCCCTCTTTCTTTGCAAAATTCATGCATATTCGTCAAGAATCGGTTACCGAAAGCTAGAACTTTGGAACTTTCGCACACTTGCAGAATTGAATGAAAAGTCACGACCCACCTCAACATTCAATCAATAAGAATTCTAGAATGCCACTTTGGTTGTGGCTTCTATCCATAAAGATCTCGAGAGTGTTTCTAGCCTCTTCTAGCGTACGTTTTGCACCGCTGAAGAATTGAATACAAAGTCAAGAACCATCTTGACGTTCAAATGGCAATCTGGAAGGCCCTCTTTCTTTGCAAGATTCATGCATATTCGTCAAGAATCAGTTACCGAAAGCTAGAACTCTGGAACTTTCGCACACTTGCAGAATTGAATGAAAAGTCACGACCCACCTCAACATTCAATCAATAAGAATTCTAGAATGCCACTTTGGTTGTGGCTTCTATCCATACAGATCTCGAGAGTGTTTCTAGCCTCTTCTAGCGTACGTTTTGCACCGCTGAAGAATTGAATACAAAGTCAAGAACCATCTTGACGTTCACATGGAAATCTGGAAGGCCCTCTTTCTTTGCAAAATTCTTGAATATTCGTCAAGAATCAGTTACCGAAAGCTAGAACTTTGGAACTTTCGCACACTTGCAGAATTGAATGAAAAGTCACGACCCACCTCAACATTCAATCAATAAGAATTCTAGAATGCCACTTTGGTTGTGGCTTCTATCCATACAGATCTCGAGAGTGTTTCTAGCCTCTTCTAGCGTACGTTTTGCACCGCTGAAGAATTGAATACAAAGTCAACAACCATCTTGACGTTCAAATGGCAATCTGGAACGCCCTCTTTCTTTGCAAGATTCATGCATATTCGTCAAGAATCAGTTACCGAAAGCTAGAACTTTGGAACTTTCGCACACTTGCAGAATTGAATGAAAAGTCACGACCCACCTCAACATTCAATCAATAAGAATTCTAGAATGCCACTTTGGTTGTGGCTTCTATCCATACAGATCTCGAGTGTGTTTCTAGCCTCTTCTAGCGTACGTTTTGCACCGCTGAAGAATTGAATACAAAGTCAAGAACCATCTTGACGTTCAAATGGCAATCTGGAAGGCCCTCTTTCTTTGCAAAATTCAAGCATATTCGTCAAGAATCGGTTACCGAAAGCTAGAACTTTGGAACTTTCGCACACTTGCAGAATTGAATGAAAAGTCACGACCCACCTCAACATTCAATCAATAAGAATTCTAGAATGCCACTTTGGTTGTGGCTTCTATCCATAAAGATCTCGAGAGTGTTTCTAGCCTCTTCTAGCGTACGTTTTGCACCGCTGAAGAATTGAATACAAAGTCAAGAACCATCTTGACGTTCAAATGGCAATCTGGAAGGCCCTCTTTCTTTGCAAGATTCATGCATATTCGTCAAGAATCAGTTACCGAAAGCTAGAACTTTGGAACTTTCGCACACTTGCAGAATTGAATGAAATGTCACGACCCACCTCAACATTCAATCAATAAGAATTCTAGAATGCCTCTTTGGTTGTGGCTTCTATCCATACAGATCTCGAGAGTGTTTCTAGGCTCTTCTAGCGTACGTTTTGCACCGCTGAAGAATTGAATACAAAGTCAAGAACCATCTTGACGTTCAAATGGCAATCTGGAAGGCCCTCTTTCTTTGCAAAATTCATGCATATTCGTCAAGAATCAGTTACCGAAAGCTAGAACTTTGGAACTTTTGCACACTTGCAGAATTGAATGAAAAGTCACGACCCACCGCAACATTCAATCAATAAGAATTCTAGAATGCCACATTGGTTGTGGCTTCTATCCATACAGATCTCGAGAGTGTTTCTAGCCTCTTCTAGCGTACGTTTTGCACCGCTGAAGAATTGAATACAAAGTCAAGAACCATCTTGACATTCAAATGGCAATCTGGAACGCCCTCTTTCTTTGCAAAATTCATGCATATTCGTCAAGAATCGGTTACCGAAAGCTAGAACTTTGGAACTTTTGCACACTTGCAGAATTGAATGAAAAGTCACGACCCACCTCAACATTCAATCAATAAGAATTCTAGAATGCCACTTTGGTTGTGGCTTCTATCCATACAGATCTCGAGAGTGTTTCTAGCCTCTTCTAGCGTACTTTTTGCACCGCTGAAGAATTGAATACAAAGTCAAGAACCATCTTGACGTTCACATGGAAATCTGGAAGGCCCTCTTTCTTTGCAAAATTCTTGAATATTCGTCAAGAATCAGTTACCGAAAGCTAGAACTTTGGAACTTTCGCACACTTGCAGAATTGAATGAAAAGTCACGACCCACCTCAACATTCAATCAATAAGAATTCTAGAATGCCACTTTGGTTGTGGCTTCTATCCATACAGATCTCGAGAGTGTTTCTAGCCTCTTCTAGCGTACGTTTTGCACCGCTGAAGAATTGAATACAAAGTCAACAACCATCTTGACGTTCAAATGGCAATCTGGAACGCCCTCTTTCTTTGCAAGATTCATGCATATTCGTCAAGAATCAGTTACCGAAAGCTAGAACTTTGGAACTTTCGCACACTTGCAGAATTGAATGAAAAGTCACGACCCACCTCAACATTCAATCAATAAGAATTCTAGAATGCCACTTTGGTTGTGGCTTCTATCCATACAGATCTCGAGAGTGTTTCTAGCCTCTTCTAGCGTACGTTTTGCACTGCTGAAGAATTGAATACAAAGTCAAGAACCATCTTGACATTCAAATTTCAATCTGGAACGCCCTCTTTCTTTGCAAAATTCATGCATATTCGTCAAGAATCAGTTACCGAAAGCTAGAACTTTGGAACTTTCGCACACTTGCAGAATTGAATGAAAAGTCACGACCCACCTCAACATTCAATCAATAAGAATTCTAGAATGCCACTTTGGTTGTGGCTTCTATCCATACAGATCTCGAGAGTGTTTCTAGCCTCTTCTAGCGTACTTTTTGCACCGCTGAAGAATTGAATACAAAGTCAAGAACCATCTTGACGTTCACATGGAAATATGGAAGGCCCTCTTTCTTTGCAAAATTCTTGAATATTCGTCAAGAATCAGTTACCGAAAGCTAGAACTTTGGAACTTTCGCACACTTGCAGAATTGAATGAAAAGTCACGACCCACCTCAACATTCAATCAATAAGAATTCTAGAATGCCACTTTGGTTGTGGCTTCTATCCATACAGATCTCGAGAGTGTTTCTAGCCTCTTCTAGCGTACGTTTTGCACCGCTGAAGAATTGAATACAAAGTCAAGAACCTTCTTGACGTTCAAATGGAAATCTGGAACGCCCTCTTTCTTTGCAAAATTCATGCATATTCGTCAAGAATCAGTTACCGAAAGCTAGAACTTTGGAACTTTTGCACACTTGCAGAATTGAATGAAAAGTCACGACCCACCGCAACATTCAATCAATAAGAATTCTAGAATGCCACTTTGGTTGTGGCTTCTATCCATATAGATCTCGAGAGTGTTTCTAGCCTCTTCTAGCGTACGTTTTGCACCGCTAAAGAATTGAATACAAAGTCAAGAACCATCTTGACGTTCAAATGGCAATCTGGAACGCCCTCTTTCTTTGCAAAATTCATGCATATTCGTCAAGAATCAGTTACCGAAAGCTAGAACTTTGGAACTTTTGCACACTTGCAGAATTGAATGAAAAGTCACGACCCACCGCAACATTCAATCAATAAGAATTCTAGAATGCCACTTTGGTTGTGGCTTCTATCCATACAGATCTCGAGAGTGTTTCTAGCCTCTTCTAGCGTACGTTTTGCACCGCTGAAGAATTGAATACAAAGTCAAGAACCATCTTGACGTTCAAATGGCAATCTGGAAGGCCCTCTTTCTTTGCAAAATTCATGCATATTCGTCAAGAATCGGTTACCGAAAGCTAGAACTTTGGAACTTTCGCACACTTGCAGAATTGAATGAAAAGTCACGACCCACCGCAACATTCAATCAATAAGAATTCTAGAATGCCACTTTGGTTGTGGCTTCTATCCATAAAGATCTCGAGAGTGTTTCTAGCCTCTTCTAGCGTACGTTTTGCACCGCTGAAGAATTGAATACAAAGTCAAGAACCATCTTGACGTTCAAATGGCAATCTGGAAGGCCCTCTTTCTTTGCAAGATTCATGCATATTCGTCAAGAATCAGTTACCGAAAGCTAGAACTCTGGAACTTTCGCACACTTGCAGAATTGAATGAAAAGTCACGACCCACCTCAACATTCAATCAATAAGAATTCTAGAATGCCACTTTGGTTGTGGCTTCTATCCATACAGATCTCGAGAGTGTTTCTAGCCTCTTCTAGCGTACGTTTTGCACCGCTGAAGAATTGAATACAAAGTCAAGAACCATCTTGACGTTCACATGGAAATCTGGAAGGCCCTCTTTCTTTGCAAAATTCTTGAATATTCGTCAAGAATCAGTTACCGAAAGCTAGAACTTTGGAACTTTCGCACACTTGCAGAATTGAATGAAAAGTCACGACCCACCTCAACATTCAATCAATAAGAATTCTAGAATGCCACTTTGGTTGTGGCTTCTATCCATACAGATCTCGAGAGTGTTTCTAGCCTCTTCTAGCGTACGTTTTGCACCGCTGAAGAATTGAATACAAAGTCAACAACCATCTTGACGTTCAAATGGCAATCTGGAACGCCCTCTTTCTTTGCAAGATTCATGCATATTCGTCAAGAATCAGTTACCGAAAGCTAGAACTTTGGAACTTTCGCACACTTGCAGAATTGAATGAAAAGTCACGACCCACCTCAACATTCAATCAATAAGAATTCTAGAATGCCACTTTGGTTGTGGCTTCTATCCATACAGATCTCGAGTGTGTTTCTAGCCTCTTCTAGCGTATGTTTTGCACCGCTGAAGAATTGAATACAAAGTCAAGAACCATCTTGACGTTCAAATGGCAATCTGGAAGGCCCTCTTTCTTTGCAAAATTCATGCATATTCGTCAAGAATCGGTTACCGAAAGCTAGAACTTTGGAACTTTCGCACACTTGCAGAATTGAATGAAAAGTCACGACCCACCTCAACATTCAATCAATAAGAATTCTAGAATGCCACTTTGGTTGTGGCTTCTATCCATAAAGATCTCGAGAGTGTTTCTAGCCTCTTCTAGCGTACGTTTTGCACCGCTGAAGAATTGAATACAAAGTCAAGAACCATCTTGACGTTCAAATGGCAATCTGGAAGGCCCTCTTTCTTTGCAAGATTCATGCATATTCGTCAAGAATCAGTTACCGAAAGCTAGAACTCTGGAACTTTCGCACACTTGCAGAATTGAATGAAAAGTCACGACCCACCTCAACATTCAATCAATAAGAATTCTAGAATGCCACTTTGGTTGTGGCTTCTATCCATACAGATCTCGAGAGTGTTTCTAGCCTCTTCTAGCGTACGTTTTGCACCGCTGAAGAATTGAATACAAAGTCAAGAACCATCTTGACGTTCACATGGAAATCTGGAAGGCCCTCTTTCTTTGCAAAATTCTTGAATATTCGTCAAGAATCTGTTACCGAAAGCTAGAACTTTGGAACTTTCGCACACTTGCAGAATTGAATGAAAAGTCACGACCCACCTCAACATTCAATCAATAAGAATTCTAGAATGCCACTTTGGTTGTGGCTTCTATCCATACAGATCTCGAGAGTGTTTCTAGCCTCTTCTAGCGTACGTTTTGCACCGCTGAAGAATTGAATACAAAGTCAACAACCATCTTGACGTTCAAATGGCAATCTGGAACGCCCTCTTTCTTTGCAAGATTCATGCATATTCGTCAAGAATCAGTTACCGAAAGCTAGAACTTTGGAACTTTCGCACACTTGCAGAATTGAATGAAAAGTCACGACCCACCTCAACATTCAATCAATAAGAATTCTAGAATGCCACTTTGGTTGTGGCTTCTATCCATACAGATCTCGAGTGTGTTTCTAGCCTCTTCTAGCGTACGTTTTGCACCGCTGAAGAATTGAATACAAAGTCAAGAACCATCTTGACGTTCAAATGGCAATCTGGAAGGCCCTCTTTCTTTGCAAAATTCATGCATATTCGTCAAGAATCGGTTACCGAAAGCTAGAACTTTGGAACTTTCGCACACTTGCAGAATTGAATGAAAAGTCACGACCCACCTCAACATTCAATCAATAAGAATTCTAGAATGCCACTTTGGTTGTGGCTTCTATCCATAAAGATCTCGAGAGTGTTTCTAGCCTCTTCTAGCGTACGTTTTGCACCGCTGAAGAATTGAATACAAAGTCAAGAACCATCTTGACGTTCAAATGGCAATCTGGAAGGCCCTCTTTCTTTGCAAGATTCATGCATATTCGTCAAGAATCAGTTACCGAAAGCTAGAACTTTGGAACTTTCGCACACTTGCAGAATTGAATGAAATGTCACGACCCACCTCAACATTCAATCAATAAGAATTCTAGAATGCCTCTTTGGTTATGGCTTCTATCCATACAGATCTCGAGAGTGTTTCTAGCCTCTTCTAGCGTACGTTTTGCACCGCTGAAGAATTGAATACAAAGTCAAGAACCATCTTGACGTTCACATGGAAATCTGGAAGGCCCTCTTTCTTTGCAAAATTCTTGAATATTCGTCAAGAATCTGTTACCGAAAGCTAGAACTTTGGAACTTTCGCACACTTGCAGAATTGAATGAAAAGTCACGACCCACCTCAACATTCAATCAATAAGAATTCTAGAATGCCACTTTGGTTGTGGCTTCTATCCATACAGATCTCGAGAGTGTTTCTAGCCTCTTCTAGCGTACGTTTTGACCGCTGAAGAATTGAATACAAAGTCAACAACCATCTTGACGTTCAAATGGAAATCTGGAACGCCCTCTTTCTTTGCAAGATTCATGCATATTCGTCAAGAATCAGTTACCGAAAGCTAGAACTTTGGAACTTTCGCACACTTGCAGAATTGAATGAAAAGTCACGACCCACCTCAACATTCAATCAATAAGAATTCCAGAATGCCACTTTGGTTGTGGCTTCTATCCATACAGATCTCGAGTGTGTTTCTATCCTCTTCTAGCGTACGTTTTGCACCGCTGAAGAATTGAATACAAAGTCAAGAACCATCTTGACGTTCAAATGGCAATCTGGAAGGCCCTCTTTCTTTGCAAGATTCATGCATATTCGTCAAGAATCAGTTACCGAAAGCTAGAACTTTGGAACTTTTGCACACTTGCAGAATTGAATGAAAAGTCACGACCCACCCAAACATTCAATCAATAAGAATTCTAGAATGCCACTTTGGTTGTGGCTTCTATCCATACAGATCTCGAGAGTGTTTCTAGCCTCTTCTAGCGTACGTTTTGCACCGCTGAAGAATTGAATACAAAGTCAAGAACCATCTTGACGTTCAAATGGCAATCTGGAAGGCCCTCTTTCTTTGCAAGATTCATGCATATTCGTCAAGAATCAGTTACCGAAAGCTAGAACTCTGGAACTTTCGCACACTTGCAGAATTGAATGAAAAGTCACGACCCACCTCAACATTCAATCAATAAGAATTCTAGAATGCCACTTTGGTTGTGGCTTCTATCCATACAGATCTCGAGAGTGTTTCTAGCCTCTTCTAGCGTACGTTTTGCACCGCTGAAGAATTGAATACAAAGTCAAGAACCATCTTGACGTTCACATGGAAATCTGGAAGGCCCTCTTTCTTTGCAAAATTCTTGAATATTCGTCAAGAATCAGTTACCGAAAGCTAGAACTTTGGAACTTTCGCACACTTGCAGAATTGAATGAAAAGTCACGACCCACCGCAACATTCAATCAATAAGAATTCTAGAATGCCACTTTGGTTGTGGCTTCTATCCATACAGATCTCGAGAGTGTTTCTAGCCTCTTCTAGCGTACGTTTTGCACCGCTGAAGAATTGAATACAAAGTCAACAACCATCTTGACGTTCAAATGGCAATCTGGAACGCCCTCTTTCTTTGCAAGATTCATGCATATTCGTCAAGAATCAGTTACCGAAAGCTAGAACTTTGGAACTTTCGCACACTTGCAGAATTGAATGAAAAGTCACGACCCACCTCAACATTCAATCAATAAGAATTCTAGAATGCCACTTTGGTTGTGGCTTCTATCCATACAGATCTCGAGTGTGTTTCTAGCCTCTTCTAGCGTATGTTTTGCACCGCTGAAGAATTGAATACAAAGTCAAGAACCATCTTGACGTTCAAATAGCAATCTGGAAGGCCCTCTTTCTTTGCAAGATTCATGCATATTCGTCAAGAATCAGTTACCGAAAGCTAGAACTTTGGAACTTTTGCACACTTGCAGAATTGAATGAAAAGTCACGACCCACCTCAACATTCAATCAATAAGAATTCTAGAATGCCACTTTGGTTGTGGCTTCTATCCATACAGATCTCGAGAGTGTTTCTAGCCTCTTCTAGCGTACGTTTTGCACCGCTGAAGAATTGAATACAAAGTCAAGAACCATCTTGACGTTCAAATGGCAATCTGGAAAGCCCTCTTTCTTTGCAAGATTCATGCATATTCGTCAAGAATCAGTTACCGAAAGCTAGAACTTTGGAACTTTTGCACACTTGCAGAATTGAATGAAAAGTCACGACCCACCTCAACATTCAATCAATAAGAATTCTAGAATGCCACTTTGGTAGTGGCTTCTATCCATACAGATCTCGAGAGTGTTTCTAGCCTCTTCTAGCGTACGTTTTGCACTGCTGAAGAATTGAATACAAAGTTAAGAACCATCTTGACGTTCAAATGGCAATCTGGAAGGCCCTCTTTCTTTGCAAGATTAATGCATATTCGTCAAGAATCAGTTACCGAAAGCTAGAACTTTGGAACTTTCGCACACTTGCAGAATTGAATGAAAAGTCACGACCCACCTCAACATTCAATCAATAAGAATTCTAGAATGCCACTTTGGTTGTGGCTTCTATCCATACAGATCTCGAGAGTGTTTCTAGCCTCTTCTAGCGTACGTTTTGCACCGCTGAAGAATTGAATACAAAGTCAAGAACCATCTTGACGTTCAAATGACAATCTGGAAGGCCCTCTTTCTTTGCAAGATTCATGCATATTCGTCAAGAATCAGTTACCGAAAGCTAGAACTTTGGAACTTTTGCACACTTGTAGAATTGAATGAAAAGTCACGACCCACCTCAAATTCAATCAATAAGAATTCTAGAATGCCACTTTGGTTGTGGCTTCTATCCATACAGATCTCGAGAGTGTTTCTAGCCTCTTCTAGCGTACGTTTTGCACCGCTGAAGAATTGAATACAAAGTCAAGAACCATCATGACGTTCAAATGGCAATCTGGAAGGCCCTCTTTCTTTGCAAGATTCATGCATATTCGTCAAGAATCAGTTACCGAAAGCTAGAACTTTGGAACTTTTGCACACTTGCAGAATTGAATGAAAAGTCACGACGCACCTCAACATTCAATCAATAAGAATTATAGAATGCCACTTTGGTTGTGGCTTCTATCCATACAGATCTCGAGAGTGTTTCTAGCCTCTTCTAGCGTACGTTTTGCACCGCTGAAGAATTGAATACAAAGTCAAGAACCATCTTGACTTTCAAATGGCAATCTGGAACGCCCTCTTTCTTTGCAAAATTCATGAATATTCGTCAAGAATCAGTTACCGAAAGCTAGAACTTTGGAACTTTTGCACACTTGCAGAATTGAATCAAAAGTCACGACCCACCTCAATATTCAATCAATAAGAATTCCAGAATGCCACTTTGGTTGTGGCTTCTATCCATAGAGATCTCAAGAGTGTTTCTAGCCTCTTCTACCGTACGTTTTGCACTGCTGAAGAATTGAATACAAAGTCAAGAACCATCTTGACGTTCAAATGGCAATCTGGAACGCCCTCTTTCTTTGCAAAATTCATGCATATTCGTCAAGAATCGGTTACCGAAAAATAGAACTTTGGAACTTTTGCACACTTTCAGAATTGAATGAAAAGTCACGACCCACCTCAACATTCAATCAATAAGATTTCTAGAATGCCACTTTGGTTGTGGCTTCTATCCATACAGATCTCGAGGGTGTTTCTAGCCTCTTCTAGCGTACGTTTTGCACTGCTGGAGAATTGAATACAAAGTCAAGAACCATCTTGACATTCAAATGGCAATCTGGAACGCCCTCTTTCTTTGCAAAATTCATGCATATTCGTCAAGAATCGGTTACCGAAAGCTAGAACTTTGGAACTTTTGCACACTTGCAGAATTGAATGAAAAGTCACGACCCACCTCAACTTTCAATCAATAAGAATTCTAGAATACCACTTTGGTTTGGCTTCTATCCATACAGATCTCGAGAGTGTTTCTAGCCTCTTCTAGAGTACGGTTTGCACTGCTGAAGAATTGAATACAAAGTCAAGAACCATCTTGACGTTCAAATGGCAATCTGGAACGCCCTCTTTCTTTGCAAAATTCATGCATATTCGTCAAGAATCGGTTACCGAAAAATAGAACTTTGGAACTTTTGCACACTTGCAGAATTGAATGAAAAGTCACGACCCACCTCAACATTCAATCAATAAGATTTCTAGAATGCCACTTTGGTTGTGGCTTCTATCCATACAGATCTCGAGGGTGTTTCTAGCCTCTTCTAGCGTACGTTTTGCACTGCTGGAGAATTGAATACAAAGTCAAGAACCATCTTGACATTCAAATGGCAATCTGGAACGCCCTCTTTCTTTGCAAAATTCATGCATATTCGTCAAGAATCGGTTACCGAAAGCTAGAACTTTGGAACTTTTGCACACTTGCAGAATTGAATGAAAAGTCACGACCCACCTCAACATTCAATCAATAAGAATTCTAGAATACCACTTTGGTTTGGCTTCTATCCATACAGATCTCGAGAGTGTTTCTAGCCTCTTCTAGAGTACGGTTTGCACTGCTGAAGAATTGAATACAAAGTCAAGAACCATCTTGACGTTCAAATGGCAATCTGGAACGCCCTCTTTCTTTGCAAAATTCATGCATATTCGTCAAGAATCGGTTACCGAAAAATAGAACTTTGGAACTTTTGCACACTTGCAGAATTGAATGAAAAGTCACGACCCACCTCAACATTCAATCAATAAGATTTCTAGAATGCCACTTTGGTTGTGGCTTCTATCCATACAGATCTCGAGGGTGTTTCTAGCCTCTTCTAGCGTACGTTTTGCACTGCTGGAGAATTGAATACAAAGTCAAGAACCATCTTGACATTCAAATGGCAATCTGGAACGCCCTCTTTCTTTGCAAAATTCATGCATATTCGTCAAGAATCAGTTACCGAAAGCTAGAACTTTGGAACTTTTGCACACTTGCAGAATTGAATGAAAAGTCACGACCCACCTCAACATTCAATCAATAAGAATTCTAGAATACCACTTTGGTTTGGCTTCTATCCATACAGATCTCGAGAGTGTTTCTAGCCTCTTCTAGAGTACGGTTTGCACTGCTGAAGAATTGAATACAAAGTCAAGAACCATCTTGACGTTCAAATGGCAATCTGGAACGCCCTCTTTCTTTGCAAAATTCATGCATATTCGTCAAGAATCGGTTACCGAAAAATAGAACTTTGGAACTTTTGCACACTTGCAGAATTGAATGAAAAGTCACGACCCACCTCAACATTCAATCAATAAGATTTCTAGAATGCCACTTTGGTTGTGGCTTCTATCCATACAGATCTCGAGGGTGTTTCTAGCCTCTTCTAGCGTACGTTTTGCACTGCTGGAGAATTGAATACAAAGTCAAGAACCATCTTGACATTCAAATGGCAATCTGGAACGCCCTCTTTCTTTGCAAAATTCATGCATATTCGTCAAGAATCGGCTACCGAAAGCTAGAACTTTGGAACTTTTGCACACTTGCAGAATTGAATGAAAAGTCACGACCCACCTCAACTTTCAATCAATAAGAATTCTAGAATGCCACTATGGTTGTGGCTTCTATCCATACAGATCTCGAGAGTGTTTCTAGCCTCTTCTAGCTTACCTTTTGCACTGCTGAAGAATTGAATACAAAGTTAAGAAGCATCTTGACATTCAAATTGCAATCTGGAACGCCCTCTTTCTTTGCAAAATTCATGCATATTCGTCAAGAATCGGTTACCGAAAGCTAGAACTTTGGAACTTTTGCACACTTGCAGAATTGAATGAAAAGTCACGACCCACCTCAACATTCAATCAATAAGAATTCTAGAATACCACTTTGGTTTTGCTACTATCCATACAGATCTCGAGAGTGTTTCTAGCCTCTTCTAGAGTACGGTTTGCACTGCTGAAGAATTGAATACAAAGTCAAGAACCATCTTGACGTTCAAATGGCAATCTGGAAGGCCCTCTTTCTTTGCAAGATTCATGCATATTCGTCAAGAATCAGTTACCGAAAGCTAGAACTTTGGAACTTTTGCACACTTGCAGAATTGAATGAAAAGTCACGACCCACCTCAACATTCAATCAATAAGAATTATAGAATGCCACTTTGGTTGTGGCTTCTATCCATACAGATCTCGAGAGTGTTTCTAGCCTCTTCTAGCGTACGTTTTGCACTGCTGAAGAATTGAATACAAAGTCAAGAACCATCTTGACTTTCAAATGGCAATCTGGAACGTCCTCTTTCTTTGCAAGATTCATGAATATTCGTCAAGAATCAGTTACCGAAAGCTAGAACTTTGGAACTTTTGCACACTTGCAGAATTGAATGAAAAGTCACGACCCACCTCAACATTCAATCAATAAGAATTCTAGAATGCCACTTTGGTTGTGGCTTCTATCCATACAGATCTCGAGAGTGTTTCTAGCCTCTTCTAGCGTACGTTTTGCACCGCTGAAGAATTGAATACAAAGTCAAGAACCATCTTGACATTCAAATGGCAATCTGGAACGCCCTCTTTCTTTGCAAAATTCATGCATATTCGTCAAGAATCAGTTACCGGAAGCTAGAACTTTGGAACTTTTGCACACTTGCAGAATTGAATGAAAAGTCACGACCCACCGCAACATTCAATCAAAAAGAATTCTAGAATGCCACTTTGGTTGTGGCTTCTATCCATACAGATCTCGAGAGTGTTTCTAGCCTCTTCTAGCGTACGTTTTGCACCACTGAAGAATTGAATACAAAGTCAAGAACCATCTTGACTTTCAAATGGCAATCTGGAACGCCCTCTTTCTTTGCAAAATTCATGAATATTCGTCAAGAATCAGTTACCGAAAGCTAGAACTTTGGAACTTTTGCACACTTGCAGAATTGAATGAAAAGTCACGACCCACCTCAACATTCAATCAATAAGAATTCCAGAATGCCACTTTGGTTGTGGTTTCTATCCATAGAGATCTCAAGAGTGTTTCTAGCCTCTTCTAGCGTACGTTTTGCACTGCTGAAGAATTGAATACAAAGTCAAGAACCATCTTGACGTTCAAATGGCAATCTGGAACGCCCTCTTTCTTTGCAAAATTCATGCATATTCGTCAAGAATCGGTTACCAAAAAATAGAACTTTGGAACTTTTGCACACTTGCAGAATTGAATGAAAAGTCACGACCCACCTCAACATTCAATCAATAAGATTTCTAGAATGCCACTTTGGTTGTGGCTTCTATCCATACAGATCTCGAGGGTGTTTCTAGCCTCTTCTAGCGTACGTTTTGCACTGCTGGAGAATTGAATACAAAGTTAAGAACCATCTTGACATTCAAATGGCAATCTGGAACGCCCTCTTTCTTTGCAAAATTCATGCATATTCGTCAAGAATCGGTTACCGAAAGCTAGAACTTTGGAACTTTTGCACACTTGCAGAATTGAATGAAAAGTCACGACCCACCTCAACTTTCAATCAATAATAATTCTAGAATGCCACTATGGTTGTGGCTTCTATCCATACAGATCTCGAGAGTGTTTCTAGCCTCTTCTAGCTTACGTTTTGCACTGCTGAAGAATTGAATACAAAGTTAAGAAGCATCTTGACATTCAAATTGCAATCTGGAACGCCCTCTTTCTTTGCAAAATTCATGCATATTCATCAAGAATCGGTTACCGAAAGCTAGAACTTTGGAACTTTTGCACACTTGCAGAATTGAATGAAAAGTCACGACCCACCTCAACATTCAATCAATAAGAATTCTAGAATACCACTTTGGTTTGGCTTCTATCCATACAGATCTCGAGAGTGTTTCTAGCCTCTTCTAGAGTACGGTTTGCACTGCTGAAGAATTGAATACAAAGTCAAGAACCATCTTGACGTTCAAATGGCAATCTGGAAGGCCCTCTTTCTTTGCAAGATTCATGCATATTCGTCAAGAATCAGTTACCGAAAGCTAGAACTTTGGAACTTTTGCACACTTGCAGAATTGAATGAAAAGTCACGACCCACCTCAACATTCAATCAATAAGAATTCTAGAATGCCACTTTGGTTGTGGCTTCTATCCATACAGATCTCGAGAGTGTTTCTAGCCTCTTCTAGCGTACGTTTTGCACTGCTGAAGAATTGAATACAAAGTCAAAAACCATCTTGACTTTCAAATGGCAATCTGGAACGCCCTCTTTCTTTGCAAGATTCATGAATATTCGTCAAGAATCAGTTACCGAAAGCTAGAACTTTGGAACTTTTGCACACTTGCAGAAATGAATGAAAAGTCACGACCCACCTCAACATTCAATCAATAAGAATTCCAAAATGCCACTTTGGTTGTGGCTTCTATCCATACAGATCTCGAGAGTGTTTCTAGCCTCTTCTAGCGTACGTTTTACACTGCTGAAGAATTGAATACAAAGTCAAGAACCATCTTGACGTTCAAATGGCAATCTGGAAGGCCCTCTTTCTTTGCAAGATTCATGCATATTCGTCAAGAATCGGTTACCGAAAGCTAGAACTTTGGAACTTTTGCACACTTGCAGAATTGAATGAAAAGTCACGACCCACCTCAACATTCAATCAATAAGAATTCTAGAATACCACTTTGGTTGTGGCTTCTATCCATACAGATCTAGAGAGTGTTTCTAGCCTCTTCTAGCGTACGTTTTGCACTGCTGAAGAATTGAATACAAAGTCAAGAACCATCTTGACGTTCAAATGGCAATCTGGAAGGCCCTCTTTCTTTGCAATATTCATGCATATTCGTCAAGAATCAGTTACCGAAAGCTAGAACTTTGGAACTTTTGCACACTTGCAGAATTGAATGAAAAGTCACGACCCACCTCAACATTCAATCAATAAGAATTCTAGAATGCCACTTTGGTTGTGGCTTCTATCCATACAGATCTCGAGAGTGTTTCTAGCCTCTTCTAGCGTACGTTTTGCACTGCTGAAGAATTGAATACAAAGTCAAGAACCATCTTGACGTTCAAATGGCAATCTGGAAGGCCCTCTTTCTTTGCAAGATTCATGCATATTCGTCAAGAATCAGTTACCGAAAGCTAGAACTTTGGAACTTTTGCACACTTGCAGAATTGAATGAAAAGTCACGACCCACCTCAACATTCAATCAATAAGAATTCTAGAATGCCACTTTGGTTGTGGCTTCTATCCATACAGATCTCGAGAGTGTTTCTAGCCTCTTCTAGCGTACGTTTTGCACTGCTGAAGAATTGAATACAAAGTCAAGAACCATCTTGACGTTCAAATGGCAATCTGGAAGGCCCTCTTTCTTTGCAAGATTCATGCATATTCGTCAAGAATCAGTTACCGAAAGCTAGAACTTTGGAACTTTTGCACACTTGCAGAATTGAATGAAAAGTCACGACCCACCTCAACATTCAATCAATAAGAATTCTAGAAAGCCACTTTAGTTGTGGGTTCTATCCATACAGATCCCGAGAGTGTTTCTAGCCTCTTCTAGCGTACGTTTTGCACTGCTGAAGAATTGAATACAAAGTCAAGAACCATCTTGACGTTCAAATGGCAATCTGGAAGGCCCTCTTTCTTTGCAATATTCATGCATATTCGTCAAGAATCAGTTACCGAAAGCTAGAACTTTGGAACTTTTGCACAGTTGCAGAATTGATTGAAAAGTCACGACCCACCTCAACATTCAATCAATAAGAATTCTAGAATACCACTTTGGTTGTGGCTTCTATCCATACAGATCTCGAGAGTGTTTCTAGCCTCTTCTAGAGTACGGTTTGCACTGCTGAAGAATTGAATACAAAGTCAAGAACCATCTTGACGTTCAAATGGCAATCTGGAAGGCCCTCTTTCTTTGCAAGATTCATGCATATTCGTCAAGAATCTGTTACCGAAAGCTAGAACTTTGGAACTTTTGCACACTTGCAGAATTCAATGAAAAGTCACGACCCAGCTCAACATTCAATCAATAAGAATTCTAGAATGCCACTTTGGTTGTGGCTTCTATCCATACAGATCTCGAGAGTGTTTCTAGCCTCTTCTACCGTACGTTTTGCACTGCTGAAGAATTGAATACAAAGTCAAGAACCATCTTGACGTTCAAATGGCAATGTGGAAGGCCCTCTTTCTTTGCAAGATTCATGCATATTCGTCAAGAATCAGTTACCGAAAGCTAGAACTTTGGAACTTTTGCACACTTTCAGAATTGAATGAAAAGTCACGACCCACCTCAACTTTCAATCAATAAGAATTCTAGAATGCCTCTTTGGTTGTGGCTTCTATCCATACAGATCTCGAGAGTGTTTCTAGCCTCTTCTAGCGTACATTTTGCACTGCTGAAGAATTGAATACAAAGTCAAGAACCATCTTGACGTTCAAATGGCAATCTGGAAGGCCCTCTTTCTTTGCAAGATTCATGCATATTCGTCAAGAATCAGTTACCGAAAGCTAGAACTTTGGAACTTTTGCACACTTGCAGAATTGAATGAAAAGTCAAGACCCACCTCAACATTCAATCAATAAGAATTATAGAATGCCACTTTGGTTGTGGCTTCTATCCATATAGATCTCGAGAGTGTTTCTAGCCTCTTCTAGCGTATGTTTTGCACCGCTGAAGAATTGAATACAAAGTCAAGAACTATCTTGACTTTCAAATGGCAATCTGGAACGCCCTCTTTCTTTGCAAAATTCATGAATATTCGTCAAGAATCAGTTACCGAAAGCTAGAACTTTGGAACTTTTGCACACTTGCAGAATTGAATGAAAAGTCACGACCCACCTCAACATTCAATCAATAAGAATTCCAGAATGCCACTTTGGTTGTGGCTTCTATCCATAGAGATCTCAAGAGTGTTTCTAGCCTCTTCTAGCGTACGTTTTGCACTGCTGAAGAATTGAATACAAAGTCAAGAACCATCTTGACGTTCAAATGGCAATCTGGAAGGCCCTCTTTCTTTGCAAGATTCATGCATATTCGTCAAGAATCAGTTACCGAAAGCTAGAACTTTGGAACTTTTGCACACTTGCAGAATTGAATGAAAAGTCACGACCCACCTCAACATTCAATCAATAAGAATTCTAGAATACCACTTTGGTTGTGGCTTCTATCCATACAGATCTCGAGAGTGTTTCTAGCCTCTTCTAGAGTACGGTTTGCACTGCTGAAGAATTGAATACAAAGTCAAGAACCATCTTGACGTTCAAATGGCAATCTGGAAGGCCCTCTTTCTTTGCAAGATTCATGCATATTCGTCAAGAATCAGTTACCGAAAGCTAGAACTTTGGAACTTTTGCACACTTGCAGAATTGAATGAAAAGTCACGACCCACCTCAACATTCAATCAATAAGAATTCTAGAATGCCACTTTGGTTGTGGCTTCTATCCATACAGATCTCGAGAGTGTTTCTAGCCTCTTCTAGCGTACGTTTTGCACTGCTGAAGAATTGAATACAAAGTCAAGAACCATCTTGACGTTCAAATGGCAATCTGGAAGGCCCTCTTTCTTTGCAAGATTCATGCATATTCGTCAAGAATCAGTTACCGAAAGCTAGAACTTTGGAACTTTTGCACACTTGCAGAATTGAATGAAAAGTCACGACCCACCTCAACATTCAATCAATAAGAATTCTAGAATGCCACTTTGGTTGTGGCTTCTATCCATACAGATCTCTAGAGTGTTTCTAGCCTCTTCTAGCGTACGTTTTGCACTGCTGAAGAATTGAATACAAAGTCAAGAACCATCTTGACGTTCAAATGGTAATCTGGAACGCCCTCTTTCTTTGCAAAATTCATGCATATTCGTCAAGAATTAGTTACCGAAAGCTAGAACTTTGGAACTTTTGCACACTTGCAGAATTGAATGAAAAGTCACGACCCACCTCAACATTCAATCAATAAGAATTCTAGAATGCCACTTTGGTTGTGGCTTCTGTAACACCCTAATTTTTAGGCCTAGAGATGCCAAAAGGAGAAATCAAGGGCATAATCGTAATTATGGGAAAGATCGGGCTGGTAGCCGATGAGTACCATATTTTGCCAGAAAATAGAGAAAATTATTCTGATCATTTCACTGAACTGTGAAATGTGCATATGAGGTCTCTATGTGTATGAAAGAATTAGAAATATGACCAGGGGTAAAATGGTCATTTTAGAAAAGTATGCGCGTGAGTGCTTTTTCAGGCCAAAACAGCCCGGTCCGGATAAAATATCTAAAAATACCGGGAGATAGAGAAAATGATTCCGGATTGAATGAGGAGTCACAGAATTTTGATTTGAGGTCCCGATTTTTCTGTAAAAATTCCTGAAGATGGGAATTTACAGTTATAATCGGTAAAGGAAAGGCAGTCCGAATAGAGATGATCGAACTATGTCCAGAGGCCATACAGTATTGTCTAAGGCCCGTAGTGACACCAGGGAAGGCCCAAGCCCATAATACCAGTTCAGTGGTAAGAGGGGCCGGTGTCCGGGAAAAATGTGCAAAATGACGAAAATGCCCTTATGTTATAGAATAACTGAAGAATGAGTAAAGGGTATTTTGGTCATTTGGCTAGGGTTAGACAGTCAAGAAGGGGTATCTGAATAGTTGACCAGGGCCAGAGAATACTCTGGTAAAATATGAAAAGACAATAATGCCCCTAGACCTAGTAAAGGAAATGAAAGGATTTAAGTGCAATTATGGAAAGTTTCAAGGCCAAAAAGAAAAGTAGACAAAAATGTGGGGTCCTTAAGTGTAATTTTAGCCAAGTAAAAAGGGACTTAAATGAAAAGAAGAAAAGTTCCCTGGGGCTAAATTGTAATTAAAGAAAGTCAGGCCGGAAGTGGTTTGGACTGTCCGAAAGCATTTCAGTCCCAGATTTCACCGGTAGAGAGAGCAAGTGACGCTCAGTAATATGGCTTAATACAGGAATTTTTGAAGACTCCAGATAGCCAGAAATGGACTGATCGTCCAAAAGTTATAAAAATTCATACCGGATATCCTAGAATTCAGATCTAGGTGAGAAAATACAGGATGATACGTCCTTATGGGACGGGTGTCGGGAAACTGACAGAATACCTATAGGAGGCCTGTAGAAAAAGTTATTCGCAAATTAGAAAATCCAGACGGGAGTGTGAGGCCTCCGGGTATCCGATAGGGAGATTTATCGGTATTTAAAAAGGGACTGAATGAGTTCGGATGATCTTGATCAGATGACTGATATGACTCACAGGGATGCCTGAACACCACAGGCTAGTGTATCGGACAAAAGGAGCTGGTGTCCGGATATGTGTATAAACGGTGAATAATAGATAAAATATTCAATAATTATTAACGGGGGAAGATTCCTCGTAATGCGTGCCATGAGGATATTGGACCCAGGAAGGCCCAATAATGGCGCCAACAGAGGCCCAGTAAGACACTTGGACTGATAGGTGGGCCAGTGTCCGGTAGAACCCCGGAAAAGTACGAAATTACGAAAATGCCCCTGTGTTGTAAAAAAGTGTAACAGATAAATGAAGTGCATTTTGGTCATTCTGGACAGGCCCAGGAGCCAAGACACATACAGATAAAGTTACTTAGAGTCATTATATGCCCTGACAGAGTACAGAAGGGTGTAAAATGACGATTTTACCCTTAGGGTAAAGATAGGGCAAGAAAGGGCACCCAAGGGCATTTTGGTAATTTGCCAAGGGCTGTTTCTTGGGAATCAAGCCATCAGAGTACTTGGGCTTGATCAGGATCCAAGACAACATTCCCAGAGCCCAAAAACGTAGGCCCAGTAATGTGTGGGAAAAAGTGGCATTAAAATATTATTTTAATGCTGTTTCAATAAAGTAAAGTTACTCGGTTGGCACGATAACCGAGGAGGTGATCAGATAAAGTCCTGGATTTATCTGGATAGCATTGGAAGGCATGATAGGTGCCATTAAGATGACACATGGCGCCAACATAAAGGCAGAAGAAAAAGTTGAGGACACGTACTACGAGGCAGGACATTGGACCGGTGAGTCAGCATGCTGAGTCAGCTGCTGAGGTGTCCAGGGATGTCAGACATGTGATAAATGTGGCGCTGAGGTGTCCTGGTGAGGTGTCCCAATGATGTCATGCATGATGCAGTAAAGGAGGAATTAAAGAAAATAGGAAAATCCAGGAAAAACCAGGACCGCAGGATCAAAGTTCATGGTAATTACAGAATTGCCATTGAAGGCAATTATAAATACCCCCCCTTGGCTCATTTGCATTCACGCATAGCTTGTGTAAGGGAGAGAAAGAAGAGAGAGAAGGAGAAGGAAAGGAAGAGAGAAAGGAGAAAAGGAAGTAAGGAAGTTCTGGCGGAGCTGGAAGCAGAATAAGGATAGTGGAGTTCTGCTAAGCTAGCCAGGTAGTAACTAATCCTAGCTTTTATGTAATGGCTTTGTGATTTGTTGTGCTATTGTTTGATTCGATTGTTGTCTTATATGTTATGTCTGAAGTTCTGCTATAATGCTATGATCATATGTTATTAAGCATGGAAGCACGCAGCATACTTATCTGTACACAATCACAAGCAAGCACTGTCACTCTGCATTACATATATTGTTATGATTGTTGCTACTGAGATTCCCCCGAATCTCATCCCAATAAGTAAACCATTACAGGGGAGGTTATGTCAAAATGAATTCTGGGAATTTTAAGAGACGCCGTTATGCTGCCGAAATTATGACAAGATGGCAATAGTAGAGAAAGGAGCTGATACGTACTGTGTACGTAGGTACTGTCTAAGGAGGCTGGAAGTGAGTGGACCTAGCCGGTTCATCCAGTCTTTCCTGGGTACTTACGTAGAATGGTAGTTCTCACGGGAATTACCGAATCGGTACAAGATCAGTTACTTTCTGAAGATGGAGCGTAGCGGTTATGCTGCCGGATTTCAGGCAGAGCAAGATGTAGTAGAACCATGAGAATTTATGTACATGCCCAGATGTATAACAATTTATTAATTAATAATAAGTATTGTTTGGCATGTTTGACTGATCTATAATGGATGTATGCATATGTATGCAAAGTTGATTGCTGAAAATTACCACTATGAACAGTAACACGTGGTGACAAGGTCATGTTTGATAAATGATTAAAAATAGTAAATGGATGAATAAATGTATAAAATTTTTATGGTAGATAGTATACATACCAAGCTTTAATTTGATATATAAAACGTATCATTTGGATGTCTACACAAGGAGATATCAATTATCAAAGTTGGGACCAGAATGCTGGATTCAGGGAGAAAAACGTGTGATGAACAGTAACGTTGACATGTTGACTGGCGTTGACTTGGTTAACGAATGGTCAACGAGTTATTTTTACCTGAAATATAATTGAGTTAGCTTTATTTATCAATTGGAACCACTTCATTTAGATGTTTCTAGAATTAGTTATGATTTTTCGAAGTCGGGTCACTCATCTAGAATTTACACAGTGAACTTTACTCGATAAGAGTAAAATTCCAGATTGGGGAATTGGACTTCAATGACCTTGAAAGTGGTTCTAAATGCTACTGAATGGTCCCTAAGACATATGAAAGGAAGGATGTTTCATTTTGGTATCAGAGCAAAGGATTCTGTCTTAGGAAATGCTCTGAACAGATAATTTATGGTGATAGTACAGAATAAGGTTAGCACAGAACAAAGGGTTCTGGCTCCGAGCATAAGAATCTGGCACAGAACAGAAGGTTCTGGCTCAGTGATGCTCTGGTATAGTTAGTTTGATTCCTTAAACAAATGAGAAGTTTGAGTGGTCCTCTCCATAGAGTAGGATACAGGGATAGTGTTCACTGCTTGGAAAGGTTTAGACAGAAGACAGTGACACCCAGATGAATGAGGCTGTACCCCGAGCTTTATAGTCTTACGAAGGATATGATTATGATGGGCTAATCTTAGTCAGCCGATACAGTCAAGGACTCGTGTTTATTAACACAATATGGCTGGACTAAGCAGAACAAGGTTTAGGAAAGATAGAGACAGAATCTGATCAGTTTATGACTGAGGAAGCTGCAAAGAGTAGCTCGAGGTATCGTGTTGTGACCAGATACTGTAGTGAGGATGCCAGATATCCAAGTTACAACAAGTTAAGTCATAAGTCACGATGAGATGTGGGCAACCCAGGCTCGCCAAGATCAAGAGCGAGATTCTGCTATCACTACGGCGGTTGTTGCTGTGGTTGCAAGATTATACCAGTTTGGGAAGGAGGTAGTACCAGAAAATGATATAGAACCTGAACCTCAGCCAGATCATGAGCAGACTGGAATGAATAGACGTCAGGGGTCTATAGGAAATAACAATAACCAAGGAAGTCTGCAAACATGGATGGAACGATTCCATAAGTTTAATCCGCCCATGTTTGAAGGGACTTTTGACACTCAAGTAGCTGAGGATTGGGTAAGCTAGTTAGAGAAAATCTTTAAGGTTTTAGAATGTCCCACTGAAAGAAAGACCCAGCTGGCAGTTTATAAGCCAGAAAAGAGTGAGCCTACTCCATCAGTACCACTGAAAGTGATGCCACCAGGTTCCTTGATATGGAATAGTAAGAAGAGAAATGGGCCAGCATATGGGTCAAAAGTTAATAAGAAGCAAGGAAGTAGGCCAGGTAGTGGGCCAAGAGAAGTTAGTAGGCAACCAAGGCTAAATGAATGTAGGAACTGTGGTCGAGACCATGGTATGAGGCCTTGTCCAGTAGGTCAAGGGTTACACTATAGGTGTGGAAAGTATGGACATTATGTCAGGGAGTGTCCACAGAACACAACAGGCTGAAGATACCCGACTTAGGGAAGAATATATACTTGACTGGCAACGAGATAAGAAAGTCGCCTGTGCCAAATTAAGGTACGAGTTTATGTGTGTTCTGTTTCCACTGGCTAATGAATGGATAAATCCGGTATTTGATTGGATTGTATTGTCCAGTATGCATACTATTGAGCTACCCTATACCTAGTATGTTGCCATTGTATGAGGATGAGTATGACTACATGCTTTAAAAGTAGGAAGTAGAGAAGAGGGATCTTATGTTGCGACTAATATGTACAGATAAGTTGATGTTGCGACGTGAGAAAATCTCAGGTCACAATGAGTAATATTGCAGTACTCGACCAGTGTACAAAGGAGTTCAGGTAGTGATGTTATAGGTTGCGACTAAAGGACGCAGAGATGCTAGGTCGTGACGAGTAGTGTGCGACGGTTGCGACTAAAAGTCGCAGAGCATGTGAGTTGTGACTATACAGTTCTCAGGTCACAACAAAAGATGGCAGAGGCCATATGATGAAGAGAATGAAGGTACCAAACTCGCTGAAGTCCACCAGCTAGAGGATTGGTATAGCATATGGTAAGCCAGACAGTACAAAGGTACTGAGGTACGAAAGATCAGTTTAAGACAATGTGAAAAAGTAGATCCTCTATGTGGTAACTAAGAGTAGATCTACATTACAGAGGTTTTATTCAGCTACTCTGAATAGAAGACCTAAAAGTTAGATTGAGATTTGCCTAGGAATGATCCTAGCACATGGCCTAAGGTGAGAGACGTGATGGGTAATAGATAAAGAGCTCAATGTTCTCTGAACAGAGGGATTCCATCACGGAGAAGTGATAGACCTAGGGCATAGTACCCTACAAGTAGAAGTAATAGTAAAAGATGATGAATGAGATCCATGCGACTTAAGTTCGCTAGGATAAAGAGAAACACCAATAAGGAACCATAGTCCGGTCAAGAATAGACCAGGACTGATAGGGACTGATGGAAAGATAGAAGAAGTTGAAAGATAGTAAAGAGGTAGCCACAGTTAAGAGATAAAGTGACTCCCCTATTCCTTATGTAAGATAAAGTAGTGAAGGGTTGAGTCTATACCCTGGTAAGAGGGTAGTGTGGCAGCCTAAGTAAGATAGACAGATGTTCTTGGCAGATCCTGATCATGTGATTGATAATCCGACAGATAATGCGATAGATAGTATGATCAGATGATGATCTGACAAATGATATGATAAAGGAAATATGTTTGAGGCTTACTTAGATTATTATGATGTCTGATGGATGGTTGAGCAAAATATGATGATATGGCTTATGTTACCATAAGTTATGATAGTTGCATCTCCTTGCAGTTGTCATATGATGACATGCATGTTAGAGTATGCTCTGATGAATGGATACTCCCCTTTTGCAGTGCATGCAGGGTAGAATATATATGAGTACATATATGAGATAAGAAAGTTATGAGAAAGTAGGTTGCTCCCATACCATATGGTAGGAGGATGATATGAAGGTATTGAGGATGATAGATAGTCTCAGTTTATGGGACGATAAGTTATGATATGAGAATGATATGATTACTCAGATATGATTGAGGTTACTCAGGTATTTCTATAAGCTTGTGAATACAGTACTCAGGGCCATTTCTATTGAGCGGAATGGTATACAGATAACGGTAAAGGGATTGTTTCTAGATCACTCTTCAGATAAGAGTTGGATCTGAAACAGGTGGCTCTCAGATAGAGCTAGATTCAGATGAGTATAGATCACTCTTCAGATAAGAGTTGGATCTGATGTAGAATGCTCGCAGTTAGAGCATAGTTCAAATGGCTCGTAGTTAGAGCACAGGTTGAAAGATGAGAAGGAACTCCTGAGTAAGAGAGGAAGTAGGTAAAGTCTGGGTAAATGATATGAGGCTATAAAATTTTTCAAATATTTATTTATGGAGTTATTAACAGGTGGAAGCGGTTAACCTTATAACCTAGTCTGTTGGCTTAATATCTTCGAGAGATATACAGTACAACAGAATCACAGTTGGATTCTGGAGGGTCACAGTTAGATCCTAGCATGGCTCCAGGATCGCAGATAGATCCTAACAGCTTCAGAGTCGCAGTTGGATTATGAAGAGGCTAATGGTTGATCGTAGTTAGATCCCGAGGTCGTAGTTAGACCTAGCCTAAGGAAAGTAATGAGCCATGAGATATGAGTACAATGTAGTATCTCTTTGAAGATGAATGCCAAAGACGAAGTTAAGGTAAGGAAGCTTCACTAGTTGATACACTCATCCAGAAAAATTATTTAAAATTGTTTTCCCAGAGAGCCTCTATTATACAGACTAAACTTAGTTTTCCCTTAGCAAAGACGGAGTCCAAGTCCAAAGCTGAGTACTGATATTCAAAGTTTGGTAGAAGTATGCCTGAGAAGCAAAGAACAGAATCCTCTATGTGTTGAGAATAGAAAGGCGTTGGCTAAGAGCACTCTGGGAGGTAGCTCAAGTTGTAAAGCCAATAGTAAGAGAAAGAGGCGATAGTTCAGACAAGGGACTGGTCAAGGTAATGATCAGATTGGAGAGCAGAGATGTCAATGTGGTGGAAAGAGCCATGGAACATGGGAATGTCGACCAGGGCAAAGCAGTTGTGGTAAGAAAGGCCACTTTGTAAGAGGTTGCCCTAAGAATGCGGACATCCCTAGGAAAGGTATTTGCTCTTACGCCAGACACAATCTTCAATATTCCTTGAAGTCGACCCTAAGAATGATTAAGAAGAACCATAGCGGTAAGGGCGACTGAGCTGTAAGGAACTATAGGCCTAGATAATGATGTGGATAATGAGGAGTTCTTTTCTGATCTAAAGGAAATGGTAATAAAAGGCCAGAGAGACCTAGAGAAGAGGGTCTAAGGCAAAGCAAAGATAGAACGTAGTTCTATAAGAAAGAGATTGTTAGGGCCTAAAGCTATATAAAGAGTAATCTAGCCCTAACCCAGTAGCACGTTAAATTGAAAGGTGCTAAGGCAAGAGTAGCCTAATGATAGATAAGCCCTAAGAAGGGATAAGAAGAAGTGCAAATGCCACAAAGGTTTGGCATAGATGCATGAAGTTATGAGAACAGTTAAGAAAAGTCAGAGAAGTTATCTGGGTTATGATCTCGTATCAGGAGAAAGAAAGTCAGAAGAACAATATTTCTCCTAAGAGATTAGCAAAGTATAAGAGGATGAATGCCCCAAGCCTTAGTCATAAACCAGGAAAGGATATACAGAAGAGCTATATCCAGGATCGTTGACTAAGATGCCAAGTAAATTTCGAGGACGAAATTTATTTTAAGGGGGGTAGAATTGTAACACCCTAATTTTTAGGCCTAGAGATGCCAAAAGGAGAAATCAAGGGCATAATCATAATTATGGGAAAGATCGGGCTGGTAGCCGATGAGTACCATATTTTGCCAGAAAATAGAGAAAATTATGCTGATCATTTCACTGAACTGTGAAATGTGCATATGAGGTCTCTATGTGTATGAAAGAATTAGAAATATGACCAGGGGTAAAATGGTCATTTTGGAAAAGTATGTGCGTGAGTGCTTTTTCAGGCCAAAACAGCCCGGTCCGGATAAAATATCTGAAAATACCGGGAGATAGAGAAAATGATTCCGGATTGAATGAGGAGTCACAGAATTTTGATTTGAGGTCCCGATTTTTCTGTAAAAATTCCTGAAGATGGGAATTTACAGTTATAATCGGTAAAGGAAAGGCAGTCCGAATAGAGATGATCGGACTATGGCCAGAGGCCATACAGTATTGTCTAAGGCCCGTAGTGACACCAGGGAAGGCCCAAGCCCATAATACCAGTTCAGTGGTAAGAGGGGCCGGTGTCCGGGAAAAATGTGCAAAATGACGAAAATGCCCTTATGTTATAGAATAACTGAAGAATGAGTAAAGGGTATTTTTTGGTCATTTGGCTAGGGTTAGACAGTCAAGAAGGGGTATCTGAATAGTTGACCAGGGCCAGAGAATACTCTGGTAAAATATGAAAAGACAATAATGCCCCTAGACCTAGTAAAGGAAATGAAAGGACTTAAGTGCAATTATGGAAAGTTTCAAGGCCAAAAAGAAAAGTAGACAAAAATGTGGGGTCCTTAAGTGTAATTTTAGCCAAGTAAAAAGGGACTTAAATGAAAAGAAGAAAAGTTCCCTGGGGCTAAATTGTAATTAAAGAAAGTCAGGCCGGAAGTGGTTTGGACTGTCCGAAAGCATTTCAGTCCCAGATTTCACCGGTAGAGAGAGCAAGTGACGCTCAGTAATATGGCTTAATACAGGAATTTTTGAAGACTCCAGATAGCCAGAAATGGACTGATCGTCCAAAAGTTATAAAAATTCATACCGGATATCCTAGAATTCAGATCTAGGTGAGAAAATACAGGATGATACGTCCTTATGGGACGGGTGTCGGGAAACTGACAGAATACCGATAGGAGGCCTGTAGAAAAAGTTATTCGCAAATTAGAAAATCCAGACGGGAGTGTGAGGCCTCCGGGTATCCGATAGGGAGATTTATCGGTATTTAAAAAGGGACTGAATGAGTTCGGATGATCTTGATCAGATGACTGATATGACTCACAGGGATGCCTGAACACCGCAGGCTAGTGTATCGGACAAAAGGAGCTGGTGTCCGGATATGTGTATAAACGGTGAATAATAGATAAAATATTCAATAATTATTAACGGGGGAAGATTCCTCGTAATGCGTGCCATGAGGATATTGGACCCAGAAAGGCCCAATAATGGCGCCAACAGAGGCCCAATAAGACACTTAGACTGATAGGTGGGCCAGTGTCCGGTAGAACCCCGGAAAAGTGCGAAATTACAAAAAGGCCCCTGTGTTGTAAAAAAGTGTAACAGATAAATGAAGGGCATTTTGGTCATTCTGGACAGGCCCAGGAGCCAAGACACATACAGATAAAGTTACTTAGAGTCATTATATGCCCTGACAGAGTACAGAAGGGTGTAAAATGACGATTTTACCCTTAGGGTAAAGATAGTGCAAGAAAGGGCACCCAAGGGCATTTTGGTAATTTGCCAAGGGCTGTTTCTTGGGAATCAAGCCATCAGAGTACTTGGGCTTGATCAGGATCCAAGACAACATTCCCAGAGCCCAAAAACGTAGGCCCAGTAATGTGTGGGAAAAAGTGGCATTAAAATATTATTTTAATGCTGTTTCAATAAAGTAAAGTTACTCGGTTGGCACGATAACCGAGGAGGTGATCAGATAAAGTCCTGGATTTATCTGGATAGCATTGGAAGGCATGATAGGTGCCAGTAAGATGACACATGGCGCCAACATAAAGGCAGAAGAAAAAGTTGAGGACACGTACTACGAGGCAGGACATTGGACCGGTGAGTCAGCATGCTGAGTCAGCTGCTGAGGTGTCCAGGGATGTCAGACATGTGATAAATGTGGCGCTGAGGTGTCCTGGTGAGGTGTCCCAATGATGTCATGCATGATGCAGTAAAGGAGGAATTAAAGAAAATAGGAAAATCCAGGAAAAACCAGGACCGCAGGATCAAAGTTCATGGTAATTACAGAATTGCCATTGAAGGCAATTATAAATACCCCCCCTTGGCTCATTTGCATTCACGCATAGCTTGTGTAAGGGAGAGAAAGAAGAGAGAGAAGGAGAAGGAAAGGAAGAGAGAAAGGAGAAAAGGAAGTAAGGAAGTTCTGGCGGAGCTGGAAGCAGAATAAGGATAGTGGAGTTCTGCTAAGCTAGCCAGGTAGTAACTAATCCTAGCTTTTATGTAATGGCTTTGTGATTTGTTGTGCTATTGTTTGATTCGATTGTTGTCTTATATGTTATGTCTGAAGTTCTGCTATAATGCTATGATCATATGTTATTAAGCATGGAAGCACGCAGCATACTTATCTGTACACAATCACAAGCAAGCACTGTCACTCTGCATTACATATATTGTTATGATTGTTGCTACTGAGATTCCCCCGAATCTCATCCCAATAAGTAAACCATTACAGGGGAGGTTATGTCAAAATGAATTCTGGGAATTTTAAGAGACGCCGTTATGCTGCCGAAATTATGACAAGATGGCAATAGTAGAGAAAGGAGCTGATACGTACTGTGTACGTAGGTACTGTCTAAGGAGGCTGGAAGTGAGTGGACCTAGCCGGTTCATCCAGTCTTTCCTGGGTACTTACGTAGAATGGTAGTTCTCACGGGAATTACCGAATCGGTACAAGATCAGTTACTTTCTGAAGATGGAGCGTAGCGGTTATGCTGCCGGATTTCAGGCAGAGCAAGATGTAGTAGAACCATGAGAATTTATGTACATGCCCAGATGTATAACAATTTATTAATTAATAATAAGTATTGTTTGGCATGTTTGACTGATCTATAATGGATGTATGCATATGTATGCAAAGTTGATTGCTGAAAATTACCACTGTGAACAGTAACACGTGGTGACAAGGTCATGTTTGATAAATGATTAAAAATAGTAAATGGATGAATAAATGTATAAAATTTTTATGGTAGATAGTATACATACCAAGATTTAATTTGATATATAAAACGTATCATTTGTATGTCTACACAAGGAGATATCAATTATCAAAGTTGGGACCAGAATGCTGGATTCAGGGAGAAAAACGTGTGATGAACAGTAAAGTTGACACGTGTACTGGCGTTGACTTGGTTGACGAATGGTCAACGAGTTATTTTTACCTGAAAGATAATTGAGTTAGCTTTATTTAGAAATTGGAACCACTTCATTTAGATTTTTCTAGAATTAGTTATGATTTTTCGAAGTCGGGTCACTCATTTGGAATTTACACAGTGAACTTTACTCGATAAGAGTAAAATTCCAGATTGGGGAATTGGACTTCAATGACCTTGAAAGTGGTTCTAAATGCTACTGAATGGTCCCTAAGACATATGAAAGGAAGGATGTTTCAGCTTCTATCCATACAGATCTCGAGAGTGTTTCTAGCCTCTTCTAGCGTACGTTTTGCACCGCTGAAGAATTGAATACAAAGTCAAGAACCATCTTGACGTTCAAATGGCAATCTGGAAGGCCCTCTTTCTTTGCAAGATTCATGAATATTCGTCAAGAATCGGTTACCGAAAGCTAGATCTTTGGAACTTTTGCACACTTGCAGAATTGAATGAAAAGTCACGACCCACCTCAACATTCAATCAATAAGAATTCTAGAATGCCACTTTGGTTGTGGCTTCTATCCATACAGATCTCAAGAGTGTTTCTAGCCTCTTCTAGCGTACGTTTTGCACCGCTGAAGAATTGAATACAAAGTCAAGAACCATCTTGACGTTCAAATGGCAATCTGGAACGCCCTCTTTCTTTGCAAGATTCATGCATATTCGTCAAGAATCAGTTACCGAAAGCTAGAACTTTGGAACTTTTGCACACTTGCAGAATTGAATGAAAAGTCACGACCCACCTCAACATTCAATCAATAAGAATTCTAGAATACCACTTTGGTTGTGGTTTCTATCCATACAGATCTCGAGAGTTTTTCTAGCCTCTTCTAGCGTACATTTTGCACCGCTGAAGAATTGAATACAAAGTCAAGAACCATCTTGACGTTCAAATGGCAATCTGGAACACCCTCTTTCTTTGCAAGATTCATGCATATTCGTCAAGAATCAGTTACCGAAAGCTAGAACTTTGGAACTTTTGCACACTTGCAGAATTGAATGAAAAGTCACGACCCACCTCAACATTCAATCAATAAGAATTCTAGAATGCCACTTTGGTTGTGGCTTCTATCCATACAGATCTCAAGAGTGTTTCTAGCCTCTTCTAGCGTACGTTTTGCACTGCTGAAGAATTGAATACAAAGTCAAGAACCATCTTGACGTTCAAATGGCAATCTGGAAGGCCCTCTTTCTTTGCAAGATTCATGCATATTCGTCAAGAATCAGTTACCGAAAGCTAGAACTTTGGAACTTTTGCACACTTGCAGAATTGAATGAAAAGTCACGACCCACCTCAACATTCAATCAATAAGAATTCTAGAATGCCACTTTGGTTGTGGCTTCTATCCATACAGATCTCGAGAGTGTTTCTAGCCTCTTCTAGCGTACGTTTTGCACTGCTGAAGAATTGAATACAAAGTCAAGAACCATCTTGACGTTCAAATGGCAATCTGGAAGGCCCTCTTTCGTTGCAAGATTCATGCATATTCGTCAAGAATCAGTTACCGAAAGCTAGAACTTTGGAACTTTTGCACACTTGCAGAATTGAATGAAAAGTCACGACCCACCTCAACATTCAATCAATAAGAATTCTAGAATGCTATTTTGGTTGTGGCTTCTATCCATACAGATCTCGAGAGTGTTTCTAGCCTCTTCTAGCGTACGTTTTGCACTGCTGAAGAATTGAATACAAAGTCAAGAACCATCTTGACGTTCAAATGGCAATCTGGAAGGCCCTCTTTCTTTGCAAGATTCATGAATATTCGTCAAGAATCAGTTACCGAAAGCTAGAACTTTGGAACTTTTGCACACTTTTAGAATTGAATGAAAAGTCACGACCCACCTCAACTTTCAATCCATAAGAATTCTAGAATGCCTCTTTGGTTGTGGCTTCTATCCATACAGATCTCGAGAGTGTTTCTAGCCTCTTCTAGCGTACGTTTTGCACTGCTGAAGAATTGAATACAAAGTCAAGAACCATCTTGACGTTCAAATGGCAATCTGGAAGGCCCTCTTTCTTTGCAAGAATCATGCATATTCATCAAGAATCAGTTACCGAAAGCTAGAACTTTGGAACTTTTGCACACTTGCAGAATTGAATGAAAAGTCACGACCCACCTCAACATTCAATCAATAAGAATTCTAGAATGCCACTTTGGTTGTGGCTTCTATCCATACAGATCTCAAGAGTGTTTCTAGCCTCTTCTAGCGTACGTTTTGCACCGCTGAGGAATTGAATACAAAGTCAAGAACCATCTTGACGTTCAAATGGCAATCTGGAACGCCCTCTTTCTTTGCAAGATTCATGCATATTCGTCAAGAATCAGTTACCGAAAGCTAGAACTTTGGAACTTTTGCACACTTTTAGAATTGAATGAAAAGTCACGACCCACCTCAACTTTCAATCAATAAGAATTCTAGAATGCCTCTTTGGTTGTGGCTTCTATCCATACAGATCTCGAGAGTGTTTCTAGCCTCTTCTAGCGTACGTTTTGCACTGCTGAAGAATTGAATACAAAGTCAAGAACCATCTTGACATTCAAATTGCAATCTGGAACGCCCTCTTTCTTTGCAAAATTTATGCATATTTGTCAAGAATCGGTTACCGAAGGCTAGAACTTTGGAACTTTTGCACACTTGCAGAATTGAATGAAAAGTCACGACCCACCTCAACATTCAATCAATAAGAATTCTAGAAAGCCACTTTAGTTGTGGCTTCTATCCATACAGATCTCGAGAGTGTTTCTAGCCTCTTCTAGCGTACGTTTTGCACTGCTGAAGAATTGAATACAAAGTCAAGAACCATCTTGACGTTCAAATGGCAATCTGGAACGCCCTCTTTCTTTGCAAGATTCATGCATATTCGTCAAGAATCAGTTACCGAAAGCTAGAACTTTGGAACTTTTGCACACTTTTAGAATTGAATGAAAAGTCACGACCCACCTCAACATTCAATCAATAAGAATTCTAGAATGCCACTTTGGTTGTGGCTTCTATCCATACAGATCTCAAGAGTGTTTCTAGCCTCTTCTAGCGTACGTTTTGCACTGCTGAAGAATTGAATACAAAGTCAAGAACCATCTTGACGTTCAAATGGCAATCTGGAAGGCCCTCTTTCTTTGCAAGATTCATGCATATTCGTCAAGAATCAGTTACCGAAAGCTAGAACTTTGGAACTTTTGCACACTTGCAGAATTGAATGAAAAGTCACGACCCACCTCAACATTCAATCAATAAGAATTCTAGAATGCCACTTTGGTTGTGGCTTCTATCCATACAGATCTCGAGAGTGTTTCTAGCCTCTTCTAGCGTACGTTTTGCACTGCTGAAGAATTGAATACAAAGTCAAGAACCATCTTGACGTTCAAATGGCAATCTGGAAGGCCCTCTTTCTTTGCAAGATTCATGCATATTCGTCAAGAATCAGTTACCGAAAGCTAGAACTTTGGAACTTTTGCACACTTGCAGAATTGAATGAAAAGTCACGACCCACCTCAACATTCAATCAATAAGAATTCTAGAATGCCACTTTGGTTGTGGCTTCTATCCATACAGATCTCAAGAGTGTTTCTAGCCTCTTCTAGCGTACGTTTTGCACTGCTGAAGAATTGAATACAAAGTCAAGAACCATCTTGACGTTCAAATGGCAATCTGGAACGCCCTCTTTCTTTGCAAGATTCATGCATATTCGTCAAGAATCAGTTACCGAAAGCTAGAACTTTGGAACTTTTGCATACTTGCAGAATTGAATGAAAAGTCACGACCCACCTCAACTTTCAATCAATAAGAATTCTAGAATGCCTCTTTGGTTGTGGCTTCTATCCATACAGATCTCGAGAGTGTTTCTAGCCTCTTCTAGCGTACGTTTTGCACTGCTGAAGAATTGAATACAAAGTCAAGAACCATCTTGACATTCAAATTGCAATCTGGAACGCCCTCTTTCTTTGCAAAATTTATGCATATTTGTCAAGAATCGGTTACCGAAGGCTAGAACTTTGGAACTTTTGCACACTTGCAGAATTGAATGAAAAGTCACGACCCACCTCAACATTCAATCAATAAGAATTCTAGAAAGCCACTTTAGTTGTGGCTTCTATCCATACAGATCTCGAGAGTGTTTCTAGCCTCTTCTAGCGTACGTTTTGCACTGCTGAAGAATTGAATACAAAGTCAAGAACCATCTTGACGTTCAAATGGCAATCTGGAAGGCCCTCTTTCTTTGCAAGATTCATGCATATTCGTCAAGAATCAGTTACCGAAAGCTAGAACTTTGGAACTTTTGCACACTTGCAGAATTGAATGAAAAGTCACGACCCACCTCAACATTCAATCAATAAGAATTCTAGAAAGCCACTTTAGTTGTGGCTTCTATCCATACAGATCTCGAGAGTGTTTCTAGCCTCTTCTAGCGTACGTTTTGTACTGCTGAAGAATTGAATACAAAGTCAAGAACCATCTTGACGTTCAAATGGCAATCTGGAAGGCCCTCTTTCTTTGCAAGATTCATGCATATTCGTCAAGAATCAGTTACCGAAAGCTAGAACTTTGGAACTTTTGCACAGTTGCAGAATTGAATGAATAGTCACGACCCACCTCAACATTCAATCAATAAGAATTCTAGAATGCCACTTTGGTTGTGGCTTCTATCCATACAGATCTTGAGAGTGTTTCTAGCCTCTTCTAGCGTACGTTTTGCACTGCTGAAGAATTGAATACAAAGTCAAGAACCATCTTGACGTTCAAATGGCAATCTGGAAGGCCCTCTTTCTTTGCAAGATTCATGCATATTCGTCAAGAATCTGTTACCGAAAGCTAGAACTTTGGAACTTTTGCACACTTGCAGAATTGAATGAAAAGTCACGACCCAGCTCAACATTCAATCAATAAGAATTCTAGAGTGCCACTTTGGTTGTGGCTTCTATCCATACAGATCTCGAGAGTGTTTCTAGCCTCTTCTACCGTACGTTTTGCACTGCTGAAGAATTGAATACAAAGTCAAGAACCATCTTGACGTTCAAATGGCAATGTTGAAGGCCCTCTTTCTTTGCAAGATTCATGCATATTCGTCAAGAATCAGTTACCGAAAGCTAGAACTTTGGAACTTTTGCACACTTGCAGAATTGAATGAAAAGTCACGACCCACCTCAACTTTCAATCAATAAGAATTCTAGAATGCCTCTTTGGTTGTGGCTTCTATCCATACAGATCTCGAGAGTGTTTCTAGCCTCTTCTAGCGTACGTTTTGCACTGCTGAAGAATTGAATACAAAGTCAAGAACCATCTTGACATTCAAATGGCAATCTGGAAGGCCCTCTTTCTTTGCAAGATTCATGCATATTCGTCAAGAATCAGTTACCGAAAGCTAGAACTTTGGAACTTTTGCACACTTGCAGAATTGAATGAAAAGTCAAGACCCACCTCAACATTCAATCAATAAGAATTATAGAATGCCACTTTGGTTGTGGCTTCTATCCATACAGATCTCGAGAGTGTTTCTAGCCTCTTCTAGCGTATGTTTTGCACCGCTGAAGAATTGAATACAAAGTCAAGAACCATCTTGACTTTCAAATGGCAACCTGGAACGCCCTCTTTCTTTGAAAAATTCATGAATATTCGTCAAGAATCAGTTACCGAAAGCTAGAACTTTGGAACTTTTGCACACTTGCAGAATTGAATGAAAAGTCACGACCCACCTCAACATTCAATCAATAAGAATTCCAGAATGCCACTTTGGTTGTGGCTTCTATCCATAGAGATCTCAAGAGTGTTTCTAGCCTCTTCTAGCGTACGTTTTGCACTGCTGAAGAATTGAATACAAAGTCAAGAACCATCTTGACGTTCAAATGGCAATCTGGAAGGCCCTCTTTCTTAGCAAGATTCATGCATATTCGTCAAGAATCAGTTACCGAAAGCTAGAACTTTGGAACTTTTGCACACTTGCAGAATTGAATGAAAAGTCACGACCCACCTCAACATTCAATCAATAAGAATTCTAGAATACCACTTTGGTTGTGGCTTCTATCCATACAGATCTCGAGAGTGTTTCTAGCCTCTTCTAGAGTACGGTTTGCACTGCTGAAGAATTGAATACAAAGTCAAGAACCATCTTGACGTTCAAATGGCAATCTGGAAGGCCCTCTTTCTTTGCAAGATTCATGCATATTCATCAAGAATCAGTTACCGAAAGCTAGAACTTTGGAACTTTCGCACACTTGCAGAATTGAATGAAAAGTCACGACCCACCTCAACATTCAATCAATAAGAATTCTAGAATGCCACTTTGGTTGTGGCTTCTATCCATACAGATCTCGAGAGTGTTTCTAGCCTCTTCTAGCGTACGTTTTGCACTGCTGAAGAATTGAATACAAAGTCAAGAACCATCTTGACGTTCAAATGGCAATCTGGAAGGCCCTCTTTCTTTGCAAGATTCATGCATATTCGTCAAGAATCAGTTACCGAAAGCTAGAACTTTGGAACTTTTGCACACTTGCAGAATTGAATGAAAAGTCACGACCCACCTCAACATTCAATCAATAAGAATTCTAGAATGCCACTTTGGTTGTGGCTTCTATCCATACAGATCTCGAGAGTGTTTCTAGCCTCTTCTAGCGTACGTTTTGCACTGCTGAAGAATTGAATACAAAGTCAAGAACCATCTTGACGTTCAAATGGTAATCTGGAACGCCCTCTTTCTTTGCAAAATTCATGCATATTCGTCAAGAATTAGTTACCGAAAGCTAGAACTTTGGAACTTTTGCACACTTGCAGAATTGAATGAAAAGTCACGACCCACCTCAACATTCAATCAATAAGAATTCTAGAATGCCACTTTGGTTGTGGCTTGTATAACACCCTAATTTTTAGGCCTAGAGATGCCAAAAGGAGAAATCAAGGGCATAATCGTAATTATGGGAAAGATCGGGCTGGTAGCCGATGAGTACCATATTTTGCCAGAAAATAGAGAAAATTATGCTGATCATTTCACTGAACTGTGAAATGTGCATATGAGGTCTCTATGTGTATGAAAGAATTAGAAATATGACCAGGGGTAAAATGGTCATTTTGGAAAAGTATGCGCGTGAGTGCTTTTTCAGGCCAAAACAGCCCGGTCCGGATAAAATATCTAAAAATACCGGGAGATAGAGAAAATGATTCCGGATTGAATGAGGAGTCACAGAATTTTGATTTGAGGTCCCGATTTTTCTGTAAAAATTCCTGAAGATGGGAATTTATAGTTATAATCGGTAAAGGAAAGACAGTCCGAATAGAGATGATCGGACTATGTCCAGAGGCCATACAGTATTGTCTAAGGCCCGTAGTGACACCAGGGAAGGCCCAAGCCCATAATACCAGTTCAGTGGTAAGAGGGGCCGGTGTCCGGGAAAAATGTGCAAAATGACGAAAATGCCCTTATGTTATAGAATAACTGAAGAATGAGTAAAGGGTATTTTGGTCATTTGGCTAGGGTTAGACAGTCAAGAAGGGGTATCTGAATAGTTGACCAGGGCCAGAGAATACTCTGGTAAAATATGAAAAGACAATAATGCCCCTAGACCTAGTAAAGGAAATGAAAGGATTTAAGTGCAATTATGGAAAGTTTCAAGGCCAAAAAGAAAAGTAGACAAAAATGTGGGGTCCTTAAGTGTAATTTTAGCCAAGTAAAAAGGGACTTAAATGAAAAGAAGAAAAGTTCCCTGGGGCTAAATTGTAATTAAAGAAAGTCAGGCCGGAAGTGGTTTGGACTGTCCGAAAGCATTTCAGTCCCAGATTTCACCGGTAGAGAGAGCAAGTGACGCTCAGTAATATGGCTTAATACAGGAATTTTTGAAGACTCCAGATAGCCAGAAATGGACTGATCGTCCAAAAGTTATAAAAATTCATACCGGATATCCTAGAATTCAGATCTAGGTGAGAAAATACAGGATGATACGTCCTTATGGGACGGGTGTCGGGAAACTGACAGAATACCGATAGGAGGCCTGTAGAAAAAGTTATTCGCAAATTAGAAAATCCAGACGGGAGTGTGAGGCCTCCGGGTATCCGATAGGGAGATTTATCGGTATTTAAAAAGGGACTGAATGAGTTCGGATGATCTTGATCAGATGACTGATATGACTCACAGGGATGCCTGAACACCGCAGGCTAGTGTATCGGACAAAAGGAGCTGGTGTCCGGATATGTGTATAAACGGTGAATAATAGATAAAATATTCAATACTTATTAACGGGGGAAGATTCCTCGTAATGCGTGCCATGAGGATATTGGACCCAGGAAGGCCCAATAATGGCGCCAACAGAGGCCCAGTAAGACACTTGGACTGATAGGTGGGCCAGTGTCCGGTAGAACCCCGGAAAAGTACGAAATTACGAAAATGCCCCTGTGTTGTAAAAAAGTGTAACAGATAAATGAAGTGCATTTTGGTCATTCTGGACAGGCCCAGGAGCCAAGACACATACAGATAAAGTTACTTAGAGTCATTATATGCCCTGACAGAGTACAGAAGGGTGTAAAATGACGATTTTACCCTTAGGGTAAAGATAGTGCAAGAAAGGGCACCCAAGGGCATTTTGGTAATTTGCCAAGGGCTGTTTCTTGGGAATCGAGCCATCAGAGTACTTAGGCTTGATCAGGATCCAAGACAACATTCCCAGAGCCCAAAAACGTAGGCCCAGTAATGTGTGGGAAAAAGTGGCATTAAAATATTATTTTAATGCTGTTTCAATAAAGTAAAGTTACTCGGTTGGCACGATAACCGAGGAGGTGATCAGATAAAGTCCTGGATTTATCTGGATAGCATTGGAAGGCGTGATAGGTGCCAGTAAGATGACACATGGCGCCAACATAAAGGCAGAAGAAAAAGTTGAGGACACGTACTACGAGGCAGGACATTGGACCGGTGAGTCAGCATGCTGAGTCAGCTGCTGAGGTGTCCAGGGATGTCATACATGTGATAAATGTGGCGCTGAGGTGTCCTGGTGAGGTGTCCCAATGATGTCATGCATGATGCAGTAAAGGAGGAATTAAAGAAAATAGGAAAATCCAGGAAAAACCAGGACCGCAGGATCAAAGTTCATGGTAATTACAGAATTGCCATTGAAGGCAATTATAAATACCCCCCCTTGGCTCATTTGCATTCACGCATAGCTTGTGTAAGGGAGAGAAAGAAGAGAGAGAAGGAGAAGGAAAGGAAGAGAGAAAGGAGAAAAGGAAGTAAGGAAGTTCTGGCGGAGCTGGAAGCAGAATAAGGATAGTGGAGTTCTGCTAAGCTAGCCAGGTAGTAACTAATCCTAGCTTTTATGTAATGGCTTTGTGATTTGTTGTGCTATTGTTTGATTCGATTGTTGTCTTATATGTTATGTCTGAAGTTCTGCTATAATGCTATGATCATATGTTATTAAGCATGGAAGCACGCAGCATACTTATCTGTACACAATCACAAGCAAGCACTGTCACTCAGCATTACATATATTGTTATGATTGTTGCTACTGAGATTCCCCCGAATCTCATCCCAATAAGTAAACCATTACAGGGGAGGTTATGTCAAAATGAATTCTGGGAATTTTAAGAGACGCCGTTATGCTGCCGAAATTATGACAAGATGGCAATAGTAGAGAAAGGAGCTGATACGTACTGTGTACGTAGGTACTGTCTAAGGAGGCTGGAAGTGAGTGGACCTAGCCGGTTCATCCAGTCTTTCCTGGGTACTTACGTAGAATGGTAGTTCTCACGGGAATTACCGAATCGGTACAAGATCAGTTACTTTCTGAAGATGGAGCGTAGCGGTTATGCTGCCGGATTTCAGGCAGAGCAAGATGTAGTAGAACCATGAGAATTTATGTACATGCTCAGATGTATAACAATTTATTAATTAATAATAAGTATTGTTTGGCATGTTTGACTGATCTATAATGGATGTATGCATATGTATGCAAAGTTGATTGCTGAAAATTACCACTGTGAACAGTAACACGTGGTGACAAGGTCATGTTTGATAAATGATTAAAAATAGTAAATGGATGAATAAATATATAAAATTTTTATGGTAGATAGTATACATACCAAGCTTTAATTTGATATATAAAACGTATCATTTGGATGTCTACACAAGGAGATATCAATTATCAAAGTTGGGACCAGAATGCTGGATTCAGGGAGAAAAACGAGGGATGAACAGTAACGTTGACATGTTGACTGGCGTTGACTTGGTTAACGAATGGTTAACGAGTTATTTTTACCTGAAATATAATTGAGTTAGCTTTATTTATCAATTGGAACCACTTCATTTAGATGTTTCTAGAATTAGTTATGATTTTTCGAAGTCGGGTCACTCATCTGGAATTTACACAGTGAACTTTACTCGATAAGAGTAAAATTCCAGATTGGGGAATTGGACTTCAATGACCTTGAAAGTGGTTCTAAATGCTACTGAATGGTCCCTAAGACATATGAAAGGAAGGATGTTTCATTTTGGTATCAGAGCAAAGGATTCTGTCTTAGGAAATGCTCTGAACAGATAATTTATGGTGATAGTACAGAATAAGGTTAGCACAGAACAAAGGGTTCTGGCTCCGAGCATAAGAATCTGGCACAGAACAGAAGGTTCTGGCTCAGTGATGCTCTGGTATAGTTAGTTTGATTCCTTAAACAAATGAGAAGTTTGAGTGGTCCTCTCCATAGAGTAGGATACAGGGATAGTGTTCACTGCTTGGAAAGGTTTAGACAGAAGACAGTGACACCCAGATGAATGAGGCTGTACCCCGAGCTTTATAGTCTTACAAAGGATATGATTATGATGGGCTAATCTTAGTCAGCCGATACAGTCAAGGACTCGTGTTTATTAACACAATATGGCTGGACTAAGCAGAACAAGGTTTAGGAAAGATAGAGACAGAATCTGATCAGTTTATGACTGAGGAAGCTGCAAAGAGTAGCTCGAGGTATCGTGTTGTGACCAGATACTGTAGTGAGGATGCCAGATATCCAAGTTACAACAAGTTAAGTCATAAGTCACGATGAGATGTGGGCAACCCAGGCTCGCCAAGATCAAGAGCGAGATTCTGCTATCACTACGGCGGTTGTTGCTGTGGTTGCAAGATTATACCAGTTTGGGAAGGAGGTAGTACCAGAAAATGATATAGAACCTGAACCTCAGCCAGATCATGAGCAGACTGGAATGAATAGACGTCAGGGGTCTATAGGAAATAACAATAACCAAGAAAGTCTGCAAACATGGATGGAACGATTCCATAAGTTTAATCCGCCCATGTTTGAAGGGACTTTTGACACTCAAGTAGCTGAGGATTGGGTAAGCTAGTTAGAGAAAATCTTTAAGGTTTTAGAATGTCCCACTGAAAGAAAGACCCAGCTGGCAGTTTATAAGCCAGAAAAGAGTGAGCCTACTCCATCAGTACCACTGAAAGTGATGCCACCAGGTTCCTTGATATGGAATAGTAAGAAGAGAAATGGGCCAGCATATGGGTCAAAAGTTAATAAGAAGCAAGGAAGTAGGCCAGGTAGTGGGCCAAGAGAAGTTAGTAGGCAACCAAGGCTAAATGAATGTAGGAACTGTGGTCGAGACCATGGTATGAGGCCTTGTCCAGTAGGTCAAGGGTTACACTATAGGTGTGGAAAGTATGGACATTATGTCAGGGAGTGTCCACAGAACACAACAGGCTGAAGATACCCGACTTAGGGAAGAATATATACTTGACTGGCAACGAGATAAGAAAGTCGCCTGTGCCAAATTAAGGTACGAGTTTATGTGTGTTCTGTTTCCACTGGCTAATGAATGGATAAATCCGGTATTTGATTGGATTGTATTGTCCAGTATGCATACTATTGAGCTACCCTATACCTAGTATGTTGCCATTGTATGAGGATGAGTATGACTACATGCTTTAAAAGTAGGAAGTAGAGAAGAGGGATCTTATGTCGCGACTAATATGTACAGATAAGTTGATGTTGCGACGTGAGAAAATCTCAGGTCACAATGAGTAATATTGCAGTACTCGACCAGTGTACAAAGGAGTTCAGGTAGTGATGTTATAGGTTGCGACTAAAGGACGCAGAGATGCTAGGTCGTGACGAGTAGTGTGCGACGGTTGCGACTAAAAGTCGCAGAGCATGTGAGTTGTGACTATACAGTTCTCAGGTCACAACAAAAGATGGCAGAGGCCATATGATGAAGAGAATGAAGGTACCAAACTCGCTGAAGTCCACCAGCTAGAGGATTGGTATAGCATATGGTAAGCCAGACAGTACAAAGGTACTGAGGTACGAAAGATCAGTTTAAGACAATGTGAAAAAGTAGATCCTCTATGTGGTAACTAAGAGTAGATCTACATTACAGAGGTTTTATTCAGCTGCTCTGAATAGAAGACCTAAAAGTTAGATTGAGATTTGCCTAGGAATGATCCTAGCACATGGCCTAAGGTGAGAGACGTGATGGGTAATAGATAAAGAGCTCAATGTTCTCTGAACAGAGGGATTCCATCACGGAGAAGTGATAGACCTAGGGCATAGTACCCTACAAGTAGAAGTAATAGTAAAAGATGATGAATGAGATCCATGCGACTCAAGTTCGCTAGGATAAAGAGAAACACCAATAAGGAACCATAGTCCGGTCAAGAATAGACCAGGACTGATAGGGACTGATGGAAAGATAGAAGAAGTTGAAAGATAGTAAAGAGGTAGCCACAGTTAAGAGATAAAGTGACTCCCCTATTCCTTATGTAAGATAAAGTAGTGAAGGGTTGAGTCTATACCCTGGTAAGAGGGTAGTGTGGCAGCCTAAGTAAGATAGACAGATGTTCTTGGCAGATCCTGATCATGTGATTGATAATCCGACAGATAATGCGATAGATAGTATGATCAGATGATGATCTGACAAATGATATGATAAAGGAAATATGTTTGAGGCTTACTTAGATTATTATGATGTCTGATGGATGGTTGAGCAAAATATGATGATATGGCTTATGTTACCATAAGTTATGATAGTTGCATCTCCTTGCAGTTGTCATATGATGACATGCATGTTAGAGTATGCTCTGATGAATGGATACTCCCCTTTTGCAGTGCATGCAGGGTAGAATATATATGAGTACATATATGAGATAAGAAAGTTATGAGAAAGTAGGTTGCTCCCATACCATATGGTAGGAGGATGATATGAAGGTATTGAGGATGATAGATAGTCTCAGTTTATGGGACGATAAGTTATGATATGAGAATGATATGATTACTCAGATATGATTGAGGTTACTCAGGTATTTCTATAAGCTTGTGAATACAGTACTCAGGGCCATTTCTATTGAGCGGAATGGTATACAGATAACGGTAAAGGGATTGTTTCTAGATCACTCTTCAGATAAGAGTTGGATCTGAAACAGGTGGCTCTCAGATAGAGCTAGATTCAGATGAGTATAGATCACTCTTCAGATAAGAGTTGGATCTGATGTAGAATGCTCGCAGTTAGAGCATAGTTCAAATGGCTCGTAGTTAGAGCACAGGTTGAAAGATGAGAAGGAACTCCTGAGTAAGAGAGGAAGTAGGTAAAGTCTGGGTAAATGATATGAGGCTATAAAATTTTTCAAATATTTATTTATGGAGTTATTAACAGGTGGAAGCGGTTAACCTTATAACCTAGTCTGTTGGCTTAATATCTTCGAGAGATATACAGTACAACAGAATCACAGTTGGATTCTGGAGGGTCACAGTTAGATCCTAGCATGGCTCCAGGATCGCAGATAGATCCTAACAGCTTCAGAGTCGCAGTTGGATTATGAAGAGGCTAATGGTTGATCGTAGTTAGATCCCGAGGTCGTAGTTAGACCTAGCCTAAGGAAAGTAATGAGCCATGAGATATGAGTACAATGTAGTATCTCTTTGAAGATGAATGCCAAAGACGAAGTTAAGGTAAGGAAGCTTCACTAGTTGATACACTCATCCAGAAAAATTATTTAAAATTGTTTTCCCAGAGAGCCTCTATTATACAGACTAAACTTAGTTTTCCCTTAGCAAAGACGGAGTCCAAGTCCAAAGCTGAGTACTGATATTCAAAGTTTGGTAGAAGTATGCCTGAGAAGCAAAGAACAGAATCCTCTATGTGTTGAGAATAGAAAGGCGTTGGCTAAGAGCACTCTGGGAGGTAGCTCAAGTTGTAAAGCCAATAGTAAGAGAAAGAGGCGATAGTTCAGACAAGGGACTGGTCAAGGTAATGATCAGATTGGAGAGCAGAGATGTCAATGTGGTGGAAAGAGCCATGGAACATGGGAATGTCGACCAGGGCAAAGCAGTTGTGGTAAGAAAGGCCACTTTGTAAGAGGTTGCCCTAAGAATGCGGACATCCCTAGGAAAGGTATTTGCTCTTACGCCAGACACAATCTTCAATATTCCTTGAAGTCGACCCTAAGAATGATTAAGAAGAACCATAGCGGTAAGGGCGACTGAGCTGTAAGGAACTATAGGCCTAGATAATGATGTGGATAATGAGGAGTTCTTTTCTGATCTAAAGGAAATGGTAATAAAAGGCCAGAGAGACCTAGAGAAGAGGGTCTAAGGCAAAGCAAAGATAGAACGTAGTTCTATAAGAAAGAGATTGTTAGGGCCTAAAGCTATATAAAGAGTAATCTAGCCCTAACCCAGTAGCACGTTAAATTGAAAGGTGCTAAGGCAAGAGTAGCCTAATGATAGATAAGCCCTAAGAAGGGATAAGAAGAAGTGCAAATGCCACAAAGGTTTGGCATAGATGCATGAAGTTATGAGAACAGTTAAGAAAAGTCAGAGAAGTTATCTGGGTTATGATCTCGTATCAGGAGAAAGAAAGTCAGAAGAACAATATTTCTCCTAAGAGATTAGCAAAGTATAAGAGGATGAATGCCCCAAGCCTTAGTCATAAACCAGGAAAGGATATACAGAAGAGCTATATCCAGGATCGTTGACTAAGATGCCAAGTAAATTTCGAGGACGAAATTTATTTTAAGGGGGGTAGAATTGTAACACCCTAATTTTTAGGCCTAGAGATGCCAAAAGGAGAAATCAAGGGCATAATCATAATTATGGGAAAGATCGGGCTGGTAGCCGATGAGTACCATATTTTGCCAGAAAATAGAGAAAATTATGCTGATCATTTCACTGAACTGTGAAATGTGCATATGAGGTCTCTATGTGTATGAAAGAATTAGAAATATGACCAGGGGTAAAATGGTCATTTTGGAAAAGTATGTGCGTGAGTGCTTTTTCAGGCCAAAACAGCCCGGTCCGGATAAAATATCTGAAAATACCGGGAGATAGAGAAAATGATTCCGGATTGAATGAGGAGTCACAGAATTTTGATTTGAGGTCCCGATTTTTCTGTAAAAATTCCTGAAGATGGGAATTTACAGTTATAATCGGTAAAGGAAAGGCAGTCCGAATAGAGATGATCGGACTATGGCCAGAGGCCATACAGTATTGTCTAAGGCCCGTAGTGACACCAGGGAAGGCCCAAGCCCATAATACCAGTTCAGTGGTAAGAGGGGCCGGTGTCCGGGAAAAATGTGCAAAATGACGAAAATGCCCTTATGTTATAGAATAACTGAAGAATGAGTAAAGGGTATTTTTTGGTCATTTGGCTAGGGTTAGACAGTCAAGAAGGGGTATCTGAATAGTTGACCAGGGCCAGAGAATACTCTGGTAAAATATGAAAAGACAATAATGCCCCTAGACCTAGTAAAGGAAATGAAAGGACTTAAGTGCAATTATGGAAAGTTTCAAGGCCAAAAAGAAAAGTAGACAAAAATGTGGGGTCCTTAAGTGTAATTTTAGCCAAGTAAAAAGGGACTTAAATGAAAAGAAGAAAAGTTCCCTGGGGCTAAATTGTAATTAAAGAAAGTCAGGCCGGAAGTGGTTTGGACTGTCCGAAAGCATTTCAGTCCCAGATTTCACCGGTAGAGAGAGCAAGTGACGCTCAGTAATATGGCTTAATACAGGAATTTTTGAAGACTCCAGATAGCCAGAAATGGACTGATCGTCCAAAAGTTATAAAAATTCATACCGGATATCCTAGAATTCAGATCTAGGTGAGAAAATACAGGATGATACGTCCTTATGGGACGGGTGTCGGGAAACTGACAGAATACCGATAGGAGGCCTGTAGAAAAAGTTATTCGCAAATTAGAAAATCCAGACGGGAGTGTGAGGCCTCCGGGTATCCGATAGGGAGATTTATCGGTATTTAAAAAGGGACTGAATGAGTTCGGATGATCTTGATCAGATGACTGATATGACTCACAGGGATGCCTGAACACCGCAGGCTAGTGTATCGGACAAAAGGAGCTGGTGTCCGGATATGTGTATAAACGGTGAATAATAGATAAAATATTCAATAATTATTAACGGGGAAAGATTCCTCGTAATGCGTGCCATGAGGATATTGGACCCAGAAAGGCCCAATAATGGCGCCAACAGAGGCCCAATAAGACACTTAGACTGATAGGTGGGCCAGTGTCCGGTAGAACCCCGGAAAAGTGCGAAATTACAAAAAGGCCCCTGTGTTGTAAAAAAGTGTAACAGATAAATGAAGGGCATTTTGGTCATTCTGGACAGGCCCAGGAGCCAAGACACATACAGATAAAGTTACTTAGAGTCATTATATGCCCTGACAGAGTACAGAAGGGTGTAAAATGACGATTTTACCCTTAGGGTAAAGATAGGGCAAGAAAGGGCACCCAAGGGCATTTTGGTAATTTGCCAAGGGCTGTTTCTTGGGAATCAAGCCATCAGAGTACTTGGGCTTGATCAGGATCCAAGACAACATTCCCAGAGCCCAAAAACGTAGGCCCAGTAATGTGTGGGAAAAAGTGGCATTAAAATATTATTTTAATGCTGTTTCAATAAAGTAAAGTTACTCGGTTGGCACGATAACCGAGGAGGTGATCAGATAAAGTCCTGGATTTATCTGGATAGCATTGGAAGGCATGATAGGTGCCAGTAAGATGACACATGGCGCCAACATAAAGGCAGAAGAAAAAGTTGAGGACACGTACTACGAGGCAGGACATTGGACCGGTGAGTCAGCATGCTGAGTCAGCTGCTGAGGTGTCCAGGGATGTCAGACATGTGATAAATGTGGCGCTGAGGTGTCCTGGTGAGGTGTCCCAATGATGTCATGCATGATGCAGTAAAGGAGGAATTAAAGAAAATAGGAAAATCCAGGAAAAACCAGGACCGCAGGATCAAAGTTCATGGTAATTACAGAATTGCCATTGAAGGCAATTATAAATACCCCCCCTTGGCTCATTTGCATTCACGCATAGCTTGTGTAAGGGAGAGAAAGAAGAGAGAGAAGGAGAAGGAAAGGAAGAGAGAAAGGAGAAAAGGAAGTAAGGAAGTTCTGGCGGAGCTGGAAGCAGAATAAGGATAGTGGAGTTCTGCTAAGCTAGCCAGGTAGTAACTAATCCTAGCTTTTATGTAATGGCTTTGTGATTTGTTGTGCTATTGTTTGATTCGATTGTTGTCTTATATGTTATGTCTGAAGTTCTGCTATAATGCTATGATCATATGTTATTAAGCATGGAAGCACGCAGCATACTTATCTGTACACAATCACAAGCAAGCACTGTCACTCTGCATTACATATATTGTTATGATTGTTGCTACTGAGATTCCCCCGAATCTCATCCCAATAAGTAAACCATTACAGGGGAGGTTATGTCAAAATGAATTCTGGGAATTTTAAGAGACGCCGTTATGCTGCCGAAATTATGACAAGATGGCAATAGTAGAGAAAGGAGCTGATACGTACTGTGTACGTAGGTACTGTCTAAGGAGGCTGGAAGTGAGTGGACCTAGCCGGTTCATCCAGTCTTTCCTGGGTACTTACGTAGAATGGTAGTTCTCACGGGAATTACCGAATCGGTACAAGATCAGTTACTTTCTGAAGATGGAGCGTAGCGGTTATGCTGCCGGATTTCAGGCAGAGCAAGATGTAGTAGAACCATGAGAATTTATGTACATGCCCAGATGTATAACAATTTATTAATTAATAATAAGTATTGTTTGGCATGTTTGACTGATCTATAATGGATGTATGCATATGTATGCAAAGTTGATTGCTGAAAATTACCACTGTGAACAGTAACACGTGGTGACAAGGTCATGTTTGATAAATGATTAAAAATAGTAAATGGATGAATAAATGTATAAAATTTTTATGGTAGATAGTATACATACCAAGATTTAATTTGATATATAAAACGTATCATTTGTATGTCTACACAAGGAGATATCAATTATCAAAGTTGGGACCAGAATGCTGGATTTAGGGAGAAAAACGTGTGATGAACAGTAAAGTTGACACGTGTACTGGCGTTGACTTGGTTGACGAATGGTCAACGAGTTATTTTTACCTGAAAGATAATTGAGTTAGCTTTATTTAGAAATTGGAACCACTTCATTTAGATTTTTCTATAATTAGTTATGATTTTTTGAAGTCGGGTCACTCATTTGGAATTTACACAGTGAACTTTACTCGATAAGAGTAAAATTCCAGATTGGGGAATTGGACTTCAATGACCTTGAAAGTGGTTCTAAATGCTACTGAATGGTCCCTAAGACATATGAAAGGAAGGATGTTTCAGCTTCTATCCATACAGATCTCGAGAGTGTTTCTAGCCTCTTCTAGCGTACGTTTTGCACCGCTGAAGAATTGAATACAAAGTCAAGAACCATCTTGACGTTCAAATGGCAATCTGGAAGGCCCTCTTTCTTTGCAAGATTCATGAATATTCGTCAAGAATCGGTTACCGAAAGCTAGATCTTTGGAACTTTTGCACACTTGCAGAATTGAATGAAAAGTCACGACCCACCTCAACATTCAATCAATAAGAATTCTAGAATGCCACTTTGGTTGTGGCTTCTATCCATACAGATCTCAAGAGTGTTTCTAGCCTCTTCTAGCGTACGTTTTGCACCGCTGAAGAATTGAATACAAAGTCAAGAACCATCTTGACGTTCAAATGGCAATCTGGAACGCCCTCTTTCTTTGCAAGATTCATGCATATTCGTCAAGAATCAGTTACCGAAAGCTAGAACTTTGGAACTTTTGCACACTTGCAGAATTGAATGAAAAGTCACGACCCACCTCAACATTCAATCAATAAGAATTCTAGAATACCACTTTGGTTGTGGCTTCTATCCATACAGATCTCGAGAGTTTTTCTAGCCTCTTCTAGCGTACATTTTGCACCGCTGAAGAATTGAATACAAAGTCAAGAACCATCTTGACGTTCAAATGGCAATCTGGAAGGCCCTCTTTCTTTGCAAGATTCATGCATATTCGTCAAGAATCAGTTACCGAAAGCTAGAACTTTGGAACTTTTGCACACTTGCAGAATTGAATGAAAAGTCACGACCCACCTCAACATTCAATCAATAAGAATTCTAGAATGCCACTTTGGTTGTGGCTTCTATCCATACAGATCTCAAGAGTGTTTCTAGCCTCTTCTAGCGTACGTTTTGCACTGCTGAAGAATTGAATACAAAGTCAAGAACCATCTTGACGTTCAAATGGCAATCTGGAAGGCCCTCTTTCTTTGCAAGATTCATGCATATTCGTCAAGAATCAGTTACCGAAAGCTAGAACTTTGGAACTTTTGCACACTTGCAGAATTGAATGAAAAGTCACGACCCACCTCAACATTCAATCAATAAGAATTCTAGAATGCCACTTTGGTTGTGGCTTCTATCCATACAGATCTCGAGAGTGTTTCTAGCCTCTTCTAGCGTACGTTTTGCACTGCTGAAGAATTGAATACAAAGTCAAGAACCATCTTGACGTTCAAATGGCAATCTGGAAGGCCCTCTTTCGTTGCAAGATTCATGCATATTCGTCAAGAATCAGTTACCGAAAGCTAGAACTTTGGAACTTTTGCACACTTGCAGAATTGAATGAAAAGTCACGACCCACCTCAACATTCAATCAATAAGAATTCTAGAATGCCACTTTGGTTGTGGCTTCTATCCATACAGATCTCGAGAGTGTTTCTAACCTCTTCTAGGGTACGTTTTGCACTGCTGAACAATTGAATACAAAGTCAAGAACCATCTTGACGTTCAAATGGCAATCTGGAAGGCCCTCTTTCTTTGCAAGATTGATGCATATTCGTCAAGAATCAGTTACCGAAAGCTAGAACTTTGGAACTTTTGCACACTTTTAGAATTGAATGAAAAGTCACGACCCACCTCAACTTTCAATCAATAAGAATTCTAGAATGCCTCTTTGGTTGTGGATTCTATCCATACAGATCTCGAGAGTGTTTCTAGCCTCTTCTAGCGTACGTTTTGCACTGCTGAAGAATTGAATACAAAGTCAAGAACCATCTTGACGTTCAAATGGCAATCTGGAAGGCCCTCTTTCTTTGCAAGATTCATGCATATTCGTCAAGAATCAGTTACCGAAAGCTAGAACTTTGGAACTTTTGCACACTTGCAGAATTGAATGAAAAGTCACGACCCAGCTCAACATTCAATCAATAAGAATTCTAGAATGCCACTTTGGTTGTGGCTTCTATCCATACAGATCTCGAGAGTGTTTCTAGCCTCTTCTAGCGTACGTTTTGCACCGCTGAAGAATTGAATACAAAGTCAAGAACCATCTTGACGTTCAAATGGCAATTTGGAAGGCCCTCTTTCTTTGCAAGATTCATGCATATTCGTCAAGAATCAGTTACCGAAAGCTAGAACTTTGGAACTTTTGCACAGTTGCAGAATTGAATGAAAAGTCACGACCCACCTCAACATTCAATCAATAAGAATTCTAGAATGCCACTTTGGTTGTGGCTTCTATCCATACAGATCTCGAGAGTGTTTCTAGCCTCTTCTAGCGTACGTTTTGCACTGCTAAAGAATTGAATACAAAGTCAAGAACCATCTTGACGTTCAAATGGCAATCTGGAAGGCCCTCTTTCTTTGCAAGATTCATGCATATTCGTCAAGAATCAGTTACCGAAAGCTAGAACTTTGGAACTTTTGCACAGTTGCAGAATTGAATGAAAAGTCACGACCCACCTCAACATTCAATCAATAAGAATTCTAGAATACCACTTTGGTTGTGGCTTCTATCCATACAGATCTCGAGAGTGTTTCTAGCCTCTTCTAGCGTACGTTTTGCACTGCTGAAGAATTGAATACAAAGTCAAGAACCATCTTGACGTTCAAATGGCAATTTGGAAGGCCCTCTTTCTTTGCAAGATTCATGCATATTCGTCCAGAATCAGTTACCGAAAGCTAGAACTTTGGAACTTTTGCACACTTGTAGAATTGAATGAAAAGTCAAGACCCACCTCAACATTCAATCAATAAGAATTCTAGAATGCCACTTTGGTTGTGGCTTCTATCCATACTGATCTCAGAGTGTTTCTAGCCTCTTCTAGCGTACGTTTTGCACTGCTGAAGAATTGAATACAAAGTCAAGAACCATCTTGACGTTCAAATGGCAATCTGGAAGGCCCTCTTTCTTTGCAAGATTCATGCATATTCGTCAAGAATCAGTTACCGAATGCTAGAACTTTGGAACTTTTGCACACTTGCAGAATTGAATGAAAAGTCACGACCCACCTCAACATTCAATCAATAACAATTCTAGAATGCCACTTTGGTTGTGGCTTCTATCCATACAGATCTCGAGGGTGTTTCTAGCCTCTTCTAGCGTACGTTTTGCACTGCTGAAGAATTGAATACAAAGTCAAGAACCATCTTGACGTTCAAATGGCAATCTGGAAGGCCCTTTTTCTTTGCAAGATTGATGCATATTCGTCAAGAATCAGTTACCGAAAGCTAGAACTTTGGAACTTTTGCACACTTTTAGAATTGAATGAAAAGTCACGACCCACCTCAACTTTCAATCAATAAGAATTCTAGAATGCCTCTTTGGTTGTGGCTTCTATCCATACAGATCTCGAGAGTGTTTCTAGCCTCTTCTAGCGTACGTTTTGCACTGCTGAAGAATTGAATACAAAGTCAAGAACCATCTTGACGTTCAAATGGCAATCTGGAAGGCCCTCTTTCTTTGCAAGATTCATGCATATTCGTCAAGAATCAGTTACCGAAAGCTAGAACTTTGGAACTTTTGCGCAGTTGCAGAATTGAATGAAAAGTCACGACCCACCTCAACATTCAATCAATAAGAATTCTAGAATGCCACTTTGGTTGTGGCTTCTATCCATACAGATCTCGAGAGTGTTTCTAGCCTCTTCCAGCGTACGTTTTAAACTGCTGAAGAATTGAATACAAAGTCAAGAACCATCTTGACGTTCAAATGGCAATCTGGAAGGCCCTCTTTCTTTGCAAGATTCATGCATATTCGTCAAGAATCAGTTACCGAAAGCTAGAACTTTGGAACTTTTGCACACTTGCAGAATTGAATGAAAAGTCACGACCCACCTCAACATTCAATCAATAAGAATTCTAGAATGCCTCTTTGGTTGTGGCTTCTATCCATACAGATCTCGAGAGTGTTTCTAGCCTCTTCTAGCGTACGTTTTGCACTGCTGAAGAATTGAATACAAAGTCAAGAACCATCTTGACATTCAAATTGCAATCTGGAACGCCCTCTTTCTTTGCAAAATTTATGCATATTTGTCAAGAATCGGTTACCGAAGGCTAGAACTTTGAAACTTTTGCACACTTGCAGAATTGAATGAAAAGTCACGACCCACCTCAACATTCAATCAATAAGAATTCTAGAAAGCCACTTTAGTTGTGGCTTCTATCCATACAGATCTCGAGAGTGTTTCTAGCCTCTTCTAGCGTACGTTTTGCACTGCTGAAGAATTGAATACAAAGTCAAGAACCATCTTGACGTTCAAATGGCAATCTGGAACGCCCTCTTTCTTTGCAAGATTCATGCATATTCGTCAAGAATCAGTTACCGAAAGCTAGAACTTTGGAACTTTTGCACACTTGCAGAATTGAATGAAAAGTCACGACCCACCTCAACATTCAATCAATAAGAATTCTAGAATGCCACTTTGGTTGTGGCTTCTATCCATACAGATCTCCAGAGTGTTTCTAGCCTCTTCTAGCGTACGTTTTGCACTGCTGAAGAATTGAATACAAAGTCAAGAACCATCTTGACGTTCAAATGGCAATCTGGAAGGCCCTTTTTCTTTGCAAGATTGATGCATATTCGTCAAGAATCAGTTACCGAAAGCTAAAACTTTGGAACTTTTGCACACTTGCAGAATTGAATGAAAAGTCACGACCCACCTCAACATTCAATCAATAAGAATTCTAGAATGCCACTTTGGTTGTGGCTTCTATCCATACAGATCTCGAGAGTGTTTCTAGCCTCTTCTAGCGTACGTTTTGCACTGCTGAAGAATTGAATACAAAGTCAAGAACCATCTTGACGTTCAAATGGCAATCTGGAAGGCCCTCTTTCTTTGCAAGATTCATGCATATTCGTCAAGAATCAGTTACCGAAAGCTAGAACTTTGGAACTTTTGCACACTTGCAGAATTGAATGAAAAGTCACGACCCACCTCAACTTTCAATCAATAAGAATTCTAGAATGCCACTTTGGTTGTGGCTTCTATCCATACAGATCTCGAGAGTGTTTCTAGCCTCTTCTAGCGTACGTTTTGCACTGCTGAAGAATTGTATACAAAGTCAAGAACCATCTTGACGTTCAAATGGCAATCTGGAACGCCCTCTTTCTTTGCAAAATTCATGCATATTCGTCAAGAATCGGTTACCGAAAGCTAGAACTTTGGAACTTTTGCACAGTTGCAGAATTGAATGAAAAGTCACGACCCACCTCAACATTCAATCAACAAGAATTCTAGAATGCCACTTTGGTTGTGGCTTCTATCCATACAGATCTCGAGAGTGTTTCTAGCCTCTTCTAGCGTACATTTTGCACCGCTGAAGAATTGAATACAAAGTCAAGAACCATCTTGACGTTCAAATGGCAATCTGGAAGGCCCTCTTTCTTTGCAAGATTCATGCATATTCGTCAAGAATCAGTTACCGAAAGCTAGAACTTTGGAACTTTTGCACACTTGCAGAATTGAATGAAAAGTCACGACCCACCTCAACATTCAATCAATAAGAATTCGAGAATGCCACTTTGGTTGTGGCTTCTATCCATACAGATCTCGAGAGTGTTTCTAGCCTCTTCTAGCGTACGTTTTGCACTGCTGAAGAATTGAATACAAAGTCAAGAACCATCTTGACGTTCAAATGGCAATCTGGAAGGCCCTCTTTCTTTGCAAGATTCATGCATATTCGTCAAGAATCAGTTACCGAAAGCTAGAACTTTGGAACTTTTGCGCAGTTGCAGAATTGAATGAAAAGTCACGACCGACCTCAACATTCAATCAATAAGAATTCTAGAATGCCACTTTGGTTGTGGCTTCTATCCATACAGATCTCGAGAGTGTTTCTAGCCTCTTCCAGCGTACGTTTTAAACTGCTGAAGAATTGAATACAAAGTCAAGAACCATCTTGACGTTCAAATGGCAATCTGGAAGGCCCTCTTTCTTTGCAAGATTCATGCATATTCGTCAAGAATCAGTTACCGAAAGCTAGAACTTTGGAACTTTTGCACACTTGCAGAATTGAATGAAAAGTCAAGGCCCACCTCAACATTCAATCAATAAGAATTCTAGAATGCCACATTGGTTGTGGCTTCTATCCATACAGATCTCGAGAGTGTTTCTAACCTCTTCTAGGGTACGTTTTGCACTGCTGAACAATTGAATACAAAGTCAAGAACCATCTTGACGTTCAAATGGCAATCTGGAAGGCCCTCTTTCTTTGCAAGATTGATGCATATTCGTCAAGAATCAGTTACCGAAAGCTAGAACTTTGGAACTTTTGCACACTTGCAGAATTGAATGAAAAGTCACGACCCACCTCAACTTTCAATCAATAAGAATTCTAGAATGCCACTTTGGTTGTGGCTTCTATCCATACAGATCTCGAGAGTGTTTCTAGCCTCTTCTAGCGTACGTTTTGCACTGCTGAAGAATTGTATACAAAGTCAAGAACCATCTTGACGTTCAAATGGCAATCTGGAACGCCCTCTTTCTTTGCAAAATTCATGCATATTCGTCAAGAATCGGTTACCGAAAGCTAGAACTTTGGAACTTTTGCACAGTTGCAGAATTGAATGAAAAGTCACGACCCACCTCAACATTCAATCAACAAGAATTCTAGAATGCCACTTTGGTTGTGGCTTCTATCCATACAGATCTCGAGAGTGTTTCTAGCCTCTTCTAGCGTACATTTTGCACCGCTGAAGAATTGAATACAAAGTCAAGAACCATCTTGACGTTCAAATGGCAATCTGGAAGGCCCTCTTTCTTTGCAAGATTCATGCATATTCGTCAAGAATCAGTTACCGAAAGCTAGAACTTTGGAACTTTTGCACACTTGCAGAATTGAATGAAAAGTCACGACCCACCTCAACATTCAATCAATAAGAATTCTAGAATGCCACTTTGGTTGTGGCTTCTATCCATACAGATCTCGAGAGTGTTTCTAGCCTCTTCTAGCGTACGTTTTGCACTGCTGAAGAATTGAATACAAAGTCAAGAACCATCTTGACGTTCAAATGGCAATCTGGAATGCCCTCTTTCTTTGCAAGATTCATGCATATTCGTCAAGAATCAGTTACCGAAAGCTAGAACTTTGGAACTTTTGCACAGTTAAAGAATTGAATGAAAAGTCACGACCCACCTCAACATTCAATTAATAAGAATTCTAGAATGCCACTTTGGTTGTGGCTTCTATCCATACAGATCTCGAGAGTGTTTCTAGCCTCTTCTAGCGTACGTTTTGCACTGCTGAAGAATTGTATACAAAGTCAAGAACCATCTTGACGTTCAAATGGCAATCTGGAACGCCCTCTTTCTTTGCAAAATTCATGCATATTCGTCAAGAATCGGTTACCGAAAGCTAGAACTTTGGAACTTTTGCACAGTTGCAGAATTGAATGAAAAGTCACGACCCACCTCAACATTCAATCAACAAGAATTCTAGAATGCCACTTTGGTTGTGGCTTCTATCCATACAGATCTCGAGAGTGTTTCTAGCCTCTTCTACCGTACGTTTTGCACCGCTGAAGAATTGAATACAAAGTCAAGAACCATCTTGACGTTCAAATGGCAATCTGGAACGCCCTCTTTCTTTGCAAGATTCATGCATATTCGTCAAGAATCAGTTACCAAAAGCTAGATCTTTGGAACTTTTGCACACTTGCAGAATTGAATGAAAAGTCACGACCCACCTCAAAATTCAATCAATAAGAATTCTAGAATGCCACTTTGGTTGTGGCTTCTATCCATACAGATCTCGAGAGTGTTTCTAGCCTCTTCTAGCGTACGTTTTGCACTGCTGAAGAATTGAATACAAAGTCAAGAAATATCTTGACGTTCAAATGGCAATCTGGAAGGCCCTCTTTCTTTGCAAGATTCATGCATATTCGTCAAGAATCAGTTACCGAAAGCTAGAACTTTGGAACTTTTGCACACTTGCAGAATTGAATGAAAAGTCACGACCCACCTCAACATTCAATCAATAAGAATTCTAGAATGCCACTTTGGTTGTGGCTTCTATCCATACAGATCTCGAGAGTGTTTCTAGCCTCTTCTAGCGTACATTTTGCACTGCTGAAGAATTGAATACAAAGTCAAGAACCATCTTGACTGTCAAATAGCAATCTGGAAGGCCCTCTTTCTTTGCAAGATTCATGCATATTCGTCAAGAATCAGTTACCGAAAGCTAGAACTTTGGAACTTTTGCACACTTGCAGAATTGAATGAAAAGTTACGACCCACCTCAACATTCAATCAATAAGAATTCTAGAATGCCACTTTGGTTGTGGCTTCTATCCATACAGATCTCGAGAGTGTTTCTAGCCTCTTCTAGCGTACGTTTTGCACTGCTGAAGAATTGAATACAAAGTCAAGAACCATCTTGACGTTCAAATGGCAATCTGGAAGGCCCTTTTTCTTTGCAAGATTCATGCATATTCGTCAAGAATCAGTTACTGAAAGCTAGAACTTTGGAACTTTTGCACACTTGCAGAATTGAATGAAAAGTCACGACCCACCTCAACGTTCATTCAATAAGAATTCTAGAATGCCACTTTGGTTGTGGCTTCTATCCATACAGATCTCGAGAGTGTTTCTAGCCTCTTCTAGCGTATGTTTTGCACTGCTGAAGAATTGAATACAAAGTCAAGAACCATCTTGATGTTCAAATGGCAATCTGGAAGGCCCTCTTTCTTTGCAAGATTCATGCATATTCGTCAAGTATCAGTTACCGAAAGCTAGAACTTTGGAACTTTTGCACAGTTGCAGAATTGAATGAAAAGTCACGACCCACCTCAACATTCAATCAATAAGAATTCTAGAATGCCACTTTGGTTGTGGCTTCTATCCATAGAGATCTCGAGAGTGTTTCTAGCCTCTTCTAGGGTACGTTTTGCACTGCTGAAGAATTGAATACAAAGTCAAGAACCATCTTGACGTTCAAATTGCAATCTGGAAGGCCCTCTTTCTTTACAAAATTCATGCATATTCGTCAAGAATCGGTTACCGAAAGCTAGAACTTTGGAACTTTTGCACACTTGCAGAATTGAATGAAAAGTCACGACCCAGCTCAAATTCAATCAATAAGAATTCGAGAATGCCACTTTGGTTGTGGCTTCTATCCATAGAGATCTCGAGAGTGTTTCTAGCCTCTTCTAGCGTACATTTTGCACTGCTGAAGAATTGAATACAAAGTCAAGAACCATCTTGACATTCAAATGGCAATCTGGAACGCCCTCTTTCTTTGCAAAATTCATGCATATTCGTCAAGAATCAGTTACCGAAAGCTAGAACTTTGGAACTTTTGCACACTTGCAGAATTGAATGGAAAGTCATGACCCACCTCAACATTCAATCAATAAGAATTCTAGAATGCCACTTTGGTTGTGGCTTCTATCCATACAGATCTCGAGAGTGTTTCGAGCATCTTCTAGCGTACGTTTTGCACTGCTGAAGAATTGAATACAAAGTCAAGAACCATCTTGACGTTCAAATGGCAATCTGGAAGGCCCTTTTTCTTTGCAAGATTCATGCATATTCGTCAAGAATCAGTTACCGAAAGCTAGAACTTTGGAACTTTTGCACACTTGCAGAATTGAATGAAAAGTCACGACCCACCTCAACATTCATTCAATAAGAATTCTAGAATGCCACTTTGGTTGTGGCTTCTATCCATACAGATCTCGAGAGTGTTTCTAGCCTCTTCTAACGTATGTTTTGCACTGCTGAAGAATTGAATACAAAGTCAAGAACCATCTTGACGTTCAAATGGCAATCTGGAAGGCCCTCTTTCTTTGCAAGATTCATGCATATTCGTCAAGAATCAGTTACCGAAAGCTAGAACTTTGGAACTTTTGCACACTTGCAGAATTGAATGAAAAGTCATGACCCACCTCAACATTCATTCAATAAGAATTCTAGAATGCCACTTTGGTTATGGCTTCTATCCATACAGATCTCGAGAGTGTTTCTAGCCTCTTCTAACGTACGTTCTGCACTGCTGAAGAATTGAATACAAAGTCAAGAACCATCTTGACGTTCAAATTGCAATCTGGAACGCCCTCTTTCTTTGCAAAATTCATGCATATTCGTCAAGAATCGGTTACCGAAAGCTAGAACTTTGGAACTTTTGCACACTTGCAGAATTGAATGAAAAGTCACGACCCAGCTCAACATTCAATCAATAAGAATTCGAGAATGCCACTTTGGTTGTGGCTTCTATCCATAGAGATCTCGAGAGTATTTCTAGCCTCTTCTAGCGTACGTTTTACACTGCTGAAGAATTGAATACAAAGTCAAGAACCATCTTGACGTTCAAATGGCAATCTGGAACGCCCTCTTTCTTTGCAAAATTCATGCATATTCGTCAAGAATCAGTTACCGAAAGCTAGAACTTTGGAACTTTTGCACACTTGCAGAATTGAATGGAAAGTCACGACCCACCTCAACATTCAATCAATAACAATTCTAGAATGCCACTTTGGTTGTGGCTTCTATCCATACAGATCTCTAGAGTGTTTCTAGCCTCTTCTAGCGTACGTTTTGCACTATTCAAGAATTAAATACATTCAATAAGAATTCTAGAATGCCTATTTTGTTGTGGCAACGATCATTACGGATCTCGAGAGTGCGTTTGTACCCTCTACTAGCGTACTTTTTGCACTCTACTAGATTTGAATATAAAGTCACGAAAAGTCTTAACGTTCAATGTTGAATCGAGAAAGCCCGATTGCATTGCAAAATTCATGCATACCTGTCACGAATCAAAGACCTAGTGTTTCTAGCCTCTTCTAGCGTACGTTTTGCACTGTTCAAGAGTTGAATACAATCAATAAGAATTCTAGGATGCCACTTTTGTTGTGGCTTCTATCCATACAGATCTCGAGAGTGTTTCTAGCCTCTTCTAGCGTACCTTTTGCACTGCTCTACACTTGAATACCAAGTCAGGCACGTTCTTAACAGTCAATGTTGAGTCTAGAATGCCCATTTTTGTTGTGGAATCGTTCATTACGGATCACGAGAGTGCGTTTGTACCCTCTGCTAGCGTACTTCTTGCACTCTTCTAGAATTGAATATAAAGCCACGAACAGTCTTAACGTTGAATGTTGAATCGGGAACGCCCGATTGCATTGCAAAATTCATGCATACCTGTCACGAATCAAAGACCTAGTGTTTCTAGCCTCTTCTAGCGTACGTTTTGTACTGTTCAAGAGTTGAATACAATCAATAAGAATTCTAGGATGCCACTTTTGTTGTGGCTTCTATCCATACAGATCTCGAGAGTGTTTCTAGCCTCTCCTAGCGTAAGTTTTGCACTGCTCTACACTTGGATACCAAGTCAGGCACGTTCTTAACAGTCAATGTTGAGTCTAGAATGCCCTCTTTTGTTGCAAAATTCATGCATATCGGTCACCAATCAGTGACCTACTGTTTCTAGCTAGAAGTATGGAACTTTTGCACACTTGTAGAATTGAATGGAAATTCATGACCCACCTCAACATTCAATAAGAATTCTAGAATGCCTACTTTTGTTGTGGCATCGATCATTACGGATATGGGGATTGCCCACTTTCCTTGAGAAATTGAGAAATATTCATCACGAGGAGTGATGTACCTTCTTTAGCTGGCAATAGGGAACTTCTAACACTCTTACAGATTCGAGTTAAAACGCAGCACCCATCTGAACTTGGAATGGGAGTTCTAGAATGTCCACTTTCCTTGCAAAAGTCAAGCTGATTCGTCATGAGCGAGTGATCTCATCTTCATAGCTAGTACTACGGAAATTTTGCACACTTAAATAATATAAAGAAATGTCACGACCCATCTCAACATTCAGTAAGAATTCTAGAATGCCTACCTTGGTTATGGCATCGATCATTCCAGATCTCGAGAGCATATTTGTAGCCTCTGCTAGCGTACTTTCTGCACTCTACTAGAGTTGAATAAAAGTCAAGAACCATCTTAACATTAAATGCTGAATCTAGAATGCCCTGTTTCATTGCAAAATTCACGCATGTCCGCCATGAATTAGAGACCTAGTGTTTCTAGCTAGAACTAGGGAACTTTGAGCACAGTTACAGACATGAGAGAAAAGTCACCACCCACCTCAACCTTCAAGGAGAACCCTAGAATGAGAAGTCCAACAATATTCATCACGAGGAGGGATGTACCTTCTTTAGCTGGTATTAGGGAGCTTCAAACCATCTTACAGATTTGAGTGAAAACACACCACCCAACGGAACTTTCAATCGGCATTCTAGAATGTCCACTTTTGTGGCGAAAGCATGCGTACTCGTCATGAACGAGTGATCTAGCCTTCCTAGCTAGGGCAATAGAAAATTCTGCACACATATAGAGTTGAATGAAAAGTCACAACTCACCTCAACATTCAATAAGAATTCTAGAATGCCTACTTTTGTTGTGGCATCGATCATTACGTATCTCGAGAGTGCGTTTGTACCCTCTACTAGCATACTTTTTGCACTCTTCTAGAATTGAATATAAAGCCACGAAAAGTCTTAACGTTCAATGTTGAATCGAGAACGCCCGATTGCAATGCAAAATTCATACATACCTGTCACGAATCAAAGACCTAGTGTTTCTAGCCTCTTCTAGCGTACGTTTTGCACTGTTCAAGAGTTGAATACAATCAATAAGAATTCTAGGATGCCACTTTTGTTGTGGCTTCTATCCATACAGATCTCGAGAGTGTTTCTAGCCTCTTCTAGCGTACCTTTTGCACTGCTCTACACTTGAATACCAAGTCAGGCACGTTCTTAACAGTCAATGTTGAGTCTAGAATGCCCACTTTTGTTGTGGAATCGTTCATTACGGATCACGAGAGTGCGTTTGTACCCTCTGCTAGCGTACTTCTTGCACTCTTCTAGAATTGAATATAAAGCCACGAACAGTCTTAACGTTGAATGTTGAATCGGGAACGCCCGATTGCATTGCAAAATTCATGCATACCTGTCACGAATCAAAGACCTAGTGTTTCTAGCCTCTTCTAGCGTACGTTTTGCACTGTTCAAGAGTTGAATACAATCAATAAGAATTCTAGGATGCCACTTTTGTTTCGGCTTCTATCCATACAGATCTCGAGAGTGTTTCTAGCCTCTCCTAGCGTACGTTTTGCACTGCTCTACACTTGGATACCAAGTCAGGCACGTTCTTAACAGTCAATGTTGAGTCTAGAATGCCCTCTTTTGTTGCAAAATTCATGCATATCGGTCACCAATCAGTGACCTACTGTTTCTAGCTAGAAGTATGGAACTTTTGCACACTTGTAGAATTGAATGGAAATTCATGACCCACCTCAACATTCAATAAGAATTCTAGAATGCCTACTTTTGTTGTGGCATCGATCATTACGGATATCGGGGTCGCCCACTTTCCTTGAGAAATATTCATCACGAGGAGTGATGTACCTTCTTTAGCTGGCAATAGGGAACTTCTAACACTCTTACAGATTCGAGTTAAAACGCAGCACCCATCTGAACATGGAATGGGAGTTCTAGAATGTCCACTTTCCTTGCAAAAGTCAAGCTGATTCGTCATGAGCGAGTGATCTCATCTTCATAGCTAGTCCTTCGGAAATTTTGCACACTTAAATAATATAAAGAAATGTCACGACCCATCTCAACATTCAGTAAGAATTCTAGAATGCCTACCTTGGTTATGGCATCGATCATTCCAGATCTCGAGAGCATATTTGTAGCCTCTGCTAGCGTACTTTCTGCACTCTACTAGAGTTGAATAAAAGTCAAGAACCATCTTAACATTAAATGCTGAATCTAGAATGCCCTGTTTCATTGCAAAATTCACGCATGTCCGCCATGAATTAGAGACCTAGTGTTTCTAGCTAGAACTAGGGAACTTTGAGCACAGTTACAGACATGAGAGAAAAGTCACCACCCACCTCAACCTTCAAGGAGAACCCTAGAATGAGAAGTCTAACAATATTCATCACGAGGAGGGATGTACCTTCTTTGCTGGTATTAGGGAGCTTCAAACCCTCTTACAGATGTGAGTGAAAACACACTACCCAACAGAACTTTCAATCGGCATTGTAGAATGTCCACTTTTGTGGCGAAAGTCATGCGTACTCGTCATGAACGGGTGATCTAGCCTTCCTAGCTAGGGCAATAGAAAATTCTGCACACATATAGAGTTGAATGAAAAGTCACAACCCACCTCAACATTCAATAAGAATTCTAGAATGCCTACTTTTGTTGTGGCATCGATCATTACGGATCTCGAGAGTGCGTTTGTACCCTCTGCTAGCATACTTCTTGCACTCTTCTAGAATTGAATATAAGGCCACGAACAGTCTTAACGTTCAATGTTGAATCGGGAACGCCCGATTGCATTGCAAAATTTATGCATACCTGTCACGAATCAAAGACCTAGTGTTTCTAGCCTCTTCTAGCGTACGTTTTGCACTGTTCAAGAGTTGAATACAATCAATAAGAATTCTAGGATGCCACTTTTGTTGTGGCTTCTATCCATACAGATCTCGAGAGTGTTTCTAGCCTCTTCTAGCGTACGTTTTGCACTGCTCTAGACATGAATACCAAGTCAGGCACGTTCTTAACAGTCAATGTTGAGTCTAGAATGCCCTCTTTTGTTGCAAAATTCATGCATATCGGTCACCAATCAGTGACCTACTGTTTCTAGCTAGAAGTATGGAACTTTTGCACACTTGTAAAATTGAATGGAAATTCATGACCCACGTCAACATTCAATAAGAATTCTAGAATGCCTACTTTTCTTGTGGCATCGATCATTACGGATATGGGGATTGCCCACTTTCCTTGAGAAATTGAGAAATATTCATCACGAGGAGTGATGTACCTTCTTTAGCTGGCAATAGGGAACTTCTAACACACTTACAGATTCGAGTTAAAACGCACCACCCAGCTGAACTTGGAATGGGCGTTCTAGAATGTCCACTTTCCTTGCAAAAGTCAAGCTGATTCGTCATGAGCGAGTGATCTCATCTTCACAGCTAGTACTACGGAAATTTTGCACACTTAAATAATATAATGAAATGTCACGACCCACCTTAACGTTCAGTAAGAATTCTAGAATGCCTACCTTGGTTATGGCATCGATCATTCCAGATCTCGAGAGCATATTTGTAGCCTCTGCTAGCGTACTTTCTGCACTCTACTAGAGTTGAATAAAAGTCAAGAACCATCTTAACATTAAATGCTGAATCTAGAATGCCCTGTTTCATTGCAAAATTCACGCATGTCCTCCATGAATTAGAGACCTAGTGTTTCAAGCTAGAACTAGGGAACTTTGAGCACAGTTACAGACATGAGAGAAAAGTCACCACCCACCTCAACCTTCAAGGAGAACCCTAGAATGAGAAGTCCAACAATATTCATCACGAGGAGGGATGTACCTTCTTTCGCTGGTATTAGGGAGCTTCAAACCCTCTTACAGATGTGAGTGAAAACACACCACCCAAAGGAACTTTCAATCGGCATTGTACTCATCATGAACGGGTGATCTATGAAACATCCTTATTTTCGTACGTCTTAGGGACCAATTGGTAGTATTTAGAACCACTTTCAAGGTCATTGAAGTCCAATTTCTCAATCTGGAGTTTTACTCCTATCGAGTACTGTTCACTATGTAAATTCCAGATGAGTGACCTGACTTCGAAAAATCATAACTAATTATAGAAAAATCAGAATGCAGTGGTTCAAATTGCTACATGAATCTAACTCAATACTATTTCAAGGAAAAATAACTCGTTGACCATTCCTTGTCCAAGTCAACGTCAGTCAAAGTTACAACTTTACTGTTTATCCAGCGTTTTTCTCCTGAATCTAGCATTTTGGTCCCAACTTTGATAATTTATATCTCCATGTGTAGACATCGAAATGAGACATTCTATATATCAAATCGAAGCTTGGTATGTCTACTATTTATCATAAACATATCATAAATTTATTTAATCATTTACTATTTTTGATTATAGATCAAACATAACTATATCACCACGAGTTACTGTTCATGGTGGCAAATTCCAGCAAGCAACTTTACATACATATGCATACATTAATCACATATCAAACAAACATGCCAAACAATACTTATCATTAAATAATAAATCTTTATACAATAGGGCATGAACAAGATCCTCGTATCTCTATTACCTCTTTCCTGCCTGAAATCCGGCAGTATAACTACTATACTTCATCTGTAAAAATAACTGATCTTGTACTGATTCGGTAATTCCCGTGAGAATTACCATTCTACGTAAGTACCCAGGAAAGACTGGATGAACCGACTAGGTCCACTCACTTCCAGACTCCTTAGACAGTACCTACGTACACAGTACGTATCATCTCCTTATGTTCAGTCTGAAAATCGGCAGCATAACGGTGTCTTACAGCATTCTGAAAATTCACTTCGATATAACCTCTCTGTAATGGGTTATAAATAGGGGATGAGATTCGGGGGAATCTCAGTAGCAAACGGTACTAAACAATGCATGCATTAAAGTAAATGCTTGTGCTTGCTTGTGAAAGTGTAAACATTGTGTAAGGTGCATGCTTCCATGTAACATATGAAATACAATTGGCCAAGGTAATCATAGAAACAGAGCTTCAATCATATACACATATGCACACAATTCAACAAAGTCATAGCACAATCAAGCATAACATTCAATACATACAAGTTTAGGGTAAGTTTACTACCTTATTGCTTTACTTCTTTCCACTTTAACTTTGCTTCTTCGTTCTTTCTTTTCCTTGCTATGTGGCTGCCCTCTTTTGAGCACACCAAGCAATTCCTAACATCACATTACCATCCAACCATTACAATCTAACTTCTCTTGAACACTAAGCTTACTTTAAGTAACATAACTTCCTTTAATCTTTACCAATTGACTTAGCCTTTGAATCAATTGATGTATTGACCTTACCCTACACAATTTGGCCTTTTGAATCCATTTATGAACTCAAAACAACCAAATTCCAGCAACTATGCACTGTTCCGGACAGATTTGAAAAACATGCATAATTCTTTCAAAAATTCTCATTTTGATTCCAATGCTTCCCATACTTGTTCCTCCACTTTTCCCCCACACAAAATCTCATTTTAAGACCATTGGAAGCATCAAAATCATGAAATTCAAATCACTGTTCATGCGAGTGAACAGTACCGTGAGGAATTTTCAACATTATAACCTTTAATTCCAATGGTTTCCAAGGTTCAAAACCTTTCCAATCCTACACAAAATCATCATATAAACTCAATGGAAGCATTAAATCATTGAAATTCCATTTCCTTCTATCATGAACAGTGCATGAACAGTGCAAACCGAAATGTTCTTCCATGGTAAAGTCAAGAACATCAACTTAATCCAACAACCAAGCATGTAACTAACTTGTTTAAGCTTGTCTTAACTATCTATGACTTAAAACTCATATTCCTTTCACATATACACAAAAATTCCAGCAGCATTTCCCCAAGATTTAAGCCTAAAAATTCACTTAAACTCAAGCACAAACCATAAGAACAAAAGGTAGAAGCAAGGAGACAACTTACCTTACTTGCTCCTTCAAGACCCTTGCTTTCTTCCACATTCTTTCTCTAGAACTCACTTCTCTTTCTAAAGGAGCTCTTGGGTGTGAAGAATGAATGGAAAGGGGGTATTTATAGCAAAAGTCATGTGCCATTTGAAGGCTAAGATCACTTTGGAAACTATTTGATCTAATGGTTAAAGGTTTTATCTTGGAATGTCTTTTCACTTTTCACTCAAGACCTTACCACCATGACATCACTAGCATGGCCTCCCTTGGTACACCTAACCCTTCCTCTTTTTGGGTGCCATTCTTGTGTCCTTGTGGGTCCCACCATGTGCAACACCTAATTCTTACTTTATTCTCTTTTTCTTTCTTTTCAAAAATCCATAAATTATTTATTATTTGGACTTGGGCTCCAAGATAACTTTTGGGCCTTATTGGGCTGGCCTAGGACGAAATGTTGCGCCTCTTTTAGGTCCAATAGCTAACTGGCCCAAATCCCAATGTACTTTCCTCATACCGATATCCGTAACTTACCCTGATCTTAGCATAAATACTAAACACCTCTTTTAATTGTTCTAACATTTTTAGAAATTCATTCTAATATAAAATGAATTCTCTACAAAGTTTCATAATTTTCTGAGACCCAGAAGTCCGGTTAAAAATTACATATGTTTCCTTTAACCCTTTATCGGTGTCCTTTTTCACCGTAAATTCCATAATTAATTCTACAGGACTCCTTTTTGACTTCTATCAACTCCATAAATTCTCATATTAATTATAATAATTTACTATCAAATTTTCTCTGATATCCATCCATTGTGTGAAATGACCAAAATGCCCTCCATTTACTTCTGGTTTCTTAGGGCATCACAGTGGCATTTTCGTAATTTTGCACTTTGGCTCTTAGACTTTCTTCCTCTTCCAATTAATCCTTTTCTTTACATAAACATGGCCACATATTTTCCTAAACATCTTATATATTTTATTCAATCTGTACATACAACTTAGTACAGAAATTAGGGATGTTACATTTCTCTCCCCCTTAAAATAAATTTCGTCCTCGAAATTTACTTGTACCTTAGTCAACAATCTTAAATATACATCCTCTTTAAATCTCTTTCTGCTTTATGACTAAGAATTGGGGTATCCATCTCTTACCTTTTATCTTATTATCTAGCGGAGTACTTTCAATATCCGCTTCATGTCCTTGCTGTCATTACTCTTTTTGTATCAGTCAACTTAATTGGAGTTTATTTCTACTTCATCACGGCACTTGATCTTGTGCTATGCATCCATTTGCTTATGGACAACTCCTTGTACTAGACTTGAGAGTAGTGTCCATTTCTTTCATATCAAACTCTCTCGAATATTATTGTATTCGGGAGTTTCCCTCACTCACTCATCATACTTTCTAACACTTATCCCTTATTACTTCTCTTAGCATCTCGCAGAATTCTTTAACATCCGCAAAGCTTCATCCTCTTTTTGTATAGAAACTCTTATAACTCTATTGTTGCTCTTATCATCTTTAATGATTCAACATCATACAGAGAGAGGACTTATGCAGTTATTCTTTTCTTTACTTTACTGCTAAGTAGGAGCATATACTCTAACATGCATAATGCCTGGCCAATATCTTGTAGGACTATATGCTTGCTCCTAAATGCAAAGCTCTAACATTCTCTTATGACTTTATCAGCCTCTCAGGAGAGTATTGCTCTTTTTCTTATCGTTCTCCTGAGCAAAGTCATAATTTAAATCTTTCATTTCAAATCCACTCTTATTTGGACTTGGCAGAAGGGTTTTAATCCTTTAATGTTCATAACCTTTCTAACTTTTCATAACTTTGTTTATCATTCATCATATATATGCCAAACTTCTATGGCATTTACACTCTTTCATATCTTACCCCTTAACATCTTGGTGTAACTCCAGGGTCTATCTTACTTTAACTTTTCACTTTTCTTACCTTGTCCATCTATACTAACTTCTGTGACAACTGGACCCTTTTTCATTACTCTTTCTTAGACTACTCTTGCCTTAACATCTTTCTGGACGAAGGCTACCTTACTCTTCTAAGCCTTAGCATTCTCTATCTCATATAACTACTGGGTTCTATCTTTACTTTATACCTTCTTCTCTAGGTCTCTCTAGCCTTTTAATCTTTTTATCCTCATCTGGAGGATTTATCTGCTCATACTTTTCTGTTCTCAAAACATATGGGGTTCTCTTCTTTGTTCCTCAGGCATACTTCTATAAAACTTTTGAATATCAGCACTCAGACTTTAACTTGGACTCCGTCTTTGTTTAAAGAAAACTAAGTTCAGTCTGTATAATATAGGCTATCTGAGGAAAATCATTATAAATAATTTTTCTGGATGAGTTTATCAACTAGTGAAGCTTCCTTACCTTAACTTCATCTTTGGCATTCATCTTCCCAAAGAGATACTACATTCTCATATCTCATGGCTCATTATTTTCCTTAGGCTAGGTCTAACTGCGACCTCGGGATCTAACTGCGATCAACCGTCAGCCTCTTCAGAATCTAACTGCGACTCTGGAGCCGTTAGGATCTAACTGCGACCCTGGAGCCATGCTAGGATCTAACTGTGACCCTCCAGAATCTAACTGCGATTCTGTATATCTCTCGAAGATCTTAAACCAACAGACTAAGTTATAGGGTTCACCGCTTCTACTTGTTGATAACTCAATAAAAATTTAAAAATATTACATTCAGTAGCCCCTATTATTTCCTAAGACTTTACTTATTTCCTCTCTTACTCAGGAGTTCCTTCTCATCTTTCTCCTACTATGGCTTACCATGCCTTATGCAATCATGGTTTAACCACCTGCCATTACATTCCGCTGCTATGGCCTCATCATAACTTCTCATGTAAATCTGTGCTCTAACTGCGAGCCATTTGAACTATGCTCTAACTGCGAGAAGACTGCATCAGATCCAACTCTTATCTGAAGAGTGATCTGTACTCATCTGAATCCAGTCTCTATCTCAGAGTCATCTATTTCAAATCTAACTCTTTCTGTATACCATTCCTTTCAATAGCAATGGCTCTTAGTACTGCATTCACAAGCCTATAGAAAAACCTGAATCACCCCAATCATAAATCATATCAGAATATCATATCATAACTTATCGTCCCATAAACTGAGACTATCTATCATCCTCAATATATTCCTCATTGCATATCATATGGTATGGGAGCAACATAATTTTCTCATAACTTCCTCACCATATATACTCTACCCTGCATAATCTACAAAATGGGAGTATTCATCATGGCATACTCTAACATGCATGTCATTATATGACAACTGCAAGGAGATGTAACTATTCATCATCATAATTTGCTCAACCATCCATCAGACATTGTAATGAACTAAGTAAGCCTCAAAACATATTTCCTTTATCATATTGCCTATCATATCTTGATCATTCATCCTAAAACATCTATCGATTTCACTTAGGCTGCCATGCTACCCTCTTATCAGGGTATAGACTTGACCCTTTTATCGAATAGGGGAGTTACTTTATCTTTAAAATTGTGGCTATCTTTCCCTGTCTAGGAATTATACATTTCTATTTCTAATCTTGTATACATCTACCGCTCTATTGAACTTCTATGACTACCCGAGAAATCCTTTGTAACATGAAATCCAATCCGTAAATTAACTCTTTAATTATTCAACTCTCTCTGTTCATATATATGAACTTGGCTAAACATTCATCAAAAGGGCTTCTCTTTCTCTATTTAACCTTTAGCCTCACGCTCATCTCTATTTAATTGAGAGGAATACTTTTCATAAACTTTACTCAAGGAATACTTCTCAGGTGAGCGGAACAGTCTCCATTTCTCTGGAGCAACTTTGGTGTCTTTCTACTATCTCTCAACTCTTCCTGTGCATATATATCAGTCTCAGTCTACTCTTGACCGGACTATGGTTCATTTCTGGTCTTTTTCTTGATTCTAACCAACTTAGATCACATAAATCTCATTCATCATCTAGCACCATTACTTATGTTCTCTAACAGCTCAGCACCCTTCCACATAGATATTGTCCGCTTTCCCCTTAGGCAGGTGCCTCTAGGCCCACACGAGGTCAGGGTTTTGTTTCCCAGCACTGCCTGCCTACCACTCGTGCCTACCTACCCCCACTGGGATGCTTGGTGACGAGGGCGCTTGGTGAGTACTGGAAACGCGTTCATGAGGGAGAGGTATCCACACCCTTATAAGGCATGCTTCGTTCACCTCCCCAACCGATGTGGGACTAATATCCTGTTTTAGGGACTTTAACTTTTGAGAACTTGAAGCCATATGTTAGGCTCATTTCTTGCGCAAGCCTTATCCTAACTTTTGATTCTTTTGTTCATAAAAGACTAAATGAACAAAGTCTTTCCAAATGTAGATTTACTCTTGATAGTCATATAGAGGATATACTTCTGAACATCATCTTAGACTAGCATGTATCTCTATTTCTCATACTGTTTAGCTTGCCTACATCATGTGCTAAACCTCTAACTGATAACCTTCAGTGAGGCTGGCATCTTCATCCTTCATCAGGTCCCTGCGCATCTTCATCGTGACCTGAGTATGAACTAGGTGCAACGTATCCATGAACTTTAGTCGCGACCATCTCATTCTACTTGTCATGACTGGACAACTCTACATTCTTTAGTCACGACCTTGGGTCACCTTTCGTCATGGCCTAACTTCTCGAGGACTTCTAGCTATGTTCCAAACTATTTTACATCCGACCTGGATCTAACTTGCTTTAAACATTCCCTTATAATGTTCTTGTCTAGTCTTTACCCTAGTAATGGCCGATCCTTACACATTAGTTGTGAACCATTTGCCAAAAGCTCACTTAGCTTTACATGCCACGTAGGGTATATGGCAATATCTGGCTTATGGCCATCTCATATCATGCTACTAACATGAAAACTTAATCCAGGTCAATGCCCTCTATCACATCTCTATTTATCATCCTTGCTACGGCATTGAAGAACTGCAGCTAAACTGACTGCTCTTGATTTCTACTTCCTTCCATCCCTTAACCTAAACTAAGTAGTTCACTTCCCACAACCTTTCTTGAGACTAGTATAGTCACATTGTCTATCTTTCATAAAGAAGGCTGGGGTGGATTAGGGCTAGAAATATCCCTTTAATCTTTATCTATACCCTCGTATATTCCTGGACTGGGATAATAGGAAGGGATGTCACAGATTATAACTGGTTCTTAGGCTACTCATATCAAACTTATCCTCAAACTCTAGTAAAGGAGGAATAATATTTGGCCTACCTATAATCCAGTATCAGTACTCAGCTTCCTCAGCTGAAATCTGTCCTCTCATCGGAGGAATAGAGCTTATATAAGGTTAGAGAGCACTCTATCAAACTCATCCTGTACATAATTACTAGACCCATCATTATCTAGTGCAGCATTATCTGATGCATACACAACATCTGACTGAATTTCTCATAATTTCTAGACTATAAATCCGAGTCTACAAAAATATGCATGGGTACTTTACTATAAACCTTCCTAATTGAGTCCCTTATGCTGTCATCTGAACTCTCTTCACTACCTGAAGAGTCAAAGTCTAGGTGTACCTCATCTTTATACAGCATTAAAGGTTGGGGGTCTCACTGATTAGCTGATGTTTCAAGCTTAACTTTATGAATCCCCATGTCTACTACTCCAACATTTACCCTGTGTTTTGCGACCAAAAGTCTTCTCTCATCGTGACTTATGACTTAACTTGTCGCAACTTGGACATCTAGCATGCTCACTATAGTATCTGGTCACAACATGATACCTCAAGCTACTCTTACAACTTCCTTAGTCGTGAACTGATCAGCTTCTATCTCTATCCATAGAGGAAACTGCTTCTTAAACATTATTCTGCTTAGTCCAGCCACATTATTTTATATAAACATGAGACCTCGGCTGTATCGGCTGACTAAGATTAGCCGATCGTAATCATATCCTTCGTAAGACTATAAAGCTTAGGGTACAGTCTCATTCGTCTAGTGTCACTGTCTTCTATCTAAACCTTTCTAAGCAGTGAACACCATCCCTATATCATACTCTAGGGAAAGAACCACTCAAACTTCTCATTTGTTTAAGGGATCAGTCTCACTAAACCAGAGCATCACTGAGCCAGAACCTTCTGTTATGTGCCAGAATCTTATTCTCTGAGCCAGAACCCTTTGTTCTGTGCTAACTTTATTCTGTACTAACACCAGAAATCATCTGTTCAGAGCATTTCCTAAGCCAGAATCCTTTGCTCTGATACCAAAATGAAACATCCTTATTTTCGTACGTCTTAGGGACCAATTGGTAGTATTTAGAACCACTTTCAAGGTCATTGAAGTCCAATTTCTCAATCTGGAGTTTTACTCCTATCGAGTACTGTTCACTATGTAAATTCCAGATGAGTGACCTGACTTCGAAAAATAATAACTAATTCTAGAAAAATCAGAATGCAGTGGTTCAAATTGCTACATGAATCTAACTCAATACTATTTCAAGGAAAAATAACTCGTTGACCATTCCTTGTCCAAGTCAACGTCAGTCAAAGTTACAACTTTACTGTTTATCCAGCGTTTTTCTCCTGAATCTAGCATTTTGGTCCCAACTTTGATAATTTATATCTCCATGTGTAGACATCGAAATGAGACATTCTATATATCAAATCGAAGCTTGGTATGTCTACTATTTATCATAAACATATCATAAATTTATTTAATCATTTACTATTTTTGATTATAGATCAAACATAACTATATCACCACGAGTTACTGTTCATGGTGGCAAATTCCAGCAAGCAACTTTACATACATATGCATACATTAATCACATATCAAACAAACATGCCAAACAATACTTATCATTAAATAATAAATCTTTATACAATAGGGCATGAACAAGATCCTCGTATCTCTATTACCTCTTTCCTGCCTGAAATCCGGCAGTATAACTACTATACTTCATCTGTAAAAATAACTGATCTTGTACTGATTCGGTAATTCCCGTGAGAATTACCATTCTACGTAAGTACCCAGGAAAGACTGGATGAACCGACTAGGTCCACTCACTTCCAGACTCCTTAGACAGTACCTACGTACACAGTACGTATCATCTCCTTATGTTCAGTCTGAAAATCGGCAGCATAACGGTGTCTTACAGCATTCTGAAAATTCACTTCGATATAACCTCTCTGTAATGGGTTATAAATAGGGGATGAGATTCGGGGGAATCTCAGTAGCAAACGGTACTAAACAATGCATGCATTAAAGTAAATGCTTGTGCTTGCTTGTGAAAGTGTAAACATTGTGTAAGGTGCATGCTTCCATGTAACATATGAAATACAATTGGCCAAGGTAATCATAGAAACAGAGCTTCAATCATATACACATATGCACACAATTCAACAAAGTCATAGCACAATCAAGCATAACATTCAATACATACAAGTTTAGGGTAAGTTTACTACCTTATTGCTTTACTTCTTTCCACTTTAACTTTGCTTCTTCGTTCTTTCTTTTCCTTGCTATGTGGCTGCCCTCTTTTGAGCACACCAAGCAATTCCTAACATCACATTACCATCCAACCATTACAATCTAACTTCTCTTGAACACTAAGCTTACTTTAAGTAACATAACTTCCTTTAATCTTTACCAATTGACTTAGCCTTTGAATCAATTGATGTCTTGACCTTACCCTACACAATTTGGCCTTTTGAATCCATTTATGAACTCAAAACAACCAAATTCCAGCAACTATGCACTGTTCTGGACAGATTTGAAAAACATGCATAATTCTTTCAAAAATTCTCATTTTGATTCCAATGCTTCCCATACTTGTTCCTCCACTTTTCCCCCACACAAAATCTCATTTTAAGACCATTGGAAGCATCAAAATCATGAAATTCAAATCACTGTTCATGCGAGTGAACAGTACCGTGAGGAATTTTCAACATTATAACCTTTAATTCCAATGGTTTCCAAGGTTCAAAACCTTTCCAATCCTACACAAAATCATCATATAAACTCAATGGAAGCATTAAATCATTGAAATTCCATTTCCTTCTATCATGAACAGTGCATGAACAGTGCAAACCGAAATGTTCTTCCATGGTAAAGTCAAGAACATCAACTTAATCCAACAACCAAGCATGTAACTAACTTGTTTAAGCTTGTCTTAACTATCTATGACTTAAAACTCATATTCCTTTCACATATACACAAAAATTCCAGCAGTATTTCCCCAAGATTTAAGCCTAAAAAGTCACTTAAACTCAAGCACAAACCATAAGAACAAAAGGTAGAAGCAAGGAGACAACTTACCTTACTTGCTCCTTCAAGACCCTTGCTTTCTTCCATATTCTTTCTCTAGAACTCACTTCTCTTTCTAAAGGAGCTCTTGGGTGTGAAGAATGAATGGAAAGGGGGGGTATTTATAGCAAAAGTCATGTGCCATTTGAAGGCTAAGATCACTTTGGAAACTATTTGATCTAATGGTTAAAGGTTTGATCTTGGAATGTCTTTTCACTTTTCACTCAAGACCTTACCACCATGACATCACTAGCATGGCCTCCCTTGGTACACCTAACCCTTCCTCTTTTTGGGTGCCATTCTTGTGTCCTTGTGGGTCCCACCATGTGCAACACCTAATTCTTACTTTATTCTCTTTTTCTTTCTTTTCAAAAATCCATAAATTATTTATTATTTGGACTTGGGCTCCAAGATAACTTTTGAGCCTTATTGGGCTGGCCTAGGATGAAATATTGGGCCTCTTTTAGGTCCAATAGCTAACTGGCCCAAATCCCAATGTACTTTCCTCATACCGATATCCGTAACTTACCCTGATCTTAGCATAAATGCTAAACATCTCTTTTAATTGTTCTAACATTTTTAGAAATTCATTATAATATAAAATGAATTCTCTACAAAGTTTCATAATTTTCTGAGACCCAGAAGTCCTGTTAAAAATTACATATGTTTCCTTTAACCCTTTATCGGTGTCCTTTTTCACCGTAAATTCCATAATTAATTCTACAGGACTCCTTTTTGACTTCTGTCAACTCCATAAATTCTCATATTAATTATAATAATTTACTATCAAATTTTCTCTGATATCCATCCATTGTGTGAAATGACCAAAATGCCCTCCATTTACTTCTGGTTTCTTAGGGCATCACAGTGGCATTTTCGTAATTTTGTACTTTGGCTCTTAGACTTTCTTTCTCTTCCAATTAATCCTTTTCTTTACATAAACATGGCCACATATTTTCCTAAACATCTCATATATTTTATTCAATCTGTACATACAACTTAGTACAGAAATTAAGGATGTTACAATCTAGCCTTCCTAGCTAGGGCAATAGAAAATTCTGCACACATATAGAGTTGAATGAAAAGTCACAACTCACCTCAACATTCAATAAGAATTCTAGAATGCCTACTTTTGTTGTGGCATCGATCATTACGGATCTCGAGAGTGCATTTGTACCCTCTCCTAGCGTACTTTTTGCACTCTTCTAGAGTTGAATGTAAAGCCACAAAAAGTCTTAACGTTCAATGTTGAATCGAGAACGCCCGATTGCATTGCAAAATTCATGCATACCTGTCACGAATCAAAGACCTAGTGTTTCTAGCCTCTTCTAGCGTACGTTTTGCACTGTTCAAGACTTGAGTACATTCAATAAGAATTCTAGAATGCCTACTTTTGTTGTGGCATCGATCATTACGGATCTCGAGAGTGCGTTTGTACCCTCTGCTAGCGTACTTCTTGCACTCTTCTAGAATTGAATATAAAGCCACGAACAGTCTTAACGTTCAATGTTGAATCAGGAACGCCCGATTGCATTGCAAAATTCATGCATACCTGTCACGAATCAAAGACCTAGTGTTTCTAGCCTCTTCTAGCATACGTTTTGCACTGTTCAAGAGTTGAATACAATCAATAAGAATTCTAGGATGCCACTTTTGTTGTGGCTTCTATCCATACAGATCTCGAGAGTGTTTCTAGCCTCTTCTAGCGTACGTTTTGCACTGCTCTAGACTTGAATACCAAGTCAGGCACGTTCTTAACAGTCAATGTTGAGTCTAGAATGCCCTCTTTTGTTGCAAAATTCATGCATATCGGTCACCAATCAGTGACCTACTGTTTCTAGCTAGAAGTATGGAACTTTTGCACACTTGTAGAATTGAATGGAAATTCATGACCCACCTCAACATTCAATAAGAATTTTAGAATGCCTACTTTTGTTGTGGCATCGATCATTACGGATATCGTGGTCGCCCACTTTCCTTGAGAAATATTCATCACGAGGAGTGATGTACCTTCTTTAGCTGGCAATAGGGAACTTCTAACACTCTTACAGATTCGAGTTAAAACGCACCACCCACCTGGACTTGGAATGGGCATTCTAGAATGTCCACTTTCCTTGCAAAAGTCAAGCTGATTCGTCATGAGCGAGTGATCTCATCTTCATAGCTAGTACTACGGAAATTTTGCACACTTAAATAATATAATGAAATGTCATGACCCACCTCAACGTTCAGTAAGAATTCTAGAATGCCTACCTTGGTTATGGCATCGATCATTCCAGATCTCGAGAGCATATTTATAGCCTCTGCTAGCGTTCTTTTTGCACTCTACTAGAGTTGATTAAAAGTCAAGAACCATCTTAACATTAAATGCTGAATCTAGAATGCCCTGTTTCATTGCAAAATTCACGCATGTCCGCCATGAATTAGAGACCTAGTGTTTCTAGCTAGAACTAGGGAACTTTGAGCACAGTTACAGACATGAGAGAAAAGTCACCACCTACCTCAACCTTCAAGGAGAACCCTCGAATGAGAAGTCCAACAATATGCATCACGAGGAGGGATGTACCTTCTTTAGCTGGTATTAGGGAGCTTCAAACCCTCTTACAGATTTGAGTGAAAACACACCACCCAACGGAACTTTCAATCGGCATTGTAGAATGTCCACTTTTATGGCGAAACTCATGCGTACTCGTCATGAACGGGTGATCTAGCCTTCCTAGCTAGGGCAATAGAAAATTCTGCACACATATAGAGTTGAATGAAAAGTCATGAAACATCCTTACTTTCATGTGTCTTAGGGACCATTTTGTAGCATTTAGAACCACTTTCAAGGTCATTGAAGTCCAATTCTCCAATCTGGAATTTTACTCTTATCGAGTACTGTTCAATTGAAAATTCCAGATGAGTGACATGACTTCAAAAAATCATAACTAATTCTATAAAAATCAAAATGAAGTGGTTCCAATTGATAAATGAATCTAACTCAACTATATTTCAGGGAAAAATAACTCGTTGACCATGCATTGACCGAGTCAACGTCAGTCAACGTTTCTATTTTACTGTTCATCCAGCGTTTTTCTTCTGAATCCAGCATTCTGGTCCCAACTTTGATAATTTATATCTCCTTGTGTAGACATCCAAATGAGACGTTTTATATATCAAATTAAAGCTTGATATGTCTACTATTTACCATAAAAATATAATACATTAATTCATCCATTTACTATTTTTAATCATTTATCGAACATGACCTTATCACTACGTGTTACTGTTCACAGTGGTAATTTCCAGCATTTATACTTTGCATACATATACATACATCCATCATATATCAGTCAAACATGCCAAACAACAATTATTATTAAATAATAAGTCATTATACATCAGGGCATGTATGAAATTCTCATATTTCTATTACATCATTTTTTTGCCTAAACTCCGGCAGCATAACCGCTACGCTTCATCTGTACAAAGAACTGAACCGTACTGATTCGGTAATCCCCTCATGAGAACTACCATTCTACGTAGTACCCAGGAAAGACTAGATGAACCGGCTAGGTCCACTCACTTTTAGTCTCCTTAGACAGCACTACGTACACAGTACTTATCATATACTGATGTTCAGTCTTTACTTCGGCAGCATAACGGCGTCTCTTAAAATTCCCAAAATTCATTTCTACATAACCTCCCCTGTAATGGGATATTTATTGGGATGAGATTCGGGGGAATCTCAGTAGCAACAATCATAACAATATATGTAATGCAGAGTGACAGTGCTTGCTTGTGATTGTGTACAGATAAGTATGCTGCGTGCTTCCATGCTTAATAACATATGATCATAGCATTACAGCAGAGCTTCAGACATAACATATAAGACAACAATCCAACCAAACAATAGCACAACAAATCACAAAGCCATTACATAAAAGCTAGGATTAGTTACTACCTCAAAGGCTCAGCAGAGCTCTACTATCTCTATTCTGCTTCCAGCTCCGCCAGAACTTCCTTTCTTTCTTTCTTTCTCTCACTTTCTCTCTCTAGCACCTCCTCCTCTCTCTAAAATGCCTCTTGGCCGTGCAGCACAAGAATGAAAGGGGGGGTATTTATAACCTCCTCCGATGGCAATCTCGTAATTTCCATGAACTTTGATCCTGCGGTCCTGGTTTTTCCTGGATTTTCCTATTTTCTTTAATTCCTCATTTATTGCATCATGCATGACATCATCGGGACACCTCACCAGGACACCTCAGCGCCACATTTATCACATGTCTGAAATCCTGGACACCTCAGCAGCTGACTCAGCATGCTGACTCACCGGTCCAGTCTCTTGCCTCGTAATACGTGTCCTCAACTTTTTCTTCTGCCTTTATGTTGGCGCCATGTGTCATCTTGCTGGCACCTGTGACGCCTTCCAATGCTATCCACATAAATCCAGGACTTTATCTGATCGCCTCCTCGGTTATCGTGCCGACCGAGTAACTTTACTTTATTGAAACAGCATTAAAATAGTATTTTAATGCCACTTTTTCCCACATATCACTGGGCCTACGTTTTTGGGCTCTGGGAATGTTGTCTTGGATCCTGATCAAGCCCAAGTACTCTGATGGCTCGATTCCCAAGAAACAGCCCTTGGCAAATTACCAAAATACCCTTGGGTGCCCTTTCTTGCACTATTTTAACCCTAAGGGTAAAATCGTCATTTTACACCCTTCTGTACTCTGTCAGGGCATATATTGACTCTAAGTAGCTTTATCTGTATATACCTTGGCTTCTGGGCCTGTCCAGAATTACCAAAATGCCCTCCATTCATCAGTTACACTTTTGTACAACACAGGGGCATTTTTGTAATTTCGCACTTTTCCGGGGTTCTGCCGGACACTGGCCCACCTATCAGCCCAAGTGTCTTACTGGGCCTCTGTTGGCGCCATTATTGGGCCTTTCTGGGTCCAATACCTTCCTGGCACGCATTACAAGGAATCTTCCCCCGTTAATAATTATTGAATATTTTATCTATTATTCACCGTTTATACACATATCCGGACACCGGCTCCTTCTGTCCGAAACACTAGCCTGCGGTGTTCAGGCATCCCTGTGAGTCATATCAGTCATCTGACTGAGGTCATCCGAACTCATTCAATCCCCTTTCAAATACCGATAAATCTCCCTATCGGATCCCCGGAGGCCTCACACTCCCGTCTGGATTTTCTAATTTGCCAATAACTTTTTCTACAGACCTCCTATCGGTATTCTATCAGTTTCCCGACATCCGTCCCATAAGGACGTATCATCCTGTATTTTCTCACCTAGATCTGAAATCTAGGATATCCGGTAGGAATTTTTATAACTTTTGGACGATCAATCCATTTCTGGCTATCTGGAGTCTTCAAAAATTCCTGTATTAAGCCAGATTACCGAGCGTCCCTTGCTCTCTCTACCGGTTAAATCTGGGACTGAAATGCTTTCGGACAGTCCAAACCACTTCCGGCCTGACTTTCTTTAATTACAATTTAGCCCCAGGGAACTTTTCTTCTTTTCATTTAAGTCCCTTTTTATTTGGCTAAAATTACACTTAAGGACCCCATATTTTTGTCTACTTTCCTTTTTGGCCTTGAAACTTTCCATAATTGCACTTAAGTCCTTTCATTTCCTTTACTAGGTCTAGGGGCATTATTGTCTTTTCATATTTTACCAGAGTATTCTCTGGCCCTGGTCAACTATCCAGATACCCCTTCTTGACTGTCTAACCTTAGCCAAATGACCAAAATACCCTTTACTCATTCCTAGTTATTCTATAACATAAGGGCATTTTCGTCATTTTGCACATTCTCCCCGGACACCGGCCCCTCTTACCACTGAACTGGTATTATGGGCTTGGGCCTTCCCTGGTGTCACTACGGGCCTTAGACAATACTGTATGGCCTCTGGCCATAGTCCGATCATCTCTATTCGGACTGCCTTTCCTTTACCGATTATAACTGTAAATTCCCATCTTCAGGATTTTTTACAGAAAAATCGGGACCTCAAATCAAAATTATGTGACTCCTCATTCAATCCGGAATCCTTTTCTCTATCTCCCGGTATTTTCAGATATTTTATCCGGACCGGGCTGTTTTGGCCTGAAAAAGCACTCGCGCATACTTTTCCGAAATGACCATTTTACCCCTGGTCATAATTCTAATTCTTTCATACACCTAGAGACCTCATATGCACATTTCACAGTTCAGTGAAATGATCAGCATAATTTTCTCTATTTTCTGGCAAAATATGGTACTCATCGGCCACCAGTCCGATCTTTCCCATAATTACGATTATGCCCTTGAATTCTCCTTCTGGCGTCTCTAAGCCTAAAAATTGGGGTGTTACAAGTCACAACTCACCTCAACATTCAATAAGAATTCTAGAATGCCTACTTTTGTTGTGGCATCGATCATTACAGATCTCGAGAGTACGTTTGTACCCTCTGCTAGCGTACTTTTTGCACTCTTCTAGAGTTGAATGTAAAACCACGAACAGTCTTAACGATCAATGTTGAATCGAGAACGCCCGATTGCATTGCAAAATTCATGCATACCTATCACGAATCAAAGACCTAGTGTTTCTAGCCTCTTCTAGCGTACGTTTTGCACTGTTCAAGAGTTGAATACAATCAATAAGAATTCTAGGATGCCACTTTTGTTGTGGCTTCTATCCATACAGATCTCGAGAGTGTTTCTAGCCTCTTCTAGCGTACTTTTTGCATTGCTCTAGACTTGAATACCAAGTCAGGCACGTTCTTAACCGTCAATGTTGACTCTAGAATGCCCTCTTTTGTTGCAAAATTCATGCATATCGGTCACCAATCAGTGACCTACTGTTTCTAGCTAGAAGTACAGAACTTTTGCACACTTGTAGAATTGAATGGAAATTCATGACCCACCTCAACATTCAATAAGAATTCTAGAATGCCTACTTTTCTTGTGGCATCGATCATTACGGATATCGGGGTCGCCCACTTTCCTTGAGAAATATTCATCACGAGGAGTGATGTACCTTCTTTAGCTGGCAATAGGGAACTTCTAACACTCTTATAGATACGAGTTAAAACGCACCACCCACCTGGACTTGGAATGGGCATTCTAGAATGTCCACTTTCCTTGCAAAAGTCAAGCTGATTCGTCATGAGCGAGTGATCTCATCTTCATAGCTAGTACTACGGAAATTTTGCACACTTAAATAATATAATGAAATGTCACGACCCACCTCAACGTTCAGTAAGAATTCTAGAATGCCTACCTTGGTTATGGCATCGATCATTCCAGATCTCGAGAGCATATTTGTAGCCTCTGCTAGCGTACTTTTTGCACTCTACTAGAGTTGAATAAAAGTCAAGAACCATCTTAACATTAAATGCTGAATCTAGAATGCCCTGTTTCATTGCAAAATTCACGCATGTCCGCCATGAATTAGAGACCTAGTGTTTCTACCTAGAACTAGGGAACTTTGAGCACAGTTACAGACATGAGAGAAAAGTCACCACCCACCTCAACCTTCAAGGAGAACCCTAGAATGAGAAGTCCAACAATATCCATCACTAGGAGGGATGTACCTTCTTTAGCTGGTATTAGGGAGCTTCAAACCCTCTTACAGATTTGAGTGAAAACACACCACCCAACGGAACTGTCAACCGGCATTGTAGAATGTCCACTTTTGTGGCGAAACTCATGCGTACTCATCATGAACGGGTGATCTAGCCTGCCCAGCTAGGGCAATAGAAAATTCTGCACACATATAGAGTTGAATGAAAAGTCACAACTCACCTCAACATTCAATAAGAATTCTAGAATGCCTACTTTTGTTATGGCATCGATCATTCCAGATCTCGAGAGCATATTTGTAGCCTCTGCTAGCGTACTTTTTGCACTCTACTAGAGTTGAATAAAAGTCAAGAACCATCTTAACATTAAATGTTGAATCTAGAATGCCCTGTTTTGTTGCAAAATTCACGCATGTCCGCCATGAATTAGAGACCTAGTGTTTCTAGCTAGAACTAGGGAACTTTTAGCCCAGTTACAGACATGAGAGAAAAGTCACCACCCACCTCAACCTTCAAGGAGAACCCTCGAATGAGAAATCCAACAATATTCATCACGAGGAGGGATGTACCTTCTTTAGCTGGTATTAGGGAGCTTCAAACCCTCTTACAGATTTGAGTGAAAACACACCACCCAACGGAACTTTCAATCGGCATTCTAGAATGTCCACTTTTGTGGCGAAAGTCATGCGTACTCGTCATGAACGGGTGATCTAGCCTTCCTAGCTAGGGCAATAGAAAATTCTGCACACATATAGAGTTGAATGAAAAGTCACAACTCACCTCAACATTCAATAAGAATTCTAGAATGCCTACTTTTGTTGTGGCATCGATCATTACGGATCTCGAGAGTGCGTTTGTACCCTCCACTAGCGTAGTTTTTGCACTCTTCTAGAGTTGAATATAAAGCCATGAAAAGTCTTAACGTTCAATGTTGAATCGAGAACGCCCGATTGCATTGCAAAATTCATGCATACCTGTCACACCTTTCTGGACCCGGTCAAAGCTTATACTGGCTCTATTCAACCTTATTTAGACATGTCTTGACCTCTGGGTCTGTCCAAAATGACCAGAATACCCTCTATTCATCTGCTGCCCTTTTTGTACAACATAGGGGCATTTTCGTAATTTCGCACTTTTCCGGGGTTCTGCTGGACACTGGCCCACCTATTAGTCCAAGAGTCTTATTGGGCCTCTAATGGTGCCATTTTTGGGCTTCTTGGGTCCATTACCTGTATGGCACGCATTACGAGGAATCTTCCTTTAACAAAGTTCATTGAATATTTTAACTATTATTTACCGATTATACACCTTTTCCGGACACCGGCTCTTTTTCCCAGATATAGTGTCCTACTGTGTTCAGGCATCCTTGGGGGTTATAACGGTCATCTGACCGAAGTCATCCGATCGCATTCAGCCCCTTTAAAAATACCGATAAATCTCCTACCCGGATCCCCGGAGGCCTCACACTCCCGTCTGGATTTTTTTATTTTGTGAATAACTTTTCCTACAGACCTCCTATCGGTATCCTGTCAGTTTCCCGACATCCGCCCCACAAAGGCGCATCATCCTGTATTTTCCCACTTATATCTGAAATCTAGGGTATCCGGTATAAATTTTTATAACTTTTGGACGATCAGTCCATTTTTGGCTATCTGGAGTCTTCAAAAATTCCGGTATTAGGCTTGGTTACCCGGCGTCACCTGCCCTATCTTCTGGTAGAATCTGGGACTGAAATGCTGTTGGGCGGTGCAAACCACTTCTGGCCTATTTTCTTTAATTACACTTTAGCCCCAGGGAACTTTTCCTTCTTTATAATTAAGTCCCTTAATTTGGCTAAAATTACACTTTAAGACCCCACATTTTTGTCTACCTTTCATTCCTAACCTTAAACTTTCCATAATTGCATTTAAGTCCCTTAATTTCCTTTCTTTTGCAATTTAATCCTTTTCTTTACATAAAGGTCCACATGTTTTTCCTGAAACAGAGCTCATATATTCCGTTTAATCTGTACATAGGAACCAGTACAGAAAATTAAGGATATTACATTTCTCTCCCCCTTAAAATAAATTTCGTCCCCGAAATTTACATTATACCTATCCTATAGAAACAATTCTGGATACTTCTCTTTCATCTTTTCTTCTGTTTCCCATGTAGCCTCTTGTTCAGTCAAGCCTTTCCAGATCACTTTAACTAAAGGAATTTGCTTATTTCGCAACTGCTTGACTTTTCTATCAGCAATTCACACCGGTCCAACCTCATAGGTCAAGTCATCTCGCTTTGTGACCTCATCTTGCTTAATCACATGAGATGGATCTGGAATATACTTCTTTAATTGGGAAACATGGAACACATCATGTATCTGGCTGAGATTCGGAGGAAGAGCCAACTTGTAGGCTACTGCTCCTATCTTTGAGAGAATCTGGAATGGCCCGATGTATCTTGGATGCAACTTCTTCACCTTAATCGATCGTCCGGCTCCTGTGGTTGGAGTTAACTTAAGGAATATATGTTCTCCTTCTTCAAACTCTAACGGCTTCCTTCTGACATCTGCATAGCTCTTCTGTCTGCTTTGAGCCGTCAACAATCATTTTCTAATTACCGCAACTTGTTCTGCAGTTTGATCCACTATATCCGGACTGTAAATACAGAGAGCAAAATGATGTACAAATGCTTATTTTCATTCATATGTTGAATACCTATTTATAGATATAATAGGTAACCCTAGATATAATAGGTAACCTTAGATATAATAGGTAACCCTAGATATAATAGGTAACCCTAGATATAATAGGTAACCCTAGACATTAATTACAATATCATATCAGTATCATATCGTATCCTCTACTAATTACGGAATATTACATATCATATAATATCACTACAATATCTCTACACTCCCCCTCAAGTTGGAGCATAGATGTCAATCATACCCAACTTGTTACAAAGATATTCAATCCGAACCCCATTAAGAGCTTTGGTGAGGAGATCGCCTAGTTGATCACTGGATTGGACATGTCCTGTAGAGATAAAATTTTCCTTGAGCTTGTCTCGGATAAAATGACAGTCGATCTCAATATGTTTCGTGCGTTCATGGAATACCGAGTTAGAAGCTATGTGTAGGGCCGCTTTATTATCACACCACAACTTAGCTGGTAATGAGGTTTGAAGGCCAACCTCCGTCATCAACTGATATATCCAGACTATCTCGCATACAGACTGTGCCATGGCTCTATATTCCGCTTCTGCACTCGATCGTGACACTACATTTTGTTTCTTGCTTTTCCAAGATACCAAGTTGCCTCCAACAAAGACACAGTAACCGGTAGTAGACCGTCTTGTGGCCTTTGATCCACCATGATCAGCATCACAAAAGCACTCAATATCTATATGGCCATGACTCTTGTACAATATCCCACGACCTGGAGATCCCTTCAAATAATGTAACACATGTTCTAAGGCTTCCCACTGTCGAACAGTTGGAGAGACCATAAATTGGCTAAGAACACTTACTGGGTAAGTGATATCAGGGCGGGTAACTGTAAGATAATTCAATTTTCCAATTAATCTTCTGTACCTCTCTGGGTTCTCAAACGGCTTGCTCTTAGCAGCTTCAATGGGATCTTCATATTGTATACTACCATCAGCATCAAGCAGCGGATTATAAACCATAGGAAAGCTAGATGGGGTAGCTCCAAGTTTTCCAGTTTCTTTTAGCATATCAAGAACATATTTTCTCTGAGTTAATAGGATGCCCTTCCTGCTTCTCATAACTTCAATTCCCAAGAAGTATTTTAGTGAACCCAAATCCTTCGTCTGAAAATGGGAGTTAAGAAATGACTTGAGTGATGAGATCCCTGAGGTATCACTCCCTGTAATCACAATGTCATCAACATACACAACTAGTAGAATCATGCCAGCACTTGTTTGCTGATAGAACACCGAATGATCACATTTACTCTGACACAAGCCAAAGTCCTTCACCACAGTACTAAATCTGTCAAACCATGCCCGAGGGCTTTGCTTTAAGCCGTATAAAGATCTCTTAAGCCGACATACTTTACCATGCTCCCCCTGAGCAACAAAACCAGGTGGTTGCTCCATATACACTTCTTCTAGAAGATCACCATGTAAGAAGGCATTTTTGATATCCAGCTGAGAGAGATCCCAACCATAGGTAGCTACTAGAGAAATGAAGAGACGAACCGAGGAGAGCTTGGCCACAGGAGAAAAAGTCTCAGAGTAGTCAACACCATACTTCTGAGCATAACCTTTAGCAACAAGACGAGCTTTAAGGCGTTCAAGAGAGCCATCAGCCTTAGTTTTAGGGGTCAACACCCATTTACATCCAATGGCTTTCTTTCCCGGCGGTAAATCAACTAAGGACCACGTACCAGCACGATCAAGTGCCGTAATCTCTTCTTCCATGGCAGTACGCCAACCCGGGTGGGATAAGGCCTCAGTTAGGGAACGAGGTACGGAGATAGTGTCTAAAGACGTAACAAAGGCACGAGAAGCAGAGGAGAGGTGGTTATATGAAACAAAAGATGAAATAGGATATGTGCAAGTGCGTTTACCTTTACGGAGGGCAATAGGCAGATCGAGGGAGGGATCTGGAGCAAGAACAGGAGGTATCTCAGAAGGAGGAACCAGGTCAGACTCAGGATGAGTGATGCTTTCTGCAGGATCTGATGAGGAAGTAGACAATGGTAGGGCAGAATATGGAGGAAGAGCAGTAGTAGTTTCCTTCAAACGTCTGGTGTAGACCCGAGACAAAGGTGGTTGACCAGGTGCCAGTACGGGAGTTGGGGCAGGTGATGAGGACGGAAGAACAGAGTATACCAGAAGAGTATCCTCCTCTGCAGGTGGAGGAGGAGAAGCTGAATGGATAGAGGCAAAATAAGCAAGAGATTCCTGAAAAGTAACATCAGCAGAAACCAGATAACGATTAAGAGACGGAGAAAAATACCTATACCCTTTCTGCACACGGGAATAGCCAAGGAAGACACACTTGAGGGACTTAGGATCTAATTTAGAGATACTCGGACGCACATCTCGAACAAAACACACACATCCAAAAATCTTAGGGCCAATCGAAAACAAAGGTTTAGAAGGAAAGAGAGTAGTGTAGGGAATGTGACCATCAAGAACAGAGGACGGCATACGATTAATGAGAAAGCAAGCAGTGGAGACCGCATCTGCCCAAAAGGGTTTTGGAACCTGCATTTGAATTAAAAGGGCTCGGGCTACTTCTAATAAGTGACAATTTTTTCTTTCGGTAACACCATTCTGAGCTGGTGTATCCACACAAGAAGATTGATGTAAAATTCCGTTTTGAAGCATAAAAGAGGAAAATGATTCAAAAAAATATTCTTTGGCATTATCACTGCGCAAGGTATGGATAGAAGTATTGAATTGATTTTTAACTTCTGCAGTAAAGGCACAAAAATGAGAGAATAATTCAGAACGATTTTTCATTAAATATAACCAAGTAGTGCGGGAATAATCATCAACAAAGGTAACAAAGTACTTGAAACCAGCTTTGGACTCAACTGGACACGGACCCCAAACATCAGAGTGCACTAGCTCAAAAGGAGACGAAGCTCGTTTATTGCCTCGAGATACTAAGGGAAGACGATGATGTTTAGGGTCCGTGTCCAGTTGAGTCCAAAGCTGGTTTCAAGTACTTTGTTACCTTTGTTGATGATTATTCCCGCACTACTTGGTTATATTTAATGAAAAATCGTTCTGAATTATTCTCTCATTTTTGTGCCTTTACTGCAGAAGTTAAAAATCAATTCAATACTTCTATCCATACCTTGCGCAGTCTTCTCTCGCTCAACTCTAGCCAGCATAAGGGGGATCTACATTTCCGTCCATAGAGTGCTTCAAAAGGTGCCATCTGTATACTGGCCTGATAACCATTGTTATATGCAAACTCTATAAGGGGTAAATGGATATCCCAGCTGCCTTTGAAATCTAGGACACATGCTCTCAGCATATCCTCTAACGTCTGTATTGTTCTTTCAGATTGACCATCTGTCTGAGGATGATAAGCTGTACTGAATCTGAGAGTAGTGCCCATTTCTTCCTGTAGAGCCCTCCAAAAATTTGAAGTAAATCGAGGATCTCTATCAGACACAATGCTGCTTGGGATACCATGGAGCCTAACGATCTCCTTTATATACAGCTTTGCCAGCTTTTCTAGAGAATCTCTCTTATTGATTGCCAGGAAATGTGCTGACTTTGTCTAAAGGCTGCAACGTTCCTGCTGGCTTTTGATGTTCAACTTTCACTTTCTGGCAGGTTAAGCACTTAGATACGTAAGCTACAATATCTTTCTTCAGTCCAGGCCACCAGAATAACCTTTTAACATCATGGTACATTTTGGTCATACCTGGATGTACCGTATATCGGCTTTTATGTGCTTCCTCCAGAATCCTTTCCCTTAATCCCCCAACATTTGGGATATAGGGTTTTCCCCTAAACTGTAGCAATCCGTCTGGGGACATCTCAAAATTCCTTGTCTTCCCTTTCTCCAGCTTGTCTTTGAATATTGCTGCGAGCATATCCTGCTCCTGAGCCTCTTTGATCTCATCTTCTATGCAAGTTCTGACATGAACTCCTCCAAAAGGATTCTCCGTCAGTTGCATTTGATATAGAGGGCTCCAGTCGCGCATATCTTCTATCAGTTCCAATTCCTTAATCATCATGTATGCAACCTGCACCACCTTTCTACTCAGGGCATCAGCTACCACATTGGCTTTTCCTGGATGGTATTTAATCTGGAAATCATAATCTTTTAACAATTCCATCCATCGCCGCTGCCTCATGTTCAACTCTTTCTGATCCTGCAGATACTTCAGGCTTTTGTGGTCGCAAAACAACTCTATCGTTGCTCCGTATAAATAGTGCCTCCATATCTTCAGGGCATAGACCACCGCCGCAAGCTCCAGATCATGAGTGGGATAATTCTCTTCATATGGCTTTAACTGCCGAGAGGCGTAGGCTACTACTCGACCTTGCTGCATAAGCACACATCCCAGCCCCTGCTTGCTAGCATCAGTGTAGACTACATAAGTCTGAGTTGGGTCTGGAATAATCAGCACGGGAGTAGTCGTTAATCTCTGCTTCAACTGCTGGAAGCTAGCCTCGCACTTCTCATCCTACTTAAACTGCTGATTCTTTCTGGTCAGCTTGGTAAGTGGTAAGGCAATTCGAGAAAAGTCTTGAATAAATCTTCTGTAGTACCCTGCTAGGCCGAGAAAACTTCTAATCTCTGTCACTGTCCTTGGCTGTTCCCAGCTCAAAACTACTTCAACTTTGCTAGGATCTACCGCTACCCCGTCTCGGGATATGACATGATCGAGAAATTTGACTACTGACAGCCAAAACTCGCATTTACTCAGCTTAGCATAGAGCTTCTTCTCTTTAAGGGTACCAAGAACAATCCTCAAATGCCTTTCATGCTCCTCTGGAGATTTGGAGTACACCAGAATATCATCAATAAAGACCACAACGAACTGATCTAGATAAGACCTGAAAATCCGGTTCATATAGTCCATGAAAATAGCAGGTGCATTGGTTAGTCCAAAAGGCATCACCAAAAATTCAAAATGTCCGTAGCGCGTTCTGAACGCCGTCTTTGGAATATCATCTGGCTTGACCCTTAGTTGATGGTAGCCAGATCTCAAGTCAATCTTGGAGAATAAGCTCGCTCCTGCCAATTGATCTAGCAGGTCATCAATTCTGGGAAGAGGATACTTGTTCTTAACTGTAAGCTTATTTAATTCCCTGTAGTCAATGCACAGCCTTAAGCTACCATCTTTCTTCTTGACGAACAGTACTGGAGCACCCCATGGCGATACACTGGGTCGTATAAAACCCTTCTCCAATAGCTCCTCAATTTGCTTCTTCAGTTCCATCATTTCGTTGGGAGCCATCCTGTATAGGGCTTTTGATACTGGTCCAGCTCCAGGTACAATGTCGATCGCAAACTCCACTTCACGCTCCGAAGGCAATCCCTGAATCTCCTTTGGAAAGACTTCAGGAAATTCATTGACTACAGGAACCTCCTCGATGCCTTCCTCCACTTCTGTTTGAACAGAAAAGAATACCACATATCCCTGACATCCTTTCTATAGATATTTTTCTGCCTGAGCCTCTGTCACGAAGTTCAGTTGTACTTCTAAGCTCCGATCAGTGATCTTTGGACCAAGAACTAGGGTCTTGTTTCTGCAGTCCAACATCACATTATTGGAGGATAACCAATTTAAACCGAGTATGACCTCAATCTCCTGGAAAGGCATACAGATCAGGTCCAGGGTGGTACTGCAGTGCTCATAACGCACCACACTATTTAGACAGGCATCAGATGTGATCACCCTAGCGTTGGTGGGGGTTTTCACCTGTATATCATAACGTAACTTGCTGATCAGAAGGCCTAGGCATTTAGCACATTCATAAGATATAAAGGAATGACTTGCACCTGAATCAAATAGGGCAGTCACAGCATGATCATTGAGATAGATTGTACCTTGGATCATCTCAGATGATCGCTGAGCGTCCTCTCTAGTGAGTGCAAACACTCGTCCTGCCGTCCTTGGCCTTGGATCAGTTATAGCTTGAGGACATTCCCTGGAAAAATGTCCGGGCTTTTCGTAGGTGTAGCATACATTCTGGCCCATCAAGCATGGTCTGTCACCATGATTCTTTCCACACTTTTCACATACTGGGGCCTTTGGATCCCTGTTATTGGACCTTCCGCGGAAATTTCCCCTATTAGGCCTCTTGGTCTGCCACGGGCGCTTTCTTTTCTTATAGCCGCTCCCACTGGCCGCTTCTTGATTCCGTCCGGCCTTATCAGGAGTCGCTTGATCTTTACTCCCAGATCTGGACAGCATTCTATGATTCATGTTGTTCTTAACGATTCGACATGCTTCCACAGCCTTATTGAACTGGCTGTATTGTTGGGGAGTTAACTTCTCCTTTAACATAGAATTCAGCCCTCGAATCATTCTTTCTGTCATCCAGCGTTCGTCATCCACTTGGCGTAGGTAAGTTGAATATTGAGATAGCCGGATGAACTTGGCCAAATATTCATCAAAAGCTTCTTTTTCTCCTTGCCTCAGCACAAGGAATTCAGCCTCCCTTTCATCTCTGACAGATTGAGGGAAATATTTCTCATAAAATTGCTCAAGAAATACTTCCCAGGTAACTGGAATGTCTCTTGCTTGGAGAAGTAACTCTGTATTCTTCCACCATCTATCCGCATCCTTTTCCAATTGATAGATGGCCATTTGGGCCTTGGTTTCAGTAGGGCAGTCGAGGACCTTAAAGATCTTCTCTAATCTGCTGACCCAATTTTCTGCTACATGTACTTCAAATGTCCCTTCGAATATGGGAGGATTGTGTTTGCAAAATCGCACCATCCATTGTTGGATGCCAACTGCCTCCTCCCTTGATTCAACCCTTCTCTGGGGCTGTTCCGCTTGCTGTGGTACTTCTTCAGGTTCTCTACTAGTTGCTCCTGAAGGCTCTGGCGGTCTTAAATTATTTACAGCTGCTGCTACTGCCGCGGCTATGGCAGCATCTCTTTCTTGTTCATTTCGTGCTTGAGCAGCTCTCATTTCTTCTATCATCTTTTGTTGCTGTTCTAGTCGTTCTAGAATCATTTGATTAAGGTTTCCAGCCTCTCGGGGTTCCTCAGCTGGAATAGTTCTCCTCGTTCGTACCATTTTGTTATACTTAAAAACAGAAGGGAATATGATAAATAACATAATTCCTTTTCATTTTATTTCAAACATAATATACATACAGAGTATATGTACCTATCACAGTACCATTCTAGTCCTTTATACATTGGAAATATTACTCTAATTTTTCTTAAACTTCATTATAATATATTCTCCTACTAGGTAGATCCAGTCGGATATGGTACAATATGATTCTCTATCAAAATACTGGTCCAACTCCGATCTCCAGGTAGGAGTCTTCGGCAATACATCATTCATAATTTCTAGCCAAAGCCCCATGGTTAACACATTTGGATCCCAGGCTTGATATATGGCTTTCACCCTTGTGATAAACTCCTGGTAGACCGAATAATCTTGATCTATGTTTTTGAACAGGGTCTGCCTCAACTCGTATAGTTGTCGGGCTAATGCTACCGAGCTCTCAAGTTGCTCTCTACTCAGGTTCCTCCCTGGGATCATTCTTACGATTAACCCTCCCAAATATATTTCTACTAGAGTCACTTCGGGCCTACTGGGACCTGGCGCATTACTCTGATCACGTACTTGGCTGGATCCTGAACTGTTTGTTATATTCAAGGGTACCACACTTATAGGAATGGCAGGAATAGGGCCTTCTATCACCATCACTTCTTGATCATCACTCGGGAAGTTTGATCCTACCGAGGAACTTTCCTCTTCAGAGTCACCAACTACTGAAGGTGTCCAAGGGTCATAATCATTGCTCATTATCTCCTCTTCTGAACTATCTGAACTAGAGACCTCTTGTCTAACCTCCCATTGGTTTACTGTAGTTTCAGACCCAAATCTATGTCTAGCCATCCTGCAAACACTAACTTAGTGTCAATTATGACGGCTTTATCATGGTATATCTTTCTATAAATCATCTACTCAGAGCATTTCTTAAGCCAGAATCCTTTGCTCTGATACCAAAATGTCACATCCTTATTTTTATATATCTTAGGGACCATTCAGTAGTACTTAAACCACTTTCAGGGTCATTGAAGTCTAAACACTTAATCTGGAATTTTATTCATATCGAGTACTGCTCATTGTGGCAAATTCCAGATGAGTGACCTGATTTTGAAAATTCATAACTAATTCTAGAAAAATAGAAATGAAGTGGTTCAAATCGCTACATGAATATAACTCAAATATATTTCAGGGAAAAATCATTGGTTGACCAATCCTTGACAAATTTAACGTGGGTCAACGTTTCAATCTTACTGTTCATCCAATGACTTTCTCCTGAATCCAGCATTCTGGTCCCAACTTTAACAATTTATATCTTTTCGTGTATACATACAAATTAGAAATTCTATATACAAAATTAAATCTTAGTATGTCTACTTTTTACCCTAAAAATTTCGTACATTAATTCAATCATTTACTATTTTTAATAATTTATCAAACATGAATGGGTCTTCACGAGTTACTGTTCACTGAGCCTATTTTCAGCATTTAATCTTCACATACCCAAGTATACAACCAACACATATCATTCATACAGGCCAGATAACAATTAATATCAAATAATCAACTGTTATATATCAGTGCATGATTAACTCCCTCATATTTTATTACATCCTTCTCTGTCTAAAATCCGGCAGCATAACTGCTACAATTCTTCTTTAGAAAGTAACCGATGTTGTACCGATTCGGTAATTCCCTTATGAGAACTACCATTCTACGTAGTACCCAGGAAAGACTGGATGAACCTGCTGGGTCCACTCACTTCCAGCCTCCTTAGACAGCACTACGTACACAGTACGTATCCGTTCCTTTCTTTGTTCCGTCTTCGTTGACGGAATTTCGGCAGCCTACCGGCGTCTCTTAAGATTTCCAAATTTTATTTTGACAGAACCTCCCCTATAATGTTATGTTTGGGAATGAGATTCAAAAGAATCCCAGTAACAATAATCATAACAAAATATGTAATGCAGAGTGACGGTGCTTGCTTGTGACTGTGTACAGATAAGTATGCTGCATGCTTCCATATTCAATAACATATGATCATAGCATTGGAATAGAGCTTCAAGCATAACATATAGGACAACAATCAACCAAACAAAACAACACATCACAAAGACATTACATAAGAGCTAGGATTAGTTGTTACCTCAAAAGCAGTGCTTTAGAACTTCCTTACTACTTCCAACTTCACCAGAACTTCCTTACTTCTTTCTTTCTCACATTTTCTCTCTCAAGAACTTCTCTCTTCCTTTCTTCCTTGCTTATGCCGAAATGAGGGGCTAGGTGGGGGTATTTATAGTGTTGAGCAATGGCAATCTTGTAATTAGGAAGACTTATGATCCTGTGGTCCTGGTTTTTCCTGGAATTTCCTATTTTCTTTAATTCTTTTTTACTGCATCACCCTGGACACCTCATGGGACACCTCATAGGACACCTCACCACCCATATGCTTCATGTGATGAAATTTGGAGGTTCTGGAAGCTTTCCAGTCCAATCCGGTACCGGCCCGGTCTATCGCCTCGAAAAACGTGCCGTTTTCTGAATCTGATGTTTATGAAGATCCTTTTTATGTCTACTGACCTCACATTTAGTGTCTAGACCCTTTATATCATTAAATTTTTAATACTGGGTCCAGACTCAATTACAGATCCCCTGCGAAATGACCAAAATGCCCTTGATGCCCTATCTTGTCCTATTTTAACCCTAAGGGCAAAATCATCATTTCACACCTTTCTGGACCCGGTCAAAGCTTATACTGGCTCTAGTCAAATTTATTTAGACATGTCTTGACCTCTGGGTCTTGCTAAAATGACCAGAATACCCTCTATTCATCTGCTGCCCTTTTTGTACAACATAGGGGCATTTTCGTAATTTCGCACTTTTCCGGGGTTCTGCTGGACACTGGCCCACCTATCAGTCCAAGAGTCTTATTGGGCCTCTAATGGCGCCATTTTTGGGCTTCTTGGGTCCATTACCTGTATGGCACGCATTACGAGGAATCTTCCTTTAACACAGTTCATTGAATATTTTAACTATTATTTACCGATTATACACCTTTTTCGGACACCAGCTCTTTTTCCCAGATATAGTGTCCTACTGTGTTCAGGCATCCTTGGGGGTTATAACGGTCATCTGACCGAAGTCATCCGATCGCATTCAGCCCCGTTTGTTGAATTCCAAGTCAGGCCCGTTCTTAACAGTCAATGTTGAGTCTAGAATGCCCTCTTTTGTTGCAAAATTCATGCATATCGGTCACCAATCAGTGGCCTACTGTTTCTAGCTAGAAGTATGGAACTTTTGCACACTTGTAGAATTGAATGGAAATTCATGACCCACCTCAACATTCAGTAAGAATTCTAGAATGCCTACTTTTGTTGTGGCATCGATCATTACGGATATCGGGATCACCCACTTTCCTTGAGAAATTGAGAAATATTCATCACGAGGAGTGATGTACCTTCTTTAGCTGGCAATAGGGAACTTCTAACACTCTTACAAATTCGAGTTAAAACGCACCACCCAGCTGGACTTGGAATGGGCATTCTAGAATGTCCACTTTCCTTGCAAAAGGCAAGCTGATTCGTCATGAGCGAGTGATCTCATCTTCATAGCTAGTACTACGGAAATTTTGTACACTTAAATAATATAATGAAATGTCACGACCCACCTCAACATTCAGCAAGAATTCTAGAATGCCTACCTTGGTTATGGCATCGATCATTCCAGATCTCGAGAGCATATTTGTAGCCTCTGCTAGCGTACTTTTTGCACTCTACTAGAGTTGAATAAAAGTCAAGAACCATCTTAACATTAAATGCTGAATCTAGAATGCCCTGTTTCATTTCAAAATTCACGCATGTCCGCCTTGAATTAGAGATCTAGTGTTTCTAGCTAGAGCTAGGGAACTTTGAGCACAGTTACAGACATGAGAGAAAAGTCACCACCCACCTCAACCTTCAAGGAGAACCCTAGAATGAGAAGTCCAACAAAATTCATCACGAGGAGTGATGTACCTTCTTTAGCTGGTATTAGGGAGCTTCAAACCCTCTTACAGATTTGAGTGAAAACACACCACCCAACAGAACTTTCAATCGGCATTCTAGAATGTCCACTTTTGTGGCGAAAGTCATGCGTACTCGTCATGAGCGGGTGATCTAGCCGTCCTAGCTAGGGCAATAGAAAATTCTGCACACATATAGAGTTGAATGAAAAGTCACAACTCACCTCAACATTCAGTAAGAATTCTAGAATGCCTACTTTTGTTATGGCATCGATCATTACGGATCTCTAGAGTGCGCTTGTACCCTCTGCTAGTGTACTTTTTGCACTCTTCTAGAGTTGAATATAAAGCCACGAAAAGTCTTAACGTTCAATGTTGAATCGAGAATGCCGATTGCATTGCAAAATTCATGCATACCTGTCACGAATCAAAGACCTAGTGTTTCTAGCCTCTTCCAGCGTACGTTTTGCACTGTTCAAGACTTGAATACATTCAATAAGAATTCTAGAATGCCTACTTTTGTTGTGGCATCGATCATTAGGGATCTCGAGAGTGCGTTTGTACCCTCTGGTAGCGTACTTTTTGCACTCTTCTAGAATTGAATATAAAGCCACGAAAAGTCTTAACGTTCAATGTTGAATCGAGAACGCCCAATTGCCTTGCAAAATTCATGCATACCTGTCACGAACCAAAGACCTAGTGTTTCTAGCCTGTTCTAGCGTACGTTTTGCACTGTTCAAGAGTTGAATACAATCAATAAGAATTCTAGGATGCCACTTTTGTTGTGGCTTCTATCCATACAGATCTCGAGAGTGTTTCTAGCCTCTTCTAGCGTACGTTTTGCACTGTCTAGACTTGAATACCAAGTCAGGCACGTTCTTAACAGTCAATGTTGAGTCTAGAATGCCCTCTTTTGTTGCAAAATTCATGCATATCGGTCACCAATCAGTGACCTACTGTTTCTAGCTAGAAGTATGGAACTTTTGCACACTTGTAGAATTGAATGGAAATTCATGACCCACCTCAACATTCAGTAAGAATTCTAGAATGCCTACTTTTCTTGTGGCATCGATCATTACGGATATCGGGATCGCCCACTTTCCTTGAGAAATTGAGAAATATTCATCACGAGGAGTGATGTACCTTCTTTAGCTGGCAATAGGGAACTTCTAACACTCTTACAGATTCGAGTTAAAACGCACCACCCAGCTGGACTTGGAATGGGCATTCTAGAATGTCCACTTTCCTTGCAAAAGGCAAGCTGATTCGTCATGAGCGAGTGATCTCATCTTCATAGCTAGTACTACGGAAATTTTGTACACTTAAATAATATAATGAAATGTCACGACCCACCTCAACATTCAGCAAGAATTCTAGAATGCCTACCTTGGTTAGGCATCCATCATTCCAGATCTCGAGAGCATATTTGTAGCCTCTGCTAGCGTACTTTTTGCACTCTACTAGAGTTGAATAAAATTCAAGAACCATCTTAACATTAAATGCTGAATCTAGAATGCCCTGTTTCATTACAAAATTCACGCATGTCCGCCAGGAATTAGAGACATAGTGTTTCTAGCTAGAGCTAGGGAACTTTGAGCACAGTGACAGACATGAGAGAAAAGTCACCACCCACCTCAACCTTCAAGGAGAACCCTAGAATGAGAAGTCCAACAAAATTCATCACGAGGAGTAATGTACCTTCTTTAGCTGGTATTAGGGAGCTTCAAACCCTCTTACAGATTTGAGTGAAAACACACCACCCAACAGAACTTTCAATCGGCATTCTAGAATGTCCACTTTTTATGGCGAAAGTCATGTGTACTCGTCATGAACGGGTGATCTAGCCTTCCTAGTTAGGGCAATAGAAAATTCTGCAAACATATAGAGTTGAATGAAAAGTCACAACTCACCTCAACATTCAATAAGAATTCTAGAATGCCTACTTTTGTTGTGGCATCGATCATTACGGATCTCGAGAGTGCGTTTGTACCCTCCAATAGCGTACTTTTTGCACTCTTCTAGAGTTGAATATAAAGCCACGAAAAGTCTTAACGTTCAATGTTGAATCGAGAACACCCGATTGCATTGCAAAATTCATGCATGCCTGTCACGAATCAAAGACCTAGTGTTTCTACCCTCTTCTAGCGTACGTTTTGCACTGTTCAAGACTTGAATACATTCAATAAGAATTGTAGAATGCCTACTTTTGTTGTGGCATCGATCATTATGGATCTCGAGAGTGCGTTTGTACCCTCTGCTAGCGTACTTTTTTGCACTCTTCTAGAATTGAATATAAAGCCACGAAAATTCTTAACGTTCAATGTTGAATCGAGAACGCCCGATTGCATTGCAAAATTCATGCATACCTATCACGAATCAAAGACCTAGTGTTTCTAGCCTGTTCTAGCGTACGTTTTGCACTGTTCAAGAGTTGAATACAATCAATAAGAATTCTAGGATGCCACTTTTGTTGTGGCTTCTATCCATACAGATCTCGAGAGTGTTTCTAGCCTCTTCTAGCGTACGTTTTGCACTGCTCTAGACTTGAATACCAAGTCAGGCACGTTCTTAACAGTCAATGTTGAGTCTAGAATGCCCTCTTTTGTTGCAAAATTCATGCATATCGGTCACCAATCAGTGACCTACTGTTTCTAGCTAGAAGTATGGAACTTTTGCACACTTGTAGAATTGAATGGAAATTCATGACCCACCTCAACATTCAGTAAGAATTCTAGAATGCCTACTTTTCTTGGGGCATCGATCATTACGATTGTCGGGATCGCCCACTTTCCTTGAGAAATTGAGAAATATTCATCACGAGGAGTGATGTATGTAACATCCCAATTTTTGGGTCTAGTTCACCTAGGTTCAAAATGAGGAATGTGAGGAATATCCTAAGTCTTAAGCCTAGGAATTCTGCAGGTAGCTTGATATGGGCTGGCTCCTGTGTAAGGTAACCTGATATGAGCGGGTTGTCGAGCTTTTCAATTAACGATGACTCCCGAAGAGTTTAAGGGATGAGTTATTGAAAGAGAATTTCTAGAACTTAAGATAAGGGATGAGAAGATGAGTAATGAGGCCAGAAAGAGAATGCAGGGGCAAAATCGTAATTATGGGAAAGATCGGGCTGGTAGCCGATGAGTACCATATTTTGTCAGAAAATAGAGAAAATTATGCTGATCATTTCACTGAACAGTGAAATGTGCGTACGAGGTCTCTGTGAGTATGAAAGAATTATGGAAAGTTTAAGGACAAAAAGGTGGGGTCCTTAAGTGTAATTTTAGCCAAATAAAAAGGGACTTAAATGAAAAGAAGAAAAGTTCCTTGGGGCTAAAGTGTAATTAAAGAAAGTCAGGCCGGAAGTGGTTTGGAATGTCCGACAGCATTTCAGTCCCAGATTTCACCGATAGAGAGAGCAAGGGACGCTCGGTAATCTGGCTTAATACAGGAATTTTTGAAGACTCCAGATAGCCAGAAATGGACTGATCGTCCAAAAGTTATAAAAATTCATACCGGATATCCTAGATTTCAGATCTAGGTGAGAAAATATAGGATGATGCGTCTTTATGGGGCGGATGTCAGGAAACTGACAGAATACCGATAGGAGGCCTGTAGAAAAAGTTATTCGCAAATTAGAAAATCCAGACGGGAGTGTGAGGCCTCCGGGTATCCGATAGGGAAATTTATCGGTATTTGAAAAGGGACTGAATGAGTTCGGATAACCTCGGTCAGATGACTGATATGACTCACAGGGATGCCTGAACACCGCAGGCCGGTGTATCGGACAGAAGGAGCCGGTGTCCGGATATGTGTATAAACGGTGAAAAATAGATTAAATATTCAATAAACATTAACAGGGGGAGATTCCTCGTAATGCGTGCCATGAAGGTAATGGACCCTGAAAGGCCCAATAATGGCGCCCACAAGGCCCAGTAAGACACTTGGACTGATAGGTGGGCCAGTGTCTGGCAGAACCCCGGAAAAGTGCGAAATTACGAAAATGCCCCTGTGTTGTACTAAAGGGGTAGTAGATGTATGAGGGCATTTTGATCATTCTGGACAGGCCCAGGATCCACGGCACATACAGATAAAGTTACTTAGAGTCAGTATATGCCCTGAAAGAGTACATAAGGGTGTGAAATGACGATTTTACCCTTAGGGTTAAAATACTGCAAGAAAGGGCACCCAGGGGTATTTTGGTAATTTACCGAGGGATGTTTCTTGGGAATCGAGCCATCAGAGTACTTGAGCTTGATCAGGATCCAAGATAACATACCCAGAGCCCAAAAACGTAGCCCAGGGAGTATGTGGGAAAAAGTGGCATTAAAATACATTTTAATGTTGTTTCAATAAAGTAAAGTTACTCGGTCGGCACGATAACCGAGGAGGTGATCAGATAAAGTCTAGGACTTATCTGGATAGCATTGGAAGGCGTGAAAGGTCCCTTCCAGGTGCCACATGGCGCAATCTTAGAGGCAGAAGAAAAGTTGAGGACACAGATTACGGTGCAAGACTCTGGACCGGTACTGGATTGGACTGAACTGCTGAGTCAGCTGATGAGGTGTCCAGGAATTGTGACATGTGAAGAATGTGGCGATGAGGTGTCCCGGTGAGGTGTCCTGGATGATGTCATGCATGATGCAGTAAAAAGGAATAAAGAAAAATAGGAAAATCCAGGAAAAACCAGGACCACATGTTCAGATGGCTTCAAAATTATAGAAATGCCATCCATTAAAGCTATAAATACCCCCTTCCCCTCCCATTTTATGCATCCCACGTTTTTGGCAAGAAAAGAGAGAGAAAGAAGAGAGAGAAGGAGAAAGAAAGAAAGAAAGAAAGGATGTTCTGGTGGAGTTGGAAGCAGTATAGAAGTTCTGGAGTTCTGCTTTTGAGGTAGTAACTAATCCTAGCTCTTATGTAATGTCTTTGTGATTGGTTGTGCTATTGTTTGGTTGGATTGTTGTCTTATATGTTATGCTTGAAGCTCTATTACAATGCTATGATCATATGTTATTGAATATGGAAGCACGCAGCATACTTATCTGTACACAATCACAAGCAAGCACCGTCACTCTGCATTACATATATTGTTATGATTATTACTACTGAGATTCCCCCGAATCTCATCCCCATCCATAACCCATTACAGGGAGGTTATGCTAAAGTGGATTTTGAGAATCCTAGGAGACGCCGTTATGCTGCCAAAGTAAAGACTGAACATCAGTATATGATAAGTACTGTGTACGTAGTGCTGTCTAAGGAGGCTAGAAGTGAGTGGACCTAGCCGGTTCATCTAGTCTTTCCTGGGTACTACGTAGAATGGTAGTTCTCATGAGGGGATTACCGAATCAGTACAGTTCAGTTCTTTGTACAGATGAAGCGTAGCGGTTATGCTGCCGGAGTTTAGGCAGAAAGAGATGTAATAGAGATAGCAAGATTATGTATGTCTTGTTGTGTATGCCTTGTTGTATGAAATTTTATTATTTAATAATAAATGTTGTTTGGCATGTTCAATTTGTGAATGGGGAATTAAGAGAGAAATTCGCAGGTCATGAGGTAGCAGTGTTCTGACCTCAGTTTAACCTAGTAAACGGAGGAGTTTGGCTATGAAATTTGGTGAGCCAGTAGTACACATCTGGGGCATTACGTGGATAGGTAATAAGACTTGTTTGGATGTGTATAATGAGATTAAGCAGTTTTCAAATTAAAAGTCCAGAATAAGGAACTTAAGAGTAAAATTTTGAATTTCTGGGCTTAAGTTAAGATATAATCAAGCCAATATTACTTCCGTAAGTGTACTCTGAGGAGTCTAAGGGAGGATGTTTCATTTTGGTATCAGAGCAATAGGTTCTGGCATAAACCAGACAGGATTCTGGCTCAGAGCATAAGATTCTGACACAGAACAGAAGGTTCTGGCTTAGTGATGCTCTGATTTAGAAAGGTTATTTCCCTAGAGTACATGGAGGTTTAGAAAAGCCCAGTGGAGGTAAAGCTCTTAAATGAGAAAGTGAGATAAGGTAGACCCCGGAATTATGTCAAGATGGGGTAAGATATGAAAGAAATGGACACTACTCACAAGTCCAGTAAGTTGTCCATAAGCATAAACAGATAAATAGATGATAAAGGATTGACGAGCTATAATGAGATAGCTAGAATGAGATTTGCCTAGTAATGAGCCTAGGACATGGCCTAAGGCTAGAGATGTGATGGGCTGATGTTCCCTAAGCAGAGGGATTCCATCACAGAGAAGTAGTAAACCTAGGGTAGAGTACCCTAGAGGATAGAAATGATAGTAAGAGATGATGAATGAGATCTATGCGATTGAAGTTCGCTAGGATCAAGAGAAAGAGGTAGAGAAGCATTGGCTAAGAGCACTCTGGGAGGTAGCTCAAGTTGTGAAGCCAATAGCAAGAGAAAGAGGCAATAGTTCAGGCAGGGGACTGATCAAGGAGAAGATCAGGTTGGAGAGCAGAGATGTAAAAGTGGTGAGCCATGGCACATAGGAGTGTCGAGCAGGGCAATGCAGTGGTGAGAGAAAGGCCACTTGGCGAGAGTTGCCTACGAATGCTGACATCCTAGGAAAGGTGTTTGCTACCACAGACAGAGTCTCCAAATTTCCCTGACGTCGACCCTAAGAATGGTTAAGAGGAACCATAGCTGTAAGGGCGACTGAGCTGTAAGGAACTATATGCCTAGATGATAATGTGGACGAAGAGTTCTTTTCTGATCTAGAGAATGTGGTTATTATAACGAGTTATGAGAAATAATTAGTAAGATAATAAATCTGTCTTAACTCAGTGATGAGGTTGCTATATGAGGGGTTAGGACATGGATAGCTGTAAGCAACTATAATGAGAGATGTTAGTTGCTAAGAATCCATGTGGAAGGTCTGGGACCAAGCTGTTGCTCCTCTAGACCATCACTAGAGTGAGGATAAGACAGAGAGGGATGATCTTACTGGTTATATATATGACTGTGTTATAAGAATCACATAGCTGTATAGGTCAGTAAGAAGTTCTCTTCAGGAAAGATGAGGTATCCCTTAAATTTTCGAGGACGAAATTTTTAAAAGGGGAGGAGAATTGTAACATCCCAATTTTTGGGTCTAGTTCACCTAGGTTCAAAATGAGGAATGTGAGGAATATCCTAAGTCTTAAGCCTAGGAATTCTGCAGGTAGCTTGATATGGGCTGGCTCCTGTGTAAGGTAACCTGATATGAGCGGGTTGTCGAGCTTTTCAATTAACGATGACTCCCGAAGAGTTTAAGGGATGAGTTATTGAAAGAGAATTTCTAGAACTTAAGATAAGGGATGAGAAGATGAGTAATGAGGCCAGAAAGAGAATGCAGGGGCAAAATCGTAATTATGGGAAAGATCGGGCTGGTAGCCGATGAGTACCATATTTTGTCAGAAAATAGAGAAAATTATGCTGATCATTTCACTGAACAGTGAAATGTGCGTACGAGGTCTCTGTGAGTATGAAAGAATTATGGAAAGTTTAAGGACAAAAAGGTGGGGTCCTTAAGTGTAATTTTAGCCAAATAAAAAGGGACTTAAATGAAAAGAAGAAAAGTTCCTTGGGGCTAAAGTGTAATTAAAGAAAGTCAGGCCGGAAGTGGTTTGGAATGTCCGACAGCATTTCAGTCCCAGATTTCACCGATAGAGAGAGCAAGGGACGCTCGGTAATCTGGCTTAATACAGGAATTTTTGAAGACTCCAGATAGCCAGAAATGGACTGATCGTCCAAAAGTTATAAAAATTCATACCGGATATCCTAGATTTCAGATCTAGGTGAGAAAATACAGGATGATGCGTCTTTATGGGGCGGATGTCAGGAAACTGACAGAATACCGATAGGAGGCCTGTAGAAAAAGTTATTCGCAAATTAGAAAATCCAGACGGGAGTGTGAGGCCTCCGGGTATCCGATAGGGAAATTTATCGGTATTTGAAAAGGGACTGAATGAGTTCGGATAACCTCGGTCAGATGACTGATATGACTCACAGGGATGCCTGAACACCGCAAGCCAGTGTATCGGACAGAAGGAGCCGGTGTCCGGATATGTGTATAAACGGTGAAAAATAGATTAAATATTCAATAAACATTAACGGGGGGAGATTCCTCGTAATGCGTGCCATGAAGGTAATGGACCCTGAAAGGCCCAATAATGGCGCCCACAAGGCCTAGTAAGACACTTGGACTGATAGGTGGGCCAGTGTCTGGCAGAACCCCGGAAAAGTGCGAAATTACTAAAATGCCCCTATGTTGTACTAAAGGGGTAGTAGATGTATGAGGGCATTTTGGTCATTCTGGATAGGCCCAGGAGCCACGGCACATACAGATAAAGTTACTTAGAGTCAGTATATGCCCTGAAAGAGTACATAAGGGTGTGAAATGACGATTTTACCCTTAGGGTTAAAATACTGCAAGAAAGGGCACCCAGGGGTATTTTGGTAATTTACCGAGGGATGTTTCTTGGGAATCGAGCCATCAGAGTACTTGAGCTTGATCAGGATCCAAGATAACATACCCAGAGCCCAAAAACGTAGCCCAGGGAGTATGTGGGAAAAAGTGGCATTAAAATACATTTTAATGTTGTTTCAATAAAGTAAAGTTACTCGGTCGGCACGATAACCGAGGAGGTGATCAGATAAAGTCTAGGACTTATCTGGATAGCATTGGAAGGCGTGAAAGGTCCCTTCCAGGTGCCACATGGCGCAATCTTAGAGGCAGAAGAAAAGTTGAGGACACGGATTACGGTGCAGGACTCTAGACCGGTACTGGATTGGACTGAACTGCTGAGTCAGCTGATGAGGTGTCCAGGAATTGTGACATGTGAAGAATGTGGCGATGAGGTGTCCCGGTGAGGTGTCCTGGATGATGTCATGCATGATGCAGTAAAAAGGAATAAAGAAAAATAGGAAAATCCAGGAAAAACCAGGACCACATGTTCAGATGGCTTCAAAATTATAGAAATGCCATCCATTAAAGCTATAAATACCCCCTTCCCCTCCCATTTTATGCATCCCACGTTTTTGGCAAGAAAAGAGAGAGAAAGAAGAGAGAGAAGGAGAAAGAAAGAAAGAAAGGAAGTTCTGGTGGAGTTGGAAGCAGTATAGAAGTTCTGGAGTTCTGCTTTTGAGGTAGTAACTAATCCTAGCTCTTGTGTAATGTCTTTGTGATTGGTTGTGCTATTGTTTGGTTGGATTGTTGTCTTATATGTTATGCTTGAAGCTCTATTACAATGCTATGATCATATGTTATTGAATATGGAAGCACGCAGCATACTTATCTGTACACAATCACAAGCAAGCACCGTCACTCTGCATTACATATATTGTTATGATTATTACTACTGAGATTCCCCCGAATCTCATCCCCATCCATAACCCATTACAGGGAGGTTATGCTAAAGTGGATTTTGAGAATCCTAGGAGACGCCGTTATGCTGCCAAAGTAAAGACTGAACATCAGTATATGATAAGTACTGTGTACGTAGTGCTGTCTAAGGAGGCTAGAAGTGAGTGGACCTAGCCGGTTCATCTAGTCTTTCCTGGGTACTACGTAGAATGGTAGTTCTCATGAGGGGATTACCGAATCAGTACAGTTCAGTTCTTTGTACAGATGAAGCGTAGCGGTTATGCTGCCGGAGTTTAGGCAGAAAGAGATGTAATAGAGATAGCAAGATTATGTATGTCTTGTTGTGTATGCCTTGTTGTATGAAATTTTATTATTTAATAATAAATGTTGTTTGGCATGTTCAATTTGTGAATGGGGAATTAAGAGAGAAATTCGCAGGTCATGAGGTAGCAGTGTTCTGACCTCAGTTTAACCTAGTAAACGGAGGAGTTTGGCTATGAAATTTGGTGAGCCAGTAGTACACATCTGGGGCATTACGTGGATAGGTAATAAGACTTGTTTGGATGTGTATAATGAGATTAAGCAGTTTTCAAATTAAAAGTTCAGAATAAGGAACTTAAGAGTAAAATTTTGAATTTCTGGGCTTAAGTTAAGATATAATCAAGCCAATATTACTTCCGTAAGTGTACTCTGAGGAGTCTAAGGGAGGATGTTTCATTTTGGTATCAGAGCAATAGGTTCTGGCATAAACCAGACAGGATTCTGGCTCAGAGCATAAGATTCTGACACAGAACAGAAGGTTCTGGCTTAGTGATGCTCTGATTTAGAAAGGTTATTTCCCTAGAGTACATGGAGGTTTAGAAAAGCCCAGTGGAGGTAAAGCTCTTAAATGAGAAAGTGAGATAAGGTAGACCCCGGAATTAAGTCAAGATGGGGTAAGATATGAAAGAAATGGACACTACTCACAAGTCCAGTAAGTTGTCCATAAGCATAAACAGATAAATAGATGATAAAGGATTGACGAGCTATAATGAGATAGCTAGAATGAGATTTGCCTAGTAATGAGCCTAGGACATGGCCTAAGGCTAGAGATGTGATGGGCTGATGTTCCCTAAGCAGAGGGATTCCATCACAGAGAAGTAGTAAACCTAGGGTAGAGTACCCTAGAGGATAGAAATGATAGTAAGAGATGATGAATGAGATCTATGCGATTGAAGTTCACTAGGATCAAGAGAAAGAGGTAGAGAAGCATTGGCTAAGAGCACTCTGGGAGGTAGCTCAAGTTGTGAAGCCAATAGCAAGAGAAAGAGGCAATAGTTCAGGCAGGGGACTGATCAAGGAGAAGATCAGGTTGGAGAGCAGAGATGTAAAAGTGGTGAGCCATGGCACATAGGAGTGTCGAGCAGGGCAATGCAGTGGTGAGAGAAAGGCCACTTAGCGAGAGTTGCCTACGAATGCTGACATCCTAGGAAAGGTGTTTGCTACCACAGACAGAGTCTCCAAATTTCCCTGACGTCGACCCTAAGAATGGTTAAGAGGAACCATAGCTGTAAGGGCGACTGAGCTGTAAGGAACTATATGCCTAGATGATAATGTGGACGAAGAGTTCTTTTCTGATCTAGAGAATGTGGTTATTATAACGAGTTATGAGAAATAATAGTAAGATAATAAATCTGTCTTAACTCAGTGATGAGGTTGCTATATGAGGGGTTAGGACATGGATAGCTGTAAGCAACTATAATGAGAGATGTTAGTTGCTAAGAATCCATGTGGAAGGTCTGGGACCAAGCTGTTGCTCCTCTAGACCATCACTAGAGTGAGGATAAGACAGAGAGGGATGATCTTACTGGTTATATATATGACTGTGTTATAAGAATCACATAGCTGTATAGGTCAGTAAGATGTTCTCTTCAGGAAAGATGAGGTATCCCTTAAATTTTCGAGGACGAAATTTTTAAAAGGGGAGGAGAATTGTAACATCCCAATTTTTGGGTCTAGTTCACCTAGGTTCAAAATGAGGAATGTGAGGAATATCCTAAGTCTTAAGCCTAGGAATTCTGCAGGTAGCTTGATATGGGCTGGCTCCTGTGTAAGGTAACCTGATATGAGCGGGTTGTCGAGCTTTTCAATTAACGATGACTCCCGAAGAGTTTAAGGGATGAGTTATTGAAAGAGAATTTCTAGAACTTAAGATAAGGGATGAGAAGATGAGTAATGAGGCCAGAAAGAGAATGCAGGGGCAAAATCGTAATTATGGGAAAGATCGGGCTGGTAGCCGATGAGTACCATATTTTGTCAGAAAATAGAGAAAATTATGCTGATCATTTCACTGAACAGTGAAATGTGCGTACGAGGTCTCTGTGAGTATGAAAGAATTATGGAAAGTTTAAGGACAAAAAGGTGGGGTCCTTAAGTGTAATTTTAGCCAAATAAAAAGGGACTTAAATGAAAAGAAGAAAAGTTCCTTGGGGCTAAAGTGTAATTAAAGAAAGTCAGGCCGGAAGTGGTTTGGAATGTCCGACAGCATTTCAGTCCCAGATTTCACCGATAGAGAGAGCAAGGGACGCTCGGTAATCTGGCTTAATACAGGAATTTTTGAAGACTCCAGATAGCCAGAAATGGACTGATCGTCCAAAAGTTATAAAAATTCATACCGGATATCCTAGATTTCAGATCTAGGTGAGAAAATACAGGATGATGCGTCTTTATGGGGCGGATGTCAGGAAACTGACAGAATACCGATAGGAGGCCTGTAGAAAAAGTTATTCGCAAATTAGAAAATCCAGACGGGAGTGTGAGGCCTCCGGGTATCCGATAGGGAAATTTATCGGTATTTGAAAAGGGACTGAATGAGTTCGGATAACCTCGGTCAGATGACTGATATGACTCACAGGGATGCCTGAACACCGCAGGCCAGTGTATCGGACAGAAGGAGCCGGTGTCCGGATATGTGTATAAACGGTGAAAAATAGATTAAATATTCAATAAACATTAACGGGGGGAGATTCCTCGTAATGCGTGCCATGAAGGTAATGGACCCTGAAAGGCCCAATAATGGCGCCCACAAGGCCCAGTAAGACACTTGGACTGATAGGTGGGCCAGTGTCTGGCAGAACCCCGGAAAAGTGCGAAATTACTAAAATGCCCCTATGTTGTACTAAAGGGGTAGTAGATGTATGAGGGCATTTTGGTCATTCTGGATAGGCCCAGGAGCCACGGCACATACAAATAAAGTTACTTAGAGTCAGTATATGCCCTGAAAGAGTACATAAGGGTGTGAAATGACGATTTTACCCTTAGGGTTAAAATACTGCAAGAAAGGGCACCCAGGGGTATTTTGGTAATTTACCGAGGGATGTTTCTTGGGAATCGAGCCATCAGAGTACTTGAGCTTGATCAGGATCCAAGATAACATACCCAGAGCCCAAAAACGTAGCCCAGGGAGTATGTGGGAAAAAGTGGCATTAAAATACATTTTAATGTTGTTTCAATAAAGTAAAGTTACTCGGTCGGCACGATAACCGAGGAGGTGATCAGATAAAGTCTAGGACTTATCTGGATAGCATTGGAAGGCGTGAAAGGTCCCTTCCAGGTGCCACATGGCGCAATCTTAGAGGCAGAAGAAAAGTTGAGGACACGGATTACGGTGCAGGACTCTAGACCGGTACTGGATTGGACTGAACTGCTGAGTCAGCTGATGAGGTGTCCAGGAATTGTGACATGTGAAGAATGTGGCGATGAGGTGTCCCGGTGAGGTGTCCTGGATGATGTCATGCATGATGCAGTAAAAAGGAATAAAGAAAAATAGGAAAATCCAGGAAAAACCAGGACCACATGTTCAGATGGCTTCAAAATTATAGAAATGCCATCCATTAAAGCTATAAATACCCCCTTCCCCTCCCATTTTATGCATCCCACGTTTTTGGCAAGAAAAGAGAGAGAAAGAAGAGAGAGAAGGAGAAAGAAAGAAAGAAAGGAAGTTCTGGTGGAGTTGGAAGCAGTATAGAAGTTCTGGAGTTCTGCTTTTGAGGTAGTAACTAATCCTAGCTCTTGTGTAATGTCTTTGTGATTGGTTGTGCTATTGTTTGGTTGGATTGTTGTCTTATATGTTATGCTTGAAGCTCTATTACAATGCTATGATCATATGTTATTGAATATGGAAGCACGCAGCATACTTATCTGTACACAATCACAAGCAAGCACCGTCACTCTGCATTACATATATTGTTATGATTATTACTACTGAGATTCCCCCGAATCTCATCCCCATCCATAACCCATTACAGGGAGGTTATGCTAAAGTGGATTTTGAGAATCCTAGGAGACGCCGTTATGCTGCCAAAGTAAAGACTGAACATCAGTATATGATAAGTACTGTGTACGTAGTGCTGTCTAAGGAGGCTAGAAGTGAGTGGACCTAGCCGGTTCATCTAGTCTTTCCTGGGTACTACGTAGAATGGTAGTTCTCATGAGGGGATTACCGAATCAGTACAGTTCAGTTCTTTGTACAGATGAAGCGTAGCGGTTATGCTGCCGGAGTTTAGGCAGAAAGAGATGTAATAGAGATAGCAAGATTATGTATGTCTTGTTGTGTATGCCTTGTTGTATGAAATTTTATTATTTAATAATAAATGTTGTTTGGCATGTTCAATTTGTGAATGGGGAATTAAGAGAGAAATTCGCAGGTCATGAGGTAGCAGTGTTCTGACCTCAGTTTAACCTAGTAAACGGAGGAGTTTGGCTATGAAATTTGGTGAGCCAGTAGTACACATCTGGGGCATTACGTGGATAGGTAATAAGACTTGTTTGGATGTGTAGAATGAGATTAAGCAGTTTTCAAATTAAAAGTCCAGAATAAGGAACTTAAGAGTAAAATTTTGAATTTCTGGGCTTAAGTTAAGATATAATCAAGCTAATATTACTTCCGTAAGTGTACTCTGAGGAGTCTAAGGGAGGATGTTTCAATGTACCTTCTTTAGCTGGTAATAGGGAACTTCTAACACTCTTAGAGATTCGAGTTAAAACGCACCACCCAGCTGGACTTGGAATGGGCATTCTAGAATGTCCACTTTCCTTGCAAAAGACAAGCTGATTCGTCATGAGCGAGTGATCTCATCTTCATAGCTTGTACTACGGAAATTTTGCACACTTAAATAATATAATGAAATGTCACGACCCACCTCAACATTCAGCAAGAATTCTAGAATGCCTACCTTGGTTATGGCATCGATCATTCCAGATCTCGAGAGCATATTTGTAGCCTCTGCTAGCGTACTTTTTGCACTCTACTAGAGTTGAATAAAAGTCAAGAACCATCTTAACATTAAATGCTGAATCTAGAATACCCTGTTTCATTGCAAAATTCACGCATGTCCGCCATGAATTAGACACCTAGTATTTCTAGCTAGAACTAGGGAACTTTGAGCACAGTTACAGACATGAGAGAAAAGTCACCACCCACCTCAACCTTCAAGGAGAACCCTAGAATGAGAAGTCCAACAATATTCATCACAAGGAGGGATGTACCTTCTTTTGCTGGTATTAGGGAGCTTCAAACCCTCTTACAGATTTGAGTGAAAACACACCACCCAACGGAACTTTCAATCGGCATTCTAGAATGTCCACTTTTGTGGCGAAAGTCATGCGTACTCATCATGAGCGGGTGATCTAGCCTTCCTAGCTAGGGCAATAGAAAATTCTGCACACATATAGAGTTGAATGAAAATTCACAACTCACCTCAACATTCAATGAGAATTCTAGAATGCCTACTTTTGTTGTGGCATCAATCATTATGGATCTCGAGAGTGCGCTTGTACCCTCTGCTAGCGTACTTTTTGCACTCTTCTAGAGTTAAATATAAAGCCACGAAAAGTCTTAACGTTCAATGTTGAATCGAGAACGCCCGATTGCATTGCAAAATTCATGCATACCTGTCTCGAATCAAAGACCTATTGTTTCTAGCCTCTTCTAGCGTACGTTTTGCACTGTTCAAGAATTGAATACATTCAATAAGAATTCTAGAATGCCTACTTTTGTTGTGGCATCGATCATTACGGATCTCGAGAGTGTGTTTGTACCCTCTGGTAGCGTACTTTTTGCACTCTTCTAGACTTGAATATAAAGCCATGAAAAGTCTTAACGTTCAATGTTGAATCGAGAACGCCCGATTGCCTTGCAAAATTCACACATACCTTTCACGAATCAAAGACCTAGTGTTTCTAGCGTACGTTTTGCACTGTTCAAGAGTTGAATACAATCAATAAGAATTCTAGGATGCCACTTTTGTTGTGGCTTCTATCCATACAGATCTTGAGAGTCTTTCTAGCCTCTTCTAGTGTAACATCCTTAATTTCTGTACTAAGTTGTATTTACAGATTGAATAAAATATATGAGATGTTTAGGAAAATATGTGGCCATGTTTATGTAAAGAAAATGATTAATTGGAAGAGGAAGAAAGTCTAAGAGCCAAAGTGCAAAATTACGAAAATGCCACTGTGATGCCCTAAGAAACCAGAAGTAAATGGAGGGCATTTTGGTCATTTCACATAATGGATGGATATAAGAGGAAATTTGATAGTAAATTATTATAATTAATATGAGAATTTATGGAGTTGACAGAAATTAAAAAGGAGTCCTGTAGAATTAATTATGGAATTTACGGTGAAAAATGACACCGATAAAGGGTTAAAGGAAACATATGTAATTTTTAACAGGACTTCTAGGTCTCAGAAAATTATGAAACTTTGTAGAGAATTCATTTTATATTAGAATGAATTTCTAAAAATGTTAGAACAATTAAAAGAGGTGTTTAGCATTTATGCTAAGATCAGGGTAAGTTACGGATATCGGTATGAGGAAAGTACATTGGGATTTAGGCCAGTTAGCTATTGGACCTAAAAGAGGCCCAATATTTTGTCCTAGGGCATCCCAATAAGGCCCAAAAGTTATCTTGGAGCCCATGTCCAAATAATAAATAATTTATGGATTTTTGAAAAGAAAGAAAAAGAGAATAAAGTAAGAATTAGGTGTTGCACATGGTGGGACCCACAAGGACACAAGAATGGCACCCAAAAAGAGGAAGGGTTAGGTGTACCAAGTGAGGCCATGCTAGTGATGTCATGGTGGTAAGGTCTTGAGTGAAAAGTGAAAAGACATTCCAAGATCAAACCTTTAACCATTAGATCAAATAGTTTCCAAAGTGATCTTGGCCTTCAAATGGCACATGACTTTTGCTATAAATACCCCCCCTTTCCATTCATTCTTCACACCCAAGAGCTCCTTTAGAGAGAGAAGTGAGTTCTAGAGAAAGAAAGTGGAAGAAAGCAAGGAAGAAGCAAGGGTCTTGAAAGAGCAAGTAAGGTGAGTTGATGCTCTTCACTTTACCATTTCGGGTTGCACTGTTCATGCACTGTTCATGATAGAAGAAAATGGAATTTCAATGATTTAATGCTTCCATTGAGTTTATATGATGATTTTGTGTAGGATTGGAAAGGTTTTAAACCTTGGAAACCATTGGAATTAAAGGTTATAATGTTGAAAATTCCTCACGGGTACTGTTCACTCGCGTGAACAGTGATTTGAATTTCATAATTTTGATGCTTCCAATGGTGTTAAAATGAGATTTTGTGTGGGGGTAAAGTGGAGGAACAAGTATGGGAAGCATTGGAACCAAAATGGGAATTTTTGGAAAAAGGGAGCTTATTGAAACTAGACTTGGATTTTGTTTGGAATGGAGTTATAATTTGGTAATTATCTTGTAATGCCTAGGTTTTGACATTTGTGGCAAGGAAAGACCATTACAAGAAGGAAAGGAACAAGGATCTAAGAGAGGTAGCAAAAATATCTAACTATAAACTTATGTGCTTTGATTGTTTTGCTTACTTGTTATGCATGAAGGTTTGGTTGAGCATGGAATGTTGTGTGATGATGATGATGATGTGATATGAGTATGTGATACTCCTTGCAATATATGTCATGACAATATGCATATTAGAATTGCTTATGTATAAGCATGAATTAGCTCCCATTGCATGATAACATGTTAGGCATTCAATCAAACATACATAACCTTATAGTTTATATTACTTGCTATTGGGATTTCCATGAAATCTCATTCCTTCCGTATAATTAAACATGCTCTAGGTGCTGGATCTTCTCAAGGCAAGAGGGTAAATGTTGATGGATGACTGTTCATAATTTAAAGAGTGTGCACTTTAATTACAAGATGATGTTTTGGTTTGTATGATGCATGCTACTCATAAATCCAATCTGAGGTAGTGTACTTCCATTGGTATTTTGATTGACTTATATGATGATTTTTCATATGAAATTTGGCATGAACATAGCTAAGATCTATAGCTTTAAATGGACACCAAGAACGCCTCATTTGGTTAAGAAGTAGAATTGTTATGATTTGTCAAAGTTAAGAGTTGAAATATGGAATAAGGTAAAACGACTACTCAGAGGCAGTGAGGTTCATGCGCTAATTTCATATAGTAAACGAATGATTGTTTCCTCAAAATTTTGTGAGATTAAAGTATACATATGGAGCTTTAAATCCATATGTAATTCAACTCAATTGGATAAGTATACAAGGAGAAATGAATTTTTGAAAATGGGGCAAAGAAACTGGAACTTCCAGATTTACCAAATGAACAGTAAAGTTCAATGAATAAACTGATTTGATCTGGACAAGAAGATCTCATTTTCATATTTTTATCTCAAATTTAAATGAAATAGATGTCATTAGAAATTGGAATCACCTTAAAATGATTTTTCTAGATTTAGTTATGAATTTCCAAAGTTCAGGTTGTAATATGGAATTACCCAGTGAATAGTGGCAGTGAACAGTAACCGTAAGCCCAACACTTGGAAATTCATGTTTTTGAGGTTAAGACTTAAAGATATTTGTTAGAAAATACCGTTGTGTTGGTAGACTATACAAAGTACTGTGTACGTAGGTGCTGTCTAAGGAGGCTGGAAGTGAGTGGACCTAGCCGGTTCATCCAGTCTTTCCTGGGTACTTGCTTAGAATGGTAGTTCTCATGGGGAATTACCGAATCAGTACAGTTATTTTCTACCAGAATTTTCGGCAAGAGAGATATAATCCACTTCAAGAGAGCTATAGCAAGAGTACTTTGAGAGATATAAAGGAGGATGTTTCATCTAGCGTACGTTTTGCACTGCTTTAGACTTGAATACCAAGTCAGGCACGTTCTTAACAGTCAATGTTGAGTCTATAATGCCCTCTTTTGTTGTAAAATTCATGCATATCGGTCACCAATCAGTGACCTACTGTTTCTAGCTAGAAGTATGGAACTTTTGCACACTTGTAGAATTGAATGGAAATTCATGACCCACCTCAACATTCAGTAAGAATTCTAGAATGCCTACTTTTGTTGTGGCATCGATCATTACGGATATCGGGATCGCCCACTTTCCTTGAGAAATTGAGAAACATTCATCACGAGGAGTGATGTACCTTCTTTAGCTGGCAATAGGGAACTTCTAACACTCTTACAGATTCGAGTTAAAACGCACCACCCAGCTGGACTTGGAATGGGCATTCTAGAATGTCCACTTTCCTTGCAAAAGTCAAGCTGATTCGTCATGAGCGAGTGATCTCATCTTCATAGCTAGTACTACGGAAATTTTGTACACTTAAATAATATAATGAAATGTCACGACCCACCTCAACATTCAGCAAGAATTCTAGAATGCCTACCTTGGTTATGGCATCGATCATTCCAGATCTCGAGAGCATATTTGTAGCCTCTGCTAGCATACTTTTTGCACTCTACTAGAGTTGAATAAAAGTCAAGAACCATCTTAACATTAAATGCTGAATCTAGAATACCCTGTTTCATTGCAAAATTCACGCATGTCCGCCATGAATTAGACACCTAGTGTTTCTAGCTAGAACTAGGGAACTTTGAGCACAGTTACAGACATGAGAGAAAAGTCACCACCCACCTCAACCTTCAAGGAGAACCCTAGAATGAGAAGTCCAACAATATTCATCACGAGGAGGGATGTACCTTCTTTAGCTGGTATTAGGGAGCTTCAGACCCTCTTACAGATTTGAGTGAAAACACACCACCTGAAACATCCTTACTTTCGTATGTCTTAGGGACCATTCAGTAGCATTTAGAACCACTTTCAAGGTCATTGAAATCCAATTTCTCAATCTGAAGTTTTACTCTTATCGAGTACTGTTCACTGTGTAAATTCCAGCATTTCTACTTTGCATACATATACATACATCCATCATATATCAGTCAAACATGCCAAACAACAATTATTATTAAATAATAAGTCATTATACATCAGGGCATGTATGAAATTCTCATATTTCTATTACATCATTTTTTTGCCTAAACTCCGGCAGCATAACCGCTACGCTTCATCTGTACAAAGAACTGAACCGTACTGATTCGATAATCCCCTCATGAGAACTACCATTCTACGTAGTACCCAGGAAAGACTAGATGAACCGGCTAGATCCACTCACTTCTAGCCTCCTTAGACAGCACTACGTACACAGTACTTATCATATACTGATGTTCAGTCTTTACTTCGGCAGCATAACGGCGTCTTTTAAAATTCCCAAAATTCATTTCGACATAACCTCCTCTGTAATGGGTTATTTATTGGGATGAGATTCGGGGGAATCTCAGTAGCAACAATCATAACAATATATGTAATGCAGAGTGATAGTGCTTGCTTGTGATTGTGTACAGATAAGTATGCTGCGTGCTTCCATGCTTAATAACATATGAGCATAGCATTACAGCAGAGCTTCAGACATAACATATAAGACAACAATCCAACCAAACAATAGCACAACGAATCACAAAGCCATTATAATAAAGCTATGATTAGTTACTACCTCAAAGGCTCAGCAGAGCTCTACTATCTCTATTCTCCTTCCAGCTCCGCCAGAACTTCCTTTCTTTCTTTCTTCCTCTCACTTTCTCTCTCTAGCACCTCCTCCTCTCTCTAAAATGGGCTCTTGGCAGTGGCATATGAATGGAAAGGGGGGGTATTTATAACCTCCTCCAATGGCAATCTCGTAATTTCCATGAACTTTGATCCTACGGTCCTGGTTTTTCCTGGATTTTCCTATTTTCTTTAATTCCTCCTTTACTGCATCATGCATGACATCATTGGTTCACCTCACCAGGACACCTCAGCACCACATTTATCACATGTCTGAAATCCTGGACACCTCAGTAGCTGACTCAGCATACTGGCTCACCGGTCCAGTCTCTTGCCTCGTAATACGTGTCCTCAACTTTTTCTTCTGCCTTTATGTTGGCGCCATGTGTCATCTTACTGGCACCTGTCACGCCTTCCAATGCTATCCAGATAAATCCAGGACTTTATCTGATCGCCTCCTCGGTTATCGTGCCAACCGAGTAACTTTACTTTATTGAAACATCATTAAAATAGTATTTTAATGCCACTTTTTCCCACATATCACTCGGCCTACGTTTTTGGGCTCTGGGAATGTTATCTTGGATCCTGATCAAGCCCAAGTACTCTGATGGCTCGATTCCCAAGAAACAGCCCTTGGCAAATTACCAAAATACCCTTGGGTGCCCTTTCTTGCACTATTTTAACCTGGTAAAATCGTCATTTCATACCCTTCTGTACTCTGTCAGGGTATATACTGACTCTCAGTAACTTTATATGTATGTACGTTGGCTCCTGGGCCTGTTCAGAAGTACCAAAATGCCCTTCATTCATCTGTTACACTTTTGTACAACACAGGGGCATTTTCGTAATTTCGCACTTTTCTGGGGTTCTGCCGGACACTGGCCCACCTATCAGTCCAAGTGTCTTACTGGGCCTCTGTTGGCGCCATTATTGGGCCTTTCTGGGTCCAATACCTTCATGGCACGTATTACGAGGAATCTTCCCCCGTTAATAATTATTGAATATTTATATATTATTCACCGTTTATACACATATCCGGACACCGGCTCCTTCTGTCCGAAACACTAGCCTGCGGTGTTCAGGCATCCCTGTGAGTCATATCAGTCATCTGACTGAGGTCATCCGAACTCATTCAGTCCCCTTTCAAATACCGATAAATCTCCCTATCGGATCCCCGGAGGCCTCACACTCCCGTCTGGATTTTCTGATTTGCGAATAACTTTTTCTACAGGCCTCCTATCGGTATTCTGTCAGTTTCCCGACATCCGCCCCATAAGGACGTATCATCCTGTATTTTCTCACCTAGATCTGAATTCTAGGATATCCGGTATGAATTTTTGTAACTTTTGGACGATCATTCCATTTCTGGATATCTGGAGTCTTCAAAAATTCCTGTATTAAGCCAGATTACCGAGCGTCACTTGCTCTCTCTACCGATGAAATTTGGGACCGAAATGCTTTCGGACAGTCCAAACCACTTCCGGCCTGACTTTCTTTAATTACAATTTAGCCCAAGGGAACTTTTCTTCTTTTCATTTAAGTCCCTTTTTACTTGACTAAAATTACACTTAAGGACCCCACATTTTTGTCTACTTTCCTTTTTTGGCCTTGAAACTTTCCATAATTGCACTTAAGTCCTTTCATTTCCTTTGCTAGGTCTAGGGGCATTATTGTCTTTTCATATTTTACCAGAGTATTCTCTGGCCCTGGACAACTATCCAGATACCCCTTCTTGACTGTCTAACCTTAGTCAAATGACCAAAATACCCTTTACTCATTCTTCAGTTATTCTATAACATAAGGGCATTTTCGTCATTTTGCACATTTTCCCGGACACCGGCCCCTCTTACCCCTGAACTGATATTATGGGCCTGGGCCTTCCCTGGTGTCACTACGGGCCTTAGACAACACTGTATGGCCTCTGTCCATAGTCCGATCATCTCTATTCGGACTGCTCTTCCTTTACCGATTATAACTGTAAATTCCCATTTTCAGGAATTTTTACAGAAAAATCGGGACTTCAAATCAAAATTCTGTGACTCCTCATTCAATCCGGAATCATTTTCTCTATCTCCCGGTATTTTCAGATATTTTATCCGGACCGGGCTGTTTTGGCCTGAAAAAGCACTCACGCGCACACTTTTCCAAAATGACCATTTTACCCCTGGTCATATTTCTAATTCTTTCATACACATAGAGACCTCATATGCACATTTCACATTTCAGTGAAATGATCAGCATAATTTTCTCTATTTTCTGGCAAAATATGGTACTCATCGGCCACCAGTCCGATCTTTCCCATAATTACGATTATGCCCTTGAATTCTCCTTCTGGCATCTCTAGGCCTAAAAATTGGGGTGTTACATTTCTACCCCCCTTAAAATAAATTTCATCCTCGAAATTTACTTAATACCTCAATCAACTATCCAGGATATAGCTCCTCTGCATATCTTTTCCTGGTTTATGACTAAGGCTTGGGGCATTCATCCTCTTATACTTATGGACAACTCATTACATTTGTGAGTAGTGTCCATTTCTTTCATACCTTATCCATCAGAATTTTGATGTAATTCTGGGGTCTACATTACTCCTCTTATACTTTGCTAATCTCTCAGGAGAAATATTGTTCTTCTAATTTTCTTTCTCCTGATACGAGATCATAGCTCAGATAACTTCGCAACTTTTCTTAACTGTTCTCATAATTTCATGTATCTATGCCAAACCTTTGTGGCATTTGCACTTTCTTATCCCTTCTTAGGGCTTACATATCATTAGGCTACTCTTGCCTTAGCACCTTTCAATTTAACGTGCTACTGGGTTAGGGCTAGATTACTCTTTATATAGCTTTAGGCCCTAGCAATCTCTTTCTTATAGAACTACGTTCTATCTTTGCTTTGCCTTAGACCCTCTTCTCTAAGTCTATCTGGCCTTCTAATCTCTTATGACTTGTTATAATGACCACTTTCTTTAGATCAGAAAAGAACTCTTCATTATCCATATCATCATCTAGGCATATAGTTCCTTACAGCTCAGTCGCCCTTACAGCTATGGTTCTTCTTAACCATCCTTAGGGTCGACCTTAGGGAATATTGAAGACTGTGTCTAGGGTAAGTGCAAATACCTTTCCTAGGGATGTCCGCATTCTTAGGGCAACCTCTTGTAAAGTGGCCTTTCTTACCACAACTGCTTTGCCCTGCTTGACACTCTCATGTGCCATGGCTCTTTCCACCACATTGACATCTTTGCTCTCCAATCTGATCATTACCTTGACCAGTCCCTTGTCTGAACTATCGCCTCTTTCTCTTGCTATTGGCTTTACAACTTGAGCTACCTCCCAGAGTGCTCTTAGCCAATGCCTTTCTATTCTCAACACATAGAGGAGTTCTGTTCTTTTCTGCTTCTCAGGCATACTTCTACAAAACTTTGAATATCAGTACTCAGATTCGAATTTGAACTCCGTCTTCATTTAAGGAAAAACTAAGTTTAGTCTGTATAATAGAGGCTCTCTGGGAAAACAATTTTAAATAATTTCTCTGGGTGAGTTTATCAACTAGTGAAGCTTCCTTAACTTCGTCTTTGGCATTCATCTTCCCAAAGAGATATTAAATTGTACTCATGTCTCATGGCTCATTACTCTCCTTAGGCTAGGTCTAACTGCGACCTCGGGATCTAACTGCGATCAACCATTAGCCTCTTCAGAATCTAACTGCGACTCTGAAGCTGTTAGGATCTAACTGCGACCCTGGAGCCATGCTAGGATCTAACTGTGACCCTCCAGAATCTAACTGTGATTCTGTTGTACTGTATATCTCCCGAAGATATTAAACCAACAGACTAAGTTATAAGGTTAACTGCTTCCACCTATTGATAACTCCATAATTAAACATTTGAAAATTTTATAGCCTCATATCATTTACCCAGACTTTACTTACTTCCTCTTGTACTCAGGAGTTCCTTCTCATCTTTCAACCTGTGCTCTAACTGCGAGCCATTTGAATTATGCTCTAACTGCGAGCATTCTACATCAGATCCAACTCTTATCTGAAGAGTGATCTAGAAACAATCCCTTTACCGTTATCTGTATACCATTCCGCTCAATAGAAATGGCCCTGAGTACTGTATTCACAAGCTTATAGAAATACCTGAGTAACCTCAATCATAATTCATATCTGAATATCATATCATAACTTATCGTCCCATAAACTGAGACTATCTATCATCCTCAATACATTCATATCATCCTTATAACATATGGTATGGGAGCAACATACTTTCTCATAACATTCTCATCTCATATATGTACTCATATACATTCTACCCTGCATGTACTGCTAAAAGGGGAGTATCCATTCATCAGAGCATACTCTAACATGCATGTCATCATATGACAACTACAAGGAGATGCAACTATCATAACTTATGGCAACATAAGCCATATCATCATATTTTGCTCAACCATCCATCAGACATCATAATAATCTAAGTAAGCCTCAAACATATTTCCTTTATCATATCATTTGTCAGATCATCATCTGATCATACTATCTATCGCGTTATCTGTCAGATTATGAATCACATGGTCAGGATCTGACAAGAACATCTGTCTATCTTACTTAGGCTGCCACACTACCCTCTTACCAGGGTATAGACTCAACCCTTCACTACTTTATCTTACATAAGGAATAGGGGAGTCACTTTATCTCTTAACTGTGGCTACCTCTTTACTATCTTTCAACTTCTCCTATCTTTCCATCAGTCCTAGTCTATTCTTGACCGGACTATGGTTCCTTATTAGCCTTTCATTTGATCCTTAATCCTCATGGATATTGTAACATCCCGATTTTTGGTCTAGGAGAACTGGGAAGTAGTCTGATATGGGCAGGCTGCTAAAACCGTAGTCCCAGGGTAGTAATCTGATATGGGCGGATCACTTACCTGTATTTTGTAGGATCCGAGGGATGAGCTAAGTCCTTCAGGATGTAAAGATGAGTTAAGTCTTTAACCTACAAAATCGGGACAGTTCGCCTAGGTTCAAAATGAGGAATGTGACGAATATCCTAAGTCTTAAGCCTAGGAATTCTGCAGGAAAGCTTGATATGGGCTGGCTCCTGTGTAAGATAACCTGATATGGGCGGGTTGTCGAGCTTTTCAATTAACGATGACTCCCGAAGAATTTAGGGGATGAGTTATTGAAAGAGAATTTCTAGAACTTAAGATGAAGGATAAGAAGATGAGCAATGAGGCCAGAAAGAGAATGTAGGGGCAAAATCATAATTATGGGAAAGATCGGGCTGGTAGCCGATGAGTACCATATTTTGCCAGAAAATAGAGAAAATTATGCTGATCATTTCACTGAATTATGAAATGTGCATACGAGGTCTCAATGAGTATGAAAGAATTATGGAAAGTTTAAGGACAAAAAGGTGGGGTCCTTAAGTGTAGTTTTAGCCAAATGAAAAGGGAGTTAAATGAAAAGAAGAAAAGTTCCTTGAGGCTAAAGTGTAATTAAAGAAAGTCAGGCCGGAAGTGGTTTGGACTGTCCGACGGCATTTCAGTCCCAGATTTCACCGGTAGAGAGAGCAAGGGACGCTCGGTAATCTGGCTTAATAAAGGAATTTTTGAAGACTCCAGATAGCCAGAAATGGACTGATCGTCCAAAAGTTATAAAAATTCATACCGGATATCCTAGATTTCAGATCTAGGTGAGAAAATACAGGATGATACGTCCTTATGGGGCGGATGTCGGGAAACTGACAGAATACCGATAGGAGGCCTGTAGAAAAAGTTATTCGCAAATTAGAAAATCCAGACGGGAGTGTGAGGCCTCCGGGTATCCGATAGGGAAATTTATCGGTATTTGAAAAGGGACTGAATGAGTTCGGATAACCTCAGTCAGATGACTGATATGACTCACAGGGATGCCTGAACACCGCAGGCCAGTGTATCGGACAGAAGGAGCCGGTGTCCGGATATGTGTATAAACGGTGAATAATAGATAAAATATTCAATAATTATTAACAGGGGAAGATTCCTTGTAATGCGTGCCATGAAGGTAATGGACCCTGAGAGGCCCAATAATGGCGCCAACAAAGGCCCAGTAAGACCCTTGGACTGATAGGTGGGCCAGTGTCCGGCAGAACCCCGGAAAAGTGCAAAATTACGAAAATACCCCTGTGTTGTACTAAAGGGGTAGTAGATGTATGAGGGCATTTTGGTCATTCTGGATAGGCCCAGGAGCTAAGGCACATACAGATAAAGTTACTTAGAGTCAGTATATGCCCTGACAGAGTACAGAAGGGTGTGAAATGACGATTTTACCCTTAGGGTTAAAATAGCACAAGAAATGGCACCCAAGGGTATTTTGGTAATTTGCCAAGGGATGTTTCTTGGGAATCGAGCCATCAGATTACTTGAGCTTGATCAGGATCCAAGATAACATACCCAGAGCCCAAAAACGTAGGCCCAGTGATATGTGGGAAAAAGTGGCATTAAAATACTATTTTAATGCTGTTTCAATAAAGTAAAGTTACTCGGTCGGCACGATAACCGAGGAGGTGATCAGATAAAGTCCGAGACTTATCTGGATAGCATTGGAAGGCGTGAAAGGTCCCTTCCAGGTGCCACATGGCGCAATCTTAGAGGCAGAAGAAAAGTTGAGGGCACGTATTACGGTGCAAGATTCTGGACCGGTACTGGATTGGACTGAACTGCTGAGTCAGCTGATGAGGTGTCCAGGAATTGTGACATGTGAAGAATGTGGCGATGAGGTGTCCCGGTGAGGTGTCCTGGATGATGTCATGCATGATGCAGTAAAAAGGAATAAAGAAAAATAGGAAAAACCAGGACCACATGTTCAGATGGCTTCAAAATTACAGAAATGCCATCCATTAAAGCTATAAATACCCCCTTCCCCTCCCATTTTATGCATCCCACGTTTTTGGCAAGAAAAGAGAGAGAAAGAAGAGAGAGAAGGAGAAAGAAAGAAAGAAAGGAAGTTCTGGTGGAGTTGAAAGCAGTATAGAAGTTCTGGAGTTCTGCTTTTGAGGTAGTAACTAATCCTAGCTTTTATGTAATGGCTTTGTGATTTGTTGTGCTATTGTTTGGTTGGATTGTTGTCTTATATGTTATGCTTGAAGCTCTACTGCAATGCTATGATCATATGTTATTGAGTATGGAAGCACGCAGCATACTTATCTATACACAATCACAAGCAAGCACCGTCACTCTGCATTACATATATTGTTATGATTATTACTACTGAGATTCCCCCGAATCTCATTCCCATATATAACATTACAGGGGAGGTTCTGTCAAAATAAAATCTGGAAATTTTAAGAGACGCCGTTAGGATGCCAAAATTCTGGCAACGAAGAAGGAACAAAGAAAGGAACTGATACGTACTGTGTACGTAGGTGCTGTCTAAGGAGGCTGGAAGTGAGTGGACCTAGCCGGTTCATCCAGTCTTTCCTGGGTACTTACGTAGAATGGTAGTTCCTACGGGAATTACCGAATCGGTACAAGATCGGTTACTTTCTACAGAAGGAATGTAGCAGTTATGCTGCCGAATTTTAGACAGGAAGAGATGTAATAGAAATAAGAGAATTTGGTGTATGATTTGTTGTATGACATTTTATTATTTAATAATAAATATTGTTTGGCATGTTCAATTTGTGGATGACGAATTAAGGGAGAAATTCGCAGGTCCTGAGGTAGCAGTATTTTGACCTCAGTTTGACCCAGTAAACGGAGGAGTTTGGCTATGAAATTTGGTGAGCCAGTAGTACACATCTGGGGCATTACGTGGATAGGTAATAAGACTTGTTTGGATGTGTAGAATGAGATTAAGCAGTTTTCAAATTAAAAGTCCAGAATAAGGAACTTAAGAGTAAAATTTTGAATCTCTGGGCTTAAGTTAAGATATAATCAAGCTAATATTACTTCTGCAAGTGTACTCTGAGGGGTCTAAGGGAGGATGTTTCATTTTGGTATCAGAGCAATAGGTTCTGGCATCAACCAGAAAGGATTCTGGTTCTGAGCATAAGATTCTAGCACAGAACAGAAGGTTCTGGCTTAGTGATACTCTGATTTAGAAAGGTTATTTTCCTAGAGTACATAGAGGTTTAGAAAAGTCCAGTGGAGGTAAAGCTCTTAAATGAGAAAGTGAGATAAGGTAGACCCCAGAATTACGTCAAGATGGGGTAAGATATGAAAGAAATGGACACTACTCACAAGTCCAGTAAATTGTCCATAAGCATAAGCAGATAAATAGATGATAAAGGATTGACGAGCTATAATGAGATAGCTAGAATGAGATTTGCCTAGTAATGAGCCTAGGACATGGCCTAAGGTTAGAGATGTGATGGGCTGATGTTCCCTAGGCAGAGGGATTCCATCACGAAGAAGTAGTAACCTAGGGTAGAGTACCCTAGAGAACAGAAATGATATGATTGAGGATGATAGATAGTCTCAGTTATGGGACGATAAGTTATGATATTCAGATAGAGAAGCATTGGCTAAGAGCACTCTGGGAGGTAGCTCAAGTTGTGAAGCCAATAGCAAGAGAAAGAGGCAATAGTTCAGGCATGGGTCTGATCAAGGTAAAGATCAGGTTGGAGAGCAGAGATGGCAAAGTGGTGAGCCATGGCACATAGGAGTGTCGAGCATGGCAATGCAGTGGTGAGAGGAAGGCCACTTGGCGAGAGTTGCCTACGAATGCTGACATCCTAGGAAAGGTGTTTGCTACCACAGACAGAGTCTCCAAATTCCCCTGAGGTTGACCCTAAGAATGGTTAAGAGGAACCATAGCTGTAAGGGCGACTGAGCTGTAAGGAACTATATGCCTAGATGATAATGTGGACGAAGAGTTCTTTTCTGATCTAGAGAATGTGGTTATTATCATGAGTCATGAGAAATAATTAGTAAGATAATAAATCTGTCTTAGCTCAGTGATGAGGTTGCTGTATGAGGGGTTAGGACATGGATAGCTGTAAGCAACTATAATGAGAGATGTTAGTTGCTAAGAATCCATGTGGAAGGTCTGGGACCAAGCTGTTCTACTCTAGACCATCACTGGAGTGCGAATAAGACAGAGAGGGATGATCTTACTGGTTATAGATATGACTGCGTTATAAGAATCACATAGCTGTATAGGTCAGTAAGAAGTTCTCTTCAGGAAAGATGAGGTATCCCTTAAAATTTCGAGGATGAAATTTTTAAAAGGGGAGGAGAATTGTAACATCCCGATTTTTGGTCTAGGAGAACTGGGAAGTAGTCTGATATGGGCAGGCTGCTAAAACCGTAGTCCCAGGGTAGTAATCTGATATGGGCGGATCACTTACCTGTATTTTGTAGGATCCGAGGGATGAGCTAAGTCCTTCAGGATGTAAAGATGAGTTAAGTCTTTAACCTACAAAATCGGGACAGTTCGCCTAGGTTCAAAATGAGGAATGTGAGGAATATCCTAAGTCTTAAGCCTAGGAATTCTGCAGGAAAGCTTGATATGGGCTGGCTCCTGTGTAAGATAACCTGATATGGGCGGGTTGTCGAGCTTTTCAATTAACGATGACTCCCGAAGAATTTAGGGGATGAGTTATTGAAAGAGAATTTCTAGAACTTAAGATGAAGGATAAGAAGATGAGCAATGAGGCCAGAAAGAGAATGTAGGGGCAAAATTGTAATTATGGGAAAGATCGGGCTGGTAGCCGATGAGTACCATATTTTGCCAGAAAATAGAGAAAATTATGCTGATCATTTCACTGAATTGTGAAATGTGCATACGAGGTCTCAATGAGTATGAAAGAATTATGGAAAGTTTAAGGACAAAAAGGTGGGGTCCTTAAGTGTAGTTTTAGCCAAATGAAAAGGGACTTAAATGAAAAGAAGAAAAGTTCCTTGAGGCTAAAGTGTAATTAAAGAAAGTCAGGCCGGAAGTGGTTTGGACTGTCCGACGGCATTTCAGTCCCAGATTTCACCGGTAGAGAGAGCAAGGGACGCTCGGTAATCTGGCTTAATAAAGGAATTTTTGAAGACTCCAGATAGCCAGAAATGGACTGATCGTCCAAAAGTTATAAAAATTCATACCGGATATCCTAGATTTCAGATCTAGGTGAGAAAATACAGGATGATACGTCCTTATGGGGCGGATGTCGGGAAACTGACAGAATACCGATAGGAGGCCTGTAGAAAAAGTTATTCGCAAATTAGAAAATCCAGACGGGAGTGTGAGGCCTCCGGGTATCCGATAGGGAAATTTATCGGTATTTGAAAAGAGACTGAATGAGTTCCGATAACCTCAGTCAGATGACTGATATGACTCACAGGGATGCCTGAACACCGCAGGCCAGTGTATCGGACAGAAGGAGCGGGTGTCCGGATATGTGTATAAACGGTGAATAATAGATAAAATATTCAATAATTATTAACAGGGGAAGATTCCTCGTAATGCGTGCCATGAAGGTAATGGACCCTGAGAGGCCCAATAATGGCGCCAACAAAGGCCCAGTAAGACCCTTGGACTGATAGGTGGGCCAGTGTCCGGCAGAACCCCGGAAAAGTGCAAAATTACGAAAATACCCCTGTGTTGTACTAAAGGGGTAGTAGATGTATGAGGGCATTTTGGTCATTCTGGATAGGCCCAGGAGCTAAGGCACATACAGATAAAGTTACTTAGAGTCAGTATATGCCCTGACAGAGTACAGAAGGGTGTGAAATGACGATTTTACCCTTAGGGTTAAAATAGCACAAGAAATGGCACCCAAGGGTATTTTGGTAATTTGCCAAGGGATGTTTCTTGGGAATCGAGCCATCAGATTACTTGAGCTTGATCAGGATCCAAGATAACATACCCAGAGCCCAAAAACGTAGGCCCAGTGATATGTGGGAAAAAGTGGCATTAAAATACTATTTTAATGCTGTTTCAATAAAGTAAAGTTACTCGGTCGGCACGATAACCGAGGAGGTGATCAGATAAAGTCCGAGACTTATCTGGATAGCATTGGAAGGCGTGAAAGGTCCCTTCCAGGTGCCACATGGCGCAATCTTAGAGGCAGAAGAAAAGTTGAGGGCACGTATTACGGTGCAAGATTCTGGACCGGTACTGGATTGGACTGAACTGCTGAGTCAGCTGATGAGGTGTCCAGGAATTGTGACATGTGAAGAATGTGGCGATGAGGTGTCCCGGTGAGGTGTCCTGGATGATGTCATGCATGATGCAGTAAAAAGGAATAAAGAAAAATAGGAAAAACCAGGACCACATGTTCAGATGGCTTCAAAATTACAGAAATGCCATCCATTAAAGCTATAAATACCCCCTTCCCCTCCCATTTTATGCATCCCACGTTTTTGGCAAGAAAAGAGAGAGAAAGAAGAGAGAGAAGGAGAAAGAAAGAAAGAAAGGAAGTTCTGGTGGAGTTGAAAGCAGTATAGAAGTTCTGGAGTTCTGCTTTTGAGGTAGTAACTAATCCTAGCTTTTATGTAATGGCTTTGTGATTTGTTGTGCTATTGTTTGGTTGGATTGTTGTCTTATATGTTATGCTTGAAGCTCTACTGCAATGCTATGATCATATGTTATTGAGTATGGAAGCACGCAGCATACTTATCTATACACAATCACAAGCAAGCACCGTCACTCTGCATTACATATATTATTATGATTATTACTACTGAGATTCCCCCGAATCTCATTCCCATATATAACATTACAGGGGAGGTTCTGTCAAAATAAAATCTGGAAATTTTAAGAGACGCCGTTAGGATGCCAAAATTCTGGCAACGAAGAAGGAACAAAGAAAGGAACTGATACGTACTGTGTACGTAGGTGCTGTCTAAGGAGGCTGGAAGTGAGTGGACCTAGCCGGTTCATCCAGTCTTTCCTGGGTACTTACGTAGAATGGTAGTTCCTACGGGAATTACCGAATCGGTACAAGATCGGTTACTTTCTACAGAAGGAATGTAGCAGTTATGCTGCCGAATTTTAGACAGGAAGAGATGTAATAGAAATAAGAGAATTTGGTGTATGATTTGTTGTATGACATTTTATTATTTAATAATAAATATTGCTTGGCATGTTCAATTTGTGGATGACGAATTAAGGGAGAAATTCGTAGGTCCTGAGGTAGCAGTATTTTGACCTCAGTTTGACCCAGTAAACGGAGGAGTTTGGCTATGAAATTTGGTGAGCCAGTAGTACACATCTGGGGCATTACGTGGATAGGTAATAAGACTTGTTTGGATGTGTAGAATGAGATTAAGCAGTTTTCAAATTAAAAGTCCAGAATAAGGAACTTAAGAGTAAAATTTTGAATTTCTAGGCTTAAGTTAAGATATAATCAAGCTAATATTACTTCTGCAAGTGTACTCTGAGGGGTCTAAGGGAGGATGTTTCAGATATCATTCATCATCTTTCACTATTACTTCTGTTCTCTAGGGTATTCTCCCCTAGGTCTACTACTTCTTTGTGATGGAATCCCTCTGCTCAGGGAACATTGAGCTCTTTATCTATTACCCACCATGTCTCTCACCTTAGGCCATGTGCTAGGATCATTCCTGGGCAAATCTCAATCTAACTTTTAGGTTTTCTATTCAGAGCAGCTGAATAAAACCCCTGCAGCGTAGATCTACTCTTAGTTATCACATAGAGGATCTACTTTTCCACATTGTCTTAAACTGATCTTTCGTACCTCAGTACCTTTGTACTGTCTAGCTTATCATATGCTATACCAATCCTCTAGCTGGTGGACTTCAGCGAGTTTGGTACCGTCATTCATATGGCCTCTGCTATATTTTGTTGTGACCTAAGAACTGCATAGTCACAACTCACATGCTCTGCGACTTTTAGTCGCCACCGTCGTATACTACTCGTCACAACCTGGCATCTCTGCGTCCTTTAGTCACGACCTATCTCTCATAACATCGTGACCTGGACTCCTTTGTACACTGGTCGCGTACTGCAATATTACTCATCGCGACCTGAGGTCTTCTTACGTCACAACATCAACTTATCTGTACATATTAGTCGCGACATAAGACCCCTCTTCTCTACTTCCTACTTTTAAAACATGTAGTCATACTCATCCTCATACAACGGCAACATACTAGGTATAGGGTAGCTCAATAGTGTGCATACTGGACAATACAATCCAATCCAATACAGGATTTATCCATTCATTATCCAGTGGAAACAGAACACAAATAAACTCGTACCTTAGTTTGGCACAGGAGACTTTCTTATCTCGTTGCCAGTCGAGGTATATATTCTTCCCTAAGTCGAGTATCTTTCGCCTGTTGTGTTCTGTGGACACTCCCTGGCATAATGTCCATACTTTCCACACCTATAGCGTAACCCTTGACCTACTGGACAAGGCCTCATACCATGGTCTCGATCACAGTTCCTACATTCATTAGGCCTTGGTTGCCTACTAACTTCTCTTGGCCCACTACCTGGCCTACTTCCTTGCTTCTTATTAACTTTTGACCCATATGCTGGCTCATTTCTCTTCTTACTGTTCCTTTTCAAGGAACCTGGTGGCATCACTTTCAGTGGTACTGATGGAGTAAGCTCACTCTTTTCTGGTTATTGCACATTCCTTTGTAAACTGCCAGCTGGGTCTTTCTTTCAATGGAACATTCTAAAACCTTAAAGATTTTCTCTAACTAGCTTACCCAATCCTCAGCTACTTGAGTGTCAAAAGTCCCTTCAACATGGGCGGATTAAACTTATGGAATCGTTCCATCCATGTTTGCAGACTTTCCTGGTCATTATTATTTCTTATAGACCCCTGATGTCTATTCATTCCAGTCTGCTCATGATCTGGCTGAGGTTCAGGTTCTATATCATTCTCTGGTACTACCTCCTTCCCAGACTGCTGTAATCTTGCAACCGCAGCAGCAACCGCCGTAGTGATAGCAGAATCTCGCTCTTGATCTTGGCAAGCCTGGGTTGCCCACATCTCATCGTGACTTAACTTGTTGTAACTTGGATATCTGGCATCCTCACTACAGTATCTGGTTACAACACGATACCTCGAGCTACTCTTGTAGCTTCCTTAGTCGTGAACTGATCAAATTCTGTCTCTATCTCTAGAGGAAACTGCTTCTTAAACATTATTCTGCTTAGTCCAGCCATATTGTGTTAATAAACATGAGACCTCGACTGTATCGGCTGACTAAGATTAGCCCATCATAATCATATCCTTCGTAAGACTATAGAGCTCGGGGTCCAGCCTCAACATCTGGGTGTCACTGTCTTCTGTCTAAACCTTTCCAAGCAGTGAACACCATCCCTATATCCTACTCTAGGGAGAGGACCACTCAAACTTCTCATTTGTTTAAGGAATCAAACTAACTAAACCAGAGCATCACTGAGCCAGAACCTTCTGTTCTGTGCCAGAATCTTATGCTCGAAGCCAGAACCCTTTGTTCTGTGCTATCCTTATTCTGTACTAACACCATAAATTATTTGTTCAGAGCATTTCCTAAGCCAGAATCCTTTGCTCTGATACCAAAATGAAACATCCTTACTTTCGTATGTCTTAGGGACCATTCAGTAGCATTTAGAACCACTTTCAAGGTCATTGAAATCCAATTTCTCAATCTGGAGTTTTACTCTTATCGAGTACTGTTCACTGTGTAAATTCCAGCATTTCTACTTTGCATACATATACATACATCCATCATATATCAGTCAAACATGCCAAACAACAATTATTATTAAATAATAAGTCATTATACATCAGGGCATGTATGAAATTCTCATATTTCTATTACATCATTTTTTTGCCTAAACTCCGGCAGCATAACCGCTACGCTTCATCTGTACAAAGAACTGAACCGTACTGATTCGATAATCCCCTCATGAGAACTACCATTCTACATAGTACCCAGGAAAGACTAGATGAACCGGCTAGGTCCACTCACTTGTAGCCTCCTTAGACAGCACTACGTACACAGTACTTATCATATACTGATGTTCAGTCTTTACTTCGGCAGCATAACGGCGTCTCTTAAAATTCCCAAAATTCATTTCGACATAACCTCCCCTGTAATGGGTTATTTATTGGGATGAGATTCGGGGGAATCTCAGTAGCAACAATCATAACAATATATGTAATGCAGAGTGACAGTGCTTGCTTGTGATTGTGTACAGATAAGTATGCTGCGTGCTTCCATGCTTAATAACATATGAGCATAGCATTACAGCAGAGCTTCAGACATAACATATAAGACAACAATCCAACCAAACAATAGCACAACGAATCACAAAGCCATTACAATAAAGCTATGATTAGTTACTACCTCAAAGGCTCAGCAGAGCTCTACTATCTCTATTCTGCTTCCAGCTCCGCCAGAACTTCCTTTCTTTCTTTCTTCCTCTCACTTTCTCTCTCTAGCACCTCCTCCTCTCTCTAAAATGGGCTCTTGGCCTTGGCATATGAATGGCAAGGGGGGGTATTTATAACCTCCTCCAATGGCAATCTCGTAATTTCCATGAACTTTGATCCTGCGATCCTGGTTTTTCCTGGATTTTCCTATTTTCTTTAATTCCTCCTTTACTGCATCATGCATGACATCATTGGGTCACCTCACCAGGACACCTCAGCGCCACATTTATCACATGTCTGAAATCCTGGACACCTCAGCAGCTGACTCAGCATGATGACTCACCGGTCCAGTCTCTTACCTCGTAATACGTGTCCTCAACTTTTTCTTCTGCCTTTATGTTGGCGCCATGTGTCATCTTACTGGCACCTGTCACGCCTTCCAATGCTATCTAGATAAATCCAGGACTTTATCTGATCGCCTCCTCGATTATCGTGCCGACCGAGTAACTTTACATTATTGAAACAGTCCTAAAATAGTATTTTAATGCCACTTTTTCCCACATATCACTGGGCCTACGTTTTTGGGCTCTGAGAATCTTATCTTGGATCCTGATCAAGCCTAAGTACTCTGATGGCTCGATTCCCAAGAAACAGCCCTTGGCAAATTACCAAAATACCCTTGGGTGCCCTTTCTTGCACTATTTTAACCCTAAGGGTAAAATCGTCATTTCATACCCTTCTGTACTCTGTCAGGGTATATACTGACTCTTAGTAACTTTATATGTATGTACGTTGGCTCCTGGGCCTGTTCAGAATTACCAAAATGCCCTTCATTCATCTGTTACACTTTTGTACAACACAGGGGCATTTTCGTAATTTCGCACTTTTCCGGGGTTCTGCCGGACACTGGCCCACCTATCAGTCCAAGTGTCTTACTGGGCCTCTGTTGGCGCCATTATTGGGCCTTTCTGGGTCCAATACCTTCATGGCACGCATTACGAGGAATCTTCCCCCGTTAATAATTATTGAATATTTATCTATTATTCACCGTTTATACACATATCCGGACACCGGCTCCTTCTGTCCGAAACACTAGCCTGCGGTGTTCAGGCATCCCTGTGAGTCATATCAGTCATCTGACTGAGGTCATCCGAACTCATTCAGTCCCCTTTCAAATACCGATAAATCTCCCTATCGGATCCCCGGAGGCCTCACACTCCCGTCTGGATTTTCTGATTTGCGAATAACTTTTTCTACAGGCCTCCTATCGGTATTCTGTCAGTTTCCCGACATCCGCCCCATAAGGACGTATCATCCTGTATTTTCTCACCTAGATCTGAATTCTAGGATATCCGGTATGAATTTTTATAACTTTTGGACGATCATTCGATTTCTGGCTATCTGGAGTCTTCAAAAATTCCTGTATTAAGCCAGATTACCGAGCGTCACTTGCTCTCTCTACCGGTGAAATTTGGGACTGAAATACTTTCGGACAGTCCAAACCACTTCCGGCCTGACTTTCTTTAATTACAATTTAGCCCAAGGGAACTTTTCTTCTTTTCATTTAAGTCCCTTTTTACTTGGCTAAAATTACACTTAAGGACCCCACATTTTTGTCTACTTTCCTTTTTTGGCCTTGAAAATTTCCATAATTGCACTTAAATCCTTTCATTTCCTTTGCTAGGTCTAGGGGCATTATTGTCTTTTCATATTTTACCAGAGTATTCTCTGGCCCTGGACAACTATCCAGATACCCCTTCTTGACTGTCTAACCTTAGTCAAATGACCAAAATACCCTTTACTCATTCTTCAGTTATTCTATAACATAAGGGCATTTTCGTCATTTTGCACATTTTCCCGGACACCGGCCCCTCTTACCCCTGAACTGATATTATGGGCCTGGGCCTTCCCTGGTGTCACTACGGGCCTTAGACAACACTGTATGGCCTCTGTCCATAGTCCGATCATCTCTATTCGGACTGCTCTTCCTTTACCGATTATAACTGTAAATTCCAATTTTCAGGAATTTTTACAGAAAAATCGGGACCTCAAATCAAAATTCTGTGACTCCTCATTCAATCCGGAATCATTTTCTCTATCTCCCGGTATTTTCAGATATTTTATCCGGACCGGGCTGTTTTGGCCTGAAAAAGCACTCACGCGCACACTTTTCCAAAATGACCATTTTACCCCTGGTCATATTTCTAATTCTTTCATACATATAGAGACCTCATATGCACATTTCACATTTCAGTGAAATGATCAGCATAATTTTCTCTATTTTCTGGCAAAATATGGTACTCATCGGCCACCAGTCCGATCTTTCCCATAATTACGATTATGCCCTTGAATTCTCCTTCTGGCATCTCTAGGCCTAATAATTGGGGTGTTACACCACCCAACGGAACATTCAATCGGCATTCTAGAATGTCCACTTTTGTGACGAAAGTCATGCGTACTCGTCATGACGGGTGATCTAGCCTTCCTTGCTAGGGCAATAGAAAATTCTGCACACATATAGAGTTGAATGAAAAGTCACAACTCACCTCAACATTCAATGAGAATTCTAGAATGCCTACTTTTGTTGTGGCATCGATCATTAAGGATCTCGAGAGTGCACTTGTACCCTCTGCTAGCGTACTTTTTGCACTCTTCTAGAGTTGAATATAAAGCCACAAAAAGTCTTAACGTTCAATGTTGAATCGAGAACGCCGATTGCATTGCAAAATTCATGCATACCTGTCACGAACAAAGACCTAGTGTTTCTAGCCTCTTCTAGCGTACATTTTGCACTGTTCAAGACTTGAATACATTCAATAAGAATTCTAGAATGCCTACTTTTGTTGTGGCATCGATCATTACGGATCTCGAGAGTGCGTTTGTACCCTCTGCTAGCGTACTTTTTGCACTCTTCTAGAATTGAATATAAAGGCACGAACAGTCTTAACGTTCAATGTTGAATCGAGAACGCCCGATTGCCTTGCAAAATTCACGCATACCTGTCACAAATCAAAGACCTAGTGTTTCTAGCCTCTTCTAGCGTACGTTTTGCACTGTTCAAGAGTTGAATACAATCAATAAGAATTCTAGGATGCCACTTTTGTTGTGGCTTCTATCCATACAGATCTCGAGAGTGTTTCTAGCCTCTTCTAGCGTACGTTTTGCACTGCTCTAGACTTGAATAGCAAGTCAGGCACGTTCTTAACAGTCAATGTTGAGTCTAGAATGCCCTCTTTTGTTGCAAAATTCATGCATATCGGTCACCAATCAGTGACCTACTGTTTCTAGCTAGAAGTATGGAACTTTTGCATACTTGTAGAATTGAATGGAAATTCATGACCCACCTCAACATTCAATAAGAATTCTAGAATGCCTACTTCTGTTGTGGCATCGATCATTACGGATATCGGGATCGCCCACTTTCCTTGAGAAATTGAGAAATATTCATCACGAGGAGTGATGTACCTTCTTTAGCTGGCAATAGGGAACTTCTAACACTCTTACAGATTCGAGTTAAAACGCACCACCCAGCTGGACTTGGAATGGGCATTCTAGAATGTCCACTTTCCTTGCAAAAGTCAAGCTGATTCGTCATGAGCGAGTGATCTCATCTTCATAGCTAGCACTACGGAAATTTTGCACACTTAAATAATATAATGAAATGTCACCACCCACCTCAACATTCAGTAAGAATTCTAGAATGCCTACCTTGGTTATGGCATCGATCATTCCAGATCTCGAGAGCATATTTGTAGCCTCTGCTAGCGTACTTTTTGTACCCTACTAGAGTTGAATAAAAGTCAAGAGCCATCTGAACATTAAATGCTGAATCTAGAATGCCCTGTTTCATTGCAAAATTCACGCATGTCCTCCATGAATTAGAGACCTAGTGTTTCTAGCTAGAACTAGGGAACTTTGAGCACAGTTACAGACATGAGAGAAAAGTCACCACCCACCTCAACCTTGAAGGAGAACCCTAGAATGAGAAGTTCAACAATATTCATCACGAGGAGTGATGTACCTTCTTTAGCTGGTATTAGGGAGCTTCAAACCCTCTTACAGATTTGAGTGAAAACACACCACCCAACGGAACTTTCAATCGGCATTCTAGAATGTCCACTTTTGTGGCGAAAGTCATGCGTACTCGTCATGAACGAGTGATCTAGCCTTCCTAGCTAGGGCAATAGAAAATTCTGCACACATATAGAGTTGAATGAAAAGTCACAACTCACCTCAACATTCAATAAGAATTCTAGAATGCCTACTTTTGTTGTGGCATCGATCATTACGGATCTCGAGAGTGCGTTTGTACCCTCTACTAGCGTACTTTTTGCACTCTTCTAGAGTTGAATATAAAGCCACGAAAAGTCTTAACGTTAAATGTTGAATCGAGAACGCCCGATTGCCTTGCAAAATTCATGCATACCTGTCACGAATCAAAGACCTAGTGTTTCTAGCCTCTTCTAGCGTACGTTTTGCACTGTTCAAGACATGAATACATTCAATAAGAATTCTAGAATGCCTACTTTTGTTGTGGCATCGATCATTACGGATCTCGAGAGTGCGTTTCTACCCTCTACTAGTGTACTTTTTGCACTCTTCTAGAATTGAATATAAAGCCACGAACAGTCTTAACGTTCAATGTTGAATCGAGAATGCCCGATTGCATTGCAAAATTCATGCATACCTATCACGAATCAAAGACCTAGTGTTTCTAGCCTCTTCTAGCGTACGTTTTGCACTGTTCAAGAGTTGAATACAATCAATAAGAATTCTAGGATGCCACTTTTGTTGTGGCTTCTATCCATACAGATCTCGAGAGTGTTTCTAGCCTCTTCTAGCGTACGTTTTGTGAAACATCCTCCCTTAGACTCTTCAGAGTATACTTGCGGAAGCAATATTAGCTTGAATATATCTTAACTTAAGCCCAGAAATTCAAAATTCTACTCTTAAGTTCCTTATTCTGGACCTTTAATTTGAAAATTAATTTATCTCGTTCTACACATCCAAATGTGGCTTATTACCTATCCACGTAATGCCCCAGATGTGTACGACTGGCCTTCCAAATTTCATAGCCAGACTCCTTCGTTTACTAGGTCAAACTGAGGTCAAAACACTGCTACCTCAGGACCTGCGAATTTCTCTTTTAATTCATCATCCCCAATTTAAACATGCCAAACGATATTTATTATTGAATAGCAAAATGTCATACAACAAGGCATACACAAAATTCTCATATTTCTATTACATCTTTCCCTGCCTAAAATCTGGCAGCACAACCGCTACATTCCTTCTGTAGAAAGTAACCGATCTTGTACCGATTCGGTAATTCCCGTAGGAACTACCATTCTACGTAAGTACCCAGGAAAGACTGGATGAACCGGCTAGGTCCACTCACTTCCAACCTCCTTAGACAGCACCTACGTACACAGTACGTATCAGTTCCTGTCTTTGTTCCTTCTTCGTTGCCAGAATTTTGGCAGCCCAACGGCGTCTCTTAAAATTTCCAGATTTTATTTTGACACAACCTCCCCTGTAATGTTATATATGGGAATGAGATTCGGAGGAATCTCAGTAGTAATAATCATAACAATATATGTAATGCAGAGTGACGGTGCTTGCTTGTGATTGTGTATAGATAAGTATGCTGCGTGCTTCCATATTCAATAACATATGATCATAGCATTGTAATAGAGCTTCAAGCATAACATATAAGACAACAATCCAACCAAACAATAGAACAACAAATCACAACGACATTACATAAGAGCTAGGATTAGTTACTACCTCAAAAGCAGAACTCCAGAACTTCTATACTGCTTCCAACTCCACCAGAACTTCCTTTCTTTCTTTCTATCTCCTTCTCTCTCTTCTTTCTCTCTCTTTTCTTGCCAAAAACGTGGGATGCATAAAATGGGAGGGGAAGGGGGTATTTATAGCTTTAATGGATGGCATTTCTGTAATTTTGAAGCCATCTGAACATGTGGTCCTGGTTTTTCCTGGATTTTCCTATTTTTCTTTATTCCTTTTTACTGCATCATGCATGACATCATCCAGGACACCTCACCGGGACACCTCATCGCCACATTCTTCACATGTCACAATTCCTGGACACCTCATCAGCTGACTCAGCAGTTCAGTCCAATCCAGTACCGGTCCAGAGTCTTGCACCGTAATACGTGTCCTCAACTTTTCTTCTGCCTCTAAGATTGCGTCATGTGGCACCTGGAAGGGACCTTTCACGCCTTCCAATGCTATCCAGATAAGTCCCAGATTTTATCTGATCACCTCCTCGGTTATCGTGCCGACCGAGTAACTTTACTTTATTGAAACAGCATTAAAATAGTATTTTAATGCCACTTTTTTTCACATATCACTGGGCCTACGTTTTTGGGCTCTGGGAATGTTATCTTGGATCCTGATCAAGCTCAAGTACTCTGATGGCACGATTCCTAAGAAACACCCCTTGGCAAATTACCAAAATGCCCTTAATCTCTCTTTCTTTACTTTATTAGGTCTAGGGGCATTATTGTCTTTTCCCATCTTACCAGAAGTGGTTTGCACCGCCCGACAGTATTTCAGTCCCAGATTCTACCCGAAGGTAGGGTAGGTGACGCCGGGTAACCAAGCCTAATACCGGAATTTTTGAAGACTCCAGATAGCCAGAAATGGACTGATCGTCCAAAAGTTATAAAAATTTATACCGGATACCCTAGATTTCAGATATAAGTGGGAAAATACAGGACGATGCGCCTTTATGGGGCGGATGTCAGGAAACTGACAGGATACCGATAGGAGGTCTGTAGGAAAAGTTATTCACAAAATAGAAAATCCAGACGGGAGTGTGAGGCCTCCGAGGATCCGGGTAGGAGATTTATCGGTATTTTTAAAGGGGCTGAATGCGATCGGATGACTTCGGTCAGATGACCGTTATAACCCCCAACGATGCCTGAACACAGTAGGACACTGTATCTGGGAAAAAGAGCCGGTGTCCGGAAAAGGTATATAATCGGTAAATAATAGTTAAAATATTCAATGAACTGTGTTAAAGGAAGATTTCTCGTAATGCGTGCCATACAGGTAATGGACCCAGGAAGCCCAAAAATGGCGCCATTAGAGGCCCAATAAGACTCTTGGACTGATAGGTGGGCCAGTGTTCAGCAGAACCCCGGAAAAGTGCGAAATTACGAAAATGCCCCTATGTTGTACAAAAAGGGCAGCAGATGAATAAAGGGTATTCTGGTCATTTTGGACAGACCCATAGGTCAAGACATGTATAAATAAGGTTGACTAGAGCCAGTATAAGCTTTGACCGGGTCCAGAAAGGTGGGAAATGACGATTTTGCCCTTAGGGTTAAAATAGGATAAGATAAGGCACCAAGGGCATTTTGGTCATTTCGCAGGGGATCTGTAATTGAGTCTGGACCCAGTATTAAAAAGTTAATGATATAAAGGGTCTAGATACTAAATGTGAGGTCAGTAGACATAAAAAGGATCTTCAGAAACATCAGATTCAGAAAACGGCACGTTTTTCGAGGCGATGGACCGGGCCGGTACCGGATGGGACCGAAAAGCTTCCAGAACCTCCAAATTTCGTCACATGAAGCATATGGGTGGTGAGGTGTCCTATGAGGTGTCCCATGAGGTGTCCAGGGTGATGCAGTAAAAGAGAATTAAAGAAAATAGGAAATTCCAGGAAAAACCAGGACCACAGGATCATAAGTCTTCCTAATTACAAGATTGCCATTGCTCAACACTATAAATACCCCCTTACTCCTTCATTTCGGTGCAAGCAAGAAAGAGAGGAAGAAAGAAGTTCTTGAGAGAGAAAGTGAGAGAAAGAAAGAAGTAAGGAAGTTCTGGTGAAGTTGGAAGTAGTAGAGAGGTTCTGAAGCTCTGCTTTTGAGGTAACAACTAATCCTAGCTCTTATGTAATGTCTTTGTGATGTGTTGTTTTGTTTGGTTGATTGTTGTCCTATATGTTATGCTTGAAGCTCTATTCCAATGCTATGATCATATGTTATTGAATATGGAAGCATGCAGCATACTTATCAGTACACAGTCACAAGCAAGCACCGTCACTCTGCATTACATATTTTGTTATGATTATTGTTACTGGGATTCTTTTGAATCTCATTCCCAAACATAACATTACAGGGGAGGTTCTGTCAAAATAAAATTTGGAAATCTTAAGAGACGCCGGTAGGCTGCCGAAATTTCGGCAACGAAGACAGAACAAAGAAAGGAACTGATACGTACTGTGTACGTAGTGCTGTCTAAGGAGGCTGGAAGTGAGTGGACCCAAAAGGTTCATCCAGTCTTTCCTGGGTACTACGTAGAATGGTAGTTCTCATAAGGGAATTACCGAATCGGTACAACATCGGTTACTTTCTAAAGAAGAATCGTAGCAGTTATGCTGCCGGATTTTAGACAGAGAAGGATGTAATAGAATATGAGGGAGTTAATCATGCACTGATATATAACAGTTGATTATTTGATATTAATTGTTATCTGGCCTGTATGACTGATATGTGTTGGTTGTATGCTTGGGTATGTAAAGACTAAATGCTGAAAATAGGCTCAGTGAACAGTAACTCGTGAAGACCCATTCATGTTTGATAAATCACTAAAAATAGTAAATGATTGAATTAATGTACGAAAGTTTTAGGGTAGAAAGTAGACATACTAAGATTTAATTTTATATATAGAATGTCTAATTTGGATGTATACACGAAAAGATATAAATTGTTAAAGTTGGGACCAGAATGCTGGATTCAGGAGAAAGTCATTGGATGAACAGTAATATTGGAACGTTGACCCACGTTAAATTTGTCAAGGATTGGTCAACCAATGATTTTTATCTGAAATATATTTGAGTTAGCTTCATGTATCAATTTGAACCACTTCATTTCGATTTTTCTAGAATTAGTTATGAATTATCAAAGTCAGGTCACTCATCTGGAATTTGCCATAGTGAACAGTACTCGATATGAATAAAATTCCAGATTAAGTGTTTAGACTTCAATGACCCTGAAAGTGGTTTAAGTGCTACTGAATGGTCCCTAAGATGTATAAAAAATAAGGATGTGACATTTTGGTATCAGAGCAAAGGATTATGGCTTAAGAAATGCTCTGATTAGATGATTTATAGAAAGATATACCATGATAAAGCCGTCATAATTAATACTAAGTTAGTGTTTGCAGGATGGCTAGACATAGATTTGGGTCTGAAACTACAGTAAACCAATGGAAATTAAGACCAGAGGTCTCTAGTTCAGATAGTTCAGAAGAAGAGATAGTAAGCAATGATTCTGACCTCTGGACACCTCCAGTAGCTGGTGATTCTGAGGAGGATAGTTCCTCGGTAGGATCAAACTTTCCAATTGATGATCAGGAGGTGATGATAACAGAAGGCCCTATTCCTGCCATTCCCATAAGTGCGGTACCCTTGAATATAACAGACAGTTCAGGATCCAGCCAAGTACGTGTTCAGAGTAATGCGCCAGATCCCAGTAGGCCCGAAGTGACTCTAGTAGAAATGTATTTGGGAGGTTTAATCGTAAGAATGGTCCCAGGGAGGAACCTGAGTAGAGAGCAACTTGAGAGCTCGGTAGCATTAGCCCGACAACTATACGAGTTGAGGCAGACCCTGTTCGAAAACATAGATCAAGATTATTCGGTCTACCAGGAGTTTATCACAAGGGTGAAAGCCATATATCAAGCCTGGGATCTAAATGTGTTAACCATGGGGCTTTGGCTAGAAATTATGAATGACGTATTGCCGAAGACTCCTACCTGGAGATCGGAGTTGGACCAGTATTTTAATAGAGAATCATATTGTACCATATCCGACTGGATCTACCTAGTAGAAGAATATATTAGAATGAAGTTTAAGAAAAATTAGAGTAATATTTCTAATGTATAAAAGACTAGAATGGTACTGTAATATGTACATATACTCTGAATGTATATTATGTGTGAAATGAAATGAAAAGGAATCATGTTATTTATCGTATTCCCTTCTGTTTTTAAGTATAACAAAATGGTACGAACGAGGAGAACTATTCCAGCTGAGGAACCCCGAGAGGCTGGAAACCTTAATCAAATGATTCTAGAACGATTAGAACAGCAACAAAAGATGATAGAAGAAATGAGAGCTGCTCAAGCACGAAATGAACAAGAAAGAGATGCTGCCATAGCCGCGGCAGTAGCAGCAGCTGTAAATAATTTAAGACCGCCAGAGCCTTCAGGAGCAACTAGTAGAGAACCTGAAGAAGTACCCCAGCAGGCGGAACAGCCCCAGAGAATGGTTGAATCAAGGGAGGAGGCAGTTGGCATCCAACAATGGATGGTGCGATTTTGCAAACACAATCCTCCCATATTCGAAGGGACATTTGAAGTACATGTAGCAGAAAATTGGGTCAGCAGATTAGAGAAGATCTTTAAGGTCCTCGACTGCCCGACTGAAACCAAGGCCCAAATGGCCATCTATCAATTGGAAAAGGATGCGGATAGATGGTGGAAGAATACAGAGTTACTTCTCTAAGCAAGAGATATTCCAGTTACCTGGGAAGTATTTCTTGAGCAATTTTATGAGAAATATTTTCCTCAATCTGTCAGAGATGAAAGGGAGGCTGAATTCCTTGTGCTGAGGCAAGGAGAAAAAGAATCTTTTGATGAATATTTGGCCAAGTTCATCCGGCTATCTCAATATTCAACTTACTTACGGTAAGTGGATGACGAACGCTGGATGACAGAAAGAATGATTCGAGGGCTGAATTCTATGTTAAAGGAGAAGTTAACTCCCCAACAATACAGCCAGTTCAATAAGGCTGTGGAAGCATGTCGAATCGTTGAGAACAGCATGAATCATAGAATGCTGTCCAGATCTGGGAGTAAAGATCAAGCGACTCCTGATAAGGCCGGACGGAATCAAGAAGCGGCCAGTGGGAGCGGCTATAAGAAAAGAAAGCGCCCGTGGCAGACCAAGAGGCCTAATAGGGGAAATTTCCGCGGAAGATCCAATAACAGGGATCCAAAGGCCCCAGTATGTGAAAAGTGTGGAAAGAATCATGGTGACAGACCATGCTTGATGGGCCAGAATGTATGCTACACCTGCGGAAAGCCCGGACATTTTTCCAGGGAATGTCCTCAAGCTATAACTGATCCAAGGCCAAGGACGGCGGGACGAGTGTTTGCACTCACTAGAGAGGATGCTCAGCGATCATCTGAGATGATCCAAGGTACAATCTATCTCAATGATCATGCTGTGACTGCCCTATTTGATTCGGGTGCAAGTCATTCCTTTATATCTTATGAATGTGCTAAATGCCTAGGCCTTCTGATCAGCAAGTTACGTTATGATATACAGGTGAAAACTCCCACCAACGCTAGGGTGATCACATCTGATGTCTGTCTAAATAGTGTGGTGCGTTATGAGCACTGCAGTACCACCCTGGACCTGATCTGTATGCCTTTCCAGGAGATTGAGGTCATACTCGGTTTAAATTGGTTATCCTCCAATAATGTGATGTTGGACTGCAGAAACAAGACCCTAGTTCTTGGTCCAAAGATCACTGATCGGAGCTTAGAAGTACAACTGAACTTCGTGACAGAGGCTCAGGTAGAAAAATGTCTACGGAAAGGATGTCAGGGATATGTGGTATTCTTTTCTGTTCAAACAGAAGTGGAGGAAGGCATCGAGGAGGTTCCTGTAGTCAATGAATTTCCTGAAGTCTTTCCAAAGGAGATTCAGGGATTGCCTTCGGAGCGTGAAGTGGAGTTTGCGATCGACATTGTACCTGGAGCTGGACCAGTATCAAAAGCCCCATACAGGATGGCTCCCAACGAAATGATGGAACTGAAGAAGCAAATTGAGGAGCTATTGGAGAAGGGTTTTATACGACCCAGTGTATCTCCATGGGGTGCTCCAGTACTGTTCGTCAAGAAGAAAGATGGTAGCTTAAGGCTGTGCATTGACTACAGGGAATTAAATAAGCTTACAGTTAAGAACAAGTATCCTCTTCCCAGAATTGATGACCTGCTAGATCAATTGGCAGGAGCAAGCTTATTCTCCAAGATTGACTTGAGATCTGGCTACCATCAACTAAGGGTCAAGCCAGATGATATTCCAAAGACGGCGTTCAGAACGCGCTACGGACATTTTGAATTTTTGGTGATGCCTTTTGGACTAACCAATGCACCTGCTATTTTCATGGACTATATGAACCGGATTTTCAGGCCTTATCTAGATCAGTTCGTTGTGGTCTTTATTGATGATATTCTGGTGTACTCCAAATCTCCAGAGGAGCATGAAAGGCATTTGAGGATTGTTCTTGGTACCCTTAAAGAGAAGAAGCTCTATGCTAAGCTGAGTAAGTACGAGTTTTGGCTTTCAGAAGTCAAATTTCTCGGTCATGTCATATCCCGAGACGGGGTAGCTGTGGATCCTAGCAAAGTTGAAGCAGTTTTGAGCTGGGAACAGCCAAGGACAGTGACAGAGATTAGAAGTTTTCTCGGCCTAGCAGGGTACTACAGACGATTCATTCAAGACTTTTCTCGAATTGCCTTACCACTTACCAAGCTGACCAGAAAGAATCAGCAGTTTAAGTGGGATGAGAAGTGCGAGGCTAGCTTCCAGCAATTGAAGCAGAGATTAACGACTACTCCCGTGCTGATTATTCCAGACCCAACTCAGACTTATGTAGTCTACACTGATGCTAGCAAGCAGGGGCTGGGATGTGTGCTTATGCAGCAAGGTCGAGTAGTAGCCTACGCCTCTCGGCAGTTAAAGCCACATGAAGAGAATTATCCCACTCATGATCTGGAGCTTGCGGCAGTGGTCTATGCCCTGAAGATATGGAGGCACTATTTATACGGAGCAACGATAGAGTTGTTTTGCGACCACAAAAGCCTGAAGTATCTGCAAGATCAGAAGGAGCTGAACATGAGGCAGCGACGATGGATGGAATTGTTAAAAGATTATGACTTCCAGATTAAATACCATCCAAGAAAAGCCAATGTGGTAGCTGATGCCCTGAGTAGAAAGGTGGTGCAGGTTGCATACATGATGATCAAGGAATTGGAACTGATAGAAGATATGCGCGACTGGAGCCCTCTATATCAAATGCAACTGACGGAGAATCCTTTTGGAGGAGTTCATGTCAGATCTTGCATAGAAGATGAGATCAAAGAGGCTCAGGAACAGGATAAGCTCGCAGTAATATTCAAAGACAAGCTGGAGAAAGGGAAGACAAGGAATTTTGAGATGTCCCCAGACGGATTGCTACAGTTTAGGGGAAAACCCTATATCCCAAATGTTGGGGGATTAAGGGAAAGGATTCTGGAGGAAGCACATAAAAGCCGATATACGGTACATCCAGGTATGACCAAAATGTACCATGATGTTAAAAGGTTATTCTGGTGGCCTGGACTGAAGAAAGATGTTGTAGCTTACGTATCTAAGTGCTTAACCTGCCAGAAAGTGAAAGTTGAACATCAAAAGCCAGCAGGAACGTTGCAGCCTTTAGATATCCCTGAGTGGAAATGGGATGGGATTGCCATGGACTTTGTGGAAGGACTACCCTTGACACCAAGTAGACATGATGCGGTTTGGGTAGTAATCGATCGACTGACAAAGTCAGTACATTTCCTGGCAATCAATAAGAGAGATTCTCTAGAAAAGCTGGCAAAGCTGTATATAAAGGAGATCGTTAGACTCCATGGTATCCCAAGCAGCATTGTGTCTGATAGAGATCCTCGATTTACTTCAAATTTCTGGAGGGCTCTACAGGAAGAAATGGGCACTACTCTCAGATTCAGTACAGCTTATCATCCTCAGACAGATGGTCAATCTGAAAGAACAATACAGACGTTAGAGGATATGCTGAGAGCATGTGTCCTAGATTTCAAAGGCAGCTGGGATATCCATTTACCCCTTATAGAGTTTGCATATAACAATGGTTATCAGGCCAGTATACAGATGGCACCTTTTGAAGCACTCTATGGACGGAAATGTAGATCCCCCTTATGCTGGCTAGAGTTGAGCGAGAGAAGAATGCTTGGTCCGGATATAGTGGATCAAACTGCAGAACAAGTTGCGGTAATTAGAAAACGATTGTTGACGGCTCAAAGCAGACAGAAGAGCTATGCAGATGTCAGAAGGAAGCCGTTGGAGTTTGAAGAAGGAGAACATGTATTCCTTAAGTTAACTCCAACCACAGGAGCCGGACGATCGATTAAGGTGAAGAAGTTGCATCCAAGATACATCGGGCCATTCCAGATTCTCTCAAAGATAGGAGCAGTAGCTTACAAGTTGGCTCTTTCTCCGAATCTCAGCCAGATACATGATGTGTTCCATGTTTCCCAATTAAAGAAGTATATTCCAGATCCATCTCATGTGATTGAGCAAGATGAGGTCGCACTGCGAGATGACTTGACCTATGAGGTTGGACCGGTGCGAATTGCTGATAGAAAAGTCAAGCAGTTGCGGAATAAGCAAATTCCTTTAGTTAAGGTGATCTGGAAAGGCTTGACTGAACAAGAGGCTACATGGGAAACAGAAGAAAAGATGAAAGAGAAGTATCCAGAATTGTTTCTATAGGATAGGTGTAATGTAAATTTCGGGGACGAAATTTATTTTAAGGGGGAGAGAAATGTAATATCCTTAATTTTCTATACTGGTTCCTATGTACAGAATAAACGGAATATATGAGCTCTGTTTCAGGAAAAACATGTGGTCCTTTATGTAAAGAAAATGATTAAATTGCAAAAGAAAGGAAAAGAAAGGACTTAAATGCAAATATGGAAAGTTTAAGGTAAGGAAGGAAAGGTAGACAAAAATGTGGGGTCTTAAAGTGTAATTTTAGCCAAATTAAGGGACTTAATTATAAAGAAGGAAAAGTTCCCTGGGGCTAAAGTATAATTAAAGAAACTAGGCCAGAAGTGGTTTGCACCGCCCGACAGCATTTCAGTCCCAGATTCTACCCGAAGGTAGGGTAGGTGACGCCGGGTAACCAAGCCTAATACCGGAATTTTTGAAGACTCCAGATAGCCAAAAATGGACTGATCGTCCAAAAGTTATAAAAATTTATACCGGATACCCTAGATTTCAGATATAAGTGGGAAAATACAGGATGATGCGCCTTTATGGGGCGGATGTCGGGAAGCTGACAGGATACCGATAGGAGGTCTGTAGGAAAAGTTATTCACAAAATAGAAAATCCAGACGGGAGTGTGAGGCCTCCGGGGATCCGGGTAGGAGATTTATCGGTATTTTTAAAGGGGCTGAATGCGATCGGATGACTTCGGTCAGATGACCGTTATAACCCCCAACGATGCCTGAACACAGTAGGACACTGTATCTGGGAAAAAGAGCCGGTGTCCGGAAAAGGTATATAATCGGTAAATAATAGTTAAAATATTCAATGAACTGTGTTAAAGGAAGATTTCTCGTAATACGTGCCATACAGGTAATGGACCCAGGAAGCCCAAAAAATGGCGCCATTAGAGGCCCAATAAGACTCTTGGACTGATAGGTGGGCCAGTGTTCAGCAGAACCCCGGAAAAGTGCGAAATTACGAAAATGCCCCTATGTTGTACAAAAAGGGCAGCAGATGAATAAAGGGTATTCTGGTCATTTTGGACAGACCCATAGGTCAAGACATGTATAAATAAGGTTGACTAGAGCCAGTATAAGCTTTGACCGGGTCCAGAAAGGTGGGAAATGACGATTTTGCCCTTAGGGTTAAAATAGGATAAGATAAGGCACCAAGGGCATTTTGGTCATTTCGCAGGGGATCTGTAATTGAGTCTGGACCCAATATTAAAAATTTAATGATATAAAGGGTCTAGATACTAAATGTGAGGTCAGTAGACATAAAAAGGATCTTCAGAAACATCAGATTCAGAAAACGGCACGTTTTTCGAGGCGATGGACCGGGCCGGTACCGGATTGGACCGGAAAGCTTCCAGAACCTCCAAATTTCGTCACATGAAGCATATGGGTGGTGAGGTGTCCTATGAGGTGTCCCATGAGGTGTCCAGGGTGATGCAGTAAAAGAGAATTAAAGAAAATAGGAAATTCCAGGAAAAACCAGGACCACAGGATCATAAGTCTTCCTAATTACAAGATTGCCATTGCTCAACACTATAAATACCCCCTTACTCCTTCATTTCGGTGCAAGCAAGAAAGAGAGGAAGAAAGAAGTTCTTGAGAGAGAAAGTGAGAGAAAGAAAGAAGTAAGGAAGTTCTGGTGAAGTTGGAAGTAGTAGAGAGGTTCTGAAGCTCTGCTTTTGAGGTAACAACTAATCCTAGCTCTTATGTAATGTCTTTGTGATGTGTTGTTTTGTTTGGTTGATTGTTGTCCTATATGTTATGCTTGAAGCTCTATTCCAATGCTATGATCATATGTTATTGAATATGGAAGCATGCAGCATACTTATCAGTACACAGTCACAAGCAAGCACCGTCACTCTGCATTACATATTTTGTTATGATTATTGTTACTGGGATTCTTTTGAATCTCATTCCCAAACATAACATTACAGGGGAGGTTCTGTCAAAATAAAATTTGGAAATCTTAAGAGACGCCGGTAGGCTGCCGAAATTCCGGCAACGAAGACGGAACAAAGAAAGGAACTGATACGTACTGTGTACGTAGTGCTGTCTAAGGAGGCTGGAAGTGAGTGGACCCAGAAGGTTCATCCAGTCTTTCCTGGGTACTACGTAGAATGGTAGTTCTCATAAGGGAATTACCGAATCGGTACAACATCGGTTACTTTCTAAAGAAGAATCGTAGCAGTTATGCTGCCGGATTTTAGACAGAGAAGGATGTAATAGAATATGAGGGAGTTAATCATGCACTGATATATAACAGTTGATTATTTGATATTAATTGTTATCTGGCCTGTATGACTGATATGTGTTGGTTGTATGCTTGGGTATGTAAAGACTAAATGCTGAAAATAGGCTCAGTGAACAGTAACTCGTGAAGACCCATTCATGTTTGATAAATCACTAAAAATAGTAAATGATTGAATTAATGTACGAAAGTTTTAGGGTAGAAAGTAGACATACTAATATTTAATTTTATATATAGAATGTCTAATTTGGATGTATACACGAAAAGATATAAATTGTTAAATTTGGGACCAGAATGCTGGATTCAGGAGAAAGTCATTGGATGAACAGTAATATTGGAACGTTGACCCACGTTAAATTTGTCAAGGATTGGTCAACCAATGATTTTTATATGAAATATATTTGAGTTAGCTTCATGTAGCAATTTGAACCACTTCATTTCGATTTTTCTAGAATTAGTTATGAATTATCAAAGTCAGGTCACTCATCTGGAATTTGCCACAGTGAACAGTACTCGATATGAATAAAATTCCAGATTAAGTGTTTAGACTTCAGTGACCCTGAAAGTGGTTTAAGTGCTAATGAATGGTCCCTAAGATGTATAAAAAATAAGGATGTGACACTTACACAAAAGCCAGCCCATATCAAGTTACCTGCAGAATTCCTAGGCTTAAGACTTAGGATATTCCTCACATTCCTCATTTTGAACCTAGGTGAACTAACCCGATCCTGTAGGTTAAAGACTTAACTCATCTTTAAATCCTGAAGGACTTAGCTTATCCCTCGAATTCCTACAAAATACAGGTAAGTAATCCGCCCATATCAGATTACTACCCTGGAACTACGGGTTTAACAGCCTGCCCACATCAAACTACTTCCCAGTTCTCCTAGACCCAAAAATCAGGATGTTACATTTTGCACTGCTCTAGACTTGAATACCAAGTCAGGCACGTTCTTAACAATCAATGTTGAGTCTAGAATGCCCTCTTTTGTTGCAAAATTCATGCATATCGGTCACCAATCAGTGACCTACTGTTTCTAGCTAGAAGTATGGAACTTTTGCACACTTGTAGAATTGAATGGAAATTCAAACCCTCTTACAGATTTGAGTGAAAACACACCACCCAATGGAACTTTCAATCGGCAATCTAGAATGTCCACTTTTGTGGCGAAAGTCATGCGTACTCGTCATGAACGAGTGATCTAGCCTTCCTAGCTAGGGCAATAGAAAAATCAGCACACATATAGAGTTGAATGAAAAGTCACAACTCACCTCAACATTCAATAAGAATTCTAGAATGCCTACTTTTGTTGTGGCATCGATCATTACGGATCTCGAGAGTACTATTGTACCCTCTGCTAGCGTACTTTTTGCACTCTTCTAGAATTGAATATAAAGCCACGAACAGTCTTAACGTTCAATGTTGAATCGAGAAAGCCCGATTGCATTGCAAAATTCATGCATACCTGTCACGAATCAAAGACCTAGTGTTTCTAACCTCTTCTAGCGTACGTTTTGCACTGTTCAAGAGTTGAATACAATCAATAAGAATTCTAGGATGCCACTTTTGTTGTGGCTTCTATCCATACAGATCTCGAGAGTGTTTCTAGCCTCTTCTAGCGTACGTTTTGCACTGCTCTAGACTTGAATACAAGGTCAGGCACGTTCTTAACAGTCAATGTTGAGTCTAGAATGCCCTCTTTTGTTGCAAAATTCATGCATATCGGTCACCAATCAGTGACCTACTGTTTCTAGCTAGAAGTATGGAACTTTTGCACACTTGTAGAATTGAATGGAAATTCATGACCCACCTCAACGTTCAATAAGAATTCTAGAATGCCTACTTTTGTTGTGGCATCGATCATTACGGTTATCGGGATCGCCCACTTTCCTTGAGAAATTGAGAAATATTCATCACGAGGAGTGATGTACCTTCTTTAGCTGGCAATAGGGAACTTCTAACACTCTTACAGATTCGAGTTAAAACGCACCACCCAGCTGAACTTCGAATGGTCGTTCTAGAATGTCCACTTTCCTTGCAAAAGGCAAGCTGATTCGTCATGAGCGAGTGATCTCATCTTCATAGCTAGTGCTACGGAAATTTTGCACACTTCAATAATATAATGAAATGTCAAGACCCACCTCAACATTCCATAAGAATTCTAGAATGCCTACCTTGGTTATGGCATCGATCATTCCAGATCTCGAGAGCATATTTGTAGCCTCTGCTAGCGTTCTTTTTGCACCCTACTAGAGTTGAATAAAAGTCAAGAGCCATCTGAACATTTAATGCTGAATCTAGAATGCCCTTTTTCATTGCAAAATTCACGCATGTCCGCCATGAATTAGAGACCTAGTGTTTCTAGCTAGAACTAGGGAACTTTGAGCACAGTTACAGACATGAGAGAAAAGTCACCACCCACCTCAACCTTCAAGGAGAACCCTAGATTGAGAAGTTCAATAATATTCATCACGAGGAGGGATGTACCTTCTTTAGCTGGTATTCGGGAGCTTCAAACGCTCTTACAGACTTAAGTGAAAACACACCACCCAACGAAACTTTCAATCGGCATTCTAGAATGTCCACTTTTGTTGCGAAAGTCATGCGTACTCGTCATGAACGAGTGATCTAGCATTCCTAGCTAGGGCAATAGAAAATTTTGCACACATATAGAGTTGAATGAAAAGTCACAACTCACCTCAACATTCAATAAGAATTCTAGAATGCCTACTTTTGTTGTGGCATCGATCATTACGGATCTCGAGAGTGCGTTTGTACCCTCTACTAGCGCACTTTTTGCACTCTTCTAGAGTTGAATATAAAGCCACGAAAAGTCTTAACGTTCAATGTTGAATCGAGAACGCCCGATTGCATTGCAAAATTCATGCATACCTGTCACTAATCAAAGACCTAGTGTTTCGAGCCTCTTCTAGCGTACGTTTTGCACTGTTCAAGACTTGAATACATTCAATAAGAATTCTAGAATGCCTACTTTTGTTGTGGCATCGATCATTACAGATCTCGAGAGCATATTTGTAGCCTCTGCTAGCGTACTTTTTGCACCCTACTAGAGTTGAATAAAAGTCAAGAGCCATCTGAACATTAAATGCTGAATCTAGAATGCCCTGTTTCATTGCAAAATTCACGCATATCCGCCATGAATTAGAGACCTAGTGTTTCTAGCTAGAACTAGGGAACTTTGAGCACAGTTACAGACATGAGAGAAAAGTCACCACCCACCTCAACCTTCAAGGAGAACCCTAGAATGAGAAGTTCAACAATATTCATCACGAGGAGTGATGTACCTTCTTTAGCTGGTATTAGGGAGCTTCAAACCCTCTTACATATTTGAGTGAAAACACACCCCCCAACGGAACTTTCAATCGGCATTCTAGAATGTCCACTTTTGTGGCGAAAGTCATGCGTACTCGTCATGAACGAGTGATCTAGCCTTCCTAGCTAGGGCAATAGAAAATTCTGCACACATATAGAGTTGAATGAAAAGTCACAACTCACCTCAACATTCAATAAGAATTCTAGAATGCCTACTTTTGCTGTGGCATCGATCATTACGGATCTCGAGAGTGCGTTTGTACCCTCTACTAGCGTACTGAGTTGAATGTAAAGCCACGAAAAGTCTTAACGTTCAATGTTGAATCGAGAACGCCCGATTGCATTGCAAAATTCATGCATACCTGTCACGAATCAAAGACCTAGTGTTTCTAGCCTCTTCTAGCGTACGTTTTGCACTGTTCAAGAGTTGAATACAATCAATAAGAATTCTAGGATGCCACTTTTGTTGTGCCTGCTATCCATACAGATCTCCAGAGTGTTTCTAGCCTCTTCTAGCGTACGTTTTGCACTGCTCTAGACTTGAATACCAAGTCAGGCACGTTCTTAACAGTCAATGTTGAGTCTAGAATGCCCTCTTTTGTTGCAAAATTCATGCATATCGGTCACCAATCAGTGACCTACTGTTTCTAGCTAGAAGTATGGAACTTTTGCACACTTGTAGAATTGAATGGAAATTCATGACCCACCTCAACGTTCAATAAGAATTCTAGAATGCCTACTTTTGTTGTGGCATCGATCATTACGGATATCGGGATCGCCCACTTTCCTTGAGAAATTGAGAAATATTCATCACGAGGAGTGATGTACCTTCTTTAGCTGGCAAAAGGGAACTTCTAACACTCTTACAGATTCGTGTTAAAATGCACCACCCAGCTGAACTTCGAATGGGCGTTCTAGAATGTCCACTTTCCTTGCAAAAGTCAAGCTGATTCGTCATGAGCGAGTGATCTCATCTTCATAGCTAGTACTACGAAAATTTTACACACTTAAATAATATAATGAAATGTCACGACCCACGTCAACATTCGATAAGAATTCTAGAATGCCGACCTTGGTTATGGCATCGATCATTCCAGATCTCGAGAGCATATTTGTAGCCTCTGCTAGCGTACTTTTTGCACCCTACTAGAGTTGAATAAAAGTCAAGAGCCATCTGAACATTAAATGCTGAATCTAGAATGCCCTGTTTCATTGCAAAATTCACGCATGTCCGCCATGAATTAGAGACCTAGTGTTTCTAGATAGAACTAGGGAACTTTGAGCACAGTTACAGACATGAGAGAAAAGTCACCACCCACCTCAACCTTCAAGGAGAACCCTAGAATGAGAAGTTCAACAATATTCATCACGAGGAGTGATGTACCTTCTTTAGCTGGTATTAGGGAGCTTCAAACCCTCTTACAGATTTGAGTGAAAACACACCACCCAACGGAACTTTCAATCGGCATTCTAGAATGTCCACTTTGGTGGCGAAAGTCATGCGTACTCGTCATGAACGAGTGATCTAGCCTTCCTAGCTAGGGCAATAGAAAATTCTGCACACATATAGAGTTGAATGAAAAGTCACAACTCACCTCAACATTCAATAAGAATTCTAGAATGCCTACTTTTGTTGTGGCATCGATCATTACGGATCTTGTAACATCCTAGAATTTCCCTAGCCGAAAATCCTAAGTTTCTAGCTAAGGAAATGATTGGAGAAATGTAAATGGTATGACTGATTAAATAAAGGATCAAATTGTAAAGTTAGAAAGTATTATGGCCAAAAGTCCAAGGTAGACAAAACTTTAGGGACTAAACTGCAAAGATGAAAAAGGTTAAGGGACCTAAATGTGATTTGTGAAAATTCACAAAAACTGTACTTTCAGCCCAAAACAGCCCGATACGGATTTAAGATATGAAAATACTGGGAGATAAAGCACAAAATTTTGGGTTGAATGAGAGACATCAGAATTTTGATTTGAGGTCCCGATTAATTGATAAAAACTCGTTAAGTCTGGGAAAATAACCTGGAATTTTTAGGAGACTGACTGGACTTCAGAATTCTGTGAGATTATGATAGAAGATACTTTGTGAATTATGGGAGATTGTAAAAAAGACCAAACTTCCAAAAGAGGTCCAGATAATTTTAAATAGAATTTTAAAGGAATTTTAGGAGCTTGTCTACCGGCTCTAAAAATTAGGATTTTATTCGTTGAAGGACCAAATCTAAACTGAAGACCATGAAATTTTACCAGGAGGCTTAGAATAAATTTAGATGGGTTATTATGGGCCAAGCCAAAGTCCAATAGCCAATATGAGCCCAAACTAAAATAGGGGCAAAATTGTAATTTCGGGAAATTTCGGGCCGGAAATGGCAGTTTTGAAAAATATTCAGAAAAATCCCAATAAATTCCATAAAATGGAAAATGAGGTTCTAAGACATTTTTATAAAGGGAAAATAACAAAAATACCCCTATATGAATTTTTATCATATTATAGTTTCTTTTAAGGTATCCGGAAAAATTAAGTATTAGGACTATAAAAAGACCTCAGAAAAATATGAGAAAATGGAGATAAATATTTAAAGGGTCAATAATGATTTTAGATATGTTAGACAGGGTCAGAGGGTGTTCTAGAAAATATCATGCCATTAAATAATTTATTTTTCCCGAAAATCACCTGAATCGGTACCGGTTAATACCGGAAAATTGAAGAAAAATCCTAGAAGCTCCAAGAAGGTCCAAGAAACTCCATGAAGCCTCAAGACTTGTTGATTTGGTGCCAAATGGTGAGGGAGAAGGAAAAAGGAGATGACAACTCAAAAGTTGTCATAATTACAATGAAAAAGGAGGTTAAATTCTAACCCTTGGATCAAGCTTTTAGGAATTGGATCTTAGCCCTTGTTTCCCCTCAATTTTTCCTATAAATACCCCCTCCAAAGACTTCAATTTCGTCCAGCCCTCTTTACATAGGAGAAACTCTTGTCAATTCAAAACTCAAGCCAAAGACAAAGCTTCCAACCTCCCAAAGTTCAAGGATACTAAGGTAAGCATACTTCCAAGCTTTTAATGATTTGTTTGGAAGTTTGATTTATGGTTTTTAAGGGTTGGGAACCATGAATTTACAAGGGGAGATGCTTACCAAATTAGGAAAAGATGAAAGTCATGATAAGGATAGCAAAGACAAGTTGAAAAGGAAAAGATTTAACATGTTTTAGTTCATGGAATCAATGGTTTCTTGGAATTGTTCTTGAACTACCTTGCTGTCCAGATTTATGCACTTTGTTCTAGGGTTAAGATATGATGATTTTAAGGCCTCCAATGTGTTCAAAATGCAATTTTGTGTAGGGTATAGTAGGGAGACCCTAATTGGAAGCCTTAGACATCAAAATGGAAGTTTTAGAAAACCCTAAGTTGCAATTTTCGTTTCTGTCCGTACGGACAGTATAGGAGATGAAGCAATTTCAAAATTTGGATCACACCATTGGATTCCTTAGCCAAAATTATGTAGGATAGGATCCCAAGAGTTAATGTTAGTGCTTGGGATAAATAAAACCCTAATTGCATTCAAGAAAGGGTAGTTAGGATTTTTAAGTTTGGATTATGTTTGAGAAGTGTAATGACATGAAATTGTTGTTCAATAATTAGGATGACATTTGTGCACCTAAAGAACTTCAAGTCAACAAGGAAACACAAGGATCTCCAAGAGGTAGCAACAACTCTAACTTTATCATTGTCTTGTAATTATTTATTGGTCTTGTTGTTTATGATGTTTGGTTGAGCATGATATTATGTGATGATGTGCAAGCTTGATGGGCTTGATTATGTGGTAATCTCCTTGCTAAGATGTCATGACAAATTCATGTTAGAGAATGCCAACAATATGAGAATGAATGTGTGGCTCCCATATCATATAACATGCTTTAAATAATTACTTGACGATGTTAAAATTGTGTTGAATGCTATTGGGATTTCTTTGGAAATCTCACTCTTTTTCATATTAAACCATGGTAGGTGCTGAGCATTGAAGAGGTAAAGAGCTAATTGATGGTGTTTGAAGCATGCTTGGTTGTGTTAGATACACTTATATTATGTAAATATGGAACAAAGAGTACTTAATGTAAGTTCTGTTAGAAGGCAGTGAGCTTTATAACATATTTTGGATATGGTATTGTATGAATTAAATGTTGAAATTTAGTATGCTTAAATTTGACATCTTAAGCTTTAAATATACACCAAGTACGTCCAATTTGGATATTAAACGAATTTATGGTGAATTTTCAAAGTTAAGAGTTGGATTCTGGAAAACTGGAAAATTACCATATGAACAGTGTATGTTTGCGATTTTTTTTGGAACTTTGTAGTTGCGTTTGAACCTATTCATTATTTTTCCAATAAATAGGTCTTAAATATATTTCATTAGGAATTGGAATCACCTCATTTGGAGTTTTCTAGATTTAAATATGAATTTCCAAAGTTTGGGAAAAATCTGAAAAGTGCTATATGAACAGTACCCGAGAGAGATTTTCAACAATTTCAGATCTTTGATTCCAAATTTAATTGATCCTAAAGTGGTTCCAAAGGCTACTAATGGATCATATATGGGTATTAAAGTAAGGATGCGACAGATCTCGAGAGTGCATTTGTACCCTCTACTAGCGCACTTTTTGCACTCTTCTAGAGTTGAATATAAAGCCATGAAAAGTCTTAACGTTCAATGTTGAATCGAGAACGCCCGATTGCATTGCAAAATTCATGCATACCTGTCACGAATCAAAGACCTAGTGTTTCTAGCCTCTTCTAGCGTACGTTTTGCACTGTTCAAGACTTGAATACATTCAATAAGAATTCTAGAATGCCTACTTTTGTTGTGGCATCGATCATTACGGATCTCGAGAGTGTTTCTAGCCTCTTCTAGCGTACGTTTTGCACTGCTCTAGACTTGAATACCAAGTCAGGCACGTTCTTAACAGTCAATATTGAGTCTAGAATGCCCTCTTTTGTTGCAAAATTCATGCATATCGGTCACCAATGAGTGACCTACTGTTTCTAGCTAGAAGTATGGAACTTTTGCACACTTGTAGAATTGAATGGAAATTCATGACCCACCTCAACATTCAATAAGAATTCTAGAATGCCTACTTTTGTTGTGGCATCGATCATTACGGATATCGGGATCGCCCACTTTCCTTGAGAAATATTCATCACGAGGAGTGATGTACCTTCTTTAGCTGGCAAAAGGGAACTTCTAACACTCTTACAGATTCGAGTTAAAACGCACCACCCAGCTGAACTTCGAATGGGCGTCCTAGAATGTCCACTTTCCTTGCAAAAGTAAAGCTGATTCGTCATGAGCGAGTGATCTCATCTTCATAGCTAGTGCTACGGAAATTTTGCACACTTCAATAATATAATGAAATGTCACGACCCACCTCAACATTCAATAAGAATTCTAGAATGCCTACCTTGGTTCTGGCATCGATCATTCCAGATGTCGAGAGCATATTTGTAGCCTCTGCTAGCGTACTTTTTGTACCCTACTAGAGTTGAATAAAAGTCAAGAGCCATCTGAACATTAAATGCTGAATCTAGAATGCCCTGTTTCATTGCAAAATTCACGCATGTCCACCATGAATTAGAGACCCAGTGTTTCTAGCTAGAACTAGGGAACTTTGAGCACAGTCACAGACATGAGAGAAAAGTCACCACCCACCTCAACCTTCAAGGAGAACCCTAGATTGAGAAGTTCAACAATATTCATCACGAGGAGGGATGTACCTTCTTTAGCTGGTATTCGGGAGCTTCAAACGGTCTTACAGACTTAAGTGAAAACACACCACCCAACGGAACTTTCAATCGTCATTGTAGAATGTCCACTTTTGTGGCGAAAGTCATGCGTACTCGTCATGAACGAGTGATCTAGCCTTCCTAGCTAGGGCAATAGAAAATTCTGCACACATATAGAGTTGAATGAAAAGTCATAACTCACCTCAACATTCAATAAGAATTCTAGAATGCCTACTTTTGTTGTGGCATCGATCATTACGGATCTCGAGAGTGCGTTTGTACCCTCTACTAGCGCACTTTTTGCACTCTTCTAGAGTTGAATATAAAGCCACGAAAAGTCTTAACGTTCAATGTTGAATCGTGAACGCCCGATTGCATTGCAAAATTCATGCATACCTGTCACGAATCAAAGACCTAGTGTTTCTAGCCTCTTCTAGCATACGTTTTGCACTGTTCAAGAGTTGAATACAATCAATAAGAACTCTAGGATGCCACTTTTGTTGTAGCTGCTATCCATACAGATCTCGAGAGTGTTTCTAGCCTCTTCTAGCGTACGTTTTGCACTGCTCTAGACTTGAATACCAAGTCAGGCACGTTCTTAACAGTCAATGTTGAGTCTAGAAGGCCCTCTTTTGTTGCAAAATTCATACATATCGGTCACCAATCAGTGACCTACTATTTCTAGCTAGAAGTATGGAACTTTTGCACACTTGTAGAATTGAATGGAAATTCATAACCCACCTCAACATTCAATAAGAATTCTAGAATGCCTACTTTTGTTGTGGCATCGATCATTACGGATATCGGGATCGCCCACTTTCCTTGAGAAATTGAGAAATATTCATCACGAGGAGTGATGTACCTTCTTTAGCTGGCAAAAGGGAACTTCTAACACTCTTACAGATTCGAGTTAAAACGCACCACCCAGCTGAACTTCGAATGGGCATTCTAGAATGTCCACTTTCCTTGCAAAAGTCAAGCTGATTCGTCATGAGCGAGTGATCTCATCTTCATAGCTAGTCTACGGAAATTTTGCACACTTCAATAATATAATGAAATGTCACGACCCACCTCAACATTCAATAAGAATTCTAGAATGCCTACCTTGGTTGTGGCATCGATCATTCCAGATCTCGAGAGCATATTTGTAGCCTCTGCTAGCGATCATTTTGCACTCTACTAGAGTTGAATAAAAGTCAAGAACCATCTTAACATTAAATGCTGAATCTAGAATGCCCTGTTTCACTGCAAAATTCACGCATGTCCGCCATGAATTAGAGACCCAGTGTTTCTAGCTAGAACTAGGGAACTTTGAGCACAGTTACAGACATGAGAGAAAAGTCACCACCAACCTCAACCTTCAAGGAGAACCCTAGATTGAGAAGTTCAACAATATTCATCACGAGGAGGGATGTACCTTCTTTAGCTGGTATTCGGGAGCTTCAAACGCTCTTACAGACTTAAGTAAAAACACACCACCCAACGGAACTTTCAATCGACATTGTAGAATGTCCACTTTTGTGGCGAAAGTCATGCGTACTCGTCATGAACGAGTGATCTAGCCTTCCTAGCTAGGGCAATAGAAAATTCTGCACACATTTATAGAGTTGAATGAAAAGTCACAACTCACCTCAACAATAAGAATTCTAGAATGCCTACTTTTGTTGTGGCATCGATCATTACGGATCTCGAGAATGCGTTTGTACCCTCTACTAGCGTACTTTTTGCACTCTTCTAGAATTGAATATAAAGCCACGAACAGTCTTAACGTTCAATGTTGAACCGAGAACGCCCGATTGCATTGTAAAATTCATGCATACCTGTCACGAATCAAAGACCTAGTGTTTCTAGCCTCTTCTAGCGTACGTTTTGCACTGTTCAAGAGTTGAATACAATCAATAAGAATTCTAGGATGCCACTTTTGTTGTGGCTTCTATCCATACAGATCTCCAGAGTGTTTCTAGCCTCTTCTAGCGTACGTTTTGCACTGCTCTAGACTTGAATACCAAGTCAGGCACGTTCTTAACAGTCAATGTTGAGTCTAGAATGTAGGGAATTGGAAGACACGCAGCGGAAATTAACTTTAAAAATTTTTCCATTCCCAGCCAGGATCTACCGAATGTGTTTAAGTCAAGGAGAAAGAAGTGTTACCTTCGGTTTCAAGCTTTGGTCGCGACCTCAGTGTCCACTAGTCGCGACTCCTCGCCTCTGGAACTTTCAGTCGCGACCTCCTCAGCTTCTAGTCGCGACCTGTCGCCTCTGGAGTTTGTAGTCGCGACCTACTCTGCTTCTAGTCGCGACCTGTCGCCTCTGGAGCTTTTAGTCGCGACCTCTTCAACTTCACGTCGCGACCTGTCTCCTCTTTTCGGATTTCTGACGTTCAGATGCCCGTTTGGTCGTGACCTAAGTGTGTTCTGGTCGCGACCTTTCTTCGTGTCTGGCCGTATCGTAGAAGTCGACAGCTCAGATCGGCTTCCTCTACCGGTATCCACACGAACAGCGTTCCAATTACGAACGACGTGCTAGCGCCTCTTGTCCCTCTAAGGCTTTCTGGAGATTCCGTCCTCACCGTCTCTATTTCGGCAGTTTCTTATATGCAAACCTTTTGCACTCTCCCTGCCCCCTTTTCTCACGACTGAATGTGTGTGAAGAGATCTATTGTGTGTAGAACCCTAGCTCCTAATGTCAAATATATAGGAAGCTATCGGGCTTCTAATAGGGCCGGGCTTCAGAATTAATCTCATATTAATTCTGAATTAATACAATATCATATATTGCATAATTTAATAAGAAACTGATTAAATAAATATGGTTTATATTAAATCCGTCCCACAGATTTAATTCACCTATTTATTTAATTTAAAATAAAGATAAGACAGAATTATATTTGATTTATTCTCATAAATCAAAATTGAGATATCTTATCAATTTGAATTTCAAATTCAAATAGATCATATCCATTTAAATTCAAATTCAAAAATGATAGAGATTTAATTTATCCTTATAAATTAAATCTTACAAATATCTCTTATATTATTTATATAATATATATATAAACTAATTTATATATATATATAAAATATATATCCACCCTAGATTATTCATTGAATTTAGACATCTCTTAGATTCAATGAATCTGGACATCATAGCTCGCATTGGGCTGTTTTGTGTGCGACCCTGTAGGCCCATATGAAGTTGGCAGTGGCCCAGTTACTATACTGACCCACAAGTCGTAAGCGGTCTCTAGCAAGGCATTACGACTACCCAAAACATATGAGGATCGATAAACGATGTAACCTTTCATACAACCATATCACGTCCCTTTTGTCACACGATATTTCGGTCAAGGATGAGGCATGGTGAACGTCATCCTCCTGTTCCTGACCGTTACTTTCTCGATCCCTGAGTAGTCTGAATATAGAAATGGAACTACCCTTCCATTCCAGTATGGCCATACATTTCTCAGACTCACTCATCGAGGGGCCCAGTAATATCTCTCTACGAATGTGAGGGACAAATTCCATCTTGACCATTCACATTCCTCCGCATGAAAACCACTAAGCCCGAGCATAGCCTTTATGATCACTCGGTCAAAAGTGACTTTTGACTAGGTCAAAGCTGAGCGTTTGTCATGTAGGAATCCATGATGATCTCAGGTCAAAGGGCATAGTGACATGGCTTGTATATGAGAGAAGCTTATGACTTGACCCATGCAGCTCTCTCATTGCGGGTCGATCCAACACCCTGTACTCTTACATGTGCTTATGACTTTGATTTATATCTCTATATATCTTCAAAGTCATACTGGTCTTATTTCATCTCTGCTCCCACATAGATGACCGACCAGGGACATTTAGGATAAGATCACGAGTTATCCAAGGATTGTCATCATAGTAAACATGCAAATAATATGATAACTTTATTAAGAAATTCATAAATCAACAATGTTCATAAGATAATGATTGGCCCCTAGGGCACAATCTCCAACATCCTCCCACTTGCACTAGGTACAATCATTAATTTGCCTCAATCCTATTGACCTAACATGACGCTCATGTTTTGCCTGGACAAGCGGTTTAGAGGATCAGCATCATTGTCTTCTCTTGCTACCTTGCATATTTTTTTTAATATCACCTCTATCATTGATTTCTCTGATGAGATGAAATCGCCTGAGTATATGCTTGGTCCTTTGATGTGACCAAGGCTCTTTGGCCTGTGCAATGGTACCACCATTGTCACAGAACAAAGTTATTGGATCTGAGATGGTCGGTACCAACCCTAGTTCAGTAATGAACTTCCTGATCCAAACAGCCTCTTTAGCTGCATCAAATGCTGCTATATACTCGGCTTCCATTGCAGAATCTACTACAGTACTCTGCTTAGAACTCTTCCAGCTTACTGCTCCATTATTCAGGAGGAATATGTATCCAGATTGCGATTTCTGGTCATCCTGGTCAGTTTGGAAACTTGCATCTGTGTAACTAGTTACATAGAGCTCGTCTTTCAATCCACCATAGACCAAGAATAAGTCCTTAGTACTTCTTAAGTACTTAAGGATATTCTTGACAGCAGTCCAATGGCCCTCACCAGGGTCCTGTTGATATCTGCTAGTCATACTTAAGGCAAACGAGACATCCGGTCGAGTACATAACATGGCGTACATGATAGATCCTATGGCCGAGGCATATGGAATCTTACTCATGCGACCTCGCTGATCTGGTGTATTAGTACACAAATCCTTGCTGAGGTGAATACCATGAGACATGGGTATGAAACCCCTTTTTGATTCCTGCATACTGAACCTATGCAGTATCTTGTCTATATATGTGCTCTGACTCAGTCCTAGAAGCCTTTTAGATCTATCTCTATAGATCCTAATTCCTAGGATGTAGGTGGCTTCACCCAAGTCTTTCATCGAGAAAGATTTTCCTAACCAAGACTTGACAATCTGCAAGGTAGGAATGTCATTCCCAATGAGTAGGATGTCATCGACATAGAGTACCAAAAACACAACTGTGCTCCCACTAACCTTCTTGTACACACAAGGTTCATCAATGTTTTGAAGAAATCCAAACTCTTTGACTACTTCATCAAAACGATGATTCCAACTCCGAGATGCTTGCTTCAGTCCATAAATGGACCTTTGAAGCTTGCATACCTTACCAGAGTCCTCAGAACGCACAAAACCTTCAGGTTGTGTCATGTACACATCCTCAAGGAGCTTTCCATTAAGGAAGGCTGTCTTGACGTCCATCTGCCATATTTCATAGTCATAATATGCTGCAATGGCAAGGAGGATTCTGATTGATTTGGCCATTGCAACTGGGGAAAAGGTCTCATCATAGTCCACACCATGAGTTTGAGTAAATCCTTTTGCAACCAGTCGTACCTTGAAGACATTTACATTGCCATCCATGTCAGTTTTCTCTTTAAAAACCCACTTGCACCCGACGGTTTTTACACCTTCAGGCGGGTCGACTAAGGTCCATACCTTATTGTCGTACATGGATTGCATCTCAGACTTCATGGCATTAAGCCATTTCTCAGAGTTTGGTCCCACTATAGCTTCTTGATAGGTAGTGGGCTCATTATGCTCAATGAGCAACACATCACGACTATCAGAAATCAGAAATCCATATCTCTAAGGCTGAAGTCGTGCCCTATTAGATCGCCTTGGGCCTTGCGTGACTTGAGGAGTCTCAACAACTTCTTGTGAGTCTTCTCTACTTTCCATCTCTAGTTCTGTGGCGTCTTGTGGCTCTCGAACTTCTTCGAGGTGTACCTTGCTCCCAGTGGTTCTTTTAGAGATAAATTCTCGTTCTAGAAAGATACCATTTCTGACAACAAACACTTTGTTATCAGTGGGGTTGTAGACATAATATCCCTTGGTTTCCTTAGGATATCCCACAAAAAGGCACTTTGAAGATTTGGGCACTAACTTATCTGAGGCTTGTTGCTTAACATAGACCTCACATCCCCAAATCTTGAGAAAAGACAAACTAGGTTTCCTCCCAGTCCATATCTCATACGGAGTCTTTTCAACTGCCTTAGATGGAACACGATTCAGTGTGAACGCAGCTGTCTCTAGGGCGTGGCCCCAAAAGGATGGTGGAAGATCTGTTCGACTCATCATGGATCGAACCATATCCAATAGTGTTCGATTCCTCCGTTCAGAAACCCCATTCCATTGTGGTGTTCCTGGAGGAGTCAATTGTGAGACTATTCCACAATTCCTAAGATGATCGATAAACTCTTGGCTCAAATATTCACCACCTCGATCAGATCGAAGGGCTTTAATTGTTTTGCCAAGCTGGTTTTGTACTTCATTTTGAAATATCTTGAACATTTCAAAAGATTCGGATTTATGTTTCATTAGATAGACATAGCCATATCTACTGAAATCATCTATGAATGTAATGAAGTACGAATAACCTCTTCTGGCATTTGTATTCATCGGTCCACACACATCTGTATGTATGAGGCCCAACAAATCAGTCGCCCTCTCACTGTGCCCAGTGAAAGGCGACTTTGTCATCTTTCCTAACAAACAAGATTCGCAAGTATCATATGATTCAAAATCAAATGAGTTGAGAAATCCATCTTGATGGAGTTTAGAAATGCGTTTCTCATTTATGTGGCCTAGACGACAGTGCCAGAGGTACGTCGGATTCAAATCATTTGGTTTGATCCTTTTGGCGGTTATGTTATAGATATTTCCATGATTGGGTTGTTCCAAGTTTAATATGTAATGATCAACATGCAAATCACCATGAGCATAGAAAATATCATTACGATAAATGGAACATTTACCATTCCCAGAAATGGAAGTGTAACCTTCCTTATCCAAATAAGAAAGAGAAACAATGTTACTACTCAAAGCAGGAACATAATAGCAATTGTTCAAAACTAACAAAAGCCCAGTGGGCAGAACTAATTCATAAGTGCCTACAGCTAGAGCAGCAACCTTTGCTCTATTTCCAACTCGTAGGTCAACTTCGCCCTTCTTCAGCTTTCTACTATCCTTTAGGCCCTGCACATTTATACAAATGTGAGAACCACATGCAGTATCTAATACCCATGTAGTGGAAGTAGAGAGATGAATGTCTATAACATAAATACCTGAAGCGATAGCCCCGCTATCCTTCTTGTTCTTTCTCAGATCTTCAAGGTAGAGTTTGCAATTCCTCTTCCAATGACCCGGTTCATTGCAGAAGAAGCAAACTCCTTCCTTTGGAGGCTTTGCCTTCTTTGGTGCAGGCTTGGTTTCGGGCTTGCCTGACTCTTTGGTCTTACCAGATGAGCCATGACCCTTCCCCTTGCCCTTGCCTTTCCTTTTCATACCCTTTCCTTTCTGAACCATCAAAACAGTACTGGGCTTCTTCTTAACAGTCGGCTCAGCAGTTTTAAGCATCCCATGCAGTTCAGAAATAGATTTCTCCATGTTGTTCATGTTGTAGTTCATGACAAACTGGTCATAACTTTCCGGGAGTGAGTTCAAGATCAAATCTGTAGCTAACTCCTGGCTCATGGGAAATCCAAGCCTCTCAAGGTGATCTATGTACCCTTTCATCTTTAAGACATGAGTACTCACTGATGCACCTTCAGCCATCTTGCAGGAATGTAAGGCCTTAGTGGTCTCATACCTCTCTTGCCTTGCTTGTTGCTGGAACATTTCCTTAAGATGCACAATCATCTCATAAGCCTCCATGTGTTCCAAATCTCTTTGGAGCTCCGGAACCATGGTGGCAAGCATCAAGCATCCCACATCAACAGAGTCTTCCTTATGCTTCGCATAAGAATCTCTCTGAGCTCTAGGAGCATTGGCTGCTGGCTCCTCAGGAATGGGTTGATCTAGGACATATGCCTTTCTTTCCTGCTTAAGAACAATTCTCAAGTTCCTGAACCAGTCAAGAAAGTTTGTCCCATTGAGTTTGTCCTTCTCAAGGACAGATCGCAACGATAATGTAGCAGTATTACTAGTCGTCATGATTCTACAATTAAAATATGCAAGCGAATTAGCAATCTCCCACTGAATAAAACAACCCTCAATGTAATAATTAGTGGGCTAAGATCCATATTTGGCTTAAACTTGAGTCCGCTTTGGCTGGACGCTCAACTTTAAGTTATTTAGGTAGGTAACAACTTTACCAATTACATCAAATGTAATTCTTAGATATTTATGGGATTCAATCATCATATGATCCGGCATGTTTTAATCCCATCTAATGCCTTGAGACCCAAAACCGTTTTGATAATCTCAATTAAGTCAAACAATAACAAACATAAGAGCAGCACCATTACTCTTGCTTATCTCCCCAAGATAACTCAAATGCACCCACTTTGGTGGACCTACAAATGAGCGATCGAGGTTTTGACAAGTGTCCATTAATTGACGGCATATGACTTAAGATTTCTTTTAGAGGGTTTAATTAATTATCTGGTTTATAAGATGCATGTATCGCGGTTGTATCTCATACAAGTATTATGCATATTAAAACATACATGCAGTGATCTAATCAAAAGATGCATAATCTTAAACGTGACACAATATGGCTCACCTATCCTAAGTCCCCTCAAGCCAATGAGAGAAGCTGTCTAATTAGAATAGGAAAATTACATAAGGAAACCTCGTTTTAACATTCGAGGGGAGTGAGATGAGAAGAGAATGTACAACGAGAGTCATTAGAGGAAGGCACGACACGCAGGCCGTATTTAGAAAAATTACAACACTTGTAATCTAGAGCCATATTGTTCACCATACCCAAACATTCAAGAATCAAAATTCATGCTATTTGAAGGGCAATAAATGTTTCAAAATATTCATATATCAGGAAAGTCAATACATATTACGATTATGTTGCGCTACGATTAAATAGCCACGGCGGTCCCGCTAGCCGGTTAGCGGGCGGGGTGTGGGGCAGCGCCCCAATGGAAATTTTTTGATCAAGAATCTTAATTCTATTTCCTTAGACTCCATTAATATTAATTGATCAAATCAATTAACATACACCACCGATTTCAGTTTCCTTTTAGATTCCGTATATGTCATACATAAACAGATTCCATATATGTCATACATATCTCGCATGTTATCATATAATCAGCTAAGAAGTCTAACATACATCACATGTATCAACAATCAAACCTAACTTAAACACAAAACGGCATGGCTCTGATACCACTGAAGGGAATTGGAAGACACGCAGCGGAAATTAACTTTAAAAATTTTTCATTCCCAGCCAGGATCTACCGAATGTGTTTAAGTCAAGGAGAAAGAAGTATTACCTTCGGTACTCGAGCTTTGGTCGCGACCTCAGTGTCCACTAGTCGCGACTCCTCGCCTCTGGAACTTTCAGTCGCGACCTCCTCAGCTTCTAGTCGCGACCTGTCGCCTCTGGAGTTTGTAGTCGCGACCTACTCTGCTTCTAGTCGCGACCTGTCGCCTCTGGAGCTTTTAGTCGCGACCTCTTCAACTTCACGTCGCGACCTGTCTCCTCTTTACGGATTTATGACGTTCAGATGCCCGTTTGGTCGTGACCTAAGTGTGTTCTGGTCGCGACCTTTCTTCGTGTCTAGCCGTATCGTAGAAGTCGACAGCTCAGATCGGCTTCCTCTACCGGTATCCACACGAACAGCGTTCCAATTGCGAACGACGTGCTAGCGCCTCTTGTCCCTCTAGGGCTTTCTAGAGATTCCGTCCTCACCGTCTCTATTTCGGCAGTTTCTTATATGCAAACCTTTTGCACTCTCCCTGCCCCCTTTTCTCACGACTGAATGTGTGTGAAGAGATCTATTGTGTGTAGAACCCTAGCTCCTAATGTCAAATATATAGGAAGCTATCGGGCTTCTAATAGGGCCGGGCTTCAGAATTAATCTCATATTAATTCTGAATTAATACAATATCATATATTGCATAATTTAATAAGAAACTGATTAAATAAATATGGTTTATATTAAATCCGTCCCACAGATTTAATTCACCTATTTATTTAATTTAAAATAAAGATAAGACAGAATTATATTTGATTTATTCTCATAAATCAAAATTGAGATATCTTATCAATTTGAATTTCAAATTCAAATAGATCATATCCATTTAAATTCAAATTCAAAAATGATAGAGATTTAATTTATCCTTATAAATTAAATCTTACAAATATCTCTTATATTATTTATATAATATATATATAAACTAATTTATATATATATATATGAAATATATATCCACCCTAGATTATTCATTGAATTTAGACATCTCTTAGATTCAATGAATCTGGACATCATAGCTCGCATTGGGCTGTTTTGTGTGCGACCCTGTAGGCCCATATGAAGTTGGCAGTGGCCCAGTTACTATACTGACCCACAAGTCGTAAGCGGTCTCTAGCAAGGCATTACGACTACCCAAAACATATGAGGATCGATAAACGATGTAACCTTTCATACAACCATATCACGTCCCTTTTGTCACACGATATTTCGGTCAAGGATGAGGCATGGTGAACGTCATCCTCCTGTTCCTGACCGTTACTTTCTCGATCCCTGAGTAGTCTGAATATAGAAATGGAACTACCCTTCCATTCCAGTATGGCCATACATTTCTCAGACTCACTCATCGAGGGGCCCAGTAATATCTCTCTACGAATGTGAGGGACAAATTCCATCTTGACCATTCACATTCCTCCGCATGAAAACCACTAAGCTCGAGCATAGCCTTTATGATCACTCGGTCAAAAGTGACTTTTGACTAGGTCAAAGCTGAGCGTTTGTCATGTAGGAATCCATGATGATCTCAGGTCAAAGGGCATAGTGACATGGCTTGTATATGAGAGAAGCTTATGACTTGACCCATGCAGCTCTCTCATTGCGGGTCGATCCAACACCCTGTACTCTTACATGTGCTTATGACTTTGATTTATATCTCTATATATCTTCAAAGTCATACTGGTCTTATTTCATCTCTGCTCCCACATAGATGACCGACCAGGGACATTTAGGATAAGATCACGAGTTATCCAAGGATTGTCATCATAGTAAACATGCAAATAATATGATAACTTTATTAAGAAATTCATAAATCAACAATGTTCATAAGATAATGATTGGCCCCTAGGGCACAATCTCCAACATAGAATGCCCTCTTTTGTTGCAAAATTCATGCATATCGGTCACCAATCAGTGACCTACTGTTTCTAGCTAGAAGTATGGAACTTTTGCACACTTGTAGAATTGAATGGAAATTCATGACCCACCCCAACATTCAATAAGAATTCTAGAATGCCTACTTTTGTTGTGGCATCGATCATTACGGATATCGGGATCGCCCACTTTCCTTGAGAAATTGAGAAATATTCATCACGAGGAGTGATGTACCTTCTTTAGCTGGCAAAAGGGAACTTCTAACACTCTTACAGATTCGAGTTAAAACGCACCACCCAGCTGAACTTTGAATGGGCGTTCTAGAATGTCCACTTTCCTTGCAAAAGTCAAGCTGATTCGTCATGAGCGAGTGATCTCATCTTCATAGCTAGTGCTAAGGAAATTTTGCACACTTCAATAATATAATGAAATATCACGACCCACCTCAACATTCGATAAGAATTCTAGAATGCCTACCTTGGTTATGGCATCGATCATTCCAGATCTCGAGAGCATATTTGTAGCCTCTGCTAGCGTACTTTTTGCACTCTACTAGAGTTGAATAAAAGTCAAGAACCATCTTAACATTAAATGCTGAATCTAGAATGCCCTGTTTCATTGCAAAATTCACGCATGTCCGCCATGAATTAGAGTCCTAGTGTTTCTAGCTAGAACTAGGGAACTTTGAGCACAGTTACAGACATGAGAGAAAAGTCACCACCCACCTCAACCTTCAAGGAGAACCCTAGAATGAGAAGTTCAACAATATTCATCACGAGGAGTGATGTACCTTCTTTAGCTGGTATTAGGGAGCTTCAAACCCTCTTACAGATTTGAGTGAAAACACACCCCCAACGGAACTTTCAATCGGCATTCTAGAATGTCCACTTTTGTGGCGAAAGTCATGCGTACTCGTCATGAACGAGTGATCTAGCATTCCTAGCTAGGGCAATAGAAAATTCTGCACACATATAGAGTTGAATGAAAAGTCTCAACTCACCTCAACATTCAATAAGAATTCTAGAATGCCTACTTTTGTTGTGGCATCGATCATTACGGATCTCGAGAGTGCGTTTGTACCCTCTACTAGCGTACTGAGTTGAATGTAAAGCCACGAAAAGTCTAAACGTTCAATGTTGAATCGAGAACGCCCGATTGCATTGCAAAATTCATGCATACCTGTCACGAATCAAAGACCTAGTGTTTCTAGCCTCTTCTAGCGTACGTTTTGCACTGTTCAAGAGTTGAATACAATCAATAAGAATTCTAGGATGCCACTTTTGTTGTGCCTGCTATCCATACAGATCTCCAGAGTGTTTCTAGCCTCTTCTAGCGTACGTTTTGCACTGCTCTAGACTTGAATACCAAGTCAGGCACGTTCTTAACAGTCAATGTTGAGTCTAGAATGCCCTCTTTTGTTGCAAAATTCATGCATATCGGTCACCAATCAGTGACCTACTGTTTCTAGCTAGAAGTATGGAACTTTTGCACACTTGTAGAATTGAATGGAAATTCATGACCCACCCCAACATTCAATAAGAATTCTAGAATGCCTACTTTTGTTGTGGCATCGATCATTACGGATATCGGGATCGCCCACTTTCCTTGAGAAATATTCATCACGAGGAGTGATGTACCTTCTTTAGCTGGCAAAAGGGAACTTCTAACACTCTTACAGATTCGAGTTAAAACGCACCACCCAGCTGAACTTTGAATGGGCGTTCTAGAATGTCCACTTTCCTTGCAAAAGTCAAGCTGATTCGTCATGAGCGAGTGATCTCATCTTCATAGCTAGTGCTAAGGAAATTTTGCACACTTCAATAATATAATGAAATATCACGACCCACCTCAACATTCGATAAGAATTCTAGAATGCCTACCTTGGTTATGGCATCGATCATTCCAGATCTCGAGAGCATATTTGTAGCCTCTGCTAGCGTACTTTTTGCACTCTACTAGAGTTGAATAAAAGTCAAGAACCATCTTAACATTAAATGCTGAATCTAGAATGCCCTGTTTCATTGCAAAATTCACGCATGTCCGCCATGAATTAGAGTCCTAGTGTTTCTAGCTAGAACTAGGGAACTTTGAGCACAGTTACAGACATGAGAGAAAAGTCACCACCCACCTCAACCTTCAAGGAGAACCCTAGAATGAGAAGTTCAACAATATTCATCACGAGGAGTGATGTACCTTCTTTAGCTGGTATTAGGGAGCTTCAAACCCTCTTACAGATTTGAGTGAAAACACACCACCCAACGGAACTTTCAATCGGCATTCTAGAATGTCCACTTTTGTGGCGAAAGTCATGCGTACTCGTCATGAACGAGTGATCTAGCCTTCCTAGCTAGGGCAATAGAAAATTCTGCACACATATAGAGTTGAATGAAAAGTCACAACTCACCTCAACATTCAATAAGAATTCTAGAATGCCTACTTTTGTTGTGGCATCGATCATTACGGATCTCGAGAGTGCGTTTGTACCCTCTACTAGCGCACTTTTTGCACTCTTCTAGAGTTGAATATAAAGCCACGAAAAGTCTTAACGTTCAATGTTGAATCGTGAACGCCCGATTGCATTGCAAAATTCATGCATACTGAAACATCCTTATTTTTGTACATCTTAGGGACAATTGGTAGTATTTAGAACCACTTTCAAGGTCATTAAAGTCCAATTTCTCAATCTGGAGTTTTACTCTTATCGAGCACTGTTCACAGTGTAAATTCCAGATGAGTGACCTGACTTGAAAAAATCATAACTAATTCTAGAAAAATCGGAATGCAGTGGTTCAAATTTCTACATGAAGCTAACTCAATACTATTTCAAGGAAAAATAGCTCGTTGACCATTCCTTGTCCAAGTCAACGTCAGTCAGAGTTACAACTTTACTGTTCATCCAACGTTTTTCTCCTGAATCCAGCATTTTGGTCCCAACTTTGATAATTTATATCTCCATGTGTAGACATCGAAATGAGACATTCTATATATCAAATCAAAGCTTGGTATGTCTACTATTTATCATAAACATATCATACATTTATTTAATCATTTACTATTTTTACTTATAGATGAAACATCACTATATCACCACGAGTTACTGTTCATGGTGGCAAATTCCAGCAAGCAACTTTACATACATATGCATACATTAATCACATATTAAACAAACATTCCAAACAATACTTATCATTAAATAATAAATCTTTATACAATAGGGCATGAACAAAATCGTCGTATCTCTATTACATCTTTCCTGCCTGAAATCCGGCAGTAGAACTACTATACTTCATCTGTAAAAATAACTGATCTTGTACTGATTCGGTAATTCCCGTGAGAATTACCATTCTACGTAAGTACCCAGGAAAGACTGGATGAACCGACTAGGTCCACTCACTTCCAGACTCCTTAGACAGTACCTACGTACACAGTACTTATCATCTCCTTATGTTCAGTCTGAAAATCTGCAGCATAACGGCGTCTTACAGCATTCTCAAAATTCACTTCGACATAACCTCTCTGTAATGGGTTATAAATAGGGGATGAGATTCGGGGGAATCTCAGTAGCAAACGGTACTAAACAATGCATGCATTAAAGTAAATACTTGTGCTTGCTTGTGAAAGTGTAAACATTGTGTAATGTGCATGCTTCCATGTAATATATGAAATACAATTGGCCAAGGTAATCATAGAAACAGAGCTTCAATCATATACACATATGCACACAATTCAACAAAGTCATAGCACAATCAAGCATAACATTCAATACATACAAGTTTAGGGTAAGTTTACTACCTTATTGCTTTACTTCTTTCCACTTTAACTTTGCTTCTTCCTTCTTACTTTTCCTTGCTATGTGGCTGCCCTCTTTTGAGCACACCAAGCAATTCCTAACATCACATTACCATCCAACCATTACAATCTAACTTCTCTTGCACACTAAGCTTACTTTAAGTAACATAACTTCCTTTAATCTTTACCAATTGACTTTGCCTTTCAATCAATTGATGTCTTGACCTTACCCTACACAATTTGGCCTTTTGAATCCATTTATGAACTCAAAACAACCAAATTCCAGCAACTATACACTGTTCCGGACAGATTTGAAAAACATGCATAATTCTTTCAAAAATTCTCATTTTGATTCCAATGCTTCCCATACTTGTTCCTCCACGCAAAATCTCATTTTAAGACCATTGGAAGCATCAAAATCATGAAATTCAAATCACTGTTCACTCGCGTGAGCAGTACCGTTAGGAATTTTCGACATTATAACCTTTAATTCCAATGGTTTCCAAGGTTCAAAACCTTTCCAATCCTACACAAAATCATCATATAAACTCAATGGAAGCATTAAATCATTGAAATTCCATTTCCTTCTATCATGAACAGTGCATGAACAGTGCAACCCGAAATGTTCTTCCATGGTAAAGTCAAGAACATCAACTTACTTCACAACCAAGCATGTAATTAACCTGTTTAAGCTTGTCTTAACTATCTATGACTTAAAACTCATATTCCTTTCACATATACATAAAAATTCCAGCAGCATTTCCCCAAGATTTAAGCCTCAAAAATCACTTAAACTCAAGCACAAACCATAAGAACAAAAGGTAAAAGCAAGGAGACAACTTACCTTACTTGCTCCTTCAAGACCCTTGCTTCTTCCTTGCTTTCTTCCACGTTCTTTCTCTAGAAATCACTTCTCTTTCTAAAGGAGCTCTTGGGTGTGAAGAATGAATGGAAAGGGGGGGTATTTATAGCAAAAGTCATGTGCCATTTGAAGGCTAAGATCACTTTGGAAACTATTTGATCTAATGGTTAAAGGTTTGATCTTGGAATGTCTTTTCACTTTTCACTCAAGACCTTACCACCATGACATCACTAGCATGGCCTCACTTGGTACACCTAACCCTTCCTCTTTTTGGGTGCCATTTTGAAGTCCTTGTGGGTCCCACCATGTGCAACACCTAATTCTTACTTTATTCTCTTTTTCTTTCTTTTCAAAAATCCATAAATTATTCGTTATTGGACTTGGGCTCCAAGATAACTTTTGGGCCTTATTGGGCTGGCCTAGGACAAAATGTTGGGCCTCTTTCAGGTCCAATAGCTAATTGGCACAAATCCCAATATACTTTCCTTATACCGATATCCTTAAATTATCCTGATCTCAGAATAAATGCTAAACACCTCCTTTAATTGTTCTAACATTTTTAGAAATTCATTCTAATATAAAATGAATCCTCTACAAAGTTTTATAATTTTCTGAGACCCAGAAGTCCTGTTTAAAATTACATATGTTTCCTTTAACCCTTTATCGGTGTCCTTTTTAACCATAAATTCCATAATTAATTCTACAGGACTCCTTTTTGACTTCTATCAACTCCATAAATTCTCATATTAATTATAATAATTTACTATCAAATTTCCTCTGATATCTATCCATTGTGTGAAATGACCAAAATGCCCTCCATTTACTTCTGGTTTCTTAGGGCATCACAGTAACATTTTCGTAGTTTTGCACTTTGGCTCTTAGACTTTCTTCCTCTTCCAATTAATCCTTTTCTTTACATAAATATGGCCACATCTTTTCCTAAACATCTCATATATTTTATTCAATATGTACATATAACTTAGTACAGAAATTAGGGATGTTACACATACCTGTCACGAATAAAGACCTAGTGTTTCTAGCCTCTTCTAGCATACGTTTTGCACTGTTCAAGAGTTGAATACAATCAATAAGAATTCTAGGATGCCACTTTTGTTGTAGCTGCTATCCATACAGATCTCGAGAGTGTTTCTAGCCTCTTCTAGCGTACGTTTTGCACTGCTCTAGACTTGAATACCAAGTCAGGCACGTTCTTAACAGTCAATGTTGAGTCTAGAATGCCCTCTTTTGTTGCAAAATTCATGCATATCGGTCACCAATCAGTGACCTACTGTTTCTAGCTAGAAGTATGGAACTTTTACACACTTGTAGAATTGAATGGAAATTCATGACCCACCTCAACATTCAATAAGAATTCTAGAATGCCTACTTTTGTTGTGGCATCGATCATTACGGATATCGGGATCGCCCACTTTCCTTGAGAAATATTCATCACGAGGAGTGATGTACCTTCTTTAGCTGGCAAAAGGGAACTTCTAACACTCTTACAGATTCGAGTTAAAACACACCACCCAGCTGAACTTCGAATGGGCGTTCTAGAATGTCCACTTTCCTTGCAAAAGTCAAGTTGATTCGTCATGAGCGAGTGATATCATCTTCATAGCTAGTGCTACGAAAATTTTGCACACTTCAATAATATAATGAAATGTCACGACCCACCTCAACATTCGATAAGAATTCTAGAATGCCTACCTTGGTTATGGCATCGATCATTCCAGATCTCGAGAGCATATTTGTAGCCTCTGCTAGCGTACATTTTGCACTCTACTAGAGTTGAATAAAAGTCAAGAACCATCTTAACATTAAATGCTGAATCTAGAATGCCCTGTTTCATTGCAAAATTCACGCATGTCCGCCATGAATTAGAGACCTAGTGTTTCTAGCTAGAACTAGGGAACTTTGAGCACAGTTACAGACATGAGAGAAAAGTCACCACCCACCTCAACCTTCAAGGAGAACCCTAGAATGAGAAGTTCAACAATATTCATCACGAGGAGTGATGTACCTTCTTTAGCTGGTATTAGGGAGCTTCAAACCCTCTTACAGATTTGAGTGAAAACACACCACCCAACGGAACTTTCAATCGGCATTCTAGAATGTCCACTTTTGTTGCGAAAGTCATGCGTACTCGTCATGAGCGAGTGATCTAGCCTTCCTAGCTAGGGCAATAGAAAAATCAGCACACATATAGAGTTGAATGAAAAGTCACAACTCACCTCAACATTCAATAAGAATTCTAGAATGCCTACTTTTGTTGTGGCATCGATCATTACGGATCTCGAGAGTGCGTTTGTACCCTCTACTAGCGCACTTTTTGCACTCTTCTAGAGTTGAATATAAAGCAACGAAAAGTCTTAACGTTCAATGTTGAATCGAGAACGCCAGATTGCATTGCAAAATTCATGCATACCTGTCACTAATCAAAGACCTAGTGTTTCGAGCCTCTTCTAGCGTACGTTTTGCACTGTTCAAGACTTGAATACATTCAATAAGAATTCTAGAATGCCTACTTTTGTTGTGGCATCGATCATTACGGATCTCGAGAATACGTTTGTACCCTCTACTAGCGTACTTTTGGCACTCTTCTAGAATTGAATATAAAGCCACGAACAGTCTAAACGTTCAATGTTGAACCGAGAACGCCCGATTGCATTGTAAAATTCATGCATACCTGTCACGAATCAAAGACCTAGTGTTTCTAGCCTCTTCTAGCGTACGTTTTGCACTGTTCAAGAGTTGAATACAATCAATAAGAATTCTAGGATGCCACTTTTGTTGTGGCTTCTATCCATACAGATCTCCAGAGTGTTTCTAGCCTCTTCTAGCGTACGTTTTGCACTGCTCTAGACTTGAATACCAAGTCAGGCACGTTCTTAACAGTCAATGTTGGGTCTAGAATGCCCTCTTTTGTTGCAAAATTCATGCATATCGGTCACCAATCAGTGACCTACTATTTCTAGCTAGAAGTATGGAACTTTTGCACACTTGTAGAATTGAATGGAAATTCATGACCCACCTCAACATTCAATAAGAATTCTAGAATGCCTACTTTTGTTGTGGCATCGATCATTACGGATATCGGGATCGCCCACTTTCCTTGAGAAATATTCATCACGAGGAGTGATGTACCTTCTTTAGCTGGCAATAGGGAACTTCTAACACTCTTACAGATTCGAGTTAAAACGCACCACCCACCTGAACTTGGAATGGGCATTCTAGAATGTCCACTTTCCTTGCAAAAGTCAAGCTGATTCGTCATGAGCGAGTGATCTCATCTTCATAGCTAGTGCTACGAAAATTTTGCACACTTCAATAATATAATGAAATGTCACGACCCACCTCAACATTCGATAAGAATTCTAGAATGCCTACCTTGGTTATGGCATCGATCATTCCAGATCTCGAGAGCATATTTGTAGCCTCTGCTAGCGTACATTTTGCACTCTACTAGAGTTGAATAAAAGTCAAGAACCATCTTAACATTAAATGCTGTATCTAGAATGCCCTGTTTCATTGCAAAATTCACGCATGTCCGCCATGAATTATAGACCTAGTGTTTCTAGCTAGAACTAGGGAACTTTGAGCACAGTTACAGACATGAGAGAAAAGTCACCACCCACCTCAACCTTCAAGGAGAACCCTAGAATGAGAAGTTCAACAATATTCATCACGAGGAGTGATGTACCTTCTTTAGATGGTATTAGGGAGCTTCAAACCCTCTTACAGATTTGAGTGAAAACACACCACCCAACGGAACTTTCAATCGGCATTCTAGAATGTCCACTTTTGTTGCGAAAGTCATGCGTACTCGTCATGAACGAGTGATCTAGCCTTCCTAGCTAGGGCAATAGAAAAATCAGCACACATATAGAGTTGAATGAAAAGTCACAACTCACCTCAACATTCAATAAGAATTCTAGAATGCCTACTTTTGTTGTGGCATCGATCATTACGGATCTCGAGAGTGCGTTTGTACCCTCTACTAGCGCAGTTTTTGCACTCTTCTAGAGTTGAATATAAAGCCACGAAAAGTCTTAACGTTCAATGTTGAATCGAGAACGCCAGATTGCATTGCAAAATTCATGCATACCTGTCACTAATCAAAGACCTAGTGTTTCGAGCCTCTTCTAGCGTACATTTTGCACTGTTCAAGACTTGAATACATTCAATAAGAATTCTAGAATGCCTACTTTTGTTGTGGCATCGATCATTACGGATCTCGAGAGTGCGTTTGTACCCTCTGCTAGCGTACTTCTTGCACTCTTCTAGAATTGAATATAAAGCCACGAACAGTCTTAACGTTCAATGTTGAATCAGGAACGCCCGATTGCATTGCAAAATTCATGCATACCTGTCACGAATCAAAGACCTAGTGTTTCTAGCCTCTTCTAGCGTACGTTTTGCACTGTTCAAGAGTTGAATACAATCAATAAGAATTCTAGGATGCCACTTTTGTTGTGGCTTCTATCCATACAGATCTCGAGAGTGTTTCTAGCCTCTTCTAGCGTACGTTTTGCACTGCTCTAGACTTGAATACCAAGTCAGGCACGTTCTTAACAGTCAATGTTGAGTCTAGAATGCCCTCTTTTGTTGCAAAATTCATGCATATCGGTCACCAATCAGTGACCTACTGTTTCTAGCTAGAAGTATGGAACTTTTGCACACTTGTAGAATTGAATGGAAATTCATGACCCACCTCAACATTCAATAAGAATTCTAGAATGCCTACTTTTATTGTGGCATCGATCATTACGGATATCGGGATCGCCCACTTTCCTTGAGAAATATTCATCACGAGGAGTGATGTACCTTCTTTAGCTGGCAATAGGGAACTTCTAACACTCTTACAGATTCAAGTTAAAATGCACCACCCAGCTGAACTTGGAATGGGCATTCTAGAATGTCCACTTTCCTTGCAAAAGTCAAGCTGATTCGTCATGAGCGAGTGATCTTGTAACACCCCAATTTTTAGGCCTAGAGATGCCAGGAAGAGAATTCAAGGGCATAATAGTAATTATGGGAAAGATCAGACTGGTGGCCGATGAGTACCATATTTTGCCAGAAAATAGAGAAAATTATGCTGATCATTTCACTGAACTGTGAAATGTGCATATGAGGTCTCTAGGTGTATGAAATAATTAGAAATATGACGAGGGGTAAAATGGTCATTTTGAAAAAGTATGCGCGTGAGTGCTTTTTCAGGCCAAAACAGCCCGGTCCGGATAAAATATCTGAAAATACCGGGAGATAGAGAAAAGGATTCCGGATTGAATGAGGAGTTACAGAATTTTGATTTGAGGTCCCGATTTTTCTGTAAAAATCCTCGAAGATGGGAAATTACAGTTATAATCGGTAAAGGAAGAGCAGTCCGAATAGAGATGATCGGACTATGGCCAGAGGCCATACAGTGTTTTCTAAGGCCCGTAGTGACACCAGGGAAGGCCCAGGCCCATAATATCAGTTCAGGGGTAAGAGGGGCCGGTGTCCGGGAAAAATGTGCAAAATGACGAAAATGCCCTAATGTTATAGAATAACTGAAGAATGAGTAAAGGGTATTTTGGTCATTTGGCTAAGGTTAGACAGTCAAGAAGGGGTATCTGGATAGTTGACCAGGGCCAGAGAATACTCTGGTAAAATATGAAAAGACAATAATGCCCCTAGACCTAGTAAAGGAAATGAAAGGACTTAAGTGCAATTATGGAAAGTTTCAAGGCCAAAAAGGATAGTAGACAAAAATATGGGGTCCTTAAGTGTAATTTTAGCCAAATAAAAAGGGACTTAAATGAAAAGAAGAAAAGTTCCCTGGGGCTAAATTGTAATTAAAGAAAGTCAGGCCGGAAGTGGTTTGGACTGTCCGAAAGCATTTCAGTCCCAGATTTCACCGGTAGAGAGAGCAAGTGACGCTCGGTAATCTGGCTTAATACAGGAATTTTTGAAGACTCCAGATAGCCAGAAATGGACTGATCGTCCAAAAGTTATAAAAATTCATACCGGATATCCTAGAATTCAGATCTAGGTGAGAAAATACAGGATGATACGTCCTTATGGGACGGATGTCGGGAAACTGACAGAATACCGATAGGAGGCCTGTAGAAAAAGTTATTCGTAAATTAGAAAATCCAGACGGGAGTGTGAGGCCTCTGGGGATCCGATAGGGAGATTTATCGGTATTTGTAAGGGGACTGAATGAGTTCGGATGACCTCGGTCAGATGACTGATATGACTCACAGGGATGCCTGAACACCGCAGGCTAGTGTTTCGGACAGAAGGAGCCGGTGTCCGGATATGTGTATAAACGGCGAATAATAGATAAAATATTCAATAATTATTAACGGGGAAGATTCCTCGTAATGCGTGCCATGAAGGTATTGGACCCGGAAAGGCCCAATAATGGCGCCAACAGAGGCCCAATGAGACACTTGGACTGATAGGTGGGCCAGTGTCCGGCAGAACCCCGGAAAAGTGCGAAATTACGAAAATGCCCCTGTGTTGTACAAAAGTATAACAGATGAATGGAGGGCATTTTGGTAATTCTGGACAGGCCCAGAAGCCAAGGTATATACAGATAAAGCTACTTAGAGTCAATATATGCCCTGACAGAGTACAGAAGGGTGTAAAATGACAATTTTACCCTTAGGGTTAAAATAGTGCAAGAAAGGGCACCCAAGGGTATTTTGGTAATTTGCCAAGGGCTGTTTCTTGGGAATCGAGCCATCAGAGTACTTGGGCTTGATCAGGATCCAAGATAACATTCCCAGCCCAAAAACGTAGCCCATGAAGTATGTGGGAAAAAGTGGCATTAAAATACTATTTTAATGTTGTTTCAATAAAGTAAAGTTACTCGGTCGGTACGATAACCGAGGAGGCGATCAGATAAAGTCCTGGATTTATCTGGATAGCATTGGAAGGCGTGACAGGTGCCAGTAAGATGACACATGGCGCCAACATAAAGGCAGAAGAAAAAGTTGAGGACACGTATTACGAGGCAAGAGACTGGACCGGTGAGTCAGCATGCTGAGTCAGCTGCTGAGGTGTCCAGGATTTCAGACATGTGATAAATGTGGCGCTGAGGTGTCCTGGTGAGGTGTCCCAATGATGTCATGCATGATACAGTAAAGGAGGAATTAAAGAAAATAGGAAAATCCAGGAAAAACCAGGACCGCAGGATCAAAGTTCATAGAAACTGCAGAATTGCCATTGAAGGCAATTATAAATACCCCCCTCCATTCCATTTTCATTCACGCAAGGCAAGGGAGAAGGGGGAGAAAGAAGAGAGAGAAGGAGAAGGAAAGGAAGAGAGAAAGGAGAAAAGGAAGTAAGGAAGTTCTGGCGGAGCTGGAAGCAGAATAAGGATAGTGGAGTTCTGCTAAGCTAGCCAGGTAGTAACTAATCCTAACTTTATTGTAATAGCTTTGTGATTCGTTGTGCTATTGTTTGGTTGGATTGTTGTCTTATATGTTATGTCTGAAGCTCTGCTGTAATGCTATGATCATATGTTATTAAGCATGGAAGCACGCAGCATACTTATCCGTACACAATCACAAGCAAGCACTGTCACTCTGCATTACATATATTGTTATGATTGTTGCTACTGAGATTCCCCCGAATCTCATCCCAATAAGTAAATCATTACAGGGGAGGCTATGTCAAAATGAATTCTAAGAATTTTAAGAGATGCCGTTATGCTGCCGAAGTAAAGACTGAACATCAGTATATGATAAGTACTGTGTACGTAGTGCTGTCTAAGGAGGCTAGAAGTAAGTGGACCTAGCCGGCTCATCTAGTCTTTCCTGGGTACTACGTAGAATGGTAGTTCTCATGAGGGGATTACCGAATCAGTACGGTTCAGTTCTTTGTACAGATGAAGCGTAGCGGTTATGCTGCCGGACTTCAGGCAGGAAAAGATGCAATAGAGATATGAGAATTTATGTACATGGCCAGATGTAAAACAACTTATTAATTAATAATAATTGTTGTTTGGCATGTTTGACTGATATATGATGGATGTATGCCTATGTATGTAATATTGGTTGCTGAAAATTAACACTATGAACAGTAACTAGTGGGGACATGAGGATGTTTGACCCATAATTAAAAATAGTAAATGGATGAATAAATGTATGATATTTTTATGGTAGATAGTAGACATACCAAGCTTTAATTTGATATATAAAACGTATCATTTGGATGTCTACACAAGGAGATATAAATTATCAAAGTTGGGACCAGAATGCTGGATTCAGGAGAAAAACGCTGGATGAACAGTAAAGTTGAAACGTTGACTGACGTGGACTCGGTCAACGAATGGTCAACAAATTATTTTTCCCTGAAAGCTAAGTGAGTTAGCTTCATGTAGCCATTGGAACCACTTCATTTATATTTTTTTAGAATTAGTTATGATTTTTCGAAGTCAGGTCACTCATCTGGAATTTTCAAGTGAACAGTACTCGATAAGAGTAAAATTTCAGATTTGGGGAATTGGACTTCAATGACCTTGAAAGTGGTTCTAAATGCTACTGAATGGTCCCTAAGACATACGAAAGGAAGGATGTTTCATTTTGTTATCATAGCAAAGGATTCTGGCTTAGGAAATGCTCTGAACAGATAATTTATGGTGTTAGTACAGAATAAGGATAGCACAGAACAAAGGGTTCTGGCTCTGAGCATAAGATTCTGGCACAGAACAAAAAGTTCTGTCTCAGTGATGCTCTGTTTAGTTAGTTGATTCCTTAAACGAATGAGAAGTTTGAGTGGTCCTCTCCCTAGAGTATGATATAGGGATGGTGTTCACTGCTTGAAAAGGGTTAGACAGAAGACAGTGACACCCAGATGAATGAGGCTGTACCCGAGCTTTATAGTCTTACGAAGGATATGATTATGATGGGCTAATCTTAGTCAGCCAATACAGTCAAGGACTCGTGTTTATTAACACAATATGGTTGGACTAAGCAGAACAATGTTTAAGAAGCAGTTTCCTCCAGAGATAGAGACAGAGGCTGATCAGTTTATGACTGAGGAAGCTGCAAAGAGTAGCTTGAGGTATCGTGTTGTAACCAAATACTATGGTGAGGATGCCAGATATCCAAGTTACAACAAGTTAAGTCATAAGTCACGATGAGATGCGGACAACCCAGGCTCGCCAAGATCAAGAGCGAGATTTTGCTATCACTACGGCGGTTGCTGCTGCGGTTGCAAGATTACAGCAGTCTAGGAAGTAGGTAGTACTAGAAAATGATGTAGAACCTGAACCTCAGCCAGATCATGAGCAGACTGGAATGAATAGACATCAGGGGTCTATAAGAAATAATAATGACCAGGAAAGTCTGCAAATATGGATGGAACGATTCCATAAATTTGATCCGCCCATGTTGAAGGGACTTTTGACACCCAAGTAGCTGAGGATTGGGTAAGCCAGTTAGAGAAAATCTTTAAAATTTTAGAATGTCCCACTGAAAGAAAGACCTAGCTAGCAGTTTACAAGCTAGAAAGGAATGTGCAATAACCAGAAAAGAGTGAGCCTACTCCATCAGTACCACTGAAAGTGATGCCACCAGGTTCCCTGAGAAGGAACAGTAAGAAGAAAAATGAGCCAGTATATGGGTTGCGACTAAAAGACGCATAGATGCCAGGTCGTGATGAGTAGTGTGCGACGGTCGGGACTAAAAGTCGCAGAGTATGTGAGTTGCGACTATAATTGGAAGAGGCCATATGATGAAGAGAATGAAGGTACCAAACTCGCTGAAGTCCACCAGCTAGAGGATTGGTATAGCATATGGTAAGCCAGACAGTACAAAGGTACTAAGGTACGAAAGATCAGTTTAAGACAATGTGAAAAAGTAGATCCTCTATGTGGTAACTAAGAGTAGATCTACATTACAGGGGTTTTATTCAGCTAATCTGAATAGAAGACCTAAAAGTTAGATTGAGATTTGCTAGGAATGATCCTAGCACATGGCCTAATGGTAAAGACGTGATGGTTAATAAATGAGGAGCTCAATGTTCCCTAAGTGGAGGGATTCCATCACGGAGAAGTGATAGACCTAGGGCATAGTACCCTAGAAAGTAGAAGTAATAGTAAAAGGTGATGAATGAGATCCATGCGACTCAAGTTTGCTAGGATAAAGAGAAAGACCAATAAGGAACCATAGTCCGGTCAAGAATAGACCAGGACTGATAGGGACTGATGGAAAGATAAAAGAAGTTGAGAGATAGTAAAGATGTAGCCATAGTTAAGAGATAAAGTGACTCCCCTATTCCTAATGTAAGATAAAATAGTGAAGGGTTGAGTCTATTCCCTGGTAAGAGGGTAGTGTGGCAGCCTAAGTAAGATAGACAGAGGTGCTTGTCAGATTCTGAGCATGTGATTGATAATCTGACAGATAATGCGATAGATAGTATGATCAGATGATGATCTGACAAATAATGTGATAAAGGAAAATACGTTTGAGGCTTACTTAGATTATTATGATGTCTAATGGATGGTTGAGCAAAATATGACGATGATATGGCTTATGTGCCATAAGTTATGATAGTTGCATCTCCTTGCAGTTGTCAAAGGATGACATGCATGTTAGAGTATGCTATGATGAATGGATACTCCCCTTTTTCAGTGCATGCAGGGTAGAGTATATATGAGTACATATATGTGATAAGGAAGTTATGAGAAAGTAGGTTGCTCCCATACCATATGTTATGAGGATGATATGAATGTATTGAGAATGATAGATAGTCTCAGTTATGGGACGATAAGTTATGATATGATTGAGGTTACTCAGATATGATTGAGGTTACTCAGGTAGTTCTATAAGCTTGTGAATACAGTACTCAGGGCCATTTCTATTGAGCAGAATGGTATACAGATAACAGTAAAGGGATTGTTTCTAGATCACTCTTCAGATAAGAGTTGGATCTGAAACAGATGGCTCTCAGACAGAGCTAGATTCAGATGAGTATAGATCACTCTTCAGATAAGAGTTGGATCTGATGTAGAATGCTCGCAGTTAGAGCATAATGGCTAGCAGTTAGAGCACAAGTTGAAAGATGTGAAGGAACTCCTGAGTAAGAGAGGAAGTAAGTAAAGTCTGGGTAAATGATTGAGGCTATAAAATTTTCAAATGTTTATTTTTATGGAGTTATCAACAGGTGGAAGCAGTTAACCTTATAACTTAGTTTGTTGGTTTAAAATCTCCGGGAGATATACAGTACAACAGAATCGTAGTTAGATTCTGGAGGGTCACAGATAGATCCTAGCATGGCTCCAGGGTCGCAGTTAGATCCTAATAGCTTCAGAGTCGCAGTTAGATTCTGAAGAGGCTAACGGTTGATCGCAGTTAGATCCCGAGGTCGCAGTTAGACCTAGCCTAAGGAAAGTAATGAGCCATGAGATATGAGTACAATGTAGTATCTCTTTGGGATGATGAATGCCAAAGACAAAGTTAAGGTAAGGAAGCTTCACTAGTTGATAAACTCACCCAGAGAAATTATTTTATAATGGTTTTTCTCAGATAGCCTTTAGTATACAGACTAAACTTAGCTTTCCCTTAGCAAAGACGGAGTCCAAGTCCAAAGCTGAGTACTGATATTCAAAGTTTTGTAGAAGTATGCCTGAGAAGCAGAAAAGAACAGAATCCTCTATGTGTTGAGAATAGAAAGGCATTGGCTAAGAGCGCTCTGGGAGGTAGCTCAAGTTGTAAAGCCAATAGCAAGAGAAAGAGGCGATAGTTCAGACAAGGGACTGGTCAAGGTAATGATCAGATTGGAGAGCAGAGATGTCAATGTGGTGGAAAGAGCCATGGCACATGGGAATGCCGAGCAGGGCAAAGTAGTTGTGGTAAGAAAGGCCACTTTGTAAAAGGTTGCCTGCAGACATCCCTAGGAAAGGTATTTGCTCTTACCCCAGACACAGTCTTCAATATTCCCTAAGGTCGACCCTAAGAATGGTTAAGAAGAACCATAGCTGTAAGGGCGACTGAGCTGTAAGGAACTATATGCCTAGATGATGATATGGATAATGAAGAGTTCTTTTCGGATCTAAAGAAAGTGGTCATGATAATAAGTCATGAATGATTAAAAGGCCAGAGAGACCTAGAGAAGAGGGTCTAAGGCAAAGCAAAGATAGAACGTAGTTCTATAAGAAAGAGATTGCTAGGGCCTAAAGCTATATAAAGAGTAATCTAGCCCTAACCCAGTAGCACGTTAAATTGAAAGGTGCTAAGGCAAGAGTAGCCTAATGATAGATAAGCCCTAAGAAGGGATAAGAAGAAGTGCAAATGCCACAAAGGTTTGGCATAGATGCATGAAGTTATGAGAACAGTTAAGAAAAGTTCGAGAAGTTATCTGGGTTATGATCTCGTATCAGGAGAAAGAAAGTCAAAAGAACAATATTTCTCCTAAGAGATTAGCAAAGTATAAGAGGAGTGAGGTAGACCCCAGAATTACATCAGAATTCTGCGGGATAAAATATGAAAGAAATGGACACTACTCACAAGTGTAATGAGTTGTCCCTAAGTATAAGAGGATGAATGCCCTAAGCCTTAGTCATAAACCAGGAAAGGATATACAGAGGAGCTATATCCAAGATCGTTGACTAAGATGCCAAGTAAATTTCGAGGACGAAATTTATTTTAAGGGGGGTAGAAATGTAACACCCCAATTTTTAGGCCTAGAGATGCCAGGAAGAGAATTCAAGGGCATAATTGTAATTATGGGAAAGATCAGACTGGTGGCCGATGAGTACCATATTTTGCCAGAAAATAGAGAAAATTATGCTGATCATTTCACTGAACTGTGAAATGTGCATATGAGGTCTCTAGGTGTATGAAAGAATTAGAAATATGACTAGGGGTAAAATGGTCATTTTGAAAAAGTATGCGCGTAGTGCTTTTTCAGGCCAAAACAGCCCGGTCCGGATAAAATATCTGAAAATACCGGGAGATAGAGAAAAGGATTCCGGATTGAATGAGGAGTCACAGAATTTTGATTTGAGGTCCCGATTTTTCTGTAAAAATCCTCGAAGATGGGAAATTACAGTTATAATCGGTAAAGGAAGAGCAGTCCGAATAGAGATGATCGGACTATGACCAGAGGCCATACAGTGTTTTCTAAGGCCCGTAGTGACACCAGGGAAGGCCCAGGCCCATAATATCAGTTCAGGGGTAAGAGGGGCCGGTGTCCGGGAAAAATGTGCAAAATGACGAAAATGCCCTTATGTTATAGAATAACTGAAGAATGAGTAAAGGGTATTTTAGTCATTTGGCTAAGGTTAGACAGTCAAGAAGGGGTATCTGGATAGTTGACCAGGGCCAGAGAATACTCTGGTAAAATATGAAAAGACAATAATGCCCCTAGACCTAGTAAAGGAAATGAAAGGACTTAAGTGCAATTATGGAAAGTTTCAAGGCCAAAAAGGATAGTAGACAAAAATATGGGGTCCTTAAGTGTAATTTTAGCCAAATAAAAAGGGACTTAAATGAAAAGAAGAAAAGTTCCCTGGGGCTAAATTGTAATTAAAGAAAGTCAGGCCGGAAGTGGTTTGGACTGTCCGAAAGCATTTCAGTCCCAGATTTCACCGGTAGAGAGAGCAAGTGACGCTCGGTAATCTGGCTTAATACAGGAATTTTTGAAGACTCCAGATAGCCAGAAATGGACTGATCGTCCAAAAGTTATAAAAATTCATACCGGATATCCTAGAATTCAGATCTAGGTGAGAAAATACAGGATGATACGTCCTTATGGGACGGATGTCGGGAAACTGACAGAATACCGATAGGAGGCCTGTAGAAAAAGTTATTCGCAAATGAGAAAATCCAGACGGGAGTGTGAGGCCTCTGGGGATCCGATAGGGAGATTTATCGGTATTTGTAAGGGGACTGAATGAGTTCGGATGACCTCGGTCAGATGACTGATATGACTCACAGGGATGCCTGAACACCGAAGGAAAGTGTTTCGGACAGAAGGAGCCGGTGTCCGGATATGTGTATAAACGGTGAATAATAGATAAAATATTCAATAATTATTAACGGGGAAGATTCCTCGTAATGCGTGCCATGAAGGTATTGGACCCGGAAAGGCCCAATAATGGCGCCAACAGAGGCCCAATGAGACACTTGGACTGATAGGTGGGCCAGTGTCCGGCAGAACCCCGGAAAAGTGCGAAATTATGAAAATGCCCCTGTGTTGTACAAAAGTGTAACAGATGAATGGAGGGCATTTTGGTAATTCTGGACAGGCCCATAAGCCAAGGTATATACAGATAAAGCTACTTAGAGTCAATATATGCCCTGACAGAGTACAGAAGGGTGTAAAATGACGATTTTACCCTTAGGGTTAAAATAGTGCAAGAAAGGGCACCCAAGGGTATTTTGGTAATTTGCAAAGGGCTGTTTCTTGGGAATCGAGCCATCAGAGTACTTGGGCTTGATCAGGATCCAAGATAACATTCCCAACCCAAAAACGTAGCCCATGAAGTATGTGGGAAAAAGTGGCATTAAAATACTATTTTAATGTTGTTTCAATAAAGTAAAGTTACTCGGTCGGCACGATAACCGAGGAGGCGATCAGATAAAGTCCTGGATTTATCTGGATAGCATTGGAAGGCGTGACAGGTGCCAGTAAGATGACACATGGCGCCAACATAAAGGCAGAAGAAAAAGTTGAGGACACGTATTACGAGGCAAGAGACTGGACCGGTGAGTCAGCATGCTGAGTCAGCTGCTGAGGTGTCCAGGATTTCAGACATGTGATAAATGTGGCGCTGAGGTGTCCTAGTGAGGTGTCCCAATGATGTCATGCATGATACAGTAAAGGAGGAATTAAAGAAAATAGGAAAATCAAGGAAAAACCAGGACCGCAGGATCAAAGTTCATAGAAACTGCAGAATTGCCATTGAAGGCAATTATAAATACCCCCCCTCCATTCCATTTTCATTCACGCAAGGCAAGGGAGAAGGGGGAGAAAGAAGAGAGAGAAGGAGAAGGAAAGGAAGAGAGAAAGGAGAAAAGGAAGTAAGGAAGTTCTGGCGGAGCTGGAAGCAGAATAAGGATAGTGGAGTTCTGCTAAGCTAGCCAGGTAGTAACTAATCCTAACTTTATTGTAATAGCTTTGTGATTCGTTGTGCTATTGTTTGGTTGGATTGTTGTCTTATATGTTATGTCTGAAGCTCTGCTGTAATGCTATGATCATATGTTATTAAGCATGGAAGCACGCAGCATACTTATCCGTACACAATCACAAGCAAGCACTGTCACTCTGCATTACATATATTGTTATGATTGTTGCTACTGAGATTCCCCCGAATCTCATCCCAATAAGTAAATCATTACAGGGGAGGCTATGTCAAAATGAATTCTAAGAATTTTAAGAGACGCCGTTATGCTGCCGAAGTAAAGACTGAACATCAGTATATGATAAGTACTGTGTACGTAGTGCTGTCTAAGGAGGCTAGAAGTGAGTGGACCTAGCCGGTTCATCTAGTCTTTCCTGGGTACTACGTAGAATGGTAGTTCTCATGAGGGGATTACCGAATCAGTACGGTTCAGTTCTTTGTACAGATGAAGCGTAGCGGTTATGCTATCGGACTTCAGGCAGGAAAAGATGCAATAGAGATATGAGAATTTATGTACATGGCCAGATGTAAAACAACTTATTAATTAATAATAATTGTTGTTTGGCATGTTTGACTGATATATGATGGATGTATGCCTATGTATGTAATATTGGTTGCTGAAAATTAACGCTATGAACAGTAACCAGTGGGGACATGAGGATGTTTGACCCATAATTAAAAATAGTAAATGGATGAATAAATGTATGATATTTTTATGGTAGATAGTATACATACCAAGCTTTAATTTGATATATAAAACGTATCATTTGGATGTCTACACAAGGAGATATAAATTATCAAATTTGGGACCAGAATGCTGGATTCAGGAGAAAAACGCTGGATGAACAGTAAAGTTGAAACGTTGACTGATGTGGACTCGGTCAACGAATGGTCAACAAATTATTTTTCCCTGAAAGCTAAGTGAGTTAGCTTCATGTAGCCATTGGAACCACTTCATTTATATTTTTTTAGAATTAGTTATGATTTTTCGAAGTCAGGTCACTCATCTGGAATTTTCAAGTGAACAGTACTCGATAAGAGTAAAATTTCAGATTTGGGGAATTGGACTTCAATGACCTTGAAAGTGGTTCTAAATGCTACTGAATGGTCCCTAAGACATACGAAAGGAAGGATGTTTCAGATCTCATCTTCATAGCTAGTGCTACGGAAATTTTGCACACTTCAATAATATAATGAAATGTCACGACCCACCTCAACATTCGATAAGAATTCTAGAATGCCTACCTTGGTCATGGCATCGATCATTCCAGATCTCGAGAGCATATTTGTAGCCTTTGCTAGCGTACTTTTTGCACTCTACTAGAGTTGAATAAAAGTCAAGAACCATCTTAACATTAAATGCTGAATCTAGAATGCCTTGTTTCATTGCAAAATTCACGCATGTCCGCCATGAATTAGAGACCTAGTGTTTCTAGCTAGAACTAGGGAACTTTGAGCACAGTTACAGACATGAGGGAAAAGTCACCACCCACCTCAACCTTCAAGGAGAACCCTAGAATGAGAAGTTCAACAATATTCATCACGAGGAGTGATGTACCTTCTTTAGCTGGTATTAGGGAGCTTCAAACCCTCTTACAGATTTGAGTGAAAACACACCACCCAACGGAACTTTCAATCGGCATTCTAGAATGTCCACTTTTGTGGCAAAAGTCATGCGTACTCGTCATGAACGAGTGATCTAGCCTTCCTAGCTAGGGCAATAGAAAATTCTGCACACATATAGAGTTGAATGAAAAGTCACAACTCACCTCAACATTCAATAAGAATTCTAGAATGCCTACTTTTGTTGTGGCATCGATCATTACGGATCTCGAGAGTGCGTTTGTACCCTCTACTAGCGCAGTTTTTCCACTCTTCTAGAGTTGAATATAAAGCCACGAAAAGTCTTCACGTTCAATGTTGAATCGAGAACGCCCGATTGCATTGCAAAATTCATGCATACCTGTCACGAATCAAAGACCTAGTGTTTCAAGCCTCTTCAAGCGTACGTTTTGCACCATTCAAAAGTTGAATACAATCAAAAAGAATTCTATGATGCCACTTTTGTTGAGGCTTCTATCCATACATATCTCGAGAGTGTTTCTAGCCTCTTCTAACGTACGTTTTGCACTGCTCTAGACTTGAATACCAAGTCAGGCACGTTCTTAAAAATTCATACCGGATATCCTCGATTTTAGATCTAGGTGAGAAAATACAGGATGATGCGTCCTTATAGGGCGGTTGTCAGGAAACTGACAGAATACCGATAGGAGGCCTATAGAAAAAGTTATTCGCAAATCAGAAAATCCAGACGGGAGTGTGAGGCCTCCGGGTATCCGATAGGGAGATTTATCGGTATTTAAAAAGGGACTGAATGAGTTCGGATGATCTCGGTCAGATGACTGATATGACTCACAGGGATGCCTGAACACCGCAGGCCAGTGTATCGGACAGAAGGAGCTGGTGTCCGGATATGTGTATAAACGGTGAATAATAGATAAAATATTCAATAATTATTAACGGGGGAAGATTCCTCGTAATACGTGCCATGAAGGTATTGGACCCGGAAAGGCCCAATAATGGCCCCAACAGAGGCCCAGTGAGACACTTGGACTGATAGGTGGGCCAGTGTCCGGCAGAACCCCGAAAAAGTGCGAAATTACGAAAATGCCCCTGTGTTTTACAAAAGTGTAACAGATGAATGGAGGGCATTTTGGTAATTCTGGACAGGCCCATAAGCCAAGGTATATACAGATAAAGCTACTTAGAGTCAATATATGCCCTGACAGAGTACAGAAGGGTGTAAAATGACGATTTTACCCTTAGGGTTAAAATAGTGCAAGAAAGGGCACCCAAGGGTATTTTGGTAATTTGCCAAGGGCTGTTTCTTGGGAATTATAACATCCCGATTTTTGGGTCTAGGAGAACTGGGAAGTAGTCTGATATGGGCAGGCTGCTAAACCCGTAGTCCTAGGGTAGTAATCTGATATGGGCGGATCACTTACCTGTATTTTGTAGGATCCGAGGGACGAGCTAAGTCCTTCAGGATGTAAAGATGAGTTAAGTCTTTAACCTACAGAATCGGGACAGTTCACCTAGGTTCAAAATGAGGAATGTGAGGAATATCCTAAGTCTTAAGCCTAGGAATTCTGCAGGAAGCTTGACATGGGCTGGCTCCTGTGTAAGATAACCTGATATGGGCGGGTTGTCGAGCCTTTCAATTAACAATGACTCCCGAAGAGTTTAAGGGATGAGTTATTGAAAGAGAATTTCTAGAACTTAAGATTAAGGATGAGAAGATGAGCAATGAGGCCAGAAAGAGAATGTAGGGGTAAAATCGTAATTATGGGAAAGATCGGGCTGGTAGCCGATGAGTACCATATTTTGCCAGAAAATAGAGAAAATTATGCTGATCATTTTACTGAACTGTGAAATGTGCATATGAGGTTTCTATGTATATGAAAGAATTAGAAATATGACCAGGGGTAAAATGGTCATTTTGGAAAAGTGTGCGCGTGAGTGCTTTTTCAGGCCAAAACAGCCCGGTCCGGATAAAATATCTGGAAATACCGGGAGATAGAGAAAAGGATTCCGGATTGAATGAGGAGTCACGGAATTTTGATTTAAGGTCCCGATTTTTCTGTAAAAATCCCTGAAGATGGGAATTTACAGTTATAATCGGTAAAGAAAAAGCAGTTCCGATAGGGATGATCGGACTGTGGCCAGGGGGCTGTATAGTGTTTCTAAGGCCTTTAGTGACACCAGGGAAGGCCCAGGCCCATTATATCAGTCCAGTGGTAAAAGGGGCCGGTGTCCGGGAAAAAGGTGCAAAATGACGAAAATGCCCCTATGTTATAGAACAGCTGAAGAATGAGTAAAGGGTATTTTGGTCATTTGCCTAAGGTTAGACAGTCCAGGGAAGTTATCTGGATAGTTGACCAGGGTCAAAGAGTACTCTGGTAAGAGGTGAAAAGACAATAATGCCCCTAGACCTAATAAAGTAAAGAAAGAGAGACTAAGGGCATTTTGGTAATTTGCCAAGGGGTGTTTCTTGGGAATCATGCCATCAGAGTACTTGGGCTGGATCAGAGACCCAAGATGATATTCCCAGGCCCAAAAACGCAGGCCCAGTGATTCAGGGGGAAAAGTGGCATTAAAATAATGATTTAATGACTTTTCAGTAAAGTAAAGTTACTCGGTCGGCACGATAACCGAGGAGGTGATCAGATAAAGTACGGGACTTATCTGGATAGCATTGGAAGGCGTGAAAGGTCCCTTCCAGATGCCACATGGCATTAGTCTGGAGAAAGCAGATAAAGCTGAGGACACGCTTTACGAGCATGTGGAAAATGTGGCGATGAGTCAGCTGCTGAGGTGTCCACTGAGGTGTCCTGGATGATGCAGTAAAAAGGAATAAAAGAAAATAGGAAAATCCAGGAAAAACCAGGACCATAAGTTCTTATGGCTTCAAAATTACAAGAATGCCATTGGCCAAAACTATAAATACCCCCCTCCCATTCATTCATATGCCATGGCCAAGAGGCTTTTAGAGAGAGGAGGAGGTGCTAGAGAGAGAAAGTGAGAGGAAGAAAGAAAGAAAGGAAGTTCTGACGGAGCTGGAAGCAGAATAGAGATAGTAGAGTTCTGCTAAGCCTTTGAGGTAGTAACTAATCCTAGCTCTTATGTAATGTCTTTGTGATTTGTTGTGCTATTGTTTGGTTGGATTGTTGTCTTATATGTTATGCTTGAAGCTCTATTACAATGCTATGATCATATGTTATTGAATATGGAAGCACGCAGCATACTTATCTGTACACAATCACAAGCAAGCACCGTCACTCTGCATTACATATATTGTTATGATTATTACTACTGAGATTCCCCCGAATCTCATCCCCATCCATAACCCATTACAGGGAGGTTATGCTGAAGTGGATTTTGAGAATCATATGAGACGCCGTTATGCTGCCGAAGTAAAGACTGAACATCAGTATATGATAAGTACTGTGTACGTAGTGCTGTCTAAGGAGGCTAGAAGTGAGTGGACCTAGCCGGTTCATCTAGTCTTTCCTGGGTACTACGTAGAATGGTAGTTCTCATGAGGGGATTACCGAATCAGTACGGTTCAGTTCTTTGTACAGATGAAGCGTAGCGGTTATGCTATCGGACTTCAGGCAGGAAAAGATGCAATAGAGATATGAGAATTTATGTACATGGCCAGATGTAAAACAACTTATTAATTAATAATAATTGTTGTTTGGCATGTTTGACTGATATATGATGGATGTATGCCTATGTATGTAATATTGGTTGCTGAAAATTAACGCTATGAACAGTAACCAGTGGGGACATGAGGATGTTTGACCCATAATTAAAAATAGTAAATGGATGAATAAATGTATGATATTTTTATGGTAGATAGTATACATACCAAGCTTTAATTTGATATATAAAACGTATCATTTGGATGTCTACACAAGGAGATATAAATTATCAAATTTGGGACCAGAATGCTGGATTCAGGAGAAAAACGCTGGATGAACAGTAAAGTTGAAACGTTGACTGATGTGGACTCGGTCAACGAATGGTCAACAAATTATTTTTCCCTGAAAGCTAAGTGAGTTAGCTTCATGTAGCCATTGGAACCACTTCATTTATATTTTTTTAGAATTAGTTATGATTTTTCGAAGTCAGGTCACTCATCTGGAATTTTCAAGTGAACAGTACTCGATAAGAGTAAAATTTCAGATTTGGGGAATTGGACTTCAATGACCTTGAAAGTGGTTCTAAATGCTACTGAATGGTCCCTAAGACATACGAAAGGAAGGATGTTTCAGATCTCATCTTCATAGCTAGTGCTACGGAAATTTTGCACACTTCAATAATATAATGAAATGTCACGACCCACCTCAACATTCGATAAGAATTCTAGAATGCCTACCTTGGTTATGGCATCGATCATTCCAGATCTCGAGAGCATATTTGTAGCCTTTGCTAGCGTACTTTTTGCACTCTACTAGAGTTGAATAAAAGTCAAGAACCATCTTAACATTAAATGCTGAATCTAGAATGCCTTGTTTCATTGCAAAATTCACGCATGTCCGCCATGAATTAGAGACCTAGTGTTTCTAGCTAGAACTAGGGAACTTTGAGCACAGTTACAGACATGAGGGAAAAGTCACCACCCACCTCAACCTTCAAGGAGAACCCTAGAATGAGAAGTTCAACAATATTCATCACGAGGAGTGATGTACCTTCTTTAGCTGGTATTAGGGAGCTTCAAACCCTCTTACAGATTTGAGTGAAAACACACCACCCAACGGAACTTTCAATCGGCATTCTAGAATGTCCACTTTTGTGGCAAAAGTCATGCGTACTCGTCATGAACGAGTGATCTAGCCTTCCTAGCTAGGGCAATAGAAAATTCTGCACACATATAGAGTTGAATGAAAAGTCACAACTCACCTCAACATTCAATAAGAATTCTAGAATGCCTACTTTTGTTGTGGCATCGATCATTACGGATCTCGAGAGTGCGTTTGTACCCTCTACTAGCGCAGTTTTTCCACTCTTCTAGAGTTGAATATAAAGCCACGAAAAGTCTTCACGTTCAATGTTGAATCGAGAACGCCCGATTGCATTGCAAAATTCATGCATACCTGTCACGAATCAAAGACCTAGTGTTTCAAGCCTCTTCAAGCGTACGTTTTGCACCATTCAAAAGTTGAATACAATCAAAAAGAATTCTATGATGCCACTTTTGTTGAGGCTTCTATCCATACAGATCTCGAGAGTGTTTCTAGCCTCTTCTAACGTACGTTTTGCACTGCTCTAGACTTGAATACCAAGTCAGGCACGTTCTTAAAAATTCATACCGGATATCCTCGATTTTAGATCTAGGTGAGAAAATACAGGATGATGCGTCCTTATAGGGCGGTTGTCAGGAAACTGACAGAATACCGATAGGAGGCCTATAGAAAAAGTTATTCGCAAATCAGAAAATCCAGACGGGAGTGTGAGGCCTCCGGGTATCCGATAGGGAGATTTATCGGTATTTAAAAAGGGACTGAATGAGTTCGGATGATCTCGGTCAGATGACTGATATGACTCACAGGGATGCCTGAACACCGCAGGCCAGTGTATCGGACAGAAGGAGCTGGTGTCCGGATATGTGTATAAACGGTGAATAATAGATAAAATATTCAATAATTATTAACGGGGGAAGATTCCTCGTAATACGTGCCATGAAGGTATTGGACCCGGAAAGGCCCAATAATGGCCCCAACAGAGGCCCAGTGAGACACTTGGACTGATAGGTGGGCCAGTGTCCGGCAGAACCCCGAAAAAGTGCGAAATTACGAAAATGCCCCTGTGTTTTACAAAAGTGTAACAGATGAATGGAGGGCATTTTGGTAATTCTGGACAGGCCCATAAGCCAAGGTATATACAGATAAAGCTACTTAGAGTCAATATATGCCCTGACAGAGTACAGAAGGGTGTAAAATGACGATTTTACCCTTAGGGTTAAAATAGTGCAAGAAAGGGCACCCAAGGGTATTTTGGTAATTTGCCAAGGGCTGTTTCTTGGGAATTATAACATCCCGATTTTTGGGTCTAGGAGAACTGGGAAGTAGTCTGATATGGGCAGGCTGCTAAACCCGTAGTCCTAGGGTAGTAATCTGATATGGGCGGATCACTTACCTGTATTTTGTAGGATCCGAGGGACGAGCTAAGTCCTTCAGGATGTAAAGATGAGTTAAGTCTTTAACCTACAGAATCGGGACAGTTCACCTAGGTTCAAAATGAGGAATGTGAGGAATATCCTAAGTCTTAAGCCTAGGAATTCTGCAGGAAGCTTGACATGGGCTGGCTCCTGTGTAAGATAACCTGATATGGGCGGGTTGTCGAGCCTTTCAATTAACAATGACTCCCGAAGAGTTTAAGGGATGAGTTATTGAAAGAGAATTTCTAGAACTTAAGATTAAGGATGAGAAGATGAGCAATGAGGCCAGAAAGAGAATGTAGGGGTAAAATCGTAATTATGGGAAAGATCGGGCTGGTAGCCGATGAGTACCATATTTTGCCAGAAAATAGAGAAAATTATGCTGATCATTTTACTGAACTGTGAAATGTGCATATGAGGTTTCTATGTATATGAAAGAATTAGAAATATGACCAGGGGTAAAATGGTCATTTTGGAAAAGTGTGCGCGTGAGTGCTTTTTCAGGCCAAAACAGCCCGGTCCGGATAAAATATCTGAAAATACCGGGAGATAGAGAAAAGGATTCCGGATTGAATGAGGAGTCACGGAATTTTGATTTAAGGTCCCGATTTTTCTGTAAAAATCCCTGAAGATGGGAATTTACAGTTATAATCGGTAAAGAAAAAGCAGTTCCGATAGGGATGATCGGACTGTGGCCAGGGGGCTGTATAGTGTTTCTAAGGCCTTTAGTGACACCAGGGAAGGCCCAGGCCCATTATATCAGTCCAGTGGTAAAAGGGGCCGGTGTCCGGGAAAAAGGTGCAAAATGACGAAAATGCCCCTATGTTATAGAACAGCTGAAGAATGAGTAAAGGGTATTTTGGTCATTTGCCTAAGGTTAGACAGTCCAGGGAAGTTATCTGGATAGTTGACCAGGGTCAAAGAGTACTCTGGTAAGAGGTGAAAAGACAATAATGCCCCTAGACCTAATAAAGTAAAGAAAGAGAGACTAAGGGCATTTTGGTAATTTGCCAAGGGGTGTTTCTTGGGAATCATGCCATCAGAGTACTTGGGCTGGATCAGAGACCCAAGATGATATTCCCAGGCCCAAAAACGCAGGCCCAGTGATTCAGGGGGAAAAGTGGCATTAAAATAATGATTTAATGACTTTTCAGTAAAGTAAAGTTACTCGGTCGGCACGATAACCGAGGAGGTGATCAGATAAAGTACGGGACTTATCTGGATAGCATTGGAAGGCGTGAAAGGTCCCTTCCAGATGCCACATGGCATTAGTCTGGAGAAAGCAGATAAAGCTGAGGACACGCTTTACGAGCATGTGGAAAATGTGGCGATGAGTCAGCTGCTGAGGTGTCCACTGAGGTGTCCTGGATGATGCAGTAAAAAGGAATAAAAGAAAATAGGAAAATCCAGGAAAAACCAGGACCATAAGTTCTTATGGCTTCAAAATTACAAGAATGCCATTGGCCAAAACTATAAATACCCCCCTCCCATTCATTCATATGCCATGGCCAAGAGGCTTTTAGAGAGAGGAGGAGGTGCTAGAGAGAGAAAGTGAGAGGAAGAAAGAAAGAAAGGAAGTTCTGACGGAGCTGGAAGCAGAATAGAGATAGTAGAGTTCTGCTAAGCCTTTGAGGTAGTAACTAATCCTAGCTCTTATGTAATGTCTTTGTGATTTGTTGTGCTATTGTTTGGTTGGATTGTTGTCTTATATGTTATGCTTGAAGCTCTATTACAATGCTATGATCATATGTTATTGAATATGGAAGCACGCAGCATACTTATCTGTACACAATCACAAGCAAGCACCGTCACTCTGCATTACATATATTGTTATGATTATTACTACTGAGATTCCCCCGAATCTCATCCCCATCCATAACCCATTACAGGGAGGTTATGCTGAAGTGGATTTTGAGAATCATATGAGACGCCGTTATGCTGCCGAAGTAAAGACTGAACATCAGTATATGATAAGTACTGTGTACGTAGTGCTGTCTAAGGAGGCTAGAAGTGAGTGGACCTAGCCGGTTCATCTAGTCTTTCCTGGGTACTACGTAGAATGGTAGTTCTCATGAGGGGATTACCGAATCAGTACAGTTCAGTTCTTTGTACAGATGAAGCGTAGCGGTTATGCTGCCGGAGTTTAGGCAGAAAGAGATGTAATAGAGATAGCAAGATTATGTATATGTCTTGTTGTGTATGCCATGCTGTATGACATTATGTTATTCAATGATAAGTATTGTTTGGCATATTCAATTTATGTATGAGAAATTAAGAGAGAAATTCGCAGGTCATGAGGTAGCAGTGTTCTGACCTCAGTTTGACCTAGTAAACAAAGGAGTTTGGCTACGAAATTTGGTGAGCCAGTAGTACACATCTGGGGCATTCCGTGGATAGGTAATAAGCCTCATTTGGATGTGTAGAATGAGATAAACCAATTTTCAAATTAAAGGTCCAGAATAAGGAACTTAAAGGTAAAATTTTCAATTTCTGGGCTTAAGTTAAGATATAATCGAGCTAATATGGCTTCCGCAAGTGTACTCTGAGGAGTCTAAGGGAGGATGTTTCAGGAATCGAGCCATCAGAGTACTTGGGCTTGATCAGGATCCAAGACAACATTCCCAAAGCCCAAAAACGTAGCCCATGAAGTATGTGGGAAAAAGTGGCATTAAAATAGTATTTTAATGCTGTTTCAATAAAGTAAAGTTACTCGGTCGGCACGATAACCGAGGAGGCGATCAGATAAAGTCCTGGATTTATCTGGATAGCATTGGAAGGCGTGACAGGTGCCAGTAAGATGACACATGGCGCCAACATAAAGGCAGAAAAAAAAGTTAAGGACACGTATTACGAGGCAAGAGACTGGACCGGTGAGTCAGCATGCTGAGTCAGCTGCTGAGGTGTCCAGGATTTCAGACATGTGATAAATGTGGCGCTGAGGTGTCCTGGTGAGGTGTCCCAATGATGTCATGCATGATACAGTAAAGGAGGAATTAAAGAAAATAGGAAAATCCAGGAAAAACCAGGACCGCAGGATCAAAGTTCATAGAAACTGCAGAATTGCCATTGAAGGCAATTATAAATACCCCCCCTCCATTCCATTTTCATTCACGCAAGGCAAGGGAGAAGGGAGAGAAAGAAGAGAGAGAAGGAGAAGGAAAGGAAGAGAGAAAGGAGAAAAGGAAGTAAGGAAGTTCTGGCGGAGCTGGAAGCAGAATAAGGATAGTGGAGTTCTGCTAAGCTAGCCAGGTAGTAACTAATCCTAGCTTTTATGTAATGGCTTTGTGACTTGTTGTGCTATTGTTTGGTTGGATTGTTGTCTTATATGTTATGTCTGAAGCTCTGCTATAATGCTATGATCATATGTTATTAAGCATGGAAGCACGCAGCATACTTATCTGTACACAATCACAAGCAAGCACTGTCACTCTGCATTACATATATTGTTATGATTTTTGCTACTGAGATTCCCCCGAATCTCATCCCAATAAGTAAACCATTACAGGGGAGGTTATGTCAAAATGAATTCTGGGAATTTTAAGAGGCGCTGTTATGCTGCCGAAATTATGACAAGATAAGGAAAGCAACTGATACGTACTGTGTACGTAGGTACTGTCTAAGGAGGCTGGAAGTGAGTGGACCTAGCCGGTTCATCCAGTCTTTCCTGGGTACTTACATAGAATGGTAGTTCTCACGGGAATTACCGAATCGGTACAAGATCAGTTACTTTCTGAAGATGAAGCATAGCGGTTATGCTGCCGGAGTTTAGGTAGGAAAAGATGTGATAGAGATGTGGGAACTTTTGTACATACCCAGATTGTAAAACAACTTATTAATTAATAATAAGTGTTATTTGACATGTTTGACTGATGTATGATGGATGTATGTATATGTATGCAAAGTAGAAATGCTGAAATTTACCACTGTGAACAGTAACACGTGGTAACCTAGTCATGTTTGATAAATGATTAAAAATAGTAAATGGATGAATAAATGTATGAAATTTTTATGGTAGATAGTATACATACCAAGATTTAATTTGATATATAAAACGTATCATTTGGATGTCTACACAAGGAGATATAAATTATCAAAGTTGGGACCAGAATGTTGGATTCAGGAGAAAAACGTGGGATGAACAGTAAAGTTGACACGTTGACTGACGTTGACTTGGTCAACTAATGGTCAACGAGTTATTTTTTCCTTAAATATAATTGAGTTAGCTTCATTTATCAATTGGAACCACTTCATTTTGATTTTTCTAGAATTAGTTATGATTTTTCGAAGTCAGGTCACTCATCTGGAATTTTTAAGTGAACAGTACTCGATAACAGTAAAATTCCAGATTGGGGAATTGGACTTCAATGACCTTGAAAGTGGTTCTAAATGCTACTGAATGGTCCCTAAGACATACGAACATAAGGATGTTTCATTTTGGTATCAGAGCAAAGGATTCTGGATTAGGAAATGCTCTGAACAGATAATTTATGGTGTTAGTACAGAATAAGGTTAGCACGGAACAAAGGGTTCTGGCTCCGAGCATAAGATTCTGGCACAGAACAGAAGGTTCTGGCTCAGTGATGCTCTGGTTTAGTTAGTTTGATTCCTTAAACAAATGATAAGTTTGAGTGGTCCTCTCCCTAGAGTATGATATAGGGATGGTGTTCACTGCTTGAAAAGGGTTAGACAGAAGACAGTGACACCCAGATGAATGAGGCTGTACCCGAGCTTTATAGTCTTACGAAGGATATGATTATGATGGGCTAATCTTAGTCAGCCAATACAGTCGAGGACTCGTGTTTATTAACACAATATGGTTGGACTAAGCAGAACAATATTTAAGAAGCAGTTTCCTCCAGAGATAGAGACAGAGGCTGATCAGTTTATGACTGAGGAAGCTGCAAAGAGTAGCTTGAGGTATCGTGTTGTAACCAAATACTATGGTGAGGATGCCAGATATCCAAGTTACAACAAGTTAAGTCATAAGTCACGATGAGATGTGGGCAACCCAGGCTCGCCAAGATCAAGAGCGAGATTCTGCTATCACTACGGCGGTTGCTGCTGCGGTTGCAAGATTACAACAGTCTGGGAAGGAGGTAGTACCAGAGAATGATATAGAACCTGAACCTCAGCCAGATCATGAGCAGACTGGAATGAATAGACATCAGGGGTCTATAAGAAATAATAATGACCAGGAAAGTCTGCAAACATGGATGGAATGATTCCATAAATGTGATCCGCCCATGTTGAAGGGACTTTTGACACTCAAACAGCTGAGGATTGGGTAAGCTAGTTGGAGAAAATCTTTAAAATTTTAGAATGTCCCACTGAAAGAAAGACCCAGCTGGCAGTTTACAAGCTAGAAAAGAATGTGCAATAACCAGAAAAGAGTGAGCTTACTCCATCAGTACCACTGAAAGTGATGCCACCAGGTTCCTTGAAAAGGAACAATAAGAAGAGAAATGAGCCAGCATATGGGTCAAAAGTTCATAAGAAGCAAGGAAGTAGGCCAGGTAGTGGGCCAAGAGAAGTTAGTAGGCAACCAAGGCCTAATGAATGTAGGAACTGTGGTCGAGACCATGGTATGAGGCCTTGTCTAGTAGGTCAAGGGTTACGCTATAGGTGTGGAAAGTATGGACATTATGCCAGGGAGTGTCCACAGAACACAACAGGCGAAAGATACTCGACTTAAGGAAGAATATATACCCTGACTGGCGACGAGATAAGAAAGTCTCCTGTGCCAAACTAAGGTACGAGTTTATTTGTGTTCTGTTTCCACTGGCTAATGAATGGATAAATCCTGTATTGGATTGGATTGTATTGTCCAGTATGCACACTATTGAGCTACCCTATACCTAGTATGTTGCCGTTGTATGAGGATGAGTATGACTACATGTTTTAAAAGTAGGAAGTAGAGAAGAGGGGTCTTATGTCGCGACTAATATGTACAGATAAGTTGATGTTGCAACGTGAGAAGACCTCAGGTCGCGATGAGTAATATTACAGTACGCGACCAGTGTACAAAGGAGTTCAGGTAGTGATGTTATAGGTTGCGACTAAATGACGCAGAGATGCCAGGTCGTGACGAGTAGTGTGCAACGGTTGCGACTAAAAGTCGCAGAGCATGTGAGTTGTGACTATGCAGTTCTCAAGTCGCGACTATAATTGGCAGAGGCCATATGATGAAGAGAATGAAGGTACCAAACTCGCTGAAGTCTACCAGCTAGAGGATTGGTATAACATATGATAAGCTAGACAGTACAAAGGTACTGAGGTACGAAAGATCAATTTAAGACAATGTGAAAAAGTAGATCCTCTATGTGGTAACTAAGAGTAGATCAACATTACAGGGGTTTTATTCAGCTAATCTGAATAGAAGACCTAAAAGCTGGGATAAGATTTGCCTAGGAATGATCCTAGCACATGGCCTAAGGTGAGAGACGTGATGGGTAATAGATAAAGAGCTCAATGTTCTTTGAGCAGAGGGATTCCATCACGGAGAAGTGATAGACCTAGGGCATAGTACCCTAGAAAGTAGAAGTAATAGTAAAAGATGATGAATGAGATCCATGCGACTCAAGTTCGCTAGGATAAAAAGAAAGATCAATAAGGAACCATAGTCCGGTCAAGAATAGACCAAGACTGATAGGGACTGATGGAAAGATAGAAGAAGTTGAGAGATAGTAAAGAGGTAGCCACAGTTAAGAGATAAAGTGACTCCCCTATTCCTAATGTAAGATAAAATAGTGAAGGGTTGAGTCTATTCCCTTGTAAGAGGGTAGTGTGGCAGCCTAAGTAAGATAGACAGAGGTGCTTGTCAGATTCTGATCATGTGATTGATAATCTGACAGATAATGCGATAGATAGTATGATCAGATGATGATCTGACAAATAATATGATCAAGAAAATATGTTTTGAGGCTTACTTGGATTGTTACGATATCTAATGGATGGTTGAGCAAAATATGACGATGATATGGCTTATGTGCCATAAGTTATGATAGTTGCATCTCCTTGCAGTTGTCAAAGGATGACATGCATGTTAGAGTATGCTATGATGAATGGATACTCCCCTTTTTCAGTGCATGCAGGGTAGAGTATATATGAGTACATATATGTGATAAGGAAGTTATGAGAAAGTAGGTTGCTCCCATACCATATGTTATGAGGATGATATGAATGTATTGAGAATGATAGATAGTCTCAGTTGTGGGACGATAAGTTATGATATGATTGAGGTTACTCAGATATGATTGAGGTTACTCAGGTATTTCTATAAGCTTGTGAATACAGTACTCAGGGCCATTTCTATTGAGCAGAATGGTATACAGATAACAGTAAAGGGATTGTTTCTAGATCACTCTTCAGATAAGAGTTGGATCTGAAACAGATGGCTCTCAGACAGAGCTAGATTCAGATGAGTATAGATCACTCTTCAGATAAGAGTTGGATCTGATGTAGAATGCTCGCAGTTAGAGCATAATGGCTAGCAGTTAGAGCACAAGTTGAAAGATGTGAAGGAACTCCTGAGTAAGAGAGGAAGTAAGTAAAGTCTGGGTAAATGATTGAGGCTATAAAATTTTCAAATGTTTATTTTTATGGAGTTATCAACAGGTGGAAGCAGTTAACCTTATAACTTAGTTTGTTGGTTTAAAATCTCCGGGAGATATACAGTACAACAGAATCGTAGTTAGATTCTGGAGGGTCACAGATAGATCCTAGCATGGCTCCAGGGTCGCAGTTAGATCCTAATAGCTTCAGAGTCGCAGTTAGATTCTGAAGAGGCTAACGGTTGATCGCAGTTAGATCCCGAGGTCGCAGTTAGACCTAGCCTAAGGAAAGTAATGAGCCATGAGATATGAGTACAATGTAGTATCTCTTTGGGATGATGAATGCCAAAGACAAAGTTAAGGTAAGGAAGCTTCACTAGTTGATAAACTCACCCAGAGAAATTATTTTATAATGGTTTTTCTCAGATAGCCTTTAGTATACAGACTAAACTTAGCTTTCCCTTAGCAAAGACGGAGTCCAAGTCCAAAGCTGAGTACTGATATTCAAAGTTTTGTAGAAGTATGCCTGAGAAGCAGAAAAGAACAGAATCCTCTATGTGTTGAGAATAGAAAGGCATTGGCTAAGAGCGCTCTGGGAGGTAGCTCAAGTTGTAAAGCCAATAGCAAGAGAAAGAGGCGATAGTTCAGACAAGGGACTGGTCAAGGTAATGATCAGATTGGAGAGCAGAGATGTCAATGTGGTGGAAAGAGCCATGGCACATGGGAATGCCGAGCAGGGCAAAGTAGTTGTGGTAAGAAAGGCCACTTTGTAAAAGGTTGCCTGCAGACATCCCTAGGAAAGGTATTTGCTCTTACCCCAGACACAGTCTTCAATATTCCCTAAGGTCGACCCTAAGAATGGTTAAGAAGAACCATAGCTGTAAGGGCGACTGAGCTGTAAGGAACTATATGCCTAGATGATGATGATATGGATAATGAAGAGTTCTTTTCGGATCTAAAGAAAGTGGTCATGATAACAAGTCATGAGAGATTAAAAGGCCAGAGAGACCTAGAGAAGAGGGTCTAAGGCAAAGCAGAGATAGAACGTAGTTCTATAAGAAAGAGGTTGCTAGGGCATACAACTATACAAAGAGTAATTTAGCCCTAACCCAGTAGCACGTTAAATTGAAAGGTGCTAAGGCAAGAGTAGCCTAAGGATATGTAAGCCCTAAGAAGGGATAAGAAAGTGCAAATGCCACAAAGGTTTGGCATAGATGCATGAAGTATGAGAACAGTTAAGAAAAGTCAGAGAAGTTATCTGGGTTATGATCTCGTATCAGGAGAAAGAAAGTCAGAAGAACAATATCTCTCCTGAGAGATTAGCGAAGCGTAAGAAGAGTGAAGTAGACCCCAGAATTACATCAGAATTCTGCGGAATAAGATATGAAAGAAATGGACACTACTCACAAGTGTAATGAATTGTCCATAAGTATAAGAGGATGAATGCCCCAAGCCTTAGTCATAAACCAGGAAAGGATATACAGAGGAGCTATATCCAAGATCGTTGACTAAGATGCCAAGTAAATTTCGAGGACGAAATTTATTTTAAGGGGGGTAGAAATGTAACACCCCAATTTTTAGGCCTAGAGATGCCATAAGGAGAAATCAAGGGCATAATCGTAATTATGGGAAAGATCGGGCTGGTAGCCGATGAGTACCATATTTTGCCAGAAAATAGAGAAAATTATGCTGATTATTTCACTGAACTGTGAAATGTGCATATGAGGTCTCTATGTGTATGAAAGAATTAGAAATGTGACCAGGGGTAAAATGGTCATTTTGGAAAAGTGTGCGCGTGAGTGCTTTTTCAGGCCAAAACAGCCCGGTCCGGATAAAATATCTGAAAATACCGGGAGATAGAGAAAATGATTCCGGATTGAATGAGGAGTCACAGAATTTTGATTTGAGGTCCCGATTTTTCTGTAAAAATTCCTGAAGATGGGAATTTACAGTTATAATCGGTAAAGGAAAGGCAGTCTGAATAGAAATGATCGGACAATGGCTAGAGGCCATACAGTGTTGTCTAAGGCCCGTAGTGACACCAGGGAAGGCCCAGGCCCATAATATCAGTTCAGGGGTAAGAGGGGCCGGTGTCCGGGAAAAATGTGCAAAATGACAAAAATGCCCTTATGTTATAGAATAACTGAAGAATGAGTAAAGGGTATTTTGGTCTTTTGGCTAAGGTTAGACAGTCAATAAGGGGTATCTGGATAGTTGACCAGGGCTAGAGAATACTCTGGTAAAATATGAAAAGACAATAATGCCCCTAGACCTAGTAAAGGAAATGAAAGGACTTAAGTGCAATTATGGAAAGTTTCAAGGCCAAAAAGGATAGTAGACAAAAATATGGGGTCCTTAAGTGTAATTTTAGCCAAATAAAAAGGGACTTAAATGAAAAGAAGAAAAGTTCCCTGGGGCTAAATTGTAATTAAAGAAAGTCAGGCCGGAAGTGGTTTGGACTGTCCGAAAGCATTTCAGTCCCAGATTTCACCGGTAGAGAGAGCAAGTGACGCTCGGTAATCTGGCTTAATACAGGAATTTTTGAAGACTCCAGATAGCCAGAAATGGACTGATCGTCCAAAAGTTATAAAAATTCCTACCGGATATCCTAGATTTCAGATCTAGTTGAGAAAATACAGGATGATACGTCCTTATGGGACGGATGTCGGGAAACTGACAGAATACCGATAGGAGGTCTGTATAAAAAGTTATTCGCAAATTAGAAAATCCAGACGGGAGTGTGAGGCCTCCGGGTATCCGATAGGGAGATTTATCGGTATGTAAAAAGGGACTGAATGAGTTCGGATGATCTCGGTCAGATGACTGATATGACTCACAGGGATGCCTGAACACCGCAGGCCAGTGTATCGGACAGAAGGAGCCGGTGTCCGGATATGTGTATAAACGGTGAATAATAGATAAAATATTCAATAATTATTAACGGGGGAAGATTCCTCGTAATGCGTGCCATGAAGGTATTGGACCCGGAAAGGCCCAATAATGGCGCCAACAGAGGCCCAATGAGACACTTGGACTGATAGGTGGGCCAGTGTCCGGCAGAACCCCGGAAAAGTGCGAAATTACGAAAATGCCCCTGTGTTGTACAAAAGTGTAACAGATGAATGGAGGGCATTTTGGTAATTCTGAACAGGCCCATAAGCCAAGGTATATACAGATAAAGCTACTTAGAGTCAATATATGCCCTGACAGAGTACAGAAGGGTGTAAAATGACGATTTTACCCTTAGGGTTAAAATAGTGCAAGAAAGGGCACCCAAGGGTATTTTGGTAATTTGCCAAGGGCTGTTTCTTGGGAATCGAGCCATCAGAGTACTTGGGCTTGATCAGGATCCAAGACAACATTCCCAAAGCCCAAAAACGTAGCCCATGAAGTATGTGGGAAAAAGTGGCATTAAAATAGTATTTTAATGCTGTTTCAATAAAGTAAAGTTACTCGGTCGGCACGATAACCGAGGAGGCGATCAGATAAAGTCCTGGATTTATCTGGATAGCATTGGAAGGCGTGACAGGTGCCAGTAAGATGACACATGGCGCCAACATAAAGGCAGAAAAAAAAGTTGAGGACACGTATTACGAGGCAAGAGACTGGACCGGTGAGTCAGCATGCTGAGTCAGCTGCTGAGGTGTCCAGGATTTCAGACATGTGATAAATGTGGCGCTGAGGTGTCCTGGTGAGGTGTCCCAATGATGTCATGCATGATACAGTAAAGGAGGAATTAAAGAAAATAGGAAAATCCAGGAAAAACCAGGACCGCAGGATCAAAGTTCATAGAAACTGCAGAATTGCCATTGAAGGCAATTATAAATACCCCCCCTCCATTCCATTTTCATTCACGCAAGGCAAGGGAGAAGGGAGAGAAAGAAGAGAGAGAAGGAGAAGGAAAGGAAGAGAGAAAGGAGAAAAGGAAGTAAGGAAGTTCTGGCGGAGCTGGAAGCAGAATAAGGATAGTGGAGTTCTGCTAAGCTAGCCAGGTAGTAACTAATCCTAGCTTTTATGTAATGGCTTTGTGACTTGTTGTGCTATTGTTTGGTTGGATTGTTGTCTTATATGTTATGTCTGAAGCTCTGCTATAATGCTATGATCATATGTTATTAAGCATGGAAGCACGCAGCATACTTATCTGTACACAATCACAAGCAAGCACTGTCACTCTGCATTACATATATTGTTATGATTTTTGCTACTGAGATTCCCCCGAATCTCATCCCAATAAGTAAACCATTACAGGGGAGGTTATGTCAAAATGAATTCTGGGAATTTTAAGAGGCGCTGTTATGCTGCCGAAATTATGACAAGATAAGGAAAGCAACTGATACGTACTGTGTACGTAGGTACTGTCTAAGGAGGCTGGAAGTGAGTGGACCTAGCCGGTTCATCCAGTCTTTCCTGGGTACTTACATAGAATGGTAGTTCTCACGGGAATTACCGAATCGGTACAAGATCAGTTACTTTCTGAAGATGAAGCATAGCGGTTATGCTGCCGGAGTTTAGGTAGGAAAAGATGTGATAGAGATGTGGGAACTTTTGTACATACCCAGATTGTAAAACAACTTATTAATTAATAATAAGTGTTATTTGACATGTTTGACTGATGTATGATGGATGTATGTATATGTATGCAAAGTAGAAATGCTGAAATTTACCACTGTGAACAGTAACACGTGGTAACCTAGTCATGTTTGATAAATGATTAAAAATAGTAAATGGATGAATAAATGTATGAAATTTTTATGGTAGATAGTATACATACCAAGATTTAATTTTATATATAAAATGTATCATTTGGATGTCTACACAAGGAGATATAAATTATCAAATTTGGGACCAGAATGTTGGATTCAGGAGAAAAACATGGGATGAACAGTAAAGTTGACACATTGACTGACGTTGACTTGGTCAACTAATGGTCAACGAGTTATTTTTTCCTTAAATATAATTGAGTTAGATTCATTTAGAAATTGGAACCACTTCATTTTGATTTTTCTAGAATTAGTTATGATTTTTCGAAGTCAGGTCACTCATCTGGAATTTTCAAGTGAACAGTACTCGATAAGAGTAAAATTCCAGATTGGGGAATTGGACTTCAATGACCTTGAAAGTGGTTCTAAATGCTACTGAATGGTCCCTAAGACATACGAACATAAGGATGTTTCATGTCCTGGATGATGTCATGCATGATGCAGTAAAAAGGAATAAAGAAAAATAGGAAAATCCAGGAAAAACCAGGACCACATGTTCAGATGGCTTCAAAATTACAGAAATGCCATCCATTAAAGCTATAAATACCCCCCTTCCCCTCCCATTTTATGCATCTCACATTTTTGGCAAGAAAAGAGAGAGAAAGAAGAGAGAGAAGGAGAAAGAAAGAAAGAAAGGAAGTTCTGGTGGAGTTGGAAGCAGTATAGAAGTTCTGGAGTTCTGCTTTTGAGGTAGTAACTAATCCTAGCTCTTATGTAATGTCTTTGTGATTTGTTGTGCTATTGTTTGGTTGGATTGTTGTCTTATATGTTATGCTTGAAGCTCTATTACAATGCTATGATCATATGTTATTGAATATGGAAGCACGCAGCATACTTATCTGTACACAATCACAAGCAAGCACCGTCACTCTGCATTACATATATTGTTATGATTATTACTACTGAGATTCCCCCGAATCTCATTCCCATATATAACATTACAGGGGAGGTTCTGTCAAAATAAAATCTAGAAATTTTAAGAGACGCCGTTAGGCTGCCAAAATTCTGGCAACGAAGAAGGAACAAAGAGAGGAACTGATACGTACTGTGTACGTAGGTGCTGTCTAAGGAGGCTGGAAGTGAGTGGACCTAGCCGGTTCATCCAGTCTTTCCTGGGTACTTACGTAGAATGGTAGTTCCTACGGGAATTACCGAATCGGTACAAGATCGGTTACTTTCTACAGAAGGAATGTAGCAGTTATGCTGCCGGATTTTAGACAGGAGAAGATGTAATAGAAATATGATAATTTTGTGTATGCCTTGTTGTATGTGAAACATCCTTACTTTCATATGTCTTAGGGACCATTTAGTAGCATTTAGAACCACTTTCAAGGTCATTGAAATCCAATTTCTCAATCTGGAATTTTACTCTTATCGAGTACTGTTCACTTGAAAATTCCAGATGAGTGATCTGACTTAGAAAAATCATAACTAATTCTAGAAAAATCAAAATGAAGTGGTTCCAATTGCTAAATGAATATAACTCAATTATATTTCAGGTAAAAATAACTTGTTGACCATTAATTGACCAAGTCAACGTCAGTCAACGTGTCAAGTTTACTGTGCATTCCACGTTTTTCTCCCTGAATCCAGCATTCTGGTCCCAACTTTTAATAATTTATATCTCCTTGTGTAGACATCCAAATGATACGTTTTATATATCAAATTAAAGCTTGGTATGTCTACTATTTACCATAAAAATTTCGTACATTTATTCATCTATTTACTATTTTTAATCATTTATCAAATATGACTAGGTTACCACGTGTTACTGTTCACAATGGTAAATTTCAGCATTTCTACTTTGCATACATATGCATACATCCATCATACAACAGTGAAACATGCCAAACAACAATTATTATTAATTAATAAGTTGTTTTACATCTGGTCATGTACATAAATTCTCATGGTTCTATTACATCTTTTTCTGCCTATACTCCGGCAGCATAACCGCTACGCTTCATCTGTACAAAGAACTGAACTGTACTGATTCGGTAATCCCCTCATGAGAACTACCATTCTACGTAGTACCCAGGAAAGACTAGATGAACCGGCTAGGTCCACTCACTTCTAGCCTCCTTAGACAGCACTACGTACACAGTACTTATCATATACTGATGTTCAGTCTTTACTTCGGCAGCATAACGGCGTCTCTTAAAATTCCCAGAATTCATTTTGACATAACCTCCCCTGTAATGGTTTACTTATTGGGATGAGATTCGGGGGAATCTCAGTAGCAACAATCATAACAATATATGTAATGCAGAGTGACAGTGCTTGCTTGTGATTGTGTACAGATAAGTATGCTGCGTGCTTCCATGATTAATAACATATGATCATAGCATTACAGCAGAGCTTCAGACATAACATATAGGACAACAATCCAACCAAACAATAGCACAACAAATCACAAAGCCATTACATAAAAGCTAGGATTAGTTACTACCTGGCTAGCTTAGCAGAACTCCACTATCCTTATTCTGCTTCCAGCTCCGCCAGAACTTCCTTACTTCCTTTTTCTCTTTTCTCTCTTCCCTTCCTTCTCCTTCTCTCTCTTCTTTCTCTCTCTTCTCCCTTCCATGCGTGAATGCAAGAATGGAATGGAGGGGGGTATTTATAATTGCCTTCAATGGCAATTCTGCAGTTTCTATGAACTTTGAACCTGCGGTCCTGGTTTTTCCTATTTTCTTTAATTCCTCATTTACTGCATCATGCATGACATCATCGGGACACCTCACCAGGACACCTCAGCGCCACATTTATCACATGTCTGAAATCCTGGACACCTCAGCAGCTGACTCAGCATGCTGACTCACCGGTCCAGTATCTTGCCTCGTAGTACGTGTCCTCAACTTTTTCTTCTGCCTTTAAGATTGCGCCATGTGGCACCTGGAAGGGACCTTTCACGCCTTCCGATGCTATTCAGATAAATCCAGGACTTTATCTGATCACCTCCTCGGTTATCGTGCCGACCGAGTAACTTTACTTTATTGTAACAGCATTAAAATAATATTTTAATGCCACTTTTTCCCACATACTTCATGGGCTACGTTTTTGGGCTCTGGGAATGTTGTCTTGGATCCTGATCAAGCTCAAGTACTCTGATGGATCAATTCCCAAGAAACAGCCCTTGGCAAATTACCAAAATACCCTTGGGTGCCCTTTCTTGCACTATTTTAACCCTAAGGGTAAAATCGTCATTTCATACCCTTCTGTACTCTGTCAGGGTATATACTGACTCTCAGTAACTTTATCTGTATGTACCTTGGCTTCTGGGCCTGTCCAGAATTACCAAAATGCCCTCCATTCATCTGTTACTCTTTAGTACAACATAGGGGCATTTTCGTAATTTCGCACTTTTCCGGGGTTCTGCCGGACACTGGCCCACCTATCAGTCCAAGTGTCTTACTGGGCCTCTACTGGCGCCATTATTGGGCCTTTCTGGGTCCAATATCCTCATGGCACGCATTACGAGGAATCTTCCCCGTTAATAATTATTGAATATTTTATCTATTATTCACCGTTTATACACATATCCGGACACCGGCTCCTTCTGTCCGATACACTGGCCTGCGGTGTTCAGGCATCACTGTGAGTCATATCAGTCATCTGACTGAGGTCATTCGAACTCATTCAGTCCCCTTTCAAATACCGATAAATCTCCCTATCGGATCCCCGGAGGCCTCACACTCCCGTCTGGATTTTCTAATTTGCGAATAACTTTTTCTACAGGCCTCCTATCGGTATTCTGTCAGTTTCCCGACATCCGTCCCATAAGGACGTATCATCCTGTATTTTCTCACCTAGATCTGATATCTAGGATATCCGGTATGAATTTTTATAACTTTTGGACGATCAGTCCATTTCTAGCTATCTGGAGTCTTCAAAAATTCCTGTATTAGGCCAGATTACCGAGCGTCACTTGCTCTCTCTACCGGTGAAATCTGGGACTGAAATGCTTTCGGACAGTTCAAACCACTTCCGGCCTGACTTTCTTTAATTACAATTTAGCCCCAGGGAACTTTTCTTCTTTTCATTTAAACCCCTTTTTACTTGGCTAAAATTACATTTAAGGACCCACATTTTTGTCTACTTTCCTTTTTGGCCTTGAAACTTTCCATAACTGCATTTAAGTCCTTTCATTTCCTTTACTAAGTCTAGGGGCATTATTGTCTTTTCATATTTTACCAGAGTATTCTCTGGCCCTGGTCAACTATCCAGATACCCCTTCTTGACTGTCTAACCTTAGCCAAATGACCAAAATACCCTTTACTTATTCTTCAGTTATTCTATAACATAAGGGCATTTTCGTCATTTTGCACATTTTTCCCGGACACCGGCCCCTCTTACCCCTGAACTGATATTATGGGCCTGGGCCTTCCCTGGTGTCACTACGGGCCTTAGACAATACTGTATGGCCTCTGGCCATAGTCCGATCATCTCTATTCGGACTGACTTTCCTTTACCGATTATAACTGTAAATTCCCATCTTCAGGAATTTTTACAGAAAAATCGGGACCTCAAATCAAAATTCTGTGACTCCTCATTCAATCCGGAATCATTTTCTCTATCTCCCGGTATTTTCAGATATTTTATCCGGACCGGGCTATTTTGGCCTGAAAGTACGCTCCCGCGCACACTTTTCAAAAATGACCATTTTACCCCTGGTCACATTTCTAATTCTTTCATACACCTAGAGACCTCATATGCATATTTCACAGTTCAGTGAAATGATCAGCATAATTTTCTCTATTTTCTGGCAAAATATGGTACTCATCGGCTACCAGCCCGATCTTTCCCATAATTATGATTATGCCCTTGATTTCTCTTTCTGGCATCTCTAGGTCTAAAAATTAGGGTGTTACAGTATGACATTTTATTATTTAATAATAAATATTGTTTAGCATGTTCAATTTGTGAATGATGAATTAAAAGAGAAATTCGCAGGTCCTGATGTAGCAGTAGTTTAACCTCAGTTTGACCTAGTAAACGGAGGAATTTGGTCACAAAATTTGGCAAGCCAGTCGTACATATCTGGGGCATTACGTGGATAGGTAATAAGCCTCATTTGGATGTGTAGAACGGGATAAATTAATTTTCAAATTAAAGGTCCTGAATAAGGAACTTAAGAGTGAAATTTTGAGTTTCTGGGCTTAAGTTAAGATATATCAAGCTAATATCGCTTCCGTAAGTGTACTCTGAGGAGTCTAAGGGAGGATGTTTCAAATGCTATCAATAAGAATTCTAGGATGCCACTTTTGTTGTGATTATTACTACTGAGATTCCCCCGAATCTCATTCCCATATATAACATTACAGGGGAGGTTCTGTCAAAATAAAATCTAGAAATTTTAAGAGACGCCGTTAGGCTGCCAAAATTCTGGCAACGAAGAAGGAACAAAGAGAGGAACTGATACGTACTGTGTACGTAGGTGCTGTCTAAGGAGGCTGGAAGTGAGTGGACCTAGCCGGTTCATCCAGTCTTTCCTGGGTACTTACGTAGAATGGTAGTTCCTACGGGAATTACCGAATCGGTACAAGATCGGTTACTTTCTACAGAAGGAATGTAGCAGTTATGCTGCCGGATTTTAGACAGGAGAAGATGTAATAGAAATATGATAATTTTGTGTATGCCTTGTTGTATGTGAAACATCCTTACTTTCATATGTCTTAGGGACCATTTAGTAGCATTTAGAACCACTTTCAAGGTCATTGAAATCCAATTTCTCAATCTGGAATTTTACTCTTATCGAGTACTGTTCACTTGAAAATTCCAGATGCGTGACCTGACTTAGAAAAATCATAACTAATTCTATAAAAATCAAAATGAAGTGGTTCCAATTGCTAAATGAATATAACTCAATTATATTTCAGGTAAAAATAACTTGTTGACCATTCATTGACCAAGTCAACGTCAGTCAACGTGTCAAGTTTACTGTTCATTCCACGTTTTTCTCCCTGAATCCAGCATTCTGGTCCCAACTTTAATAATTTATATCTCCTTGTGTAGACGTCCAAATGATACGTTTTATATATCAAATTAAAGCTTGGTATGTCTACTATTTACCATAAAAATTTCGTACATTTATTCATCTATTTACTGTTTTTAATCATTTATCAAATATGACTAGGTTACCACGTGTTACTGTTCACAATGGTAAATTTCAGCATTTCTACTTTGCATACATATGCATACATCCATCATACAACAGTGAAACATGCCAAACAACAATTATTATTAATTAATAAGTTGTTTTACATCTGGTCATGTACATAAATTCTCATGGTTCTATTACATCTTTTTCTGCCTATACTCCGGCAGCATAACCGCTACGCTTCATCTGTACAAAGAACTGAACCGTACTGATTCGGTAATCCCCTCATGAGAACTACCATTCTACGTAGTACCCAGGAAAGACTAGATGAACCGGCTAGGTCCACTCACTTCTAGCCTCCTTAGACAGCACTACGTACACAGTACTTATCATATACTGATGTTCAGTCTTTACTTCGGCAGCATAACGGCGTCTCTTAAAATTCCCAGAATTCATTTTGACATAACCTCCCCTGTAATGGTTTACTTATTGGGATGAGATTCGGGGGAATCTCAGTAGCAACAATCATAACAATATATGTAATGCAGAGTGACAGTGCTTGCTTGTGATTGTGTACAGATAAGTATGCTGCGTGCTTCCATGCTTAATAACATATGATCATAGCATTACAGCAGAGCTTCAGACATAACATATAGGACAACAATCCAACCAAACAATAGCACAACAAATCACAAAGCCATTACATAAAAGCTAGGATTAGTTACTACCTGGCTAGCTTAGCAGAACTCCACTATCCTTATTCTGCTTCCAGCTCCGCCAGAACTTCCTTACTTCCTTTTTCTCTTTTCTCTCTTCCCTTCCTTCTCCTTCTCTCTCTTCTTTCTCTCTCTTCTCCCTTCCATGCGTGAATGCAAGAATGGAATGGAGGGGGGGTATTTATAATTGGCTTCAATGGCAATTCTGCAGTTTCTATGAACTTTGATCCTGCGGTCCTGGTTTTTCCTATTTTCTTTAATTCCTCATTTACTGCATCATGCATGACATCATCGGGACACCTCACCAGGACACCTCAGCGCCACATTTATCACATGTCTGAAATCCTGGACACCTCAGCAGCTGACTCAGCATGCTGACTCACCGGTCCAGTATCTTGCCTCGTAGTACGTGTCCTCAACTTTTTCTTCTGCCTTTAAGATTGCGCCATGTGGCACCTGGAAGGGACCTTTCACGCCTTCCGATGCTATTCAGATAAATCCAGGACTTTATCTGATCACCTCCTCGGTTATCGTGCCGACCGAGTAACTTTACTTTATTGTAACAGCATTAAAATAATATTTTAATGCCACTTTTTCCCACATACTTCATGGGCTACGTTTTTGGGCTCTGGGAATGTTGTCTTGGATCCTGATCAAGCTCAAGTACTCTGATGGATCGATTCCCAAGAAACAGCCCTTGGCAAATTACCAAAATACCCTTGGGTGCCCTTTCTTGCACTATTTTAACCCTAAGGGTAAAATCGTCATTTCATACCCTTCTGTACTCTGTCAGGGTATATACTGACTCTCAGTAACTTTATCTGTATGTACCTTGGCTTCTGGGCCTGTCCAGAATTACCAAAATGCCCTCCATTCATCTGTTACTCTTTAGTACAACATAGGGGCATTTTCGTAATTTCGCACTTTTCCGGGGTTCTGCCGGACACTGGCCCACCTATCAGTCCAAGTGTCTTACTGGGCCTCTACTGGCGCCATTATTGGGCCTTTCTGGGTCCAATATCCTCATGGCACGCATTACGAGGAATCTTCCCCGTTAATAATTATTGAATATTTTATCTATTATTCACCGTTTATACACATATCCGGACACCGGCTCCTTCTGTCCGATACACTGGCCTGCGGTGTTCAGGCATCACTGTGAGTCATATCAGTCATCTGACTGAGGTCATCCGAACTCATTCAGTCCCCTTTCAAATACCGATAAATCTCCCTATCGGATCCCCGGAGGCCTCACACTCCCGTCTGGATTTTCTAATTTGCGAATAACTTTTTCTACAGGCCTCCTATCGGTATTCTGTCAGTTTCCCGACATCCGTCCCATAAGGACGTATCATCCTGTATTTTCTCACCTAGATCTGATATCTAGGATATCCGGTATGAATTTTTATAACTTTTGGACGATCAGTCCATTTCTAGCTATCTGGAGTCTTCAAAAATTCCTGTATTAGGCCAGATTACCGAGCGTCACTTGCTCTCTCTACCGGTGAAATCTGGGACTGAAATGCTTTCGGACAGTTCAAACCACTTCCGGCCTGACTTTCTTTAATTACAATTTAGCCCCAGGGAACTTTTCTTCTTTTCATTTAAGCCCCTTTTTACTTGGCTAAAATTACACTTAAGGACCCCACATTTTTGTCTACTTTCCTTTTTGGCCTTGAAACTTTCCATAACTGCATTTAAGTCCTTTCATTTCCTTTACTAAGTCTAGGGGCATTATTGTCTTTTCATATTTTACCAGAGTATTCTCTGGCCCTGGTCAACTCTCCAGATACCCCTTCTTGACTGTCTAACCTTAGCCAAATGACCAAAATACCCTTTACTTATTCTTCAGTTATTCTATAACATAAGGGCATTTTCGTCATTTTGCACATTTTTCCCGGACACCGGCCCCTCTTACCCCTGAACTGATATTATGGGCCTGGGCCTTCCCTGGTGTCACTACGGGCCTTAGACAATACTGTATGGCCTCTGGCCATAGTCCGATCATCTCTATTCGGACTGCCTTTCCTTTACCGATTATAACTGTAAATTCCCAACTTCAGGAATTTTTACAGAAAAATCGGGACCTCAAATCAAAATTCTGACTCCTCATTCAATCCGGAATCATTTTCTCTATCTCCCGGTATTTTCAGATATTTTATCCGGACCGGGCTATTTTGGCCTGAAAGTACGCTCCCGCGCACACTTTTCAAAAATGACCATTTTACCCCTGGTCACATTTCTAATTCTTTCATACACCTAGAGACCTCATATGCACATTTCACAGTTCAGTGAAATGATCAGCATAATTTTCTCTATTTTCTGGCAAAATATGGTACTCATCGGCTACCAGCCCGATCTTTCCCATAATTACGATTATGCCCTTGATTTCTCTTTCTGGCATCTCTAGGCCTAAAAATTAGGGTGTTACAGTATGACATTTTATTATTTAATAATAAATATTGTTTAGCATGTTCAATTTGTGAATGATGAATTAAAAGAGAAATTCGCAGGTCCTGATGTAGCAGTAGTTTAACCTCAGTTTGACCTAGTAAACGGAGGAATTTGGTCACAAAATTTGGCAAGCCAGTCGTACACATCTGGGGCATTACGTGGATAGGTAATAAGCCTCATTTGGATGTGTAGAACGGGATAAATTAATTTTCAAATTAAAGGTCCAGAATAAGGAACTTAAGAGTGAAATTTTGAATTTTTGGGCTTAAGTTAAGATATATCAAGCTAATATCGCTTCCGTAAGTGTACTCTGAGGAGTCTAAGGGAGGATGTTTCAAATGCTATCAATAAGAATTCTAGGATGCCACTTTTGTTGTGGCTGCTATCCATACAGCTCTCGAGAGTGTTTCTAGCCTCTTCTAGCGTACGTTTTGCACTACTCTAGACTTGAATACCAAGTCAGGCACGTTCTTAACAGTCAATGTTGAGTCTAGAATACCCTCTTTTGTTGAAAAATTCATGCATATCGGTCACCAATCAGTGACCTACTATTTGTAGCTAGAAGTATGGAACTTTTGCACACTTATAGAATTGAATGGAAATTCATGACCCACCTCAACATTCAATAAGAATTCTAGAATGCCTACTTTTGTTGTGGCATCGATCATTACGGTTATCGGGATCGCCCACTTTCCTTGAGAAATATTCATCACGAGGAGTGATGTACCTTCTTTAGCTGGCAATAGGGAACTTCTAACACTCTTACAGATTCGAGTTAAAACGCACCACCCAGCTGAACTTGGAATGGGCATTCTAGAATGTCCACTTTCCTTGCAATAGTCAAGCTGATTCGTCATGAGCGAGGGATCTCATCTTCATAGCTAGTGCTACAGAAATTTTGCACACTTCAATAATATAATGAAATGTCACGACCCACCTCAACATTCAATAAGAATTCTAGAATGCCTACCTTGGTTATGGCATCGATCATTCCAGATCTAGAGATCATATTTGTAGCCTCTGCTAGCGTACTTTTTGCACCCTACTAGAGTTGAATAAAAGTCAAGAGCCATCTGAACATTAAATGTTGAATCTAGAATGCCCTGTTTCATTGCAAAACTCACGCATGTCCGCCATGAATTAGAGACCTAGTGTTTCTAGATAGAACTAGGGAACTTTGAGCCCAGTTACAGACATGAGGGAAAAGTCACCACCCACCTCAACCTTCAAGGAGAACCCTAGAATGAGAAGTTCAACAATATTCATCACGAGGAGTGATGTACCTTCCTTAGCTGGTATTAGGGAGCTTCAAACCCTTTTACAGATTTGAGTGAAAACACACCACCCAACGGAACTTTCAATCGGCATTCTAGAATGTCCACTTTTGTGGCGAAAGTCATGCGTACTCGTCATGAACGAGTGATCTAGCCTTCCTAGCTAGGGCAATAGAAAATTCTGCACACATATAGAGTTGAATGAAAGTCACAACTCACCTCAACATTCAATAAGAATTCTAGAATGCCTACTTTTGTTGTGGCATCGATCATTACGGATCTCGAGAGTGCGTTTGTACCCTCTACTAGCATACTTTTTGCACTCTTCTAGAGTTGAATATAAAGCCATAAAAAGTCTTAACGTTCAATGTTGAATCGAGAACGCCCGATTGCATTGCAAAATTCATGCATACCTGTCACGAATCAAAGACCTGGCGTTTCTAGCCTCTTCTAGCGTACGTTTTGCACTATTCAAGAGTTGAATACATTCAATAAGAATTCTAAAATGCCTACTTTTGTTGTGGCATCGATCATTACGGATCTCGAGAGTGCGTTTGTACCCTCTACTAGCGTACTTTTTGCACTCTTCTAGAATTGAATATAAAGCCACGAACAGTCTTAACGTTCAATGTTGAATCGAGAATGCCCGATAGCTGTCACGAATCAAAGACCTAGTGTTTCTAGGCTCTTCTAGCGTACGTTTTGCACTGTTCAATAGTTGAATGCAATCAATAAGAATTCTAGGATGCCACTTTTGATGTGGCTTCTATCCATACATATCTCGAGAGTGTTTCTAGCCTCTTCTAGCGTTCGTTTTGCACTGCTCTAGACTTGAATACCAAGTCAGGCACGTTCTTAACAGTCAATGTTGAGTCGAGAATGCCCTCTTTTGTTGCAAAATTCATGCATATCGGTCACCAATCAGTGACTTACTGTTTCTAGCTAGAAGTATGGAACTTTTGCACACTTGTAGAATTGAATGGAAATTCATGCCCCACCTCAACATTCAATAAGAATTCTAGAATGCCTACTTTTGTTGTGGCATCGATCATTACGGATATCGGGATAGCCCACTTTCCTTAAGAAATTGAGAAATATTCATCACGAGGAGTGATGTACCTTCTTTAGCTGGCAATAGGGAACTTCTAACACTCTTACAGATTCGAGTTAAAACGCACCACCCAGCTGAACTTGGAATGGGCTTCTAGAAAGTCCACTTTCCTTGCAAAAGTCAAGCTGATTCGTCATGAGCGAGTGATCTCATCTTCATAGCTAGTGCTACAGAAATTTTGCACACTTCAATAATATAATGAAATGTCACGACCCACCTCAACATTCAATAAGAATTCTAGAATGCCTACCTTGGTTATGGCATCGATCATTCCAGATCTCAAGAGCATATTTGTAGCCTCTGCTAGCGTACTTTTTGCACCCTACTAGAGTTGAATAAAAGTCAAGAGCCATCTGAACATTAAATGCTGAATCTAGAATGCCCTGTTTCATTGCAAAATTCACGCATGTCCGCCATGAATTAGAGACCTAGTGTTTCTAGATAGAACTAGGGAACTTTGAGCACAGTTACAGACATGAGGGAAAAGTCACCACCCACCTCAACCTTCAAGGAGAACCCTAGAATGAGAAGTTCAACAATATTCATCACGAGGAGTGATGTACCTTCCTTAGCTGGTATTAGGGAGCTTTAAACCCTCCTACAGATTTGAGTGAAAACACACCACCTAACGGAACTTTCAATCGGCATTCTAGAATGTCCACTTTTGTGGCGAAAGTCAAGCGTACTCGTCATGAAAGAGTGATCTAGCCTTCCTAGCTAGGGCAATAGAAAATTTTGAACACATATAGAGTTGAATGAAAAGTCACAACTCACCTCAATATTCAATAAGAATTCTAGAATGCCTACTATTGTTGTGGCATCGATCATTACGGATCTCGAGAGTGCGTTTGTACCCTCTACTAGCGTACTTTTTGCACTCTTCTAGAATTGAATATAAAGCCACGAAAAGTCTTAACGTTCAATGTTGAATCGAGAACGCCCGATTGCATTGCAAAATTCATGCATACCTGTCACGAATCAAAGACCTAGTGTTTCTAGCCTCTTCTAGCGTACGTTTTTCCCTGTTCTAGGCTTGAATACAGAGGCAAGAACTGTCTTAACATTCAAACTTTAATCTAGAATACCCCCTTTCTTAGCAAAATTCATGCACATCCGTCACGAATATGCGACCTAGTATTTCTAGCTAGAACTATGGAACTTTTGCACACTTACAGAATTGAATGAAGAGTCACGACCCACCTCAACATTCAATCAATAAGAATTCTAGAATGCCACTTTGGTTGAGGCTTCTATCCATATAGATCTCGAGAGTGTTTCTAGCCTCTTCTAGCGTACGTTTTGCACTGCTGAAGAATTGAATACAAAGTCAAGAACCATCTTGACATTCAAATGGCAATATGGAACGCCCTCTTTCTTTGCAAAATTCATGCATATTCGTCAAGAATCGATTACCGAAAGCTAGCACTTTGGAACTTTTGCACACTTGCAGAATTGAATGAAAAGTCACGACCCACCTCAACATTCAATCAATAAGAATTCTAGAATGCCACTTTGGTTGTGGCTTCTATCCATACAGATCTCGAGGGTGTTTCTAGCCTCTTCTAGCGTACGTTTTGCACCACTGGAGAATTGAATACAATGTCAAGAACCATCTTGGCATTCAAATGGTAATCCGGAACACCCTCTTTCTTTGCAAAATTCATGCATATTCGTCAAGAATCGGTTACCGAAAGCTAGAACTTTGGAACTTTTGCACACTTGCAGAATTGAATGAAAAGTCACGACCCACCTCCACATTCAATCAATAAGAATTCTAGAATGCCACTTTTGTTGTGGCTTCCAACCGTACAGATATCGAGAGTGTTTCTAGCCTCCTCTAGAGTACATTTTGCACTGCTCTAGACTTGAATACAAAGTCAAGCACCTTCTTAACAGTCAATGTTGAGTTAGAATGCCCTCTTTTGTTGCAAAATTCATGCATATCGGTCACCAATCAGTGACCTACTGTTGGAACTTTTGCACACTTGTAGAATTGAATGGAAATTCATGGCCCACCTCAACATTCAATAAGAATTCTAGAATGCCTACTTTTATTGTGGCATCGATTATTACGGATATTGGGATTGCCCACTTTCCTTGAGAAATCAAAAAATATTCATCATGAGGAGTGATGTACCTTCTTTAGCTGGCAATAGGGAACTTCTAACACTCTTACAGATTCGAGTTAAAACGCACCACCCAACTGAACTTGGAATGGGCATTCTAGTATGTCCACTTTCCTTGCAAAAGTCAAGCTGATTCGTCATGAGCGAGTGATCTCATCTTCATAGTTAGTGCTACGGAAATTTTGCACACTTAAATAATATAATGAAATGTCACGACCAACCTCAACATTCAATAAGAATTCTAAATATTCATCACGAGGAGTGATGTACCTTCTTCAGCTGGTATTAGGGAGCTTCAAACACTCCTACAGATTTGAGTGAAAACACACCACCCAATGGAACTTTAAATCGGCATTCTAGAATATCCACTTTTATGGCGAAAGTCATGCGTACTCGTCGTGAACGAGTGATCTAGCCTTCCTAGCTAGTACAATAGAAAATTCTGCACACATATAGAGTTGAATGAAAAGTCACAACTCACCTCAACATTCAATAAGAATTCTAGAATGCCTACTTTTGTTGTGGCATCGATCATTACGGATCTCGAGAGTGCGTTTGTACCCTCTACTAGGACAAGAAAGGGCACCAAGGGCATTTTGGTTATTTCGCAGGGGATCTGTAATTGAGTTTAGACCCAACATTAAAATGTTAATATATAAAGGATCCAGATACTAAGTTCAAGGCCAGAAGACATAATATGGGTTTTCAGAAAAATTAGATTCAGAAAACGGTCCAGTTTTCGAGGCGACAGACCGGGCCGGTACCGAATTGGACCGGAAAGTTTCCAGAAGGTTTCTCCCCTCTCCATTTTCACCATGTGAAGAATGTGGGTGGTGAGGTGTCCCATGAGGTGGCATTGGGTGATGTCATGGATGATGCAGTAAAAGAAATAAAGAAAAATAGGAAATTCTGGAAAAACCAGGACCACAGGATCAGATGGCTTCAAAATTACAAGAATGCCATTGACCAAAACTATAAATACCCCCTAGCTCTTCATTCCCATGGCCAAGAGCAAGAAATAGAGAGAGAAGGAAGTTCTTGAGAGAGAAAGTGAGAAAAGAAAGAAGAAAGGAAGTTTTGGTGAAGTTGAAAGCAGTGTAAAAGTTCTGAAGTTCTGCTTTTAAGGTAGTAACTAATCCTAGCTTTTATGTAATGTCTTTGTGATTTGTTGTGCTATTGTTTGGTTGGATTGTTGTCCTATATGTTATGCTTGAAGCTCTATTACAATGCGATGATCATATGTTATTGAATATTGAAGTATGCAGCATACTTATCTGTACACAATCACAAGCAGGCACTGTCACACTGCATTACATATATTGTTATGATTATTGCTACTGGGATTCTTTTGAATCTCATTCCCATATATAACATTACAGGGGAGGTTTTGTCAAAATAAAATTTGGAAATTTTAAGAGACGCCGTTAGGCTGCCGAAATTCTGGCAACGAAGAAGGAACAAAGAAAGAAACTGATATGTACTGTGTACGTAGGTGCTGTCTAAGGAGGCTGGAAGTGAGTGGACCTAGCAGGTTCATGCAGTCTTTCCTGGGTACTTACGTAGAATGGTAGCTCCTACGGGAATTACCGAATCGGTACAAGATTGGTTACTTTCTACAGACGGAATGTAGCAGTTATGCTGCCGGATTTTATACAACGAAAAATGTAATAGAAATATGAGGATGTTAATCATGCACTGATGTATAACATTTGATTATTTAATAATGATTGTTATCTGGCATGTTTGACTGATATGTGATGTATGTATGTATGTATTAATATGTAAGGGTGGTTGCTGAAAAATGACTCTGTGAACAGTAATCCGTGGAGACCTATTAATGTTTGATAAATAATTAAAAATAGTAGATGGTCGAATAAATATATGATATTTTTATGGTAAATAGTACACATACTAAGATTTAATTTGATATATATAATGCTTCATTTGGATGTATACACAAAAAGATTTAAATTGTTAAAGTTGGGACCAGAATACTGGATTCAGGAGAAAATCACTGGATGAACAGTAAAGTTGAAACGTTGACCCACGTTGAATTTTTCAAGTAATGGTCAACCAATGATTTTTCCCTGAAATATAATTAAGTTATCTTCATGTAACAATTTTAACCACTTCATTTCGAGTTTTCTAGAATTAGTTATAATTTTTCAAAGTCAGGTCACTCATCTGGAATTTGCCACAATGAACAGTACCCGATGAGAATAAAATTCCAAATTAAGAGTTTAGACTTCAATGACCCTGAAAGTGGTTCTAAGTGCTACTGAATGGTCTTTAAGATATATAAAAATAAGGATGTGACATTTTGGTATCAGAGCAAAGGATTCTGGCTTAGGAAATGCTCTGAATAGATAAATATACCCTAATAAATCGGACATAATTGACACTAAGTTAGTGTTGCAGGATGGCTAGACATAGATCCAGGTCTAAAACTACAGTAAACCAATGGGAGTTAAGACCGGAGGTTTCTAGTTCGGATAGTTTAGAAGAGGAGATAATGAGCAATGATCCTTGGATATCCCCAGTAGTGAGTGACTCAGAAGCGGATAGTTCTTCCGTAGGATCAAATCTTATGGATGATCAGGAGGTGATGGTGATAGAAGGCCCTATTCCTGCCATTCCCATAAGTGCGGTACCTTTGAACATAATAGACAATTCAGGATCCAGCCAAGTACGTGATCAGAGTAATGCGCCAGGTCCCAATAGGCCCGAAGTGACCCTAGTAGAGATACATTTGGGAAGTCTAATCGTAAGAATGATCCCAGGGAGGAACCTGAGTAGAGAACAATTTGAGAGCTCAGTAGCATTAGCCCGACAATTATATGGGCTGAGGCAGACCCTGATCAGAGACGTAGATCAAGGCTATATGGTTTATCAGAATTTCATCATAAAGGTGAAAGCCATATATCAAGCCTGGGATCCAAATGTGTTAACCATGGGGCTTTGGCTAGAAATTATGAATGATGTCTTGCCGACTACTCCTACCTGGAGATCAGAGTTGGATCAATATTTTGATAAAGAACCATATTGTACTGTATCCGACTGGATCTACTTGGTAGGAGAATATATTAGATTAAAGTTTAAGAAAAATTAGGGTAATATTTCCAATATACAAAAGATCAGTACAGTAGCATATGTATGACTGTGTCATGTACCTTGTATGCTATGTTTGAAATGAAATGAGAAATGTTGTTTATCGCATTCCTTTCTATGTTAGAGCATAACAAAATGGTTGAAACAAGAAGAACGATTCCAGCAGAGGAACCACAAGAAGCTGGAAATCTTAATCAACTAATTTTAGAACGGTTAGAACAACAACAAAAGATGATAGAAGAAATGAGAGCAGCTCAGGCACGAAATGAGCAGGAAAGAGATGCTGCCATAGCCGCAGCAGTGGCAGCAGCTGTAAGTAATTTAAGACCGCCAGAGCCTTCAGGAGCGGCTGATGGAGAACCTGAAGGAGTACAACAGCAAACAGTTCAGCCCCAGAGACGGGTTGAATCGAGGGAGGAGGCAGTAGGTATCCAACAATGGATGGTTCGGTTTTGTAAGCACAATCCTCCCATATTCGAAGGGACATTCGAAGTACAGATAGCAGAAAATTGGGTCAGTAGATTAGAGAAGATCTTCAAGGTCATCGACTGCCCAACTGAAACCAAGGCCCAAATGGCCATCTATCAATTAGAAAAGGATGCGGATAGATGGTGGAAGAATACAGAGTTACTTCTCCAAGCAAGAGACATTCCAGTTACCTGGGAAGTGTTTCTTGAGCAGTTTTATGAGAAATATTTCCCTCAATCCATCAGAGATGAAAGGGAGGCCGAATTCCTTGTACTGAGACAAGGAGAAAAAGAAGCTTTTGATGAATATCTGGCTAAGTTCATCCGGCTATCCCAGTATTCTACGTATCTACGTCAAGTGGATGACGAGCGCTGGATGACAGAAAGGATGATTCGGGGATTGAATTCCACGCTAAAGGAAAAGTTAACTCCGCAACAATACAGCCAGTTTAATAAGGCTGTGGAAGCATGTCGAATTGTAGAAAACAGCATGAATCATCGAATGCTGTCCAGATTCAGAAATAGGGATCAAGCGACCCCTGATAAGGCCGGTCGAAATCAAGAAGCTGCAGGTGGGAGCGGCTATAAGAAGAGGAAGCGACCGTGGCAAAACAAAAAGCCAAATAGAGGAAATTTTCGCGGCAGGTCCAACAACAGGGATTCAAAGGCCCCAATATGTGAAAAGTGTGTAAAGAATCATGGTGATAGACCATGTTTAATGGGCCAGAATATTTGTTACACCTGCGGAAAGCCCGGATATTTTTCCAGAGAATGTCCTCAAGCCATAACTGATCTAAGGCCAAGGACGGCAAGACGAGTGTTTGCACTCACTAGAGAGGACGCGCAGCGATCACCTGAGATGATCCAAGGTACAATCTATCTCAATGATCATGCTGTGACTGCTCTATTTGATTCGGGTGCAAGTCATTCCTTTATATCTTATGAATGTGCTAAATGCCTAGGCCTTCTAATCAGCAAATTGCGTTATGATATACAGGTGAAAAACCCCACCAACCCTCTACTAGCGTACTTTTTGCACTCTTCTAGAATTGAATATAAAGTCACGAAAAGTCTTAACGTTCAATGTCGAATCGAGAATGCCCGATTGCATTGCAAAATTCATGCATACCTGTCACGAATCAAAGACCTAGTGTTTCTAGCCTCCACTGGCGTACGTTTTTCACTGTTCTAGGCTTGAATACAGAGCCAAGAATTGTCTTAGCATTCAAAGTTTAATCTAGAATGCCCCCTTTCTTTGCAAAATTCATGCACATCCGTCACGAATATGCGACCTAGTGTTTCTAGCTAGAACTATGAAACTTTTGCAATCTTACAGAATTGAATGAAAAGTCACGACCCACCTCAACATTCAATCAATAAGAATTCTAGAATGCCACTTTTGTTGTGGCTTCTATCCGTGCAGATCTCGAGAGTGTTTCTAGCCTCTTCTAGCGTACGTTTTGCACTGTTCAAGAATTGAATACAAAGTCAAGAACCATCTTGACATTCAAATTGTAATATGGAACGCCCTCTTTCTTTGCAAAATTCATGCATATTCGTCATGAATCAGCGACCGAAAGCTAGAACTTTGGAACTTTTGCACACTTACAGAATTGAATGAACGGTCACGACCCACCTCAACATTCAATCAATAAGAATTCTAGAATGCCACTTTTGTTGTGGCTTCTATCCTCGAGAGTGTTTCTAGCCTCTTCTAGCGTACGTTTTGCACTGCTCTAGACTTGAATACAAAGTCAAGCACCTTCTTAACAGTCAATGTTGAGTTAGAATGCCCTCTTTTGTTGCAAAATTCATGCATATCGGTCACCAAACAGTGACCTACTGTTTCTAGCTAGAAGTATGGAACTTTTGCACACTTTTAGAATTGAATGAAAATTCATGGCCCACCTCAACATTCAATAAGAATTCTAGAATGCCTACTTTTGTTGTGGCATCGATCATTACGGATATCGGGATTGCGCACTTTCCTTGAGATATTGAAAAATATTCATCACGAGGAGTGATGTACCTTCTTTAGTTGGCAATAGGGAACTTCTAACACTCTTACAGATTCGAGTTAAAACGCACCACCCAACTGAACTTGGAATGGGCATTCTAGAATGTCCACTTTACTTTCAAAAGTCAAGCTGATTCGTCATGAGCGAGTGAACTCATCTTCATAGCTAGTACTACGGAAATTTTACGCACTTAAATAATATAATGAAATGTCACGACCCACCTCAACATTCAATAAGAATTCTAGAATGCCTACTTTGGTTATGGCATCGATCATTCCAGATCTCGAGAGCATATTTGTAGCCTCTGCTAGCGTACTTTTTGTACTCTACTAGAGTTGAATAAAAAGTCAAGAACCGTCTTAACATTAAATGCTGAATCTAGAATGCCTTGTTTCATTGCAAAATTCACTCATGTCCGCCATGAATTAGTGACCTAGTGTTTCTAGCTAGAACTATGGAACTTTGAGCACAGTTACAGACATGAGAGAGAAGTCACCACCCACCTCAACCTTCAAGGAGAACCCTAGAATGAGAAGTTACCTTGAGAAGTTCAACAATATTCATCACGAGGAGTGATGTACCTTCTTCAGCTGGTATTAGGGAGCTTCAAACGCTCCTACAGATTTGAGTGAAAACACACCACCCAACGGAACTTTCAATCGGCATTCTAGAATGTCCACTTTTGTGGCGAAAGTCATGCATACTCGTCATGAACGAGTGATCTAGCATTCCTAGCCAGTACAATAGAAAATTCTGCACACATATAGAGTTGAATCAAAAGTCACAACTCACCTCAACATTCAATAAGAATTCTAGAATGCCTACCTTTGTTGTGGCATCGGTCATTATGGATCTCGAGAGTGCGTTTGTACCCTCTACTAGCGTACTTTTTGCACTCTTCTAGAATTGAATATAAAGTCACGAAAAGTCTTAACGTTCAATGTCGAATCGAGAATGCCCGATTGCATTGCAAAATTCATGCATACCTGTCACGAATCAAAGACCTAGTGTTTCTAGCCTCCACTGGCGTACGTTTTTCACTGTTCTAGGCTTGAATACAGAGCCAAGAACTGTCTTAGCATTCAAAGTTTAATCTAGAATGCCCCCTTTCTTTGCAAAATTCATGCACATCCGTCACGAATATGTGACCTAGTGTTTCTAGCTAGAACTATGAAACTTTTGCAATCTTACAGAATTGAATGAAAAGTCACGACCCACCTCAACATTCAATCAATAAGAATTCTAGAATGCCACTTTTGTTGTGGCTTCTATCCGTGCAGATCTCGAGAGTGTTTCTAGCCTCTTCTAGCGTACGTTTTGCACTGTTCAAGAATTGAATACAAAGTCAAGAACCATCTTGACATTCAAATTGTAATATGGAACGCCCTCTTTCTTTGCAAAATTCATGCATATTCGTCATGAATCAGCGACCGAAAGCTAGAACTTTGGAACTTTTGCACACTTACAGAATTGAATGAACGGTCACGACCCACCTCAACATTCAATCAATAAGAATTCTAGAATGCCACTTTTGTTGTGGCTTCTATCCTCGAGAGTGTTTCTAGCCTCTTCTAGCGTACGTTTTGCACTGCTCTAGACTTGAATACAAAGTCAAGCACCTTCTTAACAGTCAATGTTGAGTTAGAATGCCCTCTTTTGTTGCAAAATTCATGCATATCGGTCACCAATCAGTGACCTACTGTTTCTAGCTAGAAGTATGGAACTTTTGCACACTTTTAGAATTGAATGAAAATTCATGGCCCACCTCAACATTCAATAAGAATTCTAGAATGCCTACTTTTGTTGTGGCATCAATTATTACGGATATCAGGATTGCGCACTTTCCTTGAGAAATTGAAAAATATTCATCACGAGGAGTGATGTACCTTCTTTAGTTGGCAATAGGGAACTTCTAACACTCTTACAGATTCGAGTTAAAACGCACCACCCAACTGAACTTGGAATGGGCATTCTAGAATGTCCACTTTACTTTCAAAAGTCAAGCTGATTCGTCATGAGCGAGTGAACTCATCTTCATAGCTAGTACTACGGAAATTTTACGCACTTAAATAATATAATGAAATGTCACGACCCACCTCAACATTCAATAAGAATTCTAGAATGCCTACTTTGGTTATGGCATCGATCATTCCAGATCTCGAGAGCATATTTGTAGCCTCTGCTAGCGTACTTTTTGTACTCTACTAGAGTTGAATAAAAAGTCAAGAACCATCTTAACATTAAATGCTGAATCTAGAATGCCTTGTTTCATTGCAAAATTCACTCATGTCCGCCATGAATTAGTGACCTAGTGTTTCTAGCTAGAACTATGGAACTTTGAGCACAGTTACAGACATGAGAGAGAAGTCACCACCCACCTCAACCTTCAAGGAGAACCCTAGAATGAGAAGTTACCTTGAGAAGTTCAACAATATTCATCACGAGGAGTGATGTACCTTCTTCAGCTGGTATTAGGGAGCTTCAAACGCTCCTACAGATTTGAGTGAAAACACACCACCCAACGGAACTTTCAATCGGCATTCTAGAATGTCCACTTTTGTGGCGAAAGTCATGCATACTCGTCATGAATGAGTGATCTAGCATTCCTAGCCAGTACAATAGAAAATTCTGCACACATATAGAGTTGAATCAAAAGTCACAACTCACCTCAACATTCAATAAGAATTCTAGAATGCCTACCTTTGTTGTGGCATCGGTCATTATGGATCTCGAGAGTGCGTTTGTACCCTCTACTAGCGTACTTTTTGCACTCTTCTAGAATTGAATATAAAGTCACGAAAAGTCTTAACGTTCAATGTCGAATCAAGAATGCCCGATTGCATTGCAAAATTCATGCATACCTGTCACGAATCAAAGACCTAGTGTTTCTAGCCTCCACTGGCGTACGTTTTTCACTGTTCTAGGCTTGAATACAGAGCCAAGAACTGTCTTAGCATTCAAAGTTTAATCTAGAATGCCCCCTTTCTTTGCAAAATTCATGCACATCCGTCACGAATATGCGACCTAGTGTTTCTAGCTAGAACTATGGAACTTTTGCAATCTTACAGAATTGAATGAAAAGTCACGACCCACCTCAACATTCAATCAATAAGAATTCTAGAATGCCACTTTTGTTGTGGCTTCTATCCGTACAGATCTCGAGAGTGTTTATAGCCTCTTCTAGCGTACGTTTTGCACTGTTCAAAAATTGAATACAAAGTCAAGAACCATCTTGACATTCAAATTGTAATATGGAACGCCCTCTTTCTTTGCAAAATTCATGCATATTCGTCATGAATCAGCGACCGAAAGCTAGAACTTTGGAACTTTTGCACACTTACAGAATTGAATGAAAGGTCACGACCCACCTCAACATTCAATCAATAAGAATTCTAGAATGCCTCTTTATTGTGGCTTCTATCCTCGAGAGTGTTTCTAGCCTCTTCTAGCGTACGTTTTGCACTGCTCTAGACTTGAATACAAAGTCAAGCACCTTCTTAACAGTCAATGTTGAGTTAGAATGCCCTCTTTTGTTGCAAAATTCATGCATATCGGTCACCAATCAGTGACCTACTGTGTCTAGCTAGAAGTATGGTGTCACATCCCTATTTTTATGTATCTTAAGGACCATTTAGTAGCACTTAGAACCACTTTCAAGGTCATTGAAGTCTAAACTCTTAATCTGGAATTTTATTCTCATCGGGTACTGTTCATTGTGGCGAATTCTAGTTGAGTGACCTGACTGTGAAAATTATAAATAATTCTAGAAAAATCGAAATGAAGTGGTTCAAATTGCTACATGAAGATAACTTAATTATATTTCAGGAAAAAATCATTGGTTGACCATTCCTTGACAAATTCAACGTGGGTCAATGTTTCAAATTTACTGTTCATACAATGACTTTCTCCTGAATCCAGTATTCTGGTCCCAACTTTAACAATTTATATCTTTTCGTATATACATCCAAATGAAGCATTCTATATATCAAATTAAATCTTAGTATGTATACTATTTACCATAAAAATATCATACATTTATTCAACCATTTACTATTTTTAATGATTTATCAAACATCAATAGGTCTCCACGGATTACTGTTCACAAGGCCATTTTTCAGCAACCAACCTTACATATTAGTGCATACATACATCACATATCAGTCAAACATGCCAGATAACAATTATTATTAAATAATCTACTGTTATACATCAGTGCATGATTAACATCCTCATATTTCTGTTTCACTTTTCGATGTCTAAAATCCGGCAGCATAACTGCTACATTCGGTCTGTAGAAAGTAACCAATCTTGTACCGATTCGGTAATTCCCGTAGGAGCTACCATTCTACGTAAGTATCCAGGAAAGACTGGATGAACCTGCTAGGTCCACTCACTTCCAGCCTCCTTAGACAGCACCTACGTACACAGTACGTATCAGTTCCTTTCTTTGTTCCTTCTTTGTTGCCAGAATTTCGGCAGCCTAACGGCGTCTCTTAAAATTTCCAAATTCTATTTTGACAGAACCTCCCCTGTAATGTTATATATGGGAATGAGATTCAAAAGAATCCCAGTAGCAACAATCATAACAATATATGTAATGCAGTGTGACAGTGCCTGCTTGTGATTGTGTACAGATAAGTATGCTGCATGCTTCAATATTCAATAACATATGATCATAGCATTGTAATAGAGCTTCAAGCATAATATATAGGACAACAATCCAACCAAACAATAGCACAACAATTCACAAAGATATTACATAAAAGCTAGGATTAGTTACTACCTTAAAAGCAGAACTTCAGAACTTCTCTACTGCTTCCAACTCCACCAGAACTTCCTTTCTTCTTTCTTTCTCTCACTTTCTCTCTCAAGCACCTCCTTATCTCTCTAAAAAGCCTCTTGGCCGTGGGAAATGAAGATCTAGGGGGTATTTATAGTTTTGGTCAATGGCATTCTTGTAATTTTGAAGTCATCTGATCCTGTGGTCCTGGTTTTTCCGGAATTTCCTATTTTTCTTTATTCCTTTTACTGCATCATGCATGACATCACTCAATGCCACCTCATGGGACACCTCACCACCCACATTCTTCACATGGTGCAATTTAGAGAGGAGAAAAGCCTTCTGGAAGCTTTTCGGTCCAATCCGGTATCGGCCCGGTCCGTCGCCTCGAAAACTGGACCGTTTTCTGAATCCAATTTTTCTGAAAACCTATATTATGTCTTCTGGCCTTGAACTTAGTATCTGGATCCTTTATATCATTAACATTTTAATACTGGGTTTAACCTCAATTACAGATCCCCTGCAAAATGACCAAAATGCCCTTGGTGCCCTTTCTTGTCCTATTTTAACCCTAAGGGCAAAATCATCATTTCACACCTTTCTGTACCTGGTCAAAGCATATACTGACTCTAGTCAACCTTATTTAGATACATCTTAGCCTCTGGGCCTGTCTAGAATGACCAGAATGCCCTCCATTCATCTGCTATCCTTTGGTACAACACAGGGGCATTTTCGTAATTTCTGCTAGACCCTGGCCCACCTATCAGTCCACGTATCTCATTGGGCCTTTGATGGCGCCATTTTTGGGCCTTTCTGGGTCCAACATCTTCATGGCACGCATTACGAGGAATCCTCCCCTGTCCAGGTTCACTGAATATTTTAGCTTATTATACACCATTTACACACATATCCGGACACCCGTTCCTTCTGTCAGATACACTGCCCTACTGTGTCTGGGCAGCCATTTGGGTTCTAACGGGCATCTGACTGTTGTTACCCGATCTCATTCAGTCTTAGTTTAAATACCGATAAATCTCCCTATCGGATCCCTGGAGGCCTCATACTCCCGTCTGGATTTTCTAGTTTGTGAATAACTTCTTCTACAGACCTCCTATCAGTATTCTGTCAGTTTTCCGACATCCGCCCCATAAGGGTGCATCATCCTGTAATTTCTTACTTATATATGAAATCTAGGGTATCCGGTAGGAATTTTTATAACTTTTGGACGATCACTCCATTTCTGGCTATCTGGAGTCTTCAAAAATTCCTGTATTAGGCTGGATTACCCGGCGTCACTTACTCTACCTACTGGTGGGATATGGGGCTGATCGGAGTACGATCACTATTTTTACCTATTTCCAGTCCAAGTTTTCATAATTACACTTTTGCCCCATAAACTTTTCTTCTTTTCAACTAAGTCCCTTTATTTGGCTAAAATTACACCTAACTACCCCACATTTTTGTCTACTTTTCCTTCTTAGCTTTAAACTTTCCATAATTATATTTAAGTCCTTTCATTTCCTTTCTTTTACAATTTAATCTTTTTCTTTACATAAAAGACCACATCTTTTTCCCGAAAAAGAACTCATATATTCCATCTAATCTGTACATAGAAATCAGTACAGAAAATTAAGGATATTACATATGGAACTTTTGCACACTTGTAGAATTGAATGAAAATTCATGGCCCACCTCAACATTCTATAAGAATTCTAGAATGCCTACTTTTGTTGTGGCATCGATCATTACGGATATAGGGATTGCCGACTTTCCTTGAGAAATATTCATCACGAGGAGTGATGTACCTTCTTTAGTTGGCAATAGGGAACTTCTAACACTCTTACAGATTCGAGTTAAAACGCACCACCCAACTGAACTTGGAATGGGCATTCTAGAATGTCCACTTTACTTGCAAAAGTCAAGCTGATTCGTCATGAGCGAGTGATCTCATCTTCATAGCTAGTACTACGGAAATTTTGCCCACTTAAATAATATAATGAAATGTCACGACCCACCTCAACATTCAATATGAATTCTAGAATGCCTACTTTGGTTATGGCATCGATCATTCCAGATCTCGAGAGCATATTTGTAGCCTCTGCTAGCGTACTTTTTACACTCTACTAGAGTTGAATAAAAAGTCAAGAACCATCTTAACATTAAATGCTGAATCTAGAATGCCCTGTTTCATTGCAAAATTCACGCATGTCCGCCATGAATTAGTGACCTAGTGTTTCTAGCTAGAACTATGGAACTTTGAGCACAGTTACAGACATGAGAGAGAAGTCACCACCCACCTCAACTTTCAAGGAGAACCCTAGAATGAGAAGTTACCTTGAGAAGTTCAACAATATTCATCACGAGGAGTGATGTACCTTCTTCAGTTGGTATTAGGGAGCTTTAAACGCTCCTACAGATTTGAGTGAAAACACACCACCCAACGGAACTTTCAATCGGCATTCTAGAATGTCCACTTTTGTGGCGGAAGTTGAAACATCCTTATTTTCGTACGTCTCAGGGACCAATTGGTAGTATTTAGAACCACTTTCAAGGTCATTGAAGTCCAATTTCTCAATCTGGAGTTTTACTCCTATCGAGTACTGTTCACTATGTAAATTCCAGATGAGTGACCTGACTTCGAAAAATCATAACTAATTCTAGAAAAATCAGAATGCAGTGGTTCAAATTATTACATGAAGCTAACTCAATACTATTTCAAGAAAAAATAACTCGTTGACCATTCCTTGTCCAAGTCAACGTCAGTCAAAGTTACAACTTTACTGTTTATCCAGCGTTTTTCTCCTGAATCTAGCATTTTGGTCCCAACTTTGATAATTTATATCTCCATGTGTAGACATCGAAATGAGACATTCTATATATCAAATCGAAGCTTGGTATGTCTACTATTTATCATAAACATATCATACATTTATTTAATCATTTACTATTTTTAATTATAGATCAAACATCACTATATCACCACGAGTTACTGTTCATGGTGGCAAATTCCAGCAAGCAACTTTACATACATATGCATACATCAATCACATGTCAAACAAACATGTCAAACAATACTTATCATTAAATAATAAATCTTTATACAACAGGGCATGAACAAGATTCTCGTATCTCTATTACATCTTTCCTGCCTGAAATCCGGCAGTATAACTACTATACTTCATCTGTAAAAATAACTGATCTTGTACTGATTCGGTAATTCTCGTGAGAATTACCATTCTACGTAAGTACCCAGGAAAGACTGGATGAACCGACTAGGTCCACTCACTTCCAGACTCCTTAGACAGTACCTACGTACACAGTACGTATCCTCTCCTTATGTTCAGTCTGAAAATCGGCAGCATAACGGCGTCTTACAGCATTCTCAAAATTCACTTCGACATAACCTCTCTGTAATGGGTTATAAATAGGGGATGAGATTCGGGGGAATCTCAGTAGCAAACGGTACTAAACAATGCATGCATTAAAGTAAATACTTGTGCTTGCTTGTGAAAGTGTAAACATTGTGTAATGTGCATGCTTCCATGTAACATATGAAATACAATTGGCCAAGGTAATCATAGAAACAGAGCTTCAATCATATACACATATGCACACAATTCAACAAAGTCATAGCACAATCAAGCATAACATTCAATACATACAAGTTTAGGGTAAGTTTACTACCTTATTACTTTACTTCTTTCCATTTTAACTTTTCTTCTTCCTTCTTACTTTTTCTTGCTATGTGGCTGCCCTCTTTTGAGCACACCAAGCAATTCCTAACATCACATTACCATCCAACCATTACAATCTAACTTCTCTTGAACACTAAGCTTACTTTAAGTAACATAACTTCCTTTAATCTTTACCAATTGACTTAGCCTTTGAATCAATTGATGTCTTGACCTTACCCTACACAATTTGGCCTTTTGAATCCATTTATGAACTCAAAACAACCAAATTCCAGCAACTATGCACTGTTCCGGACAGATTTGGAAAACATGCATAATTCTTTCAAAAATTCTCATTTTGATTCCAATGCTTCCCATACTTGTTCCTCCACTTTTCCCCCACACAAAATCTCATTTTAAGACCATTGGAAGCATCAAAATCATGAAATTCAAATCACTGTTCATGCGAGTGAACAGTACCGTGAGGAATTTTCAACATTATAACCTTTAATTCCAATGGTTTCCAAGGTTCAAAACCTTTCCAATCCTACACAAAATCATCATATAAACTCAATGGAAGCATTAAATCATTGAAATTCCATTTCCTTCTATCATGAACAGTGCATGAACAGTGCAAACCGAAATGTTCTTCCATGGTAAAGTCAAGAACATCAACTTAATCCAACAACCAAGCATGTAACTAACTTGTTTAAGCTTGTCTTAACTATCTATGACTTAAAACTCATATTCCTTTCATATATACACAAAAATTCCAGCAGCATTTCCCCAAGATTTAAGCCTAAAAAGTCACTTAAACTCAAGCACAAACCATAAGAACAAAAGGTAGAAGCAAGGAGACAACTTACCTTACTTGCTCCTTCAAGACCCTTGCTTCTTCCTTGCTTTCTTCCACATTCTTTCTCTAGAACTCACTTCTGTTTCTAAAGGAGCTCTTGGGTGTGAAGAATGAATGGAAAGGGGAGTATTTATAGCAAAAGTCATGTGCCATTTGAAGGCTAAGATCACTTTGGAAACTATTTGATCTAATGGTTAAAGGTTTGATCTTGGAATGTCTTTTCACTTTTCACTCAATACCTTACCACCATGACATCACTAGCATGGCCTCCCTTGGTACACCTAACCCTTCCTCTTTTTGGGTGCCATTCTTGTGTCCTTGTGGGTCCCACCATGTGCAACACCTAATTCTTACTTTATTCTCTTTTTCTTTCTTTTCAAAAATCCATAAATTATTTATTATTTGGACTTGGGCTCCAAGATAACTTTTGGGCCTTATTGGGCTGGCCTAGGACGAAATATTGGGCCTCTTTTAGGTCCAATAGCTAACTGGCCCAAATCCCAATGTACTTTCCTCATACCGATATCCGTAACTTACCCTGATCTTAGCATAAATGCTAAACACCTCTTTTAATTGTTCTAACATTTTTATAAATTCATTCTAATATAAAATGAATTCTCTACAAAGTTTCATAATTTTCTGAGACCCAGAAGTCCTGTTAAAAATTATATATGTTTCCTTTAACCCTTTATCGGTGTCCTTTTTCACCGTAAATTCCATAATTAATTCTACAGGACTCCTTTTTGACTTCTGTCAACTCCATAAATTCTCATATTAATTATAATAATTTACTATCAAATTTCCTCTGATATCCATCCATTGTGTGAAATGACCAAAATGCCCTCCATTTACTTCTGGTTTCTTAGGGCATCACAGTGGCATTTTCGTAATTTTGCACTTTGGCTCTTAGACTTTCTTCCTCTTCCAATTAATCCTTTTCTTTACATAAACATGGACACATATTTTCCTAAACATCTCATATATTTTATTCAATCTGTACATACAACTTAGTACAGAAATTAGGGATGTTACAAAAGTCATGCATACTCGTCATGAACGAGTGATCTAGCCTTCCTAGCCAGTACAATAGAAAATTCTGCACACATATAGAGTTGAATGAAAAGTCACAACTCACCTCAACATTCAATAAGAATTCTAGAATGCCTACCTTTGTTGTGGCATCGGTCATTACGGATCTCGAGAGTACGTTTGTACCCTCTACTAGCTTACTTTTTGCACTCTTCTAGAATTGAATATAAAGTCACGAAAAGTCTTAACGTCCAATGTCGAATCGAGAATGCCCGATTGCATTGCAAAATTCATGCATACCTGTCACGAATCAAAGACCTAGTGTTTCTAGTCTCCACTGGCGTACGTTTTTCACTGTTCTAAGCTTGAATATAGAGGCAAGAACTGTCTTAGCATTCAAAGTTTAATCTAGAATGCCCCCTTTCTTTGCAAAATTCATGCACATCCGTCACGAATATGCAACCTAGTGTTTCTAGCTAGAACTATGGAACTTTTGCACACTTACAGAATTGAATGAAAACTCACGACCCACCTCAACATTCAATCAATAAGAATTCTAGAATGCCACTTTTGTTGTGGCTTCTATCCGTGCAGATCTCGAGAGTGTTTCTAGCCTCTTCTAGCGTACGTTTTGCACTGTTCAAGAATTGAATACAAAGTCAAGAACCATCTTGACATTCAAATTGAAATCTGGAACGCCCTCTTTCTTTGCAAAATTCATGCATATTCGTCATGAATCAGCGACCGAAAGCTAGAACTTTGGTACTTTTGCACACTTACAGAATTGAATGAAAGGTCACGACCCACCTCAACATTCAATCAATAAGAATATAAGAATGCCACTTTTGTTGTGGCTTCTATCCATACTGAAACATCCTTACTTTTGTATGTCTTAGGGTATGTCTTAGGGACCATTTGGTAGCATTTAGAACCACTTTCAAGGTCATTGAAGTCCAATTTCTCAATCTGGAGTTTTACTCTTATCGAGTACTGTTCACTGTGTAAATTCCAGATGAGTGACCTGACTTTGAAAAATCATAACTAATTCTAGAAAAATCAAAATGAAGTTGTTCCAATTGATACTTAAATATAACTCAATTATATTTCAGGGAAAAATAACTCGTTGACTATTCATTGACCGAGTCAATGTCAGTCAACTTTAAAATGTTACTGTTCATCCAACGTTTTTCTCCTGAATCCAGTATTCTGGTCCCAACTTTGATAATTTATATCTCCTTGTGTATACATCCAAATAAGTCATACTATATATCAAAACGAATCTTGGTATGTCTACTATTTACCTTAAAAATATCATATATTTATTCATCCATTTACTATTTTTAATTATTTATCAAATATCATCTTCTCACCACGTGTTACTGTTCACAGTGGCAATTTCCAGCATTCAACTTTGCAAACATATGCATACATCCATCATATATCAGTCAAACATGCCAAACAATACTTATTATTAATTAATAAGTTGCTTTACATCTGGGTATGTACAAAATTTTCCATATCTCTATTACATCTTTTCCTGCCTGAAATCCGGCAGCATAACCGCTACGCTTCATCTTCAGAAAGTAACTGATCTTGTACCGATTCGGTAATTCCCGTGAGAACTACCATTCTACGTAAGTACCCAGGAAAGACTGGATGAACCGGCTAGGTCTACTCACTTCCAGCCTCCTTAGACAGTACCTACGTACACAGTACGTATCGGTCCCTTTCTCTACTATTGCCATCTTGTTGTAATTTCGGCAGCATAACGGCGTTTCTTAAAATTCCCAAAATTCACTTTGACATAACCTCCCCTGTAATGATTTACTTATTGGGATGAGATTCGGGGGAATCTTAGTAGCAACAATCATAACAATATATATAATGCAGAGTGACAGTGCTTGCTTGTGATTGTGTACAGATAAGTATGCTGCGTGCTTCCATGCTTAATAACATATGATCATAGCATTACAGCAGAGCTTCAGACATAACATATAAGACAACAATCCAACCAAACAATAGCACAACAATTCACAAAGCCATTACATAAAAGCTAGGATTAGTTACTACCTCAAAAGCTCAGCAGAACTCTACTATCTCTATTATGCTTCCAGCTCCGCCAGAACTTCCTTTCTTTCTTTCTTCCTCTCACTTTCTCTCTCTAGCACCTCCTCCTCTCTCTAAAAGTCTCTTGGCCGTGCTGCATATGCAGCAAGGGGGGGTATTTATAGTTTTGGTCAATGGCATTCTTGTAATTTTGAAGCCATCTGATCCTGTGGTCCTGGTTTTTCCGGAATTTCCTATTTTTCTTTATTCCTTTTACTGCATCATGCATGACATCATCTCAAGGCCACCTCATGGGACACCTCAGTGCCACATTCTTCACATGTCATAATTCCTGGACACCTCATCAGCTGACTCAGCAGTTCCAGTCCAATCCAGTACCGGTTCGGTCCGATTCCCTACAAACTGGACTCACCGGCTAAGATTGTGCTACGTGTCCTCAACTTTTTCTTCCTCCTATGTGTTGACGCCATGTGGCGTCTTACTGGCACCTGTCACGCTATCTAATGCTATCCAGATAAGTCCAGGACTTTATCTGATCACCTCCTCGGTTATCGTGCCGACCGAGTAACTTTACTTTATTGAAACAGCATTAAAATAGTATTTTAATGCCACTTTTTCCCACATACTTCATGGGATACGTTTTTGAGCCTTGGAATACTATCTTGGGTCTTTGATCAAACTCAAGTACTCTGATGGCTCGGTTCCCAAGAAATAGCCCTTGGCAAATTACCAAAATACCCCTGAGTGCCCTTTCTTGCGCTATCTTAGCCCTAAGGGTAAAATCATCATTTTACACCTTTCTGTACCCTGTCAGGTTATATACTGACTCTAGGTAACTTTATCTGTATGTGCCTTGGCTCCTGGGCCTGTCCAGAATGACCAAAATGCCCTCCATTCATCTATTACTCTTTAGTACAACACAGGGGCATTTTCGTAATTTCACATTTTTCCGAGGTTCTGCTGGACACTGGCCCACCTATCAGTCCAAGGGTCTTACTGGGCCTTTGTTGGCGCCATTATTGGGCCTCTCAGGGTCCATTACCTTCATGGCACGCATTACAAGGAATCCTCCCTTGTCAATGATTATTGAATATTTTATCTATTATTCACCGTTTATACACATATCCGGACACCGGCTCCTTCTGGCCGATACACTGGCCTGCGGTGTTCAAGCATTCCTGTGAGTCATATCAGTCATCTGACTGAGGTCATCCGAACTCATTCAGTCCCTTTTTAAATACCGATAAATCCCCTTATCGGATACCCGGAGGCCTCACACTCTCGTCTGGATTTTCTAATTCGCGAATAACTTTTTCTACAGGCCTCCTATCGGTATTCTATCAGTTTCCTGACATCCGTCCCATAAGGATGTATCATCCTGTATTTTCTCACTTAGATCTAAAATCTAGGATATCCGGTATGAATTTTTATAACTTTTGGACGATCAGTCCATTTCTGGCTATCTGGAGTCTTCAAAAATTCCTGTATTACGCCAGATTACCGAGCGTCACTTGCTCTCTATACCGGTGAAATCTGGGACTGAAATGCTTTCGGACAGTCCAAACCACTTCCGGCCTGACTTTCTTTAATTACAATTTAGCCCCAGGGAACTTTTCTTCTTTTCATTTAAGTCCCTTTTTACTTGGCTAAAATTACACTTAAGGACCCCATATTTTTGTCTACTTTTCTTTTTGGCCTTGAAACTTTCCATAATTGCACTTAAGTCCTTTCATTTCCTTTACTAGGTCTAGGGGCATTATTGTCTTTTCATATTTTACTAGAGTATTCTCTGGCCCTGGTCAACTATCCAGATACCCCTTCTTGACTGTCTAACCTTAGCCAAATGACCAAAATACCCTTTACTCATTTTTAAGTTATTCTATAACATAAGGGCATTTTCGTCATTTTGCACAGTTTTCCCAGACACCGACCCCTCTTACCACTGAAATGATATTATGGGCCTGGGCCTTTCCTGGTGTCACTACGGGCCTTAGACAACACTATATGGCCTCTGGCCATAGTCCGATCATCTCTATTCGGACTGCTCTTCCTTTACCGATTATAACTGTAATTTCCCATCTTCGAGAATTCTTACAGAAAAATCGGGACATCAAATCAAAATTCTGTGTTGCGTCATTTAATCCGGAATCCTTTTCTCTATCTCCTGGTATTTTCAGATATTTTATCCGGACCGGGCTATTTTGGCCTGAAAGTACGCTCCCGCGCACACTTTTCAAAAATGACCATTCTACCCTTGGTCATATTTCTAATTCTTTCATACACATAGAGACCTCATATGCATATTTCACAGTTCAGTGAAATGATCAGCATAATTTTCTCTAATTTCTGGCAAAATATGGTACTCATCGGCTACCAGCTCGATCTTTCCCATAATTATGATTATGCCCTTGAATTCTCTTTCTGGCATCTCTAGGCCTAAAAATTAAGGTGTTACACATACAGATCTCGAGAGTATTTCTAGCCTCTTGTAGCGTACATTTTACACTTCTCTAGACTTGAATACAAAGTCAAGCACCTTCTTAACAGTCAATGTTGAGTTAGAATGCCCTCTTTTGTTGCAAAATTCATGCATATCGGTCACCAATCAGTGACCTACTGTTTCTAGCTAGAAGTATGGAACTTTTGCACACTTGTAGAATTGAATGAAAATTCATGGCCCACCTCAACATTCAATAAGAATTCTAGAATGCCTACTTTTGTTGTGGCATCGATCGTTACGGATATCGGGATTGCCCACTTTCCTTGAGAAATTGAAAATATTCATCACGAGGAGTGATGTACCTTCTTTAGTTGGCAATAGGGAACTTCTAACACTCTTACAGATTCGAGTTAAAACGCACCACCCAACTGAACTTGGAATGGGCATTCTAGAATGTCCACTTTACTTGCAAAAGTCAAGCCGATTCGTCATGAGCGAGTGATCTCATCTTCATAGCTAGTACTACGGAAAATTTACGCACTTAAATAATATAATGAAATGTCACGACCCACCTCAACATTCAATAAGAATTCTAGAATGCCTACTTTGGTTATGGCATCGATAATTCCAGATCTCGAGAGCATATTTGTAGCCTCTGCTAGCGTACTTTTTGCACTCTACTAGAGTTGAATAAAAAGTCAAGAACCATCTTAACATTAAATGCTGAATCTAGAATCCCTGTTTCATTGCAAAATTCAAGCATGTCCGCCATGAATTAGTGACCTAGTGTTTCTAGCTAGAACTATGGAACTTTGAGCACAGTTACAGACATGAGAGAGAAGTCACCACCCACCTCAACCTTCAAGGAGAACCCTAGAATGAGAAGTTACCTTGAGAAGTTCAACAATATTCATCACGAGGAGTGATGTACCTTCTTCAGCTGGTATTAGGGAGCTTCAAACGCTCCTACAGATTTGAGTGAAAACACACCACCCAACGGAACTTTCAATCGGCATTCTAGAATGTCCACTTTTGTGGCGAAAGTCAGGCATACTCGTCATGAATGAGTGATCTAGCCTTCCTAGCCAGTACAATAGAAAATTCTGCACACATATAGAGTTGAATGAAAAGTCACAACTCACCTCAACATTCAATAAGAATTCTAGAATGCCTACCTTTGTTGTGGCATCGGTCATTACGGATCTCGAGAGTGCGTTTGTACCCTCTACTAGCGTACTTTTTGCACTCTTCTAGAATTGAATATAAAGTCACGAAAAGTCTTAACGTTCAATGTCGAATCGAGAATGCCCGATTGCATTGCAAAATTCATGCATACCTGTCACGAATCAAAGACCTAGTGTTTCTAGCCTCCACTGGCGTACGTTTTTCACTGTTCTAGGCTTGAATACAGAGGCAAGAACTGTCTTTGCATTCAAAGTTTAATCTAGAATGCCCCCATTCTTTGCAAAATTCATGCACATCCGTCACGAATATGCGACCTAGTATTTCTAGCTAGAACTATGGAACTTTTGCACACTTACAGAATTGAATGAAAAGTCACGACCCACCTCAACATTCAATCAATAAGAATTCTATAATGCCACTTTTGTTGTGGCTTCTATCCGTGCAGATCTCGAGAGTGTTTCTAGCCTCTTCTAGCGTACGTTTTGTGTAATATCCTTAATTTTCTGTACTGGTTTCTATGTACAGATTAAATGGAATATATGAGTTCCTTTTCAGGAGAAAGATGTGGTCCTTGCTGTAAAGAAAGGGATTAAATTGCAAAAGAAAGGAAATGAAAGGACTTAAATGCAATTAAGGAAAGTTTAAGGTTAGGAAAGAAAGGTAGACAAAAATGTGGGGTCCTTAAGTGTAATTTTAGCCAAATAAAGGGACTTAGTTGAAAAGAAGAAAAGTTTCCGGGGCAAAAATGTAATTATGAAAACTTGGACCGGAAATAGGCAAAAATAGTGATCGTACTCCGATCAGCCCCATATCCCATCAGTAGGTAGAGCAAGTGACGCAGGGTAATCCAGCCTAATACAGGAATTTTTGAAGACTCCAGATAGCCAGAAATGGACTGATCGTCCAAAAGTTATAAAAATTCCTACCGGATACCCTAGATTTAAGATATAAGTGAGAAATTACAGGATGATGCACCCTTATGGGGCGGATGTCGGGAAACTGACAGAATACCGATAGGAGGTCTGTAGAAGAAGTTATTCACAAATTAGAAAATCCAGACGGGAGTATGAGGCCTCCAGGGATCCGATAGGGAGATTTATCGGTATTTAAACTAAGACTGAATGAGGTCGGGTAACAACAGTCAGATACTCGTTAGAACCTAAATGGATGCCCAGACATAGTAGGGCAGTGTATCTGACAGAAGGAGCCGGTGTCCGGATATGTGTGTAAACGGTGTATAATAAGCTAAAATATTCGGTGAACCTGGACAGGGGAGGATTTCTCGTAATATGTGCCATGAAGGTGTTGGACCCAGAGAGGCCCAAAAATGGCGCCATCAAAGGCCCAATAAGATACATGGACTGATAGGTGGGCCAGTGTCCAGCAGAACCCCGGAAAAGTGCGAAATTACAAAAATGCCCTTATGTTGTACAAAGGATAGCAGATGAATGGAGGGCATTCTGGTCATTCTAGACAGGCCCAGAGGCTAAGACATATCTAAATAAGGTTGACTAGAGTCAGTATATGCTTTGACCAGGTACAGAAAGGTGTGAAATGACGATTTTGCCCTTAGGGTTAAAATAGGACAAGAAAGGGCACCAAGGGCATTTTGGTCATTTTACAGGGGATCTGTAATTGAGGTTAGACCCAGTATTAAAATGTTAATGATATAAAGGATCCAGATACTAAGTTCAAGGCCATAAGACATAATATAGGTTTTCAGAAAAATTGGAATCAGAAAACGGTCCAGTTTTCGAGGCGACGGACCGGGCCGATACCGGATTGGACCGGAAAGCTTCCAGAAGGCTTTTCTCCTCTCCATTTTCTCCATGTGAAGAATGTGGGTGGTGAGTTATCCCTTGAGGTGGCATTGAGTGATGTCATGCATGATGCAGTAAAAGGAATAAAGAAAAATAGGAAATTCTGGAAAAACCAGGACTACAGGATCAGATGGCTTCAAAATTACAAGAATGCCATTGAAGAAAACTATAAATACCCTCCCATACCTATCATTCTCACGGCCAAGAGCAAGGTTTAGAGAGATAAGGAAGTTCTTGAGAGAGAAAGTGAGAGAAAGAAAGAAGAAAGGAAGTTCTGGTGGAGTTGGAAGCAGTAGAGAAGTTCTGCTTTTAAGGTAGTAACTAATCTTAGCTTTTATGTAATGTATTTGTGAATTGTTGTGCTATTGTTTGGTTGGATTGTTGTCTTATATGTTATGCTTGAAGCTCTACTACAATGCTATGATCATATGTTATTGAATATTGAAGCATGCAGCATACTTATTTGTACACAATCACAAGCAGGCATTATCACACTGCATTACATATATTGTTATGATTGTTGCTACTGGGATTCTTTTGAATCTCATTCCCATATATAACATTACAAGGGAGGTTCTGTCAAAATAAAATTTGGAAATTTTAAGAGACGCCGGTAGGCTGCCGAAATTCCGGCAACGAAGCAGGAACAAAGAAAGGAACTGATACGTACTGTGTACGTAGGTGCTGTCTAAGGAGGATGGAAGTGAGTGGACCTAGCAGGTTCATCCATTCTTTCCTGGGTACTTACGTAGAATGGTAGTTCCTACGGGAATTACCGAATCGGTACAAGATCGGTTACTTTCTACAGAAGGAATGTAGCAGATATGCTGCCGGATTTTAGACAACGAAAAGTGTAACAGAAATATGAGGATGTTAATCATGCACTGATGTATAACAGTAGATTATTTAAAAATAATTGTTATCTGGCATGTTTTACTGATATGTGATGTATGTATGCACTAATATGTAAGGTTAGTTGCTGAAAAATGGCCTTGTGAACAGTAATCCGTAGAGACCTATTGATGTTTGATAAATCATTAAAAATAGTAAATGGTTGAATAAATGTATGAGATTTTTATGGTAAATAGTATACATCCTGATATTTAATTATATATATATTGCCTCATTTGGATGTATACACAAAAATATATAAATTGTTAAAGTTGGGACCAGAATGCTGGATTCAGGAGAAAATCACTGGATGAACATAAAGTTGAAATGTTGACCCACGTTGGATTTGTCAAGGAATAGTCAACCAATGATTTTTCCCTAAAGTATAATTAAGTTATTTTCATGTAGAAATTTGAACCACTTCATTTCGATTTTTCTAGAATTAGTTATGAATTTTCAAAATCAGGTCACTCATCTGGAATTTGCCATAGTGAACAGTACCCGATATGAATAAAATTTCAGATTAAGACTTTAGACTTCAATGACCCTGAAAGTGGTTCTAAGTGCTACTGAATGGTCTTTAAGATATATAAAAATAAGGATGTGACATTTTGCACTGTTCAAGAATTGAATACAAAGTCAAGAACCATCTTCACATTCAAATTGTAATCTGGAATGCCCTCTTTCTTTGCAAAATTCATGCATATTCGTCATGAATCAGCGACCGAAAGCTAGAACTTTGGAACTTTTGCACACTTACAGAATTGAATGAAAGGTCACGACCCACCTCAACATTCAATCAATAAGAATTCTAGAATGCCACTTTTGTTGTTGCTTCTATCCATACAGATCTCGAGAGTGTTTCTAGCCTCTTCTAGCGTACGTTTTGCACTGCTTTAGACTTGAATACAAAGTCAAGCACCTTCTTAACAGTCAATGTTGAGTTAGAATGCCCTCTTTTGTTGCAAAATTCATGCATATTGGTCACCAATCAGTGACCTACTGTTTCTAGCTAGAAGTATGGAACTTTTGCACACTTGTAGAATTGAATGAAAATTCATGGCCCACCTCAACATTCAATAAGAATTCTAGAATGCCTACTTTTGTTGTGGCATCGATCGTTACGGATATCGGGATTGCCCACTTTCCTTGAGATATTGAAAAATATTCATCACGAGGAGTGATGTACCTTCTTTAGCTGGCAATAGGGAACTTCTAACACTCTTACAGATTCGAGTAAAAAGCACCACCCAACTGAACTTGGAATGGGCATTCTAGAATGTCCACTTTACTTGCAAAAGTCAAGCCAATTCGTCATGAGCGAGTGATCTCATCTTCATAGCTAGTCCTACGGAAATTTTGCGCACTTAAATAATATAATGAAATGTCACGACCCACCTCAACATTCAATAAGAATTCTAGAATGCCTACTTTGGTTATGGCATCGATAATTCCAGATCTCGAGAGCATATTTGTAGCCTCTGATAGCGTACTTTTTGCACTCTACTAGAGTTGAATAAAAAGTCAAGAACCATCTTAACATTAAATGCTGAATCTAGAATCCCTGTTTCATTGCAAAATTCACGCATTTCCGCCATGAATTAGTGACCTAGTGTTTCTAGCTAGAACTATGGAACTTTGAGCATAGTTACAGACATGAGAGAGAAGTCACCACCCACCTCAACCTTCAAGGAGAACCGTAGAATGAGAAGTTATTTGGAGAAGTTCAACAATATTCATCACGAGGAGTGATGTACCTTCTTCAGCTGGTATTAGGGAGCTTCAAACACTCCTACAGATTTGAGTGAAAACACACCACCCAACGGAACTTTCAATCGGCATTCTAGAATGTCCACTTTTGTGGCGAAAGTCCTGCATACTCGTCATGAATGAGTGATCTAGCCTTCCTAGCCAGTACAATAGAAAATTCTGCACACATATAGAGTTGAATGAAAAGTCACAACTCACCTCAACATTCAATAAGAATTCTGGAATGCCTACCTTTGTTGTGGCATCGGTCATTACGGATCTCGAGAGTGCGTTTGTACCCTCTACTAGCGTACTTTTTGCACTCTTCTAGAATTGAATATAAAGTCACGAAAAGTCTTAACGTTCAATGTCGAATCGAGAATGCCCGTTTGCATTGCAAAATTCATGCATACCTGTCACGAATCAAAGACCTAGTGTTTCTAGCCTCCACTGGCGTACGTTTTTCACTGTTCTAGGCTTGAATACAGAGGCAAGAACTGTCTTAGCATTCAACGTTTAATCTAGAATGCCCCTTTCTTTGCAAAATTCATGCACATTCGTCACGAATATGCGACCTAGTGTTTCTAGCTAGAACTATTGAACTTTTGCACACTTACAGAATTGAATGAAAACTCACGACCCACCTCAACATTCAATCAATAAGAATTCTAGAATGCCACTTTTGTTGTGGCTTCTATCCGTGAAGATCTCGAGAGTGTTTCTAGCCTCTTCTAGCATACGTTTTGCACTGTTCAAGAATTGAATACAAAGTCAAGAACCATCTTGACATTCAAATTGTAATCTGGAACGCCCTCTTTCTTTGCAAAATTCATGCATATTCGTCATGAATCAGCGATCGAAAGCTAGAACTTTGGAACTTTTGCACACTTATAGAATTAAATAAAAGGTCACGACCCACCTCAACATTCAATCAATAAGAATTCTAGAATGCCACTTTTGTTGTGGCTTCTATCCATACAGATCTCGAGAGTGTTTCTAGCCTCTTCTAGCGTACGTTTTGCACTGCTCTAGACTTGAATACAAAGTCAAGCACCTTCTTAACAGTCAATGTTGAGTTAGAATGCCCTCTTTTATTGCAAAATTCATGCATATCAGTCACCAATCAGTGACCTACTGTTTCTAGCTAGAAGTATGGAACTTTTGTACACTTGTAGAATTGAATGAAAATTCATGGCCCACCTCAACATTGAATAAGAATTCTAGAATGCCTACTTTTGTTGTGGCATCGATCGTTACAGATATCGGGATTGCCCACTTTCCTTTAGAAATTGAAAAATATTCATCACGAGGAGTGATGTACCTTCTTTAGCTGGCAATAGGGAACTTGTAACACTCTTACAGATTCGAGTTAAAACACACCACCCAACAGAACTTTCAATCGGCATTCTAGAATGTCCACTTTTTTGGCAAAAGTCATGCATACTCGTCATGAACGAGTGATCTACCCTTCCTAGCCAGTACAATAGAAATTTTGCACACATATAGAGTGGAATGAAAAGTCACAACTCACCTCAACATTCAATAAGAATTCTAGAATGCCTACTTTTGTTGTGGCATCGCTAATTACGGATCTCGAGAGTGCGTGTGTACCCTCTACTAGCGTACTTTTTGCACTCTTCTAGAATTGAATATAAAGTCACGAAAAGTCATAACGTTCAATGTTGAATCGAGAATGCCCGATTGCATTGCAAAATTCATGCATACCTGTCACGAATCAAAGACCTAATGTTTCTAGCCTCTTCTAGCGTACGTTTTGCAATGTTCAATGCTGAATACATTCAATAAGAATTCTAGAATGCCTACCTTTGTTGTGGCATCGATCATTACAGATCTTGAGAGTACGTTTGTACTCTCTACTAGCGTACTTTTTGCACTCTTCTAGAATTGAATATAAATTCACGAAAAGTCTTAACGTTCAATGCTGAATCGAGAATCCCCGATTGCATTGCAAAATTCATGCATACCTGTCACGAATCAAAGACCTAGTGTTTCTAGCCTCTTCTAGCGTACGTTTTGCACTGTTCAAGATTTGAATACATTCAATAAGAATTCTACAATGCCTACCTTTGTTGTGGCATCGATCATTACGGATCTCGAGGGTGCGTTTGTACCCTCTACTAGCGTACTTTTTGCACTCTTCTAGAATTGAATATAAAGTCACAAAAAGTCTTAACGTTCAATGTGGAATCGAGAATGCCCGATTGCATTGCAAAATTCAAGCATACCTGTCACGAATGAAAGACCTAGTGTTTCTAGCCTCCATTGGCTTACGTTTTTCACTGTTCCAGGCTTGAATACAGAGGCAAGAACTGTCTTAACATTCAAAGTTTAATCTAGAATGCCCCCTTTCTTTGCAAAATTCATGCACATCCGTCACGAATATGCGACCTAGTGTTTCTAGCTCGAACTATGGAACTTTTACACACTTACAGAATTGAATGAAAACTCACGACCCACCTCAACAATCAATCTATAAGAATTCTAGAATGCCACTTTTTATGTGGCTTCTATCCGTGCAGATCTCGAGACTGTTTCTAGCCTCTTCTAGCGTACGTTTTGCGCTGTTCAAGAATTGAATACAAAGTCAAGAACCATCTTGACATTCAAATTGTAATCTGGAACGCCCTCTTTGTAAAATTCATGCATATTCGTCATGAATCAGGGACCGAAAGCTAGAACTTTGGAACTTTTGCACACTTACAGAATTGAATGAAAAGTCACGACCCACCTCAACTTTCAATCAATAAGAATTCTAGAATGCCACTTTTGTTGTGGCTTCTATCCATACAAATCTCGAGAGTGTTTCTAGCCTCTTCTAGCGTACGTTTTGCACTGCCCTAGACTTGAATACAAAGTCAAGAACCTTCTTAACAGTCAATGTTGAGTTAGAATGCCCTCTTTTGTTGCAAAATTCATGCATATCGGTCACCAATCAGTGACCTACTGTTTCTAGCTAGAAGTATGGAACTTTTGCAACCTTGTAGAATTGAATAAAAAATCATGCCCACCTCAATATTGGATAAGAATTCTAGAATGCCTAATTTTGTTGTGGCATCTATCTTTACGGATATCGAGATTGCCCACTTTCCTTGAGAAATTGTAAAATATTCATCACGAGGAGTGATGTACCTTCTTTAGCTGGCAATAGGGAACTTGTAACACTCTTACAGATTCGAGTTAAAACACACCACCCTACGGAACTTTCAATCGGCATTCTAGAATATCCACTTTTGTGCGAAAGTCATGCATACTCGTCATGAACGAGTGATCTAGCCTTCGTTTCCAGTACAATAGAAATTTTGCACACATATAGAGTTGAATGAAAAGTCACAACTCACCTCAACATTCAATAAGAATTCTAGAATGCCTACTTTTGTTGTGGCATCGCTAATTACGGATCTCGAGAGTGCGTGTGTACCCTCTACTAGCATACTTTTTTCACTCTTCTAGAATTGAATATAAAGTCACGAAAAGTCGTAACGTTCAATATTGAATCGAGAATGCCCTGTTGCATTGCAAAATTCATGCATACCTGTCACGAATCAAAGACCTAGTGTTTCTAGCCTCTTCTAGCGTACGTTTTGCACTGTTCAAGAATTGAATACATTCAATAAGAATTCTAGAATGCCTACCTTTGTTGTGGCATCGATCATTACGGATCTCGAGAGTGCGTTTGTACCCTCTACTAGCGTACTTTTTGCACTCTTCTAGAATTGAATATAAAGTCACGAAAAGTCTTAACGTTCAATGTGGAATCGAGAATGCCCGATTGCATTGCAAAATTCATGCATACCTGTCACTAATCAAAGACCTAGTGTTTCGAGCCTCTTCTAGCGTACGTTTTGCACTGTTCAATGCTGAATACATTCAATAAGAATTCTATAATGCCTACCTTTGTTGTGCATCGATCATTACATATCTCGAGAGTGAGTTTGTACCCTCTACTAGCGTACTTTTTGCACTCTTCTAGAATTGAATATAAAGTCACAAAAAGTCTTAACTTTCAATGTTGAATCGAGAATGCCCGATTGCATTGCAAAATTCATGCATACCTGTCACGAATCAAAGACCTAGTGTTTCTAGCCTCCACTGGCGTACGGGTTTCACTGTTCTAGGCTTGAATACAGAGGCAAGAACTGTCTTATCATTCAAAGTTTAATCTAGAATGCCCCCTTTTTTTTGCAAAATTCATGCACATCCATCACGAATATGCGACCTAGTGTTTCTAGCTAGAACTATGGAACTTTTGCACACTTACAGAATGAATTTTCAAGAAATCAGACCGGGCCAGTACCGGATTGGACTGGAATTTTTCTAGGAGCTTCCCATCATGAGAATGGCGCCAAGTGTCTTATGAGGTGTCCCTCTTGATGATGTCATAATTATTAAAGAAAAGAAAATCCAAGATTAAATCTAAGCCCTTGATCAAATAGTGTACAAAGTGATCTTGGCCTTCCATTTTTCCCAAATTTTTCTATAAATACCCCAAAATTTTAGACCATTTCGGTGAAGCCAAGAACCTTGGGGAAACTCTTGCAAAATTACCACTCAAGCTTGGAGGAAGCAAGCACCTTGAAGAAACTAGTAAGGTAAGTTGTCCCCTTGATCCTAGACTATGTTCTAGCAAGTTGGTTCTTAGTTTTAAGAGGTTTTTGGGACATATTCCTCTTGATGGTGCTACTGTCCATTCTGTCTTGATGTGAAAGGAAGATGAGTTTTATGTTATAGATAGTTTAGATAAGCTTAAACAAGCTAGAATCAAGTGGTAATATCTTAGAAATTCAAGTATGCTTGTGAATCAAAGATTGTGTTCTGTTCTGGAACTGTACAAATAACTGTTCATATATTGGAATTTCATTTTTTTGATGCTTCCAATGAGTTTAAAATGGAAAATTGTGTGGGGTTATAGTAGAGAAACCAATATTGGAAGCATTGGAATCAAAATAAGAATTTTTGGAAACAAGAGAGGTGTTTTCGGTTCTATACAGTAGCATGGGATGCAATTTGATTTTGGAGAATCTGAATGCATATTTGGATTCTACATGAAAAATTATGTGAAAATGAACCATGAGAATTTGTTTTAGAAAGATGGAAGCATAAGTCATAAATTAAAGAAAGAATGGAACCTAGTTGAAACCCTAGTCATGGAATTGTGTTGGAAGTAAATTGTAACTTTATGTTACTTTGTAATGGCTAGGTTTTGACATTTGTGAGAAGGAAAGATCATTCCAAGAAGGATATATCAAGGACATCTAAGAGGTAGCAAGAATACCTAACTATAATCTTATGCTTGTTTGATTGTATGCTTGCTTGTTATGTATGATTATTGGTTGAGCATAAGATGATTTTATGATGATGATGATGAGATATCAATGGTTGCAACTCCTTGCAATGAATGTCATGAAAATATGCATGTTAGAGGTTGCTTATCTATGTTCATGAAGTATCTCCCATGTCATTATAACATGTTAAGCATTTAACCAAGCATGCATGTTATTGTAGTTTGTATGACTTGCTATTAAGATTTCCATGAAATCTCATTCCTTCCATATAAATAACCATGCTATAGGTGCTGGATCTTCTCAGGGCAAGAGGGTAAATATGGATGGATAATTGTCTATGACTTAAAGGGTGTGCACCTAACTTAGAAGATGATGTTTTGGTGTGTATGGTGTATGCTTTCACAAATCTGATCCGAGGTAGTACATTTCCAATGATAGTTTTCATAACCTATACCACGAGTTTTCATGTGAAATTTCGCATAAAAATAGTTAAGATCTAAAGCTTTAATTAGGCAACAAGAACGGCTCAATTGGTTAAGAATTCGAATTGTTATGATTTTTCAAATTCGGGATTAAAATCTGGATCAAGATAAAACGAATACCCAGAGGCTGTGAGGTTCATGCACGAATTTCAAATAGTAAATGAATGACTTTTACCATGAAAATTTATGATCTTAAAGTAGACATATTGAGATTTAAATCCATTCATAACACGCCTCATTTAGATAAGTACACAAAGAGAAATGAATTTTGAAATTAAGGTAAAGAAACTGGAACTTCTAGACTTACCAAATAAACAGTATTTTTCAACGAATAAACTGATTTCATTTGGACAAGGAAACCTCATTTTCATATTTTTCCTTCAAAGTGTGAAAAAAGAGATTATATTAGAAATTGGAATCACCTCATTTCAATTTTTCTAGATTTAATTATGAATTTCCAAAGTTCATGATGTATTTTGGATTTACCAAATGAATAGTTCCATAAACAGTACCCGATGACCTAATTCTTGGAAATTCATGTTTTTAAGCTAAAATGGTGTTCCATTGGTCTAAGATACTTCCTAATGAGTATATGTAAGGATGAAATTAAGGATACGACAACATTCAAAGCATCCAAAGTCAATTACAATTGTCTAATTTAAGAATAATCAATCGACATTCAATCCCTTGTTCATATAATGAAAACCCTAGATCTAGCAGCATCAAAACATGAAATAAGTGCAGATTAAAACAGAAAACTCCCCAGTACAGTCCATGAGCTCAAGATATGAGATCCATCACCAAGAGACTAAAGATTTATCCTATCATGACTCCTATTATGCTGTAATCGCTGCCTAGATATGATGCCATGAAGAAAGCAGAAAGGGTGATGGAAAGATGAATGATGGAGATGATGTGTATGTAGTAGAGAGAGTGTAGAGAGAGTTTGAGCACTGCTCTTAGCCTAATCAGGTTAAAAACCAGCCTCCCTTGCATCTACAACTCCCCTCTCCTTTTAACATCAGATTGACCTAATCAAAAATACGCAACTTCATGATTGTCTTCTTTGGTCACGACCAAATACATGTTTTGGTCGAGACCTGTGGACACTTTGGTGGCGACTAAAGACCACAAAAGCTGCTTTCTTGATTTGATTCTCTCTTGTGATTTCTTTTCTTCTCACATTAGTCCTTGGTTCTCCTCCAAAGTACCTGCAATTCAAAATCAAAGCTCACTATAAAAGTCCCACCAGTAAAAGAATAACATATATGTAATTTGGAGGAGTTAATTACCATTTTACCCTTTAAATAGCACATTGACAAGCACAATCATGTATTACCTTAAAAGCACAATTACAGGCATAAAATGAATGGTAAAGTTGTTATAAAACCCTTAAAAATGTCGCAGAAACCATATACAAATTATGTTTTATTAGTCCCTAATTTTGAAAAAATTGTTATCTTTGTATAGACATCAAAATAAGGCATTCTTGGTGTCAAAGTGAAGCTTGACATGTTAAATAAATGTTGGTAAAACTTCATACATTTATTCAAACATTAACTATTTTTCCTAGGCAGGTACAAGTTACTTCCAGAACTGAAATCTTTTATTTATACATCACATATTAATTTATAATCAATCATGCTATCTATTTACTAAATTCTCTTGATGCATCTTCATCTTCCTCCTTCTTTGAAAAACCTGTTGGTGTGGGGATGACATGGAGGTGGTAAGATTTCTGGGGAAATCTCAGTAGCAAACGGATACAATACAATGTATGCAATTATATGCTTGATATTAATAACTTGCATAATGATAACTTTATATTCTTCCATGTTTCAATAATTATAACATATGGCCATGGCATAAAATGAAACAAATCATCACTTAATCATGCATGCTTCACATAATCAAAGTAAGCAACCATTACATAGAACATCCAAGCAACATAAGCATACAACACTGGTGGAAAATTGGCATTCGAAATCCCCATTTTTAAACCGGTCAATGCGGAGACGGTGTTAAAAAAATGACCGATGGCATTTTTGTAAATAATATGAAATATTTACACCGTATTTACTCGTGACTGATGTGGAAAAATGTAGTCCGGTTTAGATGTTTACTTTCTACAGAGGATGTTATAGTGACCGATGTGGAAATATTTAGTCCGGTTTAGATTAACTCCGTCTGTATCCTTTCTCGCCATTTTATGTCAAGTCTTCTCAGACATGCACAGTAGTACGTAGTTCATCATGATCACCTTCTCCGATATCTGTTTTATATTCATTTCTTCTATCTTCTATCTTAACTCTCCAATGGCTTCTTCCTCATCCACCCCTCCTTCTCTGCCTCACAAAACACAAAGAACTAATTTTGAAGAAAAAAATGTCTGTCATCATGATAACCCTCAGTTCCTTCTCCTCCTCCCCTACTCCAGCAACTGGTGGAGTGCTTGGAGGAACTCATCCCTCGCTTCAATGCCCTAGAGCGCTAGGTGGAAGAACTGGGCCTGAAAGTTGAGAGGATGAATTAACATTTCAGAGCCTTCCGTTCTGAAGTTCGTCGCTATCAACAGGATGATTTCTTTCATCCTGTTGTTGATCCCAATTCTGACTCCCAAAACACTGACTCTGAAGAAGATGAATGAGTGAAAATGGGGTCACCTGCCTTTTACTATTCCCCACCTCCATTTTGATGTAATGAAAAGAATGAGGAGATGATGATATTGTATTTATATAGATTTCAAGATGTAAAGTTTGATAGTAAAGTTAATTTGAATGAATGTGTCTAACAAGTTTCTTGTTCTGCATACGTATATACGTTGCTGATGATCCGTTTATTTTTTATCTAAATCCCACTTTTAAACCGATCACTGAGGAGAAGACGGTTTAAAAAAAATTTACACCGGTTTTAAAAGTAACCGATTTAAAATATAAACACCCGGTGCAAATTAGCTTCTGCCTCTTCAGTTTCTTGTCTATGCTTTTCCGTGCACTTTCTTTATTCTTCAGACCGTTCATTTCACTTCTTCGGTTCCCAATGTTTATAGTCATTATGATAGAAGGCCAATTACATTCTTCTATATTCTTATTGATCATGAACCATATATATGTATACCATTCCTATGATCGATCTGTATATTTTGTCTCATCACTTTATCTCTGTTTTATTTTCTTTTCATCTATTTGACTCCTCCAATGGCCTCTTCCTCACGCACGCCTCCTTCTCAGCCCCACAAAAGAAATAGAGATGACTTTGAAGACAAATATCCTGATCCTCACCCTTCTGTTCCTTCTCCTTCTCCCCTGGTTGTGACTCTAATGGAGCGCCTTGAGGAACTCATACTGCGCTTTAATGGGCTGGAGGACTGAGTGGAAGAACTGAATCAGAAAGTTGACAGACTGAAAGCAAGTTTCAGAGATTTCTGCTCAGAAGTTCGCCGCCATCAACCCCGTGATAGCTTCTTTAATCCTGTTGATCTCACCCAATCTGATGACTCCCAAAACTCCAAATCTGATGAGTAGTGAAAGATTATTGCAACTTTTATATATTCTGATATATATTTTTTTGTGTAAAAGTTGATGACATAGTAGGGTTTATCACTTAAAAAAATGATATATTGTACACCGGTTTATATATAGTGGCTGGTGTAAAAAATAGTCTCTACAACTCTTATATATATATCTACACTGGTGTAATATTTTGTCCTGTGTATATTTTCTTACAAAATAAACTTTTTTTTTATTTTTTTTACCAAATACTCTTTTATTTGGTACATTTCTCACGCCTTCCATCTCTCATTTTTCCCTAGTTCGCGCGTTAAGTCTTCTCGGCGCTTCATGAAACATCCTTACTTTCGTATATCTTAGGGACCATTTGGTAGCATTTAGAACCACTCTCAAGGTCATTGAAGTCCAACTTCTTAATCTGGAGTTTTACTCTTATCGAGTATTGTTCACTGTATAAATTCCATATGAGTGACCTGACTTCGAAAAATCATAACTAATTCTAGAAAAATCGAAATGAAGTGGTTCCAATTGATACTTGAAGATAACTCAATTATATTTCATGGAAAAATAACTCGTTGACCATTCATTGACCGAGTCAACATCAGTCAACGTCACAACTTTACTGTTCATCCAACATTTTTCTCCTGAATCCAGCATTCTGGTCTCAACTGTGATAATTCATATCTTCATGTGTAGACATCCAAATGAGACGTTTTATATATAAAATTAAATCTTGGTATGTCTAATATTTACCATAAAAATTTCATACATTTATTCATCCAGTTACTATTTTTAATCATTTATCAAACATGACCTTGTCACCACGTGTTACTGTTCACAGTGGTAATTTCCAGCAATCAACTTTGCACACATATGCATACATCCATCATATATCAGTCAAACATGCCAAACAACACTTATTATTAACTAATAAGTTGTTTTACATCTGGGTATGTACAAAATTTCCCATATCTATATTACATCTTTCCCTACCTAAAATCCGGCAGCATAACCGCTACGCTTCATCTTCAGAAAGTAACTAATCTTATACCGATTCGGTAATTCCCGTGAGAACTACCATTCTACGTAAGTACCCAGGAAAGACTGGATGAACCAGCTAGGTCCACTCACTTCCAGCCCCCTTAGATAGTACCTACGTACACAGTACGTATCAGCTGCTCTCTTTATCTTGTCATAATTTCGGCAGCATAACGGCGTCTCTTAAAATTCCCAAAATTCACTTTGACATAACCTCCCCTGTAATGGTTTACTTATTGGGTGAGATTAGGGGGAATCTCAGTAGCAACAATCATAACAATATATGTAATGCAGAGTGAAAGTGCTTGCTTGTGATTGTATACAGATAAGTATGCTGCATGCTTCCATGCTTAATAACATATGATCATAGCATTACAGCAGAGCTTCAGACATAACATATAAGACAACAATCCAACCAAACAATAGCACAACAAATCACAAATCCATTACATAAAAGCCAGGATTAGTTACTACCTCAAAAGCTCAGCAGAACTCTACTATCTCCAATCTGCTTCCAGCTCCGCCAGAACTTCCTTTCTTTCTTTCTTCCTCTCACTTTCTCTCTCTAGCACTTCCTTCTCTCTCTTTCTCATGCTTGGCCGTGCACAATGAAGAGCAAGGGGGGTATTTATAGTTTTGGTCAATGGCATTTCATTAATTTTGAAGCCATCTGATCCTGTGGTCCTGGTTTTTTTGGAATTTCCTATTTTCCTTTATTCCTTTTACTGCATCATGCATGACATCATCTCAAGGCCACCTCATGGGACACCTCATCGCCACATTCTTCACATGTCACAATTCCTGGACACCTCATCAGCTGACTCAGCATCTCCAGTCCAATCCAGTACCGGTCCGGTCCGATTTCCCACAAACTGGACTCACCGGCTAAGATTGTGTCACATGTCCTTAACTTTTCTTCTCCCTCTAAGATGACGCCATGTGGCATCTGGAAGGGACCTTTCACGCCTTCCAATGCTATTCAAATAAGTCCAGGACTTTATCTGACCACCTCCTCGGTTATCGTGCCGACCGAGTAACTTTACTTTATTGAAACAGCATTAAAATAGTATTTTAATGCCACTTTTCCTCACATACTCCATGGGCTACGTTTTTGGGCCTTGGAATATTATCTTGGGTCTCTGATCAAGCTCAAGTACTCTGATGGCTCGATTCCCAAGAAATAGCCCTTGGCAAATTACCAAAATGCCCTTGGGTGCCCTTTCTTGCACTATTTTAACCCTAAGGGTAAAATCATCATTTTACACCCTTTTGTACTCTGTCAAGGCATATACTGACTCTGAGTAACTTTATCTGTATGTGCCTTGGCTCCTGGGCCTGTCCAGAATGACCAAAATGCCCTCCATTCATCTATTACTCTTTAGTACAACACAGGGGCATTTTCGTAATTTCGCACTTTTCCGGGGTTCTGCCGGACACTGGCCCACCTATCAGTCCAAGTGTCTTATTGGGCCTTTGATGGCGCCAATATTGGGCCTTTCAGGGTCCATTACCTTCATGGCACGTATTACGAGGAATCTTCCCCTGGCCATGTTCCTCGAATATTTTAACCATTATACACCGTTTATACACATATCCGGACACCGGCTCCTTCTGTCCGATACACTGGCCTGCGGTGTTCAGGCATCCCTGTGAGTCATATCAGTCATCTGACTGAGATCATCCGAACTCATTCAGTCCCTTTTCAAATACCGATAAATCTCCCTATCGGATCCCCGGAGGCCTCACACTCCCGTCTGGATTTTCTAATTTACGAATAACTTTTTCCACAGGCCTCCTATCGGTATTCTGTCAGTTTCCTAACATCCGCCCCATAAGGACGCATCATCCTGTATTTTCTCACCTAGATCTAAAATCTAGGATATCCGGTAGGAATTTTTATAACTTTTTCACTATCAGATCAATTCTGGCTATCTGGAGTCTTGAAAAATTCCTGTATTAAGCCAGATTACCGAGCGTCACTTGCTCTCTCTACCGGTGAAATCTGGGACTGAAATGCTTTCGGGCAGTCCAAACCACTTTCGGCCTGACTTTCTTTAATTACAATTTAGCCCCAGGGAACTTTTCTTCTTTTCATTTAAGTCCCTTTTTATTTGGCTAAAATTACACTTAAGGACCCCATCTTTTTGTCTACTTTTCCTTTTTCACCTTATACTTTCCATAATTGCATCTAAGTCCCTACCTTTTCTTTTCTTTACTTTACTAGGTCTAGGGGCATTATTGTCTTTTCATATCTTACCAGAGTATTCTCTGGCCCTAGTCAACTATCCAGATACCCCTTCTTGACTGTCTAACCTTAGCCAAATGACCAAAATACCCTTTACTCATTCTTCAGTTATTCTATAACATAAGGGCATTTTAGTCATTTCGCACATTTTTCCTGGACACCGGCCCCTCTTACCACTGAACTGATATTATGGGCCTGGGCCTTCCCTGGTGTCACTACGGGCCTTAGAAAACACTGTATGGCCTCTAGCCATAGTCCGATCATTTCTATTTGGACTGTTCTTCCTTTACCGATTATAACTGTAAATTCCCATCTTCGAGAATTTTTACAGAAAAATTGGGACCTCAAATCAAAATTCTGTATTACGTCATTCAATCCGGAATCCTTTTCTCTATCTCCCAGTATTTTCAGATATTTTATCCGGACCGGGCTATTTTTGCCTGAAAGTACGCTTCCGCGCACACTTTTCAAAAATGACCATTTTACCCTTGGTCATATTTCTAATTCTTTCAAACACATAGAGACCTCATATGCACATTTCACAGTTCAGTGAAATGATCAGCATAATTTTCTCTATTTTCTGGCAAAATATGGTACTCAGCGGCTACCAGCCCGATCTTTCCCATAATTACGATTATGCCCTTGAATTCTCTTTTTGGCATCTCTAGGCCTAAAAATTGGGGTGTTACACTTCACAGACGGTGAGTTTTATTTTGAACTCCTCTCGAGAACTGAAAATTTATTCTCTCCATGCATTATCTGCAACGTAATGGTTTCTTATTTTCTATTTTTCTAGTTTCTTAGTCTTCCATAAATATGGATCGTAGTTGGATAAATGCTAAATGAACAAGTATTGAGTATACTGAGGGGTGAAGGAGTGTTTGGATTTTGCTAAACGGAATGGTGATGATGACAATGGAAGGTTTTATTATCCTTGTGTGAGTTGTTTGAATGAGAGGAAACAAAGTCCTACTGATATTTACACTCATCTAATTTGTGAGGGGGTTTTGAAGAGTTACACGGTATGGGTATGGCATGGTGAACAGGTGGAACCGACCTTTGACGATGATATGGATACTGATGATCGAGTAGAGGACATGATTCGTGATGTTGGAGAAGATGCTTTTATGCGGTCACATGCATATGGTAATATGTGCAATGATGCAGAAAAGCCTCTATACCCAGGGTGCAGAAAATACAACCTGTTGAATGCGGTGTTGAGATTGGTAAGTGCGAAAGCTCGGCATGGGTGGAGTGACAGTGGTTTTTTAGAATTGTTTGAGTTGTTACAAGACATGTTTCCTGAAGAAAATGCGTTACCCAAACTGTAACATCCCAATTTTTGGGTCTAGTTGAACTGGGAGGTAGTCTGATATGGGCAGGCTACTAAACCCGTAGTCCTAGGGTAGTAATTTGATATGGGCAGATTATTTACCTGTATTTTGTAGAATCCGAGGGATGAGCTAAGTCCTTCAGGATGTAAAGATGAGTTAAGTCTTTAACCTACAGAATTGGGACAGTTCACCTAGGTTCAAAATGAGGAATGTGAGGAATGTCCTAAGTCTTAAGCTTAGGAATTCTGCAGGTAGCTTGATATGGGCTGGCTCCTGTGTAAGATAACCTGATACAGAGGGTTGTCGAGCCTTTCAATTAACAAGGACTCCCGAAGAGAGGGGATGAGTTATTGAAAGAGAATTTCTAGAACTTAGGATGAAGGATAAGAAGAAAGTGAGATAAGATAGACCCCAGAATTATGCTAAGATTCTGTGGGGTGAGATATGAAAGGAATGGACACTGAGCAGTAGAGTTGTCCATGAGAAAGAAAGCAGATGTATGAGGAAGATGTATTGGTGACTTTTGGTCGCGACGATGAAGTATATTGGTCGCGACTAATATTGGCAGAGAGGGTTGGTCATGACCGATATGTATGTGGTATCGCGACTAATGAGTAGAATGAGCCTGGTCGCGACTAGAATATGTTGTGGTCGCGACTAAAGAAAGTTGTGGTCGCGACTAGAGAATGCTGTGGTCGCGATGAAAGACTGTTGTGGTTGCGACGAAAGACTGTTGTGGCCGCGACTAGAGAAAGCTGTGGTCGCGACTAATGAACCAAAAGGTGTTAGGTCGCGATGAGATGATGGCTAGGTCGCGACTAGTGACTAAAGTAGTGCCAAGTGTATGGGCCATGAGTTGTGAAGGTCCAAATGAGATAGTTACCCGGTTAGAGATAGACCGGAGGCAGGAGGCCAGATACAGGAAAGGTTATCTGGAAACCATGAGGTGGACTGATAAGGTATCCTCATGGGACTCACAAGATGCCACATGGCATTAGATTAGTGGTTCAATGACCTTTCAGTAGAGTAAAGTTACTCGGTTGGCATGAAAATTGAGGAAGTGATCAGATAAGTCTGGGACTTATCTGGATAGCATTGGGAAGCGTGCAAGGTCTTTTCCAGGAGCCACATGGCTCTAGTTTGGAGAAAGCAGATAAAGCTGAGGGCACGTATTACGAGGCAGGACTCTGGACCGGTGAGTCAGCTGCTGAGGTGTCCAGGGAATTGTGACATGTGAAAAATATGCTGCTGAGGTGTCCCGATGATGCAGTAAAAGGAAATTAAAGAAAATAGGAAAATCCAGGAAATACCAGGACCGCAGGATCAGAGTTCCTGGAAATTACAATATTGCCATTGGAGGAGGTTATAAATACCCCCTCCATTTCATTTGGCATTCACGCATGAAGAGGAGAAGGGAGAGAAAGAAGAGAGAGAAGGAGAAGGAAAGGAAGAGAGAAAAGAGAAAGGAAGTAAGGAAGTTTTGGCGGAGCTGGAAGCAGAATAGAGATAGGAGAGTTCTGCTGAGCTAGCCAGGTAGTAACTAATCCTAGCTTTTATGTAATGGCTTTGTGATTGATGTGCTATTGTTTGGTTGGATTGTTGTCTTATATGTTATGTCTGAAGCTCTACTGCAATGCTATGATCATATGTTATTGAGTATGGAAGCACGCGGCATATTTATCTGTACACAATCATAAGCAAGCACTGTCACACTGCATTACATATATTGTTATGATTATTACTACTGAGATTCCCCCGAATCTCATCCCCCTTGTATAACCATTTCAGGGAGGTTATGTCAAGGTAGATTTTGGGAATTTTGGGAGACGCCGTTATGCTGCTGAATTTTGGCAGAGATAGCAGTAGTGGGGGAAGGATATGATGCGTACTGTGTACTTAGGTACTGTCTAAGGAGGCTGGTAGTGAGTAGACCTAGCCGGTTCATCCAGTCTTTCCTGGGTACTTACGTAGAATGGTAGTTCTAATGAGAGAATTACCGAATCAGTACAGCTAGTATAGCTTTCGCAGGTGTGCTCTGAGGAGTCTAAGGCAGGATGTTTCACAAATGCTACTATGATGCGAAGAAAATAATCGGTCCTTTAGGCATGTAGTATAGAAAGATTCATGCATGCCCAAATGATTGCATATTGTACAAGAAAGAGTTTGAAGATAAGGAGAAGTGTCCAATATGTAAGACACCAAGGTACAGATCAAACAACTCTCATGCCAAGTTGTTATGGTATATTCCAATTGTACCAAGGTTTAAGCACTTTTTTCTAATGAAGATGATGCAAAGAAAATGTTATGGCATGCAATTGAAAGGATTAATGATGGAAAGATTCGTCATCCTGTTGACTCTTTGCAATGGAAGAAGATTGATGACGTATTTCCCGAGTTCGGCTATGAACCACAAAACCTAAGGCTTGGACTTAGTACGGATGGAATGAACCCTTATAGTAGCCTTAGTAGTATACATAGTTCATGGCCCATCCTTCTGGTGATTTACAACCTATCTCCCTTGTTGTGTATGAAACAAAAGTATGTAATGTTGTCTATGCTGATCTCAGGACCAAAATAACCGAGAAATGATATAGACGTTTACCTAACACCCTTGATAGAAGATTTGAAGAAGCTATGGGAAGGTGTGGATGTTTTTGATACGGTTAAGAAGGAGGTCTTCAATATGCGGGCCATGATCTTTTGTACAATTAATGACTTTCCTGCATACAAAAATTTGTCAGGGTATAGTGTTAAGGGCCATAAAGCATGTCTGATTTATGAGGAAGGGACTTGCTACTATCAACTTTGTCATGGAAGAAAGACAGTCTACCTAGGTTACAGGAGATTTCTAAGACAAGCCCACCTATACCGTCGACTAAAGAAGAAATTTTATGGTGGCCAAGAATTTGAAAATGCTCGCCAATGACTGGCAAACAAGTTTATGAAAAGGTGAAAGACATCAATGTCACTTTCGGTAAGATTACCAAGAAAAGTGAGAAAAATGTATGGAAAAAAAGATCTGTGTTCTTTGAGCTTCCGTATTGGCGACATCTTCATGCAAGGCACTGTCTTGATGTGATGCATGTGGAGAAAAATATGTGTGACAGCATTGTTGGAACACTTCTCAACACACATGGTAGTTCCAAAGACGGTTTGAAGGCAAGATTGGATTTGAAAGAAATGGGAATACAAGAGGATTTACATCCGAGGCTAGATGGTGAGGGGAGCTATCATGTTGAAGAGACTAACATCTTGTCCAAGGCTGAGAGAAGAAGTATTTATGAGTATTTGCAAGGAATCAAAGTTCCCTCTGGGTACTCATCTAATCTTAAGAGGATTGTGTCCATGAAAGATTTGAAATTAGTAGGCCAAAAGTCTTATGATTGTCATGTATTGATGCAACAATTACTCCCAGTGGCTGTTCGAGGAATCCTTCAAGATGATTTGAGACACATTGTAACCCGACTTTCGACATCATGGTACACCTCATCGTTCATCTAGTGCGAGAGATAAAACTGTGTGGCCCTGTATACTTACGATGGATGTACCCATTTGAAAGATACATGAAAATCCTTAAAGAGTATATGAAGAATCCAAATCGGCCCGAAGCATCCATTGTTCAAAAATATGTTGCCAAAGAAGCTATGGATTTTTGTCAACAATAACTGTCTAAAGTAAGACTTACTGGTCTCCAAACACCCCGTGCCAAACAGGGGAGTCAACGCAGAATATCGGTGAGGAGTGTTGATCGTAATGAATTGCAGTAAATACACTTACACATCTTGAATAACATTGATGAAGTTCAAGACTATATTGCTGTTCATAAAGATCTTGTCCGAAAAAAATAATAGGATGACAGAGCAAAGGCTGATTAGAGAACACAACAAATCTTTTGCACATTGGTTCAAACTGGAGGTTGAAAATGAGGATTGTGTTTCTGATACAGTTAGATGGTTGGCATGTGGTCCTGAACATAATGTGATCTGTTGGAATTCATTTGATATCAACGGGTATTCCTTTTATACGAAGTCCCTAGATGATAGAAGTAGCGTGCAAAATAGTGGTGTTATGTTAGTGGCTGAAGCTATGCATTTCTCTAGTTCAAAAGACAATAATCCTAAATTAGTAGCCATCCCATATTATGGCGTTGTTGAAGAGATTTGGGAGGTGGACTACTCCAAATTCAAAGTTCCCGTGTTCAAATACAAGTGGGCTAATGTAAACAACGGTGTTATGGTCGATCAGTTAGGATTTACACTGGTGGATTTGAATAATACAAGTTTTAGGGATGAGCCTTTCATTATGGCAGACCAAGCAAAGCAAGTGTTCTATATCACTGATCCTCAAAATGAAAGATGGTTTGTCACGCTCCAAGGAAAAAGGGTTGTTGACAATGATGTTTCTTTTTATGAGATCCCTTCTTTTTCAGTAGGTTTACCACAATTAAATGAAGAAGAAGTGGATTCTGATTCATTTCTATGTGTTTCTTGTTTTTGATGTAGTCTAAACATGCAATATTAAGTTTCTTGTTATGATTGCGTATATGATTTTGATGTAACAATAATAGAGATAGATTCTTGTTCTGATAAGAATGTTGTGATGCCAAGGATGGGATGATATATATGATGATGGAGTTTTAAAAAATAACTACAACATTAAAACCGGTCTTAAGTGCTATCCGGTGTAAAAAGTCTACTACTGACAATTTGGAAAATAAATTATAGTTCAATTTTACACTGGTTTATACTTTATCCGGTGTTATATTTTAGACGGTGTTATTTTTTACACCGGTTTTATACTTTATCCGGTGTAAAATGTATCAATTTTACATCGGTTATGTTGTTGTCCGGGTTAGAATAATTTATATCGAGTGTAAAATGTTTATATTCATTTTTTAAGCCCGCCCTTTGTCTCGACCATCATTCTCATTTCTCATGAACTCTGTCATATCTCCACTCGTCATGCTCTGTGGTTTTCGCGAGGCTTCTCCGTGCTTAGTCGTTCTTCTCTGTTGTCTCTCTCGTTCTACTATTTCGTGTACGTGATCTATGCACTTATTTTCCCGTGTGTACGTGCTTCGCTATTTTTATATATGTTCATTTAATCTAGGTTTTCTATTTTTCCTGATAAATGCTTGCACATCTTTCCATTCATAACTGCTAAAGGAACAAGTTTTGTGTACTCTGACGGGTTGAAGGAAAAAGGGTTAAGTCTGTTTTCAATGTTTTTGATGTTGTTATTGCGTACATAGGAATATGGGGGATAGAGTTACTCAGATTGAGGCTAGCGATGCTCCAACCGCCACTACGCAAAGGAAGGGCAGAAGTGCTACTCGTTTGAAAGACATTAAGAAGGACAGGATAGAGGGGAAACTGCTTTCGATAGAGTTTGACAGAAACTGGAACCCAACTGGTGAACACAGGGCAAAGTGTTGGAAATTGTGCCCTAGGGGCCAATCATTGTATCATGTTATCATATTATTTGCATGTTTACTATGATGACAATCCTTGGATAACTCATGATCTTATCCTAAATGTCCCTGGTCGGTCATCTATGTGGGAGCAGAGATGAAATAAGACCAGTATGACTTTGAAGATATATAGAGATATAAATCAAAGTCATAAGCACATATAAGAGTACAGGGTGTTGGACCGACCCGCAATGAGAGAGCTGCATGGGTCAAGTCATAAGCTTCTCTCATATACAAGCCATGTCACTATGCCCTTTGACCTGAGATCATCATGGATTCCTACATGACAAACGCTCAGCTTTGACCTAGTCAAAAGTCACTTTTGACCGAGTGATCATAAAGGCTATGCTCGGGCTTAGTGGTTTTTCATGCGGAGGAATGTGAATGTTCAAGATGGAATTTGTCCCTCACATTCGTAGAGAGATATTACTGGGCCCCTCGATGAGTGAGTCTGAGAAATGTATGGCCATACTGGAATGGAAGGGTAGTTCCATTTCTATATTCAGACTACTCAGGGATCGAGAAAGTAACGGTCAGGAACAGGAGGATGACGTTCTCCATGCCTCATCCTTGACCGAAATATCGTGTGACAAAAGGGACGTGATATGGTTGTATGAAAGGTTACATCGTTTATCGATCCTCATATGTTTTGGGTAGTCGTAATGCCTTGCTAGAGACCGCTTACGACTTGTGGGTCAGTATAGTAACTGGGCCACTGCCAACTTCATATGGGCCTACAGGGTCGCACACAAAACAGCCCAATGCGAGCTATGATGTCCAGATTCATTGAATCTAAGAGATGTCTAAATTCAATGAATAATCTAGGGTGGATATATATTTTATATATATATATATATAAATTAGTTTATGAAACATCCTCCCTTAGACTCCTCAGAGTACACTTGCGGAAGCCATATTAGCTCGATTATATCTTAACTTAAGCCCAGAAATTGAAAATTTTACCTTTAAGTTCCTTATTCTGGACCTTTAATTTGAAAATTGGTTTATCTCATTCTACACATCCAAATGAGGCTTATTACCTATCCACGGAATGCCCCAGATGTGTACTACTGGCTCACCAAATTTCGTAGCCAAACTCCTTCGTTTACTAGGTCAAACTGAGGTCAGAACACTGCTACCTCATGACCTGCGAATTTCTCTCTTAATTTCTCATACATAAATTGAATATGCCAAACAATACTTATCATTGAATAACATAATGTCATACAGCATGGCATACACAACAAGACATATACATAATCTTGCTATCTCTATTACATCTCTTTCTGCCTAAACTCCGGTAGCATAACCGCTACGCTTCATCTGTACAAAGAACTGAACTGTACTGATTCGGTAATCCCCTCATGAGAACTACCATTCTACGTAGTACCCAGGAAAGACTAGATGAACCGGCTAGGTCCACTCACTTCTAGCCTCCTTAGACAGCACTACGTACACAGTACTTATCATATACTGATGTTCAGTCTTTACTTCGGCAGCATAACGGCGTCTCATAGGATTTTCAAAATCCACTTCAGCATAACCTCCCTGTAATGGGTTATGGATGGGGATGAGATTCGGGGGAATCTCAGTAGCAACAATCATAACAATATATGTAATGCAGTGTGATAGTGCTTGCTTGTGATTGTGTACAGATAAGTATGCTGCGTGCTTCCATACTCAATAACATATGATCATAGCATTGCAGTAGAGCTTCAAGCATAACATATAAGACAACAATCCAACCAAACAATAGCACAACAAATCACAAAGCCATTACATAAAAGCTAGGATTAGTTACTACCTTAAAGGCTTAGCAGAGCTCTACTATCTCTATTCTGCTTCCAGCTCCGCCAGAACTTCCTTTCTTTCTTTCTTCCTCTCACTTTCTCTCTCTAGCACCTCCTCCTCTCTCTAAAAGGCTCAAAACCGTGGGATGCATGAAATGGGAGGGGGAGGGGGTATTTATAGTTTCCTTCAATGGCATTCCTGTAATTTTGAAGCCATATGAACTTGTGGTCCTGGTTTTTCCTGGAATTTCCTATTTTCTTTTATTCCTTTTTACTGCATCATCCAGGACACCTCAGTGGACACCTCAGCAGCACATTTCTCACATGTCTAAAACCCGGGACACCTCATCAGCTGACTCAGCCTGCTGACTCACCGGTCCAGAGTCTTGCACCGTAATACGTGTCCTTAGCTTTATCTGCTTCCTTTAGATCAGTGCCATGTGTCCTTAACTTTTCTTCTCCCTCTAGACCAGTGCCATGTGGCACCTGGAAGGGACCTTTCACGCTTTCCAATGCTATCCAGATAAGTCCCAGACTTCATCTAATCATCTCCTCGGTTATCGTGCCGACCGAGTAACTTTACTTTATTGAAACAGCATTAAAATAGTATTTTAATGCCACTTTTTCCCACATATCCCTGGGCCTACGTTTTTGGGCCTGGAATATCATCTTGGGTCTCTGATCCAGCCCAAGTACTCTGATGGCACGATTCCCAAGAAACACCCCTTGGCAAATTACCAAAATGCCCTTAGTCTCTCTTTCTTTACTTTATTAGGTCTAGGGGCATTATTGTCTTTTCCCATCTTACCAGAGTATTCTTTGACCCTGGTCAACTATCAAGATAACTTCCCTGGACTGTCTAACCTTAGGCAAATGACCAAAATACCCTTTACTCATTCTTCAGCTGTTCTATAACATAGGGGCATTTTCGTCATTTCGCACCTTTTTCCCGGACACCGGCCCCTTTTATCACTGGACTGATCTAATGGGCCTGGGCCTTCCCTGGTGTCACTAAAGGCCTTAGAAACACTATACGGCCCCCTGGCCACAGTCCGATCATCCCTATCGGAACTGCTTTTCCTTTACCGATTATAACTGTAAATTCCCATCTTCAGGAATTTTTACAGAAAAATCGGGACCTCAAATCAAAATTCCGTGACTCCTCATTCAACCCGGAATTCTTTTCTCTATCTCCCGGTATTTTCAGATATTTTATCCGGACCGGGCTATTTTGGCCTGAAAAAGCACTCACGCGCACACTTTTCCAAAATGACCATTTTACCCCTGGTCATATTTCTAATTCTTTCATACACATAGAGACCTCATATGCACATTTCACAGTTCAGTGAAATGATCAGCATAATTTTCTCTATTTTCTGGCAAAATATGGTACTCATCGGCTACCAGCCCGATCTTTCCCAAAATTACGATTTTGCCCCTACATTCTCTTTCTGGCATCTATTCTCATCTTCTTATCCTTCATCTTAAGTTCTAGAAATTCTCTTTCAAAAACTCATCCCTTAAACTCTTCGGGAGTCATCGTTAATTGAAAAGCTCGACAACCCGCCCATATCAGGTTATCTTACACAGGAGCCAGCCCATATCAAGCTACCTGCAGAATTCCTAGGCTTAAGACTTAGGATATTCCTCACATTCCTCATTTTGAACCTAGGCGAACTAGACCCAAAAATTGGGATGTTACAGTTTATATATATATTATATAAATAATATAAGAGATATTTGTAAGATTTAATTTATAAGGATAAATTAAATCTCTATCATTTTTGAATTTGAATTTAAATGGATATGATCTATTTGAATTTGAAATTCAAATTGATAAGATATCTCAAATTTGATTTATGAGAATAAATCAAATATAATTCTGTCTTATCTTTATTTTAAATTAAATAAATAGGTGAATTAAATCTGTGGGACGGATTTAATATAAACCATATTTATTTAATCAGTTTCTTATTAAATTATGCAATATATGATATTGTATTAATTCAGAATTAATATAAGATTAATTCTGAAGCCCAGCCCTATTAGAAGCCCGATAGCTTCCTATATATTTGACATTAGGAGCTAGGGTTCTACACACAAGATAGATCTCTACACACACATTCAGACGTGAGAAGAGGGGGCAGGGAGAGTGCAAAAGGTTTGCACATAAGAAACTGCCGAGATAGAGACGGTGAGGACGGAATCTCTAGAAAGCCCTAGAGGGACAAGAGGCGCTAGCACGTCATTCACGATTGGAACGCTGTTCGTGTGGATACCGGTAGAGGAAGCCGATCTGAGCTGTCGACTTCTACGATACGACCAGACACGAAGCAAGGTCGCGACCAGAACACACTGAGGTCGCGACCATACGGGCATCTGAACGCCAGAAATCCGAAAAGAGGAGACAGGTCGCGACGTGAAGCTGAATACGTCGCGACTACAAACTCCAGAGACGTCCGGTCGCGACTAGAGGCAGAAGAGGTCGCGACTAACAACTCTAGAGGCGACAGATCGCGACTAGAAGCAGAGGAGGTCGCGACTAAAAGCTGAGGAGGTCGCGACTGAAAGTTCCAGAGGCGAGGAGTCACGACTAGTGGACACTGAGGTCGCGACCAAAGCTCGAAACCGAAGGTAACACTTCTTTCTCCTTGACTTAAACACATTCGGTAGATCCTGGCTGGGAATGGAAAAAATTTTTAAAGTTAATTTCCGCTGCGTGTCTTCCAATTCCCTTCACAAAGTACGTAAGTTTTGTCAGCCTCCTAGCACGCAACAAGCCTAGCATCACCTATTTGACTTGGGATGCTATGGATGATCGCGTGAAGAATCAAATTTGGGACACTATCCGGGTATAGGAACTATCTAATATTGCATGCAGAGCAATACCAAATACACAACTATTTGTTGATTACTCTGCTTTCAATGGCAAATATTGCAGCTCACTTACGATGTTCCCAGCAATGAGTTCTTGAAGAAGAAGATGTTGTCCTATTACGCTGAGCGTTGGAGGGCATTCAAGACCCAACTAGCTCGTCAGTATGTGCATGGACAGGACAGAAGTGGTCATCCTCAACCTTGTCCATGCAGCAAGTATCAATTAATCGACGAAGCTGCTTGGGAAGAATTTATTAGGATTCGGACCATGCCAGCAGCAATGGTGAGTATATTCTTTTGTATGTGTTGGCAGAAAATGTATCAGAATATCATATGTATTGATTTTAACTACTCCATGTCTTGTAGGAAAAAAGGGCAAAAGCGATTGAGTTCACCCGCAAGAATGATTGTCCCCACACAATGTCTCGAGGGGGTTATGTGTAATATCCTTAATTTTCTGTACTGATTTCTATGTACAGATTAGATGGAATATATGAGTTATTTTTCAGGAAAAAGATGTGGTCCTTTATGTAAAGAAAAGGATTAAATTGCAAAAGAAAGGAAATGAAAGGACTTAAGTGCAATTAAGGAAAGTTTAAGGTTAAGAAAGAAAGGTAGACAAAAATGTGGGGTCTTAAAGTGTAATTTTAGCCAAATAAAGGGACTTAAGTGCAAAGAAGAAAAGTTCCCTGGGGCTAAAGTATAATTAAGGAAAAATAGGCCAGAAGTGGGTTGGACTGCCCGATGGCATTTCAGACCCAGATTTTACCAGAAGATAGGGCAGGTGGCGCTGGGTAATCCAGCCTAATACCAGATTTTTTGAAGACTCCAGATAGCCAAAAATGGACTGATCGTCCAAAAGTTATAAAAATTCCTACCGGATACCCTAGATTTCAGATATGAGTAAGAAATTACAGGATGATGCACCCTTATGGGGCGGATGTCAAGAAACGGACAGAATACCAATAGGAGGTCTGTAGAAAAAGTTATTCGCGAATTAGCAAATCCAGACGGGAGTATGAGGCCTCCAGGGATCCGATAGGGATATTTATCGGTATTTAAACTAAGACTGAATGAGGTCGGGTAACAACAGTCAGATGCCCGATATGACCCAAATGGCTGCCCAGACACAGTAGGGCAGTGTATCTGGCAGAAGGAGTCGGTGTCCGGAAAGGTGTATAAACGGTGAATAATAATAAAATATTCAATGAACTGTGCCAGAGGAAGATTCCTCGTAATGCGTGCCATAAAGTGAATAGACCCAGAAAGTATAATATCCTTAATTTCTGTACTGATTTCCATGTACAGATTAAATGGAATATATGAGTTCTGTTTCAGGAAAAAGATGTGGTCCTTTATGTAAAGAAAAGGATTAAATTGCAAAAGAAAAGAAATGAAAGGACTTAAATGCAAATATAGAAAGTTTAAGGTTAGGAAGGAAAGGTAGACAAAAATGTGGGGTCTTAAAGTGTAATTTTAGCCAAATAAAGGGACTAAGTGCAAAGAAGAAAAAGTTCCCTGGGGCTAAAGTATAATTAAAGAAAATTAGGCCAGAAGTGGTTTGGACTGACCGGTGGCATTTCAGTCCCAGATTTTACCAGAAGATAGGGCAAGTAACGCTGGGTAATCCAGCCTAATACTGGAATTTTTGAAGACTCCAGATAGCCAGAAATGGACTGATCGTCCAAAAGTTATAAAAATTCATACCGGATACCCTAGATTTCAGATATTAGTAAGAAATTACAGGATGATGCACCTTTATGGGGCGGATGTCAGGAAACTGACAGAATACCGATAGGAGGTCTATAGGAAAAGTTATTCACAAAATAGCAAATTCAGACGGGAGTGTCAGGCCTCCGGGGATCCGGGTAAGAGATTTATCGGTATTTTTAAAGGGGCTGAATGCGATCGGATGACTTCAGTCAGATGACTGTTATAACCTACAGGGATGCCTGAACACAGTAGGACACTGTATCTGGGAAAAGGAGCTGGTGTCCGGAAAGGTGTATAATCGGTAAATAATAATTAAAATATTCAGTGAATTAGGGCAGAGGAAGATTCCTCGTAATGTGTGCCATACAGGTAATGGACCAGGAAGCCCAAAAATGGCACCATTATAGGCCCAATAAGACTCTTGGACTGATAGGTGGCCAGTGTCCAGCAGAACCCCGGAAAAGTGCGAAATTACGAAAATGCCCTTGTGTTGTAGAAAAAGGGCAGCAGATGAATGGAGGGCATTCTGGTCATTCTGGACAGGCCTAGAGGTTAAGACATATCTAAATAAGGTTGACTAGAGCCAGTATATGCTTTGACCAGGTTCAGAAAGGTGTGAAATGATGATTTTGCCCTTAGGGTTAAAATAGGACAAGATAGGGCACCAAGGGCATTTTGGTCATTTCGCAGGGGATCTGTAACTGAGTCTAGACCCAGTATTAAAAAGTTAATGATATAAAGGGTCTAGATACTAAATGTGAGGTCAGTGGACATAAAAAGGATTTTCAGAAAAATTAGATTAAGAAAACAGCACGTTTTTCGAGGAGACGGACCGGGCCGGTACCGGATTGGACCAGAAAGCTTCCAGAAGGCTCTAGCTCTCTCTCAATTTCGCCATGTGAAGAATGTGGGAGGTGAGGTGTCCCATGAGTTGGCATTGAGTGATGTCATGCATGATGCAGTAAAAGGAATAAATAAAAATAGGAAATTCAGGAAAAACCAGGACCACAGGATCATAAGTCTTCAAAATTACAAGATTGCCATTACTCAACACTATAAATACCCCCCCTAGCTCCACATTTCTGCACAAGCAAGAAAGAGAGGAAGAAAGAAGTTCTTGAAATAGAAAGTGAGAGAAAGAAAGAAGTAAGGAAGTTCTGGTGAAGTTGGAAGTAGTAGAGAAGTTCTGAAGCTCTGCTTTTGAGGTAGCAACTAATCCTAGCTCTTATGTAATACCTTTTTGATTTGTTGTGCTTTTGTTTGGTTGGATTGTTGTCTTATATGTTATTCTTGAAGCTCTATTCCAATGCTATGATCATATGTGATTGAATATGGGAGCATGCAGCATACTTATCTGTACACAGTCACAAGCAAGCACCGTCACTCTGCATTACATATACTGTTATGATTATTGCTACTGGGATTCTTTTGAATCTCATTCCCAAATATAACATTACAGGGGAGGTTCTGTCAAAATAAAATTTGGAAATCTTAAGAGACGCCGGTAGGCTGCCGAAATTCCGACAACGAAGAAGGAACAAAGAAAGGAACTGATACGTACTGTGTACGTAGGTGCTGTCTAAGGAGGCTGGAAGTGAGTGGACCTAGCAGGTTCATCCAGTCTTTCCTGGGTACTTACGTAGAATGGTAGCTCCTACGGGAATTACAGAATTGGTACAAGATCGGTTACTTTCTACAGACGGAATGTAGCAGTTATGCTGTCGGATTTTAGACAACGGAAAGTGTAACAGAAATATGAGAATGTTAAACATGCACTGATGTATAACATTAGATTATTTAATAATATTTGTTATCTGGCATGTTTGACTGATATGTGATGTATGTATGCACTAATATGTAAAGTTGGTTGCTGAAAAATGGCCTTGTGAACAGTAACCCGTGGAGACCTATGAACGTTTGATAAATCTTTAAAAATAGAGAATGGTTGATTAAATGTATTATATTTTTATGGTAAATAGTAGACATCCTAATATTTAATTTGATATATATATTGCCTCATTTGGATGTATACATGAAAAGATATAAATTGTTAAAGTTGGGACCAGAATGCTGAATTTAGGAGAAAGTCATTGGATGAACAGTAAGATTGAAACGTTTACCCACATTGAATTTGTCAAGGATTGGTCAACCAATGATTTTTTCCTGAAATATACTTAAGTTATATTCATTTATCAATTTGAACCACTTCATTTTTATTTTTCTATAATTAGTTATGAATTTTCAAAGTTAGATCACTCATCTGGAATTTGCCACCGTGAACAGTATCCGATATGAATAAAATTCCAGATTAAGAGTTTAGACTTCAATGACCCTGAAAGTGGTTCTAAGTGTTACTGAATGGTCCTTAAGATGTATAAAAATAAGGATGTGACAGAAAGGCCCAATAATGGCGCCAATAATGGCTCAATAAGACTCTTGGACTGATAGGTGGGCCAGTGTCCAGCAGAACCCCGGAGAAGTGCGAAATTATGAAAATGCCCTTGTGTTATACTAAAGGTTAGCAGATGAATGGAGGGCATTCTGGTCATTCTAGATAGGCCCAGAGGCTAAGACATATCTAAATAAGGTTGACTAGAGTCAGTATATGCTTTGACTAGATACAGAAAGGTGTGAAATGACGATTTTGCCCTTAGGGTTAAAATAGGACAAGAAAGGGCACCAAGGGCATTTTGGTCATTTTGTAGGGGATCTGTAATTGAGTTTAGACCCAGTATAAATATGTTAATGATATAAAGGGTTTAGATACTAAATGTAAGGCCAGAAGACATAATATGGGTTTTCAGAAAAATTAGATTCAGAAAACGGTCCAGTTTTCGAGGCGACGGACCGGGCCGGTACCGGATTGGACCGAAAAGCTTCCAGAAGGTTTCTTCCCTCTCCATTTTTGCCATGTGAAGAATATGGGTGGTGAGGTGTCCCATGAGGTGGCATTGAGTGATGTCATGCATGATGCAGTAAAAGGAATAAAGAAAAATAGGAAATTCCGGAAAAACCAGGACCACAGGATCAGATGGCTTCAAAATTACAATAATGCCATTGACCAAAACTATAAATACCCCCTAGCTCTTAATTCCCACGGCCAAGAGCAAGAAATAGAGAGAGAAGGAAGTTCTTGAGAGAGAAAGTGAGAAAAGAAAGAAGAAAGGAAGTTCTGGTGAAGTTGAAAGCAGTGTAGAAGTTCTGAAGTTCTGCTTTTAAGGTAGTAACTAATCCTAGCTTTTATGTAATGTCTTTGTGATTTGTTGTGCTATTTTTTGGTTGGATTGTTGTCTTATATGTTATGATTGAAGCTCTATTACAATGCTATGATCATATGTTATTGAATATTGAAGCATGCAGCATACCTATTTGTACACAATCACAAGCAAACACTGTCACACTGCATTACATATATTGTTATGATTGTTGCTACTGGGATTCTTTTGAATCTTATTCCCATATATAACATTACAGGGGAGGTTCTGTCAAAATAAAATTTGGAAATCTTAAGAGACGCCGTTAGGCTGCCGAAATTCTGGCAACAAAGAAAGGAACTGATACGTACTGTGTACGTAGGTGCTGTCTAAGGAGGCTGGAAGTGAGTGGACCTAGCAGGTTCATCCAGTCTTTCCTGGGTACTTACGTAGAATGGTAGTTCCTACGGGAATTACCGAATCGGTATAAGATCGGTTACTTTCTACAGAAGGAATGTAGCAGTTATGCTGCCGGATTTTAGACAACGAAAAATATAACAGAAAATATGAGGATGTTAACCATGCACTGATGTATAACAGTCGATTATTTAATAATGATTGTTATCTGGCATGTTGAACTGATATGTGATGTATGTATGCACTAATATTTAAGGTTGGTTGCTGAAAAATGACTCTATGAACAGTAACCCGTGGAGACCTATTGATGTTTGGTAAATCATTAAAAATAGTAAATGGTTGAATAAATGTATGATATTTTTATGGTAAATAGTAGACATACTAAGATTTAATTTTATATATAAAATGCCTCATTTGGATGTATACACGAAAAGATATAAATTGTTAAAATTGGGACCAGAATGCTGGATTCAGGAGAAAATCACTGGATGAACAGTAAAGTTGAAACGTTGACCCGCGTTGAATTTGTCAAGGAATAGTCAACCAATGATTTTTTCCTGAAATATAATTAAGTTATCTTCATGTATCAATTTGAACCACTTCATTTCAATTTTTCTATAATTAGTTATGATTTTTAAAAGTCAGGTCACTCATCTGGAATTTGCCACAGTGAACAGTACCCGATGAGAATAAAATTTCAGATTAAGAGTTTAGACTTCAATGACCCTGAAAGTTGTTCTAAGTGCTACTGAATGGTCCTTAAGATATATAAAAATAAGGATGTGACATTATGCGAAGGCAGAAAGAGAGTTGTTGGGGGCCAAGAGGAAGAGGCTAGAAGAAAAGGCTGGGTCGGATCCTAGTGTTCTTCTTGACCCCCCCTTTCCGATACGTCGCGAAGAAAAATGGTTATACGCTGGCCAAAGAAAGAGTAGAACATTTACAAGTGACAATGCTTGCATGAATGCTGAAAAAATTGTAAGCACTACTTGCATTATTTTGTTTTAGTAGACTATAATCATATCATTTTCCTTATGTTTGTTCTTTCTATGTTATAGAGTGATCTTAAACAACAAGAGTCCCATAGATCCTTTAAGTCAGATAGTAGGAATGACATCTTGACTGTTGCCACTGGCAAACAAGAACATGGGGGCCATGTCAGGGGAGTTGGAAGAGGTGTGGGTATAAGAGATTACTTTGGATCTTCTCAAAGACGTTCCCCACATGTGGTGTCGAGGGCAGAGTTGGAATCCTTGCTCTCCACCATAAGGGCAGAGGCTAAGGAAGAGGCTTGGATAGAGGCTAGGGCACAAGCAGAAGCTTCAATTGAGGCGCGATTACAAGAAGGGTTCGCAAAGATGAAGGAAGAAATGTTGTCCATGATGACATCAAGGCAGCAAGAGCCAACTGATCCCCTCCCGCCCTCAATTGCAGCCCGTCCAAGCACCAAGGAGAGCTGTTGCTTGCCGCTGTCAGAGGATGAAGAACATTATGATCTATATGTGGAGGATCCTCTTAGACGCTTAGTGGCACGTGGCTCCATCCATAGCCTAGGGGCAACTGTTCACCACATCCAAATTCAGGACTATCAATTAAGGGTGACAGTTGAAGACGTGATAATTGGAGATGCTCTTGTCCCAATTCCCACTGATGAGGTGAAGACAGTGAGCCAAGCAAAAGGGACTTTCATATTGTGGCCAAAGCATCTTGTTTCGGATCATGTCGTCTCATCCTCCAGCCAACTTCCCACCCCTCCCACTTTGAATACCATGCAACGTGTGATCCTATTGGCATATGACAAAACGTTCCATGTGGACGCGTTGCCTATGGATTCAGTTGTGGGCGACATGGGGGCACCGGCCTTCCTGGACTATGCGGACGTCAAATCTCTGATCACTCCTAAGGAAGAACTGACCTCCGGCTGCATCCAAGTGTTTTTTATGTAAGTATAATTTAAATGTAAATATATTTAATAACAAAGTTTAAGTCTTACAACTAATGTCGTGTATGCATTGCCTGTAGGTACATGCAAGCTGAGTTGGTTTCCTCAAAGGGCAAACAAAAAAAGTTTGGATTCCTATGCCCACTTCAGATTTATGCTAAAGGGACCTCTCAATCTTCGAGGCTTGCATACATTTCAAGGAGGCTCGGTGAAACCGATATTGATTGTTTCTTCGCACCATATATGCAGGAGTAAGAATAATAATATTTCATTTTATTTCATATATACTAGTTTTGTATTTGCTTAATTATAATACTCATTCTCTTTTAACTAATCTCTACAGCAATCATTGGCAACTTGTCATCCTATATAAGCATAGCTATAAAGTTTTCTTCTTATGCTCCCTCCATTACAAGCCCTCGGTTGATGTCAGGAAGATCATGAACACGTGAGTTCTCTTCTATACACAATGATCTTTGTGATAAATGGGTTACTAACTTATTAACTTTGGTCATAGGGCTATGAGGACGTTCGTAGTTGCAAGGGGCCTTAAGCACGCTAATTTGGTGAGGGACCCTGAATGGATCACACCGAAGATAATAAAAGTATATATTAGGTGTTAGCTAGGTTCCCCATTTTGATGATGAGAAATAATTTTTATCTTGTTAACATTACAGAGTCGAAGGCAACCCAGAGAAAGCAACTTGTGCGGCTTCTACATAGTTAGACACATGGTCAATATTATCTTAGCAAATAGGATTGACCTAACTGAGGAGGTAAAATTGTATTTTTAATGATTTTATATTTCTTAATTGTTAATCTAATCTATATTAGTAATGCCTTAATTTCTTTTAATTTTGATTTCATATTTCAGATGTTTGATCAACCTGATCCATTTCCTGACCAAGATATTGAGGACCTGCATAATCGGTGGGCAGAGTTTTTTGTTCAATTCCTTCCTTCTCTATAGTATTTGTCTTTCACTTAATACATTTTTCTACTTTTCTGTTCAAATTGTAGCATTTTTGTATTGAATTTTATTAAATGAATAATATAATGAGCAATTGAATTATATATGTCTCTGGCATCTTGAACTGATGATGATCGATGATTGAGTCCTATATTATATTTGGGCAGTTTATTTATGAAGCTTCAGGCCAACGAAATGTATTAAATTAAATATAAATTTAATAACATCTACATCGGAGGTATATACCTGCCAGTGTAGAAAGAACATATATATATAAATTTAATAACATCTACATCGGACGTATATACAACCGGTGTTACCATTTGAATAATCTACACTGTCCCAATATTTAACCGGTGTAGATGTTAAAAAATAATACACCGGATGTAAATGTGAACCGCTTTAAAATGTAGACCTGTGTAAAAAAGTATACATTTGAATAATCTACACCGTCCCAATATTCAACCGGTGTTAACATTTGAATAATCTACACCGTCCCAATATTGACCGGTGTAGATGTTAAAAAATAATACACCGGATGTAAATGTGAACTGCTTTAAAATGTAGACCGGTGTAAAAAAGTATACATTCTACACCGGTCTTGTGACCGATGTAAAATGTCTCACTTTTTACACGGTCCGTTTCTACACCAGTTATATGTGCAATGTAGAATGCCATTTTCAATCGGTGTAGAAATGCTTTTTTCCAGCCGTGCAAGTAGATAAGTTCACTACCTCTATTCCTTGCTTTTCCTTACTCTTTTCCTTTCTCACTTCTTCTGGATGTGTGGTTGCCTTCTTGAGCAAACAAATCAAAGCCTAAACATTGAACATTCATTCATTCATCATGATCCAATTCAACTAGCATATTAGGATATTGAACTTAACTTAATCAATTAACCCATAACTTTTTTAATTTATGATTAATTGCCTTATCCTTTGAATTAATTTGTGTCTTAACTTTACCCTACACAATTTTATCTTTAGAATCCATTTATGAACTCAAAATTTAAAAATTCCAGTTGTTGTTCTTGATCTGGACAGAACCGTACAGCACCCTCAACATTTTCCAAAATTTCTCATTTTGATTCTAATGCTTCCAATACTTGTTTCTCTATTTTATCCTACACAATTTTTCATTTTAAATCCATCGGAAGCATCACAATCATGAAATTATCATCACTATTCACACATATGAATAGTAACAGAGAGGTTTCAAATTTTCCTTCAATTTCAATGCTTCCTGAAACATCCTTCCTTTCATATGTCTTAGGGACCATTCGGTAGCATTTAGAACCACTTTCAAGGTCATTGAGGTCCAATCTCTCAATCTGGAGTTTTACTCTTATCGAGTACTGTTCACTGTGTAAATTCCAGATGAGTGACCTAATTTCGAAAAATCATAACTAATTCTAGAAAAATCGAAATGAATTGGTTCCAATTGCTAAATGAAGCTAACTCAATTATCTTTCAGGAAAAAATAACTCGTTTACCATTAGTTGACCAAGTCAACGTCAGTCAACGTGCCAACTTTACTGTTCATCCCACGTTTTTCTCCCTGAATCCAGCATTCTGGTCCCAACTTTGATAATTTATATCTCCTTGTGTAGACATCCAAATGAGTTATACTATATATCAAATTTAAGCTTGGTATGTATACTATTTACCTTAAAAATTTCATACATTTATTCATCCATTTACTATTTTTAATCATTTATCAAACATGACCTTATCACCACGTGTTACTGTTCACAGTGGTAATTTCCAGCATTTCTACTTTGCATACATATACATACATCCATCAGATATCAGTCAAACATGCCACACAACAATTATTATTAATTAATAAGTTGTTTTACATCTGGCCATGTACATAAATTCTCATATCTCTATTGCATCTTTTCCTGCCTGAGGTCCGGCAGCATAACCGCTATGCTTCATCTGTACAAAGAACTGAACCGTACTGATTCGGTAATCCCCTCATGAGAACTACCATTCTACGTAGTACCCAGGAAAGACTAGATGAACCGGCTAGGTCCACTCACTACGTACACAGTACTTATCATATACTGATGTTCAGTCTTTACTTCGGCAGCATAACGGCGTCTCTTAAAATTCCCAGAATCCATTTTGACATAACCTCCCCTGTAATGGTTTACTTATTGGGATGAGATTCGGGGGAATCTCAGTAGCAACAATCATAGCAATATATGTAATGCAGAGTGACAGTGCTTGCTTGTGATTGTGTACAGATAAGTATGCTGCGTGCTTCCATGCTTAATAACATATGATCATAGCATTACAGCAGAGCTTCAGACATAACATATAAGACAACAATCCAACCAAACAATAGCACAACAAATCACAAAGCCATTACATAAAAGCTAGGATTAGTTACTACCTCAAAGGCTCAGCAGAGCTCTACTATCTCTATTCTGCTTCCAGCTCCGCCAGAACTTCCTTTCTTTCTTTCTTCCTCTCACTTTCTCTCTCTAGCACCTCCTCCTCTCTCTAAAATGCCTCTTGGCCGTGCAGCACAAGAATGAAAGGGGGGGTATTTATAACCTCCTCCGATGGCAATCTCGTAATTTCCATGAACTTTAATCCTGCGGTCCTGGTTTTTTCTGAATTTTCCTATTTTCTTTAATTCCTCCTTTACTGCATCATGGATGACATCATTGGGACACCTCACCAGGACACCTCAGCGCCACATTTATCACATGTCTGAAATCCTGGACACCTCAGCAGCTGACTCAGCATGCTGACTCACCGGTCCAGTCTCTTGCCTCGTAATACGTGTCCTCAACTTTTTCTTCTGCCTTTATGTTGGCGCCATGTGTCATCTTACTGGCACCTGTCACGCCTTCCAATGCTATCCAGATAAATCCAGGACTTTATCTGATCGCCTCCTCGATTATCATGCCGACCGAGGAACTTTACTTTATTGAAACAGCATTAAAATAGTATTTTAATGCCACTTTTTCCCACATACTTCATGGGCTACGTTTTTGGGCTTTGGGAATGTTGTCTTGGATCCTGATCAAGCTCAAGTACTCTGATGGCTCGATTCCCAAGAAACAGCCCTTGGCAAATTACCAAAATGCCCTTGGGTGCCCTTTCTTGTACTATTTTAACCCTAAGGGTAAAATCGTCATTTCATACCCTTCTGTACTCTGTCAGGGCATATACTGACTCTAAGTAACCTTATCTGTATATACCTTGGCTTCTGGGCCTGTCCAGAATGACCAAAATGCCCTTCATTCATCTGTTACCCTTTTGTACAACACAGGGGCATTTTCGTAATTTCGCACTTTTTCGGGGTTCTGCCGGACACTGGCCCACCTATCAGTCCAAGGGTCTTACTGGGCCTCTGTTGGCGACATTATTGGGCCTTTCTGGGTCCAATATCCTCATGGCACGCATTACGAGGAATCTTCCCCCGTTAACAATTATTGAATATTTTATCTATTATTCACCGTTTATACACATATCCGGACACCGGCTCCTTCTGTCTGATATACTAGCCTGCGGTGTTCAGGCATCCCTGTGAGTCATATCAGTCATCTGACTGAGGTCATCCGAACTCATTCAGTCCCCTTTCAAATACCGATAAATCTCCCTATCGGATCCCCGGAGGCCTCACACTCCGTCTGGATTTTCTGATTTGCGAATAACTTTTTCTACAAGCCTCCTATCGGTATTCTGTCAGTTTCCCGACATCCGTCCCATAAGGACGTATCATCCTGTATTTTCTCACCTAGATCTGAATTCTAGGATATCCGGTATGAATTTTTATAACTTTTGGACGATCAGTCCATTTCTGGCTATCTGGAATCTTCAAAAATTCCTGTATTAAGCCAGATTACCGAGCGTCACTTGCTCTCTCTACCGGTGAAATCTGGGACTGAAATGCTGTCGGATAGTCCAAACCACTTCCGGCCTGACTTTCTTTAATTACAATTTAGCCCCAGGGAACTTTTCTTCTTTTCATTTAAGTCCCTTTCATTTCCTTTACTAGGTCTAGGGGCATTATTGTCTTTTCATATTTTACCAGAGTATTCTCTGGCCCTGGTCAACTATCCAGATACCCCTTCTTGACTGTCTAACCTTAGCCAAATGACCAAAATACCCTTTACTCATTCTTCAGTTATTCTATAACATAAGGGCATTTTCGTCATTTTGCACATTTTTCCCGGACACCAGCCCCTCTTACCACTGAACTGATATTATGGGCCTGGGCCTTCCCTAGTGTCACTACGGGCCTTAGACAACACTGTATGGCCTCTGGCCATTGTCCGATCATTTCTATTCGGACTGCCTTTCTTTTACCGATTATAACTGTAAATTCTCATCTTCAAGAATTTTTACAGAAAAATCGGGACCTCAAATCAAAATTCTGTGACTCCTCATTCAATCCAGAATCCTTTTCTCTATCTCCCGGTATTTTCAGATATTTTATCCGGACCGGGCTGTTTTGGCCTGAAAAACCACTCACGCGCATACTTTTCCAAAATGACCATTTCACCCCTGGTCATATTTCTAATTCTTTCATACACCTAGAGACCTCATATGCACATTTCACAGTTCAGTGAAATGGTCAGCATAATTTTCTCTATTTTCTGGCAAAATATGGTACTCATCGGCTACCAGCCCGATCTTTCCCATAATTACGATTATGCCCTTTAATTCTCTTTTTGGCATCTCTAGGCCTAAAAATTGGGGTGTTACACTTCCAAGGTTCCAATCCTACACAAAATTACCATTTAAATTCAATGGAAGCATTAGATCATTGAAATTCCATTTCCTTGGTCCAGAACAGCCTTAGGCCGAATGGCCTCATAAATAGCGAAGTCAAGAACACAATTTAATTCAATAACTAACCATTAATTCTAGCTTATCTAAGTGTTAACTACATAGTTCTAGATTTAATTTCTTCTTTCTTCAATGCTGTACAGTTTTGGACAGCAAGCATAGACCAGTAAAAACTCAATTTCTAACCATTAAAACTTAGATTTTGATCCTTCCAAAACTCATGTAAATAAACTAGAGTTTCCCCTTGGCCACCCAATGCTTCACAGCTTTGCACTCAAAAGGGGAGGTATTTGTAGCCAATTTTCAAGGCTCAAGGGACCATTTTACTCTTCAAGTTTCTAATTATTACAATCCCTTAATCTCTCCTCGCATTAGTTGCTTTCCTTAATTAATTATCTTTAATCATCATTAACTTAATTCTTACATTATTTTAATATAATTCCACATGTGCCAAAACTCTTCCTTTCTTATTTGGCTTCCAAGTGGCATTTTTACATGAAACATCCTTACTTTTGTATATCTTAGGGACCATTTGGTAGCATTTAGAACCACTCTCAAGGTCATTGAAGTCCAACTTCTTAATCTGGAGTTTTACTCTTATCGAGTACTGTTCACTGTATAAATTCCAGATGAGTGACCTGACTTCGAAAAATCATAACTAATTCTAGAAAAATCGAAATGAAGTGGTTCCAATTGATACTTGAAGCTAACTCAATTATATTTCAGGGAAAAATAACTCGTTGACCATTCATTGACTGAGTCAACGTCAGTCAATGTCACAACTTTACTGTTTATCCAACGTTTTTCTCCTGAATCCAGCATTCTGGTCCCAACTTTGATAATTCATATCTTCATGTGTAGACATCCAAATGAGACGTTTTATATATCAAATTAAAGCTTGGTATGTCTACTATCTACCATAAAAAGTTCATACATTTATCAAACATAATTAGTTCACCACATGTTACTATTCACAGTGGTAAATTTCAGCATTTCTACTTTGCATACATATGCATACATCCATCGTATATCAGTCAAACATGCCAAACAATATCTTTATTAAATAATAAGTCATTATACATCAGGGCATGTATGAAATCCTCATATTTCTATTACATCATTTCCTGCCTAAAATCCGGCAGCATAACCGCTACGCTTCGTCTTTAGAAAGTAACTGATCTTGTAAGTACCCAGGAAAGACTGGATGAACCGGCTAGGTCCACTCACTTCTAGCCTCCTTAGACAGTACCTACGTACACAGTACGTATCAGCTGCTCTCTTTATCTTGTCATAATTTCGGCAGCATAACGGCGTCTCTTAAAATTCCCAAAATTCACTTTGACATAACCTCCCCTATAATAGTTATTTATTGGGATGAGATTCGGGGGAATCTCAGTAGCAACAATCATAACAATATATGTAATGCAGAGTGACAGTGCTTGCTTGTGATTGTGTACAGATAAGTATGCTGCGTGCTTCCATACTCAATAACATATGATCATAGCATTGCAGTAGAGCTTCAGGCATAACATATAAGACAACAATCCAACCAAACAATAGCACAACAAATCACAAAGCCATTACATAAAAGCTAGGATTAGTTACTACCTCAAAGGCTTAGCAGAACGCTACTATCTCTATTCTGCTTTCAGCTCCGCCAGAACTTCCTTTCTTTCTTTCTTCCTCTCACTTTCTCTCTCTAGCACTTCCTCCTCTCTCTTATAGGCTCTTGGCCGTGCATAATGAAGAGCAAGGGGGTATTTATAGTTTTGGTCAATGGCATTCCCTAATTTTGAAGCCATCTGATCCTGTGGTCCTATTTTTTCCGGAATTTCCTATTTTTCTTTATTCCTTTTACTGCATCATGCATGACATCATCTCAAGGCCACCTCATGGGACACCTCATCACCACATTCTTCACATGTCATAATTCCTGGACACCTCATCAGCTGACTCAGCATCTCCAGTCCAATCCAGTACCAGTCCGGTCCGATTTCCCACAAACTGGACTCACCGGCTAAGATTGTGCCACATGTCCTTAACTTTCCTTCTCCCTCTAAGATGACACCATGTGGCATCTGGAAGGGACCTTTCACGCCTTCCAATGCTATCCGGATAAGTCCAGGACTTTATCTGATCACCTCCTCAGTTATCGTGTCGACCGAGTAACTTTACTTCATTGAAACAGCATTAAAATAGTATTTTAATGCCACTTTTCCCCACACATTATTGGGCCTACGTTTTTGGGCTTTGGGAATGTTATCTTGGGTCTCTGATCAAGCTCAAGTACTCTGATGGCTTGATTCCCAAGAAATATCCCTTGGCAAATTACCAAAATACCCTTGGGTGCCCTTTCTTGCACTATTCTAACCCTAAGGGTAGAATCGTCATTTCATACCCTTTTGTACTCTGTCAGGGTATATACTGACTCTAAGTAACTTTATCTGTATGTGCCTTGGCTTCTGGGCCTGTCCAGAATGGCCAAAATGCCCTTCATTCATCTGTTACCCTTTTGTATAACACAGGGGCATTTTCGTAATTTTGCATTTTTCCGGGGTTCTGCTGGACACTGGCCCACCTATCAGTCCAAATGTCTTATTGGGCTTTTGATGGCGCCATTATTGGGCCTTTCAGGGTCCATTACCTTCATGGCACCCATTACGAGGAATCCTCCCTTGTCAATGATTATTGAATATTTTATCTATTATTCACCGTTTATACACATATCCGGACACCGGCTCCTTCTGTCCGATACACTGGCCTGCGGTGTTCAGGCATCCCTGTGAGTCATATCAGTCATCTGACTGAGGTCATCCGAACTCATTCAGTCCCTTTTCAAATACCGATAAATCTCCCTATCGGATCCCTGGAGGCCTCATACTCCCGTCTGGATTTTCTAATTTGCGAATAACTTTTTCTACAGGCCTCCTATCGGTATTCTGTCAGTTTCCTGACATCCTCCCCATAAGGACGCATTATCCTGTTTTTTCTCACCTAGATCTGAATTCTAGGATATCCGGTATGAATTTTTATAACTTTTTCATTATCAGATCAATTCTGGCTATCTGGAGTCTTGAAAAATTCCTGTATTAAGCCAGATTACCGACCATCACTTGCTCTCTCTACTGGTGAAATCTGGGACTGAAATGCTTTTGGGCAGTCCAAACCACTTTCAGCCTGACTTTCTTTAATTACAATTTAGCCCCATGGAACTTTTCTTCTTTACAATTAAGTCCCTTAAATTTGACTAAAATTACACTTTAAGACCCCACATTTTTGTCTACTTTTCCTTTCTGGCTTTAAACTTTCCATAATTGCACTTAAGTCCTTCCATTTCCTTTCTTTACTTTACTAGGTCTAGGGGCATTATTGTCTTTTCATATCTTACCAGAGTATTCTCTGGCCCTGGTCAACTATCCAGATACCCTTTCTTGACTGTCTAACCTTAGCCAAATGACCAAAATACCCTTTACTCATCCTTCAGTTATTTTATAATATAAGGGCATTTTCGTCATTTTACACCTTTTTCCCGGACACTGGCCCCTCTTACCCTTGAACTGATATTATGGGCTTAGGCCTTCCCTGGTCTCACTATGGGCCTTAACAACCACTATATGGCCTCTGGCCATAGTCCGATCATCTCTATTCGGACTGCCTTTCCTTTACCGATTATAACTGTAAATTCCCATCTTCAGGAACTTTTACAGAAAAATCGGGACCTCAAATCAAAATTCTATGTTGCGTCATTCAACCCGAAATCCTTTTCTCTATCTCCTGGTATTTTCAGATATTTTATCCTGACCGGGCTATTTTTGCCTGAAAGTATGCTCCCGCGCACACTTTTTAAAAATGACCATTTTACCCTTGGTCATATTTCTAATTCTTTCATACACATAGAGACCTCATATGCACATTTCACAGTTCAGTGAAATGATCAGCATAATTTTCTCTATTTTCTGGCAAAATATGGTACTCATCGGCTATCAGCCCGATCTTTCCTATAATTACAATTATGCCCTTGAATTCTCTTTCTGGCATCTCTAGGCCTAAAAATTGGGGTGTTACATTACACATGGTGTGGGTCCCACAAAAGACACCTCACATGCCACCTTGCATGCTCTTGGATTTTTCTTTTTTTTTCTATTTTAAAAATTTCATAAAATATCCTAGAAAATTTATTTGGCAACATGATATATTTTTTGACATCTTGGGTTCTTACTTGACACCACTTTGGGCTAAATTGGGTCCAACTCAATATTTGGCACACATCCCAAGGCATTTCCTTTACCGCGTACCCTAAATCATCCTAATTTTTTAGATCAATTCTATAAAATTCCTTTAATAGTTTTGACATTTTTATAAATTCATTCTACAATAAAATGAATATTTTACAAAGTCTCAAAAATTTTTTAGACTCTAAAGTCCCGATAAAAATTACATATGTTTTCTTAAAATCCTTTATCAGTGTCTTATTTCACCTTAAATTCTATAATTAATTCTACAACACTCATTTTTTTACTTCTGGTAGTTTTGTAAATTTTTATATTAATTATAATATTGTTTTGTAAAATTTTATCTAATTATGATGTCTAGAAGATACTGTATTAATTTCCTAACTTCAAAAATTAATATTAATTTATCGTGAGTTTAAATCAGAAATCTGAGAGATATGCCTGACCCAAATTTTGTCTTATATTTTCTAGTAAAATTTGAGACTGCAACATTTCTAGGCAATTTTGAACCTTTTCTAACTCAACTTTATATAATTACACTTTTACCCCTGGAAGGTTTTAAGCTTTTCACTTGTCCCTTTTCATTTTCTACCTTCTCTAATACTTTTCATTTTTACAATTTAGTCCCTTTCTTTATAGCTTTTCATTTTCCTTCCTTTCCATAACTTAAACATTATCTAATTATTATCTTTTCTTTCAGTCATTGTTAGAATTCCTTCCAAACCTCTTTCCTCTATTAGTTTTATAGATATAGGGAAAATCAGGATGTGGCATTTAAGCATCAGAGTGTCTAGAAATTTATTTTGTGTGAAAGTTGATAATTATCAATAAATTCTTTAATAAAACAACTTGTCAAAGAATACTCTGAAGAAAAAGGAAGTTATTCTTTAGAAAAATGTAAATTTTATCGAATTACTTATCGATAAAATAATTTATCAATAAATGCTTTGATAAATAAGAGTAAAAAGTTGTATGTTTATACTTGATTGCATTGAATTTTATGGATAAAATACTCGATAAAGGAATTTATTGAGCAGCTATTCAAAAAATGATTATTTTTAGTTCAATTATCCTATAAAATTTACTGAGAATCTCTTCGATAAAAAGATTTATCAAAGTATTCTTCTAAAAGAATGAATTAACTTTTCAAATCTGTCCAAGTATTTTTAAATAGAATTTATCGAATATCTTATCGATAAAGTATCTTATTGATAAGCTAATCGATAAATTGATTTATTTTGAAAAATAATCTTATCAAGCAATTCTTTGAAGAAAGGACTTATCAAATAATTATTCGATTAATATTTCTTTAAAGTTTTGAAGTTTATCAAACATATTATCGATAAGGGAACTTATCGAAGATTTATTCGATAAATATGGTATGTTTGCAAAAAGAAAGTGATATCTCTAATCGAATAACACTTTGATAAGTTAAGTTTTTAAAGTCTTTTTTGATAAATTATTGAAGGGAATTGGAAGACACGCAGCGGAAATTAACTTTTAAAAATTTTTCCATTCCCAGCCAGGATCTACCGAATGTGTTTAAGTCAAGGAGAAAGAAGTGTTACCTTCGGTATTCGAGCTTTGGTCGCGACCTCAGTGTCCACTAGTCGCGACTCCTCATCTCTGGAACTTTTAGTCGCAACCTCCTCAACTTCTAGTCGCGACCTGTCACCTCTGGAGTTGTTAGTCGCGACCTACTCTGCTTCTCGTCGCGACCGGACATCTCTGGAGTTTGTAGTCGCGACCTCGTCAGCTTCAAGTCGCGACCTGTCTCCTCTTCTCAGATTTCTGACGTTCAGATGCCTGTATGGTCGCGACCTCAGTGTCAATAGGTCGCGACCTTGCTTCGTGTCTTGTCGATCATAAGAAGTCGACAGCTCAGATCAGCTTCCTCTACCGGTATCCACACGAACAGCGTTCCAATCGCGAACGACGTGCTAGTGTCTCTTGTCCCTCTAGGGCTTTCTAGAGATTTCGTCCTCACCGTCTCTATTTCGGCAGTTTCTTATCTGCAAACATTTTGCATTCTCCCTGCCCCCTTTTCTCACATCTGAATGTGTGTGTAGAGATCTGTAGAACCCTGGCCCCTAATGTCAAATATATAGGAAGCTATCGGGCTTTTAATAGGGCCGGGCTTCAGAATTAATCTTATATTAATTCTGAATTAATACAATATCATATATTGTATAATTTAATAAGAAACTAATTAAATAAATATGGTTTATATTAAATCCGTCCCACAGATTTAATTCACCTATTTATTTAATTTAAAATAAAGATAAGACAGAATTATATTTGATTTATTCTCATAAATCAAATTTGAGATATCTTATCAATTTGAATTTCAAATTCAAATAGATCATATCCATTTAAATTCAAATTCAAAAGTGATAGAGATTTAATTTATCCTTATAAATTAAATCTTACAAATATCTCTTATATTATATATAATATATATATACAAATTTATATATATAAAATATATATTCACCCTAGATTATTTATTGAATCTAGACATCTCTTAGATTCAATGAATCTAGACATCACAGCTCGTATTGGGCTGTTTTGTGTGCGACCCTGTAGGCCCATATGAAGTTGGCAGTGGCCCAGTTACTATACTGACCCACAAGTCATAAGCGGTCTGTAGCGAGGCATTACAACTACCCAAAATATATGAGGATCGATAAACGATGTAACCTTTCATACAACCATATCACGTCCCTTTTGTCACACGATATTTCGGTCAAGGATGAGGCATGGAGAACATCATCCTCCTGTTCCTGACCGTTACTTTCTCGATCCCTGAGTAGTCTGAATATAGAAATGGAAGTACCCTTCCATTCCAGTATGGCCATACATTTCTCAGACTCACTCATCGAGGGGCCCAGTAATATCTCTCTACGAATGTGAGGGACAAATTCCATCTTGACCATTCACATTCCTCCGCATGAAAAAACACTATGCCCGAACATAGCCTTTATGATCACTCGGTCAAAAGTGACTTTTGACTAGGTCAAAGCTGAGCGTTTGTCATGTAGGAATCCATGATGATCTCAGGTCAAAGGGCATAGTGACATGGCTTGTATATGAGAGAAGCTTATGACTTGACCCATGCAGCTCTCTCATAGCGGGTCGGTCCAACACCCTGTACTCTTACATGTGCTTATGACTTTGATTTATATCTCTATATATCTTCAAAGTCATACCGGTCTTATTTCATCTCTGCTCCCGCATAGATGACCGACCAGGGACATTTAGGATAAGATCACGAGTTATCCAAGGATTGTCATCACAGTAAACATGCAAATAATATGATAACATGATACAATGATTGGCCCCTAGGGCACAATTTCCAACATCCTCCCACTTGACTAGGAACAATCATTAATTTGTCTCAATCCTATTGACCAAACATGACGCTCATGTTTTGCCTGCACAAGCGGCTTTGTTAGAGGATCAGCAACATTGTCTTCTCCTGTTACCTTGCATATTTTTATATCACCTCTATCATTGATTTTTCTGATGAGATGAAATCGCCTGAGTATATGCTTGGTCTTTTTATGTGACCTAGGTTCTTTGGCCTGTGCAATAGCACCACCATTATCACAGAACAAAGTTATTGGATCTGAGATGGTCGGTACCACCCTTAGTTTAGTAATGAACTTCCTGATCCAAACGGCCTCTTAGCTGCATCAAATGCTGCTATATACTTGGCTTCTGTTGTAGAATCTGCTATAGTTCTCTGCTTGGAGCTCTTCCAGCTTACCGCTCCATTATTCAGGAGGAATATGTATCCAGATTACAATTTCTGGTCGTCCTGGTCAGTTTGGAAACTTGCATCTGTGTAACCAGTTACAAAGAGCTCGTCATCCAATCCACCATAGACCAAGAATAAGTCCTTAGTCCTTCTTAAGTACTTAAGGATATTCTTGACAGCAGTCCAATGCCCTCACCGGGGTCCTGTTGATATCTGCTAGTCATACTTAAGGCAAACGAGACATCCAGTCGAGTACATAACATGGCGTACATGATAGATCCTATGGCCGAAGCATATGGAACCTTACTCATGCGACCTCGCTGATCTGGTATACTAGGACACAAATTCTTGCTGAGGTGAATACCATGAGACATGGGTATGAAACCCCTCTTTGATTCCTGCATACTGAACCTATGTAGTATCTTGTCTATATATGTGCTCTGACTCAGTCCTAGAAGCCTTTTAGATCTATCTCTATAGATCCTAATTCCTAGGATGTAGGTGGCTTCACCCAAGTCTTTCATCGAGAAAGATTTTCCTAACCAAGACTTGACAATCTGCAAGGTAGGAATATCATTCCCAATGAGTAGGATGTCATCGACATAGAGTACCAAAAATACAACTGTGCTCCCACTAACCTTCTTGTACACACAAGGTTCATCAATGTTTTGAAGAAATCCAAACTCTTTGACTACTTCATCAAAACGATGATTCCAACTCCGAGATGCTTGCTTCAGTCCATAAATGGACCTTTGAAGCTTGCACACCTTACCAGAGTCCTCAAAATGCATAAATCCTTCAGGTTGTGTCATGTACACATCCTCAAGGAGCTTTCCATTAAGGAAGGCTGTCTTGACGTCCATCTGCCATATTTCATAGTCATAATATGCTGCAATGGCAAGGAGGATTCTGATTGATTTGGCCATTGCAACTGGGGAAAAGGTCTCATCATAGTCCACACCATGAGTTTGAGTAAATCCTTTTGCAACCAGTCGTGCCTTGAAGACATTTACATTGCCATCCATGTTGGTTTTCTCTTTAAAAACCCACTTGCACCCGACAATTTTTACACCTTCAGGCGGGTCGACTAAGGTCCATACCTTATTGTCGTACATGGATTGCATCTCATACTTCATGGCACTAAGCCATTTTTCAGAGTTTGGTCCCACTATAGCTTCTCGATAGGTAGTTGGCTCATTATGCTCAATGAGCAACACATCACGATTGTCAGAAATCAGAAATCCATATCTCTAAGGCTGAAGTCGTGCCCTATGAGATCGCCGTGGGCCTTGCGTGACCTGAGGAGTCTCAACAACTTGTTGTGAGTCTTCTCTATTTTCCATCTATAGTTTTATGGTGTCTTGTGGCTCTCGAACTTCTTCAAGGTGTACCTTACTCCCACTGGTTCTTTTAGAGATAAATTCTCGTTCTAGAAAGATACCATTTCTGACAACAAACACTTTGTTATCAGTGGGGTTGTAGACATAATATCCCTTGGTTTCCTTAGGATATCCCACAAAAAGGCACTTGGAAGATTTGGGCGCTAACTTATCTTAGGCTTATTGCTTAACATAGACCTCACATCCCCAAATCTTGAGAAAAGACAAACTAGGTTTCCTCCAAGTCCATATCTCATACGGAGTCTTTTCAACTGCCTTAGATGGAACACGATTCAGTGTGAACATAGCTGTCTCTAGGGCATGGCCCAAAAGGACGGTGGAAGATCTGTTCGACTCATCATGGATCGAACCATATCCAATAGTGTTCGATTCCTCCGTTCAGAAACGCAATTCCATTGTGGTGTTCCTGGAGGAGTCAATTGTGAGACTATCCCACAATTCCTAAGATGATCGATAAACTCTTGGCTCAGATATTCACCACCTCAATCAGATCGAAGGGCTTTAATTGTTTTGCCAAGCTGGTTTTGTACTTTATTTTGAAATATCTTGAACATTTCAAAAGATTCGAATTTATGTTTCATTAGATAGACGTAGCCATATCTACTGAAATCATCTATGAATGTGATGAAGTACGAATAACCTCTTCTGGCATTTGTATTCATCGGTCCACACACATCTGTATGTATGAGTCCCAACAAATCGGTGGCTCTCTCATTGTGCCCAGTGAAAGGAGACTTTGTCATCTTTCCTAACAACAAGACTCGCAAGTATCATATGATTCAAAATCAAATGAGTTGAGAAATCCATCTTGATGGAGTTTAAAAATGCATTTCTCATTTATATAGCCCAGACGACAGTGCCAGAGGTATGTCGGATTCAAATCATTTGGTTTGACCCTTTTGGCGGTTATGTTATAGATATTTCCATGATTGGGTTGTTCCAAGTTTAATATGTAATGATCAACATGCAAATCACCATGAGCATAGAAAATATCATTACGATAAATGGAACATTTACCATTCCCAGAAATGGAAGTGTAACCTTACTTATCCAAATAAGAAAGAGAAACAATGTTACTACTCAAAGCAGGAGCATAATAGCAATTGTTCAAAACTAACAAAAGCCCAGTGGGCAGAACTAATTCATAAGTGCCTACAGCTACAGCAGCAACCTTTGCTCTATTTTCAACTCGTAGGTCAACTTCGCCCTTCTTCAGCTTTCTACTGTCCTTTAGGCCCTGCACATTTGTACAAATGTGAGAACCACATGCAGTATCTAATACCCATGTAGTGGAAGTAGAGAGATGAATGTCTATAACATAAATACTTGAAGCGATAGCCCCGCTATCCTTCTTGTTCTTTTTCAGATCTTCAAGGTAGAGTTTGCAATTCCTCTTCCAATGACCCGGTTCATTGCAGAAGAAGCAAACTCCTTCCTTTGGAGGCTTTGCCTTCTTTGGTGCAGGCTTGGTTTCGGGCTTGCCTGACTCTTTGGTCTTACCAGATGAGCCATGACCCTTCCCCTTACCCTTGCCTTTCTTTTTCATACCTTTCCTTTCTGAACCATAAAATAGTACTGGGCTTCTTCTTAACAGTCGGCTCAGCAGTTTTAAGCATCCCATGCAGTTCAGAAATAGATTTCTCCATGTTGTTCATGTTGTAGTTCATGACAAACTGGTCATAACTTTCTGGGAGTGAGTTCAAGATCAAATCTGTAGCTAACTCCTGGCTCATGGGAAATCCAAGCCTCTCAAGGTGATCTATGTACCCTTTCATCTTTATGAGTACTTACTGATGTACCTTCCGCCATCTTGCAGGAATGTAAGGCCTTAGTGGTCTCATACCTCTCTTGCCTTGCTTGTTGTTGGAACATTTCCTTAAGATGCACAATCATCTCATAAGCCTCCATGTGTTCCAGATCTCTTTGGAGCTCCAAAACCATGGTGGCAAGCATCAAGCATCCCACATCGACAGAGTCTTCCTTATGCTTCGCATAAGAATCTCTCTGAGCTCTAGGAGCATTGGCTGCTGGCTCCTCAGGAATGGGTTGATCTAGGACATATACCTTTCTTTCCTGCTTGAGAACAATTCTCAAGTTCCTGAACCAGTCAAGAAAGTTTGTCCCATTGAGTTTGTCCTTCTCAAGGACAGATCGCAACGATAATGCAGCAGTATTACTAGTCGTCATGATTCTATAATTAAAATATGCAATTTAATTAGCAATCTCCCACTGAATAAAACAACCCTCAATGTAATAATTAGTGGGCTAAAATCCATATTTGGCTTAAACTTGAGTCCGCTTTGGCAGGACGCTCAACTTTAAGTTATTTAGGTAGGTAACAACTTTACCAATTACATCAAATGTAATTCTTAGATATTTATGTGATTCCATCATCATATGATCCGGCATGTTTTAATCCCATCTAATGCCTTGAGACCCAAAACCGTTTTGATAACCTCAATTAAGTCAAACAATAACAAACATAAGAGTAGCACCATTACTCTTGCTTATCTCCCCAAGATAACTCAAATTCACCTACTTTGGTGGAGCCTACAAATGAGCGATCGAGGTTTTGACAAGTGTTCATTAATTGACGGCATATGACTTAAGATTTCTTTTAGAGGGTTTAATTAACTATCCGGTTTGCATGTATCTCGGTTGTATCTCATACCAGTATTATGCATATAAAACATACATGAAGTGATCTAATCAAAAGATGCATAATCTTAAACGTGATACAATATGGCTCACCTATCCTAAGTCCCCTCAACCCAATGAGAGAAGCTGTCTAATTAGAATAGGAAAATTACATAAGGAAACCTCGTTTTAACATTCGAGGGGAGTGAGATGAGAAAAGAATGTACAACGAGAGTCATTAGAGGAAGGCACGACACGCAGGCCGTATTTAGAAAAATTACAACACTTGTAATCTAGAGCCATATTGTTCACCATACCCAAACATTCAAGAATCAAAATTCATACTATTTTAAGGGCAATAAATGTTTCAAAACATTCATACATAAGGAAAGCTAGAATATCTTACGATTATGTTGCGCTACGAACAGGTAGCCACGGCGGTTATCATATAATCAGCTAAGAAGTCTAACATACATCACATGTATCAACAATCAAACCTAACTTAAACACAGAATGGCATGGCTCTGATACCACTGAAGGGAATTGGAAGACACGCAGCGGAAATTAACTTTTAAAAATTTTTCCATTCCCAGCCAGGATCTACCGAATGTGTTTAAGTCAAGGAGAAAGAAGTGTTACCTTCGGTATTCGAGCTTTGGTCGCGACCTCAGTGTCCACTAGTCGCGACTCCTCGCCTCTGGAACTTTCAGTCGCGACCTCCTCAACTTCTAGTCGCGACCTGTCACCTCTGGAGTTGTTAGTCGCGACCTACTCTGCTTCTCGTCGCGACCGGATGTCTCTGGAGTTTGTAGTCGCGACCTCGTCAGCTTCAAGTCGCGACCTATCTCCTCTTCTCGGATTTCTGACGTTCAGATGCCCGTATGGTCGCGACCTCAGTGTCAATAGGTCATGACCTTGCTTCGTGTCTGGTCGATCATAAGAAGTCGACAGCTCAGATCGGCTTCCTCTACCGGTATCCACACGAACAGCGTTCCAATCGCGAAGACGTGCTAGCGCCTCTTGTCCCTCTAGGGCTTTCTAGAGATTCCGTCCTCACCGTCTCTATTTCGCAGTTTCTTATCTGCAAACCTTTTGCATTCTCCCTGCCCCTTTTCTCACGTCTGAATGTGTGTGTAGAGATCTGTAGAACCCTAGCCCCTAATGTCAAATATATAGGAAGCTATCGGGCTTCTAATAGGGCCGAGCTTCAGAATTAATCTTATATTAATTCTGAATTAATACAATATCATATATTGTATAATTTAATAAGAAACTAATTAAATAAATATGGTTTATATTAAATCCGTCCCACAGATTTAATTCACCTATTTATTTAATTTAAAATAAAGATAAGACAGAATTATATTTGATTTATTCTCATAAATCAAATTTGAGATATCTTATCAATTTGAATTTCAAATTCAAATAGATCATATCCATTTAAATTCAAATTCAAAAGTGATAGAGATTTAATTTATCCTTATAAATTAAATCTTACAAATATCTCTTATATTATATATAATATATATATACAAATATATATATATATAATATATATTCACCCTAGATTATTCATTGAATCTAGACATCTCTTAGATTCAATGAATCTGGACATCATAGCTCGTATTGGGCTATTTTGTGTGCGACCCTGTAGGCCCATATGAAGTTGGCAGTGGCCCAGTTACTATACTGACCCACAAGTCATAAGCGGTCTCTAGCGAGGCATTACAACTACCCAAAATATATGAGCATCGATAAATGATGTAACCTTTCATACAACCATATCACGTCCCTTTTGTCACACGATATTTCGGTCAAGGATGAGGCATGGAGAACGTCATCCTCCTGTTCCTGACCGTTACTTTCTCGATCCCTGAGTAGTCTGAATATAGAAATGGAAGTACCCTTCCATTCCAGTATGGCCATACATTTCTCAGACTCACTCATCGAGGGGCCCAGTAATATCTCTCTACGAATGTGAGGGACAAATTCTATCTTGACCATTCACATTCCTCCGCATGAAAAAACACTAAGCCCGAACATAGCCTTTATGATCACTCGGTCAAAAGTGACTTTTGACTAGGTCAAAGCTGAGCGTTTGTCATGTAGGAATCCATGATGATCTCAGGTCAAAGGGCATAGTGACATGGCTTGTATATGAGAGAAGCTTATGACTTGACCCATACAGCTCTCTCATAGCGGGTCGGTCCAACACCCTGTACTCTTACATGTGCTTATGACTTTGATTTATATCTCTATATATCTTCAAAGTCATACCGGTCTTATTTCATCTCTGCTCCCTCATAGATGATCGACCAGGGACATTTAGGATAAGATTACGAGTTATCCAAGGATTGTCATCACAGTAAACATGCAAATAATATGATAACATGATACAATGATTGGCCCCTAGGGCACAATTTCCAACAATTATGTGCAAACTTTTTTAAACAAGATTTAATTTAGTGAACAACTTATCGATAAGTACTCTTATCTAAGAGCTATTCAATAAATATCTTATTGTTATTTGAATATTTATCTATAAATACTTGGAATAGAGTTCTTTTCGAAAAGCTTATAGATAAGATTGTAGTTATTTGAGAAAACTATGACCCTGTTAAGTTTATCGAATATTTTCTCGAATAATCCTCAGAACCCAGAATTGTCGAACCACTCTTGTAACCTCCCATTCATAATTAAATCCTCCTATAACGGTTCCCTAACGTTCCAAAACCATTTTTCTACAAAACCACGATCTGTTTCTTTCTCCCGACCACATCCTTGAGCATCCTACCTATTCTTCATCTCATTGACTAAAGACTAAACTATAGCAAGGATTAAGGTACTAGAGGTTAGAAAAATGAAGGGAAAATAACAGGCTTCATCAAAGCCCAAGCAGAAATGAAAAGAGATAACTCCACTTGCTACACAAGTTCCTTAATAAAAGATGTAGGAAACTTCTATGAAACAGAGTGCCAAACAAGCTTCGAAAAGGAAAAGACATCAATTGGCCGATGTTCCTAAAGAATCAGAACACATGCACCCTGACGTGAATCTTGAACAAATGGTCAAGAAAATCACAAAATCTGCTGGAATTTCTTAAGGCAAGAAGGGTAAATCAAATCAAAACGAAAAAGAAAATATGTCTTCATAAGGTACATTAGGGTCTCCTTCTCCATCTCACTCTAAACCTTCTTCTTCTTCTAGCCTTTCTCAAACCAGTCCTCTTCCCTTTCAACATGCTGATTTAACTATACTTTTTGGTAACATAGATAAGGGAGTAGATAAAGGAAAGTTAAAAGTTGACTTTGCCCATAGGGATTTCTGCCCAGTAGTTGTAGTAGACCTAGAATATTTGAAATATAATGACAAGACGCAACTGGACTTGTCTGATCCCCTAAAACACTACCAAAATTATCTAGGAATTGATCTTTCCTACTACCTAGAGGTTGTTAGGCATTTCTATTGTAATATGTAATTTTTTTATAAGTCTAGGGACGATAGAAAATTGATCAGTAGTCATCTGATTACTGAATTAATGGGGAGGAAAATTAAGTTAGACTCCAGTACCATAAATCATCTTCTAAACACCCCAGAGTTTGAGTATAAGCCTAAGCCATACATGAGAGAGGTATACTAGATCCTAATGCTTGAGGACAAGTTTTCTAGAGATTTAAAATTTGTGCCAAAGGAGATGTGTGATTATCACAAGATAATCCACTATATTTATTCCAAAAGTATGGTGACCAAGTCTGAAAGCTTCACCTACATGACACAAGAGGATTACGTTCTACTAGCTAACATTATTAGTGGAGAAAAAATCAATATAAAAGCCTTGATCTTTAAAGAAATAATGAGTTTCTTCTTCTCGAAAACCAGAGCTACTCCAATTCCTTATCCTCAGTTAGCATCATACTTTCTCCACTACAATAATATTGACTATCTGGAAAGGGGTGAAAAAGTAGTGAAGATTCTAAAATTGGGAGTAGAGCAAATTCACAGGATGAGAATCTTGCTCCCACTAACAACTGGAGGAAAGAAGATTTAGAAAGATAAAAGGAAGCAGTCAGTTCAAGAAGAGATTGAATCATCTGTTGCACCGTTTATTACCGCTGCACCATCAGCTATTGCTTATACAATTATTCAACAAGAATTGAAGAATTTTGAAGAAAATGTTCAGTTCCATATTCTAGAAGAAAAGCAGAACATTATGCATAGTATTGTACAAATGTTGAGTGACATTGTGCATAGTATTGTCCAAGATCCTATTCATTAATTCAGGAATCTGATATAGCTATTCTGTCAAGCCATCTTACCTTAACTGGACTACACTCATTTATCTTACTTAAGTTGCCACTTTACTCTCCCATTACAATACAGGGCATATACTCAACCCTAACTGTCTTGTCTGACTGTTTGGCATTACTTTTTCTTAGACAGGGGAGTCTCTTAATATATGGGTACATTTCCCTTAACGTCTACTAAACATATTTAGGGCTTGTTTGGGTTTACCCCAAATCATAGTTTTAAAAGCCCTTTTGGGCAAAACCTTGGTTTGGAAAAATTTTAAAACAAACAGCCAATTTGTCCATAAGTGCTTTTAGGCAAAACCATGGTTTTGAATAAGCTATTAAAACTAGCTTTTTGAACAGTAAAAGATCTTATGGACCATCCAATTACTATCTTAACCCTACTTTCTCTTACACCCTCTCTCCTCTCTCATCTCTAACCCTCTCCTCTCTCCTCTCTCCTATCTTTTCTCTACCTCTCTCCTCTCTCTTACTTTTAATCAAATCATACCCTTTTTGGTAATGTACCAATATAAAAAGTCATTATAAAAATAACTATCCACACACTTATTTATTCAAAACCACTTTTTTTCCATAAACTCTTCTCTAAAAGCCCTTTTCTATAAGCTGTCCATAAGCCCTTTTTTTCATAAGCTCTTTTTTAAAATCCTATCCAAACAGGCCCTTAGTTTTATTTATCGCCGCTTGAAGGACTTCTGTGTCCCTAGCCTGAAGGACTTCTGTGTCCTTGGCCTCACTATAATCTATAACTGAGTCAGCTACCTTCTTTCAACTAACTAAGGTAGGGTCTAGCTCACATCTCTAAGCCATTCATACTTTCCTTTATCCTCAAGGATCACTATCAGGCAAGAAGCTATCTCTTACTTTCCATTAATCTTAACTCTCCTTTAAACTTAACTGAGGTTTAAATTTTATCTCAATTAACTAAGAATTCACTTATATCTCTTATTAAACCTCAGTTTAATTTCCCTAGAGCCTTCATCTTCAATCCATAATCTTAGTTGGAATATGAACAGGTAACCCATCACTAATCTCAATCTTAAATAGGCCTTAACTAATCCGCTATGTACTCTGTTTCCTAATCAAAGCAATCTTATCTTGTACCAAAACTCTGTCCTGTGCCAAAATATTATTCAGTACCTGTGCTAGAATCATTTTCTCTGACACCAAAATGTCATATCCTACTTTTAACCCCTCAAAGTATGTATTCGAAAGCATATTTAACTAGCGAAAGTATTACTTTTAGTCAAAAATTAAAAATTTTAAATTTAATTATCGATACTATTTATTTGGTAAATTCTATATTGGTAGTATAACTTTAAAAATTCATAATTAATTCTAGAAAAAACATATGTAGATAGTTCAAAGATCTAATGAAAGCTCTTTCATTGCTATTTAAGGAAAAAGTATGAAATTGAACATTTACTGGCCCATTTAATCCAGTTAAATTGCTAAAATTTACTATTCATATGGTAAATCCTAGAAGTTCCAGATTCTATCCCTTAAATTTGGAAATTTAGTTTTCTTAATATATACATCCAAATGAGGCATGTTACATATTAATTTAGAGCTTTGGATGTGTACCACATGTTCATAAAATTTTGTGGAACAATTCCTTCATTTGCTAGGTCAAATTGGTCACAACAGAACTACTCTAGGACCCATATTTTTGCCATTTCACTTTCTTCTTTTAATTTTCATAAATTCATTCAACATTCATAAACTATCAACTTGGCCTCTCATACAGTCATACACATCATGGGGTTATACCATAATTATTTCATACATTTTCTTTACATATAATGGCATAATACATAACATGAACATAGTTGGCAAATTGTACAATTTTTGCTAAAATGAATAATTGCCACTTTCCTTCTTCCAATTTTTAGCTCTTCTCCATGTATACAATTTTTATCATGCTTTACCTAAATTGGTTGCTTATGAGAGGGTGAGATTCTGGGAATCACAGTGGCAAACATTACCACTTAAATATGCAAGATAGATGTTAATACATGATATGTAATTTTATTAAACTTTCTTTAATTAGTGACATGCCATCATGATATATGTTTTGTATAAAAATGCATGGACATGGGAAACATGTTATTCATAACATATTCAACATCATTCAATCATCATATACATGTCAACACATAAGCATACCACATCAAGCACATAAAGAGATAAGTCCACTACCTCAAAACTTTATCCTTTTCTCTTTGCTCCCTTTGTCTTCAACCAAATATTGATTGCTTGCTCAACCTCTTTAACTCATTCTCTTTGACATATCATAGCCCTAAATACAATTACATTGTATATACAACTCATTAGAGCCATTACATAAACATTGTACATTAAATCCCTTAAAACCCTAACTCTTAACTTAATTCTTGGAGTTAGTGGTTTAGCTTTGTAATAATTATTTCTTTAGACCAATCCTACATAATTTTGTCCAAGGAATCCAAATATGAGGTTAGAATTTCAAAATTCTAACTCCTTCCTCATATTCTATACAAGACTGAAACATAATCTCTTTATTTCCAAAAATTCTCATTTTAATACCAATGCTTCCAATACTTGTTTCTCTAGTTTACCCCGCATAATTTTTTATTTTAAATACAATGGAAGCATCAAAATCATGAAATTCTCACATATGAACAGTGATACATACAGTGGCAACCAAGAGTATAAGACCCTAATTACAAGCATACTTGAATTTCTAAGCCAATACTACTTGTTTCTAGCTTATTTACGCTTGTCTAAACATCCCATAACTTAAATTCATCTTCTTCCCTAATCTGTACAGCACGTCCAGCAGCTCATATGGAGAGAAAAATTGTGTTTCAAGAACCCAAATCTAAGATAAATCTTCCTATAACATAATACAAAAATAGGAGAATCAAATTACCTTAAATACTTGCTTCTTTTGCTCTTGAATTTTCCTCTTCTTCTTGCTTGAATTTTATTTCAACAGCACCTCCCCATAAGTTCTTGTTTTTGGCGTGAAAATGGAGAGGGGAGGGGCTATTTATAAGCTAAAATCTAGGGGAATGGATTGCTAGGATTTAATCTTTTACTATTTGATCTAATGGCCCATATTTCATCTTAATCTCCAAGTTAATAAGAGATAAGGTCACATGCTAAAATTCTTCTTCTCACTTATTTGGCTAGGCATGTGGCGTCAAGAAGAGATAATGTGGGTCCCAAATGGGATACTTCATAAAGCCATCACACACTTCTTGATAATTCCTTTCTTTTTCTCTTTTTTTATAAAAATATCCTTAAAAATCCATTTGACTTCAAGCTCATCTCCTGGCACTTTGGGATTCTATTTGATGCCATATTAGGCTCTTTTTGAGTCCAACACACTATTTGGCACATATCCCAAGGTATTTCCCTTTTCAAGTACTCTAATATACCTTAAATTTTGGAATAAATTATATAAATATATTTTAAGGGTCCTAAATTTTTTAGAAATTCATTCTACTATTAAATAAATTTTCTACAAAGTTTTATAATTTTTTGACATCCAAAAGTTTTGTTAAAAATTCTATATGTTTCATTAAATCCTTTTATCGGGGTCCAATTTTACCTTAAATTCCATAATAAATTCTAAAAACTCCTTTTTGAGTTTGATCAACTTCATAAATTCTTATAATAGTTATAAGAATTTCCTACCAAATTTCATATGATTCTAAGGTTTAGAAGGTCCTATACCAGTTTTCAGGCTTTGCAGATTAATATTAATTTTGCGGGACCTCAAATTAAAATTCTGAAAAATATGCCTGGCCCAATTACCATTCTCTATTTATTGGTAAAATTTGGGATTGTAACATTTCTGGACAGTTTTGGGCATTTTCGGCTCAACTTTCTCATAATTACATTTTTTCCCTTTGAATTTGACAAATTACACTTTAGTCCCTACATTTGCTAAATTCCATTTAAATCCCTTACTAAACTTTTTTTAATGTCATTTTAGTCCCTTTCTAGGCATTTTGAAATTCTAATTTAACTTCTGAATTCACAAAACTCCATTTTCCTCCCTTGAATTCTTTATATTAAACTTTCATAAAAATAATGTTAAGGTCCCTAAGCTTTATAACTTTATACCTTTCATTTCTTTCTTCAACTTAAAACTCATCTAATCATTATAATTTTTCTGACATCACCACAATCATTTCCTTTCCTCTTTTCTCTATTAGTCATCTACATATAGGGAAACATCAGTCATCTATAGATAAGAAAAAATTAGGATGTGACACTATGAACATAGTATGTTATATATGCAACCAAGCGTACATCAGACTAATACTCAACAAGACACCATATGATCTTTACAAAGGACACAAACCTAATCTTACTCATCTGAAGATATTCGGGAGCAAATGCTTCATTCACAACAATAACAAAGAAAACTTGGGTAAATTTGATCCTAAATCTGATGAGGGTATTTTTCTTGGCTATTCTAATCATAGTAAAGCATATAGACTTTTTAACAAAAGAACATTTACAATAGAAGAATCTATGCATGTAGTATTTTTTGAAACAGAACCAATTTCAAAACCTCTAGATGATGAAGCTGAGATAGTACAGGGTCTTGAAACAATAAAACTAAACAAAGAACTCATTGTTGATCAACCTAGTAGTTATCCTAACCTAGAGCCTGGAAACATAATAGAAATCACCCTTTAGACCAGGTTATTGGTGAAGTCGATGAAGGAGTAAGAACCCAGAGACAAGTGTTCAATGAGGTGCATTTCTTTGCATTTATTTCTAACATTGAACCCACCAACATAGATGAAGCACTATCAGATGATTTTTTATAGTTGTAATGCAGGAAGAATTAAATCAATTTGAACAAAATCAATTTTGGGACTTTGTACCTAGACCCAATGATCATCCAGTCATCGGGACTAGATGGGTATTCAAGAATAAGCTTGATGATTAGTAGCTAAAGGCTTAATTAAGTATAGGGTATCAATTATGAGAAAACCTATGCTCCAGTAGCCAGATTGGAAGCCATACGAGCACTATTAGCTTTTGCTTGCATTAAAAATTTTAAACTCTATCAAAAGGATGTCAAAAGTGATTTTCTTAATGCTTTTATAATGGAACGGGTGTACGTAGAACAACCTCCTGGATTTAAAGATCATCATTTTCCAAATCATGTATATAAACTTAAGAAAGCATTATATGGGTTAAAATAAGCTCCTAGAGCTTGGTATGATTGTCTCAGCAAGTTCTTGATAGAAAAAGACTTTGAAAGAGGAAAATTAGATAATACGTTGTTTTTCAAAAGAAATAAATCTTATCTTTTAGTAGTTCAAATTTATGTTGATGATATTATCTTCAGTGCTACTAATAAGGATCTTTATCAATAATTTCCCAAGATAATGCAGGGAGAATTTGAGATGTTCATGATGGGAGAACTGAATTTCTTTCTTAGACTTCAAATCAAACAATGAAAGAACGGCATCTTCATCTCACAAACAAAGTACCTGAAGGAGATACTGAAGAGGTTTGAATTAGATCAAGCTAAAAATGTATCAACCCTATGAGCACAAGTGTCATGCAGGATAAAGATAAGAAAAGGTAAGACTTCAACATTACAAAATATCAAGGAATGATTGGATCTCTTCTAAACCTCATTGTAAGCATACCAGACATATAATTTAGTATGGGAATGTGTGCAAGATATCAAGCTGCTCCAAAGAAATCCCATGCTAAAGTTGTAAAGAGAATATTCAAATATCTCATGGGAACCATTGACCTTGGTATATGGTTTGCCAAGGGAGGAGCAGAATACTTGGTAGCATACTCAGATTCTGACCATGGAGGATATAAAACTAATAGGAAAAGCACCAGTGGACCATGTGAATTCCTTGGTGATTGTCTAGTCTCATGATTCAGTAAGAAGCAATACACAGTGGCTATCTCATCAACAAAAGTTGAGTATGTAGTTGTCGGGAGTTATTTTGCTCAGGTACTTTGGCTCAAACAACAACTTGAAGATCTAGGAATAAAGTTGAACGAGATTCCAATTCTCTGTGATAACACAAGTACAATTAGTCTATGAAATAATCTCGTACTTTATTCCCAAACAAAGCACATTGATATCAGACATCACTTCATAAGAGATCACGTGCTGAAGAAAGATATAAAGGTTGAATTTATCCCGACTCATCTTCAACTAGCAGATATTTTCATCAAATCACTTTGCTCAAGATCAATTCAACTATATTAGAAGAGAATTGGGAATGGTAAATCCCAATGAACTGTAAGTATTCTATTTAACTTACAAAATTTTCCAGCCTTCATTCTCTGAAAATAATTGTTCAATAATGTGTTTGATGATTAAATTTACTAACTTAAGCATCAGAGTGTATAGCTAAATTTTTGCAAGATACTCTATTACTGAATTGAATAACAAAACCTAACAGAGGATGGGTTAATCCAACAGTCAATCGATTAATAGAGGAGGTGGCTCATCTTTGTTGTTGAAATATAAAACTAATCGATTAAGAATTCGATTAATTACCATTAATCAAATAGCTAATCAATTAATCATATTTGAAAATGTTTTATAGACGTTGTATTTTGAAAATTAATCGATTAAGCACATTTAATCGAACATCTAACCGATTAATTCATACTGAATCATAAATAGACGTTCTAGTTCCTTAAAATTAATCTCTTCTCTTCAAAACTTAAGACAACCGTACAATTAAGGGAGAGCCTTCAACTTTATGCTATTATTTCCTTATCTATCTTTCGTAGAGTTTAATATTCACATCTCATAAAGTTTATCTCATTTGAAATGATTTCTTAAAGATGCTAACTATTCTTCTGGCAAGAAATACTTTTGAAATTATTATAGGAGAATTTGCAAAAACTTGATGCCAAAGCTACAAGTTGTGTAGACTTACATATCAGAAGCAAGAGTGGAAGGTACAGAATTTCAAAAATCATTACAACATTGTGCCAACTTCAACTGAGCATCTCTAAACTTTCTATATTTATTTGAAATTTTGTTTAAATGCTTTTTTTCTCTTTCATTTTGCATCATTCCTTATATTTGTATCACTTTAAGTGGGAAGGGTAATATATTGCTAAAAATGGGATAGCCCTGAATATTCCTTAAATGATTATGACAAATAAGGGAGAAAAGTTTTAATGATTTTCCATCATCAAAAAGGGGAAATTATTGCAAAATATATTTTGATGATGCCAAATAACAAAAACTTTTTAGTGATGCTAATAATATTTTTAAAAATATTAAAAAATATTTTCATCTTTATACTGACAAGATGGTAAAATGTTTTGGTCTTGATACTAACAAGATGGTAATTAATAATATGTTTTGACAAATGATGATTTTGGAAAATAGTTTGTTAGATTTCTTTCAGTGCTCAAACATTTCCAAAAAGTAAAGTAAAAGTATGTTTCTATGCTTAAATTGTGTTAAAAGAAGAAGTTAGTCAAGTTAATCGATTAATTAGTCGATTAATGATAATTAATCAATTGGTTATTATATTAATATAAAGGCAACATTTTGTGTTATAAAGGAATATTAATTAATCGATTAATGAGTGACTATTAATCAATTAAGTATTTGATTAATGTCGAAAAGCTTGCCTTCTAGAATTGAATGGATAAGCCTATTAATCGATTGATTAAAATGAATCGATTAATCTATTGAGAACAGATTTTCTATTGAATAAAGACATTGCTATTAATCGATTATTTATATTAATATGTTAACTATTCGATTAATCAGTGAAATATTAATTTTATAAAATTTAAATATAAACCTATTAATCGATTGGTTAATCGATTAATTTACATTAACAGATTAACTGTTCTATTAATTTGTGTTGAAATATTTTCTGATTCAATTCTTCTAGACACATTAATTGACTAGAAATTCGATTAACTTATATTAATCGATTAGTTCATCGAATAATGTCAAAAATTTCAAAATATTCTCTATGTTTTCACTGAAAATGATATTATCTCTCTTTGGTCTATATATGATAGATACAAGTTCAAGAATGCCTATGTTTTCTCATCATTCTTCTTGATCAATATTTTGAGAAATGTTCCTTACTAAAATTACATTATATATGTTTGAATAATATGGTAAGGGTGATGCTCTATTTTTTTATCTCACACAGTAACTAAACATTGATCAATTAGATAATTGATTAATACATCATATGTTCTCTGAAAAAACTATCTGAAATTGATTATGAACTTAATCTTTGATAACTTGATGTTTATTAGCAGTTCACATACTCCATTAATGTTTCAACAGCTAACAGCTCCTTTTGATTAAGTGTATTCAGAAAAGGCTATGATTCAAAATGATGAAGGCTACACGCAACGGAAACTTACTACTTCTAGCAGCATATTAAATGCTTACCTACCCAACAACAACCAACTATGCCTTCCCTCCAACAGTTATAAATCTGAGTCTAAATGGCTACAAACAGAGTAAAAGCTATTTAAAAACTCGCATTGATGAAGAAACCAACTGACTGAAAAAAACAACTTCTAAATTTATTACATTATCAGTTTTCTTCATTCTCTGTGTAACCCGACATTTATTGAGCTTCAGTGTGTATCAACTTTTATACTTTTAAGAGAGATTGAGAATACTTTATTTTTATTTCACTATGTTTGCTGAAGAGATTGATTCTCTTAAGTCGGGATTATAACCTTATGGGAAAGTAAGGGGGAGTAATTGAGTGAGTCTTAGAGATAGTGGAAAATATTAGAATGACTCTAAGGATTGGACGTAAGACAAGAGTTTGGTTCAAACCAGTATAAACCAATTTATGTTCACTTGGTGAAATCTCTCTAAACTCTATTTCATTTTATCAATCATATTCTTGTTATCCTTTGAGCTTAAATTTCTGTTAAAATTTTAAACCACCCAATTCACCTCCTCTTGGGTGTGTCTGCCCATAACTAACAGTTATAATATACAATTTATAAAAGATTTTCAATTTATATGTCCTAAATAATTTAACTCATCTTATTCTTTCTCTATCATAATTATTTAAATTTTAAGAAAAGTCTTTTTATAACCATGATAGGGTTTCTTTTGGATTTTAGTAAAGCTCTTATCTACCATGATTAACTCTTGAAATAAACCAAATTTATTTATAATATTATTTTTTATTTATATTGTCTACAAAATGGGTCTAAGTAATTAATAGTAGTTATATTTTAGGAGAATTTTATACCTCCTTCCACCTCAGAACAAATCACTATTCCTCCACCAATTGAACAAAATTGTCCACCTGTTTCTAACCCAACTAATGAACAAAATCCCTCCTCCTCTGATTCTCTTTTTGATTGATCACAAAAAGGGGGAGAAGTCAATTGAATGTTATGGTCAATAGTTTTATAAACTAATTGGTCAATTTTATTTCTTTAGAATTGTACTGACAATGGTTTAAATTTTAATGAAATTGAGTTATGCATTGTTTAGTTACTATCACTTCTTACTGTCATTTTAATTTTAATATCATTTTATTGATTTTAATTACTCTAATCTCTCTCATTGATTAAATTATGTTTTGTCATCGTAAAAAAGGGGAGAAATGTTAGACTCCAATGTTTTGATAATGACAAATGATTTAAATAATTTTAACAAAGTTTTTTTTTTAACTTAGCTTATTTTTCGATAAGCTTTTTAATAAGTGTATTGATCGATAAACTCTTCGATAAGTAAGAAAGAAAATGTGTTAAGGAAAGCTGATTTGTGAAAGGTATTTTTTGAAGCCTTATTCGATAAGAATACTTTTTGATAAAGACTTTGATAAATAAATTTAAACTTAGCTTATAAAAAGTCTGAGTTACTGTTTTAGAACTGGAACTTTTCGATGACTTACTCGATAATGGTACTTATCAAAGAAGTCTTTGATAAGTATAACAATAGACTCAGTTTGAGAAATTAGTTTATATAAAAGAATTTATCAAAGTATTATCAATAAAGGGATTGATCGATAAAGTCTTCAATAAAGGCATTTATCAGTAAACTTTGTGAAAAAAATTTAAATGTATTTATCGAAGCATTGATCGATAAATGAAATTATCAATGAGGTATTTGATAAATAAAGTCAATCATTTGTTTCTATTTTGAAAAGAACTTATCAATTTATCGATAAGTTATCGATAAATATTGAGTCTTTTCATTGAAATATATTTCAAGACTCATTTATCAAAGTATTAATCGATATGGTAGTTTATCAAAGAACACTTTGTTAAATAGAGACAATTTTGTTTTGTCAAAGCATTGAAGTGTTGAACTAATAAATGATTTAGCATATGATTTACTTTTGTAAAAAAATGTTATATTGCTTTGCCAAATAGTAATGATTCTCTTCTCAAATGATTTATGAAAACTTGGATTACAAATTTTATATATGATAAGATCAAAATTGAAGACAAAAGGATTTACAGTCTATTTATTGTTCTTCAAACATTTATCAAAGTATTAATTGATAAAAGTATTTATCGATAAAGATTTCATTAAATATATAAGCAGAAAACTTAGTTTGAAATTTTGTAAATTTTGTGAAGTTTGTTTACATTTGTTAAAGTATTTATCGATAATCACTTTAACAAATGAGAGAAAATTCAGTTTCTGAGAGTATTAAAGATTTAGATGATAATTCTTTGAACAATGATCTTAATAATTTTATGACTTGCTTTGCTTTGATAAATGATTTTATGAATTCTTGTTTCTAAATATATTATATTGTTTGATAAAATATTAAATATCAAATAAAGTCTGGAAGTCTATTCTTCAGGAATTTATTAAAACAAACTATTCAATAAACATATTTATCAAACACATCGATAAATTAGCTATTGCGAAATATTTTGAAATGAAGTTTGAATTATCGATAAATCTGTATAAAAATGATATTTTTTGAACAACTATTCGATAAGTGTAGGGAGTTGGAAGACACGCAGCGGAAATTAACTTTAAAATTTTTTTCCATTCCCAGCCAGGATCTACCGAATGTGTTTAAGTCAAGGAGAAAGAAGTGTTACCTTCGTATTCAAGCTTTAGTCGCGACCTCCGTATCCACTAGTCGCGACTCCTCGCCTCTGGAACTTTTAGTCTCGACCTACTCAGCTTCCAGTCGCGACCTGTCGCCTCTGGAGTTGTTAGTCGCGACCTCCTAATCTTCTCGTCACGACCTGTAGCCTCTGGAGTTTGTAGTCGCGACCTTGTCGGCTTCAAGTCGCGACCGGTATCCTCTTTTCAGATTTTTGACATTCAAATGCCCGTATGGTCGCGACCTCAGTGTCAATAGGTCGCGACCTATCTTCGTGTTTGGTTTCTTTTCTTGATCGCAAGAAGTCGACAGCTCAGATCGGCTTCCTCTACCGGTATCCACACGAACAGCGTTCCAACCACGAACGACGTGCTAGCACCTCTTGTCCCTCTAGGGTTTTCTCAAGATTACTTCCTCACCGTCTCTATTATGGCAGTTTCTTATCTGCAAACCTTTTTGCACTCTCCTGCCCCTTTTTCTCTTGTGAGTTGTGTTTGTATTGTGAAACATCCTTCTTTACATCTCTCAGAGTACTCTTACTATAGCACTCTCAACTGGATTATATCTCTCTTGCCAGAAATTCTGGCAGAAAATAACTGTACTGATTCGGTAATTCCCCATGAGAACTACCATTCTACGTAAGTACCCAGGAAAGACTGGATGAACCGGCTAGGTCCACTCACTTCCAGCCTCCTTAGACAGCACCTACGTACACAGTACTTTGTATAGTCTACAAGCACAACGGCATTTTCTAGAAATATCTTTAAGTCTTAACCTCAAAAACATGAATTTCCAAGTGTTGGGCTTACGGTTACTGTTCACTGCCACTATTCACTGGGTAATTCCAGATTACAACCTGAACTTTGGAAATTCATAACTAAATCTAGAAAAATCATTTTAAGGTGATTCCAATTTCTAATGATAGCTATTTCATTTAAATTTGAGATAAAAATATGAAAATGAGATCTTCTTATCCAGATCAAATCAGTTTATTCATTGAACTTTACTGTTCATTTGGTAAATCTGGAAGTTCCAGTTTCTTTGCCCCATTTTCAAAAATTCATTTCTCCTTGTATACTTATCCAATTGAGTTGAATTACATATGGATTTAAAGATCCATATGTATACTTTAATCTCACAAAATTTTGAGGAAACAATCATTCGTTTACTATATGAAATTAGCGCATGAACCTCACTGCCTCTGAGTAGTCGTTTTACCTTATTCCAGATTTCAACTCTTAACTTTGACAAATCATAACAATTCTACTTCTTAACCAAATGAGGCGTTCTTGGTGTCCATTTAAAGCTATAGATCTTAGCTATGTTCATGCCAAATTTCATATGAAAAATCATCATATAAGTCAATCAAAATACCAATGGAAGTACACTACCTCAGATTGGATTTATGAGTAGCATGCATCATACAAACCAAAACATCATCTTGTAATTAAAGTGCACACTCTTTAAATTATGAACAGTCATCCATCAACATTTACCCTCTTGCCTTGAGAAGATCCAGCACCTAGAGCATGTTTAATTATATGGAAGGAATGAGATTTCATGGAAATCCCAATAGCAAGTAATATAAACTATAAGGTTATGCATGTTTGATTGAATGCCTAACATGTTATCATGCAATGGGAGCTAATTCATGCTTATACATAAGCAATTCTAATATGCATATTGTCATGACATATATTGCAAGGAGTATCACATACTCATATCACATCATCATCATCATCACACAACATTCCATGCTCAACCAAACCTTCATGCATAACAAGTAAGCAAAACAATCAAAGCACATAAGTTTATAGTTAGATATTTTTGCTACCTCTCTTAGATCCTTGTTCCTTTCCTTCTTGTAATGGTCTTTCCTTGCCACAAATGTCAAAACCTAGGCATTACAAGATAATTACCAAATTATAAATCCATTCCAAACAAAATCCAAGTCTAGTTTCAATAAGCTCCCTTTTTTCAAAAATTCCCATTTTGGTTCCAATGCTTCCCATACTTGTTCCTCCACTTTACCCCCACACAAAATCTCATTTTAAGACCATTGGAAGCATCAAAATTATGAAATTCAAATCACTGTTCACGCGAGTGAACAGTACCCGTGAGGAATTTTCAACATTATAACCTTTAATTCCAATGGTTTTCAAGGTTTAAAACCTTTCCAATCCTACACAAAATCATCATATAAACTCAATGGAAGCATTAAATCATTGAAATTCTATTTTCTTCTATCATGAACAGTGCATAAACAGTGCAAACCGAAATGGTAAAGTGAAGAGCATCAACTCACCTTACTAAGCTTAGCGTAGAGCTGCCTCTCTTTGAGGGTACCAAGAACAATTCTCAAATGTCTTTCATGCTCCTCAGCAGACTTGGAGTAAACCAGAATATCATCTATGAAGACCACCACAAATTGATCTAAATAAGGCCTGAAGATCCGGTTCATATAATCCATGAAAATTGCAGGCGCATTAGTCAGACCAAAAGGCATAACTAAAAACTCAAAATGCCCATAACGTGTTCTGAAAGCAGTCTTTGAAATGTCATCTGACTTAATTCTCAACTGATGATAGCCAGATCGTAAATCAATCTTGGAGAATAGACTTGCTCCAGCCAATTGATCTAGCAAATCGTCAATTCTGGGGAGAGGGTACTTGTTCTTAACTGTGATCTTGTTCAACTCTCTGTAGTCAATACACAGTCTTAAGCTGCCATCTTTCTTTTTAACAAATAGCACTGGGGCACCCCAAGGAGAAACACTAGGTCGTATGAAACCCTTCTCTAGAAGCTCCTCAATCTGCTTCTTCAGCTCACTCATTTCATTAGGAGCCATCCGATATGGGGCTTTGGATACTGGTCCCGCTCCAGGCACAATATCGATTGCGAACTCCACTTCTCGCTCTGGAGGCAATCCTTGAATTTCCGTTGGGAAGACTTCAGGAAATTCATTAACTACTGCAATCGTCTCAATTCCTTCTTCGACTTCTGCTTGAACAGAGAGGAAAACCATGTATCCTTGACATCCTTTCTGCAAGCATTTATTTGCTTGTGCCTCCGTTATGAAATTCAGTCGTACTTCTGGACTCCGATCTGCTACCGTCGAACCAAGAACTAGCGTCTTGTTCTTGTAGTCCAGCATTACATTATTGGAGGACAACCAATTTAAACCAAGTATAACCTCCATCTCTCGGAAAGGCATGCATATTAAGTCTAGGGTTGTATAACAGTGCTCATACCGCACAATAATATTCAAACAAGCATCGGAGGTAACTACCCTAGTACTTGTGGGAGTTGTCACATATATGTCATAATGCAATTTACTAATCATCAGGCCTAGACGTCTAGCACACTCATAAGAAATAAAAGAATGACTTGCACCAGAATCAAACAGAGCAATCACTGAGTGGTCATTAATATAGATTGTACCTTGAATCATCTCAGGTGATTTCTGTGCATCTTCTCTGGAGAGTGCAAATACGCGTCCTTGCGTTCGCGGCCTTTGATCCGCTGCTGCCTGAGGACATTCCTTTGAAAAGTGTCCTGGCTTTCCACAAGTATAGCAGACATTTTGGCCCATCCAACAAGGCTTATCCCCATGATTTTTCCCACATTTGTTGCACACTCGGGCTCTAGGGCCTCTGTTACTTGGCCCTCCTCGGTAGCTTCCTCTGCCAGGTCTCCTATTCTGCCATGGTTGCTTCCTTTTTCTATAGTTGTCATTTCTTGCAGCATTTTGGCTTTGACCGGCCCTCTCAGGAACTGTTTGTTCCCTGCTTACAGGCTTAGACAGCATCCTGTAATTCATACTGTTTTCTACTATGCGGCATGCCTCTACAGCCTTGTTGAACTGGTTCTACTGTTGAGGAGTCAGCTTCTCCTTCAGTGTAGAGTTTAACCCTCTGATCAACCTCTCAGTCATCCACCTTTCATCATCTACTTGGCGCAAATATGTTGAATACTGAGACAGACGGATGAATTTGGCCAAGTACTCGTCAAAGGATTCTCTTTCTCCTTGTCTCAGCACAAGGAATTCTGCCTCCCTTTCATCCCTCACAGACTGAGGAAAATACTTCGCATAGAACTGTTCAAGAAACACTTCCCAAGTGACTGGAATGTTTCTTGCTTGCATAAGCAGTTCTGTATTTTTCCACCACCTATCAGCATCCTTCTCCAGCTGGTAGATGGCCAATGATCCACCAACTAATATACAAGGGTGGCATTTCTGTATGCAGAAGTATTTACAGTTTACAATTCCCTAGAGAAGAACATAAAAATTAGATGAAGGATAATGTAAACAGCGTAAATTGCATGGATGTATGATAATTACCGAAACATCCTTACTTTCATATGTCTTAGGGACCATTTAGTAGCATTTAGAACCACTTTCAAGGTCATTGAAATCCAATTTCTCAATCTGGAATTTTACTCTTATCGAGTACTGTTCACTTGAAAATTCCAGATGAGTGACCTGACTTCGAAAAATCATAACTAATTCTAGAAAAATCATAATGAAGTGGTTCCAATTTTTAAATGAAGCTAACTCAATTATATTTCAGTTAAAAATAACTCGTTGACCATTCATTGACCAAGTCAACGTCAGTCAACGTGTCAAGTTTACTGTTCATTCCACGTTTTTCTCCCTGAATCCAGCATTCTGGTCCCAACTTTAATAATTTATATCTCCTTGTGTAGACATCCAAATGATACGTTTTATATATAAAATTAAAGCTTGGTATGTCTACTATTTACCATAAAAATTTTGTACATTTATTCATCTATTTACTATTTTTAATCATTTATCAAATATGACTAGGTTACCACGTGTTACTGTTCACAATGGTAAATTTCAGCATTTCTACTTTGCATACATATGCATACATCCATCATACAACAGTGAAACATGCCAAACAACAATTATTATTAATTAATAAGTTGTTTTACATCTGGTCATGTACATAAATTCTCATGGTTCTATTACATCTTTTTCTGCCTATACTCCGGCAGCATAACCGCTACGCTTCATCTGTACAAAGAACTGAACCGTACTGATTCGGTAATCCCCTCATGAGAACTACCATTCTACGTAGTACCCAGGAAAGACTAGATGAACCGGCTAGGTCCATTCACTTCTAGCCTCCTTAGACAGCACTACGTACACAGTACTTATCATATACTGATGTTCAGTCTTTACTTCGGCAGCATAACGGCGTCTCTTAAAATTCCCAGAATTCATTTTGACATAACCTCCCCTGTAATGGTTTACTTATTGGGATGAGATTCGGGGGAATCTCAGTAGCAACAATCATAACAATATATGTAATGCAGAGTGACAGTGCTTGCTTGTGATTGTGTACAGATAAGTATGCTGCGTGCTTCCATGCTTAATAACATATGATCATAGCATTACAGCAGAGCTTCAGACATAACATATAGGACAACAATCCAACCAAACAATAGCACAACAAATCACAAAGCCATTACATAAAAGCTAGGATTAGTTACTACCTGGCTAGCTTAGCAGAACTCCACTATCCTTATTCTGCTTCCAGCTCCGCCAGAACTTCCTTACTTCCTTTTTCTCTTTTCTCTCTTCCCTTCCTTCTCCTTCTCTCTCTTCTTTCTCTCCCTTCTCCCTTCCATGCGTGAATGCAAGAATGGAATGGAGGGGGGGTATTTATAATTGCCTTCAATGGCAATTCTGCAGTTTCTATGAACTTTGATCCTGCGGTCCTGGTTTTTCCTATTTTCTTTAATTCCTCATTTACTGCATCATGCATGACATCATCGGGACACCTCACCAGGACACCTCAGCGCCACATTTATCACATGTCTGAAATCCTGGACACCTCAGCAGCTGACTCAGCATGCTGACTCACCGGTCCAGTATCTTGCCTCGTAGTACGTGTCCTCAACTTTTTCTTCCGCCTTTAAGATTACGCCATGTGGCACCTGGAAGGGACCTTTCACGCCTTCCAATGCTATCTAGATAAATCCAGGACTTTATCTGATCACCTCCTCGGTTATCGTGCCGACCGAGTAACTTTACTTTATTGTAACAGCATTAAAATAATATTTTAATGCCACTTTTTCCCACATACTTCATGGGCTACGTTTTTGGGCTCTGGGAATGTTGTCTTGGATCCTGATCAAGCTCAAGTACTCTGATGGATCGATTCCCAAGAAACAGCCCTTGGCAAATTACCAAAATACCCTTGGGTGCCCTTTCTTGCACTATTTTAACCCTAAGGGTAAAATCGTCATTTCATACCCTTCTGTACTCTGTCAGGGTATATACTGACTCTCAGTAACTTTATCTGTATGTACCTTGGCTTCTGGGCCTGTCCAGAATTACCAAAATGCCCTCCATTCATCTGTTACTCTTTAGTACAACATAGGGGCATTTTCGTAATTTCGTACTTTTCCGGGGTTCTGCCGGACACTGGCCCACCTATCAGTCCAAGTGTCTTACTGGGCCTCTACTGGCGCCATTATTGGGCCTTTCTGGGTCCAATATCCTCATGGCACGCATTACGTGGAATCTTCCCCGTTAATAATTATTGAATATTTTATCTATTATTCACCGTTTATACACATATCCGGACACCGGCTCCTTCTGTCCGATACACTGGCCTGCGGTGTTCAGGCATCACTGTGAGTCATATCAGTCATCTGACTGAGGTCATCCGAACTCATTCAGTCCCCTTTCAAATACCGATAAATCTCCCTATCGGATCCCCGGAGGCCTCACACTCCCGTCTGGATTTTCTAATTTACGAATAACTTTTTCTACAGGCCTCCTATCGGTATTCTGTCAGTTTCCCGACATCCGTCCCATAAGGACGTATCATCCTGTATTTTCTCACCTAGATATGATATCTAGGATATCCGGTATGAATTTTTATAACTTTTGGACGATCAGTCCATTTCTGGCTATCTGGAGTCTTCAAAAATTCCTGTATTAGGCCAGATTACCGAGCGTCACTTGCTCTCTCTACCGGTGAAATCTGGGACTGAAATGCTTTCGGACAGTTCAAACCACTTCCGGCCTGACTTTCTTTAATTACAATTTAGCCCCAGGGAACTTTTCTTCTTTTCATTTAAGCCCCTTTTTACTTGGCTAAAATTACACTTAAGGACCCCACATTTTTGTCTACTTCCGTTTTTGGCCTTGAAACTTTCCATAACTGCATTTAAGTCCTTTTATTTCCTTTACTAAGTCTAGGGGCATTATTGTCTTTTCATATTTTACCAGAGTATTCTCTGGCCCTGGTCAACTATCCAGATACCCCTTCTTGACTGTCTAACCTTAGCCAAATGACCAAAATACCCTTTACTTATTCTTCAGTTATTCTATAACATAAGGGCATTTTCGTCATTTTGCACATTTTTCCCGGACACCGGCCCCTCTTACCCCTGAACTGATATTATGGGCCTGGGCCTTCCCTGGTGTCACTACGGGCCTTAGACAATACTGTATGGCCTCTGGCCATAGTCCGATCATCTCTATTCGGACTGCCTTTCCTTTACCGATTATAACTGTAAATTCCCATCTTCAGGAATTTTTACAGAAAAATCGGGACCTCAAATCAAAATTCTGTGACTCATCATTCAATCCGGAATCATTTTCTCTATCTCCCGGTATTTTCAGATATTTTATCCGGACCGGGCTATTTTGGCCTGAAAGTACGCTCCCGCGCACACTTTTCAAAAATGACCATTTTACCCCTGGTCACATTTCTAATTCTTTCATACACCTAGAGACCTCATATGCACATTTCACAGTTCAGTGAAATGATCAGCATAATTTTCTCTATTTTCTGGCAAAATATGGTACTCATCGGCTACCAGCCCGATCTTTCCCATAATTACGATTATGCCCTTGATTTCTCTTTCTGGCATCTCTAGGCCTAAAAATTAGGGTGTTACAATTACGACTTGCCCCTTACATGTAATTGGCATATATGTAATGTATGACCTGTTTTGAATGAAATGAAAATTATGTTGGTTATAGTATTCCTCTTCTGTTAGATTTTTCTTCTAGACCGTAAAGCAAAGCAAAAATGGTTCGTACAAGAAGAACCGTTACGGCAGAGGAACCAGAGAACACAAGGGATATTAATCAGCTAATATTAGAAAGGCTGGAGCAACAATAGAAAATGATAGAAGAGATGCGTGCTATGCAAGCACGAAGTGAACAGGATAGAGATGCTGCTATAGCCGCAGCAGTGGCTACAGCAGTGAACAATCTGAGGCCTCCAGAACCATCTGAAGCAGCAAATACAACAGCAGAAAGAGTACAGCAACAACCAGTACAGCCGCAGGGAAGGGCTGAGCAGAGAAATGATGTGGTTAGCATCCAACAAGGGATGGTCAGATTCTGCCAGCATAATCCTCCTGTATTTGAAGGGACATTTGAGGTCCAGGCTGCTGAGGATTGGATCGCATCACAGTGGCATTTTCGTAATTTTGCACTTTGGCTCTTAGACTTTCTTCCTCTTCCAATTAATCATTTTCTTTACATAAATATGGCCACATCTTTTCCTAAACATCTCATATATTTTATTCAATCTGTACATACAACTTAGTACAGAAATTAGGGATGTTACATTTCTCTCCCCCTTAAACAGCAGCCACGTACACAGTACTTTGTATAGTCTAACATCACAATGGTATTTTCTAGTAAATATCTTTAAATCTTAACCTTAAAAACTTGACCTTAAATTTTGAACTTAAATCTTAACCTTACTTATATTCAATTGGAACTATCTTAAAACATTGGAATACCTCTTAACCTCAAAAACATGAATATCCAAGAGTTGGGCTTACTGGTATTGTTCATTGCCACTATTCACTGGGTAATTCCAGATTACAGCCTGAACTTTGGAAATTCATAACTAAATCTAGAAAAATCGTTTTGAGGTGATTCCAATTTATAATAAAATTTCTTTCATTTAAATTTGAGATAAAAATATGAAAATGAGGTTTCCTTGTCCAGATCAAATCAGTTTATTCCTTGAACTTTACTGTTCATTTGGTAAATCTGGAAGTTCCAGTTTCTTTGCCCCATTTTCAAAAATTCATTTCTCCTTGTATACTTATCCAATTGAGTTGAATTACCTATGGATTTAAAGATCCATATATATAATTTAAGCTCAAAAAAGTTTGTGGCAAAACTCATTCATTTACTATATGAAATTAGCGCATGAACCTCACTACCTCTTAGTGGTCGTATTATCTCATTCCAGATTTTAAATCCTAACTTTGAAAAATCATAACAATTATAATTCTTAACCAAATGAGGAGTTCTTGGTGTCCATTTAAATATATTGATCTTAGCTATGTTCATGCCAAATTTCATATGAAAACTCGTCGGATAAGTCAATCAAAATGCCGATGAAAGTACACTACGTCAGATCGGATTAATGAGTAGCATGCATCATACACACCAAAACATCATCTTGTAATTAAAGTGCACACTCTTTAAGTTATATATAGTCATCCATCAACATTTACCCTCTTACCTTGAGAAAATCCAGCACCTAGAGCATAGTTATGGGGGGTGAGATTCGGGGGAATCTCAATAGCAAGTAATACAAACTATAAGGTTATGCATGTTTGATTAAATGCCTAACATGTTATCATGCAATGGGAGTTAATTCATGCTTATACATAAGCAAACTCTAACATGCATATTGTCATGACATATATTGCAAGGAGTGGCACATACTCATAGCACATCATCATCATAAACATCATCACATAATATTCCATACTCAACCAAACCTTTATGCATAACAAGTAAGCAAATCAATCAAAGCACATAAGTTTATAGTTAAGTATTCTTGCTACCTCTTGTAGATCCTTGTCCTTCCTTTCTTGAAATGATCTTTCCTTGCCACAAATGTCAAAACCTAAACATTACAATATGATTACCAAATTATAACTCCATTCCAAACAAATTCCAAGTCTAGTTTCAATAAGCTCCCTTTTTCCAAAAATTCCCACTTTGGTTCCAATACTTCCCATACTTGTTCATCCACTTTACACCCCCACAAAATCTCATTTTAAGACCATTGGAAGTATCAAAATCATGAAATTCAAATCACTGTTCACGCGAGTGAACAGTGACCGTGAGGAATTTTTAACATTATAACCTTTAATTCCAATGGTTTCCAAGGTTCAAAACCTTTCCAATCCTACACAAAATCATCATATAAACTCAATGGAAGCATTAAATCATGGAAATTCCAATTCCTTCTATCATGAACAGTGCATGAACAGTGCAAACCGAAATGGTAAAGTCAAGAACATCAACTTACTTCACAACCAAGCATGTAACTAGCTTGTTTAAGCTTGTCTTAGCTATCTATGGCCTAAAATTCATATTCCTTTCACATATACACAAAAATTCCAGCAGCATCTCCCCAACATTTAAGCCTCAAAAATTACTTAAACTCAAGCACAACCCATAAGAACAAAAGGTAGAAGCAAGGAGACAACTTACCTTACTTGCTCCTACAAGATCCTTGCTTCTTCCTTGCTTGAGAGAGAATTTTTCAAGAGGCTCTCCACCCTTTCTTGCTCACGGTTTTGGGCTTACAAATGGGGGGTATTTATAGCAAAATTCATGTGCCATTTGAAGGCCAAGATCACCTTGGGAACTATTTGATCTAGTGGTTAAAGATTTGATCTTGTGGTTAAAGGTTTGATCTTGGAATGTCTTCTCACTTTTCACTCATGACCTTACCATCATGACATCACTAGCATGGCCTACTTGGAACACCTAATCTCCTCTTCTTGGTGCCATTTTTGAGTCCATGTGGGTCCCACCATGTACAAACCCTAATTCTTACTTTATTCTCTTTCTTTCTCTTTTCAAAATTCCATAAATTATTCATTATTGGACTTGGGCTTCAAGATAGCTTCTGGGACTTATTGGGCTGGCCTAGGACAAAAATGTTGGGCCTCTTTTAGGTCTAATAGCTATTTGGCACAAATCCCAATGTACTTTCCTTATACTGATATCCTTAAATTACCCTGATCTTGGAATAAATGCTAAACACCTCCTTTATTTGTTCTAACATTTTTAGAAATTCATTCTAATATAAAATGAATTCTCTACAAAGTTTCATAATTTTCTAAGATCCATAAGTCCTGATAAAAATTTTATACGTTTCCTTTAACCTTTTATCGGTGTCATTTTTCACCGTAAATTCCAAAATGCCCTCCATTTACTTTTAGTTTCTTAGGGCATCACAGTGGCATTTTTGTAATTTTGCACTTTGGCTCTTAGACTTTCTTCCTCTTTCAATTAATCCTTTTTTTTACATAAATATGGCCACATCTTTTCCTAAAAATCTCATATATTTTATTCAACCTGTACATACAACTCAGTACAGAAAATTAGGGATGTTACATTTCTCTCCCCCTTAAAATAAATTTTGTCCTCGAAATTTACTTAGTACCTTAGTCAACAATCTTAAATATACATCCTCTTTAAATCTCTTTCTGCTTTATGACTAAGAATTGGGGTATCCATCTCTTATCTTCTATCTTCTCATCTAGCGGAGTACTTTCATTATCCGCTTTATGTCCATGCTATCATTACTCCTTTTTATCTAAATCAACTCATTTAGAGTTAAATATTACTTTATGTTGCTACTTACTCACCTGCTATGCATCCATTTTCTTATGGACAACTCATTGTACTAGGCTTGTGAGTAGTGTCCATTTCTTTCATATCAAACTCTTTCGAATATTACTGTATTCGGGAGTTTTCATTAATTACTCATCATACTTCTAGCATTTATCTCTTGTTACTCTCCTTAGCATCTCGCAGACTGTCTTAACATCTGCAGCATTTCGTCTCTCTTTTCATATCATTATATACTCTCATCATCGTTACTCACTTAACATCATACAGAGAGAGGACTTATGTAACTATCCATTCTTTACTTTTGCTACTAAATAGGAGCACATACTCTAACATGCATAATGCCTGGCCCTCAAATTGCAGGACTACATACCTGCTCATAAATGTGAAGCTCTAACATCGGAGCTCAAGCATTCCTTTTCTGAACATGCACAGCTCTAACACTTGGAGCTTTAGCATATTTACAAACATAACATAATGCCTGGCATTTTATGCAAGGAGTGAAAGCTCTCATCTCTATCTGTAGCATAACATTCGTCATCCTATCCCTTTTTCAATAAGGGGCCTCTCTATTTTCTCATAAAATGCACTTTTCTCATTGCGTGCCACCTTACACATTTATCACAGTGTATCTCATTACATACTTCTGACGCTGTATCATGGCATGTCTAGCCAAGTCTGGCAATATCATGGCGTATCTTACTCTTTCATAACTTATCTTACCTTATCATGACATATTCTGAGATACCATTAGTCTAACATTCTCTTATGACTTTATCAGCCTCTTAGGAGAGTATTGCCCTTTTGCTTCTCGTTCTCCTGAACAAAGTCATAATTTAAATCTTTCATTTCAAATCCACTCTTATTTGGACTTGACAGAAGGGTTTTAATCCTTTAATATTCATAACCTTTCTAACTTTTCATAACTTTGTTTATCATTCATCATATATATGCCAAACTTTTATGGCATTTACACTTTTTCATATCTTACCCCTTAACATCTTCGTGTAACTCTGGGGTCTATCTTACTTTAACTTTTCACTTTTCTTACCTTGTCCATCTATACCAACTTCTATGACAACTGGACCCTTTTTCATTACTCTTTCTTAGACTACTCTTGCCTAAACATCTTTCTGGATGAAGGCTACATTACTCTTCTAAGCCTTAGCATTCTCTATCTCATAGAACTATTGGGTTCTATCTTTACTTTAGACCTTCTTCTCTAGGTCTCTCTAGCCTTTTAATCTTTTTATCCTCATCTGGAGGATTTATCTGCTCATACTTTTCTGTTCTCAAAACATATGGGGTTCTCTTCTTTGTTCCTCAGGCATACTTCTATAAAACTTTTGAATATCAGCACTCAGACTTTAACTTGTACTCCGTCTTTGTTTAAAGAAAACTAAGTTCAGTCTGTATAATATAGGCTATCTGAGGAAAATCATTATAAATAATTTTTTTGGATGAGTTTATCAACTAGTGAAGCTTCCTTACCTTAACTTCGTCTTTGGCATTCATCTTCCCAAAGAGATACTATATTGTACTCATATCTCATGGCTCATTACTTTCCTTAGGCTAGGTCTAACTGCGACCTCGGGATCTAACTGCGATCAACCGTCAGCCTCTTCAGAATCTAACTGCGACTCTGGAATTGTTAGGATCTAACTGCGACCCTGGAGCCATGCTAGGATCTAACTGCGACCCTCCAGAATCTAACTACGATTCTGTATATCTCCCGAAGATCTTAAACCAACAGACTAAGTTATAGGGTTCACCGCTTCTACTTGTTGATAACTAAATAAAAAATTAAAAATATTACGTTCAGTAGCCCATATTATTTCCCAAGACTTTACTTATTTCCTCTCTTACTCAGGAGTTCCTTCTTATCTTTCTCTTACTGTGGCTTACCATGCCTTGTGCAATCATGGTTTAACCACCTGCCATTGCATTCTGCTGCTATGGCCTCATCATAACTTCTCATGTAAATCTGTGCTCTAACTACGAGCCATTTGAACTATGCTCTAACTACGAGCAGACTGCATCAGATCCAACTCTTATCTGAAGAGTGATCTGTACTCATCTGAATCTAGTCTTTATCTCAGAGTCATCTATTTTAAATCTAACTCTTTCTGTATACCATTCCTTTCAATAGAAATGGCTCTGAATACTGCATTCGCAAGCCTATAGAAAAACCTAAATCAACCCAATCATAAATCATATCAGAATATCATATCATAACTTATCGTCCCATAAACTGAGACTATCTATCATCCTCAATACATTCCTTATTGCATATCATATGGTATGGGAGCAACATAATTTTCTCATAACTTCCTCACCATATATACTCTACCCTGCATATACTACGAAATGGGAGTATTCATCATGGCATACTCTAACATGCATGTCATTATATGACAACTGCAAGGAGATGCAACTATTCATCATCATAATTTGCTCAACCATCCATCAGACATTGTAATGAACTAAGTAAGCCTCAAAACATATTTCCTTTATCATATTGCCTATCATATCCTGATCATTCATCCTAAAACATCTATCTATTTCACTTAGGCTACCATGCTACCCTCTTATCAGGGTATAGACTTGACCCTTCTATCAAATAGGGGAGTTACTTTATCTTTAGAACCATGGCTATCTTTCTTTTTTCTAATCTTGCTTATAGCTACCGCTCTATTGAACTTTTGTGACTACCTGAGAAAACTTTTTCTTTATAACATGAAATCCAATCCGTAAATTAACTCTTTAATCATTCACTCTCTCTATTCATATATATGAACTTGTCTAAACATTCATCAAAAGGGTTTCTCTTTCTCTATTTAACCTTTAGCCTCACGCTCATCTCTATTTAACTTAGAGGAATACTTTTCATAAACTTTACTCAAGGAATACTTCCCAGGTGAGCGGAACAGGCTCCATTTCTCTGGAGCAACTTTGGTATCTTTCTACTATCTCTTAACTCTTTCCGCGCGTATACATCAGTCTCAGTCTACTCTTGACCGGACTATGGTTCCTTCCTGGTCTTTTTCTTCATTCTAACCAATTTAGATCACATAAATCTCATTCATCATCTAGCACCATTACTTGTGTTCTCAACAGCCCAGCACCCTTCCACATAGATATTGTCCGCTTTCCCCTTAGGCAGGCCCCAAGCCCACATGAGGTCACGGTTTCATTCTCCAGGCACATGAGGACTTTAACCCCTTAGGCACCCAAAACGCGTCCTCCGGGTATCAAAGTACACAGCGGAAGATATTATCCCGACATGATGCCACTGCCCCTTAGGCCAGGTTTTTTTCCCCAGCACTGCCTGCCTACCCACTCGTGCCTGCCTACCCCTTCGGGGTGCTTGGTGACGAGAGGTCCTTGGTGAGTACTGGAAACGCGTCCTTAAGGGAGAGGTATCTACACCCTTATAAGGCATGCTTTGTTCACCTCCCCAACCGATGTGGGACTAATATCCTATTTCAAGAACTTTGACTTTCGAGAACTTGAAGCCATATGTTAAGCTCATTTCTTGCGCAAGCCTTATCCTAACTTTTGATTCTTTTATTCATCAAAGATTAACTGAACCAAATCTTTCCAAATGTAGATCTACTCTTGATAGTCACATAGAGGATCTACTTCTAAACATCATCTTAGACTAGCATGTATCTCTATTTCTCATACTGTTCCGCTTGCCTACATCATGTGCTAAACCTCTAACTGATAAACTTCAATGAGGCTGTCATCTTTATTCATCATCAGGTCCCTGCATATCTTCATCGTGACCTTAGTATGAACTAGGCGCAACGCATCCATAAACTTTAGTTGTGACCATCTCATTCTACTTGTCATGCCTGGACAGCTCTACATTCTTTATTCACAACCTCGGGTCACCTTTCGTCATGGCCTAACTTCTCGAGGACTTCTAGCTGTGTTCCAAACTGTTTTACATCCGACCTGGATCTAACTTGCTTTAAACATTCCCTTATAATGTTCTTGTCTAGTCTTTACCCTAGTAATGGCCGATCCTTACACATTAGTTGTGAACCATTTGCCAAAAGCTCACTTAGCTTTACATGCCACGTAGGGTATATGGCAATATCTGGCTTATGGCCATCTCATATCATGCTACTAACATGAAAACTTAATCCAGGTCAATGCCCTCTATCACATCTCTATTTATAATCCTTGCTACGGCATTGAAGAACTGCAGCTAAACTGACTGCTCTTGATTTCTACTTCCTTCCATCCCTTAACCTAAACTAAGTAGTTCACTTCCCACAGCCTTTCTTGAGACTAGTATAGTCACATTGTCTATCTTTCATAAAGAAGCTGGGGTGGATTAGGGCCAGGAACATCCCTTTAATCTTTATCTATAACCTCATATATTCCTGGACTGGGATAATAGGAATGGATGTCACAGATTATAACTGGTTCTTAAGCTACTCATATCAAACTTATCCTCAAACTCTAGTAGAGGAGGAATAATATCTAGCCTAATTATAATCCGGTATCAGTTCTCAGCTTCCTCAGCCGTAATCTGTCCTCTTATCGAAGGAAGAGAGCTTATATCAGGGTTAGAGAGCACTCTATCAAACTCATCCTGTACATAATTACTAGACCCATCATTATCTAGTGCAGCATTATCTGATGCATACACAACATCTGACTGAATTTCTCATAATCTCCAGACTATAAATCTGAGTCTACAAAAATATGCATGGGGTACTTTACTATAAACCTTCCTGATTGAGTCCCTTATGATGTTATCTGAACTCTCTTCACTACCTGAAGAGTCAAAGTCTGGGTGTACCTCATCTTTATACAACATTACAGGTTGGGGGTCTCACTGATTAACTGATATTTCAAGCTTAACTTTATGAATCCCTATGTCTACTACTCCAACATTTACTCTATGTTTTGCGACCAAAAGTCTTCTCTCATCGTGACTTATGACTTAACTTGTCGCAACTTGGACATCTAGCATGCTCACTATAGTATCTGGTCACAACACGATACCTCAAGCTACTCTTATAGCTTCCTTAGTAGTGAATTGATCAGCTTCTATCTCTATCCATAGAGGAAACTGCTTCTTAAACATTATTCTGCTTAGTCCAGCCACATTATTTTAATAAACATGAGACCTCGGCTGCATCGGCTGACTAAGATTAGCCCATCGTAATTATATCTTTTGTAAGACTGTAAAGCTCGGGGTACAGTCTCATTCATCTGGGTGTCACTATTTTCTATCTAAACCTTTCCAAGTAGTGAACACCATCCCTATATCATACTCTAGGGAGAGAACCATTCAAATTTCTCATTTGTCTAAGGGATCAGTCTAACTAAACCAGAGCATCACTGAGCCAGAACCTTCTGTTCTGTGCCAGAATCTTATGCTCTGAGCCAGAACCCTTTGTTCTGTGCTAACTTTATTTTGTACTAACGCTAGAAATTATCTGTTCAGAGCATTTTCGAAGCCAGAATCCTTTGCTCTGATACCAAAATGAAACATCCTCCTTTATATCTCTCAAAGTACTCTTGTTATAGCTCTCTTGAAGTGGATTATATCTCTCTTGCTAAAAATTCTGGTAGAAAATAACTATACTGATTCGGTAATTCCCCATGAGAACTACCATTCTACGCAAGTACCCAGGAAAGACTAGATGAACCGGCTAGGTCCACTCACTTCCAGCCTCCTTAGACAGCACCTACGTACACAGTACTTTATATAGTCTACCAGCACAACGGTATTTTCTAACAAATATCTTTAAGTCTTAACCTCAAAAACATGAATTTCCAAGTGTTGGGCTTACGGTTACTGTTCACTGCAACTATTCACTGGGTAATTCCAGATTACAACCTGAACTTTGGAAATTCATAACTAAATCTAGAAAAATCATTTTAAGGTGATTCCAATTTCTAATGACATTTCTTTCATTTAAATTTGAGATAAAAATATGAAAATGAGATATTCTTGTCCAGATCAAATCAGTTTATTCATTGAACTTTACTGTTCATTTGGTAAATCTGGAAGTTCCAGTTTCTTTGCCCCATTTTCAAAAATTCATTTCTCCTTGTATACTTATCCAATTGAGTCGAATTACCTATGGATTTAAATCTCAGAATGTGTAATTTAATCTCATAAAATTTCATGGAAAAACTCATTCATTTACTATATGAAATTAGCGCATGAACCTCACTGCCTCTGAGTAGTCGTATTATCTTATTCCAGATTTTAACTCCCGACTTTGAAAAATCATAACAATTCGATTTCTTAACCAAATTAGGAGTTCTTGGTGTCAAATTAAATATATGGATCTTAGATATATTCATGCCAAATTTCACATAAAAACTCGCTGGGTAAACTGCTCAAACTATCGCTGGAAGTAGACTGACTATCATCGGATCCAGTGCATGCATACAATATACATACCAATATATCATCACATAAATTAAAGGCATGCTTTCCAAGTCATACACCATTCATACATCCACCATTACCTCCTTCCTTGTGATGTTCCAGCACCTAGATCATGGTTATGGGTGGGTGAGATTCGGGGGAATCTCAGTAGCAAACAATACCAAACAATGCATGTATTGATGTAAAGACTTGTGCTTGCTTGTGAAAGTGTTATCATAGTGTGATGAGCATGCTTCCATGTATCATATGAAATACAATTGGCCAAAGAAATCATAAAATAACAGAGCTTCAATCATCTACCATATACACACAATTCAACCAAGCCATAGCACAATCAAGCATACATTACATACATACAAGTTTAGGGTAAGTCCACTACCTTGGATTTAAGCTTTCTTTCTTATGCTTGCACTTGCTTCCCAAGCTTTCCAATCATGAAGCTTTTTGGTCAATAATTCCCCAACACCTTCTTAGACGTTTCAAGGTCCTAAACACATTCATATTCATTACATAATCCATTAGGACCATGAACTCAAACACTACTCAAGACTACCTCTCTTGAACCTTTAACTTGCTTTAACTAACATAACTTTCTTTAATCTTTGCCAATTAACTTGGCCTTTGAACCAATTGATGTCTTGACCTTACCCTACACAATTTCACCTTTTGAACCCATTTATGAACTCAAAATAACCAAATTCTAGCAACAATACACTGTTCTGTACAGATTTGGAAAAGCATACATAAATCTTTCAAAAATTCTCATTTTGATTCCAATGCTTCCCATACTTGTTCCTCCACTGTTCCCCCACACAAAATCTCATTTTAAGACCATTGGAAGCATCAAAATCATGGAATTCAAATCACTGTTCACGCGAGTGAACAGTAACCGTGAGGAATTTTCAACATTATAACCTTTAATTCCAATGGTTTTCAAGGTTCAAAACCTTTCCAATCCTACACAAAATCATCATATAAACTCAATGGAAGCATTAAATCATTGAAATTCCATTTCCTTCTATCATGAACAGTGCATGAACAGTGCCAACCGAAATGGTAAAGTCAAAAACATCAACTTACTTCACAACCAAGCATGTAACTAACTCTTGTTTAAGCTTGTCTTAACTATCTATGACTTAAAACTCATATTCCTTTCACATATACACAAAAATTCCAGCAGCATTTCCCCAATATTTAAGCCTCAAAAATAACTTAAACTCAAGCACAAACCATAAGAACAAAAGGTAGAAGCAAGGAGACAACTTACCTTACTTGCTCCTTCAAGACCCTTGCTTTCTTCCACTTTCTTTCTCTAGAACTCACTTCTCTTTCTAAAGGAGCTCTTGGGTGTGAAGAATGAATGGAAAGGGGGGGTATTTATAGCAAAAGTCATGTGCCATTTGAAGGCCAAGATCACTTTGGAAACTATTTGATCTAATGGTTAAAGGTTTGATCTTGGAATGTCTTTTCACTTTTTACTCAAGACCTTACCACCATGACATCACTAGCATGGCCTCCCTTGGTACACCTAACCCTTCCTCTTTTTGGGTGCCATTCTTGTGTCCTTGTGGGTCCCACCATGTGCAACACCTAATTCTTACTTTATTCTCTTTTTCTTTCTTTTCAAAAATCCATAAATTATTTATTATTTGGACTTGGGCTCCAAGATAACTTTTGGGCCTTATTGGTATGGCCTAGGACGAAATGTTGGGCCTCTTTTAGGTCCAATAGCTAACTGGCCCAAATCCCAATGTACTTTCCTCATACCGATATCCGTAAATTATCCTGATCTTAGAATAAATGCTAAACACCTCCTTTAATTGTTCTAACATTTTTATAAATTCATTCTAATATAAAATGAATTCTCTACAAAGTTTCATAATTTTCTGAGACCCAGAAGTCCTGTTAAAAATTACATATATTTCCTTTAACCCTTTATCGGTGTCCTTTTTTCACCGTAAATTTCATAATTAATTCTACAAGACTCCTTTTTGACTTCTGTCAAGTCCATAAATTCTCATATTAATTATAATAATTTACTATCAAATTTCCTCTGATATCCATCCATTGTGTGAAATGACCAAAATGCCCTCCATTTACTACTGGTTTCTTAGAGCATCACAGTGGCATTTTCTTAATTTTGCACTTTGGCTCTTAGACTTTCTTCCTCTTCCAATTAATCATTTTCTTTACATAAATATGGCCACATCTTTTCCTAAACATCTCATATATTTTATTCAATCTGTACATACAACTTAGTACAGAAATTAGGGATGTTACATATTGTGTCTAGAACCCTAGCTCCTAAAGTCAAATATATAGGATGCCATCGGGCTTATAATTGGGCCGGGCTTCAGAATTAATCTTATATTAATTCTAAAATTAATACAATATCATATATTATAAATTTGATAAGAAACTAATTAAATAAATACGGTTTTTATTAAATCCGTCTCACAGATTTAATTCACCTATTTATTTAATTTAAAATAAAGATAAGACAGAATTATATTTGATTTATTCTCATAAATCAAATTTGAGATATCTTATCAATTTGAATTTCAAATTCAAATAGATCATATCCATTTAAATTCAAATTCAAAAGTGATAGAAATTTAATTTATCCTTATAAATTAAATCTTGCAAATATCTCTTATATTATATATATAATATATATACAAATTTATATATATAAAATATATAAGTCCACCCTAGACTATTCATTGAATCTAGACATCTCTTAGATTCAATGAATCTGGACATCACAGCTCGAGTTGGGCTATTTTGTGTGCGACCCTGTAGGCCCATATGAAGTTGGCAGTGGGCTAGTTACTATACTAACCCACAAGTCGTAAGCGGCCTCTAGCAAGACATTACGACTGCCCAAAACATATGAGGATCGATGAACGATGTTACCTTTCATACAACCATATCACGTCCCTTTTGTCACACGATATTTCGGTCATGGATGAGGCATGGTGAACGTCATCCTCCTATTCATGACCGTTACTTTCTCGATCGCTGAGTAGTCTGAATATAGAAATGGAACTACCCTTCCATTCCAGTATGGCCATACATTTCTCAGACTCACTCATCGAGGGGCCCAGTAATATCTCTCACGAATGTGAGGGACAAATTCTATCTTGACCATTCACATTCCTTTGCATGAAAAACCACTGAGCCCGAACATAGCCTTTATGATCACTCGGCCAAAAGTGACTTTTGACTAGGTCAAAGCTGAGCATTTGTCATGTAGGAATCCATGATGATCTCAGGTTAAAGGGCATAGTGACATGGCTTGTATATGAGAGAAGCTTATGACTTGACCCATGCAGCTCTCTCATAGCGGGTCGGTCCAGCACCTTGTACTCTTACATGTGCCTATGACTTTGATTTATATCTCTATATATCTTCAAAGTCATATTGGTCTTATTTCATCACTGCTCCCGCATAGATGACTGACCAGGGACATTTAGGATAAGATCATAAGTTATCCAAGGATGGTCATCACAGTAAACATGCAAATAATGTGATAACATAATTAAAAAATTCATAAAACAATAATGTTTATAAGACAATGATTGGCCCCTAGGGCACAATTTCCAACAATAAGGCTATTTATCGAAGTACTATTCGATCAATCTAAAACTATTTCAGTGCAATTCATTTGAGATTTATCGAAGTACTTTTAGAGAATTATTTCAAATAAATCATCTTTTCGATAAACACTTCAATAAATTGAAATGATCTTTGAAAAGATTTTTGAACTAGACAATTAGAGAATTTGATGTTTTAATCTAAATCATTCGGAAACAATTGTTACATGCTTAAACTCTTTATATATCTCTTATGAAGCATATTTCTAGATCATTTGTAGATAGAAACAATATCAAACGAAGAGATTCATTAAAGAAACGAATATGTTATAATGCATACGTCAGCAACCAATGGTTATATTCTTCAACAGTTATTTCAACAACTATCCAATGGATTTATTAATTACACATCTATAAAAGAAGACGGAGAGAAAAAGTTTATGCCAAGAAAATGAGACGAAGAAAAAAAAGAGAGAGATGTGTAACAATGCACTACGATCATAAACAGTCTTATTCATTGATATTATGTTTCACTCTGTTTCTCATTCTCCGAACAGAGCACGTAGTATTCTTGAGAAAGAGAGAAATTTCAAGAGTATGTACTTCAGTGTTTAACACAATTCCTCTAGTTGAAAGAGAGTTTTGTAAAACTTCATTTTATTACTGAGATACTCAAGAGTAGGTCTCTTGAGTGGGCTATTACTTTACGTGTTGTAAAAGGGAGTGAGAGGGATTCTCATAGTTAATGTACTGAGATGCCGAAAGCCTAGAAAAAAGTGAAGTGGACTGGTCATTTCAGTATATTTGGTCAAACTAACATTCAAATTGAACCTGAATAATAGTTGGGGCAATATTGAACCCAAAAAAATCCAGATACCCAGCACTGTCGAGTGAAAACTTTTAGGGCAAATTTGTACCTTAACCGAAAATAAAATATAATGTGGATGTCACGTCAACATATTGATCAACTAACTATCAAACTTAATTTTGGATAACGGTCAGGGTGACATTGCTATGTTTTGTAAACTTTCAAGGTGACACTGCTTTAAATTTTTTTTGATAACTAATAGTCCTTAGTAGAAATTTCCGAGACAAAATTACCTTTTAACCCAAAAAGTAAAGGGATTAAATCTGGCATTCAAGATTAGCACTTTTGAAGTCAAACTTTTTCCTTTTCCTAGGTATTGATAAATAATTTCGTCAATTGATATAAATCTCAACAATATTTTTATTCAAAATTAAATATTTAAATTTAAAAAGGTTATTTGAATCTAAATCTATTTATTTAAATCAATCCTATAAGAACTATTTCGTTGAAGATAATCTTATTCTCAATTGTTTATACTTTTATACGTTTTTTTGACATATTTTGTCATCTCTCCGATTTTGTTTTGAAGAAGTTCAGCTTTTTTTATCCTTTAATAGATTTTATATTTATTGCACTCAAACCTCATTGGCCACTAAAAGAATTATATTTTAATAAATTTTGGGGCATCTTTACCTAATTACCGTTAGATGTCAAGTTTGCACTAAGAGTTAATAAATATTTATTAATATTTTTTGTTATATTATTTTTATCAGCCATTTAAATCAACTTATCTAATGTCAGTTGTAAACTACATTATTAAGTTATTTAGAAACATACTAATTCAGGTTCTTACTTTAAAATATTCCAAAATCCTAATATATATTTTTGTGCCAAAGAAATTCAATTTTTTTAAAAAATAATTAAATTGCAACTCTTTTTAACATTTGGACATATCACATGATAAAGTAGGACATAATTCATAACTTTTACATTCTGCAAATAATAAAATCTAGTATAAATAATTTTTGTTTTAAAACTTTTTAATTCATTCTCATTTAATTAAAGGAATAAATATTGTAATGCCGAGCTAAAATTTAAATCCCCGTTAAAAGATATACATTTAATACCTGATAATGTCTCAAATATAATTGACTCTAATAAAAGGATAGATGTACTTATAAAAAAATCTAATACATAATTAATGTCAATTATAAAGAACCAATCGAATGTCCCCACAAGAAGTATACCCGGGAAAACATAAGGACTCAAAATAAAATAGTGATATTTCATATTAACATTTTTTATGTCACAAATTTTTAAACCATATTTGTAGTTTTCTTATTAATATTTTCCCAGGGGATTGACATTTTTTTAGGATGGGAGATGGGAGGGGAATGTGTGTTTTGTTTGGAAGCTAAATGAAATTCAACTCTTTGTGTGTGTGTGTTGGGGGTTTTTTGTTTGAGCAGAATATGCTTTGATTAAAAGTTGTATGAAAGTCAACTTTTTGGTGGGACAAGTACTAGTTTCTACTTTTAAAGAACTTAAGTATAAAAACAAAATCTACTTTTAAAGAACTTACGTATAAAAACAAATCTTTACATAGGTTAAATTTAAAAGTTTTTTAGATTTTGTATATTTTAACATTTACTTTATAATCTTTATTATGAATTACTAATATAATTTAATAACTATTTATTAACAACATAACTAATTTTATTTTTATCTTGATCAAAGTGCAGGTGATGAATATGCATTTCTATTTGGATGTGAAGCTGCAGATGTTTTGTCTGATAAATCATCAAATTGATAATTTTAGTACATAGAATATAATCACATATACACACATCTTCATGTAACAATAGGTCTTTGCATTTATTTTTATATTTATTGAACTATCCATGCAACCCACGGTGTTTAATTTTAATAATATAATTTTAATTCTAATATATACACAATCATCTTATAACAGCGGTAACCATTTCTATGGCACATTGCGAGGGTCAAGCGCCCATTGGGCATACAAAGCGCTATTGAGAAGAGAGAAAATTGGATCATTGTCTTACCTTGGATTAAAATGAACAGGATTTTTGGTAACAGCATACAAACCTTAAAAATTAAGTTTTTTTTTTCCTACTTTTTATAACCTGATTAACAACTATGTAATTTCAGGTCTCACTTGGCTTACGAGTCATGGTGATCTTTTAAGGATTTTATAAAATAAGTAGTTGTTTATATATATTTTGAGGAAATATAAACAAGTTGTTGTTTCTTCTAGAAGAAAAAATAATTATGTACCCTTTTATTTATATAATTATTTATACAATTTTATTTTGCACCTTGTACATATTATTACTTTTTACATAGCTAGTAATTTAATATTTTTTATTCTGTATTTAATAATTTAATGTTATCACTTTTTAAATAGTTGAAGGGACCGTAATGACAACACTTAACTAGATCAACATGTAACCTCTACATAAATTCAATAAAACTAGGCAATTCTGTAAGACTCCTCTAGCAAATGCGGAGACTGTTACTTCATGTTCCACAATGCATCTGAAAATAGTCCGTTTGAATAAGAATAATGGTTAAGAGATTAAGGTATAATTCTTTATCATTAACAACAACGAAAGCCCATTTTTCCAAACTGTGCATCAAATTCAACTTATTAAAATGTTTTCTTCATTTTAAAATGTTTTCAACCTATTACACATCGTCCGTGGGTTCAACTGACGAAGGTGTAAGACATACGACCATTTGGAGCGTGTTCGAACCCTGAGGAGTACCACTTTTTTGTGCTTCCAGTCACAGCGCTTATGGAGGCATCCTATCTCCTGGGTGCCTAGATTTATGCCTGCGGGTAATAGACAGCTCACCCTACCCGACATTGGTATCGCCTAGGAGGAAGGAAAATTTTGCCCTACCCTTAGATCGTGGGTGAATCCAACCCCTTTCTAAAAATTTTTATATATAAAAAAAATATTTTCTTCATTCTCCTCGCCATGTTCTTAGGCAAAGTACAAGTGTAAAATTTAGTTTGTTTAATTTGTATTAAAATGGAAAAGAAAGGAGACTAAAAAGGTAAAATATTCAAAATGCCACTTCTTAATAAAAATTAATTAAATAGAGTGAAATGGGTGATTTAATTTTAAAAATTAAAAATGGAATAATAACCGTTTTTCCAAAAAATTAATATTTTATTTTTAACTGTATCATAATTATATTATTAAAAAATAATTTAATCGTTATTTACATTAAATTAATACATACAATTGATGAAAAAGGATGAAGAGAAACTCTACCTTTTCTCTATTGTAAAACTAGCAATAAGGTTAGGAGGAGAGAAAAGATAAAGATAAAAAAATGAGAGATGTATGTATTCTTCTACTTGCTTTACAACATAAATGACATGCCCTATTTATAGGCATAGTCTTACATGGAAAGTTGAAGAGGAAGAGTCTAGTAATTAATAGAGGAGTAATGACCTAGTAGAAGTTGAAGAGGAAGAGTCTAGTAATTAATGGAGGAGTAATGACCTAGTGAAAGTTAAAGAGGAAGATGGAGATGGATATCCATATTCTAATATTCATAACACTCCCCCTTGGATGTCTATTATTTAATAATGTGCCTCATTAAAAAAATTTAACTAGGAAAAACCCTATGGGATAAAAACCTAGTGAAAGAAAAAGAGTACACATTTAATTGATACACTCACAGTGCTGCCTCATTAAAACCTTGCTAGGAAAACCCAGTGGGACAAAACCTCAGTCAAGGAAAAAAGAGTACAGCGTGTATCGACTCCCCCTTTTTGCAACATCAATTGATATCTCTGAATCTGTGAAGTTTGATGTCATGTACGAGCTTCTCAAATATTGTTGCTGGAAGTGACTTAGTGAACAAATCTACTAGATTTTCTTTAGAATGGATTTTCTGGATATTAATCTCACCATTCTCTTGAAGATCATGTGTGAAATTTTTTTTTGGAGAAATATGTTTTATCCTGTCTCCTTTGATATATCCATCTTTTAGTTGGGTAATACATGCGTATTATCTTCATATAAGACTGTTGGAATCATTTTACTATATGACAATCCACAGGTAGTACGTATATGATGTATTACCAATCTTAACCATACACATTCTCGACTTGCTTCATGTATCGCTAGTATTTCTGCATGATTAGATGATGTGGCTGATATGGTTTGTTTCATTGATCGCCATGAAATAGCTGTACCATTACATGTGAACAAATAACCTGTTTGTGATCTACCAACATGTGGATCAGGTTGAAATCCATATCGGCATAGCTGACAAAGTCAGTCTTATGTTCATTCGAATAAAATAATCCCATATCCATAGTACCCTTCAAGTAACAAAGAATGTGCTTAACCCCATTCCAATATCTTCGTGTTGGTGAAGAACTATATCTTGCTAGTAAGTTAACAGCAAATGATATATCTAGTCGTGTGTGACTAGCAAGATACATAAGCGCACCAATTGCAATAAGGTAAGATACTTATGGGCCAAGTAGTTCTTGATCACCTTCTTGAGGTCTAAAGGGACTTTATCTTTCTCCAGAGATCTTACAATCATCAGAGTACATAATGGATGCGATTTATCCATATAGAAACATTTTAAGACTTTTCTCGTGTAAGTTTCTTGACACACGAAGATCCCATTTTTTAGATATTTAATTTGTAGTCCAAGGCAAAATTTTGTTCTTCCCAGGTCCTTCATTTCAAACTCTTTCTTTAAGCAATTCACCGCTTTGGAAATCTCTTCAGGAGTTTCAATGATATTTATGTCATCGACATTATAACATCCCAATTTTCAGGCCTAGAGACTCAGAAAGTAGCCTGAAATAGATAGACTACTAGACCCCTTTGAGCAGAAGTCCCAGAAATATATAGAGGGTTTTTAGGGACTAAACTACAATTAAGTGAAAGTACAAGGACTTATATATAAATAGTAAAAGTCCTAGGGGTATAATAGTTATTTTAGGAAAGAAAGGGACTAAAGTGAAAAGTCTAAAAGTCTCTTGGTGCAAAAGTAAAAGTAGACACAAGTTATAAGGCCAAAAGAGAAAGTAGACAAAAATGTGGGGTCTTTAAGTGTAATTTTAACCTAATAAAGGGACTTAATTGAAAAGAAGAAAGGTTCCAAGGGCAAAAGTGTAATTATAGAAAGATGAGCCAGAAATGGCTTAACGCTGCCCAGAAGCATTTCAGTCCCAAATCTCATCAGTAGATAGAGCAAAGGATGCTGAGTAATCCAGCTTAATACAGGAATTTTATAAGGACTCCAGATAGCCGAAATTTATCTGATAGTCTAAAAGTATAAAAAAATCTTATCGGATATCCTAGACCTCATATATGAGTGAAAAACTTCGAAAAGATGCGTCCTGTAGAGACGGATGTCAGGGAACTGACAGAATATCGAAAGGAGGTCTGTAGAAAAAGTTATTCACAAATTGGTAAATTGAGACTGGAGTTTATGACCTCCGGGTATCCGATTAGTAGATTTAGCAGTATTCAAATTAAGACTAAATGAGCTCAGATGACATCAGTCAAAGGCCCATAATGACACAAAGGGATGTCTAGAGTCAGTATAGCAGTCTATATGATAAAAGGGGCCGGTGTCCGGAAAAATGTGTAAAATGACGAAAATACCCTTATGTTATAAAATAGTAAAAGAATGAGTAAAGGGTATTTTGGTCATTTGGCTAAGATGAGACAGTCAAGAAAGGTTATCTGGGTAGTTGACCAAGGTCAGAGAATACTCTGGTGAAATGTGAAAAGACAATAATGCCCCTAGATTCATTAAAGTAAAGAAAGAGGAACTAAGGGAATTTTGATAATTTACCAAGGGATGGTTCTTGGGAATTGAGCCATCAGAGTATTGGGCTGGATCAGAGACCCAAGATGACATTCCAAGGCCCAAAAATGTAGCCCAACATATATGTGGGAAAAGTGGCATTAAAATAATATTTTAGTGACTTTTCAATAAAGTAAAGTTACTCGGTTGGCATGAGGACCGGGGATATGATCAGATAAAGTTCTGGACTTATCTGGATAGCATTGGATGGCGTGAAAGGTTCCAGCAAGATGCCACATGGCACCAACATAGAGGAAGAAGAAAAAGTTGAGGACACGTGGCACGATCTCAGCCGTGTATTCCGGTGCAAGACTCTGGAATTCTCTGAAAACGCTGAGTCAGCTGATGAGGTGTCCTGTGGGCCCCACCATTGCGCCACCTAACCTGTGAGGTGTCCCTTGATGATGCCATAAAGTGATGAGTCATAAGGATGATGATGTCATCACGATGACATAAGCGAAACTTGGTGAGCAAGCAAAGCAATCTGAGCCACTCATTGAGAATTGATCTGGACCATTCATTCTCCTTTGCCTCCACTATAAATACCCCTCCCCCTTGCCTTATCATTCACAGCCAAGAGCCATTTTAGAGAGAGAAGGAATTTCTAGAGAGAGAAAGTGAGAGAAAGAAAGAGAGAAGGAAGTTCTGGCGGAGCTGGAAGCAGTATAGAGATAGTAGAGTTCTGCTAAGCTAGCCAGGTAGTAACTAATCCTAGCTTTTATGTAATGGCTTTGTAATTTAATGTGCTATTGTTTGGTTGGATTGTTGTCTTATATGTTATGTTTGAAGCTCTACTACAATGCTATGATCATGTGTTATTGAGTATGGAAGCACGCAGCATACTTATCTGTACACAATCATAAGCAAGCACTATCACACTGCATTACATATATTGTTATGATTATTACTACTGAGATTCCCCTAAATCTCATCCCCAATATATCACCCATTACAGGGAGGTTATGTCAAAGTGAATTTTAAGAATGCTAAGAGACGCTGTTATGCTGCCAAAATTAGGGCAAAATATCAGTAGTGAAGAAAGGAGATGATACGTATTGTGTACGTAGGTACTGTCTAAGGAGGCTGGAAGTGAGTGGACCTAGCCGGTTCATCCAGTCTTTCCTAGGTACTTACGTAGAATGGTAGTTGTCACGGGAATTACCGAATCAGTACAAGATCAGTTATTTGGAAAGATGAAGCCTAGTAGTTATGGTGCCGGATTTCAGGCAGGAAAAGATGTAATAAAAATATGAGGATTTTGTGCATACCCTATTGTATGACAATTTATTATTTAATAATAAGTATTGGTGGGCATGTTTGATTGATATGTGATTGATGTATGCACATGTATATAAAGTTGATTGCTGGAATTTACCACCATGAACAGTAACTCATGGTGACATAGGGATGTTTGATCTATAATTAAAAATAGTAAATGATTGAATAAATAGATGATATTTTTATGGTAAATATTAGACATACCAAGCTTCAATTTTATATATATAATGACTCATTTGGATGTCTACACATGGACATATTAATTATCAAAGTTGGGACCAAAATGCTGGATTCAGGAGAAAAATGCTGGATGAACAGTAAAGTTATAACGTTTACTAACGTTGACTTGGTCAAGGAATGTCAACGAGTTATTTTTCCTGAAATATAATTGAGTTATCTTCATTTATCAATTTGAACCACTTCATTTCGATTTTTCTAGAATTAGTTATGATTTTTCAAAGTCAAGTCACTCATCTGGAATTTACACAGTGAACAGTACTCGATAAGAGTAAAACTCCAGATTGAGAAATTGGACTTCAATGACCTTGAAAGTGGTTCTAAATGCAACCAAATGGCCCCTAAGACGTACGAAAGTAAGGATGTTTCAGACATAAATAGCAATTATAGCAAATTCATTTCCAGATCTTTTTATAAAAAAGCATGGACATATCTGATCATTCTTATATCCTTCTTTCAATAGATATTCACTAAGTCGATTGTACCACATGCGCCCTAATTGCTTCAATCCATATAAAGCCTTATTTAACTTAATTGAGTACCATTCTCAAGAACTTGAATTGTATGTTTTTGGCAACTCAAATTGTCAGGGAGACTCATATAAATGTCATTGTCAAGTGAGCCATACAAATACGCTGTAACAACATCCATTAGACATAAATCGAGGCCTTTATTTACTGCTAAACTAATTAGCTATCAAAAAGTAGTTGTATCCACCACTAGTGAGTATGTTTCTACAAAATTAATACCAGGTCTTTGTGTAAATCCTTGAGCAACAAGTCGTGCTTTATATCTTACTACTTCACCATTTTCATTTCGTTTTATCACAAAAACCCATTTATATCAAACTGGTTTTACATCTTAAGGTGTAAGAACCATAGGGCCAAAAACTTTTCATTTTTCTAATGATTTTAATTCTGCCTCAATTGCGTCTTTCCATTTTGACCAATAATCTCTTTGTTTGCATTCGCTAATAGACCTTGGTTCATGATCCTCATCATCATTTATTACATCAAGTGCTACATTATATGCAAAAATATCATCAACGTTGATTTTATCTCGATCCCATCGTATTCTATTGACAACATAATTTATTGAGATCTCATTATTTTCACATATTTCAGGTACCTGAATGTCTCTCAAAATTGAGATATTAGTGTTGTCAAAGGACTCTTCTGGAGTCACTAAATTTTGTTGAATATCCTCAACTTGGCCATCTATATTTATAGCTCCTTTTCTTTTTCAAGAATTTTTATCTTTGGAATCGATGGGCCTGCCACGCTTCAAGCATGCTTTTGATCCATTTGTACTAGTAGATTGTCCACTAGGGACATCAATTATGATAGGAGCATTCACAGTTGGAACATGTGACTTGGTCACTTTCTTGGGGTCAGTGAATGCGTCTGGCAATTGATTGCCTAAACTTTGTAAATGAATTATCTTTTGAACTTCTAGCTCACATTGTTTTTTATGAGGATCAAGATAAGACAATGATAATTCATTCCAACTAACTTTATTTTCCAGCTACTTATTTTCTCCCCCTAATGTTGGAAAATTTGATTCGTCAAAATGACAATCAACAAATCGAGCAGTAAATAAATCTCCTGTTGTTGGCTCTAAATATTTTATTATAGAAGGAGATTCATATCCAACATATATTCCCATCCTTCTTTGAGGACCCATTTTAGTGTGTTGTGATGGAGCAATCGAAACAAATACCGCACATCCAAAAGTTCTTAGATGGGAAATATTTGGTTCCTGACTAAAAACCATTTGTAAAAGGGAGGCCTTAAGATAACTAGTTGGCCTGATACGAATTAACATCGCTACATACAAAATTGCATGTATGATGAGTGTCTCGGATTGTCGCAGTCTGAGCCACCAAAATAAAGTTAATTGCACCCAATATAGTACAAGGCACAACCCTATCGTTCTTTTCAAGGAGCCTTTCTAAAGGTCCTAGCAAATTGGATGTCAAAAACAATGAAAACCTGAGTAGAGATAAAATGGTTTTGGGGTTTAGTTGATTTTTGCAATAAATTAAGGGTGCAAAAAAGTAGATATTTTTTGGATTTTTGATTAAGATGAAAACTGGTTGGCTTGTTGAAAGAATATGTTATGAAAAACTCTTGATGATGAAAATGTATCTATCCTTGCTCTTAATTGAATATTGGAGTTTGAAATCGCTAAGTCTTAAGTACAACCTCAATCGATCGATTGAGTCCAGAACCCTAATATTCTTTAAACTCCTTTGATCAAAGCTAATTTAAAGACTATTAGCGAACTGTTAGAAACAACTTAGCTTGCAATTAACCCTAGATTATGAGAACGCCCTGGAATGGTCGTCAATCAAAAACCCTAGATTTCAAGCAATTGAATTGATTTGCAACGATCGCTGAAAAACAACCCAACTTTCTTAAAATTGAAACTGAAATATTAGATTAAAATCTGGAGTTCAAACATCCAAAATCAAATTACAACAGTCTAATCTAAAAATGATCAATCGATATTCAAAACTTGTTCATATGATGAAAACCCTAGATCTAGCAGCAATCATGATATGACAACATGCAGATTAGAACAAAAGAAACTCCCCGGCTTAGTCCATGAGCTCAAGATATGAGATCCATCACCAAGAGACTAAGGATTTAGCCTCTCATGACTTTTATTACATTGCAATCGCTGTTCAGGTATGATGCCATGAGAAAATGATGGAAAGATGAAGGGTGAATATGAAGGAATCTATGGAAAGGGGTAGAGAAGATGGAAGATGCATGTGGGTGGTCGAATCAGTCTTAAGAGTATGTGTGAATACTGTAACATCCCTAATTTCTGTACTAAGTTGTATGTACAGGTTGAATAAAATATATGAGATTTTTAGGAAAATATATGGCCATATTTATGTAAAGAAAAGGATTAATTGGAAGAGGAAGAAAGTCTAAGAGCCAAAGTATAAAATTACGAAAATGCCACTGTGATGCCCTAAGAAACCAGAAGTAAATGGAGGGCATTTTGGTCATTTCACACAATGAATGGATATCAGAGAAAATTTAATAGTAAATTATTATAATTAATATGAGAATTTATGGAGTTGACAGAAGTCAAAAAGGAGTCCTGTAGAATTAATTATGGAATTTACGGTGAAAAAGGACACCGATAAAAGGTTAAAGGAAACGTATAAAATTTTTATCAGGACTTCTGGATCTCAGAAAATTATGAAACTTTGTAGAGAATTCATTTTATATTAGAATGAATTTCTAACAATGTTATAACAATTAAATGAGGTGTTTAGCATTTATTCCAAGATCAGGGTAATTTAAGGATATCGGTATAAGGAAAGTACATTGGGATATGTGCCAATTAGCTATTGGACCCACAAGAGTCCCAAAAACATTTTTGTCCTAGGCCAGCCAAATAAGTCCCAAAAGCTATCTTGGAGCCCAAGTCCAATAATGCCGAAATGGTAAAGTGAAGAACATCAACTTACTTCACAACCAAGCATGTAACTAGCTTGTTTAAGCTTGTCTTAACTATCTATGACCTAAAACTCATATTCCTTTCACATATACACAAAAATTCCTGCAGCATCTCCCCAAGATTTAAGCCTAAAAAATCACTTAAACTCAAGCACAAACCATAAGAACAAAAGGTAGAAGCAAGGAGACAACTTACCTTACTTGCTCCTTCAAGACCCTTGCTTCTTCCTTGCTTTCTTCCACTTTCTTTCTCTAGAAAACACTTCTCTCTCCAAAGGAGCTCTTGCGTGTGAAGAATGAATGGAAAGGGGGGTATTTATAGCAAAAGTCATGTGCCATTTGAAGGCCAAGATCACTTTGAAAACTATTTGATTCTTTTCACTTTTCACTCATGACCTTACCACCATGACATCACTAGCATGGCCTCCCTTGGTACGCCTAACCCTTCCTCTTTTTGGGTGCCATTTTGAAGTCCTTGTGGGTCCCACCATGTGCAACACCTAATTCTTACTTTATTCTCTTTTTCTTTCTTTTCAAAAATCCATAAATTATTCATTATTGGACTTGGGCTCCAAGATAACTTTTGGGCCTTATTGGGCTGGCCTAGGACAAAATGTTGGGCCTCTTTTAGGTCCAATAGCTAATTGGCATAAATCCCAATGTACTATCCTTATACCGATATCCTTAAATTATCCTGATCTCAGAATAAATGCTAAACACCTCCTTTAATTGTTCTAACATTTTTAGAAATTCATTCTAATATAAAATGAATTCTCTAAAAAGTTTCATAATTTTCTGAGACCCAGAAGTCTTGTTAAAAATTACATACGTTTCCTTTAACCCTTTATTGGTGTCCTTTTTCACCGTAAATTCTATAAATAATTATACAGGACTCCTTTTTGACTTCTGTTAACTCCATAAATTCTCATATTAATTATAATAATTTACTATCAAATTTCATCTGATATCCATCCCTTGAATGAAATGACCAAAATGTCCTCCATTTACTTCTAGTTTTTTAGGGCATCACAGTGGAATTTTTGTAATTTTGCACTTTGGCTCTTAGACTTTCTTCCTCTTGCAATTAATTCTTTTCCTGAAAAATCTCATATATTTTATTCAATCTGTACATACAACTTAGTACAGAAATTAGGGATGTTACAATGCATATATGACTTTCTATAAAAAATGATGAAAATAAAAAGTGATGGGCTCAAAGGGGGTGACTAAGGATATAATATGTAGTGGGCTTGTGTTTGGGATAAAAGGGTTTATAAATGAATGCCTCTATCATGTTCAATTCATAAATACGCAAGTAATTCTTGACTCTGAGCTAAGACAAGTTCTAGAGGATATAAACCAATTGAATAATCACTCAATATGGAATTTAAGGCCAAGAATCCTTCTGAAACATCCTCCTTTATACTCCTCAGAGTATACTTGCGGAAGCAATATTAGCTTAACTTAAGTCCAAAGATTGAACTTTTACTCTTAAGTTCCTCATTCTGGACCTTTATTTTGAGCACTAATTAATCTCATTCTACACATCCAAATGAGGCTTATTACCTATTCACGGAATTCCCCAGATGTGTACTACCAGCTCACTAAATCTCGTGGCCAGACTCCTCCGTTTACTAGGTCAAACTGAGGTCAGAACACTGCTGCCTCAGGACCTGCGAATTTCCCCATAATTTACCATACATAAATTGAATATGCCAAACAATATTTATCATTGAATAACATAATGTCATCCAGCAAGGCATACACAACAAGACATATACATAATCTTTCTATCTCTATTACATCTCTTTCTGCCTAAACTCCGGTAGCATAACTGCTACGCTTCATCTGTACAAAGAACTGAACTGTACTGATTCGGTAATCCCCTCATGAGAACTACCATTCTACGTAGTACCCAGGAAAGACTAGATGAACCGGCTAGGTCCACTCACTTCTAGCCTCCTTAGACAGCACTACGTACACAGTACTTATCATATACTGATGTTCAGTCTTTACTTCGGCAGCATAACGGCGTCTCTTAGCATTCTCAAAATCCACTTCAGCATAACCTCCCTGTAATGGGTTATGTATGGGGATGAGACTCAGGGGAATCTCAGTAGCAACAATCATAACAATATATGTAATGCAGTGTGATAGTGCTTGCTTGTGATTATGTACAGATAAGTATGCTGCGTGCTTCCATGCTTAATAACATATGATCATAGCATTACAGCAGAGCTTCAGACATAACATATAAGACAACAATCCAACCAAACAATAGTACAACAAATCACAAAGCCATTACATAAAAGCTAGGATTAGTTACTACCTGGCTAGCTCAACAGAACTTTACTATCTCTAGTCTGCTTCCAGCTCCGCCAGAACTTCCTTTCTTCCTTTCTCTCTTCCTTCCTTCTCCTTCTCTCTCTTCTTTCTATCCCTTTCCTCTTGCCATGCGTGACATGAAATGGAGGGGGTATTTATAGGGTTTCCCAATGGCATTATCGTAATTTCCATGAACTCTGATCCTGTGGTCCTGGTTTTTCCTGGAATTTCCTATTTTCCTTAATTCCTCCTTTACTGCATCATCGGGACACCTCATCCTGCCACCTCAACGTCACATTTTCCACATGCCTAAATTCCCTGGACACCTCAGCAGCTGACTCAGCATGCTGACTCACCGGTCCAGAGTCCTGCCTCGTAATGAGTGCCCTCAGCTTTATCTGCTTTCTCCAGACCAGAGCCATGTGGCGCCTGGAAGAGACCTTGCACACTTCCCAATGCTATCCAGATAAGTCCCAGACTTATCTGATCACCTTCTCGGTTTTCGTGCCAACCGAGTAACTTTACTCTACTGAAAGGTCACTGAATCATGCTCTAATGCCAGGTGTCATCTTGCGGGTCCCATGAGTACAACTTATCAGTCTACCTCATGGTTTCCAGATAACCTTTCCTATATCTGGCCCTCATCCCCAGTTCTATCTCTAACCGGGTAACTATCTCCTTTGGACCTTCACAACTCTTGGCCCATACGCTTGGCACCACTTTAGCCACTAGTCGCGACCTCATCATCACCTTATCGCGACATAACATCTTTTGGTTCATTAGTCGCGACCACAACATCCTTTAGTCGCGACCATAACAGTCTTTCGTCGCGACCACATCACTTTTGAGTCGCAACCAGGCTCATTCTAGTCATTAGTCGCGACACCACATACATATCCGTCACGACCAATCCTCTCTGCCAATATTAGTCGTGACCATAATACATTCTCGTCGCGACCAACTCCTTTATCATCGTGACCTAACTGGTCAACTCTTGAACCTTTGACCTTTACATTATCCCCAAATGGCCATTTACCCCTTTGGGACTTCCACTATTTACACATAAGTCCCCGTACCTTTACTTACTCGCAGCTCAGTCCCTGAAACTCTTTGCGTTCCTCTGGGACTTCTGCTAAAAAGGGGTCTAGTAGCCTCTTAATCTTAGGCTATCTCTGCATCTCTAGGCCTAAAAACTGGGATGTTACATTTCTCCTCCCCTTTAATCAGTACCATAGCCAAATTTACTCAATATCTGGCAAAGTACCTTATCATAAAACTTTACATTTCTTTATATCATGCTTTTCTTTCTCTGGATCAACTCAATCAGAGTCGAAATCTACTTTTATCTTATGGACTACTTACCGCACTTATAAGCAGTGTCCATTTCTTTCATATGAAATTCTCTCGAATATTACTGTATTCGGGAATTTCTTCTAACTACTCATCATACTTCTAGCATCTATCTCTTAGTACTATTCTTGATATCTCGCAGACTGCTTTAAAATCTGCAACATTTCATCTTTCTTTTCATATAATCATATATTCTCATCCTTCTTAACACTTAACTTCATACAGAGAGAGGACTTACGCAGCTATTCTTTCTTTACTTTGCTGCTAAATAAGAGCACCTACTCTTAAATAAGAGCATCTATGCATAATACCTGGCCAACATATTGCAGGACTGCATACCTGCTTATGAATGCAAAGCTCTAACATCGGAGCTCAAGCATTTCTGTTCTAATTATGCACATCTCTAATACTTGGAGCTTGCACAGTTCTAGCATAACATATGGCCTGACATCTCATGCACGAGGGAAAACTCTCATTTTCTATTTCGTTCGTAACATAACATTTAAACATATGATCCCTACAAAAAGGAAGCCTCTCTATCTGTTCATAAAATGCACATTTCTCGGTACGTGTTACATTACACGTTTACCACAGTGTATCTCATTGCATGCTTTTGATACTTTATCATAGCATATCTAGCCAACTTTGGCTATCTCGTGGTGTATATCACCCTTTCATAACTTATCTTGAGATACCATAAGGCTAACATTCTCTTCCTCATAGAACTGAGTTCTATCTTTGCTTTGCCTTAGACCTTTTTCTCTAGGTCTTCTCTAGCCTTTTAATCTTTTTACCCTCATCTGGGGGAATCTATCTACTCATACTCTTCTGTTCTCATTACACTGAGGATTTTCTTCTCTGCTTCTCAGGCATACTTCTACAAAACTTTGAATCCCAGTACTCAAATTTGAACTTGGACTCCATCTTCGTTTAAGGGAAAGCTAAGTTTAGTCTGTATACTAGAGGCTACCTGAGGAAAATCATTATAAAACAATTTCTCTGGGTGAATTTATCAACGAGTGAAGCTTCCTCACCTTAACTTCTTCTTTGGCCTTTATCTTCCCAAAGAGATACTACATCGTACTCATAACTCATGGCTCATTACTTTCCTTGGGCTAGGTCTAACTGCGACCTCGGGATCTAACTGCGATCAACCATTAGCCTCTTCAGAATCTAACTGCGACTCTGAATCTGTTAGGATCTAACTGCGACCCTGGAACCATGCTAGGATCTAACTGCGACCCTCCAGAATCTAACTGCGATTCTGTTGTAGTGAAGCTTCCTCACCTTAACTTCTTCTTTGGCCTTTATCTTCCCAAAGAGATACTACATCGTACTCATAACTCATGGCTCATTACTTTCCTTAGGCTAGGTCTAACTGCGACCTCGGGATCTAACTGCGATCAACCATTAGCCTCTTTAGAATCTAACTGCGACTCTGAATCTGTTAGGATCTAACTGCGACCCTGGAGCCATGCTAGGATCTAACTGCGACCCTCCAGAATCTAACTGCGATTCTGTTGTACTGTATATCTCCCGAAGATCTTAAACCAACAGACTAAGTTATAAGGTTAACTGCTTCCACCTGTTGATAACCATAAAAATTTTATAGCCTCATATCATTTACCCAGACTTTACTTACTTCCTCTCTTACTCAGGAGTTCCTTCTCATCTTTCTTACTTTACTGTGGCTTACCATGTCTTGTGCTATCATGGTCTAACCACCTACCATTGCATTCTACTGCTATGGCCTCATTATACTTCTCATTTCAATTTGTGCTATAACTACGAGCCATTTGAACTATGCTCTAACTGTGAGCATTCTGTATCAGATCCAACTCTTATCTGAAGAGTGATCTATACTCATCTGAATCTAGCTCTATCTGGGAGCCATATGTTTCAGATCTAACTCTTATCTGAAGAGTGATCTAGAAACAACCTCTTTACACTTTTCTGCTTTCTTTCTGTCTACCATTCCTTTCAACAGAAATGGCTCTGAGTACTGTATTCACAAGTCTGCAGAATTACCCGAGTAACCTCAATCATAACATATCTGAATATCATAGCTTATTGTCCCATAAACTGAGACTATCTATCATCCTCAATACATATCTCATTACATGTCATATGGTATGGGAGCAACATAACTTCTTTATCTTATATCTGTACTCATATATACTCTACCCTGCACGCACTGCCAAAAGGGGAGTATTCATTCATCATGGCATACTCTAACATGCATGTCATCATATGACAACTGCAAGGAGATGTAACTATCATAACTTATGGCATCATAAGCCATATCATCATCACACTTTGCTCAACCATCCATCAAACTAACTAAACCTCAAGGCATATTTTCTTTATCATATTGCCTATCATATCTTGGTCAGTCATCCTGAATATTTATCTATTTCACTTAGGCTGCCACACTACCCTCTTACCAGGGTACAGACTCAACCCTTCATCACTCCCTCTTACATAGGGAATAGGGGAGTCACTTTATCTTTTTAAACTGTGGCTACCACTCTACGATCTCTTTACTTCTTCTATCTATCTCTTAGTCCCAGTCTATTCTTGACCGGACTGTGGTTCCTGATCGGTCTCTCTCTTGATCCTAGCGAACTTCAGTCGCATGGATCTCATTCCTCATCTTCTACTATCATTTCTACTTTCTAGGGTAGTCTACCCTAGGTCTATCACTTCTCTGTGATGGAATCCCTCTGCTTAGGGAATATTAGCTCTTTAGCTATTAACTATCACGTCTCTAGCCTTAGGCCATGTCCTAGGCTCATTCCTAGGCAAACCTCATACTAGCTATCTGGCTAGCTCATCTTAACTCATCATCATTCTTTACATCATCCTTTGCTGCTCATCCTGCCTAGCACGGATGACTCGAATCTTGGTGTTGCCAGCTTCTTTTATGCATGGCTTCTCCTCTACATTCTTCTTTTGTGTTCACCATCTTTTTCCTTCCAAAAAGAAACATGAACACATCTCATCTCATTTAGGAGATCGTATCTCCGTTGAATATTTCTAAACCCATCATACTCAACTCATCACGACCTAACATCTCTGTCCTTTTATCGTGACCTAACTCCTCTCACGTCGCGACCTGGACCATTTTGCACACTAGCCGCGCACTACCTCGTTACTCGTCGCGACCATAGGCCTCCTCACATTGCAACCTTAACTCTTCAGTCGCGACACAAGACCTTTCCCGTCGCAACCTTAGCTTTCTGCAATATACCATCGCGACCTTGTAACACACACGTCGCGACCTAATCTCTCTGTAAATAACTGTCGCGACCTTTCCACTTTTTCATCGTGACTAAAACTCTCTTGAGGCTACCTGTCGTGACCTACAACCATATTAGTCGCGACCCAAAGGCCATTCTCTCATACTCAAGGGAAAATACTTTATAAGAGCATCACTGAGCCAGAACCTTCTGTTCTGTACCAGAATCTTATGCTCTGAACCAGAACCCTTCTGGTCTATGCCAGAACCTCTTGCTCTGATACCAAAATGAAACATCCTCCTTTATACTCCTCAGAGTATACTTGCGGAAGCAATATTAGCTTAACTAAAGTCCAGAGATTGAACTTTTACTCTTAAGTTCCTCATTCTGGACCTTTATTTTGAGCACTGATTAATCTCATTCTACACATCCAAATGAGGCTTATTACCTATTCACGGAATTCCCCAGATGTGTACTACCGGCTCACTAAATCTCGTGGCCAGACTCCTCCGTTTACTAGGTCAAACTGAGGTCAGAACACTGCTGCTTCAGGACCTGCGAATTTCCCCATAATTTACCATACATAAATTGAATATGCCAAACAATATTTATCATTGAATAACATAATGTCATACAGCAAGGCATACACAACAAGACATATACATAATCTTTCTATCTCTATTACATCTCTTTCTGCCTAAACTCCGGTAGCATAACTGCTACGCTTCATCTGTACAAAGAACTGAACTGTACTGATTCGGTAATCCCCTCATGAGAACTACCATTCTACGTAGTACCCAGGAAAGACTAGATGAACCGGCTAGGTCCACTCACTTCTAGCCTCCTTAGACAGCACTACGTACACAGTACTTATCATATACTGATGTTCAGTCTTTACTTCGGCAGCATAACGGCGTCTCTTAGCATTCTCAAAATCCACTTCAGCATAACCTCCCTATAATGGGTTATGTATGGGGATGAGATTCAGGGGAAACTCAGTAGCAACAATCATAACAATATATGTAATGCAGTGTGATAGTGCTTGCTTGTGATTATGTACAGATAAGTATGCTGCGTGCTTCCATGCTTAATAACATATGATCATAGCATTACAGCAGAGCTTTAGACATAACATATAAGACAAGAATCCAACCAAACAATAGCACAACAAATCACAAAGCCATTACATAAAAGCTAGGATTAGTTACTACCTGGCTAGCTCAGCAGAACTCTACTATCTCTACTCTGCTTCCAGCTCCGCCAGAACTTCCTTTCTTCCTTTCCTCCTTTCTCTCTTCCTTCCTTCTCCTTCTCTCTCTTCTTTCTCTCCCTTTCCTCTTGCCATGCGTGACATGAAATAGAGGGGGGTATTTATAGGGTTTCCTAATGGCATTATCATAATTTCCATGAACTCTGATCCTGTGGTCCTGGTTTTTCCTGGAATTTCCTATTTTCCTTAATTCCTCCTTTACTGCATCATCGGGACACCTCATCCTGCCACCTCAACGTCACATTTTCCACATGCCTAAAGTCCCTGGACACCTCAGCAGCTGACTCAGCATGCTGACTCACTGGTCCAGAGTCCTGCCTCGTAATGCATGCCCTCAGCTTTATCTGGTTTCTCCAGACCAGAGCCATGTAACACCTGGAAGAGACCTTGCACGCTTCCCAATGCTATCTAGATAAGTCCCAGACTTATCTGATCACCTCCTCTGTTTTCGTGCCAACCGAGTAACTTTACTCTACTGAAAGGTCACTGAATCATGCTCTAATGCCAGGTGTCATCTTGCGGGTCCCATGAGTACAACTTATCAGTCTACCTCATGGTTTTCAGATAACCTTTCCTGTATCTGGCCCTCATCCCCAGTTCTATCTCTAACCGGGTAACTATCTCCTTTGGACCTTCACAACTCTTGGCCCATACGCTTGGCACCACTTTAGCCACTAGTCGCGACCTCATCATCACCTTATCACGACACAACATCTTTTGGTTCATTAGTCGCGACCACAACATCCTTTAGTCGCGACCATAACAGTCTTTCGTCGTGACCACATCACTTTTGAGTCGCAACCAGGCTCATTCTAGTCATTAGTCACGACACCACATACATATCCGTCATGACCAATCCTCTCTGCCAATATTAGTCGCGACCATAATACATTCTCGTCGCGACCAACTCCTTTATCATCGCGACCTAACTGGTCAACTCTTGAACCTTTGACCTTTACATCATCCCCAAATAGCCATTTACCCCTTTGGGACTTCCACTGTTTACACATAAGTCCCTGTACCTTTACTTACTCGCAACTCAGTCCCTGAAACTCTTTGCATTCCTCTGGGACTTCTGCTAAAAAGGGGTCTAGTAGCCTCTTAATCTTAGGCTATCCTACATCTCTAGGCCTGAAAACTGGGATGTTACACCTTCCAACAATGATTTTTATCTAAATTACTCATAAGATAAAGTCTCAAACACTTTTCATCATTCACTAGGCATTAAAACGCTTATCACAGCTAAAAACCCTCTAAACGATGATTTAAAAGTTTCAAGGTAATCTCTTAGAACCATGTGATAATCCCAAATTTACAACAAGAGCTTAGGTGTTTCAAATTCAATATCCAAGATTTTTAAAGAAAAATTCAAGTATGGCAATGGTTTCTAGGAGCTAAAAAGGTTTTGAAATAAGGGGAAATGAATCATTTGCAAGAGCATTTCAGTAGTTCAAAAAGGAGCCTTCTATACAACATTGCACAAGGCAAAGAGAAGGTAAATGGACATTTATGCCTCAGGTCGTGACCCAAAATAATCAAGGTTGCGACCAAATGTCACAGTGAGTGAAGTCTCTAAACTTCCATAACTAGTAGTGACCATTACATGTTCCTATCGCGACGTAAAATCACAAAAAGGTTTAGTCGCGACTAAATAACACAGAGAGCATATTAAGTCCAATATTTTGTTATAGGTCGCGACTGAAAGTAGTGAAGTCGCGACCAATGTTCACAGAGACTACCATGTGATAGTTTTCAAAATCCCAAAACATTTCATACTAACACCTTTTTAGTAAATAACAAATAGTTTCAAGTGGGGACCCAATTTTTAGCAATTCATTACACATTAAGATCAAAAATCAAAAGTTTTGTGACGAAAGATTGGATTATGGAAGAATTTTTACATTATTAGCATAGAAATAAGGACATCCTCCCCTACACTTAAACTTGACAGTATCCTCACTATCAATAAAACTTTAGAAATCACAGCACTTTATAAAGTCAATCAAATCTAGCTCTAACACAGCAAGTAATCTCATCACTCAATGCAAATTTTCCAATTAGGCATGCAGTCACATTCAAGTCATATAAAGCAATACGAGTAAAGCGGAGATGATAGGATGGGTAAGCTAAAGTCATGCATGTGAGTATGTAGGTGTCTCAGAGAAAAATCAATGAGTATGCATCACATGGATAGTAATGGGGTGTTATTCAAAACAGAAAGAAACCTAGAATAAATAGAAATAAACTGAAAATAAAAACTATCATACTGAGTTATCCCTTTCCAATTATCAAACCACAATATCAAGCATATAGCATTAGGAAAACTTGTAAAAGGTAAGAGATAGGAAAGGGATAACTTGGCTATCAAGGTGGCAGTGGGAACTCATAAAACTCTGAGAGATGGCTGTTTGATTGGGAAGTTGTCCCTATTATCTTCTCTCTCCACTCTGGCTTCCCAGGATCATGCACTCTGCTTACATCATGAAGCCCATCCAAGCTCGTCTTCAATGTTTCCTCTCTAAACTTGAACTTGCCCAACTATGGTTGGCAAGTAGCAGCAACAAGCTTAGGAGATATTTCCTTTGCATCCTTTGTATATCCCTCGAAGTTGCCCTTATCCAGCTTGTGTGGGGTTCCCAAGTTGTCATCTACTTCCTCAAGTGTCGCACTAAGCTGAGGTTGGTCTTCAACTACAACGTGCTTGGGGCACTCTCTTTCATACATACACTATTAGTAAGGAGAAAATTATTTAAAAATCTTAAGGTATGAGAGGTAATTTTTGACTGTGAGTGAGGAGAAGTAGGGTTAGAATGTATTGGCCCTTTAACCAAAATAGTGGAGTAAGGAACTGGAGGTCTGGAGAAGTCACTGGTTGCTTCTGCCATTTCTGGTCACGACCTATCAGGTTTATCTTCATCTTCTCGTCGTGACTCATGTTCACAGAGACTGTCTCTGGAATATTTGGTCGCGACCTCCTCATCCAATTATCGCGACTGGATGTCTTTAGAGTTGTTAGTCGCGACCCGTGTGTCTACTAGTTGTGACCTCTTCAACATCATATCGCGACTTGTCGACTTTGGGGTTTATGGTTGTGACCATAAAGTTTTCTTGCCGCGACCTAGTTTCACATAGAGGCTCCCTTCCAGTATTTGTTCTACTTATAACTTTCAGAACATCTTGGGACTCTGCAAAATCACTCACAACTCTTTTGCTAACACATTATCATTGTCATGCAAACTCAGTTCATGTTCATCCCTAGTCTCTTCAATAGCATAATCAATGGCATTCAAAGCAGTAAAAGCAGAATTATCGAAAGGGAATTTTATTGCTTCATTCATGTTAAAAACTACCACATGTTCTCCAACTTCTATTGTGATGGAGCTATGCTTCATACTAATGATGGTCTTGGAAGTTTGGAGGAAAGGTCTGCCTAGGATCAAAGTGTTGTCATTCACTAACTCATTGGACATGTCCAAAACATAAAAGTCTGCTAGGATCACTAACTCTTTGACCTGCACTAGAATATTGTAATGAAACATCCTTACTTACATACATCTTAGGGACCATTTGGTAGCATTTAGAACCACTTTGATGGTCATTGAAGTCCAATTTCTCAATCTGGAGTTTTACTCTTATCGAGTACTGTTCACTATGAAAATTCTAGATAAGTGACCTGACTTCGAAAAATCATAACTAATTCTACAAAAATCTAAATGAAGTGGTTCAAATTGATAATTGAATCTAACTCAATTATCTATCAGGGAAAAATAACTCGTTGTCCATTCATTGACCGAGTCAACGTCAGTCAACGTCACAACTTTACTGTTCATCCAACGGTTTTCTCCTGAATCCAGCATTCTGGTCCCAATTTTGATAATTTATATCTCCTTGTGTAGACATCCAAATAAGTCATAATATATATCAAAATGAAGCTTGGTATGTATACTATTTACCTTAAAAATATCATACATTTATTCATCCATTTACTATTTTTAATTATTTATCAAACATCATCTTGTCACCACGTGTTACTGTTCATAGTGCAATTTCCAGCATTCAACCTTGCAAACTTATGCATACATCCATCATATATCAGTCAAACATGCCAAACAACACTTATTATTAATTAATAAGTTGTTTTACATCTGAGTATGTACAAAATCCGCATATTTCTATTACAACATTTCCTGCCTAAACTCCGGCAGCAGAACGGCTATACTTTGTCTTTAAAAAGTAACTGATCTTGTACCGATTCGGTAATTCCTGTGAGAACCACCATTCTACGTAAGTACCCAGGAAAGACTGGATGAACCGGCTAGGTCCACTCACTTCCAACTTCCTTAGACAGTACCTACGTACACAGTACGTATCAGCTCCTTTCTTCCCTACTGCTATCTTGTCATAATTTCGGCAGCATAACGGCGTCTCTTAAAATTCCCAAAATTTACTTCGGCATAACCTCCCCTGTAATGGGTTATTTATTGGAATGAGATTCAGGGGAATCTCAGTAGCAACAATCATAACAATATATGTAATGCAGAGTGACAGTGCTTGCTTGTGATTGTGTACAGATAAGTATGCTGCGTGCTTCCATACTCAATAACATATGATCATAGCATTGCAGTAGAGCTTCAGGCATAACATATAAGACAACAATCTAACCAAACAATATCACCACAAATCACAAAGCTATTACATAAAAGCTAGGATTAGTTACTACCTCAAAGGCTTAGCAGAACTCTAGAATCTCTATCTTGCTTCCAGCTCTGCCAGAACTTCCTTTCTTTCTTTCTTCCTATCACTTTCTCTCTCTAGCACTTCCTTCTCTCTCTTATTCTTGCTTGTCCATGGCATATGAAGAGCAAGGGGGTATTTATAGTTTCCTTCACTGGCATTCTTGTAATTTTGAAACCATATGAACTTGTGGTCCTGGTTTTTCCTGGATTTTCCTATTTTCTTTTATTCTCTTTTACTGCATCACCTAGGACACCTCAGCATGCACATTTCTCACATGTCACAATTCCTGGGACACCTCATCAGCTGACTCAGCATTTCCAGTCCAATCCAGTACCGGTCCAGTCTGATTTCCCACAAACTGGACTCACCGGCTAAGATTATGCCACATGTCCTTAACTTTTTCTTCTTCCTCTATGTTGGCGCCATGTGGAATCTTGCTGACACCTTTCACGCCATCCAATGCTATCCAGATAAGTCCAGGACTTTATCTGATCACCTCCTCGATTATCGTGCCGACCGAGTAACTTACTTTATTAAAACAACATTAAAATAGTATTTTAATGCCACTTTTTCCCACATATCACTGGGCCTACGTTTTTGGACTCTGGGAATGTTATCTTGGATCCTGATCAAGCTCAAGTACTCTGATGGCTCGATTCCCAAGAAACATCCCTTGGAAAATTACCAAAATCCCCTTGGGTGCCCTTTCTTGCACTATCTTAACCCTAAGGGTAAAATCGTCATTTTACACCCTTCTGTACCCTGTCAGGGTATATGCTGACTCTAAGTAACTTTATCTGTATGTACCTTGGCTTCTGGGCCTATCCAGAATGACTAAAATACCCTTCATACATCTACTACTCCTTTAGTACAACACAGGGGCATTTTCATAATTTCGCACTTTTCCGGGGTTCTGCCGGACACTAGCCCACCTATCAGTCCAAGTGTCTTATTAGGCCTAAGATGGCGCCATTATTGGTCCTTTCAGGGTCCATTACCCTCATGGCATGCATTACGAGGAATCTTCCCCTGGCCATGTTCCTCGAATATTTTAACTATTATACACCGTTTATATACATCTCCGGACACCGGGTCCTTTTACCAGATACACTAGCCTACTGTGTTTAGGCATCCCTGTGGGTTATAACGGTCATCTGACTGAGGTCATTCGAACTCATTCAGTCCCTTTTTAAATACCGATAAATCTCCCTATCGGATACCCGGAGGCCTCACACTCCCGTCTGGATTTTCTAATTTGCGAATAACTTTTTCTACAAACCTCCTATCGGTATTCTGTCAGTTTCCTGACATCCGTCCCATCAGGACGCATCATCCTGTAATTTCTCACTTATATCTGAAATCTAGGATATCCGGTAGGAATTTTTATAACTTTTAGACGATCAGATCATTTCTGGCTATCTGGAGTCTTGAAAAATTCCGGTATTAAGCCAGATTACCGAGCATCACTTGCTCTCTCTACTGGTGAAATCTGGGACTGAAATACTTTCGGACAGTCCAAACCTCTTTCGGCCTGACTTTCTTTAATTATACTTTAGCCCCAAGGAACTTTTCTTCTTTTCATTTAAGTCCCTTTTTATTTGGCTAAAATTACACTTAAGGACCCCACCTTTTTGTCTACTTTTCTTTTTGGCCTTGTACTTTTTCATAATTGCATTTAAGTCCCTTCATTCTCTTTCTTTTACAATTTAATCCCTTTCTTTGCATGAATGGCCATCATATCCCTAGGGACTTTCACTATTTACACATAAGTCCATGGACTTTCACTTATTTGCAGTTTAGTCCCTAAAAACCCTCTGTATATTTTTGGGACTTCTGCTAAAAGGGATATATCTATTTCAGGCTACGTACTAAGTCTCTGGCCTGAAAATTGGGATTTTACATGTAACATCCCAAAATTTCTCTATCTGTATAAGACTGATAGCGGAAAGAGTTATGAAGGGATTTTGATGGTCATTTTGGAAAGAAAGGGACTAAAGTGAAAACTCTAAAAGTTCTATGGTGCAAAGTGAAAGTAGACATAAGCTTTGGGCCATTAAATGGTAATTATGAGAAAGTTGAGCCGAAAAAGGCCTAAAACTGCCTGAAAGCAGTTTAGTCTCAAATTTTACCATAAAATATAAAAAATTATTCTGATCAGTTTAACGTAACACAAGAAATTTTGATTTGAGATCCCGATAAATTGATATGAATTTCCAAAGTCTAGGGAAATTATTACAGTATTTTTTGGACCTCAGAATTATATGAAACTTGGTAGTAAATTCTTATAAATAATATAAGAATTTATGAAACTGACAGAAGTAAAAAAGGAGTCCTGTAGAATTAATTATAAAATTTACGGTGAAATCGGACATCAATAAAGGGTTAAAGGAAATGTAGAAAATTTTTATCAGGACTTTTGGGTCTCAGAAAATTATGAGACTTTGTAGGAAATTAATTTTATATTACAATTAATTTCTAAAAATTTTAGAACCCTTAAAATAATTTTATAGAATTTATTCCAAAAATCAGGAGAATTTAAGGATATTAGTATAGGTTGTGCCTTGGGAATTGACCCAAATGGCAATTGGACTCAATTTAGGTCCTAAGTGACGTTTTATAGCAGCCCAAGATGATAAGGAATGATCTTGTGGCCAAAAGAATTTTTAAGATATTTTTATAAAAAAAAACAGAGAGAAAGGAGGAAGTTTCAAGACATGTGAGGTGTATGGTGAGGTGTCCCATGTAGGACCCACCTTGTGCCACATGTCAAGCATAGCAAGAGTAATGAATTATCACATGTGCCTCATTACACTAAAATATTATAATAAATAGTTTAATGATGATTAAGATTAATTAGTCATAAAATCAACAAATGAGAGAAAGAATTAAGTCATTGTAATAATTAGCATTTCCAAGGGTGGATTAGTCCTAAGTACCCTAAAAATTGTCTATAAATACCTCCCTCCATTCCTTCATATTACGTTAAGAACAAGAGGGGAAACTCTTGAGGATTGAAAACTCAAACAAACTAAAGAAGAGACAAGGCACTTTGGTTCAAAGCAATCAAGGTTTAAGGTAAGCAATCTTCTTAGTTCTTATGTATATGTTTTTGAAGATTGAAACTTAGGTTTTAGTGGTTGGAAAACCTATTTTTCCTTGATTCTCCATGCTGTCCAAATCTGGACAGAAATGAAGAAAAAAGAGAGTAGTAAGATAGAACTATGAAATATTAACCTAGATAAGCTTGAATTATTGGCTATATCTTGAATTAATTGTGTAATCCTTGAAATCCCAACTCATGTGACTTTTGGTGTAACATCCCGATTTTTGGTCTAGGAGATCGGGACAGTTCATCTAGGTCCAAGATGAGGAATGTGAGAAATATCCTAAGTCTCAAGCCTAGGAATTCTGCAGGTAGCTTGATATGGGCTGGCTCCTGTGTAAGATAACCTGATATGGGCGGGTTGTTGAGCCTTTCAATTAACGATGACTCCCGAAGAGTTTAAGGGATGAGTTATTGAAAGAGAATTTCTAGACCTTAAGATGAGGGATGAGAAGATGAGCAACGAGGCCAGAAAGAGAATGCAGGGGCAAAATCGTAATTATAGGAAAGATCGGGCTGGTAGCCGATGAGTACCATATTTTGCCAGAAAATAAAGAAAATTATGCTGATCATTTCACTGAACTGTGAAATGTGCATACGAGGTTTCTATGAGTATGAAAGAATTATGGAAAGTTTAAGGACAAAAAGGTGGGGTCCTTAAGTGTAATTTTAGCCAAATAAAAAGGGACTTAAATGAAAAGAAGAAAAGTTCCTTGGGGCTAAAGTGTAATTAAAGAAAGTCAGGCCGGAAGTGGTTTGGACTGTCCGACGGCATTTCAGTCCCAGATTTCACCGGTAGAGAGAGCAAGGGACGCTCGGTAATCTGGCTTAATACAGGAATTTTTGAAGACTCCAGATAGCCAGAAATGGACTGATCGTCCAAAAGTTATAAAAATTCATACTGGATATCCTAGATTTCAGATCTAGGTGAGAAAATACAGGATGATGCGTCTTTATGGGGCGGATGTCAGGAAACTGACAGAATACCGATAGGAGGCCTGTAGAAAAAGTTATTCGCAAATTAGAAAATCCATACGGGAGTGTGAGGCCTCTGGGTATCCGATAGGGAAATTTATCGGTATTTGAAAAGGGACTGAATGAGTTCGGATAACCTCGGTCAGATGACTGATATGACTCACAGGGATGCCTGAACACCGCAGGTCAGTGTATCGGACAGAAGGAGCCAGTGTCCGGATATGTGTATAAACGGTGAATAATAGATAAAATATTCAATAATTACTAACAGGGGAAGATTCCTCGTAATGCGTGCCATGAAGATAATGGACCCTGAGAGGCCCAATAATGGCACCAACAAGGCCCAGTAAGACACTTGGACTAATAGGTGGGCCAGTGTCCGGCAGAACCCCGGAAAAGTGCGAAATTACGAAAATGCCCCTGTGTTGTACTAAAGGGGTAGTAGATGAATGAAGGCATTTTGGTCATTCTGGATAGGCCCAGGAGCCAAGGCACATACAGATAAAGTTACTTAGAGTCAGTATATGCCCTGACAGAGTACAGAAGGGTGTGAAATGACGATTTTACCCTTAGGGTTAAAATAGCGCAAGAAATGGCACCCAAGGGTATTTTGGTAATTTGCCGAGGGATGTTTCTTGGGAATCGAGCCATCAGAGTACTTGAGCTTGATCAGGATCCAAGATAACGTACCCAGAGCCCAAAAACGTAGCCCATGGAGTATGTGGGAAAAAGTGGCATTAAAATACTATTTTAATGCTGTTTCAATAAAGTAAAGTTACTTGGTCGGCACGATAACCGAGGAGGTGATCAGATAAAGTCCGGGACTTATCTGGAGAGCATTGGAAGGCGTGAAAGATCCCTTCCAGATGCCACATGGCGTCATCTTAGAGGCAGAAGAAAAGTTAAGGACACGTATTACGGTGCAAGACTCTGGACCGGTACTGGATTGGACTGAACTGCTGAGTCAGCTGATGAGGTGTCCAGGAATTGTGACATGTGAAGAATGTGGCGATGAGGTGTCCCGGTGAGGTGTCCTGGATGATGTCATGCATGATGCAGTAAAAAGGAATAAAGAAAATAGGAAAATCCAGGAAAAACCAGGACCACATGTTCAGATGGCTTCAAAATTATAAGAATGCCATCCATTAAAGCTATAAATACCCCCCTTCCCCTCCCATTTTAGGCATCCCACGTTTTTGGCAAGAAAAGAGAGAGAAAGAAGAGAGAGAAGGAGAAAGAAAGAAAGAAAGAAAGGAAGTTTTGGTGGAGTTGGAAGCAGTATAGAAGTTCTGGAGCTCTGCTTTTGAGGTAGTAACTAATCCTAGCTCTTATGTAATGTCTTTGTGATTTGTTGTGCTATTGTTTGGTTGGATTGTTGTCTTATATGTTATGCTTGAAGCTCTATTACAATGCTATGATCATATGTTATTGAATATGGAAGCACGCAGCATACTTATCTATACACAATCACAAGCAAGCACCGTCACTCTGCATTACATATATTGTTATGATTATTGCTACTGGGATTCTTTTGAATCTTATTCCCAAAAATAACATTACAGGGGAGGTTCTGTCAAAATAAAATTTGGAAATCTTAAGAGACGCCGTTAGGCTGCCGAAATTCTGGCAACAAAGAAAGGAACTGATACGTACTGTGTACGTAGGTGCTGTCTAAGGAGGCTGGAAGTGAGTGGACCTAGCCGGTTCATCCAGTCTTTCCTGGGTACTTACGTAGAATGGTAGTTCCTACGGGAATTACCGAATCGGTACAAGATCGGTTACTTTCTACAGAAGGAATGTAGTAGTTATGCTGCCGAATTTTAGACAGGAAGAGATGTAATAGAAATAAGAGAATTTGGTTTATGATTTGTTGTATGACATTTTATTATTTAATAATCAATATTGTTTGGCATGTTCAATTTGTGAATGGGGAATTAAGGGAGAAATTCGCAGGTCTTGAGGTAGCAGTGTTCTGACCTCAGTTTGACCCAGTAAATGGAGGAGTTTGGCTATGAAATTTGGTTAGCCAGTAGTACACATCTGGCGCATTACGTGGATAGGTAATAAGACTTGTTTGGATGTGTAGAATGAGATTAAGCAGTTTTCAAATTAAAGTCCAGAATAAGGAACTTAAGAGTAAAATTTTGAATTTCTGGGCTTAAGTTAAGATATAATCAAGCTAATATTACTTCTGCAAGTGTACTCTGAGGGGTCTAAGGGAGGATGTTTCATTTGGCCTAGGATAGAATTGAAGGAAGATTGAATTTCAATGATCTAATGCTTCCATTGAATTTATATAATGATTTTGTGTAGGATTGAATAAGATTGGAACCTTGGAAACATTGAAATTGAGAAAGGGACAATTTGAAACCTTCTTTGTACTGTTCATGCGTATGAACAGTGTGATATCCCAGTTTTTAGGCCTAGAGACTCAGAAAGTAAGCCTGAAATAGAGAGACTACCAGACCCCTTTGAACAGAAGTTCCAAAAACATACAGAAGGTTTTTAGGGACTAAACTGCAAATAAGTGAAAGTCCGGGGACTTATATGTAAATAGTGAAGGTCCCCAGAAATATAGTGGCCATTTATGTAAAGAAAGGGATTAAATTGAAAAAGAAAGAAAAGGAAAGGACTTAAGTGCAATTATGGAAAGTTTAAGGTTAAGAAGGAAAAGTAGACAAAAATGTGGGGTCTTTAAGTGTAATTTTAGCCAAATAAAAGGGACTTAAATGAAAAGAAGAAAAGTTCTCTGGGGCTAAATTGTAATTAAAAAAAGTTAGAAAGTTAGGCCGGAAGTGGTTTGGACTGCCCAAAAGCATTTCAGTCCCAGATTTCACCAATAGATAGAGCAAGTGATGCTCGGTAATCTGGCTTAATACAGGAATTTTCTCCGGACTCCAGATAGTCAAAATTGATCTGATAATGAAAAAGTTATAAAAATTCCTACCAGATTGTTGGAAATTGTGCCCTAGGGGCCAATCATTGTATCATGTTATCATATTATTTGCATGTTTACTATGATGACAATCCTTGGATAACTCGTGATCTTATCCTAAATGTCCCTGGTCGGTCATCTATGTGGGAGCAGAGATGAAATAAGACCAGTATGACTTTGAAGATATATAGAGATATAAATCAAAGTCATAAGAACATGTAAGAGTACAGGGTGTTGGACCGACCCGCAATGAGAGAGCTGCATGGGTTAAGTCATAAGTTTCTCTCATATACAAGCCATGTCACTATGCCCTTTGACCTGAGATCATCATGGATTCCTACATGACAAACGCTCAGCTTTGACCTAGTCAAAAGTCACTTTTGACCGAGTGATCATAAAGGCTATGCTCGGGCTTAGTGGTTTTTCATGCGGAGGAATGTGAATGGTCAAGATGGAATTTGTCCCTCACATTCGTAGAGAGATATTACTGGGCCCCTCGATGAGTGAGTCTGAGAAATGTATGGCCATACTGGAATGGAAGGGTAGTTCCATTTCTATATTCAGACTACTCAGGGATCGAGAAAGTAACGGTCAGGAACAGGAGGATGACGTTCACCATGCCTCATCCTTGACCGAAATATCGTGTGACAAAAGGGACGTGATATGGTTGTATGAAAGGTTACATCGTTTAACGATCCTCATATGTTTTGGGTAGTCGTAATGCCTTGCTAGAGACCGCTTACGACTTGTGGGTCAGTATAGTAACTGGGCCACTGCCAACTTCATATGGGCCTACAGGGTCGCACACAAAACAGCCCAATGCGAGCTATGATGTCCAGATTCATTGAATCTAAGAGATGTCTAGATTCAATGAATGATCTAGGGTGGATATATATTTTATATATATATAAATCAGTATATATATATTATATATAATATAAGAGATATTTGTAAGATTTAATTTATAAGGATAAATTAAATCTCTATCACTTTTGAATTTGAATTTAAATGGATATGATCTATTTGAATTTGAAATTCAAATTGATAAGATATCTCAAATTTGATTTATAAGAATAAATCAAATATAATTCCGTCTTATCTTTATTTTAAATTAAATAAATAGGTGAATTAAATCTGTGGGACGGATTTAATATAAACCATATTTATTTAATTAGTTTCTTATTAAATTATGCAATATATGATATTGTATTAATTCAGAATTAATATAAGATTAATTCTGAAGCCCGGCCCTATTAGAAGCCCGATAGCTTCCTATATATTTGACATTAGGAGCTAGGGTTCTAGACATAATATACATCTCTACACACACATTCAGACGTGAAAAGAGAGGGCAGGGAGAGTGCAAAAGGTTTGCACATAAGAAACTGCCGAGATAGAGATGGTGAGGACGGAATCTCTAGAAAGCCCTAGAGGGACAAGAGGCGCTAGCACGTCGTTCGCAATTGGAACGCTGTTCGTGTGGATACCGGTAGAGGAAGACGATCTGAGCTGTCGACTTCTACGATACGGCCAGACACGAAGAAAGGTCGCGACCAGAACACACTTAGGTCGCGACCAAACGGGCATCTGAACGTCAGAAATCCGAAAAGAGGATACAGGTCGCGACGTGAAGTTGAAGAGGTCGCGACTAAAAGCTCCAGAGGCGACAGGTCGCGACTAGAAGCAGAGTAGGTCGCGACTAAAAGCTCCAGAGGCGACAGGTCGCGACTAGAAGCAGAGTAGGTCGCGACTACAAACTCCAGAGGCGACAGGTCGCGACTAGAAGCTGAGGAGGTCGCGACTGAAAGTTCCAGAGGCGAGGAGTCGCGACTAGTGGACACTGAGGTCGCGACCAAAGCTCGAAACCGAAGGTAACACTTCTTTCTCCTTGACTTAAACACATTCGGTAGATCCTGGCTGGGAATGGAAAAATTTTTAAAGTTAATTTCCGCTGCGTGTCTTCCAATTCCCTTCACAGATATCCTAGATCTCAGATATAAGTGAGAAATTACAGGAATATGCGTCCTGATGGGGCGGATGTCAAGAAACTGACAGAATACCGATAGGAGGTCTGTAGGAAAAGTTATTCGCAAATCAGTAAATTCAGACGGGAGTGTGAGTCCTCCAGGTATCCGATAGGGAGATTTATCGGTATTTAAACTGAGACTTAATGAGTTCGGATGATCTCAGTCAGATGACTGTTATGACCCAAATAGATGTCTAGACACAGTAGGCCAGTGTATCTGATAAAAGGAGCCGGTGTCCGGAGATGTGTATAAACGGTGTATAATAGCTAAAACACTTGATGAACATTGCCAGGGGAAGATTCCTCGTAATACGTGCCATAAAGGTAACGGACCCTAGGAGGCCCAAGAATGGCGCCATGAAAGGCCCAATAAGACACTTGGACTGATAAGTGGGCCAGTGTCCGGCAGAACCCCCAAAAAGTGTGAAATTACGAAAATGCCCCTGTGTTGTACTAAAGAGTAACAGATGAATGGAAGGGATTTTGGTCATTCTGGATAAGTTCAGAAGCCAAGGTACATACAGATAAAGTTACTCAGAGTCAATATATGCCTTGACAGGGTGCAGAAAGGTGTAAAATGATGATTTTACTCTTAGGGTTAAGATAGTGCACGAAAGGGCACCCGGGGTATTTTGGTCATTTTGCAGGGGATATGTAATTGAGTTTAGACCCAGTATAAAAATGTTAGTGATATAAAGGACCCAGATACTAAATTTGAGGTCAAAAGACATAATATGGACTTTTAGAAAAATTAGATTCAGAAAACAGTCCAGTTTTCGAGGAGACGGACCGGGCCAATACCGGATTGGACCGAAAAGCTTCCAGAAGGCTTCTTGCTCTCCCAAATTATGCCATGTGAAGAATGTGAGGGATGAGGTGTCCCCTTAGGTTTCCCTTGATGATGCAGTAAAAGGAATAAAAGAAAATAGAAAATTCCAGAAAAAACGGTGGCCACAAGTTCAGAAGGCTTCAAAATTATGAAAATGCCATCCATCAAAACTATAAATACCCCCTTTACCTTCATATGCCATGGCCAAGAGCCCATTTTAGAGAGATAAGGAGTTCTAGAGAGAGAAAGTGAGAGGAAGGAAAAAGAAAGAAAGTTCTGGCGGAGCTGAAAGTAGTATAGAGATTCTAGAGTTCTGCTAAGCTTTTCAGGTAGTAACTAATCCTAGCTTTTATGTAATAGCTTTGTGATTTGTTGTGCTATTGTTTGGTTGGATTGTTGTCTTATATGTTATGCTTGAAGCTCTATTACAATGCTATGATCATATGTTATTGAATATGGAAGCATGCAACATACTTATCTGTACACAATCACAAGTAAGCACCGTCACTCTGCATTACATATATTGTTATGATTATTACTACTGAGATTCCCCCGAATCTCATCCCAATAAATAACCCATTACAGGGGAGGTTATGTCAAAGTAAATTTTGAGAATTTTAAGAGACGCCGTTATGCTGCCGAAATTATGACATGATAGCAGTAGTGAAGAAAGGAGCTGATACGTACTGTGTACGTAGGTACTGTCTTAGGAGGCTGGAAGTGAGTGGACCTAGCCGGTTCATCCAGTCTTTCCTAGGTACTCATGTAGAATGGTAGTTCTCACAGGAATTACCGAATCGGTACAAGATCAGTTACTTTCTGAAGATGAAGCGTAGCGGTTATGCTGCCGGATTTCAGGCAGGAAAAGATGTATTAGAAATATGGGAAATTTTGTACATACCTAGATGTATAACAACTTATTATTTAATAATAGATACTGCTTGGCATGTTTGACTGATACATGATGGATGTATGCATATGTTTGCAAAGTTGAGTGCTGAAATTTGCCACCATGAACAGTAACTCGTGGTGACTTAGTGATGTTTGACTTATAATTAAAAATAGTAAATGAATGAATAAATGTATGACATTTTTATGGTAAATAGTAGACATACCAAGATTCAATTTTATATATATAATGACTCATTTGGATGTCTACACATGGAGATATAAATTATCAAAGTTGGGATCAGAATGCTGGATTCAGGAGAAAAACACTGGATGAACAGTAAAATTGTAACGTTGACCTACAGTGACTTGGTCAAATAATGGTCAATGAGTGATTTTTCCCTAAAATATAATTGAGTTAGCTTCATGTAGCAATTTGAACCACTTCATTTTGATTTTTTTAGAATTAATTATGATTTTTTGAAGTCCAGTCACTCATCTGGAATTTGCACAGTGAACAGTACTCGATAAGAGTAAAACTCCAGATTGAGAAATTGAACTTCAATGACCTTGTAAGTGGTTCTAAATGCTACCAAATGGTCCCTGTAACATACAAAAGTAAGGATGTTTCAAACAGTGATTGGAATTTCATGATTTTGATATTTCCAATGGGTTTAAAATGCAAAATTGTGTAGGATTAAGTAAGATCAAAGTCTTGGAAGCATTGGAATTGAAAAGAGGAATTTTTGGAAAATTATAGGTGCTATTTCTGTTTCTGTCCAGACCTGAAGAAAACATTGGAATTTTGCAATTCTGAATCCATATTTGGATTCCTTGGGTAAAATTGTGTGGGATATAGTCAAGGCACAAATTAATTCAAAGGACAAGGCAATTAACCACAAATAAAGAAAGTTAAGGGTGTATCGGTTCCGAAAAATGAACTTAAATTATTAAGTGAAGTTCAAAGCTGAATTGGTATGGATTGTAATAAGTGTATTACTCTACCATGATTAGGCTTTGAAATTTGTGAAAGAGAGGACCAAAAGACCAAGAAAGAAAAGGTTAAAGGAGAGCTATTCCAAGGTAGTAAACTTACCTCACTTGTATGCTTTGCTTGCTTGGATGTTTTATGTGTTGAATGTTTACTTTGATTATGTGAAGCATGTATGATTAAATGATGCTCTGTTTCTTTTTAAGCTATGGCCATATGTTATAATTTAAGGAACATGGAAGCATGTAAAGATATCATTATGCAAGCATGATCATTAAGCACACACATATTAACATCAAGCATTGAGTTGCATACACTGTTTGGTTTCTATTTGCTACTGAGATTTCCCCTGAAATCTCACCCCTTCCATTATACAAACATCATAGCAGGGCCATCTTATGGAAGCAAGGAAGGAGAATGAAGAAGTTTTGATGCATAAATATGTTGTTGTATAAGAGACTTTTTATGGGAAATATGTAATGTGTGTATTAAATACTTGTTCAGTTTTGGTTATGTTTGTTGAGACTTAGGAAAAATAGCTAACCTTTGAATAAATGTATAAGACTTTACAATATGATAATAGACATGTTTAACTTCGTTTTGGTACTAAGAACATCTTATTCCGATATTTGTACAAAGAGAACGAATTTTTCAAAGTTAGGGAACCAAATCTGGAAACTGTGAAACTGACCAAATGAACAGTAATATTCCACGTCAATACTGTATTAATTGGTTTGTATTTTGGTCAGATTCATATTTTTTCCTTAAATAAACTTATGGTATCTTCGTATAGCAACTTGAACCACTTCATTTTGATTTTTCTATAATTAGTTATGAATTTTTTAAGTTGAATCACTTGTCTGGAATTTTACCAAATGAACAGTAACTTCAGATTGTGTAATTTGACTTCATTGATCATATAAGTGGTTCCAAATGCTACTGTTTGGTCCCTAAGATGTACAAAAGTTAGGATGTGACAAATATCCTGAAGGATTCCCTTAAGATACCTAATTGACCTATAAGTTAATTGGAGCACTATATTTGTGTCTCTAAGATTGTCAATACCTAAGGCTTTATATACCGACCAAGGCATTACGTTAATGGCCGCCCCTAGATCTAGCAACGCTCCCTTAATAGGAACATTTCTTATAGTGCATGGGATTGTGTAGAAGCTTGGGTCTTGGCACTTAACCAGTAGTTCAGCCTTAGAAAGTGATAACACATTAGCACTCACCTGAATTCTCTCAAGAGGCCTAAACTTCTTTTTATCAGCACACAATTTTTTTAAAAATTTAGCATACTTAGGGTTTCTCTTGAGGAATTCAACCATAGGGATGTTTATTTCTAACTTATTGAATAGAGTATAAGCATCTTTAGCAAAATTAGGGTCAATCTTTTTATTTATAGCAAAGTAAGATTTAGGAAAAGACAGATCTTTAATACTTACCTCCTTACCTTTGTACATAAAGGCTCCTTGCTTGCTCGACTCCGGCTTTTCCTCAAGTTGCTTTCCTTTATATGCTGGACTTGGTACTGTTGTTGCCTCTTATTACAGCTCTTGTATCTCCACTTGGGATTGTGAGTTTTGTCACATCCTAACTTTTCCCTATCGGTATAATACTAATAGAGGAAAGAGGTTTGGAAAGGATTGTGATGATGAATAGAGAAGAAAAGAATGATAAGATGAAGATTTAAAAAAGAGGAACTAAAGTGAAAAGTATAAAAGTTCCATGGTGCAAAATGTAAAGTAGACATGAATTTTGGGCTATTAAGTGTAATTATGAAAAGTTGAGGGCCTAAAGTGTAATTTTCAAAAGTTTAAGGACCTAAATGTAATTTATCAAAAGTTCAAGGGGCAAAAGTGTAATTATGAGAAAGTTGAGCCAGAAAAGGCCTAAAAATACCCGGAATCAGTTTAGTCCCAAATTTTACCAGTAGCTAGAGAAAATTATTTCGGTTAGTATGACGCAACACAGAATTTCGATTTGAGGTCCCAAAAATTGATATAAATTTTTGAAGTTAGGAGAAATTATTACAGTATTTTTTGGACCTCAGAATCAGATGAAGCTTTACATTAAATTCTTATAATTAATATAAGAATTCATAAAACTGACAGGATCAGAAAAGGAATCCAGTAGAATTTCTAATGGAATTTACAGTAGAATAAAATACCTGATAAATACCTTTGGGAGATGTTTCTCGGGATTTGTGCCATAAAGGTAGTAGACCATATAAAGGCCCAAAATGAGATCACAAAGGCCCAATAAGGTAACTGGACAGTTATGTAGGCCAGTGTCTAAAGGAACCCCGGAAAAATGTGAAATTATGAAAATGCCCCTAGGTTGTAAAAATAAACAAGAGATGAATGGAGGGCATTTTGGATATTTTGGACAGGCCAAAAATGCCAAGATGAGTACAGGAATAATTACCAGAGTCAGTATATGCCCTGATAAGGTATAAAGAGATGTGAAATGACAATTATGACCTTAGGGTTAATATAGTACAAGAAAAGGCACCAAGGGTATTTTGGTAATTTGCCAAGGGATCTGTAATTAAGTTTAGACCCAGTACAAGAATGTTAATGGTAGGAAGAATCCGGATACCGGATTTAAGGTCAGAAAACAAATTATGGAATCTCAGAAAAATTAGATTCAGAAAACAGTCTGGTTTTTGGGAAATCGGACTGAGCCGGTACCGGATTGGACTAGAATTTTTTCAGATGCTTCCTCCCTTCACAATTTCCTCACATGGGCTATGAGGTGTCCCTTGATGATGTCATGGATGATGTCATAATTATATTTTAAGAAAAGTTAAATCCAAGAATAAATGTGAGCCATTAGATCAAATAGTGCACAAAGTAATCTTGGCCATTCATTTTCCATGAAATTTTCTATTAATACCCCCACTATTCCTTCCCAAAACTGTGAAGCAAGAAGCCTTGGGGAAACTATGGCAAAATGAAAGCTCAAGCCAAGACAAAGAAGAATCCAAGGTCAAAAGTTCAAGCAAGCTAGAGATTAAAGGTAAGGAATCTATCCTAACTTATTTTCCTTTAATTTGGGAGCTTGAACTTAGGGTTTTCATGGAAGAAAGTTGAGGTTTCTATAAGGTGTATATGCTGTCCAAAACCTTAGATGAAAGGAGAAAGAAGAAATTAAAGTTAGAGTTATATGATTAAAGCTTAAACAAGCTAGTTAGATGATTGGTTGTTGAATCAAGTTGATATTCTTGACTTTGCCATGAATGAAACAGTTCAGTTTGCACTGTTCATGATAGAAGGAGATGGAATTTCAATGATCTAATGCTTCCATTGAATTTATATGATGATTTTGTGTAGGATTGGATAGGTTTTGAACCTTGCAAACATTGGAATTGAAAGTTGTAATGTTTGGAATTCTTTTATGTACTGTTCACTCGCATGAACAGTGATTTGAATTTCATGATTTTGATGATTCCAATGGTTTTAAAATGAAAAATTGTGTGGGATAAAGTAGAGAAACAAGTATGGGAAGCATTGGAATCAAAATGAGAGTTTTTGGAAGAATTGTGGGTGTTTTTCAAATCTGTCCAGAACAGTGCATGGGAGCTCAAATTTCATGATTTTTAGCTAATAAATGATTCAAAAGATGAAATTGTGTAGGGTAAGGTCAAGACATCAATTGATTCAAAGGCCAAGTCAATTGGTAAAGATTAAAGGGAGTTATGTTAGTTAAAGGAAGTTTAATGTTCAAAAGAAGTTAGATGGTAATAAATGGATAATTATGTGATTTTAGGATTTGATTGTGGACTCCAAAGTGGCAGCCACATATCAAGGAAAAGTAAGAAGGAAGAAGCAAAGTTAAAGTGAAAGGAAGTAAAGCAATAAGGTAGTAAACTTACCCTAAACTTGTATTGAATGTTATGCTTGATTGTGCTATGGCTTTGTTAAATTGTGTGCATATGTGTAGATGATTGAAGCTCTGTTTCTATGATTACTTTGGCCAATTGTATTTCATATGATACATGGAAGCATGCTCATTACACTTTGGTAACACTTTCATAAGCAAGCACAAGTATTTACATTAATATATGTATTGTTAGTATCGTTTGCTACTGAGATTTCCCCAGAAATCTCACCCCATCCATGTAATCCCAATCCCAATAGGTTTATGAATGAGGAAAGAGGATGAAGAAGCATGAAAAGGAGTTAGGGATTGGTCAATGTAAATGTTATATGATGTTATGTGAAGAATTCTTGCAAGTAATGATGCTGTATGGCCACTTTGAACAATAATGTTTATGATGTAATGAAAAATAGTAAATGATGGAATAAAAGTATGAAATTTTACAGACATTTAGTTAACATGTCAAGCTTCGTTTTGACACCAAGAACACCTTATTTCGATGTCTTTACAAAGAGAACCAATTTTCCAAAGATCCCACTAGAATTTGTTTTCAGAATTTTTGACCAAATGAACAGTAAACTTTAACGAATAAACTGTATCAATACCATTTCAATAAACTGTATTAATACCAAATGTCCAGGAAATTATTTTTCCCTTAAACTTCAAGATGTTATCTTTGAGTAGAATTTTGAACCACTTTATTTTAATTTTTCTATAATTAATTATGATTTTTCAAAGTTTGTCGCCGAATCTGAAATACCATATGAACAGTAATTCGCCAATAGTAAAAATTCCAGATGTAGCTAATGGACTTCAAAGGTCATGTAAGTGGTTCTAAATGCTACCGAATGGTCCCTAAGACGTACGAAAGTAAGGTTGTTATATTTTGGTATCAGAGCAGAAGTTTCTAGCATCAGATAGGATAATCCCCATACCCTAACTCTAAGTAATAAGTATGTTGTTAAGTTAGGGTATTTATTGGGATAGTTAGTCTTGATTATTAAAGCAAAATTTTGCAGGAGTAGATATGGGATTTCATAAGGTTAAGTCTGAGCCATCAGTTAATCAGGGAGACCCCTGACCAATAGTGATATATGAAGATGATATACATCCAGACTTTGATTCTTCAAACAATGAAGAGAGTTTAGGCGATAGTATAGGGAATCAGTCAGGAAGGTCTACAGTAGAATATCCCATAGATGTTTCTATAGACTTAAACTTGTAGTTTAAAGATTTTGTATAGATTCAGCATGATATTGTGCATGCACCAGATGCTACTACACCAGATAATAATGAGTCTAGAAATTCCATACAATATGAGTTTGTGGGAGTGCCATCTAACCCTGATATAAGCTCTAATCCTCCGATGAGAGGACAGATTACGGCTGAGGAAGATAAGTACTTATAACATCCCAAATTTTGGTACTAAGTTGTATGTACAGGTTAAATGAAATATATGAAATTTTTGGAAAAGATGTGGCCATATTTATGTAAAGAAAAGGATTAATTGGAAGAGGAAGAAAGTCTAAAAGCCAAAGTACAAAATTACGAAAATGCCACTGTGATGCCCTAAGAAACCAGAAGTAAATGGAGAGCATTTTAGTCATTTCACACAATGAATGGATATCAGAGAAAATTTGATAGTAAATTATTATAATTAATATAAGAATTTATGGAGTTGACATAAGTCAAAAAGGAGTCCTGTAGAATTAATTATGGAATTTACGGTGAAAAAGAACACCGATAAAGGGTTAAAGGAAACGTATGTAATTTTTAACAGGACTTCTGGGGCTCAGAAAATTATGAAACTTTGTAGAGAATTCATTTTATATTAGAATTAATTTCTAAAAATGTTAGAACAATTAAAAGAGGTGTTTAACATTTATGCTAAGATCAGGGTGATTTATGGATATCGGTATAAGGAAAATACATTGGGATTTGGGCCAATTAGCTATTGGACCTAAAAGAGACCCAACATGTCATCCTAGGCCATCCCAATAAGGCCCAAAAGTTGTCTTGGAGCCCAAGTGATGTCATGCTAGTGAGGTCATGAGCCAAAGTGAAAGGATATTCCAAGATCAAACCTTTAACCATTAGATCAAATAGTTTCCAAAGTGATCTTGGCCTTCAAATGGCATAAGAATTTTGCTATAAATACCCCCCCTTTCCATTCATTCTTCACACCTAAGAGCTCCTTTAGAGAGAGAAGTGAGTTCTAGAGAAAGAAAGCAAGGAAGAAGCAAGGGTCTTGAAAGAGCAAGTAAGGTAAGTTGATGTTCTTCACTTTACCATTTTGGGTTGCACTATTCATGATAGAAGAAAATGGAATTTCAATGATTTAATGCTTCCATTGAGTTTATATGATGATTTTGTGTAGGATTGGAAAGGTTTTGAACCTTGGAAACCATTGGAATTAAAGGTTATAATGTTGAAAATTCCTCACGGGGACTGTTCACTCGCATGAACAGTGATTTGAATTTCCTAATTTTGATGCTTCCAATGGTCTTAAAATGAGATTTTGTGTGGGGGTAAAGTGGAGGAACAAGTATGGGAAGCATTGGAACCAAAATGGAAATTTTTGGAAAAAGGGAGCTTATTGAAACTAGACTTAGATTTTGTTTGGAATGGAGTTATAATTTGGTAATTATCTTGTAATGCCTAGGTTTTGACATTTGTGGCAAGGAAAGACCATTACAACAAGGAAAGGAAAAAGGATCTACAAGAGGTAGCAAGTGTTGGAGATTGTGCCCTAGGGGCCAATCATTATCTTATGAACATTGTTGATTTATGAATTTCTTAATTATGTTATCATATTATTTGCATGTTTACTATGATGACAATCCTTGGATAACTCGTGATCTTATCCTAAATGTCCCTGGTCGGTCATCTATGCGGGAGCAGAGATGAAATAAGACCGGTATGACTTTGAAGATATATGGAGATATAAATCAAAGTCATAGGCACGTGTAAGAGTACAGGGTGCTGGACCGACCCGCTATGAGAGAGCTGCATGGGTCAAGTCATAAGCTTCTCTCATATACAAGCCATGTCACTATGCCCTTTGACCTGAGATCATCATGGATTCCTACATGACAAACGCTCAGCTTTGACCTAGTCAAAAGTCACTTTTGACCGAGTGATCATAAAGGCTATGTTCGGGCTTAGTGGTTTTTCATGCGGAGGAATGTGAATGGTCAAGATGGAATTTGTCCCTCACATTCGTAGAGAGATATTACTGGGCCCCTCGATGAGTGAGTCTGAGAAATGTATGGCCATACTGGAATGGAAGGGTAGTTCCATTTCTATATTCAGACTACTCAGGGATCGAGAAAGTAACAGTCAGGAACAGGAGGATGACGTTCTCCATGCCTCATCCTTGACCTAAATATCGTGTGACAAAAGGGACGTGATATGGTTGTATGAAAGGTTACATCGTTTATCGATCCTCATATGTTTTGGGTAGTTGTAATGCCTTGCTAGAGACCGCTTACGACTTGTGGGTCAGTATAGTAACTGGCCCACTGCCAACTTCATATGGGCCTACAGGGTCGCACACAAAACAGCCCAATACGAGCTATGATGTATAGATTCATTGAATCTAAGAGATGTCTAGATTCAATGAATAATCTAGGGTGGATATGTATTTTATATATATATATAAATTTGTATATATATATTATATATAATATAAGAGATATTTGTAAGATTTAATTTATAAGGATAAATTAAATCTCTATCACTTTTGAATTTGAATTTAAATGGATATGATCTATTTGAATTTGAAATTCAAATTGATAAGATATCTTAAATTTGATTTATGAGAATAAATCAAATATAATTCTGTCTTATCTTTATTTTAAATTAAATAAATAGGTGAATTAAATCTGTGGGACGGATTTAATATAAACCGTATTTATTTAATTAGTTTCTTATTAAATTATGCAATATATGATATTGTATTAATTCAGAATTAATATAAGATTAATTCTGAAGCCCGGCCCTATTAGAAGCCCGATAGCTTCCTATATATTTGACATTAGGGGCTAGGGTTCTACAGATATCTCTACACACACATTCAGACGTGAGAAAAAGGGGCAGGGAGAGTGCAAAAGGTTTGCAGATAAGAAACTGCCGAAATAGAGACGGTGAGGACGGAATCTCTAGAAAGCCCTAGAGGGACAAGAGGCGCTAGCACGTCGTTCGCGATTGGAATGCTGTTCGTGTGGATACCGGTAGAGGAAGCCGATCTGAGCTGTCGACTTCTTGTGATCGAACCAGACACGAAGACAGGTCGCGACCAGAACACGCTGAGGTCGCGACCATACGGGCATCTGAACGTCAGAAATCTGAAAAGAAGAGGCAGGTCGCGACTTGAACCTGACGAGGTCGCGACTAAAAGTTCCAGAGACGAGGAGTCGCGACTAGTGGACGCTGAGGTCGCGACCAAAGCTTGAAACCGAAGGTAACACTTCTTTCTCCTTGACTTAAACACATTCGGTAGATCTGGCTGGGAATGGAAAAAATTTTTAAAGTTAATTTCCGTTGCGTGTCTTCCAATTCCCTTCAGTGGTATCAAAGCCATGCCGTTTTGTGTTTAAGTTGGGTTTGATTGTTGATACATGTGATGTATGTTAGACTTATTAGCTGATTATATGATAACATGCGAGATATGTATGACATATATGGAATCTGTTTATGTATGACATATACGGAATCTAAAAGGAAACTGAAATCGGTGGTGTATGTTAATTGATTTGATCAATTAATATTAATGGGACCGCCGTGGCTACTTGATCGTAGCACAACATAATCGTAATATGTACTGAATTTCCTAATATATGAATGTTTTGAAACATTTATTACCCTTCAAATAGTATGAATTTTGATTCTTGAATGTTTGGGTATGGTGAACAATATGGCTCTAGATTACAAGTGTTGTAATTTTTCTAAATACGGCCTGCGTGTCGTGCCTTCCTCTAATGACTCTCGTTGTACATTCTCTTCTCACTCACTCCCCTCGAATGTTAAAACGAGGTTTCCTTATGTAATTTTCCTATTCTAATTAGACAGCTTCTCTCATTGGCTTGAGGGGACTTAGGATAGGTGAGCCATATTGTATCACGTTTAAGATTATGCATCGTTTGATTAGATCACTGCATGTATGTTTTATATGCATAATACTGGTATGAGATACAACCGAGATACATGCAAACCGGATAGTTAATTAAACCCTCTAAAAGGAATCTTAAGTCATATGCCGTCAATTAATGAACACTTGTCAAAACCTCGATCGCTCATTTGTAGGCTCCACCAAAGTGGGTGCATTTGAGTTATCTTGGGGAGATAAGCAAGAGTAATGGTGCTACTCTTATGTTTGTTATTATTTGACTTAATTGAGATTATCAAAACGGTTTTGGGTCTCAAGGCATTAGATGGGATTACAACATGCCGGATCATATGATGATGGAATCCCATAAACATCTAAGAGTTACATGTGATGTAATTGGTAAAGTTGTTACCTACCTAAATAACTTAAAGTTGAGCGTCCTGCTAAAGCGGACTCAAGTTTAAACCAAATATGGATCTTAGCCCACTAATTATTACATTGAGGGTTGTTTTATTCAGTGGGAGATTGCTAATTAAATTGCATATTTTAATTGTAGAATCATGACGACTAGTAATACTGCTACATTATCGTTGCGATCTGTCCTTGAGAAGGACAAACTTAATGTGACAAACTTTCTTGACTGGTTCAGGAACTTGAGAATTGTTCTCAAGCAGGAAAGAAAGGTATATGTCCTAGATCAACCCATTCCTGAGGAGCCAGCAGCCAATGCTCCTAGAGCTCAGAGAGATTCTTATGCGAAGCATAAGGAAGACTCTGTCGATGTGGGATGCTTGATGCTTGCCACCATGGTTTCGGAGCTCCAAAGAGATCTGGAACACATGGAGGCTTATGAGATGATTGTGCATCTTAAGGAAATGTTCCAGCAACAAGCAAGACAAGAGAGGTATGAGACCACTAAGGCCTTACATTCCTGCAAGATGGCAGAAGGTGCATCAGTAAGTACTCATAAAGATGAAAGGGTACATAGATCACCTTGAGAGGCTTGGATTTCCCATGAGCCAGGAGTTAGCTACAGATTTGATCTTGAACTCACTCCCAGAAAGTTATGACCAGTTTGTCATGAACTACAACATGAACAACATGGAGAAATCTATTTCTGAACTGCATGGGATGCTTAAAACTGCTGAGCCGACTGTTAAGAAGAAGCCCAGTACTGTTTTATGGTTCAGAAAGGAAAGGGTATGAAAAAGAAAGGCAAGGGGAAGGGGAAGGGTCATGGCTCATCTGGTAAGACCAAAGAGTCAGGCAAGCCCGAAACCAAGCCTGCACCAAAGAAGGCAAAGCCTCCAAAGGAAGGAGTTTGCTTCTTCTGCAATGAACCGGGTCATTGGAAGAGGAATTACAAACTCTACCTTGAAGATCTGAAAAAGAACAAGAAGGATAGCGGGGCTATCGCTTCAGGTATTTATGTTATAGACATTCATCTCTCTACTTCCACTACATGGGTATTAGATACTGCATGTGGTTCTCACATTTGTATAAATGTGCAGGGCCTAAAGGACAGTAGAAAGCTGAAGAAGGGCGAAGTTGACCTACGAGTTGGAAATAGAGCAAAGGTTGCTGCTTTAGCTGTAGGCACTTATGAATTAGTTCTGCCCACTGGGCTTTTGTTAGTTTTGAACAATTGCTATTATGTTCCTGCTTTGAGTAGTAACATTGTTTCTCTTTCTTATTTGGATAAGGAAGGTTACACTTCCATTTCTGGGAATGGTAAATGTTCCATTTATCGTAATGATATTTTCTATGCTCATGGTGATTTGCATGTTGATCATTACATATTAAACTTGGAACAACCCAATCATGGAAATATCTATAACATAACCGCCAAAAGGGTCAAACCAAATGATTTGAATCCGACATACCTCTGGCACTGTCGTCTGGGCCATATAAATGAGAAACGCATTTCTAAACTCCATCAAGATGGATTTCTCAACTCATTTGATTTTGAATCATATGATACTTGCGAGTCTTGTTTGTTAGGAAAGATGACAAAGTCTCCTTTCACTGGGCATAGTGAGAGGGCCACTGATTTGTTGGGACTCATACATACAGATGTGTGTGGACCGATGAATACAAATGCCAGAAGAGGTTATTCGTACTTCATCATATTCATAGATGATTTCAGTAGATATGGCTACGTCTATCTAATGAAACATAAATCCGAATCTTTTGAAATGTTCAAGATATTTTAAAATGTAGTACAAAACCTGTAACACCCCAATTTTTAGGCCTAGAGATGCCATAAGGAGAAATCAAGGGCATAATCGTAATTATGGGAAAGATCGGGCTGGTAGCCTATGAGTACCATATTTTGCCAGAAAATAGAGAAAATTATGCTGATCATTTCACTGAACTGTGAAATGTGCATATGAGGTCTCTATGTGTATGAAAGAATTAGAAATGTGACCAGGGGTAAAATGGTCATTTTGGAAAAGTGTGCGCGTGAGTGCTTTTTCAGGCCAAAACAGCCCGGTCCGGATAAAATATCTGAAAATACCGGGAGATAGAGAAAATGATTCCGGATTGAATGAGGAGTCACAGAATTTTGATTTGAGGTCCCGATTTTTCTGTAAAAATTCCTGAAGATGGGAATTTACAGTTATAATCGGTAAAGGAAAGGCAGTCCGAATAGAAATGATCGGACAATGGCTAGAGGCCATACAGTGTTGTCTAAGGCCCGTAGTGACACCAGGGAAGGCCCAGGCCCATAATATCAGTTCAGGGGTAAGAGGGGCCGGTGTCCGGGAAAAATGTGCAAAATGACGAAAATGCCCTTATGTTATAGAATAACTGAAGAATGAGTAAAGGGTATTTTGGTCATTTGGCTAAGGTTAGACAGTCAAGAAGGGGTATCTGGATAGTTGACCAGGGCCAGAGAATACTCTGGTAAAATATGAAAAGACAATAATGCCCCTAGACCTAGTAAAGGAAATGAAAGGACTTAAGTGCAATTATGGAAAGTTTCAAGGCCAAAAAGGATAGTAGACAAAAATATGGGGTCCTTAAGTGTAATTTTAGCCAAATAAAAAGGGACTTAAATGAAAAGAAGAAAAGTTCCCTGGGGCTAAATTGCAATTAAAGAAAGTCAGGCCGAAAGTGGTTTGGACTGTCCGAAAGCATTTCAGTCCCAGATTTCACCGGTAGAGAGAGCAAGTGACGCTCGGTAATCTGGCTTAATACAGGAATTTTTGAAGACTCCAGATAGCCAGAAATGGACTGATCGTCCAAAAGTTATAAAAATTCCTACCGGATATCCTAGATTTCAGATCTAGTTGAGAAAATACAGGATGATACGTCCTTATGGGACGGATGTCGGGAAACTGACAGAATACCGATAGGAGGTCTGTAGAAAAAGTTATTCGCAAATCAGAAAATCCAGACGGGAGTATGAGGCCTCCGGGTATCCGATAGGGAGATTTATCGGTATTTAAAAAGGGACTGAATGAGTTCGGATGATCTCGGTTAGATGACTGATATGACTCACAGGGATGCCTGAACACCGCAGGCCAGTGTATCGGACAGAAGGAGCCGGTGTCCGGATATGTGTATAAACGGTGAATAATAGATAAAATATTCAATAATTATTAACGGGGGAAGATTCCTCGTAATGCGTGCCATGAAGGTATTGGACCCGGAAAGGCCCAATAATGGCGCCAACAGAGGCCCAATGAGACACTTGGACTGATAGGTGGGCCAGTGTCCGGCAGAACCCCGGAAAAGTGCGAAATTACGAAAATGCCCCTGTGTTGTACAAAAGTGTAACAGATGAATGGAGGGCATTTTGGTAATTCTGGACAGGCCTAGAAGCCAAGGTATATACAGATAAAGCTACTTAGAGTCAATATATGCCCTGACAGAGTACAGAAGGGTGTAAAATGACGATTTTACCCTTAGGGTTAAAATAGTGCAAGAAAGGGCACCCAAGGGTATTTTGGTAATTTGCCAAGGGCTGTTTCTTGGGAATCGAGCCATCAGAGTACTTGGGCTTGATCAGGATCCAAGACAACATTCCCAAAGCCCAAAAACGTAGCCCATGAAGTATGTGGGAAAAAGTGGCATTAAAATAGTATTTTAATGCTGTTTCAATAAAGTAAAGTTACTCGGTCGGCACGATAATCGAGGAGGCGATCAGATAAAGTCCTGGATTTATCTGGATAGCATTGGAAGGCGTGACAGGTGCCAGTAAGATGACACATGGCGCCAACATAAAGGCAGAAGAAAAAGTTGAGGACACGTATTACGAGGCAAGAGACTGGACCGGTGAGTCAGCATGCTGAGTCAGCTGCTGAGGTGTCCAGGATTTCAGACATGTGATAAATGTGGCGCTGAGGTGTCCTGGTGAGGTGTCCCAATGATGTCATGCATGATACAGTAAAGGAGGAATTAAAGAAAATAGGAAAATCCAGGAAAAACCAGGACCGCAGGATCAAAGTTCATAGAAACTACAGAATTGCCATTGAAGGCAATTATAAATACCCCCCCTCCATTCCATTTTCATTCACGCAAGGCAAGGGAGAAGGGAGAGAAAGAAGAGAGAGAAGGAGAAGGAAAGGAAGAGAGAAAGGAGAAAAGGAAGTAAGGAAGTTCTAGCGGAGCTGGAAGCAGAATAAGGATAGTGGAGTTCTGCTAAGCTAGCCAGGTAGTAACTAATCCAAGCTTTTATGTAATGGCTTTGTGACTTGTTGTGCTATTGTTTGGTTAGATTGTTGTCTTATATGTTATGTCTGAAGCTCTGCTATAATGCTATGATCATATGTTATTAAGCATGGAAGCACGCAGCATACTTATCTGTACACAATCACAAGCAAGCACTGTCACTCTGCATTACATATATTGTTATGATTATTGCTACTGAGATTCCCCCGAATCTCATCCCAATAAGTAAACCATTACAGGGGAGGTTATGTCAAAATGAATTCTGGGAATTTTAAGAGGCGCTGTTATGCTGCCGAAATTATGACAAGATAAGGAAAGCAACTGATACGTACTGTGTACGTAGGTACTGTCTAAGGAGGCTGGAAGTGAGTGGACCTAGCCGGTTCATCCAGTCTTTCCTGGGTACTTACGTAGAATGGTAGTTCTCACGGGAATTACCGAATCGGTACAAGGTCAGTTACTTTCTGAAGATGAAGCGTAGCGGTTATGCTGCCGGAGTTTAGGTAGGAAAAGATGTGATAGAGATGTGGGAACTTTTGTACATACCCAGATTGTAAAACAACTTATTAATTAATAATAAGTGTTATTTGACATGTTTGACTGATGTATGATGGATGTATGTATATGTATGCAAAGTAGAAATGCTGAAATTTACCACTGTGAACAGTAACACGTGGTAACCTAGTCATGTTTGATAAATGATTAAAAATAGTAAATGGATGAATAAATGTATGAAATTTTTATGGTAGATAGTATACATACCAAGATTTAATTTGATATATAAAACGTATCATTTGGATGTCTAGACAAGGAGATATAAATTATCAAAGTTGGGACCAGAATGTTGGATTCAGGAGAAAAACGTGGGATGAACAGTAAAGTTGTCACGTTGACTGACGTTGACTTGATCAACTAATGGTCAACGAGTTATTTTTTACTGAAATATAATTGAGTTAGATTCATTTAGAAATTGGAACCACTTCATTTTGATTTTTCTAGAATTAGTTATGATTTTTCGAAGTCAGGTCACTCATCTGGAATTTTCAAGTGAACAGTACTCGATAAGAGTAAAATTCCAGATTGGGGAATTGGACTTCAATGACCTTGAAAGTGGTTCTAAATGCTACTGAATGGTCCCTAAGACATACGAACGTAAGGATGTTTCAAAACCAGCTTGGCAAAACAATTAAAGCCCTTCGATCTAATCGAGGTGGTGAATATTTGAGCCAAGAGTTTATCGATCATCTTAGGAATTGTGGGATAGTCTCACAATTGACTCCTCCAGGAACACCACAATGGAATGGGGTTTCTGAACGGAGGAATCGAACACTATTGGATATGGTTCGATCCATGATGAGTCGAACAGATCTTCCACCGTCCTTTTGGGGCCACGCCCTAGAGACAGCTGCGTTCACACTGAATCATGTTCCATCTAAGGCAGTTGAAAAGACTCCGTATGAGATATGGACTGGGAGGAAACCTAGTTTGTCTTTTCTCAAGATTTGGGGATGTGAGGTCTATGTTAAGCAACAAGCCTCAGATAAGTTAGCGTCCAAATCCTCAAAGTGCCTCTTTGTGGGATATCCTAAGGAAACCAAGGGATATTATGTCTACAACCCCACTGATAACAAAGTGTTTGTTGTCAAAAATGGTATCTTTCTAGAACGAGAATTTATCTCTAAAAGAACCAGTGGGAGCAAGGCACACCTCGAAGAAGTTCGAGAGCCACAAGACACCACAGAACTAGAGATGGAAAATAGAGAAGACTCACAAGAAGTTGTTGAGACTCCTCAAGTCACGCAAGGCCCACGGCGATCTGATAGGGCACGACTTCAGCCTCAGAGATATGGATTTCTGATTTCTGATAATCGTGATGTGTTGCTCATTGAGCATAATGAGCCGACTACCTATCGAGAAGCTATAGTGGGACCAAACTCTGAAAAATGGCTTAGTTCCATGAAGTCTGAGATGCAATCCATGTACGACAATAAGGTATGGACCTTAGTCGACTCGCCTGAAGGTGTAAAAACCGTCGGGTGCAAGTGGGTTTTTAAAGAGAAAATCGACATGGATGGCAATGTAAATGTCTTCAAGGCACGACTGGTTGCAAAAGGATTTACTCAAACTCATGGTGTGGACTATGATGAGACCTTTTCCCCAGTTGCAATGGCCAAATCAATCAGAATCCTCCTTGCCATTGCAGCATATTATGACTATGAAATATGGCAGATAGACGTCAAGACAGCCTTCCTTAATGGAAAGCTCCTTGAGGATGTGTACATGACACAACCTGAAGGGTTTGTGCATTTTGAGGACTCTGGTAAGGTGTGCAAGCTTCAAAGATCCATTTATGGACTGAAGCAAGCATCTCGGAGTTGGAATCATCGTTTTGATGAAGTAGTCAAAGAGTTTGGATTTCTTCAAAACATTGATGAACCTTGTGTGTACAAGAAGGTTAGTGGGAGCACAGTTGTATTTTTGGTACTCTATGTCGATGACATCCTACTCATTGGGAATGACATTCCTACCTTGCAGATTGTCAAGTCTTGGTTAGGAAAATCTTTCTCGATGAAAGACTTGGGTGAAGCCACCTATATCTTAGGAATTAGGATCTATAGAGATAGATCTAAATGGCTTCTAGGACTGAGTCAGAGCACATATATAGACAAGATACTACATAGGTTCAGTATGCAGGAATCAAAGAGGGGTTTCATACCCATGTCTCATGGTATTCACCTCAGCAAGGATTTGTGTCCTAGTACACCAGATCAGCGAGGTCGCATGAGTAAGGTTCCCTATGCCTCGGCCATAGGATCTATCATGTACGCCATGTTATGTACTCGACCGGATGTCTCGTTTGCCTTAAGCATGACTAGCAGATATCAACAGGACCCCGGTGAGGGCCATTGGACTGCTGTCAAGAATATCCTTAAGTACTTAAGAAGGACTAAGGACTTATTCTTGGTCTATGGTGGATTGGATGACGAGCTCTGTGTAACTGGTTACACAGATACAAGTTTCCAAACTGACCAGGATGACCAAAAATCGCAATCTGGATACTTATTCCTCCTGAATAATGGAGCAGTAAGCTGGAAGAGCTCTAAGCAGAGCACTGTAGCAGATTCTACAACGGAAGCTGAGTATATAGCAGCATCTGATGCAGCTAAGGAGGCCGTTTGGATAAGGAAGTTCATTACAGAACTACGGGTGGTACCTACCATCTCAGATCCAATAACTTTGTTCTGTGACAACAGTGGTGCCATTGCACAGGCCAAAGAGCCTAGGTCACATCAAAGGACCAAGCATATACTCAAGCAATTTCATCTCATCAGAGAAATCAATGATAGAGGTGATATAAAAATATGCAAGGTAGCAGGGGAAGACAATGTTGCTGATCCTCTAACAAAGCCGCTTGTGCAAGCAAAACATGAGTGTCATGTTAGGTCAATGGGAATTAGGCAAATTAATGATTGTACCTAGTGCAAGTGGGAGGATGTTGGAGATTGTGCCCTAGGGGCCAATCATTATCTTATGAACATTGTTGATTTATGAATTTCTTAATTATGTTATCATATTATTTGCATGTTTACTATGATGACAATCCTTGGATAACTCGTGATCTTATCCTAAATGTCCCTGGTCGGTCATCTATGCGGGAGCAGAGATGAAATAAGATCGGTATGACTTTGAAGATATATGGAGATATAAATCAAAGTCATAGGCACGTGTAAGAGTACAGGGTGCTGGACCGACCCGCTATGAGAGAGCTGCATGGGTCAAGTCATAAGCTTATCTCATATACAAGCCATGTCACTATGCCCTTTGACCTGAGATCATCATGGATTCCTACATGACAAATGCTCAGCTTTGACCTAGTCAAAAGTCACTTTTGACCGAGTGATCATAAAGTCTATGTTCGGGCTTAGTGGTTTTTCATGCGGAGGAATGTGAATGGTCAAGATGGAATTTGTCCCTCACATTCGTAGAGAGATATTACTGGGCCCCTCGATGAGTGAGTCTGAGAAATGTATGGCCATACTGGAATGGAAGGGTAGTTCCATTTCTATATTCAGACTACTCAGGGATCGAGAAAGTAACGGTCAGGAACAGGAGGATGACGTTCTCCATGCCTCATCCTTGACCTAAATATCGTGTGACAAAAGGGACGTGATATGGTTGTATGAAAGGTTACATCGTTTATCGATCCTCATATGTTTTGGGTAGTTGTAATGCCTTGCTAGAGACCGCTTACGACTTGTGAGTCAGTATAGTAACTGGCCCACTGCCAACTTCATATGGGCCTACAGGGTCGCACACAAAACAGCCCAATACGAGCTATGATGTCCAGATTCATTGAATCTAAGAGATGTCTAGATTCAATGAATAATCTAGGGTGGATATGTATTTTATATATATATATAAATTTGTATATATATATTATATATAATATAAGAGATATTTGTAAGATTTAATTTATAAGGATAAATTAAATCTCTATCAGTTTTGAATTTGAATTTAAATGGATATGATCTATTTGAATTTGAAATTCAAATTGATAAGATATCTTAAATTTGATTTATGAGAATAAATCAAATATAATTCTGTCTTATCTTTATTTTAAATTAAATAAATAGGTGAATTAAATCTGTGGGACGGATTTAATATAAACCGTATTTATTTAATTAGTTTCTTATTAAATTATGCAATATATGATATTGTATTAATTCAGAATTAATATAAGATTAATTCTGAAGCCCGGCCCTATTAGAAGCCCAATAGCTTCCTATATATTTGACATTAGGGGCTAGGGTTCTACAGATATCTCTACACACACATTCAGACGTGAGAAAAAGGGGCAGGGAGAGTGCAAAAGGTTTGCAGATGAGAAACTGCCGAAATAGAGACGGTGAGGATGGAATCTCTAGAAAGCCCTAGAGGGACAAGAGGCGCTAGCACGTCGTTCGCGATTGGAATGCTGTTCGTGTGGATACCGGTAGAGGAAGCCGATCTGAGCTGTCGACTTCTTGTGATCGAACCAGACACGAAGACAGGTCGCGACCAGAACACGCTGAGGTCGCGACCATACGGGCATCTGAACGTCAGAAATCCGAAAAGAAGAGGCAGGTCGCGAATTGAACCTGACGAGGTCGCGACTAAAAACTCCAGAGGCGACAGGTCGCGACTAGAAGCTGAGGAGGTCGCGACTAAAAGTTCCAGAGGCGAGGAGTCGCGACTAGTGGACCCTGAGGTCGCGACCAAAGCTTGAAACCGAAGGTAACACTTCTTTCTCCTTGACTTAACACATTCGGTAGATTCGGCTGGGAATGGAAAAAAATTTTAAAGTTAATTTCCGCTGCGTGTCTTCCAATTCCCTTCAGCAAGAATATCTAACTATAAACTTATGTGCTTTGATTGTTTTGTTTACTTGTTATGCATGAAGGTTTGCTTGAGCATGGAATGTTGTGTGATGATGATGATGATGTGATATGAGTATGTGATACTCCTTGCAATATATGTCATGACAATATGCATATTAGAGTTGCTTATGTATAAGCATGAATTAGCTCCCATTGCATGATAACATGTTAGGCATTCAATCAAACATGCATAACCTTATAGTTTATATTACTTGCTATTGGGATTTCCATGAAATCTCATTCCTTCCATATAATTAAACATGCTCTAGGTGCTGGATCTTCTCAAGGAAAGAGGGTAAATGTTGATGGATGACTGTACATAATTTAAAGAGTGTGCACTTTAATTACAAGATGATGTTTTGGTTTGTATGATGCATGCTACTCACAAATCCAATTTGAGGTAGTGTACTTCTATTGGTATTTTGATTAAATTATATGATGCTTTTTCATATGAAATTTGTCATGAACATAGATAAGATCTAGACCTTTAAATGGACACCAAGAACGCCTCATTTGGTTAAGAACTCGAATTGTTATGATTTTTCAAATTTAGGAGTTGAAATCTGGAATAAGGTAAAATGACTACTCAGAGGCAGTGAGGTTCATGCGCTAATTTCATATAGTAAATGAATGAGTTTTTCCTTGAAATTTTGTGAGATTAAAGTAGACATATGGATATTTAAATCCATATGTAATTCAACTCAATTGGATAAGTATACAAGGAGAAATGAATTTTTGAAAATGGGGCAAAGAAACTGGAACTTCCAGATTTACCAAATGAACAGTAAAGTTCAACGAATAAACTGATTTGATCTGGACAAGAAGATCTCATTTTCATATTTTTCTCAAAGTTAAATGAAAGATCTTTCATTAGAAATTGGAATCAACTTAAAATGATTTTTTTAGATTTAGTTATGAATTTCCAAAGTTCAGGTTGTAATCTGGAATTACCCAGTGAATAGTGACAGTGAACAGTAACCGTAAGCCCAACTCTTGGAAATTCATGTTTTTGAGGTTAAGAGGGTACTCCAATGTTCTAAAATAGTTACAATTGAGTAAGGTTAAAGTTCAAAATTAAGGTCAAGGTTTTAAGGTTAAGACTTAAAGATATTTGTTAGAAAATACCGTTGTGCTGGTAGACTATACAAAGTACTGTGTACGTAGGTGCTGTCTAAGGAGGCTGGAAGTGAGTGGACCTAGCCGGTTCATCCAGTCTTTCCTGGGTACTTGCGTAGAATGGTAGTTCTCATGGGGAATTACCGAATCAGTACAGTTATTTTCTACCAGAATTTTCGGCAAGAGAGATATAATCCACTTCAAGAGAGCTATAGCAAGAGTACTTTGAGAGATATAAAGAAGGATGTTTCATTTTGGTATCAGAGCAAAAGATTCTGGATTAGGAAATGCTCTGCATAGATGATCTATAGATACCTATTAGTAAACTGTCATAAATGACATTAAGTTAATACTTGCAGGATGGCTAGAGGTAGAACCAGATCAGAAACCACTGTAAACCAAGGAGACCCTAGACCAGATGTCTATATCTTGGATAGCTCAGAGGAGGAGGAAGAGATACTGGATAGTGATTCTGATATATGGATCCCTCCTATGATTAGTGATGCTAAAGAGGTTAGTTCCACAGTAGGGTCCAATATTCCGACCAGGACACCCGAGGGGATACAGGAAGAACCTATCCCAGCTATACCTATAACTACAGTATACGCAGCTGTAGCAGGTACAGATATGGAGACCAATCAGGGAGCTCAATCAGAACAGCCCAATGATCAGTATTCCCAGGTTGGAGGTATAGTAGGACATACTCTGAGACAGTCAATTGACCCAGATGTCCTAGGACCTAGCAGAGTGCCTGATCAGACAAATATCCCAGGTCCTAATAGACCTAGACTAACCATGGTAGAGTTATATCTGGGAAATATAGTTATAGAGCTATCACCAATAGGGCATATGAGTGAAGAGCACTTTGAGAGAGCCGTGGAGTTAGCCAAGCAGCTGTACAGTCTTAGAGGACTTTTAGACAGAAGCAGGGATCAGGACTACGTAGTTTATCAGGATTTTATTACCAGAGTAAGAGAAGCCTATCAAGCCTTCCAACCAGATATATTGACGCTGGATGATTGGACAGTCATTATGGATGAAATTCTGCCAACCACCCCTACTTGGAGAACGGAATTAGATGAATACTTTGGAGAAGATCCTTACGAAGACATACTTGATTGGATTTATTTGATTAAAGAATTTATTAGAATTAAGTTTAAGAAGGACTAGGGTATGTTTAGAAATAATAATGTTCTCTATGTAGTTATAAAGACCAGTATGGCACTATATGTATGACTTTTGATGACTGTATGACGTGTTTTGAATGGAATATAAATTATGTTGTTTATAGTATTCCTCTTCTGTTAGATTTTTCTTCTAGACCGTAAAGCAAAGCAAAAATGGTTCATACAAGAAGAACCGTTACGACAGAGGAACCAGAGAACACAAGGGATATTAATCAGCTAATATTAGAAAGGCTAGAGCAACAACAGAAAATGATAGAGGAGATGCGTGCTACGCAAGCACGAAGTGAACAGGATAGAGATGCTGCTATAGCCGCAGCAGTGGCTATAGCAGTGAATAATCTGAGGCCTCCAGAACCATCTGAAGCAGCAAATACAATAGCAGAAAGAGTATAGCAACAACCAGTACAGCCACAGGGAAGGGCTGAGAAGAGAAAGGATGTGGTTAGCATCCAGCAATGGATGGTCAGATTCTGCCAGCATAATCCTCCTGTATTTGAAGGGACATTTGAGGTCCAGGCTGCTGAGGATTGGATCAGTCGATTGGAAAAGATTTTTAAAGTTCTGGATTGCCCAACGGAGACAAAGGCTCAAATGGCCATCTACCAGCTGGAGAAGGATGCTGATAGGTGGTGGAAAAATATAGAACTGCTTATGCAAGCAAGAAACATTCCAGTCACTTGGGAAGTATTTCTTGAACAGTTATATGCGAAGTATTTTCCTCAGTCTGTGAGGGATGAAAGGGAGGCAGAATTCCTTGTGCTGAGACAAGGAGAAAGAGAATCCTTTGACGAGTACTTGGCCAAATTCATCCGTCTGTCTCAGTATTCAACATATTTGCACCAAGTAGATGATGAAAGGTGGATGACTGAGAGGTTGATCAGAGGGTTGAACTCTACACTGAAGGAGAAGCTGACTCCTCAATAGTACAACCAGTTCAACAAGGCTATAGAGGCATGACGCATAGTAGAAAGCAGTATGAATCATAGGATACTGTCTAAGCCTGTAAGCAGGGAACAAACAGTTCCTGAGAGGGCCGGTAAAGCCAAAATGCTACAAGAAATAACAACTATAGAAAAAGGAAGCAACCATGGCAGAATAGGAGACCTGACAGAGGAAATTACCAAGGAGGGCCGAGTAACAGAGACCCCAGAGCACGAGTGTGCAACAAATGTGGGAAAAATCATGGGGATAAGCCTTGTTGGGTGGGCCAAAATGTCTGCTATGCTTATGGAAAGCTGGGACACTTTGCTCAGGAATATCCTCAGGCAGCAGCTGATCAAAGGCCGCGGACGCAGGGACGCGTATTTGCACTCTCCAGAGAAGATGCACAGAAATCACCTGAGATGATTCAAGATACAATCTATATCAATGATCACTCAGTGATTGCTCTGTTTGATTCTGGTGCAAGTCATTCTTTTATTTCCTATGATTGTGCTAGATGTCTAGGCCTGATGATTAGTAAATTGCATTATGACATATATGTGACAACTCCCACAAGTACTAGGGTAGTTACCTCAGATGCTTGTTTGAATATTATTGTGCGATATGAGCACTGTTATACAACCCTAGACTTAATATGCATGCCTTTTCGAGAGATGGAGGTTATACTTGGTTTAAATTGGTTGTCCTCCAATAATGTAATACTGGACTGCAAGAACAAGACGCTAGTTCTTGGTTCGACGGTAGCAGATCGGAGTCCAGAAGTACGACTGAATTTCATAACGGAGGCACAAGCAAATAAATGCTTGCAGAAAGGATGTCAAGGATACATGGTTTTCCTCTCTGTTCAAGCAAAAGTTGAAGAAGGAATTGAGACGATTGCTGAAACATCCTTACTTTTGTACATCTTAGGGACCAATTGGTAGTATTTAGAACCACTTTCAAGGTCATTGAAATCTAATTTCTCAATCTGGAGTTTTACTCTTATCGAGTACTGTTTACTGTGTAAATTCCAGATGAGTGACCTGACTTCAAAAAAATCATAACTAATTCTAGAAAAATCAGAATGCAGTGGTTCAAATTGATACATGAAGCTAACTCAATACTATTTCAAGGAAAAATAACTCGTTGACCATTCCTTGTCCAAGTCAACGTCAGTCAAAGTTACAACTTTACTGTTCATCCAGCGTTTTCTCCTGAATCCAGCATTTTGGTCCCAACTTTGATAATTTATATCTCCATGTGTAGACATCGAAATGAGACATTCTATATATCAAATCGAAGCTTGGTATGTCTACTATTTATCATAAACATATCATACATTTATTTAATCATTTACTATTTTTAATTATAGATCAAACATCACTATATCACCACGAGTTACTGTTCATAGTGGCAAATTCCAGCAAGCAACTTTACATACATATGCATACATCAATCACATATCAAACAAACATGCCAAACAATACTTATCATTAAATAATAAATCTTTATACAACAGGGCATGAACAAGATCCTCGTATCTCTATTACATCTTTCCTGCCTGAAATCCGGCAGTATAACTACTATACTTCATCTGTAAAAATAACTGATCTTGTACTGATTCGGTAATTCCCGTGAGAATTACCATTCTACGTAAGTACCCAGGAAAGATTGGATGAACCGACTAGGTCCACTCACTTCCAGACTCCTTAGACAGTACCTACGTACACAATACGCATCATCTCCTTATGTTCAGTCTGAAAATCGGCAGCATAACGGCGTCTTACAGCATTCTCAAAATTCACTTCGACATAACCTCTCTGTAATGGGTTATAAATAGGGGATGAGATTCGGGGGAATCTCAGTAGCAAACGGTACTAAACAATGCATGCATTAAAGTAAATACTTGTGCTTGCTTGTGAAAGTGTAAACATTGTGTAATGTGCATGCTTCCATGTAACATATGAAATACAATTGGCCAAGGTAATCATAGAAATAGAGCTTCAATCATATACACATATGCACACAATTCAACAAAGTCATAGCACAATCAAGCATAACATTCAATACATACAAGTTTAGGGTAAGTTTACTACCTTATTGCTTTACTTCTTTCCACTTTAACTTTGCTTCTTCCTTCTTACTTTTCCTTGCTATGTGGCTGCCCTCTTTTGAGCACACCAAGCAATTCCTAACATCACATTACCATCCAACCATTACAATCTAACTTCTCTTGAACACTAAGCTTACTTTAAGTAACATAACTTCCTTTAATCTTTACCAATTGACTTAGCCTTTGAATCAATTGATGTCTTGACCTTACCCTACACAATTTGGCCTTTTGAATCCATTTATGAACTCAAAACAACCAAATTCCAGCAACTATGCACTGTTCCGGACAGATTTGAAAAACATGCATAATTCTTTCAAAAATTCTCATTTTGATTCCAATGCTTCCCATACTTGTTCCTCCACTTTTCCCCCACACAAAATCTCATTTTAAGACCATTGGAAGCATCAAAATCATGAAATTCAAATCACTGTTCATGCGAGTGAACAGTACCGTGAGGAATTTTCAACATTATAACCTTTAATTCCAATGGTTTCCAAGGTTCAAAACCTTTCCAATCCTACACAAAATCATCATATAAACTCAATGGAAGCATTAAATCATTGAAATTCCATTTCCTTCTATCATGAACAGTGCATGAACAGTGCAAACCGAAATGTTCTTCCATGGTAACATCAAGAACATCAACTTAATCCAACAACCAAGCATGTAACTAACTTGTTTAAGCTTGTCTTAACTATCTATGACTTAAAACTCATATTCCTTTCACATATACACAAAAATTCCAGCAGCATTTCCCCAAGATTTAAGCCTAAAAAGTCACTTAAACTCAAGCACAAACCATAAGAACAAAAGGTAGAAGCAAGGAGACAACTTACCTTACTTGCTCCTTCAAGACCCTTGCTTCTTCCTTGCTTTCTTCCACATTCTTTCTCTAGAACTCACTTCTCTTTCTAAAGGAGCTCTTGGGTGTGAAGAATGAATGGAAAGGGGGGCTATTTATAGCAAAAGTCATGTGCCATTTGAAGGCTAAGATCACTTTGGAAACTATTTGATCTAATGGTTAAAGGTTTGATCTTGGAATGTCTTTTCACTTTTCACTCAAGACCTTACCACCATGACATCACTAGCATGGCCTCACTTGGTACACCTAACCCTTCCTCTTTTTGGGTGCCATTCTTGTGTCCTTGTGGGTCCCACCATGTGCAACACCTAATTCTTACTTTATTCTCTTTTTCTTTCTTTTCAAAAATCCATAAATTATTTATTATTTGGACTTGGGCTCCAAGATAACTTTTGGGCCTTATTGGGCTGGCCTAGGACGAAATATTGGGCCTCTTTTAGGTCCAATAGCTAACTGGCCCAAATCCCAATGTACTTTCCTCATACCGATATCTGTAACTTACCCTGATCTTAGCATAAATGCTAAACACCTCTTTTAATTGTTCTAACATTTTTAGAAATTCATTCTAATATAAAATGAATTCTCTACAAAGTTTCATAATTTTCTGAGACCCAGAAGTCCTGTTAAAAATTATATATGTTTCCTTTAACCCTTTATCGGTGTCCTTTTTCACCGTAAATTTCATAATTAATTCTACAGGACTCCTTTTTGACTTCTGTCAACTCCATAAATTCTCATATTAATTATAATAATTTACTATCAAATTTCCTCTGATATCCATCCATTGTGTGAAATGACCAAAATGCCCTCCATTTACTTCTGGTTTCTTAGGGCATCACAGTGGCATTTTCGTAATTTTGCACTTTGGCTCTTAGACTTTCTTCCTCTTCCAATTAATCCTTTTCTTTACATAAACATGGCCACATATTTTCCTAAACATCTCATATATTTTATTTAATCTGTACATACAACTTAGTACAGAAATTAGGGATGTTACAATTGCAGTAGTTAATGAATTTCCTGAAGTCTTCCCAACGGAAATTCAAGGATTGCCTCCGAAGCGAGAAGTGGAGTTCACAATCGATATTGTGCCTAGAGCGGGACCCGTATCCAAAGCCCTATACCGAATGGCTCCTAATGAAATGAGTGAGCTAAAGAAGCAGATTGAGGAGCTTTTAGAGAAGGGTTTCATACGACCTAGTGTTTCTCCCTGGGGTGCTCCAGTGCTATTTGTTAAAAAGAAAGATGACAACTTAAGACTGTGTATTGACTACAGAGAACTGAACAAGATCACAGTTAAGAACAAGTACCCTCTCCCCAGAATTGACGATTTGCTAGATCAACTGGCTGGAGCGAGTCTATTCTCCAAGATTGATTTACGATCTGGCTATCATCAGTTGAGAATTAAGTCAGATGACATTTCAAAGACTGCTTTCAGAACACGTTATGGGCATTTTGAGTTTTTAGTTATGCCTTTTGGTCTGACTAATGCGCCTGCAATTTTTATGGATTATATGAACCGGATCTTCAAGCCTTATTTAGATCAATTTATGGTGGTCTTCATAGATGATATTCTGGTTTACTCCAAGTATGCTGCTGAGGAGCATGAAAGGCATTTGAGAATTGTTCTTGGTACCCTCAAAGAGAGGCAGCTCTACGCTAAGCTTAGTAAGTGTGAGTTTTGGCTTTCAGAAGTCAAATTTCTTGGTCACGTCATATCCCAAGATGGGGTAGCTGTGGATCCTAGCAAAGTTGAAGCTATTTTAAGCTGGGAGCAGCCAAAGACAGTGACAGAGATCAAAAGTTTCTTGGGCTTAGCAGGGTATTACAGAAGATTCATGCAGGAATTTTCTCGAATTGCCTTGCCACTAACCAAGCTTACCAGAAAGAATCGTTAGTTTAAGTGGGACGAGAAGTGCGAGGCTAGTTTTTAAGAGTTAAAGCAGAAATTAACCACTACTCCCCTGCTGATTATCCCAGACCCAGCTCAGACTTATGTAGTCTACACTGATGCTAGTAAACAGGGGTTGTGATGTGTGCTGATGTAGCAAGGTAGAGTAGTAGCCTATGCCTCTCGGCAGTTAAAGCCGCATGAACAAAATTATCCTACTCATGATCTGGATCTGGTAGCGGTGGTTTATGCTCTAAAGATATGGAGACATTATTTATATGGAGCTACAATTGAATTGTATTATGACCACAAAAGCCTGAAGTATCTGCAGGATCAGAAAGAGCTAAATATGAGACAACGGCGATGGATGGAATTGTTAAAGGATTACGATTTCCAAATAAAATACCATCCAGGAAAAGCCAACGTAGTGGCTGATGCTCTGAGTAGAAAGGTGGTGCAGGTAGCATATATGATGATCAAAGAATTAAAGTTGATTGAGGATATACGAGATTAGAGTCCTTTGTATCAGATGCAAGTGACAGAAAGTTCCTACGGGGGAGTACATGTCAAAGCTTGCATAGAAGATGAGATTAAAGAGGCTCAAGGACAGGATAAGCTCGCAATGATTTTTAAGGACAAGCTGGAGAGAGGGCAGACGAAGAATTTTGAGATTTCCTCAGATGGATTATTGCGGTTTAGAGGAAGACCCTACATCCCCAATACTAGGGGACTAAGGGAGAAGATTCTGGATGAAGCACATAAAAGCCAATATACAGTGCATCCAGGTATGACCAAGATGTATCATGATGTTAAAAGATTATTTTGGTGGCCTGGACTGAAGAAAGATGTAGTAGCTTATGTGTCCAAGTGCTTAACATGCCAGAAAGTGAAGATTGAGCATCAAAAGCCAACAGGAACATTGCAACCTCTAGATGTCCCTGAACGGAAGTGGGACAGTATTGCCATGGACTTTGTAGAAGGACTACCCATGACCCCAACTAAGCATGATGCAACATGGGTGGTAATTGATCGGTTGACAAAGTCAGCTCATTTCCTAGCAATAAATAAGAGGGATTCTCTAGAGAAGTTGGCAAGATTGTACATAAAGGAAATTGTTAGACTGCATGGAATCCCAAGCAGTATTATTTCTGACAGAGACCCTCAATTCACGTCAAACTTTTAGAGGGCTTTGCAGCGAGAGATGGGTACTACTCTCAGATTCAGTACAGCTTATCATCCTCAAACAGATGGTCAGTCTGAGATAACAATCCAGACACTAGAAGATATGTTGAGAGCATGTGTCTTGGATTTTAAAGGCAGTTGGGATACTCATCTACCATTGATAGAATTTGCATACAATAATAGCTATCAAGCTAGTATTCAGATGGCCCCATTCGAAGCACTTTATGGACGAAAGTGTAGATCTCCCTTATGCTGGCTTGAGTTAAGTGAGAGAAGAATGTATGGTCCTGATATTGTGGATCAGACTGCTGAACAAATTGTAGTGATCAGAAAATGGATGATGACGGCTCAAAGTCGACAGAAGAGTTACGCAGATGTCAGACGAAAGCCGTTAGAGTTTGAAGAAGGCGAACATGTATTTCTTAAGTTAACTCCAACTACGGGAGCCAGACGATCAATCAAAGTGAAGAAGTTGCATCCTAGATACATCGGACCATTTCAGATTCTCTCAAGGATAGGATCAGTGGCCTACAAGTTGGCACTTCCTCTAAAGCTCAGCCAGATACATGATGTATTCCATGTTTCCCAGCTAAAGAAGTATGTTCCAGATCCAATGCATGTGATTAAACAACATGAAGTTGCGTTACGAGATGACCTGACTTATGAAGTTGGACCAGTACAAATAGTTGATCGAAAGGTCAAGCAGCTGCGGAATAAGCAGATTCCTTTAGTCAAAGTGATATGGAAAGGACTAACAGAGAATGAAGCTACCTGGGAAACAGAACAAAAGATGTAGGAGATGTACCCTAATTTATTTCGGTAGGGTGTATATGTTGTAAATTTCGGGGACGAAATTTATTTTAAGGGGGAGAGAAATGTAACATCCCTAATTTTGGTACTAAGTTGTATGTACAGGTTAAATGAAATATATGAGATTTTTGGAAAAGATGTGGCCATATTTATGTAAAGAAAAGAATTAATTGGAAGAGGAAGAAAGTCTAAAAGCCAAAGTACAAAATTATGAAAATGCCACTGTGATGCCCTAAGAAACCAGAAGTAAATGGAGGGCATCTTAGTCATTTCACACAATGGATGGATATCAGAGGAAATTTGATAGTAAATTATTATTATTAATATGAGAATTTATGGAGTTGACAGAAGTCAAAAAGGAGTCCTGTAGAATTAATTATGGAATTTACGGTGAAAAAGGACACCGATAAAGGGTTAAAGGAAACGTATGTAATTTTTAACAGGACTTCTGGGGCTCAGAAAGTTATGAAACTTTGTAGAGAATTCATTTTATATTAGAATGAATTTCTAAAAATGTTAGAACAATTAAAAGAGGTGTTTAGGATTTATGCTAAGATCAGGGTGATTTATGGATATCGGTATAAGGAAAATACATTGGGATTTGGGCCAATTAGCTATTTGAAACATCCTCCTTTAAACTCCTCAGAGTACACTTGCGGAAGCAATTTTAGCTTAACTTAAGTCCAGAGATTGAACTTTTACTCCTAAGTTCCTTATTCTGAACCTTTACTTTGAGAATTGGTTTCTCTCATTATACACATCCAAATGAGGCTTATTACCTATTCATGGAATGCCCCAGATGTGTACTATCGGCTCACTAAATCTTGTGGCCAGACTCCTCTGTTTACTAGGTCAAACTGAGGTCAGAACACTGCTGCCTCAGGACCTGCGAATTTCCCCTTAATTTACCATACATAAATTGAATATGCCAAACAATATTTATCATTGAATAACATAATGTCATACAAGATGGCATATACAACAAAGCATACATGGAACTCTCATATTTCTATTACATCTCTTCCTGCCTAAACTCCGGCAGCATAACCGCTACGCTTCATCTGTACAAAGAACTGAACTGTACTGATTCGGTAATCCCCTCATGAGAACTACCATTCTACGTAGTACCCAGGAAAGACTAGATGAACCGGCTAGGTCCACTCACTTCTAGCCTCCTTAGACAGCACTACGTACACAGCACTTATCATATACTGATGTTCAGTCTTTACTTCGGCAGCATAACGGCGTCTCTTAGCATTCTCAAAATCCACTTCAGCATAACCTCCCTGTAATGGGTTATGTATGGGGATGAGATTCGGGGGAATCTCAGTAGCAACAATCATAACAATATATGTAATGCAGTGTGACAGTGCTTGCTTGTGATTGTGTACAGATAAGTATGCTGCGTGCTTCCATGCTTAATAACATATGATCATAGCATTATAGCAGAGCTTCAGACATATCATATAAGACAACAATCCAACCAAACAATAGCACAACAAATCACAAAGCCATTACATAAAAGCTAGGATTAGTTACTACCTAGCTAGCTTAGCAGAACTCCATTATCCTTATTCTGCTTCCAGCTCCGCCAGAACTTTCTTTCTTCCTTTCTCTTTTCTCTCTTCCTTTCCTTCTCCTTCTCTCTCTTCTTTCTCTCCCTTTCTCTTCTCAAGCCGCGGATGCCAATGAATGAGGGAAGGGGGTATTTATAATTGCCTTCAATGGCAATTCTGTAATTACTATGAACTTTGATCCTGTGGTCCTGGTTTTTCCTGGAATTTCCTATTTTCCTTAATTCCTCCTTTACTGCATCATCGGGACACCTCAGCCTACCACCTCAGCGTCACATTTCTCACATGCTGAAAATCCTGGACACCTCAGCATGCTGACTCACCAGGCCGACTCACCGGTCCAGAGTCTTACCTCGTAATGCGTGCCCTCAGCTTTATCTTCTTTCTCCAGACTAATTCCATATGGCCCCTGGAAGAGACCTTGCACGCTTCCCAATTCTATCCAGATAAGTCCTAGACTTATCCGATCACCTCCTCGGTTTTTGTGCCAACCGAGTAACTTTACTCTACTGAAAGGTCACTGAATCATGCTCTAATGCTAGGTGTCATCTTGTGGGTCCCATGAGTACAACTTATCAGTCTACCTCATGGTCTCCAGATAACCTTTCCTGTATCTGACCTCTTTCCCCAGTTCTATCTCTAACCGGGTAACTATCTCATTTGGACCTTCACCACTCTTGGCCCATACGCTTGGCACCACTTTAGCCACTAGTCGCGACCTCATCATCACCTTATCGCGACATAACATCTTTTGGTTCATTAGTCGCGACCACAACATCCTTTAGTCACGACCATAACAGTCTTTCGTCGCGACCACATAACTTTTTAGTCGTAACCAGGCTCATTCTACTCATTAGTCGCGACACCACATACATATTCGTAACAACCAATCCTCTCTGCCAATATTAGTCGCGACCATAATACATTCTCGTCATGACCAACTTCTTTATCATCGCGACCTAACTGGTCAACTCTTGAACCTTTGACCTTTACATCATCCCCAAATGGCCATTTACCCATAAGTCCTTGTACTTTTACTTACTCGCAGCTCAGTCCCTGAAACTCTTTGCGTTCGTCTGGGACTTCTGCTACAAAAAGGGGTCTAGTAGCCTCCTAATCTTAGGCTATTTCTGCATCTCTAGGCCTAAAAATTGGGATGTTACACTATTGGACCTAAAAGAGACCCAACATGTCATCCTAGGCCATCCCAATAAGGCCCAAAAGTTGTCTTGGAGCCCAAGTCCTAAAATAAATAATTTATGAATTTTTGGAAATAAAGAAAAAGAGAATAAAGTAAGAATTATATTTTGCACATGGTGGGACCCACATGGACTAAAAATGGCACCAAGAAGAGAGCTTAGGTGTCCCAAGTGATGTCATGCTAGTGAGGTCATGGTGGTGAGGTCATGAGCCAAAGTGAAAGGACATTCCAAGATCAAACCCTTAACCATTAGATCAAATAGTTTCCAAAGTGATCTTGGCCTTCAAATGGCTCATGACTTTTGCTAAAAATACCCCCCTTTCCATTCTTTCTTCACACCTAAGAGCTCCTTTAGAGAGAGAAGTGAGTTCTAGAGAAAGAAAGTGGAAGAAAGCAAGGAAGAAGCAAGGGTCTTGAAAGAGCAAGTAAGGTAAGTTGATGTTCTTCACTTTACCATTTTGGTTTGCACTGTTCATGCACTGTTCATGATAGAAGAAAATGGAATTTCAATGATTTAATGCTTCCATTGAGTTTATATGATGATTTTGTGTAGGATTGGAAAGGTTTTGAACCTCGGAAACCATTGGAATTAAAGGTTATAACGTTGAAAATTCCTCACGGGGACTGTTCACTCGCGTGAACAGTGATTTGAATTCCCTAATTTTGATGCTTCCAATGGTCTTAAAATGAGATTTTGTGTGGGGGTAAAGTGGAGGAACAAGTATGGGAAGCATTGGAACCAAAATGGGAATTTTTGGAAAAAGGGAGCTTATTGAAACTAGACTTGGATTTTGTTTGGAATGGAGTTATAATTTGGTAATTATCTTGTAATGCCTAGGTTTTGACATTTGTGGCAAGGAAAGACCATTACAAGGAGGAAAGGAAAAAGGATCTACAAGAGGTAGCAAGAATATCTAACTATAAACTTATGTGCTTTGATTGTTTTGCTTACTTGTTATGCATGAAGGTTTGCTTGAGCATGGAATGTTGTGTGATGATGATGATGATGTGATATGAGTATGTGATACTCCTTGCAATATATGTCATGACAATATGCACGTTAGAGTTTCTTATGTATAAGCATGAATTAGCTCCCATTGCATGATAACATGTTAGGCATTCAATCAAACATGCATAACCTTATAGTTTATATTACTTGCTATTGGGATTTCCATGAAATCTCATTCCTTCCATATAATTAAACATGCTCTAGGTGCTGGATCTTCTCAAGGAAAGAGGGTAAATGTTGATGGATGACTGTACATAATTTAAAGAGTGTGCACTTTAATTACAAGATGATGTTTTGGTTTGTATGATGCATGCTACTCATAAATCCAATCTGAGGTAGTGTACTTCCATCGGTATTTTGATTAACTTATATGATGTTTTTTCATATGAAATTTGGCATGAACATAGATAAGATCTATAGCTTTAAATGGACACCAAGAATGCCTCATTTGGTTAAGAACTCGAATTGTTATGATTTTTCAAAGTTAGGAGTTGAAATCTGGAATAAGGTAAAACGACTACTAAGAGGCAGTGAGCTTCATGTGCTAATTTCATATAGTAAACGAATGAGTTTTTCCTCTAAATTTTGTGAGATTAAAGTAGACATATGGAGATTTAAATCCATATGTAATTCAACTCAATTGGATAAGTATACAAGGAGAAATGAATTTTTGAAAATGGGACAAAGAAATTGGAACTTCTAGATTTACCAAATAAACAGTAAAGTTCAATGAATAAACTGATTTGATCTGGATAAAAAGATCTCATTTTCATATTTTTCTCAAAGTTAAATGAAAGAGCTTTCATTATAAATTGGAATCAACTTAAAACGATTTTTTTAGATTTAGTTATGAATTTTCAAAGTTCAGGTTGTACCGATTCGGTAATTCCCGTGAGAACTACCATTCTACGTAAGTACCCAGGAAAGACTGGATGAACCGGCTAGGTCCACTCACTTCCAGCCTCCTTAGACAGTACCTACGTATACAGTACGTATCAGCTCCTTTCTCTACTATTGCTATCTTGTCATAATTTCGGCAGCATAACGGCGTCTCTTAAAATTTCCAAAATTTACTTTGACATAACCTCCCCTGTAATAGTTATTTATTGGGATGAGATTCGGGGGAATCTCAGTAGCAACAATAACAATATATGTAATGCAGAGTGACAGTGCTTGCTTGTGATTGTGTACAGATAAGTATGCTGCGTGCTTCCATGCTTAATAACATATGATCATAGCATTACAGTAGAGCTTCAGACATAACATATAAGACAACAATCCAACCAAACAATAGCACAACAAATCACAAAGCCATTACATAAAAGTTAGGATTAGTTACCTTCTTTATCATATGGCCTCTGCTATCTCTTGTTGTGACTTGAGAACTGTATAGTGGCAAACTCACATGCTCTGCAACTTTTAGTTGCGACTGTCACAAGCTACTCGTCACGACCTGGCATTTCTGTGTCCTTTAGTCGCGACCTATCTCTCATAACATCGCGACCTGGACTCCTTTCAGCCATAATATAAGTTTTAACACTCAAGGGTTTGGCTAACCCTAACTATCTTGCATATGTTTTCTCTACTTCCTACTTTTAAAACCTGTAATCATACTCATTCTTATATAGAGGCAACATACTAGGTATAGGGTAGCTCAATAGTGTGCATACTGGACAACACAATCCAATCACATACAGGATTTATCTATTCATTGGCCAGTGGATACAGAACACAATTAATCTCGTACCTTAATTTGGTGCAGGTGACTTTCTTATCTCGTTGCCAGTCAGGGCATATACTCTTCCCTGAGTCGGGTATCTTTCGCCTGTTGTGTTCTGTGGACACTCCCTGGCATAATGTCCAGGCTTCCCATACTTATAGCATAACCCTTGACCTACTGGACAAGGCCTCGTACCATGGTCTCGACCATAATTCCTACATACATTAGGCCTTGGTTGCCTACTAACTTCTCTTGGCCCACTACCTGGCCTACTTCCCTGTCTCTTATTAACCTCTGACCCATATGCTGGCCCATTCCTCTTCTTACTGTTCCCTCTTAAGGAACCTGGTGGCATCATTTTCAATGATACTGATGTAGCAAGCTCACTCTTTTCTGGATATCGCACATTCTTTTCTATGATCCTGCATACCTCTACTGCTTCATTAAACCTTCGTATCTGTCTAGGAAAAACCTTTTCCTTTAATGTAAGGTTTAACCCACGAGTTAACTTCTCAGTGGTCCACCTCTCATCATTCATACAGTTTAGGTAAGTGGAATATCGTGAAAGACGAATGAACCTAGCAAGATAATCATCAAAGGGTTCTTGCTCACCCTGCTTTAATATTAAAAATTATGCTTCACGTTCATCTCTTACTGACTATGGAAAATATTTCTCGTTGAACTGCTCAAGAAATGTCTCCCATGTAAGTGGAATATTTCTTGAGTGCAGAATCACTTCTGTATTCCTCCACCACCTATCTGCATCTTTTTCTAGCTTGTAAACTGCCAGCTGGGCCTTTCTTTCAGTAGGACATTCTAAAATCTTAAAGATTTTCTCTAACTGGCTAACCCAATCCTCAGCTACTTGGGTGTCAAAAGTCCCTTCAAACATGGGCGGATTAAACTTATGGAATCGTTCCATCCATGTTTGCAGACTTTCCTGGTTATTGTCATTTCCTATAGACCCCTGATGTCTATTTATTCTAGTCTGCTCATGATCTGGCTGAGGTTCAGGTTCTACATTATTCTCTGGTACTACCTCCTTCTCAGACTGTTGTAAGCTAGCAACCGCAGCAGCAACCGCCGTAGCGATAGCAGAATCTCGTTCTTGATCTTGGCGAGCCTGGGTTGCCCACATCTCATCCATTGCATGATGTTGCTGTTCTAGCCTATCTAGAATAACTTGCATAGGGTCGATCTGACTGTTAGTACCCTCTTCCCGAGGCTCTACCACTCCGGGTCTAACCGTTCTTCTTGTATTAACCATAACTTCTACTTCTTTTTCTAGAATTGGGAAATCCAGTCATATATATGCACAACAATCTACGTACATATGTAAAACATTTAGGATAACCCATACCACATACCACACATCTTAACTATTTCAGAGCATTACTGAGCCAGAACCTTCTGTTCTGTGCCAGAATCTTATGCTCTGAACCAGAGCCCTTTCTGGTCTATGCCAGAACCTTCTGCTCTGATACCAAAATGAAACATCCTTACTTTTGTATATCTTAGGGATCATTTGGTAGCATTTAGAACCACTTTCAAGGTCATTGAAGTCCAATTTCTCAATCTGGAGTTTTACTCTTATCGAGTACTGTTCACTGTGTAAATTATAGATGAGTGACCTGACTTCGAAAAATCATAACTAATTCTACAAAAATCAAAATGAAGTGGTTCCAATTTATACTTAAATATAACTCAATTATATTTCAGGGAAAAATAACTCGTTGACCATTAATTGACCGAGTCAACTTCAGTCAACGTCACAACTTTACTGTTCATCCACCGTTTTTCTCCTGAATTCAGCATTCTGGTCCCAACTTTGATAATTTATAACTCCATGTGTAGACATCCAAATGAGACGTTTTATATATAAAATTAAATCTTGGTATGTCTACTATTTACCATAAAAATTTCATACATTTATTCATCCATTTACTATTTTCAATTATTTATCAAACATGACTAGATCACCACGTGTTACTGTTCATAGTGGTAAATTTCAGCATTTCTACTTTGCAAACATATGCATACATCCACCATATATCAGTCAAACATGCTAAACAACACTTATTATTAATTAATAAGTCATTATACATCAGGGCATGTATGAAATCCTCATATCTCTATTACATCTTTTCCTGCCTAAAATCTGGCAGCCTAACCGCTACGCTTCATCTTCAGAAAGTAACTGATCTTGTACCGATTCGGTAATTCCCGTGAGAACTACTATTCTACGTAAGTGCCCAGGAAAGACTGGATGAATCAGCTAGGTCCACTCACTTCCAGCCTCCTTAGATAGTACCTACATACACAGTACGTATCAGCTCCTTTCTCTACTATTGCCATCTTGTCATAATTTCGGCAGCATAACGGCATCTCTTAAAATTTCCAAAATTTACTTTGACATAACCTCCCCTGTAATAGTTATTTATTGGGATGAGATTCGGGGGAATCTCAGTAGCAGTAATCATAACAATATATGTAATGCAGAGTGATAGTGCTTGCTTGTGATTGTGTACAGATAAGTATGCTGCGTGCTTCCATGCTTAATAACATATGATCATAGCATTACAGCAGAGCTTCAGACATAACATATAAGACAACAATCCAACCAAACAATAGCACAACAAATCATAAAGTCATTACATAAAAGCTAGGATTAGTTACTGAAACATCCTCCTTTAAACTCCTCAGAGTACACTTGCGGAAGCACGTTTAGCTTAACTTAGTCCAGAGTTTGAACTTTTACTCCTAAGTTCCTTATTTTGAACCTTTACTTTGAGAATTGGTTTCTCTCATTATACACATCCAAATGAGGCATATTACCTATTCATGGAATGCCCCAGATGTGTACTACCGTCTTACTAAATCTCGTGGCCAGACTCCTCCGTTTACTAGGTCAAACTGAGGTCAGAACACTGCTGCCTCAGGACCTGCGAATTTCCCTCTTAATCTAACATACATAAATTGAATAACAGAATTTCAAGCAAGATGGCATATACAACAAAGCATATATAGAATTCTCATATTTCTATTATATCTCTTTCTGTCTAAACTCTGGCAGCATAACCGCTACACTTCATCTGTACAAAGAACTGAACTATACTGATTCGGTAATCCCCTCATGAGAACTATCATTCTACGTAGTACCCAGGAAAGACTAGATGAACTGGCTAGGTCCACTCACTTCTAGCCTCCTTAGACAGCACTACGTACACAGTACTTATCATATACTGATGTTCAGTCTTTACTTCGGCAGCATAACGGCGTCTCTTAATATTCTCAAAATCTACTTCAGCATAACCTCCCTGTAATGGGTTATGTATGGGGATGAGATTCGGGGGAATCTCAGTAGCAACAATCATAACAATATATGTAATGCAGTGTGACAGTGCTTGCTTGTGATTGTGTACAGATAAGTATGCTGCGTGCTTCCATGCTTAATAACATATGATCTAGCATTACAGCAGAGCTTCAGACATAACATATAAGACAACAATCCAACCAAACAATAGCACAACAAATCACAAAGCCATTACATAAAAGCTAGGATTAGTTACTACCTGGCTAGCTTAGCAGAACTCTACTATCTCTATTCTGCTTCCAGCTCCGCCAGAACTTCCTTTCTTCCTTTCCTCCTGTCTCTCTTCCTTTCCTTCTCCCTTTCTCTCTTCTTTCTCTCTCTTATCCTCTCCATGCGTGAATGCAAATGAAGGCAAGGGGGGTATTTATAACCTCATCCAATGGCATTATCGTAATTTCCATGAACTCTGATCCTGTGGTCCTGGTTTTTCCTATTTTCCTTAATTCCTCCTTTATTGCATCACCGGGACACCTCAGCACCACATTTATCACATGTCTAAAATCCCGGGACACCTCAGCATGCTGACTCATCAGGCTGACTCACCGGTCCAGAGTCCTGCCTCGTAATACGTGCCCTCAGCTTTATCTTCTTTCTCCAGACTAATGCCATGTGACGCCTGGAAGAGACCTTGCACGCTTCCCAATGCTATCCAGATAAGTCCCAGACTTATCTGATCACCTCCTCAGTTTTCGTGCCAACCGAGTAACTTTACTCTACTGAAAGGTCACTGAATCATGCTCTAATGCTAGGTGTCATCTTGTGGGTCCCATGAGGATATCTTATCAGTCTGCCTCATGGTTTCCAGATAACCTTTCCTGTATCTGACCTCTTTCCCCAGTTCTATCTCTAACCGGGTAACTATCTCATTTGGACCTTCACCACTCTTGGCCCACTAGATCTCATACGGCTAACACCACTTATAGTCACTAGTCGCGACCTAGCCATCATCTCATCGTGACATAACACCTTTTGGTTCATTAGTCGCGACCACAACATCCTTTAGTCGCAACCATAACAGTCTTTCGTCGTTACCATATCACTTTTTAGTCACAACCAGGCTCATTCTACTCATTAGTCGCGACACCACATACATATCCGTCACGACCAATCCTCTCTGCCAATATTCGTCGCGACCATAATATACTCTCGTCACGACCAACTTCTTTATCATCGCGACCTAACTCTTCAACTCTTGAACCTTTGACCTTTACATCATCCCCAAATGGCCATTTACCCCTTGGGACTTCCACTGTTTACACATAAGTCCCCGTACCTTCGCTTATTCGTAGCTTAGTCCCTGAAACTCTCTGTGTGTCTCTGGGACTTCTGCTCAAAGGGGGTCTAGTAGCCTCTTAATCTTAGGCTATCTCTGCATCTCTAGGCCTGAAAATTGGGATGTTACAGTTACTACCTCAAAAGCTCAGCAGAACTCTACTATCTCTATTCTGCTTCCAGCTCCGCCAGAACTTCCTTTCTTTCTTTCTTCCTCTCACTTTCTCTCTCTAGCACTTCCTCCTCTCTCTATTCTTGCTTGGGCCGTGCATAATGAAGGCAAGGGGGTATTTATAGTTTTGGTCAATGGCATTCTTGTAATTTTTAAGCCATATGATCCTGTGGTCCTCGTTTTTCCGGAATTTCCTATTTTTCTTTATTCCTTTTACTGCATCATGCATGACATCATCTCAAACCCACCTCATGGGACACCTCATCATACACATTTCTCACATGGCAAAATTGCAAGCTTCTTGGACACCTCATCAGCTGACTCAGCAGTTCCAGTCCAATCCAGTACCGGTCTGGTCCGATTTCCCACAAACTGGATTCACCGGCTAAGATTGTGTCACGTGTCCTCAACTTTTCCTTCCTCCTCTATGTTGGCGCCATGTGGCATCTTACTAGCACCTGTCACGCCATCCAATGCTATCCAGATAAGTCCAGGACTTTATCTGATCACCTCCTCGGATATTGTGCCGACCGAGTAACTTGAGCTTGGCAAATTACCAAAATGCCCTTGGGTGCCCTTTCTTGCACTATTTTAACCCTAAGGGTAACATCATCATTTTACACCTTTCTGTACCCTGTCAGGGTATATACTGATTCTGAGTAACTTTATCTGTATGTGTCTTGGCTCCTAGGCCTGTCCAGAATGACCAAAATGCCCTCCATTCATCTGTTACCTTTAGTACAACACAGGGGCATTTTCGTAATTTCGCACTTTTCTGGGGTTCTGCTAGACACTGGCCCACCTATCAGTCCAAGGGTCTTAATGGGCCTTTGATGGCGCCATTATTGGGCCTTTCAGGGTCCACTACCTTCATGGCACGCATTACGAGGAATCCTCCCTTGTCCATGATTATTGAATATTTTATCTATTATTCACCGTTTATACACATATCCGGACACCGGCTCCTTCTGTCCGATACACTGGCCTACGGTGTTCAGGCATCCCTGTGAGTCATATCAATCATCTGACTGAGATCATCCGAACTCATTCAGTCCCTTTTCAAATATCGATAAATCTCCCTATCGGATACCCGGAGGCCTCACACTCCCGTCTAGATTTCCTAATTTGAAAATAACTTTTTCTACAGGCCTCCTATCGGTATTCTGTCAGTTTCCCGACATCCGCCCCAAAGGACGCATCATCCTGTATTTTCTCACTTAGATCTAAAATCTAGGATATCCGGTAGGAATTTTTATAACTTTTAGACTATCAGATCAATTCTGGCTATCTGGAGTCTTGAAAAAATCCTGTATTAAGCCAGATTACCGAGCGTCACTTGCTCTCTCTACTGGTGAAATCTGGGACTGAAATGCTTTCGGGCAGTCCAAACCACTTCCGGCCTGGCTTTCTTTAATTACAATTTAGCCCCAGGGAACTTTTCTTCTTTTCATTTAAGTCCCTTTTTACTTGGCTAAAATTACACTTAAGGACCCCACATTTTTGTCTACTTTTCCTTTTTGGCTTTAAACTTTCCATAATTGCACTTAAATCCTTCCATTTCCTTTCTTTACTTTACTAGGTCTAGGGGCATTATTGTCTTTTCATATCTTACCAGAGTATTCTCTGACCCTGGTCAACTATCCAGATACCCTTTCTTGACTATCTAACCTTAGCCAAATGACCAAAATACCCTTTACTCATTCTTCAGTTATTCTATATCATAAGGACATTTTTGTCATTTTGCACATTTTTCCCGGACACCGGCCCTCTTACCACTGAACTGATATTATAGGCCTGGGCCTTCCCTGGTGTCACTATGGGCCTTAGAAAATACTGTATGGCCTCTAGCCATAGTCCGATCATCTCTATTCGGACTGCTCTTCCTTTACCAATTATAACTGTAAATTCCCATCTTCGAGAATTTTTACAGAAAAATTGGGACCTCAAATCAAAATTCTGTGTAGCGTCATTCAATCCGGAATCCTTTTCTCTATCTCCTGGTATTTTCAGATATTTTATCCGGACCGGCTATTTTTGCCTGAAAGTATGCTCCCGCGCACACTTTTCAAAAATGACCATTCTACTCTTGGTCACATTTCCAATTCTTTCATACACATAGAGACCTCATATGCACATTTCACAATTCAGTGAAATGATCAGCATAATTTTCTCTATTTTCTGGCAAAATATGGTACTCATCGGCTACCAGCCTGATCTTTCCCATAATTACGATTAGGCCCTTGAATTCTCTTTCTGGCATCTCTAGGCCTAAAAATTGGGGTGTTACAATATCAGTCTCAAGAAAGCAGTGGAGAGTGAACTACTCAGTTTAGGTCAAGGGATGGATAGAAGTAGTGATCAAGAGCAGTCAGTTTATATGTATTTCCTCAATGCCGTAGCAAGGATGATAAACCAATATACGATAGAGGGCATTGACCTTCATCAGGTCTACAATTTAGAAGATTGGCATGAGATAGTCATAAGTCAGATATTGCCATATACTCCTACTGGCATGTAGAGCTAAGTGAGTTTCTAGAAAATGATCCACCAGCTAATATACAAGGGTGGCATTTCAATATGCAGAAGTATTTGCAGTTTATGATTCCCTAGAAAAGTATGTAAACAAGGATGAGGGGTAATGTAAATATGTAAACAGTGTAAAGTAAAATAATTACGTAAATGTATAATAGTAATGACTTACCACATATTTGTAATTGACATGTATGTGATGCATGTACAAATGTTATGGTGATATGAAATATGAGTTTTGATATGATATAATGAAATGATAGTTGGTTGAACATCTATGTGAATATGTTCCCTATTTAATTTAATTATGATAGATAGATATGGATAAATTTCAAGTTCCTCAAGCTCATCAAAGTTAAGAACAAGGATCGACCATTGCTAGAGTAAAGATTGGACAAGAACATTAGAAGGGAATGATTAGAGAAAGCTGTGTCCAGTTCGTGATGTGGAGTAGTTTAGGTAGCGACTAGAAGTTCCAGAGAAGTTAAGTCGTGACTAGTTAAGCCACGGGTCGCGGCCAATATTTACAAATGTGTTTTGGTCGTGACGAGTAAAGACCATTGGCCGCGATGAAAAGTTACAGATTTATTAGGTTGCAATGAGTCAGGTCATAGGACACGACTAATATACACAGAGCAGTTTAAGTCACGACGAGATAAGACCTGAGATCACGACTAAAGTTTACAGAGAATATGATTCGACAAGCCAATACTTAGGCCTCGACTAGAAAGCACAGAGACCTGGTGATGAATGAAGATACCAACCTCGCTGAAGTTTATCAGTTAGAGGTTTAGCACGAGATGCAGGCAAGCTAAACAGTATGAGATACAGAGATACAGATTAGTTTAAAAAGATGTTCATAAGTAGATCCTCTGTGTGACCATCAGGAGTAGATCTACATTATGAAACACGTTGTTTAGTTAGTCTTTCTTGAACAAAAGAATCAAAAGTTAGAATAATACTTTCCTGAGAATGAGCCTAATATATGGCTTAAGATTAGAGATGTGATGGTTAATAGTTAGAGAGCTAATGTTCCCAAGACAGAGGGATTCCATCACAAAGAAATAGTAACCTAGCAGACCTAGGGAAGAGCACCCTAGAGAATAGAAGTAATAGTGCTAGATGATGAATGAGATCTATGTGACTTAAGGTAGTCAGGATCCGTAGAAGAAGACCATAAAGGAACTATAGTCTGGTTAAGAGTAGACTGAGACTGACATACATACAGAAAGAGTTAAGAGATAGTAGAGATATGCAGAAGTTACTCCATAGAGATGGAGATTTATCCGCTCACCGGAGAAGTTTTCTCGAGTAAGTATATGAAAAGTATTCCTCTCAGTTAGATAGAGATGAGCGTGAGGCTAAGGGTTAAAGTAGAGAAAGAGAAACCCTTTGATGAATACTTAGCCGAGTTCATCTATATGAACAGAGAGAGTTGAATGATTGAGAAGTTAATTCATGGATTGAATTCTGTGCTACAAAGATTTTTTCTCAGGTATTCAGTGAAGTTCAATAGAGCAGTAGATGTATACAAGATTAGAAATAGAAATGTATAATGCATAGAGAGAGCAAGATAGCCATAATTTTAAAGATAGAGTGACTCCCCTATCCTCTATGTAAGAAAGAGTAGTGAAGGGTTGAGTCTATACCCTACAAAATGGTAACGTGGCAGCCTTAGTAAATAAATGAATATTCAACTCAAGTTCATGAATGAATGATCGGGATCTGGCAGATAAGGTGATAAAGGGACCGAATGCTTAAAAAGATTACCTAATTAATTGTTTAATTGCAGTATGCGTATAATGGATGGTTGAGCAAATTATGTGATTATGATATGGCTTTTGTTTCCATAAGTTATGATGATCAGTTGCATCTCCTTGTAGTGTCATGTGATGACATGCATGTTAGAGAATGCATAAATAATTGCATCTCCTTGCATATTATGCATGTTAGAGTATGCTATGATGAATGAATACTCTCCTTCATAATACATGTGAGGTAGAGTATATATGATAAGAAAGTTATGTTGCTCCCATACCATACAACACGCAATAAGATAATTTAACTTGGTAATGATAATAAAGCAATAGAAAAGTGATAAACAAGATAGTTAGCCAGTCGATCCCTAAAGTTTAGAATGAGAATCGACAGACAGTGATAGCTAGTTTGATAGAGAACGAGATTAGAGATGAATGTTGATGACAATCCTATAGACATATAATTTTAATACTCACGACATATCCCTTCAGTAGGGGATGAGATATGTAAATGATATTCCTTGAACATGAAATGAGACATGGTTATGAAAGATGATGCAGCTCTGAGAGGGAGCAGCATCTATGTAATAGAAGTTAACGTTCTCGCAATAGAGCTAGATTGCTCTTGCTATAGAGCCAAACTGCTCATGAAATAGAGCTGAAAGCATGGACAGTGAAGCTCATGATGAAGCCATGTCCATCAGACGAGATAGGTAGATTATGATAGATATGTGCATGACAGAGCATTTGTAGCTCTCTGCAATACTAGATATAGTAAAGTTATGAAAGATGAGAATGAAATGAGAAATTCCTGAGTAATAGAGGAAATGAGTAAAGTCTTAATAAATAATATTGGCTTCTATGATCATTTCGGGGAATTATCTGTTGAGTTAGCAACTAATTGGAGTTACTAACCTTGTAACTTAGTTCGTTGGTTTAAGTCTTCCAGAGATAAGAATACAGTACAACGGAATCGTAGTAGATTCTGGAGGATCACAGTTAGATCCTAGTATGACTCATAGAGAAAAGAATTCTAGGGTCGCAGTTAGATCCTAAAGAGGCTGACGGTTGATCGCAGTAGATCCCAAGGGTCACAGTAGACCTAGCCTAAAAAAAGAAAATGAATGAGCCATAAGTACAGTATTTCTTTGGAATGACAAATACCATGGATAAAGTTTAAGGTAGAGAAGCTTCACAAGTTGTTAACTCATAGCAGAGAGAGTACCTATGATGTGAGTTTCAGATAGCCTTATTATTATTAGAGACTGAACTCAGAATCTTCTTACATGAAGAATGAAGTGAAGTTAATAGAGGTTCCTAAGATGAGGATAAAGAGAATGAGAATAAAAGCTAGATAGATCCTCCATATGAGGATAAAAAGATTAGAAGGCCAGATAGACCCAAGAGAGACAGTATGAGAAGAAGGGTCTAAGATAGTAAAGTACCAGGGTTGCAGCCTGTTAGCACTAGTGCTTTAGATTTTTATCAGCACTTTTTAGTTAAGTGTGCTCAGGCAAGAGTAAGCCAATGATGGGTGACCCTGGGAAGTAATAAGAAAAGAATGTAAATGCCACAGAAGTTTGGTATATATGCACAAAGTTATGTAAAATGATAAAAGAGTTATGAAAAGTTAGAAAGGGTTATGAATAGTAAAAGATTAGAACCCTTCTGTCAAGTCCAAATAGAGTGGATTTGAAATGAAAGATTTAAATTATGACTTTGTTCAGGAGAACGAGAAGTAAAAGAGCAACATTCTCCTGAGAGGATGACAAAGTTATAAGTTAAAGAGAATATTAGATTTTGGACATGATAAGTCATGAAAGAGTAAAATGCACTATGATAAGCATGTCATGTGGCACATAATGAGAAATGTGTAGTGAAAATGATAGTAAGAAGTAAGTTTATAAACAGATAGAGAGGCTCCCTTTTTCAAACGGATAAGATGTTTGAAGGTTATGTTATAGATGAAAGTGGGAGCTTTCACTCCTTGCATGAAATGTCAGGCACTATGTTATGTTTGTAAAGTATGCTAAAGCTCCAAATGTTAGAGCAGTGCAAGCTCCATATGATAGAGCTGTGCAAGCTCCGAGTGTTAGAGCTGTGCATATTCTGGAAAGGAATGCTTGAGCTCCGATGTTAGAGATTTGCATTCATGAGCAGATATACAATCCTGCAATATGTTGGCCAGGCATTATGCATGTTAGAGTATGTGCTCCTACTTAGCAGTAAAGTAAAGAAAAGAATAATTGCATAAGTCCTCTCTCTATATGATGCTGAATTATTGAAAACAATAAGAGCAACACTAGAGTGATAAGAGTTTCTAAGAAAAAGAAATATGATTATATGAGAAGAGAGATGAAGCATTACGGATGCTAAGGAGTTCCGTGAGATACTAAGGAAAGTAATAAGAGATAAGTGTTAGAAAGTATGATGAGTAATTGATGAAAACTCCCGAATACAGTAATATTAGAGAGAGTTTGATATGAAAGAAATGGACACTACTCACAAGTCTAGTACAATGAGTTATCCATAAGCAAATAGATGCATAGCAAGTGAGCAAGTACTGTAATGAAATAGAATTAAACTCTAATTGAGTTGACTCATACAATAAGAGTAATGACAGTAAGGACATAAAGCAGATATTGAAAGCACTCTGCTAGATGATAAGATCGAAGATAAGAGATAGATACCCCAGTCCTGAGTCATAAAATAGAAAGAGTTATAAAAAAAAGATATATAGCCAAGATAGTTGACTAAGGTACTAAGTAAATTTTGAGGACGAAATTTATTTTAAGGGGGATAGAAATGTCATGTCCTAACTTTTTCCTATCGGTATAATACTGATAGAGGAAAGAGGTTTGGAAAGGATTGTGATGATGAATAAAGAAGAAAAGAATGATAAGATGAAGATTTAAAAAAGAGGGACTAAAGTGAAAAGTATAAAAGTTCCATGGTGCAAAATGTAAAGTAGACATAAATTTTGGGCCATTAAGTGTAATTATGAAAAGTTAAGGGCCTAAAGTGTAATTTTCAAAAGTTTAAGGACCTAAATATAATTTATCAAAAGTTCAAGGGGCAAAAGTGTAATTATGAAAAAGTTGAGCCAGAAAAGACCCAAAAATACCTGGAATCAGTCAGTCCCAAATTTTACAAGTAGCTAGAAAAAATTATTCCGGTTAGTACACAACACAGATTTCGATTTGAGGTCCCGAAAAATTGATATCAATTTTTGAAGTTAGGAGAAATTATTACAGTATTTTTTGGACCTCAGAATCAGATGAAGCTTTACAGTAAATTCTTATAATTAATATAAGAATTTATAAAACTGACAGGATCAGAAAAGGAATCCAGTAGAATTTCTAATGGAATTTACAGTAGAATAAAATACCCGATAAATACCTTTGGGAGATGTTTCTCGGGATTTGTGCAATAAAGGTAGTAGACCATATAAAGGCCCAAAATGGTATCACAAAGGCCCAATAAGGTAACTGGACAGTTATGTGGGCCAGTGTCCAAAGGAACCCCGAAAAATGTGAAATTACGAAAATGCCCCTAGGTTGTAATAATGAACAAGAGATGAATGGAGGGCATTTTGATCATTTTAGAAAGGCCAAAAATGCCAAGATGAGTACAGGAATGATTACCAGAGTCAGTATATGCCCTGATAAGGTATAAAGAGATGTGAAATGACAATTATGACCTTAGGGTTACTATAGTGAAAGAAAAGGCACCAAGGGTATTTTGATAATTTGCCAAGGAATCTGTAATTAAGTTTAAACCCAGTACAAGAATTTCAATGGTAGGAAGAATCCGGATACCGGATTTAAGGTCAGAAAATATATTATAGAATATCAGAAAAATTAGATTCAGAAAACAGTCTAGTTTTTGGGAAATCGGACTGAGCCGATACCGGATTGGACTGAGCCGATACCGGATTGGACTGGGATTTTTTCAGATGCTTCCTCCCTTCACAATTCCGTCACATGGGCTATGAGGTGTCCCTTGATGATGTCATGGATGATGTCATAATTATATTTTAAGAAAAGTTAAATCCAAGAATAAATGTGAGCCATTAGATCACATAGTGCACAAAGTAATCTTGGCCATTCATTTTTCATGAAATTTTCTATTAATACCCCCACTATTTCTTCCCAAAACTCTGAAGCAAGAAGCCTTGGGGAAACTATGGCAAAATGAAAGCTTAAGCCAAGACAAAGAAGAATCCAAGGTCAAAAGTTCAAGCAAGCTAGAGATTAAAGGTAAGAAATCTATCCTAGCTTATTTTCCTTTGATTTGGGAGCTTGAACTTAGGGTTTTCATGAAAGAAAGTTGAGGTTTCTCTAAGGTTTATATGCTTTCCAAAACCTTTGATGAAAGGAGAAAGAAGAAATTAAAGTTAGAGTTATATGATTAAAGCTTAAACAAGCTAGTTAGATGATTGGTTGTTGAATCAAGTTGATATTCTTGACTTTGCCATGAATGAAATAGTTCAGTTTGCACTGTTCATGATAGAAGGAGATGGAATTTCAATGATCTAATGCTTCCATTGAATTTATATGATGATTTTGTGTAGGATTGGATAGGTTTTGAACCTTGCAAACATTGGAATTGAAAGTTATAATGTTTGGAATTCTTTTCTGTTACTGTTCACTAGCATTGACAGTGATTTGAATTTCATAATTTTGATGATTCCAATGGTTTTAAAATGAAAAATTGTGTGGGATAAAGTAGAGAAACAAGTATGGGAAGCATTGGAATCAAAATGAGAGTTTTTGGAAGAATTGTGGGTGTTTTTCAAATCTGTCCAGAACAGTGCATGGTGTAACATCCCGATTTTTGGTCTAGGAGAACTGGGAAGTAGTCTGATATGGGCAGGCTGCTAAACCCGTAGTCCCAGGGTAGTAATATGATATGGGCGGATCACTTACCTGTATTTTGTAGGAATCCGAGGGATGAGCTAAGTCCTTCAGGATTTAAAGATGAGTTAAGTCTTTAACCTACAGAATCAGGACAGTTCACCTAGGTTCAAAATGAGGAATGTGAGGAATATCCCTTTGAGCAGAAGTCCCCGAAACATACAGAGGGTTTATAGGGACTAAACTGCAAATAAGTCCAGGGACTGATATAGTGAAAGTCTCTAGAGATATGACGGCCATTTATGCAAAGAAAGGGATTAAATTGCAAAAGAAAAAAAATGAAGGGGCTTAAGTGCAATTATGGAAAGTATAAAGCCAAAAAGGAAAAGTAGCCAAAAGGTAATTTTAGCCAAATAAAAAGGGACTTAATTGAAAAGAAGAAAAGTTCCTTGGGGATAAAGTATAATTAAAGAAAGTCAGGCTGGAAGTGGTTTGGACTGTCCGAAAGCATTTCAGTCCCAGATTGCACCGGTAGAGAGAGCAAGTGACGCTCAGTAATCTGGCTTGATACAGGAATTTTTCACTCCAGATAGCCAGAAATGGACTGATCATCCAAAAGTTATAAAAATTCATAACGGATATCCTAGATTTCAGATCTAGGTGAGAAAATACAGGATGATGTGTCCTTATGGGGCGGATATCAGGAAACTGACAGAATACCGATAGGAGGCCTGTGGAAAAAGTTATTCACAACTCAGAAAATCCAGACGGGAGTGTGAGGCCTCCAGGTATCCGATAGGGAGATTTATCGGTATTTGAAAAGGGACTGAATGAGTTCGGATAACCTCAGTCAGATGACTGATATGACTCACAGGGATATCTGAACACCACAGGCCAGTGTATCTGACAGAAGGAGCCGGTGTCCGGATATGGGTATAAACGGTGAATAATAGATAAAATATTCAATAATCATTGATAAGGGAGGATTCCTTGTAATGCGTGCCATGAAGGTAATGGACCCTGAGAGGCCCAATAATGGCGCCAACAAAGGCCCAGTAAGACCCTTGGACTGATAGGTGGGCCAGTGTCCGGCAGAACCCCAGAAAAGTGCAAACTTATGAAAATGCCCCTGTGTTGTACAAAAGGGTAACAGATGAATGAAGGGCATTTTGGTCAATCTGGACAGGCCCAGAAGCCAAGGTACATGCAGATAAAGTTACTTAGAGTCAGTATATGCCCTGACAGAGTACAGAAGGGTGTAAAATGATGATTTTACCCTTAGGGTTAAAATAGTGCAAGAAAGGGCACCCAGGGGTATTTTGGTAATTTGCCAAGGGCTGTTTCTTGGGAGTCGAGCCATCAGAGTACTTGAGCTTGATCAGAGACCCAAGATAATATTCCATGGCCCAAAAACGTAGCCCATGAAGTATGTGAGAAAAAGTGGCATTAAAATACTATTTTAATGTTGTTTCAATAAAGTAAAGTTACTCGGTTGGCACGATAACCGAGGAGGTGATTAGATAGAGTCCTGGACTTATCTGGATTGCATTGGAAGGCGTGAAAGGTCCCTTCCAGATGCCACATGGCGTCATCTTAGAGGAAGAAGAAAAGTTAAGGACACGTGGCACAATCTTAGCCGGTGAGTCCAGTTTATGGGAAATCGGACCGGACCGTTACTGGATTGGACTAGAACTGCTGAGTCAGCTGATGAGGTGTCCAAGAAGCTTGCAATTTCGCCATGTGAGAAATGTGCATGATGAGGTGTCCCATGAGGTGGCTTTAAGATGATGTCATGCATGATGCAGTAAAAGGAATAAAGAAAAATAGGAAATTCCGGAAAAACCAGGATCACAGGATCAGATGGCTTCAAAATTACAAGAATGCCATTGACCAAAACTATAAATTCCCCCCATTCATTCATTATGCATGGCCAAGGAGCCTTTTTAGAGTGAGAAGGAAGTTCTTGAGAGAGAAAGTGAGAGAAAGAAAGAAGAAAGGAAGTTCTGGTGAAGTTGGAAGCAGTAGAGAAGTTCTGAAGTTCTACTTTTGAGGTAGTAACTAATCTTAGCTTTTATGTAATGGCTTTGTGATTTGTTGTGCTATTGTTTGGTTGGATTGTTGTCTTATATTTTATGCTTGAAGCTCTAATACAATGCTATGATCATATGTTATTGAATATGGAAGCACGCAGCATACTTATCTGTACACAATCACAAGCAAGCACTGTCACTCTGCATTACATATATTGTTATGATTATTGCTACTGGGATTCTTTTGGATCTCATTCCCATATATAACATTACAGGGGAGGTTTTGTCAAAATAAAATTTGGAAATTTTAAGAGACGCCGTTAGGCTGCTTAAATTCTGGCAACGAAGAAGGAACAAAGAAAGGAACTGACACGTACTGTGTACGTAGGTGCTGTCTACGGAGGCTGGAAGTGAGTGGACCTAGCAGGTTCATCCAGTCTTTCCTGGGTACTTACGTAGAATGGTAGCTCCTAGGGGAATTACCGAATTGGGACAAGATCGTTACTTTCTACAGAAGGAATGTAGCGGTTATGCTGCCGAAGTTCGGGCAGGAAAAGATGAAATAGGAATATGAGAATTTTGTATATGCTTTGTTGTATGACACTTTGTTATTAATTAAGAAATATTGTTTGGCATGTTTAATTTGTGGATGACGAATTAAAAGAGAAATTCGCAGGTCCTGAGGTAGCAGTGTTTTGACCTCAGTTTGACCTAGTAAACGAAGGAGTTTGGCCACGAAATTTGGTGAGCCAGTTGTACACATCTGGGGCATTCCATAGATAGGTAATATGCCTTGTTTGGATGTGTAGAATGAGATTAATCAGTTCTCAAATTAAAGGTTCAGAATAAGGAACTTAAGAGTAAAATTTTAATTTCTGGGCTTAAGTTAAGATATAATCGAGCTAATATTGCTTCCGCAAGTGTACTCTGAGGAGTCTAAGGGAGGATGTTTCACATGGGAGCTCAAATTTCAGGATTTTTAGCTAATAAATGGATTCAAAAGGTGAAATTGTGTAGGGTAAGGTCAAGACATCAATTGATTCAAAGGCCAAGTCAATTGGTAAAGATTAAAGGGAGTTATGTTAGTTAAAGGAAGTTTAATGTTCAAAAGAAGTTAGATGGTAATAAATGGATAATTATGTGATGTTAGGATTTGATTGTGGACTCCAAAGTGGCAGCCACATATCAAGGAAAAGTAAGAAGGAAGAAGCAAAGTTAAAGTGAAAGGAAGTAAAGCAATAAGGTAGTAAACTTACCCTAAACTTGTATTGAATGTTATGCTTGATTGTGCTATGACTTTGTTAAATTGTGTGCATATGTGTAGATGATTGAAGCTTTGTTTCTATGATTACTTTGGCCAATTGTATTTCATATGATACATGGAAGCATGTGAAACATCCTTACCTTCATGTGTCTTAGGGACCATTCAGTAGCATTTAGAACCACTTTTAAGGTCATTGAAATCCAATTTCTCAATCTGGAATTTTACTCTTATCGAGTACTGTTCACTTGAAAATTCCAGATGAGTGACCTGACTTCGAAACATCAGAACTAATTGTAGAAAAATCAAAATGAAGTGGTTCCAATTGCTAAATGAAGCTAACTCAATTATATTTCAGGGAAAAATAACTCGTTGACCATTCATTGACCAAGTCAACGTCAGTCAACGTGTCAAGTTTACTGTTCATTCCACGTTTTTCTCCCTGAATCCATCATTCTGGTCCCAACTTTAATAATTTATATCTCCTTGTGTAGACATCCAAATGATACGTTTTATATATCAAATTAAATCTTGGTATGTCTACTATTTACCATAAAAATTTCGTACATTTATTCATCTATTTACTATTTTTAATCATTTATCAAATATGACTAGGTTACCACGTGTTACTGTTCACAATGGTAAATTTCAGCATTTCTACTTTGCATACATATGCATACATCCATCATACAACAGTCAAACATGCCAAACAACAATTATTATTAATTAATAAGTTGTTTTACATCCGGTCATGTACATAAATTCTCATGGTTCTATTACATCTTTTTCTGCCTAAACTCCGGCAGCATAACCGCTACGCTTCATCTGTACAAAGAACTGAACCGTACTGATTCGGTAATCCCCTCATGAGAACTACCATTCTACGTAGTACCCAGGAAAGACTAGATGAACCGGCTAGGTCCACTCACTTCTAGCCTCCTTAGACAGCACTACGTACACAGTACTTATCATATACTGATGTTCAGTCTTTACTTCGGCAGCATAACGGCGTCTCTTAAAATTCCCAGAATTCATTTTGACATAACCTCCCCTGTAATGGTTTACTTATTGGGATGAGATTCGGGGGAATCTCAGTAGCAACAATCATAACAATATATGTAATGCAGAGTGACAGTGCTTGCTTGTGATTGTGTACAGATAAGTATGCTGCGTGCTTCCATGCTTAATAACATATGATCATAGCATTACAGCAGAGCTTCAGACATAACATATAAGACAACAATCCAACCAAACAATAGCACAACAAATCACAAAGCCATTACATAAAAGCTAGGATTAGTTACTACCTGGCTAGCTTAGCAGAACTCCACTATCCTTATTCTGCTTCCAGCTCCGCCAGAACTTCCTTTCTTTCTTTCTTCCTCCCACTTTCTCTCTCTAGCACCTCCTTCTCTCTCTAAAATTGCTTGCTTGGCCGTGCATAATGAGGAGCAAGGGGGGTATTTATAACCTCCTCCAATGGCAATCTCGTAATTACCATGAACTTTGATCCTGCGGTCCTGGTTTTTTATGGATTTTCTTTAATTCCTCCTTTACTGCATCATGCATGACATCATTGGGACACCTCACCAGGACACCTCAGCGCCACATTTATCACATGTCTGAAATCCTGGACACCTCAGCAGCTGACTCAGCATGCTGACTCACCGGTCCAGTGTCTTGCCTCGTAGTACGTGTCCTCAACTTTTTCTTCTGCCTTTATGTTTGCGCCATGTGTCATCTTACTGGCACCTGTCTCGCCTTCCAATGCTATCCAGATAAATCCAGGACTTTATCTGATCACTTCCTCGGTTCGTGCCAACCGAGTAACTTTACTTTATTGAAACAGCATTAAAATAGTATTTTAATGCCACTTTTTCCCACATACTTCATGGGCTACGTTTTTGGGCTCTGGGAATGTTGTCTTGGATCCTGATCAAGCCCAAGTACTCTGATGGCTCGATTCCCAAGAAACAGCCCTTGGCAAATTACCAAAATACATTTGGGTGCCCTTTCTTGCACTATTTTAACCCTAAGGGTAAAATCGTCATTTTACACCCTTCTGTACTCTGTCAGGGCATATATTGACTCTAAGTAACTTTATCTGTATGTACCTTGGCTTCTGGGCCTGTCCAGAATTACCAAAATGCCCTTCATTCATCTGTTACCCTTTTGTACAACACAGGGGCATTTTCGTAATTTCGCACTTTTCCGGGGTTCTGCCGGACACTTGCCCACCTATCAGTCCAAGTGTCTTACTGGGCCTCTGTTGACGCCATTATTGGGCCTTTCCGGGTCCAATACCTTCATGACACGCATTACGAGGAATCTTCCCCCGTTAATAATTATTGAATATTTTATCTATTATTCACCGTTTATACACATATCCGGACACCGGCTCCTTCTGTCCGAAACACTAGCCCGTGGTGTTCAGGCATCCCTGTGAGTCATATCAGTCATCTGACTAAGGTCATCCTAACTCATTCAGTCCCTTTTCAAATACCGATAAATTTCCCTATCAGATCCCCGGAGGCCTCACACTCCCGTCTGGATTTTCTAATTTGCGAATAACTTTTTCTATAGGCCTCCTATCGGTATTTTGTCAGTTTCCCGACATCCGCCCCATAAGGACGCATCATCCTGTATTTTCTCACCTAGATCTGAATTCTAGGATATCCGGTATGAATTTTTATAACTTTTGGACGATCAGTCCATTTCTGGCTATCTGGAGTCTTCAAAAATTCCTGTATTAAGCCAGATTACTGAGCGTCACTTGCTCTCTCTACCGGTGAAATCTGGGACTAAAATGCTTTCGGACAGTCCAAACCACTTCCGGCCTGACTTTCTTTAATTACAATTTAGCCCCAGGGAACTTTTCTTCTTTTCATTTAAGTCCCTTTTTACTTGGCTAAAATTACACTTAAGGACCCCATATTTTTGTCTACTTTTTTTTTTGGCCTTGAAACTTTCCATAATTGCACTTAAGTCCTTTCATTTCCTTTACTAGGTCTAGGGGCATTATTGTCTTTTCATATTTTACCAGAGTATTCTCTGGCCCTGGTCAACTATCCAGACACCCCTTCTTGACTGTCTAACCTTAGCCAAATGACCAAAATACCCTTTACTCATTCTTCAGTTATTCTATAACATAAGGGCATTTTCGTCATTTTGCACATTTTCCCCGGACACCGGCCCCTCTTACCACTGAACTGGTATTATGGGCTTGGGCCTTCCCTGGTGTCACTACGGGCCTTAGACAACACTATATGGCCTCTAGCCATTGTCCGATCATTTCTATTCGGACTGCCTTTCCTTTACCGATTATAACTGTAAATTCCCATCTTCAGGAATTTTTACAGAAAAATCGGGACCTCAAATCAAAATTCTGTGACCCCTCATTCAATCCGGAATCCTCTTCTCTATCTCCCGGTATTTTCAGATATTTTATCCGGACCGGGCTGTTTTGGCCTGAAAAAGCACTCACGCGCACACTTTTCCAAAATGACCATTTTACCCCTGGTCATATTTCTAATTCTTTCATACACCTAGAGACCTCATATGCACATTTCACAGTTCAGTGAAATGATCAGCATAATTTTCTCTATTTTCTGGCAAAATATGGTACTCATCGGCTACCAGCCCGATCTTTCCCATAATTACGATTATGCCCTTGAATTCTCTTCCTGGCATCTCTAAGCCTAAAAATTGGGGTGTTACATTTCTACCCCCCTTAAAATAAATTTCGTCCTCGAAATTTACTTAATACCTCAATCAACTATCCAGGATATAGCTCCTCTGTATATCTTTTCCTGGTTTATGACTAAGGCTTGGGGCATTCCTCCTCTTACACTTATGGACAACTCATTACACTTGTGAGTAGTGTCCATTTCTTTCATATCTTATTCCTTAGAATTTTTATGTAATTCTAGGATCTACGTCACTCCTCTTATACTTTGCTAATCTCTTAGGAGAAATATTGTTCTTCTGACTTTATTTCTCCTGATACGAGATCATAACCCAGATAACTTCTCTGACTTTTCTCATAACTTCATGCATCTATGCCCAACTTTGGTGGCATTTGCACTTTCTTATCCCTTCTTAGGGCTTACAGATCTTTAGGCTACTCTTGCCTTAGCACCTTTCAATTTAACGTGCTACTGAGTTAGGGCTAGATTACTCTTTATATAGCTTTAGGCCCTAGCAATCTCTTTCTTATAGAACTACGTTCTATCTTTGCTTTGCCTTAGACCCTCTTCTCTAGGTCTTTCTGGCCTTTTAATCTCTCATGACTTGTTATCATGACCACTTTCTTTAGATCCGAAAAGAACTCTTCTATATCATCATCTAGGCATATAGTTCCTTACAGCTCAGTCGCCCTTACAGCTATGGTTCTTCTTAACCATTCTTAGGGTCGACCTTAGGAAATATTGAAGACTGTGTCTGGGGTAAGAGCAAATACCTTTCCTAGGGATGTCCGCATTCTTAGGGCAACCTATTGCAAAGTGGCCTTTCTTACCGCAACTGCTTTGCCCTGCTCGACACTCCCATGTGCCATGGCTCTTTCCACCATATTGACATCTCTGCTCTCCAATCTGATCATTACCTTGATCAGTCCCTTGTCTGAACTATTGCCTCTTTCTCTTGCTATTGGCTTTACAACTTGAGCTACCTCCCAGAGTGCTCTTAGACAATGCTTTTTTATTCTCAACACATAGAGGATTCTGTTCTTTTCTGCTTCTCAGGCATACTTCTACCAAACTTTGAATATCAGTACTCAGCTTTGGACTTGGACTCCGTCTTTGCTAAGGGAAAGCTAAGTTTAGTCTGTATACTAGAGGCTATCTGAGAAAACCATTATAAAATAATTTCTCTGGGTGAGTTTATCAACTAGTGAAGCTTCCTCACCTTAACTTCGTCTTGGGCATTCATCTTCCCAAAGAGATACTACATTGTACTCATGTCTCATGGCTCATTACTTTCCTTAGGCTAGGTCTAACTGCGACCTCGGGATCTAACTGCGATCAACCGTTAGCCTCTTCAGAATCTAACTGTGACTCTGAAGCTATTAGGATCTATCTGCGACCCTGGAGCCATGCTAGGATCTAACTATGACCCTCCAGAATCTAACTGCGATTCTGTTGTACTGTATATCTCCTGAAGATTTTTAAACCAACAGACTAAGTTATAAGGTTAACTGCTTCCACCTGTTGATAACTCCATAAACAAACATTTGAAAATTTTATAGCCTCATATCATTTACCCAGACTTTACTGTTGGAAATTGTGCCCTAGGGGCCAATCATTGTATCAGGTTATCATATTATTTGCATGTTTACTATGATGACAATCCTTGGATAACTCGTAATCTTATCCTAAATGTCCCTGGTCGGTCATCTATGTGGGAGCAGAGATGAAATAAGACCAGTATCACTTTGAAGATATATAGAGATATAAATCAAAGTCATAAGCACATGTAAGAGTACAGGGTGTTGGACCGACCCGCTATGAGAGAGCTGCATGGGTCAAGTCATAAGCTTCTCTCATATACAAGCCATGTCACTATGCCCTTTGACCTGAGATCATCATGGATTCCTACATGACAAACGCTCAGCTTTGACCTAGTCAAAAGTCACTTTTGACCGAGTGATCATAAAGGCTATGCTCGGGCTTAGTGGTTTTTCATGCGGAGGAATGTGAATGGTCAAGATGGAATTTGTCCCTCACATTCGTAGAGAGATATTACTGGGCCCCTCGATGAGTGAGTCTGAGAAATGTATGGCCATACTGGAATGGAAGGGTAGTTCCATTTCTATATTCAGACTACTCAGGGATCGAGAAAGTAACGGTCAGGAATAGGAGGATGACGTTCTCCATGCCTCATCCTTGACCGAAATATCGTGTGACAAAAGGGACATGATATGGTTGTATGAAAGGTTACATCGTTTATCGATCCTCATATGTTTTGGGTAGTCGTAATGCCTTGCTAGAGACCGCTTACGACTTGTGGGTCAGTATAGTAACTGGCCCACTGCCAACTTCATATGGGCCTACAGGGTCGCACACAAAACAGCCCAATACGAGCTATGATATCCAGATTCATTGAATCTAAGAGATGTCTAGATTCAATGAATAATCTAGGGTGGATATATATTTTATATATATATAAATTAGTTTATATATATTATATATATAATATAATAGATATTTGTAAGATTTAATTTATAAGGATAAATTAAATCTCTATCATTTTTGAATTTGAATTTAAATGGATATGATCTATTTGAATTTGAAATTCAAATTGATAAGATATCTCAAATTTGATTTATGAGAATAAATCAAATATAATTCTGTCTTATCTTTATTTTAAATTAAATAAATAGGTGAATTAAATCTGTGGGACGGATTTAATATAAACCATATTTATTTAATTAGTTTCTTATTAAATTATGCAATATATGATATTGTATTAATTCAGAATTAATATAAGATTAATTCTGAAGCCCGGCCCTATTAGAAGCCCGATAGCTTCCTATATATTTGACATTAGGAGCTAGGGTTCAAGAGACAATGAAGATCTCTTCACACACATTCAGTCGTGAGAAAAGGGGGCAGGGAGAGTGCAAAAGGTTTGCAGATAAGAAACTGCCGAGATAGAGACGGTGAGGACGGAATCTCTAGAAAGCCCTAGAGGGACAAGAGGCGCTAGCACGTCGTTCGCAATTGGAATGCTGTTCGTGTGGATACCGGTAGAGGAAGCCGATCTGAGCTGTCGACTTCTACGATACGGCCAGACACGAAGAAAGGTCGCGACCAGAACACACTTAGGTCGCGACCAAACGGGCATCTGAATGTCAGAAATCCGAAAAGAGGAGACAGGTCGCGACGTGAAGTTGAAGAGGTCGCGACTAAAAGCTCCAGAGGCCACAGGTCGCGACTAGAAGCAGAGTAGGTCGCGACTACAAACTCCAGAGGCGACAGGTCGCGACTAGAAGCTGAGGAGGTCGCGACTGAAAGTTCCAGAGGCGAGGAGTCGCGACTAGTGGACATTGAGGTCGCGACCAAAGCTCGAGTACCGAAGGTAACACTTCTTTCTCCTTGACTTAAACACATTCGGTAGATCCTGGCTGGGAATGGAAAAATTTTTAAAGTTAATTTCCGCTGCGTGTCTTCCAATTCCCTACAGTGGTATCAGAGCCATGCCGTTTTGTGTTTAAGTTAGGTTTGATTGTTGATACATGTGATGTATGTTAGACTTCTTAGCTGATTATATGATAACATGCGAGATATGTATGACATATATGGAATCTGTTTATGTATGACATATACGGAATCTAAAAGGAAACTGAAATCGGTGGTGTATATCAATTGATTTGATCAATTAATATTGATGGGGTCTAAGGAAAAAGAATTAAGATTCTTGATTATTTATCAAAAAAAAAATTTCTATTGGGGCGCTGCCCCACACCCCGCCCGCTAACCGGCTAGCGGGACCGCCGTGGCTATTTAATCGTAGCGCAACATAATCGTAATATGTATTGACTTTCCTGATATATGAATGTTTTGAAACATTTATTGCCCTTCAAATAGCATGAATTTTGATTCTTGAATGTTTGTGTATGGTGAACAATATGGCTCTAGATTACAAGTGTTGTAATTTTTCTAAATACGGCCTGCGTGTCGTGCCTTCCTCTAATGACTCTCGTTGTACATTCTCTTCTCATCTCACTCCCCTCGAATGTTAAAACGAGGTTTCCTTATGTACTTTTCCTATTCTAATTAGAGAGCTCCTCTCATTGGCTTGAGGGGACTTAGGATAGGTGAGCCATATTGTATCACGTTTAAGATTATGCATCTTTTGATTAGATCACTGCATGTATGTTTTATATGCATAATACTTGTATGAGATACAACCGCGATACATGCATCTTATAAACCAGATAATTAATTAAACCCTCTAAAAGAAATCTTAAGTCATATGCCGTCAATTAATGAACACTTGTCAAAACCTCGATCGCTCATTTGTAGGTCCACCAAAGTGGGTGCATTTGAGTTATCTTGGGGAGATAAGCAAGAGTAATGGTGCTACTCTTATGTTTGTTATTGTTTGACTTAATTGAGATTATCAAAACGGTTTTGGGTCTCAAGGCATTAGATGGGATTAAAACATGCCGGATCATATGATGATTGAATCCCATAAATATCTAAGAATTACATTTGATGTAATTGGTAAAGTTGTTACCTACCTAAATAACTTAAAGTTGAGCGTCCAGCCAAAGCGGACTCAAGTTTAAGCCAAATATGGATCTTAGCCCACTAATTATTACATTGAGGGTTGTTTTATTCAGTGGGAGATTGCTAATTCGCTTGCATATTTTAATTGTAGAATCATGACGACTAGTAATACTGCTACATTATCGTTGCGATCTGTCCTTGAGAAGGACAAACTCAATGGGACAAACTTTCTTGACTGGTTCAGGAACTTGAGAATTGTTCTCAAGCAGGAAAAAAATGTATATGTCCTAGATCAACCCATTCCTGAGGAGCCAGCAGCCAATGCTCCTAGAGCTCAGAGAGATTCTTATGCGAAGCATAAGGAAGACTCTGTTGATGTGGGATGCTTGATGCTTGCCACTATGGTTCCGGAGCTTCAAAGAGATCTGGAACACATGGAGGCTTATGAGATGATTGTGCATCTTAAGGAAATGTTCCAGCAACAAGCAAGGCAAGAGAGGTATGAGACCACTAAGGCCTTACATTCCTGCAAGATGGCTGAAGGTGCATCAGTCAGTACTCATGTCCTAAAGATGAAAGGGTACATTGATCACCTTGAGAGGCTTGGATTTCCCATAAGTCAGGAGTTAGCTACAGATTTGATCTTGAACTCACTCCCGGAAAGTTATGACCAGTTTGTCATGAACTACAACATGAACAACATGGAGAAATCTATTTCTGAACTGCATGGGATGCTTAAAACTGCTGAGCCGACTGTTAAGAAGAAGCCCAGTACTGTTTTGATGGTTCAGAAAGGAAAGGGTATGAAAAGGAAAGGCAAGGGCAAGGGGAAGGGTCATGGCTCATCTGGTAAGACCAAAGAGTCAGGCAAGCCCGAAACCAAGCCTGCACCAAAGAAGGCAAAGCCTCCAAAGGAAGGAGTTTGCTTCTTCTACAATGAACCGGGTCATTGGAAGAGGAATTGCAAACTCTACCTTGAAGATCTGAGAAAGAACAAGAAGGATAGCGGGGCTATCGCTTCAGGTATTTATGTTATAGACATTCATCTCTCTACTTCCACTACATGGGTATTAGATACTGCATGTGGTTCTCACATTTGTACAAATGTGCAGGGCCTAAAGGACAGTAGAAAGCTGAATAAGGGCGAAGTTGACCTACGAGTTGGAAATAGAGCAAAGGTTGCTGCTCTAGCTGTAGGCACTTATGAATTAGTTCTGCCCACTAGGCTTTTGTTAGTTTTGAACAATTGCTATTATGTTCCTGCTTTGAGTAGTAACATTGTTTCTCTTTCTTATTTGGATAAGGAAGGTTACACTTCCATTTCTGGGAATGGTAAATGTTCCATTTATCGTAATGATGTTTTCTATGCTCATGGTGATTTGCATGTTGATCATTACATATTAAACTTGGAACAACCCAATCATGGAAATATCTATAACATAACCGCCAAAAGGATCAAACCAAATGATTTGAATCCGACATACCTCTGGCACTGTCGTCTAGGCCACATAAATGAGAAACGCATTTCTAAACTCCATCAAGATGGATTTCTCAACTCATTTGATTTTGAATCATATGATACTTGCGAATCTTGTTTGTTAGGAAAGATGACAAAGTCGCCTTTCACTGGGCACAGTGAGAGGGCCACTGATTTGTTGGGCCTCATACATACAGATGTGTGTGGACCGATGAATACAAATGCCAGAAGAGGTTATTCGTACTTCATTACATTCATAGATGATTTCAGTAGATATGGCTACGTCTATCTAATGAAACATAAATCCGAATCTTTTGAAATGTTCAAGATATTTCAAAATGAAGTACAAAACCAGCTTGGTAAAACAATTAAAGCCCTTCGATCTGATCGAGGTAGTGAATATTTGAGCCAAGAGTTTATCGATCATCTTAGGAATTGTGGAATAGTCTCACAATTGACTCCTCCAGGAACACCACAATGGAATGGGGTTTCTGAACGGAGGAATCGAACACTATTGGATATGGTTCGATCCATGATGAGTCGAACAGATCTTCCACCATCCTTTTGGGGCCACGCCCTAGAGACAGCTGCGTTCACATTGAATCGTGTTCCATCTAAGGCAGTTGAAAAGACTCCGTATGAGATATGGACTGGGAGGAAACCTAGTTTGTCTTTTCTCAAGATTTGGGGATGTGAGGTCTATGTTAAGCAACAAGCCTCAGATAAGTTAGCGCCCAAATCTTCAAAGTGCCTTTTTGTGGGATATCCTAAGGAAACCAAGGGATATTATGTCTACAACCCCACTGATAACAAAGTGTTTGTTGTCAGAAATGGTATCTTTCTAGAATGAGAATTTATCTCTAAAAGAACCACTGGGAGCAAGGTACACCTCGAAGAAGTTCGAGAGCCACAAGACGCCACAGAACTAGAGATGGAAAGTAGAGAAGACTCACAAGAAGTTGTTGAGACTCCTCAAGTCACGCAAGGCCTAAGGCGATCTAATAGGGCACGACTTCAGCCTCAGAGATATGGATTTCTGATTTCTGATAGTCGTGATGTGTTGCTCATTGAGCATAATGAGCCCACTACCTATCAAGAAGCTATAGTGGGACCAAACTCTGAGAAATGGCTTAATGCCATGAAGTCTGAGATGCAATCCATGTACGACAATAAGGTATGGACCTTAGTCGACCCGCCTGAAGGTGTAAAAACCGTCGGGTGCAAGTGGGTTTTTAAAGAGAAAACTGACATGGATGGCAATGTAAATGTCTTCAAGGCACGACTGGTTGCAAAAGGATTTACTCAAACTCATGGTGTGGACTATGATGAGACCTTTTCCCCAGTTGCAATGGCCAAATCAATCAGAATCCTCCTTGCCATTGCAGCATATTATGACTATGAAATATGGCAGATGGACGTCAAGACAGCCTTCCTTAATGGAAAGCTCCTTGAGGATGTGTACATGACACAACCTGAAGGTTTTGTGCGTTCTGAGGACTCTGGTAAGGTATGCAAGCTTCAAAGGTCCATTTATGGACTGAAGCAAGCATCTCGGAGTTGGAATCATCGTTTTCATGAAGTAGTCAAAGAGTTTGGATTTCTTCAAAATATTGGTGAACCTTGTGTGTACAAAAAGGTTAGTGGGAGCACAGTTGTGTTTTTGGTACTCTATGTCGATGACATCCTACTCATTGGGAATGACATTCCTACCTTGCAGATTGTCAAGTCTTGGTTAGGAAAATCTTTCTCGATGAAAGACTTGAGTGAAGCCACCTACATCCTAGGAATTAGGATCTATAGAGATAGATCTAAAAGGCTTCTAGGACTGAGTCAGAGCACATATATAGACAAGATACTGCATAGGTTCAGTATGCAGGAATCAAAAAGGGGTTTCATACCCATGTCTCATGGTATTCACCTCAGCAAGGATTTGTGTCCTAGTACACCAGATCAGCGAGGTCGCATGAGTAAGATTCCATATGCCTCGGCCATAGGATCTATCATGTACGCCATGTTATGTACTCGACCGGATGTCTCGTTTGCCTTAAGTATGACTAGCAGATATCAACAGGACCCTGGTGAGGGCCATTGGACTGCTGTCAAGAATATCCTTAAGTACTTAAGAAGGACTAAGGACTTATTCTTGGTCTATGGTGGATTGGTAGATGAGCTCTATGTAACTGGTTACACAGATACAAGTTTCCAAACTGACCAGGATGACCAGAAATCGCAATCTGGATACATATTTCTCCTAAATAATGGAGCAATAAGCTGGAAGAGCTCTAAGCAGAGCACTGTAGCAGATTCTGCAACAGAAGCTGAGTATATAGCAGCATCTGATGCAGCTAAGGAGGCCGTTTGGATCAGGAAGTTCATTACTGAACTAGGGGTGGTATCGACCATCTCAGATCCAATAACTTTGTTCTGTGACAATAGTAGTGACATTGCACAGGCCAAAGAGCCTTGGTCACATCAAAGGACCAAGCATATACTCAGGCGATTTCATCTCATCAGAGAAATCAATGATAGAGGTGATATAAAAATATGCAAGGTAGCAGGAGAAGACAATGATGATGATCCTCTAACAAAACGCTTGTCCAGGCAAAACATGAGCGTCATGTTAGGTCAATAGGATTGAGACAAATTAATGATTGTTCCTAGTACAAGTGGGAGGATGTTGGAAATTGTGCCCTAGGGGCCAATCATTGTATCAGGTTATCATATTATTTGCATGTTTACTATGATGACAATCCTTGGATAACTCGTAATCTTATCCTAAATGTCCCTGGTCGGTCATCTGTGTGGGAGCAGAGATGAAATAAGACCAGTATGACTTTGAAGATATATAGAGATATAAATCAAAGTCATAAGCACATGTAAGAGTACAGGGTGTTGGACCGACCCGCTATGAGAGAGCTGCATGGGTCAAGTCATAAGCTTCTCTCATATACAAGCCATGTCACTATGCCCTTTGACCTGAGATCATCATGGATTCCTACATGACAAACGCTCAGCTTTGACCTAGTCAAAAGTCACTTTTGACCGAGTGATCATAAAGGCTATGCTCGGGCTTAGTGGTTTTTCATGCGGAGGAATGTGAATGGTCAAGATGGAATTTGTCCCTCACATTCGTAGAGAGATATTACTGGGCCCCTCGATGAGTGAGTCTGAGAAATGTATGGCCATACTGGAATGGAAGGGTAGTTCCATTTCTATATTCAGACTACTCAGGGATCGAGAAAGTAACGGTCAGGAATAGGAGGATGACGTTCTCCATGCCTCATCCTTGACCGAAATATCGTGTGACAAAAGGGACATGATATGGTTGTATGAAAGGTTACATCGTTTATCGATCCTCATATGTTTTGGGTAGTCGTAATGCCTTGCTAGAGACCGCTTACGACTTGTGGGTCAGTATAGTAACTGGCCCACTGCCAACTTCATATGGGCCTACAGGGTCGCACACAAAACAGCCCAATACGAGCTATGATGTCCAGATTCATTGAATCTAAGAGATGTCTAGATTCAATGAATAATCTAGGGTGGATATATATTTTATATATATATAAATTAGTTTATATATATTATATATATAATATAATAGATATTTGTAAGATTTAATTTATAAGGATAAATTAAATCTCTATCATTTTTGAATTTGAATTTAAATGGATATGATCTATTTGAATTTGAAATTCAAATTGATAAGATATCTCAAATTTGATTTATGAGAATAAATCAAATATAATTCTGTCTTATCTTTATTTTAAATTAAATAAATAGGTGAATTAAATCTGTGGGACGGATTTAATATAAACCATATTTATTTAATTAGTTTCTTATTAAATTATGCAATATATGATATTGTATTAATTCAGAATTAATATAAGATTAATTCTGAAGCCCGGCCCTATTAGAAGCCCGATAGCTTCCTATATATTTGACATTAGGAGCTAGGGTTCAAGAGACAATGAAGATCTCTTCACACACATTCAGTCGTGAGAAAAGGGGGCAGGGAGAGTGCAAAAGGTTTGCAGATAAGAAACTGCCGAGATAGAGACGGTGAGGACGGAATCTCTAGAAAGCCCTAGAGGGACAAGAGGCGCTAGCACGTCGTTCGCAATTGGAATGCTGTTCGTGTGGATACCGGTAGAGGAAGCCGATCTGAGCTGTCGACTTCTACGATACGGCCAGACACGAAGAAAGGTCGCGACCAGAACACACTTAGGTCGCGACCAAACGGGCATCTGAACGTCAGAAATCCGAAAAGAGGAGACAGGTCGCGACGTGAAGTTGAAGAGGTCGCGACTAAAAGCTCCAGAGGCTACAGGTCGCGACTAGAAGAAGAGTAGGTCGCGACTACAAACTCCAGAGGCGACAGGTCGCGACTAGAAGCTGAGGAGGTCGCGACTGAAAGTTCCAGAGGCGAGGAGTCGCGACTAGTGGACATTGAGGTCGCGACCAAAGCTCGAGTACCGAAGGTAACACTTCTTTCTCCTTGACTTAAACACATTCGGTAGATCCTGGCTGGGAATGGAAAAATTTTTAAAGTTAATTTCCGCTGCGTGTCTTCCAATTCCCTACATTTACTTACTTCCTCTTTTACTCAGGAGTTCCTTCACATCTTTCAACCTGTGCTCTAACTGCAAGCCATTTGAATTATGCTCTAACTGCGAGCATTCTACATCAGATCCAACTCTTATCTGAAGAGTGATCTAGAAACAATCCCTTTACCGTTATCTGTATACCATTCCGCTCAATAGAAATGACCCTGAGTACTGTATTCACAAGCTTATAGAAATACCTGAGTAACCTCAATCATATCTGAGTAACCTCAATCATACATCATGTCTGAGTATCATATCATAACTTATCGTCCCATAAACTGAGACTATCTATCATCCTCAAAACAATCATATCATCCTCATATCATATGGTATGGGAGCAACCTACTTTCTCATAACTTTCTTATCTCATATATGTACTCATATATACTCTACCCTGCATGTACTGCAAAAGGGGAGTATCCATTCATCATAGCATACTCTAACATGCATGTCATCCTTTGACAACTGCAATGGAATGTAACTATCATAACTTATGGCATCATAAGCCATATCATCATCATATTTTGGTCAACCATCCATTAGATATCGTAACAATCCAAGTAAGCCTCAAAACATATTTTCTTGATCATATTATTTGTCAGATCATCATCTGATCATACTATCTATCGCATTATCTGTTAGATTATCAATCACATGGTCAGGATCTGACAAGAACATCTGTCTATCTTACTTAGGCTGCCACACTACCCTCTTACCAGGGTATAGACTCAACCCTTCATTACTTTATCTTACATAAGGAATAGGGGAGTCACTTTATCTCTTAATTGTGGCTACCTCTTTACTATCTCTCAACTTCTTCTATCTTTCCATCAGTCCCTATCAGTCCTGGTCTATTCTTGACCGGACTATAGTTACTTATTGATCTTTCTCTTTATCCTAGCGAACTTGAGTCGCATGGATCTCATTCATCATCTTTTACTATTACTTCTATTCTCTAGGGTATTCTCCCCTAGGTCTTTTACTTCTCCGTGATGGAATCTCTCTCCTCAGAGAACATTTAGCTCTTTATCTATTACCCATCACGTCTCTCACCTTAGGCCATGTGCTAGGATCATTCCTGGGCAAATCTTATCCCAGCTTTTAGGTCTTCTATTCAGATTAGCTGAATAAAACCCCTGTAATGTAGATCTACTCTTAGTTACCACATAGAGGATCTACTTTTTCACATTGTCTTAAATTGATCTTTCGTACCTCAGTACCTTTGTACTGTCTAGCTTATCATATGTTATACCAATCCTCTAGCTGGTAGACTTCAGCGAGTTTGGTACCGTCATTCATATGGCCTCTGCTATCTTTTGTTATGACTTGAGAACTGCATAGTCACAACTCACATGCTCTGTGACTTTTAGTCGCAACTGTCGCACACTACTCGTCACGACCTGGCATTTCTGCGTCCTTTAGTCGCAACCTATAACATCGCTACCTGAACTCCTTTGTACACTGGTCGCGTACTGCCATATTACTCATCGCGACCTGAGGTCTTCTCACGTCGCAACATCAACTTATCTGTACATATTAGTCGCGACATAAGACCCCTCTTCTCTACTTCCTACTTTTAAAACATGTAATCATACTCATCCTCATACAACGGCAACATACTAGGTATAGGGTAGCTCAATAGTGTGCATACTGGACAATACAATCCAATCACATACAGGATTTATCCGTTCATTAGCCAGTGGAAACAGAACACAAATAAACTCGTACCTTAGTTTGGCACAGGAGACTTTCTTATCTCGTTGCCAGTCAGGGTATATATTCTTCCCTAAGTCGAGTATCTTTCGCCTGTTGTGTTCTGTGGACACTCCCTGGCATAATGTCCATACTTTCCACACCTATAGCGTAACCCCTGACCTACTAGACAAGGCCTCATACCATGGTCTCGACCACAGTTCCTAAATTCATTAGGCCTTGGTTGCCTACTAACTTCTCTTGGCCCACTACCTGGCCTATTTCCTTGCTTTTTATAAACTTCTGACCCATATGCTGGCCCATTTCTCTTCTTACTGTTCCTTCTTAGGGAACCTGGTGGCATCACTTTCAGTGGTACTGATGGAGTAGGCTCACTCTTTTCTGGTTATTGCACATTCCTTTCTTATAGACCCCTGATGTCTATTCATTCCAGTCTGCTTATGATCTGGCTGAGGTTCAGGTTCTATATCATTCTCTGGTACTACCTCCTTCCCAGACTGCTGTAATCTTGCAACCGCAGCAGCAACCGCCGTAGTGATAGCAGAATCTCGCTCTTGATCTTGGCGAGCCTGGGTTGCCCATATCTCATCGTGACTTAACTTGTTGTAACTTGGATATCTGGCATCCTCACTACAGTATCTGGTTACAACACGAGACCTCGAGCTACTCTTTGCATCTTCCTTAGTCGTGAACTGATCAGATTCTGTCTCTATCTCTAGAGGAAACTGCTTCTTAAACATTATTCTGCTTAGTCCAGCCATATTGTGTTAATAAACACGAGACCTCGACTGTATCGGCTGACTAAGATTAGCCCATCATAATCATATCCTTCGTAAGACTATAGAGCTCGGGGTCCAGCCTCATACATCTGGGTGTCACTTTCTTCTGTCTAAACCTTTCCAAGCAGTGAACACCATCCCTATATCCTACTCTAGGGAGAGGATCACTCAAACTGCTCATTTGTTTAAGGAATCAAACTAACTAAACCAGAGCATCACTGAGCCAGAACCTTCTGTTCTGTGCCAGAATCTTATGCTCGGAGCCAGAACCCTTTGTTCTGTGCTAACCTTATTCTGTACTAACACCATAAATTATCTATTCAGAGCATTTCCTAAGCCAGAATCCTTTGCTCTGATACCAAAATGAAACATCCTTACCTTCATGTGTCTTAGGGACCATTCAGTAGCATTTAGAACCACTTTCAAGGTCATTGAAATCCAATTTCTCAATCTGGAATTTTACTCTTATCGAGTATTGTTCACTTGAAAATTCCAGATGAGTGACCTGACTTCGAAAAATCATAACTAATTCTAGAAAAATCAAAATGAAGTGGTTCCAATTTCTAAATGAAGCTAACTCAATTATATTTCAGGTAAAAATAACGCGTTGACCATTCATTGATCAAGTCAACGTGTCAAGTTTACTGTTCATTCCACGTTTTTCTCCCTGAATCCAGCATTCTGGTTCCAACTTTAATAATTTATATCTCCTTGTGTAGACATCCAAATGATACGTTTTATATATCAAATTAAATCTTGGTATGTCTACTATTTACCATAAAAATTTCGTACATTTATTCATCTATTTACTATTTTTAATCATTTATCAAATATGACTAGGTTACCACGTGTTACTGTTCACAATGGTAAATTTCAGCATTTCTACTTTGCATACATATGCATACATCCATCATACAACAGTCAAACATGCCAAACAACAATTATTATTAATTAATAAGTTGTTTTACATCCGGTCATGTACATAAATTCTCATGGTTCTATTACATCTTTTTCTGCCTAAACTCCGGCAGCATAACCGCTACGCTTTATCTGTACAAAGAACTGAACCGTACTGATTCGGTAATCCCCTCATGAGAACTACCATTCTACGTAGTACCCAGGAAAGACTAGATGAACCGGCTAGGTCCACTCACTTCTAGCCTCCTTAGACAGCACTACGTACACAGTACTTATCATATACTGATGTTCAGTCTTTACTTCGGCAGCATAACAGCGTCTCTTAAAATTCCCAGAATTCATTTTGACATAACCTCCCCTGTAATGGTTTACTTATTGGGATGAGATTCGGGGGAATCTCAGTAGCAACAATCATAACAATATATGTAATGCAGAGTGACAGTGCTTGCTTGTGATTGTGTACAGATAAGTATGCTGCGTGCTTCCATGCTTAATAACATATGATCATAGCATTACAGCAGAGCTTCAGACATAACATATAAGACAACAATCCAACCAAACAATAGCACAACAAATCACAAAGCCATTACATAAAAGCTAGGATTAGTTACTACCTGGCTAGCTTAGCAGAACTCCACTATCCTTATTCTGCTTCCAGCTCCGCCAGAACTTCCTTTCTTTCTTTCTTCCTCCCACTTTCTCTCTCTAGCACCTCCTCCTCTCTCTAAAATTGCTTGCTTGGCCGTGCATAATGAGGAGCAAGGGGGGTATTTATAACCTCCTCCAATGGCAATCTCGTAATTACCATGAACTTTGATCCTGCGGTCCTGGTTTTTCCTGGATTTTCTTTAATTCCTCCTTTACTGCATCATGCATGACATCATTGGGACACCTCACCAGGACACCTCAGCGCCACATTTATCACATGTCTGAAATCCTGGACACCTCAGCAGCTGACTCAGCATGCTGACTCACCGGTCCAGTGTCTTGCCTCGTAGTACGTGTCCTCAACTTTTTCTTCTGCCTTTATGTTTGCGCCATGTGTCATCTTACTGGCACCTGTCACGCCTTCCAATGCTATCCAGATAAATCCAGGACTTTATCTGATCACTTTCTCGGTTATCGTGCCAACCGAGTAACTTTACTTTATTGAAACAGCATTAAAATAGTATTTTAATGCCACTTTTTCCCACATACTTCATGGGCTACGTTTTTGGGCTCTGGGAATGTTGTCTTGGATCCTGATCAAGCCCAAGTACTCTGATGGCTCGATTCCCAAGAAACAGCCCTTGGCAAATTACCAAAATACCCTTGGGTGCCCTTTCTTGCACTATTTTAACCCTAAGGGTAAAATCGTCATTTTACACCCTTCTGTACTCTGTCAGGGCATATATTGACTCTAAGTAACTTTATCTGTATGTACCTTGGCTTCTGGGCCTGTCCAGAATTACCAAAATGCCCTTCATTCATCTGTTACACTTTTGTACAACACAGGGGCATTTTCATAATTTCGCACTTTTCCGGGGTTCTGCCGGACACTTGCCCACCTATCAGTCCAAGTGTCTTACTGGGCCTCTGTTGGCGCCATTATTGGGCCTTTCCGGGTCCAATACCTTCATGACACGCATTACGAGGAATCTTCCCCCGTTAATAATTATTGAATATTTTATCTATTATTCACCGTTTATACACATATCCGGACACCGGCTCCTTCTGTCCGAAACACTAGCCCGCGGTGTTCAGGCATCCCTGTGAGTCATATCAGTCATCTGACTGAGGTCATCCTAACTCATTCAGTCCCTTTTCAAATACCGATAAATTTCCCTATCGGATCCCCGGAGGCCTCACACTCCCGTCTGGATTTTCTAATTTGCGAATAACTTTTTCTACAGGCCTCCTATCGGTATTCTGTCAGTTTCCCGACATCCGCCCCATAAGGACGCATCATCCTGTATTTTCTCACCTAGATCTGAATTCTAGGATATCCGGTATGAATTTTTATAACTTTTGGACGATCAGTCCATTTCTGGCTATCTGGAGTCTTCAAAAATTCCTGTATTAAGCCAGATTACTGAGCGTCACTTGCTCTCTCTACCGGTGAAATCTGGGACTGAAATGCTTTCGGACAGTCCAAACCACTTCCGGCCTGACTTTCTTTAATTACAATTTAGCCCCAGGGAACTTTTCTTCTTTTCATTTAAGTCCCTTTTTACTTGGCTAAAATTACACTTAAGGACCCCATATTTTTGTCTACTTTCCTTTTTGGCCTTGAAACTTTCCATAATTGCACTTAAGTCCTTTCATTTCCTTTACTAGGTCTAGGGCATTATTGTCTTTTCATATTTTACCAGAGTATTCTCTGGCCCTGGTCAACTATCCAGATACCCCTTCTTGACTGTCTAACCTTAGCCAAATGACCAAAATACCCTTTACTCATTCTTCAGTTATTCTATAACATAAGGGCATTTTCGTCATTTTGCATATTTTCCCCGGACACCGGCCCCTCTTACCACTGAACTGGTATTATGGGCTTAGGCCTTCCCTGGTGTCACTACGGGCCTTAGACAACACTATATGGCCTCTAGCCATTGTCCGATCATTTCTATTCGGACTGCCTTTCCTTTACCGATTATAACTATAAATTCCCATCTTCAGGAATTTTTACAGAAAAATCGGGACCTCAAATCAAAATTCTGTGACTCCTCATTCAATCCGGAATCCTTTTCTCTATCTCCCGGTATTTTCAGATATTTTATCCGGACCGGGCTGTTTTGGCCTGAAAAAGCACTCACGCGCACACTTTTCCAAAATGACCATTTTACCCCTGGTCATATTTCTAATTCTTTCATACACCTAGAGACCTCATATGCACATTTCACAGTTTAGTGAAATGGTCAGCATAATTTTCTCTATTTTCTGGCAAAATATGGTACTCATCGGCTACCAGCCCGATCTTTCCCATAATTACGATTATGCCCTTGAATTCTCTTCCTGGCATCTCTAGGCCTAAAAATTGGGGTGTTACAGCATGCTCATTACACTTTGGTAATATTTTCACAAGCAAGCACAAGTATTTACATTAATACATGCATTGTTAGTATCGTTTGCTACTGAGATTTCCCCTGAAATCTCACCCCATCCATGTAATCCCAATCCCAACAGGTTTATGAATGAGGAAAGAGGATGAAGAAGCATGAAAAGGAGTTAGGGATTGGTCAATGTAAATGTTATATGATGTTATGTGAAGAATTCTTGCAAGTAATGATGCTGTATGGCCACTTTGAACAATAATGTTTATGATGTAATGAAAAATAGTAAATGATGGAATAAAAGTATGAAATTTTACAGACATTTAGTTAACATGTCAAGCTTCATTTTGACACCAAGAAAACCTTATTTCGATGTCTGTACAAAGAGAGCCAATTTTCCAAAGATGGGGACCAGAATATATTTTCAGAATTTTTGACCAAATGAACAGTAAATTTAACGAATAAACTGCATCAATGTGCTAAGCATTTGGTTAGGAAATTATTTTTCCTTAAACTTCAAGATGTTATCTTCGAGTAGAATTTTGAACCACTTCATTTCGATTTTTCTATAATTAATTATGATTTTTCGAAGTTTGTCGCCGAATCTGGAATACCTTATGAACAGTAACTCACCAAGAGTAAACCAGGTCATGTAAGTGGTTCTAAATGCTATCGAATGGTCCCTTAGACGTACGAAAGTAAGGATGTTATAAGTTCTCTTCTTGGGTTGCCTTCTTAATCATGAGCTTCTATTCTTTAAGGTTTTCAGATTTCCCAACTTGCTTCTGTGGCAGAGATGAATTCTCAATTTCAACATCTTCTTCATCCCTTTCTGGTGTTTCAGCTTTTTCAAAGTGCACTTGTCTTCCACTTCTTAGAGATATAGCATTCAGACCCCTTGGATTCATGACAGTGTTTGAAGGTATACTGCCACTGCTCTTTCCTTGAATGTCACTCACTGTATTGGAAACTTGAGATAAGTGACTTGTGATATCTGCATTCTTACAACTTAACTCTTCAAGTTTTCTGCGTACATCTGCATTATCTTTTTGCATATTTTGGAGAATTGAAGCTATGGAGGTGAACTAACCATCATTCTCCTTGAGCTTGTGGTCTATATTAGTCATTCTACCATCCATATTTGTTCATTTGTGCTACCATACTCTTCAACAATTGTGAGGTCTCATCTGGCCTTGATGCCAATAAGGCATTAGGTTGTGTTGGAACCATAGACCTTGCATTACTTTGGTAGTTGCTTGAAGAAGCACCACCCCTTGGAATTGATTTGGCCTATCACTCCCCCACCTAAAGTTTAGGTGGTCTCTCCAGCCAGCATTATATATGTTAGAGTATGGGTCTCTCTTCTGGTAATTATTCTCTCTTCCTTGATACATTGTTGTAACTTCTTCAAACTGTCTATCACATGTACTTGTAGCATGCATCATTGAACCATAGGATTCACATCCTGTAACTAAGGCTTGTGAGGTATCCACTACATGAACTTGTTTCGTGGAATGAAGCTCTCTTTCAATCATATTCATCCTCTTCTCCATTTGATTTCCCAAGGCTATTATTTCAGCTAAGATTACATTTAAATTGCCCGAAGATGAGGTGGTTGTTCTTCTTGGATCCCCAGTCTGATGGTCTTCATTGGCCATTTTCTGGAATAACTCCCAACTTGCTTGTGTGATCTTATCTCTCAAAGAACCATTCCCTACCTAATTATGAGGAAGTAGATCATCAAAGAAAATGTCTACTAAATCAGCCTTGGTCATGTTATGGTGAGGGCATCTAGCCAACAGATTAAGAAACCTCGTCCAGTACTCATGTAAAGACTCTTCATCCTGTTATAGAATATTAGTGATCTCCTTCTTCATTCTAGTGGTCTTTGAAGCTGGGAAAAATTGTTCAAGAAAGTTGATTTCAGCTGATCCCATGTAAGAGTTGAGAAATGAGTTGGCAAATTGTATAGCCACTCCTTAGCCTTCCCTTCCAAGGTGAAATGGAAACACCTCCTTAAGACATCATCCAGTGCAGTCATTAGAGGCTTCATTGAGGAACATATCATATGCATGGTTTGTAAGTTCCTGTGTGGACATTCTCCTGTAAAACCATGAAATTTGGGTAAGGCTGCAATTAAAGCTCCTTTAATCTCAAAGTTAGCTTCTTCAGTATAGAACCCATAGGGATTATAATTCACATGCAAATGATTAATTTCCCTCACACTTCTATTATCCTCTACATTCATAGGTATTTCATTTTCTCTATTCCCATTATGCCCATTATGATTAGCCATATCCAGTTCAGTTTCAGACTCTGGAATACTAGAGGAGGAACTAGATTTTGCTTCTTCTTCTCTAAATTCCCTAAATTCTCTCTTTAGTTTCCTAAGTCTTCTCTCAATTTCAGGTTTAAAAGGTATTAATGGTTCAATTCTTTTACGTATGCAATGCTAAAACTGAAACATCCTCCTTTAGACTCCTCAGAGTACACTTGCGGAAGCTAAATAGCTTGATTATACCTTAACTTAAGCCCAAATATTCAAATGAGGCATTCTTGAGTTCCTCATTCTGAGCCTTTACTTTGAGAACTGGTTAATCTCATTGTACACATCCAAATGAGGCTTATTACCTATCCACGAAATGCCCCAGATGTGTACTACTGGCACACCTAATTTCAAGGGCAAACTCTTTCGTTTACTAGGTCAAATTGAGGTTGAAACACTGCTACCTCAGTACCTGCGAATTTCTCTCTTAATTTCTTATATACAAATTAAACATGCCAAACAATATTTATCATCGAATAACAAATGTCATACAACAGAGCATACACAAAATCACATAATCCTTATATTTCTATTACATATTCTCCTGCCTGAAATCCGGCAGCATAACTGCTAGGCTTCTTCTGTACAAAGAACTGAACTGTACTGATTCGGTAATTTCCTCATGAGAACTACCATTCTACGTAGTACCTAGAAAAGACTGGATGAACTGGCTAGGTCCACTCACTTCCAGCCTCCTTAGACAGCACATACATACACAGTACTTATCATATACTGATGTTCAGTCTTAACTTCGGCAGCATAACGGCGTCTCCTAGTATTCTCAAAATTTACTTCAACATAACCTCCCTGTAATGGGTTATATATGGGGATGAAATTCGAGGGAATCTCAGTAGTAACAATCATAACAATATATGTAATGCAGTGTGACAGTGCTTGCTTGTGATTGTGTACAGATAAGTATGCCGCATGCTTCCATACTTAATAATATATGATCATAGCATTGCAGTAGAGCTTCAGACAAAACATATAAGACAACAATCCAACCAAACAATAGCACATCAAATCACAAAGCCATTACATAAAAGCTAGGATTAGTTACTACCTGGCTAGCTCAGCAGAACTCTACTATCTCTATTCTGCTTCCAGCTCCGTTTCCTCTTTTCTCTCTTCCTTTCCTTCTCCTTCTCTCTATTCTTTCTCTCTCTTTGCCTTGTGTAACATCCCAATTTTTGGTCTAGGAGAACTGGGAAGTAGTCTGATATGGGCAGGCTGCTAAAACCGTAGTCCCAGGGTAGTAATCTGATATGGGCGGATCACTTACCTGTATTTTGTAGGATCCGAGGGATGAGCTAAGTCCTTCAGAATGGAAAGATGAGTTAAGTCTTTAACCTACAGAATCGGGACAGTTCGCCTAGGTTCAAAATGAGGAATGTGAGGAATATCCTAAGTCTTAAGCCTAGGAATTCTGCAGGAAGCTTGATATGGGCTGGCTCCTGTGTAAGATAACCTGATATGGGCGGGTTGTCGAGCTTTTCAATTAACGATGACTCCTGAAGAATTTAGGGGATGAGTTATTGAAAGAGAATTTCTAGAACTTAAGATGAAGGATAAGAAGATGAGAATAGATGCCAGAAAGAGAATGTAGGGGCAAAATCATAATTATGGGAAAGATCGGGCTGGTAGCCGATGAGTACCATATTTTGCCAGAAAATAGAGAAAATTATGCTGATCATTTCACTGAACTATGAAATGTGCATACGAGGTCTCTATGAGTATGAAAGAATTATGGAAAGTTTAAGGACAAAAAGGTGGGGTCCTTGAGTGTAATTTTAGCCAAATAAAAAGGGATTTAAATGAAAAGAAGAAAAGTTTCTTGGGGCTAAAGTGTAATTAAAGAAAGTCAGGCCGGAAGTGGTTTGGACTGTCCGACGGCATTTCAGTCCCAGATTTCACCGGTAGAGAGAGCAAGGGACGCTCGGTAATCTGGCTTAATACAGGAATTTTTGAAGACTCCAGATAGCCAGAAATGGACTGATCGTCCAAAAGTTATAAAAATTCATACCGGATATCCTAGATTTCAGATCTAGGTGAGAAAATACAGGATGATGCGTCTTTATGGGGCGGATGTCAGGAAACTGACAGAATACCGATAGGAGGCCTGTAGAAAAAGTTATTCGCAAATTAGAAAATACAGACGGGAGTGTGAGGCCTCCGGGTATCCGATAGGGAAATTTATCGGTATTTGAAAAGGGACTGAATGAGTTCGGATAACCTCGGTCAGATGACTGATATGACTCATAGGAATGCCTGAACACCGCAGGCCAGTGTATCGGACAGAAGGAGCCGGTGTCCGGATATGTGTATAAACGCTGAAAAATAGATAAAATATTCAATAAACATTAACGGGGGAGGATTCCTCGTAATGTGTGCCATGAAGGTATTGGACCCTGAAAGGCCCAATAATGGTGCCAACAAAGGCCCAGTAAGACCCTTGGACTGATAGGTGGGCCAGTGTCCGGCAGAACCCCGGAAAAGTGCAAAATTACGAAAATGCCCCTGTGTTGTACTAAAGGGGTAGTAGATGAATGAGGGCATTTTGGTCATTCTGGACAGGCCCAGGAGCCAAGGCTCATACAGATAAAGTTACTTAGAGTCAGTATATATCCTGACAGAGTACAGAAGGGTGTAAAATGACGATTTTACCCTTAGGGTTAAAATAGCGCAAGAAAGGGCACCCAAGGGTATTTTGGTAATTTGCCAAGGGATGTTTCTTGGGAATCGAGTCATCAGAGTACTTGAGCTTGATCAGGATCCAAGATAACATTCCCAGAGCCCAAAAACGTAGGCCCAGTGATATGTGGAAAAAAGTGGCATTAAAATACTATTTTAATGTTGTTTCAATAAAGTAAAGTTACTCGGTCGGCAAGATAACCGAGGAGGTGATCAGATAAAGTCTGGGACTTATCTGGATAGCATTGGAAGGCGTGAAAGGTCCCTTCCAGATGCCACATGGCGTCATCTTAGAGGCAGAAGAAAAGTTAAGGACACGTATTACGGTGCAAGACTCTGGACCGGTACTGGATTGGACTGAACTGCTGAGTCAGCTGATGAGGTGTCCAGGAATTGTGACATGTGAAGAATGTGGCGATGAGGTGTCCCGGTGAGGTGTCCTGGATGATGTCATGCATGATGCAGTAAAAAGGAATAAAGAAAATAGGAAAATCCAGGAAAAACCAGGACCACATGTTCAGATGGCTTCAAAATTACAAGAATGCCATCCATTAAAGCTATAAATACCCCCCTTCCCCTCCCATTTTAGGCATCCCACGTTTTTGGCAAGAAAAGAGAGAGAAAGAAGAGAGAGAAGGAGAAAGAAAGAAAGAAAGGAAGTTCTGGTGGAGTTGGAAGCAGTATAGAAGTTCTGGAGCTCTGCTTTTGAGGTAGTAACTAATCCTAACTCTTATGTAATGTCTTTGTGATTTGTTGTGCTATTGTTTGGTTGGATTGTTGTCTTATATGTTATGCCTGAAGCTCTACTGCAATGCTATGATCATATGTTATTGAGTATGGAAGCACGTAGCATACTTATCTGTACACAATCACAAGCAAGCACTGTCACTCTGCATTACATATATTGTTATGATTATTACTACTGAGATTCCCCCGAATCTCATTCCCATATATAACATTACAGGGGAGGTTCTGTCAAAATAAAATCTGGAAATTTTAAGAGACGCCGTTATGCTGCCGAAATTCCGGCAAGGAAGCAGGGACAGGGAAAGGAACTGATACGTACTGTGTACGTAGTACTGTCTAAGGAGGCTGGAAGTGAGTGGACCCAGCAGGTTCATCCAGTCTTTCCTGGGTACTACGTAGAATGGTAGTTCTCATGAGGGAATTACCGAATCGGTACAACATCGGTTACTTTCTAAAGAAGAATTGTAGCAGTTATGCTGCCGGATTTTAGACAGGAAGAGATGTAATAGAAATAAGAGAATTTGGTGTATGCTTTGTTGTATGACATTTTGTTATTCAATAATAAATATTGTTTGGCATGTTCAATTTGTGAATGGGGAATTAAGGGAGAAATTCGCAGGTCTTGAGGTAGCAGTGCTCTGACCTCAGTTTGACCTAGTAAACGGAGGAGTTTGGCTATGAAATTTGACAGGCCAGTCGTACACATCTGGGGCATTACGTGGATAGGTAATAAGCCTCATTTGGATGTGTAGAAAGAGATAAATTAATTTTCAAATTAAAGGTCCAGAATAAGGAACTTAAGAGTAGAATTTTGAATTTCTGGGCTTAAGTTAAGATATAATCAAGCTAATATTGCTTCCGCAAGTGTACTCTGAGGAGTCTAAGGGAGGATGTTTCACCTTGCCCATGCGTGAAGCCAAATGAATGGGGGGTATTTATAATTGCCTCCAATGGCAATATCATAATTTCTATGAACTCTGAACATGTGGTCCTGGTTTTTTCTGGATTTTCCTATTTTCTTTTATTTCCTTTTACTGCATCATCAGTGCCACCTCAGGGGACACCTCAACAGCCACCTCATCAGCACATTTTCCACATGTCACAAATCCTGGACAACTCATCAGCTGACTCAGCATTCCCAATCCAATCCAGTACCGGTCCGGTCAGATTTCCCACAAACTGGACTCACCGTCTAAGATTGTGCCACATGTCCTTAACTTTTCTTCTTCCTCTAGACCAGTGCCATGTGGCACCTGGAAGAGACCTTGCACGCTTCCCCATGCTATTCAGATAAGTCCCAGACTTTATCTGATCATTTCCTCGGTTATCGTGCCAACCGAGTAACTTTACTTTACTGAATCATTACTTTAATGCCATATATCATCTTGTGGGTCCCATGAGTACACCTTATCAGTCCACCTCATGGTTTCCAGATAACCTTTCCTTTATCTGACTTCCTTCCCCAGTTCTAGCTCTAACCGGGTAACTATCTCTTTTGGACCTTCATAACTCTTGGCCCACTTGATCCATACGGCTAGCACCACTTATAGTCACTAGTCGCGACCTAATCATCATCTTATCGAGACATAACACTTCTGTGTACATTATTCGCGACCACAACATCCTTTAGTCGCAACCATATCACTTTTTAGTCGCGACCTCATTACTTTTTAGTCACAACCAGGCTCATTTACCTATTAGTCGCGGCACCACATATATTTACGTCACGACCAATCCTTTCTGCCAATATTAGTCGCGACCATAATACCTTCTCATCGCGCCTAGCTCTTTCTGTAACTATTAATCGCGACCACACCTATCTATAGTCACAACCAAAATGGTCAGCTCTCAACTCTACAACCTTTAACTTTTACATCATCCCAAAATAGCCATTCTTCCCCTTGGGACCTCAACACATGAGTCCCCATACCTTTACTTACTTGCAGCTTAGTCCCTAAAACTTTCTACATGTCTCTGGGACTTCTGCTCAAAAGGGGTCTAGTAGCCTCTCAATCTTAGGTTATTTCTACATCTCTAGGCCTGAAAATTGGGATGTTACAAAAATAGTCAAGAATAATCAATGCAATCAATCAGAGTCAGACACAGAAGCTTCACAGTAGAAAACAATTTTCAGTTAGTCGCGACTAAAGACTGTTTTAGTCGCGACTTAATATCATAGAGAGTAGTAGTCATGACTAACAGTTTCAAATATCGCGACTAGTTTTCACAGAGTAATCAATTTTGACAGAAAAGCAATCAGGTCATAACATAAAAGAGTCAAGGTCGCGACTCGAGGTCACAGAGACTGATATTTGCAGAAAGTCAGAAAAAATGCAGAATACAATGCAATTTGAAAACTACTAAAAACTAAAATGCAAACAAAAATAAGAAAAATGACTTAGGTAGCTAATGAAATCGACAAACAATTAGTAGGAAACCAATTACTTGTTCCCCGGCAATGGCACCATTGATGAGTGTCTCGGATTGTCGCAGTCTGAGCCATCAAAATAAAGTTAATTGCACCCAATATAGTATAAGGCACAACCCTATCGTTCTTCTGAAGGATCCTTTCTAAAGGAATCCTAGCAAATTGGATGTCAAAAAAAATGAAAACCTGAGTAGAGATAAAATGGTTTTGGGGTTTGGTTGATTTTTGCAATAAATTAAGGGTGCAGAAAAGTAGATATTTTTTGGATTTTTGATTAAGATGGAAACTGGTTGGCTTGTTGAAAGAATATGTTATGAAAGACTCTTGATGATGAAAATGTATTTATCCTCGCTCTTAATTGAATATTTGAGTTTGAAATCGCTAAGTCTTAAGTAAAACCTCAATCGATCGATTGAGTCCAGAACTGTAATATCCCTAATTTTTTATACTAATTTGTATGTACAGTTTGTACGTAATATATGTGAGATTTTCTAAAAAAAATATGGTCATTTATGTAAAGAAAGGGATTGAATTGAAAAAGGAAGAAAATGCAAGGACTTAAGTGAAATTATGAAAGTTTTAAGGCCAAAAGAGAAAGTAGACAAAAATATGGGGTCTTTAAGTGTAATTTTAGCCAAATGTGAGGACAAAAGTGTAATTTATGAAAAGTCAAGGGGCAAAAGTGTAATTATGAAGAATTTGGACCGAAAATAAGCAAAAAATGGTCAGAGTTAGATCAGACCCAAATTTTACCAGTAGATAGAGAAAATTATTCTGGTTAGTTTAACGTGACACAGAATTTTGATTTGAAGTCCCGAAAAATTGATATAAATTTTGGAAGACAGATAAAATTATTATAGTATTTTCCAGACCTTAGAATCAGATGAAACTTTACAATAAATTCCTACAATTAATATGAGAATTTATAAAACTGACAAGATTAGAAAAGGAATCCTGTAGAATTTTTAATGGAATTTACAGTAGAATAAAATACCCGATAAATACCCTCAGGAGAGGTTTCTTGGGATTTATGCCATAAAAGTAATGGACCTAGACAAAGGCCCAAAATGGCGTCCCAAAGGCCCAATAAGGTATCTGAGCAGTATGTGGCCCAGTTTCAAGAGGAACCCCGGAAAAGTGCAAAATTACGAAAATGCCCCTGTGTTGTACCAAAGAGCAAGAGATAAATGGAGGGCATTTTGGTCATTCTGGAGAGGCCAAAATGCAAGGCAGGTACAGGAAGGGTTAGTCAGAGTCAGTATATGCTCTGATAAGGTACAAAGAGGTGTGAAATAACAATTATACCCTTAGGATTAATATAGTGCAAGAAAGGGCACCAAGGGTATTTTAGTCATTTCTCAGGGGATCTTTAAATAAGTTTAGACTCAGTACAAGAATGTCAATGGTAGAAGGATTTGGATACTGGATTTAAGGTCAGAAAACATATTATGGAATCTCAGAAAAATTAGATTTAGAAAATAGTCTGGTTTTTGGAAAATCGGACTGAGCCGGTACCGGATTGGACTGGAATTTTTCCAGAAATTTCCTCCCTCTACAATTTTGCCACATGGGAATATGAGGTGTCCTTCATGATGTCATGGAGATGATGTCATCATTTCTTGGTGGGCAAGACAAGATTCAAGGTGCAATCTTGGCCATTAGATCAAATAGTACACAAAGTGATCTTGGCCATCCATTTTCCATAAAATTTTCTATAAATACCCCACAAATCTGCACCTTCACGCAAGACAAGAGACGCCATGGGGAACCTCTTACAAAATGAAAACTCAAGCCAAGACAAAGAAGAATTCAAAGGCCAAAGTTCAAGCAAGCTAGAGATTAAAGGTAAGCAATCTATCCTAGCTTATTTTCCTTTGATTTGGGAGCTTGAACTTAGGGTTTTCATGGAAGAAAGTTGAGTTTTCTCTAAGGTGTATATGCTGTCCAAAACCTTAGATGAAAGGAGAAAGAAGAAATTAAAGTTAGAATTATGAGATTAAAGCTTAAACAAGCTAGTTAGATGATTGGTTGTTGAATCAAGCTGATGTTCTTGACTTTGCCATAGATGAACCATTTCAGTTTGCACTATTCATGCTGTTGGAGATTGTGCCCTAGGGGCCAATCATTATCTTATGAACATTGTTGATTTATGAATTTCTTAATAAAGTTATCATATTATTTGCATGTTTACTATGATGACAATCCTTGGATAACTCGTGATCTTATCCTAAATATCCCTGGTCGGTCATCTATGTGGGAGCAGAGATGAAATAAGACCAGTATGACTTTGAAGATATATAGAGATATAAATCAAAGTCATAAGCACATGTAAGAGTACAGGGTGTTGGACCGACCCGCAATGAGAGAGCTGCATGGGTCAAGTCATAAGCTTCTCTCATATACAAGCCATGTCACTATGCCCTTTGACCTGAGATCATCATGGATTCCTACATGACAAACGCTCAGCTTTGACCTAGTCAAAAGTCACTTTTGACCGAGTGATCATAAAGGCTATGCTCGGGCTTAGTGGTTTTTCATGCGGAGGAATGTGAATGGTCAAGATGGAATTTGTCCCTCACATTCGTAGAGAGATATTACTGGGCCCCTCGATGAGTGAGTCTGAGAAATGTATGGCCATACTGGAATGGAAGGGTAGTTCCATTTCTATATTCAGACTACTCAGGGATCGAGAAAGTAACAGTCAGGAACAGGAGGATGACGTTCACCATGCCTCATCCTTGACCGAAATATCGTGTGACAAAAGGGACGTGATATGGTTGTATGAAAGGTTACATCGTTTATCGATCCTCATATGTTTTGGGTAGTCGTAATGCCTTGCTAGAGACCGCTTACGACTTGTGGGTCAGTATAGTAACTGGGCCACTGCCAACTTCATATGGGCCTACAGGGTCGCACACAAAACAGCCCAATGCGAGCTATGATGTCCAGATTCATTGAATCTAAGAGATGTCTAAATTCAATGAATAATCTAGGGTGGATATATATTTTATATATATATATAAATTAGTTTATATATATTATATAAATAATATAAGAGATATTTGTAAGATTTAATTTATAAGGATAAATTAAATCTCTATCATTTTTGAATTTGAATTTAAATGGATATGATCTATTTGAATTTGAAATTCAAATTGATAAGATATCTCAAATTTGATTTATGAGAATAAATCAAATATAATTCTGTCTTATCTTTATTTTAAATTAAATAAATAGGTGAATTAAATCTGTGGGACGGATTTAATATAAACCATATTTATTTAATCAGTTTCTTATTAAATTATGCAATATATGATATTGTATTAATTCAGAATTAATATAAGATTAATTCTGAAGCCCGGCCCTATTAGAAGCCCGATAGCTTCCTATATATTTGACATTAGGAGCTAGGGTTCCACACACAAGATAGATCTCTACACACACATTCATAAATGAGAAAAGGGGGCAGGGAGAGTGCAAAAGGTTTGCACATAAGAAACTGCCGAGATAGAGACGGTGAGGACGGAATCTCTAGAAAGCCTTAGAGGGACAAGAGGCGCTAGCACGTCATTCGCGATTGGAACGCTGTTCGTGTGGATACCGGTAGAGGAAGCCGATCTGAGCTGTCGACTTCTACGATACGACCAGACACGAAGCAAGGTCGCGACCAGAACACCCTGAGGTCGCGACCATACGAGCATCTGAACGCCAGAAATCCGAAAAGAGGAGACAGGTCGCGACGTGAAGCTGAATACGTCGCGACTACAAACTCCAGAGACGTCCGGTCGCGACTAGAGGCAGAAGAGGTCGCGACTAACAACTCCAGAGGCGACAGATCGCGACTAGAAGCAGAGGAGGTCGCGACTAAAAGCTGAGGAGGTCGCGACTAAAAGTTCCAGAGGCGAGGAGTCGCGACTAGTGGACATTGAGGTCGCGACCAAAGATCGAAACCGAAGGTAACACTTCTTTCTCCTTGACTTAAACACATTCGGTAGATCCTGGCTGGGAATGGAAAAAATTTTTAAAGTTAATTTCCGCTGCGTGTCTTCCAATTCCCTACACATGCACTGTTCATGATTGAAGGAGATAGAATTTCAATTATCTAATGCTTCCATTGAGTTTATATGATGATTTTGTGTAGGATTGGATAGGTTTTGAACCTTGGAAGCATTGGAATTGAAAGTTGTAATGTTTGGAATTCTTCTCTGTTACTGTTCACTCGCATGAACAGTGATTGGAATCTCATGATTTTGATGCTCCAATGGTTTTAAAATGAATATTTGTATAGGGTAAAGTAGAGAAACAAGTATGGGAAGCATTGGAATCAAAATGAGAATTTTTGGAAGGATTGTGCATATTTTTTGAATCTGTACAGAACAGTGCATAAGAGCTGGAATTTCATTATTCTAAGCTCATAAATGGATTCAAAAGGTGAAATTGTGTAGGGTAAGGTCAAGACATCAATTGATTCAAAGGCCAAGGCAATTGGCAAAGATTAGAGGAAGTTATGTTAGGTAAATGTTCAAGAAAGATAGTCTTGAATAATGCTTGAGTTCATGGTCCTAATGAATTATGTGATGAATATGAATGTCCTTAAGACCTTGCAACATCCAAGAAGATGTTGAGAAGTGGTTGACCGAAAGGTTTCATGGTTGAAAAGCTTAGGGAGCAAGTGGAAGAATAAGGAAGAAAGCTTAAGTTTAAGGTAGTGGACTTATCTCTTTATGTGCTTGATGTGGTATGCTTATGCGTTGACATGCATATGATATTTGAATGATGTTGTGACATAAGAAAAGATGTTGAATATGTTATGAAGAACATGTTTTCCATGGCCATGCATTTTTATGCAAAGTTTATAGCATGATGGCATGTCACTAATTAAAGGAAGTTTAATGAAATTACATATCATGCATTAGCATCCATCTTGCATATTTAAGTGGTAATGTTTGCTACTGAGATTCCCTAGAATCTCACCCTCCCATAACCAACCAATTTAGGTCAAGCATGAAGGAAATGTATGCGTGAAGAAGAGCTAAAGAATGGGAGAAAGGAAGTGAAGTAATGTGAAGGTCATTGGGAGGTAAAGTGATGTATATGAAAACATGGGAGGTAAAGTGAAGGTTTTTGCATGCTGGAACAATTATTGAGAATTGAAGAAAGAAAACTGAAAGGGTAAAAACGTAGGTGATGAAGCAGTTTTGTTTTGGCTTCAGTCTGACCTAGTAAATCAAGGAATTAATTCACAAAATTTTGTGATCATGTAGTATACATCCATACCTTTAAATGCATAGGTAATATGCCTCAATTGGATGTGTATATCAATAGAAACGAATTTCCAAAGTTAAGAAACAGAATCTGGAATTTCCAGAATTTGTCATATGAACAGTAAAAAGTAACAATTTAACTGTATCAATTGGCAAGGTAAATGTTCAGATTTATATTTTTCCCTTAAATATTTATGAAATAGCTTCAAGTCAAAATTTGGATCACCTCCATACGATTTTTTTACAATTAGTTATGAATTTTTAAAGTTGGACTTTCAATCTGGAAATTACATAATGAACAGTACCCGAGAGTAAGTTTTACAATTTTTAATTTTTTGGCCAACGTAATGCTTCCGCTAATCAAATACGCTTCCGAATACGTACTATGAGAGGTTAAAAGTAGGATGTTTCAAGAACCCTAATATTCTTTAAACTCCTTTGATCAAGGCTAGTTTAAAGACTATTAGCGAACTGTTAGAAACAACTTAGCTTGCAATTAACCCTAGATTATGAGAACGCCCTCGAATGGTTGTCAATCGAAAACCCTAGATTTCAAGCAATTGAATTGATTTGCAACAATCACTGAAAAACAACCCAACTTTCTTAAAATCGAAACTGAAATATTAAATTAAAATCTAGCGTTCAAACATCCAGAATCAAATTACAACAGTCTAATCTGAAAATGATCAATCGATATTCAAAACTTGTTCATATGATGAATGTAACATCCTTACTTTCGTACATCTTAGGGACCATTTGGTAGCATTTAGAACCACTTACAAGTCCATTGAAGTTCAATTACAAAATCTGAAATTTCCAAGTTCACAGTTACTGTTCATTTGGTAATTTCAGATTCAGTGATGAGATTTGAAAAATCATAACTAATTCTAGAAAAAATGAAATGAAGTGGTTCAAAAAGATACACGAATATAACATATTAAAATTTAAGGAAAAAATAATTTCTCAGACCAATTGACCAGTCAACTAAGTCAACTCTGACGTTAAAGTTTACTGTTCATTTGGTCAAAATTCTGAAAAACATATTCTGGTCCCCAACTTTGGAAAATTCGTTCTCTTTGTACAGACATCGAAATAAGGCGTACTTGGTATCAAAATGAAGCTTGACATGTTAACTAACTACCGCTAAAATATCATACATTTATTATATTATTAACTATTTTTAATTACAGACCAAGTACCATAGCTCCAAACTATCTATTGTTCAAGTGCAGAATTTTAATAACTAACTTTACATACATTCATCTCAAAACTTGTCTATATATAACCATACAAGCAAACCATATCATCTTCTAACAATCTTCCTCTCTCATGCTTGAAGTTCCTGTTGATTGGAGATATAATTTGGGGTGATATTTTTAGGGAAATATCAGTAGTAAACGGTACTAAACAATGTATGCATCAATGTTTGGTATTAGTGCTTGCTTGTGATTGTGTCAACATAATGTAATGTGCATGCTTCCATGTAATATATAAAATATAATTGGCCAAAGTAATCATAGCACAGAGCTTCAACAATTACATATGAATAGCATCAATCAAGCCATAACACAATCAACCATACATTCAACACATACAAGTCTAGGTAAGTTTACTACCTTGATGCTTCACTTTCCTTTTATCCTCTTCCTTGTCACCTTTCCTTGAAGTTCTTTCTTTATAGATGTCAGACCCTATACATAGCATAATAATATTTTTATTATTATCCTATCCAGTATAACTCCACTTTACTCAAGCATATCTTGAGGTAATACCCCTATCTTGACAATCCCCTAACTTTCTTTCTATCCACAGCTAACCTTATATAGAGAGATATTTCTCTATTCTAACTATCTAATTTATAAGAACAATCCTATAATTTATTAGAGCAGGGACTAGAATAAATTACTTACCTTATTACCAAGCTTGCCGAGTCCCTGAGGTTCTTGGATTGCTCTTTCTCTTCCTTTCTTTCTCTCTTTCTCTTTCTCTCTCTTCTCTCTCTTCCTTTCTTGTTGCTTTTCGTGATGGAAATGGGAGGGGGTGGCTATTTATAGTTGAGGCAAAGTGGAATGAACGGCTCAGATCGCTTGCTTCCTCATGAAGCTTCACCTACATCATCGTAATGTCATCATCCTCCATAATGACTCATCAAAAGTGACATCATCAAGGGACACCTCACATGCTTAGGTGGCATAATGGTGGGGCCCTCGGGATACCACACCAGCTGACTCAGCACTTCCAGAGAACTCCAGAGTCTTATCCTGGAATAAACGGCTGAGATCATGCCACGTGTCTTTATCTTTTTCTCCGTCCTCTATGCTCATGCCATGTGGCACCTTTTGGGTACCTTTAATGCCATCTCATGGCTTCCAGATAAGACTCAAGCTTTATCTGATCAATTGTCCGGTTATCACTTCAACCGGGTAACTACTTTATTGAAAACTCACTAAAATATTACTTTAATGCCACTTTAATCCACATAATTCTTGGGCTACATTTTTGGGCTTTTGGAATGTAATCTTGGGTCTCTGATCAAGCTCAAGTACTCTGATGGCTCAATTCCTAAGAAACATCCCTTGGCAAATTACCAAAATGCCCTTGGTCCCTTTTTATTTTTTTTAATGAGTCTAGGGCCATTATTATCTTTTCACATCTTACCAGAGTATTCCCTGACCCTGGTCAACTATCCAGATAACCTTCCTTGACTATCTAACCTTAGTCAAATTACTAACATACCCTTTACTCATTCTTTAACTATTTTATAACATAGAGGTATTTTCGTTATTTTGCACATTTTTCTGGACACCGGCCCCTTTTTCTGTTGAACTGATATCATGGGCCTGGGCCTCCGTTTGTGTCATTATGGGCCTCTGAGTGACGCTATCTGGGCTCATTTAGTCCCAGTTTGCTTACCGATTAATTTCTCAATCGGATATTGGGCCTTCATGAATCCCCGTCTAAATTCACTAAAAAGTGAATAACTTTTTCTACATAACTCCTTTCGGGATTCTGTTAGTTCCCTGACCTCCAGCTTCACAGGATGTGTAACATCCTGATTTTTGGGTCAGGAGAACTAGGAGGTAGTCTGATATGGGCAGGCTGCTAAATCCTTAGGCCCAGGGTAGTAATCTGATATGGGCAGATCACTTACCTATATTTTGTAGGAATCCGAGGGATGAGCTAAGTCCCTCAGGATTTAAAGATGAGTTAAGTCTTTGACCTACAAAATAGGGAGAGTTTACCTAGGTTCAAAAAAAGGAATGTAAGGAATATCCTAAGTCTTAAGCCTAGGAATTCTGCAGGTAGCTAGATATGGGCTAGCTCCTGAGTAAGATAACCTGATATGGGCAGGTTGTCAAGTCTTTCAATTAAAAATAACTCCCAAAGAGTTCAGGGGATGAGTTGTTGAAAGAGAATTTTGAGAACTTAAGATAAAGGATAAGAAGATAAGTAAAGATGTCAGAAAGAGAATACAGGGGCATAATCGTAATTATGGGAAAAATCGGGCTAGTAGCCGATGAGTACCATATTTTACCATAAAATAGAGAAAATTATGCTGATCATTTCACTGAACTGTGAAATATGCATATGAGGTCTCTATGAGTATGTAAGAATTATGAAAAGTTAGGGACTTAATTGAAAAGGAGAAAAGTTTCCAGGGGCAAAATGGTAATTATAGAAAATTGAGCCAAAAGTGGCTTGGAACTGCCCAGAAGTATTTTAGTCCCAAATTTCATCAGTAGATAGAGGAAATGATGCTGGTTAATCTGGCTTAATACAGAAATTTTATCAGAGCTGTAGATAGCTGGAATTTATCTGATAGTCTAAAATTTATCTAAAATTTTAACAGATCTCCTGGACCTCAGATATGAGTGAAAAGTTACAGGAATGTGCATCCTGTGAAGACGGAGGTCAAGGAACTGACAGAATCCCGAAAGGAGTTCTGTAGAAGAAGTTATTCACTTTTTAGTGAATTTAGACGGGAGTTTGTGAGCTCCTGGGATCCGATAGGGAGATTTAGCAGTAAATAAACTGGGACTAAATGAGCCTAGATGACACAACGCAGATGCCCATAATGACACTAAGGTTGGCCTAGGCCCATGATATCAGTTCAGTGGTAAAAGGGGCTGGTGTCCGGAAAAAGGTGTAAAATGACGAAAATGCCCTTATGTTGTAAAATAGCTGAAGAATGAGTAAAGGGTATTTTGGTCATTTGACTAAGGTTAGTCAGTCAAGAAAGGTTATCTAGATAGTTGACCAGGGTCAGGGAATACTCTAGTAAGATATGAAAAGACAATAATGCCCCTAGAATCATTAAAGTAAATAAAGAGGAACCAAGGGCATTTTGGGAATTTACTAAGGGAGGATTCTTGGGAATTGAGCAATCAGAGTACTTGGGCTGGATCAGAGACCCAAGATAGCATTCCCAGAGTCCAAAAATGTAGCCCAAGGAATATGTGGGTTAAAGTGGCATTAAAATACTATTTTAGTGTTGTTTCCATAAAGTGGGTTACCCGGTCGAAGTGATAACCGGGGAAGTGATCAGATAAAGTTCTGGACTTATCTGGTAGCCATGGGATGGAGTGAAAGGTGCCATCAAGATGCCACTTGGCGCTAATCTAGAGGGAGAAGGAAAAGTTAAAGACACGTGGCATGATCTCAGTCGTTCATTCTGGGACAAGACTCTTGAGGTGTCCTAAGGGCCCCACCATTGCGCCACCTAGCATGTGAGGTGTCCCATGATGATGTTACTTTTGATGAGTCATTATGGAGGATGATGTCATCACGATGATGCAGACAAAGCTTCTTGAGGAAGCAAGCGATCTGAGCCATTCATCGTGAATCAATCTGAGCCATTCATTCCACCTTGCCTCAAGTATAAATACCCCCTCCCCCTTACCTTTCCATTCATGGACCAAGGCAAGAAAGAAGAGAGAGAAAGAGAAAGTAAGAAAGAGGAAGAGAAAGAAAGAAGAAAGGAAGTTCTGGGAGAGCCGGAAGCAGTATAGAGATATTAGAGATCTGCTAAGCTAGTAATGTAGTAACTAATCCTAGCTTTTACGTAATGGCTTTGTGATTTGATGTGCTATTATTTGGTTGGATTGTTATCTTATATGTTATGTCTGAAGCTCCATTACATAATGCTATGATCATATGTTATTATTAAGTATGGAAGCACGCAACATACTTATTTGCACACAATCACAAGTAGGCACTATGACACTGCATTACATATATTGTTATGGTTGTTACTACTGAGATTCCCACAAATCTCATCCCCTATGTATAACCCATTACAGGGAGGTTATGTCAAAGTGAATTTTGAGAATGCTAAAAGACGCCGTTATGCTGCCAAAATTATGACAGAATGTCAGTAATGAAGAAAGGAGATGATATGTACTGTGTACGTAGGTACTGTCTAAGGAGTCTGGAAGTGAGTGAACCTAGCCGATTCATCCAGTCTTTCCTGGGTACTTACGTAGAATGGTAGTTCTCATGGGAATTACCGAATCAATACGGATCAGTTATTTTTAAAGATGAAGTATAGTAGTTATACTGCCGAATTTCAGGCAAGAAAGATGTAATAGAGATATGAGGATTTTGTTCATGCCATTTTGTATAACAATTTATTATTTAATAATAAGTATTATTTGGCATGTTCAGCTTGTGTATAAGAAATTAAAGAGAGGAATTCGTAGGTCCTGGGGCAGAGGTGTTCCGACCTTAGTTTGACCTAGTAAACAAAAGAGTTTGGCCACAAAATTTAGTGAGCCAATAGCACACATCTGGGGTATTACGTGGATAGGTAATAAGCCTCATTTGGATGTGTAGAATGAGATAAATCAGTTCTCAAGGTAAAAGTTCAGAATAAGGAACTTAAGAGTGAAATTTCAATTTTTGGGCTTAAGTTAAAATATAATCTAGCTAATATCGCTTTCGCAAGTGTACTCTGAGGGGTCTAAGGGAGGATGTTTCAGGACGCACATTCCTATAACTTTTCACTCATATCTGAGGTCCTGGAGATCTGACAAAAATTTTAGATAACTTTCTGACTATCAGATAAATTTTAGCTATCTAAAACTCTGATAAAATTTTTATATTAAGCCAGATTAACCAGCATCATTTCCTCTATCTACTGATGAAATTTAGGACTGAAATGCTTCCGGGCAGTTCTAAGCCACTTCCAGCTCAACTTTCTATAATTACCATTTTGCCCCTGAAAACTTTTCTTCTTTTCAATTAAGTACCTCAACTTTTCATAATTACACTTAATGGCCCACAACTTGTGTCTACTTTCACTTTTGCACCATGAAACTTTTAAACTTTCACTTTAGTCCCTTTCTTTTCTAAAATGACCATTATGTCCCTAGGGACTTTTACTATTTACACACAAGTCCTTCTACTTTCACTTACACATGTCTAAAAACCCTCTGTATGTTTCTGGGACTTCTGCTCAAAGGGGTCTGGTAGCCTATCTATTTCATGCTACTTTCTGAGTCTCTGGGCCTAAAAATTGGGATATTACAACAATCATAATATGACAAGCTGCAAATTAGAACAGAAGAAACTCCCCGGCTTAGTCCATGAGCTTAAGATATGAGATCCATCACCAAGAGACTAAGGATTTAGCCTCTCATGACTTCTGCTGCACTATAATCGCTGTTCCGGTATGATTCCATGAGGAAACGATGGAAAGATGAAGGGTGAATGTGAAGGAATCTGTGGAAAGGGGTAGAAAAGATGGAAGATGAGTGTGGGTGGTCGAATCGGTCTTAAGAAAATATGTGAATACTGCTTCTTAGCCTAATCAGGTCTAAAACCAGCCTCTATTTTGACGGCAGCTTGCCTCGTCCTTTTAAAAGTAGCTTGACCTAACCACAAATGCGCAGCTTCATGACTATCTTCTCTAGTCGCGACTAGGTCCTTATTTTGGTCGCGACCTGTAAACACAGAGAAGCTTCCAGAAGAATCAAGGTCGCGACCGGAGGACACTTTGGTCGAGAAGAAAAAGTGTAGAAACGTGATTTGACTTTCATTGACTTGTGATTTCTTTCCTGGTCCTTGCTCTCTTCTAAAAAACCTATAATTCAACATAAAAGCTCACTGTAAAAGTCTAAATTAGTAAATAACAGTATATATGCAGTTTGGAAGAGTTATTTTACCATTTTACCCTTTAATTAGCACATTACCATGCACAATCATGTAATACACAAAAGTACATTTTAAGGCATGAAATGAATGGTAAAGTTACAATAAAACTCTTAAAAATATCGTGGAAACCATATACAATTTGTGTCTTATCAATGTCCCTAAGTAGATATTGGGAGATTTGATTTCATAAGAAATGGTCTTGCAATCAACTGCAAATATTTAATTAATGATTCTACAAGACCATTTTGTGTATGAACATGTGCTACAGTATGTTCAACATCGATTTTTGGAGACATACAATACTCATTGAAAGCTTGTGATGTAAATTCATCAGCACTATCTAGACGTATTTTCTTAAGGGGATAATCTAGAAAATGTGCTCTCAATCTAATTAGTTGAGCAAGTAATCTCGTAAACGCCAGGTTACGAGAAGATAATAAGCAAACATGTGACCATCTTGTCGATGCATCAATTAAAACAATAAAATATCTAAATGGTCCACATGGTGGGTGTATCGGCCTTTGAAATATGAGAGACTCACTTTCTATTTTTATCGATGATGGTCTAATAATTAGTTTCTCTTCAGAACATGCAGCACATGAGAAAATATGAGATTGTGGAATTGATTGTCTTCTCAACGAATATCCACATGAATTCTCAATTATTTTTCGCATCATTATTGTCCCAGGATGGCTTAACCGGTCATGCCAAATATTAAATTTATTCTCACTTGCAAACTTCTGGTTTGCAATAGCATGTGTTTCAATTGCACTAATAAATATTTAGTACATTCTAGAGGAAAGAGCAGGGAATTTTTCCAGCGTGTATTTTTTACTAGAAATCATATATGTGATAACAAGATATTCCTGCTTTTCTCTATTTGTTGTTTCAATATGGTATCCATTTCTACGAATATCCTTGAAACTCAACAAATTCCTATTAGATTTGGAGAAATAAAATGCACTATCAATGTATAATTGTGTTCCTCCAGGTAACAATATATTAGCTCTTCCAATCCCCTCAATCATCTTTATACTTCCAGATATGGTCTGGACATTGGCTTCTCGCATTACCAAAGAATAAAAATATTTTGCATTTCTGAATATTGTATAAGTTGTTGTACTATCAATGAGACACAAATCTTCTTTATTAATGTCAATGAGTGACATTCTTCATTAACAGGAACATAGCAAAAGAAACACAAAAAGAATTAATGAAAAGAAATACTCATAATTTTATTTATTGAGAGAAATAACTTCATAGTAGTAAGTAGAATTTTTTATATGTTTAGAGAAATATAAACTTTATTACAGCAAAAGGAAAGCACACATAATCATAAAAGTTTAGCTTATATTTTGGACACTTCCATCACCAATTAGGTGGTCAATTCTTCCGTTAGGATCGGCAAAGAAATCAGCAACATCTAAATGAGTCACATCCATGTTGCCATAATCCGTATCGCTTTCTTCCCCAGCAAAAATTGTTTTTATCTTTGGCTCATTGCCTTTATTTTTATTTTTCCTTTTGAGCGATTCTTGGTATAATTCAACCAAATGTCTTGGTGTACGACAAGTATGAGCCCAATGACCTTTGCCACCACAACGATGACATAAATTTTTAATATAATTATCATTCCTCCTAGTTTCCTTTTTGTTGTTATCATCATTATTTGACCACCTCGAGTGGGAACTACGACCACGACCACGTCGACCACAGCCTCGTACATAGCCATGGCCGTGTCCACGTCCATGTCCCTAACCACGGGATGATTTATTTGTCACTATATTCACTTCTGGGAATGCAGTAGAGCCAGTTGGAAGGGATTCATGATTCCTCATTAGAAGCTCATTATTTTGTTCAGCCACCAAAAGGCAAGAAATCAGTTCAAAATACTTTTTGAAGCCTTTTTCACGATATTATTGCTGCAATAGCACATTAGATACATGAAGTGTGGAGAATATTCTTTCTAACATGTCATCATCAGTAATGTTCTCTCCACATAGTTTTAGTTGAGAAATAATTCTAAATAATGCAGAATTATATTCACTAATTGATTTAAAATCTTACAAACATAAATGCATCCAGTCATAACGAGCTTTTAGAAGAATCACAGTTTTCTAGTGGTCATACCTTTCTTTTAGGTTGTTCCAAAGAACAAGTAGGTCTTTAACAGTTAAATACTCAGTTTTTAGTCCTTCATCCAGGTGGTGGCAAAGAAAGATCATGGCTTTAGCTTTGTCTTTGTTAGATTCCTGATTGCCATCCTTGATAGTGTCTCCTAAACCCATGGCATCTAGATGGATTTCTGCATCTAGTATCTAGGATAGATAATTCTTTCCAGTAATGTCAAGAGCCACAAACTCAAGTTTTGTAAGATTTGACATGATGATACTATCATAAAATGTAACAAAAGTTAAATGGAGATTGAGATTAAGAAGGTTAAGCAATTAGAAAATAATCAAACATGAAACTATAATTCAACATAAAAGTAATATAGAAACTAACCTTCCAATGATAGATCTTACAATAATATCAATTTCTAGAGCAGTCGTGCTGATAACATATTGTAAAACTAGCAATAAGATTAGGAGGAAAGAAAAGATAAAGACAAGAAAATGAGAGAAGTATCTCTTATTCTTCTACTTACTTTACAACACAAATGACATGCCCTATTTATAGGTATAGTCTTACATGGGAAGTTGAAGAGGAAGAGTCTAGTAATTAATGGAGGAGTAATGACCTAGTGGAAGTTGAAGAGGAAGATGGAGATGGACATCCATATTCTAATATTCATAACACTCTCTAGGTTTTTTCTTTCATTCCAATTTGAGAGCCCGCTTCTCTTCCTAGTCGTCGCTCTAACTGCCATGCCATCGCTCATTCCCTCTCTTTCTCCATATCATCTCAGAAATTGAGATTGAAGTGTTGATCTTGGGGGTGGATCTAGGAGAGTTTCGATCTCTCTCTGTCGCCGCTCATCTCATCCTTCTGCTATTTTATCATTAAGATCTCTCTTCTCTAATTTTCCCTACCTGTAAATAAGTTGTTGATCATCGACGCTTCCATCTCCTTCCTAATGTTGTTTCTGTCCATTTTCTGTCCTCCACTTTCCGTTGCCTACCTCTACGCTGTCGACTATCTGCTCCCTCCCCAGTCACCAATTTTCTTCCTTCGTTCAGATTTCTCCTATTCTGATTTGCTTTCTCTTTGATTACGATGTGGATATTTGTTCTTTCTTCCTTTTAGAGTATATCTGTAAGATTGCTAGATCTCTTTTTTCCAAGTTTCATCCCTTCCTTCTCACTTCTCTGATAATCTCTGTCTTAGTGTATCCCTATTATCGTCCGTCTCCCAATCTGTCACCGTCGTCAGTCTCACTCTACCACCGTCCGTCGCCCCCTCCACAGTCATCATCCTTTCTACCCTTTCTTTCAGATTCTTCTTGCTCTGTTTTGCTTTTTCTTTGTTTGTTGTGTTGATCTTTGCTTTTTCCTCCTTCAATGTCGATTAAGACTGCCAGTGGTTTTTTTTGTTCCTTTAATCTTCTGAAGAATAGTCACTGTATTTTATTTTTATTTTAATTTTTTTCATCTTAGAATCCTTTCTTCTCCCTTATCTTCGGATAGTCGGTTTGGAGAGTCTATTTCTCTTTCTTAGTCTTTCTAGTTTTCTTAAAACTGTCCAGTCCATCTTTCTAATTGCCATTTTTTTTATCTACCCTTGGTTTTGTTATTTGCATTTCTGTCTTTGTGGATGTCAACGTTATGTCCTCCTTTAACAGAGATCATTTCCTTTATCTAAGGTGCTAGACGATCGTAAGTGTTATATAGTTGTAGAAAGAAAGGGAAATCAAGAATAATATAAGAGAAACTGGAATTATACTGAATATTCAAGGGTTCATATAATAATTAAAGCATATCCTAACAAGACTGATGATTACTTTTATTTATAAGTGATGGGTATCTTAATCCTAATTAAATATCTAATACAAATATATTATAATATTTAATTATGATATATATTATAATATCTAATCCTAATCCTAATTAAATATCTAATACTAATATATCATAATATATAATCATATATATGTATATATTATAATATCTAATTTTAATATATCATAATATATATATTATGATATATAATTCTAATATCATAGAATATCTAATACTAATTCTAATAAAATAATAAAATTATTTAAATTGCTTATTTATATTTTACATATCAATACTCACTGGTGGAAAATTGGCAATAGAAATCCCCATTTTTAAACCGGTCAATGCGGAGATGGTTTTAAAAAAATAAGCGGTGGCATTTTTGTAAATAAAATGAAATATTCAGTATTTACTCGTGACCGATGTGGAAATATTTAGTCCGGTTTAGATGTTTACTTTCTACAGCGGATTTTATAAAGACTGATGTGAAAATATTTAGTTCGGTTTAGATTTTTAATTTCTACAGCGTATTTATATTGACCGATGTGGAAATATTTAGTCCGGTTTAGATGAACTCCGTCAGTATCCTTTCCCGCCATTTTATGTCAAGTCTTCTCAGACATGCGCAGTATTTCATCATGATCACCTTCTCCGATATCTGTTTTATATTCATTTCTTCTATTCTTCTATCTTAAGTCTCCAATGGCTTCTTCCTCATCTACCCCTCCTTCTTCGATGCCCTGGAGCGCTCGGTGGAAGAACTGGCTCTGAAAGTGGAGAGGATAAATGAACGTTTTAGAGCCTTCCGTTCTGAAGTTTGTCGCCATCAACAGGATTATGATAGTTTATTTCATCCTGTTATTGATCCCAATTCTGACTCCCAAAACCCTGATTCGGAAGATGATGATGATCAGTGAAAACGGGGCCACCCCTGCCTTTCTCTATTCCCCACCTCCTTTTTGATGTAATGAAAAGAATTAATGAGGAGTTGATGATATTGTATTTATATAGCTAGCTAGGTTGATAGAGCGAGGTCTTTTTTTTTTAGATTTCAAGATGTAAAGTTAGTTAGTAAAGTTTAATTTGAATGAATATAATGAAGTTTTAACAGGTTTCTTGTTCTGCATACGTTGCTGATGATCCGTTTATTTTTCATCTAAATCCCACTTTTAAACCGATCACTAAGGAGAAGACGGTTTAAAAAATGAATTTTTACACCGGTTTTAAAAGTAACCGTTTTAAAATATGAATACCCGGTGCAGATTAGCTTCGTCCTATCTGCCTCTTCAGATTCTTGTCTATGCTTTCCCGCGCGCTTTCTTTATTCTTCAGACCGTTCATTTCAATTCTTCGGTTCCCAACGTTTATAGTCATTATGATAGAAGGCCAATTGTATTCTTTTATATTCTTATTGATCATGAACCATATATATATGTATACCATTCCTATGATCGATCTATCTGACTTTATCTTTGTTTTATTTTCTTTTCATCTATCTAACTCCTCCAATGGCCTCTTCCTCACGCACGCCTCCTTCTCCGCCCCACAAAAGAAATAGAGATGACTTTGAAGACAAACATCCTGTGAAACATCCTTACTTTCGTATGTCTTAGGGACCATTCAGTAGCATTTAGAACCACTTTCAAGGTCATTGAAGTCCAATTTCTCAATCTGGAGTTTTACTCTTATCGAGTACTGTTCACTGTGTAACTTCCAGATGAGTGACCCGACTTCGAAAAATCATAACTAATTCTAGAAAAATAGAAATGAAGTGGTTCTAATTGATAAATGAAGCTAACTCAATTATATTTCAGGGAAAAATAACTAGTTGACCATTAGTTGACCGAGTCCACGCCAGTCAACGTTTCAATTTTACTGTTCATCCAGCGTTTTTCTCCTGAATCCAGCATTCTGGTCCCAACTTTGATAATTTATATCTCCTTGTGTAGACATCCAAATGAGACGTTTTATATATCAAATTAAAGCTTGGTATGTATACTATTTACCATAAAACTTTCGTACATTTATTCATCCATTTACTATTTTTAGTCATTTATCAAACATGACCCTGTCACCACGTATTACTGTTCATAGCGTTAATTTTCAGCAACCAACATTACGTACATAGGCATACATCCATCCTATATCAGTCAAACATGCCAAACAACAATTATTATTAAATAATAAGTCATTATACATCAGGGCATGTATGAAATTCTCATATTTCTATTACATCATTTTTTTGCCTAAACTCCGGCAGCATAACCGCTACGTTTCATCTGTACAAAGAACTGAACCGTACTGATTCGGTAATCCCCTCATGAGAACTACCATTCTACGTAGTACCCAGGAAAGACTAGATGAACTGGCTAGGTCCACTCACTTCTAGCCTCCTTAGACAGCACTACGAACACAGTACTTATCATATACTGATGTTCAGTCTTTACTCCGGCAGCATAACGGCGTCTCTTAAAATTCCCAAAATTCATTTCGACATAACCCCCCTGTTATTGGGATGAGATTCGGGGGAATCTCAGTAGTAATAATCATAACAATATATGTAATGCAGAGTGACAGTGCTTGCTTGTGATTGTGTACAGATAAATATGCTGCGTGCTTCCATGCTTAATAACATATGATCATAGCATTACAGCAGAGCTTCAGACATAACATATAAGACAACAATCTAACCAAACAATAGCACAACAAATCACAAAGTCATTACATAAAAGCTAGGATTAGTTACTACCTGGCTAGCTTAGCAGAACTCCACTATCCTTATTCTGCTTCCAGCTCCGCCAGAACTTCCTTACTTCCTTTTCTCCTTTCTCTCTTCCTTTCCTTCTCCTTCTCTCTCTTCTTTCTCTCCCTTCTCCCTTCCATGCGTGAATGCAAGAATGGAATGGAGGGGGGTATTTATAATTGCCTTCAATGGCAATCCTGCAGTTTCTATGAACTTTGATCCTGCGGTCCTGATTTTTCCTGGATTTTCCTATTTTCTTTAATTCCTCCTTTACTGCATCATGCATGACATCATTGGGACACCTCACCAGGACACCACAGCGCCACATTTATCACATGTCTGAAATCCTGGACACCTCAGCAGCTGACTCAGCATGCTAACTCACCGGTCTAGTGTCTTGCCTCGTAGTACGTGTCCTCAACTTTTTCTTCCTCCTCTGTGATGGCGCCATGTGGCATCTTACTGGCACCTGTCACGTCTTCCAATGCTATCCAGATAAATCCAAGACTTTATCTGATCACTTCCTCGGTTATCGTGCCAACCGAGTAACTTTACTTTATTGAAACAGCATTAAAATAATATTTTAATGCCACTTTTTCCCACACATTACTGGGCCTACGTTTTTTGGGCTCTGGGAATGTTGTCTTGGATCCTGATCAAGCCCAAGTACTCTGATGGCTCGATTCCCAAGAAACAGCCCTTGGCAAATTACCAAAATACCCTTGGGTGCCCTTTCTTGCACTATTTTAACTCTAAGGGTAAAATCATCATTTTACACCCTTCTGTACCCTGTCAGGGTATATACTGACTCTAAGTAACTTTATCTGTATGTACCTTGGCTTCTGGGCCTGTCCAGAATTACCAAAATGCCCTTTATTCATCTGTTACACTTTTGTACAACACAGGGGCATTTTCGTAATTTCGCACTTTTTCGGGGTTCTGCCGGACACTGGCCCACCTATCAGTCCAAGTGTCTCATTGGGCCTCTGTTGGCGCCATTATTGGGCCTTTCCGGGTCCAATACCTTCATGGCACGCATTACGAGGAATCTTCCCCGTTAATAATTATTGAATATTTTATCTATTATTCACCGTTTATACACATATCCGGACACCAGCTCCTTCTGTCCGAAACACTAGCCTGCGGTGTTCAGGCATCCCTGTGAGTCATATCAGTCATCTGACTGAGATCATCCGAACTCATTCAGTCCCTTTTTAAATACCGATAAATCTCCCTATCGGATACCCGGAGGCCTCACACTCCCGTCTGGATTTTCTAATTTGCGAATAACTTTTTCTACAGGCCTCCTATCGGTATTCTGTCAGTTTCCCGACATCCGTCCCATAAGGACGTATCATCCTGTATTTTCTCACCTAGATCTGAATTCTAGGATATCCGGTATGAATTTTTATAACTTTTGGATGATCAGTCCATTTCTGGCTATCTGGAGTCTTCAAAAATTTCTGTATTAAGCCAGATTACCGAGCGTCACTTGCTCTCTCTACCGGTGAAATCTGGGACTGAAATGCTTTCGGACAGTCCAAACCACTTCCGGCCTGACTTTCTTTAATTACAATTTAGCCCCAGGGAACTTTTCTTCTTTTCATTTAAGTCCCTTTTTATTTGGCTAAAATTACACTTAAGGACCCCACATTTTTGCCTACCTTCCTTTTTGGCCTTGAAACTTTCCATAATTGCACTTAAGTCCTTTCATCTCCTTTATTAGGTCTAGGGGCATTATTGTCTTTTCATATTTTATCAGAGTATTCTCTGGCCCTGGTCAACTATCCAGATACCCCTTCTTGACTATCTAACCCTAGCCAAATGACCAAAATACTATTTACTCATTCTTCAGTTATTCTATAACATAAGGGCATTTTCGTCATTTTGCACATTTTTCCCGGACACCGGCCCCTCTTACCACTAAACTGGTATTATGGGCTTGGGCCTTCCCTGGTGTCACTACGGGCCTTATACAACACTGTATGGCCTCTGGCCATAGTCCGATCATCTCTATTCGGACTGCCTTTCCTTTACCGATTATAACTGTAAATTCCCATCTTCGAGAATTTCTACAGAAAAATCGGGACCTCAAATCAAAATTCTGTGTCGCGTCATTCAACCCGGAATCCTTTTCTCTATCTCCCGGTATTTTCAGATATTTTATCCGGACCGGGCTATTTTGGCCTGAAAGTACGCTCCCGCGCACACTTTTCAAAAATGACCATTTTACCCCTGGTCATATTTCTAATTCTTTCATACACATAGAGACCTCATGTGCACATTTCACAGTTCAGTGAAATGATCAGCATAATTTTCTCTATTTTCTGGCAAAATATGGTACTCATCGGCCACCAGTCTGATCTTTCCCATAATTACGATTATGCCCTTGAATTCTCTTTCTGGCATCTCTAGGCCTAAAAATTAGGGTGTTACATCCTGATCTTCACCCTTCTGTTCCTTATCCTCCTCCCCTGGTTGTGACTCTGATGGAGCGCCTTGAGGAACTCATACTGCGCTTCAATGGGCTGGAGGACTCCGTGGAAGAACTGAATCGAAAAGTTGACAGACTGAAAGCAAGTTTCAGAGATTTCCGCTCAGAAGTTCGCCGCCGTCAACCCCATGATAGCTTCTCTAATCCTGTTGATCTCACCCAATCTGATGACTCCCAAAACTCTGAGTCTGATGAGTAGTGAAAGATTGCAACTTTTATATATTCTGATATATATATATTTTTGTGTAAAAGTTGATGACAAAGTACGTAGGGTACGGTCTATCACTTAAAAAAAACTAATATATTTTACACCGGTTAATATATAGTGGCCGGTGTAAAATATACTCTCTACAACTGTTATATATATCTACACCGGTGTATATATAGTGTCCGGTGTATATTTTATTACAGAATAAACTTTTTTTTTATTTTTTTTACCAAATACTCTTTTATTTGGTACATTTCTCGCGCCTTCCATCTCTCATTTTTCCCTGGTTCGCGCGTTAAGTCTTCTCAGCGCTTCACAGACGGTGAGTTTTGTTTTGAACTCCTCTCGAGAACTGAAAATTTATTCTCTCCATGCATTAGCTGCAACATAATGGTTTCTTGTTTTCTATTTTTCTAGTTTCTTAGTCTTCCACAAATATGGATCGTAGTTAGATAAATGCTAAACGAACAAGTGTTGAGTATGTTGAGGGGGTGAAGGAGTTTTTGGATTTTGCTAAACAGAATGGTGATGATGACAATGGAAGGTTTTATTGTCTTTGTGTGAGTTGTTTGAATGAGAGGAAACAAAATTTTGCTGGTATTTACACTCATCTAATTTGTGAGGGGTTTTGCAAGAGTTACACTGTCACATCCTTATTTTTATACATCTTAGGGACCATTCAGTAGCACTTAAACCACTTTCAGGGTCATTGAAGTCTAAACACTTAATCTGGAATTTTATTCATATCGAGTACTGTTCACTATGGCAAATTCCAGATGAGTGACCTGACTTTGAAAATTCATAACTAATTCTAGAAAAATCGAAATGAAGTGGTTCAAATTGATACATGAATATAAATCAAATATATTTCAGGTAAAAATCATTGGTTGACCAATCTTTGACAAATTTAACGTGTGTCAACGTTTCAATCTTACTGTTCATCCAATGACTTTCTCCTGAATCCAGCATTCTGGTCCCAACTTTAACAATTTATATCTTTTCGTGTATACATCCAAATTATACATTCTATATATCAAATTAAATCTTAGTATGTCTACTTTTTACCCTAAAAATTTCGTACATTAATTCAATCATTTACTATTTTTAATGATTTATCAAACATGAATGGGTCTTCACGAGTTACTGTTCACTGAGCCTATTTTCAGCATTTAGTCTTTACATACCCAAGCATACAACCAACACATATCAGTCATACAAGCCAGATAATAATTAATATCAAATAATCAACTGTTATTTATCAGTGCATGATTAACTCCCTCATATTTTATTACATCATTCTCTGTCTAAAATCCGGCAGCATAACTGCTACAATTCTTCTTTAGAAAGTAACCGATGTTGTACCGATTCGGTAATTCCCTTATGAGAACTACCATTCTACGTAGTACCCAGGAAAGACTGGATGAACCTTCTGGGTCCACTCACTTCCAGCCTCCTTAGACAGCACTACGTACACAGTACGTATCAGTTCCTTTCTTTGTTCCATCTTCGTTGCCGGAATTTCGGCAGCCTACCGGCGTCTCTTAAGATTTCCAAATTTTATTTTGACAGAACCTCCCCTGTAATGTTATGTTTGGGAATGAGATTCAAAAGAATTCCAGTAACAATAATCATAACAAAATATGTAATGCAGAGTGACGGTGCTTGCTTGTGACTGTGTACAGATAAGTATGCTGCATGCTTCCATATTCAATAACATATGATCATAGCATTGGAATAGAGCTTCAAGCATAACATATAGGACAACAATCAACCAAACAAAACAACACATCACAAAGACATTACATAAGAGCTAGGATTAGTTGTTACCTCAAAAGCAGAGCTTCAGAACCTCTCTACTACTTCCAACTCCACCAGAACTTCCTTACTTCTTTCTTTCTCTCACTTTCTCTCTCAAGAACTTCTTTCTTCCTCTCTTTCTTGCTTGCACCGAAATGAAGGAGTAAGGGGGGGTATTTATAGTGTTGAGCAATGGCAATCTTGTAATTAGGAAGACTTATGATCCTGTGGTCCTGGTTTTTCCTGGAATTTCCTATTTTCTTTAATTCTCTTTTACTGCATCACCCTGGACACCTCATGGGACACCTCATAGGACACCTCACCACCCATATTCTTCATGTGACGAAATTTGGAGGTTCTGGAAGCTTTCCGGTCCAATCCGGTACCGGCCCGGTCCATCGCCTCAAAAAACGTGCCATTTTCTGAATCTGATGTTTCTGAAGATCCTTTTTATGTCTACTGACCTCACATTTAGTATCTAGACCCTTTATATCATTAACTTTTTAATACTGGGTCCAGACTCAATTACAGATCCCCTGCGAATTGACCAAAATGCCCTTGGTGCCCTATCTTGTCCTATTTTAACCCTAAGGGCAAAATCGTCATTTCACACCTTTCTGGACTCGGTCAAAGCTTATACTGGCTCTAGCCAACCTTATTTAGACATGTCTTGACCTCTGGGTCTGTCCCAAAATGACCAGAATACCCTTTATTCATCTGCTGCCCTTTTTGTACAACATAGGGGCATTTTCATAATTTCGCACTTTTCCGGGGTTCTGCTGGACACTGGCCCACCTATCAGTCCAAGAGTCTTATTGGGCCTCTAATGGCGCCATTTTTGGGCTTCCTGGGTCCATTATCTGTATGGCACGCATTACGAGGAATCTTCCTTTAACACAGTTCATTGAATATTTTAACTATTATTTACCGATTATATACCTTTTCCGGACACCGGCTCTTTTTCCCAGATACAGTGTCCTACTGTGTTCAGGCATCCTTGGGGGTTATAACGGTCATCTGACCGAAGTCATTCGATCGCATTCAGCCCCTTAAAAATACCGATAAATCTCCAACCCGATCCCCGGAGGCCTCACACTCCCGTCTGGATTTTTTATTCTGTGAATAACTTTTCCTACAGACCTCCTATCGGTATCCTGTCAGTTTCCCGACATCCACCCATAAAGGTGCATCATCCTATATTTTCCCACTTATATCTGAAATCTAGGGTATCCGGTATAAATTTTTATAACTTTTGGACGATCAGTCCATTTCTGGCTATCTGGAGTCTTCAAAAATTCCGGTATTAGGCTTGGTTACCCGGCGTCACCTGCCCTACCTTCTGGTAGAATCTGGGACTGAAATGCTGTCGGGCGGTGCAAACCACTTCTGGCCTATTTTCTTTAATTATACTTTAGCCCCAGGGAACTTTTCCTTCTTTATAATTAAGTCCCTTAATTTGGCTAAAATTACACTTTAAGACCCCACATTTTTGTCTACCTTTCATTCCTAACTTTAAACTTTCCATAATTGCATTTAGGTCCCTTAATTTCCTTTCTTTTGCAATTTAATCCTTTTCTTTATATAAAGGTCCACATGTCTTTCCTGAAACAGAGCTCATATATTTCGTTTAATCTGTACATAGGAACCAATACAGAAAATTAAGGATATTACATACACGGTATGGGTATGTCATGGTGAATAGGTGGAACAGACCTTTGACAATGACATGGATACTGATGATCGAGTAGAGGACATGATTCATGATGTTGGAGAAGATGCTTTTATGCGGTCACATGCATATGGTAATATGTGCAATGATGCAGAAAAGCCTCTATACCCAGGGTGCAGAAAATACAACATGTTGAATGCGATGTTGAGATTGGTAAGTGTGAAAGCTCGGCATGGGTGGAGTGACAGTGGTTTTTCAGAATTGCTTGAGTTGTTACAGGACATGTTTCCTGAAGAAAATACGTTACCCAAACGCTACTATGATGCGAAGAAAATAATAGGTCCTTTAGACATGCAGTATAGAAAGATTCATGCATGCCCAAATGATTGCATATTATACAGGAAAGAGTTTGAAGATGAGGAGAAGTGTCCAATATGTAAGACACCAAGGTACAGATCAAACAACTCTCCTGACAAGTTGTTATGGTATCTTCCAATTTTACCAAGGTTTAAGCGACTTTTTTCTAATGAAGATGATGCAAAGAAAATGTTATGGCATGCAAATGAAAGAATTAATGATGGAAAGATTCGTCATCCTACTGACTCTTTGCAATGGAAGAAGATTGATGACTTATTTCCCGAGTTCGGCAATGAACCACGAAACCTAAGGCTTGGACTTAGTACGGATGGAATGAACCCTTATAGTAGCCTTAGTAGTATACATAGTTCATGGCCTGTCCTTCTGGTGATTTACAACCTATCTCCCTTGTTGTGTATGAAACGGAAGTATGTAATGATTACCTAACACCCTTGATCGAAGATTTGAAGAAGCTATGGGAAGGTGTGGATTTTTTGATGCTGTTAAGGAGGTCTTCAATATGCGGGCCATGATCTTTTGTACAATTAATGACTTTCCTGCATACGAAAATTTGTCAGGGTATAGTGTTAAGGGCCATAAAGCATGTCCGATTTGTGAGGAAGGGACTTGCTACTATCAACTTCGTCATGGAAGAAAGACAGTCTACCTAGGTTATAGGAGATTTTTAAGACAAGTCCACCCATACCGTCGACTAAAGAAGAAATTTTATGGCGGCCAAGAATTTGAAAATGCTCCAAAGCCATTGACTGGCGAACAAGTTTATGAAAAGGTGAAAGACATCAATGTCACTTTCGGTAAGATTACCAAGAAAAGTGAGAAAAATGTATGGAAAAAAAGATCTGTGTTCTTTGAGCTTCCGTATTGACGACATCTTCATGTAAGGCACTGTCTTGATGTGATGCATGAGGGGAGCTATCATGTTGAAGAGACTAACATCTTGTCCAAGGCTGAGCGAAGAAGTATTTGTGAGTGTTTGCAAGGAATCAAAGTTCCCTCTGGGTACTAATCTAATCTTAAGAGAATTGTGTCCATGAAAGATTTGAAATTAGTAGGCCAAAAGTCTCATGATTGTCATGTATTGATGCAACAACTACTCCCAGTGGCTGTTCGAGGAATCCTTCAAGATGATTTGAGACACATTGTAACCCGACTTTGCTTCTTTAATCCTATATGTGGCAAAGTCTTTTAGACTAAAAAGTTGGAGGAATTGGAGCACGAGGGTTATGTTATTTTGTGCCAGCTTGAAAAATAGTTTCTTCCTGCCTTTTTTGACATCATGGTACACCTCATCATTCATCTAGTGCGAGAGATAAAACTGTGTGGCCCTGTATACTTACGATGGATGTACCCATTTGAAAGATACATGAAAATCCTTAAAGGGTATATGAAGAATCCAAATCGGCCCTAAGCATCCATTGTTCAAAAATATGTTGCCGAAGAAGCTATGGATTTTTGTCAATAATACCTTTCTAAAGTAAGACTTACTGGTCTCCATAAACCCCGTGCCAAATAGGGGGTCAACGCAGAATGTCGGTGAGGAGTGTTGATTGTAATGAATTGCAGCAAATACACTTACACATCTTGAATAACATTGATGAAGTTCAAGACTATATTGCTGTTCATAAAGATCTTGTCCGGAAAAAAAATAATAGGATGACAGAGCAAAGGATGATTAGAGAACACAACAAATCTTTTGCCCATTGGTTCAAACTGGAGGTTGAAAATAAGGATTGTGTTTCTAATACAGTTAGATGGTTGGCATGTGGTCCTGAACATAATGTGATCTGTTGGAATTCATTTGATATCAACGGGTATTCCTTTTATACGAAGTCCCTAGATGATAGAAGTAGCGTGCAAAACAGTGGTGTTATGTTAGTGGCTGAAGCTATGCATTTCTCTAGTTCAAAAGACAACAATCCTAAATTAGCAGCCATCCCTTATTATGGCGTTGTTGAAGAGATTTGGGAGGTGGACTACTCCAAATTCAAAGTTCCCATGTTCAAATGCAAGTGGGCTAATGTAAACAACGGTGTTATGGTCTATCAGTTAGGATTTACACTGGTGGATTTGAATAATACAAGTTTTGGGGATGAGCCTTTCATTATGGCAGACCAAGCAAAGCAAGTGTTCTATAACACTGATCCTCAAAATGAAAGATGGTCAAGGAAAAAGGGTTGTTGACAATGATGACTCTTTTTATGAGATCCCTTCTTTTTCAGTAGGTTTACCAAAATTAAATGAAAAAGAAGTGGATTCTGATTAATTTCTGTGTTTCTTGTTTTTGATGTAGTCTAAATAATAACAGAGACAGATTCTTGACGTATATGATTTTGATGTAATAATAACAGATACAGATTCTTGTTCTGATAAGAATGTTGTGATGCCAAGGATGGAATGATATATCTGGTGATGGAGTTTAAAAAAATAACTACAACATTAAAATCGGTCTTAAGTGCTATCCGGTGTAAAAAGTTTAATTTGTAAATAAATTATAGTTCAATTTTACACCGGGTTATACTTTATCCGGTGTTATATTTTAGACGGTGTTATTTTTTACACCGGTTTTATACTTTATCCAGTGTAAAATGTATCAAGTTTAGATCGGTTATTTTTTAACCCGGGTTAGAATAATTTATATCCGCTGTAAAATGTTTATATTCATTTTTAAGTCCGCCCCTTGGCGCGACCATCATTCTCATTTCTCACGTACTCTGTCATATCTCCGCTCGTCGTGCTCTGTGGTTTTCTCGAGGCTTCTCCGCGCTCGATCAGTCATTCTTCTCGTTTGTCTCTCTCGTTCTGTTATTCCGTGTACGTGTTCTCTGCATTATTTTCCCCTGTGTACGTGCTTCACCATTTTTATGTTCGTTTAATCTAGGTTTTCTATTTTTCTTGATGAATGCTTGCACATCTTTCCATTCATAACTGCTAAAGGAACAAGTTTTGTGTACTCTGATGGGTTGAAGGAAACAGGGTTAAGTCTGTTTTCAATGTTTTTGATGTTGTTATTGCGTACATAGGAATATGGGGGATAGAGTTACTCAGATTGAGGCTAGCGATGCTCCAACCGCCACTACGCCAAGGAAGGGCAGAAGTGCAACTCGTTTGAAAGACATTACGAAGGACAGGATAGACGGGAAACTGCTTCCGATAGAGTTTGACAGAAACTGAAATCCAACTGGTGAACACAGGATAAAGTACATAAGTTGTGTCAGCCTCCTAGCAAGCAATAAGCCTAGCATCACCTATTTGACTTGGGATGCTGTGGATGATCGCATGAAGAATCAAATTTGGGACACTATCCGGGTATAGGAACTATCTAATATTGCATGCAGAGCAATACCAAATACACAACTATTTGTTGATTACTCTGCTTTCAATGGCAAACATTGCAGCTCACTTACGATGTCCCCAACAATGAGTTGTTGAAGAAGAAGACGTTGTCATATTGCGCTGAGCGTTGGAGAGCATTCAAGACCCAACTAGCTCGTCAGTATGTGCATGGACCAGACAGAAGTGGTCATCCTTAACCTTCTCCATGCAGCAAGTATCAATTCATCGACGAAGCTGCGTGGGAAGAATTTGTTAGGATTCGGACCACGCTAGCAGCAATGGTGAGTGTATCCTTTTGTATGTGTTGGCAGAAAACGTATCAGAATATCATATGTATTGATTTTAACTACTTCATGTCTTGTAGGAAAAAAGGGCAAAAGCGATTGAATACGCCCTCAAGAATGATTGCCCCCACACAATGTCTCGAGGGGGTTATGTGAAGGCAGAAAGAGAGTTGTTGGGGGCCAAGAGGAAGAGGCTAGAAGAAAATGCTGGGTCGGAACCTAGTGTTCTTCTTGACCCCCCCTCTCTGATACATCGCGAAGAAAAATGGTTGTACGCTCGCCAAAGAAAGATCGGAGTATTTACAAGCAACAATACTCGCATGATTGCTGAAAAAATTGTAAGCACTACTTGCATTATTTTGTTTTAGTAGACTATAATCATATAATTTTCCTTAGTTTGTTCTTTCTATGTTATAGAGTGATCTTAAACAACAAGAGTCCCATGGATCCTTCAAGTCAGATGGTATGAATGATATCTTGACTGTTGCCACTGGCAAACAAGAACATGGGGGCCGTGTCAGGGGAGTTGGAAGAGGTGTGGGTATAAGAGATTACTTTGGATCATCTCAAAGACGTTCCCCACATTGGTGCCAAGGGCAGAGTTGGAATCCTTGCTCTCCATCATAAGGGCAGAGGCTAAGGAAGAGGCTTGGATAGAGGCTAGGGCATAAGCAGAAGCTTCAATTGAGGTGCGATTACAACAGGGGTTCGCAAAGATGAAGGAAGAAATATTGTCCATGATGGCATCAAGGTAGCAAGCAGAGCCAACTGATCCCCTCCCGCCCTCAAATGCAGCCCGTCCAAGCACTAAGGAGAGCTGTTGCTTGCCGCTCAGAGGATGCAAAACACTGTGATCTATATGTGGAGGATCCTCTTAGACGCTTAGTAGCATGTGGCTCTATCCATAGCCTAGGGGCAACTATTCACCACATCCAAATTCAGGACGATCAATTAAGGGTGACAGTTGAAGACGTGCTAATTGGAGATGCTCTTGTCCCAATTCCCACTGATGAGGTAAAGACAGTGAGCCAAGCAAAAGGGACTTTCATATTGTGGCCAAAGCATCTTATTTCGGATCACTTCGCCTCATCCCCCAGCCAACTTCCACCCCTCCCACTTTGAATACCATGCAACGTGTGATCCTATTGGCATATGACAAAACGTTCCATGTGGACGCGTTGCCTATGGATTAAGCTGTGGGCGACATGGGAGCATCGGCCTTCCTGGACCATGCGGACGTCAAATCTCTGATCACTCCCAAGGAAGAACTAACCTCCGGCTGCATCCAAGTGTTTTTTATGTAAGTATAATTTAAATGTAAATATATGTAATAACAAAGTTTAAGTCTTACAACTAATGTCGTATATGCATTGCCTGTAGGTACATGCAAGCTGAGTTGGTTTCCTCAAAGGGCAAACAAAAAAAGTTCGGATTCCTATGCCCACTTCAGATTTATGCTAAAGGGACCTCTCAATCTTTGAGGCTTGCATACATTTCAAGTAGGCTCGGTGAAACCGATATTGATTGTTTCTTCGCACCATATATGCAAGAGTAAGAATAATAATATTTTATTTTATTTCATATATACTAGTTTTGTATTTGCTTAATTATAATACTCATTCTCTTTTAACTAATCTCTACAGCAACCATTGGCAACTTGTCATCCTATGTAAGCATAGCTATAAAGTTTTCTTCTTATGCTCCCTCCATTACAAGCCCTCGGTTGATGTCAGGAAGATCATGAACACGTACGCGAGTTCTCTTCTATACACAATGATCTTTGTGATAAATGGGTTACTAACTTATTAACTTTGGTCATAGGGCTATGAGGACGTTCGCAATTGCAAGGGGCCTTAAGCACGCTAATTTGGTGAGGGACCCTGAATGGATCACACCGAAGGTAATAAAAGTATATATTAGGTGTTAGCTAGGTTCCCCGTTTTGATGATGAGAAATAATTTTTATCTTGTTAACATTACAGAGTCGAAGGCAACCCAGAGAAAGCAACTTGTACGGCTTCTACATAGTCAGACACATGGTCAATATTATCTTGTCAAATAGGATTAACCTAATTGAGGAGGTAAAATTGTATTTTTAATGATTTCATATTTCTTAATTGTCAATCTAATCTATATTAGTAATGCCTTAATTTCTTTGATTTTGATTTCATATTTTAGATGTTTGATCAACCTGATCCATTTCCTGACCAAGATATTGAGGACCTGCGTATTCGGTGGGTAGAGTTTTTTGTTCAATTCCTTCCTGATCTATAGTATTTGTCTTTCACTTAATACCTTTTTCTACTTTTCTGTTCAAATTGTAGCATTTTTGTATTGAATTTTATTAAATGAATAATATAATGAGCAATTTAATTATATGTCTTGGCATCTTGAACTGATGATGATCGATGATTGAGTCCTATATTATATTTGGGCAGTTTATTTATGAAGCTTCAGGCCAACGAAATGTATTAAATATAAACTTAATAACATCTACATCGGAGGTATATACCTGCCGGTGTAGAAAGAACATATATCATAATATAAATTTAATAACATCTACATCAGACGTATATATAACCTGTGTTAACATTTGAATAATCTACACCGTCCCAATATACAACTAGTGTAGATGTTAAAAATAATACACTGGATGTAAATGCGAACCGCTTTAAAATGTAGACCGGTGTAAAAAAGTATACATTCTACACACCGTCCCAATATTCAACCGGTGTTAACATTTGAATAATCTATTCCGTCCCAATATTCAACCGGTGTAGATGTTAAAAATAATACACCGGATTTAAATGTGAACCGCTTTAAAATTTAGACCGGTGTAAAAAAGTATACATTCTACACCGGTCTTGTGACCGGTGTACAATGTCTCACTTTTTACACGGTCTGTTTGTACATCGGTTGTATGTGCGATGTTGAATGCCATTTTCAACCGGTGTAGAAATGCTTTTTTCCAGCTGTGACTCCCTCCCAAAAAGACCCTTGTCCCCAATGGTCAAGTACTAAGAACGATACTAAGCTAGAGCCAAAAAGTATTTTAATTAATTCTTCTTTGAACCAAATCTAGACTAGGAAATTTAAGATCGCCAGTGCCAAACTTGAAGACATGTTGCATAGTATACTCTTAAACCCCTCAACAAAAGTTGAGACTTGATGATCCATCAGCTCTAAACTTTGATTTCATCACTTCCCTTTTGCATGTTATGTGAGAAGGTTCCTGTAAACCATGAGTTGTACTCTGAATATTGATCTCCTTTGAACGTGCTGAACTTCTTGCATCTTGGAGAATGATAGGCTAAATTTTTAACCCTTCCTGAACTGTTATCTGCACCACATTAGAATCTTGAGTCTGGTTGGAGTTCTTGGGACTTTCTTGCATATCTTTTTGCTCATCAATGGGTATCAAAAGGGAAGACTCATCTTCTTGAGCTGCCAGGTACTCTTCTTGATCACTAAAAATATCTCTTTCCATTTGCAATATTTTTCGTGACACTGTCACATCTTTTTTTACCGACTGAGTTTTCTGCAGAAGGGCACTCATCCTGTCAAGTTTTTTTTGTCATATTTTGAAAATACCACTCTATATTCCTCGATATATTCTGAAGACACCGTTCTATATCCATGCTCATCCTGTCATTGATTCTTATGAGTGGCTAAGGAACGACCGCTCTAATACCAGTATTATATAGTTGTAGAAAGAAAAGGAAAATTGAGAAGATTAGAAGGAGAATAAAAGAGAAACTAGAATTATACTGAATACTCAAGGGTTTACATAATAATCAAAGTATATCCTAATAACAGTGATTATCACCCTTATTTATAAATGATAGGTAATCATAATCCTAATTAAATATCTAATACTAATATTGAATATCTAATCATGATATATATTATAATATCTAATCCTAATATATCATAATATATATATTCTGATATATAATCTTAATATCGTAAAATGTCTAATACTAATTCTAGTAAAATAATAAAACTATTTAAATTATTTATTTATATTTTATATATCAGAAGCTTCACTCTTCAAAATTCTAATCCTTGATTAGGGTTCATTGGAAGTTGAAGGGACTGATTTCTGTGGTTCAACATACAATGACTCATTTTTACTCTATTTTCAATGCAAGGAAGATTTAAATTATATGCTCTAGTAGGGTTCATGGATGTTGTAGGGTACTTTATTACTCTATTTCCCTAGAAGCTGAATACCACCTTGTCTAATATCTATGGGCATCACTTTTCTGTTTAGATTCCAATTCATGGCTTGCCCTCTCAGTATTACAATGTTGAGATGGCAGGTTATATTGGTGAGCAGATTGGAACTTTCATTGATTATGATGATTAGAGCCATTTAAATGCCTATGGTTTTTGCCTTCAAGTTTACCTCTCAGAATTGTCTCAGATCTATCTATCTTAATAGCTTTCCATTATTTAATGGTCTAAACTTGAAGGTGTCATTTGTTCTAGAACAAGCACGAAGAATGTGTTCATCTTGTTTTGGTATAGGACATATTGCCAGAAACTGTAGAAAAGCTTCCACTTTTAGCCCCAAGTTTTGGTTTCTGTTACTGGTACTAAATAAGTGAGTGTTAAATATGACGGCTTCTCTAGCATTTATACTTCTACTGCTCTAGTGACTGGAGTTCGAGTCTCTACACATTGTTGTTCTCCAAAGACTTTGGTAGAAAAAACTGTCATAAGCCAAGTTTTGTCACATAACAAGGACACGGGTGATAGGTCTGAAACGTCCTTATTTTCGTACATTATAGGGATCATTTGGTAACATTTAGAACCACCTTCAAGGTCATTGAAGTCCAATTTCTCAATCTGGAATTTTTCTCTTCTCGGGTACTGTTCACTGTGTAAATTCCAGATGAGTGACCTGACTTCAGAAAATCATAATTAATTATAGAAAAATCGAAATGAAGTGGTTACAATTGATACATGAAGCTAACTCAACTAAATTTTAGGGAAAAATCACTCTTTACTCATTCTTTGACCAAGTCAACGTAGGTCAATATTATAATGTTACTGTTCATCCCACGTTTTCCCCCTAAATCCAGCATTCTGGTCCCAACTTTGATAATTTATAACTCCATGTGTAGACATCAAAACGAGGCATACTATATATCAAATTGAAGCTTAGTATGTATAATGTTTACCTTTAAAATTTCATACATTTATTCATCCATTTACTATTTTAATTATTTATCAAACATCATAAGGTCACCACGTGTTACTGTTCATAGTGGTAAATTTCAGCATTTCAACTTTGCATACATATGCATACATTCATCATATATCAGTCAAGCATGCCAAACAATACTCATTATTAAATAATAAGTTGTTATACATCATAACATGTACAAAATTCTCATATTTCTAATACATCCTTTCTGCCTGAAATCTGGCAGCATAACTGCTGCCCTTGGTCTTTAGAAAGTAACCGATATTGTATCGATTCGGTAATTCCTGTGAGAACTACCATTCTACATAAGTACCCAGGAAAGACTGGATGAACCGGCTAGGTCCACTCACTTCCAGCCTCCTTAGATAGTACCTATGTACACAGTACGTATCAGTTCCTTTCTTTACCACTTTGCCAGAATTTCGGCAGCATAACGGCGTCTTTCAAGATTTCCAAAATTTACTTCGACATAGCCTCCCCTGTAATGTGTTATTTGGGATGAGATTCGGGAGAATCTCAGTAGTAATAATCATAACAATATATGTAAAGCAGAGTGACAGTGCTTGCTTGTGATTGTGTACAGATAAGTATGCTACGTGCTTCCATATTCAATAACATATGATCATAGCATTGGAATAGAGCTTCAAGCATAGCATATAAGACAACAATCCAACCAAACAATAGCACAACCAATCATAAAGACATTACATAAAAGCTAGGATTAGTTACTACCTCAAAAGCTTAGCAGAACTCCAGAACCTCTATACTGCTTCCAACTCCACCAGAACTTCCTTTCTTCTTTCTTTCTCTCACTTTCTCTCTCAAGAACTTCCTTATCTCTCTAAAATTTCTCCTTGGCCTTGATGAATGAAGAGCTAGGGGTATTTATAGTTTTGATGGATGGCATTTTCGTAATTTTGAAGCCATCTGAACTTGTGGTCCTGGTTTTTCCAGAATTTCCTATTTTTCTTTATTCCCCTTTACTGCATCATCAAGGGACACCTCACCCCTCACATTTATCACATGGCTCAATTTGAAGAGCTAGAAGCCTTTTGGAAGATTTTTGGTCCAATCCGGTACCGGCCCAGTCCGTCGCCTCGAAAACTAGACCGTTTTCTGAATCTAATTTTTTTGACAATCCATATTATGTCTTTTGACCTTAAATTTAGTATCTGGATCCTTTATATCATTAACATTTTTATACTGGGTCTAAACTCAGTTACAGATCCCCTGCGAAATGACCAAAATACCCCTGGGTGCCCATTCTTGCACTATATTAGCCATAAGGGTAAAATTATCATTTTACACCTTTCTGTACCCTGTCAGGGCATATACTGACTTTGGTTAACCTCTCCTGTGTATGTCTTGGCTTCTGGGCCTATCCAAAATGACCAAAATGCCCTTCATACACCTATTACCCCTTTAGTACAATACAGGGGCATTTTCATAATTTCGTACTTTTTTGGGGTTCTACCGGACACTGGCCCACCTATCAGTCCAAGAGTCTTATTGGGCCTTTGTTGGCGCCATTATTGGGCCTCCTAGGGTCCAATGCCTTTATCTCTTATACACCGTTTATACATATCTCTGGACACCGGCTCCTTTTACCAGATACACTGGCCTGCTGTGTTTAGGCATCCCTGTGGGTCATAACAGTCATCTGACTGGAGTCATCCAAACTCATTCAGTCCCTTTTTAAATATCGATAAATCTCCCTATCGGATACCTGGAGGCCTCACACTCCCGTCTGTATTTGCTAATTTGCGAATAACTTTTTCTACAGACCTCCTATGGGTATTCTGTCAGCTTCCTGACATCCGTCCCATCAGGATGCATCATCCTGTAATTTCTCACTTATATCTGAAATCTAGGATATCCGGTAGGAATTTTTATAACTTTTGGACTATCAGATCAATTTTGGCTATCTGGAGTCTTGAAAAATTCCTGTATTACGCTAGATTACCCGGCGTCACTTGCTCTATCTTCTGGTAAAATATGAGGCTGATCGGAGTACGATCACTATTTTTGCCTATTTCCGGTCCAGGTTTTCATAATTACACTTTTGCCCCAAAAACTTTTCTTCTTTTCAACTAAGTCCCTTTATTTGGCTAAAATTACACCTAAAGACCCCATATTTTTGTCTACTTTTCCTTCTTAGCTTTAAACTTTCCATAATTGCACTTAAGTCCTTACCTTTTCTTTCTTTTTCAATTTAATCCCTTTCTTTACATAGATAGCCACATCTTTTTCCTGAAAAATAATTCATATATTTCATTCAATCTGTACATACAAATCAGTACAGAAAATTAGGGATATTACAAGGTCCACATACAAGCAAAAAGCAAAATTATTTGTTATGGCTGATGAAGTTACTAAAAAGACTAGGATGCATCTCTGATGGTATATGCCTTGAGGGCACTACACCTATGATTTTTATAAAAGAAAGCATTTGATTCTAGGAAAGCCTCTTCTAATCGCAAATATAAAGCGCAAGTGTTGCAAGCATCCAACCTCTTTCGTCCTTTGTACCAAAAAAAAAACCTCTTTCGTCCTACATCACAAAAGGATTAAAGTTTGTTCAAAGGTCACAATCACTTTTGAGGATGCAAGGATTGCTGTTAAAATCATCAGAGATGTTAAGCCGAATTGAGGATAAAAGTGGCAAGAATGAGGATGATCATGGATTATTGGGTAGAAGAGGTACAAAATGCTTGATGCCTGATGGACATGATTTTATTGACAAGATTGACGTTACTTGTGGGCCAGACATTTTATGTTTTGGTGGGTTCACCTATAAGAAAACCTTCCAGAAAACCCAATGAAACTAAGGAGGGGCCACTATAGTGGGTATGATATTGTGGTGGCCCCAAGGATTGAGAATTCACCCATCACTACTTTATGGGTCAATGGTTTATGTTTCTTACAGGTTTTAAAGTTTAGTCTCCATGCCATTATCATGATTAAGTATTGCTGTGGTACCAATGAGGGTTGGTCGGAGTGGTAAGTGGCTCAGTATCGTTTAAGCGAGGTCTCGAGTTAGAGCCTTGGCGTATGCAGAAAATCCCCGTTGGGAGACTCACCCACCATAGCCAGGTGCACGACACGGGTCAGATCCAGATATAATTGAGGCAAAGCTCCAGTGAACCGGGTGGGTAACAAAAAAAAGTATTGCTGTGGTGGGATTTCTAAGTATTGTAAACATTACTTTCTCAATATGAGACTTCTGACACAAACTTGGATTTATGCCCATTTCTTTCAAGCCTTTCTTGTGTAGATGCCCGTGTTTCCTCTTTCCTGGGGGTTTAGATCCTCTCATCATCACTATTTCTCTTTCTCTCATCATCTCATCTTTATCATAGGATTAAAAAATAAGTAGTTGAGATATATTTTTTTATAAAAGGAAAAAAGATAATAAAAAACATGTGAATGTAAAAATGATAAAATGAGTATAAGAATATCTGAAATAATAAATTGGACCTCCTATTTAATCTGTCTTTTGAAAATTTATGTGAAAAGACTAAATTATCTCTGGAGTTATAAATATCTTAGGGAGAGTTGTAAAAATAATTATTGAAGTTACAAATCCTATTGCTGGAGTTGCAAACATGAAAGCAATTGTAAATACGTTGTTAGAGTTGTCAATGTCTTAAGGAGAGTTGTCAAAACTATTATTGAAGTTACAAATCCCATAATAGGAGTTATAAACCTGAAAGTAGTTAGTTGCAATTTTAGGGTTATAAATGTCTTAGTTGAAGTTACAAAAACTATTACTGAAGTTATAAATCCTATTGTAGAAGTGCAAACCCGAAAGCAATTAGTTACAATTTTAGAGTTATAAATGTCTTAGCTGAAGTTGTCAAAATTATTACTGAAGTTGCAAATGCCATTGTAGGAGTTATAAATGACCAAAGGGCAATTTTGTCTTTTGTTCCAAATTTACAAAGGATAGATTGAGCAGTGTACCCAATCTATCATTTTTTAAATTCAGATACCTTTTTTACTCTCTTAAATTTTAAGAGGTATTTTATTGTCTTTTTTCCTTTATAAAATTATTATTTTTCTATTTTAAGATAGTCTACAATTAAAAGTTGTCGGTATCAAATTTTTATAGTTTACTTTCTTATTTTTAATGTAATTTTATAAGATAATAAATCTCAACCGTTTAAAATTTTTATAAAAGAGAAAAATAAAAAATTATTAAAATTTGATAGTAAAATATCTTAAAATATAAAAATAATAGTTTTATAAATGATTACATCTTAACAATTTATTTTTTAATCCTATAGTGAGAATGTGATGCTATGAGAAAATGAAAAATAGTGATGATGAAAGAATATGTTTCCAGTTGTAGTGGCCTAAGCTTCAACATCAACTTTTTGTTGATGGTCTTCTCTTTCTACGATGTTGAAGTAGAAGGATCTTTCATAGGGTGTATCATTTGCTCATGTTTTGTTGGTGGAGCTTCAACTTTATGTTTGTGGTTCAATGTTTTAGTTAGTGTAACATCCCGAAGTTTAAGTACTAGTTAAATAAGTTCATCCAAAAGTTAAAAATATGAGGAGTTCAGAGGCAAAAGATATAAATGAGAGTAATTATCGGGAAAAGATATGATTATGGAAAATACTTGGAAATTTGGGAAAACTCAAGAAAATCCTAGAAAATAGGAAAAAAAATTCTCTAAGGTATTCTTGAGGTTTAGAAAAATTAGTCAAGATGAAAATTCCTCAAAAATGAATTATGTGGCCAAAAAGCTCATTTTCGGGTTAGATTTTAAGGGAATAAAAGAGAAAATAATTATTAAAGTTATTTAAGGGCCAAGAAAAATTGAGGAAACATTATGAAATGTTATTATGGGGATTTAGAAATTTATGAAGAGCTTTAATTCCCCAAAAGTGGTATAGATAATTTTAAAGCTAATTTACAAGAATTAAAGGCATATTCTCTTGGAAATTTTAAGAAAAATAGTTTGATATTTTCATTTGGCCTGAAAACTTTAGAAAATTATTTTATAAGGTGAAGAAGCTAGTTGAAACATCTTTACTTTCATGTGTCTTAGGGACCATTTGGTAGCATTTAGAACCACTTTCAAGGTCATTGAAGTCTAATTTCTCAATCTGGAGTTATACTCTTATCGAGTACTGTTCATTATGAAAATTCCAGATGAGTGACCTGACCTCCAAAAATCATAACTAATTCTAGAAAAATAGAAATGAAGTGGTTCCAATTTCTAATTAAATCTAACTCAATTATATTTTAGGGAAAAATAACTCGTTGACCATTAATTGACTGAGTCAACGTCAGTCAATGTCACAACTTTACTGTTCATCCAACATTTTTCTCCTAAATCCAGCATTCTGGTCCCAACTTTGATAATTTGTATCTCCATGTGTAGACATCCAAATGAGACGTTTTATATATAAAATTTAAGCTTGGTATGTCTAATATCTAACATAAAAATTTCATATATTTATTCATCCATTTACTATTTTTAATCATTTATCAAACATGACTAGATCACCACGTGTTACTGTTCATAGTGGTAAATTTCAGCATTTCTACTTTGCAAACGTATGCATACATCCACCATATATCAGTCAAACATGCCAAGCAACACTTATTATTAATTAATAAGTTGTTTTACAACTGGGTATGTACAAAATTCTCATACTTCTATTACATCTTTTTCTGCCTGAAATCCGGCAGCATAACCGCTACGCTTCATCTTCAGGAAGTAACTGATCTTGTACCGATTCGGTAATTCCCGTGAGAACTACCATTCTACGTAAGTACCCAGGAAATACTGGATGAACCGGCTAGGTCCACTCACTTCCATCCTCCTTAGACAGTACCTACGTACACAGTACGTATCAGTTCCTTTCTCTACTATTGCCATCTTGTCATAATTTTGGCAGCATAACGGCGTCTCTTAAAACTCCCAGAATTCATTTTGACATAACCTCCCCTGTAATGATTTACTTATTGGGATGAGATTCGGGGGAATCTCAGTAGCAACAATCATAACAATATATGTAATGAAGAGTGACAGTGCTTGCTTGTGATTGTGTGTAGATAAGTATGCCGTGTGCTTCCATGCTTAATAACATATGATCATAGCATTACAGCAGAGCTTCAGACATAACATATAAGACAACAATCCACCCAAACAATAGCACAACAAATCACAAAGCCATTACATAAAAGCTAGGATTAGTTACTACCTCAAGAGCTTAGCAGAACTCTACTATCTCTATCCTGCTTCCAGCTCCGCCAGAACTTCCTTTCTTTCTTTCTTCCTCTCACTTTCTCTCTCTAGCACTTCCTCCTCTCTCTATTCTTGCTTGGGCCGTGCATAATGAAGGCAAGGGGGGTATTTATAGTTTTGGTCAATGGCATTCTTGTAATTTTGAAGCCATCTGATCCTGTGGTCCTGGTTTTTCTGGAATTTCCTATTTTTCTTTATTCCTTTTACTGCATCATGCATGACATCATCTCAAGGCCACCTCATGGGACACCTCATCGCCACATTCTTCACATGTCACAATTTCTGGACACCTCATCAGCTGACTCAGCAGTTCCAGTCCAATCCAGTACCGGTCCGGTCCGATTTCCCACAAACTGGACTCACCGGCTGAGATTGTGCCACGTGTCCTCAACTTTTCCTTCTGCCTCTAAGATGACACCAAGTGGCATCTAGAAGGGACCTTTCACGCCTTCCAATGCTATCCAGATAAACCTAGGACTTTATCTGATCACCTCCTCGGTTATCGTGCAGACCGAGTAACTTTACTTTATTGAAACAGCATTAAAATAGTATTTTAATGCCACTTTTTCCCACATATATGGTGGGCTACGTTTTTGGGCCTTGGAATATTATCCTGGGTCTCTGATCAAGCTCAAGTACTCTGATGGCTCGATTCCCAAGAAACAGTCCTTGGCAAATTACCAAAATACCCCTGAGTGCCCTTTCTTGCGCTATCTTAGCCCTAAGGGTAAAATCATCATTTTACACCCTTCTGTACTCTGTCAAGGCATATACTGACTCTGAGTAACTTTATCTGTATATGCCTTGGCTCCTGGGCCTGTCCAGAATTACCAAAATGCCCTCCAATCCTCTATTACCCTTTAATACAACACAGGGGCATTTTCGTAATTTCGCACTTTTTCTGGTTCTGCCTGACACTGGCCCACCTATCAGTCCAAGTGTCTTACTAGGCCTTTGATGGCTCCATTATTGGGCCTTTCTGGGTCCATTACCTTCATGGCACGTATTACGAGGAATCCTCCCTTTCAATGATTATTGAATATTTTATCTATTATTCACCGTTTATACACATATCCGGACACCGGCTCCTTCTGTCCGATACACTGGCCTGCGGTGCTCATTCATCCTTGTGAGTCATATCAGTCATCTGACTGAGGTCATCCGAACTCATTCAGTCCCTTTTCAAATACCGATAAATCTCCCTATCGGATACCCGGAGGCCTCATACTCCCGTCTGGATTTTCTAATTTACGAATAACTTTTTCTACAGGCCTCCTATCGGTATTCTGTCAGTTTCCCGACATCCGCCCCATCAGGACGTATCATCCTGTATTTTCTCACTTAGATATGAAATATAGGATATCCGGTAGGAATTTTTATAACTTTTAGACTATCAGATCAATTCTGGCTATCTGGAGTCTTGAAAAATTCCTGTATTAAGCCAGATTACCGAGCATTACTTGCTCTCTCTACTGGTGAAATCTGGGACTGAAATGCTTTCGGATAGTCCAAACCACTTCTGGCTTGACTTTCTTTAATTATACTTTAGCCCCAGGGAACTTTTCTTCTTTTCAATTAAGTCCCTTTCTTTTTGGCCAAAATTACACTTAAGGACCCACATTTTTGTCTACTTTTCCTTTTTGGCTTTAAACTTTCCATAATTACACTTAAGTCCTTCCATTTCCTTTCTTTACTTTACTAGGTCTAGGGGCATTATTGTCTTTTCATATCTTACCAGAGTATTCTCTGCCCCTGGTCAACTATCTAGATACCCTTTCTTGACTGTCTAACCTTAGCCAAATGACCAAAATACCCTTTACTCATTCTTCAGTCATTTTATAACATAAAGGTATTTTCGTCATTTTGCACATTTTTCCCGGACACCAGCCCCTCTTACCACTGAACTGATATTATGGGCCTGGACCTTTCCTAGTGTCACTACGGGCCTTAGAAAACACTGTATGGCCTCTGGCCATAGTCCGATCATCTCTATTCGGACTGCTCTTCCTTTACCGATTATAACTGTAAATTCCCATCTTCGAGAATTTTTACAGAAAAATCGGGACCTCAAATCAAAATTCTGTGTTGCGTCATTCAACCCGGAATCCTTTTCTCTATCTCTTGGTATTTTCAGATATTTTATCCGGACCGGGCTATTTTTGCCTGAAAGTACGCTCCCGCGCACACTTTTCAAAAATGACCATTCTACCCTTGGTCACATTTCTAATTCTTTCATACACATAGAGACCTCATATGCATATTTCACAGTTCAGTGAAATGATCAGCATAATTTTCTCTATTTTCTGGCAAAATATGGTACTCATCGGCTACCAGCCTGATCTTTTCCATAATTACGATTATGCCCTTGAATTCTCTTTCTGGCATCTCTAGGCCTAAAAATTGGGGTATTACACTAGTTAAGACAAAAAATCCCAATAAAGTATTAAGGGTTAAAGGGCAATTTTGCCCTGAAAGTTTTGACTCAAGAGCGCTAGTTGTTTAGAAGTTTTTTTGAGCAATGTCACCCTAGAAGTTCACAAAACGTATCAATGTTACACTGATCGTTACTCAAAGTTAAGTTTGATCGTTAGTTAACCAATATGCTGACATGACATGCCACATAGCATCCACATAATCTTTTATTTGACCAATATGCTGACATGGCATCCACGTGCAAATTTGCCCTATAAGTTTTTACTCAGGAGCGCTAGGTATCCGGAAGTTTTTTTTTGAGTTCAATATTGCTCCAACCATTATCCATATTCAATTTCACTATTAGTTTGACCAAATATACTGAATTGACCATTTCACGTGCCATCAACTTCATTTTTTTTGAGGAAAAATTTATAAATAAGTAAAAACTAAAAAATGCATTCCTCCAACCTCTATCGTTAACAAAGTATCACTCTTGGGAGCCATACTTCATTTTAGAAATAATATATGTCATTTTTTGAGAGGCTAGAGTATGGTCTGTTAGACTCTAATATTTTGATAATTACAATTGAGAAAATATTTCAAAAAGCACTTTATTGATAAAGGACATTTATCAATAAGCTTATCATTAAGACGTTTATTCAATAAACTCTTCAATAAATGAAGAAGAAATTTGTGAAAATAATTAATTTCTGAAGTATATTTATTGAAGACCTATTCGATAATTTTGTTTGTCGATAAGATCTTCGATAAATTAACTTTTGAGAAACTCTGAGTCTTGTTTTAAAACATTTCTCTTTGAAGACTTATTCGATAAATGGATTTATCGATAAAGCCTTTAATAAATTTAAAAAATGACCAAGTGTATTTTATGAAACCATTTTTCCAAGTATTCATTGATAAGAGAGTTGCTCGATAAAGGCTTCTTACATAAATAGCTTTTATGAAAACATTTATGAAGATAATTTATCGAAGTCCTATTGGATAAATAAGTTTATTGATAAGATATTCGACAAATCAAATATTTCAAATAAAGAAGCCTTCGATAAGTATTTCACATACTCAGCATTGTGAAAAGAATTTTATGAAAAATTTTATCGAAGAATTGATCAAACAAAGTATTTATTAATAAGATCTTTGATCAATCAACTCTAATTTTTAAAATGTTTTCAAAGACACATTTATCGAAGGATTATTTGATAAGAGGATTTATCAAAGAACTTTGATAAATAAGGAAAAGTCTCTGAGTTTACAAAAGCACTAAATTGTGATTTTACACTATTTGCTTTTGATGAGATATTGTCTTGCTTGTTTTATAAACACCTATGATCAGAGAACAAAATGTTTTAAAAGATTTAAAATTTGATCATCAAGATATTTTCAAGATCCTTAATTTGAAAAATGCCTTTGACAGTGTTTTGTTTTCTTCTCAAATTGATCTAAGAAATCTTGGACTACAATTAATATAATATCAAATGAAATAAATAAAAGAAATAAATTGTTTCAAATTTAAATCACTAGAATCTTAATCTGATAAATGTTTTTATGATGATTTAATTGTTTAAAATAATATTGAAGATGATTCATTGCCTATAATGTTGATTGATCTGTTTGAATTATCTATGGTTTGATTTGTCTTAAATTTATGAAGATAAGTTTATTCATGAAAGATTCAAAGTAAGATTCATTACGTTCTTATCGATAAACTATTAAATCAGGTTAGTTCTCAAAGATACCTTTGATAAGATCCCTTGTTAAGATTAATCTGTCGAAACTCTGATTGGATAAACTTTGATGAGCTTATGAATTACCTTTATTTGATTGAACGAATGACCTTCATGAATTTATAGCTTATTTATATTTGCTGAATAATGAATATAAGCTCATGACTTGTTGGATATGTATGGCTAAATTCTTTCACTCGAGCTTATGATTATGTGATTTGATCTGTTGTACTAAAACAATGATCTTGTAATCTGTATTGATAAATGATCTTATGTACTCTTATTTCCAAATATATTACATGATTTAAGAAAAGATCAAAATGCTTGGAAGTATGATTTTGAAAAGGTGTTCTTCAACATTGATCGATAAGCTATTCAAATAGCTTATTTATCGAAGAACACTTCGATAAATGAGGTATTGTAAAATATATCGATAAGTATATTTTTCAAAGAGTTATTCGATAATGACTTTTTTCAAAGAACTATTCGATAAGGCTAATTATTGAAAAATTGCTCGATAAGATTTAAACTGTTTCAAAAGCAATTCTTCAGCAATTTATCAAAGACCTTTCCGATAAGGGTTCTCTTCGATAAGCTCTTCGATAAATCAATACATTTTTGTGAAGATTTTTACATCAGACTTTATCATATTGTGATCTTTATTTCTAAATCATTTTGAATCAATTTGCCATATGTTTACACTGATCATATATTTACTAAAGCATGTTTCAAGATCATTTACAGGCTAACACGAGATTAAATGAAGACATCAACTAAAGAGCCAAAAGTCATATGCTCAATTCAGCAATAATGGCTATATTCAACAGTGGCTATTACAATGGGTACTTCAATGGAATTATGAAGAACTCAGTATAAAAGTAGAATCCAAAATGAGAAAGATGAAGAAGTTGGGAGACTCAAAAGAAAAATAATATATGCTTACAATGCACTACAATCATATTCAATGATATCTCTGTTTCACTTTGTTTCTCATCTTTGGTTCAGAGCATATCATATTCTTAGAAGATAGAAACTTGAGAGCTTGAGCTTAAGTGTGTATCACAATTCCTCTATTGAGAGAGATTTATGATTGTGTTAACATTTTTCTAAATTGCTCAAGAGAGTGTGGATCTCTTGAGTGGATTGTAACCTTATTGAGTGTAAGGTGTAGTAAGAGGGGATTCTCATATTATTATACTGAGGTACTAAGGTTACAATCAGTGAGAATCCCTCTCACTCCCCCTTACACTCGTAAGGTTACAATACTCAAGAATCCTCTTGAGCAATTTAGAAAATAATTCACACAAATGAAACTCTCTCAGTAGAGTAGATATGATAAACACTTAGGCTCACAAGTTCCAAGTTTTTCTTTCTTCAAGAATATGATGCTCTGAACAATAGCAGATAAACAGAGTAAAATAGAGACTAACACTATATATGATCATAGTGCATTGTATGCATTTCTTGTTTTGCTAAGTCTCCTAACTTCTTTTGTTTTCTCACCTTGGCTTCTTCTTCTTCTATACTTAGTTCTTCAAAATTCCGTTGAAGCATTGAAGTAGCCGTTAAGATAGCTGTTATCAAATATAGCCATTGTATATTTGCTGACATGGACAATATGATATTTTGGCTCTTTGTTGATCTCTTCATTTAATCTTGTTCCAGCCTATAAATGATCTTGAAATATACTTTAGAAAAAAATATATAATCAATGTAGGCATATAGCAATTGATTCCACATGATTTAGAATTAAAGATCAAAATCTGATAAAATCTGGTTTAAAAACTCTTTTCATAAAATATCTTGACTTATCAAAGAACTTATCGAAGAATACCCTTATCGAAAAGGTCTTTGATAAATTGCTAAAGAATTACATTTGAAACAGTTAAAACCTTATCTAGCAATTCTTCGATAATCAATCTATTGAAAAGGACTTCGATAAATTTTCAATAAACTGTAAGGAGATAGTTCATAATTTATCGAATAGTTCTTTGATAAATATTCTTATAGATAAACTCTTTAAAAACTATTCTCTCAAACATATGCTTTCAGATTTATCGATATTTTGATAAATGATGTCTTTGAATAGCTTATTGATAAATGCTGAAAAACATCTTTTCAAACAGACTTTCAAACATTCAGATCTTTTCTCAAATCATCATATGATACATTTGGAAATCATAACTCATAAGATCATTCACCAAATCATATCAAGAGTATCATTTAATACATTAGAGCAATCCACAAGCTATAAGATTATAAGCTTGACTAAAAATGATTTATCATACCAAAACAAGTAATGAGCATATAATCATTTAGCAAAGAATAATGGGCTATAAAATTCATGAAGATCATTCACTCAATCAAATTCAAGTAACTCATAAGCTCATCAAAGTTATTATATTACTTATCCAATTAGAATTTGACAGATTAATCTTAACAAAGGATCTTATCGAAGATCTCTTTGATAAATGACCTAATTGAATAGTTCATCCATAAGAGTATCATGAATCTTTACTTTAAATCTTTCATGAATAATATCATCTCCATAAGTTCAAGACTGAGCAATCTATAGATGATTCAAATATTGTAAGCAACAAATCATCTTCAATATTTCAATCAATCAAATCATCATCAAAACATTTATCAAGTTGAAACTCCAGTGATTTGAATTTTAAAACATCTTATCTTTTCTTTCTCCAAATTGATTTTATAAATTTGTAACTCAAGATTCCAAAGAACGATTTTAGAAGGAAGTAATTTAATTAGATGACTTGTAAATATCATTTATCAAAAAACTCAAACTCAATGATCTGGACAATTTCAAAAATATTTTCAATAATCATATTTTAAATCTGTAAGCATTTTCATTCTCTGATCATAGGTTTTCTACATTATGTTAAGATAATCAAAAGCAATTAGTGTGAAGAATTATAGTTTAGTGCTTTTGAAAACTTGGAAATTTTCTCTTATTTATCGAAAAGCTATTCGATAAATCCCCTTATCGAATAGCCCTTTGATAAACGAGTCTTTGAAAAATACAATAGTTTCTTTTGAAACTTGGAGATGATTGATTGAAGATCTTATCGATAAATACTCTGTTCGATCAATTCTTCGATAAAACTTTTCATAAAATACTTTAGTAAAAAGTTGAGTCTTTAGAAAACTTATCAAAGGTTTATTCAATAAACCTACTTATCGAATAGAGCTTCGAATAATTCCAATTTTAGAATAATGAATAAGAATTTTTATAAACCAAATTTGATTAATTTATCAAAGTCTTTATCTATAAGAAACCTTATCGAATAGGCCACCGATAAATGCTTTTGAGAAATCATATTTTCTTTCAAAAGTTCTTTATGATTTATCAAATAACTTATAAAATAAATGTCTCATCGATAAGCTTATCGATAAATACTCTATATCAATTAAATTTCATTTCTGAAATATTTTCTCAATTAATTGTCATCATCAAAACTTTGGAGTCTAAAACATACCACGTTAGCATATTATTCAACTAACGGTCAAACTTAACTTTAGGTAACAGTTGGGATGACTTTGCTACATTTTGGGAACTTTCGGGGTGACACTGTGTTGGGAATTGGAAGACACGCAGCGGAAATTAACTTTAAAATTTTTTTTATTCCCAGCCAGGATCTATCGAATATATTTAAGTCAAGGAGAAAGAAGTGTTACCTTCGTATTCAAGCTTTAGTCGCGACCTCCGTATCCACTAGTCTTGACTCCTCGCCTCTGGAACTTTCAGTCGCGACCTACTCAGCTTCACGTCGTGACCTGTCACCTCTAGAGTTGTTAGTCGCGACCTCCTCTGCTACTTATCGCGACCGGACGTCTCTGGAGTTTGTAGTCGCGACCTCGTTAGGTTCAAGTCACGACCTGTCTCCTCTTTTCTGATTTTTTACGTTCAGATGCCCGTATGGTCGCGACCTCAGTGTCAATAGGTCGCGACCTGTCTTCGTGTCTAGTTTCTTTTCTCGATCGTAAGAAGTCGACAGCTCATATCGGCTTCCTCTATCGGTATCCACACGAACAGCGTTCCAACCACGAACGACGTGCTAGCGCCTCTTGTCCCTCTAGGGTTTTCTCAAGATTCCGTCCTCACCGTCTCTATTCTGGCAGTTTCTTATCTGCAAGCCTTTTGCACTCTCCTGCCCCTTTTTCTCTTGTGAGTTGTGTTGTGTATTATGTCTAGAACCCTAGCTCCTAATATCAAATATATAGGATGCCATCGGGCTTCTAATTGGGCTGGGCTTCAGAATTAATCTTATATTAATTCTGAAATTAATGCAATATCATATATTGCAAATTTGATAAGACACTAATTAAATAAATACGGTTTTTATTAAATCCGTCTTATAGATTTAATTCACCTATTTATTTAATTTAAAATAAAGATAAGACGGAATTATATTTGATTTATTCTCATAAATCAAATTTGAGATATCTTATCAATTTGAATTTCAAATTCAAATAGATCATATCCATTTAAATTCAAATTCAAAAGTGATAGATATTTAATTTATCCTTATAAATTAAATCTTGCAAATATCTCTTATATTATATATATAATATATATACAAATTTATATATATATATAAAATATATAAATCCACCCTAGACTATTTATTGAATCTAGACATCTCTTAGATCAATGAATCTAGATATCATAGCTCGAGTTGGGCTATTTTATGTGCGACCCTGTAGGCCCATATGAAGTTGGCAGTGGGCCAGTTACTATACTAACCCACAAGTCTTAAGCAGCCTCTAGCAAGATATTATGACTACCCAAAACATATTAGGATCGATGAACGATGTTACCTTTCATACAACCATATCACGTCCCTTTTGTCACACGATATTTCGGTTATGGATGAGGCATGGTGAACGTCATCCTCCTATTCCTGACTGTTACTTTCTCGATCCCTGAGTAGTTTGACTATAGAAATGGAACTACCCTTTCATTACAGTATGGCCATATATTTCTCAGACTTACTCATCGAGGGGCCCAGTAATATCTCTCTACGAATGTGAGGGACAAATTCCATCTTGACCATTCATATTCCTCCGCATGAAAAACCACTGAGCCCGAACATAGCCTTTATGATCACTCGGTCAAAAGTGACTTTTGACTAGGTCAAAGCTGAGCGTTTGTCATGTAGGAATCCATGATGATCTCAGGTCAAAAGGCATAGTGACGTGGCTTATATATGAGAGAAGCTTATGACTTAACCCATGCAGCTCTCTCATAGCGGGTCGGTCCAGCACCTTGTACTCTTACATGTGCCTATGACTTTGATTTATATCTCTATATATCTTCAAAGTCATACTGGTCTTATTTTATCACTGCTCCCGCATAGATGACCTACTAGGGACATTTAGGATAAGATCATAAGTTATCCAAGGATGGTCATCACAGTAAACATGTAAATAATGTGATAACATAATTAAGAAATTCATAAAACAATAATGTTTATAAGACAATGATTGGCCCCTAGGGCACAATTTCCAACACACTGCTCCAAAAAAAACTTCTGGGCAACCAGCACTACTGGGTGGAAACTTTCAAGGCAAAATTGCCCTTTAACCTAAGTATTAATGATTAGTTTTTGGAATTTATTCAAAAATATTATTACCGATGATAAGGGGTAGAATGGTAATTTCTCTACAAGAACCTAAAAATGGATTTAGGCTATGGTGAAGCTCAAAATGTAGAGCCTAAGGTGTTACTCATCTGATTAGGATGATAAGTTTCAGATTTTATAAACAAAATTGGGCCAACAAAATGCTTAAAGAGAAGGCTTCTTTAACTTTGAGTGGGGAACTAGAGTAAATAAAAAATAATAATAAAATATTCCTATCTTTCACTTAAACCCTACCATCATTCCTCATTTGTGACCTGAAAATAGAAATAGAGTGAGAGAAAGAGAAAGGGCAGAAGAGGAACAAGAATGCGATGAGGAAGAATGAAGCATCAACCAACATGCAACACTAGATTTGGATCAAGGTAAGTATACTGAATCTTCTTCCATCCTTATCATCTTCTATTGTGGCATCTTGGGGAGTAGATGATGGTTTTAAAATCTGGTTAGTGAGAGAAGACGGAAGAACAAGGGAGATAGGCATAGATTCAAGTTTATATAAGTGAGAAATGAGGTTGTATGTGGTTGGGTGTTCTTGCTTATAGTTTGCCAAATTGTTAAAGCATGTTTCTAAAATCTGAAAATTTCTAGATTACAACCCAAAGTTTGCTGTTACAAGGGGTATAACATCAGGTTCCTTAATGAAATAACAAAGTAAGTGTTTATGAGGACTAAAGGATATATATATGTATATAAAAGCATATGTATGTGTGTGGCTTAATGGATTGAATATTGAAGGCTAAAAGTTAAAAAAAAATCCTACTGTTTTGATGACAATAGTGTTTTCAAGTTATATGGAAATGAAAATCACACATATATAGCTTTTATAGAACATTGGATGATAGGATTGAACTTTACAAACTTCTCCATACCCCTATTTCAGTCAGCTGCTATTTCTATGGGAAATAGTTGAAATTTAGTATTCCAAATGGGAAATTGTATAAGGAAGAATTTAAAATACAAAGGGAAAGTAAGTGAAGAATTGCAGACAAAGAAACAAAGTTAAAGAACTAAATATGAGCACGAGAGTTTGGGATATGGGGAGAGATTAGTTATGCAATGGAATATACCCAAGTTGATTGTTAATCTGTCCCTAAAAATGTTTATATATATTATAGGATTTGACATTTGCTATGAAGACCAAAGAGGAGACAAAACTAAGGAAGTTCAAGTAAGCAAGCAAATTCAAGAAAAGCTAGCAAAAAGGGAGTAAGTTGGAAGATTGTGTAAGAGGTGGTGAAACATATTAACTATTTATATAGTTTGTACTTTGTTGCTTGCATGTTTATTTGTCATATATTCTGCAACATGAAATAACATTGCTTGAGTTCGTGCTGTGGCCATGTGTATTTGCTTGTAAGGTGTTGTTCTTATTTGGCTATATACATACTTAGTTAATAATTACCATTGCATATTATATATTGAGTTGATATTTTGCTACTGAGATTCCCTTGAATCTCACCCCTTTCTCCCATGTATCAATAGTAGGAGCTAGTTCTTCAAAAGGAATGAATAAGCCGGTGGAAGAGATCCAAAGGTGGAGGCTTGATAAACGTCGTTCTATTTATCAAAAGAACCTAAACTAACCTATAGTAAAGTGGATCTAGCTAGCCTAGATTGATTCATAATGAGCCTAATGAGTACAGTTTACTAGCAATTTTTTGAACCACAAGTTAACAATTTAATTCAGTGAATTGATAGAAGAAATGCTAATAAACGTCTAAATTTAAATCCTAAATGCTACTGTTTATGATTTTAATGTTGGTTATGATGTTATGAATTTATGACAAGCATGTTCCCTTGGAGACTACCTTACCTTCATTGTCCACAAATTATAAGGAGTTGATTAATTGACTTAAAGTGAATTACCCAACAACCTGTTAGTTTAATATCTATCAAAACTATAACTTGCAGACATTGAATATAGAAAACTGAATCATTCAACTAAAGAAGAGTAAGAGGATGAATCAAAAAGGTATGACTATACTCTTCTATAATATTGCTTTAATCTGCCATAACCATGACCAACTTGTTCACAAAAATAGATCAATTAAAGTTCAACTATACAAAAGTAGGAAATTCAACTTGGTTTCCTAATCATTCATCATCTAATAACTTTAATTGAATCAATAATACTAGTTTGAAATAAAGCAATTCAATTCCTGACATGTATCTAATTAGTATAACTCATCCAAAAGATACAATCAGATCTGGAATTAATGACAAAAATTGAACTCCCTGCTTGCAGACCAAATACTCTGATTCAGCTTCATCTCCAAGAGAACATGATGGAATTAGTCTTGCATTGCTGTCATGACATTAACAGAAGCAACTGGGGAACAAACATAATTCATGATGAGTTGAGAGGAGATGGTGTATGAAGATGAAAGGAGAAGGAGTCTGGTCTCGTTCCCAGAATAGAGGAAGGTTACCGAGAGAGCTAGTGGAAGAAGATCGAGGAATGCTCCAATGAATGTTCTGGAAGCAGAGGTTGAGTGAATGAGGGTGTGTCTGTGAGGTCTAGTAGTGTGAATCAAGTGTATCCTAGAGAACCAACTTGTCCAGCTGTCAACAACTCCATTCTGTTACATTCTAACTAATTTCCTCTTCTCCTCTTCTGTTGTTTTTGTTTTTGGAGTGCATTGGAAAACATATTCCTGGATCTCCTTCTCCATTAACAAAACATTAAGCTTGAGTTATGGTCCTTAAGTGTCAACAGGTTGCATTGGTCTTTTCTTGTCATTAAGATTCTAGTCCTTAGCTTTCAATTCTAGAATTTTTTTTCATATCTTTATTAATATCCTGCATTGATCACAAATGATATGTAATATCATATTCTTACAAATATATCAAAAATTACACTACTTCAGCCCATTAAAAATTCCATAACTATTACAAAATCGCATAGAAATTATAGTAATTTTGAAGCTTATTAAGGCTCAAAGGAAGCTTTTAGTTATTTGCTATTTTTTATATTATTTATATTTGGGGTTGATTGTATATATGTGTTTAGCTTAAATTATTAAGTCTAATTTATGTTGTGGTATGTAATTAACCTCCATAAGGCGGAGGAGAGCTAGTCTAAAGCTCAAGGTAAGTGCTATGCAATGAGTATAGCGAGTATTCATGAAAGTAGTTAATAGATAATTAGTTTATATGTTTGTATGATGCACGAAATTTTGATTGTTTAGAGACAAGGAAAACCTATGAGTTAGATTATGAAATTTTGCAGGAAAATGATACACAAACATAGCTTTAAATTGAGTCATATTTCATAATTTTTGGATGTTTATATAGATATGATTTTTTTAAAATTGACACAGAAAACAGAAAAACTGTTGCAAAAATGTATTGTACAGTTTTCAATATTTAGGGTTTTTAAATGAATGGGTTAGAGGTTAATCTGGGTCTTATTTTTCTCTCAAAGAGCATTATGAGAGCTAAAAATAGAGCTTTGAACTACTAATTTTGGAGTTAAAATTAATTAGTTATAAATTTTCAAAATTTCAGGAAAATTCAATAGTTTATTGGTAGCCAAGCTTTTAGAGAAGTTTTTAAATATTTTGTCTTCTAAGGGTACTAGATGGGTCATATGTGGTTCTTTAATGGCTAAAAAGCTCTAGTAAGTGACTATAGATTAAGGTGTCACAGTTAGCATAAGTGTTATTCTAATTGAGTTTTGATTTTCTAATCTCTTTTCTCATATTATATAATTTTTGTTCTAATGGTTTTGATAATTCTATTAATCTATCTATTTTATATCTTTGTTGTTATTTATCTATAATTTGTTTTGTTTCTTTTAGTAATTTTTCTATTAATTCTTCTAAAGTATAAACTTATAATAAATCTTTTATATTTCTATGTACATAACATCCTAATTGTTTCATTAAGTACATATTAATTTAATTTATTTGATTAAATGTATAATCTCCATCTCCTCCTACAATAAAAGTGTAAGAATCCAATATGTTTCTATATTATTTTCATTAAAAGATATATACATAAGAATTTTTTGGTAATTTATTAGATTCAATCCCATATATTCTTGGTTATATTACTCCTATAACATTCATTTCGAAATATGTTTTAATTCCTCTTTTAAATTTTTAGTAAATCTTGAATTCTTTTTATAACTAACAAATCTAAATTTTCTGACTTACTAAATATCTTATTAGCTTTTTTCAAAATTCTAATCTCCCTTTTTATTCTTCTTATTCTAACAATTTTAGGCGTATAATACAAAAAAAGCAAGATGCAATGAACATAATATAAACTAAAATCAATATAAATTCTAGGGATTAAGGTTTCTTATTATTTAATTCCTCCAGTTCTGATACTATAATGACAAACTTGACTATAAGCTCATAAAGGTAGTTACTCAGGGGTGACTAATGATGATCCGGGTCATAGAGGGATTCCTATCCTCTTTCATACAGGAATAATATTACTATAACCTCCTATATGAGGTCCAAACCTTCCCATTCAGATCACCTCAGCACAGCCTTCCTTCATTTCCTACCAGAGGTGTAACTGAGTTTCTGCCTTTATGAACATATAGCTAGTAATTCATTATAGGATCATAACTTTCTGGATCAAATAATACTACTACTTTTAATCCCTAATAGAGGTTTAGTTAAACATACCTTAAATTGCTATTCCAAAATTATTTTGAAGGATAAAATTTGAGAAGGTTAGGAAAAGATAAGAAAATACTCAGATCACAGGATACAAACTGAGAGTTTTTATTGATTTCTCAATATTTGATGATTTTCTCTGAAGGATTATAAGACCATTTATAGACAAGGCATCCCTTGCCTTTTCATTCTTCTTGATCCCTCGTAACCCTTTTTACAATAATGGTTTACAATCATGGCAAACAAACTTTACTATTTACATCAGCTTTACATCATCTTTATATCAACTTTTTTCTTTTTCTTATTCATCTTTTTGCCAAATCTTCTGTCTTCTTTTCTTTCTTTCTTTTTGACTTCTTTTCCTCTTGTATTTTTCCTCTGAAAGTATCGGCAGAGCAACCTTTATCTTCTTCTGTTGGCATCTTCTTAATAGTCTAGCATATTCTTCAAATAACACTCATATCTATTGCAGGATCTTCAAAATCTTTTTTCTCTGGACTTCTTTTATCATAATAATTAGACTTGTTTACTGTATATTCTGATAAAAATTGGCATATTCTTCTCTTTATTTTCTATATTTTCAAATCTATTAGTTTTTAACTTGCATAAAATTGATTAAAATAATTTAAATTCTTTGAGGTCCTTCCTGATGAGTAAATCAATATTGTTGGGCCTATAAAATAAAACCCAAGCAGTTTCTTCATTTGTTGCAAGTATCCTATTCATCTCATGGAAAATTATATGATAATCCTGAGCTCTAATTCTTGATACAACTTGCATAAATTCTTCATCATTTCTATGTCTTCCTTACATTCAGCTTAGTGTTCAAAAGATTTTTTAGTAGTTCCAAGTCTAATTAAATTTATGGGATGATAAAATATATCTGGAGTTATTTAAAAAAATAGTTGAATAACACCTTATAAAGACTGTATGTTAGATTACTATTCCAAAATATTTTTTACAACTCTTTTAATTTGTTATGGCAACTCTGAAATTTCTTCCAATAATGAGGATGGGTAAATGGACTAAATTAAACCATGTTGATACAAGGCTTTTACAAGGTTAGGTGTAGTTTTAGGATATATAATGGCTTTCTTAAAGGCAAAATGAGAAACATATTTTTACATATTAAGACTTAAGGGTAAAATGGTTAAGGTTATAAATCAACTTTTTATAATAATGATAATTGTCTCTAAGTTTAAAAGATGATGGGCTTACTTTTGGTTTAGTTCTTGAGGTAGAGGTTGAAGATTGGTTATTTTGGATTTTTTGGGTTGTCTCCTCTTGGGCTTATTTTCTTATAATTTTGAGTAAAGGAGTAATCCTTTGCTTAGTTACATGTGATGTTACATGACTTTCAGAAGTCTGAACTGATGCTTTAGCAGTAGACTTTGTTATAGGACTTTTTGAAGAACTTTCTTCCAATTTCCCTACTCTTTGATGAAGTAATTCTATTTGGTTAGAGATCTTAGAAAAAGTTTCATTAATCTGTGATGTTAAAAGATTCATAGAAGTTTTTATGATCTGGAATCTCATGTCTATTTGATTTATTACAGAGCTTAAATCCTTGCTAGTATCATCATTAATTGTCTGGCTTACGTTTCTGCCTGATTTCATCAGCTAAGAAATCAGCAATTAAGTTATTTTATCCTTTTATATATTCAATTTCATAATCATAATATGACATATCACTTTGTCATTTAATCAACCTTTTATTACATAACTTATTAGTTCTTATTCCTCTATCTAACCAATATTTTACTTAAGTATTATCAGTTCTTATAACAAACTTTGTATTTACAATAAATCATTCAAATTTTTCTACTTCCTTTACTATAGCTAAAAATTCTTTCCAATTTGAATGATATTTACTCTGAGATTCATTAAATTTTTTACTTGTATATCTTGTAATTAATTCTTCTCTGTTAATATTTTCATGATAAAGTGTTGCTCCCCAATAATTTTTAGAAGCATCTATATAAATTATCTATCTTACATTATTATCTAAAGGAATAATTAATTTTGGTAAATTTTGGCATAACTTTTTAATTTGATTTATAATTTTTTCAATTTCATCATTCCTTATCCAATTACCTTTTTCTCCTGCTAATTTAGTAGTTAATTTTGATAAATTAGGTATATAATTTCTATCTTGATTGATTAGTCCTGCAAAGGATTGAAAATCTTTTTTATTTTTTATTTCTAGAAATTCTAATACTTTTTTACTTATATGTTCTTATAATTCTATTCCATCTGGAGATATATATTGTCCTAAAAAATCCTATCCTAACTTTTCTTAATTCTACTTTTTTAGGTGAAATATTCAATCATTTTTCTTCTATTAATGTTGCAAATTGTTCTAAATGATTTTCAGTTCTACTTCATTATCTGAAAATATTAAAATATCATCTATATAAATTACTACAAAATTTCTTAAGGTAATAATAATTACATATTCTTGAAATATACTTGGGCTATTATGAAAACACATTGGTAATACATTCTATTTATATAATCCTTCTGATATACTAAAAGTTGTATACTTTTTACTTTCTTCTTCTAATTTTATTTGAAAAATCTTGACTTACAATCAAATTTATTAAATATATTTTTACCTCTTATTAAATTAAATAAAAGATCTATTTTTTGTATTAGATATCTAATTCTGACTACTAAATCATTTATTTTTTATAGTTAATTACCATTCTTGATTTTTCTCTTTTTTCTTCACTATCTTTTATTACAATCATTGCAGGTGAAGAATAATTTGCTCTACTTTCTCTTATTAAATTATATTTTTTCATTTCATTTATATGTATTTTGAATTCTTTCTTATATTGTTTTGTCCAAAGATATTGTTTATAGTTTATTTCCTTACTATAATCTTTTAATTCTATTTTTGCTAAATGTTTTGATTTTTTCCAATGAATTAAAGGATTATCATCATAATTATCTATTAATCTTTGTTTAATTGGTTTAATTGTTATTGGTTTTACTTCACTTAAATCTAATGTTGCTAACATATGAATTATTTCTATTGGTTTATTATTGGGTAAAAATTGAATTTCATTTTCATGTTTTTTTTTTCAAAAAAAATTATCTTTTCTCCTATATGGTCTAGTTATTCTTATTCCCTATGGTTCATGTTTACATGGCGTAGTTAAAATTATAGCCTTTTCTATTAAGTGTATTGGATAATATTGGTTTAAAAAAATGTAATCCTAACATTACATCACAAGACGGTTCATTATATTGATTTAATTCTTTAATTAAAAGTTTATATTCTCCTATTTGTATAGGTATATTATTAACCTCTAGTTCTATCATATTTATTTCTCTTCTAGCACTTTTCATTCTTAATATTTTATTTTTTTCCATAATTCAGGTGATAAAATATTATATTTAGCTACTGTTAAATTTGCTCCAATATCTACTAGGGCATAATATTTTCTAGATCTATATTTTTTATAATTAAATTTAATAATACATAAAACAATTGCTTATTCATCTCAATTTATGAATTATTATAGTTTGATAATTTATATTCAATATTTTTCTATCTTCTTGTGTTCTATAAGGTTGAATATTTGTAAAAGAACTTTTTATATTCATTTCTCCTATTTTCTTCTACCTATAATTTTATATTTATTATATCTCTTTTATTAAATCTTATAATAGTATTCATTTTTGTTCCTTCTTTTGTTATTTCTAGAATATTCTCTGTATAACTTTCTTCAATAAAGATCCTATCCATATTCTTGTCAATTAAAGTTATTATTTCTTTTCAAACTGCTCCTTTTTTAACTTCTAATTTTATAAAACTTTTATCTTGAGTCAGATCTATTTGTCTTGTTCTTTGTCTTATTTGTGCTAAATTAGAATTTATTGGTACTTCTGCTAATAAATTTCTTTCATAATCATCCGTTTTCTGACTTATTGATCTTATTAATCCTCTTCTTGTTTTAGGTCTACTTACTGGATACTCTATACTTCTTCTCGGAGTATTAATATTTATATTAAAAGATGGTGTATTTATTCTTAAACTTCTTTGTCCTAAGTTATCATTTAGGATTTATTATCTGATTATAACTTATAGTTATATCTAATTCTATTTGTAATTGTTCAGGAATTATTATATTTGTTGGATTCTTTTAATATTGGCATAAAATATGTATCTATTGTTATTATTCCTTGGGATTTTTTATATATCTTATGTTCATTTGTAAAGACTAATCCTACTATAGCAGTTATACTTATAGTTCTTGCTCCTTCTAACATTTTTATTGCTCCTAATTTATGATATATGATTATAGATTTATTTATGTGTTTGTCTGTTCTTGATATAGAGAAATTATTATTTACTGTAAATTTTAATTTTTGATATATTAAGTTTCCTGTTAATATTCCTAATATATGATCTTTTACACTACTTATAATTCTTCCATTAGTTATTAATAATTCTATAGATGTATCTATTCCTTCCTTAAAATAAGTTTTTACAAGTAATTGAACTCCTGCTATATAAATTTATGTAACTTCATCTTTAAATGAAAATTTAGATATTTCATTTGCTATTAAATTTTTACCTATTAAAGATATCCTTAATATTCCTTCCGTTAAGTTGATTCTATAGGGTATTTCTTTTCTAATTCACATGCATATTTTTCTTTTTTCTTACTTTTTATTATTTTACTAACTTTATTTATAAAACTTTCATTTTCTAATTCTTTTGGTGTCATATCTAATTTTATATACTTAATTTTATTATATTGTTTTTCATTAAAAGTAATTCTTTTTTCACATATTCCTTCCTTTTCATCTCTATATTCTTTATAGTCTTTTTCTTGATTACTTGGTCCTTCATCTTGTATTGTATTTGAAACATCCTACTTTTCATCCCTCAGAGTATGTATTTGGAAGCGTATTTAACTAGCAAAAATATTACTTTGACCCAAAAATTAAAATTTTAAAATTTACTTCTTAGGTACTATTCATTTGATAAATTCCAGATTGACAGTCCAACTTTAAAAGTTCATAACTAATTCTAAAAAAATAGTATGGAGTTTATCCAAATTTCTACTTGAACCTCCTTCATAGATCTTTAAGGGAAAAATATAAATTTGAACATTTATCTTGCCAATCAATACAGTTAAATCGTTACTTTTACTATTCATATGGCAAATTCTAGAAATTTTTTATTCTATCTCTTAATTTTGGAAATTCATTTCTCCTGATATACAAATCTAAATGAGTCGTGTTACCTATGCATTTAAAGATCTGGATGTGTACCACATACTCATAAAATTTCATGAATTAATTCCATCATTTGCTAGGTTAAACTAGAGTCAAAGTAAGACTGCTCCAAGACCTATATTTTTATCATTTGACTTTCTTTCATAAATCTCATAAATTATTTCAACATTTATAAATCATCAACTTGAATTCCCATGCACTCATATACAACATGGAGTTATGCCATTTCATACATTTTTATCACATAAATAGGCACTTTATATGGTATTTACATACATGGAAATTCATAGCATATGCTAGGACATCAATTACTTCACTTTCTTTCTTCCATATTGTAGCCTCCCTTCATGCATATGTTTCTCATCATAATTGACCTATATTGGTTGGTTGTGGTAAGGTGAGATTTTGGGGAATCTTAGTAGCAAACATTACCACTTAATTATGCAAAATGGATGCTAATGCATGATATGTAATTTCATTAAACTTTCTTTAATTAGTGACATGCCATCATGCTGTATACTTTGTATAAAAATGCACAGCCATGTGAAACATGTTATTCATAACATATTCAACATCATTCAATTATCATATACATGTCAACATATAAGCATACCTCATCAAGCACATAAAAGGGTAAGTCCACTACCTTAAACATGAGCTTTTCTCTTGTTCTTGCACTTGTTCTCTAAGCTTCCAACTAAACATTAGTTGCTTGCTCATCCTCTTTAACTCATTTTCTTTGACATACCATGGCCCTAAACACAATTACATTGTGTATACAACTCATTAGAGCCATTACATAAACATTGTACATCAAGTTCCTTAAAACCCCTAACTCTTAACTTAATTCTTGGAGTTAGTGGTTTAGCTTTGTAATAATTATTTCCTTAGACCAATCTTACATAATTTTATCCAAGGAATCCAAATATGATCTTGAAATTATGAAAATCAAACTCCTCCTATGAAATCTATCCAGAACCGTATAGCACCTTCCTAAATTCCAAAAATTCTCATTTTAATTCCAATGCTTTCAATACTTGTTTCTCTACTTTATCCCACACAATTTTTCATTTTAAAACTATTGGAAGTATCAAAATTATGAAATTCTAACTCCTGCCCAGGTGCATGAACAGTGACAGAAAAGGGTCTCAAGATTACAATTCCAAGATTACATGATTTCCTAAGCTCAAACTACTTAATTCTAACTATCTATAATATAAAATTCATCCTTTCCTTTTACTTATAAATTTCGTGCAGAAGCTTCCCAAGGAAAGAAAATGGTGTTTCAACCATCCAAATCCAAGAGAAATCTTCCTACAACATAATACAAATGTAGGAGGAAGAAGTTATCTTGGATTCTTGCTTGTTTAGCTACTTGATTTTTCTCTTCTTCTTACTTGAATTCCATTTTGGCAGCACCTCCCCATGGTTCCTAAGACCTGGTGTGAATGTGCAGAAATGAGGGGGTATATATATAAAAGTTTGGGTGAAGAAATGGATGGCTAGAATTTAATCTTTCACTATTTGATCTAATGGTCCATATTCAATCTTAAACTTGTCTTGCCCACCAAGCCACTTTATGACATCATCCATGACATCATTTAGGGCTTTGTTTGGCAAAATTTAGGGATAGGATTTGATTGGAAAAATTCCAGTCCAATCCAATACCAGCCTGGTCAAATTTCACAAAAACAAGACTGTTTAATAACTCTAATTTTTCTGAGATTCCATAATATGTTTTCTGACCTTAAATCCAATATCTAAATTTTTTCTACCATTGACATTGTTGGACTGGGTATTTATCTGCTTATCATCCCTTGGAAAATGACTGAAATACCATTGATTCATCATTTTACACTATATAATTGCCATTTCACACCTCTTTAAACTTCATCAGGGCATATTCTGACTCTGATAAATCATTCCTGTATCTCCCTTAACCTTTTGACCATGCCCAAATAACTCAAATGCCCTCCATTCATCTCTTGTTTAGTATTATAACATAGGGGTATTTTTATAATTTTGCACTTTTTAGGGTTTCCCTGGACGCTGGCCCACATGACTTTAGATATTTTACTGGTCCTATGGGATGCCAACTAGGGCCTTTAAATGAGTCTAATACCTTTATGGCTCAATTCCCAAGAAAACTCACCCAAAAGTATTTATTGGGTGTATTATTCTATTATAAATTCTATTATAAGTTCTATAAAACTCCTTTTTGAACTCTGTTAGTTTTATAAATTCCTATATTAATTTTGGAAATTTACTACCAAAGTTCATCTAATTAGGAAATCCGGAAGATCTTATAATAATCTCTAAACTTTAAATATTAATATCAATTATCTAGGGTCTCAAATCAAAATTCTAAAAAATATGCCTGACCCAATTTCCATTCTCTATTTGCTAGTAAAATTCAGGAATATAATATTTTCTGGTAGTTCTGGGCCTTTTCTCGCACAACTTCCTCATAATTATAATTTTACGCTTAAACTTTAACAAATTATATTTTGTTCCCTTATACTTTTTATTATTACACTTCATGGCCCAAAATTTATCTCTACATTTTATTTTAGCCCTAAAACTTTTTTAAATTACACTTAAGTCCTTGAACTTTTATTAAAATGACGTTTATGTCCCTTGACATTATAACTTTATACTTTTCTTCTTTCCTACCGCTTAAAACTTATCTAACCTTTATTATTTCTTAAAATTATCGTCACAATCCCTTCTAATACTCTTTCCTCTATCTGTCCCTTACAAGTTCCACTGTCTGTTCTATATAGATAGGGAAAAATCAGGATGTGATACTATTCATCATATAAAATTTATAATTTTCTTCTTCTTCAATTGATGAATATTCTTATTCAGATTCTTCATCTAATTCATCCTTATCTTAATTTTTTTCTATATTTTTAATTTATATATTTGCATTTTTTAATTTTCTATATCACTATATACTAGCCATGGTTCTTTAAATTCTAAAGGTTCTAATTCATATTCAAATACTTGTTCCAATATTTTCATCATTTTTTCATTTTTTGGTTTTTTACATTCTATACTTATATGCCATATTTCTATATAATTATAACACTTACATTTTCTTGGTCTTTTACTATAATTAATTTTCTTTTTTCCTTTCTTAAAATATCTTTGGGTTTAATTTTTCTATAAAATTTGTCTTTTGGACATTTTTTAAATCTATACTTTTGTTTAATTTTTCCCATTTTTATTTTCTTTATTTTTTCTACCTTACATCCCCATTTATTAGGTGCTTCTAATTTTCCATATTTTAGTATTATTTTATTAGTTTTATAATATTCTATATTTCTTCAAGCCTGTTTACATTTATCTGATAAATATTATCTTAAATAATTTTCTTTTCTTACCATCGTATCTAAAAATGACATTAAATCTATTCTCATTCCAAAGGCTTTATTATAATAATCTATTATATTTTTAGATATTAATTTTGATAATTTTTTATAAAATAAATATAAATAAAATATCTGTAATTCATATTTTTCTATTCTAGCCTCATAATAGTATTTTTTAAAGCCACACACATATTGATTTAAACATTTTGGATCTAATGTACATATTTTTATTTCATGTAATTTTTCTATAGCTTTTTTAATTTTTGTTTCCTCATTTAATACTGAGCTTCTTCCTACAAATTTATTTCTTAATATTTGTTTATATCTTCTTATTAAAAATGGATAAAATTCTTTTCTATTATGATAAGGTTGATCTACTTGTCTTGTATTTCCTCTAAATTCATGAGTTTTACTTTTCTACCAATTATATACATTTTCTACAAAACTTAATTCTACATTATATTAAACATATTTACTTTTATATTTCTTCCTATTAATGCTATTAATTGTGCCTTACTCCATTCTTCTAATCTTTTTTCATTATTTAAATTACAATATAAATTTAACCATATTACTATATTAGGTATATTTCTAGTTTCATATTGTTCCAGAGTTGTAGGTGTAAATCCTGATTTACTAGGTGTTTTAAAAGTCATTTCAAAAGGTATTTCAATATTTGTTAAAGGCTCTTTATGATATAAATTACTTTCTACTTCTATTTTCATTGGATTTCCTTCATTAGTTCTTATAGTACTTGATTCGGCTTGATTCCTAGGAATTTTAGATATATTACTAATAGCTTCTTCTATATTTATTTGTCTTAATTATTCAAAATTCCCTATCCTTGTTACATTTCCAAATTCTCTTATTATATCTTCCAAATTCTCTTCTTCTTGTGCCATTATTTCTTGTATTTGTTCTTCATTTAATTCCATATCATTCATCATATTTATTACTATATTTTTCTCTTTATCCTTTTTCTCTTTTTCTACTGAGGGTTTTAATACTTCTAATAAATAATCCATTTTTTATCCTATATTTCATGCTATTTCTGCAATATTCTTACTTTCTTTTTTATCTAAATTTATTTCTTTGTTTCTTTGGTCTGTTATAAGTATTCCACTTCTTTCTCTTTTTCTTTGTAAATCTATTTTTTCAATTTTTTCATAAATTGTCCATATATTTTTATTTTATACTTCTTGTGCTTTCTTAATTCCTTCAATTAAAATTCTTATCTTCTTAACATTTTCATCTAAAGTTTACTATCTAATTTGACTTTGATTTATCTCATGTTCCTCTATCTAATCTAATATCTTTAACATATTTATTTTTGATCCTTTTTTTACCGGTTCTAATTTATTTTCAATTCCTAATGCTTTCATTATTTGATTTATATTTCCTTTTATATATGCTAATTCATTTGTATTATTTCTAATTTCTTTTCTCATATCATATAACATTTGTTGTAATGGTTTTGATAATTCTATTAATCTATCTAGTTTATATATTTGTTGTTCTTTATCTATAATTTTTTGGTTTCTTTTGGTATTTTTTCTATTAATTTTTCTAAAATATAAACTTGTAATAAATCTTCTATGTTTCTATGTACATAACATCCTAATTGTTTCATTAAGTACATATTAATCCAATTTATTTGATTAAATATATAATCTCCATCTCCTCCTACAATAAAAAATGTAAGAATACAGTATGTTTCTATATTATTTTCATTAAAAGATATATAATAATTTTCTAGTAATTTATTAGATTCTATCTCATATATTCTTAGTTCTATTTCTCCTATAACATTCGTTTTGAAATATCTTTTAATTCCACATTTAAATTTTTTATTAAATCTTGAATTCTATTTATAACTAACAAATCTAAATTTTTTGACTTACTAAATATCTTTTTAGCTTTTTTAAAAATTCTAATCTCCTTTTTTTATTCTTCTTATTCTAACAATTCTTAGTTTGTATCTTATGATCTAAGTATTTTCTTATCTTTTCCCTACCTTCTCAAATTTTATCCTTCAGAATAATTTTGTAATAGCAATTTAAGTTATGTTTAACTAAACCTCTATTAGGGATTAAGGTAGTAGTATTATTTGATCCAGAAAGTTATGATCCTATAAGGAATTACTGGCTATATGTTCATAAAGGCAGAAACTCAGTTATGCCTCTAGTAGGAAACAAAGGAAGGCTGTACTGAGGTGATCTAAAGGGAGAAAGTTTGAATCTCATATGGGAGGTTACAGCAATATTATTCCAGTATGAAAAAAATATGTTTATCTTTAAACTAAAACTTATTTAAATAATAAATAATACAAAATAAATAAAATAACACTTAATGATAGATCATGATTTTTAATTTTGAAGTAAATAATGTTATAATTTTGTTTACCAACATATTTTGGCATAATCAAATTATATCTTTCTTCAGGATTTCGTGAAGCTCACGCTGACGATATCCCAATGTTCGAATGCCATATGTTTTTTTTCAATATACCAACCTTTATCTTTTTCTTCCAATACTCCAAACTTCTCACTCCTCTGTCTCCAAACCCTCTTGATCGTCCACTCCCTCAAACCCTCTTGTGCCTTTCCTTTGTTCTCTACTTCAGAATCGCTTGAGAGAGAATCATGGGATATGATAAAGCTAGATGCGTTTTAGGTAGTATAACTTCTTGTTCTTCCTTCATGACTATCGTCGTGTTCTTTAACTAGAGGTTTGACAGATAAGGCGATAGCAGCGGGCTCATTGACGGTGAAGGAGATTGGTGGAAGGTAATCCCTATTTTTTCTCCCCTAATCCTAATATCTTGAAAAAAATGAAAATCCATCTTAATTATGTTGATGCTAAAAATAAGGGATTTCCATATCTGTATTGATTGCCTTTATTTTTAATGTCTATTATGTTTTCTTATCTGATTATAGTCCCTTAAATGGTAGGATCATTATTCTGTTACTAATATCTTGAGATTATAGGAATTCTCACTGGTGAAAAATTGGCATTCTAAATTCCTATTTTTAAACCGATCAATGCAGAGATGGTTTTAAAAAGATAATCGGTGGCATTTTTGTAAATAATATGAAATATTTATACCATATTTACTCGTGATCGATGTGGAAAAATTTAGTCCGGTTTAGATGTTTACTTTCTACAGCGGATGTTATAGTGACCGATATAGAAATATTTAGTTCGGTTTAGATGAACTCCGTCTGTATCCTTTCCCGCTATTTTATGTCAAGTCTTCTCAGACATGCGTAGTAGTTTATCATGATCACCCTTCTCCGATATCTATTTTTTATTCATTTCTTCTATTCTTCTATCTTAACTCTCCAATGGCTTCTTCCTCATCCACCCCTCCTTCTCCGCCTCACAAAAGACAAAGACATAATTTTGAAGACAAACATATCTGTCATGATAACCCTTCAGTTCCTTCTCCTCCTCCCCTGCTTCAGAATTTGGTGGAGTGCCTAGAGGAACTCATCCCATGCTTCAATGCCTTGGAGTAGTCGGTGGAAGAACTGAGTCAGAAAGTTGAGAGGATGAATCAACGTTTCAGAGCCTTCCGTTCTTAAGTTCGTCAGCATCAACAGGATGATAGTTTCTTTCATCCTGTTGTTGATCCCAACTTCGACTCCCAAAACACTGACTCAAAAGATGATGATGAGTGAAAACGGGGTCACCTTCCTAATTCTCTATTCCCCACCTCCTTTTGATGTAATGAAAAGAATGAGGAGATGATGATATTGTATTTATATAGGTTGATAGAGCGAGGTCTTTTTTTTAGATTTCAAGATGTAAAGTAAGTTAGTAAAGTTTAATTTGAATGAATAAAGTTTAACAAGTTTCTTATTCTGCATACGTTGCTGATAATCTTTTTATTTTTCAAAATGTTCTATACATCTAAATCCCACTTTTAAACCTGTCACTGAGGAAACGGTTTAAAAAAATTAATGGTGGTATTTTTTGTAAATAGAATTAAATATTTACACCTGATTTAAAAGTAACCGGTTTATAATATAAACACCTAGTGCAGATTAGCTTCGTCCTATCTAACTCTTCAGTTTCCTGTCTATGCTTTCCCGCTTTCTTTATTCTTCAGACCGTTCATTTCACTTCTTCGGTTCCCAACATTTATAGTCATTATGATAGAAGGCCAATTGCATTCTTCTATATTATTATTGATCATCAACCATATATATATGGATACCACTGATCGATCTGTACATTTTTTCTCATCACTTTATCTCTGTTTTCTTTTCTTTTCATCTATCTGAATCCTCCAATGGCCGCTTCCTCACGCACACCTCCTTCTCCGCCCCACAAAAGAAACAGAGATACTTTGAGGATAAATATCCTGATCCTCACCCTTCTGTTTCTTCTCCTCCTCCCCTGGTTATGACTTTGATAGAGCGCCTTGAGGAACTCATACTGGGCTTCAATGGGCTGGAGGACTCCATAGAAGAACTGAATTGGAAAGTTGACAAACTGAAAGCAAGTTTCAGAGATTTCTGCTCAGAAGTTTATCGCCATCAACAGAATGATAGCTTCTTTAATCCTGTTGATCTCACCCAATCTGATGACTCCCAAAACTCTGAGTCTAATGAGTAGTGAAAGATTGCAACTTTTATCTGCCCCTCCTAGGCTATAATGACTATATTATATATTCTAATATATATTTTTTTGTGTAAAGTTGATGACATAGTGTTCTTTTACTTATATATATAAAAAATAAACAGATTAAAGCTGGACATGTCAATACCTATTGTACATTATCCCCAAAGCAAATTTCACCGCTAGTAGATTTATTTAGATATTATTAATTTTTAATAGTTTACACCAGTGTAATATTTTGTCTAGTGTATATTTTCTTACCAAATAGACTTTTTTTATGTTTTTTTTTACCAAATGCACTTTTATTTAATGGAAATTTCTCGCCCCTTCCATCTCTCATTTTTTCTTGGTTCGCGCGTTAAGTCTTCTCGGCACTTCACAGACGGTGAGTTTTGGTTTAATCTCCTTCTCTCGAGAACTAAAAATTTATTCTCTCCATGCATTAGCTGCAATGTAAGGTTTTCTTATTTTCTATTTTTCTAGTTTCTTAGTCTTCCACAAATATGGGTCGTAGTTGGATAAATACTAAAAGAACAAGTGTTCAGTATGCTGAGGGGGTGAAGGAGTTTTTGGATTTTGCTAAACAGAATAGTGATAATGACAATGGAAGGTTTTATTGTCCTTGTGTCAGTTGTGTGAGAGGGTTTTGCAAAAGTTGCACGGTATGGGTATGGCATGGTGAATAGGTGGAACAGACCTTTGATGATGACATGGATACTGATAATCGAGTAGAGGACATGATTCGTGATGTTGGAGAAGACGCTTTGATGCGGTCACATGCATATGGTAATATGTTCAATGATGCAGAAAAGTCTCTATACCCAGGGTGCAGAAAACATAACCTATTGAATGTGGTGTTGAGATTGGTAAGTGTGAAAGCTCGGCATGGGTGGAGTGACAGTGGTTTTTTAGAATTGCTTGATTTGTTACAGGATATGTTTCCTAAAGAAAATGTGTTACCCAAACGCTACTATAAAGAAAATAATAGGTCCTTTAGGCATGCAGTATAGAAAGATTCATGCATGCCTAAATGATTGCATATTGTACAGAAAAGAGTTTGAAGATGGGGAGAAGTGTCCAATATGTAAGACACCAAGGTATAGATCAAACAACTCTCCTGCGAAGGTGTTATGGTATCTTCCAATTGTATCAAGGTTTAAGTGACTCTTTGCTAATAAAGATGATACAAAGAAAATGTTATGGCATGCGAATGAAAGGATTAATGATAGAAAGATTCGTCATCCGGCTGACTCTTTACAATGGAAGAAGATTGATGACTTATTTCTCGAGTTCGGCAATGAACCACGAAACCTAAGGCTTGGACTTAGTAAGGATGGCATGAACCCTTATAGTAGCCTTAGTAGTATACATAGTTCATGGTCCATCCTCTTGGTGATTTACAACCTATCTCCCTTGTTGTGTATAAAATGAAAGTATGTAATGTTTTCTATGCTGATCTCAAGACCAAAACAACCAGGAAATGACATAGATGTTTACCTAACACCCTTGATCGAAGATTTGAAGAAGCTATGGGAAGGTGTGGATGTTTTTGATGGGGTTAAGAATGAGGTCTTTAATATGCGAGCCATGATCTTTTGCATAATTAATGACTTTCCTGCATACAAAAATTTGTCAGGGTATAGTGTTAAGGGCCATAAAGCATGTTCGATTTGTGAGGAAGGGACTTGCTACTATCAACTTTATCATGGAAGAAAGATAGTCTGCCTAGGTTATAGGAGATTTCTAAGACAAGCCCACCCATACCGTCAACTAAAGAAAAAAAAAATTGGCGGCCAAGAATTTGAAAATGCTACAAAGCCATTGACTGGAGAACAAGTTTATAAAAAGGTGAAAGACATCAATGTCACGTTCGGTAAGATTACCAAGAAAAGTGAGAAAATGTATGAAAAAAAAGATCTTTCTTCTTTGAGCTTCCGTATTGACGACATCTTCATGTAAGGCACTGTATTGATATGATGCATGTGGAGAAAACTATGTGTGACAGCATTATTGGAACACTTCTCAACACACATGGTAGTTCTAAAGACAGTTTGAAGGCAAGATTTAATTTGAAAGAAATAGGAATACGAGAGGATTTACATCCGAGGCCAGATGGTGAGGGGAGCTATTGTGTTAAAGAGATTAACATTTTATCCAAGGGTGAGAGAAGAAGTAATTGTGAGTATTTACAAGGAATCAAAGTTTCCTCTGGGTACTCATCTAATCTTAAGAGGATTGTGTCGATGAAAGATTTGAAATTAGTAGGCCAAAAGTCTCATGATTGTTATATATTGATGCACAATTACTCCCAGTGGCTATTAGAGGAATCCTTCAAGATAATTTGAGACACATTGTAACCCGACTTTGCTTTTTCTTCAATGCTATATGTGGCAAAGTCTTTGAGACTGAAAAGTTGGAGGAATTGGAGCACGAGAGTTATGTTATTTTGTGCCAGCTTGAAAAACAATTTCTTCCTGCCTTTTTTGACATCATGGTACACCTCATCGTTCATCTAGTGTGAGAGATAAAACTGTGTGGCCTGTATACTTACGATGGATGTACCCATTTGAAAGATACATGAAAATCCTTAAAGGGTATATGAAGAATCCAAATCGTCCTGAAGCATCCATTGTTCAGAAATATGTTGCCGAAGAAACTATTGATTTTTGTCAACAATACCTATATACAGTAAGACTTACTGGTCTCCCTAAACCCCGTGCCAAATAGGGGGGTCAAAGTGGACTGCCGGTGATGAGTGTTGATCGTAATGAATTACAGCAAATATACTTACACATCTTGAATAACATTGATGAAGTTCAAGACTATATTGTTGTTCATAAAGAGCTTGTCCAAAAAAATAATAGGATGACAGAGCAAAGGCTGATTAGAGAACACAACAAATCTTTTGCACATTGGTTCAAACTAGAGGTTAAAAATGAGGATTATGTTTCTGATACAGTTAGATGGTTGGCATGTGGTCCTTAACTTAATGTGATATGTTAGAATTCATTTGATATCAACGGGTGTTCCTTTTATACAAAGTACCTAGATGATAAAAGCAACGTGCAAAATAGTGGGTTATGTTAGTGGCTAAAGCTATGCATTTCTCTAGTTCAAAAGACAACAATCCTAAATTAGCAGCCATCCCTTATTATGGCGCTGAAGATATTTGGGAGGTGGACTACTCCAAATTCACGATTCCCGTGTTCAAATGCAAGTGGGCTAATGTAAACAACAGTGTTATGGTCGATCAGTTAGGATTTACACTGGTATATTTGAATAATACAAGTTATGGGGATGATCCTTTTATTATGGTAGACCAAGCAAAGCAAGTGTTCTATATCACTAATCCTACAATGAAAGATGGTCTATCGCGCTCCAAGGAAAAAGGGTTATTGACGATGATGATTCTATTTGTGAGATCCCATCTTTTTCAGTAGGTTTACCAAAATTAAATGAAGAAGAAGTGGATTCTGATTGATTTGTATGTGTTTCGTGTTTTTGATGTAGTATAAACATGCAATATTAAGTTTCTTGTTATGATTGCATATATGTTTTTGATGTAATAATAACGCAGACAGATTCTTGTTCTGATAAGAATATTGTAACATGAAGGGATGGGATGATGTATATGATGATGAAGGAGTTTAAAAAATAACTAGAAAATTAAACCGTCTTATGTGCTATCCGGTGTAAAAAGTCTACTAGTGTCATTTTGTAAATAAATTATAATATTTTTTACACCGGTTTTATATTTTATTCAGTGTAAAAAGTCTTCTTATATTTAAAATAAACGTCGTAAAATAACATTTTACATCTGTTATGTTTTTGTCCACGGGTTAGAATAATTTTTATCCGGTGTAAAATTTCTATATACATTTTTTAAGCTCGCCCCTTGGCGCGACTCTCATTCTCATTTCTCACGTACTCTATCATAACTCCGCTCATCGTGCTCAGTGGTTTTCATGGGGTTTCTCCGTGCTCAGTCGTTATTCTCTGTTGTCACTCTCGTTCTACTTTGGCATGTACGTGTTCTCTACACTTATTTTCCTGTGTACGTAATTCGCCATTTTTATGTTTGTTTAATCTAGGTTTTCTACTTTTCCTGATAAATGCTTGCACTTCTTTCCATTCATAACTGCTAAAGGAACAAGTTTTTTGTACTTTGACGGGTTGAAGGAAAAAGGGTTAAGTCTGTTTACAATGTTTGATTTTGTTATTGTGTATATAGGAATATGGGGGATAGAGTTACTCAGAATGAGGCTAGCGATGCTCCAAGTGACACATGCAAAGGAAGGGCAGAAGTCTGACGCGTTTGAAAGGCATTTCGAAGGGAAGGAAAGAGGGGAAATTACTGCCGATTGATTTTAACAGAAACTGGAACCCAATTGGTGAACACAAGACAGAGTACGTAAGTTATGTCAGCCTCCTAGCACGCAACAAGCCTAACATCATCATAGAGACTTGGGATGCTATTGATGATCGCGTGAAGAATCAAATTTAGGACACTATTCGGGTATAGGAACTATCTATCTTATATTGTATACAGAGCATTACCAAATACACAATTGTTTATTGATTACTCTGCTTTCAATGGCAATTATTGCAGCTCACTTACGATGTTCCCAATAATGAAGTCTTAAAGAAGAAGACGTTATCTTATTGCGCTGAGCGTTGGAGGGCATTCAAGACACAACTAGCTTATCATTATGTGCATGGACGGGACAAAAATGGTTATCCTCAACCTTCTCCATGCAGCAAGTATCAATTCATTGATGAAGCTACTTGGGAAGAATTTGTTAGGATTCAGACTACGCCAGTAGCAATGGTGAGTGTATCCTTTTGTATGTGTTAACAGAAAAAGTATCAAAATATCATATGTATTGATTTTAACTACTTCAAGTCTTGTAGGAAAAAAGGGCAAAAGCGATTGAATACGCGCTCAAGAATGATTGCCGCCACACAATGTCTCGAGGGGGTTACGCGAAGGCTAAAAGAGAGTTGTTAGGGGCCAAAAGGAAGAGGCTAGAAGAAAATGCTGGGTTGGATCCTAGTGTTATTCTTGACCCCCATCTCCGATACTTCATGAAAAAAAATGGTTGTACGCTAGCCAAAGAAGGAGCGGAACATCTACAAGCGATAATGCTCGCATGATTGCAGAAAAATTGTAAGAACTACTTGTATTATTTTGTTTTAGTATACTATAATTATATCATTTTCCTTATGTTTGTTCTTTCTATGTTATAGACTGATCTTAAATAACAAGAGTCCCATAAATCCTTCAAGTCAGATAGTAGGAATGACATCTTGACTGTTGCCACTGGTAAACAAGAGCATGGGGGCCGTGTCAGGGGAGTTGGAAGAGGTGCGGGTATAAGAGATTACTTTGGAGTATCTCAAAGATGTTCCCCACATATGGTGCTGAGGGCAGAGTTGGAATCCTTGCTCTCCACCATAAAGGCAGAGGCTTAGATAGAGGCTAGGGCATACGCAGAAGCTTCAATTAAGGCACGATTACAAGAGGGGTTGGCAAAGATCAAGGAAGAAATGTTGTCCATGATGATATCAAGGTAGCAGGAGCCAAGTGATCCCCAAACGCTCTCAATTAGAGCCCGTCATAACACTAAAGGGAGCTGTTGCTTGAGGTGTCAGAGGATACAGAACATTATGATCTATCTATGGAGGATCCTCTTAGACGCTTAGTGGCATATGATTCCATCCATAGCTTAGGGGCAACTGTTCACCACATCCAAATTCAGGACAATCAATTAAGGGTGACAGTTGAAGACGTTAATTGAAGATGCTCTTGTCCCAATTCCCATTGATGAGGTGAAGACAGTGAGCCAAGCAAAAGGGACTTTCATATTTTGGCCAAAGCATCTTGTTTTGGATCACGTCGCGTCATCCCCCAGCCAACTCCCACGCCTCCCACTTTGAGTGCCATGCAACGTGTGATCCTATTGGCATATGACAAAATGTTCCATGTGGACGCGTTGCCTATAGATTCAGTTATGGGCGACATGGGGGAACTAGTCTTCCTTGACCATGCGGATATCAAATCTCTTATCAATCCTAAGGAGGAACTGACCTTTGGGTGCATCCAAGTATTTTTGATGTAAGTATAATTTAAATGTAAATATATGTAATAACAAAGTTCAAGTCTTACAACCAATGTCGTGTATGCATTAACTATAGGTACATGCAAGCTGAGTTGGTTTCCTCCAAGGGCAAACAAGGTAAGTTCGGATTCCTATGCCCATATCAGATTTATGCAAAAGGGACCTCTCAATCTTTGAGGCTTGAATACATTTTAAGGAGGCTCGGTGAAACCGAAATTGATTGTTTCTTTGCACCATATATGCAGGAGTAAGAATAATAATATTTCATTTTATTTTATACTAGTTTTGTATTTGCTTAATGATAATACTTATTCTCTTTTAATTAATCTCTACAGCAATAGCAATTAGTTATCCTCTGTAACATAGTTATAAAGTTTTCTTCTTATGCTCCCTCTATTACAAGCCATTGGTTGATGTCAAGAAGATCATCAACACGTGAGTTAATGAAACATCCTTACTTTTCTAGCTCCATCTTCTCTAAACCAACACCCTGTTATGGTTGGAAAAGGTAGGGGTGAGATTTCTGGGGAAATCTCAGTAGTAAACGGTACTAAACAATGTATGCAACAATGATTGATATTGGTGCTTGCTTATGGTTGTGTCAGCATAAAGTAATATGCTTGCTTCCATGTAACATATGAAGTACAATTGGCCAAAGTAATCATAGTACAGAGCTTCAACAATTACATATTAACATCAATCAATTAAGCCATAACACAATCAATCATATATTAAACACATAAAAGTTTAGGTAAGTTTACTACCTGGCGTGTAGCCCTTCCTTTAGTCCTTAACCTTTGATCTGAGGTTCCACCTTTCTATAGACCAGAGCCTATACATATAATAATATTTCAGTATGATCTTATCCAGCATAACTCCACTTATCTCCAGCTTATCTTAAGATAATACCCCTATCCTGTCCATCCCCTAACTTTCCTACTATCCACGGCTAACCTTATAAAGAGATATTCCTCTATTCTGGATACTGCAAATAATACTCTAATTTATTAGAGCAGGACTAGAATGAATTACCTTATTCCCAAGCTCTTGAGGCTGCTCCTAGCTTAGCCAGAACTCCTTCTCCTTCCTCTCTTTCTCTCTTCTTTCCTCTCTTTCTCTCTTTCTCTTTCTCTCTCTTCTCCTCTTTGGTTTTGGCGTGGAATGGAAGTGCAAGGGGGTGGGGGTATTTATAATGGAGGAAAAGTGAAATGGACGGCCTAGATCAAATCTTGATGAATGGCTTAGATTGCTTTGCTTGCTCACCAAGTCTTGCTTACCTCATCATGATGACATCATCATGGGATACCTCACACCATGACTCATCACTCATGACATCATCAAGGGACACCTCCCATACTCACTCAGTGCTTCCAGAGAATTCCAGTCTTATCCTGGAATGAGCGGCTGAGATCGCGCCATGTGTCCTTTACCTTCTTCTACTTTTTCTCTCTCCATTAACTTAATGCCATGTGCCATCTTGTGGGTCCCATGAGGACACCTTTTCATGCCACCTCATGGTTCTGGATAACCTTTACTTTATCTGATCTTTTCCTAGTTCTATCTCCGACCGGGTAACTATACTTTATTAAAATATCATTTCAATCTCTCTTGGACCTTCATAACTCCTGGCCCCCTTGATTCCTGGTATCTAACATCTTTTTATTACATAGTCGCCACCTAACAATCCTTCTATCGCAACTTAATGCCTTCTGTATTTATTAGTCACGATGTCAACGTAACATAGTCGCGACTTAAACATCATTTAGTCGCGACCTCATCACTTTTAGTCGCAACCATACTCATTTTGTCTACTAGTCACAACCCACATATCTTCCAGTCGTGCCTCGACCTTTCTATAAAACTTAGTCGCGACCACACTACTTTCTCGTCGCGATCAAACTGGTCAACTCTTAACTCTGCAACCTTTAACCTTTACACTCCCAAAATGGCCCTTCTACCCCTTGGGACTTTCATCAATCCCTGTACCTTCACTTACTTGCAGTTTAGTCCCTGAAAACTCTCTGTGTGTCTCTGGGACTTTTGCTCAAAGGGGGTCTGGTATCCTCTCAATCTTAGGCTATTTCTACGTCTCTAGGCCTAAAAATTGGGATGTTAATGTTTTCTTCTATACAGAATAATGGTCTTTGTAATAAATGGGTTACTAACTTTAGAACTTTGGTCATAGGGTTATGAGGACGTTCGTAGTTGCAAGGGGCCTTAAACACGCTAACTTGGTGAGGGACCCTGAATGGATCACACTGAAGGTTATAAAAGTATATATTAGGTGTTAAGTTCCACGTTTTGATGATGAAAAATAATTTTTATCATGTTAATATTACAGAGTCGAAGGCAACCCAGAGAAAGCAACTTGTGCGGCTTCTACATAGTTAGACACATGGTCAATATTATCGTGTCAAATAGGATTGACCTAACTGAGGAGGTAAAATTGTATTTTTAATGATTTCATATTTCTTTTCAATCTAATCTATATTAGTAATGCCTTAATTTCTTTGATTTTGATTTCATATTTCAGATGTTTGATAAACCTGATCTATTTCCTGAACAAGATATTGAGGACCTGCGTAATCGTTGGGCAGAGTTTTTTGTTCAATTCCTTCCTTCTCAATAGTATTTGTATTTCATTGAATACATTTTTCTACTTTTCTGTTCAAATTGTAACATTTTTGTATTAAATTTTATTAAATAAATAATATAATGAGCAATTGAATTATATATGTCTCTGCCATCTTGAACTGATCGATGATCATGCCCTTTAAGTCGTATATTTGGGCAATTTATTTATGAAGCTTTAGGCCAACGAAATAATTAATGGCTTGTTTCTAAAAACTATATTTAATATAAATTTAATAACATCTACATCGGACATATATACCTGCCGGTATAGAAAGAACATATATAATAATATAAATTTAATAACATCTACATCGGATATATATACAACCGATGTTAACATTTAAATAATCTACACCGTCCCTATATTCAACCGGTGTAGATGTTACTAAATAATACACCGGATATAAATATGAACCACTTTAAATTTTAGACTGGTTTAGAAAAGTATATATTCTACACCGGTCGTGTGACCGGTGAAAAATGTCTCACTTATTACACTGTCTGTTTCTACACCGGTTATATGTACGATGTAGAATGCCATTTTAAACCGGTATAGAAATCCTTTTTCCCAGTAGTGTCTAGGAGGAATATTAGGGATCCTATTTTTAAACCTGTATCTATAAAAATCATTCTCCATGATGAATAAATTAGAACATTATAGCATTAAACTCTTCATGGTATTAGAGCAGAGATTATTCAGTTGGTTTGGGTTGAACAATGATAGTCAGGGCAGCTTGCAACTATCAGCACACAATACCATAGTGTCGCTGATATTGAATGTGAACCTCCAAGTGCCACATGATACCGGTTCATCATAAATAACCATCACTGCTTGAATGGCCAAAATTATCTTGAGTGGGCTTTAGGCATTCGCCTATTTATCGTTGGAAAAGGGAAACTTGGATATCTAGATACTACCACCATAAAACCACAAGTAACAGATCCAAGATACAACATGTGGCAGGCAAAAGGCTTGATGGTTTTGCAGTATTTAAAAATTATGCTACAATCCGTGATATTGAAGCCAATCTAGAGAGAGTTCAACAAGGGAACTTCACTAATAGAATACAAATTGTATATGGTTTCTTTGAAATTTTCAAGGGTTTTGAGATAGTTTTACCATTCATTTTATGCCTGTAATTGTGTTTTTGTGGTAATACATGATTATGCATGGAATTATGCTTATTAAAGGGTAAAATGGTAAATTAACTCTTTTAAACTATATATATGTTGTTCTTTAATTAGTTGGACTTTTACAGTGAGCTTTGATTTTGAATTATAGGTATTTTGGAGGAGAACCAATGATCTAATACGAAGTAAAGAAGGAACCACTAGCAAAAGAGGACTTAAATCATGAAAGTCAACTTCTGTTATAATTAGTTGCGACCTCAAAGTCCACTGGTTGCGACCTACTTTTCTCTTGGGAGGCTCTCTATGTTCTCAGGTCGCGACCAAAAATAGGAGCTGGTCGTGACTAAAATGGTCAATTGTGAAGTTGTGCATTTTCATTTAGGTTACTTTTAAGGCAAAAGAGGAGCAGTAAGACGTAAGGCGGCTGGATTTTTTCTAGATTTGGCTAAGAGGCAGCTGCTGATTCTCTCTCAACAGTCTCTCTACAACTTCCACTCACATCTTCCATTTTTCCTCATCTTTCCACATATTTTCATATTTCTACGCCAATTAATCCAATTCTACCATTTTTTTATTACCTTTCTATCACCATTTTTTGCACACTTTATGGCATCATTTATGGGTAGAGATGGTAGCACAATAGGAGCTATGAGAGGCTGGATCTTTAGTCTCTTGGTGATGGATATCATATCTTGAGTTCATGGACTACACTGGGGAGTTTTCTATCTTAATCTGCACCTATTTCATGTTTTGACATTTCTAGATTAAGAGATTTTATTGTATAAATAGGGATTGAATGTCAATTGATTATTCTTCGATTAGATATTTATAATTGACATTGGATGATGTGATTGTTGATTTTAATATAAATATTTCAATTTTAATTTATGGATAGTTAGACTATTATCAACGATTGTTGATGTTTAATTCAATTGCTTGAAGTATATGGTTATTGATTGATGATCATTTGAGGGCATTATCATCATCTGATTTAATTACACACTAAGTGGTTTTCAATAGTGCATTAAGAAATTTTTAAACTAGCTTTGATCAAAGGAGTTTAATAACCATTAATGACTTGGACTCATCGATTGATTGAGGTTTTATTTCTGATTTAGTGATTTTAAAACTCCCATATCAAATTAAGAGCAAGGATAAATATGTTTTCATCATCAAGAGTCTTTCTTAACATATTTCTTTCACAATCCAACTCATTTTTCTTTTAATCAAAAATGCAAAAATATTTACTTTACTGCACCCTTATTTCATTGTATCAATATTCGATCAAACCCAAAACCCATGTTTTTACTCAGATTTTCAATGGCTTTGTTCACCAATTTGCTAGTATTCCAATAAAAAGGCTCCTTGAGAAGAACAATAAGGTTGTACCTTATACTATATTATCGGGTGCAATCATTATTTTGATGGACCAGATGACAACAATCCGATTCTATCAATGTCACCATTGCCGGGGAGCCAAGTAATTGGTTTCCTAGTATTTGGTTGTCAATTCCATTGTCTACTGGAGTCATTTCTTTTTGTTTGAACTTTAGTTTTTATTGTTTTTATTACATGGCATAACAAAATTTTAGAAAAAGAAACAAATATATTATCTTCTTTCACTTTGGTATTGGTATTATTGCATAGCATTTTGCATTTTTTTGAGTTTCTACAAAATTGCTCTCAATAAATTTGTGTCGCGACCAAACCATAGTTAAGTCGTGACCTAATTACTTTACTGAGGTACTTGATTGCTCTTTGTGATATTCATTCGTGACCTTGAGAATGTTTTGTCATGACTAGTTTGAAAGATTTGCTCTCTGTGAGATTTAGTCGTGACTATTGGCATTATTCGTCGCTACCTGAAATCTATTTTCAAGAACTTTTACTCTTTGTGATTAGGAGTCACGACTTGAACATCCTTCTTTCATGACCAAATTGAATTTTTCCTTTGTGAAACTCTTGTGTTTGATTTTGATTGCTTTCTTGGTTGTTCTTGATTGTTTCTGTGTTGCATGCATAGAAGAACTAAACTAAACTAAGAAGAGAATTTAGAGAAGAAGGAAATAGTAAATTTGAAGCTGAAGAAGAGGTGAGGTCAACATAATCTAATTCATCCTTTAGTGGCCCCGGATATGAAATTAAACTTAATTTAGAGATTCCATTAGAAATTCTAATATGGCTGAGATTAATCCTAATGGTCATAATAGATATAATAGACAGGGAGAGAATGAAACGCCAAATAATGTAGAAGATAATAGAAGTGTGAGGGAAATAAATTATTCTCATGTGAATTATGATCCTTATAGTTTTTACACTGAAGAGGCTATTTTTAAAATTAAAGGAGCTTTGATTGTAGCCTTACCAAAATTTCATATGTTCAAGAAGAGAATGTCCACATCGATACTTATAAATCATACATATGATATGCTCTACGATGAAGCCTCTAATGACTGTATTGGATGACGTCTTGAACAGGCGTTTCCATTTCACTATAGAAGGGAAGGCTAAGGAGTGGTTATACAATGTGCAAAATCATTTCTCAACTCTTACATGGGATCAATTGAAGTTAACATTTTTAGAACAGTTCTTCCCAGCCTCTAAGATTACTCGGATGAAGAAGGAGATTATAAACATTCTGCAACAGGATGGATAGTCATTACATGAATATTGGACAAGATTTATGAACTTGTTGGCTCGATGTCTGCATCACAACATTATAAAGACTGATTTAGTAGACATATTCTTTGATGGTCTACTTCCTCATAATAAGGTATCCTTAAATGTAGTAGCAAATGGTTCTTTGAAAGAGAGCTGTATTCTACAAAGAAATTTCATGCAATGGGAACCTCACAAGCATTAGTTATAGGATGTGAGTCATACGATTCAATGATGCATACTACAAGTACGTGTGATAGACAATACAAAGAAGTAGAAGCAATGTATCAAGGGAGAGACAATCAATACCAGATGAGAGATCCATATTCCAGTACAATAATCTTGGTTGGAGAGACCACCCAAATTTTAGGTGGGGGAGGGGTGAAAATAGGCCAAACCAATTCTAAGGAGGTAGTGCTTCTTCAAGCAACTACCAAAGTAATGCAAGATCTATGGTTCCTACTCAACCTAATGCTTTAGCAGCATCAAGACCAGATGAGACTTCTCAATTATTGAAGAGTATGGCTACACAAATGAATAACATGGACAGTAGAATGACCCATATAGATAACAAGCTCAAAGAGAATGATGGTCAATTCACCTCCATAGCTTCAATTCTTCAAAATATGCAGAAAGATAATGTAAATATGTAGAGGAAACTTGAGGAGTTAAGTTCTAAGAATGCTGATATTACCAGTTATCTAACTCAAGTTTCTAATACTGTGAGTGATATCCAAACAAAGAGCAAAGGCAATATACCTTTGAATACTATTATTAATCCGAAGGGTCTGAATGCTATATCACTCAAGAGTAGGAGAAAATTTCATTTTAAGGAAGATGATGCACCAAAGGAGGATATAGAAGATCTTGAAGTTGAAAATACATCTCTGTCACATAAGAGAATTAGAAAATTAGAGTGTTAAAGAGCAACATCTCATGACAAAGATAGCAAAAAAAGAGGAGAACTCACAAGCACAAGAGAAAATACAAGAGATGCAAGAAGAGGAAGAGATAATGCAAAGTCTAACCTACAAGGGTAAGCAAATTAAGGAGAACGCGGAGTCAAGCAAGCAAGGAGCCTCTATGCCTATAGGTAAGGAGGTAAGTTTAAAAGATCTCCCTTTTCCTAAGGCCTACTTTGCTGGAATGAAAAAAATGACTCTGAATTTGCAAAAGATGCTTATACTCTTTTCAATAAATTAGAAATAAATATTCATATGGTTGAATTTCTCGAGAGTAATCCTAAGTATGCTAATTTTTTAAGACAATTGTGTGCTGATAAGAAAAAGTTTAGGCCTCTTGAGACAATTTAAGTAAGTGCTAATGTCTCATCTCTTTTTAAGGATGAATTACTGGTTAAGTGCTAAGACCCAAGATCTTACACTATCCCATGCACAATAGAAAATGTTCAAATTAAGGGAGCGTTATTAGATCTAGGGGATGCCATTAATGTAATGCCTTAGTCAGTATACATAGCCTTAGGTATTAATAATCTTAGAGACACAAGTTTAGTGCTCTAATTAGCTGGTAGATCAATTAGGTATCCTAAGGAATTCTAGAGGATATTCTAGTACAGGTCAAGGACTTAGTGTTCCCAGCTAATTTTTATGTTCTGGACATGTCCAGTGAGCTAATAAATGAGAGCACTTTGATCCTAAGTAGACCTTTCCTCCAAACTTCCATCATAATCATTAGTATGAAGCAGTTCTATTACAGTGAAAGTTGGGGAACATGTAGTCACTTTTAATATGAATGAAGCAATGAAATATCCTTTTGATAATTCTGCCTTTGTTGGATTAAATGCTATTGATTATACTGTTGAGGAAACTCGAGATGCGCATGAATTGAGTTTGCATGATGGGTGTCATATTCAGATTTTTTAGCCTAGAAGCCCAGTATGTAGCCTATAATAGGTAGGCTACCGACCCCTTTGAGCATAAGTCCCAAAAATATACAAATGATGTTCAGGGACTAAACTGTAAATAATAAAAGTTAAGGGACTAAATTATAAATAGTGAAAGTCTTTGGGGTATAATGGTCATTTTGAAAAAAAAGGGACTAAAGTGAAAACTCTAAAAGTTCTGTGGTGCAAAATGGAAATAGACACCATCTTTGGGCTATTAAGTGTAATTATGAAAACTTGAGGGCCTAAAATGTAATTTTTAAAAGTTTAGGGACAAAATGGTAATTATGAAAGTTGAGCCAGAAAAGGCCCAAAGCTGCCCAAAATTATTTTAGTTCTGAATTTTATCAGTAAGTAGGGAAAATTATTCTGATAAGTTTAATGCAACACGAAATTTTGATTTGAGGCCCTGATAAATTGATATGAATTTTTGAAGATTAGGAAATTAGTACAGTATCTTTTGGATCTCAGACTCAAATGAAATTTTACAGTAAATTCTTATATTAATCAAACTAACAAAACTCAAAAAGGATTTATGTAGAATTTATGATAGAATTTACAGTGGAATAAAATACCCGATAAATATTTTTTTGGGGAGTTTCTTGGGAGTTGAGCCCATGAAGGCAGGGGACCATGTAGAAGGCCTAAAATGGTGTCTTATAAGCCCAATAATATTTTTAGGTAAGTATATGGGCCAGTGTTAAGAAAGACCAGGAAAAATATAAAATTATAAAAATACCACTAAGTATGCCATTATGTTATACCATTTAACGGCATTTTAGTCAATTGAATAAGGTAAAAAAGTCAAGAAAGGTTATCTGAATTTTTGATCAGGTTCAGGCAATACTTTGGTAATATTTGGAAAGACGATAATGTCTCTAGAGTTATTAAAATAAATAAAGAAGAAACAACGGCATTTTAGTAATTTACCAAGAAATCAGTAATTAAGTTTAGACCCAGTACAAGAATGTCAATGGAAGAAAAAATCTGGATACTAGATTTAATATCAGAAAACATATTGTGAAATTTTAGAAATATTAGATTTAGAAAATAGTCTAATTTTTGGAAAATTGGACTGAGCTGGTATCGGATTTGATTGAAATTTTTCCAGATACTTCTTTCTTTTGGAATTTTGCCACATGGTGAATGAGGTGTCCCTTGATGATGTCATGGATGGTATCATTAAAGATTGGCAGGCCAAAATTCCAAGATTAATTATGGACCATTGGACAAATAGTACACAAAGTGATATTGGCCATTCATTTTCATGCATTCAAGTCTATAAATACCTTCCCATTTTTTGCACAACTAGAGCACAAAGGAGACCATGTGGAGGTTCTGCCCAAGTGAGACCAAAGCCAAGACATGAGGAAATCCAAGGTACCCAAGTCAAGTTAGCTAGGGATTAAGATAAGCAATCTATCCTAGCTTATTTTACTTCAATTCAAGAGTTGACCTTGGGGTTTTAATGGAAGAGAAGTGAGATATTCCCCATGTTGTGCTGCTTTCCAGAACTGTACAATCTTGGGAAAAAAAGATATTGAACTTAGAGACATGAAATTAAGGTTTAGACAAGCTTAGATTAATGGTTATTGCTTGAATTAATTGTGTAGTTTCCATTTTCCTATTTTGTGAAACCTTTTGGTCTGTGTTGGAACATTACCAAAGAAGTTGATTTTGATGATTTTTGAAAGCATTAAAATCAAAAGTGAGATTTTTGAAAAAGAACCCTTGCTGCCACGGTTCTGTTCTGACTAGTGCACCAAAGAGGAGTTAGAATTTGTTAATTCTGACTGCATTTTTCGATTCCTTGGCAAAATTGTGTGGGATATGGTTAAGGCACAATTTAATTCAAAGGGTAAAGCAATTAACCAAAATTAAAGAAAGATAGAGATATTGATCTACAAGGTTGAGACCTAGTTGGAAATAGATTATGATAAGTATATTATTATGTTATGTTAGGCCTAGATAATTGTGATAAATAGAATCACAAAGCAAAGGCAATGATGGAAGGAAAAAGAGAAGTAAGAAGAAAGAGGCTGATAAGACACATCTTGTATATGATTTCTATGACAATTTTGAGTTTTATAATAACTTTACCATTCATTTCATGCCTTAAATTGTACTTTTGTGTATTACATGATTGTTCATGGCAATGTGCTAATTAAAGGATAAAATAGTAAAATAACTCTTCCAAACTGCATATATTCTGTTATATACTAATTTGGACTTTTACAGTGAGCTTTTATGTTGAATTGCAGGTACTTTGGAAGAGGACAAGGACCAGGAAAGAAATCATAAGTCAATGAAAGTGGAACCACGCCTCTGTGCTATTTAGTCGCGACAAAAGAGTGCTACGGTCGTGACCCATAATTCTTCTGGAAGATTCTCACTGTTCATAGGTCTCGACCAACAAATGTATCTGGTAGCGACTAAAAGTACGAAATCATTAAAACTACGCATTTTGAATTAGGTCATGCTGTTATAAGAAGAGAAGGAGGTTGCCTTCAAAAGGGAGGATGATTTTTGGACCTAATTAGGCTAAGAAGCAGTACTAGACCGTTCTTCACACACTTTCTACTCATCTTCCATCTTTCTACACCATTCACCATCTCTTCATCGTTTCTTCATGGCATCACATATGAACAGCGATTGCAGTGTAACAGAAGTCATGAGAGGCTAAACCTTTAGTCTCTTGGTGATAGATCTAATATCTTGAGCTCATGGACTGAAACGGGGAGTTTCTTCTGTTCTAATTTGCATCTTGTCATATTATGATTGCTTCTAGATTTAGGGTTTTTCATCATATGAACAAGTTTTGAATATTGATTGATTATTCTTATATTAGACAATTGTAATTTACTTTGGATGTTTTGATTATACAATATTTCAGTTTTGAGTTTAAGCTAGTTGAACGGTTGTCAACTATCGTTGCTAATTGATTCGATTGCTTGAATTCTAGGGTTAGTCGATCGACGCTCATTCGAGGGCATTCTTCCATCTGGTTTAAATTACACACTAAGTGATCCTTAGCAGTTCAATAATAGTCTTTAAGCTAGCTTTGATAAAAGGAATTTAAAGAATATTAGGGTTCTGGACTCAATCGATCGATTGAGGTTTAATTCAAGACTTAGTGATTTCAAACTCCATATACATTGAGAGCAAGGATAGATATTTTTCATCATCGAGAGCCTATCATCATATACTAATTTCACAAACCAACCATTTTTCATCTTAAACAAAAACACAAAAACATCTATTTTACTGCATCTTTATTTTACTGCACCCACAAAACCATAAAACCATTTACTCTTTACTCAGGTTTACCGCTGAATTTGATATCCAATTTGCTAGGATTCCTTTAGAAAGGCTCCTTGAGAAGAACGATAGGGTTGTACCTTATACTACATTACTAGGATGCAATTCACTTAATTTTGATGGCTCGGACTGCGATAATCCGAGAGCCTTGTCAGAGGCAAAGATAAAGTAAAGGAAAGTCAAGCATGTGAGGAAGTAAATTATCCTAAACTTGTATGTATTGGATGTTATGTTTGGATGTGCTATGCTATGTTAAATTGTGTGCATATGTGTATATGATTGAAGCTCTATTTCTATGATTGTTTTGGCCAAATATATTTCATATGTTATATGGAAGTGTAACATCTCTAATTTTTGTACTGAGTTGTATGTATAGATTGAATAAAATATATGAGATGTTTAGGAAAAGATGTGGCCATATTTTTGTAAAGAAAAGGATTAATTGGAAGAGGAAGAAAGTCTAAGAGCCAAAGTGAAAAATTATGAAAATGCCACTGTGATGCCCTAATAAACAGAAGTAAATGGAGGGCATTTTGGTCATTTCACACAATAGATGGATATCAGAAGAAATTTGATAGTAAATTATTATAATTAATATGAGAATTTATGGAGTTGACAGAAGTCAAAAAGGAGTCCTGTAGAATTAATTATGGAATTTACGGTGAAAAAGGACACCGATAAAAGGATTACAGGAAACGTATAAAATTTTTATCAGGACTTTTGGATCTCAGAAAATTATGAAACTTTGTAGAGAATTTATTTTATATTAGAATGAATTTTTAAAAATGTTAGGACAATTAAAGGAGGTGTTTAGGATTTATTCTGAGATCAGGGTAATTTAAGGATATCGGTAAAAGGAAAGTACATTGGGATTTGTGTCAAATAGCTATTGGACCTAAAAGAGGCCCAACATTTTTGTCCTAGGCCATCCCAATAAGGTCCAAAAGTTATCTTGGAGCCCAAAAGTTATCTTGGATCCTAAGTCCAATAATGAATAATTTATGGATTTTTTTTAAAAGAAACAAAAGAGATAAAGTAAGAATTAGAGTTTGCACATGGTGGCACCCACAAGGACTTCAAAATGGCTCCAAAGAGGGGGATTAGGTGTACCAAGTAGGCCATGCTAGTGATGTCATGGTGGTAAGGTCATGAGTGTGAAGAGAAAAGACATTTCAAGATCAAACCTTTAACCATTAGATCAAATAGTTCCCAATGTGATCTTGGCCTTCAAATGGCCCATGACTTTTGCTATAAATACCCCCTCATTTGCAAGCCAAAACCATGAGAAGAAAGGGGAAGGAAGCTCTTGGAAAATATTTCTCAAGCAAGGTTGAAGCAAGGATCTTGAAGAAGCTTGTAAGGTAAGTTGCTCCCTTACTTTTAGACTTTGTCCTTATGGTTTGTGCTTGAGTTTAAGTGGTTTTTGAGGCTTGAATCTTGGGGAAATGCTGCTGGAATTTTTGTGTATATCTGAAAGGAATATGAGTTTTAAGTCATAGATAGTTAAGACATGAAACATCCTTCCTTTCATATGTCTTAGGGACCATTCAGTAGCATTTAGAACCACTTTCAAGGTTATTGAAGTCCAATTTCTCAATCTGGAGTTTTACTCTTATCGAGTACTGTTCACTATGAAAATTCCAGATGAGTGACCTGACTTCAAAAAATCATAACTAATTTTAGAAAAATCAAAACTAAGTGGTTCCAATTGATAAATGAAGCTAACTCAATTATCTTTCAGAGAAAAATAACTCGTTGACCATTCATTGACCAAGTCAACGTCAGTCAACGTGTCAACTTTACTGTTCATCCCACGTTTTTCTCCCTGAATCCAGCATTCTGGTCGTAACTTTGATAATTTATATCTTCTTGTGTAGACATCCAAATGAGTCATACTATATATCAAATCGAAGCTTGGTATGTATACTATTACCTTAAAAATTTCATATATTAATTCATCTATTTACTATTTTTAATTATGGGTCAAACATCCTCATGTCCCCACGGATTACTGTTCATAGTGTTAATTTTCAGCAACCAACATTACATACATAGGCATACATCCATCATATATCAGTCAAACATGCCAAACAATAATTATTATTAATTAATAAGTTATTTTACATCCAGTCATGTACATAAATTCTCATATCTCTATTACATCTTTTCCTGCATGAAATCCGGCAGCATAACCGCTACGCTTCATCTTCAGAAAGTAACTGATCTTGTACCGATTCGGTAATTCCTGTGAGAACTACCATTCTACGTAAGTACCTAGGAAAGACTGGATGAACCGGCTAGGTCCACTTACTTCCAGCCTCCTTAGACAGTACCTACGTACACAGTACGTATCAGCTCCTTTCTCTACTATTGCCATCTTGTCATAATTTCGGCAGCATAACGGCGTCTCTTAAAATTCCCAGAATTCATTTTGATATAACCTCCCCTGTAATGGTTTACTTATTGGGATGAGATTCGGGGGAATCTCAGTAGCAACAATCATAACAATATATGTAATGCAGAGTGACAGTGTTTGCTTGTGATTGTGTACAGATAAGTATGCTGCGTGCTTCCATACTTAATAACATATGATCATAGCATTATAGCAGAGCTTCAGACATAACATATAAGACAACAATCCAACCAAATAATAGCACAATAAATCACAAAGCCATTACATAAAAGCTAGGATTAGTTACTACCTCAAAGGCTCAGCAGAGCTCTACTATCTCTATTCTGCTTCCAGCTCCGCCAGAACTTCCTTTCTTTCTTTCTTCCTCTCACTTTCTCTCTCTAGCACCTCCTCCTCTCTCTAAAATGGGCTCTTGTCCGTGCATAATGAATGGCAAGGGGGTATTTATAACCTCCTCCAATGGCATCTCTGTAATTACCATGAACTTTGATCCTGCGGTCCTGGTTTTTCCTGGATTTTCCTATTTTTCTTAATTCCTCCTTTACTGCATCATGCATGACATCATCGGGACACCTCACCGGGACACCTCAGCGCCACATTTATCACATGTCTGAAATCCTGGAACACCTCAGCAGCTGACTCACCGGTCCAGAGTCCTGCCTCGTAATACGTGTCCTCAACTTTTTCTTCTGCCTTTAAGATTGCGCCATGTGGCACCTGGAAGGGACCTTTCACGCCTTCCAATGATATCCAGATAAATCCAGGACTTTATCTGATCACCTCCTCGGTTATCGTGCCGACCGAGTAACTTTACTTTATTGAAACAGCATTAAAATAATATTTTAATGCCACTTTTTCCCACACATTACTGGGCCTACGTTTTTGGGCTCTGGGAATGTTGTCTTGGATCCTGATCAAGCCCAAGTACTCTGATGGCTCGATTCCCAAGAAACAGCCCTTGGCAAATTACCAAAATACCTTGGGGGCCTTTTCTTGCACTATTTTAACCCTAAGGGTAAAATCGTCATTTCATACCCTTCTGTACTCTGTTAGGGAATATACTGACTCTCAGTAACTTTATCTGTATGTACCTTGGCTTCTGGGCCTGTCTAGAATTACCAAAATGCCCTTCATTCATCTGTTACACTTTTGTACAACACAGGGGTATTTTCGTAATTTCGCACTTTTCTGGGGTTCTGCAGGACACTGGCCCACCTATCAGTCCAAGTGTCTTACTGGGCCTCTGTTGGCGCCATTATTGGGCCTTTCTGGGTCCAATATCCTCATGGCACGCATTACGAGGAATCTTCCCCCGTTAATAATTATTGAATATTTTATCTATTATTCACCATTTATACACCTATCCGGACACCGGCTCCTTCTGTCCGATACACTGGCCTGCGGTGTTCAGGCATCCCTGTGAGTCATATCAGTCATCTGAACGAGGTCATCCGAACTCATTCAGTCCCTTTTCAAATACCGATAAATTTCCCTATCGGATACCCGGAGGAATCACACTCCCGTCTGGATTTTCTAATCTGCGAATAACTTTTTCTACAGGCCTCCTACCGGTATTCTGTCAGTTTCCCGACATCTGTCACAACCTTATTTTTTATACATCTTAGGGACCATTCAGTAGCACTTAAACCACTTTCAGGGTCATTGAAGTCTAAACACTTAATCTGGAATTTTATTCATATCGAGTACTGTTCACTGTGGCAAATTCCAGATGAGTGACCTGACTTTGAAAATTCATAACTAATTATAGAAAAATCTAAATGAAGTGGTTCCAATTGCTACGTGAAGCTAACTCAAATATATTTCAGGGAAAAATCATTGGTTGACCAATCCTTGACAAATTTAACGTGGGTCAACGTTCAAATATTACTGTTCATCCAATGACTTTCTCCTGAATCCAGCATTCTGGTCCCAACTTTAACCATTTATATCTTTTCGTGTATACATCCAAATTATACATTCTATATATCAAATTAAAGATTAGTATGTCTACTTTATACCCTAAAAATTTCGTACATTAATTCAATCATCTACTATTTTTAATGATTTATCAAACATGAATGGGTCTTCACGAGTTACTGTTCACTGAGCCTATTTTCAGCATTTAGTCTTTACATACCCAAGCATACAACCAACACATATCAGTCATACAGGCCAGATAACAATTAATATCAAATAATCAACTGTTATATATCAGTGCATGATTAACTCTCTCATATTTTATTACATCCTTCTCTGTCTAAAATCCGGCAGCATAACTGCTACAATTCTTCTCTAGAAAGTAACCGATGTTGTACCGATTCGGTAATTCCCTTGTGAGAACTACCATTCTATGTAGTACCCAGGAAAGACTGGATGAACCTTCTGGGTCCACTCACTTCCAGCCTCCTTAGACAGCACTACGTACACAGTACGTATCAGTTCCTTTCTTTGTTCCGTCTTCGTTGCCGGAATTTCGGCAGCCTACCGGCGTCTCTTAAGATTTCCAAATTTTATTTTGACAGAACCTCCCCTGTAATGTTATGTTTGGGAATGAGATTCAAGAGAATCCCAGTAACAATAATCATAACAAAATATGTAATGCAGAGTGACGGTGCTTGCTTGTGACTGTGTACAGATAAGTATGCTGCATGCTTCCATATTCAATAACATATGATCATAGCATTGGAATAGAGCTTCAAGCATAACATATAGGACAACAATCAACCAAACAAGACAACACATCACAAAGACATTACATAAGAGCTAGGATTAGTTGTTACCTCAAAAGCAGTGCTTTAGAACTTCCCTACTACTTTTCAACTTCACCAGAACTTCCTTACTTCTTTCTTTCTCTCACTTTCTCTCTCAAGAACTTCTTTCTTCCTCTCTTTCTTGCTTGCACCGAAATGAAGGGGTAAGGGGGGGTATTTATAGTGTTGAGCAATGGCAATCTTGTAATTTTGAAGACTTATGATCCTGTGGTCCTGGTTTTTCCTGAATTTCCTATTTTTCTTTATTCCTTTTACTGCATCATGCATGACATCACTCAATGCCAACTCATGGGACACCTCACCTCCCACATTCTTCACATGGCGAAATTGAGAGGGAGCTAGAGCCTTCCGGAAGCTTTCCGGTCCACTCCGGTACCGGCCCGGTCCATCGCCTCGAAAAACGTGCTATTTTCTGCACCTGATGTTTCTGAAGATCCTTTTTATGTCTACTGACCTCACATTTAGTATCTAGACCCTTTATATCATTAACTTTTTAATACTGGGTCCAGACTCAATTACAGATCCCCTGCGAAATGACCAAAATGCCCTTGGTGCCCTATCTTGTCCTATTTTAACCCTAAGGGCAAAATTGTCATTTCACACCTTTCTGGACTCGGTCAAAGCTTATACTGGCTCTAGTCAACCTTATTTAGACATGTCTTGACCTCTGGGTCTGTCCAAAATGACCAGAATACCCTTTATTCATCTGCTGCCCTTTTTGTACAACATAGGGGCATTTTCGTAATTTCGCACTTTTCCGGGGATATGCTGGACACTGGCCCACCTATCAGTCCAAGAGTCTTATTGGGCCTCTAATGGCGCCATTTTTGGGCTTCCTGGGTCCATTACCTGTATGGCACGCATTACGAGAAATCTTCCTTTAACACAGTTCATTGAATATTTTAACTATTATTTACCGATTATACACCTTTTTCGGACACCGGCTCTTTTCCCCAGATACAGTGTCCAACTGTGTTCAGGCATCCTTGGGGGTTATAATGGTCATCTGACCGAAGTCATTCGATCGCATTTAGCCCCTTTAAAAATACCGATAAATCTCCAACCCGGATCCCTGGAGGCCTCACACTCCCGTCTGGAATTTTTATTTTGTGAATAACTTTTCCTACAGACCTCCTATCGGTATCCTGTCAGTTTCCCGACATCCGCCCCATAAGGGTGCATCATCCTGTATTTTCTCACTTATATCTGAAACCTAGGGTATCCGGTATTAATTTTTATAACTTTTGGACGATCAGTCCATTTCTGGCTATCTGGAATCTTCAAAAATTCCGGTATTAGGCTTGGTTACCCGGCGTCACCTGCCCTACCTTCTGGTAGAATCTGGGACTGAAATGCTGTCGGCCGGTGCAAACCACTTCTGGCCTATTTTCTTTAATTATACTTTAGCCCCAGGGAACTTTTCCTTCTTTATAATTAAGTCCCTTAATTTGGCTAAAATTACACTTTAAGACCCCACATTTTTGTCTACCTTTCCTTCCTTACCTTAAACTTTCCATATTTGCATTTAAATCCTTTCTTTTCCTTTCTTTTGCAATTTAATCATTTTCTTTACATAAAGGACCACATCTTTTTCCTGAAACAGAGCTCATATATTCCGTTTATTCTGTACATAGGAACCAGTACAGAAAATTAAGGATATTACATTTCTCTCCCCCTAAAAATAAATGTCGTCCCCGAAATTTACATTACATCTATCCTATACAAATAATTCAGGGTACTTTTCTCTCATCTTTTCTTCTGTTTCCCATGTAGCCTCTTGTTCAGTCAAGCCTTTCCAGATTACTTTAACTAAAGGAATTTGCTTATTCCGCAACTGCTTGACTTTTCTATCAGTAATTCGTACCGGTCCAACCTCATAGGTCAAGTCATCTCGCAGTGCGACCTCATCTTGCTCTATCACATGAGATGGATCTGGAATATACTTCTTTAATTGGGAAACATGGAACACATCATGTATCTGGCTGAGATTTGGAGGAAGAGCCAACTTGTAGGCTACTGCTCCTATCTTTGAGAGAATCTGGAATGGCCCGATGTATCTTGGATGCAACTTCTTTACCTTAATCGATCGTCCGGCTCCTGTGGTTGGAGTTAACTTAAGGAATACATGTTCTCCTTCTTCAAACTCCAACGGCTTCCTTCTGACATCTGCATAGCTCTTCTGTCTGCTTTGAGCCGTCAACAATCGTTTTCTAATTACCGCAACTTGTTCTGCAGTTTGATCCACTATATCCGGACCAAGCATTCTTCTCTCGCTCAACTCTAGCCAGCATAAGGGGGATCTACATTTCCGTCCATAGAGTGCTTCAAAAGGTGCCATCTGTATACTGGCCTGATAACCATTGTTATATGCAAACTCTATAAGGGGTAAATGGATATCCCAGCTGCCTTTGAAATCTAGGACACATGCTCTCAGCATATCCTCTAACGTCTGTATTGTTCTTTCAGATTGACCATCTGTCTGAGGATGATAAGCTGTACTGAATCTGAGAGTAGTGCCCATTTCTTCCTATAGAGCCCTCCAGAAATTTGAAGTAAATCGAGGATCTCTATCAGACACAATGCTGCTTGGGATACCATGGAGCCTAACGATCTCCTTTATATACAGCTTTGCCAGCTTTTCTAGAGAATCTCTCTTATTGATTGCCAGGAAATGTGCTGACTTTGTCAGTCGATCGATTACTACCCAAACCGCATCATGTCTACTTGGTGTCAAGGGTAGTCCTTCCACAAAGTCCATGGCAATCCCATCCCATTTCCACTCAGGGATATCTAAAGGCTGCAACGTTCCTGCTGGCTTTTGATGTTCAACTTTCACTTTCTGGCAGGTTAAGCACTTAGATACGTAAGCTACAACATCTTTCTTCAGTCCAGGCCACCAGAATAACCTTTTAACATCATGGTACATTTTGGTCATACCTGGATGTACCGTATATCGGCTTTTATGTGCTTCCTCCAGAATCCTTTCCCTTAATCCCCCAATATTTGGGATATAGGGTTTTCCCCTAAACTGTAGCAATCCGTCTGGGGACATCTCAAAATTCCTTGTCTTCCCTTTCTCCAGCTTGTCTTTGAATATTGCTACGAGCTTATCCTGTTCCTGAGCCCCTTTGATCTCATCTTCTATGCAAGATCTGACATGAACTCCTCCAAAAGGATTCTCCGTCAGTTGCATTTGATATAGAGGGCTCCAGTCGCGCATATCTTCTATCAGTTCCAATTCCTTGATCATCATGTATGCAACCTGCACCACCTTTCTACTCAGGGCATCAGCTACCACATTGGCTTTTCCTGGATGGTATTTAATCTGGAAGTCATAATCTTTTAACAATTCCATCCATCGCCACTGCCTCATGTTCAGCTCCTTCTGATCCTGCAGATACTTCAGGCTTTTGTGGTCGCAAAACAACTCTATCGTTGCTCCGTATAAATAGTGCCTCCATATCTTCAGGGCATAGACCACCGCCGCAAGCTCCAGATCATGAGTGGGATAATTCTCTTCATGTGGCTTTAACTGCCGAGAGGCGTAGGCTACTACTCGACCTTGCTGCATAAGCACACATCCCAGCCCCTGCTTGCTAGCATCAGTATAGACTACATAAGTCTGAGTTGGGTCTGGAATAATCAGCACGGGAGTAGTTGTTAATCTTTGCTTCAACTGCTGGAAGCTAGCCTCGCACTTCTCATCCCACTTAAACTGCTGATTCTTTCTGGTCAGCTTGGTAAGTGGTAAGGCAATTCGAGAAAAGTCTTGAATGAATCGTCTGTAGTACCCTGCTAGGCCAAGAAAACTTCTAATCTCTGTCACTGTCCTTGGCTGTTCCCAGCACAAAACTGCTTCAACTTTGCTAGGATCTACAGCTACCCCGTCTCGGGATATGACATGACCGAGAAATTTGACTTCTGAAAGCCAAAACTCGCACTTACTCAGCTTAGCATAGAGCTTCTTCTCTTTAAGGGTACCAAGAACAATCCTCAAATGCCTTTCATGCTCCTCTGGAGATTTGGAGTACACCAGAATATCATCAATAAAGACCACAACGAACTGATCTAGATAAGGCCTGAAGATCCGGTTCATATAGTCCATGAAAATAGCAGGTGGATTGGTTAGTCCAAAAGGCATCACCAAAAATTCAAAATGTCCGTAGCGCGTTCTGAACGCCGTCTTTGGAATATCATCTGGCTTGACCCTTAGTTGATGGTAGCCAGATCTCAAGTCAATTTTGGAGAATAAGCTCGCTCCTGCCAATTGATCCAGCAGGTCATCAATTCTGGGAAGAGGATACTTGTTCTTAACTGTAAGCTTATTTAATTCCCTGTAGTCAATGCACAGCCTTAAGCTACCATCTTTCTTCTTGACGAACAGTACTGGAGCACCCCATGGCGATACACTGGGTCGTATAAAACCCTTCTCCAATAGCTCCTCAATTTGCTTCTTCAATTCCATCATTTCGTTAGGAGCCATCCTGTATGGGGCTTTTGATACTGGTCCAGCTCCAGGTACAATGTCGATCGCAAACTCCACTTCACGCTCCGAAGGTAATCCCTGAATCTCCTTTGGAAAGACTTCAGGAAATTCATTGACTACAGGAACCTCCTCGATGCCTTCCTCCACTTCTGTTTGAACAGAAAAGAATACCACATATCCCTGACATCCTTTCCGTAGACATTTTTCTGCCTGAGCCTCTGTCACGAAGTTCAGTTGTACTTCTAGGCTCCGATCAGTGATCTTTGGACCAAGAACTAGGGTCTTGTTCCTGCAGTCCAACATCACATTATTGGAGGATAACCAATTTAAACCGAGTATGACCTCAATCTCCTGGAAAGGCATACAGATCAGGTCCAGGGTGGTACTGCAGTGCTCATAACGCACCACACTATTTAGACAGGCATCAGATGTGATCACCCTAGCGTTGGTGGGGGTTTTCACCTGTATATCATAACATAACTTGCTGATCAGAAGGCCTAGGCATTTAGCACATTCATAAGATATAAAGGAATGACTTGCACCCGAATCAAATAGGGCAGTCACAGCATGATCATTGAGATAGATTGTACCTTAGATCATCTCAGATGATCGCTGAGCATCCTCTCTAGTGAGTGCAAACACTCGTCCCGCCGTCCTTGGCCTTGGATCAGTTATAGCTTGAGGACATTCCCTGGAAAAATGTCCGGGCTTTCCGCAGGTGTAGCATACATTCTGGCCCATCAAGCATGGTCTGTCACCATGATTCTTTCCACACTTTTCACATACTGGGGCCTTTGGATCCCGGTTATTGGATCTTCCACGGAAATTTCCCCTATTAGGCCTCTTGGTCTGCCACGGGCGCTTTCTTTTCTTATAGCTGCTCCCACTGGCCGCTTCTTGATTCCGTCCGGCCTTATCAGGAGTCGCTTGATCTTTACTCCCAGATCTGGACAGTATTCTATGATTCATGCTGTTCTCAACGATTCGACATGCTTCCACAGCCTTATTGAACTGGCTGTATTGTTGGGGAGTTAACTTCTCCTTTAACATAGAATTCAGCCCTCGAATCATTCTTTCTGTCATCCAGCGTTCGTCATCCACTTGGCGTAGGTAAGTTGAATATTGAGATAGCCGGATGAACTTGGCCAAATATTCATCAAAAGATTCTTTTTCTCCTTGCCTCAGCACAAGGAATTCAGCCTCCCTTTCATCTCTGACAGGTTGAGGAAAATATTTCTCATAAAATTGCTCAAGAAATACTTCCCAGGTAACTGGAATAGCTCTTGCTTGGAGAAGTAACTCTGTATTCTTCCACCATCTATCTGCATCCTTTTCCAATTGATAGATGGCCATTTGGGCCTTGGTTTCAGTCGGGCAGTCGAGGACCTTAAAGATCTTCTCTAATCTGCTGACCCAATTTTCTGCTACATGTACTTCAAATGTCCCTTCGAATATGGGAGGATTGTGTTTGCAAAATCGCACCATCCATTGTTGGATGCCAACTGCCTCCTCCCTTGATTCAACCCTTCTCTGGGGCTGTTCCGCCTGCTGTGGTACTTCTTCAGGTTCTCTACTAGTTGCTCCTGAAGGCTCTGGCGGTCTTAAATTATTTACAGCTGCTGCTACTGCCGCGGCTATTGCAGCATCTCTTTCTTGTTCATTTCGTGCTTGAGCAGCTCTCATTTCTTCTATCATCTTTTGTTGCTGTTCTAATCGTTCTAGAATCATTTGATTAAGGTTTCCAGCCTCTCGGGGTTCCTCAGCTGGAATAGTTCTCCTCGTTCGTACCATTTTATTATACTTAAAAACAGAAGTGAATACGATAAATAACATAATTCCTTTTCATTTCATTTCACACATAATATACATACAGAGTATATGTACATATTACAGTACCATTCTAGTCTTTTATACATTAGAAATATTACTCTAATTTTTCTTAAACTTCATTCTAATATAATCTCCTACTAGGTAGATCCAGTCGGATATGGTACAATATGATTCTCTATCAAAATACTGGTCCAACTCCGATCTCCAGGTAGGAGTCTTCGGCAATACGTCATTCATAATTTCTAGCCAAAGCCCCATGGTTAACACATTTGGATCCCAGGCTTGATATATGGCTTTCACCCTTGTGATAAACTCCTGGTAGACCGAATAATCTTGATCTATGTTTTCGAACAGGGTCTGCCTCAACTCGTATAGTTGTCAGGCTAATGCTACCGAGCTCTCAAGTTGCTCTCTACTCAGGTTCCTCCCTGGGACCATTCTCACGATTAAACCTCCCAAATACATTTCTACTAAAGTCACTTCGGGCCTACTGGGATCTGGCGCATTACTCTGAACACGTACTTGACTGGATCCTGAACTGTCTGTTATATTCAAGGGTACCGCACTTATGGGAATGGCAGGAATAGGGCCTTCTGTTATCATCACCTCCTGATCATCAATTGGAAAGTTTGATCCTACCGAGGAACTATCCTCCTCAGAATCACCAGCTACTGGAGGTGTCCAGAGGTCAGAATCATTGCTTACTATCTTTTCTTCTGAACTATCTGAACTAGAGACCTCTGGTCTTAATTCCCATTGGTTTACTGTAGTTTCAGACCCAAATCTATGTCTAGCCATCCTGCAAACACTAACTTAGTGTCAATTATGACGGCTTTATCATGGTATATCTTTCTATAAATCATCTACTCAGAGCATTTCTTAAGCCAGAATCCTTTGCTCTGATACCAAAATGTCACAACCTTATTTTTTATACATCTTAGGGACCATTCAGTAGCACTTAAACCACTTTCAGGGTCATTGAAGTCTAAACACTTAATCTGGAATTTTATTCATATCGAGTACTGTTCACTGTGGCAAATTCCAGATGAGTGACCTGACTTTGAAAATTCATAACTAATTATAGAAAAATCTAAATGAAGTGGTTCCAATTTCTACGTGAAGCTAACTCAAATATATTTCAGGGAAAAATCATTGGTTGACCAATCCTTGACAAATTTAACGTGGGTCAACGTTCAAATATTACTGTTCATCCAATGACTTTCTCCTGAATCCAGCATTCTGGTCCCAACTTTAACCATTTATATCTTTTCGTGTATACATCCAAATTATACATTCTATATATAAAATTAAATATTAGTATGTCTACTTTATACCCTAAAAATTTCGTACATTAATTCAATCATCTACTATTTTTAATGATTTATCAAACATGAATGGGTCTTCAAGAGTTACTGTTCACTGAGCCTATTTTCAGCATTTAGTCTTTACATACCCAAGCATACAACCAACACATATCAGTCATACAGGCCAGATAACAATTAATATCAAATAATCAACTGTTATATATCAGTGCATGATTAACTCTCTCATATTTTATTACATCCTTCTCTGTCTAAAATCCGGCAGCATAACTGCTACAATTCTTCTCTAGAAAGTAACCGATGTTGTACCGATTCGGTAATTCCCTTGTGAGAACTACCATTCTACGTAGTACCCAGGAAAGACTGGATGAACCTTCTGGGTCCACTCACTTCTAGCCTCCTTAGACAGCACTACGTACACAGTACGTATCAGTTCCTTTCTTTGTTCCGTCTTCGTTGCCGGAATTTCGGCAGCCTACCGGCGTCTCTTAAGATTTCCAAATTTTATTTTGACAGAACCTCCCCTGTAATGTTATGTTTGGGAATGAGATTCAAGAGAATCCCAGTAACAATAATCATAACAAAATATGTAATGCAGAGTGACGGTGCTTGCTTGTGACTGTGTACAGATAAGTATGCTGCATGCTTCCATATTCAATAACATATGATCATAGCATTGGAATAGAGCTTCAAGCATAACATATAGGACAACAATCAACCAAACAAGACAACACATCACAAAGACATTACATAAGAGCTAGGATTAGTTGTTACCTCAAAAGCAGTGCTTTAGAACTTCCCTACTACTTTTCAACTTCACCAGAACTTCCTTACTTCTTTCTTTCTCTCACTTTCTCTCTCAAGAACTTCTTTCTTCCTCTCTTTCTTGCTTGCACCGAAATGAAGGGGTAAGGGGGGGTATTTATAGTGTTGAGCAATGGCAATCTTGTAATTTTGAAGACTTATGATCCTGTGGTCCTGGTTTTTCCTGAATTTCCTATTTTTCTTTATTCCTTTTACTGCATCATGCATGACATCACTCAATGCCAACTCATGGGACACCTCACCTCCCACATTCTTCACATGGCGAAATTGAGAGGGAGCTAGAGCCTTCCGGAAGCTTTCCGGTCCACTCCGGTACCGGCCCGGTCCATCGCCTTGAAAAACGTGCTATTTTCTGCACCTGATGTTTCTGAAGATCCTTTTTATGTCTACTGACCTCACATTTAGTATCTAGACCCTTTATATCATTAACTTTTTAATACTGGGTCCAGACTCAATTACAGATCCCCTGCGAAATGACCAAAATGCCCTTGGTGCCCTATCTTGTCCTATTTTAACCCTAAGGGCAAAATCGTCATTTCACACCTTTCTGGACTCGGTCAAAGCTTATACTGGCTCTAGTCAACCTTATTTAGACATGTCTTGACCTCTGGGTCTGTCCAAAATGACCAGAATACCCTTTATTCATCTGCTGCCCTTTTTGTACAACATAGGGGCATTTTCGTAATTTCGCACTTTTCCGGGGATATGCTGGACACTGGCCCACCTATCAGTCCAAGAGTCTTATTGGGCCTCTAATGGCGCCATTTTTGGGCTTCCTGGGTCCATTACCTGTATGGCACGCATTACGAGAAATCTTCCTTTAACACAGTTCATTGAATATTTTAACTATTATTTACCGATTATACACCTTTTTCGGACACCGGCTCTTTTCCCCAGATACAGTGTCCAACTGTGTTCAGGCATCCTTGGGGGTTATAACGGTCATCTGACCGAAGTCATTCGATCGCATTTAGCCCCTTTAAAAATACCGATAAATCTCCAACCCGGATCCCTGGAGGCCTCACACTCCCGTCTGAAATTTTTATTTTGTGAATAACTTTTCCTACAGACCTCCTATCGGTATCCTGTCAGTTTCCCGACATCCGCCCCATAAGGGTGCATCATTCTGTATTTTCTCACTTATATCTGAAACCTAGGGTATCCGGTATTAATTTTTATAACTTTTGGACGATCAGTCCATTTCTGGCTATCTGGAATCTTCAAAAATTCCGGTATTAGGCTTGGTTACCCGGCGTCACCTGCCCTACCTTCTGGTAGAATCTGGGACTGAAATGCTGTCGGCCGGTGCAAACCACTTCTGGCCTATTTTCTTTAATTATACTTTAGCCCCAGGGAACTTTTCCTTCTTTATAATTAAGTCCCTTAATTTGGCTAAAATTACACTTTAAGACCCCACATTTTTATCTACCTTTCCTTCCTTACCTTAAACTTTCCATATTTGCATTTAAGTCCTTTCTTTTCCTTTCTTTTGCAATTTAATCATTTTCTTTACATAAAGGACCACATCTTTTTCCTGAAACAGAGCTCATATATTCCGTTTATTCTGTACATAGGAACCAGTACAGAAAATTAAGGATATTACAACATCCGTCCCATAAGGATGTATCATCCTGTATTTTCTCACCTAGATCTGAATTCTAGGATATCCGGTATGAATTTTTATAACTTTTGGACGATCAGTCCATTTCTGGCTATCTGGAGTCTTCAAAAAATTCCTGTATTAAGCCAGATTACCGAGCGTCACTTGCTCTCTCTACCGGTGAAATCTGGGACTGAAATGCTTTCGGACAGTCCAAACCACTTCCGGCCTGACTTTCTTTAATTACAATTTAGCCCCAGGGAACTTTTCTTCTTTTCATTTAAGCCCCTTTTTACTTGGCTAAAATTACACTTAAGGACCCCACATTTTTGTCTACTTTCCTTCTTGGCCTTGAAACTTTCTATAATTGCACTTAAGTCCTTTCATTTCCTTTACTAGGTCTAGGGGCCTTATTGTCTTTTCATATTTTACCAGAGTATTCTCTGGCCCTGGTCAACTATCCAGATACCCCTTCTTGACTGTCTAACCTTAGCCAAATGACCAAAATACCCTTTACTTATTCTTCAGTTATTCTATAACATAAGGGCATTTTCGTCATTTTGCACCTTTTCCCGGACACCGGCCCCTCTTACCACTAAACTGATATTATGGGCTTGGGCCTTCCCTGGTGTCACTGTGGGCCTTAGACAACACTGTATGGCCTCTGGCCATAGTCCGATCATCTCTATTCGGACTGCCTTTCCTTTACGATTATAACTGTAATTTCCCATCTTCGAGAATTTTTACAGCAAAATCGGGACCTCAAATCAAAATTCTGTGTTGCGTCATTCATCCTAGAATCCTTTTCTCTATCTCCTATTATTTTTAGATATTTTATCCGGACCGGGCTATTTTGGCCTGAAAGTACGCTCCCTCGCACACTTTTCAAAAATGACCATTTTACCCCTGGTCACATTTCTAATTCTTTCATACACATAGAGACCTCCTCATATGCACATTTCACAGTTCAGTGAAATGATCAGCATAATTTTCTCTATTTTTTGGCAAAATATGGTACTCATCGGCTACCAGCCCGATCTTTCCCATAATTACGATTATGCCCTTGATTTCTCTTTCTGGCATCTCTAGGCCTAAAAATTAGGGTGTTACAAGACAAGCTTAAACAAGTTAGTTACATGCTTGGTTGTGAAGTAAGTTGATGTTCTTGACTTTACCATTTCGGTTTGCACTGTTCATACACTGTTCATGATAGAAGAAAATGGAATTTCAATGATTTAATTCTTCCATTGAGTTTATATGATAATTTTGTGTAGGATTGGAAAGATTTTGAACCTTGGAAACCATTGGAATTAAAGGTTATAATATTGAAAATTCCTTTCGGTACTGTTCACTCGCGTGAACAGTGATTTGAATTTCATGATTTTGAAGCTTCTAATGGTCTTAAAATGAGATTTTGTGTGGGGGAAAAGTGGAGAAACAAGTATGGGAAGCATTGGAATCAAAATGAGAATTTTTGGAAGATTTATGTATCTTTTCCAAATCTGTACAGAACAGTGTATTGTTGCTAGAATTTGGCTATTTTGAGTTCATAAATGGATTCAAAAGGTGAAATTGTGTAGGGTAAGGTCAAGACATCAATTGATTCAAAGGCCAAGTTAATTGGCAAAGATTAAAGAAAGTTATGTTAGTTAAAGCAAGTTAAAGGTTCAAGAGAGGTAGTATTGAGTAGTGTTTGAGTTCATGGTCCTAATGGATTATGTAATGAATATGAATGTGTTTAGGACCTTGAAACCTCTAAGAAGGTGTTGGGGAATGATTGACCAAAAAGCTTCATGATTGGAAAGCTTGGGAAGCAAGTGCAAGCATAAGAAAGAAAGCTTAAATCCAAGGTAGTGAACTTACCCTAAACTTGTATGTATGTAATGTATGCTTGATTGTGCTATGGCTTAGTTGAATTGTGTGTATATGGTAGATGATTGAAGCTCTGTTATTTTATGATTTCTTTGGCCAATTGTATTTCATATGATACATGGAAGCATGCTCATCACACTATGATAACACTTTCACAAGCAAGCACAAGTCTTTATATTAATACATGCATTGTTTGGTATTGTTTGCTACTGAGATTCCCCCGAATCTCACCCCCCATAACCATGATCTAGGTGCTGGAACATCACAAGGAAGGAGGTAATTGTGGATGTATGAATGGTGTATGACTTGGAAAGCATGCCTTTAATTTATGTGATGATATATTGGTATGTATAATGAATTTACTCACTGGATCCGAGCTGCGGCAGATCATTTCCAGCGATAGTTTAAGTAACTTATTATATTTTTAATTGGACACCAAGAACGCATCATTTGGCTAAGAAATCGAATTGTTATGATTTTTCAAAGTCGGGAGTTAAAATCTGGAATAAGATAATACGACTACTCAGAGGTAGTGAGGTTCATGCGCTAATTTCATATAGTAAATGAATGAGTTATTCCACGAACTTTTATGAGATTAAAGTAAACATACTGAGGTTTAAATCCATAGGTAATTTGACTCAATTGGATAAGTATACAAGGAGAAATAAATTTTTGAAAATGAGGCAAAGAAACTGGAACTTCCAGATTTAGCAAATGAACAGTAAAGTTCAACGAATAAACTGATTTGATCTGGACAAGGAAACTTCATTTTGATATTTTTCTATCAAAGTTGAATGAAATATATTTCATTAGAAATTGGAATCACCTCAAAAATATTTTTCTAGATTTGATTATGAGTTTTCAAAGTTCAGGCTGTAATCTGAAATTACCTAGTGAATAGTGATAGTGAACAGTATCCATAAGCCCAACTCTTGGAAATTAATGTTTTTAAGTTTAAGAGGTATTCCAATGATCTAAGATAATTCCAATTGAGTATATGTAAGGTTAAGGTTAAGGTCAAGATTTAAGGTTAAAATTTAAACATGTGTACTAGAAAAATGCCGTTGTGCTGGTAGACTATACAGAGTACTGTGTACGTAGGTGCTGTCTAAGGAGGCTGGAAGTGAGTGGACCTAGCCGGTTTATCCAGTCTTTCCTGGGTACTTACGTAGACTGGTAGTTCTCATGGGGAATTACCGAATCAGTACAGTTATTTTCTACCAGAATTTCCGGCAAGAGAGATATAATCCAGTTGAGAGTGCTATAGCAAGAGTACTCTGAGAGATATAAAGAAGGATGTTTCAGGAAGCATGCACATTACACAATGTTAACACTCTCACAAGCAAGCATAAGTATTTACATTAATGCATACATTATTTAGTACAATTTGCTACTGAGATTTCCTCAAAAATCTTACTCATCCATGTAATCCCAATCCCAACAGGTTCATGAATGATAAAAGAAGATGAAGAAACATGAAGAGAAGTTAGGGATTCGATATTATATATGTTATATGATTAATGTATGAATCATTGTATGTAATAATGTTCTATGATAATTTTGATCCATAATGTAAATGATGTAATGAAAAATAGTAAATATTGAAATAAATATATGAAATTTTACAAACATTTAGTTAACATGGCAAGCTTCATTTTGACATCAAGAATGCCTTATTTTGATGGTTGTACAAGGAGAATGAAATTTTTAAATTTGGGAACCAGAAACTGTTTTCAGAAATCTTGACCAAATGAACAGTAAAACTTGATGTCAGAGTTGGCTAAGTTGATTGGTCAATTGGTCCAAGGAAGTATCTTTTCCCTTAATATTAAAGATTTTAGCTTCATGTAGCTTTTTGAAACACTTCATTTTAATTTTTCTATAATTAATTATGATTTTTCAAAATTTATTGCCTAATCTAGAATTACATTATGAACAATACCTGGGAGGAGTAAAATTCTAGATTTTATATTTAAACTTTATTAGATATTTAAGTGGTTCTAAATACTACTGAATGGTCTCTAAGATGTATAAAAATAAGGTGTTATATTTTTGGTATCAGAACAAAATTTCTGGTATCAGATAGGATAGTTTACAGACCCTAAACCTAAGAATACTTAGTAGGAAAATTAGTATCACTTAAGTCTGAATCTTAAGGGAATCAAGAAGATCCCCTCCCTAGATTATTGGTTCACTGCTTAACGTTGGATTCAGATAAGAAACTTTAGGAAGAGAATGTTTAGAGAAAGGTATATCCAAGTCACGATTTGAAGGTATTTAGGTCGCGACTAGTAGTCATAGAGAAGTGAGGTTATGACAAGTTAGGTCATAGGTGTTGACTAATGTGCATAGAGTAGTTCAGGTCACAACGGGAGAAGACCTTTAATCACAATAGAACTACACAGAGCTATTTGGTCATGATAAGTCGAATAAGATAGTCGCCATAAAAGTTCACAGAAAATGTGAGTCATGATTAGCCAATACTCAGGTTGCAACTAGGATATGTAGAGACTTGATGTTATGGCAATGACGAGAATGAAGGTGCCAACCTCTAGTTGATAAGGATGGCCACAGGGTGCTGACAAGGTAGATGATACGAGGTATAGAGATACAGAAGATCAATTTAAGAAGATGTTTAGAAGTAGATCCTCTGTGTGATCATCAGGAGTCGATCTATGTTATGAAAGACTTTATTCAGCTAGTCTTTCCTAAACAGAATAATTAGAAGTTAGATTGAGACTTACCTAGGAATGAGCCTAGCACATGGCTTAAGGTTAGAGACGTGATGGTTAATAGATAGAGAGCTAATATTCCTGAAATAGAGGAATCCCATCACGAAGAAACAGTAACCTAGCAGACCTAGGGTAGAGCACCCAGAGAGTAGAAGTAATAGTAGTAGATTATTAATGAGATCCATGCGACTCAAGTTTGTCAAGATCAACAAAAAGACTAGACATGAACCACAGTCCAGCCAAGAACAAACTGAGACATATATATAGATAGAAGAAGTTAAGAGATAGTAGAGAGATGCAGAAGTTACTCCATAAAGACGGAGATTGATCCGCTCACCTGAGAAGTTTATGATGTCTAGAGAGATAAAGATATCCACCATTTAAAAGATAAAGAGACTCCCTGTAACATCCCAATTTTTAGGCCCATAGATTCAAAAAGTAGCCTGAAATAGATAGGCTATCAGACCCCTTTGAGCAGAAGTCCTAGAAACATACAGAGGGTTTTTAAGGACTAAACTTGAAACATCCTTACTTTCATATGTTTTAGGGACCATTTGATAGCATTTAGAACCACTTTCAAGGTCATTGAAGTCCAATTTCTCAATCTGGAGTTTTACTCTTATCGAGTACTGTTCACTGTGGGAATTCCAGATGAGTGACCTGACTTCGAAAACTCATAACTAATTCTATAAAAATCGAAATGAAGTGGTTCAAATTGATAATTTAAGATAACTCAATTATATTTTAGGGAAAAATAACTCGTTGACCATTAATTAACCGAGTCAACGTCAGTCAACGTCACAACTTTACTGTTCATCCAACGTTTTTCTCCTGAATCCAGCATTCTGGTCCCAACTTTGATAATTCATATCTTCATGTGTAGACATCCAAATGAGACTTTTATATATCAAAATAAATATTGGTATGTCTACTATTTACCATAAAAATTTCATACATTTATTCATCCATTTACTATTTTCAATTATTTATCAAACATGACCTTGTCACCACGTGTTACTGTTCACAGTGGTAATTTCCAGCAATCAACTTTGCATACATATGCATACACCCATCATATATCAGTCAAACATGCCAAACAATATCTTTATTAAATAATAAGTCATTATACATCAGGGTATGTATGAAATCCTCATATTTCTATTACATCATTTCCTGCCTGAAATTTGGCAGCATAACCGCTACGCTTCATCTTCAGAAAGTAACTGATCTTGTACCGATTCGATAATTCTCGTGAGAACTACCATTCTATGTAAGTACCCAGGAAAGACTGGATGAACTGGCTAGGTCCACTCACTTCCAGCCTCCTTAGACAGTACCTACGTACACAGTACGTATCAGCTCCTTTCTCTACTATTGCCATCTTGTCATAATTTCGGCAGCATAACGGCGTCTCTTAAAATTCCCAAAATTCACTTTGACATAACCTCCCCTGTAATGGTTTACTTATTAGGATGAGATTCGGGGGAATCTCAGTAGCAACAATCATAACAATATATGTAATGCAGAGTGACAGTGCTTGCTTGTGATTGTGTACAGATAAGTATGCTGCATGCTTCCATGCTTAATAACATATGATCATAGCATTATAGCAGAGCTTCAGACATAACATATAAGACAACAATCCAACCAAATAATAGCACAACAAATCACAAAGCCATTACATAAAAGCTAGGATTAGTTACTACCTCAAGAGCTTAGCAGAACTCTACTATCTCTATACTGCTTCCAGCTCCGCCAGAACTTCCTTTCTTTCTTTCTTCCTCTCACTTTCTCTCTCTAGCACTTCCTTCTCTCTCTTTCTCATGCTTGTCCGTGCATAATAAAGAGCAAGGGGGTATTTATAGTTTTGGTCAATGGCATTTCCGTAATTTTTAAGCCATCTGATCCTGTTGTCCTGGTTTTTCCGGAATTTCCTATTTTTCTTTATTCCTTTTACTGCATCATGCATGACATCATCTCAAGGCCACCTCATGGGACACCTCATCGTCACATTCTTCACATGTCACAATTCCTAGACACCTCATCAGCTGACTCAGCATCTCCAGTCTAATCCTGACCGGTCCGATTTCCCACAAACTGGACTGAACGGCTGAGATTGTGCCACGTGTCCTTAACTTTTCTTCTTCCTCTAAGATGACGCCATGTGGCATCTGGAAGGGACCTTTCACGCCTTCCAATGCTATCCAGATAAGTCCAGGACTTTATCTGATCACCTCCTCAGTTATCGTGCTGACCGAGTAACTTTACTTTATTGAAACAACATTAAAATAGTATTTTAATGCCAATTTTTCCCAGATATCATTGGGCCTACGTTTTTGGGTTCTGGGAATGTTATCTTGGATCCTGATCAAGCTCAAGTACTCTGATGGTTCGATTCCCAAGAAACATCCCTTGGCAAAATACCAAAATACCCTTGGGTGCCCTTTCTTGCACTATTTTAACCCTAAGGGTAAAATCGTCATTTTACACCTTTCTGTACCCTGCCAGGGTATATACTGACTCTAAGTAACTTTATCTGTATGTGCCTTGGCTCCTGGGCCTGTCCAGAATGACCAAAATGCCCTTCATATATCTACTACCCCTTTAGTACAACACAGGGGTATTTTCATAATTTCATACTTTTCCGGGGTTCTGCTGGACACTGGCCCACCTATCAGTCCAAGGGTCTTACTGGGCCTTTGATGGCGCCATTATTGGGCCTTTCAGGGTCGATTACCTTCATGGCACGCATTACGAGGAATCCTCCCTTGTCAATGATTATTGAATTTTTATCTATTATTCACCGTTTATACACATATCCGGACACCGGCTCCTTCTGTCCGATACACTAGCCTGCGGTGTTCAGGCATCCCTGTGAGTCATATCAGTCATCTGACTGAGGTCATCCGAACTCCTTCAGTCCTTTTTCAAATACCGATAAATCTCCCTATCGGATACCCGGAGGCCTCACACTCCTGTCTGGATTTTCTAATTTACGAATAACTTTTTCTACAGGCCTCCTATCGGTATTCTGTCAGTTTCCTGACATCCGTCCCAAAAGGACGTATCATCCTGTATTTTCTCACTTACATCTGAAATCTAGGATATCCGGTATGAATTTTTATAACTTTTGGACGATCAGTCCATTTCTGGCTATCTGGAGTCTTCAAAAATTCCTGTATTAAGCCAGATTACCGAGCGTCACTTGCTCTCTCTACCGGTGAAATCTGGGACTGAAATGCTTTCGGACAGTCCAAACCACTTCCGGCCTGACTTTCTTTAATTACAATTTAGCCCCAGGGAACTTTTCTTCTTTTCATTTAAGTCCCTTTTTACTTGGCTAAAATTACACTTAAGGACCCCACATTTTTGTCTACTTTTCTTTTTGGCCTTGAAACTTTCCATAATTGCACTTAAGTCCTTTCTTTACCTTACTAGGTCTAGGGGCATTGTTGTCTTTTCATAATTTACCAGAGTATTCTCTGACCCTGGTCAACTATCCAGATACCCTTTCTTGACTGTCTAACCATAGCCAAATGACCAAAATACCCTTTACTCATTCTTCAGTTGTTCTATAACATAAGGGCATTTTCGTCATTTTGCACATTTTTCCCGGACACCGGCCCCTCTTACCACTGAACTGATATTATGGCCTGGGCCTTCCTTGGTGTCACTACGGGCCTTAGAAAACACTGTATGGCCTCTGGCCATAGTCCGATCATCTCTATTCGGACTGCTTTTCCTTTACCGATTATAACTGTAAATTCCCATCTTCGAGAATTTTTACAGAAAAATCGGGACCTCAAATCAAAATTCTGTGTTGCGTCATTCATCCCGGAATCCTTTTCTCTATCTCCCGGTATTTTCAGATATTTTATCCAGATCGGGCTATTTTTGCCTGAAAGTACGCTCCCGCGCACACTTTTCAAAAATGACCATTCTACCCTTGGTCACATTTCTAATTCTTTCATACACATAGAGACCTCATATGCACATTTCACAGTTCAGTGAAATGATCAGCATAATTTTCTCTATTTTCTGGCAAAATATGGTACTCATCGACTACCAGCCCGATCTTTCCCATAATTACGATTATGCCCTTGAATTCTCTTTCTGGCATCTCTAGGCCTAAAAATTAGGGTGTTACAAAACTACAAATAAATGAAAGTACAAGGACTTATACATAAATAGTGAAAGTTTCTAGGGGCATAATGGTCATTTTAGAAAAGAAAGGGACTAAAGTGAAAGTCTAAAAGTTTCTTGGTGCAAAAGTGAAAGTAGACACAAGTTGTGTGAACATCCTCCCTTAGACTCCTCAGAGTACACTTGCGGAAGCAATATTAGCTCGATTATATCTTAACCTAAGCCCAGAAATTAAAATTTATATTTTTAAGTTCCTTATTCTGAACCTTTAATTTGAGAACTGATTAATCTCATTCTACACATCCAAACAAGGCTTATTACCTATCCACGTAATGCCACAGATGTGTACAACCAGCTCACCAAATTTCGTGGCCAAACTCCTTCGTTTACTAGGTCAAACTTAGGTCAGAACCCTGCTACCTCAGGACCTGCGAATTTCTCTTTTCATTTCTCATTCGCAAATTGAACATGCCAAACAATATTTATTATTAAATAATAAATGTTATACAACAAGTCATACACAAAATTCTCATATTTCTATTACATCTTTTCCTGCCCGAATTTCGGCAGTATAACCGCTAGGCTTTATCTGTACAAAGAACTGAACCGTACTGATTCGGTAATTCCCTCATGAGAACTACCATTCTACGTAAGTACCCAGGAAAGACTGGATGAACCGGCTAGGTCCACTCACTTCCAGCCTCCTTAGACAGCACAAACGTACACAGTACTTATCATATACTGATGTTCAGTCTTAAATTCGGCAGCATAATGACGTCTCTCAAAATTCTTAGAATTCACTTTAACATAATCTCCCTGTAATGGGTTAGATATGGGGAATGAGATTCGGGGGAATCTCAGTAGTAATAATCATAACAATATATGTAATGCAGAGTGACGGTGCTTGCTTGTGATTGTGTACAAATAAGTATGCTGCGTGCTTCCATATTCAATAACATATGATCATAGCATTGTAATAGAGCTTCAAGCATAACATTTAAGACAACAATCCAACCAAACAATAGCACAACAAATCACAAAGCCATTACATATAAGCTAGGATTAGTTACTACCTCAAAGGCTCAGCAGAACTCTACTATCTCTATTATGCTTCCAGCTCCGCCAGAACTTCCTTTCTTTCTTTCTTTCTTTCTCCTTCTCTCTCTTTCTCTTGCCAAAACCGTGGGATGCATGAAATGGGAGGGGAGGGGTATTTATAGTTTCCTTCGATGTCATTCCTGTAATTTTGAAGCCATCTGAACATGTGGTCCTGGTTTTTCCTGGAATTTCCTATTTTCTTTTATTCCTTTTTACTACATCACCCAGGACACCTCACCGGGACACCTCAGCAGCACATTTCTCACATGTCTAAAATCCGAGACACCTCATCAGCTGACTCAGCCTGCTGACTCACCGGTCCAGAGTCTTGCACTGTAATACATGTCATTAGCTTTATCTGCTTCCTTTAGATCAGTTCCATGTGGCACCTGGAAGGGACCTTTCACGTCTTCCAATGCTATCCAGATAAGTCCCGGACTTTATCTGACTACCTCCTCGGTTATCGTGCCAACCGAGTAACTTTACTTTTTTGAAAAGTCACTAAATCATTATTTTAATGTCACTTTTTCTCACATTTATGCTGGGCTACGTTTTTGGGACTGGGAATATCATCTTGGGTCTCTGATCCAGCCCAAGTACTCTGATGGCATGATTCCCAAGAAACACCCCTTGGCAAATTACCAAAATGCCCTTAGTCTCTCTTTTTTTACTTTACTAGGTCTAGGGGCATTATTGTCTTTTTCCATCTTACTAGAGTATTCTCTGACCCTGGTCAATTATCCAGATAACTTCCCTGGACTGTCTAACCTTAGGCAAATGACCAAAATACCCTTTACTCATTCTTCATCTGTTCTATAACATAGAGGCATTTTCGTCGTTTCGCACCTTTTTCCCGGACACTGGCCCCTTTTACCACTGGACTGATCTAATGGGCCTAGGCCTTCCCTGGTATCACGAAAGGCCTTAGAAATACTATACGGCCCCCTGGCCACAGTCCGATCATCCCTATCAGGACTGCTTTTCCTTTACCTATTATAACTATAAATTCCCATCTTCCGGAATTTTTACAGAAAAATCGGGACCTCAAATCAAAATTCTGTGTTGCGTCATTCAACCCGGAATCCTTTTCTCTATCTCCCGGTATTTTCAGATATTTTATCCGGGCTGGGCTATTTTGGCCTGAAAGTACGCTCCCGCGCACACTTTTCAAAAATGACCATTTTACCCCTGGTCACATTTCTAATTCTTTCATACCTATAGAGACCTCGTATGCACATTTCACAGTTCAGTGAAATGATCAGCATAATTTTCTATATTTTCTGGCAAAATATCGTACTCATCGGCTACAGCCTGATATTTCCCATAATTACGATTTTGCCCCTGCATTCTCTTTCTGGCCCTGTTACTCATCTTTTCATCCTTCATCTTAAGTTCTAGAAATTCTCTTTTAATAACTCATCCCTTAAACTCTTCGGGAGTCATTGTTAATTGAAAGGTTCGACAACCCGCCCATATCAGGTTATCTTACACAGGAGCCAGCCCATATCAAGCTACCTGCAGAATTTCTAGGCTTAAGACTTAGGATATTCCTCACATTCCTCATTTTGAACCTAGGTGAACTGTCCCGATTCTGTAGGTTAAAGACTTAACTCATCTTTAAATCCTGAAGGACTTAGCTCATCCCTCGGATCCCTACAAAATACAGGTAAGAGATCCACCCATATCATATTACTACCCTGGGACTACTGGTTTGCAGCCTGCCCATATCAGACTACTTCCCAGTTCTCCTAGACCAAAAATTAGGATGTTACATTGTGGGCCATTAAGTGTAATTATGAAAAGTTAAGGTACTTAATTGAAAAGAGGAAAAGTTCCAGGGGCCAAATGGTAATTATAGAAAGTTGAGGTGGAAGTGGCTTAGAACTTCCCAGAAGTATTCCAGTCCCAAATTTCATCAGAAGATAGAGAAAGTTGTGCTAGTTAATCTAGCCTAATACAAAAATTTTATTAGAGTTTCAGATAGCTAAAATTTATCTAATAGTCAGAAAGTTATCTGAATTTTTTATCAGATCTCTTGGACCTCAGATATGAGTGAAAAGTTACAGGAATGTGCGCCCTGTGAAGCTAGAGGTCAAGGAACTGACAGAATCCCGAAAGGAGTTCTGTAGGAAAAGTTATTCATTTTCTAGTGAATTTAGATAGGAGTTTGTGAGCTCTTGGGATCCGATAGGGGGATTTATCGATAACCAAACTTGGACTGAATGAGCCGAGATGGCATCACTCAGAGGCCCATAATGACAGCAACTGAGGCTAGGCCCATGATATCAGTTCATCAGGGAAAAGGGGCAGTGTCCAGAAGTTTGCAGAAAATGTGCGAAATTATGAAAATGCCCCTGTGTTGTACTAATGAACAAGAGATGAATGGAGGGCATTTTAGTCATTCTAGATAGGCCAAAATGCCAAGGCAGGTACAAGAAGAGTTATTCAGAGACAGTATATGCTCTGATAAGGTGCAAAGAGGTGTGAAATGACAATTTTGCCCTTAGGGTCAATATAGTGCAGGAAAAGGCACCAATGGTATTTTGGTCATTCCACAATGGATGGATATCAAATGAAATTTGATAGTAAATTCTTATAATTAATATGAGAATTTATGAAACTAACAGAAGTAAAAAAAGAGTCCTGTAGAATTAATTATGAAATTTACGATGGAAAAGGACACCGATAAAGGGTTTAAAGGAAATGTATGTAATTTTTATCAGGACTTCTGGGTCTCAGAAAATTATGAAACTTTGCAGAGGATTCATTTCATATTAGAATGAATTTCTAAAAATGTTATAACCATTAAAAGAGGTGTTTAGCTTTTATTCCAAGATCAGGGTAGTTTAAGGATATCGGTATAAGGAAAGTGCATTGGAATTTATGCCAAGTAGCTATTGGACCTAAAAGAGGCCCAACATTTCATCCTAGGGAAACCCAATAAGTCCCAAAAGTTGTGTTGGAGCCAAGTCCAATACATAATAATTTATGGATTTTTTGAAAAGAAAAAAAGGAATAAAGTAAGAATTATGATTTGCACATGGTGGGACCCATAAGGCTTTCCACATGGCATCCAAGACAAGGGGGTGGAGAAAATTTTTGTCATGTGATTTTTTCTCAACTTGGCTTGGTGGGCAAGACAAGATTCAAGGTGTAATCTTGGCCATTAGATCAAATAGTAGCCAAAGCAATCTTGGCCATCCATTTTCCATGGAATTTTTCTATAAATCCCCCACCAATTCTGCATAAACCGTAGCTCATGGAACCCTTGGGGAACCTCTTGCAAAATGAAAACTCAAGCCAAGACAAAGAAGAATCCAAGGTCCAAAGTTCAAGCAAGCTAGAGATTAAAGGTAAGCAATCTATCCTAGCTTATTTTCCTTTGATTTGGGAGCTTGAACTTAGGGTTTTCATGGAAGAAAGATGAGTTTTCTGCTATCCAAAACCTTAGATGAAAGAAGAAAGAAGAGATTAAAGTTAGAGTTGTGAGATTAAAGTTTAAACAAGCTAGCTAGATGATTGGTTGTTGAATCAAGTTGATATTTTTGACTTTGCCATGGAGGAAATATTTCGGTTTGCACTATTCATGCACTTCTCATGATAGAAGGATATGCAATTTCAATGATCTAATGCTTCCATTGAGTTTATATGATGATTTTGTGTAGGATTGGATAGGTTTTGAGCCTTGGAAGCATTGGAATTGAAAGTTGTAATGTTTGGAATTCTTCTCTGTTACTGTTCACTCGCATGAACAGTGATTGGGATCTCATGATTTTGATGCTTCCAATGGTTTTAAAATGAAAAGTTGTGTGGGGTAAAGTAGAGAAACAAGTATGGGAAGCATTGGAATCAAGATGAGAACTTTTGGAAGAATTGTGCATGTTTTCCAAATCTGTACAGAACAGTGCATAGGAGCTGGAATTTCATTATTCTAAGCTCATAAATGAATTCAAAAGGTGAAATTGTGTAGGGTAAGGTCAAGACATCAATTGATTCAAAGGCCAAGGCAATTGGTAAAGGTTAGAGGAAGTTATGTTAGTTAAATGTTCAAGAGAGATAGTCTTGAATAATGCCTGAGTTCATGGTCCTAATGAATTATATGATGAATATGAATGTGCTTAGGACCTTGCAACATCCAAGAAGATGTTGAGAAGTGGTTGACCGAAAGGTTTCATGGTTGGAAAGTTTAGGGAGCAAGTGCAAGAATAAGGAAGAAAGATTAAGTTCAAGGTAGTGGACTTACATCTTTTTGTGCTTGATGTGGTATGCTTATGTGTTGACATGCATATGATATTTGAATGATGTTGTGACATGAGAAAAGATGTTGAATATGTTATGAAGAACATGTTTCCCATGGCCATGCATTTTTATGCAAAGTTTATAGCATTATGGCATGTCACTAATTAAAGAAAGTTTAATGAAATTACATATCATGCATTAGCATCTGAAACATCCTCCCTTAGACTCCTCAGAGTACACTTACGGAAGCAATATTAACTTGATTATATCTTAACTTAAGCCCAGAAATTTAAAATTTTACTCTTAAGTTCCTTATTCTGAACCTTTACTTTGAGAACTGGTTTATCTCATTCTACACATCCAAATGAGGCTTATTACCTATCCACGTAATGCCCCAGATGTGTACAACTGGCTCACCAAATTTCGTGGCAAAATTCTTTCATTTACTAGGTCAAACTGAGGTCAGAACACTGCTACCTCAAGACCTGCGAATTTTTATTTTAATTCGTCATCCCAAATTGAACATGCCAAACAATATTTATTATTAAATAATAAAATGTCATACAACAGAATATACACAAAATTTCATATTTCTATTACATCTTTTCCTGCTGAATTTCGGCAGTATAACCGCTAGGCTTCATCTGTACAAAGAACTGAACTGTACTGATTCGGTAATTCCCTCATGAGAACTACCATTCTACGTAAGTACCCAGGAAAGACTGGATGAACCGACTAGGTCCACTCACATCCAGCCTCCTTAGACAGCACCTACGTACACAGTACTTATCATATTCTAATGTTCAGTCTTAAATTCGGCAGCATAACGGCGTCTCTCAAAATTCTTAAAATTCACTTCAACATAATCTCCCTGTAATGGGTTAGACATGGGGAATGAGATTTGGGGGAATCTCAGTAGTAATAACCATAACAATATATGTAATGCAGAGTGACAGTGCTTGCTTGTGATTGTGTACAGATAGGTATGCTGCGTGCTTCCATACTCAATAACATATGATCATAGCATTGTAATAGAGCTTCAAGCATAACATATAAGACAAAAATCCAACCAAACAATAGCACAACAAATCACAAAGCCATTACATATAAGCTAGGATTAGTTACTACCTCAAAGGCTCAGCAGAACTCTACTATCTCTATTATGCTTCCAGCTCCGCCAGAACTTCCTTTCTTTCTTTCTTTCTTTCTCCTTCTCTCTCTTTCTCTTGCCAAAACCGTGGGATACATGAAATGGGAGGGGATGGGGTATTTATAGTTTCCTTCGATGGCATTCCTATAATTTTGAAGCCATCTGAACATGTGGTCCTGGTTTTTCCTGGAATTTCCTATTTTCTTTTATTCCTTTTACTGCATCATCAAGGGACACCTCATCAGTCACATTTCTCACATGGCAAAATTGAGAGAGCCAAGAAACCTTCTGGAAGCTTTCAAGTCTAGTCCAGTACCGGTCCGGTCCGATTTCCCACAAACCGGACTCAACGGCTGAGATTATGCCATGTGTCCTTAACTTTTCTTCTCCCTCTAGACCAGTGCCATGTGACACCTGGAAGGGACCTTTCACGCCATCCCATGACCTCCAGATAAGTTTCGGACTTTATCTGATCACCTCCTCGGTTATCGTGCCAACCGAGTAACTTTACTTTACTGAAAAGTCACTAAATCATTATTTTAATGCCACTTTTTCTCACATTTATGCTGGGCTACGTTTTTGGGCCTGGGAATATCATCTTGGGTCTCTGATCCAACCCAAGTACTCTGATGGCCCGATTCCCAAGAAACACCCCTTGGTAAATTACTAAAATGCCCTTGGTTCCTTTTTCTTTTCTTTAACGAGTCTAGGGGCATTATTGTCTTTTCACCTCTTACCAGAGTACTCTCTGACCCTGGTCAACTATCCAGATATCCGGTTTTTATTGTCTAACCTTAGTCAAATGACCAAAATACCCTTTACTCATTCTTCAGTTATTCTATAATATAAGGGCATATTCGTCATTTTGCACCTTTTTCTCGGACACCGGCCCCTCTTACCACTGAACTGATATTATGGGCCTGGGCCTTCCCTGGTGTCACTATGGGTCTTGAAAACTCTAACATCCCAATTTTTGGTCTAGGAGAACTGGGACGTAGTCTGATATGGGCAGGCTGCTAAACCCGTAGTCCCAGGGTAGTAATCTGATATGGGCGGATCACTTACCTGTATTTTGTAGGAATCCGAAGGATGAACTAAGTCCTTCAAGATTTAAAGATGAGTTAAGTCTTTAACCTACAGAATCGGGACAGTTCACCTAGGTTCAAAATGAGGAATGTGAGGAATATCCCTTTGAGCAGAAGTCCCCGAAACATACAAAGGGTTTTTAGGGACTAAACTGCAAATAAGTCCAGGGACTGATATAGTGAAAGTCTCTAGAGATATGATGGCCATTTATGCAAAGAAAGGGATTAAATTGCAAAAGAAAGAAAATGAAGGGGCTTAAGTGCAATTATGGAAAGTATAAAGCCAAAAAGGAAAAGTAGAGAAAAAGGTAGGGTCCTTAAGTGTAATTTTAGCCAAATAAAAAGGGACTTAATTGAAAAGAAGAAAAGTTCCTTGGGGCTAAAGTGTAATTAAAGAAAGTCAGGCCAGAAGTGGTTTGGACTGTCCGGAAGCATTTCAGTCCCAGATTTCACCGGTAGAGAGAGCAAGTGATGCTCGATAATCTGGCTTGATACAGGAATTTTTGAAGACTCCAGATAGCCAAAAATAGACTATTCGTCCAAAAGTTATAAAAATTCATACCGGATATCCTAGATTTCATATCTAGGTGAGAAAATACAGGATGATGCGTCCTTATAGGGCGGATGTCAGGAAACTGACAGAATACCGATAGGAGGCCTGTAGAAAAAGTTATTCACAAATCGGAAAATCCAGACGGGAGTGTGAGGCCTCCGGGTATCCGATAGGGAAATTTATCGGTATTTGAAAAAGGATTGAATGAGTTCGGATAACCTCAGTCAGATGACTGTTATGACTCACAGGGATGCCTGAACACCGCAGGCCAGTGTATCGGACAAAAGGAGCCGGTGTCCGAATATGGGTATAAACGGTGAATAATAGATAAAATATTCAATAAACATTAACGGGGGAAGATTCCTCGTAATACGTGCCATGGAGGTAATGGACCCAGAAAGGCCCAATAATGGAGCCAACAAAGGCCCAGTAAAACCCTTGGACTGATAGGTGGGCCAGTGTCTGGCAGAACCCCGGAAAAGTGTGAAATTACGAAAATGCCCCTGTGTTGTACAAAAGGGTAACAGATGAATGAAGGGCATTTTGGTCATTCTGGACAGGACCAGAAGCTAAGGTACATATAGATATAGTTACTTAGAGTCAGTATATACCCTGACAGGGTACAGAAGGGTGTAAAATGATGATTTTACCCTTAGAGTAAAGATAGTGCAAGAAAGGGCACTCAAGGGTATTTTGGTAATTTGCCAAGGGATATTTCTTGGGAATCGAGCCATCAGAGTACTTGGGCTGGATCAGAGACCCAAGATGATGTTCCTAGAGCCCAAAAACGTAGCCCATGAAGTATGTGGGAAAAAGTGGCATTAAAATACTATTTTAATACTGTTTCAATAAAGTAAATTACTCGGTCGGCACAATAACCGAGGAGGTGATTAGATAAAGTCCTGGATTTATCTGGATAGCATTGGAAGGCGTGAAAGGTCCCTTCCAGATGCCACATGGCATCATTTTTGAGGCAGAAGAAAAGTTAAGGACACATGGCACAATCTTAGCCGGTAAGTCCAGTTTGTGGGAAATCGGACCGGACCGGTACTGGATTGGACTGGAACTACTGAGTCAGCTGATGAGGTGTCCAAGAAGGCTTCAATTTCGCCATGTGAGAAATGTGCATGATGAGGTGTCCCATGAGGTGGCATGGAGATGATGTCATGCATGATGCAGTAAAAGGAATAAAGAAAAATAGGAAATTCAGGAAAAACCAGGACCACAGGATCAGATGGCTTCAAAATTACAAGAATGCCATTGACCAAAACTATAAATACCCCCTCCCCCTCCCATTTCATGCATCCCACGGTTTTGGCAAGAGAAAGAGAGAGAAAGAAGAGAGAGAAGGAGAAAGAAAGAAGAAAGGAAGTTCTGGCAGAGCTAGAAGCAGTATAGAGATAGTAGAGTTCTGCTAAGCTTTTGAGGTAGTAAGTAATCCTAGCTTTTATGTAATGGCTTTGTGATTTGTTGTGCTATTGTTTGGGTGGATAGTTGTCTTATATGTTATGCTTGAAGCTCTATTACAATGCTATGATCATATGTTATTGAGTATGGAAGCACGCAGCATACTTATCTGTACACAATCACCAGCAAGCACTGTCACTCTGCATTACATATATTGTTATGATTATTACTACTGAGATTCCCCCGAATCTCATTCCCCATATCTAACCCATTACAGGGAGATTATGTTGAAGTGAATTTTAAGAATCTTGAGAGACGCCGTTATGCTGCCGAATTTAAGACTAAACATCAGAATATGATAAGTACTGTGTACGTAGGTGCTGTCTAAGGAGGCTGGAAGTGAGTGGACCTAGCCGGTTCATCCAATCTTTCCTGGGTACTACGTAGAATGGTAGTTCTCATGAGAGAATTACCGAATCAGTACGGTTCAGTTCTTTGTACAGATGAAGCCTAGCGGTTATACTGCCGAAATTCGGGCAGGAAGAGATGTAATAAAAATATGAGAATTTTGTATATATTCTGTTGTATGACATTTTATTATTTAATAATAAATATTGTTTGGCATGTTCAATTTGTGAATGGGGAATTAAAAGAGAAATTCGCAGGTCCTGAGGTAGCAGTGTTCTGGCCTCAGTTTGACCTAGTAAACGAAGGAGTTTGGCCACGAAATTTGGTGAGCCAGTTGTATACATCTGGGGCATTACGTGGATAGGTAATAACCCTTGTTTGTATGTGTAGAATGAGATAAATCAGTTCTCAAATTAAAGGTTCAGAATAAGGAACTTAAGAGTAGAAATTTTAAATTTCTGGGCTTAAGTTAAGATATAATCGAGCTAATATTGCTTCCGCAAGTGTACTCTGAAGAGTCTAAGGGAGCATGTTTCAAAAACACTGTATGGCCTCTGGCCACAGTCCGATCATCTCTATTTGGACTGCTTTTCCTTTACCGATTATAATTGTAAATTCCCATCTTCCGGAATTTTTACAGAAAAATCGGGACCTCAAATCAAAATTCTGTATGACGTCATTCAACCCGGAATCCTTTTCTCTATCGCCCTGTATTTTCAGATATTTAATCCGGATCGGGATATTTTTTCCTAAAAGTACGCTCCCGCGCACACTTTTCAAAAATGACCATTTTACCCTTGGTCATATTTCTAATTCTTTCATACTTATAGAGACCTCATATGTACATTTCACAGTTCAGTGAAATGATCAGCATAATTTTCTCTATTTTCTGGCAAAATATGGTACTCATCGGCTACTAGCCCGATCTTTCCCATAATTATGATTATGCCACTGAATCCTCTTTATGGCATCTTAACCTCATCTTCTCATCCCTCATCTTAAGGTCTAGAAATTCTCTTTCAATAACTCATCCCCTAAACTCTTCGGGAGTCATTGTTAATTGAAAGGCTCGACAACCCGCCCATATCAGGTTATCTTACACCGGAGCCAGCCCATATCAAGCTACCTGCAGAATTTCTAGGCTTAAGACTTAGGATATTCCTCATATTCCTCATTTTAAACCTAGGTGAACTGTTCTGATTTTGTAGGTTAAAGACTTAACTCATCTTTAAATCCTAAAGGACTTAGCTCATCCCTCGGATTCCTATAAAATATAGGTAAGTAGTCTGCCCATATCAGATTACTACCTTGGGACTACGGGTTTAGCAGCCTGCCCATATCAGACTACCTCCCAGTTCTCTTAGACCCAAAAATCGGGATGTTACAGCATCCATCTTGCATTTTTAAGTGGTAATGTTTGCTATTGAGATTCCCTAGAATCTCACCCTCCCACAACCAACCAATTTAGGTCAAGCATGATGGAAAATGTATGCATGGAGAAGAGATAAAGAATGGAGGAAAGAAAGTGAACAATTTGATACTTTCACTTATGATGTATGGTTTGTTCCAATTATGTAAAGTGTGTAATTATGTGATGGAAATGTATGAAATAATTATAGAATATGTCCATGATGTATATAAATGCATGAGAGACCAAAGAGATGGTTTATGCATGTTGGAGCAATTATTGAGAATTAAAGAAAGGAACCTGAAATGGTAAAAATGTAGGTCCTAAAGCAGTTTTTTTGTGGCTTCAGTTTGACATAGCAAATGAAAGAATTAACTCACAAAATTTTATGAGCTTAAAGTACACATATGGAGCTTTAAATCCATATGTAATATGTCTCATTTGGATAAGGGAACCAAGAGAACAAATTTTCCAAATATGGGGACCAGAATCTGTTTTCAGGATTTTTGACCAAATGAACAGTGAACTTTGACGAATAAACTGTATCAATTGGCTAAGCATTTAGTCAGGAAATTATTTTCCCTTAAACGTCAAGATGTTAGCTTTCGAGTAGAATTTTGAACTACTTTATTTTGATTTTTCTAGAATTAATTATAATTTTTCAAAGCTCATCACCTAATCTGGAATACCATATGAACAGTAACTCGCCAAGAGTAAAAATTCCAGATTTAGCTAATGGACTTCCAAAGTCTTGTAAGTGGTTCTAAATGCTACCGAATGGTCCCTAAGACGTACGAAAGTAAGGATATTTCATTTTAGTATCAGAACAGAAGTTTCTGGCTTCAGATAAGATAATCCCCAGACCCTAACTCTAAGTAATAAGTATGTTGTTAAGTTAGAGTATTTATTGGGATAGTTAGCCTTCCTTATTTAAGCAAATGTGTCAAGAGTAGACATGGGGATTCATAAAGTTAAGTTTGAGCCATCAGTTAATCAGGGAAACCCCCAACCAGTAATAATATATGAAGATGATATACATCCAGACTTTGACTCTTCAGATGGTGAAGAGAGTTCAGACGATTTTATAGGGGATCAGTTAATAAGGTATACTGAAACATCCTTCCTTTCATATGTCTTAGGGACCATTCAGTAGCATTTAGAACCACTTTCAAGGTTATTGAAGTCCAATTTCTCAATCTGGAGTTTTACTCTTATCGAGTACTGTTCACTATTTGACTTCCAGATGAGTGACCTGACTTCGAAAAATCATAACTAATTCTAGAAAAATCGAAATGAAGTGGTTCCAATTGATACACAAAGCTAACTCAATTATATTTCAGGGAAAAATAACTAGTTGACCATTCATTGACCTAGTCAACGTCAGTCAACGTTTCTATTTTACTGTTCATCCAGCGTTTTTCTCCTGAATCCAGCATTCTGGTCCCAACTTTGATAATTTATATCTCCTTGTGTAGACATCCAAATGAGACGTTTTATATATAAAATTAAAGCTTGGTATGTATACTATTTACCATAAAAATTTCGTACATTTATTCTTCGATTTACTATTTTTAATCATTTATCAAACATGACCTTGTCACCACGTATTACTGTTCATAGCGTTAATTTTCAGCAACCAACATTACATACATAGGCATACATCCATCATATATTAGTCAAACATGCCAAACAACAATTATTATTAATTAATAAGTTGTTTTACATCCAGTCATGTACATAAATTCTCATATCTCTATTACATCTTTTCCTGCCTGAAATCCGGCAGCATAACCGCTACGTTTCATCTGTACAAAGAACTGAACCGTACTGATTCGGTAATCCCCTCATGAGAACTAACATTCTACGTAGTACCCAGGAAAGACTAGATGAACCGGCTAGGTCCACTCACTTCTAGCCTCCTTAGACAGCACTACGTACACAGTACTTATCATATACTGATGTTCAGTCTTTACTTCGGCAGCATAACGGTGTCTCTTAAAATTCCCAGAATTCATTTTGACATAACCTCCCCTGTAATGGTTTACTTATTGGGATGAGATTCGGGGGAATCTCAGTAGCAACAATCATAACAATATATGTAATGCAGAGTGACAGTGCTTGCTTGTGATTGTGTACAGATAAGTATGCTGCGTGCTTCCATGCTTAGTAACATATGATCATAGCATTATAGCAGAGCTTCAGACATAACATATAAGACAACAATCCAACCAAACAATAGCACAAGAAATCACAAAGCCATTACATAAAAGCTAGGATTAGTTACTACCTGGCTAGCTTAGCAGAACTCCATTATCCTTATTCTGCTTCCAGCTCCCAGAACTTCCTTACTTCCTTTTCTCCTTTCTCTCTTCCTTTCCTTCTCCTTCTCTTTCTTCTTTCTCTCCCTTCTCCCTTGCCTTGCGTGAATGAAAATGGAATGGAGGGGGGGTATTTATAATTGCCTTCAATGGCAATTCTGCAGTTTCTATGAACTTTGATCCTGCGGTCCTGGTTTTTCCTGGATTTTCCTATTTTCTTTAATTCCTCCTTTACTGCATCATGCATGACATCATTGGGACACCTCATCAGGACACCTCAGCGCCACATTTATCACATGTCTGAAATCCTGGACACCTCAGCAGCTGACTCACCTGTCCAGTCTCTTGCCTCGTAATACGTGTCCTCAACTTTTTCTTCTGCCTTTATGTTGGCGCCATGTGTCATCTTACTGGCACCTGTAACTCCTTCCAATGCTATCCCGATAAATCTAGGACTTTATCTGATCGCCTCCTCTGTTATCGTGCCGACCGAGTAACTTTACTTTATTGAAACAGCATTAAAATAGTATTTTAATGCCACTTTTTCCCACATATCACTAGGCCTACGTTTTTGGGCTCTGGGAATGTTATCTTGGATCCTGATCAAGCCCAAGTACTCTGATGGCTCGATTCCCAAGAATCAGCCCTTGGCAAATTACCAAAATGCCCTTGGGTGCCCTTTCTTGTATCATTTTAACCCTAACGGTAAAATCGTCATTTCATACCCTTCTGTACTCTGTCAGGGTATATACTGACTCTCAGTAACTTTATCTGTATGTACCTTGGCTCCTGGGCCTGTTCAGAATTACCAAAATGCCCTTCATTCATCTGTTACACTTTTGTACAACACAGGGGCATTTTCGTAATTTCGCACTTTTCCGGGGTTCTGCCGGACACTGGCCCACCTATCAGTCCAAGTGTCTTACTGGGCCTTTGTTGGCGCCATTATTGGGCCTTTCTGGGTCTAATATCCTCATGGCATGCATTACGAGGAATCTTCCCCGTTAATAATTATTGAATATTTTATCTATTATTCACCGTTTATACACATATCCGGACACCGGCTCCTTCTGTCCGAAACACTAGCCTGCGGTGTTCAGGCATCCCTGTGAGTCATATCAGTCATCTGACTGAGGTCATCCGAACTCATTCAGTCCCTTTTTAAATACCGATAAATCTCCCTATGGGATCCCCAAAGGCCTCACACTCCCGTCTGGATTTTCTAATTTGCGAATAACTTTTTCTACAGGCCTCCTATCGGTATTCTGTCAGTTTTCCGACATCCGCCCCATAAGGACGTATCATCCTGTATTTTCTCACCTAGATCTGATATCTAGGATATCCGGTATGAATTTTTATAACTTTTGGACGATCAGTCCATTTTTGGCTATCTGGAGTCTTCAAAAATTCCTGTATTAAGCCAGATTACCGAGCGTCCCTTGCTCTCTCTACCGGTGAAATCTGGGACTGAAATGCTGTCGGACAGTCCAAACCACTTCCGGCCTGACTTTCTTTAATTACAATTTAGCCCCAGGGAACTTTTCTTTTTTTCATTTAAATCCCTTTTTATTTGGCTAAAATTACACTTAAGGACCACACATTTTTGTCTACTTTCCTTTTTGGCTTTGAAACTTTCCATAATTGCACTTAAGTCCTTTCATTTCCTTTACTAGGTCTAGGGGCATTATTGTCTTTTCATATTTTACCAGAGTATTCTCTGGCCCTGGTCAACTATCCAGATACCCCTTCTTGACTGTCTAACCTTAGCCAAATGACCAAAATACCCTTTACTCATTCTTCAGTTATTTTATAACATAAGCGTATTTTCGTCATTTTGCACATTTTTCCCGGACACCGGCCCCTCTTACCACTGAACTGATATTATGGGCCTGGGCCTTCCCTGGTGTCACTACGGGCCTTAGAAAACATTGTATGGCTTCTGGCCATAGTCCGATCATCTCTATTCGGACTGCTCTTCCTTTACCGATTATAACTGTAATTTCCCATCTTCGAGGATTTTTATAGAAAAATCGGGACCTCAAATCAAAATTCTGTGACTCCTCATTCAATCCGGAATCCTTTTCTCTATCTCCTGGTATTTTCAGATATTTTATCCGGACCGGGCTGTTTTGGCCTGAAAAAGCACTCACGCGCACACTTTTCCAAAATGACCATTTTACCCCTGGTTATATTTCTAATTATTTCATACACCTAGAGACCTCATATGTACATTTCACAGTTCAGTGAAATGATCAACATAATTTTCTCTATTTTCTGGCAAAATATGGTACTCATCGGCTACCAGCCCGATCTTTCCCATAATTACGATTATGCCCTTGAATTCTCCTTCTGGCCTCTCTAGGCCTAAAAATTGGGGTGTTACATTTCTACCCCCCTTAAAATAAATTTCGTCCTCGAAATTTACTTGGCATCTTAGTCAACGATCCTGGATATAGCTCTTCTGTATATCCTTTCTTGGTTTATGACTAAGGCTTGGGGCATTCATCCTCTTATACTTAGGGACAACTCATTACACTTGTGAGTAGTGTCCATTTCTTTCATATCTTATCCCTTAGAATTTTTATGTAATTATGGGTTTACATTACTCCTCTTACACTTTGCAAATCTCTCAGGAGAAATATTGTTCTTCTGACTTCCTTTCTCCTGATACGAGATCATAACCCAGATAACTTCTCTGACTTTTCTTAACTGTTCTCATAACTTCATACACCTATGCCAAACCTTTGTGGCATTTGCACTTTCTTATCCCTTCTTAGGGCTTACATATCTTTAGGCTACTCTTGCCTTAGCACCTTTCAATTTAACGTGCTACTGGGTTAGGGCTAGATTACTCTTTGTATAGCTGTATGCCCTAGCAATCTCTTTCTTATAGAACTACGTTCTATCTCTGCTTTGCCTTAGACCCTCTTCTCTAGGTCTCTCTCTGGCCTGTGAATCTCTCATGACTTGTTATCATGACCACTTTCTTTAGATCCGAAAAGAACTCTTCATTATCCATATCATCATCTAGGCATATAGTTCCTTACAGCTCAGTCGCCCTTACAGCTATGGTTCTTCTTAACCATTCTTAGGGTCGACTTTAGGGAATATTGAAGACTGTGTCTGGGGTAAGAGCAAATACCTTTCCTAGGGATGTCCGCATTCTTAGGGCAACCTCTTACAAAGTGGCCTTTCTTACCACAACCGCTTTGCCCTGCTCGACATTCCCATGTGCCATGGCTCTTTCCACCACAATGACATCTCTGCTCTCCAATCTGATCATTACCTTGACCAGTCCCTTGTCTGAACTATCTCCTCTTTCTCTTGCTATTGGCTTTACAACTTGAGCTACCTCCCAGAGTGCTCTTAGCCAACGCCTTTCTATTCTCAACACATAGAGGATTCTGTTCTTTGCTTCTCAGGCATACTTCTACCAAACTTTGAATATCAGTACTCAGCTTTGGACTTGGACTCCATCTTTGCTAAGGGAAAGCTAAGTTTAGTCTGTATACTAGAGGCTACCTGAGAAAACCATTATAAAATAATTTCTCTGGGTGAGTTTATCAACTAGTGAAGCTTCCTCACCTTAACTTCGTCTTTGGCATTCATCTTCCCAAAGAGATACTACATTGTACTCATGTCTCATGGCTCATTACTTTCCTCAGGCTAGGTCTAACTGCGACCTCGGGATCTAACTGCGATCAACCGTTAGCCTTTTCAGAATCTAACTGCGATTCTGAAGCTGTTAGGATCTAACTGCGACAATGGAGCCATGCTAGGATCTAACTGTGACCCTCCAGAATCTAACTGCGATTCTTTTGTACTGTATATCTCCCGAAGATTTTAAACCAACAGACTAAGTTATAAGGTTAACTGCTTCCACCTGTTGATAACTCCATAAATAAACATTTGAAAATTTTATAGCCTCATATTATTTACCCAGACTTTACTTACTTCCTCTCTTACTCAGGAGTTCCTTCTCATCTTTCAACCTGTGCTCTAACTACGAGCCATTATGCTCTAACTGCGAGCATTCTACATCAGATCCAACTCTTATCTGAAGAGTGATCTATACTCATCTGAATCTAGCTCTATCTGAGAGCCACCTGTTTCAGATCCAACTCTTATCTGAAGAGTGATCTAGAAAAATCCCTTTACCGTTATCTGTATACCATTCCGCTCAATAGAAATGGCCCTGAGTACTGTATTCACAAGCCTATAGAAATTCCTGAGTAACCTCAATCATACATCATGTCTGAGTATCATATCATAACTTATCGTCCCATAAACTGAGACTATCTATCATCCTCAATACATTCATATCATCCTCATATCATATGGTATGGGAGCAACATACTTTCTCATAACTTTCTTATCTCATATATGTACTCATATATACTCTACCCTGCATGTACTGCAAAAGGGGAGTATCCATTCATCAGAGCATACTCTAACATGCATGTCATCATATGACAACTGCAAGGAGATGCAACTTTCATAACTTATGGCAATATAAGCCATATCATCATCATATTTTGCTCAATCATCCATTAGATATCGTAACAATCTAAGTAAGCCTCAAAACATATTTTCTTTATCATATTATTTGTCAGATCATCATCTGATCATACTATCAATCGCATTATCTGTCAGATTATCGATCACATGCTCAGGATCTGACAAGCACATCAGTCTATCTTACTTAGGCTGCCACACTACCCTCTTACCAGGGTATAGACTCAACCCTTCACTATTTTATCTTACTTAAGGAATAGGGGAGTCACTTTATCTCTTAACTGTGGCTACCTCTTTACTATCTCTCAACTTCTTCTATCTTTCCATTAATCCCTATCTATTCTCGACCGGACTATGGTTCCTTATTGGTCTTTCTCTTTATCCTAGCGAACTTGAGTCGCATGGATCTCATTCATCATCTTTTGCTAGTACTTCTATTCTCTAGGGTATTCTCCCCTAGGTCTACTACTTCTTGGTGATGGAATCCCTCTGCTCAGGGAACATTTAGCTCTTTATCTATTAACCATCACGTCTCTAACTTTAGGCCATGTGCTAGGATCATTTCTAGCAAATCTCAATCTAACTTTTAGGTCTTCTATTCAGATTAGCTGAATAAAACCCCTATAATGTAGATCTACTCTTAGTTATCACATGGAGGATCTACTTTAAACCTCGTCTTAAACTGATCTTTCGGTTCTCAGTGTCTTTGTACTGTCTAGCTTATCATATGTTATACCAATCCTCTAGCTGGTGGACTTCAGCGAGTTTGGTACCTTCATTCTCTTCATCATATGGCCTCTGCCAATTATAGTCGCCACTTGAGAACTTCATAGTCGCAACTCACATGCTCTGTGACTTTTAGTTGCAACCGTCGCACACTACTCGTCACGACCTGGCATCTCTGCGTCCTTTAGTCGCAACCTGTAACATTGCTACCTGAACTCCTTTGTACACTGGTCGCGTACTGCCATATTACTCATTGCGACCTGAGGTCTTCTCACGTCGTAACATCAACTTATTTGTACATATTATTCGCGACATAAGACTCCTCTTTTCTACTTCCTACTTTTAAAACCTGTAATCATACTCATCCTTATACATAGGCAACATACTAGGTATAGGGTAGCTCAATAGTGTGCATACTGGACAATACAATCCAATCACATACCGGATTTATCCATTCATTAGCCAGTGGAAACAAAACACACATAAACTCGTACCTTAATTTAGCACAGGCGACTTTCTTATCTCGTTGCCAGTCAGGTATATACTCTTCCCTGAGCTGGGTATCTTTCGCCTGTTGTGTTCTGTGGATACTCCCTGGCATAATGTACATATTTTCCACACCTATAGCGTAACCCTTGACCTACTGGGCAAGGCCTCATACCATGGTCTCTACCACAGTTCCTACATTCATTAGGCCTTGGTTGCCTGCTAACTTCTTTTGGCCCACTACCTAGCTTACTTCCCTGTTTCTTATTAACTTCTGACCCATATGCTGGCCCATTTCTCTTTTTACTGTTCCTTCACAAGGAACCTGGTGACATCACTTTCAGTGGTACTGATGGAGTAAGCTCACTCTTTTCTGGTTATTGCACATTCTTTTCTAGCTTGTAAACTGCCAGCTGGGTCTTTCTTTCAGTGGGATATTCTAAAACCTTAAAGATTTTCTCTAACTAGCTTACCCAATCCTCAGCTGCTTGAGTGTCAAAAGTCCCTTCAACATGGGCGGATCAAATTTATGGAATCATTTCATCCATGTTTGCAGACTTTCCTGGTCATTATTATTTCTTATAGACCCCTGATGTCTATTCATTCCAGTCTTCTCATGATCTGACTGAGGTTCAGGTTCTACATCATTCTCTGGTACTACCTCCTTCTCAGACTGCTGTAAGCTAGAAACTGCAGCAGCAACCGCCGTAGCGATAGTAGAATCTCGTTCTTGATCTTGGCGAGCCTGGGCTGCCCGCATCTCATCGTGACTTATGACTTAACTTGTTGTAACTTGGATATCTGGCATCCTCACTATAGTATCTGGTTACAACACGATACCTCTAGCTACTCTTTGCAGCTTCCTTAGTCGTGAACTGATCAGCTTCTGCCTCTATCCATAGAGGAAATTGCTTCTTAAACATTATTCTGCTTAGTCCAGCCATATTGTGTTAATAAACATGAGACCTCGACTGTGTCAGCTGACTAAGATTAGCCCATCATAATCATATCCTTCGTAAGACTATAAAGCTCGGGGTACAGCCTCATTCATCTGGGTGTCACTGTCTTCTGTCTAAACCTTTCCAAGCAGTGAACACTATCCCTGTATCCTACTCTAGGGAGAGGACCACTCAAACTTCTCATTTGTTTAAGGAATCAAACTAACTATACCAGAGCATCACTGAGCCAGAACCTTCTGTTCTGTGCCATAATCTTATGCTCGGAGCCAGAACCCTTTGTTCTGTGCTAACCTTATTCTGTACTGTCACCATAAATTATCTGTTCAGAGCATTTCCTAAGCCAGAATCCTTTGCTCTGATACCAAAATGAAACATCCTTCCTTTCATATGTCTTAGGGACCATTCAGTAGCATTTAGAACCACTTTCAAGGTTATTGAAGTCCAATTTCTCAATCTGGAGTTTTACTCTTATCGAGTACTGTTCACTATAAAAATTCCAGATGAGTGACCTGACTTCGAAAAATCATAACTAATTCTAGAAAAATCTAAATTAAGTGGTTCCAATTGATACACAAAGCTAACTCAATTATATTTCAGGGAAAAATAACTAGTTGACCATGCATTGACCTAGTCAACGTTTTCTATTTTACTGTTCATCCAGCGTTTTTCTCCTGAATCCAGCATTCTGGTCCCAACTTTGATAATTTATATCTCCTTGTGTAGACATCCAAATGAGACGTTTTATATATAAAATTAAAGCTTGGTATGTCTACTATTTACCATAAAAATTTCGTACATTTATTCTTCGATTTACTATTTCTAATCATTTATCAAACATAACCTTGTCACCACGTATTACTGTTCATAGCGTTAATTTTCAGCAACCAACATTACATACATAGGCATACATCCATCATATATCAGTCAAACATGCCAAACAACAATTATTATTAATTAATAAGTTGTTTTACATCCAGTCATGTACATAAATTCTCATATCTCTATTACATCTTTTCCTGCCTGAAATCCGGCAGCATAACCGCTACGTTTCATCTGTACAAAGAACTGAACCGTACTGATTCGGTAATCCCCTCATGAGAACTAACATTCTACGTAGTACCCAGGAAAGACTAGATGAACCGGCTAGGTCCACTCACTTCTAGCCTCCTTAGACAGCACTACGTACACAGTACTTATCATATACTGATGTTCAGTCTTTACTTCGGCAGCATAACGGTGTCTCTTAAAATTCCCAGAATTCATTTTGACATAACCTCCCCTGTAATGGTTTACTTATTGGGATGAGATTCGGGGGAATCTCAGTAGCAACAATCATAACAATATATGTAATGCAGAGTGACAGTGCTTGCTTGTGATTGTGTACAGATAAGTATGCTGCGTGCTTCCATGCTTAGTAACATATGATCATAGCATTATAGCAGAGCTTCAGACATAACATATAAGACAACAATCCAACCAAACAATAGCACAAGAAATCACAAAGCCATTACATAAAAGCTAGGATTAGTTACTACCTGGCTAGCTTAGCAGAACTCCATTATCCTTATTCTGCTTCCAGCTCCCAGAACTTCCTTACTTCCTTTTCTCCTTTCTCTCTTCCTTTCCTTCTCCTTCTCTTTCTTCTTTCTCTCCCTTCTCCCTTGCCTTGCGTGAATGAAAATGGAATGGAGGGGGGGTATTTATAATTGCCTTCAATGGCAATTCTGCAGTTTCTATGAACTTTGATCCTGCGGTCTTGGTATTTCCTGGATTTTCCTATTTTCTTTAATTCCTCCTTTACTGCATCATGCATGACATCATTGGGACACCTCACCAGGACACCTCAGCGCCACATTTATCACATGTCTGAAATCCTGGACACCTCAGCAGCTGACTCACCTGTCCAGTCTCTTGCCTCGTAATACGTGTCCTCAACTTTTTCTTCTGCCTTTATGTTGGCGCCATGTGTCATCTTACTGGCACCTGTCACGCCTTCCAATGCTATCCAGATAAATCTAGGACTTTATCTGATCGCTTCCTCTGTTATCGTGCCGACCGAGTAACTTTACTTTATTGAAACAGCATTAAAATAGTATTTTAATGCCACTTTTTCCCACATATCACTGGGCCTACGTTTTTGGGCTCTGGGAATGTTATCTTGGATCCTGATCAAGCCCAAGTACTCTGATGGCTCGATTCCCAAGAAACAGCCCTTGGCAAATTACCAAAATGCCCTTGGGTGCCCTTTCTTGTATCATTTTAACCCTAACGGTAAAATCGTCATTTCATACCCTTCTGTACTCTGTCAGGGTATATACTGACTCTCAGTAACTTTATCTGTATGTACCTTGGCTCCTGGGCCTGTTCAGAATTACCAAAATGCCCTTCATTCATCTGTTACACTTTTGTACAACACAGGGGCATTTTCGTAATTTCGCACTTTTCCGGGGTTCTGCCGGACACTGGCCCACCTATCAGTCCAAGTGTCTTACTGGGCCTTTGTTGGCGCCATTATTGGGCCTTTGTGGATCCAATATCCTCATGGCACGCATTACGAGGAATCTTCCCCGTTAATAATTATTGAATATTTTATCTATTATTCACCGTTTATACACATATCCGGACACCGGCTCCTTCTGTCCGAAACACTAGCCTGCGGTGTTCAGGCATCCCTGTGAGTCATATCAGTCATCTGACTGAGGTCATCCGAACTCATTCAGTCCCTTTTTAAATACCGATAAATCTCCCTATGGGATCCCCAAAGGCCTCACACTCCCGTCTGGATTTTCTAATTTGCGAATAACTTTTTCTACAGGCCTCCTATCGGTATTCTGTCAGTTTTCCGACATCCGCCCCATAAGGACGTATCATCCTGTATTTTCTCACCTAGATCTGATATCTAGGATATCCGGTATGAATTTTTATAACTTTTGGACGATCAGTCCATTTTTGGCTATCTGGAGTCTTCAAAAATTCCTGTATTAAGCCAGATTACCGAGCGTCCCTTGCTCTCTCTACCGGTGAAATCTGGGACTGAAATGCTGTCGGACAGTCCAAACCACTTCCGGCCTGACTTTCTTTAATTACAATTTAGCACCAGGGAACTTTTCTTCTTTTCATTTAAGTCCCTTTTTATTTGGCTAAAATTACACTTAAGGACCCCACATTTTTGTCTACTTTCCTTTTTGGCTTTGAAACTTTCCATAATTGCACTTAAGTCATTTCATTTCCTTTACTAGGTCTAGGGGCATTATTGTCTTTTCATATTTTACCAAAGTATTCTCTGGCCCTGGTCAACTATCCAGATACCCCTTCTTGACTGTCTAACCTTAGCCAAATGACCAAAATACCCTTTACTCATTCTTCAGTTATTTTATAACATAAGGGCATTTTCGTCATTTTGCACATTTTTCCTGGACACCGGCCCCTCTTACCACTGAACTGATATTATGGGCCTGGGCCTTCCCTGGTGTCACTACGGGCCTTAGAAAACACTGTATGGCTTCTGGCCATAGTCCGATCATCTCTATTCGGACTGCTCTTCCTTTACCGATTATAACTGTAATTTCCCATCTTCGAGGATTTTTACAGAAAAATCGGGACCTCAAATCAAAATTCTGTGACTCCTCATTCAATCCGGAATCCTTTTCTCTATCTCCTGGTATTTTCAGATATTTTATCCGGACCGGGCTGTTTTGGCCTGAAAAAGCACTCACGCGCACACTTTTTCCAAAATGACCATTTTACCCCTGGTCATATTTCTAATTCTTTCATACACCTAGAGACCTCATATGTACATTTCACAGTTCAGTGAAATGATCAGCATAATTTTCTCTATTTTCTGGAAAAATATGGTACTCATCGGCTACCAGCCCGATCTTTCCCATAATTACGATTATGCCCTTGAATTCTCCTTCTGGCCTCTCTAAGCCTAAAAATTGGGGTGTTACATATACAGTAGAATATCCTCTAGATATTTCTGTAGACTCAAACCTGTAGTCTGGAGATTATGTAGAGATTCAGCATGATATTGTGCATACACCAGATGATGCTGCACTAGATAATGATGAATCTAGTAATTCCTCTAGTTGTTCAGTTAGTTTTTCCTGAACAAAAGAATTAAAAGTTAGAATGAGTCTTGCCTAAGAATGAGCCTAACACATGGATTAAAGTTAGAAATGTGATGGTTAATAGTTAGAGAGCTAACATTCTCAAGATAGAGGGATTCCATCATAAAGAAATAGTAACCTAGCAGACCTAGGGGAGAGCACCCTAGAGAACAAAAGTAATAGTGTTAGATAATGAATGAGATCCATGTGACTCAAGTTAGTCAGGGTCAGTAAAAAAGACCAAAAAGGAATCCCAGTCCGGTCTATAGTAGACTGAGACTGATATACAGACAGAAAGAGTTAAGAGTTAAGAGATAGTAAAGAGATACGAAAGTTACTCCATAAAGATAGAGATTCATCCGCTCACCTGAGAGGTTTTTCTTCAATAGTTTTATGAAAAGAATTCCTCTCAGTTAGATAGAGATGAGCGTGAGGCTAAGGGTTAGAGTTGAGGAAGAGAAACCCTTTGATGAATAAATAGCCAAGTTCATCCATAAAGTCAGAGAGAGTTGAATGATTAAGAAGTTAACTCATGGATTGAACTCTGTGCTACAAAGAATTTTTCTCAGGTAGTCCCAGAAGTTCAATAGAGCAATAGATGTATGCAAGATTAGAAATAGAAGTTTATGATTTCTAGAGAAAGAAAGGTAGCCACAGTTTAAACGATAAAGTGACTCCCTTATCCTCTATGGAAGAAAGAGTAGTACAGGGTTGAGTCTGTACCCTAGAAAAAAAAGGGTTACGTGGCAGCCTAAGTAAATGAATATACATCTCAAGTTTATGGATTAATGATTGGGATTTGGCAGAGAAGGTGATAAAGAGATAGAATGCTTAAAAGGATTACCTAATTAATTGTTTATTTACAGTGTGCGTATAATGGATGGTTGAGCAAATTATGTGATGATGATATGGCTTTTGTGGCCATAAGTTATGATGATCAGTTGCATCTCCTGGCAGAGTCATGTGATGACTTGCATGTTAGAGAATGCTTAAATAAGTGCATCTCCTTGCATATTATGCATGTTAGAGTATGCTATGACGAATGAATACTCCCCTTTTGCAGTACATGCAGGGTTGAGTACATATGAGATGAGGAAGTTATGAGAAAGTTATGTTGCTCCCATACCATACGACATATAATTAGATAATTTAACTTGGTAATGATAATGAAGCAATAGAAAAGTGATAAACAAGATAGTTAGCTAGTCAATCCCTCAAGTTTAGAATGAGAATCTGAGACACTATTATGAAAGATGATGCAGCTCTGAAAAGGAGCAGAGTCTATGAAGGGAATTGGAAGACACGCAGCGGAAATTAACTTTAAAATTTTTTCCATTCCCAGCTAGGATCTACCGAATGTGTTTAACTCAAGGAGAAAGAAGTGTTACCTTTGGTATTCGAGCTTTAGTCGTGACCTCTGTATCCACTAGTCGCAACTCCTCGCCTCTGGAACTTTTAGTCGCGACCTACTCAGCTTTCAGTCATGACCTGTCGCCTCTAGAGTTTTTAGTCGCAACCTCCTAAGCTTCTAGTCGTTACCGGACGTCTCTGGAGTTTGTATTCGCGACCTCGTCGGCTTCAAGTCACGACCGGTATCCTCTTTTCAGATTTTTGACATTCAGATGCCCGTATGGTCGCGACCTTAGTGTCAATAGGTCGCGACCTGTCTTCGTGTCTGGTTTCTTTTCTCAATCGCAAGAAGTCAACAGCTGAGATCGACTTTCTCTATCGGTATCCACACGAACAGCGTTCCAATCACGAACGACGTGCTAGCGCCTCTTGTCCCTCTGGGCTTTCTAGAGGTTCCGTCCTCACTGTCTCTATTTCGGCAGTTTCTTATCTGCAAACCTTTTGCACTCTCCCTGCCCCTTTTTCTCACGTCTGTATAGATGTGTAGAGATGTATTGTGTGTGGAACCCTAGCTCCTAATGTCAAATATATAGGATGCTATCGGGCTTCTAATTGGGCCGGGCTTCAGAATTAATCTCATATTAATTCTGAAATTAATACAATATCATATATTGCATAATTTAATAAGAAACTAATTAAATAAATATGGTTTATATTAAATCCGTCCCACAGATTTAATTCACCTATTTATTTAATTTAAATAAAGATAAGACGGAATTAAATTTGATTCATTCTCATAAATCAAATTTGAGATATCTTATCAATTTGAATTTCAAATTCAAATAGATCATATCCATTTAAATTCAAATTCAAAAGTGATAGAAATTTAATTTATCCTTATAAATTAAATCTGCAAATATCTCTTATATTATATATATAATATATATACAAATTTATATATATATAAAATATATAAATCCACCCTAGACTATTCATTGAATCTAGACATCTCTTAGATTCAATGAATCTGGACATCATAGCTCGCATTGGGCTATTTTGTGTGTGACCCTGTAGGCCCATATGAAGTTGGCAGTGTGCTAGTTACTATAATAACCCACAAGTCGTAAGCGGCCTCTAGCAAGACATTACGACTACCCAAATCATATGAGAATCGATGAACGATGTTACCTTTCATACAACCATATCACGTCCCTTTTGTCACACGATATTTCGGTCATGGATGAGGCATGGAGAACGTCATCCTCCTGTTCTTGACCGTTACTTTCTCGATCCCAGAGTAGTCTGAATATAGAAATGGAACTACCCTTCCATTCCAGTATGGCCATACATTTCTCAGACTCACCCATCGAAGGGCCCAGTAATATCTCTCTACGAATGTGAGGGACAAATTCCATCTTGACCATTCAATTCCTCCGCATGAAAAACTACTAAGCCCAAACATAGCCTTTATGATTACTCGGTCACAATTGACTTTTGACTAGATCAAAGCTGAGCGTTTGTCATGTAGGAATCCATGATGATCTCAGGTCAAAGGGCATAGTGACGTGGCTTGTATATGAGAGAAGCTTATGACTTAACCCATGCTGCTCTCTCATAGCGGGTCATTCCAGCACCCTGTACTCTTACATGTGCCTATGACTTTGATTTATATCTCTATATATCTTCAAAGTCATACTAGTCTTATTTCATCTTTGCTCCTGCATAGATGACCGACCAGGGAGATTTAGGATAAGATCATGAGTTATCCAAGGATGGTCATCAAAGTAAACATGTAAATAATGTGATAACATAATTAAGAAATTCATAAAACAATAATGTTTATAAGACAATGATTGGCCCCTAGGGCACAATTTCCAACATCCTCCCACTTGCACTAGGTACAATCATTAATTTGCCTAATTCCCATTGACCTAACATGACACTCATGTTTTGCTTGCACAAGCGGCTTTGTTAGAGGACCAGCAACATTGTCTTCCCCTGCTACCTTGCATATTTTTATATCACCTCTATCATTGATTTCTCTGATGAGATGAAATCGCCTGAGTATATGCTTGGTCCTTTGATGTGACCTAGGCTCTTTGGCCTGTGCAATGGCACCACATTGTCACAGAACAAAGTTATCGGATCTGAGATGGTAGGTATCACCCCTAGTTCAGTAATGAACTTCTTGATCCAAACGGCCTCCTTAGCTGTATCAGATGCTGCTATGTACTCGGCTTCCGTTACAGAATCTGCTACAGTGCTCTGCTTGAAGCTCTTCTAGCTTACTGCTCCATTATTCAGGAGGAATACGTATCCAGATTGCAATTTTTGGTCATCTTGGTCAGTTTGGAAACTTGCATATGTGTAACCAGTTACACAGAGCTCGTCATCCAATCGACCATAGACCAAGAATAAGTCCTTAGTCCTTCTTAAGTACTTAAGGATATTCTTGACAGCAGTCCAATGGCCCTTACCGGAGTCCTGTTGATATCTGCTAGCCATACTTAAGGCAAATGAGACATCCGGTCGAGTACATAACATGGCGTACATGATAGATCCTATGGCCGAGGCATATGGAACCTTACTCATGCAACCTCGTGAAGGGAATTGGAAGACACGCAGCGGAAATTAACTTTAAAAATTTTTCCATTCCCAGCCAGGATCTACCGAATGTGTTTAAGTCAAGGAGAAAGAAGTGTTACCTTCGGTATTTAAGCTTTGGTCGCGACCTCAGTGTCCACTAGTCGCGACTCCTCGCCTCTGGCACTTTCAGTCGCGACCTCCTCATCTTCTAGTCGCGACCTGTCGCCTCTGGAGTTTTTAGTCGCGACCTACTCTGCTTCTCGTCGCGACCTTCCTCTTCTTTTCGGATTTCTGACGTTCAGATGCCCGTATGGTCGCGACCTAAGTATGTTTTGGTCGCGACCTTTCTTCGTGTCTGGCCGTATCGTAGAAGTCAACAGGTCAGATCGGCTTCCTCTACCGGTATCCACACGAACAGCATTCCAATCGCGAACGACGTGCTAGCGCCTCTTGTCCCTCTAGGGCTTTCTAGAGATTCCGTCCTCAACGTCTCTATTTCGGCAGTTTCTTGTCTGCAAACCTTTTGCACTCTCCCTGCCCCCTTTTCTCACGTCTGAATGTGTGTGTAGAGATGTATAATGTGTGTAGAACCCTAGCTCCTAATGTCAAATATATAGGAAGCTATCGGGCTTCTAATAGGGCCGGGCGTCAAAATTAATCTTATATTAATTCTGAATTAATACAATATCATATATTGCATAATTTAATAAGAAACTGATTAAATAAATATGGTTTATATTAAATCCGTCCCACAGATTTAATTCACCTATTTATTTAATTTAAAATAAAGATAAGACAGAATTATATTTGATTTATTCTCATAAATCAAATTTGAGATATCTTATCAATTTGAATTTCAAATTCAAATAGATCATATCCATTTAAATTCAAATTCAAAAATGATAGAGATTTAATTTATCCTTATAAATTAAATCTTACAAATATCTCTTATATTATATATATAATATATATAAACTAATTTATATATATATATAAAATATATATCCACCCTAGATTATTCATTGAATCTAGACATCTCTTAGATTCAATGAATCTGGACATCATAGCTCGCATTGGGCTGTTTTGTGTGCGACCCTGTAGGCCCATATGAAGTTGGCAGTGGGCCAGTTACTATACTGACCCACAAGTCGTAAGCGGTCTCTAGCAAGGCATTACGACTACCCAAAACATATGAGGATCGTTAAACGATGTAACCTTTCATACAACCATATCACGTCCCTTTTGTCACACGATATTTCGGTCAAGGATGAGGCATGGTGAACGTCATCCTCCTGTTCCTGACCGTTACTTTCTCGATCCCTGAGTAGTCTGAATATAGAAATGGAACTACCCTTCCATTCCAGTATGGCCATACATTTCTCAGACTCACTCATCGAGGGGCCCAGTAATATCTCTCTACGAATGTGAGGGACAAATTCCATCTTGACCATTCACATTCCTCCGCATGAAAAACCGCTAAGCCCGAGCATAGCCTTTATGATCACTCGGTCAAAAGTGACTTTTGACTAGGTCAAAGCTGAGCGTTTGTCATGTAGGAATCCAGGTCAAAGGGCATAGTGACATGGCTTGTATATGAGAGAAGCTTATGACTTGACCTATGCAGCTCTCTCATTGCGGGTCGGTCCAACACCCTGTACTCTTACATGTGCTTATGACTTTGATTTATATCTCTATATATCTTCAAAGTCATACTGGTCTTATTTCATCTCTGCTCCCACATAGATGACCGACCAGGGATATTTAGGATAAGATCATGAGTTATCCAAGGATGGTCATCACAGTAAACATGCAAATAATGTGATAACCCCGATACAATGATTGGCCCCTAGGGCACAATTTCCAACACCTCGCTGATCTGGTGTGCTAGGACACAAATCCTTGCTGAGGTGAATACCATGAGACATGGGTATGAAACCCCTCTTTGATTCCTGCATACTGAACCTATGCAGTATCTTGTCTATATATGTGCTCTGACTCAATCCTAGAAATCTTTTAGATATATCTCTATAGATCTAATTCCTAGGATGTAGGTGGCTTCACCCAAGTCTTTCATCGAGAAAGACTTTCCTAACCAAGACTTGACAATCTGTAAGGTAGGAATGTCATTCCCAATAAGTAGGATGTCATCGACATAGAGTACCAAAAACACAACTGTGCTCCCACTAACCTTCTTGTACACACAAGGTTCATCAATGTTTTGAAGAAATCCAAACTCTTTGACTACTTCATCAAAACGATGATTCCAACTCCGAGATGCTTGCTTCAGTCCATAAATGGACCTTTGAAGCTTGCACACCTTACCAGAGTCCTCGGAACGCACAAACCCTTCAGGTTGTATCATGTACACATCCTCAAGGAGCTTTCCGTTAAGGAAGGTTGTCTTGACGTCCATCTGCCATATTTCAGTCATAATATGCTGCAATGGCAAGGAGGATTCTGATTGGTTTGGCCATTGCAACTGGGGAAAAGGTCTCATCATAGTTCACACCATGAGTTTGAGTAAATCCTTTTGCAACCAGTCGTGCCTTGAAGACATTTACATTGCCATCCATGTCGGTTTTCTCTTTAAAAACCCACTTGCACCCTACAGTTTTTACACCTTCAGGCGGGTCGACTAAGGTCCATACCTTATTGTCGTACATAGATTGCATCTCAGACTTCATAGTACTAAACCATTTTTCAGAGTTTGGTCCCACTATAGCTTCTCGATAGGTAGTTGGCTCATTCTGCTCAATGAGCAACACATCACAATTGTCAGTAATCAGAAATCCATATCTCTGAGGCTGAAGTTGTGCCCTATTAGATCGCCGTGGGCCTTGCGTGACTTGAGGAGTCTCAACAACTTCTTGTGAGTCTTCTCTATTTTCCATCTCTAATTCTGTGGTGTCTTATGGCTCTCAAACTTCTTCGAGATGTACCTTACTCCCACTGGTTCTTTTAGAGATAAATTCTCGTTCGAGAAAGATACCATTTCTGACAATAAACACTTTGTTATCAGTGGGGTTGTAGACATAATATCCCTTGGTTTCCTTAGGATATCCCACAAAAAGGTACTTTGAAGATTTGGGCGCTAACTTATCTGAGGCTTGTTGCTTAACATAGACCTCACATCCCCAAATCTTGAGAAAAGACAAACTAGGTTTCCTCCCAATCCATATCTCATACAGAGTCTTTTCAACTGCCTTAGATGGAACACGATTCAATGTAAACGCAGCTGTCTCTAGGACGTGGCCCCAAAAGGACGGTGGAAGATCTGTTCGACTCATCATGGATTGAACCATATCTAATAGTGTTCGATTCCTCCGTTCAGAAACCCCATTCCATTGTGGTGTTCCTGGAGGAGTCAATTATGAGACTATCCCACAATTCCTAAGATGATCGATAAACTCTTGGCTCAAATATTCACCACCTCGATCAGATCGAAGGGCTTTAATTATTTTACCAAGATGGTTTTGTACTTCATTTTGAAATATTTTGAACATTTCAAAAGATTCGGATTTATGTTTCATTAGATAGACGTAGCCATATCTACTGAAATCATCTATGAATGTGATAAAGTAGGAATAACCACCTCTAGCATTTGTATTTATCGGTCCACACACATCTGTATGTATGAGGCGCAAAAAATCAGTGGCCTTCTCACTGTGCCCAGTGAAAGGTGACTTTGTCATCTTACCTAACAAACAAGATTCGCAAGTATTATATGATTCAAAATCAAATGAGTTGAGAAATCCATCTTGATGGAGTTTAGAAATATGTTTCTCATTTATGTGGCCCAGACGACAGTGCCAGAGGTATTTCAGATTCAAATCATTTGGTTTGACCCTTTTGGCGGTTATGTTATAGATATTTCCATGATTGGGTTGTTCCAATTTTAATATGTAATGATCAACATGCAAATCACCATAAGCATAGAAAATATCATTATGATAAATGGAACATCTACCATTCCCAGAAATGGAAGTGTAACCTTCCTTATCAAAATAAGAAAGAGAAACAATGTTACTACTCAAAGCAGGAACATAATAGCAATTGTTCAAAACTAACAAAAGCCCAGTGGGCAGAACTAATTCATAAGTGCCTACAGCTAAAGCAGCAACCTTTGCTCTATTTCCAACTCGTAGGTCAACTTCGCCCTTATTCAACTTTCTACTGTCCTTTAGGCCCTGCACATTTGTACAAATGTGAGAACCACATGCAGTATCTAATACCCATGTAGTGGAAGTAGAGAGATGAATGTCTATAACATAAATACCTGAAGCGATAGCCCTGCTATCCTTCTTGTTCTTTTTCAGATCTTCAAGGTAGAGTTTGCAATTCCTCTTCCAATGACCCGGTTCATTGCAGAAGAAACAAACTCCTTCCTTTGGAGGCTTTGCCTTCTTTGGTGCAGGCTTGGTTTCGGGCTTGCCTGACTCTTTGGTCTTACCAGATGAGCCATGACCCTTCCCCTTGCCCTTGCCTTTCTTTTTCATACCCTTTCCTTTCTGAACCATCAAAACTGTACTGGGCTTCTTCTTAATAGTCGGCTCAGCAGTTTTAAGCATCCCATGCAGTTCAGAAATAGATTTCTCCATGTTGTTCATGTTGTAGTTCTTGACAAACTGGTCATAACTTTCTGGGAGTGAGTTCAAGATCAAATCTGTAGCTAACTCCTGGCTCATGGGAAATCCAAGCCTCTTAAGGTGATCAATATACCCTTTCATCTTTAATACATGAGTATTCATTGATGCACCTTCAGCCATCTTGCAGGAATGTAAGGCCTTAGTGGTCTCATACCTCTCTTGCCTTGCCTGTTGCTGGAACATTTTCTTAAGATGCACAATCATCTCATAAGCCTCCATGTGTTCCAGATCTCTTTGGAGCTCCGAAACCATGGTGGCAAGCATCAAGCATCCCACATCGACAGAGTCTTCCTTATGCTTCGCATAAGAATCTCTCTGAACTCTAGGAGCATTGGCTGCTGGCTCCTCAGGAATGGGTTGATCTAGGACATATACTTTTCTTTCCTGCTTGAGAACAATTCGCAAGTTCCTGAACCAGTTAAGAAAGTTTATCCCATTGAGTTTGTCCTTCTCAAGGACAGATCGCAAGGATAATGTAACAGTATTACTAGTCGTCATGATTCTACAATTAAAATATGCAATTTAATTAGCAATCTCCCACTGAATAAAATAACCCTCAATGTAATAATTAGTGGGCTAAGATCCATATTTGGCTTAAACTTGAGACCGCTTTGGCAGGACGCTCAACTTTAAGTTATTTAGGTAGGTAACAACTTTACCAATTACATCAAATATAACTCTTAGATGTTTATGGGATTCCATAATCATATGATCCGGCATGTTTTAATCCCATCTAATGCCTTGAGACCCAAAACTGTTTTGATAATCTCAATTAAGTCAAACAATAAAAAACATAAGAGTAGCACCATTACTCTTGCTTATCTCCCCAAGATAACTCAAATGCACCCACTTTGGTGGAGCCTACAAATGAGCGATCGAGGTTTTGACAAGTGTTCATTAATTGACGGCATATGACTTAAGATTTCTTTTAGAGGGTTTAATTAACTATCCGGTTTGCATGTATCTTGATTGTATCTCATACCAGTATTATGCATATAAAACATACATGCAGTGATCTAATCATAAGATGCATAATCTTAAACGTGATACAATATGGCTCACCTATCCTAAGTCCCCTCAAGCCAATGAGAGAAGCTATCTAATTAGAATAGGAAAATTACATAAGGAAACCTCGTTTTAACATTCGAGGGGAGTGAGATGAGAAGAGAATGTACAACGAGAGTCATTAGAGGAAGGCACGACACGCAGGCCGTATTTAGAAAAATTACAACACTTGTAATCTAGAGCCATATTGTTCACCATACCCAAACATTCAAGAATCAAAATTCATACTATTTGAAGGGTAATAAATGTTTCAAAACTTTCATATATTAGGAAAGTCAGTACATATTACGATTATGTTGCGCTACGATTAGATAGCCACGGCGGTCCCGCTAGCCGATTAGCGGGCGGGGTGTGGGACAGCACCCTAATGGAAATTTTTGATCAAGAATCTTAATTCTATTTCCTTAGACCCCATCAATATCAATTGATCAAATCAATTAACATACACCATGTATTTTAGTTTCTTTCGGATTCCGTATATGTCATACATAAACGGATTCCATATATGTCATAAATATCTCGCACTATAATCAGCTAAGAAGTCTAACATATATCACATGTATCAACAATCAAACCTAACTTAAATACAAAACGGCATGGCTCTGACACCACTGTAGGGAATTGGAAGACACGCAGCGGAAATTAACTTTAAAAATTTTTCCATTCCCAGCCAGATCTACCGAATGTGTTTAAGTCAAGGAGAAAGAAGTGTTACCTTCAGTATTCGAGCTTTAGTCGCGACCTCTGTATCCACTAGTCGCGACCTACTCAGCTTCTAGTCGCGACCTGTCGCCTCTAGAGTTTTTAGTCATGACCTCCTAAGCTTCTAGTCGCGACCGGACATCTCTGGAGTTTGTAGTCACGACCTCGTCGGCTTCAAGTCACGACCGGTATCCTCTTTTCGGATTTTTGACGTTCAGATGCCCGTATGGTCGCGACCTCAGTGTCAATAGGTCGCGACCTATCTTCGTGTCTGGTTTCTTTTCTCGATCGCAAGAAGTCGACAGCTCAGATCGGCTTCCTCTACCGATATCCACACGAAAAGCGTTCCAATCACGAACGACGTGCTAGCGCCTCTTGTCCCTCTGGGCTTTCTAGAGGTTCCGTCCTCACTGTCTCTATTTCGGCAGTTTCTTATCTGCAAACCTTTTGCACTCTCCCTGCCCCTTTTTCTCACGTCTGTATAGATGTGTAGAGATGTATTGTGTGTGAAACCCTAGCTCCTAATGTCAAATATATAGGATGCTATCGGGCTTCTAATTGGGCCGGGCTTCAGAATTAATCTCATATTAATTCTGAAATTAATACAATATCATATATTGCATAATTTAATAAGAAACTAATTAAATAAATATGGTTTATATTAAATCCGTCCCACAGATTTAATTCACCTATTTATTTAATTTAAATAAAGATAAGACGGAATTAAATTTGATTCATTCTCATAAATCAAATTTGAGATATCTTATCAATTTGAATTTCAAATTCAAATAGATCATATCCATTTAAATTCAAATTCAAAAGTGATAGAAATTTAATTTATCCTTATAAATTAAATCTTGCAAATATCTCTTATATTATATATATAATATATATATACAAATTTATATATATATAAAATATATAAATTCACCCTAGACTATTCATTGAATCTAGACATCTCTTAGATTCAATGAATCTGGACATCATAGCTCGCATTGGGCTATTTTATGTGCGACCCTGTAGGACTATATGAAGTTGGCAGTGGGCTAGTTACTATAATAACCCACAAGTCGTAAGCGGCCTCTAGCAAGACATTACGACTACCCAAATCATATGAGGATCGATGAACGATATTACCTTTCATACAACCATATCACGTCCCTTTTGTCACACGATATTTCGGTCATGGATGAGGCATGGAGAACGTCATCCTCCTGTTCCTGACCGTTACTTTCTCGATCCCTGAGTAGTCTGAATATAGAAATGGAACTACCCTTCCATTCCAGTATGGCCATACATTTCTCAGACTCACCCATCGAGGGGCCCAGTAATATCTCTCTACGAATGTGAGGGACAAATTCCATCTTGACCATTCAATTCCTCCGCATAAAAAACCACTAAGCCCGAACATAGCCTTTATGATCACTCGGTCAAAAGTGACTTTTGACTAGGTCAAAGATGAGCGTTTGTCATGTAGGAATCCATGATCATCTCAGGTCAAAGGGCATAGTGACATGGCTTGTATATGAGAGAAGCTTATGACTTAACCCATGCTGCTCTCTCATAGCGGGCCGTTCCAGCACCCTGTACTCTTACATGTGCCTATGACTTTGATTTATATCTCTATATATCTTCAAAGTCATACATGTCTTATTTCATCTTTGCTCTCGCATAGATGACCGACCAGGGAGATTTAGGATAATATCATAGTTATCCAAGGATGGTCATCACAGTAAATATGCAAATAATGTGATAACATAATTAAGAAATTTATAAAACAATAATGTTTATAATACAATGATTGGCCCCTAGGGCACAATTTCCAACAGTCTATGTAATAGAAGTTAACGTTCTCGTAATGGAGCTAGATTGCTCTTACGATAGAGTCAAACCGCTCATGCTAAAAGCATGGACATGGACAATGAAGCTCATGATAAAGCTATGTCGATTATATGAGATATACAGATTATAAAGGATATGTGCATGATAGAGCATTTGTAGCTCTCTGCAGTACTAGATATGGTAAAGTTATGAATGGTGAGAATGACATTAGAAATTCCTGAATAATAGAGAAAATGAGTAAAGTCTTAATATATAATATTGGCTTCTGTGATCATTTTTGGGGAATTATCTGTTGAGTTAGCAACTAAGTGGAAGTAACTAACCTTGTAACTTAGTTCGTTGGTCTAAGTCCTCTAGAGATAAGGATACAGTACAATAGAATCGCAGAAGATTCTGGAGGATCACAGTTAGATCCTAGTATGGCCCACAGAGAAAAGAATTACAGGGTCGCAGTTAGATCCTGAAGAGGCTGACGGTTGATCGCAGTAGATCTTGAGGGTCGCAGTAGACCTAGCCTAGAGAAAGAAAATGAATGAGCCATGAGTACAGTATTTCTTTGGAATGACAATTAACTAGGACAAGTTCAAGGTAGAGAAGCTTCACAAGTTGTTAACTCATAGCAGAGAGAGTACCCACGATGTTAATTCAGATAGCCTTATTATTATTATAGACTGAACTCAGAATCTTCTTACATAAAATAATGAAGTGAAATTAATAGAGATTCCTAAGATAAAAATAAAGAGAATGATAATGAAAGCTAGATAAATCCTCCAGATGAGGACGAGAAGGTTAAAAAGTCAAAGGGATTTATAGAAAAGGGTCTAAGATAGTAAAGTACTAGGGTTGGAGCCTGTTAGCATTAGTGCTTCATATTTTTATCAGTACTTTTAGTTAAGTGTGCTCAGGCAAAAGTAACCCAATAATGGGTAACCCTTGGGGAGTAATGATAAGGGTTATAGATGCCACAGAAGTTTGGAGTAGATGTATAGAGTTATGTAAAATGAAAAGTTAAAAAGGGTTATGAACAGTAAAGGATTAGACCCTTTTGTCAAGTCCAAATAGAGTGGATTTAAAATGAAAGATTTAAATCATGACTTTGTTTAGGAGAACGAGAAGCAAAAGAGCAATATTCTCTTGAGAGGCTGATGAAGTTATAAGTTAAAGAGAATGCTTCTGGCAACTCAGAATATGTCATGATAAGGCAAGATAAGTTATGAAAGAGCAAGATACTCCATGATATAGCTAGATTTGGCTAGATATGCCACGATACAGCATGAGAAGTATGCAATGAGATACATTTTGATAAGCATGTAATGTGGCACATAATGAGAAATGTGTATTTAAAATGATAGTAAGAAGTAACTTTATGAACTGATAGAGAGGCTCCCTTTTTGAAAGGGATAAGATAATGAATGTTATGCTACAGGTGAAGGTGAGAGCTTTTACTCCTTGCATAAAATGCCAGGCACTATGTTATGTTTGTAAAATATGCTAAAGCTCTGAGTGTTAGAGCTGTGCATATTCGAGAAAGAAATACTTGAGCTCCGATGTTAGAGCTTTGCATTCATGAGCAGGATGTAGTCCTGCAATTTGTTGGCAAGGCATTATGCATGTTAGAGTATGTGCTCCTACTTAACAGTAAAGTAAAGAAAGGAATAACTGAATAAGTCCTCTCTCTGTATAATGTTAAGTTATTAAAGATAAAGAGAAATATGCCTATACGAAAAGAGAGATAAACCTTTGCGGATGCTAAGGAATTCGGTGACATACTAAGAGGAGTAGTAAGATATAAGTGCTAGGAAGAATGATGAGTAATGGATAAAAACTCCTGAATATAGTAATATTCGAGAGAGTTTGATATGAAAGAAATGGACACTACTCACAAGTCTAGTACAATGAGTTATCCATAAGCAAATGGGTGCATAGTAAGTGAGCAAGTACTATAATGAAGTAAAGTTCAACTCTAATTGAGTTGATTTAGAAACGAAGAGTAATAATAGTAAAGATATGAAGATTTGCGAATATCTATATTGCAAGTACCCCACTAAAGTATCAAGGTAAAGGATACGAAATAGATACCCTGATCCTTAGTCATAAAGCAGAAAGAGATACCAAGAAGATATATACCCAGATAATTGACTAAGGTACTAAGTAAATTTCGAGGACGAAATTTATTTTAAGGGGGAGAGAAATGTAATATCCTTAATTTTCTGTACTGATTTGTATGTACAGTTTGTACGTAATATATGTAAGATTTTCTAAGAAAAAGGTGGCCATTTACGTAAAGAAAGGGATTGAATTGAAAAAGGAAGAAAATGCAAGGACTTAAGTGAAATTATAAAAGGTTTAAGGCTAAAAGAGAAAGTAGACAAAAATATGGGGTCTTTAAGTGTAATTTTAGCCAAATATAAGGGACTTAATTGAAAAGAAGAAAAGTTTCCAGGGGCCAAATGGTAATTTAAGAAAAATTGAGTCGGAAGTGGTTTAGACTGCTCAAAAGCATTTCAGTCCCAAATTTCACCAGTAGATAGAGGAAATGGTGCAGGATAGTCTGGCTTAATACAAAAATTTTATTAAAGTTCTAGATGGCTGAAATTTATTTGATAGTGAAAAAGTTATCCAAAATTTTTATCAGAACTCCTGGACCTTAGATATGAGTGAAAAGTTATAGGAATGTGCACCCTGTGAAGCCAGAAGTCAGGGAACTGACAGAATCCCGAAAGGAGGTCTGTAGGAAAAGTTATTCACTTTTTAGTGAATTTAGACGGGAGTTTGTGAGCTCCTGGGATCCGATAGGGGGATTTATCTGTAAGCAAACTGAGACTAAATGAGCCCAGATTGGGTCACTCAGAGGCCCATAATGACACCAACTGAGGCTAGGCACATGATATCAGTTCATCGGGGAAAAGGGGCAGTGTCCAGAAGTTTGCAGAAAATATGCAAAATTATGAAAATGCCCCTGTGTTGTACTAATGAACAAGAGATGAATGGAGGGCATTTTAGTCATTTTAGATAGGCCAAAATGCCAAGGCAGGTACAGGAAGAGTTATTTAGAGACAGTATATGCTCTGATAAGGTGCAAAGAGGTGTGAAATGACAATTTTGCCCTTAGGGTCAATATAGTGTAGGAAAGGGCACCAGGATATTTTGGTCATTCCACAATGGATGGATATCAGATGAAATTTGATAGTAAATTCCTATAATTAATATGAGAATTTATGAAACTGACAGAAGTAAAAAAGGAGTCCTGTAGAATTAATTATGAAATTTACGATGAAAAAGGACACCGATAAAGGGTTTAAAGGAATGTATGTAATTTTTATCAGGACTTCTGGGTCTCAGAAAATTATGAAACTTTGCAGAGGATTCATTTCATATTAGAATGAATTTGTAAAAATATTATAACCATTAAAAGACGTGTTTAGCTTTTATTCCAAGATCAGGGTAGTTTAAGGATATCGGTATAAGGAAAGTGCATTGAGATTTGTGCCAAGTAGCTATTGGACCTAAAAGAGGCCCAACATTTCGTCCTAGGGCATCCCAATAAGTCCCAAAAGTTATGTTGGAGCCAAGTCCAATAAAGAATAATTTATGGATTTTTTTGAAAAAAAAGGAATAAAGTTAGAATTATGATTTGCACATGGTGGGACCCACAAGGCTTTCCACATGGCGTCCAAGACAAGGGGGAGGAGAAGATTTTTGTCATGTGATTTTATCTCAACTTGGCTTGGTGGGCAAGACAAGATTCAAGGTGCAATCTTGGCCATTAGATCAAATAGTAACCAAAGCAATCTTGGCCATCCATTTTCCAAGGAATTTTTCTATAAATCCCTTACCAATTCTGCATAAACTGTAGCTCATGGAACCCTTGGGGAACCTCTTGTAAAATGAAAACTCAAGCCAAGACAAAGAAGAATCCAAGTTCCAAAGTTTAAGCAAGCTAGAGATTAAAGGTAAGCAATCTATCCTACCTTATTTTCCTTTGATTTGGGAGCTTGAACTTAGGGTTTTCATGGAAGAAAGATGAGTTTTCTCTAAGGTTTATATGCTTTCCAAAACCTTAGATGAAAGAAGAAAGAAGAGATTAAAGTTTAAACAAGCTAGCTAGATGATTGGTTGTTGAATCAAGTTGATATTCTTGACTTTGCCATGGAGGAAATATTTCAATTTTCACTATTCATACACTGCTCATGATAGAAGGAGATGCAATTTCAATGATCTAATGCTTCCATTGAGTTTATATGATGATTTTGTGTAGGATTGGATAGGTTTTGAGCCTTGGAAGCATTGGAATTGAAAGTTATAATGTTTGGAATTCTTCTCTATTACTGTTCACTCGCATGAACAGTGATTGGGATCTCATGATTTTGATGCTTCCAATGGTTTTAAAATGAAAATTTGTGTGGGGTAAAGTAGAGAAACAAGTATGGGAAGCATTGGAATCAAGATGAGAATTTTTGGAAGAATTGTGCATATTTTCCAAATCTGTACAAAACAGTGCATAGGATCTGGAATTTCATTATTCTAATCTCATAAATGGATTCAAAAGGTGAAATTGTGTAGGGTAAGGTCAAGACATCAATTGATTCAAAGGCCAAGTCAATTGGTAAAGGTTAGAGGAAGTTATGTTAGTTAAATGTTCAAGAGAGATAGTCTTAAATAATGCATGAGTTCATGGTCCTAATGAATTATGTGATGAATATGAATGTGCTTAGGACCTTGCAACATCCAACAAGATGTTGAGAAGTGGTTGACTGAAAGGTTTCATGGTTGGAAAGCTTAGGGAGCAAGTGCAAGAATAAGGAAGAAAGATTAAGTTCAAGGTAGTGGACTTACCTCTTTTTGTGCTTGATGTGGTATGCTTATGTATTGACATGTATATGATATTTGAATGATGTTGTGACATGAGAAAAGATGTTGAATATGTTATGAAGAACATGTTTCCCATGGCCATGCATTTTTATGCAAAGTTTATAGCATCATAGCATGTCACTAATTAAAGAAAGTTTAATGAAATTACATATCATGCACTAGCATCCATCTTGCATATTTAAGTGGTAATGTTTGCTACTGAGATTCCCTAGAATCTCACCCTCCCACAACCAACCAATTTAGGTCAAGCATGATGGAAAATGTATGCATGGAGAAGAGCTAAAGAATGGAGGAAAGAAAGTGAACAATTTGATACTTTCACTTATGATGTATGGGTTTGTTCCAATTATGTAAAGTGTGTAATTATGTGTTGGAAATGTATGAAATAATTATAGAATATGTCCATGATGTATATAAATGCATGAGAGACCAAAGAGATGGTTTATGCATGTTGGAGCAATTATTGAGAATTAAAGAAAAGAACCTGAAATGGTAAAAAAGTAGGTCCTGAAGTAGTTTTGTTCTGGCTTCAGTTTGACATAGCAAATGAAAGAATTAACTCACAAACTTTTATGAGATTAAAGTACACATATGGAGCTTTAAATCCATATGTAATACGTCTCATTTGGATAAGGTAACCAAGAGAACAAATTTTCCAAAGATGGGGACCAGAATCTATTTTCAGGATTTTTGACCAAATGAACAGTGAACTTTGACGAATAAACTGTATCTATTGGCTAAGCATTTAGTCAGGAAATTATTTTCCCTTAAACTTCAAGATGTTAGCTTTCAAGTAGAATTTTGAACCACTTCATTTTGATTTTTCTAGAATTAATTATGATTTTTCAAAGCTCATCACCTAATCTGGAATACCATATGAACAGTAACTCGCCAAGAGTAAAAATTCCAGATTTAGCTAATGGACTTCCAAAGTCTTATAAGTGGTTCTAAATGCTACCTAATGGTCCCTAAGACATACGAAAGTAAGGATATTTTATTTTGGTATCAGAGTAAAAGTTTCTAGCTTTAGATAAGATAATCCCCAGACCCTAAGACGTATGAAAGTAAATGCTACCGAATAGTCTGTAAGACGTACGAAAGTAAGGATGTTTCATTTGACATAAGTAAAAAGTTACAGGAAAATGCGTCCTGTGAAGATAGAGGTTAGGGAACTGACGGAGTCCTTAAAGGAGATATGTAAGAAAAGTTATTCACTTTTTAGTAAATTTTGACAGGAGTTCGTGAACGCCCAATATCAAGTTAGGAAATTAATCGGTAAGCAAACTGGGATTGAATGAGCTCAGATGATGTCACATAGAGGCCCATGATGACACCAAGGGAGGCCCAGGCACATGATATCAATTCAGCGGGAAAAGGGGCCAGTATCTAGAAAATGTGTGAAATGATGAAAAATGCCTATGTTATAAAATAGTTAAAGAATAAGTGAAGGGTATTTTAGTTATTTGACTAAGGTTAGACAGTCAAGAAGGGTTATCTAGATAGTTGAACAGAATACTCTGGCGAGGTATGAAAAGACAATAATACCCCTAGACTCATTAAAGTAAATAAAGAGGGATCAAGGGCATTTTGGTAATTTGCCAAGGAATATTTCTTAGGAATTGAGCCATCAGGGTGCTTGAGCATAATCAGAGACCCAAGATTTCATTCCAAGAGTCCAAAAATGTGGCCCAATGGTTATGTGAGTTAAAGTGCATTAAAGTAATATTTTAATGAGTTTTCAATAAAGTAAAGTTATTCGGTTGAAGTGATAACCGGGGAATTGATCAGATAAAGCTCTGGACTTATTCGAAAGCCATGAGGTGGCATCAAAGGTACCCATAAGGCGCCACATGGCACCAATCTAAGGGAAGAAGAAAAAGATAAGGACACGTGGCACGATCTTAGCCGTTTATTCCCGGATAAGACTCTGGAATTCTCCGGAAGCTCTGAGTCAGCTAGTGAGGTGTCCCGAGGGCCCCACTATTATGCCACCTAAGCATGTGAGGTGTCCCTTGATGATGTCACTTTTGATGAGTCATTATGGAGGATGATGTCATCACGATGATGCAGGCGAAGCTTCTTGAGGAAGCTAAGCGATCTGAGCCGTTCATCATGATTTGATCTTAGCCATCCATTCCACCTCCCTTCACCTATAAATATCCCTCACCCCTCCCATTTCAAGGCACCCATGGCAAGAAGAAGAGAAAGGAAGAGAGAGAGAGAGAAAGAAAAGAAGAGAAAAAAGGAGTTTTGGCTGAGCTAGGAGCAATCCAAGGAGCTTAGGGACTCAGCAAGCTTAGGAATAAGGCAAGTAAGTTATTCTAGTTCCTGCTCTAATAAATTAGAGGATTGTTCTTATGAATTTAATAGTTAGAATAGAGAAATATCTTTCTCTATAAGGTTAGCATTGGATAGAAAGAAAGCTAGGGGATTTGTAGAATAGGGGTATTGCCTCAAGATAAGCCTGAGTTAAGTGGAGTTATATTGGATAAGATAATAATAAAATATTATTATGATATGTATAGGCTCTGACCTCTATAAAGAAGGGATCTCAGATCAAAGGCTATAGGCTAAAGGAAAGGCTGCATGCCAGGTAGTGGACTTATACCTGAACTTGAATGCTTATTGCTTGAGTGTTGTTAATATGCTATTTACTTGTCTTGGTTATGTGAAGCATGTATGATTGATAATGCTCTGTTTCTTTTTATGCTATGGTCATATGTTATAAGTAAGAACATAGAAGCATGTATATGTCATAATGCAAGCATAATCATAGTAAAGCAAGCATGTTTAACACTAAGTATATACTTGCATACATTGTTTGTGGTACCGTTTACTACTGAGATTTCCCCAGGGCACTAGTTTGGAGAAGATGAAGCTAGGAAAGTGAGGATGTGACACTCCCCTATTTAAGAAAGAGTAATGATCAAGAGTCAGATAGAGTAGTAAAGGGTTGAGTCTCTACCCTAGTAGGAGGATAATATGGCAGCCTAAGTTAGATGAACAATTATCTCATGTTCCTAAATAAATGATCAGGATTTGGCAAATAATGTGGTAAAGGAAAAGAATGCTTTAAAATGTACCTAGTTAGTTGTTTAATTACAGTGTGCGTATGATAGATGGTTGAGCAAATTATGTGACGATGATATGGCATTATGTTGCATTAAGTTATGATGAATAGTTGCATCTCCTTACAGTTGTCATATGATGACACGCTATTAGAGTATGCTTAAATGATTGCATCTCCTTGCATATTATGCATGTTAGAGTATGGTATAACGAATGAATACTCCCCTTTCGTAGTACATGCAGGGTAGAGTATATATGATGAGAAAGTTATGTTGCTCCCATACCATACGTCATGTAATTAGATAATTTAACTCAGTAATGATAAAGCAATAGTAATATACCTAGGAGGATACACAATCTCAGTGAGTGGGACAATCAGTTACAATATGACAACCAGTTACAGTATGACTGGGGGTTACTCAAGTATTTCTATAGGCTTGTGAATACAGTACTCATGGTTATTTCTTATATTAGGGTTACAACAAGTACCAAGAGGGTGGTAGTGTTATAACTCCATCAAAAGAAATGGTATACAGAAAGAATAACAGGCAATAGTAATGAGATTGTTTTCAAAGCACTCTTCAGATAAGAAGTTGCATATGAAACAAATAGCTCTCAAATAGAGCTAGGTTCAGATGATTTCATATCACTCTTCATATAAGAGTTAAATCTGATGCAAATTGCTCTTCAGATAAGAGCACAGTTCAAATACAAATTGCTCGCAGTTAGAGCACAGATTGAAATTCGAAGTTATGATATGGCAAAAGTGTAATATCCTAATTTTTAGGCCTAGAGACTCAAAAAGTAGCTTGAAATAGATAGGCTACCAGATCCCTTTGAGCAGAAGTCCTAGAAACATACTGACAGTTTTCAAGGATTAAACTACAAATAAGTGAAAGTACAAGGACTTATATGTAAATAGTGAAAGTCCTTAGGGGTATCATGGTCATTTTTGAAAAGAAAAGGATTAAAGTGAAAAGTCTAAAAGTTCCATGGTATGAAATGAAAGTAGAAACAAGTTGTAGGCCATTAAGTGTAATTATGAAAAGTTGAGGGACTTAATTGAAAAGAGGAAAAGTCTCTAAGGGCAAAATGGTAATTATAGAAAGTTGAGCTAGAAAAGGCTTAGAACTTCCCGGATGCATTTCAGTCCTAAATTTCATTAGTAGATAGAGAAAGTTATGCTAGTTAATCTAGTCTGATATAGAAATTTTATTGGAGTTCCAGATAGCTAATATTTATCTGATGCCTAAAAGTTATCTAAAATTTTTATCAGACCTTTTGGACCTCAGATATAAATGAAAAGTTACAGGAAGGTGCGTCCTATGAAGCTAGAGGTCAGGGAACTGACGGAACCCCGAAAGGAGTTCTGTAGGAAAAGTTATTCATGTTTTAGTGAATTTTGACGGGAGTTAGTGAATGCCCGATATCCGATTAGGAAATATAACCACTAAGCAAACTAGGGCTGAATGAGCCTAGATGGCATCATAAGAGGCCCATGGTGATACCAAGTAAGGCTCAGGCCTATCATATCAGTTCATCAGTTAAAGGTGCCAGTGTCTAGAAATATTCAGAAAAGTGTAAAATTACGAAAATGATGTTGGAGATTGTGCCCTAGGGGCCAATCATTATCTTATGAACATTGTTGATTTATGAATTTCTTAATAAAGTTATCATATTATTTGCATGTTTACTATGATGACAATCCTTGGATAACTCGTGATCTTATCCTAAATGTCCCTGGTCGGTCATCTATGTGGGAGCAGAGATGAAATAAGACCAGTATGACTTTGAAGATATATAGAGATATAAATCAAAGTCGTAAGCACATGTAAGAGTACAGGGTGTTGGATCGACCCGCAATGAGAGAGCTGCATGGGTCAAGTCATAAGCTTCTCTCATATACAAGCCATGTCACTATGCCCTTTGACCTGAGATCATCATGGATTCCTACATGACAAACGCTCAGCTTTGACCTAGTCAAAAGTCACTTTTGACCGAGTGATCATAAAGGCTATGCTCGGGCTTAGTGGTTTTCATGCGGAGGAATGTGAATGGTCAAGATGGAATTTGTCCCTCACATTCGTAGAGAGATATTACTGGGCCCCTCGATGAGTGAGTCTGAGAAATGTATGGCCATACTGGAATGGAAGGGTAGTTCCATTTCTATGTTCAGACTACTCAGGGATCGAGAAAGTAACGGTCAGGAACAGGAGGATGACGTTCACCATGCCTCATCCTTGACCGAAATATCGTGTGACAAAAGGGACGTGATATGGTTGTATGAAAGGTTACATCGTTTATCGATCCTCATATGTTTTGGGTAGTCGTAATGCCTTGCTAGAGACCGCTTACGACTTGTGGGTCAGTATAGTAACTGGGCCACTGCCAACTTCATATGGGCCTACAGGGTCGCACACAAAACAGCCCAATGCGAGCTATGATGTCCAGATTCATTGAATCTAAGAGATGTCTAGATTCAATGAATAATCTAGGGTGGATATATATTTTATATATATATATAAATTAGTTTATATATATATTATATATATAATATAAGAGATATTTGTAAGATTTAATTTATAAGGATAAATTAAATCTCTATCATTTTGAATTTGAATTTAAATGGATATGATCTATTTGAATTTGAAATTCAAATTGATAAGATATCTCAAATTTGATTTATGAGAATAAATCAAATATAATTCTATCTTTTAAATTAAATAAATAGGTGAATTAAATCTGTGGGACGGATTTAATATAAACCATATTTATTTAATCAGTTTCTTATTAAATTATGCAATATATGATATTGTATTAATTCAGAATTAATATAAGATTAATTCTGAAGCCCGGCCCTATTAGAAGCCCGATAGCTTCCTATATATTTGACATTAGGAGCTAGGGTTCTACACACAATAGATCTCTTCACACACATTCAGTCGTGAGAAAAGGGGGCAGGGAGAGTGCAAAAGGTTTGCATATAAGAAACTGTCGAAATAGAGACGGTGAGGACGGAATCTCCAGAAAGCCTTAGAGGGACAAGAGGCGCTAGCACGTCGTTCGCAATTGGAACGCTGTTCGTGTGGATACCGGTAGAGGAAGCCGATCTGAGCTGTCGACTTCTACGATACGGCCAGACACGAAGAAAGGTCGCGACCAGAACACACTTAGGTCGCGACCAAACGGGCATCTGAACGTCAGAAATCCGAAAAGAGGAGACAGGTCGCGACGTGAAGTTTAAGAGGTCGCGACTAAAAGCTCCAGAGGCGACAGGTCGCGACTAGAAGCATAGTAGGTCGCGACTACAAACTCCAGAGGCGACAGGTCGCGACTAGAAGCTGAGGAGGTCGCGACTGAAAGTTCCAGAGGCGAGGAGTCGCGACTAGTGGACACTGAGGTCGCGACCAAAGCTTGAAACCGAAGGTAACACTTCTTTCTCCTTGACTTAAACACATTCGGTAGATCCTAGCTGGGAATGGAAAAATTTTTAAAGTTAATTTCCGCTGCGTGTCTTCCAATTCCCTTCAGTGGTATCAGAGCCATGCCGTTTTGTGTTTAAGTTAGGTTTGATTGTTGATACATGTGATGTATGTTAGACTTCTTAGCTGATTATATGATAACATGCGAAATATGTATGACATATATGGAATCTGTTTATGTATGACATATACGGAATCTAAAAGGAAACTGAAATCGGTGGTGTATATCAATTGATTTGATCAATTAATATTGATGGGGTCTAAGGAAAAAGAATTAAGATTCTTGATTATTTATCAAAAAAAAAATTTCTATTGGGGCGCTGCCCCACACCCCGCCCGCTAACCGGCTAGCGGGACCGCCGTGGCTATTTAATCGTAGCGCAACATAATCGTAATATGTATTGACTTTCTTGATATATGAATGTTTTGAAACATTTATTGCCCTTCAAATAGCATGAATTTTGATTCTTGAATGTTTGGGTATGGTGAACAATATGGCTCTAGATTACAAGTGTTGTAATTTTTCTAAATACGGCCTGCGTGTCGTGCCTTCCTCTAATGACTCTCGTTGTACATTCTCTTCTCATCTCACTCCCCTCGAATGTTAAAACGAGGTTTCCTTATGTAATTTTCCTATTCTAATTAGACAGCTTCTCTCATTGGCTTGAGGGGACTTAGGATAGGTGAGCCATATTGTGTCACGTTTAAGATTATGCATCTTTTGATTAGATCACTGCATGTATGTTTTAATATGCATAATACTTGTATGAGATACAACCGCGATACATGCATCTTATAAACCAGATAATTAATTAAACCCTCTAAAAGAAATCTTAAGTCATATGCCGTCAATTAATGGACACTTGTCAAAACCTCGATCGCTCATTTGTAGGTCCACCAAAGTGGGTGCATTTGAGTTATCTTGGGGAGATAAGCAAGAGTAATGGTGCTGCTCTTATGTTTGTTATTGTTTGACTTAATTGAGATTATCAAAACGGTTTTGGGTCTCAAGGCATTAGATGGGATTAAAACATGCCGGATCATATGATGATTGAATCCCATAAATATCTAAGAATTACATTTGATGTAATTGGTAAAGTTGTTACCTACCTAAATAACTTAAAGTTGAGCGTCCAGCCAAAGCGGACTCAAGTTTAAGCCAAATATGGATCTTAGCCCACTAATTATTACATTGAGGGTTGTTTTATTCAGTGGGAGATTGCTAATTCGCTTGCATATTTTAATTGTAGAATCATGACGACTAGTAATACTGCTACATTATCGTTGCGATCTGTCCTTGAGAAGGACAAACTCAATGGGACAAACTTTCTTGACTGGTTCAGGAACTTGAGAATTGTTCTCAAGCAGGAAAGAAAGGCATATGTCCTAGATCAACCCATTCCTGATGAGCCAGCAGCCAATGCTCCTGGAGCTCAGAGAGATTCTTATGCGAAGCATAAGGAACACTCTGTTGATGTGGGATGCTTGATGCTTGCCACCATGGTTCCGGAGCTCCAAAGAGATTTGGAACACATGGAGGCTTATGAGATGATTGTGCATCTTAAGGAAATGTTCCAGCAACAAGCAAGGCAAGAGAGGTATGAGACCACTAAGGCCTTACATTCCTGCAAGATGGCTGAAGGTGCATCAGTGAGTACTCATGTCTTAAAGATGAAAGGGTACATAGATCACCTTGAGAGGCTTGGATTTCCCATGAGCCAGGAGTTAGCTACAGATTTGATCTTGAACTCACTCCCGGAAAGTTATGACCAGTTTGTCATGAACTACAACATGAACAACATGGAGAAATCTATTTCTGAACTGCATGGGATGCTTAAAACTGCTGAGCCGACTGTTAAGAAGAAGCCCAGTACTGTTTTGATGGTTCAGAAAGGAAAGGGTATGAAAAGGAAGGGCAAGGGCAAGGGGAAGGGTCATGGCTCATCTGGTAAGACCAAAGAGTCAGGCAAGCCCGAAACCAAGCCTGCACCAAAGAAGGCAAAGCCTCCAAAGGAAGGAGTTTGCTTTTTCTGCAATGAACCGGGTCATTGGAAGAGGAATTGCAAACTCTACCTTGAAGATCTGAGAAAGAACAAGAAGGATAGCGGGGCTATCGCTTCAGGTATTTATGTTATAGACATTCATCTCTCTACTTCCACTACATGGGTATTAGATACTGCATGTGGTTCTCACATTTGTACAAATGTGCAGGGCCTAAAGGATAGTAGAAAGCTGAAAAAGGGCGAAGTTGACCTACGAGTTGGAAATAGAGCAAAGGTTGCTGCTCTAGCTGTAGGCACTTATGAATTAGTTCTGCCCACTGGGCTTTTGTTAGTCTTGAACAATTGCTATTATGTTCCTGCTTTGAGTAGTAACATTGTTTCTCTTTCTTATTTGGATAAGGAAGGTTACACTTCCATTTCTGGGAATGGTAAATGTTCTATTTATCGTAATGATATTTTCTATGCTCATGGTGATTTGCATGTTGATCATTACATATTAAACTTGGAATAACCCAATCATGGAAATATCTATAACATAACCGCCAAAAGGGTCAAACCAAATGATTTGAATCCGACATACCTCTGGCACTGTCGTCTGGGCCACATAAATGAGAAACGCATTTCTAAACTCCATCAAGATAGATTTCTCAACTCATTTGATTTTGAATCATATGATACTTGCGAATCTTGTTTGTTAGGAAAGATGACAAAGTCGCCTTTCACTGGGCACAGTGAGAGGGCGACTGATTTGTTGGGCCTCATACATACAGATGTGTGTGGACCGATGAATACAAATGCCAGAAGAGGTTATTCGTACTTCATTACATTCATAGATGATTTCAGTAGATATGGCTATGTCTATCTAATGAAACATAAATCCGAATCTTTTGAAATGTTCAAGATATTTCAAAATGAAGTACAAAACCATCTTGGCAAAACAATTAAATCCCTTCGATCTGATCGAGGTGGTGAATATTTGAGCCAAGAGTTTATCGATCATCTTAGGAATTGTGGAATAGTCTCACAATTGACTCCTCCAGGAACACCACAATGGAATGGGGTTTCTGAACGGAGGAATCGAACACTATTGGATATGGTTCGATCCATGATGAGTCGAACAGATCTTCCACCATCCTTTTGGGGCCACGCCCTAGAGACAGCTGCATTCACACTGAATCGTGTTCCATCTAAGGCAGTTGAAAAGACTCCGTATGAGATATGGACTGGGAGGAAACCTAGTTTGTCTTTTCTCAAGATTTGGGGATGTGAGGTCTATGTTAAGCAACAAGCCTCAGATAAGTTAGCGCCCAAATCTTCAAAGTGCCTTTTTGTGGGATATCCTAAGGAAACCAAGGGATATTATGTCTACAACCCCACTGATAACAAAGTGTTTGTTGTCAGAAATGGTATCTTTCTAGAACGAGAATTTATCTCTAAAAGAACCACTGGGAGCAAGGTACACCTCAAAGAAGTTCGAGAGCCACAAGACGCCACAGAACTAGAGATGGAAAGTAGAGAAGACTCACAAGAAGTTGTTGAGACTCCTCAAGTCACGCAAGGCCCAAGGCGATCTAATAGGGTACGACTTCAGCCTCAGAGATATGGATTTCTGATTTCTGATAGTCGTGATGTGTTGCTCATTGAGCATAATGAGCCCACTACCTATCAAGAAGCTATAGTGGGACCAAACTCTGAGAAATGGCTTAATGCCATGAAGTCTGAGATGCAATCCATGTACGACAATAAGGTATGGACCTTAGTCGACCCGCCTGAAGGTATAAAAACCGTCGGGTGCAAGTGGGTTTTTAAAGAGAAAACTGACATGGATGGCAATGTAAATGTCTTCAAGGCACGACTGGTTGCAAAAGGATTTACTCAAACTCATGGTGTGGACTATGATGAGACCTTTTCCCCAGTTGCAATGGCCAAATCAATCAGAATCCTCCTTGCCATTGCAGCATATTATGACTATGAAATATGGCAGATGGACGTCAAGACAGCCTTCCTTAATGGAAAGCTCCTTGAGGATGTGTACATGACACAACCGGAAGGTTTTGTGCGTTCTGAGGACTCTGGTAAGGTGTGCAAGCTTCAAAGGTCCATTTATGGACTGAAGCAAGCATCTCGGAGTTGGAATCATCGTTTTGATGAAGTAGTCAAAGAGTTTGGATTTCTTCAAAATATTGATGAACCTTGTGTGTACAAGAAGGTTAGTGGGAGCACAGTTGTATTTTTGGTACTCTATGTCGATGACATCCTACTCATTGGGAATGACATTCCTACCTTGCAGATTGTCAAGTCTTGGTTAGAAAAATCTTTCTCGATGAAATACTTGGGTGAAGCCACCTACATCCTAGGAATTAGGATCTATAGAGATAGATCTAAAAGGCTTCTAGGACTGAGTCAGAGCACATATATAGACAAGATACTGCATAGGTTCAGTATGCAGGAATCAAAAAGGGGTTTCATACCCATGTCTCATGGTATTCACCTCAGCAAGGATTTGTGTCCTAGTACACCAGATCAGCGAGGTCGCATGAGTAAGATTCCATATGCCTCGGCCATAGGATCTATCATGTACGCCATGTTATGTACTCGACCGGATGTCTCGTTTGCCTTAAGTATGACTAGCAGATATCAACAGGACCCTGGTGAGGGCCATTGGACTGCTGTCAAGAATATCCTTAAGTACTTAAGAAGGACTAAGGACTTATTCTTGGTCTATGGTGGATTGGTAGACGAGCTCTATGTAACTGGTTACACAGATGCAAGTTTCCAAACTGACCAGGATGACCAGAAATCACAATCTGGATACATATTCCTCCTGAATAATGGAGCAGTAAGCTGGAAGAGCTCTAAGCAGAGCACTGTAGCAGATTCTGCAACGGAAGCTGAGTACATAGCAGCATCTGATGCAGCTAAGGAGGCTGTTTGGATCAGGAAGTTCATTACAGAACTAGGGGTGGTACCTACCATCTCAGATCCAATAACTTTGTTCTGTGACAATAGTGGTGCCATTGCACAGGCCAAAGAGCCTAGGTCACATCAAAGGACCAAGCATATACTCAGGCGATTTCATCTCATCAGAGAAATCAATGATAGAGGTGATATAAAAATATGCAAGGTAGCAGGGGAAGACAATGTTGCTGATCCTCTAACAAAGCCGCTTGTGCAAGCAAAACATGAGTGTCATGTTAGGTCAATGGGAATTAGGCAAATTAATGATTGTACCTAGTGCAAGTGGGAGGATGTTGGAGATTGTGCCCTAGGGGCCAATCATTATCTTATGAACATTGTTGATTTATGAATTTCTTAATAAAGTTATCATATTATTTGCATGTTTACTATGATGACAATCCTTGGATAACTCGTGATCTTATCCTAAATGTCCCTGGTCGGTCATCTATGTGGGAGCAGAGATGAAATAAGACCAGTATGACTTTGAAGATATATAGAGATATAAATCAAAGTCGTAAGCACATGTAAGAGTACAGGGTGTTGGATCGACCCGCAATGAGAGAGCTGCATGGGTCAAGTCATAAGCTTCTCTCATATACAAGCCATGTCACTATGCCCTTTGACCTGAGATCATCATGGATTCCTACATGACAAACGCTCAGCTTTGACCTAGTCAAAAGTCACTTTTGACCGAGTGATCATAAAGGCTATGCTCGGGCTTAGTGGTTTTCATGCGGAGGAATGTGAATGGTCAAGATGGAATTTGTCCCTCACATTCGTAGAGAGATATTACTGGGCCCCTCGATGAGTGAGTCTGAGAAATGTATGGCCATACTGGAATGGAAGGGTAGTTCCATTTCTATGTTCAGACTACTCAGGGATCGAGAAAGTAACGGTCAGGAACAGGAGGATGACGTTCACCATGCCTCATCCTTGACCGAAATATCGTGTGACAAAAGGGACGTGATATGGTTGTATGAAAGGTTACATCGTTTATCGATCCTCATATGTTTTGGGTAGTCGTAATGCCTTGCTAGAGACCGCTTACGACTTGTGGGTCAGTATAGTAACTGGGCCACTGCCAACTTCATATGGGCCTACAGGGTCGCACACAAAACAGCCCAATGCGAGCTATGATGTCCAGATTCATTGAATCTAAGAGATGTCTAGATTCAATGAATAATCTAGGGTGGATATATATTTTATATATATATATAAATTAGTTTATATATATATTATATATATAATATAAGAGATATTTGTAAGATTTAATTTATAAGGATAAATTAAATCTCTATCATTTTGAATTTGAATTTAAATGGATATGATCTATTTGAATTTGAAATTCAAATTGATAAGATATCTCAAATTTGATTTATGAGAATAAATCAAATATAATTCTATCTTTTAAATTAAATAAATAGGTGAATTAAATCTGTGGGACGGATTTAATATAAACCATATTTATTTAATCAGTTTCTTATTAAATTATGCAATATATGATATTGTATTAATTCAGAATTAATATAAGATTAATTCTGAAGCCCGGCCCTATTAGAAGCCCGATAGCTTCCTATATATTTGACATTAGGAGCTAGGGTTCTACACACAATAGATCTCTTCACACACATTCAGTCGTGAGAAAAGGGGGCAGGGAGAGTGCAAAAGGTTTGCATATAAGAAACTGTCGAAATAGAGACGGTGAGGACGGAATCTCCAGAAAGCCTTAGAGGGACAAGAGGCGCTAGCACGTCGTTCGCAATTGGAACGCTGTTCGTGTGGATACCGGTAGAGGAAGCCGATCTGAGCTGTCGACTTCTACGATACGGCCAGACACGAAGAAAGGTCGCGACCAGAACACACTTAGGTCGCGACCAAACGGGCATCTGAACGTCAGAAATCCGAAAAGAGGAGACAGGTCGCGACGTGAAGTTTAAGAGGTCGCGACTAAAAGCTCCAGAGGCGACAGGTCGCGACTAGAAGCATAGTAGGTCGCGACTACAAACTCCAGAGGCGACAGGTCGCGACTAGAAGCTGAGGAGGTCGCGACTGAAAGTTCCAGAGGCGAGGAGTCGCGACTAGTGGACACTGAGGTCGCGACCAAAGCTTGAAACCGAAGGTAACACTTCTTTCTCCTTGACTTAAACACATTCGGTAGATCCTAGCTGGGAATGGAAAAATTTTTAAAGTTAATTTCCGCTGCGTGTCTTCCAATTCCCTTCAAATGACCCTATATTATAAAATAATTAAAGAATGATTGAAGGGTATTTTGGTCATTTGACTAAGGTTAGACGGTCAAAGAGAGTTCCCATAATAGTTGACCAAGGTTAGGGAATACTCCATTGAAATGAGAAAAGACAATAATGCCCCTAGAATTATTAAAGTAAATAAAAAGGAGCCAAGGGTATTTTGGTAATTTGTCAAGGGATATGTAATTAAGTTAATACCCAGTCCAAGAATGTCAATGGTAGGAAGAATCCATATACTAGATTTAAGATCATGAAGCATATTATGGAATGTTAGAAAAATTAGATTCAGAAAATAGTTTGGTTTTTGAGAAATTGGACTGAGCTGGTATAGGATTGGACAGATCGGGCTAGAGGTTTCCATAAGTGATGACTCACCAGGTGAGGTGTCCTAAGGGACCCACCAAGGAGCCACCTAGCATGCAAGGTGTTGTTGATGATGTCATCTTGATGATGCAGGAGAAGCTTCTTGAGGAAGCTAAGCGATTTGAGCCGTTTATCGCGATTCAATCTAAACCGTCCATTCTGAAACATCCTACTTTTAACACTTTAGAGTACATATTCGGAAGCGTATTTGATTAGCGGAACCATTACATTAGCCCAAAAATTAAAATGTTAAAACTTACTTCTCGGGTACTGTTCATTATGCAATTTCCAGATTGACAGTCCAACTTTAAAAATTCATAACTAATTACAGAAAAATCATATGGAGGTGATCCAAATTTCTACTTGAATCTATTTCATAAATTTTTAAGGGAAAAATATAAATCTGAACATTTACCTTGCCAATTGATACAAGGTGGAGAGAGAGAGAAAGAAAGAGAAAGAAAAAGAAGGAGTTACGGCTGAGCTATGAGCAATCCAAGGAGCGTAGGTACTTGGCAAGCTTAGGAATAAGGTAAGTAATTTATTTTAATCCCTGCTCTAATAAATTAGAGGATTGTTCTTATAAATTTAATAGTTATAATAGAGAAATATCTCTCTCTATAAGGTTAGCCGTGATAGAAAGAAAGTTAGGGGATTGTCAGAATAGGGGTATCACCTCAAGTTAAGCTTGAGTTAAGTAGAGCTATACTGATAAGGTAATAATGAAAATATTATTATGCCTTGTATAGGCTCTAATCTATGTAAAGAAGGAAACTCAGAGAAAAAGTTAAGGATTAAGGAAAGGCTACTGATGGGGCTATCGGATTGTCGTCGTACGGCCTAATGTAGTATAAGGCACAACCCTATCGTTCTTCTCAAGGAGCCTTTTTATTAGAAACCTAGCAAATTGGATGTCAAAATCAATGGTAAACCTGAGTAGTAGTAAAAATGGTTTTGGAGTTTTGGGTGCTTGATGCAATAAAATAAGGGTGCAAGAAAAGTAGATATTTTTGAATTTTTGATTGAGATGAAAAGAGTTGGTTTGTTGAAGAAATATGTAATGGCAGACTCTTGATGATGAAAACTTATCTATCCTTGCTCTTATATAAAATTGGAGTTTTAAATCACTAAATCTCAAAGAAAAAAATCAATCGATCGATTGAGTCCAAAACCCTAATATTCCTTAAACTCCTTTGATCAAAGCTAGTTTAAGAACTTATTAGTGAACAGTTAGAAACCACTTAGCGTGTAATTAACCCTAGATGATGAGAACGCCCTCGAGTGGTCATCAATCGAAAACACTAGATTTCAAGCAATTAAATTGATTTTCAACAATCGCTGAAAATAACCCAACTTTCTTAAAATTGAAACTGAAATATTCTATTAAAAGCAAACGTTCAAATCATCCAAAATCAAATACGACAGCCTAATTTGAGAATGATCAATCGATATTCAATCCTTAAACATAGAATGAAAACCCTAGATCTAGCAGCAATCATGACATGTAAAGGAATACAAATTAGAACAGTAAAAACTCCCCGTTTCAGTCCGTGAGCTCAAGATATCATATCCATCACCAAGAGACTAAAGGTTTAGCCTCTTATGACTTCTACTGCACTGCAATCATTGTTCAGATGTGATACCATGAAGAAACGATGAAGAGATGAAGGGTGAATGGTGTAGAGATGTGTAGGAATCTGTGGAAAGGTGTAGAAGGATGGAATATGTGGAGAAGATGATCAAAGAGCGCTCGAGTACTGCTTCTTAGCCTAATCAAGTCCAAAAACTAGCCTCCCCCTTAACGGCAGCCTCCGTCTCTTCTTATAACAGCATGACCTAATTCAAAACGCGTAGTTTCAACGATTTCGTATTTTAGTCGAGACCATATTCATGTTTTGGTCGCGAACTATAAACATTGAGAATCTTCCAGAAGAAGAAAGGTCGCGACCGTTGGACACTTGGGTTGAGACTAAAAAGCACATAGGCGTGACTTGACTTTTGTAACATCCCGATTTTTGGTCTAGGAGATCGGGACAGTTCATCTAGGTCCAAGATGAGGAATGTGAGAAATGTCCTAAGTCTCAAGCCTAGGAATTATGCAGGTTGCTTGATATGGGCTGGCTCCTGTGTAAGATAACCTGATATGGGCGGGTTGTCGAGCCTTTCAATTAACGGTGACTCCCGAAGAGTTTAAGGGATGAGTTATTGAAAGAGAATTTCTAGACCTTAAGATGAGGGATGAGAAGATGAGCAACGAGGCCAGAAAGAGAATGCAGGGGCAAAATCGTAATTATGGGAAAGATCGGGCTGGTAGCCGATGAGTACCATATTTTGCCAGAAAATAGAGAAAATTATGCTGATCATTTCACTGAACTGTGAAATGTGCATACGAGGTCTCTATGAGTATGAAAGAATTATGGAAAATTTAAGGACAAAAAGGTGGGGTCCTTAAGTGTAATTTTAGCCAAATAAAAAGGGACTTAAATGAAAAGAAGAAAAGTTTCTTGGGGCTAAATGTAATTAAAGAAAGTCAGGCTGGAAGTGGTTTGGACTGTCCGAAAGCATTTCAGTCCCAGATTTCACCGGTAGAGAGAGCAAGGGACGCTCGGTAATCTGGCTTAATACAGGAATTTTTGAAGACTCCAGATAGCCAGAAATGGACTGATCGTCCAAAAGTTATAAAAATTCATACCGGATATCCTAGATTTCAGATCTAGGTGAAAAAATACAGGATGATGCGTCCTTATGGGGCGGTTGTCAGGAAACTGACAGAATACCGATAGGAGGCCTGTAGAAAAAGTTATTCGCAAATTAGAAAATCCAGACGGGAGTGTGAGGCCTCCGGGTATTCGATAGGGAAATTTATCGGTATTTGAAAAGGGACTGAATGAGTTCGGATAACCTCAGTCAGATGACTGATATGACTCACAGGGATGCCTGAACACCGCAGGCCAGTGTATCGGACAGAAAGAGCCGGTGTCCGGATATGTGTATAAACGGTGAATAATATATAAAATATTCAATAATTATTGACAAGGGAGGATTCCTCGTAATGCGTGCCATGAAGGTATTGGACCCAGAAAGGCCCAATAATGGCGCCAACAAAGGCCCAGTAAGACACTTGGACTGATAGGTGGGCCAGTATCCGGCAGAACCCCGGAAAAGTGAGAAATTACGAAAATGCCCCTGTGTTGAACAAAAGGGTAACAGATGAATAAAGGGCATTTTGGTCATTCTGGATAGGCCCAGGAGCCAAGGCACATACAGATAAAGTTACTTAGAGTCAGTATATGCCCTGACAGAGTACAGAAGGGTGTGAAATGACGATTTTACCCTTAGGGTTAAAATAGTGCAAGAAAGGGCACCCAGGGGTATTTTGGTAATTTGCCAAGGGATGTTTCTTGGGAATCGAGGCATCAGAGTACTTGAGCTTGATCAGGATCCAAGATAACATACCCAGAGCCCAAAAACGTAGGCCCAGTGTTATGTGGGAAAAAGTGGCATTAAAATACTATTTTAATGTTGTTTCAATAAAGTAAAGTTACTCGGTCGGCACGATAACCGAGGAGGTGATCAGATAAAGTTCGGGACTTATCTGGATAGAATTGGAAGGCGTGAAAGGTCCCTTCCAGGTGCCACATGGCGCAATCTTAGAGGCAGAAGAAAAGTTGAGGACACGTATTACGGTGCAAGACTCTGGACCGGTATTGGATTGGACTGAACTACTGAGTCAGCTGATGAGGTGTCCAGGAATTGTGACATGTGAAGAATGTGGCGATGAGGTGTCCCGGTGAGGTGTCCTGGATGATGTCATGCATGATGCAGTAAAAAGGAATAAAGAAAAATAGGAAAATCCAGGAAAAACCAGGACCACATGTTCAGATGGCTTCAAAATTACAGAAATGCCATCCATTAAAGCTATAAATACCCCCTTCCCCTCCCATTTTATGCATCCCACATTTTTGGCAAGAAAAGAGAGAGAAAGAAGAGAGAGAAGGAGAAAGAAAGAAAGGAAGTTCTGGTGGAGTTGGAAGCAGTATAGAAGTTCTGGAGTTCTGCTTTTGAGGTAGTAACAAATCCTAACTCTTATGTAATGTCTTTGTGATTTGTTGTGCTATTGTTTGGTTGGATTGTTGTCTTATATGTTATGCTTGAAGCTCTATTACAATGCTATGATCATATGTTATTGAATATGGAAGCACGCAGCATACTTATCTGTACACAATCACAAGCAAGCACCGTCACTCTGCATTACATATATTGTTATGATTATTACTACTGAGATTCCCCCGAATCTCATTCCCATATATAACATTACAGGGGAGGTTCTGTCAAAATAAAATCTGGAAATTTTAAGAGACGCCGTTAGGCTGCCAAAATTCTGGCAACGAAGAAGGAACAAAGAGAGGAACTGATACGTACTGTGTACGTAGGTGCTGTCTAAGGAGGCTGGAAGTGAGTGGACCTAGCCGGTTCATCCAGTCTTTCCTGGGTACTTACGTAGAATGGTAGTTCCTACGGGAATTACCGAATCGGTACAAGATCGGTTACTTTCTACAGAAGGAATGTAGCAGTTATGCTGCCGGATTTTAGACAGGAGAAGATGTAATAGAAATATGATAATTTTGTGTATGCCTTGTTGTATGACATTTTATTATTTAATAATAAATATTGTTTAGCATGTTCAATTTGTGAATGATGAATTAAAAGAGAAATTCGTAGGTCCTGAGGTAGCAGTAGTTTGACCTCAGTTTGACCTAGTAAACGGAGGAATTTGGTCACAAAATTTGGCAGGCCAGTCGTACACCTCTGGGGCATTACGTGGATAGGTAATAAGCCTCATTTGGATGTGTAGAACGGGATAAATTAATTTTCAAATTAAAGGTCCAGAATAAGGAACTTAAGAGTGAAATTTTGAATTTCTAGGCTTAAGTTAAGATATATCAAGCTAATATCGCTTCCGTAAGTGTACTCTGAGAAGTCTAAGGGAGGATGTTTCAACTTTCATTGACTTGTGATTCCCTTCCTGGTCCTTGATCTCTTCCAAAGTACCTGCAATTCAATATAAAAGCTCACTGTAAAAGTCCAAATCAGTAAATAACAGAATATATATAGTGTGGAAGGTTAATTTACCATTTTACCCTTTAATTAGCACATTGCCACGCACAATCATGTATTAACACAAAAGCATAATTTAAGGCATGAAATGAATGGTAAAGTCATAATAAAACTCATAAAAACATCACAAAAACCATATACAAAATGTGTCTTATCAATTCCCCCACACTTGAACCTTTGTACTCCTGGACAAAGAAATGAATTACACCTAGAACAATCACTATTAAATCCAAGATAATAACATAATCCATAGTGTGACCTGAAACAATCAATCCACCATCTTTTGGGAATGCAAAGGCGATAATATGAGCAATGCCAAGTAATCAACTACTACATGAAATCAACCTTAACGGTATGAGCGCAAAATATCCTCTCAAAGGATGCAAGTGTTTAGCTCTCTATTTCCTCTCATTGTTAGGGTTCTTTCACTCAAATTCAAATTGGAAAACATCCTACCATATTCTTGTAATGGCTCTAAATCTCAGCAACTATATAGCACTTATGCAAAGAATCAAGAGGTCTTTTAGGGTTGTAATGATGGAGATGGGCTACATGGAATGGAATATGAAGAATAGAAAGTACTACATGCATTTAACAATGAATATGAAGCATGAATTCATGTCTCTAGAGATCTAGAAGTGATAATTGTGCTAATAAGAGCCTTCTTCATTTATCTTTTCTTTTCTTTTTATTTTCTTTTCTTGCATCTTTTCTTGCACTGTCCTCCTTTTTTTTCCAGTGCAATATGCTTTTTCTCTTTTTCTTTTATTTGGCACCTCATGCACAGAACCTGTAGCACATATCACAACAATAATGTATTTTTGACATGAATAGAATTTTATTTTGCAAATGAAGTTCATGCATATATTACTTTCTATATAAATGATGGATAAAAGAAAAATGATGGGCTCAAACGAGCTGACTAAGGATATAATATGTAGTGGCCTTGTGTTTAGGATAAAAGGGTTTAGAAATTAATGCCTCTATCATGTTCAATTCATAAATGCACAAGTCATTCTCAACTCAGAGCCAAGATAAGTTCTAGAGGATATAAACCAATTGAATAATCACTCAATATAGAAATTTAGGCCGAGAATCCTTCCAACTAGGGTTTTGATCTAAATTGATCATAAGCTAAAGCTTAAACAAAGTTCATCATTCACTAGGCATTAGAACACTTATCACAATTGAAAACCCTCTAAACGATGATTTAAAAGTTTCAGAGTAATTGTAACATCCCGATTTTTGGTCTAGGAGAGCTGGGAGGTAGTCTGATATGGGCAGGCTGCTAAACCCGTAGTCCCAGGGTCGTAATCTGATATGGGCGAATTACTTACCTGTATTTTGTAGGAATCAGAGGGATAAGCTAAGTCCTTCAGGATTTAAAGATGAGTTAAGTCTTTAACCTACAGAATCGGGATAGTTCACCTAGGTTCAAAATGAGGAATGTGAGGAATGTCCTAAGTCTTAAGCCTAGGAATTCTGCAGGTAGCTTGATATGGGGTGGCTCCTGTGTAAGATAACCTGATATGGGCGGATTGTCAAGCCTTTCAATTAACGATAACTCCCGAAGAGTTCAAGGGATGAGTTATTGAAAGAGAATTTCTAGAACTTAAGATGAAGGATGAGAAGATGAGTAATAGATGCCAGAAAGAGAATGCAGGGGCAAAATCATAATTATGGGAAAGATCGGACTGGTAGCCGATTAGTACCATATTTTTCCAGAAAATAGAGAAAATTATGCTGATCATTTCACTGAACTGTGAAATGTGCATATGAGGTCTCTATGTGTATGAAAGAATTAGTAATATGACCAGGGGTAAAATGGTCATTTTGGAAAAGTGTGCGCGTGAGCGCTTTTTCAGGCCAAAACAGCCCGGTCCGGATAAAATATCTGAAAATATCGGGAGATAGAGAAACGGATTCCGGGTTGAATGAGTAGTCACGGAATTTTGATTTGAGGTCCCAATTTTTCTGTAAAAATTCCGGAACATGGGAATTTACAGTTATAATCGGTAAAGGAAAAGCAGTCCCATAGGGATGATCGGACTGTGTCCAGGGGGCCGTATAGTGTTTCTAAGGCCTTTAGTGACACCAGGGAAGGCCCAGGCCCATTAGATCAGTCCAGTGGTAAAAGGGGCCGGTGTCCGGGAAAAGGTGCGAAATGACGAAAATGCCCCTATGTTATAGAACAGCTGAAGAATGAGTAAAGGGTATTTTGGTCATTTGCCTAAGGTTAGACAGTCCAGGGAAGGGTATCTGGATAGTTGACCAGGGTCAAAGAATACTCTGGTAAGATGGGAAAAGACAATAATGCCCCTAGACCTAATAAAGTAAAGAAAGAGAGACTAAGGGCATTTTGGTAATTTGCCAAGGGGTGTTTCTTGGGAATCGTGCCATCAGAGTACTTGGGCTGGATCAGAGACCCAAGATGATATTTCCAGGCCCAAAAACGCAGGCCCAGTGTTTCAGGGCGAAAAGTGGCATTAAAATAATGATTTAATGACTTTTCAGTAAAGTAAAGTTACTAGGTTGGCACGATAATCGAGGAGGTGATCAGATAAAGTCTGGGACTTATCTGGATAGCATTGGAAGGCGTGAAAGGTCCCTTCCAGATGCCACATGGCCCCATCTTAGAGGCAGAAGAAAAGTTAAGGACACATGGCACTGATCTAAAGGAAGCAGATAAATCTAAGGACACGTATTACGGTGCAAGACTCTGGACCGGTGAGTCAGCTGATGAGGTGTCCCGGGTTTTAGACATGTGAGAAATGTGCTGCTGAGGTGTCCGCCGAGGTGTCCCGGTGAGGTGTCCTGGGTGATACAGTAAAAAGGAGTAAAAAAAAATAGGAAATTCCAGGAAAAACCAGGACCACATGTTCAGATGGCTTCAAAATTATAGGAATGCCATTGAGGGAAACTATAAATACCCCCTCCCCCTCCCATTTCATGCATCCCACGGTTTTGGCAAGAGAAAGAGAGAGAAAGAAGAGAGAGAAGGAGAAAGAAAGAAGAAAGGAAGTTCTGGCGGAGCTGGAAGCAGTATAGAGATAGTAGAGTTCTGCTAAGCTTTTGAGGTAGTAACTAATCCTAGCTTTTATGTAATGGCTTTGTGATTTGATGTGCTATTGTTTGGTTGGATTGTTGTCCTATATGTTATGTCTGAAGCTCTACTGCAATGCTATGATCATATGTTATTGAGTATGGTAGCATGCAGCATACTTATCTGTACACAATCACAAGCAAGCACTGTCACACTGCATTACATATATTGTTATGATTATTTACTACTGAGATTCCCCCGAATCTCATTCCCCTTATCTAACCCATTACAGGGAAATTATGTTGAACTGAATTCTAAGAATTTTGAGAGACGCCGTTATGCTGCCGAATTTAAGACTGAACATCAGAATATGATAAGTACTGTGTACGTAGGTGCTGTCTAAGGAGGCTGGAAGTGAGTGGACCTAGCCGGTTCATCCAGTCTTTCTTGGGTACTTACGTAGAATGGTAGTTCTCATGAGGGAATTACCGAATCAGTACGGTTCAGTTCTTTGTACAGATGAAGCCTAGCAGTTATACTGCCGAAGGTCGGGCAGAAAAAGATGTAATAGAATATGAGAATTTTGTGTATGACTTGTTGTATGACATTGTATTATTTAATAATAAATATTGTTTGGCATGTTCAATTTGCGAATGAGAAATGAAAAGAGAAATTCGCAGGTCCTGAGGTAGCAGTATTTTGACCTCAGTTTGACCTAGTAAACGAAGGAGTTTGGCCACGAAATTTGGTGAGCTGATTGTACACATCTGGGGCATTACGTGGATAGGTAATAAGCCTTGTTTGGATGTGTAGAATGAGATTAATCAGTTCTCAAATTAAAGGTTCAGAATAAGGAACTCAAAAGTAGAAATTTTAATTTCTGGGCTTAAGTTAAGATATTATCAAGCTAATATTGCTTCCGTAAGTGTACTCTGAGTGGTCCAAGGGAGGATGTTTCATTTTGGTATCAGAGCAATAGGTTCTGGCATAAACCAGACAGGATTCTGGCTCAGAGCATAAGATTCTGGCACAGAACAGAAGGTTCTGGCTTAGTGATACTTTGATGTAGAAAAGTTATCTCCCTAGAGTACATAGAGGTTTAGAAAAGCCCAGTGGAGGTAAAGCTCTTAAATGAGAAAGTGAGATAAGGTAGACCCCGGAATTACGTCAAGATGGGGTAAGATATGAAATAAATGGACACTGCTTATAAGTGTAGTAAGTTGTCCATAAGAAGGAGAGCAGATAGTATTGAAAAGGTGCAAAGTTTGATGAGATAGCTAGAATGAGATTTGCCTTGGAATAATCCTAGGATATGGCCTAAGGCTAGAGATGTGATGGTTAGTAGCTAGAGAGCTAATGTTCCCTAAGAAGAGGGATTCCATCATGGAGAAATAGTAGATCTAGGGTAGATTACCTTAGAGAGCAGAAATGATAAAGATGATGAAGGAGATCCATGCGACTCAAGTTTGCTAGGATCGAGAGAAAGAGATAGAAGAGCATTATCTAAGAGCACTCTGGGAGGTAGCTCAGTTGTAAAGCCAATAGCAAGAGGAAGAGGCAATAGTTCAGGCAGGGGACTGATCAAGGTGAGGATCAGGTTAGGGAGCAGAGATGTCAAAGTGATGGAAAGAGCTATGGCACATGGGAGTGTCGAGCAGGGCAAAGCAGTTGTGGTAAGAAAGGCCACTTTGTAAGAGGTTGCCCTACGAATGCTGACATCCCTAGGAAAGGTGTTTGCTCTTACCACAGACAAAGTCTCCAATTCCCTGAGGTCGACCCTAAGAATGGTTAAGAAGAACCATAGTTGTAAGGGCGACTTAGCTGTGAAGAAATATATGCCTAGATGTAATGATGTGATTAATGAAGAGTTCTTTTCTAATCTAGAGAATGTGGTCATTATAACGAGTCGTGAGAAATAATTAGTAAGATAATAAATCTGTCTTAACTCAGTGATGAGGGTGCTGTATGAGGGGTTAGAACATGGATAGCTGTAAGCAACTATAACGAGAGATGTTAGTTGCTAAGAATCCATGTGGAAGGTCTGGGACAAGCTGTTGCTCCTCTAGACCATCACTGGAGTGAGGATAAGACAGAGAGGGATGATCTTACTGGTTATATATTTGACTGCATTATAAGAATCACATAGCTGTATAGGTCAGTAAGAAGTTCTCTTCAGGAAAGATGAGGTATCCCTTAAAATTTCGAGGACGAAATTTTTAAAAGGGGAGGAGAATTGTAACATCCCGATTTTTGGTCTAGGAGAGCTGGGAGGTAGTCTGATATGGGCAGGCTGCTAAACCCGTAGTCCCAGGGTCATAATCTGATATGGGCGGATTACTTACCTGTATTTTGTAGGAATCAGAGGGATAAGCTAAGTCCTTCAGGATTTAAAGATGAGTTAAGTCTTTAACCTACATAATCGGGATAGTTCACCTAGGTTCAAAATGAGGAATGTGAGGAATTTCCTAAGTCTTAAGCCTAGGAATTCTGCAGGTAGCTTGATATGGGCTGGCTCCTATGTAAGATAACCTGATATGGGCGGGTTGTCAAGCCTTTCAATTAACGATGACTCCCGAAGAGTTCAAGGGATGAGTTATTGAAAGAGAATTTCTAGAACTTAAGATGAAGGATGAGAAGATGAGTAATAGATGCCAGAAAGAGAATGCAGGGGCAAAATCATAATTATGGGAAAGATCGGGCTGGTAGCCGATTAGTACCATATTTTGCCAGAAAATAGAGAAAATTATGCTGATCATTTCACTGAACTGTGAAATGTGCATATGAGGTCTCTATGTGTATGAAAGAATTAGTAATATGACCAGGGGTAAAATGGTCATTTTGGAAAAGTGTGCGCGTGAGCGCTTTTTCAGGCCAAAACAGCCCGTTCCGGATACAATATCTGAAAATATCGGGAGATAGAGAAACGGATTCCGGGTTGAATGAGTAGTCACAGAATTTTGATTTGAGGTCCCGATTTTTCTGTAAAAATTCCGGAAGATGGGAATTTACAGTTATAATCGGTAAAGGAAAAGCAGTCCCACAGGGATGATCGGACTGTGGCCAGGGGGCCGTATAGTGTTTCTAAGGCCTTTAGTGACACCAGGGAAGGCCCAGGCCCATTAGATCAGTCCAGTGGTAAAAGGGGCCGGTGTCCGGGAAAAAGGTGCGAAATGACGAAAATGCCCCTATGTTATAGAACAGCTGAAGAATGAGTAAAGGGTATTTTGGTCATTTGCCTAAGGTTAGACAGTCCAGGGAAGGGTATCTGGATAGTTGACCAGGGTCAAAGAATACTCTGGTAAGATGGGAAAAGACAATAATGCCCCTAGACCTAATAAAGTAAAGAAAGAGAGACTAAGGGCATTTTGGTAATTTGCCAAGGGGTGTTTCTTGGGAATCGTGCCATCAGAGTACTTGGGCTGGATCAGAGACCCAAGATGATATTTCCAGGCCCAAAAACGCAGGCCCAGTGTTTCAGGGCGAAAAGTGGCATTAAAATAATGATTTAATGACTTTTCATCAAAGTAAAGTTACTCGGTTGGCACGATAACCGAGGAGGTGATCAGATAAAGTCCGGGACTTATCTGAATAGCATTGGAAGGCGTGAAAGGTCCCTTCTAGATGCCACATGGCCCCATCTTAGAGGCAGAAGAAAAGTTAAGGACACATGGCACTGATCTAAAGGAAGCAGATAAAGCTAAGGACACGTATTACGGTGCAAGACTCTGGACCGGTGAGTCAGCTGATGAGGTGTCCCGGGTTTTAGACATGTGAGAAATGTGCTGCTGAGGTGTCCGCCGAGGTGTCCCGGTGAGGTGTTCTGGGTGATACAGTAAAAAGGAGTAAAAGAAAATAGGAAATTCCAGGAAAAACCAGGACCACATGTTCAGATGGCTTCAAAATTACAGGAATGCCATTGAGGGAAACTATAAATACCCCCTCCCCCTCCCATTTCATGCATCCCATGGTTTTGGCAAGAGAAAGAGAGAGAAAGAAGAGAGAGAAGGATAAAGAAAGAAGAAAGGAAGTTCTGGCGGAGCTGGAAGCAGTATAGAGATAGTAGAGTTCTGCTAAGCTTTTGAGCTAGTAACTAATCCTAGCTTTTATGTAATGACTTTGTGATTTGATGTGCTATTGTTTGGTTGGATTGTTGTCTTATATGTTATGTCTGAAGCTCTACTGCAATGCTATGATCATATGTTATTGAGTATGGTAGCATGCAGCATACTTATCTGTACACAATCACAAGCAAGCACTGTCACACTGCATTACATATATTGTTATGATTATTTACTACTGAGATTCCCCCGAATCTCATTCCCCTTATCTTACCCATTACAGGGAAATTATGTTGAACTGAATTCTAAGAATTTTGAGAGACGCCGTTATGCTGCCGAATTTAAGACTGAACATCAGAATATGATAAGTACTGTGTACGTAGGTGCTGTCTAAGGAGGCTGGAAGTGAGTGGACCTAGCCGGTTCATCCAGTCTTTCTTGGGTACTTACATAGAATGGTAGTTCTCATGAGGGAATTACCAAATCAGTACGGTTCAGTTCTTTGTACAGATGAAGCCTAGCGGTTATACTGCCGAAGTTCGGGCAGAAAAAGATGTAATAGAATATGAGAATTTTGTGTATGACTTGTTGTATGACATTGTATTATTTAATAATAAATATTGTTTGGCATGTTCAATTTGCGAATGAGAAATGAAAAGAGAAATTCGCAGGTCCTGAGGTAGCAGTGTTTTGACCTCAGTTTGACTTAGTAAACGAAGGAGTTTGGCCACGAAATTTGGTGAGCCGATTGTACACATCTGGGGCATTACGTGGATAGGTAATAAGCCTTGTTTGGATGTGTAGAATGAGATTAATCAGTTCTCAAATTAAAGGTTCAGAATAAGGAACTTAAAAGTAGAAATTTTAATTTCTGGGCTTAAGTTAAGATATTATCAAGCTAATATTGCTTCCGTAAGTGTACTCTGAGTGGTCCAAGGGAGGATGTTTCAGTAATCACTTAGAATCATGTAATAATCCCAAATTCAATAGCAAAAGTTTAGGTGTTTCAAATTCAATTTCCAAGATTCTCAAAGAAAAGTTCAAGTGTGGCAATGGTTTTGAAGGACTAAAAAGGTTTTGAAATAAGGAGCCAATGAATCATTTGTGAAAGCATCTTAGTAGTTCAAAAGGAATCCTTCTTTCCAGCATTGCACAAGGCCAAGAGAAGGTAATTGGACATTTTTTTCAAACGTGGGTCGCGACTTAAAAAGGTTAAGGTCGCGACCTATTTTCACAGGGGTGCATGCTCAGAAATTTTCAAACATTAGTCTCGACTAATGAAATTGCCTATCGCGACTCAAATACACAGAGAGGAACAGTCACGGCAAAGCAGGTACTATCGTCGTGACTCAACTCGACAGAGAGGTATTGTCACGACCATACTGCACATAGGTCATGACGGTAGTTCACAGAGAGTATGCTAGTCCAAAATTCCATCACAGGTCGTGACCATACATCACATATGTCGCGACCATTTTTCACAGAGACTACCAAGTGACAGTTTTCAAAGTCCAAAAATGGTTTTCACGCTAAATCCTTTTTACCAATTAACAATTTTGTTTAAGGTGGAGGTCTAATTTTCAGCAATTCACCACATATTAAGATCAAAAACAAAAACTTTGTGATGAAAGATTGGATTAAGCACAAAAGCAAAAGTAAAACATCCTCCCCCATACTTAAAATTGACAGTGTCCTCACTGTCAACAGAACCAGAGAAATTGATAATATTATCAGTTAAATCTAGCCTCAATACAATAGGTAATCATAACACTCAATGCAATTTTCACAATGAAGCTCGCAGTCGCATTTAAATCATACAAAGCAATACAAGTAAAGTAAAGATGACAGGATGGGTAAGCTAAATTCATGCATGTGAGTGTGTGGATGGAAAGGTATCCATTGAAGAGTGTACAACACATGGACAGTAAGGGGAAGTGGAACAAAGCAGAAATAATCCTAGAATAAACAGAAATAAACTGAAGACAAACAGAACTAAACTGAAAATAGAATCTAATATACTGAATCATCCCTTTCCTATACTTAACCTAACATAGCAAACATCATAAATAGAAAAATATATAAAAGGTAGGAGATAGGAAAGAGACAACCTACTTAAGGTGGCGGGGGGGACTCAATAAACTTTAAGAGACAACTGATTGATTGGACGATCTCCCCCATTGCTTTCGCTCTCCACTTTAAAGTTCGACAGTCGTGCATTCTGTACTGAAATTCATCCAAGCTTGTGTTGAATCTTCCCTCTTTAAACTTGAACTTGCCCAATTGTGGTTGGCATGCAGCAACAACAGAGTTGGGAGGTTTTCCCTTCGCATCCTTCGTATATTCCTTGCAGTTGCTCTTATCCAGTTTGCGTAAACACTCTAATTTATCATCTGGTTCCCGAAGTATCACTCCAAACTGAAGCTGGTCTACAACTGCAATATTCTTAGGGTTATTCCTTCCCATACCTGCATCATTGTCAGAAAGAAAATCATTCAAAAATCTTAAGGTATGAGAAGTAATTTTGGAACGAGAATGAGGAAAAGCAGGGTTAGAACACATTGGCCCTTTAACCAAAACAGTGGAAAATGATCTGAAGGAATTTTTAGTTCATTGGATACGTCTGGTATATCGGGTCGTGACCTTTCATCTTACTGTCGCGACTGAAGCTGACAGGGTACATCTCTGGAACTATTAATCGTGACATTATCTTCATCTTGTCGTGATGTGTGTTCTTTGGAGTTTTGTGTCACGACCTTAAAACCATATGGTCGCGAATCTGATTCACAGAGAGGCTGTCCCTTAGTAGATTGAGGTTTAGTCGCGACACCTTCATCTTCGGATTGCGACTGGTCGTCTCTGGAGTTATGTGTCATGACCTGAAATTTATTTGGTTGCGACTCATGTTCACAGTGGGCTCTAGACTGATGTTTAGTCTCGACTTTAAGGTCATTGTGTCGTAACCTTTGATCACAGAAACTCGACCCTTCTGCAATTGTTTTACTTTCAGTTCCAAAACATCCTAGGATCCTGCAAAATCACTCAACAAACCTTTTGCAAGTGCATTATCTCTATCATTATCATGCAAACTCAATTCATAGTCATCCCTAACTCTTCAATAGCATAATCAATGGCATTTAAAGCAGTAAAAGCAGAATTATCATAGGGATATCTCATTGCTTCATTCATGTTAAAACTTACCACATATTCTCCAACTTCCATTGTAATGGAACTATGCTTCGTACAAGGATCAAAGTGCTATCATTTACTAGCTCATTAGACATGTCCAGAATATAAAAGTCAGCTGGGAACACTAAGTCTTTGACCTGCACTAGAATATCCTCAAGAATTCCCTTGGGATACCTAATTGACCTATCAACTAATTGGAGTACTACATTTATGTCTTTAAGATCGTTGATACCTAAAGCTTGATAAACTGACTAAGACATTACATTAATGGCAGCCCCTAGGTCTAGTAACGCTCCCTTAATAGGAATATTTCCTATAGTGCATGGGATTGCATAGGAGCCTGGGTATTGGCACTTAACCGGTAGTTCAGCTTTGAAAAGGGATGACACATTAGCACTCACATGAATTCTCTCAAGAGGCCTAAATTTCTTTTTATCAGCACACAATTCTTTTAAAAATTTAGCATACTTAGGGTTTCTCTTGAGGAATTCAACCATAGGGATGTTTATTTCCAATTTATTGAACAGATTGTAAGCATCTTTTGCAAAATCAGGATCAACCTTTTTCTTTCCAACAAAATAAGAGTTAGGAAAAGGGAGATCTTTTATACTTACCTCCTTACTAGTATGCATAGAGGCTCCTTGCTTGCTCGACTCTGGCTTCTCCTCAGGTTTCTTTCCTTTATATGCTAGAGTTGGTACTATTACCTCTTCTTCCTGCAGCTCTTGTATTGCAGCTTGTGCTTATGAGTTCTCCTCTAAGGTTACCTTCTTACTCACAAGCAACCGTTCTTTGGCACTTTCAGAATTACATATCTGCATTTATGGAAGTGATGAATCATCAAATTCAGAATCTTCCTTTTCCTCCTATGCTGCATCAGCTTCCTTAAAATGCACCTGTCTTCTACTTCTTAGAGATATGGCATTCATCCCTCTTGGATTAATAACAGTGTTCAAATGTATGCTGCCACTGTTCTTTCCTTGGATGTCACTCACTGTATTAGAAACTTGAGTTAAGTGGCTTGTGATATCTGCATTCCTACAACTTAACTCCTCAAGTTTTTTATGTACGTCTACATTATCCTTCTGCATACTTTAGAGAATTTAAGCTGTGGAGGTTAACTGACCATCATTCGCTTTGAGCTTGTGACCAATATTGGTCATTCTACCATCCATGTTATTCATTTGTGCTGCCATACTCTTTAACAATTGAGAGGTCTCATCTGGTCTTGAAGGCACTAAAGCATTAGGTTATGTGGGGACCATAGACCTTGTATTACCTTGGTAGTTGCTTGAGGAAGCACCACCTCCTTGAAATTGATTAGATCTATTTTCCCCACTCCTCCACCTAAAATTTGGGTGGTCTCTCCAGCCAGGATTATATGTGTTAGAGTATGGATCTCTCTTCTGGAAGTTATTCTCTCTCCCTTGATACATAGCTGCCACTTCCTCATACTGTTTATCATATGTACTTGTAGCATGCATCATTGAACCACAGGATTCACATCCTGTAACTAGGGTTTGTGAGGTATCCACTGCATGAACTTGTTTTGTGGAGTGTAGCTCCCTTTCAATCAAACCCATCCTCTTTTCCATTCGATTTCCCAAGGATGCTATCTCAGCTAAGATCGCATTCGAACTACCTAAAGATGAGGGTGGCAATCTTCTTGGATCTCCAATTTGATGGTCCTCATTAGCCATTTTCTGGAACAAATCCTAACTTTCTTGTGGGGTCTTATCTCTCAATGAACCATTCACAGCAGCATTCAAGGACACTTTATTTTGGGGTAGTAGACCATCAAAGAAGATGTCTACTAAATTAGCCTTAGTGATGTTGTGGTGGGGACATCGAGCCAAAAGGTTAATAAATCTTGTCCAATACTCATACAAAGACTCTCCATCCTATTGCATAACATTAGTGATCTCCTTTTTAATCTGAGTAGTCTTGGAGGCTGGGAAAAACTGCTCAAGATAAGTAGACTTCAGCTGATCCCATGTAAGAGTTGAAAAATAGGTTGGCAAATTGTATAGCCACTCCTTAGCCTTCCCTTCCAAAATGAAATGGAAACACCTCCTCAAGACATCATCCAAAGTAGCCATTGGAGGCTTCATTGAAGAACAAATCATGTGCATGGTTTGTAAGTGCCTGTATGGACATTCTCCTACAAAACCATGAAATTTAGGTAAGGCTGCAATCAAAGCTCCTTTAATTTCAAAATTAGCCTCTTCAGTATAGAAACCATTAGGATCATAATTCACATGCGAATGATTTATTTCCCTAACACTTCTATTATCTTCTACATTCATTTCATTCTCTCCATGCCCATTATGCCCATTATGATTAGCCATATTTAGTTCAGTTTCAGACTCTAGAATACTAGAGGAGGAACTATATTTTGCTTCTTCTTCTCTAAATTCCCTTAATTCTCTCCTTAGTTTCCTAAGTCTTGTCTTGGCTTGGTTCTCACTTGGGCAGCACCTCACCATGGTCTCCTTTGTGCTCATGGTTTGTGCAAAAACTGGGAAGGTATTTATAGACTTGAAGGCATGAAAATAAATGGCCAAGATCACTTTGTGTACTATTTGTCCAATGGTCCATAATTAATCTTGGAATTTTGGCCTGCCCACCAATCTTTAATGACACCATCCATGACATCATCAAGGGACACCTCATTCACCATGTGGCGAAATTCCCAAAGAAAGAAGTATTTGAAAAAATTTTAATCAAATCCGATACCAGCTTAGTCCAATTTCTCAAAAACTAGACTGTTTTCTAAATGTAATTTTTGAGATTTCATAATATGTTTTTAGATCTTAAATCTAGTATCTAGATTTTTTCTACCATTGACATTTTTATATTGAGTCTAAACTTAATTACTGATTCCTTGGCAAATCCCAAAATGCCCTTGGTTCTTCTTTATTTACTTTAATAACTATAGGGATATTATTGTCTTTCCAAATATTAGCAGAGTATTCCCTGACACTGGTCAACTATTTAGATAACCTTCCTTGACTTTTGATTTTAGTTAAATGACCAAAATACCCTCCATTTATCTCTTGCTCAATGGCATAACATAGTGACATACTTAATGGCATCTTCATAATTTTATATTTTTAGGGTCTTTATTAACACTGGCCCATATACTTGTCTGAAAATATTATTGGGCCTTCTACGTGGTCCCCTACCTTTATGGGCTTAACTCCTAAGAAATTTCCCTGAAAAGTATTTATCAGGTGTTTTATTCCACTATAAATTCTATCATAAATTCTACATAAATCCTTTTTGAGTTCTATTAGTTTCATAAATTCTTATATTAATTACAAGAAGTTACTATAAAATTTCATCTGATTCTAAGGTCCAGAAGATACTATACTAATTTCCCAATATTCAAAAATTCATATCAATTTATCGGGGCCTCTAATCAAAATTTCTTGTTGCGTTAAATTTATCACAATAATTTTCTCTACTTATTGGTAAAATTTAGGACTAAAATGATTCCAGGCAATTTTGGGCCTTTTCTAGCTTAATTTTTTCATAATTACCATTTTATCCCTGAACTTTTGAAAATTATATTTTAGGCCCTCAAGTTTTCATAATTATACTTAATGGCCTGTGCCTACATCCATTTTGCACCATGGAACTTTTACAGTTTTCACTTTAGTCCCTTTCTTTTTTAAAATGATTATTATGCTCCCAAGGACTCTCACTATTTATAATTTAGTCCCAGAACTTTCATTATTTGCAGTTTAATCCCTAAACATCATTTGTATATTTTTTGGACTTATACTCAAAGGGGTATAGTAGCCTACCTATTATAGGCTACGTACTCAGGATATGACAATTCTCCTCCCTTTAAAATCAATTTTGTCCTTAAAATTTTAGGGTTAAATCTATATTCATACTTTGATGAAGAGTTTTTCTAAGGAGAATGTCCCTTATATTTCATAACTTTTCCTGACTTTTCTACTATTCTGTAGAACTTTAGGCATTCCTACTGATCTTTTTGGCCATTTGCGACCTTTCACATAACTTTCCAGGGGGTCACCCATGCTTAGGCTACTCTTGCCTAAGCAACTTTCAGTTAAGCGTGCTACTGGGTAGGTCTAGGTTACTTTTAGTATGGCTCTAAGCCCTAGCATACTCTGTCATATAATTGTGTTCTAACTTTACTATGCCTTAGACCCTCTTCTTTGGGTCTCTCTAGCCTTTTAATCTCTTTATCCTCATCTGGAGGATTTATTTGCTCATACTTCTTTGATCTCAAAACATATGGCATTTTCTTCTCTATTCCTCAGGTATACTTCTACAAAACTTTGAATATCAGCATCTCAGATTCGAACTTGGACTCCATCTTCATTTAAGAGAAAACTAAGTTCAGTCTGTATATAATATAGGCTACTTAAGATAAATCATTATAAATACTTTCTCTGGATGAGTTAATCAACTCGTGAAGCTCCCAAAGAGATACTGTATTGTACTGATATCTTTCTTGCTCATTACTTTCCTTAGGCTAGGTCTACTATGACCTTGAGATCTAACTATGATCTACCATAAGCCTCTTTAGGATCTAACTATAACCCTGGGAGCCATGTTAGGATCTAACTACAATCCCCAAGAATCCTCTGTGATTCCATTTTACTGTATCATTATCTCAGGAAGATCTTAAAACCCATAGACTAAGTTATAAGTTAACCGCTTCTACTTGGATAACTCAATTAATAATTTTTTTTTTAAAAAAAATACATCCAGTAGCCCATATTATTTATCAAGACTTTACTTATTTTCTCTCTTACTCAAGAGTTCCTTCTATGCTTTCTTACTCAGTTATGGCTTACCATGGGTTATTGCTTTGTGCAATCATGGTCTAACCACCTGTCATTGCATTATGTTGCTTTGTGTCATACCTTACTTTCCTAAGATTTATCTTCTCTAAAATAGTACCCTGTTATGTTTGGAAAAGATAGGGCTAAGATTTTGGTGAAAATCTCAGTAGCAAACAGAAACCATACAATGTATGCAACTATATGCTTGATATTACTATGTGTGCACTTAATGATCATGCTTGCATAATTATAACTTACATGCTTCCATGTCCCTTAATTATAACATATAGCCATAGCATAAAAAGAAATAGAGCATTACTTAATCATACATGCTTCACATGATCAAAGTAAGTAAACATCACATAAAGCATCTAAGCATGAGTATTTAGGGACTGTTCAGTAGCATTTAGAACCACTTACATGACCTTGGAAGTCCATTAACTAAATCTGGAATTTTTACTCTTGGCGAGTTACTGTTTATATGGTATTCCAAATTAGGTGATGAACTTTGAAAAATTATAATTAATTCTAGAAAAATTGAAATGAAGTGGTTCAAAATGCTACTGAGCGGTCCCTAAGATGTACGAAAGTAAGGATGTTATATTTTGGTATCAAAACAAAAGTGTCTGGCATTAGATAAGATAATCCCCAGGCCCTAACTCTAAGTAGTAATTACTTTGTTAAGTTAAGGTATTTGTGGGATAGTTAGCCTTGCTTATTTAAGCAAATCTTGCAGGAGTATATATGGGATTTCATAAAGTTAAGTCTGAGCCATCAGTTAATAAGGGAGACCCCTGACCAGTAGTGATTTATGAAGAAGATGTTCATCCAGACTATGATCCTACTTCAGACAGTGAAGAGAGTTCGGATGATAGTATAGGGGATCAGTCAGGTGACTGTTATGACTCACAGGGATGCCTGAACACCGCAGGCCAGTATATCGGACAGAAGGAGCCGGTGTCCGGATATGGGTATAAATGGTGAATAATAGATAAAATATTCAATAAACATTAACGGGGGAAGATTCCTCGTAATATGTGCCATAAAGGTAATGGACCCAGAAAGGCCCAATAATGGCGCCAACAAAGGCCCAGTAAGACACTTGGACTGATAGGTGGGCCAGTGTCCGGCAGAACCCTGGAAAAGTGCAAAATTACGAAAATTTGGCTGAGCCTCTGTCATGAAGTTCAGTTGCACTTCTGAGCTCCGATCAATGATCTTTGGACCAAGAACCAGGGTCTTGTTTCTGCAGTCCAACATCACATTATTGGAGGATAACCAATTTAAACTGAGTATGACATCAATCTCCCGGAAAGGCATACAGATCAGGTCCAAGGTCGTACTGCAGTGCTCATAACGCACCACACTATTTAGACAGGCATCAGATGTGATCACCCTAGCGTTGGTGGGGATTTTCACCTGTATATCATAACTCAACTTGCTGATCAAAAGGCCTAGGCATTTAGCACATTCATAAGATATAAAGGAATGACTTGCACCCGAATCAAATAGAGCAGTCACAGCATGATCATTGAGATAAATTATACCTTGGATTATATCAGATGATCGCTGAGCGTCCTCTCTAGTGAGTGCAAACACTCGTCCTGTAACACCCTAATTTTTAGGCCTAGAGATGCCAGAAAGAGAATTCAAGGGCATAATCGTAATTATGGGAAAGATCGGGCTGGTAGCCGATGAGTACCATATTTTGCCAGAAAATAGAGAAAATTATGCTGATCATTTCACTGAACTGTGAAATGTGCATATGAGGTCTCTAGGTGTATGAAAGAATTAGAAATATGACCAGGGGTAAAATGGTCATTTTACAAAAGTGTGCGCGTGAGTGCTTTTTCAGGCCAAAACAGTCCGGTCCGGATAAAATATCTGAAAATACCGGGAGATAGAGAAAAGGATTCCGGATTGAATGAGGAGTCACATAATTTTGATTTGAGGTCCCGATTTTTCTGTAAAAATTCCTCAAGATGGGAATTTACAGTTATAATCGGTAAAGGAAAGGCAGTCCGAATAGAGATGATCGGACTATGGCCAGAGGCCATACAGTGTTGTCTAAGGCCACAGTGACACCAGGGAAGGCCCAAGCCCATAATATCAGTTCAGTGGTAAGAGGGGCCGGTGTCCGGGAAAAATGTGCAAAATGACGAAAATGCCCTTATGTTATAAAATAACTAAAGAATGAGTAAAGGGTATTTTGGTCATTTGGCTAAGGTTAGACAGTCAAGAAGGGGTATCTGGATAGTTGACCGGGCCAGAGAATACTCTGGTAAAATATGAAAAGACAATAATGCCCCTAGACCTAGTAAAGGAAATGAAAGGACTTAAGTGCAATTATGGAAAGTTTCAAGGCCAAAAAGGAAAGTAGACAAAAATATGGGGTCCTTAAGTCTAATTTTAGCCAAGTAAAAAGGGACTTAAATGAAAAGAAGAAAAGTTCCCTGGGGCTAAATTGTAATTAAAGAAAGTCAGGCCGAAAGTGGTTTGAACTGTCCGAAAGCATTTCAGTCCCAGATTTCACCGGTAGAGAGAGCAAGTGACGCTCGGTAATCTGGCTTAATACAGGAATGTTTGAAGACTCCAGATAGCCAGAAATGAACTGATCGTCCAAAAGTTATAAAAATTTACACCGGATATCCTAGAATTCAGATCTAGGTGAGAAAATACAGGATGATACGTCCTTATGGGCCAGATGTCGGGAAACTGACAGAATACCGATAGGAGGCCTGTAGAAAAAGTTATTCGCAAATTAGAAAATCCAGACGGGAGTGTGAGGCCTCTGGGATCCGATAGGGAGATTTATCGGTATTTAAAAAGGGACTGAATGAGTTCGGATGATCTCAGTCAGATGACTGATATGACTCACAGGGATGCCTGAACACCGCAGGCTAGTGTTTCGGACAGAAGGAGCCGGTGTCCGGATATGTGTATAAACGGTGAATAATAGATAAAATATTCAATAATTGTTAACGGGGGAAGATTCCTCTTAATGCGTGCCATGAGGATATTGGACCCAGAAAGGCCCAATAATGGCGCCAACAGAGGCCCAGTAAGACACTTGGACTGATAGGTGGGCCAGTGTCCGGCAGAACCCCAAAAAAGCGCGAAATTACGAAAATGCCCCTGTGTTGTACAAAAGGGTAACAGATGAATGGAGGGCATTTTGGTCATTCTGGACAGGCCCAGAAGCCAAGGTATATACAGATAAAGCTACTTAGTCAGTATATGCCCTGACAGAGTACAGAAGGGTATGAAATGACGATTTTACCCTTAGGGTAAATATAGTGCAAGAAAGGACACCCAAGGGCATTTTGGTAATTTGCCAAGGGCTGTTTCTTGGGAATCGAGCCATCAGAGTACTTGAGCTTGATCAGGATCCAAGACAACATTCCCAGAGCCCAAAAACGTAGCCCATGAAGTATGTGGGAAAAAGTGGCATTAAAATATTATTTTAATGTTGTTTCAATAAAGTAAAGTTACTCGGTTGGCACGATAACCGAGGAGGTGATCAGATAAAGTTCTGGATTTATCTGGATAGCATTGGAAGGCGTGACAGGTGCCAGTAAGATGACACATGGCGCCAACATAAAGGCAGAAGAAAAAGTTGAGGACACGTACTACGAGGCAAGAGACTGGACCTGTGAGTCAGCATGCTGAGTCAGCTGCTGAGGTGTCCAGGATTTCAGACATGTGATAAATATGGCGCTGAGGTGTCCTGGTGAGGTGTCCCAATGATGTCATGCATGATGCAGTAAATGAGGAATTAAAGAAAATAGGAAAATCCAGGAAAAACCAGGACCGCAGGATCAAAGTTCATGGTAATTACGAGATTGCCATTGGAGGAGGTTATAAATACCCCCCCTTTGCCTTCATATGCCACGGCCAAGAGCCATTTTAGAGAGAGGAGGAGGTGCTAGAGAGAGAAAGTGAGAGGAAGAAAGAAGGAAAGGAAGTTCTGGCGGAGCTGGAAGCAGAATAGAGATAGTAGAGCTCTGCTGAGCCTTTGAGGTAGTAACTAATCCTAGCTTTTATGTAATGGCTTTGTGATTTGTTGTGCTATTGTTTGGTTGGATTGTTGTCTTATATGTTATGTCTGAAGCTCTGCTATAATGCTATGATCATATGTTATTAAGCATGGAAGCACGCAGCATACTTATCTGTACACAATCACAAGCAAGCACGGTCACTCTGCATTACATATATTGTTATGATTGTTGCTACTGAGATTCCCCCGAATCTCATCCCAATAAGTAAACCATTACAGGGGAGGTTATGTCAAAATGAATTCTGGGAATTTTAAGAGACGCCGTTATGCTGCCGAAATTATGACAAGATAAGGGAAGCAACTGATACGTACTGTGTACGTAGGTACTGTCTAAGGAGGCTGGAAGTGAGTGGACCTAGCCGGTTCATCCAGTCTTTCCTGGGTACTTACGTAGAATGGTAGTTCTCACGGGAATTACCGAATCGGTACAAAATCAGTTACTTTCTGAAGATGAAGCGTAGCGGTTATGCTGCCGGATTTCAGGCAGAAAAAGATGTAATAGCAGTATGAGAGTTTATGTACATACCCTGATGTAAAACAACTTATTAATTAATAATAATTGTTGTTTGGCATGTTTGACTGATATATGATGGATGTATGCCTATGTATCTAATGTTGGTTGCTGAAAATTAACGCTATGAACAGTAATCCGTGGGGACATGAGGATGTTTGACCCATAATTAAAAATAGTAAATGGATGAATTAATGTATGAAATTTTTATGGTAGATAGTAGACATACCAAGCTTCGATTTGATATATAGTATGACTCATTTGGATATCTACACAAGGAGATATAAATTATCAAAGTTGGGACCAGAATGCTGGATTCAGGGAGAAAAACTTGGGATGAACAGTAACGTTGACACGTTGACTGACGTTGACTTGGTAAATGAATGGTCAACTAGTTATTTTTCCATGAAATATAATTGAGTTAGATTCATTTAGCAACTGGAACCACTTCATTTCGATTTTTCTAGAATTAGTTATGATTTTTCGGAGTCGAGTCACTCATCTGGAATTTACCCAGTGAACAGTACTCGATAAGAGTAAAACTCCAGATTGAGAAATTGGACTTCAATGACCTTGAAAGTGGTTCTAAATGCTACTGAATGGTCCCTAAGACATACGAAAGTAAGGATGTTTCATTTTGGTATCAGAGCAAAGGATTCTGGCTTAGGAAATGCTCTGAATAGATAATTTATGGTGTTAGTACATAATAAGGTTAGCACAGAACAAAGGGTTCTGGCTCAGAGCATAAGATTCTGGCACAGAACAGAAGGTTCTGGCTCAGTGATGCTCTGATTTAGTTAGTTTGATTCCTTAAACAAATGAGAAGTTTGAGTGGTCCTCTCCCTAGAGTAGGATATAGGGATGGTGTTCACTGCTTGGAAAGGTTTAGACAGAAGACAGTGACACCCAGATGTATGAGGCTGGACCCTGAGCTTTATAGTCTTACGAAGGGTATGATTATGATGGGCTAATCTTAGTCAGCCGATATAGTCGAGGTCTCGTGTTTATTAACACAATATGGCTGGACTAAGCAGAATAATATTTGAGAAGCAGTTTCCTCTAGAGATAGAGACAGAATCTGATCAGTTCACGACTAAGGAAGCTGCAAGAGTAGCTCGAGGTATCGTGTTGTAACCAGATACTGTAGTGAGGATGCCAGATATCCAAATTACAACAAGTTAAGTCATAAGTCACGATGAGATGTGGGCAACCCAGGCTCGCCAAGATCAAGAGCGAGATTCTGCTATCACTATGACGGTTGCTGCTGCGGTTACAAGATTACAGCAGTCTGGGAAGGAGGTAGTACCAGAGAATGATATAAAACCTGAACCTCAACCAGATCATGAGCAGACTGGAATGAATAGACATCAGGGGTCTATAAGAAATAATAATGACCAGGAAAGTCTGCAAACATAGATGGAACTATTCCATAAGTTTAATCCGCCCATGTTTGAAGGGACTTTTGACACCCAAATAGCTGGGGATTGGGTAAGCCAGTTAGAGAAAATCTTTAAGGTTTTAGAATGTCCCACTGAAAGAAAGACCCAGCTGGCAGTTTACAAGCTAGAAAAGAATGTGCAATAACTAGAAAAGAGTGAGCCTACTCCATCAGTACCACTGAAAGTGATGCCACCAGGTTCTTTGGAAGGAACAGTAAGAAGAGAAATGGGCCAGCATATGGGTCAAAAGTTAATAAGGAACAGGGAAGTAGGCCAGGTAGTGGGCCAAGAGAAGTTAGTAGGCAACCAAGGCCTAATGAATGTAGGAACTGTGGTCGAGACCATGGTATGAGGCCTTGTCCAGTAGGTCAAGGGTTACGCTATAGGTGTGGAAAGTATGGACATTATGCCAGGGAGTGTCCACAGAACATAACAGGCGAAAGATACCCGACTCAGGGAAGAGTATATACCTGACTGGCAACGAGATAGGAAAGTCTCCTGTGCCAAACTAAGGTACGAGTTTATTTGTGTTCTGTTTCCACTGGCTAATGAACGGATAAATCCTGTATGTGATTGGATTGTATTGTCCAGTATGCACACTATTGAGCTACCCTATACCTAGTATGTTGCCGTTGTATGAGGATGAGTATGACTACATATTTTAAAAGTAGGAAGTAGAAAAGAGGAGTCTTATGTCGCGACTAATATGTACAGATAAGTTGATGTTGCGACATGAGAAGACCTCAGGTCGCGATGAGTAATATTGCAGTACGCGACCAGTGTACAAAGGAGTTCAGGTAGTGATGTTATAGGTTGCGACTAAAGGACACAGAGATGCCAGGTCGTGACGAGTAGTGTGCGACGGTTGCGACTAAAAGTCACAGAGTATGTGAGTTGCGACTATGAAGTTCTCAAGTCGCGACTATAATTGGCAGAGGCCATATGATGAAGAGAATGAAGGTACCAAACTCGCTGAAGTCCACCAACTAGAGGATTGGTATAGCATATGGTAAGCCAGACAGTACAAAGGTACTGAGGTACGAAAGATTAGTTTAAGACAAGGTTTAAAAGTAGATCCTCTATGTGATAACTAAGAGTAGATCTGCATTACAGAGGTTTTATTCAGTTTCTCTGAATAGAAGACCTAAAAGTTAGATTGAGATTTGCCTAGGAATGATCCTAGCACATGGCCTAAGGTGAGAGACGTGATGGGTAATAGATAAAGAGCTAAATGTTCCCTGAGCAGAGGGATTCCATCACAGAGAAGTGATAGACCTAGGGCATAGTACCCTAGAAAGTAGAAGTAATAGTAAAAGATGATGAATGAGATCCATGCGACTCAAGTTCGCTAGGATAAAGAGAAAGACCAATAAGGAACCATAGTCCGGTCGAGAATAGACAGGGATTAATGGAAAGATAGAAGAAGTTGAAAGATAGTAAAGAGGTAGCCACAGTTAAGAGATAAAGTGACTCCCCTATTCCTTATGTAAGATAAAGGGTTGAGTCTATTCCCTGGTAAGAGGGTGGTGTGGCAGCCTAAGTAAGATAGATAGATGTGCTTGTCAGATCCTGATTATGTGATTGATAATCTGACAGATAATGCGATAGATAGTATGATCAGATGATGATCTGACAAATAATATGATAAAGGAAGTACGTTTTGAGGCTTACTTGGATTGTTACAATGTCTGATGGATGGTTGAGCAAAATATGATGATGATGATATGTCTTATGTTGCCATAAGATATGATAGTAGCATCTCCTTGCAGTTGTCAAAGGATGACATGCATGTTAGAGTATGCTATGATGAATGGATACTCCCCTTTTGCAGTACATGCAGGGTAGAGTATATATGAGTACATATATGAGATAAGAAAGTTATGAGAAAGTCGGTTGCTCCCATACCATATGATAGGAGGATGATATGAATACATTAAGGATGATAGATAGTCTCAGTTTATGGGACGATAAGTTATGATATGATATTCAGATATGAATTATGATTGAGGTTACTCAGGTATTTCTATAGGCTTGTGAATACAGTACTTAGGGCCATTTCTATTGAAATGAATGATGTACAGAAAGAGTAGCAGATAACAGTAAAGGGATTGTTTCTAGATCACTCTTCAGATAAGAGTTGGATCTGAAACAGATGGCTCTTAGATAGAGCTAGATTCATATGAGTACAGATCACTCTTCCGATAAGAGTTGGATCTGATATAGAATGCTCGCAGTTAGAGCATAGTTTAAATGGCTCGTAGTTAGAGCACAGGTTGAAAGATGTGAAGGAACTCCTGAGTAAGAGAGGAAGTAAGTAGAGTCTGGGTAAATGATATGAGGCTATAAAATTTTTCAAATATTTATGGAGTTATCAACAAGTGGAAGCAGTTAACCTTATAACTTAGTCTGTTGGTTTAATATCTTCGGGAGATATACAGTACAACAGAATCACAGTTAGATTCTGGAGGGTCACAGTTAGATCCTAGCATGGCTCCAGGGTCGCAGTTAGATCCTAACAGCTTCAGAGTCGCAGTTAGATTCTGAAAAGGCTAACGGTTGATCGTAGTTAGATCCCGAGGTCGCAGTTAGACCTAGCCTAAGGAAAGTAATGAGCCATGAGATATGAGTACAATGTAGTATCTCTTTGGGAAGATGAATGCCAAAGACGAAGTTAAGGTGAGGAAGCTTCACTAGTTGATAAACTCACCCAGAGAAATTATTTTATAATGGTTTTTCTCAGATAGCCTATAGTATACAGACTAAACTTAACTTTCCCTTAGCAAAGACGGAGTCCAAGTCCAAAGCTGAGTACTGATATTCAAAGTTTGGTAGAAGTATGCCTGAGAAGCAAAGAACAGAATCCTCTATGTGTTGAGAATAAAAAAGCATTGGCTAAGAGCACTCTGGGAGGTAGCTCAAGTTGTAAAGCCAATAGCAAGAGAAAGAGGCAATAGTTCAGACAAGGGACTGATCAAGGTAATGATCAGATTGGAGAGCAGAGATGTCAATATGGTGGAAAGAGCCATGGCACATGGGAGTGTCGAGCAGGGCAAAGCAGTTGTGGTAAGAAAGGCCACTTTGCAAGAGGTTGCCCTAAGAATGCGGACATCCCTAGGAAAGGTATTTGCTCTTACCCCAGATACAGTCTTCAATATTCCCTAAGGTCGACCCTAAGAATGGTTAAGAAGAACCATAGCTGTAAGGGCGACTGAGCTGTAAGGAACTATATGCCTAGATGATGATATGGATAATGAAGAGTTCTTTTCGGATCTAAAGAAAGTGGTCATGATAATAAGTCATGAGAGTTTAAAAGGCCAGAGAGACCTAGAGAAGAGGGTCTAAGGCAAAGCAAAGATAGAGCGTAGTTCTATAAGAAAGAGATTGCTAGGGCCTAAAGCTATATAAAGAGTAATCTAGCCCTAACCCAGTAGCACGTTAAATTGAAAGGTGATAAGGCAAGAGTAGCCTAAAGATATGTAAGCCCTAAGAAGGAATAAGAAAGTGCAAATGCCACCAAAGGTTTGGCATAGATGCATAAAGTTATGAGAACAGTTAAGAAAAGTCAGAAAAGTTATCTGGGTTATGATCTCGTATCAGGAGAAAGAAAGTCAGAAGAACAATATTTCTCCTGAGAGGTTTGCAAAGTGTAAGAGGAGTAATGTAAACCCAGAATTACATAAAAATTCTAAGGAATAAGATATGAAAAAATGGACACTACTCACAAGTGTAATGAATTGTCCATAAGTATAAGAGGATGAATGCCCCAAGCCTTAGTCATAAACTAGGAAAGGATATACAGAAGAGCTATATCCAGGATCGTTGACTAAGATGCCAAGTAAATTTCGAGGACGAAATTTATTTTAAGGGGGGTAGAAATGTAACACCCTAATTTTTAGGCCTAGAGATGCCAGAAAGAGAATTCAAGGGCATAATCGTAATTATGGGAAAGATCGGGCTGGTAGCCGATGAGTACCATATTTTGCCAGAAAATAGAGAAAATTATGCTGATCATTTCACTGAACTGTGAAATGTGCATATGAGGTCTCTAGGTGTATGAAAGAATTAGAAATATGACCAGGGGTAAAATGGTCATTTTACAAAAGTGTGCGCGTGAGTGCTTTTTCAGGCCAAAACAGCCCGGTCCGGATAAAATATCTGAAAATACCGGGAGATAGAGAAAAGGATTTCGGATTGAATGAGGAGTCACAGAATTTTGATTTGAGGTCCCGATTTTTTTGTAAAAATTCCTGAAGATGGGAATTTATAGTTATAATCGGTAAAGGAAAGGCAGTCCGAATAGAGATGATCGGACTATGGCCAGAGGCCATACAGTATTGTCTAAGGCCACAGTGACACCAGGGAAGGCCCAAGCCCATAATATCAGTTCAGTGGTAAGAGGGGCCTGTGTCCGGGAAAAATGTGCAAAATGACGAAAATGCCCTTATGTTATAAAATAACTAAAGAATGAGTAAAGGGTATTTTGGTCATTTGGCTAAGGTTAGACAGTCAAGAAGGGGTATCTGGATAGTTGACCAGGGCCAGAGAATACTCTAGTAAAATATGAAAAGACAATAATGCCCCTAGACCTAGTAAAGGAAATGAAAGGACTTAAGTGCAATTATGGAAAGTTTCAAGGCCAAAAAGGAAAGTAGACAAAAATATGGGGTCCTTAAGTCTAATTTTAGCCAAGTAAAAAGGGACTTAAATGAAAAGAAGAAAAGTTCCCTGGGGCTAAATTGTAATTAAAGAAAGTCAGGCCGAAAGTGGTTTGGACTGTCCGAAAGCATTTCAGTCCCAGATTTCACCGGTAGAGAGAGCAAGTGACGCTCGGTAATCTGGCTTAATACAGGAATGTTTGAAGACTCCAGATAGCCAGAAATGAACTGATCGTCCAAAAGTTATAAAAATTCACACCGGATATCCTAGAATTCAGATCTAGGTGAGAAAATACAGGATGATACGTCCTTATGGGCCGGATGTCGGGAAACTGACAGAATACCGATAGGAGGCCTGTAGAAAAAGTTATTCGCAAATTAGAAAATCCAGACGGGAGTGTGAGGCCTCTGGGGATCCGATAGGGAGATTTATCGGTATTTGAAAAGGGACTGAATGAGTTCGGATGATCTCATTCAGATGACTGATATGACTCACAGGGATGCCTGAACACCGCAGGCTAGTGTTTCGGACAGAAGGAGCGGGTGTCCGGATATGTGTATAAACGGTGAATAATAGATAAAATATTCAATAATTGTTAACGGGGGAAGATTCCTCGTAATGCGTGCCATGAGGATATTGGACCCAGAAAGGCCCAATAATGGCGCCAACAGAGGCCCAGTAAGACACTTGGACTGATAGGTGGGCCAGTGTCCGGCAGAACCCCAGAAAAGCGCGAAATTACGAAAATGCCCCTGTGTTGTACAAAAGGGTAACAGATGAATGGAGGGCATTTTGGTCATTCTGGACAGGCCCAGAAGCCAAGGTATATACAGATAAAGCTACTTAGAGTCAGTATATGCCCTGATAGAGTACAGAAGGGTATGAAATGACGATTTTACCCTTAGGGTAAATATAGTGCAAGAAAGGGCACCCAAGGGCATTTTGGTAATTTGCCAAGGGCTGTTTCTTGGGAATCGAGCCATCAGAGTACTTGAGCTTGATCAGGATCCAAGACAACATTCCCAGAGCCCAAAAACGTAGCCCATGAAGTATGTGGGAAAAAGTGGCATTAAAATATTATTTTAATGTTGTTTCAATAAAGTAAAGTTACTCGGTTGGCACGATAACCGAGGAGGTGATCAGATAAAGTTCTGGATTTATCTGGATAGCATTGGAAGGCGTGACAGGTGCCAGTAAGATGACACATGGCGCCAACATAAAGGCAGAAGAAAAAGTTGAGGACACGTACTACGAGGCAAGAGACTGGACCTGTGAGTCAGCATGCTGAGTCAGCTGCTGAGGTGTCCAGGATTTCAGACATGTGATAAATATGGCGCTGAGGTGTCCTGGTGAGGTGTCCCAATGATGTCATGCATGATGCAGTAAATGAGGAATTAAAGAAAATAGGAAAATCCAGGAAAAACCAGGACCGCAGGATCAAAGTTCATGGTAATTACGAGATTGCCATTGGAGGAGGTTATAAATACCCCCCCTTTGCCTTCATATGCCACGGCCAAGAGCCATTTTAGAGAGAGGAGGAGGTGCTAGAGAGAGAAAGTGAGAGGAAGAAAGAAGGAAAGGAAGTTCTGGCGGAGCTGGAAGCAGAATAGAGATAGTAGAGCTCTGCTGAGCCTTTGAGGTAGTAACTAATCCTAGCTTTTATGTAATGGCTTTGTGATTTGTTGTGCTATTGTTTGGTTGGATTGTTGTCTTATATGTTATGTCTGAAGCTCTGCTATAATGCTATGATCATATGTTATTAAGCATGGAAGCACGCAGCATACTTATCTGTACACAATCACAAGCAAGCACGGTCACTCTGCATTACATATATTGTTATGATTGTTGCTACTGAGATTCCCCCGAATCTCATCCCAATAAGTAAACCATTACAGGGGAGGTTATGTCAAAATGAATTCTGGGAATTTTAAGAGACGCCGTTATGCTGCCGAAATTATGACAAGATAAGGGAAGCAACTGATACGTACTGTGTACGTAGGTACTGTCTAAGGAGGCTGGAAGTGAGTGGACCTAGCCGGTTCATCCAGTCTTTCCTGGGTACTTACGTAGAATGGTAGTTCTCACGGGAATTACCGAATCGGTACAAAATCAGTTACTTTCTGAAGATGAAGCGTAGCGGTTATGCTGCCGGATTTCAGGCAGAAAAAGATGTAATAGCAGTATGAGAGTTTATGTACATACCCTGATGTAAAACAACTTATTAATTAATAATAATTGTTGTTTGGCATGTTTGACTGATATATGATGGATGTATGCCTATGTATCTAATGTTGGTTGCTGAAAATTAACGCTATGAACAGTAATCCGTGGGGACATGAGGATGTTTGACCCATAATTAAAAATAGTAAATGGATGAATTAATGTATGAAATTTTTATGGTAGATAGTAGACATACCAAGCTTCGATTTGATATATAGTATGACTCATTTGGATTTCTACACAAGGAGATATAAATTATCAAAGTTGGGACCAGAATGCTGGATTCAGGGAGAAAAACGTGGGATGAACAGTAAAGTTGACACGTTGACTGACGTTGACTTGGTCAATGAATGGTCAACTAGTTATTTTTCCCTGAAATATAATTGAGTTAGCTTCATTTAACAACTGGAACCACTTCATTTATATTTTTTTAGAATTAGTTATGATTTTTCGGAGTCGGGTCACTCATCTGGAATTTACCCAGTGAACAGTACTCGATAAGAGTAAAACTCCAGATTGAGAAATTGGACTTCAATGACCTTGAAAGTGGTTCTAAATACTACTGAATGGTCCCTAAGACATACGAAAGTAAGGATGTTTCACGTCCTGCCGTCCTTGGCCTTGGATCAGTTATTGCTTAAGGACATTCTCTGGAAAAATGTCCGGGCTTTCCGCAGGTGTAACAAACGTTCTGGCCCATCAAACATTGTCTATCACCATGATTCTTTCCACACTTTTCACATACTGGGGCCTTTGAATCCCTGTTATTGGATCTGCCGCCTAAATTTCCTCTATTCGGCTTTTTACTCTGCCACGGTCGCTTCCTCTTCTTATAGCCTCTCCCACCTGCAGCTTCTTGATTCTGACCGGCCTTGTCCGGGGTCGCCTGATCCTTACTCCCGGATCTGGACAGCATTCGATGATTCATGCTGTTTTCTACAATTCGACATGCTTCCACAGCCTTATTGAACTGGCTGTATTGTTGCGGAGTTAACTTCTCCTTTAACGTAGAATTCAGCCCTCGAATCATTCTTTCTGTCATCCAGCGTTCGTCATCCATTTGGCGTAGGTAAGTTGAATATTGAGATAGCCGGATGAACTTGGCCAAATATTCATCAAAAGCTTCTTTTTCTCCTTGCCTCAGCACAAGGAATTCGGCCTCCCTTTCATCTCTGACAAATTGAGAAAAATATTTCTCATAAAATTGCTCAAGAAACACTTCCCAGGTAATTGGAATATCTCTTGCTTGGAGAAGTAACTCTGTATTCTTCCACCATCTATCCACATCCTTTTCCAATTGATAGATGGCCATTTGGGCCTTGGTTTCAGTTGGGCAGTCGAGGACCTTAAAGATCTTCTCTAATCTGCTGACCCAGTTTTCTGCTATCTGTACTTCAAATGTCCCTTCAAATATGGGAGGATTGTGCTTACAAAATCGAACCATCCATTGTTGGATGCTAACTGCCTCTTCCCTTAATTTAACCCGTCTCTGGGGCTGCTCCGCCCGCTGTGGTACTTCTTCAGGTTCTCTACTAGTTGCTCCTGAAGGCTCTGGCGGTCTTAAATTATTTATAGCTGCTGCTACTGCCGCGGCTATGGCAGCATCTCTTTCCTGCTCATTTCGTGCTTGAGCAGCTCTCATTTCTTCTATCATCTTTTGTTGTTGCTCTAATCGCTCTAAAATTAGTTGATTAAGATTTCCAGCTTCCTGTGGTTCCTCCGCTGGAATTGTTCTTCTTGTTTGAACCATTTTGTTATGCTCTAACATAGAAAGGAATGCGATAAACAACAACATTTCTCATTTCATTTCAAACATAGCATACAAAGTACATATTACAGTCTTACATATGCTACTGTACTGATCTTTTACACATTAGAAACATTACTCTAATTTTTCTTAAACTTCATTCTAATATATTCTCCTACTAGGTAGATCCAGTCAGATATGGCACAGTATGGTTCTCTATCAAAATACTGGTCCAACTCCGATCTCCAGGTAGGAGTCGTCGGTAATACATCATTCATAATTTCTAACCAAAGCCCTATGGTTAACACGGTTGGATCCCAGGCTTGATATATGGCTTTCACCCTTGTCATAAACTCTTGGTAGACCGTATAATCTTGATCTATGTTTCTGATCAGGGTCTGCCTCAACTCGTATAGTTGTCAGGCTAATGCTACCGACCTCTCAAATTGTTCTCTATTCAGGTTCCTCCCTGGGACCATTCTTACGATTAAACCTCCCAAATGCATCTCTACTAGGGTCACTTCAGGCCTACTGGGACCTGGCGCATTACTCTAATCACGTACTTGGCTAGATCCTGAACTATCTGTTATATTCAAGGGTACCGTACTTATGGGAATGGTAGGAATAGGGCCTTCTATCACCATCACCTCCTGATCATCACTCGGAAAGTTTAATCCTACCGAGAACTTTCCTCTTCAAAGTCACCAACCACACTGGAGATGTCCAGGGGTCAGAATCATTACTCACTATCTCCTCTTCCGAACTATCTGAACTAGAGACCTCTGGTCTAAACTCCCATTGGTTTACTATAGTTTTAGACCCGAATCTATGTCTAGACATCCAGCAAACACTAACTTAGTGTCAATTATGACGGCTTTATCATGGTATATCTATCTATAAATCATCTACTCAGAGCAATTCCTAAGCCAGAATCCTTTGCTCTGATACCAAAATGTCACATCCTTATTTTTATACATCTTAGGAACCATTCAGTAGCATTTGGAATCACTTTCAGGCAAATTCTCAATCTGGACTAATATTCTTATTTGGTACTGTTCACTGTGGCAAATTCCAGATGAGTGACTTGACTTTGAAAAATCATAACTAATTCTAGAAAAATAGAAACGAAGTGGTTCAAAGTGATACATGAAGCTAACTCAATTATCTTTCAGGTAAAAATCATTGGTTGACCATTACTTGACCAATTAAACGTGGGTCAACGTCTCAAATTTACTGTTCATCCAGTGATTTTCTCCTGAATCCAGCATTCTGGTCCCCAAATTTAGCATTTTATATCTTTTCTTGTAGACATCCAAATCGTGAATTATATATATAAAATTAAAGCTTAGTATGTCTACTTTTTACCCTAAAAATTTCGTACATTAATTCAATCATTTGCTATTTTTAATGATTTATCAAACATGAATAGGTCTTCACGAATTACTATTCACTGAGTCTATTTTCAGCATTTAGTCTTTACATACACATGCATACAACCAACACATATCAGTCATACATGCCAGATAACAATTAATATTAAATAATCAACTGTTATATATTAGTGCATGATTAACCCCCTCATATTTTTATTACATCTTTCACTGTCTAAAATCCGGCAGCATAACTGCTACAATTCTTCTTTAGAAAGTAACTGATGTTGTACCGATTCGGTAATTCCCTCATGAGAACTACCCTTCTACGTAGTACCCAGGAAAGACTGGATGAACCTGCTGGGTCCACTCACTTCCAGCCTCCTTAGACAGCACTACGTACACAGTACGTATCAGTTCCTTTCCCTGTTCCTGCTTCCTTGCCAGAATTTTGGGAGCATAACGGCGTCTCTTAAGATTTCCAAATTTTATTTTGACAGAACCTCCCCTATAATGTTATATTTGGGAATGAGATTCAAAAGAATCCCAGTAGCAATAATCATAACAATATATGTAATGCAGAGTGACGATGCTTGCTTGTGATTGTGTACAGATAAGTATGCTGCATGCTTCCATATTCAATCACATATGATCATAGCATTGGAATAGAGCTTCAAGCATAACATATAAGACAACAATCCAACCAAACAAAAGCACAACAAATCACAAAGGCATTACATAAGAGCTAGGATTAGTTGCTACCTTGAAGGCAGAACTCCAGAACTTCTCTACTACTTCCAACTTCACCAGAACTTCCTTACTTCTTTCTTTCTCTCACTTTCTCTCTCAAGAACTTCTTTCTTCCACTCTTTCTTGCTTGTGCCGAAATGAGGAGCTAGGGTTGAGCAATGGCAATCTTGTAATTTTGAAGACTTATGATCCTGTGGTCCTGGTTTTTCCTGGAATTTCCTATTTTCTTTTATTCCTTTTACTGCATCATGCATGACATCACTCAATGACAACTCATGGGACACCTCACCACCCACATTCTTCATGTGAAAAAATTGAGAGGGAGCTAGAGCCTTCTGGAAGCTTTCCTGTCCAACCCGGTACAGGCCCGGTCCATCTCCTCGAAAACTGTGCTGTTTCCTTAATCTAATTTTTCTAAAAATCCTTTTTATGTCTACTGACCTCACATTTAGTTTCTAGACCCTTTATATCATTAACTTTTTAATATTGGGTCCAGACTCAGTTACAGATCCCCTGCGAAATGACCAAAATACCCTTGGTGCCCTTTCTTGTCCTATTTTAACCCTAAGGGCAAAATCGTCATTTCTCACCTTTCTGGACCTGGTCATAGCATATACTGGCTCTAGTCAACCTTATTTAGATAAGTCTTAGCCTCTGGGCCTGTCTAGAATGACCATAATGCCCTCCATTCATCTGCTAGCCTTTAGTACAACACAGGGGCATTTTCATAATTTCGCACTTTTCCGGGGTTCTACTGGACACTGGCCCACCTATCAGTCCAAGAGTCTTATTGGGCCTCTAATGGCGCCATTTTTGGGCTTCCTGGGTCCATTACCTGTATGGCACGTATTACGAGGAATCTTCCTCTACCCCAGTTCACCGAATATTTTAATTATTATTTACCGATTATACACCTTTCCGGACACCGGCTCCTTTTCCCAGATACAGTGTCCTACTGTGTTTAGGCATCCCTGTAGGTTATAACAGTCATCTGACTGAAGTCATCCGATCGCATTCAGCCCCTTTAAAAATACCGATAAATCTCCTACCCGGATCCCCGGAGGCCTCATACTCCCTTCTGGATTTGCTAATTTGTGAATAACTTTTTCTACAGACCTCCTATCGGTATTCTGTCCATTTCTTGTCATCCGCCCCATAAGGGTGCATCATCTTGTAATTTCTCACTTATATCTGCAATCTAGGGTATCCGGTATAAATTTTTATAACTTTCGGACGATTAGTCCATTTCTGGCTATCTGGAGTCTTCAAAAATTCCGGTATTAGGCTGGATTACCCAGCGTCACTTGCCCTATCTTCTGGTAAAATCTGGGACTAAAATGCCGCCGGTTAGTCCAAACCACTTCTGGCCTAATTTTCTTTAATTATACTTTAGCCCCAGGGAACTTTTTCTTCTTTGCACTTAAGTCCCTTTATTTGGCTAAAATTACACTTTATGGCCCCACATTTTTGTCTACCTTTCTTTCCTAACCTTAAACTTTCCATATTTGCATTTAAGTCCTTTCATTTCTTTTCTTTTGCTATTTAATCCTTTTCTTTACATAAAGGACCACATCTTTTTTCTGAAACAGAACTCATATATTCCATTTAATCTGTACATGGAAATCAGTACAGAAATTAAGGATATTACAAAAATGCCCTCCATTCATCTATTACTCTTTAGTACAACACAGGGACATTTTCGTAATTTTGCACTTTTTCGGGGTTCCATCGGACACTGGCCCATCTATCAGTCCAAGGGTCTTACTGGGCCTTTGATGGCGTCATTATTGGGCCTCCTAGGGTCTATTACCTTTATGGCACACATCACGAGGAATCTTCCCCGGCAATATTCATCGGGTATTTTCGTCGTTGTACACCGTTTATACACATCTCCGGACACCAGCTCCTTTTATCAGATACATTGGCCTACTATGTCTAGGCATCCTTTTGGGTCACAACAGGCATCTGACTGATATCATCTGACCTCATTAGTCTTAGTTTAAATACCGATAAATCTCCCTATCAGATACCCGAAGGCCACACACTCCCGTCTGTATTTGCTAATTTGTGAATAACTTTTTCTACAGACCTCCTATCGGTATCCTGCCAGTTTCCTGACATCCGCCTCAACAGGACGCATCATCCTGTAATTTCTCACTTATATCTGAGATCTTGGATCCGGTAGGAATTTTTTATACTTTTAGACTATCAGATCAATTTTGGCTATCTGGAGTCTTCAGAAAATTCCTGTATTAAGCTGGATTATGTAACACCCTAATTTTTAGGCCTAGAGAGGCCAGAAGGAGAATTCAAGGGCATAATCGTAATTATGGGAAAGATCGGACTGGTAGCCGATGAGTACCATATTTTGCCAGAAAATAGAGAAAATTATGCTGATCATTTCACTGAACTGTGAAATGTGCATATAAGGTCTCTAGGTGTATGAAAGAATTAGAAATATGACCAGGGGTAAAATGGTCATTTTGGAAAAGTGTGCGCGTGAGTGGTTTTTCAGGCCAAAATAGCCCGGTCCGGATAAAATATCTGAAAATACCGGGAGATAGAGAAAAGGATTCCGGATTGAATGAGGAGTCACAGAATTTTGATTTGAGGTCCCGATTTTTCTGTAAAAATTCCAGAAGATGGGAATTTACAGTTATAATCGGTAAAGGAAAGGCAGTCCGAATAGAGATGATCGGACTATGGTTAGACGCCATACAGTATTGTCTAAGGCCCGTAGTGACATCAGGGAAGGCCCAAGCCCATAATACCAGTTCAGGGGTAAGAGGGGCCGGTGTCCGGGGAAAATGTGTAAAATGACGAAAATGCCCTTATGTTATAGAATAACTGAAGAATTAGTAAAGGGTATTTTGGTCATTTGGCTAAGGTTAGACAGTCAAGAAGGGGTATCTGGATAGTTGACCAGGGCCAGAGAATACTCTGGTAAAATATGAAAAGACAATAATGCCCCTAGACCTAGTAAAGGAAATGAAAGGACTTAAGTGCAATTATGGAAAGTTTCAAGGCCAAAAAGAAAAGTAGACAAAAATGTGGGGTCCTTAAGTGTAATTTTAGCCAAATAAAAAGGGACTTAAATTAAAAGAAGAAAAGTTCCCTGGGGCTAAATTGTAATTAAAGAAAGTCAGGCCGGAAGTGGTTTGGACTATCCGAAAGCATTTCAGTCCCAGATTTCACCGGTAGAGAGAGCAAGTGACGCTCGGTAATCTGGCTTAATACAGGAATTTTTGAAGACTCCAGATAGCCAGAAATGGACTGATCGTCCAAAAGTTATAAAAATTATACCGGATATCCTAGAATTCAGATCTAGGTGAGAAAATACAGGATGATACGTCCTTATGGGACGGATGTCGGGAAACTGACAGAATACCGATAGGAGGCCTGTAGAAAAAGTTATTCGCAAATTAGAAAATCCAGACGGGAGTGTGAGGCCTCCGGGGATCCGATAGGGAGATTTATCGGTTTTTAAAAAGGGACTGAATGAGTTCGGATGATCTCGGTCAGATGACTGATATGACTCACAGGGATGCCTGAACACCGCAGGCCAGTGTATCGGACAGAAGGAGCGGGTGTCCGGATAGGTGTATAAACGGTGAATAATAGATAAAATATTCAATAATTATTAACAGGGGAAGATTCCTCGTAATGCGTGCCATGAGGATATTGGACCCAGAAAGGCCCAATAATGGCGCCAACAGAGGCCCAGTAAGATACTTGGACTGATAGGTGGGCCAGTGTCCGGCAGAACCCCGGAAAAGGGCAAAATTATGAAAATGCCCCTGTGTTGTACAAAAGTGTAACAGATGAATGAAGGGCATTTTGGTAATTCTGCACAGGCCCAGAAGCCAAAGTACATACAGATAAAGTTAGTTAGAGTCAGTATATGCCCTGACAAAGTACAGAAGGGTGTAAAATGACGATTTTACCCTTAGGGTTAAAATATTGCAAGAAAGGGCACCCAAGGGCATTTTGGTAATTTGCCAAGGGCTGTTTCTTGGGAATCGAGCCATCAGAGTACTTGGGCTTGATCAGGATCCAAGATAACATTCCCAGAGCCCAAAAACGTAGGCCCAGTGATATGTGGGAAAAAGTGGCATTAAAATACTATTTTAATGCTGTTTCAATAAAGTAAAATTACTCGGTCGGCACGATAACCGAGGAGGCGATCAGATAAAGTCCTGGATTTATCTGGATAGCATTGGATGGAGTGACAGGTGCCAGTAAGATGACACATGGCGCCAACATAAAGGCAGAAGAAGAGGTTGAGGACACGTACTACGAGGCAGGACACTGGACCCGTGAGTCAGCCTGCTGAGTCAGCTGCTGAGGTGTCCAGGAATTTCAGCATGTGGAAAATGTGGCGCTGAGGTGTCCTGGTGAGGTGTCCCAATGATGTCATGCATGATGCAGTAAATGAGGAATTAAAGAAAATAGGAAAATCCAGGAAAAACCAGGACCGCAGGATCAAAGTTCATGGTAATTACGAGATTGCCATTGGAGGCAATTATAAATACCCCCTCCATTCCATTCTTGCATTCACGCATGGAAGGGAGAAGGGAGAGAAAGAAGAGAGAGAAGGAGAAGGAAGGGAAGAGAGAAAGGAGAAAAAGGAAGTAAGGAAGTTCTGGCGGAGCTGGAAGCAGAATAAGGATAGTGGAGTTCTGCTAAGCTAGCCAGGTAGTAACTAATCCTAGCTTTATTGTAATGGCTTTGTGATTCATTGTGCTATTGTTTGGTTGGATTGTTATTTTATATGTTATGTCTGAAGCTCTGCTGTAATGCTATGATCATATGTTATTAAGCATGGAAGCACGCAGCATACTTATCGGTACACAATCACAAGCAAGCACTGTCACTCTGCATTACATATATTGTTATGATTGTTGCTACTGAGATTCCCCCGAATCTCATCCCAATAAATAACCCATTACAGGGGAGGTTATGTCAAAATGAATTCTGGAAATTTTAAGAGACGCCGTTATGCTGCCGAAGTAAAGACTGAACATCAGTATATGATAAGTATTGTGTACGTAGTGCTGTCTAAGGAGGCTAGAAGTGAGTGGACCTAGCCGGTTCATCTAGTCTTTCCTGGGTACTACGTAGAATGGTAGTTCTCATGAGGGGATTACCGAATCAGTACGGTTCAATTCTTTGTACAGATGAAGCGTAGCGGTTATGTTGCCGGATTTCAGGCAGAGCAAGATGTAATAGAAGCATGAGAATTTATGTACATACCCAGATATATAACAATTTATTAATTAATAATAAATATTGTTTCGCATGTTTGACTGATGTATGATGGATGTATGCATATGTATGCAAACTAGAAATGCTGAAATTTACCACTGTGAACAGTAACACGTGGTAACCTAGTCATGTTTGATAAATGATTAAAAATAGTAAATGGATGAATAAATGTATTAAATTTTTATGGTAGATAGTAGACATACCAAGCTTTAATTTGATATATAAAACGTATCATTTGGATGTCTACAAAAGGATATATAAATTATCAAAGTTGGGACCAGAATGCTGGATTCAGGGAGAAAAACGCTGGATGAACAGTAAAATTGAAACGTTGACTGGCGTGGAATCGGTCAACTAATGGTCAACGAGTTATTTTTCCCTGAAATATAATTGAGTTATCTTCATTTAGAAATTGGAACCACTTCATTTCTATTTTTTTAGAATTAGTTATGATTTTTCGAATCAGGTCACTCATCTGGAATTTTCAAAGTGAACAGTACTCGATAAGAGTAAAACTCCAGATTGAGAAATTGGACTTCAATGACCCTGAAAGTGGTTCTAAATACTACTGAGTGGTCCCTAAGACATATGAAAGTAAGGATGTTTCAGATTACCCAGCATCACTTGCTCTATCTACTGGTGAAATATGGGGCTGATCAGAATACGATCACTGTTTTTGCCTGTTTCCGGTCCAGGTTTTCATAATTACACTTTTGTCCCAGAAACTTTTCTTCTTTTCAATTAAGTCCCTTTATTTGTTTAAAATTACACTTAAAGACCCCACATTTTTGTCCACTTTTCCTTTCTAGCCTTAAACTTTTCATAATTGCACTCAAGTCCTTACATTTTCTTTCTTTTCCAATTTAATCCCTTTCTTTACATAAATAACCACATCTTTTTCCTGAAAAATAACTCATATATTTCATTCAATCTGTACATACAAATCAGTACAGAAAATTAGGGATATTACATTTCTCTCCCCCTTAAAATAAATTTCGTCCTCCAAATTTACATTATACATATCCTATGGAAACAACTCCGGATACTTCTCCCTCATCTTGTCTTCTGTTTCCCATGTAGCTTCATGTTCAGTCAAGCCTTTCTAGATCACTTTTACTAGAGGAATTTGCTTATTACGTAACTGCTTGACCTTTCGATCAGCAATTCGTACTGGTCCAACCTCATAGGTCAGATCATCTTGCAATGCGACTTCATCTTATTCAATCACATGAGATGGATCTGGAACATACTTCTTTAACTAGGAAACATGAAACACATCATGTATCTGGCTGAGATTTGGAGGAAGAGCCAACCTGTAGGCTACTGTCCCTATTTTTGAGAGAATTTGGAATGGTCCGATGTATCTTGGTTATAATTTCTTTACTTTGATCGATCGCCTGGCTCCCGTCGTTGGAGTTAACTTAAGGAATACATGCTCTCCCTCTTCAAACTCCAACGGCTTCCTTCTAACATCTGCATAGCTTTTCTGTCTGCTTTATGCCGTTAGCAATCTTTGTCTAATCATTGCAATTTGTTCTGCAGTTTGATCCACTAGATCAGGACCAAGCATTCTCCTCTCGTTCAACTCTCGCCAGCATAAGGGGGATCTATATTTAGTTCCATAGAGTGCTTCAAAAGGTGCCATCTGAATGCTAGCCTGATAACTATTATTATATGCAAACTCTATGAGTGGTAGATGGATATCCCAGCTGCCTTTGAAATCCAAAACATATGCTCTCAACATATCTTCTAGCGTTTGGATTGTTCTCTCTGACTGGCCATCTGTCTGAGGATGATAGGCTGTACTAAATCGGAGAGTAGTGCCCATTTCTTCCTGTAAAGCCCTCCAAAAATTAGAAGTAAATCAAGGGTCTCTATCGGACATAATGCTGCTTAGGATACCATGCAATCTAACAATCTCCTTTATATATAACTTTGCCAGCTTCTCTAAAGAATCCCTCTTATTGATTGCCAGGAAATGTGCTGACTTCGTCAATCGATCAATTACTACCCATACTGCATCATGTTTACTTGGAGTCATGGGTAGTCCTTCCATAAAGTCCATGGCAACACCATCCCATTTCCACTCAGGGATATCTAGAGGCTGCAATGTTCCTGCTGGCTTTTGATGCTCAATTTTTACTTTCTAGCAAGTCAAGCACTTAGACACATAAGCCACTACATCCTTCTTCAATCCAGGCCACCAAAACAACCTTTTAACATCATGGTACATCTTGGTCATACCTGGATGTAATGTATACCGGCTTTTATGTGCTTCCTCTAGAATCTTTTCTCTTAATCCCATAGCATTAGGGATATAGGGCCTTCCCCTGAACTGTAACAATCCATTTGGGGAAATCTCAAAATTCCTGGTCTTTCCTCTCTCCAGCTAATCTTTAAATATTGCTGCGAGCTTGTCCTGCTTTTGAGCCTCTTCTATCTCATCTTCTATACAAGCTCTGACATGAACTCCTCCGTAAGGACTCTCTGTCAGTTGCATTTGATACAGAGGGCTCCAATCTCACACATCTTCTATTAATTTCAACTCTTTGATCATCATGTGTGCTACCTGCACCACTTTTCTACTCAGAGCATCAGCTACCACATTGGCTTTTCCTGGATGGTATTTAATTTGAAAGTCATAATCTTTTAACAATTCCATCCATCGCCATTGCCTCATATTCAGCTCTTTCTTATCCTGTAGATACTTCAGGCTTTTGTAGTCACAATACAGCTCTATAGTTGCTCCATATAAATAATGTCTCGATATCTTCAGAGCATAAACCATCGCCGCAAGCTCCAGATCATTAGTGGGATAATTCTCTTCATGTGGCTTTAACTGCCGAGAGGCGTAGTCTACTACTCTACCTTGCTGCATCAGCACACATCCTAACCCCTGCTTACTAGCATCAGTGTAGACTATATAAGTCTGAGTTGGGTCTGAAATAATCAGCACGGGAGTAGTGGTTAATCTCTGCTTTAACTCTTGAAAGCTAGCCTCGCACTTCTCATCCCACTTAAACTGCTGATTCTTTCTGGTAAGCTTGGTAAGTGGCAAGGCAATTCGAGAAAAGTCTTGAATAAATCTTCTATAGTTCCCTGCTAAGCTAAGAAAACTTCTGATCTCTATCACTATCTTCGGTTGCTCCCAGCTCAAAACTGCTTCAACTTTGATAGGATCCACAGCTACCCCTTCTCGGGATATGACATGATCGAGAAATTTGACTTCTAAAAGCCAAAACTCGTACTTACTCAGCTTAGCATAGAGCTACCTTTCTTTAGGGTACTAAGAACAATTCTCAAATGCCTTTCATGCTCCTCTGCAGATTTAGAGTACACCAAAATATCATCAATGAAGACCACAACAAACTAATCTAAATAAGGCCTGAAGATCCGTTCATGTAATCCATGAAAATAGTAGGTGTATTGGTTAGCCCAAAAGGCATCACAAGAAATTAAAAATATCCATAGCGGGTCCTAAAAGCAGTCTTTAGAATATCATCTGACTTAATCCTCAGCTGATGATAGCCAGATCTCAAGTCAATCTTAGAGAATAAGCTCGCTCCTGCCAATTGGTCTAGCAGGTCATCAATTCTGGGAAGAGGGTATTTATTCTTAATCGTAATCTTATTTAATTCCTGGTAGTCAATGCATAGCCTTAGGCTGCCATCTTTCTTCTTGACAAATAGCACTGGAGCACCCCATGGTGATACACTGGGTCTTATGAAACCCTTCTCCAATAGCTCCTCAATTTGCTTCTTCAGTTCCATCATTTCATTAGGAGCCATTCGGTATGGGGCTTTGGATACTGGTCCAGCTCCAGGTACAATGTCAATCGCAAACTCTACTTCACGTTCTGAAGGCAATCCCTAAATCTCCTTCGGGAAGACTTCAGGAAATTCATTGACTACTGGAATCTCATCAATTCCTTCTTCCACTTCTGTTTGAACAGAAAAGAATACCATATATCCTTGACATCCTTTCCACAGACATTTATCTGCCTGAGCCTCTGTTATGAAATTCAATATTACTTCTGAGCTCAGATCAGTGACCTTTGGACCAAGAACTAGAGTCTTGTTCTTGCAGTCCAGCATTACATTACTGAGGCTAACCAATTCAAACCAAGTAGAACATCGATCTCCCGGAAAGGCATACATATCAAGTCTAGGGTGGTACAGTAGTGCTCATAACGCACAATACTATTCAAACAAGCATGAGACGCAACTACCCTAGCATTGGTGGGAGTTACCACATGTATATCATAATGCAACTTTCTAATCCGAATGTAACACCCTAATTTTTAGGCCTAGAGATGCCAGAAAGAGAATTCAAGGGCATAATCGTAATTATGGAAAAGATCGGGCTGGTAGCTGATGAGTACCATATTTTGCCAGAAAATAGAGAAAATTATGCTGATCATTTCACTGAACTGTGAAATGTGCATATGAGGTCTCTATGTGTATGAAAGAATTAGAAATATGACCAAGGGTAGAATGGTCATTTTTGAAAAGTGTGCGCGGGAGCATACTTTCAGGCCAAAATAGCTCGGTCCGGATAAAATATCTGAAAATACCAGGAGATAGAGAAAAGGATTCTGGATTAAATGACATAACACAGAATTTTGATTTGAGGTCCCGATTTTTCTGTAAGAATTCTCGAAGATGGGAAATTACAGTTATAATTGGTAAAGGAAGAGCAGTCCGAATAGAGATGATCGGACTATGGCCAGAGTCCATACAGTGTTGTCTAAGGCCCGTAGTGACACCAGGGAAGGCCCAGGCCCATAATATCAGTTCAATGGTAAGAGGGGCCGGTGTCCGGGAAAACTGTGCAAAATGATAAAAATGCCCTTATGTTATAGAATAACTGAAAAATGAGTAAAGGGTATTTTGGTCATTTGGCTAAGGTTAGATGAAACATCCTCCCTTACAGCTCTCAGAGTATAGTTGCGGAAGCAATATTAGCTTAACTTAAGTCCAGAGATTGAACTTTTGCTCTTAAGTTCCTCATTCTGAACCTTTAGTTTGAGAACTGGTTTCTCACCTTCTACACATCCAAATGAGGCTTAATACCTATACACGGAATGCCCCAGATGTGTACTACCGGCTCACTAAATCTCGTGGCCAGACTCGTCCGTTTACTAGGTCAAACTAAGGTCAGAACACTACTGCCTCAGGACCTGCGAATTTCCCCCTTAATTTACCATACATAAATTGAATATGCCAAACAATATTTATCATTGAATAACATAATGTCATACAGCCTGGCATACACAACAAGACATGTACATAATCTTTCTATCTTTATTACATCTCTTTCTGCCTAAACTCCAGCAGCATAACCGCTACGCTTCATCTGTACTAGAACTGAACTGTACTGATTCGGTAATCCCCTCATGAGAACTACCATTCTACGTAGTACCTAGGAAAGACTAGATGAACCGGCTAGGTCCACTCACTTCTAGCCTCCTTAGACAGCACTACGTACACAGTACTTATCATATACTGATGTTCAGTCTTTACTTCGGCAGCATAACGGCGTCTCTTAGCATTCTCAAAATCCACTTCAACATAACCTCCCTGTAATGGGTTATGTATGGGGATGAGATTCGGGGGAATCTCAGTAGCAACAATCATAACAATATATGTAATGCAGTGTGACAGTGCTTGCTTGTGATTGTGTACAGATAAGTATGCTGCGTGCTTCCATGCTTAATAACATATGATCATAGCATTACAGCAGAGCTTGAGACATAACATATAAGACAACAATCCAACCAAACAGTAGCACAACAAATCACAGAGCCATTACATAAAAGCTAGGATTAGTTACTACCTGGCTAGCTCAGCAGAACCCTACTATGTCTATTCTGCTTCCAGCTCCGCCAGAACTTCCTTACTTCCTTTCTCTCTTTTCTCTCTTTCTTCCTTCTCCTTCTCTCTCTTCTTTCTCTCCCTTCTCCTCTCCATGCGTGAATGGAAATGAAATGGAGGGGGTATTTATAACCTCCTCCAATGGCATTTTCGTAGTTTCCATGAACTCTGATCCTGCGGTCCTGGTTTTTCCTGGATTTTCCTATTTTCTTTAATTCCTCATTTACTGCATCACCATACCACCTCAGCAGGACACCTCAGCGCCACATTTATCACATGTCTGAAATCCCTGGACACCTCAGCAGCTGACTCAGCATGCTGACTCACCGGTCCAGTGTCTTACCTCGTAATGCGTGTCCTTAGCTTTATCTTCTTTCTCCAGACTAGAGCCATGTGGCTACTGGAAGAGACCTTGCACGCTTCCCAATGCTATCCAGATAAGTCCCAAACTTATCTGATCACCTCCTCGGTTTTTGTGCCAACCGAGCAACTTTACGATACTGAAAGGTTACTGAATCATGCTCTAATGCCAGGTGTCATCTTGTGGGTCCCATGAGGATACCTTATCAGTCCACCTCATGGTTTCCAGATAACCTTTCCTGTATCTGGCCTCCTGCCTCCGGTCTATCTCTAACCGGGTAAGTATCTCTTTTGGACCTTCTCAACTCATGGCCCATACGCTTGGCACTACTTTAGTTACTAGTCGCGACCTAGCCATCATCTCATCGCGACTTAACACCTTCTGTGTTCATTAGTCGCGACCACAGTACTCTCTAGTCGACACCACAACATCCTTTAGTCGTGACCATAACAGTCTTTCGTCGCGACCACATCACTTTTTAGTCGCAACCAGGCTCATTCTACTCATTAGTCGCAACACCACATACATATTCGTCATGACCAAGCCTCTCTGCCAATATTAGTCGCGACCATAATACACTCTCGTCGCGACCAACGTCTTTATCATTGCAACCGAACTGGTCAACTCTTGAACCTTTAACCTTTACATCATCCCCAAATGGCCATTTACCCCTTGGGACTTCCACTATTTACACATAAGTCCCCGTACCTTTACTTACTCGCAGCTCAGTCCCTGAAACTCTTTACGTTCTTCTGGAACTTCTGCTAAAAAGGGGTCTAGTAGCCTCTCAATCTTAGGCTATCTCTGTATCTCTAAGCCTGAAAATTGGGATGTTACATTAGACAGTCAAGAAGGGGTATCTGGATAGTTGACCAGGGCCAGAGAATACTCTGGTAAAATATGAAAAGATAATAATGCCCCTAGACCTAGTAAAGGAAATGAAAGGACTTAAGTGCAATTATGGAAAGTTTCAAGGCCAAAAAGAAAAGTAGACAAAAATATGGGGTCCTTAAGTGTAATTTTAGCCAAGTAAAAAGGGACTTAAATGAAAAGAAGAAAAGTTCCCAGGGGCTAAATTGTAATTAAAGAAAGTCAGGCCGGAAGTGGTTTGGACTGTCCGAAAGCATTTTAGTCACATATTTCACCGGTAGAGAGAGCAAGTGACGCTCGGTAATCTGGCTTAATACAGGAATTTTTGAAGACTCCAGATAGAAAAAATGGAATGATCGTCCAAAAGTTATAAAAATTCATACCAGATATCCTAGATTTCAGATCTAAGTGAGAAAATACAGGATGATACGTCCTTATGGGACGGATGTCAGGAAATTGACAGAATATCGATAGGAGGCCTGTAGAAAAAGTTATTCGCGAATTAGAAAATCCAGACGAGAGTGTGAGGCCTCCGGGTATCCGATAGGGGGATTTATTGGTATTTAAAAAGGGAGTGAATGAGTTCGGATGACCTCAGTCAGATGACTGATATGACTCACAGGAATGCCTGAACACCGCAGGCCAGTGTATCGGACAGAAGGAGCCGGTGTCCGGATATGTGTTTAAACGGTGAATAATAGATAAAATATTCAATAATCTTTGACAAGGGAGGATTCCTCGTAATGCGTGCCATGAAGGTTGAAACATCCTCCCTTAGACTCCTCAGAGTACACTTGCGGAAGCAACATTAGCTTGATTATATCTTAACATAAGCCCAGAAATTCAAAATTTTACTCTTAAGTTCCTTATTTTGGACCTTTAATTTGAAAATTAATTTATCTCGTTCTACACATCCAAATGAGGCTTATTACCTATCCACGTAATGCCCCAGATGTGTACGACTAGCCTGCCAAATTTCATAGCCAAACTCCTTCGTTTACTAGGTCAAACTGAGGCAAGAGCACTGCTACCTCAAGACCTGCGAATTTCTCCCTTAATTCCACATTCACAAATTGAACATGCCAAACAACATTTATTATTAAATAATAAAATGTCATACAACAAGGCATACAGCAAATTCTCATATTTTTATTACATCTTTCACTGTCTAAAATCCGGCAGCATAACTGCTACATTTCTTCTTTAGAAAGTAACCGATGTTGTACCGATTCGGTAATTCCCTCATGAGAACTACCATTCCACATAGTACCCAGGAAAGACTGGATGAACCTGCTGGGTCCACTCACTTCCAGCCTCCTTAGACAGCACTACGTACACAGTACGTATCAGTTCCTTTCCCTGTTCCTGCTTCCTTGCCGAAATTTCGGCAGCCTAACGGCGTCTCTTAAAATTTCCAGATTTTATTTTGACAGAACCTCCCCTGTAATGTTATATATGGGGAATGAGATTCGGGGGAATCTCAGTAGTAATAATCATAACAATATATGTAATGCAGAGTGACGGTGCTTGCTTGTGATTGTGTACAGATAAGTATGCTGCGTGCTTCCATATTCAATAACATATGATCATAGCATTGTAATAGAGCTTCAAGCATAACATATAAGACAACAATCTAACCAAACAATAGCACAACAAATCACAAAGACATTACATAAGAGCTAGGATTAGTTACTACCTCAAAAGCAGAACTCCAGAACTTCTATACTGCTTCCAACTCCACCAGAACTTCCTTTCTTTCTTTCTTTCTCCTTCTCTCTCTTCTTTCTCTCTCTTTTCTTGCCAAAAACGTGGGATGCATAAAATGGGAGGGGGAGGGGGTATTTATAGCTTTAATGGATGGCATTTCTGTAATTTTGAAGCCATCTGAACATGTGGTCCTGGTTTTTCCTGGATTTTCCTATTTTTCTTTATTCCTTTTTACTGCATCATGCATGACATCATCCAGGACACCTCATCGCCACATTCTTCACATGTCACAATTCCTGGACACCTCATCAGCTGACTCAGCAATTAAGTCCAATCCAGTACCGGTCCAGAGTCTTGCACCGTAATACGTGTCCTCAACTTTTCTTCTGCCTCTAAGATTGCGCCATGTGGCACCTGGAAGGGACCTTTCACGCCTTCCAATGCTATCCAGATAGGTCCCGGACTTTATCTGATCACCTCCTCGGTTATCGTGCCGACCGAGTAACTTTACTTTATTGAAACAGCATTAAAATAGTATTTTAATGCCACTTTTTCCCACATATCACTGGGCCTACGTTTTTGGGCTCTGGGAATGTTATCTTGGATCCTGATCAAGCTCAAGTACTCTGATGACTCGATTCCCAAGAAACATCCCTTGGCAAATTACCAAAATACCCTTGGGTGCCCTTTCTTGCGCTATTTTAACCCTAAGGGTAAAATCGTCATTTCACACCCTTCTGTACTCTGTCAGGGCATATACTGACTCTAAGTAACTTTATCTGTATGTGCCCTGGCTTCTGGGCCTGTCCAGAATGACCAAAATGCCCTTTATTCATCTGTTACCCTTTTGTACAACACAGGGGCATTTTCGTAATTTCGCACTTTTCCGGGGTTCTGCCGGATACTGGCCCACCTATCAGTCCAAGTGTCTTACTGGGCCTTGTTGGCGCCATTATTGGGCCTTTCAGGGTCCATTACCTTCATGGCATGTATTACGAGGAATCTTCCCCTGTTAAGAATTATTGAATATTTTATCTATTATTCACCATTTATACACATATCCGGACACCGGCTCCTTCTGTCCGATACACTGGCCTGCTGTGTTCAGGCATCCCTGTGAGTCATATCAGTCATCTGACCGAGGTTATCCGAACTCATTCAGTCCCTTTTCAAATACCGATAAATTTCCCTATCGGATACCCGGAGGCCTCACACTCCCGTCTGGATTTTCTAATTTGCGAATAACTTTTTATACAGGCCTCCTATCGGTATTCTGTCAGTTTCCTGACATCCGCCCCATAAGGACACATCATCCTGTATTTTCTCACCTAGATCTGAAATCTAGGATATCCGGTATGAATTTTTATAACTTTTGGACGATCAGTCCATTTCTGGCTATCTGGAGTCTTCAAAAATTCCTGTATTAAGCCAGATTACCGAGCGTCCCTTGCTCTCTCTACCGGTGAAATCTGGGACTGAAATGCCGTCGGACAGTCTAAACCACTTCCGGCCTGACTTTCTTTAATTACACTTTAGCCCCAAGGAACTTTTCTTCTTTTCATTTAAGTCCCTTATTATTTGGCTAAAATTACACTTAAGGACCCCACCTTTTTGTCCTTAAACTTTCCATAATTCTTTCATACTCATAGAGACCTCGTATGCACATTTCACAGTTCAGTGAAATGATTAGCATAATTTTCTCTATTTTCTGGCAAAATATGGTACTCATCAGCTACCAGCCCGATCTTTCCCATAATTACGATTTTGCCCCTGCATTCTCTTTCTGGCCTCATTACTCATCTTCTCATCCCTTATCTTAAGTTCTAGAAATTCTCTTTCAATAACCCATCCCTTAAACTCTTTGGGAGTCATCGTTAATTGAAAAGCTCGACAACCCGCCCATATCAGGTTATCTTACATAGGAGCCAGCCCATATCAAGCTACCTGCAGAATTCCTAGGCTTAAGACTTAGGATATTCCTCATATTCCTCATTTTGAACCTAGGCAAACTGTCCCGATTCTGTAGGTTAAAGACTTATCTCATCTTTAAGTAATCCGCCCATATCAGATTACTACCCTGGGACTACGGTTTTAGCAGCCTGCCCATATCAGACTACTTCCCAGTTCTCCTGGACCAAAAATCGGGATGTTACAAAGGTAATGGACCCTGAGAGGCCCAATAATGGCGCCAACAAAGGCCCAGTAAGACCCTTGGAATGATAGGTGGGCCAGTGTCCAGCAGAACCTCGGACAATTGCAAAATTACGAAAATGCCCCTGTGTTGTACTAAAGAGTAATAGATGAATAGAGGGCATTTTGGGCATTCTGGACAGGCCCAGGAGCCAAGGCACATACAGATAAAGTTACCTAGAGTCAGTATATACCCTGACAGGGTACAGAAAGGTGTAAAATGATGATTTTACCCTTAGGGCTAAGATAGCGCAAGAAAGGGCACTCAGGGGTATTTTGGTAATTTACCAAGGGCTGTTTCTTGGGAATCGAGCCATCAGAGTACTTGAGCTTGATCAGAGACCCAAGATAGTATTCCAAGGCCAAAAACGTAGCCCATGAAGTATGTGGGAAAAAGTGGCATTAAAATACTATTTTAATGCTGTTTCAATAAAGTAAAGTTACTCGGTCGGCACGATAACCGAGGAGGTGATCAGATAAAGTCCTGGACTTATCTGGATAGCATTGGATAGCATGACAGGTGCCAGTAAGATGCCACATGGCGTCAACATAGAGGAGGAAGAAAAAGTTGAGGACACGTGGCATAATCTTAGCCGGTGAGTCCAGTTTGTGGGGAATCGGACCGAACCGGTACTGGATTGGACTGGAACTGATGAGTCAGCTGATGAGGTGTCCAGGAATTGTGACATGTGAAGAATATGGCGCTGAGGTGTCCCATGAGGTGGCCTTGAGATGATGTCATGCATGATACAGTAAAAGGAATAAAGAAAAATAGGAAATTCTGGAAAAACCAGGACCACAGGATCAGATGGCTTCAAAATTACAAGAATGCCATTGACCAAAACTATAAATACCCCCCCTTGCTTCATATGCAGCACGGCCAAGAGGCTTTTAGAGAGAGGAGGAGGTTCTAGAGAGAGAAAGTGAGAGGAAGAAAGAAAGAAAGGAAGTTCTAGCGGAGCTGGAAGCAGAATAGAGATAGTAGAGTTCTGCTGAGCTTTTGAGGTAGTAACTAATCCTAGCTTTTATGTAATGGCTTTGTGAATTGTTGTGCTATTGTTTGGTTGGATTGTTGTCTTATATGTTATGTCTGAAGCTCTGCTGTAATGCTATGATCATATGTTATTAAGCATGGAAGCACGCAGCATACTTATCTGTACAAAATCACAAGCAAGCACTATCACTCTGCATTACATATATTGTTATGATTGTTGCTACTGAGATTCCCCCGAATCTCATCCCAATAAGTAAATCATTACAGGGGAGGTTATGTCAAAGTGAATTTGAGAATTTTAAGAAACGCCGTTATGCTGCCGAAATTACGACAAGATGGCAATAGTAGAGAAAGGGACTGATACGTACTGTGTACTTAGGTACTGTCTAAGGAGGCTGGAAGTGAGTGGACCTAGCCGGTTCATCCAGTCTTTCCTGGGTACTTACGTAGAATGGTAGTTCTCACGGGAATTACCGAATCGGTACAAGATCAGTTACTTTCTGAAGATGAAGCGTAGCGGTTATGCTGTCGAATTTCAGGCAGGAAAAGATGTAATAGAGATATGGAAAATTTTGTACATACCCAGATGTAAAACAACTTATTAATTAATAATAAGTATTGTTTGGCATGTTTGACTGATATATGATGGATGTATGCATATGTTTGCAAAGTTGAATGCTGGAAATTGCCACTGTGAACAGTAACATGTGGTGACAAGATGATATTTGATAAATAATTAAAAATAGTAAATGGATGAATAAATATATGATATTTTTAAGGTAAATATTATACATACCAAGCTTCGTTTTGATATATAGTATGACTTATTTGGATTTCTACACAAGGAGATATAAATTATCAAATTGGGACCAGAATGCTGGATTCATGAGAAAAATGTTGGATGAACAGTAAAGTTTTAACGTTGACTGACGTTGACTCGGTCAATGAATGGTCAACAAGTTATTTTTTCCTGAAATATAATTTAGTTAGATTTAAGTAGAAATCAGAACAACTTTATTTAGATTTTTCTGGAATTAGTTATGATTTTTTGAAGTCAGGTCACTCATCTGGAATTTACACAGTGAACAGTACTCGATAAGAGTAAAACTCCAGATTGAGAAATTAGACTTCAATGACCTTGAAAGTGGTTCTAAATGCTACCAAATGGTCCCTAAGACATACGAAAGTAAGGATATTTCATTTTGGTATCAGAGCAGAAGGTTCTGGCATAGACCAGAAAGGGCTCTGGTTCGGAGCATAAGATTCTGGCACAGAACAGAAGGTTCTGGCTCAGTGATGCTCTGAAATAGTTAGGATGTGTGGTATTTGGTATGGGTTATCCTAAATGTTTTACATGTGTGCATATATTGTTGTGCATATATATGACTGGATTTCCCAATTCTAGAAAAAGAAGTGGAAGTCATGGTTAATACAAGAAGAACGGTTAGACCCGAAGTAGTAGAGCCTCAGGATTAGGGTACTAATAATCAGATAGACCCTATGCAAGTTATTCTAGATAGGCTAGAACAGCAACAACATGCAATAGATGAGATGCGGGCAACCCAGACTCGCCAAGATCAAGAACGAGATTCTGCTATCGCTACGGTGGTTGCTGCTACAGTTGCTAGCTTACAGCAGTCTGAGAAGGAGGTAGTACTAGGGAATAATGTACAACCTGAACCTCAGCCAAATCATGGGTAGACTGGAATGAATAGACATCAGGGGTCTATAGGAAATAACAATAACCAGGAAAGTCTGTAAATATGGATGAAACGATTCCATAAGTTTAAACCACCCATGTTTGAAGGGACTTTTGACACCCAAGTAGGTGAGGATTGGGTTAGCCAGTTAGAGAAAATCTTTAAGATTTTAGAATGTCCCACTGAAAGAAAGGCCCAGCTGGCAGTTTACAAGCTAGAAAAAGATGCAGATAAGTGGTGGAGGAATACAGAAGTGATTCTGCACTCAAGAAATATTCCACTTACATGGGAAACATTTCTTGAGCAGTTCAACGAGAAATATTTTCCGCAGTCAGTAAGGGATGAACATGAAGCAGAATTCTTAATATTAAAGCAGGGTGAGCAAGAACCCGTTGATGATTATTTTGCTAGGTTCATTTGTCTTTCACGATATTCCACTTACCTAAACTGTATGAATGATGAAAGGTGGACCACTGAGAAGTTAACTCGTGGACTAAACCCTACAGTAAAGGAAAAGGTTTTTCCTAGACAGATACGAAGGTTAATGAAGCAGTAGAGGTATGCAGGATCACATAGAAGAATGTGAAATACCCAGAAAAGAGTGAGCCTGCTACATTAGTACCATTGAAAACGATACCTCCAGGTTCCCTAAGAGGGAACAATAAGAAGAGAAATAGGCCAGCATATGGGTCAGAAGTCAATAAGAGACAGGGAAGTAGGCCAGGTAGTGGGCCAAGAGAAGTTAGTAGGCAACCAAGGCCTAATGTATGTAGGAACTGTGGTCGAGACCATGGTACGAGGCCTTGTCTAGTAGGTCAAGGGTGATGCTATAGGTGTGGAGAGCCTGGACATTATGCCAGGGAGTGTCCACAGAACACAGCAGGCGAAAGATACCCTACTCAGGGAACAGTATATGCCCTGACTGGCAACGAGATAAGAAAGTCTCTAGCGCCAAGTTAAGGTACGAGTTTATGTGTGTTCTATTTCCACTGGCTAATGAATGGATAAATCCTGTATGTGATTGGATTGTATTGTCCAGTATGCACACTATTGAGCTACCCTATACCTAGTATGTTGCCTTTGTATAAGAATGAGTATGATTACAGGTTTTAAAAGTAGGAAGTAGAGAAAACATATACAAGATAGTTAGGGTTAGTCAAACCCTTGAGTGTTAAAACTTATATTATGGCTGAAAGGAGTCCAGGTCGCGACGTTATGAGAGATAGGTCGAGAATAAAGGACACAGAAATGTCAGGTCGTGACGAGTAGCGTATGACAGTTGTAATATCCTTAATTTCTGTACTGATTTCCATGTACAGATTAAATGGAATATATGAGTTCTGTTTCAGGAAAAAGATGTGGTCCTTTATGTAAAGAGAAGGATTAAATTGCAAAAGAAAAGAAATGAAAGGACTTAAATGCAAATATGGAAAGTTTAAGGTTAGGAAAGAAAGGTAGACAAAAATATGGGGTCTTAAAGTGTAATTTTAGCCAAATAAAGGGACTTAAGTGTAAAGAAGAAAAAGTTCCCTGGGGCTAAAGTATAATTAAAGAAAATTAGGCCAGAAGTGGTTTGGACTGACCGGTGGCATTTCAGTCCCAGATTTTACCAGAAGATAGGGCAAGTGACGCTGGGTAATCCAGCCTAATACTGGAATTTTTGAAGACTCCGGATAGCCAGAAATGGACAGATCGTCCAAAAGTTATAAAAATTCCTACCAGATACCCTAGATTTCAGATATAAGTAAGAAATTACAGGATGATGCACCCTTATGGGGTGGATGTCAGGAAACTGACAGAATACCGATAGGAGGTCTGTAAGAAAAGTTATTCACAAAATAGCAAATTCAGACGGGAGTGTGAGGCCTCCAGGGATCCGGGTAGGAGATTTATCGATATTTTTAAAGGGACTGAATGCGATCGGATGACTTCAGTCAGTTGACTGTTATAACCCACAGGGATGCCTAAACATATTAGGACACTGTATCTGGGAAAAGGAGCCGGTGTCCGGAAAGGTGTATAATCGGTAAATAATAATTAAAATATTCGGTGAACTAGGGCAGAGGAAGATTCCTCGTAATGCGTTCCATACAGGTAACGGACCAAGGAAGCCCAAAAATGGTGCCATTAGAGGCCCAATAAGACTCTTGGACTGATAGGTGGGCCAGTGTCCAGCAGAACCCCGGAAAAGTGCGAAATTATGAAAATGCCCCTGTGTTGTACAAAAAGGGCAGCAGATGAATGGAGGGCATTCTGGTCATTCTGGATAGGACTAGAGGCTAAGACATATCTAAATAAGGTTGATTAGAGCCAGTATATGCTTTGACCAGGTTCAGAAAGGTGTGAAATGACGATTTTGCCCTTAGGGTTAAAATAGGACAAGATAGGGCACCAAGGGCATTTTGGTCATTTCGCAGGGGATCTGTAACTGAGTCTGGACCCAGTATTAAAAAGTTAATGATATAAAGGGTCTAGATACTAAATGTGAGGTCAGTAGACATAAAAAGGATTTTTCAAAAAATCAGATTCAGAAAACAGCACGTTTTTCGAGGAGGCGGACCGGGCCGGTACCGGATTATACCGGAAATCTTCCGGAAGGCTCTAGTTCTCTCTCAATTTCGCCATGTGAAGAATGTGGGAGGTGAGGTGTCCCATGAGTTAGCATTGAGTGATGTCATGCATGATGCAGTAAAAGGAATTAAGAAAAATAGGAAATTCAGGAAAAACCAGGACCACAGGATCATAAGTCTTCCAAATTACAAGATTGCCATTGCTTAACACTATAAATACCCCCCTAGCTCCTCATTTCGGCACAAGCAATAAAGAGAGGAAGAAATAAGTTCTTGAGAGAGAAAGTGAGAGAAAGAAAGAAGTAAGGAAGTTCTTGTGAAGTTGGAAGTAGTAGAGAAGTTCTGAAGCTCTGCTTTTGAGGTAGCAACTAATCCTAACTCTTATGTAATGTCTTTGTGATTTGTTGTGCTTTTGTTTGGTTGGATTGTTGTCCTATATGTTATGCTTGAAGCTCTATTCCAATGCTATGATCATATGTTATTGAATATGGAAGCATGCAGCATACTTATCTGTACACAATCACAAGCAAGCACCGTCACTCTGCGTTACATATATTGTTATGATTATTGCTATTGGGATTCTTTTGAATCTCATCAAATATAATATTACAGGGGAGGTTCTGTCAAAATAAAATTTGGAAATCTTAAGAGACGCCGGTAGGCTGCCGAAATTTCGGCAACGAAGAAGGAACAAAGAAAGGAATTGATACGTACTGTGTACGTAGGTGCTGTCTAAGGAGGCTGGAAGTGAGTGGACCTAGCAGGTTCATCCAGTCTTTCCTAGGTACTTACGTAGAATGGTAGCTCCTACGGGAATTACCGAATCGGTACAAGATCGGTTACTTTCTACAGACAAAATGTAGCTGTTATGCTGTCGGATTTTAGACAACGGAAAGTGTAACAGAAATATGAGAATGTTAAACATGCACTGTTGTATAACATTAGATTATTTAATAATATTTGTTATCTGGCATGTTTGACTGATATGTGATGTATGTATGCACTAATATGTAAAGTTGGTTGCTGAAAAATGGCCTTGTGAACAGTAACTCTTGAAGACCTATGGACGTTTGATAAATCTTTAAAAATAGAGAATGGTTGATTAAATGTATGATATTTTTATGGTAAATAGTAGACATCCTAAGCTTTAATTTGATATATATATTTCCTCATTTGGATGTATACACGAAAAGATATAAATTGTTAAAGTTGGGACCATAATGCTGGATTCAGGAGAAAGTCATTGGATGAACAGTAAGATTGAAACGTTGACCCACGTTGAATTTGTCAAGTATTAGTCAACCAATGATTTTTCCCTGAAATATACTTAAGTTATATTCATGTAGCAATTTGAACCACTTCATTTAGATTTTTCTAGGATTAGTTATGAATTTTCAAAGTCAGGTCACTCATCTGGAATTTGCCACAGTGAACAGTACCCGATATGAATAAAATTCCAGATTAAGAGTTTAGACTTCAATAACCCTGAAAGTGGTTCTAAGTGCTACTGAATGGTCCTTAAGATGTATAAAAATAAGGATGTGACAACAGTCGCGACTAAAAGTCGCAAAGTATGTGAGTTGCGACTATGCAGTTCTCAGCTCACAACAAAGATAGCAGAGGCCATATGATAATGAAGGTACCAATCTTGCTGAAGTTCATCAGCTAGAGGATTGGAATAGCATATGGTAAGCCAGATAGTACAAAGGTACTGAGGTACAAAAGATCAGTTTAAGACAATGTGTAAAAGTAGATCCTCTATGTGATAACTAGGAGTAGATCTACGTTACAGGGGTTTTATTCAACTAATCTGAATAGAAGACCTAAAAGCTAGAATGAGATCCATGAGAATTAAGGATCAAGAGAAAGGCCATTAAGGAACCGTAGTCCGGTCAAGAATAGACTGGGACTGATGGATAGATAGAAGAAGTTAAGAGATAGTAAAGAGGTAGCTACAGTTAAGAGATAAAGTGACTCCCCTATTCCCTATGAAAGATAAAGTAATGAAGGGTTGAGTCTATACCCTGGTAAGAGGGTAGTGTGGCAACCTAAGTAAGATAGACAGATATGCTCGTCAGATCTTGATCATGTGATTGATAATCTGATAGACAATGCGATAGATAGTATGATCAGATGATAATCTGACAAATAATATGATAAAGAAAATATGTTTTGAGGCTTACTTAGATTGTTACGATATCTAATGAATGGTTGAGCAAAATATGATGATGATATAGCTTATGTTGCTATAAGATGTGATAGTTGCATCTCCTTACAGTTGTCAAAGGATGACATGCATGTTAGAGTATGCTATGATGAATGGATACTCCCCTTTTGCAGTGCATGCAGGGTAGAGTATATATGAGTACATATATGAGATGAGAAAGTTATGAGAAATTATGTTGCTCCCATACCATATGATATGAGGATGATATGATTGTATTGAGGATGATAGATAGTCTCAGTTATGGACGACAAGTTATGATATGATACTCAGACATGATGTATGATTGAGGTTACTTAGGTATTTCTATAGGCTTATGAATACAGTACTCAGGGCCATTTCTATTGAAAGGAATGGTAGACAGAAAGTAGCAGATAACAGTAAAGGGATTATTTCTAGATTACTCTTTAGACAAGAATTGGATCTGGTATAAATGACTCGCAGTTAGAGCATAGTTCAAATGGCTCATAGTTAGAGCACAGGTTGAAAGATGAGAAGGAACTCCTGAGTAAAAGAGGAAGTAAGTAAAGTCTGGGTAAAGGATATGAGGGTAAGTAAAGTCTGGGTAAAGGATATGAGGCTATAAATTTTTAAAATATTTATTTATGGAGTTATCAACAGGTAGAAGCAGTTAACCTTATAACTTAATCTGTTGGTTTAAAATCTTCGGGAGATATACAGTACAACAGAATCGCAGTTAGATTCTGGAGGGTCATAGTTAGATCCTAGCATGGCTCCAGGATCGCAGATAGATCCTAACAGCTTTAGAGTCGCAGTTGGATTCTGAAGAGGCTAACGGTTGATCACAGTTAGATCCTGAGGTCGCAGTTAGACCTAGCCTAAGAAAAGTAATGGGCCATAAGATATGAGTACAATATAATATCTCTTTGGGAAGATGAATGCCAAAGACGAAGTTAAGGTGAGGAAGTTTCACTAGTTGATAAACTCACCCAGAGAAATTATTTTACAATGATTTTCCTCAGGTAGCCTCTAGTATACAGACTAAACTTAGTTTTTCCTTAACAAAGATGGAGTCTAAGTACAAATCTGAGTACTGATATTCAAAGTTTTGTAAAAGTATGCCTGAGAAGCAGAAAAGAGAATTCCCTATGTACAGAGAATAGAAAAGCATTGGCTAAGAGCACTCTGGGAGGTAGCCAATAGCAAGAGAAAGAGGCGGTAGTTCAGACAGGGGACTGATCAAAGTAATGATCAGGTTAGAGAGCAGAGATGTCAATGTGGTGGAAAGAACCATGGCATGTAACATCCCGATTTTTGGTCTAGGAGATCGGGACAGTTCATCTAGGTCCAAGACGAGGAATGTGATAAATGTCCTAAGTCTCAAGCCTAGGAATTCTGCAGGTAGCTTGATATGGGCTGGCTCCTGTGTAAGATAACCTGATATGGGCGGGTTGTCGAGCCTTTCAATTAACAATGACTCCCGAAGAGTTTAAGGGATGAGTTATTGAAAGAGAATTTCTAGACCTTAAGTTGAGGGATGAGAAGATGAGCAACGAGGCCAGAAAGAGAATGCAGGGGCAAAATCATAATTATGGGAAAGATCGGGCTGGTAGCCGATGAGTACCATATTTTGCCAGAAAATAGAGAAAATTATGCTGATCATTTCACTGAACTGTGAAATGAGCATACGAGGTCTCTGTGAGTATGAAAGAATTATGGAAAGTTTAAGGACAAAAAGGTGGGGTCCTTAAGTGTAATTTTAGCAAAAAAAAAAGGGACTTAAATGAAAAGAAGAAAAGTTCCTTGGGGCTAAAGTGTAATTAAAGAAAGTCAGGCCGGAAGTGGTTTGGACTATCTGACAGCATTTCAGTCCCAGATTTCACCGGTAGAGAGAGCAAGGGACGCTCGGTAATCTGGCTTAATACAGGAATTTTTGAAGACTCCAGATAGCCAGAAATGGACTGATCGTCCAAAAGTTATAAAAATTCATACCGGATATCCTAGATTTCAGATCTAGGTGAGAAAATACAGGATGATACGTCCTTATGGGGCGGATGTCAGGAAACTGACAGAATACCGATAGGAGGCCTGTAGAAAAAGTTATTCGAAAATTAGAAAATCCAGACGGGAGTGTGAGGCCTCCGGGTATCCGATAAGGAGATTTATCGGTATTTAAAAAGGGACTGAATGAGTTCGGATAACCTCGGTCAGATGACTGATATGACTCACAGGGATGCCTGAACACCGCAGGCCAGTGTATCGGACAGAAGGAGACGGTGTCCGGATATGTGTATAAACGGTGAAAAATAGATTAAATATTCAATAAACATTAACGGGGGAAGATTCCTCGTAATGTGTGCCATGAAGGTAATGGACCCTGAAAGGCCCAATAATGGCGCCAACAAAGGCCCAGTAAGACCCTTGGACTGATAGGTGGGCCAGTGTCCGGCAGAACCCCGGAAAAAGTGTGAAATTACGAAAATGCCCCTGTGTTGTACAAAAGGGTAACAGATGAATGAAGGGCATTTTGGTCATTCTGGACAGGCCCAGAAGCCAGGGCACATATAGATAAAGTTACTTAGAGTCAGTATATGCCCTGACAGAGTACAGAAGGGTGTGAAATGACGATTTTACCCTTAGGGTTAAAATAGTGCAAGAAATGGCACCCAGGGGTATTTTGGTAATTTGCCGAGGGATGTTTCTTGGGAGTCGAGCCATCAGAGTACTTGAGCTTGATCAGGATCCAAGATAACATACCCAGAGCCCAAAAACGTAGGCCCAGTGATATGTGAGAAAAAGTGGCATTAAAATACTATTTTAATGCTGTTTCAATAAAGTAAAGTTACTCGGTCGGCACGAAAACTGAGGGGGTGATCAGATAAGTCTGGGACTTATCTGGATAGCATTGGGAAGCGTGCAAGGTCTCTTCTAGGCGGCACATGGCATTATTCTGGAGAAAGCAGATAAAGCTGAGGACACGCTTTACGAGGCAAGCGACTGGACCGGTGAGTCAGCTGCTGAGGTGTCCAGGATTTCAGACATGTGAAGAATGTGGCGATGAGGTGTCCCGGTGAGGTGTCCTGGATGATGTCATGCATGATGCAGTAAAAAGGAATAAAGAAAAAAAGGAAAATCCAGGAAAAACCAGGACCACATGTTCAGATGGCTTCAAAATTACAAGAATGCCATCCATTAAAGCTATAAATACCCCCCTTCCCCTCCCATTTTATGCATCCCACGTTTTTGGCAAGAAAAGAGAGAGAAAGAAGAGAGAGAAGGAGAAAGAAAGAAAGGAAGGAAGTTCTGGAGCTCTGCTTTTGAGGTAGTAACTAATCCTAGCTCTTATGTAATGTCTTTGTGATTTGTTGTGCTATTGTTTGGTTGGATTGTTGTCTTATATGTTATGCTTGAAGCTCTATTACAATGCTATGATCATATGTTATTGAATATGGAAGCACGCAGCATACTTATCTGTACACAATCACAAGCAAGCACCGTCACTCTGCATTACATATATTGTTATGATTATTACTACTGAGATTCCCCCGAATCTCATTCCCCATGTCTAACCCATTACAGGGAGATTATGTTGAACTGAATTCTAAGAATTTTGAGAGACGCCGTTAGGCTGCCGAAATTCTGGCAACGAAGAAGGAACAAAGAAAGGAACTGATACGTACTGTGTACGTAGGTGCTGTCTAAGGAGGCTGGAAGTGAGTGGACCTAGCCGGTTCATCCAGTCTTTCCTGGGTACTTACGTAGAATGGTAGCTCCTACGGGAATTACCGAATCGGTACAAGATCGGTTACTTTCTACAGAAGGAATGTAGCAGTTATGCTGCCATATTTTAGACAGGAAGAGATGTAATAGAAATAAGAGAATTTGGTGTATGATTTGTTGTATGACATTTTATTATTTAATAATAAATATTGTTTGGCATGTTCAATTTGTGAATGGGGAATAAAGGGAGAAATTCGCAGGTCCTGAGGTAGCAGTGTTCTGGCCTCAGTTTGACCTAGTAAACGAAGGAGTTTGGCCACGAAATTTGGTGAGCCAGTGGTACACATCTGGGGCATTACGTGGATAGGTAATAAGACTTGTTTGGATGTGTAGAATGAGATTAATCAGTTCTCAAATCAAAGGTTCAGAATAAGGAACTTAAGAGTAAAATTTTGAATTTCTGGGCTTAAGTTAAGATATAATCAAGCTAATGTTGCTTCCGCAAGTGTACTCTGAGGAGTCTAAGGGAGGATGTTTCATGGCACATGGGAGTGGCAAGCAGGGAAAAGCAGTTGTGGTGAGAGAAGCCACTTTGCAAAAGGTTGTCCTAAGGATGCTGACATCCCTAGGGAAGGTATTTGCTCTTACCTCAGACAGAGTCTCCAATATTCCCTGAGGTCGACCCTAAGAATGGTTAAAAAGAACCATAGCTGTAGGGACGACTGAGCTGTAAGGAACTACATGCCTAGATGATGATGTGGATAATGAAGAGTTCTTTTCTGACCTAAAGGAAATGGTGATAAAAGGCCAGAGAGACCTAGAGAAAAGGGTCTAAGGTGAAGCGAAGATAGAACGTAGTTCTATAAGAAAGAGATTGCTAGGGCCTAAAGTTATACAAAGAGTAATCTAGCCCTAACCCAGTGGCACGAGAGGTGCTAAGGCAAGAGTAGCCTAACAATAGATAAGCCCTAAGAAGGGATAAGAAAAAAATGCCACAAAGGTTTAGCATAAATGCATGAAGTTGTGAGCACAGTTAAGAAAAGTCAGAGAAGTTATCTGGGTTATAATCTCGTATCAGGAGAAAAAAAATCAGAAGAAAATATTTCTCCTCAGAGATTAGCAAAGTGTAAGAAGAGTGAAGTAGACCCCAGAATTACATCAGAATTCTGTGGAATAAGATATGAAAGAAATGGACACTACTCACAAGTGTAATGAGTTGTCCATAAGTATAAGAGGATAAATGCCACAAGCCTTAGTCATGAGCCAGGAAAGGATATACAGAAGAGCTATATCCAGGATAGTTGACTAACATGCCAAGTAAATTTTGAGGACGAAATTTATTTTAAGGGGGGTAGAAATGTAACACCCTAATTTTTAGGCCTAGAGATGCCAGAAAGAGAATTCAAGGGCATAATCGTAATTATGGGAAAGATTGGGCTGGTAGCCGATGAGTACCATATTTTGCCAGAAAATAGAGAAAATTATGCTGATCATTTCACTGAACTGTGAAATGTGCATATGAGGTCTCTATGTGTATGAAAGAATTAGAAATATGACCAAGGGTAGAATGGTCATTTTTGAAAAGTGTGGGCGGGAGCATACTTTCAGGCCAAAATAGCCCGGTCCGGATAAAATATCTGAAAATACCAGGAGATAGAGAAAAGGATTCTGGATTAAATGACGTGACACAGAATTTTGATTTGAGGTCCCGATTTTTCTGTAAGAATTCTCGAAGATGGGAAATTACAATTATAATCGGTAAAGGAAGAGCAGTCCGAATAGAGATGATCGGACTATGGCCAGAGGCCATACACTGTTGTCTAAGGCCCTAGTGACACCAGGGAAGGCCCAGGCCCATATATCAGTTCAGTGGTAAGAGGGGCCGGTGTCCGGGAAAACTGTGCAAAATGACGAAAATGCCCTTATGTTATAGAATAACTGAAAAATGAGTAAAGGGTATTTTGGTCATTTGGCTAAGGTTAGACAGTCAAGAAGGGGTATCTGGATAGTTGACCAGGGCCAGAGAATACTCTGGTAAAATATAAAAAGACAATAATGCCCCTAGACCTAGTAAAGGAAATGAAAGGACTTAAGTGCAATTATGGAAAGTTTCAAGGCCAAAAAGAAAAGTAGACAAAAATATGGGGTCCTTAAGTGTAATTTTAGCCAAGTAAAAAGGGACTTAAATAAAAAGAAGAAAAGTTCCCTGGGGCTAAATTGTAATTAAAGAAAGTCAGGCCGGAAGTGGTTTGGACTGTCCGAAAGCATTTCAGTCCCAGATTTCACCGGTAGAGAGAGCAAGTGACGCTCGGTAATCTGGCTTAATACAGGAATTTTTGAAGACTCCAGATAGCCAGAAATGGACTGATCATCCAAAAGTTATAAAAATTTATACCGGATATCCTAGATTTCAGATGTAAGTGAGAAAATACAGGATGATACGTCCTTATGGGACGGATGTCAGGAAACTGACAGAATACCGATAGGAGGCCTATAGAAAAAGTTATTCACGAATTAGAAAATCCAGACGGGAGTGAGGCCTCCGGGTATCCGATAGGGGGATTTATCGGTATTTGAAAAGGGACTGAATGAGTTCGGATGACCTCAGTCAGATGACTGATATGACTCACAGGAATTCCTGAACACTGTAGGCCAGTGTATCGGACAGAAGGAGCCGGTGTCTGGATATGTGTATAAACGGTGAATAATAGATAAAATATTCAATAATCATTGACAAGGGAGGATTCCTCGTAATGCATGTCATGAAGGTAATGGACCCTGAGAGGCCCAATAATGGTGCCAACAAAGGCCCAGTAAGACCCTTGGACTGATAGGTGGGCCAGTGTCCAGCAGAACCTCGGAAAAGTGCGAAATTACGAAAATGCCCCTGTGTTGTACTAAAGAGTAATAGATGAATGGAGGGCATTTTGGGCATTCTGGACAGACCCAGGAGCCAAGGCACATACAGATAAAGCTACTTAGAGTCAGTATATACCCTGACAGGGTACAAAAAGGTGTAAAATGATGATTTTACCCTTAGGGCTAAGATAGCGAAAGAAAGGGCCCTCAGGGGTATTTTGGTAATTTGCCAAGGGCTATTTCTTGGGAATCGAGCCATCAGAGTACTTGAGCTTGATCAGAGACCCAAGATAGTATTCCAAGGCCCAAAAACGTAGCCCATGAAGTATGTGGGAAAAAGTAAAGTTACTCGGTCGGCACGATAACCGAGGAGGTGATCAGATAAAGTCCTGGACTTATCTGGATAGCATTGGATAGCGTGATAGGTGCCAGTAAGATGCCACATGGCGTCAACACAGAGGAGGAAGAAAAAGTTGAGGACACGTGGCACAATCTTAGCCGGTGAGTCCAGTTTGTGGGGAATCGAACTGAACCGGTACTGGATTGGACTGGAACTGATGAGTCAGCTGATGAGGTGTCCAGGAATTGTGACATGTGAAGAATATGGCGCTGAGGTGTCCCATGAGGTGGCCTTGAGATGATGTCATGCATGATGCAGTAAAAGGAATAAAGAAAAATAGGAAATTTCGGAAAAACCAGGACCACAGGATCAGATGGCTTCAAAATTACAAGAATGCCATTGACCAAAACTATAAATACCCCCTTGCTTCATATGCAGCACGGCCAAGAGGCTTTTAGAGAGAGGAGGAGGTGCTAGAGAGAGAAAGTGAGAGGAAGAAAGAAAGAAAGGAAGTTCTGGCGGAGCTGGAAGCAGAATAGAGATAATAGAGTTCTGCTGAGCTTTTGAGGTAGTAACTAATCCTAGCTTTAATGTAATGGCTTTGTGAATTGTTGTGCTATTGTTTGGTTGGATTGTTGTCTTATATGTTATGTCTGAAGCTCTGCTGTAATGCTATGATCATATGTTATTAAGCATGGAAGCAAGCAGCATACTTATCTGTACACAATCACAAGCAAGCACTGTCACTCTGCATTACATATATTGTTATGATTGTTGCTACTGAGATTCCCCCGAATCTCATCCCAATAAGTAAATCATTACAGGGGAGGTTATGTCAAAGTGAATTTTGGGAATTTTAAGAAACGCCGTTATGCTGCCGAAATTACGACAAGATGGCAATAGTAGAGAAAGGGACTGATACGTACTGTGTATGTAGGTACTGTCTAAGGAGGCTGAAGCGAGTGGACCTAGCCGGTTCATCCAGTCTTTCCTGGGTACTTACGTAGAATGGTAGTTCTCACAGGAATTACCAAATCGGTACAAGATCAGTTACTTTCTGAAGATGAAGCGTAGCGGTTATGCTGCCGGATTTCAGGCAGGAAAAGATGTAATAGAGATATGGAAAATTTTGTATATACCCAGATATAAAACAACTTATTAATTAATAATAAGTATTGTTTGGCATGTTTGACTGATATATGATGGATGTATGCATATGTTTGCAAAGTTGAATGCTGGAAATTGCCACTGTGAACAGTAACATGTGGTGACAAGATGATATTTGATAAATAATTAAAAATAGTAAATGGATGAATAAATATATGATATTTTTAAGGTAAATATTATACATACTATACCAAGCTTTGTTTTGATATATAGTATGACTTATTTGGGTTTCTACACAAGGAGATATAAATTATCAAATTGGGACCAGAATGCTGGATTCATGAGAAAAATGTTGGATGAACAGTAAAGTTTTAACGTTGACTGACGTTGACTAGGTCAATGAATGGTCAACAAGTTATTTTTCCCTGAAATATAATTAAGTTATCTTTAAGTAGAAATCAGAACCACTTCATTTAGATGTTTCTAGAATTAGTTATGATTTTTCGAAGTCAAGTCACTCATCTAGAATTTACACAGTGAACAGTACTCGATAAGAGTAAAACTCCAGATTGAGAAATTGGACTTCAATGACCTTGAAAGTGGTTCTAAATGCTACCAAATGGTCCCTAAGACATACGAAAGTAAGGATGTTTCACAGAAGACCTAGGCATTTAGCACACTCATAGGAAATAAAGGAATGACTTGCACCCAAATCAAATAGAGCAGTCACAGCATGATCATTGAGATAGATTGTACCTTGGATCATCTCAGGTGATCGCTGAGCGTCCTCCCTGGTGAGTGAAAACACTCATCCTAGTGTCCTTGGCCTTTGATTAGTTACAGCTTGAGGGTTTTCTCGAGAAAAATGTCCGAACTTTTCGCAGGTATAACAAAGATTCTGGCCCATTAAACATGGTCTATCACCATGATTCTTCCCACACTTGTCACATGCTCGGGCCATTGAATCACTGTTGTTGGACCTTCCGCAGAAATTTCCTCTATTTGGCCTCCTGTTCTGCCATGGTCGCTTTCTTTTTCTATAACCACTACCACTTGCAGCTTCTTGGTTTCGACCGGCTTTGTCAGGAGCTGTCTGATCCTTGTTCCTCGATCTGAACAGCATTCGGTGATTCATGCTATTTTCAACAATACGGCATGCCTCCACGGCCTTATTAAACTGGATGTATTGTTGAGGAGTTAACTTCTCCTTTAGTGTGGAGTTCAACCCTCGAATCATCCTTTCCGTCATCCAGCGCTCATCATCCACTTGGCGCAGATAAGTAGAATATTGAGATAGCCGGATAAACTTAGCAAGGTATTCATCAAAAGATTCTTTCTCTCCTTGTCTCAGTACAAAGAATTTCGCCTCTCTTTTATCTCTGACTGACCGAGGGAAATATTTTTCATAAAATTGTTCAAGAAATATTCCCAGGTAATCGGAATGTCTCTTGCTTGCAAAAGTAACTCAGTGTTCTTCCACCACCTGTCAGCATCTTTTTCTAGCTGATAGATGGCCATTTGAGCTTTGGTTTCAGTCGGGAAATCAAGGACCTTGAAGATCTTTTCCAGTCTGCTAATCAAGGATCTTTTTCTACCTGCACCTCGAATGTTCCTTCAAACACTGGAGGATTGTGCTTGCAGAACCTGATCATCCACTGTTGGATGCCAACTACATCCTCTCTCGGATCAACCCGTCTCTGGGGCTGTACCGGCTGCTGTTGTACTCTCTCTGGTTCTCTACTAGCTATTCCTGAAGGCTCAGGTGGTCTTAGGTTACTTACTACTTCTGCTACTGCTGCAGCTATGGCGGCATCTCTCTCCCGCTCATTGCGTGCCTGAGCTGCCCGCATCTCCTCAATCATCTTTTGCTATTGTTCTAACTGTTCTAAAATTATTTGATTAAGATTTCCAGCCTCTCGTGGTTCCTCTGCTAGAATAGTTCTTCTCATTTGAACCATTTTGTTATACTATAAGGCAGAAGAGAATGCGATAAATAACATAATTCACATTCCATTCCAAACATAGTATACATACAGGGTATGCGTATATGTCACAGTCATACATACACTACCATACTAACCTTTTATACATCACATACATACATCAAGAACATTACCCTTTCTAACATACCCTAATCCTTCTTAAACTTTATTCTAATAAACTCTCCTACCAGGTAAATCCAATCAGATATGGTACAATAAGGTTCTTCATCAAAGTACTTATCCAACTCTGTTCTCTAGGTAGGGGTAGTCGGTAACACATCACCCATAATCTCTGTCCAAAGCCTTAAGGTAAACACATTTGCATCACAGGCTTGGTATATCTCCTTTACCCTCGTGATAAAGTCCTAATAAACCGTATAATCTTGATCCACATCTCTGTCCAAGGTCTGCCTCAACTCATACAGCTGTCGGACTAACACTACTGATTTCTCAAATTGTTCTCCACTCAGGTTCTTTCCTGGTACTATCTCTATGATCAGATCTCCCAAAGATATCTCTACCAGTGCCACTCTGGGTCTACTAGGACCTGGCACATCTGTCTGATCAGGTACTCGACTGGGTCCTAAAATGTCTGAAACATATCCTACTACACCTTCCTGACCTGTCTCCATCCCAGTATCTGCTATACTCGAGGGTACAACATTTATTGGAACAGCAGGAATAGGACCTTATAACACCATCTCCTCCCGGCCATCCTCCGATATCTCAATCATAAGGTTTGATCCTACTGAGGAACTAATCATCTCATAATCACTAACCATCATTTCCTCCTCTTCCTGGAATATCCCCTCAGAGCTGTCTGAACTATAGACCTCCGGTCTAGGATCCCCTTAGTTCACTGTGGTTTCAGATCTGGGTCTATATCTAGCTATCCTGCAAACACTAACTTAGTGTCAATTATGACAGCTTTATCATGGTATATCTATATAGAAATCATCTATTCAGAGCATTTTCTAAGCTAGAATCCTTTGCTCTGATACCAAAATGAAACATCCTTACTTTCGTAAGTCTTAGGGACCATTTGGTAGCATTTAGAACCACTTTCAAGGTCATTGAAGTCCAATTTCTAAATCTGGAGTTTTACTCTTATCTAGTACTGTTCACTGTGTAAATTCTAGAGGAGTGGCCTGACTTCAAAAAATCATAATTAATTCTAAAAAAATTGAAATGAAGTGGTTCAAATTGCTACATGAAGCTAACTCAACTATGTTTCAGGAAAAAATCACTCGTTGACCAAGTCAACATATTTCAATATTACAACTTTACTTTTCATCCAACGTTTTCCCCCTTAATCCAGCATTTTTGTCCGAACTTTGATAATTTATATCTCCATGTGTATACATTCAAATGAGGCATTCTATATATAAAATTGAAGCTTGGTATAGGTTATATATGGGGATGAGATTCAGGGGAATCTCAGTAGTAATAATCATAACAATATATGTAATGCAGAGTGACAGTGCTTGCTTGTGATTGTGTACAGGTAAGTATACTGCGTACTTCCATACTTAATAACATATGATCATAGCATTGTAGTAGAGCTTCAAGCATAACATATAAAACAACAATCCAACCAAACAATAGCACAACAAATCACAAAGCCATTACATAAAGGCTAGGATTAGTTACTACCTCAAAAGCTTAGCAGAACTCTAGAATCTCTATACTGCTTCCAACTCCGCCAGAACTTCCTTGCACATTCTCTCTCTAGAACTTCCTTCTCTCTCTCAAATGGGCTCTTGGCCTTGAAGAATGAATGGCAAGGGGGTATTTATACTCTTTATGAATGGCATTTCTATAATTTCTAAGAACTCTGAACTGTGGCCATCGTTTTTCTGGAATTTCTTATTTTCTTTTCCATTTATGACATCATCACCATGACATCATCTAAGGGACACCTCATGGGACACCTCATACCTCACATGGCAAAAATGATGCCCCTGGAAGCCTTTAGAAAATTTCAGTCCAATCTGGTACCAGCCCGGTCTGTTTCCTCGAAAACTGGACTGTTTTCTGAATCTAATTTTTCTAAAAATCCATATTATGTCTTCTGACCTTAAATTTAGTATCTGGTCCTTTATATCATTGACATTTTATACTGGGCCTAAACTTAATTATAGATCCCTTGCGAAATGACCAAAATGCCCTTGGTGCCCTTTCTTGCACTATCTTAACCCTAAGGGTAAAATCGTCATTTTACACCTCTCTGTACCCTGTCAGGGCATATACTGACTCTGGTTAACCTCACATGTGTATGTCTTGGCTTATGGGCCTATCCAGAATGACCAAAATGCTCTCCATTCATCTATTACTCTTTAGTACAATACAGGGGCATTTTCATAATTTCGTACTTTTCCGGGGTTCCACCAGACACTGGCCTATCTATCAATCCAAGGGTCTTACTGGGCCTTTCATGGTGCCATTATTGGGCCTCCTAGGGTCCATTACCTTTATGGCATGCATCACGAGGAATCTTCCCCGGTAATGTTCATCGGGTATTTTCGCCGTTATACATCGTTTATACACATCTCCGGACACCAGCTCCTTTTATCAGATACACGGGCCTACTGTGTCTAGGCATCCTTTTGGGTCACAACAGGCATCTGACTGATGTCATCTGACCTTATTCAGTCTCAGTTTAAATACCGATAAATCTCCCTATCGGATACCCGGAGGCCACACACTCCCGTCTGTATTTGCTAATTTGTGAATAACTTTTTCTACAGACCTCCTATCGGTATCCTGTCAGTTTCCTGACATCCACCTCAACAGGACGTATCATCCTGTAATTTTTCACTTTTATCGGTATCCAAGTTTTCATAATTACACTTTTATCCCGAAAACTTTTCTTCTTTTCAATTAAGTCCCTTTATTTGGCTAAAATTACACTTAAAGACCCCATATTTTTGTCTACTTTTCCTTTCTAGCCTTAAACTTTTCATAATTGCACTTAAGTCCTTAAATTTTCTTTCTTTTCCAATTTAATCCCTTTCTTTACATAAATAACCACATCTTTTTCCTAAAAAATAACTCATATATTTCATTCAATCTGTACATACAAATCAGTATAGAAAATTAGGGATATTACAACCAACATGACATCACATGAGACACCTAAGCCTCCTTTTTGGTGCCATTTTGTGTGTGAGTTAAAAGAAAAGTTTCAACCCAATCCAGTCGCATCCAGGCCAATCCGGTACCGGCCAGATCCGATTTTCCGTAAACCGGACTACTTTCTTAATCTAATTTTTATGGGACTTCAAAATATATTTTTTTTTAATATTTAAATCCTTCATACCATTGACATTCTCATACTGGGTTTAAATTTAATTTTAAATGCTTTGGAAAATTACCAAAATATCATTAGTGCTTTTCCTTGCACTTTATTAAACCCAAGGGCATAATTGTCATTTCTCACCTCTTTAGACCTTGTCAAAATATATATTGACTCCGACTAACCTTTCCTGCACTTGTGTTGGTGTTTTGGCCTATCCAAAATGACTAAAATGCCCTTCATTCACCTCTGGTTTCTTAGGGCATCACAGGGGCATTTTCGTAATTTTACACTTTTCCGAGGTTCCTCTGGACACTGGCCCACCCATCATTCCACTTATTTTATTGGGCCTTAATGACGCCATTTTTGGGCCTTTTAGGTTTCAATACCTTTGTGGCACAAATTCCTAGCAAACTCTCCCGGCAATATTCATCGGGTATTTTATTCCCCTGTAAATTTCAATAAAAATTCTACATGATTCCTTTTCTGATCCTGTCAATTTTATAAATTCTTATATCAATTATAGGAATTTACTGGAAGGCCTCATCTAATTCTGAGATCCAAAAAATATTGTAATAATTTTATCTAACTTTTAGGGACCTCAAATCAAAATTCTGTGTTACGTCAAACAACCCGGAATAATTTTCTTTATTTACTTGAAAAATTTGGGTATGATCAGAGCACGAACATTTTTGGCCTATTTTTAGTCCAAAGTTCCCATATTTATAGTTTTGCCCTTGACCTACCACAATTAACCTTTATGTCCTTAACTTTTCAAAATTACATTTAAGTCCTTACATTTTCTTTCTTTTTCAATTTAATCCCTTTCCTTACATGAATAGCCACATATTTTCTTGAAAAACCTCATATATATTTCATTCAATCTGTACATACAAATCAGTACAGAAAATTTGGGATGTTATATAGACCAACCTTAGTTTGGTACAACACTTGAGGAAGTAGATGACAAATTAGAGAATCTAAACAACATAGATAAGAGCAGCCTCCAAGAATCTTCAAAGGATGGGAAAGGATACCACTCAAGTTTGTTGCTACTATATACAAACTACAATTGGGCAAGTTCAATTTTAAAAAGAGAAAATTCAAGACAAGCTTAGATGGACTTCACAATATAGTCAAAGTTCATGATTTTGGGATGCTAGAGTAGAGAGAGAAGGCAATAGGGAAGACTTTCCAATCAAACAACCATCTCTCAAAATTTTATGAGTTCCCACTGCCTGCAGGAGCCAGGTAGTCTCTTTCCTCTATCTTACTTTTCATATGCTTTTATAATTTGGTCATATCTTGTTGCATGTGATGGTTTGATGAGTTTTGAAAAGGATGAACCAGTAGAAGTGTAGTTAATTTCTTTGTTTAATGTTTCTTTTGGTTTTTTAATAAAATTCCTCAATTGTCTACTTGTTTTATACTGTTGTCTTTTCATCCACACACTCAAGAGCATGATTTTAGTTTACCCATCCTTCCATCTTAGCCTTTCTTGAATTGCTTTGTATGATTAGAATGTGACTATGTGCTTAATGATGAATTTGTATTGAGTTATATGTTGAATGATGATTTGATTTCTCTTTGCTTTAATTGATTAAATTTTGAGCTATCATCTCCTTTTGTTTACTGAATACTTCTCTTCCAATTGACAGTGAGGACACTGTCAAGTTTAAGTACGGGGGAGATGTTATGGTTTATGCCCTAAGAATGCCAAATTTTTTCAAAAATCTAATCTATCATCATAAAGTATTTTTGTCTTTGATCTTAGTGTGTCATGAATTGCCAAAAATTGGATCCCCATTTTAAATTGTTTTGTTGTTTGCTAAAAAGGGTTTAATGTAAAGCTAGTTTGGGCTTTGGAAATTATATTGGTAGTCTCTGTGGAAATTAGTTGCGACCTATGTGATGCATGGTTGTGACCTAATAAGGAATTTTGGACTCAATGTACTGTCTGTGAAAATGAGTCGCGACCTGTGCGTAGTTTTGTCATGACTATAGGTCATAAAATCTGGTCGTACCTAAATGTTTTTAGTCATGACTATAATGTGGAAATGTCCATTTGCCTTCTCTTTGCTTTGTGCAATGTTGTATAGAAAGATTCCTTTTGAGCTACTATTGTGCTGTTATAAGTGATTCATTGCCCTATGTTTTTAACCTTTTTGCATAGATAGTTTTATAGAAACCGTTGTCACACTTGAATGTTTGAAAATCTTGGAAATTGGATTGGAAACACTTAAGTTTTTACTGTTAAACTTGGGATTATTACATGATTTTGAGCGATTACTCTGAAACTTTTAATCATCATTTAAGAGGGTTTCAATCGTGATAAGTGTCTTAATGCCTAGTGAATAATGAACATTGTTTAAGACATTAGTGTATGAGCAATTTAGATGCAAACCTTAGTTGGAAGGATTCTCAGCCTTAATTCCTATATTGAGTGATTATTCAATTGGTTTACATACTCTAGAACTTTTCTTGGCTCTGAGTTGAAAATTACTTGCGTATTTATTTTATTGAATACGATAGAGGCATTCATTTCTAAACCTTTGGGCCTAAACACAAGCCATAAATTTTGATCCATTGTTTACCCATTGGACCTTCATTGTTATTCCATTGTTATCCATTTTGATTTGTGTCTAAAATGCATTATAATTAAGTCAAGTTCATCTTTTTACTTGAACCCATATAACCTTCAAGAAACTTGTAGAAATATTGTATATAAGCTAGTTGATTTCTTAAAAGAAAAGAAAAAGTTGTAGCATTGTCAAGAAGCTATAGCAAAAGAATAAAGGAGAAATAAGTAGTCATCTGTAATAGAAGGATTTGGTTTGGGGTACTTAGATGAAATTTGACTTACATCATCTTTAATTAAGACATTCAATTTTATTCCTTTCCCTTTCCCTTTATATTTTCATCATTTCACCCTTAAAGGACCTCTTGATTCTTTGTACGAGTGTTGTATAGTTGAGGAGATTTAGAGCCATTACAAACATATGATAGGGTGTTTGAAAATTTGAATTTGAGAGAAAGAACTCTAACAATGAGATGTTAGAGAGTTAAACACTTACATCCTTATATAGAATCTATTGTGCTCATACATTTAAGGTTGATTTCATTTAGTATTTAATTGCTTGGCATTGCTCATATTATTATTTTTGCATTTCCAAAAGATAGTTGATTAATTGCCTTAAAGTTTTCACTGTGGATTATGTTTTCATCTTGGATTTACCAACATTAGCTTAGGTGTGATTCATTTCTTTATCCAGGAGTACAAAGTTTCAAGTGTGGGGGAATTGATATGATACAAATTGTATATGGTTTCTTTGACATTTTTAAGGGTTTTGTGATAATTTTACCATTCATTTTATGCCTATAATTGTGCTTTTATGGTAATATATGCTTGTGCATGGCAATATGCTGATTAAAGGGTAAAATGGTAAATTAACTCTTCCAAACTGCATATATGTTATTCTTCAATTAGTTGAACTTTTACAGTGAGCTTTGATTTTGAATTGTAGGTGTTTTGGAGGAGAACTAAGGACTCCATGCGAAGCAGAGAAGGAATCACTAGACAAAGAGGACCTGAATCATGAAAGTCAGCTTCTGTTATGATTAGTCGTGACCTCAAAGTCCACTGGTCACAACCTACTTTTCTCCTAGGAGGTTCTCTGTGTTCTCAGGTCGGACCAAAAATAGGAACTGGGCAAGACTAAAATGGTCAGTTAGTGAAGCTGTGCGTTTTTATTTAGGTTACTTTATAATTAGGGTAAAGGAGGAGCAGTCAGATGTGGGGAAGCTTATTTTTGCTAGATTTGGCTGAGGTAGCTGCTGATTCTCTCTCAATATTCTCTCTACAACTTCCACTCACATCTTCCATTTTTCCTCATCTTTCCAAGATGTTCATATTTCTACATTGATTAATCCACTTCTACCATTTTTTTCATTACCTTTCCATCACTATTTCTACATACTTCATGGCATCATTTCTGGGCAGCGATGGCAGCACAGTAGGAGCTATGAGAGGCTAGATCTTTAGTCTCTTGGTGTTAGACCCATATCTTGATCTCATGGACTTCACTGGGGAGTTTTCTATCTTAATCTGCCCCTATTTCATGTTTTAACATTTATAGATTTAGGGATTTCATTGTATGAATAGGGATTGAATGTGGATTGATTATTCTCAAATTAGATATTTGTAAGTGACATTGGATGATGTGATTGTTGATCTTAATATTAATATTTCAATTTTGATTTATGGATAGTTGAAATATTATCAACTATTGTTGATGTTTAATTCAATTGCTTGAAGTCTATAGTTGTTGATTGATGACCATTTGAGGGCATTATCATCATATGATTTAATTACACACTATGTGGTTTTCAATAGTGCATTAAGAAGTTTTTAAACTAGTTTTGATCAAAGGAGTTCAAGAACCATTAATGCACTAGACTCAATTGATTGATTGAGGTTTTATTTAAGACTTAGTAGATATGTTTTCATCATCAAAAGTCTGTCTTAACATATTTCTTTCATAATCTAACTCATTTTCCTCTTAATAAAAAATACAAAAATATTTACTTTACTGCACCCTTATTCTATTGCATCAATGTTTGATTAAACCCAAAACCCATATTTTTACTCAAGTTTTCAATGTCTTGGTTCACCAATTTGCTAGGATTCCAATAAAAAGGCTCATTGAGAAGAACGGTAGGGTTTGCCTTATACTATATTATCGGGTGCAATCATTATTTTGATGAAGTGGATGACGATATTCTGATTCTAACACTCACCATCACTAAATACTAGTCCAAACTTGTTCCTATGAGGAACTAGCTAGACGAATATGACACACCTGCGTGGTCATACACTACTGATGCATGGCTGTATGAGAAGCTTAAGGAAGAAAGAATAATTAACAAATTCTTGCTCAGTCTACAACTATCATTTAATGAGATAAGAAGAATGATTATGAATCGAGAAACTTTGCCTTCTTTAAGAGAAGTGTTCTTTATGGCTAAGCAGGAAGAAAGCAGATGGCATCTTCCAACCCCATAATAACAGCCACCTAATGAGACCAATCCAGAATCCCTTATCGCAAAAACTAGTGGCTCCAAGGGCAAGAAAAGTGGAAAGTGGTGTGATCATTGTTAGAAATTAGGACATACCAGAGATGAATGCTGGAAGCTACAGGTAAATCACCTCATCTGAAGGGTAAAGGTTGAAATAAGGAAAATGCTCATGTTGTTATCTCTGACTCAAATACTGCATCTGATGAAAAATTGAGCAAAAAGGAACTTGGGATTCTCAGAAAAATACTACAACATGAGGCAAAAACCATACTATAGCAATTGGTAACATCATATACAAATAATGCTATTTTAGCTCTTCAGACCGATGTTCATAATGATCAGATGTGGATTGTTGATTCTGGAGCCACTGATCATATATCTGGTAACTTTAATCTTCTTCATAATGTTAAATCTTTTGAAACTCTCATGTTGATAAAAGTAGCAGATAGGAAATATATTAAAGTTAAGGGAATAGGATAAGTTTGGCACTATTATGATCACTAATGTCTTATATGCGCCTGATCTGAAGTGTAATATGATTTCTATTAGTAAAGCTACTATATCTAGGTGATGCCATATTAACTTCTCAGCTACTCTTTGTTTATTTTAGGACTTGGAGTCAGGGAAGATGATTGGAACGTCTAAGCTACTAGAGGGGTTGTAACATCCCTAATTTCTGTACTAAGTTGTATGTACAGATTGAATAAAATATATAAGATGTTTAGGAAAAGATGTGGCCATATTTATGTAAAGAAAATGATTAATTGGAAGAGGAAGAAAGTCTAAGAGCCAAAGTGCAAAATTACGAAAATGCCACTGTGATGCCCTAAGAAACTAGAAGTAAATGGAGGGCATTTTGGCCATTTCACACAATGGATGGATATCAGAGAAAATTTGACAGTAAATTATTATAATTAATATGAGAATTTATGGAGTTGATAGAAGTCAAAAAGGAGTCCTATAGAATTAATTATGAAATTTGCGGTGAAAAAGGACACCGATAAAGGGTTAAAGGAAACATATGTAATTTTTAACAGGACTTCTGGGTCTCAGAAAATTATGAAACTTTGTAGAGAATTCATTTTATATTAGAATGAATTTCTAAAAATGTTAGAACAATTAAAGAGATATTTGTAAGATTTAATTTATAAGGATAAATTAAATCTCCATCATTTTTGAATTTGAATTTAAATGGATATGATCTATTTGAATTTGAAATTCAAATTGATAAGATATCTCAAATTTGATTTATGAGAATAAATCAAATATAATTCTGTCTTATCTTTATTTTAAATTAAATAAATAGGTGAATTAAATCTGTGGGACGGATTTAATATAAACCATATTTATTTAATCAGTTTCTTATTAAATTATGCAATATATGATATTGTATTAATTCAGAATTAATATAAGATTAATTCTGAAGCCCGGCCCTATTAGAAGCCCGATAGCTTCCTATATATTTGACATTAGGAGCTAGGGTTCTACACACAAGATAGATCTCTTCACACACATTCAGTCGTGAGAAAAGGGGGCAGGGAGAGTGCAAAAGGTTTGCAGATAAGAAACTGCCGAGATAGAGACGGTGAGGACGGAATCTCTAGAAAGCCCTGGAGGGACAAGAGGCGCTAGCACGTCGTTCGCAATTGGAACGCTGTTCGTGTGGATACCGGTAGAGGAAGCCGATCTGAGCTGTCGACTTCTACGATACGGCCAGACACGAAGAAAGGTCGCGACCAGAACACACTTAGGTCACGACCAAACGGGCATCTGAACGTCAGAAATCCGTAAAGAGGAGACAGGTCGCGACGTGAAGTTGAAGAGGTCGCGACTAAAAGCTCCAGAGGCGACAGGTCGCGACTAGAAGCAGAGTAGGTCGCGACTACAAACTCCAGAGGCGACAGGTCGCGACTAGAAGCTGAGGAGGTCGCGACTGAAAGTTCCAGAGGCGAGGAGTCGCGACTAGTGGACACTGAGGTCGCGACCAAAGCTCGAGTACCGAAGGTAATACTTCTTTCTCCTTGACTTAAACACATTCGGTAGATCCTGGCTGGGAATGAAAAATTTTTAAAGTTAATTTCCGCTGCGTGTCTTCCAATTCCCTTCAGGTTAGGCCACCTAAATTTCAAATATATGTCCAGAATTTTCCCAAAGTCTATGAATAAAACTTCATCTTTTAACTTTTGTGAAATCTGCCTACTATCTAAACATACTAAATATAGCTACAAGCCTCATTCCCATGAATTTTCTCATCCTTTCTCTCTTGTACATAGTGATATTTGGGGACTTGCCTGTGTACCAACCCTCTTACAAGCAAGATGGTTTGTCATATCATTGATGACCACACACGATTCACTTGGGTTACCCTCATGAAAGAAAAATCCAAATTCGCACAAATATTTATCAATTTTCACAAAATGATACAAACACAGTACAATACCTATATAAAAATCCTTAGAAGCGATAATGGGAGGGAATATACAATTATGCAGCTTTAAATCTACCTTCAACAGAATGGTATTATAAATCAAACCAGATGTATTAACACACCATAATAGAATGACACTGCAGAAAGGAAAAATTGCCATCTCCTTGATATTACCCGTGCTGTAACATCCCAAATTTTTTCTATATGTATAAGACTGATAAAGGAAAGAGGTTATGAAGGGACTGAGATAGTAATCATAAGAAAATATAATGATTAGATAAGTTTTAAGCCAAAGAAAGATAGAAGGTATAAAGTTGTAAAGTCAAAGGCGCTAAATTATAATTAATGAAAGTTTTCAAGGACATAATGGTCATTTTGGAAAAGAACGGGACGAAAGTGAAAACTCTAAAAATTGTATGGTGCAAAATAGAAGTAGACATAAGCTTTGGGCCATTAAGTATAATTATAAAAAGTTGATGGCCTACAGCGTAATTTTAAAAGTTCAGGGATAAAATGGTAATTATGATAGAGTTGAGCCTGAAAAGGCCTAAAACTGTCTAAAAGTATTTTAGTCCCAAATTTTACCAATAAATAGAGAAAATTATTCTGATCGGTTTAACGTAACATATAATTTTGATTTGATGTTCCGATAAATTGATATATATTTCTAAAAATTTAAAAATCAGTACAGTATCTTCTAGACTTTAGAATCAGATGAAAGTTTACAGTAAATTCTTATAATTAATATGAGAATTTATGAAACTAACAAAATTCAAAAAGGAGTTATTTAGAATTTATAATAGAATTTACAGTGGATTAAAACACCCAATAAATGCTTTTCTGGGAAATTTCTTGATAGTAGAGCCAATGAAGATGAAACATCCTCCTTTAAACATCTCAGAGTACACTTACGGAAGTAATCTTAACTTTATTATACCTCTCTTTGCCAAAAATCCTGACAGAAGATAACTGTACTGATTCGGTAAGTCCCATGAGAACTACCATTCTACGTAAGTACCCAAGAAAGACTGGATGAACCGCCTAGGTCCACTCACTTCCAGCCTCCTTAGACAGCACCTACGTACATAGTACTTTTGATATTCTGCCAGTATAACAGCATTCTCTAGTAAATATCCTTAATCTCAATCTTTAAACTTTGACCTTAAATTTTGAGCTTAAACCTTAACTTTACTTATACTCAATTGGAACTATTTTAGAACATTGGAATACCTCTTAACCCCAAAAACATGTATTTCCAAGAGTTGGGCCTACGGGTACTGTTCACCGTCAATGTTCACTGGGTAATTCTAGATTACAGCCTAAACTTTGGAAATTCATAATTAAATCTAGAAAAATATTATTGAGGTGATTCTAATTTCTAATGAAATCTATTTCCTTTAAATTTGATAGAAAAATATGAAAATGAGGTTTACTTGTCCAGATCAAATCAGTTTATTCGTTGAACTTTACTATTCATTTGGTAAATCTGGAAGTTCCAGTTTCTTTGCCCCATTTTCAAAAATCCATTTCTCCTTGTATACTTATTCAATTGAGTCAAATTACTTATGGATTTAAATCTCAGAATGTGTACTTTAAGATCACCAAATATCGCGGACAAACTCATTCATTTACTATATGAAAACCGTGTATGAACCTTACTGTATCGGATGACTTGTTTTATCTTGATCCAGAGTTTAAGTCCAACTTTGAAAAATCATATCAATTTGAAAACTTAACCAAATTACGCGTTCTTGTTGTCCAATTAAAGATATGGATCTTAGATATGTTCATGCCAAATGTCATGTAAAAACTCTCTGGATAATCTACTCAAACTATCTCTGGAAGTAAACTGACTCTCATCGGATCCAGTGCATGCATACAATATACATACCAATATATCATCACATAAATTAAAGGCATGCTTTCCAAGTCATACACCATTCATACTCCCACAATTACCTCCTTCCTTGTGATGTTCCAGCACCTAGATCATGGTTATGGGGGGTGAGATTCGGGGGAATCTCAGTAGCAAACAATACCAAACAATGCATGTATTAATGTAAAGACTTGTGCTTGCTTGTGAAAGTGTTATTATAGTGTGATGAGCATGCTTCCATGTATCATATGAAATACAATTGGCCAAAGTAATCATAACATAACATAGCTTCAATCATCTACCATATACACACAATTCAACCAAGCCATAGCACAATCAAGCATACATTACATACATACAAGTTTAGGGTAAGTTCACTACCTTGGATTTAAGCTTTCTTTCTTATGCTTGCACTTGCCTCCCAAGCTTTCCAATCATGAAGCTTTTTGGTCAATCATTCCCCAACACCTTCTTAGAGGTTTCAAGGTCCTAAACACATTCATATTCATTACATAATCCATTAGGACCATGAACTCAAACACTACTCAAGACTACCTCTCTTGAACCTTTAACTTGCTTTAACTAACATAACTTTCTTTAATCTTTGCCAATTAACTTGGCCTTTGAACCAATTGATGTCTTGATGTTACCCTACACAATTTCACCTTCTGAATCCATTTATGAACTCAAAATAACCAAATTCCAGCAATAATGCACTGTTCTGTACAGATTTGGAAAAGCATACATAAATCTTCCAAAAATTCTTATTTTGATTCCAATGCTTCCCATACTTGTTCCTCCACTTTTCCCCCACACAAAATCTCATTTTAAGACCATTGGAAGTATCAAAATCATGAAATTCAAATCACTGTTTATGCGAGTGAACAGTACCGTGAGGAATTTTCAACATTATAACCTTTAATTCCAATGGTTTCCAAGGTCCAAAACCTTTCCAATCCTACACAAAATCATCATATAAACTCAATGTAAGCATTAAATCATTGAAATTCCATTTCCTTCTATCATGAACAGTGCATGAACAGTGTAAACCGAAATGGTAAAGTCAAGAACATCAACTTACTTCACAACCAAGCATGTAACTAGCTTGTTTAAGCTTGTCTTTGCTATCTATGACCTAACATATTCCTTTCACATATACACAAAAATTCCAGCAGCATCTCCCCAAGATTTAAGCCTCAAAAACCACTTAAACTCAAGCACAAACCATAAGAACAAAGGTTAGAAGCAAGGAGACAACTTACCTTACTTGTTTCTTCAAGATCCTTGCTTCCTCCAAGCTTGAGAGAAAATTTTGCAAGAGGTTCCCTATGGTCTTGTGCTCAAAGTTTTGGAGTCTCCAAGGGGGGTATTTATAGAAAAATCTTGGGAAAATTGAAGGCCAAGATCACCTTGGGAACTATTTGATCTAATGGTTAAAGGTTTGATCTTGAAATATCTTTTCTCTTCACACTCATGATGAAACATCCTTACTTTCATACATCTTAGGGACCATTTGGTAGCATTTAGAACCACTTTCAAGGTCATTGAAGTCCAATTTCTCACTCTGGAGTTTTACTCTTATCGAGTACTGTTCACTATGAAAATTCCAGATGAGTGACCTGACTTCAAAAAATCATAACTAATTCTAAAAAAATCGAAATGAAGTGGTTCAAATTTATAATTAAATCTAACTCAATTATATTTCAGGGAAAAATAACTCATTGGCCATTCATTGACCGAGTCAACGTCAGTCAACGTCACAACTTTACTGTTCATCCAACGTTTTTCTCCTGAATCCAGCATTCTGGTCCCAACTTTGATAATTTATATCTCCATGTGTAGACATCCAAATGAGACGTTTTATATATAAAATAAAATCTTGGTATGTCTACTATTTACCATAAAAATTTCATACATTTATTCATCCATTTACTATTTTTATTCATTTATCAAACATGATTAGATCACCACGTGTTACTATTCACAGTGGTAAATTTCAGCATTTCTACTTTGCAAACATATGCATACATCCACCATATATCAGTCAAACATGCCAAACAATACTTATTATTAATTAATAAGTTGTTTTACAATCTGGGTATGTACAAAATCCTCATACTTCTATTACATCTTTTCTGCCTAAAATCCGGCAGCATAACCGCTACGCTTCATCTTCAGAAAGTAACTGATCTTGTACCGATTCGGTAATTCCCGTGAGAACTACCATTCTACGTAAGTACCCAGGAAAGACTGGATGAACCGGCTAGGTCCACTCACTTCCAGCCTCCTTAGACAGTACCTACGTCACAGTATGTATCAGTTCCTTTCTCTACTATTACCATCTTGTCATAATTTCGGCAACATAACGGCATCTCTTAAAATTCCCAAAATTCACTTTGACATAACCTATCCTGTAATGGGTTATTTATTGGGATGAGATTCGGGGGAATCTCAGTAGCAACAATCATAACAATATATGTAATGCAGAGTGACAGTGCTTGCTTGTGATTGTCTGCAGATAAGTATGCCGCATGCTTCCATGCTTAATAACATATGATCATAGCATTATAGCAGAGCTTCAGACATAACATATAAGACAACAATCCAACCAAACAATAGCACAACAAATCACAAAGCCATTACATAAAAGCTAGGATTAGTTACTACCTCAGAGGCTTAGCAGAACTCTACTATCTCTATTATGCTTCCAGCTCCGCCAGAACTTCCTTTCTTTCTTTCTTCCTCTCACTTTCTCTCTCTAGCACTTCCTCCTCTCTCTATTCTTGCTTGGGCATGCTGCATATGAAGCAAAGGGGGGGTATTTATAGTTTTGGTCATGCTGGTTTTTCCGGAATTTCCTAATTTTTTTTATTCCTTTTACTGCATCATGCATGACATCATCTCAAGGCCACCGCATGGGACACCTCATCGCCACATTCTTCACATGTCCCAATTCCTGGACACCTCATCAACTGACTCAGCATCTCCAGTCCAATCTAGTACCGGTCCGGTCCGATTTCCCACAAACTGGACTCACCGGCTAAGATTGTGTCACATGTCCTTAACTTTTCTTCTCCCTCTAAGATGATGCCATGTGGCATCTGGAAGGGACCTTTCACGCCTTCCAATGCTATCCAGATAAGTCTAGGACTTTATCTGATACCTCCTCGGTTATCGTGTCGTCCGAGTAACTTTACTTTATTGAAACAGCATTAAAATAGTATTTTAATGCCACTTTTTCTCACATCCTTCATGGCTACGTTTTTGGGCCTTGGAATATTATAATCAAGCTCAAGTACTCTGATGGCTCGATACCCAAGAAACAGCCCTTGGCAAATTGCCAAAATACCCCTGAGTGCCCTTTCTTGCGCTATCTTAGCCCTAAGGGTAAAATCGTCATTTTACACCTTTCTGTACCCTGTCAGGGTATATACTGACTCTAAGTAACTTTATCTGTATGTGCCTTGGCTCCTGGGCCTGTCCAGAATGCCCAAAATGCCCTCCATTCATCTATTACTCTTTAGTACAACACAGGGGCATTTTCGTAATTTCGCACTTTTCCGGGGTTCTGCTGGACACTGGCCCACCCATCAGTCCAAGTGTCTTATTGGGCCTTTGATGGTGCCATTATTGGGCCTTTCAGGGTCCATTACCTTCATGGCATGCATTACGAGGAATCCTTCCTTATCCATGATTATTGAATATTTTATCTATTATTCACCGTTTATACACATATCCGGACACCGGCTCCTTCTGTCCGATACACTGGCCTGCAGTGTTCAGGCATCCCTGTGAGTCGTATCAGTCATCTGACTGAGGTCATCCGAACTCATTCAGTCCCTTTTCAAATACCGATAAATCTCCCTATCGGATACCCGGAGGCCTCACACTCCCGTCTGGATTTTCTGATTTGTGAATAACTTTTTCTGCAGGCCTCCTATCGGTATTCTGTCTGTTTCCCGACATCCGCCCCATCAGGACGTATCATCCTGTATTTTCTCACTTAGATCTGAAATCTAGGATATCCGGTAGGAATTTTTATAACTTTTAGACTATCAGATCAATTCTGGCTATCTGGAGTCTTGAAAAATTCCGGTATTAAGCCAGATTACCGAGCGTCACTTGCTCTCTCTACCGGTGAAATCTGGGACTGAAATGCTTTCGGGCAGTCCAAACCACTTTCGGCCTGACTTTCTTTAATTACAATTTAGCCCCAGGGAACTTTTCTTCTTTCATTTAAATCCCTTTCTATTTGGCTAAAATTACACTTAAGGACCCCACACTTTTGTCTACTTTTCCGTTTTGGCTTTAAACTTTCCATAATTGCATTTAAATCCTTTCATTTCCTTTCTTTATCTTACTAGGTCTAGGGGCATTATTGTCTTTTCATATCTTACCAGAGTATTCTCTGACCCTGGTCAACCATCCAGATACCCTTTCTTGACTGTCTAACCTTAGCCGAATGACCAAAATACCCTTTACTCATTCTTCAGTTGTTCTATAACATAAGGGCATTTTCGTCATTTTGCACATTTTTCCTGGACACCGGCCCCTTTTACCACTGAACTGATATTATGGCCTGGGCCTTCCCTGGTGTCACTACGGGCCTTAGAAAACACTGTATGGCCTCTGGCCATAGTCCGATCATCTCTATTCGGACTGCTCTTCATTTACCGATTACAACTGTAAATTCCCATCTTCGAGAATTTTTACAAAAAAATCGGGACCTCAAATCAAAATTCTGTGTCGCGTCATTCAACCCGGAATCCTTTTCTCTATCTCCCGGTATTTTCAGATATTTTATCCGGGCTGGCCTATTTTTGCCTGAAAATACGCTCCCGCGCACACTTTTCAGAAATGACCATTCTACCCTTGGTCATATTTCTAATTCTTTCATACACATAGAGACCTCATATGCACATTTCACAGTTCAGTGAAATGATCAGCATAATTTTCTCTATTTTCTGGCAAAATATGGTACTCATCGGCTATCAGCCCGATCTTTCCCATAATTACGATTATGCCATTGAATTCTCTTTCTGGCATCTCTAGGCCTACAAATTTGGGTGTTACATGAAACATCCTTACGTTCGTATGTCTTAGGGACCATTCAGTAGCATTTAGAATCACTTTCAAGGTCATTGAAGTCCAATTCCCCAATCTGGAATTTTACTCTTATCGAGTACTGTTCACTTGAAAATTCCAGATGAGTGACCTGACTTCGAAAAATCATAACTAATTCTAGAAAAATCAAAATGAAGTGGTTCCAATTGCTAAATGAATATAACTCAATTATATTTAAGGAAAAATAACTCGTTGACCATTAGTTGACCAAGTCAACGTCAGTCAACGTGTCAACTTTACTGTTCATCCCACGTTTTTCTCCTGAATCCAACATTCTGGTCCCAACTTTGATAATTTATATCTCCTTGTGTAGACATCCAAATGATACGTTTTATATATCAAATTAAAGCTTGGTATGTATACTATCTACCATAAAAATTTCATACATTTATTCATCCATTTACTATTTTTAATCATTTATCAAACATGACTAGGTTACCACGTGTTACTGTTCACAGTGGTAAATTTCAGCATTTCTACTTTGCATACATATACATACATCCATCATACATCAGTCAAACATGTCAAATAACACTTATTATTAATTAATAAGTTGTTTTACAATCTGGGTATGTACAAAAGTTCCCACATCTCTATCACATCTTTTCCTACCTAAACTCCGGCAGCATAACCGCTACGCTTCATCTTCAGAAAGTAACTGATCTTGTACCGATTCGGTAATTTCCGTGAGAACTACCATTCTACGTAAGTACCCAGGAAAGACTGGATGAACCGGCTAGGTCCACTCACTTCCAGCCTCCTTAGACAGTACCTACGTACACAGTACGTATCAGTTGCTTTCCTTATCTTGTCATAATTTCGGCAGCATAACAGCGCCTCTTAAAATTCCCAGAATTCATTTTGACATAACCTCCCCTGTAATGGTTTACTTATTGGGATGAGATTCAGGGGAATCTCAGTAGCAATAATCATAACAATATATGTAATGCAGAGTGACAGTGCTTGCTTGTGATTGTGTACAGATAAGTATGCTGCGTGCTTCCATGCTTAATAACATATGATCATAGCATTATAGCAGAGCTTCAGACATAACATATAAGACAACAATACAACCAAACAATAGCACAACAAGTCACAAAGCCATTACATAAAAGCTAGGATTAGTTATATGTGATGTATCTGACTGAGGTTATCCAAACTCATTCAGTCCCTTTTCAAATACCGATAAATCTCCCTATCGGATACCCGGAGGCCTCACACTCCCGTCTGGATTTTTTGATTTGTGAATAACTTTTTCTACAGGCCTCCTATCGGTATTCTGTCAGTTTCCTGACATCCGCCCCATAAGGACGCATCATCCTGTATTTTCTCACCTAGATCTTAAATCTAGGATATCCGGTATGAATTTTTATAACTTTTGGACGATCAGTCCATTTCTGGCTATCTGGAGTCTTCAAAAATTCCTGTATCAAGCCAGATTACCGAGCGTCACTTGCTCTCTCTACCGGTGAAATCTGGGACTGAAATGCTTCCGGACAGTCCAAACCACTTCCGGCCTGACTTTCTTTAATTATACTTTAGACCCAATGAACTTTTCTTCTTTTCAATTAAGTCCCTTTTTATTTAGCTAAAATTACACTTAAGGACCCCACATTTTTGTCTACTTTTCCTTTTTTGCTTTATACTTTCCATAATTGTACTTAAGCCCCTTCATTTTATTTCTTTTGCAATTTAATCCCTTTCTTTGCATAAATGGCCATCATATCTCTAGAGACTTTCACTTTATCAGTCCCTGGACTTATTTGCAGTTTAGTCCCTAAAAATCCTCTGTATGTTTCGGGGACTTCTGCTCAAAGGGATATTCCTCACATTCCTCATTTTGAACCTAGGTGAACTGTCCCAATTCTGTAGGTTAAAAACTTAACTCATCTTTAAATCCTGAAGGACTTAGCTCATCCCTCGAATTCCTATAAAATACAGGTAAGTGATCCGCCCATATCAGATTACTACCCTGGGACTACGGGTTTAGCAGCCTGCCCATATCAGACTACTTTCCAGTTCTCCTAGACCAAAAATCGGGATGTTACAAGCAGCATTGTGACTGATAGAGACCCTCGATTTACTTCAAATTTCTGGAGGGCTTTACAGGAAGAAATGGGCACTACTCTCAGATTTAGTACAGTTTATCATCCTCAGACAGATGGTCAATATGAAAGAACAATACAAACGTTAGAGGATATGCTGAGAGCATGTGTCTTAGATTTCAAGGGTAGCTGGGATATCCATTTACCCCTTATAGAGTTTGCTTATAACAATAGTTACCAGGCCAGTATTCAGATGGCACCTTTTGAAGCACTCTATGGACGAAAATATAGATCCCCCTTATGCTGGCTAGAGCTGAACGAGAAAAGAATGCTTGGTCCTGATATAGTGGATCAAACCGCATAGCAGATTGCGGTGATTAGAAAAAGATTGCTGACGGCTCAAAGCAGACAGAAGAGCTATGCATATGTCAGAAGGAAGCCGTTGGAGTTTGAAGAAGGAGAACATGTATTCCTTAAGTTAACTCTAACTACTAGAGCCGGACGATCGATCAAAGTGAAGAAATTGCATCCAAGATACATCGGACCATTCCAGATTCTCTCAAAGATAGGAGCAGTAGATTACAAGTTGGCTCTTCCTCCGAATCTCAGCCAGATACATGATGTGTTCCATGTTTCCCAATTAAAGAAGTATGTTCCAGATCCATCTCATGTGATTGAGCAAGATGAGGTTGCACTGCGAGATGACTTGACCTATGAGGTTGGACCGGTGCGAATTGTTGATAGAAAAGTCAAACAGTTACGGAATAAGCAAATTCCTTTAGTTAAAGTGATTTGGAAAGGCTTGACAGAACAAGAGGCTACATGAGAAACAGAAGAAAAGATGAGAGAGAAGTATCCTGAATTGTTTGGATAAGATATATGTAATGGAAATTTTGAGGACGAAATTTATTTTAAGGTGGAGAGAAATGTAATATCCTTAATTTTCTGTACTGATTTCTATGTACAGATTAAATGGAATATATGAGTTCTTTTTCAGGAAGAAGATGTGGTCCTTTATGTAAAGAAAAGGATTAAATTGCAAAAGAAAGGAAATGAAAGGACTTAAATGCAATTATGGAAAGTTTAAGGTTAGGAAAGAAAGGTAGACAAAAATATGGGGTCTTAAAGTGTAATTTTAGCCAAATTTAAGGGACTTAATTGCAAAGAAGAAAAGTTCCCTGGGGCTAAAGTATAATTAAAGAAAAAATAGGCCAGAAGTGGTTTGGACTGCCCGGTGGCATTTCAGTCCCAAATTTTACCAGAAGATAGGGCAAGTGACGCTGGGTAATCCAGCTTAATACCAGAATTTTTGGAGACTCCAGATAGCCAGAAATGGACTGATCGTCCAAAAGTTATAAAAATTCATACCGGATACCCTAGATTTCAGATATAAGTGAGAAATTACAGGATGATGCACCCTTATGGGGTGGATGTCAGGAAATAGATAGAATACTGATAGGAGGTCTGTAGAAAAAGTTATTCACAAATTAGCAAATCCAGACAGGAGTATGAGGCCTCCAGGGATCTGATAGGGAGATTTATCAGTATTTAAACTAAGACAGAATGAGGTCGGGTGACAACAGTCAGATGCCCATTATGACCCAAATGGCTGCCAAGACACGGTAGGGCAGTGTATCTGACAGAAGGAGCCGGTGTCCGAAAATGTGTATAAACGGTAAATAATAATAAAATATTCAATGAACTGTGCCAGAGGAAGATTCCTTGAAATGCGTGCCATAAAGGTAGTGGACCGAGAAAGGCCCAATAATGGTGCCAAAAAAGGCCCAATAAGACTCTTGGACTGATAAGTGGGCCAGTGTCTGGCAGAACCCCAGAAAAGTGCCAAATTACGAAAATGCCCCTCTGTTGTACCAAAGGGGTAATAGGCGTATGAAGGTCATTTTGGTCATTCTGGACAGGCCTAGAGGCCAAGATATATACAGGAGAAGTTAACCAGAGTCAGTATATGCCCTGATGAGGTACAAAAAGGTGTAAAATGACAATTTTGCCCTTAAGGTTAAGATAGTGCATGAAAGGGCACCCAAGGGTATTTTGGTCATTTCGTAGGGGATCTGTAATTGAGCTTAGACCCAGTATTAAAATGTTAATCATATAAAGGGTCTAGATACTAAATGTAAGGTCAGAAGACATAATATGGGTTTTCAGAAAAAGTAGATTCAGAAAACGGTCCAGTTTTCGAGGCGACGGACCGGGCCGGTACCGGATTGGACCAGAAAGCTTCCAGAAGGCTTTTCTCCTCTCCATTTTCGCCATGTGAAGAATGTGGGTGGTGAGGTGTCCCTTGAGGTGGCATTGAGTGATGTCATGGATGATGCAGTAAAAGGGAATAAAGAAAAATAGGAAATTTCGGAAAAACCAGGACCACAGGATCAGATGGCTTCAAAATTACAAGAATGCCAATGACCAAAACAATAAATACCCCCTAGCTCTTCATTCAGCACGGCCCAAGCAAGGTTTAGAGAGATAAGGAAGTTCTTGAGATAGAAAGTGAGAGAAAGAAAGAAGAAAGGAAGTTCTGGTGGAGTTGGAAGCAGTAGAGAAGTTCTGAAGTTCTGCTTTTAAGGTAGTAACTAATCCTAGCTTTTATGTAATGTCTTTGTGAATTGTTGTGCTATTGTTTGGTTGGATTGTTGTCTTATATGTTATGCTTGAAGCTCTATAACAATGCTATGATCATATGTTATTGAATATTGAAGCATGCAGCATACTCATCTATACACAATCATAAGCAGGCACTGTCACACTGCATTATATATATTGTTATGATTGTTGCTACTGGGATTATTTTGACTCTCATTCCCATATATAACATTATAGGGGAGGTTCTGTCAAAATAGAATTTGGAAATTTTAAGAGACGTCGTTAGGCTGCCGAAATTCTGGCAACAAAGAAGGAACAAAGAAAGGAACTGATAAGTACTGTGTACGTAGGTGCTGTCTAAGGAGGCTGGAAGTGAGTGGACCTAGCAAATTCATCTAGTCTTTCCTGGGTACTTACATAGAATGGTAGCTCCTACAGGAATTACCGAATCGGTACAAGATCGGTTACTTTCTACAGAAGGAATGTAGCAGTTATGCTGCCTGATTTTAGACAACGGAAAATGTAATAGAAATATGAGGATGTTAATCATGCACTGATGTATAACAGCAGATTATTCAATAATAATTGTTATCTGGCATTTTTGACTGATATGTGATGTATGTATGCACTAATATGTAAGGTTGGTTGCTGAAAAATGGCCTTGTGAACAGTAACCCGTGGAGACCTATTGATGTTTGATAAATCATTAAAAATAGTAAATGGTTGAATAAATGTATGATATTTTTATGGTAAATATTAGACATCCTAAGATTTAATTTGATATATAGATTGCCTTATTTGGATGTATACAAGAAAAGATATAAACTGTTAAAGTTGGGATCAGAATGTTGGATTCAGGAGAAAATCACTGGATGAACAGTAAAGTTGAAATGTTGACCCACGTTGGATTTGTCAAGGAATGGTCAACCAATGATTTTTTACTTAAATATAATTAAGTTATCTTCATGTAGAAATTTTAACCACTTAATTTTGATTTTTGTAGAATTAGTTATGATTTTTCAAAGTCAGGTCACTCATCTGGAATTTGCCACAGTGAACAGTACCCGATGAGAAAAAATTCCAGATTAAGAGTTTAGACTTCAATAACCCTGAAAGTGGTTCTAAGTGCTACTGAATGGTCCTTAAGATATATAAAAACAAGGATGTGACAGAGGTGCTGCCTAAGTAAAAAGACAAGCCATTAAGAGACTCTATAAGTCATTATATGACTAAAATAGTCCCAAAGAGCATGGTTTGAAAGATTTGCAAAGGCCGTTAAGAGAGTTAGTTTCACTCAGTGTCAAGCGGATCACACATTGTTTGTGAAATACAATAAAGACAAGACAATCATACCTATTGTGTATGTTGATGATATCATCCTAACAGGGATGACACTGATGAAATAATGTGACTTAAGAAGTCACTAGAAAAGGAATTTGAAGTGAAAGACTTGGGAAGACTCAAATACTTCTTAGGAATGGAAGTTGCAAGGTCTAGAAATGGAATTGATGTATCCCAGAGGAAGTTCACTCTGGACCTACTAAAGGAAATAGGGATGTTGGGAGCTAGGCCGGCAGAAACACCAGTGGAATCTGCTTGTAAACTCAACAATCAAAATGATGAAGAAGGAGAAATGGCCAAAGATGAGAAGAATGAAATGAAATCAGTACCTGTGGATACAGACAGATATAAAAGACTATGGGAAAACTATTGTACTTGTCCCACACTCATCCTGATATAAGCTACACAGTTGGTGTAGTCAGTCAATTTACAAAGAAACCAATGATTAAACACATGGAAGCAGTCTATAGAATACTCCACTATCTCAAGATGACACCAGGAATGAGGATATATTTTGAAAAAGGGAAGTCACATGAATTGATTGTGTACACAGATGTAGATCATGCAGGCTTTATGCTAGATAGAAAATCCACCTTTGGATAATGTACCTTGTTGTGGGGGAAAGTAATGACATGGAGGAGCAAGAAGCAAACTGTTGCCTTAAGAAGCAATGCAAAAGCTGAACTACGAGCAATAGCTCATGGTGTATGTGAAGGATTATGGATTGTCAAAATCCTAAAAGAATTAGGCCTTACATTAAACACTCTGATTCGACTTAGAAGTGATAATATGGTCTAAAATCCTATTTATCATGAAAGGACAAAATATGTGGACATAGACAAACACTTCATCAAAGAAAAGGAAGAGGAAGGCAGCCTTGAATTAATCATGTTCCATATAGACATCAAGCTGGGGACCTTTTCCCTAAAGCTTTAGAGAGACCGCAGTTTGAAGAACTTAAAAGCAAGCTAGGAATGAAGGACATATATTTGCCAGCTTGAGGGGGAGTGTTGACACAAAAAAAAGGGATTTCCATATCTGTATTGATTTCCATATTTGCCAACAAGCTGGCAAATCCTTTGTTGTGATAGGTGGATTGCCCAACAAAGCGCACAACTCAACGTTATGGTTGGGTCATCATCTGATTATAGGAAAGACCAAGAAGTTGAAAGCACCTTAGCACTTATTGTGCAGTATGTTAGCGTAAACCCTATTTGTTGAAGCTGATTAATCAAATAATCACCATAACTGAATAATCCCACCCGTCACTTGTGACACACATCCTTTCAAGCACGTAAACACCACCAATAAGCTACAAATTCCAATTCTTGTTTGCTCAAGTATGACCACGCTTGAGACTTGACTGTGTATGTCATATTAGATATATACATTCTAGGTCCTTGTTCGTTAACAAGATGGTTACCCGCTCATGCACTAAGCCAGGAATGAAAGGTCATACTCATCCATCAACTAATCCTAACTCGCTGGAATTTGCAAATTTTGCACTCACAAAGTTACAAAACCAAGTAGCTCATTTTTTACTAACGTTTCCAGTTTTCAAGGCTAAGTAATACATATTTAATGATTATAGTGAAGTAATTATTGCTATGTTTCTTGTTGTGTAAGTTTTTGAATGTGGACGCCTTTGAATAAAGATTGGGTTATTTATTTATTTTTTGAACTTTGATTACTAGTTGTTGCTTCAATGGTGTATAATCGGCTATTATACTTCTTCCCTCTTCATTTTGATTACTAGCTACTTATATGCTTTGGAGGGAGGAAACTTATGGTGGCTTTATTGTCACTGTGTATTTACTGGAACGTTCAATTTTGGTTTTTTGAAGGTTTTGGTTGCGGAGCAGCGGAGATTTACAGATTTAGGGTTCAATTCTCATAAGATTTTGCCTTTGTGTTTAAGTCTTGGAGGAGATAGTATCTCTTTATAGTATGAGGCTATTTTTTTGTTTGTTTACTAAAAAATATTATGAAATGAAGTCTTGTCTTGCCTAACCTTCTACTATTATTTTAGCATATTGAAACTGATATGTAGGGTGCCTAGCCTTCTACAACTGCTGTGAAGTATTCTGAAGTGCTTGAATAAACTGGATTGGCCATGAACTTTTAACAATCTCACATATCAAATTTGGTGTTCTGTTTTGTCATTGTGACTTTTTTTACTCCACCTTGTTAAAATGAGTGCTTATTTTATTTTTATTTATTATCTATTGCTTGTATTGTTATCATGGAATTATAGCCATTGGATATTTCAGAGGCTGTTTCTAATTGTATAACCTATCTTCAATATTTGGTAACACTCAATCACTAGGTATGTGCTTGGATTGAAAGTAGTTAACTTTTCTCATCGAGTTCATTCTTTCCGTGTAAGCAGGAACAAATCATGGCAGCGATATTTCCCCGTTGGTGGAGAATAACAGTGGAATAAGGAGTGTAAGGTTATGCGCAGTTCATTTGATATTGGTCCATGAGACATAAAAAACAAAGCTGGTAATACAACCTACACTCAATGCCAAGGTACATTCATAGTTTAGACACTTGGGCAATCACTATAAACTCTCCCCCCAATAATTAATGCTCCACTTCACTTACTGAAGAATACCAAGGATAGAAAGTATTGTCTCTTGATCAATCACTTCCTTAGTAATATTCTGTTATTAAATGCATTCATGTTATTGTAGTGGATGGTCAATAAAAAATTACTTTTAAGAAATATATTGAAGAATTCTTATCATTTGAAGGTTATAAAATAATAAACTACATATAATAATAGAAATATTTTTTTAAAAAAAATCATTCAAGAAAAATGCAATCTGAGTAATATTCAAGAATAAAGATTCATGCAAGTAGTATTGATTGAAAAATAGCAGTTAGTGACAAAATGTATATAAAAAACTTTGGATGCATGGATGTGATCCAATTTCCTTTTAGGATTGGCCATATGGGCTTCAAATTAAAATAGCGCTAGCATTGATGCAACTATTTTCTTAGCATCTTGGACAAAAGAAACATTTGGGTCTATGGCCACACAGTAGAGATATGAACAAAAACCAAGCCAATTTGTCATGTGTATACGTTTAGATGTCTAAATTTTTTTTTGGGGCAGGGTAACTTTGCTTCATCTTGTGTTGTTTTCCTTTTGTTCGACAATTTTATTACACTATAATTTGGGGGCAGGATAATGTCAATGGTAAGGCTTATGATTTAGCTCATAGGATGATCATTTGAGTGATACAGGGGAAATTAGAGTAATTTTACATTCCGATGATCATTTGGATAAATATGCTAATCAGCTTCTAAGCTAGCATAGCATTGAATTTAATATAATTTCATATCATTGGAGATTATCCTTAGGCTTATAATTCTCCTCTCAGTGAGATTCTTATTGTGAGTGGTTTAGGAGAGAATAATTATTTCAATTCCTAATTTCTTTTTCCAAGTTATTGACATGTTCTCATCATTTTGGTATTAGAGGAGCATTTTGATCAACATGGTGACCACACACTCATCCAATATGAATGTGGAAGGAAATCTAGAGATTCCATTGGGTGATGATCCCCTGTCAGCGATAGCTTCTCAGCTGGCAACGCTGGATGTATTGTAGGAGAAGGTGACTGCCCTTGAAGCTCAAGCACTCTACCATACCCCGTGGAAAAGGGAGAACATGCCGCTGGACAGAGGACAGTGACAATGAATCAAAACATCACAACAGAATTTAAAGCCACCTCAGGCAAAATCAAATTTCCAAAATTCGGAGGTGGTGACATAAGAGCTTGGGTCCTAAAGGCAGAGAAGTACTTCCGGTATTATGAGATTCTAGAAGATGATAAGGCTTGTTCTGATGGATCTCTATCAAGAGAATACTGCTTTACTAGGAAGACCTGGTGAAGATGCTCTAGAATATTGTGGGCCACCAGAGTACCAAAATCCCAATGAGCTCCTCTGTAGAATCAGATAGCTCAAGTCAGTGAATGAGTACCGATTGGAGTTTGCAAGAAGAACGGTCCCTAGTTGAGAGATGGCCATAGTATTACCTTCATGGGGTATTCCTCAACAGCCTCAAGGAAGAGTTGTAGTCTAACTGCATCTCCATAAGCTAAAGATAGCGTATAGGGCATCGAGTTTCACCTTAGAATTTCAAAGGAAGCTGTTGCGAGTCGGAGCCCTAAACCTAGTACTTCTTTTGGCCTGATTAGCCAAAACTCACTCTATTACCAACAATATTCCGCACGTGATTTTACAAGAAACCAAGCCAGCTCGTTATGGCTAGCCATCACGTAACCCCATGTATTGTCTTCCTTGACTTCGATCATGCCTCAGGACAGGATGATGGTGATGGATGCCTAGAATCAGCAAATACGAGAGAAGGGGTTATGGTTCCATTGTGGGGAGCCATTCTGACTCAGACACTATTGCTCCAAAACTTTTTTCCTCATGGAGATTGTAATATCCCTAATTTTCTGTACTAATTTATATGTAGAGATTGAATAAAATATATAAATTATTTTTCAGGAAAAAGATATGGTTATTTATGTAAAGAAAGGGTTTAAATTGAAAAAGAAAGGAAATGAAAGGACTTAATTGCAATTATGGAAAGTTTAAGGCTAAGAAGGAAAGGTAGACAAAAATGTGGGGTCTTAAAGTGTAATTTTAGCCAAATAAAGGGACTTAAGTGCAAAGAAGCAAAAGTTCCCTGGGCTAAAGTATAATTAAAGAAAATTAGGCTAGAAGTGGTTTGGACTACCCGAAAGTATTTCAGTCCCAAATCCACCAGTAGAGAGAGCAAGTGATGCTGGGTAATCCAGCTTAATACAGGAATTTTTCAAGACTCCAGATAGCCAAAATTGATCTGATAGTCTCAAAGTTATAAAAATTCCTACCGGATATCCTAGATTTCGGATATAAGTGAGAAATTACAGGATGATGCGTCCTGATAGGGCGGAGGTTAGAAAACTAACAGAATACCGATAGGAGGTCTGTAGAAAAAGTTATTCACAAATTAGCAAATACAGACGGGAGTGTGAGGCCTCTGGGGATCCGATTAGGAAATTTATCGGTATTTAAAAAGGGACTAAATGAGTTTGGATGACCTCAGTCAAATGACTGTTATAACTCACAGGGATTCCTAAACACAGTAGGCCGGTGTATCTTGAAACATCCTCTCTTAGACTCCTCAGAGTACACTTGCGGAAGCAATTTCAGCTTGATTATATCTTAACTTAAGCCCAGAAATTAAAATTTCTACTCTTAACTTCCTTATTCTGAACCTTTAATTTGAGAACTGGTTAATCTCATTCTACACATCCAAACAAGGCTTATTACCTATCCACGTAATGCCCCAAAGGTGTACGACTGGCCTGCCAAATTTTGTGACCAAATTCCTCCGTTTACTAGGTCAAACTGAGGTCAAACTACTGCTACCTCAGGACCTGCGAATTTCTCTTTTAATTCATCATTCACAAATTGAACATGCTAAACAATATTTATTATTAAATAATAAAATGTCATACAACAAGGCATACACAAAATTATCATATTTCTATTACATCTTCTCCTGTCTAAAATCCGGCAGCATAACTGTTACATTCCTTCTGTAGAAAGTAACCGATATTGTACCGATTCGGTAATTCCCGTAGGAACTACCATTCTACGTAAGTACCCAGGAAAGACTAGATGAACCGGCTAGGTCCACTCACTTCCAGCCTCCTTAGACAGCACCTACGTACACAGTACGTATCAGTTCCTCTCTTTGTTCCTTCTTCGTTGCCAGAATTTTGGCAGCCTAACGGCGTCTCTTAAAGTTTCCAGATTTTATTTTGACAGAACCTCCCCTGTAATGTTATATATGGGAATGAGATTCGGGGGAATCTCAGTAGTAATAATCATAACAATATATGTAATGTAGAGTGACGGTGCTTGCTTGTGATTGTGGACAGATAAGTATGCTGCGTGCTTCCATATTCAATAACATATGATCATAGCATTGTAATAGAGCTTCAAGCATAACATATAAGACAACAATCCAACCAAACAATAGCACAACAAATCACAAAGACATTACATAAGAGCTAGAATTAGTTACTACCTCAAAGTTTTAGCAGAGCTCTACTATCTCTATTCTGCTTCCAGCTCCGCCAGAACTTCCTTTCTTTCTTTCTTCCTCTCACTTTCTCTCTCTAGCACCTCCTTCTCTCTCCTTTCTTGCCAAAACCGTGGGATGCATGAAATGGGAGGGGGAGGGGGTATTTATAGTTTCCTTCAATGGCATTCCTGTAATTTTGAAGCCATATGAACTTGTGGTCCTGGTTTTTCCTGGATTTTCCTATTTTCTTTTATTCCTTTTTACTGCATCATGCATGACATCATCCAGGACACCTCACCGGGACACCTCATCGCCACATTTATCACATGTCTGAAATCCTGGACACCTCAGCAGCTGACTCACCGGTCCAGTCTCTTGCCTCGTAAAGCGTGTCCTCAGCTTTATCTGCTTTCTCAAGACTAATGCCATGTGGAGCCTGGAAGAGACCTTGCACGCTTCCCAATGCTATCCAGATAAGTACCAGACTTATGTGATCACCTCCTCGGTTTTCGTGCCAACCGAGTAACTTTACTTTATTGAAACAGCATTAAAATAGTATTTTAATGCCACTTTTTCCCACATACTTCATGGGCTACGTTTTTGGGCCTGGGAATATCCTCTTGGGTCTCTGATCCAGCCCAAGTACTCTGATGGCATGATTCCCAAGAAACACCCCTTGGCAAATTACCAAAATGCCCTTGGTTCGTTTTTCTTTACTTTATTAGGTCTAGGGGCATTATTGTCTTTTCCCATCTTACCAGAGTATTCTTTGACCCTGGTCAACTATCCAGATACCCTGTCTGGACTTACTAACCTTAGCCCAATGACCAAAATACCCTTTACTCATTCTTCAGTTGTTCTATAACATAGGGGCATTTTCGTCATTTCGCACCTTTTTCCCGGACACCGGCCCCTTTTACCACTGGACTGATCTAATGGGCCTGGGCCTTCCCTGGTGTCACTAAAGGCCTTAGAAACACTATACGGTCCCCTGGCCACAGTCCGATCATCCCTATCGGGACTGCTTTTTCTTTACCGATTATAACTGTAAATTCCCATCTTCCGAAATTTTTACAGAAAAATCGGGACCTCAAATCAAAATTCCGTGACTCCTCATTCAACCCGGAATCCTTTTCTCTATCTCCCGGTATTTTCAGATATTTTATCCGGACCGGGCTATTTTGGCCTGAAAAAGCACTCACGCGTACACTTTTCCAAAATGACCATTTTACCCCTGGTCATATTTCTAATTATTTCATACACATAGAGACCTCATATGCACATTTCACAGTTCAGTGAAATGATCAGCATAATTTTCTCTATTTTCTGGCAAAATATGGTACTCATCGGCTACCAGCCCGATCTTTCCCATAATTACGATTTTGCCCCTGCATTCTCTTTCTGGCCTCATTGCTCATCTTCTCATCCTTTATCTTAAGTTCTAGAAATTCTCTTTCAATAACTCATCCTGTAAACTCTTCGGGAGTCATTGTTACTTGAAAGGCTGGACAACCTGCCCATATCAGGTTATCTTGCACAGGAGCCAGCCCATATCAAGCTTCCTGCAGAATTCCTAGGCTTAAGACTTAGGATATTCCTCACATTCCTCATTTTGAACCTAGGCGAACTGTCCCGATTCTGTAGGTTAAAGACTTATCTCATCTTTAAGTAATCCGCCCATATCAGATTACTACCCTGGGACTACGGTTTTAGCAGCCTGCCCATATCAGACTACTTCCCAGTTCTCCTAGACCAAAAATCGGGATGTTACATATCTGGTAAAAGGACCCGGTGTCCGGGGATGTGTATTAACGGTGTATAATAGTTAAAATATTCGATGAACTGTGCCGGGGGAAGATTCCTCATAATGCGTGCCATAAAGGTGATGGACCCTGAAAGGCCCAATAATGGCGCCATCAACGGCCCAATAAGACCCTTGGACTGATAGGTGGGCTAGTGCCCGGCAGAACCCCGGAAAAGTGCGAAATTACAAAAATGCCCCTGTGTTGTACTAAAGGGGTAATAGGTGTATGAAGGGCATTTTGGTCATTCTGGACAGGCTCAAAAGCCAAGACATATACAGATAAGGTTAACCAGAGTCAGTATATGCCCTGACAGAGTACAGAAAGGTGTAAAATGATAGTTTTACCCTTAGGGTTAAGATAGTGCACGAAAGGGCACCCAGGGGTATTTTGATCATTTTGCAGGGGATCTGTAATTGAGTTTAGACCCAGTGTAAAAGTGTTAATGATATAAAGGACCCAGATACTAAATTTAAAGTCAGAAGACATAATATGGATTTTCAGAAAAATTGGATTCAGAAAACAGTCCAGTTTTCGAGGAAACGGAACGGGCCGGTACCGGATTGGACTGGAAAGCTTCCAGAAGGCTTCTAGCTCCCTCCAATTTTGCCATGTGAAGAATGTGAGGGGTGAGGTGTCCCCTTAGGTGTCCCTTGATGATGCAGTAAAAGGGAATAAAGAAAAATAGGAAATTTCGGAAAAACCAGGGCCACAAGTTCAGATGGCTTCAAAATTACGAAAATACCATCCATCAAAACTATAAATACCCCCTAGCTCTTCATTCATCATGGCCAAGGAGCATTTAAGATAGATAAGGAAGTTCTTGAGAGAGAAAGTGAGAGAAAGAAAGAAGAAAGGAAGTTCTGGCGGAGTTGGAAGCAGTATAGAGGTTCTGGAGTTCTGCTAAGCTTTTAAGGTAGTAACTAATCCTAGCTTTTATGTAATGTCTTTGTGATTGGTTGTGCTATTGTTTGGTTGGATTGTTGTCTTATATGATATGCTTGAAGCTCTATTACAATGCTTTGATCATATGTTATTGAGTATGGAAGCACGCAGCATACTTATCTGTACACAATCACAAGCAAGCACTGTCACTCTGCATTACATATATTGTTATGATTATTACTACTGAGATTCTCTCGAATCTCATCCCAAATAACCCATTACAGGGGAGGCTATATCGAAGTAAATTTTGGAAATCTTGAAAGATGCCGTTATGCTGCCAAAATTCTGGCAAAGTGGTAAAGAAAGAAACTGATACGTACTGTGTACGTAGGTATTGTCTAAGGAGGCTGGAAGTGAGTGGACCTAGCCGGTTCATCCAGTCTTTCCTGGGTACTTACGTAGAATGGTAGTTCTCATGGGAATTACCGAATCGGTACAAGATCAGTTACTTTCTAAAGATGAAGGATAGCCGTTGTGCTGCCGGATTTCAGGCAGAAGGATGTATTAGAAATATGAGAATTTTGTACATGTTATGATGAATAAAAACTTATTAATTATTAATGAGTATTGTTTGGCATGCTTGACTAATATATGGTGGATGTATGCATATGTATGCAAAGTTGAAATGCTGAAATTTACCACTATGAACAGTAACACGTGGTGACCTTATAATGTTTGACCCATGATTAAAAATAGTAAATGAATGAATAAACGTATGAACTTTTTATGGTAAATAGTATACATATTAAGCTTCGATTTTATATATAATATGCCTCGTTTGGATGTCTACACATGGAGTTATAAATTATAAAAGTTGGGACCAGAATGCTGGATTTAGAGTAAAAACATGGGATGAACAGTAATATTATAACGTTGACCTATGATGGCTTGGTCAAAGAATGAGCAATTAGTGATTTTTTCCTAAAATATAATTGAGTTAGCTTCATGTATAAATTGGAACCACTTCATTTCTATTTTTCTATAATTAATTATGATTTTCCGAAGTCAGGTCACTCATCTGGAATTTACATAGTGAACAGTACTCGAGAAGAATAAAATTCTAGATTGAGAAATTGGACTTCAATGACCTTGAAAGTGGTTCTAAATACTACCAAATGATCCCTATAATGTATGAAAGTAAGGACGTTTCGTTTTGGTATCAGAGCAAAGGATTCTGGCTTAGGAAATGCTCTGAATAGATGATTTATAGATAGATATACCATGATAAAGCTGTCATAATTGACACTAAGTTAGTGTTTGCAGGATGACTAGATATAGATCCAGATCCGAAACCACGGTGAACCAATTGGATCCTAAACTAGAGGTCTCTAGTTCGGATAGTTCGGAAGAGGAGATAATGAACAATGATTTTGATCCTTGGATAGCTCCAGTAGTTAGTGACTCTGAAGTGGACAGTTTTTTAGTAGGATCAAATTTTATGGTGAATGATCAGGCGGAGATGGTGATGGAAGGTCCTATTCCTGCCATTCCAATAAGTGTGGTACCTCCAAATATAGTAGACATTACAGGATCCAATCAAGTACCTGATCAGACTGAGGTGCCAATTCCCAGTAAGCCCAAAGTGACACTAGTAGAGATACCTTTGGGAGATCTAATCATAAAGATGGTACCAGGGAAGAACTTGAATAGAGATCAATTTGAGAAATCAGTGATATTAGCCCGACAGCTATATGAGCTGAGGCAGACCCTGGTCAGAAATGTAGATCAAGATTATATGGTTTATCAGAATTTTATCACCAGGGTAAAAGCCATATATCAAGCCTGGGATCCAAATGTATTAACCCTGAGGCTTTGGCTAGAGATTATGGATGATGTATTACCAACTACTCCTACCTGGAGAATAGAGTTAGATCAATATTTTGACGAAGAACCGTATTATACTGTATCCGACTGGATCTACTCGGTAGGAGAGTTTATTAGAATAAAGTTTAAGAAGGACTAGGGTATGATAGAGAGGGTAATGTTTTCGATGTACGTAATGTATAAAAGATCAGTATAGTAGTACATGTATGACTGTGACATATACCTTGTATACTATGTTTGAAATGATATGAGAATTGTTATTTATCGCATTCCCTTCTGCATTATAGTATAACAACATGGTTCGAACAAGAAGAACTATTCCAGTAGAGGAACCGCGCGAGGCTGGAAATATTAACCAAATAATTTTGGAGCGATTAGAACAACAACAAAAGATGATTGAGGAAATGCGGGCAGCTCAGGCACGCAATGAGCAGGAAAGAGATGCCGTCATAGCTGCAGCAGTAGCTAAAGCAGTAAGCAACCTGAGGCCACCCGAGCCTTTAGGAGGATTGGCTAGTAAAGAACCACAGCCAGTGCAGCCCCAGAGACGGGTTGACCCAAGAGAGGATCAGCTAGCATCCAACAATGGATGATCAGATTTTGCAAGTACAATCTTCCAGTGTTTGAAGGGACGTTCGAGGTACAGATAGCTGAGGATTGGATTAGCAGGCTAGAAAAGATCTTCAAAGTTCTTGACTGCCCAACGAAAACCAAAGCTCAGATGGCCATCTATCAGCTAGAAAAAGATGCTGACAGATGGTGGAAGAATACTGAGCTACTTCTGCAAGCAAGAGACATTCCAATCACCTGGGAAGTGTTTCTTGAGCAGTTTCATGAAAAATATTTTCCTCAGTCAGTTCGAGATGAAAGAGAGGCTAAATTCCTTGTACTAAGACAATGAGAGAAGGAGTCGTTTGATGAATATCTTGCTAAGTTCATCCGGCTATCTCAATATTCCACTTATCTGCGCCAAGTGGATGATGAATGCTGGATGACAAAAAGGATGATTAGAGGGATGAACTCTACGTTAAAGGAGAAGTTAACTCCTCAATAATACAGCCTGTTTAACAAGGCCGTGGAGGCATACCGTATTGTTGAAAATAGCATGAATCACAGAATGCTATTTAGATCGGGAACCAGGTATCAAGCAGCTCCTGATAAAGCCAGTCAAAATCAAGAATCTGCCAGTGGTAGCGGCTACAGAAAGAGAAAGCGACCATGGCAAAATAGGAGGCCGAGTAGAGGAAATTTCGGCGGAAGGACCAACAATAGAGATTCGAAGGCCCAAGTATGTGACAAGTGTGGAAAGAATCATGGTGACAGACCGTATTTAATGGGCCAGAATGTTTGTTACACTTGCGAAAAGCCTGAACATTTTTCCCCAGAATGGCCTCAAGCTATAACAAATCCAAGGCCAAGGACACCAGGACGAGTTTTGCACTCACCAGGGAGGATACACAGCGATCACCTGAGATGATCCAAGGTACAATCTATCTCAATGATCATGCTATGACTGCTTTATTTGATTCGGGTGTAAGTCACTCCTTTATTTCCTATGAGTGTGCTAAACGCCTAGGCCTTCGAATTAGCAAGTTGCGTTATGATAAACATGTAAAAACTCCCACCAATTGTAGGGTAGTTACATCTGACGCTTGTTTGAATAGTATAGTGCGTTATGAGCACTGTTATACCACCCTAGACTTAATATGTATGCCTTTCCGAGAGATTGATGTCATACTTGGTTTGACTTGGTTAGCCTCCAATAATGTAATGCTGGACTGTAGGAACAAGACCCTAGTTCTTGGCCCAAAGGTCGCTGATCTGAGTCCGGAAGTAAGATTGAATTTCATAACAGAGGCTCAGGCAGATAAATGTCTGCGAAAAGGGTGTCAGGGTTATATGGTATTCTTTTCTATTCAAACAGAGGTAGAAGAAGGAATTAATGAGATCCCAGTAGTCAATGAATTTCCTGAAGTTTTTTCGAAGGAAATTCAGGGATTGCCTTCAGAACGTGAAGTGAAGTTTGCAATTGACATTGTACCTGAAGCTGGACCAGTATCCAAAGCCCCATACAGAATGGCTCCTAATGAGATGATGGAACTGAAGAAGCAAATTGAGGAGCTATTGGAGAAGGGTTTCATAAGACCTAGTGTATCACCATGGGGTGCTCCCGTGCTATTTGTCAAGAAGAAGGATGGCAGCCTAAGGCTATGCATTGACTACCGGGAATTGAATAAGATTAAAGTCGAGAATAAGTATCCTCTCCCCAGAATTGACGATCTACTAGATCAATTAGCAGGAGCGAGCTTATTCTCTAAAATTGACTTGAGATCTGGCTATCATCAGCTAAGGGTGAAGTCAGATGATATTCCAAAGACTGCTTTTAGGACACGCTATGGACATTTTGAGTTCCTTGTGATGACTTTTGGGCTAACGAATGCACCTGCTATTTTCATGGATTACATGAATCGGATCTTCAGGCCTTATTTAGATCAGTTCATTGTGGTCTTCATTGATGATATCTTGGTGTACTCCAAATCTGCAGAGGAACATGAAAGGCATTTGAGAATTGTTCTTAGTACCCTTAAAGAAAAGAAGCTTTATGCTAAGCTGAGTAAGTACGAGTTTTAGCTTTCAGAAGTCAAATTTCTTGGTCATGTCATATCCCGAGAAGGGGTAGCTGTGGATCCTAGCAAAGTTGAAGTAGTTTTGAGCCGAGGACAGTGACGGAGATCAGAAGCTTTCTTGGCCTAGCAGGGTACTATAGAAGATTTATTCAAGACTTTTCTCGAGTTGCCTTGCCACTTACCAAGCTTACCAGAAAGAACCAGCAGTTTAAGTGGGATGAGAAGTGCGAGGCTAGCTTCCAAGAGTTGAAGTAGAGATTAACCACTACTCCCGTGATGATTATTCCAGACCCAACCTCAGACTTATGTAGTCTACACTGATGCTAGTAAGCAGGGGTTGGGATGTGTGCTGATGCAGCAAGGTAGAGTAGTAGCCTACGCCTCTCGGCAGTTGAAGCCACATGAAGAGAATTATCCCACTCATGATCTGGAGCTTGCGGAGGTGGTTTATGCTCTGAAGATATGGAGACATTATTTATATGGAGCAACTATAGAATTGTATTGCGACCACAAAAGCCTGAAGTATCTACAGGATCAGAAAGAGCTGAATATGAGGCAACGACGATGGATGGAATTGTTGAAAGATTATGACTTCCAAATTAAATACCATCCAAGAAAAGACAATGTGGTAGCTGATGCCCTGAGTAGAAAAGTAGTGCAGGTTGCACACATGATGATCAAGGAGTTGGAATTGATAGAAGATATGAGCGATTGGATCCCTCTATATCAAATGCAACTGACGGAGAGTCCTTTCAGAGGAGTTCATGTCAGAGCTTGCATAGAAGATGAGATAAAAGAGGCTCAAAAGTAGGATAAGCTCGCAGCAATATTCAAAGATAAGCTGGAGAGGGGGAAGACCAGGAATTTTGAGATTTCCCCAGATGGATTGTTGCAGTTCAGGGAAAGGCCCTATATCCCTAATGCTGTGGGATTAAGAGAAAAGATTCTGGAGGAAGCACATAAAAGCCGGTATACAGTATATCCAGGTATGACCAAGATGTACCATGATGTTAAAAGGTTGTTTTGGTGGCCTGGATTGAAGAAGGATGTAGTGGCTTATGTGTCCAAGTGCTTGACCTGCCAGAAAGTAAAAATTGAACATCAAAAGCTAGCGGGAACATTGCAGCCTCTAGATATCCCTGAGTGGAAATGGGATGGCATTGCCATAGACTTCGTGGAAGGACTACCCATGACTCTAAGTAAACATGATGCAGTATGGGTAGTAGTTGATCGATTGACAAAGTCAGCACATTTCCTGGCAATCAATAAAAGGGATTCTCTAGAAAAGCTGGCAAAGTTGTACATAAAAGAAATTGTTAGGCTACATGGTATCCCAAGCAGCATTGTGTCCGATAGAGACCCTCGATTTACTTCTAATTTCTGGAGGGCTTTACAGGAAGAAATGGGCACTACTCTCAGATTTAGTATAACTTATCATCCTCTGACAGATGGACAATCTGAAAGAACGATACAAACGTTAGAGGATATGCTGAGAGCATGTGTCTTAGATTTTCAAGGTAGCTGGGATATCCATTTACCACTCGTAGAGTTTGCATATAATAATAGTTATCAGACTAGCATTCAGATGGCACCTTTTGAAGCTCTATATGGACGTAAATGTAGATCTCCCTTATGCTGGCTAGAGTTGAGCGAGAGGAGAATGCTTGGTCCTGATCTAGTGGATATAACCGCATGAACAGATCGCGATGATTAGACAAAGATTGCTGACAGCTCAAAGTAGACAGAAAAGCTATGCAGATGATAAAAGGAAGCTGTTAGAGTTTTAGGAAGGAGAGCATGTATTCCTTAAGTTAACTCCAACTACGGGAGCCGGGCGATCGATCAAAGTGAAGAAGTTACATCCAAAATATATCGGACCATTCCAAATTCTCTCAAAGGTGGGGACAGTAGCCTATAGATTGGCTCTTCCTCCAAATCTTAGCCAGATATGAAACATCCTTACTTTTGTATGTCTTAGGGACCATTTGGTAGAATTTAGAACCACTTTTAAGGTCATTGAAGTCCAATTTCTCAATCTGGAGTTTTACTCTTATCGAGTACTGTTCACTATGTAAATTCCAGATGAGTGACCTGACTTCGAAAAATCATAACTAATTATAGAAAAATCGAAATTAAGTGGTTCCAATTGATACTTGAATATAACTCAATTATATTTCATGGAAAAATAACTCGTCGACCATGAATTGACCGAGTCAACATCAGTCAACGTCACAATGTTACTGTTCATCCAAAGTTTTTCTCCTGAATCCAGCATTCTGGTCCCAAATTTGATAATTTATATCTCCATGTGTAGACATACAAATGAGACGTTTTATATATCAAATTTAATCTTGGTATGTCTACTATTTACCATAAAAAGTTCATACATTTATTCATCCATTTACTATTTTTAACTATTTATCAAACATCATCATGTCACAACGTGTTACTGTGCACAGTGCCAATTTCCAGCAAACAATTTTACACACATATGCAGATATCCATCACATATCAGTCACACATGCCAAACATTATCTATTATTAAATAATAAGTTGTTTTACATCTGGGTATGTACAAAATCCGCATATTTCTATTACAACATTTCCTGCCTAAACTCCGGCAGCACAACGGCTATGCTTTGTCTTTAGAAAGTAACTGATCTTGTACCGATTCGGTAATTCCCGTGAGAACTACCATTCTACGTAAGTACCCAGGAAAGACTGGATGAACCGGCTAGGTCCACTCACTTCCAGCCTCCTTAGACAGTACCTACGTACACAGTACGTATCAGCTCCTTTCTCTACTATTGCCATCTTGTCATAATTTCGGCAGCATAACGGCGTCTCCTAAAATTCCCAAAATTTACTTTGACATAACCTCCCCTGTAATAGTTATTTATTGGGATGAGATTTGGGGGAATCTCAGTAGCAACAATCATAACAATATATGTAATGCAGAGTGACGGTGCTTGCTTGTGATTGTGTACAGATAAGTATGCTGCGTGCTTCCATACTCAATAACATATGAACATAGCATTGTAGCAGAGCTTCAAGCATAACATATAAGACAACAATCCAACCAAACAATAGCACAACAAATCACAAAGCCATTACATAAAAGCTAGGATTAGTTACTACATAAAAAGTTTAGCAGAACTCTAGAATCCCTATACTTCTTCCAGCTCCGCCAGAACTTCCTTTCTTTCTTTCTTCCTCTCACTTTCTCTCTCTAGCACTTCCTTCTCTCTCCTTTCTTGCCAAAACCGTGATGTAAATGAATAGGGAGGGGGGGTATTTATAGTTTCCTTCAATGGCATTCCTGTAATTTTTAAGCCATCTGATCTTGCGGTCCTGGTTTTTTCGAAATTTCTTATTTTTCTTTTATTCCTTTTTACTGCATCAACGTGGACACCTCATCATGCACATTTCTCACATGGCGAAATTGAAGCCTTCTTGAAGCTTTCCAGTCCAGTCCGGTCCAATTTCCCATAAACTAGACCCACCGGCTAAGATTGTGCCACGTGTCCTTAACTTTTCTTCTCCCTCTAGACCAGTGCCATGTGGCACCTGGAAGAGACCTTTCATACCTTCCAATGCTATCCAGATAAGTCCAGGACTTTATCTGATCACCTCCTCGGTTATCGTGCCGACCGAGTAACTTTACTTTATTGAAACAGCATTAAAATAGTATTTTAATGCCACTTTTCCCACATATCACTGGGCCTACGTTTTTGGGCTCTGGGAATGTTATCTTGGATCCTGATCAAGCTCAAGTACTCTGATGGCTCGATTCCCAAGAAACATCCCTTGGCAAATTACCAAAATACCCCTGGGTGCCCTTTCTTGCACTATCTTAACCCTAAGGGTAAAATCGTCATTTTACACCCTTATGCACCCTGTCAGGGCATATACTAACTCTGAGTAACTTTATCTGTGTATGTCTTGGCTTTTGGGCCTGTCCAGAATGACCAAAATGCCCTTCATACATCTACTACCCCTTTAGTACAACATAGGGGTATTTTAGTAATTTCGCACTTTTCCGGGGTCCTGCTGGACACTGGCCCACCTATCAGTCCAAGTGTCTTATTGGGCCTTTGTTGGCGCCATTATTGGGCCTTTCAGGGTCCATTACCCTTATGGCATGCATTACGAGGAATCTTCCCCCGGCAATGTTCATCTAGTGTTTTAGCTATTATGTACTGTTTATACACATCTCCGAACACCGGGTCCTTTACCAGATATACTGGTCTACTGTGTTCTGGCATTCCTGTGGGTCATAACAGTCATCTGACTGAGGTCATCCGAACTCATTTAGTCCCTTTTTAAATAACGATAAATCTCCCTATCGGATCCCCGGAGGCCTCACACTCCCGTCTGTATTTGCTAATTTGTGAATAACTTTTTCTACAGACCTCCTATCGGTATTCTGTCAGTTTCCTGACATCTGCCCCATCAGGACGCATCATCCTGTAATTTCTCACTTATATCTGAAATCTAGGATATCCGGTAGGAATTTTTATAACTTTTAGACTATCAGATCAATTCTGGCTATCTGGAGTCTTGAAAAATTCCGGTATTAAGCCAGATTACCGAGCATCACTTGCTCTCTCTACTGGTGAATTCTGGGACTGAAATGCTTTCGGGCAATCCAAACCACTTCTAGCCTGACTTTCTTTAATTATACTTTAGCCCCAAGGAACTTTTCTTCTTTTCATTAAAGTCCCTTTTTATTTGGCTAAAATTACACTTAAGGACCCCACCTTTTTGTCTACTTTTCCTTTTTGGCTTTAAACTTTCCATAATTGCGCTTAAGTCCTTCCTTTTCCTTTCTTTTGCAATTTAATCCCTTTCTTTGCATAAATGGCCACTATATCCCTAGGGACTTTCACTATTTACACATAAGTCCCTGGACTTTCACTTATTTGCAGTTTAGTCCCTAAAAACCTTCTGTATGTTTTTGGGACTTCTGGTCAAAGGGATATATCTATTTCAGGCTACTTACTAAGTCTCTGGCCTAAAAATTGGGATGTCACATTTCTACCCCATTAAAATAAATTTCGTCCCCAAAATTTACTTGCATCTTAGTCAACTATCCTGGATATATTTCCTCTGTATATCCTTTCCTGGTTTATGACTAAGGCTTGGGGTTTTCATCCTCTTATACTTATGGACAACCCATTGAACTTGTGAGTAGTGTCCATTTCTTTCATATCTTATCCCTCATAATTTTGATGTAATTCTGGGGTCTACATCACTCCTCTTACATTTTGCTAATCTCTTAGGAGAAATGCTGTTCCTCTGACTTTCTTTCTCCTGATACAATATCATAATTTAGATAACTTCACAACTTTGTTCAGTCTCTTACATAACTTTATGCATCAATGCCAAACCTCTGTGGCAATTGCATTCTTTTTATCCCTTCTTAGGGCTTACATATCATTAGGCTATGCTTGCCTTAGCACCTTTCATACTTCTGGGTTAGGGCTAAGTCTCTCTTCTTATAGCTCTAGGCCCTAGTATTCTTTCATAGAACTACGTTCTATCTTTACTTTGCCTTAGACCCACTTCTCTAGGTCTTTCTGGCCTTTTAATCTCTTTACCCTCATCTGGGGGATCTATTTGCTCATACTTTTCTGTTCCCAAAATATATTAGGTTCTCTTCTCTGTTTCTCAGGGATACTTCTACAAACTTTGAATATCAGCACTCAGATTTAAACTTGGACTCCGCCTTCGTTTAAGAAAAAACTAAGTTCAGTCTGTATATAATAGAGGCTATATGAGGAAAACCATTATAAAATAATTTTTCTGGATGAGTTTATCAACTAGTGAAGCTTCCTTACCTTAACTTCGTCTTTGGCATTCATCTTCCCAAAGAGATGCTACATTGTACTCATATCTTCATGGCTCATTACTTTCCTTAGGCTAGGTCTAACTGCGACCTCGGGATCTAACTGTGATCAACCATTAGCCTCTTCAGAATCTAACTGCGACTCTGAAGCTATTAGGATCTATTTGTGACCCTGGAGCCATGCTAGGATCTAATTGCGACCCTCCAGAATCTAACTGCGATTCTGTTGTACTGTATATCTCCCAAAGATCTTAAACCAACAGACTAAGTTATAAGGTTAACTGCTTTTACTTGTTGATAACTCAGTAAAAATTTTAAAAATATATTTATAGCCTCATATTATTTACCCAGACTTTACTTATTTCCCCTTGTACTCAGGATTTCCTTCTCATCTTTCAACCTGTGCTCTAACTACGAGCCATTTGAACTATGCTCTAACTGCGAGCATTCTATATCAGATCCAACTCTTATCTGAAGAGTAATCTATACTCATCTGAATCTAGCTCTATCTTAGAGCCATCTGTTTCAGATCCAACTCTTATCTAAAGAGTGATCTAGAAACAATCCCTTTACTGTTATCTGTTACTCTTTTTGTACACCATTCATTTCAATAGAAATGGCCCTGAGTACTGTATTCACAAGCCTATAGAAATACCTGAGTAACCTCAATCATAAATCATATCTGAATATCATATCATAACCTATCGTCCCATAAATTGAGACTATCTATCATCCTCAATACATTCATATCATCCTCATATCATATGGTATGGGAGCAACATACTTTCTCATAACTTTCTCATCTCATATATGTACTCATATATACTCTACCCTGCATGCACTGCAAAAGGGGAGTATCCATTCATCATAGCATACTCTAACATGCATGTCATCACTTGACAATTGCAAGGAGATGCAACTATCACATCTTATGGCAACATAAGCCATATCATCTTCATATTTTGCTCAACCATTCATTAGACATTGTAATAATCTAAGCCTCAAAACGTATTTCCTTTATCATATTGCCTATCATATCCTGATCATTCATCCTGAAACATCTATCTATTTCACTTAGGCTGCCACGCTACCCTCTTACTAGGGTATAGACTCAACCCTTCATTACTCTATCTTATATAGGGAATAGGGGAGTTACTTTATCTTTTAAATTATGGCTACCTCTTTACTATCTCTCAGTCCCAGTCGATTCTTGACCGGACTATGGTTCCTTATTGGTCTTTCTTTTTATCCTAGCGAACTTGAGTCGCATGGATCTCATTCATCATCTTTTACTATTACTTCTACTTTCTAGGGTACTATGCCCTAGGTCTTTTTCTTCTCCATGATGGAATCCCTCTGCTTAGGGAACATTGAGCTCTTTATTTATTGCCCATCACGTCTTTAACATTAGGCCATGTACCAGGATCATTCCTGGACAAATCTTATTCTAGACATCTCATCGTAACTCCTCATTAGGTTTTTGTTCTCTATTTCCCACTTTTAAAATCTGTAATCATACTCATTCTTATACAAAGGCAACATACTAGGTATAGGGTAGCTCAATAGTGTGCATACTGGACAATACAATCCAATCACATACAGGATTTATCCATTCAATAGCCAGTGGAAACAGAACACAAAAAAACTCGTACCTTAATTTGGCATAGGAGACTTTCTTATCTCGTTGCCAGTCAGGGTATATACTCTTCCCTGAGTCGGGTATCTTTCACCTGTTGTGTTCTGTGGACACTCCCTGGCATAATGTCCAGGCTTTCCACACCTATAGCATAACCCTTGACCTTTCTATGGTCTCGACCATAGTTCCCACATATATTAGACCTTGGTTGCCTACTAACTTCTCTTGACCCACTACCTGGCCTACTTCCCTGTCTCTTATTAACTTCTGACCCATATGCTGGCCCATTTCTTTTCTTGTTGTTCCCTCTCAAGGAACCTGGTGGCATCATTTTCATTGGTACTGATGTAGCAGGCTCACTCTTTTCTGGATATTGCACATTCTTCTCTGTGATCCTGCATACCTCTACTGCTTCATTAAACCTTCGTATCTGTCTAGGAAAACCTTCTCCTTTAGTGTAGGATTCAATCCACTAGTTAACTTCTCAGTGGTCCACCTCTCATCATTCATACAATTTAGGTAAGTGGAATATCGTGAAAGACGAATGAACCTAGCAAGATAATCATCAAAGGGCTCTTGCTCACCCTGCTTTAATATTAAAAATTCTGCTTCACGTTCATCCCGCACTGACTGTGGAAAATATTTCTCGTTGAACTGCTCAAGAAATGTTTCCCATGTCAGTGGAATATTTCTTGAGTGCAGAATCACTTCTGTATTCCTCCACCACCTATCCACATATTTTTCTAGCTTGTAAACTGCCAGCTGGGCCTTTCTTTCAGTAGGACATTCTAAAATCTTAAAGATTTTCTCTAACTGGCTAACCCAAATCCTCAGCTACTTGGGTGTCAAAAGTCCCTTCAAACATGGGCGGATTAAACTTATGGAATCGCTCCATCCATGTTTGAAGACTTTCCTGGTTATTGTTATTTCCTATAGACCCCTGATGTCTATTCATTCCAGTCTGCGCATGATTTGGCTGAGGTTCAGGTTCTATATCATTTTCTGGTACTACCTCCTTCTCAGACTGCTGTAAGCTAGCAACTGTAGCAGCAACCGCTGTAGCGATAGCAGAATCTCGTTCTTGATCTTGGCGAGCCTGGGTTGCCCGTATCTCTTCTATTGCATGCTGTTGCTGTTCCAACCTATCTAGAATAATTTGCATAGGGTCTATCTGATTATTAGTACCTTCATCCTGAGGCTCTACCACCTCTGGTCTAACCGTTCTTCTTGTATTAACCATGACTTCCACTTCTTTTTCTAGAATTAGGAAATACAGTCATATATATGCACAACAATATATGCACATATGTAAAACATTTAGGATAACCTCTACCACATACCACACATCGTAACTATTTCAGAGCATCACTGAGCCAGAACCTTCTGTTCCGTGCCAGAATCTTATGCTCTGAACCAGAGCCCTTTCTGGTCTATGCCAGAACCTTCTGCTCTGATACCAAAATGAAACATTCTTACTTTCGTATGTCTTAGGGACCATTTGGTAGCATTTAGAACCACTTTTAAGGTCATTGAAGTCCAATTTCTCAATCTGGAGTTTTACTCTTATCGAGTACTGTTCACTATGTAAATTCCAGATGAGTGACCTGACTTCAAAAAATCATAACTAATTCTAGAAAAATTGAAATTAAGTGGTTCCAATTGATACTTGAAGATAACTCAATTATATTTCAGGCAAAAATAACTCGTCCACCATGAATTGACCTAGTCAACATCAGTCAACGTCACAATATTACTATTCATCCAACATTTTTCTCCTGAATCCAGCATTCTGGTCCCAAATTTGATAATTTATATCTCCATGTGTAGACATACAAATGAGACGTTTTATATATCAAATTTAATCTTGGTATGTATACTATTTACCATAAAAAGTTCATACATTTATTCATCCATTTACTATTTTTAACTATTTATCAAACATCATCATGTCACAACGTGTTACTGTGCACAGTGCCAATTTCCAGCAAACAATTTTACACACATATGCAGATATCCATCACATATCAGTCACACATGCCAAACATTATTTATTATTAAATAATAAGTTGTTTTACATCTGGGTATGTACAAAATCCGCATATTTCTATTACAACATTTCCTGCCTAAACTCCGGCAGCACAACGGCTATGCTTTGTCTTTAGAAAGTAACTGATCTTGTACCGATTCGGTAATTCCCGTGAGAACTACCATTCTACGTAAGTACCCAGGAAAGACTGGATGAACCGGCTAGGTCCACTCACTTCCAGCCTCCTTAGACAGTACCTACGTACACAGTACGTATCAGCTCCTTTCTCTACTATTGCCATTTGCCATCTTGTCATAATTTTGGCAGCATAACGACGTCTCTTAAAATTCCCAAAATTTACTTTGACATAACCTCCCCTGTAATAGTTATTTATTGGGATGAGATTCGGGGGAATCTCAGTAGCAACAATCATAACAATATATGTAATGCAGAGTGACGGTGCTTGCTTATGATTGTGTACAGATAAGTATGCTGCGTGCTTCCATACTCCATAACATATGAACATAGCATTGTAGCAGAGCTTCAAGCATAACATATAAGAAAACAATCCAACCAAACAATAGCACAACAAATCACAAAGCCATTACATAAAAGCTAGGATTAGTTACTACATCAAAGGCTTAGCAGAACTCTAGAATCCCTATACTGCTTCCAGCTCCGCCAGAACTTTCTTTCTTTCTTTCTTCCTCTCACTTTCTCTCTCTAGCACTTCCTTCTCTCTCCTTTCTTGTCAAAACCGTGACACAATTGAATGGGGAGGGGGTATTTATAGTTTCCTTCAATGGCATTCCTGTAATTTTGAAGCCATCTGATCTTGCGGTCCTGGTTTTTTCAGAATTTCCTATTTTTCTTTTATTCCTTTTTATTGCATCATCGTGGACACCTCAGTGGACACCTCATCATGCACATTTCTCACATGGCAAAATTGAAGCCTTCTTGAAGCTTTCCAGTCCAATCCGATACCGGTTCGGTCTGATTTCCCACAAACTAGACCTACCGGCTAAGATTGTGCCACGTGTCCTTAACTTTTCTTCTCCCTCTAGACCAGTGACATGTGGCACCTGGAAGAGACCTTTCATGCCTTCCAATGCTATCCAGATAAGTCCAGGACTTTATCTGATCACCTCCTCGGTTATCGTGCCGACCGAGTAACTTTACTTTATTGAAACAGCATTAAAATAGTATTTTAATGCCACTTTTCCCACATATCACTGGGCCTACGTTTTTGGGCTCTGGGAATGTTATCTTGGATCCTGATCAAGCTCAAGTACTCTGATGGCTCGATTCCCAAGAAACATCCCTTGACAAATTACCAAAATACCCCTGGGTGCCCTTTCTTGCACTATCTTAACCCTAAGGGTAAAATCGTCATTTTACACCCTTCTGCACCCTGTCAGAGCATATACTAACTCTGAGTAACTTTATCTGTGTATGTCTTGGTTTTTGGGCCTGTTCAGAATGACCAAAATACCTTTCATACATCTACTACCCCTTTAGTACAACATAGGGGCATTTTAGTAATTTCACACTTTTCCGGGGTTCTGCTGGACACTGGCCCACCTATCAGTCCAAGTGTCTTATTGGGCCTCTGTTGGCGCCATTATTAGGCCTTTCAGGGTCCATTACCCTTATGGCACGCATTACGAGGAATCTTCCCCTGCCCATGTTCATCGCGTACTTCAACTATTATGCACCGTTTATACACATCTCCGGACACTGGGTCCTTTTACCAGATACACTGGTCTACTGTGTTCTGTCATTCCTGTGGGTCATAACAATCATCTGACTGAGGTCATTCGAACTCATTCAGTCCCTTTTCAAATACAGATAAATCTCCCTATCGGATACCCGGAGGCCTCACACTCCCGTCTGGATTTTCTGATTTGTGAATAACTTTTTCTACAGGCCTCCTATCGGTATTCTGTCTGTTTCCCGACATCCGTCCCATAAGGACGTATCATCCTGTATTTTCTCACTTAGATCTGAAATCTAGGATATCCGGTAGGAATTTTTATAACTTTTAGACTATCAGATCAATTCTGGCTATCTGGAGTCTTGAAAAATTCTGTATCAAGCCAGATTACCGAGCGTCACTTGCTCTCTCTACCAGTGAAATCTGGGACTGAAATGCTTTCGGGCAGTCCAAACCACTTCCGGCCTGACTTTCTTTAATTACAATTTAGCCGCAGGGAACTTTTCTTCTTTTTATTTAAGTCCCTTTTTATTTGGCTAAAATTACACTTAAGGACCCCACCTTTTTGTCTACTTTTCCTTTTTGGCGTTAAACTTTCCATAATTGCCCTTAAGTCCTTCCTTTTCCTTTCTTTTACAATTTAATCCCTTTCTTTGCATAAATGGCCACTGGATGTATTGTAGGAGAAGGTTTGGACTTAAAGTTTGAAGCCAAAAAGGAAAAGTAGACAAAAATGTGGGGTCTTAAAGTGTAATTTTAGCCAAATAAAGGGACTTAAGTGCAAAGAAGAAAAAGTTCCTTGGGGCTAAAGTATAATTAAAAAAAATTAGGCCATAAGTTGTTTGGACTGCCCGAAAGTATTTCAATTCCAGATCTCACCAGTAGAGAGAGCAAGTGATGCTGGGTAATCCAGCTTAATACAGGAATTTTTCAAAACTCCAGATAGCCAAAATTGATCTGATAGTTTAAAAGTTATAAAAATTCCTACCGGATATCCTAGATTTCGGATATAAGCAAGAAATTACAGGATGATGCGTCTTGATAGGGTGGAGGTTAGAAAACTGATAGAATACCGATAGGAGGTCTGTAGAAAAAGTTATTCACAAATTAGCAAATACAGACGGGAGTGTGAGGCCTCCGGGGATCCGATTAGGAAATTTATCGGTATTTAAAAAGGGACTAAATGAGTTTGGATGACCTCAGTCAAATGACTGTTATAACCCACAGGGATGCCTAAACACAGTAGGCCGGTGTATCTGGTAAAAGGACCCGGTGTCCAGGGATTTGTGTTAACGGTGTATAATAGTTAAAATATTCGATGAACTGTGCCAGGGGAAGATTCCTCGTAATACGTGCCATGAAGGTAATGGACCCTGAAAGGCCCAATAATGGCGTCATCAAAGGCCCAATAAGACCCTTGGACTGATAGGTGGGCCAGTGCCCGGCTGAACCCCGAAAAAGTGCGAAATTATAAAAATGCCCATGTGTTCTACTAAAGGGGTAATAGGTGTATGAAGGGCATTTTGGTCATTCTGGACAGGCTCAAAAGCCAAGACATATACAGGTAAGGTTAACCAGAGTCAGTATATGCCCTGACAGAGTACAGAAAGGTGTAAAATGACGGTTTTACCCTTAGGGTTAAGATAGTGCACGAAAGGGCACCCAGAGGTATTTTGGTCATTTTGCAGGGGATCTGTGTAACATCCCGATTTTTGGTCTAGGAGATCGGGACAGTTCATCTAGGTCCAAGATGAGGAATGTGAGAAATATCCTAAGTCTTAAGCCTAGGAATTCTGCAGGAAGCTTGATATGGGCTGGCTCCTATGTAAGATAACCTGATATGGGCGGGTTGTCGAGCTTTTCAATTAACGATGACTCCCGAAGAGTTTAAGGGATGAGTTATTGAAAGAAAATTTCTAGAACTTAAGATAAGGGATGAGAAGATGAGTAATAAGGTCCAGAATAAGGAACTTAAGAGTAAAATTTTGAATTTCTGGGCTTAAGTTAAGATATATCAAGCTAATATTGCTTCCGCAAGTGTACTCTGAGGAGTCTAAGGGAAGATGTTTCATTTTGGTATCAGAGCAATAGGTTCTGGCATAAACCAGATAGGATTCTGGTTCAGAGCATAAGATTCTGGCACAGAACAGAAGGTTCTGGCTTAGTGATGCTCTGATTTAGAAATGTTATTTCCCTAGAGTACATAGAGGTTTAGAAAAGCCCAGTGGAGGTAAAATCCCTTAGATGAGTAAGTAGTACAATGTTATGTGTTCACTTTTCTTTTCTGATTGACAAGGAACCAGATGGTGAACACGAGACGAGGACGTAGAATTCAAGTGGAGGAGCCACACGTAGAGGAGGCTGGCAACTCCAATGAGGTAAATCCTATGCAAGTCATCCTTGCTAGGCTAGAACAGCAGCAGAGGATGATGGAAGAAATGAGGGCGGAACAAGTTCACCGAGATCAAGAAAGAGATGCCACTATAGCTACTATTACAGCTATAGTTAATCAATTGCAAACCCCTGATAGACCAGCAGAAGGGATATCAGGAATTCCTCCAAATAATGGGCAGTCAAGAATAGAGGATCCAGTGGTAGATCCTAATAGCATTCAGCAATGGATGGAGAGGTTCCAAAAGTACAATCCTCCGGTGTTTGAGGGGACATTTGACGTCCAAGTAGCTGAGGATTGGATAGATCAGCTTGAGAAGATTTTTGAGGTGCTGGATTGCCCATCAGGAAGAAAAGCCCGACTGACCATTTTCAAGCTAGAGAAGGATGCGCGAAGATGGTGGAGGAATACTGAGCTTATTCTTCAAGCAAAAGGAGTCCCAGTTACATGGGAAATATTTCTGGGTCAGTTTAGGGAAAAATACTTTCCCCAGTCAGTGAGGGACGCGAAGGAAGTTGAGTTCCTAACTTTGAAGCAAGGAGAGAAAGAGTCATTCGATGAGTATTTGGCTAAGTATCTCCGATTGTCGTACTATTCCACATACCTTAGAAGAATGGAGGACGAAGAATGGTCGACAAAGAGATTAGTAGAGGGTCTGAGCAGCGCCCTAAAGGAAAGAATAATTCCTCAGCAACTTACGCAGTTCAATAGAGCGGTAGAAGTCTGCAAATTGACAGAGAGAAGTATGAACAATCATGCAGCAACCGGGAACAGCGTAAGGAGCAAGGAGGTAGCTAAGTCAGAAGCAAGAAGTAAAGAAGTATTGGCTAGGAGCACTCTGGGAGGTAACTCAGGTTATGAAGCCAATAATAATAATAACAAGAGAAAGAGGCAACAATTTAGGCAGGGGACTGATCAAGGTGAGGATCAGGTTGGAGGACAAAGATGTCAAAGATGTGGAAAGAACCACGGCACAAGGGAGTGTCGAGCAGGGCAAAGCGGCTGTTTCATTTGTGGCGAGAAGGGTCACTTTGCAAGAGTTTGCCCTAAGAATGCTGACATCCCTAGGCTAAAGACAACAGGAAGAGTATTTTCCATTTTTTCAAACAGAGTCTCCAAATCCCCTGAGGTCGACCCTAAGAATGGTTAAGAAGAACCATAGCTGTAAGGGTGACTTAGCTGTAAGAACTGTATGCCTAGATGTAAATGATGTGATTAATGAAGAGTTCCTTTTTGATCTAGAGAATGTGGTTATTGTAACAAGTCATGAGAAATAAGTAGTAAGATAATAAATCTGTCTTAACTCAGTGATGAGGTTGCTGTATGAGGGGTTAGAACATGGATAGCTGTAAGCAACTATAATGAAAGATGTTAGTTGCTAAGAATCCATGTGGAAGGTCTGGGACCAAGCTGTTGCTCCTCTAGACCATCACTGGAGTGAGGATAAGACAGAGAGGGATGATCTTACTGGTTATATATATGACTGCGTTATAAGAATCACATAGCTGTATAGGTCAATAAGAAGTTCTCTTCAGGAAAGATGAGGTATCCCTTGAAATTTCGAGGACGAAATTTTTTAAAGGGGAGGAGAATTGTAACATCCCGATTTTTGGTCTAGGAGATCGGGACAGTTCATCTAGGTCCAAGATGAGGAATGTGAGAAATATCCTAAGTCTTAAGCCTAGGAATTCTGCAGGAAGCTTGATATGGGCTGGCTCCTGTGTAAGATAACCTGATATGGGCGGGTTGTCGAGCTTTTCAATTAACGATGACTCCCGAAGAGTTTAAGGGATGAGTTATTGAAAGAAAATTTCTAGAACTTAAGATAAGGGATGAGAAGATGAGTAATAAGGTCCAGAATAAGGAACTTAAGAGTAAAATTTTGAATTTCTGGGCTTAAGTTAAGATATATCAAGCTAATATTGCTTCCGCAAGTGTACTCTGAGGAGTCTAAGGGAAGATGTTTCAATCTGTAATTGAGTTTAGACCCAGTGTAAAAGTGTTAATGATATAAAGGACCCAGATACTAAATTTAAAGTCAGAAGTCATAATATGGATTTTCAAAAAAATTGGATTCAGAAAATAGTCCAGTTTTCGAGGAAACAGACCGGGCCGGTACTGGATTAGACTGGAAAGCTTCCAGAAGGCTTCTAGCTCCCTCCAATTTTGCCATGTGAAGAATGTGAGGGGTGAGATGTCCCTTGATGATGCAGTAAAATGGAATAAAGAAAAATAGGAAATTTCAGAAAAACCAGGGCCACAAGTTCAGATGGCTTCAAAATTACAAAAATACCATCCATCAAAACTATAAATACCCCCTAGCTCTTAATTCATCACGGCCAAGGAGCATTTTAGAGAGATAAGGAAGTTCTTGAGAGAGAAAGTGAGAGAAAGAAAGAAGAAAGGAAGTTCTGGCGGAGTTGTAAGCAGTATAGAGGTTCTGGAGTTCTGCTAAGCTTTTAAGGTAGTAACTAATCCTAGCTTTTATGTAATGTCTTTGTGATTGGTTGTGCTATTGTTTGGTTGGATTGTTGTCTTATATGATATGCTTGAAGCTCTATTACAATGCTTTGATCATATGTTATTGAGTATGGAAGCACGCAGCATACTTATCTGTACACAATCACAAGCAAGCACTATCACTCTGCATTACATATATTGTTATGATTATTACTACTGAGATTCCCTCGAATCTCATTCCAAATAACCCATTACAGGGGAGGCTATATCGAAGTAAATTTTGGAAATCTTGAAAGACGCCGTTATGCTGCCGAAATTCTGGCAAAGTGGTAAAGAAAAATACTGATACGTACTGTGTACGTAGGTACTGTCTAAGGAGGCTGGAAGTGAGTGGACCTAGCCGATTCATCCAGTCTTTCCTGGGTACTTACGTAGAATGGTAGTTCTCATGGGAATTACAGAATCGGTACAAGATCAGTTACTTTCTAAAGACGAAGGATAGCCGTTGTGCTGCCGGATTTCAGGCAGAAGGATGTATTAGAAATATGAGAATTTTGTACATGTTATGATGAATAAAAACTTATTAATTATTAATGAGTATTGTTTGGCATGCTTGACTGATATATGATGGATGTATGCATATGTATGCAAAGTTGAAATGCTGAAATTTACCACTATGAACAGTAACACGTGGTGACCTTATAATGTTTGACCCATGATTAAAAATAGTAAATGAATGAATAAATGTATTAACTTTTTATGGTAAATAGTATACATATTAAGCTTCGATTTTATATATAATATGCCTCGTTTGGATGTCTACACATGGAGTTATAAATTATAAAAGTTGGGACCAGAATGCTGGATTTAGAGTAAAAACATGGGATGAACAGTAATATTATAACGTTGACCTATGATGGCTTGGTCAAAGAATGAGCAATTAGTGATTTTTTCCTAAAATATAATTGAGTTATCTTCATGTATAAATTGGAACCACTTCATTTCTATTTTTCTATAATTAATTATGATTTTCCGAAGTCAGGTCACTCATCTGGAATTTACATAGTGAACAGTACTCAAGAAGAATAAAATTCCAGATTGAGAAATTGGACTTCAATGACCTTGAAAGTGGTTCTAAATGCTACCAAATGATCCCTATAATGTATGAAAGTAAGGATGTTTCAGAGATCAATGATGACAGGAACCCCCATACTAGAGATGCTAGCACCCATAGAAGAATTAGAAGGAGAAGCCCTAGAGGAAGTGGAGACATCTTTCAATGCCATACTTGGGTGACACACAATGACCACCATAAAACTCCTTGGGACTCGCTTCCTAGGATGTCTTACTACTAGTGGACAACGACTTAACCCACAACTTTACCTCAGACTCCCTAGCCTGTGCATTGAATCTTCCCATCTTAACTATTCCCACCTTTGGCATATAGATAGGAGACGACAGTGTTATGAATTATAACCAATATGCAAGGGAGTTGAATCAAACTCTCTAGACTAAATGTTACCTAGGACTTCTACCCTTTTTCCTTGGTGGGGTCTAATTTGGTTCTGGGAATTAAGTGGCTGGCATCACTAAATACCACATCCAAGTGATAACTCTCATTTTAATTATCAAACAAACTAAGCTAACTAATAGTAAAGTGAAACTAACCTAGGTCAATTCACAAGGATCCTAAATAGATGCTATAGTACTTAATTAATCGAATGAGCCACAAATTAACAAATTAATCAGATGAATTGTGAGATGAGATATTTGAACTAAACTTGAATGTAAATTCTATGCTTTTGTTTATGGTTTTAAGTGTTAATGATGATAAAATGTATCAATGGCAAGTGTGTTCCCTTGGAGATTACCTTACCTTCATTATCCATAGAATATGAGGAGTTAATTCGTTGAATTAGAATATGTTAGCTAATAACTCGCCAACTAAATCTCAATCAAAGCTACAACTTGCAGACATTGAATAGAGAAATATGAATCATTCAAATCAATGATAGAAGAATATGAATCAAACAGATACAACTGTACTCTATTATAGGATTACTCTAATTAACCATAACTATGTCCAACTAGTTCAAGGAAGAGGATAATCAAAGCTCAATGCATTAGGAAATCCAACTCGATTTCCTAATATTCATCATCTACTAACTATAATTGAATCAATAAACCAAAAGTAACTACATCAACTCGATACAATTAAATCTGAATTAAAGACACAATTGAAATCCCTGTTTCAACTCAAGGATTCTGGTTCAGTATCATCTCCAAGAGAGCACAATAACTTTAGCCTTCCATTGCTGTCAAGACTTCAACAGCAGTAGCAAAACTAGCAGCAATCATGGTGAATATAGAAAGAAAAGATGAAAATGGAAGTGGAATGTTGCTCTGGTTTTCCTCCTCAGAATAGAGCAGAAGTGAAGAGATGAAAGGAAGAGAGAATGACGTGATGGAATGGAGAGTATGGAATAGATGAGAGATCTGAATGAGTCTAGAAGTATGGGATATGGCGTGTGGAATGAGGTCTGTATGAATGAATGCATGAATGATGGGAGAGATGGAATGGAGATGAGGTGTGGAATGTGTGAAGTGTCTGAAGGATCAATGATGTATTCCTAATGTGCAGATGGCGTGATTATATAAGAGAAGTGTGGAATGAGTGATGTGGTCTGAATGGAGTAAATGGCTGATGTGGGAATAGTGTTCTGTGTGTGAACAGTGATCCTCCATATGCCAGCACATGTATTCAACCAACTGTAGCCCACTTGTTCCTATTAGCCATGTGCTTAATCTGTTATCAGCTTCTTCAGTCCAGTTGTTAAAACCCATCTAACTGATCTCCTTCTCATTCTATTATAGCAGCAAGTTGACTTGGTGCTTTAATGAACATTTTCTTGAAATGGGAAATTAAAATAAACAGATTATTTATCCAATTAATCACTAAAATCATATAATTAATTCTCAACTATTATAATTTTATTTTATTAAGTAATTGCTCATCATATTGGTAAATGGGGATAAAATCAATAATAAAACTCTCTTTAAACATTCTAAAAATTAATACAAATATTAGTTTATCACCAAGACAATTAGAATGAACTATTTTTGATATTTTGGGTAGACAGGAAGTGATACAAGCTATAAGGGTACCTTGGCCAGAATGCCAAACCCCATCACTATAGTCTATGTAAGTCCCATTCTTTAAATTAGGGATGATAGCATGGGTTTTTTGGATATGGAGGACTTGATAATCGAAATTGATGCTGTCTTTGTTGAGCCAACATAATTACCTCTATTGTAGAAGTATTATCATGCTATATCGCTCCTTCCTAACACAGTACCACCCAATCTGAGACCAATTGGCACCCTTACTTTCAGAAAAATAAGATTGAACAATAGGTAGATGACTTCTTGAAAAGAGGTTTATTCGGCCTAACACAAGTCCATTTGTAAGTCCAGTATTACTAGTGAAGAAGGATGACTCCTAGCATATGTGCATTGACTATCGTGCCCTCAACAAGATCACCATACCAGGCAAGTATGCTATTTTGAACAACGCTGAATTATATAGGGTTACCTACTTCTCTAAGATCAATTTACATTCAGGGTACCACCAAAGTCGTGTTCTGGATACTTATGTTCCTAAGATAGCCTTTAGAACCCACATTGGGCATTATTAATATGTCAGGTTGCTATTCAGTCTTACTAACAACCCTACAACATTCCAAGTTGCCATGAATGATCTGTTTAGACCATATCTTAGGAAGTTTGTGTTGGTCTCCTTTGACGATATCATGGTGTATAGCTCATCCCCTGATCAACATAACAACACCTTTACACAGTATTCCAAACCCTGCTACAACATTCCTACTATGCCAATTTCAAGAAGTGTGAACTGGGACAGACACGTGTGACCTTCTTGGGATATCTGATTTCAGTCCAAGGAGTAGAAACTGACTATGACAAAATAAGCATGGTAAGAGAGTGGGCTGCACCTTCCAATATTATAGAGCTTTGAGGATTTTTAGGGCTCACTAGCTACTAGAGGAGATTTGTCAAAAACTATGGTATGATTGCTCGTCCTCTTACTAATCTTACAAAAAAGAATGCCCTTTGTTAGTCCTTAGTTGCACAAAAGGCTTTTGAGAAGCTCAAAATTGCTTTGATTTTTTCACCTGTCCTTAGGCTCCTTAACTTTAACTTTGAATGTACTGTGGAATATGATGCCTCTTTGGAGGGGATGGGTGTTATTTTGTTGTAGTTAGAGCATACACCATTGCTTTTAGCAAGGGATTATCCTTCTCTACTAGGTATAAGTCCTCCTATGATCGAGAATTATTAGCTCTAGTGTTAGCCTTGTAAAAGTTGCTTCATTACTTAGTGGGACTCTATTTTATAGTCAGAACTAACCATGCCAACCTTAAGTACCTTCTTGAACAATAGGCACTCACTAATACGCAACAGCGCGTCATTCTTAAGTAGTTTCCCTTCGATTTCTTAATTTGCAAGGTGGGGAAAGAAAATAAAGGCGCTGATGCACTTTCTCAAAGGCCCCAAAATGCTGATTTCTTTCATCTAGTGGTGCCTTTACCCATGGAATTCTTAAAACTGGAAGACGCACTACTCCAAGATCCTTCTACAGCCACTACATTGTAGATTTATGGGAAAACCGTCAGTCTAGACCAGGATACATATTAGTAGGACAACAACTCTACTTTAACAAGCGTTTGATAATCCCTAAGAGTTCTTTGTTGCATACTAAGCTACTTAAGGAAGCCTATAAAACTCCTTTGGGTGGTTATGGTAGGTTCCTAAAAACTCTCAAGCACCTTATAGCCATCGTCTATTGGCCTCGATTAAAGTCAGATGTAAAGCATTTAGTGTAGCAATTCTTTGTTTACCAACGAAGTACGTATGAAACTTTATCACCTACTAGATTGTTGCAACCTATACCTGCTCCTAAATATAGGGGAAGATAGCAATTCAAGCTGAGCCAAGCTCGTTTGATAGGCAAATAAAGGTGGTCAATCGCTGCCTTGAGGGATATTTATGGTGCTTTGCTTATCAATAACAGTGAACCAGGAGCAAATTTTTATGCTGGGCCGAATATTCCTTCAACACTAGTTTCCACACTTTCACCAACACCACACCCTTCAAAGTGGTATATGGTTGGGACCCACTGTCGCTCCATCGTTTACCCAAGGTGAACTAGTGTTATAGAGCTTGCTGATCAGTCAGAGACCAGAGATCACATGTTACGTACGCCTATTTCGAGACAACCTCAAGAAAGTACAAGATCGGATAAAGTCTTATATGGATAAACACCAGTGTGAGCAAATCTTTGAAATAGTTGATGCTATCTTTCTTTGTATACAACCATTTAGAAAGCATTCACTTGCTCATTCGAAGTACACTAAGCTTTCCCCATGGTTCTTTGGACCTTACAAAATCTTAAAGAAGGTTAGCCCGGTAGCTTATGAGTTAGAGCTGCCTCCAAAAGCTCAAATCCACCCAGTTTTCCACGTTTCACTGCTACACCCTACATATGGCCACCCTCCTACAGACCCACCAGCATATTTACCAGTGTCCAAAGACTAAGTTACTATTAGAGTCCAAAGAGGTCCTATCCTACCGTTGTAATGGATCCCAATTGGAACTATTAATTAAATGGAAGGTCAGACCTATCAAAGAGGCATGTTGGGAAGACTCTGACCTTCTACTCTAGCAATACAAGATAGTTTTTTAGGGGGAGAGTAATGATATAACTCACAATTCTATCAGGACTTATCAGAGGCATAAAAGAGGGCATTAGTTGCTGAAGTTAACTAAGTCTAAATTAATTCAAATTTATTTTAATATTTTCAAGTCTGTTTCATTCATTTAGTAGTATAATAGGGCCACTATTGTTGTTATAGACCACTAAGTCATAAGTAGTCAGTTAGTCCCGATAATGTAGGGATATTTAATTCTTTCTATTATTGTTCATTGTATTTCCTATATTATAAATATGCTACTGAGCTCCTAAGCTAGCATAACATTGAATTCAATATAATTGCAGATCATTAAAGATTCTCCTTAGCTTATAAATCCCCTCTCAGTGAGATTCTTATTGTGAGTGCTTTAGGAGAGAGTAATTATTTCAATTCCTAATTTCTTTTTCCTAGTTACTGATATGTTCTCATCTTGTACTCTGAAATTTCCTAATGCTGATACTAGTTTTACTACTTGTTTTCCTAGTTGGTTTTTGAATAGTCAAGGAGGGTTTTGGTTTCAGGGTTGGGGCTAGGGTTGTAACACCCTAATTTTTAGGCCTAGAGATGCCAGAAAGAGAATTCAAGGGCATAATCGTAATTATGGGAAAGATCGGGCTGATAGCCGATGAGTACCATATTTTGCCAGAAAATAGAGAAAATAATGCTGATCATTTCATTGAACTGTGAAATGTGCATATGAGGTCTCTATGGGTATGAAAGAATTAGAAATGTGACCAAGGGTAGAATGGTCATTTTTGAAAAGTGTGCGCGGGAGCGTACTTTCAGGCAAAAATAGCCCGGTCCGGATAAAATATCTGAAAATACCGGGAGATAAAGAAAAGGATTCCGGGTTGAATGACGTCACACAGAATTTTGATTTGAGGTCCCGATTTTTCTGTAAAAATTCTCGAAGATGGGAATTTACAGTTATAATCGGTAAAGGAAGAGCAGTCCGAATAGAGATGATCGGACTATGGCCAGAGGCCATACAGTGTTTTCTAAGGCCCGTAGTGACACCAGGGAAGGCCCAGGCCATAATATCAATTCAGTGGTAAGAGGGGCCGGTGTCCAGGAAAAATGTGCAAAATGACGAAAATGCCCTTATGTTATAGAACAACTGAAGAATGAGTAAAGGGTATTTTGGTCATTTGGCTAAGGTTAGACAGTCAAGAAAGGGTATCTGGATAGTTGACCAGGGTCAGAGAATACTCTGGTAAATTATGAAAAGACAATAATGCCCCTAGACCTAGTAAGGTAAAGAAAGAAATGAAAGGACTTAAGTGCAATTATGGAAAATTTCAAGGCCAAAAAGGAAAGTAGACAAAAAGGTGGGGTCCTTAAGTGTAATTTTAGCCAAAAAAAAAGGGACTTAAGTGAAAAGAAGAAAAGTTCATTGGGGCTAAAGTATAATTAAAGAAAGTCAGGCCGGAAGTGGTTTGGACTGTCCGAAAGTATTTCAGTCCCAGATTTCACTGGTAGAGAGAGCAAGTGACACTCGGTAATCTGGCTTAATACAGGAATTTTTGAAGACTCCAGATAGCCAGAAATGGACTGATCGACCAAAAGTTATAAAAATTCATACCGGATATCCTAGATTTCAGATCTAGGTGAGAAAATACAGGATGATGCGTCCTTATGGGGCGGATGTCAGGAAACTGACAGAATACCGATAGGAGGCCTGTAGAAAAAGGTATTCACAAATCAGAAAATCCAGACGGGAGTGTGAGGCCTTCGGGTATCCGATAGGGAGATTTATCGGTATTTGAAAAGGGACTGAATGAGTTCGGATGAGTTCAGTCAGATGACTGATATGACTCACAGGGATGCCTGAATACCGCAGGCCAGTGTATCGGACAGAAGGAGCAGGTGTCCGGATATGTGTATAAACGGTGAATAATAGATAAAATATTCAATAATCATTGACAAGGGAGGATTCCTCGTAATGCGTGCCATGAAGGTAATGGACCCTGAAAGGCCCAATAATGGCCCGAACAAAGGCCCAGTAAGACCCTTGGACTGATAGGTGGGCCAGTGTTGTACAAAAGGGTAACTGATGAATGAAGGGCATTTTGGTCAATCTGGACAGGCCCAAAAGCCAAGGTACATGTAGATAAAGTTACTTAGAGTCAGTATATGCCCTGACAGAGCACAGAAGGGTGTAAAATGACGATTTTACCCTTAGGATTAAAATAGTGCAAGAAAGGGCACCCAGGGGTATTTTGGTAATTTGCCAAGGGATGTTTCTTGGGAATTGAGCCATCAGAGTACTTGAGCTTGATCAGAGACCCAAGATAATATTCCAAGGCCCATGAGGTATGTGGGAAAAAATGGCATTAAAATACTATTTTAATGCTGTTTCAATAAAGTAAAGTTACTCGGTCGGCACGATAACTGAGGAGGTGATCAGATAAAGTCCTGGACTTATCTAGACAGCATTGGAAGGCGTGACAGGTGCCAGTAAGATGCCACATGGCGCCAATATAGAGGAGGAAGAAAAAGTTGAGGACACGTGGCACAATCTTAGCCGGTGAGTCCAGTTTGTGGGAAATCGGACCGGACAGGTACCGGATTTTACTGGAAAGCTTCAAGAAGGCCTCAATTTTGCCATATGAGACATGTGACTGATTAGGTGTCCACTGAGGTGTGCACTGAGGTGTCCATGATGATGTCATGCATGATGCAGTAAAAGGAATAAAGAAAAATAGGAAATTCTGGAAAAACCAGGACCACAGGATCGGATGGCTTCAAAATTACAGGAATGCCATTGACCAAAACTATAAATACCCCCCCATTCATTTATATGCCACGGCCAAGCAAGGATAAGAGAGAGGAGGAAGTGCTAGAGAGAGAAAGTGAGAGGAAGAAAGAAAGAAAGAAAGTTCTGGCGGAGCTGGAAGCAGAATAGAGATGTAGAGTTCTGCTGAGCTTTTGAGGTAGTAACTAATCCTAGCTTTTATGTAATAGCTTTGTGATTTGTTGTGCTATTGTTTAGTTGGATTGTTGTCTTATATGTTATGTCTGAAGCTCTACGGTAATGCTATAATCATATGTTATTAAGCATGGAAGCACGCAGCATACTTATCTGTACACAATCACAAGCAAGCACTGTCACTCTGCATTACATATATTGTTATGATTGTTGCTACTGAGATTCCCCCGAATCTCATCCCAATAAATAACCCATTACAAGGGAAGGTTATGTGAAAGTGAATTTTGGGAATTTTAAGAGACGCCGTTATGTTGCCAAAATTACGACAAGATGGCAATAGTAGAGAAAGGAACTGATACGTACTGTGTACGTAGGTACTGTCTAAGGAGGCTGGAAGTGAGTGGACCTAGCCAGTTCATCCAATCTTTCCTGGCTACTTACGTAGAACGGTAGTTCTCACGGGAATTACCGAATTGGTACAAGATAAGTTACTTTCTGAAGATGAAGCGTAGCGGTTATGGTGCCGGATTTCAGGCAGGAAAAGATGCAATAGAGTTATGAGAATTTATGTACATGGCCAGATGTAAAACAACTTATTAATTAATAATTGTTGTTGTTTGGCATGTTTGACTGATATATGATGGATATATGCTTATGTATGTAATGTAGGTTGCTGAAAATTAACACTATGAACAGTAACCCGTGGGGACATGAGGATGTTTGACCCATAATTAAAAATAGTAAATGGATGAATAAATGTATGATATTTTTAAGGTAAATAGTAGACATACCAATCTTCGATTTTATATATAGTATGACTCATTTGGATGTCTACACAAGGAGATATAAATTATCAAAGTTGGGACCAGAATGCTGGATTCAGGAGAAAAATGTTGGATGAACAGTAGAGTTGTGACGTTGACTGATGTTGACTCGGTCAATGAATGGCCAACGAGTTATTTTTCCCTGAAAGATAATTGAGTTAGATTTAATTAGAAATTTGAACCACTTCATTTATATTTTTCTAGAATTAGTTATGATTTTTCAAAGTCAGGTCACTCATCTGGAATTTTCAAGTGAACAGTACTCGATAAGAGTAAAACTCCACATTGAGAAATTGGACTTCAATGACCTCGAAAGTGGTTCTAAATGCTATCAAATGGTCCCTAAGACATATGGAAGTAAGGATGTTTCAAGGGTTAGGGCTGAGCAAGTCACCTATGAATCTAATGTACCAAATGTACTCGGTTAATTTGAGCTAACCCATAAAGGGGACAAAATAGGTGGGTTTGGAAAATATATAACATTGGCTAGGGGCATATCCTCGAGTTAGTTTATGCATGTCCATATACATAAGCATATATATGTATGTGACTGACTTTGACATATCATCCTTGGTCATTGTGCAACCTTTTCCTGAGAGATATTTCTATAATTTTGACCAACTTCAGACTAGTAAAAAAGTGCACAGAATATGATTTAGAGTGCCATGCATGAAATTATTTCTTGTGATCTCCAACCAAATATTAGTCATTGTGAGCATGAATATCTTGCATATCTTTTATATTGTGCGTACTCTTGGTTAGTAAATGTGCTATGCATTGTCTTGATTTCTGTAAACGGATATATTATTTCCCATACCATGTGCATAAGTTCTCTTTGGAACCTCATATTCAATTTGTTGACTTTGTTGATCACTCTCATATCTCTTTTACACTTGTTTCTCTTTTGAAGGAAGTTGATTGGGAGGGATTCCAAAGGAACCAACTTACCTCATTCACCTTGGAGCCTGTCATATCCTAATTTTTCTCTATATCTGTATAAGACTGATAGAGAAAAGAGGTTTGCTAAAGATTATGATGATGAATAGAGAGGAAAAATGATGATTAGACAAAGGTATAAAGAAGAGGGACTAAAATGAAAAGTCTAAAAGTTTTATGGTGCAAAAATGAAAGTAGACAAAAGTTTTTGGCCATTAAGTGTAATTATGAGAAGTTAAGGGCCTAAAGTGTAATTTTTAAAAGTTTAGGGGCAAATTGGTAACTATAGAAAGTTGAGCCGGAAAAGGCCCAAAAATGCCCAAAAATAGTTTAGTATCAAATTTTCCCAGTAGATAGAGAAAATTAATTTAATAAGTTTAACGCAACACAGAATTTTGATTTGAGGTCCCCGATTAATTGATAAATTTTTTTCAAGATTGAGGAATTAGTACAGTATTTTCTGGACCTCAGAATTGGTAATAAATTCTTATAAATAATATAAGGATTTATGAAACTGACAGAAGTAAAAAAGGAGTCCTGTAGAATTAATTATAGAATTTATGGTGAAAAAGGACATCGATAAAAGGTTTAAAGGAAATGTATGTAATTCTTATCAGGACTTCTGGGTCTCAGAAAATTATGAGACTTTGCAGGGAATTCATTTTATAACAGAATAAATTTTTAAAAATGTTAGAACCATTAAAATAGGTGTATAGCATTGATTTCAAGACCAGGATAATTTAAGGATATCGGTATTGTTGGAAATTGTGCCCTAGGGGCCAATCATTGTATCATGTTATCATATTATTTGCATGTTTACTATGATGACAATCCTTGGATAACTCGTAATCTTATCCTAAATGTCCCTGGTCGGTCATCTATGTGGGAGCAGAGATGAAATAAGACCAGTATGACTTTGAAGATATATAGAGATATAAATCAAAGTCATAAGCACATGTAAGAGTACAGGGTGTTGGACCGACCCGCTATGAGAGAGCTGCATGGGTCAAGTCATAAGCTTCTCTCATATACAAGCCATGTCACTATGCCCTTTGACCTGAGATCATCATGGATTCCTACATGACAAACGCTCAGCTTTGACCTAGTCAAAAGTCACTTTTGACTGAGTGATCATAAAGGCTATGCTCGGGCTTAGTGGTTTTTCATGCGGAGGAATGTGAATGGTCAAGATGGAATTTGTCCCTCACATTCGTAGAGAGATATTACTGGGCCCCTCGATGAGTGAGTCTGAGAAATGTATGGCCATACTGGAATGGAAGGGTAGTTCCATTTCTATATTCAGACTACTCAGGGATCGAGAAAGTAACGGTCAGGAATAGGAGGATGACGTTCTCCATGCCTCATCCTTGACCGAAATATCGTGTGACAAAAGGGACGTGATATGGTTGTATGAAAGGTTATATCGTTTATCGATCCTCATATGTTTTGGGTAGTCGTAATGCCTTGCTAGAGACCGCTTACGACTTGTGGGTCAGTATAGTAACTGGGCCACTGCCAACTTCATATGGGCCTACAGGGTCGCACACAAAACAGCCCAATGCGAGCTATGATGTCCAGATTCATTGAATCTAAGAGATGTCTAAATTCAATGAATAATCTAGGGTGGATATATATATTTTATATATATATAAATTAGTTTATATATATATTATATAAATAATATAAGAGATATTTGTAAGATTTAATTTATAAGGATAAATTAAATCTCTATCAATTTTGAATTTGAATTTAAATGGATATGATCTATTTGAATTTGAAATTCAAATTGATAAGATATCTCAAATTTGATTTATGAGAATAAATTAAATATAATTCCGTCTTATCTTTATTTTAAATTAAATAAATAGGTGAATTAAATCTATGGGACGGATTTAATATAAACCATATTTATTTAATTAGTTTCTTATTAAATTATGCAATATATGATATTGTATTAATTCAGAATTAATATAAGATTAATTCTGAAGCCCAGCCCTATTGGAAGCCCGATAGCTTCCTATATATTTGACATTAGGAGCTAGGGTTCCAGACACAAGATAGATCTCTTCACACACATTCAGTCGTGAGAAAAGGGGGCAGGGAGAGTGCAAAAGGTTTGCACATAAGAAACTGCCGAGATAGAGAGGGTGAGGACGGAATCTCCAGAAAGCCCTAGAGGGACAAGAGGCGCTAGCACGTCGTTCGCAATTGGAACGCTGTTCGTGTGGATACCGGTAGAGGAAGCCGATCTGAGCTGTCGACTTCTACGATACGGCCAGACACGAAGAAAGGTCGCGACCAGAAAACACTTAGGTCGCGACCAAACGGGCATCTGAACGTCAGAAATCCGAAAAGAGGCGACAGGTCGCGACTAGAAGCAGAGTAGGTCGCGACTACAAACTCCAGAGGCGACAGGTCGCGACTAGAAGCTGAGGAGGTCGCGACTGAAAGTTCCAGAGGCGAGGAGTCGCGACTAGTGGACACTGAGGTCACGACCAAAGCTCGAGTACCGAAGGTAACACTTCTTTCTCCTTGACTTAAACACATTCGGTAGATCCTGGCTGGGAATGAAAAATTTTTAAAGTTAATTTCCGCTGCGTGTCTTCCAATTCCCAACAGGTATAAGGGAAGTGCCTTAGGATTTGTGAAACATCCTCCCTTAGACCCCTCAGAGTACACTTGCGGAAGCAATATTAGCTCAATCATATCTTAACTTAAGCCCAGAAATTTAAAATTTTACTCTTAAGTTCCTTATTCTGGATACATGATGATCAAGGAATTGGAATTAATAGAAGATATGCGCGATTGGAGCCCTCTATATCAAATGCAACTGACAGAGAATCCTTTCGGAGGAGTTCATGTCAGAGCTTGCATAGAAGATGAGATAAGAGAGGCTCAAAAGCAGGATAAGCTAACAGCAATATTCAAAGACAAGCTGGAGAAGGGGAAGACAAGGAATTTTGAGATATCCCCAGACGGATTACTACAGTTTCGGGGAAGACCCTATATCCCTAATGTTGTGGGATTAAGGGAAAGGATTCTGGAGGAAGCATATAAAAGTCGGTATACTATACATCCAGGTATGGCCAAGATGTACCATGATGTTAAAAGGTTATTTTGGTGGCCTAGATTGAAGAAAGATGTTGTGACTTACGTATCTAAGTGCTTGACCTGCCAGAAAGTGAAAGTTGAACATCAAAAGCCAGCAGGAATATTGCAGTCTCTAGAAATCCCTGAGTGGAAATGGGATGGGATTGCCATGGACTTTGTGGAAGGACTACCCTTGACTCCAAGTAGACACGATGCAGTATGGGTAGTAATTGATCGACTGACAAAGTCAGCACATTTTATGGTAATCAATAAGAGAGATTCTCTTGAAAAGCTGGCAAATCTGTATATAAAGGAGATCGTTAGGCTTCATGGTATCCCGAGCAGTGAAACATCCTCCCTTAGACCCTTCAGAGTGCACTTACAGAAGCGATATTAGCTCAATCATATCTTAACTTAAGCCCAGAAATTTAAAATTTTACTCTTAAGTTCCTTATTCTGGACCTTTAATTTGAAAATTAATTTATCTCATTCTACACATCCAAATGAGGCTTATTACCTATCCACGTAATGCCCCAGATGTTTACGACTGGCCTGCCAAATTCATAGCCAAACTCCTTCGTTTACTAGGTCAAACTGAGGTCAAAACACTGCTACCTCAGGACCTACGAATTTCTCCCTTAATTCCCCATGCACAAATTGAACATGCCAAACAATATTAATTATTAAATAATAAAATGTCATACAACAAAGCATACACCAAATTCTCATATTTCTATTACATCTTTTCCTGCCCGAATTTCGGCAGCATAACCGCTAGGCTTCATCTGTACAAAGAACTGAACCGTACTGATTCGGTAATTCCCTCATGAGAACTACCATTCTACGTAAGTACCCAGGAAAGACTGGATGAACCGGCTAGGTCCACTCACTTCCAGCCTCCTTAGACAGCACAAACGTACACAGTACTTATCATATACTGATGTTCAGTCTTAAATTCGGCAGCATAACGGTGTCTCTCAAAATTCTTAGAATTCACTTCAACATAATCTCCCTGTAATGGGTTAGATATGGGGAATGAGATTCGGGGGAATCTCAGTAGTAATAATCATAACAATATATGTAATGCAGAGTGACGATGCTTGCTTGTGATTGTGTACAGATAAGTATACTGCGTGCTTCCATATTCAATAACATATGATCATAGCATTGTAATAGAGCTTCAAGCATAACATATAAGACAACAATCCAACCAAATAATAGCACAACAAATCACAAAGCCATTACATATAAGCTAGGATTAGTTACTACCTCAAAGGCTCAGCAGAACTCTACTATCTCTATTCTGCTTCCAGCTCCGCCAGAACTTCCTTTCTTTCTTTCTTTCTCTCACTTTCTCTCTCTAGCACTTCCTTCTCACTCTAAAAAAGCTCCTTGACCATGCATGATGAATGAATGGGGGGTATTTATAGTTTTGGTCAATGGCATTTCCGTAATTTTGAAGCCATCTGATCCTGTGGTCCTGGTTTTTCCAGAATTTCCTATTTTCTTTTATTCCTTTTACTGCATCATGCATGACATCATCTCCATGCCACCTCATGGGACACCTCATATGTCACATGGCAAAATTGAAGCCTTCTTGGACACCTCATCAGCTGACTCAGCGGTTCCAGTCCAATCCAGTACCGGTCCGGTCCGATTTCCCACAAACTGGACTTACCGGCTAAGATTGTGCCACGTGTCCTTAACTTTTCTTCTTCCTCTAAGATGATGCCATGTGGCATCTGGAAGGGACCTTTTGCGCCTTCTAATGCTATCCAGATAAGTCCTGGACTTTATCTGATCACCTCCACGGTTATCGTGCCGACCGAGCAACTTTACTTTATGGAAACAGCATTAAAATAGTATTTTAATGCCACTTTTTCTCACATGCTTTATGGGCTACGTTTATGGGCCTTGGAATATTATCTTGTGTCTTTGATCAAGCTCAAGTACACTGATGGCTCGATTCCCAAGAAATAGCCCTTGGCAAATTACCAAAATACCCCTGAGTGCCCTTTCTTGCACTATCTTTACTCTAAGGGTAAAATCGTCATTTTACACCCTTCTGTACCCTGTCAGGGTATATACTGACTCTAAGTAACTCTATCTGTATGTACCTTAGCTTCTGGGCCTGTCCAGAATGACCAAAATGCCCTTCATTCATCTGTTACCCTTTTGTACAACACAGGGGCATTTTTGTAATTTCGCACTTTTCTGGGGTTTTGCCGGACACTGGCTCGCCTATTAGTCCAAGGGTCTTACTGGACCTTTGTTGGCGCCATTATTGGGCCTTTCTGGGTCCATTACCTCTATGGCACGTATTACGAGGAATCTTCCCCCGTTAATGTTTATTGAATATTTTATCTATTATTCACCGTTTATACCCATATCTGGACACCGGCTCCTTCTGTCCGATACACTGGCCTGCGGTGTTCAGGCATCCCTGTGAGTCATATCAGTCATCTGACTGAGGTCATCCGAACTCATTCAGTCCCTTTTCAAATACTGATAAATTTCCCTATCGGATACCCGGAGGCCTCACACTCCCGTCTGGATTTTCTAATTTGTGAATAACTTTTTCTACAGGCCTCCTATCGGTATTCTATCAGTTTCCTGATATCCGCCCCATAAGGACGCATCATCCTGTATTTTCTCACATAGATCTGAAATCTAGGATATCCGGTATGAATTTTTATAACTTTTGGACGATCAGTCCATTTCTGGCTATCTGGAGTCTTCAAAAAATCCTGTATCAAGCCAGATTACCGAGCGTCACTTACTCTCTCTACCGGTGAAATCTGGGACTGAAATGCTTTCGAACAGTCCAAACTACTTCCGGCCTGACTTTCTTTAATTATACTTTAGCCCCAAGGAACTTTTCTTCTTTTCAATTAAGTCCCTTTTTATTTGGCTAAAATTACACTTAAGGACCCCACATTTTTGTCTACTTTTTCTTTTTGACTTTATACTTTCCATAATTGCACTTAAGCCCCTTCATTTTCTTTCTTTTACAATTTAATCCCTTTCTTTGCATAAATGACCATCATATCTCTAGAGACTTTCACTATATCAGTCCCTGGACTTATTTGCAGTTTAGTCCCTAAAAACCATCTATATGTTTCGGGGACTTCTGCTCAAAGGGATATTCCTCACATTCCTCATTTTGACCCTAGGTGAACTGTCCCGATTCTGTAGGTTAAAGACTTAACTCATCTTTAAATCCTGAAGGACTTAGCTCATCCCTCGGATTCCTACAAAATACAGGTAAGTGATCCGCCCATATCAGATTACTACCCTGGGACTACGGGTTTAGCAGCCTGCCCATATCAGACTACTTCCCAGTTCCCTTAGACCAAAAATCGGGATGTTACAATTTGTGCCAATTAGCAATTGGACCTAAGGAAGACTTAAGATTTCATCCTAGGGCAGCCTAATAAGTCCCAAAAGTTGTATAGGAGACCAAGTCTAATAATGAACAATTTATAATTTTTTGAAAAAGAAAAAAAAGGGATAAAGGAGAATTAGGGTTTTGCACATGGTGGGTCTCACAAGCTTTACACTTGGCACCAAGAAGAAGAAAGGAAGGTTATCACATGTGCTAAAATGCAATAAAATAATATAATAATTAACCTAATGATGATTAAGGTTAATTAATCCAAAAACTAACCAATCAAGTTCAAGATTAGGCCATTGTAATAATTAGGACAAGTGAGGACATTATAGACCCAAGGTGCCAAAATTTTGGCTATAAATACCCCTTCCTCCTTCACAATTTCGTGCACCTAGAGGACCTTTTGGGAAACCATGCCAAAATGAAGAGAGAACACAAAATAAGATCAAGGAGGAGCCACCTAAGCAAGTATCTAAGGTAAGAGATCCTTCATAGTTTATTTATAAGTGTTTTGGAAGGAAGAAACTTAGGCTTCAATGGTTAGAAACTTCATTCTTCCCTTGGAACCCTTGCTGTCCAAAATTCAAAGTTAAAGGAGGAAGAGGAAAATTAAGTTAGAACTATGAAATTGTTGCTTAAACAAGTTAGTTAGATGATCGGTCTGCACTGTTCATGATAGAAGGAGATGGAATTTCAATGATCTAATGCTTCCATTGAATTTATATGATGATTTTGTGTAGAATTAGATAGGTTTTGAACCTTGGAAGCATTGGAATTGAAGGTTGTAATGGTTGAAATTCTTCTCTATTACTGTTCACTCACATGAACAGTGATTGGATTTTCATGATTTTGATACTTCCAATGGTTTTAAAATGAAAAGTTGTGTGGGATAAAGTAGATAAACAAGTATGGGAAGCATTGGAATCAAAATGAGAATTTTTGGAAGAATTATGCATATTTTTCAAACCTGTCCAGAACAGTGCATGAGAGCTAGAATTTCATGATTCTAAGCTCATAAATGGATTCAAAAGGTGAAATTGTGTAAGGTCAAGTCAAGACATCAATTGATTCAAATGCCAAGTCAATTAGTAAAGATTAAGGAAAGTTAATGTAGTTAAGTAAAAGGAAGTAAAGCAATAAGGTAGTAAACTTATTCTAAACTTGTATGTGTTGAATGTATGCTTGGTTGTGCTATGGCTATTTGAATTGTGTTGCATATGTGTATATGATTGAAGCTCTGTTTCTATTATTACTTTGGCCAATTGTATTTCGTATGATACATTGAAGCATGCACATTACACAATGTTAACACTTTCACAAGCAAGCACAAGTATTTACATTAATACATGCATTGTTTAGTACTATTTGCTACTGAGATTTCCCCAGAAATCTCACCCCCTCCATGTAATCCCAATCCCAACAGGTTTATTGTAACATCCCGATTTTTGAGTCTAGGAGAACTGGGAGGTAGTCTGATATGGGCAGGCTTCTAAACCCGTAGTCCCAGGGTAATAATCTGATATGGGCGGATCACTTACCTATATTTGGTAGGAATTAATCCGAGGGATGAGCTAAGTTCCTCAGGATTTAAAGACGAGTTAAGTCTTTGACCTACCAAATAGGGACAGTTCACCTAGGTTTAAAAAGAGGAATGTAAGGAATATCCTAAGTCTTAAGCCTAGGAATTCTGCAGGTAGCTAGATATGGGCTGGCTCCTGAGTGAGATAACTTGATATGGGCGGGTTGTCGAGCCTTTCAATTAACGATAACTCCCAAAGAGTTCAGGGGATGAGTTGTTGGAAGAGAATTTCAAGAACTTAAGATGAAGGATAAGAAGATAAGTAAAGAGGCCAGAAAGAGAATGCAGGGGCATAATCGTAATTATAGGAAAGATCGGGCTGGTAGCCGATGAGTACCATATTTTGCCAGAAAATAGAGAAAATTATGCTGATCATTTCACTGAATAGTGAAATATGCATATGAGGTCCCTAAGAGTATTGAAAAATGATCAAGGGTAAAATGGTCATGTTGAAAACCGCGCGTGAGCATACTTTCAGGCCAAAACAGCCCCAGTCCGGATAAAATATCTGAAAATACCGGGAGATAGAGAAAAGAATTCCGGGTTGAATGAGGAGTCACGGAATTTTGATTTGAGGTCCCGATTTTCTGTAAAAAGTTCCTAAAGATGGGAATTTACAGTTATAATCGAAAAGCGGTCCAAATAGAGATGTTCTCGGGAAATGTGCCATCAGAGTACTTGGGATTTATCAGAGACCCAAAAATGTAGGCCCAGTGATACATGGGGAAAAGTGCCATTAAAATAATATTTTAATGCTGTATAAAAAAAAGTAGAAGTTACTCGGTCAGCACGATAACCGAGGAAGTAATCAGATAAAGTCCTGGACTTATCTGGATAGCATTGGTTGGCGTGAAAAGGTGTCTTGTGGGATCCACCTTGACGCCACATGGCACTGATATAGAGGAAGCAGATAAAACTAAGGACACGTATTTCGGTGCAAGACTCTGGAATTCTCCAGAACTGGTGAGTCAGTAGGCTGAGTCAGCAAGTAATTATGAGGGGTGGTGAGTCAGCAGGATGAGTCAGCATGTAATTATGAGGGGTGGTGAGTCACCATGGTGAGGTGTCCCATGATGATGCAATAAAGGGAGTAAAGAATATAGGAAACTCTTGGATAAATGATGGCCACAAGTTAAGTGGTGAGTCACCATGGTGAGGTGTCCCATGATGACATCACCATGATGATGCAATAAAGGGAGTAAAGAATATAGGAAATTTTTGAAAAAATGGTGGCCACAAGTTAAAGTTCTTGCTAATTACAAGAATGCCATCCATAAAAACTATAAATACCCCCCCTTGCCATTAATTCTTCATGGCCAAGAGCCCCCTTAGAGAGAGAAGTGAGTTCTAGAGAAAGAAAGTGAAAGAAAGAAAGAAGGAAGGAAGTTCTGGAGGAGCTAGAAGCAGTATAGAGATAGTAGAGTTCTGCTAAGCTAGCCAGGTAGTAACTAATCCTAGCTTTTATGTAATGGCTTTGTGATTTGTTGTGCTATTGTTTGGTTGGATTGTTGTCTTATATGTTATGTTTGAAGCTCTACATAATGCTATGATCATATGTTTTTATTGAGTATGGAAGCACGCAGCATACTTATCTATACACAGTCATAAGCAAGCACTGTCACACTGCATTATATATATTGTTATGATTATTACTACTGAGATTCCCCCGAATCTCATCCCCAATGTATAACCCATTACAGGGAGGTTATGTTAAAGTGATTTTTGAGAATGCTGAAAGACGCTGTTATACTGCTGAAATTATGGAAAAATATCAGTAGTGAAGAAAAGAGATGATACGTACTGTGTATGTAGGTACTATCTAAGGAGTCTGGAAGTGAGTGGACTTAGCCGGTTCATCCAGTCTTTCCTGGGTACTTACGTAGAATGGTAGTTCTCATGGGAATTACCGAATCAGTACAAAATTACTCAGAAAAGATGATGTAAAAAATGTTATACTGCCGAATTTCAGGCAGGAAAGATGTAATAGAAATATGAGAATTTTGTGCATGCCTGATGTATAACAATTTATTCTTTGATAATAAATATTGTTTGGCATGTTTGATTGATATGTGATTAATGTATGCATAAGAATATGCAAAGTTGATTGCTGGCATGAACAGTAACCCGTGGTAATATAGTGATGTTTGATCTATAATTAAAAATAGTAAATGATTGAATAAATGTATGATATTTTTATGATAAATAGTAGACATACCAAGATTCGATTTGATATATAGAATGCATCATTTAGATGTCTACACATGGAGATATAAATTATCAAAGTTGGGACCAAAATGCTGGATTCAGGAGAAAATAACTGGATGAATAGTAAATTTATAACGTTGATTGACATTGACTTGGTCAAGGCGTGGTCAACGAGTTATTTTTACATGAAATATTATTGAGTTAGCTTCATGTAGCAATTTGAACCACTTCATTTCTATTTTTCTAGAATTAGTTATGATTTTTTGAAGTCAGATCACTCATCTGGAATTTACACAGTTAACAGTACTCGATAAGAGTAAAACTCCAGATTGAGAAATTGGACTTCAATGACCTTGAAAGTGGTTCGAAATGCTACCAATTGGTCCCTAAGACGTACGAAAGTAAGGATGTTTCATTTATGAATGATGAAAGAGGATGAAGATGCATGAAGAGAAGATAAGATTGGTTAATGTAAATGTCATATGATGTTATGTGTAGAATTGTTGCAAGTAATGATGCTGTATGACCAGTTTAAGCAACAATATTTATGATATAATGAAAAATAGTAAATGATGGAATAAATGTATAAAATTTTACAGACATTAAGTTAACATGTCAAGATTCATTTTCACACCAAGAACGCCTTATTTAAATGTCTGTACAAAGAGAACGAATTTTTCAAAATCAGGGACCAGAATCTGTTTTTAGAATTTTTGACCAAATGAACAGTAATATTTAACGATTAAAATGTATTAATTGGATAAGTATTTTATCAAGAAATTATTTTTCCCTTAAACTTAAACAGTTAGCTTCAAGTATAATTTTGGACCACTTCATTTTGAGTTTTCTAGAATTAATTATGATTTTTTGAAGTTCGTCGCCTAATCTAGAATACCATATGAACAGTAACTCGCCAAGAGTAAAAATTCTAGATTTAGCTAATGGACTTCAAGGGTCATGTAAGTAGTTCTAAATACTACCAAATGGTCCCTAAGACATACGAAAATAAGGATGTTATAGAGACTCTACCAATCAACCCCGAACCACCACCAAGAATGCTTGGTGTGAAAGAAGGATCAACCATCCATAAAGTTATGATTCTCATAAAGGATGAGAATTTCATTTTCAAGAGTTTGAAAAGATTTCGAACATCCGATTTTCCCCTTCCTCTTCTCTCATTTGTTGCTTTAATTGATTGATAATTTGATGAGCTTGATTGTTTAGCTTGAGTGTAAGGGGACCAATCTAGTAGCAAAAAGTAGCACTTTAGGATGTTTTGTTTACATGGTTCAGGCTTCCATTCCGATGTTTATGGTTTGTTGATCCACACATTATGTCATGTTTTCTATCGCATTGAGGTTTGTACACAATTGCACACAAGTGGATCATATTTTGATGGCTAGACGCCTTCTCACACAAGTGGTTACACATTTGCACACTTTTGCTTTGTGACTTTGATCTTGATTCTGATTTAATTTGTATTGAGGTCACAATGAAAAGTGTGAGTATGAGGGGAGTTCATGATAACTAGTTCTATGATGTTGAGATCTCTGCTGGGACTATCTCTATTTCTTTATATTCAATGAAAAGTGTAAGGGGACCAATTTTGCGAAGCAAGGAAATGCAGAGGGAGAAACTGAAACAGAGGAAGGCAAGGTGCGCTGTGGAGTAGGGAAGGAGATTCAGACGGGTTGCGCGCGCTGTGGAAATTGTGGGGTATGTGGGGTATGTGGGGTCTAAGAAAGAAGGAGTCTGATGGCAAAAACATAGCGCTGAGTGTGTTACTAAGGTCGCGACAATTAAATTACATGGTCACGACTAATATACACCGAGAGGTATGGTCGCGATATATAAAGGTACTTGTAATATCCTTAATTTCTGTACTGATTTCCATGCACAGATTAAATGGAATATATGAGTTCTGTTTCAGGAAAAAGATGTGGTCCTTTATGTAAAGAAAATGATTAAATTGCAAAAGAAAAGAAATGAAAAGACTTAAATGCAAATATGGGAAGTTTAAGGTTAGGAAGGAAAGGTAGACAAAAATGTGGTAATTTTAGCCAAATAAAGGTACTTAAGTGCAAAGAAGAAAAAGTTCCCTGGGGCTAAAGTATAATTAAAGAAAATTAGGCCAGAAGTGGTTTGGACTGACCGGTGGCATTTCAGTCCCAGATTTTACCAGAAGATAGGGCAAGTGACGCTGGATAATCCAGCCTAATACTGGAATTTTTGAAGACTTCAGATAGCCAGAAATGGATTGATCGTCCAAAAGTTATAAAAATTCATACCGGATACCCTAGATTTCAGATATAAGTAAGAAATTACAAGATGATGCACCTTTATGGGGCGGATGTCAAGAAACTGACAGAATACCGATAGGAGGTCTGTAGGAAAAAGTTATTCACAAAATAGCAAATTCAGACTGGAGTGTGAGGCCTCCGGGGATCCGGGTAGGAGATTTATCGGTATTTTTAAAGGGGCTGAATGCGATCGGATGACTTCAGTCAGATGACTGTTATAACCCACAGGGATGCCTGAACACAGTAGGAGATTGTATCTGGGAAAAGGAGCCGGTGTCCGGAAAGGTGTATAATCGGTAAATAATAATTAAAATATTCGGTGAACTTGGGCAGAGGAAGATTCCTGGTAATGCGTGCCATATAGGTAATGGGCCCAGGAAGCCCAAAAATGGCGCCATTAGAGGCCCAATAAGACTATTGGACGATAGGTGGGCCAGTGTTTAGCAGAACCCCGGAAAAGTGCGAAATTACGAAAATGCCCCTGTGTTGTACAAAAAGGGCAGCAGATGAATGGAGGGCATTCTGGTCATTCTGGACAGGCCTAGAGGCTAATACATATCTAAATAAGGTTGACTAGAGCCAGTATATGCTTTGACCAGGTTCAAAAAGGTGTGAAATTAAGATTTTGCCCTTAGGGTTAATATAGGACAAGATAGGGCATTAAGGGCATTTTGGTCATTTCGCAGGGGATCTGTAACTGAGTCTGGACCCAGTATTAAAAAGTTAATGATATAAAGGGTCTAGATACTAAATGTGAGGTCAGTAGACATAAAAAGGATTTTTAGAAAAATCAGATTCAGAAAACAGCACGTTTTTCGAGGAGGCGGACCGGGCCGGTACCGGATTGGACCGGAAAGCTTCCGGAAGGCTCTAGCTCTCTCTCAATTTTTCCATGTGAAGAATGTGGGAGGTGAGGTGTCCCATGAGTTGGCATTGAGTGATGTCATGCATGATGCAGTAAAAGGAATAAAGAAAAATAGGAAATTCAGGAAAAACCAGGACCACAGGATGATAAGTCTTCAAAATTATGAGATTGCCATTGCTCAACACTATAAATACCCCCCCTAGCTCCTCATTTCGGCACAAGCAAGAAAGAGAGGAAGAAAGAAGTTCTCGAGAGAGAAACTGAGAGAAAGAAAGAAGTAAGGAAGTTCTGGTGAAGTTGGAAGTAGTAGAGAAGTTCTGAAGCTCTGCTTTTGAGGTAGCAACTAATCCTAGCTCTTATGTAATGTCTTTGTGATTTGTTGTGCTTTTGTTTGGTTGGATTGTTGTCTTATATGTTATGCTTGAAGCTCTATTCCAATGCTATGATCATATGTTATTGAATATGGGAGCATGCAGCATACTTATCTATAAACAATCACAAGCAAGCACCGTCACCTGCATTACATATATTGTTATGATTATTGCTACTAGGATTCTTTTGAATCTCATTCCCAAATATAACATTACAGGGGAGGTTCTATCAAAATAGAATTTGTAAATCTTAAGAGACGCCGGTAGGCTGCCGAAATTCCGGCAACGAAGAGGGAACAAAGAAAGGAACTGATACGTACTGTGTACGTAGGTGCTGTCTAAGGAGGCTGGAAGTGAGTGGACCTAGCAGGTTCATCCAGTCTTTCCTGGGTACTTACGTAGAATGGTAGCTCCTACGGGAATTACCGAATCGGTACAAGATCGGCTACTTTCTACAGATAGAATGTAGCAGTTATGCTGTCGGATTTTAGACAACGGAAAGTGTAACAGAAATATGAGAATGTTAAACATGCACTGTTGTATAACATTAGATTATTTAATAATATTTGTTATCTGGCATGTTTGACTGATATGTGATGTATGTATGCACTAATATGTAAAGTTGGTTGCTAAAAAATGGCCTTGTGAACAGTAACTCGTGAAGACCTATGGATGTTTGATAAATCTTTAAAAATAGAGAATGGTTGATTAAATGTATGATATTTTTATTGTAAATAGTAGACATCCTAATATTTAATTTGATATATAGAGTGCCCCATTTGGATGGATATACGAAAAGATATAAATTGTTAAAGTTGGGACTAGAATGCTGGATTCAGGAGGAAATCATTGGATGAACAGTAAAGTTGAAAGGTTGACCCACGCTGAATTTGTCAAGAAATGGACAACCAGTGATTTTTCCCTGAAATATAATTAAGTTATCTTCATGTATCAATTTGAACCACTTCATTTCTATTTTTCTAGAATTAGTTATGATTTTTCAAATTCAGGTCACTATTCTGGAATTTGCCATAGTGAACAGTACCCGATGAGAATAAAATTCCAGATTAAGAGTTTAGACCTCAATGTCCCTGAAAGTGGTTCTAAGTACTACTGAATAGTCCCTAAGATATATAAAAATAGGGATGTGACAGTACTTACGTCATGACATTAATTCACAGGGCTCTAATCTGCCCATACCCACATAAGTCGCGACCTATATGTCATATAGTCGTGACTATATTCAATAACACTCCCTAATGAATTCTAAACTTTGTCCTAACTCTCCCCAAATAACCCTAACCATTTCCACAGCAATTCAACACACAACTCAGTGCAGATTTTTCAATGAAGCTCCCAGTCACATTCAAGTCATACAAGGTAATACAAGTAAAGCAAAGATGACAGGATGGGTAAGCTAAAGTCATGCATGTGAGTGTGTGGATGGAAAGGTATCCATTGATGAGCGTGCGACACATGGACAGTAACGGGGAAGTGGAACAAAGCATAAATAAAACAAGAATAAACAGAAATAAACTGAAGACATAAAGAACATAACTGAAAATGGAATCTAATCTACTGAATCATCCTTTTCCTAAGCTCAACCTATCATAGCAAACATCATATCGAAAAACTTGTAAATGGTGAGAGATAGGAAAGAGACAACTTGGCCTTAGGGTGGCGGGTGGACTCAATAAACTTTGAGAGATAGCTGTTTGATTGGACGATCTCCCCCATGGCTTTCTCTCTCCACTTTAAAGTGCCACGGTCGTGTATTTTGTGCTGAGATTCGTCCAAGCTTGTCTTGAATCTTCCCTCTTTAAACTTGAACTTGCCTAACTGTGGTTGGCATGTAGCAGCAACAGAGTTGGGAGGTTTTCCCTTTGCATCCTTCGTACATTCCTTGCGGTTGCTCTTATCCAGCTTGTGTGGGTTCCCCAATTTGTCCTCTACTCCCTCAAACGTCGCACCGAGCTGATGTTGGTCTACAATTATTTTTCCCTTAAACTTAAAGAGTTAGCTTCAAGTATAATTTTGGACCACTTCATTTTGAGTTTTCTAGAATTAATTATGATTTTTTGAAATTCGTCGCCTAATCTAGAATACCATATGAACAGTAACTCGCCAAGAGTAAAAATTCTAGATTTAGCTAATGGACTTCAAGGGTCATGTAAGTAGTTCTAAATACTACCAAATGGTCCCTAAGACATACGAAAATAAGGATGTTATAGAGCCTCTACCAATCAACCCCGAACCACCACCAAGAATGCTTGGTGTGAAAGAAGGATCAACCATCCATAAAGTTATGATTCTCATAAAGGATGAGAATTTCATTTTCAAGAGTTTGAAAAGATTTCGAACATCCGATTTTCCCCTTCCTCTTCTCTCATTTGTTGCTTTAATTGATTGATAATTTGATGAGCTTGATTGTTTAGCTTGAGTGTAAGGGGACCAATCTAGTAGCAAAAAGTAGCACTTTAGGATGTTTTGTTTACGTGGTTCAGGCTTCCATTCCGATGTTTATGGTTTGTTGATCCACATATTATGTCATGTTTTCTATCGCATTGAGGTTTGTACACAATTGCACACAAGTGGATCATATTTTGATGGCTAGACGCCTTCTCACACAAGTGGTTACACATTTGCACACTTTTGCTTTGTGACTTTGATCTTGATTCTGATTTAATTTGTATTGAGGTCACAATGAAAAGTGTGAGTATGAGGGGAGTTCATGATAACTAGTTCTATGATGTTGAGATCTCTGCTGGGACTATCTCTATTTCTTTATATTCAATAAAAAGTGTAAGGGGACCAATTTTGCGAAGCAAGGAAATGCAGAGGGAGAAACTAAAACAGAGGAAGGCAAGGTGCGCTGTGGAGTAGGGAAGGAGATTCAGACGGGTTGCGCGCGCTGTGGAAATTGTGGGGTATGTAGGGTCTGAGAAAGAAGGAGTCTGATGGCAAAAACATAGCGCTGAGTGTGTTACTAAGGTCGCGACAATTAAATTACATGGTCACGACTAATATACACCGAGAGGTATGGTCGAGATATATAAAGGTACTTGTAATATCCTTAATTTCTGTACTGATTTCCATGCACAGATTAAATGGAATATATGAGTTCTGTTTCAGGAAAAAGATGTGGTCCTTTATGTAAAGAAAAGGATTAAATTGCAAAAGAAAAGAAATGAAAAGACTTAAATGCAAATATGGAAAGTTTAAGGTTAGGAAGGAAAGGTAGACAAAAATGTGGGGTCTTAAAGTGTAATTTTAGCCAAATAAAGGTACTTAAGTGCAAAGAAGAAAAAGTTCCCTGGGGCTAAAGTATAATTAAAGAAAATTAGGCCAGAAGTGGTTTGGACTGACCGGTAGCATTTCAGTCCCAGATTTTACCAGAAGATAGGGCAAGTGACGCTGGATAATCCAGCCTAATACTGGAATTTTTGAAGACTTCAGATAGCCAAAAATGGATTGATCGTCCAAAAGTTATAAAAATTTATACCGGATACCCTAGATTTCAGATATAAGTAAGAAATTACAAGATGATGCACCTTTATGGGGCGGATGTCAAGAAACTGACAGAATACCGATAGGAGGTCTGTAGGAAAAGTTATTCACAAAATAGCAAATTCAGACTGGAGGGTGAGGCCTCCGGGGATCCGGGTAGGAGATTTATCGGTATTTTTAAAGGGGCTGAATGCGATCGGATGACTTCAGTCAGATGACTATTATAACCCACAGGGATGCCTGAACACAGTAGGAGATTGTATCTGGGAAAAGGAGCCGGTGTCCGGAAAGGTGTATAATCGGTAAATAATAATTAAAATATTCGGTGAACTTGGGCAGAGGAAGATTCCTGGTAATACGTGCCATATAGGTAATGGGCCCAGGAAGCCCAAAAATGGCGCCATTAGAGGCCCAATAAGACTATTGGATGATAGGTGGGCCAGTGTTTAGCAGAACCCCGGAAAAGTGCGAAATTACGAAAATGCCCCTGTGTTGTACAAAAAGGGCAGCAGATGAATGGAGGGTATTCTGGTCATTCTGGACAGGCCTAGAGGCTAATACATATCTAAATAAGGTTGACTAGAGCCAGTATATGCTTTGACCAGGTTCAGAAAGGTGTGAAATTAAGATTTTGCCCTTAGGGTTAAAATAGGACAAGATAGGGCATTAAGGGCATTTTGGTCATTTCGCAGGGGATCTGTAACTGAGTCTGGACCCAGTATTAAAAAGTTAATGACATAAAGGGTCTAGATACTAAATGTGAGGTCAGTAGACATAAAAAGAATTTTTAGAAAAATCAGATTCAGAAAACAGCACGTTTTTCGAGGAGGCGGACCGGGCCGGCACCGGATTGGACCGGAAAGCTTCCGGAAGGCTCTAGCTCTCTCTCAATTTTTCCATGTGAAGAATGTGGGAGGTGAGGGTCCCATGAGTTGGCATTGAGTGATGTCATGCATGATGCAGTAAAAGGAATAAAGAAAAATAGGAAATTCAGGAAAAACCAGGACCACAGGATGATAAGTCTTCAAAATTATGAGATTGCCATTGCTCAACACTATAAATACCCCCCCTAGCTCCTCATTTCGGCACAAGCAAGAAAGAGAGGAAGAAAGAAGTTCTCGAGAGAGAAACTGAGAGAAAGAAAGAAGTAAGGAAGTTCTGGTGAAGTTGGAAGTAGTAGAGAAGTTCTGAAGCTCTGCTTTTGAGGTAGCAACTAATCCTAGCTCTTATGTAATGTCTTTGTGATTTGTTGTGATTTTGTTTGGTTGGATTGTTGTCTTATATGTTATGCTTGAAGCTCTATTCCAATGCTATGATCATATGTTATTGAATATGGGAGCATGCAGCATACTTATCTATACACAATCACAAGCAAGCACCGTCACCTGCATTACATATATTGTTATGATTATTGCTACTAGGATTCTTTTGAATCTCATTCCCAAATATAACATTACAGGGGAGGTTCTATCAAAATAGAATTTGTAAATCTTAAGAGACGCCGGTAGGCTGCCGAAATTCTGGCAACGAAGAGGGAACAAAGAAAGGAACTGATACGTACTGTGTACGTAGGTGCTGTCTAAGGAGGCTGGAAGTGAGTGGACCTAGCAGGTTCATCCAGTCTTTCCTGGGTACTTACGTAGAATGGTAGCTCCTACGGGAATTACCGAATCGGTACAAGATCGGCTACTTTCTACAGATAGAATATAGCAGTTATGCTGCCGGATTTTAGACAACGGAAAGTGTAACAGAAATATGAGAATGTTAAACATGCACTGTTGTATAACATTAGATTATTTAATAATATTTGTTATCTGGCATGTTTGACTGATATGTGATGTATGTAAGCACTAATATGTAAAGTTGGTTGCTGAAAAATGGCCTTGTGAACAGTAACTCGTGAAGACCTATGGATGTTTGATAAATCTTTAAAAATAGAGAATGGTTGATTAAATGTATGATATTTTTATGGTAAATAGTAGACATCCTAAGATTTAATTTGATATATAGAGTTCCCCATTTGGATGGATATACGAAAAGATATAAATTGTTAAAGTTGGGACCAGAATGCTGGATTCAGGAGGAAATCATTGGATGAACAGTAAAGTTGAAAGGTTGACCCACGCTGAATTTGTCAAGAAATGGACAACCAGTGATTTTTACCTGAAATATAATTAAGTTATCTTCATGTATCAATTTGAACCACTTCATTTCTATTTTTCTAGAATTAGTTATGATTTTTCAAAGTCAGGTCACTATTCTGGAATTTGCCATAGTGAACAGTACCCGATGAGAATAAAATTCCAGATTAAGAGTTTAGACCTCAATGTCCCTGAAAGTGGTTCTAAGTACTACTGAATGGTCCCTAAGATATATAAAAATAGGGATGTGACAGTAATTACGTCATGACATTAATTCACAGGGCTCTAATCTGCCCATACCCACATAAGTCGCGACCTATATGTCATATAGTCGTGACTATATTCAATAACACTCCCTAATGAATTCTAAACTTTCTCCTAACTCTCCCCAAATAACCCTAACCATTTCCACAGCAATTCAACACACAACTCAGTGCAGATTTTTCAATGAAGCTCCCAGTCACATTCAAGTCATACAAGGTAATACAAGTAAAGCAAAGATGACAGGATGGGTAAGCTAAAGTCATGCATGTGAGTGTGTGGATGGAAAGGTATCCATTGATGAGTGTGCGACACATGGACAGTAACGGGGAAGTGGAACAAAGCAGAAATAAAACAAGAATAAACAGAAATAAACTGAAGACATAAAGAACATAACTGAAAATGGAATCTAATCTACTGAATCATCCTTTTCCTAAGCTCAACCTATCATAGCAAACATCATATCGAAAAACTTGTAAATGGTGAGAGATAGGAAAGAGACAACCTGGCCTTAAGGTGGCGGGTGGACTCAATAAACTTTGAGAGACAGCTGTTCGATTGGACGATCTCCCCCATTGCTTTCTCTCTCCACTTTAAAGTGCCACGGTCGTGTATTTTGTGCTGAGATTCGTCCAAGCTTGTCTTGAATCTTCCCTCTTTAAACTTGAACTTGCCCAACTGTGGTTGGCATGTAGCAGCAACAGAGTTGGGAGGTTTTCCCTTTGCATCCTTCGTACATTCCTTGCGGTTGCTCTTATCCAGCTTGTGTGGGTTCCCCAATTTGTCCTCTACTCCCTCAAACGTCGCACCGAGCTGATGTTGGTCTACAATTATTTTTCCCTTAAACTTAAAGAGTTAGCTTCAAGTATAATTTTGGACCACTTCATTTTGAGTTTTCTAGAATTAATTATGATTTTTTGAAGTTCGTCGCCTAATCTAGAATACCATATGAACAGTAACTCGCCAAGAGTAAAAATTCTAGATTTAGCTAATGGACTTCAAGGGTCATGTAAGTAGTTCTAAATACTACCAAATGGTCCCTAAGACATACGAAAATAAGGATGTTATAGAGCCTCTACAATCAACCCCGAACCACCACCAAGAATGCTTGGTGTGAAAGAAGGATCAACCATCCATAAAGTTATGATTCTCATAAAGGATGAGAATTTCATTTTCAAGAGTTTGAAAAGATTTCGAACATCCGATTTTCCCCTTCCTCTTCTCTCATTTGTTGCTTTAATTGATTGATAATTTGATGAGCTTGATTGTTTAGCTTGAGTGTAAGGGGACCAATCTAGTAGCAAAAAGTAGCACTTTAGGATGTTTTGTTTACGTGGTTCAGGCTTCCATTCCGATGTTTATGGTTTGTTGATCCACACATTATGTCATGTTTTCTATCGCATTGAGGTTTGTACACAATTGCACACAAGTGGATCATATTTTGATGGCTAGACGCCTTCTCACACAAGTGGTTACACATTTGCACACTTTTGCTTTGTGACTTTGATCTTGATTCTGATTTAATTTGTATTGAGGTCACAATGAAAAGTGTGAGTATGAGGGGAGTTCATGATAACTAGTTCTATGATGTTGAGATCTCTGCTGGGACTATCTCTATTTCTTTATATTCAATAAAAAGTGTAAGGGGACCAATTTTGCGAAGCAAGGAAATGCAGAGGGAGAAACTGAAACAGAGGAAGGCAAGGTGAGCTGTGGAGTAGGGAAGGAGATTCAGACGGGTTGCGCGCGCTGTGGAAATTGTGGGGTATGTGGGGTCTCAGAAAGAAGGAGTCTAATGGCAAAAACATAGCGCTGAGTGTGTTACTAAGGTCGCGACAATTAAATTACATGGTCACGACTAATATACACCGAGAGGTATGGTCGCGATATATAAAGGTACTTGTAATATCCTTAATTTCTGTACTGATTTCCATGCACAGATTAAATGGAATATATGAGTTCTGTTTCAGGAAAAAGATGTGGTCCTTTATGTAAAGAAAAGGATTAAATTGCAAAAGAAAAGAAATGAAAAGACTTAAATGCAAATATGGAAAGTTTAAGGTTAGGAAGGAAAGGTAGACAAAAATGTGGGGTCTTAAAGTGTAATTTTAGCCAAATAAAGGTACTTAAGTGCAAAGAAGAAAAAGTTCCCTGGGGCTAAAGTATAATTAAAGAAAATTAGGCCAGAAGTGGTTTGGACTGACCGGTGGCATTTCAGTCCCAGATTTTACCAGAAGATAGGGCAAGTGACGCTGGATAATCCAGCCTAATACTGGAATTTTTGAAGACTTCAGATAGCCAGAAATGGATTGATCGTCCAAAAGTTATAAAAATTCATACCGGATACCCTAGATTTCAGATATAAGTAAGAAATTACAAGATGATGCACCTTTATGGGGCGGATGTCAAGAAACTGACAGAATACCGATAGGAGGTCTGTAGGAAAAGTTATTTACAAAATAGCAAATTCAGACTAGAGTGTGAGGCCTCCGGGGATCCGAGTAGGAGATTTATCGGTATTTTTAAAGGGGCTGAATGCGATCGGATGACTTCAGTCTGATGACTGTTATAACCCACAGGGATGCTTGAACACAGTAGGAGATTGTATCTGGGAAAAGGAGCCGGTGTCCGGAAAGGTGTATAATCGGTAAATAATAATTAAAATATTCGGTGAACTTGGGCAGAGGAAGATTCCTGGTAATGCGTGCCATATAGGTAATGGGCCCAGGAAGCCCAAAAATGGCGCCATTAGAGGCCCAATAAGACTATTGGACGATAGGTGGGCCAGTGTTTAGCAGAACCCCGGAAAAGTGCGAAATTATGAAAATACCCCTATGTTGTACAAAAAGGGCAGCAGATGAATGGAGGGCATTCTGGTCATTCTAGACAGGCCTAGAGGCTAATACATATCTAAATAAGGTTGACTAGAGCCAGTATATGCTTTGACCAGGTTCAGAAAGGTGTGAAATTAAGATTTTGCCCTTAGGGTTAAAATAGGACAAGATAGGGCATTAAGGGCATTTTGGTCATTTCGCAGGGGATCTGTAACTGAGTCTGGACCCAGTATTAAAAAGTTAATGATATAAAGGGTCTAGATACTAAATGTGAGGTCAGTAGACATAAAAAGGATTTTTAGAAAAATCAGATTCAGAAAATAGCACGTTTTTCGAGGAGGCGGACCGGGCCGGTAACGGATTGGACCGGAAAGCTTCCGGAAGGCTCTAGCTCTCTCTCAATTTTTCCATGTGAAGAATGTGGGAGGTGAGGTGTCCCATGAGTTGGCATTGAGTGATGTCATGCATGATGCAGTAAAAGGAATAAAGAAAAATAGGAAATTCAGGAAAAACCAGGACCACAGGATGATAAGTCTTCAAAATTATGAGATTGCCATTGCTCAACACTATAAATACCCCCCTAGCTCCTCATTTCGGCACAAGCAAGAAAGAGAGGAAGAAAGAAGTTCTCGAGAGAGAAACTGAGAGAAAGAAAGAAGTAAGGAAGTTCTGGTGAAGTTGGAAGTAGTAGAGAAGTTCTGAAGCTCTGCTTTTGAGGTAGCAACTAATCCTAGCTCTTATGTAATGTCTTTGTGATTTGTTGTACTTTTGTTTGGTTGGATTGTTGTCTTATATGTTATGCTTGAAGCTCTATTCCAATGCTATGATCATATGTTATTGAATATGGGAGCATGCAGCATACTTATCTGTACACAATCACAAGCAAGCACCGTCACCTGCATTACATATATTGTTATGATTATTGCTACTAGGATTCTTTTGAATCTCATTCCCAAATATAACATTACAGGGGAGGTTCTATCAAAATAGAATTTGTAAATCTTAAGAGACGCCGGTAGGCTGCCGAAATTTCGGCAACGAAGAGGGAACAAAGAAAGGAACTGATACGTACTGTGTACGTAGGTGCTGTCTAAGGAGACTGGAAGTGAGTGGACCTAGCAGGTTCATCCAGTCTTTCCTGGGTACTTACGTAGAATGGTAGCTCCTACGGGAATTACCGAATCGGTACAAGATCGGCTACTTTCTACAGATAGAATGTAGCAGTTATGCTGTCGGATTTTAGACAACGGAAAGTGTAACAGAAATATGAGAATGTTAAACATGCACTGTTGTATAACATTAGATTATTTAATAATATTTGTTATCTGGCATGTTTGACTGATATGTGATGTATGTATGCACTAATATGTAAAGTTGGTTGCTAAAAATGGCCTTGTGAACAGTAACTCGTGAAGACCTATGGATGTTTGATAAATCTTTAAAAATAGAGAATGGTTGATTAAATGTATGATATTTTTATGGTAAATAGTAGACATCCTAAGATTTAATTTGATATATAGATTGCCCCATTTGGATGGATATACGAAAAGATATAAATTGTTAAAGTTGGGACCAGAATGCTGGATTCAGGAGGAAATCATTGGATGAACAGTAAAGTTGAAAGGTTGACCCACGCTGAATTTGTCAAGAAATGGACAACCAGTGATTTTTACCTGAAATATAATTAAGTTATCTTCATGTATCAATTTGAACCACTTCATTTCTATTTTTCTAGAATTAGTTATGATTTTTCAAAGTCAGGTCACTATTCTGGAATTTGCCATAGTGAACAGTACCCGATGAGAATAAAATTCCAGATTAAGAGTTTAGACCTCAATGTCCCTGAAAGTGGTTCTAAGTACTACTGAATGGTCCCTAAGATATATAAAAATAGGGATGTGACAGTAATTACGTCATGACATTAATTCACAGGGCTCTAATCTGCCCATACCCACATAAGTCGCGACCTATATGTCATATAGTCGTGACTATATTCAATAACACTCCCTAATGAATTCTAAACTTTCTCCTAACTCTCCCCAAATAACCCTAACCATTTCCACAGCAATTCAACACACAACTCAGTGCAGATTTTTCAATGAAGCTCCCAGTCACATTCAAGTCATACAAGGTAATACAAGTAAAGCAAAGATGACAGGATGGGTAAGCTAAAGTCATGCATGTGAGTGTGTGGATGGAAAGGTATCCATTGATGAGTGTGCGACACATGGACAGTAACGGGGAAGTGGAACAAAGCAGAAATAAAACAAGAATAAACAGAAATAAACTGAAGACATAAAGAACATAACTGAAAATGGAATCTAATCTACTGAATCATCCTTTTCCTAAGCTCAACCTATCATAGCAAACATCATATCGAAAAACTTGTAAATGGTGAGAGATAGGAAAGAGACAACCTGGCCTTAAGGTGGCGGGTGGACTCAATAAACTTTGAGAGACAGCTGTTCGATTGGACGATCTCCCCCATTGCTTTCTCTCTCCACTTTAAAGTGCCACGGTCGTGTATTTTGTGCTGAGATTCGTCCAAGCTTGTCTTGAATCTTCCCTCTTTAAACTTGAACTTGCCCAACTGTGGTTGGCATGTAGCAGCAACAGAGTTGGGAGGTTTTCCCTTTGCATCCTTCGTACATTCCTTGCGGTTGCTCTTATCCAGCTTGTGTGGGTTCCCCAATTTGTCCTCTACTCCCTCAAACGTCGCACCGAGCTGATGTTGGTCTACAATTGTAACAAGATTGGGGTCATGCTTTTCCATACCTGCATCATTATTAGGGATCAATTCTATCAAAAATTTTAAGGTATGGGAAGTAATTTTGGAATGAGAACGAGGAAAAGTAGTGTTAGAATATATTGGCCCTTTAGCCAAAATAGTGGGAAGGTGAGCTGAAGGAATTTTTAGTTCATTGGATGCGTCTGGTATACATGGTCGTGAGCTTTCATCGTATTGTCGCGACTGAAGCCGATAGGGTGCATCTTTGGAGCTATTAGTCGCGACTTTATATTCATCCTGTCGTGACTTCTGCTCTCTGGACTTTTGTGTCACGACATGTAAACCATTTGGTCGCGACTCCCCTTCATAGACAGGCTGTCCAGATTGAGGTTTAGTCGCGACACCTTTATCTTCACATTGCGACTGGTCATCTCTGGAGTTTTGTGACATGACCTTGAATTCATTTGGTCGATACTCATCTTCACAGTGGACTGCAGACTGATGTTGCGTCGCGATGTTAAGGTCTTTGGGTCGCGACTTTTTATCACAGAAACTGGACCCTTCTTTGATTGTTGGCCTTTCAGCTTCCAGAATACCTTGGGATCCTGCAAAATCACTCAACAAACCTTTTGCAAGTGCATTATCTCTATCATCGTCATGCAAACTTAATTCATGTTCATCCTTAACTTCTTCAATAGCATAATTAATGGCATTTAAAGCAGTAAATGCAGAGTTATCATAGGGATATCTCATCGCTTCATTCACGTTAAAACTTACCACATGTTCTCCAACTTCCATTGTAATGGAGCTATGCTTCATACTAATAATGATTTTGGAAGATTGGAGGAAAGGTCAGCCAAGGATCAAAGTGCTATCATTTACTAGCTCATTAGACATATCCAGAACATAGAAGTCAGTTGGGAATACTAAGTCTTTGACCTGCACTAGAATATCCTCAAGAATTCCCTTGGGATACCTAAGTGACCTATCAGCTAGTCGGAGTACTACATTTGTGTCTCTCAGATTGTTGACACCTAAAGCCTAATAAACCGACCAAGGCATTACATTAATGGCCGCCCCTAGATCTAGCAACGCTCCCTTAATAGGAACATTTCCCATAGTGCATGGGATTGTATAGGAGCCTAGGTCTTAGCACTTAACCCGTAGTTCAGCTTTAAAAAGGGATGACACATTAGCACTCACCTGAATTCTCTCAAGAGGCCTAAATTTCTTTTTATCAGCACACAATTCTTTTAAAAATTTTGCATACTTAGGGTTTCTCTTGAGGAATTCAACCATAGGGATGCTTATTTCTAGTTTATTGAACAGATTGTAAGCATCTTTTGAAAAATCAGGATCAACTTTTTTCTTCCCAGCAAAATAAGAGTTAGGAAAAGGGAGATCTTTTATACTTACCTCCTTACCTGTATGTAAAGAGACTCCTTGCTTGCTCGACTCCAGCTTCTCCTCAGGTTTCTTTCCTTTGTATGCTGGACTTGGTAATGTTGTTGCTTCTTCCTGCAGCTCTTGTATCTCCACTTGTGCTTGTGAGCACTCCTCTTGAGTTGCCTTCTTGCTCATTAGCCGCTGTTCTCTAATGCTTTCAGAATTCCCAACTTTCATTTATGGCTGTGGTTAATTCTCAAAATTAGATTCTTCCTTATCCTCCTATGGTGCATCAGCTTCCTTAAAATGCGCCTGTCTTCCACTTCTTAGAGATATGGCATTCACCCCTCTTGGATTAATAATAGTGTTCGAAGGTATGCTTCCACTATTCTTTCCTTGGATGTCGCTCACTGTATTAGAAACTTGAGTTAAGTGGCTTGTGATATCTGTATTCTTACAACTTAACTCCTTAAGTTTTCTGTGTACATATGCATTATCCTTCTGCATACTTTGGAGAATTAAAGCTATGGAGGTGAACTGACCATCATTCTCTTTGAGCTCGTGATCAATATTGGTCATTCTACCATCCATGTTAGTCATTTATGCTGCCATACTCTTTAACAATTGAGAGGTCTCTTCTGGTCTTGAAGGCACTAAAGTATTAGGTTGTGTGGGGACCATAGACCTTGCATTACCTTGGTAGTTGCTTGAGGAAGCACCACCTCCTTGAAACTGATTAGATCTATTTTCTCTACTCCCCCGCCTAAAATTTGGGTAGTCTCTCCAGCCAGGATTATATGTGTTAGAGTATGGATCTCTCTTCTAGAAGTTATTCTCTCTCCCTTGATACATAGCTGCAACTTTCTCATACTGTCTATCACATGTACTTGTAGCATGCATCATTGAACCACATGATTCATATCCTGTAACTAGGGCTTGCGAGGTATCCACTGCATGAACTTGTTTTGTGAAGTGCAGCTCCCTTTCAATCAAACTCATCCTCTTGTCCATTCGATTTCCCAAGGTTAGTATCTCAGTTAAGATCGTATTAGAACTACCTGAAGATGAGGGTGGTAATCTTCTTGGATCTCCAGTTTGATGGTCCTCATTAGCCATTTTCTAGAACAAATCCCAACTTGCTTGTGGGGTCTTATCTCTCAATGAACCGTTCGCAGCAGCATTCAAGGATACTTTATTGTGGGGTAGTAGACCATCAAAGAAGATGTCTACTAAATCAGCCTTAGTGATGTTATAGTGGGGGCATTGAGCCAAAAGGTTAATAAATCTTGTCCAATACTCGTGCAAAGACTCCCCATCCTGTTGCTTAACATTAGTGATCTCCTTCTTCATCCGAGTAGTCTTGGAGGCTGGGAAAAACTGCTCAAGATAAGTGGACTTCAGCTGATCCCATGTAAGAGTGGAGAAATGAGTTGGCAAATTGTATAGCCACTCCTTAGCCTTCCCTTCCAAAGTGAAGTGGAAGCACCTCCTCAAGACATCATCCAAAGTGGCCATTGGAGGTTTCATTGAAGAGCAGATCATGTGCATGGTTTGTAAGTGCCTGTGAGGACATTCTCCTGCAAAACCATGAAATTTAGGTAAGGCTGCAACCAAAGCTCCTTTAATTTCAAAATTAGCCTCTTCAGCATAGAAACCATTAGGATAATAATTCACATGCGAATGATTAATTTCCCTAACACTTCTATTATCTTCAACATTCATAGGTATTTCATTTTCTCCATTCCCATTATGGCCATTATGATCAGCCATATTTAATTCAGTTTTAGATTCTAGAATACTAGAGGAGGAACTAGATTTTGCCTCTTCTTCTCTAAACTCCCTAAATTCTCTCCTTAGTTTCCTAAGTCTCCTTTCAATTTCAGGTTCAAAAGGTACTAATGTTTCCATTCTCCTGCGCATGCAATGTAGAAATAGTCAAGAGCAATTAATGCAAACAGTCAGATTCAGTTTAGAAGTTGCACAGCAGAAAATTTTCAGTAGGTCGCGACAAAAAAGTATGTTAGTCAAGACTCAAAATTATAGAGAGCAGCAGTCGCACAGAAAAGTTTTAAATGTCGCGACTGGTTTTCACATAGAGCAGTCGGATGTCACAGATAGCAATATGGTCACGACTCAAAGTGGTTTATGTCACGACTAAAAGTGACAGAGAGTAATTGTCACGACTCAGTTCAGGTCAGGTCGCGACTCAAAGACACAGAGACTAATCCTGCAGAAAGTCAGAAAAAAAATGCAGTATGTAATGCAAGTTAAAAACTACTAAAAACTAAAATGCAATGAAAAACAATAAAAAATGACTCAGGTAGGCAATGGAATTGACAAACAATTACTAGGGAACCAATTACTTGGCTCCCTGGCAACGGCGCCATTGACGAGTGCCTCAGATTGTCGCAATCCGAGCCATCAAAATTAAGTAAATTGCACCCTAGTAATGTAGTATAAGGCACAACCTTATCGTTCTTCTCAAGGAGCCTTTCTAAAGGAATCCTAGCAAATTGGATGTCAAATTCAATGGTAAACCTGAGTAAAGAGTAAATGGTTTTGTGGTTTTGTGGGTGCAGTAAAATAAAGATGCAATAAAATAGATGTTTTTGTGTTTTTGTTTAAGATGGAAAATGGTTGGTTTGTGAAAGTAGTATATGATGATAGGCTCTTGATGATGAAAAATATCTATCCTTGCTCTCAATGTATACGGAGTTTGAAATCACTAAGTCTTGAATTAAACCTCAATTGATCGATTGAGTCCAAAACCCTAATATTCTTTAAACTCCTTTGATCAAAGCTAGTTTAAAGACTATTATTGAACTGCAAAGGATCACTTAGTGTGCAATTTAAAATAGATGAAAGAATGCCCTCGAATGAGCGTCGATCAACTAACCCTAGAATTCAAGCAATCGAATCAATTAGCAACGATCGTTGACAACCGTTCAACTAGCTTAAACTCAAAACTAAAATATTGTATTTAAACCAGCATTCAAAACATCCAAAGTAAATTACAATTGTCTAATATGAGAATAATCAATTGATATTCAAAACTTGTTCATATGATGAAAAACCCTAAATCTAGTAGCAATCATAATATGACAAGATGCAAATTAGAACAGAAGAAACTCCCCATTTCGTGAACTCAAGATAATAGATCCATCACCAAGAGACTAAAGGTCTAGCCTCTCATGACTTCTGCTGCACTACAATCGCTGTTCAGATGTGATCCCATGAAGAAACGATGAAGAGATGAAGGTGAATGGTGTAGAACGATGGAAGCTAAGTAGAAAGTTTATGGAGAGCGCTCGAGTACTGCTTCTTAGCCTAATCAGGTCCAAAAATCAGCCCTCCTCCTTGACGGTAGCCTCCCTCTCTTCTTATAACAGCATGACCTAATCCAAAATGCGCAGCTTCAGCGATTTCGTACTATTAGTCGTGACCAGATACACGTGTTGGTACCGACCTATAAATAGTGAGAATCTTCCAGAAGAATTATGGTTTGCGACCTTAGGACTCTTTGGTCGCGACTAAATAGCACAGATGCGTGGTTCCACTTTCATTGTCTGTTGATTTCTTACCTGGTCCTTGTTCTCTTCCAAAGTACCTGTAATTCAATATAAAAGCTCATTGTAAAAGTCCAGATCAGTAGATAACCGAATATATGCAGTTTGGAAGAGTTATCTTACCATTCTACCCTTTAATTAGAACATTGCCATGCACAATCATGTAATACACAAAAGTACAATTTAAGGCATGAAATAAATGGCAAAGTTATTATAAAACTCTCAAAATTGTCATAGAAACCACATACAAAATATGTCTTATCATACATCATTGAGGAAATACAGATAAACTGACTGCTCCTGATCTCTACTTCTAACCATCCCTTGACCTAAGCTTAGTAGTTCACTCTCCACAGCTTTCTTGAGACTGATATAGTCAACATTATCCGTCTTTCGCAAAGAAGGCTGAGGTTGACTAGGACCTGGAATATCCCTCTGATCTTTATCTATAACATCATATATTCCTGGATTGCGAGAATGGGAAGGGACTGTCATAGGTTGTGACTGGATCTCTGGATTAAGGAATTATTGTATGTTACTCATATCAAACCTATCCTCAAACTCTGGTGGAGGAGGAATAATATCTAGTCTACCTATCATCCAGTACCATCTCTCAGCTTCCTCAGCCGTAATCTGTCCTCTTATCAAAGGAATAGAGCTTACATCAAGATTAGAGGGCACTCTAACAAACTCATACTGTACAGAATTACTAGATTCATCATTATCTAGTACAGCAGCATCTGGGGTATGCACAATATCATGCTGAATCTCTACATATTCTCCAGACTGCAGGTTTGAGTCTACAGAAATATCTATGGGATATTCGACTATAGACCTTCCTGACTGATCCCCTCTACTGTCCTCTGGACTCTTTTCACTATCTGAAGAGTCAAAGTCTGGAAGTATACCATCTTCATATATCATTATCAGCCAGGGGTCTCCTTAATTAACTGATAGCTTAGACTTAACTTTATCAATCCCCATGTCTACTCTTGCAACATTTGCTTAAATAAGCAAGGTTAACTATCTCAATAAATACCCTAACTTAACAAAGTAATTACTACTTAGAATTAGGGCCAGGGGATTTTCTTATCTAATGCCAGAAACTTCTGCTCTGATACCAAAATATAACATCCTTACTTTCGTACGTATTAGGGACCATTTGGTAGCACTTAGAACCACTTACATGACATTTGAAATCCATTAGCTAAATCTGGAATTTTTACTCTTCGCGAGTTACTGTTCATATGGTATTCCAGATTGTACAATGAACTTTGTAAAATCATAATTAATTCTAGAAAAATTGAAATGAAGTGGTTTAAAATTCTACTTGAATCTAACATCTTGAAGTTTAAGGGAAAAATAATTTCCTGACCAAATTCTTAGCCAATTGATACAGTTTATTCGTTAAAGATTACTGTTCATTTGGTCAAAAATTCTGAAAACAGATTCTGGTCCCCATCTTTGGAAATTGGTTCTCTTTGTACAGACATCAAAATAAGGCGTTCTTGGTGTCAAAATGAAGATTGACATGTTAAATAAATGTATGTAAAATTTCATACATTTATTCCATCAGTTACTATTTTTCATGACATCATACATATTGTTGCTTAAACTAGCCACACAACATCATTACTTGCAAGAATGCTTTATACAACATCATATAACATTTACATTGACCAATCTCTAATTCCTATTCATGCTTCTTCATCCTCTTTCCTCATTCATAAACCTGTTGGGATTAGGATTACATGGATGGGGTGAGATTTCTAGGGAAATCTCAGTAGCAAACAATACCAAATAATGCATGTATTAATGTAATTACTTGTGCTTGCTTGTGAAAGTGTTACCATAGTGTAATGAGCATTCTTCCATGTATCATATGAAATACAATTGGCCAAGGTAATCATAGAAACAGAGCTTCAATCATATACACATACGCACACAATTCAACAAAGTCATAGCACAATCAAGCATAACATTCAATACACACAAGTTTAGGGTAAGTTTACTACCTTATTGCTTTACTTCTTTCCACTTTAACTTTGTTTCTTCCTTCTTACTTTTCCTTGGTGTGTGGCTGCCTCTTAGGAGTCCACAATCACACCCTAACATCACATAATCATCCATTCATTATAATCTAACTTTCTTGAATATCCAACTACTTTAACTTAACATAAATTCCTTTAATCTTTACCAATTGACTTGGCCTTTGAATCAATTGATGTATTGACCTTACCCTACACAATTTGGCCTTCTGAATACATTTATGAACTCAAAACAACCAAATTCCAGCAACTATGCACTGTTCTGGACAGAATTTACAAAACACACATAATTCCTTCAAAAATTCCCATCTTAATTCCATTGCTTCCCATACTTGTTTCTCTACTTTACCCCACACAACTTTTCATTTGAAAACCATTGGAAGCATCAAAATCATGAAATTCAAATCACTGTTCATACAAGTGAACAGTAACAGGGAAGAATTTCAAACATTACAACTTTCAATTCCAATGCTTCCAAGGTTCAAAACCTATCCAATCCTACACAAAATCATCATATAAACTCAATGGATGCATTAAATTATTGAAATTCCATCTCCTTCTATCATAAACAGTGTATGAACAGTGCAAACCGAAATATTTAATCTATGGCAAAGTCAAGAATATCAACTTGATTCAACAACCAATCATCTAGCTAGTTTGTTTAAGCTTTAATCTCACAACTCTAACTTTAATCTCTTCTTTCTCCTTTCATCTAAGGTTTTAGACATCATATACACCTTAGAGAAAACTCAACTTTCTTCCATGAAAACCCTAAGTTCAAGCTCCCAAAACAAAGGGAAATAAGCTAGGATAGATTGCTTACCTTTAATCTCTAGCTTGCTTGAACTTTGGACCTTGGATTCTTCTTTGTCTTGGCTTGAGTTTCCATTTTGACATAGCCTCCCCAAGGGTTCTTCAAACCAAAGTTTTGGGCAGAATTGGTGGGGTATTTATAGGCAAATTCTATGGAAAATGAAAGGCCAAGATTATTTTGTGCACTATTTGATCTAATGGCTCATATTTGCTCTTAGATCTTGTCTTGCCCACCAAGCCAAGTTGAGATAAGATCACATGACAAAAATCTGCTCTTCCTCCTTGTCTTGGACGCCATGTGGAAGGCCTTGTGGGTCCCACCATGTGCAAATCATAATTCTTCCTTTATTTCTTTTTTTTCTTTTCAAAAATTCATAAATTATTCTTTATTGGACTTGGGCTCCAAGACAACTTTTGGACTTATTGAGCTGGCCTAGGATGAAATTTTGGGCCTCTTTTAGGTCCAATAGCTACTTGGCACAAATCCAAGTGCATTTTCCTTATACCGATATTCTTAAATTACCCTGATCTTAGAATAAATGCTAAACACCTCTTTTAATTGTTCTAACATTTTTAGAAATTCATTATAATATAAAATGAATTCTCTACAAAGTTTCATATTTTTCTGAGACCCAAAAGTTTTGATAAAAATTATATACATTTCCTTTAACCCTTTATCAGCGTCTATTTTCACTGTAAATTCCATAATTAATTCTACAGGACTCCTTTTTGACTTCTGTCAACTCCATAAATTCTCATATTAATTATAAGAATTTACTATTAAATTTCATCTAATATCCATCCATTGTAAAAATGACCAAAATACCCTTGGTGCCCTTCCTTGCACTATATTAACCCTAAGGGCATAATTGTCATTTCACACATATTTGTACCTTATCAGGGCATATACTAGCTTGGACTAACCCTTCCTATACCTGCCCTGGCATTTTGGCCTATCTAAAATGACCAGAATGCCCTTCATTCACCTATTGCTCCTTAGTACTACACAAGGGTATTTTCGTTATTTCACACTTTTCCAGGGTTCCTCTGGACACTGGCCCACCTATCAGTCCAATGATCTTACTGGGCCTTCTTGATGCACTTGTTCTTTTGGGCCTCTGATTTAAGTCATCTGGGCTCATTTAGTCCCAGTTTATTTACTGTTGAATCTCCCTATCGAATCCCAGGAACTCACAAACTCCCGTCTAAATTTACTAAAAAGTGAATAACTCTTTCTACATAACTCCTATCAGGATTCTGTCAATTTCCTGACCTCTGACTTCTCAGGACGCATCATCCTATAACTTGTCACTTATATCTGACGTCTAGGAGATCTGATAAGAATTTTTGATACTTTCAGCCTATCAGATAAATTTAAGCTATCTAAGCCTCTAATAAAATTCCTGTATTATGGCAGATTAACCGGCATCATCTTCTCTATCTACTGATGAGATTTGGGACTGAAATGCTTCCGGGCAGTGCTAAGCCACATCTGGCTAATCTTTCCATAATTACACTTTTTCCCTTGGAACTTTTCTTCTTTTCAATTAAGTCCCTCTTATTTGGCTAAAATTACACTTAAAGACCCCACATTTTTGTCTACCTTCTCTTTTGGCCTTAAAGCTTTTGTAATTTTATTTAAGTCCTTGCATTTTCTTCCTTTTTCAATTTAATCCCTTTCTTTACATAAATGGCCACATTTTCCTTAGAAAATCTCACATATATTACGTACAACCTGTACATACTATTCAGTACAAAAAATTAGGGATATTATGAAACATCCTTAATTTCAACCTTACATATACTCAATTGAAAGTATTTTAGAACATTGGAACACCATTTTACCTTAGAAATATGAATTTCCAAAAGTTAGGCTATCGGGTATTGTTCACTTTACTGTTCACTTGGTAATTCCAGTTTGCAGCATGAACTTTGGAAATTCACAATTAAATCTAGGCCATGAGAAGTTCCAGCACCTAGAGCATGATTATATACATATGGAAGGAATGAGGTTTCATGGAAATCCCAATAGCAAGATATACAAACTATAAGGTTATGCATGCTTGATGAAATGCTTAACATGTTATCATGCAATGGGAGCTAATTCATGATCATACATAGGCAAACTCTAACATGCATATTGTCATGACATGGGTTGCAAGGAGTTGCACATATTCATAACTTATCATCATCATAAACATCATCACATAACATACTAAGCTCAACCAAACTTCATGCATAACAAGCAAGCATATCAATCACAACATGACATAAGTTTATAGTAAGGTATTCTTGCTACCTCTTAGGTGTCTTTGCCAATTCCTTCTTGTCTTGATCCCTCCTTTCCACAAATGTCAAAACCTAGGCATAACAAGACAATTACCAAGTCACAACTCAAATCAAACCATTCTCAAGACTAGGGTTCCATTAAGTCCCCTTCTTTCTCTACTTTGTGACTTAGGTTTACACCTTTTCAAACTAAACTCTCATGGTTCACTCCCACATAATTTTTCATGTATAATCCAAATATGCATTCAAAAATCCCAGAATCTAATTGCTTCCTAATTTTCTGTACAAAAACCGAAACCTCCCTCTTATTTTCCAAAAATTCTCATTTTGGTTCCAATGCTTCCAATACTTGTCTTCCTACTATAACCCCACACAATTTTCCATTTTAGACTCATTGTAAGCATCAAAATCATCAAATTCTAACATATGAACAGTGTTCCATACTGTACAGAATAGAACACAATCTTGGATTCACAAGCACACATGGATTCCTAAGCCATTATCATGTGATTCAAGCTTGTTTAAGCTTATCTAAACTATCCATAACATAAAACTCATACTCCTTTCATATGGGTACCAAAATTCCAGCAGCAATTCATCAAGGTTTATGCCTCAAAAACCACTTAAACTCAAGAGCAAATCTACTAGAATATAGTATAGGATCAAGAGGAGTAGTTACCTTGATGTTTCCTTCCAAGTGAAGGGAATTGGAAGACACGCAGCGGAAATTAACTTCAAAAATTTTTCCATTCCCAGCCAGGATCTACCGAATGTGTTTAAGTCAAGGAGAAAGAAGTGTTACCTTCGGTTTCAAGCTTTGGTCGCGACCTCAGTGTCCACTAGTCGCGACTCTTCGCCTCTGGAACATTTTAGTCGCGACCTCCTCTGCTTCTCGTCGCGACCTGAAGTCTCTGGAGTTTGTAGTCGCGACCTCGTCAGCTTCAAGTCGCGACCTGCCTCTTCTTTTTGGATTTCTGACGTTCAGATGCCCGTATGGTCGCGACCTCAGCGTGTTCTGGTCGCGACCTTGCTTCGTGTCTGGTCGTATAGTAGAAGTCGACAGCTCAGATCGGCTTCCTCTACCGGTATCCACACGAACTGTTGGAAATTATGCCCTAGGGGCCAATCATTGTATCATGTTATCATATTATTTGCATGTTTACTATGATGACAATCCTTGGATAACTAGTGATCTTATCCTAAATGTCCCTGGTCGGTCATCTATGTGGGAGCAGAGATGAAATAAGACCAGTATGACTTTGAAGATATATAGAGATATAAATCAAAGTCATAAGCACATGTAAGAGTACAGGGTGTTGGACCGACCCGCAATGAGAGAGCTGCATGGGTCAAGTCATAAGCTTCTCTCATATACAAGCCATGTCACTATGCCCTTTGACCTGAGATCATCATGGATTCCTACATGACAAACGCTCAGCTTTGACCTAGTCAAAAGTCACTTTTGACCGAGTGATCATAAAGGCTATGCTCGGGCTTAGTGGTTTTTCATGCGGAGGAATGTGAATGGTCAAGATGGAATTTGTCCCTCACATTCGTAGAGAGATATTACTGGGCCCCTCGATGAGTGAGTCTGAGAAATGTATGGCCATACTGGAATGGAAGGGTAGTTCCATTTCTATATTCAGACTACTCAGGGATCGAGAAAGTAACGGTCAGGAACAGGAGGATGACGTTCACCATGCCTCATCCTTGACCGAAATATCGTGTGACAAAAGGGACTTGATATGGTTGTATGAAAGGTTACATCGTTTATCGATCCTCATATGTTTTGGGTAGTCGTAATGCCTTGCTAGAGACCGCTTACGACTTGTGGGTCAGTATAGTAACTGGGCCACTGCCAACTTCATATGGGCCTACAGGGTCGCACACAAAACAGCCCAATGCGAGTTATGATGTCCAGATTCATTGAATCTAAGAGATGTCTAGATTCAATGAATAATCTATGGTGGATATATATTATATATATATATAAATTAGTATATATATATTATATATAATATAAAAGATATTTGCAAGATTTAATTTATAAGGATAAATTAAATTTTTATCACTTTTGAATTTGAATTTAAATGGATATGATCTATTTGAATTTGAAATTCAAATTGATAAGATATCTCAAATTTGATTTATGAGAATAAATCAAATATAATTCTGTCTTATCTTTATTTTAAATTAAATAAATAGGTGAATTAAATCTGTGGGACGGATTTAATATAAACCATATTTATTTAATCAGTTTCTTATTAAATTATGCAATATATGATATTGTATTAATTCAGAATTAATATAAGATTAATTCTGAAGCCCGGCCCTATTAGAAGCCCGATAGCTTCCTATATATTTGACATTAGGAGCTAGGGTTCTACACACAATATAGATCTCTTCACACACATTCAGTCGTGAGAAAAGGGGGCAGGGAGAGTGCAAAAGGTTTGCACATAAGAAACTGCCGAGATAGAGAGGGTGAGGACGGAATCTCTAGAAAGCCCTAGAGGGACAAGAGGCGCTAGCACGTCGTTCGCGATTGGAACGCTGTTCGTGTGGATACCGGTAGAGGAAGCCGATCTGAGCTGTCGACTTCTACGATACGACCAGACACGAAGCAAGGTCGCGACCAGAACACGCTAAGGTCGCGACCATACGGGCATCTGAACGTCAGAAATCCGAAAAGAAGAGGCAGGTCGCGACTTGAAGCTGACGAGGTCGCGACTACAAACTCCAGAGACTTCAGGTCGCGACGAGAAGCAGAGGAGGTCGCGACTAAAATGTTCCAGAGGCGAAGAGTCACGACTAGTGGACACTGAGGTCGCGACCAAAGCTTGAAACCGAAGGTAACACTTCTTTCTCCTTGACTTAAACACATTCGGTAGATCCTGGGTGGGAATGGAAAAATTTTTAAAGTTAATTTCCGCTGCGTGTCTTCCGATTCCCTACACGAACAGCGTTCCAATCGCGAACGACGTGCTAGCGCCTCTTGTCCCTCTAGGGCTTTCTAGAGATTCCGTCCTCACCCTCTCTATCTCGGCAGTTTCTTATGTGCAAACCTTTTGCACTCTCCCTGCCCCCTTTTCTCACGACTGAATGTGTGTGAAGAGATCTATATTGTATGTAGAACCCTAGCTCCTAATGTCAAATATATAGGAAGCTATCGGGCTTCTAATAGGGCCGGGCTTCAGAATTAATCTTATATTAATTCTAAAATTAATACAATATCATATATTGCATAATTTAATAAGAAACTAATTAAATAAATATGGTTTATATTAAATCCGTCTCACAGATTTAATTCACCTATTTATTTAATTTAAAATAAAGATAAGACGGAATTATATTTGATTTATTCTCATAAATCAAATTTGAGATATCTTATCAATTTGAATTTCAAATTTAAATAGATCATATCCATTTAAATTCAAATTCAAAAATGATAGAGATTTAATTTATCCTTATAAATTAAATCTTACAAATATCTCTTATATTATATATATATAATATATATATAAACTAATTTATATATATATAAAATATATATCCACCCTAGATTATTCATTGAATCTAGACATCTCTTAGATTCAATGAATCTGGACATCATAGCTCGTATTGGGCTGTTTTGTGTGCGACCCTGTAGGCCCATATGAAGTTGGCAGTGGGCCAGTTACTATACTGACCCACAAGTCGTAAGCGGTCTCTAGCAAGGTATTACGACTACACAAAACATATGAGGATCGATAAACGATGTAACCTTTCATACAACCATATCACGTCCCTTTTGTCACATGATATTTCGGTCAAGGATGAGGCATGGAGAACGTCATCCTCCTGTTCCTGACCGTTACTTTCTCGATCCCTGAGTAGTCTGAATATAGAAATGGAACTACCCTTCCATTCCAGTATGGCCATACATTTCTCAGACTCACTCATCGAGGGGCCCAGTAATATCTCTCTACGAATGTGAGGGATAAATTCCATCTTGACCATTCACATTCCTCCGCATGAAAAACCACTAAGCCCGAGCATAGCCTTTATGATCACTCGGTCAAAAGTGACTTTTGACTAGGTCAAAGCTGAGCGTTTGTCATGTAGGAATCCATGATGATCTCAGGTCAAAGGGCATAGTGACATGGCTTGTATATGAGAGAAGCTTATGACTTGACCCATGCAGCTCTCTCATTGCGGGTCGGTCCAACACCCTGTACTCTTACATGTGCTTATGACTTTGATTTATATCTCTATATATCTTCAAAGTCATACTGGTCTTATTTCATCTCTGCTCCCACATAGATGACCGACCAGGGACATTTAGGATAAGATCACGAGTTATCCAAAGATTGTCATCATAGTAAACATGCAAATAATATGATAACATGATACAATGATTGGCCCCTAGGGTACAATTTCCAACATCCTCCCACTTGCACTAGGAACAATCATTAATTTGTCTCAATCCTATTGACCTAACATGACGCTCATGTTTTGCCTGGACAAGCGGTTTAGAGGATCAGCATCATTGTCTTCTCTTGCTACCTTGCATATTTTTATATCACCTCTATCATTGATTTCTCTGATGAGATGAAATCGCCTGAGTATATGCTTGGTCCTTTGATGTGACCAAGGCTCTTTGGCCTGTGCAATGTCACTACTATTGTCACAGAACAAAGTTATTGGATCTGAGATGGTCGATACCACCCCTAGTTCAGTAATGAACTTCCTGATCCAAACGGCCTCCTTAGCTGCATCAGATACTGCTATATACTCGGCTTCCGTTGCAGAATCTGCTACAGTGCTCTGCTTAGAGCTCTTCCAGCTTATTGCTCCATTATTTAGGAGAAATATGTATCCAGATTGTGATTTCTGGTCATCCTGGTTAGTTTGGAAACTTGCATCTGTGTAACCAGTTACAGAGAGCTCGTCATCCAATCCACCATAGACCAAGAATAAGTCCTTAGTCCTTCTTAAGTACTTAAGGATATTCTTGACAGCAGTCCAATGGCCCTCACCGGGGTCCTGTTGATATCTGCTAGTCATGCTTAAGGCAAACGAGACATCCGGTCGAGTACATAACATGGCGTACATGATAGATCCTATGGCCGAGGCATAGGGAACCTTACTCATGCGACCTCGCTGATCTGGTGTACTAGGACACAAATCCTTGCTGAGGTGAATACCATGAGACATGGGTATGAAACCCTTCTTTGATTCCTGCATACTGAACCTATGCAGTATCTTGTCTATATATATGCTCTGACTCAGTCCTAGAAGCCTTTTAGATCTATCTCTATAGATCCTAATTCCTAGGATGTAGGTGGCTTCACCCAAGTCTTTCATCGAGAAAGATTTTCCTAACCAAGACTTGACAATCTGCAAGGTAGGAATGTCATTCCCAATGAGTAGGATGTCATCGACATAGAGTACCAAAAATACAACTGTGCTCCCACTAACCTTCTTGTACACACAAGGTTCATCAATGTTTTGAAGAAATTCAAACTCTTTGACTACTTCATCAAAACGATGATTCCCACTCCGAGATGCTTGCTTCAGTCCATAAATGGACCTTTGAAGCTTGCACACCTTACCAGAGTCCTCAAAACGCACAAATCCTTCAGGTTGTGTCATGTACACATCCTCAAGGAGCTTTCCATTAAGGAAGGCTGTCTTGACGTCCATCTGCCATATTTCATAGTCATAATATGCTGCAATGGCAAGGAGAATTCTGATTGATTTGGCCATTGCAACTGGGGAAAAGGTCTCATCATAGTCCACACCATGAGTTTGAGTAAATCCTTTTGCAACCAGTCGTGCCTTGAAGACATTTACATTGCCATCCATGTCGGTTTTATCTTTAAAAACCCACTTGCACCCGACAGTTTTTACACCTTCAGGAGGGTCGACTAAGGTCCATACCTTATTATCGTACATGGATTGCATCTCAGACTTCATGGCACTAAGCCATTTTTCAGAGTTTGGTCCCACTATAGCTTCTCGATAGGTAGTCGGCTCATTATGCTCAATGAGCAACACATCACGATTGTCAGAAATCAGAAATCCATATCTCTGAGGCTGAAGTCGTGCCCTATTAGATCGCCGTGGGCCTTGCGTGACTTGAGGAGTCTCAACAACTTCTTGTGAGTCTTCTCTATTTTCCATCTCTAGTTCTGTGGTGTCTTGTGGTTCTTGAACTTCTTCGAGATGTACCTTGCTCCCAGTGGTTCTTTTAGAGATAAATTCTCGTTCTAGAAAGATACCATTTCTGACAACAAACACTTTGTTATCAGTGGGGTTGTAGACATAATATCCCTTGGTTTCCTTAGGATATCCCACAAAAAGGCACTTTGACGATTTGGGCGCTAACTTATCTGAGGCTTGTTGCTTAACATAGACCTCACATCCCCAAATCTTGAGAAAAGACAAACTAGGTTTCCTCCCAGTCCATATCTCATACGGAGTCTTTTCAACTGCCTTAGATGGAACACGATTCAGTGTGAACGTAGCTGTCTCTAGGGCGTGGCCCCAAAAGGATGGTGGAAGATCTGTTCGACTCATCATGGATCGAACCATATCCAATAGTGTTCGATTCCTCCGTTCAGAAACCCCATTCCATTGTGGTGTTCCTGGAGGAGTCAATTGTGAGACTATTCCACAATTCCTAAGATGATCGATAAACTCTTGGCTCAAATATTCACCACCTCGATCAGATCGAAGGGCTTTAATTGTTTTACCAAGTTGGTTTTGTACTTCATTTTGAAATATCTTGAACATTTCAAAAGATTCGGATTTATGTTTCATTAGATAGACGTAGCCATATCTACTGAAATCATCTATGAATATGATGAAGTACGAGTAACCTCCTCTAGCATTTGTATTCATCGATCCACACACATCTGTATGTATGAGGCCCAACAAATCAGTGGCCCTCTCACTGTGCCCAGTGAAAGCGACTTTGTCATCTTTCCTAACAAACAAGACTCGCAAGTATCATATGATTCAAAATCAAATGAGTTGAGAAATCCATCTTGATGGAGTTTGGAAATGCGTTTCTCATTTATATGGCCCAGACGACAGTGCCAGAGGTATGTCGGATTCAAATCATTTGGTTTGACCCTTTTGGCGGTTATGTTATAGATATTTCCATGATTGGTTTGTTCCAAGTTTAATATGTAATGATCAACATGCAAATCACCATGAGCATAGAAAACATCATTACGATAAATGGAACATTTACCATTCCCAGAAATGGAAGTGTAACCTTCCTTATCCAAATAAGAAAGAGAAACAATGTTACTACTCAAAGCAGGAACATAATAGCAATTGTTCAAAACTAACAAAAGCCCAGTGGGCAGAACTAATTCATAAGTGCCTACAGCTAGAGCAGCAACCTTTGCTCTGTTTCCAACTCGTAGGTCAACTTCGCCCTTCTTCAGCTTTCTACTGTCCTTTAGGCCCTGCATATTTGTACAAATGTGAGAACCACACGCAGTACTAATACCCATGTAGTGGAAGTAGAGAGATGAATGTCTATAACATAAATACCTGAAGCGATAGCCCCGCTATCCTTCTTGTTCTTTTTCAGATCTTCAAGGTAGAGTTTGCAATTCCTCTTCCAATGACCCGGTTCATTGCAGAAGAAGCAAACTCCTTCCTTTGGAGGCTTTGCCTTCTTTGGTGCAGGCTTGGTTTCGGGCTTGCCTGACTCTTTGGTCTTACCAGATGAGCCGTGACGCTTCCCCTTACCCTTGCCTTTCTTTTTCATACCCTTTCCTTTCTGAACCATCAAAATAGTACTGGGCTTCTTCTTAACAGTCGTATCAGCAGTTTTAAGCATCCCATGCAGTTCAGAAATAGATTTCTCCATGTTGTTCATGTTGTAATTCATGACAAACTGGTCATAACTTTCCGGGAGTGAGTTCAAGATCAAATCTGTAGCTAACTCCTGACTCATGGGAAATCTAAGCCTCTCAAGGTGATCAATGTACCCTTTCATCTTTAAGACATGAGTACTCACTGATGCACCTTCAGCCATCTTGCAGGAATGTAAGGCCTTAGTGGTCTCATACCTCTCTTGCCTTGCTTGTTGCTAGAACATTTCCTTAAGATGCACAATTATCTCATAAGCCTCCATGTGTTCCAAATCTCTTTGGAGCTCCGGAACCATGGTGGCAAGCATCAAGCATCCCACATCGACAGAGTCTTCCTTATGCTTCGCATAAGAATCTCTCTGAGCTCTAGGAGCATTGGCTGCTGGCTCCTCAGGAATGGGTTGATCTAGGACATATACCTTTCTTTCCTACTTGAGAACAATTCTCAAGTTCCTGAACCAGTCAAGAAAGTTTGTCCCATTGAGTTTGTCCTTCTCAAGGACAGATCGCAACGATAATGTAGCAGTATTACTAGTCGTCATGATTCTACAATTAAAATATGCAATCGAATTAGCAATCTCCCACTGAATAAAACAACCCTCAATGTAATAATTAGTGGGCTAAGATCCATATTTGGCTTAAACTTGAGTCCGCTTTGGCAGGACGCTCAACTTTAAGTTATTTAGGTAGGTAACAACTTTACCAATTACATCACATGTAACTCTTAGATGTTTATGGGATTCCATCATCATATGATCCGGCATGTTTTAATCCCATCTAATGCCTTGAGACCCAAAACCGTTTTGATAATCTCAATTAAGTCAAACAATAACAAACATAAGAGTAGCACCATTACTCTTACTTATTCCCCAAGATAACTCAAATGCACCCACTTTGGTGGACCTACAAATGAGCGATCGAGGTTTTGACAAGTGTTCATTAATTGACGGCATATGACTTAAGATTTCTTTTAGAGGGTTTAATTAATTATCTGGTTTATAAGATGCATGTATCGCGGTTGTATCTCATACAAGTATTATGCATATAAAACATACATGCAGTGATCTAATCAAAAGATGCATAATCTTAAACGTGATACAATATGGCTCACCTATCCTAAGTCCCCTCAAGCCAATGAGAGGAGCTCTCTAATTAGAATAGGAAAAGTACATAAGGAAACCTCGTTTTAACATTCGAGGGGAGTGAGATGAGAAGAGAATGTACAACGAGAGTCATTAGAGGAAGGCACGACACGCAGGCCGTATTTAGAAAAATTACAACACTTGTAACATAGAGCCATATTGTTCACCATACCCAAACATTCAAGAATCAAAATTCATACTATTTGGAGGGCAATAAATGTTTCAAAACATTCATATATTAGGAAAGCCAGTATATCTTACGATTATGTTACGCTACGAACAGGTAGCCACGGCGGTCCCATATCTCATACATATCTCGCATGTTATCATATAATCCGCTAAGAAGTCTAACATACATCACATGTATCAACAATCAAACCTAACTTAAACACAAAACGGCATGGCTCTGATACCACTGAAGGGAATTGGAAGACACGCAGCGGAAATTAACTTCAAAAATTTTTCCATTCCCAGCCAGGATCTACCGAATGTGTTTAAGTCAAGGAGAAAGAAGTGTTACCTTCAGTTTCAAGCTTTGGTCGCGACCTCAGTGTCAACTAGTCGCGACTCTTCGCCTCTGGAACATTTTAGTCGCGACCTCCTCTGCTTCTCGTCGCGACCTGAAGTCTCTGGAGTTTGTAGTCGAGACCTCGTCAGCTTCAAGTCGCGACCTGCCTCTTCTTTTCGGATTTCTGACGTTCAGATGCCCGTATGGTCGCGACCTCAGCGTGTTCTGGTCGCGACCTTGCTTCGTGTCTGGTCGTATCGTAGAAGTCGACAGCTCAGATCGGCTTCCTCTACCGGTATCCACACGAACAGTATTCCAATCGCGAACGACGTGCTAGCGCCTCTTATCCCTCTAGGGCTTTCTAGAGATTCCGTCCTCACCCTCTCTATCTCGGCAGTTTCTTATGTGCAAACCTTTTGCACTCTCCCTGCCCCCTTTTCTCACGACTGAATGTGTGTGAAGAGATCTATATTGTATGTAGAACCCTAGCTCCTAATGTCAAATATATAGGAAGCTATCGGGCTTCTAATAGGGCCGGGCTTCAGAATTAATCTTATATTAATTCTAAAATTAATACAATATCATATATTGCATAATTTAATAAGAAACTAATTAAATAAATATGGTTTATATTAAATCCGTCTCACAGATTTAATTCACCTATTTATTTAATTTAAAATAAAGATAAGACGGAATTATATTTGATTTATTCTTATAAATCAAATTTGAGATATCTTATCAATTTGAATTTCAAATTTAAATAGATCATATCCATTTAAATTCAAATTCAAAAATGATAGAGATTTAATTTATCCTTATAAATTAAATCTTACAAATATCTCTTATATTATATATATAATATATATATACACTAATTTATATATATATAAAATATATATCCACCCTAGATTATTCATTGAATCTAGACATCTCTTAGATTCAATGAATCTGGACATCATAGCTCGTATTGGGCTGTTTTGTGTGCGACCCTGTAGGCCCATATGAAGTTGGCAGTGGGCCAGTTACTATACTGACCCACAAGTCGTAAGCGGTCTCTAGCAAGGCATTACGACTACCTAAAACATGAGGATCGATAAACGATGTAACCTTTCATACAACCATATCACGTCCCTTTTGTCACATGATATTTCGGTCAAGGATGAGGCATGGAGAACGTCATCCTCCTGTTCCTGACCGTTACTTTCTCGATCCCTGAGTAGTCTGAATATAGAAATGGAACTACCCTTCCATTCCAGTATGGCCATACATTTCTCAGACTCACTCATCGAGGGGCCCAGTAATATCTCTCTACGAATGTGAGGGACAAATTCCATCTTGACCATTCACATTCCTCCGCATGAAAAACCACTAAGCCCGAGCATAGCCTTTATGATCACTCGGTCAAAAGTGACTTTTGACTAGGTCAAAGCTGAGCGTTTGTCATGTAGGAATCCATGATGATCTCAGGTCAAAGGGCATAGTGACATGGCTTGTATATGAGAGAAGCTTATGACTTGACCCATGCAGCTCTCTCATTGCGGGTCGGTCCAACACCCTGTACTCTTACATGTGCTTATGACTTTGATTTATATCTCTATATATCTTCAAAGTCATACTGGTCTTATTTCATCTCTGCTCCCACATAGATGACTGACCAGGGACATTTAGGATAAGATCACGAGTTATCCAAGGATTGTCATCATAGTAAACATGCAAATAATATGATAACATGATACAATGATTGGCCCCTAGGGTACAATTTCCAACACCAAGTGCTTGCTTCCTCTTGGCTTGAGTTTTCAATTTGCAAGAGTTTCCCCAAGGGTTCCATGCATGCCGAAATGAAGATAAAAGTGGGGGTATTTATAGACAACTTTGGGTGGAAATGAAAGGCCAAGATCATTTTGGTTACTATTTGATCTTGTGGCTTAGATTTAATCTTGGAATTTCTTTTCTTTTTTTGAATTATTACATCACTTGATGACATCACTCAAGGGAAAACTCATGGGCCACCTAATCACCCATGTGACATAAATGGAAGAGCCAAGAAGCCTCTGGAAAATTTTCAGTCCAATCCGGTACCGGCCCGGTCCGATTCCTCGAAAACTAGACTGTTTTCTGAATCTAATTTTTCTGAAAATCCATATTATGTCTTCTGACCTTAAATTTAGTATCTGGGTCCTTTATATCATTGGAATTTTTATACTGGGTTTAAACTTAATTACAGATCCCTTGTGAAATGACCAAAATGCCCTTGGTGCCCTTTGTTGCACTATATTAACCCTAAGGGTAAAATGGTCATTTTACACCTCTCTGTACCCTGTCAGGGCATATACTGACTCTGAGTAACTTTATCTATATATGTCTTGGCTTCTGGGCCTGTCCAGAATGACCAAAATGCCCTCCATTCATCTATTACTCTTTAGTACAACACAGGGGCATTTTCATAATTTCACACTTTTCCGGGGTTCCACCGAACACTGGCCTACCTATCAGTCCAAGGGTCTACTGGGCCTTTGATGGCGCCATTCTTGGGCCTTTTAGGGTCCATTACCTCTATGACATGAATCACGAGGAATCTCTCCTGACGATATTCATCGGGTACTTTTGCCATACACCGTTTCTACAAGTCTCCAGACACTGGCTCCTTTTATCAGATAGACTAGCATACTGCGTCAAGGCATCCCTTTGGGTCATAACAGGCATCTGACTGATGTCATCTGACCTCATTCAATCTCAGTTTAAATACCGATAAATCTCCCTATCGGATAACCGGAGGTCACACACTCCCTTCTAAATTTACTAATTTATGAATAACTTTTTCTACATACCTCCTATCAGTATTCTGTCAGTTTCCTGACATCCACCTCAATAGGACACATCATCCTGTAATTTCTCACTTATATCTGAGATCTAGGATATCCGGTAGGAATTTTTTATACTTTTAGACTATCACATAAACTTCGGCTATCAGGAGTCCAGAGAAAATTCCTGTATTAAGCTGGATTACCCAGCATCACTTGCTGTATCTACTGGTGAAATATGGGGCTGATCTGAATACGATCACTATTTTTGCCTGTTTCCGGTCCAGGTTTTCATAATTACACTTTTGCCCTGGAAACTTTTCTTCTTTTCAATTAAGTCCCTTCATTTGGCTAAAATTACACTTAAAGACCCCATATTTTTGTCTACTTTTCCTTTTTAGCCTTAAACTTTTCATAATTGCACTTAAGTCCTTACATTTTCTTTCTTTTTCAATTTAATCCCTTTCTTTACATAAATGGCCACATCTTTTCCTAAAAAATAACTCATATATTTCATTCAATCTGTACATACAAATCAGTACAGAAAATTAGGGATATTACATTTCTCTCCCCCTTAAAATAAATTTTTCCCTCAAAATTTACATTATACATATCCTATGGAAACAACTCAGGATACTTCTTTCTCATCCTTTCTTCTATTTCCCATGTAGCTCCATGTTCAGTCAAGTCTTTCCAGATCACTTTAACTAGAGGAATTTGCTTATTACGCAACTGCTTGACCTTTCGATCAGCAATTCGTACCGGTCCAACCTTATAGATCAGGTCATCTCGCAATGCGACTTCATCTGGCTCAATCACATGAGATGGATCTGGAACATACTTCTTTAATTGGGAAACATGAAACACATCATGTATCTGGCTGAGATTTGGAGGAAGAGCCAACCTGTAGGCTACTGTCCTTATCTTTGAGAGAATTCGGAATGGTCCGATGTATCTTGGATGTAATTTCTTCACTTTGATCGATCGTCCGGCTCCCATAGTTGGAGTTAACTTAAGGAATACATGCTCTCCTTCTTCAAACTCCAACGGCTTCCTTCTGACATCTGCATAGCTTTTTTGTCTGCTTTGAGCCGTCAGCAATCTTTGTCTAATCATTGCAATCTGCTCTGCAGTTTGATCCACTATATCAGGACCAAGCATCTTCTCTCGCTCAACTCTAGCCAGCATAAGGGGATCTACACTTACGTCCATATAGAGCTTCAAAAGGTGCCATCTGAATGTTAGTCTGATAACTATTATTATCTACAAACTATATGAGTGGTAGATGGATATCCCAACTACCTTTAAAATCTAAGACACATGCTCTCAGCATATCCTCTAACGTTTGTATTGTTCTCTCAGATTGACCATCTGTCTGAGGATGATAAGCTGTACTGAATCTGAGAGTAGTGCCCATTTCTTCCTGTAAAGCCCTCCAGAAATTAGAAGTAAATCGAGGGTCTCTATCGGACACAATGCTGCTTGGGACACCATGGAGTCTAACAATCTCTTTTATATATAACTTTGCCAATTTCTCTAGAGAATCCCTCTTATTGATTGCCAGGAAATGAGCTGACTTCGTCAATCGATCAATTACTACCCATACTACATCATGTTTACTTGGAGTCATGGGTAGTCCTTCCACAAAGTCTATGGCAATACCATCCCATTTCCACTTAGGGATATCTAGAGGCTACAATGTTCCCGCTGGCTTTTGATGTTCAATTTTTACTTTCTAGTAGGTCAAGCACTTAGACACATAAGCCACTACATCTTTCTTCAATCCAGGCCACCAAAATAACCTTTTAATATCATGGTACATCTTGGTCATACCTGGGTGTACTGTATACTGACTTTTATGTGCTTCCTCCAGAATTTTTTCCCTTAATCCCATAGCATTAGGGATATAGGGCTTTCCCCTGAACTGTAACAATCCATCTGGGAAAATCTCAAAATTTCTAGTCTTCCCCCTCTCCAGCTTATACTTAAATATTGCTACGAGCTTATCCTACTTTTGAGCCTCTTTTATCTCATCTTCTATACAAGCTCTAACATGAACTCCTCCGTAAGGACTCTCTGTCATTTGCATTTGATACAAAGGGCTCCAATCTCGCACATCTTCTATCAATTTCAACTCTTTGATCATCATATGTGCTACCTGCACCACTTTTCTACTCAGAGCATCAGCCACCACATTGGATTTTCCTGGATGGTATTTAATTTGAAAGTCATAATCTTTTAACAATTCCATCCATCGTCGTTGTCTCATATTTATCTCTTTCTGATCTTGCAGATACTTCAGGATTTTGTGATCATAATATAACTCTATAGTTGCTCCATATAAATAATGTCTCCATATCTTCAGAGCATAAACCACCGCCGCAAGCTCTAGATCATGAGTGGGATAATTCTCTTCATGTGGCTTTAACTGCCGAGAGGTATAGGCTACTACTCTACCTTGCTGCATCAGTACACATCCCAAACCCTGCTTACTAGCATCAGTATAGACTACATAAGTCTGAGTTGGGTCTGGAATAATTAGCGCGGGAGTAGTGGTTAATCTCTACTTTAACTCTTGAAAGCTAGCCTCGCACTTCTCATCCCACTTAAACTGTTGATTCTTTCTGGTAAGCTTGGTAAGTGGTAAGGCAATTCGAGAAAAGTCTTGAATAAATCTTCTATAGTACCCTACTACGCTAAGAAAACTTCTGATCTCTGTCACTATCTTCGGCTGCTCCCAGCTTAAAACTGCTTCAACTTTGCTAGGATCCACAGCTACCCCTTCTTGGGATATGACATGACCGAGAAATTTGACTTCTGAAAGCCAAAACTCGCACTTACTCAGCTAAGCATAGAGCTTCTTTTCTTTAAGGGTACTAAGAACAATTCTCAAATGCCTTTCATGCTCCTCTGCAGATTTGGAGTACACCAGGATATCATCAATGAAGACCACAATAAACTGATCTAAATAAGGCCATGAAAATAGTAGGTGCATTCGTTAGCCCAAAAGGCATCATAAGAAATTCAAAATGTCCATAGCGTGTCCTAAAATCAGTTTTTGGAATATCATCTGACTTAACCCTTAGCTGATGATAGCCAGATCTCAAGTCAATCTTAGAGAATAAGCTCGCTCCTGCCAATTAGTCTAGCAGGTCATCAATTCTGGGGAGAGGGTACTTATTCTTGACCGTAATCTTATTCAACTCCCGGTAGTCAATGCATAGCCTTAGGCTGCCATCCTTCTTCTTGACAAATAGCATTGGAGTACCCCATGGTGATACACTGGGTCTTATGAAGCCCTTCTCCAATAGCTCCTCAATTTGCTTCTTCAGTTCAATCATTTCATTGGGAGCCATTTGGTATGGGGCTTTGGATACTGGTCCAACTCCAGGTATAATGTCAATTGCAAACTCTACTTCTCGTTCTGAAGGCAATCCCTGAATCCCCTTTAGAAAGACTTCAGGAAATTCATTGACTATTGGAATCTCATCAATTCCTTCTTCCACTTCTGTTTGAACAGAAAAGAATACCATATATCCCTGACATCCTTCCCGCAGGTATTTATCTGCCTGAGCCTTCGTTATGAAATTCAGGCGTACTTCTGAGCTCAGATCAGTAACCTTTGGACCAAGAACTAGAGTCTTGTTCTTGTAGTCCAGCATTACATTATTGGAGGATAACCAATTCAAACCAAGTATGACATCGATCCCCCAAAAAGGCATACATATCAAGTCTAGGGTGGTATAACAGTGCTCATACCGCACAATACTATTCAAACAAGCATCAGAAGTAACTACCCTAGCATTGGTGGGAGTAATCACATATATATCATAATACAACTTGCTAATTAGAAGGCCTAGGCATTTAGCACACTCATAGGAAATAAAAGAATCACTTGCACCCGAATCAAACAGAGCAGTCACAGCATGATCATTGAGATAGATTGTACCTTGGATCATCTCAGGTGATCGCTGGGCGTCCTCCCTAGTGAGTGCAAATACTCATCCTTGTGTCCTTGGCCTTTGATTAGTTACAGCTTGAGGGCATTCTCGAGAAAAATATCCAGGCTTTCTGCAGGTATAGCAAATATTCTGGCACATTAAACATGGTCTATCACCATGATTCTTCACACACTTGTCACATGCTTGGGTCCTTGAATCTCTGTTGTTGGACCTTCCGTGGAAATTTCCTCTATTTAGCCTCTTGTTATGCCATGATCGCTTTCTTTTTCTGTAGCCGCTACTACTTGCAGCTTCTTGGTTTCGACCGACCTTGTCAAGAGCTGCCTGTTCCTTGTTTCCCGATCTGAACAGCATTGGGTAATTCATGCTATTTTCAATAATACAGCATACCTCCACGGCCTTATTAAACTGGCTGTATTATTGAGGAGTTAACTTCTCCTTCAGTGTGGAGTTTAACCCTCGAATCATCCTTTTTGTCATCCAGTGTAACATCCTAATTTTCAGGCCAAAGACTTAGTAAGTAGCCTGAAATAGATATATCCCTTTGAGCAGAAATTCCAAAAACATACAGAGGGTTTTAGGGACTAAACTACAAATAAGTGAAAGTCCAGGGACTTATATATAAATAGTGAAAGTCCCTAGGGATATGATGGCTATTTATGCAAAGAAAGTGATTAAATTGCAAAAGAAAGAAAATGTAAGGACTTAAGTGCAAATATGAAAAGTGTAAAGCCAAAAAGGAAAAGTAGACAAAAATATGGGGTCTTTAAGTGTAATTTTAGCCAAATAAAGGGACTTAATTGAAAAGAAGAAAAGTTTCCGGGATAAAAGTGTAATTATGAAAACCTGGACCGAAAATAGGTAAAACAGTGATCGTATTCCGATCAGCCCCATATTTCACCAGTAGGTAGAGCAAGTGACGCTGGGTAATCCAGCTTAATACAGGAATTTTTCAAGACTCGAGATAGTCAAAATTGATATGATAATGAAAAAGTTATAAAAATTCCTACCGGATATCCTAGATTTCAGATATAAGTGAGAAATTACAGGATGATGCGTCCTGATGGGGAGGATGTCAGGAAACTGACAGAATATCGATAGGAGGTCTGTAGGAAAAGTTATTCATAAATTAGCAAATACAGACGGGAGTATGAGGCCTCCCGGTATCTGATAAGGAGATTTATCGGTATTTAAACTGAGACTGAATGAGGTCAGATGACATCAGTCAGATAACTGTTATGACCCAAATGGATGCCTAGACACAGTAGGCCAGTGTATCTGATAAAAGGAGCCGGTGTCCGGAGATGTGTATAGACGGTGTATAATAGCTAAAACACTCGATGAACATTGCCGGGGGAAGATTTCTCGTAATGTGTGCCATAAAAGGTAACAGACCCTAGGAATCCCAAGAATGGCGCCATGAAAGGCCCAATAAGACACTTGGACTGATAGGTGGGCCAGTGTCCAGCAGAACCCCGAAAAAGTACAAAATTATGAAAATGCCCCTGTGTTGTACTAAAGAGTAACAGATGAATGGAGGGAATTTTGGCCATTCCGGATAGGCCCAGAAGCCAAGGTACATATAGATAAAGTTACTCATAGTCAGTATATGCCCTGACAGGGTGAAAAAAGGTGTAAAATGATGATTTTACCCTTAGGGTTAAGATAGTGCACGAAAGGGCACCCAGGGGTATTTTGGTCATTTTGCAGGGGATCTGTAATTGAGTTTAGACCCATTATAAAAATGTTAATGATATGAAGGATCCAGATACTAAATTTAAGGTCAGAAGACATAATATTGATTTTTAGAAAAATTGGATTCAGAAAACAGTCCAGTTGTAGAGGAATCGGACCATGCAGGTACCGGATTGGACTGGAAATCTTCCAGAGGCTTCTTGGCTCTCTCAATTTTGCCATGTGAAGAATGTGAGGGGTGAGGTGTCCCATGAGGTGTCCCTTGATGATGCAGTAAAAGGAATAAAAGAAAATAGGAAATTCCAGAAAAAATGGTGGCCACAAGTTCAGAAGGCTTCAAAATTACGAAAATACCATCCATTAAAACTATAAATACCCCCCATTGCCTTCATTTGCCACGGCCAAGAGCCCAGTTTAGAGAGATAAGGAGGTTCTGGAGAGAGAAAGTGAGAGGAAGAAAAGAAGAAAGGAAGTTCTGGCGGAGTAGGAAGCAGTATAGGGATTCCAGAGTTCTGCTAAGCTTTTGAGGTAGTAACTAGTCCTAGCTTTTATGTAATAGCTTTTTGATTTGTTGTGCTATTGTTTGGTTGGATTGTTGTCTTATATGTTATGCTTGAAGCTCTATTACAATGCTATGATCATATGTTATTGAATATGGAAGCACGCAGCATACTTATCTGTACATAATCACAAGCAAGAACTGTCACTCTGCATTACATATATTGTTATGATTATTACTACTGATATTCCCCCGAATCTCATCCCAAATAACCCATTACAGGGGAGGCTATGTCAAAGTAAATTTTGGAAATTTTGAGAGACGCCGTTATGCTGCCAAAATTCTGGCAAAGTGGAGTAACAAAAAAAGGAACTGATACGTAGGTACTGTCTAAGGATGATGGAAGTGAGTGGACCTAGCCGATTCATCCAGTCTTTCCTGGGTACTTACGTAGAATGGTAGTTCTCACGGGAATTACCGAATAGGTACAAGATCAGTTACTTTCTAAAGACGAAGTGTAGCCGTTATGCTGCCGGATTTCAGGCAGAAAGGATGTGTTAGAAATATGAGAATTTTGTACATGTTATGATGTATAACAACTTATTAATTATTAATAAGTATTGTTTGGCATATTTGACTGATATATGATGAATGTATGCATATGTATGCAAAGTTGAGTGCTGAAATTTGCCACCATGAACAGTAACTTGTGGTGACTTAGTGATGTTTGACCTATAATTAAAAATAGTAAATGGATGAATAAATGTATGAAATTTTTATGGTAAATAGTGGACATATTAAGCTTCTATTTGATATATAGAATCCCTCATTTGGATGTCTATACATGGAGATATAAATTATCAAAGTTAGGACCAGAATGCTGGATTCAGGAGAAAAACGCTGGATGAACAGTAGAATTATAACGTTGACTCATGTTGACTTGGTCAATGCGTGGTCAACAGGTTATTTTTCCCTGAAAGATAATTGAGTTAGCTTCAAGTAGCAATTAGAACCACTTCATTTCTATTTTTTTAGAATTACTTATGATATTTCAAAGTCAAGTCACTCATCTAGAATTTTATAGTGAATAGTACTCGATAAGAGTAAAACTCCAGATTGAGAAGTTGGACTTTAATGACCCTGAAAGTGGTTCTAAATGCTACCAAATGGTCCCTAAGACGTACGAAAGTAAGGATATTTTATTTTGGTATCAGAGCAGAAGGTTCTGGCATAGAGCAGAAGGTTCTGGCATAGACCAGAAAGGGCTCTGGTTCAGAGCATAAGATTCTGGCACAGAACAGAAGGTTCTGACTCAGTGATGCTCTAAAATAGTTAAGATGTGTGGTATGTGGTATGGGTTATTCTAAATGTTTTACATGTGTACATATATTATTGTGCATATATATGACTGTATTTCCCAATTCTAGAAAAAGAAGTAGAAGTCATGGTTAATACAAGAAGAATGGTTAGACCAGAAGTAGTAGAGCCCCGGGATGAGGGTACTAATAATCAGATAGACCCTGTGCAAATTATTCTAGATAGGTTAGAACAGCAACAACATGTAATAGATGAGATACGGGCAACCCAGGCTCGCCAAGATCAAGAACGAGATTCTGTTATCGCTACGGCAGTTGCTACTGCGGTTGCAAGATTACAACAGTCTGAGAAGGAGGTGGTACCAAAAAATAATGTAGAACCTGAACCTCAGTCAGATCATGGGTAGACTGGAATGAATAAACATCAGGGGTTTATAGGAAATAACAATAACCAGGAAAGTCTTCAAACATGGATGGAACGATTCCATAAGTTTAATCCGCCCATATTTGAAGGGACTTTTGACACTCAAATAGCCGAGGATTGGGTAAGCCAGTTAGAGAAAATCTTTAAGATTTTAGAATGTCCTACTGAAAGAAAGGCCCAGCTGGCAGTTTACAAGCTAGAAAAATATGCGGATAGGTGGTGGAGGAATACAGAAGTGATTCTGCACTCAAGAAATATTCCATTTACATAGGAAATATTTCTTGAGCAGTTCAACAAGAAATATTTTCCACAGTCAGTATGAGATGAACGTGAAGCAGAATTTTTAATATTAAAGCAGGGTGAGCAAGAACCCTTTGATGATTATCTTGCTAGGTTATTCGTCTTTCACTATATTCCACTTACCTAAACTGTATGAATGATGAGAGGTGGACCACTGAGAAGTTAACTCGTGGATTGAATCCTACACTAAAGGAGAAGGTTTTTCCTAGACAGATACAAAGGTTTAATGAAGCAGTAGAGGTATGCAGGATCACAGAGAAGAACGTGCAATATCCAGAAAAGAGTGAGCCTGCTACATTAAGAATGGTGCCACCAGGTTCTTTGAGAGGGAACAACAAGAAGAGAAATGGGCCAGTATATAGGCCAGAAGTTAATAAGAGACAGGGGAGTAAGGCAGGTAGTGGTTCAAGAGAAGTTAGTAGGCAGCCAAGGCCTAATATATGTGGGAACTGTGGTCGAGACCATAGTACAAGGCCTTGTCTAGCAAGTCAAGGGTTATGCTATAGGTGTGGAAAGTCTGGACATTATGCCAAGGAGTGTCCACAGAACACAACAGGCAAAAAATACCTGACTCAGGGAAGAGTATATACCCTGACTGGCAACGAGATAAGAAAGTCTCCTGCACCAAATTAAGGTACGAGTTTATTTGTGTTCTGTTTCCACTGGCTAATGAATGGATAAATCCTATGTGATTGGATTATATTGTCCAGTATGCACACTATTGAGCTACCCTATACCTAGTATGTTGCCTTTGTATAAGGATGAGTATGATTATGGGTTTTAAAGTAGGAAGTAGAGAAAGCATATACATAATAGTTAGGGTTAGTCAAACCCTTGGACGTTAAAGCTTATATTATGGTTGAAAGGAAAAATTTAATCTAAGATAAGATAGTATGAGACGTGATGGTTAATAGATAAAGAACTAAATATTCCCTGAGCAGAGGGATTCCATCAGGAAGGGCCTAGGGAAGAGTACCCTAGAGAACAGAAGTAATAGTGAGAGATGTTGAATGAGATCCATGAGAATTAAGGATCAAGAGAAAGGCCAATAAGGAATCATAGTTCGGTCAAGAATAGACTAGGACTAATGGGTAAATAGAAGGAGTTAAGAGATAGTAAAGAGATAGCTACAGTTTAAAAGATAAAGTGACTCCCCTATTCAGTATATAAGATAGAGTAATGAAGGGTTGAGTCTATACCCTGATAAGAGGGAGCATGGCAGCCAAAGCTAGATAAGCTAGTCAGATGAGAAACCTGAAATAAGAATGTTATAAAGCATACCTAATAACAGTGTGCGATGGATGGTTGAGCAAATTATGATGAAGATATGGCTTATGTTGCCATAAGTTACGATGAATAGTTGCATATGATATGCAATAAGAAATGTATTGAGGATGATAAATAGTCTCAGTTTATGGGACAATAAGCGATGATATGATATTCAGATATGATTTATGATTGGGGTTACTCAGGTAATTCTGCAGACTTGTGAATATAGTACTCAAGGCCATTTCTATTGAAATGAGAAGTTATGATGAGGCCATAGCAATAGAATGCAATGGCAGGTGGTTAGACCCTAACCAATGGTAAACCACAGTAGAATAAGAAAGATGAGAAGGAACTCCTTAGTACAAGAGGAAGTAAGTAAAGTCTGGGTAAATAATATGAGGCTACTGAATACATTTTTAAAATTTTTATTGAGTTATCAACAGGTGGAAGCAGTTAACCTTATAACTTAGTCTATGGGTTTAAGAACTTCGGGAGATATACAGTACAACAGAATCACAGTTAGATTCTTGAGGGTCGCAGTTAGATCCTAGCATGGCTCCAGGGTCACAGTTAGATTCTGAAGAGGCTAGCGGTTGATCGTAGTTAGATCCTGAGGTCGCAGTTAGACCTAACCTAAGGAAAGTAATGAGCCATGAAGATATGAGTACAATGTAGTATCTCTTCAGGAAGATAAACACCAAAGATGAAGTCAAGGTAAGGAAGCTTCACTAGTTGATAAACTCACCCAGAAAAAAAATTATTTTATAATGGTTTTCCTCATATAGCCTCTATTATATATAGACTGAACTTAGTTTTCCCTTAAACGAAGACGGAGTCCAAGTTCAAATCTGAGTGCTGATATCCAAAGTTTGTAGAAGTATTCCTGAGAAACAGAGAAGAGAACCCAATATATTTTGAGAACAGAAAAGTATGAGCAGATAGATTCCCCAGATGAGGGTAAAGAGATTAAAAGGCCAGAGAGACCTAGAGAAGAGAGTCTAAGGCAAAGCAAAGATAGAACGTAGTTCTATGAAAGAGAATACTAGGGCCTAGAGCTATACGAAGAGAAACTTAGCCCTAACCCAGTAGTACAAACGGTGTGAAGGCAAGCATAGCCTAACGATAGATAAGCCCTAAGAAAGGATAAGAAAGAATGCAAAGGCCACAAAGGTTTGGCTTAGATGCATGGAGTTATGAGAAAAGTTAAGAAAAGTTAGAGAAGTTATGAACAGGAAGAAAACAGAGCCATTTATGCTAAAATCATAATTTGAACTATGGTGTTATAAAAGAACACTATTTTCCCTAAAGAGATGAGCAAAGTGTAAGAAGAGTGATGTAGACCCCAGAATTACATCAAAATTCTAAGGGATAAGATATGAAAGAAATGGACACTACTCACAAGTTCAATGGGTTGTCCATAAGTATAAGTGGATGAGTTCCCCAAGTCTTAGCCATAAACCAGGAAAGGATATACAGAGGAAATATATCCAGGATAGTTGACTAAGATGCCAAGTAAATTTCGAGGACGAAATTTATTTTAAGGGGGGTAGAAATGTAACATCCCAAATTTTAGGCCAGAGACTTAGTAAATAGTCTGAAATAGATATATCCCTTTGAGCAGAAGTTCCAAAAATATACAGAGGGTTTTAGGGACTAAACTGCAAATAAGTGAAAGTCTGGGGACTTATATGTAAATAGTAAAAGTCCCTAGGGATATGATGGCTATTTATGCAAAGAAAGGGATTAAATTGCAAAAGAAAGAAAATGTAAGGACTTAAGTGCAAATATGAAAAGTGTAAAGCCAAAAAGGAAAAGTAGACAAAAATGTGGGGTCTTTAAGTGTAATTTTAGCCAAATAAAGGGACTTAATTGAAAAGAAGAAAAGTTTTCGGGATAAAAGTGTAATTATGAAAACCTGGACCGAAAATAGGCAAAACAGTGATCGTATTTCGATCAACCCCATGTTTCACCAGTAGGTAGAGCAAGTGACGCTGGGTAATCCAGCTTAATACAGGAATTTTTCAAGACTCCAGATAATCAAAATTGATCTGATAATGAAAAAGTTATAAAAATTCCTACCGGATATCCTAGATTTCAAATATAAGTGAGAAATTACAGGATGATGCGTCCTGATGGGGCGGATGTCAGGAAACTGATAGAATACCGATAGGAGGTCTGTAGAAAAAGTTATTCGCAAATTAGCAAATACTTACGGGAGTGTGAGGCCTCCAGGTATCCGATAGGGAGATTTATCTATATTTAAACTAAGACTGAATGAGGTCAGATGACATCATTCAGATGACTATTATGACCCAAATGGATGCCTAGACAAAGTAAGCTAGTGTATCTGATAAAAGGAGCCGGTGTCCAGAGATATTTATAAACGGTGTATAATAGCTAAAACACTCGATGAACATTGCCGGGGGCAGATCCTTGTAATGCGTGCCATAAAGGTAACAGACCCTAGGAGGCCCAAGAATGGCGCCATGAAAGGCCCAATAAGACACTTGGACTAATAGGTGGGCCAGTGTCCAGCAGAACCCCGAAAAAGTATGAAATTATGAAAATGCCCCTGTGTTGTACTAAAGAGTAACAGATGAATGGAGGGAATTTTGGTCATTCCGGACAGGCCCAGAAGCCAAGGTACATACAGATAAAGTTACTCAGAGTCAGTATATGCCCTGACAGGGTGCAGAAAGGTGTAAAATAATGATTTTACCCTTAGGGTTAAGATAGTGCACGAAAGGGCACCCAGGGGTATTTTGGTCATTTTGCAGGGGATATGTAATTGAGTTTGGACCCAGTATAAAAATGTTAATGATATGAAGGATCCAGATACTAAATTTAAGGTCAGAAGACATAATATGGATTTTTAGAAAAATTGGATTCAGAAAATAGTCCAGTTGTAGAGGAATCGGACCAGGCAGGTACCGGATTAGACTGGAAATCTTCCAGAGGCTTCTTGGCTCTCTCAATTTCGCCATGTGAAGAATGTGAGGGGTGAGGTGTCCCATGAGGTGTCCCTTGATGATGCAGTAAAAGGAATAAAAGAAAATAGGAAATTCCAGACAAAACGGTGGCCACAAGTTCAGAAGGCTTCAAAATTACGAAAATGCCATCCATCAAAACTATAAATACCCCCGCTTTGCCTTTGAAACATCTTTACTTTTGTACGTCTTAGGGACTATTTGATAGCATTTAGAACCACTTTCGAGGTCATTGAAGTCCAATTTCTCAATCTGGAGTTTTACTCTTATCGAGTACTGTTCACTTGAAAATTCCAGATGAGTGACCTGACTTCCAAAAATCATAACTAATTATAGAAAAATATAAATGAAGTGGTTCCAATTGATAATTAAATCTAACTCAATTATATTTCAGGTAAAAATAACTCGTTGACCATTAATTGACCGAGTCAATGTCACAACATTACTGTTCATCCAACCTTTTTCTCCCTGAATCCAGCATTCTGGTCCCAACTTTGATAATTTATATCTCCTTGTGTAGACATCCAAATGCGTCATACTATATACAAAATTGAATCTTGGTATGTCTACTATTTACCATAAAAATTTCATACATTTATTCATCCATTTACTATTTTTAATTATTTATCAAACATTATCTTGTCACCACGTGTTACTGTTCACAGTGGCAATTTCCAGCGTTCAACTTTGCAAACATATGCATACATCCATCATATATCAGTAAAACATGCCAAACAACACTTATTATTAATTAATAAGTTGTTTTACATCTGGGTATGTACAAAATTTCAAATATCTCTATTACATCTTTTCCTGCCTGAAATCCGGCAGCATAACCGCTACGCTTCATCTTCAGAAAGTAACTGATCTTGTACCGATTCGGTAATTCCCGTGAGAACTACCATTCTACGTAAGTACCCAGGAAAGACTGGATGAACCGGCTAGGTCCACTCACTTCCAGCCTCCTTAGACAGTACCTACGTACACAGTACGTATCAGTTCCTTTCTCTACTATTGCCATCTTGTCATAATTTCGGCAGCATAATGGCGTCTCTTAGAATTCCAAAAATTCACTTTGACATAACCTCCCCTGTAATGATTTACTTATTGGGATGAGATTCGGGGGAATCTCAGTAGCAACAATCGTAACAATATATGTAATGCAGAGTGACAGTGCTTGCTTGTGATTGTGTACAGATAAGTATGCCGCATGCTTCCATGCTTAATAACATATGATCATAGCATTATAGCAGAGCTTCAGACATAACATATAACACAACAATCCAATAAAACAATAGCACAACAAATCACAAAGCCATTACATAAAAGCTAGGATTAGTTACTACCTCAAGAGCTAAGCAGAACTCTACTATCTCTATTCTTCTTCCAGCTCCGCCAGAACTTCCTTTCTTTCTTTCTTCCTCTCACTTTCTCTCTCTAGCACCTCCTCCTCTCTCTAAAAGGCCCTTGTCCGTGTAGTATATGAAGCAAGGGGGGGTATTTATAGTTTTGGTCAATGGCATTTATGTAATTTTGAAGCCATCTGATCCTGTTGTCTTGGTTTTTCCAGAATTTCCTATTTTTCTTTATTCCTTTTACTGCATCATGCATGACATCACTCCATGCCACCTCAATGGACACCTCAGTGGACACCTAATCAGTCACATGTCTCATATGGCAAAATTGAGGCCTTCTTGAAGCTTTCAAGTCCAGTCCAGTACCGGTCCGATCCGATTTCCCACAAACTGGACTCACCGGCTAAGATTGTGCCACGTGTCCTCAACTTTTTCCTCCTCCTCTATATTGGCGCCATGTGGCATCTTACTGGCACCTGTCATGTCTTCCAATGCTATCTAGATAAGTCCAGGACTTTATCTGATCACCTCCTCGGTTATCGTGCCGATCGAGTAACTTTACTTAATTGAAACAACATTAAAATAGTATTTTAATGCCACTTTTTCCCACATACTTCATGGGCTACGTTTTTGAGCATTGGAATATTATCTTGGGTCTCTGATCAAGCTCAAGTACTCTGATGGCTCGATTCCCAAGAAACAGCCCTTGGCAAATTACTAAAATACCCCTGAGTGCCCTTTCTTGCGCTATCTTAGCCCTAAGGGTAAAATTGTCATTTTACACCTTTCTTTACCCTGTCAGGGTATATACTGACTCTAAGTAACTTTATCTGTATGTGCCTTGGCTCCTGGGCCTGTCGAGAATGACCAAAATGCCCTCCATTCATCTATTACTCTTTAGTACAACATAGGGGCATTTTCGTAATTTCGCACTTTTTCGGGGTTCTGCTGGACACTGGCCCACCTATCAGTCCAAGGGTCTTACTGGGCCTTTGATGGCGCAATTATTGGGCCTTTCAGGGTCCTTTACCTTCATGGCACGTATTACGAGGAATCCTCCCTTGTCAATGATTATTGAATATTTTATCTATTATTCACCGTTTATACACATATCCGAACACCGGCTCCTTCTGTCCGATACACTGGCCTGCGGTGTTCAGGCATCCCTGTGAGTCATATCAGTCATCTGACTGAGATCATCGGAACTCATTCAGTCCCTTTTCAAATACCGATAAATCTCCCTATCGGATACGCGGAGGCCACATACTCCCGTCTGGATTTTCTGATTTGTGAATAACTTTTTCTACAGGCCTCCTATCGGTATTCTGTCAGTTTCCTGACATCCGCCCCATAAGGACGCATCATCCTGTATTTTCTCACTTATATCTGAAATCTAGGATATCCGGTAGGAATTTTTACAGCTTTTGGACGATCAGTCCATTTCTGGCTATCTGGAGTCTTCAAAAATTCCTGTATTAAGCCAGATTACCGAACGTCACTTGCTCTCTCTACCGGTGAAATCTGGGACTGAAATACTTTAGGGCAGTCCAAACCATTTCCGGCCTGACTTTCTTTAATTATACTTTAGCCCCAGGGAACTTTTCTTCTTTTCATTTAAGTCCCTTTTTATTTGGCTAAAATTACACTTAAGGACCCCACCTTTTTGTCTACTTTTCCTTTTTGGCTTTAAACTTTCCATAATTGCACTTAAGTCCTTTCATTTCCTTTCTTTACCTTACTAGGTCTAGGGGCATTATTGTCTTTTCATATCTTACCAGAGTATTCTCTGACCCTGGTCAACTATCGAGATACCCTTTCTTGACTGTCTAACCTTAGCCAGATGACCAAAATACCCTTTACTCATTCTTCGGTTATTCTATAACATAAGGGTATTTTCGTCATTTTGCACATTTTTCCCGGACACCGGCCCCTCTTACCACTGAACTGATATTATGGGCCTAGGCCTTCCCTGGTGTCACTACGGTCCTTAGAAAACACTGTATGGCCTCTGGCCATAGTTCGATCATCTCTATTCGGACTGCTCTTCCTTTACCGATTATAACTGTAAATCCCCATCTTCGAGAATTTTTACAGAAAAATCGGGACCTCAAATCAAAATTCTGTGTTACATCATTCAATCCGGAATCCTTTTCTCTATCTCCAGGTATTTTTAGATATTTTATCCGGACCAGGCTATTTTTGCCTGAAAGTACGCTTCCGCTCACACTTTTCAAAAATGACCATTCTACCCTTGGTCACATTTCTAATTCTTTCGTACATATAGAGACCTCATATGCACATTTCACAGTTCAGTGAAATGATCAGCATAATTTTCTCTATTTTCTGGCAAAATATGGTACTCATAGGCTACCAGCCTGATCTTTCCCATAATTACGATTATGCCCTTGAATTCTCTTTCTGGCATCTCTAGGCCTAAAAATTGGGGTGTTACAGCCGTCATTTGCCACGACCAAGAGCCTATTTTAGAGAGATAAGGAGGTTCTGGAGAGAGAAAGTGAGAGGAAGAAAAGAAGAAAGGAAGTTCTGGCGGAGTAGGAAGCAGTATAGGGATTCCAGAGTTCTGCTAAGCTTTTGAGGTAGTAACTAATCCTAGCTTTTATGTAATGGCTTTGTGAATTATTGTGCTATTGTTTGGTTGAATTGTTGTCTTATATGTTATGCTTGAAGCTCTATTACAATGCTATGATCATATGTTATTGAATATGGAAGCACTCAGCATACTTATCTGTACACAATCATAAGCAAGCACTGTCACTCTGCATTACATATATTGTTATGATTATTACTACTGAGATTCCCCCGAATCTCATCCCAAATAACCCATTATAGGGGAGGCTATGTCGTAAATTTTGGAAATTTTGAGAGACGCCGTTATGCTGCCGAAATTCTGGCAAAGTGGCAGTAACAAAGAAAGGAACTGATACGTACTGTGTACGTAGGTACTGTCTAAGGAGGATGGAAGTGAGTGGACCTAGCCGGTTCATCCAGTCTTTCCTTGGTACTTACGTAGAATGATAGTTCTCACGGGAATTACTGAATCGGTACAAGATCAGTTACTTTCTAAAGATAAAGCATAGCCGTTGTGCTGCCGAATTTCAGGCAGAAAGGATGTATTAGAAATATGAGAATTTTGTACATGTTATGATGTATAACAACTTATTAATTATTAATAAGTATTGTTTGGCATGTTTGATTGATATATGATGAATGTATGCATATGTATGCAAAGTTGAGTGCTAAAATTTGCCACCATAAACAGTAACTCGTGGTGACTTAGTGATGTTTGACCTATAATTAAAAATAGTAAATGGATGAATAAATGTATGAACTTTTTATGGTAAATATTGGACATATTAAGCTTCGATTTTATATATAGAATGCCTCATTTGGATGTCTACACATGGAGATATAAATTATCAAAGTTGGGACCAGAATGCTGGATGAACAATAAAATTATAATGTTGACTCACGTTGACTTGGTCAATGCGTGGTCAACAGGTTATTTTTCCCTGAAATATAATTGAGTTAGCTTCAAGTATCAATTGAAACCACTTCATTTTGATTTTTCTATAATTAGTTATAATTTTTCAAAGTCAGGTCACTCATCTGGAATTTTATAGTGAACAGTACTCGATAAGAGTAAAACTCCAGATTGAGAAGTTGGACTTCAATGACCCTAAAAGTGGATCTAAATGCTACCAAATGGTCCCTAAGATGTACAAAAATAAGGATGTTTCATGTATCCCTCATCATCCACTTGGCGCAGATAAGTAGAATACTGAGATAGCCGGATAAACTTAGCAAGGTATTCATCAAAAGATTCTTTCTCTCCTTTTCTTAGTACAAGGAATTCTGCCTCTCTTTCATCTCTGACTGACTGAGGGAAATATTTTTCGTAGAACTGTTCAAGAAACACTTCCCAGGTGATCGGAATGTCTCTTGCTTGCAAAAGTAATTCTGTATTCTTCCACCACCTATTCTTACGTTATACTCTCTCCGATTCTCTCCGGCTGATCGGAATGTCTCTCCGGCTTGCAAAAGAAATATTTGGATGTCTACACTTCCCAGGTGATCGGAATGTCTCTCCGGCTGCTGTTATACTCTCTCCGATTCTCTACTAGCCGTTCCTGAAGGCTCAGGTAGTCTTACGTTACTTACTGCTTCTGCTACTGCTGCAACCATGGCGGCATCTCTCTCCCGCTCATTGCGTACCTGAGCTGCCCGCATCTCCTCAATCATCTTTTGCTGTTGTTCTAATCGTTATAAAATTATTTGATTACGATTTCCCGTCTCTCTTGGTTCCTCCGTTGGGACAGTTCTTCTTGTTTGAACCATTTTGTCTTACTATCTAATAAGAGAGGAATACGATAAGTAACATAATTTACATTCCATTCCAAACATAATATACATACAGGGTATGCATATATTATCACAGTCATGCATACATTACATACATATATTCAGAATATTACCATACCCTAATCCTTCTTAAACTTTATTCTAATAAACTCTCCTATCAGGTAAATCTAATCGGATATGGTCCAATAAGGTTCTTCGTTAAAGTACTGATCCAACTCTGTTCTCCAGGTAAGGGTAGTTGGCAACACAATATCCATATTCTCTGTCCAAAGCTTTAGAGTTAATATGTTTGGATTACAGGCTTGGTATATCTCCTTTACTCTTGTGATAAAGTCCTGATAAACCGTATAATCTTGATCCACATCTCTGACCAAGGTTTGTCTCAGCTCATACAGCTGTCGGGCTAACACTACTGATCTCTCAAATCGTTCTCTACCCATGTTCTTCCCTGGTACCATCTCTATGATCATATCTCCCAAAGATATCTCTACCAGTGTCAATCTGGGTCTACTAGGACTTGGCACATCTGTCTGATCAGGTACTCGACTGGGTCCTGGAATGTCTGAAACATGTCCTACTACACCTCCCTGACCTGTCTCCATACCAGTATCTGCTATACTCGGGGGTACCGTATTTATTGGAATAACAGGAATAGGACCTTCAACACAACCTCCTCCTGACCATCCTCCGATATCTCAATCATAAAGTTTGATCCTACTGAGGAACTAGTCATCTCAGAATCACTAACCATCATTTCCTCCTTTTCCTGGAATATCCCCTCAGAGCTGTCTGAACTATAGACCTCCGGTCTAGGATCCCCTTGGTTCACTGTAATTTCGGATCTGGGTCTATATCTAGCCATCCTGTAAACACTAACTTAGTGTTAATTATGACAGCTTTATCATGGTGTATCTATCTATAAATTATCTATTCAGAGCATTTCCTAAGCCAGAATCCTTTGCTCTTATACCAAAATGAAACATCCTTAATTTCAACCTTAAATATACTCAATTGGAAGTATTTTAGAACATTGGAACACCATTTTACCTTAGAAATATGAATTTCCAAAAGTTAGGATATCAGGTACTGTTCACTTTACTGTTCACATGGTAATTCTAGTTTGCAGCATGAACTTTGAACTTCCAGATTCTATGTCTCATTTTCAAAAATTCATTTCTCTTTGTATACTTCTCCAAATGAGTCATGTTACATATGGATTTAAATCTCCATAGGTCTAATTTAATCTCATAAAATTTTGTGAAAAAATTCATTCATTTGCTATATGAAAACTGCGTAGGAATCTCACTGCCTCTCAGGACTTGTTTTATCTTTATCCAGATTTTAAGTCCAACGTTGAAAAATCATATCAATTTGAAAACTTAACCAAATTGGGCGTTCTTGGTGTCCAATTAAATCTCTGGATCTTAGCTATCTTCATGCCAAATTTCAAGTGAAAAGTCATCGGATAAGTTACTCAAATGATCGATGAAAGCGTTTGGTCTCGTATGGTTCCAGTGAGTGTATACGTTTTTACATTCCATACCACATCTCCTATGTTAAATACATGCTATCTAGGCATTATATACATTGTTCATTCACATTTACTCTCTTCCATGAGAAGTTCTAGCACCTAGAGCATGATTATATACATATGGAAGGAATGAGGTTTCATGGAAATCCCAATAGCAAGATATACAAACTATAAGGTTATGCATGCTTGATGAAATGCTTAACATGTTATCATGCAATGGGAGCTAATTCATGATCATACATAGGCAAACTCTAATATGCATATTGTCATGACATGGATTGCAAGGAGTTGCACATATTCATAACTCATCATCATCATAAACATCATCACATAACATACTAAGCTCAACCAAACTTCATGCATAACATGCAAGCATATCAATCACAACATGACATAAGTTTATAGTAAGGTATTCTTACTACCTCTTAGGTGTCTTTGCCAATTCCTTCTTGTCTTGATCCCTCCTTTCCACAAATGTCAAAACCTAGGCATAACAAGACAATTACCAAGTCACAACTCAAATCAAACCATTCTCAAGACTAGGGATCCATTAAGTCCCTTTCTTTCTCTACTTTGTGACTTAGGTTTACACCTTTTCAAACTAAACTCTCATGGTTCACTCCCACATAGTTTTTCATGTAGAATCCAAATATGCATTCAAAAATCCCAGAATCTAATTGCTTCCTAATGTTCTGTACAGAAACCGAAACCTCCCTCTTATTTTTCAAAAATTCTCATTTTGGTTCCAATGCTTCCAATACTTGTCTTCCTTGTCACATCCTTATTTTTATACATCTTAAGGACCATTCAGTAGCACTTAGAACCACTTTCAGGGTCATTGAAGTCTAAACTCTTAATCTGGAATTTTATTCATATTGGGTACTGTTCACTGTGGCAAATTTCAGATGAGTGACCTGACTTTGAAAATTCATAACTAATTCTAGAAAAATCAAAATGAAGTGGTTCAAATTGATACATGAAGATAACTTAATTATATTTCATGGAAAAATCATTGGTTGACCAATACTTGACAAATTCAACGTGGGTCAACGTTTCAATCTTACTGTTCATCCAATGACTTTCTCCTGAATCCAGCATTCTGGTCCCAACTTTAACAATTTATATCTTTTCGTGTATACATCCAAATGAGGCACTCTATATATCAAATTAAATATTAGGATGTATAATATTTACCATAAAAATATCATACATTTAATCAACCATTATCTATTTTTAAAGATTTATCAAACGTCCATAGGTCTCCACGGGTTACTGTTCACAAGGCCATTTTTCAGCAACCAACTTTACATATTAGTGCATACATACATCACATATCAGTCAAACATGCCAGATAACAAATATTATTAAATAATCTAATGTTATACATAAGTGCATGTTTAACATTCTCATATTTCTGTTACACTTTCCGTTGTCTAAAATCCGACAGCATAACTGCTACATTCCGTCTGTAGAAAGTAACCGATCTTGTACCGATTCGGTAATTCCCGTAGGAGCTACCATTCTACGTAAGTACCCAGGAAAGACTGGATGAACCTGCTAGGTCCACTCACTTCCAGCCTCCTTAGACAGCACCTACGTACACAGTACGTATCAGTTCTTTTCTTTGTTCCTTCTTCGTTGCCAGAATTTCGGCAGCCTACCGGCGTCTCTTAAGATTTCCAAATTTTATTTTGACAGAACCTCCCCTGTAATGTTATATTTGGGAATGAGATTCAAAAGAATCCCAGTAGCAATAATCATAACAATATATGTAATGCAGAGTGACGGTGCTTGCTTGTGATTATGTACAGATAAGTATGCTGCATGCTTCCATATTCAATAACATATGATCATAGCATTGGAATAGAGCTTCAAGCATAACATATAAGACAACAATCCAACCAAACAAAAGCACAACAAATCACAAAGGCATTACATAAGAGCTAGGATTAGTTGCTACCTCAAAAGCAGAGCTTCAGAACTTCTCTACTACTTCCAACTTCAACAGAACTTCCTTACTTCTTTCTTTCTCTCACTTTCTCTCTCAAGAACTTCTTTCTTCCTCTCTTTCTTGCTTGTGCCGAAATGAGGTGCTAGGGGGGTATTTATAGTGTTGAGCAATGGAAATCTTGTAATTTTGAAGACTTATGATCCTGTGGTCCTGGTTTTTCCTGAATTTCCTATTTTTCTTTATTCCTTTTACTGCATCATGCATGACATCACTCAATGCCAACTCATGGGACACCTCACCTCCCACATTCTTCACATGGCGAAATTGAGAGAGAGCTAGAGCCTTCTGGAAGCTTTCCGGTCCAATCCGGTACCGGCCCGGTCCGTCTCCTCGAAAAACGTGCTGTTTTCTGAATCTAATTTTTTTTTCTGAAAATCCTTTTTATGTCTTCTGACCTAACATTTAGTATCTAGACCCTTTATATCATTAAATTTTTAATACTGGGTCCAGACTCAGTTACAGATCCCCTGCGAAATGACCAAAATGCCCTTGGTGCCCTATCTTGTCCTATTTTAACCCTAAGGGTAAAATCGTCATTTCACACCTTTCTGAACCTGGTCAAAGCATATACTGGCTCTAGTAAACCTTATTTAGATATGATTTAGCCTTTAGGCCTATCCAGAATGCCCTCCATTCATCTGCTGCCCTTTTTGTACAACACAGGGGAATTTTCGCAATTTTGCACTTTTCCGGGGTTCTGCTGGACACTGGCCCACCTATCAGTCCAAGAGTCTTATTGGGCCTCTAATGGAGCCATTTTTGGGCTTCCTGGGTCCATTACCTGTATGGCAAGCATTACGAGGAATCTTCCTCTGCCCCAGTTCACCGAATATTTTAATTATTATTTACCGATTATACACCTTTCTGGACACCTGCTCCTTTTCCCAGATACAGTGTCCTACTGTGTTCAGGCATCCCTGTAGGTTATAACAGTCATCTGACTAAAGTCATCCGATCGCAGTCATCCCCTTTAAAAATACCGATAAATCTCCTACCCGGATCCCCGGAGGCCTCACACTCCCGTCTGAATTTGCTATTTTGTGAATAACTTTTCCTATAGACCTCCTATCGGTATTCTGTCAGTTTCCTGACATCCGCCCCATAAAGGTGCATCATCCTGTAATTTCTTACTTATATCTGAAATCTAGGGTATCCGGTATAAATTTTTATAACTTTTGGATGATCAGTCCATTTTTGGCTATCTGGAGTCTTCAAAAATTCCGGTATTAGGCTGGATTACCCAGCGTCACTTGCCCTATCTTCTGGTAAAATCTGGGACTGAAATGCCACCGGTCAGTCCAAACCACTTCTGGCCTGATTTTCTTTAATTATACTTTAGCCCCAGGGAACTTTTTCTTCTTTGCACTTAAGTCCCTTTATTTGGCTAAAATTACACTTTAAGACCCCACATTTTTGTCTACCTTTCTTTCCTAACCTTAAACTTTCCATATTTGCATTTAAGTCCTTTCATTTCTTTTCTTTTACAATTTAATCCTTCTCTTTACATAAAGGACCACATCTTTTTCCTGAAACAGAACTCATATATTCCATTTAATCTGTACATGGAAATCAGTACAGAAATTAAGGATATTACATTTCTCTCCCCCTTAAAATAAATTTCATCCTCAAAATTTACATTACATCCCTCCTATGGAAACAACTCAGGATATTTTTCCCTCATCTTTTCTTCTGCTTCCCATGTAGCTTCATACTCAGTCAAGCCTTTCCAGATCACTTTTACTAAAGGAATTTGTTTATTCCACAACTGCTTGACTTTTCTATTAACAATTCGCACTGGTCCAACCTCATAGGTCAAGTCATCTCGCAGTGCGACCTCATCCTGCTTAATCACATGAGATGGATCTGGAATATACTTCTTTAATTGGGAAACATGAAACACATCATGTATCTGGCTGAGATTCAGAGGAAGAGCCAACTTGTAGGCTACTGCTCCTATCTTTGAGAGAATCTGAAATGGTCCTATGTATCTTGGATGCAACTTCTTCACTTTAATCAATCGTCCGGCTCCCGTGGTTGGAGTTAACTTAAGGAATACATGTTCTCCTTCTTCAAACTCGAACGGCTTCCTTCTGACATCTGCATAGCTTTTCTGTTTATTTTATAAAAGGTTAGAAAGCAAGAGGGCAATGAATCATTTATAAAAGTACCTTAGTAGCTCAAAAGGAATCCTTCTATATAGCATTGCACAAAGCAAAGAGAAGGTAAATGGACATTTGAATACTCAGGTCACAAATGAAAACAGTGAAGGTCACGACACAATTTCACAGTGAGTGCTTGCTGTGAACTTACAACAACTAGTCTCGACAAGTAAAGATTATGGTCGCGACAAAAGTACACAGAGAATTATAGTCACGACCTCATGCACTCGTGTCACAACTGGTTTTCACAGAGAGCATATTAAGTCCAAAATTCCAAGTTAGGTCACAACCATACAACACATAGGTCGTGACTAAAGAGCACAGAGACCACCACTTGATAGTTTTCAAAGAACGAAACATCTTTTACACTAAAACCTTTTTCACTAACCACAAAATAGTTTAAAGTAGGGATTCATTTTTTAGCAATTTATCACTCATTAAGATTAAAATCCAAAAACTTTGTGATGAAAGATTGGATTAATAAAAAATTGGATTTTTTTTACATTCATTAGCACAGAAACAAGAACATCTCCCCCATACTTAAACTTGATAGTGTCCTCACTGTCAGCAGCATTTTAAAAACCAATCACAACATTGAAATGATGAGAATTAAGGCATAAGGGACTCCAAACCTTCTTTGAATTCTCCCAAATAATCTGAAATTTCTCCCATAACAGACTAACACACAACTCAATGAAAATTTAGCAGTGAATCACACAGTCACATTCAAATCATAAATGGCAATACAAGGAAAGCAAAGATGACAAGATGGGTAAACTATAGCATGCAATTAAGTGTGTAAACAGCTTAGAGCATCAACAATAACACATGGACAACACAGGAGTATTATTCAAAATAGAAATAAACTAAAAATAAACACTATCCTATTGAATCATCCCTTTCCAATAATCAAACCAACATATCAAACATATTTTACATTAGGAAAACTTGTAAAAGGTAAGAGATAGAAAAGGGACAACCTGGCCTCAAGGCCGCAAAGCATATTCCTCATAATGTTTCAAGAGGTGGCCATTTGCCTGGAATATTTTACCCGTCGCCTCCTCTTTCAACTCAATCATCCCAAATTTGTGGACTTTAACAATTGTGTAAGGTCCATCCCAGCTAGTTTTGAATTTACCATGTTTGAACTTGAATCAGGCTTAGTACCTTAATACTCTATCACCTTCTTTAAAATTCTTTCTCATAATATGAGCATCATGGATTAATTTTGTCTTTTGTTTATAAATTTTAAAGCTACTGTAGGCGTGCAATATAATCTCTTCTAGCTCTTGAATATGCAACAACCTCTCTGAACTAGCTTCTACAAGGTCCTCATTGCAAGCTTTCACTGCCCAAAATGTCTTATGCTCTATTTCTACAGGTATATGACAAGCTTTCACAAAAATTGTAACATCCCAATTTTTGGTCTAGGAGAACTGGGAAGTAGTCTGATATGGGCAGGCTGCTAAACCCGTAGTCCCAGGGTATAAATCTGATATGGGCGGATTACTTACCTGTATTTTGTAGGAATCCGAGGGATGAGCTAAGTCCTTCAGGATTTAAAGATGAGTTAAGTCTTTAACCTACAGAATCGGGATAGTTCACCGAGGTTCAAAATGAGAAATGTTCTAAGTCTTAAGCCTAGAAATTCTGCAGGTAGCTTGATATGGGCTGGCTCCTGTGTAAGATAACCTGATATGGGCGGTTTGTCAAGCCTTTCAAGTAACGATGACTCCCGAAGAGTTTAAGGGATGAGTTATTGAAAGAGAATTTCTAGAACTTAAGATGAAGGATGAGAAACTGAGTAACGAGGCCAGAAAGAGAATGCAGGGGCATAATCGTAATTATGGGAAATATCGGGCTGTAGCCGATGAGTACCATATTTTGCCAGAAAATAGAGAAAATTATGATGATCATTTCACTGAACTGTGAAATGTGCATATGAGGTCTCTATGTATATGAAAGAATTAGAAAAATGACCAAGGGTAAAATGGTCATTTTTGAAAAGTGTGCGCGGGAGCGTACTTTCAGGCCAAAATAGCCCGGTCCGGATAAAATATCTGAAAATACCGGGAGATAGAGTAAAGGATTCCGGGTTGAATGACGCAACACAGAATTTTGATTTGAGGTCCCGATTTTTCTGTAAAAATTCCTGAAGATGGGAATTTACAGTTATAATCGGTAAAGGAAAGGCAGTCCGAATAGAGATGATCGGACTGTGGCCAGAGGCCATACAGTGTTTTCTAAGGCCCATAGTGACACCAAGGAAGGCCCAGGCCCATAATATCAGTTCAGTGGTAAAAGGGGCCGGTGTCCGGGAAAAAGGTGCAAAATGACGAAAATGCCCTTATGTTATAGAATAGCTGAAGTATGAGTAAAGGGTATTTTGGTCATTTGCCTAAGGTTAGTCAGTCTAGACAGGGTATCTAGATAGTTGACCAGGGTCAGAGAGTACTCTGGTAAGATGTGAAAAGACAATAATGCCCCTAGACCTAGTAAAGTAAAGAAGGAGAGACTAAGGGTATTTTGGTAATTTGCCAAGGGGTGTTTCTTGGGAATCGTACCATCAGAGTACTTGGGCTGGATCAGAGACTCATCAAGATGATATTCCCAGGCCCAAAAACGTATCCCAGTATATATGTGGGAAAAAGTGGCATGGAAATAATGATTTAATGACTTTTCAGTAAAGTAAAGTTACTCGGTTGGCACGATAACCGAGGAGGTGATCAGATAAAGTCTGGGACTTATCTGGATAGCATTGGAAGGCGTGAAAGGTCCCTTCCAGGCGCCACATGGCACTGGTCTAGAGGGAGAAGAAAAGTTAAGGACACATGGCACAATCTTAGCCGTTGAGTCTGGTTTGTGGGAAATCGGACCGGACCGGTACTGGATTGGACTGGAAATGCTGAGTCAGCTGATGAGGTGTCAAGGAATTGTGACATGTGAAGAATGTGGCGATGAGGTGTCCTGGTGAGGTGTCTGGGTGATGCAGTAAAAAGGGAATAAAAGAAAATAGGAAAATCCAGGAAAAACCAGGACCACAAGTTCAGATGGCTTCAAAATTACGAAAATGCCATCGAAGGAAACTATAAATACCCCCTCCCCCTCCCATTTCATGCATCCCACGGCTAAGAGCATATTTAGAGAGATAAGGAAGTTCTTGAGAGAGAAAGTGACAAAAGAAAGAAGAAAGGAAGTTCTGGCGGAGTTGAAAGCAGTATAGAGGTTATAGAGTTTTGCTTTTGAGGTAGTAACTAATCCTAGCTTTTATGTAATAGCTTTGTGATTTGTTGTGCTATTGTTTGGTTGGATTGTTGTTTTATATGTTATGTCTGAAGCTCTACTGCAATGCTATGATCATATGTTATTGAGTATGGAAGCACGCAGCATACTTATCTGTACACAATCACAAGCAAGCACTGTCACTCTGCATTACATATATTGTTATGATTATTACTACTGAGATTCCCCCGAATCTCATCCCCCATATATATAACCCATTACAGGGAGGTTATGTTGAAGTAAATTTTGAGAATGCTAGGAGACGCCGTTATGCTGCCGGAATTAAGACTGAACATCATTATATGATAAGTACTGTGTACGTGGTGCTGTCTAAGGAGGCTGGAAGTGAATGGACCTAGCAGGTTCATCCAGTCTTTCCTGGGTACTACGTAGAATGGTAGTTCTCATGAGGGAATTACCGAATCAGTACAGTTCAGTTCTTTGTACAGATGAAGCCTAGCGGTTATGCTGCCGGATTTTAGGCAGGAAAAGATATAATAGAAATATGAGAATTTTGTGTATGTCATGTTGTATGACATTTTATTATTTAATAATAAATATTGGTTGGCATGTTTTAATTTGTGAATGAGAAATTAAAAGAGAAATTCGCAGGTCCTGATGTAGCAGTGTTCTGACCTCAGTTTGACCTAGTAAACGAAGGAGTTTGGCCACAAAATTTGGTGAGCCAGTAGTACACATCTGGGGCATTAAGTGGATAGGTAATAAGCCTCATTTGGATGTTTAGAATGATATTAATCAGTTCTCAAATTAAAGGTTCAGAATAAGGAACTTAAGAGTAGAAATTTTAAATTTCTGGGCTTAAGTTAAGATATGATTGAGCTAATATTGCTTCCGCAAGTGTACTCTGAGAAGTCTAAGGGAGGATGTTTTAAAAATCGTCCTATAAGGTATAACATCCTTACTATTATACGTCTTAGGGACCATTCGGTAGCATTTTTAACCACTTACATGGCCTTTGAAGTCCATTAGCTAAATCTGGAATTTTTACTCTTGGCGGTTACTGTTCATATGGTATTCCAGATTCGGCAACAAATTTCAAAAAATCATAATTAATTATAGAAAAATTGAAATAAAGTGGTCCAAAATTATACTCAAAGCTAACATCTTGAAGTTTAAGGGAAAAATAATTTCCTGACCAAATGCTTCGAACGTTGATACAGTTTATTCTTTAAAGTTTACTGTTCATTTGGTCAAAAATTCTGAAAACAGATTCTGGTCCCCATCTTTGAAAAATTGGTTCTATTTGTACAGATATCGAAATAAGGTGTTCTTGGTGTCAAAACGAAGCTTAACATGTTAACTAAATGTCTGTAAAATTTCATACTTTTACTCTATCATTTACTATTTATCATTACATCATAAACATTATTGTTCAAACTGGCCATACAGCATCATTACTTGCAAGAATTCTTCACATAACATCATATAACATTTACATTAACCAATCCCTAACTCCTTTTCATGCTTCTTCTGTTGGAGATTGTGCCCTAGGGGCCAATCATTACCTTATGAACATTGTTGATTTATGAATTTCTTAATTATGTTATCATATTATTTGCATGTTTACTATGATGACAATCCTTGGATAACTCGTGATCTTATCCTAAATGTCCCTGGTCGGTCATCTATGCGGGAGCAGAGATGAAATAAGACCGGTATGACTTTGAAGATATATAGAGATATAAATCAAAGTCATAAGCACATGTAAGAGTATAGGGTGTTGGACCGATCCGCTATGAGAGAGCTACATGGGTCAAGTCATAAGCTTCTCTCATATACAAGCCATGTCACTATGCCCTTTGACCTGAGATCATCATGGAGTCCTACATGACAAACGCTCAGCTTTGACCTAGTCAAAAGTCACTTTTGACCGAGTGATCATAAAGGCTATGTTCGGGCTTAGTGGTTTTTCATGCGGAGGAATGTGAATGGTCAAGATGGAATTTGTCCCTCACATTCGTAGAGAGATATTACTGGGCCCCTCGATGGGTGAGTCTGAGAAATGTATGGCCATACTGGAATGGAAGGGTAGTTCCATTTCTATATTCAGACTACTCAGGGATCGAGAAAGTAACGGTCAGGAACAGGAGGATAACGTTCTCCATGCCTCATCCATGACCGAAATATCGTGTGACAAAAGGGACGTGATATGGTTGTATAAAAGGTTACATCATTTATCGATCCTCATATGTTTTGGTAGTTGTAATGCCTTGCTAGAGACCGCTTACGACTTGTGGGTCAGTATAGTAACTGGCCCACTGCCAACTTCATATGGGCCTACAGGGTCGTACACAAAATAGCCCAATGCGAGCTATGATGTCCAGATTCATTGAATCTAAGAGATGTCTAGATTCAATGAATAATCTAGGGTGGATATATATTTTATATATATATAAATTAGTATATATTTATTATATATAATATAAGAGATATTTGTAAGGATAAACTAAATCTCTATCACTTTTGAATTTGAATTTAAATGGATATGATCTATTTGAATTTGAAATTCAAATTGATAAGATATCTCAAATTTGATTTATGAGAATAAATCAAATATATAATTCCGTCTTATCTTTATTTTAAATTAAATAAGTAGGTAAATTAAATCTGTGAGACGGATTTAATAAAAACCGTATTTATTTAATTAGTTTCTTATCAAATTTGCAATATATGATATTGTATTAATTTCAGAATTAATATAAGATTAATTCTGAAGCCCGGCCCAATTAGAAGCCCGATGGCATCCTATATATTTGACATTAGGAGCTAGGGTTCTACACATAATACACAACACAACTCACAAGAGAAAAAGGTGCAGGAGAGTGCAAAAGGTTTGCAGATAAGAAACTGCCAGAATAGAGACGGTGAGGACAGAATCTTGAGAAAACCCTAGAGGGACAAGAGGCGCTAGCACGTCGTTCGCGATTGGAACGTTGTTCGTGTGGATACCGGTAGAGGAAGCCGATCTGAGCTGTCGACTTCTTGCGATCGACCAGACACGAAGCAAGGCCACAACCTATTGACATTGAGGTCGCGACCATACGGGCATCTGAACGTCAGAAATCCGAAAAGAGGAGACAGGTCGCGACTTGAAGCGGACGAGGTCGCGACTATAAACTCCAGAGACGTCCGGTCGCGACGAGAAGCAGAGTAGGTCGCGACTAACAACTCCAGAGGTGACAGGTCGCGACTAGAAGTTGAGGAGGTCACGACTGAAAGTTTCAGAGGCGAGGAGTCGCGACTAGTGGACACTGAGGTCGCGACCAAAGCTCGAATACCGAAGGTAACACTTCTCTCTCCTTGACTTAAACACATTCGGTAGATCCTGGCTGGGAATGGAAAAATTTTTAAAGTTAATTTCCGCTGCGTGTCTTCCAATTCCCTACATCTTCATCCTATTTCCTCATTCATAAACCTGTTGGGATTGGGATTACATAGATGGTTTGAGATTTCTGGGGAAATCTCAATAGCAAACGATACTAAACAATGCATGTATTAATATAAATATTTATGCTTACTTGTGAAAGTGTTACCATAGTGTAATGAGCATGCTTCCATGTATCATATGAAATACAATTAGCCAAAGTAATAATAGAAAAAGAGCTTCAATCATCTACACATATGCACACAATTTAACAAAGCCATAGCACAATCAAGCATAACATTCAATACATACAAGTTTAGGGTAAGTTTACTACCTTATTGCTTTACTTCCTTTCACTTTAACTTTTCTTCTTCCTTCTTACTTTTCCTTGATATGTGGCTGCCTCTTTAGAGTCCACAATCAAATCCTAACATCACATAATCATCCATTTATTACCATCTAACTTCTTTTGAATATTAAATTTACTTTAACTAACATAACTCCCTTTAAACTTTACCAATTGACTTGGCCTTTGAATCAATTGATGTCTTGATCTTACCCTACACAATTTCATCTTTTGAATCCATTTATGAGCTTAAAATTATGAAATTTGAGCTCCCATGCACTGTTCTGGACAGATTTAAAAAACATCCATAATTCTTCCAAAAATTCTCATTTTGATTCCAACGCTTCCCATACTTGTTTCTCTACTTTATCCCACACAATTTTTTCATTTTAAAACCATTGGAATCATAAAAATCATGAAATTCAAATCACTGTTCATGCGAGTGAACAGTACAGAAAAAAATTCCAAACATTACAACTTTCAATTCCAATGTTTCCAAGGTTCAAAACCTATCCAATCCTACACAAAATCATCATATAAATTCAATGGAAGCATTAGATCATTGAAATTCCATCTCCTTCTTTCATGAACAGTGCATGAACAGTGCAAACCGAATTGTTTAATTCATGACAAAGTCAAGAATATCAACTTGATTCAACAACCAATCATCTAACTCGCTTCTTTAAGCTTTAATCATATAACTCTAACTTTAATCTCTTCTTTCTCCTTCCATCTAAGGTTTTGGACAGCATATACACCTTAGAGAAAACTCAACTTTCTTCCATGAAAACCCTAAGTTCAAGCTCCCAAATCAAAGGAGAATAAGCTAGGTTAGATTGCTACCTTTAATCTTTAGCCTGCTTGAACTTTGGACCTTGGATTCTTTTTTGTCTTGGCTTGAGCTTTCATTTTGCCATAGTTTCCCCAAGGCTTCTTCCTTCACGGTTTTGGGCAGAAATAGTGGGGGTATTAATAGAAAATTTTGTGGAAAATGAATTGCCAAGATTACTTTGTGCACTATTTCATCTAATGGCTCACATTCATTCTTGGATTTAACTTTTCTTAAAATATAATTATGACATCATCCATGACATCATCCATGACATCATCAAGGGACACCTCAGAGACCATGTGATGAAATTGTGAAGGGAGGAAGCATCTGGAAAAATTTTAGTCTAATCTGGTACCGGCTCAGTCCTATTTTCCAAAAACCAGACTGTTTTCTGAATCAATTTTTTTGAGATTCCATAATATGTTTTCTGAACTTAAATCCGGTATTCGGATTCTTCCTACTATTGACATTCTTGTACTGGGTCTAAACTTAATTACAGATCCCTTGGCAAATTACCAAAATACCCTTGGTGCCCTTTCTTGCACTATATTTACCCTAAAGTCATAATTGTTATTTCATATCTCTTTATACCTTATCAGGGCATATACTGACTCTGGTAATCAGTCCTGTCCTCATCTTGGAGTTTTTGGCTTGTCCAAAATTCCCTCCATTAATCTCTTGTTCATTATTACAACCTAGGGGCATTTTCATAATTACATATTTTTTCGGGGTTCCTCTGGACACTGGCCCACAAAACTGTCCAGTTACCTTATTGGGCCTTTGTGATGCCATTTTGGGCTTTTATATCGTCCACTACCTTTATGGCACAAATCCCGAGAAACCTCCCTCGAAGATATTTATCGAGTATTTTATTCTACTGTAAATTCCATTAGAAATTCTACAGGATTCCTTTTCTGATCCTGTTAATTTTATAAATTCTTATATTAATTATAAGAATTTACTGTAAAGTTTTATCTGATTCTGAGGTCCAAAAAATACTATAATAATTTCTCATAATTTCAGAAATTTATATCAATTTTTCGGGACCTCAAATCGAAATTATGTGTTGCGTCAAACTAACCGAAATAATTTTCTCTAACTACTAGTAAAATTGGGCCTTTTCCGGGCCTTTTTGGCCTTTTTTGGCTCAACTTTCTCATAATTATACTTTTGCCCCTTGAACTTTTGAAAATTACATTTAGGTCCTTAAACTTTTTAAAATTACACTTTAGGCCCTCAACTTTTCATAATTACACTTAATGGCCCAAAATTCATGTCTACTTTATATTTTGCACCATGGAACTTTTATACTTTTCACTTTAGTCCCTCTTTTTTAAATCTTCAGCTTATCATTCTTTTCTTCTCTATTCATGATCACAATCCTTTCCAAACCTCTTTCCTCTATTAGTATTATACCGATAGGGAAAAGTTAGGACATGACATTTCTACCCCCTTAAAATAAATTTTGTCCTCAAAATTTACTTAGTACCTTAGTCAACTATCTCGGCTATATATCTTTTTTTTATATCTCTAACTGTTTTATGACTCAGGATTGGGGTATCTATCTCTTATCTTTGATCTTATCATCTAGCCGAGTGCTTTCAATATCTGCTTTATGTCCTTATTACCATTACTCTTCTTGTATGACTCAACTCAATTAGAGTTTAATTCTACTTCATTACGGTACTTGCTCACTTGCTATGCATCTATTTGCTTATGGATACTGAAGGGAATTGGAAGACACGTAGCGGGAATTAACTTTTAAAATTTTTCCATTCCCAGCCAGGATCTACCGAATGTGTTTAAGTCAAGGAGAAAGAAGTGTTACCTTCGTATTCAAGCTTTGGTTGTGACCTCAGTGTCCACTAGTCGTGACTCTTCACCTCTGGAACTTTCAGTCACGACCAACTCAGCTTCTAGTCGCGATCTGTCGCCTCTAGAGTTTTCTGTCGCGACCTCCTCAACTTCCAGTCGCGACCTGTAGTCTCTAGAATTTGTAGTCGCGACCTATTCTGCTACTAGTCGCGACCTGTAGTCTCTTTTCGGATTTCTGACGTTCAGAAGCCAATTTGGTCGCTACCTATGTGTGAACTGGTCGCGACCTCATCGTACCTAGTGCTCTTTTTTTCGTTCGTAAGAAGTCGACAACTCAGATCGGCTTCCTCTACCGGTATCCACACAAATAACGTTCCAACCACGACCGACGTGCTAGCGCTTCTTGTCCCTCTAGGGTTTTCTCAAGATTTCGTCCTCACCGTCTCTATTCTGATAGTTTCTTATCTGCAAACCTTTTGCACTCTCCTTGCCCCTTTTTCTCTTGTGTGTTGTGTGTAGAACCCTAGCTCCTAATGTCAAATATATAGGTTGCTATCGGGCTTCTAATTAGGCCAGGCTTCAGAATTAATCTTATATTAATTATGAAATTAATACAATATCATATATTGCATAATTTGATAAGAAACTAATTAAATAAATACGATTTTTATTAAATCCGTCCCACAGGTCTAAATCACCTATTTATTTAATAAAGATAAGACGAAATTATATTTGATTTATTCTTATAAATCAAATTTTAGATATCTTATCAATTTGAATTTCAAATTCAAATAGATCATATCCATTTAAATTCAAATTCAAAAGTGATAGAAATTTAATTTATCCTTATAAATTAAATCTTGCAAATATCTCTTCTATTATATATATAATATATATATACAAATTTATATATATATAAAATATATAAATCCACCCTAGACTATTGATTGAATCTAGACATCTCTTAGATTCAATGAATCTGGACATCACAACTCGTGTTGGGCTATTTTGTGTGCGACCCTGTAGGCCCATATGAAGTTGGCAGTGGGCTAGTCACTATAATAACCCACAAGTCGTAAGCGGTCTCTAGCAAGACATTATGACTACCCAAATCATATGAGGATCGATGAACGATGTTACCTTTCATACAACCATATCACGTCCCTTTTGTCACATGATATTTCGATCATGGATGAGGCATGGTGAACGTCATCCTCCTATTCCTAACCATTACTTTCTCGATCCCTGAGTAGTCTGACTATAGTAATGGAACTACCCTTTCATTACAGTATGGCCATACATTTCTCAGACTCACTCATCGAGGGGCCCAGTAATATCTCTCTACGAATGTGAGGGACAAATTCCATCTTGACCATCATATTCCTCCGTATGAAAAAACACTAAGCCCGAACATAGCCTTTATGATCACTCGGTCAAAAGTGACTTTTGACTAAGTCAAAGCTGAGCGTTTGTCATGTAGGAATCCATGATGATCTCAGGTCAAAGGGCATAGTGACATGGCTTGTATATGAGAGAAGCTTATGACTTAACCCATGCAGCTCTCTCATAGCGGGTCGGTCCAACACCTTGTACTCTTACATGTGCCTATGACTTTGATTTATATCTCTATATATCTTCAAAGTCATACTAGTCTTATTTCATCTCTGCTCCGCATAGATGACAGACTAGGGACATTTAGGATAAGATCATGAGTTATCTAAATATGGTTATCACAGTAAACATGCAAATAATGTGATAACATAATTAAGACATTCAAAAAACAATAATGTTTATAAGACAATGATTGGCCCTTAGGGCATAATTTCCAACAGATAACTCATTGTACTAGACTTGTAAGTAGTGTCCATTTCTTTCATATCAAACTCTCGAATATTACTGTATTCGGGAGTTTTCATCAATTACTTATCATACTTTCTAGCACTTATCTCTTATTACTTCTATTAGTATCTCACGGAACTCCTTAGCATTCGCAATGCTTCATCTCTCTTCTCATATAATCATATTTCTTTTTCTTAGAAACTCTTATCACTCTAGTGTTGCTCTTATTGTTTTCAATAATTCAGCATCATATAGAGAGAGGGCTTATGCAGTTATTCTTTTCTTTATTTTATTGCTAAGTAGGAGCACATACTCTAACATGCATAATGCCTAGCCAACATATTGCAGGACTGTATATCTTCTCATGAATGCAAATCTCGAATATCGGAGCTCAAGCATTCCTTTCCTGAATATGCACAGCTATAACACTCGAAGCTTGCACTGCTCTAACATTTGGAGCTTTAGCATACTTTACAAACATAACATAGTGCCTGACATTTCATGCAAGGAGTGAAAGCTCTCACTTTCATCTATAACATAACCTTCAAACATCTTATCCCTTTTAAAAAGGGAGCCTCTCTATCTGTTTATAAAGTTACTTCTTACTATCATTTTCACTACACATTTCTCATTATGTGCCACATGACATGCTTATCATAGTGTATTTTACTCTTTCATGACTTATCTTGTCCAAAATCTAATATTCTCTTTAACTTATAACTTTGTCAGCCTCTTAGGAGAATGTTGCTCTTTTGCTTCTCGTTCTCCTGAACAAAGTCATAATTTAAATCTTTCATTTCAAATCCACTCTATTTGGACTTGACAGAAGGGTTCTAATCTTTTACTGTTTATAACCCTTTCTAACTTTTCATAACTATTTTTATCATTTTACATAATTTTATGCATATATGCCAAACTTCTGTGGCATTTACATTCTTTTCTCATTACTTCCCAGGGTCACCATCATTGGCCTACTCTTACCTGAGCACACTTAACTAAAAAGTGCTGATAAAAATCTAAAGCATTGGTACTAATAGGCTTCAACCCTGGTACTTTACTATCTTAGACCCTTATTCTCAAATTGACTCTCTTGGGTCTATCTGGCCTTCTAATCTTTTTATCCTTATCTGGAGGATCTATCTAGCTTTTATTCCCATTCTCTTTATCCTAATCTTAGGAACCTCTATTAACTTCACTTTATTCTTCATGTAAGAAGATTCTAAGTTCAGTCTCTAATAATAATAAGGCTATCTGAAACTAACATCATGAGTACTCTCTCTGTTATAAGTTAACAACTTGTGAAGCTTCTCTACCTTAAACTTTATCCATAGTATTTGTCATTCCAAAGAAATACTATACTTATGGCTCATTCATTTTCTTTCTTTAGGCTGGTCCACTGTGACCCTTAGGATCTACTGCGATCAACTGTCAGCTTTTTCAGGATCTAACTGTGACCCTGGAATTCTTTTCTCTATGAGCCATACTAGGATCTAACTGTGATCCTCCAGAATCTACTACTATTCTGTTGTACTGTATTCTTATCTCTGGAAGACTTAAACTAACGGACTAAGTTACAAGGTTAGTTACTTCCACTTAGTTCTAACTCAACAGATAATTCCCCAAAATGATCATATAAGCCAATTTTATTCATTAAGACTTTACTCATTTCCTCTATTACTCAGGAATTTCTCATTTCATTCTCATCTTTCATAACTTTACTATATCTAGTACTGGAGAGAGCTACAAATGCTCTATCATGCACATACCTATCATAATCTGCCTATCTCGTCTGATGGACATGGCTTTATCATGATCTTCACTGTCCATGCTTTTAGCTCTATTTCATGACCAATTTGACTCTATCGCAAGATCAATCTAGCTCTATTAAGAGAACGTTAACTTTTATTACATAGACGCTGCTCCCTCTCAGAGCTGCATCATCTTTCATAACTGTGTCTTATTTCATGTTCAAGGAACATCATTTACATACTCATCCCCTACTAAAGGGATATGTCCTGTGTATTATAATCATATGTCTATAGGATTGTCATCAACATTTATCTCTAATCTCATTCTCTGTCAAACTGGCTATCACTGTCTGTCTTAAATTCTCATTCTAAACTTTAGGGATCGACTGGCTAACTATCTCGTTTATCACTTTTCTATTGCTTTATTATCATTACCAAGTTAAATTATCTTATTGCGTGTTGTATGGTATGGGAGCAACATAACTTTCTTATCATATATACTCTACCTTACATGTATTACGAAGGAGAGTATTCATTCATCATAGCATACTCTAACATGCATAATATGTAAGGAGATGCAATTATTTACGCATTCTCTAACATGCATGTCATCACATGACACTGCAAGGAGATGCAACTGATCATCATAACTTATGGCAACAAAAGCCATATCATCATCACATAATTTGCTCAACCATCCATTATACGCATACTGCAATTAAACAATTAACTAGGTAATCTTTTTAAGCATTTTGTCCCTTATCACCTTATCTGCCAGATCGCGATCATTCATTCATGAACTTGAGATGAATATTCATTTCTTTACTAAGGTTGCCACTATAACATCTTTACTTTCGTACGTCTTAGGGACCATTTGGTAGCATTTAGAACCACTTACATGACACTTGAAGTCTATTAGACAAATCTGGAATTTTTACTCTTAGCGAATTACTGTTCATATGGTATTCCAGATTATGCGATAAATTTTAAAAAATCATAATTAATTCTAGAAAAATCAAAATGAAGTGGTTCAAAATTATACTCGAATCTAACATCTTGAAGTTTAAGGAAAAATAATTTCATGACCAAATGCTTAGCCAATTGATACAGTTTATTCGTTAAATATTACTGTTCATTTGGTCAAAAATTATGAAAACAGATTCTGGTCCCCATCTTTAGAAAATCGGTTCTCTTTGTACAGACATCAAAATAAGGCATTCTTGGTGTCAAAATGAATCTTGACATGTTAACTAAATGTCTGTAAAATTTCATACATTTATTCCATCATTTACTATTTTTCCTCGCATCATAAACATTGTTACCTACACTAGCCATACAGCATCATTACTTGCAAGAATGCTTTATACAACATCATATAACATTTACATTGACCAATCCCTAATTCCTCTTCATGCTTCTTAATACTCTTTCCTCATTCATAAACCTGTTGGGATTGGGATTACATGGATGGGGTGAGATTTCTGGGGAAATCTAAGTAGCAAACAATACCAAACAATGCATGTATTAATGTAATTGCTTGTACCTGCTTGTGAAAGTGTTACCATAGTGTAATGAGCATGCTTCCATGTATCATATGAAATACAATTGGCCAAGGAAATTATAGAAATAGAGCTTCAATCATCTACACATATGCACACAATTTAACAAAGCCATAGCACAATCAAGCATAACATTCAATACATACAAGTTTAGGGTAAGTTTACTACCTTATTGCTTTACTTCCTTTCACTTTAACTTTGCTTCTTCCTTCTTACTTTTCCTTGATATGTGGCTGCCTCTTTAGAGTCCACAATCAAATCCTAACATCACATAATCATCCATTTATTACCATCTAACTTCTTTTGAATATTAAATTTACTTTAACTAACATAACTTTCTTTAATCTTTACCAATTGACTTGGCCTTTGAATCAATTGATGTCTTGACGTTACCCAACGTAATTTGGCCTTTTGAATCCATTTATGAACCCAAAATAACCAAATTCCAGCTACTATGCACTGTTCTGGACAAAATTTGCAAAACACACATAATTCCTCCAAAAATTCCCATCTTAATTCCATTGCTTCCCATACTTATTTCTCTACTTCACCCCACACAACTTTTCATTTTAAAACCATTGGAAGCATCAAAATCATGAAAATTCAATCACTGTTCATACGGGGTGAACAGTAACAAAAAAGAATTTCAAGAATTACAACTTTCATTTCTAATGCTTCCAAGTTTCAAAACATATCCAATCCTACACAAAATCATCATATAAATTCAATGGAAGCATTAGATCGTTGAAATTCCATCTCCTTCTATCATGAATAGTGCAACCCGAAATGGTTTATCCAAAATCAAGAACATCAACTTGATTCAACAACAAATCATCTAACTAGCTTGTTTAACCTTTAATCATGAAACATCCTTACTTTTGTACGTTATAGGGACCATTTGGTAGCATTTAGAACCACTTACAAGATCATTGAAATCCAATTTCTCAATCTGGAGTTTTTCTCTTATCAAGTACTGTTCACTGTGCAAATTCCAGATGAGTGACCTGACTTCACAAAATCATAATTAATTCTAGAAAAATCTAAATGAAGTGGTTCAAAGTGCTACATGAAGATAACTCAATTATCTTTTAGGGAAAAATTACTTGTTGACCATTCCTTGACTGAGTCAACGTGGGTCAATGTTACAATTTTACTGTTCATCCAGCATTTTTCCTCTGAATCCAGCATTTTAGTCCCAATTTTAATAATTAATATCTCCATGTGTAGACATCCAAATGAGGCATTCTATACATCAAATCGAATCTTAATATGTAAACTATTTACCATAAAAATTTCATACATTTATTCATCCATTTACTATTTTTAATTATAGGTCAAACATCACTAAGTCACCACGAGTTACTGTTCATAGTGGCAAATTTCAGCACTCAACTTTGCAAACATATGCATACATCCATCATGTATCAGTCAAGTATGCCAAACAGTATTTATTATTAAATAACAAGTTGTTATACATCTGGGTATGTACAAAATTTCCCATATTTCTATTACATCTTTTCCTGCCTAAAATCCGGTAGCATAACCGCTACGTTTCATCTTCAAAAAGTAACTGATCTTGTACCGATTCGATAATTCCCGTGAGAACTACCATTCTACGTAAGTACCCAGGAAAGACTGGATGAACCGGCTAGGTCTACTCACTTCCAGCCTCCTTAGACAGTACCTACGTACACAGTACATATCAGCTCCTTTCTTCACTACTGCAATCTTGTCATAATTTCGGCAGCATAACGGCGTCTCTTAAAATTCTCAAAATTTACTTTGACATAACTTCCCCTGTAATGGGTTATTTATAAATGGGGATGAGATTCGGGGGAATCTCAGTAGTAATAATCATAACAATATATGTAATGCAGAGTGACAGTGCTTGCTTGTGATTGTGTACAGATAAGTATGCTGCGTGCTTCCATACTCAATAACATATAATCATAGCATTGTAGCAGAGCTTCAAGCATAACATATAAGATAACAATCCAACCAAACAATAGCACAACAAATCACAAAGCCATTACATAAAAGCTAGGATTAGTTACTACCTGAAAAGCTTAGCAGAACTCTAGAACCTCTATACTGCTTCCAGCTCCGCCAGAACTTCCTTTCTGTCTTTCTTCCTCTCACTTTCTCTCTCTATAACTTCCTTCTCTCTCTTAAAATGCTCTTGGCCGTGTAGAATGAAGAGCAAGGGGGGTATTTATAGTTTTGATGGATGGCATTTTTGCAATTTTGAAGCCTCCTGAACTTGTAGCCCTGGTTTTTCCGAAATTTCCTATTTTTCTTTATTCCATTTTACTGCATCATCAAGGGACACCTCATGGGACACCTCATCCCTCATATTCTTCACATGGTGCAATTTAGGAGAGCCAAGAAGCCTCTGGAAGATTTTCAGTCTAATCCGGTACCGGCCCGGTCCGTTTCCTCGAAAACTGGACTATTTTCTGAATCCAATTTTTCTGAAAATCCATATTATGACTTCTGACCTTAAATTTAGTATCTGGATCCTTTAAATCATTAACATTTTTATACTGGGTCTAAACTCAATTACAGATCCCCTGCGAAATGACCAAAATACCCTGGGTGCCCTTTCCTGCCTTATCTTAACCCTAAGGGCAAAATCATCATTTTACACCTTTTCTGTACCCTGTCAGGGCATATACTGACTCTGAGTAACCTTATCTGTATGTACCTTGGCTTCTGGGCCTGTCCAGAATGACCTAAATGCCCTTCATACATCTATTACCCCTTTAGTACAACACAGGGGCATTTTCATAATTTTGCACTTTTTCGGGGTTCTGCCAGACACTGGCCCACCTATGAGTCCAAGGGTCTTACTGGGCCTTTGATGGCACCATTATTGGGCCTCCTAGGGTCCATTACCCTTATGGCACATATTACGAGGAATCTTCCCCCGGCAATGTGCATCTAGTGTTTTAGCTATTATACACCGTTTATACACATCTCCGGACACCGGCTCCTTTTATCAGATACACTGGCCTACTATGTCTAGGCATCTATTTGGGTCATAACAGTCATCTGACTGATGTCATATGACCTCATTCAGTCTCAGTTTAAATACTGATAAATCTCCCTATCGGATACCTGGAGGCCTCACACTCCCATCTGTATTTGCTAATTTATGAATAACTTTTTCTACAGACCTCATATCGGTATTCTGTCAGTTTCCTGACATCCTTCCCATCAGGACGCATCATCCTGTAATTTCTCACTTATATCTTAAATCTAAGATATCCTGTATTAAGCTGGATTACCCAGCGTCACTTGCTCTACCTACTAGTGAAATATGGGGCTGATCGGAATACGATCACTATTTTTACCTATTTCTAGTCCAGGTTTTCATAATTACACTTTTGTCCCAGAAACTTTTCTTCTTTTCAATTAAGTCCCTTTATTTGGCTAAAATTACACTTAAAGACCCCACATTTTTGTCTACTTTTCCCTTTTAGCCTTATACTTTTCATATTTGCACTTAATCCCTTTCTTTGCATAAATGGCCACTATATCCCTAGGGACTTTCACTATTTACATATAAGTCCCCGGACTTTCACTTATTTGCAGTTTAGTCCCTAAAAACCTTCTGTATGTTTTTAGAACTTCTGCTCAAAGGGGTCTGATAGTCTATCTATTTCAGACTTACTTTCTAAGTCTCTAGGCCTGAAAATTGGGATGTCACAAATCACATAACTCTAACTTTAATTTCTTCTTTCTCCTTCCATCAAAGGTTTTGCGCAGCATAAATACCTTAGAGAAAATTCAACTTTCTTCCATGAAAACCCTAAGTTCAAGCTCCCAAATCAATGAAAAATAATCTAGGATATATTGCTTACATTTAATCTCTAGCTTGCTTGAACTTTGGCCTTTGAATTCTTCTTTATCTTGGCTTGAGTTTCTGAAACATCCTCCTTTATACTCCTCAGAGTACACTTGCGGAAGCAATACTAGCTGTACTTAAGTCCAGAGATTGAACTTTTGCTCTTAAGTTCCTCATTCTGAACCTTTACTTTGAGAACTGGTTTCTCACCTTCTACACATCCAAATGAGGCTTAATACCTATCCACGGAATGCCCCAGATGTGTACTACCGGATCACTACATCTCGTGGCCAGACTCCTCTGTTTACTAGGTCAAACTGAGGTCAGAATACTGCTGCCTCAGGACCTGCGAATTTCCCTTCTTAATTTAACATACATAAAGTGAATATGCCAAACAATATTTATCATTGCATATCAGAATGTCATACAAAATGGCATATACAACAAAGCATATACATAATATTTCTATCTTTATTACATCTCTTTCTGCCTAAACTCCGGCAGCATAACCGCTACGCTTCATCTGTACAAAGAACTGAACTGTACTGATTCGGTAATTCCCTCATAAGAACTACCATTCTACGTAGTACCCAGGAAAGACTAGATGAACTGGCTAGGTCCACTCACTTCTAGCCTCCTTAGACAGCACATACGTACACAGTACTTATCATATATTGATGTTCAGTCTTTACTTCGGCAGCATAACGGCGTCTCTTGGCTTTCTCAAAATCCACTTCAGCATAACCTCCCCTGTAATGGGTTATGTATGGGGATGAGATTCGGGGGAATCTCAGTAGCAACAATCATAACAATATATGTAATGCAGAGTGACAGTGCTTGCTTGTGATTGTGTACAGATAAGTATGCTGCGTGCTTCCATGCTTAATAACATATGATCATAGCATTACAGCAGAGCTTCAGACATAACATATAAGACAACAATCCAACCAAACAATAGCACATCAAATCACAAAGCCATTACATAAAAGTTAGGATTAGTTACTACCTAGCTAGCTCAGCAGAACTCTACTATCCTTATTCTGCTTCCAGCTCCGCCAGAACTTCCTTACTTCCTTTCTCTTTTCTCTCTTCCTTTCCTTCTCCTTCTCTCTCTTCTTTCTCTCCCTTCTCCTCTTTATGCGTGAATGCCAAATGAAATGGAGGGGGGTATTTATAACCTCCTCCAATGGCAATATTGTAATTTCCAGGAACTCTGATCCTGCGGTCCTGGTTTTTCCTGGATTTTCCTATTTTCTTTAATTCCCTTTTACTGCATCATCAGTGCCACCTCAGGGGACACCTCAGCAGCTAACTCAGCATGCTGACTCACCGGTCCAGTGTCATGCCTCATAATGCGTGCCCTCAGCTTTATCTGCTTCCTCCAGACCAGAGCCATGTGGCGCCTAGAAGAGACCTTGCACGCTTCCCAATGCTATCCAGATAAGCCCCAGACTTATCTGCTCACCTCCTCAATTTTTGTGCCAATCGAGCAACTTTACTCTACTGAAAGGTCACCGAATCACCACTCTAATGCCATGTGGCATCTTGTGGGTCCCATGAGGATACCTTATCAGTCCACCTCATGGTTTCCAGATAATCTTTCCTGTATCTGACCTCCTACCTCCGGTCTATCTCTAACCGGGTAACTAACTCTTTTGGACCTTCTCAACTCATGGCCCATACGCTTGGCACTACTTTAGACAATAGTCGCGACCTAGCCATCATCTCATCGCGACATAACACCTTTTGGTTCATTAGTCGCGACCACAGCACTCTCTAGTCGCTACCACAACATCCTTTAGTCGCGACCATAACAGTCTTTCGTCGCGACCACAACATCCTTTAGTCGCGACCATAACAGTCTTTTGTCGCGACCACATCACTTTTTAGTCGCAACCAGGCTTATTCTACTCATTAGTCGCGACACCACATATATATCCGTCACGACCAAGCCTCTCTGCCAATATTTGTCGCGACCATAATACACTATCGTCGCGACCAAAGTCTCTATCATCGCGACCTAACTGGTCAACTCTTGAACCTTTGACCTTTATATCATCCCCAAATGGCCATTTACCCCTTGGGACTTCCACTGTTTACACATAAGTCCCCATACCTTTACTTACTCGCAGCTCAGTCCCTGAAACTCTTTGCGTTCCTCTGGGACTTCTGCTAAAAAGGGGTCTAGTAGCCTCTTAATCTTAGGCTATCTCTGCATCTCTAGGCCTGAAAATTGAGATGTTACAGTTTCCATTTTGCAAGAGGTTCCCTAAGGGTTCTCATTGCCACGATTTTGCATCAGATTTTGGGGGGTATTTATAGAAAATTTCATGGAAAATGAAAGGCCAAGGTCATTTTGTGCACTATTTGATCTAATGGCTTAGATTTAATCTTGAATTTCCTTTTCTTTAATAATTATGACATCATCATCATTACATCATCAAAGGGACACCTCACAAGACATGTGGTGAAATTCCAAGGGCAGGAAGCTTTTGGAGAAATTCCAGTTTAATCCTGTACCGGCTCAGTCCGATTCCCCAAAAACCAGACTGTTTTCTGAATCTAATTTTTCTCAGATTCCATAATATATTTTCTGACCTTAAATCTAGTATTCGGATTCTTTCTATCATTGGCATTCTTATACTAGGTCTAAGCTTAATTAGAGATCCCTTGAAAAATGACCAAAATACCCTTGGTTCCCTTTCTTGCACTACATTGACCCTAAGGGCATAATTGTTATTTCACACCTCTTTGTACCCTATTAGAGCATATAATGACTCTGACTAACCCTTCCTGTACTTGCCTTGGCTTTTTGGCCTGTCCAGAATGACCAAAATGCCCTCCATTCATCTCTTGCCCCTTGGTACAATGTAATATCCCTAATTTTCTGTACTGGATGGTATGTACAGTTTGTACATAATATATGTGAGATTTTCTGGAAAATTGGTGGCCATTTATGTAAAGAAAGGGATTAAATTACAAAAGAAATAAAATATAATGACTTGATTGTAATTATGAAAAGTTTAAGGCTAAAAGGGAAAAGTAGACAAAAATATGGGGGCTTTAAGTGTAATTTTAGCCAAATTTAAAGGACTAAATTGAAAAGAAGAAAAGTTTCTAGGGGCTAAAGTGTAATTAAAGAAAGTTAGGCCAGAAGTGGTTTGGACTGCTCGAAAGCATTTCAGTCCCAGATTTCACCAGTAGATAGAGCAAATGATGCTCGGTAATCCAGCTTAATACAGAAATTTTCTCTGGACTCCAGATAGCTGAAATTTATCTAATAGTCTAAAAGTATAAAAAATTCTTATCGGATATCCTAGATCTCAGATATAAGTGAGAAATTACAGGAAGATGTATCCTGTTGAGGCGAATGTTAGGGAACTGATAGAATACTGAAATGAGGTCTGTAGAAAAAGTTATTCATAAATGAGTAAATTCAAACGGGAGTGTGTGACCTCCGAGGATCCGATTAGGAGATTTATCGGTATTCAAACTGAGACTGAATAAAGTCAGATGACATCGGTCAAATGCCTGTTATGACCCAAAGGGATGCCTGGACGCAGTATGCTAGTCTATCTGATAAAAGGAGCCGGTGTCCGGAGACGTGTAGAAACGGTGTATAATGGCAAAAGTACCCGATGAATATCGTCGGGAGAGATTTCTCGTGAAACATGCCAAAAATATAATGGACCCTAAAAGGCCCAAAAATGGCGCCATTAAAGGCCCAATAAGACACCAGGACTGATAGGTGGGCCAGTGTCCAGTAGAACCCCAAAAAAGTGTGAAATTACGAAAATGCCCCTGTCTTGTCTTAAGGAGAAATAGATGAATGGAGGGCATTTTAATCATTTTGGATAGGCCAAAATGCCAAGGCATACACAGGTGAGGTTAGTCAGAGTCAGTAATGCTCTGACAAGGTACAAAAAGGTGTGAAATGATGATTTTGCCCTTAGGGTTAATATAGAGCAAGAAAGGGCACCAAGGGTATTTTGGATATTTCACAAGGGATCTGTAATTAAGTTTAGACCCAAATGCTGAATTTAAGGTCAGAAGACATAATATGGAATCTCAGAAAAATTAGATTCAGAGGCTTCTTGGATGGAAATTTTCCAGAGGCTTCTTGGCTCTTCCATTTGTGTCACATGGCTGATTAGGTGGCCCACGAGTTGTCCCTTGAGTGATATCATCAAGGTGATGTCATAAATGAAAAAGAAAAGAAATTCCAAGATTAAATCTAAGCCACAAGATCAAATAGTAACCAAAATGATCTTGGGCTTTAATTTCCACCCAAAATTGTCTATAAATGCCCCTACTTTCATATTCATTTTGGCATGCATGAGGAACCTAGGGGAAACTCTTGCAAATTGAAAACTCAAGCCAAGAGGAAGCAAGCACTTTGGAAGAAACATCAAGGTAATTAATCCTCTTGATCCTAGACTATGTTCTAGTAGATTTGCTCTTGAGTTTAAGTGGTTTTTGAGGCTTAGATCTTGTGGAGGTGCTGCTGGAATTTCTGTGTATGTTTGAAAAGAACATGAGTTTTATGTTATGGATAGTTTAGACAAGCTTAAACAAGCTAGAATCAAGTGGTAATGGCTTAGGAATTCAAGTATGTTTGTGAATCCAAGATCATGTTCTGTTCTGTACAGTATGCAATCACTGTTCATATGTTGGAATTTCATGGTTTTGATGCTTCCAATGAGTTTAAAATGGAAAATTGTGTGGGGTTATAGTAGGGAAACAAGTATTGGAAGCATTGGAATCAAAATGAGAATTTTTGGGAAACAAGAGGTCACATTTCGGTTCTGTACAGAAGTGAAAGATGCAATTGGATTCTGGAATTTTTGAATGCATATTTGGATTCTACATGAAAAATTATGTGGGAATGAACCATGAGAGTTTAGTTTGGAAGGATGTAAACCTAAGTCACAAAGTAGAGAAAGAAAGGGAATTAATGAAACCCTAGTCTTGAGAATGGTTTGAATTAAGTTGTAACTTGGTAATTGTTTGATTAGGCCTAGGTTTTGATATTTTTGGGAAGGAAGGATCAAGCCAAGAAGGAACTCACAAAGATACATAAGAGGTAGCAAGAATACATAACTATAAACTTATGTTGTTTGATTAATATGCTTGCTTGTTATGCATGAAGTTTGGTTGAGCATGATATGTTATGTGATGATGATTATGATGATGATGATGAGTTATGAATATGTGCAACTCCTTGAAATCTATGTCATGACAATATGCATGTTAGAGTTTGCTTATGTATGATCATGAATTAGCTCCCATTGCATGATAACATGTTAGGCATTTAATCAAGCATGCATAACCTTATAGTTTGTATGACTTGCTATTGAGATTTCCATGAAATCTCATTCCTTCCATATAAATAACCATGCTCTAGGTGCTGGATCTTCTCAAGGAAAAAGGTTAAATGTAGATGGATGACTGTATATAACTTAAAGAGTGTGCACTTTACTTACAAGTTGATGGTTTGGTGTGTAAAACGTATGCACTCACTGGATCCGATCCGAGATAGTGTACTTCCAACGATAGTTTAAGTTACCTGTCCGACGATTTTTCATATGAAATTTGGTATGAATATAGCTAAGATCTATAGATTTAAATGGACACCAAGAACGCCTCATTTGGTTAAGAACTCAAATTGTTATGATTTTTCAAATTCGGGATTTAAAATCTGGAATAAGATAATACAACTACTCAGAGGCAGTGAGGTTCATGCGCTAATTTCATATAGTAAATGAATGAGTTTTTGCACGAAATTTTATGAGCTTAAATTACACATATGAAGCTTTAAATCTATGTATAACACGACCCATTTGGATAAGTAACCAAAGAGAAATGAATTTTTTAAGATGAGACATAGAATCTGGAAGTTCAAGATTTACCAAATGAACAGTATTTTTAACGAATAAACTGATTTCATTTGGATAAGGAAATCTCATTTTCATATTTTTCCTTCAAAGTTTAACGAAGAACTTTCATTAGAAATTGGAACCACCTCGTTTCAATTTTTCAAGATTTAATCATGAATTTCCAAATTTCATGCTGCAAAGTGAAATTACCAAGTGAACAGTAAAGCGAACAGTACCCGATAGCCTAACTCTTGGAAATTCATTTTTCTAAGGTAAAATGGAGTTCCAATGATCTAAGATACTTCCAATTGAGTACATGTAAGCATGAAATTAAGGATGTTTCATACAACCAGGGCATTTTTGTAATTTCGCACATTTTTAGGGTTCCTCTAGACACTGGCCCACATACTGCTCAGGTATCTTATTGGGCCTCTGGGACGCCATTTTGGGCCTTTGTCTAGGTCCATTACCTTTATGGAACAAATCCCAAGAAACCTCTCCTGAAGGTATTTATCGGGTATTTTATTATACTGTAAATTCCATTAAAAAATCTACAGGATTCCTTTTCTGATCCTGTCAGCTTTATAAATTCTCACATTAATTATATTAATTTACTGTAAAGTTTCATCTGATTCTGAGATCAGAAAAATACTATAATAATTTTATTTGACTTCCAAAATTTATATCAATTTTTCGGGACCTCAAACCAAATTTCTGTGTCTGTTAAACTAACTGGAATAATTTTCTCTATCTACTGGTAAAATTTGGGTCTGATCTGATTTCGGGCATTTTTGGCCTGTTTCTGGTCCAAGTTCTTCATAATTACACTTTTGCCCCTTGAACTTTTGATAAATTACATTTATGTCCTCAAACTTTTTGAAATTACACTTAATGGCCCAACATTTTTGTCTACATTCCATTTTGGCCTTAAAACTTTTGTAATTTCACTTAAGTCCTTTCATTTTCTTCCTTTTTCAATTCAATCCTTTTCTTTACATAAATGACCAGATTTTTCTTAGAAAATATCACATATATTACGTACAAACTGTACATACAAATCAATACAAAAAATTAGGTATATTACAGCCACCCTACCATTTTCTAGGGTACAGACTCAACCCTTCACTACTCTTTCTTACATAGAGGATAGGGGAGTTACTCTATATTTAAAATTTTGGCTACCTTTCTCTCTCTAGGCATTATACATTTCTATTTCTAATCTTGTATACATCTACTGCTCTATTGAACTTCAGTGAACACCTGAGAAAAATTCTTTGTAGCACAGAATTCAATCCATGAATTAACTTCTCAATCATTCAACTCTCTTTGTTCATATAGATGAACTCGGCTAAGTATTCATCAAAGGGATTCTCTTTCTCTACTTTAACCCTTAGCCTCACGCTCATCTCTATCTAACTGAGAGGAATACTTTTCATATACTTACTTGAGAAAACTTCTCAGGTGAGCGGATAAATCGTCATCTCTATGGAGTAACTCTGCATCTCTCTACTATCTCTTAACTCTTTCTGTATATATATCAGTCTCAGTCTACTCTTGACCAGACTATAGTTCCTTTATAGTGTTCTTCTACGGATCCTGACTACCTTAAGTCACATGGATCTTATTCATCATCTAGCACTATTACTTCTATTCTCTAGGGTGCTCTTCCCTAGGTCTGCTAGGTTACTGTTTCTTTGTGATGGAATCCCTCTGTCTTGGGAACATTAGCTCTCTAACTATTAACCATCACATCTATAATCTTAAGTCATATATTAGGCTCATTCTCAGGCAAGTCTTATTCTAACTTTTGATTCTTTTGTTCAGGAAATACTAATTGAACAACTTATTTCATAATGTAGATCTACTCCTGATGGTCACACAGAGGATCTACTTCTGAACATCTTTTTAAACTGAATTGTATCTCTGTATCTCATACTGTTTAGCTTGCTTGCATCTCGTGCTAAACCTCTAACTGATAAACTTTAGCGAGGTTGGTATCTTCATTCATCATCAGGTCTTTGTGCTTTCTAGTTGAGGCCTAAGTATTAGCTTGTCGCAACTCATATTCTCTGTAAACTTTAGTCGTGACCTCAGGTCTTATCTCGTCATGACTTAAACTTCTCTGTGCATATTAGTCGCGTCCTATGACCTAACTCATTGCAACCTAATAACTCTATAACTTTTCGTCGTGGCTAATGGCCTTTACTTGTCACGACCAAAACATATTTGTAAATATTGGTCGTGACCTGTAACATCCCGATTTTGGGTCTAGGAGAACTGGGAGGTAGTCTGATATGGGCAGGCTATTAAACCCGTAGTCACAGGGTAGTAATCTGATATGGGTAGATCACTTACCTATATTTTGTAGGAATCCAAGGGATGAGCTAAGTCCTTCAGGATTTAAAGATGAGTTAAGTCTTTGACCTACAAAATAGTGACAGTTCACCTAGGTTCAAAAAGAGGAATGTAAGGAATATCCTAAGTCTTAAGCCTAGGAATTCTGCAGGTAGCTAGATATGGGCTGGCTCCTGAGTAAGATAACCTGATATGGGCGGGTTATTGAGCCTTTCAATTAACAATGACTCCCGAAGAGTTCATGGGATGAGTTGTTGAAAGAGAATTTCTAGAACTTAAGATGAAGGATAAGAAGAGGAGTAAAGATGCCAGAAAGAGAATTCAGAGGCATAATCGTAATTATGGGAAAGATCGGGCTGGTAGCCGATGAGTACCATATTTTATCAAAAAATAGAGAAAATTATGCTGATCATTTCACTAAACTGTGAAATGTGCATATGAGGTCTTTATGAGTATGTAAGAATTATTGAAAGTTAAGGGACTTGATTGTAAAAAGGAAAAGTTTCCAGGGGCAAAATGGTAATTATGGACAGTTCAGCCGAAAGTGGCTTGGAACTGCCCGGAAGCATTTCAGTCTTGAATTTTACCAGTAGATAGAGCAGATGATGCTCGGTAATCTGGCTTAATACAGGAATTTTATCAGGACTCCAGATAGCCGAAATTTATCTAATAGTCCAAAAGTATAAAAAATTCCTACCGGATATCCTAGATCTCAGATGTGGGTAAGAATTTACGGGAAGATGTACCCTGATGAGGCGGATGTTAGGGAACTGACAGAATACCGATAGGAGGTCTACAGAAAAAGTTATTCACAAATTAGAGAATTGAGACGGGAGTATGTGACCTCCGGGGATCCGATTGGGAAATTTATCGGTATTCAAATTGAGATAGAACAGGCTCAGATGACATTGGTCAGATGCCTGTTATGGCCCAAAGGGATGCCTGGACACAGTAGGCCAGTTTATCTGATAAAAGGAGTCAGTGTCCGGTAATGTGCCGAAAAGGTGTAAAATGACGAAAATGCCCTTATGTTGTAAAATAGTGAAAGAATGAGTAAGGGGTATTTTGGTCATTTGACTAAGGTTAGACAGTCAAGAAAGGATATATGGATAGTTGACCAGGGTCAGAGAGTAAGGCTGTGCATAATGCCCATGGCCCGGTATGCCCAGCTCGTAATAAAATAGCCCTGCCCAGCCCGTAATAAAATAGCCCTGCCCAGCCCGATAAATATAGGGCAGGGCTAGGCATCGGGCTACAAAATTTAGCCCATGCTTTTTTCGGGCTGTGCACCGGGCAGGGGGTTGCCCTACCCTGCCCTGCCCATGAGCACCACTTCTTTTATTTTTTTTACTTTTTTCCCTAAATGCTACACTTAAAAGGGAGAATATGATAGTTACTGGTAACTAGAGGTTCATTTTAAAAATATGAGTAGTTAAGTATGTAAGTTGTATCTTTTAATATTTATAACTATATTAATTTTTTATTTTTTTAACTTTGCTAATCATCATATAATTACATTATAAATTATAATTGTTTATTTTTTTTCAGATACTTAATCTTTGTCAATATTAGGGAGATTGATACAAAGTTACAATTATAAATTACTTAGACTTCAAGATTTTTTTTTACATACAATGGATTTCAAAAATTTAATTATTATCTTTTTGTTGCTTTATTCTTATTGAATTATAGATATTATTTAAGTCTTAAAGACATATGAATATGGTATTATTTTATAAGTTCATAATTATAGATTTTTTTTCACAACATGAGCATGACATCAAAACTTGGGCATGCCCAGCCCGCCTATACCCAGCCCAAAATAGTTAGGGCTTTTACCGGGCAGGGTCGGGCATCGAGCTGCAAAATGCAGCCCATGCTTTTTTTGGGCAGGGTACTGGGCACAGGGCCAGCCCTGCCCAGCCCTGCCCATGCACACCCCTATCAGAGAGTACTCTGGTAAGAGGTGAAAAGACAATAATGCCCCTAGACTCATTAAAGAAGAGAAAAAGGAACCAAGGGCATTTTGGTAATTTGCCAAGGGATGTTTCTTGGGAATCGAGCCATCAGAGTACTTGAGCTTGATCAGGGCCCAAGATAGCAGTCCCAAGGTGCAAAAACATAGCCCAGCATATATGTGGGGAAAAGTCGCATTAAAATAATGTTTTAGTGACTTTTCAATGAAGTAGAGTTACTCGGTCAGCACGATAACCGAGGAAGTGATCAGATAAAGTCCTGAACTTATCTGGATAGCATTGGATGGCGTGAAAGGTGCCAGCAAGATGCCACATGACGCCAACATAGAGGAAGAAGGAAAAGTTAAGGACACGTGGCACGATCTCAACCGTGTATTCCGGTGCAAGACTCTGGAACTATCTGGAAACGCTGAGTTAGCTGATGAGGTGTCCCAGGAGCTTACATTTGCGCCATGTGACAGATTAGGTGTACCCCTGAGGTGTCCCTTGGATGATGTCATGATGATGCAGTAAAGGGAATAAAGAAAATAGGAAATTCCAGGAAAAATGGTGGCCACAAGTTCAGAGTTCTTGAGAATTACGGAAGTGCCATCGGTGGAAACTATAAATACCCCTTCCCCTCCCATTGTCTTCACGGTTTTGCAAGATAAAGAGAGAGAAAGAAGAGAGAGAAGGAGGAAGAAAGAAAGAAAGGAAGTTCTAGCGGAGTTGGAAGCAGTATAGAGATAGTAGAGTTCTGCTAAGCTAGCCAGGTAGTAACTAATCCTAGCTTTTATGTAATGACTTTGTGATTTGATGTGCTATTGTTTGGTTGGATTGTTGTCTTATATGTTATGTCTGAAGCTCTACTGCAATGCTATGATCATATGTGTTATTGAGTATGGAAGCACGCGGCATACTTATCTGTACACAATAATAAGAAAGCACTATCACACTGCATTACATATATTGTTATGATTATTACTACTGAGATTCCCCCGAATCTCATTCCCCATGTCTAACCCATTACAGGGAGGTTATGTTGAAATGAATTTTGAGAATTTTAAGAGACGCCGTTGTGTTGCCGAAATTATGACAAGATAGCAGTAATGAAGAAAGGAGCTGATACGTACTGTGTACGTAGGTACTATCTAAGGAGGCTGGAAGTGAGTGGACCTAGCAGGTTCATCCAGTCTTTCCTGGGTACTTACGTAGAATGGTAGTTCTCACGGGAATTACCGAATCAGTACAAGATCAGTTACTTTCAAAGATGAAGCCTAGCCGTTATACTGCCAGATTTCAGGCAGGAAAAGATGTAATAGAAATATGAGGATTTTGTGTATGCCCTGTTGTATGACAATTTATTATTTAATAATAAAATATTGTTTGGCATATTAAATTTGTATATGAGAAATTATGAGAGAGAAATTCGCAGGTCCTGAGGTAGCATTGTTTTGACCTCAGTTTGACCTAGTAAACGAAGGAATTTGGCCACGAAATTTGATGAGCCAGTAGCACACATCTGGGGCATTACGTGGATAGGTAATAAGTCTCATTTGGATTTGTAGAACAAGATAAATTATTTTTCAAATTAAAGGTTCAGAATAAGGAACTTAAGAGTAAAATTTTAAATTTATGGGCTTGAGTTAAGGTATAATCGAGCTATCTAGCTTCCGCAAGTGTACTCTGAGGGGTCTAAGGGAGGATGTTTCATGACCCGTGGCTTAACTAGTCACGACTTAACTTCTCTGGAACTTCTAGTCGCGACCTAAACTACTCCACATTACCATCTGGACACAGCTTTCTCTAATCATTCCCTTCTAATGTTCTTGTCCAGTCTTTACTCTAGCAATGGCCGATCCTTGTTCTTAACTCTGATGAGCTTGAGTAACTTGAAATTTATCCATATCTATCTATCATAATTGAATTAAATAGGGAACAAATTCACATAGATGCTCAACAAACTATCATTTCTTTATATCACATCAAAAATCATATTTCATATCACCATAATATTTGTACATGCATCACATACATGTCAATTACAAATATGGGGTAAGTCATAACTATTATACATTTACGTAATTACTTTACTTTACCTTGTTTACATATTTACATTACCCTCATCCCTGTTTACATACTTTTCTAGGGAATCATAAACTGCAAATACTTCTGCATACTGAAATGTCACCCTTGTATATCAGCTGGTGGATCATTTTCTAGAAACTCACTTAACTCTACATGCTATGTAGGAGTATATGGCAATATCTAACTTATGACTATCTCATGCCAATCTTCTAGACTGTAGACCTGATTCAGGTCAATGCCCTCTATCGTATATTGGTTTACATCCTTGCTACGGCATTGAGGAAATATAGATAAACTGACTGCTCTTGATCTCTACTTCTACCATCCCTTGACCTAAACTGAGTAGTTCACTCTCCACCGCTTTCTTGAGACTGATATAGTCAACATTATCTATCTTTCGTAAAGAAGGATGGGGTTGACTAGGACCAGGAACATCCCACTGATCTTTATCTATAACACCATATATTCCTGGACTGCGAGAATAGGAAGGGACTATCATACATTGTGACTGGATCCTGGATTAAGGAATTGTTGTAAGTTACTCATATCAAATCTATCCTCAAACTCTGGTGGAGGAGGAATAATATATGGTCTACCTATTATCTAGTACTAGTACTTAGCTTTCTCAGCCATAATCTGTCCTCTCATCGAAGGAATAAAGCTTACATCAGGGTTAGATGGCACTCCCACAAACTCATATTGTATGGAATTTCTAGACTCATCATCATCTGGTGCATGCCCAATATCACGCTAAGTCTCTACAAAATCTTTAGACTGCAAGTTTGAGTCTACAGAAACATCTATGGGATATTCTACTGTAGACCTTCCTGACTAATTCCCTATACTATCGTCTGAACTCTCTTCACTGTCTGAAAAATCAAAATCTGGATATATATCATCTTCATATATCACTACTGGTCGGGGGTCTTCCTGATTAACTGATGTAAAATGAGGTTAATACCGAAAAATTAAATAAAAATCCTAGAAGCTCCAAGAAGGTCCAAGAAACTCCATGAAGCCCCAAGACTTATTGATTTGGGGCCAAATGGTGAGGGAGAAGGAAAAAGAAGATGACAACTCAAAAGTTGTCATAATTACAATGAAAAAGGAAGTTAAATTCTAACCCTTGGATCAAGCTTTTAGGAATTGGATCTTAGCCCTTGATTCCCCTCAAATTTTCCTATAAATACCCCCTCCAAAGACTTCAATTTCGTGCAGCCCTTTTTACATAGGAGAAACTCTTGTCAATTCAAAACTCAAGCCAAAAACAAAGCTTCCAACCTCCCAAAGTTCAAGGATACTAAGGTAAGTATACTTCCAAGCTTTTAATGATTTGTTTGGAAGTTTGATTTATGGTTTTTAAGGGTTGGGAACCATGAATTTATAAAGGGAGATGCTGCCCAAATTAGGAAAAGATGAAAGTCATGATAAGGATAGCAAAGACAAGTTGAAAAGGAAAAGATTTAACATGTCTTAGTTCATGGAATCAATGGTTTCTTGGAATTGTTCTTGAACTACCTTGCTGCCAAGATTTATGCACTTTGTTCTAGGGTTGAGATATGATGATTTTAAGGCCTCCAAGGTGTTCAAAATGCAATTTTGTGTAGGGCATAGTAGGGAGACCCTAAGTGGAAGCCTTAAACATCAAAATGGAAGTTCTAGAAAACCCTAAGTTGCAATTTTCGTTTCTGTCCGTACGGACAGTATAGGAGATGAAGCAATTTCAAAATTTGGATCACACCATTGGATTCCTTAGCCAAAATTATGTAGGATAGGATCCCAAGAGTTAATGTTAGTGCTTGGGATAAATAAAACCCTAATTGCATTCAAGAAAGGGTAGTTAGGGTTTTTAAGTTTGGATTATGTTTGAGAAGTGTAATGACATGAAATTGTTGTTCAATAATTAGGATTTGACATTTGTGCACCTAAAGAACTTCAAGTCAACAAGGAAAGACAAGGATCTCCAAGAGGTAGCAACGACTCTAACTTTATCATTGTCTTGTAATTATTTATTGGTCTTGTTGTTTATGATGTTTGGTTGAGCATGATATTATGTGATGATGTGCAAGCCTGATGGGCTTGATGATGTGGTAATCTCCTTGCTAAGATGTCATGACAAATTCATGTTAGAGAATGCCAAAAATATGAGAATGAATGTGTGGCTCCCATATCATATAACATGCTTTAAATAATTACTTGATGATGTTAAAGTTGTGTTGAATGCTATTGGGATTTCTTTGAAAATCTCACTCTTTTTCATATTAAACTATGGTAGGTGCTAAGCATTGAAGAGGTAAAGAGCCAATTGATGGTGTTTGAAGTATGCTTGGTTGTGTTAGATACACTTATATTATGTAAATATGGAACAAAGAGTACTTAATGTAAGTTCTGTTAGAAGGCAGTGAGCTTTACAACATATTTTGGATATGGTATTGTATGAATTAAATGTTGAAATTTAGTATGATTAAAGTTGACATCTTAAGCTTTAAATATACACTATGTACGTCCAATTTGGATAAAAAACGAATTTATGGTGAATTTTCAAAGTTAAGAGTTGGATTCTGGAAAACTGGAAAATTACCATATGAACAGTCTATGTTTGCAAATTTTTTTGGAGCGTTGTAGTTGCGTTTGAACCTATTTATTATTTTTCACATAAATAGGTTTTAAATATATTTAATTAGGAATTGGAATGACCTCATTTGGAGTTTTCTAAATTTAAATATGAATTTCCAAAGTTTGGGAAAATCTGAAAAGTGCTATATGAACAGTACCCGAGAGAGATTTTCAACAATTTCAGATCTTTGATTCCAACTTTAATTGATCCTAAAGTGGTTCCAAAGGCTACTAATGGATCATATATGGGTATTAAAGTAAGGATGAGACATATCCCAGACCAAGATCACAAATCAGCTCTAGAAACTTGCCATTCATGGGTTTGTGGGGTCATTTTGGGGGAGAAAGGACTGCACGAAGGGTCCTTGAATCCAATTTCTATTGGCCTTCCCTTTTTAAAGATGCTTTTAAATTTTGTATAGCTTGTGATAGGGCCAAAGATTAGGGGGATTAGTAAAAGGCATGAGATGCTACAATAACCTGTTCTCTTTTATGAGGTTTTTCATGTATAGGGAATAGATTTCATGGGACCTTTTCCCCCTTCAACTCATTTTCATTACATTTTATTGGCTGTAGAGTATTTATCTAGGTGGGTAGAGGCTATCCTTACAAGACTAGGTAGTGCCCAAATAGTCTCCAAGTTTCTAAGGTCTCATATCTTTAGTAGATTTGGAGTACCGAAAGCATTAATCAGTGATCAAGGTTCTCATTTTTGCAATAAGTTAATCAATAGCTTATTGGCAAAATCTGGTATAACTGATAAAGTCTCAACCCTATACCACCCCCAAACCAATAGTCTAGCAGAGATTTCTAATAGGGAAATAAAGCATATTCTAGAAAAGATTGTTAAACCATCCAATAAGGATTGGAACTTAAGACTAGACGATGCTTTATAGGTGTACAGAACACAGCTTTTAAAACCCCTCTAGGCATGTCCCCTTTTGTCACGTCCTAACTTTTCCCTATCGGTATAATACTGATAGAGGAAAGAGGTTTGGAAAGGATTGTGATGATGAATAAAGAAGAAAAGAATGATAAGATGAAGATTTAAAAAAGAGGGACTAAAGTGAAAAGTATAAAATTCCATGGTGCAAAATATAAAGTAGACATGAATTTTGGGCCATTAAGTATAATTATGAAAAGTTGAGGGCCTGAAGTATAATTTTCAAAAGTTTAAGGACCTAAATGTAATTATCAAAAGTTCAAGGGGCAAAAGTGTAATTATGAGAAAGTTGAGCCGAAAAAGGCCCAAAAATACCCGAAATTAGCTCAGTCCCAATTTTACCAGTAGCTAGAGAAAATTATTCTGGTTAGTTTGACGCAACACATAATTTTGATTTGAGGTCCCGAAAAATTGATATAAATTTCTGAAGTTAGGAGAAATTATTACAGTATTTTTTAGACCTCAGAATTAGATAAAGCTTTACAGTAAATTCTTATAAATAATATAAGAATTTATAAAATTGACAAGATCAGAAAAGGAATCCTGTAGAATTTCTAATGGAATTTACAGTAGAATAAAATACCCGATAAATACCTTCGGGAGAGGTTTCTCAGGATTTGTGCCATAAAGGTAGTGGACCATATAAAGGCCCAAAATGGCATCACAAAAGCCCAATAAGGTAACTGGACAGTTATGTGGGCCAGTGTCCAGAGGAAACCCGGAAAAATATGAAATTATGAAAATGCCCCTAGGTTGTAATAATGAACAAGAGATGAATGGAGGGCATTTTGGTCATTTTGGACAGGTAAAAAATGCCAAGATGAGTACAGGAATGATTACCAGAGTTAGTATATGCCCTGATAAGGTATAAAGAGATGTGAAATGACAATTATGACCTTAGGGTTAATATAGTGTAAGAAAGGGCACCAAAGGTATTTTGGTAATTTGCCAAGGGATCTGTAATGAAGTTTAGACCCAGTATAAGAATGTCAATGGTAGGAAGAATCTGGATACTGGATTTAAGGTCAGAAAACATATTATGGAATCTCAAAAAAAATATGATTCAGAAAACAGTCTGGTTTTTGGGAAATCGGACTGAGCCGGTACCAGATTGGACTAAAATTTTTCCAAATGCTTCCTACCTTCACAATTTCGTCACATGGTCTATGAGGTGTCCAGTGATGATGTCATGGATGATGTCATAATTATATTTTAAGAAAAGTTAAATCCAAGAATGAATGTGAACTATTAGATCAAATAGTGCACAAAGTAATCTTAGCCATTCATTTTCCATGAAATTTTCTATTAATACCCCCACTATTTCTGCCCTAAACCGTGAAGCAAGAAGCCTTGGGGAAACTATGGCAAAATGAAAGCTCAAGCCAAGACAAAGAAGAATCCAAGGTCCAAAGTTTAAGCAAGCTAGCACTAGTGGAAAATAGGCTTTTTAAAGCCCCATTTTTAAACCGGTCACTGTGGATACGGTTTAAAAAAAAATGATCGGTGGTATTTTTGTAAATAAGATGAAATATTTACATCGGTTGTAAAATTTGACCGGTGTAAAAAATAATGACCGATGTAAAAAGTCATGACCGGTGGCATTTTTGTAAATAAGATGAAATATTTACATCGGTTGTAAAACATGACCGGTGTAAAAAGTAATGACAGGTGTAAAAAGTCATGACCAGTGGCATTTTTGTAAATAAGATGAAATATTTACACCGGTTGTAAAACATGACCGGTGTAAAAAGTAATAACCGGTGTAAATATTTCATCTTATTTACAAAAATGCCACCGGTCAGTTTTTTTTAAACCGGTTCCGCAGTAACCAATTTAAAAATGGGGCTTTAAAAATTGGGTTTTAAAAGCATATTTTTAAACCAGTCTTATCTACAGCTGGTAGAATTACATCCGGTGTAGAATATCTTTGCTATTAAAAATGTAACAAAAAGCGTTAATTTTTTTACGATTCCCTATCTTCACAAATCATATCGTCGTCCATAGAGAAAATTAGACAAGGGAGAACACATAGTGACAGGAAGCTCCACCTTCGTAACACACTGTCTAAAGCTAGCCGAAGAAGAAGACCTAGATATACGATGACCTATACCTGTGCTCGTCATTCTCTATTGTTGAAGTCAGTCGTTGTAGCCTCTAAAGCTCGCCAAAGAAGAAGACCCAGATCTGCGATGGTGGGTGTCTATTTTTTTGTTCCTTTCTTTCTCGATTTTGTTTAAATATATTTCTGTTCACTTTTAACTGCGTAAGTCGGAGGAATTGTGACGATGTTTCTGTGATATCTTTAATTAGGTAACAGCGTTTCTAGGTTTTTGTTTCTGTGTATATATTTGGTTTTTTTTCTCATTCATTTCTGGGTTCTGTTTAAATATATTTTTGTTTGCTTTTGAGCAGGTAACCAAAAGGAATTGTGATATTTTTTGTGATATCTTTAATTAGGTGACGACATTTATGGGTTTTCACTTCTGCGCATATATCTGAGTTTTTGTTTCTTTTGTTTCTGGGTTCTCTGGCTTTTTCTTTCTTCCTCTTTTTTGTTCTCTGCTTGCATTTTACAGGTACCTATTCTTCTTCATCACTCTCCTCCTCCTTCAGATTTGTGATAAAGAAGGAAATAATTTTGGACCTAGAGTTTTTTTCTGGATTTTTTTTATTTTGATATTACTTTTTAAACCGGTTGTATGGAATAACCGATTTAAAAAAGCTGATTGTTTACACCGGTCATATACAATCGGTGTAGAACATTAAACTTTTTACACGGGCTGTTTCTACACCGGATCAAAGTCCTGTGTACAAGTCTATTTTCAACCGATTTAGAAAGCCTTTTTTCCAGCCGTGTAGAGAATAAAGGTAAGCAATCCATCCTAGCTTATTTTTCTTTGATTTGAGAGCTTGAATTTAGGGTTTTCATGGAAGAAAGTTGAGTTTTCTCTAAGGTGTATATGCTGTCCAAAACCTTGGATGAAAGGAGAAAGAAGAAATTAAAGTTAGAGTTATATGATTAAAGCTTAAACAAGCTAGTTAGATGATTGGTTGTTGAATCAAGTTGATATTCTTGACTTTTCCATGAATGAAATAGTTCGATTTGCACTGTTCATGCACTGTTCATGATAGAAGGAGATGGAATTTCAATGATCCAATGCTTCCAATGAATTTATATGATGATTTTGTGTAGGATTGGATAGGTTTTGAACCTTGGAAACATTGGAATTGAAAGTTGTAATGTTGGGAATTCTTTTCTATTACTGTTCACTCGCATGAACAGTGATTTAAATTTCATGATTTTAATGATTCCAATGGTTTTAAAATGAAAAATTGTGTGGGATAAAGTAGAGAAACAAGTATGGGAAGCATTGGAATCAAAATGAGAATTTTTGGAAGAATTATGGATATTTTTCAAATCTGTCCAGAACAGTGCATGGGAGCTCAAATTTCATGATTTTAAGCTCATAAATGGATTCAAAAGATGAAATTGTGTAAGGTAAGGTCAAGACATCAATTGATTCAAAGGCCAAGTCAATTGGTAAAGATTAAAGGGAGTTATGTTAGTTAAAGTAAGTTTAATGTTCAAAAGAAGTTAGATGGTAATAAATGGATGATTATGTGATGTTAGGATTTGATTGTGGACTCTAAAGAGGCAGCCACATATCAAGGAAAAGTAAGAAGGAAGAAGCAAAGTTAAAGTGAAAGGAAGTAAAGCAATAAGGTAGTAAACTTACCCTAAACTTGTATGTATTGAATGTTATGCTTGATTGTGTTATGGCTTTGTTAAATTGTGTGCATATGTGTAGATGATTGAAGCTCTGTTTCTATGATTACTTTGGCCAATTGTATTACATATGATACATGGAAGAATGCTCATTACACTATGGTAACACTTTCACAAGCAAGCACAAGTATTTACATTAATACATGCATTGTTTAGTATCGTTTGCTACGGAGATTTTCCCAGAAATCTCACCCCATCCATGTAATCCCAATCCCAATAGGTTTATGAATGAGGAAAGAGGATGAAGAATGAAACATCCTTCCTTAGACCCTTCAGAGTACCCTTACGGAAGCAATCTTTACTTTATTAATTCTCTCCTTCCGAAAATCCTGGCAGAAAATAACTGTACTGATTCGGTAATTCCCATGAGAACTACCATTCTACGTAAGTACCCAGGAAAGATTGGATGAACCGGCTAGGTCCACTCACTTCCAGCCTCCTTAGACAGCACCTAAGTACACAGTACTTTCTATATTCTGTCAGTACAACAATATTTTCTAGTAAATATCCTCAAACTTCAACCTTAAATCTCGACCTTAAACCTTAGCCTTACCTATACTCAATTGGAAGATCTTAGATCATTGGAATACCTCTTAACCTTAAAAACATGAACTTTCAAAAGTTAGGCTAACGGGTACTGTTCACGTTACTGTTCACTTGGTAATTCACGATTACAGCCTAAACTTTGGAAATTCATAATTAAACCTAGAAAAATCATATTGAGGTGGTTCCAATTCCTAATGAAAACTATTTCATTTAACTTTGATAGAAAAATATGAAAATAAGGTTTCATTGTCCAGATCAAATCAGTTTAATCATTGAAAATTACTGTTCATTTGGTAAAACTGGAAGTTCCAGTTTCTTTACCCCTTTTTCAAAAATTCATTTATCCTTGTATACTTATCCAATTGAGTCGAACTACCTATGGATTTAAAGATCAGAACGTGTACTTTAAGCTCACAAATATCGCGGAAAAATCATTCATTTACTGTATGAAAACCGCGTAGGAATCTCACTGTATCGCATGACTTATTTTATCTTGATCCAGAGTTTAAGTCCAACTTTGAAAAATCATATCAATTTGAAAACTTAACAAAATTAGGCGTTCTTGGTGTCCAATTAAATCTTTGGATCTTAGCTATGTTCATGCCAAATTTCATGTGAAAACTCGTTGGATAAGTTGCTTAAACTATTGCTGGAAGTAGTCTGCCTCTCATCGGATCCAGTGCATGCATACATTATACATACCCATACATCATCATCTAAGTTGAAGGCATGCTTTTCAAGTCATATACACATTGTTCATTCCCATTTACCTTCCTCCTTATGAAGTTCCAGCACCTAGAGCAATGTTTATTGATATGGGAGGAATGAGATTTCATGGAAATCTCAATAGCAAGTAATACAAACTATAAGGTTATGCATGCTTGATTAAATGCCTAACATGTTATCATGCAATGGGAGCTAATTCATGATCATACATAAGCAAACTCTAACATGCATATTGTCATGACATAGATTTCAAGGAGTTGCACATATTCATAGCTCATCATCATCATAAATATCATCACATAGCATACTAAGCTCAACCAAACTTCATGCATAACAAGTAAGCATATCAATCACAACATAACATAAGTTTATAGTAAAGTATTCTTGCTACCTCTTATGAGTCCTTGTTCTTTCCTTCTTGAATTGATCTTTCCCTCCCACAAATGTCAAAACCTAGACATAACAAGACAATTACCAAATTATAACTTCAATCCAATTAAATTCCAAGTCTAGGTTTCATTAAGTCCCTTTCTTTCTCTACTTTGTAACATATGTTTACATCTTTCTAAACTAAACTCTCATGGTTCATTTCCACATAATTTTTCATGTAGAATCCAAATATGTAATCAAAAATTCCAGAATTCAATTGCTTCCCCATGTTCTGTACAGAAACCGAAAGATAGCTCTAGCTTTTCCAAAAATTCTCATTTTGATTCCAATGCTTCCAATACTTGTTTTCCTACTATAATCCCACACAATTTTCCATTCTAAACCCATTGGAAGCATCAAAACCATGAAAATCCAGCATATTAATAGTGAACTCATACTGTACATAACATAACACCCTCTTGGATTCACAAGCACACATGGATTCCTAAGCCATTATCATGTGATTCAAGCTTGTTTAAGCTTGTGTAAACTATCTAGAACATAAAAATCATGTTCCTATCACATATCCACAGAAATTCCAGCAGCATTTCCCCAAGATTCAAGCCTCAAAAATCATTTAAACTCAAGAACAAACCATGAGAACAAAGTGTATAAGCAAGGAGGCAACTTACCTTACTAGTTTCTTCAAGATCCTTGCTTCCTCCAAGCTTGAGAGAAAATTTTGCAAGAGGTTCCCCAAGGTTTCTTGCTCACGGTTTGTGCAAAAATGTGGGGGGTATTTATAGAAAAATTTTGGGAAAATTGAAGGCCAAGATCATCTTGGGAACTATTTGATCTAAAGGCTTAAGATTAAATATTGGAATTTTTTTTCTTTTTCCATTTATGACATCACCACCATGACATCATCCAAGGGGCACCTCATGGGACACTTGGCGCCATTTCCATGGTGGGAGTCTCCAAGAAAAATTTCAGTCCAATCCAATCCAATCCGGTACCAGCCCGATCCGATTTTCCAAAAACAGGACTGTTTTCTTAATCTTATTTTTCTGGGACTTCATAATATATTTTATTCAATATTTAAATCCCTCATATCATTGACATTCTTATACTGGTTTAAATTTAATTCCAGATACCTTGAAAAATGACCAAAATACCCTTAGTACTTTTCCTTGCACTATATTAAACCTAAGGGCATAATTGTCATTTCACACCTCTTTAAACCTTGTCAGAGTATATAATGACTCCGACTAACCTCTCCTGTACTTGCATTGGCATTTTGGGCTGTCTAAAATGACCAAAATGCCCTCCATTCACTTCTAATTCCTTAGGACAACACAGGGGCATTTTCGTAATTTCTCACTTTTCCGGGTTCCACTGGACACTGGCCCACCTATCAGTCCAAGTATTTTATTGGGCCTTAATGACGCCATTCTTGGGCCTTTTAGGGTTCAATACCTTTGTGGCACGAATTCCTAGAAAATTCTCCTGACTATATTCCTCGGGTATTTTATTCCACAATAAATTCCATTAAAAATCCTACAGGATTCCTTTTCTGATCCTGTCAATTTTATAAATTCTTATATTAATTACAGGAATTTACTGGAAAATCTCATCTGATTCTGAGATCCAAAAAATATTATAATAATTTTATCTAACTTCAAAAATTTATATCAATTTTTTGAGACCTCAAATCAAAATTCAGTGTTGTGTCAAACAACCCGGAATAATTTTCTCTATCTACTGGAAAAATTTGGGTCCGATCAGAACACGATCATTTTTGGCCTGTTTTTGGTCCAAATTTCCCATAATTACACTTTTGCCCCTTGATTTACCATAATTCACCTTTATGTCCTTAACTTTTCAAAATTACACTTAAAGACCCCACATTTTTGTCTACCTTTACTTTTAGTCTTAAACTTTCCATAATTTCACTTAAGTTCTTGTATTTTATTTCTTTTCAATTTGATCCCTTTCTTTATATAAATGGCCATATTTTTTTCCTGAAAAATCTCACATATATTTTATTCAATCTGTACATACAAATCAGTATAGAAAATTTGGGATATTACATTTCTCTCCCCCTTAAAATAAATTTTGTCCTCGAAATTTACACTATCTACACTCTATTGAAACAAATAAGGGTACATCTCTCTCATCTTTTCTTCTGTTTCCCAGGTAGCTTCATTCTCTGTTAGTCCTTTCCAGATCACTTTGACTATAGGAATTTGCTTATTTCGCAGCTGCTTGACCTTTCGATCAATTATTTATACTGGTCCAACTTCATAGGTTACGTCATCTTGCAATGCAACTTCACCTTGTTCAATTACATGCGTTGGATCTGGAACATACTTCTTTAGCTGGGAAACTTGGAATATATCATGTATCTGGCTGAGATTTAAAGGAAGTGCCAACTTGTAGGCCACTGATCCTATCCTTGAGAGAATCTAAAATGGCCCGATGTATCTAGGATGCAATTCCTTCACCTTGATTGATCGTCCGGCTCCCGTAGTTGGAGTTAACTTAAGAAATACATGTTCTCCTTCTTCAAACTCCAATGGCTTTCGTCTGACATCTGCATAACTTTTCTATCAACTTTGAGCCGTCAATAATCATTTTTTGATCATTATAATCTGTTCGGTGGTCTGATCTACTATGTCAGGACCATACATTCTTCTCTCGCTCAACTCAAGCCAGCATAAAGGATATCTACACTTACGACCATAAAGAGCTTCGAATGGGTCTATTTGAATACTAGCTTGATAGCTATTATTGTATGCAAATTCTATTAATGGTAGATGAGTATCCCAACTGCCTTTGAAATCTAAGACACATCTCTCAACATATCCTCTAGTGTCTGGATTGTTCTCTCAGACTGACCATCTGTCTGAGGATGATAAGTTGTGCTGAATCTGAGAGTAGTGCCCATCTTTTGTTGCAAAGCCCACCAAAAATTAGATGTAAATCGAGGGTCTCTGTCAGACACAATGCTGCTTGGGAACCATGCAGTCTAACAATTTCCTTTATGTATAATTTGTCCAGCTTCTCTAACGAATCTCTCTTATTTATTGCTAGGAAATGAGCTGACTTCGTCAATCGATCAATCACCACCCATATTGCATCATGTTTAGTTGGGGTCATGGGTAGTCCTTCCACAAAGTCCATGGCAATATTATCCCATTTCCATTCAGGAATATCTAGAGGTTGCAGTGTTCCTACTGGCTTCTAGTGCTCAATTTTTACTTTCTGGCATGTCAAGCACTTAGACACATAAGCCACAACATCTTTCTTCAGTCCAGGCCACCAAAACAATCTCTTAACATCATGGTACATCTTGGTCATACATGGATGCACTGTATATCAACTTTTGTGTGCTTCATCCAGAATCTTCTCCCTTAATCCCCTAGCATTAGGGATATAGGGTCTTCCTCTAAACTGCAATAATCCATCTAAGGAATCTCAAAATTCTTAGTTTGCCCTCTCTCTAGCTTATCCTTAAAAATCATTGCGAGCTTATCATGTTCTTGAGCCTCTTTTATGTCATCTTCCATGCAATCTTTGACATGTACTCCTCCGTAGGAACTTTCTGTCACTTACATTTGATACAAAGGGCTCAAATCTCATATATCTTCTATCAACTTTAATTCTTTAATTATCTGATATGCCACTTGCATCACTTTTCTGCTCAGAGCATCGGCCACTACATTGGCTTTTCCTGGATGGTATTTAATTTGGAAGTCATAATCTTTTAATAATTCTATCCATCGTTGCTGTCTCATATTCAGCTCTTTCTAATCCTGTAGATACTTCAGGCTTTTGTGGTCATAGTATAATTCAATTGTAGCTCCATATAAATAATGCCTCTATATCTTCAGAGCATAAACCACGGCTGCAAGCTCCAGATCATGAGTAGGATAATTCTTTTCATGCAGCTTTAACTGCTGAGAGGCATAGGCTACTACTTTACCTTACTGCATCAGTACACATCCCAACCCCTGTTTACTAGCATCAGTGTAGACTACATAAGTCTGAGTTGGGTCTGAAATAATTAGCATGGGAGTAGTGGTTAATTTTTGCTTTAACTTTTGAAAACTAGCCTCGCACTTCTCATCCCACTTAAACTGCTGATTCTTTTTGGTAAGCTTGGTTAGTGGCAAGGCAATTCGAGAAAAGTCCTAGATGAATCTTCTGTAGTACCCTGCTAAGCCCAAGAAACTTCTGATCTCTGTCACTGTCTTTGGCTGCTCCCAGCTTAAAACAGCTTCAACTTTGCTAGGATCAATAGCTACCCCGTCTTGGGATATGACGTGACCAAGGAATTTGACTTCTGAAAGCCAAAACTCGCACTTACTAAGCTTAGCGTAAAGCTGCTTCTCTTTAAGGGTACCAAGAACAATTCTCAAACGCCTTTCATGCTCCTCAGCTGACTTGGAGTAAACTAGAATATTATCAATGAAGACCACCACAAACTGATCTAGATAAGGCCTGAAGATCCATTTCATATAATCCTTGAAAATTGCAAGCACATTGGTTAGACCAAAACGCATCACCAAAAATTCAAAATGCCCATAGCGTGTTCTGAAAGCAATCTTTGAAATGTCATCTGACTTAATTCTCAACTGATGATAGCCAGATCGTAAATCAATCTTGGAGAATATACTCGCTCCAGCCAATTGATCTAGCAGGTCATCAATTCTGGGAAGAGGGTACTTGTTCTTAACAGTAATCTTGTTCAGCTCTCCATAGTCAATACACAATCTTAAGCTGCCATCTTTCTTTTTAACAAATAACACTGGAGCACCCCAGGGAGAGACACTAGGTCGTATAAAACCCTTTTCTAAAAGCTCCTCAATTTGCTTCTTCAACTCACTCATTTCATTAGGATCCATCCGATATGTGGCTTTGGATAATGGTCCAGCTCCAGGTACAACGTCGATTGCAAACTCTACTTCTCGCTCTAGAGGCAATCCTTGAATCTCCTTTAGGAAGACTTCAGGAAATTCATTAACTACTGGAATCATCTCAATTCCTTCTTCTACCTCTGCTTGTACAGAAAAGAAAACCATATATCCTTAACCTCATTTTACATTTTATGGATTTTTATAAAAATGTCTTAGAACCTCATTTTACATTTTATGGAATTTATTGGAATTTTTCTGAATATTTTTCAAAGCTGCCATTTTTGGACCGAAATTTCCTGAAATTACAATTTTGCCCCTATTTTAGTTTGGGCTCATACTGCCTATTGGACTTTGACTTGGCCCACAATAACCCATCTAAATTTATTCTAAGCCTCCTGGTAAAATTTCATGGTCTTCGGTTTAGATCTGGTCCTTCAACGAATAAAATCCTATTTTTTTAGAGCCGGTAGACAAGCTCCTAAAATTCCTTTAAAATTCTATTTAAAATTATCTGGACCTCTTTTGGGAGTGTGGTCTTTTTTACAATCTCCCATAATTCACAAAGTATCTTCTATCATAATCTCATAGAATTCTGAAGTCCAGTCAGTCTCCTAAAAATTCCAGGTTATTTTCCCAGACTTACCGAATTTTTATCAATTAATCGGGACCTCAAATCAAAATTCTGATTTCTCTCATTCAACCTGAAATTTTGTCTTTATCTCCCAGTATTTTCATATCTTAAATCCGTACCAGGCTGTTTTGGGCTGAAAGTACAGTTTTTGTGAATTTTCACAAATCACATTTAGGTCCCTTGACCTTTTTCATATTTGCAGTTTAGTCCCTGAAGTTTTGTCTACTTTGGACTTTTGGTCATAATACTTTCTAACTTTACAATTTGATCCTTTATTTAATCAGTCATACCATTTAGATTTCTCTAATCATTTCCTTAGCTAGAAACTTAGGGTTTTCGGCTAGGGAAATTCTAGGATGTTATAGGATACATCGTCTTAGTACTTGATCTGAGCATAACTTCCACAGAAAAGGTTTGTCCCAAATGAAGTATTTTGATTCACACTTGAGCTTTTGGGCCTTAAATTTAGACAAATAAGAAGGGATTAAGCCAGTTTCAATGAAACTAACTAAATGAGCATACCAAGGTTGTACAATAGCAACCAACAAAGAGATTGATCAGGGAAAGAATCACAAATAAGATCAGAACTAAGTACTCCCCTTGTCTCTCTTGGTAATCTACTTAGGTGATCTGCAATGTGGTTCATATTTTTAGCTCGATCCCTCACTTCTATATCGAACTTTTGGAGCAGTAGTATCCATCAGAGAATTCTTGGTTTAGATTGGAGTTTATGGAACAAATACTTGACTGCTACATGATCTGTGTAGACAACAACTTTTGAGTTAATGAGATATGCTCTGAATTTATCGAAAGCCACTACGATTGCAAATAGTTCTTTCTCAGTAGTGGTATAATTAATTTGAGCAGTATCAAGTATTTTTGAGGCATAGGCAATCACTCTAGATAAATTACCTTCCTTTTGACCAATCATAGCTCATAATTGGAAGCAACACATGATAGTTTAAGAGGAAGATCCCAATCTGGTTAAAATAGAATATGTGGAGAAATCAACCTATCCTTCAATTTTTCAAAAGCCTCTTTGCAATCAGTAGAAAAAACAAATTCAGTGTCTTTTTGCAGAAAGTTTGAGAGTGGCAAAGCAGTTTTACTAAAGTCTTTGATGAATCTTCGATAAAATCCAATGTGCCCTAGAAAAGATCAAAGTTCTTTTAAAGTTGTGGGGTAGGGCAATGAGGAGATTACTTCAATTTTTACTTTATCTACCTCAATTCCCTTGCTAGATATAAGATGTCCAAGTACTATTCCATGATCAACCATAAAATGGCACTTTTAAAATTTAAAACCAATTTTTTCTTAACACATCTAGCAAGGATTTTATCAAGGTTCTCTAGACACTCATCAAAAAAATTTCCATACACAGCAAAATCATCCATGAGCACATCCATGTATTTTTCAATGAAATCAGCAAATATAGAAAGCATACAATGCTGGAATATGCTAGGAGCATTATGCAAACTGAATGGCATTCTTTTATAGGCATATGTACCAAAGGGACATGTAAACTTGTCTTTTCTTGGTCCCTCGAGTCTATTGGAATCTGGAAATATCCTGAATACCCATCTAGGAAACAATAATGACTCTCAAGCATTTGATCAATAAAAGGTAATGGAAAATGATCTTTCCTAGTAGAGTCATTCAACTTCCTATAATCAATACAAAACCTCCATGAATTTTGCACTCTAGTAGGTATCAATTCATTATTCTCATTCTTTACTACTATCATTCCGCTCTTTTTAGGCACCACATGCACAGGAGATAACCACATTAGAGATCAATGGGTTTAATCTCTTTTGGGATTTTTTAATTGGCTTGGAATCTTCATTCAGCAAAATATTATGAGTTTAAACAGTGGCATATATCCCTTTTATATCAGCTAATTGCCAACCTAAAGCCTCTCTATTCTTCCTAATCATACTTAATAACCTAGACTCTTCATTAACATTTAAAAATTAGAAATTATTACTGGCAATTTTGAGTCTGGCTCAAGATAAGCATACTTCAGGTTAGAAGGTAAATATTTTAGCTCTAATTCTGGAGGTTGAATAATAAATGGGATCAGATGGGGAAATTATTTAAATTAGAAATACTCCCTTTTGTAGGCTCTTGGAGGTTGCTCATGTTCAGCTCATTAGGACTTTCCATCTTACCTTTAATTTCTTCAGGAGTTATACCAAGCTTAAGTTGGTCTACAACTGCAACATAGTTGAGATCACTCTCTTCCATACCTGCATCATTATTAGAGATTAACTCATTTAAGAATATGAAAGTATGATAGGTAATTTTGGAATGAGGGTGAGGATAAGTAGAGTTAGAACATATTGGCCCTTTAACCAAAATAGCGAAATGTGGAACTAAAGGCATTGGAAATTCACTGGTTGTGTCTGATATTTCTAGTCTTGACCTCTCAGCATTATTTTCAACTTCTCGTCGTGACCCATGTTGATAGAGAGTGAAACATCATTAATTTCATGCTTACATATACTTAATTGGAAGTATCTTAGAATATTAGAACACCATTTTACCTTAGAAACATGAATTTCCAACAGTTAGGCTATCGGGTACTGTTCAATTTACTGTTCACTTGGTAATTTCAGTTTACAGCATGAACTTTAGAAATTCATTATTAAATCTAGAAAAATTGAAATGAGGCGGTTCCAATTTCTAATGAAAGATCTTTCGTCAAACATTGAAGAAAAAATATGAAAATGAGATTTACTTGTCCAAATGAAATCAGTTTATTCGTTGAAATTCACTGTTCATTTGGTAAACTTTGAACTTCCAGATTCTGTGTCTCATTTTCAAAAATTCATTTATCTTTGGTTACTTATTAAAATGAGTCATGTTACATATGGATTTGAATATACATATGTCTACTTTAAGATCATAAAATTTCGCGGAAAGATTCATTCATTTGCTATACGAAAATCGCGTATGAATCTCGCTGCCTCTCAGGGCTCATTTTATCTTGATACAGATTTTAGGTCCAACTTTGAAAAATCATATCAATTTGAAAACTTAACCAAATTAGGATTTCTTGGTTTCCAATTAAATCTCTGGATCTTAGATATCTTCATGCCAAATTTCATGTGAAAATTTGTATAATAAGTCACTCAAACGATAGATGGAAACGTTCTTCCTCAGTTGGTTCCAGTGAGTGCATACGTTTTTACATACCATACAATCTTCCCTAGGTTAAATACATGCCATCTAGGTCATATACACCTTATTCATTCACAATTACCCTCTTCCTTGAGAAGTTACAGCACCTAGAGCATGATTATATACGTATGGAAGGAAGTAGATTTCATGGAAATCTCAATAGCAAGTCATACAAACTATAAGGTTATGCATGCTTGATGAAATGCCTAACATGTTATTGTGCAATGGGAGCTAATTCATGATCATACATAAGCAAACTCTAACATGCATATTGTCATGACATAGGTTGCAAGGAGTTGCACATATTCATAACTCATCATCATCATCATAATCATCATCACATAACATATCATGCTCAACCAAACTTCATGCATAACAAGCAAGCATATCAATCAAACAACATAAGTTTATAGTTAAGTATTCTTGCTACCTCTTAGGTATCCTTGTGAGTTCCTTCTTGGATTCATCCTTCCTTCCCACAAATGTCAAAACCTAGGCATAACCAAACAATCACCAAGTTACAACCCAATTCAAACCATTCTCAAGACTAGGGTTTCATTAAGCCCCTTACTTTCTCTACTTTGTGACTTAGGTTTACATCCTTCCAAACTAAACTCTCATGGTTCATTTCCACATAATTTTTTATGCAGAATCCAAATATGCATTCAAAAATTCAAGAATCCAATTGCATCTTACACTTCTGAACAGAACCAAAAAGTGACCTCTTGTTTCCCAAAAATTCTCATTTTGGTTCCAATGCTTCCAATACTTGTCTTCCTACTATAACCCCACACAATTTTCCATTTTAGACTCATTGGAAGTATCAAAATCATGAAATTCCAACATATGAACAGTGATTTCGTACTGTATAGAACAGAACACAATCTTGGATTCACAAGCATACTTGAATTCCTAAGCCATTACCACTTTATTCTAGCTTGTTTAAGCTTGTCTAATACATCCCTAACATAAAACTCATGTTCTTTTCACACATACACAGAAATTCCAGCAGCACCTCCACAAGATTTAAGCCTCAAAAACCACTTAAACTCAAGAGCAAATCTACTAGAACATAGTCTATCATCAAGAGGATTAATTACCTTGATGTTTCTTCCAAAGTGCTTGCTTCCTCTTGGCTTGAGTTTTCAATTTGCAAGAGTTTCCCCAAGGGTTCTCAATGCCACGGTTTTGAGCAGATTTTGTGGGGTATTTATAGGCAAATTTGGGTGAAAATGAAAGGCCAAGATCATTTTGGTTACTATTTGATCTTGTGGCTTAGATTTAATCTTGCAATTTCTTTTCTTTTTCATTTATGACATCACCTTGATGACATCACTCAAGGGACAACTCATGGGACACCTATTCAGCATGTGACAAAATTCTAGGGTTCAAGAAGCCTCTGGAAAATTTCCAGTCCAATCCGGTACCGGCCCGATCCAATTCCTCAAAAACTGGACTGTTTTCTGAATCTAATTTTTCTGAGATTCCATAATATGTATTCTACCCTTAAATTTAGTATCTGGGTCCTTTATACCATTGACATTCTTATACTGGGTCTAAACTCAGTTATAGATCCCCTGTGAAATGACCAAAATACCCTTGGTGCCCTTTCTTGCTCTATCTTAACCCTATGGGCAAAATTGTCATTTCACACCTTTTTATACCTTGTCAGAGCATAACTGACTCTGACTAACCTCACCTGTGTATGCCTTGGCATTTTGTCCTGTCCAAAATGACCAAAATGCCCTCCATTCATCTATTTCTACTTAAAACAACACAGGGGCATTTTCGTAATTTCACACTTTTCTGGGGTTCTGCTGGACACTGGCCCACCTATCAGTCCAGGTGTCTTATTGGCCTTTGATGGCGCCATTTTTGGGCCTTTTAGGGTCCATCACCTTTCTGGCACGTTTCACGAGAAATCTCTCCCGACGATATTCATCGGGTACTTTTGCCATACACTCCCGTCTGAATTTACTAATTTGTGAATAACTTTTTCTACAGACCTCCTTTCGGTATTCTGTCAGTTCCCTGACATCTGCCTCATCAGGACGCACCATCCTGTAATTTTTTACCTATATCTGAGGTCTAGGATATCCGATAATAATTTTTATAACTTTTTCATTATCAGATAAATTTCGGCTATCTGGAGTCCTGAGAAAATTCATGTACTAAGCTGGATTACTCAGCATCACTTGCTCTATCTACTGGTGAAATCTGGGACTGAAATGCTTTCTAGCAGTCCAAACCACTTCTGGCCTAACTTTCTTTAATTATAATTTAGCCCCGGGGAACTTTTCTTCTTTGCACTTAAGTCCCTCAAATTTGGCTAAAATTACACTTAAAGACCCCATTTTTTGTCTACTTTTCCTTTTTTGCCTTAAACTTTTCATAATTGCACTTAAGTCCTTACATTTTCTTTCCTTTTCAATTTAATCCCTTTCTTTACATAAATGGCCACATCTTTTCCTGAAAAATATCTCATATATTTCATTAAATCTGTACATACAAATCAGTACAGAAAATTAGGGACATTATAGAGAGCGTCTCTAGATCTTCTGGTCGTGACCTGCTCATCCAAAGGTCGTGACTCACAGTCTCGGGAGACTTTAGTCTCGACATTATCATTCTCAGGTAGCAACCCATTTTCACAAAGAGTCTTTTCCTCAGCAAGTTTATATCTAGTCACGACTTTGGATCACATAAGCTTGACCCCTCTCTATTTATTCCACTTCCAGCTTCTAAATTATCTTGTGACCGTGTAAAATTACTCATAAATTCCTTGCCAAAAACATTATCACTGGCAATTGATGAAATCGAATCAAAATTTGATAATGAGAAATCTTGGGAAACTGAAAGCATGCTATTTATATCAAAACAATTGAAACATGATGCATTGCCTTCACAAGAACAAGAGAAAGAATAAACAGAGGAAAGAGATTCAAAATAATCATCATAAGCACTCAAAGATGAATTTGAATCCACATGCTCCTGAAATGTGTAATACCCCAATTTTCAGGCCCAGAGACTCAGAAAGTGAGCCTGAAATAGATAGACTATCAGACTCCTTTGAACAGAGGTCCTAAAAACATACAGAGGGTTTTTATGGACTAAACTGCAAATAAGTCAAAGATCAAGGACTTATAGGTAAATAGTGAAAGTCCCTAAAGATATAGTGGCTATTTATGCAAGGAAATGGGTTAAATTACAAAAGAAAGAAAATGTAGGGACTTAGATGTAATTATGAAAAAGTTTAAGGCCAAAAAGAAAAGTAGACAAAAAGGTGGGGTCCTTAAGTGTAATTTTAGCCAAATAAAAGGGATTTAATTATAAAGAAGAAAAGTTCCCTGGGCTAAAGTGTAATTAAAGAAAGTTAGGCCGGAAGTGGTTCGCACTGCCCGACAGCATTTCAGTCCCAGATTCTACCAGAAGGTAGGGCAGGTGACGCCCGGTAACCCAGCCTAATACCGGAATTTTTGAAGACTCCAGATAGCCAGAAATGGACTGATCGTCCAAAAGTTATAAAAATTAATACCGGATACCCTAGATTTCAGATATAAGTGAGAAAATACAGGATGATGCGCCCTTATGGGGCGGATGTCAGGAAACTGACAGAATACCGATAGGAGGTCTGTAGAAAGATTTATTCATAAAATAGCAAATACAGACGGGAGTGTGAGGCCTCTGGGGATCCGGGTAGGAGATTTATCGGTATTTTTAAAGGGGCTGAATGAGATCGGATGACCTCGGTCAGATGACCGTTATGACCCACAGGGATGCCTGAACACAGTAGGACACTGTATCTGGAAAAAGGAGCCGGTGTCCGGAAAGGTGTATAATCGGTAAATAATAATTAAAATATTTGGTGAACTGTGACAGAAAAGATTCCTCGTAATGCGTGCCATATAGTTAATGGACCCAGGAAGCCCAAAAAATGGCGCCATTAGAGGCCCAATAAGACTCTTGGACTGATAGGTGGGCCAGTGTCCAGCAGAACCCCGGAAAAGTGCGAAATTACGAAAATGCCCCTGTGTTGTACAAGAAGGGCAGTAGATGAATGAAGGGCATTCTGGTCATTTTGGACAGGCCCAGAGGTCAAGACATGTCTAAATAAGGTTGACTAGAGCCAGTATAAGCTTTGACCAGGTCTAGAAAGGTGTGAAATGACGATTTTGCCCTTGGGGTTAAAATAGGACAAGATAGGGCACCAAGGGCATTTTGGTCATTTCGCAGGGGATCTGTAACTGAGTCTGGACCCAGTATTAAAAATTTAATGATATAAAGGGTCTAGATACTAAATGTGAGGTCAGTAGACATAAAAAGGATCTTCAGAAACATCAGATTCAAAAACGGCACGTTTTTCGAGGTGATGGACCGGGCCGGTACCGGATTGGACCGGAAAGCTTCCAGAACCTCCAAATTTCGTCACATGAAGCATATGGGTGGTGAGGTGTCCTATGAGGTGTCCCATGAGGTGTCCAGGGTGATGCAGTAAAAGAGAATTAAAGAAAATAGGAAATTCCAGGAAAAACCAGGACCACAGGATCATAAGTCTTCCTAATTACAAGATTGCCATTGCTCAACACTATAAATACCCCCCCTTACTCCTTCATTTCGGTGCAACCAATAAAGAGAGGAAGAAAGAAGTTCTTGAGAGAGAAAGTGAGAGAAAGAAAGAAGTAAGGAAGTTCTGGTGGAGTTGGAAGTAGTAGAGAGGTTCTGAAGCTCTGCTTTTGAGGTAGTAACTAATCCTAGCTCTTATGTAATGTCTTTGTGATGTGTTGTTTTGTTTGGTTGGATTGTTGTCTTATATGTTATGCTTGAAGCTCTTTTCCAATGCTATGATCATATGTTATTGAATATGGAAGCATGCAGCATACTTATCCGTACACAATCACAAGCAAGCACCGTCACTCTGCATTACATATATTGTTATGATTGTTGCTACTGGGATTCTTTTGAATCTCATTCCCATACATAAAATTACAGGGGAGGTTCTGTCAAAATGAAATTTGGAAATTTTAAGAGACGCCGTTATGCTGCCGAAATTCCGGCAAGAAAGCAGGAACAGGGAAAGGAACTGATACGTACTATGTACGTAGTGCTGTCTAAGGAGGCTGGAAGTGAGTGGACCCAGCAGGTTCATCCAGTCTTTCCTGGGTACTACGTAGAATGGTAGTTCTCACGAGGGAATTACCGAATCGGTACAACATCGGTTACTTTCTAGAGGAAGATTGTAGCAGTTATGCTGCCGGATTTTAGACAGAAAAAGATGTAATAGAAATTTGAGGGGATTGGTCATACACTGATATATAACAGTTGATTATCTAATAATAATTGTTATCTGGCATGTATGACTGATATGTGATGGTTGTATGCATGCTCATGTGAAGATTGAATGCTGAAAATAGGGTAAGTGAACAGTAACTCGTGAGGACCTATGCATGTTTGATAAATCATTAAAAATAGTAAATGGTTGAATTAATGTACGAAATTTTATGGTAAAAAGTAGACATACTAAGATTTAATTTGATATATAGAATGTCCCATTTGGATGTCTGTACGAAAGGATATAAATTACCAAAGATGGAACCAAAATGCTGGATTCAGGAGAAAATCACTGGATGAACAGTAACTTTAAAATGTTGACCCACGTTAAATTGTTCAAGTAATGGTCAACCAATGATTTTTCCCTGAAAGATAATTGAGTTATCTTCATGTAGAACTTTGAACCACTTAGTTTCAATTTTTCTAGAATTAGTTATGATTTTTAAAAGTCAAGTCACTCATCTGGAATTTGCTACAGTGAACAGTACCGAAAAGAGTAAAATTCCAGATTGAGAGTTTGGACTTCTATGACCCTGAAAGTGGTTTCAAATGCTACTGAATGGTTCCTAAGATGTATAAAATTAAGGATGTGACATTTTGGTATCAGAGCAAAGGATTCTGGCTTAGGAAATGGTCTGAATAGATAAATTATAGAGATACCCTGATAAAGCTGTCATAATTGACACTAAGTTAGTGATCACGGGAAGCTGAGGTTGTGACGAGATAGGTCTTGTGTAACGACTAATATATATAGGAAAGTTAAAGGTTTAGAAAAGCCCAGTAAAGGTAAAGCTTTTAGATGAATAGGTAGTATGATATTAATATGTTCACTTTTCTTTTGAGATTGACGAGAAGCAAGATGGTGAACACGAGACGAGGACGTAGAACTAGAGTGGAGGAGCCACACATAGAGGAAGCTGGCAACTCCAATGAGGTAGATCCTATGCAAGTCATCCTTGCTAGGCTAGATCAGCAACAGAGAATGATGGAAGAAATAAGGGCGGAACAAGTTCGCCAAGATCAAGAACGAGATTCTACTATCGCTACGGCGGTTGCTGCTGCAGTTGCTAGCTTACAACAGTCTGAGAAGGAGGTAGTACCAGAAAATGATGTAGAACCCGAACCTCAGTCAAATCATGGGCAGATTGGAATAAATAGACATCAAGGGTCTATAGGAAATAACAATAGTCAGGAAAGTCTTCAAACATGGATGGAACGATTCCAGAAGTTTAATCCGCCTATGTTTGAAGGAACATTTGACACTCAAGTAGCCGAGGATTGGGTTAGCCAGTTAGAGAAAATCTTTAAGATTTTAGAATGTCCCACTGAAAGAAAGGCTCAGATGGCAGTTTACAAGCTAGAAAAGGAGGCCGATCGGTGGTGGAGGAACACAGAAGTAATTCTGCAATCAAGAAATATTCCACTCACATGGGAAGTATTTCTTGAGCAGTTCAACGAGAAATATTTTCCACAGTCAGTAAGGGATGAGCACGAAGCCGAATTTTTAATATTAAGGCAGGGTGAGCAGGAATCCTTTGACGATTATCTTGCTAAGTTTATTCGTCTTGCACGATACTCCACGTACCTAAAATATAGGAATGATGAAAGATGGACCACTGAGAAATTAACTCGTGGATTAAATTCTACACTGAAAGAGAAAGTTTTTCCTAGGCAGATACGAAGGTTTAATGAAGCAGTAGAGGTATTCAGGATCACAGAAAAGAATGTGCAATATCCAGAAAACGGTGAGCCTGCTACATCAGTACCATTGAGAATGACGCCCCCAGGTTCCTCGAAAGGAAACAGTAAGAAGAGAAATGGGCCAGTATATGAGTCAGAAGTTAATAAGAAACAGGGGAGTAGACTAGGTAGTGGGCCAAGAGAAGTTAGTAGGCAACCAAGGCCTAATGTATGTGGGAATTGTGGTCGAGACCATGGTACAAGGCCTTGTCTAGCAGGTCAAGGGTTATGCTATAGGTGTGGAAAGTCTGGACATTATGCTAGAGAGTGCCCACAGAACACAACAGGCGAAAGATATCCGACTCAGGGAAGAGTATATGCCCTGACTGGCAACGAGATAAGAAAGTCTCCTGCACCAAATTAAGATACGAGTCCATATGTGTTCTGTTTCCATTAGCTAATAAGTCCTGTATATATTGTCCAGTATGCACACTATTGAGCTATCCTGTACCTAGTATGTTGCCTTTATGTGGGAATGAATATGATATATTTTACTCAAATCATTCTATAAACTGTGAATACAGTACTCAGGGCCATTTCTATTGAAAGGAATGGTATAAAAAGGGAAGCAGATAACAATAAAGCATTTGTTTTCAGATCACTCTTTAGATAAGAGATAGATCTGATACAGAATGCTCGCAGTTAGAGCACAGATTAGAATAAGCTGAGATGAGAGGGAACTCCTGAGTAAGAGAGAAAATAAGTAAAGTCTGGGTAAATAATACGAGGCTATAAAAAATTTTAAAATTTTTATTGAGTTATCAACAGGTGGAAGCAGTTAACCTTATAACTTAGTCTGTTGGTTTAAGATCTTCGGGAGGTATACAGTACAACAGAATCGCAGTTAGATTATGGACGGTCGCAGTTAGATCCTAGTATGGCTCCAGGGTCGCAGTTAGATCCTAAGAGGTTCAGAGTCACAGTTAGATTCTGAAGAGGCTAACGGTTGATCACAGCTAGATCCCGAGGTCGCAGTTAGACCTAGCCTAAGATGAGCCATGAGATATGAGTACAATGTAGTATCTCTTTGGGAAGATGAATGCCAAAGACAAAGTTAAGATAAGGAAGCTTCACTAGTTGATAAACTCATCCAGAAAAATTATTTATAATACTTTTTCTCAAATCGCCTCTATTATATACAGACTGAACTTAGCTTTCCCTTAAACTAAGACGGAGTCCAAGATCAAATCTGAGTACTGATATTCAAAGGTTTGTAGAAGAATTCCTGAAAAACAGAGAAGAGAATACTAAGGCCTAGAGCTATAAACAGAACAACCAAGCCCTAACTCAGTAACACGAAAGGTGCTAAAGCAAGAATAGTTTAATGATAGAAAAGCCCTAAGAAGGGATAAGAAAGAATGCGGTTGCCCAAAAAGTGTGGCATAGATGTATCTGGGTTATGATCTTGTATTAGGAGAAAGAAAGGTGATATTTCTCCTAAGCGATTAGCAAAGTATAAGAGGACTGAGGTAGACCCCAGAATTACATTAAAATTATGAAAGGAAAAATATGAAAGAAATGGACACTACTTATAAGTCCGGTAAGTTGTCCATGAGTAGAAGTAGGTAAGTAGAAGATTGATGAATAGATGAATACCCCAAGCCTTAGACATAAACCAAGAAATGATATACCGAGAAGATATATCCAGAATAGTTGATGAAGGAACTAAGTAAATTTCGAGGACGAAATTTATTTTAAGGGGGGTAGAAATGTAATACCCCAATTTTCAGGCCCAGAGACTCAGAAAGTGAGCCTGAAATAGATAGACTATCAGACTCCTTTGAACAGAGGTCGTAAAAACATACAGAGGGTTTTTATGGACTAAACTGCAAATAAGTCAAAGATCAAGGACTTATAGGTAAATAGTGAAAGTCCCTAAAGATATAGTGGCTATTTATGCAAGGAAAGGGGTTAAATTACAAAAGAAAGAAAATGTAGGGACTTAGATGTAATTATGAAAAAGTTTAAGGCCAAAAAGAAAAGTAGACAAAAAGGTGGGGTCCTTAAGTGTAATTTTAGCCAAATAAAAGGGATTTAATTATAAAGAAGAAAAGTTCCCTGGGCTAAAGTGTAATTAAAGAAAGTTAGGCCGGAAGTGGTTCGCACTGCCCGACAGCATTTTAGTCCCAGATTCTACCAGAAGGTAGGGCAGGTGACGCCTGGTAACCCAGCCTAATACCGGAATTTTTGAAGACTCCAGATAGCCAAAAATGGACTGATCGTCCAAAAGTTATAAAAATTAATACCGGATACCCTAGATTTCAGATATAAGTGAGAAAATACAGGATGATGCGCCCTTATGGGGCGGATGTCAGGAAACTGACAGAATACCGATAGGAGGTCTGTAGAAAGATTTATTCACAAAATAGCAAATACAGACGGGAGTGTGAGGCCTCCGGGGATCCGGGTAGGAGATTTATCGGTATTTTTAAAGGGGCTGAATGAGATCGGATGGCCTCGGTCAGATGACCGTTATGACCCACAGGGATGCCTAAACACAGTAGGACACTGTATCTGGAAAAAGGAGCCGGTGTCCGGAAAGGTGTATAATCGGTAAATAATAATTAAAATATTTGGTGAACTGTGACAGAGGAAGATTCCTCGTAATGCGTGCCATATAGTTAATGGACCCAGGAAGCCCAAAAAATGGCGCCATTAGAGGCCCAATAAGACTCTTGGACTGATAGGTGGGCCAGTGTCCAGCAGAACCCCGGAAAAGTGCGAAATTACGAAAATGCCCCTGTGTTGTACAAGAAGGGCAGTAGATGAATAAAGGGCATTCTGGTCATTTTGGACAGGCCCAGAGGTCAAGACATGTCTAAATAAGGTTGACTAGAGCCAGTATAAGCTTTGACCAGGTCCAGAAAGGTGTGAAATGACGATTTTGCCCTTAGGGTTAAAATAGGACAAGATAGGGCACCAAGGGCATTTTGGTCATTTCGCAGGGGATCTGTAACTGAGTCTGGACCCAGTATTAAAAAGTTAATGATATAAAGGGTCTAGATACTAAATGTGAGGTCAGTAGACATAAAAAGGATCTTCAGAAACATCAGATTCAGAAAACGGCACGTTTTTCGAGGTGATGGACCGGGCCGGTACCGGATTGGACTGGAAAGCTTCCAGAACCTCCAAATTTCGTCACATGAAGCATATGGGTGGTGAGGTGTCCTATGAGGTGTCCCATGAGGTGTCCAGGGTGATGCAGTAAAAGAGAATTAAAGAAAATAGGAAATTCCAGGAAAAACCAGGACCACAGGATCATAAGTCTTCCTAATTACAAGATTGCCATTGCTCAACACTATAAATACCCCCCTTACTCCTTCATTTCGGTGCAACCAAGAAAGAGAGGAAGAAAGAAGTTCTTGAGAGAGAAAGTGAGAGAAAGAAAGAAGTAAGGAAGTTCTGGTGGAGTTGGAAGTAGTAGAGAGGTTCTGAAGCTCTGCTTTTGAGGTAGTAACTAATCCTAGCTCTTATGTAATGTCTTTGTGATGTGTTGTTTTGTTTGGTTGGATTGTTGTCTTATATGTTATGCTTGAAGCTCTTTTCCAATGCTATGATCATATGTTATTGAATATGGAAGCATGCAGCATACTTATCCGTACACAATCACAAGCAAGCACCGTCACTCTGCATTACATATATTGTTATGATTGTTGCTACTGGGATTCTTTTGAATCTCATTCCCATACATAAAATTACAAGGGAGGTTCTGTCAAAATGAAATTTGGAAATTTTAAGAGACGCCGTTATGCTGCCGAAATTCCGGCAAGAAAGCAGGAACAGGGAAAGGAACTGATACGTACTGTGTACGTAGTGCTGTCTAAGGAGGCTGGAAGTGAGTGGACCTAGCAGGTTCATCCAGTCTTTCCTGGGTACTACGTAGAATGGTAGTTCTCACGAGGGAATTACCGAATCGGTACAACATCGGTTACTTTCTAGAGGAAGATTGTAGCAGTTATGCTGCCGGATTTTAGACAGAAAAAGATGTAATAGAAATTTGAGGGGATTGGTCATACACTGATATATAACAGTTGATTATCTAATAATAATTGTTATCTGGCATGTATGACTGATATATGATGGTTGTATGCATGCTCATGTGAAGATTGAATGCTGAAAATAGGGTCAGTGAACAGTAACTCGTGAGGACCTATGCATGTTTGATATATCATTAAAAATAGTAAATGGTTGAATTAATGTACAAAATTTTATGGTAAAAAGTATACATACTAAGATTTAATTTGATATATAGAATGTCCCATTTGGATGTCTGTACGAAAGGATATAAATTACCAAAGATGGAACCAAAATGCTGGATTCAGGAGAAAATCACTGGATGAACAATAACTTTAAAATGTTGACCCACGTTAAATTGTTCAAGTAATGGTCAACCAATGATTTTTTCCTGAAAGATAATTGAGTTAGCTTCATGTAGCACTTTGAACCACTTCGTTTCAATTTTTCTAGAATTAGTTATGATTTTTAAAAGTCAAGTCACTCATCTGGAATTTGCTACAGTGAACAGTACCGAAAAGAGTAAAATTCCAGATTGAGAGTTTGGACTTCTATGACCCTGAAAGTGGTTTCAAATGCTACTGAATGGTTCCTAAGATGTATAAAATTAAGGATGTGACAAAATGCTTCATGGGAATTATGGGACAGAGAATCATACCCATCATGCAAACTCAATTCATGCTCATCCCTAGTCTCTTCAATAGCATAATCAATGGCATTCAACCCAGCAAAAGCAGAATTATCAAAAGGGTATTTCATTGCTTCTTTATATTGAAAGTCAGTACAGGTTCTCCAACTTCCATTGTAATGGAACTATGCTTCATACTAATAATCATCTTAAAAGTTTGAAGGAAAGGTTTGCCTAGGATCAAAGTACTCTCATTCACTAGCTCACTGGACATGTCTAGAACATAAAAATCAGCTGGGAACACTAAGTCCTTGACCTGCACTAGAATATCCTCAAGAATTCCCTTAGGATACCTAATTGATCTATTAGCCAATTGGAGCACTACACTTGTGTCTATAAGATTATCAATGCCTAAAGCTAAGTATACCGACCAAGGCATTACATTAATGGCAGCCCCTAGATCTAATAACGCTCCCTTAATATGAACCTTTTATTGTGCATAGGATAGTGTAAGATCTTGGGTCTTGGCACTTAACTGGTAATTCGGCCTTAAAAAGTGATGATACATTAGCACTCACCTGAATTCTCTCAAGAGGCCTAAACTTTTTCTTATCAGCACACAATTCTTTCAAAAATTTAGCATATTTGGGATTTGTCTTAAGGAATTCAACCATAGGAATATTTATTTCTAACTTATTGAAGAGATTATAAGCATCTTTTGCAAATTCAGGGTGAATCTTTCTCTTTCCAGCAAAATAAGCTTTAGGAAAAGGGAGATCCTTTATACTTACCTCCTTACCTGTATGCATAGAGGCTCCTTGCTTGCTTGACTCTGCCTTCTCCTCAATTTACTTTCCTTTGTATGCTGGACTTTGTACGATCTCTTCCTTTTCTTGCTGCTCTTATAATTCCTCTTGTGCTTGTGATTTCTCTTCTTGGGTTGCCTTCTTAATCATAAGTTGTTGTTCTTTAATACTTTCTGATTTCCCAATCTTCATCCGTGACAATGATAAATTTTCAACTTCAACATCTTTAAAATCCTCCTTTGGTGTATCATCTTCCTTAAAATGTACCTTTCTCCCATTTCTGAGTAATATGGCATTTAGACTATTCGGATTAATGACAGTGTTCAAAGGTATACTGTCACTGCTCTTTGTTTAGACGTCACTCACTGTATTAGAAACTTGAGTTAAATGATTTGTAATATCTGTAATCTTAGAACTTAACTCCTCGAGTTTCCTGTGCACATCTGCATTATTCTTCTGAATACTTTGAAGAATTAAGGCTATGGAAGTGAATTGATCATCATTCTCTTTGAGCTTGTTATCTATATTGGTTATTCGACCGTCCATGTTATTCATCTGTGCCGCCATTCTCTTTAATAATTGAGAAGTCTCATCTGTCTTGATACCACTAAAGCATTAGGGTGAGTTAGAACTATAGACCTTGTATTACTTTGGTAGTTGTTTGAGGAAGCACCATTCCCTTGGAAATAGTTTGGCCTATTTTCCCTACTCCCCCGTCTAAAATTTGGGTGGTCTCTCCAACTAGGATTATATGTGTTAGAGTATGGATCTCTCATCTGGTGTTGATAGTCTCTCCCTTGATACATTACTGCTACTTCTTCATACTATCTATCACATGTACTTGTAGCATGCATCATTGAACCGCATGACTCACATCCTGTAGCTAGTGCTTGTGAGGTTCCTACTGCATGAACTTGCTTCGTATAATGCAGCTCTCTTTCAATTAAATTCATCCTCTTTTCCATTCGGTTTCTTATAGCTGATATTTCTATTAAAATCTCCTTTGAATTACCTAAAGATGATGTGGGCATTCTCCTTGGATCTTCAGTCTGATGGTCTTCATTAGCCATTTTTGGAATAACTCCCAACTTGCTTATGGAGTTTATCTCTCAAAGATCCATTTGCTGCTACATTCAAGGACACCTTATTGTGAGGAAGTAAATCATCAAAGAAAATATCTACTAAATCAGCTTTCATGATGTTGTGATGGGGACATCAAGCTAACAAATTGATAAATCTCATCCAATATTCATGTAATAACTCTCCATCCTATTGCAGAATGTTTGTAATCTCCTTCTTTATCAGAGTAGTCTTTGAGGCCGGGAAGAACTGGTCTAGATATGTTGACTTCAACTAATCCCATGTAAGAGTTGAGAAATAAGTTAGCAAACTGTATAATCACTCCTTATCTTTCCCTTTCCATAGTGAAATGGAAACACCTCATTAAGACGTCATCCAATGCAGTCATTGGAGGCTTCATCTAAGAGCAGATCATATGCATGGTTTGTAAGTGGCGAATGTGGACATTCTCCTACAAAACCATGAAATTTAGGTAAGGCTGCAATCAAAGCTCCTTTAATTTCAAAATTAGCCTCTTCAGTATAGAAACCATAAGGATCATAATTCATATGCGAATGATTTATTTCCTTCACACTTCTATTATCTTCTACATTCATTGGTATTTCATTGTCTCCTTGTCTATTATGCCCATTATGATTATTCTCAACCATATTAGGAATTTCTAAAGGAATCTCTAAATTGAGTTCAATTTCAGATCCCGGAACACTAAAGGATGAACTAGATTCTATTGACCTCACCTTTTCTTTAGCTACAACTTTACTAGTGCCTTCTTCTCTAAATCCTTTCCTTAGTTTCCTAAGTTGTCTCTCAATTTTAGGTTCAAAAGGCACTAATGGTTCAGTTCTTCTACGCATGTAACACAAAAATAATCAAGAATAGCTAAGCAAACAATCAGAATCAGACACAGAAGTTTCATAGCAGAAAATGTCAACTAGTCACGACACAAGGGTGTTCAGGTCGCGACCCTTGAACACAGAGCAAAAGTTCTTAAAAATGGTTTTTAGGTCGCGACACAAATAGACTCACGTCGCGACTAAATAACATAGAGAGAAAATATTCCAAAATAGTCGCGACCAAAAGTTTTGACCGTTGCGACTATATTTTATAGAGAGTGATCATGTACCATAGTAAAACAATTGGGTCGCGACTCAATGTCATATAGAGTGATTTCACATAAACTTAGAAAGAATGCAAAATGCAATGCAATTAAAAATAACAAAAACTAAAATTCAAACAAAAAATGACTCAGGTAAATAACGGAATTGACAATCAATTACTAAGGAACTAATTACTTGGCTCCCTGGCAATGGTGCCATTGATGAGGTCAAATTATCGTTGTTTGATCCACCAAAATAATAACAATTACACTCGATAATATAGTATAAGGCATAACCCTATCGTTCTTCTCAAGGAGCCCTTTTTATTGGAATCCTAGCAAATTGGGTGACAAAACCATTGAAAACCTGAGTGAAAGTAAAATGGGTTTTGGGTTTGATTAATTTTTGATGGAACAAAATAAGGGTGCAGTAAAGTAAATATTTTTGCATTTTTTATTAAGGTGAAATTGAGTTGGATTATGAAAGAAATATATTGAGAAAGACTCTTGATGCTAAAAACATATATATCCTTGATGTTAATTTGATATTGGACTTTTGAAATCACTAAGTCTTAAATAAAACCTCAATTGATCTATTGAGTCTAGAGCATTAATAATTCTTGAACTCCTTTGATCAAAGCTAGCTTAAAAACTTTTAATGCACTATTAAAACCCACTTAGCGTGTAATTAAATTAGATGATGAAAATACCCCCAAATGATCGTCGATCAGCAACCATGGATTTTAAACAATTGAATTTAATATCAACAATCGTTGATAATAGTCCAATTATCTAGAAATCTAAACTGAAATATTCATATTAAATCAACATTCAAATCATCCAAATTCAATTACAAATACCTAATATGAGATTAATCAATCGATATTCAATCCCTACTCATACAATGAAATCCCTAAATCTAGAAATATCAAAACATGAAACAGGTGCAAATTAAGATAGAAAACTCCCCAATGCAATCCATGAGCTCAAGATATACGGTTCATCACCAAGAGACTAAAGAACTAGCCTCTCATAACTCCTACTATACTGTAATCGCTGTCCAAATAGGATGCCATGAAGAAAATTTATGGAAAGATGAAGAAAGATGGGAGATGTGTGTGTAGGTTATGGAGAAAGTGTTGAGAAAGAGTCGAGTACTGCTTCTTAGCCAAATCTAGCAAAAATCAGCCTCCCCTTGAGTCAGCGGCTTCCCTCTCCTTTTAACATCAAAATGACCTAATAAAAGATGCGCAGCTTCACTGATTGTCTTCTTTGGTCATGACCAGATTCATGTTTTGGTCGTGACCTGTAAACACAAAGAAACTTCCAGAAGAAATAAGGTCGTGACCTGAGGACACTTTGGTCGCGACTAAAGACCACAGAAGCTGCTTCCTTGATTTGATTCTCTCTTGTGATTTCTTTTCTGCTCACATTAGTCATTGGTTCTCCTCCAAAGTACCTGCAATTCAAAATTAAAGCTCACTATACTAGTCCCCCTAGTAAAAGAATAACATATATGCAGTTTAGAAGAGTTAATTTACCATTTTACCCTTTAAATAGCATATTACCAATTACAATCATGTATTACCATAAAAGCACAATTACAGGCATAAATGCATGGTAAAGTTGTCACAAAACCCTTAAAATGTCACAGAAACCATATACAATTTGTATCTGTATTTAGTAATTTGTAATTTGTTGCATTATCAATTTATTGGAGAAACTAACTTCTTGGTTAATATTTTTTTCTCAAAATATGCGCACTCCAATTTCAATTTCCTTTAAGGTACTGATTAAACAATTATTTACAAAATTAAATAAGATAATTAAACAAGGTAAAATTAATGTATTAATTTATTGAGCTTTGAGCAAATTGATCTGAACAATAATAACTAACTTTTGAAAATAATATATTTTGCCTATTCTTTACAAAATATTGTATCAAACTATTCTTTACATTTTACAAAAATCTATCCTATCCGCATGCCAAGTGCCAAAGAGTATCAAAAAAAGGAGATGGACGCCGAAAGGAGTGAAGCCTTTTAATCAAATGATGAAGTAGAGTCGTCTGAGTTTTGGGAGTCGTATGGGTCATCTGAAGGGTGGTAAAAGTGCCGATAGTTACGTTGGTGATTGAGATCATAACGGAGACGATTTACACTTTTTTGCAAATTTTCTACCTACAAGGAGAGCTCTTTAACCGAGTTCTCCAACTTATCCATTTTGTTTATCAATTCATCCAGATATTTGTGGAGGTCTGGAAACGGCGATATAGGTATCAGGTTTGGGAGAGGATGCTTATCCTCAAAATCATCACTCTTTTTCTGTGAACGGGAAGGAGAAGAGCCTGAAGAGGATGCCATTTTAAGAAAGCTAAAAAGAGAGTAAGACAAAGGCGTACGATGCAACAGGAAACATATTGAGGAAATAGAAGTGGCATAAAAAGTACAATGCAAGGGTATTTAAGATTGAGGAAAAGACGGTTCGTAAGAGGTATCTGTTGACCTTCCCTCATAAGGGTTTGAGATGTTGGGAACCAAAGAGGCAAGACATGTACACTTTCTTTCTGCAGAGAGGGCGTGATGGCAGGAAGGTAGAAGGATTGACTTATAATGACTGTTGTCCTAAAACCCGCATTTATAAGTTCTCAGTATCACTTTTAACGGTGGTTGTATAAACAACCACAGTAAAAAGTGTATAAAATATAGATTTATTTATGGATATGCAACCACCTTTTTTTACAATATTTTTACTTTTAACCTCTGTGAAGTAATGCTGTGATAAGTATTTTTCTAGTAGTGGTACCCTCTCCTATGAATTCCTCAGACATATCCACCCTATAGAAATCAATAGGAATGACAAGTTCATTCTTTCTCTTTAACAAGCATATCCTCTAAGATTCCATGTGAGTGTCTAGTTGTTTTATAAGCTAATTAGAGGATTATACTAGTTTGCTTGCTAGAGATACCTAATCTATTAAAAATGGCATGAGCCATGACTTTAATAGAAGCACTAGGATCAAGCAAAGCTTCAGGAATAGTAGTCCTACTAATAGTACAGTCAGGGTCTTGACACTTAACAAACAATTGGGACTTAAACAAAGCAGAGACATTAGGATTTAATTGGACCATACCATGAGGTTTAAACTTCCTTTTGTAAGTGCATAATTCTTTCAAAACCTTAGTGTAACACCTTACTTTCGTACCTCTTAGGGACCATTTAATAGCAATCAGAACCACTTATATGATCATTCAAATTCAAATTCAAAATCTAGAAATTTCTAACTCACGAGTACTGTTCATGTGGTATTTCTAGATTAAGCGATGAACTTCAAAAAATCATAATTAATTATAAAAAAAATTGAAATGCAGTGGTTCCAAAGGATACACGAAGATAACATAGAGGTCATAAGCCTCAAACTAAATGCTTAACCAATTGGCGTCAAAGATCACTGTTCATTTGGTCAAAATTCTGAAAACAGTTTCTGGTCTCCAACTTTGAAAAAATTGTTCTCTTTGTATAGACATCAAAATAAGGCATTCTTGTTGTCAAAATAAAGTTTGACATGTTAACTAAATGCTGGTAAAATTTTATATATTTATTATATCATTTACTATTTTTCATTACTTCATAAATGTCACTGCCTCATTGTAAGTTACTTTCACAATGACAAATTTCTGCATCTACACATACATTCATCACATAATAATTATGCTATTGAATCCCTAACTTCTTCTCATGCAACTTCATATTCTTTCCTTTTTCATGAACCTGCTGGGATTAGGACATGGAGGGGTGAGATTTATGGGAAAATCTCAGTAGCAAACAGAACTAAATAATATATGCATTAATGTTAATGTTTGTGCTTGCTTGTGATTGTGTCAACATAATGCATGAGCATGCTGCCATGTCATATATGAAGTATAATTGGCCAAAGTAGTCATAGAACATAGCATCTTTTAAATACATATATGCCACAATAATCCACAAAGTCATAGCACCATTGCACACCACATTCAATATTACAAGTCTAAGTTAGTTTACTACCTCATATGCTTGACTTTCCTTTACTCTTTTTTTACCTCTTGCCTCTTGCTTCTCCTTTTCCTTCCATCATTGTCCTTGCTTTGTAGTCCTCTTTACCACATTAATCAAGGCCTAATAAAGCATAACATCACACTCATTAAAACCATTTCTAAGCTAATACAATCTACTCACTAATCCTTTAACCTATTAAGTCTTTATCTTTCTCTAATTTTTATTAATTAGTTTAGCCTTTGAATTAATTTGTATCTTGACTTTACCCTATACAATTTTTCCTTCTGAATCAATTTATGAACTCATAATTTCAAAATTCCATTAGTTGCCTCTGATATGGATAGAACCATATAGCACCCTTACCATTTTTCAAAAATTCTCATTTTGATTCCAATACTTCCAATACTTGTTCCTCTACTTTATCCCACACAATTTTTCATTTTAAAACTATTGAAAACATCAAAATCATGAAATTATTATCACTATTCATGCATATGAATAGTAGCAGATAAGGTTTCAAAACTTCCCTTTTCCAATTTTAATGCTTCCAAGGTTCAAATCCTATACAAAAGCATCATTTAAATTCAATGGAAGTATTAGATCATTGAGATTCCATTTCTTTCTGTTCAGAACATTACAGACTGAATGGCCTCAAGAAAGGCAAAGTGAAGAATCACAATTTAATTCAATAATTAATCATCCAAACTAGCTTATTTAAATGTCAATTTCATAGTTCTAACTTATTCTCCTTTCTCCTCTTTTTCTTTTGAATTTCAGCCAGCATTTACTACCAAGGGAAATTCATTTTTCAACCCTTAAAATCTAGGTTTCAATATTCCAAAACATATATACAAAAGCTAGAAAGATTGTTTACCTTATGCCTTAACTACCTTAGATCAAAGCCCCTTGAAAATCCTCCTTGAATGCCTTGGAAAGGTTGAGTTTTAAAATTGTAAGAGGTTCCCCTTGGTACCTCATGCTCTACGGTTTTGTACATAAGAGGGGGTATTTATAGCCAAAACTTTGGAATCTTGGGACAAGATTATCCCTTTTTTTCTAATTATTGCATAGCCTTAATCTTGAACTTGATTGGTTAGTTTTTGGATTAATTAACCTTAATCACAATTACATTAATCTTATATTATTTTAATATAAAGAAGCACATGGGATAATGTTTCCTTCATGCTCTTGGCACCATGTAGAGGGTGTATGGGTCCAACGAAGACTTTTACATGCCACCTCACAAGTCTCTTGAATTTTCCTTAATTTTATTTCTTTAAAAATTCATAAAATATCCTAAATTGACTTGAGCTCCAAGACTTGCTATTAGGCTTATTGGATTTGCCTATGATGCCATTATTGGGCCTTCTTGGGTCCAATAGCTAATTTGCACAAATCCCAAGGCACTTTCCTTATATGATATTCTTAAATTACCCTAATTTTGAGATAAATTCTAGACAATTCTTTTAATAGTTCTAACCATTTTAGAAATTTATTCTAATATAAAATGAATTTATTGTAAAGTCTCATAAGTTTTTGAGACCCAAAAGTCTTGATAAAATTTCTACATGTTTTTTAAATCGTTTATCGGTGTCTATATTCACCTTAAATTTCATAATTAATTCTACATAATTCCTTTTTGACTTCTACCAATTTTATAAATTCTTATATTAATTATAAGAATTTACTACAAAATTTCTGGCCTGTTTGGAAACTTTTCAAACTAAGGTTTTAAAAGGGCTTCTAGCCCAAACTTTGGTTTGAAGAAATTTTAAAACAAACAGTCATATTTGTCTAAAAGGACTTTTGGACCAAACCATGGTTTAAAACCAAGGTTTTAGATAAGCTACTGAGACTAGCTTCTGGAACAGTAAAAGAGCTTATGAACTACCCAATTACTATTTTATCCTTATTTTTTCTTACATCATCTCCTTTCTCTCCTCTCTTCTCTACCCTCTTTCCTCTCTCCTCTCTACCCACTCTTCTCTCTCCTCCTCTCTACTCTCTCTTCTTTGTCCTCTCTCATATTTTTAATAAAATTATACCCTTTATAGTAATTTGCCAATCACAAAAGTCCTTCTAGTAATAACTATCGAAGCACTCATTTATTTAAAACTACTTTTTTTCCATAAGCTCTTCTTCAAAAGCCCTTTTCCAAAAGCTGTCCAAAAGCCCTTTTTTTCTACAAGCCTTTTTCTAAAATCCTATCCAAAAACACACTTCATCTATTTTTGAGGTCCGGAAGATACTGTACTAATTTCCAAACTTCAAAAATTAATATCAATTTCTCGGGACCTAAAATCAAAATTCTAAGATATATGCTTGACCCAAATTCTATTCTCTATTTATTGGTAAAATTTGGAACCGAAATATTTTTTGGCAATTTTGAGCCTTTTCTGGCTCAACTTTCCATAATTACACTTTTGCCCTTAAATCTAGCAAAAATGTACTTTAGTCCCTAAAATTGCCAAATTTTATTTTAGTCCCTTTCTACCAAATTTGAAACTCCAATTTGGTACCTGAAATATCAAAACTCCATTAAGGTGCTTGAACTTTCTACATTTACAATTTAGTCCATGGTCACTATTTACAGTTTAGTCCCTGAACTTTTATTAAATACAATTTAGTCCCTTTGGATTTATAACTTTATACCTTCTCTCTTTCTCTAACTTACCATTGTCTTTTCTTCTGATTATCATCCCAATCCCTTCATAACCTCTTTCCTCTATCAATCTTATACAGATAGAAAAAATTTGGGATGTTACACTTAGCATATCTTGTCACTTTAACCAAATTATGAAAATGAATGTTCACTTCAAATTTAGCAAACAAATCTATCAATTCATCATCTTGTTTGTTTTTTTAACTAATTGCTTATTACCACAATAAGAATGAATGAGGAAAAGGTAGGTCTTTAAGATTTACCTCATTACCTTTCTTAGTTAAGGCTTTGTTAGCTTGATTCTCTCACTTCATATTGACTATCTTTGAATGGAGTTTTTGGAGCTTCCTAAACCATTTGGCTTTCTTCTTATCAAGGGGCTTCTTATCTTAAACACTCTTGGATTGCTTAAGCTTAGTGGGAGATGGAGTTTTACATTCAATTACCTCATCTATTTGCTCATCATTCCCTTTATCATTCGGATCTAGATATTGTTCCCTTCAGAGATATTCTTCAATCTTCATTGCTACTAGAAATGAGGAGAAAACTGAATGTAAAAGAATAGATCAATAACTCGCTAATCTCCAAAGTCTAGTAAAAAGGTTCATTTAATTAAGAAAAAATGATGAATTAATTCTCATGTTAATAACCACAAGTGTGAGTTGCGTAAACTTGACCAAATCATTCATTAATAATGTCCAACTAGACAAGAATTAACAAGGTAATTCAATCTCAGATTAAAAAGAAGAAACTCCAACTCAAAACTTCAAATAGTTGATCATCAACTTCTCCTATCAAAAATCTCAAGAGCTTTAATTGCAATTTAGCAAGCAGTTCCTAGATCTATGTAATCATACATACAACTCATACTAATTGACATGCAAAATCTAGATTAAAGCTCTTGTACAAAAACTCCCTAGTGTAAAGAAAGCTTAGATCTGAAGGGAATTGGAAGACACGCAGCAGAAATTAACTTTTAAAATTTTTTCCATTCCCTGCCAGGATCTACTGAATGTGTTTAACTCAAGGAGAAAGAAGTGTTACCTTCTGTATTCGAGCTGTGGTCGCGACCTCAGTGTCCATTAGTCGTGACTCTTCGCCTCTAGAGTTTACAGTGGCGACCTACTCAGCTTCTAGTCACGACCTGTCGCCTCTGGAGTTTTATGTCACGACCTCCTCAGCTACTAGTCGGAACCTGTAGCCTCTGGAGTTATTAGTCGCGACTTCCTCTGCTTCTAGTTGTGACCTGTCATCTCTTTTCAATTTTCTGACGTTCAGATGCCTATTTGGTCATGACCTCTATGTCAAGTGGTCGTGACTTGTCGTCATACATGGTGCTCTTTTCTCGATCGCAAGAAGTCGACAACTCAAATCGTCTTCCTCTATCGGTATCCACACGAACAGCTATCCAATCACGAATGACATGCTAGTGCCTCTTGCCCCTTTAGGGCTTTCTCAAGAATCCGTCCTCACCGTCTCTATTTTGGCAGTTTCTTATCTGCAAACCTTTTACACTCTCCTTGCCCATTTTTGTCTCCTCAAGAACCCTAGCCCCTAATGTCAAATATATAGGGTGCTATCGGTGTTCTTATTGGGCTGGATTTCAAATTAATCTTATATTAATTCTGAAATTAATACAATATCATATATTGCATAATTTGATAAGAAACTAATTAAATATATATGGTTTATATTAAATCTGTCCCACAAATTTAATTCACCTATTCATTTAATTTAAAATAAAGATAAGACAGAATTATATTTGATTTATTCTCATAAATTAAATTTGATATATCATATCAATTTAAATTTCAAATTCAAATAGATCATATCAATTTAAATTCAAATTCAAAAGTGATAGAGATTTAATTTATCTTTATAAATTAAATCTCACAAATATCTCTTATATAATATATAATATATATATGCGAATTTATAAAATATATATAACAACCCTAGATTATTCATTGAATCTGGACATGTCTTTGATTCAATGAATCTGGACATCACAGCTCGTGTTGGGCTATTTTGTGTGTGACCCTGTAGGCCCATATGAAGTTGGCAGTGGGCCAGTTATTATACTGGCCCACAAGTTGCAAATGGTCTCTAGCAAGATATTACGACTACCCAAATCATATGAGGATCAATAAACGATGTTACCTTTTATACAACCACATCACGTCCCTTTTGTCACACGATATTTTGGTCATGGATGAGTCATGGAGAACGTCATCCTCCTGTTCCTGACCATTACTTTCTCGATCCCTGAGTAGTCTAACTATAGAAATAGAACTACCTTTCCATTACAGTATGGCCATACATTTCTCAGACTCACTCATCGAGGGGCCCAGTAATATCTCTCTACGAATATGAGGGACAAATTCCATCTTGACCATTCACATTCCTCCGCATGAAAGACCACTGAGCCCAAACATAGCCTTTATGATCACTCGGTCAAAAGTAACTTTTGACTAGGTCAAAGCTAAGCGTTTGTCATGTAGGAATCCATGATGATCTCAGGTCAAAGGGCATAGTGACATGGTTTGTATATGAGAGAAGCTTATGACTTGACCCATGCAGCTCTCTCATAGCGGGTCAGTCCAACACCCTGTACTCTTACATGTGCCTATAACTTTGATTTATATCTCTATATAACTTCAAAGTCATACTGGTCTTATTTCATCTCTACTCCCGCATAGATGACCGACCAGGGACATTTAGGATAAGATCATGAGTTATCCAAGGATGGTCATCACAGTAAACATGCAAATAATGTGATAACATAATTAAGAAATTCATAAATCAACAATGTTCATAATGCAATGATTGGTCCCTAGGGCATATTTCCAACATCCTCCCACTTGCACTAGGTACAATCATTAATTTGCCTAATTCCCATTGACATAACATGACACTCATGCTTTGCTTGCACAAGCAGCTTTGTTAGAGGATCAGCAACATTGTCTTCTCCTGCTACCTTGCATATTTTTATATCACCTCTATCATTGATTTCTCTGATGAGATAAAGTCGCCTGAGTATATGCTTGGTCCTTTGATGTGACCTAGGCTCCTATGCAATGACACCACTATTGTCATAGAACAAAGTTATTGGATCTAAGATGGTAGGTATCACCCCTAGTTTAGTAATGAACTTCTTGATCTAAATGGCTTTCTTAGCTACATCAGATGCTGCTATATACTCGGCTTCCGTTAAAGAATCTGCTACGGTGCTCTGGTTAGAGCTCTTCTAGCTTACTGCTCTATTATTCAGGAGGAATATGTATCCAGATTATGATTTAAGATCATCCTGGTCAGTTTGGAAACTTGCATCTGTGTAAACAGTTACACAGAGCTCATTATCCAATTTATCATAGACCAAGAATAAGTCCTTAGTCCTTCTTAAGTATTTAAGGATATTCTTGACAGTAGTCTAATGGCCCTCACCGGGGTCCTGTTGATATCTGCTTGTCATACTTAAGGCAAACGAGACATCCGGTTGAGTACATAATATGGCGTACATGATAGATCCTATGGCCGAGGCATATGGAACCTTACTTATGCGACCTCGCTGATCAGGTGTACTAGGACACAAATCCTTGCTGAGGTGAATACCATGAGACATGGGTATGAAACCCCTCTTTGATTCCTGCATACTAAACCTATGCAGTATTTTGTCTATGTGTGTGCTCTGACTGAGTCCTAGAAGTCTTTTAGATCTATCTGTATAGATCCTAATTCCTAGGATATAGGTGGCTTCATGTCACATCCTTGTTTTTATATATCTTAAGGACCATTCAGTAGCACTTAGAACCACTTTCAGGGTCATTGAAGTCTAAACTCTTAATCTGGAATTTTATTCATATAGGGTACTGTTCACTGTGGCCAATTCCAGATGAGTGACCTGACTTTGAAAATTCATAACTAATTCTAGAAAAAATCGAAATGAAGTGGTTCAAATTGCTACATGAATATAACTTAAGTATATTTCAGGGAAAAATCATTGGTTGACCATTCCTTGACAAATTCAACGTGGGTCAACGTTTCAACTTTACTGTTCATTCAGTGACTTTCTCCTAAATCCAGCATTCTGGTCCCAACTTTAACAATTTATATCTTTTCGTGTATACATCCAAATTAGGAACTATATATATACAATTAAAGCTTAGGATGTATACTATTTACCATAAAAATATCATACATTTATTCAACCATTTACTATTTTTAATGATTTATCAAACATCAATAGGTCTCCACGGGTTACTGTTCACAAGGCCATTTTTCAGTAACCAACCTTACATACTAGAGCATACATACATCACATATCAGTCAAATATGCCAGATAACAATTATTATTAAATAATCTACTGTTATACATCAGTGCATGATTAACATCCTCATATTTCTGTTACACTTTTCGTTGTCTAAAATCCGGCAGCATAACTGCTACATTCCGTCTGTAGAAAGTAACCGATCTTGTACCGATTCGGTAATTCCCGTAGGAGCTACCATTCTACGTAAGTACCCAGGAAAGACTGGATGAACCTGCTAGGTCCACTCACTTCCAGCCTCCTTAGACAGCACCTACGTACACAGTACGTATCAGTTCCTTTCTTTGTTCCTTCTTCGTTGCCAGAATTTCGGCAGCCTAACGGCGTCTCTTAAAATTCCCAAATTTTATTTTGACAGAACCTCCCTTGTAATGTTATATATGGGAATGAGATTCAAAAGAATCCCAGTCGCAACAATCATAACAATATATGTAATGCAGTGTGACAGTGCCTGCTTGTGATTGTGTACAAATAAGTATGCTGCATGCTTCAATATTCAATAACATATGATCATAGCATTGTAATAGAGCTTCAAGCATAACATATAAGACAACAATCCAACCAAACAATAGCACAACAATTCACAAAGACATTACATAAAAGCTAAGATTAGTTACTACCTTAAAAACAGAACTTCAGAACTTCTCTACTACTTCCAACTCCACCAGAACTTCCTTTCTTCTTTCTTTTTCTCACTTTCTCTCTCAAGCACTTCCTTATCTCTCTAAATGCTCCTTAGGCCGTGGGAATGAAGAGCTAGGGGGATATTTATAGTTTTGGTCAATGGCATTCTTGTAATTTTGAAGCCATTTGATCCTGTGGTCCTGGTTTTTCCGGAATTTCCTATTTTTCTTTATTCCTTTTACTGCATCATGCATGACATCACTCAATCCCACCTCAAGGGACACCTCACCTCACACATTGATCACATGGTGAAATTTGGAGAGGGAAGAAGTCTTCTGGAAGCTTTCCGGTCCAATCCGGTACCGGCCCGGAACGTCACCTCGAAAACTGAACCGTTTTCTAAATCTACTTTTTCTGGAAACTCATATTATGTCTTCTGACCTTACATTTAGTATCTAGACCCTTTATATCATTAACATTTTAATACTGGGTCTAAGCTCAATTACAGATCCCCTGCGAAATGACCAAAATACCCTTCATACGCCTATTACCCCTTTGGTACAACACAGGGGCATTTTCGTAATTTCACACTTTTCTGGGGTTCTGCCAGACACTGGCCCACCTATCAGTCCAAGAGTCTTGTTGGGCCTTTGTTGGCGCCATTATTGGGCCTTTCTGGGTCCATTAACTTTATGGCACGCATTACTAGGAATCCTACCCTGTCCAGGTTTACCGAATATTTTAGCTTATTATACACCGTTTACACACATATCTGGACACTGGCTCCTTCTGTCAGATACACTTCCCTACTATGTCTGGGCAGCCATTTGGGTTCTAACGGGCATTTGACTGTTGTTACCCGACCTCATTCAGTCTTAGTTTAAATACCGATAAATCTCCCTATCGGATCCCTGGAGGCCTCATACTCCAGTCTGGATTTTCTAATTTGTGAATAACTTCTTCTACAGACCTCCTATCGGTATTCTATCAGTTTTCCGACATCCGCCCCATAAGGGTGCATCATCCTGTAATTTCTTACTTATATCTGAAATCTAGGGTATCCGGTAGGAATTTTTATAACTTTTGGATGATCAGTCCAGTTTTGGCTATTTGGAGTCTTCAAAAATTCCGGTATTAGGCTGGATTACCCAGTGTCACTTGCTCTACCTACTGGTGGGATATGGGGCTGATCGGAGTACGATCACTATTTTTGCCTATTTCCGGTCCAAGTTTTCATAATTACACTTTTGCCCCGGAAACTTTTCTTCTTTTCAACTAAGTCCCTTTATTTGGCTAAAAATACACTTAAGGACCCCACATTTTTGTCTACCTTTCTTTCCTAACCTTAAACTTTCCTTTATTGCATTTAAGTCCTTTCATTTCCTTTCTTTTGCAATTTAATCTCTTTCTTTACAGAAAGGGCCACATCTTTCTCCTGAAAAGGAACTCGTATATTCCATTTAATCTGTACATAGAAACCAGTAAAGAAAATTAAAGATATTACATTTCTCTTCCCCTTAAAATAAATTTCGTCCTCGAAATTTACATTACATCTATCCTATCGAAACACTTCAGGATACTTCTCCCTAATCTTTTCTTCTGTTTCCCATGTAGCTTCTTTTTCAGTCAATCCTTTCCAGATCACTTTAACTAAAGGAATTTGTTTATTCCGCAACTGTTTGACTTTTCTATCAGCAATTCGCACCGGTCCAACCTCATAGGTCAAGTCATCTCGCAGTGCGACCTCATCTTGCTCAATCACATGAGATGGATCTGGAACATACTTCTTTAATTGGGAAATATGGAACACATCATGTATCTGGCTAAGATTAGGAGGAAGAGCCAACTTTTAGGCTACTGCTCCTATCTTTGAGAGAATCTGAAATGGTCCTATGTATCTTGGATGCAACTTCTTCACTTTAATTGATCGTCCGGCTCCAGTAGTTGGAGTTAACTTAAGGAATACATGTTCTCCTTCTTCAAACTCCAACGGCTTCCTTCTGACATCTGCATAGCTCCTCTGTCTGCTTTGGGCCGTCAACAATCGTTTTCTAATTATCGCAACTTGCTCTGCAGTTTGATCCACTATATCAGGACCAAGCATTCTTCTCTCGCTCAGCTCTAGCCAGCATAAGGGGGATCTATATTTTCGTCCATAGAGTGCTTCAAAAAGGGCCATCTGAATACTGGCCTGATAACTATTGTTATAAGCAAACTCTATAAGGGGTAAATGGATATCCCAGCTGCCTTTGAAATCTAAGACACATGCTCTCAGCATATCCTCTAACATTTGTATTGTTCTTTCAGATTGACCATCTGTCTGAGGATGATAAGCTGTACTAAACCAGAGAGTAGTGCCCATTTCTTCCTGTAGAGCCCTCCAGAAATTTGAAGTATATAGAGGGTCTCTATCAGATGTAACACCCTAATTTTTAGGCCTAGAGATGCCAGAAAGAGAAATCAAGGGCATAATCGTAATTATGGGAAAGATCGGGCTGGTAGCCGATGAGTACCATATTTTTTGAAAAAATAGAGAAAATTATGCTGATCATTTCACTTAACTGTGAAATGTGCATATGAGGTCTCTATGTGTATGAAAGAATTAGAAATATGATCAGGGGTGAAATGGTTATTTTTGAAAAGTGTGCGCGGGAGCGTACTTTCAGGCCAAAATAGCCCGGTCCGGATAAAATATCTGAAAATACCAGGAGATAGAGAAAAGGATTCCGGATTAAATGACGTAGCACAGAATTTTGATTTGAGGTCCCAATTTTTCTGTAAAAATTCTCGAACATGGGAATTTACAGTTATAATCGGTAAAGGAAGAGCAGTCCGAATAGAGATGATCGGACTATGGCCAGAGGCCATACAGTGTTGTATAAGGCCTGTAGTGACACCAGGGAAGGCCCAGGCCCATAATATCAGTTCAGTGGTAAGAGGGGCCGGTGTCCGGGAAAAAATGTGCAAAATGACGAAAATACCCTTATGTTATAGAATAACTGAAGAATGAGTAAAGGGTATTTTGGTCATTTGGCTAAGGTTAGACAGTCAAGAAGGGGTATCTGGATAGTTGACTAGGGCCAGAGAATACTCTGGTAAAATATGAAAAGACAATAATGCCCCTAGACCTAGTAAAGGGAATGAAAGGACTTAAGTGTAATTATGGAAAGTTTCAAGGCCAAAAAGGAAAGTAGACAAAAATGTGGGGTCCTTAAGTGTAATTTTAGCCAAGTAAAAAGGGACTTAAATGAAAAGAAGAAAAGTTCCCTAGGGCTAAATTGTAATTAAAGAAAGTCAGGCCGGAAGTGGTTTGGACTGTCCGAAAGCATTTCAGTCCTAGATTTCACCGGTAGAGAGAGCAAGTGACGCTCGGTAATCTGGCTTAATACAGGAATTTTTGAAGACTCCAGATAGCCAGAAATGGACTGATCGTCCAAAAGTTATAAAAATTCATACCGGATATCCTAGATTTCAGATATAAGTGAGAAAATACAGGATGATGCGTCCTTATGGGGCGGATGTCAGGAAACTGACAGAATACCGATAGGAGGCCTGTAGAAAAAGTTATTCACAAATCAGAAGTATGTGGCCTCCGGGTATCCGATAGGGAAATTTATCGGTATTTGAAAAGTGACTGAATGAGTTCGGATGACATCAGTCAGATGATTGATATGACTCACAGGGATGCCTGAACACCCCAGGCCAGTGTATCGGACAGAAGGAGCCGGTATCCGGATATGTGTATAAACGGTGAATAATAGATAAAATATTCAATAATCATTGACAAGGGAAGATTCCTCGTAATACGTGCCATGAAGGTAATGGACCCTGAGAGGCCCAATAATGGCACCAACAATGGCCCAGTAAGATACTTGGACTAATAGGTGGGCCAATGTCCAGCAGAACCCCAGAAAAGTGAGAAATTACGAAAATGCCCCTGTGTTGTACTAAAGCGTAATAGATGAATGGAGGGCATTTTGGCCATTCTGGACAAGCCCAGGAGCTAAGTAATATACAGATAAAGTTACTTAGAGTCAGTATATACCCTGACAGAGTACAGAAAGGTGTAAAATGACGATTTTACCCTTAAGGCTAATATAGCGCAAGAAAGGGCACTCAGGGGTATTTTGGTAATTTGCCAAGGGCTGTTTCTTGGGAATCGAGCCATCAGAGTTCTTGAGCCTGATCGGAGACCCAAGATAATATTCCAAGGCCCAAAAACGTAGCCCATGAAGTATGTGGGAAAAAGTGGCATTAAAATACTATTTTAATGCTGTTTCAATAAAGTAAAGTTACTCGGTTGGCACGATAACCGAGGAGGTGATCAGATAAAGTCCTGGACTTATCTAGACAGCATTGGAAGGCTTGACAGGTGCCAGTAAGATGCCACATGCCACCAATACAGAGGAGGAAGAAAAAGTTGAGGACACATGGCACAATCTTAGCCGGTGAGTCCAGTTTGTGGGAATTCAGACCGGACCGGTACTGGATTCGACTGGAACTGCTGAGTCAGCTGCTGAGGTGTCCAAGAAGGCTTCAATTTCTCCCTGTGACATATGAGGTGTCCCATGAGGTGGCATGGAGATGATGTCATGCATGATGCAGTAAAAGGAATAAAAGAAAATAGGAAATTCCGGAAAAATCAGGACCACAGGATCAGATGGCTTCAAAATTACAAGAATACCATTGACCAAAACTATAAATACCCCCCTTGCTTCATATGCAGAACGGCCAAGAGGCTTTTAGAGAGAGGAGGAGGTGTTAGAGAGAGAAAGTGAGAGGAAGAAAGAAAGAAAGCAAGTTCTGGTGGAGCTGGAAGCAGAATAGAGATAGTAGAGTTCTGCTGAGCTTTTGAGGTAGTAACTAGTCCTAGCTTTTATGTAATGGCTTTGTGATTTGTTGTGCTATTGTTTGGTTGGATTGTTGTCTTATATGTTATGTCTGAAGCTCTGCTGTAATGCTATGATCATATGTTATTAAGCATGGAAGCACGCAGCATACTTATCTGTACACAATCACAAGCAAGCACTGTCATTCTGCATTACATATATTGTTATGATTGTTGCTACTGAGATTCTCCCTAATCTCATCCCAATAAGTAAACCATTACAGGGGAGGTTATGTCGAAGTGAATTTTGGGAATTTTAAGAGACGCCGTTATGCTGCCGAAATTATGACAAGATGGCAATAGTAGAGAAAGGAACTGATACGTACTGTGTACGTAGGTACTGTCTAAGGAGGCTGGAAGTGAGTGGACCTAGCCGGTTCATCCAGTCTTTCCTGGGTACTTACGTAGAATGGTAGTTCTCACGGGAATTACCGAATCGGTATAAGATCAGTTACTTTCTGAAGATGAAGAGTAGCGGTTATGCTGCCAGATTTCAGGCAGGAAAAGATGCAATAGAGATATGAGAATTTATGTATATGGTTGGATGTAAAATAACTTATTAATTAATAATAATTGTTGTTTGGCATGTTTGACTGATATATAATGGATGTATGCTTATGTATGTAATGTTGGTTGCTGAAAATTAACACTATGAACAGTAACCGTGGGGACATGAGGATATTTGACCCATAATTAAAAATAGTAAATGGATGAATAAATGTATGATTTTTTTAAGGTAAATAGTATACATACCAAGCTTCAATTTGATATATAGTATGACTCATTTGGATGTCTACACAAGGAGATATAAATTATCAAAGTTGGGACCAGAATGCTGGATGCAGGAGAAAAACGTTGGATGAACAGTAAAGTTTTAACGTTAGCTGACGTTGACTTGGTCAATGAATTGCCAACGAGTTATTTTTCCCTGAAAGATAATTGAGTTAGATTAAATTATCAATTTGAACCACTTCATTTAGATTTTTTTAGAATTAGTTATGATTTTTTGAAGTCATGTCACTCATCTGGAATTTGCACAGTGAACAGTGCTCGATAAGAGTAAAACTCTAGATTGAGAAATTAGACTTCAATGACCTTGTAAGTGGTTCTAAATGCTACGAAATGGTCCCTAAGACGTATGAAAGTAAGGATATTTCATTTTGGTATCAGAGCAGAAGGTTCTGGCATAGACCAGAAAGGGCTCTGGTTCAGAGCATAAGATTCTGGCACAGAACAGAAGGTTCTGGCTCCGTAATGCTCTGAAATAGTTAAGATGTGTGGTATTTGGTATGGGTTATCCTAAATGTTTTACATGTGTGCATATATTATTGTGCATATATATGAAAGGATTTCCCAATTCTAGAAAAAAAAAGTGTAAGTCATAGTTAATACAAGAAGAACGGTTAGACCCGGAGTAATAGAGCCTCGGGAAGAGGGTTCTAATAGTCAGATAGACCCTATGCAAGTTATTCTAGATAGGCTAGAATAGCAACAGCATGCAATAGATGAGATGCGGGCAACCCAGACTCGCCAAGATCAAGAACGAGATTCTGCTATCGCTACGGCGGTTGCTGCTGCAGTTGCTAGCTTACAGCAGTCTGAGAAGGAGGTAGTACCAGAAAACGATATAGAACCTGAACCTCATCCAGATCATGAGCAGACTGGAATGAATAGACATCAGGGGTCTATAGGAAATAACAATAACCAGGAAAGTCTGCAAACATGGATGGAACGATTCCATAAGTTTAAACCACCCATGTTTGAAGGGACTTTTGACACCCAAGTAGCCGAGGATTGGGTAAGCCAGTTAGAGAAAATCTTTAAGATTTTAGAATGTCCCACTGAAAGAAAGGCCCAGCTGGCAGTTTACAAGCTAGAAAAAGATGCGGATAGGTGGTGGAAAAATACGGAAGTGATTCTGCACTCTAGAAATATTCCACTTACATGGGAAGTATTTCTTGAGCAGTTAAACGAGAAATATTTTCCACAGTCAGTAAGGGATGAACATGAAGCAGAATTTTTAATGATAAAGCAGGGTGAGCAAGAACCCTTTGATGATTATCTTGCTAGGTTCATTCGTCTTTCACGATATTCCACTTACCTAAATGGTATGAATGATGAGAGGTGGACCACTAAGAAGTTAACTCGTGGGTTAAACCCTACATTGAAGGAGAAAGTTTTTCCTAGACAGATATGGAGGTTTAACGAAGTAGTAGAGTTATGCAGGATCACGGAAAAGAATGTGCAATATCCATAAAAGAGTGAACCTGCTACGTCAAGAGTGATGCCACCAGGTTCCTTAAGAGGGAACAGCAAGAAGACAAATGGGCCAGCATATGGGTCAGAAGTTAATAAGAGATAGGGAAGTAGGCCAGGTAGTGGCCCAAGAGAAGTTAGTAGGCAACCAAGGCCCAATATATGTGGGAACTGTGGTCGAGACCATGGTACGAGGCCATGTCCAATAGGTCAAGGGTTATGCTATAGGTGTGGAAAGCCTGGACATTATGCCAGGGAATGTCCATAGAACACAACAGCCGAAAGATACCCGACTCAGGGAAGAGTATATGCCTTGACTGGCAACGAGATAAGAAAGTCGCCTGCACCAAATTAAGGTATGAGATTTATTGTGTTCTGTAGCCACTGGCTAATGAATGGATAAATCCTGTATGAGATTAGATTGTATTGTCCAGTATGCACACTATTGAGCTACCCTATACCTAGTATGTTGCCTTTGTATAAGAATGAGTATGATTACAGGTTTTAGAAGTAGGAAGTAGAGAAAACATATATAAGATAGTTAGGGTTAGTCAAACCCTTGAGTGTTAAAACTTATATTATGGCTGAAAGGAGTCCAGGTCACGATGTTATGAGAAATAGGTCGCGACTACAGGACACAGAAATGCTAGGTCGTGACGAGTAGCGTATGATAGTCGCGACTAAAAGTCACAGAGCATGTGAGTTGCAACTGTGAAGTTCTCAGGTCGCAACAAAGATAGTAGAGGCCATATGATAATGAAGGTAATAACCTTGCTGAAGTCCATCAGCTAGAGGATTGGAATAGCATATGGTAAGCCAGACAGTACAAAGGTACTGAGGTACGAAAGATCAGTTTAAGATATTGTGTAAAAGTAGATCCTCTATGTGATAACTAAGAGTAGATCTACGTTGCAGGGTTTTATTCGGTTAATCTGAATAGAAGACCTGAAAGTTAGATTGAGATTTGCCAGGAATGATCCTAGTACATAGCCTAATGGTAAAGACGTGATGGTTAATAGATAAAGAGCTAAATGTTTCCTGAGCAGAGGGATTCCATCACGGAGAAGTAGTAGACCTAGGGGAGAATACCCTAGAGAACAGAAGTAATAGTAAGAGATGATGAATGAGATCCATGAGAATTAAGGATCAAGAGAAAGGCCATTAAGGAACCGTAGTCCGGTCAAGAATAGACTGGGACTGATGGAAAGATAGAAGAAGTTAAGAGATAGTAAAGAGGTAGCCACAGTTAAGAGATAAAGTGACTCCCCTATTCCCTATGAAAGATAAAGTAATGAAGGGTTGAGTCTATACCCTGGTAAGAGGGTAGTGTGGCAACCTAAGTAAGATAGACAGATGTGCTCGTCAGATCTTGATCATGTGATTGATAATCTGACAGATAATGCGATAGATAGTATGATCAGATGATGATCTGACAAATAATATGATAAAGAAAATATGTTTTGAGGCTTACTTAGATTGTTACGATATCTAATGAATGGTTGAGCAAAATATGATGATGATATAGCTTATGTTGCTATAAGATGTGATAGTTGCATCTCCTTGCAGTTGTTAAAGGATGACATGCATGTTAGAGTATGCTATGATGAATGGATACTCCCCTTTTGCAGTGCATGCAGGGTAGAGTATATATGAGTACATATATGAGATGAGAAAGTTATGAGGAATTATGTTGCTCCCATACCATATGATATGAGGATGATATGATTGTATTGAGGATGATAGATAGTCTCAGTTATGGGATGATAAGTTATGATATGATACTCAGACATGATTTATGATTGAGGTTACTCAGATATGATTGAGGTTACTCAGGTATTTCTATAGGCTTGTGAATACAGTACTCAGGGCCATTTCTATTGAAAGGAATGGTAGACAGAAAGTAGCAGATAACAGTAAAGGGATTATTTCTAGATCACTCTTTAGATAAGAGTTGGATCTGGTATAAATGACTCGCAGTTAGAGCATAGTTCAAATGGCTCACAGTTAGAGCACAGGTTGAAAGATGAGAAGGAACTCCTGAGTAAAAGAGGAAGTAAGTAAAGTATGGGTAAAGGATATGAGGCTATAAATTTTTAAAATATTTATTTATGGAGTTATCAACAGGTGGAAGCAGTTAACCTTATAACTTAGTCTGTTGGTTTAAAATCTTCGGGAGATATATAGTACAACAGAATCACAGTTAGATTCTGGAGGGTCATAGTTAGATCCTAGCATGGCTCCAGGATCGCAGATAGATCCTAACAGCTTCAGAGTCGCAATTGGATTCTGAAGAGGCTAACGGTTGATCGCAGTTAGATCCCGAGGTCGCAGTTAGACCTAGCCTAAGGAAAGTAATAAGCCATGAGATGTGAGTATAATGTAGCATCTCTCTGGGGAGATGAATGCCAAAGACGAAGTTAAGGTGAGGAAGCTTCACTAGTTGATAAACTCACCCAGAGAAAGTATTTTACAATGGTTTTCCTCAGATAGCCTCTATTATAGGCAGACTGGACTTAGTTTTTCCTTAACAAAGACAGGAGTCCAAGTCCAAATCTGAGTACTAATATTCAAAGTTTTGTAGAAGTATGCCTGAGAAGAAGAAAAGAGAATTCCCTGTGAATAGAGAATAGAAAAGCATTGGCTAAGAACACTCTGGGAGGTAGCTCAAGGTGTGGAGCCAATAGCAAGAGAAAGAGCCAGTGGTTCAGATAGGGGACTGATCAAAGTAATGATCGGGTTGGAGAGCAGAGATGTCAAAATGGTAGAAAGAGCATTGGCACATGGGAGTGTCAAGCAGGGCAAAGCAGTTGTGGTGAGAAAAGCCACTTTGCAAGAGGTTGCTCTAAGAATGCTGACATCCCTAGGAAAAGTATTTGCTCTTACCACAGCCAGAGTCTCCAATATTCCCTAAGGTCGACCCTAAGAATGGTTAAGAAGAACCATAGCTGTAGGGGCGACTGAGCTGTAAGGAACTATATGCCTAGATGATGATGTGGATAATGAAAAGTTCTTGGTCATTATAACAAGTCATGAGAGATTAAGAGGCCAGAGAGACCTAGAGAAGAAGGTCTAAGGCAAAGCAATGATAGAACGTAGTTCTATGAAAGAAAATACTAGGGCCTAGAGCTATAAGAATAGTAACCTAGCCCTAACCCAGTGGCACAAAAGGTGCTAAGTAAGAATAGTCTAACGACAGACAAGCCCTAAGAAGGGATAAGAAAGTGCAAATGCCACAAAGGTTTGGCATAAATGCATGAAGTTATGAGCACAGTTAAGAAAAGTCAGAGAAGTTATCTGGGTTATGATCTCGTATCAGGAGAAAGAAAGTCAGAAGAAAATATTTCTCCTGAGAGATTAGCAAAGTGTAAGAAGACTGAAGTGACCCTAGAATTACATCAGAATTCTGTGGAATAAGATATGAAAGAAATGGACACTACTCACAAGTGTAATGAGTTGTCCATAAGTATAAGAGGATAAATGCCCAAGCCTTAGTCATAAGCCAGGAAAGGATATACAAAAGAGCTATATCCAGGATAGTTGACTAAGATGCCAAGTAAATTTTGAGGACGAAATTTATTTTAAGGGGGGTAGAAATGTAACACCCTAATTTTTAGGCCTGGAGATGCCAGAAAGAGAAATCAAGGGCATAATCGTAATTATGGGAAAGATCGGGCTGGTAGCCGATGAGTACCATATTTTGCCAGAAAATAGAGAAAATTATGCTGATCATTTCACTGAACTTTGAAATGTGCATATGAGGTCTCTATGTGTATGAAATAACTAGAAATGTGACCAGGGGTGAAATGGTCATTTTTGAAAAGTGTGCGCGGGAGCGTACTTTCAAGCCAAAATAGCCCGGTCCGGATAAAATATCTGAAAAATACCAGGAGATAGAGAAAAGGATTCCGGATTGAATGACGCAACACAGAATTTTGATTTGAGGTCCTGATTTTTCTGTAAAAATTCTCGAAGATGGGAATTTACAGTTATAATCGGTAAAGGAAGAGCAGTCCGAATAGAGATGATCGGACTATGGCCAGAGGCCATACAGTGTTGTCTAAGGCCCGTAGTGACACTAGGGAAGGCCCAGGCCCATAATATCAGTTCAGTGGTAAGAGGGGCCGGTGTCCGAGAAAAGATGTGCAAAATGACAAAAATGCCCTTATGTTATAGAATAACTGAAGAATGAGTAAAGGGTATTTTGGTCATTTGGCTAAGGTTAGACAGTCAAGAAGGGGTATCTGGATAGTTGACCAAGGCCAGAGAATACTCTGGTAAAATATGAAAAGACAATAATTGTCACATCCTTATTTTTATACATCTTTGGGACCATTCAGTAGCACTTAAACCACTTTCAGGGTCATTGAAGTCTAAACACTTAATCTGGAATTTTATTCATATCGAGTACTGTTCACTGTGGCAAATTCCAGATGAGTGACCTGATTTTGAAAATTCATAACTAATTCTAGAAAAATCTAAATGAAGTGGTTCAAATTGCTACATGAAGATAACTCAAATATATTTCAGGGAAAAATCATTGGTTGACCAATACTTGACAAATTTAACGTGGGTCAATGTTCCAATATTACTGCTCATCCAATGACTTTCTCCTGAATCCAGCATTCTGGTCCCAACTTAAACAATTCCGGATACTTCTCTTTCATCTTTTCTTCTGTTTCCCATGTAGCCTCTTGTTCAGTCAAGCCTTTCCAGATCACTTTAACTAAAGGAATTTGCTTATTCCGCAACTGCTTGACTTTTCTATCAGCAATTCGCACTGGTCCAACCTCATAGGTCAAGTCATCTCGCAGTGCGACCTCATCTTGCTCTATCACATGAGATGGATCTGGAATATACTTCTTTAATTGGGAAACATGGAATACATCATGTATCTGGCTGAGATTCGGAGGAAGAGCCAACTTGTAGGCTACTGCTCCTATCTTTGAGAGAATCTGGAATGGCCCGATGTATCTTGGATGCAACTTCTTCACCTTAATCGATCGTCCGGCTCCTGTGGTTGGAGTTAACTTAAGGAATACATGTTCTCCTTCTTCAAACTCCAACGGCTTCCTTCTGACATATGCATAGCTCTTCTGTCTGCTTTGAGCCGTCAACAATCATTTTCTAATTACCGCAACTTGTTCTGCAGTTTGATCCACTATATCCGGACCAAGCATTCTTCTCTCGCTCAACTCTAGCCAGCATAAGGGGGATCTACATTTCCGTCCATAGAGTGCTTCAAAAGGTGCCATCTGTATACTGGCCTGATAACCATTGTTATATGCAAACTCTATAAGGGGTAAATGGATATCCCAGCTGCCTTTGAAATCTAGGACACATGCTCTCAGCATATCCTCTAACGTCTGTATTGTTCTTTCAGATTGACCATTTGTCTGAGGATGATAAGCTGTACTGAATCTGAGAGTAGTGCCCATTTCTTCCTGTAGAGCCCTCCAGAAATTTGAAGTAAATCGAGGATCTCTATCAGACACAATGCTGCTTGGGATTCCATGGAGCCTAACGATCTCCTTTATATACAGCTTTGCCAGCTTTTCTAGAGAATCTCTCTTATTGATTGCCAGGAAATGTGCTGACTTTGTCAGTCGATCGATTACTACCCAAACCGCATCATGTCTACTTGGTGTCAAGGGTAGTCCTTCCACAAAGTCCATGGCAATCCCATCCCATTTCCACTCAGGGATATCTAAAGGCTGCAACGTTCTTGCTGGCTTTTGATGTTCAACTTTCACTTTCTGGCAGGTTAAGCACTTAGATACGTAAGCTACAACATCTTTTTTCAGTCCAGGCCACCAGAATAACCTTTTAACATCATGGTACTTTTTGGTCATACCTGGATGTACCGTATATCGGCTTTTATGTGCTTCCTCCAGAATCCTTTCCCTTAATCCCCCAACATTTGGGATATAGGGTTTTCCCCTAAACTGTAGTAATCCGTCTAGGGACATCTCAAAATTCCTTGTCTTCCCTTTCTCCAGCTTGTCTTTGAATATTGCGGCGAGCTTATCCTGCTCCTGAGCTTCTTTGATCTCATCTTCTATGCAAGCTCTGACATGAACTCCTCCAAAAGGATTCTCCGTCAGTTGCATTTGATATAGAGGGCTCCAGTCGCGCATATCTTCTATCAGTTCTAATTCCTTGATCATCATGTATGCAACCTGCACCACCTTTCTACTCAGGGCATCAGCTACCACATTGGCTTTTCCTGGATGGTATTTAATCTGGAAGTCATAATCTTTTAACAATTCCATCCATCGCCGCTGCCTCATGTTCAGCTCCTTCTGATCCTGCAGATACTTCAGGCTTTTGTGGTCGCAAAACAACTCTATCGTTGCTCCGTATAAATAGTGCCTCCATATCTTCAGGGCATAGACCACCGCCGCAAGCTCCAGATCATGAGTGGGATAATTCTCTTCATGTGGCTTTAACTGCCGAGAGGCGTAGGCTACTACTCGACCTTGCTGCATAAGCACACATCCCAGCCCCTGCTTGCTAGCATCAGTGTAGACTACATAAGTCTGAGTTGGGTCTGGAATAATCAGCACGGGAGTAGTCTTTAATCTCTGCTTCAACTGCTGGAAGCTAGCCTCGCACTTCTCATCCCACTTAAACTGCTGATTCTTTCTGGTCAGCTTGGTAAGTGGTAAGGCAATTCGAGAAAAGTCTTGAATGAATCGTCTGTAGTACCCTGCTAGGTCGAGAAAACTTCTAATCTCTGTCACTGTCCTTGGCTGTTCCCAGCTCAAAACTGCTTCAACTTTGCTAGGATCTACAGCTACCCCGTCTAGGGATATGACATGACCGAGGAATTTGACTTCTGACAGCCAAAACTCGCATTTACTCAGCTTAGCATAGATCTTCTTCTCTTTAAGGGTACCAAGAACAATCCTCAAATGCCTCTCATGCTCCTCTGGAGATTTGGAGTACACCAGAATATCATCAATAAAGACCACAACGAACTGATCTAGTTAAGGCCTGAAAATCCGATTCATATAGTCCATGAAAATAGCAGGTGCATTGGTTAGTCCAAAAGGCATCACCAAAAATTCAAAATGTCCGTAGCGCGTTCTGAACGCCGTCTTTGGAATATCATCTGGCTTGACCCTTAGTTGATGGTAGCCAGATCTCAAGTCAATTTTGGAGAATAAGCTCGCTCCTGCCAATTGATCTAGCAGGTCATCAATTATGGGAAGAGGATACTTGTTCTTAACTGTAAGCTTATTTAATTCCCTGTAGTCAATGCACAGCCTTAAGCTACCATCTTTCTTCTTGACGAACAGTACTGGAGCACCCCATGGCGATACACTGGGTCGTATAAAACCCTTCTCCAATAGCTCCTCAATTTGCTTCTTCAGTTCTATCATTTCGTTGGGAACCATCCTGTATGGGGCTTTTGATACTGGTCCAGCTCCAGGTACAATGTCGATCGCAAACTCCACTTCACGCTCCGAAGGCAATCCCTGAATCTCCTTTGGAAAGACTTCAGGAAATTCATTGACTACAGGAACCTCCTTGATGCCTTCCTCCACTTCTGTTTGAACAGAAAAGAATACCACATATCCCTGACATCCTTTCCGTTGACATTTTTCTGCCTGAGCCTCTGTCACGAAGTTCAGTTGTACTTCTAAGCTCCGATCAGTGATCTTTGGACCAAGAACTAGGGTCTTGTTTCTACAGTCCAACATCACATTATTGGAGGATAACCAATTTAAACCAAGTATGAACTCAATCTCCTGGAAAGGCATACAGATCAGGTCCAGGGTGGTACTGCAGTGCTCATAACGCACCACACTATTTAGACAGGCATCAGATGTGATCACCCTAGCGTTGGTGGGGGTTTTCACCTGTATATCATAACGTAACTTGCTGATCAGAAGGCCTAGGCATTTAGCACATTCATAAGATATAAAGGAATGACTTGCACCCGAATCAAATAGGGCAGTCACAGCATGATCATTAAGATAGATTGTACCTTGGATCATCTCAGATGATCGCTGAGCATCCTCTCTAGTGAGTGCAAACACTCGTCCCGCCGTCCTTGGCCTTGGATCAGTTATAGCTTGAGGACATTCCCTGGAAAAATGTCCGGGCTTTTCGCAGGTGTAGCATACATTCTGGCCCATCAAGCATGGTCTGTCACCATGATTCTTTCCACACTTTTCACATACTAGGGCCTTTGGATCCCTGTTATTGGACCTTCCGCGGAAATTTCCCCTATTAGGCCTCTTGGTCTGCCACGGGCGCTTTCTTTTCTTATAGCTGCTCCCACTGGCCGCTTCTTGATTCCGTCCGGCCTTATCAGGAGTCGCTTGATCTTTACTCCCAGATCTGGACAGCATTCTATGATTCATGCTGTTCTCAACGATTCGACATGCTTCCACAGCCTTATTGAACTGGTTGTATTGTTGGGGAGTTAACTTCTCCTTTAACATAGAATTCAGCCCTCGAATCATTCTTTCTGTCATCCAGCGTTCGTCATAGCGTAGGTAAGTTGAATATTGAGATAGCCGGATGAACTTGGCCAAATATTCATCAAAAGCTTCTTTTTCTCCTTGCCTCAGCACAAGGAATTCAGCCTCCCTTTCATCTCTGACAGATTGAGGAAAATATTTCTCATAAAATTGCTCAAGAAATACTTCCCAGGTAACTGGAATATCTCTTGCTTGGAGAAGTAACTCTGTATTCTTCCACCATCTATCCGCATCCTTTTCCAATTGATAGATGGCCATTTGGGCCTTGGTTTCAGTCGGGCAGTCGAGGACCTTAAAGATCTTCTCTAATCTGCTGACCTAATTTTCTGCTACATGTACTTCAAATGTCCCTTCGAATATGGGAGGATTGTGTTTGCAAAATCGCAGCATCCATTGCTGGATGCCAACTGCCTCCTCCCTTGATTCAACCCTTCTCTGGGGCTGTTCCGCCTGCTGTGGTACTTCTTCAGGTTCTCTACTAGTTGCTCCTGAAGGCTCTAGCGGTCTTAAATTATTTACTGCTGCTGCTACTGCCGCGGCTATGGCAGCATCTCTTTCTTGTTCATTTCGTGCTTGAGCAGCTCTCATTTCTTCTATCATCTTTTGTTGCTGTTCTAATCGTTCTAGAATCATTTGATTAAGGTTGCCAGCCTCTCGGGGTTCCTCAGCTGGAATAGTTCTCCTCGTTCGTACCATTTTGTTATACTTAAAAATAGAAGGGAATACGATAAATAACATAATTCCTTTTCATTTCATTTCACACATAATATACATACAGAGTATATGTACATATCACAGTACCATTCTAGTCTTTTATACATTAGAAATATTACTCTAATTTTTCTTAAACTTCATTCTAATATATTCTCCTACTAGGTAGATCCAGTCGGATATGGTACAATATGATTCTCTATCAAAATACTGGTCCAACTCCGATCTCCAGGTAGGAGTCTTCGGCAATACATCATTCATAATTTCTAGCCAAAGCCCCATGGTTAACACATTTGGATCCCAGGCTTGATATATGGCTTTCACCCTTGTGATAAACTCCTGGTAGACCAAATAATCTTGATCTATGTTTTCGAACAGGGTCTGCCTCAACTCGTATAGTTGTCGGGCTAATGCTACCGAGCTCTCAAGTTGCTCTCTACTCAGGTTCCTCCCTGGGACCATTCTTACGATTAAACCTCCCAAATACATTTCTACTAGAATCACTTCGGGCCTACTGGGATCTGGCGCATTACTCTGAACACGTACTTGGCTGGATCCTGAACTGTCTGTTATATTCAAGGGTACCGCACTTATGGGAATGGCAGGAACAGGGCTTTCTGTTATCACCTCCTGATCATCAATTGGAAAGTTTGATCCTACCGAGGAACTATCCTCCTCAGAATCACCAGCTACTGGAGGTGTCCAGAGGTCAGAATCATTGTTTACTATCTCTTCTTCTGAACTATCTGAACTAGAGACCTCTGGTCTTAATTCCCATTGGTTTACAGTAGTTTCAGACCCAAATCTATGTCTAGCCATCCTGCAAACACTAACTTAGTGTCAATTATGACGGCTTTATCATGGTATATCTTTCTATAAATCATCTACTCAGAGCATTTCTTAAGCCAGAATCCTTTGCTCTGATACCAAAATGTCACATCCTTATTTTTATACATCTTAGGGACCATTCAGTAGCACTTAAACCACTTTCAGGGTCATTGAAGTCTAAACACTTAATCTGGAATTTTATTCATATCGAGTACTGTTCACTGTGGCAAATTCCAGATGAGTGACCTGATTTTGAAAATTCATAACTAATTCTAGAAAAATATAAATGAAGTGGTTCAAATTGCTACATGAATCTAACTCAAATATATTTCATGGAAAAATCATTGGTTGACCAATACTTGACAAATTTAACGTGGGTCAACGTTCCAATATTACTGCTCATCCAATGACTTTCTCCTGAATCCAGCATTCTGGTCCCAACTTTAACCATTTATATCTTTTCGTGTATACATCCAAATTAGACATTCTATATATCAAATTAAAGCTTAGTATGTCTACTTTTTACCCTAAAAATTTAGTACATTAATTCAATCATTTACTATTTTTAATGATTTATCAAACATGAATGGGTCTTCACGAGTTACTGTTCACTGAGCCTATTTTCAGCACTTAGTCTTTACATACCCGAGCATACAACCAACACATATCATTCATACAGGCCAGATAACAATTAATATCAAATAATCAACTGTTATATATCAGTGCATGATTAACTCTCTCATATTTTATTACATCCTTCTCTGTCTAAAATCCGGCAGCATAACTGCTACAATTCTTCTTTAGAGAGTAACCGATGTTGTACCGATTCGGTAATTCCCTTATGAGAACTACCATTCTACGTAGTACCCAGGAAAGACTGGATGAACCTTCTGGGTCCACTCACTTCCAGCCTCCTTAGACAGCACTACGTACACAGTACGTATCAGTTCCTTTCTTTGTTCCGTCTTCGTTGTCAGAATTTCGGCAGCCTACCGGCGTCTCTTAAGATTTCCAAATTTTATTTTGACAGAACCTCCCCTGTAATGTTATGTTTGGGAATGAGATTCAAAAGAATCCCAGTAACAACAATCATAACAAAATATGTAATGCAGAGTGACGGTGCTTGCTTGTGACTGTGTACAGATAAGTATGCTGCATGCTTCCATATTCAATAACATATGATCATAGCATTGGAATAGAGCTTCAAGCATAACATATAGGACAACAATCAACCAAACAAGACAACACATCACAAAGACATTACATAAGAGCTAGGATTAGTTGTTACCTCAAAAGCAGAGCTTCAGAACCTCTCTACTACTTCCAACTCCACCAGAACTTCCTTACTTCTTTCTTTCTCTCACTTTCTCTCTCAAGAACTTCTTTCTTCCTCTCTTTCTTGCTTGCACCGAAATGAAGGAGTAAGGGGGGTATTTATAGTGTTGAGCAATGGCAATCTTGTAATTAGGAAGACTTATGATCCTGTGGTCCTGGTTTTTCCTGGAATTTCCTATTTTCTTTAATTCTCTTTTACTGCATCACCCTGGACACCTCATGGGACACCTCATAGGACACCTCACCACCCATATTCTTCATGTGACGAAATTTGGAGGTTCTGGAAGCTTTCCGGTCCAATCCGGCACCGGCCCGGTCTATCGCCTCGAAAAACGTGCCGTTTTCTGAATCTGATGTTTCTGAAGATCCTTTTTATGTCTACTGACCTCACATTTAGTATCTAGACCCTTTATATCATTAACTTTTTAATACTGGGTCCAGACTCAGTTACAGATCCCCTGCGAAATGACCAAAATGCCCTTGGTGCCCTATCTTGTCCTATTTTAACCCTAAGGGCAAAATCGTCATTTCACACCTTTTTGGACCCGGTCAAAGCTTATACTGGCTCTAGTCAACCTTATTTAGACATGTCTTGACCTCTGGGTCTGTCCAAAATGACCAGAATACCCTTTATTCATCTGCTGCCCTTTTTGTACAACATAGGGGCATTTTCGTAATTTCGCACTTTTCCGGGGTTCGGCTGGACACTGGCCCACCTATCAGTCCAAGAGTCTTATTGGGCCTCTAATGGCGCCATTTTTGGGCTTCCTGGGTCCATTACCTGTATGGCACGCATTACGAGAAATCTTCCTTTAACACAGTTCATTGAATATTTTAACTATTATTTACCGATTATACACCTTTTTCGGACACCGGCTCTTTTTCCCAGATACTGTGTCCTACTGTGTTCAGGCATCCTTGGGGGTTATAACGGTCATCTGACCGAAGTCATTCGATCGCATTTTGTAACATCCCGATTTTTGGGTCTAGGAGAACTGGGAGGTAGTCTGATATGGGCAGGCTGCTAAACTCGTAGTCCCAGGGTAGTAATCTGATATGGGCGGATCACTTACCTGTATTTTGTAGGAATCCGAGGGATGAGCTAAGTCCTTCAGGATTTAAAGATGAGTTAAGTCTTTAACCTACAAGATCGGGACAGTTCACCTAGGTTCAAAATGAGGAATGTGAGGAATATCCTAAGTCTTAAGCCTAGAAATTCTGCAGGTAGCTTGATATGGGCTGGCTCCTGTGTAAGATAACCTGATATGGGCGGGTTGTCGAGCCTTTCAATTAACGATGACTCCCAAAGAGTTTAAGGGATGAGTTATTGAAAGAGAATTTCTAGTACTTAAGATGAAGGATGAGAAGATGAGCAATGAGGCCAGAAAGAGAATGCAGGGGCAAAATCGTAATTATGGGAAAGATCGGGCTGGTAGCTGATGAGTACCATATTTTGCCAGAAAATAGAGAAAATTATGCTGATAATTTCACTGAACTGTGAAATGTGCATATGAGGTCTCTATATGTATGAAAGAATTAGAAATGTGACCAGGGGTAAAATGGTCATTTTGGAAAAGTGTGCGCGTGAGTGCTTTTTCAGGCCAAAACAGCCCGGTCCGGATAAAATATCTGAAAATACCGGGAGATAGAGAAAAGGATTCCGGGTTGAATGAGGAGTCACAGAATTTTGATTTGAGGTCCCGATTTTTCTGTAAAAATTCCGGAAGATGGGAATTTACAGTTATAATCGGTAAAGGAAAAGCAGTTCCGATAGGGATGATCGGACTATGGCCAGGGGGCTGTATAGTGTTTCTAAGGCCTTAGTGATACCAGGGAAGGCCCAGGCCCATTAGATCAGTCCAGTGGTAAAAGGGGCCGGTGTCCGGGAAAAAGGTGCGAAATGACGAAAATGCCCCTATGTTATAGAACAGCTGAAGTATGAGTAAAGGGTATTTTGGTCATTTGCCTAAGGTTAGTCAGTCCAGACAGGGTATCTGGATAGTTGACCAGGGTCAGAGAGTACTCTGGTAAGATGTGAAAAGACAATAATGCCCCTAGACCTAATAAAGTAAAGAAAGAGAGACTAAGGGCATTTTGGTAATTTGCCAAGGGGTGTTTCTTGGGAATCGTGCCATCAGAGTACTTGGGCTGGATCAGAGACCCAAGATGATATTTCCAGGCCCAAAAACGCAGGCCCAGTGATTCAGGGGGAAAAGTTACATTAAAATAATGATTTAATGACTTTTCAGTAAAGTAAAGTTACTCGGTTGACACGATAACCGAGGAGGTGATCAGATAAAGTCCAGGACTTATCTGGATGGCATTGGAAAGCGTGAAGGGATCCTTCCAGGTGCCACATGGCGCTATCATAGAGGGAGAAGAAAAGTTAAGGCCACATGGCATTAGTCTGGAGAAAGCAGATAAAGCTGAGGACACGCATTACGAGGCAGGAGACTGGACTGGTGAGTCATCTGCTGAGTCACCTGATGAGGTGTCCCGGGTTTTAGACATGTGAGAAATGTGCTGCTGAGGTGTCCGCTGAGGTGTCCACTGAGGTGTCCTGGATGATGCAGTAAAAAGGAATAAAGAAAAATAGGAAAATCCAGGAAAAACCAGGACCACATGTTCATATGGCTTCAAAATTATAGGAATGCCATTGAGGGAAACTATAAATACCCCCTCCCCCTCCCATTTCATGCATCCCACGGTTTTGAGCCTTTTAGAGAGAGGAGGAGGTGCTAGAGAGAGAAAGTGAGAGGAAGAAAGAAAGAAAGGAAGTTCTGGCGGAGCTGGAAGCAGAATAGAGATAGTAGAGCTCTGCTAAGCTTTTGAGGTAGTAACTAATCCTAGCTTTTGTGTAATGGCTTTGTGATTTGTTGTGCTATTGTTTGGTTGGATTGTTGTCTTATATGTTATGCTTGAAGCTCTACTGCAATGCTATGATCATATGTTATTGAGTATGGAAGCACGCAGCATACTTATCTGTACACAATCACAAGCAAGCACTATCACACTGCATTACATATATTATTATGATTGTTGCTACTAAGATTCCCCCGAATCTCATCCCCATCCATAACCCATTACAGGGAGGTTATGCTGAAGTGGATTTTGAGAATCCTATGAGACGCCGTTATGCTGCCGAAGTAAAGACTGAACATCAGTATATGATAAGTACTGTGTACGTAGTGCTGTCTAAGGAGGCTAGAAGTGAGTGGACCTAGCCGGTTCATCTAGTCTTTCCTGGGTACTACGTAGAATGGTAGTTCTCATGAGGGGATTACCGAATCAGTACAGTTCAGTTCTTTGTACAGATGAAGCGTAGTGGTTATGCTGCCAGAGTTTAGGCAGAAAGAGATGTAATAGAGATAGCAAGATTATGTATATGTCTTGTTGTGTGTGCCATGCTGTATGACATTATGTTATTCAATGATAAGTATTGTTTGGCATGTTTAATTTGTGAATGAGAAATTAAGGGGAAATTCGTAGGTCCTGAGGTAGCAGTGTTTTGACCTCAGTTTGACCTAGTAAACGAAGGAGTTTGGCCACGGAATTTGGCAGGCCAGTCGTACACATCTGGGGCATTACGTGGATAGGTAATAAGCCTCATTTGGATGTGTAGAATGAGGTAAATTAATTTTCAAATTAAAGGTTCAGAATAAGGAACTTAAGAGTGAAATTTTGAATTTCTGGGCTTAAGTTAAGATATAATCAAGCTAATATTGCTTCCGCAAGTGTACTCTGAGGAGTCTAAGGAAGGATGTTTCACATTTAGCCCCTTTAAAAATATCGATAAATCTCCAACCCGGATCCCCGGAGGCCTCACACTCCCGTCTGGATTTTCTAATTTGCACATAACTTTTCCTACAGACCTCCTATCGGTATTCTGTCAGTTTCCTGACATCCGTCCCATAAGGGTGCATCATCCTGTATTTTCCCACTTATATCTGAAATCTAGGGTATCCGGTATAAATTTTTATAACTTTCGGACGATCAGTCCATTTCTGGCTATCTGGAGTCTTCAAAAATTCCGGTATTAGGCTTGGTTACCCGGCGTCACCTGCCCTACCTTCTGGTAAAATCTGGGACTGAAATGCTGTCGGGCGGTGCAAACCACTTCTGGCCTATTTCCTTTAATTATACTTTACCCTAGGGAACTTTTCCTTCTTTATAATTAAGACCCTTAATTTGGCTAAAATTACACTTTAAGACCCCACATTTTTGTCTACCTTTCATTCCTAACTTTAAACTTTCCATAATTACATTTAGGTCCCTTAATTTCCTTTCTTTTGCAATTTAATCCTTTTCTTTACATAAAGGACCACATCTTTTTCCTGAAACAGAGCTCATATATTCCGTTTAATCTGTACATAGGAACCAGTACAGAAAATTAAGGATATTACAATAATACCCCTAGACCTAGTAAAGGAAATGAAAGGACTTAAGTGCAATTATGGAAAGTTTCAAGGCCAAAAAGGAAAGTAGACAAAAATGTGGGGTCCTTAAGTGTAATTTTAGCCAAGTAAAAAGGGACTTAAATGAAAAGAAGAAAAGTTCCCTGGGGTTAAATTGTAATTAAAGAAAGTCAGGCCGAAAGTGGTTTGGACTGTCCGAAAGCATTTCAGTCCTAGATTTCACCGGTAGAGAGAGCAAGTGACGCTCGGTAATCTGGCTTAATACAGGAATTTTTGAAGACTCCAGATAGCCAGAAATGGACTGATCGTCTAAAAGTTATAAAAATTCATACCGGATATCCTAGATTTCAGATATAAGTGAGAAAATACAGGATGATGCGTCCTTATGGGGCGGATGTCAGGAAACTGACAGAATACCGATAGGAAGCCTGTAGAAAAAGTTATTCAAAAATCAGAAAATCCAGACGGGAGTATGTGGCCTCCGGGTATCCGATAGGGAAATTTATCGGTATTTGAAAAGTGACTGAATGAGTTCGGATGACATCAGTCAGATGATTGATATGACTCACAGGGATGCCTGAACACCGCAGGCCAGTGTATCGGACAGAAGGAGCCGTGTCCGGATATGTGTATAAACGGTGAATAATAGATAAAATATTCAATAATCATTGACAAGGGAGGATTCCTTGTAATGCGTGTCATGAAGGTAATGGACCCTGAGAGGCCCAATAATGGCGCCAACAAAGGCCCAGTAAGATACTTGGAATGATAGGTAGGCCAGTGTCCAGCAGAACCCCGGAAAAGTATGAAATTATGAAAATGCCCCTGTGTTATACTAAAGAGTAATAGATGAATGGAGGGCATTTTGGTCATTCTGGACAAGCCCAGGAGCTAAGGAATATACAGATAAAGTTACTTAGAGTTAGTATATACCCTGACAGAGTACAGAAAGGTGTAAAATGACGATTTTACCCTTAAGGCTAAGATAGCGCAAGAAAGGGCACTCAGGGGTATTTTGGTAATTTGCCAAGGGCTGTTTCTTGGGAATCGAGCCATCAGAGTTCTTGAGCCTGATCGGAGACCCAAGATAATATTCCAAGGCCCAAAAACGTAGCCCATGAAGTATGTGGGAAAAAGTGGCATTAAAATACTATTTTAATGCTGTTTCAATAAAGTAAAGTTACTCGGTTGGCACGATAACCGAGGAGGTGTCAGATAAAGTCCTGGACTTATCTTGATAGCATTGAAAGGCGTGACAGGTGCCAGTAAGATGCCACATGGTGCCAATACAGAGGAGGAAGAAAAAGTTGAGGACACATGGCACAATCTTAGCCGGTGAGTCCAGTTTGTGGGAATTCGGACCGGACCGGTACTGGATTGGACTAGAACTGCTGAGTCAGCTGCTGAGGAGTCCAAGAAGGCTTCAATTTCTCCATGTGACATATGAGGTGTCCCATGAGGTGGCATGGAGATGATGTCATGCATGATGCAGTAAAAGGAATAAAAGAAAATAGGAAATTCTGAAAAAATCAGGACCACAGGATCAGATGGCTTCAAAATTACAAGAATGTCATTGACCAAAACTATAAATACCCCCCCTTGCTTCATATGCAGCACGGCCAAGAGGCTTTTAGAGAGAGGAGGAGGTGTTAGAGAGAGAAAGTGAGAGGAAGAAAGAAAGAAAGGAAGTTCTGGCGGAGCTGGATGCATAATAGAGATAGTAGAGTTCTGCTGAGCTTTTGAGGTAGTAACTAGTCCTAGCTTTTATGTAATGGCTTTGTGATTTGTTGTGCTATTGTTTGGTTGGATTGTTGTCTTATATGTTATGTTTGAAGCTCTGCTGTAATGCTATGATCATATGTTATTAAGCATGGAAGCACGCAGCATACTTATCTGTACACAATCACAAGCAAGCACTGTCACTCTGCATTACATATATTGTTATGATTGTTGCTACTGAGATTCCCCCGAATCTCATCCCAATAAGTAAACCATTACAGGGGAGGTTATGTCGAAGTGAATTTTGGGAATTTTAAGAGACGCCGTTATGCTGCCGAAATTATGACAAGATGGCAATAGTAGAGAAAGGAACTGATACGTACTGTGTACGTAGGTACTGTCTAAGGAGGCTGGAAGTGAGTGGACCTAGCCGGTTCATCCAGTCTTTCCTGGGTACTTACGTAGAATGGTAGTTCTCACGGGAATTACCGAATCGGTATAAGATCAGTTACTTTCTGAAGATGAAGCGTAGCGGTTATGCTGCCAGATTTCAGGCAGGAAAAGATGCAATAGAGATATGAGAATTTATGTATATGGCTAGATGTAAAATAACTTATTAATTAATAATAATTGTTGTTTGGCATGTTTGACTGATATATGATGGATGTATGCTTATGTATGTAATGTTGGTTGCTGAAAATTAACACTATGAACAGTAACCGTGGGGACATGAGGATATTTGACCCATAATTAAAAATAGTAAATGGATGAATAAATGTATTATATTTTAAGGTAAATAGTAGACATACCAAGCTTCGATTTGATATATAGTATGACTCATTTGGATGTCTACACAAGGAGATATAAATTATCAAAGTTGGGACCAGAATGCTGGATTCAGGAGAAAAACGTTGGATGAACAGTAAGGTTTTAACGTTAGATGAACAGTAAAGTTTTAACATTGGCTGACGTTGACTTAGTCAATTAATTGCCAACGAGTTATTTTTCCCTGAAATATAATTGAGTTAGATTCAATTAGTAATTTGAACCACTTCATTTCGATTTTTGTAGAATTAGTTATGATTTTTCGAAGTCAGGTCACTCATCTGGAATTTGCACAGTGAACAGTACTCGATAAGAGTAAAACTCCAGATTGAGAAATTAGACTTCAATGACCTTGTAAGTGGTTCTAAATGCTACGAAATGGTCCCTAAGACGTATGAAAGTAAGGATGTTTCATCAGACACAATGCTGCTCGGGATACCATGAAGCCTAACGATCTCCTTTATATACAACCTTGCCAGTTTTTCAAGAGAATCTCTCTTATTGATTGCCAGAAAATGTGCTGATTTTGTCAGTTGATCAATTACTACCCACACTGTATCATGTCTACTTGGAGTTAGGGGTAGTCCTTCCACAAAGTCCATGGCAATACCATCCCATTTCCACTCAGGGATTTTTAGAGGCTGTAACGTTCCTGCTGGCTTTTGATGTTCAACTTTTACTTTCTGGCAGGTTAAGCACTTAGATACGTAAGTCACCACATCTTTCTTTAATCCAGGCCACCAAAATAACCTTTTAACATCATGGTACATCTTGGTCATACCTGGATGTACAGTATACTGACTTTTATGTGCTTCCTCCATAATCCTTTCCCTTAATCCCATAATATTAGGGATATAGGGTCTTCCCCGAAACTGTAGTAATCCGTCTGGGGACATCTCAAAATTCCTTGTCTTCCCCTTCTCCAGCTTATCCTTGAATATTGCTGCGAGCTTATCCTGCTTTTGAGCCTCTTTTATCTCATCTTCTGTGCAGGCTCTGACATGAACTCCTCCAAAAGGATTCTCCATCAGTTGCATTTGATATAGAGGGCTCCAATCGCGCATATCTTATATTAATTCCAACTCCTTGATCATCATGTATGCAACCTGTACCACCTTTCTACTTAGGGCATCAGCTACCACATTGGCTTTTCCTGGATGGTATTTAATCTGGAAGTCATAATCTTTCAACAATTCCATCCATTGCCGTTGCCTCATATTTAGCTCCTTCTGATCTTGTAGATATTTCAGGCTTTTGTGGTCGCAAAACAACTCTATCGTTGCTCCATATAGATAGTGTCTCCATATCTTCAGGGCATAGACCACCGCAGCAAGCTCCAGATCATGAGTGGGATAATTTTCTTCATGTGGCTTCAACTGCCGAGAGGCGTAGGCTACTACTCGACCTTGCTGCATCAGCACACATCCCAACCCCTGCTTGCTAGCATCGGTGTAGACTACATAAGTCTGAGTGGGGTCTGGAATAATCAGTACGGGAGTAGTGGTTAATCTCTGCTTCAACTCTTGGAAGCTAGCCTCGCACTTCTCATCCCACTTAAACTGCTGATTCTTTCTGGTCAGCTTGGTAAGTGGTAAGGCAATTCGAGAAAATTCTTGAATAAATCTTCTGTAGTACCCTGCTAGGCCGAGAAAACTTCTGATCTCCATCACTGTCCTTGGCTGCTCCCAGCTTAAAACTGCTTTAACTTTGCTAGGATCTACAGCTACCCCCTCTCGGGATATGACATGACCGAGAAATTTGACTTCTGACAGCCAAAACTCGCATTTACTCAGCTTAGCATAGAGCTTCTTTTCTTTAAGGGTACCAAGAACAATCCTCAAATGCCTTTCATGCTCCTCTGGAGATTTGGAGTACACTAGAATATCATCAATGAAGACCACAACGAACTGATCTAGATAAGGCCTGAAGATCCGATTCATGTAGTCCATAAAAATAGCAGGTGCATTGGTTAGTCCAAAAGGCATCACCAGAAACTTAAAATGCCTGTAGCGCGTTCTGAATGCCGTCTTTGGAATATCATCTGGCTTGACCCTTAGTTGATGATAGCCAGATGTCAAGTCAATTTTGGAGAATAAGCTCGCTCCTGCCAATTGGTCTAGCAGGTCATCAATTCTAGGAAGAGGATACTTATTCTTAACTGTAAGCTTATTTAATTCCCTGTAGTCAATGCATAGCCTCAAACTGCCATCTTTCTTCTTGACGAATAGTACTGGAGCACCCCATGGCGATACACTGGGTCGTATGAAACCCTTCTCCAATAGCTCCTCAATTTGCTTCTTTAGTTCCATCATTTCATTGGGAGCCATCCTGTACGGGGCTTTTGACATTGAGCTCCAGGTATAATATCGATCGCAAATTCCACTTCATGCTCTGAAGGCAATCCCTGAATCTCCTTTGGAAAGACTTCAGGAAATTCATTGACTACTGGAATCTCCCTGATGCCTTCTTCTACTTCTGTTTGAACAGAAAAGAATACCACATATCCCTGACATCCTTTCCGTAAACATTTTTCTGCCTGAGCCTCCATCATGAAGTTCAGTCGCACTTCTGAGCTCCGATCAGTGATCTTTGGACCAAGAACCAGGGTCTTGTTTCTGCAGTCCAACATCACATTATTGGAAGATAACCAATTTAAGCCGAGTATGACCTCAATCTCCCGGAAAGGCATACAGATCAGGTCTAGGGTGGTACTGCAGTGCTCATAACGCACAACAATATTTAGACAGGTATCAGACGTAATTACTTTAGCGTTGGTGGGGGTTTTCACCTGTATATCATAACGCAATTTACTGATCAGAAGGCCTAGGCTTTTAGCACATTCATAAGATATAAAAGAATGACTTGCACCCGAATCAAATAGAGCAGTCACAGCATGATCATTGAGATAGATTGTACCTTGGATCATCTCAGATGATCCATGCGCGTCCTCTCTAGTGAGTGCAAACACTCGTCCTGCCGTCCTTGGCCTTGGATCAGTTATAGCTTGAGGACATTCTCTGGAAAAATGTCTAGGCTTTCCGCAGGTGTAACAAATGTTCTGGCCCATTAAACATGGTCTATCACCATGATTCTTTCCACACTTTTCACATACTGGGGCCTTTGAATCCCTGTTGTTGGATCTACCACGGAAATTTCCTCTATTTGGCTTTTTGTTCTGCCACGGTCGCTTCCTCTTCTTATAGCCGCTCCCACCTGCAGCTTCTTGATTCCGATCGGCCTTATCCAGGGTCGCCTGATCCTTATTTCCGGATCTGGATAGCATTCGATGATTCATGATGTTCTCTACAATTCGGCATGCTTCCACAGCCTTATTAAACTGGCTGTATTATTGCGGAGTTAACTTCTCCTTCAGCGTGGAATTTAACCCTCGAATCATTCTTCCTGTCATCTAGCGTTCGTCATCCACTTGGCGTAGATACGTAGAATACTGGGATAGCTGGATGAACTTAGCCAGATATTCGTCAAAAGTTTCTCTTTCTCCTTGTCTCAGTACAAGGAATTCAGCCTCCCTTTCATCTCTGACGGATTGAGGGAAATATTTCTCGTAAAACTGCTCAAGAAACACTTCCCAGGTAACTGGAATATCTCTTGCTTGGAGAAGTAACTCTGTATTCTTCCACCATCTATCTGCATCCTTTTCCAATTGATAGATGGCCATTTGGGCCTTGGTTTCAGTTGGGTAGTCGAGGACCTTAAAGATCTTCTCTAATCTACTGACCCAATTTTCTGCTATCTATACTTCGAATATCCCTTCGAATATGGGAGGGTTGTGCTTGCAAAACCGAACCATCTATTGCTGGATGCTAACTGCCTCCTCCCTCAATTCAACCCGTCTCTGGGGCTGTTCCGCCTGCTGTGATACCTCTTCAGGTTCTCTACTAGTCGCTCCTGAAGGCTCTGGCGGTCTTAAATTACTTACAGCTGCTGCTACTGCTGCGGCTATGGCAGCATCTCTTTCCTGCTCATTTCATGCCTGAGCAGCTCTCATCTCTTCTATCATCTTTTGTTGTTGCTCTAATCGCTCTAAAATTAGTTGATTAAAATTTCCAGCTTCCTGTGGTTCCTCTGCTGGGATCGTTCTTCTTGTTCGAACCATTTTGTTATGCTCTAACATAGAAAGGAATGCGATAAACAACAACATTTCTCATTTCATTTCAAACATAACATACAAAGTACATATCACAGTAATACATATGCTACTGTACTGATCTTTTATACATTGGAAACATTACCCTAATTTTTCTTAAACTTCATTCTAATATATTCTCCTACTAGGTAGATCCAGTCGGATATGGTACAGTATGGTTCTTTATCAAAATATTGATCCAACTCTGATCTCCAGGTAGGAGTCGTTGGCAATACATCATTCATAATTTCTAGCCAAAGCCCCATGGTTAACACGTTTGGATCCCAGGCTTGATATATGGCTTTCACCCTTGTGATAAACTCCTGGTAGACCGTATAATCTTGATCTATGTTTCTGATCAGAGTCTGCTTCAGCTCGTATAGTTGTCGGGCTAATGCTACCGAGCTCTCAAATTGTTCTCTACTCAGGTTCCTCCCTGGGACCATTCTTACGATTAGACTCCCCAAATGTATTTCTACTAGGGTTACTTCGAGCCTACTGGGACCTGGCACATTACTCTGATCATGTACTTGGCTGGATCCTGAACTATCTGTTATATTCAAGGGTACCGCACTTATGGGAATAGCAGGAATAGGATCTTCCAATACCATCTCCTCCCGATCATCACATGGAAAGTTTGATCCTACCGAGGAACTTTCCTCTTCAGAGTCACTAACTACTGGAAGTGTCCAGGGGTCAGAATCATTGCTCATTAGCTCCCCTTCTGAACTATCTAAACTAGAGACCTCTGGTCTTAACTCCCATTGGTTTACTGTAGTTTCAGACCCGAATCTATGTCTAGCCATCCTGCAAACACTAACTTAGTGTCAATTATGACGGCTTTATCATAATATGTCTATCTATAAATCATCTACTCAGAGCATTTCCTAAGCCAGAATCCTTTGCTCTGATACCAAAATATCACATCCTTGTTTTTATATATCTTAAGGACCATTCAGTAGCACTTAGAACCACTTTCAGGGTCATTGAAGTCTAAACTCTTAATCTAGAATTTTATTCATATCGGGTACTGTTCACTGTGGCCAATTCCAGATGAGTGACCTGACTTTGAAAATTCATAACTAATTCTAGAAAAAATCGAAATGAAGTGGTTCAAATTGCTACATGAATATAACTTAAGTATATTTCAGGGAAAAATCATTGGTTGACCATTCCTTGACAAATTCAACGTGGGTCAACGTTTCAACTTTACTGTTCATTCAGTGACTTTCTCCTGAATCCAGCTTTCTGGTCCCAACTTTAACAATTTATATCTTTTCGTGTATACATCCAAATGAGGCACTCTATATATCCAAATGATTTATCAAACATCAATAGGTCTCCACGGGTTACTGTTCACAAGGCCATTTTTCAGCAACCAACCTTACATACTAGAGCATACATACATCACATATCAGTCAAACATGCCAGATAACAATTATTATTAAATAATCTACTGTTATACATCAGTGCATGATTAACATCCTCATATTTCTGTTACACTTTTCGTTGTCTAAAATCCGGCAGCATAACTGCTACATTTCGTCTGTAGAAAGTAACCGATCTTGTACCGATTCGGTAATTCCTGTAGGAGCTACCATTCTACGTAAGTACCCAGGATAGACTGGATAAACCTGCTAGGTCTACTCACTTCCAGCCTCCTTAGACAGCACCTACGTACATAGTATGTATCAGTTCCTTTCTTTGTTCCTTCTTCGTTAACAGAATTTCGGCAGCCTAACGGCGTCTCTTAAAATTCCCAAATTTTATTTTGACAAAATCTCCCCTGTAATGTTATATATGGGAATGAGATTCAAAAGAATCCTAGTAGCAACAATCATAACAATATATGTAATGCAGTGTGACAGTGCCTGCTTGTGATTGTGTACAAATAAGTATGCTGCATGCTTCAATATTCAATAACATATGATCATAGCATTGTAATAGATCTTCAAGCATAACATATAAGACAACAATCCAACCAAACAATAGCACAACAATTCACAAAGACATTACATAAAAGCTAAGATTAGTTACTACCTTAAAAACAGAACTTCATAACTTCTCTACTGCTTCCAACTCCACCAGAACTTCCTTTCTTCTTTCTTTTTCTCACTTTCTCTCTCAAGCACTTCCTTATCTCTATAAATGCTCCTTAGGCAGTGGGAATGAAGAGCTAGGGGGGTATTTATAGTTTTGGTCAATGGCATTCTTGTAATTTTGAAGCCATTTGATCCTGTGGTCCTAGTTTTTCCGAAATTTCCTATTTTTCTTTATTCCTTTTACTGCATCATGCATGACATCACTCAATGCCACCTAAAGGGACACCTCACCTCACACATTGATCACATGGCGAAATTTGGAGAGGGAAGAAGTCTTCTGGAAGCTTTCCGATCCAATCCGGTATCGGCCCGGTCCGTCGCCTCGAAAACTGAACCGTTTTCTGAATCTACTTTTTCTGGAAACCCATATTATGTCTTCTGACCTTACATTTAGTATCTAGACCCTTTATATCATTAACATTTTAATACTGGGTCTAAGCTCAATTACAGATCCCCTGTGAAATGACCAAAATACCCCTGGGTGCCCTTTCATGCACTATCTTAACCCTAAGGGTAAAATCATCATTTTACACCTTCCTGTACCTTGTCAGGACATATACTGACTCTGGTTAACTTCTCCTGTATATATCTTGGCCTCTAGGCCTGTCCAGAATGACCAAAATGCCCTTCATACGCCTATTACCCCTTTGGTACAACACAGTGGCATTTTCGTAATTTCGCACTTTTCCGGGGTTCTGCCGGACACTGGCCCACCTATCAGTCCAAGAGTCTTGTTGGGCCTTTGTTGGCGCCATTATTGGGCCTTTCTGGGTCCATTAACTTTATGGCACATATTACGAGGAATCCTCCCCTGTCCAGGTTCACCGAATATTTTAGCTTATTATACACCGTTTACACACATATCCGGACACCGACTCCTTCTGTCAGATACACTGCCCTACTGTGTCTGGGCAGCCATTTGGGTTCTAACGGGCATATGACTATTGTTACCCGACCTCATTCAGTCTTAGTTTAAATACCGATAAATCTCCCTATCGGATCCCTGGAGGCCTCATACTCCCGTCTGGATTTTCTAATTTATGAATAACTTCTTCTACAGACCTCCTATCAGTATTCTGTCAGTTTCCCGACATTCGCCCCATAAGGGTGCATCATCCTGTAACTTCTTACTTGTATCTGAAATCTAGGGTATCCGGTAGGAATTTTTATAACTTTTGGACGATTAGTCCAGTTTTGGCTATCTGGAGTCTTCAAAAATTCCGGTATTAGGCTGGATTACCCGGCGTCACTTGCTCTACCTACTGGTGGGATATGGGGCTAATCGGAGTACGATCACTATTTTTGCCTATTTCCAGTCCAAGTTTTCATAATTACACTTTTGCCCCGGAAACTTTTCTTCTTTTCAACTAAGTCCCTTTATTTGGCTAAAATTACACTTAAGGACCCCACATTTTTGTCTACCTTTCTTTCCTAACCTTAAACTTTCCTTAATTGCATTTAAGTCCTTTCATTTCCTTTCTTTTGCAATTTAATCTCTTTCTTTACAGAAAGTGCCACATCTTTCTCCTGAAAAGGAACTCATATATTCCATTTAATCTGTACATAGAAACCAGTACAGAAAATTAAGGATATTACACTTCACGTCTTTCATCAAGAAAGACTTTCCTAACCATGACTTGACAATCTGCAAGGTAGGAATGTCATTCCCAATAAGTAGGATGTCATCGACATAGAGTACCAAAAACAGAACTGTGCTCCCACTAACCTTCTTGTACACACAAGGTACATCAATATTTTGAAGAAATCCAAACTCTTTGACTACATCAAAACGATGATTCCAACTCTGAGATGCCTGCTTCAGTCCATAAATAGGCCTTCGAAGCTTGCACACCTTACCAGAGTCCTCAGAACGCATAAACCCTTCAGGTTGTGTCATGTACACATTTTCAAGGAGCTTTCCATTAAGGAAGGCTGTCTTGACGTCCATCTGCCATATTTCATAGTCATAATATGCTATAATGGCAAGGAGGATTCTGATTAATTTGGCTATTGCAACTGGGGAAAAGGTCTCATCATAGTCCACACCATGAGTTTGAGTAAATCCTTTTGCAACCAGTCGTGCCTTGAAGACATTTACATTGCCATCCATGTCAATTTTCTCTTTAAAAAGCCACTTGCACCCGACGGTTTTTACACCTTCAGGCGGGTCGACTAAGGTCCATACCTCATTGTCATACATGGATTGCATCTCAGACTTCATGGCATTTAGCTAATTTTCAGAGTTTGGTCCCACTATAGCTTCTCGATAGGTAATTGGCTCATTATGCTCAATGAGCAACACATCATGATTGTCAGAAATCATAAATCCAAATCTCTGAGGCTGAAGTCGTGCCATATTAGATCGTCGTGGGCCTTGTGTGACTTGAGGAGTCTCAACAACTTGTTGTGAGTCTTCTCTATTTTCCATCTCTAGTTCTGTGGTGTCTTATGGATCTCGAACTTCTTCGAGGTGTACCTTAGTCCCACTGGTTATTTTAGAGATAAATTCTCATTCGAGAAAGATACCATTTCTGACAACAAATACTTTGTTATCAGTGGGGTTGTAGATATAATATCCCTTGGTTTCCTTAGGATATCCCACAAAAAGGCACTTTGAGGATTTAGGCGCTAACTTATCTGAGGTTTATTGCTTAACATAGACCTCACATCCCCAAATCTTGAGAAAAGACAAACTAGGTTTCCTCCCAGTCCATATCTCATACGGAGTCTTTTCAATTGCCTTAGATGGAACACGATTCAGTATGAACACAGCTGTCTCTAGGGCGTGGCCCTAATATGTCTCTGGAAGATCTGTTCGACTCATCATAGATCGAACCATATCTAATAGTGTTTGATTCCTCCGTTTAGAAATGCCATTCCATTGTGGTCTTCCTGGAGGAGTCAATTGTGAGACTATCCCACAATTCCTAAGATGATCGATGAACTCTTGGCTCAAATATTCACTACCTCGATCAGATCAAAGGACTTTAATTATTTTGCCAAGCTGGTTTTGTACTTCAATTTGAAATATCTTGAACATTTCAAAAGATTCGGATTTATGTTTCATTAGATAGACGTAGCCATATCTACTGAAATCATCTATGAATGTGATGAAGTACGAATAACCTCTTCTGGCATTTGTATTCATTGGTCCACACACATCTGTATGTATGGGGCCCAATAAATCAGTGGCCCTTTCACTATGCCCAGTGAAAGGTGATTTTGTCATCTTTCCTAACAAACAAGACTCGCAAGTATCATATGATTCAAAATAAAATGAGTTGAGAAATCCATCTTGATGGAGTTTAGAAATACGTTTCTCATTTATGTGGCCCAGACAATAGTGCCAGAGGTATGTCAGATTCAAATAGTTTAGTTTGACCTTTTTGGTGGTTATGTTATAGATATTTCCATGATTGGGTTGTTCCAAGTTTAATATGTAATGATCAACATGCAAATCACCATGAGCATAGAAAATATCATTACGATAAACAGAACATCTACTATTCCCAGCAATGGAAGTGTAACCTTCCTTATCCAAATAAGAAAGAGAAACAATGTTACTACTCAAAGCAGGAACATAATAGGAATTGTTCAAAACTAACAAAAGCCCAGAGGGCAGAACTAATTCATAAGTTCCTACAGCTAAAGTAGCAACCCTTGCTTTGTTTCCAACTCGTAGGTCAACTTCGCCCTTCTTCAGCTTTCTACTGTCCTTTAGTCCCTACACATTTGCATAAATGTGAGAACCACATGCAGTATCTAATACCCATGTAGTAGAAGTAGAGAGATGAATGTCTATAACATAAATACCTGAAGTGATAGCCCCGTTATCCTTCTTGTTCTTTTTCAGATCTTCAAGATAGAGTTTGCAATTCCTCTTCCAATGACCCGGTTCATTGCAGAAGAAGTAAACTCCTTCCTTTGGAGGCTTTGCCTTCTTTGGTGCAGGCTTGGTTTCGGGCTTGCCTGACATTTTGGTCTTACCTGATGAGCCATGACCCTTCCCTTTGCCTTTGTCTTGCCTTTTCATAACCTTTCCTTTCTGAAATACTCAGCTCAGCAGTTTTAAGCATCCCATGCAGTTCAGAAATAGATTTTTCCATGTTGTTCATGTTGTAGTTCATGACAAACTGGTCATAACTTTTTGGAAGGGAGTTCAAGATCAAATCTGTAGCTAACTCCTGGCTCATGGGAAATCCAAGCCTCTCAAGATGATCAATGTACCCTTTCATCTTTAAGACATGAGTACTCACTGATGCACCTTCAGCCATCTTGTAGTAATATAAGGCCTTAGTGGTCTCATACCTCTCTTGCCTTGCCTGTTGCTGGAACATTTCCTTAAGATGTACAATCATCTCATAAGCCTCCATGTGTTCCATATCTCTTTGGAGCTCTGGAACCATGGTGGCAAGCATCAAGCATCCCATATCGATAGAGTCTTCCTTATGCTTCGCTTAAGAATCTCTCTGAGCTCTAGGAGCATTGGCTGCTAGCTCCTCAGGAATAGGTTAATCTAGGACATATGCCTTTCTTTCCTGCTTGAGAACAATTCTCAAGTTCCTTAACCAGTCAAGAAAGTTTGTCCCATTGAGTTTGTCCTTCTAAAGGACAGATCGCAACGATAATGTAGCAGTATTACTAGTCGTCATGATTCTACAATTAAAATATGCAATCGTATCAGCAATCTCCCACTAAATAAACAACCCTCAATGTAATAATTAGTGGGCTAAGATCCATATTTGGCTTAAACTTAAGTCCGCTTTGGCAGGACTCTTAAACTTAAGTTATTTAGGTAGGTAACACCTTTACCAATTATATCAAATATAGTTCTTAGATATTCATGGGATTCTATCATCATATGATCCAGCATGTTTTAATCCCATCTAACGCCTTGAGACTAAACCGTTTTAATAATCTCAATTAAGTCAAACAATAACAAACATATGTGAGTAGCACCATTACTCTTTGTTTATCTCCCCAAGATAACTCAAATGCACCCACTTTGGTGAAGCCTATAAGTGAGCGATCGAGGTTTTGACATGTGTTCATTAATTGATGGCATTATGAGTTAAGATTTCATTTCGAGGGCTTAATTAACTATCTGGTTTACAAAATGCATGTATCTCAGTTGTATTTCATACAAGCAATATGCATATAGAACATATAAGCATAATTTAAACGTGATACAATATGGCTCACCTATCCTAAGTCCCCTCAAGCCAATGAGAGGAGATCTCTAATAAGAATAGGAAAATTACATAAGGAAACCTCGTTTTAACATTCGAGGGGAGTGAGATAAGAAGAGAATGTACAACGAGAGTAATTAGAAGAAGGCACGACACGTAGGCCGTATTTAGAAAAATTATAACACTTGTAATCTAGAGCCATATTGTTCACCATACCCAAACATTCAAGAATCAAAGTTCATATTATGTGAAGGGCAATAAATGTTTCAAAACATTCATACATCAGGAAAGGTAGTATACGTTACAGTTATGTTGCGCTACGACCAGGTAGCCACAGCGATCCCGCTAGCCGGTTAGCAGGCGGGGTCTGGGGAAGCACCCCAAGAAATTTTTTTTTGATAAATAATCAAGAAACTTAATTCAGTTTTCTTAGATCCCCATCAATATTAATTGATCAAATCAATTAACACACACCACCGATTTCCACATAATCGCACACATAGGTAACGTACAATTTCAGTTTTAATTTGGATTCCTTATATGTCATACATAATTCGGATTCCCTATATGTCATACATAATTCACATGTTATCATATAATCGGCTAAGAAATCTAACATACATCACATATATCAACAATCATACCTAATTTAAACACAAAACGGCATGGCTCTGATACCATCACTGGTGGAAAATTAGCAATCGAAATCCCCATTTTTGAACCGGTCAATACGGAGACGGTTTTAAAAAAATGAGCGGTGGCATTTTTGTAAATAAAATGAAATATTCACACCATATTTACTCATGACCGATGTGGAAATATTTAGTCCAGTTTAGATGTTTACTTTCTACAGCGGATGTTATAGAGATCGATGTGGAAATATTTAGTCCGGTTTAGATTTTTACTTTCTAAAGGCTATTTATATTGACCGATGTGGAAATATTTAGTCTGGTTTAAATGAACTCCGTCAGTATCCTTTCCCGCTATTTTATGTCAAGTCTTCTCAGACATGCGTAGTATTTTATCATGATCACCTTCTCCGATATCTATTTTATATTCATTTCTTCATTCTTCTATCTTAACTCTCCAATGGCTTCTTTCTCATTGACCCCTCCTTCTTCACCTCATAAAAGACAGAGACAGAATATTGAAGACAAACATGTATCTCATGATTACCCTTCAGTTCCTTCTCCTCCTCCCTTGCTTCAGCAACTGGTCGAGTGCCTGGAGGAACTCATCCCGTGCTTCAATGCCCTGGAGCCCTCGGTGGAAGAACTGGCTCTGAAAGTGGAGAGGATGAATGAACGTTTCAGAGCCTTCCGTTCTGAAGTTCGTCGCCATCACAGGATGATAGTTTATTTTATCCTATTGTTGATCCTAATTCTGACTCCCAAAATACTGATTCAGAAGATGATGATGATGATCAGTGAAAATAGGGTCACCCCTGCCTTTCTCTATTCCCCACCTCCTTTTTGATGTAATGAAGAGAATTAATGACGAGTTGATGATATTGTATTTATATAGCTAGCTAGGTTGATAAAGCGAGGTCTTTTTTTTTTTAGATTTAAAGATGCAAAGTTAGTTAGTAAAGTTTAATTTGAATGAATATAATGAAGTTTAACAGGTTTCTTGTTCTGCATACGTTGCTGATAATCCGTTTATTTTTCATCTAACTCCCACTTTTAAACCGGTCACTGAAGAGAAGACGGTTTAAAAAAATTAAATTTTTACACCGGTTTTAAAAGTAACCGATTTAAAATATAAACACCCGGTGCATATTAGCTTCGTCCTATCTGCCTCTTCAGTTTCCTGTCTATGCTTTCCCGCGCGCTTTCTTTATTCTTCAGACCGTTCATTTCACTTCTTCGGTTCCCAACATTTGTAGTCATTATGATAGAAGGCCAATTGCATTCTTCTATATTCTTATTGATCATGAACCATATATATATGTATACCATTCCTATGATCGATCTGTACATTTTGTCTCATCACTTTATCTCTGTTTTATTTTCTTTTCATCTATCTGACTCCTCCAATGGCCTCTTCTTCACGCACGCCTCCTTCTCTGCCCCACAAAAGAAACAGAGATGACTTTGAAGACAAACATCCTGATCCTCACCCTTCTGTTCCTTCTCCTCCTTCCCTGGTTGTGACTCTGATGGAGTGCCTTGAGGAACTCATACTGCGCTTCAATGGGCTAGAGGACTCCGTGGAAGAACTGAATCGGAAAGTTGACAGACTGAAAGCAAGTTTCAGAGATTTTTTCTCAGAAGTTCGCCGCCATCTGAAACATCCTCCCTTAAACTCCTCAGAGTACACTTACGGAAGCGATATTAGCTTGATATTTCTTAACTTAAGCCCAGAAATTCAAAATTTCACTCTTAAGTTCCTTATTCTGGACCTTTAATTTGAAAATTAATTTCTCTCGTTCTACACATCCAAACAAGGCTTATTACCTATCCACGTAATGCCCCAGATGTGTATCACTGGCTCACCAAATTTCGTAGCCAAACTCCTTCGTTTACTAGGTCAAACTGAGGCCAGAACACTGCTACCTCAGGACCTGCGAATTTCTCCCTTTATTCCCCATTCACAAATTGAACATGCCAAACAACATTTATTATTAAATAATAAAATGTCATACAACAAGGCATACAGCAAATTATCATATTTCTATTACATCTCTTCCTGTCTAAAATCCGGCAGCATAACTGCTACATTCCTTCTGTAGAAAGTAACCGATCTTGTACCGATTCGGTAATTCCCGTAGGAGCTACCATTCTACGTAAGTACCCAGGAAAGACTGGATGAACCTGCTGGGTCCACTCACTTCCAGCCTCCTTAGACAGCACTACGTACACAGTACGTATCAGTTCCTTTCCCTGTTCCTGCTTCCTTGCCGAAATTTCGGCAGCCTAACGGCGTCTCTTAAAATTTTCAGATTTTATTTTGACAGAACCTCCCCTGTAATGTTATATATGGGAATGAGATTCGGGGGAATCTCAGTAGTAACAATCATAACAATATATGTAATGCAGAGTGACGGTGCTTGCTTGTGATTGTGTATAGATAAGTATGCTGCGTGCTTCCATATTCAATAACATATGATCATAGCATTGTAATAGAGCTTCAAACATAACATATAAGACAACAATCCAACCAAACAATAGCACAACAAATCACAAAGGCATTACATAAGAGCTAGGATTAGTTACTACCTCAAAAGCAGAGCTCCAGAACTTCTATACTGCTTCCAACTCCACCAGAACTTCCTTTCTTTCTTTCTTTCTTTCTCCTTCTCTCTCTTCTTTCTCTCTCTTTTCTTGCCAAAAACGTGGGATGCATAAAATGGGAGGGGAAGGGGGTATTTATAGCTTTAATGGATGGCATTTCTGTAATTTTGAAGCCATCTGAACATGTGGTCCTGGTTTTTCCTGGATTTTCCTATTTTTCTTTATTCCTTTTTACTGCATCATGCATGACATCATCCAGGACACCTCACCGGGACACCTCATCGCCACATTCTTCACATGTCACAATTCCTGGACACCTCATCAGCTGACTCAGCAGTTCAGTCCAATCCAGTACCGGTCCAGAGTCTTGCACCGTAATACGTGTCCTCAACTTTTCTTCTGCCTCTAAGATTGCGCCATGTGGCACCTGGAAGGGACCTTTCACGCCTTCCAATGCTATCCAGATAAGTCCCGGACTTTATCTGATCACCTCCTCGGTTATCGTGCCGACCGAGTAACTTTACTTTATTGAAACAGCATTAAAATAGTATTTTAATGCCACTTTTTCCCACATACTCCATGGGCTACGTTTTTGGGCTCTGGGTATGTTATCTTGGATCCTGATCAAGCTCAAGTACTCTGATGGCTCGATTCCCAAGAAACATCCCTTGGCAAATTACCAAAATACCCTTGGGTGCATTTCTTGCGTTATTTTAACCCTAAGGGTAAAATCGTCATTTCACACCCTTCTGTACTCTGTCAGGGCATATACTGACTCTAAGTAACTTTATCTGTATGTGCCTTGGCTCCTGGGCCTGTCCAGAATGACCAAAATGCCCTCATACATCTACTACCCCTTTAGTACAACACAGGGGCATTTTCGTAATTTCGCACTTTTCCGGGGTTCTGCCGGACACTGGCCCACCTATCAGTCCAAGTGTCTTACTGGGCCTTGTTGGCACCATTATTGGGCCTCTCAGGGTCCATTACCTTCATGGCACGCATTACGAGGAATCTTCCCCCGTTAATAATTATTGAATATTTTATCTATTTTTCACCGTTTATACACATATCCGGACACCGGCTCCTTCTGTCCGATACACTGGCCTGCGGTGTTCAGGCATCCCTGTGAGTCATATCAGTCATCTGACCGAGGTCATCCGAACTCATTCAGTCCCTTTTTAAATACCGATAAATCTCCCTATCGGATACCCGGAGGCCTCACACTCCCGTCTGGATTTTCTAATTTGCGAATAACTTTTTCTACAGGCCTCCTATCGGTATTCTGTCAGTTTCCTGACATCCGCCCCATAAAGACGCATCATCCTGTATTTTCTCACCTAGATCTGAAATCTAGGATATCCGGTATGAATTTTTATAACTTTTGGACGATCAGTCCATTTCTGGCTATCTGGAGTCTTCAAAAATTCCTGTATTAAGCCAGATTACCGAGCGTCCCTTGCTCTCTCTACCGGTGAAATCTGGGACTGAAATGCTGTCGGACAGTCCAAACCACTTCCGGCCTGACTTTCTTTAATTACACTTTAGCCCCAAGGAACTTTTCTTCTTTTCATTTAAGTCCCTTTTTATTTGGCTAAAATTACACTTAAGGACCCCACCTTTTTGTCCTTAAACTTTCCATAATTCTTTCATACTCACAGAGACCTCGTATGCACATTTCACAGTTCAGTGAAATGATCAGCATAATTTTCTCTATTTTCTGGCAAAATATGGTACTCATCGGCTACCAGCCCGATCTTTCCCATAATTACGATTTTGCCCCTGCATTCTCTTTCTGGCCTCATTACTCATCTTCTCATCCCTTATCTTAAGTTCTAGAAATTCTCTTTCAATAACTCATCCCTTAAACTCTTCGGGAGTCATCGTTAATTGAAAAGCTCGACAACCCGCCCATATCAGGTTATCTTACACAGGAGCCAGCCCATATCAAGCTTCCTGCAGAATTCGTAGGCTTAAGACTTAGGATATTCCTCACATTCCTCATTTTGAACCTAGGCGAACTGTCCCGATTCTGTAGGTTAAAGACTTAACTCATCTTTACATCCTGAAGGACTTAGCTCATCCCTCGGATCCTACAAAATACAGGTAAGTGATCCGCCCATATCAGATTCCTACCCTGGGACTACGGTTTTAGCAGCCTGCCCATATCAGACTACTTCCCAGTTCTCCTAGACCAAAAATTGGGATGTTACAATTCTCCTCCCCTTTTAAAAATTTCGTCCTCGAAATTTTAAGGGATACCTCATCTTTCCTGAAGAGAACTTCTTACTGATCTATACAGCTATGTGATTCTTATAACACAGTCATATATATAACCAGTAAGATCATCCCTCTCTGTCTTATCCTCACTCTAGTGATGGTCTAGAGGAGCAATAGCTTGGTCCCAGACCTTCCACATGGATTCTTAGCAACTAACATCTCTCATTATAGTTGCTTACAGCTATCCATGTCCTAACCCCTCAAACAGCAACCTCATCACTGAGCTAAGACAGATTTATTATCTTACTAATTATTTCTCATAACTCATTATAATAACCACATCCTCTAGATCAGAAAAGAACTCTTCATCATCCACATCATTATCTAGGCATATAGTTCCTTACAGCTCAGTCGCCCTTACAGCTATGGTTCCTCTTAACCATTCTTAGGGTCGAAATCAGGGAAATTTGAAGACTCTATCTGTGGTAGCAAACACCTTTCCTAGGATGTCAGCATTCGTAGACAACTCTCGCCAAGTGGCCTTTCTCTCACCACTGCATTGCCCTGCTCGACACTCCTTTGTGCCATGGCTCACCACTTTTACATCTCTGCTCTCCAACCTGATCTTCTCCTTGATCAGTCCCCTGCCTGAACTATTGCCTCTTTCTCTTGCTATTGGCTTCACAACTTGAGCTACCTCCTAGAGTACTCTTAGCCAATGCTTCCCTACCTCTTTCTCTTGATCCTAGCGAACTTCAGTCGCATGGATCTCATTCATCATCTCTCACTATCATTTCTATCCTCTAGGGTACTCTACCCTAGGTCTATCACTTCTCTGTGATGGAATCCCTCTGCTTAGGGAACATCAGCCCATCACATCTCTAGCCTTAGGCCATGTCCTAGGATCATTCCTAGACAAATCTTATTCTAGCTATCTCATTATAGCTCATTAATCTTTGCACCTTTTTAATACTATCTGCTCTCCTTCTTATGGACAACTTACTGCACTTATAAGCAGTGTCCATTTCTTTCATATCTTACCCCATCTTGACATAATTTCGGGGTCTACCTTATCTCACTTTCTCATTTAAGAGCTTTACCTCCACTGGGCTTTTCTAAACCTCTATGTACTATAGGGAAATAACCTTTCTACATCAGAGCATCACTAAGCCAGAACCTTCTGTTCTGTGCTAGAATCTTATGCTCTGAACCAGAATCCTATCTGGTTTATGCCAGAACCTATTGCTTTGTGCCAGAACCTCATGCTCTGATACCAAAATGAAACATCCTCCCTTAAACTCCTCAGAGTACACTTACGGAAGCGATATTAGCTTGATATTTCTTAACTTAAGCCCAGAAATTCAAAATTTCACTCTTAAGTTCCTTATTCTGGACCTTTAATTTGAAAATTAATTTCTCTCGTTCTACACATCCAAACAAGGCTTATTACCTATCCACGTAATGCCCCAGATGTGTATCACTGGCTCACCAAATTTCGTAGCCAAACTCCTTCGTTTACTAGGTCAAACTGAGGCCAGAACACTGCTACCTCAGGACCTGCGAATTTCTCCCTTTATTCCCCATTCACAAATTGAACATGCCAAACAACATTTATTATTAAATAATAAAATGTCATACAACAAGGCATACAGCAAATTATCATATTTCTATTACATCTCTTCCTGTCTAAAATCCGGCAGCATAACTGCTACATTCCTTCTGTAGAAAGTAACCGATCTTGTACCGATTCGGTAATTCCCGTAGGAGCTACCATTCTACGTAAGTACCCAGGAAAGACTGGATGAACCTGCTGGGTCCACTCACTTCCAGCCTCCTTAGACAGCACTACGTACACAGTACGTATCAGTTCCTTTCCCTGTTCCTGCTTCCTTGCCGAAATTTCGGCAGCCTAACGGCGTCTCTTAAAATTTTCAGATTTTATTTTGACAGAACCTCCCCTGTAATGTTATATATGGGAATGAGATTCGGGGGAATCTCAGTAGTAACAATCATAACAATATATGTAATGCAGAGTGACGGTGCTTGCTTGTGATTGTGTATAGATAAGTATGCTGCGTGCTTCCATATTCAATAACATATGATCATAGCATTGTAATAGAGCTTCAAACATAACATATAAGACAACAATCCAACCAAACAATAGCACAACAAATCACAAAGGCATTACATAAGAGCTAGGATTAGTTACTACCTCAAAAGCAGAGCTCCAGAACTTCTATACTGCTTCCAACTCCACCAGAACTTCCTTTCTTTCTTTCTTTCTTTCTCCTTCTCTCTCTTCTTTCTCTCTCTTTTCTTGCCAAAAACGTGGGATGCATAAAATGGGAGGGGAAGGGGGTATTTATAGCTTTAATGGATGGCATTTCTGTAATTTTGAAGCCATCTGAACATGTGGTCCTGGTTTTTCCTGGATTTTCCTATTTTTCTTTATTCCTTTTTACTGCATCATGCATGACATCATCCAGGACACCTCACCGGGACACCTCATCGCCACATTCTTCACATGTCACAATTCCTGGACACCTCATCAGCTGACTCAGCAGTTCAGTCCAATCCAGTACCGGTCCAGAGTCTTGCACCGTAATACGTGTCCTCAACTTTTCTTCTGCCTCTAAGATTGCGCCATGTGGCACCTGGAAGGGACCTTTCACGCCTTCCAATGCTATCCAGATAAGTCCCGGACTTTATCTGATCACCTCCTCGGTTATCGTGCCGACCGAGTAACTTTACTTTATTGAAACAGCATTAAAATAGTATTTTAATGCCACTTTTTCCCACATACTCCATGGGCTACGTTTTTGGGCTCTGGGTATGTTATCTTGGATCCTGATCAAGCTCAAGTACTCTGATGGCTCGATTCCCAAGAAACATCCCTTGGCAAATTACCAAAATACCCTTGGGTGCATTTCTTGCGTTATTTTAACCCTAAGGGTAAAATCGTCATTTCACACCCTTCTGTACTCTGTCAGGGCATATACTGACTCTAAGTAACTTTATCTGTATGTGCCTTGGCTCCTGGGCCTGTCCAGAATGACCAAAATGCCCTCATACATCTACTACCCCTTTAGTACAACACAGGGGCATTTTCGTAATTTCGCACTTTTCCGGGGTTCTGCCGGACACTGGCCCACCTATCAGTCCAAGTGTCTTACTGGGCCTTGTTGGCACCATTATTGGGCCTCTCAGGGTCCATTACCTTCATGGCACGCATTACGAGGAATCTTCCCCCGTTAATAATTATTGAATATTTTATCTATTTTTCACCGTTTATACACATATCCGGACACCGGCTCCTTCTGTCCGATACACTGGCCTGCGGTGTTCAGGCATCCCTGTGAGTCATATCAGTCATCTGACCGAGGTCATCCGAACTCATTCAGTCCCTTTTTAAATACCGATAAATCTCCCTATCGGATACCCGGAGGCCTCACACTCCCGTCTGGATTTTCTAATTTGCGAATAACTTTTTCTACAGGCCTCCTATCGGTATTCTGTCAGTTTCCTGACATCCGCCCCATAAAGACGCATCATCCTGTATTTTCTCACCTAGATCTGAAATCTAGGATATCCGGTATGAATTTTTATAACTTTTGGACGATCAGTCCATTTCTGGCTATCTGGAGTCTTCAAAAATTCCTGTATTAAGCCAGATTACCGAGCGTCCCTTGCTCTCTCTACCGGTGAAATCTGGGACTGAAATGCTGTCGGACAGTCCAAACCACTTCCGGCCTGACTTTCTTTAATTACACTTTAGCCCCAAGGAACTTTTCTTCTTTTCATTTAAGTCCCTTTTTATTTGGCTAAAATTACACTTAAGGACCCCACCTTTTTGTCCTTAAACTTTCCATAATTCTTTCATACTCACAGAGACCTCGTATGCACATTTCACAGTTCAGTGAAATGATCAGCATAATTTTCTCTATTTTCTGGCAAAATATGGTACTCATCGGCTACCAGCCCGATCTTTCCCATAATTACGATTTTGCCCCTGCATTCTCTTTCTGGCCTCATTACTCATCTTCTCATCCCTTATCTTAAGTTCTAGAAATTCTCTTTCAATAACTCATCCCTTAAACTCTTCGGGAGTCATCGTTAATTGAAAAGCTCGACAACCCGCCCATATCAGGTTATCTTACACAGGAGCCAGCCCATATCAAGCTTCCTGCAGAATTCGTAGGCTTAAGACTTAGGATATTCCTCACATTCCTCATTTTGAACCTAGGCGAACTGTCCCGATTCTGTAGGTTAAAGACTTAACTCATCTTTACATCCTGAAGGACTTAGCTCATCCCTCGGATCCTACAAAATACAGGTAAGTGATCCGCCCATATCAGATTCCTACCCTGGGACTACGGTTTTAGCAGCCTGCCCATATCAGACTACTTCCCAGTTCTCCTAGACCAAAAATTGGGATGTTACACCATCAACCCCGTGATAGCTTCTTTAATCCTGTTGATCTCAGCAAATCTGATGACTCCCAAAACTCCGAGTCTGATGAGTAGTGAAAGATTGCAACTTTTATATATTCTGATATATATATATTTTTTTGTGTGTAAAAGTTGATGACAAAGTAGGGTACGGTCTATCACTTAAAAAAACTGATATATTTTACACCGGTTTATATATAGTGGCCGGTATAAAATATACTCTCTACAACTGTTATATATATGTACACCGGTGTAACATTTTGTCCGGTGTATATTTTATTATAGAATAAACTTTTTTCTTATTTTTTTTACCAAATACTCTTTCATTTGGTACATTTCTCTCGCCTTCCATCTCTCATTTTTCCCTGGTTCGCTCGTTAAGTCTTCTCGGCGCTTCACAGACGGTGAGTTTTGTTTTGAACTCCTCTCGAGAACTGAAAATTTATTCTCTCCATGCATTAGCTGCAACGTAATGGTTTCTTGTTTTCTATTTTTCTAGTTTCTTAGTCTTCCACAAATATGGATCGTAGTTGGATAAATGCTAAACGAACAAGTGTTGAGTATGCTGAGGGGGTGAAGGAGTTTTTGGATTTTGCTAAACGGAATGGTGATGATGACAATGGAAGGTTTTATTGTCCTTGTGTGAGTTGTTTGAATGAGAGGAAACAAAGTCCTGCTGATATTTACACTCATCTAATTTATGAGGGGTTTTGCAAGAGTTACACGGTATGGGTATAGAATGGTGAACAGGTGGAACAGACCTTTGATGATGACATGGATACTGATGATCGAGTAGAGGACATGATTCGTGATGTTGGAGAAGATGCTTTTATGAGGTCACATGCATATGGTAATATGTTCAATAATGTAGAAAAGTCTCTATACCCAGGGTGCAGAAAATATAACCTGTTGAATGCGGTATTGAGATTGGTAAGTATGAAAGCTCGGCATGGATGGAGTGACAGTGGTTTTTCAGAATTGCTTGAGTTGTTACAGGACATGTTTCCTGAAGAAAATGCGTTACCCAAACGCTACTATGATGCGAAGAAAATAATAGGTCCTTTAGGCATGCAGTATAGAAAGATTCATGCATGCCCAAATGATTGCATATTGTACAGGAAAGAGTTTGAAGATGAGGAGAAATGTCCAATATGTAAGACACCAAGGTACAGATCAAACAACTCTCCTGCCAACTCTCCTTTTTTCTAATGAAGATGATGCAAAGAAAATGTTATGGCATGCAAATGAAAGGATTAATGATGGAAAGATTCGTCATCCTGCTGACTCTTTGCAATGGAAGAAGATTGATGACTTATTTTCCGAGTTTGGCAATGAACCACAAAACCTAAGGCTTGGACTTAGTACAGATAGAATGAACCCTTATAGTAGCCTTAGTAGTATACATAGTTCATGGCCCGTCCTTCTGGTGATTTACAACCTATCTCCCTTGTTGTGTATGAAACAGAAGTATATAATGTTGTCTATGCTGATCTCAGGACCAAAATAACCGGGAAATGACATAGACATTTAGCTAACACCCTTGATCGAAGATTTGAAGAAGCTATGGGAAGGTGTGAATGTTTTTGATGCTGTTAAGAAGGAGGTCTTCAATATGCGGGCCATGATCTTTTGTACAATTAATGACTTTCCTGCATACAAAAATTTGTCAGGGTATAGTGTTAAGGGCCATAAAGCATGTTCGATTTATGAGGAAGGGACTTGCTACTATCAACTTCGTCATGGAAGAAAGATAGTCTACCTAGGTTATAGGAGATTTCTAAGACATACAAGCCCACCTATACCGTCGACTAAAGAAGAAATTTTATGGCGGCCAAGAATTTGAAAATGCTCCAAAGCCATTGACTGGCGAACAAGTTTATGAAAAGGTGAAAGACATCAATGTCACTTTCGGTAAGATTACCAAGAAAAGTGAGAAAATGTATGGAAAAAAAGATCTGTGTTCTTTGAGCTTTCGTATTGGCGACATCTTCATGTAAGGCACTGTCTTGATGTGATGCATATGGAGAAAAATGTGTGTGACAGCATTGTTGGAACACTTCTCAACACACATGGTAGTTCCAAAGACAGTTTGAAGGCAAGATTGGATTTGAAAGAAATGGGAATACGAGAGGATTTACATCCGAGGCCAGATGGTGAGGGGAGCTATCATGTTGAAGAAACTAACATCTTGTCCAAGGCTGAGAGAAGAAGTATTTGTGAGTGTTTGCAAGGAATCAAAGTTCCCTCTGGGTACTCATCTAATCTTAAGAGGATTGTGTCCATGAAAGATTTGAAATTAGTAGGCCAAAAGTCTCATGATTTTCATGTATTGATGCAACAACTACTCCCAGTGGCTGTTCGAGGAATCCTTCAAGATGATTTGAGACACATTGTAACCCGACTTTGCTTCTTCTTTAATGCTATATATGGCAAAGTCTTTGAGACTAAAAAGTTAGAGGAATTGGAGCACGAGGGTTATGTTATTTTGTGCCAGCTTGAAAAATAGTTTCTTCCTGCCTTTTTTGACATCATGGTACACCTCATCGTTCATCTAGTGCGAGAGATAAAACTGTGTGGCCCTGTATACTTACGATGGATGTACCCATTTGAAAGATACATGAAAATCCTTAAAGGGTATATGAAGAATCCAAATCGGCCTGAAGCATCCATTGTTCAAAAATATGTTGCCGAAGGAGCTATGGATTTTTGTCAACAATACCTGTCTAAAGTAAGACTTACTGGTCTCCACAAACCCCGTGCCAAACAGGGGGGTCAACACGGAATATCGGTGAGGAGTGTTGATCGTAATGAATTGCAGCAAATACACTTACATATCTTGGATAATATTGATAAAGTTCAAGACTATATTGTTGTTCATAAAGATCTTGTCCGGAAAAAAATAATAGGATGGCAGAGCAAAGGCTGATTAGAGAACACAATAAATCTTTTGCACATTGGTTCAAACTGGAGGTTGAAAATGAGGATTATGTTTCTAATACAGTTAGATGGTTGGCATGTAGTCCTGAACATAATGTGATCTGTTGGAATTCATTTGATATCAACGGGTATTCCTTTTATACGAAGTCCCTAGATGATAAAAGTAGCGTGCAAAATAGTGGTGTTATGTTAGTGGCCGAAGCTATACATTTCTCTAGTTCAAAAGACAACAATCCTAAATTAGCAGCCATCCCTTATTGTGGCATTGTTGAAGAGATTTGGGAGGTGGACTACTCCAAATTCAAAGTTCCCGTGTTCAAATGCAAGTGGGCTAATGTAAACAACGGTGTTATGGTCGATCAATTAGGATTTACACTGGTGGATTTGAATAATACAAGTTTTGGGGATGAGCCTTTCATTATGGCAGACCAAGCAAAGCAAGTGTTCTATATCACTAATCCTCAAAATGAAAGATGGTCTGTCGCGCTCCAAGGAAAAAGGGTTGTTGATAATGATGATTCTTTTTATGAGATCCCTTCTTTTTCAGTAGGTTTACCAAAATTAAATGAAGAAGAAGTGGATTCTGATTAATTTTTATGTGTTTCTTGTTTTTGATGTATTCTAAATAATAACAGAGATAGATTCTTGACGTATATGATTTTGATGTAATAATAACAGAGACAGATTCTTGTTCAAATAAGAATGTTGTGACGCCAAGGATGGAATGATATATATGATGATGGAGTTTAAAAAAATAACTACAATATTAAAACCGGTCTTAAGTGCTATTCGGTGTAAAAAGTCTAATTTGTAAATAAATTATAGTTCGATTTTACACCGGGTTATACTCCATCAGGTGTTATATTTTAGACGGTGTTATTTTTTACACCGGTTTTATACTTTATCCGCTGTAAATGTTTCAATTTTACATCGGTTATTTTTTTACCCGGGTTAGAATAATTTATATCCAATGTAAAATGTTTATATTCATTTTTTAAGCCCGCCCCTTGGCGCGACCATCATTCTCATTTCTCACGTACTCTGTCATATCTCCGCTCGTCGTGCTCTGTGGTTTTCGCGAGGCTTCTAGCTTCTCCGTGCTCAGTTGTTCTTCTTTGTTGTCTCTCTCATTCTGCTATTTCGTGTACATGTTCTCTACATTATTTTCCCCTGTGTACGTGCTTCGCCGTTTTTATATTCGTTTAATCTAGGTTTTCTATTTTTCCTGATGAATGCTTGCACATCTTTCCATTCATAACTGCTAAAGGAACAAGTTTTGTGTACTTTGACAGGTTGAAGGAAAAAGGGTTAAGGCTATTTTCAATGTTTTTGATGTTGTTATTGCGTACATAGGAATATGGGAGATAGAGTTACTCAGATTCAGGCTAGCGATGCTCCAAGCGTCACTATGCAAAGGAACGGCAGAAGTACGACTCGTTTGAAAGACATTACGAGGGACAGGATAGAGGGGAAACTGCTTCCAATAGAGTTTGACAGAAACTGGAACCCAACTCGTGAACACAGGATAAAGTACGTAAGTTTTGTCAGCCTCCTAGTACGCAACAAGCCTAGCATCACCTATTTTACTTGGGATGCTGTGGATGATCGCGTGAAGAATCAAATTTGGGACACTATCCGGGTATAGGAACTATCTAATATTGCATGCAGAGCAATACCAAATACACAACTGTTTATTGATTACTCTGCTTTCAATGGAAAATATTGCAGCTCACTTACGATGTTCCCAACAATGAGTTCTTGAAGAAGAAGACGTTGTCTTATTGCGCTGAGCGTTGGAGGGCATTCAAGTCACAACTAGCTCATCAGTATGTGCAAGGACAGGACAGAAGTGGTTATCCTCAACCTTCTCCATGCAGCAAGTATCAATTTATTGACGAAGCTGCGTGGGAAGAATTTGGTAGGATTCGGACCACGCCAGCAGCAATGGTGAGTGTATCCTTTTGTATGTGTTGGCAGAAAATGTATCAGAATATCATATGTGTTGATTTTAACTACTTCATGTCTTGTAGGAAAAAAGGGCAAAAGTGATTGAATACGCCCTCAAGAATGATTGCCCCCACACAATGTCTCGAGGGGGTTATGCGAAGGCAGAAAGAGAGTTGTTGGGGGCCAAGAGGAAGAGGCTAGAAGAAAATGCTGGGTCGGAACCTAGTGTTCTTCTTGACCCCCCTCTCCGATACGTTGCGAAGAAAAATGGTTGTACGCTCGCCAAAGAAAGAGCAGAACATTTACAAGCGACAAAGCTCGCATGATTGCTGAAAAAATTGTAAGCATTACTTGCATTATTTTGTCTTAGTAGACTATAATTATATCATTTTCCTTATGTTTGTTCTTTCTATGTTATAGAGTGATCTTAAACAACAAGAGTCCCATGTATCCTTCAAGTCAAATGGTAGGAATGACATCTTGACTATTGCCACTGGGAAACAAGAACATGGGGGCTGTGTCAGGGGAGTTGGAAGAGGTGTGGGTATAAGAGATTACTTTGGAGCATCTCAAAGACGTTCCCCACATGTGGTGCAGAGGGCAGAGTTGGAATCCTTGCTCTCCACCATAAGGGTAGAGGCTAAGGAAGAGGCTTGGATAGAGGCTAGGGCACAAGCAGAAGCTTCAATTGAGGCGCGATTACAAGAGGGGTTCGCAAAGATGAAGGAAGAAATGTTGTCCATGATGACATCAAGGCAGCAAGAGCCAACTGATTATGGTCTCCCGCCCTCAACTGCAGCCCGTCCAAGCACTAACGGGAGTTGCTGCTTGCTGCTGTCAGAGGATGTAGAACATTGTGATCTATATGTGGAGGATCCTCTTAGACGCTTAGTGGCACATGGCTCCATCCATACCCTAGGGGCAACTGTTCACCACATCCAAATTCAGGATGATCAATTAAGGGTGACAGTTGAAGACGTGCTAATTGGAGATGCTCTTGTGCCAATTCCCACTGATGAGGTGAAGACAGTGAACCAAGCAAAAGGGACTTTCATATTGTGGCCAAAGCATCTTGTTTCGGATCACGTCGCCTCATCCCCCAGCCAACTTCCCACCCCTCCCACTTTGAATGCCATGCAACGTGTGATCCTATTGGCATATGACAAAATGTTCCATGTGGACGCATTGCCTATGGATTCAGTTGTGGGTGACATGGGGGCACCGGCCTTCCTGGACCATGTGGACATCAAATCTCTGATCACTCCTAAGGAAGAACTGACCTTTGGCTGCATCCAAGTGTTTTTGATGTAAGTATAATTTAAATGTAAATATATGTAATAACAAAGTTTAAGTCTTACAACTAATGTCGTGTATGCATTGCCTGTAGGTACATGCAAGCTGAGTTGGTTTCCTCCAAGGGAAAACAAAAAAAGTTCGGATTCCTATGCCTACTTCAGATTTATGCTAAAGGGACCTCTCAATGTTCGAGGCTTGCATACATTTCAAGGAGGCTCAGTGAAACCGATATTGATTGTTTCTTCGCACCATATATGCAGGAGTAAGAATAAGAATATTTCATTTTATTTCATATATACTAGTTTTGTATTTGCTTAATTATAATAATCATTCTCTTTTAACTAATATCTACAGTAATCATTGGCAACTTGTCATCCTATGTAAGCATAGCTATAAATTTTTTCTTCTTATGCTCCCTCCATTACAAGCCCTCGGTTGATGTCAGGAAGATCATGAACACGTGAGTTCTCTTCTATATATACACAATGATCTTTGTGATAAATGGGTTACTAACTTATAAACTTTGGTCATAGGGCTATGAGGACGTTCGCAGTTGCAAGGGGCCTTAAGCACGCTAATTTGGTGAGGGACCCTGAATGGATCACACCGAAGGTAATAAAAGTATATATTAGGTGTTAGCTAGGTTCCCCGTTTTGATGATGAGAAATAATTTTTATCTTGTTAACCTTACATAGTCAAAGGCAACCTAGAGAAAGCAACTTGTGCGGCTTCTACATAGTCAGACACATGGTCAATATTATCTTGGCAAATAGGATTGACCTAACTGAGGAGGTAAAATTGTATTTTTAATGATTTCATATTTCTTAATTGTCAATCTAATCTATATTAGCGATGCCTTAATGTCTTTGATTTTGATTTCATATTTCAGATGTTTGAGCAACCTGATCCATTTCCTGACCAAGATATTGAGGACCTGCGTAATCGGTGGGCAGAGTTTTTTGTTCAATTCCTTCCTTCTCTATAGTATTTGTCTTTCACTTAATACCTTTTTCTACTTTTCTATTCAAATTGTAGCATTTTTGTATTGAATTTTATTAAATAAATAATATAATGAACAATTGAATTACATATGTCTCTGGCATCTTGAACTGATAATGATCGATGATTGAGTCCTATATTATATTTGGGCAGTTTATTTATGAAGCTTCAGGCCAACGAAATGTATTAAATTAAATTTAATAACATCTACATCGGAGGTATATACCTGCCGGTGTGGAAAGAACATATATCATAATATAAATTTAATAACATCTACATCAGACGTATAAACAACCGGTGTTAACATTTGAATAATCTACACCGTCCCAATATTCAATCGGTGTAGATATTAAACTATACACCGGATGTAAATTAGAACCGCTTTAAAATGTAGACCAGTGTAAAAAAGTATACATTCTACACACCGTCCCAATATTCAACTGGTGTTAACATTTGAATAATCTACCCCGTCCTAATATTTAACCAGTGTAGATGTTAAAAATAATACACCGGATGTAAATGTCAACCGCTTTAAAATGTAGACCGGTGTAAAAAAATATACATTCTATAGCGGTCTTGTGACCGGTGTAAAATGTCTCACTTTTTACACGGTCCGTTTCTACACCGGTTGTATGTGCGATGTTGAATGCCATTTTCAACCGGTGTAGAAATGCTTTTTTCCAGCCGTGCATTGAAGGGAATTGGAAGACACGCAGCGGAAATAAACTTAAAAAATTTTCCATTCCCTACCAGGATCTACCGAATGTGTTTAAGTCAAGTAGAAAGAAGTGTTACCTTCAATATTTGAACTATAGTCGCGACCTCCATATCCACTAGTCGCGACTCTTCGCCTCTGGAGTTTTTAGTCGTGACCTACTCAGCTTCTAGTCGCGACATGTCGCCTATGGAGCTTTCTGTCGCGACCTCCTCAGCTTCTAGTCTCGACCTGTCGCCTTTAGAGTTATCTGTCACGACCTCCTAAGCTTCTAGTCACGACTAGTAGTCTCTTTTTAATTTTCTAACATTCAGGACGCCTGTATTCTCGCGACCTAAGTGTCTACGAGTCACGACTTGTCATCGTACCTGGTGCTCTCTTATCGATCGCAAGAAGTCGACAACTCATATCGACTTCCTCAACCGGTATCCACACGAACAGCCTTCCAACCACGAACAACATGCTAGCACCTCTTATCTTTCTCGAGATTCCGTCCTCACCGTCTCTATTTTTGCAGTTTCTTATCTGCAAACCTTTTGCACTCTCCTTGCCCCTTTCTTCCTCGTCAAGAACCCTAGCCCCTAATGTCAAATATATAGGATGTTATCGGTGTTCTGATTGGGTTAGATTTTAGAATTAATCTTATATTAATTCTTAAATTAATACAATATCATATATTGCATAATTTGATAAGAAACTAATTAAATAAATATGGTTTATATTAATTCTGTCCCACAGATTTAAATCACCTACTCATTTATTTAAAATAAAGATAAGACAGAATTATATTTGATTTATTCTCATAAATTAAATTTGAGATATCATATCAATTTAAATTTCAAATTTAGATAGATCATATCAATTTAAATTCAAATTCAAAAGTGATAAAGATTTAATTTATCCTTATAAATTAAATCTTGCAAATATCTCTTATATTATATATAATATATATATGCGAATTTATATATATAAAAAATATATATATAACCACCCTAGATTATTCATTGAATCTGGACATGTCTTCGATTCAATGAATCTGGACATCATAGCTCATGTTGGGCTATTTTGTGTGCGACCCTGTAGGCCCATATGAAGTTGGTAGTGGGCCAGTTACTATACTGACACACAAGTCGTAAGGGGTCTCTAGCAAGACATTACGACTACCCAAATCATATGAGGATCGATGAACAATGTTATCTTTCATACAACCATATCACGTCTCTTTTGTCACACGATATTTTGGTCATGGATGAGGCATGGAGAACGTCATCCTCTTGTTCCTAACCGTAACTTTCTCGATCCCTGAGTAGTCTGACTATAGAAATGGAGCTACATTTCTATTACAGTATGGCCATACATTTCTCAGACTCACTCATCAAGGGGCCCAGTAATATCTCTCTATGAATTTGAGGGATAAATTCCATCTTGACCATTCACATTCCTCCGCATGAAAAACCACTGAGCCCGAACATAGTCTTTATGATCACTAGGTCAAAAGTGACTTTTGACTAGGTCAAAGCTGAGCATTTGTCATGTAGGAATCCATGATGATCTCAAGTCAAAGGGCATAGTGACATGGTTTGTATATGAGAGAAGCTTATGACTTAACCCATGCAGCTCTCTCACAGCGGGTCGGTCCAACACCTTGTACTCTTACATGTGGCTATGACTTTGATTTATATCTCTATATATCTTCAAATTCATACTAGTCTTATTTCATCTCTGCTCCCGCATAGATGATCGACCAGGGACATTTATGATAAGATCATGAGTTATCCAAGGATGGTCATCACAGTAAACATGCAAAAAATGTGATAACATAATTAAGAAATTCATAAATCAACAATGTTCATAATACAATGATTGGCCCTTAGGGCACAATTTCCAACACTTACGTCTTTCAGTTCACTTTTAACGACTCATTAAGTGGCAGTTACTAAGGGGAATAGCTTTTCTAGTGGAATTGGGACTTTGTTCCTTTAGAATTCCTCTCCAATAGCAAGATACTTGACAAACCCATATTTTTATATCTTTATTCATATCATTTTTGTGAGCTTTTGTCATTATTTTGGTTCTTAATTGTATAGTTTGTGTACTATTTGGATTAATACACTTTACATTGAATTAGTGCTTAATAGGGGCATAATTGTCATATCTTTTATTATTTCTCCTAAACAATTATTTTTGGAGTAAAAGATATTACATTATTCTAATTTGTATTTCAGGAATTTAGGAGAAATCAGAATTTATAAATGACAATAAAGGACCGTAAATTTAGAAACTCCTTTAAAGGACCCATAGGCCAAACCTTGCGATTTGGCCCATTAGGTTTTATTTAACTCCTTCTGCAGCTTTTTTAAAGAAGACACACAGAGCACAATTGAGGAGGTGACTTATAGACTTTCACGCAGGAGATAACGCACATGAGAAGTGACACGACGACGGAGATAACCATTCAGCCACTCCCATCCCGCCATCACCCTTACACCCTTCACGCCTCCATCTCCAGCGAACCCATCCTCCTCCACTCCATTATGAACAGACGTGAATAGCAAGGAACAGCAGCGACAGAGCAAACAGAACCAGCGATAATGAACATGGGTGGCCAAGAAATCTTGAAGTTGGTGTTAATTTTTGCGACTATGCATGGCTAAGGCGTCCTAATCCTCCTAATCAATAGCAAAGGCATGAGCTTGTGATCTAAAAAGGGGAATTTAAGTTACTCTAATTTTCTACTCTTTAATTATATTATGATTCCTAAGTCTTAGGATAATTTTATAATTATTGGAAAGTTTAATAATGATTTATTTATATTTATTGAGGATTTTTGTAATTGGATTATTGTTTAGCATTTGATACTGAACTGATTATAACTTAATTTCATTACTCGTTTTGGGTCAAAACTTAGTATTGAGATTATAGTGAATATTTAGTGATTTTTTGAAACATCCTTACTTTCGTACGTCTTAGGGACCATTTGGTAGAATTTAGAACCACTTTCAAGGTCATTGAAGTCCAATTTCTCAATCTGGAGTTTTACTCTTATCGAGTACTGTTCACTGTGTAAATTCCAGATGAGTGACCTGACTTCGAAAAAGCATAACTAATTCTAGAAAAATCGAAATGAAGTGGTTCAAATTGGTACATGAAGCTAACTAAATTATATTTCAGGGAAAAATCACTTGTTTACCACTCCTTGACCAAGTCAACGTAGGTCAACGTTACAACTTTAATGTTCATCCAGCGTTTTTCTCCTAAATCCAGCATTTTGGTCCCAACTTTGATAATTTATATCTCCATGTGTAGACATCCAAATGATGCATTCTATATATAAAATCAAAGCTTGGTATGTATACTATTTACCATAAAAATATCATATATTTATTCAACCATTTACTATTTATAATTATAGATCAAACATCACTATGTCACCACGAGTTACTGTTCATCGTGGCAAATTCCGGCAATCAACTTCACATACATATGCATACATCCATCACATATCAATCAAACATGCCAAACAATACTTATTATTAAATAATAAACTGTTATACAACAGGGCATGTACAAAATCCTCATATTTCTATTACATCTTTTCCTGCATGAAATTCGGCAGTATAACTACTAGTCTTCATCTTTACAAATAACTGATCTTGTACTGATTCGGTAATTTTCGTGAGAACTACCATTCTACGTAAGTACCCAGGAAAGACTGGATGAACCGGCTAGGTCCACTCACTTCCATCCTCCTTAGACAGTACCTACGTACACAGTACGTATCAGCTCCTTTCTTTATTACTGCCACTTTGCCATAATTTCGGCAGCATAACGGTGTTTCTTAGCATTCTCAAAATTTACTTCGACATAACCTCCCTGTAATGAGTTATATATTGGGGATGAGATTCGGGGAAATCTCAGTAGTAATAATCATAACAATATATGTAATGCAGTGTGATAGTGCTTGCTTGTGATTGTGTACAGATAAGTATGCTGCGTGCTTCCATACTCAATAACATGTGATCATAGCATTGTAGTAGAGCTTCAGACATAACATATAAGACAACAATCTAACCAAACAATAGCACATCAAATCACAAAGTCATTACATAAAAGCTATGATCAGTTACTACCTGGCTAGTTTAGCAGAACTCTAGAATCTCTATACTGCTTCCAGCTCCGCCAGAACTTCCTTTCTTTCTTTCTTCCTTTCTTTCTTTATTTCTTTCTCCTTCTCTCTCTTCTTTCTCTCTCTTTCTCTTGCAAAACCGCGGGATGATGAAAATGGGAGGGGGAGGGGGTATCTATACTTTTCATGGATGTCATTCTTAAGAACTCTGAACTTGTGGCCACCGTTTTTCCTGGAATTCCCTATTTTCTTTTCCATTTATGACATCATCACCATGACATCATCCAAGGGACACCTCATGGGACACCTAATCTCTGACATGGCAAAAATGAAGGCCCAAGAAGCCTCTGGAAAAATTTCAGAGTCTTGCACCGGATTACACGGCTGAGATCGTGCCACATGTCCTTCACCTTTTTCTAGCTTTTCTACTTTCCTTATACTCATGACATGTGGTACCTTGTGGGTCCCATGAGGACACCTTTTTTGCCACTTCATGGCCTCTAGATAAGTCCAGGACTTTATCTGATCACCTCCCCGGTCATCACGCCAACCGAGTAACTTTACTTTATTGAAAAGTCACTAAATATTATTTTAATGCCACTTTTTCTTACATTATTCATGGGCTACGTTTTTGGGCTTTGGAATGTCATATTGGATCTTTGATCAAGCTCAAGTACTCTGATGGCTCGATTCCCAAGAAAAATCCCTTGGTAAATTACCAAAATACCCTTGGTTCCTCTTTATTTACTTTAACGAGTCTAGGGGCATTATTATCTTTTCACACCTCACCAAAGTATTCTCTAACCCTGGTCAACTATCCAGATACCCTTTCTTGACTGTCTCACCTTAGCCAAATGACCAAAATACCCTTTTCTCATTCTTTCACTATTTTATAACATAAGGGAATTTTCGTCATTTTACACCTTTTTCTGGACACTGACTCCTTTTATCAGATAAACTGACATACTGAGTCTAGGCATCCCTTTGGGTCATAACAAGCATCTTATTGATATCATCTGAGCTCATTCAGTCTCAGTTTGAATACCGATAAATCTCCCAATCGGATAGCCGAAGGTCACAAACTCCGTCTCAATTTACTAATTTGTGAATAACTTTTTCTACAGACCTCCTTTCGGTATTCTGTCAGCTCCCTGACATCCGTCTCTACAGGACACACATTCCTGCAGATTTTCACATATATCTGAGGTCTAGGATATTCGATAGGAATTTTTTATACTTTTAGCTTATCAGATAAATTTCAGCTATCTGGAGTCCTGATAAAATTCCTGTATTAAGCTAGAGTATCCAGCATCATTTCCTCCATCTACTGGTGAGATTTGGGACTGAAATGCTTCCGGGCAGTGTTAAGCTATTTCTGGCTCATCTTTTCATAATTACACTTTTGCCCCTGGAACTTTTCTTCTTTTCAATTAAGTCCCTTTCATTTGGCTAAAATTACACTTAAAGACCCCATATTTTTGTCTACTTTCTCTTTTAATCTTAAAGCTTTCATAACTTCACTTAAATCCTTGCATTTTCTGCCTTTTTCAATTCAATCCCTTTCTTTACATAAATGGCCACATTTTTCTTAGAAAATCTCACATATATTACGTACAAACTGTACATGCAAATCAGTACAGAAAATTAGGGATATTACATTAAGCTCAATAACTCAATGTATTCACAAGAAAATCAAAGTTTCAAAACTTGATCTTTACACTCTAATCACTTTACACTCAAGTTTAAGTCACCAAAATCAAGTTCAAAACTCTTTGTATGCACATGAACAATGTTTAAAAGTCAAAATTGGTTTGGAGACATGGGAATGCGTGTAAAATTCAATGTCAAACTTAAGAATGCAAGTTCACAACACCACATATAGCAACAACCAACCAAATGGTAGCAAAAACTAGAGAGTTACACATCATCAAAATTGAATCTCAATGCTATAAATCAAGCAAGAATAAACTCAACCAAGATTATCCACTAGTATAGAAAGTATCCAATGAAATTGGTGCAAAAAAAGACAAAAATTACACCAATACATCTAAGGAACTCAAGAATAGTGTGGAGAACTAGTTCAATGACTCGACCAAGCACAAAATATCTGTACCAAATTCACAATACTTTATCAAAATCAATGAACTATGAAAATTCCACCAACCACAATAAGAGCAAGATTAAGCTCCAATAACAACTGAGTACAATTAAAAAATTGCATTGACTTGAGAGCAATGACAACCAAAGTATAAACAATGCAAGTATGAAATGCAAATGCAAAATCTCAATAAAATCAAGATATTTAGTAGTTTTTCTTCAAAATTTTATTTACAATGTAAAATCTATTACCTAAATGCAAAACTAACTCTAAATGTACCCTAATGGTTCTAACCCTTGTCAATAATGAAATTGACACTTAGCTTGCTAGGGAGTACAATGGCACCATATATGATAAACCTTTTTGTCTCGTAGGCCTTGAGGATTCACAATCAAAATATTCATAGTTTCCTAGGATTGTAGCAAGTTAAACCTTGAGTTTTTCATTTATGAAGAAGCTTTATTATTTAACTACCTAACAAGCTAAAATGCATGGATGATGAGGCCAATATTTCATATTTATTTCATATTATTTTAGGGTATTTTATAAAGTATTTGAACTTTAATTTATATCATTTGATTATATTGAATCTTAGGTCCATATATGTGATTTTGTGCTTAAAGGGACTGATAAGACATATTTTGTATATAGTTTCTATGATGTTTTTAAGTTTTATTATGACTTTACCATTCATTTCATGCCTTAAATTGTACTTTTGGGCATTATATGATTGTGCGTGATAATATGCTAATTAAAGGGTAAAATGGTAAATTAACCTTCCAAACTGCATATATTCTGTTATTTACTGATTTGGACTTTTACAGTGAGCTTTTATATTGAATTGCAGGTACTTTGGAAGAGAGCAAGGACCAGGGAAGGAATCACAAGTCAATGAAAGTCAAGTCACGCCTCTGTGCTTTTTAGTCGCGACCTTACTTCTTCTGGAAGATTCTCAATGTTCATAGGTCGCGACCATAAAATGTATATGGTCATGACTACAATACGAAATCGCTGAAACTGCTCGTTTTGAATTAGGTCATGCTGTTTTAAGAAGAGACGGAGGCTGCCATCAAAGGGGAGGCTAGTTTTTGGACCTAATTAGGCTAAGAAGCAGTACTCAAGCGCTCTCTAGACACTTTCTACATATCTTTTGTCTTTCTACACATCTCTACACCATTCACCCTTCATCTCTTCATCGTTTCTTCATGGCATCACATCTGAACAGCGATTGCAGTGCAATAGAAGTCATGTGAGGCTAAACCTTTAGTCTCTTGGTGATGGATCCGATATCTTGAGCTCACGGACTGAAACGGGGAGTTTTTACTATTCTAATTTGTATTCCTTAACATGTTATGATTGCTGCTAGATTTAGGGTTGTTATTCTATATTTAAGGATTGAATATCGATTGATCATTCTCGAATTAGACTGTTATATTTGATTCTGGATTATTTGAACGTTGGATTTCAATTTAATATTTTAGTTTCAATTTTAAGAAAGTTGGGTTATTTTCAGCGATCGTTGCAAATCAATTCAATTGCTTGAAATCTAGGGTTTTCAATCAACAACTACTCAAGGGCGTTCTCATCAATTCAGAGTTAATTACACGCTAAGTGGCTTTTAACAGTTCAGTAATAGTTCTTAAACTAGCTTTGATTAAAAGAGTTTAAGGAATATTAGGGTTATGGACTCAATCAATCGATTGAGGTTTTTCTTTGAGACTTAGTGATTTAAAACTCCGATTTAATATAAGAGCAAGGATAGATAAGTTTTCATCATCAAGAGTCTACCATTACATATTTCTCAAACAAACCAACTCTTATCATCTCAATAAAAAATCCAAAAATATCTACTTTTCTGCAATTTAATTTTATCAAGCACCCAAAACCCCAAAACCACTTTTACCTTTACTTAGGTTTTCATTGATTTTGATATCCAATTTGCTAGGTTTCTAATAGAAAGGCTCCTTGAGAAGAATAATAGGGTTGTGCCTTATACTACATTATATTGCGTGCAACTAACTTAATTTTGATGGCTCGGGCTGCGACAATCTGAGGGCCTCATCAGGGATATTTTGGTCATTTATTTTTGCTTTACAATTTTAATTGATTTTCAAGATATTTAGTATTACAAATGAGTGATCTTAATTGTAGGAAATTATAGGTTAATTGAAGTTGGGAGCGAATTTGAAGAATGCCAGAAAAAGGCCTATAGAAAAGCTGCCAAAGGACTTAAGAAGTACCAAGGAAAGACCCAAAATTAATGTCAAAAAAGGACGCAAGGGCAAAATTACACCTTCTAGTCATGACGAATGATTCCTTGGTTGCGACGAATAGGAACAGAATCTGTAAAGTCATGTTTTTAGTTGAGATTTCACCTTAGACCTAACTCTAACCTGAATTTCCACACTTTGGCCTCATTCCTAACCTAATTTTCAACTCAAACCCTCAATATTCAGCCACCAACTCACTCACTCATCATTCATTCACTCTCTATATAATTCCTAACTCTAGCACATACTTTCTCTCATCTTCTTCATTCTCTTTCACCGTTTACTTCCATATTCTTCTATTTTCTTCTATGGTTTTCGCATTTTATTGTGATAGCACTCACACTAATACGTGGCTAGATGGCTTTTCTCTTGAGGATGGAGACTTAGGCTTGAGTCATAGAGCTACAAAGGGTAGTTTTAGTGTTCAATTCATAGTTTTAGCTTGTATTTTCTTTATCCTAGATTAGGACAAGACATTTACGGTTGGATTTGTAGTTTCTTTATGAAATTACTTATTTGAGTTGAACCTATTTTAATGAGGATTGATTCTGGAGCTTTTGCTTATATTTATGATTATGACTATGATTATTCATTCTCTTGGTACTGTGTTGATTTCAATTCCAATATGTTTATGTATTATGAGTTGAGATTGCTTTTGTATCTAAAATGGACTAGTGTTAAGGCCTTGCATTGATTTATTACAAAGGAATTAGCTTCATTTAATTAATCACATAGCAATTAACTAACTCCCATATTTGTTGAAACTATGATAGCCCAAACCTATTATCAAGAGGTCTTTATCATTTGCATTTTCAAACCAATTTTCCACCCATTCAACTTATTTCTATAAAAACCTAAAAATATCTTCATTGCATTATCCTTAATTGTTTTCAAATGAATTCACAAAACCCCCATATTTTACTACTTTTAATTGCATTTAGTTTCTTAGAATAGGCAATAAGGCTCTCTAGTGAAACGATCTGGAGTTGCACCACTATAGTGCTTCTCTTGGTAAATTTATGATCTTGACCCCCAAAACGTACAAGGACACGGTCGAATCAATGGGAAAAGCGAGTAAATCATGGGGTTTATAGTGAAATTCAATTGAAACATAGGGTTAACAATGCAATAAAGCAAATGTATATTTGGGTTTTTATAATAAAAGAGTGGAATGGAAATGGATCTGGATTGATGGGATAAAATTGCTCTTGGGAATTGAAATCAAATGGCTTTCCTTGCTCAATTGAAAGATATTTGGGGTTTTCAAAATTCATTAGGCTTTCTTAGATACCAAATCTTAACAATTGTTAAGTCTAATGCTTTAAAAAATGATACCTAATTAATTAAAACATTGTGAAGCTCTCCTAATGTGTAATTTATGAATGGTTGATGCAATTGGTCCCAAATATCAACATTAACATCGATAAAACTAAAGGAAACATATATAATCATATATTGAAGTATCAAGATCTACATCAACCAATCCAAATTACAAATAACCAAACCAACAAAGATTAAATCCTAAACAAAGTCTCAAAATACAAACAAAACCTAGATCTAGGAATCATACAAACAAAGAGAGAGTGGAAATAGTAAAGAAACACCCCCAATGAAGCACAAATGAGCTCTAGCCACCATCAATCAACCCCAAGAGCAAAGGAAGAGCCTAGCCACATATTGGAGTTGGTGTTGTCACCACCATGGATGAAATGGAGGTGTGGAAGAGGATATAAAGTGAGAGTAAGGTGGAATCTTGGTGGTGTCCTTATTTTCACCCTCAATTATGCTTAATTGGAAGTAGATTAAACCAAATTAAAACCTCTTTAACTTGAAAAAATGAATTTTAAAAAAATAAATTTTAAAAAAATAAATTTTGGATACTGTTCATATGGTATTCCAGATTATAAGCCTTTGAAAATTCATAATTAAATATAAAAACCTCGAAATAAAGTGGTTCAAATTTCTAATGAAATATCTTTCATTAAAATATGAGAGAAAAATATAAAACTAAGAGAAAAGTATAAAACTAAGGTTTCATTGGCTAAATGAATACAGCTTTTTCGTTGAAGAAATACTATTCATTTGGTAAATCTAGAAATTCCAATTTTCTTGCCTTAACTTCAAAAATTGATTTCTCTTTGCTCACTTATCCAAATGAGGCATGTTACCTATGGATTTAAAGCTCAAAACATGTTCTTTAAGACCACAAAATTTTATGGAAAATTTGTTCATTTGCTATTTAAAATTGGCGTCTGAACCTTACTGCCTCTGGACATTCATTTTATCTCATTCCAGATTTTATCTATAACTTAGAAAAATCATATTAAATTGAAAACTTTGAAGGGAATTGGAAGACACGCAGCGGAAATTAACTTTAAAATTTTTTTATTCCCTGCCTGGATCTACCGAGTGTGTTTAAGACAAGGAGTAAGAAGTGTTACATTCAGTATTCGAATTATGGTCACGACTGCAATATCCACTCGTCGCGACTTGTCATATCTGGAGTTGTCAGTCGCAACGTCCTCAGCTTCTAGTCGCGACTGGTGGTCTCTTTTCGATCTTCCGACGTTCAGGATACCTATATGGTCGTGACCTCAGTATCTACTCATTGCGACTTGTCGTCTCTGGCGTTATCTATCACATCCTTATTTTTATACATCTTAGGGACCATTCAGTAGCACTTAGAACCACTTTCAGAGTCATTGAAGTCTAAAATCTTAATCTGGAATTTTATTCATATCGGGTACTGTTCACTGTGGCAAATTCCAGATGAGTGACCTGACTTTGAAAATTCATAACTAATTCTAGAAAAATCGAAATGAAGTGGTTAAAATTTATACATGAAGATAACTTAATTATATTTCAGGGACAAATCATTGGTTGACCAATACTTGACAAATTCAACGTGGGTCAACGTTTTAGTTTTACTGTTCATCCAATGACTTTCTCCTGAATCCAGCATTCTGGTCCCAACTTTAACAATTTATATCTTTTCGTGTATACATCCAAATGAGGCACTATATATATAAAATTAAAGCTTAGTATGTCTACTTTTTACCCTAAAACTTTCGTACATTAATTCAATTATTTACTATTTTTAATGCTTTATCAAACATAAATAGGTCCTCACGAATTACTGTTCACTGAGCCTATTTTCAGCATTTAGTCTTTACATACACATGTATACAACCAACACATATCAGTTATACAGGCCAGATAACAATTAATATTAAATAATCAGCTGTTATATATTAGTGCATGATTAACATTCTCCTATTTCTGTTACGCTTTCCGTTGTCTAAAATTCCGACAGCATAACTGCTACATTATGTCTGTAGAAAGTAACCGATCTTGTACCGATTAGGTAATTCCCGTAGGAGCTACCATTCTACGTAAGTACCCAGGAAAGACTGGATGAACCTGCTAGGTCCACTCACTTCCAGCCTCCTTAGACAGCACCTACGTACACAGTACGTATCAGTTCCTTTCTTTGTTCCGTCTTCGTTGCCGGAATTTCGGCAGCCTACCGGCGTCTCTTAAGATTTCCAAATTTTATTTTGACAGAACCTCCCCTATAATGTTATATTTGGGAATGAGATTCAAAAGAATCCCAATAGCAATAATCATAACAATATATGTAATGCAGAGTGACGGTGCTTGCTTGTGATTGTGTACAGATAAGTTTGCTGCATGCTTCCATATTCAATAACATATGATCATAGCATTGGAATAGAGCTTCAAGCATAACATACAAGACAACAATCCAACCAAACAAAAGCACAACAAATCACAAAGACATTACATAAGAGCTAGGATTAGTTGCTACCTCAAAAGCAGAGCTTCAGAACTTCCTTACTTCTTTCTTTCTCTCACTTTCTCTCTCAAGAACTTCTTTCTTCCTCTCTTTCTTGCTTGTGCCGAAATGAAGAGCTAGGGGGGTATTTATAGTGTTAGGCAATGGCAATCTCGTAATTTTGAAGACTTATGATCCTGTGGTCCTGGTTTTTCCTGAATTTCCTATTTTTCTTTATTCCTTTTACTGCATCATGCATGACATCACTCAATGCCAACTCATGGGACACCTCACCACCCACATTCTTCACATGGCAAAATTGAGAGGAAGCTAGAGCCTTCCGGAAGCTTTTCGGTCCAATCCGGTACCGGCCCGGTCCGTCTCCTAGAAAAACGTGCTGTTTTATGAATCTGATTTTTGCGAAAATCCTTTTTATGTCTACTGACCTCACATTTAGGATCTAGACCATTTATATCACTAACTTTTAAATACTGGGTCCAGACTTAGTTACAGATCCCCTGCGAAATGACCGAAATGCCCTTGGTGCCCTATCTTGTCCTATTTTAACCCTAAGGGAAAAATCGTCATTTCACACCTTTCTGAACCTGGTCAAAGCATATACTGGCTCTAGTCAACCTTATTTAGATATGTCTTAGCCCCTAGGCCTGTCCAGAATGACCAGAATGCCCTCCATTCATCTACTGCCCTTTTTGTACAACACAGGGGCATTTTCATAATTCGCACTTTTCCGGGGTTCCGCTGGACACCGGCCCACCTATCAGTCCAAGAGTCTTATTGGGCCTCTAATGGCGCCATTTTTGGGCTTCCTGGGTCCATTACCTATATGGCACGCAGTACGAGGAATCTTCCTCTGCCCTAGTTCACCGAATATTTTAATTATTTTTTAACCGTTTATACACCTTTCCGGACACTGGCTCCTTTTCCCAGATACAGTGTCCTACTGTGTTCAGGCATCCTTGTGAGTTATAACAGTCATCTGACTGAAGTCATCTGATCGCATTCAGCCCCTTTAAAAATACCGATAAATCTCCTACCCGGATCCCTGGAGGCCTCACACTCCCGTCTGGATTTTCTAATTTGCAGATAACTTTTCCTACAGACCTCCTATCGGTGTTCTGTCAGTTTCCCGACATCCGCCCCATAAGGGTGCATCATCCTGTAATTTCTTACTTATATCTGAAATCTAGGGTATCCGGTATAAATTTTTATAACTTTCGGACGATCAGTCCATTTTCGGCTATCTGGAGTCTTTAAAAATTACAGTATTAGGCTGGATGACCCAGCATCACTTGCCCTATCTTCTGGTAAAATCTGGGACTGAAATGCCACCGGTCAGTCCAAACCACTTCTGGCCTAATTTTCTTTAATTATACTTTAGCCCCAGGGAACTTTTCCTTCTTTGCTCTTAAGTCCCTTTATTTGGCTAAAATTACACTTTAAGACCCCACATTTTTGTCTACCTTTCCTTCCTTACCTTAAACTTTCCATATTTGCATTTAAGTCCTTTCTTTTCCTTTCTTTTGCAATTTAATCCTTTTCTTTACATAAAGAACCACATCTTTTTCCTGAAACAGGACTCATATATTCCATTTAATCTGTACATGCAAATCAGTACAGAAATTAAGGATATTACATTATCAGTCGCCACGTCCTCAGCTTCTTGTCGCCACTGGTGGTCTCTTTTCGATCGCTAGAAGTCAACGACTCAGATCGGCTTCCTCTACCGGTATCCACACGAACAACGTTCTAACCACGAACGACGTGCTAGCGCCTCTTGTCCCTCTAGGGCTTTCTCGAGAATCCGTCCTCACTGTCTCTATTTTGGTCGTTTCCTATCTGCAAACCTTTTGCACCCTCCTTGTCACTTGTCAAAAACCCTAGCCCCTAATGTCAAATATATAGGATGCTATCGGTATTCTGACTGAGTTGGATTTCAGAATTAATCTTATATTAATTCTAAAATTAATACAATATCCTATATATTGCATAATTTCATAAGAAACCAATTAAATAAATATAGTTTACATTAAATCCGTCCCACAGATTTAATTTACCTATTCATTTAATTTAAAATAAAGATAAGACAGAATTATATTTGATGTATTCTCATATCAAATTTGAGATATATCAATTTAAATTTCAAATTCAAAAGTGATAGAGATTTAATTTATCCTTATAAATTAAATCTTGCAAATATCTCTTATATTATATATAATATATATACGAATTTATATATATAAATATATATACACATCAACCCTAGATTATTCATTGATTCTGGACATGGCTTAGATTCAATGAATCTGGACAACATAGCCCGTGTTAGGCTATTTTGTGTGCGACCCTGTAGGCGTATATGAAGTTGGCAGTGGGCCAGTTACTATACTGACCCACAAGTGGTAAGCGGTCTCTAGCAAGACATTACGACTACCCAAATCATGTGATGATCGATGAACAATGTAACCTTTCATGCAACCATATCACGTCCCTTTTGTCACATGACATTTTGGTCATGGATAAGGCATGGAGAACGTCGTCATCCTGTTCCTGACTATTACATTCTCGATCCCTGAGTAGTCTGACTATACAAATGGAACTACCTTTCCATTACAGTATGGCCATACATTTCTCAGACTGACTCATCGAGGGGCCCAGTAATATCTCTCTACGAATGTGAGGGACAAATTCCATCTTGACCATTCATATTCCTCCGCATGAAAAACCACTAAGCCCGAACATAGTCTTTATGATCACTCGGTCAAAAGTGACTTTTGACTAGGTCAAAGCTGAGCGTTTGTCATGTAGGAATCCATGATGATCTCAGGTAAAAGGGCATAGTGACATGGTTTGTATATGAGAGAAGCTTATGACTTTACCCATGCAGCTCTCTCATAGCGGGTTGGTCTAACACCTTGTACTTTTACATCTGCCTATGACTTTGATTTATATCTCTATACATCTTCAAAGTCATACTGGTCTTATTTCATCTCTGCTCCCGCATAGATGACCGACCAGGGACATTTAGGATACGATCATGAGTTATCCAAGGATTGTCATTACATTAAACATGCAAATAATGTGATAACACAATTAAGAAATTCATAAATCAACAATGTACAAAATACAATGATGGGCCCCTAGGGCACAATTTCCAACATCCTCCCACTTGGACTAGGAACAATCATTAATTTGTCTCAATCCTATTGACCTAACATGACGCTCATGCTTTGCCTACACAAGCGGCTTTGTTAGAGGATCATCAGCATTGTCTTCTCCTGCTACTTTGTATATTTTTATATCACCTCTATCATTGATTTCTCTAATAAGATGAAATCGCCTGAGTATATGCTTAGTCCTTTGATGTGACTTAGGCTCTTTGGCCTATAAAATGGCACCGCTATTATCACAGAACAAAGTTATTGGATCTGAGATGGTAGGTATCACCTCTAGTTCAGTAATGAACTTCTTGACCCAAACGGTTTCCTTAGCTGTATCAGATGCTGCTATATACTCAGCTTCAATTGTAGAATCTGCTATAGTGCTCTACTTAGAGCTCTTCCAGCTTACTGCTCCATTATTCAGGAGGAATATGTATCCAGATTGCCATTTAAGATTATCCTGGTCAATTTGGAAACTTGCATCTGTGTAACCAGTTACACATAGCTCGTCATCCAATCTACCATAAACTAAGAATAAGTCCTTAGTCCTTCTTAAGTACTTAAGGATATTCTTGACAGTAGTCTAATGGCCCTCACCAGCCTGTTGATATCTATTAGTGATACTTAAGGCAAATGATATCCAGTCGAGTACATAACACAGCTTACATGATAGATCCTATGGACAAGGCATATGGAACCTTACTTATGTGACCTCGCTGATCAAGTGTACTAGGACATGAATCCTTGCTGAGGTGAATACCATGAGATATGGGTATGAAACCCCTCTTTGATTCCTACAAACTAAACCTATGCAGTATTTTGTCTATGTATGTACTCTGACTAAGTCCTAGAAGTCTTTTAGATCTATCTGTATAGATCCTAATTCCTAGGATGTAGGTGGCTTCACCTAAGTCTTTCGTCGAGAAAGACTTTCCTAACCAAGACTTGATAATCTGCAAAGTAGGAATGTCATTCCTAATAAGTAGGATATCATCGACATAGAGTACCAAAAACACAACTGTGCTCCCACTAACCTTCTTGTACACACAAGGTTCATCAATGTTTTGAAGAAATCCAAACTCTTTGACTACTTCATCAAAATGATGATTCCAACTCTGAGATGCTTGCTTTAACCCACAAATGGACCTTTAAAACTTGTACACCTTACCAGAGTCATCGGAACGCACAAACCCTTCAAGCTGTGTCATGTACACGTCTTCAAGGAGCTTTCCATTAAGGCAGGCTGTCTTGACGTCCATCTGCCATATTTCATAGTCATAATATGCTACAATGGCAAGGAGGATTCTGATTGATTTGGCTATTGCAACTAGGAAAAAGGTCTCATCATAGTCCACACCATGAGTTTGAGTAAATCCTTTTGCAACCAGTCGTGCTTGAAGACATTTACATTGTCATCCATGTCAATTTTCTACTTAAAAACCCACTTGTACCCGACAGTTTTTACACCTTCAGGTAGGTCGACTAAGGTCCAAACTTAATTGCCGTACATGGATTGCATCTCAGACTTCATAGCATTTAGCCATTTTTTAGAGTTTGGTCCCACTATAGCTTCTCGGTAGGTAGTTGGCTCATTATTCTCAATGAGTAACACATCAAGATTTTCAGAATTCAGAAATCCATATCTCTGAGGCTAAAGTCGTGCCCTATTAGATCACCGTGGGCCTTGCGTGACTTGAGGAGTCTCAACAACTTGTTATGAGTCTTCTCTATTTTCCATCTGTAGTTCTGCGATATCTTGTGGCTCTCAAACTTCTTCCAGGTGTACCTTGCTCCCGCTGGTTCGTTTAGAGATAAATTCTCATTCGAGAAAGATACCATTTCTGAAAATGAACACTTTGTTCTCAGTGGGGTTGTAGACATAGTCTCCCTTGGTTTCCTTAGGATATATCACAAAAAGGCACTTTGGGGATTTGGGCGCTAATTTATCTGAGGCTTGTTGCTTAACATAGAGCTCGCATCCCTAAATCTTGAGAAAAGATAAACTAGGTGTCCTCCTAGTCTATATCTCATACGGAGTCTTTTCAATTTCCTTAGATAGAACACAATTCAGTGTGAACACAGCTGTCTCTAGGGCATGGCCCCAAAAGAACGGTGGAAGATCTGTTCGACTCATCATGGATCGAACCATATCTAATAGTGTTCGATTCCTCCATTCAGAAATGCCATTCCATTATGGTGTTCCTGGAGGAGTCAATTGTGAGACTATCCCATAATTCCTAAGATAATAATGAACTCTTGGCTCAAATATTCACCACCTCGATCAGATCGAAGGGCTTTAATTGTTTTGCCAAGCTGGTTTTGTACTTCATTTTGAAATATCTTAAACATTTCATAAGATTCATATTTGTGTTTCATTAGAAAGACATACCCATATCTACCAAAATCATCTATGAATGTGATGAAGTACGAATAACCTGCTCTATTATTTGTATTTATCGGTCCACACATATCTGTATATATGAGGCCCAACAAATGAGTGGCCCTCTCACTGTGTCCAGTGAAAGGTGACTTTGTCAACTTTCCTAACAAGCAAGACTCGCAAGTATCATATGATTCAAAATCAAATAAGTTGAGAAATCCATCTTGATGGAGTTTAGAAATGCATTTCTCATTTATGTGGCCCAGACGACAGTGCCAGAGGTATGTCAGATTCAAATCATTTGGTTTGACATTTTTGGTGGTTATGTTATAGATATTTCCATGATTGGGTTGTTCCAAGTTTAATATATAACGATCAACATGCAAATCACCATGAGCATAGAAAACATCATTACGATAAATAGAACATCTATTATTCCCAGCAATGGAAGTATAACCTTCCTTATCCAAATAAGAAAGAGAAATAATGTTACTACTCAAAGCAGGAACATAATAGCAATTGTTCAAAACTAACAAAATCCAAAGGGCAAAACTAATTCATAAGTGCTTACAGCTAAAGCAGCAACCCTTGCTCTGTTTCCAACTCGTAGGTCAACTTCGCCCTTTTTCAGCTTCCTACTGTCCTTTAGGCCCTGTACATTTGTACAAATGTGAGAACCACATAAAGTATCTAATACCCATGTAGTGGAAGTAGAGAGATGAATGTCTATAACATAAATACGTGAAGCGATAGCCCCGCTATCCTTCTTGTTCTTTTTCAGATCTTCAAGGTAGAGCTTGCAATTCCTCTTCCAATGACCAGGTTTATTGCAGAAAAAGTAGACTCCTTCCTTTGGAGGCTTTGCCTTCTTTGGTATAGGCTTGCCTGACTCTTTGGTCTTACTTGATGAGCCATGACCCTTCACTTTACCCTTGCCTTTCTTTTTCATACCTTTTCCTTTCTGAACCATCAAAAATGTACTGGGCTTCTTCTTAACACTCGGCTCAGCAGTTTTAAGCATCCCATGCAGTTCAAAAATAGATTTCTCCATGTTGTTCATGTTGTAGTTCATGATAAACTGGTCATAACTTTATGGGAGTAAGTTCAAGATCAAATCAGTAGCTAACTCCTGGCTCATGGGAAATCCAAACCTCTCAAGGTGATCAATGTACCCTTTCATCTTTGAGACATGAGCATTGACTAATGCACCTTCAGCCATCTTGCAGGAATGTAAGGCCTTAGTGGTCTCATACCTCTCTTGCCTTACCTATTACTGGAACATTTCCTTGAGATGTACAATCATCTCATAAGCCTCCATGTGTTCCAGATCTCTTTAGAGCTCTGGAACCATGGTGGCAAGCATCAAGCATCCCATATCGACAGAGTCTTCCTTATGCTTCATGTAAGTATCTCTCTGAGCTCTAGGAGCATTGGCTGCTGGCTCCTCAGGAATGGGTTGATCTAGGACATGTGCCTTTCTTTCCTGCTTGAGAACAATTCTCAAGTTCCTAAACCAGTCAAGAAAGTTTGTCCCATTAAGTTTGTCCTTCTCAAGGACAGATCATAATGATAATGTAGCAGTATTACTAGTCATCATGATTCTGCAATTAAAATATGCAATTGAATTAGCAATCTCCCACTAAATAAAACAACCCTCAATGTAATAATTAGTGGGTTAAGATCCATATTTGGCTTAAACTTAAGTCAGCTTTTGCAGGACGCTTAAAATTAAGTTATTTAGGTAGGTAACACCTGTACCAATTATATCAAATGTAACTCTTAGATGTTCATGGGATTCCATCATCATATGATCCGGCATGTTTTAATCCTATCTAATGCCTTCAGACTCAAAACCGTTTTGTTAATCTCAATTAAGTCAAACAATAATAAACATTTGTGAGTAGGACCATTACTCTTGCTTATCTCCCCAAGATAACTCAAATGCACCCACTTTGGTGGAGCCTACAAGTGAGCGATCGAGGTTTTGACAAGTGTTCATAAATTGATGGCATTATGACTTAAGATTTCATTTAGAGGTCTTACTTAACTATCTGGTTTACAAAAATGCATGTATCTCAGTTGTATCTCATACAAGTAATATGTATATAGAACATACATGCAGTGATATAATCATAAGATGCATAATTTTGAACATGATACAATATGGCTCACCTATCGTAAGTCCCCTCAAGCCAATGAGAGGAGCTCTTTGATAAGAAAAATAAAGAAACCTCATTTTAACATTCGAGGGGAGTGAGATGAGAAAAGAACGTACATCTAGAGTAAATAGAGGAAGGCACGACACGCAGGCCGTATTTGGAAAAATTACAGCACTTATAATCTAGAGCCATATTGTTCACCATACCCAAACATTCAAGAATCAAAATTCATATTATGTGAAGGGCAATAAATGTTAGAAACCAAAACATTCATACATCAGGAAAGGCAGTATATGTTACGATTATGTTACGCTACGACCAATGAAACATCCTTCCTTAGACCCTTCAGAGTATACTTATGGAAGCAATCTTAACTTTATTAATTCTCTCCTGCCGAGAATCCTGGCAAAAATATAACTGTACTGATTCAGTAATTTTCGTGAGAACTACCATTCTATGTAAGTACCCAGGAAAGACTGGATGAACCGGCTAGGTCCACTCACTTTCAGCCTCCTTAAACAGCACCTACGTACACAATATTTTCTATATTCTGCCAGCACAACAACATTTTCTAGTAAATATCCTTAAATCTCTGTAACATCCCTAATTTATGTACTAAGTTGTATGTACAAGTTGAATAAAATATATGAGATTTTTAGGAAAAGATGTGGCCATATTTATGTAAAGAAAAGGATTTATTGGAAGAAGAAGAAAGTCTAAGAGCCAAAGTGCAAAGTTACGAAAATGCCACGGTGATGCCCTAAGAAACCAGAAGTAAATGGAGGGCATTTTGGTCATTTCACACAATGGATGGATATCAGAGGAAATTTATAGTAAATTATTGTAATTAATATGAGAATTTATGGAGTTGACAGAAGTCAGAAAGGAGTACTGTAGAATTAATTATGGAATTTACGGTGAAAAAGGACACCGATAAAAGGTTAAAGGAAACGTATGAATTTTTTATCAGGACTTCTGGATCTCAGAAAATTAAGAAACTTTGAAAATAATTCATTTTATATTAGAATGAATTTCTAAAAAATGTTATAACAATTAAAGAAAGTGTTTAGCATTTATTCTAAGATCAGGGTAATTTAAGGATATCGGTATAAGGAAAATACATTGGGATTTGTGCCAAATAACTATTGGCCCTAAAAGAGGCCCAATATTTTTGTCCTAGGCCAGCCCAATATGTCTCAAAAGTTATCTTGGAGCTCAAGCCCAATAAGGAATAATTTATGGATTTTGAAAAGAAAAAGAAAAGAGAATACAGTAAGAATTAGGGTTTACACATGGTGGGACCCACAAGGACTAAAAAATGGCGTCAAGAAGAGGAGCTTAGGTGTCCCAAGTGATGTCATGCTAGTGATGTCATGGTGGTGAGGTCATGAGCCAAAGAGAAAAGACATTCCAAGATCAAACCTTTAACCATTAGATCAAATAGTTTCCAAGGTGATCTTGGCCTTCAATTTTCCCAAGACTTTTGCTATAAATAACCCTCATTTGCAAGCCAAAACCGTGAGCAAGAAAGGGGAAGGAAGCTCTTGAAAAATATTTTTCAAGCAAGGAAGAAGCAAGGATCTTGAAGAAGTTTGTAAGGTAAGTTGCTCCCTTGCTTCTAGACTTTGTTCTTATGATTTCTTCTTGAGTTTAAGTTAGTTTTGAGGCTTGAATCTTGGGGAAATGCTGCTGAAATTTCTTTGCATATGTGATAGGAATATGTGTTTATGTTCTAGATAGCTTGCACAAGCTTAAACAAGCTTGAATCACATGATAATGGCTTAGGAATCCATGTGTGTTTGTGAATCCATAAAGGTGTTCTTTTCTGTACAGTACGAAATCACTGTTCATATGTTGGAATTTCATGGTTTTGATGCTTCCAATGGGTTTAGAATGGAATTTTGTGTGGGGTTAGAGTAGGAAAACAAGTATTGGAAGCATTGGAACCAAAATGGGAATTTTTGGAGAAAGGGAGCTTCTTTTCGGTACTGTGCAGAACTTTGTGAAGCAAATGGATTCTGGAATTTTTGAATACATATGTGGATTCTCCATGAAAAATTATGTGGAAATGAACCAAGAGAGTTTAGTTTGGAAAGATATAAACATATGTCACAAAGTAGAGAAATAAAGGGGTATATTGAAGCCTAGACTTGGAATGTGTTTGGAATGGAGTTGTAATTTGGTAATTGTCTTGTAATGTCTAGGTTTTGACATTTGTGGAAAGGAAAGGCCATTTCAAGAAGGGAAGGACAAGGATCTACAAGAGGTAGCAAGAATACTTAACTATAAACTTATGTGCTTTGATTGATTTGCTTACTTGTTATGCATGAAGGTTTGGTTGAGCATGGAATATTATGTGATGATGTTTATGATGATGATGTGCTATGAGTATGTGCCACTCCTTGAAATATATGTCATGACAATATGCATGTTAGAGTTTGCTTATGTATAAGCATGAATTAGCTCCCATTGCATGATAACATGTTAGGCATTTAATCAAACATGCATAACCTTATAGTTTGTATTACTTGCTATTGAGATTTCCATGAAATCTCATTCCTTCCATATCAATAAATATTACTCTAGGTGCTATATCTTCTCAAGGCAAGAGGGTAAATATAGATGGATGACTGTATATAATTTAAAAGAGTGTGCACTTTACTTACAAGATGATGTTTTGGTATGTATATTGCATGCTACTTCCAAATCAGATCTGAGGTAGGGTACTTCCATCGATAGTTTGATTGACTTATCCGACGAGTTTTCATATGAAATTTGGCATGAATATAGTTAAGATAAATATCTTTATATGGACACCAAGAACGCCTCATTTGGTTAAGAATTCAAATTGTTATGAGTTTTCAAATTTGGGAGATAAAAACTGGAATAAGATAATACAGCTACTCAGAGGTAGTGAGGTTCATGCGCTAATTTCATATAGTAAATGAATGAGTTTTTCCGTGATTTTTGGTGATCTTAAAGTACACATTCTGATATTCAAATCAATAGGTAATTAGACTCAATTGGACAAGTATAAAAGGAGAAATGATTTTTGAAAATGGGGTAAAGAAACTGAAACTTTCAGATTTACCAAATGAACAGTAAAGTTCAACGAATAAACTGATTTGATCTGGATAAGGAAACCTCATTTTCATATTTTTCTCTCAAAGTTAAATGAAATATATTTCATTAGAAATTATAATCACCTGAATATGATTTTTCTATATTTAATTATGAATTTCCAAAGTTTAGGTTGTAATCTGGAATTACCAAGTGAACAGTAGCGATGAACAGTATCGTAAGCCCAACTCTTGGAAAGTCATGTTCTTAAGGTATTCCAATGATCTAAGATATTTCAAATTGAGTATATGTAAGGATAGGATTTAAGGTCAATATTTAAGGTTAAGATTTTAAAGATATTTGCTAGAAAATGCCGTTGTGCTAGTAGACTATACAGAGTACTGTGTACGTAGGTGCTGTCTAAGGAGGCTGGAAGTGAGTGGACCTAGCCGGTTCATCCAGTCTTTCCTGGGTACTTACGTAGAATGGTAGTTCTCATGAGGAATTATCGAATCAGTACAGTTATTTTCTGCCAGGATTTCCGGCAAGAGAGATATAATCCACTTTGAGAGTGCTACAGCAAGAGTACTCTTAGAGATATAAGGAAGGATGTTTCAATCTCCACCTTAAAACTTGACCTTAACCTTAACCTTACATATACTCAATTGGAATTATCTTATATTATTAGAATACCTCTTAACCTCAAAAACATAAATTTCCAAGAGTTGGGCTTACGGGTATTGTTCATTGTCACTGTTCACTGGGTAATTCCAGATTATAGCCTGAACTTTTGAAATTCATAATTAAATCTAGAAAAATAATTTTTAGGTGATTCCAATTTCTAATGAAATATATTTCATTCAACTTTGATAGAAAATTATGAAAATGAGGTTTTCTTGTCCAAATCAACTCAGTTTATTCGTTGAAAATTACTGTTCATTTGGTAAATCTGGAAGTTCCAGTTTATTTACCCCATTTTCAAAAATTCATTTCTCCTTGTATACTTATCCAATTGAGTCGAATTACTAATGGGTTTAAATATAAGAACGTGTACTTTAATCTCACCAATTATCGCGGAAAAACTCACTCCTTTACTATATGAAAATCGCATAGGAACCTTACTGTATCGGATGACTTGTTTTATCATGATCCAGAGTTTAAGTCCAACTTTGAAAAATCATATCAATTTGAAAACTTAACCAAATTATGCGTTATTGGTGTCCAATTAAATCTATGGATCTTAGATAGGTTCATGCCAAATTTCATGTGAAACTACATAGAATAAGTTACTCAAACTATCGCTGGAAATGATCTGCCTCAGCTCGGATCCAGTGAGTAAATTCATTATACATACCAATATATCATCATCTAAGTTAAGGGAATGCTTTTCAAGTCATACGCCATTCATACATCCACAATTACCTCCTTCCTTGTGATGTTCCAGCACCTAGATCATGGTTATGGGGGGTGATATTCTAAAGAATCTCAGTAGCAAACAATACCAAACAATGCATGTATTAATGTAAAGACTTGTGCTTGCTTGTGAAAGTGTAATCATAGTGTGATGAGCATGCTTCCATGTATCATATGAAATACAATTGGCCAAAGTAATCATAAAATAACAGAGCTTCAATCATCTACCATACACACACAATTCAACCAAGCCATAGCACAATCAAGCATACATTACACACATACAAGTTTAGGGTAAGTTCACTACCTTAGATCTAAGCTTTCTTTCTTATGCTTGCACTTGCTTCCCAAGCTTTCCAATCATGAAGCTTTTTGGTCAATCATTCCCTAACATCTTCTTAGATGTTTCAAGGTCCTAAACACATTCATATTCATTACATAATCCATTAGGACCATGAACTCAAACATTACTCAAGACTATCTCTCTTGAACATTCAACTTGCTTTAACTAACTTAACTTCCTTTAATTTTTACCAATTGGCTTAGCCTTTGAATCAATTGATGTCTTGGTGAGAACCCACAAGGAAAAGATCCCACGAACCCATAACCAATCTGAAATATACTCACCCCAAGAAAGCTAAATAGAGGTCTGGTGATCCACTTGAACCTTTGAGCATGGAAGAACAAGGACCCAAAGTGTTTGAAGATGCCACAAGGTTGATCAAGCCTTGATAAATTTGTTAGTTCAATGAAGAACCCTAGAGAGAATCCACTCTCAAATTGGAGGTGCAAAAACGCAGCCTTTCATTCCCCAAATTCAAGTCTGCCTCCAAGAGTGAGGTTTACAATATCTTATAGGGTTACATTGAGAATTTGACCTAAAAGGCCTTAAAATAAAATTTGAACATCATAACAAGTCCAAAATATGATTAATTAGGCCCAAAACAAAAATAAAATAAAAAAAGTCTTCTCATGTGTTATCCTTGATCCAAGCTCCTTAAGTTGAGGTCTCCAAGCCCAAGATATGATCAACAGCTCCATTTTCAGCCCAAATGATGTTAGTGACGTCCTCAGCTTCTCCATCCAGATTTGATGCTCCAACAAATGCCATTTGCTTTGTCAAGGTGTCTTGTACTAGCCCACTCAAAGTTTCCTTAATCCTTTTAGCTCTTGCTCTTGTGATTGGTCCAGTTGGAATTTGCAATGGGTTATTAGCTTGTTGTATCGCATCATTCCCTCTCTCCTGAAAAGGATTCGACCTCGAATCATCGCCTGTATCAAAAAGAGATAAATTAGCCACATTGAAAGTAGCACTAACATTATACTCACCAGGTAAATCAATTTTGTAAGCATTGTCATTGATTCTTTCAAGCACTTGAAATGGACCATCTCCTCTTGGAGCTAATTTGGACTTTCTTTGAGTTGGAAATCTTTCTTTCCTCATATGCACCCACACCCAATCACCAGGATTAAAGAGAACACGCCTTCTTCCTTTGTTAGCCTTGGATGCATATTGCTCATTTTTCTTTTCAATTTGTTGTTCCACCCTTTGATGAAGTTCTTTCACCATTTCAGCTTTCTTTGTCCCATCAAGACTTGCCCTCTCATCAATAGGCAATGGTAATAAATCCAAGGGAGTTATGGGATTAAAACCATACACTATTTCGAAGGGAGAATAATCAGTAGATGAATGCACACTCCTATTGTAAGCAAATTCAATGAATGACAAGCAATTTTCCCAATTCTTCAAGTTCCTTTGAATCACAGTTCTAAGCAATTGAGTTAAAGTTCTATTAACTACTTCAGTTTGTCCATCAGTTTGTGGATGACAAGCAGTAGAAAACAATAATTTAGTACCCAGCTTACCCCACAAAACCCTCCAAAAATGACTCAAAAATTTTGTATCCCTATCAGAAACAATACTTTTAGGAACACCATGAAGTCTTACAATTTCCTTAAAGAACAAATCAGCAATATATGTGGCGTCATCAGTTTTATGCCAAGGAATGAAATGTGCCATTTTAGAAAATCTGTCAACACCCACAAATATGGAATCCATTCCCTTTCTTGACCTAGGCAAACCCAAAATAAAATCCATTGATATATCTACCCAAGGTTCACTAGGCACTGGTAAGGGGGTGTATAAACCATGTGGCAAGACTCTAGATTTAGCCCTTTTACAAATTATGCATTTAGCACATATTCTTTCCACATCACGTTTCATTTTAGGCCAAAAGAAATGTTCATGCAAAACATCTAAAGTCTTTTTCACACCAAAGTGACCCATTAATCCTCCCCCATGTGCTTCTCTCAAGTAATTCTCTTAAAGAAAATTGAGGCGCACACAATCTATTTTCTTTAAACAAGTAGCCATCAACCCTATAAAACTTTTCAAATGCTTTCTTTTCACAAGCAAGAAACACTTCAGCAAAATCGGCATCAGTACCATACAATTCCTTGATATAATCAAAACCAAGCAACCTCGTATTTAGAGTAGTGAGAAGAGTATACCTTCTTGACAATGCATCAGCCACTACATTTTCTTTACCTTTCTTGTATTTGATGACATATGGAAATGTCTCAATAAATTCCAGCCACCTTGCATGTCTCTTGTTCAGCTTACCTTGACCCTTAATATGCTTCAAAGATTGATGATCACTATGAATTACAAATTGTCTAGGCCAAAGGTAGTGTTGCCAATTCTCCAATGCTCTCTTAAGTGCATAGAGCTCCTTGTCATATGTTGGATACTTCAAGGCTGCTCCATTTAACTTTTCACTAAAATAAGCAATTGGCTTTCCTTCCTGCATCAAAACAGCTCCTATTCCAACTCCAGATGCATCACATTCAATCTCAAAAGTTTTGTTAAAATTAGGCAATGCTAACACAGGTGCAAAACACAATCTATCCTTAAGTTCAATGAATGCAACATCTTGTTCTTTATCCCATTTAAAACCAACAAATTTTTTTATAACTTCAGTAAGTGGTGCAGCAAGTGTGCTAAAATCTTTCACAAAGCACCTATAAAAACTAGCCAAGCCATGAAAGCTTCTCACCTCAGTTATGCTTTTAGGTGTTGGCCATTCTTTTATAGCTCTTATCTTTTCTTCATCAACTTCTATTCCTTTAGCACTCACCACAAAGCCAAGAAAAACAATTTTATCCATACATAAATCACACTTTTTCAGATTTGCAAACAATTTTTCCTTTCTCAAAACATCAAGCACACAATGCAAATGATCCAAATGCTCCTCCAGACTTTTGCTATAAATCAGAATATCATCAAAATAAACCACAACACATTTTCCAATGAAAGCATGCAAGACATGGTTCATTAATCTCATGAACGTGCTAGGTGCATTAGTTATCCCAAATGGCATTACTAACCACTCATACAAACCATGTTTTGTTTTGAAAGCTGTTTTCCACTCATCCCCTTCTCTCATTCTAATTTGATGGTATCCAGATTTCAAATCAATCTTAGAAAAGACAATGGAACCATGCAATTCATCAAGCATATCATCTAATCTAGGAATGGGATGGCGATACTTTACAGTGATATTGTTAACTGCTCTACAATCAATGCACATCCTCCAAGTTCCATCTTTCTTGGGCACCAGAAGCACTGGAACTGCACATAGACTCAAACTTTCTCGAACATATCCTTTTGCCATGAGCTCTTCCACTTGCTTTTGAAGCTCCTTTGTTTCTTCTGGATTGCTTCTATAGGCTGGCCTATTAGGAATTGTTGCTCCTGGGATGAAATCAATTTGATGTTCAATTCCTCTTGTGGGTGGTAATCCAGGTGGTATTTCTTCAGGAAACACATCTCCAAATTCCTGCAACAAAGAACCAACAACACTTGGAAAAGAAAAGCTAGAGTCATTAGTGTTCAAAAAGGATTCCTTGTAAACAAGGAGAAGCAAATGTTGTTCAGCCAAAAAGGCACTCCTTACTTCACTTCCCTTTGCATAAAAACTCATCTTCTTTTCTTTTTTCTCTTCACTCTCTTTTTTTTGAATTTCTTTCCTCTCTTTACTCCTCTCTTTTTTTTGAATTTCTTTTCTCTCATTTTTCAGTTCACTCTCTCTTTCTTCTCTCTCTTTTCTCATCTTGAGTTGATCCTCATACACTTGCTTTGGAGTCAATGGTACATGAGTAACGGGTCTATTGTTCATTACAAAAGAATACCTATTGGTAAACCCATCTTTCTTCACCTTTCGATCAAACTCCCAAGGTCTTCCCAAAAGCAGATGTCCAGCATGCATAGGAACAACATCACACAATATTTCATCACAATATTTGCCAATTGACAAAGAGACCAGAACTTGCTTAGCAACCTTAATTTCTCCACATTCATTCAACCATTGCAGCTTGTATGGTCTAGGATGTCTAACAGTAGGCAAATTTAATTTCTCAACCAATGTAGTGCTTGCAACATTTGTAACACTCCCACCATCAATTATCAAATTGCATACCTTGTTATTAATTGGGCAGCGAGTATGGGAGATATTTTCCCTTTGCTCATTCAACTCTTCCTCCTTCACTTGATAATTTAAGGCTCTTCTAACCACAAGGCATTCTCCTTCCACAGCATATTCAATCCCATCATCACTAGCGTCTTCAAGTAGGGGCATAGAGTCATCACTTTCACTCTCACTTTCAGTCACAACTTCGTTATTTTTCAAAATCATGACTCTCTTGTTGGGGCATTGAGAAGCAATATGACCTGTACCCAAACACTTGAAACACTTTATATCTCTATTTCTAGAAGTTTGGAAATCAGATTTACCTTTGCTTTTTGATGAAACTTCTTCTTTGCCTTTAGTGGTCTCCTTTTGGATAGCTTTTTCTCCTTTCCTCCAATTCTGTTTGAAAGAAGAACTTGATCCAGAATGAAATTTTGAAGCACCTTTACGCTTGAGTTGCTTTTCCACCTTAATGGCCATATGCACCATGTCTTCTAGCTCAACATAATGATGCAATTCCACTACGTCAGCTATATCTTTGTTCAAGCCACTTAGAAATTGAGCCATGGTTACTTCTCTATCTTCTTGCACATTAGCTCTTATCATGGCTAATTCCATCTCCTTATTGTACTCCTCCACACTCTTAGAACCTTGTGTAAGGGTCTGCAACTTTTGGTAAAGCTCTCTAAGATAATGGTTGGGAACGAATCTCTTCCTCATTAGAGCTTTCATTTCTCTCCAAGTTGTTATAGGCCTCTCTCCATTATTCCTCCTATTAATGCCCAATTTATCCACCAAACAATGGCATAATCAGTGAATTCTATTGCTGCCAACTTCACTTTCTTGACTTCAGAATAATTATGACACTCAAAGATCATTTCTATTTTCTTTTCCCACTCTAAATAGGCTTCAGGATCACTTCTACCTTGGAATGGTGGTATTTTCATCTTGATGCTTCCAAGGTTTCCATCTACTCTATCTCTCCCCCTTGGGTTATTTCTGCCATGTCTTCTCCCATACCTATCCCCTCTATGCCTATTCCCTATTAGTTCAGCTTCAGATTCAGAATTGAATTCACCCTCACTATCACCAACTTCATTATTTCCAGATTCAAAGTCATCCATAGAAACCCCCCTTTGCCTTTCATGCCTTCTAGGATTTGGTCGAGACCTTTGCAGATTTGTAATCCGTTCATCTTGTCTATCCATTCTATCCCTTGTCTCTCCATAAACCAAATTCATCCGTTCAAAATGCTGCTGCATTGCCCTAAGGGTGTCGTTGACACTTATTGGATTTTCACCTCCACCAGATGTTCCATCTGCATTACACATTGAGACTTCAAGAAAAATAATCGTGTTAGTGAAATAGAGTCCCTCACAAATTTTCTTACATGTTTCCCTCAAGAATGACACTCAACACTCGTGTTTCACTCAAACTTAGCTTTTAAATTGAGGTATGTCACTCTTGCTTTTTTTTCACTCTTAAATCCCTCTTGAGGCTCTTTAAAGAACTAAGCAATTTAAACAAAGCAATCACAATATGCAGAATCAGCCAACACTTGGGAACATTGGGACATCAAGTGTAACATCCTGATTTTTGGTATAGGAGAACTGGGAAGTAGTCTGATATGGGCAGGCTGCTAAAATCGTAGTCCTAGGGTAGTAATCTGATATGGGCGGATCACTTACCTGTATTTTGTAGGATCCGAGGGATGAGCTAAGTCCTTCAGGATGTAAAGATGAGTTAAGTCTTTAACCTACAGAATCGGGACAGTTCGCCTAGGTTCAAAATGAGGAATGTGAGGAATATCCTAAGTCTTAAGCCTAGGAATTCTGCAGGAAGCTTGATATGGGCTGGCTCCTGTGTAAGATAACCTGATATGGGCGGGTTGTCGAGCTTTTCAATTAACAATGACTCCCGAAGAGTTTAAGGGATGAGTTATTGAAAGAGAATTTCTAGAACTTAAGATAAGGGATGAGAAGATGAGAATAGATGCCAGAAAGAGAATGTAGGGGCAAAATCGTAATTATGGGAAAGATCGGGCTGGTAGCCGATGAGTACCATATTTTTCCAGAAAATAGAGAAAATTATGCTGATCATTTCACTGAACTATGAAATGTGCATACGAGGTCTCTATGAGTATGAAAGAATTATGGAAAGTTTAAGGACAAAAAGGTGGGGTCCTTAAGTGTAATTTTAGCCAAATAAAAAGGGACTTAAATGAAAAGAAGAAAAGTTTCTTGGGGCTAAAGTGTAATTAAAGAAAGTCAGGCCGGAAGTGGTTTGGACTGTCCGAAAGCATTTCAGTCCCAGATTTCACCGGTAGAGAGAGCAAGGGACGCTCGGTAATCTGGCATAATACCGGAATTTTTGAAGACTCCAGATAGCCAGAAATGGACTGGTCGTCCAAAAGTGATAAAAATTCATACCGGATATCCTAGATTTCAGATCTAGGTGAGAAAATACAGGATGATGCGTCCTTATGGGGCGGATGTCAGGAAACTGACAGAATACCGATATGAGGCCTGTAGAAAAAGTTATTCGCAAATTAGAAAATCCAGACGGGAGTGTGAGGCCTCCGGGTATCCGATAGGGAAATTTATCGGTATTTGAAAAGGGACTGAATGAGTTCGGATAACCTCGGTCAGATGAATGATATGACTCACAGGGATGCCTGAACACCGCAGGCCAGTGTATCGGACAGAAGGAGCCGGTGTCCGGATATGTGTATAAACGGTGAATAGTAGATAAAATATTCAATAATTATCGACAAGGGAGGATTCCTCGTAATGCGTGCCATGAAGGTATTGGACCCAGAAAGGCCCAATAATGGCGCCAACAGAGGCCCAGTAAGACACTTGGACTGATAGGTGGGCCAGTGTCCGGCAGAACCCCGAAAAAGTGCGAAATTATGAAAATGCCCCTGTGTTGTACTAAAGGGGTAGTAGATGTATGAGGGCATTTTGGTCATTCTGGACAGGTCCAGGAGCCAAGGCACATACAGATAAAGTTACTTAGAGTCAGTATATGCCCTGATAGAGTACAGAAGGGTGTGAAATGACGATTTTACCCTTAGGGTTAAAATAGTGCAAGGAAGGGCACCAAGGGGTATTTTGGTAATTTGCCGAGGGATGTTTCTTGGGAATCGAGCCATCAGAGTACTTGAGCTTGATCAGGATCCAAGACAACATTCCCAGAGCCCAAAAACGTAGCCCATGAAGTATGTGGGAAAAAGTGGCATTAAAATACTATTTTAATGCTGTTTCAATAAAGTAAAGTTACTTGGTTGGCACGATAACCGAGGAGGTGATCAGATAAAGTCCGGGACTTATCTGGATAGCATTGGAAGGCGTGAAAGGTCCCTTCCAGGTGCCACATGGCTCAATCTTAGAGGCAGAAGAAAAGTTGAGGACACGTATTACGGTGCAAGACTCTGGACCGATACTGGATTGGACTGAACTGCTGAGTCAGCTGATGAGGTGTCCAGGAATTGTGACATGTGAAGAATGTGGAGATGAGGTGTCCTGGATGATGTCATGCATGATGCAGTAAAAAGAAATAAAGAAAAATAGGAAAATCCAGGAAAAATCAGGACATGTTCAGATGGCTTCAAAATTACAGAAATGCCATCCATTAAAGCTATAAATACCCCCTTCCCCTCCCATTTTATGCATCCCACGTTTTTGGCAAGAAAAGAGAGAGAAAGAAGAGAGAGAAGGAGGAAGAAAGAAAGAAAGAAAGGATGTTCTGGTGGAGTTGGAAGCAGTATAGAAGTTCTGGAGTTCTGCTTTTGAGGTAGTAACTAATCCTAGCTCTTATGTAATGTCTTTGTGATTTGTTGTGCTATTGTTTGGTTGGATTGTTGTCTTATATGTTATGCTTGAAGCTCTATTACAATGCTATGATCATATGTTATTGAATATGGAAGCACGCAGCATACTTATCTGTACACAATCACAAGCAAGCACCGTCACTTTGCATTACATATATTGTTATGATTATTACTACTGAGATTCCCCCGAATCTCATTCCCATATATAATATTATAGGGGAGGTTCTGTCAAAATAAAATCTGGAAATTTTGAGAGACGCCGTTAGGCTGCCAAGATTCTGGCAACGAAGAAGGAACAAAGAAAGGACTGTCTAAGGAGGCTGGAAGTGAGTGGACCTAGCCGGTTCATCCAGTCTTTCCTGGGTACTTACGTAGAATGGTAGCTCCTACGGGAATTATCAAATCGGTACAAGATCGGTTACTTTCTACAGAATGAATGTAGCGGTTGTGCTGCCAGATTTTAGGCAGGGAAAGCTGTAATAGAAATATGAGAATTTTGTGTATGCCTTGTTGTATGACATTTTATTATTTAATAATAAATGTTGTTTGGCATGTTCAATTTGTGAATGGGGAATTAAGGGAGAAATTCGCAGGTCCTGAGGTAGCAGTGTTCTGGCCTCAGTTTGACCTAGTAAACGAAGGAGTTTGGCTATGAAATTTGGAAGGCTAGTCGTACACATCTGGGGCATTACGTGGATAGGTAATAAGCCTCATTTGGATGTGTAGAATTAGATTAATTAATTTTCAAATTAAAGGTTCAGAATAAGGAACTTAAGAGTAAAATTTCGAATTTCTGGGCTTAAGTTAAGATATATCAAGCTAATATCGCTTCCGTAAGTGTACTCTGAGGAGTCTAAGGAAGGATGTTTCATCAAGAGTATTGAATAAGGACTTTCAAGAAGAATCAGAAATAGATTCTGGGTATGAAGATGATTTGCTCAAAACACTTCCAGCACAACAATTTTTTTTTCATTTTTTTTCTTTTTCTTTTTTTTTCTGTTTTCTTTTTGTACTATTTTCTTTTTCTCACTGAACAATGCAAGGAAAATCACGAAAATACCATAAACATAACAGAATGAGCAATCTGAACCCAGAAATTCCAGAAAAACGCGTCCCTTTCAGAATTGGTATAACTTGCCCTAGAAAACTCGGATTTAGATGAAACCAAAACGAGCAGAAAAAAGAGATTCTGAACTATGAAAATGACCTATTAAACTTCATAAAACTCAACGGAAAGGTGGATGAACAAGAGCAACAATTTTGATCACGGACTAAAACGCAAAAGACGAACAGACACAAACAAAAACACCAAAATTACGAACGAAATTGAAGGTAAGCAAACATAAAGATATGACCTGAGTTTAGATCCAAAGCTCTGGTACCAAGATGGTGAGAACCCACAAGGAAAAGATCCCACAAACCCACAACCAATCTGAAATATACTCACCCCAAGAAAGCTAAATAGAGGTCTAGTGATCCACTTGAACCCTTGAGCATGGAAGAACAAGGACCCAAAGTGTTTGAAGATGCCACAAGGTTGATCAAGCCTTGATAAATCTGTTAGTTCAATGAAGAACCCTAGAGAGAATCCACTATCAAATTGGAGGTGCAAAAACGCAGCCTTTCATTCCCCAAATTCAAGTCTGCCTCCAAGAGTGAGGTTTACAATATCTTATAGGGTTACATTGAGAAATTTGACCTAAAAGGCCTTAAAATGAAATTTGAACATCATAACAAGTCCAAAATATGATTAATTAGGCCCAAGACAAAAATAAAATAAAAAAAAGTCTTCTCATGTATTGTCCTTGATCCAAGCTCCTTAAGTTGAGGTCTCCAAGCCCAAGATATGATCAAAAGCTCCATTTTCAGCCCAAATGATGTTAGTGACGTCCTCAGCTTCTCCATCCAGATTTGATGCTCCAACAAATGCCATTTGCTTTGTCAGGGTGTCTTGTACTAGCCCACTCAAAGTTTCCTTAATCCTTTTAGCTCTTGCTCTTGTGATTGGTCCAGTTGGAATTTGCAATGGGTCATTAGCTTGTTGTATCGCATCATGTCTTGACCTTACCCTACACAATTTCACCTTTTGAATCCATTTATGAACTCAAAATAATCAAATTCCAGTAACAATGCACGATTCTGTATAGATTTTGAAAAGCATACATAATTCTTCCAAAAATCTCATTTTAAGACCATTGGAAGCATCAAAATCATGAAATTCAAATCACTGTTCATGCGAGTGAACAGTAACCGAAAGGAATTTTCAACATTACAACCTTTAATTCCAATGGTTTCCAAGGTTCAAAACCTATCCAATCCTACACAAAATCATCATATAAACTCAATGGAAGCATTAAATCATTGAAACTCCATCTCTTTCCATCATGAACAGTGCATGAATAGTGCAACCCGAAATGTTCTTCCATGGTAAAGTCAAGAACATCAACTTAATCCAACAACCAATCATGCAACTAGCTTGTTTAAGCTTGTCTAAACTATCTATGACATAAAACTCATGTTCCTCTCACATATACATAGAAATTCCAGCAGCATTTCCCCAAGATTCAAGCCTCAAATCCAACTTAAACTCAAGAAGAAATTGTGAGAACAAAGTCTAGAAGCAAAGGAGCAACTTACCTTACTAGCTTCTTCAAGATCCTTGCTTCTTCCTTGCTTGAGGAAATATTTTGCAAGAGGTTCCCCACACTTTCTCCTCCACAGTTTTGAGCCAAAATGAGGAGGTATTTATAGTAAAATCTTGGGAAAAGTGAAGGCTAAGATTACCTTGGGAACTATTTGATCTAATGGTTAAAGGTTTGATCTTGGAATGTCTTTTCTCTTTTCACTTATGACATCACCACCATGACATCACTTGGGACACCTAAGCCTCCTCTTTGGTGCTATTTTGTGTGTGTGAGTTCCAAGAAAAGTTTCAACCCAATCCAATCCCATCCAGTTCAATCCGGTACCGGCCCGATCCGATTTTCCGTAAACCGGCCTATTTTCTTAATCTAATTTTTATGGGACTTCATAATATATATTTTTTCAATATTTAAATAATTCATACCATTGACATTCTCATACAGGGTTTAAATTTAATTTTAAATGCCTTGGAAAATTACCAAAATATCTTTAGTGCTTTTCCTTGCACTTTATTAAACCCAAGGGTATAATTGTCATTTCTGACCTCTTTAGACCTTGTCAAAATATATATTGACTCCGACTAACCTTTCCTGCACTTGTCTTGGTGTTTTGGCCTGTCCAAAATGACCAAAATGCCCTCCATTCACTTCTGGTTTCTTAGAGCATCACAGGGGTATTTTCATAATTTCTCACTTTTTCGGGGTTCCACTGGACACTGGCCCACTTATCAGTCCAAGTATTTTATTGGACCTTAATGATGCCATTTTTGGGCCTTTTAGGTTTCAACACTTTCTCCTCCACGGTTTTGAGCCAAAATAAGGGGTATTTATAGAAAAATCTTGGGAAAAGTGAAGGCTAAGATTACCTTGGGAACTATTTGATCTAATGGTTAAAGGTTTGATCTTGGAATGTCTTTTCTCTTTTCACTTATGACATCACCACCATGACATCACCAACATGACATCACTTGGGACACCTAAGCCTCCTCTTTGGCGCCATTTTGTGTGTGTGAGTTCCAAGAAAAGTTTCAACCCAATCTAGTCCCATCCAGTCCAATCCGGTACCGGCCCGATCCGATTTTTCGTAAACTGACCTATTTTTTTAATCTAATTTCTATGGGACTTCATAATATATATTTTTTCAATATTTAAATCCTTCATACCATTTACATTATCATACTGGGTTTAAATTTAATTTTAAATGCCTTGGAAAATTACCAAAATATCCTTAGTTATTTTCCTTATACTTTATTAAACCCAAGGGCATAATTGTTATTTCTCACCTCTTTAGAACTTGTCAAAATATATATTGACTCCAACTAACCTTTCCTGCACTTGTCTTGGTATTTTGGCCTGTCCAAAATGACCAAAATGCCCTCCATTCACTTCTGGTTTCTTAGGGCATCAAAGGGGCATTTTCATAATTTCTCACTTTTCTGGGGTTCCACTGGACACTGGCCCACCTATCAGTCCAAGTATTTTATTGGGCCTTAATGACACCATTTTTGGGCCTTTTAGGTTTCAATACCTTAGTGGCACAAATTCCTAGCAAACTCTCCCGGCAATATTCATAGGGTATTTATTCCACTGTAAATTCCATTAAAAATTCTACAGGATTCCCTTTCTGATCCTGTCAATTTTATAAATTCTTATATCAAGTATAGGAATTTACTGGAAGGCCTCATCTGATTCTGAGATCCAAAAAATATTGTAATAATTTTATCTAACTTCAGAAATTTATATCAATTTTTCGGGAACTCAAATCAAAATTCTTATTTACGTCGAACAACCCGGAATAATTTTCTCTATCTACTGGAAAAATTTGGGTCCAATCAGAACACGGTAATTTTTGGCCTATTTTTTTACAAATTTCCCATAATTACACTTTTGCCCCTTGATTTATCATAATTCACCTTCATGTCCTTAACTTTTCAAATTTACATTTAAAGACCCCACATTTTTGTCTACCTTTACTTTTATTCTTAACTTTCCATAATTTCACTTAAGTCCTTACATTTTCTTTATTTTTCAATTTAATCCCTTTCCTTACATGAATAGCCATATATTTTCCTAAAAAACCTCACATATATTTCATTCAATATGTACATACAAATCAGTACAGAAAATTTAGGATGTTACATTTCTCTCCCCTTTAAAATAAATTTTGTCCTCAAAATTTACTGAGTACCTTAGTCCATTATCTTGGATATATATCTTCTGTATATCTCTTTCTATTTTATGACTAAGGATTGGGGTATTTATCTCTTATCTTCTATCTTCTCATCTAGCGGAGTGCTTTCATTATCCACTTTATGTCCATTCTATCATTACTTTTCTTATCTGAATCAACTCATTTAGAGTTGAATATTACTTCATGTTGTTACTTACTCACTTGCTATGGATCCATTTGCTTATGGACAACTCATTGTACTAGACTTGTGAGTAGTGTCCATTTTTTCATATAAAACTCTCACAAATATTACTGTATTCAGGAGTTTCCCTCACTCACTCATCACACTTTCTAACACTTATCCCTAATTACTTCTCTTAGCATCTCACGGAATTCTTTAACATCCGAAAAGCTTCATCCTCTTTTCGTATATAAACTCTTATAACTCTATTGTTGCTCTTATCATCTTTAACGATTCAACATCATACAGAGAGAGGACTTATGCAGTTATTCTTTTCTTTACTTTACTGTTAAGTAGGAGCACATACTCTAACATGCATAATGCCTGGCCAATATCTTGCAGGACTGTATACCTGCTCATAAATGCAAAGCTCTAACATTGGAGCTCAAGCATTTTTTTCTTGAACATGCACAGCTCTAACACTTGGAGCTTACACAGCTCTAACATTCAGAGCTTTAGCGTATTTTCAAACATAACATACTGCCTGGCATTTTATACAAGGAGTGAAAGCTCTCATCTCTATCTGTAGCATAACATTCATCATCTTATCCCTTTTTCAATAAGGGCCCTCTCTATTTGCTCATAAAATGCACATTTCTCATTGCATGCCACATTTATCATAGTGTATCTCATTACATACTTCTCATGTTGTATCGTGGCATATTTAGCTAAATCTGGCTATATCATGGTGTATCTACTCTTTCATAACTTATCTTGCCTTATTATGATATATTCTGAGATGCTTGATATATTTTGAGATGCTAGAAACATTCTCTTCAACTTATAACTTTATCCTCATCTTAGGAATCTCTATTAATCTCACTTCATTTCTCTTGTAAGAAGATTCTGAGTTTAGTCTATAATAATAATAAGGCTATCTGAACTAACATCGTGGGTACTCTCTCTCCTATGAGTTAACAACTGGTGAAGCGCCTTTACCTTAACTTTGTCTTTGGCATTCATCTTCTCACAGAGATATTACATTGTACTCATATCTGCATAGATCATTACTTTCTTTAGGCTAGGTTTAACTGTGACCTCGGGATCTAACTGTGATCAACCGTTAGCCTCTTCAGAGTCTAACTGCGACTCTAGAATGTTAGGATCTAACAGTGATCCTCCAGAATCTAACTGTGATCCTGTTGTACTGTATCATTATCTCTGGAAGATCTTAAACCAACAGACTAAGTTATATGGTTAGTTACCTTCACTTAGTTACTACTCAACAGATAATTCCCCAAGACTGGACACAGAAGCTAATATTATATATTTAGACTTTACTCATTTTATCTAGTATTGAGGAATTTCTTACCTCATTCTCATCTTTCATAACCTTGCTATATCCCTGACTACAGGGAGCTACATAGGCTCTACCGTGCACATAACTATCATGATTTCTATACCTCATCTGAAGGGCATAGTTTCATAATGAGCTGCACTGTCCATTCTCTTGGCTCTATTCATAAGCAATCTAATTTTATTGCAAGAATAATCTAGCTCTATTGCGAGAATATTAGCTTCTATTATATAGACGCTGCTCACTCTCAAAGCTATATTATCTTTTATGGCTTTATCTTATCTCATTTCATGCTCATGATACATCATTCATATATCTTATCCCCATTAAAGGAATATATTCTAAGTACCATAATCACATGTCTATGGATTTTCCATCAATATTCATCTCTAATCTCATTCTTTGTCTAACTTTGATTCTCAGTCTAAACCTTAGGGATCAACTGGCTAACTGTTTCATTTATCACTTTTCTATTGCTTTATCATCATTACCAGGTTAAATTATCTAACTGCATGTCGTATGGTATGGGAGCAACATAACTTTCTCATAACTTCCTCATCTTCTATGTACTCTACCCTACATGTACTGAAAAAGGGGAGTATTCATTCGTCATAGCACACTCTAACATCATAAGATGCCATTATTTGAGCATTCTCTATCATGCATATCATTATATGACAACTGCAAGGACTGCAACTTATCATCATAATCTATGGCAACATAAACCATCTCATCATCTCATAACTTTGCTCAACCATCCATTATATGCATACTGCAATTAACCGATTAACTAGGTAAGCTGTTTAAGCATTCTATCCCTTTATCATCTTATCTGCCAGATCCCAAATATTCATTCATGAGCTTGTGATAAATACTCAGCTACTTAGGCTGCCACATTACCCCTTGCTAGGGTACATACTCAACCCTCACTGCTCTTTCTTACATGAAGATAGGGGAGTCACTCTATCTTTAAAATTATGGCCACCTTTCTCTCTCTAGACATCATACATTTTTGTTTCTAATCTGGTACACATCCACTGCTCTACTGAACTTCTGTGACTACCTGAGAAATTTCTTGTAGCACAGAATTCAATTCATGAATAAACTTCTCGACCATTCAACTCTCACTAACCTTATGGATGAACTTGGCTAATTATTCATCAAAGGGTTTCTCTTTCTCTACATTAACCCTTAGCCTCATGCTCATCTCTATCTAACTGAGAGGAATGCTTTTCATAAAATTATTGAAGAAATACTTCTTAGGTGAGTGGATCAATCTCCATCTCTATGGGGTAACTTCCATATCTCTCTACTATCTCTTAACTCTTTCTATCTGTATATCAGTCTCAGTCTGCTCTAGACTGGGATGTGGTTCCTTTCTAGTCTTCTTCTACGGATCCTGACTAACTTAAGTCACATGGATCTCACTCATCATCTAGCACTATTACTTTTGTTCTCTAGGGTGCTCTCCCCTAGGTCTGCTAGGTTACTGTTTCTTTGTGATGGAATCTCTCTATCTTGGGAACATTAGCTCTCTAACTATTAACCATCACATCTTTAACTTTAAGCCATATGTTAGGCTCATTCTCAGGCAAGTCTGATTCTAACTTTTAATCCTTTTGTTCAGGAAAGACTAACTGAACAACTTCTTTCGTAATGTAGATCTACTCCTGAGGGTATTACAGAGGACCTACTTCTGAGCATCTTTTTAAATTAATATGTATCTCTGTATCTTATACTATTTAGCTTGCTTGCATCTCGTGCTAAACCTCTAACTGATAAACTTCAGTGAGGCTAGCATCTTCATTCATTATCAGGTCTCTGTGCATCCTAGTCGCGACCTGAGTGTTTACTAGTCGCGACTCATATTCTCTATAAACTTTAGTCGCGACCATCCCATTTTACTCATCACGACTTGGCGGCTCTGTGTACTTCAGTTATGACCACAGGTTTTCTCTCGTCGCGACTTGATAGCTCTGTGACTTTTCGTCGTGGCCAATGGTCTTTACTCGTCACGACCAAAACACCTCTGTGATTATTTGTCGCGACCCGTGTCTTAACTAGTCACGACTTAACTTCTCTGGGACTTCTTGTCGCGACCTAAACTATTTCACATTGGGACCTATACATAGCTGTCTCTAAACATTCTGTTATATTATTCTTACCCAATCTTTACTCTAACAATGACCAATTCTTATTCTCAATTTTGATGAGCCTGAGCGATTTGAAACTCATCCATATCTATCTATTATAATTGAATTAAATACATATTCACATAAATGTTCAACGAACTACCATTTCATTATATCACATCAAAACTCATTTCATATCACCATAGCATTTGTACATACATTACATACATGCCAATTACATATTTGGGGTAAGTCATAACTATTATCCAGCTATATGATTATTTTATACTATTTACATATTTACATTACCCCTCATCCCTTTTTACATTTTTTTCTAGGGAATCGTAAACTGCAAGTACTTTTGCATACGAAAATGTCACCCTTTTCCCATAAACTGACTTAACTTTACATGCCATGTAGGGGTATATGGCAATATCTGACTTACGACCATCTCATGCCAATCTTCTAGAGTATAAACCCGATTCAGGTCCATGCCCTCTATCGTATATCTGTTTATAGTCCCTGCCATGACATTGAGGAAATGCAGATAAACTGACTGCTTCTATCTATCCCTTGACCTAAACTGAGCAATTCACTCTCCACAGCTTTCTTGAGACTGACATAGTCAACATTATCTGTCTTTTTCAAAGAAGGCTGGGTTGGCTAAGACCAAGAACATCCTACTGATCTTTATCTATAACTTCATATATTCCTGGACTGCAAGAATGGGAAGGGACTGTCATATATTGTGACTGGATCTTTGGATTAAGGTACTGCTATAAGTTACGCATATCAAATCTATCCTCAAACTCTAGTAGAGAAGGAATAATATCTGGTCTACCTATAGTCCAGCACCAGTACTCAGCTTCCTCAGCCATAATCTGTCCTCTCATCGGAGGAATAGAACTTACATCAGGTTTAGAGGGCACTCCAACAAACTCATACTATATAGAGTCACTAGACTCAGCACCATCTGGGGTATATACCACATCTTCTTCAATCCTCTGTCCTCCCATAACAATTGAACTAGCATCTACTGGATCCAGATGTGGGACAGGTTCAGGGGAAACTAGAACAGGTCCTTCTGACATGAAGTTCAACCCCACTGAGGAACTATCAGATCTATCTAGATCAGAGTCACTAGAATCACGGATGTGAGCTATACATAGATCCTCATCCATCATAAACTCCTCCTCTGAATTATCGGTACTAAAAACCTCTGGTCTGGGATCTCCTTGGTTTACGGTGGTTTCTGATCTGGTTCTACCTCTAGCCATTCTGCAAATATTAACTTAATGTCATTTATGATAGCTTTACTAATGGGTATCTATCTATAAATCATCTATTTAGATCATTTTCTAATCCAGAATCCTATGCTCTGATACCAAAATGAAACATCCTTCCTTAGACCCTTCAGAGTACACTTACGGAAGCAATCTTAACTTTATTAATTCTCTCCTGCTGAGAATCCTGGAAGAAATATAACTGTACTAATTCGGTAATTCCTGTGAGAACTACTATTCTACGTAAGTACCTAGGAAAGATTGGATGAACCAGCTAGGTCCACTCACTTCCAGCCTCCTTAGACAACACCTACGTACACAGTATTTTCTATATTATGCCAGCACAACAGCATTTTTTAGTAAATATCCTTAAATCTCCACCTTAAAACTTGACCTTAACCTTAACCTTACATATACTCAATTGGAATTATCTTAGATTATTGGAATACCTCTTAACCTCAAAAAATAAATTTCCAAGAGTTGGGCTTACGGGTACTGTTTATTGTCACTGTTCACTGGGTAATTCCATATTACAGCCTAAATTTTTTGAAATTCATAATTAAATCTAGAAAAATCTTTTTGAGGTGATTTCAATTTCTAATGAAAGATCTTTCATTCAAATTTGATAGAAAAATATGAAAATGAGGTTTTCTTGTCCAGATCAAATCAGTTTATTCGTTAAAAATTACTGTTCATTTGGTAAATCTGGAAGTTCCAGTTTATTTACCCCATTTTCAAAAATTCATTTCTCCTTGTATACTTATCCAATTGAGTCGAATTACTAATGGGTTTAAATATAAGAACGTGTACTTTAATCTCACCAATTATCGCGGAAAAACTCACTCCTTTACTACATAAAAATCGCGTAGGAACCTTACTGTATCGGATGACTTGTTTTATCATGATCCAGAGTTTAAGTCCAACTTTGAAAAATCATATCAATTTGAAAACTTAACTAAATTATGCGTTATTGGTGTCCAATTAAATCTATGGATCTTAGATAGGTTCATGCCAAATTTCATGTGAAACTAAATAGAATAAGTTACTCAAACTATCACTGGAAATGATCTGCCTCAGCTCAGATCCAGTGAGTAAATTCATTATACATACCAATATATCATCATCTAAGTTAAGGGAATGCTTTTCAAGTCATACGCCATTCATACATCCACAATTACCTCCTTCCTTGTGATGTTCCAGCACCTAGATCATGGTTATGGGGGGTGATATTCTAAAGAATCTCAGTAGCAAACAATACCAAACAATGCATGTATTAATGTAAAGACTTGTGCTTGCTTGTGAAAGTGTAATCATAGTGTGATGAGCATGCTTCCATGTATCATATGAAATACAATTGGCCAAAGTAATCATAAAATAACAGAGCTTCAATCATCTACCATACACACACAATTCAACCAAGCCATAGCACAATCAAGCATACATTACACACATACAAGTTTAGGGTAAGTTCACTACCTTAGATCTAAGCTTTCTTTCTTATGCTTGCACTTGCTTCCCAAGCTTTCCAATCATGAAGCTTTTTGGTCAATCATTCCCTAACATCTTCTTAGATGTTTCAAGGTCCTAAACACATTCATATTCATTACATAATCTATTAGGACCATGAACTCAAACATTACTCAAGACTATCTCTCTTGAACATTCAACTTGCTTTAACTAACTTAACTTCCTTTAATTTTTACCAATTGGCTTAGCCTTTGAATCAATTGATGTCTTGACCTTACCTTACACAATTTCACCTTTTGAATCCATTTATGAACTCAAAATAATCAAATTCAAGCAACAATGCACGATTCTGTACAGATTTCGAAAAGCATACATAATTCTTTCAAAAATTCTCATTTTGATTCCAATGCTTCCCATACTTGTTCCTCCACTTTTCTCCCACACAAAATCTCATTTTAAGACCATTGGAAGCATCAAAATCATGAAATTGAAATCACTGTTCATGCGAGTAAACAGTAACTGAAAGGAATTTTCAACATTACAACCTTTAATTCCAATGGTTTCCAAGGTTCAAAACCTATCCAATCCTACACAAAATCATCATATAAACTCAATGGAAGCATTAAATCATTGAAACTCCATCTCTTTCCATCATGAACAGTGCATGAACAGTGCAACCCAAAATGTTCTTCCATGGTAAAGTCAAGAACATCAACTTAATCCAACAACCAATCATGCAACTAGCTTGTTTAAGCTTGTCTAAATTATCTATGACATTAAACTCATGTTCCCCTCACATATACATAGAAATTCCAGCAGCATTTCCCCAAGATTCAAGCCTCAAAACTAACTTAAACTCAAGTAGAAATCGTGAGAACAAAGTCTAGAAGCAAAGGAGCAACTTACCTTACTAGCTTCTTCAAGATCCTTGCTTCTTCCTTTTGAGGAAATATTTTGCAAGAGGTTCCCCATGTTGGAGATTGTGCCCTAGGGGCCAATCATTATGTTATGAACATTGTTGTTTTTTGAATTTCTTAATTATGTTATCACATTATTTGCATGTTTACTGTGATGACCATCCTTGGATAACTCATGATCTTATCCTAAATGTCCCTGGTCAGTCATCTATGCTGGAGCAGAGATGAAATAAGACCAGTATGACTTTGAAGATATGTACAGATATAAATCAAAGTCATAGGCACATGTAAGAGTACAAGGTGTTGGACCGACCCGCTATGAGAGAGTTGCATGGGTCAAGTCATAAGCTTCTCTCATATACAAGCCATGTCACTATGCCCTTTGACCTGAGATCATCATGGATTCCTACATGACAAACGCTCAGCTTTGACCTAGTCAAAAGTCACTTTTGACCGAGTGATCATAAAGGCTATGTTCGGGCTCAGTGGTTTTTCATGCGGAGGAATATGAATGGTCAAGATAGAATTTGTCCCTCACATTCGTAGAGAGATATTACTAGGGCCCTCGATGAGTGAGGCTGAGAAATGTATGGCCATACTGTAATGGAAGGGTAGTTCCATTTCTATAGTCAGACTACTCAGGGATCGAGAAAGTAACGGTCAGGAACAGGAGGATGATGTTCTCCATGCCTCATCCATGACTGAAATATCGTGTGATAAAAGGGTAGTGATATGGTTGTATGAAATGTTACATCGTTTATCTATCCTCATATGATTTGGGTAGTCGTAATGTCTTGCTAGAGACCGCTTACGACTTGTGGATCAGTATAGTAACTGGCCCACTGCCAACTTCACATGGGCCTACAGGGTCACACACAAAATAGCCCAACTTGAGCTGTGATGTCCAGGTTCATTGAATCTAAGACATGTCTTCATTCAATGAATAATCTAGGGTGAATTTATATATTTTTATATATATAAATTTGTATTTATATATTATATATAATATAAGAGATATTTGTAAGATTTAATTTATAAGATAAATTAAATCTCTATCACTTTTGAATTTGAATTTAAATTGATAAGATATCTCAAATTTGATTTATGAGAATAAATCAAATATAATTCCGTCTTATCTTTATTTTAAATTAAATAAATAGGTGAATTAAATCTGTGGGACGGATTTAATATAAACCATATTTATTTAATTAGTTTCTTATTAAATTATGCAATATATGATATTGTATTAATTTCATAATTAATATAAGATTAATTCTGAAACCCAGCCAATTAGAAGCCCGATAGTATCCTATATATTTGACATTAGGAGCTAGGGTTCGACACAGACGTAAGAAAAGGGGTAAGGAGAGTGCAAAAGGTTTACAGATAAGAAACTGTCGAAATAAAGATGGTGAGGATGGAATCTTGAGAAAGCCCTAGAGGGATAAGAGGCGCTAGCACGTCGTTCATGATTGGAACGCTGTTCGTGTAGATATCGGTAGAGGAAGTCGATCTGAGTTGTTGACTTCTTGCGATCAAGAAAAGAGCACCAGGTATGACGAAGTCGCGACCAGTTGACACAAAGGTCGCGAAAAAATTGGCATCTGAACGTCAGAAATCCGAAAAGAGACTATAGGTCGGGACTAGAAGCAGAGGAAGTCGCGACTGCAAACTCCAGAGACGACAGGTCGCGACTAGAAGCTGAGTAGGTCGCGACTGCAAACTCCAGAGGCGACAGGTCGTGACAAGAAACTGAGGAGGTCGCGACTGAAAACTTCAGAGGCGAAGAGTAGCGAATAGTGGACACTGAGGTCGTGACCACAGCTTGAATACCGAAGGTAACACTTCTTTCTCCTTGACTTAAATACATTCGGTAGATCCTGGCTGGGAATGGAAAATTTTTTAAAAGTTAATTTTTGCTACGTGTCTTCCAATTCCCTTCACCCCACACTTTCTCCTCCACGGTTTTGAGCCAAAATGAGGAGGTATTTATAGAAAAATCTTGGGAAAAGTGAAGGCTAAGATTACCTTGGGAACTATTTGATCTAATGGTTAAAGGTTTGATCTTGGAATGTCTTTTCTCTTTTCACTTATGACATCACCAACATGACATCACTTGGGACACCTAAGCCTCCTCTTTGGCGCCATTTTGTGTGTGTGAGTTCCAAGAAAAGTTTCAACCCAATCCAGTCCAATCCGGTACCGGCCCGATCCGATTTTCCGTAAACTGGCCTATTTTCTTATTCTAATTTTTATGGGACTTCATAATATATATTTTTTCAATATTTAAATAATTCATACCATTGACATTCTCATACTGGGTTTAAATTTAATTTTAAATGCCTTGGAAAATTACCAAAATATCTTTAGTGCTTTTCCTTGTACTTTATTAAACCCAAGGGTATAATTGTCATTTCTGACCTCTTTAGACCTTGTCAAAATATATATTGACTCGGACTAACCTTTCCTGCACTTGTCTTGGTACCAAAATGCCCCCATTCACTTTTGGTTTCTTAGGGCATCACAGGGGCGTTTTTGTAATTTATCACTTTTTCGGGGTTCCACTGGACACTGGCCCACCTATCAGTCCAAGTATTTTATTGGGCCTTTTAGGTTTCAATACCTTAGTGGCACAAATTCCTAGCAAACTCTCCCGGCAATATTCATCGGGTATTTTATTCCACTGTAAATTCGATTAAAAATTCTACAGGATTCCTTTTCTGATCCTGTCAATTTTATAAATTCTTATATCAAGTGTAGGAATTTACTGGAAGGCCTCATCTGATTCTGAGATCCGAAAAATATTATAGTAATTTTATCTAACTTCAAAAATTTATATCAATTTTTCGGGAACTCAAATGAAAATTCTGTTTTACGTCAAACAACCCGGAATAATTTTCTCTATCTACTGGAAAAATTTGGGTCCGATCAGAACACGGTCATTTTTGGCCTGTTTTTTTCCAAATTTTTTTATAATTACACTTTTGCCCCTTGATTTATCATAATTCACCTTCATGTCCTTAACTTTTCAAAATTACATTTAAAGACTCCACATTTTTGTCTACCTTTACTTTTATTCTTAACTTTCCATAATTTCACTTAAGTCCTTACATTTTCTTTCTTTTTCAATTTAATCCCTTTTGTTACATGAATAGCCACATATTTTCCTGAAAAACCTCACATATATTTCATTCAATCTGTACATACAAATCAGTATAGAAAATTTGGGATGTTACGACCAGGTAGCTGCGGCAGCGCCCCGAGAAATTTTTTTAATAAATAATCAAGAAACTTAATTCAGTTTCCTTAGATCCCCATCAATATTAATTGATCAAATTAATTAACATACACCACCTATTTACACATAATCGCACCAACGATTCAGTTTCAATTCAGATTCCTTATATGTCATACATAAAACGGATTCCCTATAGTCATACATAATTCACATGTTATCATTTTATCGGCTAAGAAGTCTAACATACATCACATGTATCAACAATCAAATCTAACTTAAACACAAAATGGCACAGCTCTGATACCACTGAAGGAAATTGGAATACACACAGTAAAAATTAATTTTAAAATTTTTTCATTCCCTGAATTATGGTCACGACCTCAGTATCCACTCGTCACGACTTATCATCTTTGGAGTTGTCAGTCATGAATTCCTCAGCTTCTCATCATGATAACAGTCTCTGGAGTTGGGAGTCACGACGTCCTCAGCTTTTAGTCGCGACGGGCAGTCTATGGAGTTATCAGTCACGATGTCCTCAGCTTCTAGTGGCGACTGGTGGTCTCTTTTCGATCTTTCGATGTCAGGATGCCTATATGGTCGAGACCTCATTATCTACTCGTCATGACTTGTCGTCTCTAGCATTATCAGTCGCCACGTCCTCAGCTTCTCGTCGCCACTGGTGGTCTCTTTTTTATCTTCTAGAAGTTAACGACTCAAATCGGCTTCCTCTACAGGTATCCACACGAACAACGTTCTAACCACGAACGACGTGCTAGCGCCTCTTGTCCCTCTAGGGCTTTCTCGAGAATCCGTCCTCACCATCTCTATTTTGGCCATTTCTTATCTGCAAACCTTTTGCACCCTCCTTGTCACTTGTCAAAAACCCTAGCCCCTAATGTTAAATATATAGGATGCTATCGGTGTTCTGACTGAGTTGAATTTCAGAATTAATCTTATATTAATTCTAGAATTAATACAATATCATATCTATTGCATAATTTGATAAGAAACCAATTAAATAAATATAGTTTATATTAAATCCGTCCCATAGATTTAATTTACCTATTCATATAATTTAAAATAAAGATAAGACAGAATTATATTTAATTTATTCTCATAAATTAAATTTGAGATATCATATCAATTTAAATTTCAAATTCAAAAGTGATAGAGATTTAATTTATCCTTATAAATTAAATCTTTCAAATATCTCTTATATTATATATAATATATATATACGAATTTATATATATATAAATATATATACACACATCAACCTTAGATTATTCATTGAATCTAGACATGTCTTAGATTCAATGAATCTGGACATCATAGTTCGTGTTGGGCTATTTTGTGTGTGACCCTATAGGCCCACATGAAGTTGGCAGTGGACCAGTTACTATACTAACCCACAAGTCATAAGTGGTCCCTAGCAAGACATCATAACTACCCAAATCATGTGAGGATCGATGAACGATGTAACCTTTCATACAACCATATCACGTTTTGTCACATGACATTTTGGTCATGGATGAGGTATGGAGAAAGAACTCATATATTCCATTTAATCTGTACATAGAAATCAGTACAAAAAATTAAGGATATTACACAAGTCGTGATCGGTCTCTAGCAAGACATCATGACTACCCAAATCATATGAGGATCGATGAACGATGTAACCTTTCATACAACCATATCACGTCCCTTTTGTCATACGATATTTTGGTCATGGATAAGGCATGGAGAACGTCATCCTCCTGTTCCTGACTGTTACTTTCTCGATCCCTGAGTAGTCTGACTATAGAAATGGAACTACCTTTCCATTACAGTATGGTCATACATTTCTCAGGCTCACTCATCGAGGGGCCCAGTAATATCTCTCTTCGAATGTGAGGGACAAATTTCATCTTGACCATTCACATTCCTCTGCATGAACAACCACTAAGCCCGAACATAGTCTTTATGATCACTCGGTCAAAAGTGACTTTTGACTAGGTCAAAGCTGAGCGCTTGTCATGTAGGAATCCATGATGATCTCAGGTCAAAGGGCATAGTGACATGGTTTGTATATGATAGAAGCTGATAAATTGTACCCTAGGGGCCAATCATTGTATTGTACCCTAAGGTCCAATCATTGTATTGTACCCTAAGGTCCAATCATTGTATTGTACCCTAAGGTCGAATCATTGTATTGTACCCTAGGGGTCAAAGCTTGTCATGGTTTTTGATCACATGGTTTGCATAGTAACTAGGTCAAACTTCAATTGGTTAAGTTTGTTGAAAATTGTACCCTAGGGGCCAATCATTGTATTTTGAATATTGTTGATTTATGAATTTTTTAATTGTGTTATCACATTATTTGCATGTTTAATGTAATGACCATCCTTGGATAACTCATAATCTTATTCTAAATGTCCCTGGTCGGTCATGTATGCGGGTGCAGAGATGAAATAAGACCAGTATGACTTTGAAGATATGTACAGATATAAATCAAAGTCATAGGCACATGTAAGAGTACAAGGTGTTAGACCGACCCGCTATGAGAGAGTTGCATGGGTTAAGTCATAAGCTTCTCTCATATACAAACCATGTCACTACACCCTTTGACCTAAGATCATCATGGATTCCTACATGACAAACGCTCAGCTTTGACCTAGTCAAAAGTCACTTTTGACCGAGTGATCATAAAGACTATGTTCGGGCTTGGTGATTTTTCATGCGGAGGAATGTGAATGGTCAAGATGAAATTTGTCCCTCACATTCGAAGAGAGATATTACTGGGCCCCTCGATGAGTGAGCCTGAGAAATGTATGACCATACTGTAATGGAAAGGTAGTTCCATTTCTATAGTCAGACTACTCAGGGATCGAGAAAGTAACAGTCAGGAACAGGAGGATGACGTTCTCCATGCCTTATCCATGACCAAAATATCGTATGACAAAAGGGACGTGATATGGTTGTATGAAAGGTTACATCGTTCATCGATCCTCATATGATTTGGGTAGTCATGATGTCTTGCTAGAGACCGCTCACGACTTGTGTAATATCCTTAATTTTCTGTACTGATTTCTATGTACAGATTAAATGGAATATATGAGTTCTTTTTCAGGAAAAAGATGTGGTCCTTTATGTAAAGAAAAGGGTTAAATTGCAAAAGAAAGGAAATGAAAGGACTTAAATGCAATTAAGGAAAGTTTAAGGTTAGGAAAGAAAGGTAGACAAAAATGTGGGGTCCTTAAGTGTAATTTTAGCCAAATAAAGGGACTTAGTTGAAAAGAAGAAAAGTTTCCAGGGCAAAAGTGTAATTAGGAAAACTTGGACCGGAAATAGGCAAAACAGTGATCGTACTCCGATCAGCCCCATATTCTACCAGAAGGTAGGGCAAGTGACGCTGGGTAATCCAGCCTAATACTGGAATTTTTGAAGACTCCGATAGCCAGAAATGGATTGATCGTCCAAAAGTTGTAAAAATTCCTACCGGATACCCTAGATTTCAGATATAAGTGAGAAATTATAGGATGATGCACCCTTATGGGGCGGATGTCAGGAAACTGACAGAATACAGATAGGAGGTCTGTAGGAAAAGTTATCCGCAAATTAGAAAATCCAGACGGGGTATGAGGCCTTTAGGGATCCGATAGGAAGATTTATCGGTATTTAAACTAAGACTGAATGAGGTCAGGTAACAACAGTCAGATGCCCGTTATGACCCAAATGGCTGCCCAGACACAATAGGGCAGTGTATATGACAGAAGGAGTCGGTGTTCTGAAATGTGTATAAACGGTAAATAATAATAAAATATTCAGTGAACTATGCCAGAGGAAGATTCCTCGAAATGCGTGCATAAAGGTGATGGACCTAGAAAGGCCCAATAATGGTGCCAACAAAGGCCCAATAAGACTCTTGGACTGATAGGTGGGCCAGTGTCCGGCAGAACCCCGAAAAAGTGCCAAATTACGAAAATACCCCTGTGTTGTACTAAAGGGGTAATAGGCGTATGAAGGGCATTTTGGTTATTCTGGATAGGCCTAGAGGCCAAGATATATACCGGAGAAGTTAACCAGAGTCAGTAAATGCTCTGATGAGGTACAAAAGGGTGTAAAATGATGATTTTGCCCTTAGGGTTAAGATAGGGCGTGAAAGGGCACCCAGGGATATTTTGGTCATTTAGCAGGGGATCTGTAATTGAGCTTAGACCCAGTATTAAGATGTTAATGATATAAAGGGCCTAGATACTAAATGTAAGGTCAGAAGATGTAATATGGGTTTCCAGAAAAAGTATATTCAAAAAACGGTTCAGTTTTCGAGGCGACGGATCGGGCTGGTACCGGATTGGACCGGAAAGCTTCCAGAAGACTTCTCCCCTCTCCATTTTCACCATGTGAAGAATGTGGGAGGTGAGGTGTCCCATGAGTTGACATTGAGTGATGTCATGCATGATGCAGTAAAAGGAATAAAGAAAAATAGGAAATTCTGGAAAAACCAGGACCACAGGATCAAATGGCTTCAAAATTACAAGAATGCCATTGAAGGAAAGTATAAATACCCCCTAGCTCTTCATTCCCACGGCCTAAGGAGCATTTAGAGAGATAAGGAAGTTTTTGAGAGAGAAAGTGAGAAAAAGAAAGAAGAAAGGAAGTTCTGGTGAAGTGGGAAGCAGTAGAGAAGTTCTGAAGTTCTGCTTTCAAGGTAGTAACTAATCTTAGCTTTTATGTAATGTCTTTGTGAATTGTTGTGCTATTGTTTGGTTGGATTGTTGTCTTATATGTTATGCTTGAAGCTCTATTGCAATGCTATGATCATATGTTATTGAATATTGAAGCATGCAGCATACTTATTTGTACATAATCACAAGCAGGCACTGTCACACTGCATTACATATATTGTTATGATTGTAGATACTGGGATTCTTTTGAATCTCATTCCCATATATAATATTACAGGGGAGGTTCTGTCAAAATAGAATTTGGAAATTTTAGGAGACGCCGGTAGGCTGCCGAAATTCTGGCAACAAAGCAGGAACAAAGAAAGGAACTGATACGTACTGTGTACGTAGGTGCTGTCTAAGGAGGCTGAAAGTGAGTGGACCTAGCAGGTTCATCCAGTCTTTCCTGGGTACTTATGTAGAATGGTAGCTCCTACGGGAATTACCGAATCGGTACAAGTTCGGTTACTTTCTACAGACGGAATGTAGCAGTTATGCTGCCGGATTTTAGACAACGGAAAGTGTAACAGAAATATGAGAATGTTAAACATGCACTGATGTATAACATTAGATTATTTAATAATAATTGTTATCTGGCATGTTTGATTGATATGTGATGTATGTATGCACTAATATGTAAAGTTGGTTGCTGAAAAATGGCCTTGTGAACAGTAACCCGTGGAGACCTATGGATGTTTGATAAATCTTTAAAAATAGAGAATGGTTGAATAAATGTATGATATTTTTATGGTAAATATTAGACATACTAAGATTTAATTTTATATATAGCGTGCCTAATTTGGATGTATACACGAAAAGATATAAATTGTTAAAGTTGGGACCAGAATGCTGGATTCAGGAGAAAGTCATTGGATGAACAGTAAACTTGAAACATTGGCCCACGTTGAATTTGTCAAGGAAGGGTCAACCAATGATTTTTTCCTGAAATATACTTAAGTTATATTCATGTAGCAATTTGAACCACTTCATTTCAATTTTTCTATAATTAGTTATGAATTTTCAAAGTCAGGTCACTCATCTGGAATTTGTCACAGTGAACAGTACCCGATATGAATAAAATTCCAGATTAAGAGTTTAGACTTCAATGACCCTGAAAGTGGTTCTAAGTGCTACTGAATGGTCCTTAAGATGTATAAAAATAAGGATGTGACAACTTGTGGGTCAGTATAGTAACAGGGCTACTGCAAACTTCATATGGGCCTACAGAGTCGCACACAAAATAACCCAACACGAGCTATGATATCCAGATTCATTTATCTAAGATATGTCCAGATTCAATGAATAATCTAGGGTAGATGTATATATTTATATATATATAAATTCGTATATATATATTATATATAATATAAGAGATATTTGCAAGATTTAATTTATAAAGATAAATTAAATCTCTATCACTTTTGAATTTGAAATTCAAATTGATATGATATCTCAAATTTGATTTATGAGAATAAATCAAATATAATTCTGTCTTATCTTTATTTTAAATTAACTGAATAGGTGAATTAAATCTGTGGGACGGATTTAATATAAACCATATTTATTTAATTAGTTTCTTATCAAATTATGTAATATATGATATTGTATTAATTTTGGAATTAATATAAGATTAATTCTGAAATCCAACTCAGTCAGAACACCGATAGCATACTATATATTTGACATTAGGGGCTAGGGTTTTTGACAAAAGGGATAAGGAGGGTGCAAAAGGCTTGCAGATAAGAAACTGTCAAAATAGAGTGGTGAGGACGAATTCTTGAGAAAGCCCTGGAGGGACAAGAGGCACTAGCACATCGTTCGTGGTTGGAACGCTGTTCGTGTGGATACCAGTAGAGAAAGCCGATCTGATTCGTCGACTTCTTGCGATCGAAAAGAGTCCACCAGCCGCGGAGAGAAGCTGTGAACATCGCATCTGATAACTCTAGAAATGCTCAGGTCACGACCATATTGTAATATCCCTAATTTTCTGTACTGATTTGTATGTACAGATTGAATGAAATATATAAGATATTTTTCAGGAAAAGATGTGGCCATTTATGTAAAGAAATGGATTAAATTGAAAAAGAAAGAAAATGAAAGGACTTAAGTGTAATTATGGAAAGTTTAAGGCTAAGAAGGAAAAGTAGACAAAAACGTGGGGTCTTTAAGTATAATTTTAGACAATTTTAAGGGACTTAAGTGCAAAGAAGGAAAGTTCTCTGGGGCCAAAGTGTAATTAAAGAAAGTTATCCTGGAAGTGGTTTGGACTGCTCGAAAGCATTTTAGTCCTAGATTTCACCAGTAGATAGAGCAAGTGATGCTGAGTAATCCAGCTTAATACAGGAATTTTTTAGGACTCCAGATAGCCAAAATTGATCTGATAGTCTAAAAGTATAAAAAATTCCTACCGGATATCCTAGATCTCATATATAAGTAAGAAATTATAGGATGATGCGTCCTGATGAGGTGGATGTCAGGGAACTGACAGAATACCGATAGCAGATCTGTAGAAAAAGTTATTTACAAATTAGTAAATTCAGACGGGAGTGTGTGGCCTCCGGGTATCCGATAGGGAGATTTATCGATATTTAAAATGAGACTGAATGAGGTCAGATGACATCAGTCAGATGCCTGTTATGACCCAAAGGGAGGCCTTAACATAGTAGGCCAAAGTATCTGATAAAAGGAGCCGGTGTCCGGAGATGTGTATAAACGGTGGAAATACCCGATGGACATTGCTGGGAAAGATTCCTCGTGATATGTGGCATAAAAGTAATGGACCCTAGGAGGCCCAATAATGGTGCCATCAAAGGCCTAATAAGACCCTTGGACTGATAGGTGGGCTAATGTCTAGCAGAACCCCGAAAAAGTATGAAATTACGAAAATACCCCTGTATTGTACTAAAGAGTAATAGATGAATGGAGGGCATTTTGGTCATTCTGGATAGGCCCAGAAGCCAAGGCATACACAGGTAAGGTTAACCAGAGTCAGTATATGCCCTGACAGGGTACAGAGAGGTGTAAAATGACGATTTTACCCTTAGGGTTAAGATAGTGCAAGAAAGGGCACATAGGGGTATTTTGGTCATTTCACAAGGGATCTGTAATTAAGTTTAGACCCAGTATAAAAATGTTAATGATATAAAGGACCCAGATACTAAACTTAAGGTCAGAAGTCATATTACGGAATCTCAAAAAAATTAGATTCAGAAAACAGTCCAGTTTTCGAGGAATCGGACCGGCCCGGTACCGGATTAGACTGGAAATTTTCTAGAGGCTTCTGGGCTCTCCTAATTTTGCCATGTGAGACATGTGAGGGATTAGGTGTCCCATGAGGTATCCCTTGGATGATGTCATGGTTATGATGTCAAAAAGGAAAAGAAAATAGGAAATTCCAGAAAAATGGTGGCCACAAGTTCTGAGCTCTTGGAAATTATAGAAATGCCATCTATGAAAACTATAAATACCCCCTTGCCATTCATTCATCACGGCCTAGGGCTCATTTAAGAGAGAGAAGGAAGTTCTAGAGAGAGAAAGTGCAAGGAAGAAAGAAGAAAGGAAGTTCTAGCGGAGCAGGAAGCAGTATAGGGATTCTAGAGTTCTGCTAAGCTTTTGAGGTAGTAACTAATCCTAGCTTTTATGTGATAGATGTATGCATATATATGCAAAGTTGAGTGCTGGAATTTACCACTATGAACAGTAACACATGGTGACTTGATGATATTTGATCCATAATTAAAAATAGTAAATGGATGAATAAATATATGATATTTTTATGGTAAATATTAGACATACTAAGCTTCAATTTGATATATAGAATGCCTCATTTGGATATCTACACATGGAGATATAAATTATTAAAGTTGGGACCAAAATGCTTGATTCAATGGGAAAATGCTAGATGAACAGTAAAATTGTAACGTTGACCTACGTTGACTTAGTCAAAGAGTGGTCAATGAGTGATTTTTCCCTCAAAGATAATTGAGTTAGCTTCATGTAACAATTTGAACCACTTTATTTAGATTTTTCTAGGATAAATTATGATTTTTTGAAGTCAGGTCACTCCTCTGGAATTTACACAGTGAATAGTACTCGATAAGAGTAAAACTCTAGATTGAGAAATTGAACTTCAATGACCTTGAAAGTGGTTCTAAATTCTACCAAATGGTCCCTAAGACGTATGAAAATAAGGACGTTATATTTTGGTATCAGAGCAAAGGATTCTGGCTTAGGAAATGCTCTGAATAGATGATTTATAGATAGATATACCATGTTAAAGCTGTCATAATTGACACTAAGTTAGTGATTATAGGATGGCTAGATATAGACTCAGATCTGAAAACACAGTGAACCAAGGAGATCCTAGACCGGAGGTCTATAGTTCAGACAGCTCTGAGGGGATATTCCAGGAAGAGGAGGAAATGATGGTTAGTGATTCTGAGATGACTAGTTCCTCAGTAGGATTAAACCTTATATCAGAGGATGGTCAAGAGGAGATTGTGTTAGAAGGTCCTATTCCTACTGTTCCAATAAATTCGGTACCCCCGAGTATAGCAGATACTGGTATGGAGACAGGTCAGGGAGGTGTAGGAGGACATGTTTCTGACATTTCAAGACCCAGTCGAGTACCTGATCAGACTAAGGTGACAAGTCCTAGTAGACCTAGATTGACACTAGTAGAGATATCTTTGGGAGATCTGATCATAGGAATGGTACCAGGGAAGAACCTGAGTGGAGAACAATTTGAGAGATCAGTAGTATTAGCCCGACAGCTGTATGAGCTGAGGCAGACCTTGGTCAGAGATGTGGATCAAGATTATACGGTTTATCAGGATTTTATCACGAGGGTAAAGGTGATATATCAAGCCTGGGATCCAAATGTGTTGACCCTGAGGCTTTGGACAGAGATTAAGGATGATGTGTTGCCGACTACCCCTACTTGGAGAACAGAGCTGGATCAGTACTTTGACGAAGAACCTTATTGTACCATATCTGACTAGATTAACCTGGTAGGAGAGTTTATTAGAATAAAGTTTAAGAAGGATTAGGGTGTGTTAGAAAGGGTAATGTTCTCAATGTATAGATGTGAGGTATGAAAGACTAGTATGATAATGTATGTATGACTATGACATATACGCATACCCTGTATGTATACTATGTTTGGAATGGAATATGAATTATGTTTTTTATCGCATTCTCTTTCTACCTTATAGTATAACAAAATGGTTCAAACGAGAAGAACTATTCCAGCAGAGGAACCACGAGAGGCTGGAAATCTTAATCAAATAATTTTAGAACGATTAGAACAACATCAAAAGATGATTGAGGAGATACGGGCAGCTCAGGCACGCAATAAGTGGGAGAGAGATGCTGCTATAGCTGCAGCAGTAGCAGAAGCAGTAATTAACCTAAGACTGCCTGAGCCTTTAGGAACAGCTAGTAGAGAACCAGAGAGAGTACAACAGCAGCCGGTACAGCCCCAGAGATGGGTTGATCTGAGAGAGGATGTAGCTAGCATCCAACAATGGATGATCAGGTTCTGCAAGCACAATCCTCCAGTGTTCGAAGGAATGTTTGAGGTACAGATAGCGGAGGATTGGATTAGCAGACTGGAAAAGATCTTCAAGGTCCTTGATTGACTGACCGAAACCAAAGCTCAAATGGCCATCTATCAGTTAGAAAAGGATGCTGATAGATGGTGGAAGAACACAAAATTACTTTTGCAAGCAAGAGACATTCCGATCACCTGGGAGGTGTTTCTTGAACAGTTTTATGAAAAATATTTCCCCCAGTCAGTCAGAGATGATAGAGAGGCGAAATTCCTTGTATTGAGACAAGGAGAGAAAGAATCTTTTGATGAATACCTTGCTAAGTTTATCCGGCTATCTCAGTATTCTACTTATCTACGCCAAGTGGATGATGAGCGCTGGATGACGAAAAGGATGATTCGAGGATTGAACTCCACACTGAAGGAGAAGTTAACTCCTCAACAATAAAGCCAGTTTAATAAGGCTGTGGAGGCATGCCGTATTGTTGAAAATAGCGTGAATCACCGAATGCTGTTCAGATCGGGGAACAGGGATCAGGCAGCTCCTGACAAAGCCGGTCGAAACCAAGAAGCTGCAAGTGGTAGCGGCTATAGAAAAAGAAAGCGACCATGGCAGAACAGGAGGCCAAATAGAGGAAATTTCCGCGGAAGGTCCAATAACAGAGATTCAAAGGCCCAAGCATGTGACAAGTATGGGAAGAATCATGGTGATAGACCATGTTTAATGGTCCAGAATATTTCTCGAGAATGCCCTCAAGCTACAACTAATAAAAGGCCAAGGACACCAGGACGAGTATTTGCACTTACCAGGGAGGACGCTCAGCGATCACCTGAGATGATCCAAGGTACAATCTATCTCAATGATCATGCTGTGACTGCTCTATTTGATTCGGGTGCAAGTCATTCCTTTATTTCCTATGAGTGTGCTAAATGCCTAGGCCTTTTGATTAGCAAGTTGCATTATGATATACATGTGATAACTCCCACCAATGCTAGGGTAGTTACATCTAATGCTTGTTTGAATAGTATTATGCGTTATGAGAACTGTTATACCACCCTAGACTTGCTATGTATGCCTTTTCGAGAGATCGATGTTATCCTTGGTTTGAATTGGTTAGCCTCCAATAATATAATGCTGGACTGCAAGTACAAGACTTTAGTTCTTGGTCTAAAGGTCACTGATCTGAGCTCGGAAGTAAGATTGAATTTCATAATAGAGGCTCAGGAAGATAAATGTCTGCGAAAAGGATGTCAAGGATATATGGTATTCTTTTCTGTTCAAGCAGAAGTAGAAGAAGGAATTGATGAGATTCCAGTAGTCAATGAATTTCCTGAAGTCTTTCCGAAGGAGATTCAGGGATTGCCTTCAGAACGTGAAGTAGAGTTTGCGATTGACATTGTACCTGGAGCTGGACCAGTATCCAAAGCCCCATATCGAATGGCTCCTAATGAAATGATGGAACTGAAGAAGCAAATTGAGGAGCTATTGGAGAAGGGTTTTATAAGACCCAGTGTATAACCATAGGGTGCTCTAGTGCTATTTGTCAAGAAGAAGGATGGCAGCTTAAGGCTATGCATTGACTACCGGGAATTAAATAAGATTACGATTAAGAATCTCCACAGAATCGATGACCTGCTAGACCAATTGGTAGGAGCAAGCTTATTCTCTAAGATTGACTTGAGATCTAGCTATCATCAGCTAAGGGTTAAGTCAGATAATATTCGAAAGACTGCTTTTAGGACACGCTATGGACATTTTGAGTTCCTTGTGATGCCTTTTGGGCTAATCAATGCACCTGCTATTTTCATGGATTACATGAACCGGATCTTCAGGCCTTATTTAGATCAGTTTGTTGTGGTCTTCATTGATGATATCCTGGTGTACTCCAAATCTGCAGAGGAACATGAAAGGCATTTGAGAATCTTTCTTAGTACCCTTAAAGAAAAATAGCTCTATGCTAAGCTGAGTAAGTGCGAGTTTTGGCTTTCAGAAGTCAAATTTCTCGATCATATCATATCCCGAGAAGGGGTAGCTGTGGATCCTAGCAAAATTGAAGCAGTTTTGAGCTGGGAGCAGCCAAAGATAGTGACAGAGATCAGAAGTTTTCTTGGCTTAGTAGGGTACTATAGAAGATTTATTCAAGACTTTTCTCAAATTGCCTTGCCACTTACCAAGCTTACCAGAAAGAATCAGCAGTTTAAGTGGGATGAGAAGTGCGAGGCTAGCTTCCAAGAGTTGAAGCAGAGATTAACCACTACTCCCATGCTAATTATTCCAGACCCAACTCAGACTTATGTAGTCTACACTGATGCTAGTAAGCAGGGGTTCGGATGTGTGCTGATGCAGCAAGGTAGAGTAGTAGCCTACGCCTCTCGGCAGTTGAAGCCACATGAAGAAAATTATCCCACTCACGATCTGGAGCTTGCGGCGGTGGTTTACACTCTGAAGATATGGAGACATTATTTGTATGGAGCAACTATAGAGTTGTATTGTGACCACAAAAGCCTGAAGTATCTGCAGGATCAAAAAGAGCTTAATATGAGGCAACGACGATGGATGGAATTGTTAAAGGATTATGACTTCTAAATTAAATACCATCCAGGAAAAGCCAATGTGGTTGCTGATGCTCTGAGTAGAAAAATGGTGCAGGTGGCACATATGATGATCAAAGAGTTGAAATTGATAGAAGATATGCGAGATTGGAGCCCTTTGTATCAAATGCAAATGACAGAGAGTCCTTACGGAGGAGTTCATTTTGAAGCTTGTATAGAAGATGAGATAAAAGAGGCTCAAAAGTAGGATAAGCTCGCAACAATATTTAAGGATAAGCTGGAGAAGGGAAAGACTAGGAATTTTGAGATTTCCCCGGATGGATTGTTACAGTTCAGGGGAAGGCCCTATGAAACATCCTTACTTTCATACGTCTTAGGGACCATTTGGTAGCATTTAGAACCACTTTCAAGGTCATTGAAGTCCAGTTTCTCAATCTGGAGTTTTACTCTTATCGAGTACTGTTCACTGTGTAAATTCCAGATGAGTAACCTGACTTCGAAAAATCATAACTAATTCTAGAAAAATTGAAATGAAGTGTTTCCAATTTATACTTTAAGATAACTCAATTATATTTCAGGAAAAAATAACTCGTTGACCATTCATTGACCGAGTCAATGTCACAACTTTACTATTCATCCAATATTTTTCTCCTGAATCCAGCATTCTGGTCCTAACTTTGATAATTCATATCTTCATGTATAGACATACAAATGAGACGTTTTATATATAAAATTGAATCTTGGTATGTCTACTATCTACCATAAAAATTTCATACATTTATTCATCTATTCACTATTTTTAATTATTTATCAAACATTATCATGTCACCACGTGTTACTGTTCATAGTGGTAATTTCCAGCAATCAACTTTGCATACATATGTATACATCCATCATACATCAGTCAAGCATGCCAAACAACACTTATTATTAATTAATAAGTTGTTTTACAACTGGGTATGTACAAAATTTCCCATATCTCTATTACATCTTTTCCTGCCTGAAATCCGGCAGCATAACTGCTTCACTTTATCTTCAGAAAGTAACTGATCTTGTACCGATTCGGTAATTCCCGTGAGAACTACCATTCTATGTAAGTACCCAGGAAAGACTGGATGAACTGGCTAGGTCCACTCACTTCCAGCATCCTTAGACAGTACCTACGTACACAGTACGTATCAACTGCTCTCCTGATCTTGTTATAATTTCGGCAGCATAACGGCGTCTCTTAAAATTCCCAAAATTCACTTTGACATAACCTCCCCTGTAATGGGTTACTTATTGGGATGAGATTTGGGGGAATCTCAGTAGCAACAATCATAACAATATATGTAATGCAGAGTGACAGTGCTTGCTTGTGATTGTGTGCAGATAAGTATGCCGCATGCTTCCATGCTTAATAACATATGATCATAGCATTATAGCAGAGCTTCAGACATAACATATAAGACAACAATCCAACCAAACAATAGAACAATAAATCACAAAGCCATTACATAAAAGCTAGGATTAGTTACTACCTTAAGAGCTTAGCAGAACTTTACTATCTCTATACTGCTTCCAGCTCCGCCAGAACTTCCTTTCTTTCTTTCTTCCTTTCTCTCTTCCTTTCCTTCTCCTTTTCTCTCTTCTTTCTCTCTCTTTCTCATGGTTGGCCGTGCATAATGAAGAGCAAGGGGGTATTTATAGTTTCCTTCAATGGCATTCTTGTAATTTTGAAGCCATCTGATCCTGTAGTCCTGGTTTTTCCGAAATTTCCTATTTTTCTTTATTCCTTTTACTGCATCATGCATGACATCATCTCAAGGCCACCTCATGGGACACCTCATCGCCACATTCTTCACATGTCATAATTCCTGGACACCTCATCAGCTGACTCAGCATCTCCAGTCCAATCCAGTACCGGTCCGGTCCGATTTCCCACAACTGGACTCACCGGCTAAGATTGTGCCACATGTCCTTAACTTTTCTTCTCCCTCTAAGATGACTCCATGTGGCATCTGAAAGGGACCTTTCAAGCCTTCCAATGCTATCCAGATAAGTCCAGGACTTTATCTGATCACCTCCTCAGTTATCGTGTCGACCGAGTAACTTTACTTTATTGAAACAACATTAAAATAGTATTTTAATGCCACTTTTTCCCACATATCACTGGGCCTACGTTTTTGGGCTCTGGGAATGTTATCTTGGATCCTGATCAAGCACAAGTACTCTGATGGCTCAATTCCCAAGAAACATCTCTTGGCAAATTACCAAAATGCCCTTGGGTGCCCTTTCTTGCACTATTTTAACCCTAAGGGTAAAATCATCATTTTACACCCTTCTGTACTCTGTCAGGGCATATACTGACTCTGAGTAACTTTATCTGTATATACCTTGGCTCCTGGGCCTGTCCAGAATGACCAAAATGCTCTTCATACATCTACTACCCCTTTAGTACAACACAGGGGCATTTTCATAATTTTGCACTTTTCTGGGGTTCTGCCGGACACTGGCCCACCTATTAGTCCAAGTGTCTTATTGGGCCTTTGATGGCGCCATTATTAGGCCTTTCAGGGTCCATTACCCTCATGGCATGTATTACGAGGAATCCTCCCTTGTTAATGATTATTGAATATTTTATCTATTATTCACCGTTTATACACATATCCGGACACCGGCTCCTTCTGTCCGATACACTGGCCTGCGGTGTTCAGGCATCCCTGTGAGTCATATCAGTCATCTGACTGAGGTCATCCGAACTCATTCAGTCCCTTTTCAAATACCGATAAATCTCCCTATCGGATACCCGGAGGCCACACACTACCGTCTGGATTTTCTAATTTGCGAATAACTTTTTCTACAGGCCTCCTATCGGTATTCTGTCAGTTTCCTGACATCCACCCCATAAGGACGCATCATCCTGTAATTTCTCACTTATATCTGAAATCTAGGATATCCGGTAGGAATTTTTATAACTTTTGGATTATCAGATCAATTCTGGCTATCTAGAGTCTTGAAAAAATCCGGTATTAAGCCAGATTATCGAGCATCACTTGCTCTCTCTACTGGTGAAATATGGGACTGAAATGCTTTCGGGCAATCTAAACCACTTCCGGCCTGACTTTCTTTAATTATACTTTAGCCCCAAGGAACTTTTCTTCTTTTCATTTAAGTCCCTTTTTATTTGGCTAAAATTACACTTAAGGGCCCCACCTTTTTGTCTACTTTTCCTTTTTGGCTTTATACTTTTCATAATTGCATCTAAGTCCCTACATTTTCTTTCTTTTGCAATTTAATCCCTTTCTCTGCATAAATGGCCATCATATCCCTAGGGACTTTCACTATTTACATATAAGTCCCTGGACTTTCACTTATTTGCAGTTTAGTCCCTAAAAACCCTCTGTATATTTTTGGGACTTCTGCTCAAAGGGATATATCTATTTCAGGCTACGTACTAAGTCTCTGGCCTAAAAATTGGGATATTACACCCTATATCCCTAATAATATGGGATTAAGAGAAAAGATTCTGGAGGAAGCACATAAAAGCTGGTATACAGTACATCCAGGTATGACCAAGATATACCATGATGTTAAAAGGTTATTTTGGTGGCCTGGATTGAAGAAGGATGTAGTGGCTTATGTGTCCAAGTGTTTGACCTGCCAGAAAGTAAAAGTTGAACATCAAAAGCCAGCGGGAACATTGCAGCCTCTAGATATCCCTGAGTAGAAATGGGATGGTATTGCCATGGACTTTGTGGAAGGACTACCCATGACTCCAAGTAAACATGATACAGTATGGGTAGTAATTGATCGATTGACAAAGTCAGCACATTTCCTGGCAATCAATAAAAGAGATTCTCTAGAAAAGCTGGCAAAATTGTATATAAAAGAGATTGTTAGGCTTCATGGTATCCCAAGCAGCATTGTGTTGATAGAGACCCTCGATTTACTTCTAATTTTTGGAGGGCTTTACAGGAAGAAATGGGCACTACTCTCCGATTTAGTATAGCTTATCATCCTCAAACGAATGGCCAGTCGGAGAGAATAATCCAAACGCTAGAAGATATGTTGAGAGCATGTGTTTTGGATTTCAAAGGCAGCTGGGATATCCATTTACCACTCATAGAATTTGCATATAATAATAGTTACCAGGCTAGCATTCAGATGGCACCTTTTGAAGCTCTATATAGACGTAAATGTAGATCCCCCTTATGCTGGCTAGAGTTGAGTGAGAGAAGAATATTTAGTTCTGATATAGTGGATCAAACTGCAGAACAGATTGCGATGATTAGAAAACGATTGTTGACGGCTCAAAGCAGACTATGCAGATGTTAGAAGGAAGCTGTTAGAGTTTGAAGAAGGAGAGCATGTATTCCTTAAGTTAACTCCAACTGCAGGAGCAGGACGATCGATCAAAGTAAAGAAGTTACATCCAAGATACATCAGACCATTCCAAATTATCTCAAAGATAGGGACAGTAGCCTATAGGTTGGCTCTTCCTCCAAATCTCAGCCAGATACATGATGTGTTTCATGTTTCCCAATTAAAGAAGTATATTCCAGATCCATCTCATGTGATTGAGCAAGATGAAGTCGCACTGCGAGATGACCTAACCTACGAGGTTGGACCGGTACGAATTGCTGATCGAAAGGTCAAACAGTTGCGTAATAAGTAAATTCCTCTAGTTGAAGTGATCTGGAAAGGCTTGACTGAACATGAAGCTACGTGGAAAACAGAAGAAAAGATGAGGGAGAAGTATCCTAAGTTGTTTTCATAGGATATGTATAATGTAAATTTTAAGGACGAAATTTATTTTAAGGGGGAGAGAAATGTAATATCTCTAATTTTCTGTACTGATTTGTATGTACAGATTGAATGAAATATATAAGATATTTTTCGGGAAAAGATGTGGCCATTTATGTAAAGAAATAGATTAAATTGAAAAAGAAAGAAAATGAAAGGACTTAAGTGCAATTATGGAAAGTTTAAGGCTAAGAAGGAAAAGTAGACAAAAATACGGGGTTTTTAAGTGTAATTTTAGCCAAATTTAAGGGATTTAAGTGCAAAGAAGGAAAGTTCTCTGGGGGCCAAAGTGTAATTAAAGAAAGTTATCCCGGAAGTGGTTTGGACTGCTCGAAAGCATTTCAGTCCCAGATTTCACCAGTAGATAGAGCAAGTGATGCTGAGTAATCCTGCTTAATAAAGGAATTTTTTAGGATTCCAGATAGCCAAAATTGATTTGATAGTCTAAAAGTATAAAAAATTCCTACCGGATATCCTAGATCTCAGATATAAGTGAGAAATTATAGGATGATGCATCCTGATGAGGTGGATGTCAGGGAATTGATAGAATACCGATAGGAGGTCTGTAGAAAAAGTTATTTATAAATTAGTAAATTCAGACGGGAGTGTGTGGCCTCCGGGTATTCGATAGGGAGATTTATCGATATTTAAACTGAGACTGAATGAGGTCAGATGACATCAGTCAGATGCCTGTTATGACCCAAAGGGATGCCTTAACATAGTAGGCCAGTGTATCTGATAAAAGGAGCTGGTGTCCGGAGATGTGTATAAACGGTGTATAACGGTGGAAATACCCGATGGATATTACCGGTGAAGATTCCTCGTGATACGTGCTATAAAGGTAATGGACCCTAGGAGGCCCAATAATGGCACCATCAAAGGCCCAATAAGACCCTTGGACTGACAGGTGGGGCAGTGTCCAGCAGAACCCTGGAAAAGTGTAAAATTACAAAAATACCCCTATATTATACTAAAGAGTAATAGATTAATGGAGGGCATTTTGGTCATTCTGGATAGGCCCAGAAGCCAAGGCATACATAGGTAAGGTTAACCAGAGTCAGTATATGCCCTGACAGGGTACAGAGAGGTGTAAAATGACGATTTTACCCTTAGGGTTAAGATAGTGCAAGAAAGGGCACCCAGGGGTATTTTGGTCATTTTGCAAGGGATCTGTAATTAAGTTTAGACCCAGTATAAAAAGGTTAATGATATAAAGGACCCAGATACTAAACTTAAGGTCAGAAGTCATATTACGGAATCTCAGAAAAATTAGATTCAGAAAACAGTCCAGTTTTCGAGGAATCGGACCGGGCCGGTACCGGATTGGACTGGAAATTTTCCAGACGCTTCTTGGCTCTCCGAATTTTGCCATGTGAGACATGTGAGGGATTAGGTGTCCCATGAGGTGTCCCTTGGATGATGTCATGATGATAATGTCATAAAAGGAAAAGAAAATAGGAAATTCCAGAAAAAACGGTGGCCACAAGTTCAGAGCTCTTGGAAATTACAGAAATGCCATCTATGAAAACTATAAATACACCCCTTGCCATTCATTCATCATGTCCTAGAGATCATTTAAGAGAGAGAAGGAAGTTCTAGAGAGAGAAAGTGCAAGGAAGAAAGAAGAAAGGAAGTTCTTGCGGAGCAGGAAGCAGTATAGGGATTCTAGAGTTCTGCTAAGCTTTTCAGGTAGTAACTAATCCTAGCTTTTATGTAATGGCTTTGTGATTTGTTGTGCTATTGTTTGGTTAGATTGTTGTCTTATATGTTATGCTTGAAGCTTTGCTACAATGCTATGTTCATATGTTATTGAGTATGGAAGCATGCAGCATACTTATCTGTACACAATCACAAGCAAGCACTGTCACTCTGCATTACATATATTGTTATGATTATTACTTCTGAGATTCCCCCGAATCTCATCCCAATAAATAACCCATTACAGGGGAGGTTATGTCAAAGTAAATTTTGGAAATTTTAAGAGACGCCGTTATGCTGCCGAAATTATGACAAGATGGCAATAGTAGAGAAAGGAGCTGATACGTACTGTGTACGTAGGTACTGTCTAAGGAGGCTGGAAGTGAGTGGACCTAGCCAGTTCATCCAATCTTTTCTGGGTACTTACATAGAATGGTAGTTCTCACGGGAATTACCGAATCTATACAAGATAGTTGCTTTCTAAAGACGAAGCGTAGCGGTTATGCTGCCAGATTTCAGGCAGGAAAGATGTAATAGAAATATGAGAACTTTGTACATGTTCTGATGTATAATAACTTATTATTTAATAATGGGTATTGTTTGGCATGTTTGACTGATATGTGATGGATGTATGCATATGTATGCAAAGTTGAGTGCTGGAATTTACCACTATGAACAGTAACACGTGGTGACTTGATGATGTTTGATCCATAATTAAAAATAGTAAATGGATGAATAAATATATTATATTTTTATGGTAAATAGTAGACATACTAAGCTTCGATTTGATATATAGAATGCCTCATTTGGATGTATACACATGGAGATATAAATTATCAAAGTTGGGACCAAAATGCTGGATTCAGGGGGAAAACGCTGGATGAACAGTAAAATTGTAACGTTGACCTACGTTGACTTGGTCAAATAGTGGCCAATGAGTATTTTTCCCAGAAATATAATTGAGTTAGCTTCATGTATCAATTTGAACCACTTCATTTCGATTTTTCTAGAATAAATTATGATTTTTTGAAGTCAAGTCACTCCTCTGGAATTTTCACAGTGAACAATACTCGATAAGAGTAAAACTCCAGATTGAGAAATTGAACTTCAATGACCTTGAAAGTGGTTATAAATGCTACCAAATGGTCCCTAAGACGTACGAAAATAAGGACGTTACACATATAGGCATCCTGAACGTCAAAAAATGAAAAGAGACTACCCGTCGCGATGAGAAGTTGAGGACGTCACGACTCACAACTCCAGAGACTACCTATCACGAAGAGAAGCTGAGGAAGTCGTGACTGAAAACTCCAGAGCCGACAAGTCAGGACTAGTGGATACGGAGGTCGCGATCATAGTTTGAATATCGAAGGTAACACTTCTTTCTGGTTGACTTAAACACATTTGGTAGATCCTGGTAGGGAATGGGAAAATTTTTAAAGTTAATTTCCGCTGCGTGTCTTAAAATTCCCTACAGTACAACATGGCGCGAGGGAAGAACAGAGATGGGTCAGCAAGTAGCGTGGGAAGGGATTGCACGGCACGGATGGTCTCCTACCGTCTCCTCTTAGTTTGAAGCACTCTTTGTCCATTTCAATTTTTGTGGCTGAAGCAAAGCGAGAGTGAGAGAAAAGAAGAATTTTAGAGGAAGCTTCATGGGTTCTATAATTGGTCACTACCGTGAGTTCATCTTCCTTCCAGTCAACCGTGCAAGTGGCTATCGTCGTCACTGTGTAAGCAGCCGCCCCTGTCGCCGCTGCTCTGTACGATTGTTACTGTAGCAGCAACAGTCCCAGAGTCCCTTCCCTATCTCTGCATAGAATTTTGGTGAATTAGAGGTAAGTACAAGCCATTTACCTCCCTTGAACATTCAGAGTCGTGGGTGAATGTTCCATTGCTATTTCCTCTATTTGACAATCCGTGTTGCCCATGTTGCTGAAGATTGTTCTGGTGGGTGCAGTGGAAGCATGAAGCTGCGTGTGTGAGTGGGTTCTATACACCCTAGCAGCTGCAAACCTTCCATCTTTCTCCTCCTCTATTTTGATTAGTGGCACGGTATAGCTTTACCGTTGAGCAAGCTGCCCTATCTCTGCAGTGTCGTGCCTCTATCATCACTGTAGCAAGTCTCCAGTTTTCCTTTTTCCTTGTTTGCTGAAGCCTCGCTGTAAGTGTGAGTGGTGGTAAGTCTTACAACTCCCTCCCTATTGATCATTCATGGATTGATTGAAGGAATAATTTCCTGTTGCCCTCTGGTTACCGTGTGTGGGATGCAACTGCCTTGACATATACATATGTTTCTGTTTCTAGAAGTTAAATGGCGTGTGTATATGCTGTGACTGTTGCTGATTGGGAAGCATGTATGTCTATATATGTGTGTGGTTGTGGCTATTTTGGAAAGAAGAGAAATGAGGATACAGAAGCATTGCCATGGGTTGCTGTCTTCTGAAACATCCTCCTTTAAACCATCTTAGAGTACACTTACGGAAGTAATCTTAACTTTATTATATCTCTCTTTGCCAAAAATCCTGACAGAAGATAACTGTACTGTTTCGGTAAGTCCCATGAGAACTACTATTCTACGTAAGTACCCAGGAAAGACTAGATGAATCGTCTAGGTCCACTCACTTCCAGCCTCCTTAGACAGCACCTACGTACATAGTACTTTTGATATTCTACCAGTACAACAGCGTTTTCTAGTAAATATCTTTAAATCTTAACCTTAAAGCTTAACCATAAATCTTAACCTTACATATACTCAATTGAAATTATCTTAGATAATTGGAATACCTCTTAAACTTAAAAACATTAATTTCCAAGAGTTAGGCTTACGGGTACTGGTCACTGTCACTATTCACTGGGTAATTCCAGATTACAGCCTAAATTTTGGAAATTCATAATTAAATCTAGAAAAATCATATTGAGGTGGTTCCAATTTATAATGAAAGCATTTTCATTTAAATTTGATATAAAAATATGAAAATGAGGTTTCCTTGTCCAGATCAAATCAGTTTATTCGTTGAACTTTACTGTTCATTTGGTAAATCTGGAAGTTCCAGTTTCTTTGCCCCATTTTCAAAAATTCATTTCTCCTTGTATACTTATCCAATTGAGTCGAATTAACTATGGATTTAAATCTCAGAATGTGTAATTTAATCTCATCAAATATCGCGGACAAACTCATTCATTTACTATATGAAAACTGCGTAGGAACCTTACTGTATCGGATGACCTATTTTATCTTGATCCAGAGTTTAAGTCCAACTTTGAAAAATCATATCAATTTGAAAACTTAACCAAATTACGCGTTCTTGATTTCCAATTAAACATCTGGATCTTAGCTATGTTCATACCAAATTTCATGTAAAAAGTCACTGGATGAGCTACTAAAACTATCGCTGGAAGTAGACTGACTCTCATCAGATCCAGTGCATGCATACAATATACATATCAATATATCATCACATAAATTAAAGGAATGCTTTCCAAGTCATACACCATTCATACATCCACCATTACCTCCTTCCTTGTAATGTTCCAGCACCTAGATCATGGTTATGGGGGGTGAGATTCGGGGGAATCTCAGTAGCAAACAATATCAAACAATGCATGTATTAATGTAAAGACTTGTGCTTGCTTGTGAAAGTGTTATCATAGTATGATGAACATGCTTCCATGTATCATATGAAATACAATTGGCCAAAGAAATCATAAAATAATAGAGCTTCAATCATCTACCATATACACAAAATTTAACCAAGCCATAGCACAATCAAACATATATTACATACATACAAGTTTAGGGTAAGTCCACTACCTTGGATTTAAGCTTTCTTTCTTATGCTTGCACTTGCTTCCCAAGCTTTCCAATCATGAAGCTTTTTGGTCAATCATTCCCCAACACCTTCTTAGAGGTTTCAAGGTCCTAAATACATTCATATTTATTACATAATCCATTAAGACCATGAACTCAAACACTACTCAAGACTACCTCTCTTGAACCTTTAACTTGCTTTAACTAACATAACTTTCTTTAATCTTTGCCAATTAACTTGGCCTTTGAACCAATTGATGTATTAACCTTATCCTACACAATTTCACCTTTTGAATCCATTTATGAACTCAAAATAACCAAATTCCAGCAAGAATACACTGTTCTGTACAGATTTGGAAAAGCATACATAAATCTTCCAAAAAATCTCATTTTGATTCCAATGCTTCCCATACTTGTTCCTCCACTTTTCCCCCACAAAAAATCTCATTTTAAGACCATTGGAAGTATCAAAATCATGAAATTCAAATCACTGTTCACGCGAGTGAACAGTAACCGTGAGGAATTTTCAACATTATAACATTTAATTCCAATGGTTTCCAAGGTTCAAAACCTTTCCAATCCTACACAAAATCATCATATAAACTCAATGGAAGCATTAAATCATTGAAATTCCATTTCCTTCTATCATGAACAGTGCAAACCAAAATGGTAAAGTCAAGAACATCAACTTACTTCACAACCAAGCATGTAACTAACTTGTTTAAACTTGTCTTAACTATCTATGACTTAAAACTCATATTCCTTTCACATATACACAAAAATTCCAGCAGCATCTACCCAAGATTTAAGCCTCAAAAATCACTTAAACTCAAGCACAAACCATAAGAACAAAAGGTAAAAGCAAGGAGACAACTTACCTTACTGGCTGCTTCAAGATCCTTGCTTCTTCCTTGCTTGAGAGAGAATTTTTCAAGAGCTTCCTAAGGCTCTTGCTCCATGGTTTTGAGCTTGCAAATGGGGGGTATTTATAGAAAAAGTCATGTGCCATTTTAAGGCCAAGATCACCTTGGGAACTATTTGATCTAATGGTTAAAGGTTTGATCTTGGAATATCTTTTCACTTTTCACTCATGACCTTACCACCATGACATCACTAGCATGGCCTCCCTTGGTACACCTAACCCTTCCTCTTTTTGTGTGCCATTTTGAAGTCCTTGTGGGTCCCACCATGTGCAACACCTAATTCTTACTTTATTCTCTTTTTCTTTCTTTTCAAAAATCCATAAATTATTCATTATTGGACTTGGGCTCCAAGATAACTTTTGGGCCTTATTGGGCTAGCCTAGGATGAAATGTTGGGCCTCTTTTAGGTCCAATAGCTAATTGGCACAAATCCCAATGTACTTTCCTTATACCGATATCCTTAAATTATCCTGATCTCAGAATAAATGCTAAACACATCCTTTAATTATTCTAACATTTTTATAAATTCATTATAATATAAAATGAATTCTCTACAAAGTTTCATAATTTTCTGAGACCCAGAAGTCTTGTTACAAATTACATACGTTTCCTTTAACCCTTTATCGGTGTCCTTTTTCACCGTAAATTCCATAATTAATTCTACAGGACTCCTTTTTGACTTTTGTCAACTCTATAAATTCTCATATTAATTATAATAATTTACTATCAAATTTCATCCGATATCCATCCCTTGAATGAAATGACTAAAATGCCCTCCATTTACTTCTAGTTTCTTATGGCATCACGGTGGCATTTTCGTAATTTTGCACTTTGGCTCTTAGACTTTCTTCCTATTGCAATTAATCCCTTTCTTTACATAAATATGGCCACATCTTTTCCTGAAAAATCTCATATATTTTATTCAATCTGTACATACAACTTAGTACAGAAATTAGGGATGTTGCATCTTCTGGTTTGAATTGAATTGCTGAATATGTATGTGCATAAGCTTACTGTTTTGTGTTGGGTGGCGATCAGGGAACAGGAAAGCTTATTGTTTAAGCTTTACATTTTCAGGTTCCATGAAATTTGTGGTTTCATGAGAAAATCTTGAATTTAGGAGCAAGAGTTCAAAACTGAAATTTGAGAGTGGGGAAAAAGAAAAGGAAATAGTTGATGTTTGGAGTTTTGAAATCTGGTTTAGTGAGAGAAAAGGAAACTTTAAGCAGAAATTATGGAATGAGGAAAGGTGAGAGGTTGCCTATATGTTTCTAGATGAGAGATACAAGTATATATGTGTATGTGTGGCGCTAAAAGCTTGATGAGTATGAACTTTGGAAGCTAAAAGGATTATGTAAGGGGCTTACTGTTTGAAGTTTCCTATATGTTGAGTAATTATTGTAGGTGATAAAATAATGATAAGAGAAATTGTGGGAATATTTATATGTTAATGGATTTGTTGTGGTTGTGGCAAATAATAGTGTTCGGTATAGAGGTGGATAGTAATTTCTAATGGAATATTTTATTTTGGGAACTAGGTAATTTGAGAGGGAATATTTTTGAAGAATAGATCAGAAATAAGCTGCTTTGGAATATTGAAGGTGAGTGAATAATGTTTCCTAGCAATGAGATTTTGAAAATTAGTTAGTTATTTAATATTTTACTTAAATGTTAATTTTCAGCATGATTTAATAAAAGCGAACATATGAATTCATAGCTTTAAATGTTGAAAATGGTTTATTTCATTATTGCAAACTTGTTCATATGGATTGACAAAATATTTTGATGATTTATCAAAAATATTCATGCTAGGGTTTTCATGATTATGAGTAATTTTAATAGAAATTGTTGCATTGAAAGTGTTATGATTATTAAATGCCAAATTACCCCCATGCATGTTGGAAAGGTTTTTGAGGACGGAATACAGAACGCTGGTTACTAACAGCAGTACTGTTAGTCCTTAGTGCACCATGGTTACACTTGAGCTCGACAGTTATTTCGTGGGATTCATTATCGTGACAGTTAGTGGCCTCGAGCCGCCAAATTTATTTCGTGGGATTTATTCTCGCGACAGTTATTCGTGGGATTTATTCTCGCGATAGTTAGTGGCCTCGAGCCGTCAGATTGGTTAGTTACCCTTGTGGACTGTGTGTCCACGCATGTTTTCGTTCTGTTGAAGTCCTACGGAAAAAGTATTATTTCGAAACGATGGTTTCAAATGGCTTTCCTGAAATAAAAACATTTACTGAAATATTTGTATTGAATTACAAAACTTTATGATTTACATTTAAACGTATTGAAATCAATTATTTTTGTATTTCAAATTGCATTTTTGGGACGTTATTCACGAGTAGATTATTTGGATTCAGATAGTGTTTCGACCCTAATCATCCAGCTGAGTAGTGAAGAGCCTCCGTGTCACTCCAAAGCAGCATTGGTGGACATATCTTATTATAATGTAATTAAATATTTTGATAACGTATGTACTACTTTGGCTAGAAGTTTAGACGCTCCACCTAACTTATAGATAAGATTCTGATTGTTTTGTAAATGTCTGTAAATGATTTAAAACATTCGCAGCCGGTTGTAGGGTCTTTGGGAGGTCAATTATACAAAAACGATCCTGCTGAAATTCTTACAGATGACTTGCGTTTTGATTTAAACGTAATTTATATTATGATTATATTCTGAACATTTTAGTTAAGGTTGAAGGCTTAAGAAATGTGAATTTATTAATATTCTGTGCCGGTCACGGTTTAAATTTTGGGACATGACAACTCTATTTAGGTTTGTAATCTTAGTATAAATCATTTCAACTAGCTAAAAATTAACAGATATTTTTTATCTGAAAATAGCATAGATTAATAACAGGAACTGAAATAAATTGTAGCGAGCTATTAAGTAAGTAATTAATTAAACTAATAATATAGTATAGTGAGAAACTGGATTATCGCATGTGGTTTGAATATTAGATGTTTAATTTTCTGTACAAAAAAATAAAGTTTAATTAAGTGAATAAACTTCTGCTGCCGTCCCATCCTAATAGAAAAAGAAGTTGAAGTTAGAAGTTAAATGAGAAGGAGATTAATAAGCTTTTTGAAATAATCACTTTTGAGTTAAGGATTCCATTAGAATATTTTGGAAAAGTTATTAGATTAGAGAAGTATATAATAAGAGGTGGATGAATGAAAAGAGAGAATAGATAGGAGATGTTGGTGTTGTGGAGTGAGTTGGGAGGGTCTTTTCATTGTGAAAGATAGAGAAAGAGATAGAGACAGAGAGACGAGCAAGTGGAAAAGGATGGAGAAAAGGATACTAAGAGTCTGAGAGAAGATGCCAATGCTATGATAGCTCCATTTTTAGTGGTCCAACTCTTTCTCTTAGAGTTTTTAGAAATTTATGTAAAATATTTTTATTAAAAATTATAAATAAAACCCATAATTTATGAAATTTAATCGATGAATCATATAGACCTCCTTTAAGTTAATTTTACTAAAATTATATGGTTTGTTTTCATCTTCATTCAAATACTTTCTTTGATCCTTTTATGTTAATTATGTAGGCAGTCATTTTTTTCCACAAATATACATAAACCTTTAATTATTGTATGGAAATCACAAAGATATTTTGTTTTTCTATTTTCAAAATATGTATATGAATATGTCTGAAAATCAAGATTAAATTACATAAAATAAAGCAACCATTTTAATTTTACTACTAATTTTTTCTTTTGAAATTTCTCCTAAAACCTAGAAGTAATTTAGTGTTTGAAAATAATTTAATTTTTTAATATAGTTTAATTTTAATTTAAATAGATCTTATATAGCTCACTAGATTTTTTAACTCAATATTTATATATCAACATCTCAATATATAATTTTGATTAACACTATATATTTTTTTTATTTAATCAAAAGGTGTCTATAGAACATTTTGGACTTAAAGACTAATTTTTTTTAGTCATAAAGCGTAAAAGGATTTTTACTTCTCTCAACAAATACGCTTATTGGGATACAGACATTATATATTAAAATAAAGGAGATGTGATGTTTTTGTAATATTATACTGAATTAAATATATAATTATATATTACAAATTGTACATTAAATTATTTTTATATATATTAAATTAATTTCCAAGTTAATAATGGAAGTGGGTCCACATAATTTTGGAGGTTTCTTTCCTTTTTGCAGAGAAGGGTGGTCTGAGTGGACACATGCTTACATGTAATGTGTATAATGCATTGGAATATGATTTGGAACCATTTCAAAAGTCCTGTGTGAATTCAATTTTCCTCATTCTTTTTCTTTTCATTTAAAAAAAAAAGTCATTCCTTCTTCTAATCCAGACAGGCATTTTTTTCTTGGCTTTGATGGACGTCTTGCTGTGTCCCACCAGCACTAATTATTGTCTTTTAGACTTCCATCTCCCTAAAACCTTTCTATTATATTCAATGCAAATTCAAATAAAGTAAAATCATCAATACCATCAAGATATCAAGATATCAATATAAAAAATAATATTTACAAGCAGATTTATTTATGTACAAGTCATGAATAATACCCATTTTTTATGGGCGGTTTCAGTATGTTAACTAGAAAACTTTAAAATTATATATTTCATAAAATATTTAATCTTAAAAAGCACCAAACTTTTTGTGTTTAAAGGATTACTCTTATAAATAACAATTAAATATTAGAAGAATCTTTATATAGTAAATTAATTCAATCTTTCTAACAGTAATTTTTTAATTTTTAAAAAGAAAAATTTTCCAACTTGAAAAATCGGTGATTAATATATTATTGACATTTGCATCTGATAACTAAAATTGATTGTGAAAAATAATGTAAGAAAATGGAATTACATATCTATGTGAGTCTCACGCTAATATTTAATGTTTATATAATATAATTTTATTGTAATTGGAGTCTATCTGATTTTTGTATTTTTTTTCTGTTTTTTGAGTTTCTATACATTTTTTAAGATATTAAAAAAAACACTCGCACTCTCACTCTTCTTTTACAATGGATCAATTATTGGTAAGGTGAATTTCTCTTAGAAATAAAATTCATATAATATGATGAAAGGAGTGCACGCGCGTTCGGCTTGCTTGCTTTGTGAGATACCTTGAAAGCAAAAGCCGGGTTAATGTAGTCGCATTTAGATCATAAGTTTTTCTCAGAACATAATTTAAAAAGATGAATGAAAAGATTTATCAATATTGTATTTCATTATATTAATCAGAAATGCCCTTTCAGGAGAGCAAAACCAATAGAAATATGTGTGCGTGTTGTAAGAAAAATTATCTAACGTGTATTTATTGTATAATATAATTAGAGAAGCACCTACTATTTTCTGTTTAATAAAAAATTAAAGAAAAAAAGTGTGTGCGCGTGTGTGTGTGTGTGTGAAAGAATTGGTGTGCTCCTTAAGAAAAGCATAAATTTTATCTAAGAGTCACTCAACTTAAAAGAATAAGCAAAGGAAAAGAATTTTGTATTCATAGTGACTATTTAGTTATGATGCCTCTAATCGCTCATATTTTATGTTCTCAAGTTGGAAAACAAACAGCAGATAGCCCTAAGCAATATATTTTGTCTGATTGGAGAGGGAAGAGAAAAGTAACAGTTAAAGCAATGACTTTGCTAGTGCAACTTCATTTTTTCCCATCAAATATACTTTTAATGTTTATAATTTTACTGAATTTTAATTTGATCATTCTTAAATTCAATGCCCATAATTTATTTTAGCTAATATTTTTCCATATGCATATACAGACACACATATGGTACACACACGTATGTGGCAAGTCATTTAGCTTGTGATCACTAGTTTTGCTATTTGCATAAATTAAATTGAATCTCTATTTACAATTGACTTGTCAAAATATTAAACTAAGTAATTCTTTTCTAGTTTTTTTATCTCTCTCTCTCTTTTCAAATCCACTGTTAGATATCCAACAACAAAAAAATCCCTACAGTGCAATCGGCCGGAGGGATTGTTTTAGTTATAAATATATAGTATGCAAATTAAGACAAGTTGTGGGACTAACTTAAAAGTTAACTTGTAAAGATTATATTATAAATGTTAAATTATATTGACTTTTTAAAAATTTAATGAAATTATATGGATCAAAATGTATAATCTTTCTTATTTAGTATGATGCCTTAGATATTAATTGTGTTTATGTTTTCCACTCCTTTCCACATCAAGCAATCCATTAACCATAATCATGTTTAATTGAGTAAATGAATAGGAAAAAACAGATATATATATATTAATGAAATTGTTATTTTCTTTTCACTATGAAGGTTGATAAAAAAAAAACATTCCTTATCTTGCTGGGACTGTGACTTGTGCTTCTGCTAGCTATAATTACAAGTTCCATTAAAAAAACTTGTTCCATATTTTTGTACCTACAATTTGCAGGGTTTGTGGATAACAAATTGGACTGACAATCAATATGTCAATATCATCAATATAGAATAATTTCTTAATAAGTTATAATATTCATAAATTATGTATAGTGTTACTCATTTATTAAATTACATATAATATTAATAAACAGGGAACCCACTTAATTCAGTTATAAAAAAGTTCCACTAAAATAGCATATATAAGACTTTCTTCGACCCTTTTTCTTTAGATTTCAAGAAGAAACACTTTATGATCACATCTTTAGTATAGTTGAAGTAATTACATCTGGTCTTTAGTATAAGAGCTAATTGTATTTTTAGATAGATTAAAGAAGCTAAATAAATCAGTTAATTATAACTTATATAAAAGCTAGTTGACTAATTTAATTAAATTAAAGAGTATATAATATGAAATCATCTTGAGAGGTTAAATTTGGTTATAATTAACTGATTTATTTAATTTTTTTAATTTATCAAAAAAATTAATTAACTCTTATATTAACGACAGGAGAAAATAATAACTATTATATTTTCACTATTACAAAAATGTTGATATTTGATATTTATTTTAGCCCATAGGTGACTATTCCCAACCATCAAAGACACGTCAAGTATTCTTTGTTCAGCATATTTGATGGTTGCAAACCTTCAACATTGTTTCTCTTATTTGACGGTGCTTTAACACTAACTGACATGTATTTATAAATTCTTGTTAAATTTGAACCTTACATAGTAATCCTTACTTGACGGTTTTTCGATAATAACTGTCAAGGATAGCTAACATATTTGAATGTTGTAGTAAAGAACCGTCAAGTTTGTTTGCCTTATTTAAAAAAAAAAATAGCATACAAAAAATCCTTATATTGCAGATGAACAACAAGGGCATTTTATAAAAACATCTTTGTGTATGAGTTTATTGCAAAGCACTATAATTTATTTTTTCAAGGCCTCCGTCTAATCAAGACATAATTAAGGTATTTATATCTGATTACATGATGATGATCAAAGAGTATTGAGGATATATGTTTTGTGACTTACATTGATGTGTAATTAATTCTCTTGTGTGTCTTGTTCTACCTTTACTCCTGCCCCTACATATTGCATATTTTTTTTTAAAAAAACAAACCTATATAACGAACAATAAAAAACATAATCCAAAATAACAAAAAAAAAAAAAAAGAAGACAGTAGTTAAACAGTCTACTATTCATTTCCTTTATCGTCATCCACATCAGAGGAAGGAGGAGATAAGGAGAGGAAGGCAGGGAAGGAGAGGAAGCTTTAGAGAAGTATTCAAGCTGATAATGCAGTATCAGATTCATTTATGGTTGACAGTAAGAATATATCTAGTGAGACGGTCTAGGCCATCATCCATAACATCTACTATTTACAATAGCTCTTTAGATCCTTGATAAAAAAAAGTAGAAGGATATTTCCTACAGTAAAAGGAAGAGAATGGGAAGGGAATCAAATATTAGAAGGTGGTGGAGAAGATGAAGGTAGAGAAGGTTGAGGAAAAGAAGTGGGCAGAGAAGGTAGAGGAGAAGAAGCAGGAAAAGAAGGTGGAGGCGAAAGAGATCTTTGGCATTTCACCTATTGATGCTTGAAGACGACTTGCGAATGCAAAAAAAAAAAAAGGTAGGGTATATAGTTCAGGTTAATTTGGAGTTTAAATAGAGTGGAAGTGGATTAGAAGTTAACACTTGAAAAAACCAAGTTTCAGTTTCTAAACCCCGTCAAGTTTATTATTTTTCAGCTATACTTAATGGGTTTTTTTTAATAAAAATCGTCAAGTATTGTTAAAGTACTTCGAAATGTTTTGGCATGCAAATAGTGCAAAAGCCCTCATAATACATATTTAAAAAAAAAAAAAGAAATTAAACTACAACACTAAAAAAAATGGAAGCAAAGTAAGGGAATAAACTACCAATCCTCCTCCTCCTCATCATAGCCGAAATGATTGGAAGCATTAGAGTATACGTTAATGTCAACCTCATTCTATTGATCAAGAATGAGGTTGAAGTTCTTGTTTAGATTGGAGTAATAAATGGAGATTCTCAACATAGTGCGCTTAATGTGTTGAACACGCTAAAGAAGAGCCTCCAGTTAAGGAGAGATAAATTTCTATTTTATCATATTATTTTATATCTATTTCAGGGAATTGATCATGTTTAATAGGCATTATTGTAGTAGTTGTGGCTATTTTATGCTTTAATTGATTATATGAATTAAATGATTAAAAATATCCTTTTATTGTATTTTTATTGATTTTATTATTTCTCTTGATTAAATTGATTTGCATGAAGGTATTTTTCTTTTTTGTACTGCAGAAAATTAGAAAAAAATAAATAAATGATGACTTTGGCCCACATCAACTACTACAAAATTATATTATGTTATATCCATGAGGAAGAGTAATTTATAATATTATATTTTTTATATTAATTCATTCTTTTAATATAATATTATATTATATTATATTATATTATATATCATTTGAATTGATTCAAAGATAATTTCTCAATATCTAACATTTGAATCTAATTAAAGGATAATGATAAATATGTTATCTTTTCCTATTTTTTTATTAATTATTTTATCTCTTTTATCCTATTACTTTTTATTTGAATTATTTATAGGATATTTGAGTTTAAAAATAATATCTCTGAAGATATTGGAAAAGATGACAGCTTGAAATGATACTGAAGATAAATGAAAATTATCATTATCTTTTGAAGATCCAATCAGTAAAGAGACCCACATCAATAGGATTCACTCCCAAAGGCTATATAAAGGATCCCAAGACTCCTCCATTCAACACACCAATCACCACCATCACAATCATCTTCTTCATCTCTTTCACAATTCCGTCCCTTTCCTTCTGAGTTCTTGAGAAAAGATGTAGTGGCTTGAGTTCTTGTACTTTAGAGTTAGGAGTTGAACAATTTTATGTTTTGATCTTTTCCTTTATGCAACTTTATGATTTCCTAGATTTAGGTTTTGAGATTTATATATGTTTGACCTAGGGTTTCGATTGAGACGCCTTTGTGATTAAACCCTTGTGATTTATTATTTCAATTTATGATTTGATGTTATTCATTTAATATCTTTAGTTTCCTCTTATAATTATTCATGTTGGATTCACATGTTTAGTTATAGGATTTTTGATTGAATATCCATTTTAGAGAAACAAATCATTTATTGTTTAATTTATCACATGCTAAGTGGATCTTCACTAATCATTCTTGATACAATTGTATGCTATATCTAGGTATAATTGTGGATTTTATGATTACGACTAAGACAATTGTGTAGGGTTTTGCATGTTAGGGACTTAGTATATATAATTGTTATAACTCCAATATATTATTGAACGATGATAGCTATGCATCAATCCTTAGGAGCACTCTTCTTATTGGTGATATTCTTCCATACTATTACTTTTTTTTTTATTATCTCCTTTTATTTTCTAAAATTTATTAATTAATTTTTCTCCTACTATTCTTCCTCCTCACACTTAGTTTAATCTAGAGTTAAGTCTTGCATTGACTCAACGTAAAGAATACGACCTAGGTTGACATCTATACTATATAGAGATTAATTTGGTAAATAATTTGAGCGCTAACGACAATCGACATCAAGGAGTAGGGGAAGAGGAGGGCATGGCGGTGGAGGAGGCCCAAATGATAATGAAGGATGGGGAGGAGGCCCAAACAGCAATGAAGGATACAGAGGAGAAGGCCCAACGAAAATGGAGGATGAATGGTACAAGCTCTCTAGCGTTTCACCATGTTGAATGACGACGACAACAAGGAGGCAAATGAAGAAAGCACATGTAGAAAAGAGATTGAGAGAGGAGCTTAAATAGAGAATTGGAGGTGATAACTATTCTAAACCATCATTACGTATTGGAAGTTGGAAATCAGCAGTCGACTTGCAGAAATGCAATTATTACAAAAGGCATTTGGGTTATTGTGCGTGGAGCTGGAGGCACCACAAAAAATAGGTATTTTGTAGCTTTTTTTTTCTAACGGCTGGGTAAACCACTAGAAATTCAGGTACTAGAAAATAATTTCTAGCGATTATGGAGAACCGCTACTCATTGTGGTCAAAACGTTAGAACTTTTCTACCGGTTAAGTAAAATGCTATAAAAAAGGTAGCAGGAGAAGCTAAAGGGATGACGTTAGTAGTGGTTCTGAGAACTATTAGAAAGTTCCTGGTGGTCATCTTCATTGGCGGGAAAAAATTTTTTCATGATGGCGCCACATTTTGAATTTGGCTAAAATTTTTCCCACGTTTAGGTTTCAAAATTTGAATTTCGGTAAATTTTTTTCTGGGTTTGTTCTTTTGTAGCAGTTATAAAATTGCTAGAAAGTTCATTCCAGGTGAAAAATAAAAATCCAATTTTTTTGTAGCGTGGAGCTGGAGGCACCACAAAAAATAGGTATTTTGTAGCTTTTTTTTTCTAACGGCTGGGTAAACCACTAGAAATTCAGGTACTAGAAAATAATTTCTAGCGATTATGGAGAACCGCTACTCATTGTGGTCAAAACGTTAGAACTTTTCTACCGGTTAAGTAAAATGCTATAAAAAAGGTAGCAGGAGAAGCTAAAGGGATGACGTTAGTAGTGGTTCTGAGAACTATTAGAAAGTTCCTGGTGGTCATCTTCATTGGCGGGAAAAAATTTTTTCATGATGGCGCCACATTTTGAATTTGGCTAAAATTTTTCCCACGTTTAGGTTTCAAAATTTGAATTTCGGTAAATTTTTTTCTGGGTTTGTTCTTTTGTAGCAGTTATAAAATTGCTAGAAAGTTCATTCCAGGTGAAAAATAAAAATCCAATTTTTTTATTATTATAAAATATGATATTATTAATTAATAAACCATTAAATATATTATATGAGATGAATATGTTGATATGTGTAATTGGCAATGTATTACATGTTATATATAAAAATATATTATGATAAATAATAAGTAATTAAATTATGATTGTATCATATGAATTTAATTTAATTTCATAAGGTAATTGAGTTAGGGATACAAGAATTAGAGATGAGATAGTTTGTAGTGTTGAACTTCAATTCATAAGTTGAAGAAGTGGTTGAATTGGTTGAGATAAAGAAAGAAAATCTGAAAGAAGAAAATATAAGTATGTTTGTAAACTATAAATGAAGATAAATAAAATAATAAATATCTATAAAATAAATAAATTGTTACCATGTAAAGAAAAAAGGAGGAGTAGAAGAAAAGAAGACGGAATTTTAAGGAAAGAGATGAAGGGGAGGGATGAAAAGAAATGTGAGAGTGAGTAAATGAGAGGGTGGGGTGGTATTTATAGAGGTATGGGAATAATTTCTAACTATTTTATGCATTTTGTAGCAGTTTTATTGTGGAGACAATTTCTAGATGTTCTCAGAACCACTAGAAATGCAAAAAAAAAAATTAAAATATTAAACTAATTTTGATTTATTTGTACAAATTTAATTATGTATAAAAACAAATTATTATATGAGTAATAAAGATTATTGAATATGTTATTCTTGATCATCATCTTGTTTGAACAGAGAAATTAAAAAAATTATTGTTAGGATTATAATTCAATATGTTAAGGAAAAAATTTAGTAAAAAATAATTTAATAAAAGACATATACTTGACAATTGATAAATTATTGTGTTCTTGAGGAAATAAGTCTTCAAAATTCGTCAATTGGGATGGCTCATTGTCATAAGTAATGTCACCATCACCTTGTCATAAAAATCTCGTAGATTGAGGTGGACGACTTTATTCTAGTCTTTATGCTTCTCGTCCTAACATAATAAACCTGGTATGCATCGGAGACAAGAATATATGGCTTATCATCTTCGAATTTCCCCATATGAATCGAGAAATTAACAGAGTTGATGCTTGAAACATCCTTACTTTTGTACGTCTTAGGGCCCATTCGGTAGCCTTTAGAACCACTTACATGACATCTGGAATTTTTTCTCTTAGGGAGTTACTGTTTATATGGTATTCCAGATTGGGCAACAAACTTTGATAAATCATAATTAATTATATAAATGTCGGAATGAGGTGGTTCGAAATTCTACTCGAAGATAACATCTTTAAGTTTAAGGGAAAAATAATTTCCTGACAAAATACTTAGCCAATTGATACAGTTTATTCGTTAAAGATTACTGTTCATTTGATCAAAAATTCTGAAAACAGATTCTGGTCCCTGACTTTGGAAATTTATTTCTCTTTGTTCCCTTATCCAAATGAGACGGATTACATATGGATTTAAAGATCCATATGTGTAATTTAAGCTCATAAAATTTTGTGAATTAATTCTTTGATTTACTAGGTCAAACTAAAGCCACAACAAAACTGGTTCAGGACCTACGTTTTTACCATTTCAGTTCCTTTCTTTAATTCCCAATAATTGTTCCAACATACATAAACCATCTCTTTGGTATCTCATACATTTATATACATCATGGACATATTCTATAATTATTTTATACATTTCCATTACATAATTATACACTTTACATAATTGGAACAAACCATGCATCATAAGTGAAAGTATCAAATTGTTCACTTTCTTTCCTCCATTCTTTAGCCCTTCTCCATGCATACATTTTCCATCATGCTTGACCTAAATTGGTTGATTGTGGGAGGGTGAGATTCTAGGGAATCTCAGTAGCAAACATTACCACTTAAATATGCAATATGGATGCTAATGCATGATATGTAATTTCATTAAACTTTCTTTAATTAGTGACATGCCATCATGCTATAAACTTTGCATAAAAATGCATGGCCATGGGAAACATGTTCTTCATAACATATTCAACATCTTTTCTCATGTCACAACATCATTCAAATATCATATACATGTCAACACATAAGCATACCACATCAAGCACATAAAGAGATAAGTCCACTACGTTGAACTTAAGCTTTCTTCCTTATTCTTCCACTTGCTCCCTAAGCTTTCCAACCATGAAACCTTTCGGTCAACCACTTCTCAACATCTTCTTGGATGTTGCAAGGTCCTAAGTACATTCATATTCATCACATAACTCATTAGGACCATCAACTCAAGCATTATTCAAGACTATCTCTCTTGAACATTTAACTAACATAACTTCCTCTAACCTTTACCAATTGCCTTGGCCTTTGAATCAATTGATGTCTTGACCTTACCCTACACAATTTTACCTTTTGAATCCATTTATGAGCTTAGAATAATGAAATTCCAGCTCTTATGCACTGTTCTGGGCAGATTTGAAAAACATGCACAATTCTTCCAAAAATTCTCATCTTGATTCCAATGCTTCCCATACTTGTTTCTCTACTTTACCCCACACAACTTTTCATTTTAAAACCATTGGAAGCATCAAAATCATGAAAATACAATCACTGTTCATACGAGTGAACAGTAATAGAGAAGAATTCCAAACATTCCATCTTTCAAATCCAATGCTTCCAATGCTCAAAACCTATCCAATCCTACACAAAATCATCATATAAACTCAATGGAAGCATGAGATCATTGAAATTCCATATCCTCCTATTATGAACAGTGCATGAACAGTGCAAACCAAAATGGTTCATCGATGGCAAAGTCAAGAACATCAACTTGATTCAACAACCAATCATCTAACTATCTTGTTTAAGCTTCAATCTCATAATTCTAACTTTAATTTCTTCTTTCTCCTTTCATCTAAGGTTTTGGACAGCATATACACCTTAGAGAAAACTCAACTTTCTTCCATGAAAACCCTAAGTTCAAGCTCCCAAATCACAGGAAAATAAGCTAGGATAGGTTGCTTACCTTTAATCTCTAGATTGCTTGAACTTTGGCCTTTGAATTCTTCTTTGTCTTGGTTTGAGTTTTCATTTTGCAAGAGGTTCCCCAAGCATTCTTCATTCACGGTTTTGCATCAGAAAAATGGGGGTATTTATAGGCAAATTCCATGGAAAATGAAAGGCCAAGATCATTTTGTGCACTATTTGATCTAATGGCTTAGATTTAATCTTGAATTTCTTTTTCTTTAATAATTATGACATCATCAAAGGGGACACCTCACAAGACATGTGGCTAAATTCCAAGGGCAGGAAACTTCTGGAAAAATTCTAGTCCTATCCGATACCGGCTCAGTCCGATTCCCCAAAAACCAGACTGTTTTCTGAATCTAATTTTTTTGAGATTCCATAATATATTTTCTGAACTTAAATCCAGTATCCAGATTCTTTCTATCATTGATATTCTTATACTGGGTCTAAACTTAATTACATATCCCTTGGAGAATGACCAAAATATCCTTGGTGCCCTTTCTTGCACTACATTGACCCTAAGGGCATAATCATCATTTCACACCTCTTTGTACCCTATCAGAGCATATACTAACTCTGACTAACCCTTCCTGTACCTGCCTTGGCATTTTGGCCTATCCAGAATGACCAAAATGCCCTCCATTCATCTATTGCTCCTTGGTACAACACTTTTTCGGGTTTGATATTTGTGGAGGAAAGGACTAAGCTCAAGAACAAGGACTAAGAAGTATTTGGATCAACGTAGTAAGTTTACTCAACCTTAATGTTAACATGACTTGATTGTTATGTGTATTTTCCATGATTATTGATTGAACTAAAGATGATGATATGATGCTACTCTTGCATTGTGATGTCTTGACTTGGTGCATAAGTGGGTTGGCATGAGATAGAAGCAGCTCCCTCATTGTGGCATAATACTTAGTTACATAATGATCTTATATGTTGATATCATTGTTGATGTAACTTGCTATTGGGATTTTTTTTAAAATCTCACTCCTCCAATTGAATAATTATTTAGGGGCTGATCAAGCAAGTGGCAAGAGCACCATGAAGGAGGACTAATGTATTATGTTATGATAATTTGGATCATAATGATGTATGTATATATTTATAACAATATGTAAGGCTTATAAGAGGTAGTCACCTTGATTTATTGTTAGAATTTGACCATGAAACTTTGCATGCTTAAAGTACACATAATGATCTTTAAATTCATAGGTAGAATACCTAAATTGGAGTTGCGTACAATTTATAGTAATTTTTCAAAGTTAGAGTTGGAAATTTGGAAGTTACAGAATTGACCATATGAATAGTAAACTTCAACAAATAAACTGTATGAATTGAAAAGGAATCAATCCAGTTTCTTATCTTTCTTTTAAAATACTATGAAACAACTTTTATTAGAAATTAGAGCCACTCAAATTCGATTTTTCTAGAATTAGTTATAAATTTTCAATGTTGAGCATGCATTATGGAATTTACTAAATAAACAGTAACCCAAGAAAGTTAAAATTCTAGATTTGATTCCTCTCAACTTTTATCTTCCATAATGGTTCCAATGAATGTAAATGAACCCTAAAATAGTCTAAAACTAAGGTATGATAGGTTGTCCCCTGAACTGCTATAAATGTCCATAACCACCTCTACCACATGTCAAAACCGCTAGAAATGTCCATGAACTTTCCAGTAGTTTTCCTAACTAATAGAAATTACATTGACCTTCAGTATTCTGTAGAGGTGTTTCTAGTGGTTGGTGCTAAACTGCTAGAAATGTGATCAAAAGGGTTAGAATTTCTAACGGTCAATTATATAACTGCTAGAAATTCTGTGAGTTTCTAGTGGTTCAGGTGAACAACTAGAAACTAACTCCTCCCAAAACCCCATTTTTTTGTAATGAGAGGCAAAGCATGGATGATGGAAGATGAATCATGAAGATTAGAAAGAACAATTATGGATTGTTTTAATTTTTGAAAAAAAAATATGACAACAATAGTTTACGGTTGAATTGATGGTTTATATAAGAACCGTTAAGTATAAGTTCATGCGATCTCTACTTATTCATATTTGATGGTGTTTCTTATTAACCGTCACATATTGACCATCATATATTGCATAATCTGTAGTAGTGTCTTGTATCATTATTTAACTATAAATGTATTCATAAATTATAAATAGTATAATTTATTCTTTTAATCGAATTGCATATAACAATGCATGGGATACACCGAATTTAAGTAATATAGAGAGAGAGAGAGGGGGAGAAAAAGTGAAGTTAGATCACTCTTTATGCGTCTATTTTTTCCTCTTGATTTCAAGAAGATCACTCTAATTAAGTCACATCTTCAATAGAATTTAAGAAATTAAATATTCCTCTTGTCCTAAATATAGGACATATTTAACTAATTTTCTTAGATTAAGGAAGTTAGTCAAGTAAGTTATTATAGCATGTTTTTCCTAAAACATTCTAATCTCATCTTCATTAATTCCCTCCCTCTAATTAAGATCACTCTAATTATGATCACTTCTTTAGTAGAATTTAAGAAATTAAATACTCCTCTAGTAGGATATATTTAACTAATTTGATTATATTAAGAAAGTTAGTTAAGTTAGTTATTATAACATATTTTTCTTAAAGCACCTTAATCTCATCTTCATTAATTATATCCCTCCTTCTCTTACTTGATTATTATTGAAAGTATCAATAGAAGTAATTTGGAAGAGTTAGTAAATTTAAGAAATAGATCTTATATTTTGAGCTAAAGTAAACTTACTAATTAGATCCTATATTTAGGATTGAAGGATATTATATATATATATATATATATATATATATATAAGATATTTTGCATCTACAGAATCACTTTCTCATTATATGCACTTTTTCGTTACATTTCATTTATGATGTACTAAACGAGCCCAAGATAGCTGTTTATTTTGGAGAAGGAAAACTATTCTTATAGGTACATATAGTTTCCTTCAATTTTTAATTTGATATTTATATTTTTTCTCTTTATTAAATCTTTTAATTTTACTCTATTAGTACTATTATCCTTTGTAACTCAAGTACCTCAAGAATGATTTTCTTTTGGAGAACAAATTCTTTTGGCATATTAGTAAGAAAGGTCACTGCTGCTAAATTTTCGGGATATAGATCTGTGATGGTGGATATGGTTTTCAAATTTGTGATATTGGTTACCTTGTTTAGTGTATCATGAAAATGTGATGAGCTTTTCTCACGACACAGCTAAGTTGGTTTCTAATATTTGGGAGGCTATAGAAAAATAGATTCATTTTAACACTTCCCTTCATCAAGGAAAATTCGAATTCATGTATTTGTTGAAATATATAATAATATGCCTTTCCAAGTTTATGCTATTTAGAATAGTCATCACTTCCAATAACTTCGTTTTGTTAGCGCCATTAGCTCATGTATAAGAGTTGTCGTTGCTAACAAAGCAAAGTTAAATATTTAATTAAGAGAGAAAAAATATACAAGTACTAAATTAAAATTTTGAGAAAAATATAGGTACCTACAATATGACTTTTCCTTATATATATACATTTAAATTTGAATTTTTTATTTTTGTTGAACATAGAAAAAGAGAGATTACTTATTATATTCTCATTCCGTGGGGCTATAAAGAAAACACATTCGAAAAAAATGAAAAGACTGGTTTAGACTCAGGCCGATTTTAAATTACTAATGAATCAGTTTGATTGATACATGGATAAATTAAGTTTGTTAAAATTAATTAAATGAAAAAATCGACCCAATAAAAGCTTATTGAAGAGTTCTTTTTAATAAAACCGCACAATTCAACAAAGGATAAATTAGAAAAAAATGAAATAAAAGACAGTTTGAGAAAGAGGGCAGGCAACAAGAGTTGGTAATGTAAACAATTAAAGAGAGAGGGTCAGGTCTTCGGGTCACATATCGAACTCATGCAAACTAGATTAATAGGACTTGAGTTGTGATTACACAGTAGTTCATTACACAAGAGAAAATAATAGGAAAGTAGAGAAAAACATAAAACTCAATGCGGGGTGCCTTTCAACTGTAGCTGGAGGCTTCTATTTATAATAGTTGCTAGGGATATTTTGGGATCACAAAATATCCTAACAGTTGACCGGACCTATCTAGAATCTCAACTGACGATATCAGATATTCTATTTGAATTTAAATCTCACAATATTTGTTATTCAAGATTTAATCTATATTATTAATATGAATTGTTTTACATAAATTAAATTCTCTATTTGATTTATATCTTATTTACTCAGGGAATATCCTAATTATATTATCCTGAATAATCTTAATATCTTGTCATTTATAATATTTGACTCAGTATTCTAAATTAAATAGTCCGATCCATCAAGGCGGATTCAGACTTAAGTCCATCCAGTCAAAAATTATTTTTGTTTGATGGAAGTATCTTATTCTGCATTCACTACAAAAAAATAGATAATTTGTAGCAGTTATTTTATAGCGTTTCTAGTGATTTTAAGCGTTAGAAAAGCAATTTCTAGTGGTTGGATGAACTGCTAGAAAATCATGTGCTAGAAAACAGTTTCTAGCAATTTTAGGGAATCACTACACATAATGATCAAAATACTAGAATATTTCTAGCGATTTAGTTAAACGTTAGAAAAAATGTGGCAGGAGAAACTAAAGAAATGATATTAGTAATAGTTGAAAATTGCTAGAAAATATTAAATCTAGAAATATTTCTAATGGTTCCCTGAACCGCTAGAGAGTTCATGGTGATTGGCGGGAAACAAAATTTCTAGGATGGCTTTTGAAATATTTTTTTTCGCGTTTAAGCTTCAAAATTTATTTTTTTCCTAGGTTTGTTGTTTTCTAGCAGTTAGAAAACCGTTAGAAAGTTCATTCCAAGTGAAAAAAATAAAAATTTATTTTGTCATTATTATAAAATATGATATTATTAATTAGGATAGTATTAAATATATTATATGAGATGACTATATTGATATGTATAATTAGTAATGTATTCAATGTTGTATATAAAAATATATTGTGATAAATAATAAGTAATTAAATTATGATTGTATCATATGAATTTAATTTAATTTGTTAAGGTAATTGAGTTAGAGATGCAAGAATTAGAGATGGGATAGTTTGTAGTGTTGAACTTCGATTCATAAGTTGAAAAAGTGGTTGGATTAGTTTGAGATGAAGAAATAAAATATGAAAGAAGAAAATATATGTATGTAAGTAAACTATAAATGAAGATAAATAAAATAAATAAAGATCTACAAAATAAATAAAGTCTTAGCATGTAAAAAAAAAAAGGAGGAGGAGAAGAAGAGAAGAAGGAATTTTAAGTAATGATATGAAGGACAGGAGAGGGAGGAAAAGAAATATGGGAGTGAATGAATGCAGGGGTTAGGTGGTATTTATGAAGGTCTAGAAAGGATTTCTAGCGGTTTTGTGCATTTATAGTGGTTTCATCTCTGAGACAATTTCTAGCTGTTCTCAGAACCACTAGAAATGCAAAAAATTGAATCAATTTTGATTTATTTGTGCATATTTAATTTATGTATAAAAATAAATTATTACATGAGTGATATAGATTATTGATTCTGTTATTCTTGATCATCATCTTGCCTAGAAAGAGAAATTAAAAAAAATTATTGTTAGGATTATTAAATATATTTAGGAAAAAAATTAGTACCAAATAATTTAATAAAAGACATATACCTGACAATGGTCAAATTACCATCTTCTTAAGGGAAGAAGTCTTCAAAATTCGTTGGTTGGAAGGGCTTACTGTCATAAGTAATGTCACCATCACCCATGTCGTAAAGATCCCGTGACTTGAGGTAGACGACCATATTCCAATCTTTATGATTCTCGTCCTGCACTAGTAAACCTGGTGTGCCTCGGACGCAAGAATATATGGCTTATCATCTTCAGATTCCCCCATATGAATGAGTCTAGAGAAACTAACATATGTGATGCCCAAGTGGTCAGTGGTGAGTCCCCATGAAATTGTCGTATTTGCCTAAGAGCACTTGAACAGAGTTACGGGGAAAAGCTGATAACTTAACTCATCAATGTCAATTAGCTTTCCATAGTAAGTGACACCTCCAAAACCCATGTCGGCATAGTACTGCTAGTGTAAAATCTTTTCCTAAATGTGCCACAAACTTAGAGTTTTGTGTGAGCAATCCCTCGTCACGTGCAATCGTATAGAACCTGAACCTGTTGACATTATAAGTTGTATAACTTCTTGCATGGTTTAACGGACTGAGAGAAATGGTTCTGAGTTCATCTTCATATGGGGTGACGTCATTACATATTCGACTTGTGAATCATCGAAGGAACTCTGTGGAATTTCTTATCAATCTCAGCAGAACGCACCCCCTCGTAGCTGCCTCTTGAGATAAACTTATTGCAATGAAATGTAATTTGTTAGAGTTAGTGAGGAATACATATAAAGTGTAAAAGTTGGGGAGCGTATAATACTTATTGCATTAAGGGTTCAACTTAGCTACAATTTATCAAAACATGCATGTGTGCTTAGAGTTTCTTCGTTGGAGTTAGTGTAAAGAATTCACATCCTCCAACTGGCTTCCCCACAGGAGGAAATAAAGTTGATGTGGAGGGATTAGGAGGATAATCATCAACGCGACAAGGGCAGTTAAAAAATATCTCAATGTCATCATCAAAGTACCTTGAGCAGAAAGTTAGGACCTCGTTTCCAAAATAACCTTCTACTATTGACTCCTCTCGCCATGCCTTATTTCTAACATATGATTTTAATTTCCCCAAGTACCTACAGGTTAATATTCTATTAATAATTTTGAGCAATCGAAATAAAAAATGAAATTGAAAATCCAGGGATAAAATTTTGTACCTTTATATAGGGTACATTTATCGATATTGAATCGGGCCAGCGACCTTTGCTTCTCATACAAGGTGTACTATTAAGTGGACCATGATAGTGAAGAATGATAGAGGAAATATCATCTCCAAGTGAGTAAGTGTAAGAATTATTTGATTTTACAACTGATCGATCTCTTCAAGTACCAAGACCTTTGTATATAATTTCCTAAAAATGAACACAGCTCCACCAAAACCATTGATACATCAGAAGGAGGTGTGTTTCTCAAAGCCAATGGGAGTAATTGTTGCATAAGAACATAAGAGTCATGACTCTTTAACCTAGTAACCTTTCAATCCTGCATATCGATATACCTTGAGATGTTACTAGAATATCCATCAAGTACTTTTATGTTCTTCAGCGTCAAAAGGAAGATATCCTTGTTCTTCTTCATCAAGGTGAATTTAGCTGGCTAGAACTTGTCTTTTCATCAGGCCAAGACTGTTCATAAATTTCTTAGGCTATATAAATATTTTCTAGCTACGAGATGGTCTTTGGACCTTTTGTCTTCATTGAGTAATGTATAGATCACATTATCACATATATTCTTCTCAATGTTCATAATATCCAAACTGTGGCACAGTAAATTAGATTCCCAATAAGGAAAGGTGAAAAACATGCTTCTCTTTCACCATTGTATAGGCTGAGCATAAGATGTTTCATAAGATCGTTGTCCCAGTCATTTAGGATCCTCATTATTTCTAAATTTGACACCAACATCTTGTAACTGCCGCAGGACATCCCCACCAGACAAAGTAATAAGAGGATCTCTACTTTCTTGGTTTCCATCAAAGTGAATCCATTGCAATCTAAATCTATCCTTAGAATCGAGGAACCCTCAAAGTCCCATGAAGGATGACTTGCGACTGTACGGAAGCAAAATCCAAGAAATTGTTTAGTCTGGGCAAATATTGTGGAGTCAACTGATGCAATTTGATCCACGACCTATCCATCACTAGCATTGCTTAGATCTCATTAACAATTTAGAGGGAAAGCTTATATCTCTTTAACACTTCAGAAGGAAAGCTTAAACAGAGATTAAAATGAACTTAAGATGAAGGTGTTCAGCTTTTAAAGAAGGAATTCAACAACTACATAATGGTCAAAATTTTCTAGCAATTACAAACCGCTATAAAATCTTGCCCACGCTAGAAATTTCTAGCGGTTAGTAACTGATAGAAAAGCTTGACCATTTTTTAAATTCAAATTTCCCTCTGTCTTGTGTTAAATTGGATAAACGATGACTTTTCAATACATTTTGCAACTCTTTGAAAATTGGATAAGTAAAACAATATAAACTAAAAAGCTTTGATTGAAAATAAGTTACTAGAAATCAAAGAGTTAAGGAAGAAGAATTTACACAAAGAATTTATCCTAGTTCGGTCTTTCATTGACGTACATCTAGTTATCAGCCTCCCACTAAGATTATTCAATCCACTATACACCAAGATTACAAGGGCTCTTGGTAGCTTTTACAACCTCAATTTTAATAGCTAATTGAGAACCACCTCAAACATGAGGTCAACCACACTTTTGTGGCAACACTCCCCTTTAAATAGATACGAGCAACTCCCAACCTTGAATCCCCTCATTCTAAGGTTTTGCTCTCAAATTGATGAAGGATGAAGGATGAATCTAACTCTTAGAAAGAGTGGATAGATATACATTGTGTAGCTCTTAATATTTTCTCTCTCAAAATAGAATACATAATGAAAGGAGAGTTGAATGCTTTCTGGATAGAGATATTTCTGGCATGATTATTCATTCATAGCTCTTTTTGTTGTCGTTGTCTCTAACCTCTTAACTTTGAACGCTCTTCTATTTATAGTTGATCTTGTGACCATTGAGCATTATTTCTATTGAGTTTTCTTTCCGTTGGAGATATGACTATTGAACTAGTGGTTGTAGCTGTTGACGCTTCTAACACAAAGTGTCAATTTGTCATTGAAAGTCCGTTGGCTTTGATCTCAGTCTTTTCTCATTTCTAGCTTTGAACTGAATATGTATATATGAATCCTGTAAACACTTCAATTGATTTACTCGTTAGTATCTAAATATGTGAAGTGAGGATTGATGAATTTAAACTCTAATAGAAATAATCATAACAAGAATGATATGAGAATGATGTATACTCAATCATATGAATTAATACTTGATAGCCTAATAAGTAATCAAGTGTATAAGATTAATTCAATTATAAACACTTTAAGGTCATATAAAGATTCTGCTTATTTTTTAAAGATTATTCTATATTAATCAATTACCCAATCGATTAATTAGAATTAACGTGTGAAACAAAAAATTGTGGATCATACTGATTGGATCTATTCAACCATATATAATGTAATTTTATGAAGATAAGTTTCTTAAAAGAATTATTATGAAGAATAATGAGAAACATTGAAAAATTATTACTTGAATCATTTATATGAAACAGGAAATCAGTTTATAGCTTAAAACAGAGATATATTTGAAGTTTCTGAAGTTAATCGATTAAATAGTTGATTAATATTAGTTAATTGAATGCCTAGTCAATTAATGTGTCTGGAAGAATTGAATTATAAAGTATTTCAATACAAATTAATTGAACAGTTAATCTATTAATACAAATTAATCGATTAACCAATTGATTAATTGGTTTATATTTGAATTTCATAAAATTGATGCTTCATTGATTAATCGAATAGTTAACAGATCAATATAAATTAATCGATTAACCAATTAATTAATTACAATATCGTTGTTCAGTAGAAAAACTATTTTCAACATATGAATCGATTAATTATAATTAATCAATTAACCAATCGATTAATTGATTTATCAATTTATTTCTAGAAGGCAAGCTCTAGATATTAATTGAACACTTAATCGATTAATGGTCACTCGTTAATCAATTAATTGATTTTCTTTTGTAAAACAGATTGCCGCATTTACATTAATCTATCATTCAATCGATTAATTATCAATAATCAAATAACTAATCGATTACCTCAACTAACTTCTTCTTTTAACACTGTTTAATCTCATTTTATTACAAATTCATTTTTATTACTTCAAAAACATTTTTCACTTCATAAACCAACTTAATTCTTTATTCTCTTTTGAAATCATCAAAACATATACACTCTAACATCCTGAACATTTTTAGCAGTTGCAACCACTAGAAATGTTCACATGGAGGGAAATTTAAATTGAAATGCCATAAGGAAATGGGTAGACGTTTCTATCGGTTTGTAAAGGCTATAAATGTTCAGGAGTGGGGGAAATTTCAATTGGGAACTTAAAAATTTGTGAGGAGGTTTCTAGCAGTTACAAGCCACTAGAAACATCACACTTGGAGGTAAAATTATTTTTTTGAATTTTTTAACAGTATATTAAGTTAAAATAGTAATAACCAATATTAACTTAAAATTAATAATAAAAAATTGTACAAACATTGTAAAAAATTGTAATTAGAATTAGAATTTTGAATGAAAAAAATTATCAAATATTAAACAATATTTGTATTTTAATTTATTACAATTAAACAATATAAGCATCAGCGGTGTGGGCCAGCATTAGCGTCATCCTCATTGGGCTGCTTGGGTTGGGTGGGCTGTGGGGGTTGGGCGAGTTGCGGAGGCTGTGCAGATTGGTCAGGCTCGAGCCAATCTAGAGATAGCTGGATGTCTTGAGCCAGTCTCCTCACTAGCTATTCCATGAACATAGCGACTGTATAGAACCGGTGGTGTTGGCCCTAAAACTGTCATCCGACACCCTTGGTAACCTCACGATAGACCTCTTCTCTAACTTCTTGCCGAAGTTCCTAGAGAAATTTTGTCTAAAATCCTCTCCCATTGCTCATTTAAAATCCTTCCATAATCCTAGGATGATCTTGTTTTGTACCTCGGGGTCCAACTTAGGGGTTATGGCACACTTCATTCCCACGCTCGTCTGGTAAGACGCTACTACAAACTGAGAGGTCCCGGCATCTGTGAAGGCCAAGCACCACCTGGGCGAGCCATCGTAGTCAGTGTAGGCCCAAGGCCGAGCCCACTAACTCACCCAAGGTGCTGCGGTCGGTTGCGGCCCATTAACAGTGATATGGTGGGATTCGAAGCGGATCCTTGTGACTCCCATAGCTCGGTATCCACCTGAGCCATACTAGCCTTCAAAATTAACATAGGTAAATTAATATTGAATATTGAAACTTAACTATTTTTATTTAATTAATCATTATAATTAATTGCATACTGTCATTTCCTCAACTTCAGCTGGCAGAAGAGTCCTTCTTTAGGCATGTAAGATAAGGCTATATCTTGCCGTACGTAAGCAAGACCCCTACTCCTGTTGGAGCTTTGCCCTCTATAGATTAAATAGAAATAGTAATTATTTACAAATTATATATACAAACACAATATATATATTATAATTTTAATGTACTTACTATTTCATCGTAGGTGACATGAAGCTCCTGGAGCATGCCCTGTGGCGCACTGTCTACTGCCTAACGCTGCCAACATTCCTCAAGGAGAGGTCTTGAAACAAAATGTAATAGCATTAATAAAAATTCAAAAAAAAATTATAATTAATGCAATAATATTAATATCATATGTACCCGCTACTCAAGCGAGATCCTCAAGTAGACATAGTAGGCTCAATCTTGCTCGTAGACTCCTTCATGTACATATGCTAATAATGTCCTACAAAAGCCTCATCCCGTCACCCTTCTTCTCCAGCCATAAACCCCTATTTAGTTTTTCCATGCTGCCCTATCCTCTTGAGGGTATCCGCCTTCAACTCCTTTCTCACTATGAATTTTCCCTATAATTAAATAAATGACAAAATTTTATTCATTATATAGATTATGTACATTTAATATAAATTATATATAATCTATATATAGATTACATAGATTCAATATATTAAATCTATATATAATATCTATATTAATATAGATTATATAGATTAATTAATAAATTAATCTATATATTTAATTAATCAAATACTTAATTAATTTAAATAAAACATATATTTTACTTAATCATTTCCCAGGCTACATCCTTCTCCTGCACTTCGACCTTCTTCTAGTCTCTTGCGTGAATCAACAGTAGGATCCACTACTTACGGACTAGGCGAACGTACTTGTTGTACAACTGGCCCCCGCCCTAGTCAGTTGGCCTAAATGGCTCAGTGGTAGCGGTACACGTCCGCTGGTAATCATGGAGAACTGTTTAACAGTGAGAATCGCGTTAGACCTGTGGCCTTGAGAGTCTACAACATGTAAATTTGAAATTTAATTACATATGAATTAAATATAAACAAATTTTTGTATAAATAAAATATTTACCTTTGAACTCCACATTGAAGCCAGCCTGGTGCCTTTAAGCTCGATACGGCATAGACTGGGCCTGCTGATCACGATGAAGAGATACAACATTTGCCATGAAGTCTAATTATCCTCTTCTCATTGAGATCGTAGTCGTCGATGCAGATATCCGGCCCACGACTAGTACCACCCCTAAAAAAACTAGTCATAGAAAAAGGATTCTCGATAGGTGTGTAAGGATCAACTGGCTCCTTCCCAAGTCGTCTACTCATCTTGATACAAAAAGTAAATGAATAAAATCATATCAAATAATAATAATTTCAAAAATACAATAAATAAATGAATAAAATAATATCAAATAATAATTTCAAACATACAATAAATGAATAAAAATAAAAAATAACATAAAAAAATTAGAGTTAAATTTAAATTTTTATCATGAAATGCAAAGTACTCAGTAGATCTAGATCCATATTTGGTGTATGTAAAGAATTTGACACTGCTCCGCCTCACAACTAGCCAAAATTGTGAAAATGGGGGCGACACTGTGTTTATATATACCAAAACCACTAGAAAATGCTGAAGGGAATTGGAAGACATGTAGCCGAAATTAACTTTAAAAATTTTTCCATTCCCAGCCAGGATCTACCGAATGTGTTTAAGTCAAGGAGAAAAAAGTGTTACCTTCGGTATTCACGCTGTGGTCGCAACCTTAGTGTCCATTAGTCGCGACTCTTCGCCTCTGGAGTTTTCAGTCGCAACCTCCTCAGCTTCTTGTCACAACCTGTCGCCTCTGGAGTTTGCAGTCGCGACCTACTCAGCTTCTAGTTGCGACCTGTCATCTCTGGAGTTTAAAGTCACGACTTCCTCTGCTTCTGGTCTCGACTTGTAGTCTCTTTTCGGATTTCTGACGTTCAGATGCCAATTTAGTCGCGACCTCTGTGTCAACTGGTCGCGACTTCGTCGTACCTGGCACTTTTTCTCGATCGTAAGAAGTCGACAACTCAGATCGGCTTCCTCTACCGATATCCACACGAACAGCTTTCCAACCAAGAACGACGTGATAGCGCCTTTTATCCCTCTAGGGCTTTCTCAAGATTTCGTCCCCACCGTGTCTATTTCGGTAATTTCTTATCTGCAAACCTTTTGCACTCTCCTTGCCCCTTTTTCTTGTGTATGAAACCCTAGCCCCTAATGTCAAATATATAGGATGCTATCGGGCTTTTAATTGGGCCGGGCTTCAGAATTAATCTTATATTAATTCTAAAATTAATACAATATCATATATTACATAATTTGATAAGAAACTAATTAAAAAAATATGTTTTTTATTAAATCCGTCCCACATATTTAATTCACCTATTTATTTAATTTAAAATAAAGATAAGACGGAATTATATTTGATTTATTTTCATAAATCAAATTTGAGATATCTTATCAATTTAAATTTTAAATTCAAATAGATCATATCAATTTAAATTCAAACTAATTTAAATTTAAATTCAAAAGTGATAGAGATTTAATTTATCCTTCTAAATTAAATCTTGCAAATATCTCTTATATTATATATAATATATAAATACAAATTTATATATATAAAATATATAAATTCACCCTAGATTATTCATTGAATCAAGACATGTCTTAGAGTTAATGAGCCTGGACATCACAGCTCGAGTTGGGCTATTTTGTGTGCGACCGTGTAGGCCCATATGAAGTTGGCAGTGAGCCAGTTACTATACTCATCCATAAGTCGTAAGCGGTTTCTAGCAAGACATTATGACTACCCAAATTATATGAGGATCGATGAACGATATTACCTTTCATACAACCACATCATGTCCCTTTTGTCACACTATATTTCGATCATGGATGAGGCATAGAGAACGTCATCCTCCTATTCCTGACCATTACTTTCTCGATCCCTGAATAGTCTGAATATAGAAATGAAACTACCTTTCCATTACAGTATGGCCATACATTTCTCAGACTCACTCATCGAGGGGCCCAGTAATATCTCTCTACGAATATGAGGGACAAATTCCATCTTGACCATCCATATTCCTCCGCATGAAAAATCACTAAGCCCAAAAATAGCCTTTATGATCACTCAGTCAAAAGTGACTTTTGACTAGGTCAAAGCTGAGCGTTTGTCATGTAGGAATCCATGATGATCTCAGGTCAAAGGGCATAGTGACATGGTTTGTATATGAGAGAAGCTTATGACTTAACCCACGCAGCTCTCTCATAGCGAGTCGGTCCAACACCCTATACTCTTACATGTGCCTATGACTTTGATTTATATCTCTATATATCTTTAAAGTTATACTGGTCTTATTTCATCTCTGCTCCCGCATAGATGACTGACCAGGGACATTTAGGATAAGATCATGAGTTATCCAAGGATAGTCATCACAGTAAACATGCAAACAATGTGATAACATAATTAAGAAATTCATAAAATAATAATGTTTATAAGACAATGATTGGCCCCTAGGGCATAATTTCCAACAAATGCAACCCTAGGTGAACCGCCTCCTGCCACGTGTTTTGACCCCTCGTTAATCGTTGACATTTCTAGCTGTTCAAGGGACAACTGCTAGAAATTTCTTACGACATTTCTATCGGTTGTCCCTTGAACCGCTGATGAACAGCTCGGCTTGTTGTCTTCCGATCCATCAAAATAATAATGTTTGCACCCAATAATATAGTATAATGCACAACCCTATCATTCTTCTCGAGGAGCTTTTCTATTGGAGACCTAGCATATTGGTGACAAAACCATTGAAAACATGAGTGAAAGTAAAATGGGTTTTGGGTTTGATTGATTTTTGATGCAATAAAATAAAGGCGCAGTAAAGTAAATATTTTTTTGGTATTTTTGATTAAGATGAAAACGAGTTGGTTTGTGAAAGAAATATGTTGTGACAGACTCTTGATGATGAAAACATATCTATCCTTGCTCTTAATTTGATATGGGATTTTTAAAATCACTAAGTGTTAAATAAAATCTCAATGATCGATTGAGTCCAGAGTATTAATATTTCTTAAACTCCTTTGATCAAAGCAAGTTTAAAAACTCTTAATGAACTGTTAAAAATTACTTAGTGCGTAATTTAAATCAGATGATGAAAATGCCCTCGAATAGTCGTCAATCGACAAACCCTAGATTTCAAGCAATTGAATTAATTAGCAACGATCGTTGATAATAGTCTAACTATCTTAAAATTGAAACTGAAATATTATATTAAAAACCAACACAGCATCCAAAGTCAATTACAATTGTCTAATCTGAGAATAATCAATCGACATTCAATCCCTTGTTCATATAATGAAAACTCTAGATCTAGCAGCATCAAAACATGAAAAAGGTGCAGATTAAAATAGAAAACTCCCCAGTACATTCCATGAGCTCAAGATATGAGATTCATCACCAAGAGACTAAGGATTTAGTCTCTCATGACTCCTACTATGCTGTAATTGCTGCCTAGATAAGATGCCGTGAAGAAAACAGAAGGGGTGATGGAAAGATGAATGATGGAGATGATGATGTGTAGGTAGCAGAGGGAGTTGAGAGAGAGTTTGAGCACTGCTTCTTAGCCTAATCAGGTCAAAAACCAGCATCCCCTGCATCTGCGGCTTCCCCTCCTTTTATCCTCATATTTACCTAATCAAAAATTGCACAGCTTCACGACTGTCTTCTTTGGTCGTTACCAAATCCATGTTTTGGTCACGACCTGTAAACGTAGAGAAACTTCCCAAATGAAATTAGGTCGCGACCTGTGGACACTTTGGTCGCGACTGAAGGCCACAGAAGCTGCTTCCTTATTTGATTCTCTTTGTCTTGTGATTTCTTTTCTGCTCACATTAGTCCTTGCTCCTCCAAAATACCTACAATTCAAAACCAAAGCTCACTGTAAAAGTCCTACTAGTAAAGGAATAACACATATGCAGTTTGGAAGAGTTAATTTATCATTTTACCCTTTAAACAGTACATTGCCAAGCACAATCATGTATTACCATAAAACCACAATTACAGGCATAAAATGAATGGTAAAGTTGTTATAAAACTCTTAAAAATATCGTAGAAATCATACACAAATTGTGTGTTATCAACCGCTAGAAATGTCCATCACTGACCCTTCTATATGTCAAAATTGCTAGAAAATGTTGCATAACCTCTAGAAATGTCCATCAATTTTCTATAGCGTTTGGAAGAACCACTAGAAAATACGTCAACCTTCCACATTCTCTAGCGATGTTTCTAGTAGTTGTGCTGAATCGCTAAAAGTGTGGTTAAAAGTTTTAGAATTTTTAGCAGTGTGTCCCATAACAAATAGAAATTCCATGAGTTTCTAGCCATTCAGCTGAACTGCTAGAAATTGACAACTGCTAAAATTTAATTTCATAATAAAAAATATTAAACATAAAGTTTAGAAAATAAAAATAATAAAATTATATAAGCTGTTTAAATCAAATTTAGACAGACTACATCAACTGGCAGAGGCAATTAAGTGAAACAAAAGGCTTAGAGTTTGTATAATTTGTTATGCTTGTCTCCATCATGTTATATCTTCTAGCAACACATTTATTAGATGCCAAGGTGTGTAGTAAAAGATTACTCAAATCTTCTACCATCAGTCTGAATATAATATTATGGGACCCGAAATTTTAATTTAAATACAATGAAAAATCTAGCATTAATATTTTAACGTATCTCAAGAAGTTGATCGTTGTCAATCATTTCTTTTGTCTTCTTATTATAATTTTACTGTTCGTAATTAATTATTAGCTAGTCTTTGACAACAATTAATTAGTATTAGCTAATTACACTTATTAAATAAGTATTTGTCTATCTTTCATAGATGCATTCAAACCTAATAAACCGAACTTAATTTTACAAAGCTACACGTATTTAATTGATGATTATGTCTTGTCCTTTCAGATCCATGTGATGAAAACTACCTTCGGAAACAAAAATGAACCTTATCAAGCCACGAATGACTTATGCAAATAGTCATTATTAATATAATTAATGACAATATAATTACGTGTCAAAGTATAGTTTCTTAAATTGAAGGGGTTTCTTCGTGGCATGTTTAAAACTTGTTATTTACATTAATTGTTATCACCACACATCCTTGATATGCATGCATCTAGAATATTTTGATGAAGAGTGAAAAAGAAGATACTCACAATTATTAAATGTCTGAGATGATATGTCCAATTTTATTGTAATCATTAAATAAATATTATATATTTGAGTCTTAAAAAAATCACATCATACTTTTATTTGAGAAAATATATCATCAATAACCTGATTAATAAACCTCAATAAAATTTTATCTTATAATAAAGCAACTGAATCATTATCATTTTTAAGTCTCACAGTTTTGTGATGTCTAGCCTCTTTGAATGTATGACAACTTTCTAGTCCTACCAAGAACAAAACTGCATTGGTTTGGGGATAACATCTACTGAAGAAAGCATTTAACACGATTAGAAATAACTTTATTATAATTTTGCAATTAATATTACTTAATTATTAGTAATTTATAATAACAGTTTTTTGTGTTATTTTTTTTGTTAAAAAAATAATATTTCCACTGATCTAAATATATAAGAGCAAGTAACTAATTTGTGGGGATTAAAAAAAATTTGTTGAGTTAGTTATTTGTTAAAAATATGTGTTGGTTTCTGATGTCGTCTGTCGTTGGTACTCAAATTAATTACTAGTTTTAACTCTGTGTATAGAAGCTAACCCTAGGTCTATCTCAGGGTGAAGTTAATGCGTGTCTTAACTTTCAATTGAATTAAAGTGATTAATGAGGAGATAATAGTAGAGAAGAAAGTTTAGTTCGGTTATGGGGATGATCTCAAAAAGTAAATAAAGTAGGGAGAGATTAGGAACGATTACCAGTATGATGAGGCTTCCCAAGGATGGATGGCTTCAACTATCATTGCTCACAAATAAAATATTATAGTTATAAAAGAAAATAGTTGCTAATTCAAAAGGCAGAACTAGGAAACTTCCTAAGTCTATTTATTTATTCCATAAAAACACCTAGAACCCTATAATGAATATAATTCATAAATAATTATTCAAGAACCACTTAGCTTGCAATCCTAACACTAGTTATGATCTATCCTCTAAGAAAATTGAGAACTTTTACCAAAAATTCTTTTTAGGGGTTTCTAGCGAAATCCTTTCAATAATATGTTTAACCACATAATTCAAAAAGAACTTTAAGAACAATTGATAATAACATATATAATAAGAATAAATATATGAATGAAGAACAAAAATACAACTGATAAAAGGATTACAATAGTTTGATCACAACTTTTTTTAAAAAGAAATAAATAGGTTCATAAGCAAGTCTTTAAAATCATGAAAACTGAAGAAATCTTAAAACTTGAAAATAAAAGATCAAATCTTAGTAAAAACTATTACAACTCCTAAACAATAAGAACATAAAGCTCAAGCCTACAACTTCCATCCTCAAGAAAGAGAGAACTAGCCACTCATGTGGTTAGATGACACCATGATGAATAATATAAGCAAGAGAACAATAGAGAGACATGAGATGGAATGATTGTGAGTGAGATGGAGATTGGTGTGTTGAATTGAGGAGTCTTGGGGTCCTTTATATAGTGAGTCATGTTGATGTGGGTCTCTTCATTGATTGACTATCTAAAAGATAATGATAATATCTATTTATCTTCAGTATCCTTTCAAGCAGTTATCTTTTTCAATATATCCGGAGATAATCTTTTTTTAACTCAAATATGCTATAAACATTTTAAATAAAAAGTAATAAGATAAAAGAGATAAAACAATTAATACAAAAATAGAAAAATATAACACATTTATCTATTATCCTTTGATTAAATTAAAATATTATATATTGAGAAATTATATCTTTGAATTAATTCAAATGATATTGAATTAATATAATATAACATAATACTAATATAATATAATATTATATTAAAAGAATAAATTAATATAATAAAATATAATATTAATGTACTATAATATTATTAGAGGTATTTTGATTTTCTCTAATTAGATATTATAATTTCCTCCTTCAATTTAGAAATTTCTCAATTAAAATTTCTTATATAATATAATTATGTAGTTGTTGATATGGGTCATAACCATCATTTATTTATCTTTTTAATTTCCTGAATTACATAAAAGTAAAATATTTTCATGCAAATCAATTTAATCAAGAAAAATAATAGAATCAATAAAAACACAAGAAAATAATATTTTTAATCATTTAATTTATATAATCAATTAAAGAAAAACTATTACAATAATGCCTATTAAATATAATAAATTCTCTAAAATAGGTAAAAAATAATATGATAAAATAGGGATTCATCAGTTTCACTACAATATCCTCTTCAATGATTTGCAATGGAAACTATCTCATATGAAAATCCTTTAATATCTGCAACCAATAGGGATAGTTGAAAAAAATTATAAATTTAAGAGACAAAATAGATTGGATTCTTACATTTATAACCAAAACAAGTCTCTCAATTAACTCCTACATTTGATACCAAACGGAGTACAAATATATTCATCAAACAAGTCCTATATTTGCGTCAAACTGCTATTTGAGTTTTAAAAATTCTTTTTTTTTTTTTTAAAAAAAAAAAGAAGAGGCAGGTTGGTAAGGAAAAATAAAATTTGTCCCATTAACACATGTAGCTCCGGTTGTTCAAGTAGATTCCCTTGAAAACATTGCAGGACAATGCACGTGTATCCAAGAGAGAGAAAGAGAATGAGAATGAAGAGACTGTTCAAATTGTTGAATTAGTGGACTACTATCCCTTTTACCCCTTTAAGATGACGGAAAGAATATATATTAATTTTCCAGAGAAAAAAACATTCGCTTCTTAAGCGTTTTAATCGCAGAGAAAAGATGAATCCAAGTTGACCAAACTACATACCCTTCTCCTAATTCTCTTCTCCCAACCCAAATCAAAGCTGCTTCCTAGCTCAATCAATCACTTTATTCTTCTCTGTGTTGTTTTCAACTGTTTCTCTCTCTTTCAATTCTCAAAGCTAGAAGAAGACGACGACCAATTGTTTCCGCATAATCCATATTTCGAATCATCCAAAGCTTAAAATTATCTGATATCATGGAAGGAGAGAGAGGCGTTCCGAGTTATGAGCTTCAAGTCTCGTTCACAAACCCTCATCCTCAAGCCATCCACGAAATGAGTTTTGTTCAATTCGAAGAGAACCAAGTCCTCAGCTTCTTGGCCCCTTCTGCCCAGTCTCAATCTTCTTCCTGTGGCGGCAGCAGCGCGGCGGCCCCTTCCGCAGCACCGGCCACCAACGGAGGAGGAGCCAGCGCAGTTGCAACTTCCGTTGGGTTTAGCCATAATGACCTTGTTACTACCATAAATCCATGGAACAACGACCAGGTTGTTTATTACAGATTATTATCTACAAAATCCACATCAGAATTATGAAGATACCAAGTCCCGTATTCTTTAACACCAGATAATTATTCAATACATGATTTTAGGGTAATTTTGTTTGTGAATTTTCTTATGTATTTGGTACTGCAAACTTTTTAGGTGGGAACTCTGGATCCCAAGGCTGCCAATGATGAAAACTGCACTGGAAATGCTAGTGACAGCAACAATACATGGTATGATATATATATATATATATTATTTTTTCTGCTTTCTTTCTTTTCATCTTTTTGATTCTTATGCTCCCTTATTATTCTCTTTCACTTTCTGTGTTCCCATGAGTGAAGAAGACATGCACGTAAATAGCTATTTAGGAACCCAAGAAGATATTCCTTTAGGCTTCTGCGAAGAATCTAAAGGTCTCATCGCCCGTCTATGGATTTATTGAAGCAGTAAGCGGAGACCATAGAGTCTGCTTCTTTTGCTTTTTCGTACACCAAAGCTATCATTAAGTCTCTCTCTCTCAATTTGCTATCTTGGGGTTGTGAGAAGAAGAAGAGGTTGGGACTTGAAAGTCTTGATACTCATCGATTCTCGAATCCACTACTCCATCACTCTCCACCAACAATAATCCTCCCTCACGGATACCTGCTTCCTTCTGTTACATTTCACTTCTCCATTTTCATTTTTCTTAAACTGTTGCTAATTCAATCTGGTGGAGCAAATTCCATATCCTTTAATTAAAGATATTAACTTCGAGTTTTGTGATAATGCAAAAATTATATATTAATAATTACAAGATATAGGTTTTCATTCGTATAGAGGTTTATTATCATAAACTGAAACTGACAGTTGTTAATAAGAGAGATTGCAGAATGGTCGTAGTGCTGTATTGGTGGTCTTTGAAAGACTTAATTATTCTTAATTTTGACTATATATATTTTTCCTGATGAACTAATTATAAAATAAATGGATTCATATTTGAGTGTTGATAGATGTGATATTTAATTATTTGTGTGATAATGTTAGGTGGAGGAATACAGCATCAGAGAAAAGCAAAGTGAAGGTGAGGAGGAAGCTGAGAGAGCCAAGGTTTTGTTTCCAAACAAGAAGTGATGTGGATGTGCTTGATGATGGCTACAAATGGAGGAAGTATGGCCAGAAAGTTGTCAAAAATAGCCTTCATCCAAGGTAAATTCTAATTTTTCAATTAAATTTTCCCCCCTCTTTGTTTTAATCTCTGTTGTTTCTCTGATATATCTATAACAACTACACTCACAAATTAAAAAGAGAAATGGGTATAAATGTTGCATGAATATTGTAGAGAATCCAATTTCGTCTTGCTTAATTTCAAAAGAGTAGAGAAATCGGATGGACCATAATTAATCAATATCCCTTTGTTAATTGTGGTTTGGTTTTCACGGTTTTTACAAATTGCAGTTTGTGCATTTTTGGTAGAAAAGTTCATAACAGTCATGTTACTATCAAATATATATCTATAAGACTTGGCCAATTAATTAACCACTTGATCTAATAGTAACGGTTTAAGCAAACATTTTTACTGTATTGGTAAAAGCATGGAAAATGTAAATTAAGATAAGAAAATTCTGAAGAAGTCACTGTTTAAGTTATTATCAAATAATTGTTCTTTTTTTGCTTTAATTTTTCTACTTTTGGTGTGTAATAGTGTCTCCATCAAATTATCATTAAAAGAACTATTGAGTGCAATAGCTACATCATAGGCAATATCACCGGGGAATTAAGGTAAAATGTCTCTTTTGGAAATAACGTATGTGACGGTAGTGAAGAATTCAGCATTATCACAGGTCACAGTATTTTCAGAAATAATTTTTCTTAGGCATAATTTGAATTAAATATTAATAGGAAAAGACATGAGGTAAATTGTGAATTGATTGTGCATATAACTCCCTTAAATGATGGGTTATTTACTAACAATTTTCATAACTTTTAAAACTTAATAATAAACTCCTTGTTAGTAATAAGTACATTTTACTAATAGAATTCCATATTTTTTGGAGACTTAGCTATATATGATTAAAATTAGTGATAGAGAATTTAGAAAAACTATTAGCACTATAAATAGAATAATTTGGGAATTTATTATTAAAAAAAATAGATAGTAAGGCTAGTGTTTGCAAATATATAATCCCACATAACAAGTTTTACAGTTCACTAGCTATGAATATATAGTTTTAGCTTTCTACAAAAAATAAATAGAAATTTTAAAAATTATTTACACATATAAATGCAAAATTTAAAATTTGTTATATAATGTAACTTAAAAATTAATAAAGGTAGAGATAGAGATAGAGATAGAGAGACACAGAGAGAATCTCCAGCGTACTGAATGATACTGTTGAAGAGAAGGGTTGATGGAACAGAATGAGCTAGCATTGGTTTTATTTATGATTAGTTTTCAGACAATTTATTGATATAGATAAAAAATATAAATGAGAATATTTGGTGTATTATGAATGATTATTATTTTGACAATAGGACACATTATAGGGACCCCTAAGAGTCCTCAATTTCAATGTCACAAAGTCCTTCCACATATTCATATCTTTCACTGAAAAAAGGTGCGGCTTCACATAAAGTTTTCTATATAACTCAAGTATGGGTGTGTGTGTGTGTATAAAGACAGCTCCTGAAAATTTTCTAATAGATGCAGTGTAATTTTTCAAGTATAACCAAATCATTAAAGTGTTTTAAGAGAAATAACAGAAAAATGTGTGACCAGAAATAAACAAGAAACAAAATTTTTTACAGGTTATTGAAGAGTTACGTTTTACCTAGACTATATCACATTTGGTCCAACTATTTTCAGCAAATGCACTGTAATGAAGTAAGTAAAATGCGACTTGTTTTCAACATAAGCACTATAAATGTATTTGTATGCTGACATAATTTTTTGTTTTTTAGTACTTTTATGATGTGCATAATGTATTCTGGTGATAAATATTAGAAATGTAGATAATCTGACAATAATGGATGATAAACACTAAATATATTTATATTACAGCGGGCCAACAGATTTTTATATTTTTATGGTGCATAATATATTTTGGTAAGATATTTTCACAAAATTTTCATCTAAGCTGTACATCAATAAATCAACAAGGAAAATGTTTCTTTGTTTGTATAACATATTGTTGTTTGTTTCATATTTATAGATCATAAGAGTCTTGCTTGGTTTTTGGCCTTTATAATTTTCTATTCTATCCCGCGATTATGAGTTCAAATTTATTTAATAATTACATAATTTTTAAAAATCGTATATATGTGCTTAAGAAATATTAGATAATAATTGAAAATCCAAACTGAATTGTACATCAAATAATTCTCCTAGGTCAGGTGCAAGTGTGGTCCATATATATACTCATTTTATCTTTAATATATCACCTATTTAACTAATTTGATTAGATTAAAAAATTAGTTATGTTAGTTAATATAAAATATTTTTTTCTTAAATACTCTAATTATCTTCCTTAAGTTCCTTTCTCCCTCTATTGATTATTGTTGAGAGAGTATCAATAGGTATAATTTAAAAAAAAATTAATAAATATAAAAATATATTTTATATTTAGGATTAATATCAACTCTTTGGTAGTATCTTTATAAAATACGTTTGAAAATGAACTAAATATGATTGTATTATTATTATTATTATTCTTTTTTAAAATTATTTAATATATAATTTTTATCGACATCAAGAAAACGGACCTTGGAAAAATCCAAAATTTTTAAAATGATTTTTATAAAATGAAATATAAAAAATATTCGGTTCTCCTTTGCAGTAGTGCAAGTGCAAATTGGTGGATTCATAGCGTCAAAATTTAGTCTAAATCTTTGTATTACATATATTATTATTTTTTAATTTTAATATTCATTTTAAAAAATAGAAAATAAGAAAGATGCAATTGTGAAATTTAAAAATGACAATTACATATTATAATATGTTGTTGCATTGACAATAGCAGAGGATTTGCTTTTAAAATAATTGTACCAAACAGGTGTTGCAGCTGTTTCTTTTTAAATGAAGAAGGAAATCCATTTCAATATCAAACCAAGGACAACAACACACAAGTTTCAAGTAATTTTTGTGGCTGTTTTCATTAGGAGAAAAAAAAAAAAAACAAGCGACAAATAGGTCTGTTATAAAAAAGGAAAAACGTAACTTAGATTAATTAAAACGTGCATATTCTATAAAGAAATGAAATATATAGAATGATGAAATCCTAAGTTACTTACATCAAGTGAGACATAATAATTAACATATAGAAAAATAAACATGCAAATTCTTAGCCATATCTTCTTAATTAATACAATTCACATGCGTGCATGTAAAGGAAAAACCAATTAGGTTGAAACGAGAATAAATCGTAATGCATGAAACACTAATGAGAAAATTGTCAAAGTGGCATATGAGTTAAATCCTAAATGGGTTCAGATGTAAACCATCATTACAAGTTTGCACTTAAAGGTATGTACTTAGATAAGTGCAATTAGCTAGCTAACTAGGAAGATAGAGATGTATTGGATTAAAAATAAATGCCTTTAGAAACTTTCATTCAATAAAGGGGTTCTTATTATAAGAGGTCAAAAAATTATGATGGAATTTGAATGAGACGATAAAATACACTTGTTTTTATAACAACTGATTGTCTTTATTGTGTGTGTGTGTGTGTGTGTGTTTGGTTGATTGTATTAATAGTGAATTAACTTGGGTTTTATGCTAAAGCTTTTATACAATGTTTCTAAAAAATTGTTAAAACCTGGAAATAAATCATGTGATAGTAACTTTGGTCTATTAATAAATTACTATTCACTTATGATATTTTAATATACAAGTCATTAGGTGTAATTTCTTCTTAAGTTGTGATACGGATTTCATTTATGTATTTATGTACTTGTTTTGGGTTAGGAAAAGCCAATTGATACAGCTGGTAAGAATTTGAGAATGTTAAAGGTGAAACTTCAATTCGTGATGCTGGATGACCTACATCTGATTTATTAGATATAGTAGTTATGAAGTGTATCACTGATAATTGGAAAGAGTAACCTAAGTTTTTATCTGTAGAAATTTCTCCTAAAATGTGCCATAAGTAAATGTTTTCTTGAAAAGGCTCATTTAAGTTTAATGTGTTTACTTGTATCAGTTTGTTTTGATTGATGGGTTGATGAAAATATACATGCACAAAATGGGGGGAAATAGCGAGGGCATGGAGTAAATTTGATATATATATATATATATATATTATATAATTAGGATCACATTCTACATAAAGAGGTTAACAAAAAAAACACTATTCATGTCTACATATATAGTGTGATTTAAGTAAGATTTTGTGCAAAACACAGACATCCAATTTATTTACCTAAAACCCATCTCATTTTTATTTACAGGTGCATATATATGTACACATGTAAATAGAATGTTTTATGACAAAGCATGAAAAATGAAAGTTAATTACATAATCTTTTCGTGACGAGGGCAATAAATTTGAGCAGCCTATCTTTTTATTATGCATGCATGTGCTCCTTTTGATTGGTTCTACATAACTGATATGAGTATAATTTTTGTCTTAAAATAAGATTTACATGTGAAATGTTAATTAGAAATCATTTACCAATATTAATAAAATACAAAAAACATAATGCCATACTATTTACAACTCTGAACATTATTTACTGCTCATCATGAACTCCATGCTACAGATGCGTGGGGCCTAGTGTAGTAAAAGGATAAAGTGTCTTTTGACTAAATTGAAATTTTAATATGGCATATTGTTTTTGTCATGGCATAATTTAATGTCCCTCAATATATCATATAAATTTAGTTTTGGGAGCATCTGATCTAATTTTGAACGACTATTATCTTTTTGTGCAGAAAAGGACCATTATTACGTATAAGAAAAAAATAGAGAAGGACCATTATTTATGTCAGATTTTTATAAATTTTAAATTGATTACTGGGATATATTATGTTTATCTTTTTATTCAATATAACTCTGACCCAAGAAAAACAATCTTCATATATATATATATATATATATATGGGGATATATGACAGAAGCTACTACCGTTGCACCCATAGCAATTGCAGAGTGAAGAAGAGGGTTGAACGACTATCGGAGGATTGCCGTATGGTGATAACCACTTATGAAGGAAGGCACAACCACTCCCCTTGCGACGACTCAAATTCATCTGAACATGAATGCTTCACCTCCTTCTAATAGGTAAGCCAATTAAAGAACAACCGAAAAAGGGCAAGAAAAGGAGGAAGAAGCAAGCAAAAACCGTCGTTTCATTGACAGCATATGGTATTAGTTAATCGTGACAATCTTTTACCCACAGGCCATAGCAAGCTATTTGAGGGATTTTCATGTACTTTATATATATTACCAATCGAATGCAGTTTCCATTAAAAGTGTACTCTTATATATATATATATATATGTTATTTGTTAGAAAAAGGACTCTCTGCATGCGTATATGTGTTAATATAACATGTTATAGCTATATATATTCTTGCCATATAATATTATGTGCATCCAAATTTGGACGGCATGGTAAAACAAAAGGGAAAAAAAGAATCAAAACGACATGGTTACAACTGAGTGCATGTCTATCTTGCTAACAATACACGCATTATTATTAGAGCTTATGGGGCATCAAATTTAAAGGAGATAATCAAATCAACCTTCTCGACTAGTCTTTTGTGATGTAAGAAAATAAAGGGTATAAACCCGAGATACGCATTTGGTCGGATCAATGTTCAGATTCGGATCAAACCTCTGAAGCTCCATAAGTCGAACCACTGGCTCTCACGCAAACTTAGATTACTAAAACCTAAGTTGTGATTATACAGCAGTACACCACATAAGAGAAAAAGATATAGACGGAGAAGAGAGAGCTAGAAAACTTGATGGCCATTGTGCTTTTCAACTGTGCTAGAAGCCTCTATTTATAGTAGTGGCCAAGGATATTTTGGATCACAAAATATCCTAACAGTTGATAGAGTCTCTCTGGAATCTTAACCGACTGGAGAAGATATTCAGTTTGAATTCAAACTCATTTGAATTACCAATTAACTATAATATCTTATATGCATAATATAATACTATATTATTTAATATAGATTATTAGTGATATAAATTAAATCTCTTATTTAATTTATATTGTATTTAATTAGGTGGATATCCTAATTAAATATTCTTACCAATCCATAATATCTTGTTGGTTATTTGATTTGACTCAGTCTCTCAAATCAAATAAACTAGGACCTAAGTCCTAATCTCCTATTTAACTCTTATCTCTCTTGCTTCATACTTGGTGTCTGCCATGACTACGTGGGTTTTGACATCTTCGATTCTGATGCTTGTGTACTAGAAGTCCTTGAGATGAGACTAGCACACAAGGACATCATTAATGTACCTACATAAGGATATATAGCCTCGGGTGCCCTAGACTCGCTCTTACACCTACTCATGGCTTATCTAACCCCTCGAGTGGTAAGGAACAACTCTATCACGTTACTCATATAGCCTTCTTATACAAGTGGTGTCCACACTTACTAGTTATTTTATGGCTTCTATAATGATAAAGTTAATTTTGAGATTAAAGGAGTTTTACTTGCAGCCTTACCTAAGTTTAATACTTTTTCAAGTGATTGTCCACACTGTTATCTCCAAACCATGCATATGGTTTGCTTGAGGGAATTTTATTTCACGCTTGAGGGCATTTTATTTCACGCTTGAGGAGAAAGCCAAGGAATGATTGTATAATTTTTCTCAGCATTTCACTACATTGACATAGGATCAATTGAAGGGATTATTCCTTGAGCAGTTCTTTCCTGCTTCTAAGACTACAAAGCTCAAGGTTGAGATCACCAACATTCTACAACATGAAGATGAGTCTTTATATGAGTACTAGACAAGATTCATCAGTTTGCTAGCTCGAGGCTCACACCACAAGATCACTAAGGATGATTTGGTAGGGAATTTCTATGATAGACTTCTACCTCACAATAGAGTGTTAATGAATGTATTGATTAATGGTTCACTAAGAGACAAGACTCCTCAAGCTAGTTGGTTTTTTTTTTGCAAAAGATAGCATCCAATGACCAACAATCTAAAGACCTAAGAAGAGTATAAAAGACATTTTCAGTAGCTTCCCAAGAGATACTTGCTAAGATTGCCTTATTAGATCTATAAAGGGAGATCTAATTAGAGATGGAATCCTTATTCTACCACTTATAATGAAGGGTGGAGGCAAAATCTCAAATTTGGTTGGAGGAATGAAGAAATCAAAGTTGAAAGCCCTATTTTAAGGCCAATGAATTTGAAGCACTCTGAAAGTTCTAAGGAGAGGCAATTGAAGAAAGTTATTGATGAAACCCAACCTTAAGTGGAGTGACAACCACTTTAGAGAGAGGTTGCTGAAAAGGATTCAACCATTAAAACAAATAAAGGAGCATGGTGCATTTAGTGTACTTAGAGCCTCCAATATTAGAAAAAACACTTATCACGGCGTTAACTCATGGCGGTTAAAAGAAAAAATACAGTAAAAAAAGGTGGCATATTCATAAATAAATCCCATTTTAAAACCTTTTTTACGATGATTTTATTTAAAACCACTGTGAAATTATATTTTATAACTGCGATTTTCTTAAAAACCGTCGTTATAAGTAAAAATAGATATGTCACGTCAATTTTTATGGAAAACTGTCGTTAAAATTCTCACGATTTTTAAAACCCTCATGTGTAGTACAGTTTCAGTTTCACTTTTTTACAGTCGTGTGTGTTCTATTGCTCTGCCGAACTATGATAGACTTGACCGAACGTTGTTCTCCATCGTGATTGCCGTAAGTCACTGTTTAACTTTGTTATTTGCTTATTTTTCTTATTTACAGATTTACAGTTTTTTGTTGTTTGTTGTTTGTTAGTTGTAATACATCTTACGGGCTATCATCCCTGTATTAAAGACATAATTTTTGTAGTTTTTGTTTATTAAATTGGTTTATATTTGTCTGTGGGTGCATTTTTTAGATTTTTCGAATCTGTGTGTTTTTGTCAATTATTCTGTTGTTTAATTTGTTCGTTATAAACTGTAATATAGATTTTGGGCTATCTTATCTTACTTTTTATTTCCTTTTTGGCATTTTTAATTTGTTAACTGGCTTATTAAAAACATTGGTTCCTATTTATTTCCTATATGATGAATTTGGTTACCATTTGAGATTGTTTACATTTAAGGGAATAATGGATCGTAGTTGGATGAAAACTAAGAAAACTACTAAGGAAAATGAAGATGGGGTAGAAAGGTTTTGAGGAAGGCTTTGAAGAAAAAAGATGAGTTGTTCTTTTGTCCCTGTGTCAACTATTTCAACTTAAACAGATTGTTTATTCCTGATATAAGAGAGCATCTTATATGTGATGGAACAAATTTAAGATATACAAATTGGATTTGGCATAGTGAGATTAAGAGGACTCTTTTGTGTGAGGAAGTTGTGAATGATAACTTTCGGAATAGATTTGCAGATATATTTTGTGATATTAAAGCTTAATCCTTTCCACAGTTCTCTCCTATATGTGTAAGTTTGCTAAGTGATGTCGAGATGCCATTGTACTCGTGGAGTAAAGATGAGTACACAAGGTTAAAATTTGTGTTGTAATTGATGAATTTGAAATCGTGAAATGGTTGGACTGATTCTAGTTTGACAAAATGGCTCGAGTTATTGAGTGATGTCTTTCCTGTAGGCAATACACTACTAAAATCAATATACGAGGAAAAAAAACTATTGTGTCCAATAGGTTTGTGATAGGATCGGATTGTCATCGTCCGATCCATAAAAAACATAGGAATAGTATAAGGCACAACCCTATCATTCTTCTCAAGGAGCCTTTTTATTGGACTCCTAACTAATTGGTATGTAAAGCCATTGAAAACCTAAGTAAAAATATGGGTTTTAGGTTTGATCGAACATTGATGCACTAAAATAAGGGTGCAGTAAAGTAAATATTTTTTGTATTTTTTATTAAGAGGAAAATGAGTTGGATTGTATTTTTTTGTATCATTAAGAAAGACTCTTAATGATGAAAATCCTTTCTCTTAATTTGATATAGGAGTTTTGAAATCACTAACTCTTAAATAAAACCTCAATCAATCGATTGAGTCCAGTGTATTAATATTTCTTGAACTCCTTTAATTAAAGTTAGTTTAAAAACTTCTTAATGCACTGTTGAAAACCATTTAGTGTGTAATTAAATTAGATGATGATAATGCCCTCAAATGGTCATCAATCAACAACTGTAGACTTCAAGCCATTGAACTAAACATAAAAATCATTGACAATAGTCCAACTATCCACAAATCAAAATTGAAATATTTATATTAAAATCAATAATCACATCATCCAATGTTAATTACGAATATTTAATCTAAGAATAATAAATCGACATTCAATCCCTATTCGTATAACAAAATCCCTAAATCTAGAAATGTTAAAATATGAAATAGGAGCAGATTAAGATAGAAAACTCCCCAGTGTAGCCCATGCGCTCAAGATAGGTGCAGACTAAGAAACTAAAGATCCAGCCTCTCATGGCTCCTACTGTACTGCCATCGCTGCCCAGAAATGATGCATGAAGTGTGCGAAAAATGGTGATGGAAAGGTAATGAAAAAATGGTAGAAGTGGATTAATCTATATAGAAATGTGAAAATCTGTGGAAAGATGAAGAAAAATGGAAAGTGTGAGTGGAGGTTGTAGAGAGAATGAGCAGCTGCTTCTTAGCTAAATCTGGCAAAAATCCCCTTTCCTCATTTGACTGCTCCCCTTTACCTTAATTGTAGAGTAACCTAAATGAAAACGCACATCTTCACTAACTGACCATTTTAGTCGCGACCAATTTTTGTTTATGGTCTCAACCTGAGAACACAGAGAACCTCCCAAGAGAAAAGTAGTTCGCGACCAATGGGCTTTGAGGTCACGATTAATCATAACAAAAGCTGCATTTCATGATTCAGGTCCTCTTTGTCTAGTGATTCCTTCTTTGTTTCGCATTAGGTCCTTAGTTCTCCTCTAAAACACTTGCAATTCAAAATCAAAGCTCACTGTAAAAGTCCAACTAATTAAAGAACAACATATATGCAGTTTGGAAGAGTTAATTTACCATTTTACCCTTTAATCAGCAAATTACCATGCACAATCATGTATTATCACAAAAACACAATTACATGCATAAAATGAATGATAAAATTATTATAAAACCCTTGAAAATGTCAAAGAAACCATATACAATTTGCATCTTATCAGTTTTTCATATAAGAAGATACATGCGTGCCCTAACGACTGCATATTATATAGAAATAAGTATGAAGGGCTGAATAAGCGCCCTAAATGTGGCACTTCAAGATACAAAGTAAAGAAGAGAGGTGATGATTATGATGAGATTATCAAAGGCTCTCCTTCAAAGGTGTTGTGGTATCTTCCAATAATTCCACAGTTTAAGCGTTTGTTTGCTAATGCCACAGATACGAAGAACTTGAGATGGTATTCCGATGGGAAAATAAATGATGGACAACTTTGTAACATCCCAATTTTCAAGCCCAGAGACTCAGAAAGTAACCTGAAATAGATAGGCTACCAGACCCCTTTGAGCAGAAGTCCCAGAAACATATAGAGGGTTTTTAGGGACTAAACTGTAAATAAGTGAAAGTACAAGGACTTATGTGTAATAGTGAAAGTCCCTAGGGGTATAATGGTCATTTTAGAAGATAAAGAAACTAAAGTGAAAAGTTGAAAAGTTCTATGGTAAGAAATAAAGGTAGACACAAGTTGTGGGCTATTAAAGGTAATTATGAAAAATTAAGGGACTTAATTAAAAAGAAGAAAAGTTTCCAGGGAAAAAATGGTAATTATAGAAAGTTGAGCCGAAAGTGGCTTAAAACTGCCCGGAAGCATTTCAGTCCCAAATTTTATCTGTAGATAGAGAAAATGATGCTGGTTAATCTGGCTTAATATAGGAATTTTATTAGAGTTCCAGATAGCTGAAATTTATCTGATAGTCAGAAAGTTATCTGAAATTTTTATCAAATCTCCTAGACCTCAGATATGAGTGAAAAGTTATAGGAATGTGTGTCCTGCGAAGTCGGAGGTCAGGGAAATGACAGAATCCCGAAAAGAGTTCTGTGAAAAAAGTTATTCACTTTTTAGTAAATTTAGACGGGAGTTCGTGAACGCCCGATATCCGATTGAGAAATTAATTGGTAAGCAAACTGGGATTGAATGAGCCCAGATGGCTTCACTCAGAGGCCCATAATGACACCAAGGGAGGCCCAGGCCCATGATATCAGTTCAGCGGTAAAAGGAGCCGGTGTCCCAAAAAAGGTACAAAATGATGAAAATGCCCCTATGTTATAAAATAAGTAAAGAACGAGTAAAGGGTATTTTGGTCATTTGACCATGGATAGAGAGTCAAGAAAGGTTATCCGGATAGTTAACCAGGGTTAGGGAATACTCTGGTAAGGTGTGAAAAGATAATAATGCCCCTAGACTCATTAAAGTAAATAAAGAGGAACTAAGGGCATTTTAGTAATTTGTCAAGGGATATTTCTTGGGAATCGAGCCATCAGAGTACTTGAGCTTGATCAGAGACCCAAGATAGCATTCCTAGAGTGCAAAAACGTTGCGTAAGGAATATATGAATTAAAGTGGCATTAAAATAATATTTTAGAGAGTTTTCAATAAAGTAAGGTTACTCGGTTGACGTGATAACCGGAGAATTGATCAGATAAAGTCCTGAGCTTATCTGGAAGCCATGAGGTGGCATTAAAGGTACCCATAAGGCGCCACATGTCATTAATATAGAGGGAGAAGAAAAAGATGAGGACATGTGGCACGATCTCAGCCGTTGATTCCGGTATAAGACTCTGGAATTCTCTGGAAGCGCTGAGTCAGCTGGTGAGGTGTCCTGAGGGCCCCACCATTGCTCCACCTAAGCATGTGAGGTGTCCCTTGATGATGTCACTTTTGATGAGTTATTATGGAGGATGATGTCATCACGATGATGCAGGCGAAGCTTCTTGAGGAAGCTAAGCATTCTAAGCCATTCATCGTGATTAGATCTGAGCCATCCATTTCACTTTGCTTCAACTATAAATACCCCACCCCCTTGCCATTTCATTCCACGGACAAGAGCCAAGAAAGAAGAGAAAAGAAGAGAGAGAAAGAGAAAGAGAGAAAGAAAGAAAGAAAGAGAAAGAAGGAATTCTGGCGGAGCTAGGAGCAATCTAAGGAGCTTAGAGACTCAGCAAGCTTAGGAATAAGGTAAGTAATTTATTCTATGTCCTACTCTAATAACTTAGAGGATTGTTCTTATAAATTAGATAGTTAGAATAGAGAAATATCTCTCTCTATAAGGTTAGCCGTGGATAGAAAGAAAGTTAGGGGATTGACAGGATAGGGGTATTACCTCAAGATAAGCTTGAGTTAAGTGGAGTTATGCTGGATAGGATAATAATAAAAATATTATTATACTATGTATAGGCTTTGACATCTATAAAGAAGGGATCTCAGAGCAGAAGCTAAGGATTAAAGGAAAGGCTGCATGCCAGGTAGTAAACTTACCTAAACTTGTATGTGTTGAATGTATGGCTGATTGTGTTATGGCTTGATTGATTGATGTTATTATGTAATTGTTGAAGCTCTGTGCTATGATTACTTTGGCCAATTGTATTTCATATATTACATGGAAGCATGTACATTACATTACGTTGACACAATCACAAGCAAGAACTTATACCAATCATTAATGCATATATTGTTTAGTACTGTTTGCTACTGAGATTTTCCCCGAAATCTCACCCCTGATCAATCCAATTACAGCAGGTCTTCTCAAGATGGAGGAGATGAGGATTTATGAAGAGAAGTTAAGAATTATTTCTCATGATTGATATGTGATTGATGTATGTTATGTATATGTATGTAAAGTTGGTTGCTGGAATTTGTCACCATGAACAGTAACTCATGGTGACGTAGTGATGTTTGATCTATAATTAAAAATATTAAATGGTTGAATAAATATGTGATATTTTTACAGTAAATAGTAGACATACAAAGCTTCGATTTGATATATAGAATTCCTTATTTGAATGTCTACACATGGAGATATAATTTATCAAATTTGGGACCAAAATTCTGGATTCAGGGGAAAAACGTTGGATGAACAGTAAACTTGTAGAGTTGACTGATGTTGACTTTGTCAATAAGTGGTCAACAAGTTATTTTTCCTTGACAGAGGATTAAGTTAGCTTCATGTAGCAATTTGAACCACTTCATTTCTATTTTTCTATAATTAGTTATGGTTTTTTGAAGTCAAGTCACTCATCTAGAATTTACACAATGAACAATACTCGATAGAGTAAAACTCCAGACTAAGAAATTTGGCTTCAATTAGCTTGAAAGTGGTTCCAGATGCTACCAAATGGTTCCTAAGGTGTATGAAAATAAGGATGTGACAAACTTTGTCACCTAGTTGAATCTCCTCAATAGAAGATAATAGATAAAAAAAATTTCTGAATTTGGTTCTAAGCCCATAAATCTTTGGCTTGCCTATATACAGACGAAATTAATCTATATGGAAATGTCAATGGCACACATAGTGCTTGGCCAGTCCTCCTTGTGATTTACAACTTGCCTCCCTCATGTGTATGAAATGAAAGTATATCATGTTGTCTTTGATGATCTAGGGGCAAAAATAGCTGGGAAACGATATAGATGTGTACTTGGCACATTTGATTGATGATTTGAAGAAATTGTGGGAGGATAGTGTTGATGTCTTTGATGCATACAAACAAGACCTTTAAACTTCATGCCATGATCTTCATCACGATAAATGACTTCCAGGCTTATGAAAATTTGTCAGGCTATAGTGTTAAGGGGCATAAAACATGTCACGTATGTGAAGAAGGTATTAACTACATAGAACTCAAGCATGAAGGAAGACAATCTACTTTTCCCATAGAAGGTTTCTTAGCTAACACCACCCTTACCTTAGGTTGGAAAAGGCATTTAGTGGCTCACAGGAATATGAAATGACTCCTGCTCATTTAACTGGAGAATAAGTGTATCAACGTTTGCAGGGGGGTCATGTTACCTTGGATAAAAGTAATAAGAAGAAGGCACTTGAAAGTAATATATGGAAAAAGAGATCAATCTTCTTTGCTCTTCCATATTGGCAGAGTCTTGAAGTGAGTCATAGTCTAGATGTCATGCATGTGGAGAAAAATGTGTGAGACTTATTGGCATGCTTTTGCATATCAGTAGAAAGAGTGAGGGTGGGGTCAATACTAGACGAGACTTAGCTGAAATGGGAATAAGAGCACCTCTACATCCATAACAAAGAGAGGGTAGTAAGAGAGTTTATTTATACCCAGTTGCACACATATTATCTAAATATGAAAGAACAAGCCTATATGAGTGTTCGCATAGTATTAAGGTGCCACAAGTGTATTCATCAAATTTCAGAAAACTTCTATCAATGCAAGATTTGAAGATAACGGGTATGAAGTCCCACGATTACCACATGTTGATGCAACAATTACTACCAATAGCTATTCAAGGCATTATGAAAGATGATGTGAGGAGTACTAGTTCTAGACTTTGTATGTTCTTCAATGCTATTTGTAGCAAAGTAATTGATCCTGCTTAGTTGGATTAATTGGAGAACAAAGTTTATGTTATCCTCTCCCAGTTAGAGATGCACTTCCCTCCAGCATTTTTTGACATCATGGTCTATTTGATTTCTCACTTGGTACATGAGATTACACTTTGTGGTCTTATGTGTTTAAGGTGGATGTACCCGCTTAAGAGATACATGAAAATCCTTAAAGAGTATTATAAAAATCCTTATCGACCTGAGGCATCAATTGTTGAGAGGTATGTAGCTGAGCATGCAGTTGAGTTTTGTAACATCCTTACTTTCGTACGTCTTATGGACCATTCGGTAGCATTTAGAACCACTTACAAGACCTTGGAAGTCCATTAGCTAAATCTGGAATTTTTACTCTTCTTGAGTTACTTACTGTTCATATGGTATTCCAAATTAGGCACTGAATTTCAAAAAATCATAATTAATTCTAGAAAAATTAAAATGATGTGGTTCAAAATTATAATGAAAGCTAACATCTTGAAATTTAAGGGAAAAATAATTTCCTGACCAAATGCTTATCCAATTAATACAGTTGAATTGTCAAAGATTACTGTTCATTTGGTCAAAAATTCTGAAAACAGATTTTGGTCCCTGACTTTGGAAAATTTGTTCTCTTTGTACAGACATCAAAATAAGGTGTTCTTGGCTTCAAAACGAGGCCTGACATGTTAACTAAATATCTGTAAAATATCATATATTTATTCCATCATTTATTATTTTTTATTACATTATGAATATTACTGCTTAGATTGGTCATACAACATCATAACATATAACAATTCTTCATATAACATTTACGCAATCCAATCCCTAACTTTTATCCATGCTTCTTCATCCTTTCTCATCATTCATAAACCTGTTGAGATTGGGATTACATGGAGGGGGTGAGATTTCTGGGAAAATCTCAGTAGCAAATGGTACTAAACAATACGTGTATTAATGTAAATATTTGTGCTTGTGAAAGTGTTTACATTGTGTAATGTGCATGCTTCCATGTATCATATAAAATACATTTGGCCAAAGTAATCATAGAAATAGAGCTTCAATCATATACACATGTGCACATAATTCAATAAAGCCATAGCACAACCAAGCATAACATTCAATACATACAAGTTTAGGATAAGTTTACTACCTCACATGCTTGAGTTTCTTTCACTTTAACTTTGATTCTTACTTCTTACTTCTCTTTGATGTGTGGCTGTCTCTTTAAAGTCCATAATCAAATCCTAACATCACATAACCATCCATCCATTACAATCTAACATCTCTCGAATATTGAACTCACTTAACTACATTAACTTTCCTTAATCTTTACTAATTGACTTGGCCTTTGAATCAATTGATGTCTTGACTTTACCCTACACAATTTTATCTCTTGAATCCACTTATGAGCTTAGAATCATGAAATTCCAGCTCCCATGCACTATTCTGGACAGATTTGAATTCTTCTAAAAATTCTCATTTTGATTCCAATGCTTCCCATACTTGTTTCTCTACTTTATCCCACACAACTTTTCATTTTAAAACTATTGGAAGTATCAAAATCATGAAATTCTAATCACTGTTCATACGAGTGAACAGTAATAGAGAAGAATTCCAAGAATTACAACTTTCAATTCCAATGTTTCCAAGGTTCAAAACCTATCCAAATCCTACACAAAATCATCATATAAATTCAATGGAAGCATTAGATCATTGAAATTCCATCTCCTTTTATCATGAACAGTACAAACCGAAAGGTCTCTTCCATGGAAAAGTTAAGAATATCAACTTGATTCAATAACCAATCATCTAACTAGTTTGTTTAAGCTTCAATCACATAACTCTAACTTTAATTTCTTCTTTCTCCTTTCACTATGGTTTTGGACAGCACATACACCCTAGGAAAAACTCTAACTTTAATATTTTTGGATTAAGCTTTTCTTAAAAGCCAATTATGACATCATCCTTGACATCATCAAGGGACACCTCATAGGACATGTGGCAAAATTTCTAAGGGAAGAAGCATCTGAAAAAATTCTAGTCCAAATCCGGAACCGGCTCAGTCCGATTCCCTAAAAACTAGACTATTTTATAATTCTAATTTTTTTGAGATTCTATAATATACTTTTTGATCTTAAATCTAGTATCCGGATTCTTCATACCATTGAAATTCTTAGATTGGGTATAAAGTAAATTACAGATCCCTTGGCAAGTTACTAAAATGCCCCTTGGTTCTTCTTTATTTACTTTAATATCTCTAGGGCATTATCGTCTTTTCACATCACATCAGAGTATTCCCTGACCTTGGTCAACTATTCTGGGAACTCTCCTTGACTGTCTAACCTTAGTCAAATGACCAAAATGCCTTTCGTCTATCTCTGGCTCAATGACACAACACAGTGGCATTCACAGTAGCATTTTTGTAATTTTATATTTTTCCGTGTCTTTATTAGCCCTAGCCCACATACTTATCTAAAAATATTATTTGGCCTATAAGGCGTCATTTTGGGATTTCTACATGATCTATTGCCTCTAGGGGCTCAACTCCAGAAAAATTCCCGCGAAACGTATTTATCAAGTATTTTAATCCACTCTAAATTTTATAATAAATTCTACAGAACTCCTTTTTGAGTTCTGTCTATTTCATAAATTATTATATTAATTATAAGAATTTACTACCAAATTTCATCTGATTTTGAGGTCCAGATGATACTGCATTAATTTTTCTTTCTTTAAAAATTCATATCAATTTTTCGGGACCTCAAATCAAAATTCTGTGTTGCATCAAACTTATCAAAATAATTTTCTCTATTTACTGGAAAAATTTGGGACTAAACTGATTTTGGGTATTTTTGGGCCTTTTCCGGCTCAACTTTCTCATAATTACCATTTTACCATGAAACTTTTGAAAATTACACTTTAGGCCCTCAACTTTTTATAATTACACTTAATGGCCCAAAGTTTATGTCTATTTTATATTTTGCACCATAGAACTTTTAAAATTTTTAGCTTAGTCACTCTTCTTTAAACCTTTGTGTAATCATCATTTTCTCTCTCTATTAATCATCACAATCTTTTCCAAACTTCTTTCCTCTATCAGTCTTATACAGATAGAGAAAAATTAGGACATGACAATACCAAATTGGGCTTCTTGGGTCTTCATGTGACACCATTTGGGCTACTTCTTAAGTCCAATTGCTAATTGACACAAATTCCAAGGTACTTCCCTTATACTAATATTGTTAAATAACCCTAATTTTTGAGATAAATTCTATACACTTCTTTTAAGGGTTCTCATATTTTTAGAAATTCATTCTACTATATGACAAGTTTTGTAACTTATATCTTGTTAGGTTAAAAGCAGTGGGACTTCCTCAATCTCGGCATGACCAGGTGAGAAAAAGCAAGGGAACTCAGGGTGCCAAAAGGAAGTGCATGTCTCGCGAATTGGTGATGCAAGCACATCTTTACATTTTGAACAATAAAGATTAAGTTCTTGAATGCTCACAAGAATATGCTCATGAATATAAACCCAAGAAATAATGATATGTAACTAGCTAATGAGCACAACAGGTTTTTTGCTGAATGGTTCAAGCAAGACATCTTAAAAGACAAAAATCCTTCTAAGACAATGCAAATGCTAGCTTCAGGACCTCATTTTGAGGTTGTGTTGGGAAGGATATGACATAAATATCTACTGTTTTTACCCAAAAGCCTAAGATAATAAAAGTACAATGTAGAATAGTGGGATGATGGTTGTAGCCAAATTCGATGCATTTTTCTAGTTCAAAAGACAAAAGGCCAACATTGATGTCTATGCCATATTATGGAGTGATTGAAGAGATTTGGGAGGTTAGTTACTCCATGTTTAATTTAAAGTTCCAGTCTGTAAATGTATGTGGGTTAATAGTAATGATGTCCAAGTAGATGAGAAATTTAGATTTGTTTCAATCGATCATCAGAGAGTTGGATACCTAGATGAGCCATACATCTTAGCAAGTCAAGCAATTCAAATATTTTATGTCATCGATCCAGCAAATAAAGATCTTTCTAGTATGCTCTAAGGTAAAAGGCAAGCGATTGGTGATGACAGTGACTTAGGGTTCAACCTTGATGAAACCCCGCCTTTCACAACTACTCGATGTGACATCCTAATTTTTCCCTATCTGTCTAAGATTGATAGAGGAAAGAGGTTTGGAAGGGATTGTGATGATAAATAGAAAGAAAAGATAATGATTAGATAAGTTTAAGTTATGGAAAGCAAGGAAAATGAAATGTTATAAAGAAATGGACTAAATTGTAAATAGTAAAAGACCATGGACTAAATTATAAATAGTAGAAAGTTCAAGGACATAAATGGAGCTTTGAGATGTTGCTGATCCTCTAACAAAGCCGCTTGTGCAGGCAAAACATGAGCATCATGTTTGGTAATAGGATTGAGACAAATTAATGATTATTCCTAGTGCAAGTGGGAGGATGTTGGAAATTGTGCCCTAGGGGCTAATCATTGTATCAAGTTATCACATTATTTGCATGTTTACTGTGATGACCATCCTTGGATAACTCATGATCTTATCCTAAATGTCCCTGGTCGATAATCTATGCGGGAGCAGAGATGAAATAAGACCAGTATAACTTTGAAGATATATAGAGATATAAATCAAAATCATAGGCACATGTAACAGTACAAGGTGTTGGACCGACCCGCCATGAGAGAGCTACATGGGTCAAGTCATAAGCTTCTCTTATATACAAGCCATGTCACTATGCCCTTTGACCTGAGATCATCATGGATTCCTACATGACAAACGCTCAGCTTTGACCTAGTCAAAAGTCACTTTTGACTGAGTGATCATAAAGGCTATGTTCGGGCTGAGTGGTTTTTCATGCGAAGAAATATGAATGGTCAAGATGGAATTTGTCCCTCACATTCGTAGAGAGATATTACTGGGCCCCTCGATGAGTGAGTCTGAGAAATATATGGCCATGCTATAATGGAAGGGTAGTTCCATTACTATAGTCAGACTGCTCAGGGATCGATAAAGTAACGGTCAGGAACAGGAGGATGACGTTCTCCATGCCTTATCCATGACCAAAATATCATGTGACAAAAGGGACGTGATATGGTTGTATGAAAGGTAACATCGTTCATCGATCCTCATATGATTTGGGTAGTCGTAATGTCTTGCTAGAGGCCGCTTACGACTTGTGGGTTAGTATAATAACTGGCCCACTGCTAACTTCATATGGGCCTACAGGGTCGCACACAAAATAGCCCAACACGAGCTGTGATGTCCAGATTCATTGAATCTAAGAGATGTCTAGATTCAATTAATAGTCTAGGGTGGATTTATATATTATATATATATAAATTTGTATATATATTATATATATAATATAAGAGATATTTGCAAGATTTAATTTATAAGGATAAATTAAATTTCTATCACTTTTGAATTTGAATTTAAATAGATATGATCTATTTGAATTTGAAATTCAAATTGATAAGATATCTCAAATTTGATTTTTGAGAATAAATCAAATATAATTCCATTTTATCTTTATTTTAAATTAAATAAATAGGTGAATTAAATCTGTGAGACGGATTTAATAAAAATCGTATTTATTTAATTAGTTTCTTATCAAATTATGCAATATATGATATTGTATTAATTTCAGAATTAATATAAGATTAATTCTGAAGCCCGACCCAATTAGAAGCCCGATAGCATCCTATATATTTGACATTAGGAGCTAGGATTCTACACACACAGACACAACACACAAGAAAAGGGGCAAGGAGAGTGCAAAAGGTTTGCAGATAAGAAACTGCCGGAATAGAGACGGTGAGGACAAAATCTTGAGAAAACCCTAGAGGGACAAGAGGCGCTAGCACGTCGTTCGTGATTGGAACGCTGTTCGTGTGGATACCGGTAGAGGAAGCCGATATGAGTTGTGGACTTCTTGCGAATGAGAAAAGAGCACCAGGTACGACGAGGTCGCAACCAGTTGACACATAGGTCGCGACCAAATTGGCTTCTGAACGTCAGAAATCCGAAAAGAGACTACAGGTCGCGACTAGTAGCAGAATAGGTCGCGACTACAAATTCCAGAGACGAAAGGTCGCGACTAGAAGCTGAGGAGGTTGCGACAGAAAACTCCAGAGGCGACAGGTCGCGACTAGAAGATGAGTTGATCGCGACTGAAAGTTCCAGAGGCGAAGAGTCGCGACTAGTGGACACTGAGGTCGCGACCCAAGCTTGAATACGAAGGTAACACTTCTTTCTCCTTGACTTAAACACATTCGGTATATCCTGGCTATGAATGGAAAAAATATTTAAAGTTAATTTCCACTGCGTGTCTTTCAATTCCCTTCATGAGATAGTTTCAAATTTGGTAGAAAGGGACTAAAATGGAATTTAACAAGTTCAGGGACTAAAGTGTAATTTTGCCAAATTTAGGGGCAAAAGTTTAATTATAGAAAGTTGAGCTAGAAAATGCCCATAATTGACCAAAAACTTTACAGTACCAAATTTTATCAGTAAATAGAGGACATAATTTATGTCAGGCATTTCTCTCAGAATTCTGATTTAAGGTCCTAATAAATTGATATTACTTTCTAAAGTTAGGAAATTAATACAGTACCTTCTGGACCTCATAATCATATGAAATTTTATATAAAATTCTTATAATTATTAGAAGAATTTATGAAATTGACAAAAAGAAAAGATGAGTCTTTTATAATTAATTATGAAATTTAAGGTACAAACAAACACTGTAACATCCCAATTTTTAAGCCCAAAGACTCAGAAAGTAGCCTAAAATAGATAGGCTACCAGACCCCTTTGAGCAGAAGTCCCAGAAACATACAGAGGTTTTTAGGGACTAAACTGCAAATAAGTAAAAGTACAGGGACTTATGTGTAAATAGTAAAAGTCCTAGGGGCATAATGGTCATTTTAGAAAAGAAAGGGACTAAAGTAAAAAGTCTAAAAGTCTCATGGTGCCAAAGTAAAAGTAGACACAAGTTGTGGGTCATTAAGTGTAATTATGAAAAGTTGAGGGACTTAATTGAAAATAAGAAAAGTTTCCAGGGGCAAAATGGTAATTATAGAAAGTTGAGCCAGAAGTGGCTTAAAACTGCCCGGAAGCATTTCAATCCCAAATTTTATCCGTAGATAGAGAAAATGATGCTGGTTAATCTGGCTTAATATAGGAATTTTATTAGAGTTCCAGATAGCTGAAATTTATCTGATAGTCAAAAAGTTATCTGAAATTTTTATCAGATCTCCTAGACCTCAGATATGAGTGAAAAGTTATAGGAATGTGCGTCCTGTGAAGTCGGAGGTCAGGGAACTGACAGAATCCCGAAAGGAGTTCTGTGGAAAAAGTTATTCACTTTTTAGTGAATTTAGACGGGAGTTCGTGAACGCCCGATATCCGATTGAGAAATTAATTGGTAAGCAAACTGGGATTGAATGAGCCCATATGGCTTCACTCAAAGGCCCATAATGACACCAAGGGAGGCCCAGGCCCATGATATCAGTTCAGCGGTAAAAGGGGCCTGTGTCTGGAAAAAGTTGCAAAATGACAAAAATACCCCTATATTATAAAATAGCTAAAGAATGAGTAAAGGGTATTTTGGTCATTTGACTAAGGTTAGGCAGTCAAGAAAGGTTATCTGGATAGTTGACCAGGGTCAGAGAATACTCTGGTAAGATGTTAAAAGACAGTAATGCCCCTAGACTCATTAAAGTAAGGAAAGAGGATCCAAGGGCATTTTGGTAATTTACCAAGGGATACGTCTTGGGAATTGAGCCATCAGAGTACTTGAGCTTGATCAGAGACCCAAGATAGCATTCTCAGAGTGCAAAAACGTAGCCCAAGAATTATGTGGGTTAAAGTGGCATTAAAATACTATTTTAGTGCTTTTCAATAAAGTAAGGTTACTCGGTTGACGTGATAACCGGGGAATTGATCAGATAAAGTCCTGGACTTATCCGGAAGCCATGAGGTGGCATGAAAGGTACCCATAAGGTGCCACATGGCATTAATCTAGAGGAAGAAGAAAAAGATAAGGACACATGGCACGATCTCAGCCATTCCTTCCGGGATAAGACTCTGGAATTCTCTGTAAGCGCTGAGTCAGCTGGTGAGGTGTCCCGAGTCCCCCACCATTGTGCCACCTAAGTATGTGAGGTATCCCATGATTATGTCACTTTTGATGAGTCATTATGCAGGATGATGTCATCATGATGATGCAGGCAAAGCTTCTTGAGGAAGCAAGCGATCTGAGCTGTTCATCGTGATTCGATCTGGGCCGTTCATTCCACCTTGCCTCAAGTATAAATACCCCACCCCCCTTGCCATTCCATTCACGGCCAAGCAAGGCAAAGAAGAGAAAATAAGAGATAGAAAGAGAAAGAGAGAAAGAAAGAAAGAAAGAGAAAGAAAGGAAGAGAAAGAAAGAGTTCTGGCGGAACTAGGAGCAATCCAAGGAACTTAGGGACTCGGCAAGCTTAGGAATAAGGTAAGTAAGTTATTCTAGTCCCTTCTCTAATAAATTAGAGGATTATTCTTTTAAATTAGATAGTTAGAATAGAGAAATATCTCTCTCTATAAGGTTAGCCGTGGATAGAAAGAAAGTTAGGGGATGGTCAGAATAGGGGTATTATCTCAAGATAAGCTTGAGTTAATTGGAGTTATGCTGGATAAGATCATAATAAAATATTATTATGCTATGTATATGCTCTAACCTATAAAAAGGTGAAACCTCAGATCAAAGGTTAAGGACTAAAGAAAGGGCTACATGCCAGGTAGTAAACTTACCTAAACTTGTATGTGTTGAATGTGAAGGGAATTGGAAGACACATAGCGGAAATTAACTTTAAAAAAATTTTCCATTCCCAGCCAGGATCTATCGAATGTGTTTAAGTCAAGGAGAAAGAAGTGTTACCTTCGGTATTCAAGCTGTGGTCACGACCTCAGTGTCCACTAGTGGCGACTCTTCGCTTCTAGAGTTTTCAGTCGCGACCTCCTCAGCTTCTTGTCACGACCTGTCGCCTCTGGAGTCTTCAGTCGTAACCTAATCAGCTTCTAGTCACGACCTGTGTAACACCCTAATTTTTAGGCCTAGAGATGCCAGAAAGAGAAATCAAGGGCATAATCGTAATTATAGGAAAGATCGGGCTGATAGACAATGCGTACCATATTTTGCCAGAAAATAGAGAAAATTATGCTGATCATTTCACTGAACTGTGAAATGTGCATATGAGGTCTCTATGTGTATGAAAGAATTAGAAATGTGACCAGGGGTCATTTTTGAAAAGTGTGCGCGGGAGCGTACTTTCAGGCCAAAATAGCCCGGTCCGAATAAAATATCTGAAAATACCAGGAGATAGAGAAAAGGATTCCAGATTGAATGACGTAACACAGAATTTTGATTTGAGGTCCCGATTTTTCTGTAAAAATTCTCGAAGATGGGAAATTACAGTTATAATCGGTAAAGGAAAGGCAGTCCGAATAGAGATGATCGGACTATGGCCAGAGGCCATACAGTGTTGTCTAAGGCCCGTAGTGACACCAGGGAAGGCCCAGGCCCATAATATCAGTTCAGTGGTAAGAGGGGCCGGTGTCCGGGAAAAATGTGCAAAATGATGAAAATGCCCTTATGTTATAGAATAACTGAAGAATGAGTAAAGGGTATTTTGGTCATTTGGCTAAGGTTAGACAGTCAAGAAGGGGTATCTGGATAGTTGACCAGGGCCAGAGAATACTCTGGTAAAATATGAAAAGACTATAATGCCCCTAGACCTAGTAAAGGAAATGAAAGGACTTAAGTGCAATTATGGAAAGTTTCAAGGCCAAGAAGGAAAGTAGACAAAAATGTGGGGTCCTTAAGTGTAATTTTAGCCAAGTAAAAAGGGACTTAAATAAAAAGAAGAAAAGTTCCCTGGGGCTAAATTGTAATTAAAGAAAGTCAGGCCGGAAGTGGTTTGGACTATCTGAAAGCATTTCAGTCCCAGATTTCACCGGTAGAGAGAGCAAGTGACGCTCGGTAATCTGGCTTAATACAGGAATTTTTGAAGACTCCAGATAGCCAGAAATGGACTGATCTTCCAAAAGTTATAAAAATTCATACCGGATATCCTAGAATTCAGATCTAGGTGAGAAAATACAGGATGATACGTCCTTATGGGACGGATGTCGGGAAACTGACAGAATACTGATAGGAGGCCTGTAGAAAAAGTTATTCGCAGATTAGAAAATCCAGACGGGAGTGTGAGGCCTCCGGGTATCCGATAGGGAGATTTATTGGTATTTAAAAAGGGACTGAATGAGTTCGGATGACCTCGGTCAGATGACTGATATGACTCACAGGGATGTCTGAACACCGCAGGCCAATATATCGGACAGAAGGAGCCGGTGTCCGGATAGGTGTATAAACGGTGAATAATAGATAAAATATTCAATAATTATTAACGGGGGAAGATTCCTCGTAATGCGTGCCATGAGGATATTGGACCCAGAAAGGCCCAATAATGGCGCCAATAGAGGCCCAGTAAGACACTTGGACTGATAGGTGGGCCAGTGTCCGGCAGAACCCCGGAAAATTGCAAAATTACGAAAATGCCCCTGTGTTGTACAAAAGTGTAACAGATGAATGAAGGGCATTTTGGTAATTCTGGACAGGCCCAGAAGCCAAGGTACATACAGATAAAGTTACTGAGAGTCAGTATATACCCTGACAGAGTACATAAGGGTATGAAATGACGATTTTACCCTTAGGGTTAAAATAGTGCAAGAAAGGGCACCCAAGGGTATTTTGGTAATTTGCCAAGGATTGTTTCTTGGGAATCGAGCCATCAGAGTACTTGAGCTTGATCAGGATCGAAGACAACATTCCCAGAGCCCAAAAACGTAGCCCATGGAGTATGTGGGAAAAAGTGGCATTAAAATACTATTTTAATGTTGTTTCAATAAAGTAAAGTTACTCGGTCGGCGCGATAACCGAGGAGACGATCAGATAAAGTCCTGGATTTATCTGGATAGCATTGGAAGGCGTGAAAGGTCCCTTCCAGGTGCCACATGGCGCAATCTTAGAGGCAGAAGAAAAAGTTGAGGACACGTATTACGAGGCAAGATACTGGACCGGTGAGTCAGCATGCTGAGTCAGCTGCTGAGGTGTCCAGGATTTCAGGCATGTGATAAATATGGCGCTGAGGTGTCCTGGTGAGGTGTCCCAATGATGTCATGCATGATGCAGTAAAGGAGGAATTAAGAAAAATAGGAAAATCTAGGAAAAACCAGGACCGCAGGATCAAAGTTCATGGTAATTACAGAGATGCCATTGGAGGAGGTTATAAATACCCCCCTTGCCATTCATTATGCACGGACAAGAGCCCATTTTAGAGAGAGGAGGAGGTGCTAGAGAGAGAAAGTGAGAGGAAGAAAGAAAGAAAGGAAGTTCTGGCGGAGCTGGAAGCAGAATAGAGATAGTAGAGCTCTGCTGAGCCTTTGAGGTAGTAACTAATCCTAGCTTTTATGTAATGGCTTTGTGATTTATTGTGCTATTGTTTGGTTGGATTGTTGTCTTATATGTTATGTCTGAAGCTCTGCTATAATGCTATGATCATATGTTATTAAGTATGGAAGCACGCAGCATACTTATCTGTACACAATCACAAGCAAGCACTGTCACTCTGTATTACATATATTGTTATGATTGTTTCTACTGAGATTCCCCCGAATCTCATCCAATAAGTAAACCATTACAGGGGAGGTTATGTCAAAATGAATTCTGGGAATTTTAAGAGACGCCGTTATGCTGCCGAAATTATGACAAGATGGCAATAGTAGAGAAAGGAGCTGATACGTACTGTGTACGAAGGTACTATCTAAGGAGGCTGGAAGTGAGTGGACCTAGCCGGTTCATCCAGTCTTTCCTGGGTACTTACGTAGAATGGTAGTTCTCACGGGAATTACCGAATCGGTACAAGATCAGTTACTTTCTGAAGATGAAGCGTAGCGGTTATGCTGCCGGATTTCATGCAGGAAAAGATGTAATAGAGATATGAGAATTTATGTACATGACTGGATGTAAAACAACTTATTAATTAATAATAATTATTGTTTGGCATGTTTGACTGATATATGATGGATGTATGCCTATGTATGTAATGTTGGTTGCTGAAAATTAACACTATGAACAGTAATCCGTGGGGACATGAGGATGTTTGACCCATAATTAAAAATAGTAAATGGATGAATTAATATATGAAATTTTTAAGGTAAATATTAGACATACCAAGCTTCTATTTGATATATAGTATGACTCATTTGGATGTCTACACAAGAAGATATAAATTATCAAAGTTGGGACCAGAATGCTGGATTCAGGGAGAAAAACGTGGGATGAACAGTAAAGTTGACACATTGACTGACGTTGACTTGGTCAATGAATGGTCAACGAGTTATTTTTCCCTGAAATATAATTGAGTTAGCTTCATTTATCAATTGGAACCACTTCGTTTTGATGTTTCTAGAATTAGTTATGATTTTTTGAAGTCAGGTCACTCATCTGGAATTTTCATAGTGAACAGTACTCGATAAGAGTAAAACTCCAGATTGAGAAATTGGACTTCAATAACCTTGAAAGTGGTTCTAAATTCTACTGAATGGTCCCTAAGACATATGAAAGGAATGATGTTTCATTTTGGTATCAGAGCAAAGGATTCTGGCTTAGAAAATGCTCTGAACAGATAATTTATGGTGTTAGTACAGAATAAAGTTAGCACAGAACAAAGGGTTCTGGCTCAGAGCATAAGATTCTGGCACAGAACAGAAGGTTCTGACTCAATGATGCTCTGGTTTAGTTAGTTTGATTCCTTAAACAAATAATAAGTTTGAGTGGTCCTCTCCCTAGAGTATGATATAGGGATAGTGTTCACTGCTTGGAAAGGTTTAGACAGAAGACAGTGACACCCAGATGAATGAGGCTGTACCCCAAGCTTTATAGTCTTACGAAGGATATGATTATGATGGGCTAATCTTAGTCAGCCGATATAGTCGAGGTCTCGTGTTTATTAACATAATATGGCTGGACTAAGCAGAATAATGTTTAAGAAGCAGTTTCCTCTATGGATAGAGGCAGAAGCTGATCAGTTCATGACTAAGGAAGCTGCAAAGAGTAGCTCGAGGTATCGTGTTGTAACCAAATACTGTGGTAAGGATGCCAGATATCCAAGTTACAACAAGTTAAGTCATAAGTCACGATGAGATGCGGGCAGCCCAGGCTCGCCAAGATCAAGAGCGAGATTCTGCTATCACTACGGCGGTTGCTGCTGCGGTTGCAAGATTACAGCAGTCTGGGAAGTAGGTAGTACTAGAAAATGATATAGAACCTGAACCTCAGCCAGATCATGAGCAGACTGGAATGAATAGACGTCAGGGGTCTATAAGAAATAATAATGACCAGGAAAGTCTGCAAACATGGATGGAATGATTCCATAAATTTGATCCGCCCATGTTGAAGGGACTTTTGACACTCAAGTAGCTGAGGATTGGGTAAGCCAGTTAGAGAAAATCTTTATGGTTTTAGAATGTCCCACTGAAAGAAAGACCCAGCTGGTAGTTACAAGATAGGAAAGAATGTGCAATATCCAGAAAAGAGTGATCCTGCTGCATCAGTACCATTGAAAATGATGCTACCAGGTTCCTAATAGGGAACAGTAAGAAGAGAAATGGGCCAGCATATGGGTCAGAAGTTAATAAGAAACAGGGAAGTAGGCTAGGTAGTGGGCCAAGAGAAGTTAGCAGGCAACCAAGGCCTAATGAATGTAGGAACTGTGGTCGAGACCATGGTATGAGGCCTTGTCCAGTAGGTCAAGGGTTATGCTATAGGTGTGGAAAGCCTAGACATTATGCCAGGGAGTGTCCACAGAACACAACGGGCGAAAGATACCCGACTCAGGGAAGAGTATATACCTGACTGGCAACGGGATAAGAAAGTCTCCTGTACCAAACTAAGGTACGAGTTTATTTGTGTTCTGTTTCCACTGGCTAATGAACGGATAAATCTTGAATGTGATTGGATTGTATTGTCCAGTATGCACACTATTGAGCTACCCTATACCTAGTATGTTGCCGTTGTATGAGGATGAGTATGACTACATGTTTTAAAAGTAGGAAGTAGAGAAGAGGAGTCTTATGTCGCGACTAATATGTACAGATAAGTTGATGTTGCGACGTAAGAAGACCTCAGGTCGCAATGAGTAATATTGCAGTACGCGACCAGTGTATAAAGGAGTTCAGGTAGCGATATTATAGGTTGCGACTAAAGGACGTAGAGCTGCCAGGTCGTGACGAGTAGTGTGCGACAGTTGCAACTAAAAGTCACAGAGCATGTGAGTTGCGACTATGAAGTTCTCAAGTCGCGACTATAATTGGCAGAGGCCATATGATGAAGAGAATGAAGGTACCAAACTAGCTGAAGTCCACCAGCTAGAGGATTGGTATAGCATATGGTAAGCCAGACAGTACAAAGGTACTGAGGTATGAAAGATTAGTTTAAGACAAGGTTTAGAGTAGATCCTCCATGTGATAACTAAGAGTAGATCTGCATTACAGAGATTTTATTCAGTTGCTCTGAATAGAAGACCTAAAAGTTAGATTGAGATTTGCCTAGGACTGATCCTAGCACATGGCCTAAGGTTAGAGACGTGATGGTTAATAGATAAAGAGCTAAATGTTCCCTGAGCAGAGGGATTCCATCATAAAGAAGTAGTAGACCTAGGGGAGAATACCTTAGAGAACAGAAGTAATAGTGAAAGATGATGAATGAGATCCATGAGGATTAAGGATCAAATGAACACTGGTGGAAAATGGGCAATCGAAATCCCCATTTTTAAACCGGTCAATGCGGAGACGGTTTTAAAAAAATGAGCGGTGGCATTTTTGTAAATAAAATGAAATATTCACACCGTATTTACTCATGAACGATGTGGAAATATTTAGTCTGGTTTAGATGTTTACTTTCTACAGCGGATGTTATAGAGACCGATGTGGAAATATTTTGTCCGGTTTAGATTTTTACTTTCTACAGCGTATTTATATTGACCGAGGTGGAAATATATAGTCCGGTGTCTGTTTTATAAAAAAATTAAATGTTTACCCCGGTTTTAAAATTAACCGATTTAAATATAAACACCCGGTGCAGCTTCGTCGCCTCTTCAGTTTCCTGTCTATGCTTTCCCGCTCGCTTCTTTATTTGTCAGACCTTTCATTTCACTTCTTGGGTTCCCAACGTTTGTACTTTGTAGTCATTATGATAGAAGGCCAATTGCGCATTCTTCTATATTCTTATTGATCATGAACGTTAACCATATATATATATGTATACCATTCTTCTGTTTTATTTTCTTTTCATCTATCTGACTCCTCCAATGGCCTCTTCCTCACGCACGCCTCCTTCTCCGCCCAACAAAAGAAACAGAGATGACTTTGAAGACAAACATCCTGATCCTCACCCTTCTGTTCCTTCTCCTCCTCCCCTGGTTGTGACTCTGATGGAGAGGCTTGAGGAACTCATACTGCGCTTCAATGGGCTGGAGGACTCCGTGGAAGAACTGAATCGCAAAGTTGACAGACTGAAAGCAAGTTTTAGGGATTTCCGCTCAGAAGTTCGCCGCCATCAACCCCGTGATAGCTTCTTTAATCCTGTTGATCTCACCCAATCTGATGACTCCCAAAACTCTGAGTCTGATGAGTAGTGAAAGATTGCAACTTTTATATATTCTGATGTATATATTTTTTTGTGTAAAAGTTGATGACATGGCTGGTCTCTGAAGTTGGAAAAAAAACTGATATATTTTACACCGGTCCATATATATTGACCGGTGTAAAGTATATTATCATATATTTTACACCGGTCCATATATAGTGTTCGGTGTAAAATACACTATAAATACAACTTTTATATTTATATGTACACCGGTGTAACATTTTGTCCGGTGTATATTTTCTTATTTTTTCCCAAATACGTTTTTATTTGGTACATTTCTCGCGCCTTCCATCTCTCATTTTCCCTGGTTCGCGCGTTAAGACTTCTCGGCGCTTCACGGACGGTGAGTTTTGTTTTGAACTCCTCTCGCGAACTGAAAATTTATTCTCTCCATGCATTAGCTGCAACGTACTGGTTTAATTTCTTGTTTTCTGCTTTTCTAGTTCTTATAGTCTTCCACAAATATGGATCGTAGTTGGATAAATGCTAAACGAACAAGTGTTGAGTATGCTGAGGGGGTGAAGGAGTTTTTGGATTTTGCTAAACGGAATGGTGATGATGACAATGGAAGGTTTTATTGTCCTTGTGTGAGTTGTTTGAATGAGAGGAAACAAAGTCCTGCTGATATTTACACTCATCTAATTTGCGAGGGGTTTTGCAAGAGTTACACGGTATGGGTATGGCATGGTGAACAGGTGGAACAGACCTTTGACGATGACATAGATACTGATGATAGAGTAGAGGACATGATTCGTGATGTTGGAGAAGATGCTTTTATGCGGTCACACGCATATGGTAATATGTGCAATGATGCAGAAAAGCCTCTATACCCAGGATGCAGAAAATACAACCTGTTGAATGCAGTGTTGAGATTGGTAAGTGTGAAAGCTCGACATGGGTGGAGTGACAGTAGTTTTTCAGAATTGCTTGACTTGTTACAGGACATGTTTCCTGAAGAAAATGCTTTACCCAAACGCTATTATGATGCGAAGAAAATAATAGGTCCTTTAGGCATGCAGTATAGAAAGATTCATGCATGCCCAAATGATTGCATATTGTACAGGAAAGAGTTTGAAGATGAGGAGAAGTGTCCAATATGTAAGACACCAAGGTACAGATCAAACAACTCTCCTGCCAAGTTGTTATGGTATCTTCCAATTTTACCAAGGTTTAAGCGACTTTTTTCTAATGAAGATGATGCAAAGAAATTGTTATGGCATGCAAATGAAAGGATTAATGATGGAAAGATTCGTCATCCTGCTGACTCTTTGCAATGGAAGAAGATTGATGACTTATTTCCCGAGTTCGGCAATGAACCACGAAACCTAAGGCTTGGACTTAGTACGGATGGAATGAACCCTTATAGTAGCCTTAGTAGTATCCATAGTTCATGGCCCGTCCTTCTGGTGATTTACAACCTATCTCCCTTGCTGTGTATGAAACAGAAGTATGTAATGTTGTCCATGCTGATCTCAGGATCAAAACAACCGGGAAATGACATAGACGTTTACCTAACACCCTTGATCGAAGATTTGAAGAAGCTATGGGAAGGTGTGGATGTCTTTGATGCTGTTAAGAAGGAGGTCTTCAATTTGCGGGCCTTGATCTTTTGTACAATTAATGACTTTCCTGCATACGGAAATTTGTCAGAGTATAGTGTTAAGGGCCATAAAGCATGTCCGATTTGTGAGGAAGGGACTTGCTACTATCAACTTCGTCACGGAAGAAAGACGGTCTACCTAGGTCATAGGAGATTTCTAAGACAAGCCCACCCATACCGTCGACTGAAGAAGAAATTTTATGGGGGCCAAGAATTTGAAAATGCTCTAAAGCCATTGACTGGCGAACAAGTTTATGAAAAGGTGAGAGACATCAATGTCACTTTTGGTAAGCTTACCAAGAAAAGTGAGAAAAATGTATGGAAAAAAAGATCTGTGTTCTTTGAGCTTCCTTATTGGCGACATCTTCATGTAAGGCACTGTCTTGATGTGATGCATGTGGAGAAAAATGTGTGTGACAGCATTGTTGGAACACTTCTCAACACACATGGTAGTTCCAAAGACGGTTTGAAGGCAAGATTGGATTTGGAAGAAATGGGAATACGGGAGGAGTTACATCCGAGGCCAGATGGTGAGGGGAGCTATCATGTTGAAGAGACTAATATTTTGTCCAAGGCTGAGAGAAGAAGTATTTGTGAGTGTTTGCAAGGAATCAAAGTTCCCTCTGGGTACTCATCTAATCTTAAGAGGATTGTGTCCATGAAAGATTTGAAATTAGTAGGCCAAAAGTCTCATGATTGTCATGTACTGATGCAACAATTACTCCCAGTGGCTGTTCGAGGAATCCTTCAAGATGAGTTGAGACACATTGTAACCCGACTTTGCTTCTTCTTTAATGATATATGTGGCAAAGTCTTTGAGACTGAAAGGTTAGAGGAATTGGAGCACGAGGGTTATGTTATTTTGTGCCAGCTTGAAAAACAGTTTCTTCCTTCCTTTTTTGACATCATGGTACACCTCATCGTTCATCTAGTGCGAGAGATAAAACTGTGTGGCCCTGTATACTTACGATGGATGTACCCATTTGAAAGATACATGAAAATCCTTAAAGGGTATATGAAGAATCCAAATCGGCCCGAAGCATCCATTGTTCAAAAATATGTGGCCGAAGAAGCTATGGATTTTTGTCAACAATACCTGTCTAAAGCAAGACTTACTGGTCTTCACAAACCCATTGCCACACAGGGGGGTCAACGCGGAATGTCAGTGAGGAGTGTTGATCGTAATGAACTGCAGCAAGTACACTTACACATCTTGAATAACATTGATGAAGTTCAAGACTATATTGCTGTTCATAAAGATCTTGTCCGGAAAACAAATAATAGGATGACAGAGCAAAGGCTCATTAGAGAACACACCAAATCTTTTGCACATTGGTTCAAATTGGAGGTTAAAAATGAGGATTGTGTTTCTGATACAGTTAGATTGTTGGCATGTGGTCCTGAACATAATGTGATCTGTTGGAATTCATTTGATATCAATGGGTATTCCTTTTATACGAAGTCCCTAGATGATAGAAGTAGCGTGCAAAACAGTGGTGTTATGTTAGTGGCTGAAGGTATGCATTTCTCTAGTTCAAAAGACAACAATCCTAAATTAGCAGCCATCCCTTATTATGGCGTTGTTGAAGAGATTTGGGAGGTGGACTACTCCAAATTCAAAGTTCCCGTTTTCAAATGCAAGTGGGCTAATGTAAACAACGGTGTTATGGTCGATCAATTAGGATTTACACTGGTGGATTTGAATAATATAAGTTTTGGGGATGAGCCTTTCATTATGGCAGACCAAGCAAAGCAAGTGTTCTTTATCACTGATCCTCAGAATGAAAGATGGTCTGTCGCGCTCCAAGGGAAAAGTGTTGTTGACAATGATGATTCTTTTTATGAGATCCCTTCTTTTTCAGTAGGTTTACCATAATTAAATGAAGAAGTGGATTCTGATTAATTTCTATGTGTTTCTTGTTTAGTCTAAACATGCAATTTTAAGTTTCTTGTAATGATTGCGTATATGATTTTGATGTAATAATAATAGAGACAGATTCTTGTTCTGATAAGAATGTTGTGACGCTAAGGATGGGATGATATTATAAGGTGGTGAAGTTAAAAAACTACAACATTTAACACCGGTCTTAAGTGATATACGGTGTAAAAAGTCACGTCTAATAATTTATTGTTCGATTTTACACCGGGTTATACTTTATCCGGTGTTATACTTATCGATGTTTATTTTTGACACCGGTTGTTAAAATTAGCCGGTGTAAAATGTTTCACTTTTACATCGTTTATGTTTTGACCGGGTTAGAATGATTTACAACCGGTGTTAAATGTTTATATTCATTTTTTTAACCCGCCTCTTGGCGCGATGACCTTCAATCTTCTCCTTTCTCACATACTCTTTTTTATCGCCGCTCGTCATGCTCTGTGGTTCTCGCGAGGCTTCTCCGTGCTCGATCAGTCGTTCTTCTCTATCACCTCTCTCGTTCTGCTATTCCGTAAGTGTACGTGTTCTCTGCATTTTTTTCCCTGTGTACGTGCGATGCCGTTTTTATGTTCATTTAATCTAGGTTTTCTATTTTTCCTGATGAATGCTGGCACATCTTTCCATTCATAACTGCTAAAGGAACAAGTTTTGTGTATTCTGACGGGTTGAGGGAAAAAGGGTTAAGTCTGTTTTCAATGTTTTTGATGTTGTTATTGCGTACATAGGAATATGGAGGATAGAGTTACTCAGATTGAGGCTGGCGATGCTCCAAGCGCCACTAAGCAAAGGAAGGGCAGAAGTGCGACTCGTTTGAAAGACATTACGAAGGACAGGATAGAGGGGAAACTGCTTCCGATAGAGTTTGACAGAAACTGGAACCCAACTGGTGAACACAGGACAAAGTACGTAAGTTTTGTCAGCCTCCTAGCACGCAACAAGCCTAGGATCCTCTTAGACGCTTAGTGGCACGTGGCTCCATCCATAGCCTAGGGGCAACTACTGTTCACCACGTCCAAATTCAGGCCGATCAATTAAGGGTGACAGTTGAAGCCGTGCTAATTGGAGATGCTCTTGTCCCAATTCCCACTGATGAGGTGAAGACAGTGAGCCAAGCAAAAGGGACTTTCATATTGTGGCCAAAGCATCTTGTTTCGGATCATGTCGCCTCATCCCTCGACCAACTTCCCACCCCTCCCGCTTTGAATGCCATGCAGCGTGTGATCCTAATGGCATATGACAAAACGTTCCATGTGGACGCGTTGCCTATGGATTCAGTTGTGGGCGACATGGGGGCACCGGCCTTCCTGGACCATGCGGACGTCAAATCTCTGATCACTCCCAAGGAAGAACTGACCTCCGGCTGCATCCAAGTGTTTTTGATGTAAGTATAATTTAAATGTAAATATATGTAATAACAAAGTTCAAGTCTTACAACTAATGTCGTGCATGCATTGCCTGTAGGTACATGCAAGCTGAGTTGGTTTCCTCCAAGGGCAAACAAAAAAAGTTCGAATTCCTATGCCCACTTCAGATTTATGCTAAAGGGACCTCTCAATCTTCGAGGCTTGCATACATTTCACAGAGGCTCGGTGAAACCGATATTGATTGTTTCTTCGCACCATATATGCATGAGTAAGAATAATAATGTTTCATTTTATTTTATATATACTAGTTTTGTAGTTGCTTAATTATAATACTCATTCTCTTTTAACTAATCTCTACAGCAATCATTGGCAACTTGTCATCCTATGTAAGCATAGCTATAAAGTTTTCTTCTTATGCTCCCTCCATTACAAGCCCTCGGTGGATGTCAGGAAGATAATGAACACGTACGTGAGTTCTCTTCTATACACAATGATCTGTGTCATAAATGGGTTACTAACTTGTTAACTTTGGTCATAGGGCTATGAGGACATTCGCAGTTGCAAGGGGCCTTAAGCACGCTAATTTGGTGAGGGACCCTGAATGGATCACACCGATGGTAATAAAAGTATATATATATTAGGTGTTAGCTAGGTTCCCCGTTTTGATGATGAGAACTAATTTTTATCTTGTTAACATTATAGAGTCGAAGGCAACCCAGAGAAAGCAACTTGTGCGGCTTCTACATAGTCAGACACATGGTCAATATTATCTTGGCAAATAGGATTGACCTAACTGGGGAGGTAAAATTGTATTTTGAATGATTTCGTATTTCTTAATTGTCAATCTAATCTAAATTAGTAATGCCTTAATTTCTTTGATTTTGATTTCATATTTTAGATGTTTGAACAACCTGATCCATTTCCTGACCAAGATATTGAGGACCTGCGTAATCGGTGGGCAGAGTTTTTTGTTCAAATCCTTCCTTCTCAATAGTATTTGTCTTTCACTGAATACATTTTTCTGTTCAAATTGTAGCATTTTTGTATTGAGTTTTATTCAATGAATAATATAATGAGCAATTGAATTATATATGTCTCTGGCATCTTGAACTGATGATGATCGATGATTGAGTCATATATTACATTTGGGCAGTTTACTTCTGAAGCTTCAGGCCAACGAAATCTATCAAATATAAATTTAATAACATCTACATCGGAGGTATATACCCACCGGTGTAGTAAGAACATATAAATTAAATTTAATAACATCTACACCGTCCCAATATTCAACCGGTGTTAAAAATTGAACAATCTACACCGTCCCAATATTCCAACCGGTGTAGATGTTAAAACATAATACACCGGATGTAAATGTGAACCGCTTTAACATGAAGACCGGTGTAACAAAGTATACATTCTACACACCGTCCCATATTTAACCGGTGTTAACATTTGAACAATCTACACCGTCCAAATATTGACCGGTGTAGATGTTAAAAATAATAGACCGGATGTAAATGTGAACCGATTTAAAATTTAGACCGGTGTCAAAAATTATACATTCTACACCGGTTTCAGGACCGGTGTAGAATTTCTGACTTTTTACACGGTCCGTTTCTACACCGGTTGTGTGTGCGATGTTGAATGCCATTTTTAACCGGTGTTGAAATGCTTTTTTCCAGCTGTGGAAAGGCCATTAAGGAACCGTAGTCCGGTCAAGAATAGACTGGGGACTGATGGATAGATAGAAGAAGTTAAGAGATAGTAAAGAGGTAGCCACAGTTAAGAGATAAAGTGACTCCCCTATTCCCTATGAAAGATAAAGTAATGAAGGGTTGAGTCTATACCCTGGTAAGAGGGTAGTGTGGCAACCTAAGTAAGATAGACAGATGTGCTCGTCAGATCTTGATCATGTGATTGATAATCTGACAGATAATGCGATAGATAGTATGATCAGATGATGATCTGACAAATAATATGATCAAGAAAATATGTTTTGAGGGTTACTTGGATTGTTACGATATCTAATGGATGGTTGAGCAAAATATGATGATGATATGGCTTATGTGCCATAAGTTATGATAGTTGCATTCCATTGCAGTTGTCAAAGGATGACATGCATGTTAGAGTATGCTATGATGAATGGATACTCCCCTTTTGCAGTGCATGCAGGGTAGAGTATATATGAGTACATATATGAGATAAGAAAGTTATGAGAAAGTAGGTTGCTCCCATGCCATATGATATGAGGATGATATGATTATTTTGAGGATGATAGATAGTCTCAGTTATGGGACGATAAGTTATGATATGATACTCAAACATGATTTATGATTGAGGTTACTCAGATATGATTGAGGTTACTCAGGTATTTCTATAGGCTTGTGAATACAATACTCAGGGCCATTTCTATTAAGTGGAATGGTATACAGATAACGGTAAAGGGATTATTTCTAGATCACTCTTCAGATAAGAGTTGGATCTGAAATAGGTGGCTCTCAGATAGAGCTAGATTCAGATGAGTATAGATCATTCTTCAGATAAGAGTTGGATCTGATGTAGAATGCTCACAGTTAGAACATAATTCAAATGGCTCGCAGTTAGAGCACAGGTTGAAAGATGAGAAGGAACTCCTGAGTAAAAGAGGAAGTAAGTAAAGTCTGGGTAAATGATATGAGGCTATAAAATTTTCAAATGTTTATTTATGGAGTTATCAACAGGTGGAAGCAGTTAACCTTATAACTTAGTCTATTAGTTTAAAATCTTCGGGAGATATACAGTACAACAGAATCGCAGTTAGATTCTGGCGGGTCACAGTTAGATCCTAGCATGGCTCCAGGATCGCAGATAGATCCTAACAGCTTCAGAGTCACAGTTGGATTCTGAAGAGGCTAATGGTTGATCGTAGTTAGATCCCGGGGTCGTAGTTAGACCTAGCCTAAGGAAAGTAATGAGCCATGAGATATGAGTACAATGTAGTATCTCTTTGGGAAGATGAATGCCAAAGACGAAGTTAAGGTGAGGAAGCTTCACTAGTTGATAAACTCACCCAGAGAAATTATTTAAAATTGTTTTCCCAGAGAGCCTCTAGTATACAGACTAAACTTAGTTTTTCCTTAAACGAAGACGGAGTCCAAATTCGAATCTGAGTACTGATATTCAAAGTTTGGTAGAAGTATGCCTGAGAAGTAAAGAATAGAATCTTCTATGTGTTGAGAATAGAAAAGCATTGGCTAAGAGCACTCTGGGAGGTAGCTCAAGTTGTAAAGCCAATAGCAAGAGAAAGAGGCGATAGTTCAGACAAGGGACTGATCAAGGTAATGATCAGATTGGAGAGCAGAGATGTCAATGTGGTGGAAAGAGCCATGGCACATGGGAATGTCGAACAGGGCAAAGCAGTTGTGGTAAGAAAGGCCACTTTGTAAGAGGTTGCCCTAAGAATGCGGACATCCCTAGGAAAGGTATTTGCTCTTACCCCAGACACAGTCTTCAATATTCCCTTAAGTCGACCCTAAGAATGATTAAGAAGAACCATAGCGGTAAGGGCGACTGAGCTGTAAGGAACTATAGGCCTAGATAATGATGTGGATAATGAAGAGTTCTTTTCTGATCTAAAGGAAATGGTAATAAAAGGCCAGAGAGACCTAGAGAAGAGGGTCTAAGGCAAAGCAAAGATAGAACGTAGTTCTATAAGAAAGAGATTGCTAGGGCCTAAAGCTATATAAAGAGTAATCTAGCCCTAACCCAGTAGCACGTTAAGTTGAAAGGTGCTAAGGCAAGAGTAGCCTAATGATATGTAAGCCCTAAGAAGGGATAAGAAAGTGCAAATGCCACAAAGGTTTGGCATAGATGTATGAAGTTATGAGAACAGTTAAGAAAAGTCAGAGAAGTTATCTGGGTTATGATCTCGTATCAGGAGAAAGGAAGTCAGAAGAACAATATTTCTCCTGAGAGATTAGCAAAGTGTAAGAAAAGTGAAGTAGACCCCAGAATTACATAAAAATTCTAAGGAATAAGATATGAAAGAAATGGACACTACTCACAAGTGTAATGAATTGTCCATAAGTATAAGAGGATGAATGCCTCAAGCCTTAGTCATAAACCAGGAAAGGATATACAGAAGAGCTATATCCAGGATCGTTGACTAAGATGCCAAGTAAATTTCGAGGATGAAATTTATTTTAAGGGGGGTAGAAATGTAACACCCTAATTTTTAGGCCTAGAGATGCCAGAAAGAGAAATCAAGGGCATAATCGTAATTATGGGAAAGATCGAGTTAGTAGCCGATGAGTACCATATTTTGCCAGAAAATAGAGAAAATTATGCTAATCATTTCACTGAACTGTGAAATGTGCATATGAGGTCTCTATGTGTATGAAAGAATTAGAAACGTGACCAGGGGTAAAATGGTCATTTTTGAAAAGTGTGCGCGGGAGCGTACTTTTAGGCCAAAATAGCCCGGTCCGGATAAAATATCTGAAAATACCAGGAGATAGAGAAAAGGATTCCGGATTGAATGACGCCACACAGAATTTTGATTTGAGGTCCCGATTTTTTTGTAAAAATTCTCGAAGATGGGAAATTACAGTTATAATCGGTAAAAGAAAGGCAGTCCGAATAGAGATGATCGGACTATGGCTAGAGGCCATACAGTGTTGTCTAAGGCCCGTAGTGACACCAGGGAAGGTCCAGGCCCATAATATCAGTTCAGTGGTAAGAGGGGCCGGTGTCCGGGAAAATGTGCAAAATGATGAAAATGCCCTTATGTTATAGAATAACTGAAGAATGAGTAAAGGGTATTTTGGTCATTTGGTTAAGGTTAGACAGTCAAGAAGGGGTATCTGGATAGTTGACCAGGGCCAGAGAATACTCTGGTAAAATATAAAAAGATAATAATACCTCTAGACCTAGTAAAGGAAATGAAATGACTTAAGTGCAATTATGGAAAGTTTCAAGGCCAAGAAGGAAAGTAGACAAAAATGTGGGGTCCTTAAGTGTAATTTTAGCTAAGTAAAAAGGGACTTAAATGAAAAGAAGAAAAGTTCCCTGGGGCTAAATTGTAATTAAAGAAAGTCAGGCCGGAAGTGGTTTGGACTGTCCGAAAGCATTTCAGTCCCAGATTTCACCGGTAGAGAGAGCAAGTGACGCTCGGTAATCTGGCTTAATACAGGAATTTTTGAAGACTCCAGATAGCCAGAAATGGACTGATCGTCCAAAAGTTATAAAAATTCATACCGGATATCCTAGAATTCAGATCTAGGTGAGAAAATACAGGATGATACGTCCTTATGGGACGGATGTCAGGAAATTGACAGAATACCGATAGGAGGCCTGTAGAAAAAGTTATTCGCAGATTAGAAAATCCAGACGGGAGTGTGAGGCCTCCGGGTATCCGATAGGGAGATTTATCGGTATTTAAAAAGGGACTGAATGAGTTCGGATGACCTCGGTCAGATGACTGATATGACTCACAGGGATGTCTGAACACCGCAGGCCAATGTATCGGACAGAAGGAGCCGGTGTCCGGATAGGTGTATAAACGGTGAATAATAGATAAAAATATTCAATAATTATTAACGGGGGAAGATTCCTCGTAATGCGTGCCATGAGGATATTGGACCCAGAAAGGCCCAATAATGGCGCCAACAGAGGCCCAGTAAGACACTTGGACTGATAGGTGGGCCAGTGTCCGGCAGAACCCCGGAAAAGTGCAAAATTACGAAAATGCCCCTGTGTTGTACAAAAGTATAACAGATGAATGAAGGGCATTTTGGTAATTCTGGATAGGCCCAGAAGCCAAGGTACATACAGATAAAGTTACTGAGAGTCAGTATATACCCTGACAGAGTACAGAAGGGTATGAAATGACGATTTTACCCTTAGGGTTAAAATAGTGCAAGAAAGGGCACCCAAGGGTATTTTGGTAATTTGCCAAGGGTTGTTTCTTGGGAATCGAGCCATCAGAGTACTTGAGCTTGATCAGGATCCAAGACAACATTCCCAGAGCTCAAAAACGTAGCCCATGGAGTATGTGGGAAAAAGTGGCATTAAAATACTATTTTAATGTTGTTTCAATAAAGTAAAGTTACTCGGTCGGCACGATAACCGAGGAGACGATCAGATAAAGTCCTGGATTTATCTGGATAGCATTGGAAGGCGTGAAAGGTCCCTTCCAGGTGCCACATGGCGCAATCTTAGAGGCAGAAGAAAAAGTTGAGGACACATATTACGAGGTAAGATACTGGACCGGTGAGTCAGCATGCTGAGTTAGCTGCTGAGATGTCCAGGATTTCAGGCATGTCATAAATGTGGCGCTGAGGTGTCCTGGTGAGGTGTCCCAATGATGTCATGCATGATGCAGTAAAGGAGGAATTAAGAAAAATAGGAAAAACCAGGACCGCAGGATCAAAGTTCATGGTAATTACAGAGATGCCATTGGAGGAGGTTATAAATACCCCCTTGCCATTCATTATGCACGGCCAAGAGCCCATTTTAGAGAGAGGAGGAGGTGCTAGAGAGAGAAAGTGAGAGGAAGAAAGAAAGAAAGGAAGTTCTGGCGGAGCTGGAAGCAGAATAGAGATAGTAGAGCTCTGCTGAGCCTTTGAGGTAGTAACTAATCCTAGCTTTTATGTAATGGCTTTGTGATTTATTGTGCTATTGTTTGGTTGGATTGTTGTCTTATATGTTATGTCTGAAGCTCTGCTGTAATGCTATGATCATATGTTATTAAGTATGGAAGCACGCAGCATACTTATCTGTACACAATCACAAGCAAGCACTGTCACTCTGCATTACATATATTGTTATGATTGTTGCTACTGAGATTCCCCCGAATCTCATCCAATAAGTAAACCATTACAGGGGAGGTTATGTCAAAATGAATTCTGGGAATTTTAAGAGACGCCGTTATACTGCCGAAATTATGACAAGATGGCAATAGTAGAGAAAGGAGCTGATACGTACTGTGTACGAAGGTACTGTCTAAGGAGGCTGGAAGTGAGTGGACCTAGCCGGTTCATCCAGTCTTTCCTGGGTACTTACGTAGAATGGTAGTTCTCACGGGAATTACCGAATCGGTACAAGATCAGTTACTTTCTGAAGATGAAGCGTAGCGGTTATGCTGCCAGATTTCATGCAGGAAAAGATGTAATAGAGATATGAGAATTTATGTACATGACTGGATGTAAAACAACTTATTAATTAATAATAATTATTGTTTGGCATGTTTGACTTATATATGATGGATGTATGCCTATGTATGTAATGTTGGTTGCTGAAAATTAACACTATGAACAGTAATCCGTGGGGACATGAGGATGTTTGACCCATAATTAAAAATAGTAAATGGATGAATTAATATATGAAATTTTTCAGGTAAATAGTAGACATACCAAGGTTCGATTTGATATATAGTATGACTCATTTGGATGTCTACACAAGAATATATAAATTATCAAAGTTGGGACCAGAATGCTGGATTCAGGGAGAAAAACGTGGGATGAACAGTAAAGTTGACACGTTGACTGACATTGACTTGGTCAATTAATGGTCAACGAGTTATTTTTCTATGAAATATAATTGAGTTAGATTCATTTAAAAATTGGAATCACTTCGTTTTGATTTTTATAGAATTAGTTATGATTTTTTGAAGTCAGGTCACTCATCTGGAATTTTCATAGTGAACAGTACTCGATAAGAGTAAAACTCCAGATTGAGAAATTGGACTTCAATAACCTTGAAAGTGGTTCTAAATGCTACTGAATGGTCCCTAAGACATATGAAAGGAAGGATGTTTCAACCTGTCGTATCTGTTCGCAGTCGTGACTTTCTCTGCTTCTAGTCGCGACCTGTAGTCTCTTTTCAGATTTCTGACGTTCAGATGCCAATTTAGTCGCGACCTCTGTGTCAACTGGTCGCGACTTCGTCGTACCTGGTGCTCTTTTCTCGATCGCAAGAAGTCGACAACTCAGATAGACTTCCTCTACCAGTATCCACATGAACAGCGTTCCAATCATGGACGACGTGCTAGCGCCTCTTATCCCTCTAGGGCTTTCTCAAGATTCCGTCCTCACCGTCTCTATTTCGGCAGTTTCTTATTTGCAAACCTTTTGCAATCTCCTTTCCCCTTTTTCTCACGTCTGTGTAGAACCATAGCTCCTAATGTCAAATATATAGGATACTATCGGGCTTCTAATTGGGCTGGGTTTCAGAATTAATCTTATATTAATTCTGAAATTAATACAATATCATATATTGCATAATTTAATAGAAACTAATTAAATAAATATGGTTTATATTAAATCTGTCCCACAGATTTAATTCACCTATTTATTTAATTTAAAATAAAGATAAGACGGAATTATATTTGATTTATTCTCATAAATCAAATTTAAGATATCTTATCAATTTAAATTTCAAATTCAAATAGATCATATCCATTTAAATTCAAATTCAAAAGTGATAGAGATTTAATTTATCCTTATTAATTAAATCTTGCAAATATCTCTTATATTATATATAATATATATACTAATTTATATATATAAAAAATATATATATCCCCCCTAGATTATTCATTGAATCTAAATATTATTAGATTCAATGAATCTGGACATCATAGCTCGCATTGGGCTATTTTGTGTGGGACCCTGTAGGCCCATATGAAGTTGGCAGTGGGCCAGTTACTATACTGACCCATAAGTTGTAAGCGGTCTCTAGCAAGGCATTACGACTACCCAAATCATATGAGGATCGATAAAAGATGTAACCTTTCATACAACCATATCACGTCCCTTTTGTCACATGATATTTCGGTCATGGATGAGGCATGGAAAACGTCATCCTTCTGTTCCTGACTGTTACTTTCTCGATCCATGAGTAGTCTGACTATTGAAATGGAACTACCCTTCCATTACAGTATGGCCATACATTTCTCATACTCACTCATCGAGGGGCCCAGTAATATCTCTCTATGAATGTGAGGGACAATTCCATCTTGACCATTCAAATTCCTCCGCATGAAAAACCACTGAGCCCGAACATAGCCTTTATGATCACTCGATCAAAAGTGACTTTTGACTAGGTCAAAGCTGAGCGTTTGTCATGTAGGAATCCATGATGATCTCAGGTCAAAGGGCATAATGACATGGCTTGTATATGAGAGAAGCTTATGACTTAACCCATGCAGCTCTCTCATAGCGGGTCGGTCCAACACCCTGTACTCTTACATGTGCCTATGACTTTGATTTATTTTTGTATATATCTTCAAAGTCATACTGGTCTTATTTCATCTCTGCTCCTGCATAGATGACCGACTAGGGATATTTAGGATAAGATCATGAGTTATCCAAGGATGGTCATCACAGTAAACATGCAAATAATGTGATAACATAATTAAGAAATTCATAAATCAACAATGTTCATAAGATAATGATTGGCCCCTAGGGCACAATCTCCAACATCCTCCCACTTGCACTAGGTACAATTATTAATTTGCCTAATTCCCATTGACCTAACATGACGCTCATGTTTTGCTTGCACAAGCGGCTTTGTTAGAGGATCAGCAACATTGTCTTCCCCTGCTACCTTGTATATTTTTATATCACCTCTATCATTGATTTCTCTGATGAGATGAAATCGCCTGAGTATATGATTGGTTCCTTGATGTGACCTAGGCTCTCTGGCCTGTGCAATGGCACCACTATTATCACAGAACAAAGTTATCGGATCTGAGATGGTAGGTATCATCCCTAGTTCAGTAATGAACTTCCTAATCCAAACGGCCTCCTTAGCTGCATCAGATGCTGCTATATACTCGGCTTCCATTGCAGAATCTGCTACAGTGCTCTGCTTAGAGCTCTTCCAGCTTACTGTTCCATTATTTAGGAGGAATATGTATCCAGATTGCGATTTTTGGTCATCTTGGTCAGTTTGGAAATTTGCATCTGTGTAACCAGTTACACAGAGCTCATCATCCAATCCACCATAGACCAAGAATAAGTCCTTAGTCCTTCTCAAGTACTTAAGGATATTCTTGATAGCAGTCCAATGGCCCTCACCGGGGTTCTGTTGATATCTGCTAGTCATACTTAAGGCAAGCGAGATATCCGATCGAGTACATAACATGGCATACATGATAGATCCTATGGCCGAGGCATATGGAACCTTACTCATGCGACCTCGCCGATCAGGTGTACTAGGACACAAATCCTTGCTGAGGTGAATACCATGAGACATGGGTATGAAACCCCTCTTTGATTCTTGCATACTAAACCTATGCAGTATCTTGTCTATATATGTGCTCTGACTGAGTCCTAGAAGTCTTATAGATCTATCTCTATAGATCCTAATTCCTAGGATGTAGGTGGCTTCACCCAAGTCTTTCATTGAGAAAGACTTTCCTAACCAAGATTTGACAATCTGCAAGGTAGGAATGTCATTCCCAATAAGTAGGATGTCATCGACATAGAGTACCAAAAATACAACTGTTCTCCCACTAACCTTCTTGTACACACAAGGTTCATCAATGTTTTGAAGAAATCCAAACTCTTTGACTACTTCATCAAAATGATGATTCCAACTCCGAGATGCTTGCTTCAGTCCATAAATGGACCTTTGAAGCTTGCACACCTTACCAGAGTACTCGGAATGCACAAACCCTTCAGGTTGTGTCATGTACACATCCTCAAGGAGCTTTCCATTAAGGAAGGTTGTCTTGACGTCCATCTGCCATATTTCATAGTCATAATATGTTGCAATGGCAAGGAGGATTCTGATTGATTTGGCCATTGCAACTAGGGAAAAGATCTCATCATAGTCCACACCATGAGTTTGAGTAAATCCTTTTGCAACCAGTCGTGTCTTGAAGACATTTACATTGCCATCCATGTCAATTTTCTCTTTAAAAACCCACTTGCACCCGACAATTTTTACACCTTCAGGCGGGTTGACTAAGGTCCATACCTTATTGTCGTACATGGATTGCATCTCAGACTTTATGGCACTAAGCCATTTTTCAGAGTTTGGTCCCACTATAGCTTCTTGATAGGTAGTTGGCTCATTATGCTCAATGAGCAACACATCACGATTGTCAGAAATCAGAAATCCATATCTCTGAGGCTGAAGTCTTGCCCTATTAGATCGCCGTAGGCGTTGCGTGACTTGAGGAGTCTCAACAACTTGTTGTGAGTCTTCTCTATTTTCCATCTGTGGTTCTGTGGTATCTTGTGGCTCTCGAACTTCTTCGAGGTGTACCTTGCTCCCACTGGTTCTTTTAGAGATAAATTCTCGTTCGAGAAAGATACCATTTCTGACAACAAACACTTTGTTATCAGTGGGGTTGTAGACATAATATCCCTTGGTTTCCTTAGGATATCCCACAAAAAGGCACTTTGAAGATTTGGGCGCTAACTTATCTGAGGCTTGTTGCTTAACATAGACCTCACATCCCCAAATCTTGAGAAAAGATAAACTATGTTTCCTCCCAGTCCATATCTCATACGGAGTCTTTTCAACTGCCTTAGATGGAACACGATTCAGTGTGAACGCAGCTATCTCTAGGGCGTGGCCCCAAAAGGATGGTGGAAGATCTGTTTGACTCATCATGGATCGAACCATATCCAATAGTGTTTGATTCCTTTGTTCAGAAATGTTGTTCCATTGTGGTGTTCCTGGAGGAGTCAATTGTGAGACTATCCTACAATTCCTAAGATGATCGATAAACTCTTGGCTCAAATATTCACCACCTCGATCAGATCGAAGGGCTTTAATTGTTTTACCAAGCTGGTTTTGTACTTCATTTTGAAATATCTTGAACATTTCAAAAGATTCAGATTTATGTTTTATTAGATAGACGTAGCCATATCTATTAAAATTATATATGAATGTGATAAAGTACAAATAACCTCCTCTAGTCGCCTCTGGAGTTTTCATTTGTAACCTAATCAGCTTCTAGTCGCGATCTGTTGTATCTGGAGTTCGCAGTCGCGACTTCCTCTACTTCTAGTCGCGACCTGTAGTCTCTTTTCGGATTTCTGACGTTCAGATGCCAATTTAGTTGTGACCTCTATGTCAACTGGTCGCGACTTCGTCGTACCTGGTGCTCTTTTCTCGATCGCAAGAAGTCAACAACTCATATCGACTTCCTCTACCGGTATCCACATGAACAGCGTTCTAATCATGAACGACGTGCTAGCGCCTCTTATCCCTCTAGGGCTTTCTCAAGATTCTATCCTCACCGTCTCTATTTCGGTAGTTTCTTATTGTAAACCTTTTGCACTCTCCTTGCCCCTTTTTCTCATGTCTGTGCAGAACCCTAGCTCCTAATATCAAATATATAGGATGCTATCGGGCTTCTAATTGGGCTGGGTTTCAGAATTAATCTTATATTAATTCTGAAATTAATACAATATCATATATTGCATAATTTAATAAGAAACTAATTAAATAAATCCCACAGACTTAATTCACCTATTTATTTAATTTAAAATAAAGATAAGACGAAATTATATTTGATTTATTCTCATAAATCAAATTTAAGATATCTTATCAATTTGAATTTCAAATTCAAATAGATCATATCCATTTAAATTCAAATTCAAAAGTGATAGAGATTTAATTTATCCTTATAAATTAAATCTTGCAAATATCTCTTATATTATATATAATATATATATACTAATTTATATATATAAAAAATATATATATCCACCCTAGATTAATCATTGAATCTAGACATCTCTTAGATTCAATGAATCTGGACATCATAGCTCGCATTGGGCTATTTTATGTGGGACCCTGTAGGCCCATATGAAGTTGGCAGTGCGCTAGTTACTATACTGACCCACAAGTCGTAAGCGGTCTCTAGCAAGGCATTATGACTACCCAAATCATATGAGGATCGATAAACGATGTAACCTTTCATACAACCATATCACGTCCCTTTTGTCACACGATATTTTGGTCATGGATGAGGAAAACGTCATCCTCCTGTTCCTGACTGTTACTTTCTCGATCCCTGAGTAGTCTGACTATAGAAATGGAACTACCCTTCCATTACAGTATGGACATACATTTCTCAGACTCACTCATCGAGGGGCCCAGTAATATCTCTCTATGAATGTGAGGGACAAATTCCATCTTGACCATTCACATTCCTCCGCATGAAAAACCACTGAGCCCGAACATAGCCTTTATGATCACTCGGTCAAAAGTGACTTTTGACTAGGTCAAAGCTGAGCGTTTGTCATGTAGGAATCCATGATGATCTCAGGTCAAAGGGCATAGTGACATGGCTTGTATATGAGAGAAGCTTATGACTTAACCCATGCAGCTCTCTCATAGCGGGTCGGTCCAACACCCTGTACTCTTACATGTGCCTATGACTTTGATTTATATCTGTATATATCTTCAAAGTCATACTGGTCTTATTTCATCTATACCGCCGTATAGATAACCAACTAGGGATATTTAGGATAAGATCATGAGTTATCCAAGGATGGTCATCACAGTAAACATGCAAATAATGTGAAAACATAATTAAGAAATTCATAAATCAACAATGTTCATAACATAATGATTGGTCCCTAGGGCATAATCTCCAACAGAATGTGTGGTTGATTGTGTTATGGCTTGATTGATTGATGTTAATATGTAATTGTTGAAGCTCTATGCTATGATTACTCTGGCCAATTGTATTTCATATGTTACATGGAAGCATGCACATTACATTAAGTTGACACAATCACAAGCAAGCACTAATACCAATCATTAATGCATATATTGTTTAGTACTATTTGCTACTGAGATTTCCCCCGAAATCTCACCCCTTCCATATCAATCTAATTACAGCAGGTCTTCTCAATATGGAGGAGATAAAGATACATGAAGAGAAGTTAAGAATTATTTAGCATGATTGATATGTGATTAATGTATGCCTATGTATATAAAGTTGGTTGCTGGAATTTGCCACCATGAACAGTAACTCATGGTGACATAGTGATGTTTGATCTATAATTAAAAATAGTAAATGTTGAATAAATATATGATATTTTTACAGTAAATATTAGACATACAAAGCTTCGATTTGATATATAGAATGCCTCATTTGGATGTCTACACATGGATATTTAATTTACCAAAATTGGGACCAAAATGCTGGATTCAGGAGAAAAATGTTAGATGAACAGTAAATTTGTAGCATTGACTGACGTTGACTTGGTCAATGAGTGGTCAACAAGTTATTTTTTCCTGAAAGAGAATTAAGTTAGCTTCATGTATCAATTTGAACAACTTCATTTTGATTTTTCTAGGATTAGTTATGATTTTTTGAAGTCAAGTCACTCATCTGGAATTTACACAGTGAACAGTATTCGATAGAGTAAAACTCCAGACTGAGAAATTTGACTTAAATTACCTTGAAAGTGATTTCAGATGCTACCAAATAGTCCCTAAGATGTATGAAAATTAGGATGTGACAAAACACCGATAAAGGATTTAAAATAAACTTATAGAATTTTTATCAGAACTTCTGAGTCTCAAACAATTATGATACTTTGCAGAAAATTCATTTTATAGTAAAATGAATTTATAAAAATGTGAGAACCCATAAAAGAAGTGTATAGAATTTATCTAAAAAATTAGGGTTATTTAAGAATATCGGTATAAGGGAAGTGCCTTGAAATTTGTGTCAATTAGCAATTGGACTTAAGAAGTAGCCCAAATGGTGTCACATGAAGACCCAAGAAGCCCAAGTTGTTGTTGTCATATCCTAATTTTCTCTATCTGTATAAGACTGATAGAGGAAAGAGGTTTATAAAAGATTGTGATGATGAATAGAGAAGAAAAATGATGATTAGACAAAGGTTTAAAGAAGAGGGACAAAACTAAAAAGTCTAAAAGTTCTATGGTGCAAATGTAAAGTAGATATAAACTTTAGGCCATTAAGTGTAATTTTCAAAAGTTCTAGGGCAAAATGGTAATTATGAGAAAGTTGAGCTGGAAAGGCCCAAAAATGCCCAAAATCAGTTAAGTCCCAAACTTTCCTAGTAAATAGAGAAAATTATTCTGATTGTTTTACGCAACACAAAATTTTGATTTGAGGTCCCGATAAATTGATATCAATTTCTAAAGAAAGAAAAATTAATATAATATCCTCTAGATCTCAGAATTAGATGAAATTTGGCAGTAAATTTGTATAATTAATATAAGAATTTATGAAATTGACAGAACTTAAAAACGAATTCTGTAGAATTTATTATGGAATTTAGAGTAGATTAAAATAATCGATAAATATGTTTCGGGGGAATTTCTCGGGAGTTGAGCCCATGAAGGTAGTGGATCATGTAGAAGGCCCAAAATAGTGCCTTAAAGGCCCAATAATATTTTTAGATAAGTATGTGGGCCAGGGCTAATAAAGACCCAGAAAAATGTAAAATTACAAGCATGCCACTGTGTATGCCACTATATTATGTCATGGAGCCAGAGATAGGTGAAGGGCATTTTGGTCATTTGAAAAAGGTTAGACGATCAAGGAGAGTTCCTAGAATAGTTGACCAAGGTCAGGGAATACTCTGATAAGGTGTGAAAAGACGATAATGCCCTAGAGATATTAAAGTAAATAAAGAAGAACCAAGGGGTATTTTAGTAATTTGCCAAGGGATCTGTAATTAAGTTTAGACCTAGTTTAAGAATTTCAATGGTATGAAGAATTCGGATACTGGATCAGGTCAGATGATTGGTTGTTAAACCAAGTTGTCACAAAACCCTTAAAATATCACAAAAACCATACACAATTTGTATCTTATCAATCAACTTGATTCAACAACTAATCATCTAACTAGCTTGTTTAAGCTTCAACCACATAACTCTAACATTAATTTCTTCTTTCTCATTTCATCTAGGGTTTTGGACAGCACATACACCCTAGGAAAAGCTCAAATTTCTTTCATGAAAACCCTAAGTTCAAGGTCCCAAATCAAAGGAAAATAAGCTAAGATAGATTGCTTATCTTTAATCTCTAGTTTGCTTAAACTTTGGACCTTAGATTCTTCTTTGTCTTGGCTTGAGTTTCCATTTTGACATAGCCTCCCCAAGGATTCTTCCTTCACAGTTTTGAATTAGAATATGGGGGTATTTATAGAAAAATCCATTGGAAAATAGATGGCCAAGATCACTTTGTGCACTATTTGATCTAATGGCTCACATTTATGCTTAGATTAAACTTTTCTTAAAATCCAATTATGACATCATCCATGACATCATCAAGGGACACCTCATAGGACATGTGGCAAAATTTACAAGGGAAGAAGTATATGGAAAAATTCTAGTCCAATCCAATACTGGCTCAGTCCGATTCCCCAAAAATCGGACTGTTTTATAATTCTCATTTTTTTGAGATTCTATAATATGCTTTCTGATCTTAAATCCAGTATTCGGATTCTTCATACCATTGACATTCTTATACTGGGTCTAAATTTAATTATAGATCCCTTGGCAAATTACTAAAATGCCCCTTGGTTCTTCTTTATTTACCTTCTTTTCACACCTCATCAGAGTATTCCTTGACCTTGGTCAACTATTCTAGGAATCTTCTTGACTGTCTAATCTTAGTCAAATGACCAAAATGGCCTTCGTCTATCTCTAGCTTAATGACACAACACAGTGGCATGCTTGTAATTTTACATTTTTTTGGGTCTTTATTAGCCCTGGCCCACATACTTGTCTAAAAATATTATTGGGCCTATAAGGCGCCATTTTGGGCCTTATACATGATCCATTGCCTTCATGAGCTCAACTCCTGAGAAATTTCCCTAAAACATATTTATCAGGTGTTTTAATCCACTGTAAATTCCATAATAAATTCTACAGAACTTCTTTTTGAATTTTGTCAGTTAATTTACTGCCAAATTTCATTTGATTCTGAGCTCCAGAGGATACTATATCAATTTTTCTTTCTTGAAAAATTCATATCAATTTTTCTGGAGCTCAAATCAAAATTCTGTGTTACGTCAAACTGATCAGAATAATTTTCTCTATTTACTGGGAAAATTTGGGACTAAACTGATTTCGAGTATTTTTAGGCCTTTTCTGGCTCAACTTTCTCATAATTACCTTTTACCCTGAAACTTTTGAAAATTACACTTTAGGCCCACAACAAAAGGGGTAAGAATGCATATTTTGAAGTTTTTGATGTTTTGTTATGCATTATATCTTATCTACCAACTTGTTCTCACCATTTGTGTAACATCCCAAATTTTTTCTATCTATATAAAATTGATAGAGAAAATAGGTTATGAAGGGATTAGCATGGTAATCAGAGAAAATATAATAATTAGATAAGTTTTAACCAAAAGAAAGAGAGAAGGTATAAAGTTGTAAAGTCAAAGGGGGCTAAATTGCAATTAATGAAAGGTCAAAGGGAATAATGGTCATTTTGGAAAAAAGGGACTAAAGTGAAAACCCTAAAAGTTTCATGGTGCAAAATAAAAGTAAACACAAATTATGGGCCATTATGTGTAATTATGAAAAGTTGAGGGATTAAAGTGCAATTTTCAAGAGTTCAGGGAAAAATGGTATTTATGGAAAGTTCAGCAAAAAAAGGCCCAAAATTGCTCAGAAATGTTTTGGTCCTAAATTTTACTAGTAAATAGAGAATAAAAATTTGGCCAAGCATATCTCTCATAATTTTGATTGTATGTCCCGATAAATTGATATTAAGCTCTGAAGTCTGAAGATTAGTACAGTATCTTTCAGACCTCATAATCAAATGAAATTTTATAGTAAACTCTTATAATTAATATAAGAATTAATGAAATAGACAGACCTCAAAAAGGAGTCCTGTAGATTATGAAATTTACGGTGAAAAGGGATAACGATAAATGATTTAGAAGAAATGTATGTAATTTTTATCAGGACTTCTGAGTCTCAGAAAATTATGAGACTTTGTAGAAAATTCATTTTATATTAGAATGAATTTATAAAAATGTTAGAATCATTAAAAGAGCTCTATAGAGTTTATCTCAAAAAAATAAGGTAATTTAAGAATATTAGTATAAGGGAAGTGACTTGGAATTTATGCCATTTAGCTATTGGAACCAAGGAAGGCCCAATAATGGTGTCAAGATGAAGCCCAATAGACCCAAGAGCAAGTCTTGGAGCTCAAGTTAATTTTGGATATTTTATGAAAAAAGGGAAAATCCAAGATAATACAAGAGATAAGGAAGTTGCACATGGTGTGACCCACACACTATAATATCCTTACTTTCATACATCTTAGGGACCATTTGATAGCATTTAAAACGATTTACATGACCTTTAAAGTCTATTGGGTAAATCTGAAATTTCACTCTAACGAGTTACTGTTCATATAGTATATCTAGATTTGGCAATGAAATTAAAAAAATCAAAATTAATTATAGAAAAATCGAAATGAAGCGGTTCAAAAAGATATAGGAAGCTAATATCTTGACCTTTAAGGAAAAAATAATTCCTTAGACCAATTGACCAGTCAGTTAAATCCACTATGATGTCAAAATTTACTGTTAATTTGGTCAAAATTCTGAAAACAGATTCTGGTCCTTGACTTTGGAAAATTCGTTCTCTTTGCACAGACATTGAAATAAGATGTATTTGGTGTCAAAATGAAGCTTGACATGTGTAGCATCCTTACTTTTGAATGTCTTAGGGACTATTTGGTAGCATTTAGAACCACTTACATGACCCTTGAAGTCCATTAGCTAAATCTGGAATTTTTACTCTTGGCGAGTTACTGTTCGTATGGTATTCCAGATTAGGCGATGAACTTAAAAAAATCATAATTAAAATGAAGTGGTTCAAAATTCTATTCGAAGCTAACATCTTGAAGTTTAAGGTAAAAATAAGTTATTGACCAAATGCTTAGCCAATTAATACAGTTTATTCGTCAAATATTACTGTTCATTTGGTCAAAAATTTTGAAAACAGATTCTGGTCCCTATCTTTGGAAAATTTATTTTCTTTGTACAGACATCAAAATAAGGTGTTGTTGGTGTCAAAACAAAGCTTGACATGTTAACTCAATGTCTGTAAAATCTTATATATTTATTCCATCATTTACTATTTTTCATTACATCATGAACATTGTTGCTTAAACTGGTCATACAACATCATTACTTATAACAATTCTTCACATAACATCATATAACATTTACGTTAACCAACCCCTAACTCCTCTTCATTCTTCTTCATCCTCTTTCATCATTCATAAATCTGTTGGGATTGGGATTACATGGATGGGATGAGATTTCAGGGGAAATCTCAGTAGCAAACAGAAACCATATAATGTATGCAACTATATGCTTGATGTTACTATGTGTGCACTTAATGATCATGCTTGCATAATGATACTTACATGCTTCCATGTCCCTTAATTATAACATATGGCCATAGCATAAAAAGAAACAGAGCATTACTTAATCATACATGCTTCACATCATCAAAGTAAGTAAACATCACATAAAGCATCCAAGCAACATAAGCATACAAGTAGGTAAGTTCACTACCTCATACTCCTTGCTTTCTTTATCCTTTCTCTTTACCTCTTGCTTCTTACTTCTCTTTGATGTGTGGCTTCCCTCTTTGAGCTCACAAACCAAATCCTAACATCGCATTATCATTCATTCATTACAATCTCAATTCACTAACATTTTATAACTTTAAACTCAATTAACCACTCAACCCCTAACTTTCTCTATTTGTGGTTAATTGCCTTATCCTTTAAAGTAACTTACATCTTAACTTTACCCTACACGATTTTGCCTTTTGAATCCATTTATGGACTTAAAATGTTGAAATTCCAGCTTCTTCATCAAGTCTGGACAGAACTGAAAAGAAACATAATATTCTTTCAAAAAATCTCATTTTGATTCCAATGCTTCCAATACTTATTCCTTTACTTTATCCCATACAATTTTTCATTTTAAAACCATTGGAAGCATCAAAATCATGAAATTCCAATCACTGTTCATGCGTGTGAACAGTAGCAGAAAAGAATTCCAAAAACTATAGCTTTCAATTCCAATGCTTCCAAGGTTCAAAACCTACCCAATCCTACACAAAATCATCATATAAATTCAATGGAAGCATTATATCATTAAAATTCCATCTCCTTCTATCATGAACAGTGCAGACCAAAAGGTCTCATCCATGGCATAGTCAAGAATATTAACTTGATTCAATAACCAATCATCTAACTAGCTTATTTAAGCATCAATTTCATAGTTCTAACTTAATTTTCCTCTTCCTCCTTTAACTTTGAATTTTGGACAGCAAGGGTTCCAAGGGAAGAATGAAGTTTCTAACCATTGAAACCTAGGTTTCTTCCTTCCAAAACACTTATAAATAAACTAGGAAGGGTCTCTTACCTTAGGTGCTTGCTTAGGTTGCTTCTCCTTGATCTTATTTTGAGTTCTCTCTTCATTTTGGCATGGTTTCCCCAAGGGTCCTCTAGGTGCACGAAATTGTGAAGGAGGAAGGGGGTATTTATAGCCAAAACTTTGGCACCTTGGGTCCATAATGTCCTCACTTGTCCTAATTATTATAATGGCCTAATCTTGAACTTGATTGGTTAGTTTTTAGATTAATTAACCTTAATCATCATTAGCTTAATTCTTATATTATTTTATTACATTTTAGCACATGGGATATTCTTACTTTTCTCTTCTTGGTGCCATGTGTAAAGCTTGTGGGACCCACTGTAATATCCCTAATTTTCTGTACTGATTTGTATGTATAGTTTGTACGTAATATATGTGAGATTTTCTAAGAAAAAAATGGCCATTTATGTAAAGAAAGGGATTAAATTGAAAAAGGAAGAAAATGCAAGGACTTAAGTGAAATTGTAAAAGTTTTAAGGCCAAAAGAGAAAGTAGACAAAAATGTGGGGTCTTTAAGTGTAATTTTAGCCAAATGTGAGGATATAAGTGTAATTTATGAAAAGTCAAGGGGCAAAAGTGTAATTATGAAGAATTTGGACCGAAAACAGGCCAAAAATGGTCGGAGTCAGATTAGACCCAAATTTTACCAGTAGAGAGAAAATTATTCCGGTTAGTTTGACGCAACACAGAATTTTGATTTGAGGTCCCGAAAAATTGATATAAATTTTTGAAGTCAGATAAAATTATTACAGAATTTTTCGGATCTCAAAATCAGATGAAACCTTACAGTAAATTCCTATAATTAATATAAGAATTTATAAAATTGATAAGATTAGAAAAGGAATCCTGTAGAATTTTTAATGAAATTTACAGTGGAATAAAATACCCGATAAATAGCTCCGGGAACGGTTCCTAGGGAATTGTGCCATAAAAGGTAGTGGACCCTATAAAGGCCCAAAAATGGCTCCATGAAGGCACAATAAGACAGTTGAACTTATAGGTGGGCCAGTGTCCAGAGGAACCCCGAAAAAGTACGAAATAACGAAAATGCCCCTGTGTGCATCGATGAGCAATAGATGAATGAAGGGCATTTTGGTCATTTTGGATAGGCCAAAATGCCAAGGAAGTTATAGGAAGGGTTAGTTAGAGTCAGTATATGCCCTAACCAGGTACAGAAAGGTGTGAAATAACGATTATGCCCTTAGGGTTAATGTAGGGCAAAAAAGGGCACCAAGGGTATTTTTGTTATTTTTAAGGGATCTTTAATTAAGTTTAGACTCAGTATAAGAATGTCAATGGTAGAAAGAATCTAGATACTGGATTTAAGGTCAGAACCCATATTATGGAATCTCAGAAAAATTAGATTCAGAAAATAGTTTGGTTTTCGGGGAATCGGACTGAGCCGGTACCTGACTGGGCTGATATTTTTCCAGAGACTTCTTCTCCCTTGGAATTTTGCCATGTGGCTTATGAGGTGTCCCTTTGATGATGTCATAATTATTAAAGAAAAGAAATCCAAGATTAAATCTAAGCCATTAGATCAAATAGTGCACAAAATGATCTTGGCCTTTCATTTCCACCCAAGTTTGCCTATAAATACCCCCTCAAATCAGATTCATTTTGAAACATCCTTCTTTATATCTCTCAGAGTACTCTTGCTATAGCACTCTCAACTGGATTATATCTCTCTTGCCGGAATTTTTGGTAGAAAATAACTGTACTGATTCGGTAATTCCCCATAAGAACTACCATTCTACGTAAGTACCCAGTAAAGATTGGATGAACCGGCTATGTCCACTCACTTCCAGTCTCCTTAGACAGCACTTATGTACACAGTATTCTGTAAGTCTACCAGCACAACGGCATTTTTCTAGTACACATCTTTAAATTTTAACCTTAAATCTTGACCTTAACCTTAACCTTACATATAATCAATCGGAATTATCCTAGATCATTGGAATACCTCTTAAACTTAAAAACATTAATTTCCAAGAGTTGGGCTTACGGGTACTGTTCACTGTTCACTGTTCACTGTTCACTAGGTAATTCCAGATTACAGCCTGAACTTTGGAAATTCATAATTAAATCTAGAAAAATATTTTTGAGGTGATTCCAATTTCTAATGAAATATATTTCATTCAATTTTGATAGAAAAGTATCAACATGAGGTTTCCTTGTCCAGATCAAATCAGTTTATTCGTTGAACTTTACTGTTCATTTGGAAAATCTGGATGTTCCAGTTTCTTTGCCCTATTTTCAAAAATTCATTTCTCCTTGTATACTTATCCAATTGAGTCGAATTACCTATGGATTTAAATCTAAGAATGTTTACTTTAATATCATAAAATTTCATGAAAAAACTCATTCATTTACTATATGAAATTAGCGCATGAACCTCACTGCCTCTGAGTAGTCGTATTATCTTATTCCAGATTCTAACTCCCGACTTTGAAAAATCATAACAATTCGAGTTCTTAACCAAATGAGGCGTTCTTGGTGTCCAATTAAATATATGGATCGTATCTATGTTCATACAAAATTTCACGTGAAACTGAATAGAATAAGTTACTCAAACTATAGCTGGAAGGGATCTGACTCAGCTCGGATCCAGTGAGTAAATTCATTATACATACCAATATATCATCACATAAATTAAAGGCATGCTTTCCAAGTCATACACCATTCATACATCCACAACTACCTCCTTCCTTGTGATGTTCAGCACCTAGATCATGGTTATGGGGGGGTGAGATTCGGGGGAATCTCAGTAGCAAACAATACCAAACAATGCATGTATTAATGTAAAGACTTGTGCTTGCTTGTGAAAGTGTTATCATAGTGTGATGAGCATGCTTCCATGTATCATATGAAATACAATTGGCCAAAGTAATCATAACATAACAGAGCTTCAATCATCTACCATATATATACAATTCAACCAAGCCATAGCACAATCAAGCATACATTACATACATACAAGTTTAGGTTAAGTTCACTACCTTGGATTTAAGCTTTCTTTCTTATGCTTGCACTTGCTTCCCAAGCTTTCCAATCGTGAAGCTTTTTGGTCAATCATTCCCCAACACCTTCTTAGAGGTTTCAAGGTCCTAAACACATTCATATTCATTACATAATCCATTAGGACCATGAACTCAAACACTACTCAAGACTACCTCTCTTGAACCTTTAACTTGCTTTAACTAACATAACTTTCTTTAATCTTTGCCAATTAACTTGGCCTTTGAACCAATTGATGTCTTGACCTTACCCTACACAATTTCACCTTTTGAATCCATTTATGAACTCAAAATAACCAAATTTCAGCAAGAATACACTGTTCTGTACAGATTTGGAAAAGCATACATAAATCTTCCAAAAATTCTCATTTTGATTCCAATGCTTCCCATACTTGTTCCTCCACTTTTCCCCCACACAAAATCACATTTTAAGACCATTGGAAGCATCAAAATCATGAAATTCAAATCACTGTTTAGTGAACAGTACCCATGAGGAATTTTCAACATTATAACCTTTAATTCCAATGGTTTCCAAGGTTCAAAACCTTTCCAATCCTACACAAAATCATCATATAAACTCAATGGAAGCATTAAATCATTGAAATTCCATTTCCTTCTATCATGAACAGTCATGAACAGTGCAAACCGAAATGGTAAAGTCAAGAACATCAACTTACTTCACAACCAAGCATGTAACTAACTTGTTTAAGCTTGTCTTAACTATCTATGACTTAAAACTCATATTCCTTTCACATATACACAAAAATTCCAGCAGCATCTCCCCAAGATTTAAGCCTCAAAAATCACTTAAACTTAAGCACAAACCATAAGAACAAAAGGTAGAAGCAATGAGACAACTTACCTTACTTGCTCCTTCAAGACCCTTGCTTCTTCCTTGCTTTCTTCCACTTTCTTTCTCTAGAACTCACTTCTATCTCCAAAGGAGCTCTTGGGTGTGAAGAATGAATGGAAAGGGGGGGTATTTATAGCAAAAGTCATGTGCCATTTGAAGGCCAAGATCACTTTGGAAGCTATTTGATCTAATGGTTAAAGGTTTGATCTTGGAATATCTTTTCATTTTTCACTCAAGACCTTACCACCATGACATCACTAGCATGGCCTCACTTGTTACACCTAACCCTTCCTCTTTTTGGGTGCCATTTTGAAGTCCTTGTGGGTCCCACCATGTGCAACACCTAATTCTTACTTTATTCTCTTTTTCTTTCTTTTCAAACATCCATAAATTATTCATTATTGCACTTGGGCTCCAAGATAACTTTTGGGACTTATTGAGATGGCTTAGGACAAAAATGTTGGGCCTCTTTTAGGTCCAATAGCTAACTGGCCCAAATCCCAATGTACTTTCCTCATACCGATATCCGTAAATTACCCTGATCTTAGCATAAATGCTAAACACCTCTTTTAGTTGTTCTAACATTTTTAGAAATTAATTATAATATAAAATGAATTCTCTAAAAAGTTTCATAATTTTTTGAGACCCAGAAGTCCTGTTAAAAATTACATACGTTTCCTTTAACCCTTTATCGGTGTCCTTTTTCACCGTAAATTCCATAATTAATTCTACAGGACTCCTTTTTAACTTCTGTCAACTCTATAAATTCTCATATTAATTATAATAATTTACTATAAAATTTCCTCTGATATCCATCCATTGTGTGAAATGACCAAAATGCCCTCCATTTACTTCTAGTTTCTTAGGGCATCACAGTGGCATTTTTGTAATTTTGTACTTTGGCTCTTAGACTTTCTTCCTCTTCCAATTAATCCTTTTCTTTACATAAATATGGCCACATCTTTTCCTAAACATCTCATATATTTTATTCAATCTGTACATACAACTTAGTACAGAAATTAGGGATGTTACATATTTCGGCATGCTTGGCAAACTTGGGGAAACTCTTGCAAAATTTCCATTCAAGCTAGAAAGAAGCAAGCACCTTGGAAGAACTAGTAAGGTAATTAGTCCCCTTGATCCTAGCCTTTGTTCTAGTAAGTTTGCTCTTAGTTTTAAGGGGTTGTTGGGGCATATTTCTCTTGAGGGTGCTGCTGGATATTCTGTTTGGATGTGAAAGGAATATGAGTTTTATGTTATGGATAGTATAGACAAGCTTAAACAAGCTAGATTCAAGTGGTAATAGCTTGGAAATCAAAGTATGCATGTGAATGGAAGATTGTGTTCTGTTCTGGTACTGTATGAATCACTGTTCATATGTTGGAATTTCATGATTTTGATGCTTCCAATGAGTTTAAAATGGAAAATTGTGTGGGGTTATAGTAGAGAAACAAGTATTGGAAGCATTGGAATCAAAATGAGAATTTTTGGAAAAAAAGTGTAGCTTTTCGGTTCTGTACAGTCACTTAAGATGCAATTTGATTTTGGAGAATCTGAATGAATATTTGAATTCTACATGAAAAATTATGTGGAAGTGAACCATGAGAATTTATTTTAGAAAGATGGAAGCATAAGTCATAAATTAAAGAAAGAATGGAACTTAGTGAGAACTTAGTATTGGGATTGTGTTGGAAGTGAATTGTAACTTGATGTTACTTTGTAATGGCTAGGTTTTGACATTTGTGGGAAGGGAAGATCACTCCAAGAAGGAATTAACAAGGACATCTAAGAGGTAGCAAGAATACCTAACTATAATCTTATGTTGTTTGATTGTATGTTTGCTTGTTATGTATGATTATTGGTTGAGCATGAGATGATTTTATGATGATGATGATGATATATGAATGCTTGCAACTCCTTGCAATGAATGTCATGATAATATGCATGTTAGAGGTTGCTTATGTATGTTCATGAAGTAGCTCCCATGTCATTATAACATGTTAAGCATTTAATCAAGCATGCATGTTATTATAGTTTGTATGACTTGCTATTGAGATTTCCATGAAATCTCATTCTTTCCATATATATAACCATGCTCTAGGTGCTGGAACTTCTCAAGGCAAAAGGTTAAATGTGGATGATTAATTTGTATATGACTAAAAGTTGAGCACTTAGCTTGAGAAGATGATATTTTGATGTGCATGATGTATGTTACTAAGAATCCAGTCTGAGGTAGTACACTTCCGACATTAGTTTCTATAATCTATCCAACATATTTTCACATGAAATTTGGATGAACATAGTTAAGATCTATAGCTTTAAATGGACACCAAGAACGCCTCAATTGGTTAAGAATTCTAATTGTTATGATTTTTCAAATTCGGGATTAAAATCTGGATCAAGATAAAATGAGTTCCCAGAGGCAGTGAGGTTCATACAAGAATTTCAAATAGTAAATGAACTATTTTTTTAACTAAATTTTATAATCTTAAATTAGACATATGGAGCTTTAAATCCATATATAACATGCCTCAATTGGATAAGTACACAAAGAGAAATGAATTTTTGAAAATAAGGTAAAGGAACTGGAACTTCCAGACTTACCAAATGAATACTATTTTTCAACGAATAAACTGATTTCATTTGGACAAGGAAACCTCAGTTTCATATTTTTCCTTCAAATTTTAATGAGAGAGATTTTATTATAACTTGGAACCACCTCATTTCAATTTTTCTAGATTTAATTATGAATTTTCAAAGTTCATGATGTAATCTGGATTTACTAAATGAACAGTACCATGAACAGTACCCTAATAACCTAATCTTGGAAATTGATGTTTCTAAGCTAAAATGGTGTTCATTTGGTATAAGATGCTTTCAAATGAGTATATGTAAGGATGAAATTAAGGATACGACACCCACCATGTGTAAAACCCTAATTCACCTTTATCCTTTTTCTTTTCTTTTTTAAAATTCATAAATTATTCATTATTGGACTTGGGCTCCAAGACAACTTTTGGGACTTATTGGGCTGCCCTAGGACGAAATCTTGAGCCTATTTTAGGTCCAATAGCTAATTGGCACAAATCCCAATGTACTTCCCTTATATCGATATCCTTAAAATTAGCCTGATGTTGGAATAAATGTTAAACACCTCTTTTAATGGTTCTAATATTTTTAGAAATTCATTCTAAAAAATGAATTCTCTGCAAAGTTTCATAATTTTTTGAAACCCAGAAGTCCTGATAAAAATTCTCTACGTTTCCTCAAAACACTTTATTGGTGTCCAATTTCTCCTTAAATTCTACAATTTTACAGGACTACTTTTTTACTTCTCTCAGTTTCATAAATCCATATATTATTTATAAGAATTTACTATCAAATTTTATCCAATTCTGAGGTCCAGAGGATACTCTATTAATTTCTCTTTCTTTAAAAATTTATATAATTTTTTCAGGATCTCAAATTAAAATTCGGTGTTGCGTCAAACTAATCATAATAATTTTCTCTATTTACTGGGAAAATTTGGGACTGAACTGATTCCGAGCATTTTTGGGCCTTTTCCGGCTCAACTTTCCATATTTACCATTTTGCCTTGAACTTATGAAAATTACACTTTAGGCCCTCAACTTTTCATAATTACTCTTAATGGCCCAAAGTTTATGTCTACTTCCATTTTGTACCATAGAACTTTTAGAATTTTCACTTTAGTCCCTTTCTTTTCCAAAATGACCTTTATGTCCTTGAAACTTTCATTAATTGCAATTTAGTCCCTAGACTTTCTCTAAATTGCAATTTAACCATTTTTTCTTTACAACTTTATACCTTCTCTCATTCTTTGGCTTAAAACTCATCTTAATCATTATCTTTTCTTTCTATTTATCGTCACAATCCCTTCCAAACCTCTTTCCTCTATCAGTCTTATACAGATAGGGAAAAATTAGGATATGACATTTCCACCACCCTTAAAATAAATTTCGTCCTCAAAATTTACTTGGTACCTTAGTCAACTACCATGGATATATATATCTCCTCTTTATATCCTTTTCTACTTTAAGACTAAGGCTGGGGGTATCTATCTCTTATCTTCTATCTTATCATCTATCTATCTACTCATACTTATGTACAACTCACTGTACTAGACTTGTGAGTAGTGTCCATTTCTTTCACACATGATCTTCCAGAAATTTGCTGTAATTCTGGAGTCTTTGTCATATATCGTACTTCTCATTACGTATTTCTTATTACGCATTGTGAATCTTTCATCATACTTTTCTTTCTGCATTTTGGAATACTCTTTGACTTATAGCTTTGTCGGCCTCTTGGGAGGATCTTGCTCTTAAGCCTTTCTAACCTCCTTCTAACATGAAACTATAACTTGAATCTTTCCTTTTAGATCTTCTCTACTTAGATCTGACATAAGGGTGCTAATCCCTTACTCTCATGACTCTTTCTAACTTTTCTTAACTTTTTTGTCTATCTATCTGTCTCTTTCCTTTCCACAATTCCTCTTCTTGCAACTGGTATAAGGAAATACTCTTCATCTAACTATCTCTTTCTTTCTTTCTTTACAGTTCTGTTACTTGGAACTGGTACAAGGGAATAACAGTATCCCTTATTTTCTCTCTCACTAGTGGAAAATTGGCAATCGAAATCCCCATTTTTAAACCGGTCAATGCGGAGACGGTTTTAAAAAAATGAGCTATGGAATTTTTGTAAATAAAATAAAATATTCACACCTATTTACTAGTGACCGATGTGGAAATATTTAGTCCGGTTTAGATGTTTACTTTCTACAGCGGATTTTATATAGACCGATGTGAAAATATTTAGTCCAGTTTAGATTTTTAATTTCTACAGTGTATTTATATTGACCGATGTGGAAATATTTAGTCCGGTTTAGATGAACTCTATCAGTATCCTTTCCCGCCATTTTATGTCAAGTCTTCTCAGACATGCGCAGTATTTCATCATGATCACCTTCTCTGATATCTGTTTTATATTCATTTCTTCTATTCTTCTATCTTAAGTCTCCAATGGCTTCTTCCTCATCTACCCCTCCTTCTTTGCCTCATAAAAGACAGAGACAGAATATTAAAGACAAATATATATCTCGTGATTACCCTTCAATTCCTTCTCCTCCTCCACTGCTTCAGCAACTGGTGGAGTGCCTGGAGGAACTCATCCCGCGCTTCAATGCCCTGGAGCGCTCGGTGGAAGAACTGGCTTGAAAGTGGAGAGGATGAATGAATATTTTAGAGCCTTCCATTCTAAAGTTCATCGCCATCAACAGGATGATAGTTTATTTCATCCTGTTGTTGATCCCAATTCTGACTCCCAAAACCCTGATTCGGAAGATGATGGTGATGATCAGTGAAAACGGGGTCACCCCTACCTTTCTCTATTCCCCACCTCCTTTTTGTTGTAATGAAAAGAACTAATGAGGAGTTGATGATATTGTATTTATATAGCTAGCTAGGTTGATAGAGCGAGGTCTTTTTTTTTAGATTTCAAGATGTAAAGTTAGTTAGTAAAGTTTAATTTGAATGAATATAATGAAGTTTAACAGGTTTCTTGTTTTGCATACGTTGCTGATGATCCGTTTATTTTTCATCTAAATCCCACTTTTAAACCGGTCACTGAGGAGAAGACGGTTTAAAAAAAATTAAATTTTTACACCGATTTTAAAAGTAACCGATTTAAAATATAAACACCCGGTGCAGATTAGCTTCATCCTATCTGCCTCTTCAGTTTCCTGTCTATGCTTTCCCGCGCGCTTTCTTTATGCTTCAGACCGTTTATTTCACTTCTTCGGTTCCCAACGTTTGTAGTCATTATGATAGAAGGCCAATTGCATTCTTCTATATTCTTATTGATCATGAACCATATATATATGTATACCATTCCTATGATCGATCTATCTGACTTTATCTCTATTTTATTTTATTTTCATCTATCTGACTCCTCCAATGGCCTCTTCCTCACGTACGCCTCCTTCTCCGCCCCACAAAAGAAACAGAGATGACTTCGAAGACAAATATCCTGATCCTCACCCTTCTGTTCCTTCTCCTCCTCCCCTGGTTGTGATCTGATGGAGCGCCTTGAGGAACTCATACTGCGTTTCAATAGGCTGGAGGACTCCTTGGAAGAACTGAATCAGAAAGTTGACAGACTGAAAACAAGTTTTAGAGATTTTCGCTCAGAAGTTTGCCGCCGTCAACCCCGTGATAGCTTCTTTAATCCTGTTGATCTCACCCAATCTAATGACTCCCAAAACTCTGAGTCTGATGAGTAGTGAAAGATTGCAACTTTTATATATTCTGATATATATTTTTTTGTGTAAAAGTTGATGACAAAGTACGGTCTATCACTTAAAAAAACTGATATGTTTTACACCGGTTAATATATAGTGGCCGGTGTAAAATATACTCCCTACAACTGATATATATATCTACACCGGTGTAACATTTTGTTCGGTGTATATTTTCTTACAGAATAAACTTTTTTTATTTTTTTTTACCAAATACTCTTTTATTTGGTACTTTTCTCGTGCCTTCCATCTCTCATTTTCCCTGGTTCGCGCATTAAGTCTTCTCGGCGCTTTACAGACGGTGAGTTTTGTTTTGAACTCCTCTCGAGAACTGAAAATTTATTCTCTCCATGCATTAGCTGCAAAGTAATGGTTTCTTGTTTTCTGTTTTTCTAGTTTCTTAGTCTTCCACAAATATGGATCTTAGTTGGATAAATGCTAAATGAACAAGTGTTGAGTATGCTGAGGGGGTGAAGGAGTTTTTGGATTTTGCAAAAACGGAATGGTGATGATGACAATGGAAGGTTTTATTGTCCTTGTGTGAGTTGTTTGAATGAGAGAAAACAAAGTCCTGCTGATATTTACACTCATCTAATTTATGAGGGGTTTTGCAAGAATTACATGGTATGAGTATGCATGGTGAATAGGTGGAACAGACCTTTGACGATGACATGGATACTGATGATCGAGTAGAGGACATGATTCGTGATATTAGAGAAGATGCTTTTATGCGGTCACATGCATAGGTAATATGTGCAATGATGCAGAAAAGCCTCTATACCCAAGGTGCAGAAAATACAACCTGTTGAATGCGGTGTTGAGATTGGTAAGTGTGAAAGCTCGGCATGGGTAGAGTGACAGTGGTTTTTCAGAATTGCTTGAGTTGTTACAGGACATGTTTCTTGAAGAAAATGTATTACCCAAACGCTACTATGATACGAAGAAAATAATAGGTCCTTTAGGCATGCAGTATAGAAAGATTCATGCATGCCCAAATGATTGCATATTGTACAAGAAAGAGTTTGAAGATGACGAGAAGTGTCAAATATGTAAGACACCAAGGTACAGATCAAACAACTCTCCTGCCAAGTTGTTATGGTATCTTCCAATTTTACCAAGGTTTAAGCGACTTTTTTCTAATGAAGATGATGCAAAGAAAATGTTATGGCATGCAAATGAAAGGATTAATGATGGAAAGATTCGTCATCCTGCTGACTCTTTGCAATGGAAGAAGATTGATGACTTATTTCCCGAGTTCGGCAATGAACAACGAAACCTAAGGCTTGGACTTAGTACGGATGGAATGAACCCTTATAGTAGCTTTAGTAGTATACATAGTTCATGGCCCGTCCTTCTGGTGATTTACAACCTATCTCCCTTGTTGTGTATGAAACGGAAGTATGTAATATTGTCTATGCTGATCTCAGGACCAAAACAACCGGGAAATGACATAGACGTTTACCTAACACCCTTGATCGAAGATTTGAAGAAGCTATGGGAAGGTGTGGATATTTTTGATGCTGTTAAGAAGGAGGTCTTCAATATGCGGGCCATGATCTTTTGTACAATTAATGACTTTCCTGCATACGAAAATTTGTCAGGGTATAGTGTTAAGGGCCATAAAGCATGTTCGATTTATGAGGAAGGGACTTGCTACTATCAACTTCGTCATTGAAGAAAGACAGTCTACCTAGGTTATAGGAGATTTCTAAGACAAGCCCACCTATACCGTCGACTAAAGAAGAAATTTTATGGCGGCCAAGAATTTGAAAATGCTCCAAAGCCATTGACTGGAGAACAAGTTTATGAAAAGGTGAAAGAAATCAATGTCACTTTTGGTAAGATTGCCAAGAAAAGTGAGAAAAATGTATGGAAAAAAAGATTTGTGTTCTTTGAGCTTCCGTATTGGCGACATCTTCATGTAAGGCACTGTCTTAATGTGATGCATGTGGAGAAAAATGTGTGTGACAGCATTGTTGGAATACTTCTCAACACACATGGTAGTTTTAAAGACGTTTTGAAGGCAAGATTGGATTTGAAAAAAATAGGAATACGAGAGGATTTACATCCGAGGCCAAATGGTGAGGGGAGCTATAATGTTGAAGAGACTAACATCTTGCCCAAGGCTGAGCGAAGAAGTATTTGTGAGTGTTTGCAAGGAATTAAAGTTCCCTCTGGGTACTCATCTAATCTTAAGAGGATTGTGTCCATGAAAGATTTGAAATTAGTAGGCCAAAAGTCTCATGATTGTCATGTATTGATGCAACAACTACTCCCAGTGGTTGTTTGAGAAATCCTTCAAGATGATTTGAGACACATTGTAACCCGACTTTGCTTCTTCTTTAATGCCATATGTGGCAAAGTCTTTGAGACTGAAAAGTTGGAGGAACTGGAGCACGAGGGTTATGTTATTTTGTGCCAGCTTGAAAAATAGTTTCTTCCTGCCTTTTTTGACATCACGGTACACCTCATCGTTCATCTAGTGCGAGAGATAAAACTGTGTGGCCCTGTATACTTACGATGGATGTACCCATTTAAAAGATACATGAAAATCCTTAAAGGGTATATGAAGAATCCAAATCGGCCCGAAGCATCCGTTGTTCAAAAATATGTTGCCGAAGACGCTATGGATTTTTGTCAACATTACCTGTCTAAAGTAAGACTTACTGGTCTCCACAAACCCCGTGCCAAACAGGGGGGTCAACACGGAATGTCGGTGAGGAGTGTTGATCGTAATGAATTGCAGCAAATACACTTACACATCTTGAATAACAATGATGAAGTTCAAGACTATATTACTGTTCATAAAGATCTTGTCCGAAAAAAAATAATAGGATGACAGAGCAAAGGCTGATTAGAGAACACAACAAATCTTTTGCACATTGGTTCAAACTGGAGGTTGAAAATGAGGATTGTGTTTCTGATACAGTGAGATGGTTGGCATGTGGTCCTGAACATAATATGATCTGTTGGAATTCATTTGATTTCAACGGGTATTCCTTTTATACGAAGTCCCTAGATGACAGAAGTAACGTGCAAAACAGTGGTGTTATGTTAGTGGCTGAAGCTATGCATTTCTCTAGTTCAAAAGACAATAATCCTAAATTAGCAGCCATCCCTTATTAAGGCGTTGTTGAAGAGATTTGGGAGGTGGACTACTCCAAATTCAAAGTTCCCGTGTTCAAATGCAAGTGGGCTAATGTAAACAACGGTGTTATGGTCGATCAGTTAGGATTTACACTGGTGGATTTGAATAATACAAGTTTTAGGGATAAACCTTTCATTATGGCAGACCAAGCAAAGCAAGTGTTTCTTGTTATTGATGTAGTCTAAATAATAACAGAGACAGATTCTTGACGTATATGATTTTGATGTAATAATAACAGAGACAGATTCTTGTTCTGATAAGAATATTGTGACGCCAAGGATGGAATGATATATATGATGATGGAGTTTAAAAAAATAACTACAACATTAAAACCGGTCTTAAGTGCTATCCGGTGTAAAAAGTCTAATTTGTAAATAAATTATAGTTCGATTTTACACCGGGTTATACTTTATCCGTTGTTATATTTTAGACCGTGTTATTTTTTACACCGGTTTTATACTTTATCCGATGTAAAAAGTACAAGTTTAGATCGGTTATTTTTTTGCCCAGGTTAGAATAATGTATATCCGCTGTAAAATGTTTATATTCATTTTTTAAGCCCGCCCCTTGGTGCGACCATCATTCTCATTTCTCACGTACTCTGTCATATCTCCACTCATTATGCTCTGTGGTTTTTGTGAGGCTTCTCCGCGTTCGATCAGTCATTCTTCTCTGTTGTCTCTCTCGTTCTGTTATTCCGTGTAAGTGTTCTCTGCATTATTTTCCCCTATGTACGTGCTTCACCATTTTTATGTTTGTTTAATCTAGGTTTTATATTTTTCCTGATGAATGCTTGCACATCTTCCTATTCATAACTGCTAAAGGAACAATTTTTATGTACTCTGACGGGTTGAAGGAAAAAGGGTTAAGTCTGTTTTCAATGTTTTTGATGTTGTTATTGCGTACATAGGAATATGGGGGATAGAGTTACTCAGATTGAGGCTAGCGATGCTCCAAGCGCCACTACGCAAAGGAAGGGCAAAAGTGCGACTTGTTTGAAAGACATTACGAAGGACAGGATATAGGGGGAACTGCTTCCGATAGAGTTTGACAGAAACTGGAACCCAACTGGTGAACACAGGACAAAGTACGTAAGTTTTGTCAGCCTCCTAGAACGCAATAAGCCTAGCATCACCTATTTGACTTGGGATGCTATGGATGATCGTGTGAAGAATCAAATTTGGGACACTATCCGGGTATAGGAACTATCTAATATTGCATGTAGAGCAATACCAAATACACAATTGTTTGTTGATTACTCTACTTTCAATGGCAAACATTGCAGCTCACTTACGATGTTCCCAACTATGAGTTCTTGAAGAAGAAGACGTTGTCCTATTGCGCTGAGCGTTGGAGGGCATTCAAGACCCAACTAGCTCCTCAGTATGTGCATGGACAGGACAGAAGTGGTCATCCTCAACCTTCTCCATGCAGCAAGTATCAATTTATCGACGAAGCTGCGTTGGAAGAATTTGTTAGGATTCGGACCACGCCAGCAGCAATGGTGAGTGTATCCTTTTGTATGTGTTGGCAGAAAACGTATCAGAATATCATATGTATTGATTTTAACTACTTCATGTCTTGTAGGAAAAAAGGGCAAAAGCGATTGAATACGCCCTCAAGAATGTTTGCCCCCCCACAATGTCTCGAGGGGGTTATGCGAAGGCAAAAAGAGAGTTGTTGGGGGCCAAGAGGAAGAAGCTAGAAGAAAATGCTGGGTCAGAACCTAGTGTTCTTCTTGACCCCCCCTCTCTGATATGTCGTGAAACATCCTTCCTTAGACTCAGAGTACACTTACGGAAGCGATATTAGCTTGATATATCTTAACTTAAGCCCAGAAATTAAAATTTCTACTCTTAAGTTCCTTATTCTGGACCTTTAACTTGAGAACTGATTAATCTCATTCTGCACATCCAAACAAGGCTTATTACCTATCCACGTAATGCCTCAGATGTGTACGACTGGCTTGCCAAATTTCGTGGCCAAACTCCTTCGTTTACTAGGTCAAACTGAGGTCAAAACACTACTACCTCAGGACCTGCGAATTTCTCCCTTAATTTGTCATACACAAGTTTAACATGCCAAACAATACTTATCATTGAATAACATAATGTCATACAGCATGGCATACACAACAAGACATATACATAATCTTGCTATCTCTATTACATCTCTTTCTGCCTAAACTCCGGCAGCATAACCGCTACGCTTTATCTGTACAAAGAACTGAACTGTACTGATTCGGTAATCCCCTCATGAGAACTACCATTCTACGTAGTACCCAGGAAAGACTAGATGAACCGGCTAGGTCCACTCACTTCTAGCCTCCTTAGACAGCACTACGTACACAGTACTTATCATATACTGATGTTCAGTCTTTACTTCGGCAGCATAACGGCGTCTCCTAGGATTCTCAAAATCCACTTCAGCATAACCTCTCTGTAATGGGTTATATATGGGGGATGAGATTCGGGGGAATCTCAGTAGTAATAATCATAACAATATATGTAATGCAGAGTGACGGTGCTTGCTTGTGATTGTGTACAGATAAGTATGCTGCGTGCTTCCATATTCAATAACATATGATCATAGCATTGTAATAGAGCTTCAAGCATAACATATAAGACAACAATCCAACCAAACAATAGCACAACAAATCACAACTACCTCAAAGGCTTAGCAGAGCTCTACTATCTCTATTCTGCTTCCAGCTCCGCCAGAACTTCCTTTCTTTCTTTCTTCCTCTCACTTTCTCTCTCTAGCACCTCCTCCTCTCTCTAAAAGGCTCAAAACTGTGGGATGCATGAAATGGGAGGGGGAGGGGGTATTTATAGCTTCCTTTAATGGCATTCCTGTAATTTTGAAGCCATATGAACTTGTGGTCCTGGTTTTTCCTGGATTTTCCTATTTTCTTTTATTCCTTTTTACTGCATCATCCAGGACACCTCAGTGGACACCTCAGCAGCTGACTCATCGCCACATTTTCCACATGCTGAAATTCCTGGACACCTCAGCAGCTGACTCAACAGGCTGACTCACCGGTCCAGTCTCTTGCCTCGTAAAACGTGTCCTCAGCTTTATCTGCTTTCTCCAGACTAATGCCATGTGGCGCCTAGAAGAGACCTTGCACGCTTCCCAATGCTATCCAGATAAGTCCCAGACTTATCTGATCACCTCCTCAGTTTTCGTGCCAACCGAGTAACTTTACTTTACTGAAAAGTCATTAAATTATTATTTTAATGCCACTTTTCCCCCTGAATCACTGGGCCTGCGTTTTTGGGCCTGGAAATATCATCTTGGGTCTCTGATCCAGCCCAAGTACTCTGATGGCACGATTCCCAAGAAACACCCCTTGGCAAATTACCAAAATGCCCTTAGTCTCTCTTGCTTTACTTTATTAGGTCTAGGGGCATCATTGTCTTTTCCCATCTTACCAGAGTACTCTCTGACCCTGGTCAACTATCCAGATACCCTTTCCTGGATTGTCTAACCTTAGGCAAATGACCAAAATACCCTTTACTCATTCTTCAGCTGTTCTATAACATAGGGGCATTTTCGTCATTTTGCACCCTTTTTCCCGGACACCGGCCCCTTTTATCACTGGACTGATCTAATGGGCCTGGGCCTTCCCTGGTGTCACTAAAGGCCTTAGAAACACTATACGCCCCCTGGCCATAGTCCGATCATCCCTATTGGAAATGCCTTTCCTTTACCGATTATAACTATAAATTCCCATCTTCCGGAATTTTTACAGAAAAATCGGGACCTCAAATCAAAATTCTGTGACTCCTCATTCAACCCGGAATCCTTTTCTCTATCTCCCGGTATTTTCAGATATTTTATCCGGACCGGGCTGTTTTGGCCTGAAAAAGCACTCACGCGCACACTTTTCCAAAATGACCATTTTACCCCTGGTCGCATTTCTAATTCTTTCATACACATAGAGACCTCATATGCACATTTCACAATTCAGTGAAATGATCAGCATAATTTTCTCTATTTTCTGGCAAAATATGGTACTCGTCGGCTACCAGCCCGATCTTTCCCATAATTACGATTTTGCCCCTGCATTCTCTTTCTGGCCTCATTGCTCATCTTCTCATCCTTCATCTTAAGTTCTAGAAATTCTCTTTCAATAACTCATCCCTTAAACTCTTCGGGAGTCATCGTTAATTGAAAGGCTCGACAACCCGCCCATATCAGGTTATCTTACACAGGAGCCAGCCCATATCAAGCTTCCTGCAGAATTCCTAGGCTTAAGACTTAGGATATTCCTCACATCCCTCATTTTGAACCTAGGCGAACTAGACCCAAAAATTGGGATGTTACATGTCGCGAAGAAAAATGGTTGTACGCTCGCCAAAGAAAGAACGGAGCATTTACAAGCGACAATGCTCGTATGATTGCTGAAAAAAATTGTAAGCACTAGCTACTTGCCTTATTTTGTGTTAGTAGACTATATATAATTATATCATTTTCCTTATGTTTGTTCTTTCTATGTTATAGAGTGATCTTAAACAACAAGAGTCCCATGGATCCTTCAAGTCAGATGGTAGGAATGACATCTTGACTTTTGCCACTGGGAAACAAGAACATGAGAGCCGTGTCAAGGGAGTTGGAAGAGGTGTGGGTATAAGAGATTACTTTGGATCATCTCAAAGACGTTCCCCACTTGTGGTGCCGAGGGCAGAGTTGGAATCCTTGCTCTCCATCATAAGGGTAGAGGCTAAGGAAGAGGCTTGGATAGAGGCTAGCACAAGTAGAAGCTTCAATTGAGGCGCGATTACAAGAGGGGTTCACAAAGATGAAGGAAGAAATGTTGTCCATGATGACATCAAGATAGCAAGAGCCAACTGATCCCCTCCTGCCCTCAAATGCAGCCCATCCAAGCACTAAGGAGAGCTGTTTATTGCCGCCGTCAGAGGATGCAGAACATTGTGATCTATACGTGGAGGATCCTCTTAGACGCTTAGTGGCACGTGGCTCCATCCATAGCCTAGGGGCAACTGTTCACCACATCCAAATTTAGGACGATCAATTAAGGGTGACAATTGAAGACGTGCTAATTGGAGATGCTCTTGTCCCAATTCCCACTGATGAGGTGAAGACAGTGAGCCAAGCAAAAGGGACTTTCATATTGTGGCCAAAGCATCTTATTTCGGATCATGTCACCTCATCCCCAGCCAAATTCCCACCCCTCCCACTTTGAATGCCATGCAACGTGTGATCCTATTGGCATATGACAAAATGTTCCATGTGGACGCGTTGCCTATGGATTCAGCTGTGGGCGACATGGGGGCACTGGCCTTCCTGGACCATGCGGACGTCAAATCTCTGATCACTCCCAAGGAAGAACTGACCTCCGGCTGTATCCAAGTGTTTTTGATGTAAGTATAATTTAAATGTAAACAACTAATGTCGTGTATGCATTACTTGTAGGTACATACAAGCTGAGTTGGTTTCCTCAAAGGGCAAACAAAAAAAGTTTGGAGTCCTATGCCCACTTCAGATTTATGCTAAAGGGACCTCTCAATCTTCGAGGCTTGCATACATTTCAAGGAGGCTCGGTGAAACCGATATGGATTATTTCTTCGCACCATATATGCAGGAGTAAGAATAATAATATTTCATTTTATTTCATATATACTAGTTTTGTATTTGCTTAATTATAATACTCATTCTCTTTCAACTAATCTCTACAGCAATCATTGGCAACTTGTCATCCTATGTAAGCATAGCTATAAAGTTTTCTTCTTATGCTCCCTCCATTACAAGCCCTCGGTTAATGTCAGGAAGATCATGAACACGTGAGTTCTCTTCTATACACAATGATCTTTGTGATAAATGGGTTACTAACTTATTAACTTTGGTCATAGGGCTATGAGGACGTTCGCAGTTGCAAGGGGCCTTAGGCACGCTAATTTGGTGAGGGACCCTGAATAGATCACACCGAAGGTAATAAAAGTATATATTAGGTGTTAGCTAGGTTCCCCGTTTTGATGATGATAAATAATTTGTATCTTGTTAACATTACAGAGTCGAAGGCAACCCAGAGAAAGCAACTTGTGCGGCTTCTACATAGTCAGACACATGGTCAATATTATCTTGGCAAATAGGATTGACCTAACTGAGGAGGTAAAATTGTATTTTTAATGATTTCATATTTCTTAATTGTCAATCTAATCTATATTAGTAATGCATTAATTTCTTTGATTTTGATTTCATATTTCAAATGTTTGATCAACCTGATCCATTTCCTGACCAAGATATTGAGGACCTGCGTAATCGGTGGGCAGAGTTTTTTGTTCAATTCCTTCCTTCTCAATAGTATTTGTCTTTCACTGAATACCTTTTTCTACTTTTCTGTTCAAATTGTAGCATTTTTGTATTGAATTTTATTCAATGAATAATATAATGAGCAATTGAATTATATATGTCTCTGGCATCTTGAACTGATGACGATCGATGATTGAGTCGTATATTATATTTGGGCAGTTTATTTATGAAGCTTCAGGCCAACGAAATGTATTAAATATAAACTTAATAACATCTACATCGGAGGTATATACTTGCCGGTGTAGAAAGAACATATATCATAATATAAATTTAATAACATCTACGTCGGACGTATATACAACCGGTGTTAACATTTGAATAATCTACATCGTCCCAATATTCAACCTGTGTTAACATTTGAATAATCTACCCCGTCCCAATATTCAACCGGTGTAGATGTTAAAAATAATACACCGGATGTAAATGTAAACCGCTGTAAAATTTAGACCGGTGTAAAAAAGTATACATTCTACACCGATCTTATGACCGGTGTAAAATGTCTCACTTTTTACACGGTCTATTTCTACATCGGTTGTATTGCGATGTTGAATGCCATTTTCAACCTGTGTAGAAATGCTTTTTTCCAGCCGTGTCTACTGAGCACTTATACTATTCTCTGTTTATGCTCTTCTTTAATTTTATTATGCTATTTTGTTTTCTTTCAATGCTAGCTAGCAATGTTCTTTCTCATTGTTCTAGAACATCTTTCTAACTTTGTGATTCAACACTATATTTCCCAGTGGGTCACACATCTCTAGGCTACTCTGGCCTGAGCACCTTTCAATTAAGCATGCTACTGGGTTAGGGCTAGGTTACACTTTGTATGGCTCTGAGCCCTAACATTCTTTTTCTTATATAACTGTGTTCTAACTTTACTCTGCCTTAGACCCTATTATCTGGGTCTCTTTGGCCTTTTAATCTCTTCATCCTCTTCTAGAGGATCTATCTGTTCATGCTTATCTATTCTTAAGACATATAGGGTTCTCTCTTCTGTTCCTCAGGCATACTCTTACAATCTTTTGAACTCCAGTACTCAGATTTAAACTATGGACTCCGTCTTCGTTTAAGAGAACTAAGTTCAGTCTAGAGGCTGATTGAAAATATCATGGATAGTCTCTCTGTATGAGTTAATCAACACCTTGTCCTTGGTGATTGTCTTATCAGAAAGATATTAAGTTGTCCTCTTCTTCATGATTCATATTATCCTTTCTTTAGGCTAGGTTATTTCACGACTCGGAATCACCCACTGTCGTCCTAAACCTTTTAAGAAATATCGGATTCTGGGATATCACTCCCTTGTGAATCATGTTAGGATCAACTATAATTCTTCTGAAAGACTTTAACCAATGAACTAAGTTACAGGGTTAGCTATTCCCCTATAGTTGATAACTCAACAGATAATTCTCCAGCACTATATTCCGTAGCCCATCTTACTTATCAAGACTTTACTGAATCTCTCTTTTATTCAGGAGTTCTTCTTAACTTTCTTTCTTGTGACTTACCATAAGCTATTTCCATTTCAATCATGGCCTAGCCATATACAAACTGCCATCTGCAATTCGCCATTGGTAATTGCCATAGGCCTTTGCCTTCTATTATTACAGATCCGTATCATAACTCTCTCATCTCATCTCATCTCATTTAAATTTGTGCTCTATCTGCGAGCAATATGTATAAGATCTAACTCTTATTTAAAGAGTGATCTTAGCTCAGTTGAGTCTAGCTTTATCTGAGAGCCATTCTTTTTAGATCCACCTCTTATATAAAGAGTGATCTGGATATAATCTCTTTACTATTATCTGATGTTCTTTCTGTATACCATTTCTTTCGATAGAGTTATAACACTACCACTCTCTTGGTACTTGCTGTAACCCTACCATAAGAAATGGCCCTGAGTACTGTATCCATAAGCTTGTAGAAATACATGAGTAACCTCTATCATACTATAACTGACTATCCCACTTACTAGGACTGTCTGTTATTCTGGGTACATTATATTGCTTACCTATTTCAGGTTTCTCATCTAACTGATTCTTGTTATTATCTTATCTCAAACTCTTATTCCTATTTCTTATTGGAAATTATGCCCTAGGGGCCAATCATTGTATTATGAACATAAGCTTATCTCATATACAAGCCATGTCACTATGCCCTTTGACCTGAGATGATCATGGATTCCTACATGACAAACGATCAGCTTTGACCTAGTCAAAAGTCACTTTTGACTGAGTGATCATAAAGACTATGTTCGGGCTCAGTGGTTTTTCATGTGGAGGAATATGAATGGTCAAGATGGAATTTTTCCTTCACATTCGTAGAGTGATATTACTGGGCCCCTCGATGAGTGAGTTTGAGAAATGTATGGCCATACTATAATGGAAAGGTTGCTCCATTTCTATAGTCAGACTACTCAGGGATCGAGAAAGTAACGGTAAGGAACAGGAGGATGACGTTCTCCATGCCTCATCTATGACCAAAATATCGTGTAATAAAAGGGACGTGATGTGGTTGTATGAAAGGTTATATCGTTCATCGATCCTCATATTTTGGGTAGTCGTAATGTCTTGCTAGAGACCGCTTACGACTTGTAGATCAATATAGTAACTGGACCACTGCCAACTTCATATGGGCCTACAGGGTTTCACACAAATTAGCCCAACATGAGCTGTGATGTCCAGATTCATTGAATCTAAGATATGTCCAGATTCAATGAATAATTTGTTGGAGATTATGCCCTAGGGGCCAATCATTATGTTATGAACATTGTTGATTTATGAATTTCTTAATTATGTTATCACATTATTTGCATACATGGCTGGAAAAAAGCATTTCTACACCGGTTCAAAATGGCATTAACATCTCACATACAACTGGTGTAGAAACGGACCGTGTAAAAAGTGAGACATTTCACACCGGTCACAAGACCGCTGTTGAATGTATACTTTTTTACACCGGTCTACATTTTAAAGCGGTTCACATTTATATCTGGTGTATTATTTTTAACATCTACACTGGTTAAATTTTGGGACGGGGTAGATTATTTAAATGTTAACACCGGTTGAATATTGGGATGGTGTGTAGAATGAATATTTTTTTACACCGGTCTACATTTTAAAGCGATTCGAATTTACATCCGGTGTATTATTTTTTAACATGTACACCGATTGAATATTGGGACGGTATAGATTATTCAAATGTTAACACCGGTTGTTTATACGTCCGATGTAGATGTTATTAAATATATATTATGATATATGTTCTTTCTACACCGGCAGGTATATACCACCGATATAGATGTTATTAAATTTATATTTAATACATTTCGTTGGCCTAAAGCTTCATAAATAAACTGCCTAAATATAATATACGACTCAATCATCGATCATCATCAGTTCAAGATGCCAGAGACATATATAATTTAATTGCTCATTATATTATTCATTTAATAAAATTCAATACAAAAATGCTACAATTTGAACAGAAAAGTAGAAAAAGGTTTTCAGTGAAAGACAAATACTATTGAGAAGGAAGGAATTGAACAAAAAACTCTGCCCACCGATTACGCAGGTCCTCAATATCTTGGTCAGGAAATGGATCAGATTGATCAACATCTAAAATATGAAATCAAAATCAAAGAAATTAAGGCATTACTAATATAGATTAGATTGACAATTAAGAAATATGAAATAATTAAAAATACAATTTTACCTCCTCAGTTAGGTCAATCCTATTTGACAAGATAATATTGACCATGTGTCTAACTATGCAGAAGCCGCACAAGTTACTTTCTTTGGGTTGCCTTCGACTCTGTAATGTTAACAAGATACAAATTATTTATCATCATCAAAATGGGGAACCTAGCTAACACCTAATATATACTTTTATTACCTTCGGTGTGATCCATTCAGGGTCCCTCACCAAATTAGCGTGCCTAAGGCCCCTTGCAACTGCGAACGTCCTCATAGCCCTATGACTAAAGTTAATAAGTTAGTAACCCATTTATCACAAAGATCATTGTGTATAGAAGAGAACTCACGTGTTCATGATCTTCCTGACATCAACCGAGGGCTTGTAATGGAGGGAGCATAAGAAGAAAACTTTATAGCTATGCTTACATAGGATGACAAGTTGCCAATGATTGCTGTAGAGATTAGTTAAAAGAGAATGAGTATTATAATTAAGCAAATACAAAACTAGTATATATGAAATAAAATGAAATATTATTATTCTTACTCCTGCATATATGGTGCGAAGAAACAATCAATATCGATTTCACTGAGCCTCCTTGAAATGTATGCAAGCCTCAAAGATTGAGAGGTCCCTTTAGCATAAATCTGAAGTGGGCATAGGAATCCGAACTTTTTTTGTTTGCCCTTTGAGGAGACCAACTCAGCTTGCATGTACCTACAGGCAATGCATACAGGACATTAGTTGTAAGATTTAAACTTTGTTATTACATATATTTACATTTAAATTATACTTACATCAAAAACACTTGGATACAGCCGGAGGTCAGTTCTTCCTTGGGAGCGATCAGAGATTTGACGTCCGCATGGTCCAGGAAGGCCCGTGCCCCCATGTCGCCTACAACTGAATCCATAGGTAACGTGTCCACATGGAACATTTTGTCATATGCCAATAGGATCACACGTTGCATGGCATTCAAAGTGGGAGGGGTGGGAAGTTGGCTGGGGGATGAGGCGACGTGATTCGAAACAAGATGCTTTGGCCACAATATGAAAGTCCCTTTTGCTTGGCTCACTGTATTCACCTCATCAGTAGGAATTGGGACAAGAGCATCTCTAATTAGCACGTCTTCAACTGTCACCCTTAATTGATCGTCCTGAATTTGGATGTGGTGAACAGTTGCCCCTAGGGTATGGATGGAGCTATGTGCCACTAAGCGTCTAAGAGGATCCTCCACATATAGATCACAATGTTCTGCATCCTCTGACAGCGGCAAGCAACAGCTCCCCTTAGTGCTTGGATGGGCTGCAGTTGAGGGTGGGAGAGCATCATCAGTTGGCTCTTGCTACCTTGATGTCATCATGGACAACATTTCTTCCTTCATCTTTGTGAACCCCTCTTGTAATCGCGACTCAATTGAAGCTTCTGCTTGTGCCCTAGCCTCTATCCAAGCCTCTTCCTTAGCCTCTGCCCTTATGGTGGAAAGCAAGGATTCCAACTCTGCCCTCGGCACCACACGTGGGGAACGTCTTTGAGATGCTCCAAAGTAATCTCTTATACCCATACCTCTTCCAACTCCCCTGATATGGCCCCCATGTTCTTGTTTCCCAGTGGCAATAGTCAAGATGGCATTCCTACAATCTGACTTGAAGGATCCATGGGACTCTTGTTGTTTAAGATCACTCTATAACATAGAAAGAACAAACATAAGGAAAATGATATAATTATAGTCTACTAACACAAAATAATGCAAGTAGTGCTTACAATTTTTTCAGCAATCATGCGAGCATTGTCGCTTGTAAATGTTCTGCTCTTTCTTTGGCGAGCGTACAACCATTTTTATTCGCGACGTATCGGAGAGAGGGGTCAAGAAGAACACTAGGTTCTGACCCAGCATTTTCTTCTAGCCTCTTCCTCTTGGCCCCCAGCAACTCTCTTTCTGCCTTCGCATAACCCCCTCGAGACATTGTGTGGGGGCAATCATTCTTGAGGGCGTATTCAATCGCTTTTGCCCTTTTTTCCTACAAGACATGAAGTAGTTAAAATCAATACATATGATATTCTGATACGTTTTCTGCCAACACATACAAAAGGATACACTCACCATTGATGCTGGCGTGGTCCGAATCCTAACAAATTCTTCCAACGCAGCTTCGTCGATAAATTGATACTTGCTGCATGGAGAAGGTTGAGGATGACCACTTCTGTCCTGTCCATGCACATACTGAGGAGCTAGTTGTGACTTGAATTCCCTCCAACGCTCAGCGCAATAAGACAACGTCTTCTTCTTCAAGAACTCATTTTTGGGAACATCGTAAGTGAGCTGCAATATTTGCCATTGAAAGCAGAGTAATCAACCAACAGTTGTGTATTTGGTATTGCTCTGCATGCAATATTAGATAGTTCCTATACCCGGATAGTGTCCCAAATTTGATTCTTCATGCGATCATCCACAGCATCCCAAGTCAAATAGGTGATGCTAGGCTTGTTGCGTGCTAGGAGGCTGACAAAACTTACGTACTTTGTCCTGTGTTCACTAGTTGGGTTCCAGTTTCTGTCAAACTCTATCGGAAGCAGTTTCCCCTCTATCCTGTCCTTCGTAATGTCTTTCAAACGAGTTGCACTTCTGCCCTTCCTTTGCATAGTGGCGCTTGGAGCATCGCTAGCCTCAATCTGAGTAACTCTATCCCCCATATTCCTATGTATGCAATAACAACATCAAAAACATTGAAAATAGCCTTAACCCTTTTTCCTTCAACCCGTCAGAGTACACAAAACTTGTTCCTTTAGCAGTTATGAATGGAAAGATGTGCAAGCATTCATCAGGAAAAATAGAAAATCTAGATTAAATGAACATAAAAATGGCGAAGCACGTACATAGGGGAACATAATGCAGAGAACACGTACACAAAATAGCAGAACGAGAGAGACAACAGAGAAGAACGACTGAGCACGAAGAAGGTAGAAGCCTCGCGAAAACCACAGAGCACAACGAGCGGAGATATGACAGAGTACGTGAGAAATGAGAATGATGGTCGCGCCAAGGGGCGGGCTTAAAAAATGAATATAAACATTTTACAGTGGATATAAATTATTCTAACCCGGGTAAAAAAATAACCGATGTAAAATTAAAACATTTTACAGCAGATAAAGTATAAAATCGGTGTAAAAAATAACACCGTCTAAAATATAACACCAGATAAAGTATAACCCGGTGTAAAATCGAACTATAATTTATTTACAAATTAGACTTTTTACACCGGATAGCACTTAAGACAGGTTTTAATGTTGTAGTTATTTTATTAAACACCATCATCATATATATCATTCCATCCTTGGCATCACAACATTCTTATTAGAACAAGAATCTGTCTCTGTTATTATTACATCAAAATCATATACGTCAAGAATCTGTCTCTGTTATTATTTAGACTACATCAAAAACAAGAAACACATAGAAATTAATCAGAATCCACTTCTTCTTCATTTAATTTTAGTAAACCTACTGAAAAAGAAGGGATCTCATAAAAAGAATCATTATTGTCAACAACCCTTTTTCCTTGGAGCGCGACAGACCATCTTTCATTTTGAGGATCAGTGATATAGAACACTTGCTTTGCTTGGTCTGCCATAATGAAAGGCTCATCCCCAAAACTTGTATTATTCAAATCCACCAGTGTAAATCCTAACTGATCGACCATAACACCGTTGTTTACATTAGCCCACTTGTATTTGAACACGGGAACTTTGAATTTGGAGTAGTCCACCTCCCAAATCTCTTCAACAATGCCATAATAAGGGATGACTGCTAATTTAGGATTGTTGTCTTTTGAACTAGAGAAATGCATAGCTTCAGCCACTAACATAACACCACTGTTTTGCACGCTACTTCTATCATCTAGGGACTTCGTATAAAAGGAATACCCGTTGATATCAAATAAATTCCAACAGATCACATTATGTTCAGGACCACATGCCAACCATCTAACTGTATTAGAAACACAATCCTCATTTTCAACCTCCAGTTTGAACTAATATGCAAAAGATTTGTTGTGTTCTCTAATCAGCCTTTGCTCTGTCATCCTATTATTTTTTTTTCGGACAAGATCTTTATGAACAGCAATATAGTCTTGAACTTCATTAATGTTATTCAAGATGTGTAAGTGTATTTTCTGCAATTCATTACGATCAACACTCCTCACCGACATTCCGTGTTGACCCCCCTGTTTGGCGCGGGGTTTGTGGAGACCAGTAAGTCTTACTTTAGACAGGTAATGTTGACAAAAATCCATAGCGTCTTCGGCAACATATTTTTGAACAACGGATGCTTCGGGCCGATTTGGATTCTTCATATACCCTTTAAGGATTTTCATGTATCTTTCAAATGGGTACATCCATCGTAAGTATACAGGGCCACACAGTTTTATCTCTCGCACTAGATGAACGATGAGGTGTACTATGATGTCAAAAAAGGCAGGAAGAAACTATTTTTCAAGATGGTACAAAATAACATAACCCTCGTGCTCCAATTCCTCCAACTTTTCAGTCTCAAAGACTTTGCCACATATAGCATTAAAGAAGAAGCAAAGTCGGGTTACAATGTGTCTCAAATCATTTTGAAGGATTCCTTAAACAGCCACTAGGAGTAGTTGTTGCATCAATACATGACAATCATGAGACTTTTGGCCTACTAATTTCAAATCTTTCATGGACATAATCCTCTTAAGATTAGATGAGTACCCAGAGGGAACTTTGATTCCTTGCAAACACTCACAAATACTTCTTCTCTCAGCCTTGGACAAGATGTTAGTTTCTTCAACATGATAGCTCCCCTCACCATCTGGCCTCGGATGTAAATCCTCCCGTATTCCCATTTCTTTCAAATCCAATCTTGCCTTCAAACTATCTTTGGAACTACCATGTGTGTTGAGAAGTGTTCCAACAATGCTGTCACACACATTTTTCTCCATATGCATCACATCAAGACAGTGCCTTACATGAAGATGTCGCCAATACGAAAGCTCAAAGAACACAGATCTTTTTTTCCATACATTTTCTCACTTTTCTTGGTAATCTTACCGAAAGTGACATTGATGTCTTTCACCTTTTCATAAACTTGTTCGCCAGTCAATGGCTTTGGAGCATTTTCAAATTCTTGGCCGCCATAAAATTTCTTCTTTAGTCGACGGTATAGGTGGGCTTGTCTTAGAAATCTCCTATAACCTAGGTAGACTGTCTTTCTTCCATGACGAAGTTGATAGTAGCAAGTCCCTTCCTCATAAATCGAACATGCTTTATGGCCCTTAACACTATACCCTGACAAATTTTTGTATGCAGGAAAGTCATTAATTGTACAAAAGATCATGGCCTGCATATTGAAGACCTCCTTCTTAACAGCATAAAAAACATTCACACCTTCCCATAGCTTCTTCAAATCTTCGATCAAGGGTGTTAGGTAAATGTCTATGTCATTTCCCGGTTATTTTGGTCCTGAGATCAGCATAGACAACATTATATACTTCTGTTTCATACACAACAAGGGAGATAGGTTGTAAATCACCAGAAGGACGGGCCATGAACTATGTATACTACTAAGGCTACTATAAGGGTTCATTCTATCTGTACTAAGTCCAAGCCTTAGGTTTTGTGGTTCTTTGCCAAACTCGGAAAATAAGTCATCAATCTTCTTCCATTGCAAAGGTCAGCAGGATGACGAATCTTTCCATCATTAATCCTTTCATTTGCATGCCATAACATTTTCTTTGCATCATCTTCATTAGAAAAAAGTCGCTTAAACCTTGGTAAAATTGGAAGATACCATAACAACTTGGCAGGAGAGTTGTTTGATCTGTACCTTGGTGTCTTACATATTGGACATTTCTCCTCATCTTCAAACTCTTTCCTGTACAATATGCAATCATTTGGGCATGCATGAATCTTTCTATACTGCATGCCTAAAGGACCTATTATTTTCTTCGCATCATAGTAGCGTTTGGGTAACGCATTTTCTTCAGGAAATATGTCCTGTAACAACTCAAGCAATTCTGAAAAACCACTGTCACTCCATCCATGCCGAGCTTTCACACTTACCAAGCTCAACACCGCATTCAACAGGTTATATTTTCTGCACCCTGGGTATAGAGACTTTTATGCATTATTGCACATATTACCATAAGCATGTGACCTCATAAAAGCATCTTCTCCAACATCACGAATCATGTCCTCTACTCGATCATCAGTATCCATATCATCATCAAAGGTCTGTTCCACTTGTTCACCATTCTATACCCATACCGTGTAACTCTTGCAAAACCCCTCATAAATTAGATGAGTGTAAATATCAGCAGGACTTTGTTTTCTCTCATTCAAACAACTCACACAAGGACAATAAAACCTTCCATTGTCATCATCACCATTCCGTTTACCAAAATCCAAAAACTCCTTCACCCCCTTAGCATACTCAACACTTGTTCGTTTAGCATTTATCCAACTACGATCCATATTTGTGGAAGACTAAGAAACTAGAAAAATAGAAAACAAGAAACCATTACGTTGCAGCTAATGCATGGAGAGAATAAATTTTCAGTTCTCGAGAGGAGTTCAAAACAAAACTCACCGTCTGTGAAGCGCCGAGAAGACTTAACGAGCGAACCAGGGAAAAATGAGAGATGGAAGGCGCGAGAAATGTACCAAATGAAAGAGTATTTGGTAAAAAAAAATAAGAAAAAAGTTTATTCTATAATAAAATATACACCGGACAAAATGTTACACCGGTGTAGATATATATAACAGTTGTAGAGAGTATATTTTATACCGGCCACTATATATAAACCGGTGTAAAATATATCAGTTTTTTTAAGTGATAGACCGTACCCTACTTTGTCATCAACTTTTACACAAAAAAATATATATATCAGAATATATAAAAGTTGCAATCTTTCACTACTCATCAGACTCAGAGTTTTGGGAGTCATCAGATTGGCTGAGATCAACAGGATTAAAGAAGCTATCACGGGGTTGATGGCGGCGAACTTCTGAGCGAAAATCTCTGAAACTTGCTTTCAGTCTGTCAACTTTTCGATTCAGTTCTTCCACGGAGTCCTCTAGCCCATTGAAGCGCAGTATGAGTTCCTCAAGGCACTCCATCAGAGTCACAACCAGGGAAGCAGGAGAAGGAACAGAAGGGTGAGGATCAGGATGTTTGTCTTCAAAGTCATCTCTGTTTCTTTTGTGGGGCAGAGAAGGAGGCGTGCGTGAAGAAGAGGCCATTGGAGGAGTCAGATAGATGAAAAGAAAATAAAACAGAGATAAAGTGATGAGACGATATGTACAGATCGATCATAGGAATGGTATACATATATATATGGTTCATGATCAATAAGAATATAGAAGAATGCAATTGGCCTTCTATCATAATGACTACAAATGTTGGGAACCGAAGAAGTGAAATGAACGATCTGAAGAATAAAGAAAGCGCGCGGGAAAGCATAGACAGGAAACTGAAGAGGCAGATAGGACGAAGCTAATATGCACTGGGTGTTTATATTTTAAATCGGTTACTTTTAAAACCGGTGTAAAAATTTAATTTTTTTTAAATCGTCTTCTCCTCAGTGACCGGTTTAAAAGTGGGAGTTAGATGAAAAATAAACGGATTATCAGCAACATATGCAGAATAAGAAACTTGTTAAACTTCATTATATTCATTCAAATTAAACTTTACTAACTAACTTTGCATCTTGAAATCTAAAAAAAAAAGACCTCGCTCTATCAACCTAGCTAGCTATATAAATACAATATCATCAACTCCTCATTAATTCTTTTCATTACATCAAAAAGGAGGTAGGGAATAGAGAAAGGCAGGGGTGACCCCGTTTTCACTGATCATCATCATCATCTTCCGAATCAGTATTTTGGGAGTTGGAATTAGGATCAACAACAGGATGAAATAAACTATCATCCTGTTGATGGCAATAAACTTCAGAACAGAAGGCTCTAAAATGTTCATTCATCCTCTCCACTTTCAGAGCCAGTTCTTCCACCGAGCGCTCCAGGGCATTGAAGCGCGGGATGTGTAATATCCCTAATTTTCTATACTGATTTATATGTACAGATTGAATGAAATATACGAATTATTTTTCAGGAAGAAGATGTGGTTATTTATGTAAAGAAAGGGATTAAATTGAAAAAGAAAGGAAATAAAGGGACTTGATTGCAATTATGGAAAGGTTAAGGTTAAGAAGGAAAAGTAGACAAAAATGTGGGGTCCTTAAGTGTACTTTTAGCCAAATAAAGGGACTTAGTTTAAAAGAAGAAAAGTTTCCGGGGCAAAAGTGTAATTATGAAAACCTGGACCGGAAATAGGCAAAAATAGTGACCGTACTCCGATCAGCCCCATATTTTATCAGAAGATAGAGCAGGTGACGCCGGGTAATCCAGCATAATACATGAATTTTTCAAGACTCCAGATAGCAGAAATTGATCTGATAGTCTAAAAGTTATAAAAATTCCTACCGGATATCCTAGATTTCAGATCTATGTGAGAAATTACAGGATGATGCGTCCTCATGGGGCAGAGGTCAAAAAAATGACAGAATACCGATAGGAGGTCTGTAGGAAAAGTTATTCACAAATTAGAAAATCCAGACGGGAGTGTGAGGCCTCCGGGTATCCGATAGGGAGATTTATCGGTATTTAAAAAGGGACTGAATGAGTTCGGATGACCTCAGTAGATGACCGTTATAACCCACAGGGATGCCTAAGAACAGTAGGCCAGTGTATCTGGTAAAAGGACCCGGTGTCCGGATATGTGTATAAACGGTGTATGTTAGACAAAAGGCTCGATGAACTTTGCCTGAGGAAGATTTCTCGTAATACGGGCCATGGAGGTAATGGACCATGAAAGGCCCAATAATGGCGCCATCAAAGGCCCAATAAGACTCTTGGACTGATAGGTGGGCCAGTGTCCGGCAGAACCCCGAAAAAGTGCAAAATTACAAAAATGCCCCTGTGTAGTACTAAAGGGGTAGCAGGTGTATGAAGGGCATTTTGGTCATTTTGGACAGGCCTAGAGGCCAAGACATATATAGGTGAGGTTAACCAGAGTCAGTATATGCCCTGACAGAGTACATAAAGGTGTAAAATGATAGTTTTGCCCTTAGGGTTAAGATAGTGCATGAAAGGGGCACCTAGGGGTATTTTGGTCATTTCGCATGGGATCTGTAATTGAGTTTAGACCCAGTATAAAAATGTTAATGATATGAAGGATCCAGATACTAAATTTAAGGTCAAGAGACATAATATGGATTTTCAGAAAAATTAGATTCAGAAAACGGTTCAGTTTTCAAGGCGACGGACGGGCCGGTACCTGATTGGACCGGAAAGCTTCTAGAAGGCTTCTAGCTCCCTCCAATTTTCCCATGTGAAGAATGTGAGGGGTGAGGTGTCCCTTGAGGTGTCCCCTTGATGATGCAGTAAAGGAATAAAAGAAAAATAGGAAATTCTGGAAAAACGAGGACCACAAGTTCATAAGGCTTCAAAATTACAAGAATGCCACTCATCTAAACTATAAATACCCCCTAGCTCTTCATTCTCACGGCCAAGAAGCAATTTTAGATTGATAAGGAAGTTCTTGAGAGAGAAAGTGAGAAAAAGAAAGAAGAAAGGAAGTTTTGGTGAAGTTGGAAGCAGTATAGAAGTTCTGAAGTTCTGCTTTTAAGGTAGTAACTAATCCTAGCTTTTATGTAATGTCTTTGTGAATTGTTGTGCTATTGTTTGGTTTGATTGTTGTCTTCTATGTTATGCTTGAAGCTCTATTACAATGCTATGATCATATGTTATTGAATATGGAAGCACGCAGCATACTTATCTGTACACAATCACAAGCAAGCACTGTCACTCTGCATTACATATATTGTTATGATTATTACTACTGAGATTCCCTCGAATCTCATCCCAAATAACCCATTACAGGGGAGACTATGTTGAAGTAAATTTTGGAAATCTGGAAGGACGCCGTTAGGCTGCCAAAATTCTGGTAAAGTAGTAAAGAAAGGAACTGATACGTACTGTGTACGTAGGTACTGTCTAATGAGGCTGGAAGTGAGTGGACCTAGCCGGTTCATCTAGTCTTTCCTGGGTACTTACGTAGAATGGTAGTTCTTACGGGAATTACCGAATCGGTACAAGATCGGTTACTTTCTAAAGACGAAGTATAGCCATTATGCTGCCGGATTTCTGGAGGAAAGGATGTATTAGAAATATGAGAATTTTGTACATGTCCTAATGAACAATAAAATATCCTCCCTTAGACTCCTCAGAGTACACTTGCGGAAGCAATATTAGCTCGATTATATCTTAACTTAAGCCCAGAAATTCAAAATTTCTACTCTTAAGTTCCTTATTCTGAACCTTTAATTTGAGAACTGATTAATCTCATTCTACACAACCAAATGAGGCTTATTACCTATCCACGTAATGCCCCAGATGTGTGCTACTACCACACCGAATTTCATGACCAAATTCCTTCGTTTACTAGGTCAAACTGAGGTCAGAACACTGCTACCTCAGGACCTGGGAATTTCTCTCTTAATTTCTCATTCACAAATTAAACATGCCAAACAATATTTATTATTGAATAACAAAATGTCATACAACAAGTCAGACACAAAATTCTCATATTTCTATTACATATTTTTCTGCCCGAATTTCGGCAGTATAACCGCTAGGCTTCATCTGTACAAAGAACTGAACTGTACTGATTCGGTAATTCCCTCAGGAGAACTACCATTCTACGTAGTACCCAGGAAAGACTGGATGAACCGGCTAGGTCCACTCACTTCCAGCCTCCTTAGACAGCACTACGTACACAATACTTATCATATTCTGATGTTCAGTCTTTAATTTGGCAGCATAACGGCGTCTCTCTAAATTCTTAAAATTCACTTCAACATAATCTCCCTGTAATGGGTTAGACATGGGGAATGAGATTCGGGGGAATCTCAGTAGCAACAATCATAACAATATATGTAATGCAGAGTGACAGTGCTTGCTTGTGATTGTGTACAGATAAGTATGCTGCGTGCTTCCATACTCAATAACATATGATCATAGCATTGCAGTAGAGCTTCAAGCATAACATATAAGACAACAATCCAACCAAACAATAGCACAACAAATCACAAAGCCATTACATAAAAGCTAGGATTAGTTACTACCTCAAAAGCTTAGCAGAACTCTACTATCTCTATACTGCTTCCAGCTCCACCAGAACTTCCTTTCTTTCTTTCTTTCTCCTTCTCTCTCTTCTTTCTCTCTCTTTCTTGCCCAAAACCGTGATGCATGAAATGGGAGGGGGAGGGGGTATTTATAGTTTCCCTCAATGGCATTTCTGTAATTTTGAAGCCATCTGAACATGTGGTCCTAGTTTTTCCTGGAATTTCCTGTTTTCTTTTATTCCTTTTTACTGCATCACCCAGGACACCTAACCGGGACACCTCAGCGGACACCTCAGCAGCACATTTCTCACATGTCTAAAACCCGGGACACCTCATCAGCTGACTCAGCCTGCTAACTCATCGGTCCAGAGTCTTGCACCGTAATACGTGTCCTTAGCTTTATCTGCTTCCTTTAGATCAGTGCCATGTGGCGACAAGGTGGGTCCCTTCACTCCATCCAATGCTATCCAGATAAGTCCAAGACTCTATCTGATCACCTCCTCGGTTATCGTGCCAACCGAGTAACTTTACTTTACTGAGAAGTCATTAAATCATTATTTTAATGTCACTTTTCCCCCTGAATCACTGGGCCTGCGTTTTTGGGCCTGGGAATATGATCTTGGGTCTCTGATCCAGCCCAAGTACTCTGATGGCACGATTCCCAAGAAACACCCCTTGGCAAATTACCAAAATCCCCTTAGTCTCTCTTTCTTTACTTTATTAGGTCTAGGGGCATTATTGTCTTTTCGCATCTTACCAGAGTACTCTCTGACCCTGGTCAACTATCCAGATAACTTCCCTGGACTGTCTAACCTTAGGCAAATGACCAAAATACCCTTTACTCATTCTTCAGCTGTTCTATAATATAGGGGCATTTTCTTCATTTCGCACCTTTTTCCCGGACACCGGCCCCTTTTACCACTGGACTGATCTAATGGGCCTGGGCCTTCCCTGGTGTCACTAAAGGCCTTAGAAACACTGTATGGCCTCTGGCCACAGTCCGATCATCTCTATTCGGACTGCCTTTCCTTTACCGATTATAACTGTAAATTCCCATCTTCCGGAATTTTTACAGAAAAATCGGGACCTCAAATCAAAATTCTGTGTTGCGTCATTCAACCCATAATTCTTTTCTCTATCTCCCGGTATTTTCATATATTTTATCCGGACCGGGCTGTTTTTGCCTGAAAGTACGCTCTCGCGCACACTTTTCAAAAATGACCATTTTACCCTTGGTCACATTTCTAATTCTTTTATACACATAGAGACCTCATATGCACATTTCACAGTTCAGTGAAATGATCAGCATAATTTTTTCTATTTTCTGGCAAAATATGGTACTCATCGGCTACCAGCCCGATCTTTCTGAAAATTACGATTTTGCCCCTACATTCTCTTTCTGGCCCTGTTACTCATCTTCTCATCCTTCATCTTAAGTTCTAGAAATTCTCTTTCAATAACTCATCCCTTGAACTCTTCAGGAGTCATCGTTAATTGAAAGGCTTGACAACCCGCCCATATCAGGTTATCTTACACAGGAGCCAGCCCATATCAAGCTACCTGCAGAATTCCTAGGCTTAAGACTTAGGACATTTCTCACATTCCTCATTTTGAACCTAGGTGAACTATCCCGATTCTGTAGGTTAAAGACTTAACTCATCTTTAAATCCTGAAGGACTTAGCTCATCCCTCGGATTCCTACAAAATATAGGTAAGTAGTCCGCCCATATCAGATTACTACCCTGGGACTACGGGTTTAGCTGCCTGCCCATATCAGACTACTTCCCAGTTCTCCTAGACCAAAAATCGGGATGTTACAAACAACAACTATCCTTTAATAATAGATATTGTTTAGCATGTTCTAAATATCTGATCGGCATGCTTAACTGATATGTGATGGATGTATGCATGTGTATGTAAGAGTGAATGCTGAAAATTGTTTCTGTGAACAGTAAATCTGAGGAGACCTATTGATGTTTGATAAATTATTAAAAATAGTAAATGGATGAATAAATGTCTGAAATTTTTATGATAAAGAGTAAACATATTAAGATTTAATTTCGTATATAATATGCCTCTTTTGGATGTCTACACATGGAGTTATAAATTTCCAAAGTTGGAACTAGAATACTGGATTTAGGAGAAAAATATAGGATGAATAGTAAAATTGAAACATTGACCCACGGTGATTTGGTCAAATATTGGTCAATAAATGATTTTTCCCTTAAATATAATTGAGTCATATTTATGTAGCAATTGGAACCACTTTATTTCGATTTTTGTATATTTAATTATGATTTTTCGAAGTCAGGTCACTCATGTGGAATTTACACAGTGAACAGTACCTGAGGAGAGTAAAATTCCAGATTGAGATATTGGACTTCAATGACCTGGAAAGTGGTTCTAAATGCTACCAAATGATCCCTAAAATGTATAAAAATAAGGACATTTCATTTTGGTATCAGAGCAAAGGATTCTGGCTTAGGAAATGCTCTGAATAGATGATTTATAGATAGATATACTATGATAAAGCTGTCATAATTGACACTAAGATAGTGTTTGCAGGATGACTAGATATAGATCTGGATCCGAAACTACAGTGAACCAGTGGGATCCTAGACCAGAGGTCTCTAGTTCGGATAGTTCAGAAGAGGAGATAATGAGCAATAATTCTGATCCTTGGATATCTCCAGTAGTAAGTGACTCAGAAGTGGATAGTTTGTCCGTAGGATCAAATCTTGTGGTGTATGATCAGGAGAAGAAGGGGATAAAAGGTCCTATTCCTGCCATTCCCATAAATGTGGTACCTCCAAATATAGCAGACAATTCAAGATCCAGCCAAGTACTTGATCAGATTAATGCGCCAGGTCCCAGTAGACCCGAAGTGACATTAGTAGAGATATATTTGGGAAATCTAATCGTAAGAATGATATCAGGGAGGAACCTGAGTAGAGAACAATTTGAGAGCTCGATAGTATTAGCCCGACAGCTATATGGGCTGAGGCAGACCCTGATCAAAAATGTAGATCAAGGTTATATGGTTTATTAGAATTTCATCACAAGAGTAAAAGCGATATATCAAGCCTGGGATCCAAATGTATTAACCCTAGGGCTTTGGCTAGAAATTATGGACGATGTATTGCCAACTACTCCTACCTGGAGATCAGAGTTGGATTGATATTTTGATAAAGAACCATATTGTACTGTATCCGACTGGATCTACTTGGTAGGAGAGTATATTAGAATAAAGTTTAAGAAGAATTAGGGTAATGTTTTCAATGTACGTAATGTATAAAAGATCAGTACAGTAGCATATGTATGACTGTGACATGTACCTTGTATGCTATGTTTGAAATGAAATAAGAAATGTTGTTTATCGCATTCCCTTCTATGTTATAGCATAACAAAATGGTTCGAACAAGAAGAATGATTCCAGCAGAGGAACCACAAGAAGCTGGAAATCTTAATCAGATAATTTTAGAGCGATTAGAACAACAAAAAATGATTGAGGAAATACGGGCAGCTCAGGCAAGTAATGAGCAGGAAAGAGATGCCGCTATAGCTGCAGCAGTAGCTGAGGCAAGCAACCTGAGGCCACCCGAGCCTTCAGGATCAGCTAGTAGAGAACCACAGCCGGTATAGCCCCAGAGACGGGTTGACCCAAGAAAGGATGCAGCTAGCATCCAGCAATGGATGATCAGATTCTGTAAGTACAATCCTCTGATATTTGAAGGAACATTCGAGGTGCAGATAGCTGAGGATTGGATTAGCAGATTAGAAAAGATCTTCAAGGTTCTTGACTGCCCAACGGAAACCAAAGCTCAGATGGCTATCTATTAGCTAGAGAAAGATGCTGATAGGTGGTGGAAGAATACTGAGCTACTTCTGCAAGCAAGAGATATCCCGATCACTTGGGAAGTGTTTCTTGAGCAGTTTTATGGAAAGTATTTTCCTCAATCAGTGAAAGATGAAAGAGAGGCGGAATTCCTTGTACTGAGATAAGGAGAGAAGGAGTCGTTTGATGAATACCTTGCTAAGTTCATCCGGCTATCTCAATATTCCACTTATCTGCGCCAAGTGGATGATGAATGCTGGATGACAGAAAGAATGATTCGAGGGCTGAACTCTACGCTAAAGGAGAAGTTAACTCCTTAACAATACAGCCAGTTTAATAAAGCTGTGGAAGCGTGCCGTATTGTTGAAAATAGCATGAATCACAGAATGCTATTTAGATTGGGAACCAGGGATCAAGCAGCTCCTGATAAAGCTAGTCGAAGTCAAGAATCTGCCAATAGTAGCGGCTACAATAAAAGAAAGCGACCATGGCAGAACAACAGGAGGCCAAATAGAGGGAATTTCCGCGGAAGATCTAGTAATAGAGATTCAAAGGCCCAAGTATGTGACAAGTGTGGAAAGAATCATGGTGACAGACAATGTTTAATGGGCCAGAATGTTTGTTACACCTGCAGGAAGCCCGTCCATTTTTCCCAAGAACGCCCTCAAGCTATAACAAATCCAAGGCCAAGGACACCAACAAGAGTATTTGTACTCACTAGGGAGGATGCTCAGCGGTCACCTGAGATTATCCAAGGTACAATCTATCTCAATGATCATGCTGTGACTACTCTATTTGATTTGGGTGCAAGTCATTCCTTTATTTCCTATGAGTGTGCTAAACGCCTAGGCCTTTGGATTAGCAAGTTACGTTATGATATACATGTAAAAAACCCCACCAATGCTAGGGTAGTTACATCTGATGCCTGTTTGAATAGTATAGTGCGTTATGAACACTGCTGTACCACCCTAGACTTAATATGTATGCCTTTTCGAGAAATCGATGTCATACTTGGTTTGAATTGGTTAGCCTCCAATAATGTGATGCTGGACTGCAGGAACAAAACCCTAGTTCTTGGCTCAAAGATCACTGATCTGAGTCCAGAAGTAAGATTGAATTTTATAACGGAGGCTCAGGCAGATAAATGTCTACGGAAAGGATGTCAGGGGTATATGGTATTCTTTTCTATTCAAACAGAGGTAGAAGAAGGAATTAATAAGATCCCAGTAGTCAAAGAATTTCCTGAAGTCTTTTCGAAGGAGATTCAAGGATTGCCTTCAGAACGTGAGGTGGACTTTGCAATTGACATTGCACCTGGAGCTAGACCAGTATCCAAAGCCCCATACAGGATGGCTCCTAATGAGATGATGGAACTGAAGAAGCAGATTGAGGAGCTACTGGAGAAGGGTTTCATAAGACCCAGTGTATCACCATGGGGTGCTCCTCTATTATTTGTCAAGAAGAAGGATGGCAGTCTAAGGCTATGCATTGACTACAGGGAGTTGAACAAGATTATAGTCAAGAATAAGTATCCTCTTCCTAGAATCGATGATCTGCTAGACCAATTAGCAGGATCGAGCTTATTCTCTAAGATTGAATTGAGATCTGGCTATCATCAGCTAAGGGTGAAGTCAGATGATATTCCAAAGACTGCTTTCAGGACGCGCTATGGACATTTTGAGTTCCTTGTGATGCTGTTTGGGCTGACAAATGCACCCGCTATTTTCATGGATTACATGAACCGGATCTTCAGGCCTTATTTAGATCAGTTCGTTGTGGTCTTCATTGATGATATCTTGGTGTACTCCAAATCTACAGAGGAACATGAAAGGCATATGAGAATTGTTCTTAGTACCCTTAAAGAAAAGAAGCTTTATGCTAAGCTGAGTAAGTGCGACTTTTGGCTTTCAGAAGTCAAATTTCTCGGTCATGTCATATCCCGAGAAGGGGTAGCTGTGGATCCTAGCAAAGTTGAAGCAGTTTTGAGCTGGGAGCAGCCGAGGACAGTGACGGAGATCAGAAGCTTTCTTGGCCTAGCAGGGTACTACAGAAGATTTATTCAAGACTTTTCTCGAGTTGCCTTGCCACTTACCAAGCTTACCAGAAAGAACTAGCAGTTTAAGTGGGATGAGAAGTGCGAGGCTAGCTTCCAAGAGTTAAAGCAGAGATTAACCACTACTCCCGTGCTGATTATTCTAGACCCAACTCAGACTTACGTAGTCTACACTGATACTAGCAAGCAGGGGTTGGGATGTGTGCTGATGCAGCGAGGTAGAGTAGTAGCCTATGCTTCTCGGCAATTAAAGCCACATGAAGAGAATTTCCCACTCATGATCTGGAGCTTACGGCGGTGGTTTACGCTCTGAAGATATGGAGACACTATTTATATAGAGCAACTATAGAGTTGTATTGCGACCACAAAAGCCTGAAGTATCTACAGGATCAGAAAGAGCTGAACATGAGGCAACGGCGATGGATGGAATTGTTCAAAGATTATGACTTCCAAATTAAATACCATCCAGGAAAAGCCAATGTGGTAGCTGATGCCCTGAGTAGAAAAGTGGTGCAGGTTGCATACATAATGATCAAGGAGTTGGAATTGATAGAAGATATGCGCGATTGGAGCCCTCTATATCAAATGCAACTAATGGAGAATCCTTTCAGAGGAGTTCATGTCAGAGCTTGCATAGAAGATGAGATAAAAGAGGCTCAAAAGCAGGATAAGCTTGAAGCAATATTCAATGATAAACTGGAAAGAGGGAAGACCAGGAATTTTGAGATTTTCCCAGATGGATTGTTGCAGTTCAGGGGAAGGCCCTATATCCCTAATGCTATGGGATTAAGAGAAAGAATTATGGAGGAAGCACATAAAAGCTGGTATACAGTACATCCAGGTATGACTAAGATGTACCATGATGTTAAAAGGTTGTTTTGGTGGCCTGGATTGAAGAAGGATGTAGTGGCTTATGTGTCCAAGTGCTTTGACCTATCAGAAAGTAAAAATTGAACATCAAAAGCCAGCGGGAACATTGTAGCCTCTAGATATCCCTAAGTGGAAATGGGATGGTATTGCCATGGACTTTGTGGAAGGACTACCCATGACTCCAAGTAAACATGATGCGGTATAGGTAGTAGTTGATCGATTGACAAAGTCAGCACATTTCCTGGCAATCAATAAAAGAGATTCTCTGGAGAAGCTGGCAAAGTTGTACATAAAAGAGGTTGTTAGGCTTCATGGTATCCCAAGCAGCATTGTGTCCGATAGAGACCCTCGATTTACTTCTAATTTCTGGAGGGCTTTACAGGAAGAGATGGGCACTACTCTTCGATTTAGTACAGCTTATCATCCTCAGACGGATGGTCAGTCGGAGAGAACAATCCAAACGCTAGAAGATATGTTGAGAGCATGTGTTTTGGATTTCAAAGGCAGCTGGGATGTCCATCTACCACTCATAGAGTTTGCGTATAATAATAGTTAGCAGGCTAGCATCCAGGTGGCACCCTTTGAAGCACTCTATGGACGTAAATGTAAATCCCCCTTATGCTGGCTAGAATTGAGTGAGAGAAGAATGCTTGGCCCTGATCTAGTAGATCAAACTGCAGAGCAGATTGCGGTGATTAGAAAAAGATTGCTAACGGCTCAAAGCAGACGAAAAGCTATGCAGATGTCAGAAGGAAGCCGTTGGAGTTCGAAGAAGGTGAACATGTATTCATTAAGTTAACTCCAACTACTGGAGCCGGGCGATCGATCAAAGTGAAGAAGTTACATCCAAGATACATCTGACCATTCCAAATTCTCTCAAAGGTGGGGACAGTAGCCTATAGATTAGCTCTTCCTCCAAATCTTAGCCAGATACATGATGTGTTTCATGTTTCCCAATTAAAGAAGTATGTTCCAGATCCATCTCATGTAATTGAGCAAGATGAAGTCGCGCTACGAGATGATCTGACTTATGAGGTTGGACCAGTACGAATTGCTGATCGAAAGGTCAAGCAGTTACGTAATAAGCAAATCCCTCTAGTTAAAGTGATCTGGAAAGGCTTGACTGAGCATGAAGCTAAGTGGGAAACAGAAGAAAAGATGAGGGGGAAGTATCCTGAGTTGTTTTCATAGAATATGTATAGTGTAAATTTCGAGGACGAAATTTATTTTAAGGGGGAGAGAATGTAATATCCCTAATTTTTTGTACTGATTTATATGTACAGATTGAATGAAATATACGAATTATTTTTCAGGAAGAAGATGTGGTTATTTATGTAAAGAAAGGGATTAAATTAAAAAAGAAAGGAAATAAAGGGACTTGATTGTAATTATGGAAAGGTTAAGGTTAAGAAGGAAAAGTAGACAAAAATGTGGGGTCCTTAAGTGTAATTTTAGCCAAATAAAGGGACTTAGTTGAAAAGAAGAAAAGTTTCCGGGGCAAAAGTGTAATTATGAAAACCTGGACCGGAAATAGGCAAAATAGTGATCGTACTCCGATCATCCCCATATTTTATCAGAAGATAGAGCAAGTGACGCCGGGTAATCCAGCATAATACAGGAATTTTTCAAGACTCCAGATAGCAGAAATTGATCTGATAGTCTAAAAGTTATAAAAATTCCTACTGGATATCCTAGATTTCAGATCTAGGTGAGAAATTACAGGATGATGCATCCTGATGGGGCGGAGGTCAGAAAAATGACAGAATACCGATAGGACGTCTGTAGGAAAAGTTATTCACAAATTAGAAAATCCAGACAGGAGTGTGAGGCCTCCGGGTATCCGATAGGGAGATTTATCGGTATTTAAAAAGGGACTGAATGAGTTCGGATGACCTCAGTCAGATGACCGTTATAACCCACAGGGATGCCTAAGCACAGTAGGCCAGTGTATCTGGTAAAAGGACCCGGTGTCTGGATATGTGTATAAACGGTGTATGTTAGACAAAAGGCTCGATGAACTTTGCCTGAGGAAGATTTCTCGTAATACGTGCCATGAAGGTAATGGACCATGAAAGGCCCAATAATTGTGCCATCAAAGGCCCAATAAGACTCTTGGACTGATAGGTGGGCCAGTGTCCGGCAGAACCCCGAAAAAGTGCAAAATTACAAAAATGCCCCTGTGTAGTACTAAAGGAGTCGCAGGTGTATGAAGGGCATTTTGGTCATTCTGGATAGGCCTAGAGGCCAAGACATATACAGGTGAGGTTAACCAGAGTCAGTATATGCCCTAACAGAGTACATAAAGGTGTAAAATGACAGTTTTGCCCTTAGGGTTAAGATAGTGCATGAAAGGGGCACCCAGGGGTATTTTGGTCATTTCGCAGGGGATCTCTAATTGAGTTTATACCTAGTATAAAAATGTTAATGATATGAAGGATCCAGATACTAAATTTAAGGTCAAGAGACATAATATGGATTTTCAGAAAAATTAGATTCAGAAAACGGTTCAGTTTTCGAGGCGACGGACGGGCCGATACCTGATTAGACCGGAAAGCTTCTAGAAGGCTTCTAGCTCCCTCCAATTTTCCCATGTGAAGAATGTGAGGGGTGAGGTGTCCCTTGAGGTGTCCCCTTGATGATGCAGTAAATGAATAAAAGAAAAATAGGAAATTCCGGAAAAACCAGGACCACAAGTTCATAAGGCTTTAAAATTACAAGAATGCCACTCATCTAAACTATAAATACCCCCCCTAGCTCTTCATTCTCACTGACAAGAAGCAATTTTAGAGTGATAAGGAAGTTCTTGAGAGAGAAAGTGAGAAAAAGAAAGAAGAAAGGAAGTTCTGGTGAAGTTGGAAGCAGTATAGAAGTTCTGAAGTTCTGCTTTTAAGGTAGTAACTAATCCTAGCTTTTATGTAATGTCTTTGTGAATTGTTGTGCTATTGTTTGGTTTGATTGTTGTCTTATATGTTATGCTTGAAGCTCTATTACAATGCTATGATCATATGTTATTGAATATGGAAGCACGCAGCATACTTATCTGTACACAATCACAAGCAAGCACTTTCACTCTGCATTACATATATTGTTATGATTATTACTATTGAGATTCCCTCGAATCTCATCCCAAATAACCCATTACAGGGGAGACTATGTTGAAGTAAATTTTGGAAATCTGGAAGGACGCCGTTAGGTTGCCGAAATTCTGACAAAGTGTTAAAGAAAGGAACTGATACGTACTGTGTACATAGCTACTGTCTAAGGAGGCTGGAAGTGAGTGGACCTAGCCGGTTCATCTAGTCTTTCCTGGGTACTTACGTAGAATGGTAGTTCTTACGGGAATTACCGAATCGGTACAAGATCGGTTACTTTCTAAAGATGAAGTATAGCCGTTATGCTGCCAGATTTCTGGAGGAAAGGATGTATTAGAAATATGAGAATTTTTTACATGTCCTAATGAACAACAACTATCCTTTAATAACAGATATTGTTTGGCATGTTCTAAATATCTGATCGGCATGCTTAATGAAACATCCTTACTTTCGTATGTCTTAGGGACCATTTGGTAGCATTTAGATCCACTTTCAAGGTCATTGAAGTCCAATTTCTTAATCTGGAGTTTTACTCTTATCGAGTACTGTTCACTGTGTAAATTCCAGATGAGTGACTAGACTTCGAAAAATCATAACTAATTATAGAAAAATCTAAATGAAGTGGTTCCAATTGATAATTGAAGATAACTCAATTGTATTTGAGGTAAAAATAACTCGTTGACAATGCATTGACCGAGTCAACGTCAGTCAACGTCACAACGTTACTGTTCATCCAACGTTTTTCTCCTGAATCCAGCATTCTGGTCCCTACTTTGATAATTTATATCTCCATGTGTAGACATCCAAATGAGACTTTTTATATATCAAATTTATTCATCCATTTACTATTTTTAACTATTTATCAAACATCATCATGTCACCACGTGTTACTGTTTACAGTGGCAATTTCCAGTAAACAACTTTACACACATGCAGATATCCATCACATATCAGTCACACATGCCAAACATTATCTATTATTAAATAATAAGTTGTTTTACATCTGGGTATGTACAAAATCCGCATATTTCTATTACAACATTCCCTGCCTAAACTCTGGCAGCACAACGGCTATGCTTTGTCTTTAGAAAGTAACTGATCTTGTACCGATTCGGTAATTCCCGTGAGAACTACCATTCTACGTAAGTACCCAGGAAAGACTAGATGAACCGGCTAGGTCCACTCACTTCCAGCCTCCTTAGACAGTACCTACGTACACAGTACGTATCAACTCCTTTCTTTACTACTGCCATCTTGTCATAATTTTGGCAGCATAACGGCGTTTCTTAAAATTCCCAAAATTAACTTCGGCATAACCTCCCCTGTAATGGGTTATTTATTGGGATGAGATTCGAGAGAATCTCAGTAGTAATAATCATAACAATATATGTAATGCAGAGTGACGATGCTTGCTTGTGATTGTGTACAGATAAGTATGCTGCGTGCTTCCATACTCAATAACATATGAACATAGCATTGTAGCAGAGCTTCAAGCATAACATATAAGACAACAATCTAACCAAACAATAGCACAACAAATCACAAAGCCATTACATAAAAGCTAGGATTAGTTACTACCTCAAAAGCTTAACAGAACTCTAGAATCTCTATCTTGCTTCCAGCTCTGCCAGAACTTCCTTTCTTTCTTTCTTCCTCTCACTTTCTCTCTCTAGCACTTCCTTCTCTCTCTTGAATGCTCTTGTCCATGATGCATATAAAGGCAAGGGGGGGTATTTATAGTTTTGATGGATGGCATTTTCGTAATTTTGTAGCCATCCGAACTTGTGGCCCTGGTTTTTCCAGAATTTCCTATTTTTCTTATTCCTTTTACTGCATCATTCATGACATCATCCCAAGGCCACCTCATGGGACACCTCATATGTCACATGGCGAAATTGCAAGCTCCTGGGACACGTCATCAGCTGACTCAGCGGTTCCAGATAGTTCTAGAGTCTTGCACCGGAATACACGGCTGAGATCGTGCCACGTGTCCTCAACTTTTTCTTCCTCCTCCATGTTGGCACCATGTGGCATCTTGCTGGCACCTTTCACGCCATCCAATGTTATCCAGATAAGTCCAAAACTTTATCTGATCACCTCCTCGGTTATCGTGCCAACCGAGTAACTTTACTTTATTGAAACAGCATTAAAATAGCATTTTAATGCCACTTTTTCCCACATATCACTGGGCCTACGTTTTTGGGCTCTGGGAATGTTATCTTGGATCCTGATCAAGCTCAACTACTCTGATGGCTCGATTCCCAAGAAATATCCCTTGGCAAATTACCAAAATACCCCTGGGTGCCCTTTCTTGCACTATCTTAATCCTAAGGGTAAAATTGTCATTTTACACCTTTCTGTACCCTGTCAGGGCTTATATTGACTCTGACTAACTCTATCTGTATGTGCCTTGGCTTCTGGGCCTGTTCAGAATGATCAAAATGCCCTCAATTCCGCTACTACCCTTTAGTACAACACAGGGGCATTTTCGTAATTTTGCACTTTTTCGGGGTTCTGCTGGACACTAGCCACCTATCAGTCCAAGTGTCTTATTGGGCCTTTGATGGAACCATTATTGGGCCTTTCAGGGTCCATTACCTTTATAGCACGCATTACGAGGAATCTTCCCCTGCCCATGTTCATCGAGTACTTCAACTATTATGCACCATTTATACACATCTCCGGACACCGGGTCCTTTTACCAGATACATTGGCCTGCTGTGTTTAGGCATCCCTGTGGGTCATAACAGTCATCTGACTGAGGTCATCCGAACTCATCAGTTCCTTTTTAAATACCGATAAATTTCCTAATCGGATCCCCGGACGCCTCACACTCCCGTCTATATTTACTAATTTGTGAATAACTTTTTCTACAGGCCTCCTATCGGTATTCTGTCAGTTTCCTGACATCCGCCCCATCAGGATGCATCATCCTGTAATTTATCACTTATATATGAAATCTAGGATATCCGGTAGGAATTTTTATAACTTTTGGACTATCAGATCAATTTCGGCTATCTGGAGTCCTGAGAAAATTCCTGTATTAAGCTGGATTACTCAGCATCACTTGCTCTCTCTACTGGTGAAATCTGGGATTGAAATGCTTTCGGGCAGTCCAAACCACTTCTGGCCTAATTTCCTTTAATTATACTTTAGCCCCAGGGAACTTTTCTTCTTTTCAATTAAGTCCCTTTTATTTGGCTAAAATTACACTTAAGGACCCCACCTTTTTGTCTACTTTTCCCTTTTTGGCTTAACACTTTTCATATTTACACTTAAGTCCCTTCATTTTCTTTCTTTTGCAATTTAATCCCTTTCTTTGCCTAAATGGCCATCATATCCCTAGGGACTTTCACTATTTACATATAAGTCCCTGGACTTTCACTTATTTGCTGTTTAGTCCCTAAAAACCCTCTGTATGTTTCAGGGACTTCTGCTCAAAGGGATATATCTATTTCAGGCTACTTTCTAAGTCTTGGGCCTAAAAATTGGGATGTCACACTTAACTGATATGTGATGGATGTATGCATGTGTATGTAAGAGTGAGTGCTGAAAATTATTTCTGTGAACAGTAAATCCGAGGAGACCTATTGATATTTGATAAATCATTAAAAATAGTAAATGGATGAATAAATGTCTAAAAGTTTTATGGTAAATAGTAGACATATTAAGCTTTAATTTGGTATATAATATGCCTCGTTTGGATGTCTACACATGGAGTTATAAATTGCCAAAGTTGGAACTAGAATACCAGATTTAGGAGAAAAATGTGGGATGAACAGTAAAATTGAAACGTTGACCCACGGTGATTTGGTCAAATATTGGTCAATGAATGATTTTTCCCTTAAATATAATTGAGTCAGATTTATGTATCAATTGGAACCACTTCATTTTGATTTTTCTATATTTAATTATGATTTTCCGAAGTCAGGTCACTCATCTGGAATTTACACAGTGAACAGTACCAGAGAAGAGTAAAATTCCAGATTGAGATATTGGACTTCTAAATGCTACCAAATGATCCCTAAAATGTATGAAAATAAGGACGTTTCAGGATGAGTTCCTCCAGGCACTCCACCAGTTGCTAAAGCAGGGGAGGAGGAGAAGGAACTGAAGGGTAATCATGAGATACATGTTTGTCTTCAACATTCTGTCTCTATCTTTTGTGAGGCGAAGAAGGAGGGGTGGATGAGGAAGAAGCCATTGGAGAGTTAAGATAGAAGAATAGAACAAATGAATATAAAATAGATATCGGAGAAGGTGATCATGATAAAATACTACGCATGTCTGAGAAGACTTGACATAAAATGGCGGGAAAGGATACTGACGGAGTTCATCTAAATCGGACTAAATATTTCCACATCGATCAATATAAATACGCTGTAGAAAGTAAAAATCTAAACCGGACTAAATATTTCCACATCGGTCTCTATAACATCCGCTGTAGAAAGTAAACATCTAAACTGGACTAAATATTTCCACATCGATCACGATTAAATAAGGTGTGAATATTTCATTTTATTTACAAAAATGCCATCGCTCATTTTTTTAAAACCGTCTCCGCATTGACCGGTTTAAAAATGGGGATTTCGATTGCCAATTTTCCACCAGTGATGTTTACTGTGATGACCATCCTTGGATAACTCATGATCTTATCCTAAATATCTCTGGTCGGTCATCTATACGGGAGCAGAGATAAAATAAGACCAGTATGACTTTGAAGATATATATAGACATAAATCAAAGTCATAGGCACATGTAAGAGTACAGGGTATTGGACCGACCCGCTATGAGAGAGCTGCATAGGTTAAGTCATAAGCTTCTCTCATATACAAATTATGTCAATATGCCCTTTGACCTGAGATGATCATGGATTCCTACATGACAAACGCTCAGCTTTGACCGAGTAATCATAAAAGCTATGTTTGGGCTCAGTGGTTTTTCATGCAGAGGAATGTGAATGGTCAAGATGGAATTTGTCCCTCACATTCGTAGAGAGATATTACTGGGCCCCTCAGTGAGTGAGTCTGAGAAATGTATAGCCATACTGTAATGGAAGGGTAGTTCCATTTCTATAGTCAAACTACTCAGGGATCGAGAAAGTAACAGTCAGGAACAGGAGGATTACGTTCTCCATGCCTCATCCATGACCGAAATATCGTGTGACAAAAGGAACGTGATATGGTTGAATGAAAGGTAATATCGTTCATCGATCCTCATATGATTTGGGTAGTCATAATGTCTTGCTAGAGATCGCTTACGACTTGTGGATGAGTAGAGTAACTGGCCCACTGCCAACTTCATATGTGCCTATAGGGTCGCACATAAAATAGCTCAACTCGAGCTGTGATGTCCAGGTTCATTGAATCTAAGACATGTCTTGATTCAATGAATAATCTAGGGTAAATTTATATATTTTATATATATATATAAATTTGTATTTATATATTATATATAATATAAGAGATATTTGCAAGATTTAATTTATAAGGATAAATTAAATCTCTATCACTTTTGAATTTGAATTTAAATTGATATGATCTTTTTGAATTTAAAATTTAAATTGATAAGATATCTCAAATTTGATTTATAAGAATAAATCAAATATAATTCCGTCTTATCTTTATTTTAAATTAAATAAATAGGTGAATTAAATCTGTGGGACGGATTTAATAAAAACCATATTTATTTAATTAGTTTCTTATCAAATTATGTAATATATGATATTATATTAATTTTAGAATTAATATAAGATTAATTCTGAAGCCCGGCCCAATTAGAAGCCCGATAGCATCCTATATATTTGACATTAGGGGCTAGAGTTCTACACACAAGAAAAGGGGGCAAGGAGAGTGCAAAAGGTTTGCAGATAAGAAACTGCTGAAATAGAGACGGTGAGGATAGAATCTTGAGAAAGCCCTAGAGGGATAAGAGGCTCTAGCACGTCGTTCGTGGTTGGAAAACTATTCATGTAGATACCGGTAGAGAAAGCTGATCTGAGTTGTCAACTTCTTGTGATGGAGAAAAGAGTACCAGGTACGACGAAGTCGTGACCAGTTGACACAAAGGTCACGACTAAATTGGCATCTGAGCATCAGAATTCTGAAAAGAGACTTCAGGTCATGACTAGAAGCAGAGGAAGTCCTGACTGAAAACTCCAGAGATGACAGGTCGCTACTAGAAGATGAGTAGGTCGCGACTGCAAACTCCAGAGGCGACAGGTCGTGACAAGAAGCTGAGGAGGTCGCAACTGAGAACTCCAGAGGCGAAGAGTAGCGACTAGTGGACACTGAGGTCGCGACCACAGCTTGAATACCGAAGGTAACACTTCTTTCTCCTTGACTTAAACATATTCGGTAGATCCTGGCTGGGAATGGAAAAATTTTTAAAGTTAATTTCCGCTACGTGTCTTCCAATTCCCTTCAATGGTATCAGAGCCATGCTGTTTTGTGTTTAAGTTAAGTTTGATTGTTGATACATATGATGTATTTTAGACTTGTTAGCCGATTATATGATAACATGCGAGTTATGTATGACATATATGGAATCCGTTTTATGTGTGACATATAAGGAATCCAAAAGGAAACTGAAATCGGTGATATATGTTAATTGATTTGATCAATTAATATTGATGGGGTCTAAGGAAATTGAATTAAGATTCTTGATAAAAAAATTCTTGGGGCGCTGCATAACATATAGCGTTTCCTGATGTATGAAAGTTTTGAAACATTTATTGCCCTTCACATAATATGAATTTTGATTCTTGAATGTTTGGGTATGGTGAACAATATGGCTCTAGATTAAAAGTGTGATAATTTTTCTAAATACGGCCTGCGTGTCGTGCCTTCCTCTAATTACTCTCGTTGTACATTCTCTTCTCATCTCACTCCCCTCGAATGTTAAAACGAGGTTTCCTTATGTAATTTTCCTATTCTAATTAGACAGGTCCTCTCATTGATTTGAGGGGACTTAGGATAGGTGAGCCATATTGTATCACGTTTAAGATTATGCATCTTATGATTATATCACTGCATGTATGTTCTATATGCATAATACTGGTATGAGATTCAATCGAGATACATGCAAATCGGATAGTTAATTAAACCCTCTAAAAGAAATCTTAAGTCATATGTCATCAATTAATGAACACTTATCAAAACTTCGATCGTTCATTTGTAGGCTCCACCAAAGTGGATGTATTTGAGTTATCTTGGGGAGATAAGCAAAGAGTAATGGTACTACTCACATATGTTTGTTATTGTTTGACTTAATTGAGATTATCAAAACGGTTTTGGGTCTCAAGGTATTAGATGGGATTAAAAACATGCCGGATCATATGATGATGGAATCCCATAAATATCTAAGAGTTACATTTGATGTAATTGGTAAAGTTGTTACCTACCTAAATAACTTAAAGTTGAGCGTCCTGCCAAAGCGGACTCAAGTTTAAGCCAAATATGGATCTTAGCTCACTAATTATTACATTGAGGGTTATTTTATTTAGTAGGAGATTGCTAATTCAATTGCATATTTTAATTGTAGAATCATGACGACTAGTAATACTGCTGCATTATCATTGCGATCTATCCTTGAGAAGGATAAACTCAATGGGACAAACTTTTGACTGGTTCAGGAACTTGAGAATTGTTCTCAAGCAGGAAAGAAAGGCATATGTCCTAGATCAACCCATTCCTGAGGAGTCAGCAGCCAATGCTCCTAGAGCTCAGAGAGATTCTTATGCGAAGCATAAGGAAGACTCTGTCGATGTGGGATGCTTGATGTTTGCCACCATGGTTCCGGAGCTCCAAAGAGATCTGGAACACATGGAGGCTTATGAGATGATTGTGCATCTTAAGGAAATGTTCCAGCAACAGGCAAGGCAAGAGAGGTATGAGACCACTAAGGCCTTATATTCCTGCAAGATGGCTGAAGGTACATCAGTAAGTACTCATGTCTTAAAGATGAAAAGGTTCATTGATCACCTTGAGAGGCTCGGATTTCCCATGAGCCAGGAGTTAGCTACAGATTTAATCTTGAACTCACTCCCAGAAAGTTATGACCAGTTTGTCATGAACTACAACATGAATAACATGGAGAAATCTATTTCTGAACTGCATGGGATGCTTAAAACTGCTGAGCCGACTGTTAAGAAGAAGCCCAGTACAGTTTTGATGGTTCAGAAAGGAAAGGGTATGAAAAAGAAAGGCAAGGGCAAGGGGAAGGGTCATGGCTCATCTGGTAAGACCAAAGAGTCAGGCAAGCCCAAAACCAAGCCTGTACCAAAGAAGGCAAATCCTCCAAAGGAAGGAGTTTGCTTCTTCTGCAATGAACTGGGTCATTGGAAGAGGAATTGCAAACTCTACCTTGAAGATCTGAAAAAGAACAAGAAGGATAGCGGGGCTATAGCTACAGATATTTATGTTATAGACATTCATCTCTCTACTTCCACTACATGGGTATTAGATACTGCATGTGGTTCTCACATTTGAACAAATGTGCAGGGCCTAAAGGACAATAGAAAGTTGAAGAAGGGCGAAGTTGACCTACGAGTTGGAAACAGAGTAAGGGTTTTTGCTTTAGCTGTAGGCACTTATGGATTAGTTGTGCCCACTGGGCTTTTGTTAGTTTTGAACAATTGCTATTATGTTCCTGCTTTGAGTAGTAACATTGTTTCTCTTTCTTATTTGGATAAGGAAGGTTACACTTCCATTACTGGGAATGGTAAATGTTCCATTTATCGTAATGATGTTTTCTATGCTGATGGTGATTTGCATGTTGATCATTACATATTAAAATTGGAACAACCTAATCATGGAAATATCTATAACATAAACGCTAAAAGGGTCAAACCAAATGATTTGAATCCGACATACCTCTGGCACTGTCGTCTGGGCCACATAGATGAGAAACGTATTTCTAAACTCCATCAAGATGGATTTCTCAACTCATTTGATTTTGAATCATATGATAATTGCGAATCTTGTTTGTTAGGTAAGATGACAAAGTCACCTTTCACTGGGCTTAGTGAGAGGGCCACTGATTTGTTGGGCCTCATACATACAGATATGTGTGGACCGATGAATACAAATGCTAGAGGAGGTTATTCGTACTTTATCACATTCATAGATAATTTTAGTAGATATGGCTACGTCTATCTAATAAAACATAAATCTGAATCTTTTGAAATGTTCAAGATATTTCAAAATGAAGTACAAAACCAGCTTGGTAAAACAATTAAAACCCTTCGATCTGATCGAGGTGGTGAATATTTGAGCAAGAGTTTATCGATCATCTTAGGAATTATGGGATAGTCTCACAATTGACTCCTCCAGGAGCACCACAATGGAATGGCATTTCTGAACGGAGGAATCGAACACTATTAGATATGGTTCGATCTATGATGAGTCGAACAGATCTTCCACCATCCTTTTGGGGCCACGCCCTAGAGACAGCTGCGTTCACACTGAATCATGTTCCATCTAAGGCAGTTGAAAAGACTCCGTATGAGATATGGACTGGGAGGAAACCTAGTTTGTCTTTTCTCAAGATTTGGGGATGTGAGGTCTATGTTAAGCAACAAGCCTCAGATAAGTTAGCGCCCAAATCCTCAAAGTGCCTTTTTGTGGGATATCCTAAGGAACCCAAGGGATATTATGTCTACAACCCCACTAATAACAAAGTGTTTGTTGTCAGAAATGGTATCTTTCTCGAACGAGAATTTATCTCTAAAAGAACCAGTGGGAGTTGTAACATCCCGATTTTTGGTCTAGGAGAACTGGGAAGTAGTTTGATATGGGCAGGCTGCTAAACCAGTAGTCCCAGGGTAGTAATCTGATATGGGCGAATCACTTACCTGTATTTTGTAGGAATCCGAGGGATGAGCTAAGTCCTTCAGGATTTAAAGATGAGTTAAGTCTTTAACCTACAGAATCGGGACAGTTCACCTAGGTTCAAAATGTGGAATGTGAGGAATATCCCTTTGAGCAGAAGTCCCCGAAACATACAGAGGGTTTTTAGGGACTAAACTGCAAATAAGTCCAGGGACTGATATAGTGAAAGTCTCGAGAGATATGATGGCCATTTATGCAAAGAAAGGGATTAAATTGCAAAAGAAAGAAAATGAAGGGGCTTAAGTGCAATTATGGAAAGTATAAAGCCAAAAAGGAAAAGTAGAGAAAAAGGTGGGGTCCTTAAGTGTAATTTTAGCCAAATCAAAAGGGACTTAATTGAAAAGAAGAAAAGTTCCTTGGGGCTAAAGTGTAATTAAAGAAAGTCAGGCCGGAAGTGGTTTGGACTGTCCGAAAGCATTTCAGTCCCACATTTCACCGGTAGAGAGAGCAAGTGATGCTCGGTAATCTGGCTTGATACAGGAATTTTTCAAGACTCCAGATAGCCAGAAATGGACTGATCGTCCAAAAGTTATAAAAATTCATACCGGATATCCTAGATTTCAGATCTAGGTGAGAAAATACAGGATGATACGTCCCGATAGGGAGGATGTCGGGAAACTGACAGAATACCGATAGGAGGCCTGTAGAAAAAGTTATTCACAAATCAGAAAATCCAGACGGGAGTGTGAGGCCTCCGGGCATCCGATAGGGAGATTTATCGGTATTTGAAAAGGGACTGAATGAGTTCGGATGACCTCAGTCAGATGACTGTTATGACTCACAGGGATGCCTGAACACCGCAGGCTAGTATATCGGACAGAAGGAGCCGGTGTCCGGATATGGGTATAAACGGTGAATAATAGATAAAATATTCAATAAACATTAACAGAGGAAGATTCCTCGAAATGCGTGCCATAAAGGTAATGGACCCTGAGAGGCCCAATAATAGCGCCAACAAAGGCCCAGTAAGACACTTGGACTGATATGTGGGCCAGTGTCCGGCAGAACCCCCAAAAAGTGCAAAATTACGAAAATGCCCCTGTGTTGTACTAAAGGGTAACAGATGAATGAAGGGCATTTTGGTCATTCTGGACAGGCCCAGAAGCCAAGGTACATACAGATAAAGTTACTTAGAGTCAGTATATACCCTGACAGAGTACAGAAGGGTGTAAAATGACGATTTTACCCTTAGGGTTAAAATAGTGCAAGAAAGGGCACTCAGGGGTATTTTGGTAATTTGCCAAGGGATGTTTCTTGGGAATCGTGCCATCAGAGTACTTGGGCTGGATCAGAGACCCAAGATGATGTTCCCAGAGCCCAAAACCGTAGCCCATGAAGTATGTGAGAAAAGTGGCATTAAAATACTATTTTAATGCTGTTTCAATAAAGTAAAGTTACTCGGTTGGCACGATAACCGAGGAGGTGATCAGATAAAGTCTGGGACTTATCTGGATAGCATTGGAAGGCATGAAAGGTCCCTTCCAGATGCCACATGGCGTCATCCTAGAGGCAGAAGAAAAGTTAAGGACACGTGGCACAATCTTAGCCAGTGAGTCCAGTTTGTGGGAAATCGGACCGAACCGGTACTGGATTGGACTGGAACTGCTGAGTCAGCTGATGAGGTGTCCAAGAAGGCTTCAATTTTGCCATGTGAGAAATGTGCATGATGAGGTGTCCCATGAGATGGCATGGAGATGATGTCATGCATGATGCAGTAAAAGGAATAAAGAAAAATAGAAAATTCCGGAAAAACCAGGACCATAAGATCAGATGGCTTCAAAATTACAAGAATGCCATTGACCAAAACTATAAATACCCCCTCCCCATTCATTTGCATCATGGTTTTGGGCCTTTTAGAGAGAGGAGGAGGTGCTAGAGAGAGAAAGTGAGAGGAAGAAAGAAAGAAAGGAAGTTCTGGCAGAGCTGGAAGCAGAACAGAGATAGTAGAGTTCTGCTGAGCCTTTGAGGTAGTAACTAATCCTAGCTTTTATGTAATGTCTTTGTGATTTGTTGTGCTATTGTTTGGTTGGATTGTTGTCTTATATGTTATGCTTGAAGCTCTATTACAATGCTATGATCATATGTTATTGAATATGGAAGCACGCAGCATACTTATCTGTACACAATCACAAGCAAGCACCGTCACTCTGTATTACATATATTGTTATGATTATTACTACTGAGATTCCCCCGAATCTCATTCCTATATATAACATTACAGGGGAGGTTCTGTCAAAATAAAATTTGGAAGTTTTAAGAGACGTCGTTAGGCTGCCGAAATTCTGGCAACGAAGAAGGAACAAGAAAGGAACCGATACGTACTGTGTACGTAGGTGCTGTCTAAGGAGGCTGGAAATGAGTGGACCTAGCAGGTTCATCCAGTCTTTCCTGGGTACTTACGTAGAATGGTAGTTCCTACGGGAATTACCGAATCGGTACAAGATCGGTTACTCTCTACAGAAGGAATATAGCGGTTGTGCTGCCGGATTTTAGGCAGGGAAAGATGTAATAGAAATATGAGAATTTGATGTATGCCTTGTTGTATGATATTTTATTATTTAATAATAAATATTGTTTGGCATGTTCAATTTGTGAATGATGAATTAAAAGAGAAATTCGCAGGTCCTGAGGTAGCAGTGTTTTGACCTCAGTTTGACCTAGTAAACGAAGGAGTTTTGCTATAAAATTTGGCAGGCCAGTCGTACACATCTGGGGCATTATGTGGATAGGTAATAAGCCTCATTTGGATGTGCAGAACGAGATAAATTAATTTTCAAATTAAAGGTCCAGAATAAGGAACTTAAGAGTAAAATTTTGAATTTTTGGGCTTAAGTTAAGATATAATCAAGCTAATATTTCTTCCGCAAGTGTACTCTGAGGAGTCTAAGGAAGGATGTTTCAGGAGTAATGAAACATCCTCTTTTAAACCATCTCAGATTACACTTACGGAAGTAATCTTAACTTTATTATATCTCTCTTTGCCAAAAATCCTGACAGAAGATAACTGTACTGATTCGGTAAGTCCCATGAGAACTACCATTCTACATAAGTACCCAGGAAAGCCTAGATGAACCGGCTAGGTCCACTCACTTCCAGCCTCCTTAGACAGCACCTACGTACACAGTACTTTTGATATTCTGCCAGTACAACAGCGTTTTCTAGTAAATATCTTTAATCTCAATCCTTAAACTTTGAGCTTAAACCTTAACCTTACATATACTCAATTGGAATTATCTTAGATCATTGGAATACCTCTTAAACTTAAAAACATTAATTTCCAAGAGTTGGGCTTACGGATACTGTTCACTGTCACTATTCACTGGGTAATTCCAGATTATAGCCTGAACTTTGGAAATTCATAACTAAATCTAAAAAAATTGTATTGAGGTGATTCCAATTTATAATGAAATCTATTTCATCTAAATTTAAGATAAAAATATGAAAATGAGGTTTCCTTGTCCATATCAAATCAGTTTATTCGTTGAACTTTACTGTTCATTTGGTAAATCTGGAAGTTCCAATTTCTTTTCCCTATTTTAAAAATTTTATTTCTCCTTGTATACTTATCCAATTGAGTCGAATTACCTATGGATTTAAATATCAATATGTTTACTTTAATATCACAAAATTTCGTGGAAAAACTCATTCATTTACTATATGAAATTAACGCATGAACCTCACTGCCTCTGAGTAGTCGTATTATCTTATCCAGATTTTAAATCCTGACTTTGAAACATCATAACAATTCGAATTCTTAACCAAATGAGGCATTCTTGGTGTCCATTTAAATCTCTATATCTTAACTATATTCATGCCAAATTTCATATGAAAACTCATCAGATAATTCACCTAAACTATCGTTGGAAGTACACTACCTCAAATCGGATTTATGAGTAGCATGCATCATACACACTAAAACATCATCTTGTAATTAAAGTGCACACTCTTTAAGTTATATACAGTCATCCATCAACATTTACCCTCTTGCCTTGAGATGATCCAGCACCTAGAGCATGGTTATGGGGGGGTGAGATTCGGGGGAATCTCAATAGCAAGTAATACAAACTATAAGGTTATGCATGTTTGATTAAATGCCTAACATGTTATCATGCAATGGAAGCTAATTCATGCTTATACATAAGCAAACTCTAACATGCATATTGTCATGACATATATTGCAAGGAGTAGCACATACTCATAGCACATCATCACATAATATTCCATGCTCAACCAAACCTTCATGCATAACAAGTAAGCAAATCAATCAAAGCACATAAGTTTATAGTTATGTATTCTTGCTACCTCTTGTAGATCCTTGTTCTTCCTTTCTTGCAATGGTCTTTCCTTGCCACAAATGTCAAAACCTAAACATTACAATATAATTACCAAATTATAACTCCATTCCAAACAAATTCCAAGTCTAGTTTCAATAAGCTCCCTTTTTCCAAAAATTCCCATTTTGGTTCCAATGCTTCCCATACTTGTTCCTCCACTTTACCCCCACACAAAATCTCATTTTAAGACCATTGGAAGCATCAAAATTATGAAATTCAAATCACTGTTCACGCGAGTGAACAGTACCCGCGAGGAATTTTCAACATTATAACATTTAATTCCAATGGTTTCCAAGGTTCAAAACCTTTCCAATCCTACACAAAATCATCATATAAACTCAATGGAAGCATTAAATCATTCAAATTCCATTTTCTTCTATCATGAACAGTGCATAAACAGTGCAAACCGAAATGGTAAAGTGAAGAACACCAACTTACCTTACTTGCTCCTTCAAGACCCTTGCTTCTTCCTTGCTTTCTTCCACTTTCTTTCTCTAGAACTCACTTCTCTCTCTAAAGGGGCTCTTGGGTGTGAAGAATGAATGGAAAGGGGGGGTATTTATAGCAAAAGTCATGGGCCATTTGAAGGCCAAGATCACATTGGGAACTATTTGATCTAATGGTTAAAGGTTTGATCTTGAAATGTCTTTTCTCATCACACTCATGACCTTACCACCATGGCATCACTAGCATGGCCTACTTGGTACACCTAATCCCCCTTTTTGGAGCCATTTTGAAGTCCATGTGGGTCCCACCATGTGCAAACCCTAATTCTTACTTTATTCTCTTTCTTTCTCTTTTTCTTCTTTTTTCAAAAATCCATAAATTATTCATTATTGGACTTGGGCTCCAAGATAGCTTTTGGGCCTTATTGGGCTGGCCTAGGACAAAAATGTTGGGCCTCTTGTAGGTCCAATAGCTAATTGGCACATACCCCAATGTACTTTCCTTATACCAATATCCTTAAATTACCCTGATCTTGGAATAAATGCTAAACACCTCCTTTAATTGTTCTAACATTTTTAGAAATTCATTCTAATATAAAATGAATTCTCTACACAGTTTCATAATTTTCTGAGATCCAGAAGTCCTGATAAAAATTTTATACGTTTCCTTTAAACTTTTATCGGTGTCCTTTTTCACCGTAAATTCCATAATTAATTCTACAGGACTCCTTTTTGACTTCTGTCAACTCCATAAATTCTCATATTAATTATAATAATTTACTATCAAATTTACTCTGATATCCATCCATTGTGTGAAATGACTAAAATGCCCTCCATTTACTTCTGGTTTCTTAGGGCCTCACAGTGGCATTTTCGTAATTTTACACTTTGGCTATTAGACTTTCTTCCTCTTCCAATTAATCCTTTTCTTTACATAAATATGGCCACATCTTTTCCTAAAAATCTCATATATTTCATTTAACCTGTACATACTGTAACATCCCAATTTTTGGGTCTAGTTGAACTGGGAGGTAGTCTGATATGGGCAGGCTGCTAAACCCGTAGTCCTAGGGTAGTAATCTGATATGGGCAGATTATTTACCTGTATTTTGTAGGATCCGAGGGATGAGCTAAGTCCTTCAGGATGTAAAGATGAGTTAATTCTTTAACCTATAGAATCGGGACAGTTCACCTAGGTTCAAAATGAGGAATGTGAGGAATGTCCTAAGTCTTAAGCCTAGGAATTCTGCAGGTAGCTTGATATGGGCTGGCTCCTGTGTAAGATAACCTGATACAGAGGGTTGTCGAGCCTTTCAATTAACAAGGACTCCCGAAGAGTAGGGGATGAGTTATTGAAAGAGAATTTCTAGAACTTAGGATAAAGGATAAGAAGAAAGTGAGATAGGATAGACCCCAGAATTATGCTAAGATTCTGTGGGGTGAGATATGAAAGGAATGGACACTGCTTTTGAGGGCAGTAGAGTTGTCCATAAGAAAGAAAGCAGATAGTATGAGAAAGATGTATTGGTGACTTTTGGTCGCGATGAGAAAGTATATTGGTCGCGACTAATATTGGCAGAGAGGTTTGGTTGTGACGGATATGTATGTGGTGTCGCGACTAATGAGTAGAATGAGCCTGGTCGCGACTAGAATATGTTATGGTCGCGATGAAAGACTGTTGTGGTCGCGACTAGAGAAAGATGTGTTCGCGACTAATGAACCAAAAGGTGCTATGTCGCGATGAGATGATGGCTAGGTCGCGACTAGTGACTATAAGTGGTGCTAGCCGTATGAGATCTAGTGGGCCAAGAGTTGGGAAGGTCCAAAAGAGATAGTTACCTGGTTAGAGATAGACCGGAGGCAGGAGGCCAGATACAGGAAAGGTTATCTAGAAACCATTAGGTAGACTGATAAGGTATCCTCATGGGACCCACAAGATGGCACATGGCATTAAAGTAATGATTCAGTAACCTTTCAGTAGAGTAAAGTTGCTCGGTTGGCACGAGAACAGAGGAGGTGATCAGATAAGTCTGGGACTTATCTGGATAGCATTGGGAAGCGTGCAAGGTCTCTTCCAGGCCCCACATGGCTCTGGTCTAGACAAAGTAGATAAAGCTGAGGGCACGTATTACGAGGTAGGACTCTGGACCGGTGAGTCAGTATGCTGAGTCAGCTGCTGAGGTGTCCAGGGAATTTAGGCATGTGGAAAATATGGCGATGAGTCAGCTGCTGAGGTATCCCCTGAGGTGGCACTGATGATGTAGTAAAAGGAAATTAAAGAAAATAGGAAAATCCAGGAAAAACCAGGACCGCAGGATCAGAGTTCATAGAAACTACAGAATTGCCATTGAAGGCAATTATAAATACCCCCTTGGCTTCATTTCCATTCACGCATGGGCAAGGGAAGGGAGAGAAAGAAGAGAGAGAAGGAGAAGGAAGGGAAGAGAGAAAGGAGAAAAGGAAGTAAGGAAGTTCTGGTGGAGCTGGAAGCAGAATAAGGATAGTAGAGTTCTGCTGAGCTAGCCAGGTAGTAACTAATCCTAGCTTTTATGTAATGGCTTTGTGATTGATGTGCTATTGTTTGGTTAGATTGTTGTCTTATATGTTATGTCTGAAGCTCTACTGCAATGCTATGATCATATGTTATTGAGTATGGAAGCACGCGGCATACTTATCTGTACACAATCACAAGTAAGCACTGTCACACTGCATTACATATACTGTTATGATTATTACTACTGAAATTCCCCCGAATCTCATCCCCTTGTATAACCATTTCAGGGAGGTTATGTCAAGGTAGATTTTGAGAATTTTGAGAGACGCCGTTATGCTGCTGAAATTTCGGCGGAGATAGCAGTAGTGGAGGAAGGATATGATGCGTACTGTGTACGTAGGTACTGTCTAAGGAGGCTGGTAGTGAGTGGACCTAGCCGGTTCATCCAGTCTTTCCTGGGTACTTACGTAGAATGGTAGTTCTAATGAGAGAATTACTGAATCAGTACAGCTAGTATAGCTTCCGCTGGTGTGCTCTGAGGAGTCTAAGGCAGGATGTTTCACATACAACTTAGTGCAGAAAATTAGGGATGTTACAAGTAAGGTACATCTCGAAGAAGTTCAAGAGCCACAAGACACCACAAAATTAGAGATGGAAATTGGAGAAGACTCACAACAAGTTGTTGAGACTCCTCAAGTCACGCAAGGCCCACGGCGATCTAATAGGGCACGACTTGACCCATGCAGCTCTCTCATAGCGGGTCGGTCCAACACCCTGTACTCTTACATGTGCTTATGACTTTGATTTATATCTCTATATATCTTCAAAGTCATACTGGTCTTATTTCATCTATGTTCCCGCATAGATGACTGACCAGGGACATTTAGGATAAGATCACGAGTTATCCAAGGATTGTCATCATAGTAAACATGCAAATAATATGATAACTTTATTAAAAAATTCATAAATCAACAATGTTCATAAGATAATGATTGGCCCCTAGGGCACAATCTCCAACATTATGTTGAAGTAAATTTTGAGAATCTTAAGAGACACCGCTATGCTGCCGAAATTATGACAAGATAGCAATAATAAAGAAAGGAACTGATACGTACTGTGTACGTAGGTACTATCTAAGGAGGCTGGATGAAACATCCTCCCTTAGACTCCTCAGAGTACACTTGAGGAAGCAATATTAGCTTGATTATATCTTAACTTAAGCCCAGAAATTAAAATTTTACTCTTAAGTTCCTTATTCTGAACCTTTAATTTGAGAACTGATTTATCTCATTCTACACATCCAAACAAGGTTTATTACTTATCCACGTAATGCCCCAGATGTGTACGACTGGCCTGCCAAATTTCATAGCCAAACTGCTTCGTTTACTAGGTCAAACTGAGGTCAAAACACTGCTACCTCAGGACTTGCGAATTTCTCCCTTAATTCCCCATTCACAAATTGAATATGCCAAACAACATTTATTATTAAATAATAAAATATCATACAATAAGGCATACACCAAATTCTCATATTTCTTTTACATCTTTTCCTGCCAGAATTTCGGCAGCATAATCGCTACATTCCTTCTGTAGAAAGTAACCGATCTTGTACCGATTCTGTAATTTCCGTAGGAGCTACCATTCTACGTAAGTACCCAGGAAAGACTGGATGAACCGGCTAGGTCCACTCACTTCTAGCCTCCTTAGACAGCACCTACGTACACAGTACGTATCAGTTCCTTTCTTTGTTCCTTCTTCGTTGCCAGAATTTCGGCAGCCTAACGGCGTCTCTTAAAATTTCCAGATTTTATTTCGACAGAACCTCCCCTGTAATGTTATTTATGGGAATGAGTTTCGGGGGAATCTCAGTAGTAATAATCATAACAATATATGTAATGCAGAGTGATGGTGCTTGCTTGTGATTGTGTACAGATAAGTATGCTGCGTACTTCCATATTCAATAACATATGATCATAGCATTGCAGTAGAGCTTCAAGCATAACATATAAGACAACAATCCAACCAAACAATAGCACAACAAATCATAAAGCCATTACATAAAAGCTAGGATTAGTTACTACCTCAAAAGCAGAACTTCAGAACTTCTCTACTGCTTCCAACTTCACCAGAACTTCCTTTCTTCTTTCTTTCTCTCACTTTCTCTCTCAAGAACTTCCTTCTCACTCTAAAAAGTCTCCTTGTACGTGAATAATGAATGAATGGGGGGGTATTTATAGTTTTGGTCAATGGCATTCCCGTAATTTTGAAGCCATCTGATCCTGTGGTCCTGGTTTTTCCGGAATTTCCTATTTTTCTTTATTCCTTTTACTGCATCATGCATGACATCATCTCAAGGCCACCTCATGGAACACCTCATCATGCACATTTCTCACATGGCAAAATTGCAAGCTTCTTGGACACCTCATCAGCTGACTCAGCAGTTCCAGTCCAATCCAGTACCGGTCCGGTCCGAATTCCCACAAACTGGACTTACCGGCTAAGATTGTGCCACGTGTCCTTAACTTTTCTTCTTCCTCTAAGATGACGCTATGTGGCATCTGGAATGGACCTTTCACGCCTTCCAATGCTATCCAGATAAGTCCTGGACTTTATCTGATCACCTCCTCGGTTATCGTGCCAACCGAGTAACTTTACTTTATGGAAACAGCATTAAAATAGTATTTTAATGCCACTTTTTCCCACATACTTCATGGGCTACATTTTTCGGCTCTGGGAACATTATCTTGGGTCTCTGATCCAGCCCAAGTACTCTGATGGCATGATTCCCAAGAAACATCCCTTGGCAAATTACCAAAATATCCCTAGGTGCCCTTTCTTGCACTATTTTTACTCTAAGGGTAAAATCGTCATTTTACACCTTTCTGTACCCTGTCAGGGTATATACTGACTCTAAGTAACTATATCTATATGTATCTTAGCTTCTGGGCCTGTCCATAATGACCAAAATGCCCTTCATTTATCTGTTACCCTTTTGTACAACACAGGGGCATTTTCGTAATTTCGCACTTTTCCGGGGTTCTGCCGGACACTGGCCCACCTATCAGTCCAAGGGTCTTACTGGGCCTCTATTGGCGCCATTATTGGGCCTTTCAGGGTCCACTACCTTCATAACACGCATTACGAGGAATCCTCCCTTCTCAATGATTATTGAATATTTTATCTATTATTCACCGTTTATACACATATCCGGACACCGGCTCCTTCTGTCCGATACACTGGCCTGCGGTGTTCAGGCATCCCTGTGAGTCATATCAGTCATCTGACTGTGGTCATCCGAACTCATTCAGTCCCTTTTCAAATATCGATAAATTTCCCTATCGGATACCCGGAGGCCTCACACTCCCGTCTGGATTTTTTGATTTGTGAATAACTTTTTCTACAGGCCTCCTATCGGTATTCTGTCAGTTTCCTGACATCCTCCCCATAAGGACGCATCATCCTGTATTTTCTCACCTAGATCTGAAATCTAGGATATCCGGTATGAATTTTTATAACTTTTGGACGATCAGTCCATTTCTGGCTATCTGGAGTCTTCAAAAATTCCTGTATCAAGCCAGATTACCGAGCATCACTTGCTCTCTCTACCGGTGAAATCTGGGACTGAAATGCTTTCGGACAGTCCAAACCACTTTCGGCCTGACTTTCTTTAATTATACTTTAGCCCCAAGAAACTTTTCTTCTTTTTACTTAAGTCCCTTTTTATTTGGTTAAAATTACACTTAAGGACCCCACCTTTTTGTCTACTTTTCCTTTTTGGCTTTATACTTTCCATAATTGCACTTAAGCCCCTTCATTTTCTTTCTTTTGCAATTTAATCCCTTTCCATGCACAAATGACCATTATATCCCTAGGGACTTTCACTATTTACATATAAGTCCCCGGACTTTCGCTTATTTGCAGAATTCCTAGGCTTAAGATTTAGGATATTCCTCATATTCCTCATTTTGAATCTAGGTGAACTGTCCCAATTCTGTAGGTTAAAGACTTAACTCATCTTTAAATCCTGAAGGACTTAACTCATCCCTCGGATTCCTACAAAATACAGGTAAGTGATCCGCCCATATCAGATTACTACCCTGGGACTACGAGTTTAGCAGCCTGCCCATATCAGACTACTTCCCAGTTCTTCTAGACTAAAAATCGGGATGTTACACTAGAAGTGAGTGGACCTAGCCAGTTTATCCAGTCTTTCCTGGGTACTTATGTAGAATGGTAGTTCTCACGGAATTACCGAATCGGTACAAGATCAGTTACTTTCTAAATATAAAGCATAGCCGTTATGCTGCCGGAGTTTAGGCAGGAAATGTTGTAATAGAAATATGCGGATTTTGTACATACCCAGATGTAAAACAACTTATTATTTAATAATAGATAATGTTTGGCAGGTGTGAATGATATGTGATGGATATCTGCATATGTGTGTAAAGTTGTTTGCTGGAAATTGCCACTGTGAACAGTAACACGTGGTGACATGATGATGTTTGATAAATAGTTAAAAATAGTAAATGGATGAATAAATATATAAAATTTTTATGGTAAATAGTATACATACCAAGATTCAATTTGATATATAAAATGTCTCATTTGGATGTCTACACATGGAGATATAAATTATCAAAGTTGGGACCAGAATGCTGGATTCAGGAGAAAAAAGTTGGATAAACAGTAAAGTTGTGATGTTGACTGACTTGACTCGGTCAATGAATGGTAAACGAGTTATTTTTTCCTGAAATATAATTGAGTTAGCTTCAAGTATCAATTGGAACCACTTCATTTGAATTTTTCTAGAATTAGTTATAATTTTTCAAAGTCAGGTCACTCATCTGGAATTTGTATAGTGAACAGTACTCGATAGAGTAAAACTCCAGAATGAGAAATTGGACTTCAATGACCTTGTAAGTGGTTCTAAATGCTACCAAATGGTTCCTAAGACATACGAAAGTAAGGATGTTTCAAAGTTACGACCAGTTGACACAAAGGTTGCGACTAAATTGGCATCTGAACATCAGAAATCTGAAAAGAGACTGCAGGTCACGACTAGAAGCATAGGAAGTCGCGACTGAAAACTCCAGAGACGACAGGTCGCGACTAGAAGCTGAGTAGGTCGCGAATGTAAACTCCAGAGGCGACAGGTCGTGACAAGAAGCTGAGGAGGTCGCGACTGAGAACTCTAGAGGCGAAGAGTCGCGACTAGTGGACACTGAGGTCGCGACCACAACTTGAATACCAAAGGTAACACTTCTTTCTCCTTGACTTAAACATATTCGGTAGATCCTGGTTGGGAATGGAAAAATTTTTGAATTTAATTTCCGCTGCGTGTCTTCCAATTCCCTTCATAATCTAGGGTGGTTATATATATATTTTATATATTCATATATATATATATTATATATAATATAAGAGATATTTGCAAGATTTAATTTATAAGGATAAATTAAATCTCTATCACTTTTGAATTTAAATTTAAATTGATATAATCAATTTGAATTTGAAATTCAAATTGTTATGATGTCTCAAATTTGATTTATGGGAATAAATCAAATATAATTCTGTCTTATCTTTATTTTAAATTAAATAAATAGGTGAATTAAATCTGTGGGACAGATTTAATAAAAACCATATTTATTTAATTAGTTTCTTATCAAATTATGCAATATATGATATTGTATTAATTTTAGAACTAATATAAGATTAATTCTGAAATCCAACCCAACAAGAACACCAATAGTATCCTATATATTTGATACTAGGGGCTAGGGTTCTTGAAGAGACAAAAGGGCCAAGGAGAGTGCAAAAGGTTTGCAGATAAGAAACGGCCAAAATAGAGACGGTGAGGACGGATTCTTGAGAAAGCCCTAGAGGGACAAGAGGGGCTAGTGTTGGAAATCGTGCCCTAGGGGCCAATCATTGTCTTATGAACATTATTGATTTATGAATTTATTAATTGAGTTATCATATTATTTGCATGTTTACTATGATGACCATCCTTGGATAATTCATGATATTATCCTAAATGTCCCTGGTCGATCATCTATGTGGGAGCACAGATGAAATAAGACCAGTATGACTTTGAAGATGTATAGAGATATAAATCAAAGTCATAAGCACATGTAAGAGTACAGGGTGTTGGACCGACCCGCTATGAGAGAACTGCATGGGTAACGTCATAAGCTTCTCTCATATACAAACCATGTCAATATGCCCTTTGACCTGAGATCATCATGGATTCCTACATGACAAAACGCTCAGCTTTGACCTAGTCAAAAGTCACTTTTGACCGAGTGATCATAAAGACTATGTTCGGGCTTAGTGGTTTTTCATGCGGAGGAATGTGAATGGTCAAGATGGAATTTGTCCCTCACATTCGTGGAGAGATATTACTGGGCCCCTCGATGAGTGAGTCTGAGAAATGTATGGCCATACTGTAATGGAAAGGTAGTTCCATCTCTATAGTCAGACTACTCAGGGATCGAGAAAGTAACGGTCGGGAATAGGAGGATGACATTATCCATGCCTCATCCATGACCAAAATATCGCGTGACAGAAGGGACATGATATGGTTGTATAAAAGGTTACATCGTTTATCGATCCTCATATGATTTGGGTAGTTGTTATGTCTTGCTAGAGACCGCTTGCGACTTGTGGGCTAGTATAGCAAATGGCCCACTGCCAACTTCATATGGGCCTACAGGGTCGCACACAAAATAGCCCAACACGAGCTATGATGTCCAGATTCATTGAATCTAAGACATGTCCAGATTCAATGAAAGATCCAGGTGAATGTATATATATTTATTTATATTTATATTCGTATATATATAAATTCGTATATATATATATATTATATATATGAGATATATGAGATTTAATTTATAAGGATAAATTAAATCCCTATCACGTTTGAATTCGAAATTCAAATTGATAGGATATCTCATATAAGAGATATTTATAAGATTTAATTTATAAGGATAAATTAAATCTCTATCACGTTTGAAATTCGAAATTCAAATTGATAGGATATCTCATATAAGAGATATTTATAAGATTTAATTTATAAGGATAAATTAAATCTCTATCACGTTTGAAATTCGAAATTCAAATTGATAGGATATCTCATATAAGAGATATTTATAAGATTTAATTTATAAGGATAAATTAAATCTCTATCACGTTTGAAATTCGAAATTTAAATTGATAGGATATCTCAAATTTGATTTATGGGAATAAATCAAATATAACTCAGTCTCATCTTTATTTAAAGTTAAATAAATAAGTAATTAAATCTGTGGGACGGATTTAATATTATTTTATTTAATTAGTTTCTTATAAAATTATACAATATATGATATTGTATCAATTCGGAATTAATATAAGATTAACTCCAAAATCCAATTAGGTCAAGGGTAAAAACGCATAGCATCCTCTATATCTGATTGGAGGAGCTACGTTTGAAAATAACACAGAACACAAAAGGCCGAACGGAATCTGCAAAAGGTTTGCAGACAAGAAACTGCCGAAATAGAGACGGAGACTTGTGAAAGCCTTGGAGGGACAGGAGACGCTAGCACGTCGTTCGTGGTTGGAACGCTGTTCGTGTGGATACCAGTAGAGGAAGCCGACCTGAGGCGTCGACTTCTTGTGATCGGAAAGAGACCACCGTCCGCGGAGAGAATCTGTGAAGGTCGCTGAGGAACACTCCGTCGATTTCTTGCGATCAGAAAGAGATCACCACCCACGTAGAGAAGCTGTGAAATTCGCTGAGCAACACTAAGGGTAATGATTCTTTCCACTTGACTTAAACACATACGGCAGATCCTGGCAAGGAATGGAAAAATTTTAAAGTTTATTTCCGCTGCGTGTCTTCCAATTCCTTACAGCTAGCACGTCGTTCGTAATTGGAACTTTGTTCATGTGGATACCGGTAGAGGAAGCCGATCTGAGTTGTCGACTTCTTGCGATCGAGAAGAGAGCACCAGGTACGATAACGAGTCGCGACGTGTAGACACTTAAGTCTTGACTATACTGGGGTCCTGAACGTCAGAAATCTGAAAAGAGATGACCGGTCACGACTAAAAGCTGAGGAGGTCACGACATACAACTATAGAGACGACAAGTCGCGACTAGAAGCTGAGGAGGTCACGACAGAAATCTCCAGAGGCTACAGGTCAAGACTTTAAGCTAAGTAGGTTGCGACTGAAAACTCCAAAGGCAAAAAGTCTCGAGTAGTGGATACGGAGGTCGCAACTAGAGCTCGAATACCTAAGGTAACACTTCTTTCTCCTTGAATTAAACACATTCAGCAGATCCTGGTAGGGAATAGAAAAAAAATTTAAAGTTAATTTCCGCTGTGTGTCTTCCAATTCCTTTCAGTGGTATCAGAGCTATGTCGTTTTGTGTTTAAGTTAGGTGTGATTGTTGATACATGTGATGTATGTTAGACTTCTTAGCCGATTATATGATAACATGTGAATTATGTATGACATATAGGGAATCCGTTTTACGTATGACATATAAGGAATCCGAAAGGAAACTGAAATCGGCGATTTATGTTAATTGATTTAATCAATTACTATTGATAGGGGTCTAAGAAAACTGAATTAATTTTTCTCGGGGCACTGCCCCTAGACCCTGCCCGCTAACCGGCTAGCGGGATCGCCGTGGCTACCTGGTTGTAGCGCAATATAATTGTAATATATACTGCTTTTCCTGATGTATGAATGTTTTGAAACATTTATTGCCCTTCACATAATATGAATTTTGATTCTTGAATGTTTGGGTATAGTGAACAATATGGCTCTAGATTACAAGTGTTGTAATTTTTCTAAATATAACCTACGTGTCGTGCCTTCCTCTAATTACTCTCGTTGTACATTCTCTTCTCATCTCACTCCCCTCGAATGTTGAAATGAGGTTTCCTTATGTAATTTTCCTGTTCTTACTAGAGAGTTCCTCTCATTGGCTTGAGGGGACTTAGGATAGGTGAGCCATATTGTATCACGTTTAAGATTATGCATCTTATGCTTATATATTCGATATGCATATTACTTGTATGAGATATGTAACATCCTAATTTTTGGTCTAGGAAAACTGGGAGGTAGTCTGATATGGGCAGGCTGCTAAACTCGTAGTCCCAGGGTAGTAATCTGATATGGGCGGATTACTTACCTGTATTTTGTAGGAATCCGAGCGATGAGCTAAGTCCTTCAGGATTTAAAGATGAGTTAAGTCTTTAACCTACAGAATCGGGACAGTTCACCTAGGTTCAAAATGAGGAATGTGAGGAATGTCCTAAGTCTTAAGCCTAGGAATTCTGTAGGTAGCTTGATATGGGCTGGCTCCTGTGTAAGATAACCTGATATGGGCGGGTTGTCAAGCCTTTCAATTAACGATGACTCCCGAAGAGTTTAAGGGATGGGTTATTGAAAGAGAATTTCTAGAACTTAAGATGAAGGATGAGAAGCTGAGTAACGAGGCCAGAAAGAGAATGCAGGGGCATAATCGTAATTATGGGAAATATCGGGCTGTAGCCGATGAGTACCATATTTTGCCAAAAAATAGAGAAAATTATGCTGATCATTTCACTGAACTGTAAAATGTGCATATGAGATCTCTATGTATATGAAAGAATTAGAAATATGACCAAGGGTAAAATGGTCATTTTTGAAAAGTGTGCGCGAGAGCGTACTTTCAGGCAAAAACAGCCCGATCTGAATAAAATATCTGAAAATACCGGGAGATAGAGAAAAGGACTCCGGGTTGAATGACGCAACACAGAATTTTGATTTGAGGTCCCGATTTTTCTGTAAAAATTCCTGAAGATGAGAATTTACAGTTATAATCGGTAAAGGAAAGGCAGTCCGAATAGAGATGATCGGACTGTGGCCAGAGAGGCCATACAGTATTTTATAAGGCCCATAATGACACCAGGGAAGGCCCAGGCCCATAATAGCAGTTCAGTGGAAAAAGGGGCCGGTGTCCGGGAAAAAAGTGTGAAATGACGAAAATACCCCTATGTTATAGAACAGCTGAAGAATGAGTAAAGGGTATTTTGGTCATTTGCCTAAGGTTAGACAGTCCAGGGAAGTTATCTGGATAGTTGACCAGGGTCAAAGAATACTCTGGTAAGATGGAAAAAGACAATAATGCCCCTAGACATAATAAAGTAAAGAAAGAGAGACTAAGGGCATTTTGGTAATTTGCCAAGGGGTGCTTCTTGGGAATCATGCCATCAGAGTACTTGGGCTGGATCAGAGACCCAAGATGATATTCCTAGAGCCCAAAAACGTAGGCTCGGGGATATGTGGGGAAAAAGTGGCATTAAAATATTATTTTAATGCTGTTTCAATAAAGTAAAGTTACTCGGTCGGCACGATAACTGTAACATCCTAGAATTTCCCTAGCCGAAAACCCTAAGTTTCTAGCTAAGGAAATGATTGGAGAAATATAAACGGTATGACTGATTAAATAAAGGATCAAATTGTAAAGTTAGAAAGTATTATGGCCAAAAGTCCAAAGTAGACAAAACTTCAGGGACTAAACTGCAAAGATGAAAAAGGTTAAGGGACCTAAATGTGATTTGTGAAAATTCACAAAAACTGTACTTTCAGCCCAAAACAGCCCGGTACAGATTTAAGATATGAAAATACTGGGAGATAAAGCACAAAATTTCGGGTTGAATGAGAGACATCAGAATTTTGATTTGAGGTCCCGATTAATTGATAAAAAATTCGGTAAGTCTGGGAAAATAACCTGGAATTTTTAGGAGACTGACTGGACTTCAGAATTCTGTGAGATTATGATAAAAGATACTTTGTGAATTATGGGAGATTGTAAAAAAGACCACACTTCCAAAAGAGGTCCAGATAATTTTAAATAGAATTTTAAAGGAATTTTAGGAGCTTGTCTACCGGCTCTAAAAATTAGGATTTTATTCGTTGAAGGACCAAATCTAAACTGAAGACCATGAAATTTTACCAGGAGGCTTAGAATAAATTTAGATGGGTTATTATGGGCCAAGTCAAAGTCTAATAGCCAGTATGAGCCCAAACTAAAATAGGGGCAAAATTGTAATTTCGGGAAATTTCGGGCCGGAAATGGCAGTTTTGAAAAATATTCAGAAAAATCCCAATAAATTCCATAAAATGGAAAATGAGGTTCTAAGACATTTTTATAAAGGGGAAATAACAAAACTACCCCTATATGAATTTTTATCGTATTAAAGTTTCTTTTAAGGTATCCAAAAAAAATTAAGTATTAGGACTATAAAAAGACCTCAGAAAAATATGAGAAAATGGAGATAAATATTTAAAGGGTCAATAATGATTTTAGATATGTTAGACAGGGTCAGAGGGTGTTCTAGAAAATATCATGCCATTAAATAATTTATTTTTTCCGAAAATCACCCGAATCGGTACCGGTTAATACCGGAAAATTGAAGAAAAATCCTAGAAGCTCCAAGAAGGTCCAAGAAACTCCATGAAGCCTCAAGACTTGTTGATTTGGCTCCAAATGGTGAGGGAGAAGGAAAAAGGAGATGACAACTCAAAAGTTGTCATAATTACAATGAAAAAGGAGGTTAAATTCTAACCCTTGGATCAAGCTTTTAGGAATTGGATCTTAGCCCTTGTTTCCCCTCAATTTTTCCTATAAATACCCCCTCCAAAGACTTCAATTTCGTGCAGCCCTCTTTACATAGGAGAAACTCTTGTCAATTCAAAACTCAAGCCAAAGACAAAGCTTCCAACCTCCCAAAGTTCAAGGATACTAAGGTAAGCATACTTCCAAGCTTTTAATGATTTGTTTGGAAGTTTGATTTATGGTTTTTAAGGGTTGGGAACCATGAATTTACAAGGGGAGATGCTGCCCAAATTAGGAAAAGATGAAAGTCATGATAAGGATAGCAAAGACAAGTTGAAAAGGAAAAGATTTAACATGTTTTAGTTCATGGAATCAATGGTTTCTTGGAATTGTTCTTGAACTACCTTGCTGTCCAGATTTATGCACTTTGTTCTAGGGTTAAGATATGATGATTTTAAGGCCTCCAATGTGTTCAAAATGCAATTTTGTGTAGGGTATAGTAGGGAGACCCTAATTGGAAGCCTTAGACATCAAAATGGAAGTTTTAGAAAACCCTAAGTTGCAATTTTCGTTTATGTCCGTACGGACAGTATAGGAGATGAAGCAATTTCAAAATTTGGATCACACCATTGGATTCCTTAGCCAAAATTATGTAGGATAGGATCTCAAGAGTTAATGTTAGCGCTTAGGATAAATAAAACCCTAATTGCATTCAAGAAAGGGTAGTTAGGATTTTTAAGTTTGGATTATGTTTGAGAAGTGTAATGACATGAAATTGTTGTTCAATAATTAGGATTTGACATTTGTGCACCTAAAGAACTTCAAGTCAACAAGGAAACACAAGGATCTCCAAGAGGTAGCAACAACTCTAACTTTATCATTGTCTTGTAATTATTTACTGGTTTTGTTGTTTATGATGTTTGGTTGAGCATGATATTGTGTGATGATGTGCAAGCTTGATGGGCTTGATTATGTGGTAATCTCCTTGCTAAGATGTCATGACAAATGCATGTTAGAGAATGCCAACAATATGAGAATGAATGTGTGGCTCCCATATCATATAACATGCTTTAAATAATTACTTGATGATGTTAAAGTTGTGTTGAATGCTATTGGGATTTCCTTGGAAATCTCACTCTTTTTCATATTAAACCATGGTAGGTGCTGAGCATTGAAGAGGTAAAGAGCTAATTGATGGTGTTTGAAGCATGCTTGGTTGTGTTAGATACACTTATATTATGTAAATATGGAACAAAGAGTACTTAATGTAAGTTCTGTTAGAAGGCAGTGAGATTTACAACATATTTTGGATATGGTATTGTATGAATTAAATGTTGAAATTTATTATGCTTAAAGTTTACATCTTAAGCTTTAAATAGACACCAAGTATGTCCAATTTGGATATTAAACGAATTTATGGTGAATTTTCAAAGTTAAGAGTTGGATTCTGGAAAACTGGAAAATTACCATATGAACAGTGTATGTTTGCGAATTTTTTTGGAATGTTGTAGTTGCGCTTGAACCTATTCATTATTTTTACCATAAAGAGGTTTTAAATATATTTCATTAGGAATTGGAATCACCTCATTTGGAGTTTTCTACATTTAAATATGAATTTCCAAAGTTTGGGAAAAATCTGAAAAGTGCTATATGAACAGTACCCGAGAGAGATTTTCAACAATTTCAGATCTTTGATTCCAACTTTAATTGATCCTAAAGTGGTTCCAAAGGCTACTAATGGATCATATATGGGTATTAAAGTAAGGATGCGACAATAACTGAGGAGGTGATCAGATAGAGTCCGGGACTTATCTGGATAGCATTGGAAAGCGTGAAAGGTCCCTTCCAGGTGCCACATGGCACTGGCTAGAGGGAGAAGAAAAGTTAAGGACACATGGCACAATCTTAGCCGGTGAGTCCAGTTTATGGGAAATCGGACCGGACCGGTACTGGATTGGACTGGAAATGCTGAGTCAGCTGATGAGGTGTCCAGGAATTGTGACATGTGAAGAATGTGGCGATGAGGTGTCCCGGTGAGGTGTCCTGGGTGATGCAGTAAAAAGGAATAAAAGAAAATAGGAAATTCTAGGAAAAACCAGGACCACATGTTCAGATGGCTTCAAAATTACAGGAATGCCATTGAGGGAAACTATAAATACCCCCTCCCCCTCCCATTTCATGCATCCCACGGTTTTGACAAGAGAAAGAGAGAGAAAGAAGAGAGAGAAGGAGAAAGAAAGAAGAAAGGAAGTTCTGGCGGAGATGGAAGCAGTATAGGGATAGTAGAGTTCTGCTAAGCTTTTGAGGTAGTAACTAATCCTAGCTTTTATGTAATGGCTTTGTGATTTGTTGTGCTATTGTTTGGTTGGATTGTTGTCTTATATGTTATGCTTGAAGCTCTATTACAATGCTATGATCATATGTTATTGAGTATGGAAGCACGCAGCATACTTATCTGTACACAATCACAAGCAAGCACTGTCACTCTGCATTACATATATTGTTATGATTATTACTACTGAGATTCCCCCGAATCTCATTCCCCATATCTAACCCATTACAGGGAGATTATGTTGAAGTGGATTTTAAGAATTTTGAGAGACGCCGTTATGCTGCCGAATTTAAGACTGAACATCAGAATATGATAAGTACTGTGTACGTAGGTGCTGTCTAAGGAGGCTGGAAGTGAGTGGACCTAGCCAGTTCATCCAGTCTTTCCTGGGTACTTACGTAGAATGGTAGTTCTCATGAGAGAATTACCGAATCAGTACGGTTCACTTCTTTGTACAGATGAAGCTTAGCGGTTATGCTGCCGGATTTTAGGCAGGAAAAGATGTAATAGAAATATGAGAATTTTGTGTATGACTTGTTGTATGACATTTTGTTATTCAATAATAAATATTGTTTGATATGTTCAATTTGTAAATGAGAAATGAAAAGAGAAATTCGCAGGTCTTGAGGTAGTAGTGTTCTGGCCTCAGTTTGACCTAGTAAACGAAGGAGTTTGGCCACGAAATTTGGTGAGCCAGTGGTACACATCTGGGGCATTCCATGGATAGATAATACGCCTTGTTTGGATGTGTAGAATGAGATAAATCAGTTCTCAAAATAAAGGTTCAGAATAAGGAACTTAAGAGTAGAAATTTTAATTTCTGGGCTTAAGTTAAGATATAATCAAGCTAATATTACTTCCGCAAGTGTACTCTGAGGAGTCTAAGGGATGATGTTTCAAGATACAACCGAGATACATGCATTTTTTAAACCAGATGGATAATTAAACCCTCTAAATGAAATCTTAAGTCATAATGCCGTCAATTAATGAACACTTGTCAAAACCTCAATCGCTTACTTGTAGGCTCCACCAAAGTGGGTGCATTTGAGTTATCTTGGGGAGATAAGCAAAGAGTAATGGTGCTACTCACATATGTTTGTTATTGTTCGACTTAATTGAGATTATCAAAACGGTTTTGGGTCTCAAGGCATTAGATGGGATTAAAACATGCCAGATCATATGATGATGGAATCCCATGAATATCTAATAGTTATATTTGATACAATTGGCAAAGGTGTTACCTACTTAAATAACTTAAAGTTAAGCGTCCTGCTAAAGCGGACTTAAGTTTAAGCCAAATATGGATCTTAGCCCACTAATTATTACATTAAGGGTTGTTTTATTTAGTGGGAGATTGCTAATTCGATTGCATATTTTAATTGTAGAATCATGACGACTAGTAATACTGCTACATTATCATTACGATCTGTCCTTGAGAAGGACAAACTCAATGTGACAAACTTTCTTGACTGGTTCAGGAACTTGAGAATTGTTCTCAAGAAGGAAAGAAATGCATATGTCCTAGATCAACCCATTCCTGAGGAGCCAGCAGCCAATGCTCCTAGAGCTCATAGAGATTCTTATGCGAAGCATAAGGAAGACTCTGTCGATGTGGGATGCTTGATGCTTGCTACCATCGTTCTGGAGCTCCAAAGAGATCTGGAACACATGGAGGCTTATGAGATGATTGTGCATCTCAAGAAAATGTTCCAGCAACAGGCAAGGCAAGAGAGGTATGAGACCACTAAGGCCTTACATTCCTACAAGATGGCTGAAGGTGCATCAGTCAGTGCTCATGTCTTAAAGATGAAAGGGTACATTGATCACCTTGAGAGGCTTGGATTTCCCATGAGCCAGGAGTTAGCTACAGATTTGATCTTGAACTCTCTCCCAGAAAGTTGTGACCAGTTTGTCATGAACTACAACATGAATAATATGGAGAAATCTATTTCTAAACTGCATGGGATACTTAAAACTGCTGAGCCGACTGTTAAGAAGAAGCCCAGTACACTTTTGATGGTTCACAAAGGAAAGGGTATGAAAAAGAAAGGCAAGGGCAAGGGGAAGGGTCATGGCTCATCTGGTAAGACCAAAGAGTCAGGCAAGCCCGAAACCAAGCCTGTACCAAAGAAGGCAAAGCCTCCAAAGGAAGGAGTTTGCTTCTTCTGCAATGAACTGGGTCATTGGAAGAGGAATTGCAAACTCTACCTTGAAGATCTGAAAAAGAACAAGAAGGATAGCGGGGCTATCACTTCAGGTATTTATGTTATAGACATTATCTCTCTACTTCCACTATATGGGTATTAGATACCGCATATGGCTCACATATTTGTACAAATGTGTAGGGCCTAAAGGACAGTAGAAAGCTGAAGAAGGGCGAAGTTGACCTACGAGTTAGAAACAGAGCAAGGGTTGCTACTTTAGCTGTAGGCACTTATGAATTAGTTCTGCCCACTGGGCTTTTGTTAGTTCTGAACAATTGCTATTATGTTCCTGCTTTGAGTAGTAACTTTGTTTCTCTTTCTTGTTTGGATAAGGAAGGTTACACTTCCATTACTGGGAATAGTAGATGTTCCATTTATCGTAATGATGTTTTCTATGCTCATGGAGATTTGCATGTTGATCATTACATATTAAACTTGGAACAACCCAATCATGGAAATATCTATATCATAACCGTCAAAAGGGTCAAACCAAATGATTTGAATCCAACATACCTCTGGGCCACATAAATGAGAAACGCATTTCTAAACTCCATAAAGATGGATTTCTTAACTCATTTGATTATGAATCATATGATACTTGCGAATCTTGGTACTCTATGTCGATGACATCCTACTTATTGGGAATGACATTCCTACCTTGCAGATTGTCAAGTCTTGGTTAGGAAAGTCTTTCTCGATAAAAGACTTGGGTGAAGCCACCTACATCCTAGGAATTAGGATCTATAGAGATAGATCTAAAAGACTTCTAGGACACAGTCAGAGCACATATATAGGCAAGATACTGCATAGGTTTAGTATGCAGGAATCAAAGAGGGGTTTCATACCCATGTCTCATGGTATTCACCTCAGCAAGGATTTGTGTCCTAGTACACCTGATCAGTGAGGTCGCATGAGTAAAGTTCCATATGCCTCGGCCATTGGATCTATCATGTACGTCATGTTATATACTCGACCGGATGTCTCGTTTGCCTTAAGTATGACTAGCAGATATCAACAGGACCCCGGTAATGGACTGCCGTCAAGTGTCACATCCTTATTTTTGTATATCTTAAGGACCATTCAGTAGCACTTAGAACCACTTTCAGGGTCATCGAAATCTAAACTCTTAATCTGGAATTTTATTCTTATCGGGTACTGTTCACTGTGGCAAATTCCAGATGAGTGACCTGAATTTGAAAAATCATAACTAATTCTATAAAAATCAAAATGAAGTGGTTCAAATTGCTACATGAATATAACTTAATTATATTTCAGGGACAAATCATTGGTTGACCATTACTTGATAAATGCAACACGGGTAAACGTTTCAACTTTACTGTTCATCCAGTGATTTTCTCCTGAATCCAGCATTCTGGTCCCAACTTTAACAATTTATATCTTTTCGTGTATACATACAAATGAAGCATTATATATATCAAATTAAAGCTTAGTATGTCTACTATTTACCATAAAAATATCATACATTTATTAAACCATTTACTATTTTTAATGATTTATCAAACATCAATAGGTCTCCACGGATTACTGTTTACAAAGTCATTTTTTAGAAACCAACCTTACATATTAGTGCATACATACATCACATATCAGTCAAACATGCCAGATAACAATCATTATTAAATAATCAACTGTTATACATCAGTGCATGATTAACATCCTCATATTTCTATTACATTTTTCGTTGTCTAAAATCCGGCAGCATAACTGCTACATTCCTTCTGTAGAAAGTAACAGATCTTGTACCGATTCGGTAATTCCCGTAGGAACTACCATTCTATGTAAGTACCCAGGGAAGACTGGATGAACCTGCTAGGTCCACTCACTTACAGCCTCCTTAGACAGCACCTACGTACACAGTACGTATCAGTTCCTTTCTTTGTCCCTGCTTTGTTGCCAGAATTTTGGCAGCATAACAGCGTCTCTTAAAATTTCCAAATTTTATTTTGACAGAACTTCCCCTGTAATATTATATATGGGAATGAGATTCAAAATAATCTCAGTATCAACAATCATAACAATATATGTAATGCAGAGTGACAGTGCTTGCTTGTGATTGTGTACAAATAAGTATGCAGCATGCTTCAATATTCAATAACATATGATCATAGCATTGTAATAGAGCTTCAAGCATAACATATAAGACAACAATCCAACCAAACAATAGCACAACAATTCACAAAGATATTACACAAAAGCTAGGATTAGTTACTATCTCAAAAGCAGAACTCTAGAATTTCTCTACTGCTTCCAACTTCACCAGAACTTCCTTTCTTCTTTCTTTTTCTCACTTTCTCTCTCAAGTACTTCCTTATCACTCTAAAGCCACCTTAGGCCATGGGAATGAAGAGAAAAGGGGGGGTATTTATAGTTTTGATCAATGGCATTCTTGTAATTTTGAAGCCATCTGATCCTGTGGTCCTGGTTTTTCCGGAATTTCCTATTTTTCTTTATTCCTTTTACTGCATCATCCATGACATCATTCAAGACCACCTCATGGGACACCTCACCTCACACATTTATCACATGGCGCAAATGGAGGGAGCTAGAAGCCTTCTAAAAGCTTTTCGATCCAATCCGGTACCGGCCCCGGTCCGTCGCCTCGAAAACTAGACCGTTTTCTGAATCTAATTTTTTTGAAAACCCATATTATGTCTTCTGGCCTTGAACTTAGTATATGGATCCCTTATATCATTAACATTTTAATACTGGGTCTAAACTCAATTACAGATCCCCTACGAAATGACCAAAATACCCCTGGATGCCCTTTCATGCACTATCTTAACCCTAAGGGCAAAACCATCATTTTACACCTTTCTGTACTTCATCAGGGCATATACTGACTCTGGTTAACTTCACCTGTATATGTCTTGGCCTCTAGGCCTGTCTAGAATGACCAAAATGCCCTTCACACACCTGCTACCCCTTTAGTACTACACAAGGGCATTTTCGTAATTTCGCACTTTTTCGGGGTTCTGCTGGACACTGGCCCACCTATCAGTCCAAGAGTCTTATTGGACCTTTGTTGGCGCCATTTTTGGGCCTTTCTGGGTCCATTACCTTTATGTCACGCATTTCGAGGAATCCTCCCCTGTCCATGTTCACCGAGTATGTTAGCTATTATGCACCGTTTACACACATATCCGGACACCGGCTCCTTCTGTCAGATACACTGCCCTACTATGTCTGGGCAGCCATTTGGGTCATAACGGGCATCTGACTGTTGTTACCCGACCTCATTCAGTCTTAGTTTAAATACCGATAAATCTCCCTATCGGATCCCTAGAGGCCTCATACTCCCGTCTGGATTTGCTAATTCGTGAATAACTTTTTCTACAGACCTCTTATCGATATTCTGTCCATTTCCTGACATCCGCCCCATAAGGGCGCTTCATCCTGTAATTTCTTACTTATATCTGATTTCTAGGATATCCGGTAGGAATTTTTATAACTTTTGGACGATCAGTCCATTTTTGGCTATCTGGAGTCTTCAAAAATTTCGGTATTAAGCTGGACTACCCAGCATCACTTGCCCTATCTTCTGGTGAAATCTGGGACTGAAATACTGTCGGGCGGTCCAAACCACTTCTATCCTATTTTTCTTTAATTATACTTTAGCCCCAGGAAACTTTTCTTCTTTGTAATTAAGTCCCTTAAATTTGGCTAAAATTACACTTTAAGACCCCACATTTTTGTCTACCTTTCTTTCCTAACCTTAAACTTTCCATAATTGCACTTAAGTCCTTTTATTTTCTTTCTTTTGCAATTTAATCCTTTTCTTTACATAAAGGACCACATCTTTTTCCTGAAAAAGAACTCATATATTCCATTTAATCTATACATAAAAATCAGTACAGAAAATTAAGGATATTACATCAAGAATATCCTTAAGTACTTAATAAGGACTAAGGACTTATTCTTGGTCTATGGTGGATTAGATGACGAGCTCTGTGTAACTGGTTACATAGATTCAAGTTTCCAAACTGACTAGGACGACCAGAAATCGCAATCTGGATACATATTCCTCCTGAATAATGGAGCAGTAAGCTGGAAGAGCTGTAAGCTGAGCACCGTAGCAGATTCTGCAACGGAAGCTGAGTATATATAGCAGCATCTGATGCAGCTAAGGAAGCCGTTTGGATCAGGAAGTTCATTACTGAACTAGGGGTGCTACCTATCATCTCAGATCTAATAACTTTATTCTATGATAATAATTGTGCCATTGCACAGGCCAAAGAGCCTAGGTCACATCAAAGGATAAAGCATATACTCTGGCGATTTCATCTCATCAGAGAAATTAATGATAGAGGTGATATAAAAAATAAGCAAGCTAGCAGGAGAAGACAATGTTGCTGATCCTCTAACAAAGCCGCTTGTGCAAGCAAAGTATGAGTGTCATGTTAAGTCAATGCGAATTAGGCAAATTAATGATTGTACCTAGTACAAGTGGGAGGATGTTGGAAATTGTGCCCTAGGGGCCAATCATTATATTATGAACATTATTGATTATGAATTTCTTAATTATGTTATCACATTATTTGCATGTTTACTGTGATGACCATCCTTGGATAACTCATAATCTTATCCTAAATGTCCCTGGTCAGTCATCTATGCGGGAGCAGAGAGGAAATAAGACCAGTATGACTTTGAAGATATATAGAGATATAAATTAAAGTCATAGGCACATGTAAGAGTACAAGGTATTGGACCGACCCGCTGTGAGAGAGCTTCATGGGTTAAGTCATAAACTTCTCTCATATACAAACCATGTCACTATGCCCTTTGACCTGAGATCATCATGGATTCCTACATGACAAACGCTCAGATTTGACCTAGTCAAAAGTCACTTTTGACCGAGTGATCATAAGACTATGTTCGGGCTCAGTAGTTTTTCATGCGGAGGAATGTGAATGGTCAAGATGGAATTTGTCCCTCACATTCGTAGAGAGATATTACTGGGCCCCTCGATGAGTACGTCTGAGAAATGTATGGCCATACTGTAATGGAAAGGTAGTTCCATTTCTATAGTCAGACTACTCAGGGATCAATAAAGTAACGGTAAGGAATAGGAGGATGACGTTCTCCATGCCTCATCCATGACCAAAATATCATGTGACAAAAGGGACGTGATGTGGTTGTATAAAAGGTTACATCGTTCATCGATCCTTATATGATTTGGGTAGTCGTAATGTCTTGCTAGAGACCGCTTACGACTTGTGGGTCAGTATAGTAATTGGCCCACTGCCAAATTCATATGGGCCTATAGGGTCGCACACAAAATAGCCCAACACGAGCTATGATGTCCAGATTCATTGAATCTAAGACATGTCCAGATTCAATGAATAATCTATGGTGGTTATATATATATATTATATATATTCGCATATATATATTATATATAATATAAGAGATATTTACAGGATTTAATTTATAAGAATAAACTAAATCTCTATCACTTTTGAATTTGACTTTAAATTGATATGATCAATTTGAATTTGAAATTCAAATTGTTATGATGTCTCAAATTTGATTTATGAGAATAAATCAAATATAATTTTGTCTTATATTTATTTTAAATTAAATGAATAGGTAAATTAAATATGTGAGATGGATTTAATATAAACCATATTTGTTTAATTAATTTTTTATCAAATTATGAAATATATGATATTGTATTAATTTCAGAATTAATATAAGATTAATTCTGAGATATGTAACATCCCAATTTTTAGGCCTAGAGACTCAGAAAGTAGCCTGAAAATAGATAGACTACCAGACCCCTTTGAGCTGAAGTCCCAGAAACATACAGAGGGTTTTTAGGGACTAAACTGCAGATAGGTAAAAATACAGGGACTTATATGTAAATAGTAAAAGTCTTAGGGTTATAATGGTCATTTCAGGAAAGAAAGGGATTAAATTGAAAAAGGAAGAAAATTCAAGGACTTAAGTGAAATTATGAAAGCTTTAAGGTTAAAAGAGAAAGTAGACAAAAATGTGGGGTCTTTAAGTGTAATTTTAGCCAAATAAAAGGGACTTAATTGAAAAGAAGAAAAGTTCCAGGGGCAAAAGTATAATTATGGAAAGATGAGCCAGAAATATCTTAACACTGCCCGGAAGAATTGTAGTCCCAAATCTCACTAGTAGATAGAGGAAATGATGCTGAGTAATCCAGCTTAATACAGGAATTTTATCAGGACTCCAGATAGCCGAAATTTATCTGATAGGCTAAAAGTATAAAAAATTCTTATCGGATATCCTAGACCTCAGATATAAGTGAAAATCTGCAAGAAGATGCGTCCTGCAGAGACTGATGTCGGGGAACTGACAGAATACCGAAAGGAGGTCTGTAGAAAAAGTTATTCACAAATTAGTGAATTCAGACGGGAGTTTGTGACCTCCGGGTATCCGATTGGGAGATTTATCGGTATTCAAACTGAGACTGAATGAGCTCAGATGACATCGGTCAGATGCTTGTTATGACCAAAAGGTATGCCTAGACTCAGTATGTCAGTTTATCTGATAAAAGGAGTCAGTGTCCGGAAAAAGGTGTAAAATGACGAAAATGCCTTTATGTTATAAAATAGTGAAAGAATGAGTAAAGGGTATTTTGGTCATTTGACTAAGGTGAGACAGTCAAGAAAGGTTGTCTGGATAGTTGACCAGGGTCAGAGAATACTCAGATGAGGTGTGAAAAGACAATAATGCCCCTAGACTCGTTAAAGTAAATAAAGAGGAACCAAGGGAATTTTGGTAATTTGCCAAGGGATGTTTCTTGGGAATGGAGCCATCAGAGTACTTGAGCTTGATCAGAGATTCAAGATGGCATTCGAAAGCCCAAAAATGTAGTCTAACATATATGTGGGAAAAAGTGACATTAAAATAATGTTTTAGTGACTTTTCAATAAAGTAAAGTTACTCAGTTGGCGTGATAACCGGGAAATTGATCGGATAAAGCTTTGGATTTATCTGGAAGTCATGGGATGGTGTGAAAGGTTCCAGCAAGATGCCACATGGCGCCAACCTAGAGGGAGAAGAAAAGCTGAGGACACGTGGCACGATCTCAGCCGTGTATTCTGGTGCAAGACTCTGGAATTCTCTAAAAGCGCTGAGTCAGCTGGTGAGGTATCCCAAGGCCCCACCATTGTGCCACCTAGCATGTGAGGTGTCCCTTGATGATGTCATAAAGTGATGAGTCGTAAGGATGATGATGTCATCACGATGACATAAGCGAAACTTGGTGGGAAAGCAAGCAATCTGAGCCACTCATTGAGAATTGATCAGACCATTCATTCTCCTTTGCCTCTACTATAAATACCCCCTCCCCCTTTCCATTGTGACCCACGTCCAAGAGCCAAGAAAGAGAAGTGAGTTCTAGAGAGAGAAAGAAAGAAAGAAGGAAGTTCTGGCGGAGCAGGAAGCAGTATAGAGATAGTAGAGTTCTGCTAAGCTAGCCAGGTAGTAACTAATCCTAGCTTTTATATAATGGCTTTGTGATTTAATGTGCTATTGTTTGGTTGGATTATTGTCTTATATGTTATGTTTGAAGCTCTACTACAATCTATGATCATATGTTATTGAGTATGGAAGCACGCAGCATACTTATCTGTAACAATCACAAGCAAGCACTATCACACTGTATTACATATATTGTTATGATTATTACTACTGAGATTCCCCCGAATCTCATCCCCAATATATAACCCATTACAGGGAGGTTATGGCGAAATAAATTTTGAGAATGCTAAGAGACGCCGTTATGCTGCCAAAATTAGGGTAAAATATCAGTAGAGAAGAAAGGAGATGATACGTACTGTGTACGTAGGTACTGTCTAAGGAGGCTGGAAGTGAGTGGACCTAGCCGGTTCATCCAGTCTTTCCTGGGTACTTACGTAGAATGGTAGTTCTCATGAGAGAATTACCGAATCAGTACAGATCAGTTATTGTTAAAGATGAAGCCTAGTAGTTTTGTTGCCGGATTTCAGGCAGGAAAAGATGTAATAGAGATATGAGGATTTTGTGTATACCCTATTATATAACAATTTATTATTTAAAAAAAAGTATTGGTGGGCATGTTTGATTGATATGTGATTGATGTATGCATATGTATATAAAGTTGATTGCTGGAATTTATCACCATGAACAGTAACTCGTGGCGACATAGGGATGTTTGATCTATAATTAAAAATAGTAAATGATTGAATAAATATATAATATTTTTATGGTAAATAGTAAACATACCAAGATTCGATTTGATATATAGAATGCCTCATTTGGATGTCTACACATAGAGATATAATTTACCAAAGTTGGGACCAAAATGCTGGATTCAGGGGAAAAACGCTGGATGAACAGTAAAGTTGTAACATTGACTGACATTGACTTGGTCAAGGAATGGTCAACAAGTTATTTTTTTCCTGAAATATAATTGATTTATCTTCATGTAGCAATTTGAACCACTTCATTTCGATTTTTCTAGAATTAGTTACGATTTTTCGAAGTCAGGTCACTCATCTGGACTTTACACAATGAACAGTACTCGATAAGAGGAAAAATCCAGATCGAGAAATTGGACTTCAATGCTACCAAATGCTACCAAATGGTTCTAAATGCTACCAAATGGTCCCTAAGACGTACGAAAGTAAGGATGTTTCAAGATCCAACCCAACAAGAACACAGATAGCATCCTATATATTTAACACTAGGGGCTAGGGTTCTTCAAGAGATAAAAAGGGGAAAGGAGAGTGCAAAAGGTTTGAAGATAAGAAATGGCCAAAATAGAGACGGTGAGGACGGATTCTTGAGAAAGCCCTAGAGGAACAAGAGGCGCTAGCACGTCGTTCGTGATTAGAACGCTGTTCGTGTGGATACCGGTAGAGGAAGGCAATCTAAGTTGTCGACTTCTTGCGATCGAGAAGAGAGCACAAGGTACGACGATGAGTCGCTATGTGTAGACACTTAAGTCACGACCATATAGGGGTCTTGAACGTCAAAAATCCGAAAAGAGACGACCGGTCGCGACTAAAAGCTGAGGAGGTCGCTGAAAGGAATTGGAAGACACGCAGCGGAAATTAACTTTTAAAATTTTTCCATTCCCTGCCAGGATCTACCGAATGTGTTTAAGTTAAGGAAAAAGAAGTGTTACCTTCGGTATTTGAGGTATGGTCGCTGTAACACCCCAATTTTTAGGCCTAGAGACGCCAGAAGGAGAATTCAAGGGCATAATCGTAATTATGGGAAAGATCGGACTGGTAGCCGATGAGTACCATATTTTGCCAGAAAATAGAGAAAATTATGCTGATCATTTCACTGAACTATGAAATGTGCATATGAGGTCTCTAGGTGTATGAAAGAATTAGAATTATGACCAGGGGTAAAATGGTCATTTCGAAAAAGTATGCGCGTGAGTGCTTTTTCAGGCCAAAACAGCCCGGTCCGGATAAAATATCTGAAAATACCGGGAGATAGAGAAAAGGATTCCGGATTGAATGAGGGGTCACAGAATTTTGATTTGAGGTCCCGATTTTTCTGTAAAAAATCCTGAAGATGGGAATTTACAGTTATAATCGGTAAAGGAAAGGCAGTCCGAATAGAGATGATCGGACTATGGCCAGAGGCCATACAGTATTGTCTAAGGCCCGTAGTGACACCAGGGAAGGCCCAAGCCCATAATACCAGTTCAGTGGTAAGAGGGGCCGGTGTCCGGGGAGAATGTGCAAAATGACGAAAATGCCCTTATGTTATAGAATAACTGAGGAATGAGTAAAGGGTATTTTGGTCATTTGGCTAAGGTTAGACAGTCAAGAAGGGGTATCTGGATAGTTGACCAGGGCCAGAGAATACTCTGGTAAAATATGAAAAGACAATAATGCCCCTAGACCTAGTAAAGGAAATGAAAGGACTTAAGTGCAATTATGGAAAGTTTCAAGGCCAAAAAGGAAAGTAGACAAAAATATGGGGTCCTTAAGTGTAATTTTAGCCAAATAAAAAGGGACTTAAATGAAAAGAAGAAAAGTTCCCTGGGGCTAAATTGTAATTAAAGAAAGTCAGGTCGGAAGTGGTTTGGACTGTCCGAAAGCATTTCAGTCCCAGATTTCACCTGTAGAGAGAGCAAGGGACGCTCGGTAATCTGGCTTAATACAGGAATTTTTGAAGACTCCAGATAGCCAGAAATGGACTGATCGTCCAAAAGTTATAAAAATTCCTACCGGATATCCTAGATTTCAGATCTAGGTGAGAAAATACAGGATGATACGTTCTTATGGGACGGATGTCGGGAAACTGACAGAATACCGATAGGAGGTCTGTAGAAAAAGTTATTGGCAAATTAGAAAATCCAGACGGGAGTGTGAGGCCTCCGGGGATCCGATAGGGAGATTTATCGGTATTTGAAAGGGGATTGAATGAGTTCGGATGACCTCAGTCAGATGACTGATATGACTCACAGGGATGCCTGAACACCGCAGGCTAGTGTTTCGGACAGAAGGAGCCGGTGTCCGGATATGTGTATAAACGGTGAATAATAGATAAAATATTCAATAATTATTAACGGGGGAAGATTCCTTGTAATGCGTGCCAGGAAGGTATTGGACCCAGAAAGGCCCAATAATGGCGCCAACAGAGGCCCAGTAAGACACTTGGGCTGATAGGTGGGCCAGTGTCCGGCAGAACCCCGGAAAAGTGCGAAATTACAAAAATGCCCCTGTGTTGTACAAAAGTGTAACTGATGAATGGAGGGCATTTTGGTAATTCTGGACAGGCCCAGAAGCCAAGGTATATACAGATAAAGCTACTTAGAGTCAATATATGCCCTGACAGAGTACAGAAGGGTGTAAAATGACGATTTTACCCTTAGGGTTAAAATAGTGCAAGAAATGGCACCCAAGGGTATTTTGGTAATTTGCCAAGGGCTGTTTCTTGGGAATCGAGCCATCAGAGTACTTAGGCTTGATCAGGATCCAAGACAACATTCCCAGAGCCCAAAAACGTAGGCCCAGTGATATGTGGGAAAAAGTGGCATTAAAATACTATTTTAATGCTGTTTCAATAAAGTTACTCGGTTGGCACGATAACCGAGGAGGCGATCAGATAAAGTCCTGGATTTATCTGGATAGCATTGGAAGGCGTGACAGGTGCCAGCAAGATGACACATGGCGCCAACATAAAGGCAGAAGAAAAAGTTGAGGACACGTATTACGAGGCAAGAGACTGGACCGGTGAGTCAGCATGCTGAGTCAGCTGCTGAGGTGTCCAGGATTTCATACATGTGATAAATGTGGCGCTGAGGTGTCCTGGTGAGGTGTCCCGATGATGTCATGCATGATGCAATAAATGAGGAATTAAAGAAAATAGGAAAATCCAGGAAAAACCAGGACCGCAGGATCAAAGTTCATGGAAATTACGAGATTGCCATCGGAGGAGGTTATAAATACCCCCCTTTCATTCTTGTGCTGCACGGCCAAGAGGAATTTTAGAGAGAGGAGGAGGTGCTAGAGAGAGAAAGTGAGAGAAAGAAAGAAAGAAAGGAAGTTCTGGCGGAGCTGGAAGCAGAATAGAGATAGTAGAGCTCTGCTGAGCCTTTGAGGTAGTAACTAATCCTAGCTTTTATGTAATGGCTTTGTGATTTGTTGTGCTATTGTTTGGTTGGATTGTTGTCTTATATGTTATGTCTGAAGCTCTGCTGTAATGCTATGATCATATGTTATTAAGCATGGAAGCACGCAGCATACTTATCTGTACACAATCACAAGCAAGCACTGTCACTCTGCATTACATATATTGTTATGATTGTTGCTACTGAGATTCCCCCGAATCTCATCCCAATAAATATCCCATTACAGGGGAGGTTATGTCGAAATGAATTTTGAGAATTTTAAGAGACGCCGTTATGCTGCCGAAGTAAAGACTGAACATCAGTATATGATAAGTACTGTGTACGTAGTGCTGTCTAAGGAGGCTAGAAGTGAGTGGACCTAGCCGGTTCATCTAGTCTTTCCTGGGTACTACGTAGAATGGTAGTTCTCATGAGGGGATTACCGAATCAGTACGATTCAGTTCTTTGTACAGATGAAGCGTAGCGGTTATGCTGCCGGAGTTTAGGCAAAAAAATGATGTAATAGAAATATGAGAATTTCATACATGCCCTGATGTATAATGACTTATTATTTAATAATAATTGTTGTTTGGCATGTTTGACTGATATATGATGGATGTATGTATATGTATGCAAAGTATAAATGCTGGAAATTACCACTGTGAACAGTAATACGTAGTGATAAGGTTATGTTCGATAAATGATTAAAAATAGTAAATGGATGAATTAATGTATTATATTTTTATGGTAAATAGTAGACATATCAAGATTTAATTTGATATATAAAACGTCTCATTTGGATGTCTACACAAGGAGATATAAATTATCAAAGTTGGGACCAGAATGCTGGATTCAGGAGAAAAACGCTGGATGAACAGTAAAATAGAAACGTTGACTGAAGTTGACTCGGTCAATGCATGGTCAACGAGTTATTTTTCCCTGAAAGATAGTTGAGTTAGCTTCATTTATCAATTGGAAACACTTCATTTAGATTTTTCTAGAATTAGTTATGATTTTTTGAAGTCATGTCACTCATCTGGAATTTTCAAGTGAACAGTACTCGATAAGAGTAAAATTCCAGATTGGGGAATTGGACTTCAATGACCTTGAAAGTGGTTCTAAATGCTACGAAATGGTCCCTAAGACACATGAAAGTAAGGATGTTTCAGTCGCAACCTCAGTGTCCACTAGTCGCGACTCTTCACCTCTGGAATGTTTAGTCGCGACCTGCTCAGTTTTCTAGTCTCAACCTGTCGCCATTGGAGTTTTCTATCATGACCTCCCAAGCTACTAGTCTTGACCTGTAGCCTCTAGAGTTTTCTGTCGCGACCTATGAAGCTACTAGTTGTGACCTGTAGCCTCTGGAGTTGTCAGTCGCGACTTCCTTATCTTCTAGTCGCGACCTGCCGTCTCTTTTCGGATTTCTGATGTTCAGATGTCTATTTAGTCATGACCTCTATGTCAACTGGTCGTGACTTGTCGTCGTACCTGGTGCTCTTTTTTGATCGCAAGAAGTCGACAACTCAGATCGGTTCCTCTACCGATATCCTCACGAACAGCGTTCCAACGACGAACGACGTGCTAGCGCCTCTTGTCCCTCTAGGGCTTTCTCAAGAATCCGTCCTCACCGTCTCTATTTTGGCAATTTCTTATCTGCAAACCTTTTGTACTCTCCTTGCCCCCTTTTTCTCGTATAGAACACTAGCCCCTAATGTCAAATATATAGGATGCTATCGGGCTTCTAATTGGGCTGGGTTTTAGAATTAATCTTATATTAATTCTGAATTTAATACAATATCATATATTGCATAATTTGATAAGAAACTAATTAAATAAATATGGTTTATATTAAATCCGTCTCACATATTTAATTCACCTATTCATTTAATTTAAAATAAAGATGAGACGGAGTTATATTTGATTTATTCTCATAAATCAAATTTGAGATATCATATCAATTTAAATTTCAAATTCAAATAGATCATATCTATTTAAATTCAAATAAAAAAGTGATAGAGATTTAATTTATCCATATAAATTAAATCTCGCAAATATCTCTTATATTATATATAATATATATTCGAATTTATATATATATAAATATATAAATTCACCATACATTATTCATTGAATCTAGACATGTCTTAGATTCAATGAATCTGGACATCATGGCTCGTGTTGGGCTATTTTGTGTGCGATCCTGTAGGCCCATATGAAGTTGGCAGTGGGCCAGTAACTATACTGACCCACAAGTCGTAAGCGGTCTCTAGCAAGACATTACGACTACCCAAATCATATGAGGATCGATGAACGATGTTACCTTTCATACAAAAATATCACGTCCTTTTTGTCACACGATATTTTTGTCATGGATGAGGCATAGAGAACGTCATCCTCTTGTTCCTGACCGATACTTTCTCAATCCCTGAGTAGTCTGACTATAGAAATGGAACTACCTTTCCATTACAGTATGGCCATACATTTCTCAGACTCACTCATCGAGGGGCCCAATAATATCTCTCTACGAATGTGAGGGACAAATTCCATCTTGACCATTCATATTCCTCCTCATGAAAAACCACTGAGCCCGAACATAGTCTTATGATCACTCGGTCAAAAGTGACGTTTGTCATGTAGGAATCCATGATCATCTCAGGTCAAAGGGCATAGTGACATGGTTTGTATATGAGAGAAGCTAATGACTTAACCCATGTAGCTATCTCATAGCGGGTCGGTCCAACACCTTGTACTCTTACATGTGCCTATGACTTTGATTTATATCTCTATATATCTTCAAAGTCATACTGGTCTTATTTCATCTCTGCTCCCTCATAGATGATCGACCAGGGACATTTAGGATAAGATCATGAGTTATCCAAGGATGGTCATCACAGTAAACATGCAAATAATGTGATAACATAATTAAGAACTCATAAATCAACAATATTCATAATACATTAATTGGCCCCTAGGGCAGAATCTCCAACAGTCACGACATACAACTCCAGAGACGACAAGTCGCAATTAGAAGCTGAGGAGGTCGCGACAAAAAATTCCAGAGGCGACAGGTCGAGACTTGAAGCTAAGTAGGTCGCGACTGAAAACTCCAGAGGCGAAGAGTCACGACTAGTAGATACGGAGGTTGTGACTACAGCTCAAATACCTAAGGTAACACTTCTTTCTCCTTGACATAAACACATTCAGTAGATCCTGGCAGGGATTGGAAAAAAATTTTAAAGTTAATTTCCGCTGCGTGTCTTCCAATTCCCTTCATTTCTAACTTTAATCTAACTCTAATTCTAATCTTAATTTCCATTCTACTCTTAATCCTAATCCTTGAGGATTAACTAACACTAACTACCTTATCTAATTCTCTAATCATATGGAGCAAACATACCAGGTCTGGGATAACTCTACTGTGTGTGAAACATCCTCCCTTAGACCCCTCATAGTACACTTGCGGAAGCGATATTAGCTCGATTATATCTTAACTTAAGCCCAAAAATTAAAATTTTACTCTTAAGTTCCTTATTCTGAACCTTTAATTTGAAAACTGATTTATCTCATTCTACACATCCCAATGAGGTTTATTACCTATCCACGTAAAGCCCCAGATGTGTGTTACTGGCTCACCAAATTTCCTGGCCAAACTCTTTCGTTTACTAAGTCAAACTGAGGTCGGAACACCGCTTCTTTAGGACCTGCGAATTTCTCTCTTAATTTCTTAACTTTGCAATTATTCTCATACTTACTTTTCTTATGATAACCCATTATTCTAACTACTTATACACAAGCTGAACATGCCAATGTAACTACGCAAGTCTCAATCTAACTTTTAGGTCTTCTATTCAGTCCAGCTGAATAAAACCTTTGTAATATAGATCTACTCTTAACTATCACATGGAGGATCTACTTTTAAACATCGTCTTAAACTGATCTTCTGTATCTCAGTACTTCGTACTGTCTTGCTTGATCATATGTTATACCAATTGGAACATCCTTAATTTCGTATATTTTAGGGACCATTTGGTAGCATTTAGAACCACTTTCAAGGTCATTGAAGTTCAATTTCTCAATCTGGAGTTTTACTCTTATCGAGTACTGTTCACTGTGTAAATTCTAGACGAGTGACTTGACTTCGAAAAATCATAACTAATTCTAGAAAAATTGAAATGAAGTGGTTCAAATTGATACAAAAAGCTAACTCAATCATATTTTAGGTAAAAATCACTCATTTACCACTCTTTGACCAAGTCAATATAGGTAAACGTTACAACTTTATTGTTCATCCAGCGTTTTCCCCCTGAATTCAGCATTTTGGTCCCAACTTTGATAATTTATATGTCCATGTGTAGACATCAAAATAAGGCATTCTATATATCAAATTGAAGATCAGTATGTATACTATCTACTATAAAAGTATTATACATTTATTCATCCATTTACTATTTTTAATTATAGATCAAACATCATTAAGTCACCATGTGTTACTGTTCATAGTGGTAAATTCCAGCACTCAACTTTGCATACATATGCATACATCCAACACATATCAGTCAAACATGCCAAACAATACCTATTATTAAATAATAAGTTGTTATACACCAGAACATGTACAAAATTCTCATATTTCTATTACATCTTTCCTGCCTGAAATCCGGCAGCATAACCGCTACGCTTCATCTTTAGAAAGTAACTGATCTTGTACCGATTGGGTAATTCCCGTGAGAACTACCATTCTATGTAAGTACCCAGGAAAGATTGGATGAACCGGCTAGGTCCACTCACTTACAGCCTCCTTAAACAGTACCTACGTACACAGTACGTATCAGCTCCTTCCTTCATTACTGCCACTTTGCCAGAATTTTGGCAGCATAACGGCGTCTTTTAAAATTCCCAAAATTCACTTGGACATAGCCTCCCCTGTAATGGGTTATTTATTGGGATGAGATTCGAGGGAATCTCAGTAGTAATAATCATAACAATATATGTAATGTAGAGTGACAGTGCTTGCTTATGATTGTGTACAGATAAGTATGCTGCGTGCTTCCATACTCAATAACATATAATCATAACATTGTAATAGAGCTTCAAGCATAACATAAAAGACAACAATCCAACCAAACAATAGCACAACAAATCACAAAGACATTACATAAAAGCTAGGATTAGTTACTACCTCAAAAGCTTAGCAGAACTCTAGAATCTCTATACTGCTTCCAGCTCCGCCAGAACTTCCTTTCTTCTTTCTTCCTTGCACCTTCTCTCACTAGAATTTCCTTCTATCTCCTAAATGAGCTCTAGGCCGTGATGAATAAAGGCAAGGGGGTATTTATAGTTTTGATGGATGGCATTTCTGTAATTTCCAAGAGCTCTGAACTTGTGGCCATCGTTTTTTCTGGAATTTCTTATTTTCTTTTCCTTTTATGACATCATCACCATGACATCATCCATGGGACACCTCATGGGACACCTAATCCCTCACATGTCTCACATGGCAAAATTGAAGGGCCAAGAAGCCTCTGGAGAAATTCCAGTCCAATCCGGTACCGGCCCGGTCCGATTCCTCGAAAACTGGACTGTTTTCTAAATCCGATTATTCTGGAAATCCATATTATGCCTACTGACCTCAAATTTAGTATCTGGGTCCTTTATATCATTGACATTTTATACTGGGTCTAATCTTAATTACAGATCCCTTATGAAATGACCAGAATACCCCTGGGTGCCCTTTCTTGCATTATCTTAACCCTAAGGGTAAAATCGTCATTTTACACCTTTCTGTACCCTGTCAGGGCATATACTGACTTTGGTTAACCTCACCTGTGTATGTCTTGGCTTCTGGGCCTGTCCAAAATGACCAAAATACCCTTCATACATCTATTACTCTTTAGTACAACACAGGGGTATTTTCATAATTTCGCACTTTTCCAGGGTCTTGCTGGACACTGGCCACCTATCAGTCCAAGGGTCTCACTGGGCCTTTGATGGCGCCATTATTGGGCCTCCTAGGGTCCATTATCTTTATGGCATGTATTACAAAAAATCTTCCCCCAGCAATGTTCATCGAGTGTTCTAGCTATTATACACCGTTTATCAACATCTCCGGACACAGTCTCCTTTTATCAGATACACTAGCCTATTGTGTCTAGGCATCCTTTTGGGTCATAACAGGCATCTGACTGATGTCATCTGACCTCATTCAGTCTCAGTTTAAATACCGATAAATCTCCCTATCGGATACCTGGAGGCCTCACACTCCCATCTGTATTTGCTAATTTGTGAATAACTTTTTCTACAGACCTCCTACCTGTATTCTGTCAGTTCCCTGACATCCGCCCCATCAGGACACATCATCTTGTAATTTCTCAATTATATCTGAGATCTAGGATATCCGGTAGGAATTTTTTATACTTTTAGACTATTAGATCAATTTTGGCTATCTGGAGTCCTGAAAAATTCCTGTATTAAGCTGGATTACTCAGTATCACTTACTCTATCTGCTGGTGAAATATGGGGCTGATCTGAATACAATCACTATTTTTGCCTATTTCTGGTCCAGGTTTTCATAATTATACTTTTGTTCCGGAAACTTTTCTTCTTTTCAATTAAGTCCCTTTATTTGGCTAAAATTACACTTAAAGACCCCATATTTTTGTCTACTTTTCCTTTCTAGCCTTAACTTTTCATAATTGCACTTAAGTCCTTACCTTTTCTTTCTTTTCCAATTTAATCCCTTTCTTTACATAAATAACCACATCTTTTTCCTGAAAAACAACTCATATATTTCATTCAATCTGTACATACAAATCAGTACAGAAAATTAGGGATATTACACCAATCCTCTAGTCGATGGACTTTAGCAAGGTTGGTACCTTAAGTCTCACCATCATATGGCCTCTGCCAATTCTCGTCGCGACCTATAACTGCATAGTCGTGACTCACATGCTTTGTGACTTTTAGTCGCGACCATAACACTTTACTTATCACGACCTGGCATCTCTGTGTCCTTTAGTTGCGACCTAGATCTTCTACCGTTGCGACCTGGACTCCTTTGCACACTAGTCGCATACTGCAACATTACTTGTCACGACCATAGGCCTTATCACGTCGCAACCTTTAACTCTTTTGTGAATAACTTTCACGACCTAAACCCATATTAGTCGTGACTTGAGTGTCATTCTCTCGTACTTTAGGGAAATAACATTTATAACTCATATCTTTAACTCATTTAAACATCACTTCTAACTACTTCAGAGCATCATTGAGCCAGAACCTTCTGTTTTGTGCCAGAATCTTATGCTCTGAACTAGATCCCTTTCTGGTCTATGCCAGAACCTTTTGCTCTGATACCAAAATGAAACATCCTCCCTTAGACCCCTTAGAGTACACTTGCTGAAGCGATATTAGCTCAATTATATCTTAACTTAAGCCCAGAAATTAAAATTTTACTCTTAAGTTCCTTATTCTGAACCTTTATTTTGAAAACTGATTTATCTCATTCTACACATCCCAATGAGGCTTATTACCTATCCACGTACAAATTTCCTGGCCAAACTCTTTCGTTTACTAGGTCAAACTGAGGTCAGAACACCGTTTCCTTAGGACCTGCGAATTTCTCTCTTAATTTCTTAACTTTGCAATTATTCTCATAATTACTTTTCTTATGATGACCCATTATTCTAACTACTTATACACAAGCTGAACATGCCAAACAATATTTATTATTAAATAATAAATTGTTATACAACAGGGCATGAATAAAATCCTCATATCTCTATTACATCTTTCCTGCCAGAAATCCGGCAGTAGAACTACTATACTTCATCTTTAAAAATAACTGAACTGTACTGATTCGATAATTCCCATGAGAACTACCATTCTACGTAAGTACCCAGGAAAGACTGGATGAACCGATTAGGTCCACTCACTTTCAGACTCCTTAGACAGTACCTACGTACACAGTACTCATCATATCCTATCTACATTATGGACATTCTGTCATAATTTTGGCAGCATAACGGCGTCTTTTAGTATTCTCAAAATTCACTTCGACGTAACCTCTCTGTAATGGGTTATACATAGGGGATGAGATTCGGGGGAATCTCAGTAGCAAATAGTACTAAACAATATATGCATTAATGATTGGTATTAGTGCTTGCTTGTGATTGTGTCAACTTAATGTAATATACATGCTTCCATGTAACATATGAAATACAATTGGCCAGAGTAATCATAGTACAGAGCTTCAACAATTACATATTAACATCAATCAATCAAGCCATAACACAATCAACCATACATTCAACACATACAAGTTTAGGTAAGTTTACTGCATCACTAGCTTAGCAAAACTCTGATATCTCTATACTGTTTCCGACTCCGCCAGAACTTCCTTCCTTCTTTCTTTTCTTCCTTCCTCTCACTTTCTCTCTCTAGAACTCACTTCTCTCTCTAAATTGGTGCTCTTGGATGTGAATGGAATGGCAAGGGGGTGGGGTATTTATACTTGAGGCAAGGTGGAATGAACGGCTCAGATTGAATCATGATGATCGGCTCAGATCGCTTGCTTCCTCAAGAAGCTTTGCTTACCTCACCATGATGACATCATCATCCCCAATGACTCATCATAAGTGACATCATCATGGGACACCTCACATGCTTAGGTGGCGTAATGGTGACACCTCACCAGCTGACTCAGTGCTTCCAGATAGTTCCAGAGTCTTATACAGGAATCAACGGCTGAGATTGTGCCATGTGTCCTTAGCTTTTTCTTCTTCCTCTAGATTAGTTCCATATGGCGCCTTATGGTACCTTTAATGCCACCTCATGGCTTTTGGATAAGCTCAGGACTTTATCTGATCAATTCCCCAGTTATCACGTCAACCGAGTAACCTTACTTTATTGGAAACTCTCTAAAATATTATTTTAATGCCACTTTAATTCACATATTCCTTGGGCTACGTTTTTGCACTCTGGGAATGCTATCTTGGGTCTCTGATCAAGCTCAAGTACTCTGATAGCTCAATTCCCAAGAACCATCCCTTGGTAAATTACCAAAATGCCCTTGGTTCCTCTTTATTTACTTTAATGAGTCAAGGGGCATTATTGTCTTTTCACATCTTACCAGAGTATTTCCTGACCCTGGTCAACTATCCAGATCACCTTTCTTGACTGTTTAACCTTAGTCAAATGACCAAAATACCCTTTACTCATTCTTTACCTATTTTATAACATAGGGGTATTTTTGTCATTTTGCACCTTTTTCGGGACATCGGCCCCTTCACGAACTCCGGTCTGAATTCACTAAAAAGTGAATAACTTTTTTTACAGAACTCCTTTGTAGATTTTGTCAGTTCCCTGACCTCCGGCTTCACAGGATGCACATTCCTGTAACTTTTCACTCATATCTGAGGTCCAGGAGATCTGATAAAAATTTTAGATAACTTTTTTACTATTAGATAAATTTTAGCTATCTGAAACTCTAATAAAATTCCTATATTAAGCCAGATTAACCAGCATCATTTCCTCTATCTACTGATGAAATTTGGGACTGAAATGCTTCCGGGTAGTTCTAAGCCATTTCCGGCTCAACTTTCTATAATTACCATTTTGCCCTTAGAAACTTTTCTAATTCTTACATACTCATAGGGACCTCATATGCATATTTCACAGTTCAATGAAATGATAAGCATAATTTTCTCTATTTTATGGTAAAATATGGTACTCATAGGCTACTAGCCAGATTTTTCCCATAATTACGATTATGCCCTTATACTCTCTTTCTGACCTCTTTACTTATCTTCTTATCCTTTATCTTAAGTTCTCAAAATTTTCTTTCAACAACTCATCCCCTGAACTCTTCAGGAGTCATTGTTAATTGAAAGGCTTGACAACCCGCCCATATCAGGTTATCTTACTCAGGAGCCAGCCCATATCTAGCTACTTGCATAATTCCTAGGCTTAAGACTTAGGATATTCCTTACATTCCTCTTTTTGAACCTAGGTGAACTGTCCCTATTTTGTAGGTTAAAGACTTAACTCGTCTTTAAATCCTGAGGGACTTAGCTCATTCCTCGGATTCCTATAAAATATAGGTAAGTGATCTGCCCATATCAGATTACTATCCTGGGACTACGGGTTTAGAAGCTTGCCCATATTGTCACATCCTTATTTTTATACATCTTAAGGACCATTCAGTAGCACTTAGAACCACTTTCAGGGTCATTGAGGTCTAAACTCTTAATCTGGAATTTTATTCATATCGGGTACTGTTCACAGTGCAAATTCCAGATGAGTGACCTGACTTTGAAAATTCATAACTAATTCTAGAAAAATCGAAATGAAGTGGTTCAAATTTCCACATGAATATAACTTAAGTATATTTCAGGTAAAAATAATTGGTTGACCAATCCTTGCCAAATTCAACGTGGGTCAACGTTTCAATTTTACTGTTCATCCAATGACTTTCTCCTGAATCCAGCATTCTGGTCCCAACTTTAACAATTTATATCTTTTCGTGTATACCTCCAAATAAGGCACTCTATATATCAAATTAAATCTTAGGATATCTACTATTTACCATAAAAATGTCATAGGTCCATTTTTCTATATATCAAATTAAAACTTTAACCATTCTCTATTTTTGAAGATTTATCAAACGTCCATAGGTCTCCACTGGTCACTGTTCACAAGGCCATTTTTCAGCAACCAACTTTACATATTAGTGCATACATACATCACATATCAGTCAAACATGCCAGATAACAAATATTATTAAATAATCTAATGTTATACATCAGTGCATGTTTAACATTCTCTTATTTCTGTTACACATTCCGTTGTCTAAAATTTGACAGCATAACTGCTACATTCCGTCTGTAGAAAGTAACCGATCTTGTACCGATTCGGTAATTCCCGTAGGAGCTACCATTCTACGTAAGTACCCAGGAAAGACTGGATGAACCTGCTAGGTCTACTCACTTCCAGCCTCCTTAGACAGCACCTACGTACACAGTACGTATCAGTTCCTTCCTTTGTTCCTTCTTCGTTGTCGGAATTTCGGCAGCCTACCGGCGTCTCTTAAGATTTCCAAATTTTATTTTGACAGAACCTCCCCTGTAATGTTATATTTGGGAATGAGATTCAAAAGAATCCCAGTAGCAATAATCATAACAATATATGTAATACAGAGTGACGGTGCTTGCTTGTGATTGTGTACAGATAAGTATGCTGCATGCTTCCATATTCAATAACATATGATCATAGCATTGGAATAGAGCTTCAAGCATAACATATAAGACAACAATCCAACCAAACAAAACCACAACAAATCACAAAGGTATTACATAAGAGCTAGGATTAGTTGCTACCTCAAAAGCAGAGCTTCAGAACTTCTCTACTACTTCCAACTTCACCAGAACTTCCTTACTTCTTTCTTTCTCTCACTTTCTCTCTCAAGAACTTCTTTCTTCCTCTCTTTCTTGCTTGTGCCGAAATGAGGAGCTAGGGGGGTATTTATAGTGTTGAGCAATGACAATCTTGTAATTTTGAAGACTTATGATCCTGTGGTCCTGGTTTTTCCTGAATTTTCTATTTTTCTTTATTCCTTTTACTGCATCATGCATGACATCACTCAATGCCAACTCATGGGACACCTCACCTCCCACATTCTTCACATGGCAAAATTGAGAGAGAGCTAGAGCCTTCTAGAAGCTTTCAGGTCCAATTCGGTACCGGCCCGGTTCGTCTCCTCGAAAAACGTGGTGTTTTCTGAATCTAATTTTTCTGAAAATCCTTTTTATGTCTACTTACCTCATATTTAGTATCTAGACCCTTTATATCATTAACTTTTTAATACTGGGTCCAAACGCAGTTACAGATCCCCTGCGAAATGACCAAATGCCCTCGGCGCCCTATCTTGTCCTATTTTAACCCTAAGGGCAAAATCGTCATTTCACACCTCTCTGAACCTGGTCAAAGCATATACTGGCTCTAGTCAACCTTATTTAGATATGTCTTAGCCTCTAGGCCTGTCCAGAATGACCAGAATGCCCTCCATTCATCTGCTGCCCTTTTTGTACAACACAGGGGCATTTTCGTAATTTCGCACTTTTCCGGGGTTCTGCTGGACACTGGCCCACCAATCAGTCCAAGAGTCTTATTGGGCCTCTAATGGCGCCATTTTTAGGCTTCCTGGGTCCATTACCTGTATGGCACGCATTACGAGGAATCTTCCTCTGCCCCAGTTCACCGAATATTTTAATTATTATTTACCGATTATACACCTTTCCGGACATCGGCTCCTTTTCCCAGATACAGCGTCCTACTATGTTTAGGCATCCCTGTGGGTTATAACATTCATCTGACTGAAGTCATTCGATCGCATTTAGCCCCTTTAAAAATACCGATAAATCTCCTACCCAGATCCCCGGAGGCCTCACACTCCCGTCTGAATTTGCTATTTTGTGAATAACTTTTCCTACAGACCTCCTATCGGTATTCTGTCAGTTTCCTGACATCCGCCCCATAAAGGTGCATCATCCTATAATTTCTTACTTATATCTGAAATCTAGGGTATCCGGTATGAATTTTTATAACATTTGGACGATCAGTCCATTTTTGGCTATCTGGAGTCTTCAAAAATTCCGGTATTAGGCTGGATTACCCAGCGTCACTTGCCCTATCTTCTGGTAAAATCTGGGACTGAAATGCCACCGGTCAGTCCAAACCACTTCTGGCCTAATTTTCTTTAATTATACTTTAGCCCCAAGGAACTTTTTCTTCTTTGCACTTAAGTCCCTTTATTTGGCTAAAATTACACTTTAAGACCCCACATTTTTGTCTACCTTTCCTTCCTAACCTTAAACTTTCCATATTTGCATTTAAGTCCTTTTATTTCTTTTCTTTTGCAATTTAATCCTTTTCTTTACATAAAGGACCACATCTTTTTCCTGAAATAGAACTCATATATTCCATTTAATCTGTACATGGAAATCAGTACAGAAATTAAGGATATTACAATATCAAACTACCTCCCAGTTTTCCTAGACCCAAAAATCGGGATATTACAGTGTACATGCCAGACATTGCCATTTAAATATTATAAGGTGTTATCACCTCAAACCCATGGGAGTAATTGCATTTACAGTCATCGTTGTTACCAAATGACTGGCGCCTGAATCACATATCGCATTTACTTAGCGATTGTTAACCCATAATCATTTCTTTAGATTACCTCATGCGACTTTCTTGCCTCCTCTCATATTAGTGCAAAACTTTTTCTTCTACGTCTGGAATCTCTTACTTGCCTTATTCTATAAGCATTCCCTGGAAAAATGTCCCAGCTTACCACATCTGTAGCAACTTCCTCAACCTACCAATCAAAGCCTATTCCTGTGGTCTCTGCCATAATTCTCATATATGTTAGACTCTAATTGCATGTCTGCATCCCTAGCTTACTATTCTTCTATTTCTTAACTACTTATTACCTCTACCGCTTCATTGAACCTCTGCAACTTCCTGGGAAAATTTCTTTCTTGCAGTACAGAATTCAATTTGTGAGTTAACTTCTCAGTCATTTAACTCTCACTATTCACGAAGATAAACTCAGCTAAGTATTCATCAGAGGGTTCCTCTTACCCTGATTTAACATTTTAACTTAGGCTCATGCTCATCTATATTTGACTGAGGAGAATGCTTCTCATAAAACTGCTCAAGAAAAACTTCCCAGGTAAGCAGATCATTTTCCAGTAACTTTTGTACTATTATATAATTGAATACTATCTTCTTCTTCAGCAGATTCTGACCATCTGCTAGTCCTGGTCTGTTCCTACCTGGACTGTAACTCCTTGATGACTTCTTTCACTAATTGTCATAAATAAACAACAACTGCTGCTACGGTTATTGTGATAATAACATCTCTTTCTTGTTGTTAAAGTGAACTTGAGTTCCCGGTATTCTATCTATCGTCTGCTGCCATTACATCTTCTCCTGAAATGTCTACACTGGTCTACGGGTCCCTTCGTGATGAGGTTTCTCTGTTTTAGAAACATTAGCTCTCTGTCTCAGTCTCATAATTCTAAACCTTCTGTTCAGGAAAGACTAACTTAATGAAGTTTTTTACAATGTAGATCAACTCCTGACTATCTTACGGAGGATCTACCTTTGAACACCTTCTTCAGCTAGTCTTCTATATCCTAGCTCCTCGCACGTCTGGTTTTCCTACACCTCATACTAAATCTCTAGCTGATAAACTTTAGCTAGGTTTGCGCCTTTGTTCTCATCGTTCCCGTAGGGTATAATCTCTATTTCTAGGGATTTTAGGTTCACGGAACGACTATGTTTTGTTCCCCTAGCGTTATCTTGAACTAACTCTTGTATCTTAGCTTTCTTGATCTGGAACTGGTCAACTTCTTTAACTTTAGACTGGCAGCTTCTGTCTCTGTTAGCAGAAGGAACTACTATCCATCGCTGTTCCACTTAGTCCAGCCATATCATCCTAAGAAACACGAGACCTCAGAGGTATTGGCTAACTAAGACCAATCTACCGTTACTTTGTCTATCATACGCCTCTGTGTAATCCAGTCGTGACCTGAGTATTGGCTAGTCGCGACTCACGTTCTCTGTGAACTTCCATCGCGACTAACTCACTTAACACGTCACGACCAGATCGCTCTGTGTTCTCTCATCATGGTCGATGGTCTTTCCTCATCGTAACCTAACTTCTTGGTGTAAACAAGTAGCAACCTAAACACCTTTTCCTCATACATTTCTCTAAATATTCTCTTCCTAAGATTCCTTATCTGAATCCTTCTTTAAGCAGTGAACCAATCATTTAGGGAGGGGATCTTCTTGGTTCACCTAAGATTTAGACTTAAGTGATATTAACTTCTCACTAAGTACCCTAACCTTAACATAATATTAACTACTTAGGTTTAGGGTCTAGGAATTATCCTATCTGATGCCAGAAATTTTGCTTTGATACCAAAATATAACATCCTTATTTTCGAATATCTTAGAACCACTTACATGACCCTTGAAGTTCATTAAATGTAGCATCCTTACTTTCAAATGTATTAGGGACCATTTGGTAGCATTTAGAACCACTTACATGACCCTTGAAGTCCATTAGCTAAATCTGAAATTTTTACCCTTTGCGAGTTACTATTCATATGGTATTCCAGATTAGGCGATGAACTTCAAAAAATCATAATTAATTCTAAAAAAATTGAAATGAAGTGGTTCAAAATTCTATTCTAAGCTAACATCTTTAAGTTTAAGGGAAAAATAAGTTCCTGACCAAATGCTTAGCCAATTAATACATTTTATTCGTCAAATATTACTGTTCATTTGGTCAAAAATTCTGAAAACATATTCTGGTCCGTATCTTTGGAAAATTTGTTTTCCTTGTACAGACATCGAAATAAGGTGTTTTTGGTGTCAAAATGAAGCTTGACATGTTAACTCAATGTCTGTAAAATCTCATACATTTATTCCATCATTTACTATTTTTTATTACATCATGAACATTGATGCTTAAATTGGTCATACAACATCATTACTTATAACAATTCTTCACATAACATCATATAACATTTACATTAACCAACCCCTTACTCCTATTCATTCTTCTTCATACTCTTTCATCATTCATAAACCTGTTGGGATTGGGATTACATGGATGGGGTGAGATTTCAAGGGAAATCTCAGTAGCAAACAGAAATCATACAATGTATGCAACTATATGCTTGATGTTACTATGTCTGCACTTAATGATCATGCTTGCATAATGATACTTACATGCTTCCATGTCCCTTAATTATAACATATGTCTATAGCATAAAAAGAAACAGAGCATTACTTAATCATACATGCTTCACATCATCAAAGTAAGTAAACATCACATAAAGCATCCAAGCAACATAAGCATACAAGTAGGTAAGTTCACTACCTCATACTGCTTGCTTTCTTTATCCTTTCTCTTTACCTCTTGCTTCTTACTTCTCTTTGATGTGTGGCTTCCCTCTTTGAGCTCACAACCCAAATCCTAACATTGCATTATCATTCATTCATTACAATCTCAATTCACTAACATTTTATAACTTTAAACTCAATTAACCACTCAACCCCTAACTTTCTCTATTTGTGGTTAATTGCCTTATCCTTTAAACTAACTTACATCTTAACTTTACCCTACACAATTTTGCCTTTTGAATTCATTTATGGACTTAGAATGTTTAAATTCTAGCTTCTTCATCAAGTCTGGACATAACTGAAAAGAAACATATTATTCTTTCAAAAATTCTCATTTTGATTCCAATGCTTCCAATACTTATTCCTCTACTTTATCCCACACAATTTTTCATTTTAAAACCATTGGAAGCATCAAAATCATGAAATTCCAATACTGTTCATGCGTGTGAACAGTAACAGAGAAGAATTCCAAAAACTACAACTTTCAATTCCAATGCTTCCAAGGTTCAAAACCTATCCAATCCTACACAAAATCATCATATAAATTCAATGGAAGCATTATATCATTGAAATTCCATCTCCTTCTATCATAAACAGTGCCGACCAAAAGGTCTCATCCATGGCATGGTCATGAATATTAACTTGATTCAATAACCAATCATCTAACTAGCTTGTTTAAGCATCAATTTCATAGTTCTAACCTAATTTTCCTCTTCCTCCTTTAACTTTGAATTTTGGACAGCAAGGGTTCCAAGGGAAGAATGAAGTTTCTAACCATTGAAACCTAAGTTTCTTCCTTCCAAAACACTTATAAATAAACTAGGAAGGGTCTCTTACCTTAGGTACTTGCTTAGGTGGCTTCTCCTTGATCTTATTTTGAGTTCTCTCTTCATTTTGGCATGGTTTCCCCAAGGGTCCTCTAGGTGCACGAAATTGTGAAGGAGGAAGGGGTATTTATAGCCAAAACTTTGGCACCTTGGGTCCATAATGTCCTCACTTGTCCTAATTATTACAATGGCCTAATCTTTAACTTGATTGGTTAGTTTTAGATTAATTAACCTTAATCATCATTAGGTTAATTCTTATATTATTTTATTACATTTTAGCACATGGGATAATCTTCCTTTTCTCTTCTTGGTGCCATGTGTAAAGCTTGTGGGACCCACCATGTGCAAAACCTTAATTCACCTTTATCCTTTTCTTTTCTTTTTTAAAATTAATAAATTATTCATTATTGGGGTTGGGATCTAAGAAAACTTTTGGGACTTATTGGGCTTCCCTAGGACAAAATCTTGAGCCTCTTTTAGGTCCAATAGCTAATTGGCATAAATCCCAATGTACTTCCCTTATATCGATATCCTTAAAATTAGCCTGATCTTGGAATAAATGTTAAACACCTCTTTTAATGGTTTTAACATTTTTAGAAATTCATTCTAATATAAAATGAATTCTCTGCAAAGTTTTATAATTTTTTGAAACCCAAAAGTCCTGATAAAAATTCTCTATGTTTCCTTAAAACACTTTATCGGTGTCCAATTTCACCTTAAATTCCACAATTAATTTTACAGGACTCCTTTTTTACTTCTCTCAGTTTCATAAATCCATATATTATTTATAAGAATTTACTACCGAATTTCATCCAATTCTGAGGTCCAGAGGATACTCTATTAATTTCCCTTTCTTTAAAAATTTATATCAATTTTTCGGGACCTCAAATTAAAACTAATCATAATAATTTTCTCTATTTACTGGAAAAATTTGGGACAAAACTGATTACGGGCATTTTTGGGCCTTTTTCGGCTCAACTTTCCATATTTACCATTTTGCCCTTGAACTTATGAAAATTACACTTTAGGCCCTCAACTTTTCATAATTACACTTAAAGGCCTAAAGTTTATGTCTACTTCCATTTTGTACCATGGAATTTTTAGAATTTTCACTTTAGTCCCTTTCTTTTCCAAAATGACCTTTATGTCCTTGAAACTTTCATTAATTGCAATTTAGTCCCTAGACTTTCTCTAAATTGCAATTTAACCCTTATTTCTTTACAAGTTTATACCTTCTCTCATTCTTTGGCTTAAAACTCATCTTAATCATTATCTTTTCTTTCTATTTATCGTCAAAATCCCTTCCAAACCTCTTTCCTCTATCAGTCTTATACAGATAGGGAAAAATTAGGATATGACAACATGTTAACTAAATGTCTATAAAATTTAATATATTTATTCCATCATTTATGCTTTTTCATTACACCATGAACATTACTGCTCACACTGGTCATATAACATCATTACATAGAACAATTCATCATATAACATTTATATTATCCAATCCCTAACTTCTCTTCATACTTCTTCATCTTCTTTCCATCATTCATGAACCTGTTGGGATTAGAATTACATGATAGCGTGAGATTTCTGGGGAAATCTCAGTAGCAAACAGTACTAAATAATGTATACATCAATGTTTGGTATTTGTGCTTGCTTGTGATTGTGTTAACATAATATATTGTGCATGCTTCCATGTAACATGAAAAAAAATTGGCCAAAGTAATCATAGAAATAGAGCTTCAATCATATACACATATTCAACACAATTCAACATAGCCAAAAGCACAAGCAAGCATAATATCTTATACATACAAATTTAGGATGGTTTACTACCTCACATGCTTGACTTTCCTTTACTTTATCTTTGCTTCTTCCTTCTTACCTCTCCTTGATGTGTGGCTTCCCTCTTTTGAGCACACCAATCAATTCCTAACATAGCATTACCATCCATTCATTACAATCTAACTCTTTTGAATATTGAACTTACTTTAACTAACATAACTTTCTCTAATCTTTACTAATTAACTTGACATTTGAACTGTAATATCCCTAATTTTTTGTACTGATTTATATGTACAGATTGAATGAAATATATGAATTATTTTTCAGGAAAAAGATGTGGCTATCTATGTAAAGAAAGGGATTAAATTGAAAAAGAAAGAAAAGGTAAGGACTTAAGTGTAATTATAAAAAGTTTAAAGCTAAGAAGGAAAAGTAGACAAAAATGTGGAGTCTTTAAGTGTAATTTTAGCCAAATAAAGGGACTTAATTGAAAAGAAGAAAAGCTTCTGGGGCAAAAGTGTAATTATGAAAACCTGGACCGAAAATAGGCTAAAACAATGATCGTATTCCGATCAGCCCCATATTCCACCAGTAGATAGAGCAAGTGACGCCTGGTAATCCAGCTTAATACAGGAATTTTTGAAGACTCCAGATAGCCAAAATTGATCTGATAGTCCAAAAGCTATAAAAATTCCTACCGCATATCCTAGATTTCAGATATAAGTGAGAAATTACAGGATGATGCGTCCTGATGGGACGGATGTCAGGAAACTGACAGAATACCGATAGGAGGTCTGTAGAAAAAGTTATTCGCAAAATAGTAAATATAGACGGGAGTGTGAGGCCTGTAGGTATCCGATAGAGAGATTTATCGGTATTTAAAAAGGGACTAAATGAGTTTAGATGACCTCTGTAACATCCCTAATTTCTGTACTAAGTTGTATGTACAGATTGAATAAAATATATGAGATGTTTAGGAAAATATGTGGCCATATTTATGTAAAGAAAATGATTAATTGGAAGAGGAAGAAAGTCTAAGAGCCAAAGTGCAAAATTACGAAAATGCCACTGTGATGCCCTAAGAAACCAGAAGTAAATGGAGGGCATTTTGGTCATTTCACACAATGGATGGATATCAGAGGAAATTTGATAGTAAATTATTATAATTAATATGAGAATTTATAGAGTTGACAGAAGTCAAAAAGGAGTCCTGTAGAATTAATTATGGAATTTACGGTGAAAAATGACACCGAAAAAGGGTTAAAGGAAACATATATAATTTTTAACAGGACTTATGGGTCTCAGAAAATTATTAAACTTTGTAGAGAATTCATTTTATATTAGAATGAATTTCTAAAAATGTTAGAACAATTAAAAGAGGTGTTTAGCATTTATGCTAAGATCAGGGTAATTTACGGATATCGGTATGAGGCAAGTACATTGGGATTTGGGCCAGTTAGCTATTGGACCTAAAAGAGGCCCAACATTTCGTCCTAGGCCATCCCAATAAGGCCCAAAAGTTATCTTGGAGCCCAAGTCCAAATAATAAATAATTTATGGATTTTTGAAAAGAAAGAAAAAGAGAATAAAGTAAGAATTAGGTGTTGCACATGGTGGGACCCACAAGGACACAAGAATGGCACCCAAAAAGAGGAAGGGTTAGGTGTACCAAGGGAGGCCATGCTAGTGATGTCATGGTGATAAGGTCTTGAGTGAAAAGTGAAAAGACATTCCAAGATCAAACCTTTAACCATTAGATCAAATAGCTTCCAAAGTGATCTTAGCCTTCAAATGGCACATGACTTTTGCTATAAATACCCCCCCTTTCCATTCATTCTTCACACCCAAGAGCTCCTTTAGAAAGAGAAGTGAGTTCTAGAGAAAGAATGTGGAAGAAAGCAAGGGTCTTGAAGGAGCAAGTAAGGTAAGTTGTCTCCTTGCTTCTACCTTTTGTTCTTATGGTTTGTGCTTGAGTTTAAGTGACTTTTTAGGCTTAAATCTTGGGGAAATGCTGCTGGAATTTTTGTATATATGTGAAAGGAATATGAGTTTTAAGTCATAGATAGTTAAGACAAGCTTAAACAAGTTAGTTACATGCTTGGTTGTTGGATTAAGTTGATGTTCTTGACTTTACCATGGAAGAACATTTCGGTTTGCACTGTTCATGATAGAAGGAAATGGAATTTCAATGATTTAATGCTTCCATTGAGTTTATATGATGATTTTGTGTAGGATTGGAAAGGTTTTGAACCTTGGAAACCATTGGAATTAAAGGTTATAATGTTGAAAATTCCTCATGGTTACTGTTCACTCGCATGAACAGTGATTGAATTTCATGATTTTGATGCTTCCAATGGTCTTAAAATGAGATTTTGTGTGGGGGAAAAGTGGAGGAACAAGTATGGGAAGCATTGGAATCAAAATGAGAATTTTTGAAAGAATTATGCATGTTTTTCAAATCTGTCCGGAACAGTGCATAGTTGCTGGAATTTGGTTGTTTTGAGTTCATAAATGGATTCAAAAGGCCAAATTGTGTAGGGTAAGGTCAAGACATCAATTGATTCAAAGGCTAAGTCAATTGGTAAAGATTAAAGGAAGTTATGTTACTTAAAGTAAGCTTAGTGTTCAAGAGAAGTTAGATTGTAATGGTTGGATGGTAATGTGATGTTAGGAATTACTTGGTGTGCTCAAAAGAGGGCAGCCACATAGCAAGGAAAAGTAAGAAGGAAGAAGCAAAGTTAAAGTGGAAAGAAGTAAAGCAATAAGGTAGTAAACTTACCCTAAACTTGTATGTATTGAATGTTATGCTTGATTGTGCTATGACTTTGTTGAATTGTGTGCATATGTGTATATGATTGAAGCTCTGTTTCTATGATTACCTTGGCCAATTGTATTTCATATGTTACATGGAAGCATGCACATTACACAATGTTTACACTTTCACAAGCAAGCACAAGTATTTACTTTAATGCATGCATTGTTTAGTACCGTTTGCTACTGAGATTCCCCCGAATCTCATCCCCTATTTATAACCCATTACAGAGAGGTTATATCGAAGTGAATTTTGAGAATGCTGTAAGACGCCGTTATGCTGCCGATTTTCAGACTGAACATAAGGAGATGATACGTACTGTGTACGTAGGTACTGTCTAAGGAGTCTGGAAGTGAGTGGACCTAGTCGGTTCATCCAGTCTTTCCTGGGTACTTACGTAGAATGGTAATTCTCACGGGAATTACCGAATCAGTACAAGATCAGTTATTTTTACAGATGAAGTATAGTAGTTATACTGCCGGATTTCAGGCAGGAAAGATGTAATAGAGATACGAGGATTTTGTTCATGCCCTGTTGTATAAAGATTTATTATTTAATGATAAGTATTGTTTGGCATGTTTGTTTGATATGTGATTGATGTATGCATATGTATGTAAAGTTGCTTGCTGGAATTTGCCACCATGAACACTAACTCGTGGTGATATAGTGATGTTTAATCTATAATTAAAAATAGTAAATGATTAAATAAATGTATGATATATTTATGATAAATAGTAGACATACCAAGCTTCGATTTGATATATATAATGTCTCATTTCGATGTCTACACATGGAGATATAAATTATCAAAGTTGGGACCAAAATGCTGGATTCAGGAGAAAAACGCTGGATGAACAGTAAAGTTGTAACTTTGACTGACGTTGACTTGGACAAGGAATGGTCAACGAGTTATTTTTCCTTGAAATAGTATTGAGTTAGCTTGATGTAGCAATTTGAACCACTGCATTCTGATTTTTCTAAAATTAGTTATGATTTTTCGAAGTCAGGTCACTCATTTGGAATTTACATAGTGAACAGTACTCGATAAGAGTAAAACTCCAGATTAAGAAATTGGACTTCAATGACCTTGAAAGTGGTTCTAAATACTACCAATTGGTCCCTAAGACGTACAAAAATAAGGATGTTTCAACCTCAGTCAGATGACTATTATAACCCACAGGGGTGCCTAAACACAGTAGGCCAGTGTATCTGGTAAAAGGACCCGGTGTCCGGATATGTGTAAAAACGGTGTATGTTAGATAAAAGGCTCGATGAACATTACCTGAAGAAGATTCCTCGTAATACATGCCAGGAAGGTAATGGACCCTGAAAGGCCCAATAATGGTGCCAACAAAGGCCCAATAAGACTCTTGGACTGATAGGTGGGCCAGTGTCCGGCAGAACCCCAGAAAAGTGCAAAATTATGAAAATACCCCTATGTAGTACTAAAGGGGTAGCAGGTGTATGAAGGGCATTTTGGTCATTCTGGACCATTTGGTAGCATTTAGAACCACTTTCAAGGTCATTGAAGTCAAATTTCTCAATCTGGAATTTTTCTCTTCTCGAGAACTGTTCACTGTGTAAATTCCAGATGAGTGACCTGACTTCGGAAAATCATAATTAATTATATAAAAATCAAAATGAAGTGGTTCCAATTTCTACATAAATCTAACTCAATTATATTTTAGGGAAAAATCACTCATTGCTCATTCTTTGACCAAGTCAACGTAGGTCAATGTTATAATATTACTGTTCATCCAACGTTTTTCCCTAAATCCAGCATTCTGGTCCTAACTTTGATAATTTATAACTCCATGTGTAGACATCCAAATGAGGCATATTATATATCAAATCGAATCTTAATATGTCTACTATTTACCATAGAAATTTCATACGATTATTCATCTATTTACTATTTTTAATCATGGGTCAAATATCATTAGGTCACCACGTGTTACTGTTCATAGTGGTAAATTTCAGCATTTCAACTTTGCATACATCCATCATATATCAGTCAAGCATGCCAAACAATACTCATTAATAATTAATAAGTTGTTATTCATCATAACATGTACAAAATTCTCATATTTCTAATACATCCTTTCTGCCTGAAATCCGGCAGCACAACGGCTATGCTTCGTCTTTAGAAAGTAACTGATCTTGTACCGATTCGGTAATTCCCGTGAGAACTACCATTCTACGTAAGTACCCAGGAAAGACTAGATGAACCGGCTAGGTCCACTCACTTCCAGCCTCCTTAGACAGTACTTACAGACACAGTACGTATCAGTTCCTTTCTTTGCCACCTTGGCAGAATTTCGGCAGCATAACTGCGTCTTTCAAAATTTCCAGAATTTACTTCGACATAGCCTCCCCTATAATGGGTTATTTGGGATGAGATTCGGGGGAATATCATTAGTAATAATCATAACAATATATGTAATGCAGAGTGACAGTGCTTGCTTGTGATTGTGTACAGATAAGTATGCTGCGTGCTTCCATATCCAATATCATATGATCATAGCATTGTAATAGAGCTTCAAGCATAACATATAAGATAACAATCCAACCAAACAATAGCACAACCAATCACAAAGACATTACATAAAAGCTAGGATTAGTTACTACCTTAAAAGCTTAGCAGAACTCCAGAACCTCTATACTGCTTCCAACTCCGCCAGAACTTCCTTTCTTCTTTCTTTCTCAAGAACTTCCTTATCTCTCTAAAATGCTCCTTGGCCGTGATGAATGAAGAGCTAGGGGGTATTTATTGTTTTGATGGATGGCATTTTCGTAATTTTAAAGCCATCTGAACTTGTAGTCCTAGTTTTTCCAGAATTTCCTATTTTTCTTTATTCCCTTTTACTGCATCATCAAGGGACACCTAAGGGGACACCTCACCCCTCACATTCTTCACATGGCGAAATTGGAGGGAGCTAGAAGCCTTCTGGAAGATTTTTGGTCCAATCCGGTACCGGCCCGGTCCATCTCCTCGAAAACTGGACTGTTTTCTGATTCTAATTTTTCTGAAAATCTATATTGTCTTCTGACTTTAAGTTTAGTATCTGGGTCCTTTATATCATTAACAATTTTATACTGGGTCTAAAATCAATTACAGATCCCCTGCGAAATGACCAAAATACCCCTGGGTGCCCTTTCTTGCACTATCTTAACCCTAAGGGTAAAATCGTCATTTTATACCTTTCTGTACCCTGTTTGGGACTGAAATGCTTTCGGGCAGTCCAAACCACTTCTGGCCTAATTTTCTTTAATTATACTTTAGCCCCAAGGAACTTTTTCTTCTTCGCACTTAAGTCTCTTTATTTGGCTAAAATTACACTTTAAGACCTCACATTTTTATCTACTTTTTCTTCTTAACCTTAACCTTTCCATAATTGCAATCAAGTCCTTTCATTTTCTTTCTTTTTCAATTTAATCCCTTTCTTTACATAAATAACCGCATCTTTTTCCTGAAAAATAATTCATATATTTCATTCAATCTGTACAGAAAATTTGGGATATTACAGGTGGCAGAATGGTCCTCATCAATAGCAAAGTCAAGAGCACAACTTAATTCAATAACCAACCACTAAATCTAGCTTATCTAAGTGCTAATTACATGATTCTAACTTTAATTTCTTCTTCCTTCAATGCTGTACAGTTTTGGACAGAAAGCATAGTCCAATAAAAACTTAATTTCTAACCATTAAAACCTAGATTTTATCCTTCCAAAACACATATAAATAAACTAGGAAGGATTGCTTACCTTAGGTACTTGCTCGGGTGGCTTCTCCTTGATCTTATTTTGAGTTCTCTCTTTATTTTGGCATGGTTTCCCCAAGGGTCCTCTAGGTTCACGAAATTGTGAATACAAGGGGTATTTATAGCAAATTTTCAAGGCTAAAGGGACCATTTTACCCCTCAAGTTCCTAATTATTACAATCCCTTAATCTCTCCTCTCATTGGTTGCTTTCCTTGATTAATTATCCTTAATCATCATTAACTTAATTTTTACATTATTTTAATATAATTGCACATGTGCCAAAGCTCTTCCTCTCTTGCTTGGCTTCTATGTGGCATTTTTGCACATAGCGTGGGTCCAACCAAGGACACCTCACATGCCCCCTTGCATTATCTCTTGATTTTTCTTGATTTCTTTCTTCAAAAATTCATAAAATATCCTAGAAAATTCATTTGGCCACATGAAAAATTCTTTAACTTCTTGGGCCTACACATGACGCCATTTTGGGGCTAAATTGGGTCTAACTTAATATTTTGGCACATATCCCAAGGTATTTTATTTACTTGGTACCTTAAACCACCTTAATTTTTTAGATAACTTTTATACATTTCTTTTAAGGGTTATGATATTTTTAGAAATTCATTATAATATAAAATAAATAACCTAAAAAGTCTCATAATTTTTTGAGACTCAGAAATTCTGTTAAAAATTACATACGTTTCTTTTAATCCTTTATCGGTGTCCTTTTTCACTATAAATTCTATAATTAATTCTACAAGACTCCTTTTTTAGATCTCTTAGTTTCATAAATTCTCATATTAATTTTAAGAATTTACTACCAAATTTCATCTTATTATGATGTCCAAAAGATATTGTACTAATTTTCCAATCTTTAAAAATTCATATCAATTTATCGGAATCTCAAATCAAAATTCTGTATTGTGTTAAAATGATCAAAATAATTTTCTCTATTTACTGGTAAAATTTAGGGCTAAACCATTTTTAGGTATTTTTGGGCTTTTTTTAGCTCAACTTTCTCATAATTACCATTTTATCTCTGGAAACTTTTTCTCTTTACAATTAAGTCCCTCAACTTTTTATAATTACACTTAATGGCCCATAACTTGTATCTACTTTCATTTCATACTATAGAACTTTTAGACTTTTCACTTTAGTCCTTTTCTTTCTCAAAATGACCATTATGCCTCAAGGGACTTTCACTATTTATAATTTAGTCCCTAAACTTTTATTATTTACAATTTAGTCCCTGAACATCATTTGTATACTTCTGGGACTTCTGCTCAATAGGCCCTGGTAGCCTACCTATTTTAGGCTACATACTGAGCTTCTAGGCCTAAAAATTAGGATATGACACACGCCATGTGCAATAGGCCACATGGAAGGTTATGCAAGGAAGAAGAGTTTCATCACATGTTGTATTATAATAAAATAATATAAGAATTATGTTAATGATAATTAAGGAATTAAGCAACTAATGAAATGTAAGATTAATCCATTGTAATAATTAAGAAAAAGAAGGATAATCTTGTCCCAAGGTGGCCAAAATTTGACTATAAAAAACCCTCCATTTCCTTGCAAAACCATGGCATTATGGTGGCCTTTGGGGAACCTCTTGTCATTTAAAAACTTAACCAAGGCAAAGGCACGTCAAGGCACTTAGAGATCAAGGTAGCTAAAGCATAAGGTATGTGATCCTTCCTAGTTTATTTATAAGTGTTTTGGAAGGAAGAAACTTAGGTTTCAATGGTTAAAAACTTCATTCTTCCCTTGGTAACCTTACTATGCAAATTTTAAGTTAAAGGAGCAAGAAGAAAATAAAACTAAAACTATGTGATTAATATTTAGATAAGTTAGTTTAGATAATTGGCTATTGAATCAAGTTGATATTCTTGACTTTACCATGGATGAGGTCTATCGGTCAAGGCTATTTTGGATTGAAAGAAATGGAATTTCAATGATCTAATGCTTCCATTGAATTTAGATGATGATTTTGTGTAGGATTGGATAGGTTTAGACATTGGAAGTGTCATATCCTGCTTTTCCTTATCTGTAAACAATTAATTTTTCCCTATCTATAGAAGACTGATAGAGGAAAGAGGTAAGGAAAGGACTATGATGATGAGCAGAATAAAAGCTATTTATTAAGATAAGTTTTAAGCCAAAGAAATAGAGAAGGTATAAAGTTATCAAGAAAGAGGGGCTAAATTGCAATTTAGTAAAAGTTTAGGGACTAAGTTGCAATTAATGAAAGTTTCAAGGATAATGGTCATTTTGAAAAAGAAAGGGACTAAAATGAAAATTCTAAAAGTTCCATGGTGAAAAATGGAAGTAGACATAAGCTTTGGGCTATTAAGTATAATTATAAAAAGTTTGAGGGACTTAAATGCAATTTGCCAAAAGTACAGGGGCAAAATTATAATTATAGAAAGTTGAGCCGGAAAAAGCCCAAAACTGCCCGGAACCACTTTAGTCCTAAATTTTACTAGTAAATAGAAAAAATTATTCTGATCAGTTTAGCGTAACATGTAATTTTGATTTGAAGTCCCTGATGAATTGATATGAATTTTTGAAGCTTGAAAAAATTAGTATAGTATCTTCCGGACCTCATAATAAGATGAAATTTTACAGTAAATTCTTATAATTAATATGAGAATTTATAAAACTAGCAGAACTAAAAAAGAAGTTCTGTAAAAATTTTAATCGAATTTAGAGTAGAATAATATACACGATAAATACTTTCGGGTAAGGTTTCTTGGGAATTATACCATAAAGGCATTGGACCCATTTAAAGGCCCAAGTTGGCATCCCATAGGCCCAGTAAGATACTTGAACAGTCATATGGGCTAGTGTCCATAGAAACCCTAAAAATATAAAATTACAAAAATGCCCCTATTTTGTAATACAGAACAAGAGATTAATGTTGGGAATTTTGGTCATTTGGATAGGGTCAAAACACCAAGGCAGGTACAAGAATTATTAGTCAGAGATAGTATATGCCCCAATAAGGTGTAAAGAGGTATGAAATGATAATTGTGTCCTTAGGGTTAATATAGTCACAGATAGTTAACCAAGGGCATTTCTGAAACATCCTTACTTTCATATGTCTTAGGGACCATTTGATAGCATTTAGAACCACTTTCGAGGTCATTGAAGTCCAATTTCTCAATGTGGAGTTTTACTCTTATCGAGTACTGTTCACTTGAAAATTCCAGATGAGTGACCTGACTTTGAAAAATCATAACTAATTCTAGAAAAATCTAAATGAAGTGGTTCAAATTTCTAATTAAATATAACTCAATTATCTTTCAGGGAAAAATAACTATTTGGCCATTCATTGACCGAGTTAACGTCATAACTTTACTGTTCATCCAACGTTTTTCTCTTGAATCCAGCATTCTGGTCCCAACTTTGATAATTTATATCTCCTTGTGTAGACATCCAAATGAGTCATACTATATATAAAATCGAAGCTTGGTATGTCTACTATTTACCTTAAAAATATCATACATTTATTCATCCATTTACTATTTCTAATTATGGGTCAAACATCCTCATGTCCCCACGGGTTACTGTTCATAGTGTTAATTTTCAGCAACCAACATTACATACATAAGCATATATCCATCATATATCAGTCAAACATGCCAAACAACAATTATTATTAATTAATAAGTTGTTTTACATCTGGCCATGTACATAAATTCTCATAACTCTATTGCATCTTTTCCTGCCTGAAATCCGGCAGCATAACCGCTACGCTTCATCTTCAGAAAGTAACTGGTCTTGTACCAATTCGGTAATTCCCGTGAGAACTACCATTCTACGTAAGTACCCAGGAAAGACTGGATGAACTGGCTAGGTCCACTCACTTCCAGCCTCCTTAGACAGTACCTACGTGCACAGTACGTATCAGTTCCTTTCTCTACTATTGCCATCTTGTCGTAATTTCGGCAGCATAACGGCGTCTCTTAAAATTCCCAAAATTCACTTTGACATAACCTTCCCATATAATGGGTTATTTATTGGGATGAGATTAGGGGGAATCTCAGTAGCAACAATCATAACAATATATGTAATGCAGAGTGACAGTGCTTGCTTGTGATTGTGTACAGATAAGTATGCTGCGTGCTTCCATGCTTAATAACATATGATCATAGCATTACCGCAGAGCTTCAGACATAACATATAAGATAACAATCCAACCAAACAATAGCACAACAAATCACAAAGCCATTACATAAAAGCTAGGATTAGTTACTACCTCAAAAGCTCAGCAGAACTCTACTATCTCTATTCTGCTTCCAGCTCCGCCAGAACATCCTTTCTTTCTTTCTTCCTCTCACTTTCTCTCTCTAGCACTTCCTCCTCTCTCTTATCCTTGCTTGGCTGTGGCATATGAATGAATGGGGGGGTATTTATAGTTTTGGTCAATGGCATTCCTGTAATTTTTAAGCCATCCGATCCTGTGGTCCTGGTTTTTCCAGAATTTCCTATTTTTTTTATTCCTTTTACTGTATCATGCATGACATCATCGTGGACACCTCAGTGGACACCTAATCAGTCACATGTCTCATATGGAAAAATTGAGGCCTTCTTGAAGCCTTCCAGTCCAATCCGGTACCTGTCCGGTCCGATTTCCCACAAACTGGACTCACCGGCTAAGATTGTGCCACGTGTCCTCAACTTTTTCTTCCTCCTCTATATTGGAACCATGTGGCATCTTAATGGCACCTGTCACGCCTTCCAAGGCTATCCAGATAAGTCCAGGACTTTATCTGATCACCTCCTCGGTTATCGTGCCGACCGAGTAACTTTACTTTATTGAAACAACATTAAAATAGTATTTTAATGCCACTTTTTCCCACATACCTCATGGGCTACATTTTTGGGCCTTGGAATATTATCTTGGGTCTCTGATCAAGCTCAAGTACTCTAATGGCTCGATTCCCAAGAAATAGTCCTTGGCAAATTACCAAAACACCCCTGGGTGCCCTTTCTTACACTATTTTAATCCTAAGGGTAAAATCATCATTTTACACCCTTCTGTACTCTGTCAGTGCATATACTGACTCTAAGTAACTTTATCTACATGTACCTTGGCTTATGGGCCTATCCAGATTGACCAAAATGCCCTTCATTCATCAGTTACCCTTTTGTACAACACAGGGGCATTTTCGTAATTTCGTACTTTTCTGGGGTTCTGCCGGACACTGGCCCACCTATCAGTCCAAGGGTCTTACTGGGCCTTTGTTCGCGCCATTATTGGGCCTTTCAGGGTCCATTACCTTCATGGCACGTATTACGAGGAATCCTCCCTTGTCAATGATTATTGAATATTTTATCTATTATTCACCGTTTATACACATATCCGGACACCGGCTCCTTCTGTCTGATACACTGGCCTGCGGTGTTCAGGCATCCCTGTGAGTCATATCAGTCATCTGACTGAAGTCATCCGAACTCATTCAGTCCCTTTTCAAATACCGATAAATCTCCCTATCGGATACCCGGAGGCCTCACACTCCCGTCTGGATTTTCTGATTTGTGAATACCTTTTTCTACAGGCCTCCTATCGGTATTCTATCAGTTTCCTGACATCCGCCCCATAAGGACGCATCATCCTGTATTTTCTCACCTAGATCTGAAATCTAGGATATCTGGTATGAATTTTTATAACTTTTGGACGATCAGTCCATTTCTGGCTATCTGGAGTCTTCAAAAATTTCTGTATTAAGCCAGATTACCGAGCGTCACTTGCTCTCTCTACCGGTGAAATCTGGGACTGAAATGCTTTCGGACAGTCCAAACCACTTCCGGCCTGACTTTCTTTAATTATACTTTAGCCCCAAGGAACTTTTCTTCTTTTCACTTAAGTCCCTTTTTATTTGGCTAAAATTACACTTAAGGACCCCACCTTTTTGTCTACTTTCCTTTTTGGCCTTGAAACTTTCCATAATTGCACTTAAGTCCTTTCATTTCCTTTCTTTACCTTACTAGGTCTAGGGGCATTATTGTCTTTTCATAATTTACCAGAGTATTCTCTGGCCCTGGTCAACTATCCAGATACCCTTTCTTGACTGTCTAACCTTAGCCAAATGACCAAAATACCATTTACTCATTTTTCAGTTGTTCTATAACATAAGGGCATTTTCGTCATTTTGCACATTTTTCTCGGACATCGGCCCCTCTTACCACTGTACTGATATTATGGCCTGGGCCTTCCCTGGTGTCACTACGGGCCTTAGAAAACACTGTATGGCCTCTGGCCATAGTCCGATCATCTCTATTCGGAGTGCTCTTCCTTTACCGATTATAACTGTAAATTCCCATCTTCGAGAATTTTTACAGAAAAATCGGGACCTCAAATCAAAATTCTGTGTGACGTCATTCAACCCGGAATCCCTTTCTCTATCTCTCGATATTTTCAGATATTTTATCCGGACTGGGCTATTTTTGCCTAAAAGTACGCTCCCGCGCACACTTTTCAAAAATGACTATTCTACCCTTGGTCATATTTCTAATTCTTTCATACCCATAGAGACCTCATATGCATATTTCACAGTTCAGTGAAATAATCAGCATAATTTTCTCTATTTTCTGGCAAAATATGGTACTCATCGGCTATCAGCCCGATCTTTCCCATAATTACGATTATGCCCTTGAATTCTCTTTCTGGCATCTCTAGACCTAAAAATTAGGGTGTTACAATTTTAGTCATTTTCTAAGGGATGGTAAGTAGATAAATACCCAGTCCAATAATATCAATGGTAGAAAGAATCTGGATAATAGATTTAAGGTCAGAAAATATATTATGAAATCTCAGAAAAATTAGTTATTAAACAGTCTAATTTTTGTGAAATTTGACTGGGCCAGTTCCTAATTGGACTGGACTTTTTGAAATCAGATCCTAGCCCTAAATTTTGCTAAACAAGGCCCTAAATGATGTCATGGATGATGTCATAAAGTGGCTTCTAGGGCAAGCTTCATGGAAGATTGAATATGGACCATTAGATCAAATAATAACCAAAGTAATCATGGCCTTTCATTTTTACCCAATTTTATCTATAAATACCCCCCATTTTCCTTCAAATTTTGGCAACCTCATGAATCTTAGGGAACCTCTTCCAAAATTTACACTTGAACCAAAAAGAAGTACTCAAACTTGATAGCAAGTCAAGGTAATTAATTCCCTAGCTCTTGAACTTTATTCTAGCAAGTTTACTCTTGGTTTCAAGTGATTTTTATGGTATTTCCCCTTTGGTGTTGCTGCTAGACGTGCTATTCATAGGAGATGGAAATATGAATTTTATGTTATGTATAGTTTATATAAGCTTGAACAAGCTAGAATCAAGTAGTATTGGCTTGGAAATTCAAGTATGCATGCAATTATGGTTTTATGCTCTTGGCCGCTATTGTATGTATCACTATTCATATGTAGGAATTACATGATTTTGATACTTCCAATGGATTTAAAATGAAAAATTGTGTGGAGTAAAGTAGAGAAACAAGTATTGGAAGCATTGAAATCAAAATGAGAATTTTTAGAAAATAAGGAGGGTATGTTCAGTTCTATATAGTAGCTAAGGGAGGAGTTAGAATTTTGAAATTCTAACCTTATATTTGGATTCCTTTGACAAAATTATGTATGATTGATCTAAAGAAATAATTATTACTAAGCTAAACCATTAACTCTAAGATTTAAGTTTGGAGTTAGGGGTTTAAGGAAGTTAGTGTGCAAGGTTTATGTAATGGCTCTAATGAGTTGCATACACAATGTAATTGTGTTTAGGGCCATGATATGTCAAAGAAAATAAGTTAAAGAGGATGAGTAAGTAACCAATGTTTAGTTGGAGACAAAGGGAGCAAAGAGAAAAGGATAAAGTTTTAAGGTAGTGGACTTACCTCTTTATGTGCTTAATATGGTATGCTTTGTATTGACATGTATATGATGTTGTGACAAGATGAATGGTGTTAAATATGTTATGAATAACATGTTTCCCATGGCCATGTATTTTTATACAAAGCACATAGCATGATGGCATGTCACTAATTAAAGAAAGTTTAATGAAATTATATATCATCCATTAGCATCCATCTTGCATATTTAAGTGGTAATATTTGCTACTGAGATTTTTTAGAATCTCACCCTCCCACAACAAACCAATTTAGGTCAAGCATGATGGAAAATGTATGCATGTAGAAGAGCTAAAGAATCGAAGAAAGAAAGTGAACAATTTAATAATCTAGCCTATGATGTATTATCTTTCCTAGTTATGTAAAGTGATGAAAATGTATGAAATGATTATGGTATAACCCCATGATTTATATGAATATATAAGAGGCCAACAAGATGGTTTATGCATGCTGGAACAATTATTAAGAATTAAAGAAAGGAAACTGAAATGGTAAAAGCAGTTTTGTGGTGGCTTCAGTTTGACCTAGTAAATGAAGGAATTAACACATCTAGAGCTTTAAATGCATAGGTAACACGCCTCATTTGGATATATATATCAAGAGAAATGAATTTCCAAAGTTACAAGAGAGAATATGGAATTTCCAGAATTTGCATATGAACAGTAAAAAGTAAGGATTTACTTGTATTGATTGGCAAAGTAAATGTCCAGATTTATATTTTCCCTTAAAGACCTATAAAAGAGCTTAAATTAGAAGTCTGAAGAAACTCCATACGATTTTTCTAGAATTAGTTATGAATTTTTGAAGTTGGATTGTAAATCTGGAAATTACAAGTGAACAGTACCCGGAGTCAAATTTAAAATTTTTAATTTTTGGGCCAAAGTAATGCTTCCACTAGTCAAATACGCTTCCGAATACTTACTCTGATAGGTTAAAAGTAAGATGTTTTTGGAAGCATTGGAAGTAAAAGTTGTAATTTTTAAAGTCTTCTCTGTTACTGATCACACACATGATAAGTGATTGGAATTTCATGATTTTGATGCTTCCAATGGTTTTCAAATGAAAAATTGTGCGGGATAAAAGTAGAGAAATAAGTATTGTAAGCATTGGAATCAAAATGAGAATTTTTGAAAGAAAAGAAGAAGTTTTTTTTGTTCTATCTAGAACAGTGTGCAGCTACTAGAATTTGGAAATTCTGAGCTGATAAATGGATTCAGAAGGCCAAATTGTGTAGGGTAAAGTCAAGACATTAATTGATTAAAAGACCAAGCTAATTAATAAAGATTAAGGAAAGTTACTTTAGTAAATCAAATTCAATGTTCAAGGAAGTTAGATTGTAATGAATGAATGATAATCCAATGTTAGGATTTGGTTTTATGCTCAAAGAGGGAAGCCACACATAAAAAAGAAGTAAGAAGCAAGAGGTAAAGAGAAAGGATAAGGAAAGAGAGCTATTTCAAGGTAGTGAACTTACCTACTTGTATGTTTATATTGCTTGGATATTTTATGTGATGTTTACTTACTTTGATTATGTGAAGCATGTATGATTAAGTGATACTTTGTTTCTTTTTATGCTATGGCCATATGTTATAATTAAGGGAGATGGAAGCATGTAAGATATCATTATGCAAGCATGATCATTAAGTGCACACATATTAACATTAAGCATATAGTTACATACATTGTATGGTTTCCATTTGCTACTGAGATTTCTCCCAAAATCTCACACTCCATGTCACCCCAACACCAACAGGTTCTTCAAAGATGGAAGAAGATGAAGATGCAAGAAGATGAGTTAGGGGAATAGATGGTGTGAGTCATTGTAATTTATGTGGTGTCATGATTTATGGGATGTATACTTAAAAGCAGTACAGTAGTTGCTATAATTAAAAATAGTAAATGATCAAACAAATATATGATATTTTATCATTACTTAGTTAACATGTCAAGCTTCATTTTAACACTAAGAATGCCTTATTTCAATGTCTATACAAAGAAAATGAATTTTTCAAAATTAAGGATCAGAAACTATTTTCAGAATTTTTTGACCAAATGAACAGTGATCTTTGATGCCAATGCGGTAATGATTGGCTAAGCATTTGGTCTTGGAAGTATTTTTCACTTAAATTTAGGTATGTTAGCTTGGTGTATCCTTTTGAACCACTTCATTTCAATTTTTATATAATTAATTATATTTTTTTTGAAATTATTTACTTAATCTGGAAATTCCACATGAACAGTAACCGTAAGTTGGAAATTTCCAGATTTTGAATTTGAACTACAATGTTCATATAAGTGGTTCTAAATGATACATAATGGTTCCTGAGACATACGAAAGTAAGGTGTTATATTTTTGGTATTAAATTAAAGTTTCTGGCGTCAGATAGGATAATTCCCATACCCTAAACCTAAATAGTGAACATTATGTTAAGATTAGGGTACTTAGTGGGAATGTTAGTATCAATTAAGTCTAAATCTTAAGTAAGCCAAGAAGATCCCCTCCCTATGATTGGTTCACTGTTTAAAGTAGGATTTAGATAAGGAACTTTAGAAAGAGAATGTTTAGAGAAAAGTATGTCCAAGTCGTGATGTGATGAGTTAGGTCATAGGTCGTGACTAATGTGCACAAAGGAGTTCAGGTAGCGACTGGAGAAGACCTTTGGTCATGACAGAAGAACACAGATCTATCTAGTCGTGACGAATTGAGTAAGATGGTCGCTACAAAAGTTCATAGAGAATGTTAGTTAAGACTAGCCAATATTTTGGTCGCGATGTGAGTTTACAGAAAACTTAAGTCGTGACTAGACAGTGATTTATACGTGACTAGAAGTGATAGTAAACCTCAACTGGGTATGTTTTAGACAAGCTCGGATTGTCGTCGTCCGATCTATAAAAAATAATGATTGCACCAAATAATGTAGTACAATCCTATGGTTTTTCTCAAGGAGCCTTTTTATTGGAATCCTAGCAAATTGGTGGCAAAGCCATTCAAAAACTGAGTAAAAACATGGGTTTTGGGTTTTATCGAATATTGATGCTATAAAATAAGGGTGCAGTAAAGTAAATATTTTTGTATTTTTTATTTAAGATGAAAATGAGTTGGATTATGAAAGAAATATGTTAAGAAAGACTCTTCATGATGAAAACATAACTATCCTTACTCTTAATTTAATATGGGAGATTTGAAATCACTAAATCTTAAATAAAAATCTCAATTAATCGATTGAGTCCAATGCATTAATGATTCTTGAACTCTTTTGATCAAAGCTAGCTTAAGAACTTCTTAATGCAATGTTGAAAACCACTTAGTGTGTAATTAAATCAGATGATGAAAATGCCCTCAAATGGTCATTAATCAACAACCATAGACTTCAAGCAATTAAATTAAACATCAACAATCATTGATAATAGTTCAACTATCTAGAAATCAAAACTAAAATATTTATATTAAGATCAATAATCACATCATCCAATGTCAATTACAAATATCTATTCTGAGAATAATCAATCGACATTCAATCCCTATTCATACAATGAAATCCTTAAATTTAGAAATGTCAAAATATGAAATAGGTGCAGATTAAGATAGAAAACTCCCCAGTACAATCTATGAGCTCAAGATATGTTGTCCATTACCAAGAGACTAAACATCACATAAGCTGGCTTTCATGTTTAAGGTAATCTTTGTCTAGTGATTCATTCTCTACTTCATATTGGGTCCTTGATTCTCCTCCAAAACACCTGCAATTGAAAATCAAAACTCACTGTAAAAGCCCAACTAAATAAAGACAACATAAATACTGTTTGGAAGAGTTAATTTACCATTTAACCCTTTTATCAGCATATTGCCATGCGCAATCATGTATTACTATAAAGCACAATTACAGGTATAAAATTAATGGTAAACTTTCCACAAAACCCTTGAAAATGTCAAAGAAACCATATACAATTTGCATCCTATCAGTTTCATTATACCCTAGCTTTGTAGCCTTACGAGACAGTCTTCAAGGATGCAGTTATAGTAGACTGGTCTTAGTCAGTTAATACCTCTAATGTCTCATGTTTCTTAAAACGATGTGGCTAGACTAAGTGGAACAGCGACAGGAACAATTCCTTCTATTGATAGAGATAGAAGCTGACCAGTCTAAAATCAAAGAAGTTGAACTAGTCCAAGATCAAGAAAGCTAAGATAAAAGAGTTAGTTCAAGATAATGCTAGGATAACAAAATAGATTGTTCCATGAACCTAAAATCCCTAGTAGCAGAGATTAGACCCTACAGGAATGACGAGAACAAAGGCGCCAACCTCACTGAAGTTTATCAACTAAAGGTTTAGTATGAGGTACTGGCAAGCTAGATGTACGAGGCGCTAGGACACATAAGCTTAAGAAAGCATTCAGAAGTAGATCCTCTATAAGATAGTTAGGAGTTTATACTATGAAAGACTTTATCAAGATAGTCTTTTCTGAATAGAAGGTTCAGAATTATGAGATTGAGATAGAGAGCTAATGTTCCCAAAATGGAGAAACCCCATCATGAAGGGACCAGTAGACCAGTATAGGGTACTCTAGATGGCAGGAGTAACAGTAGTAGATGATAGATGGGATTCTGACAACCCAAGTTAGCCAGGACCAAGAAAGAGATATTATTATGATGACAGCTGTAGCAGTAACTGTTGTAGATTTATGATGATTAGAGAGAGAAGTCATTAGGGAGTTACAGTCCAAGTAGGAACATACCAAGACTAGCAGATGATCAAGATCTGTTAAGGAAGAAGATAGTATCCAACTATAGAAAAGTACAAAAGTTACTCTATGAAGATAGAAATGATCCACTCACCTAGGAAGTTTTATGAGAAGCATTCTCCTCAGTCAAATAAAGATGAGCATAAGGCTAAGTTAAAGTGTTAAAGTAGGGTAAGAGGAACCCTCTGATGGATATTTAGACTAGTTTATCCATGTGCACAGTGAAAGTTGAATGACTGAGAAGTTAACTTACAGATTGAATTTTGTGCTGTAAGAAAGATTTTTCCCAGGAAGTTGTAGAAGTTCAATAAAGTGGTAAAAGCATGTAAATTTCAGAGAGAAACTTGTGATGCCTATAAAAGATAAAGGCAACTCTGAAATATAAATCCTTTTGGTGTTTTCGATAAGGATGTTCTAGAGGGCCTTTAGTTTTCAGAACCGTAATAAGAAACAGTTAAGAAGTAGAAAAATATTAAGCTAGGAGAAGCAGACATGCAATCAGAGTCTAACATATATGAGAATTGTGGTAGAGACCACTAGAATAGGCTTTAATTGACAGGCTGAGGAATTTGCAACAAATGTGGCAAGCTATGACATTTTGCTAGGGAATGTTTATAGAATACGATAGGTAAGAGATTCCAGATGCAAAAGAAAGTTTTACCCTGATTTGAGAGGAGGAAAGAAAGTTGAGGTAATCCAAAGAAATGATTATGGGTTAACAATCGCTAAGTAGATGAGATATGTGATTCAGGCACCAGTCATTTGTTAGCAACAATAACTGTAAAATGCAATTACTCCCATTGGTTTAAGGTGATAACACCTTATGCATGTTTAAACGGCAATATCCAGTATGCACACAGTAGAGCTACTCCAGACCTGGTATGTTTGCTCTACATGATTAGAGAAATAGATAAGGTAGTTAGTGTTAGTTAATCCTCAAGGATTAAGAGTAAGAGTAGAATTGAAATTAGGACCAGAATTAGAGTTAGATTAAAGTTAGGAGTAAAGATAAGAATTTGAGATAAGATAATGATGAGAGTCAATTAGATGAGAAAGCTAGAATAGTATAGTAATAAAAAGTATCTAGAATCACATATAGTCTCAGCAAGTGGGATAATCGTTTATAGTATGATTAGGGGTTACTCAGGTATTTCTATAAGCTTATGAATACAGTACACAGAGCCATTTCTTATGGTTCAATTATAGCAAGTACCAAGAGTGGTAGTGTTATAACTCTATCAAAAGAAATGGTATAAAGAAACAATAGAAAATAGTAAAGAGATTATTTCAGATAACTCTTCAAATAAGAGTTGGATATGAAATAAATGGCTCTTAAATAAAGCTAGATTCAGATAAGTACAATCACTCTTCATATAAGAGTTAGATCTGATACAGATTGATCGTCAGATAAGAGCATAGTACAGATACATGTTGCTTACAGATAGAGCATAGATGCATATGAGATGAAATGAGAAGTTATTTTACGGTACCGTAATAATAAAAGGCAATTGCCTATGGTATTTGCAGATGGCTAGACCATGATTATAAATGGCAACTGCCCAAGGTAAGCCACAGTATAGTAAGAAAGCAGAGAAGTACTCCTTAGTAAAAGAGAGATTAAGTGAAGTCTTGATAAGTAAGATGGGCTACAGAACATAGTGATGGAGAATTGTCTATTGAGTTATCAACAATAGGGGAGTAACTAAACCTATAACTTAGTTCATTGGTTGAAGTCTTTCAGAAGAATTGTAGTTGACCTAACATGATTCACAGGGGAGTATTATCCCAGAATCTGATAGTTCATGAAAAGGCTTAGGATGATAGTGGGTGATTTCGATTTGAGAAACAACCTAGCCTAAGGACAAGATAATGTGAATCATAAAGAAGAGGAATAGGACAACTTGATATCTTTCTGATAAGACAATCCCCAAGGACAAGGTGTTGACTAACTCATGTAGAAAGAGTATCCATGGTGTTACCAATTAGCTTATAAACTGAACTTAGTTTCTCTTAAACGAAGACGGAGTCTTTTAAATCTGAGTACTAGAATTCAAATGATTATAAGAGTATACTTGAGGAACAGAAGAGAGAACCCAATATGTCTTAAGAATAGACAAGATGAGCTGACAGATCCTCCATATAAGGATAAAGAGATTAAAAGCCTAGAAAGACCTAGAGAATAGGGTCTAAGGCAGAGTAAAGTAGAATACAGTTTTATGAGAAAGAGTATGTTAGGGCTCAGAGCCATATGAATAGTAACTTAGCCCTAACCCAGCAGCACGTTTAATTAAAAATGCTTAGACTATAAAAGTACAGAGATGGGTGACCCATTGGGAAGCACATTGTTGAGTTACAAAGTTAGAAAGATGTTCTAGAACAATGAGAAAGAATATTGCTAGCTATCCTAATAAAAAGGAATAATAGCATAAGTGCTCAGTAGAGAAAATAAGGGACTTCAGTATCCCTTTACCAGTTCCAAGTAAAGGAACTGTAAAGAAAGAAAGAGATAGTTAGATGACAAGTATTTCCTTATATAAGTTTCAATAAGAGGAACTATGGAGATGAAAGAGATAGATAGATAGAGAGAAAAAGACAAATAGACAGAAAAGTTAGAAAGAGTTATGAAAGGTAAGGGACTAGACCCTTATATCAGATACATATGAAAAGGATCTAAAAGTAAAGATCATACTACAGTTTGTTTCAAGAGTAAGACATAAAGGTTTAAGAGTAAGATTTTCCCTAGAAGCCAGCAAAGCTATAAGCCAAAGAGTATTCCGGAATACAGAAAGAAAAGTGTGATGAAAGAATCACAATATGTAATGAGAAATATGTAATACGCAAGAAAAGATGCGTAATAAGAGACATTTAATGAGAAGAATGATGTATGACAGAGACCCCAATAGAAATCGGATTCAAGGACCCTTCGTGTAGTCCTTTTCCCCATAAAATGACCCTTACAAACCCATGGATGGCAGGCTTCTAAAACTAATTTGTGATCTTGGTCTGGGACACATCGTCTTAATACTTGATCTAAGCATAACTTCCACAAAAAAGGTTTGTCCCAAATGAAGTATTTAGATTCACTCTTGAGCTTTTGGGCTTGAAATTTAGACAAATGGGATAGGATTAAGCCAGTTTCAATGAAATTAACTAAATGAGCATACCAAGGTTCTACAATAGCAACCAAACAAAGAGGTTGATCAGGGAAAGAATTACAAATAAGATCAGAACTAAGTACTCCCCTTGTCTCTGTTGGTAATCTGTAACATGGTTCATATTTTTAGCTCGATCCCTCACTTCTATATCGAACTCTTGGAGAAGTAGCATCCATCGTAGAAGTCTTGTCTTAGATTGAGGTTTATGGAACAAATACTTGAATGCTGCATGATCTGTGTAGACAACAACTTTTGAGTTAATGAGATATGCTCTGAATTTATCCAAAGCCACTACGATTGCGAACAATTCTTTCTCAGTAGTGGTATAATTAATTTGAGCAGTATCAAGTGTTTTCGAGGCATAGGCAGTCACTCTAAATAAATTACCTTCCTTTTGACCTATCATAGCTCCTATAGCATAATTGAAAGCATCACATAATAGTTCAAAAGGAAGATCCCAATCTGGTAAAGCTAGAATAGGTGAAGAAATCAACCTATCCTTCAATTTTTCAAAAGCCTCTTTGTACTCAGTAGAAAAAATAAATTTAGTGTCTTTTTGCAGAAGCTTTGAGAGTGGCAAAGCAATTTTACTAAAGTCTTAATGAATATTCTATAAAATCCAACGTGCCCCAGAAAAGATCGAAGTTCGTTTGAAGTTGTGGGGTAGGAGAATGAAGAAACAACTTCAATTTTCGCTTTATCTGTAATATCCCTAATTTTTTGTACTGATTTGTATGTACAGATTGAATGAAATATATGAGTTATTTTTCAGGAAAAAGATGTGGCTATTTATCTAAAGAAAGGGATTAAATTGGAAAAGAAAGAAAATGTAAGGACTTAAGTGCAATTATGAAAAGGTTAAGGCTAAAAAGGAAAAGTAGACAAAAATGTGAGGTCTTTAAGTGTAATTTTAGCCAAATAAAGGGACTTAATTGAAAAGAAGAAAAGTTTCCGGGACAAAAGTGTAATTATGAAAACCTGGACCAGAAATAGGAAAAAATAGTGATCGTATTCAGATCAGCCCCATATTTCACCAGTAGATAGAGCAAGTGATACTGGGTAATCCAGCTTAATACAGGAATTTTCTAAGGACTCCAGATAGACAAAATTAATCTGATAGTCTAAAAGTATAAAAAATTCCTACCGGATATCCTAGATCTCAGCTATAAGTAAGAAATTATAGTATGATACATCCTGATGAGGCGGATGTCAGGAAACTGACAGAATACCGATAGGAGGTCTGTAGAAAAAGTTATTCACAAATTAGCAAATATAGAAGGGAATGTGTGGCCTCCGGGTATCCGATAGGGAGATTTATCGGTATTTGAACTGAGACTGAATGAGGTCAGATGACATCAGTCAGATACCTGTTGTGACCCAAAAGGATGCCTAGACACAGTAAGCTAGTGTATCTGATAAAAGGAGTCGGTGTCCAGAGATGTGTATAAACGGTGTATAAATATTGCCGGGGAAGATTTCTCGTGATACGTGCCATAAAGGTAATAGACCCTAGGAGGCCCAAGAATGGCACCATCAAAGGCCCAGTAAGACTCTTGGACTGATAGGTGGGCCAGTGTCCGGTGGAACCCCGGAAAAGTGTGAAATTATGAAAATACCCCTGTGTTGTACAAAAGAGTAATAGATTAATGGAGGGCATTTTGGTCATTCTGGACAGGCCCAGAAGCCAAGACATACACAGGTGAGGTTAACCAAAGTCAGTATATGTCCTGACAGGGTACAGAAAGGTGTAAAATGACAATTTTACCCTTAGGGTTAAGATAGTGCAAGAAAGGGCACCAAGGGCATTTTGCTTATTTTGCAAGGAATCTGTAATTAAGTTTAGAACCAGTATAAAATGTAAATGATATAAAGGACATAGATACTAAATTTAAGGTCAAAAGACATAATATGGATTTTTAGAAAAATTAGATTCAAAAAACAGTCCAGTTTTCGAGGAAACGGACCGAGCCGGTACCGGATTGGACTGAAATTTTCCAGAGGCTTCCAGGGACTTCATTTTCTCCATGTGATGTATGAGGTGTCCCATGAGTTGTCCCTTGGATGATGTCATGTTGATGATGTCATAAATGGAAAAGAAAATAAGAAATTCCAGAAAAAATGGTGGCCACAAGTTCAGAGTTCTTGTAAATTACAGAAATGCCATCCATAAAAACTCTAAATGAAGGGAATTGGAAGACACGTAGCGGAAATTAACTTTAAAAATTTTTCCATTCCCTGCAAGGATCTACCGAATGTGTTTAAGTCAAGGAGAAAGAAGTGTTACCTTCGGTATTCGAGCTGCAGTCACGACCTCAGTATCCACTAGTCACGACTCTTCGCCTCTGGAACTTTCAGTCGCGACCTACTCGTCTTCCCGTTGCGACCTGTCGCCTCTGGAGTTGTTAGTCGCGACCTCCTCAGCTTCAAGTCAAGACCTGTCGCCTCTGGAGTTGTTAGTCGCGACCTCCTCAGCTTCTCGTCGTGACCGAATGTCTCTGGAGTTTGTAGTCGCGACCTCGTCGGCTTCAAGTCGAAACCTATCTCCTCTTTTCATATTTTTGACGTTCAGATGCCCGTTTTAGTGGCGACATTTGCGTCTGCAAGTCTAGACTCGTCGTCGTGCTGCTCTCTTCTCGATCACAAGAAGTCGACAACTCAGATTGGCTTCCTCTACCGGTATCCACATGTCGCATCCTTACTTTAATACCCATATATGATCCATTAGTAGCCTTTGGAACCACTTTAGGATCAATTAAAGTTGGAATCAAAGATCTGAAATTGTTGAAAATCTCTCTCGGGTACTGTTCATATAGCACTTTTCAGATTTTTCCCAAACTTTGGAAATTCATATTTAAATGTAGAAAACTCCAAATGAGGTGATTCCAATTCCTAATGAAATATATTTAAAACCTCTTTATGGGAAAAATAATGAATAGGTTCAAGCGCAACTACCACGTTCCGAAAAAAAATTCGCAAACATACACTGTTCATATGGTAATTTTCCAGTTTTCCAGAATCCAACTCTTAACTTTGAAAATTCACCATAAATTCGTTTAATATCCAAATTGGACGTACTTGGTGTCTATTTAAAGCTTAAGATGTCAAATTTAAGCATAATAAATTTCAACATTTAATTCATACAATACCATATCCAAAATATGTTGTAAAGCTCACTGCCTTCTAACAGAACTTACATTAAGTACTCTTTGTTCCATATTTACATAATATAAGTGTATCTAACACAACCAAGCATGCTTCAAACACCATCAATTAGCTCTTTACCTCTTCAATGCTCAGCACCTACCATGGTTTAATATGAAAAAGAGTGAGATTTCCAAAGAAATCCCAATAGCATTCAACACAACTTTAACATCATCAAGTAATTATTTAAAGCATGTTATATGATATGGGAGCCACACATTCATTCTCATATTGTTGGCATTCTCTAACATGCATTTGTCATGACATCTTAGCAAGGAGATTACCACATAATCAAGCCCATCAAGCTTGCACATCATCACATAATATCATGCTCAACCAAACATCATAAACAACAAGACCAATAAATAATTACAAGACAATGATAAAGTTAGAGTTGTTGCTACCTCTTGGAGATCCTTGTGTTTCCTTGTTGACTTGAAGTTCTTTAGGTGCACAAATGTCAAATCCTAATTATTGAACAACAATTTCATGTCATTACACTTCTCAAACATAATCCAAACTTAAAAATCCTAACTACCCTTTCTTGAATGCAATTAGGGTTTTATTTATCCTAAGCACTAACATTAACTCTTGAGATCCTATCCTACATAATTTTGGCTAAGGAATCCAATGGTGTGATCCAAATTTTGAAATTGCTTCATCTCCTATACTGTCCGTACGGACAGAAGCGAAAATTGCAACTTAGGGTTTTCTAAAACTTCCATTTTGATGTCAAAGGCTTCCAATTAGGGTCTCCCTACTATACCCTACACAAAATTGCATTCTGAACACATTGGAGGCCTTAAAATCATCATATCTTAACCCTAGAACAAAGTGCATAAATCTGGACAGCAAGGTAGTTCAAGAACAATTCCAAGAAACCATTGATTCCATGAACTAAAACATGTTAAATCTTTTCCTTTTCAACTTGTCTTTGCTATCCTTATCATGACTTTCATCTTTTCTTAATTTGGGCAGCATCTCCCCTTGTAAATTCATGGTTCCCAACCCTTAAAAACCATAAATCAAACTTGAAACAAATCATTAAAAGCTTGGAAGTATGCTTACCTTAGTATCCTTGAACTTTGGGAGGTTGGAAGCTTTGTCTTTGGCTTGAGTTTTGAATTGACAAGAGTTTCTCCTATGTAAAGAGGGCTGCACGAAATTGAAGTCTTTGGAGGGGGTATTTATAGGAAAAATTGAGGGGAAACAAGGGCTAAGATCCAATTCCTAAAAGCTTGATCCAAGGGTTAGAATTTAACCTCCTTTTTCATTGTAATTATGACCACTTTTGAGTTGTCATCTCCTTTTTCCTTCTCCCTCACCATTTGGCGCCAAATCAACAAGTCTTGAGGCTTCATGGAGTTTCTTGGACCTTCTTGGAGCTTCTAGGATTTTTCTTCAATTTTCCGGTATTAACCGGTACCGATTCGGGTGATTTTCGGGAAAAATAAATTATTTAATAGCATGATATTTTCTAGAACACCCTCTGACCCTGTCTAACATATCTAAAATCATTATTGACCCTTTAAATATTTATCTCCATTTTCTCATATTTTTCTGAGGTCTTTTTATAGTCCTAATACTTAATTTTTCCGGATACCTTGAAAGAAACTATAATACGATAAAAAATCATATAGGGGTATTTTTGTTATTTCCACTTTATAAAAATGTCTTAGAACCTCATTTTCCATTTTATGGAATTTATTGGGATTTTTCTGAATATTTTTCAAAACTGCCATTTCCGGCCCGAAATTTCCCGAAATTACAATTTTGCCCCTATTTTAGTTTGGGCTCATACTGGCTATTGGACTTTGACTTGGCCCATAATAACCCATCTAAATTTATTCTAAGCCTCCTGGTAAAATTTCATGGTCTTCAGTTTAGATTTGGTCCTTCAACGAATAAAATCCTAATTTTTAGAGCCGGTAGACAAGCTCCTAAAATTCCTTTAAAATTCTATTTAAAATTATCTGAACCTCTTTTGGAAGTGTGGTCTTTTTTACAATCTCCCATAATTCACAAAGTATCTTTTATCATAATCTCACATAATTCTGAAGTCCAGTCAGTCTCCTAAAAATTCCAGGTTATTTTCCCAGACTTACCGAGTTTTTATCAATTAATCGGGACCTCAAATCAAAATTCTGATGTCTCTCATTCAACCCGAAATTTTGTGCTTTATCTCCCAGTATTTTCATATCTTAAATTCGTACCGGCTGTTTTGGGCTGAAAGTACAGTTTTTGTGAATTTTCACAAATCACATTTAGGTCCCTTGACCTTTTTCATCTTTGCAGTTTAGTCCCTGAAGTTTTGTCTACTTTGGACTTTTGGCCATAATACTTTCTAACTTTACAATTTGATCCTTTATTTAATCCGTCATACCATTTACATTTCTCCAATCATTTCCTTAGCTAGAAACTTAGGGTTTTCGGCTAGGGAAATTCTAGGATGTTACACCACACGAACAACGTTCCAACCACGAACGACGTGCTAGGGCCTCTTGTCCCTCTAGGGTTTTCTAAAGATTCCATCCTTACCGTCTCTATTTCGAGAGTTTCTTATCTGTAAACCTTTTGCACTCTCCTGCCCCTTTTTCTCTTGTGAGTTATGTTGTGTGTAGAACCCTAGCTCCTAATGTCAAATATATAGGATGCTATCGGGCTTCTAATTGGGCTGGGCTTCATAATTAATCTTATATTAATTCTGAAATTAATACAATATCATATATTGCATAATTTGATAAGAAACTAATTAAATAAAGACGGTTTTTATTAAATCCATCTCACAGATTTAATTCACCTATTTATTTAATTTAAAATAAAGATAAGACAGAATTATATTTGATTTAATCTCATAAATCAAATTTGAGATATCTAATCAATTTGAATTTCAAATTCAAATAGATCATATCAATTTAAATTCAAATTCAAAAGTGATAGAAATTTAATTTATCCTTATAAATTAAATCTTGCAAATATCTCTTATATTATATATATAATATACATATACAAATTTATATATATATAAAATATATAAATCCACCCTAGACTATTCATTGAATCTAGACATCTCTTAGATTCAATGAATCTAGACATCACAGCTCGAGTTGGGCTATTTTGTGTGCGACCCTATAAGCCCATATGAAGTTGGCAGTGGGCCAGTTACTATACTAACCCACAAGTCGTAAGCGGCCTCTAGCAAGACATTACGACTACCCAAAACATATGAGGATCAATGAACGATGTTACCTTTCATACAACCATATCACGTCCCTTTTGTCACACGATATTTTGGTCATGGATGAGGCATGGAGAACGTCATCCTCCTGTTCCTGACCGTTACTTTCTCGATCCCTGAGTAGTCTGACGATAGAAATGGAACTACCCTTCCATTAAAGTATGGCCATACATTTCTCACACTCACTCATCGAGGGGCCCAGTAATATCTCTCTACGAATGTGAGGGACAAATTCCATCTTGACCATTCACATTCCTCCGCATGAAAAACCACTGAGCCCCGAACATAGCCTTTATGATCACTCGGTCAAAAGTGATTTTTGACTAGGTCAAAGCTGAGCGTTCGTCATGTAGGAATCCATGATGATCTCAGGTCAAAGGGCATAGTGACATGGCTTGTATATGAGAGAAGCTTATGACTTAACCCATGCAGCTCTCTCATAGCGGGTCGTTCTAGCACCCTGTACTCTTACATGTGCCTATGACTTTGATTTATATCTCTATATATCTTTAAAGTCATACTGGTCTTATTTCATCTTTGCTCCCGTATAGATGACCGACCAGGGACATTTAGGATAAGATCATGAGTTATCCAAGGATGGTCATCACAGTAAACATGCAAATAATGTGATAACATAATTAAGAAATTCATAAAACAATAATGTTTATAAAACAATGATTGACCCCTAGGGCACAATTTCCAACAATAAATACCCCCCTTGTGAAACATCTTTTGAAGGAAATTGGAAGACACGCAGCGGAAATTAACTTTAAAAATTGTTCCCATTCCCAGCCAGGATCTACCGAATGTGTTTAAGTCAAGGAGAAAGAAGTGTTACCTTCATATTCAAGCTTTAGTCGCGACCTCCGTATCCACTAGTCGTGACTCCTCGCCTCTGGAACTTTCAGTCGTGACCTACTCAGCTTCACGTCGCGACCTGTCGCCTCTGGAGTTGTTAGTCACGACCTCCTAAGCTTCTCGTCGCGACCGGACATCTCTGGAGTTTGTAGTCGCGACCTCCTCAGCTTCAAGTCGCGACCTGTCTCCTCTTTTCGGATTTCTGACGTTCAGATGCCCTTATGGTCGCGACTTCGGTGTCAATAGGTCGCGACCTGTCTTCGTGTCTGGTTTCTTTTCTCGATCGCAAGAAGTCGACAGCTCAGATCAGCTTCCTCTACCGGTATCCTCACGAACAGCATTCCAACCAGGAACGACGTGCTAGCGCCTCTTGTCCCTCTAGGGTTTTCTCAAGATTCCATCCTCAGCCTCTATTCTGGCAGTTTCTTATCTGCAAACCTTTTGCACTCTCCTGCCCCTTTTTCTCTTGTGAGTTGTGTTATGTATTGTGTGTGGAACCCTAGCTCCTAATGTCAAATATATAGGATGCTATCGGGCTTCTAATTGGGCCAGGCTTCAAAATTAATCTTATATTAATTCTGAAATTAATACAATATCATATATTACATAATGCTATAAGAAACTAATTAAATAAATATGGTTTATATTAAATCCGTTCCCACAGATTTAATTCACCTATTTATTTAATTTAAAATAAAGATAAGACGGAATTATATTTGATTTATTCTCATAAATCAAATTTGAGATATCTTATCAATTTGAATTTCAAATTCAAATAGATCATATCCATTTAAATTCAAATTCAAAAGTGATAGAAATTTAATTTATCCTTATAAATTAAATCTTGCAAATATCTCTTATATTATATATATATAATATATATACAAATTTATATATATAAAAAATATATAAATCCACCTTAGACTATTCATTGAATCTAGACATCTCTTAGATTCAATCAATCTGGACATCATAGCTCGCATTGGGCTATTTTTGTGCGACCCTGTAGGCCCATATGAAGTTGACAGTGGGCTAGTTACTATAATAACCCACAAGTTGTAAACGGCCTCTAGCAAGACATTACGACTACACAAATCATATGAGGATCGATAAACGATGTAACCTTTCATACAACCATATCACGTCCCTTTTGTCACACGATATTTCGGTCATGGATGAGGCATGGTGAACGTCATCCCCTTATTCCTGACCGTTATTTTCTCGATCCCTGAATAGTCTGACGATAGAAATGGAACTACCCTTCCATTATAGTATGGCCATACATTTCTCAGACTCACTCATCGAGGGGCCCAGTAACATCTCTCTACGAATGTGAGGGACAAATTCCATCTTGACCATTCACATTCCTCCGCATGAAAAACCACTAAGCCCGAACATAGCCTTTATGATCACTCGGTCAAAAGTGACTTTTGACTAGGTCAAAGCTGAGCGTTCGTCATGTAGGAATCCATGATGATCTCAGGTCAAAGGGCATAGTGACATGGCTTGTATATGAGAGAAGCTTATGACTTAACCCATGCAGCTCTCTCATAGCGGGTCGTTCCAGCACCCTGTACTCTTACATGTGCCTATGACTTTGATTTATATCTCTATATATCTTCAAAGTCATACTGGTCTTATTTCATCTTTGCTCCCGTATAGATGACCGACCAGGGACATTTAGGATAAGATCATGAGTTATCCAAGGATGGTCATCACAGTAAACATGCAAATAATGTGATAACACAATTAAGAAATTCATAAAACAATAATGTTTATTAGACAATGATTGGCCCCTAGGGTACAATTTCCAACATCCTTACTTTCGTATGTCATAGGGACCATTTGGTAGCATTTAGAACCACTTTCAGAGTCATTAAAGTCCAACTTCTCAATCTGGAGTTTTACTCTTATCGAGTACTGTTCACTATGAAAATTCCAGATGAGTTATCTGACTTTGAAAAATCATATAATTCTAGAAAAATCGAAATGAAGTGGTTCCAATTGCTACTTGAAGCTAACTCAATTATATTTCAGGGAAAAATAACCTGTTGACCACTCATTGACCAAGTCAACGTCAGTCAACGTTATAACTTTACTGTTCATCCAGCGTTTTTCTCCTGAATCCAGCATTCTGGTCCCAACTTTGATAATTTATATCTCCATGTGTAGACATCTAACTGAGGCGTTTTATATATCAAATCGAAGCTTAATATGTCTAATATTTACCATAAAAATTTCATACATTTATTCATCTATTTGCTATTTTTAATTATTTATCAAACATAATTAGGTCACCACGTGTTACTGTTCATCGTGTTAAATTTCAGCACTCAACTTTGTATACATATGCATACATCCATCATGAATCAGTCAAGTATGGCAAACAGTATCTATTATTAAATAATAAGTTGTTATACATCTGGGTATGTACAAAATAACCACTATGCTTCATCTTCAGAAAGTAACTGATCTTATACCGATTCAGTAATTCCCGTGAGAACTACCATTCTACGTAAGTACCCAGGAAAGACTGGATGAACCGGCTAGGTCTACTCACTTCCAGCCTCCTTAGACAGTACCTACATACACAGTACGTATCAGTCCCTTTCTTTACTATTGCCATCTTGTCATAATTTCGGCAGAATAACGGCGTCTCTTAAAATTCCCAAAATTTAATTTGGCATAACCTCCCCTGTAATGGGTTATTTATTGGGATGAGATTCGGGGGAATCTCAGTAGCAACAATCATAACAATATATGTAGTGCAGAGTGACAAGGGGGGTATTTATAGTTTTGATGGATGGCATTTTCGTAATTTTGAAGCCATCTAAACTTGTGGCCCTGGTTTTTCCGGAATTTCCTATTTTTCTTTATTCCCTTTTTCTGCATCATCAAGGGACACCTAAGGGGACACCTCATCCCCATTCTTCATATGGCGCAATTGAGAGAGTAAAAAGCCTTTTGGAAGCTTTCCAGTCCAATTCAGTATCGGCTCGGTCCGTCTCCTAAAAAACTGGACTATTTTCTGAATCTGATTTTTCTGAAAATCCATATTATGTCTTCTGACGTTAAATTTAGTATCTGGATCCTTTATATCATTAAAATTTTTATACTGGGTCTAAACTCAACTACAGATCCCCTGCGAAATGACCAAAATACCCCTAGGTGCCCTTTCTTGTACTATCTTAACCCTATGGGTAAAATCATCATTCTACACCTTTCTGTACCCTGTCAGGGCATTTACTAACTCTGAGTAACTTTATCTATATGAGCCTTGGCTTCTGGGCCAGTCCAAAATGACCAAAATGCCCTTCATACATCTATTACCCCTTTAGTACAACACAGGGGCATTTTCGTTATTTCCCACTTTTCCGGAGTTCTGTCGGACACTGGCCCACCTATCAGTCCAAGGGTCTTACTGGGCCTTTGATGATGCCATTATTGGGCCTTTCAGGGTCCATTACCTTCATGGCACGTATTACGAGGAATCTTCCCCCGTCCATATCCATCGAGTATTTTAGCTATTATACACCGTTTATACACATCCCCGGACACCGGGTCCTTTTACCAGATACACTGGCCTGCTATGTTTAGGCATCCTTGTGGGTCATAACAGTCATCTGACTGAGGTCATCCGAACTCATTCAGTCCCTTTTTAAATACCGATAAATTTCCTAATCGGATCCCCGGAGGCCTCACACTCCGCCTGTATTTACTAATTTGTGAATAACTTTTTTTACAGACCTCCTATCGGTATTCTGTCAGTTTCTTGACATCCGCCTCATCAGGACGCATCATCCTGTAATTTCTCACTTATATCTGAAATCTAGGATATCCAGTAAGAATTTGTATAACTTTTAGACTATCAGATCAATTTTGGCTATCTGGAGTCTTGAAAAATTCCTGTATTAAGCCAGATTACCGAGCATCACTTGCTCTATCTACTAGTGAAATCTGGGACTGAAATGCTTTCAGGCAGTCCAAACCACTTTCGGCCTAACTTTCTTTAATTACAATTTAGCGCCAGAGAACTTTTCTTCTTTTCAATTAAGTCCCTTTTATTTGGCTAAAATTACACTTAAGGACCCCACCTTTTTGTCTACTTTAACTTTTTGGCTTAACATTTTTCATATTTGCACTTAAGTCCTTACATTTTCTTTCTTTTGCAATTTAATCCCTTTCTTTGCGTAAATGGCCATCATATCCCTAGGGACTTTCACTATTTACATATAAGTCCCCGGACTTTCACTTATTTGCAGTTTAGTCCCTAAAAGCCTTCTGTATGTTTTTAGAACTTCTGCTAAAAAGGATATGATAGTCTATCTATTTCAGGCTTACTTTCTGAGTCTCTGGGCCCAAAAATTGGGGTGTTACATTTCTACCCCCTTAAAATAAATTTTGTCCTCGAAATTTACTTGGCATCTTAGTCAACTATCCTGGATATATTTCCTCTGTATATGCTTTCCTGGTTTATGACTAAGGCTTGGGGCATTCATCCTCTTATACTTATGGACAACCCATTACACTTGTGAGTAGTGTCAATTTCTTTCATATCTTATCCCGCAGAATTTTGATGTAATTCTGGGGTCTACCTCATCTCTCTTATACTTTGCTAGCCTTTTTAGGGAAAATAGTGTTCTTCTATAACCCATAGTTCAAATTATGATTTTAACATAAATGGCTCTGTTTTCTTCCTATTCATAACTTTTCTAACTTTTCTTAACTTTTCTCATAACTCCATGCATCTAAGCCAAATCTTTATGGCCTTTGCATTCTTTCTTATCCCTTCTTAGGGCTTATCTATCGTTAGGCTACTCTTGCCTTAGCACCTTTCGTGCCACTGGGTTAGGGCTAGGTTACTATTCTTATAGCTCTAGGCCCTAGTATTCTTTCTCATAGAACTACGTTCTATCTTTACTTTGCCTTAGACCCACTTCTCTAGGTCTTTCTGGCCTTTTAATCTCTTTACCCTCATCTGGGGATCTATCTGCTCATACTTTTCTATTCTCAACACATAGGGGATTCGGTTCTTTGGTTCTCAGGCATATTTCTATAAAACTTTGAATATCAGTACTCATATTTGAACTTGGACTCTGTCTTCGTCTAAGGAAAAACTAAGTTTAGTCTGTATATAATAGAGGCTATATGAAGAAAACCATTTAAAATAATTTTTCTGGGTGAGTTTATCAACTAGTGAAACTTCCTTACCTTAACTTCGTCTTTGGTGTTCATCTTCCTAAAGAGATATTACATTGTACTCATGTCTTCATGGCTCATGACTTTGCTTAGGCTAGGTCTAACTGCGACCTAGGGATCTAACTGCGATCAACCGTTAGCCTCTTCAGAATCTAACTGCGACTCTGAAGCTCTTAGGATCTAACTGTGACCCTGGAGCCATGCTAGGATCTAACTGCGACCCTCCAGAATCTAACTGTGATTCTGTTGTACTGTATATCTCCCGAAGATCTTAAACCAATAGACTAAGTTATAAGGTTAACTGCTTCCGCTTGTTGATAACTCAGTAAAAATTTTTAAAAAATATATTTAGTAGCCTCATATTATTTACTCAGACTTTACTTACTTCCTCTTGTACTCAGGAGTTCCTTCTCATCTTTCTTACCTTACTGTGGTTTACCATTGGCTATGGTCTAACCACCTGCCATTACATTCTATTGCTATGGCCTCATCATAACTTCTTATTTCAACCTGTGCTCTAACTGCGAGCCATTTGAACTATGCTCTAACTGCGAGCAATCTGTACCAGATCCAACTCTTATCTGAAGAGTGATCTGAAAACAATCCCTTATCTGTTACTCTTTCTGTACACCATTCATTTCAATAGAAATAGCCCTGAGTACTGTATTCACAAGCCTATAGAAATACTTGAGTAACCTCAATCATAAATCATATCTGAATATCATATCATAACTTATCGTCCCATAAATCGAGACTATCTATCATCCTCAATACATTCCTTATTGCATATCATATGGTATGGGAGCAACATACTTTCTCATAACTTTCTCATCTCATATATGTACTCATATATACTCTACCCTGCATGCACTGCGAAAGGGGAGTATCCATTCATCATAGCATTCTCTAACATGCATGTCATCTCATGACAATTGCAAGGAGATGTAACTATTCATCATAACTTATGGCAACATAAGCCATATCATCATCATAATTTGCTCAACCATCCATTGTACACTGTTATTAGGTAAGCTTTATAACATTCTTATTCCAGGTTTCTCATCTGACTAGCTTATCTAGCTTTGGCTACCATGCTATCCTCTTATTAGGGTATAGACTCAACCCTTCATTACTCTATCTTATATAGGGAATAGGGGAGTCACTTTATCTTTTAAACTGCGGCTATCTCTTTACTATCTCTTAACTTCTTCTATTTATCCATCAGTCCTAGTCTATTTTTGACCGGACTATGGTTCCTTATTAGCCTTTCTCTTGATCCTTAATTTTCATGGATCTCATTCATCATCTCTCATTATTACTTCTGTTCTCTAGGGGAGAGTACCCTAGTTCTACTACTTCTTTGTGATGGAATCCCTCTGCTCAGGGAACATTTAGCTTTTTATCTATTAACCATCACGTATCATACTATCTTATCTCAGATTAAATTTTTCCTTTCAACCATAATATATGCTTTAACGTCCAAGGGTTTGACTAACCCTAACTATTCTGTATATGCTTTCTCTACTTCCTACTTTAAAAACCTATAATCATACCCGTCCTTATACCAAGGCAACATACTAGGTATAGGGTAGCTCAATAGTGTGCATACTGGACAATATAATCTAATCACAAATAGGATTTATCCATTCATTAGCCAGCAGAAACAGAACACAAATAAACTCGTACCTTAATTGGATGCAGGAGACTTTCTTATCTCGTTGCCAGTCAGGGTATATACTCTTTCCTGAGTCGGGTATCTCCCGCCTGTTGTGTTCTGTGGATACTCCCTGGCATAATGTCCAGACTTTCCATACCTATAGCATAACCCTTGACCTATTAGACAAGGCTTCATACCATGTTCTCGACCACAGCTCCCACATATATTAGGCCTTGATTGCCTACTAACTTCTCTTGACCCACTACCAGGCCTACTTCCCTGTTTCTTATTAACTTCTGGCCCATATACTGGCCAATTTCTCTTCTTGTTGTTCCCTTTCAAGGAACCTGGTGGCACCATTCTTAATGTAGCAGGCTCACTCTTTTTTGGATATTGCACATTCTTTTCTGTGATCCTGCATAATCTACTGCTTCATTAAACTTTCGTATCTGTCTAGGAAAAACCTTCTCCTTCAATGTAGGGTTTAATCCACGAGTTAACTTCTCAGTGGTCCACCTCTCATCATTCATACAATTTAGGTAAGTGGAATATCGTGAAAGATGAATGAACCTAGCAAGATAATCATCAAAGGGTTCTTGCTCACCCTGCTTTAACATTAAAAATTCTACTTCACGTTCATCTCGTACTGACTTTGGAAAATATTTCTTGTTGAACTACTCAAGAAATATTTCCCATGTAAGTGGAATATTTCTTGAGTGCATAATCACTTCTGTATTCTTCCACCACCTATCCGCATCTTTTTCTAGCTTGTAAACTGCCAGCTGGGCCTTTCTTTCAGTGGGACATTCTAAAATCTTAAAGATTTTCTTTAACTGGCTTACCCAATCCTCGTCTACTTGAGTGTCAAAAGTCCCTTCAAACATGGGCGGATTAAACTTATGGAATCGTTCCATCCATGTTTACTGACTTTCCTGGTTATTGTTATTTCCTATAGACCCCTGATGTCTATTCATTCCAGTCTGCCCATGATCTGACTGAGGTTCAGGTTCTACATTATTTTCTGGTACTACCTCCTTCTCAGACTGTTGTAATCTTGCAACCGCAGCAGCAACCTCTATAACGATAACAAAATCTCGTTCTTGATCTTGGCGAGCCTGGGTTGCCCGTATCTCATCCATTACTTGTTGTTGTTGTTCTAACCTATCTAGAATAATTTGCATATGGTCTATCTGATTATTAGTACCCTCATCCTGGGGCTCTACCACTTCTGGTCTAACCGTTCTTCTTGTATTAACCATGACTTCTACTTCTTTTTCTAGAATTGGGAAGTACAGTCATATATATGCACAACAATATATGTATACATGTAAAATATTTAGAACAACCCATACCACATACCACATATCTTAAATATTTCATAGCATCACTGAGCCAGAACCTTCTATTCTGTGCCAGAATCTTATGCTCTGAACTAGAGCCCTTTCTGGTCCATGCCAGAACCTTCTGCTCTGATACTAAAATGAAATATCCTTACTTTCGTATGTCTTAGGGACCATTTGGTAGCATTTAGAACCACTTTCAGAGTCATTAAAGTCCAACTTCTCAATCTGGAGTTTTACTCTTATCGAGTACTGTTCACTATGAAAATTCCAGATGAGTGACCTGACTTCAAAAAATCATATAATTCTAGAAAAATCGAAATGAAGTGGTTCCAATTGCTACTTGAAGCTAACTCAATTATATTTCAGGGAAAAATAACCTGTTGACCACTCATTGACCAAGTCAACATCAGTCAACATTATAACTTTACTGTTCATCCAGCGTTTTTCTCCTGAATTCAGCATTCTGGTCCCAACTTTGATAATTTATATCTCCATGTGTAGACATACAAATGAGGCATTTTATATATCAAATAAAAGCTTAATATGTCTAATATTTACCATAAAAATTTCATACATTTATTCATCTATTTACTATTTTTAATTATTTATCAAACATGATTAGGTCACCACGTGTTACTGTTCATGGTGGTAAATTTCAGCACTCAACTTTGCATACATATGCATACATCCATCATGTATCAGTCAAGTATGGTAAACAGTATCTATTATTAAATAATAAGTTGTTATACATCTGGGTATGTACAAAATTTTCCATATTTCTATTACATCTTTTCCTGCCTGAAATCCGGCAGCATAACCACTATGCTTCATCTTCAGAAAGTAACTGATCTTGTACCGATTCGGTAATTCCCGTGAGAACTACCATTCTACGTAAGTACCCAGGAAAGACTGGATGAACCGGCTAGGTCCACTCACTTCCAGCCTCCTTAGACAGTACCTACGTACACAGTATGTATCAGTCCCTTTCTTTACTATTGCCATCTTGTCATAATTTCGGCAGCATAACGGCGTCTCTTAAAATTCCCAAAATTTACTTTGGCATAACCTCCACTGTAATGGGTTATTTATTAGGATGAGATTCGGGGGAATCTCAATAGCAACAATCATAACAATATATGTAATGCAGAGTGATAGTGCTTGCTTGTGATTGTGTATAGATAAGTATGCTACGTGCTTCCATGCTTAATAACATATGATCATAGCATTATCGCAGAACTTCAGACATAACATATAAGACAACAATCCAACCAAACAAAAGCACAACAAATCACAAAGCCATTACATAAAAGCTAGGATTAGATACTACCTCAAAATCTCAGCAGAACTCTACTATCTCTATTCTGCTTCCAGCTCCGCTAGAACATCCTTTCTTTCTTTCTTCCTCTCACTTTCTCTCTCTAGCACTTCCTTCTCTCTCTTAAATGCTCTTGGCCGTGATGCATATGAAGGCAAGGGGGTATTTATAGTTTTGATGGATGGCATTTTCGTAATTTTGAAGCCATATGAACTTGTGGCCCTGATTTTTCCGGAATTTCCTATTTTTCTTTATTCCCTTTTACTGCATCATCAAGGGAAACCTAAAGGGACACCTCATCCCCATTCTTCATATGGCGCAATTGAGAGAGTAAAAAGCCTTCTGGAAGCTTTCCAGTCCAATCCGGTATCGGCTCGGTCCGTCTCCTAAAAAACTGGACTGTTTTCTGAATCTGATTTTTATGAAAATCCATATTATGTCTTCTGACCTTAAATTTAGTATCTGGATCCTTTATATCATTAACATTTTTATACTGGGTCTAAACTCAACTACAGATCCCCTACAAAATGACCAAAATACCCCTAGGTGCCCTTTCTTGTACTATCTTAACCCTAAGGGTAAAATCATCATTTTACACCTTTCTCTACCCTGTCAGTGGATTTACTAACTCTGAGTAACTTTATCTGTATGAGCCTTGGCTTCTGGGCCAGTCCAAAATGACCAAAATGCCCTTCATACATCTATTACACCTTTAGTACAACATAGGGGCATTTTCATAATTTTATATTTTTTCAAGGTTCTACCGGACACTGGCCTACCTATCAGTCCAAGTGTCTTACTGGGCCTTTGATGGCGCCATTATTGGGCCTTTCAGGGTCCATTACCTTCATGGCACGCATTACGAGGAATCTTCCCCCGTCCATGTCCATCAAGTATTTTAGCTATTATACACCATTTATACACATCCACGGACACCGGGTCCTTTTACCAGATATGAAACATCCTTACTTTCATATGTCTTAGGGACCATTTGGTAGCATTTAGAACCACTTTCAAGGTCATTGAGGTCCAATTCCCCAATCTGGAATTTTACTCTTATCGAGTACTGTTCACCTTGAAAATTCCAGATGAGTGACCTGACTTCGAAAAATCCTAACTAATTCTATAAAAATCCAAATGAAGTGGTTCCAATTTCTAAATGAAGATAACTCAATTATATTTCAGATAAAAATAACTTGTTGACCATTCATTGACCAAGTCAACATCAGTCAACGTGTCAACTTTACTGTTCATCCCACGTTTTTCTCCCTGAATCCAGCATTTTGGTCCCAACTTTGATAATTTATATCTTCTTGTGTAGACATCCAAATGAGTCATACTATATATCAAATCGAATCTTGGTATGTCTACTATTTACCTTAAAAATTTCATACATTAATTCATCCATTTACTATTTTTAATTATGGGTCAAACATCCTTATATCCCCACGGATTACTGTTCATAGTGTTAGTTTTCAGCAACCAACATTACATACATAGGCATACATCCATCATACATCAGTCAAACATGCCAAACAACAATTATTATTAATTAATAAGTAGTTTTACATCCAGTCATGTACATAAATTCTCATATCTCTATTACATTTTTTCCTGCATGAAATCCGGCAGCATAACCGCTACGCTTCATCTTCAGAAAGTAACTGATCTTGTACCGATTCGGTAATTCCCGTGAGAACTACCATTCTACGTAAGTACCCAGGAAAGACTGGATGAACCGGCTAGGTCCACTCACTTCCAGCCTCCTTAGACAGTACCTACGTACACAGTACGTATCAGCTCCTTTCTCTACTATTGCCATCTTGTCATAATTTCGGCAGCATAACGGCGTCTCTTAAAATTCCCAGAATTCATTTTGATATAACCTCCCATGTAATGGTTTACTTATTGGGATGAGATTCGGGGGAATCTCAGTAGCAACAATCATAACAATATATGTAATGCAGAGTGACAGTGCTTGCTTGTGATTGTGTACAGATAAGTATGCTGCGTGCTTCCATGCTTAATAACATATGATCATAGCATTATAGCAGAGCTTCAGACATAACATATAAGACAACAATTCAACCAAATAATAGCACAACAAATCACAAAGCCATTACATAAAAGCTAGGATTAGTTACTACCTCAAAGGCTCAGCAGAGCTCTACTATCTCTATTCTGCTTCCAGCTCCGCCAGAACTTCCTTTCTTTCTTTCTTCCTCTCACTTTCTCTCTCTAGCACCTCCTCCTCTCTCTAAAATGGGCTCTTGCCCGTGGCATATGAATGGCAAGGGGGGTATTTATAACCTCCTCCAATGGCAATCTCGTAATTTCCATGAACTTTGATCCTGCGGTCCTGGTTTTTCCTGGATTTTCCTATTTTTCTTAATTCCTCCTTTACTGCATCATGCATGACATCATTGGGACACCTCACCAGGACACCTCAGCGCCACATTTATTACATGTCTGAAATCCTGGACACCTCAGCAACTGACTCAGCATGCTGACTCACTGGTCCAGTATCTTGCCTCGTAATACGTGTCCTCAACTTTTTCTTCTACCTTTAAGATTGCGCCATGTGGCACCTGGAAGGGACCTTTCACGCCTTCCAATGATATCCAGATAAATCCAGGACTTTATCTGATCACCTCCTCGGTTATCGTGCCGACCGAGTAACTTTACTTTATTGAAACAGCATTAAAATAATATTTTAATGCCACTTTTTCCCACATACTCCATGGGCTACGTTTTTGGGCTCTGGGAATGTTGTCTTGGATCCTGATCAAGCTCAAGTACTCTGATAGCTCGATTCCCAAGAAATAGCCCTTGGCAAATTACCAAAATGCCCTTGGGTGCCCTTTCTTGCACTATTTTAACCCTAAGGGTAAAATCGTCATTTCATACCCTTCTATACTCTGTCAGGGTATATACTGACTCTCAGTAACTTTATCTGTATGTACCTTGGCTTCTGGGCCTATCCAGAATTACCAAAATGCCCTTCATTCATCTGTTACACTTTTGTACAACACAGGGGCATTTTCGTAATTTTGCACTTTTCCGGGGTTCTGCCTGACACTGGCCCACCTATCAGTCCAAGTATCTTACTGGGCCTCTGTTGGCGCCATTATTGGGCCTTTCTGGGTCCAATATCCTCATGGCACGCATTACGAGGAATCTTCCCCCGTTAATAATTATTGAATATTTTATCTATTATTCACCGTTTATACACCTATCCGGACACCGGCTCCTTCTGTCCGATACATTGGCCTGCGGTGTTCAGGCATCCCTGTGAGTCATATCAGTCATCTGACTAAGGTCATCCGAACTCATTCAGTCCCTTTTTAAATACCGATAAATCTCCCTATTGGATACCCGGAGGCCTCACACTCCCGTCTGGATTTTCTAATCTGCGAATAACTTTTTCTACAGGCCTCCTATCGGTATTCTGTCAGTTTCCCGAAATCCGTCCCATAAAGACGTATCATCCTGTATTGTCTCACCTAGATCTGAATTCTAGGATATCCGGTATGAATTTTTATAACTTTTGGACGATCAGTCCATTTCTGGCTATCTGGAGTCTTAAAAAATTCCTGTATTAAGCCAGATTACCGAGCGTCCCTTGCTCTCTCTACCGGTGAAATCTGGGACTGAAATGCTGTCGAACAGTCCAAACCACTTCCGGCCTGACTTTCTTTAATTACAATTTAGCCCCAGGGAACTTTTCTTCTTTTCATTTAAGTCCCTTTTTACTTGGCTAAAATTACACTTAAGGACCCCACATTTTTGTCTACTTTCCTTCTTGGCCTTGAAACTTTCCATAATTACACTTAAGTCCTTTCATTTCCTTTACTAGGTCTAGGGGCATTATTGTCTTTTCAAATTTTACCAGAGTATTCTCTGGCCCTAGTCAACTATCCAGATACCCCTTCTTGACTGTCTAACCTTAGCCGAATGACCAAAATACCCTTTACTCATTCTTCAGTTATTCTATAACATAAGGGCATTTTCGTCATTTTACACATTTTCCCGGACACCGGCCCCTCTTACCCCTGAACTGATATTATGGGCATGGGCCTTCCCTGGTGTCACTGTGGGCCTTAACAACCACTATATGGCCTCTGGCGATAGTCCGATTATCTTTATTCGGACTGCCTTTCCTTTACCGATTATAACTGTAAATTCCCATCTTCAGGAATTTTTACAGAAAAATCGGGACCTCGAATCAAAATTATGTGTTGCGTCATTCAATCCGGAATCCTTTTCTCTATCTTTCGGTATTTTCAGATATTTTATCCGGACCGGGCTATTTTGGCCTGAAAGTACGCTCCCGCGCACACTTTTCCAAAAATGACCATTTTACCCCTGGTCACATTTCTAATTCTTTCATACACATAGAGACCTCATATGCATATTTCACAGTTCAGTGAAATGATCAGCATAATTTTCTCTATTTTTTGGCAAAATATGGTACTCATCGGCTACCAGCCCGATCTTTCCCATAATTACGATTATGCCCTTGATTTCTCTTTCTAGCATCTCTAGGCCTAAAAATTAGGGTGTTACATTTCTACCCCCCTTAAAATAAATTTCGTCCTCAAAATTTACTTGGCATCTTAGTCAACGATCCTGGATATAGCTCTTCTGTATATCCTTTCCTGGTTTATGACTAAGGCTTGGGGCATTCATCTTCTTATACTTATGGACAACTCATTACACTTGTGAGTAGTGTCCATTTCCTTCATATCTTATTCCTTAGAATTTTGATGTAATTCTGGGGTCTACTTCACTCTTCTTACACTTTGCTAATCTCTCAGGAGAAATATTGTTCTTCTGACTTCCTTTCTCCTAATACGAGATCATAACCCAGATAACTTCTCTGACTTTCCTTAACTGTTCTCATAACTTCATGCATCTATGCCAAACCTTTGTGGCATTTTCACTTTCTTATCCCTTCTTAGGGCTTACATATCATTAGGCTACTATTGCCTTAGCACCTTTCAATTTAACGTGCTACTGGGTTAGGGCTAGATTACTCTTTATATAGCTTTAGGCCCTAGCAATCTCTTTCTTATAGAACTACGTTCTATCTTTGCTTTGCCTTAGACCCTCTTCTCTAGGTCTCTCTGGCCTTTGATTACCATTTCCTTTAGATCAGAAAAGAACTCTTCATTATCCACATCATTATCTAGGCCTATAGTTCCTTACAGCTCAGTCGCCCTTACCGCTATGGTTCTTCTTAATCATTCTTAGGGTCGACTTCAGGGAAATTTTGGAGACTCCGTCTGGGGTAAGAGCAAAGACCTTTCCTAGGGATGTTAGCATTCTTAGGAAACCTTTTGCAAAGTATCCTTCCACCACAACTGCTTTGCCTTGCTCGACATTCCCATGTGCCATGGCTCTTTCCACCACATGGATATCTCTGCTCTCCAATCTAATCATTACCCTGATCAGTCCCTTGCCTGAACTATTGCCTCTTTCTCTTACTATTGGCTTTACAACTTGAGCTACCTCCCAGAGTGCTCTTAGCCAATGCTTTTCTATTCTCAACAAATAGAAGATTATATTCTTTACTTCTCAGGCATACTTCTACCAAACTTTGAATATCAGTACTCAGATTCGAATTTGGACTCCGTCTTCGTTTAAGGAAAAACTAAGTTTAGTCTGTATAATAGAGGCTCTCTGGGAAAACAATTTTAAATAATTTTTCTGGATGAGTGTATCAACTAGTGAAGCTTCCTTACCTTAACTTCGTCTTTGGCATTCATCTTCAAAGAGATACTACATTGTACTCATATCTCATGGCTCATTACTTTCCTTAGGCTAGGTCTAACTACGACCTCGGGATCTAACTACGATCAACCATTAGCCTCTTCAGAATCCAACTACGACTTTGAAGCTGTTAAGATCTATCTGCGATCCTGGAGCCATGCTAGGATCTAACTGTGACCCTCCAGAATCTAACTGCGACTCTGTTGTACTGTATATCTCCCGAAGATTTTAAACCAATAGACTAAGTTATAAGGTTAACTGCTTCCACCTGTTGATAACTCCATAAATAAACATTTGAAAATTTTATAGCCTCATATCCTTTACCCAGACTTTACTTACTTCCTCTTTTACTCAGGAGTTCCTTCTCATCTTTCAACCTGTGCTCTAACTGTGAGCCATTTGAACTATGCTCTAACTGCGAGCAATCTATACCAGATCCAACTCTTATCTGAAGAGTGATCTATACTCATCTGAATCTAGCTCTATCTGAGAGCCACCTGTTTCAGATACAACTCTTATCTGAAGAGTGATCTAGAAACAATCCCTTTACCGTTATCTGTATACCATTCCGCTTAATAGAAATGGCCCTGAGTACTGTATTCACAAGCCTATAGAAATACCTGAGTAACCTCAATCATATCTGAGTAACCTCAATCATACATCATGTCTGAGTATCATATCATAACTTATCGTCCCATAACTGAGACTATCTATCATCCTCAAAACAATCATATCATCCTCCTATCATATGGCATGGGAGCAACCTACTTTCTCATAACTTTCTTATCTCATATATGTACTCATATATACTCTACCCTGCATGCACTACAAAAGGGGAATATCCATTCATCATAGCATACTCTAACATGCATGTCATCCTTTGACAGCTGCAATGGAATGCAACTATCATAACTTATGGCACATAAGCCATATCATCATCATATTTTGCTCAACCATCCATTAGATATCATAACAATCTAAGTAAGCCTCAAAACATATTTTCTTGATCATATTATTTGTCAGATCATCATCTGATCATACTATCTATCGCATTATCTGTCAGATTATCAATCACATGATCAGAATCTGACAGGCACCTCTGTCTATCTTACTTAGGCTGCCACACTACCCTCTTACCAGGGTATAGACTCAACCCTTCACTACTTTATCTTATATAGGGAATTGGGGAGTCACTTTATCTCTTAACTGTGGCTATCTCTTTACTATCTTTCAACTTCTTCTATCTATCCATTAGTCCTAGTCTATTCTTGACCGGACTATGATTACTTATTGGCCTTTCATTTGATCCTTAATCCTCATGGATCTCATTCATCATCTTTCACTATTACTTCTGTTCTCTAGGGTATTCTCCCCTAGGTCTACTACTTCTTTGTGATGGAATCCCTCTGCTCAGGGAACATTTAGCTCTTTATCTATTAACCATCACGTCTCTAACCTTAGGCCATGTTCTAGGATCATTCCTAGGCAAATCTCAATCTAACTTTTAGGTCTTCTATTCAGAGCAGCTGAATAAAACCTCTGTAATGCAGATCTACTCTTAGTTATCACATGGAGGATCTACTTTAAACCTTGTCTTAAATTAATCTTTCGTATCTCAATACCTTTGTACTGTCTGGCTTACCATATGCTATACCAATCCTCTAGCTGGTAGACTTCAGCGAGTTTGGTACCTTCATTCTCTTCATCATATGGCCTCTGCCAATTATAGTCGCGATTTGAGAACTTCATAGTCGCAACTCACATGCTCTGTGACTTTTAGTCGCAACCGTCGCACACTACTCGTCACGAGCTGGCAGCTCTGCGTCCTTTAGTCCCAACCTATAATATTGCTACCTGAACTCCTTTGTACACTGGTCGCGTACTGCCATATTACTCATCGCGACCTGAGGTCTTCTCATGTCGCAACATCAACTTATCTGTACATATTAGTCGCGACATAAGACCCCTCTTCTCTACTTCCTACTTTTAAAACATGTAGTCATACTCATCCTCATACAACGGCAACATACTAGGTATAAGGTAGCTCAATAGTGTGCATACTGGACAATACAATCAAATCACATACAGGATTTATCCGTTCATTAGCCAGTGGAAACAAAACACACATAAACTCATACCTTAATTTGGCACAGGCGACTTTCTTATCTCGTTGCTAGTCAGGTATATACTCTTCCCTGAGTCGGGTATCTTTCGCCTGTTGTGTTCTGTGGACACTCCTTAGCATAATGTCCATACTTTCCACACCTATAGCATAACCCTTGACCTACTGGACAAGGCCTCATACCATGGTCTCGACCACAGTTCCTACATTCATTAGGCCTTGGTTGCCTACTAACTTCTCTTGGCCCATTACCTGACCTACTTCCCTGCTTCTTATTAACTTTTGACCCATATGCTGGCCCATTTCTCTTCTTACTGTTCCTTCCCAAGGAACCTGGTGGCATCACTTTCAGTGGTACTGATGGAGTAAGCTCACTCTTTTCTGGTTATTGCACATTCCTTTCTAGCTTGTAAACTGCCAGCTGGGTCTTTCTTTCAGTAGGACATTCTAAAACCTTAAAGATTTTCTCTAACTGGCTAACCCAATCCTCAGCTACTTGAGTGTCAAAAGTCCCTTCAAACATGGGCGGATCAAATTTATGGAATCGCTCCATCCATGTTTGCAGACTTTCCTGGTCGTTATTATTTCCTATAGACCCCTGACGTCTATTCATTCCAGTCTGCTCATGATCTGGCTGAGGTTCAGGTTCTACATCATTTTCTAGTACTACCTACTTCCCAGACTGCTGTAATCTTGCAACCGCAGCAGCAACCGCCGTAGTGATAGCAGAATCTCGCTCTTGATCTTGGCGAGCCTGGGTTGCCCACATCACATCGTGACTTATAACTTAACTTGTTGTAACTTGGATATCTGGCATCCTTACTATAGTATCTGGTCACAACACGATACCTCGAGCTACTCTTACAGCTTCCTTAGTCATGAACTGATCAGCTTCTGTCTCTATCCATAGAGGAAACTGCTTCTTAAACATTATTCTGCTTAGTCCAGCCATATTGTGTTAATAAACACGAGTCCTTGACTGTGTCGGCTGACTAAGATTAGCCCATCATAATCATATCCTTTTACCAGATATGAAACATCCTTACTTTCATATGTCTTAGGGACCATTTGGTAGCATTTAGAACCACTTTCAAGGTCATTGAGGTCCAATTCCCCAATCTGGAATTTTACTCTTATCGAGTACTGTTCACTTTGAAAATTCCAGATGAGTGACCTGACTTCGAAAAATCATAACTAATTCTATAAAAATCCAAATGAAGTGGTTCCAATTTCTAAATGAATCTAACTTAATTATCTTTCAGATAAAAATAACTTGTTGACCATTCATTGACCAAGTCAACGTCAGTCAACGTGTCAACTTTACTGTTCATCCCACGTTTTTCTCCCTGAATCCAGCATTCTGGTCCCAACTTTGATAATTTATATCTTCTTGTGTAGACATCCAAATGAGTCATACTATATATCAAATCGAATCTTGGTATGTCTACTATTTACCTTAAAAATTTCATACATTAATTCATCCATTTACTATTTTTAATTATGGGTCAAACATCCTTATATCCCCACGAATTACTGTTCATAGTGTTAGTTTTCAGCAACCAACATTACATACATAGGCATACATCCATCATACATCAGTCAAACATGCCAAACAACAATTATTATTAATTAATAAGTAGTTTTACATCCAGTCATGTACATAAATTCTCATATCTCTATTACATCTTTTCCTGCATGAAATCCGGCAGCATAACCGCTACGCTTCATCTTCAGAAAGTAACTGATCTTGTACTGATTCGGTAATTCCCGTGAGAACTACCATTCTACGTAAGTACCCAGGAAAGACTGGATGAACCGGCTAGGTCCACTCACTTCCAGCCTCCTTAGACAGTACCTACGTACACAGTACGTATCAGCTCCTTTCTCTACTATTGCCATTTTGTCATAATTTCGGCAGCATAACGGCGTCTCTTAAAATTCCCAGAATTCATTTTGATATAACCTCCCCTGTAATGGTTTACTTATTGGGATGAGATTCGGGGGAATCTCAGTAGCAACAATCATAACAATATATGTAATGCAGAGTGACAGTGCTTGCTTGTGATTGTGTACAGATAAGTTTGCTGCGTGCTTCCATGCTTAATAACATATGATCATAGCATTATAGCAGAGCTTCAGACATAACATATAAGACAACAATCCAACCAAACAATAGCACAACAAATCACAAAGCCATTACATAAAAGTTAGGATTAGTTACTACCTCAAAGGCTCAACAGAGCTCTACTATCTCTATTCTGCTTCCAGCTCCGCCAGAACTTCCTTTCTTTCTTTCTTCCTCTCACTTTCTCTCTCTAGCACCTCCTCCTCTCTCTAAAATGGGCTCTTGGCCGTGGCATATGAATGGCAAGGGGGGTATTTATAACCTCCTCCAAAGGCAATCTCGTAATTTCCATGAACTTTGATCCTGCGGTCCTGGTTTTTCCTAGATTTTCCTATTTTTTTTAATTCCTCCTTTACTGCATCATGCATGACATCATTGGGACACCTCACCAGGACACCTCAGTGCCACATTTATCACATGTCTGAAATCCTGGACACCTCAGCAGCTGACTCAGCATGCTGACTCATCGGTCCAGTATCTTGCCTCGTAATACGTGTCCTCACCTTTTTCTTCTGCCTTTAAGATTGCGCCATGTGGCACCTGGAAGGGACCTTTCACGCCTTGCAATGATATCCAGATAAATCCAGGACTTTATCTGATCACCTCCTCGGTTACCGTGCCGACCGAGTAACTTTACTTTATTGAAACATCATTAAAATAATATTTTAATGCCACTTTTTCCCACATACTCCATGGGCTACGTTTTTGGGCTCTGGGAATGTTGTTTTGGATCCTGATCAAGCTCAAGTACTCTGATGGCTCGATTCCCAAGAAATAGCCCTTGGCAAATTACCAAAATGCCCTTGGGTGCCCTTTCTTGCACTATTTTAACCCTAAGGGTAAAATCGTCATTTCATACCCTTCTATAGTCTGTCAGGGTATATACTGACTCTCAGTAACTTTATCTGTATGTACCTTGGCTTCTGGGCCTATCTAGAATTACCAAAATGCCCTTCATTCATCTGTTACACTTTTGTACAACACAGGGGCATTTTCGTAATTTCGCACTTTTCCGGGGTTCTGCCTGACACTGGCCCACCTATCAGTCCAAGTATCTTACTGGGCCTCTGTTGGCGCCATTTTTGGGCCTTTCTGGGTCCAATATCCTCATGGCACGCATTACGAGGAATCTTCCCCCTTTAATAATTATTGAATATTTTATCTATTATTCACCGTTTATACACCTATCCGGACACCGGCTCCTTCTGTCCGATACATTGGCCTGCGGTGTTCAGGCATCCCTGTGAGTCATATCAGTCATCTGACTGAGGTCATCCGAACTCATTCAGTCCCTTTTTAAATACCGATAAATCTCCCTATTGGGAAGTTACTCGGTTGGCACGATAACCGAGGAAGTGATCAGATAAAGTCTAGGACTTATCTGAATAGCATTGGGAAGTGTGAAAGGTCTCTTCCAGGTGCCACATGGCACTGGTCTAGAGGAAGAAGAAAAGTTAAGGACATGTGGCATAATCTTAGTCGGTGAGTCCAGTTTATGGGAAATCGGGCCGGACCGGTACTGGATTGGACTGGGAATGCTGAGTTAGCTGATGAGTTGTCCAGGAATTGTGACATGTGGAAAATGTGTTGATGAGGTGGCTGCTGAGGTGTCCCCTGAGGTGGCACTGATGATGCAGTAAAAGGAAATAAAAGAAAATAGAAAAATTCAGGAAAAACCAGCACCACATATTCAGAGTTCATAGAAACTACAAAAATGCCATTGGAGGAGGTTATAAATACCTCCTTGCCTTCATTTGCTTCACGCATGGAGAAGAGAAAGAGAGAGAAAGAAGAGAGAAAGGGAGAAGGAAAGAAAGAGAGAAAGGAGAAAAGGAAGAAAGGAAGTTCTGGCGAAGCTGGAAGTAGAATAGAGATAGTAGAGTTCTGCTGAGCTAGCTAGGTAGTAACTAATCCTAGCTTTTATGTAATGGCTTTGTGATTGATGTGCTATTGTTCGGTTGGATTGTTGTCTTATATGTTATGTCTGAAGCTCTACTGCAATGCTATGATCATATGTTATTGAGTATGGAAGCATGCAGCATACTTATCTGTACATAATCACAAGCAAGCACTGTCACACTGCATTACATATATTGTTATGATTGTTGCTACTGAGATTCCCCCGAATCTCATCCCTATATATAACCCATTTCAGGGAGGTTATGTCGAGGTAGATTTTGAGAATTCTAGGAGACGCCGTTATGCTGCTAAAATTACGGCGGGTTGGAGGAAGGATATGATATGTACTGTGTACGTAGGTGCTATCTAAGGAGGCTGGAAGTGAGTGGACCTAGCCGGTTCATCCAGTCTTTCTTGGGTACTTACGTAGAATGGTAGTTCTAATGAGAGAATTACCGAATCAGTACAGCTAGTATCGCTTCCGCAGGTGTACTCTGAGGAGTTTAAGGGAGGATGTTTCATTGTGCTATTGTTTGGTTGGATTGTTGTCTTATATGTTATGCTTGAAGCTCTTCTACAATGCTATGATCATATGTTATTGAGTATGGAAGCACGCAGCATACTTATCTGTACACAATCACAAGCAAGCACTATCACACTGCATTACATATATTGTTAAGATTATTACTACTGAGATTCCCCCGAATCTTATCCCCATATATAACCCATTACAGGGAGGTTATGTCAAAATAAAATTTAAGAATGCTGAGAGACGCCGTTATGCTGCCGAATTATGGCAAACTGGTAGTGATGAAGAAAGGAGCTGATACGTACTGTGTATATAGGTACTATCTAAGGAGGCTGGAAGTGAGTGGACCTAGCCGGTTCATCCAATCTTTCCTGTGTACTTACGTAGAATGGTAGTTCTCAAGGGAATTACTGCATCGGTACAAGATCAGTTACTTTCTAAAGATGAAGCGTAGCGGTTATGCTACCGGATTTCAGGCAGGAAAAGATGTAATAGAAATATGAGGATTTTGCACATGCCCTGATGTATAACGACTTATTATTTAATAATAGGTATTGTTTGGCATATTTGACTGATATGTGATGGATGTATGCATATGTATGTAAAGTTGAGTGCTGGAATTTGCCACTATGAACATAACTTGTGGTGACTTAATGATGTTTGACCTATAATTAAAAATAGTAAATGAATGAATAAATATATGATTTTTTATGGTAAATAGTAAACATACCAAGCTTCTATTTGATATATATAATGCCTCATTTTGATGTCTACACATGGAGATATAAATTTTCAAAGTTGGGACTGAAACGCTGAATTCAGGGGAAAATGTTGGATGAACAGTAAAGTTGTAACATTGACCTATGTTGACTTGGTTAAGGAGTGTTCAACGAGTGATTTTTACCTGAAATATAATTGAGCTAGCTTCACGTATCACTTTGAACCACTTCATTTTGATTTTTCTAGAATTAGTTATGATTTTTCGAAGTCAGGTCACTCATCTGGAATTTACACAGTGAACAGTACTAGATAAGAGTAAAACTCCAGTTTGAGAAATTGGACTTTAATGACCTTGTAAGTGGTTCTAAATGCTACCAAATGGTCCCTAAGACGTACAAAAGTAAGGATGTTACATTATCCACCTTAATTCCCTTGCTAGATATAAGATGTCCAAGTACTACTCCATGATCAACCATGAAATGACACTTTTCAAAATTCAAAACTAATTTTTTTTCAATACATCTAACAAGGATTCTATCAAGGCTCTCTAGACACTCATCAAAAGAATTACCGTATACAGTAAAATCAGCAAATATAGAAAGCATACAACACTGAAATATGCCAACAGCATTACACAAATCAAATGGCATTCCTTTATAGGCATATATACCAAAGGGACATGTAAACATGATCTTTTCTTGGTCCCTTGGGTCTATTGGGATCTGGAAATATCCTGAATACCAATCTAGGAAATAATAATGACTTTTCCCTGCTAATCTCTCAAGAATTTGATCAATAAAAGGTAAGGGAAAATGATTTTTCCTAGTAGAATCATTCAACTTCCTATAATCAGTATAAAATCTCCATTAATTTTGCACTCTAGTAGGTATCAATTCATTATTCTCATTCTTTACTACTGTCAGTCCACTCTTTTAAGGCACTACATGCACAGGAGATACCCATTTACTATCTGAAATAGCATATATGATTCCATCCTTTAGTAATTTACTAATTTCCTTCCTCATCACATCAGAGATCAATGGGTTTAATCTCCTTTAGGGTTGTTGAATTAACTTGGAATCTTCATTAAGCAAAATCCTATGAGTGCAAAGAGTGGCATCTATCCCTTTTATATTAGCTAATTGCAAACCCAAAGCCTCTCTATTCTTCTTAAACATACTTAATAACCTAGACTCTTCACTAACAGTTAAAGAATTAGAAATTATTACTGGCAATTTTGAGTCTAGCTCAAGGTAAGCATACTTCAAGTTATAAGGTAAATCTTTTAGCACTAATTATGGGGGTTGAATAATATAAGGGATCAGATGGGGGAATCATTTAAATTAGAAATACTCCCCTTTTTAGATTCTTGGAGGTTGCTCATATTCAGCTCATTAGGCCTTTCCGTCTCGCCTTTAATCTCCTCAGGAGTTACACCAAGCTTAAGTTGGTCACATCTGTAACATAGTTGAGATCACTCTCTTCCATACCTGCATCATTATTAGAGATCAATCATTTAAGAATCTGAAAGTATTAGAGGTAATTTTGGAATGTGAGTGAGGATAAGTAGAGTCAGAACTTATTAGCCCTTTAACAAAAATAGTGGAATATGGAACTAAAGGCATTTGAAATTTATTGGTTGTGTCTGACATTCTTAGTCGTGACCTCTCAGGCTTATCTTTAACTTCTCGTCGTGACTCAAATTGATAGAGAGTGTCTCTGAAACGTTTGGTCGTGAAATGATCATCTTTATGCCTCGACTGCCTATCTTGGGAGTCTACGGTTGTGACCAAAAACTCATCTTGTCGCGATTATGTTTTATAGAGAGTCTCTCCCTTAGCAGACTGATATCATGTCGTGACTTGCTTATGGACATAGACCTTGCATTACTTTGGTAGTTGCTTGAGGAAGCACCACCTCCCTAGAATTGATTTGGCCTATTTTCCCCACTCCCCCACCTAAAATTTGGGTAGTCTCTCCATCCAGGATTATATGTATTAGAGTATGGGTCTCTCTTCTGGTATTGATTGTCTCTCCCTTGATACATTATTGCTAATTCTTCATATTGTCTATCACATGTACTTCTAGCATTAATCATTCAACCGCATGACTCACATCTTATAACTAGTGCTTGTGAGGTTCCCACTGCATGAACTTGCTTTGTAGAATGCAGCTTTCTTTCAATTAAATCATCCCTTTTCCATTCAGTTTCCTAAAGTTGCTATATCTACTAAAATCTCATTTGAATTACCCAAAGATGATGTGGGCATTCTCCTTAGATCCTCAGTCTGATGGTCTTCATTAGCCATTTTCTAGAATAACTCCTAACTTGCTTATGGAGTTTTATCTCTCAAAGATCCATTTGCTACTGTATTCAAGGACACCTTGTTATGAGGAAGTAGACCATCAAAGAAAATATCTACTAAATCAACCTTCATGATGTTGTGATGGGGATATCGAGCCAACAAATTGATAAATCTCATCCAATATTCATGTAGTGACTTTCCATCCTATTGCAGAATGTTTATAATTTCATTCGTTATCCGAGTAGTCTTAGAGGCCAGGAAGAACTGTTCTAAAAATGTTGATTTCAACATGTAAGAGTTGAGAAATGAGTTGGTAGATTGTATAACCACTCCTTAGCCTTCCCTTCCATAGTGAAATGGAAACAACTCCTTAAAATATCATCCAATGTAATTATTGGAGGTTTTATTGAAGAGTAGACCATATGTATGGTTTGTAAGTACTGATGTGGACATTCTCCTTCAAAACCATGAAATTTAGGTAAGGTTGCAATCAAAGCTCCTTTAATTTCAAAATTAGCTTCTTCAGTATAAAAACTATACGGATCATAATTCACATGAGAATGATTTATTTCCCTCACACTTCTATTATCTTCTACATTTATTAGTATTTCATTTTCTCCTTGTTTATTATGCCCATTATGATTAATCTCAGTCATATTAGAAGTTTCTAATGGAATCTCTAAATTAAGTTTAATTTCATATCCCAGAACACTAGAGGATGAACTAGACTCTGTTAATCTCACCTCTTATTCAGCTACAACTTTACTAGTTCCTTCTTCTCTAAATTCTCTCCTTCGTTTCCTAAGTTATTTTCAATTTCAGGTTTAAAAGGAACTAATGGTTCAGTTCTTCTACGCATGCAACACAAAAACAATCAAGAATGGCCAACCAAGTAATCAAAATCAGACATAGAAGTTTCACAGCAGAAAATTTCAACTAGTCACGACTTAAGGATGTTCAGGTCACGACCCCTATACATAGAGAGCAAAAGTTTAAAAATGTATTTAAGGTTACGACACAAAAGGACTCACATCGTGAATGGATTTCACAGAGAGTAATCACGTACCACAGCAAAGCAATAAGGTCGAGACATAAATGAGGTTTAGTCATGACTCAAAGGTACAAAGAGTAATTTCATAGAAATTTAGAAAAATGCAAAATGCTATGCATTGAAAACAACTAAAACTAAAATTCAAACAAAAAAATAACTCAGGTAAATAATGGAATTGACAACCAATTACTTAACTCCCTAACAACGGTGCCATTGATGGACTCGAGTTGTCTTCATTCGATCCATCAAAAATAATAATTACACCTGATAATATAGTATAAGGCACAACCCTATCGTTCTTCTTAGGAAGCCCTTTTTATTGGAGTCCTAGCAAATTGGGTGACAAAACCATTGAAAACCTGAGTGAAAATAACATGAATTTTGGGTTTGATTGATCTTTGATGCAATAAAATAAGGGTGTAGTAAAATAAATATTTTTGTATTTTTGATTAAGAGAAAAATGAGTTAGATTGTGAAAGAAATATGTTGAGAAAGACTCTTAATGATGAAAACATATCTATCCTTACTCTTAATTTAATATGGGAGTTTTAAAATCACTAAGTCTAAAATAAAAACCTCAATCAATAGATTGAATCCAGAGCATTAATAGTTCTTGAACTCCTTTGATCAAAGCTAGTTTAAAAACTTTTAATGCATTGTTAAAAACCACTTAGTGTGTAATTAAATTATATGATGAAAATGCCCTCAAATGTTCATCGATAAACAACCATAGACTTCAAGTAATTGAATTAAATATCAATAATCGTTGATAATAGTCCAACTATCCATAAATCAAAACTAAAATATTCATATTAAAATTCAACATCCATATCATCCAATGTCAATTACAAATATCTAATATGAGAATAATCAATCGATATTCTATCTCTACTCATACAATAAAATCCCTAAACCTAGAAATTTTAGAACATGAAACAGATGCAGATTAAGATAGAAAACTCTCTAGTGCAATCCATGAGCTCAAGATATGCGATCCATCACCAAGAGCCTAAAGATTTAGCCTCTTATAACTCTTACTATGCTGCTATCGCGGCCCAAAACTGATGCCATGAAGACAGCAGAAAAAGGTGATAAAAAGGTCAAGAGAAAGGTGGTGGAACTAGATTAATCGGTATGGAAAGGTGAAAATCTGTGAAAAGATCAAGAAAGATGGAAGATGAAAGATGGAAACATCCTCCCTTACACCCCTCAGAATACACTTGCGGAAGCGATATTAGCTCGATTATACCTTATCTTAAGCCCAAAAATTTAAAATTTTACTCTTAAGTTCCTTATTCTGAGCCTTTATTTTGAAAACTGATTTTTCGCATTCTACACATCCAAATGAGGCTTATTACCTATCCACGTAATGTCCTAGATGTGTGCTACTGGCTCACCAAATTTCGTGGCCAAACTCTTCCGTTTACTAGGTCAAACTGAGGTCAAAGCACTGCTACCTCAGGACCTGCGAATTTCTCTCTCAATTCCTCATACACAAATTGAAACATGCCAAACAATATTTATTATTAAATAATAAATTGTCATACAACAGAGTATTCATAAAATCCTCGTATTTCTATTACGTCATTTCCTGCCTGAAATCCGGCAGTATAACGGCTAGGCTTCTTCTTTTAAAGTAACTAACTTTGTACTGATTCGATAATGCCCGTGAGAACTACTATTCTACATAAGTGTTGGAGATTGTGCCCTAGGGGCCAATCATTACCTTATGAACATTGTTGATTTATAAATTTCTTAATTATGTTATCATATTATTTGCATGTTTACTATGATGACAATCCTTGGATAACTCGTGATCTTATCCTAAATGTCCCTGGTCGGTCATCTATGCGGGAGCGGAGATGAAATAAGACCAGTATGACTTTAAAGATATATAGAGATATAAATCAAAGTCATAGGAACATGTAAGAGTACAGGGTGTCGGACCGACCTGCTATGAGAGAGCTGCATGGGTTAAGTCATAAGCTTCTCTCATATACAAGCCATGTCACTATGCCCTTTGACCTGAGATCATCATGGATTCCTACATGACGAACGCTCAGCTTTGACCTAGTCAAAAGTCACTTTTGACCGAGTGATCATAAAGGCTATGTTCGGGATTAGTGGTTTTTCATGCGGAGGAATGTGAATGGTCAAGATGGAATTTGTCCCTCATATTCGTAGAGAGATATTTCTGGGCCTCCCAATGGGTGAGTCTGAGAAATGTATGGCCATACTGAAATGGAAGGGTAGTTCCATTTCTATATTCAGACTACTCAGGGATCGAGAAAGTAACGGTCAGGAATAGGAGGATGACGTTCTCCATGCCTCATCCATGACCGAAATATCGTGTGACAAAAGGGACGTGATATGGTTGTATGAAAGGTAACATCGTTCATCGATCCTCATATGTTTTCGGTAGTCGTAATATTTTGCTAGAGGCCGCTTACGACTCTTGGGTTAATATAGTAACTGGCCCACTGCCAACTTCATATGGGCCTACAGGGTCGCACACAAAATAGCCCAACTCGAGCTGTGATGTCCAGATTCATTGAATCTAAGAGATGTCTAGATTCAATGAATAGTGAAGGGTGGATTTATATATTTTATATATATAAATTTGAATATATATAATATATATAATATAAGAGATATTTGCAAGATTTAAATTTAAATGGATATGATCAATTTGAATTTGAAATTCAAATTGATAAGATATCTCAAATTTGATTTATGAGAATAAATCAAATATAATTCCGTCTTATCTTTATTTTAAATTAAATAAATAGGTGAATTAAATCTGTGAGACGGATTTAATAAAAATCGTATTTATTTAATTAGTTTCTTATCAAATTATGCAATATATGATATTGTATTAATTTCAGAATTAATATAAGATTAATTCTGAAGCCCGGCCCAATTAGAAGCCCGATGGCATCCTATATATTTGACATTAGGAGCTAGGGTTCTACACACAACACACAACACAACTCACAAGAGAAAAAGGGCAGGAGAGTGCAAAAGGTTTACAGATAAGAAATTGCCGGAATAGAGGCGGTGAGGACGGAATCTTGAGAAAACCCTAGAGGGACAAGAGGCGCTAGCACGTCGTTCGTGGTTGGAATATTGTTCGTGTGGATACTGGTAGAGGAAGCCGATCTGAGTTGTCGACTTCTTATGATCGACAAGAGAGCAGTACGACGATGAGTCACGACTTGCAGACGCAAAGGTCGCGACTAAAACGGGCATCTGAACGTCAGAAATCTGAAAAGAGGAGACAGGTCACGACTTGAAGCCTAAGAGGTCGCGACTACAAACTCCAAAGACATCCGGTCGCGACAAGAAGCATAGGAGGTCACGACAAACAACTCCAGAGGCGACAGGTCGCGACTAGTAGCTGAGGAGGTCACGACTAAAAACTCCAGAGGCGACAGGTCGCGACTAGAAGCAGAGTAGGTCGCGACTAAAAGTTCCAGAGGTGAAGAGTCGCGACTAGTGGACACTGAGGTCGCGACCAAAACTTGAATACCGAAGGTAACACTTCTTTCTCCTTGACTTAAACACATTCGGTAGATCCTGGCTGGGAATGAAAAAAATTTTAAAGTTAATTTCCGCTGCGTGTCTCCAATTCCCTATAATAAGTACCCAGGAAAGACTGGATGAACCAGCTAGGTCCACTCACTTCCAGCCTCCTTAGACAGTACCTACGTACACAGTACGTATCAGCTCCTTTCTCAACTATTGCCATCTTGTCATAATTTCGGCAGCATAACGGCGTCTCTTAAAATTCCCAAAATTTTCTTCGGTATAACCTCCCCTGTAATGGGTTATTTATTGGGATGAGATTCAGGGGAATCTCAGTAGTAATAATCATAACAATATATGTAATACAGAGTGATAGTGCTTGCTTGTGATTATGTACAGATAAGTATGCTGCGTACTTCCATACTCAATAACATATGATCATAGCATTGTAATAGAGCTTCAAGCATAACATATAAGACAACAATCCAACCAAACAATAGCACAACCAATCACAAAGACATTACATAAAAGCTAGGATTAGTTACTACTTGGCTAGCTTAGCAGAACTCTACTATCTCTATACTGCTTCCAGCTCCGCCAGAACTTTCTTTCTTTCTCTCTTTCTTTCTTTCTCCTTCTCTCTCTTTTTTCTCTCTCTTTTCCTTGCAAAACCGTGTTGAATGAATGGCAAGGGGGTATTTATAGTTTCCACCGATAGCACTTCTATAATTCTCAAGAACTCTGAACTTGTGGCCACCGATTTTCCTGGAATTTCCTATTTTCTTTATTCCCTTTAGTGCATCATCATGACATCATTCAAGGGACACCTCATGGGGACACCTAATCTATCACATGGCACAAATGCAGGCTCCTGGGACACCTTACCAGCTGACTCAGCTTTTCCAGACAGTTCCAGAGTCTTGCACCGGAATACACGGCTGAGATCGTACCACGTGTCCTTAACTTTTTCTTCCTCTTCTATGTTGGCACCATGTGGCATCTTGCTGGCACCTTTCACGCCATCCAATGCTATCTAGATAAGTCCAGGACTTTATCTAATCACCTCCTCAGTTATCGTGCTGACCGAGTAACTCTACTTTATTGAAACAACATTAAAATAGTATTTTAATGCCACTTTTCCCCACATATATACTGGGCTACGTTTTTGCACCTCTGGAATATCATCTTGGGTCTCTGATCAAGCCCAAGTACTCTGATGGCTCAATTCCCAAGACATATCCCTTGGCAAATTACCAAAATGCCCTTGGTTCCTCTTTATTTACTTTAATAAGTCTAGGGGCGTTATTGGCTTTTCTCATCTTACCAGAGTATTCCCTGACCTTGGTTAACTATCCAGATAACCTTTCTTGACTGTCTCTATCTGACCTTTTCCCCAGTTCTATCTCCAACCGGGTAACTATCTCTCAACTTCATAACTCTTAGCCCATACGTCTAACATCTTTCTCATTACATAGTTGCCACCTAACATCATCTGATCACGACCTACCCCTTCTGTGTTCATTAGTCGCGACCCCAACAAAGTCTAGTCGCGACCACAACACAATCTAGTCACGACCAGGCTCATTTTGTCTATTAGTCGCGACACACACATCTTTCCATCGCGACCATACCTTTCTGTCAATATTAGTCGCGACCATAATACTCTATAGTCGCGACCTACATGGTCAACGCTTGACTTTTCAATCTTTATCCCAAAATGGCCATTCTACCCCTTGGGACTCCTGCCCAAAAGGGGTCTGGTATCCTCTCAATCTCAGGCTATTCCCTACATCTCTAGGCCTAAAAATTGGGATGTTATATAGGTCAAGAAAAAGGTATTTTCATGCCATGAGTACTGCTTCTTGGCTAAATTAGGTAAAAACCAGCCTCCCTTTTATCTGCGATTCCCCCTTCCTTTTAATTCTAGAATGACCTAATCCAAAATGCGCAGCTTCACTAACTGTCTCTTTTGGTTGTGACCAGATCCATGTTGTGGTCGTGACCTATAAACGCAGAAAAACTTTCCAAAAGAAATGAGGTCGCGACTTATTGACACTTTGGTCGCGACTAAAGAGTGCGTAAGCTGCCTTCCTTATTTTATTCTCTTTGTCTTGTGATTTATTTTCTTCTCACATTAGTCCTTGGTTCTCCTCGAAAGTACTTGCAATTTAAAATCAAAGCTCACTGTAAAAGTCCCACCAACAAAAGAACAACATATATGCAGTTTGGAGGAGTTAATTTACCATTTTACCCTTTAATCAGCACATTGCCAAGCACAATCTTGTATTACCATAAAAGCACAATTACAGACATAAAATAAATGGTGAAGTTGTCAAAAAACCCTTAAAATATCACTAAAACCATACATAATTTTGTATCATATCAGTAAGGTACAAATTAAATTTTGAGGACAAAATTTTTTTTTAGGGGGTAAAAATATAACATTGCAAATTTTCCCTATCTAATAAGACTGATAGAGGAAAGAGGTTATGAAGGGATTAGGATGATAAGAAGAAGAAAAGATAAGGATTAGATAAGTTTTAAGCTAAAGAAAGAGAGAAGGTATAAAGTTGTAAAGCCAAAAGGGGCTAAATTGTAATTAATGAAAGTTCCAAGGGCATAGTGGTCATTTTAAAAAAGAAAGAGACTAAAGTAAAAACCCTAAAAGTTCTATGGTGCAAAATAGAAGTAGACACAAGTTATGGTTATTTATGTATAATTATGAAAAGTTGAGGGACTAAAGTGTAATTTTCAAAAGTTCAGGGGCAAAATGGTAATTATAGAAAGTTGAGCCAAAAAAAGCCCAAAATTGCTTAAAAATATTTTGGTCCCAAATTGTACCAGTAAATAGAGAATAAAAATTGGGCCATCTCAGAATTTTGATATAAGGTCTCGATAAATTGATATTAATCTGCTAAGTCTATAAATTAGTACAGTATCTTTTGGACCTCATAACCAAATGAAATTTTGTAGTAAATTCTTATAATTAATATAAAAATTTATGAAACTGACATACCTCAAAAAGGAATCCTGTAGAATTAATTATGGAATTTACGGTAAAAAATAACACTGATAAATTATTTAAAAGAAATGTATCTAATTTTTATCAGGACTTCTGAGTCTCAAAAAATTATAATACTTCGTAGAAAATTAATTTTATATTAGAATGAATTTTTAAAAATATTAGAATCATTAAAAGAGCTCTATAGAATTTATCTAAAAAATTAAAGTAATTTAAGAATATCGATACAAGGGAAGTGCCTTGGAATTTGTGCCAATTAGCTATTGGACCCAAGGAATGCCCAATAATGGCATCAATGATCATATAAGTGGTTCTAAATGCTACATAATGGTCCCTGAGATATACAAAAGTAAGGTGTTACAATTTGGATCAATATTTTCATGAAAAGAAATGAACATACAGTTGAATTTTAGTGATCTTTGGTTGTTGAAGGGTTTTGCCAAGTTCTTTATTCAAGAAATTGAGGAGTTTTACACATTTGAGTTGCTTATAGTGGTTGGATTGATCTTGTTCTTAGAGCTAGCACTTTTCAAGGATGATTTGATGCTTTTCAAGGGTTTTAGGCCTTTGTTTTATTTCTCATATTTGTGTGTTTGTCTACCTATTCTAGTCCTCTGTAGAACTTGTCTTATTTCTTTTTATAACTACATGTGTATTCTTTGATTGAAAGTGATAGGGGTATTCATTTCATCACCTAATTTTCCTAAACACAAACCCATACACTTCACCCATTGCTAGCCACTTTGAGCCTTCATTTCCATTCATTTTATTGATTTTTACAAGTACTAATGCCTATACTTTATCTTGAATTCTTAGCAGTTTGCAATATATTGTTAAGATTTGTGCTATATAATGTTATTGAGAAAAGAAAAGGGTTTGTCAAAAGGAAAAGAAGTGGTTAAAAAAAGAGAGAAGGAAAAGAAAAGAGATACAAAAGTGCAAAATAAAGTTTTAAATAAGGTAACCCTTGAGAGCTATAAAAGAGCATGGCTTGAGTGTTGAAGATTTATTTAAGCACTATGTTGGTTAGTTATTCTTGCTTGCATGGTATTTGTTTTCCATTTTCTATTCCATTTGGCTTTTTTTTCTTACAACACATAAAAGTCCCTTTGACTCATGAAATTTTTGTGCATTTGTGGTTGAAGTATTAGGAACTTTACAAGCTTATGGTAGAGTCTAGTTTAGGTGGATTGGAGTGAAATCACCCCATACTTTGTGAGATAAGTTAAATACTTTTTCCTTGAGTGATTTATATCTTGTTTATTCTTTTAGACTACTTTCTTATAACATATAGACCATCTAGAATTGCATTGTACTTTGACTTTTGTTTTCTTGAGGAGCATGATTAATTGGATCATTGTATCTAGCTTGAGTTGTGTTTAAATCCATATTTGCATGAATGAGTTACTTGGACTTTTGCTCTTAGTCTTTATCTAGGAGTACAAAGGTTAAAGTGTAGGAGAATTGACGAGACCCATATTTCATATTTATTTCATATTATTTTAGGTTTATTTTATAGAGTTTTTGAACTTTAATTGCATATCATTTGATTATATTGAGTCCTAAGTCCATTCCATAAATGTGCTTAGGTTAAAAAGGGCATTTTAGTCATTTAATTGTGCTTTACAACTTTGATTAATTTCCAAGATATTTGGTATTTGTAGATTAATTGAAGTTGGGAGAGAATTTGAAGAATGCCAGAGAAGGACTTAAGGAAAAGCTACCAAAGGACTAAATTATGACTAAGGAACAACCAAATTAATGTCAGAAAAGGACCTAGGGGTGAAATTGCAACTTCATTAAAGTTGTGTGTTTTAGTCACAACAAACATGTCAGTTATTCGCGAAGAATGGGAACTGAATCTGTAGATTCATGTTTTAAGCTGAGATTTCATCTTAGATCTAATTCTAACCCTAATTTTCACACTTGGCCGATATTCCTAACCTAATTTTTGGCCCAAACCCTACTAACTAATTCATTTATTCATCATTCATTCACTCTTTACACAATTCCTAAGTCTAGTACACGTATTCTCTCATCTCCTTTACTCTCTATCACTATTCCCTTCCACTTCCTCCATGTCTTCTGCACTTTGTGGGATAATGGTGACATCGCCTACTCCAATATGTGGCTATAGGGCTTATCTCTTGAGGATGGAGGCTTAGGATTGAGTCATAGAGCTACAAAGGGGAGTTTTAGTGTTCAATTCATAGTTTTCCTCTTGTATTTGCTTTCTCCTAGATATAAGATGAAACATTTATGGTTGGATTTGTAGTTTCTTTGTGAGATTGCCTATTTGAGTTGAATCTATTGTAACGAGGATTGATTTTGGAGCTCTTGATTATGATTGTGATTATTCCTTCTTTTAGTGATTTATTGATTTTGATTCCAATATGTTTATGTGTTGTGAGTTCAAGTTGCTCTTACATCTAAAATGGATTAGTGTTAAGACCTTCCATTGATTCATTATAAAAGAATTAGCTTCGTTGAATTAATCATATGGCAATTATTTAATCCTATTCTCAAGAGGTTTTCATCACTTGTATTTTAAACCTATTTTCATCCATTTCATTTATTTCTATAAAAACTCAGAAACATCTATTTTGATTGCATTTTTCTTAATTGTTTTCAAATGGATTATCAAAACCTCATATTTTATGGATCTCAATTTCATATATCTTTCTAGGATAGTTAATAAGGCTCTCTAGTGTAACGATCTGGAGTCACACCACTATAGTGCTTCTCTTGATAAATTTATGATCTTGACCCCAAGGCATATAAGGACATGGTTGAATTAATACCAAACTATAAAGAACCATAATTTTTTAGGTACTAATTGCAAAGTCTAAAAAGTGGCATATGTGTCCTTTAGTCATGATGAACAGAATTTTTAGTTATAACAAACAGCGACCAAATCATACATATCACATTTTGGCCTAAGATTTTATCTTGGATCTAACTCTAAACCTAATTTTTGAACTTAGTCCTTATTCCTAACCTAGTTTATGGCCTAAACTATCAAGATTTAGACACCAATTGATTACTTTACTCATTCACCATCTAACTCACTTTAAAAGCTCTCTCCTTCACCTCTTCACCTTCATCCTCTATTTTCCACCTTCCACCTATTTTTGGCATCTCCACCATACATGAGATTAGTTTACTACTATTTGGAACTATGGAGATCCCCATGGGTTGTTGAGAAGCTTCTCTTTTGAGGTGGGCTAGGATTTGAGTTCCAAGAGTTACAAAGGGGAGTTATTGCCTTCAATCTATATTTCTTTGATGAATTCTACTAATAAAGATCTTTGTTAAGAGTTTGCCAAGATGATGCAGAGAGAATTTGAGATGTCTATGATAGAAGAACTCAATTTCTTTCTCAAATTACAAATCAAGTAAAAGGTGGCATATTCATTTCTTAAACAAAGTATCTTGAGGAAATTTTGAAGAAGTTTGAGATGGATTAGCAAAAAGCATGGCCATACCAATGAGCTCAACAATTCAACTAGATGTACATGAGAAAGGGAAAAATTCAACATCATAGAATATCAAGCAATCATTGGATCTCTCTTATATATGATAGCAAGCAGACCAGATATTCAATTCAGTGTAGGCATGTGTGTAAGGTATCAAGCTATACCTAAAGAATCTCATGCTAAAACTGTGTAAAGAATATTTAGATATCTGTCTAGAACCATCAACCTTGGAATATGGTTTTCTAAAGGAGGTAGAGAATTCTTGGTAGACTACTCAGATTCAGATCATGCTGGTTGCAAGACTGATACAAAAAGCACTAGTGGACAATACTAATTTCATCGTGATTGTCTTTTTTCTTGGTTCAGCAAGAAGCAATACACTGTTGCTATTTCATCAACTGAAATTGAGTATGCAGCTAAGGGAAGTTGTTATGCTCAAGTTCTATGGTTAAAGAAGCAGCTACAAGAATTAGGAATTCACTTTAAGGATATACCAATTCTTTGTGATAATACAAGCACAATTAGCTTATCAAAGAATCTAGTACTCTATTCAAGAACCAAGACATTGTTATAAGACACTACTTCATTAGAGATCATGTTCAAAAGAAAGATATCAAAGTTAATTCATCCCAATTCATTTACAACTAGCTTATATTTTTACAAAACCTCTGGAAATAAATTAATTCAATTATATAAGAGAATTGGGAATAGTGAATCCTAATGAGTTGTACGATGTTTCTAAATGTAATCCTTTTGTTAAATTTCATATTCATGTTTTGATGATTAACTAACTTAAGCATTGGAGTATCTAGAATTTTCTTTTACAAGATATTGACTGAATAACAATTCTGTAAGTGGGTTGATTTAAGAAGACTTCGAAAAATGGGAAATTGGAAGAATTGAAGAAGTTAGAGATTTAATGAAGAAGACTTCAATAAAGGGTCTTTTCGATAAGGACTTCAAAAAATGCAGACAATTCTTTAATATAATAGTTTCTATTATATGGTAAGATTTATCAAACCACTTATTGATAAACATCTTATTGATAAAGGCTTCAATAAATGAAAGGTAAAATGTTTCAATTTTTAGCTACTGGTCTTCAGTAAATACATACATTTATCGATAAGAGCACTTATCAAAAAGCCCTTCGATAAATGAGTAGAATATGTGAAGAGATTTTTATTGACATTTATTGATAAAAACTTAAAAAATGGTCCTTATCAAAGTGCTTATACACAAATTATTAGTTATAAAGAAAAAATATGACCATTATTGTGTTAGTTAATCAAACCCCATTTCAAAAAATCTCTCAACTCTATAACTGATACTCCTCTAACTATTTTCCAACTTTGAATTTGTCCTTTAAACCTTCCAAATCTTCCTCCCAAACTTCTCAAACCTCTCTACACTCACAAATTTCTGAATCCTCCTGCTATCACGATAGTGAAAATGAAAAATCCCAATGTCTCTAGTAGCTAAAGTAGCAACAAAGGGAGAAGGGAGTGACTCCTTCTAAATCAAAATCACCCTCATTAAGGCCCAAAGTAAAGAAAGATGTTATTCGTCCACCACAAGACTCAGTGACTTTATAGATTGACAAGAGATAAAGTGAGCCCACTTCAAAGAGGAAAAGGTACATTTTGCTTATTGTTTATGAGGAATATAGGTCAGAGAACACCCATTCTAATAACGTCAACCAAGCCATAAATGTTGCCTTCAATGTGAGAATCTCCTTTTAACCTCCTCATCTGGTCAGAGGAAGAAACAAACTGTTGAAGGAGGTAAAGCTAGTTCTTTTCAAGTTATCTCTTCTACTCCTACCCCTGATGAATTACCCATGGGACATTTAGACAAAGGAGTAGACAAAGGGAAATATAATTTAGAATTTGCTTATAGGGATTTTTGTGATGTAGTCTATGTGGACTTATACTACTTGAAATACAATAACAAGACCTAGTTAGACCTGTATAATCCCATGAAGTACTATGAAAATTAGTTAGGGAGTAATTTGACTTATAGCCCTAAAGTAGTAAGGAGATTTTACTGCAATTGAAAGATTCATGATGAGGTGAATGAGTATGGAGAGTTAATAAAGAGTCACCTTACTACTAAATTAAGAGGATAAAATTAAGGCTAGATGGTGATTGGATTAATATTCTCCTTAGGATAAATAATCATATGAGGAGACCAGCACTGCCACTCAAGGATATTTATAGAATTTTGATGTTAAGTGACAACTTCACTATAGATTTAAAGTTTATCCTAAAAGATATGTGTGATTATCATAGGATAATTTACTATATCTTCTCAAGAAGCATGGTCAACAAGTTAGGGATCTTCACATATCTCAATCAAGATGACTATCTTTTGTTGGCAAGGATTATAAGTAGAGAGAAGATTAACATAGGAGTCTTAATCTATAGTGAGATAAGGAATTTCCACTATGACAAGTCCAAAGTCACTATCATTTCCTATCCCCAACTGGTCTCTTTCATTCTTCACCACAACAATATTGACTATCTAGAGAAAGGAATAAGGAGGTGAAGATTCTAAGATTTGGGGCTGAGCAAATTCAAAGGATGAGAATCTCATTGCCCTTGCCATTTGGAGGCATGCAAGCTCAAAAAGGAAAGGGAAGCAACTGGTTGTATCAAGCTCAAGGAAGCAAGATAAAGGTCAATCTTCTGTAGGACCTACTTAACCCACAGTTCCATCTTTTGCTCAAGCATATCTCTAACATACGCTGTAACAAGAATTAAGAAATTTTGAGGAGAGAATACTGGCAAGAATTCAGGGAGTTAGTCAAGCATCCTTTCAAGTGATTCATGAGCTGTTTATGACTTTGGACAATCACTTGAAGAGAAATTGATTTATGAGATTACTAAAGTGCATGAAGCTTCAAGAATCAGTTTGGGATTCTTTACAATCTCATTGATATTTAGGCTGAAGCATTCAATGCTCTGAGACAAGAGGTAGTAGATTTAAGGGCTATATTGACAATTCTCAGACAACTTTGTCCATTAATGAGTTACTTGCCTCACCAAATCCTCCCTCTACTCCAAGACCTTACTACTAGAAAAAAAATACTTATAACGACGCTACTTTATGGTAGTCAAAAGCAAAGCCTCCATGAAAATAAAACGATGGCATTTTCTTAAAAAAGTTCAGTGTTTAAAATTTTTAACAGCTATTTTTATCAAAATCTCTGTTAAATAAACTTTTAACGGCGATTCTGAATATGAACCACTGCTTCTCCATGCTTATACTGCCATTAATATCACCTAAAGCTTCATCATCTTCTTTTGGCAATATTAATTCATCAAGACAACCCTATTTCAACCCTATTGCACCAGGCTTGTCTTGTCATATATCACTGTCCATTATATTTCTCTCTCTTTTCCTAATTTCCCTTTTGGGTTATTTATTTCTTTGGTTAAGAGAATGTCAGGAGGATACTATTCTAATATCAACTATACCCTCTTGGATTTTAACTTCCAATATTACTAATTTTATAGCTCTGTTTAGCTCCATTCCTTATCATTCTTCTACTATACTTTTCCTTGCAAAATTATGATGATATCTTATCCTTTTAATGGCGGTTTGTATAAAATCTCCGTTAAAAGTCTTGTAAAAATTTTAAAAACTCTAGACTCCATTTTAGTTTCAATTTTGCTTTTTACAACTGTCTGTGGTCTCATTTCTCTTACCTACCATCACAGACTTGGATGAAGGTCATTTTCTAGCATTTTCACCATTCTCCATCATCATTCTTCATCGTAAAAGCCGTAAGTCACCGTTTAACTTATTTATTGTCTCATTTTTCTTACTTTTCTAGTTGTTTATTATTTATAAATTGTAATACATAATATAGCATAAGTTGATTGTGGTCTTTCTTATCTATTATTTATAAACTATTATACATTAAAAACTTTCTAGATCTTTAACTTTTTGTCCAGATCTGTAAGTTTCTCTCCAAATCTTTAACTTTTTTTTGCCAGATCTTCAACTTTTTTATGAGACTGACCGTGGTGGCTAATAGTGGGTAGTGACAGATGGACCTTATTGGAAGGAGCTCGAAGAGATTCAATAGAAGAAGCTTCTTAATCTTTAGTTTCTTCACTAGATCTTTAACTTAATCTCTTCTAATATGGTATGATGATTTTGATGAGTGTGACTAAGGTAGCTGATGGTGGGTGTAGGCAAGGGAAATCTAAAAAAAATAAAAAAAATCAAGAAATTAACGACAATTTTTTTTGAGAAAACTATCGTTAATTGTATCACCTTCCAAGGTAGTTTTAGTATAAAACTACCATGAAAGATTACCTTTAATAGTGGTTAAAAAGCTATCATTAAAAGGTAGATTTACAATGGCGATGGCTTTTGTAATATCCCAAGTTTAAGGCCCAGAGACTCAGAAAGTAACCTGAAAAATATAGGCTACCAGACCCCTTTGAGCAGAAGTCCTAGAAACATTCAGAGGGTTTTTAGGGACTAAACTGCAAATAAGTGAAAATACAGGGACTTATATGTAAATAGTAAAAGTCCCTAGGGGTATAATGGTCATTTTAGAAAAGAAAGGGACTAAAGTGAAAAGTTTAAAAGTTCCATGGTAAGAAATAAAGGTAGACGCAAGTTATGGGCCATTAAAGGTAATTATGAAAAGTTAAGGGACTTAATTAAAAAGAAGAAAAGTTTCCAGGGGTAAAATGGTAATTATAGAAAGTTGAGCCGGAAGTGGCTTAGAACTGCCCAGAAGCATTTTAGTCCCAAATTTTAGCAGTAGATAGTGGAAATGATGCTGGTTAATCTGGCTTAATACAGGAATTTTATCAGAGTTTTAGATAGCTGAAATTTATCTGATAGTCAGAAAGTTATCTAAAATTTTTATCAGATCTCCTGGACCTCAGATATGAGTCAAAAGTTACAGGATTATGTGTCCTGTGAAGCCAGAGGTCAAGGAACTGACAGAACCCGAAAGGAGTTATGTAGAAAAAGTTATTCACTTTTTAGTGAATTTAGACGGCAGTTCGTGAACAACCGATATCAGATTGAGAAATTAATCGGTAAGCAAACTGGGACTGAATGAGCCCAGATGGTGTTACATAAAGGCCATAATGACACCAAGGGAGGCCCAGGCCCATGATATCAGTTCAACGGTAAAAGGGGCCAGTGTCCCAAAAAGGGTGCAAAATGATGAAAATACCCCTGTGTTATAATAAGTAAAGAATGAGTAAAGGGTATTTTGGTTATTTGACTAAGGATAGACAGTCAAGAAAGGTTATCTGGATAGTTGATCAGGGTTAGGGAATACTCTGGTAAGGTGTGAAAAGACAGTAATATCCCTAGACTCATTAAAGTAAATAAAGAGGAACCAAGGGTATTTTGGTAATTTGCCAAGGTATGTTTATTTGGAATTGAGCTATCAGAGTACTTGAGCTTGATCAGAGGCCCAAGATGACATTCCAAAAGCCCAAAAACGTAGCCCAAGGAATATGTGGGTTAAAGTGGCATTAAAATAATATTTTAGTGACTTTTCAATAAAGTAAAGTTACTCGGTTGAAGTGATAACCGAGGAATTGATCAGATAAAGTTCTGGACTTATCCAGAAGCCATGAGGTGGCATGAAAGGTACCCATAATGTAATATCCTTAATTTCTGTACTAATTTCCATGTACAGATTAAATGGAATATATGAGTTATTTTTCAGGAAAAAGATGTGGTCCTTTATGTAAAGAAAAGGATTAAATTGCAAAAGAAAGGAAATGAAAGGACTTAAATGAAATTAAGGAAAGTTTAAGGTTAGGAAAGAAAGGTAGACAAAAATGTGGGGTCTTTAAGTGTAATTTTAGCCAAATAAAGGGACTTTAAAAGAAGAAAAGTTTTTGGGGCAAAAGTGTAATTATGAAAACTTGGACAGGAAATAGGCAAAATAGTGATCGTACTCCGATCAGCCCCATATTCCACCAGTAGGTAGAGCAAGGGACGCCGGGTAATCTAGCCTAATACAGGAATTTTTGAAGACTCCAGATAGTCAGAAATGGACTGATCGTCCAAAAGTTGTAAAAATTCCTACCAGATACCCTAGATTTCATATATAAGTGAGAAATTACAGGATGATGCACCCTTATGGGGCGGATGTCGGAAAACTGACAGAATACCAATAGGAGGTATGTAGAAGAAGTTATTCATAAATTAGAAAATCCAGACGGGGTTGAGGCCTCCAGGGATCCGATAGGGAGATTTATCGATATTTAAACTAAGACTGAATGAGGTCGGGTAACAACAGTCAGATGCCCGTTAGAACCCAAATGGCTGCCCAGACACAGTAAGGCAGTCTATCTGACAGAAGAAGCCGGTGTCCGAAAATGTGTATAAACGGTAAATAATAATAAAATATTCAGTGAACTGTGCCAGAGAAAGATTCCTCGAAATATGTGCCATAAAGGTGATGGACCCATAAAGGCCCAATAATGGCACTAACAAAGGCACAATAAGACTCTTGGACTGATAGGTGGGCCAGTGTCCGGCAGAACCCCGGAAAAATGCGAAATTACGAAAATGCCCCTATGTTGTACCAAAGGGGTAATAGGCGTATGAAGGGCATTTTGGTCATTTGGGACAGGCCTAGAGGCCAAGATATATACCGGAGAAGTTAACCAGAGTCAGTATATGCCCTGATGAGGTACAGAAAGGTGTAAAATGATGATTTTGCCCTTAGGGTTAAGATAGGGCATGAAAGGGCACCCAGGGGTATTTTGGTCATTTCGCAGGGGATCTGTAATTGAGCTTAGACCCAGTATTAAAATGTTAATGATATAAAGGGTTTAGATACTAAAGGTAAGGTCAGAAGACATAATATGGGTTTCCAGAAAAAGTAGATTCAGAAAACGGTTCAGTTTTCGAGGCGACGGACCGGGCCGGTACCGGATTGGACCGGAAAGCTTCCAGAAGACTTCTCCCCTCTCCAAATTGCGCCATGTGAAGAATGTGGGAGGTGAGGTGTCCCATGAGTTGGCATTGAGTGATGTCATGCATGATGCAGTAAAAGGAATAAAGAAAAATAGGAAATTCTGGAAAAACCAGGACCACAGGATCAAATGGCTTCAAAATTACAAGAATGCCATTGACCAAAACTATAAATACCCCCCTAGCTCTTCATTCCCACGGCCTAAGGAGCATTTAGAGAGATAAGGAAGTGCTTGAGAGAGAAAGTGAGAAAAAGATAGAAGAAAGGAAGTTCTGGTGGAGTTGGAAGCAGTAGAGAAGTTCTGAAGTTCTGCTTTTGAGGTAGTAACTAATCTTAGCTTTTATGTAATGTCTTTGTGAATTGTTGTGCTATTGTTTGGTTGGATTGTTGTCTTATATGTTATGTGAAACATCCTTCCTTAGACTCCTCAAAGTACACTTGCGGAAGCAACATTAGCTTGATTATATCTTAACTTAAGCCCAGAAATTAAAATTGTACTCTTAAGTTCCTTATTCTGAACCTTTGATTTGAGAACTGATTAATCTCATTCTACACATCCAAACAAGGCTTATTACCTATCCACGTAATGCCCCAGATGTGTATCACTGGCTCACCAAATTTCGTAGCCAAACTCCTTCGTTTACTAGGTCAAACTGAGGTCAAAACACTCCTACCTCAGGACCTGCGAATTTCTCCCTTAATTCGTCATTCACAAATTTAACATGCCAAACAACATTTATTATTAAATAATAAAATGTCATACAACAAGGCATACAGCAAATTCTCATATTTCTATTACATCTTCTCCTGTCAAAAAAATTCGGCAGCATAACTGCTACATTCCTTCTGTAGAAAGTAACCGATCTTGTACCGATTCGGTAATTCCCGTAGGAGCTACCATTCTACGTAAGTACCCAGGAAAGACTGGATGAACCGGCTAGGTCCACTCACTTCCAGCCTCCTTAGACAGCACCTACGTACACAGTACGTATCAGTTCCTTTCTTTGTTCCTTCTTCGTTGCCAGAATTTTGGCAGCCTCACGGCGTCTCTTAAAATTTCCAGATTTTATTTTGACAGAACCTCCCCTGTAAGGTTATATATGGGAATGAGATTCGGGGGAATCTCAGTAGCAACAATCATAACAATATATGTAATGCAGAGTGACAGTGCTTGCTTGTGATTGTGTACAGATAGGTATGCTGCGTGCTTCCATACTCAATAACATATGATCATAGCATTGCAGTAGAGCTTCAAGCATAACATATAAGACAACAATCCAACCAAACAATAGCACAACAAATCACAAAGCCATTACATAAAAGCTAGGATTAGTTACTACCTCAAAAGCTCAGCAGAGCTCTACTATCTCTATTCTGCTTCCAGCTCTGCCAGAACTTCCTTTCTTTCTTTCTTCCTCTCACTTTCTCTCTCTAGCACCTCCTCCTCTCTCTAAAAGGCTCAAAATCGTGGGATGGAAATGAAATGGGAGGGGGAGGGGTATTTATAGCTTTAATGGATGGCATTCTTGTAATTTTGAAGCCATCTGAACATGTGGTCCTGGTTTTTCCTGGATTTTCCTATTTTTCTTTATTCCTTTTTACTGCATCCTCCAGGACACCTCAGTGGACACCTCAGCGGACACCTCAGCAGCACATTTCTCACATGTCTAAAACCCGGGACACCTCATCAGCTGACTCAGCCTGCTGACTCACCGGTCCAGAGTCTTGCACCGTAATACGTGTCCTTAACTTTTCTTCCGCCTCTAAGATGACGCCATGTGGCATCTGGAAGGGACCTTTCACGCCTTCCAATGCTATCCAGATAAGTCCCAGACTTTATCTGATCACCTCCTCGGTTATCGTGCCAACCGAGTAACTTTACTTTACTGAAAAGTCATTAAATCATTATTTTAATGTCACTTTTCCCCCTGAATCACTGGGCCTGCGTTTTTGGGCCTGGAAATATCATCTTGGGTCTCTGATCCATCCCAAGTACTCTGATGGCACGATTCCCAAGAAACACCCCTTGGCAAATTACTAAAATGCCCTTAATCTCTCTTTCTTTACTTTATTAGGTCTAGGGGCATTATTGTCTTTTCCCATCTTACCAGAGTATTCTTTGACCCTGGTCAACTATCCAGATACCCTGTCTGGACTGACTAACCTTAGCCAAATGACCAAAATACCCTTTACTCATTCTTCAGCTGTTCTTAACATAGGGGCATTTTCGTCATTTCGCACCCTTTTTTCCGGACACCGGCCCCTTTTACCACTGGACTGATCTAATGGGCCTGGGCCTTCCCTGGTGTCACTATGGGCCTTAACAACCACTATACGGCCTCTAGCCACAGTCCGATCATCCCTATCGGGACTGCTTTTTCTTTACCGATTATAACTGTAAATTCCCATCTTCCGGAATTTTTACAGAAAAATTGGGACCTCAAATCAAAATTCCGTGACTCCTCATTCAACCCGGAATCCTTTTCTCTATCTCCCGGTATTTTCAGATATTTTATCCGGACCGGGCTGTTTTGGCCTGAAAAAGCGCTCATGCGCACACTTTTTCAAAATGACCATTTTACCCCTGGTCACATTTCTAATTCTTTCATACACATAGAGACCTCATATGCACATTTCACAGTTCAGTGAAATAATCAGCATAATTTTCTCTATTTTCTGGCAAAATATGGTACTCATCGGCTACCAGCTCGATCTTTCCCATAATTACGATTTTGCCCCTGCATTCTCTTTCTGGCCTCATTGCTCATCTTCTCATCCTTTATCTTAAGTTCTAGAAATTCTCTTTCAATAACTCATCCCTTAAACTCTTCGGGAGTCATCATTACTTGAAAGGCTCGACAACCCACCCATATCAGGTTATCTTACACAAGAGCCAGCCCATATCAAGCTACCTGCAGAATTCCTAGGCTTAAGACTTAGGATATTCCTCACATTCCTCATTTTGAACCTAGGCGAACTAGACCCAAAAATTGGGATGTTACATTATGCTTGAAGCTCTATTGCAATACTATGATCATATGTTATTGAATATTGAAGCATGCAGCATACTTGTACACAATCACAAGCAGGCACTGTCACACTGCATTACATATATTGTTATGATTGTTGCTATTGGGATTCTTTTGAATCTCATTCCCATAAATAACATTACAGGGGAGGTTCTGTCAAAATAGAATTTGGAAATTTTAGGAGAAGCCGGTAGGCTGCCGAAATTCTGGCAACAAAGCAGGAACAAAGAAAGGAACTGATACGTACTATGTACGTAGGTGCTGTCTAAGGAGGCTGGAAGTGAGTGGACCTAGCAGGTTCATCCAGTCTTTCCTGGGTACTTACGTAGAATGGTAGCTCCTACGGGAATTACCGAATCGGTACAAGATTGGTTACTTTCTACAGACGGAATGTAGCAGTTATGCTGCCGGATTTTAGACAACGGAAAGTGTAACAGAAATATGAGCATGTTAATCATGCACTGATGTATAACAGTAGATTATTTAATAATAATTATTATCTGGCATGTTTGACTGATATGTGATGTATGTATGCACTAATATGTAAAGTTGGTTGCTGAAAAATGGCCTTGTGAACAGTAACCCGTGGAGACCTATGGATGTTTGATAAATCATTAAAAATAGAGAATGGTTGAATAAATGTATGATATTTTTATGGTAAATAGTAGACATACTAAGATTTAATTTGATATATATAGTGCCTCATTTGGATGTATACACGAAAAGATATAAATTGTTAAAGTTGGGACCAGAATGCTGGATTTAGGAGAAAGTCATTGGATGAACAGTAAAGTTGAAACGTTGACCCACGTTGGATTTGTCAAGGAATGGTCAACCAATGATTTTTCCCTGAAATATAATTAATTTATCTTCATGTATCAATTTTAACCACTTCATTTCAATTTTTCTAGAATTAGTTATGAAGTTTCAAAGTCAGGTCACTCATCTGGAATTTGCCACAGTAAACAGTACCCGATATGAATAAAATTCCAGATTATGAGTTTAGACTTCAATAACCCTGAAAGTGGTTCTAAGTGCTACTGAATGGTCCTTAAGATATATAAAAACAAGGATGTGACACATAAGACGTCACATGGCACTAATCTAGAAGAAGAAGAAAAGGGTAAGGACACGTGGCACGATCTCAGTCGTTTATTCTGGGATAAGACTCTAGAATTCTCTGGAAGCGTTGAGTCAGCTGGTGAGGTGTCCCAAGGGCCCCACCATTGTGCCACCTAAGCATATGAGGTGTCCCTTGATGATGTCACTTTTGATGATTCATTATGGAGGATGATGTTATCACGATGATGCAGGCAAGCTTCTTGAGGAAGCTAAGCGATCTGAACCATTCATCGTGATTCGATCTGAGCCATTCATTCCACCTCCCTCCACCTGTAAATACCCCTCACCCCCTCCTTCCATTCCACACACCACGGCCAAGAAGAGGAAGGAAGAGGAAGAGAGAGAGAGAGAAAGAGAAAGAAAGGAAGAGAAAGGAGTTCTGGCAGAGCTAAGAGCAATCCAAGGAGTTTAGGGACTCGGCAAGCTTAGGAATAAGGTAAGTAAGTTATTCTAGTTTCTGCTCTAATAAATTAGAGGATTGTTCTTATAAATTAGATAGTTAGAATAGAGAAATATCTCTGTTTATAAGGTTAGCCTTGGATAGAAAGAAAGTTAGGGGATGGTTAGAATAGGGGTATTATCTCAAGATAAGCTTGAGTTAAGTAGAGTTACGATGGATAAGATAATAATAAAATATTATTATGCTATGTATAGGCTCTGACCTATGAAAAGGTGGAACCTCAGATCAAAGGTTAAGGACTAAAGGAAGGGCTACATGCCAGGTAGTGAACTTACCCATTCTTGTATGCTTGATGTATATGCCTGTGTGTTAATATGATATGTGATGATAATGAATGATAGATGCTCTGCCCTTTATGAGTTTATGGTTATACATAGTAGTGATAGGGATGGAGCATGATAGTATGCAACTGGAAGCTAAAGAAAGATAAAGGAAGCACATGTCATGTACTTGTATTCATCTTGTATACATTGAATGGTACCGTTTACTACTGAGATTTCCCCCGAAATCTCACCCCTACCTTTTCTAAACATAACAGGGTACTGGTTTGGAGAAGATGGAGCTAGGAAAGTGAGGATATGATAGCTTTCACACTGCCCCCAAAATTGTCGTTAAAGGCCACTTTTAACCGCCATTATAAGCCTTTTTCTAGTAGTGCCTTTAATACCCTCAGCTTCTATACATTTTACATCAAAACCCTATTCTTCTAATCCATAACCGCTTTCTTTTTGACAATGTCAAAAGGGGAGAGCAACTGATAAGAATTATGTGATATCTTATATTTTTGAACAAGTGTTCCTAATGTATTTACTATGTTTTTGGTTATTCTGACATTTATCAGTTTACTTTATTATGTTACTATCATTTCATAAATTAATTTCAGTTTGCCTTATTCGTAAGATTTTATGCTTGCTTATGTTAGACTAATCTTATTCTTATCAGTTGAGTTTTGTCATCATCAAAAAGGAGAAAAATGCTAGACTCCATGTTTTGATTATGACAAATGATTAAAACTTTGATTTTTATTTTAACATATCTTATTTTTTGATCAGCTTATCGATAAGAGTGTTTATTGATATGCCCTTCGATAAATAGGACCAAAATTCAGTTTGAGAAATTAGTTTTTAAAAGGAATTTATAGAAGCATTTATCGATAAGGGTATTTATTGAAAAAGCTATCAAAAAACAAGAACAAAATTTAGTTTGCGAAATCTGCGTCTAAAAGGTATTTATTGAAGCATTTATCGATAAGGGTGTTTATCCATAAGTCATTCCATAAATGAAAATAAAGTATATTTATGAAATTGGTTTCAAAATGTCATTTATCAAACCATTATTTGAAAAGGTAATTTATCGATAAACACTTTGATAAATAGAGAAGTTTTAGTTTTTTAAACCAGTTTATGAAACCAGTTAAGCAATTTTTAGAAGATGTAATTATTTGAAAAATGATCTTATGATTTATAAAATGATCTTATAAAATTTTGATTTGAAAATGTACTACATAGCATATGTGATGAAGTTAGAAGAATCAAAGAAAGTTTCGAATTTAGACCATTTTTCAGAAACATTAGGTATTTATCGAATATTTATTCGATAAGCCTACTTATCAAAATAACACCTCAACAAGTTACCTATTCAGGTCTATGAAATAAATTTTTTAAAAGACTTCTTCTCGATAAGTATTTCCATAAGACTGAACCATGCTTTTATAACTAAAAGTTTATTTTTCTAATGATATTTCAATAAGGCTGGTTTTTGAAATATTATTTGGTAAGAGTCGATTTATTTGAATACAAATTGTTTAAATGTTTATCAAAGCTCTTTTCAATAAGAGTGTGTTTTGTAACATCCTGATTTTTGGGTCTAGGAAAATTGGGAGGTAGTCTGATATGGGCAGGCTGCTAAACCCCGCAGTCCCAGGGTAGTAATCTGATATGGGCGGATCACTTACCTATGTTTGGTAGGAATCCGAGGGATGAGCTAAGTTCCTCAGGATTTAAGGATGAGTTAAGTCTTTGACCTACAAAATAGGGACAGTTCACCTAGGTTCAAAAAGAGGAATGTAAGGATATCCTAAGTCTTAAGCCTAGGAATTCCGCAGGTAGCTAGATATGGGCTGGTTCCTGAGTAAGATAACCTGATATGGGCGGGTTGTCGACCCTTTCAATTAACAATGACTCCCGAAGAATTCAAGGGATGAGTTGTTGAAAGAGAATTTCGAGAACTTAAGATGAAGGATAAGAAAAGAAACCAGAAGCGAATAGAGGGCATTTTGGTCATTTCACACAATGGATGGATATCCGAGGAAATTTGATAGTAAATTAATATAATTAATATGAGAAATTATGGAGTTGACAGAAGTCAAAAAGGAGTCCTGTAGAATTAATTATGGAATTTACGGTGAAAAAGGACACCGAGAAAAGGTGAAAGGAAACATATGAAATTTTTATCAGGACTTCTGGGTCTCAGAAAATTATGAAACTTTGTAGAGAATTTATTTTATATTAGAATGAATTTCTAAAAATGTTAGAACAATTAAAGGAGGTGTTTATCATTTATGCTAAGATGCGGGTAATTTACGGATATCGGTATGAGGAAAGTACATTGGGATTTGGGCCAATTAGCTATTGGACCTAAAAGAGGCCCAACATATTATCCTAGGCCAGCCCAATAAGGCCCAAAAGTTATCTTGGAGCTCAAGTTCAATAATGAATAATTTATGGATTTTGAAAAGAAAGAAAAGGGAATAAAGTAAGTATTAGGTGTTGCACATGGTGGGACCCACAAGGACTTCAAAATGGAACCCAAAAAGAGGAAGGGTTAGGTGTGCCAAGAGAGGCCATACTAGTGATGTCATGGTGGTAAGGTCATGAGTGAAAAGTGAAAAGACATTCCAAGATCAAACCTTTAACCATTAGATCAAATAGTTCCCAAAGTGATCTTGGCCTTCAAATGGCACATGACTTTTGCTATAAATACCCCCCATTTGCAAGCTCAAAACCATGGAGTAAGAACCTTAGGAAGATCTTGAAAAATTCTCTCTCAAGCAAGGAAAAAGCAAGGATCTTGGAGAAGCTTGTAAGGTAAGTTGCTCCCTTGCTTCTAGAATTTGTTCTTATGATTTCTTCTTGAGTTTAAGTTGGTTTTGAGGTTTGAATCTTGGGGAAATGCTGCTGGAATTTCTATGTATATGTGAGAGGAACATGAGTTTTATGTCATAGATAGTTTAGACAAGCTTAAACAAGCTAGTTGCATGGTTGATTGTTGGATTAGGTTGATGTTCTTGACTTTACCATGGAAGAACATTTCGGTTTGCACTATTCATGCACTGTTCATGATAGAAAGAGATGGAATTTCAATGATTTAATGCTTCCATTGAGTTTATATGATGATTTTGTGTAGGATTGGAAAGGTTTTGAACCTTGGAAACCATTGGAATTAAAGGTTGTAATGTTAAAAATTCCTTTCGGTTACTGTTCACTCACATGAACAGTGACTTGAATTTCATGATTTTGATGCTTCCAATGGTCTTAAAATGAGATTTTGTGTGGGGGAAAAATGGAGGAACAAGTTTGGGAAGCATTGGAATCAAAATGAGAATTTTTGAAAGAATTATGCATGTTTTTCAAATCTGTTCAGAACAGTGTATAGTTGCTGGAATTTGGTTGTTTTGAGTTCATAAATAGATTCAAAAGGCCAAACTGTGTAGGGTAAGGTCAAGACATCAATTGATTCAAAAGCCAAGTCAATTGGTAAAGATTAAAGGAAGTTATGTTACTTAAAGTAAGCTTAGTGTTCAAGAGAAGTTAGATTGTAATGGTTGGATGGTAATGTGATGTTAGGATTTGCTTGGTGTGCTCAAAAGAGGGCAGACACATAGCAAGGAAAAGTAAGAAGGAAGAAGCAAAGTTAAAGTGGAAAGAAGTAAAGCAATAAGGTCGTAAACTTACCCTAAAGTTGTATGTATTGAATGTTATGCTTGATTGTGCTATGACTTTGTTGAATTGTGTGCATATGTGTATATGATTGAAGCTCTGTTTCTATGATTACCTTGGCCAATTGTATTTCATATGTTACATGGAAGCATGCACATTACACAATGTTTACACTTTCACAAGCAAGCACAAGTATTTACTTTAATGCATGCATTGTTTAGTACCGTTTGCTACTGAGATTTCCCCAGAAATCTCACCCCATCCATGTAATCCCAAATCCACAGGTTGACGAATGAGTAAAGAAGATAAAGAGGCATGAAGAGAGGTTGGGAATTGGAAGATTTAAATATTATGTAATAAATGTGCGAATTGTTGCATGTAATGTTGTTATATGACAAGTTAGAGCAACAATGTTCATGATGAAAAGGAAAAATAGTAAATGATGAAATAAATGTATCAAATAATTATGGCATAACCCCATAATGTATATGAATGTATGAAAGGCCAAAGAGATTGGTTATGTGTGCTGTAACAATTAATGGAAATTCATGTTTTTGAGGTTAAGGTTAAGGTTAAGATTCAAAGATATTTTCTAGAAAATGCCGTTGTGCTGGTAGCCTATACAAAGTACTGTGTACGTAGGTGCTATCTAAGGAGGCTGGAAGTGAGTGGACCTAGCCGATTCATCCAGTCTTTCCTGGGTACTTACGTAGAATGGTAGTTCTCATGGGGAATTACCGAATCAGTACAGTTATTTTCTGCCAGGATTATCGGCAAGAGAGAATTAATAAAGTTAAGATTGCTGCCGTAAGTGTACTCTGAAGGGTTGAAGGAAGGATGTTTCATTTTTTGATAAACACTTCTATAAATCTATCTGTTCAAAATAATTTTCAAACTAGACTTTGATATTTCAATCCAAAACATTGAAACTAATTGATCTTTGCTTAAACACTTATTATCTAATTTATTCTATACATTTCAAGATCAATTGCAGGCATAAATACAGTCAAATGAAGAAGACCATCAAAAAGTAAATTTGTGTCAAATGCATTACATGCTTCAACTGTTAGCATTAACAGCTCTATTATTCAACGACTACTTCAATGAGTCCAACGACTACTTAACGAACTAATTTTTAGACTCAACTATAAAAAGAGTCATAGTAAATACTCAAGACAGAGAACTACAAACAACATTTATTGAGCATTAATTATTGCATTCATTTATACTTTATTCTACTATGTTTTTTATATTCTGAGCGAAACATTTGATCTTCAATGTTTATCAATACCACTACACTTGAGAGTGATTTAGAAATCTTTCTTCTTTCATCGAGACACTTAAGGGGAGTGAAAAATGTTATCTCTTGTTAATATACTGAGGCACCAAGAGCCCTTTGAATCATGGAGATTAGTGGAACACTTAGAGGAGCTCTAAGGACTAGACGTAGGCCAAGTGGTTAGGCTAAACTAGTATAAACTATTTGTGAATTTATTTTCTCCATTGCTTCTAAGCTTGGTGATATTACTCTTAACTCTAACTTACTACTTCAATTGAATTTATAGTTTTAAGTTTTTAAAATTTTTAATTATCACCGAATTCACCCCCTCTTGGGTGAAATTGCCATTTTAATATACTCCAATCTTCCTGTACAGTACTTCTTTGACAACTTCTTCCATCAGTGATATCATTCTAAACTTCACTATATAAACTTGTTTAAACAATGTTTATATATTTTAAAATTTTACACCCTCCTCTTGGGTGAAACTGTTAGATTTAACATTTGGTATCAGAGCTGGTCACTTATTAAAGGATCTAACGATCTCAAGTATGAAGATCATGGTTGTAGGTATTGTAAAATGGTTGTGAACGTTTTAATATCACTATTCCTCCTGTTTTAGAAAATTATGAGTTTTTTTATTGGAAAGGTAGGAGGACCATATTTTTTAAAACTCTTGATTTTGAGATGAGAAAAATCTTTCCAAATGATTTTGATTTTAATCCAAGAAACGATTAGAATAAAAATGAAAAGAAATTGTTTTTCTTTGAAACTTAAAGCAATAAAAATTTTATACAATACTTTATGTGAAAAAGACTATCAAAAAATAAAATTTTGCTCTAATATCAGAAAATCAAACTCTTGATTCTATTTATTCCTCTGACAATCATATTGAAGTTAGTGTTGACAGTTCATCAAAAGTAATTGAAAGTCACAAATTTACACCTGTTGAACAAATCGGAGATGATGCTAAAAGAGGAAAATCATAGCACATCTTTATGAAATGACCAACGCGGAGGAACAAGAAGAAGAATAGAATTTAGAATAGCTCAGTGAATATGAATATGATATCATCACTCAGAACTCAAAATACTTTAATTGTAAATCATTTTAATCCCTCTTGTGAATTTATGAAACATGATTTCAAAAGTTTTCATGATATAATTTTTGAACCGATAATCAATTCTATTTTGAAAAGCAAAAGTTTATATTCTAAACCTAATGAAATCACAAAGAAAGAAGTTTTGCACAATAATTATAGATTGCTTCCACTCGACCAACACATTACGTGCAAATATACCTCTAAAGTATATCATTCCGTTATCTATAACTATTATGGAAACTGAGGTCACATTTCTCACATGTATTATTTTAGAAAAAAATTTAATGTGGAAAATAGATGTATTTGAGTTTCTAAAGGACAACTAAGGTCCAATTCTAACTCTCAAGGACCCAAGTGTAAATGGGTACCAAAAGGTCCTAGCACTTTGATTTTGTAGAATATATTCAAGAATGGATGAATTGACCCGAAGAAAAAGAAAGTGCCTAATAAAGTTATTCACATGAGCTAGAAGAAAACTCTTAGGGCACCCATTACTAGAATTACAAAGAACATCTGCAAAGAAAAGTAATAGAGACATAGAAGAAAAGAACCTCACATCTAAATGAACTATCATATAGTACCACTGATCTACCCTGTTAATAAGAACAAGCGAAATCATATTTCTGAAGCATCAATAAGATTGCAATATTTCAAAACAAGAAATTCAAAGTCTCAAAATTATAAATGAGATGTATCAGGGAAAATACTCAAGAGAAAGGGGCTTCCAAGAGTTTCTCATATACTAGCGAAAGCGATATCACTAAGGAGGACTCATGGAAAAACTATTGCTACTACCTCTAAGGCAAATCATAAGAGGCAATGGAGAAAAGCTCAAGAAGTGCATTCTACCTCAAGGACAGACTATCATACTGTACCATTCAATTACCTTGAGGAGAACAAAAGAAGAAGAAGAAGAAGAAGAAGGATCTCTCAAGCTTCAAAGATCATATCATCTGAGAGACTATTGCAAACATATAGCAAAAGGAAATCCTTATTCCATAAAAGCTTAAGTTTTGGTGATGAAGAAATAATCAATATCAATTCATCAAAAATCAAGTATGCTGCCACAAGGACAAGAGTAAACACGGTGAAATCTAATCCCTATCTTATTACTGTGATTAATTGAATTTTGGATTAGATTAACAATTGCCTATTCCTTGTTGAATTCCTTCAGTAGTTAATATTATTTTCAGATTGCTAAATGAATTATGTATAACATGTTTCCAAATATTGTTTTATGAATCTCAATACATGAATTGATTTGTAAATATGCATGATCATGATTTGAAAAGTAAATTTCAAGATTATGCATCAAACATCTTGTTTTCACAAAAATGCATACAAATTAATTGAAAATATGTTTTAAATATATTTAAGAATCAGTATTGTAGATCAATACGAGTGTATGGAAACTTCAAAATTACTCCAAGTCTATTTGCTAGAGTCATCATTGACTATGTACTGTCTTGTGCTTGAACTCCCTATCATCCAATGAGCTTTTCTGTTTAAAATCATCTATCTGAAGGTTCAAGCTTATCTACCCAAGAAGAGAAATACTCTAGTCATTAAAGCATGTGATTATTCACTGGAATACACTGGGTACTCTAGTCATTTGGACTGAAGAGTAATGTGCACCATTGTATAGCCATCATTTGAAAATGAATGAGCAAAATCCTTGAACCATTAATTCTGCTAATATTCTATTCAGCTCTTGCTCATATATAAGTTCCCAGACATGTTAAAATAGTTGTTCAACATATGATACTACGAAGTATTTTTCTCTAAACAACTGATCCTTCATATTTTTTTAAAATAAATTTTCAAAGTTGTATTTTTGAAGAATCATATTTAAATTGCATATCTTTCAAAATGAAACATTATATTTCAAGATATTTTTTTATGTATAATATTTTACAAGCTCAATTCTTTAACATACTCATCTACATTCACTGAAGATTAATATGTTTTGATGATGAGTTATCTTTGTATGATCTAACATACATATAGAACTTATCCTCTATATGAACATACTAACCATTCTCCAAGAAAGAAAAAGATTTGCATTTATAACAGGAGAAATTTCTCAATGGATAATACTGTTATATCAAGATTGAGATATGGCATAATGAGCACTAAAGTTACAAAGTTCAAATTGTCAACAAAAGGAACACCATTCATGCCAATACAAAAGAAGATGCTCAAAGAGAGGAAGGCAAAGAGTTAGATAGATCAATTCATCAGAATGCCAAAACTGAATAAGCATTCCTAAATCCTTTATTTATATTATTGAACATAGCTATTTTAATATTTTCATGCTATATGTTTCTATGTGCTTTTGATGAAAATCTTCTTTAGATGCATCATATGAAAGATATTATTCTTCATGTTTTCCAAAATATCATGTGAATTTTTGAAAGAAGATGTTAATTCATCGAAAAAGTTATTGATAAAAGCTTCGATAAACTTAAGAAAATATATGTGTTTCAATTGATTGAACTTTTTGAACATCTATTCGATAAAGTCATTTATCGAATATGTATTTGATAAGAATAAATGGTTTTTGAAAATTTTCAAAAGTATTATGTGTTGTGTTTCATGGATATATTCTTCGAAAAGAATACTTATATAAATAATATTTGATAAAATTTGTGATAAAGCTTTGAAGTTTATCGAACAACTTATCAATAAGTTATTCGGTAAATGAAGTAATTTTTGAAAAATGCCTAAGTTTTTTTATTGAATAACAATTTGATAAAGATGGTATTCGAAGATTCTTTGATAAATCCTGTGTGATTTGTGCGAAAAAAGTTATTACTTATCGAACAACTATTCGATAATATGGCTTATCGAATAGCTATTCGATAAATTTCTTACCATTGTTTGAAGATTTATCAATAAACACTTTGAATAAGGCACTTATCGAAGAACTTATTGATAAATTATCAGCTATTTATTGAAAATATAACTATTACTATTCAGTTCATCGAAACACTTTTTGAAAAATCACTCATTCTCTATGAACCCAGTAACACAAATCTACTTACAAACATTCATATTCTCAATTAAACTACTTAGAAATAGATCCCCTAACGTTTCCAAACTATTATACTTCAGAAATTCCAAATTGCTTGTTTTTGTTACTGCATTCCTCGACTTTTTCACTATTTCTCATCCTTCTCCTCCTGAAGAACGGCTAGAACAAAAGTTCCTGAGGTTGGTCTAGAAAAGTATAAAGGTAAACAAAAGGCTAGTAATCCTAAGCCCGAGCAAAAAATTAGACCAAAGGTGGCCAAGTATCATAGTCCACTAAGAGTTTCACCTTCGCCTATTCCAAAACAATTCCAACTCAAGCATTGCTTGAAACTTCTCTAAGCCCAGTTAGACAGAGTGCAAGGAATATTCTAAAAAGGAAGAAGCACCTACTATCTACAATATCTGAAGAGACAGGGTCTGACATATTGAATCAAATGACAACATCAATCAGGCCATACACACTGCCATCCATATGGGAACTTCTTCTATATCTTATGTCTCTCCATATGCTCAAAGAATAAAACTAGCTCAAAGAAACCAAGAAAATATTATTCTCAAGGTACAACTATTATCACTCCTAAGTCACCCTTCTTTATTTCAACATCTTCATCTACCTGAGCTTCATGGCTATTACTCTCTGGAAATTTAGACAATGGGGTAGACAAAGGAAAACTCAAGGCAATTTTTGGTGAAAGAGATTTCTATCATGTCATGTTTGTAGACTTAGAAAATCTCAAACATAATAACAAGACCAATTAGATCTGTTCAACCCCTTGACCTACTATAAAAACTGGCTAGAAATAAATTTACCATATTTTCCTGAGGTAGTTAAATGATCTTACTACAATATGGAGATTTTTTATGAGGCAAATGATGACGGGGAACTTGTAAAAAGCTATCTTTTCTCAAAGCTCAGAGAAAGGGAAATCATATTAGATAGAGATACTATTAATTCTTTGCTTAATACTACAGAGCATGAGAAACGACCAAATTGTCCCCAATATAGATTTATAAAATTCTCATGCTTCTAGATGGTTTCAAATATGACCTCAAGTTTGTGCCTAAGAGATGTGTGATTATCACTAGATAATCTACTATATTTATTCAAGGAGCATGGTGAACAAATCAGGAAGCTTCACTAATCTCACTCAAAAAACTATCTTTTATTAGCATGGGTAAATAGTGGAGAGAAAATTAATATTGGAGCCTTAATTTATGATGAGATCAGAAACTTTTATTTTGACAAATCAAAGGGAACTCATATTCCATACCCTCAGCTTATCTCATTCTTCCTCCATTGTAACAATATTTCATTTCTAGGAAAGGGAGAGAATGAAGTAAAAATCTCTAAATTTAGTACTGAGTAGATCCATAGGATAAGGATCACTCTTCCTTTAGTCGATCGTGGTAAGAAAGTTCAGAAAGGGAAACAACATGTGCAACCAGATGAAGCCCAATCTTCTACTGCACCTACTATTCCTACCTTTGCACCCTCTTTTGCTCAAGCTACAGTTTAACATCTGATCCAGCATGAATTAAAGAGCTTTGAGAAAAATATTTTGGCAAAGGTTGAGGGAAGCTCCCAATCGACTATCCAAAGTGTATCTGACCTAATTAATGATCTTGGGAGGTCTCTAAAACATAACTTAATTTTTAAGGTTGAAAAAGGGAATGAGAAGACTTAGGCAATGATTACCAACCTTGGAAAGATCGTGGATTTAATTAAAAAGACAGGTGGTTAGTGTACTTGGTGAAGAAGTATTTCAACTGAAATAGAAGCTGGAATCCAACAATACTGTTTTCACAATTGAAGATTTATTGGGAGACACGCCTATTTTTACTGAGCCTAATGCCCCATCCTCTAACCTCTGACTCAATCTTAGATTCCACAGCCTGGTCCAACAAAATCTATCCCTCCTACTTCTACTAAGCCTTCTAATCAAGCCCTATAACCAAACTAGCCCTCTGAACCCAACCAAGAAAACTAACATGCCTTTTCCTCCTCTAACTCTATTTTTGATTGATGTCAAAAAGGGGAGATTATGAATTAACTGAGTAGTTGATGAACTGGGTAGTCAAGGGTCTTTTGTATTGTGTAAGATGATTATAATGAAAATTGTTTTTTAGATATATTGTATCTTTGTGTTTATGTTTACATATATCACTGTCAAAGTTTTTCATTTTATATGTGCTTATTCTTTATATCCAAATCAATGTTTTTCAAAGGCTTCTAAATAAAGTTTTGACATCATCAAAAAGGGGGAAAATGTTAGATCCAATGTTTTGATGAGTACAAATTAATTGAGAAAAGATTTGAAAATGAGCCTTAATTGATAAAGAGCATTTATCGATAATCTTATCAATAAGATAGTCATTTGTAACATCCTTACTTTTGTACATCTTAGGGACCATTTGGTAGTATTTAGTGTTGGAGATTGTGCCCTAGGGGCCAATCATTATGTTATGAACATTGTTGATTTATGAATTTCTTAATTATGTTATCACATTATTTGCATGTTTACTGTGATGACCATCCTTGGATAACTCATGATCTTATCCTAAATGTCCCTGGTCGGTCATCTATGCGGGAGCAGAGATAAAATAAGACCAGTATGACTTTGAAGATATATACAGAAATAAATCAAAGTCATAGGCACATGTAAGAGTACAGGGTATTGGACCGACCCGCTATGAGAGAGCTTCATGGGTTAAGTCATAAGCTTCTCTCATATACAAGCCATGTCACTATGCCCTTTACCTGAGATCATCATGGATTCCTACATGACAAACGCTCAGCTTTGACCTAGTCAAAAGTCACTTTTGACCGAGTGATCATAAAGGCTATGTTCGGGCTCAGTGGTTTTTCATGCAGAGGAATATGAATGGTCAAGATGGAATTTGTCCCTCACATTCGTAGAGAGATATTAATGGGCCCCTCGATGAGTAAGTCTGAGAAATGTATGGCCATACTATAATGGAAGGGTAGTTCCATTTCTATAGTCAGACTACTCAGGGATCGAGAAAGTAACTGTCAGGAACAGGAGGATGACGTTTTCCATGCCTCATCCATGACCGAAATATAGTGTGACAAAAAGGACGTGATATGGTTGTATGAAAGGTTACATCGTTTATCGATCCTCATATGATTTGGGTAGTCGTAATGCCTTGCTAGAGACCGCTTATGACTTGTGGGTCAGTATAGTAACTGGCCCACTACCAACTTTATATGGGCCTACAGGGTCGCACACAAAATAGCCCAATGCGAGCTATGATGTCCAGATTCATTGAATCTAAGAGATATCTAGATTCAATGAATAATCTAGGGTGGATATATATATTTTATATATATAAATTAGTATATATATATAATATATAATATAAGAGATATTTGCAAAATTTAATTTATAAGGATAAATTAAATCTCTATCACTTTTGAATTTGAATTTAAATGGATATGATCTATTTGAATTTGAAATTCAAATTGATAAGATATCTTAAATTTGATTTATGAGAATAAATCAAATATAATTCTGTCTTATCTTTATTTTAAATTAAATAAATAGGTGAATTAAATCTGTAGGACGGATTTAATATAAACCATATTTATTTAATTAGTTTCTTATTAAATTATACAATATATGATATTGTATTAATTTCAGAATTAATATAAGATTAATTCTGAAACCCAGCCCAATTAGAAGCCCGATAGCATCCTATATATTTGACATTAGGAGTTAGGGTTCTACACAGACATGAGAAAAAGGGGCAAGGAGAGTGCAAAAGGTTTGCAGATAAGAAACTTCTGAAATAGAGACGGTGAGGACGAAATCTTAAGAAAGCCTTAGAGGGATAAGAGGCGCTAGCACGTCGTTCGTGATTGGAATGCTGTTCGTGTGGATATCGGTAGAGGAAGTTGATCTGAGATGTCGACTTCTTGCGATCGAGAAAAGAGCATCAGGTACGACAAAGTCGCGACCAGTTGACATAGAGGTCGCGACTAAATTGGCATCTGAAGGTTAGAAATCCGAAAAGAGACTATAGATCGCGACTAGAAGTAGAGGAAGTCGTGACTGCAAACTCCAGAGATGACAGGTCGCGACTAGAAGCTGATTAGGTCGCGACTGCAAACTCCAGAGTTGACGGTCGTGACAAGAAGCTGAGGAGGTCACGACTGAAAACTCTAGAGGCGAAGAGTCATGACTAGTGGACATTGAGGTCGCGACCACAGCTTGAATACTGAAGGTAACACTTCTTTCTCCTTGACTTAAACACATTCGGTAGATCCTGGCTGGGAATGGAAAAAAAATTTAAAGCTAATTTCCGCTGCGTGTCTTCCAATTCCCTTCATTTAGAACCACTTATAAGACCTTAGAAGTTTACTAGCTAAATCTGAAATTTTTACTCTTCTCGAGTTACTGTTCATATGTTTTTCCAAATTCAGCGATGAACTTTAGAAAATCATAATTAATTCTATAAAAATTGAAATGAAGTGGTTCAAAATTATAATCAAAGCTAACATCTTGAAATTTAAGGAAAAAATAAGTCTTAGACCAAATGATCATCCAGTTAGTAAAGTTTAATCATCAAAGATCATTGTTTATTTGGTCAAATTTCTAAAAACAGTTTCTGGTCCCTAACTTTAGAAAATCTGTTCTCTTTGTACAGACATTGAAAAAGGCGTACTTGGTGTCCAAAATGAAGCTTGACATGTTAACTAAGTACTGCTAAAACATCATATGTTTATTTGATCATTTACTATTTTTAATTACAGCAACTACTGGGCTTCTTCTAAGCATACATTACATAGGTCATACATTAAGTAAAATCAATCATGCCATCTATCCCCTAACTCCTCTTCTTGAATCTTCTTCTTCCATCTTTGAAGAACCTGTTGGTGTTGGGGTGACATGTAAGGGGTGAGATTTTGGGGGAAATCTCAGTAGTAAACATAAACCATACAATGTATCAACTATATGCTTGTGTGCACTTAATGATCATGCTTGCATAATGATACTTACATGCTTCCATGTCCCTTAATTATAACATATGGCCATAGCATAAAATGAAATAGAGCATTACTTAATCATACACTCTTCACATCATCAAAGGAAGTAAACATCACATAAAGCATTCAAACAACATAAGCATACAAGTAGGTAAGTTCACTACCTCATACTCCTTGCTTTCCATATCCTTTTCCTTTACCTCTTGCTTCCTACTTCTCCTTGAGGTGTGACTGCCGTCTTTGAACACACAAACCAAATCCTAACATTGCAATACCATTAACTCATTATAATCCAACTTCCTTGAACACTAACTTTATCTACGAAATAAACTTTCTTTAATCTTTGTAAATTAGCTTAGTCTTTGAATTAATTGATTTCTTGACTTTACCCTACACAATTTGGCCTTCTGAATCCATTTATGAACTCAAAATTAAAAAATTCCAGCAGCTACACACTGTTCTAGACAAAATTGCATAACTTCCCTTTTTCTTTCAAAAATTCTCATTTTGATTCTAATGCTTCCAATACTTGTTTATCTATTTCATCCCACACAATTTTCATTTTAAAACTATTGGAAGTATCAAAATCATGAAATTCCAATCACTGTTCATGTGTGTGAATAGTAACAGAGAAGACTTCAAAAAGTATAACTTTCAATTCCAATGCTTCCAAGGTTCAAAACCTATCCAATCCTACCCAAAATCATATTTTAAATTCAATGCAAACATTAGATAATTTAAATTCCATATTCTCTTATCCAAAACAACCTTGGGCGAAAGGCCTCAAGAAAGAGCAAAGTCAAGAATATCAACTCAATTCAATAACCAATCATCAAACTAGCTTTTCTAAGTGTCTTCTGCTTGATTCTAACTTGCTTTTCTTCTTTCTTCATTTCTGTCCAGATTTGGCTTGAATCTCCCTTTGCTTTGGCTTGAGTTTCCATTCAGCCATAGTTTCTCCAAGGTTCAAGAGACCACTATTTTTCAAGGAAATGGAGGGGTATTTATAGCCAAAACTTTGGCATCTTGGGACAAGAATATCCCTCCTTCAACTAATTATTACAACTCCTTAATCTTGAATCTTATTGGCTACTTAATTCTTTAATCTTCATTAAATTAATTCTTATATTATTTTAATAAATTTCAGCACATGGGATAAGGTTTCTTTCTTCTTCTTGATGCCATATGTCCCTTGATATGGATCCCACCATGTGCTTCGTGGCTTCCTCTTGAAGCTGCATGATTTTTCTTTGATTTTTCTATTTAAAAAATTCATAAAATATCCAAAATTGACTTAAGCTCCAAGACTTGATCTTGGTCTTATTGGGCTTGTTTAGGATGCCATATTGGGCCTCTTTTAGGTCAATAGCTAATTGGCACAAATCCCAAAACACTTTTCTTATACCAATATTCTTAAATTACCCAGATTTTTGAGATAAATGCTAGGTGAAACATCCTTAATTTCATACATCTTAGGGATCATTTGGTAGCATCTGGAACCACTTTTAATGTCATTGAAGTGAAATTTCTCAATCTGGAGTTTTACTCTTATCAAGTACTATTCACTGTGTAAATTCCAGACGAGTGACCTGACTTCAAAAAATCATAACTAATCCTAGAAAAATTGGAATGAAGTGGTTCAAATTGCTACATTAAGATAACTTAATTATATTTCAGGGAAAAATAACTCGTTGACCACTCCTTGACCAAGTCAACATAAGTCAATGCTACTACTTTACTATTCATCCAACATTTTTCCCCTAAATCCAGCATTTTGGTCCCAAATTTGGTAAATTATGTCTCCATGTGTAGACATCCAAATGAGACATTATATATATCAAATCGAAGCTTGTTAAGTCTACTACTTACTGTAAAAATATCATACATTTATTTAACCATTTACTATCTTTAATTACAGATCAAACATCACTATGTTATCACGAGTTACTGTTCATGGTGGCAAATTCCAGCATGCCAACTTTACATGCACATGCAGACATCAATCACATATCAATCATGCTAAATAACTCTTAACTTCTCTTCATATATCCTCATCTCCTCTATCTTGAGAAGACCTGCTATAATTAGATTGATATGGACAGGGTGAGATTTTGGGTGAAATCTCAGTAGCAAACAATACTAAACAATGTATGCAACAATGATTAATATTAGTGCTTGCTTGTGATTGTGTCAGCATAATGTAATGTGCATGCTTGCATGTAATATATGAAATATAATTGGCCAGAGTAATCATAGTATAGAGCTTCAACAATTACATATTAACATCAATCAATCAAGCCATAACACAATCAATCATATATTCAACACATACAAGTTTAGGTAAGTTTACTACCTGGCATGTAGCCTTTCCTTTAGTCCTTAGCTTTTGGTCTAAAGTTCCTTCTTTATAGATGTTAGAGCGCCTATACATAGCATAATAATATTTTTATTATTATCCTATCCAGCATAACTCCACTTAACTCAAGCATATCTTGAGGTAATACTCCTATTCTGACAATCCCCTGACTTTCTTCCTATCCACGGCTATCTTTATATAGATAGATATTTCTCTATTCTAACTATCTAATTTATAAGAACAATCGTCTAATTTATTAGAACAGGGACTAGAATAAATTACTTACCTTATTCCTAAGCTTGCTGAGTCCCTAAGCTCCTTGGATTGCTCCTAGCTCCGCCAGAACTCCTTCTTTCTCTTCCCTTATTTCTCTTGCTTTCTTTCTCTCTCTTTCTCTTTCTCTCTCTTCTTTTCTCTTCTTTTCTTCTTGCTTGACATGGGATGAATGAAATGGGAGGGGGTGGAGGGGTATTTATAGGTGGAGGGAGGTGGAATGAACGGTCCAGATCGAATCGCGATGAATAGCTCAGATCGCTTTGCTTGCTCACCGAGTCTTGCTTACATCACTATGATGACATCATCCTCCATGATGACTCATCAAAAGTGACATCATCATGGGACACCTCATATGCTTAGGTGGCGCAATGGCGACACCTCACAGCTGACTCAGCTCTTCCAGAGAATTCCAGAGTCTTATACCGGAATCAACGGCTGAGATTGTGCCATGTGTCCTTGGGCTACGTTTTTGTACTCTGGGAATGCTATCTTGGGTATCTGATCAAGCTCAAGTACTCTGATGGCTCGATTCCCAAGAAACATTCCTTGGCAGATTACCAAAATGCCCTTGGTTCCTCTTTATTTACTTTAATGAGTCCAGGGGCATTATTGTCTTTCACATCTTACCAGAGTATTCTCTGACCCTGGTCAACTATCCAGATAACCCTTCTTGACTGTCTAACCTTAGTCAAATGACCAAAATACCCTTTAATCATTCTTTAGCTATTTTATAACATAAGAGCATTTTCGTCATTTTGCACCTTTTTCCGGACACTGGCCCCTTTTATCCGATGAACTGATATCCTAAGTCTGGGCCTTCCTTGGTGTTACTATGGGCATCTGCGTTACGTAATCTGGGCTCATTTAGTCCTAGTTTATTTACTGATAAATCTACCTATCGGATGCCAGGAGCTCACAAACTCCAGTCTAAATTCACTAAAAAGTGAATAACTTTTTCTGCATAACTCCTTTTAGGATTCTGTCAGTTCTCCGACCTCCGTCTTTACAGGACGCACATTCCTGTAAATTTTCACTCATATCTAATGTCTAGGAGATCCGATAAGAATTTTTTATACTTATAGACTATCAGATAAATTTAGGCTATCTGGAGTCCCGATAAAATTCTTATATTAAGCTAGATTAACCAGCATCATTTCCTCTATCTACTGGTGAGATTTGGGACTGAAATGCTTTCGGGCAGTTCTAAGCCACTTTCGGTTCAACTTTCTATAATTACCATTTTGCCCCTTGTACTTTTGATAAATTACATTTATGTCCTCACATTTGGCTAAAATTACAATTAAAGACCCCACATTTTTGTCTACTTTCTCTTTTAGCCTTATAACTGTAGGGAATTGGAAGACACGGAGCGGAAATTAACTTTAAAAATTTTCCATTCCCAGCCAGGATCTACCGAATGTGTTTAAGTCAAGGAGAAAGAAGTGTTACCTTCGGTATTCGAGCTTTAGTCGCGACCTCTGTATCCACTAGTCGCAACTCCTCGCCTCTGGAAATTTAGTCGCGACCTACTCAGCTTCCAGTCGTGACCTGTCACCTCTGGAGTTTTTAGTCGCGACCTCCTAAGCTTCTCATCGTGACCGGACGTCTCTGGAGTTTGTAGTCGTGACCTCGTCGGCTTCAAGTCGCGACCGGTATCCTCTTTTTGGATTTCTGACGTTCAGATGCCCGTATGGTCACGACCTCAGTGTCAATAGGTCGCGACCTGTCTTCGTGTGTGGTTTCTTTTCTCGATCGCAAGAAGTCGACAGCTCAGATTGGCTTCCTCTACCGGTATCCACACGAACAGCGTTCCAATCACGAACGACGTGCTAGCGCCTCTTGTCCCTCTAGGGCTTTCTAGAGATTCCGTCCTCACTATCTCTATTTTGGCAGTTTCTTATCTGCAAACCTTTTGCACTCTCTCTGCCCCTTTTCTCACGTCTGTATAGATGTGTAGAGATGTATTGTGTGTGGAACCCTAGCTCCTAATGTCAAATATATAGGATGCTATCGGGCTTCTAATTGGGTCAGGTTTCAGAATTAATCTCATATTAATTCTGAAATTAATACAATATCATATATTGCATAATTTAATAAGAAACTAATTAAATAAATATGGTTTATATTAAATCCGTCCCACAGATTTAATTCACCTATTTATTTAAAATAAAGATAAGACGAAATTAAATTTGATTTATTCTCATAAATCAAATTTGAGATATCTTTTCAATTTGAATTTCAAATTCAAATAGATCATATCCATTTAAATTCAAATTCAAAAGTGATAGAAATTTAATTTATCCTTATAAATTAAATCTTACAAATATATCTTATATTATATATATAATATATATATACAAATTTATATATATATATAAAATATATAAATCCACCCTAGACTATTCATTGAATCTAGACATCTCTTAGATTCAATGAATCTGGACATCATAGCTCACATTGGGCTATTTTGTGTGTGACCCTGTAGGCCCATATGAAGTTGGCAGTGGGCTAGTTACTATAATAACCCACAAGTCGTAAGCGGCCTCTAGCAAGACATTATGACTACCCAAATTATATGAGGATCGATGAACGATGTTACCTTTCATACAACCATATCACGTCCCTTTTGTCACACGATATTTTGGTCATGGTGAACGTCATCCCCTTACTCCTCACCGTTATTTTCTCGATCCCTGAGTAGTCTGACGATAGAAATGGAACTACCCTTCCATTACATTATGGCCATACATTTCTCAGACTCACTCATTGAGGGGCCCAGTAATATCTCTCTACGAATGTGAGGGACAAATTCCATCTTGACCATTCATATTCCTCCGCATGAAAAACCACTAAGCCCGAACATAGCCTTTATGATCACTCGGTCAAAAGTGACTTTTGACTAGGTCAAAGCTGAGCATTCGTCATGTAGGAATCCATGATGATCTCAGGTCAAAGGGCATAGTGACATAGCTTGTATATGAGAGAAGCTTATGACTTAACCCATGCTGCTCTCTCATAGCGGGTCGTTCTAGCACCCTATACTCTTACATGTGCCTATGACTTTGATTTATATCTCTATATATCTTCAAAGTCATACTGGTCTTATTTCATCTTTGCTCCCGCATAGAAGACCGACTAGGGAGATTTAGGATAAGATCATAAGTTATCCAAGGATGGTCATCACAGTAAACATGCAAATAATGTGATAACATAATTAATACATTCAAAAAACAATAATATTTATAAGACAATGATTGGCCCCTAGGGCACAATTTCCAACAATAACTTCTGTCTACTTTTACTTTTGCACCAAGAGACTTTTAAACTTTTTACTTTAGTCCCTTTCTTTTCGAAAATGACCATTATGCCCCTAGGGACTTTCACTATTTACATATAAGTCCCTGCACTTTTACTTATTCGCAGTTTAGTCCCTAAAAACCCTCTGTATGTTTCTGGGACTTCTGCTCAAAGGGGTCTGGTAGCCTATCTATTTCAAGCTACTTTCTGAGTCTCTGGGCCTGAAAATTGGGATATTACACTAGACACCTCTTTTATTAGCTCTAAAATTTTTAGAAATTTATTCTAAAATAAAATAAATTCCCTACTAAGTCTTATAATTTTCTGAGACCCATAAGTCCTGATAAAAAATTCTCTACATTTCCTTTAACCATTTATTGGTGCCCGATTTCACCTTAAATTTCATAATAACTTATACAGCACTCCTTTTTTAGTGTTGTAAGTTTCATAAATTCTTATATTAATTATAAGAATTTACTACCAAATTTTATCTGATTATGAGGTTCAGAGGATACTGTAATAATCTCCTAACTTTGAAATTAATATCAAATTATCGAGACCTCAAATCAAAATTCTATGTTGCGTTAAACTGATCAGACTAACTTTATTTTATGGTAAAATTTGGGACTAAAATGCTTCCGGGCAATTTTTTGCCTTTTCTGGCTCAACTTTTCATAATTACCATTTTGCCCATGAACTTTTAAAAAATTACACTTTAAGCCCTTAACTTTTCATAATTACACTTATTGGCCGAAAGCTTATGTCTACTTCCATTTTGCACCATAGAACTTTTAGAACTTTCACTTTAGTCCATTTCTTTTCTAAAATGTCCATTATGTCCTTAGAAACTTTCATTAATTGTAATTTAGTACCTAGACTTTCACTAAATTGCAATTTAGTCCCTTTTGCTTTCCAACTTTATCTAATTGTTATCTTTTCTTCCTATTTATTGTCACAATCCCTTCCAAACATCTTTCCTGTATCAGTCTTATACAGATAGGGGAAAATTAGGATATGACATTTTCACCCCCTTAAAATAAATGTTGTCCTTGAAGCCAACTTAAATAAAATTCTGAGGTCTCTGTCATACATTGTACTTCTTATTATGTATATCTTATTACGCATCTTTTCTTGCGTATTGCGTATTCTTATTACGCCTTGTGATTCTTTCTTCACACTTTTCTTAATTTTTAAGTCTATTTATCTGTTTCTTTCCTTTTTACAGTTCCTCTTCTTGGAACTGGTATAAGAAAATAATCGTCATCTAACTATTTCTTTCTTTCTTTACAATTCCTTTACTTGGAACTGGTACAAGAGAATAGTAATATCCCTTATTTTCTCTCTACTGAGAACTTATACTATTCTCTGCTTATGCTCTTCTGTGCAATTGCTATTCTTTCTTTTTATTATGCTGGCTAGCAATGTTCTTTCTCATTATTCTAGAGCATCTTTCTAACTTTGTGACTCAACACTGTGCTTCCCAATGGTCACCCATCTCTAGGCTACTCTGGCCTGAGCACCTTTTAATTAAGTATGCTGCTGGGTTAGGGCTATGTTACACTTCACATGGCTCTGAGCCCTAGCATACTTTTTCTCATATAATTGTGTTCTAACTTTACTTATCCTTAGACCCTATTCTCTGGGTTTGTTTGGCCTTTTATTCTCTTCATCCTTATCTAGAGGATCTACCTGCTCATACGTTTCTATTCTTAAGACATATGGGGTTCTCTCTTCTATTCCTTAGGCATACTCTTACAATCTTTTAAATTCTAGTACTTAGATTTGAACTTTGGAGTCCGTCTTCGTTTAAGAGAACTAAGTTCAGTCTAGAGGCTAGCTAGAAACACCATGGATACTTTCTCTGTATGAGTTAATCAACACCTTATCCTTGGTGATTGTCTTATCAGACAGATCTCAAGTTATCATATTCCTCTTCTTTATGATTCACATTATCCTATCCTTAGGCTAAGCTATTTCACGACTCAGAATCACCCGCTGTCGTCTTAAGCCTTTTCAAGAACTATTAGATTCTGGGATATCACTCCCTTGTGAATCATGTTAGGATCAACTGCAACTCTTTTGAAAGACTTCAACTAATGAACTAAGTTACAGGGTTAGCTACTCCCCTATTGTTGATAACTCAATAGATAATTCTCCATCAATATGTTCTCTAGCCCATCTTACTTATCAAGACTTCAATTAATCTCTCTTTTACTCAGGAGTTCTTCTCAACTATCTTTATTTCTTGTGACTTACCTTGAACTATTGCCATTTATAATCATGGCCTAGCCATATGTAAATCTCCATCTGTAATTCATCATCGGTAATTGCCATAGGCCTTTGCCTTCTGTTATTACAGATCTGTATCATAACTTTCTCATCTCATCTCATTTGAATCTGTGCTCTATCCGCGAGCAATATGTATCAGATCTAACTCTTATCTGAAAAGTGATCTTAACTCAATTAAGTCTATCTTTATCTGAGAGCTATTCATTTCAGATCCAACTCTTATATAAAGAGTGATCTGGACATAATCTCTTTAGTATTGTCTGATATTCTTTCTTTATACCATTTCTTTTGATAGAGTTATAACACTACCACTCTCTTGGTACTTGTTGTAACCCTACCATAAGAAATAGTCCTGAGTACTGTATCCATAAGCTTATAGAACTACCTAAGTAACCCTTATCATACTGTAACTGACTGTCCCCCTTACTAGGATTGTCTATTATTCTGGGTACATTCTATGCTTACCTATTTTACGTTTCTCATCTAACTGACTCTCATTAGTATCTTATCTCAAACTCTTATTCCTATTTCTAACTTTAATCTAGCTCTGATCCTGATCTTAATTTCCATTCTACTCTTAATCCTAATCCTGTAGGATTAACTAACACTAACTACCTTATCTATTTCTTTAATCTTATGGAGAAAACATACCAGTTCTAGAGTGGCTCTATTGTGTGCATGCCAGACATTGCCATTTAAATATGCATAAGGTGTTTTCACCTTAAACCAATGGAAGTAATTGTATTTTATAGTCATTGCAACTAACAAATGACTGGTGCCTAAATCACATATCTCATCTCCTAGCTTACTACTCTTCTACTTCTTAACTACTTCTTATTGCCTCTTTTGAAAACTAAAGGCCCTCTAGAACATCCTTATCAAAAACACTGAAAGGATTCATTTTTCAGAATTGCCTTTATCTTTTCTGGGCATCACAAGTTTTCTCTCTACAACTGCCTGGGAAAATTTCTTTCTTGTAGCACAAAATTTAATCTGAGTTAACTTCTTAGTCATTTAACTTTTACTATTCAAGGGGATGAACTCGGTTAAGTATCCATCAGAGGATTCTTCTTACCTTGCTTTAACACTTTAGCTTAGCCTCACGTTAATCTCTATTTGACTGATGGAATACTTCTCATAAAACTGCTCGAGAAAAGATTTCTAGGTAAGCGAATCATTTTCTGTCTTTATAAAGTAACTTATGTACTTTTCTATAGTTGGATACTATCTTCTTCTTCAGTAGATCCTGACCATCTGCTAGTCCTGGTCTGTTCCTGCCTAGACTATAACTCCTGACGACTTCTCTGTCTAATGTCATAAATCAACAACAGCTACTACTATTGCTGTCGTGATAGTAAAATCTCATTCTTGTTCCTAGCAAACTTGAGTTGCCGAGGTCCCATCTTTCATCTGTTGTTGTTACTCCTACCATCTGGAGTACCCTACACTAGTCTACGAGTCCCTTCGTGATGAGGTTTCTCCATTTTGAGAACACTGCTATCTGTCTTGGTCTCATACTTCTGAACCTTTTATTCAGGAAAGACTAACTTAATGAAGTCTGTCATAATGTAGATACTCTTGACTACCTTACAGAGGATCTACCTCTGAACGCCTTCTTCAGCTATTCTTCTGTGTCCTAGCGCCTCGCATATTTGATTTGCCTACACCTCGTACTAAACCTCTAGCTGATAAACTTTAGCGAGGTTAGAACCTTTGTGCTCATCGTTCCCATCTCTATTTCTAGGGATTTTAGGTTCACAGAACGATTATGTTTTATTCCCCTAGTGTTATCTTGAACTAACTCTTATATCTTAGCTTTCTTGATCTGGAACTGGTCAACTTCTTTGACTTTAGACTGGTCAGCTTCTATCTCTGTCAGTAGAAGGAACTACTCTCCTTTGCTATTCCACTTAGTCCAGCCATATCGTGTTAAGAAACACGAGACCTCTGTGGTATTGTCTAACTAAGACCAATCTACCATTACATTGTACATCATACTACTCGCTTTGTCTAACTCCTCTGTGTATTCTAGTGTCCAGAGGAACCCCGGAAAAGTACAAAATTACGAAAATGCCCCTGTGTTGTACCAAGGAGCAAGAGATGAATGGAGGGCATTTTGGTCATTTTAGATAGGACAAAATGCCAAGGCAGGGTACAGGCAGGGTTAGTTAGAGTAAGTATATGCTCTGATAAGGTACAAAGAGGTATGGAATGACAATTATGCCCTTAGGGTCAATGTAGTGCAAGAAAGGGCACCAAGGGTATTTTGGTCATTTTTCAAGGGATCTGTAATTAAGTTTAGACTCAGTATAAGAATGTCAATGATAGAAAGAATCCGGATACTGGATTCAAGGTTAGAAAACATATTATGGGATCTCAGAAAAATTAGATTTAGAAAACAGTCTGGTTTTTGAGAAATCGGATTGAGCCGGTACCAAATTGGATTGAAATTTTTCCAGAAGCTTCCTGCCCTTGGAATTTCACCACATGTCTTGTGAGGTATACCCTTGATGATGTCATGGATGATGATGTCATAATTATTAAAGAAAAGTTAAATCCAAGAATAAATCTAAGCCACTAGATCAAATAGTGTACAAAATGATCTTGGCCATCCATTTTCCATGAAACTTTCTATAAATACCCCCCAAAATCTGATGCAAAACTGTGAGCACAGGAACCCTTGGGGAACCTCTTGCAAAATGAAAACTCAAGCCAAGACAAAGAAGAATTCAAAATCCAAAGTTCAAGTAAGCTAGAGATTAAAGGTAAGCAATCTATCGTAGCTTATTTTGCTTTGATTTGGGAGCTTGAACTTAGGGTTTCCATGGAAGAAAGTTGGGTTTTCTTTAAGGTATATATGCTGTCCAAAACCTTAGATGAAAGGAGAAAGAAGAAATTAAAGTTAGAGATAGGTGATTGAAGTTTAAACAAGCTAGTTAGTTGATTGGTTATTGAATCAAGTTGTTGTTCTTCACTTTGCCATGAAAGAAACATTTTGGTTTGCACTGTTCACGCACTGTTCATGATAGAAGGAGATGGAATTTCAATAATCTAATGCTTCCATTGAGTTTATATGATGATTTTGTGTAGGATTGGATAGGTTTTGAACCTTGGAAGCATTGGAGTTGAAAGTTGTAATGTTTGGAATTCTTCTCTGTTACTGTTCACTTGTATGAACAGTAATTGGATTTTCATGATTTTGATGCTTCCAATGGGTTTAAAATAAAAATTTGTGTGGGGTAAAGTAGAGAAACGAGTATGGGAAGCATTGGAATCAAGATGAGAATTTTTGGAAGAATTATGCATATTTTTCAAATCTATACAGAACAGTGCATAAGAGCTATAATTTCATTATTCTAAGCTCATAAATGGATTCAAAAGGTGAAATTGTGTAGGGTAAGGTCAAGACATCAATTGATTCAAAGGCCAAGGCAATTAGTAAAAGTTAGAGGAAGTTATGTTAGTTAACTGTTCAAGAGAGATAGTCTTGAATAATGCTTGAGTTCATGGTCCTAATGAATTATGTGATGAATGTGAATGTACTTAGGACCTTGCAACATCCAAGAAGATGTTGAGAAGTGGTTGACCGAAAGGTTTCATGGTTGGAAAGCTCAGGGAGCAAGTGGAAGAATAAGGAAGAAAACTTAAGTTCAAGGTAGTGGACTTATCTCTTTATGTGCTTGACGTGGTATGCTTATGTGTTGACATGTATATGATATTTGAATAATTTTGTGACATAAGAAAAGATGTTGAATATATTATGAAGAACATGTTTCCCATGGCCATGCATTTTTATGCAAAGTTTATAGCATGATGGCATGTCACTAGTTAAAGGAAGTTTAATGAAATTACATATCATGCATTAGCATCCATCTTGCATATTTAAGTGGTAATGTTTTCTACTGAGATTCCCTAGAATCTCACCCTCCCACAACCAACCAATTTAGGTCAAGCATGAAGGAAATGTATGCATGAAGAAGAGCTAAAGATTGGGAGAAAGAAAATTAAGTATTGGATGTCTTAGTAGATGCCAGGAATTTCCATATATGTAAGGTTATGTAATATGGCATTATATGTAAAGAATATGTATGAATTAATTATGGCATAACCTCATGATGTATATGAATACATGGGAGGAAAAGTGAAGGTTTATGCATGCTGGAACAATTATTGAGAATTGAAGAAAGGAAACTGAAACGGTAAAAATGTGGTCCTGAAGCAGTTTTGTTGTGGCTTCAGTCTGACCTAGTAAATCAAGGAATTAATTCACAAAATTTTGTGAGCATGTAGTATACATCCATATCTTTAAATACATAGGCAATGTGCCTCAATTGGATGTGTATATCAATAGAAACGAATTTCCAAAGTTAAGAAACAGAATCTGGAATTTAAAGAATTTACCATATGAAAAGTAAAAAGTAACAATTTAACTGTATCAATTGGTAAGGTAAATGTCCAGATTTATATTTTCCCTTAAATATTTATGAAAGAGCTTCAAGTAAAAATTTGAATCACCTCCATACGATTTTTCTGTAATTAGTTATGAATTTTTAAAGTTGGACTGTCAATCTGGAAATTACATAATGAACAGTACCCGAGAAGTAAGTTTTAAAATTTTAATTTTTGGCCTAATGTAATGCTTCCGCTAATCAAATACGCTTTCGAATACGTACTCTGAGGTGTTAAAAGTAGGATATTTCATTTTGCTATCAGAGCAAAAGGTTCTGGCATTAGTACAAAACAAAGTTTTAACACAGAACAAAGGTTCTGGAATTAGATAAACTTGCTCTCATTGAGAAACAGAGTATGTATTGGATTAGCTAAGGCCCAAATGAGGTTGAGGTTAGTAATAGGTGAAACATCCTCCCTTAGACCCCTCAGAGTACACTTACGGAAGCGATATTAGCTTGATTATATATTAACTTAACCCAGAAATTCAAAATTGTACTCTTACGTTCCTTATTTTGGACCTTTAATTTGAAAATTAATTTATCTCGTTCTACACATTCAAATGAGGCTTATTACCTATCCACGTAATGCCCCAGATGTGTACGACTGGCCTGCCAAATTTCATAGCCAAACTCCATCGTTTACTAGGTCAAACTGAGGTCAAAACACGGCTACCTCAGGACCTGCGAATTTCTCCCTTAATTCCCCATTCGCAAATTGAACATGCCAAACAATATTTATTATTAAATAATAAAATGTCATACAACAAGGCATACATCAAATTCTCATATTTCTATTACATCTTTTCCTGCCCGAATTTCGGCAGCATAACTGCTACATTCCTTCTGTAAAAAGTAACCGATCTTGTACCGATTCGGTAATTCCCGTAGGAACTACCATTCTACGTAAGTACCCAGGAATGACTGGATGAACCGGCTAGGTCCACTCACTTCCAGCCTCCTTAGACAGCACCTACATACACAGTACGTATCAGTTCCTCTCTTTGTTCCTTCTTCGTTGCCAGAATTTTGGCAGCCTAACGGCGTCTCTTAAAATTTCCAGATTTTATTTTGACAGAACCTCCCCTGTAATGTTATATATGGGAATGAGATTCAGGGGAATCTCAGTAGTAATAATTATAACAATATATGTAAAGCAGTGTGACGGTGCTTGCTTGTGATTGTGTACAGATAAGCATGCTGCGTGCTTCCATACTCAATAACATATGATCATAGCATTGTAGTAGAGCTTCAAGCATAACATATAAGACAACAATCCAACCAAACAATAGCACAACAAATCACAAAGCCATTACATAAAAGCTAGGATTAGTTACTACCTCAAAAGCAGAACTTCAGAGCTTCTCTACTGCTTCCAACTCCACCAGAACTTCCTTTCTTCTTTCTTTTTCTCACTTTCTCTCTCAAGCACTTCCTTATCTCTCTACATGCTCCTTAGGCCGTGGAAATGAAGAGCTAGGGGGTATTTATAGTTTCCTTCAATGGCATTCTTATAATTTTGAAGCCATCTAATCCTGTGGTCCTGGTTTTTCCGGAATTTCCTATTTTCTTTTATTCCTTTTACTGCATCATGCATGACATCACCTCAAGGCCACCTCATGGGACACCTTGTCACATCCTTATTTTTATACATCTTAGGGACCATTCAGTAGCACTTAAACCACTTTCAGGGTCATTGAAGTCTAAACACTTAATCTGGAATTTTATTCATATCGAGTACTGTTCACTGTGGCAAATTCCAGATGAGTGACCTGACTTTGAAAATTCATAACTAATTCTAGAAAAATCGAAATGAAGTGGTTCAAATTGCTACATGAAGATAACTCAAATATATTTCAGGTAAAAATCATTGGTTGACCAATCCTTGACAAATTTAACGTGGGTCAACTTTTCAATCTTACTGTTCATCCAATGACTTTCTCCTGAATCCAGCATTCTGGTCCCAAATTTACCAATTTATATATTTTCGTGTATACATCCAAATTAGACATTATTTATATCAAATTAAAGCTTAGTATGTCTACTTTTTACCCTAAAAATTTTGTACATTAATTCAATCATTTACTATTTTTAATGATTTATCAAACATGAATGGGTCTTCACGAGTTACTGTTCACTGAGCCTATTTTCAGCATTTAGTCTTTACATACCCGAGCATACAACCAACACATATCATTCATACAGGCCAGATAACAATTAATATCAAATAATCAACTGTTATATATCAGTGGATGATTAACTCTCTCATATTTTATTACATCCTTCTCTGTCTAAAATCCGGCAGCATAACTGCTACAATTCTTCTTTAGAAAGTAACCGATGTTGTACCGATTCGGTAATTCCCTTATGAGAACTACCATTCTACGTAGTACCCAGGAAAGACTGGATGAACCTTCTGGGTCCACTCACTTCCAGCCTCCTTAGACAGCACTACGTACACAGTACGTATCAGTTCCTTTCTTTGTTCCGTCTTCGTTGCCGGAATTTCGGCAGCCTACCGGCGTCTCTTAAGATTTCCAAATTTTATTTTGACAGAACCTCCCCTGTAATGTTATGTTTGGGAATGAGATTCAAAAGAATCCCAGTAACAATAATCATAACAAAATATGTAATGCAGAGTGACGGTGCTTGCTTGTGACTGTGTACAGATAAGTATGCTGCATGCTTCCATATTCAATAACATATGATCATAGCATTGGAATAGAGCTTCAAGCATAACATATAGGAAATCAATCAACCAAACAAAACAACACATCACAAAGACATTACATAAGAGCTAGGATTAGTTGTTACCTCAAAAGCAGAGCTTCAGAACCTCTCTACTACTTCCAACTCCACCAGAACTTCCTTACTTCTTTCTTTCTCTCACTTTCTCTCTCAAGAACTTCTTTCTTCCTCTCTTTCTTGCTTGCACCGAAATGAAGGAGTAAGGGGGGTATTTATAGTGTTGAGCAATGGCAATCTTGTAATTAGGAAGACTTATGATCCTGTGGTCCTGGTTTTTCCTGGAATTTCCTATTTTCTTTAATTCTCTTTTACTGCATCACCCTGGACACCTCATGGGACACCTCATAGGACACCTCACCACCCATATTCTTCATGTGACGAAATTTGGAGGTTCTGGAAGCTTTCCGGTCCAATCCGGTACCGGCCCGGTCCATCGCCTCGAAAAACGTGCCGTTTTCTGAATCTGATGTTTCTGAAGATCCTTTTTATGTCTACTGACCTCACATTTAGTATCTAGACCCTTTATATCATTAACTTTTTAATACTGGGTCTAGACTCAATTACAGATCCCCTGCGAAATGACCAAAATGCCCTTGGTGCCCTATCTTGTCCTATTTTAACCCTAAGGGTAAAATCGTCATTTCACACCTTTCTGGACCCGGTCAAAGCTTATACTGGCTCTAGTCAACCTTATTTATACATGTCTTGACCTCTGGGCCTGTTCAAAATGACCAGAATACCCTTTATTCATCTGCTGCCCTTTTTGTACAACATAGGGGCATTTTCGTAATTTCGCACTTTTCCGGGGTTCTGCTGAACACTGGACCACCTATCAGTCCAAGAGTCTTATTGGGCCTCTAATGGCGCCATTTTTGGGCTTCTTGGGTCCATTACTTGTATGGCACGCATTACGAGAAATCTTCCTTTAGCACAGTTCATTGAATATTTTAACTATTATTTACCGATTATACACCTTTTCCGGACACCGGCTCTTTTTCCCAGATACAGTGTCCTACTGTGTTCAGGCATCCTTGGGGGTTATAACGGTCATCTGACCGAAGTCATTCGATCGCATTCAGCCCCTTTAAAAATATCGATAAATCTCCAACCCGGATCCCCGGAGGCCTCACACTCCCGTCTGGATTTTCTAATTTGCAGATAACTTTTCCTACAGACCTCCTATCGGTATTCTGTCAGTTTCCTGACATCCGTCCCATAAGGGTGCATCATCCTGTATTTTCCCACTTATATCTGAAATCTAGGGTATCCGGTATAAATTTTTATAACTTTCGGACGATCAGTCCATTTCTGGCTATCTGGAGTCTTCAAAAATTCCGGTATTAGGCTTGGTTACCCGGCGTCACCTGCCCTACCTTCTGGTAAAATCTGGGACTGAAATGCTGTCGGGCGGTGCAAACCACTTCTGGCCTATTTCCTTTAATTATACTTTAGCCCCAGGGAACTTTTCCTTCTTTATAATTAAGTCCCTTAATTTGGCTAAAATTACACTTTAAGACCCCACATTTTTGTCTACCTTTCATTCCTAACTTTAAACTTTCCATAATTGCATTTAGGTCCCTTAATTTCCTTTCTTTTGCAATTTAATCCTTTTACATAAAGGACCACATCTTTTTCCTGAAACAGAGCTCATATATTCCGTTTAATCTGTACATAGGAACCAGTACAGAAAATTAAGGATATTACACACCTCATATGTCACATGGCGAAATTACAAGCTCTTGGGATACCTTATCAGCTGACTCAGCAGTTCCAGTCCAATCCAGTACCGGTCTGGTCCGATTTCCCACAAACTGGACTCACCGGCTAAGATTATGCCACATGTCCTTAACTTTTTCTTTCTCCTCTATGTTGGCACCATGTGTCATCTTGCTGGCACCTGTCACGCCATCCAATGCTATCCAGATAAGTCCAGGACTTTATCTGATTACCTTCTCGGTTATCGTGCCGACCGAGTAACTTTACTTTATTGAAACAGCATTAAAATAGTATTTTAATGCCACTTTTTCTCACATACTTCATGGGCTACGTTTTTGGGCTCTGGGAACATCATCTTGGGTTTTTGATCTAGACCAAGTACTCTGATAGCACGATTCCCAAGAAACATCCCTTGGCAAATTACCAAAATACCCTTGAGTGCCCTTTCTTGCTCGATTTTAACCCTAAGGGTAAAATCATCATTTTACACCCTTCTGTACTCTGTCAGGGTATATACTGACTCTAAGTAACTTTATCTGTATGTACCTTGGATTTTGGGCCTATCCAGAATGACCAAAATGCCCTTCATTCATCTGTTACCCTTTAGTACAACACAGGGGCATTTTCGTTATTTCGCACTTTTCCGGGTTCTACCGGACACTGGCCCACCTATCAGTCCAAGTGTCTTACTGGGCCTCTGTTGGCGCCATTATTGGGCCTTTCTGGGTCCATCACCTTTATAGCACGCATTACGAGGAATCTTCCCCCGTTAATGTTTATTGAATATTTTATCTATTATTCACCATTTATACCCATATCCGGACACCGTCTCCTTCTGTCCGATACACTAGCCTGCGGTGTTCAGGCATCCCTGTGAGTCATATTAGTCATCTGACTGAGGTCATCCGAACTCATTTAGTCCCTTTTCAAATACCGATAAATTTCCCTATCGGATACCCGGAGGCCTCACACTCCCGTCTGGATTTTTTGATTTGTGAATAACTTTTTCTACAGGCCTCCTATCGGTATTCTGTCAATTTCCTGACATCCGCCCCATAAGGACACATCATCCTGTATTTTCTCACCTAGATCTGAAATCTAGGATATCCGGTATGAATTTTTATAACTTTCGGATGATCAGTCCATTTCTGGCTATCTGGAGTCTTCAAAAATTCCTGTATCAAGCCAGATTACCGAGCGTCACTTGCTCTCTCTACCGGTGAAATCTGGGACTGAAATGCTTCCGGACAATCCAAACCACTTTCGGCCTGACTTTCTTTAATTACACTTTAGCCCCAAGGAACTTTTCTTCTTTTCAATTAAGTCCCTTTTTATTTGGCTAAAATTACACTTAAGGACCCCACCTTTTTGTCTACTTTTCCTTTTTGGCTTTATACTTTCCATATTTGCATTTAAGCCCCTTCATTTTCTTTCTTTTGCAATTTAATCCCTTTCTTTGCATAAATAGCCATCATATCTCTAGAGACTTTCACTATATCAGTCCCTGGACTTATTTGCAGTTTAGTCCCTAAAAGCCCTCTGTATGTTTCGGGGATTTCTGCTCAAAGGGATATTCCTCACATTCCTCATTTTGAACCTAGGTGAATTGTCCCAATTTTGTAGGTTAAAGACTTAACTCATCTTTAAATCCTGAAGGATTTAGCTCATCCCTCGGATTCCTACAAAATACAGGTAAGTGATCCGCCCATATCAGATTACTACCCTGGGACTACGGGTTTAGCAGCCTGCCCATATCAGACTACTTCCCAGTTCTCCTAGACCAAAAATCGGGATGTTACAATTCTCCTCCCCTTTTAAAATGGTTGATTTGTGAAAGTAGTATATGATGATAAGCTCTTGATGATGAAAAATATCTATCCTTGCTCTCAATGTATATGGAGTTTGAAATCACTAAGTCTTGAATAGAACCTCAATCAATCGATTGAGTCCAGAACCCTAATATTCTTTAAACTCCTTTGATCAAAGCTAGTTTAAAACTATTATTGAACTGCTAAGGATCACTTAATGTGTAATTTAAACCAGATGGAAGAATGCCCTTGAATGAGCGTCGATCGACTAACCCTAGAATTCAAGCAATCGAATCAATTAGCAACGATCGCTGACAACCATTCAACTAGCTTAAACTCAAAACTGAAATATTATATTAAAACCAGCATTCAAAACACCCAAAGTAAATTACAATCATCTAATTTGAGAATAATCAATCGATATTCAAAACTTGTTTATATGATGAAAAACCCTAGATCTAGAAGCAATCAAAATATGACAAGATTCAAATTCGAACAGAAGAAACTCCCCGTTCAGTCCGTGAACTCAAGATACTGGATCCATCACCAAGAGACTATAGGTCTAGCCTCTCATGACTTCTGCTGCACTGCAATCGCTGTTCAGATATGATGCCATGAAGAAACAATGAAGAGATGAAGGGTGAAAAGGGTAGAGATGTGTAGAAGGTGTGTAAAAATCGCTCGAGTACTGCTTCTTAGCCTAATCAGGTCCAAAAACCAGCCTCCTCCTTGACGGCAGCCTCCCTCTCTTCTTATACAGCATGACCTAATCCAAAACGCGCAGCTTCAGCGATTTTGTACTATTAATCGTGACCAGATACACGGGTTGGTCGCGACCTATAAACAGTGAGAATTTTCTAGAGAATTATGGGTCGTGACCTTAAGACTCTTTGGTCGCGGCTAAATAGCACAGAGGCGTGGTTCCACTTTCATTGTCTTTTGATTTCTTTCCTGGTCCTTGTTCTCTTCCAAAGTACCTGTAATTCAACATAAAAGCTCACTGTAAAAGTCCAAATCAGTAGATAACCGAATATATGCAGTTTGGAAGAGTTATTTTACCATTCTACCCTTTAATTAGCATATTGCCACGCACAATCATGTAATACACAAAAGTACAATTTAAGGCATGAAATAAATGGTAAAATTATTATAAAACTCTCAAAATTGTCATAGAAACCATATACAAAATATGTCTTATCACTAACCTTAGTCAAATGACCAAAATACCCTATACTCATTCTTCAGCTATTTTACAATATAAGGGCATTTTCATCATTTTACACCTTTTTCTGGACACCGGCCCCTTTTACCACTGAACTGATATCATGGGCCTGGGCCTACCAAGACTTAGTCTAACTTATATCTGGGCCTTAGAAATACTATATGCCTTCTAGCCACAGTCCGATCATCTCTATTTGGACTGCTTTTTCTTTACCGATTATAACTGTAAATTCCCATCTTTAGAAATTTTTACAGAAAAATTGGGACCTCAAATCAAAACAGCGTCATTCAACCCAGAATTCTTTTCTCTATCTCCCAGTATTTTTAGATATTAAATCCGAACCGGGCCATTTTGGCCTGAAAGTACGCTCGCGGGCACAGTTTTCAAAATGACCATTTTACCCTCGGTCACTTTTCTAATTCTTACATACTCATAGAGACCTCAGATACATATTTCACAATTCAGTGAAATGATCAGCATAATTTTCTCTATTTTATGGTAAAATATGGTACTCATCGGCTATCAGCCCGATCTTTCCCATAATTACGATTATGCCCCTGTATTCTCTTTCTGACATCTTTTCTTATCCTTTATCTTAAGTTCACGAAATTCTCTTTCAACAACTCATCCCCTGAACTCTTCGGGAGTCATTATTAATTGAAAGGCTTGACAACCTGCCCATATCAGGTTATCTTACTCAAGAGCCAGCCCATATCTAGCTACCTGTAGAATTCTTAGGCTTAAGACTTAGGATATTCCTTACATTCCTCTTTTTGAACCTAGGTGAACTATCCCTATTTTGTAGGTCAAAGACTTAACTCATCTTTAAATCCTGAGGGACTTAGCTCATCCCTTGGATTCCTACAGAATATAGGTAAGTGATCTGCCTATATCAGATTACTACCCTGGGACTACGAATTTAGCAGTCTGCCCATATTAGACTACCTCCCAGTTCTCCTAGACCTAAAAATCAGGATGTTACATAGAGTATGGTATAAACTAAAACTACCAACGTGGATAGATCTGAGTAACATCCTTCTAAATAAGTTTTAAACATGCCTCAAGCATCCCAACAAAGGAGAAGAAGAAGAAATTTTAGCCCAAGGGGGCCAAGGAAGGGCTAGAAGTTCCTAAGAACAAAGGGAAGGTACCGGTGAGCAAGGTGTCAGCAGGGAAGGGAAAGGTCAAGCCTCTAATCTATCTCCTCAGTCCAAGAGGAAGGCTAAGTCACAAAAGACAGACTCTGACACTGACTCTTATCTGGAGTTTACTGAGATATTGAAGAGGACTGTGAAAGTTGCTACTGAGTCTCTTGGAAAGAGATAGATGATGTCTAAGAAGCCTACCATATCAGTCCCCTCAAAGCCTCAATCATCAGGCCTAGTATTTCTCCAAGGTAACATCAACTTAAATGTTGATATGGCATTGTTTAATTCTGAGTTTAGGAAGAGAAAGTGTTGTTCTGTGCTATATATGGATATATCTATACTTAAGACTGATAATATAGTCATCTTGGACCTGAATGACCCCTTTATCATTATGAAAGCTGGCTAAGGATCAATGAGCCATATAGCTTAGAGGTAGTTAGAGATATTCAATATAGAGATATTTGACTGCAATATAGAGATATTTGACTCTTTAGATGAAGAGGAGAATATTGTAGATAGCTATCTCACTACCAGGCTCAGGGGTAAATCAAGCTAGATTTTAGTGGCATCAATCATATGATTGAAGCCCTTCCCTCTGAAGTGATGAAGCCTGTAGATCAGGCAAAGGCATACCATATTCTGCTTTAGACTAGCAAGCCTTATTGGAATCCTTACTTTCACCCCGAGTCAGATATGCGATTATTACCGCATCATCTACCACATCTACTCTTGGTGCATGATTATCAAGTCCTCAAACTTCAGCTGCATGAACCTGCAGGACTACATCACTTTGGCAAGGATCATCAGGAGAGAAAAGCTCAATCTGGGAGCTTTCATCTATAACCAAATGAGGGATTTTTACCTGAAGAGGATGAGGACTACTCCGATACCTTTCCCATATCTTATCTCCTCATTCTCAAGCATTACAACATTCATCATCTGGAGGGAAGGAAGAAGGAGAAGATCAGTGTCTTCGGGATGGCGCAGCTGAACAAGAAGAAGATCAAGCTCCTTATGATGCCAAGAAAGGCAAGGTTCCCAGAGATCCTTAGGCCAAGTAACCTTCTACCAGTACTTCTCTTCCTCAGGACAAAAGGCATTCCTTTGCTGGGACTATAAGTTTATATAGCTCTATCCTTTCTGGGAGCATCTACTCAGATGTACCTTCAGACAGAGTTTATAAAGTTAGAGAGTAGACTCAGCTTCTAGGAAAGAAGCTGACTTGGCTCAGGAGAGACGTAGCTATAGGATTCAGACTATTCTTGAAGCTCATATATAGATTTTCCAAGCTTTTAAGGAAGAGGTTAGAGAGCGACACAAGGCTTTATCTGCACGACAGGCTCGTATTTATGAAGAAGTATCCGATGTTAAGAACCTTATATTGGCATACATCTACAACATGGGACCCTCCTTCACTGAAGAAGAGCTTCAATACCCTTCACCTTATCACCCTGTTTAGCTTACTTCTACCTCAGTACCTTCCTCTGCCATAGCCTCATAGTCTACACCTACTCCCACACTTACCACGGTTATATCTGATAGCATCATAGGATGATGAGATATCAACAATACTCATGAAAGCATCAAATAGCCAGTAACCCAACTTTCCAATCTTCATGTATTATTCTTTGAGAAAGAGATTCAGTGAGCATCAATGTCTATATACTCACTCTTTCTAAGAGTTAGATTCACCCTTCATTTATTCAACTGTCTGAGAGCAAAACCTGGGAATCATGGGATTCAAGGTTGGAAATTGCTCATATTAGTTTAAGGGCGAGCGTGTGTAACATCCTGATTTTTGAGTCTAGGAGAACTGGGAGGTAGTCTGATATGGGCAGGCTGCTAACCCGTAGTCCCAGGGTAGTAATCTGATATGGGCGGATCACCTCTATATTTGGTAGGAATCCGAGGGATAAGCTAAGTTCCTCAGGTTAGTTAAGTCTTTGACCTACAAAATAGGGACAGTTCACCTAGGTTCAAAGAGAGGAATGTAAGGAATATCCTAAGTCTTAAGCCTAGGAATTCTGCAGGTAGCTAGATATGGGCTGGCTCCTGAGTAAGATAACCTGATATGGGCAGGTTGTCGAGCCTTTCAATTAACAATGACTCTCAAAGAGTTTAGGGGATGACTTGTTGGAAGAGAATTTCAAGAACTTAAGATGGAGGATAAGAAGATAAGTAAAGAGGCCAGAAAAAGAATGCAAGGACATAAGCGTAATTATGGGAAAGATCGGGCTGGTAGCTGATGAGTACCATATTTTACTGATAAATAGAGAAAATTATGCTGATCATTTCACTGAACTGTGAAATATGCATATGAGGTCCCTAAGAGTATTGAAAAATGATCAAGGGTAAAATGTCATGTTGAAAACTGCGCGTGAACGTACTTTCAGGCCAAAATAGCCCCGGTCCGGATAAAATATCTGAAAATACCAGGAGATAGAGAAAAGAATTCCAGGTTGAATGAGGACTCACAGAATTTTGATTTGAGGTCCCGATTTTTCTGTAAAAAAATCCTAAAGATGGGAATTTACAGTTATAATCGAAAAGCGGTCCAAATAGAGATGTTCTCTGGAAACGTGCCATCAGAGTACTTGGGATTTATCAGAGGCCCAAAAATGTAGGCCCAGTGATACATGGGGAAAAGTGCTATTAAAATAATATTTTAATGCTGTATCAAAAAAAAGGAGAAGTTACTCGGTCAGCACGATAACCGAGAAAGTGATCAGATAAAGTTCTGGACTTATCTGGATAGTATTGGTTGGCGTGAAAAGGTATCTTTTGGGACCCACCTTGACGCCACATGGCACTGATATGGAGGAAGCATATAAAACTAAGGACACGTATTTCAGTGCAAGACTGGAATTCTCCAGAACCGGTGAGTAAACAGGCTGAGTCAGCAAGTAATTATGAGGGGTGGTGAGTCAGCATGGTGAGGTGTCCGATGATGACATCGCCATGATGATGCAATAAAGGGAGTAAAAAATATAGGAAATTCTTGGGAAAATGATGGCCACAAGTTAAGTGGTGAGTCACCATGGCGAGATGTCCCACGATGACATCACCATGATGATGCAATAAAGGGAGTAAAGAATATAGGAAATTCTTAGAAAAATGGTGGCCACAAGTTAAAGTTCTTGCTAATTACAAAAATGACATCCATAAAAACTATAAATACCCCCCTTGCCATTCATTCTTCATGGCCAAGAGCCCCCTTAGAGAGAGAAGTGAGTTCTAGAGAAAGAAAGTGGAAGAAAGAAAGAAAGAAGGAAGAAGTTCTGGCGGAGTTGGAAGCAGTATAGAGATAGTAGAGTTCTGCTAAGCTAGCCAGGTAGTAACTAATTCTAGCTTTTATGTAATGGATTTGTGATTTGTTGTGCTATTGTTTGGTTGGATTGTTGTCTTATATGTTATGTTAGAAGCTCTACTACATAATGCTATGATCATATGTTATTATTGAGTATGGAAGCACGCAGCATACTTATCTGTACACAGTCACAAGGAAGCACTGTCACACTGCATTACATATATGTTTATGATTATTACTACTGAGATTCCCCCGAATCTCATCCCCAATGTATAACCCATGACAGGGAGGTTATGTTAAACTGATTTTTGAGAATGCTGAAAGACGCCGTTATACTGCCTAAATTATGGAAAAATATCAGTAGTGAAGAAAGGAGATAATACGTACTGTGTACGTAGGTACTGTCTAAGGAGTCTGGAAGTGAGTGGACCTAGCAGGTTCATCCAATCTTTCCTGGGTACTTACATAGAATGGTAGTTCTCATGGGAATTACCGAATCAGTTTAAAATCAGTTACTCAGAAAAGATGATGTAAGGAATGTTATACTGCCGGATTTCAGGCAGGAAAGATGTAATAGGAATATGAGAATTTTGTACATGCCTGATGTATAACAATTTATTCTTTGATAATAAATATTGTTTGGCATGTTTGATTGATATGTGATTAATGTATGCATAAGAATATGCAAAGTTGATTGTTGGCGTGAACAGTAACCCGTGGTAAAATAGAGATGTTTGATCTATAATTAAAAATAGTAAATGATTGAATAAATGTATGATATTTTTATGGTAAATAGTAGACATACCAAGATTTGATTTGATATATAGAATGCCTAATTTGGATGTCTACACATGGAGATATAAATTATCAAAGTTGGGACCAAATTGCTGGACTCAAGAGAAAAATGCTGGATGAACAGTAAAGTTGTAACGTTGACTGACGTTGACTTGGTCAAGGCGTGGTCAACGAGTTATTTTTACTTGAAAGAGTATTGAGTTAGCTTCATGTAGAAATTTGAACCACTTTATTCCAATTTTTCTATAATTAGTTATGATTTTTCGAAGTCAGGTCACTCATCTGGAATTTACACAGTGAATAGTACTCGATAAGAGTAAAACTCCAGATTGAGAAATTGGACTTCAATGACCTTAAAAGTGGTTCTAAATGCTACCAATTGATTCCTAAGACGTACGAAACTAAGAATGTTTCAGCGTGGCCACCGGAGTGTGGTGTAACCTGAAGTTTGAGGTGGTTCTCAATTAGCCTTTAAAATTGAGGTTGTAAAGGCTACCAAGAGCCTGTTGTAATCTTGGTGTTTATAGTGGATTAGAAAATCTCAGTAGAAAGTTGAGGACTAGAAGTAGGTCAAGGAAAGACCGAATCAGGATAAATTATCTGTGCAAATTCTTCTTCGTTAACTTTTTGATTTCCATTAGTTTATTTTTAAGCAGAGCTTTCAAATCATAATATTTTATTCATCAGATTCTGAAAGAGTTTTCAAAGATTTTTAAAAGTTGTCATTCACCCAATTCACCTTTCTTGGGTGACTCGGCCTATCTACCTGAAACTAACAATAACCACTTTCCACTTGTTATATATGCTAATATGATATTTGTGAGTATTTGTGAAACATGGAATTGACTTATATTATTATTATATATGCCTATGAGCTACAATTATATGTTATTATTGAAATTGCCTTGTGGGACTTAGTACTATAATACGATTAATATGTTATGGAAGAGTACCATGATAAATATGTTTTTAAATATGAGTTATCTTATAAAGTACCATGATATCTTTGTCATGGAATACGTTAATGTAATATGAATTACATGCATATATGGAGAAACACAAATGATTTATGTTTCTAAGTATCAAAATATATATAACTTGAGAAAATGATTTATATTCTTAGTATCATTATATATGCTGTAAAAATAGTTACAATATAGCGTAACATGACTACGATAATCAGGTTGGGTTGATGTTGAAGTATATTATTTGACCACTGTGTAAAGTGAAACATCCTCCCCTACAGCCCTCAGAGTACACTTGCGGAAGCTATACTAGCTCTTCTTCTGCCTAAACTCCGGCAGCATAACCGCTACACTTCATCTGTACAAAGAACTGAACCGTACTGATTCGGTAATTCCCTCATGAGAACTACCATTCTACGTAGTACCCAGGAAAGACTAGATGAACCGGCTAGGTCCACTCACTTCTAGCCTCCTTAGACAGCACTACGTACACAGTACTTATCATATACTGATGTTCAGTCTTTACTCCGGCAGCATAACGGCGTCTCTTAGGATTCTCTAAATCCACTTCAGCATAACCTCCCTGTAATGGGTTATGGATGGGGATGAGATTCGGGGGAATCTCAGTAGCAACAATCATAACAATATATGTAATGCAGTGTGACAGTGCTTGCTTGTGATTGTGTACAGATAAGTATGCTGCGTGCTTCCATGCTTAATAACATATGACCATAGCATTACAGCAGAGCTTCAGACATAACATATAAGACAACAATCCAACCAAACAATAGCACATCAAATCACAAAGCCATTACATAGAAGCTAGGATTAGTTACTACCTGGCTAGCTCAGCAGAACCCTACTATCCTTATTCTGCTTCCAGCTCCGCCAGAACTTCCTTACTTCCTTTTCTCCTTTCTCTTTTCCTTCCTTCTCCTTCTCTCTCTTCTTTCTCTTTCTTTCCCTTGCTCCTGCGTGCAAATGAAGGCCATGGGGGGTATTTATAGCCTCCCTCAATGGCACAACCGTAAATACCATGAACTTTGATCCTGCGGTCCTGGTTTTTCCTGGAATTTCCTATTTTCTTTAATTCCTCATTTACTGCATCAGCGGGACAACTCACCGGGACACCTCAGCAGCATATTTTTCACATGTCACAATTCCCTGGACACCTCAGCAGCTGACTTACCGGTCCAGTCTCTTGCCTCGTAATGCGTGCCCTCAACTTTATCTGCTTTCTGCAGACTAATGCCATGTGGCGACTGGAAGAGACCTTACACGCTTCCCAATGCCACCCAGATAAGTCCCTGACTTTATCTGATCATTTCCTCGGTTATCGTGCCTCCTCGGTTTTTGTGCCAACCGAGTAACTTTATTCTACTAAACCATTACTTTAATGCCATGTGGCATCTTGTGGGACCCATGAGTATACCTTATCAGTTTACTTCATGGTTTCCAGATAACCTTTCCTGTATCTGATATCCTGCCTCCGGTCTATCTCCAACCGGGTAACTATCTCTCTTGGACCTTCACCACTCTTGGCCCGTACGCTTAGCGCCACTTTAGTCACTAGTCGCGACCTCAACATCATCTTGTCGCGACCTTACAATTCTGTGTACATTAGTCGCGACCAAAACATCTTCTCGTCGCGACCAAAACATTCTATCGTCGCGACCACAACACATTTTAGTCGCGACCATAACACTTTTTAGTCGCGTCTAAGGCTTTCTGCCACTATTAGTCGCGATATCACTGCTTTCTAGTTGCGACCATACTTCTTTTACGTCGCGACCATAATGCTTTCTCGTCGCGTATCGCTCTTTCTATAACCACTAGTCGCGACCATGCTTTACTCTAGTCGCGACCAGAACGGTCAGCTCATAACTCTTCAACCTTTGACCTTTACATCACCCCAAATGGCCATTCTACCCCTTGGGACTTCCACTGTTTACACATAAGTCCCCGTACCTTTACTTACTCGCAGCTTAGTCCCTAAAAACTCTCTTATGTCTCTGGGACTTCTGCTCAAAAGGGGTCTGGTAGCCTCTCATTCTCAGGCTATTTCCGTGTCTCAAGGCCTGAAAATTAGGATGTTACATTTCTCCTCCCCTTTAAATAAATTTCGTCCTCGAAATTTAATCAGTACCATAGCCAAATTAACTTAACATATGGCAAAGTACTCATCATAACTTTACATCTCTTCGTAACATGCCTTTCTTTCTCTGGGTTAATCCAATCAGAGTTGAAATCTACTTTCCTCTTATGGACCACTTACTGCACTTATGAGTAGTGTCCATTTCTTTCATATGAAATTCTCTCGAATATTACTGTATTCGGGAATTTCTTCTAACTACTCATCATACTTTAAGCATCATATTCTTACTACTTCTCTTGATATCTCGCAGACTGCTTTAAAATCTGCAACATTTCATCTTTCTTTGCACTTAACATCATACAGAGAGAGGACTTACGCAGCTATTCTTTCTTTACTTTGCTGCTAAACAAAAGCACCTACTCTAATATGCATAATGCTTGGCCAACATACTGCAGGACTGCATACCTGCTTATGAATGCAAAGCTCTAATATCGGAGCTTAAGCATTCCTGTTCTAACTAGGCACAGCTCTAACACTCGGAGCTTGCATAGTTTTAGCATAACATAAGGCCTAGCATCTCATGCAAGGAGTGAAAACTCTCATTTTCTATTCTCTTTCATAGCATAACATTCAAACATCTGATTCCTACCAAACAGGGAGCCTCTCTGTCTGTTCATACAATGCACATCTCTAGGTGCGTGTCATATTACACGTTTACTACCGTGTATCTCATTACATGCCTTTGATACGTTATCATGGCATATCTAGCCCACTCTAGCTATCTCATGGTGTATTTCACCCTTTCATAACTTATCTTGTCTTATCACAAGACTAACATAAGACTGGCTTTCTCTTTTTCATAGAACTGAGTTCTATCTCAGCTTTGCCTTAGACCTTCTTCTCTAGGTCTTCTCTAGCCTTTTAATCTCTTTACCCCTCATCTGGGTAATCTTTATCTACTCATACTTTTCTATTCTTATTACATTGAGGATTTTCTTCTCTGCTTCTCAGAGGATTCTCTTCTCTGCTTCTTATTACACAGAGGATTCTCTTCTCTGCTTCTCAGGCATACTTCTACAAAACTTTGAATCTCAGTACTCAGATTTAAACTTGGACTCCATCTTCGTTTAAGGGAAAACTAAGTTCAGTCTATAGACTAGAGGCTACCTGAGGAAAATCATTATAAAACAATTTCTCTGGGTCAGCTTATCAACTAGTGAAACTTCCTTACCTTAACTTCATCTTTGGCATTCATCTTCCCAAAGAGATACTACATCGTACTCATGTCTCATTACTTTCCTTAGGCTAGGTCTAACTGCGACCTCGGGATCTAACTACGATCAACCGTTAGCCTCTTCAGAATCTAACTGTGACTCTGGATCTGTTAGGATCTAACTGCGACCCTGGAGCCATGCTAGGATCTAACTGTGACCCTCCAGAATCTAACTGCGATTCTGTTGTACTGTATATCTCCCGAAGATCTTAAACCAACAGACTAAGTTATAAGGTTAACTGCTTCCACCTGTTGATAACTCCATAAAAATTTTATAGCCTCACATCATTTACCCAGACTTTACTTACTTCCTCTCTTACTCAGGAGTTCCTTCTCATCTTTCTTACTTTACTGTGGCTTACCATTGGCTTGTGCCATCATGGTCTAACCACCTGCCATTGCATTCTACTGCTATGGCCTCATCATAACTCATCTGTGCTCTAACTGTGAACCATTTAAACTATGCTCCAACTGCGAGCATCCTGTATCAGATCCAACTCTTATCTGAAGAGTGATCTATACTCATCTGAATCTAGCTCTATCTGAGAGCCATCTGTTTCAGATTCAACTCTTATCTGAAGAGTGATCTAAAAACAATCTCTTTACTCTTATCTGCTTTCTTTTTGTCTACCATTCCTTTCAACAGAAATGGTCCTGAGTACTATATTCATAAGTCTGCAGAATTACCCGAGTAACTTCAAACATATCTGAATATCATAACTTATTGTCCCATGAACTGAGACTATCTATCATCCTCAATACATATCTCATTACATGTCATATGGTATGGGAGCAACATACTTTCTCATCTCATATATACTCTACCCTTCATGCACTGTAAAAGGGAGTATTCATTTATCATGGCATACTCTAACATGCATGTCATCATATGACAATTGCAAGGAGATGCAACTATCATAACTTATGGCATCATAAGCCATATCATCATCATACTTTGCTCAACCATCCATCAGACTAACTAAACCTCAAGGCATATTTTATTTATCATATCGCCTATCATATCTTGGTCAGTCATCCTGAAACATTTGTCTATCTCAGGCTGCCACGCTACCCTCTTATTAGGGTACAGACTCAACCCTTCATCACTCTTTCTTACATAGGGGAGTCACTGTATCCCGTAATCTGTGGCTACCTTCTACTATCTCATTTCTTCTTTTGTCTATCTATCAGTCTCAGTCTATTCTTGACCAGACTGTGGTTCCTTATCGGCCTTTACTGTAACAGCCTAGAACCCCTTTACAAAGATATTATCCGCTTTCCCCTTAGGTAGGCTTGGTGCCCACATGAGGTCACGGTTTTATTTTCCAGACACACGAGCCACAGCCCCTAAGCACCTGAAAACGCATCTTTCTCTTAATCCTAGAGAACTTCAGTCGCCTAGATCTCATTCATTATCTTTTACTATTCTTTCTATTCTTTAGGGTACTCTACCCTAGATCTCTGTGATGGAATCCCTCTGCTTAGGGAATTTTAACTCTTTACCTATTAACCATCACGTCCTTAGCCTTAGCCTTAGGCCATATCAAACATCATCACATCTCTAGCCTTTAGGCTATGCCCTAGGATTACTCCGAGGCAAACTTCATACTAGCTATCCCATTCTAGCTCTCAGGTCTTTTATTCAACTAGGTTGAATAAGGCTTTTACCATGTAGATCCACTCCTCGTAATCACATGGAGGATCTGTCTCATTCTAGCTATCTCATCTAGCTAGCTCATCTTAACTTATCATTATCATCCTTTGCGGCCTATCCTACCTAGCAAGGATGACTTGCTTATTGGAGTTGCCAACTTCCTCTATGCATGGCTTCTCCACTCAAGCTCTATGTTCATGCTTTGTGTTCACCTGTCTTTTCCTTTACAACGAAACATGAACACCTCTTATTCCATCTAGGAGCTTTATCTCCACGGGCTCTTCTAAACCCATAATAGTCCCGATCTGAATCTTCTAATGTCATACCAGGACATCTCTGTCATTCCATCGCGATATGAGTATTGGGTAATCGCTATTCATAGCCTCTATGATTCTTCATTACCCTTAACTCCTCACGACTTATCATTTCTATTCTTTAGTCGTGACCTACAGCTTCAGACGTCGCGTCCTTAACATTTTCTGTCTTCTAGTCGCGACCTAAATCTTCTGTCGTCGCGACCTTAACCTTTCTATGTCGCGACTCAACTCCTCTACCGTCGCGACCAGGATATTTTCTCATCGCGACTTATGTCTCTTCACGTCGCAACCATAGCCATTTCTAGTCGCGACATTAAACTTTTCTCGTCACAACCTTAGCTCTCTGTTAAATAACGTCGCGACCTAGGAACATACTCGCCGCGACCAAATCTTTCTGTGAATAACCGTCGCGACCTATAAACTTATGCGTCACGACTAAACCTCTCATTGAGGCTACCAGTCGCGATATAAACCACGTTAGTCGCGACCGGAGTGCTATTCTGTCGTACTCAAGGGCTAAATCAGAGCATCACTGAGCCAGAACCTTCTGTTCTGTGCCAGAATCTTATGCTCTGAACCAGAGTCCTTTCTGGTTGGTGCCAGAACCTCTTGCTCTGATACCAAAATGAAACATCCTCCCCTACAGCCCTCAGAGTACACTTGCGGAAGCTATACTAGCTCTTCTTCTGCCTAAACTCCGGCAGCATAACCGCTACACTTCATCTGTACAAAGAACTGAACCGTACTGATTCGGTAATTCCCTCATGAGAACTACCATTCTACGTAGTACCCAGGAAAGACTAGATGAACCGGCTAGGTCCACTCACTTCTAGCCTCCTTAGACAGCACTACGTACACAGTACTTATCATATACTGATGTTCAGTCTTTACTCCGGCAGCATAACGGCGTCTCTTAGGATTCTCTAAATCCACTTCAGCATAACCTCCCTGTAATGGGTTATGGATGGGGATGAGATTCGGGGGAATCTCAGTAGCAACAATCATAACAATATATGTAATGCAGTGTGACAGTGCTTGCTTGTGATTGTGTACAGATAAGTATGCTGCGTGCTTCCATGCTTAATAACATATGACCATAGCATTACAGCAGAGCTTCAGACATAACATATAAGACAACAATCCAACCAAACAATAGCACATCAAATCACAAAGCCATTACATAGAAGCTAGGATTAGTTACTACCTGGCTAGCTCAGCAGAACCCTACTATCCTTATTCTGCTTCCAGCTCCGCCAGAACTTCCTTACTTCCTTTTCTCCTTTCTCTTTTCCTTCCTTCTCCTTCTCTCTCTTCTTTCTCTTTCTTTCCCTTGCTCCTGCGTGCAAATGAAGGCCATGGGGGGTATTTATAGCCTCCCTCAATGGCACAACCGTAAATACCATGAACTTTGATCCTGCGGTCCTGGTTTTTCCTGGAATTTCCTATTTTCTTTAATTCCTCATTTACTGCATCAGCGGGACAACTCACCGGGACACCTCAGCAGCATATTTTTCACATGTCACAATTCCCTGGACACCTCAGCAGCTGACTTACCGGTCCAGTCTCTTGCCTCGTAATGCGTGCCCTCAACTTTATCTGCTTTCTGCAGACTAATGCCATGTGGCGACTGGAAGAGACCTTGCACGCTTCCCAATGCCACCCAGATAAGTCCCTGACTTTATCTGATCATTTCCTCGGTTATCGTGCCTCCTCGGTTTTTGTGCCAACCGAGTAACTTTATTCTACTAAACCATTACTTTAATGCCATGTGGCATCTTGTGGGACCCATGAGTATACCTTATCAGTTTACTTCATGGTTTCCAGATAACCTTTCCTGTATCTGATATCCTGCCTCCGGTCTATCTCCAACCGGGTAACTATCTCTCTTGGACCTTCACCACTCTTGGCCCGTACGCTTAGCGCCACTTTAGTCACTAGTCGCGACCTCAACATCATCTTGTCGCGACCTTACAATTCTGTGTACATTAGTCGCGACCAAAACATCTTCTCGTCGCGACCAAAACATTCTATCGTCGCGACCACAACACATTTTAGTCGCGACCATAACACTTTTTAGTCGCGTCTAAGGCTTTCTGCCACTATTAGTCGCGATATCACTGCTTTTTAGTCGCGACCATACTTCTTTTACTTCGCGACCATAATGCTTTCTCGTCGCGTATGGCTCTTTCTGTAACCACTAGTCGCGACCATGCTTTACTCTAGTCGCGACCAGAACGGTCAGCTCGTAACTCTTCAACCTTTGACCTTTACATCACCCCAAATGGCCATTCTACCCCTTGGGACTTCCACTGTTTACACATAAGTCCCCGTACCTTTACTTACTCACAGCTTAGTCCCTAAAAACTCTCTTATGTCTCTGGGACTTCTGCTCAAAAGGGGTCTGGTAGCCTCTCATTCTCAGGCTATTTCCGTGTCTCAAGGCCTGAAAATTAGGATGTTACATAAAGCCACCATTCAGAGCTCAATGATTAGTCCTTTACCCTACCCCAACAGTTCCAGGAGGGGTCATAACACCTAAATAGTTCCAAGAGGGGGAACACATGGTCTGATCTTGTACACTATGGTCTTTGGCCAACCCACACACTACATGATCAGTGAGCTTTTTGAGTAGCCAATCACTTGGTAAACAATTTAGCCCATAGGTTCGTGTCAGGAGATATAAGGAGGTTAGGTAGATTGATAAGGATATAGGCAAATTGGTAATAGAGCATGTTTTATAAAAATTGAGATAAATTATTATTACTATTGTTATGTTTTATAACTATCCCACTTGACACCTTATGAGTACATATTGGTATATATTATGAGTAGGATTAGTTGTTATTGAGACTTTTGTCTCACCGATGGTTATTTTTCAAGTAAAGGCTCTAGAATTGCTCCATTAGGGAAAGCTCTAGAGGCATAAGCTTGAGATAGCTTCTATAAAAGCTTTATGATTGTTTATGTACTTTGATGTATATTGCCACTTAGGGCCATTTTACATACTTTGATTTGATGAGAGATAGTTTAACTTGTACTTTTGATTGAAATGATTCATGATGTGTGCTAGTAGTTGGCCGGAGGCCATTAGGTTTATGTATGTTGTTAGGATAGGCTGGATCACCTAAGAAGGGTGAATTGAATATTTGCTGGATTATAAAAAATTTGTTGAAACTCTTTTAAAATTCTTTTGCAATCTGATCAGTGAAATAGATAAGCTTGAAAACTTTGATCAGATAACTAAAATGAGTTGCTGGAAATATAAAGAGTTAAGGAAGAGAAAAATCACACAGAATAATTATCATAGTTTGGTTCTTCCTTGACCTATGTCTAGTCCTCAACTTCTCACTGAGATTTTAATCGACTATCTCCCTAAGATTATAACAGGCTCTTGGTAGCCTTTACAACCTCAATTTTAATGGCTAATTGAGAACTACATCAATCCTGAGGTAACAATACTCCCCCTTATAGAGACAAGAGCAAATCCCATATTGAATCCTTGATTCCAAGGTTTGGTCTTAGATTTGGATAAGGATGATGAAATATAAAACTCTCTCAGATAGAGTAAATGATATAGTGTAGTGCTTGATATTTTTCTCTCTCAATATATGATGATGGTACATAATGAAGAACAGAGAGTTGGAAGTTTTTTCAGTCTAATGATATTTTGACATTTTGATGATGCATTCATGGCTCGTATAGTGTTTGCTTAATTTTGAATGCTCTTCTATTTATATCTAAAGTTGAGCTTTTGACCGTTGAACATAATCTCTTTCTCTATTGATCTTGTCTTCTTCCATTGAGAATATGACTGTTGAAACTAGCCGTTGAAGCTTCTGACACAAAGTGCCTTTTTACCGTTGAGAGTATGTTGGCTTTAATCTTTGTCTAATCTTATTCTAATCATATATTTAGATACCTTAAATGAAGTTTGACATAATCAAGAGAAGTTTTGGTAATAATCGTTGAGTACTTACTTTCTTCCATCTTCTGATTATCTTTGAGTTCAGGAATAATAGTCATCTTTCAATTATCATAACCTTATCTATTTAACTCCAAACATAGCAAATGACCTATCCCTAGAAAGCTATCAGTATCTATCCCAAGATATGATCAATTTAGTGAGTAAATATCATGGCCAAAGCATTAATCCTATGTTCCATATTACGAACAGTATATCTCCCTCATATGAGACTCTTTGTGATGAAATTGATGTCATTGAACTGTATTCAGAGTCTAGTTTCATATGAATCAAGTTTTATCTCAATTTGATAAGTAGATCTTGAGATATGGTCAAAATACTTAACCTATGTCGACGTGAAGTAGAACAGAGTAGTGAAAATTGAAGAGATTAATCGATTAGTTAATCCATTAATTGTCATTAATGGATTAATACAGAAAAATAGACATTTTGAGTTGATTTATCAATCATATCTTCTCCCTTTGCTATTCCTTCACTCCTTTGTTTAGTCGATCAAGAGTTCGATTAATTTTTTGATTCTTGAACTTGATTAATTGAATTCATAGTCAATTAATTTCTTCTTCTTCCAATGCCTTCTTCACAGTTCCTCCATATTAATTGAATCAAATTGTGATTAATAAAATTAGAGTTTGATTAATGTTCAATTTCCATACTGAACCTTAATGAATTACCCAATCTATTAATGTCTCCATGTTATGTGCTTGAACTGATCTGGAATCTTGGCTTCTAATCTTAATTATGTAATCACTTCATTTAATTGAATTGTTAATAGATAAAGACTTGATATATGAAGTGATTATTGATGCAATAGATTGAAGATCGAAGAGAATGAATCAGAGAATGATATGTTTGCATACTCATTTAGTTGAATTCATAGTTGGTAGTTTGAGCAATGATTGAGTATATAAAGAAGTAATAATCAACTCATTATAAACACATCAAGTTTAAATAAAGTTTAGATGGCTTTCTTTTAAAAAGTATATTGCATTAATCGATTCCTATTGACTAATTATCATTAATTCAATTAATGAGAAGAATAGAAAATAGAGTCTCGCATTGATCAACATTTTCAACATAATAAATTGATAAGTTAAGTTTCTCTAAATATTTTTCAATGAATAATAATGAGAAACAATAGCAAACATTGGGTTTAAATCAAACATATATAATTCAAAGATAGATGCAACTTATTTCAACATAAACAAAAAAGTATCAGTGAAATATATGGAGTTAATCGAACAACTAATCTATTAATATAAAGTAATCAAATCCTTAGTCGATTAATGTCTCTGGAGGAATTGACACAAAAGGTTATCCATAACATATTAATTGAACACGCAATGGATTAATGTATATTAATCGATTAACCAATAGATTAATAGACTTAACTTTTGAATTCCAGAGAGCAATGACTTTACATTAGTTGAATGATCAATCGATTAATGGACACTTATTAATTGATTGATTGTTTGATTAATTGACATTAATTAATTGACTAATCGATTAACCAATAAAAATTGAACATAGATAATCGATTAACTAATGCATTAATTTATATTAATCTATTATCTAATCGATTAATTCAGTAAATCATTAAAATAACAAAATTGACATAGAAGCAACTTGAATCATGTATGGTAGAATCAAAACATGTAATTAATCAATCTTATATTAAAAATATTTTGTACAAGAAATTGAATCAGATGCTGCTATAAATAAATCAAGTGTAAATGCAGTAATTGAATTTTAAATGTATTGCGACAAGCTCATTTTCTCCCCTATTTATTAAAGCTCTAAAATCATTTTCTCAAAAGTATTATAAAATCATTAAAGACTTCATTTGACATTTTAACATTACTGAAAACTTTTTGCCATTTGTCATCATCAAAACATACTTTTCAACAATCTCCCCGTTTTTGATGATGACAAATCGTTAATGAAAAATAATATTTTTTATGTCTGATATCTCTCCCTATTTGTCATCAGCAAAAAGTTTGAAGGATATCAAATGTAAGATTCAATACTCCATGTTTGACGGGTAATATATTATCATTCTCACTTAAAGTGATGCAAATATAAGAGATAAAGTAAAGCATGAGAAATATTATTAAAAAAATGGCATGATGCAATGTTTAAAATAAGTAGAAAGGGTTTAAAGATACTCATTTGATTTTGGCATGAAAAATTATTGATATTTGAAATATTGTCCCTTCCTCTCTGATTCTTCTAAACATTAAGTCTTCTGCTGTACAACTCTGATTCTTGTTTACATAATTCAGTTCTTTGCACTGAGTTAGATTTTCTTGGATTGCTCAGATTTCAAGTGTAAGTGACTTTTAAGATACCAAAAATTGTTTGGCTAACTTGCAGCTTTGGCACCAAAACTTTGCGGCTTTGAATGGCTTCTTGATATTTCCACTTTTTGAACTAGTGGCTGTATATAAGAGCATCCTTGTAGCTTGTTAATTCTCCTGTAATGATTGCAAAATATTTCTTGCATGGAGAATAGTTAGCATCTTGAAGAAACCTTTCCAACTAAGATATTTTCTTGTTTAATCATGGAAGAGATCATATGTATAACTCATCATCAAAATATAATGAATTAACAGTGAATGCATTTGTGTTATATTAGAAGATGAGCTTTATGGGATAAGATACATATGTGAATGTGAAGCTCCCCTTAATCAATGCAAGATATGAAGAAATATTATAATAGAGTTGAGAGCTCCCCCTTAATTGTACAATTGGCTTAAGCTTTAGAGAAGAGAGACCTTGCTTACTTCTAATCCTACAATCAAATGAGTTTCTTTGTATGCTCATTGAGTCCAAGGGGTTAGATAGAGTAATTTTATTGGTACCAGATAGAGCAATTTTATTAGTACCAAATGTTGGTATCAGGGTACTTTCTGAGTAAATCATTTGATGTGATTTTTTAAATATAATAAAATGATAAAATCTTTTAAGAATAAATTCTATCTCTGTAATGTATAAACTTTCAAGAAATAATATTTCTTTTGAAATAAGATTTTTATACAATTTCTCAAGGATTTGATAGACATATGCCTCAGTCGAAAAATACACACTAGTCAAACTGGAATTCAACTAAATCAATCAAATGAGGTTTTTCAAATCAGTTTCACACAGTAAATTGATTTTCAAATAAAGTATATAAACTTTTATAAAATCAAAATGATTTGATGCATAAACTTGAAATATAATTTTGGATTGTGCATTAATCGATTATATGTTCGATTAATATTCAATAATCAATCAGTCAATTGATTAATTTCACTTATAAGCACACATATCAATATTTAACACTAATTAGTCGATTAGCTGTTCGATTAATCTCAATTAATAGAACAGTTGATCGATTAATTCTATAAAATATAACTCACATACATACATTAGTCGATTAATTAATCGGTTAACACACATATTTCATAAAAATAAACACAATATGATCAAATCGTTGAAGGATAAGAATGCAAACTTTTTTTGAGAAATAATACTTCCTTTGAAATAAAATTAATTAAAAGATAAAACTTTGAAAATAGATTTTAAAACTTGTTAAAACCATGGAAGTTAGAAAATTGTAGAAAAAAAAATATCATATAGCTTCACTTTGAAAGATCAAGTGGGATAACATTTTAAATATCAAAGTTAACACGTTAGAAAATCTTCAAGAGCAAAATTCATATGGATAAGTGTTAGATGAAAGGGCTTTGCACGATGAAGATTCAAAGACTTTGCTCATACTAAAATAGTAGATTTTTGAAAAATGATGAACTATAACCTATTAGTCCAAACTACTATCATGTTAAATAGGTTCCAGCCGCGAATACAAGTCACTCTGTTGAAATGATTAACACATTTTTATGCTTGTAATAACTCAGCCAGTAAGGGATGTGCACATTAAGCATAAGGCTCTTATGTATTTTAATCTTTCTGTGAGGATAGGCTTGAAATTCATATAAATGATTAACTCGTTAGACAGATAGTAAGTCTAACTCATTGGATAAGAGGACTAAGAAATTCAAGTATAGAATAGCATATTAAGATCAACGATAAATATTACAGAAATATCTTCAAGATGGATTTGAAGCATTTCTGAAATTTTCACTCAAATATATTAACTTCCAACTTTGAAAAAAAAATTGAATGCTAATAAAATGTATTTTTCAAATCAAATTTATGCAAGTGAAGACATGAGTATTTTCAAAATCAAATGTATTTTCATATTTTCATAGATAGTCGATTAATTTTTTCTTCTTCCAATGCCTTCTTCACAGTTCCTGCATATTAATTGAATCCAAAATTGATTAATTGTGGTTAATCAAATTGGAGTTTGATTAATGTTCAATTTCCACATTGAACCTTTATCGATTATCTAATCTATTAATGTCTCCATGTTCTGTGCTTGAACTGAACCAGAATCTTTGCTTATGATCTTAATCCTATAATCACTTTATTTAATTGAATTGTTAGTAGATAAAGACTTGATATATGAAATGAGGATTGATGCAATAGATTTAAGATCGAAGAGAATGAATTAGATAATGATATGATCGCATGCTCATTTAGTTGAATTCATAGTCGGTAGTTTAAGCAATGATTAAGTGTATAAAGAAGTAATAATCAACTCATATTATAAACACATCAAGTTAAAATAAAACTTAGATGGCTTTCTTTTGAAAAGTATACTGCATTAATCGATTACCTAATCGATTAATCATCATTAATTCAATCAATATTTCAATTAATGAGAAGAACAGAAAACAAAACATCACATTGATAAGAATTTTCAACATAAATTGATAAGTTAAGTTTCTCTAAAGATTTTCTATTGAATAATAATGAGAAATAGAAGCAAACTTTGGGTTTAAATCAAACATATATAAATTCAAAGATAGATGCAACTAATTTTAACATAAACAGAAAACAAAAAAGTATCAGTGAAATATATGGAGTTAATCGAATAACTAATCCATTAATATAAATTAATTGAATCCTTAGTCGATTAATGTCTCTAGACGAATTGACACAAAAGGTTATTTAGAACATATTAATCAAACAATCAATAGATTAATGTATATTAATCGATTAACCAATCTATTAATGGATACTCATTAATTGATTAATCGTTCGATTAATTGACATTAATCGATTGACTAATCGTTTAACCAATAAAAATTGAACATAAAATATTTTGGATAATAGATTAACTAATACATTAATTTACATTAATCGTTTACCTAATCAATTAATTCAGTAAATCATTAAAACAATAGTATTGACACAGAAGCAACTTGAATCACGTTTGGTATAATCAAAACATGTAATTAATCAATCTTGTATTAAAAATAATTTGTACAAGAAATTGAATTAGATGCTACTCTAAATAAATCAATTGTGAATGTAGTAATTTAACTTTAAACGCATTATGAAAAGCTTCATTTTCTCCCTTATTTGTTAAAACTTTAAAATCATTTTCTTAAAAGAATTATAAAACTATTAAAGGCTTCATTTGATATTTTAACATTACTGAAAACTTTTTGCCATTTGTCATTATCAAAACATACTTTTTAACATATGTGACTTGTGGAACCACTTCTGAACTATTGGTTATATTAAGAGTATTACTCAATATCTTGATTGTGATTTGGGCCTATGTGATGATTTTCCCAAGATCGAGACCCGGTGTGAGATAATTGTGTTATTATTGTGTTAATCAGAGGCATGAACTTTAATAACCATGTTAGTAGGGTATAAACCTTTCTAACATGATTTTGCATGTGAAAGTTTTGTTAGATTCTATTATCCATGATAGACCTTTTAAATGTTTGGTTATTTATTTTCTATAATGGATATATTGATGATTCAGTTAAACTGTTTTTAACTTTGATATGTTTTCAAAGGGGATGGTCTTTTATATCATGGTTGACTATTTTGAAGTTAAGATTTCTTTACAACCATAGTAGTCTTTTAAGTGGTCTAACAAGTTTCTTTTCTACCATAATTACTTGTTGATTTAGAAAAGTTTTTTTATAACTATAATAGCTTAAAATGATTAATCAAACCTTTTTCTACCATGATTGGGTTTGAACGATTAGAGACTCTCTTCCACTATGGTAATTTTGGAATAACTAATTCTCTTCTCTACAATAGTGGTGGACTAGAAATTATTTTAAGTGGTTAAATGGTTTTAAAGAAGGTTAATTATTGTGATTAGTAGGAGATTTTACACATTCTCTCTCCATCTTGAACAGGGGCACTAGTGGCATACTCTATGCGTGGGAGTTGTTCGTCACAGGAAAATTCATTCTTTTCTTCTAGAGGTAAATTTTGAAACTCAATGCACTTGTTCATAATATCTTCCAATAAATTCTCTAAAATCCCATGATTTGTAACTTGAAAAATCATACACCTACATAAAAAATTGCATCTTTTTTATAAATGAAGCATCCTTTCAAGTGCTCTGTTTTCACGCTATAGGAACAAAGTAAGGAAAAAGGATGCATCGTATAATTTTAGAGTAATGAAACCCAATGATTTGTGAATTGAAAAATTACACACCCAGATAAAAAATTCCATTTTTTTATAAACGAAGCACACATTCAAGTACTCTATTAGCAAGATTGATTATTCCTATATGAACATTGACGATTAATTTCTAAAAAAGTAAGCATGGATGAACTTAGAGGTTGGAAGGGAGAGGGTGTTTTTTTGTCGTTGTGGGCATTTTGGTATTTTCACATTGTAACTAATGAAAGTTAAATAATTTTAATAGGGCTGTCACTTTTGCCCCAATTTTGATAGTTGAGAGGTATTTTTGCACCCAAAAAAGTTTATGGTGTTGAGCGCACCTTAGGCAAAAGTTTATTATTAAATTTGTACCTTTGCGCTAAAAAGAATTGCACTATATTTTGACTTCTATGTGTTGGTATAATATCCAGTACCAATATACACCGGTATATATTGGATACATATACTTAAAAAGTATTAAAATACTTTTTATAAATAAAATATTGGGAAAATTAGGGGAAATCAACCATTAGAAATTTAATTGGTGAGAATGATAATTTTTTATACATACAGAGTGTTAGGAAATGGGCCAGTCCACCCATGGTGGATTAGCCCAAGTCCATGAGAGGCAGAAAGGGAGGGAACGGTTGAGTTTTTTGAATGGAAAAAAATGAGGGAGTGGGAAGTTATATCCCACTCCACCCACCACATACACACGCATACGAAAAGAGAAGAAAGAGCAAGTTTAAGTTTTCCAAGAAAAGGCTCTCTCTCGGTAGAAAGCAAAGTGTGAGTTTTGGGTTCATTTTCCTCCTTTGTTCTGGCTTCTTTGTTTTTAGAAGTGCTTCCCGGTGCTCTATTTTCTTCCACTGGTGTCATTTGCTGTGAAACATACCAGAGTCCATTCACGGTGCTCCGGTTGTGCGTGGCTACTTCGGTAAACAGAAAAATATCCAAGGTACGCCCGAAGAACCTTCAGTGGCATCAGAGCCGATTCTGTGCTTCCGCTTATTTTCTATGTTTTTTTCGTTTTTTATGGTTATACACTGTTCTGCATGCTTATTATGGTTTCCAAGTATTTATTTCATGATAATATGCATAGAGCATTCATTGAAACCGTAAACAGAAGCATAAAGAACGTAAAACCAAAACAGAGGCTTCGTTTTTAGAATTGGGTCATTCATAACAATGTTTTTAGGCTATGATATTAGTACCATTGCGTAGATCTCAAAAAAATGAAGAAAATGACACCAAGAACGTCGAAATCGGACGTCGGACGGAGAAGTTACGGAGGAAAAATGAGTCGGGTCCATCGGACCCGACCCGTTTTCCAGTCGGGTCTGTGTGACCCGGCTGGTGTAACATCCCTAATTTCTGTACTAAGTTGTATGTACAGATTGAATAAAATATATGAGATGTTTAGGAAAATATGTGGCCATATTTATGTAAAGAAAAGGATTAATTGGAAGAGGAAGAAAGTCTAAGAGCCAAAGTGCAAAATTACGAAAATGCCACTGTGATGCCCTAAGAAACCAGAAGTAAATGGAGGGCATTTTGGTCATTTCACACAATGGATGGATATCAGAGGAAATTTGATAGTAAATTATTATAATTAATATGATAATTTATGGAGTTGATAGAAGTCAAAAAGGAGTCCTGTAGAATTAATTATGGAATTTACGGTGAAAAAGGACACCGATAAAGGGTTAAAGGAAACATATATAATTTTTAACAGGACTTCTAGGTCTCATAAAATTATGAAACTTTGTAGAGAATTCATTTTATATTAGAATGAATTTCTAAAAATGTTAGAACAATTAAAGGAGGTGTTTAGCATTTATTCTGAGATCAGGATAATTTCAGGATATCGGTATAAGGAAAGTACATTGGGATTTATGCCAATTAGCTATTGGACCTAAAAGAGGCCCAACCTTTCGTCCTAGGCCATCCCAATAAGGCCCAAAAGTTATCTTGGAGCCCAAGTCCAAATAATAAATAATTTATGGATTTTTGAAAAGAAAGAAAAAGATAATAAAGTAAGAATTAGGTGTTGCACATGGTGGGACCCACAAGGACACAAGAATGGCACCCAAAAAGAGGAAGGGTTAGGTGTTCCAAGGGAGCCCATGCTAGTGATGTCATGGTGGTAAGGTCTTGAGTGAAAAGTGAAAAGACATTGCAAGATCAAACCTTTAACCATTAGATCAAATAGTTTCCAAAGTGATCTTGGCCTTCAAATGGCACATGACTTTTGCTATAAATACCCCCCCTTTTCCATTCATTCTTCACACCCAAGAGCTCCTTTAGGGAGAGAAGTGAGTTCTAGAGAAAGAACGTGGAAGAAAGCAAGGAAGAAGCAAAGAAGAAGCAAGGGTCTTGAAAGAGCAAGTAAGGTGAGTTGATGCTCTTCACTTTACCATTTCGGTTTGCACTGTTCATGATAGAAGAAAATGGAATTTCAATGATTGAATGCTTCCATTGAGTTTATATGATGATTTTGTGTAGGATTGGAAAGGTTTTAAACCTTGGAAACCATTGGAATTAAAGGTTATAATGTTGAAAATTCCTCACGGTTACTGTTCACTCACGTGAACAGTGATTTGAATTTCATGATTTTGATACTTCCAATGGTCTTAAAATGAGATTTTGTGTGGGGGAAAGTGGAGGAACAAGTATGGGAAGCATTGGAATCAAAATGAGAATTTTTGAAAGAATTATGCATGTTTTTCAAATCTGTCCGGAACAGTGTATAGTTGCTGGAATTTGGTTGTTTTGAGTTCATAAATGGATTCAAAAGGTAAAATTGTGTAGGGTAAGGTCAAGACATCAATTGATTCAAAGGTCAAGTCTATTGGTAAAGATTAAAGGATGTTATGTTACTTAAAGTAAGCTTAGTGTTCAAGAGAAGTTAGATTGTAATGGTTGGATGGTAATGTGATGTTAGGATTTGCTTGGTGTGCTCAAAAGAGGGCAGCCACATAGCAAGGAAAAGTAAGAAGGAAGAAGCAAAGTTAAAGTGGAAAGAAGTAAAGCAATAAGGTAGTAAACTTACCCTAAACTTGTATGTATTGAATGTTATGCTTGATTGTGCTATGACTTTGTTGAATTGTGTGCATATGTGTATATGATTGAAGCTCTGTTTCTATGATTACCTTGGCCAATTGTATTTCATATGTTACATGGAAGCATGCACATTACACAATGTTTACACTTTCACAAGCAAGCACAAGTATTTACTTTAATGCATGCATTGTTTAGTACCGTTTGCTACTGAGATTCCCCCGAATCTCATCCCCTATTTATAACCCATTACAGAGAGGTTATGTCGAAGTGAATTTTGAGAATGCTGTAAGACGCCGTTATGCTGCCGATTTTCAGACTGAACATAAGGAGATGATACGTACTGTGCACGTAGGTACTGTCTAAGGAGTCTGGAAGTGAGTGGACCTAGTCGGTTCATCCAGTCTTTCCTGGGTACTTACGTAGAATGGTAATTCTCACGGGAATTACTGAATCAGTACAAGATCAGTTATTTTTACAGATGAAGTATAGTAGTTATACTGCCGGATTTCAGTCTAAGAAAGATGTAATAGAGATACGAGGATTTTGTTCATGCCCTGTTGTATAAAGATTTATTATTTAATGATAAGTATTGTTTGGCATGTTTGTTTGACATGTGATTGATGTATGCATATGTATGTAAAGTTGCTTGCTGGAATTTGCCACCATGAACAGTAACTCGTGGTGATATAGTGATGTTTGATCTATAATTAAAAATAGTAAATGATTAAATAAATGTATGATATGTTTATGATAAATAGTAGACATACCAAGCTTCGATTTGATATATAGAATGTCTCATTTAGATGTCTACACATGGAGATACAAATTATCAAAGTTGGGACCAAAATGCTGGATTCAGGAGAAAAACGCTGGATGAACAGTAAAGTTGTAACTTTGACTGACGTTGACTTGGACAAGGAATGGTCAACGAGTTATTTTTCCTTGAAATAGTATTGAGTTAGCTTCATTTAGCAATTTGAACCACTGCATTATGATTTTTGTAGAATTAGTTATGATTTTTCGAAGTCAGGTCACTCATCTGGAATTTACATAGTGAACAGTACTCGATAAGAGTAAAACTCCAGATTGAGAAATTGGACTTCAATGACCTTGAAAGTGGTTCTAAATACTACCAATTGGTCCCTAAGACGTACGAAAATAAGGATGTTTCAGCTGGAGGTCAGGGACGATCAAAATGGCGTCGTTTTGATCCTCCCCTAAATGACGTCATTTTGCTTCTGGGAAAAAAAAAAGAAACAGAATGTTGTCTGTTTCTGCGGACTGGGCTGTGTTCAGCCCAGTCCGTCCGTACAAAAAAAAAACATTTTTTTTGGGCCACAGTGAGTAGGGCCATTGAAAAAAAAATAATTAAAAAAAAATTTGGCTGCGGGGGTTTAAAAAAATTATTATTTTTTATTTATTTTATTAAAAAAAATTATTATTTTTATTTATTTTATTAAAAAAAAAGGAAAATGGAGAAAATTCTGGTGGCTGACACGTGGCAGTGGCCACGTGGCAGCACCAGACTGGCGCGTGTAATGTACGCGCCAGACGCTGAGAGTGGGCTTCGTTGAGTTTTTTTATTTTTTCTGAATTAATCCTTCTTGGGGCGCGTGAGGGCGCGTCGGAGCTCCGATTGAGGTGCGGTTTGTTCCTAAAAATCTCTAAAATCAAGATCTTCATTTTGATATATAATTTATCTAATTTGGAGGCAATTATAGACCTATTTGTGGATATTCAGTGTATTTTCTGGTATTTTTTTGGTGTTTAAAAATTCTAAAAAATTATAATAATTAATATTTTTTATTATTTAGGTGAAAATGGCTTCATCTAGCACTGAATCTCTGGGACTAAGCTTAAACGAAGACATCTCATTTCTGGATGATGTCAATAACCCGGAGGAGGACCTTCAAGAGGATCCCGAGGGGGAACCTGAAGAGGATCCAGAACAAGATCTTGACGAACTTTCTGAAGAAGAACCAGAGGAGTTAATGGAGGAAGTTCTACAAGAGGAACCACATATAACGTGTATTTCTGGACCGAGGTCGGAAACTTTATTCCCCATCGAACCCCTTCATTTGCAGCCTTTCATGGATTCTTCAGACTCCAAGTCGGTGCCTACTCTTCACGACGAATCTCTAGTTGAGGATGGAGAGGAAGTGGATCAACCTCTTACCCCTGCTTTGGCTATGAGTATAGCTGAAAGAGATGTAGCTAAATTAACAAATATAAAAGGCGTTAATGACGTGATTTACGACTACATTGATTTAATGACAGATAAGAAGAATACTGCATTCTACTTGAAAGTCATAATGGAGTATCTAAGGGCAGTTAGAGTTAGAGGAAAGCCTAAACAAGGACGCTTAGGCAAGAAATATTGGCTTAGAGTAATAGAATTTGTATCTAACCTTCGTAAGCTGCCTCGTAAGCTTAAGAAATTAAGAAAAGCAATGTTAGATTATTGTAAAGCTCATATCGAATGATGTATATTTGTATTTGATTACCATTTCTTTACTTAGTTAAGGACATATTTTATTACTCTTTCATTGTAAAGACTTGACATTTATTACATGCCTTATATGCAATGGAATTATGTTTTATTTAATTTCTTTACAAGTTATGATTAAGGTATGTCTTTTATAAGTGGGAGCCTTTTAGATAATGAGTATTCTAAAAGCAAAACATGAGAGTGCTTATATTAATTTTGATAGAAAATAATGACGCTGCTAGTGCCTATGTGATGGGAGGTACAAACGTATTCTCCTGATCATGGGTCTAGTAATGTTATTATTTTTTGATCAAAAATGATAAAAGTACATGACATTGTATACTTTACATGTGCTATATAAATTCACTTAAATGTTCTATGGTTCAATAAATTAATGTGGGATAGGTTTGTCACAGAACTGATATTGAACAATGGCTTCAAAGAACATTATTGCTGAATTAAACAAAGGGGAAAAACTCAACGGGGACAACTGGGATATTTGGCGCCGAAAGGTCCAATATATTCTAGAAGAGCAGGATGCAATTGAGCCATTAACCATGGCACTGGTAGAGCCTGAAGCGGGAAATACAGCCCAGCACAGGAGGGACCAAGAAGCATACCTGTCATGGAAAAAGAAGAATAGCATAGCAAGAATTACACTGCTAAGTGCAATGGCAGATGATTTGATGTGTGAGTTTGAGACACACAGAACGGCACAAGCTATGTGGATTGCCTTAAAGGATAAGTTTGGTGGAGTTTCCACGACCAAGCTTAGAAGGTTGACGATTAAATTCGATACCTATAAGCTAAAACCAAATAATCCTATGAGGCAACATCTGCGAGAGATGTCCACAATGATCCGTGAATTGAAAGAGGCTGGACATAATTTATCTGACGAGCAGCAAGTGCAATGTAACATCCCTAACTTCTGTACTAAGTTGTATGTACAGATTGAATAAAATATATGAGATGTTTAGGAAAAGATGTGGCCATATTTATGTAAAGAAAAGGATTAATTGGAAGAGGAAGAAAGTCTAAGAGCCAAAGTGCAAAATTACGAAAATGCCACTGTGATGCCCTAAGAAACTAGAAGTAAATGAGGGCATTTTGGTCATTTCACACAATGGATGGATATCAGAGGAAATTTGATAGTAAATTATTATAATTAATATGAGAATTTATGGAGTTGACAGAAGTCAAAAAGGAGTCCTGCAGAATTAATTATGGAATTTACGGTGAAAAAGGACACCGATAAAGGGTTAAAGGAAACATATGTAATTTTTAACAGGACTTCTGGGTCTCAAAAAATTATGAAACTTTGTAGAGAATTCATTTTATATTAGAATGAATTTCTAAAAATGTTAGAACAATTAAAGGAGGTGTTTAGCATTTATTCTGAGATCAGGATAATTTAAGGATATCGGTATAAGGAAAGTACATTGGGATTTGTGCCAATTAGCTATTGGACCTAAAAGAGGCCCAACATTTCGTCCTAGGCCAGCCCAATAAAGCCCAAAAGTTATCTTGGAGCCCAAGTCCAATAATGAATAATTTATGGATTTTTGAAAAGAAAGAAAAAGAGAGTAAAGTAAGAATTAGGTGTTGCACATGGTGGGACCCACAAGGACTTCAAAATGGCACCCAAAAAGAGGAAGGGTTAGGTGTACCAAGTGAGGCCATGCTAGTGATGTCATGGTGGTAAGGTCTTGAGTGAAAAGTGAAAAGACATTTCAAGATTAAACCTTTAACCATTAGATCAAATAGTTTCCAAAGTGATCTTGGCCTTCAAATGGCACATGACTTTTGCTATAAATACCCCCCCTTTCCATTCATTCTTCACACCCAAGAGCTCCTTTAGAAAGGGAAGTGAGTTCTAGAGAAAGAAAGTGGAAGAAAGCAAGGAAGAAGCAAGGGTCTTGAAGGAGCAAGTAAGGTAAGTTGTCTCCTTGCTTCTACCTTTTGTTCTTATGGTTTGTGCTTGAGTTTAAGTGATTTTTTAGGCTTAAATCTTGGGGAAATGCTGCTGGAATTTTTGTGTATGTGTGAAAGGAATATGAGCTTTAAGTCATAGATAGTTAAGACAAGCTTAAACAAGTTAGTTACATGCTTGGTTGTGAAGTAAGTTGATGTTCTTGACTTTACCATTTCGGGTTGCACTGTTCATACACTATTCATGATAGACGAAAATGGAATTTCAATGATTTAATGATTCCATTGAGTTTATATGATGATTTTGTGTAGGATTGGAAAGGTTTTGAACCTTGGAAACCATTGGAATTAAAGAATATAATGTTGAAAATTCCTCACGGTACTGTTCACTCGCGTGAACAGTGATTTGAATTTCATGATTTTGATACTTCCAATGGTCTTAAAATGAGATTTTGTGTGGGGGAAAAGTGGAGGAACAAGTATGGGAAGCATTGGAATCAAAATGAGAATTTTTGGAAGATTTATGTATGCTTTTCCAAATCTGTACCGAACAGTGTATTCTTGCTGGAATTTGGTTATTTTTAGTTCATAAATGGATTCAAAAGGTAAAATTGTGTAGGGTAAGGACAAGACATCAATTGAGTCCCTTATGATGTTATCTGAACTCTCTTCACTACCTGAAGAGTCAAAGTCTGGGTGTACCTCATCTTTATACAGCATTAAAGGTTGGGGGTCTCACTGATTAGCTGATGTTTCAAGCTTAACTTTATGAATCCCCATGTCTACTGCAACAACATTTGCACTGTGTTTTGCGACAAAAGTCTTCTCTCATCGTGACTTATGACTTAACTTGTCGTAACTTGGACATCTATCATCCTCACTGTAGTATCTAGTCATAGCATGATACCTCAAGCTACTCTTGCAGCTTCTTTAGTCATGAACTGATCAGCTTCTGTCTCTATCCATAGAGGAAACTGCTTCTTAAACATTATTCTGCTTAGTCCAGCCACATTATTTTAATAAACATGAGACCTCGACTGTATCGACTGACTAAGATTAGCCGATCGTAATCATATCCTTCGTAAGACTATAAAGCTCGAGGTACAGTCTCATTCGTCTAGTGTCACTGTCTTCTATCTAAACCTTTCTAAAAAGTGAACACCATCCCTATATCATACTCTAGGGAGAGAACCACTCAAACTTCTCTTTTGTTTAAGGGATCAGTCTCACTAAACCAGAGCATCACTGAGCCAGAACCTTTTGTTCTGTGCCAGAATCTTATGCTCTGAGCCAGAACCCTTTGTTCTGTGCTAACTTTATTCTGTACTAACGCCAGAAATCATCTATTCAAAGCATTTCCTAAGCCAGAATCCTTTGCTCTGATACCAAAATGAAACATCCTTATTTTTGTACATCTTAGGGACCAATTGGTAGTATTTAGAACCACTTTCAATGTCATTGAAATCTAATTTCTCAATCTGGAGTTTTACTCTTATCGAGTACTGTTTACTGTGTAAATTCCAGATGAGTGACCTGACTTCAAAAAATCATAACTAATTCTAGAAAAATCATAATGTAGTGGTTCAAATTGCTACATGAAGCTAACTCAATACTATTTCAAGGAAAAATAACTCGTTGACCATTCCTTGTCCAAGTCAACTTCGTCAAAGTTACAACTTTACTGTTCATCCAGCGTTTTTCTCCTGAATCCAGCATTTTGGTCCCAACTTTGATAATTTATATCTCCATGTGTAGACATCAAAATGAGACATTCTATATATCAAATCGAAGCTTGGTATGTCTACTATTTATCATAAACATATCATACATTTATTTAATCATTTACTATTTTTAATTATAGATCAAACATCACTATATCACCACGAGTTACTGTTCATGGTGGCAAATTCCAGCAAGCAACTTTACATACATATGCATACATTAATCACATATCAAACAAACATGCCAAACAATACTTATCATTAAATAATAATTTTTTATACAATAGGGCATGAACAAGATCCTCGTATCTCTATTACATCTTTCCTGCCTGAAATCCGGCAGTATAACTACTATACTTCATCTGTAAAAATAACTGATCTTGTACTGATTCGGTAATTACCGTGAGAATTACCATTCTACTTAAGTACCCAGGAAAGACTGGATGAACCGACTAGGTCCACTCACTTCCAGACTCCTTAGACAGTACCTACGTACACAGTACGTATCATCTCCTTATGTTCAGTCTGAAAATCGGCAGCATAACGGCGTCTTACAGCATTCTCAAAATTCACTTCGATATAACCTCTCTGTAATGGGTTATAAATAGGGGATGAGATTCGGGGGAATCTCAGTAGCAAACGGTACTAAACAATGCATGCATTAAAGTAAATACTTGTGCTTGCTTGTGAAAGTGTAAATATTGTGTAATGTGCATGCTTCCATGTAACATATGAAATACAATTGGCCAAGGTAATCATAGAAACAGAGCTTCAATTATATACACATATGCACACAATTCAACAAAGTCATAGCACAATCAAGCATAACATTCAATACATACAAGTTTAGGGTAAGTTTACTACCTTATTGCTTTACTTCTTTCCACTTTAACTTTGCTTCTTCCTTCTTACTTTTCCTTGCTATGTGGCTGCCCTCTTTTGAGCACACCAAGCAATTCCTAACATCACATTACCATCCAACCATTACAATCTAACTTCTCTTGAACACTAAGCTTACTTTAAGTAACATAACCTCCTTTAATCTTTACCAATTGACTTGGCCTTTGAATCAATTGATGTCTTGACCTTACCCTACACAATTTGGCCTTTTAAATCCATTTATGAACTCAAAACAACCAAATTCCAGTAACTATACACTGTTCCGGACAGATTTGAAAAACATGCATAATTCTTTCAAAAATTCTCATTTTGATTCCAATGCTTCCCATACTTGTTCCTCCACTTTTACCCCACACAAAATCTCATTTTAAGACCATTGGAAGCATCAAAATCATGAAATTCAAATCACTGTTCATGCGAGTGAACAGTAACCGTGAGGAATTTTCAACATTATAACCTTTAATTCCAATGGTTTCCAAGGTTCAAAACCTTTCCAATCCTACACAAAATCATCATATAAACTCAATGGAAGCATTAAATCATTGAAATTCCATTTCTTTCTATCATGAACAGTGTATGAACAGTGCAAACTGAAATGTTCTTCCATGGTAAAGTCAAGAACATCAACTTAATCCAACAACCAACCATGCAACTAGCTTGTTTAAGCTTGTCTAAACTATCTATGACATAAAACTCATGTTCCTCTCACATATACATAGAAATTCCAGCAGCATTTCCCCAATATTTAAGCCTAAAAAATCACTTAAACTCAAGCACAAACCATAAGAACAAAAGGTAGAAGTAAGGAGACAACTTACCTTACTTGCTCCTTCAAGACCCTTGCTTCTTCCTTGCTTTCTTCCACTTTCTTTCTCTAGAACTCACTTCTCTTTCTAAAGGAGCTCTTGGGTGTGAAGAATGAATGGAAAGGGGGGTATTTATAGCAAAAGTCATGTGCCATTTGAAAGCCAAGATCACTTTGGAAACTATTTGATCTAATGGTTAAAGGTTTGATCTTGGAATGTCTTTTCACTTTTCACTCAAGACCTTACCACCATGACATCACTAGCATGGGCTCCCTTGGTACACCTAACCCTTCCTCTTTTTGGGTGCCATTCTTGTGTCCTTGTGGGTCCCACCATGTGCAACACCTAATTCTTACTTTATTATCTTTTTCTTTCTTTTCAAAAATCCATAAATTATTTATTATTTGGACTTGGGCTCCAAGATAACTTTTGGGCCTTATTGGGCTGGCCTAGGACGAAATGTTGGGCCTCTTTTAGGTCCAATAGCTAATTGGCACAAATCCCAATGTACTTTCCTTATACCGATATCCTTAAATTATCCTGATCTTAGAATAAATGCTAAACACCTCCTTTAATTGTTCTAACATTTTTAGAAATTCATTCTAATATAAAATAAATTCTCTACAAAGTTTCATAATTTTCTGAGACCCAGAAGTCCTGTTAAAAATTACATATGTTTCCTTTAACCCTTTATCGGTGTCCTTTTTCACCGTAAATTCCATAATTAATTCTACAGGACTCCTTTTTGACTTCTGTCAACTCCATAAATTCTCATATTAATTATAGTAATTTACTATCAAATTTCCTCTGATATCCATCCATTGTGTAAAATGACCAAAATGCCCTCCATTTACTTCTGGTTTCTTAGGGCATCACAGTGGCATTTTCGTAATTTTACACTTTGGCTCTTAGACTTTCTTCCTCTTCCAATTAATCCTTTTCTTTACATAAATATGGCCACATCTTTTCCTAAACATCTCATATATTTTATTCAATCTGTACATACAACTTAGTACAGAAATTAGGGATGTTACAATTCAAGGGCCAAGTTAATGGGCAAAGATTAAAGAAAGTTATGTTAGTTAAAGCAAGTTAAAGGTTCAAGAGAGATAGTCTGGAGTAGTATTTGAGTTCATGGTCCTAATGGATTATGTAATGAATATGAATGTGATTAGGACCTTGAAACCTCTAAGAAGATGTTGGGGAATGATTGACCAAAAAGCTTGGGAAGCAAGTGCAAGCATAAGAAAGAGAGCTTAAATCCAACCATGTGCAACACCTAATTCTTACTTTATTATCTTTTTCTTTCTTTTCAAAAATCCATAAATTATTTATTATTTGGACTTGGGCTCCAAGATAACTTTTGGGCCTTATTGGGCTGGCCTAGGACGAAATGTTGGGCCTCTTTTAGGTCCAATAGCTAAGTGGCACAAATCCCAATGTACTTTCCTTATACCGATATCCTTAAATTATCCTGATCTCAGAATAAATGCTAAACACCTCCTTTAATTGTTCTAACATTTTTAGAAATTCATTCTAATATAAAATGAATTCTCTACAAAGTTTCATAATTTTCTGTGACCCAGAAGTCCTGTTAAAAATTACATATGTTTCCTTTAACCCTTTATCGGTGTCCTTTTTCACCGTAAATTCCATAATTAATTCTACAGGACTCCTTTTTGACTTCTGTCAACTCCATAAATTCTCATATTAATTATAGTAATTTACTATCAAATTTCCTCTGATATCCATCCATTGTGTGAAATGACCAAAATGCCCTCCATTTACTTCTGGTTTCTTAGGGCATCACAGTGGCATTTTCATAATTTTGCACTTTGGCTCTTAGACTTTCTTCCTCTTCCAATTAATCCTTTTCTTTACATAAATATGGCCATATCTTTTCCTAAACATATCATATATTTTATTCAATCTGTACATACAACTTAGTACAGAAATTAGGGATGTTACAATTCAAGGGCCAAGTTAATGGGCAAATATTAAAGAAAGTTATGTTAGTTAAAGCAAGTTAAAGGTTCAAGAGAGATAGTCTGGAGTAGTATTTGAGTTCATGGTCCTAATAGATTATGTAATGAATATGAATGTGATTAGGACCTTGAAACCTCTAAGAAGATGTTGGGGAATGATTGACCAAAAAGCTTGGGAAGCAAGTGCAAGCATAAGAAAGAGAGCTTAAATCCAACCATGTGCAACACCTAATTCTTACTTTATTATCTTTTTCTTTCTTTTCAAAAATCCATAAATTATTTATTATTTGGACTTGGGCTCCAAGATAACTTTTGGGCCTTATTGGGCTGGCCTAGGACGAAATGTTGGGCCTCTTTTAGGTCCAATAGCTAAGTGGCACAAATCCCAATGTACTTTCCTTATACCGATATCCTTAAATTATACTGATCTCAGAATAAATGCTATACACCTCCTTTAATTGTTCTAACATTTTTAGAAATTCATTCTAATATAAAATGAATTCTCTACAAAGTTTCATAATTTTCTGAGACCCAGAAGTCCTGTTAAAAATTACATATGTTTCCTTTAACCCTTTATCGGTGTCCTTTTTCACCGTAAATTCCATAATTAATTCTACAGGACTCCTTTTTAACTTCTGTCAACTCCATAAATTCTCATATTAATTATAGTAATTTACTATCAAATTTCCTATGATATCCATCCATTGTGTGAAATGACCAAAATGCCCTCCATTTACTTCTGGTTTCTTAGGGCATCACAGTGGCATTTTCGTAATTTTGCACTTTGGCTCTTAGACTTTCTTCCTCTTCCAATTAATCCTTTTCTTTACATAAATATGGCCACATCTTTTCCTAAACATCTCATATATTTTATTCAATCTGTACATACAACTTAGTACAGAAATTAGGGATGTTACAATTCAAGGGCCAAGTTAATGGGCAAAGATTAAAGAAAGTTATGTTAGTTAAAGCAAGTTAAAGGTTCAAGAGAGATAGTCTGGAGTAGTATTTGAGTTCATGGTCCTAATGGATTATGTAATGAATATGAATGTGATTAGGACCTTGAAACCTCTAAGAAGATGTTGGGGAATGATTGACCAAAAAGCTTGGAAAGCAAGTGCAAGCATAAGAAAGAGAGCTTAAATCCAAGGTAGTAAACTTACCCTAAACTTGTATGTATTGAATGTTATGCTTGATTGTGCTATGACTTTGTTGAATTGTGTGCATATGTGTATATGATTGAAGCTCTGTTTCTATGATTACCTTGGCCAATTGTATTTCATATGTTACATGGAAGCATGCACATTACACAATGTATACACTTTCACAAGCAAGCACAAGTACTAGTATTTACTTTAATGCATGCATTGTTTAGTACCGTTTGCTACTGAGATTCCCCCGAATCTCATCCCCTATTTATAACCCATTACAGAGAGGTTATATCGAAGTGAATTTTGAGAATGCTGTAAGACGCCGTTATGCTGCCGATTTTCAGACTGAACATAAGGAGATGATACGTACTGTGTACGTAGGTACTGTCTAAGGAGTCTGGAAGTGAGTGGACCTAACCGGTTCATCCAGTCTTTCCTGGGTACTTACGTAGAATGGTAGTTCTCATGGGGAATTACCGAATCAGTACAGTTATTTTCTACCAGAATTTCCGGCAAGAGAGATATAATCCAGTTGAGAGTGCTATAGCAAGAGTACTCTGAGATGTTTAAAGGAGGATGTTTCATTTTGGTATCAGAGCAAAGGATTCTGGCTTAGGAAATGCTCTGAACAGATGATTTGTAGCATTAGTACAGAATAAAGTTAGCACAGAACAAAGGGTTCTGGCTTAGAGCATAAGATTCTGGCACAGAACAGAAGGTTCTAGCTCAGTGATGCTCTGGTTTAGTTAGACTGATCCCTTAGACAAATGAGAAATTTGAATGGTTCTCTCCCTAGAGTATGATATAAGGATGGTGTTCACTACTTGGAAAGGTTTAGACAGAAGACAGTGACACCCTGATGAATGAGACTGTACCCCGAGCTTTACAGTCTTACAAAGGATATGATTGCGATAGGCTAATCTTAGTCAGTCGATACAGCTGAGGTCTCATGTTTATTAAAACATTATGGCTGGACTAAGCAGAATAATGTTTAAGAAGCGGTTTCCTCTATGGATAGAGACAGAAGCTGCTCAGTTCATGACTAAAGAAGCTGCAAGAGTAGCTTGAGGTATCATGCTATGACTAGATACTACAGTGAGGATGCTAGATGTCCAAGTTGCGACAAGTTAAGTCATAAGTCACGATGAGAGAAGACTTTTGTCGTAAAACACAGTGCAAATATTGTTGCAGTAGACATGGGGATTCATAAAGTTAAGCTTGAAACATCAGTTAATTAGTGAGACCCCCAACCTGTAATGCTGTATAAAGATGAGGTACACCTAGACTTTGACTCTTCAGGTAGTGAAGAGAGTTCAGATAACATCATAAGGGACTCAATCAGGAAGGTTTATAGTAAAGTACCCCATGCATATTTTTGTAGACTCAGATTTAAAGTCTGGAGATTATGAGAAATTCAGTCAGATGTTGTGTATGCACAGATAATGCTGCACTAGATAATGATGGGTCTAGTAATTATGTACAGGATGAGTTTGATAGAGTGCTCTCTAACCCTGATATAAGCTCTCTTCCTTCGATAAGAGGACAGATTACGGCTGAGGAAGCTGAGAACTGATACTAAATTATAGGTAGGCCAGATATTATTCCTCCTTTACTAGAGTTTGAGGATAAGTTTGATATGAGTAGCCTAAGAACTAGTTACAATCTGTGACATCCCTTCCTATTATCCCAGTCCAGGAATATACAAGGGTAGAGATAAAGATTAAAGGGATATTTCTAGCCCTAATCCACCCCAGCCTTATTTATGAAAGATAGACAATGTGACTATACTAGTCTTAAGAAAGGCTTGGGAAGTGAACTACTTAATTTAGGTTAAGGGATGGAAGGAAGTAGAAATCAAGAGCAGTCAGTTTAGCTGCAGTTCTTCAATACCTTAGCAAGGATGATAAATGGAGATGTGATAGAGGGCATTGACCTGGATTAAGTTTTCATGTTAGTAGCATAATATGAGTTGGCCATAAGCCAGATATTGCCATATACCCTACGTGGCATGTAAAGCTAAGTGAGCTTTTGGCAAATGGTCACAACTAAAGTTTATGAATGCGTTGCGCCTAGTTCATACTCAGGTCACGATGAAGATACGCAGGGACCTGATGATGAATGAAGATGATAGCCTCATTGAAGTTTATCAGTTAGAGGTTTAGCACATGATGTAGGCAAGCGGAACAGTATGAGAAATAGAGATACATGCTAGTCTAAGATGATGTTTAGAAGTAGATCCTCTATGTGACTATCAAGAGTAGATCTACATTTGGAAAGATTTGGTTCAGTTAATCTTTGATGAATAAAAGAATCAAAAGTTAGGATAAGGCTTGCGCAAGAAATGAGCTTAACATATGGCTTCAAGTTCTCGAAAGTCAAAGTTCCTGAAACAGGATATTAGTCCCACATCGGTTGGGGAGGTGAACAAAGCATGCCTTATAAGGGTGTAGATACCTCTCCCTCAAGGACGCGTTTCCAGTACTCACCAAGCGCCTCTCGTCACCAAGCGCCCCGAAGGGGTAGGCAGGAACGAGTAGGTAGGCAGGCAGTGCTGGGGAACAAAACTTGGCCTAAGGGGCAGTGGCCTCATGTCGGGATAATATCTTCCGCTGTGTACTCTGATACCCGGAGGATGCGTTTTGGGTGCCTAAGGGGTTAAAGTCCTCATGTGCCTGGAGAATGAAACTGTGACCTCATGTGGGCCTGGGGCCTGCCTAAGGGGAAAGCGGACAATATCTATGTGGAAGGGTGCTGGGCTGTTAGAGAACACAAGTAATGGTGCTAGATGATGAATGAGATTTATATGATCTAAGTTGGTCAGGATCAAGAAAAAGACCAGGAAGGAACCATAGTCCGGTCAAGAGTAGACTGAGACTGAGGAATACGCGCGAAAAGAGTTAAGAGATAGTAGAAAGGCACCAATGTTACTCTAGAGAAATGGAGACTAGTCCGCTCACCTGAGAAGTAATTCTTGAGTAAGATTATGAAAAGTATTCCTCTTAGTTAAATAGAGATGAGCGTGAGGCTAAGGGTTAAAAAGAGAAAGAGGAACCCTTTGATGAAATATGTAGCCGAGTTCATCCACATGAGCAATGAGAGTTGAATGACTAAGAAGTCAGTTAATGGGTTGAATTTCGTGTTATAAAGAAAAAGTTTTTCTCAGGTAGTCACAGAAGTTCAATAGAGTGGTAGCTGTAAGAAAGATTAGAAAAAGAAAGATAGCCACGGTTCTAAAGATAAAGTAACTCCCCTATTTGATAGAAGGGTCGAGTCTATACCCTGATAAAAGGGTAGCATGGCAGCCTAAGTGAAATAGATAGATGTTTCAGGATGAATGATCAGGATATGATAGGCAATATGATAAAGGAAATATGTTTTGAGGCTTACTTAGTTTATTACAACGTTTGATGGATGGTTGAGCAAATTATGATGAGGAATAGTTGCATCTCCTTGCAGTTGTCATATAATGACATGCATGTTAGAGTATGCCAGATGAATACTCCTATTTCGCAGTATATGCAGGGTAGAGTATATATGGTGAGGAAATTATGAGAAAATTATGTTGCTCCCATACCATATGATATGCAATAAGGAATGTATTGAGGATGATAGATAGTCTCAGTTTATAGGACGATAAGTTATGATATGATATTCTGATATGATTTATGATTGGGGTGATTCAGGTTTTTCTATAGGCTTGCGAATGCAGTACTCAGAGCCATTTCTATTGAAAGGAATGGTATACAGAAAGAGTTAGATTTAAAACAGATGACTCTAAGATAGAGACTAGATTTAGATGAGTACAGATCACTCTTCAGATAAGAGTTGGATCTGATACAGTCTGCTCGTAGTTAGAGCATAGTTCAAATGGCTCGCAGTTAGAGCACAGATTTACATGAGAAGTTATGATGAGGCCATAGCAGCAGAATGCAATGGCAGGTGGTTAAACCATGATTGCACAAGGCATGGTAAGCCACAGTAAGAGAAAGATGAGAAGGAACTCCTGAGTAAGAGAGGAAGTGAGTAAAGTCTTGGGAAATAATATGGGCTACTGAATGTAATATTTTTAAATTTTTATTGAGTTATCAACAAGTAGAAACGGTGAACCCTATAACTTAGTCTGTTGGTTTAAGATCTTCGGGAGATATACAGAATCGTAGTTAGATTCTGGAGGGTCGCAGTTAGATCCTAGCATGGCTCCAGGGTCGCAGTTAGATCCTAACGGTTCCAGAGTCGCAGTTAGATTCTGAAGAGGCTGACGGTTGATCGCAGTTAGATCCCGAGGTCGCAGTTAGACCTAGCCTAAGGAAAGTAATGAGCCATGAGATATGAGTACAATATAGTATCTCTTTGGGAAGATGAATGCCAAAGACGAAGTTAAGGTAAGGAAGCTTCACTAGTTGATAAACTCATCCAGAAAAATTATTTATAATGATTTTCCTCATATAGCCTATATTATACAGACTGAACTTAGTTTTCTTTAAACAAAGACAGAGTCCAAGTTAAAGTCTGAGTGCTGATATTCAAAAGTTTTATAGAAGTATGCCTAAGGAACAAAGAAGAGAACCCCATATGTTTTGAGAACAGAAAAGTATGAGCAGATAAATCCTCCAGATGAGGATAAAAAGATTAAAAGGCTAGAGAGACCTGGAGAAGAAGGTCTAAAGTAAAGATAGAGCCCAGTAGTTATATGAGATAGAGAATGCTAAGGCTTAGAAGAGTAAGGTAGCCTTCATCCAGAAAGATGTTAAGGCAAGAGCAGTCTAAGAAAGAGTAATGAAAAAGGGTCCAGTTGTCACAGAAGTTGGTATAGATGGACAAGGTAAGAAAAGTGAAAAGTTAAAGTAAGATAGACCCTGGAGTTACACCAAGATGTTAAGGGGTAAGATATGAACGAGTGTAAATGCCATAGAAGTTTGGCATATATATGATGAATGATAAACAAAGTTATGAAAAGTTAGAAAGGTTATGAACATTAAAGGATTAAAACCCTTATGAGAAGTCCAAATAAGAGTGGATTTGAAATGAAAGATTTAAATTATGACTTTGTTCAGGAGAACGAGAAGCAAAAGAGCAATACTCTCCTGAGAGGCTGATAAAGTCATAAGAGAATGTTAGAGCTTTGAATTTAGGAGCAAGTATACAGTCCTACAAGATATTAGCCATGCATTATGCATGTTAGAGTATATGCTCCTACTTAGCAGTAAAGTAAAGAAAAGAATAACTGCATAAGTCCTCTCTCTGTATGATGTTGATCATTAAAGATGATAAGAGCAAAAATAGAGTTATAAGAGTTTCTATATGAAAAGAGGATGAAGCTTTGCGGATGTTAAAGAATTCTACGAGATGCTAAGAGAAGTAATAAGGGATAAGTGTTAGAAAGTATGATGAGTGAGTGAGTGAAACTACCGAATACAATAATATTCGAGAGAGTTTAATATGAAAGAAATGGACACTACTCTCAAGTCTAGTACAAGGAGTTGTCCATAAGTGTAACACCCCAATTTTTAGGCCTAGAGATGCCAGGAAGAGAATTCAAGGGCATAATCGTAATTATGGGAAAGATCGGGCTGATAGCCGATGAGTACCATATTTTTCCAAAAAATAGAGAAAATTATGCTGATCATTTCACTGAACTGTGAAATGTGCATATGAGGTCTCTAGGTGTATGAAAGAATTAGAAATGTGACCAGGGGTAAAATGGTCATTTTGGAAAAGTGTGCGCGTGAGTGCTTTTTCAGGCCAAAACAGCCCGGTCCGGATAAAATATCTGAAAATACCGGGAGATAGAGGAAAGGATTCCGGATTGAATGAGGAGTCACAGAATTTTGATTTGAGGTCCCGATTTTTCTGTAAAAATTCCTGAAGATGGGAATTTACAGTTATAATCGGTAAAGAAAAGGCCGTCCGAATAGAGATGATCGGACTATGGCCAGAGGCCATACAGTGTTGTCTAAGGCCCGTAGTGACACCAGGGAAGGCCCAAGCCCATAATATCAGTTCAGTGGTAAGGGGGCCGGTGTCCGGGAAAAATGTGCAAAATGACGAAAATGCCCTTATGTTATAGAATAACTGAAGAATGAGTAAAGGGTATTTTGGTCATTTGGCTAAGGTTAGACAGTCAAGAAGGGGTATCTGGATAGTTGACCAGGGCCAGAGAATACTCTGGTAAAATATGAAAAGACAATAATGCCCCTAGACCTAGTAAAGGAAATGAAAGGACTTAAGTGCAATTATGGAAAGTTTCAAGGCCAAGAAGGAAAGTAGACAAAATGTGGGGTCCTTAAGTGTAATTTTAGCCAAGTAAAAAGGGACTTAAATGAAAAGAAGAAAAGTTCCCTGGGGCTAAATTGTAATTAAAGAAAGTCAGGCCGGAAGTGGTTTGGACTGTCCGACAGCATTTCAGTCCCAGATTTCACCGGTAGAGAGAGCAAGTGACGCTCGGTAATCTGGCTTAATACAGGAATTTTTGAAGACTCCAGATAGCCAGAAATGGACTGATCGTCCAAAAGTTATAAAAATTCATACCGGGTATCCTAGAATTCAGATCTAGGTGAGAAAATACAGGATGATACGTCCTTATGGGGCGGATGTCGGGAAACTGACAGAATACCGATAGGAGGCCTGTAGAAAGAGTTATTCGCAAATCAGAAAATCCAGACGGGAGTGTGAGGCCTCGGGGGATCCGATAGGGAGATTTATCGGTATTTAAAAAGGGACTGAATGAGTTCGGATGACCTCAGTCAGATGACTGATATGACTCACAGGGATGCCTGAACACCGCAGGCTAGTGTTTCGGACAGAAGGAGCCGGTGTCCGGATATGTGTATAAACGGTGAATAATAGATAAAATATTCAATAATTATTAAAAGGGGAAGATTCCTCGTAATACGTGCCATGAGGATATTGGACCCAGAAAGGCCCAATAATGGCGCCAACAGAGGCCAGTAAGACACTTGGACTGATAGGTGGGCCAGTGTCCGGCAGAACCCCGGAAAAGTGCGAAATTACGAAAATGCCCCTGTGTTGTACAAAAGGGTAACAGATGAATGAAGGGCATTTTGGTAATTCTGAACAGGCCCAGGAGCCAAGGTACATATAGATAAAGTTACTGAGAGTCAGTATATACCCTGACAGAGTACAGAAGGGTGTAAAATGACGATTCTACCCTTAGGGTTAAAATAGTGCAAGAAAGGGCACCCAAGGGTATTTTGGTAATTTACCAAGGGCTGTTTCTTGGGAATCGAGCCATCAGAGTACTTGGCCTTGATCAGGATCCAAGATAACATACCCAGAGCCCAAAAACGTAGCCTATGAAGTATGTGGGAAAAAGTGGCATTAAAATATTATTTTAATGCTGTTTCAATAAAGTAAGGTTACTCGGTTGGCACGATAACCGAGGAGGTGATCAGATAAAGTCCTGGATTTATCTGGATAGCATTGGAAGGCGTGACAGGTGCCAGTAAGATGACACATGGCGCCAACATAAAGGCAGAAGAAAAAGTGAGGACACGTATTACGAGGCAAGAGACTGGACCGGTGAGTCAGCATGCTGAGTCAGCTGCTGAGGTGTCCAGGATTTCAGACATGTGATAAATGTGGCGCTGAGGTGTCCTGGTGAGGTGTCCCAATGATGTCATGCATGATGCAGTAAATGAGGAATTAAAGAAAATAGGAAAATCCAGGAAAAACCAGGACCGCAGGATCAAAGTTCATGGTAATTACGAGATTGCCATTGGAGGAGGTTATAAATACCCCCCCCTTTGCCTTCATATGCCACGGCCTAAGGCCATTTTAGAGAGAGGAGGAGGTGCTAGAGAGAGAAAGTGAGAGGAAGAAAGAAAGAAAGGAAGTTCTGGCGGAGCTGGAAGCAGAATAGAGATAGTAGAGCTTTGCTGAGCATTTGAGGTAGTAACTAATCTTAGCTTTTATGTAATGGCTTTGTGATTTATTGTGCTATTGTTTGGTTGGATTGTTGTCTTATATGTTATGTCTGAAGCTCTGCTATAATGCTATGATCATATGTTATTAAGCATGGAAGCACGCAGCATACTTATCTGTACACAATCACAAGCAAGCACTGTCACTCTGCATTACATATATTGTTATGATTGTTGCTACTGAGATTCCCCCGAATCTCATCCCAATAAATAACCCATTACAGGGGAGGTTATGTCAAAGTGAATTCTGGGAATTTTAAGAGACGCCGTTATGCTGCCGAAGTAAAGACTGGACATCAGTATATGATAAGTACTGTGTACGTAGTGCTGTCTAAGGAGGCTAGAAATGAGTGGACCTAGCCGGTTCATCTAGTCTTTCCTGGGTACTACGTAGAATGGTAGTTCTCATGAGGGGATCACCGAATCAGTACGGTTCAGTTTTTTGTATAGATGAAGCGTAGCGGTTATGCTGCCGGATTTCAGGCAGGAAAAGATGTAATAGAGATATGAGAATTTATGTACATGGCCAGATGTAAAACAACTTATTATTTAATAATAATTGTTGTTTGGCATGTTTGACTGATATATGATGGATGTATGTATATGTATGCAAAGTAGAAATGCTGGAAATTACCACTGTGAACAGTAACACGTAGTGATAAGGTCATGTTTGATAAATGATTAAGAATAGTAAATGGATGAATTAATGTATGATATTTTTATGGTAGATAGTAGACATACCAAGCTTTAATTTGATATATAAAACGTATCATTTGGATGTCTACACAAGGAGATATAAATTATCAAAGTTGGGACCAGAATGCTGGATTCAGGGGAAAAAACGTGGGATGAACAGTAAAGTTGAAATGTTGACTGGAGTTGACTCGGTCAATTAATGTTCAACTAATTATTTTTCCCTGAAAGATAATTGAGTCAGATTCATTTAGCAATTAGAACCACTTCATTTCAATTTTTCTAGAATTAGTTATGATTTTTAGAAGTCAGGTCACTCATCTGGAATTTTCATAGGGAACAGTACTCGATAAGAGTAAAACTCCAGATTGAGAAATTGGACTTCAATGACCTTGAAAGTGGTTCTAAATGCTACCAAATGGTCCCTAAGACACATGAAAGTAAGGATGTTTCAATAAGCAAATGGATGCATAGCACAAGATCAAGTGCCATGATGAAGTAGAAATAAACTCCAATTAAGTTGACTCATACAAAAAGAGTAATGACAGCAAGGACATGAAGCGGATATTGAAAGTACTCCGCTAGATAATAAGATAAAAGATAAGAGATGGATACCCCAATTCTTAGTCATAAAGAAGAAAGAGATTTAAAGAGGATGTGTATTTAAGATTGTTGACTAAGGTACTAAGTAAATTTCGAGGACGAAATTTATTTTAAGGGGGAGAGAAATGTAACATCCCTAATTTCTGTACTAAGTTGTATGTACAGATTGAATAAAATATATGAGATGTTTAGGAAAATATGTGGCCATATTTATGTAAAGAAAAGGATTGATTGGAAGAGGAAGAAAGTCTAAGAGCCAAAGTGCAAAATTACGAAAATGCCACTGTGATGCCCTAAGAAACTATAAGTAAATGAGGGCATTTTGGTCATTTCACACAATGGATGGATATCATAGGAAATTTGATAGTAAATTATTATAATTAATATGAGAATTTATGGAGTTGACAGAAGTCAAAAAGGAGTCCTGTAGAATTAATTATGGAATTTACGGTGAAAAAGGACACCGATAAAGGGTTAAAGGAAACATATGTAATTTTTAACAGGACTTCTGGGTCTCAAAAAATTATGAAACTTTGTAGAGAATTCATTTTATATTAGAATGAATTTCTAAAAAAGTTTAGAACAATTAAAGGAGGTGTTTAGCATTTATTCTGAGATCAGGATAATTTAAGGATATCGGTATAAGGAAAGTACATTGGGATTTGTGCCAATTAGCTATTGGACCTAAAAGAGGCCCAACTTTTCGTCCTAGGCCAGCCCAATAAAGCCCAAAAGTTATCTTGGAGCCCAAGTCCAATAATGAATAATTTATGGATTTTTGAAAAGAAAGAAAAAGAGAGTAAAGTAAGAATTAGGTGTTGCACATGGTGGGACCCACAAGGACTTCAAAATGGCACCCAAAAAGAGGAAGGGTTAGGTGTACCAAGTGAGGCCATGCTAGTGATGTCATGGTGGTAAGGTCTTGAGTGAAAAGTGAAAAGACATTTCAAGATTAAACCTTTAACCATTAGATCAAATAGTTTCCAAAGTGATCTTGGCCTTCAAATGGCACATGACTTTTGCTATAAATACCCCCCCTTTCCATTCATTCTTCACACCCAAGAGCTCCTTTAGAAAGGGAAGTGAGTTCTAGAGAAAGAAAGTGGAAGAAAGCAAGGAAGAAGCAAGGGTCTTGAAGGAGCAAGTAAGGTAAGTTGTCTCCTTGCTTCTACCTTTTGTTCTTATGGTTTGTGCTTGAGTTTAAGTGATTTTTTAGGCTTAAATCTTGGGGAAATGCTGCTGGAATTTTTGTGTATGTGTGAAAGGAATATGAGCTTTAAGTCATAGATAGTTAAGACAAGCTTAAACAAGTTAGTTACATGCTTGGTTGTGAAGTAAGTTGATGTTCTTGACTTTACCATTTCGGGTTGCACTGTTCATACACTGTTCATGATAGACGAAAATGGAATTTCAATGATTTAATGATTCCATTGAGTTTATATGATGATTTTGTGTAGGATTGGAAGGTTTTGAACCTTGGAAACCATTGGAATTAAAGGATATAATGTTGAAAATTCCTCACGGTACTGTTCACTCGCGTGAACAGTGATTTGAATTTCATGATTTTGATGCTTCCAATGGTCTTAAAATGAGATTTTGTGTGGGGGAAAAGTGGAGGAACAAGTATGGGAAGCATTGGAATCAAAATGAGAATTTTTGGAAGATTTATGTATGCTTTTCCAAATCTGTACAGAACAGTGTATTCTTGCTGGAATTTGGTTATTTTTAGTTCATAAATGGATTCAAAAGGTAAAATTGTGTAGGGTAAGGTCAAGACATCAATTGATTCAAGGGCCAAGTTAATGGGCAAATATTAAAGAAAGTTATGTTAGTTAAAGCAAGTTAAAGGTTCAAGAGAGATAGTCTGGAGTAGTGTTTGAGTTCATGGTCCTAATGGATTATATAATGAATATGAATGTGATTAGGACCTTGAAACCTCTAAGAAGATGTTGGGGAATGATTGACCAAAAAGCTTGGGAAGCAAGTGCAAGCATAAGAAAGAGAGCTTAAATCCAAGGTAGTAAACTTACCCTAAACTTGTATGTATTGAATGTTATGCTTGATTGTGCTATGACTTTGTTGAATTGTGTGCATATGTGTATATGATTGAAGCTATGTTTCTATGATTACCTTGGCCAATTGTATTTCATATATTACATGGAAGCATGCACATTACACAATGTTTACGCTTTCACAAGCAAGCACAAGTACTAGTATTTACTTTAATGCATGCATTGTTTAGTACCGTTTGCTACTGAGATTCCCCCAAATCTCATCCCCTATTTATAACCCATTACAGAGAGGTTATATCAAAGTGAATTTTGAGAATGCTGTAAGACGCCGTTATGCTGCCGATTTTCAGACTGAACATAAGGAGATGATACGTACTGTGTACGTAGGTACTGTCTAAGGAGTCTGGAAATGAGTGGACCTAGTCTGTTCATCTAGTCTTTCCTGGGTACTTACGTAGAATGGTAATTCTCACGGGAATTACCGAATCAGTACAAGATCAGTTATTTTTACAGATGAAGTATAGTAGTTATACTGCCAGATTTCAGGCAGGAAAGATGTAATAGAGATACGAGGATCTTGTTCATGCCCTATTGTATAAAGATTTATTATTTAATGATAAGTATTGTTTGGCATGTTTGTTTGATATGTGATTAATGTATGCATATGTATGTAAAGTTGCTTGCTGGAATTTGCCACCATGAACAGTAACTCGTGGTGATATAGTGATGTTTAATCTATAATTAAAAATAGTAAATGATTAAATAAATGTATGATATGTTTATGATAGATAGTAGACATACCAAGCTTCGATTTGATATATAGAATGTCTCATTTAGATGTCTACACATGGAGATATAAATTATCAAAGTTGGGACCAAAATGCTAGATTCAGGAGAAAAATGCTGGATGAACAGTAAAGTTGTAACTTTGACTGATGTTGACTTGGACAAGGAATGGTCAACGAGTTATTTTTCCTTGAAATAGTATTGAGTTAGCTTCATGTAGAAATTTGAACCACTGCATTCCGATTTTTCTATAATTAGTTATAATTTTTTGAAGTCAGGTCACTCATCTGGAATTTACACAGTGAACAGTGCTCGATAAGAGTAAAACTCCAGATTGAGAAATTGGACTTTAATGACCTTGAAAGTGGTTCTAAATACTACCAATTGGTCCCTAAGATGTACAAAAATAAGGATGTTTCATGCAAGCTGTAATCAGGTCGCTCCCTGCCAGTTGGGAGCACATGAAAGTCAATCTGACCCATAATGAGAACATCATCACTTTCAATGATGTAGCTAAGCATTTGGAGCTAGAGGATGAACGTCTGGAGGCTTATAAGGCCACTGGACAAGCCTATCTGACCGAAGGTGCTGGTCCTTCCCAATCTAAGCCTGAATTTAAAAAGGGCAAGAAATTTCAGAAAAATGGGAAGAAAGGCGGTCCTCCGCGAAGGGAAAGAAAGGAGGCAAGAAAAAGCTAGACCTAAAGAAGGTCAAATGCTTTGCATGCCATAATATGGGACATTTCGCACGTGACTGTTCTAAACAGACCGAGAGAGAAAAGGTAAAAGTGAATTATGTGAATTCACATGTCTCATTTGTTTCTAGTATTGTTTTTCTAACATAACCTGTTTCCTTTTCTTGGATTATTGACTCAGGCTCCACAGACCACGTAAGTCGAGATCGAGGATCCTTCATGGAATACCGTCGGTTGCCATTTCAAAGCAAGTGGCTTTTTGTTGGCAATAATGCAAGGATCGAGGTTCGAGGCATTGACACCTGTAAACTTGTTTTGCGTGGTGGAAAGACCTTGATGCTGCATGATGTGCTTCATGCTCCTGACATCCGACGGAATTTAGTTTCTGTAATTTGCTTATTGAACTTTGGGTTTAATGTAAACTTTCATGGTAAAGTTGCAGACATTTATAGCAACTTAATATTTTATGGTTCAGCTTTCCAATTTCAAAAGTTCTTTATTTTGGATCTTGCTGGTGATTTTAATGTTCATGATTGCTTTGCTATTACTTCGAATAATCCTGATATGAATATCTGGCATGCTAGACTAGGACATATTAATCAAAATAGAATGATTAAACTGGCAAAAGAAGGCTTGTTGGGGGTAATCCCTAACATGAATATGTCATTATGTGAAAGTTGTCTAGCAGGTAAGGCTACCAGAAAACCATTCGGTAAGGGAACACGAGCCGAAAATCTATTGCAATTAATTCATTTCGATATTTGCGGTCCAATGAGTGTGAGGGCAAGACACAGAGCTTGGTATTTTATTACCTTTATTGATGATTTTTCACGATATGGTCATGTCTATTTGATTTCACACAAGTTCGAGACACTAGAGTGCTTTAGACGATACATTAATGAAGTAGAGAATCAAATGGACAATAGAATCAAGGCATTACGCACTGATCGAGGTCGTGAATACCTTTCGGATCAATTCAAACAGCTCTGTGAAGAAAAAGGGATTATTAGGCAACTAACTATCCCTGGCACACCTCAACAGAATGGGGTTGCCGAAAGAAGAAATAGAACTCTTCTAGACATGGTTAGGTCAATGATGGCTCAGGCAAATCTTCCAATTTCACATTGGGGTGATGCTTTATTGACAGCAACCTTCACACTTAACCGTGTGCCCTCCAAGTCAGTCGCTTCCACACCCTACGAGTTATGGACTAAACGCCAGCCAGATCTAAGCATCCTTACACCATGGGGTTCGGCGGCCTATATCCATGACAGTTCTCATAGGCATGGGAAACTGGGTCCTAGAGGAAAGAAATGTATCTTCATAAGGTACTCTGAACCCTCAAAAGGATATGTATTCATAAGTGAAATTGAAGATGGAACAGTGACTGAAACAGAATCAAGAGATGCTGTATTCATTGAAACAGAATTTCCCAGTAGGGGAGATGTTGACCGCACTGTATCTCTTTATGAGACTCAGGAACAGGACAGTGCTGAACAAATTGACAGACCAGGATCTTCCAGGTATGTCAATCTGAGTGAGAGCCAAGAACGGTCAACACAAAGACCGAGGCAAATGAGAAAAGATAAGCAAGTTGTTGTTGCTCCTACCAGAAAGAGTAACAGGGAAAGTGTTCCAAAGAGACGCTTCCAAATAGAAGGCGAAGCACTCTTAGTTACTCCAGAAGGGGATGATGAACCCCCACACTGTTCGTGAGGCCTTCGCAGGTCCTGCTAAAGAGGAATGGAAGAAAGCAATGAAAGAGAAAATGGACTCAATGATTAAAAACCAAGTCTGGGAATTGGTTGATCTGCCAAAAAGGGCGTAAAGCCATTGGGAACAAGTGGGTTCTCAAAATCAAAAGAAAGGTGGATGGATCAATTGACAAATTTAAAGCTCGATTGGTTGCAAAGGGATATACACAACAGGAAGTAATAGATTATGATACTTTTTCACCTGTTGTGCGCTTCAACTCTATAAGACTTATTCTGGCAATAGTAAACAGTTTAAACCTGGAGTTGCATCAGATGGATGTAAAAACCGCATTCCTGAATGGTGATCTGGATGAAGAAATCTATATGGAACAACTAATAGGTTTCATTAAAAAAGGGTTTGAACACAAGAAGTGTAAACTCAAAAGATCCATTTATGGATTAAAACAGTCATCCAGACAGTGGTACTTGAGGTTTCATAAGGCGATAACCTCATATAACTTTCAAATGATAGAGGAAGACCATTGCGTCTATGTTAAGCGGTTTGAGGGTAACTTTGTAATATTATCCTTATACGTAGACGATATACTATTAGCCGGAAATAGTCTTGACTCAGTGATAGCTATTAAAGAATGGCTTTCATCAAACTTTGAGATGAAAGACAGGGGTGAAGCAGAGTACATACTTGGAGTCAAGATTCAAAGGAATCGCTCCAAGAGAATCCTCACTCTTGCACAAGAGAGTTATATCAAGAAGATACTTGATCCCATGGGTATCCCAGTAGCCACTGGTGTGGCCTTGAGTTCAGACATATGTGCCAAAACTAATATAGACAGAAAGTAAATGGAAAGAGTTCCATATGCCAGTGCTGTTGGTAGCCTGATGTACGCAATACTGTGCACAAGACAGGATATTTGTTATGCCGTGGGGCTGGTTAGCAGATTCCAGTCCAACCCCGGTGAGAAACACTGGAAAGCAGTGAAGAGGATCTTGAGATACTTAAAGGGCACATCTGATTATGCGTTGTGTTATCAAGAAAGCGATCTGTGCCTAGTCGGTTATTCCGATGCTGATGTAGGCGGTGATGAAGAAGAACGAAGATCTACTTCAGGATACACCTTCTTGCTTAACAACGGAGCCATATGTTGGAGTAGCAAGAAGCAGACATGCATTGCTTTACACTCTAGGGAAGCTGAGTTTGTGGCATGTACTGCAGCAGCGCAAGAGGCTGTTTGGCTAAAGAGATTTATCCAACACCTAGGATTTGGGAACAAGAGTACCAATCCGGTGTTGATACACTGTGACAATACTGCAGCCATAGCCTACACCAAAGACCCTAAGTATCACAGCAAGACCAAACACATTGATATCAAGTATAACTTTGTGAGGGATTATATAGCACAGAAAATTGTAACTGTACAATACATTTCAACCAAGTGTATGGTTGCAGACCCCCTGACTAAGCCAATAGGCAAAGAAATATTTGAGAAACATGTAACAGCCATTGGCATGCGAAAAATGTAAAGTAGCAGACTGTATGTAATAATTTTATTTTTTTATTAATGATATTATGTCATTTATTATTACTTATATGTCTGAGTAAAAGTATACAATGTCTAGTATGTCATACAGGTTGAAAAGGGTAGCTCTCTCATATGAGCAACCTAAAGGGAATTAGAAGACACGCAGCGGAAATTAACTTTAAAAATTTTTTCATTCCCAGCCAGGATCTACCGAATATGTTTAAGTCAACGAGAAAGAAGTGTTACCTTCGGTTTCAAGCTTTGGTCGCGACCTCAGTGTCCACTAGTCGCGACTCTTCGCCTCTGGAACATTTTAGTCGCGACCTCTTCAACTTCACGTCGCGACCTGTCTCATCTTTACGGATTTCTGACGTTCAGATGCCCGTTTGGTCGCGACCTCAGCGTGTTCTGGTCGCGACCTTGCTTCGTGTCTGGTCGTATCGTAGAAGTCGACAGCTCAGATCGGCTTCCTCTACCGGTATCCACACGAACAGCATTCCAATCGCGAACGACGTGCTAGCGCCTCTTGTCCCTCTAGGGCTTTCTAGAGATTCCGTCCTCACCATCTCTATCTCGGCAGTTTCTTATGTGCAAACCTTTTGCACTCTCCCTGCCCCCTCTTCTCACGTCTGAATGTGTGTGTAGAGATCTATTGTGTGTGGAACCCTAGCTCCTAATGTCAAATATATAGGAAGCTATCGGGCTTCTAATAGGGCCGGGCTTCAGAATTAATCTTATATTAATTCTGAATTAATACAATATCATATATTGCATAATTTAATAAGAAACTGATTAAATAAATATGGTTTATATTAAATCCGTCCCACAGATTTAATTCACCTATTTATTTAATTTAAAATAAAGATAAGACAGAATTATATTTGATTTATTCTCATAAATCAAATTTGAGATATCTTATCAATTTGAATTTCAAATTCAAATAGATCATATCCATTTAAATTCAAATTCAAAAATGATAGAGATTTAATTTATCCTTATAAATTAAATCTTACAAATATCTCTTATATTATTTATATAATATATATATAAACTAATTTATATATATATAAAATATATATCCACCCTAGATTATTCATTGAATTTAGACATCTCTTAGATTCAATGAATCTGGACATCATAGCTCGCATTGGGCTGTTTTGTGTGCGACCCTGTAGGCCCATATGAAGTTGGCAGTGGCCCAGTTACTATACTGACCCACAAGTCGTAAGCGGTCTCTAGCAAGGCATTACGACTACCCAAAACATATGAGGATCGATAAACGATGTAACCTTTCATACAACCATATCACGTCCCTTTTGTCACACGATATTTCGGTCAAGGATGAGGCATGATGAACGTCATCCTCCTGTTCCTGACCGTTACTTTCTCGATCCCTGAGTAGTCTGAATATAGAAATGGAACTACCCTTCCATTCCAGTATGGCCATACATTTCTCAGACTCACTCATCGAGGGGCCCAGTAATATCTCTCTACGAATGTGAGGGACAAATTCCATCTTGACCATTCACATTCCTCCGCATGAAAAACCACTAAGCCCGAGCATAGCCTTTATGATCACTCGGTCAAAAGTGACTTTTGACTAGGTCAAAGCTGAGCGTTTGTCATGTAGGAATCCATGATGATCTCAGGTCAAAGGGCATAGTGACATGGCTTGTATATGAGAGAAGCTTATGACTTGACCCATGCAGCTCTCTCATAGCGGGTCGGTCCAACACCCTGTACTCTTACATGTGCTTATGACTTTGATTTATATCTCTATATATCTTCAAAGTCATACTGGTCTTATTTCATATCTGTTCCCGCATAGATGACTGACCAGGGACATTTAGGATAAAATCACTAGTTATCCAAGGATTGTCATCATAGTAAACATGCAAATAATATGATAACATGATACAATGATTGGCCCCTAGGGCACAATTTCCAACATCCTCCCACTTGCACTAGGTACAATCATTAATTTGCCTAATTCCCATTGACCTAACATGACACTCATGTTTTGCTTGCACAAGCGGCTTTGTTAGAGGATCAGCAACATTGTCTTCCCCTGCTACCTTGCATATTTTTATATCACCTCTATCATTGATTTCTCTGATGAGATGAAATCGCCTGAGTATATGCTTGGTCCTTTGATGTGACCAAGGCTCTTTGGCCTGTGCAATGTCACTACTATTGTCACAGAACAAAGTTATTGGATCTGAGATGGTAGGTACCACCCCTAGTTCAGTAATGAAATTCCTGATCCAAACAGCCTCTTTAGCTGCATCAAATGCTGCTATATACTCGGCTTCCATTGCAGAATCTACTACAGTACTCTGCTTAGAACTCTTCCAGCTTACTGCTCTATTATTCAGGAGGAATATGTATCCAGATTGCGATTTCTGGTCATCCTGGTCAGTTTGGAAACTTGCATCTGTGTAACTAGTTACATAGAGCTCGTCTTCCAATCCACCATAGACCAAGAATAAGTCCTTAGTCCTTCTTAAGTACTTAAGGATATTCTTGACAGCAGTCCAATGGCCCTCACCGGGGTCCTGTTGATATCTGCTAGTCATACTTAAGGCAAACGAGACATCTGGTCGAGTACATAACATGGCGTACATGATAGATCCTATGGCCGAGGCATATGGAATCTTACTCATGCGACCTCGCTGATCTGGTGTACTAGGACACAAATCCTTGCTGAGGTGAATACCATGAGACATGGGTATGAAACCCCTTTTTGATTCCTGCATACTGAACCTATGCAGTATCTTGTCTATATATGTGCTCTGACTCAGTCCTAGAAGCCTTTTAGATCTATCTCTATAGATCCTAATTCCTAGGATGTAGGTGGCTTCACCCAAGTCTTTCATCGAGAAAGATTTTCCTAACCAAGACTTGACAATCTGCAAGGTAGGAATGTCATTCCCAATGAGTAGGATGTCATCGACATAGAGTACCAAAAACACAACTGTGCTCCCACTAACCTTTTTGTACACACAAGGTTCATCAATATTTTGAAGAAATCCAAACTCTTTGACTACTTCATCAAAACGATGATTCCAACTCCGAGATGCTTGCTTCAGTCCATAAATGGACCTTTGAAGCTTGCATACCTTACCAGAGTCCTCAGAACGCACAAAACCTTCAGGTTGTGTCATGTACACATCCTCAAGGAGCTTTCCATTAAGGAAGGCTGTCTTGACGTCCATCTGCCATATTTCATAGTCATAATATGCTGCAATGGCAAGGAGGATTCTGATTGATTTGGCCATTGCAACTGGGGAAAAGGTCTCATCATAGTCCACACCATGAGTTTGAGTAAATCCTTTTGCAACCAGTCGTGCCTTGAAGACATTTACATTGCCATCCATGTCAGTTTTCTCTTTAAAAACCCACTTGCACCCGACGGTTTTTACACCTTCAGGCGGGTCGACTAAGGTCCATACCTTATTGTTGTACATGGATTGCATCTCAGACTTCATGGCATTAAGCCATTTCTCAGAGTTTGGTCCCACTATAGCTTCTTGATAGGTAGTGGGCTCATTATGCTCAATGAGCAACACATCACGACTATCAGAAATCAGAAATCCATATCTCTGAGGCTGAAGTCGTGCCCTATTAGATCGCCTTGGGCCTTGCGTGACTTGAGGAGTCTCAACAACTTCTTGTGAGTCTTCTCTACTTTCCATCTCTAGTTCTGTGGCGTCTTGTGGCTCTCGAACTTCTTCGAGGTGTACCTTGCTCCCAGTGGTTCTTTTAGAGATAAATTCTCGTTCTAGAAAGATACCATTTCTGACAACAAACACTTTGTTATCAGTGGGGTTGTAGACATAATATCCCTTGGTTTCCTTAGGATATCCCACAAAAAGGCACTTTGAAGATTTGGGCGCTAACTTATCTGAGGCTTGTTGCTTAACATAGACCTCACATCCCCAAATCTTGAGAAAAGATAAACTAGGTTTCCTCCCAGTCCATATCTCATACGGAGTCTTTTCAACTGCCTTAGATGGAACACGATTCAGTGTGAACGCAGCTGTCTCTAGGGCGTGGCCCCAAAAGGATGGTGGAAGATCTGTTCGACTCATCATGGATCGAACCATATCCAATAGTGTTTGATTCCTCCGTTCAGAAACCCCATTCCATTGTGGTGTTCCTGGAGGAGTCAATTGTGAGACTATTCCACAATTCCTAAGATGATCGATAAACTCTTGGCTCAAATATTCGCCACCTCGATCAGATCGAAGGGCTTTGATTGTTTTGCCAAGCTGGTTTTGTACTTCATTTTGAAATATCTTGAACATTTCAAAAGATTCAGATTTATGTTTCATTAGATAGACGTAGCCATATCTACTGAAATCATCTATGAATGTAATGAAGTACGAATAACCTCTTCTGGCATTTGTATTCATCGGTCCACACACATCTGTATGTATGAGGCCCAATAAATCAGTGGCCCTCTCACTGTGTCCAGTGAAAGGCGACTTTGTCATCTTTCCTAACAAACAAGATTCGCAAGTATCATATGATTCAAAATCAAATGAGTTGATAAATCCATCTTGATGGAGTTTAGAGATGCGTTTCTCATTTATGTGGCCTAGACGACAGTGCCAGAGGTACGTCGGATTCAAATCATTTGGTTTGATCCTTTTGGCGGTTATGTTATAGATATTTCCATGATTGGGTTATTCCAAGTTTAATATGTAATGATCAACATGCAAATCACCATGAGCATAGAAAACATCAATACGATAAATGGAACATTTACCATTCCCAGAAATGGAAGTGTAACCTTCCTTATCCAAATAAGAAGGAGAAACAATGTTACTACTCAAAGCAGGAACATAATAGCAATTGTTCAAAACTAACAAAAGCCCAGTGGGCAGAACTAATTCATAAGTGCCTACAGCTAGAGCAGCAACCTTTGCTTTATTTCCAACTCGTAGGTCAACTTCGCCCTTCTTCAGCTTTCTACTGTCCTTTAGGCCCTGCACATTTGTACAAATGTGAGAACCACATGCAGTATCTAATACCCATGTAGTGGAAGTAGAGAGATGAACGTCTATAACATAAATACCTGAAGCGATAGCCCCGCTATCCTTCTTGTTCTTTTCAGATCTTCAAGGTAGAGTTTGCAATACCTCTTCCAATGACCCGGTTTATTGCAGAAGAAGCAAACTCCTTCCTTTGGAGGCTTTGCCTTCTTTGGTGCAGGCTTGGTTTCGGGCTTGCCTCACTCTTTGGTCTTACCAGATGAGCCATGACCCTTCCCCTTACCCTTGCCTTTCTTTTTCATACCCTTTCCTTTGTGAACCATCAAAACAGTACTGGGCTTTTTCTTAACAGTCGGCTCAGCAGTTTTAAGCATCCCATGCAGTTCAGAAATAGATTTCTCCATGTTGTTCATGTTGTAATTCATGACAAACTGGTCATAACTCAACAGAAGTGAGTGGTCATGACAAAAGGTTAGCTACAGATTTGATCTTGAACTCACTCCCGGAAAGTTATGACCAGTTTGTCATGAATTACAACATGAACAACATGGAGAAATCTATTTCTGAACTGCATGGGATGCTTAAAACTGCTGAGCCGACTGTTAAGAAGAAGCCCAGTACTGTTTTGATGGTTCACAAAGGAAAGGGTATGAAAAAGAAAGGCAAGGGTAAGGGGAAGGGTCACGGCTCATCTGGTAAGACCAAAGAGTCAGGCAAGCCCGAAACCAAGCCTGCACCAAAGAAGGCAAAGCCTCCAAAGGAAGGAGTTTGCTTCTTCTGCAATGAACCGGGTCATTGGAAGAGGAATTGCAAACTCTACCTTGAAGATCTGAAAAAGAACAAGAAGGATAGCGGGGCTATCGCTTCAGGTATTTTTGGTACTCTATGTCGATGACATCCTACTCATTGGGAATGACATTCCTACCTTGCAGATTGTCAAGTCTTGGTTAGGAAAATCTTTCTCGATGAAAGACTTGGGTGAAGCCACCTACATCCTAGGAATTAGGATCTATAGAGATAGATCTACAAGGCTTCTAGGACTGAGTCAGAGCACATATATAGACAAGATACTGCATAGGTTCAGTATGCAGGAATCAAAAAGGGGTTTCATAGCCATGTCTCATGGTATTCACCTCAGCAAGGATTTGTGTCCTAGTACACCAGATCAGCGAGGTCGCATGAGTAAGATTCCATATGCCTTGGCCATAGGATCTATCATGTACGCCATGTTATGTACTCGACCAGATGTCTCGTTTGCCTTAAGTATGACTAGCAGATATCAACAGGACCCTGGTGAGGGCCATTGGACTGCTGTCAAGAATATCCTTAAGTACTTAAGAAGGACTAAGGACTTATTCTTGGTATATGGTGGATTGGTAGACGAGCTCTATGTAACTGGTTACACAGATGCAAGTTTCCAAACTGACCAGGATGACCAGAAATCGCAATCTGGATACATATTCCTCCTGAATAATGGAGCAGTAAGCTGGAAGAGCTCTAAGCAGAGCACTGTAGCAGATTCTGCAACGGAAGCTGAGTACTTAGCAGCATCTGATGCAGCTAAGGAGGCCGTTTGGATCAGGAAGTTCATTACAGAACTAGGGGTGGTACCTACCATCTCAGATCCAATAACTTTGTTCTGTGACAATAGTGGTGCCATTGCACAGGCCAAAGAGCCTAGGTCACATCAAAGGACCAAGCATATACTCAGGCGATTTCATCTCATCAGAGAAATCAATGATAGAGGTGATATAAAAATATGCAAGGTAGCAGGGGAAGACAATGTTGCTGATCCTCTAACAAAGCCGCTTGTGCAAGCAAAACATGAGTGTCATGTTAGGTCAATGGGAATTAGGCAAATTAATGATTGTACCTAGTGCAAGTGGGAGGATGTTGGAGATTGTGCCCTAGGGGCCAATCATTATCTTATGAACATTGTTGATTTATGAATTTCTTAATAAAGTTATCATATTATTTGCATGTTTACTATGATGACAATCCTTGGATAACTCGTGATCTTATCCTAAATGTCCCTGGTCGGTCATCTATGTGGGAGCAGAGATAAAATAAGACCAGTATGACTTTGAAGATATATAGAGATATAAATCAAAGTCATAAGTACATGTAAGAGTACAGGGTGTTGGACCGACCCGCAATGAGAGAGCTGCATGGGTCAAGTCATAAGCTTCTCTCATATACAAGCCATGTCACTATGCCCTTTGACCTGAGATCATCATGGATTCCTACATGACAAACCCTCAGATTTGACCTAGTCAAAAGTCACTTTTGACCGAGTGATCATAAAGGCTATGCTCGGGCTTAGTGGTTTTTCATGCGGAGGAATGTGAATGGTCAAGATGGAATTTGTCCCTCACATTCGTAGAGAGATATTACTGGGCCCCTCGATGAGTGAGTCTGAGAAATGTATGGCCATACTGGAATGGAAGGGTAGTTCCATTTCTATATTCAGACTACTCAGGGATCGAGAAAGTAACGGTCAGGAACAGGAGGATGACGTTCACCATGCCTCATCCTTGACCGAAATATCGTGTGACAAAAGGGACGTGATATGGTTGTATGAAAGGTTACATCGTTTATCGATCCTCATATGTTTTGGGTAGTCGTAATGCCTTGCTAGAGACCGCTTACGACTTGTGGGTCAGTATAGTAACTGGGCCACTGCCAACTTCATATGGGCCTATAGGGTCGCACACAAAACAGCCCAATGCGAGCTATGATGTCCAGATTCATTGAATCTAAGAGATGTCTAAATTTAATAAATAATCTAGGGTGGATATATATTTTATATATATATATAAATTAGTTTATATATATATTATATAAATAATATAAGAGATATTTGTAAGATTTAATTTATAAGGATAAATTAAATCTCTATCATTTTTGAATTTGAATTTAAATGGATATGATCTATTTGAATTTGAAATTCAAATTGATAAGATATCTCAAATTTGATTTATGAGAATAAATCAAATATAATTCTGTCTTATCTTTATTTTAAATTAAATAAATAGGTGAATTAAATCTGTGGGACGGATTTAATATAAACCATATTTATTTAATCAGTTTCTTATTAAATTATGCAATATATGATATTGTATTAATTCAGAATTAATATAAGATTAATTCTGAAGCCCGGCCCTATTAGAAGCCCGATAGCTTCCTATATATTTGACATTAGGAGCTAGGGTTCGATACACAAGATAGATCTCTACACACACATTCAGACGTGAGAAGAGGGGGCAGGGAGAGTGCAAAAGGTTTGCACATAAGAAACTTCCGAGATAGAGACGGTGAGGACGGAATCTCTAGAAAGCCTTAGAGGGACAAGAGGCGCTAGCACGTCATTCGCGATTGGAACGCTGTTCGTGTGGATACCGGTAGAGGAAGTCGATCTGAGCTGTCGACTTCTACGATACGACCAGACACGAAGCAAGGTCGCGACCAGAACACCCTGAGGTCGCGACCATACGGGCATCTGAACGCCAGAAATCCGAAAAGAGGAGACAGGTCGCGACGTGAAGCTGAATACGTCACGACTACAAACTCCAGAGACGTCCGGTCCCGACTAGAGGCAGAAGAGGTCGCGACTAACAACTCCAGAGGCGACAGATCGCGACTAGAAGCAGAGGAGGTCGCGACTAAAAGCTGAGGAGGTCACGACTGAAAGTTCCAGAGGTGAGGAGTCGCGACTAGTGGACACTGAGGTCGCGACCAAAGCTCGAAACCGAAGGTAACACTTCTTTCTCCTTGACTTAAACACATTCGGTAGATCCTGGCTGGGAATGGAAAAATTTTTAAAGTTAATTTCCGCTGCGTGTCTTCCAATTCCCTACAATGGTATCAGAGCCATGCCGTTTTGTGTTTAAGTTAGGTTTGATTGTTGATACATGTGATGTATGTTAGACTTCTTAGCTGATTATATGATAACATGCGAGATATGTATGACATATATGGAATCTGTTTATGTATGACATATACGGAATCTAAAAGGAAACTGAAATCGGTGGTGTATGTTAATTGATTTGATCAATTAATATTGATGGGGTCTAAGGAAAAAGAATTAAGATTCTTGATTATTTATCAAAAAAAAAAATTCTATTGGGGCGCTGCCCCACACCCCGCCCGCTAACCGGCTAGCGGGACCGCCGTGGCTATTTAATCGTAGCGCAACATAATAGTAATATGTATTGACTTTCCTGATATATGAATGTTTTGAAACATTTATTGCCCTTCAAATAGTATGAATTTTGATTCTTGAATGTTTGGGTATGGTGAACAATATGGCTCTAGATTACAAGTGTTGTAATTTTTCTAAATACGGCCTGCGTGTCGTGCCTTCCTCTAATGACTCTCGTTGTACATTCTCTTCTCATCTCACTCCCCTCGAATGTTAAAACGAGGTTTCCTTATGTAATTTTCCTATTCTAATTAGACAGCTTCTCTCATTGGCTTGAGGGGACTTAGGATAGGTGAGCCATATTGTGTCACGTTTAAGATTATGCATCTTTTGATTAGATCACTGCATGTATGTTTTATATGCATAATACTTGTATGAGATACAACCGCGATACATGCATCTTATAAACCAGATAATTAATTAAACCCTCTAAAAGAAATCTTAAGCCATATGCCGTCAATTAATGGACACTTGTCAAAACCTCGATCGCTCATTTGTAGGTCCACCAAAGTGGGTGCATTTGAGTTATCTTGGAGAGATAAGCAAGAGTAATGGTGCTGCTCTTATGTTTGTTATTGTTTGACTTAATTGAGATTATCAAAACAGTTTTTGGGTCTCAAGGCATTAGATGGGATTAAAACATGCCGGATCATATGATGATTGAATCCCATAAATATCTAAGAATTACATTTGATGTAATTGGTAAAATTGTTACCTACCTAAATAACTTAAAGTTGAGCGTCCAGCCAAAGCGGACTCAAGTTTAAGCCAAATATGGATCTTAGCCCACTAATTATTACATTGAGGGTTGTTTTATTCAGTGGGAGATTGCTAATTCGCTTGCATATTTTAATTGTAGAATCATGACGACTAGTAATACTGCTACATTATCGTTGCGATCTGTCCTTGAGAAGGACAAACTCAATGGGATAAACTTTCTTGACTGGTTCAGGAACTTGAGAATTGTTCTCAAGCAGGAAAGAAAGGCATATGTCCTAGATCAACCCATTCCTGAGGAGCCAGCAGCCAATGCTCCTAGAGCTCAGAGAGATTCTTATGCGAAGCATAAGGAAGACTCTGTTGATGTGGGATGCTTGATGCTTGCCACCATGGTTCCGGAGCTCCAAAGAGATTTGGAACACATGGAGGCTTATGAGATGATTGTGCATCTTAAGGAAATGTTCCAGCAACAAGCAAGGCAAGAGAGGTATGAGACCACTAAGGCCTTACATTCCTGCAAGATGGCTGAAGGTGCATCAGTGAGTACTCATGTCTTAAAGATGAAAGGGTACATAGATCACCTTGAGAGGCTTGGATTTCCCATGAGCCAGGAGTTAGCTACAGATTTGATCTTGAACTCACTCCTGGAAAGTTATGACCAGTTTGTCATGAATTACAACATGAACAACATGGAGAAATCTATTTCTGAACTGCATGGGATGCTTAAAACTGCTGAGCCGACTGTTAAGAAGAAGCCCAGTACTATTTTGATGGTTCACAAAGGAAAGGGTATGAAAAAGAAAGGCAAGGGTAAGGGGAAGGGTCACGGCTCATCTGGTAAGACCAAAGAGTCAGGCAAGCCCGAAACCAAGCCTGCACCAAAGAAGGCAAAGCCTCCAAAGGAAGGAGTTTGCTTCTTCTGCAATGAACCGGGTCATTGGAAGAGGAATTGCAAACTCTACCTTGAAGATCTGAAAAAGAACAAGAAGGATAGCGGGGCTATCGCTTCAGGTATTTATGTTATAGACATTCATCTCTCTACTTCCACTACATGGGTATTAGATACTACATGTGGTTCTCACATTTGTACAAATGTGCAGGGCCTAAAGGACAGTAGAAAGCTGAAGAAGGGCGAAGTTGACCTACGAGTTGGAAATAGAGCAAAGGTTGCTGCTCTAGCTGTAGGCACTTATGAATTAGTTCTGCCCACTGGGCTTTTGTTAGTTTTGAACAATTGCTATTATGTTCCTACTTTGAGTAGTAACATTGTTTCTCTTTCTTATTTGGATAAGGAAGGTTACACTTCCATTTCTGGGAATGGTAAATGTTCCATTTATCGTGATGATGTTTTCTATGCTCATGGTGATTTGCATGTTGATCATTACATATTAAACTTGGAACAACCCAATCATGGAAATATCTATAACATAACCGCCAAAAGGATCAAACCAAATGATTTGAATCCGACGTACCTCTGGCAGGGAGAGTGCAAAAGGTTTGCACATAAGAAACTTCCGAGATAGAGACGGTGAGGACGGAATCTCTAGAAAGCCTTAGAGGGACAAGAGGCGCTAGCACGTCATTCGCGATTGGAACGCTGTTCGTGTGGATACCGGTAGAGGAAGTCGATCTGAGCTGTCGACTTCTACGATACGACCAGACACGAAGCAAGGTCGCGACCAGAACACCCTGAGGTCGCGACCATACGTGCATCTGAACGCCAGAAATCCGAAAAGAGGAGACAGGTCACGACGTGAAGCTGAATACGTCGCGACTACAAACTCCAGAGACGTCCGGTCGCGACTAGAGGCAGAAGAGGTCGCGACTAACAACTCCAGAGGCGACAGATCGCGACTAGAAGCAGAGGAGGTCGCGACTAAAAGCTGAGGAGGTCACGACTGAAAGTTCCAGAGGCGAGGAGTCGCGACTAGTGGACACTGAGGTCGCGACCAAAGCTCGAAACCGAAGGTAACACTTCTTTCTCCTTGACTTAAACACATTCGGTAGATCCTGGCTGGGAATGGAAAAATTTTTAAAGTTAATTTCCGCTGCGTGTCTTCCAATTCCCTACACCGTTTGCTATTGAGATTCTCTAGAATCTCACCCTCCCACAACCAACCAATTTAGTTCAAGCATGATGGAAAATGTATTCATGGAGAAGAGCTAAAAAATGGGAAAAAGAAAGTGAACAAATTGATACTCTAGCTTATGATGTATGGATTCCCTATTTATGAAAATGCTATATAAAGTGCCTATTTATATGATAAAAATATATGAAATAATTATGGCATATTTACATGATGTATATGAATATATGGGAAGCCTAATTGATGGTTTATGAGTGCTGGATTAATTTATGAAAATTAAAGAAAGAAGATGAAATGGCAAAAACGTAGGTCCTGGATAAGTCTTGCTTTGACTCTAGTTTGACCTAGCAAATGAAGGAATTAATTCACAAAATTTTATGAACATGTAGTACACATCCATATATTTAAATTCATAGTAATACGCTTCATTTGGATGTGTATATCAAGATAAATAAATTTCCAAAGTTACAAGACAAAATCTTGAACTTCCAGAATTTACCATATGAACAGTAAAAATTAATGATTTCACTGTATTGATTGGAAAGGTAAATGTCCAGATTTATATTTTTTCCTTAAAGAGCTATAAAATAGCTTCGAGAAGAAATTTGAAGTAACTCCATACAATTTTTCTAGAATTAGTTATGAATTTTCAATGTTGGACTATCAATCTAGAATTTACCAAATGATCAGTACCTAATAATTAAATTTAAAATTTTTAATGTTTGGGCCAAAGTAATGCTTTTGCTAACTATATACGCTTCTGAATACGTACTCTAAGGGATTAAAACTAGGATGTTTCATCTCAAACTTGATTCTTCACATGATCATCAACATCATCCCAAGTCTTTATTGTGATGTTAGGCTTGTGTGTGCTAGGAGGCTGACAAAACTTACGTACTTAGTCATCTATTCACCAATTGGGCTCCAAGGTCAAACTCAATTAGTAGCCTTTTCATTTCCGTCTTGTTTTGCAATATCTTTTGTAACACCCCAATTTTTAGGCCTAGAGATGCCAGAAAGAGAATTCAAGGGCATAATCATAATTATGGGAAAGATCGGGCTGGTAGCCGATGAGTACCATATTTTGCCAGAAAATAGAGAAAATTATGCTGATCATTTCACTGAACTGTGAAATGTGCATATGAGGTCTCTATGTGTATGAAAGAATTAGAAATGTGATCAAGGGTAAAACGGTCATTTTTGAAAAGTGTGCACGGAAGCGTACTTTCAGGCAAAAATAGCCCGGTCCGGATAAAATATCTGAAAAGACCGGGAGATAGAGAAAAGGATTCCGGGTTGAATGACGCAACACAGAATTTTGATTTGAGGTCCCGATTTTTCTGTAAAAATTCTCGAATATGGGAATTTACAGTTATAATCGGTAAAGGAAGAGCAGTCCGAATAGAGATGATCGGACTATGGCCAGAGGCCATACAGTGTTTTCTAAGGCCCGTAGTGACACCAGGGAAGGCCCAGGCTCATAATATTAGTTCAGTGGTAAGAGGGGCCGGTGTCCGGGAAAAATGTGCAAAATGACAAAAATGCCCTTATGTTATGGAATAACTGAAGAATGAGTAAAGGGTATTTTGGTCATTTGGCTAAGGTTAGACAGTCAAGAAGGGGTATCTGGATAGTTGACCAGGGCCAGAGAATACTCTGGTAAGATATGAAAAGACAATAATGCCCCTAGACCTAGTAAAGTAAAGAAAGGAAATGGAAGGACTTAGATGCAATTATGAAAAAGTGCAAGGCCAAAAAGAAAAGTAGACAAAAATATGGGGTCCTTAAGTGTAATTTTAGCCAAATAGAAAGGGACTTAAATGAAAAGAAGAAAAGTTTCCTCGGGCTAAATTGTAATTAAAGAAAGTCAGGCCGGAAGTGGTTTGGACTGCCCGAAAGCATTTCAGTCCCAGATTTCATCGGTAGAGAGAGCAAGTGACGCTCGATAATCTGGCTTAATACAGGAATTTTTTAAGACTCCAGATAGCCAGAATTGATCTGATAGTCCAAAAGTTATAAAAATTCCTACCGGATATCCTAGATTTCAGATCTAAGTAAGAAAATACAGGATAATACGTCCTTATGGGACGGATGTCGGGAAACTGACAGAATACCGATAGGAGGCCTGTAGAAAAAGTTATTCACAAATTAGAAAATTCAGACGGGAGTGTGAGGCCTACGGGTATCCGATAGGGAAATTTATCGGTATTTAAAAAGGGACTGAATGAGTTCGGATAACCGTAGTCAGATGACTTATATAACTCACAGGGATGCCTGAACACAGCAGACCAGTGTATCGGACAGAAGGAGCCGGTGTCTGGATATGTGTATAAACGGTGTATAATAGTTAAAATATTCGAGGAACATGGCCAGGGGAAGATTCCTCGTAATACGTGCCATGAAGGTAATGGACCCTGAAAGGCCCAATATTGGCGCCATCAAAGGCCCAATAAGACACTTGGACTAATAGGTGGGCTAGTGTCCGGCAGAACCCCGGAAAAGTGCGAAATTACGAAAATGCCCCTGTGTTGTACTAAAGAGTAATAGATGAATGGAGGGCATTTTGGTCATTCTGGACAGGCCCAGGAGCCAAGACACATACAGATAAAGTTACTCAGAGTCAATATATGCCCTGACAAAGTACAGAAGGGTGTAAAATGACGAGTTTACCCTTAGGGTTAAAATAGTGCAAGAAAGGGCACCCAAGGGCATTTTGGTAATTTGCCAAGGGCTGTTTCTTGGGAATCGAGCCATCAGAGTACTTGAGCTTGATCAGAGACCCAAGATAATATTCCAAGGCCCAAAAACGTATCCCATGAAGTATGTGAGGAAAAGTGGCATTAAAAAACTATTTTAATGCTGTTTCAATAAAGTAAAGTTACTCGGTCGGCACGATAACCGAGGAGGTGATCAGATAAAGTCCTGGACTTATCTGGATAGCATTGGAAGGCATGAAAGGTCCCTTCCAGATGCCACATGGTGTCATCTTAGAGGGAGAAGAAAAGTTAAGGACATGTTACACAATCTTAGCCGGTGAGTCCAGTTTGTGGGAAATCGGATTGGACTGGAGATGCTGAGTCAGCTGATGAGGTGTCCAGGAATTGTGACATGTGAAGAATGTGGCGATGAGGTGTCCCATGAGGTGGCCTTGAGATGATGTCATGCATGATGTAGTAAAAGGAATAAAGAAAAATAGGAAATTCTGGAAAAACCAGGACCACAGGATCAGATGGCTTCAAAATTACAAAATGCCATTGATCAAAACTATAAATACCCCCCCTTGCTTCATATGCTGCAGGCCAAGGGCCTTTTAGAGAGAGGAGGAGGTGCTAGAGAGAGAAAGTGAGAGGAAGAAAGAAAGGAAGGAAGTTCTGGCGGAGCTGAAAGCAGAATAGAGATAGTAGAGTTCTGCTAAGCTCTTGAGGTAGTAACTAATCCTAGCTTTTATGTAATGGCTTTGTGATTTGTCGTGCTATTGTTTGGTTGGATTATTTTCTTATATGTTATGTCTGAAGCTCTGCTATAATGCTATGATCATATGTTATTAAGCATGAAAGCATGCGGCATACTTATCTGTACACAATCACAAGCAAGCAATGTCACTCTGCATTACATATATTGTTATGATTGTTGCTACTGAGATTCCCCCGAATCTCATCCCAATTAATAACCCATTACAGGGGAGGTTATGTCGAAATGAATTTTAGGAATTTTAAGAGACGCCGTTATCCTGCCGAAATTATGACAAGATAAGGAGCAACTGATACGTACTGTGTACGTAGGTACTGTCTAAGGAGGCTGGAAATGAGTGGACCTAGCCGGTTCATCCATTCTTTCCTGGGTACTTACGTAGAATGGTAGTTCTCACCGGAATTACCGAATCGGTACAAGATCAGTTACTTTCTGAAGATGAAGCGTAGCGGTTATGCTGCCGAATTTTAGGCAGGAAAAGATGTAATAGAGATATAGGAAATTTTGTACATACCTAGATGTAAAACAACTTATTAATTAATAATAAGTGTTGTTTGGCATGATTGACTGATATATGATGGATGTATGCATATGTATGCAAAGTTGATTGCTGGAAATTACCACTGTGAACAGTAACACGTGGTGACAAGGTCATGTTTGATAAATGATTAAAAATAGTAATTGGATGAATAAATGTATGAAAGTTTTATGGTAAATAGTATACATACCAAGATTTAATTTGATATATAAAACGTCTCATTTGGATGTCTACACATGAAGATATGAATTATCAAAGTTGGGACCAGAATGCTGGATTTAGGAGAAAAACGTTAGATGAACAGTAAAGTTGTGATGTTGACTCGGTCAATGAATGGTCAACGAGTTATTTTTCCCTGAAATATAATTGAGTTAGCTTCAAGTAGCAATTGGAAACACTTCATTTTTATTTTTCTAGAATTATTTATGATTTTTTGAAGTCAGGTCACTCATCTGGAATTTATACAGTGAACAGTACTCGATAAGAGTAAAACTCCAGATTGAGAAATTGGACTTCAATGACCTTGAGAGTGGTTCTAAATGCTACCAAATGGTCCCTAAGACATACGAAAGTAAGGATGTTTCATCTTTCAATCACGTCACACTTCTACCTCTCCTTTGCGTTGAGTGGCTTGGAGCATCGCTAGCCTCATTTTGATTAACACCATCCCCCATATTTCTATGTAGGCAATAACAAAATCAAACATAGTAAACAGACTTAATCCTTTTTCCTTCACTTTGTTAGAATACTCAACACTTGTTCCTTTAGCATTTATCCATGTAATAAAGAAGAAGTGCATGCATTTATCACAAGGAAACTAGAAAACCTAGATTAAACGAACACGTACACTTACACGGGGAAGCACATACAAGAGAATAGAAGTGCTTAGAACACGTACAAAAATGAACATAGCAAAGTACAATGAACACGAGAACAGAGAAGAACGATTAAGCATAGTGAAGCCCCCATGAGCACCACAGAGCACGGCAATCGAAGTTATGAGCGAAATAAGAAAGAAGACTGATAAAAACCACTGCACACAAGATATCAGAGAAGAGAATTATGGATTTTGATGTGAGAGAGAAGTAAAAGAACCAGTAGAAAATGAGATATAAGAGATGTGCGAAGGGGCTTCAAAAATGTATTTTTAGAAGCCAATCTACACCGGATGAAATAGACATCTGGTAGAAATGATAGTTCTTAACCAGACCTACAACACAATCGATTTAGAAAGTTTTCAACTTATTATAAAAAATTCCACCAATCATTTTTTGAATTTAAAGTGTATTTCAGAAGATAATCTACACGGATGACATGGACATCTGTGTAAATATGATAGTTCTAAATCGGGCCTTGTTTATAACCGGTGTAGAAAGCTTTAAACTCATTTACAAAAATACCACCAGTCAGTTTTTGTTTTAAAATGTAATTCAAAAAGGGTAATAATCTACACCCAACATTACCACATCCGGTTTAAATCCGTTTTATTTTTCCCCACATGTTGTTTCATTACCCTTCCCCTGAAGCTACAACATATATGTGCAACAATTTAACAAAACTTAAAGCAACGAGTTAGAGTTAACATCAAAGAAACTTACATTTATTTAACCTATATATATTGTCCTCTATTTTTTCATTACATAAAAAAGATAAAACACTCACATACAAATCAATCGAATCCACTTCATCTTCATTCAATTTTGGTAAACCTACTGAAATAGAATCATTATCATCAATAACCCTTTTTCCTTGGAAAGCCACAGACCATCTTTTATTTGCCAGATCAGTCATATAGACAACTTGCTTTGCTTGGTCTGCCATAATGAAATGCTCATCTCCAAAACTTATACTATTCAAATCAACTAGTGTAAATCCTAACCGATTGACCAGAGCAAAAATGTTTATATTATCCCACTTGCATTTGAATACTGGAACTATAAATTTGGAGTAGTCCACCTCCCAAATCTCTTTAACAATGCTGTAACATAACACCACTAATTTAGGATTGTTGTCTTTTGAACTAGAAAAGTGCATAGCTTCAGCCACTAACATAACACTACTATTTTGCATACTAGTTTTATCATCTAGGGACTTCGTATAAAAGGAATACCCATTGATATCAAATGAATTCTAACTTATCACATCAAATTTAGGACCATATGCCAACCATCTAACTATCTCATAAACATAATCCTCATTTCCAACCTTCTGTTTGAACCAATGTGCAAAAGATTTGTTGCATTCTCTAATCAACTTTTGTTCTATCATTTTTTGTTTTCTTTCCTGAAAAACTCTTTATGAACAGCTATATAGTCCTGAACTTCATCAATGTTATTCAAGATGTGTAAGTGTATTTGCTACAATTCATTAAGATCAATACTCTTTACTATTATTCCGCGTTGACCCCCTCTTTGCCACGGGGTTTATAAAGATCGGTAAGTCTTATTTTAGATAGGTAGTTTTGACAAAAATCCATAGCTTCTTCAGAAACATATTTTTGAACAATGGATGCTTCAGGCCGATTGGGATTCTTCATATACCCCTTTTAGAATTTTCATGTATTTTTCAATTGGGTACATCCATCATAAGTATACAGGGCCACACAATTTTATCTCTTGCACTATATGAACAATGAGGTGTACCGTGATGTCAAAAAACGTAGGAAGAAACAAGTTTTCAAGTGGCACAAAATAACATAACCTCGTGCTCTAATTCATCCAAATTTTCAATCTCAAAGACTTTGCCACATATAGCATTGCAGAAGAAGCAAAGTCAGGTTATAATATGTCTCAAATCATCTTGAAGGATGTCTCAAATAGCCACTGGGAGTAATTGTTACATCAAGACATGACAATCATGATACTTTTGGCTTCCTAATTTCAAATCTTTCATCGACATTTCTTAAGATTTGATGAGTACCCAAAGGGAACTTTGATTCCTTGAAAACACCCACAAATTCTTCTTTTCTCATCCTTGGATAAAATTTTACATTCTTCAACACAATAACCCCCCTCTCATCTAGACTTGGATGTAACTCCTCTGGTATTCCCATTTCTTGTAAATCTAATCTTGCCTTCAAACTGTCCTTAGAACGGCCCTGTATGCTGATAAGTATTCCAACAATACTATCACACATATTTTTCTCCACATGCATGACATCAATATAGTGCCTTACATAAAGATTATGCCAATACAGAAGCACAAAGAAAATAGATCTTTTTTTCCATAGGTTTTTCTCACTTCTCTTGGTAGTCTTACTAAAAGTAACATTGATGTCTTTCACATTTTCATAAACTTTCTCTCCAATCAATGGCTCTGGAGCATTTTCAAATTCTTGGGCATAAAATTTTTTTTCTTTAGTCAATGGTATGGGTAGACTTGTCTAAGAAAACTCCTATAACCTAGGTAGATTGGCTTTCTTCCATGATGGAGTTAATAGTAGCAAGTCCCTTCCTCACAAATTGGACATGCTTTATGTCCCTTAACACTATACCTTGACAAGTTTCCATATGCAGGAAAGTCATTAATTGTACAAAAGACCATGGCCCACATATTAAAAATATCCTTCTTATTTGCATAAAAACATCCACCCCTTCCCATACCTTCATCATATCTTCGATCAAGGGTCTTAGGTAAATGTCTATGTCATTTCCTGGTTATTTTGGGCTTGAGAGCAATATATATAACATTACATACTTGTGTTTCATACACAACAAGGGGGATAGGTTATAAATCACCCAGAGAATATGACATTAACATGCATGCTGCTAAGGCTACTATAAAGGTTCATGCCATCTGTACTAAGTCTAAGCCTTAGGTTTCATAGTTCATCGTTGAACTCAAGAAATAAGTCATCAATCTTCTTCAATTGTAAAGAATCAGCCAAATGATGAAGCTTTCCATAAAAAATCCTTTCAATTACATGCCATAACAATTTTTTATATCATCTTCATTAGTAAAAAGGCGCTTCAACATTGGTTTAATTGGAAGATACCATAACACCTTTGTAGGAGAGTTGTTTGATCTGTACCTTGATGTCTTACATATTGGACACTTCTCCTCATCTTCAAACTCTTTGCTATACAATATGCAATTATTTGGGCATGCATGAATCTTTCTATACTGCATGCCTAACGGACATATTATTTTCTTTGCATTATAGTAGCATTTTGGTAGCACATTTTCTTCTAGAAATATGTCTTGCAACAACTCAAACAATTCTAAAAAAATAATATGACTCCACCTATGCCATGCTTTCACACTTACCAATCTCAATACTGCATTCAACATGTGGCATTTTCTACACCCTGGGTATATAGGTTTTTCTGTATCATTGCCCATATTACCATATACATGTGACTGCATAAAATCATCATCTCCAACATCACAAATCATGTCCTCTACCCGATTATCGGTATCCATATCATCAAAGGTCTATTCCACCTATTTAGATGTAAACCTTTCCACATCTTCATAATGTTATACCTATACCGTGTAACTCTTGTAAAACTCCTCATAAATTAAATGAGTATACATATCTACAGGATAGTTTTTTATCATTCAAACATCTCACACAAGGACAATAAATTTTTATCATTCAAACATCTCACACAAGGACAATAAATTTTTATCATTCAAACATCTCACACAAGGACAATAAACCCTTCCATTGTCATCATCAACATTTCGTTTAGCAAAATCCAAAAACTCCTTCACCCTGTCAGAATACTCAACACTTGTTCATTTAGTATTTATACAACTACGATCCATATTTATGGAAGACTACAAAACTAGAAAACTAGAAAAAAAAAGAAAGAAAACCTAGCTTGAAGCTAATTCTGGTAGAGAATATATCATGCACAAGTAGAAGAACTCACCAATTCAAACAAGTAAATGACATCAATGAATCTGCACAAATAACAACAAAAGTTACCAGTGCATAAATTTTTCGTTCTCAAGATAAGGAGTTCAAAATAAAACTCACTGTGACAGAACGAATGAGAACACGTACAAGAACTAGTGAAAAATGAGAGATAAGAGAAGTACAAAGGGAGATTCAATTAAAGTGTATTTCATAAGTCAATCTACACCATATGAAATGGATATCTGGTGTAGAAAGAACTTTTTTCTAACCTGGACATAATTCACATAAGGTTTAGAAAGTTTTTAACATCGGATCAAATGGACAATCGGTATAGAAAGATGCCACTGGTCATTTATTTAATTAAAATGTATTTTAGAAGCAAATCTACACTGGATGAAATTTGCATAAGGTATAGAAAGGGTGATAATTTATACCTGACATTGACATGTCCAGTTTAAATCTTATCATTTTATTCTTTTGTATTTTTTCCTTTAGTTTTTGAAAAATAAAAGGAACACCATGTTAGAACAAGAAACTTGTTAAACTTCATTCATTTAAACTTTACTAACTTTACATCAAAAGTTTGAAATCTTAAAAAAATATCTATCAACCTATATATAATATATTCTCCTTCTTTTTGTTATTACATCAAAAAGATAACAATAGAGGGGCAAGAGAAAGGTGAGGCCTTTAACTCATCTGAGTCAGAGTTGGGATCAACAACATTATAGAAACTGCCATTCTGTTGATGCGACAAATTTCATAACGGAAGGCTCTGAAATGATCTTCTAGTCTCTCAAGTCTTAGAGTCAATTTTTACACTGAGTCCTCTAGGCCATAGAAGCGCAGGATGAGTTTATTAAGGCGCTCCACAAGAGTGAGAACCAGGGGAAGAGGAGGAGAAGGAACTATAATGTGAGGGATAGGATGCTTGTCTTCAAAATTGTCTATGTTTCTTTTGTGTGATGGAGAAGGAGGTGTACGTGAAGAAGAAGCCATTAGAGGGTTCAGATAGAAGAAAAGAAAATAAAATAGAAATAAAGTGAGATAAAAAGTACTAAGGAAGGGTATATATTTAAGGTTGAGGAAATAACAGTTTTAGAAAAGAATATAGAAGAATACAATTGGTCTTCTATCATAATGACTACAAATGTTGGGAATTAAAGAAGTGATAAACTTTTTGAAGAAGTGACACAAAAGAAGCAGGAAATGGAAATGATAGACAAGAAACTGAATAGTCACAAGAGGACGAAGCTAATCTACACCTAATGAAATGACATCTGATGTAGAAATAAAATATCTAAATTGGACCTACAAGCAACCAGTTTAGATGTGTTCATTGTTACAATGGACGTTGGGCAACCAGTATAGAAAGAATTTTTTCTAAATCAGACCTCAAGGCAACTAGTGTAGTAAGGATATTTTAAACTAGCTCTGGAGGTATCTAGTGTAGTAATTTTCTTCTACACCTATCACGTGTACATCTGGTGTAAATATTTCATCTTATTTATAAAAATACCACCGGTCCTTTTTTTAAACTGTCTCCTCAAGGACCAGTTTAGAAATGGGGATTTAGAAAGCCCTTTCTGAAGTAGTGTTTGGAATATTGTTGTTGTTTTTTTTCAAATCTGAATTTGGGTAGTTTTTATGACGAACCCTAGGTTGAAATTTGGGATTTTTGCCTATCTTGTATCAATTGAGGTTGAGTGATGAGTCAAATGAGTTATTTGAGCTATTTGGACATGAAATTGAGTTTTAGTTTGGGTTAATTGAGGATTTTAGTGAGTTATGGGTTGTTAAAGGATTATGAACTCTTTGTTATGCTATGAATCACTTAACTAGTGTAAACTAATGGTGATGATATTGTGATTGTGTAGATTGACTTGTTTTAATTTTTGACTTAAGCATAGGGTTGATTATTCGCAGTATTTATCTTTAGATTTGCCAAGAGGTAACCACTTTCTACTTGTTATACATACTAGTATGTTGTTTGTAAATGTTTTTGTTTTGTTGAAATTATGGAATACTCTCGGATACTTTTGAAATTATGTTGACATATATGGAATTAAGTTAGTCTTTTGGGACTTGAGTTTTGAAAATTCAATCATTGAAACTTATGCTTTTATGTTGGAACTTATTATATTATGTTGGAATTATGAGATGTTGACTTGGAAAGGGTATATGGATTTGGAACATGACCATTTGTTGAATTCCTAAGCATGACGCATATGCTGAAAATTGGTGAGTTGTGTTTGTTATCGTCATTTGATGAGGTATCCATTAATGCATAATAGTTGGCTCCTATCATCTCCCATATTGAGGGATCTCCTTTATGTCACCCAGAGTGAGGGATATGACTTCTTGGCTCTTAAATTATCCCATAGTGAGGGAATGTGGACCTTGGGATTATCTTTGCAATATGAAATTGAATTATGATATGAGATATACGAATTGAGATATGAGATTTAAAAATTATTGCTATCTGAGATATATTTATATATTTATAAATATCCCACTTGACACCTCACGAGAACATATTGGTATATATGATGAGTTGGAATGTTGGTTACTGAGGCTTTTGTCTCACCCCATGGTTATTAACATTTTTCCCAGGTGATAGTATCGTGTTAGTACCTCAAGAAAGGCTCCGGAGGCTTGATTAATGCTATATCAGTTTAATAGCCTTTTCTTTTTTATTTGTGTTGAATCGTTGTATTACAGCAATATGGCTCATGTTGCATACTCTAATTTGATGTAATACTTTATTTAGATTTAATTATGAGAATACGTGCTCGTAGTGGCTTGAAGTCCTAGGTTGTTGCTTGTGATTTGCTTATTCGTGGATCCACTTTTAGAACATGTGATATTGAGAAATTATTTATAAATGTGTATTATTCAGTATCTTGGTTATGAAGTGGACTTATGTGTTGTTATTCCTGGGTTCGATGCCTAGAGTTCCATTTGTGATGATCGTGTTGATAACGTGATATAACTATAATAGTTAGGGGTGCGAATTCTAATAACCATATTAGCGAGGTTGAATACTTTCTAACATGGTTTTGTATGTGAATGATTTTGTAAAGTTCTTTTTGTTAAAATGGCAGTTTCACCCAAGAAGGGTGTGAATTAAGTGATATTAAAAAATTTAAACTTAAAATAAAAAAGAGAGATAAGTTAAGAAGGATTTCATCGAGAGTGAGGAAGCAGATAAAGATAATTCACAGATAAAGAATGATTTCACAGAGCCATTGGTGCTGCTGATGGTTGAAGCATTTAATGCATCTGACACAAATTTACTTTTTGATGATTTTCTTCATTTGATCTTGTTTCAGCCTGCAATTGATCTTGAAATGTATTGAATGAAAGATAAAGTGTTTCAGCAAATATCATCTAATTTTCAATGTTTTGGATTGAAATATCAAAGTCTGGTTTGGAAAATTATTTTGATGAATAGATAGATTTATCGAAATGTTTATTAGAAAACACTCTTATCGAAAAGAACTTCGATAAATATTCAAACAATGTATATTCAAACAAGTCGACTCTTACCGAATAACACTTTGAAAATCAGCTCTATCAAAATGTACTTCAAAAAATAAACTTTTAATTACAGATGCTTAGTTCAGGCTTATCGAAATACTTATCAGGAAGAAGACTTTTCAAAATATTTATTTCATAGACTAGAATAGGTAACTTATTGAAGTGTTCTTTGATAAGTGGTCATATCAAATAACTATTCGATAATTACCTAATGTTTCAGAACAATTGTCAGACTTTGAAAATTTCTTTGATTCTTCTAACTTCAACACAAATGCTATGTAATACTTTTTCAAATCAATATTTTATAAGAATTTTTTAAATCATAAGATCATTGTTCAAATAATTGCAGTTTTTAAATATCACTTAACTAATTTTAGAAACTAGCTTAAAAAATGAAACTTCTTTATTCATCGAAGTGCTTATCGATAAATTACCTTATCGAATAACGTCACATCCTAATTTTTTCTTATCTGTATGGAACAGATAATGGAACTTATAAGGACAGATAGAGGAAAGAGTTTTGGAAGGTATTATGATGATGATAAGAAGAAATGATAAATGTTAGATGAGTTTTGAAGAAAGAGAGGGACTAAACTGAAAAGTCTAAAAGTTCTATAGTGCAAAATAGAAGTAGACGTAAGTTATAGGCCATTAAGTGTAATTATGAAAAGTTGAGGGGTTAAAGTGCAATTTTTAAAAGTTCAAGGGCAAAATGGTAATTATGGAAGTTAAGCTAGAAAATATCCAAAACTGCTCGGAAGCATTTCAATCCTAAATTTTACCAATAAGTAAAGAAAATTATTCTAATCAATTTAACGTGACACATAATTTTGATTTGAGGTCCCGATAAATTGATAAGAATTTTTGAAGTTTAGGAAAATTAATATAGTATCTTCTAGACCTTAGAATTAGATGAAATTTTATAATAAATCTTATAATTAATATGAGAATTTATGAAAATAACAAAACTAAAAATGAGTTATGTAGAATTTATTATAGAATTTACAGTAGAATAAAACACCTGATAAATACTTTTCGTGGGAATTTCTTGGGAGTTGAGCCCATGAAGGCAGGGCACCACGTAAAAGGCCCAAAATGGCGCCTCATAGATCCAATGATATTTATGTATAAGTATGTGGACTAGTGTTAATAAAGACCCTAAAAAATATAAAATTACGAAAATGTCATTATGTTATGTAAAATTACGAAAATACCCTTGTGTTGCAATACTGAACAAGAGATGAGTGGAGGCATTTTGGTCTTTTGGACAAGGTTAAAATGCTAAGGGAGATACAAGAATGATTAATAAGAGTCAGTATATGCCCTGATAAGATGTAAAAAGGTGTGAAATGACAATTATGCCCTTAAGGCTAATATAGTGTGAGATAGATAACCAAGGGAATTTCAGTCATTTTCCAAAGGAACAAGCAAATAAATACCCAGTCCAATAATATCAATAGTAGGAAAATTTTGGATACTAGATTTAAGGTCAGAAAACATATTATGGAATCTCAGAAAAATTAGAGTTATTAAACAGTCTGGTTTTTGTGAATTTTGACCGGGTCGATACCGGATTTGACTGAAATTTTTCCAATGAGATCCTAGCCCTAAATTGTGACAAACAAGGCCCTAAATGATTTCATGGATGATGTCATAAAGTGCTTCTAGGGCAAGCTTGATGCAAGATGAATATGGACCATTTGATCAAATAGTGAAAGATTAAATCCTAGCAATCCATTTCCACCCAAAATTTTCTATAAATACCCCCATTTCTCTTCTCATTCATGTCAAAAGCAAGAACCATGGGGAGGTGCTGCTGAAATAAAATTCAAGCAAGAAGAAGAGGAAAATTCAAGAGCAAAACAAGCAAGTATTCAAGGTAATTTCCTTCTCCTATTTTTGTATTATGTTGTAGGAAGATTTCTCTTGGATTTGAATGGTTGAAATACCATTTTTCTCTCCATCTTAGCTGTTGGACATGATCTGGAATTAGAGGGAAAATATGAATTTTAAGTCATGGAATATTTAAACAAGCTTAAATAAGCTTGAATCAAGTAGTATTGGCTTGGAAATTCAAATATGCATGGAATTAGGTTTTTGAGTTCATTGCTACCACTATATGAATCACTGTTCATCTATGAGAATTTCATAATTTTGATATTTCCAATGGATTTAAAATAAAAAATTATGTGGGGTAGAGTAGAGAAGCAAGTATTGGAAGCATTGGAATCAAAATAGGAATTTTTTGAGAAAACCTTGTTGTGCCACGTTTTTGTTCTATCCAGCCTCAAGGAAGGAGTTGTAATTTGTCAATTCTAACTTCATATTTTGATTCCATGGGCAAAATTGTGTGGGAAATGGTCAAGGAACTAATTAATTCAAAGGGCAAGATAATTAACCAAAATTAAGAGAAAATTAGTTAAGATAAGGAGAGCTAGTTTTCCATTTGGTATATGATCATGGTCCTAAAGAATTATGTGATAATATGAATGTGTTTAGGACCTTGATATATCCAAGAAGATGTTGGGAAGTGGTTGACCGAAAGGCTTCATGGTTGGAAAGTTAGGGAGCAAGTTTTAGAACAAGGAAAAAAGCTTAAGTTCAAGGTAATAGACTTACCTCTTTATGTGTTTGATGTGGTATGCTTATGTGTTGACATGTATATGATGATTGAACGATGTTGTGACATGATGAATGATGTTGAATATATTGTGAATAACATGTTTCCCATGGCCATGCATTTTTATACAAAGCATCTAGCATGATAGCATGTCACTAAATGAAGAAAGTTTAATAAAATTACATATCATGCATTAGCATCCATCTTGCATTTTAAGTTATAATGTTGCTACTGAGATTCCCTAGAATCTCACCCTCCCACAACCAACCAATTTAGTCAAGCATGATGAAAAATTTATGCATGGAGAAGATCTAAAGAATGGAATAAAGAAAGTGAAGAATTTGATACTCTAGCCTATGATATATGGTCTTTCATAGTCATGAAAAGTATCTATTTATGTGATGAAAATATATGAAATAATTATGGCATATGTACATGATGTATGTGAAGATATGGGAAGCTTATTTGATGGTTTAGGAATACTAGATTAATTTATTGACATTTAAGAAAGAAGATGAAGTGGCAAAAACGTATATCCTAGAGCAGTCTTACTTTGACTCCATTTTGACCTAGCAAATGAAGGAATTAATCCACAACATTTTATGAAAAATTAGTACACATATAGATCTTTAAATTCAAAGGTAATACGCCTCATTTGGATGTGTATATCAAGAGAATGAATTTTCTAAAGTTACGAGATATGAAAGATTTAACTGTATTGATTGGCAAGGTAAATATCCATATTTATATTTTTTTCCTTAAATAGACATGAAAGAGCTTCAATTAAAAATTTGGATCACCTCCATACGATTTTTCTAGAATTAGTTATGAATTTTTAAAGTTAGACTGTCAATCTGAAAATTACCTAATGAACAGTACCCAAGAAGTAAGTTTTAAAATTTTAATTTTTGGGCAAAAGTAATACCTCTGCTAGTTAAATACGCTTCTGAATACATACTTTGAGAGGTTAAAAGTAGGATGTTTGAAATAATGCATCGATAAACGGCATTTTAAAATTGATTTCATAAACAGAGTTTATTTTCATTTATCGAAGGGCTTATCAATAAATTCCTTTTAGAAATAGATTTTGCAAACTAAGTTTTGTTAATGTTTATCGAATGGTTTATCAATAAATACCCTTATTGATAAGCTTATCAAAAAATAATATTTGTTAAAAACATATTTGAAGTGGGATCATGTCACATACTAATTTTTCCCTATATGTATAAACTGATAGAGGAAAGATATTAGGAAGGGATTGTGACGATAAATAGAAAAAAAGATAATGATTAGATAAGGTTTAAGCTATGGAAATGAACACGGCTAGAAAAAAGGATTTCTACACTGGTTGAAAATGGCATTCTACATCGCACATATAACCGGTGTAGAAACGGACCGTGTAAAAAGTGAGACATTTTACACCGGTCACATGACCGGTGTAGAATGTATACTTTTTTAAACCGGTCGACATTTTAAAATGGTTCACTTTTACATCCGGTGTATTATTTTATAACATCTACACCGGTTGAATATTGGGACGGTGTAGATTGATGAAATGTTAACACCGGTTGTATATACGTCCGATGTAGATGTTATTAAATTTATATTATGATATATGTTCTTTCTACACCGGCAGGTATATATATACCTCCTATGTAGATAATGTTATTAAATTTATATTTAATATATTTCGTTAGCCTGAAGCTTCATAAATAAACTGCCCAAATATAATATATGACTCAATCATCGATCATCGATCAGTTCAAGATGCCAGAGACATATATAATTCAATTGCTCATTATATTATTCATTTAATAAAAGTCAATACAAAAATGCTATAATTTGAACAGAAAAGTAGAAAAAGGTATTCAGTGAAAGACAAATACTATTGAGAAGGAAGGAATTGAACAAAAAACTCTGCCCATCGATTACGCAGGCCCTCAATATCTTGGTCAGGAAATGGATCAGGTTGATCAAACATCTGAAATATGAAATCAAAATCAAAGAAATTAAGGCATTAATAATATAGATTAGATTGACAATTAAGAAATATGAAATCATTAAAAATACAATTTTACCTTCTCAGTTAGGTCAATCCTATTTGACAATATAATATTGACCATGTGTCTAACTATGTAGAAGCCGCACAAGTTGCTTTCTCTGGGTTGCCTTCGACTCTGTAATGTTAACAAGATAAAAATTATTTCTCATCATCAAAACGAGGAGCCTAGCTAACACCTAATATATACTTTTATTACCTTCGGTGTGATCCATTCAGGGTCCCTCACCAAATTAGCATGCGTAAGGCCCCTTGCAACTGCGAACGTCCTCATAGCCCTATGACCAAAGTTATAAAGTTAGTAACCCATTTATCACAAAGATCATTGTGTATAGAAGAGAACTCACGTGTTCATGATCTTCCTGACATCAACCGATGGCTTGTAATGGAGGGAGCATAAGAAGAAAACTTTATACCTATGCTTACATAGGATGACAAGTTGCCAATGATTGTTGTAGTGATTAATTAAAAGAGAATGAGTATTATAATTAAGCAAATACAAAACTAGTATATATGAAATAAGATGAAAATATTATTATTCTTACTCCTGCATATATGGTGCGAAGAAATAATCAATATCGGTTTCACCGAGCCTCCTTGAAATGTATGCAAGCCTCAAAGATTGAGAGGTCCCTTTAGCATAAATCTGAAGTGGGCATAGGAATCCAAACTTTTTTTGTTTGCCCTTGGAGGAAACCAACTCAGCTTGCATGTACCTACAGGTAATGCATACACGACATTAGTTGTAAGACTTAAACTTTGTTATTACATATATTTACATTTAAATTATACTTACATAAAAAACACTTGGATGCATCCGGAGGTCAGTTCTTCCTTGGGAGTGATCAGAGATTTGATGTCCGCACGGTCAAGGAAGGCCTGTGCCCCCATGTCGCCCATAACTGAATCCATAGGCAACGCGTCCACATGGAACGCTTTGTCATATGCCAATAGGATCACACGTTGCATGGCATTCAAAGTGAGAGGGGTGGAAAGTTGGCTGGGGGATGAGGCGACTTGATCCGAAACAAGATGCTTTGGCCACAATATGAAAGTCCCTTTTGTTTGGCTCACTGTCTTTACCTCATCAGTGGGAATTGGGACAAGAACATCTCCAATTAGCATGTCTTCAACTGTCACCTGTAACACCCTAATTTTTAGGCCTAGAGATGCCAGAAAGAGAATACAAGGGCATAATCGTAATTATGGGAAAGATCGGGCTGATAGCCGATGAGTACCATATTTTGCCAGAAAATAGAGAAAATTATGCTGATCATTTAACTGAACTGTGAAATGTGCATATGAGGTCTCTATGGGTATGAAAGAATTAGAAATGTGACCAAGGGTAGAATGATCATTTTTGAAAAGTGTGCGCTGGAGCGTACTTTCAGGCAAAAATAGCCCGGTCCAGATAAAATATCTAAAAATACCGGGAGATAGAGAAAAGGATTCCGGGTTGAATGACGTAACACAGAATTTTGATTTGAGGTCCCGATTTTTCTGTAAAAATTCTCGAAGATGGGAATTTATAGTTATAATCGGTAAAGGAAGAGCAGTCCGAATAGAGATGATTGGACTATGGCCAGAGGCCATACAGTGTTTTCTAAGGCCCATAGTGACACCAGGGAAGGCCCAGGCCATAATATCAGTTCAGTGGTAAGAGGGGCCGGTGTCCGGGAAAAATGTGCAAAATGACGAAAATACCCTTATGTTATAGAACAACTGAAGAATGAGTAAAGGGTATTTTGGTCATTTGGCTAAGGTTAGACAGTCAAGAAAGGGTATCTGGATAGTTGACCAGGGTCAGAGAATATTCTGGTAAATTATGAAAAGACAATAATGCCCCTAGACCTAGTAAGGTAAAGAAAGGAAATGAAAGGATTTAAGTGCAATTATGGAAAGTTTCAAGGCCAAAAAGGAAAGTAGACAAAAAGGTGGGGTCCTTAAGTGTAATTTTAGCCAAACAAAAAGGGACTTAAGTGAAAAGAAGAAAAGTTCCTTGGGGCTAAAGTATAATTAGAGAAAGTCAGGCCGGAAGTGGTTTGGACTGTCCGAAAGCATTTCAGTCCCAGATTTCACCGGTAGAGAGAGCAAGTGACGCTCGGTAATCTGGCTTAATACAGGAATTTTTGAAGACTCCAGATAGCCAGAAATGGACTGATCGTCCAAAAGTTATAAAAATTCATACCGGATATCCTAGATTTCAGATCTAGGTGAGAAAATACAGGATGATGCATCCTTGTGGGGCGGATGTCAGGAAACTGACAGAATACCGATAGGAGGACTGTAGAAAAAGGTATTCACAAATCAGAAAATCCAGACGGGAGTGTGAGGCCTCCGGGTATCCGATAGGGAGATTTATCGGTATTTGAAAAGGGACTGAATGAGTTCGGATGACCTCAGTCAGATGACTGATATGACTCACAGGGATGCCTGAACACCGTAGGCCAGTGTATCGGACAGAAGGAGCCGGTGTCCGGATATGTGTATAAACGGTGAATAATAGATAAAATATTCAATAATCATTGACAAGGGAGGATTCCTCGTAATGCGTGTCATGAAGGTAATGGACCCTGAAAGGCCCAATAATGGCGCGAACAAAGGCCCAATAATGGCGCGAACAAAGGCCCAGTAAGACCCTTGGACTGATAGGTGGGCCAGTGTCCGGCAGAACCCCTGAAAAGTGCGAAATTATGAAAATGCCCCTATGTTGTACAAAAGGGTAACTGATGAATGAAGGGCATTTTGGTCAATCTGGACAGGCCCAGAAGCCAAGGTACATGCAGATAAAGTTACTTAGAGTCAGTATATGCCCTGACAGAGTACAGAAGGGTGTAAAATGACGATTTTACCCTTAAGATTAAAATAGTGCAAGAAAAGGCACCCAGGGGTATTTTGGTAATTTGCCAAGGACTGTTTCTTGGGAATCGAGCCATCAGAGTACTTGAGCTTGATCAGAGACCCAAGATAATATTCCAAGGCCCAAAAACGTAGCCCATGAGGTATGTGGGAAAAAGTGGCATTAAAATACTATTTTAATGTTGTTTCAATAAAGTAAAGTTACTCGGTCGGCACGATAACCGATGAGGTGATCAGATAAAGTCCTAGACTTATCTAGATAGCATTGGAAGGCGTGACAGGTGCCAGTAAGATGTCACATGGTGCCAATATAGAGGAGGAAGAAAAAGTTGAGGACACGTGGCACAATCTTAGCCGGTGAGTCCAGTTTGTGGGAAATCAGACCGAACCGGTACCGGATTGGACTGGAAGGCTTCAAGAAGGCCTCAATTTTGCCATATGAGACATGTGACTGATTAGGTGTCCACGATGATGTCATGAATGATGCAGTAAAAGGAATAAAGAAAAATAGAAAATTCCGGAAAAACCAGGACCAGAGGATCGGATGGCTTTAAAATTACAGGAATGCCATTGACCAAAACTATAAATACCCCCCCATTCATTCATATGGCATGGCCAAGCAAGGATAAGAGAGAGGAGGAAGTGCTAGAGAGAGAAAGTGAGAGAAAGAAAGAAAGAAAGGAAGTTCTGGCGGAGCTGGAAGCAGAATAGAGATAGTAGAGTTCTGCTGAGCTTTTGAGGTAGTAACTAATCCTAGCTTTTATGTAATGACTTTGTGATTTGTTGTGCTATTGTTTGGTTGGATTGTTGTCTTATATGTTATGTCTGAAGCTCTGCGGTAATGCTATGATCATATGTTATTAAGCATGGAAGCACGCAGCATACTTATCTGTACACAATCACAAGCAAGCACTGTCACTCTGCATTACATATATTGTTATGATTGTTGCTACTGAGATTCCCCCGAATCTCATCCCAATAAATAACCCATTACAGGGGAAGGTTATGTCAAAGTGAATTTTGGGAATTTTAAGAGACGCCGTTATGCTGCCGAAATTACGACAAGATGGCAATAGTAGAGAAAGGAACTGATACGTACTGTGTACGTAGGTACTGTGTACGTAGGTACTGTCTAAGGAGGCTGGAAGTGAGTGGACCTAGCCGGTTCATCCAGTCTTTCCTGGGTACTTTCATAGAATGGTAGTTCTCACGGGAATTATTGAATCGGTACAAGATCAGTTACTTTCTGAAGATGAAGCGTAGCGGTTATGCTGCCGGATTTCAGGCAGGAAAAGATGCAATAGAGTTATGAGAATTTATGTACATGGCCAGATGTAAAACAACTTATTAATTAATAATAATTGTTGTTTGGCATGTTTGACTGATATATGATGGATATATGCTTATGTATATAATGTTGGTTGCTGAAAATTAACACTATGAACAGTAACCTGTGGGGACATGAGGATGTTTGACCCATAATTAAAAATAGTAAATGGATGAATAAATGTATGATATTTTTAAGGTAAATAGTAGACATACCAAGCTTCGATTTGATATATAGTATGACTCATTTGGATGTCTACACAAGGACATATGAATTATCAAAGTTGGGACCAGAATGCTGGATTCAGGAGAAAAACGTTGGATGAACAGTAAAGTTGTGACGTTGACTGACGTTGACTCGGTCAATGAATGGCCAATGAGTTATTTTTACTTTAAAGATAATTGAGTTAGATTTAATTATCAATTTGAACCACTTCATTTAGATTTTTCTAAAATTAGCTATGATTTTTCAAAGTCAGGTCACTCATCTGGAATTTTCAAGTGAACAGTACTCGATAAGAGTAAAACTCCAGATTGAGAAATTGGACTTTAATAACCTCGAAAGTGGTTCTAAATGCTATCAAATGGTCCCTAAGACGTACGAAAGTAAGGATGTTTCATCACCCTTAATTGATCGTCCTGAATTTGGATGTGGTGAACAGTTGCCCCTAGGCTATGGATAGAGCCATGTGCCACTAAGCGTCTAAGAGGATCCTCCACATATAGATCACAATGTTCTGCATCCTCTGACAGCGGCAAGCAACAGCTCCCCTTAGTGCTTGGACGGGCTGTAATTGAGGGCGGGAGGGGATCAGTTGGCTCTTGCTACCTTGATGTCATCATGGACAACATTTCATCCTTGATCTTTGCCAACCCTTCTTGTAATCGCGCCTCAATTGAAGCTTTTGCTTGTGCCCTCGCCTCTATCCAAGCCTCTACCTTAGCCTCTGCCCTTATGGTGGAGAGCAAGGATTCCAACTCTGTGCTCTGCACCATATGTGGGGAACGTCCTTGAGATGCTCCAAAGTAATCTCTTATACCCACACCTCTTCCAACTCCCCTGACACGGCCCCCATGTTCTTGTTTCCCAGTGGCAACAGTTAAGATGTCATTCCTACCATCTGACTTGAAGGATCCATGGGACTCTTGTTGTTTAAGATCACTCTATAACATAGAATGAACAAACATAAGGAAAATTATATAATTATAGTCTACTAAAACAAAATAATGCAAGTAGTGGTTACAATTTTTTCAGCAATCATGCGAGCATTGTCGCTTGTAAATGTTCCGCTCTTTCTTTGGAGAGCGTACAACCATTTTTCTTCACGACGTATCAGAGAGGGGGGGTCAAGAAGAACACTAGGATCCGACCCAGCATTTTCTTCTAGCCTCTTCCTCTTGGCCTCCAACAACTCTCTTTCTGCCTTCGCATAACCCCCTCGAGACATTGTATGGGGGCAATCATTCTTGAGAGCGTATTCAATCGCTTTTGCCCTTTTTTCCTACAAGACATGAAGTAGTTAAAATTAATACATATGATATTCTGATACATTTTCTGCCAACACATACAAAAGGATACACTCACCATTGCTGCTGGCGTGGTCCGAATCCTAACAAATTCTTCCCAAGCAGCTTCGTCAATTAATTGATACTTGCTGCATGGAGAAGGTTAAGGATGACCACTTCTGTCCCGTCCATGCACATACTGATGAGCTAGTTGTGTCTTGAATGCCCTCCAACGCTTAGCGCAATAAGACAATGTCTTCTTCTTCAAGAACTCATTGTTGGGAACATCGTAAGTGAGCTACAATGATTGCCATTGAAAGCAGAGTAATCAACAAAGAGTTGTGTATTTGGTATTGCTCTGCATGCAATATTAGATAGTTCCTATACCCGGATAGTGTCCCAAATTTGATTCTTCACGCGATCATCCACAGCATCCCAAGTCAAATAGGTGATGCTAGGCTTGTTACGTGCTAGGAGGCTGACAAAACTTACGTACTTTGCCCTGTGTTCACCAATTGGGTTCCAGTTTCTGTCAAACTCTATCGAAAGCAGTTTCCCCTCTTGCCTGTCCTTCATAATGTCTTTCAAACGAGTCTCACTTCTGCCCTTCCTTTGTGTAGTGACACTTGGAGCATCGCTAGCCTCAATCTAAGTAACTCTATCCCCCATATTCCTATATACGCAATAACAACATCAAAAACATTGTAAACAGACTTAACCCTTTTTCCTTCAACCCGTCAGAGTACACAAAACTTGTTCCTTTAGCAGTTATGAATGGAAATATATGTGCAAGCATTTGTCAGGAAAAATAGAAAACCTAGATTAAACGAACATAAAAATGACGAAGCACGTACACACAGGAAAATAAGTGCAGAGAACACGTACACGGAATAGCAAAACGAGAGAGACAAAAGAGAAGAACGACTGAGAACAGAGAAGCCTCACGAAAACCACAGAGCACGACGAGTGGAGATATGACAGAGTATGTGAGAAATAAGAATGATGGTCGCGCCAAGGGGCGGGCTTAAAAAATGTATATAAACTTTTTACACCGGATATAAATTATTCTAACCGAACAACAACATAACCGATGTAAAATTGACACATTTTACATGGGATAAAGTATAAAACCGGTGTAAAAAATAACACCGTCTAAAACATAACACTGGATAAAGTATAAATCGGTGTAAAATCGAATAATAATTTATTTACAAAATTGTCAGTAGTAGACTTTTTACACCGGATAGAACTTAAGACCGGTTTTAATGTTGTAGTTATTTTTTTTAACTCCATCATCATATATATCATCCCATCCCTTGGCATCACAACATTCTTATCAGAACAAGAATCTGTCTCTGTTATTATTGCATCAAAATCATATACGCAATCATAACAAGAAACTTAATATTGCATGTTTAGAATACATCAAAAACAAGAAACACATATAAATCAATCAGAATCCACCTCTTCTTCATTTAATTTTGGTAAACCTACTAAAAAAGAAGGGATCTCACAAATAGAATCATCATTGTCAACAACCCTTTTTACTTGGAGCGCGACAGACCATCTTTCATTTTGAGGATAAGTGATATATAACACTTGCTTTGCTTGGTCTGCCATAATGAAAGGCTCATCCCCAAAACTTGTATTATTCAAATCAACCAGTGTAAATCCTAACTGATCGACCATAACACTGTTGTTTACATTAGCCCACTTGCATTTGAACACCGAAACTTTGAATTTGGAGTAGTCAACCTCCCAAATCTCTTCAACAACGCCATAATAAGGGATGACTGCTAATTTAGGATTGTTGTCTTTTGAACTAGAGAAATGCATAGCTTCAGCCATTAACATAACACCACTGTTTTGCACGCTACTTCTATCATCTAGGGACTTCGTATAAAAGGAATACCCGTTGATATCAAATGAATTCCAACAGATCACATTATGTTCAGGACCACATGCCAACCATCTAACTGTTTCAGAAACACAATCCTCATTTTCAACCTCCAGTTTGAACCAATGTGCAAAAGATTTGTTGTGTTATCTAATCAGCCTTTGCTCTGTTATCCTATTTTTTTTTTTCGGACAAGATCTTTATGAATAACAATATAGTCTTCAACTTCATCAATGCTATTCAAGATGTGTAAGTGTATTTGCTGTAATTCATTACGATCAACACACCTCACCGATATTCCGCGTTGACCCCCTGTTTGGCACGGGGTTTATGGAGACCAGTAAGTCTTACTTTAGATAGGTATTGTTGACAAAAATCCATAGCTTCTTCGGCAACATATTTTTGAACAATGGATGCTTCAGGCCTATTTGGATTCTTCATATACCCTTTAAGGATTTTCATATATCTTTCAAATGGGTACATCCATCGTAAGTATACAGGGCCACATAGTTTTATCTCTCGCACTAGATGAACAATAAGGTGTACCATGATGTCAAAAAAGGCAGGAAGAAACTGTTTTTTAAGCTGACACAAGATAACATAACCCTCGTGCTCCAATTCCTCCAACTTTTCAGTCTCAAAGACTTTGCCACATATAGCATTAAAGAAGAAGCAAAGTTGGGTTACAATGTGTCTCAAATCATCTTGAAGGATTCCTCGAACAGCCACTAGGAGTAATTGTTGCATCAATACATGACAATCATGAGACTTTTGGCCTACTAATTTCAAATCTTTTATGGACACAATCCTCCTAAGATTAGATGAGTACCCAGAGGGAACTTTGATTCCTTGTAAACACTCACAAATACTTCTTCTCTCAGCCTTGGACAAAATGTTAGTCTCTTCAACATGATAGCTCCCCTCACCATCTGGCCTCGGATGTAAATCCTCTCGTATTCCCATTTCTTTTAAATCCAATCTTGCCTTCAAACCTTCTTTAGAACTACCCTGTGTGTTGAGAAGTGTTCCAACAATGCTGTCACACACATTTTTCTCCACATGCATCACATCAATACAGTGCCTTACATGAAGATGTCGCCAATACGGAAGCTCAAAGAACACAGATCTTTTTTCCCATACATTTTCTCACTTTTCTTGGTAATCTTACCGAAAGTGACATTGATGTCTTTCACCTTTTCATAAACTTGTTCGCCAGTCAATGGCTTTGGAGCATTTTCAAATTCTTGGCCGCCATAAAATTTCTTCTTTAGTCGACAGTATGGGTGGGCTTGTCTTAGAAATCTCCAATAACCTAGGTAGACTGTCTTTCTTCCATGACGAAGTTGATAGTAGCAAGTCCCTTCCTCACAAATCGGACATGCTTTATGGCCCTTAACACTATACCCTGACAAATTTCCGTATGTAGGAAAGTCATTAATTGTACAAAAGATCATGGCCCGCATATTGAAGACCTCCTTCTTAACCGCATCAAAAACATCCACACCTTCCCATAGCTTCTTCAAATCTTCTATCAAGGGTGTTAGGTAAACGTCTATGTCATTTTCCGGTTGTTTTGGTCCTGAGATTAGCATAGACAACATTACATACTTCTATTTCATACATAACAAGGGAGATAGGTTATAAATCACCAGAAGGATGGGACATGAACTATGTATACTACTAAGGCTACTATAAGGGTTCATGCCATCCGTACTAAGTCCAAGCCTTAGATTTCATGGTTCATTGCCGAACTCGGGAAATAAGTCATCAATCTTCTTCCTTTGCAAAGAGTCAGCAGGATGACGAATCTTTCCATCATTAATCCTTTCATTTGCATGCCATAACATTTTCTTTGTATCATCTTCATTAGAAAAAAGTCGCTTAAACCTTGGTACAATTGGAAGATACCATAACAACTTGGCAGGAGAGTTGTTTGATCTGTACCTTGGTGTCTTACATATTGGATACTTCTCCTCATCTTCAAACTCTTTTCTGTACAATATGCAATCATTTGAGCATGCATGAATCTTTCTATACTGCATGCCAAAGGACCTATTATTTTCTTTGCATCATAGTAGCGTTTGGGTAACGCATTTTCTTCAGGAAACATGTCCTGTAACAACTCAAGAAATTCTAAAAAACCACTGTCACTCCACCCATGCCGAGCTTTCACACTTACCAATCTCAACACCGCATTCAACAGGTTATATTTTCTGCACCCCGGGTATAGAGGCTTTTCTGCATCATTGCACATATTACCATATGCATGTGACCATATAAAAGCATCTTCTCCAACATCACGAATCATGTCCTCTACTCGATCATCAGTATCCATGTCATTATCAAAGGTCTGTTCCATCTATTCGCCATGACATACCCATACCGTGTAACTCTTGCAAAACCCCTCACAAATTAGATGAGTGTAAATATCAGTAGGACTTTATTTCCTCTCATTCAAACAACTCACATAAGGACAATAAAACCTTCCATTATCATCATCACCATTCCGTTTAGCAAAATCCAAAAACTCTTTCACCCCCTCAGCATACTCAATACTTGTTCGTTTAGCATTTATCCAACTACGATCCATATTTGTGAAAGACTAAGAAACTAGAAAAATAGAAAACAAGAAACCATTACGTTGTAGCAAATGCATGGAGAGAATAAATTTTTAGTTCTCGAGAGGAGTTCAAAACAAAACTCACTGTCTGTGAAGCGCCGAGAAGACTTAACGCGCGAACCAGGGAAAAATGAGAGATGGAAGGCGCGAGAAATATACCAAATAAAAGAGTATTTGGTAAAAAAAGATTAAAAAAAAAGTTTATTTGGTAAGAAAATATACACCGGACAAAATGTTACACCGGTGTAGATATATATATAGACGGTGCAGAGAGTATATTTTAGACCAGCCACTATAGATAAACCGGTGTAAAATATATCAGTTTTTTTAAAGTGATAGACCACTATGTCATCAACTTTTACACAAAAGAAATATATATCAGAATATATAAAAGTTGTAAACTTTCACTACTCTTTCGACTCAGAGTTTTGGGAGTCATCAGATTGGGTGAGATTAACAGGATTAAAGAAGCTATCATGGGGTTGATGGCGGCGAACTTCTGAGCGAAAATCTCAGAAACTTGCTTTTAGTCTGTCAACTTTCTAATTCAGTTCTTCCACGGAGTCCTCCAGCCCATTGAAGTGCAGTATGAGTTCATCAAGGAGCTCCATCAGAGTCACAACCAGGGGAGGAGGAGAAGGAATAGAAGGGTGAGGATCAAGATGTTTGTCTTCAAAGTCATCTCTGTTTCTTTTATGGGGCGGAGAAGGAGGCGTGCGTGAGGAAGAGCCCATTGGAGGAGTTAGATAGATGAAAAGAAAAGAAAATAGAGATAAAGTGATGAGAGAAAATATACAGATCGATCATATGAATGGTATACATATATATGGTTCATGGTCAATAAAAATATAGAAGAATGCAATTGGCCTTCTAGCATAATGACTACAAACGTTGGGAACCAAAGAAGTGAAATGAACGGTCTAAAGAATAATAAAGAAATCGGGAAAGAATAGACAGGAAACTGAAGAGGCAGAAGCTAATCTGCACCGGGTGTTTATATTTTAAATCGGTTACTTTTAAAACCGGTGTAAAAATTTAATTCTTTCACACCGCCGTCTCCTCAGTGACCAGTTTAAAAGTGGGATTTAGAACATTTTGAAAAATAAACGGATCATCAGCAACGTATGCAAAACAAGAAACCTGTTAAACTTCATTATATTCATTCAAATTAAACTTTACTAACTAACTTTACATCTTGAAATCTAAAAAAAAAGACCTCGCTCTATCAATCTAGCTAGCTATATATATAAATACAATATCATCAACTCCTCATTCTTTTTATTACATCAAAAAGGAGGTGGGGAATAGAGAAAGGCAGGGGTGACCCCGTTTTCACTGATCATCATCATCATCTTCTGAATCAGTATTTTGGGAGTCAGAATTGGGATCAACAACAGGATGAAAGAAACTATCATCCTGTTGATGGCGACGAACTTCAGAACAGAAGGCTTTGAAATGTTCATTCATCTTCTCCACATTTAGAGCCAGTTCTTCCACCGAGCGCTCCAGGGTATTGAAGCGCGGGATGAGTTCCTCCAGGCACTCCACCAGTTGCTGAAGCAGGGGAAGAGGAGAAGGAACTGAAGGCTTATCACGAGATATATGTTTGTCTTCAACATTCTATCTCTATCTTTTGTGAGGCGAAGAAGGAGGGGTGGATGAGGAAGAAGCCATTGGAGAGTTAAGATAGAAGAATAGAAGAAATGAATATAAAACATATATCGGAGAAGGTGATCATGATGAAATACTGCGCATGTCTGAGAAGACTTGACATAAAATGGTGGGAGAAAGGATACTGACGGAGTTCATCTAAACCGGACTAAATATTTCCACATCGGTCAATATAAATCTGCTGTAGAAAGTAAACATCTAAACCCGACTAAATATTTCCACATCGGTCTCTATAATATCCGCTGTAGAAAGTAAACATCTAAACCGGACTAAATATTTCCACATCGGTCACGAGTAAATATGGTGTGAATATTTTATTTTATTTACAAAAATGCCACCGCTCATTTTTTTAAAACCGTCTCCACATTGACCGGTTTAAAAATGGGGATTTAGAATACCAATTTTTCACCAGTGGAAGGAAAATGAAAGGTTCTAAAGAAATGGACTAAATTGCAAAGATAAAAACTATTAAGGAAGGTAGAAAATGTAAAGGGCTTAAGTGAAAAGCCTATAATCTTCTAGGGCAAAAGTGTAATTATGTGAAAATTGAGCCATAAATGGCCAATAAAACTGCCTAAAAATATTGCAATCCCAAATTTTATCAGTAAATAGATGACAGAATTTGGGTCAGGCATATCTCTCAGAATTTTGATTTAAGTTCCCAATAAATTGATATTAATTTCTAAAGTCTAAAAATTAGTACAATATCTTTTGGACCTCTGAATCAAATGAAATTTTACAAGAAATTCTTATAATTCTTATAAGAATTTATCAAACTAACAGAGTTTAAAAAGTAGTCCTATAGAATTATTTATGAAATATAAGGGGAAATAAAACACCAATAAAGGATTTAAAGGAAACGTATGAAATTTTTATCAAGACTTCTGGGTCTTAAAAAAATATGAGACTTTGCAAGAAATTCATTTTATAGTATAATGAATTTTTAAAAATATCATAGCTATTAATTTTTTTTTATAGAATTTATCTCAAAAGTTAGGGTGATTTAGGATACCCAGTAAAGGAAATATCTAGGGATGCATACTAAATATTGAGTTGGACCCAATTTAGGCTCAAAATGAACTTAAGTTAAGGCCCAAGAATGTCAAAGAATTGTCTTGAAGTCAAATGAATTTTACAAGATATTTTCATGGATTTTTCAAAGTGGAAAAGAAAGGAAATTTCCATATTGTGCAATGTGGCTTATGAGGTGGCTTGTGGGACCCACACATCCACCAAGTGGTGCCAAGGCAAGGAAGAAAGCATTATCCCATGTGCTTTTTTATGTTAAAATAATATAAGAATTAAGTTAATAATGATTAAGGATAATTAATCAAGGAAAGCAACCAATAAGAGAGATATTAAGGGGTTGTAATTATTAGGAAAATGAGGAATATTTTAGTCCTTAAGCCCTTGAAATTTTACTATAAATACCCCCACTCTTATGCACAAAACCATGGAGCATGAGAAGCCAAGGGGAAACTCTTGCAAAATGAAAAATTGACCTATTCCAAGGCAATTCAAGGGGAATTTTCAAGGGGCTTTGATCCAAGGTAGCTAGAGATTAAGGTAAGCAATCCTTCCTAGTTTATTTATATGAGTTTTGGAGGGATAAAACCTAATTTTTAATGGTTGAAAGTTGAGTTATTTCATTGGAACCCTTGCTGCCCTAAATTATACCACATTGAAGGATGAAGAAAATGAAGTTAGAACTATGTAGAAGACACTTAGATAAGCTATAATTTATTATTAGTTATTGAATTAAATTGTGTTCTTGACTTTGCCACTATGAAGGCCATTCGGCCAATTGCTGTTTTGGATATAAGAGATGTGATTTTCATAGTTTTAATGATTCCATTGAATTTAAATGATGATTTTATGTAGGATTGGCACCTCTATATTACTGTTCATACACATGAACTGAAACATCCTTACTTTCGTACGTCTTAGGGACCATTTGATAGCATTTAGAACCACTTTAGAGGTTATTGAAGTCCAATTTCTCAATCTGGAGTTTTACTCTTATCGAGTACTGTTCACTTGAAAATTCCAGATGAGTGACCTGAATTCCAAAAATCATAACTAATTCTAGAAAAAATCAAAATGAAGTGGTTCCAATTGCTACTTAAAGCTAACTCAATTATCTTTCAGGGAAAAATAACTCGTTGACCATTCATTGACCGAGTCAATGTCAGTCAACGTCACAACTTTACTGTTCATCCAACGTTTTTCTCCTGAATCCAGCATTTTGGTCCCAACTTTGATAATTCATATCTTCTTGTGTAGACATCCAAATGAGTCATACTATATATCAAATCGAAGCTTGGTATGTCTACTATTTACCTTAAAAATATCATACATTTATTCATCCATTTACTATTTTTAATTATGGGTCAAACATCCTCATGTCCCCACGGGTTACTATTCATAGTGTTAATTTTCAGCAACCAACATTACATACATGAGCATATATCCATCATATATCAGTCAAACATGCCAAACAACCATTATTATTAATTAATAAGTTATTTTACATCTGGCCATGTACATAACTTCTCATAACTCTGTTGCATCTTTTCCTGCCTGAAATCCGGCAACATAACCGCTACGCTTCATCTTCAGAAAGTAACTGATCTTGTACCGATTCGGTAATTCCTGTGAGAACTATCATTCTACGTAAGTACCCAAGAAAGACTGGATGAACCGGCTAGGTCCACTCACTTCCAGCCTCCTTAGACAGTACCTACGTACACAGTATGTATCAGCTGCTTTCCTCATCTTGTCATAATTTCGGCAGCATAACGGCGTCTCTTAAAATTCCCAAAATTCACTTTGACATAACCTCCCCTGTAATGGGTTATTTATTGGGATGAGATTCGGGAGAATCTCAGTAGCAACAATCATAACAATATATGTAATGCAGAGTGACAGTGCTTGCTTGTGATTGTGTACAGATAAGTATGCTGTGTGCTTCCATGCTTAATAACATATGATCATAGCATTATAGCAGAGCTTCAGACATAACATATAAGACAACAATCCAACCAAACATTAGCACAATAAATCACAAAGCCATTACATAAAAGCTAGGATTAGTTACTACCTCAAGAGCTTAGCAGAACTCTACTATCTCTATTCTGCTTTCAGCTCCGCCAGAACTTCCTTTCTTTCTTTCTTCCTCTCACTTTCTCTCTCTAGCACCTCCTCCTCTCACTAAAAGTCCCTTGGCCGTGCAGCATATGAAGCAAGGGGGGGTATTTATAGTTTTGGTCAATGGCATTTCTGTAATTTTGAAGCCATCTGATCCTGTGGTCCTGGTTTTTCCGGAATTTCCTATTTTTCTTTATTCCTTTTGCTGCATCATATGACATCACTCCATGCCACCTCAGTGGACACCTAATCAGTCACATGTCTCATATGGCGAAATTGAGGCCTTCTTGAAGCTTTCCAGTCCAATCCGATACCGGTCCGGTCCGATTTCCCATAAACTGGACTCACTGGCTAAGATTGTGCCATGTGTCCTCAACTTTTTCTTCCTCCTCTATATTGGCGCCATGAGGCATCTTACTAGCACCTATCACGTCTTCCAATGCTATCCAGATAAGTCCAGGACTTTATCTGATCACCTCCTCGGTTATCGTGCCGACCGAGTAACTTTACTTAATTGAAACAGCATTAAAATAGTATTTTAATGCCACTTTTTCCCACATACTTCATGGGCTACGTTTTTGGGCCTTGGAATATTATCTTGGGTCTCTGATCAAGCTCAAGTACTCTGATGGCTCAATTCTCAAGAAACAGCCCTTGGCAAATTACCAAAATACCCCTGAGTGCCATTTCTTGCGCTATCTTAGCCCTAAGGGTAAAATCGTCATTTTACACCTTTCTGTACCCTGTCAGGGTATATACTGACTCTAAGTAACTTTATCTGTATGTACCTTGGCTCCTGGGCCTGTCCAGAATGACCAAAATGCCCTCCATTCATCTATTACTCTTTAGTACAACACAGGGGCATTTTCATAATTTCGCACTTTTCCCGGGGTTCTGCTGGATACTGGCCCACCTATCAGTCCAAGGGTCTTACTAGGCCTTTGATGGCGCCATTATTGAGCCTTTCAGGGTCCATTACCTTTATGGCACGCATTACGAGGAATCCTCCCTTGTCAATGATTATTGAATATTTTATCTATTATTCACCGTTTATACACATATCCGGACACCGGCTCCTTCTGTCCGATACACTGGCCTGCGGTGTTCAGGCATTCCTATGAGTCATATCATTCATCTGACTGAGGTCATCCGAACTCATTCAGTCCCTTTTCAAATACCGATAAATCTCCCTATCGGATACCCGGAGGCCTCACACTCCCGTCTGGATTTTCTAATTTACGAATAACTTTTTCTAGAGGCCTCCTATCGGTATTCTGTCAGTTTCCTGACATCCGTCCCATAAGGACGTATCATCCTGTATTTTCTCACTTAGATCTGAAATCTAGGATATCCGGTAGGAATTTTTATAACTTTTGGACTATCAGATCAATTCTGGCTATCTGGAGTCTTGAAAATTCCTGTATTAAGCCAGATTACCGAACGTCACTTGCTCTCTCTACCGGTGAAATCTGGGACTGAAATGCTTTCAGACAGTCCAAACCACTTCTGGCCTGACTTTCTTTAATTACAATTTAGCCCCAGGGAACTTTTCTTCTTTTCATTTAAGTCCCTTTTTACTTGGCTAAAATTACACTTAAGGACCCCACATTTTTGTCTTCTTTTCTTTTCATAATTGCATCTAAGTCCCTTCCTTTTCTTTTCTTTACTTTACTAGGTCTTGGGGCATTATTGTCTTTTCATATCTTACCAGAGTATTCTCTGGCCCTGATCAACTATCCAGATACCCCTTCTTGACTGTCTAACCTTAGCCAATGCGAAAATACCCTTTACTCATTCTTCAGTTATTCTATAACATAAGGGCATTTTCGTCATTTTGCACATTTTTCCCGGACACCGGCACCTCTTACCACTGAAATGATATTATGGGCCTGGGCCTTCCCTGGTGTCACTATAGGCCTTAAAAAACACTGTATGGCCTCTGGACATAGTCCGATCATCTCTATTCGGACTGCTCTTCCTTTACCGATTATAACTGTAAATTCCCATCTTCGAGAATTTTTACAGAAAAATCGGGACCTCAAATCAAAATTCTGTGTTGCATCATTCAACCCGGAATCCTTTTCCCTATCTCCCGGTATTTTCAGATATTTTATCCGAACCGGGCTATTTTTGCCTGAAAGTATGCTCCCGCACACACTTTTAAAAAATGACCATTTTACCCTTGGTCACATTTATAATTCTTTCATACACATAGAGACCTCATATACACATTTCACAGTTCAGTGAAATGATCAGCATAATTTTCTCTATTTTCTGGCAAAATATGGTACTCATCGGCTACCAGCCCGTTCTTTCCCATAATTACGATTATGCCCTTGAATTCTCTTTCTAGCATCTCTAGGCTTAAAAATTGGGGTGTTACATGAACAATTATGAGAATTTCATGATTTTGATGCTTCTAATAGATTTAAAATGAAAAATTATGTAAGCTAAAGTAGAGAAATAAGTATTAGAGGATTAGAATCAAAACGGGAGTTTTTAGAAAATGTTGAGGGTGCTGTACAGTTCTATCTAGATCAAGAGCAGCAGCTAGAATTTTGAAATTTTGAGTTCATAAATAGATTTAGAAAGCAAAATTGTGTAGAGTAAAGTCAAGAAATAAATTAATTTAAAGGATAAGGTAATTAAACACAAATTAAGAAAGTTAGGGGTTAATTGATTAAGTTCAATGTCCTAATATGCTAGTTGAATTAGATCATGATGAATGAATGAATATTCAATGTTTAGGCTTTGATTTATGTGCTCAAGAAAGCAGCCACACATCAAGAAGAAGTGAGAAAGGAAAAGAGTAAGGAGCAAGGAATAGAGGTATTGAACTTACATACTTGTATGCTTATAATGCTTGGATATTTTATGTGATATTTGCTTACTTTGATTATGTGAAGCATGTATGATTAAGTGATGCTCTGTTTCCTATTATGCCATGGCCATATGTTATAATTATGAAAACATGGAAGCATGTAAAGTTATCATTATGCAAGCATGATCATTAAGTGCACACATATTAACATCAAGTATGTAGTTGTATATATTGTACAATATCCATTTGCTACTGAGTTTTACCCAAAAATCTCACCCCCTCAATATCATCCCCACATTAGTAGGTTTTTCAAAGATGGAGGAACATGAAGATGCATGAAAATAATTTAGTAAATGGATAGCATGATTGATTGTAAATTATGTTATGTGATAACCCATGTGATGTATAAACGAAAGATTTCAGTTCTGGAAGTAAATTGTATATTCCTAGGAAAAATACTTAATGTTTGAATAAATGTATAAAGTTTTACCAGCATTTAGTTAAAATGTCAAACTTCATTTTGACACTAAGAACACCTTATTTTGATGTCTATACTAAGAGAACAAATTTTTCAAAGTTAGGGAACAGAAATATTTGACCAAATGAACATTGATCTTTGATGCCATGTTTGTACTGATTGACTGAGCATTCGATCTAAAAATTATTTTTTCCTTAAATTCATACGTTAGCTTCAAGTATTCTTTTGAACTACTTCATTTCAATTTTTCTAGAATTAATTATGATTTTTTGAAATTCGTCACTCAATCTAAAAATACCAAATGAACAGTACCCACAGTCTTAGAAATTCCAGATTTAGTAATTGAACTTCAATAGATGTTAAAGTGGTTCTAAATGCTACCGAATGGTCTCTAAGATGTACGAAAGTAAGGTTTTACAGATCATCAAAACATGGAGTCTAACTTTTCTCCCCTCTTTGATGATAGTAAAAGACAAGTAATAAGAAAAGATTAGGTGATCATAAACAAGCATAAAGTAAACTTCAGATCTCATCAATCAATAGAAACTTGTTAATTTGATAGTAAAAGCCAAAAAATTGCACTGATAGTAGATAAACACCAAAAATTGATCATATATCATAGTTTCATTAAAGCAAGGTAATGAAAAGGACACAATACTTATCAATGATCTCTCCCCCTTTTGACATATCAAAAATAATTATGGCTTAAAAGTGGAGGGTTTTGAAGAAGGTACAGGATAAGATACTAAGGGTCTAGGAACAAAGGGAGGATTTGGTAAGGCAAGTAATTCATCAATGGAGAAGGTGATTTGAGAATTGTCAATATTGGTTTTTAAGGCATTGTTTGGTTGGGGATTTTTGGAGGAGAGGGTAAGGGAAGGTAGGGAGTAAGGCTGTTTAGTTCATAAAATGGAGGGGAAGGGAGGGAAATTTTTTTGTCTTTTACTGCTCCCCTCCCTCACTATTTCAACCCTTCAAAATCGAGGGTTTTTTTAGGGTTGAGAGACTTTTGCCCATTTTTTGACAAAATTACACATGGTAATTTTTGAATATTCCAATGCCACCCTCCGTTCATTCCTTCCTTCATCTACTTCGCCTTGGACGATAGTGTTTTGGGCTTCCCTTTTCCTTATCTTCTTCACCTTGGTACAGATAGATTGGAGCTCATGAGAGCTTCCATAACAGAGGAGTTGTCATCGGTCCAAAGATTCATCGTCGATGATGACCTATAGTCTGTCATTCATCCACAAATTAGCCCCAAAAAAAACCCCCGGTGAAGAGAGAAGACAGGTAGTGAAGTTTTTCAGAGGAAGGAAGCAGAGAGAGTGTGCGTGTGGTGAAAGAAGAAGCGAGAGACGGAAGAGAGTGAAGTAGCAGTGGTTGAGTGTGGATTTGGGATCCATTTGAATTTTGGAGTGTAGTTGGGTTGAATTTTAAGTTACAAAATAAGGGACACAGTGGGAAGGACAGAGTAATGAAGCAAGAAAGGAGGTAGCTTCTAGAAAAATAAATTTAATATAAAGAGATAAGGGTATATTTGTCAACTTTTAATTAACTCTCCTCCCCTCTCTTTTTGTACCAAATAAGAAACAACATTTTTCCTCCCGTACCTTCCCACTCATAACATCCCCTACCCTCCCTTAAATTAACCTAACCTACCCTCCCTTTCGTTGAACCAAACATAGCCTAAGTCTACCACCTCTTGTCTTAGTTCATTGAGAACTTGAGTCTGAATATCAATGAGATTGTAAAGAATTCCAAACTGATTCTTAGAAGCTTCATGCACTTTAGTGATCTCAGAAACTAATTTGTGTTCAAGTGGCTAATAGCTCAAGAATTCCTTGAAAGGAAGCTTGACCAATTTCTTGAACTCTAGCGATCATTCTCTCCTCAAAACATCTCAATTCTTGTTACAGTACATGATAGAGAGATGCCTGAGTAAAAGATGAAACATGTGGTTGAGTAGGTCCTACAGAAGATTAAGCTTCATCTTGCTGCCTTGAGCTTGATGCAACAGGTTGCTTCCTTTTCCCCTTTTGAACTTGTTTACCTCCAGATAGCAAGGCTAACGTGATTTCATCCTATGTATCTTCTCAGCTCCAAATCTTGGAATCTTTACTTCTTTATCTCCTTTCTCTATACAATCAATGTTGTTTTGATGAAAAATGAAGGAGACCAATTGGGGATAGGTGATAGGGAATAGGAGTGAAATTGGACTTGTCATAGTGGAAGCTTATTATTTCACTATAAATTAAAGTACATATATTGATCTTCTCTTTACTGATAATTATTGCTAGCAGTAGATAATCATCTTGGTTGAGATAAGTAAAACTCATAACTTGTTGACCATGCTTCTAGAGTAAATGTAGTGAATTATCCTATGATAATCACACATATCCTTGGGGATAAACTTTAAATCTCTAGTAAAGTTTTCACTCAACATCAGAATTTTATAAATATCTTTGAGTGATGTCACATCCCAGTTTTTAGTCCCAGAAGTCCAGAAAGTAGCCTAAAATAGGTAGGCTACTAGGCCCTTATGAGTAAAAGTCCCATTAACATACAAAGGGTTTTCAGGGACTAAATTATAAATAGAGAAAGTTCCTAGGGAAAATATGTAAATAAAGATAGGGATTCTAGGAGAGTTTCAAGGTCTCAGAAAGATAGAGGAAGGAATTGTAAAGGAAGAACTAAACTATAAGGAAAGAAAGTCTTTTAGGGCCTAAGTAAGAAAGTTCAAAGGGACCAAAGTGTAAACTACAAAGGTTCCAAGGATTAAAGTTAATGTAGTGATAAGTTAAGGGAATATAAGTGAAATTTCTAAAGAATTAAGGGACTTGGGTGTCATTCTTGAAAAGTCAAGGATACAAATATAAATATGGAAATATACCAAAAATTAAACCTAATAACCAAAATTTAGCAGAAGATAGAGGGGATTATTCTAAGCCGTTTGATGGGCGTTAGAATTTTAATTTGAGACCCTGATAAATTGATATGAATTCCTAAATAGTTAAAGTTACAGTAGAATTTCTTGGTTAATGTTAGATCAAATATCTAACAAAGGATATAATCTTGAACAGGAAGTCAAAAGGGGTTATAATAATACAGGACCAATGCTAAGGAATACCCTGGTGAAATATGAAAAGATAATAATGCCCCTAGTGTTATAAAGTAAATGAATGGCTTTTTGGTTATTTTTAAGGATCAATCCTTACCAGTTCAATAATGTTAAAGTTAGAAAGAACACAAACACTGAATCTAATGTCTAAAATAAATTATGAGACCTCATAAAAATTATATTTAGGAAATTGTCTAATTTTTGGGATGCTGACTGAGCCAGAATAGGATTGAACAGATTTTTTCATGAAGCTTGCTTCTCCCTCAAATGGTGCCACATGGCTTGATAATGTCATGTGGATGATGTAAGAGGAGAAGATTATGTAAGAAGGATAGGTGGATGCAATTTGGCCATCTATCTAATCTTGGAATTGTATATAAATACCTTCCTTAAGTAGCCAGCCAAGCATATGGAATCCATAGGGAAACTCTTACAAAATTTCCCCTCAAGCTAGAAGATACAATCCAAGGTCCAAGTGATCAAGTATTCAAGGTAATATATTCTCCTAAGTCCTTAATCTTATAGTTGGGAGGATTAATTGTTAGATTAAATGATTAGAAATAATTTTTTTCCTCATATGCATGATGGACAAAATGTGTAAGAATAAGGAAAGGATGAATTTGATGTTAAAGATAGGTAAACAAGTTGTAATAGATAAGATTTAAGTAGTTCTAGCTTATGGTTGGTTGAATTTCATAAATTGGTTGCCTAAAAAGGTTTCACGTCCTTGCTATTCTATATATACCCTAGGATGTGATTTTAATGATCTAAGGCTTCCAATGAATTCTACATGAAAAATTATACGAAACCAAGTTGAGGAAGTGAAGTTGGAAGCATTGGAATCAAAAGTAGGATTTTTGGTACCAAGAATGCTAGCTCTCAGCCAAGGGCATGTCATGAGGAAGAAATGTGAGTTTGATAAATACAAGATCATATTTGCATTCCTCATGCAAAATTGTGTAGGATTGGCCTATGATAATAATGTTTAGAAAGCTAGAACACTAATCCTAAAATCAAGAGAAAGAGGTTAAGTTTAAAGGCTACTCTTGACTATGATGTAAGCTCTTGGTCCTAATGAGTTGTATGATCAAAGTAACTATGCTTAGGACTTTGAGACATCAAAAAGGATGAGTTAAAGAGGTTGATTAAGCAATCATTGGTTGGTGAAGGCAAAGGGAGCAAGAAGAAAAGGATAAAGCCATAAGGTAGTGGACTTACCCTTCTTATGTGCTTGATGTATATGCTTTTATGTTGATGTGTTTTATATTATGAGATGATGATATGTGACAAGTATGACTGAGATATTATCTGCCCCTATGAGTTTCCATGGCCATGCATGATAGTATGAAGCATTGAGCATGATAACATGTCATTAGAAGCAAAAGAAAGTTGAGAGAAACACGTTATACAATTGCATTCCTTTTGCATGCATTGAACTGTAAATTTTGCTACTGAGATTCCCTATAATCTTAACCTGCCTTAAACAACCATAATAGGTAATTGATCATGTTCAAGCATGTAATGCTTGATATATTATCCATTTATGTGAATGTTATGTAATAAAATTGTATAGAATAATTATGGCATATTTACATGATATACATGAATGTATGATAAACCAAGAAGATGGTTCAAGCATGCTTGAATAATTAAAGAGAATTAAAGAAAGATGTTAGTAGACCAAATTCGTAGGTCCTAGAGTAGCAAATTTCCAGCTCCAGTTTGACATAGCAAATAGACGAATCTGTCCATAAAATTTGGTGAGCATGTAGTACACATCCTAAACTTTAAATGCATGGATATTTTACCTTAATTTGACATGTGTGCTAAGAGAAATAAATTTTTAAAGTTGAGGCTCAGAATCTGGAAGTTCCATAAATGACCATATAAACAGTAATAGTTAATGAATAACAGTATTGATTGGTCCAGTAAAACTCCAGGTTTATATTTTTCTCTTAAAGATCATTGAAAGAGATTTAAATAGAGACTTGAACCAGCTCCATACGAGTTTTGTAGAATTAATTATGATTTTTTAAATTTGGGTTGCCAAATCTAGAAAATGAACAATGAATAGTACCCGATGACCAATTTTTAAAGTTTTAATTTGTGGGCCTAAATGAAGCTTTCGTGTACCTAATCACTTCCAAACGCGTACTCTGATGGGTAAAAGTAAGGATGTTTCAAGTGATAGTGCAGGTCCTTTCACATGATGATTTGTCCTAAGGAGAACATTAATAATGTCACCATAAAGCCTTATCTACTTACCTCTTATCTTAGTAGTGAGATGATTCTTTGTCATCTTTTTGTCACATCCCAAATTTTTTTTATCTGTAGAAGACAGATAGAGGAAAGAGAATATAAAGGGATTGTGATAATAAGCGGAAGAAAAGATAATGGCTAGATAACTTTTAAGTTACAGAAAGAAAAAAAGATGTAAAGTTATAAAGATAAGGGATGCAAGCGTCATTTGAGTAAAAGTTTAAATAAAAAAATTTAAGGAAAAATAGAAAATGACCTAAATGGAGTTTTGAGATTTCAGGTACTAAACTAAAATTTCAAAAAAATGTAGTAAGAGACCAAAATGAAATTTGGTAAATTCATAGACTAAGGTGTATTTTGCCTAATTCAGGGCAAAATCGTAATTATGAGGAAGTTGAGCCAGAAATATCCCAAAACTGCCTAAAAGCATTTCAGTGCCAAATTTTTTACTAGTAAATAGGGAACATTATTTAGGTTATGTATATTTTTCAGAATTGTGATTTGAAATCCCAAAAAATTGATATTAATTTCTGAAGTTTAGAAATTATTAGAGGACCTTCTAGACCTCAGAATCAGATGAAATTTTAAGGAAAATTCTTATATTAATCATAAGAATTTATGAACATGACAGAACTAAAAAATGAACTCTGTAGAATTTAAGGTAAAATATGACCCCTAAAGGTTTTCGGGGAAATTTCTTTGGATTTAAGCTATCAAAGGAGTTTGGCTTGATCTCAGACCTCAGATGGCGTCCCAGGAGGCCCAAAAAGTGCTCTAGTAGCTACGTAGGCCCAAGTATAATTAAAATAATATTTTAGTAACTTTAATATTAAAATAATGTAAGGAATAAAAATAATAATGACTAGCGATGACTCAGCATAGGTAGATGTACATGTGGGACCCACACTCATGATTTAAGGTGCCACATGTTGTTTGTGCTAGAGAAGAAGAAATGTCCAAGCAAAATGAGCTACGCATTTATTTAAAGTAAAGACATATGGCACTATCTAGCAATTCATTGCAGATAAGACACTAGAGAGCTCTAGAATTCTCTAGAAGCGCTGAGTCACCATGTGGAGTATCCTAGAGGGACCCACATTGGTGCCAAGTGTAGAGAGGATAAGGGAGAAGGAGTTTAGACCATTGAAATGCCTAGAGATTATGGCCATCTGGACTTTCAAAATAAAGATTGCACCCAAGAATATAGTATAAAGCACAACCCTATCGTTCTTCTCAAGGAGCCTTTAATATGGAATCCTAACAATTGGTGAATGAAGACATTGAAAACCTGAGTAAAGCATGGGCATTACGTTTGATCGAACATTGATGTGATAAAAGTAAGGGTGCAGTGAAAGTAAATATTTTTGGTATTTATTTGATTAGTGTAAAATTGGGTTGGATTGTGAAAGAAATATGATAGGAAAACTCTTGATGATGCAAACATAGCCATCCTTGCTCTTGATTGAATTAGGAGTTTTGAAATTACTAAGTCTTAAATAAAATCTCAGTCGATCGATTGAGTCCAGTACATTAATGAGTTTGAACTCCCTTTGATCAAAGATGAATTAAAACCCTTTAATATACTATTGAAAACCACCTAGTGTGTAAATTAAGTTAGATGATACAAGAATCCTCAATTAACTACTGATCGATAGGTAAAGACTCTAATCAATTTAATTAATTACTAACAATCGCCAATAATCAACCATCTAACTAGAAATCAAACTGAAATATATATAAGCAAATCAATAATCACATCATCCAAATCAATTTCAAGTATGTAATCTTAGAATAATCAATCTATATTCAATTCTTATACATATAATGATATCCCTAAATCTAGAAATCACCAAATATGAATAAGTTCATATTAAGATAGAAAAACTCCCCATTATAGACTATGAGCTAAAGCTATGTTGTCCATCACCATGAGACTATGATAACTAGCCTCTTATAACTCTGACCGTACCGTAATCGCAGTCTAGGGTGGTAGAAATGATTTAATCAGTACAAAAATGGAGAAATTGGTGAAAGATGGATAAAAATGAAGGATTGGGTTGAAGATTGATGAGAGATATTGAGAGGATGAAGTGAGGTTGCTCATGACCAAATTTGGCAATTAAGACAATTATGACGTCCTTCTCCATGGCTACTGCTTCCCTTTCCTTACTTGTAGAGTGACTTAAGCAAAAACACACATCTTCACTAACTGTCTATTCTAGTTGCGACCAGGTCCACATTTTGGTCGTGACCTGTGAACACAGAGAATCTCCCAAAAGAAAGTAAGTTGCAACTAATGGACACTCAGGTCACAACCAATAATCACATAAGCGATCTTTCTCGACTTTAGCCCTCTTTGTCCTGTGGTTTCTTCTCAACTCCACTTTGATCTTTGATTTTCTTCCAAATAAAAGAGCAAAGTCTTTATAGTTTGGAAGGAATAACCATTTACCCTTTAATAAGCATATTGCCATGCAAAATTGAATATTGTCACAAAAGTACAGTTGCTAGCATAAAATGAAGGTAAAATTGTCACAAAACCCTAGAAAATGCCAAAGAAACCATATATAATTTGTATCTTATAAATTCCCCCACACTTAAACCTTTGTACTCCTGGACAAAGAAGTGAATCACACCTAAGAAAACGCTTGCAAAACTGAAGAGAGTAACATAATCAACAATGAACTGTTGGAACAATTAATCAATCATTTTTGGGAATACAAAAGTGATAACATGAACAATGCCAAATAATTAACTAACCAATGAAATCAACTTTAAATGCATGAGTGCAATACATTTTTAGCAGGTCTGTAAGTGTTTAACTCTCTAACCTCTCATTGTCAAGGTTCTTTTGTCGTATCCTTAATTTCATCCTTACATATACTCATTTGAAATCATCTTATACCAAATGAACACCATTTTAGCTTAGAAACATCAATTTCCAAGAATTAGGTTAGCGGGGGGTACTGTTCATGGTACTGTTCATTTGGTAAATCCAGATTACATCATAAAATTTGGAAATTCATAATTAAATCTAGGAAAATTGAAATGAGGTGGTTCCAAGTTATAATAAAATCTATTTCATTAAACTTTGAAGAAAAATATGAAACTGAGGTTTCTTTATCCAAATGAAATCAGTTTATTCATTGAAAACACTGTTCATTTGGTAAACCTGAAAGTTCCAGTTTCTGTGCCTTGTTTTTAAAAATTAATTTCTCTTTGTATACCTATCCAAATGAGGCATATTATATATGTATTTAAATCTCCATATGTCTACTTTAATCTCATGAAATTTTGTGGAAAAACTCGTTCATTTACTATTTGAAATTCGCGCATGAACCTCACTGCCTCTAGGTACTCATTTTATCTTGATCCAGATTTTAATCCCAACTTTGAAAAATCATAACAATTCGAATTCTTAACCAATTGAGGTGTTCTTGGTGTACATTTAAATCTCTAGATCTTAACTATGTTCATGCAAATTTCACGTGAAAATACGTTGGATAGATTATAGAAACTAATGTCGAAAGTGTACTGCCTCAGTCTGGATTCTTAGTAACATCATCATGCACATCAAAATATCATCTTCTCAACCTAAGTACCCAACTTTAAGTCATATACAAATTAATCATCCACATTTAACCTTTTGCCTTGAGAAGATCTAGCACCTAGAGCATAGTTATATATATGAAAAGATTGAGATTTCATGGAAATCTCAATAGCAAGTCATACAAACTATAATAACATGCATGCTTGTTTAAATGCTTAATATGTTATAATGACATGGGAGCTACTTCATGAACATACATAAGCAACCTCTAACATGTATATTGTCATGACATTCATTGCAATGAGTTGCAACCATTCATACTTCATCATCATCATCATAAAATCATCTCATGCTCAACCAATAATCATACATAACAAGCAAACATACAATCAAACAAGCATAAGCTTATAGTTAGGTATTCTTGCTACCTCTTAGATATCCTTGTTATTTCCTTCTTGGAATGATATTCCCTTCTCACAAATGTCAAAACCTAGCCATTACAAAGTAAAATAAAGTTACAATTCACTTCCAACACAATCCCAAGACTAGGTTCTCACTAAGTTCCATTCTTCCTTTACTTTATGACTTATGCTTCCATCTTTCTAAAATAAATTCTCATGGTTCACTTCAACATAATTTTTCATGTAGAATTCAAATATGCATTCAGATTCTCCAAAATCAAATTGCATCTTAAGTGACTGTACAGAACCGAAAAGCTACACTTATTTTCCAAAAATTCTCATTTTGATTCCAATGCTTCCAATACTTGTTTCTCTACTATAACCCCACACAATTTTCCATTTTAAACTCATTGGAAGCATCAAAATCATGAAATTCCAACATATGAACAGTGATTCGTACAGTACCAGAACAGAACACAATCTTCCATTCACATGCATACTTTGATTTCCAAGCTATTACCACTTTATTCTAGCTTGTTTAAGCTTGTCTAAACTATCTATAACATAAAACTCATATTCCTTTCACATCCAAACAGAGTATCCAGCAGCACCATCAAGAGAAATATGCCCCCAAAACTCCTTAAAACCAAGAGCAAACTTACTAGAACAAAGGCTAGGATCAAGGGGACTAAGTACCTTACTAGTTCTTCCAAGGTGCTTGCTTCTTTCTAGCTTGAATGGAAATTTTTCAAGAGTTTCCCCAAGGTTGCCAAGCATGCCGAAATGAATCTGATTTGAGGGGGTATTTATAGGCAAACTTGGGTGGAAATGAAAGGTTAAGATCATTTTGTGCACTATTTGATCTAATGGCTTAGATTTAATCTTGGATTTTCTTTTCTTTAATAATTATGACATCACCTTCATGACATCATCAAAGGGACACCTCAAGGGACTCCTCACAAGACACTTGGCACCATTCCAAGGGAGAGAAGTCTCTAGAAAAATTCCAGTCCAATCCGGTACCAACTCAGTCCGATTCCCCGAAAACCAGACTGTTTTCTAAATATAATTTTTCTGAGGTTCCATAATATGTGTTCTGACCTTAAATCCAGTATCCGGATTCTTTCTACCATTGACATTCTAATACTGGGTCTAAACTTAATTACAGATCCCTTGGAAAATGACCAAAATACCCTTGGTGCCCATTCTTGCACTACATTAACCCTAAGGGCATAATCGTCATTTCACATCTCTTTGTACCTCGCAGGGTATATACTGACTTTGACTAACCCTTCCTGTACCTGTCCTGGCATTTTGGCCTATCCAAAATGATCAAAATGCCCTTCATTCATCTATTGCTCCTTGGTGCAACACAGGGGCATTTTCATAATTTCGTACTTTTCTGGGGTTCCTCTGGACACCGGCCCACCTATCAGTCCAACTGTCTTATTGGGCCTTCATGGTGCCATTTTTGGGCCTTTATAGGGTCCACTACCATTCTGGCACAATTCCCTAGGAACCACTCCTGGAGATATTTATCGGATATTTTATTCCACTGTAAATTCCATTAAAAATTCTACAGGATTCCTTTTCTTATCCTGTCAATTTTATAAATTCATATATTAATTGTAGGAATTTACTGTAAGGTTTCATTTGATTCTGAGATTCGAAAAATACTGTAATAATTTTATCTAACTCCAGAAATTTATATCAATTTTTCGGGACCTCAAATCAAAATTCTGTGTTGCGTCAAACTAATCGGAATAATTTTCTCTATCTATTGGTAAAATTTGGGTCTCATCTGATTCTGGCCATTTTTGGCCTATTTTCGGTTCAAATTCTTCATAATTATACTTTTACCCCTTGACTTTTCATTAATTACACTTATGTCCTCACATTTGACTAAAATTACACTTAAAGACCCCACATTTTTGTCTACTTTCTCTTTGGCCTTAAAACTTTTATAATTTCACTTAAGTCCTTGCATTTTCTTCCTTTTTTAATTTAATCCCTTTACATAAATGGCCACATTTTTCTCATAAAATTTCACATATATTACATACAAACTGTACATACTATTCAGTACAGAAAATTAGGGATATTACATCTTTCACTCTAATTCAAGTGACAAACACCCTACCATAGGCTTGTAATAGCTATAAATCTCCTATATTTTATAGCATTCATGCAAAGAATCAAGAGGACTTTTGGGGTTAAAACGATGGAAATATCAAGTGGAAGAGAATGGAATGTGTAACATCCCTAATTTTCTGCACTAAGTTGTATGTACAGGTTAAATGAAATATATGAGATTTTTAGGAAAAGATGTGGCCATATTTATGTAAAGAAAATGATTAATTGTAAGAGGAAGAAAGTCTAAGAGCCAAAGTGTAAAATTGCGAAAATGCCACTGTGAGGCCCTAAGAAACCAGAAGTAAATGGAGGGCATTTTGGTCATTTCACACAATGGATGGATATCAGAGAAAATTTGATAGTAAATTATTATAATTAATATGAGAATTTATGGAGTTGACAGAAGTAAAAAAGGAGTCCTGTAGAATTAATTATGGAATTTAGTGTGAAAAAGGACACCGATAAAGGGTTAAAGGAAACATATGTAATTTTTAATAGGATTTCTAGGTCTCAAAAAATTATGAAACTTTGTAAAGAATTCATTTTATATTAGAATGAATTTCTAAAAATTTTAGAACAATTAAAGGAGGTGTTTAACATTTATTCTGAGATCAGGATAATTTAAGGATATCGGTATAAGGAAAGTACATTGGGATTTGTGCCAATTAGCTATTGGACCTAAAAGAGGCCCAACATGTTATCCTAGGACAGCCCAATAAGGCCCAAAAGTTATCTTGGAGCCCAAGTCCAATAATGAATAATTTATGGATTTTTAAAAAGAAACAAAAGAGATAAAGTAAGAATTAGAGTTTGCACATGGTGGGACCCACAAGGACATTACACATGGCGTACAAGACAAGAGGAGGAGCTGATTTTTGTCATGTCATGTTATCTCAACTTGGCTTGGTAGTGATGTCATGGTGGTAAGGTCATGAGTGTGAAGAGAAAAGACATTTCAAGATCAAACCTTTAACCATTAGATCAAATAGTTCTCAAGGTGATCTTGGCCTTCAAATGTCACATGACTTTTGCTATAAATACCCCCTCATTTGCAAACCAAAACCGTGAGCAAGAAAGGAGAAGGAAGCTCTTGAAAAATTCTCTCTCAAGCAAGGATCTTGGAGAAGCTTGTAAGGTAAGTTGCTCCCTTGCTTCTAGACTTTGTTCTTATGATTTGAGCTTGAGTTTAAGTGATTTTTGAGGATTAAATCTTGGGGAGATGCAGTTGGAATTTTTGTGTATATGTGAAAGGAATATGAGTTTTAAGTCATAGATAGTTAAGACAAGCTTAAACAAGTTAGTTACATGTAAGTTTATGTTCTTGACTTTACCATTTCGGTTTGCATTGTTCATACTGAAACATCCTTCCTTAGACTCCTCAGAGTACATTTGCGGAAGCAATATTAGCTTAATTATATCTTAACTTAAGCTCAGAAATTCAAAATTTTACTCTTAAGTTCCTTATTCTGGACCTTTAATTTGTAAATTAATTTATCTCGTTCTGCACATCCAAATGAGGCTTATTACCTATCCACGTAATGCCCCAGATGTGTATGACTGGCCTGCCAAATTTCATAGCCAAACTCCTTCGTTTACTAGGTCAAACTGAGGTCAAAACACTGCTACCTCAGGACCTGCGAATTTCTCTTTTAATTCATCATTCACAAATTGAACATGCCAAATAATATTTATTATTAAATAATAAAATGTCATACAACAAGGCATACATCAAATTCTAATATTTCTATTACATCTTTCCCTACCTAAAATCCGGCAGCACAACTGCTACATTTCTTCTGTAGAAAGTAATCGATCTTGTACCGATTCGGTAATTCCCGCAGGAACTACCATTCTACGTAAGTACCCAGGAAAGACTGGATGAACCGGCTAGGTCCACTCACTTCCAGCCTCCTTAGACAGCACCTACGTACATAGTACGTATCAGTTCCTTTCTTTGTTCCTTCTTCGTTGCCAGAATTTCGGCAGCCTAACGGCGTCTTAAAATTTCCAGATTTTATTTTGACAGAACCTCCCCTGTAATGTTATATATGGGAATGAGATTCGGGGGAATCTCAGTAGTAATAATCATAACAATATATGTAATACAGAGTGACAGTGCTTGCTTGTGATTGTGTACAGATAAGTATGCTGCGTGCTTCCATATTCAATAACATATGATCATAGTATTGTAATAGAGTTTCAAGCATAACATATAAGACAACAATCCAACCAAACAATAGCACAACAAATCACAAAGACATTACATAAGAGCTAGGATTAGTTACTACCTCAAAAGCAGAGCTTCAGAACTTCTCTACTACTTCCAACTTCACCAGAACTTCCTTACTTCTTTCTTTCTCTCACTTTCTCTCTCAAGAACTTCTTTCTTCCTCTCTTTCTTGCTTGTGCCGAAATGAGGAGCTAGGGGGGTATTTATAGTGTTGAGCAATGGCAATCTGTAATTTTGAAGACTTATGATCCTGTGGTCCTGGTTTTTCCTGAATTTCCTATTTTTCTTTATTCCTTTTACTGCATCATGCATGACATCATCTCCATGCCACCTCATGGGACACCTCATCATGCACATTTCTCACATGGAGAAATTGCAAGCTTCTTGGACACCTCATCAGCTGACTCAGCAGTTCCAGTCCAATCCAGTACCGGTCCGGTCCGATTTCCCACAAACTGGACTCAACGGCTAAGATTGTGTCACATGTCCTTAACTTTTCTTCTTCCTCTAGGATGATGCCATGTGGCATCTGGAAGGGACCTTTCACGCCTTCCAATGCTATCCAGATAAGTCCTGGACTTTATCTGCTCACCTCCTCGGTTATCGTGTCAACCGAGTAACTTTACTTTATTGAAACAGCATTAAAATAGTATTTTAATGCCACTTTTTCTCACATACTTCATGGGCTACGTTTTTGGGCTCTGGGAACATCATCTTGGGTCTCTGATCCAGCCCAAGTACTCTGATGGCACGATTCCCAAGAAACATCCCTCGGCAAATTACCAAAATACCCCTGGGTGCCCTTTCTTGCACTATTTTAACCCTAAAGGTAAAATCGTCATTTTACACCCTTCTGTACTCTGTCAGGGTATATACTGACTCTAAGTAACTTTATGTGTATGTACCTTGGCTTCTGGGCCTGTCCAGAATAACCAAAATGCCCTTCATTCATCTGTTACCCTTTTGTACAACACAGGGGCATTTTCGTAATTTCGTACTTTTCCAGGGTTCTGTCGGACACTGGCCCGCCTATCAGTCCAAGTGTCTTACTGGGCCTTGGTTGGCGCCATTATTGGGCCTCTCAGGGTCCATTACCTTTATGGCACTCATTACGAGGAATCTTCCTCTGTTAATGTTTATTGAATATTTTATCTATTATTCACCATTTATACCCATATCCGGACACTGGCTCCTTCTGTCCGATACACTAGCCTGCGGTGTTCAGACATCCCTGTGAGTCATATCAATCATCTGACTGAGGTTATCCGAACTCATTCAGTCCCTTTTCAAATACCGATAAATTTCCCTATCGGATACCCGGAGGCCTCACACTCCCGACTGGATTTTCTGATTTGTGAATAACTTTCTCTACAGGCCTCCTATCGGTATTCTGTCAGTTTCCTGACATCCGCCCCATAAGGACACATCATCCTGTATTTTCTCACCTACATCTGAAATCTAGGATATCCGGTATGAATTTTTATAACTTTTGGACGATCAGTCCATTTCTGGCTATCTGGAGTCTTCAAAAATTCCTGTATTAAGCCAGATTACCAAGCGTCACTTGCTCTCTCTACCGGTGAAATTTGGGACTGAAATACTTCCGGACAGTCCAAACCACTTCCGGCCTGACTTTCTTTAATTACACTTTAGCCCCAAGGAACTTTTCTTCTTTTCAATTAAGTCCCTTTTTATTTGGCTAAAATTACACTTAAGGACCCCACATTTTTCTCTACTTTTCCTTTTTGGCTTTATACTTTCCATAATTGCACTTAAGCCCCTTCATTTTCTTTCTTTTGCAATTTAATCCCTTTCTTTGCATAAATGGCCATCATATCTCTAGGGACTTTCACTATTTACATATCAGTCCCTGGACTTTTACTTATTTGCAGTTTAGTCCCTAAAAACCCTCTGTATGTTTTGGGGACTTCTGCTCAAAGGATATTCCTCATATTCCTCATTTTGAACCTAGGTGAACTATCCCGATTCTGTAGGTTAAAGATTTAACTCATCTTTAAATCCTGAAGGACTTAACTCATCCCTCGGATTCCTACAAAATATAGGTAAGTGATCCGCCCATATCAGATTACTACCCTGGGACTACGGGTTTAGCAGCCTGCCCATATAAGACTACTTCCTAGTTCTCCTAGACCAAAAATCGGGATGTTACACATACACTGTTCATGATAGAAGGAAATGGAATTTCAATGATTTAATGCTTCCATTGAGTTTATATGATGATTTTGTGTAGGATTGGAAAGGTTTTGAACCTTGGAAACCATTGGAATTAAAGGTTATAATGTTGAAAATTCCTCACGGTTACTGTTCACTCGCGTGAATAGTGATTTGAATTTCATGATTTTGATGCTTCCAATGGTCTTAAAATGAGATTTTGTGTGGGGGAAAAGTGGAGGAACAAGTATGGGAAGCATTGGAATCAAAATGAGAATTTTTGGAAGATTTATGTATGCTTTTCCAAATCTGTACAGAACAGTGTATTCTTGCTGGAATTTGGTTATTTTGAGTTCATAAATGGATTCAAAAGGTGAAATTGTGTAGGGTAAGGTCAAGACATCAATTGGTTCAAAGGCCAAGTTAATTGGCAAAGATTAAAGAAAGTTATGTTAGTTAAAGCAAGTTAAAGGTTCAAGAGAGGTAGTCTTGAGCAGTGTTTGAGTTCATGGTCCTAATGGATTATGTAATGAATATGAATGTATTTAGGATCTTGAAACCTCTAAGAAGGTGTTGGGGAATGATTGACCAAAAAGCTATGTTCACCATGCTTTGACCTAGTCAAAAAGCTATGTAATGAATATCATCATGGATTCCTACATGACAAACGCTCAGCTTTGACCTAGTCAAAAGTCACTTTTGACCGAGTGATCATTAAGGCTATGTTCGGGCTCAGTGGTTTTTCATGCGGAGGAATGTGAATGGTCAAGATGGAATTTGTCCCTCACATTCGTAGAGAGATATTACTGAGCCCCTCAATGAGTGAGTCTGAGAAATGTATGGCCATACTGTAATGGAAGGGTAGTTCCATTACTATAGTCAAACTACTCAGGGATCGAGAAAGTGATGGTCAGGAATAGGAGGATGACGTTCACCATGCTTCATCCATGACCGAAATATCGTGTGACAAAAGGGACGTGATATGGTTGTATGAAATGTAACATCGTTCATCGATCCTCATATGTTTTGGGTAGTCGTAATGTCTTGCTAGAGGCCGCTTATGACTTGTGGGTTAGTATAGTAACTGGCCCACTGTCAACTTCATATGGGCCTACAGGGTCGCACACAAAATAGCCCAACTCGAGCTGTGATGTCCAGATTCATTGAATCTAATAGATGTCAGATTCAATGAATAGTCTAGGGTGGATTTATATATTTTATATATATATATAAATTTGTATATATATTATATATATAATATAAGAGATATTTATAAGATTTAATTTATAAGGATAAATTAAATTTCTATCACTTTTGAATTTGAATTTAAATGGATATGATCTATTTGAATTTGAAATTCAAATTGATAAGATATCTCAAATTTGATTTATGAGAATAAATCAAATATAATTCCGTCTTATCTTTATTTTAAATTAAATAAATAGGTGAATTAAATCTGTGAGACGGATTTAATAAAAACCGTATTTATTTAATTAGTTTCTTATCAAATTATGCAATATATGATATTGTATTAATTTTAGAATTAATATAAGATTAATTCTAAAGCCCGGCCCAATTAGAAACCCGATAGCATCCTATATATTTGACATTAAGAGCTAGGGTTCAAAATATACAACAGACACAACACACAAGAAAAGGGGCAAGGAGAGTGCAAAAGGTTTGCAGATAAGAAACTGCCGGAATAGAGACGGTGAGGACGGAATCTTGAGAAAACCCTAGAGGGACAAGAGGCGCTAGCACGTCGTTCGTGATTGGAACACGGTTCGTGTGAATACCAGTAGAGGAAGCCGATATGAGTTATCGACTTCTTGCGAACGAGAAAAGAGCACCAGGTACGACGAGGTCGCGACCAAATTGGCTTCTGAACATCAGAAATCCAAAAAGAGACTATAGGTCGCGACTAGTAGCAGAATAGGTCGTGACTACAAATTCTAGAGATGACAGGTTGCGACTAGAAGATAAGGAGGTCGCGACTAACAACTCCAGAGGCGACAAGTCGCGACTAGAAGCTGAATTGGTCGCGACTGAAAGTTCCAGAGGCGAAGAGTCGCAACTAGTGGACACTGAGGTCGTGACCAAAGCTTGAATAAGAAGGTAACACTTCTTTCTCCTTGACTTAAACACATTCGGTAGATCCTGGCTGGGAATGAAAAAAAAATTTTAAAGTTAATTTCCGCTGCGTGTCTTCCAATTCCCTACACTTTTATAGTAGTTTTCACAACTTATCCAACGTATTTTCACGTGAAATTTGACATGAAAATATTTAAGATACAGAGCTTTAAATGGACACTAAGAATGCCTCAATTGGTTAAATATTCGATTTGTTATGATTTTTCAAAGTTGAAAATAAAATCTGGAACAAGATAAAATCAGCAACCAAAGGCTGTGGGTTTATGCACTAATTTCAAATAGTAAATGAATGAGTTTTCCATAAAATTTTATGACCTTAAAGTACACATATGGAGCTTTAAATCCATGTAACACATCTCATTTGGACAATTTAAAAAGGAGAAATGAATTTTTAAAAATAAGGTAAGGAAACTGGAACTTCCAGATTTACCAAATGAACAGTATTTTTCAACGAATAAACTGATTTCATTTGGACAAGGAAACCTCAGTTTAATATTTTTATTTCAAATTTCAATGAAATAGATTTCATTAGAAATTAGAACCACCCTGTTTCAATTTTTCTACATTTAGATATGAATTTTCAAAGTGCAGGCTATAATCTGGATTACTAAATGAACAGTAGCCGTGAATAGTAACCGATGCCCTTTTTCTTGAAAATTCATGTTTCTAAGCTAAAGAGGTAATCAATTGGTTCAAGATACTTCCAATTGAGTATACGTAAAGGTAAAATTAAGGATACGACACAGAGCATGGGAATGGAAGAAGTAACCCTTGTGAGCATGAATGAGAGAGATTTAGCAAGAGAAATCTTACCTGTTGCCTCCTCCTTTAACTCTATCATCCCAAAATCATGCACTCAGACAACTGTGTAAGGGCCATCCTAACTTATTTTAAACTTTCCATGCTTAAATTTGTACCGGGCTTGATACCTCATCACCTTGTCACCTTCCTTGAAATACTTCCTCAGAATATTGGCGTCATGGATCAGTTTAGTGTTCAACTTATAAATTTCTAAGCTATTGTAGGCATCAAATCTCACTTCCTCCAGCTCTTGAAGTTGAAGCATTCTCAATGAACTAGATTCTTCTAGGCTTTTGTTGCAAGCTTTCACAACCTAAAAAGTTTTATGCTCTAATTCTACAGGTCTATGACAAGCTTTCCCATAGACAGTATGGTATAGGGACATACCAAGAGGTGTCTTGTAAGCAATTCTATAAGGCCACAGAGCATCATCCAATCGAAGACTTCAGTCCTTGTTAAATGGTTTGACTATCTTCTCAAGGATATGTTTGATCTCTCTATTAGACACCTCAGCTAAATTGTTGGTTTGAGGGTGATAAGGGGTTGAGACCTTGTGAGTCACACCATATTTTGCCAATGACTTATTGATCAACTTATTATAAAAATGGGTACCTAATCACTAATCAATGCCTTTGGTACTCCAAATCTTCTAAAGATGTATGTGAGACCTTAGAAATTTGGAGACTGTCTGGGTATCATCAAGTCTCATTAGAATAGTCTCTACCACCTAGACAAATAATCTACAACAAATAAAATATAATGAAAATCAGTCGAGGGTGGAAAGGGTACCATAAAGTCTGTTCCCTATACATAAAAAACATCATAAAACAGAATCGATTATTGTGGTATTTCATGACGCTTGCTAATCCCCCTAAATTTTTTACACTTATCACGCCTTATAATAATGAAAAGAGTCTCTAAACAAGGTAGGCCAATAGAAACTTGACTCGAGAACTCTACATGCAATTCTCTTACCCCTAAAATAGCCCCCCATAAATCCAAGGATGGCAAGCCTCTAAAACTTGCATGTGGTCTTTATTAGGGACATGCTTTCCATATATAGGTATTATCCCAGAGATAATATTTAGATTCAATACAGAGCTTTTCAAGGCTTTACAGCAAATACCACACATAAAGGTTTATTAGGGAAAGAATCACAAATGATATTAGAAGTACTCCCCTTGTCTCTGTTAGCAGTCTACTTAGATGATCTGTAACATGGTTCATATTTCCAGCATGGTCATTTACTTCTATGTCAAAATCTTGAAGTAGTAATATCTATCGTAAAAGTCTTGATTTGGATTGAAGTTTATAAAATAAATACTTGATTTTTGCATGATCTGTGTAAACAATAACTTTGGATTCATAAGATATGCTCTAAACTTATCTAAAGCCACTATAATTACAAATAATTCTTTCTCAATAGTAGTGTAATTAATTTGAGCAGCATCAAGTATTTTTAAAGCATAAGCAACAATCCTATATTAGTTACTGACGAGAGCCTCAGATTGTCGCAGTTCGAGCCATCAAAATTAAGTGAATTGCACCCTAGTAATGTAGTATAAGGCACAAATATATTCGTTCTTCTCAAGGAGCCTTTCTAAAGGAAACCTAGCAAATTGGATGTCAAATTCAACAGTAGACCTGAGTAAAGAGTAAATGGTTTTGTTGTTTTGTGGGTGCAGTAAAATAAAGATGCAGTAAAATAGATGTTTTTTTGTTTTTGTTTGAGATGGAAGATGGTTGGTTTGTGAAAGTAATATATGATGATAGGCTCTTGATGATGAAGAATATCTATCCTTGCTCTCAATGTATATGGAGTTTTGAAATCACTAAGTCTTGAATAGAACCTTAATCAATCGATTGAGTCCAGAACCCTAATATTCTTTAAACTCCTTTGATCAAAGCTAGTTTAAAGACTATTATTGAACTGCTAAGGATCACTTAGTGTGTAATTTAAAACAGATGGAAGAATGCCCCTCGAATGAGCGTCGATCGACTAACCCTAAAATTCAAGCAATTGAATCAATTATCAACGATCGTTGACAACCGTTCAACTAATTTAAACTCAAAATTGAAATATTGAATTTAAACCAGCATTCAAAACATCCAAAGTAAATTACAATCGTCTAATTTGAGAATAATCAATCGATATCCAAACTTGTTCATATGATGAAAAACCGTAGATCTAGAAGCAATCAAAATATGACAAGATATAAATTAGAATAGAAAAAACTCCCCGTTCAGTCCGTGAGCTCAAGATACTGGATCCATCACCAAGAGACTAAAGGTCTAGCCTCTCATGACTTCTGGTGCATTGCAATCGCTGTTCAAAAGTGATGCCATGAAGAAACGATGAAGACATGAAGGGTGAAAGGGGTAGAGATGTGTAAAAGGTGTGTAGAGATCGGTCGAGTACTGTTTCTTAGCCTAATCAGGTCCAAAAACCAGCCTCCTCCTTGACGGTAGTCTCCCTCTCTTCTTATAACAGCATGACCTAATCCAAAATGCGCAGCTTCAGCGATTTCGTACTATTAGTCGCGACCAGATACACGTGTTGGTCGCGACCTATAAACAGTGAGAATCTTCCAGAAGAATTATTGGTCGCGACCTTAGGACTTTGTGGTCACGACTAAATAGCACAGAGGCGTGGTTCCACTTTCATTGTGTTTTGATTTCTTTCCTGGTCCTTGTTCTCTTCCAAAGTACCTGCAATTCAACATAAAAGCTCACTGTAAAAGCCCAGATCAGTAGATAACTGAATATATGCAGTTTGGAAGAGTTATTTTACCATTTTACCCTTTAATTAGCACATTGCCACGCACAATCATGTAATACACAAAAGTACAAATTAAGGCATGAAATAAATGGTAAAGTTATTATAAAACTCTCAAAATTGTCATAGAAACCATATACAAAATATGTCTTATCAATTCCCCCACACTTGAACCTTTGTACTCCTGGACAAAGAAATGAAATACACCTAGAGCAATCACTATTAAAGCCAAGATAAAAACATAATCCATAGTGTGACCTGAAAACAATTAACCCACCATCTTTTGGGAATGCAGAAGTGATAATGTGAGAAATGCCAAGTAATCAACTACTAAATGAAATCAACCTTAACGGTATGAGCGCAGAAGATCCCCTCAAAAGATATAAGTGTTTAGCTCTCTCTATCCTCTCATTGTTAGGGTTCTTTCACTCAAATTCAAATTGGAAAACATCCTACCATATGCTTGTAATGACTCTAAATCTCAGCAACTATACAGCTCTTATGTAAAGAATCAAGAGGTCTTTTAGGGTTGTAATGATGGAGATGGGCCATATGGAATGGAATGTGAAGAATAGAAAGTACTGTATACATTCAACAATAAATATGTAGTATGAATTCATGTCTCTAAAGATCTAGAAGTGATAATTGTGCTAATAAGAGTTAATAATGGTGCCTTCTTCATTTCTCTTTTCTTTTCTTTTCTCTTTTTTCTCTCTTTTTTTTTGTTGGTTTATTTTCTTGCACCGTCCTCTCTTTTTTTTTTATTTGGCACCTCATGCATAGAATCTGTAGCACACATCATAACAATAATGAATTTTTGACATGAATAAAATTTTATTTTGCAAATGAAGTTTATGCATATATGACTTTCTATATAAACAATGGATGAAAGAAAATGATGGGCTCAAAGGGGGTGACTAAGGATATGAATGTAGTGGGCTTGTGTTTGGAATAAAAGGGTTTAGAAATGAATGCCTCCATCATGTTCAATTCATAAGTGTGCAAGTCATTCTCAACTCAGAGCCAAGACAAGTTCTAGAGAATATAAACCAATTGAATAATCACTCAATATAGAAATTTAGGCCGAGAATCCTTCCAACTAGGGTTTTGATCTAAATTGCTCATAAGCTAAAGTCCCAAACAAAGTTCATCATTCACTAGGAATTAGAACACTTATCACAACTGAAAACCCTCTAAACGATGATTTAGAAGTTTCAAAGTAATCACTTGGAGTCATGTAATGATCCCAAATTCAATAGCAAAAGTTCAAGTGTTTCAAATTCAATTTCCAAGATTCTCAAAGAAAAATTCAAGTGTGGCAATGGTTTCGAAGGTCTATAAAGGATTTGAAATTAGGGGATAATGAATTATTTGTGAAAGCATCTTAGTAGTTCAAAAGGAATCCTTATTTCTAGTATTGCACAAGGCAAAGAGAAGGTAAATGGACATTTTCCAAAAGTGAGTCGCGACCATAAATCAGATATGTCGCGACCTGTTTTCACGGGTGGATGCTCAGAAGTTTTCAATAATTGGTCGCGACTAATGAAATTGCCTATAGCAACTAAAATAAACAGAGAGGAACAGTCGCGACAAGTCAAGTACTATAGTCGCGACACAAATACACAGAGAGGTATTATAGCGACCAGACAGCACATAGATCGCGACTGAGGTTCACAGAGAGCATGCTTGTCCAAAATTCCATTACAGGTCGCAACCATAAATCAAATATGTCTCGACCATTATTCACATAGACTACCAAGTGACAGTTTTCAAAGTCCAAAAATGGTTTTCAAACTAAATCCTTTTTACCAATTAACAATTTTGTTTAAGGTGGAGGTCCAATTTTCAGCAATTCACCACATGTTAAGATTAAAAACAAAAATTTTGTGATGAAAGATTGGATTAAACACAAAAAAGTAAGAGTAAATCATCCTCCCCCACACTTAAACTTGACAATGTCCTCATTGTCACAGAACCAGAAAAAATGTACTAATGTTATCAGTGAAATCTAGCCTCAATACAGTAGGTAGTCATAACGCTCACTGCAATTTCTCAATGAAGCTCGTAGTCAAATTCAAGTCATACAAAGCAATACAAGTAAAGCAAGGATGACAGGATGGGTAAACTAAAGTCACACATGTGAGTGTGTGGATAGAAAGGTATCCAGTGATGAGTGTGCAACACATGGGCAGTAACGGGGAACTGGAACAAAGCAGTAATAAACCAAGAATAAATAGGAATAGACTAAAGACAACTAGCACTAAACTAAAAATGGAATTTAATCTACTGAATCATCTCTTTCCTATACTCAACTTAACATAGCAAAACATCATAAATAGAAGAATGTGTAAAAGGTAGGAGATAGGAAAGAGACAACATGGCCTCAAGGTGGCGAGGGGAACTCAATACCCTTGGAGAGATAGCTGTTTGAATGGACGATCTCCCCTATTGCTTTCTCTCTCCACTTTAAAGTGCCACAGTAGTGCATTTCATGCTGAGATTCGTCCAAGCTTGTCTTGAATCTTCCCTCTTTAAACTTGAACTTGCCCAACTGTGGTTTCTCTTATCCAGCTTGTGTGGGTTCCCCAATTTGTCCTCTACTTCCGCAAGCATCGCACCAAGATGAGGTTGGTCTACAATTGCAATAAGAGTGGGGTCATGCTTTTCCATACCTACATCATTATTAGGGATCAAATCTTTCAAGAATTTTAAGGTATGGGAAGTAATCTTTGAATAAGAATGAGGAGAAGTAGGGTTAGAATGCATTGGCCCTTTAACCAAAGCAGTGGGAAGGTGATCTGAAGGAATTCTCAGTTCATTGGATGCGTCTAGTATATGGGGTCGCACCTTTCAGTGTATTGTTGCGACTTATAATGACAAGGTGTACTTCTGAAGCTATTAGTCGCGACCTTATTTTCATCTTGTCGCGACTTGTGCTCTCTGTAGTTTTATGTCCCGACCTAAAAACTGTATGGCCGTGACTCATATTCACAGGAAGGCTGTTCCTCAGCAGATTGAGGGTTAGTCACGACACCTATATCTTCTGGTTGAGACTGGTCATCTCTGGAGTTTTGTGTCATGACCTTATATTCATTTGGTCGTGACTCATGTTCATAGTGGACTGCAGACTGATATTGAGTCACAACGGTAAGGTCATTGGGTCACGACATTTTACCACAGAAACTAGGCATTTCTTTGATTGTTGGCCTTCCAGCATACCTTGGGATCCTGTAAATTCACTCAACAAACCTTTTGCAAGTGCATTATCTCTATCATTATCATGCAAGCTCAATTCATATTCATCCCTAACCTCTTCGACAGCAAAACCAATGGCATTTAAAGCAGTAAACGCAGAGTTATCATAGGGATATCTTGTAACATCCCAATTTTTGGTCTGGGAAAATTGGGAAGTAGTCTGATATGGGCAGGCTGCTAAACCTGTAGTCCCAGGGTAGTAATCTGATATGGGCGGATTACTTACCTGTATTTTGTAGGAATCCGAGGGATGAGCTAAGTCCTTCAGGATTTAAAGATGAGTTAAGTCTTTAACTTACAAAATTGGGACAGTTTACCTAGGTTCAAAATGAGGAATGTGAGGAATATCCTAAGTCTTAAGCCTAGGAATTCTGCAGGTAGCTTGATATGGGCTGGCTCCTATGTAAGATAACCTGATATGGGCGGGTTGTCGACCCTTTCAATTAACAATGACTCCTGAAGAGTTTAAGGGATGAGTTATTGAAAGAGAATTTCTAGAACTTAAGATGAAGGATGAGAAGCTGAGTAACGAGGCCAGAAAGAGAATGCAGGGGCATAATCGTAATTATGGGAAATATCGGGCTGTAGCCGATGAGTACCATATTTTGCCAAAAAATAGAGAAAATTATGCTGATCATTTCACTGAACTGTGAAATATGCATATGAGGTCTCTATGTATATGAAAGAATTAGAAATTTGACCAAGGGTAAAATGGTCATTTTAGAAAAGTGTGCGCGAGAGTGTACTTTCAGGCAAAAATAGCCCGGTCCGGATAAAATATCTGAAAATACCGGGAGATAGAGAAAAGGATTCCGGGTTGAATGACGTGACACATAATTTTGATTTGAGGTCCCGATTTTTCTGTAAAAATTCCTGAAGATGGAAATTTACAGTTATAATCGGTAAAGGAAAGGCAGTCCGGATAGAGATGATCGGACTGTGGCCAGAGGCCATACAGTGTTTTCTAAGGCCCATAGTGACACCAGGGAAGGCCCAGGACCATAATAGCAGTTCAGTGGTAAAAGGAGCCGGTGTCCGGGAATAAGGTGCGAAATGACGAAAATGCCCCTATGTTATAGAACAGCTGAAGAGTGAGTAAAGGGTATTTTGGTCACTTGCCTAAGGTTAGACAGTCCAGGGAAGTTATCTGGATAATTGACCAGGGTCAGAGAATACTCTGGTAAGATGGGAAAAGACAATAATGCCCCTAGACCTAGTAAAGTAAAGAAAGAGAGACTAAGGGCATTTTGGTAATTTGCCAAGGGGTGTTTCTTGGGAATCGTGCCATCAGAGTACTTGAGCTTGATCAGGATCCAAGATAACATTCCCAGAACCCAAAAACGTATCCCAGTATATATGTGGGAAAAAGTGGCATTAAAATACTATTTTAATGTTGTTTCAATAAAGTAAAGTTACTCGGTCGGCACGATAACCGAGGAGGTGATCAGATAAAGTCCTGGACTTATCTGGATAGCATTGGAAGGCATGAAAGATCCCTTACAGGTGCCACATGGCGCAATCTTAGAGGAAGAAGAAAAGTTAAGGACACGTGGCACAATCTCAGCCGTTGAGTTCGGTTTGTGGGAAATCGGACTGGACCGGTACTAGATTGGACTGAAAATGCTGAGTCAGCCGATGAGGTGTCCAGGAATTGTGACATGTGAAGAATGTGGCACTGAGGTGTCCACTGAGGTGTCCTGGGTGATGCAGTAAAAAGGAATAAAAGAAAATAGGAAATTCCAGGAAAAACTAGGACCACATGTTCAGATGGCTTCAAAATTACAGGAATGCCATTGAGGAAACTATAAATACCCCCTCCCCTCCCATTTCATGCATCCCACGGTTTTGGCAAGAGAAAGAGAGAGAAAGAAGAGAGAGAAGGAGAAAGAGAGAAGAAAGAAAGTTCTGGCGGAGTTGGAAGCAGTATAGAGATAGTAGAGTTCTGCTAAGCTTTTGAGGTAGTAACTAATCCTAGCTTTTATGTAATGTCTTTGTGATTTGTTGTGCTATTGTTTGGTTGGATTGTTGTCTTATATGTTACGCTTGAAGCTCTATTACAATGCTATGATCATATGTTATTGAATATGGAAGCACGCAGCATAGTTATCTGTACACATTCACAAGCAAGCACTGTCACTCTGCATTACATATATTGTTATGATTATTACTACTGAGATTCCCCCGAATCTCATTCCCCATGTCTAACCCATTACAGGGAGATTATGTTAAAGTGAATTTTAAGAATGTTGAGAGACGCCGTTATGCCGCCGAATGTAAGACTGAACATCATAATATGATAAGTACTGTGTACGTAGTGCTGTCTAAGGAGGCTGGAAGTGAGTGGACCTAGCCGGTTTATCCAGTCTTTCCTGGGTACTACGTAGAATGGTAGTTCTCATGAGGGAATTACCGAATCAGTACGGTTCAGTTCTTTGTACAGATGAAGCCTAGCGGTTATGCTGCCGGATTTTAGGCAGGAAAAGATGTAATAGAAATATGAGAATTTTGTATATGACTTGTTGTATGACATTTTATTATTTAATAATAAATATTGTTTGGCATGTTCAATTTGTGAATGGGGAATTAAGGGAGAAATTCGCAGGTCTTGAGGTAGTAGTGTTTTGACCTCAGTTTGACCTAGTAAATGAAGGAGTTTGGCCACGAAATTTGGTGAGCCGGTTGTACACATCTGGGGCATTACGTGGATAGGTAATAAGCCTTGTTTGGATGTGTACAATGAGATAAATCAGTTCTCAAATTAAAGGTTCAGAATAAGGAATTTAAGAGTAAAATTTTAAATTTATGGGCTTAAGTTAAGATATAATCGAGCTAATATTGCTTCCGCAAGTGTACTCTGAGGAGTTTAAGGGAGGATGTTTCATATCTCATCACTTCATTCATGTTAAAACTTACCATATGTTCTCCAACTTCCATTGTAATGGAGCTATGCTTCACACTAATGATGGTTTTGGAAGTTTGGAGGAAAGGTCGGCCAAGGATCAAAGTGCTATCATTTACTAGCTCATTAGACATATCCAGAACATAGAAGTCAGCTGGGAACACTAAGTCTTTGACCTGCACTAGAATATCCTCAAGAATTCCCTTGGGATACCTAATTGACCTATCAGCTAGTTGGAGTACTACATTTATGTCTCTCAGATTGTTGACACCTAAAGCCTGAAAAACCGACCAAGGCATTACATTAATGGCCGTCCCTAGATCTAGCAACGCTCCCTTAATAGGAATATTTCCTATAATGCATGGGATTGTATAAGAGCCTGGGTCTTTGCACTTAACCGGTAGTTCGGCTTTAAAAAGGGATGACATATTAGCACTCACCTGAATTCTCTCAAGAGGCCTAAATTTCTTTTTATCAGCACACAATTCTTTTAAAATTTTTGCATACTTAGGGTTTCTCTTGAGGAATTCAACCATAGGGATGTTTATTTCCAATTTATTGAACAGACTGTAAGCATCTTTTGCAAAATCAGGATCAACCTTTTTCTTTCCAACAAAATAAGAGTTGGGAAAAGGGGAGATCTTTTATACTTACCTCCTTACCTGTATGCAAAGAGGCTCATTGCTTGCTCGTCTCCGGCTTCTCCTCAGGTTTCTTTCCTTTGTTTGCTGGATTTGGTAATGTTGTTGCTTCTTCCTGCAGCTCTTGCATCTCCACTTGAGCTTGTGAGCACTGCTCTTGAGTTTCCTTCTTGCTCATTAGCTGTTGTTCCCTAATGCTCTTAGAATTCCCAACTTTCATTTGTGGCTGTGGTGAATTCTCAAAATCAGATTCTTCGTTATCCTCCTGTGGTGCATCAGCTTCCTTAAAGTGCACCTATTTTCCATTTCTTAGAGATATGGCATTCACCCCTCTTGGATTAATAACAGTGTTCGAAGTTAAGTGTCTTGTGATATCTGCATTCTTACAACTTAACTCCTCAAGTTTTTTGTGAACATCTGCATTATCCTTCTGCATACTCTGGAGAATTGAAGCTATGGAGGTGAACTAACCATCATTCTCTTTGAGCTTGTGATCAATATTGGTCATTCTACCATCCATGTTACTCATTTGTGCTGCCATACTCTTTAACAATTGAGAGGTCTCTTCTGGTCTTGAAGGCACTAAAGCATTAGGTTGTGTGGGGACCATAGACCTTGCATTACCTTGGTAGTTGCTTGAGGAAGCACCACCTCCTTGAAACTGATTAGATCTATTTTCTCCACTCCCCCACCTAAAATTTGGGTGATCTCTCCAGCTAGGATTATATGTGTTAGAGTATGGATCTTTCTTCTGGAAGTTATTCCCTCTCCCTTGATATATAGCTGCAACTTCCTCATATTGTCTATCACATGTACTTGTAGCATGCATCATTGAACCACATGATTCACATCCTATAACTAGGGCTTGTGAGGTATCCACTGCATGAACTTGTTTTGTGGAGTGCAGCTCCCTTTCAATTAAACTCATCCTCTTTTCCATTCAATTTCCCAAGGCTGCTATCTCAACTAAGATCGCATTAGAGTTACCTGAGGATGAGGGTGGTAATCTTCTTGGATCTCCAGTTTGATGGTCCTCATTAGCCATTTTCTGGAACAAATCCCAACTTGCTTGTGGGGTCTTATCTCTCAATGAACCATTCGCAGCAGCATTCAAGGATACTTTATTGTGGGGTAGTAGACCATCAAAGAAGATGTCTACTAAATCAGACTTAGTGATGTTGTGGTGGGGACATCGAGCCAAAAGGCTAATGAATATTGTCCAATACTCATGCAAAGACTCCCCATCCAGTTGCATAACATTAGTGATCTCCTTCTTCATCCGAGTAGTCTTGGAAGCGGGGAAAAACTGTTCTAGATAAGTAGACTTCAGCTGATCCCATGTAAGGGTTGAAAAATGGGTTGGCAAATTGTACAGCCACTCCTTAACCTTCCTTTCCAAAGTAAAATGGAAACACCTCCTCAAGACGTCATCCAAAGTGGCCATTAGAGGCTTCATTGAAGAACAGATCATGTGCATAGTTTGTAGGTGTCTGTGTGGACATTCTCTTGCAAAACCATGAAATTTAGGTAAGGCTGCAATCAAAGCTCCTTTAATTTCAAAATTTGCCTCTTCAGTATAGAAACCATTAGGATCATAATTCACATGCGAATGATTAATTTCCCTAACACTTCTATTGTCTTCAACGTTCATAGGTATTTCATTTTCTCCATTCCCATTATGCCCATTATGATTAATCTCAGCCATGTTAGAAGTTGCTAATGGAAACTCTAAATTCAATTCAGTTTCAAACTTTGGAATACTAGAGGAGGAATTAGATTTTACTTCTTCTTCTCAAAATTCCCTAAATTCTCTCCTTAGTTTCCTAAGTCTTCTCTCAATTTCAGGTTCAAAAGGCACTAATGGTTCAGTTCTTTTACGCATGCAATGCAGAAACAATAAAAAATAATCAATGCAAACAGTCAAATTCAGATTCAGAAGTTGCATAGTAGAAAATTTTCAATTAGTCGCGACAAAAGTGTCTTGGAGTCGCGACTCAAAGTAACAAAGAGCAGAAGTTGTGCCTAAAAGTTTTAAATGTCGTGACTGGTTTTCGCAGAGGGCAGTCAAATATCACAGATAGCAATTAGTCGCGACTTTAATTATTGTGGGTCGCGACTCAAAATGACAGAGAGTAACTATCGCGACTCAGGTTAGGTAAGGTCGCGACTTAAAGTCACAGAGACTGATTCTGCAAAAAAGTCAGAAAAAGAATGCAGTATGAAATGCAAGTTGAAGACTACTAAAAACTAAAATGCAATGAAAAACAAGGAAAGTGACTCAGGTAGGCAGTAGAATTGATAAACAATTACTAGGGAACCAATTACTTGGCTCCTCGGCAACGGCGCCATTGACGAGAGCCTCGGATTGTCGCAGTCCGAGCCATCAAAATTAAGTGAATTACACCCTAGTAATGTAGTATAAGGCACAACCCTATCGTTCTTCTCAAGGAACCTTTCTAAAGGAAACCTAGCAAATTGGATGTCAAATTCAACGGTAGACCTGAGTAAAGAGTAAATGGTTTTGTTGTTTTGTGGGTGTAGTAAAATAGATATTTTTGTGTTTTTGTTTAAGATAGAGGATGGTTGGTTTGTGAAAGTAGTATATGATGATAGGCTCTTGATGATGAAGAATATCTATCCTTGCTCTCAATGTATATGAGTTTTGAAATCACTAAGTCTTGAATAGAACCTCAATCAATCGATTGAGTCCAGAACCCTAATATTCTTTAAACTCCTTTGATCAAAGCTAGTTTAAAGACTATTATTGAACTGCTAAGGATCACTTAGTGTGTAATTTAAAACAGATGGAAGAATGCCCCTTGAAACATCCTTCTTTAAGTCTCTCAGAGTACTCTTGCTATAGCACTCTCAACTGGATTATATCTCTCTTGCCGGAAATTCTGGTAGAAAATAACTGTACTGATTCAGTAATTCCCCATGAGAACTACCATTCTACGTAAGTACCCAGGAAAGACTGGATGAACCGGCTAGGTCCACTCACTTTCAGCCTCCTTAGACGGCACCTACGTACACAATACTCTGTATAGTCTACCAGCACAACGGCATTTTTCTAGTACACCTCTTTAAATTTTAACCTTAAATCTTGACCTTAACCTTAACCTTAACCTTATATATACTCAATTAGAATTATCTTAGATCGTTGGAATACCTCTTAAACTTAAAAATATTAATTTCCAAGAGTTGGGCTTACGGATACTGTTCACTATCACTATTCACTAGGTAATTCCAGATTACAGCCTAAACTTTGAAAATTCATAATCAAATCTAGAAAAATCGTTTTGAGGTGATTCCAATTTATAATGAAAAATATTTCATTCAACTTTGATAGAAAAATATCAAAATTAGGTTTCCTTGTCCAGATAAAATCAGTTTATTCGTTGAACTTTACTGTTCATTTGGTAAATCTGGAAGTTCCAGTTTCTTTGCCCCATTTTCAAAAATTCATTTCTCCTTGTATACTTATCCAATTGAGTATAATTACCTATGGATTTAAATACAAGAATGTTTACTTTAATCTCATAAAATTTCGTGGAACAACTCATTCATTTACTATATGAAATTAGCGCATGAACCTCACTACCTCTGGGTAGTCATATTATCTTATTCCAGATTTTAACTCCCGACTTTGAAAAATCATAACAATTCGAGTTCTTAACCAAATAAGGCGTTCTTGGTGTCCAATTAAATTTATTGATCTTAGCTATGTTCATACCAAATTTCACAAAAAAACTCACTGGATAAGCTACTCAAACTATCACTGGAAGTAGAATGACTCTCATCAGATCCAGTGCATGCATACAATATACATACCAATATATCATCACATAAATTAAAGGCATGCTTTCCAAGTCTTACACCATTCATACATCCACCATTACCTCCTTCCTTGTGATGTTCCAGCACCTAGATCATGGTTATGGGGGGTGAGATGTGGGGGAATCTCAGTAGCAAACAATACCAAACAATGCATGTATTAATGTAAAGACTTGTGCTTGCTTGTGAAAGTGTTATCATAGTGTGATGAGCATGCTTCCATGTATCATATGAAATACAATTGGCCAAATAAATTATAAAATAATAGAGCTTCAATCATCTACCATATACACACAATTCAACCAAGCTATAGCACAATCAAGCATACATTACATACATACAAGTTTAGGGTAAGTCCACTACCTTGGATTTAAGCTCTCTTTCTTATGCTTGCACTTGCTTCCCAAGCTTTTCAATCATGAAGCTTTTTAGTCAATCATTCCCCAACACCTTCTTAGAGGTTTCAAGGTCCTAAACATATTCATATTTATTACATAATCCATTAGGACCATAAACTCAAACACTACTCAAGACTACCTCTCTTGAACCTTTAACTTGCTTTAACTAACATAACTTTCTTTAATCTTTGCCAATTAACTTGGCCTTTGAACCAATTGATGTCTTGACCTTACCCTACACAATTTTATCTTTTGAATCCATTTATGAACTCAAAATAACCAAATTATAGCAACAATACACTGTTCTGTACAGATTTGGAAAAGCATACATAAATCTTCCAAAAATTCTCATTTTGATTCCAATGCTTCCCATACTTGTTCCTCCACTTTTTCCCCACACAAAATCTCATTTTAAGACCATTGGAAGCATCAAAATTATGAAATTCAAATCACTGTTATAACCTTTAATTCCAATGGTTTCCAAGGTTCAAAATCTTTCTAATCCTACACAAAATCATCCTATAAACTCAATGGAAGCATTAAATCATTGAAATTCCATTTCCTTCTATCATGAACAGCGCATGAACAGTACAAAACTGAAATGGTAAAGTCAAGAACATCAATTTACTTCACAACCAAGCATGTAACTAACTTGTTTAAGCTTGTCTTAACTATCTATGACTTAAAACTCATATTCCTTTCACATATACACAAAAATTCCAGCAGCATCTCCCCAAGATTTAAGCCTCAAAAATCACTTAAACTCAAGCACAAACCATAAGAACAAAAGGTAGAAGCAATGAGACAACTTACCTTACTTGCTCCTTCAAGACCCTTGCTTCTTCCTTGCTTTCTTCCACTTTCTTTCTCTAGAACTCACTTCTCTCTCCAAAGGAGCTCTTGGGTGTGAAGAATGAATGGAAAGGGGGGTATTTATAGCAAAAGTCATGTGCCATTTCAAGGCCAAGATCACTTTGGAAACTATTTGATCTAATGGTTAAAGGTTTGATCTTGGAATGTCTTTTCACTTTTCACTCAAGACCTTACCACCATGACATCACTAGCATGGCCTCACTTGGTACACCTAACCCTTCCTCTTTTTGGGTGCCATTTTGAAGTCCTTGTGGGTCCCACCATGTGCAACACCTAATTTTTACTTTATTCCCTTTTTCTTCCTTTTCAAAAATCCATAAATTATTCATTATTGGACTTAGGCTCTAAGATAACTTTTGGGCCTTATTAGGCTGGCCTAGGATAACATGTTGGGCCTCTTTTAGGTCTAATAGCTATTTGGCATAAATTCCAATGTACTTTCCTTTTACCGATATCCTTAAATTACCCTGATCTCAGAATAAATGCTAAACACCTCTTTTAATTGTTCTAACATTTTTAGAAATTCATTCTAATATAAAATGAATTCTTTACAAAGTTTCATAATTTTTTGAGACCCAGAAGTCCTGTTAAAAATTACATATGTTTCCTTTAACCCTTTATCGATGTCCTTTTTCACCGTAAATTCCATAATTAATTCTACAGCACTCCTTTTTTACTTCTGTCAACTCCATAAATTCTCATATTAATTATAATAATTTACCATCAAATTTCCTCTGATATCCATCCATTGTGTGAAATGACCAAAATGCCCTCCATTTACTTCTAGGGCATCACAGTGGCATTTTTTGTAATTTTGCACTTTGGCCCTTAGACTTTCTTCCTCTTCCAATTAATCCTTTTCTTTACATAAATATGGCCATATCTTTTCCTAAACATCTCATATATTTTATTCAATCTATACATGCAACTTAGTACAGAAAATTTGGGATGTTACACCCCTCGAATGAGCGTCGATCGACTAACCCTAGAATTCAAGCAATTGAATCAATTAGCAACGATCGTTGACAACCGTTCAACTAACTCAAACTCAAAACTGAAATATTAAATTTAAACCAGCATTCAAAACATCCAAAGTAAATTACAATCGTCTAATTTGAGAATAATCAATCGATATCCAAACTTGTTCATATGATGAAAAACCGTAGATCTAGAAGCAATCAAAATATGACAAGATACAAATTAGAACAGAAGAAACTCCCCGCTCAGTCCGTGAGCTCAAGATACTGGATCCATCACCAAGAGACTAAAGGTCTAGCCTCTCATGACTTCTGGTGCATTGCAATCGCTGTTCAAAAGTGATGCCATGAAGAAACGATGAAGACATGAAGGGTGAAAGGGGTAGAGATGTGTAAAAGGTATGTAGAGATCGGTCGAGTACTGTTTCTTAGCCTAATCAGGTCCAAAAACCAGCCTCCTCCTTGACGGTAGTCTCCCTCTCTTCTTATAATAGCATGACCTAATCCAAAATGCGCAGCTTCAGCGATTTCGTACTATTAGTCGCGACCAGATACACGTGTTGGTCGCGACCTATAATCAGTGAGAATCTTCCAGAAGAATTATTGGTCGCGACCTTAGGACTTTGTGGTCACGACTAAATAGCACAGAGGCGTGGTTCCACTTTCATTGTGTTTTGATTTCTTTCCTGGTCCTTGTTCTCTTCCAAAGTACCTGCAATTCAACATAAAAGCTCACTGTAAAAGCCCAGATCAGTAGATAACTGAATATATGCAGTTTGGAAGAGTTATTTTACCATTTTACCCTTTAATTAGCACATTGCCACGCACAATCATGTAATACACAAAAGTACAAATTAAGGCATGAAATAAATGGTAAAGTTATTATAAAACTCTCAAAATTGTCATAGAAACCATATACAAAATATGTCTTATCAATTCCCCCGCACTTGAACCTTTGTACTCCTGGACAAAGAAATGAAATACACCTAGAGCAATCACTATTAAAGCCAAGATAAAAACATAATCCATAGTGTGACCTGAAAACAATTAACCCACCATCTTTTGGGAATGCAGAAGTGATAATGTGAGAAATGCCAAGTAATCAACTACTAAATGAAATCAACCTTAACGGTATGAGCGCAGAAGATCCCCTCAAAAGATATAAGTGTTTAGCTCTCTCTATCCTCTCATTGTTAGGGTTCTTTCACTCAAATTCAAATTGGAAAACATCCTACCATATGCTTGTAATGACTCTAAATCTCAGCAACTATACAGCTCTTATGTAAAGAATCAAGAGGTCTTTTAGGGTTGTAATGATGGAGATGGGCCATATGGAATGGAATGTGAAGAATAGAAAGTACTGTATACATTCAACAATAAATATGTAGTATGAATTCATGTCTCTAAAGATCTAGAAGTGATAATTGTGCTAATAAGAGTTAATAATGGTGCCTTCTTCATTTCTCTTTTCTTTTCTTTTCTCTTTTTTCTCTCTTTTTTTTTGTTGGTTTATTTTCTTGCACCGTCCTCTCTGTTTTTTTTATTTGGCACCTCATGCATAGAATCTGTAGCACACATCATAACAATAATGAATTTTTGACATGAATAAAATTTTATTTTGCAAATGAAGTTTATGCATATATGACTTTCTATATAAACAATGGATGAAAGAAAATGATGGGCTCAAAGGGGGTGACTAAGGATATGAATGTAGTGGGCTTGTGTTTGGGATAAAAGGGTTTAGAAATGAATGCCTCCATCATGTTCAATTCATAAGTGTGCAAGTCATTCTCAACTCAGAGCCAAGACAAGTTATAGAGAATATAAACCAATTGAATAATCACTCAATATGGAAATTTAGGCCGAGAATCCTTCCAACTAGGGTTTTGATCTAAATTGCTCATAAGCTAAAGTCCCAAACAAAGTTCATCATTCACTAGGCATTAGAACACTTATCATAACTGAAAACCCTCTAAACGATGATTTAGAAGTTTCAAAGTAATCACTTGGACTCATGTAATGATCCCAAATTCAATAGCAAAAGTTCAAGTGTTTCAAATTCAATTTCCAAGATTCTCAAAGAAAAATTCAAGTGTGGCAATGGATTCGAAGGTCTATAAAGGATTTGAAATTAGGGGATAATGAATTATTTGTGAAAGCATCTTAGTAGTTCAAAAGGAATCCTTCTTTCCAGTATTGCACAAGGCAAAGAGAAGGTAAATGGACATTTTCCAAAAGTGAGTCACGACCATAAATCAGATATGTCGCGACCTATTTTCACGGGTGGATGCTCAGAAGTTTTCAATAATTGGTCGCGACTAATGAAATTGCCTATAGCAACTAAAATAAACAAAGAGGAACAGTCGCGACAAGTCAAGTACTATAGTCGCGACACAAATACACAGAGAGGTATTATCGCGACCAGACAGCACATAGATGCGACTGAGGTTCACAGACAGCATGCTTGTCCAAAATTCCATTACAGGTCGCAACCATAAATCAAATATGTCGCGACCATTATTCACATAGTCTAGAACCCTAATATTCTTTAAATGTATATGGAGTTTTTAAATCACTAAGTCTTGAATAGAACCTTAATCAATCGATTGAGTCCAGAACCCTAATATTCTTTAAACTCCTTTGATCAAAGCTAGTTTAAAGACTATTATTGAACTGCTAAGGATCACTTAGTGTGTAATTTAAAATAGATGGAAGAATGCCCCTCGAATGAGCGTCGATCGACTAACCCTAGAATTCAAGCAATTGAATCAATTAGCAATGATCGTTGACAACCGTTCAACTAATTTAAACTCAAAATTGAAATATTGAATTTAAACCAGCATTCAAAACATCCAAAGTAAATTACAATCGTCTAATTTGAGAATAATCAATCGATATCCAAACTTGTTCATATGATGAAAAATCGTAGATCTAGAAGCAATCAAAATATGACAAGATATAAATTAGAACAGAAAAAACTCCCCGTTCAGTCCGTGAGCTCAAGATACTGGATCCATCACCAAGAGACTAAAGGTCTAGCCTCTCATGACTTCTGGTGCATTGCAATCGCTGTTCAAAAGTGATGCCATGAAGAAACGATGAAGACATGAAGGGTGAAAAGGGAAGAGATGTGTAAAAGATGTGTAGAGATCGCTCGAGTACTGTTTCTTAGCCTAATCAGGTCCAAAAACCAGCCTCCTCCTTGACGGTAGCCTCCCTCTCTTCTTATAACAGCATGACCTAATCCAAAACGCGCAGCTTCAGCGATTTTGTACTATTAGTTGCGACCTATAAACAGTGAGAATCTTCCAGAAGAATTATTGGTCGCGACCTTAGGACTTTGTGGTCACGACTAAATAGCACAGAGGCGTGGTTCCACTTTCATTGTGTTTTGATTTCTTTCCTGGTCCTTGTTCTCTTCCAAAGTACCTACAATTCAACATAAAAGCTCACTGTAAAATCCCAGATCAGTAGATAACTGAATATATGCAGTTTGGAAGAGTTATTTTACCATTCTACCCTTTAATTAGCATATTGCCACGTACAATCATGTAATACACAAAAGTACAAATTAAGGCATGAAATAAATGGTAAAGTTGTTATAAAACTCTCAAAATTGTTATAGACACTATATACAAAATATGTCTTATCAGTTACCTTCTTTCTAACCTAACATAGCTCCTACATCATAATTGGAAGCATCACGTGATAATTTAAAAGAAAGATTCCAATCTGGTGAAGTTAGAATAGGTGGTGAATTGTTAATAGATAGTAAAAGGCATACAAGTTACACTACAGACAAAGAATAACCCACTCACTTGGAAAACTTTACAAGTTTACGAAAAGTATTTTTGTCAGTCTGTTAAAGGATGAGCGTGAGGCTAAGTTTAAACAATAAGGCAAGGTAAGAGGAACCCTTTGATAAATACTTAGCCAAGTTCATCCACAAGAATGATGAAAGATGTAAGACTGAGCAGGTAATTTATGGATTAAATTTTGTGCTGCAAGAAAGAATTCTTTCCAAGTAGCTGCAGAGGTCTAATAGAGTGAAAGATGAAACATCCTTACTTTCATACGTCTTAGGGACCATTTGGTAGCATTTAGAACCACTCTCAAGGTCATTGAAGTCCAATTTCTCAATCTGGAGTTTTAATCTTATCGAGTACTGTTCACTATGAAAATTCCAGATGAGTGACCTGAATTTGAAAAATTATAACTAATTCTAGAAAAATCAAAATGAAGTGGTTCTATTTGATACTTGAATCTAACTCAATTATCTTTCAGCAAAAAATAACCTGTTGACCACGCATTGACCAAGTCAATGTCAGTCAACGTTTCAACTTTACTGTTCATCCAACGTTTTTCTCCTGAATCCAGCATTCTAGTCCCAACTTTGATAATTTATATCTCCATGTGTAGACATCCAAATGATGCATTCTATATATCTAATTGAAGATTAATATGTCTACTATTTACCATAAAAAGTTCATATATTTATTCATCCATTTACTATTTTTAATTGTAGGTCAAACATCACTAAGTCACCATGTGTTACTGTTCATGGTGGCAAATTTCAGCACTCAACTTTGCAAACATATGCATACATCCATCATGTATCAGTCAAGTATGCCAAACAGTATCTATTATTAAATAATAAGTTGTTATACATCTGGGTATGTACAGAATTTCCCATATTTCTATTACATCTTTTCCTGCCTGAAATCCGGCAGCATAACCGCTACGCTTCATCTTCAGAAAGTAACTAATCTTGTACCGATTCGGTAATTCCCGTGAGAACTACCATTCTACGTAAGTATCCAGGAAAGACTGGATGAACCGGCTAGGTCTACTCACTTCCAGTCTCGTTAGACAGTATGTATCAGCTCCTTTCTTCACTACTGCTATCTTGTCATAATTTCGGTAGCATAACGGCGTCTCTTAAAATTCTCAAAATTTACTTTGACATAACTTTCCCTGTAATGGGTTATATATATGGGGATGAGATTTGGGGGAATCTCAGTAGTAATAATCATAACAATATATGTAATGCAAAGTGACAGTGCTTGCTTGTGATTGTGTACAGATAAGTATGCTACGTGCTTCCATATTCAATAACATATGACCATAGCATTGTAATAGAGCTTCAAGCATAACATATAAGACAACAATCCAACCAAACAATAGCACAAAAAATCACAAAGCCATTACATAAAAGCTAGGATTAGTTACTACCTTAAAAGCTTAGCAGAACCTGGAATCCCTATACTGCTTCCTACTCCGCCAGAACTTCCTTTCTTCTTTTCTTTCTCCCACTTTCTCTCTCAAGAACTTCCTTCTCTCTCTTAAAATGCTCTTGGCCGTGGCATATGAAGGCAAGGGGGGTATTTATAGTTTTGATGGATGGCATTTTCGTAATTTTGAAGCCTTCTGAACTTGTGGCCCTGGTTTTTCCGGATTTCCTATTTTTCTTTATTCCCTTTTACTGCATCATCAAAGGTCGCCTCATGGGACACCTCATCCCCCACATTCTTCACATGGAGAAATTGAGAGAGCTAAGAAGCCTCTGGAAGATTTCCAGTCCAATCCAGTACCGACCCGGTCCGTCTCCTCAAAAACTGGACTGTTTTCTGAATCTAATTTTTCTGAAAATCCATATTATGTCTTCTGACCTCAAATTTAGTATCTGGATCCTTTATATCATTAACTTTTTCATACTGGGTCTAAACTCAATTACAGATCCCCTGCTAAATGACCAAAATACCCCTGGGTGCCCTTTCCTGCCTTATCTTAACCCTAAGGGTAAAATAATCATTTTACACCTTTATGCACCATGTCAGGGCATATACTGATTCTAAGTAACTTTATCTGTATTTGCCTTGGCTTCTGGGCCTGTCCAGAATGACCAAAATGCCCTCCATTCATCTGTTACTCTTTAGTGCAACACAGGGGCATTTTTATAATTTCACACTTTTTCGGGGTTCTGCTGGACACTGCCCACCTATCAGTCCAAGGGTCTTACTGGGCCTTTGATGGCGCTATTATTGGGCCTTTCAGGGTCCATTACCTTCATAGCACACATTACGAGGAATCTTTTCCCATCAATGTTCATCGAGTATTTTAGCTATTATACACCGTTTATACACATCTCTGGACACCGGGTCCTTTTACCAGATACACTGGCCTACTGCGTTTAGGCATCCTCGTGGGTCATAACAGTCATCTGACTGAGGTCATCCGAATTCATTCAGTCCCTTTTTAAATACCAATAAATTTCCTAATCAGATCCCTGGAGGCCTCACACTCCCATCTGTATTTGCTAATTTGTGAATAACTTTTCCTACAGACCTCCTATCGGTATTCTGTCAGTTTCCTGACATCCGCCCTATCAGGACGCATCATCCTGTAATTTCTCACTTATATATAAAATCTAGGATATCCGGTAGGAATTTTTATAACTTTTTCATTATCAGATCAATTTTGATTATCTGGAGTCCGGAGAAAATTCCTGTATTCAGCCAGATTACCGAGCATCACTTGCTCTATCTACTGGGGAAATCTGGGACTGATCAGAATACGATCACTGTTTTTGCCTATTTCCAGTCCAGGTTTTCATAATTACACTTTTATCCCGGGAACTTTTCTTCTTTTCAATTAAGTCCCTTTATTTGGCTAAAATTACACTTAAAGACCCCACCTTTTTGTCTACTTTTCCCTTTTAGCCTTATACTTTTCATATTTGCACTTAAGTCCCTTCATTTTCTTTCTTTTGCAATTTAACCCCTTTCCTTGCATAAATGGCCAGTATATCCCTAGGGACTTTCACTATTTACATATAAGTCCCCGGACTTTCACTTATTTGCAGTTTAGTCCCTAAAAACCTTCTGTATATTTTTGGAACTTTTGTTCAAAGGGATATATCTATTTCAGGCTACTTTCTAAGTCTTTGGCCTGAAAAATGGGATGTCACATTTCTACCCCCTTAAAATAAAGTTCGTCCTCAAAATTTACTTGGCATCTTAGTCAACTATCCTGGATATATTTCCTCTGTATATCCTTTCTTGGTTTATGACTAAGACTTGGGGTACTCATTCACTTATACTTATGGACAACTCATTACACTTGTGAGTAGTGTCCATTTCTTTCATATCTTATCCCGCAGGATTTTGATGTAATTCTGGGGTCTACTTCATCTCTCTTATATTTTCCTAGCTTTTTTTTTAGGGAAAATAGTGTTCTTCTATAACCCATAGTTCAAATTATGATTTTAACATAAATGGCTCTGTTTTCTTCCTGTTCATAACTTTTCTAACTTTTCTTAACTTTTCTCATAACTCCATGCATCTAAGCCAAACCTTTGTGGCATATGCATTCTTTCTTATCCCTCTTTAGGGTTTATCTATCGTTATGCTACTCTTATCTTAGTACCTTTCGTACTACTGGGTTAGGGCTAAGTTTCTCTTCGTATAGCTCTAGGCCCCAGTATTCTCTTTCATAGAACTACGTTCTATCTTTGCTTTGCCTTAGACCCTCTTCTCTAGGTCTCTCTGGCCTTTTAATCTCTTCATCCTCATCTGGGGAATCTATCTGCTCATATTTTTCTGTTCTCAAATTATATATGGGGTTCTCTTCTCTGTTTCTCAGGAATACTTCTACAAACTTTGAATATCAGTACTCAGATTTGAACTTGGACTCCGTCTTTATTTAAGGAAAAACTAAGTTCAGTCTGTTTATAATAGAGGCTATATGAGGAAAACTATTGTAAAATAATTTTTCTGGGTGAATTTATCAACTAGTAAAGCTTCCTTACCTTAACTTCGTCTTTAGCTTTCATCTTCCTAAAGAGATACTACATTGTACTCATATCTTCATGGCTCATTACTTTCCTTAGGTTAGGTCTAACTGCGACATCGGGATCTAACTGCGATCATCCATTAGCCTCTTCAGAATCTAACTGCGATTCTGAAGCTGTTAGGATCTAACTGTGACCCTGGAGCCATGCTAGGATCTAACTGTAACCCTCCAGAATCTAACTGTGATTCTGTTGTACTGTATATCTCCCGAAGATCTTAAACCAACAGACTAAGTTATAAGGTTAACTGCTTCCACTTGTTGATAACTCAATAAAAATTTTAAAAATGTATTCAGTAGCCTAATATTATTTACCCAGACTTTACTTACTTCCTCTTGTACTCAGGAGTTCCTTCTCATTTTTCTTATTCTACTGTGGTTTACCATTGGCTAGGGTCTAACCACCTGCCATTGCATTCTATTGCTATGGCCTCATCATAACTTCTTATTTCGATCTGTGCTCTAACTGCGAGCCATTCCAGATCCAACTCTTATCTGAAAAGTGATCTGACAACAATCTCTTTACTGTTATCTGCTTCTCTTTCTGTATACCATTCCTTTCAATAGAAATGGCCCTGAGTACTGCATTCACAAGTCTGCAGAATTACCTGATTAACCTCAATCATAAATCATATTTGAATATCATATCATAACTTATCATCCCATAAACTGAGACTATCTATCATCCTCAATACTATTACATGTCGTATGGTATGGGAGCAACATACTTTCTCATAACTTTCTTATCTCATATATGTACTCATATATACTCTACCCTACATGCACTATAAAAGGGGAGTATCCATTCATCATAGCATACTCTAACATGCATATCATCATATGACAACTGCAAGGAGATGCAACTATCACAACTTATGGCAACATAAGCCATATCATCGTCATAATTTGCTCAACCATCCATTGCACCTTATTTCCTTTACCACATTATCTGTCAAATTATCGATCACATGATCAGGATCTGACAAGAATATCTATCTATCTTACTTAGGCTGCCACACTACCCTCTTACCAGGTATAGACTCAACCCTTCCTTACTTTATCTTATATAGGGAATAGGGGAGTCAATTTATCGTTTAAACTGTGGCTACCTCTTTATTATCTCTTAACTTCTTCTATCTATCCATCAGTCCTAGTCTACTCTTGATCGGACTATGGTTCCTTATTGGCCTTTCTCTTGATCCTAGCGAACTTGAGTCGCATGGATCTCATTTGCCATCTCTTACTATTCCTTCTGTCCTCTAGGGGAGAGTACCCTAGGTCTACTACTTCTTCGTGATGGAATCCCTCTACTTAGGGAATATTAAGCTCTTTATCTATTAACCATCACGTCTCATACTATCTTATCTCAGATTTAAATTTTTCCTTTCAACCATAATATAAGTTTTAACGCTCAAGGGTTTGACTAACCCTAACTATTTTGTATATGTTTTCTCTACTTTCCACTTTTAAAACCTGTAATCATACTCATTTTTATACAAAGGCAACATACTAGGTATAGGGCAGCTCAATAGTGTGCATACTGGATAATACAATCTAATCACATACAGGATTTATCCATTCATTAGCCAGTGGAAACAGAACACAAATAAACTCGTACCTTAATTTGGCACAGGAGACTTTCTTATCTCGTTGCTAGTCAGGGTATATACTCTTCCCTGAGTCGGGTATCTTTGGCCTATTGTGTTCTGTGGACACTCCCTGGCATAATGTCCAGACTTTCCACACCTATAGCATAACCTTTGACCTGCTAGACAAGGCCTTGTACCATGGTCTCGGCCACAGTTCCCACATATATTAAGCCTTGGCTGCCTACTAACTTCTCTTGACCCACTACCTGGCCTACTTCCCTGTCTCTTATTAACTTCTGGCCCATATACTGGCCCATTTCTTTTCTTGTTGTTCCCTCTCAAGGAACCTGGTGGCACCATTCTTAGTGTAGCAGGCTCACTCTTTTCTGGATATTGCACATTCTTCTCTGTGATCCTGCATACCTCTACTACTTCATTAAACCTTCGTATCTGTCTAGGAAAAACCTTCTCCTTTAGTGTAGGATTCAGTCCACGAGTTAACTTCTCAGTGGTCCACCTCTCATCATTCATACAGTTTAGGTAAGTGGAATATCGTGAAAGACGAATGAACCTAGCAAGATAATCATCAAAGGGTTCTTGCTCACCCTGCTTCAATATTAAAAATTCTGCTTCACGTTCATCTCGTACTGACAGTGGAAAATATTTCTCGTTGAACTGCTCAAGAAATATTTCCCATGTAAGTGGAATATTTCTTGAGTGCAGAATCACTTCTGTATTCCTCCACCACCTATCCGCATCTTTTTCTAGTTTGTACACTGCCAACTGGGCCTTTCTCTCAGTGGGACATTCTAAAATCTTAAAGATTTTCTCTAACTGGCCAACCCAATCCTCCGCTACTTGGGTGTCAAAAGTCCCTTCAAACATGGGCGGATTAAACTTATGGAATCGTTCCATCCATGTTTGAAGACTTTCCTGGTTATTGTTATTTCCTATAGACCCCTGATGTCTACTCATTCCAGTCTATCCATGGTCTGACTGAGGTCAGGTTCTATATTATTTTCTGGTACCACCTCCTTCTCAGACTGTTGTAATCTTGCAACCGCAGCAGCAACCGCCGTAGCGATAACAGAATCTCGTTCTTGATCTTGGCGAGCCTGGGTTGCCCGTATCTCATCTATTACATGTTGTTGCTATTCTAACCTATCTAGAATAATTTGCATAGGGTCTATCTGATTATTCGTACCCTCATCCCGGTTCTCTACCACTTCTAGTCTAACCGTTCTTCTTGTATTAACCATGACTTCTACTTCTTTTTCTAGAGTTATGAAATACAGTCATATATATGCACAACAATATATGTACACATGTAAAACATTTAGAATAACCCATACCACATACCACACATCTTAACTATTTCAGAGCATCACTGAGCCAGAACCTTCTGTTTTGAGCCAGAACCTTCTGTTTTGTGCCAGAATCTTATGCTCTGAACCAGAGCCCTTTCTGGTCTATGCCAGAACCTTATGCTCTAATACCAAAATGAAACATCCTTACTTTCATACGTCTTAGGGACCATTTGGTAGCATTTAGAACCACTCTCAAGGTCATTGAAGTCTAATTTCTCAATCTGGAGTTTTACTCTTATCGAGTACTGTTCACTATGAAAATTTCAGATGAGTGACCTGACTTTGAAAAATCATAACTAATTCTAGAAAAATTGAAATGAAGTTGTTCCAATTGATACTTGAATCTAACTCAATTATCTTTCAGCGAAAAATAACCTGTTGACCACTCATTGACCAAGTCAACGTCAGTCAACGTTTCAACTTTACTGTTCATTCAACGTTTTTCTCCTCAATCCAGTATTCTGGTCCCAAATTTGATAATTTATATCTCCATGTGTAGACATCCAAATGAGGCATTCTATATATCGAATCGAAACTTAATATGTCTACTATTTACCATAAAAATTTCATATATTTATTCATCCATTTACTATTTTTAATTGTAGGTCAAACATCACTAAGTTACCATGTGTTACTGTTCATGGTGGCAAATTTCAGCACTCAACTTTGCAAACATATGCATACATCCATCATGTATCAGTCAAGTATGCCAAACAGTATCTATTATTAAATAATAAGTTGTTATACATGTGGGTATGTAAAGAATTTCCCATATTTCTATTACATCTTTTCCTGCCTAAAATCCGGCAGCATAACCGCTACGCTTCATCTTCAGAAAGTAACTGATCTTGTACCGATTCGGTAATTCCAGTGAGAACTACCATTCTACGTAAGTACCCAGGAAAGACTGGATGAACCGGCTAGGTCCACTCACTTCCAGCCTCGTTAGACAGTACGTACGTACACAGTACGTATCAGCTCCTTTCTTCACTACTGTTATCTTGTCATAATTTCGGTAGCATAACGGCGTCTCTTAAAATTCTCAAAATTTACTTTGACATAACTTTCCCTGTAATGGGTTATATATATATATGGGGATGAGATTTGGGGGAATCTCAGTAGTAATAATCATAACAATATATGTAATGCAAAGTGACAGTGCTTGCTTGTGATTGTGTACAGATAAGTATGCTTTGTGCTTCCATATTCAATAACATATGATCATAGCATTGTAATAGAGCTTCAAGCATAACATATAAGACAACAATCCAACCAAACAATAGCACAAAAAATCACAAAGCCATTACATAAAAGCTAGGATTAGTTACTACCTAAAAGCTTAGCAGAACTCTGGAATCCCTATACTGCTTCCTACTCCGCCAGAACTTCCTTTCTTCTTTTCTTTCTCCCACTTTCTCTCTCAAGAACTTCCTTCTCTCTCTTAAAATGCTCTTGGCCGTGGCATATGAAGGCAAGGGGGTATTTATAGTTTTGATGGATGGCATTTTCGTAATTTTGAAGCCTTCTGAACTTGTGGCCCTGGTTTTTCCGGATTTCCTATTTTTCTTTATTCCCTTTTACTGCATCATCAAAGGACGCCTCATGGGACACCTCATCCCCCACATTCTTCACATGGAGAAATTGAGAGAGCGAAGAAGCCTCTGGAAGATTTCGAGTCCAATCCAATACCGGCCCGGTCCGTCTCCTAAAAAACTGGACTGTTTTCTGAATCTAATTTTTCTGAAAATCCATATTATGTCTTCTGACCTCAAATTTAGTATCTGGATCCTTTATATCATTAACGTTTTCATACTGGGTCTAAACTCAATTACAGATCCCCTGCTAAATGACCAAAATACCCCTGGGTGCCCTTTCCTGCCTTATCTTAACCCTAAGGGTAAAATAATCATTTTACACCTTCATGCACCATGTCAGGGCATATACTGATTCTAAGTAACTTTATCTATATGTGCCTTGGCTTCTGGGCCAGTCCAGAATGACCAAAATGTTGGAGATTGTGCTCTAGTGGCCAATCATTACCTTATGAACATTGTTGATTTATGAATTTCTTAATTATGTTATCATATTATTTGCATGTTTACTATGATGACCATCCTTGGATAACTCGTGATCTTATTCTAAATGTCCCTGGTCGGTCATCTATGCGGGAGCAGAGATGAAATAATACAAGTATGACTTTGAAGATATATAGAGATATAAATCAAAGTCATAGGCACATGTAAGAGTACAGGGTGTCGGACCGACCCGCTATGAGAGAGCTGCATGGTTTAAGTCATAAGCTTCTCTCATATACAAGCCATGTCACTATGCCCTTTGACCTGAGATCATCATGGATTCCTACATGACGAACGCTCAGCTTTGACCTAGTCAAAAGTCACTTTTGACCGAGTGATCATAAAGGCTATGTTCGGGCTTAGTGGTTTTTCATGCGGAGGAATATGAATGGTCAAGATGGAATTTATCCCTCACATTCGTAGAGAGATATTACTGGGCCCCTCGATGAGTGAGTCTGAGAAATGTATGGCCATACTGGAATGGAAGGGTAGTTCCATTTCTATATTCAGACTACTTAGGGATCGAGAAAGTAATGGTCAGGAATAGGAGGATGACGTTCACCATGCCTCATCCATGACCGAAATATCGTGTGACAAAAGGGACGTGATATGGTTGTATGAAAGGTAACATCGTTCATCGATCCTCATATGATTTGGGTAGTCGTAATGTCTTGCTAGAGGCCGCTTACGACTTGTGGGTTATTATAGTAACTAGCCCACTGCCAACTTCATATGGGCCTACAGGGTCGCACACAAAATAGCCCAATGCGAGCTATGATGTCCAGATTCATTGAATCTAAGAGATGTCTAGATTCAATGAATAATCTAGGGTGGATATATATATTTTATATATATATAAATTAGTATATATATATTATATATAATATAAGAGATATTTGCAAGATTTAATTTATAAGGATAAATTAAATCTCTATCACTTTTGAATTTGAATTTAAATGGATATGATCTATTTGAATTTGAAATTCAAATTGACAAGATATCTGAAATTTGATTTATGAGGATAAATCAAATATAATTCCGTCTTATCTTTATTTTAAATTAAATAAATAGGTGAATTAAATCTGTGGGACGGATTTAATATAAACCATTTTTATTTAATTAGTTTCTTATTAAATTATGCAATATAGGATATTGTATTAATTTCAGAATTAATATAAGATTAATTCTGAAACCCAGCCCGATTAGAAGCCCGATAGCGTCCTATATATTTGACATTAGGAGCTAGGGTTCTATATAAACATGAGAAAAAGGGCAAGGAGAGTGCAAAAAGTTTGCAGATAAAAGCTGCCGAAATAGAGACGGTGAGGACGAAATCTTGAGAAAGCCCTAGAGGGATAAGAGGCGCTAGCACGTCGTTCGTGATTGGAACGCTGTTCGTGTGGATACAGGTAGAGGAAGTCGATCTGAGTTGTCGACTTCTTGCGATCGAGAAAAGAGCACCAGACACGAAGACAGGTCGTGACCTATTGACACTAAGGTCGCGACCATACGGGCATATGAACTTCAGAAATCCGAAAAGAGGAGACAGGTCGCGACTACAAACTCCAGAGACGTCAGGTCGCGACAATAAGCATAGGAGGTCACGACTAACAACTCCAGAAGTGACAGGTCATGACTAGTAGCTGAAGAGGTCATGACTAAAAACTCCAGAGGCGACAGGTCGCGACTAGAAGCTGAGTAGGTCACGACTGAAAGTTCCAGAGGCGAAGAGTCACGACTAGTGGACACTGAGGTCGCGACCAAAACTTGAAAACCGAAGGTAACACTTCTTTCTCCTTGACTTAAACATATTCGGTAGATCCTGGCTGGGAATGGGAAACATTTTTAAAGTTAATTTCCGCTGCGTGTCTTCCTCAATTCCCTTCACAAAATGCCCTCCATTCATCTGTTACTCTTTAGTACAACACAGGGGCATTTTCATAATTTCGCACTTTTTCGGGGTTCTGCTGGACACTGGCCCACCTATCAGTCCAAGGGTCTTACTGGGCCTTTGATGGCACCATTATTGGGCCTTTCAGGGTCCATTACCTTCATAGCACGTATTACGAGGAATCTTCCCCAGTCAATGTTCATCGAGTATTTTAGCTATTATACACCGTTTATACACATCTTCAGACACCGGGTCCTTTTACCAGATACACTAGCCTACTATGTTTAGGCATCCCCGTGGGTCATAACAGTCATCTGACTGAGGTCATCCTAATTCATTCAGTCCCTTTTTAAATACCGATAAATTTCCTAATAGGAGCCCTGGAGGCCTCACACTCCTGTCTGTATTTGCTAATTTGTGAATAACTTTTCCTACAGACCTCCTATCGGTATTCTGTCAGTTTTCTGACATCCACCCTATCAGGACGCATCATCCTGTAATTTCTCACTTATATCTAAATTCTAGGATATCCGGTAGGAATTTTTATAACTTTTTCATTATCAGATCAATTTTGACTATCTGGAGTCTGGAGAAAATTCCTGTATTAAGCCAGATTACCGAGCATCACTTGCTCTATCTACTGGGGAAATCTGGGACTGATCGGAATACGATCACTATTTTTGCCTATTTTCGGTCCAGGTTTTCATAATTACACTTTTATCCCGGGAACTTTTCTTCTTTTCAATTAAGTCCCTTTATTTGGCTAAAATTACACTTAAAGACCCCACCTTTTTGTCTACTTTTCCCTTTTAGCCTTATACCTTCATTTTCTTTCTTTTGCAATTTAACCCCTTTCCTTGCATAAATGACCACTATATCCCTAGGGACTTTCACTATTTATATATAAGTCCCCAGACTTTTACTTATTTGCAGTTTAGTCCCTAAAAATCTTCTGTATGTTTTTGGAACTTCTGCTCAAAGGGATATATCTATTTCAGGCTACTTTCTAAGTCTCTGGCCTGAAAATTAGGATGTCACAAAAGATGCATGCAAAATTACAGAGAAAAGCTAGCAATGCCTAGAGAAAGGAAAAACTAGAAGTTGAGCATATAATTGAGAATAAAAGAAGTAGTAAGTTAGGAAGTGCAAACATGCAATCAGAGCCTAATGGATGTAAGATATGTGATAGAGACCATAATGGCAGACTTTGATTGGTAGGTCAAGGAATTGCTACAGATGTGGCAAGTTGAGACATTTTACCAAGGAGTGTTGGCAGAATATGACAAGTGACAGGCCTTAGATATAAGAAAGTGTTTTGGCCTATCTAGAAAAGAGTCAAGGAAGTCGCTTGAGATGACCCAGGAGATTAGGGACCAATTAGTAGTATTTAGAACCACTTTCAAGGTCATTGAAGTCCAATTTCTTAATCTGGAGTTTTACTCTTATCGAGTACTGTTCACTGTGTAAATTCCAGATGAGTGACCTGACTTCAAAAAATCATAACTAATTCTACAAAAATCATAATGTAGTGGTTCAAATTTATACATGAAGCTAACTCAATACTATTTCAAGGAAAAATAACTCGTTGACCATTCCTTGTCCAAATCAACGTCAGTCAAAGTTACAACTTTACTGTTCATCCAGCATTTTTCTCCTAAATCCAGCATTTTGGTCCCAACTTTGATAATTTATATCTCCATGTGTAGACATCCAAATAACACATTATATATATCAAATCGAAGCTTGATATGTCTAATATTTATCATAAAAATATTATACATTTATTTAATCATTTACTATTTTTAATTATAGATCAAACATCACTATATCACCACGAGTTACTGTTCATGGTGGCAAATTCCAGCAATCAACTATATATCCTTATGCATACAATAATCACATATCAATCAAACATGCCAAATAATACTTATCATTAAATAATAAATCTTTATACAATAGGGCATGAACAAAATCCTCGTATCTCTATTACATCTTTTCTGCCTGAAATCCGGCAGTATAACTATTATACTTCATCTGTAAAAAATAACTGGTCTTGTACTGATTCAATAATCCCTGTGAGAACTACCATTCTATGTAAGTACCCAGGAAAGACTGGATGAACCGACTAGGTCCACTCACTTCCAGACCCTTAGACAGTACCTACGTACACAGTACGTATCATCTCCTTATGTTCAGTCTGAAATTCGGCAGCATAACGATGTCTTATAGCATTCTCAAAATTCACTTCGACATAACCTCTCTATAATAGGTTATAAATAGGGTATGAGATTCGGGGGAATCTCAGTAGCAAACGGTACTAAACAATGTATGCACTGATGATATTTGTGCTTGCTTGTGATTGTGTCAACATAATATAATGTGCATGCTTCCATGTGATATATGAAATACAATTGGCCAAGGCAATCATAGCACAGAGCTTCAACAATTACAGATTAACAACAATCAATCAAGTCATAACACAATCAATCATACATACAAGTTTAGGGTAAGTTTACTACCTGGCTAGTTTAGCAGAACTCTTGCTTCTCTATATTGCTTCCAGCTCCGCCAGAACTTCCTTCCTTCTTTCTTTCTTCAACTTTCTTTCACTAGAACTCACTTCTCTCTCTAAAGGAGCTCTTGGGTGTGAAGAATGAATGGCAAGGGGGGTATTTATAGCAAAATCTTGGGAAAATTGAAGGCCAAGATCACCTTGGGAACTATTTGATCTAATGGTTAAAGGTTTGATCTTGAAATATCTTGTCTCCTTTCACTCATGACATCACCACCATCATAGCATCACATGGGACACCTAAGCTCCTTTTTGGTGACACTTTGAAGTCCTTGTGGGGCCCACCATGTGCAAACCCCAATTTTTACTTTATTCTCTTTCCTTTCTTTTCAAAAATCCATAAATTATTCATTATTGGACTTGGGCTCCAAGATAACTTTTGAGACTTATTGGGCTGGCCTAGGATGAAATTTTGGGCCTCTTTTAGGTCCAATAGCAAATTGGCACAAATCCCAATGTACTTTCCTTATACTGATATCCTAAAATTACCCTGATCTTAGAATAAATGCTAAACACCTCCTTTAATTGTTCTAACATTTTTAGAAATTTATTCTAATATAAAATGAATTCTCTACAAAGTTTCATAATTTTCTGAGACCCAGAAGTCCTGATAAAAATTACATACATTTTCTTTAACCCTTTATCGGTGTCCTTTTTCACCGTAAATTCCATAATTAATTCTACAGGACTCCTTTTTGACTTCTTTCAACTCCATAAATTCTCATATTAATTACAATAATTTACTATCAAATTTCATCTGATATCCATCCATTGTGAAATAACCAAAATGCCCTCAGTTATTTTTCTAATTCTTTCATACTCATAGAGACCTCATATGCATATTTCACAGTTCAGTGAAATGATAAGCATAATTTTCTCCATTTTTTGGTAAAATATGGTACTCATCGGCTACTAGCCAAGTATTTCCTATAATTACGATTATGCCCCTGAATTCTCTTTCTGGCATCTTTACTTATCTTCTTATCATTCATCTTAAGTTCTTGAAATTCTCTTCCAACAACTCATCCCCTGAACTCTTTGGGAGTCATCACTAATTGAAAGTGAAACATCCTTACTTTCGTACATTTTAGGGATCATTTGGTAGCCTTTAGAACCACTTTCAACGTCATTGAAGTCCAATTTCTCAATCTGGAATTTTTCTCTTCTCGCATACTGTTCACTGTGTAAATTCTAGATGAGTGATCTGATTTCGGAAAATCATAATTAATTATAGAAAAATCAAAATGAAGTGGTTCCAATTGCTACATGAAGCTAACTCAATTATATTTTAGGGAAAAATCACTCATTGACCAATATTTGACCAAGTCAACGTGGGTCAATGTTACAACTTTACTGTTCATCCACGTTTTCCCTCTAAATCCAGCATTCTGGTCCCAACTTTGGCAATTTATAACTCCATGTGTAGACATCCAAATGAGGCATATTATATATCAAATCAAAGATTAATATGTCTACTATTTACCATAAACATTTCATATGTTTATTCATCCATTTACTATTTTTAATTATGGGTCAAACATCATTAGGTCACCACGTGTTACTGTTCATAGTGGTAAATTTTAGCATTTCAACTTTGCATACATATGCATACATCCATCATATATCAGTCAAGCATGCCAAACAATACTCATTAATAATTAATAAGTTGAAATTCATCATAACATGTATAAAATTCTCATGTTTCTAATACATCCTTTCTGCCTGTAATCCGGCAGCATAACTGCTACCCTTTGTCTTTAGAAAGTAACCGATCTTGTACCGATTCGATAATTCCCGTGAGAACTACCATTCTACCTAAGTACCCAGGAAAGACTGGATGAACTGGCTAGGTCCTCTCATTTCCAGCCTCCTTAGATAGTACCTACGTACACAGTACGTATCAGTTCCTTTCTTTACTACTTTGCCAGAATTTCGGCAGCATAATGGCGTCTTTCAAGATTTCCAAAATTTACTTCGACATAGCCTTCCCTGTAATGGGTTATTTGGGATGAGATTCGGGAGAATCTCAGTAGTAATAATCATAACAATATATGTAATGCAGAGTGACAGTACTTGCTTGTGATTGTGTACAGATAAGTATGCTGCGTCTTCTATATTCAATATCATATGATCACAGCATTGTAATAGAGCTTCAAGCATAACATATAAGACCACAATCCAACCAAACAATAGCACAACCAATCACAAAGACATTACATAAAAGCTAGGATTTGTTACTACCTTAAAAGCTTAGCAGAACTCCAGAACCTCTATACTGCTTCTAACTCCTCCAGAACTTCCTTTCTTCTTTCTTTCTCTCACTTTCTCTCTCAAGAACTTCCTTATCTCTCTAAAATGCTTCTTTTCCGTGAGAATGAAGAGCTAGGGGGTATTTATAGTTTTGATGGATGGCATTTTCGTAATTTTGAAGCCATCTGAACTTGTGGTCCTGGTTTTTACAAAATTTCCTATTTTTCTTTATTCCCTTTTATTGCATCACCAAGGGACACCTAAGGGGACACCTCACCCCTCACATTCTTCACATGGCAAAATTGGAGGGAGCTAGAAGCCTTCTGGAAGATTTTCGGTCCAATTCGATACCGGCCCGGTCCGTCTCCTCGAAAACTGGACCGTTTTCTGAATCTAATTTTTCTGAAAATCCATAGTATATCTTTTGACCTTAAATTTAGTATCTAGATCCTTTATATCATTAACATTTTTATTCTGGGTCTAAACTCAATTACAAATCCCCTGTGAAATGACCAAAATACCCCTGGGTGCCCTTTTGTGCACTATCTTAACCCTAAGGGCAAAACTATCATTTTACACCTTTTTGTACTCTGTCAGGCCATATACTGACTCTGGTTAACTTCACCTATATATGTCTTGGCCTCTAGGCCTATGCAGAATGACCAAAATGCCCTTCATACACCTGTTACACCTTTAGTACTACGCAGGGGCATTTTCATAATTTTGCACTTTTTCGGGGTTCTGCCAGACACTGGCCCATCTATCAGTCCAAGAGTCTTATTGGGCCTTTGTTGGCACCATTATTGGGCCTTTTTGGGTCCATTACCTTTATGGCACGCATTACGAGGAATCTTCCTCTAGCAATGTTCATCAACCCTTTTATCTATCATACATCGTTAATACCCATTCCCGGACACCGGCTCCTTTTACCAGATACACTGGCTTGCTGTGTTTAGGCACCCCTGTGGGTTATAACAGTCATCTGACTAAAATCATCCGAACTCATTCAGTCCCTTTTTAAATACCGATAAATCTCCCTATCGGATACCTGGAAGCCTCACACTCCCGTCTGTATTTGTTATTTTGCGAATAACTTTTTCTACAGACCTTCTATCGGTATTCTGTCAGTTTCCTAACATCCGTCCCATCAGGACGCATCATCCTATAATTTCTCACTTATATATGAAATCTAGGATATCTGGTAGGAATTTTTATAACTTTTGGACTATCAGATCAATTTTGGCTATCTGGAGTCTTGAAAAATTCCTGTATTACGCTGGATTACCCGACATCACTTGCTCTATCTACTGGTGGAATATGGGGCTGATCGCAGTACGATCACTATTTTTACCTATTTCCGGTCCAAGTTTTCATAATTACACTTTTGCCCCAGAAACTTTTCTTCTTTTCAATAAGCCCCTTTATTTGGCTAAAATTACACTTAAGGACCCCACATTTTTGTCTACTTATCTTCTTAACCTTAACATTTTCATAATTGCAATCAAGTCCTTTCATTTCCTTTCTTTTTCAATTTAATCCCTTTCTTTACATAAATAACCACATCTTTTTCCTGAAAATAATTCATATATTTTATTCAATCTGTATATATAAATCAGTACAGAAAATTAGGGATATTACAGAAAGGCTCGACAACCCGCCCATATCAGGTTATCTTACTCAGAAGCCAGCCCATATCTAGCTAGCTGCAGAATTCATAGGCTTAAGATGTAGGATATTCGTTACATTCCTCTTTTTGAACCTAGGTGAACTGTCCCTATTTTGTAGGTCAAAGGCTTAACCCATCTTTAAATCCTGAGGAACTTAGCTCATCCCTCGTATTCCTACCAAATATAGGTAAGTGATCCGCCCATATCAGATTACTACCCTGGGACTACGGGTTTAGCAGCCTGCCCATATCAGACTACCTCCCAGTTTTCCTAGACCCAAAAATCGGGATGTTACAAGATGCGATACATGACTCTAGTGTCGGTTATTTCATTTGTAACGTATGATTGTATGAGGCAATTAGGTCTTCCTATTAGCACTTTGCTATATGATGAACGTGTTTCTACTCCTACTAGCATATGGGTCATCATGACCCATGCATGTTTAAATAGTAAGGTCCGGTATGCACACTGTTGAGCTACCTTAGACTTCATAGGCTTACTTTATATGTTAGAGATAGATGAGGAACTAGAGTAAAGGAGATGCCAGAATGTGCTCAGTATAGTTAAGAAATAAATGTTATCGGCATACCTATGGACATATGATTATAATACTCAGGACATATCCCTTCAGTAGGAATGAGATGCATGAATGATATACCATAAAAAATGAAATAGAATGAGATGCAGTTATGAAAGATGATGCAGTTCTAAGAGGGAGCATCGTCTATGTGATGAAAGTTAACCCACTCGCAATGGAGCTAGATTGCTCTTACGATAAAGCCAGATTACTCTTGAGATAGAGCCAAGAGAATGGACAGTGCAGCTCATGTTAGAGCCATGTCCACCAATGAGATGTACAGATTATAACAGTTACATACATGGTAGAGCCTGTGTAGCTCTCTGCAGTACTGCATATAGCAAAGTTATGTTTTTAAATGAAAAATAAGAATGATATGAGGAATTCCTGAGCAAGAGGAAATGAGTAAAGTCTTAATAGATAATATTGGCTTCTATGAATAGTCTCAGGGAATTATCATTTAAGTTACCAACAAGTGGAAGTGGCTAACCTGGTAACTTAGTCCGTTGATTTTAGGTCTTTTAAAGAATTATGATACAGTACAATAGAATCACAGTAGCTTCTGGGGGATCACAGTTATATCCTAGTATGGCTAGCAAAGATAAAGAGGCTTACGATAGATTACAGTATCTCATATCCTGCTTTTCCTTATCTGTAGACAATTAATTTTTCCCTATCTATAAAAGACTGATAGAGGAAAGAGGTAAGGAAAGGACTATGATGATGAGCATAATAAAAGCTAATGATTAAGATAAGTTTTAAGCCAAAGAAATAGAGAATGTATAAAGTTATAAAGAAAGAGGGGCTAAATTACAATTTAGTGAAAGTTTAGGGACTAAATTGCAATTAATGAAGGTTTCAAGGACAATGGACATTTTGAAAAAGAAAGGGACTAAATGAAAATTCTAAAAGTTCCATGGTGAAAAATGAAAGTAGACATAAGCTTTGGGCCATTAAGTGTAATTATAAAAAGTTTGAGGGACTTAAATGAAATTTGTCAAAAGTTTAGGGGTAAAATTATAATTATGAAAAGTTGAGCTGGAAAAGGCCTAAAACTGTCCTGAAGCAATTTAGTCACAAATTTTACCAGTAAATAAAGAAAATTATTTTGATCTGTTTAACACAACAAGAAATTTTGATTTGAGGTCCCGATGAATTGATATGAATTTTTGAAGTCTAGAAAAATTAGTATAGTATCTTTCGAACCTCAGAATCAGATAAAATTTTATAATAAATTCTTATAATTAATATGAGAATTTATAAAATTGACAAAACTCAAAAAGCAGTTTTGTAGAATCTTTAATAGAATTTATAGTAGAATAATATACCCAATAAATACTTTCAGGTAAAGTTTCTTGGGAATTATGCCATAAAGGTATTTGACCCATTTAAAGGCCTAATTTGGCGTTCCATAGGCTCAGTAAGATACTTGAACAGTCATGTGGGCCAGTGTCTAGAGAAACCCTAAAAATGTAAAATTATGAAAATGCCCTTGTGTTGTAATACTGAACAAGAGATTAATGGAGGGCATTTTGGTCATTTGGATAGGGTTAAAATACCAAGGAAGGTACAGGAATGATTAGTCAGAGTTAGTATATGCCCTGATAAGGTTAAAGAGGTGTGAAATGACAATTGTGCTCTTAGGGTTAATATAGTGACAGATAGTAAACCAAGGGTATTTCAGTCATTTTTCAAGGGATGGTCAGCAGATAAATACCCATTCCAACAATTTCAATAGTAGGAAGAATCTGGATACTTGATTTAAGGTTAGAAAATATATTATAGAATCTCAAAAAAATTAGAGTTATTAAACAGTCTGGTTTTTGTGAAATTTAACTGGGCCTGTACCAGATTAGACTGAAACTTTTCTAATCAGATCATATACCTAAATTTCACCAAACAAGGCCCTAAATGATGTCATGGATGATGTCATAAAGTGGCTTCTAGGACAAGCTTGGTGGAAGATTGAATATGGACCATTAGATCAAATAGTAACCAAAATAATCTTGGCCTTTCATTTTTACCCAATTTTATCTATAAATACCCCCCCATTTTCTTCGAATTTTGGCAGACTTACGAACCTTAAGGAACCTCTACCAAAATTTATAGTTGCGCCAAAAAGAAGTACTCAAACTTGGAAGCAAGTCAAGGTAATTAATTCCCTAACTCTTGAACTTTATTCTAGCAAGTTTTCTCTTGGTTTCAAGTGGTTTTTATGGCATTTCCCCTTTGGTGTTGCTTCTGGATGTACTGTTCATAGGAGATGGGAATATGAATTTTATGTTATGTATAGTTTAGATAAGCTTGAACAAGCTAGAATTAAGTAGTATTGGCTTGGAAATTCAAGTATGCATGTAATTATAGTTTTATGTTCTTGGTTGGTACTATACATATCACTATTCATATGTGGGAATTACATGATTTTGATACTTCCAATGCATTTAAAATGAAAAATTATGTGGAGTAAAGTAGAGAAACAAATATTGGAAGCATTGGAATCAAAATGAGAATTTTTGGAAAACAAAGAAGGTATGTTCGGTTCCGTACAGAAGCTAAAGGAGGAGTTAGAATTTTGAAATTCTAACCTTATATTTGGATTCCTTTGATAAAATTATATAGGATTGATCTAAGGAAATAATTATTACCAAGCTAAACCACTAACTCCAAGATTTTAGTTTGGAGTTGGGGGTTTTAAGGAAGTTAGTGTGCAAGGTTTATGTAATGGCTCTAATGAGTTGTACACACAATGTAATTGTTTTTAGGGACATGATATGTTAAAGAAAATGAGTTAAAGAGGATGAGCAAGCAACCAATGTTTAGTTGGAGACAAAGGGAGCAAAGAGAAAAGGATAAAGTTTTAAGGGAGTGGACTTATCTCTTTATGTGCTTGATGTGGTATGCTTATGAATTGACATGTACATGATGATTGAATGTGTTGTGACATGATGAATGATGTTGAATATGTTATGAACAACATGTTTCCCATGGCCATGCATTTTTATACAAAGCACATAGCTTGATGGCATGTCACTAACTAAAGAAAGTTTATTGAAATTACATATCATGCATTAGCATCCATCTTGCATATTTAAGTGGTAATATTTGCTACTGAGATTCCATAGAATCTCATCCTCCCATAACCAACAAATTTATGTCAAGCATGATGAGAAATGTATGCATGGAGAAGAGCTAAATAATGGAAGAAAGAAAGTGAACAATTTGATACTCTAGCCCATGTATGATATTTCCTAGTTATGTAAAGTGTCTATTTATGAAATGAAAATATATGAAATGATTATGGCATAACCCCATGATCTATATGAATGTATAAGAGGCCAAAGAGATGGTTTATGCATGCTGGAACAATTATTGGGAATTAAAGAAAGGAAACTGAAATGGTAAAAATGTAGGTCCTAAAGCAGTTTTGTTGTGGCTTCAGTTTGACCTAGCAAATAAAGGAATTAATTCACAAAATTTTATGATCATGTATCACACATCTAGAGCTTTAAATTCATAGTTAATACGCCTCATTTGGATGTGTATATAAAGAGAAATGATTTTTCAAAGTTACAAGATAGAATCTGGAATTTTCAGAATTTGCCATATGAAGAGTAAAAAGTAACGATTTAACTGTATTGATTGGCAAAGTAAATGTCTAGATTTATATTTTTCCATTAAAAAGATATGAAAGAGCTTAAATTAGATATTTGAAGCAACTCCATATGATTTTTCTAGAACTAGTTATGAATTTTCAAAGTTGGACTATAAATATGAAAATTACCAAGTGAACAGTACCCGAGAGTCAAATTTAAAAATTTTAATTTTTCAGAGTAATGCTTCTGCTAATCAAATATGCTTCTAAATACGTACTCTAAGAGGTTAAAGTATGATGTTTCATAGTAGATCCTGAGGGTTATAGTAGACCTAGTTTAAAGAAAGTTGCTAAGCCACATGAGTCCGGTATAGTATTTCTCTTGGAAGACAATTACTAAGGACGAGGTTAAGGTATGGAAGCCTCACAAGTTGGTTAACTCATACAGAGAGAGTACCCATGACATTAATTTTAGATAGCCTTATTATATGGATTGAATTCATTATCCTCTTACACGAAGAAGGAATTAAAGTTAACAGAGTTAAATTTTCCAGTCTTGAGTACAAGGTATTCATAAATCTGTAGGTAGAATGCCTAAGGAAGAGGAGATGAGTATCTCATATGATATGAGAAGGGATCAAGTATAAGTATATAGATCCCTAAGATGAAGTTAACTCGAATAAGAACCAATTAGACCTAAGAGAGATAATATGAGAAGGGTATAAGATAGTAAAGTATTAGGGTTGTAGCCTATTAGCACCAGTGCTTTACATTTTTATCAGAACTTTTCAATTAAGCGTGCTAAGGCAAGAGTACCCCAAGGATGGGTGACCCCTAGGAAGTGACGAGAAAATGTGCAAATGTCATAAAAGTTTGGCAAAAATGTATAAAGTTCTGCAAAATGGTAGAAAAGTTAAGAAAAGACAGGGAAAGTTATAAAAGATAAGGAATATTCTCCTAGACTAACCTCTTTATCAGGGAATGAATAGAGGTTTAACCCTAAAATTTTTAGGACAAAATTTGTTTTAAGAGTGAGAGAATTGTAATATCCTAACTTTTAGTCCTAGAGACCCAAAAAGTAGCATGAAATAGGTAGGCTACAAGACCCCTTGAGCAGAAGTCCCAGAAACATACAGAGGGTTTTCAGGGACTAAACTACAAATAGTGAAAGTTCAGGAACTAAACTGTAAATAGTAAAGGTTCAAGGACTAAACTGTAAATAGTAAAAGTTCAGGGGACTAAACTACAAATAGTGAAAGTTCAGGAACTTAACTGTAAATCATAAAAGTTTAGGGACTAAACTGTAAATAGTGAAAGTCTAGGGACTAAATTATAAATAGTAAAAAATTCAAGAAAAAATAGAAAAAGGACCTAAATAGAGTTTTGAGATTTCAGGTACTAAACTAAAGTTTCAAATTTTGCAGAAAGTGACTAAATTGGAATTTGGCAAATTCAGGGATTAAAGTATATTTTGTCAAACACAAGGGTAAAAGTGCAATTATGAAGAAATTGAGCTAAAAGTGGCCAAAAACTACACGGAAGCATTTGAGCCCCATATTTCACCAGGAGATAGAGAAAATTATTTTGGTCAATATGAGGTGACACATAATTTTTATTAAAGGTCCCAGACAACTGATATTGATATGAAATTCTAAAAGTTATCAAAATTTTTTATCAGATCTTCTAGACCTCAGATATAGATAAAAATTATAAGAAGGTGCATCCTGTGAAGCAAAAGGTTAAGGAACTAACGGAGCCCTAAAAGGAGTTCTATAGGGGAAGTTATTCATGTTATAGTAAAGTTTGACGGGAGTTCGTGGATGCCTACTATCTGGATAATGAAACTTAAGCAGTAGGTGAGCTAAGTCTAAGTGGGCCTAGAATGGTACCAAAGAGGGCCATTCAACATGGTGTAAGGCCCAGTACACTGAAATAGTAATTCAATAAGATCGAGAAATAATACAAGTACCCGATTACAATTATAACTAGGAAAAGTGATCTGATGAGGGAAATTTTATCAGATATTTATAAGTATCTATTTAATAAATGTTCCATAGGTAAATAATACCATTGGAACACATGGAAATTATTGAACTAAAGAACAGTCTAATAATTCAAGAAAATCTCTTTATGCGATACAAGATTGTACAGGATTAGACAGAATATACTACATTACTCTAGAGATTTCTAGAAGCAATGACTCACCATGTGAGGTGTCCTATGGGGCCCACACAAGGTGCCACCTAACATGATGACATAAGGAGGAGGATGTCATAATGATGATGCATGAGTTACTTTGTGAGAAAGCAAGTGATCTGAGCTGTTCATTGTGACTCATCTGGACCGTCTAATCCACTCACCTCAACGATAAATATCCCCACCCCCTTCATTTCCTGCACACCATGGAAAGAAGAAAGAAGAAGAAGAGAGAAAGATAGAAAGAAAGTGAAAGATATAGAGAGAAAGAAAGGAAGAAAAATGAGGAAGTCCGACCAAGCTAGAGCAATCCAAGGAATTTGGGACTCAGTAAACTTAGGATTAAGGTAAGTAAATAATCATAGTCTCTGGTCTAATAAATTATAGGATTGTTATAGATTTAATAATTAGAATTATGGAATCTCTCTTGATAAGGCTAGCCATGAAGAGAAAGAAAGTTATGGGCTTATCGAGTTAAGGGTATTACCTTAAGTAAACTTGAGTTAAGATTGAACCACACTAGACTGGATAATAATGAAATATTATTATGTCATATTTAGGCTTTGACTAATGTAAAGAAGGAACCTTAGAGCAAATACTGAGGACTAAGGGAAAACTATCCTACAGGTAATGAACTTATACCTAAACTTGTATACTTAATGGTTGAGTGTTGTTGATGTGCTATTGGCTTGACTTGATTATGTGAAGCATGTATGATTGAGAAAGCTCTGTTTCTTTTTATGCTATGGACATATGTTATAAGTAAGAAGCATGGAAGCATGTCATTATGCAAGCATGATCATAGTACGCAAACATGTTTAACACTAAGATATAATTGTATATATTGTTTATGATACCGTTTGCTATTGAGATTTCAGGATGAAATTTCCCCATAAATCTTACCCCTACCTTTTTCCCTAACACAGCAGGCCCATCTCATGGTGGAGGCAAGGCCAATTGAAGATGTCTAGTTACTTTACAGCTTGTTCATTTGTTGGCCTATATTGTAAATAAACAATAACATGTAAGATATATATACACGTATGAACAGTACCACTTTTGTGCATCATCTTTTTATGACTATAATTAAAAATAGTAAATGGATGAATAAATATACGATATTTTACTAGTAAATAATAGACATACTAAGCTTCAATATGATACATATAACCCCTCATTTGGATGTCTACACGTGGAGATATATTTTTTCAAATTTGGGACCAAAATGTTGGAATAAGGGGAATAACGTTTGATGAACTATAAACTTTGAACATTAACTGACATTGACTTGGTCAATGAGTAGTCAACAAGTTATTTTTCCTTAAAATCGGATTAATTTATCTTCGCGTAGCAACTTGAACCACTTCGTTTTGAGTTTTTCAGAATTAATTATGATTTTTTGAATTCAATTCGTCTATCTGGAATTTACACAGTAAAATAGTACCTGAGAGGGTAAAATTCTAGATTGTGTAATTTGACTTCAATAACCTTAAAAGTGGTTTCATATGCTACCGTTTAGTCCCTACGATGTAAGAAAATTAGGATGTTATATAAAGTGCAATTTAATTCAAAGGGCAAGACAATTTGCTAAAATTAAAGAAAGTTATGAGTTTATCGATTTCGGAGTTGAATCAAGTTTAAAAATTTGTTTGACTAGATTGTAATGTACATGTGGTGATCCTATATTTAGGATTGGACATTTGTGGTCAAGAGGGAAGCAAGTATGAAGCAAAGAGGTAAAGAGAAAGGTTATGGAAAAGTAAGCCAAAGAGATAGTGAACTTATACTAAACTTGTATGCTTGATATTTGAGTGCTGTTGATGTGTTGCTGGCTTGACTTGATTATGTAAAGCAGGTATGATTGAGGAAGCTCTGTTTCTTTTTATGTTATGGCTATATGTTATAAGTAAGAAGCTTGAAAGCATGCCATTATTGCAAGCATGATCATAGTAAGCAAGCATGTTTAATACTAAGCATATAGTTGTATACATTGTTCGTGGTACAGTTTGCTACTAAGATTTTGGGACTGAGATTTCTCCCGAAATCTCACTCCTTTCTCATGTCACCACCATCCCATCAGGCATTCCATGGTGGAGAAGATGAAGATGCTAAAGAGGAATTAGGAAATGGATAGAATGAATGGTATGTAATTTATGTTATTACTTGTAATGTGTATGATTGTACAGTTTTTAGATTTTGGCAATAAAATGTATCTGCCTAGAAAAAATAGTAAATAATCAAATTAATGCATGAAATTAGACATCCTAAGATTTAATTTGACATAAATAACGCTATGTTCGGATGTCTTTATACGTAGAAATAAATTTTCAAAGTCAGGGGACCGAATTTGGCAACAGGGGAAATGTCCAAATGAACAGTAAACTTTGAACATTGACTAGCGTTGACTCCATGAGAGTGTGGTGAACGAGTTATTTTTTCTTGAAAGAGGTTTAAGTTAGCTTAGTGTATCAACTTGAACCACTTCGTTTTAATTTTTTTAGAATTAATTATGATTTTTTTAATTTAGGTCGCCTGTCTAGAATTTACTCAGTGAACAGTACCCCAAGAAGGGTAAAATTTTAGATTATGTAATTTGACTTCAATGACAATAAAAGTGGTTCCAGATGATATCGTTTGGTCCCTAAGACATAGGAAATTAAGGATGTTACACTTTTCATCCTCATTTACTTCATCATGTATCTTTATGTTATAGTACAACCTCCTTACAACTTTAGTGTTATAAGATAGATTAATCCATAACCAATTTTTATAGTACTTCATGGGATTAGACAGATCTAATTGGGTCTTGTCATTGTACTTCAAGGAGTCTAAGTCTACATAGACCACTGGATAGAAATCCCTATCAACAAATTCTAACTTATATTTCCTTTGTCTAAGGGTCCTATGGGTAATTTATCAAGAGTATGAATAGAAGAAGGAGTAGAAGAGATACCTTGAGAGGAATCAACTTTTCCTCTTTCAGTAGTTTGGTTCTTCCTCTGACCAAATAGAGGACCAAATAGAGAAGGTTGAAAGGAGATTGCCACATTGAGGTCAGTATTGATGGCTTGATTGATGTTGTCATCAGAATGGGTGTCTTAGCCTAAATTCTTCTGACATAGTAGGCAAGATGTGCCTTTTCCTCTTTGAAATGGGTTGCTTCATATCAAACTTCAAAGTCACTAAGCTCGTGGTGGAGGAACAAAATCTTTCTTTACTTTGGGTCTAAACGAGGATGGTTTTGATTTTCAATGAGTCACTTCCTTCTTCCCCTTGTTGCTTTCACTACCAGCAACTGAATTCTTTGTTTTCACCATTGTTTCAGCCGAAGACAAAGAATGTAGGGAAATTTGTGAGTGAATAAAGGTTTGAGAAGTTAGGAAGGAGGATTTGGAAGGTTTAAAGGACGAATTTAATGTTGGAAAATGGTTATAGGGAGTAGAGATATTTTTAAAATAGGGTTCGATGAACTGACATATAGTAACGGTCATATTTTGCCTTTATAACTGATAATTTTTCTATAAGCACTTTATAAGAACCCTTTTCAAAGTGTTTATCGATAAATATCGATAAAAATCTTTTACACATTGTACTTATTTATCGAAGGGCTTTTCAATAAGTTCTCTTAAAAAAGAGGTTTTCAATAAATATATTTCTCAAAGAGAGTAATTGAAAATTGAAAATTTTTACCTCTCATTTATCAAAGCCTTTATTGATAAGTGGTTCAATAAATCTTACCATTCGGAAAAAATAGTTATATCGAGGAATTCGCTGTATTTTTCGAAGCCCTTATCGAAAAGACCATTTATTGAAGTCTTCTTCATAAAATCTTTGACTTCTCAATCTGCCACACTCCTATTTATCAAAGTCTTCTTTGATCAACCTTCTTATCAAAGTGTTATTCGATCAATATCTTGCAAAATAAAATTCTAGATACTCCGATGCTTAAGTTAGTTAATCATCAAAACATGAATATGAAATTTTAACAAAATTAAATTTAATATAAATCATATTTATTTAATTAGTTTCTTATTAAATTATGCAATATATGATATTGTATTAATTCAGAATTAATATAAGATTAATTCTGAAGCCCGGCCCTATTAGAAGCCCGATAGCTTCCTATATATTTGACATTAGGGGCTAGGGTTCTACATATCTCTACACACACATTCAGATATGAGAAAAGGGGGCAGGGCGAGTGCAAAAGGTTTACAGACAAGAAACTGCCGAAATAGAGACGATGAGTACGGAATCTCTAGAAAACCCTAGAGGGACAAGAGGCGCTAGCACGTCGTTCGCGATTGGAATGCTGTTCATGTGGATACCGGTAGAGGAAGCCAATCTGAGCTGTCGACTTCTTACGATGGATGAGACACGAAGCAAGGTCGCAACCTATTGACACTGAGGTCGTGACCATACGGGCATCTGAACATCAGAAATCCGAAAAGAGGAGACAGTTCCCGACTTGAAGCTGACGAGGTCGTGACTAAAAACTCCAGAGACGTCCGGTCGCGACGAGAAGAAGAGGAGGTCGCGACTAAAAGTTCCAGAGGCGAGGAGTCGCGACTAGAGGACACTGAGGTCGCGACCAAAGCTCGAATACCGAAGGTAACACTTCTTTCTCCTTGACTTAAACACATTCGGTAGATCCTGGCTGGGAATGGAAAAAATTTGTAAAGTTAATTTCCGCTGCGTGTCTTCCAATTTCTAACAGTGGTATCAGAGCCATGCCGATCTGTGTTTAAGTTAGGTTTGATTGTTGATACATGTGATGTATGTTAGACTTCTTAGCTGATTATATGATAACATGCGAGATATGTATGACATATATGGAATCTGTTTATGTATGACATATACGGAATCTAAAAGGAAATTGAAATCGGTGGTGTATGTTAATTGATTTGATTAATTAATATTAATGGGGTCTAAGGAAATAGAATTAAGATTCTTGATCAAAAATTTCCATTGGGGCGCTGCCCCACACCCCGCCCGCCGTGGCTATCTAATCGTAGCGCAACATAATCATAATATGTACTGACTTTCCTAATATATGAATGTTTTGAAACATTTATTACCCTTCAAATAGTATGAATTTTGATTCTTGAATGTTTGGGTATGGTGAACAATATGGCTCTAGATTACAAGTGTTGTAATTTTTCTAAATACGGCCTGCGTGTCGTGCCTTCCTCTAATAACTCTCGTTGTACATTCTCTTCTCATCTCACTCCCCTCGAATGTTAAAACGAGGTTTCCTTATGTAATTTTCCTATTCTAATTAGACAGCTTCTCTCATTGGCTTGAGGGGACTTAGGATAGGTGAGCCATATTGTATCACGTTTAAGATTATGCATCGTTTGATTAGATCACTGCATGTATGTTTTATATGCATAATACTGGTATGAGATACAACCGAGATACATGCAAACCGGATAGTTAATTAAACCCTCTAAAAGAAATCTTAAGTCATATGCCGTCAATTAATGAACACTTGTCAAAACCTCGATCGCTCATTTGTAGGCTCCACCAAAGTGGGTGCATTTGAGTTATCTTGGGGAGATAAGCAAGAGTAATGGTGCTACTCTTATGTTTGTTATTGTTTGACTTAATTGAGATTATCAAAACAGTTTTGGGTCTCAAGACATTAGATGGGATTAAAACATGCCGGATCATATGATGATGGAATCCCATAAATATCTAAGAATTACATTTGATGTAATTGGTAAAGTTGTTACCTACCTAAATAACTTAAAGTTGAGCGTCCTGCCAAAGCGGACTCAAGTTTAAGCCAAATATGGATCTTAGCCCACTAATTATTACATTGAGGGTTGTTTTATTCAGTGGGAGATTGCTAATTAAATTGCATATTTTAATTGTAGAATCATGACGACTAGTAATACTGCTACATTATCGTTGCGATCTGTCCTTGAGAAGGACAAACTCAATGGGACAAACTTTCTTGACTGGTTCAGGAACTTGAGAATTATTCTCAAGCAGGAAAGAAAAGTATATGTCCTAGATCAACCCATTCCTGAGGAGCCAGCAGCCAATGCTCCTAGAGCTCAGAGAGATTCTTATGCGAAGCATAAGGAAGACTCTGTTGATGTGGGATGCTTGATGCTTGCCACCATGGTTCCGGAGCTCCAAAGAGATTTGGAACACATGGAGGCTTATGAGATGATTGTACATCTTAAGGAAATGTTCCAGCAACAAGCAAGGCAAGAGAGGTATGAGACCACTAAGGCCTTACATTCCTGCAAGATGGCTGAAGGTGCATCAGTGAGTACTCATGTCTTAAAGATGAAAGGGTACATAGATCACCTTGAGAGGCTTGGATTTCCCATGAGTCAGGAGTTAGCTACAGATTTGATCTTGAACTCACTCCCGGAAAGTTATGACCAGTTTGTCATGAACTACAACATGAACAACATGGAGAAATCTATTTCTGAACTGCATGGGATGCTTAAAACTGCTGAGCCGACTGTTAAGAAGAAGCCCAGTACTGTTTTGATGGTTCAGAAAGGAAAGGGTATGAAAAAGAAAGGCAAGGGTAAGGGGAAGGGTCATGGCTCATCTGGTAAGACCAAAGAGTCAGGCAAGCCTGAAACCAAGCCTGCACCAAAGAAGGCAAAGCCTCCAAAGGAAGGAGTTTGCTTCTTCTGCAATGAACCGGGTCATTGGAAGAGGAATTGTAAACTCTACCTTGAAGATCTGAAAAAGAATAAGAAGGATAGCGGGGTTATCGCTTCAGGTATTTATGTTATAGACATTCATCTCTCTACTTCCACTACATGGGTATTAGATATTGCATGTGGTTCTCACATTTGTACAAATGTGCAGGGCCTAAAGGACAGTAAAAAGCTAAAGATGGGTGAAGTTGACCTACGAGTTGGAAATAGAGCAAAGGTTGCTGCTTTAGCTGTAGGCACTTATGAATTAGTTCTGCCCACTGGGCTTTTGTTAGTTTTGAACAATTGCTATTATGTTCCTGCTTTGAGTAGTAACATTGTTTCTCTTTCTTATTTGGATAAGGAAGGTTACACTTCCATTTCTGGGAATGGTAAATGTTCCATTTATCGTAATGATATTTTCTATGCTCATGGTGATTTGCATGTTGATCATTACATATTAAACTTGGAACAACCCAATCATGGAAATTTCTATAACATAACCGCCAAAAGGGTCAAACCAAATGATTTGAATCCGACATACCTCTGGCACCGTCGTCTGGGCCATATAAATGAGAAACGCATTTCTAAACTCCATCAAGATGGATTTCTCAACTCATTTGATTTTGTATCATATGATACTTGCGAGTCTTGTTTGTTAGGAAAGATGACAAAGTCTCCTTTCACTGGGCACAGTGAGAGGGCCACTGATTTGTTGGGACTCATACATACAGATGTGGTGGACCGATGAATACAAATGCCAGAAGAGGTTATTCGTACTTCATCACATTCATAGATGATTTCAGTAGATATGGCTACGTCTATCTAATGAAACATAAATCCAAATCTTTTGAAATGTTCAAGATATTTTAAAATGAAGTACAAAACCAGCTTGGCAAAACAATTAAAGCCCTTCGATCTGATCGAGGTGGTGAATATTTGAGCCAAGAGTTCATCGATCATCTTAGGAATTGTGGGATAGTCTCACAATTGACTCCTCCAGGAACACCACAATGGAATGGTGTTTCTGAACGGAGGAATCGAACACTATTGGATATGGTTCGATCCATGATGAGTCGAACAGATCTTCCACCGTCCTTTTGGGGCCACGCCCTAGAGACAGCTGCGTTCACACTGAATCGTGTTCCATCTAAGGCAGTTGAAAAGACTCCGTATGGGATATGGACTGGGAGGAAACCTAGTTTGTCTTTTCTCAAGATTTGGGGATGTGAGGTCTATGTTAAGCAACAAGCCTCAGATAAGTTAGCGCCCAAATCCTCAAAGTTCCTCTTTGTGGGATATCCTAAGGAAACCAAGGGATATTATGTCTACAACCCCACTGATAACAAAGTGTTTGTTATCAGAAATGGTATTTTTCTAGAAAGAGAATTTATCTCTAAAAGAACCAGTGGGAGCAAGGCACACCTCAAAGAAGTTTGAGAGCCACAAGACACCACAGAACTAGAGATGGAAAATAGAGAAGACTCATAAGAAGTTGTTGAGACTCCTCAAGTCACGCAAGGCCCACGGTGATCTAATAGGGCATGACTTCAGCCTCAGAGATATGGATTTCTGATTTCTGACAATCGCGATGTGTTGCTCATTGAGCATAATGAGCCGACTACCTATCGAGAAGCTATAGTGGGACCAAACTCTGAAAAATGGCTTAGTACCATGAAGTCTGAGATGCAATCCATGTACGACAATAAGGTATGGACCTTAGTCGACTCGCCTGAAGGTGTAAAAACTGTCGTGTGCAAGTGGGTTTTTAAAGAGAAAACTGACATGGATGGCAATGTAAATGTCTTCAAGGCACGACTGGTTGCAAAAGGATTTACACAAACTCATGGTGTGGACTATGATGAGACCTTTTCCCCAGTTGTAATGGCCAAATCAATCAGAATCCTCCTTGCCATTGCAGCATATTATGACTATGAAATATGGCAGATGGACGTCAAGACAACCTTCCTTAATGGAAAGCTCCTTGAGGATGTGTACATGACACAACCTGAAGGATTTGTGCGTTCCGAGGACTCTGGTAAGGTGTGCAAGCTTCAAAGGTCCATTTATGGACTGAAGCAAGCATCTCGGAGTTGGAATCATCATTTTGATGAAGTAGTCAAAGAGTTTGGATTTCTTCAAAATATTGATTAACATTGTGTGTACAAGAAGGTTAGTGGGAGCACAGTTGTATTTTTGGTACTCTATGTCGATGACATCCTACTAATTGGGAATGACATTCCTACCTTGCAGATTGTCAAGTCTTGGTTAGGAAAATCTTTCTCGATGAAAGACTTGGGTGAAGCCACCTACATCCTAGGAATTAGGATCTATAGAGATAGATCTAAAAGGCTTCTAGGACTGAGTCAGAGCACATATATAGACAAGATACTGCATAGGTTCAGTATGCAGGAATCAAAGAGGGGTTTCATACCCATGTCTCATGGTGTTCACCTCAGCAAGGATTTGTGTCCTAGTACACCAGATCAGCGAGGTCGCATGAGTAAGGTTCCATATGCTTCGGCCATAGGATCTATCATGTACGCCATGTTATGTACTCGACCGGATGTCTCGTTTGCCTTAAGTATGACTAGCAGATATCAACAGGACCCCGGTGAGGGCCATTGGACTGCTGTCAAGAATATCCTTAAGTACTTAAGAAGGACTAAGGACTTATTCTTGGTCTATGGTAGATTTGAAGATGAGCTCTATGTAACTGGTTACACAGATGCAAGTTTCCAAACTGACCAGGATGACCAGAAATCGCAATCTGGATACATATTCCTCCTGAATAATGGAGCAGTAAGCTGAAAGAGCTCTAAGCAGAGCACTGTAGCAGATTCTGCAATGGAAGCTGAGTATATAGCAGCATCTGATGCAGCTAAGGAGGCCGTTTGGATCAGGAAGGTCATTACTGAACTAGGGGTGATACCTATAATCTCTGATCCAATAACTTTGTTCTGTGGCAATAGTGGTGACATTGCACAGGCCAAAGAGCCTGGGTCACATCAAAGGACCAAGCATATACTCAGGCGATTTCATCTCATCAGAGAAATCAATGATAGAGGTGATATAAAAATATGCAAGGTCGCAGGAGAAGACAATGTTGCTGATCCTCTAACAAAGCCACTTGTGCAGGCAAAACATGAGCGTCATGTTTGGTCAATAAGATTGAGACAAATTAATAATTGTTCATAGTGCAAGTGGGAGGATGTTGGAAATTGTACCCTAGGGGCCAATCATTGTATCAAGTTATCACATTATTTGCATGTTTACTGTGATGACAATCCTTGGATAACTCGTGATCTTATCCTAAATGTCCCTGGTCGGTCATCTATGCGGGAGCAGAGATGAAATAAGACCAGTATGACTTTGAAGATATATAGAGATATAAATCAAAGTCATAAGCACATGTAAGAGTACAGGGTGTTGGACCGACCCGCCATGAGAGAGCTGCATGGGTCAAGTCATAAGCTTCTCTCATATACAAGCCATGTCACTATACCCTTTGACCTGAGATCATCATGGATTCCTACATGACGAACGCTCAGCTTTGACCTAGTCAAAAGTCACTTTTGACCGAGTGATCATAAAGGCTATGTTCGGGCTTAGTGGTTTTTCATGCGGAGGAATGTGAATGGTCAAGATGGAATTTGTCCCTCACATTCGTAGAGAGATATTACTGGGCCCCTCGATGAGTGAGTCTGAGAAATGTATGGCCATACTGGAATGGAAAGGTAGTTCCATTTCTATATTCAGACTACTCAGGGATCGAGAAAGTAACGGTCAGGAACAGGAAGATGACGTTCTCCATGCCTCATCCTTGATCGAAATATCGTGTGACAAAAGGGACGTGATATGGTTGTATGAAAGGTTACATCGTTTATCGATCCTTATATGTTTTGGGTAGTCGTAATGCCTTGCTAGAGACCGCTTACGACTTGTGGGTCAGTATAGTAACTGGCCCACTGCCAACTTCATATGGGCCTACAGGGTCGCACACAAAATAGCCCAATACGAGCTATGATGTCCAGATTCATTGAATCTAAGAGATGTCTAGATTCAATGAATAATCTAGGGTGGATATATATTTTATATATATATAAATTTGTATATATATATTATATATATAATATAAGAGATATTTGTAAGATTTAATTTATAAGGATAAATTAAATTTCTATCACTTTTGAATTTGAATTTAAATGGATATGATCTATTTGAATTTGAAATTCAAATTGATAAGATATCTCAAATGATTTATGAGAATAAATCAAATATAATTCTGTCTTATCTTTATTTTAAATTAAATAAATAGGTGAATTAAATCTATGGGACGGATTTAATATAAACCATATTTATTTAATTAGTTTCTTATTAAATTATGCAATATATGATATTGTATTAATTCAGAATTAATATAAGATTAATTCTGAAGCCCGGCCCTATTAGAAGCCCGATAGCTTCCTATATATTTGACATTAGGGGCTAGGGTTCTACACATCTCTACACACACATTCAGATGTGAGAAAAGGGGGCAGGGCGAGTGCAAAAGGTTTGCAGACAAGAAACTGCCGAAATAGAGACGATGAGGACGGAACTCTAGAAAGCCCTAGAGGGACAAGAGGCGCTAGCACGTCGTTCGCGATTGGAACGCTGTTCGTGTGGATACCGGTAGAGGAAGTCGATCTGAGCTGTCGACTTCTTACGATGGATGAGACACGAAGCAAGGTCGCGACCTATTGACACTGAGGTCGCGACCATACGAGCATCTGAACGTCAGAAATCCGAAAAGAGGAGACAGGTCGCGACTTAAAGCTGACGAGGTCGCGACTAAAAACTCCAGAGACGTCCGGTCGCGATGAGAAGAAGAGGAGGTCACGACTGAAAGTTCCAGAGGCGAGGAGTCGCGACTAGAGGACACTGAGGTCGCGACCAAAGCTCGAATACCGAAGGTAACACTTCTTTCTCCTTGACTTAAACACATTCGGTAGATCCTGGCTTGGAATGGAAAAAAAATTTAAAGTTAATTTCCGCTGCGTGTCTTCCAATTTCCAACATAGTTTGTCCATGCAAATCCGTAATTATGGTGAAGATGGAAGCATATTGAATAGAGGAGGGTAAGAGAACAAAGTTTCCTTCAATAGAATCTGTCTGTTCACAATTATTTATGTTTAAATTAATTGTCTCCCATCCCTTAAATATCATACCAAACAAACATATGGTAATCAAGATTACATGCATTAAGTATTGCATTATATTGTATTGCATTCTTAATTCATGTGCAATAGAACCAAACGACCTAAGATGTGGAACAGTGAAGATTCATAGAATTACTTTAACGATGTGATAATTTTGAGAGGAACAAACTTATCAACATAGATGTTGTCCTCTTTTACAAATGATGGGCAGGGAGGAAAAAGATTGATTCTATTGTAAAAGTATTATTATGCATATTTTGGTATATGGTACTATTAATAAAAGTGTTGGGTAATGGGCCAGTCCACCGATGGTGGATTAGGCCCAAAATCTGAGAAGCAAATATGGAGGGAACGGTTTACATTTTGAAAAGAGAAAAATAAGGAATGGGAAGTTATATAGGTATCACACTCCTCTCATCAGAGACACATACGAAAAATAGAAGTGAAGTTCATTTTGTTTCTAAAGGCTCTCTCTCTCTCTTTAGAATCAGAGTGTGTGCATTTCATTTTATCTCCTCTTCTGTTCTTGCTTTATTTTTTAGAGGTACTTCTCGGTGCTCATTCTTTCGTGGGTTCATTTACTGTGAAATGTACCAGAGTCCATACAAGGTACTCCGGTTGCGTGTGGGTATCTCAGTTTATAGGAAAAGATCCAAGGTACGCCCAAAAACTAACAGTGGTATCAGAGCCGAGTTATTTGCTTTCTCATGCTTCTCTGTGTTTTTTTTTTCTAGTTATACACTGTTCTGTATGCTTATTTCTGTTTTAGAGTGTTTATTTTATGATAATATCTATAGATCATACATTTACACCACAAATAGAAGCATAAAGAATGTGAACCATAACAGAGAGCTTTCGTTTTTGAAATTGGGTCATTAGAAAACAGCATTTTTAGGCCTTGAAATTAGTCCCATTGCGTAGAGCACGAAAAAAATGAAGAAAACAACACCAAGAACATCAAAATCGGACGTTGGACAGAGAAGTTACAGAGGAAAAATTAGTTGGGTCTGTCGGACCTAACCTGTTTTTCAGTCGGGTCTGTAAGACCCAGCTGGAGGTTAGGGATGATCAAAACGGCATCATTTTGATCATCCCCTAAACGGCATTGTTTTGCCGCTAGCAAAAAAAAAAGAAAAAAATAGCTGAAGCCTTTGTTTTTACGGACTAGGCTGCGTCCAGCAGTCAAACAAAAAAAATTGGGCTACAGTGGGTAGGCCCATTTCAATAAAAAAAAATTTGCTGCAGGCAAGGGGAATTGGTCAAAAAAATTATTTTTTTTATTTAAAAAAACAGAGAGAGAGAAGGAAATCTGGTGACTAACACATGGCAGTGGCCATGTGGCAACCCCAGACTAGCACGTGTAATACACGCAACAGTGGCCGAGAGTAGGCTTTGTTCAGTATTTTATTTTTTTCTAAATTTTTCCTTCTTGGGGCTCATGAGGACGCATTGGAGCTCCAATTGTGGTACGATTTGTTCCTAAAAATTCCTAAAATCAAGAGCTTTATTTTGATATATAATTTGCCTAATTTTGGGGGCAATTCTGGACCTATTTATGGATATTCAGTGTATTTTCTGGTATTTTTTATGTTTAAAAATTCTAGAAAATTATAATAATTAATATTTTTTATTATTTAGGTGAAAATGATTTCATGTAGCACTAAATCTCTGTAATTTAGCTTAAATGATGATATTTCATTTATGGATATGTCAATAACCCAGAGGAGAACCTTCAAGAGGATCCCGAGAGGGAACCTGAAGAGGATCCAGAACAAGATCTTGATGAACTTTCCGAAGAAGACCTTGAGGAGTTGATGGAGGAAGTTCCATAAGAGGAACCACAAGTAACGTATATTTTCGGACCGAGGTCAGAAACTTTATTCCCCATCGAACCCCTTCATTTGCAGCCTTTCATGGATTCTTCAGACTCCAAGTCGGTGCCTACTCTTCATGATGAATCTCCAGTTGAGGATGGAGAGGAAGTGAACCAACCTTTGACCCCTGCTTTAGCCATGAGTATAGCTGAAAGAGATGCAGCCAAACTAACAAATATAAAAGGTGTTAATAGCGTGATTGGCGACTACATTGAATTAATGACAGATAAGAAGAATACTATATTCTACCTGAAAGTCATAATGGAATACATAAGAGCAATTAGGGTTAAAGGAAATCCCAGACAAGGATGCTTAAGCAAAAAGTATTGGCTTAGAACAATAAAATTTGTATCTAACCTTCACAAGCCGCCTCGTAAGCTTAAGAAACTAAGAAAAGCGATGTTAGATTATTGTAAAGCTCATATCAAATGATGTATATTTGTATTTGATTACTATTGCTTTACTTAGTTAAGGACATGTTTTATTACTCTTTCTTTGTAAAGACTTGCCATTTATTGCATGCCTTATATGCAAGGGAATTATGTTTTATTTCATTTCTTTACAAGTTATGATTAATGTATACTTTTTATAAGTGAGAGCCTTTTAGATAATGAGTCTTCTAAAAGCAAAACTTGATAGTGCTTATATTAATTTTGATAAAAAAAAAGTAATGACGCTGCTAGTGCCTATGTGATGGGAGGTACAAACGTATTCTCCTGATCATGGGTCTAGTGATGTTATTATTTTCTGATAAAAAATGATAAAAGTACATGACATTGTATACTTTATATGTGCTATATATATAAATTTACTTAAATGTTCCATGGTTCAATAAATTAATATGGGATAGGTTTGTCACAGAACTGATATTGAACAATGGCTTCAAAGAACATTATTGCTAAATTAAACAAGGGGAGAAAACCCAACGGGGACAACTGGGATATTTGGCACCGAAAGGTCCAATATATTCTAGAAGAACAGGATGCAATTGAGACATTAACAATGGCAATGGTAGAGCCTGAGGCTAAAAATATAACCCAGCATAGGAGAGACCATGAAGCATACCTATCATGGAAAAAGAAGAATAGCATAGCAAGAATCATATTGTTAAGTACAATGGCTGATGATTTAATGTGTGAATTTGAGACACACAGAATGGCATAAGCTATGTGGATTGCCTTAAAGGATAAGTTTGGTGGAGTTTCCACAACTAAGCTTAGAAGGTTAATAATCAAATTCGATACCTATAAGCTAAAACCAAATAATCCTATGAGGCAACATCTACGAGAGATGTCCACAATGATTCGTGAACTGAAGGAGGCTGGACATAATCTATCTGACGAGCAGCAAGTGCAAGCTGTCATTAGGTCACTCCCTGCCAGTTGGGAGCACATGAAAGTTAATCTGACCCATAATAAAAATATCAACACTTTCAATGATGTAGCTAAGCATTTGGAGCTAAAGGATGAACATCTGAAGGCTTATAAGGCCACTGGACAAGCCAATTTGACTGAAGGTATTAGTCCTTTCCAATTAAAGCCTGAATTCAAAAAGGGCAACAAATTTTAGAAAAATGGGAAGAAATGCGGTCTTCCACCTAAGAAAGGCAAGCAACAATACAAGAAGAAGGGAAAGAAAGGCGGCAAGAAAAAGCTAGACCTAAAAAAGGTCAAATGCTTTTCCTACCACAACATGAGACATTTCGCACGTGACTATTCTAAACAGACTGAGAGCAGAAAGGTAACAGTGAATTATGTGAATTCACATATCTCATTTGTTTCTAGTACTATTTTTCTGACATAACCTATTTCCTTTTCTTTGATTATTGAATCAAGCTCCACAGACTACGTAAGTCAAGATCGAGGCTCTTTCGTGGAATACAGTCGGTTTCCATTTCAAAGCAAGTGGCTTTTCGTTGGCAATAGTGCAAGGATCGAGGTTCGAGGCATTAACACCTGTAAACTTATTTTGTGCGGTATAAAGACCTTGATGCTGCATGATGTGCTTCATGTTGGAGATTGTGCCCTAGGGGCCAATCATTATGTTATGAACATTGTTATTTTTTGAATTTCTTAATTATGTTATCACATTATTTGCATGTTTACTGTGATGACCATCCTTGGATAACTCATAATCTTATCCTAAATGTCCCTGGTCGGTCATCTATGCGGGAGCAAAGATGAAATAAGACTAGTATGACTTTGAAGATATATACAGATATAAATCAAAGTTATAGGCATATGTAAGAGTACAAGGTGTTGGACCGACCCGCCATGAGAGAGCTGCATGGGTCAAGTCATAAGCTTCTCTCATATACAAGCCATGTCACTATGCCCTTTGACCTGATATCATCATGGATTCCTACATGACAAACGCTCAGCTTTGACCTAGTCAAAAGTCACTTTTGACCGAGTGATCATAAAGGCTATGTTCGGGCTCAATGGTTTTTCATGTGGAGGAATATGAATGGTCAAGATGGAATTTGTCCCTCACATTCGTAGAGAGATATTACTGGGTCCCTCGATGAGTGAGTCTGAAAAATGTATGGCCATACTGTAATGGAAGGGTAGTTCCATTTCTATAGTCAGACTACTCAGGGATCGAGAAAGTAATGGTCAGGAACAGGAGGATGACGTTCTCCATGCCTCATCCATGACCGAAATATCGTGTGACAAAAAGGAAGTGATATGGTTGTATGAAAGGTTACATCGTTTATCGATCCTCATATGATTTGGCTAGTCGTAATGCCTTGCTAGAGACCGCTTACGACTTGAGGCTCAGTATAGTAACTAGCCCACTGCCAACTTCATATGGGCCTACAGGGTCGCACACAAAATAGCCCAATGTGAGCTATGATGTCCAGATTCATTGAATCTAAGAGATCTCTAGATTCAATGAATAATCTAGGGTGGATATATATATTTTATATATATATAAATTAGTATATATATATTATATATAATATAAGAGATATTTGTAAGATTTAATTTATAAGGATAAATTAAATCTCTATCACTTTTGAATTTGAATTTAAATGGATATGATCTATTTGAATTTGAAATTCAAATTGATAAGATATCTCAAATTTGATTTATGAGGATAAATCAAATATAATTCCGTCTTATCTTTATTTTAAATTAAATAAATAGGTGAATTAAATCTGTGGGACGGATTTAATATAAACCATTTTTATTTAATTAGTTTCTTATTAAATTATGCAATATATGATATTGTATTAATTTTAGAATTAATATAAGATTAATTCTGAAACCCAGCCCAATTAGAAGCCCGATAGCAGCCTATATATTTGACATTAGGAGCTAGGGTTCTATATAGACATGAGAAAAAGGGCAAGGAGAGTGCAAAAAGTTTGCATATAAGAAGCTGCCGAAATAGAGACGGTGAGGACGGAATCTTGAGAAAGCCCTAGAGGGATAAAAGGCGCTAGCACGTCGTTCGTGATTGGAACGTTGTTCGTGTGGATACCGGTAGAGGAAGTCGATCTGAGTTGTCGACTTCTTGCGATCGAGAAAAGAGCACCAGGTACGACGAAGTCGCGACCAGTTGACACAGAGGTCGTGACTAAATTGGCATCTGAACGTCAGAAATCTGAAAAGAGACTACAGGTCGCGACTAGAAGCAGAGGAAGTCGCTACTGCGAACTCCAGAGATGACAGGTCGCGACTAGAAGCTGATTAGGTCGCGACTGCAAACTCCAAAGGCGATAGGTCGTGACAAGAAGCTTAAGAGGTCGGGACTGAAAACTCCAGAGGCGAAGAGTCGCGACTAGTGGACACTGAGGTCGCGACCACAGCTTGAATATCGAAGGTAACACTTCTTTCTCTTTGACTTAAACACATTCGGTAGATCCTGGTTGGGAATGGAAAAATTTTTAAAGTTAATTTTCGCTGCGTGTCTTCCAATTCCCTTCACTTCATGCTCCTAACATCCGACGGAATTTAGTTTCTATAATTTGCTTATTGAACTTTGGGTATAATGTAAACTTTCATGGTAAAATTGTAGACATTTATAGCAACTCAATATTTTATGGTTCAACTTTTCAATTTCAAAAGTTCTTTATTTTGGATCTTGCTGGTGATTTTAATGTTCACGATTGCTTTGCTATTACTTCGAATAATCCTGATATGAATATCTAGTATGCTAGACTAAGATATATTAATCAAAATAGACTGATTAAACTGGCAAAAGAATGCTTGTTGGGGGTAATCCCTAACATGGATATGTCATTATGTGAAAGTTGTCTAGCAGGTAAGGCTACTAGAAAACCATTCGGTAAGGAAACACGAGCCGAAAATCCGTTGCAATTAATCCATTCTGATATTTGCGGTCCAATGAGTGTGAGGGCAAGATACGAAGCTTGGTATTTTATTACCTTTATTGATGATTTTTCACGATATGGTCATGTCTATTTGATTTCACATAAGTCCGAGCCACTAGAGTGCTTTAGACGATACATAAATGAAGTAGAGAATAAAATGGACAATAGAATCAAGTTATTACGCACTGATCGAGGTCGTGAATACCTTTCAGATCAATTCAAACAGCTCTGTGAAGAAAAAGGGATTATTAGGCAACTAACTATCCCTGGCACACCTCAACAGAATGGGGTTGCTGAAAGAAGAAATAGAACTCTTCAAGATATAGTTAGGTCTATGATAGCTCAGGAAAACCTTCCAATTTCACATTAGAGTGATGCTTTATTGACAGCAACCTTCATACTTAACCGTGTGCCCTCAAAATCAATCACTTTCACACCCTATGAGTTATGGACTAAACGTCAGCCATATCTAAGTATCCTTAGACCTTGGGGCTCGGTAGCATATATTCATGACAATTCTCATTGTTAAGAAATGGGTCAGTCCACCCATGGAGGGAACGGTTTACATTTGGAAAGGAGAAAAATGAGGAGTGGGAAGTTATATAGGTATCGCGCTCCTCTCATCAGAGACACATACGAAAAATAGAAGTGAAGTGCAAAGTGAAGTTCGTTTTGTTTCTGAAGGCTCTTCTCTCTCTGTAGAATCAGAGTGTGTGCATTTCATTTATCTCTTCCTCTGTTCTTGCTTCATTTTTCAGAGGTGCTTCTCGGTGCTCTTTCTTCCGTGGGTGCATTTGCTGTGAAACGTACCAGAGTCCATACAAGGTGCTCCAGTTGAGTGTGGATATCTCGGTTTACAAGAAAAGATCCAAGGTATGCCCAAAAACTAACAAAAGACTATGTAATTATGCTTTTTATTTAGATTTTTGAATTAAAATTACATATTTAGTACGTATGTTTTATATGAATTATATATATACATGCATCTTAGGAATGTTGATTTTCCTCATTAAGATATCATTTATATACGTGCGCGTGGGAACGAAATACATCCTTTATGGAAGAGATTTTTTTTTGCACAATTGAAAACACAAAAGTTTAGTTTTACTAATAAAGACTTAGTCTAATAGTATAATGTCCTATTATATCCCTCTAGGTCTCGAGTTTTATTTCTAAAAGAGATATTTATGTTAGGAGGGGCAGCCACGAACCCTAAACCTGGATACCTAGTAATAGGATCTGATAAATAGAATAAAAAAAAAGATAACAAAGTTTATATTTTATTATAAAAGAAAAATTAATCTTCTTACAATTTATCTCAATTTTTAATTAAAAAATAACTAAAAAAAATTCATTGCAAAATTATTGCCCTAAGGTACCTATGTCCTTTAGCAGGTGTAATTCATTTTTAATGAATGTATATTTAATTATGTTCAAATGTCTTATATTTTACAAAAAATCAAATTAAAATAGGTCACACAATGCTAAAAAAAATTACAACTAAAAATTGGTTACACCTAAATTTTTAAACAAATTTCATGTGTTTTTAGATGATAAATTTCGTGGTGAGAAATTTTTTAACAAATTTTTCTTTTTAATTTAGTCCTAATATAGTATATATTTTTTTTGGCGAAGTAATATAGTTTAAATAATTACAAATTAATCCCAATTCTTTTATAAAATGTCTAATCCCTTTTTGTATAAAATAAATGTCTAATTCCTTTAATTTTTATAAAGTCAAACTATGAGTCCTTGATCTTGACACGTCAAAATTATGCTGACATGGCAAAGTGACGAGGGATGCTACATGGAAGTTAACAAAGCTGAAGAAATGGGAGGAGTTATCGACCTCGTGAACTTGCGCATCATGACACAAATTTGTCCATTAAATATCGTGGGTACATATTTTTCGATGCAGGTAAATGACCTTTTCCGATGAAATATATTACTCCTATAGTCCTACATATTGAAGTTAGATTACTAATTTATTATCTTCACCCTTTAATTAATTTTCAATATCTAATAAAAATATTGTTATATTATTAAAAATTAAATAATAAATAATAAAGAAAACAGATAAATTTGATCTAAATAATTTACAACTAACTGTAGATTTTTATTAAAATATTTTAATATTTAATAATATAATAATATAATAATATTCTTACCTAATATTAAATCTCAACCTTTGAAAACTAATCTAATCTAATAGTGGAAAGGAAGTAGAGAAAGATATTCGCCTTACAAAAGCTTGAAATATAAAACAGAGAAACAAAAACAAAGACAGAAGCGTCTTAGTTGTAATAGAAATAGAACAAGCTTCCCCTACCACCACTTGATAACCAAACAAACATCATCAAAGACATTGAATTTCTCAACTCAAATCACCATCTTTGATTGGCCAATTAACAACGATGAGGTTCGCAAGTCTTATCATTAATCAGACCAAAACACAATATTACTAAAAATTCGACAATAAGAATGTAATATAGAAAGGCCTTGTCAAAAAAAGACTTCTCTAAATAGGAATAATTCATTTATACAAGATACACTTTCCAAGAAGCATACGTTTTTTATACATATTATACCAACAATTATATCATCTCAATTAAATGAATTATAAAATATTGTTCAAGTCAAAACAGATTAATAGAAACAGGTGCCTGCAAATAACGTAAAAAATATTCTTCAGGCAGGTGGGCAGAAAAAACTCTTCAGGTCAAAAGATATATATATCCATACACAGTGACAATCTTCCCTGTATCTCTCAATCCACTTGAAAGACATCATGAAATCAGCAGGGGTAAAAAAAAGGTGGGAAAACAATGCAATGGGGTATGTAAGTGATAATTGGGCACAACAGAGAAAATGCCAACAACACTTCAGAATAAGCATTTACCCATACCGCCATTACTCTTATGATCCAACTCCAGAAATCCTAATCATATTCCATCTTTCTTTCTTTTTTTTGTTTATACTTAATCATTACAAGCATGAATCCTCCACAGTATTTTAAGAATTACAACAGAGAGAAGACAAAATAGTGAACCATAATTAGCGACATTCATAGCTGCTGCTTGCAGGATTTCACGCCAAATTCACTTAATATATGTTTATTCATAAATAATTTGATTAAGTACTAAACATATATTATCCATCATCAATCAATCTTAAACTGCTCAGTCCAAGACAAAACAAAACCAAAAAAGAGACAGAAAAGCAAAGACCTAATTATAATAAACAAGGAGGAAACACAGAACTGAACTGAAATCACATACACACGATAAAGTGAACTCATTGGCTTCTCTAGCAATGCTCCATCATTGCTTTACAACGTAAACAAACTTATTCCCATCCATTGATCTATGATTCTGAAGGCGATGAAGGCATTCTCTTTGTCGTCTTCTCTGAAACTGCTTTTGCAAATGCCTCCACAATCCTCTGCTGCGATTCCAGAATCATCTCGGTCCGCTTCATCTCCATCTCCATACGCATACTCTCAATCTCCCTCGCCATCTCCACCTTCATCTGCTCCATCTTCACAAACCCATCTCCCAAAACCTTAATTGCACACACCATCTCACTAACTGGATCTCTCTCCCTCTCTCTTTCTCTTTTCCCCACTCCACTTCTCTCTTTTAAAACCCTAGTTTCATAATTGGGACTATTAAAGCCATGCCCAGATTTTGAGACGGAGTTGTTATTGTTATAGTTATACTTCTGATCAGATAATTTCCCATATAATTTGGAATTCCCAGGTTGTGCAATGCTTACCCCATCGGGAATTCGAATCCGAAATCCACCGCTGCCGTTGACGGTGCAGCCGCCCATGCCATTCCGATACAACTTATTCAAGCTCCTCGTATTGGACCCACTACCGCTTCTGAATTCGTCGTACAAGTCATTATCCTCATCGCCGTCAAACTCATCAGGGCTATCATCTGAATCGTTCTCATGTTTGACAGGGGAGGAGCCTTTCTCCATGGAATCCATCCGCTTGAAGTGAACCCAAGAGGAATTGAACCTGGCAACAGGCAGGTTGCTCACGCGTTGGATCTCCGTGCGGTACCTCTTCCGGAGCTTCTCCATCTTGTGGCGACACTGGACGGCGGTTTTGGCCGGCGAAGCACCAGGGCAGTGGGACGTAACGGCATCGGCTACATCTTGCCAATGCGTGGCCTTAAGATTACCCCGGCCAAGAGAATACCACTTGTCACGGTACGCGTCAATGAGAGCGACGGTCTCCTCAGCAGACCAGCACGGTGGCGGAAGGCGGCGAGAGGATGACGGAGGCTGCGAAGAGGGCAAAGCCGGAGGAGCAGCAACCGCGAAAGGGACGGCGGTGGGAGGATCGGTGGGAGGGGTAGTGGTTGAGGAGTCAACAGGAGAAGAAGGAGGGGAAGCCATGGAAGAAGACGGAGGAAACAAACTGTATCGTAAGATTCAGATCTTACGGCGGTGGTGGCGGAGGATTAGGGTGAAGGTTAAGGAGGGCGGCGTAGGATAGTTAGAGGAATGAGAGGGTTTGGGGAAGAGGGGGTGGTGGCGGCGGCGGAGAAAGAAAAAGTGGAGGAAGGGAGACATGTTGGGTGGGGTAGGGTTACAGGGGGTGGGGGGGGGGGGGGGTGGAGTTGTGTGCGGCTGATTATGAGATCTTGAGAGATGGGGAGGCCACCACCGATTAGGTGGGGAGAGAGGCTATCGTGCGCCGGGGATAAGGCGGCGCACGATTGCCAGGATGTTGGGACACACGTTAGGCCAATTACCGTTTGGATCGCTCATATTTCATAATTAGAATGTGAGAGGGAAGAACTAGCTTAGTTCAACTAGGAGGCGAATTTGAGAGGGATATAAATCATATGACACAACGCAGTTCTTGTCTTGTTAATGAAATGAATGCAAAAAGGTTAAGGGTTAGTGTTTCATCTCAAATTAAAAGAAAAATATACAACTGGTGGCTAGCAAATGTGGGTGGGGGCATAAGTTTTCCTCCGTCTTCGTTTATTGATTTTTTTAATGTTTTTAATTGAGGCGAGGCAATGGGATATTTCTTCTCCTCTTCATCAAAGCCACGATGGGATTCTTTCCCTGAAAAATCACTCACAAGTCTCACACAACAACACAAACCATGAAAAGTCTATTGAAATCTCTAGAATACCATGAAATCTCAGAGTTTGTAATTGTGTATATGAGTTTAGCATACGTATAACAAAATGCATTTAAATTTTTTAAACAAATAATTCCTCCCTTCCTATGGTCACCGAGGAGCACCACACAACCCCACTAGAAAGGACGGGTATAGCTCGAAAAATGAAGCATTCTCTCTCGACCAAGCTTCTAGAGAAGGATGAAGTCCCACCCTATCCCGATGACAACAGGTCCACAAAAAGAAGGTGAAGATACGTGCAGAACCTATCACTGATGGTTCTAATATGCTTTCATATGATCCCATTTTGCCATCTGAAGGTAAAATGTCTGCTGAAGAGGACTCTATCGCCCCACCTGATGGTGACACTAAAATGGCCACCATTAACATGCCCAGCAAGGAACCACTCTCATTTAAGGACATGCTTCTTAACCTCACTTCCAAACAGAAGAAGGAAGAAGAAGGCCTCGCCTTTTAGGATGGAGACATCGTCGTCAGCCGACAGGGTCCAATCCTTTCGATCACCTTCTTAATGCAAGTCCAGCAGCTACTGAATGAAAAGCATACTGTTGTTGTCAAAATGCTAGGGCGAAACATCAAGTGTGATGATATACGTGACAAAGTAGTAAGTCTCTGGAAACTTTCTGGCCCAGTTTAGCTCACAGACTTAGAAGGGAACTGTTTTATCGCTAAGATGAGCAATGAGAAAGATTTCTATGAGGTTTTACTTGGTGGCCCTGGGTCATTTTTGCCCATTACCTCACTGTCCAACCTTGGACCCCCGACTTCTCCCCTATAACTAACACCACTTCGCTAGTTATGGGATGGATTCGAATTCCTGGCCTGCCGGCTAGGTACTACAAGAGTGTGATTCGTGCTATCGGTGAAGTCCTAGGAAGAGTGCTAAAGATTGACTATAACACTGCCTCTGGAGCGCGTGGGAAGTTCGCCCGTGTAGCAGTTCTCATCGATCCCTCCAAGGCCCTTACGTCCAAGATTGTTGCTGATAATTATCAAACTTTAATTGTAGAATATTAAGGCTTACTAACGATTTGTTTCGGCTGCGGCCATTATGGCCATCCGGAAAACGTTTGCCCCAGGAAGAACGGCGCTTCGACAACCACCGGCCTGAACCCTACTTCCACACTGGAATGTTAGACGAGACCTGAGGAAAAGAAAGATGAAACATATGATTCATGGATGAAAGCACCTACTAGGGGTCGTAGGCGTGAAAAGCTAGTTCCAAAAGCGACAGATAGCATCTTCCTTAACAATGTTATCAAAGCACTAGATTTGACCTATTGGCAACAGAGGAAGCTACTCCTAACATGGCTGCTTCAATAACCCCTCCCAACCATGCGAATGTCAACCCACCTGATATGCATGTGTCTTTATTTATTTTCCTTTACGCATGGTTTGGTTCGGGGGAGGGGAGGAATTTTTCTCCCCTCAATTTGTTTGGTAACATAAAAATTTTAAGAGAAAAAAAGATTTTTTTTTAAAAATTTCCCTCCCCACCTCTTATAATCATCCCCTCTAAAATTGGGGGAATTTAGAAGGAAAAGTTAATAGTATAGTTTATATAAAATAATATGCCCCTCCCCTCCAAAAACGTAACACTACTTATTTTAAAAAAAATTATTTTTACTATTCTATATATATTATAATTATAATATTTCTAATTATTATATATAAATATAAATATATTTATATTTATTCAATATTAATAATTATAAAATTATAATTTTATATAATTTATTAAATATTCTAAAAAATTTTAAAAAATGACTTAAATAAAATAGGAATAAAGTTGTCCATATAAAAATATTCCCCCGGGGAAAAGTTAAAAGAACAGATACCAAAACGGTGAAACCTCGTCCTAATGAAAACAAATCGAATCCCCCATCAGCTTCACAAACGAAGAAAACCCTACCCGTGACCTTCCCTGACTCTATCTTCGCCAGTTGTGCTTACACGAATGAGAAACCCGCTAGACCCTACATTGCATAAGGCTGTATCCATCCCAAACCCCTGAACAACCCTCAAGCCCATCCGGACCATCAGGCCGAAACACAAGCCCATCACATCCCCCCCGGGGAAAAGTTAAAAGCACAGATACCAAAATGGTGAAACCTCGTCCCAATGAAAACAAATCGAATCCCCCACCCGCTTCACAAACCAAGAAAACCCTACCCGTGACCTTCCCTGACTCTATCTTCGCCAGTTGTGCTTACACGAATGAGAAACCCGCTAGACCCTACATTGCATAAGGCTGTATCCATCCCAAACCCCTGAACAACCCTCAAGCCCATCTGGACCATCAGGCCGAAACACAAGCCCATCAAATCCCCCCCGGGGAAAAGTTAAAAGCACAGATACCAAAACGGTGAAACCTCGTCCCAATGAAAACAAATCGAATCCCCCACCCGCTTCACAAACCAAGAAAACCCTACCCGTGACCTTCCCTGACTCTATCTTCGCCAGTTGTGCTTACACGAATGAGAAACCCGCTAGACCCTACATTGCATAAGGATGTATCCATCCCAAACCCCTGAACAACCCTCAAGCCCATCAGGACCATCAAGCCGAAACACAAGCCCATCATATCCCCCCGGGGAAAAGTTAAAAGCACAGATTGTTGGAAATTGTGCCCAAGGGGCCAATCATTGTCTTATAAACATTATTGTTTTATGAATTTATTAATTATGTTATCACATTATTTGCATGTTTACTGTGATGACCATCCTTGGATAACTTATGATCTTATCCTAAATGTCCCTGGTCGGTCATCTATGCGGGAGCAGAGATGAAATAAGACCAGTATGACTTTGAAGATATATACAGATATAAATCAAAGTCATAGGCACATGTAAGAGTACAAGGTGCTGGACCGACCCGCTATGAGAGAGCTGCATGGGTTAAGTCATAAGCTTCTCTCATATACAAGCCATGTCACTATGCCCTTTGACCTGAGATCATCATGGATTCCTACATGATAAACGCTCAGCTTTGACCTAGTCAAAAGTCACTTTTGACCGAGTGATCATAAAAGCTATGTTCGGGCTCAGTGATTTTTCATGCGGAGGAATGTGAATGGCCATACTGGAATGGAAGGGTAGTACCATTTCTATATTCAGACTACTCAGGGATCGAGAAAGTAATGGTCAGGAACAGGAGGATGACGTTCTCCATGCCTCATCCTTGACCGAAATATCGGGTGACAAAAGGGACGTGATATGGTTGTATGAAAGGTAACATCGTTTATCGATCCTTATATGATTTGGCTAGTCGTAATGCCTTGCTAGAGACCGCTTACGACTTGTGGGTCAATATAGTAACTGGCCCACTGCCAACTTCATATGGGCCTACAGGATCGCACACAAAACAGCTCAACTGGAGCTGTGATGTCCAGATTCATTGAATCTAAGAGATGTCTAGATTCAATGAATAGTCTAGGGTGGATTTATATATTATATATATATATATTATATAATATAAGAGATATTTGCAATATTTAATTTATAAGGATAAATTAAATTTCTATCACTTTTCAATTTGAATTTAAATGGATATGATCTATTTGAATTTAAAATTCAAATTGATAAGATATCTCAAATTTGAATTATGAGAATAAATCAAATATAATTCTGTCTTATCTTTATTTTAAATTAAATAAATAGGTGAATTAAATCTGTGAGACGAATTTAATAAAAACCGTATTTATTTAATTAGTTTCTTATCAAATTATGCAATATATGATATTGTATTAATTTCAGAATTAATATAAGATTAATTCTGAAGCCCGGCCCAATTAGAAGCATTATAGCATCCTATATATTTGACATTAGCAGCTAGGGTTCAACACACAACACAACTCACAAGAGAAAAAGGGGCAGGAGAGTGCAAAAGGTTTGCAGATAAGAAACTGCCAGAATAGAGACGATGAGGACGGAATCTTGAGAAAACCCTAGAGGGACAAGAGGCGCTAGCATGTTGTTCTTGGTTAGAACACTATTCGTGTGGATACCGGTAGAGGAAGCCGATCTGAGTAGTCGACTTCTCGCGAACGAGAAAAGAGCACCAGGTACGACGAGGTCGCGACCAGTTGACTCAGAGGTCGCGACCAAATTTGCTTCTGAACGTCAGAAATCCGAAAAGAGACTACAGGTCGCGACTAGTAGCAGAGGAGGTCGCGACTAACAACTCCAGAGGCGACAGGTCGCGATGAGAAGCTGAGTAGGTCGCGACTGAAAGTTCCAGAGGCGACAGGTCGCGACGTAAAGCTGAGTAGGTCGGGACTGAAAGTTCCAGAGGCGAGGAGTCGCGACTAGTGGATACGGAGGTCGCGACTAAAACTCGAATACCGAAGGTAACACTTCTTTCTCCTTGACTTAAACATATTCGGTAGATCCTGACTGGGAATGGAAAAAATTTTAAAGTTAATTTTCGCTGCGTGTCTTCCAATTCCCTTCACAGATACCAAAACGGTGAAACCTCGTCCCAATGAAAACAAATCGAATCCCCCACCCGCTTCACAAACCAAGAAAACCCTACCCGTGACCTTCCCTGACTCTATCTTCGCCAGTTGTGCTTACACGAATGAGAAACCCGCTAGACCCTACATTGCATAAGGTTGTATCCATCCCAAACCCTTGAACAACCCTTAAGCCCATCCGGACCATTAGGCCAAAACACAAGCCCATCACATCACCCACTTGATATTGGCAAAGAGAATTCCCAACCAAAACATCCTGACCCAGATCCATTTCAACCCAAGCACAAAGGCCATTCCGGAATCTCCCTCAAAAAAGCCAAACTTTTGGCTGACGAGGTGCTGAAAGCCATGACCAAGTCCCTTGATCTCCCTGACCCCAACCTTGATGAAATCTCTAATGAGACCCCTGATAATGCGGAAGAGGATGGTCAGCCCAACATGGAGTGCTAGCTCCACCCCCTATCAATTTATCAATTGTGTCAGCCTTCATATGGAATTGTCAAGGAGTTGGAGATTGTGCCCTAGGGGCCAATCATATCTTATGAACATTGTTGATTTATGAATTTCTTAATTATGTTATCATATTATTTGCATGTTTACTATGATGATAATCCTTGGATAACTCGTGATCTTATTCTAAATGTCCCTGGTCGGTCGTCTATGCGGGAGCAGAGATAAAATAAGACCAGTATGAATTTGAAGATATATAGAGATATAAATCAAAGTCATAAGCACATGTAAGAGTACAGGGTGTTGGACCGACCCGCTATGAGAGAGCTGCATGGGTCAAGTCATAAGCTTCTCTCATATACAAGCCATGTCACTATGCCCTTTGACCTGAGATCATCATGGATTCCTACATGACAAACGCTCAGCTTTGACCTAGTCAAAAGTCACTTTTGACCGAGTGATCATAAAGGCTATGCTCGGGCTTAGTGTTTTTTCATGCGGAGAAATGTGAATGGTCAAGATGGAATTTGTCCCTCACATTCGTAGAGAGATATTACTGGGCCCCTCGATGAGTGAGTCTGAGAAATGTATGGCCATACTAGAATGGAAGGGTAGTACCATTTCTATATTCAGACTACTCAGGGATCGAGAAAGTAACGGTCAGGAACAGGAGGATGACGTTCTCCATGCCTCATCCTTGACCGAAATATCGGGTGACAAAAGGGACGTGATATGGTTGTATGAAAGGTAACATCGTTTATCGATCCTTATATGATTTGGCTAGTCGTAATGCCTTGCTAGAGACCGCTTACGACTTGTGGGTCAATATAGTAACTGGCCCACTGCCAACTTCATATGGGCCTACAGGATCGCACACAAAAAAGCCCAATGCGAGCTATGATGTCCAGATTCATTGAATCTAAGAGATGTATAGATTCAATGAATAATCTAGGGTGGTTATATATATTTTGTATATATATAAATTAGTATATATATATTATATATAATATAAGAGATATTTGTAAGATTTAATTTATAAGGATAAATTAAATCTCTATCACTTTTGAATTTGAATTTAAATGGATATGATCTATTTGAATTTGAAATTCAAATTGATAAGATATCTCAAATTTGATTTATGAGAATAAATCAAATATAATTCTGTCTTATCTTTATTTTAAATTAAATAAATAGGTGAATTAAATATGTGGGACGGATTTAATATAAACCATATTTATTTAATTAGTTTCTTATTAAATTATGTAATATATGATATTGTATTAATTCAGATATCTAAATAGTTTATTTGAAATTAGGAGCTAGGGTTCTAGATATCTAAACATCTCTACACACACATTCAGACGTGAGAAAAGGGGGCAGGGAGAGTGCAAAAGGTTTGCAGATAAGAAACTGCCGAAATAGAGACGGTGAGGACGGAATCTCTAGAAAGCCCTAGAGGGACAAGAGGCGCTAGCACGTCGTTCGCGATTGGAACGCTGTTCATGTGGATACCGGTAGAGGAAGCCGATCTGAGCTGTTGACTTCTTACGATCGACCAGACACGAAGCAAGGTCGCGACCTATATACACTGAGGTCGCGACCATACGGGCATCTGAACGTCAGAAATCCGAAAAGAGGAGACAGGTCGCGACTTGAAGCTGACGAGGTCGCGACTACAAACTCCAGAGACGTCCGGTCGCGATGAGAAGCAGAGTAGGTCGCGACTAACAACTCCAGAGGCGACAGGTCGCGACTAGAAGTTGAGGAGGTCGCGACTGAAAGTTCCAGAGGCGAGGAGTCGCGACTAGTGGACACTGAGGTCGCGACCAAAGCTCGAATACCGAAGGTAACACTTCTTTCTCCTTGACTTAAATACATTTAGTAGATCCTGGCTGGGAATGGAAAAATTTTTAAAGTTAATTTCCGCTGCGTGTCCTCCAATTCCCAACAGTTGCTAGTACGAAGTTTCACTCGGTCCTCAAGTTATCAGTCGACAATTATAGTTTTGGTAGAGCCAAGAATTTTAAGGTTTAAAGCCGAGAAAGTTATTCAAAAAATAGGACTACCTAGGTCTCATCAAGTAGAAGCAGATGGCTTCTCTAGAGGCATTTGGATGCTACGGTCGAACACGATTATTGTAGACATCCTACACAGCCACCATCACTTCATACATTGCGAAATCACCCTCAAAGATAACTCCAAAAGCTTCTTATTCCCTGCCACATATGCTAGCCCGAACCCACTGAAGGGATTCGGGTATACTTGAGATATAAATCAGGTTCTCTGGTAGCCACGCTGTAACCTGGTCACTTTGATGGAACCAGGTATATGCACACAGCAAATGCACTCCAAGAAAAGAAGAGAGAGAACAGAGAGGAAAATTTTGGAGTAGAGAAATTATTTTTTTGTTATATGAAGAAAGAGACTTTTCTCATCTTAATAACAATAATAGAGATTATCCAAAATATATTCTATTATTTCTCTCTCATAATCTCATATCAGTATCCTACGAATATCTCATTCAAAATTCAAAAATTTGAACAAAAGGAAAATCTATTTAGATAATAATCCAGACTTTTGGTTATTATCTCCTAAGCCCCAGATTATATGGACTCGGGCCTAATCCACCAAGGGTGGATCTGAGTCCTTATTCCAACATCTCCCACTTACACTTGGTAGATTAGATACCTTGGGCCTAGCCTCTTTCTCTTCTTTCTTTCATACTAAGTGCTTTGCTGTGACTGCATTAGCATGACGTCTCTGCTTAGCCGCTTGTACTAGAAATCTCATTTATAGGACCAGCACAATGCAAGCTCCTTCATGTAGCCTAAATTTAATAATATGCCTCAGATATTCTAGATTTACCGATATACACTTTTTTCTAGCCAATCTAATCCCTCTCGAATAAATACTTGATTTATATTGCCTTTCTCGTAAGCCTAGCGCCTACTATTATAAAACAAAATATCATAAGGGACATGTCAGAGACACTAGCACACATATGTATATGTAGGTAATCTTTCTTTCGCCCATACATCACTTTGATATGGATCAACACTTTTCTAGCGTAATTCCTTATATCATATCTATCATGATCGCAGGATATATGCTAAAGTAGAAATCGTTGAAATATACCTCCTTGACATGTCAAAGTCAAAGGATACCAATGGAAGGAATGTACCTTCCTAGGGCTCACACAGCAATGAAACAGGAATCACATGCTCCGGAGTTACTCTTATATTATAAGAGCGTATGTCGATTTAGATTTATCATTAACACCGTACATACTTAAGTCTAGATACTATCATTATTTAGACCAAAACTCTTCAACTCTACTCATCTCATATGAAGTCAATGTTGAAGGAATTATTATTTGGCTACAAACATCATGGAAGTAGGTTTCCATGGTTCGATCTAATTTATATACATAGATCTCATCTCGACTTGCTATACTTTAGTCAAGGTGACATATATTTTGTGTTTCTTCTCTACCATATCAGCACTCTTTGTTGCTTTACTGGTGAACATAAATGTCTCATCTTTGCACACTCTACCTGAGCGTCAAAGGCGGTTGCTCGTGTGAGAGAGCCAATTTTTCTAACCTATACGACATACTGGACATTGTATACTTTATGTCAATATGCTTGGTCTTGCAATAATACTTGGGGTCTTTGGGTATAGCTGCAGTATGTCATACTGAACTAACACCGGATTGGCACTCTCATTTCTAAAATCCAAGATGTTATATGAATCTTTTCAGCCACAAAGTCTCTTGCATTGCTAGTGCATGCCACAAACTCAGCCTCTATAGAGTGTAAGGCAATGCACGTTTACTTCTTGCTACTCCAACATATAGCTTCATTGTTCAGCAAGAAGGTATGACCCAAAGTCAATCTATGGTCTTTCTCATCTCTGCCTACATTGGCATCGGAGTATCCCACTAGGCGTAAATTGCTTTCTTCATAACACAGTGCATAATTAACTGTGCCCTACAAGTATCTCAAGATTATTTTCACTGTCTTCCAATATTTCTCACCAGGATTGAACTAGATCCTGCTTACCAACCCTATTGCATAATAGATATCTGGTCTTGTACATATCATTGCATAAATTAGACTGCCAACAACACGAGCATATGGAACTCTTTCCATCTTATTCTTATTTGACTCTGTTTTGAGACGCACATTAGGACTCAAGGCTACTCTGATAGCCATAGGGATATCCATGGGATTGCAATCTTTCATATTGAATCGCTCAAGTATCTTAATAGATATAACTCTCTTGTGAAAGAGAGATGATCCTTCTTGAGCGATCTCTTTGGGTCTTAACTCCAAGTATGCATTCTACTTCACCTATATCCTTCATCTTAAAGTTCAATGAGAGTCATTCTTTAATAGTTGCTATCGAATCTAGACTATTTTTGGCCAATAGTATATCATCTACGTATAAAGATAATATAACAAAATTATCCTTAAAACGCTTAATGTAGATACAATGATCTTCCTCTATCATCTGGAAGTTATGAGGTTATCGGTTTATGAAATCTTAAATACCACTATTTAGATGATTGCTTCAGTCTATAAATGGACCTTTTGAGTTTACAGAACTTATTGTCCATTCCTTTCTAAATGAAATCTAATGGTTGTTTCATATAGATTTCTTCATCCAGATTACCGTTCAAAAATATAGTTTTTAGATCCATTTAATGTTATTTTAGTTCTAAACTATTTACTATTGCTAGAATAAGTCTTATAGAATTGAAGCGCACAATAGGTGAGAAGGTATCCTTATAATATATTACTTCCTGTTGTGTATATATCCTTTTGCTACTAATCATGTCATATACCTAATTCCTCGGCTTACAGGCGATTGAGGAAGGATCGTGGAATGATGAATCCCAATGTTGGTTCCTCTTATCTGGAAGTGGCCAGGTGCCTAAAGAATAAGATCCTTTCTCTAGCTTGCCTACTTGTAAACTCCTGACCAATAGCGAAAGAAGGAGAAGACGTCTAATCACGGAAGCTACTTGTGAACTTTGCTCTTCAGCCATCGAAGATGTGGATCACGTTTTCAAAAAATAACCCCTTGCAGTGACTTGCTGGAGACTTTCTTGTCCCTGAGAATATGAACAATGATTTTCTCGGGTCTCCTCTAAATGAATGGTGGCTTGATAACATCAATCCCACGTGATCTCCAAGGCTGTGGATTCTCACTTTTGTCATTCTCAAGTGGAAGTTTTGGGAAGACCTTAACAAAAGGCTTTTTGCGGGGGAGTCCTTCAAACCTCAAGACATATCGGCAGCCATTGATGCAATGGTCAAGCACACCCTCAGGGCTACGAACCTCCTTGTATCCTTAGTTTAATTTTTTTCATTGCAGCTTATTGCTTTGTATTTTATTCCATTCAATGAATGGAATCCCCATTCCAATCAAAAAATAAATGAATATCTCACGTCATTAAATGACAACTTCAATATAAAAAATTGACAACATACTAATCTTTAAAAGGTTACTAGTTGACAAAACCATATTTTTATATATTTATTCATATCATTTTAGTGAGTATTTATTATTATCTTGGTCACTAACTATATTGTTTGTGCACTATTTTGATTAATATACCTTATATTGAATTAGTGTCTAATAGGGGTATAATTGTTATATTTTTATAATTTTTCTCAAATAATTATTTTTGAAGTAAAAGATATTACATTATTAGATTTTATATTTTAAAAGTTTAGGAAAAATCAAAATTCATAAATAATAATAAATGATCATAAAATTAGAAATTACCCTATAGAATCCAATGGGCCAAACTTTGCGATTTGGCCCATTAGGATTTATTTAACTCCTTATGCAGTTTTTTAAAGACACACGGAGGCAGAACAGGAAGGAGGAGGAGGCCATATACATGCAAAGCAGCACCACAGGACGCCTCACTTTGCCACAACCACGCCTGAAGCAATTCATTCACCATATGTCATAACAGCTACCGCAAGAGAAGACACGAACAACAATCAGGAAGCAAGGCAGCCACATAGGGGCCAGAGGAGGACGCAAAGGAAAGGTTAGAAAGCCGTGAGCACCATTGCACAGGGAGAAGAGAACACAAGCCACTTCTCAACACTCATCCATGCCGTGACTGTGCAGTAACCAGATTCCTTCCATCACCTCCACAACTCCATTCATCAGTCATCCACTCCATTCGTGGCACATCCGTGGCACATCCAGTCCGTCCACAGCAGCTCCTCAACAGTACAACAACAACGACAGCAACCATCACAGCAACTAACTTCCGTCTCCAGTCTACTGCCATGACTGAGCTCGTGAATATGTCGTTGGGTTTGGTCTCTCTGATGCGTGGCTAAGGCGTCTAATTCTCTAATTCAATAGGAAGGGCATGAGCTTAGGATATAAAATGAGAGTTTATGTTACTTTAAATTTTTACCCAATAATCATTTTATGATTCCTCGGTCTTAGGATAATTTTATAATTATTTGGAATATTTCTAAAGATTTATTTAAATTTATTGAGGATTATTGTGACTGAATTTTTGTTTGGCATTTGACATTATTTTTTAATTAACTTTAATTTCATTTACTTTGATCTGGGTAAGACATTGTGTTGAGTTATTGTGAATATTTTGTGATTTTTCAATGTGGTTTGAATTATTGGATCATTGTGTCTCTTGCTAGCTTAAATTCTATTTTTATAAATTAATGAATTATGGTTGAGTATTGGTTTTTAATATCTTTAGTCTTATTTTACTATTCTGGTGGCAGTTAGTAGATTGAGACTTTGAAAAATATTTTGTGACAATTCGAGGTGGCTCGGTTATTGGACTAAAAGCTTAATTATATCTATTGAAGCTATGATTGTCTGCACTATTGAATTAAAGGTTTATTTTTATTATTATTAATCACTTTTACTTTCATTCCATATACTTATTATCATTCATTATCACTTTCTGTAAATTAAAAATACTAAAAATATTTTATTTAAATTTATTTATAATTCAATGTATTTATTTGTTAGTCAATCAAGTCAAAATCCTATTTTCTAGCTTAGGTTGTATTTCATTTAGTTACTTAGGAATTCAATTTCATTTTCGGCTCCTCAAAGAAAATGACCCGAAGTTATACTATACGCAATTTTTGGTTTAAATTTTAAAGTAACCCCAAGGCGACATCCAAGGTAAGGTTGTTTCACTAGTCATTTGCAAATGAAGATAAACAATTCCATCGACAACTAACCTATCAAAATTAACAACTTCTTTAGCTGACAACTAATTCCAATAAGGTAGTTGTCAATACCAACAACTATCCAAATTAAAAATTTTAATATAGCAAATTTACAACTACATCATAACAAATTTGACATTTGCATTTTCAACTACCTATTTCACGTTCACAAACTCGTTATAAGAAATTAACAACTATACCTGTGAAGTTGACAATAAATTAAATTATCTCCCTTAAATAATCAATATACTTAGCATTTATCCAACACAATATAGCCAATAAAGGCTCAAGGATCTCCTGCACAAATGGGTTTAGGGACTCCATCCCAAAAAGCTTACAACATTGATGTTATAAATAATTAAATATAAATATAGACTTGGAGGCTCCGTTTTTACATCTTAGCTTAGATGTGTCATACTTGTACATACTCAATTAACTCAAGAAGGACCCATCGTCCGTAGGTTCAGCTAGCGAAAGGGTGAGACATGCGACTATTTAGAGCGTATTTGATCCCTAGGGAGTACCACTTTGTTCTGGTTCAAATCGCGACGCTTGAAGAGGCATCCTAACTTTTAGGTGTCTAGGTTTACGCCTGAAGATAATTGACGGCTCACCTGTTCGTCATTGATATCGCCTAGGAGGAAGGGAGACTTTGCCCTACCCTTAGATCGTGGGTGACTCCAACCCCTTTTCAAAAATTTTTATAACAAAAAACAAATAACTCAAGAAAGGCTACCGCTAATAATTAATTATTAAATAAAATTCATCAAAATCTATAATCATTCATAAAAACCCAAAGGAAAAGTAATACAAACAGTTTAGAGTGGCAGCTTAAAGTTCAACTTAAAAAAACAGACATTACGAGATCCAAAAAATAATTAAGACAATTCAGAGTTAATTCCAAAACTCAAAATACACAACTTTTAAAAATGATGCACGGACAAATTTATATTCTCCATGAACGCAAGAAACAATTTTAGATACGGTCATGATGATTACCATTTAATAATAGCGTTAATGTCTAATTTTGCTCAGAAGTTGTTACATGAGCAATTTTAGCTTAAAAGTTTTTTTATAATCAATGTCATCTTGAAAATATTAAAAGGAAGCCCCTAACTATTAAAAATGTTAACGGTTAATTTTAATAACAATCAATATCAGTTTTTTAATGGCTAAAACAATTTTATTCCTTTTTTTAACATTTTCAATGTGAGATTGAACTCAAAAAATCTTTCGGAGTCAACATTGTTTATATATGACAACTTCCAAAACGAAATTAAACCATTATCTTAAACAATACATGACTATGGGTATTGATAGGGGCTAGGAATCACTATAATGGGCCGTTCGGTTTAACTTTTAAGAAGAGATTATAGAAAATAAGTTATTTAAAAACTCTTCTGAAGAAGAGTTTATAGAAAAAAAATAATTATGAATAAATGAGTGTTTTGATAATTATTATAAAAATGACTTTTGTGATTGATAAATTACTAGAAATGATATGATTTTATAAAAAAAAATCACATTTCTTCCTCTCTTTTTTGTCGACTACTGTTCATCTTCTCCGGTGACTCCCCCTATTTCTATATTTCCAGCTAACTCAATTTCTCCCTAACCCCATTTGCTTCGATATATCATTGTTCCCGTCTCTGTTCTCACTCTCATATTTCTACTTCAAATCTAAACCCGTCAGTGTCCACCTTCTTTATCAGCCTCCCATTTTCCTTCTTTTCATCCCCATTCACTACTTTCCATTCAGTGAGTTGAATAAAAGGTAGAATCTTGCTTTTCTCTATGAAAGTCGCTCTCTTTAGCTACCTCCTTTTGCATAATAGCTAGGTGCCAGAAACTTTCCCTGGAGAAAATAAGAAAATTTCCACTGGGACGGGCCTTGAGGTTTGGTATGTTGAAGCTAAAAAATTCTCTAGCTTCCTTTTGTTGTTGATTTGTTTGACGAGATCTAAAGAAGACGGAGCAGAAGAAGCGACGACAGTGAAGAAGCGAACAAAGCTAACGACAAACACGACAGAGAAGAATAGCGACGACGCTGACAGCCAAGCAGATCTAGCTGCTCGACAGTGTTCAAAGGTGAAGTAGGTATGGGAGAGATGGTTGTGAGTCTGTTTGCGTCTTTGCGAGAAGAGAACGGAGGATGATGGCGGAGAGGAGTAGGAGGTTGTGGCTGAGATGGGAGATGTGATAGTAAACGATGGCTGGGAACGTAGTTGGAGGGGAGGGGAAGAGGTCATAGCTAACGAAAGAGAGGAGGGAGACGAAAGAGTGTAGAAGAAGATAGGGGTAAAATGGTCATTAGATAATCATAAGCTCTTTTCTTCATCTAGAAGCTTATCCGAAATTATAGTTTAGTTCATGAGTTCTTAGATATTTGAAAGCTGTTGTTTAACTTTTAGACCAAACTTCACCCTTCTAAAACCTTGGTTTAAGGAGAAACCAAACACCCACAATGTTACTAGTTATTTGCACTAATGTGGTGCGAGTTAACCTTAATAAATATGAATGAAAATATGAATTACAAAAGATAATATTACTTAAGATCTGTTTAGTATGTTGTAAATAAGGTTAAGGGGCAAATCTATCCATAGTGTTTGTGAATGAGCATCTAACAACATATAATTTATTTAGTTGCAACAGTTCACAAAGATGGCATTTTTGCTATATTTGGAAAAGTTTATATATACTTTTGCACCCAATTGAACTTCAGGATGGTAGGTCCACATTCACAAATATTTCGTTGGTAGATTTACACCTTATCCCTTATAAATAAGATAATATTGTTTTGTTTAGGGTAGAAATAACAAAAAAATAACCAACAAGTTATTAGTTGAAGTGGAAATCGACCTTAACCCCGTAAGGAGTATAACACAAATTCAAATTTCAGGAAGCGTATTTGTTAGGTGAGATGAAACCTTTTGCATCTGAGTCCGAAAAGGGATTATACCCTTAATTAAATAAAAAACAAAAAATAACATAAAAAAGAAAAAGATACAACAATTGACCAAATTATTGCTAATAACAAAATACTCATCCGGTCTTTAATATATGACATAATTAGATAGTTGATCTTAGTCATAAATAAAAAAATATATTTTATATATTTATCAGTTTTTTTAAAGTATCCCTATTGATACTTATTCAACAATAATCAGATAAGAGAGGGAGTTCAGAAAAATAACTACGATTTTTTAGAAAAAAAGAATAATATATTAACTAAGTGATTTTTTAGAAAAAAAGAATAATATATTAACTAAGTTAATTAACTTTCTTAATATAATTAAATTAATTAAATATGTCATATATTAATGAATAAATGAGTAATTAGTAAACTTTTCTTTTATATATATAGGAATAATTATGACTTAGCACACGAAATTCCATCATGAACAACATGATGGAATGCTCTCTTTAATCTTAAATATAGAAGTTAGATAACTAATTTATAGATATTGAAAAAATTAGTTAAATTAGTTATTTATAATTAGTGTGTATTGATTTCTCTAAAATATATATTTTAATCATTTACGTTAAAAACTTTCATCATTGATTTAATGGGCTAAGGTTTATTTAGCACCCTCAAATAGCTTTTCAAGTGTGTACAATATCATAAAAATTTTTATGGTTCAATTTTACACTTAAAGTTTTTTGTCAAAAGCAATTTTACCCTTAGGAACAATTTTAACCTTGTAGTTAACTCCCCAAAAAGTCTGTTAAGTGAAGGTACATCTATCACACTAAACTATTTTTTCAAGAACACTCAACATCCCAAAATATTTTTTTTCATACAAATTTATCCTAAAGTATTTTCTAAGTTAATTTTTTTATGAATCTTTTTTCATATTTTCAATACTCATCTTTCATTTTTTTACTCTTTTTTTAAATTTTGAATAATCACTTGTGAAAATTTTTCCATAGTCATGTTAGATATTTTCTAAACTCATCTTCCATGTTTTCAATCCAAATCTTTAATTATTTTCATTGTTCAGTAATGAGTAAAAGTTCAATAAAGGTTTTCCAACTTTTCAATAAATAAGGGCCTGTTTGGAAAGGATTTTGAAAAAGGGCTTATGGAAAAAAAGGGCTTATGGACAACTTATGGAAAAGGACTTTTGGAGAAGAGTTTATGGAAAAAAAAGTGGTTTTGAGTAAATAAGTGTTTGGATAGTTATTTTTAGAATGACTTTTTATGGTGGTAAATTACCAAAAAGGGTATGATTTGATTTAAAATAAGAGAGAGGAGGGAGTTAGCGAAAAGAGAAGAAAGAGGAGAGAAGGAAGAGAGGAGAGAGAAGAGAGGGTGTAAGAAAAAGTAGGAGAGAGGAGAGAGGGTGTAAGAAAAAGTAGGGGTAAGATAATAATTGGATAGTCCATAAGTGCTTTTACTGTTGAAAAAGCTATTTTAAATAGCTTATTTAAAACCATGGTTTTAAAGCATGGTTTTGTCCAAAAGCACTTATGGACAAATAAGCCTGTTTGTTTTGAAATTTCCCCAAACCGAAGTTTGGGCCAAAAGTCCTTTTAAAACCGCGGTTTGATAACTTACCAAACAGGCCCTTAAATGTTTTCATTACTTATCTTCCATACGTTCAGTAGTGAAATAATTAAAGATTATGCTTGAAAACATGTAATATGTTATAATGTTTGGATATCCATATAACTCCTAGCTTTTAGGATTTTTTTTAAGATTCCTTATTCTCTTAATGTCATAAACTTATAACCTCACTAATGAATAAGATCTGAGAAGAGTTTCTTGTTGTTAATGTCATTACATTTATCTTTATTCCTTTGTAACCTTAAGTTTAGTCTTTAATGGTTGTGGCCTATAAATAAAAGACATGCACAAGGCATTTGTACTAGTGAACATACAAGTAAATGAGAAATACTTCCTTATATCTCCTTTCAATCTCTTGTCTTATTATTTCTTCTCCTCTATAACTTCTTCATCTTCTCTTATTTTTATAATACGTTATTAGCACGACATTGCTCTGAAAAATTTAAGATATAAGCTTCTTGTCAATTCATGCGTTATTATGTTCAATTATATACAAATGTTATTAGTTTTCTTTTTATCTAATTATTGTGTACATTTTCTTTTCTTTATCATATGATGTGTTAATGTGTTTTGGTAGTATATAATTTTTCCTTTACCCTATTATCTGATTATCCTATTACCTGATTACTATGGGTAAATTTTATTTTCTATACATTTGCTATATATTCTATTGTTATTTATTATGTTATTTTTTCCTATCCATTTTAATTTTATTGTCAAATTATGTATGCACGGTTGTCTTTATTCTATTTTATTCTCATACAAAATATTATATTTTTTTATTTTTCTTTTAATATTAATACAATATTATGATTGATTATATATATATGCACATGTGTGTTATTTACATTTTTAATTCTCCCATTCTATATATTCATTAATTTATATTTTAACTGATTTATTTATCTTCTTTGTATTTTTAGCATTATTATATACTTATTATAGATATATAATGTACATTTATTTATATTGTGAATTACTTATACTATGTTACTATTTATATACTGGATTTATGTTGCTTCTAATTTTATGTATTGTAACACATTATTTTTGTTTATATTTATAAATGTTTTTTTATTTTATTTATTTTATTATGTTTATTTATTTTCTTGATTTACGTTTATTTAATTTATATTATTTATTTTATTTATTTTTATTTATTTATTTATGTCATTTATATTTTGTTACTTATATTGGATTTATATTTATTTTCATTTTGAATATATAATGTTTATTTGATTTATATTTTTATAATACTTTTTTTTCTTCCCATTAATTTTATCATAATTATAATTATTATTATTATTTTAGTTTGATCCATGGTTAATCTTATTAAACTCGAGTTTACCACTATTGATATCCTGAGAAAAATTATCTGTCTTAAATTTTGGATGCTGAAATCCACCTAGATGCCAAAGGTCTAAAGAATATTATTTTACCTAAAAATTAAGTAAGCAGTCACGACAAAACTAAAGCCATGACTTTCTTTCGCCACCATTTACATGAAAGGCTAAAAACTGAATACTTAACGGTTAAAGATCCGTTAGAATTGTGAAATAATTTGAAAGAACGGTATGATCACAAAAAAAGGGTAATATTTCCCAAAGCTCATTATAAATGACTTTATTTGAGGCTACAAGATTTTAAATATGTATCTTAATATAATTCATCTATTTTTAAAATAAGTTCTCAAGAACTTTGAATTTAGTAACTATGGGTATTTTCAATAAAACAAACAAGTCATCCATAATTTTATATCATACATAGAAAGAGAGATACAAAAAAGTAGAATTTTAAAAAAATTACACTAAGATCCTATATAAATGATTTAATGATTTAAAAATCTCAAGTAATATAAATTTATTATCAATTCTTACACTTAAACTTATCTTTATTAGCTCCTTAATTAACAAAGACTTTTGATTAATTAAGTCACTTGTTTAGGACATCATAATAATTCCCCTAGAAATAAATAAGCTGTTATTTTGTATAATATGACATTAGATAATACGAAAGCAATTAGAATTTGCTCGTTGTTCAGTTGCTCTTAATAACTACAACTCTTGAATTCAGAGGATCAATCAAAAGGCCTCGCCTTTAGCCTTTAGCAAGAGGTTTCATTTCCTTCATGAAAAGCCTTGAGAGTGAGCTAGAGCTCTGAGGAGCGATTGGCATATTCTTGAACTAATGCCCCAAATAATGATGGCCTCTGAAGCAACTTGGAGGGTTTATCAAATTCTTTTGCTCTCCCTATCACAACAGAACACAACAAACTTTAGGATTATGCCATATATAATTACATATATCCACTATAACAATAATTATTATTAATGGAAGTTCAAGTCTTATGGCGGGAGAGTTTCCCCCAACACGAATCCAAATAGAATACCCGCATCTATGACCAGAACCCTATCACAGTCCATGACTGTTGGTATTCTGTGAGCAATGCTAATGATGGTGCATGCTGCAAAGTCCTCTCTTATTATCTTTTGAATCACTGCATCAGTTTGTGAATCCACCGAAGCCGTCGCTTCATCCAAGAACAAGAGCCGGCTTCGCTTAAGCATAACCCTCCCCAAACACAGTAACTGCCTCTGTCCAACACTCCAGTTCTCTCCATTATCAACCACTGTACAACAGTTCAATCACATTCATTCCTCATCATTAATTTTAAAGGAAAAGAACCCTAGATATATAAAAGAAACTCATATCTTTCAAACCTAAAGAGTCCAGTTTCTCTGGCTTGGAAGCCACGGCATCTTTCAGTTGACAACGCTCCAAGCTCTACAACAAAATCATTCAAGTTTAGGGGGGAAAAATCAGATAATTAGTTGTATTAAGCTTAAGTGTGGTTGCGAGAACAAAACGGTTGGAGCACCTTCCATATGTCTTCATCTGAATATTGTCCCGTTGGATCAATGTTGCTCCTAACAGTGCCCTCAAAAAGAACGGGCTCCTGGGGAATGATACTGAAACGAGACCTGAGGTCGTGAAGGCCTAATGCAGTTATGTCGATGTCATCGATGATTATTCTTCCTCCTGAAGGTTCTACTAGCCTGAAGAACACTTGGATTAAAGTAGATTTCCCACTTCCTGTTCTTCCAACAATACCAATCTTTTCTCCCCCACTAATACTCAATGTGATGCCTTTAAGAACCAAAGGAGTGTTGGCACGATACCTGACCTGTTTGCCACAAAATGCATACAATATAATGATGGAGATGGAAACTCTAGCACAGGATACTAAGTCCCACATGGGATGCTTGGGATATTTAAATAGGTTGGTTCTTCCACCTCAACAGCTAGCTTTTAGTAGGGTTCCCCATCCTCCTACTTATATACTCATCAGGCAGTAATCAGAATGTATATATAGTTTCAATTTCAATTCAATCTAAATGATAATCGGCTTGGTGATATGCTAGAGTTACCTGCAAGTCTTTGACATTAACATGGCCGTGGGCAGGCCAATTCCGGGGAGGCAGGCGATCTTTAATACGCCATTCTGCTTCAGATGGAATTGTTGTGAACTGCTTAATCCTCTCCACAGATACCATTCTGTTCTCAATGAAGCAACTCATGTATATGGCCCAGAACAACACAGCATTCAGGGACAAACCATAAGAGAGAGATAAGCCAACGTTTTCTGCATCATGCAACAAAAAGATCCAATTGCACTTTCATCTCAATGAGATTTTGACAGAAAAGAAAAAAATTTGGCCTATACCTGGCTTTATGATATTGCTGGGTAATATAATCATGAACATAGTAGAACTACAAAAGACCAAGCTGCCAAGCAATTCTAAGCGAAAACCCAACCACTCGTTGGAACCATTGTTGTGGAAATCCATGCGCAGATTTTCATTCACTCGCTTAACATTTTCTTCACAAAATTCCCTCTGCTTTTTGAATGCACGGATTGTCATGACCCCTGAAATGCTTTCTGAGAAGTGATGAATAACCGGTGCTTTAGTTATTGAATCCAAGCGAGTCAATTCGCGAGATGAAGAAAGGAAATAACCCTGCAACATTAAATGTAGACACAAGTTATTAAGGTAAACGAGATACGCATGCTTGGGAACATTGGCCTTCTGACAAAGAATCGTCATATCATACCCGATACCATATATTCAACCAAATCAGAGGAATCAGCAAGAAAACTGTTGGCCAAGAATTTTGACATGTCACAATGAAGATGCTGAGCACTGTGATGTACATGGAAATCACAATACCAACAAAAAATGGGAGAAACACATCAACATTAGTCTGATCAGTGGATGCCTGCACAAGTTTAAACCCAAAGGAAAATTAAAATCAAAACAAACGTCCGCATGGATTAGGTTCTTTCTTAGAGAACTAGCTTCTAACATAGCATACTTGACCAATGAGAACTTACCCTACTTAAAATTCTTCCGGAAGGTGTGGTATCAAAGAAAGACATGGGTGCATGAAGGATGCTGTTAAGAATCTGAGAGAAGAAAATTTGTGCTGTCTTAAGCCCCAAGATGGTGACAGAGAAGGATCTTATAATCACCAAAACAACTGAAACTGCGGCAAAAATGGCGTAGACGGAGATAAAAAGAGACGGGTTAAAGACTCGAGCTTGCTCTTCCGAGGTTTCATATGCCAGCCAATAATCACCAGCCATCAAAGATGCTTGCCATATCAAAGAAATGAGAATTACTCCGGTAATTCCCCACCACCCATAAGCCTCAGTACAATACAGTTTATAAACATGCAGGCTCACTTTGCCAGTTTCCCTCTCTTCATCTTTGATGAGTTTAGAATTTTCCTTGCCGCCGGCCTTGGGTTGGTCGAGAGAATTGCTTTCACCATTGGTCTCTGTCAAGTTAGAAGCTGGCTTTGGAGATCTGGGAGATTTCGATGGTCTGGGGGAATTTTCACCAGGCATGTCTTTGCCTTGTTCTACAAGTTCCATAGAAGTCTCATGCGCCGCTACCAGATCTCCGAAATCCATTCCAGAATTTAATAGATTGTTATACTTGCCCGATTGGACTATCATTCCGTCTCTCATCACCTTTAAGCAAAACATCACATCAATATTTTCATTCCCTTCGAAGTCAAAACAAAAATAACAAAGAACTCACCGTTATAAGGTCAACATTATGCAGGAAGTCAACTTGGTGTGTTACAAGAATAACAGTCTTGGCTTTTAGAGCTCCCCTAACACATTCCTGTTTAAAATTAGTCGGATTAGGACTAAAAGTGACATAATGGTATGTGCTGAGCTGAAAGCAAGGAAAAGGATAAAATCTACCAAGAAATACTTCCAAGTGGAGAATCTCCGAAATACTGAACTGATATTTTATTTCACTGATATGCTAACCTTAGAGCTGTTAGCATATTCACAATGCTGAATAATAACGAAATAAAATGAGAAAATAATCAAATCTCCCTAATGTCTCGGGAACAACTTGGAAATAGACGTTAAGGGACTTGGCGGACCTTAACTGACATAGTGGTCCTGTTATTTAGCAAACAGACTTAAAAATAATAAAATAAATAAGACTAATTCAAATTTCAACTTCTCTCCTATTCTCAACTCTGATAAGTGATTAGTGGCCTTATCACATAACAAGAAGAATGTTGATAGCAAGAGATTCATAAAAGCTTGAGTTTGAGAATACCTGCCTTGAATATTGCAGAGCCGGTATGAGCATCGACAGCGCTGAAGATATCATCAAGAAGATAGATATCACAGTCTTGATATACAGCCCTAGCAAGTTGTATTCTCTGCTTCTGTCCTCCACTAAGGTTGATGCCACGCTCTCCAATCTCTGTCTGATCGCCGTCCTCCATCATTTCCAAGTCCTTGTCCAAGCAACACACTCTCACAACTTCACTGTATTTCTGTCCGTCCATCGGTAATCCATACAGGATGTTATCTTGAATTGTCCCATTTTGAATCCATGATGTTTGAGCTACGTATGCCGTACTCCCACAAACCCGAACCTGCCACACAAGTATATATCAATAAAAAGTTGTAAGAAGCCGCGCTATATACAAGACTGTATGTAATCAAGAAACCATACCTTGCCAGAGACTTTGTGCATCTCACCAAGAATTGATGCTAGGAGAGAAGATTTTCCCGAGCCGACGGTGCCAACAATAGCGGTGAGGTCGCCCTTTTTTATATTCAAATTAATGCTTTTCAAGTCATAATCCCCCTTACTCTCATCATCGTCCCAGCTAAACGTGCCATCTTTGACATCTACAGCAGTTTGTCCATCGCAGTCTTCCTCTCTCTCTACCGAATTATCTGATAATTCCTTACTCATCATATACCTATCCAACCTCCCAAGTGATATAATGGCTTGTGAAAGAGAGATCATTGATTGTGGAAATGTCCTAATAGGTTCCTGCAATATTTTAAAGATTGTTGTCGTGGTGAAAACCGTGCCTGCATCGAGTGGAACTCCAAGCAAAATCGCTGTCCCAAACGTTAGAGTCGATATCAATAGTGGTGTGCTCCACATCACAATAATATTCCCAGATATTGAATACATAAACTTAGAAAGCCAGCTGAATTCCGACTCACGAAAACCCATAATCCTCTTATTGAAATGCTCTTCCCATGCTTGGAACTTTATCACTCTCATGTAATTTAGCATCTCATTAACAGCCTTCATTCTCGAATCCCGATTCTTCATCACATTGAACTGGAACCGGTTGTTTCTTCGAGTACCGAATATGACAAACACAAGAACACCCAGAATTCCAAGTAAAGCTGTGACCACCGCAGCACCCAAGTATTTGTAAAGCAAAAATAAGGCAATCCCAACTTGAAATGGCATCATCCACACAGCATGAAGCTGCAACATCATATCAGAAAGCTGTTGTGCATCCACAGCCATATAATTCACGATATTTCCAATACCATGGTCTTGTCTTGCTGAACAAGACAACCTTAGCCCTTTCTTGTACAATGATGTAATAAGAGAGCATCGGATAAGCATTCCCAGTTTCTGAGAGTTGAAGTTGAAATGATGAGTGGCTAAAACTTCAACGAATTTCGCAACGAGCAGGATCAACACGAGGTAATATCCTTCATACATAGAGCTTCTCTTACCTGCTGTGAAATCAACGAAGCTTTGGATGAGAACAGGACCAATGAACATAACACTGAGTCGAACAACAGCAAGAAAAGCAGTGAATGCCGCTTCCTTCCAGAAGCATCGAAGCAGCGTGATTAGAACAGGATGCTTCGAGCTTTCTTGCGGCTTAGGCCATTTCTGTTCAAACAAAACTGACATTCTTTCAGCTCTGTGTTCTGGTGAAAGTGTTGGCACTTGATCAATCTTCAAAGGAGATTTGTAACCTTTGCTCAACAATGGATTTATCCACAGCCAAAATGCCTTGGATGCTATAGAAGCTGAGGCAAAACCAGTCACGTTTGATTTCACCCCAGTTTCCCCATCGATTAGAGATTCAGTTTCCTGTGTGAAGCTGATCCCAGTGGATCCTTTAATGGCAACAAGAAAGAGAAAAAGAGAAAGAGGGAAGGAAATGAAACAGACAGTATCATCGGTCCTAAAGTCGAAGCCTCCTTCAGTTTCTTCCACAGAGACCAAACGCACAGCCCCAGAAATTAGGAACAAACAAGTGAAAACGAAGTTCACAATCCAAAAGATTCGAAATGGAATCGGGTGAGAAACAGCTTGAAATCTCTTTTCATGAAAGACTAAGATTGTGAGAATCGCATGAGTCACGGCCTGAACTAACCAAAACGATCCATCGACTTGCTTCCATGGAACTTGCGTGTCTCTGACAAAAACCACAACACTCGCAACAGCGTACAATATAGTCAAAACAGCCGTCACAATTAGTGTTAGCTTAAACCACGTTGTTGTTCTGATGAAATCTCTGTTATGTCTGATAAGGGGCTTGTTAAGTTCAGCTGCTGGGTCGCCGCCGCCATTAGGGGTGAACCTAGAACAGAGCTTCTTGACGGCAAGCACGAAGAGGACGAGGATGAATACAACATCAACGGCGGACAAGAGAGCTCTTTGAGGACATGGAGAGAGGAAGACAAATTCGAGCCATTGAGTAGCACCTGGGGCTTGTTTTACAGGTGAAGAACATGAGAATGAAGTGATCCAAGTTGCAGAAGAAGACATGTTTCTGCGGAAAAACTCCAGCTTGCGACCAAATGTATTGCTATCCTTTTTATATCCTCATAGTTTCCTGTTTATCTGTGCCAAAAACGAACAAATCATAGTGAATTATTATCAGAAAGATGAAAATGATCTCTGCAAAATATGGGGGACAAACAGAAAAAGTTTAAAGCCGCGAAAAGGTAATATTGAGATGACAATATCATTATTATTGACTCCTTTTGAGACCTTCCACAATCCTGTAAAGCTCAAATCAAACTCAGAAAAGTCGAACTAAAATCTGGGGAGGAAAAACAGAAAAACAAACAAGACACATATATCATTCCCGGCAAAAATACAGGGACATGGATTTAAAAAAAAAAACCCATAAATTCTGGGAAGTAGAAGAGAAAGCACATGCAGTGGAAAATTTGGAAATGCATTTTTTTATTATTAATAATAACAAATAAAATCGTCTAGAAACTGAGAAGAACAAGAGAGGCTGACTACCCAAACAACTCATATATATTCAAGGCGGCTTCAAAAGAGACTGATGATCGCACAGCGAAATATCATGTTCAAAGGATCAAATCAAAACTTCCGCTGAGAAAGTAAATAAACACGAGAACTTAGACGGTACACGTTTGACAACTTTTGGCCACGAGTTTCCACAGAGAACAGAACAATCTTTGAGTAAGAGGGGACCCACCTCACCACACCAAGAGGCTTTCTGCTACTTATTTTTATTCTGATTTCTCAGAAAGAGGAAAGGCCGATTGGACTGAACAGGAAGGAGGAGAAGCAGAGTAGCAATATCCTTTCCAGAGTTCCAGTTTCTAAAAGGAGGAGGCTCATTTATTTAAGTAACTACATAAGTATATGCCTTATGAATAATATTATGATTTTATATAATTTTTTTTATTGTACTTATTGAATAAATGAATATTCATACATTGAGGCTCAATACTCATTTTTTATAATATACGAATAATCAAACTATGTATATTATAAATTGTCAAAATTAATTAAAAGTAATAAATATATAAAATAATTAATTAATACAGTAAAACTAACCACTAATTATTAGAGAAAAAATAGAAATGTTAATAAATACTTTAGAAAGATCATTATTGTAATAGGAATAGATCAAGGGAGTATTTGTACTGGTCAAAATAAATTGAGAGTAAAAGTAAACAAACATAAGGTAAAAGAGGTTGTCTTTCAAAATTGTCTCCTTTAAATTTTTTTATTTTTGAAATTATATTTTAAACAAGTCTTTTTATTTTAAACCACATAGAATATAAATATAAAATAAAATAAATATCAAAACTAACTTATATATTTAACTTAAAATATAAAATAAGAACCCCTAAATTAATCATCCAAATTTTATAATTATAAAATAATAAATTATTCAGATGGGATATGAATGGATACTATAAAGACAAGCCTTGGGCTGTCAAACACAAATAATGAAGCCCCACTTTCTCTAAAGTCAAAATCAATCACTTCAAATAAACAACGTGGAGAATTTGTAATCTTGTTACTCTTCCACACAAACAAACTAGAGAAGTGACCCCAGGACACCTTGCCATTCTGAAAAAATTTAGAATTTTCTTATAAATAAATATATATTTACGACATTATGACATCAATACATCAGTTTTGAAAGCGATATATTCGATATGGTTGGCCCAAGCACATATATATATATATGGATATTAAATATCGAATTTGTTATGAAAGAAAAGTATATTAATTTATTTATAGACAAACTGTCAACTAGAAAGAGCAGAGAAAAACCTCACGCAGACCCGGGATAAATATTCCTTCCAACACAATATCTTAATTATAGCACCAAAATAAGCCTATAGTATAGATAAAAAAAAATAAACATATACCTCTTAAGTCTTGTACATAAACAATAATTTGATTTTAATTTGTCTAAAAATTAAACTTTCAAAAAAAAAAATTGGGGTGAGATAGAGACCTCACATATACATGTGCGGAGATAAATATTGCCTCAAACACTATATCTAAACTATTCTTCTGATTCTAGCAAAAGAAAAAAAAAAGTTTATTTTAGCCATTTCCCTTACATATCATTTATTACGTAACACCTTTGTCATTTATGAATTTGAATTGATTTATTAAGTCATTAAATAATTACCTAGGTTGCTAGTTGAAATAATTCCCGCCGCTAGACATATACTTCCACCGGTGCTTTTTACAAGAAATAATTATTCTAAATATAAAAAAATAAATATTTTCTATTCAAAATTTTAAATTGACCTTTTTATTTTTACTCTCATCAAAATATTCATCTTAGGCAAAATATACAAAATTTTCTTAAATTTTAGATCAGCTACGTATAATTTTCTTAATTTTTAAAAAATTAAATTAAAGATCATAATATTTTATATTTTGATTATCAAAATATTATTATTAAAATTACTGTTTAAATTAATAGTTTTTGTTATATCATAATTTTTATATTTTTTATTTAAAAAATAATATTTGACACTTCATATCTAATTTTAAATTTGTTTTAAATACTTAAAATAAAATATTTATAAAATATAAAATATTTAAATAACACTTGACACTTAACTATAATTTAAAATAATTTTTAATACTTTAAAAATATAAAATATTTTAAAAATTATTTAAAATATTTATTTGACCATGTATTATTTAAATAATGTAGTATATAATAAAAAAATATAAAAATTATGATATCTTACAAATCGTTAACTTAACCATAATTTTAATAACATGAGCTTAATAATCAAAATATAAAATATTAGAATCTTTAATTTATATTTATAAAAGTTAAAGAGATCATACGTAATTAACTCAAAAATTACAAAAATTTTATTTATTTTAGCCCTTTACTTATTAGTTTTGTAATAAATTTTAATTCAGTTATCGAGGCACTCTTTATAAACAAAGGTATAATTAAAAAAATATATATTTTATATATTTATTAATTTTAACTAATATTTTAAACTATATAATTTTGCTAGTTATTTGTTGCTTATAAAAAAATGCCCGATGGTGTACCAATTAATTAGCTTTGCAATTGAAATTTCACAAACCACATGCACTGAAAAGGTCAAGTCAAATTTTTTTCATTTTTTAAATGAATTATTCTTATTATATATATTTCTAACACTTATTTATAAGCCACTCTTAGTATATACAGATCAAATAAAATTTTAAATCTCATTAATTATATTATAAAATTTAATAATTTTTTAATTTTATTCTTATTTAATTATACTTTATAGTAATAAAGTTAACATAATAATAATAAATAAAAAGTAAAATTATTCATATAAAAAATTTATTTCTCCACACTTTAAATAGGATAAAAATAAACATTATCTATGTATTTTATAAATAAAACTAAAGAAATAGAATGAACAATAATCCCCTCATATTATTATCTGTTCTATTAAAACAAATATATTTTTTTTTCTAAAATTATACTTGAAACACTCACAAAGGAATAATAATAAAAATTGTAATTATTTGAATATAAATATATTCCAAAAAAGTCAATGACAAAAAAATAATTCTCCCTGTCTATTTGTGATTGAAAATTAATGGAATCAATATATAAATCATCAATTATTTTATTATTATTTTCAAATCTTAGTTTGCGACATAACAAAACATTATCAACTTTTAGAGCAAGCAAACCCATTAGACTCTTGACTGATTCGAATCTTACAAATGTGCAGAAATATTATAAAATGTACAACTCACTTATTCATCATAATTATATTCGCATTTAGAAAATCATGACAAGAAAACTCTCAAATTAAAATTTTAAAAAAAAAATTAATCTAAATTTTAGTATAGAAAAATTTTAAAATAAACAGCCATACTTGTTCAAAAGTACTTTTAGACCAAATCATAATTTAAAACTAATATTTTAGATAAGATATTGAGATTAACTTCTGAAACAGTAAAAAATTTATAGACTATCCAATTACTATTTTTATTCTTATTTTTTCTTTCACCCTCTCTCCTCTCTCTTCTCCATCATTTCTCATCTTTCTTCTTTACTCTCACTCCTCACTTCTCTCTCTTCTCTCCTCTCTCCTCTCTCTTATTTTTAATAAAATCATACTATTTCTAATAATTTTTCAATTACAAAAGTTATTCTAATAATAACTATCTAAACACTCATTTATTCAGAACCATTTTTTTTCATAAACTCTTCTCCAAAAACCCTTTTCTAAAAATTATTTAAAAGCTTCTTTTTTTTCATAAATCTTTTTCTAAACTCTTATCCAAACATACCCTAAATTATTTGATAATAATGATAACCTACCCCAAAAAATTAAGAATTTTCTCTTTCAACTACCCTCAACTGCCCTCAAATTTTGGAATATATAGTTTAAGTTAAAGATTAAAGAATTAAAAGAAATTTCAAAATATTGTCATGGCAATTTCATTAAGCAATAGAAGAAGTCAACAAAAAACAAAAGGAAACTGGGCAAGAAAATAAAATTAAACGAAACTATATTTAGTTATTTTCTTACAGATTTCAATTTATTTCCTGACAAAATATCAATAGCCATAATATCAGATTCCAAATTAAATTAACCTCTAAAGATAGGATATTCACGATGTGCATGAAAATTTGAGCCCAGATTTTATGGACGGCAGTCACCTACTGCTAAATTTAATAAGAATATTAAAAATCAATATATATATATATATATATATATATATATATATATATACACCCACCCTATATCACAAAGGATGTCTGTTAAGTTCATTAACAATATTAATTTTATATTTTATAATAGTTCTGCTCTTGATTCTTGAACAATGGGAGGATAGACTCAGTTCACCAAAAGTCCAAAACTGCAAGCTCGTAACACAATATTTCCTTTTGACCTACAATACTACTACAAAACAACGTGACTTCAACAAATTTAGGAAAATTAAATAATAGTTAATTTATTAAATATATTATAAGTTGAATTTTATTTTTAACTTTATCTATATCAAATTAAATTTTAAATGACTGAAAAAATATAAAGAAGGTAACCAAATTTTAAGGATTAATTATGAAGACAAAATTAATAAATAAATATTAATTATTTTGTAAATAATTTATATTTTAGATTAAATTATTCTTCTAGAAACTACCTATATTCTATATTATAGGGGGAGGGGGGAGTATATTAATTTTTTAAATAGGTTCCTTTAATCATTTATATTTAGAAATAGTTTTCATACAAACCTCCTAAGAAAGTACTGAAATATGTTTCTTTACATATGAACTCACAACTTCCCAACCCAAATTTTAAGATCAACATCTATGCCGTCCTTTCAGTAGATATATATAGAGTGGAAAGAATCGATCTGTTGAAGAAGTGAATTCACAGAAAGCAGCGAGGGAGGAAATTAAGTTTAAGTATCAGGTAATCAGTAAATAAGTCATCACAATAAGAAATCAGTATCATGTGGTAGGGTGGTGCAAGAAATGAAGAAAATACATAAAAGAGAAGAGAAAGAGAGGTAAAGGACTTACAAGGAGGGTGTTGTGAGGACATACATGTATGTGAGGCTCGAGAGCTGAAACACACCCAATAATATAAGAAGCAATCAGAAGAAGAAGAGTTGTTCGATCCTGAGGCTGAGGAAAACTGAAGACAAGTGATGAATCTGATGATTCTGATAAGAGAGAGAGAGATGTGTGGTGTATGTGCGGGGTATAAGTAATGAGTAATTACTCCTACTACAGTACTGTGAGGCTGAGATTGTGAATTAATGTTTCAGAGAGTGTGGGAAAAACATATAAGGTCCTTACAATACAATTTACAAGAAGAGGGCTCAGAGCCAGACTTGAGAGAGAAGAGGCTCTTCAAGTTTCCATGCCAATACCAAACGACAAGGCACGGGAGGGGATGCCAATAGTTTTATTTATTATTACAATGAACCTCTTTTTTCTTAGTCAATATCTCATTCATCTATCCCCTTACCCCTACCCCTTTTCCTCTACCTCAGTTACTTACAACCCGGCCAAAAAATATTAAAAACCTGGGCCCCGTTCCCTTTCTTTTCATTAAAATATTTGCCCCATGTTTCTACATCCAATGACTTGTCCCCTTACCCTACCCTCTCTAGTTTTTATTATAAAGTAACAAATTTTCATTAATAGGTATTTTTTCCTTTTTATAAATTATTTACTTATTGTCAGGAGATATTAAGTTAATAAGGATGTTCAAAGAGAGTAAAAATAAATACTTTATGATGATATATTCTAGTGTAATTAATAGGAATAATATTAAAAATTACTTAAATTTTAGGAAAATTTTAATGATTTTAAAAAAATTGTTTGTGTGTGTAAATTAGTAGTTGATGTCTTATAATATGAACCAGAGGGAGTACATAAAATCAACCATTTATGCTTTATTCAGATGAGAAGAAAAGTTAGGAGAAGAGAATATGGGCAAAAGGGAAAATATTATCACTCCTTATATTTAGATGAATAAGAGAAATTAAACATAGGGAAAGAAAATGAGCCAAATATATAAATGGCTAAAAGTCCTCCATCTCTATTTTTTCTGTATATAAGCTTATATTTTAAAATAAAAGATATAATTCGTGAAGTACTTTAATTACATTTTAAATTTTATCTACATATATACACATATCTTAATAATAAGATTGGAGCTCATTGTTATCAAATTTATATATATCAAACATGTTTTAAATAATCATATATCTCACTTTTTTATCAATTGAATTTACAAATGATGGTTCCTATCAGATAATTTGTTTTGAACCCTTGAGGCGACTAAATGGGAGAGTTCAGGCAGGGTATTTTTTTTTTTTCCACCCGGTTCACCGGAGCTTTATCCCGACTACATCCGGATCCGACCCGCGTCGCGCACCTAGCTATGGTGAGTGAGTCTCCCAACGAAAATTTTTTGCGTACGCCAAGGCTCAAACTCGAGACCTCACTTAAGCGATACCGAGTCACTTACTACTCAGACCAACTCCTGTTGGTTTCAGGCAGGGTGTTATTGTAGAATGCACATCTCTAAGCTGGCTTATTGGGTTTGGGCTCGACCAAATTTTTATGCTATGTTGGGCTTGGGTTTTAAATACAACATAACTTTGTTTGCAGGGGAAGTTCAAAACAAACACTGATACTAGACTAATTTTTTTTTTTGATATAAGATACTAGAATAATTTGTTTCCTCTATTTTATCTTAGTCCATGATTGGAAACAGTCGCACATACACTCTAGTACATGTTCCCCGGCGCTGAGGGAATCCTGAAGGGCAGGGGATTTCATGACATTTCAGATGGGTTGTCTTGTGCTTCTAACAAGTTGCTTCATAACATACAAATCAATATTTGAATCTCTAGAGGTACCTATATTTATATTTAATCATTGATAATATTTTAAATATAATTATCAAGATGACTATACTTTGTAACAAAAAAAAATAAATAAATAAATAAACATGCTGAAAAGTTTGTGTGTGGGTGTAATCTTTTATTAATCAAGTTCCTAAAATTTTATAACCATACACAATTAGTCATTATGGTGTTATTTCTCCTTCAGACCATAAGTATTTATTGTGCATATGAAATTTTAAGGACTTGATTGATAAAAATTAAATTTTTGGTACCAAATTGATAGCTAACATAAATTTGAGGGATCAAAAGTTTCACTATCCCAATACATATGCACTAATATTTGATATTATATTTTTTAGCGGGGGCTTGTGAGATTTTATCGTGTAGAAATTCACTTGTTTCTCTAATTCACAAATATAAAACGAAATCATGTTTTTCATCAAATTGATGTGTTTCATTGATCGGATTCTAATTGAGTGAGTGATAATTGCATAAATATAAGTAGAATATTTGGTATTTTATACTATTGAAGATAAGTAGCTAGTTGGCAAGACTACAATTCCCTATTCTACCAGAAAGTGAATTCAAATCCTACTATTCATGCGATCATATATATAAACTCTTATTCTCACTCGTAGAAATGATCAAAGGAGATGACTATCTAATATATGATTTTATAGCTCGCTTGCAAAGAGTTTTTAACTTAATTGTTTGTGATCACTTTTTTACAATAAAATTATATTATGTAAAGATTACCAACTTAAAAAGAAAAAAAAAATATCCCCACCATACAATTTAAATAATAGAGAAAACTCAAAATTTTCAAATCATGAAAGCCTTACCTTTAAACCCCGAAAGAATAAAGAAATATTCTTGATATCCCACTGATCTACATCTTAATCACTGTATTGGAAAGCATACACCAACTCATTCATTCTAACATTTTTAAGTACAATGAACCTTCTAGAAATCAGCTATAAATTTTGCCTAGACATCTACATCAAGCTTTTCAAGCATCAAGACATGCACACTTGAGATGAAGATCCATTCTAGGATTGCCCCAATAAAAGTAAGACCATCACTATCCAAAAGCAAGGAGATGCCTAACTAAAGAGAGAATAAATCTTGGACTAAATTTTAGTCCCTATATTTTTCTTTAATTATAACTCAATCCTTAAACTTTACTTTAATTCGACATAACTTAATTCTTAAAATTTGACTCGGTACAACTTTATTCATATAGTTTTAACTATTTAAAACATTAATCTCTAATTTTTAAAAAAATAACTTTAGTTCTTGTAACTTCATTTTTTTAAATGTAAGGACCAATATTTTAAATGATTAAAATTATAGAGATTAAATTTTAATTGAGTCCAAAATTATAGAGATTGAGTTACACTGAGTTAAAATTTAAGAACTAAATTATAAAAGAGTCAAAACTACATAAATCAAATGATTAACTTCCACATAAATCTTTCTATATCCGCCATATTGTGGTTCTAGGCCTGCAAGGGATTTGAGTCTCATGACTTTGTATTCATTCTTTGGAGTCGCAAAGGAACAGGCTTCTCGAAGTCAGAGACACTAATGTTACTCAAAACCTCAGGCTTCGTAGGAAGCTGAGATATTTTCTCCAAAATTGCCATATCTTCAGATAAAACATAACCATACACAGTATATTGCTTCTTCCACTCATTGTGATTAGCAAGGCTGATGAAGAATTCTGAACCAGAATCAACCCATGCAACAGATCCCCTACTTATGGAAGGACATAATTCTTTTGGAATATCCCTGAATATAGAACCTTGAGCTTCAAATGTTCCTTGAATTAGTACAAAAGGAGGACCAAGTAAAGCCTACATAAGCAATTAAATCCATAAGCATATCATATGAAGATTAAAACGTCTGTAGCCTAGGCCTCAGAGCAAAGTTGTATAATTATTAGGGAAAAACGCAAACAATTCCTTCGACTTTCTTAACTGGAAAATACTTCCTTTACTTATCAATATTCCAGATTTGAACCTGTTCATTTAATCATTTCCCTGTTAACCCTGCTACTATCAAAGTGACCTCAAACACTGCCATTTGTTACATGGAACACTCCCGGAATGTCTAGAAACAACAATTGACAAACCCTAGGTGGCACCTCAAGTAACAGGGTCAACGGGAAACTAAGCAGAAGGGTATAAATTTTGATAGGTGACAGATGAAAAGACTTTTCTATCTTTCAAATTTGATCAGTGTTTACAAATAGCTCTAAATTGAAGGATGATATCTGCAATTTTACGTAATGGAATGAAAGAGCAAGACAGTAAGCAATTTATCAAGGAACTGCCGTTATATTTCTCCATCCTAAAACAAAGGTAATAATAATTTCAGCACACAGGCGATGTGATGAAGATGAAGCAGATGAAGATAAGTAAGGAACCACTAATAAAAGGTGGCTTCAAAGAGAGCGACATCCTGTTTTTCTCCTCTTTTGGTTTGCATTTTTAGCCAAGAAGCAGGAAGTCGAGCCACAAAATGTTGACTGTTGAGCATAAGAAACTTATATAGCAGAGTAAAAATATAAAAAATGCTTCCGGGAAATATTATAATAATTGAAGTAATTTGTTCTATGGACGAAAGGATTAAGGCTTGATTACTTTTTAACAGGAATACATAAATGAAAGAGACAAACATTATAATAATAAGACATCTGACCTAGTAGGGCATCAGTTTGAATCCTTTAAATAGACTTTAGAAAAGATAACATAAATGAAAGAGAGAAAAGGTTAATTAATTAATAAAGGTAGTATATTTTCTAAATAGGACCAACTCTAATTTCTAAATAATTTGTCCCACTAAGAAGTTTTATTTTATTATAACATCTTGCTATTTTCAATGTTCATAAAGAAAACGACAGGATGGTATTTGGTATCCAGCAAGAGAAGTACAAAAATTAGGTACCACAGAGGGAGAGAGGGAAATTTTCAGCCATGATTTACCCATCAAATGATCCCTTTTACAAAGAGATTGAACAGAAAGAATTAATGAAAAGCAAAGGCAATTTTGGGATACGGATATAAGGGTATATATGTTATATATTTCAATATTTTAGACGATGAGTATGGTTATCTTGAGTTTTAAACACACAGTATAAAGATATTTATAAAAATCGACCAAAATATTAATATTTTAATAAGTTTTTAAGTCATATAGAAATATTTTGACGAAAAAATATACTAACACAAATGGTAAAATGTGATATGCATCATGAAGTACAATGCCTGTATTGTATTGGACACGTATTGGGTAAGTTTATTTTTTTGAAGTACCAATGCTTCATAGATTTTGTATAATCATTAGTCATTACTATTTTGGCCAAAAAAAAAAAAATAGTCATTACTATAACACGTTGATCCTTACATATTTTTGGTGGTTTCCATCTGAGTCCCAAAATCTTCCTCATTTTTCAGCACGATAAAAGTGGCATCCGACACAATGTTTCAATGCCAACAGCTCAAGAATGTAGGAAACGGACTGTGGAGAGCAATCAGGCAAAAGCTGCATACCAGGAAAGGATAAGTTTAAAGACAACACACATGCCATTCCAATCTAAAAAAAATAAAGGAAAAATTACTTTTAAATGCTGCATAAGTTCACAAGGACCAAGAAAAAATAAAGATGGAAACCGCTTGAAATTTAAAAAACTTAAATTTCAAAATATTCCCACCAAGTGGTAGCAAGAACACAAATTTTGGCTTCCTCCTTTCAATACATCTCAAAGAACTATTGGAACCTTGGATTAACAGGAAACAGTATATCACAGTGAAAGTCAAATACAACTTAATACTTAAACAAGCACAAATCGATAGCTTTCTAGGGCAAATGTAGAAGAGAAGCTTACAACTCATTAAGAGGAATTCGGGATTTAGGAACGCCTTTAGGAAGACAAAAGAATTACTTGTAGTGCATCAAAAGTAAAGGGTAGTATAACTGTCTGAGGTCAAAACATCAATATAAAGGTTAAGTACTCAATGTTATACACAATATTATATTTTGTTAGTCCTTTTGAATAGTTAAAATTAACTTCATCGTTCATTTTAAATATGGGAGTTGTGTATAGAAAAATGAAATTGGCATGATAGCATGTATGTGTCCATATTTCACATTTTTATAGCATTTATGTACTTTTTGAAGCAAGTCTAGGAATATGCTTACATTCGATCAACTAGTAATAGCAAACAGATATATATTAAAGTAAATGATCATGCTAAGCATACAGGGTACAAACTATATATGGCAAAATCAAGTAAAGAAAAATATATATAATATTAACAGAGAAGAACTTACTGTTACACGAAGAATTCCATATTCAGTTTCCAGACCAACAATCCCCTATCAGTACAAATATTTAACAAAAAAATATAAATAAGTAGCTAATAGACGTACAAATAAAAGTTTAACATTCATATACTGCTTTCATTATCTTACACTTCAATCCCAAACAAAAGAATGCTAATAATAAATTCTGAGCATGTTATTTTGACCATCATGCCAGGCTTACATATTAAATGCATTTCTAGACAGAAATATAGCATTTTGATGGTACAAATTATATCTATTTAGATATAACAAATGTTTAATTATTCATATGGTCCCTAAAGTTTTATCAAAACTTTTAATTAGATTCCTATAGTTTTAAAAGTTTGTAACTGAATCCTTATGTCAATAAAATAGGTTTAGTTGAAACCCTGTTGTTTTGGAGGCATGATATCATCATGAAGAAACTGTGATATAGCAAAGGCATGTATTTTTGGAGATTGATAGTAGTATGCCACATCATTCTACCCTTTACAGATACCATTTGAATCATTCCAAAAAATATTTATCACTACCTTACCATTTGCAATAAGTTACAAGACTAAGATAACAGATCATATTGCTACAGAAACTATTTTCTCCCATCCAAACCTTTTTCATAGGATAAAGAAACCGTAAAATTTGCAGGGAAGAAAGTGCAGGCAGGTTCTTAATCCAAAAATTTTCTTTTCCTTTCCATACTTAACACAACGCATGCCAAACAGCCATAAATTTCACTCATCATAAAGACATCACACATACAATTGAGATTTCTTACATCAGAATGCGATCATAAGACAACTATGATATCTAATTAACATTAAATAGAAATATTTCAGATCAAAATAAAGTATAAGAACAATGGATTTATAGAATTAAGAACAAACTTGCAATAATTGTACATTTCTCAAGGTAGAATAATACAATATATATTCAAGAAGAGAACTAGCAGATGTAATATGACATTCCTGCCTCTCTCTTTCCGAAGACAAGCCCAGAAGTCCACATAACTAGATCACCTGAGTCAAGTCGTTCAGGGCTCAAAACATTCTTCTGTCTTTTTAACCAACACTGCAACCAAAACAAGTGAAGTTCAGCCTAGGGATATTTTAATATCACATAAACATCAAACAACATCCACTCTAAGAGTATATATTTACAAGAACTGTAATATCATACACCAGCAAAGATACCATCCTATTAAAGCAAATAAGCCTTACCATATTTAATGTCTTAGAAATTTTTGTGATCATTGACTCATGATATTGAGTAATTCTACAAGTAAATTATGTGGGAAATATCGCATAAAAGGCACAATGTAGGTCTATGATCAGATTTTGAGATGAGAATAATCTAGTCAATTAAAGGGAAAAGTGTATGAAATTACTCTGGTCATATTTTGCAATGCCCAGCTTTTGGTACTGAATTAATGTATAGAAAATTGAAATTAACATATAATTGATAATTGTGAGGCAATCTGCTAACTCTATTAGGCATGACAAGGAGAAGTTGTAGAAGGAAAATAAAATTTTCTAATAGAATGTCATGAAAAAACTGGCATCTGTAGTGGTTGAGAAACATCAAAAAGACCTTTCGCTCACAAACTATACCATGCTGCAGAAGTTAACCCCATTAAAGGTAACATTAGGCAAAGGAACAATTACAAGCAGTTAGTCAAAACTCAAAAGTGCCTTCAATTAATCAAAGAGTTTAACTTCCAAATGTCATAGGAACAAGAAACAGATAAAACCATGCAATTAGTCAAACAGTTATCGTAGCACAAGTATGAGCAGAGTAACAGATTTAAATTACCATAAAACCCAGAATTTCCAATAATTTTAAAGACATGGTCAAATATGGCGGTAAACCGAATAAAAATAGGAGCAATACCTCGCCAAATCTAGGTCCACAGGCTTCTCTATCTCCACAAAATACCCAAGGATTACATAAACAAGGCCCACCATCATCCCTACACATAGCCTTACAAGCCTTGCAACAATCCTCCAAAGAATTAAACCTAAATTCTGTACCCTATTTAACAGCATCACCCCAGAGCTCCAAATGCTCAATTCCTCTACAACATTCCTCTTCTTTACTCCCCAAATCCTCGGCAACCCATTCTTGAGCTGAAGAATTTGGTGTGCTGCTGGGTTTGATGATAATGAAAAGGTACAACATGAAATAAGAGATTGAGCCCATTAAGAAAAGGATCAGAAGATCAAATCGACCAAAACCTGGGTCAGTTTGGCGGCGAGCCATTTGAATTTAAGGAATTTTCAACTGATCCAGAAATTGTTCGTCGCAAATCTTTTCCTTTGCTTTCTATTGAAGGTGGCATTGCCAAGCAGAACGACGCGTGCATTGTAAGTTTCTTTCTTTGTTTTTTTTCTTTTACATTTGTAACCGCCCCACCAAGGCATAACGCCTAAGTGTAGAGAATATTTATAGGTGATAAATTTTTATAAACATATTTTTTATTATTTATGTTAATAAGTTTCCAACGACACATTTTTTAATCCATGTTATTCTTCCCTTTCCTTCACCTGAAAAAGGAGGAAATCCTTATTACTATTCGTTTAATAGGTAAGTATAGAATTGATCTCCTTAATTATTTTATAAGTCTCGTGAATAACGAAACAGTAAAATCAATAAAAAAAAATTAACCGGAAAAGACTTTAAAAAATATGAAAGACTAACATTTACAAATGATACAAAGATGTGGGTCTTATTTTGGCATTTTGATTTTAGATGAAAAGACTAAGATGCCCTCCATCTCTCCTCTCTGGTCTCTCCATGCTCTTCTCCGCACAACCTCTCCCTCCATCTCTCCAATCTCTCCTAGCCTTCCACTGTCAACTTTAGATTTGAGTAGTTAGCCTTGTTCCACTTCACGTTGAATCTCTATACCACCTAGCTTTCACGATCCCACGCATGACTCAAAATCTAACTTCGTTTTCAACATTTCCGATGGGTTTTGTCGCTTGCTTCGATATTCTTTTAATATTTGATTTTAAAGGTTGTTGAAGTTTATGAAATATGATTTTTATTTTTATTTTGATGGGAATAAGTAGTTTACCTTTCATCATCGATTGTGTTGTTCTAGTTGAAATTGAAACTCCAGGTTGAAATCAAAACCCATAAGAACGGTGTATTGGAGTTAGAAGAAGAGAAGAAGGGAAAGGAAGAATGAATTCGATGCATGATGGTGGACAGGGATGGTCGTGGTGAGGGGTGACGTTGGGGTTATTGTCATGTATTTGCTCATTTTTTGTTAAATACTAATTTGAAGTTGTTATTCTTTATACTATAGTTGTTAGTACCAACATGTTAATCTCAAGTTCGTTTTGGAGAAGATTAAAAGGTAGGAGCAAGAAATAGAACGGGACAAGGGAAGATTAATGACTACTAACAATAAGATTTTGATATGATTTTTTTTTAAATAAGCTAAATTGAAAAGAAGTAGGTATTATTAACTATAGAGATATAGATATTAATAATAATAAAATAGACATTACCAATAATAGAGTAAATATTATCAAGTCATTATTTATAATCTTAATTGACATTTAATATACTAAAAATAAGTATGTATTATTAAGTAGTGTTAAAAAAATGTATTATTAACAATAGAATCGATATTACTAAATTATTATTTAGAATCCAAATTGAATTTACTACACTAAAAATAAGTACGTATTATTAATTAGAACGATATAGGTATTAACAACAATAAAATAAGCGTTACCAACAATATATTCAATATTACTAAATCATTATTTAGAATCCAAATTGATATTTACTACACTAAAAATAAGTATGCGTTATTAACTAGAACGATATAGGTATTAATAACAATGGAATAGGCATTATCAACAATAGATTCAATATTACTAAGTCATTATTTAGAATCCAAATTGACATACTACACTAAAAATAAGTAGGTATTATTAACTAGAACAATATAATGATTAACGACAATAAAATATACGTTACCAACATTTAATATTACCAAGTATTATTTAGAATTCAAATTGACATACTATACTAAAAATAAGTATACATTATTAATTAGAATGATATAATGATTAAAAATAATGAAATAAGCGTTACTATGAATGGATTTGATAGTACCATGTCATTATTTAAAATTTAAATTGACATTTATTATACTATAAATAAGTACTCATTATTAATAGAATAATATAGGTATTAATTAGAATGATATAGTATTAACATAATGAATAACATATTGGTACTAACAATTGTATAATAGACAATAATAAAATAATAGGTATTGAGACAACTAGATCACGTAACAAGTGAATGTCCAAAACCCATTGATGCCAAACTGCGAATAAAAGCATATTGAATTAATACAATAGTTAAGATCCAGCCTAATATAGATATTGATCTCACATCCAATTTAGAAGAATTTTTCAAGGAAAGTTCCAACTGTAAGTCATATTCAAACTTGTTTCTCCCACTATTAGCATGACTACAATTCACTTCAGCATTCTTTAGAATATTCCCACATATAGCAATCAATTCAATAGCTCCTCTAAAATATTTAACCACTTCATTCTTGCAACCATGACTCTCTATATCAATATTAGAGTTATCTCTAATTAACTCTGCTCTTAAAGGTTCATATGAATTTCATTGTCATGCTAAAAGAATCATAAGACATTATTATGACAGGTATGTTTCTACAAATTCCATGCTCCTTGATTAAAGTAAGAAATGAAAATCTGAATATTGTTGGCAGCTCCACTTCAATTAATTTTAGATGAATACCAAGAATTTTCTTCTTCAATATTTCCCACACAATGAATGGAAGAATTAGGATCAAATACCCACATAATTTGCATCCCATGAGGGGAAAGGTTGCAGCTAAGATTGAGATCGGCGAGCACCCCCTCTAACCTTTTCCTTCTTCTTGGGTGAGCGCTTGCCTTTTAATCACTGTTGTTACATCATCGTCATCGTCCTTACCACACCATCGTCAATGGCTATTTTCAGAGAGTGATGGAGGCCATTGAGAGAATAAGAGTCAGAATGATAGAGTGACAAAATGATGATGGAGGTATGAGGGAGGAAGGGAACAACAACGATGGAGAGTGGAGTACTTTGTTGGAGATTGTGCCCTAGGGGCAATCATTACCTTATGAACATTGTTGATTTATGAATTTCTTAATTATATTATCATATTATTTGCATGTTACTATGATGACAATCCTTGGATAACTCGTGATCTTATCCTAAATGTCTCTGGTCGGTCATCTATGCGGGAGCGGAGATGAAATAAGACTAGTATGACTTTGAAGATATATATAGATATAAATCAAAGTCATAGGCACATGTAAGAGTACAGGGTGTCGGACCGACCCGCTATGAGAGAGCTGCATGGGTTAAGTCATAAGCTTCTCTCATATACAAGCCATGTCACTATGCCCTTTGACCTGAGATCATCATGGATTCCTACATGACGAACGCTCAGCTTTGACCTAGTCAAAAGTCACTTTTGACCGAGTGATCATAAAGGCTATGTTCGGGCTTAGTGGTTTTTCATGCGGAGGAATGTGAATGGTCAAGATGGAATTTGTCCCTCACATTCGTAGAGAGATATTACTGGGCCCCTCGATGGGTGAGTCTGAGAAATGTATGGCCATACTGGAATGGAAGGGTAGTTCCATTTCTATATTCAGACTACTCAGGGATCGAGAAAGTAACGGTCAGGAACAGGAGGATGACGTTCTCCATGCCTCATCCATGACCGAAATATCGTGTGACAAAAGGGACGTGATATGGTTGTATGAAAGGTAACATCGTTTATCGATCATCATATGATTTGGGTAGTCGTAATGCCTTGCTAGAGACCGCTTACGACTTATGGGTCAGTATAGTAACTGGCCCACTGCCAACTTCATATGGGCCTACAGGGTCGCACACAAAATAGCTAAATGCGAGCTATGATGTCCAGATTCATTGAATCTAAGAGATGTCTAGATTCAATGAATAATCTAGGGTGGATATATATATATTTTATATATATATAAATTTGTATATATATATTATAAGAGATATTTGCAAGATTTAATTTATAAGGATAAATTAAATTTCTATCACTTTTGAATTTGAATTTAAATGGATATGATCTATTTGAATTTGAAATTCAAATTGATAAGATATCTCAAATTTGATTTATAAGAATAAATCAAATTTAATTCCGTCTTATCTTTATTTAAATTAAATAAATAGGTGAATTAAATCTGTGGGACGGATTTAATATAAACCATATTTATTTAATTAGTTTCTTATGAAATTAAGCAATATATGTATTGCATAATTTCAGAATTAATATAAGATTAATTCTGAAGCCCGGCCTAATTAGAAGCCCGATAGCATCCTATATATTTGACATTAGGAGCCAGGGTTCTACACAACTCTACACATCTATGCAGATGTGAGAAAAAGGGGCAGGGAGAGTGCAAAAGGTTTGCAGATAAGAAACTGCCGAAATAGAGACAGTGAGGATGGAACCTCTAGAAAGCCTAGAGGGACAAGAGGTGCTAGCACGTCGTTCGTAATTGGAACGCTGTTCGTGTGGATACCGGTAGAGGAAGCCGAAATGAGCTGTCGACTTCTTGCGATCGAGAAAAGAAACCAGACACGAAGACAGGTCGCGACCTATTGACACTGAGGTCGCGACCATACGGGCATCTGAACGTCAAAAATCCGAAAAGAGGATACCGGTCGCGACTACAAACTCCAGAGACGTCCGGTCGCGACGAGAAGCATAGGAGGTCGCGACAAACAACTCCAGAGGCGAAAGGTCGCGACTAGTAGCTGAGGAGGTCGCGACTAAAAACTCCAGAGGCGAAGAGTCGCGACTAGAAGCAGAGTAGGTCGCGACTAAAAGTTTCAGAGGCGAAGAGTCGCGACTAGTGGACACTGAAGTCGCGACCAAAACTTGAATACCGAAGGTAGCACTTCTTTCTCCTTGACTTAAACACATTCGGTAGATCTGGCTGGGAATGGAAAAATTTTTAAAGTTAATTTCTGCTGCGTGTCTTCCAATTCCCTACATACTTCAGATGGGGTCGAACCTCATGCGACTAGAGAAAATTGGGAGTGGTGGCGGAGTTGGCCACGCTGACATTTGAAGTAGACCAGTGCGTTTGGTGACGGAAGATTGAGGGAGAAGAAGCAAACAATAGAGAGAATTTTAGTCTTTTCATACATAACTTCAAAATGTCAGAATAAGACCACATAACTTTATATCATTTGCAAATATTAGAGTCTCTCAAATTAGATTTTTCTACTTTTTAGAGTTTTTTTTCTACTATTCCCCAATCAATAAATTTATTGTTTTCCTATTCTTAGTAGTGGAATTGGCAAACTTTTTAAACCATAATTTTTCTCCCAAACCATGCTTTTAAAAATTGGGTAGGCAAACATGCAAAAATTTTAAAAAATCACTTTTTTGTACAAAACCCTAGTTTGAGAGCAAAACTATGGTTTTCGGAGAGTTGATTTTTTTTTTTAACTTTTGTGAGCAAAAATAGGTGTTGTTGGGTAATTATTATAGGGTCAGATTTTTTTACCAAAATACCCTCCACAAAATCCAGAATTTTTTTTTATTCTAAATATACAGCTTTTGGTAATTTTTCTAAACATATATTTAATCTTATATTATATAAAAATATATAAATACATATTAATTACTCCTCTAGTCCTTAATATAGGACCTAATGAAGAGTTGATCTTAGTCCTAAATATAAGATATATTTTCTATATTTATTAAATTTTCCCAAATTATCCCTATTGATATCCTCTCAACAATAATCAAGTAAAAGAGGGAGCGAATGCGTTAAGAAAGATAATTAGAGTGTTTTAGAACAAACATGTTATATTAACTAACTTAACTAATATAATCAAATTAGTTAAATATATCTTATACTAAGGACCGAAAGAGTATTAATTAATTATATAAATAATAAATTTGTCTTTTATATATTATTTAACTATGTATTACTTTAAACAAAAATGTGCATTATAAAATTTATCCCTAATATAATTATCATATTAACTTATGCTTTTTTAGTAATTTACACATAAAAAATAATTCTGATAATAACTATTCGAACATATATTCTTTTTATCAAAATCACCCTTTTCACATAATCTATTTTATTTAAAAATCTATTCTATAAAATCACTTTTTATTATTTTTCTCCTAAAGCTAATATATATCTATTCATTATGTCTGAGTGCAGAATGTATGCTCATTGTTTTTTTTGGTAATTAGTGTATGTTCATTGTTTTGTTCAATGCGTATAGAATAAAAAGTGGGTTTCATGTTTGCTATTTTTTTTTTTTAAAGTGAATGCACCTCTTCCGCATTTAACGAACAAAGAATTAAATACCCTTTCAATATGTTGAAAAAAAAATCCCTTTAAATATGAAGAATAAAAAAGATTTTAATCAACTATCATCAATCATCAACTATCAATTATCATCAACTATATTATTAAAATCTTGTAATATGGAAAAAAATCCCTTTCAATATGAAGCATAAAAAAGATTTTAATCAACTATCATCAATCATCAACTATCAATTATCATCAACTATATTATTAAAATCTTGTAATATCTAGTTTATTTAAAAATGTGTCTAAGTCGATCCAAATCAATGTTGTTAATTCATTTGTCTACAAGCCATAATTGATAATTTCAATCAGTAATCATATTTTGAACTTTAAAAGATTTTGAGCCCAATGATTATAATTAATTAATAATCTTATTAACTGATTCTATAATATTTTAAATTTATAGCTATAATTATAATTTATAACAATTAGAAACTATAATTTTTAAAAGATTTTGAGTCTAATAATAGTAATTAATCAGTAATCTTATTAATTAATTCTTTAACTTTCTAGCGATGGCAGTGGCATATGACTTTTTCGATGATGACAATGACAACGTAGGAGTCTTAATTGTGTTCTCGGGTTAGGTTTTGTGTTAGATTTCAAATTTCTAACTATAATGATAGGGTGTATTTGGAACACACCCAAACCAAGATTTTATAAGCTCTTTTAGGCAAAACCTTAGTTTGGGAAAATTTTAAAACAAACAGGCTTATTTGTCCATAAGTGCTTTTGGGCAAAACCATGGTTTAAAACCATGGTTTTGAATAAGCTATTTAAAATAACTTTTTCAACAGTAAAAGAGCTTATGGACTATCCAATTACTATATTACCCCTACTTTTTCTTACACCCTCTCTCCTCTCTCCTCTCTCTTATCTTCTCTCTACCTGTCTTCTATCTCCTACTTTAAATCAAATCATACCCTTTTTTGTAATTTACTACCATAAAAAGTCATTCTAAAAATAACTATCCAAACACCTATTTATTCAAAACCACTTCTTTTCCATAAACCCTTCTCTAAAAGCCCTTTTCTATAAGTGGTCCATAAGCCCTTTTTTTTTATAAGTACTTTTTTAAAATCCTATCCCCATAGTTTATAATAATTATAAATAATTAATCAATTATAAACTAATTTTTACCGTTTCCCGTGCCACGTACGAGAGAAGTATCTACTTTGTTCAATTACTAGTAATACTAGTATCAATACACCACTGTATGTCTTTGTGAAACATGGCTGAGAATAGTAATTTACACTAATATATATAACTCATATTCTATACTTCGCACTATTTTTTTGAATTTAATCAATGATATAATTATTTGAGACTGAAAGTGTAAATAATTTTTATCTCTTTTAATAAGTATATTTTTTAATATTCGAACTTATGCTCTTCTCTTTATAGTGATAAAGTCCCTTATCACCTCAACTAATAGCATATTAATTATACTTCTCACTATTTTTATTTTTACTAAGAGTTATCCTGGTATCGTCTTATACATGTTATACATCTTTTATTATATTTATTGAATTCTAAAAAAAAAATAAACATTGCATTCATCTCACAACATAACAAGTCAAATCATTATTTATCAACATACGTGTATGAATATAGAATCAACATTTATCTAAAGAGCATATGTTTCATCATTTTAAATATATATATAATATATATATTTCTTCAAAATGTAGAGGTATAGTAAAAGTATATTTCATTGTAGCAAAAAATATGAGGAAAGTATGTATAGTTACTTATTAAAAGCAATTTAAGAATACGGTGTTAGGATTTTTGAATTTTTTTACATTACACCTTAGACGAGTTAAATGAGCTAATTCATCAAGTTGGCTCATTTTGACGACTCTATTTACATTACACCTTATATGATAAAAAATGCCATCACATGTTCCATATCCTAATTTGCATGCAAAATAATTCAATTGGTTAAGTTGGCAAAAATGTGATTTATATCATAAAAACACAGAAGTAAGGATTTATGGATGGATAATATAGAAATTCTTGTGTTTGTGGTCTGACTAATTAAAAAGCAACATCTTAGCAAATTTTTTATTCTAGTTAGGGGAAATCGCCATAAAATACTTTTTCAATTTTAAAATCCTAAAAAGAGTATCCCAATATGTAAAAGGACAGATTTGTTATAATCACCAATCTGGGATTTCAAAATTTGAGAGAAAAGAAGGTATTGCCCCTAAAAGTGTTTTAAGAGAAAGTCGTTGCAATTAGGGAGTATTTCGCTGAGACTCATGATTGTCTTCCCTAAAGTTCCACTTGCATTATTGCCAACCAAGAGTGTCGAAGAGTGTCAGAGGTCTCCTCAATAAGGATCATGTAGAGTTGAGTCACTATTATTCTGCATTGTGCATTTTGCATCATGCTCCCAAATCTTCCGTTTGCCCTAGTTGCTTTATCATCGTTGTTGTGGTTTGTAGATGAAGGGAATTTGAAGACACGTAGCGAAAATTAACTTTGAAAATTTTTCCATTCCCTGCCAGGATCTACCAAATGTGTTTAAGTCAAGTAGAAAGAAGTGTTACCTTCGGTATTCGAACTATAGTCGCGACCTCCGTATCCACTCATCGTGACTTGTCGGCTTTGGAGTTTTCAGTTGCGACTTTCTCAGCTTCTCATCGCGATGGGTAGTCTTTGGAGTTGTCAGTTGCGACGTCCTCAACTTCTCGTCGCGACGGGTAGTCTCTGGGGTTGTCAGTCGCAACGTCCTCAACTTCTCGTCGCGACGGGTAGTCTCTGGGGTTGTCAGTTGCGACGTCCTCAACTTCTCATCGCGACGGGTAGTCTCTTTTTGATTTTCTGACGTTCAGGATGCCTATATGGTCGCTTTTTGATCGCAAGAAGTTGACGACTCAGATCGGCTTCCTTTACTAGTATCCACATGAACATCGTTCTAACCACGAAAGACGTGCTAGTGCCTCTTATCCCTCTAGGGCTTTCTCAAGAATCCGTCCTCACCGTCTCTATTTTAGCAGTTTCTTATCTGCAAACCTTTTGCACCCTCCTTGTTCCCTCTCATCAAAAACCCTAGCCCCTAATGTCAAATATATAGGATGCTATCGGTATTCTGACTGAGTTGTGTAACACCCCAATTTTTAGGCCTAGAGAGCCAGAAAGAGAATTCAAGGGCATAATCGTAATTATGGGAAAGATTGGGCTGGTAGCCGATGAGTACCATATTTTGCCAGAAAATGGAGAAAATTATGCTGATCATTTCACTGAACTGTGAAATGTGCATATGAGGTCTCTATGTGTATGAAAGAATTAGAAATGTGACCAAGGGTAGAATGGTCATTTTTGAAAAGTGTGCGCAGGAGCGTACTTTCAGGCAAAAATAGCCCGGTCCGGATAAAATATCTGAAAATACCGGGAGATAGAGAAAAGGATTCCGGGTTGAATGACGAAACACAAAATTTTGATTTGAGGTCCCAATTTTTATGTAAAAATTCTTGAAGATGGGAATTTACAGTTATAATCGGTAAAGGAAGAGCAGTCCGAATAGAAATGATCGGACTATGGCCAGAGGCCATACAGTGTTTTCTAAGGCCCGTAGTGACACCAGGGAAGGCCCAGGCCCATAATATCAGTTCAGTGGTAAGAGGGGCCGGTGTCCGGGAAAAATGTGCAAAATGACGAAAATGCCCTTATGTTATAGAATAACTGAAGAATGAGTAAAGGGTATTTTGGTCATTTGGCTAAGGTTAGACAGTCAAGAAGGGGTATCTGGATAGTTGACCAGGGTCAGAGAATACTCTGGTAAGATATGAAAAGATAATAATGCCCCTAGACCTAGTAAAGTAAAGAAAAGAAAAGGAAGGGACTTAGATGCAATTATGAAAAAGTGCAAGGCCAAAAAGAAAAGTAGACAAAAATGCGGGGTCCTTAAGTGTAATTTTAGCCAAGTAAAAAGGGACTTAAATGAAAAGAAGAAAAGTTCCCTGGGCTAAATTGTAATTAAAGAAAGTCAGGCCGGAAGTGGTTTGGACTGCCCGAAAGCATTTCAGTCCCAGATTTCATCGGTAGAGAGAGCAAGTGACGCTCGGTAATCTGGCTTAATACAAGAATTTTTCAAGACTCCAGATAGCCAGAATTGATCTGATAGTCCAAAAGTTATAAAACTTCTTACCGGGTATCCTAGATTTCATATCTAAGTGAGAAAATACAGGATGATGCGTCCTTATGGGACGGATGTCAGGAAACTGACAGAATACCGATAGGAGGCCTGTAGAAAAAGTTATTCGCAAATTAGAAAATCCAGACGGAGTGTGAGGCCTCCGGGTATCCGATAGGGAGATTTATCGGTATTTGAAAAGGGACTGAATGAGTTCGGATGACCTCAGTCAGATGACTGTTATGACTCACAGGGATGCCTGAACACCGCAGTCCAGTGTATCGGACAGAAGGAGCCGGTGTCCGGATATGTGTATAAACGGTGTATAATAGTTAAAATATTCGAGGAACATGGCCAGGGGAAGATTCCTCGTAATGCGTGCCATGAAGGTAATGGACCCTGAAAGGCCCAATAATGGCGCCATCAAAGGCCCAATAAGACACTTGGACTGATAAGTGGGCCAGTGTCCAGCAGAACCCCGGAAAAAGTACGAAATTATGAAAATGCCCCTGTGTTGTACTAAAGAGTAATAGATGAATGGAGGGCATTTTGGTCATTCTGGATAGGCCCAGGAGCCAAGGCACATACAGATAAAGTTACTTAGAGTCAGTATATACCCTGACAGGGTACATAAAGGTGTAAAATGACGATTTTACCCTTAGGGTTAAAATAGTGCAAGAAAGGGCACCCAAGGGCATTTTGGTAATTTGCCAAGGGATGTTTCTTGGGAATCGAGCCATCAGAGTACTTGAGCTTGATTAGGATCCAAGATAACATTCCTAGAGCCTAAAAACGTAGGCCCAGTGATATGTGGGAAAGAGTGGCATTAAAATACTATTTTAATGTTGTTTCAATAAAGTAAAGTTACTCGGTCGACACGATAACCGAGGAGGTGATTCGATAGAGTCCTGGACTTATCTGGATAGCATTGGAAGGTGTGAAAGGTCCCTTCCAGATGCCACATGGCGTCATCTTAGAGGGAGAAGAAAAGTTAAAGACATGTGGCATAGTCTTAACCGGTGAGTCCAGTTTGTGGGAAATCGGACCGGACCGGTACTGGATTGGACTGGAGATGCTGAGTCAGCTGATGAGGTGTCCAGGAATTGTGACATGTGAAGAATGTGGTGATGAGGTGTCCCATGAGGTGGCCTTGAGATGATGTCATGCATGTTCCAGTAAAAGGAATAAAGAAAAATAGGAAATTCCGGAAAAACCAGGACCACAGGATCAGATGGCTTCAAAATTACAAGAATGCTATTGACCAAAACTATAAATACCCCCCCATTCATTCATATGCTGCATGGCCAAGGGCCTTTTAGAGAGAGGAGGAGGTGCTAGAGAGAGAAAGTGAGAGGAAGAAAGAAAGAAAGGAAGTTCTGGCGGAGCTGGAAGCAGTATAGAGATAGTAGGGTTTTGCTAAGCTCTTGAGGTAGTAACTAATCCTAACTTTTATGTAATGTCTTTGTGATTTGTTGTGCTATTGTTTGGTTGGATTGTTGTCTTATATGTTATGTCTGAAGCTCTGCTGTAATGCTATGATCATATGTTATTAAGCATGGAAGCATGCGGCATACTTATCTGTACACAATCACAAGCAAGCACTGTCACTCTCCATTACATATACTGTTATGATTGTTGCTACTGAGATTCCCCCAAATCTCATCCCAATAAGTAAATCATTACAGGGGAGGTTCTGTCAAAATGAATTCTGGGAATTTTAAGAGACGCCGTTATGCTGCCGAAATTATGACAGGATAAAGAGAGCAGCTGATACGTACTGTGTACGTAGGTACTGTCTAAGGAGGCTAGAAGTGAGTGGACCTAGCCGGTTCATCCAGTCTTTCCTGGGTACTTACGTAGAATGGTAGTTCTCACGGGAATTACCGAATCGGTACAAGATCAGTTACTTTCTGAAGATAAAGCGTAGTGGTTATGCTGCCGGATTTCAGGCAGAAAATGATGTAATAGAAATATGAGGATTTCATGCATGCCCTGATGTATAATGACTTATTGTTTAATAAAGATATTGTTTGGCATGTTTGACTGATATATGGTGGGTGTATGCATATGTATGCAAAGTTGATTGCTGGAAATTACCACTGTGAACAGTAACACGTGGTGACAAGGTCATGTTTGATAAATGATTAAAAATAGTAAATGGATGAATAAATGTATGAAATTTTTATGGTAAATAGTATACATACCAATATTTAATTTGATATATAAAAAGTCTCATTTGGATGTCTACACATGAAGATATGAATTATCAAAGTTGGGACCAGAATGCTGGATTCAGGAGAAAAATGTTGGATGAACAGTAAAGTTGTGATGTTGACTGATGTTGACTCAGTCAATGAATGGTCAACGAGTTATTTTTTCCTGAAATATAATTGAGTTAGCTTCATGTATCAATTGGAACCACTTCATTTCTATTTTTGTAAAATTAGTTATGATTTTTCGAAGTCAGGTCACTTATCTGGAATTTTCATAGTGAACAGTACTCGATAAGAGTAAAACTCCAGATTGAGAAATTGGACTTCAATGACCTTGAAAGTGGTTCTAAATGCTACCAAATGGTCCCTAAGACATACGAAAGTAAGGATGTTTCAAGTTGGATTTCAGAATTAATCTTATATTAATTTCGAAATTAATACAATATCATATAATGCATAATTTGATAAGAAACTAATTAAATAAATATGGTTTATATTAAATCCGTCCCACAGATTTAATTCACCTATTCATTTAATTTAAAATAAAGATAAGACAAAATTATATTTGATTTATTCTCATAAATCAAATTTGAGATATCAAATCAATTTGAATTTCAAATTCAAAAGTGATAGATATAAATTAAATTTTGCAAATAGTTTTTATATTATATATAATATATATACGAATTTATATATATATAAATATATGCATCCACCCTAGATTATTCATTAAATCTTGACATGTCTTAGATTCAATGAATCTGGACATCATAACTCTTGTTGGGCTATTTTGTGTGCGACCCTGTAGGCCCATATGAAGTTGGCAGTGGGCCAGTTACTATACTGACCCATAAGTCGTGAGCGGTCTCTAGCAAGACATCACGACTACCCAAATCATATGAGGATCGATGAACAATGTAACATTTCATACAACCATATCACGTCCCTTTTGTCACACGACATTTTGGTCATGGATGAGCATGGAGAACGTCATCCTCCTGTTCCTGACCGTTACTTTCTCGATCCCTGAGTAGTCTGACTATAGAAATGGAACTACCTTTCCATTACAGTATAGCCATACATTTCTCAGACTCACTCATCGAGGGGCCCAGTAATATCTCTCTACGAATGTGAGGGACAAATCCTATCTTGACCATTCATATTCCTCCGCATGAAAACCCACTAAGCCTGATCATAGTCTTTATGATCACTAGGTCAAAAGTGACTTTTAACTAGGTCAAAGCTGAGCGTTTGTCATGTAGGAATTCATGATGATCTCAGGTCAAAGGGCATAGCGACATGGTTTGTATATGAGAGAAGCTTATGACTTAACCCATGCAGCTCTCTCATAGCGGGTCGGTCCAACACCTTGTACTTTTACATGTGCTTATGACTTTGATTTATATCTCTATACATCTTCAAAGTTATACTGGTCTTATTTCATCTCTGCTCCCACATAGATGACCGACCAGGAATATTTAGGATAAGATCATGAGTTATCTAAGGATGGTCATCATAGTAAACATGCAAATAATATGATAACATAATTAAGAAATTCATAAATTAACAATGTTCATGATACAATGATTGGCCCCTAGGGCATAATTTCCAACAGTAGATAGACTGTAGTAAGTTGGTTTCTTCCAATTATTCTTGATTGTTAGCCATATTGGGTTGATGATTGATTAGAGATAAATTGATGATTCGAGTTACAGAAATGACGAGAACTTATTATGCAATAACTATATAGAAGATGGTGGCGTGGGGAAATAGAAAATAATAACCTTTGATGTTGATTTATGTCATAGTTGTATAATCTTATAGGAAACTCCTTTATTTTCATCACGCTCCTTCTACTTTCCCTCAATACAGAGTTCTTGTTACAATCCTTCTCAAATGCTTACTATCTTTCACCGCGGAGTCAATAATTTGCTTTGTTAGTTTTGTTTTTGTTTTTTATTTGAAGTGTTTGTTGGTTTCCTCATTTGGTGGGGAAAAATAGAGTGAGAGAGTTAATTTTGTCATCTGTGTCATGATGGATTAAAATTGCAATGCATTGTGCATACATTTTTAATATTAGTCTAGGAGTTTATTATTGGATTTGGTTAAGGGCGTATAGCATTTTTTTCAATGGAAAAATAGGGAGGAAAAGTTAACTTGTGTGAAGCCAATTAAGTACATTGGTTTATAAAATTTACTACAATTGTTAATAGAATTGATTCACTTGTTTAGGCAATGACAACATTGTTATGAAGTCAATTAAATAGAGTCGATCGTGGGATTTACTACAATTGTTTATAGAATTTACTACACCTGTTTATATAATTAATTATGGAGTTGTTTTTTTAGAAAAAAAATATGGCATTAGAAGGAGGCCCAAGCAAATGGGTGGAGAATGGGTACGTATTGTTTGGAGATGAATTTATTGGTATAAGGAAAAAGTTTAAGAATATGATTGAACAAACTTAGGAGGCGGCAAAGGCCTGAAAGGAGTAGCTCTTGATGAGTAGAATAAATATAGAGAAAGGGTGAAGAAATCACGACCTGAGAAGAAGAGAAGGAAGAATGAAGTTGCTTTTAATATACGTTGTTCACTCCCGTAATTAAAGGTATTATTGGAATTTATAAATAAAGATGAACAGTTAATAAGAAGAGTAAAAAGTTTAAGATTCTATAATTGCTTCATGTGGGAACAAGACTCCCTCGTGACAAGCCTCCTTCATTAAATCATATTATCCCCCTACCCATCTATTTAGAATTAGGGGGAAGACAACTGAAATAGGAGTAAAAGATGTTGAGCAGTTGCTTGGTGTACCTTATAATGATAACTGTCATTATAATTATCAAAAGAAACTAAGCTAACCTATAGTAAAGTGAAGCTAACCTAGGTCGATTAACAAGGAGCCTAAATGGATGCTAAAGTACCTAACTAATCCAATGAGCCATAATTTAACAAATTAATGCCATGATTTGTGAGATGAAATGTTTGAATAACTTCTGAATGTAAATCCTATGCTACTGTTTATGATTTTAGGTGTTAATAAAGATGTTATGAATTAATGACAAGTGTGCTCCTTTGGAGATGACCTTACCTACATTGTCCACAGAATATGAAGAGTTAATTAGTTGAATTAAAATGTGTTAGCCAACAACATGTCAGCTAAATCTCTATCAAAGCTATAACTCGTAGACATTAAATAGAGAAATCTGAATCATTCAACTTAAAAGGTAGAAGAAGATGCATTAAATAGGTACAACTATATACTTTGCTATAGAGTTGCTCTAATTAACCACAACTATGTCCAACTAGCTCAAGGATGAAGATCAATTAAAGCTCAATTATACAGAAATAGGAAATCCAACTCGGTTCCCTAATCATTCATTATCTACTAAATCTAATTGAATCAATAAAACTAGAATTAACTACATCAACTGATACAATCAAATCTAAAATTAATGATACAATTAAACTCCCTGTTGCAGATCAAGGACTCTAGTTCAGAATCATCTCCAAGAGAACATAATGGATCTAGCCTTCCATTGTTGTCAAGACCTTAATAGCAGCAGCAAGTAGATCAGCAAAAGTCATGTTAAATGAAGAAGATAGAAGATGAAGTTGGAAGTGGAAGGATCCTCTGGTTCTCCTTCCCAAAAAAGAGCAAGATTACATATGAGATGAGAGAGAGAAAATGGCGTGGAGTATGGATGGAGTGAGAGAGTGAGATATGGAGACAGATCTGGATGGAGTAAATGACGTGTGGAAGAGGTATGAATTAGAGAGAGAAGGTGAGATGGAGTGCTGTTGTCGTGAATGACATTCCAGAGGTGCCCAGCTGTCATCACTGAATGAATGATATATGGGAGAAGTGTGTCAGCTTTGTGATGAATGATTGAGTGATGAAAGGTGTGTCTCCTGCATGCTAGCATGTGCATGAATCTGTTAGCTAATCTCCATTCAGCATGTGCATTTTGCATTCTGTTAGTTTTCCCTTCCATGTGATTTTGTTAGCTAATCTTAATTCCCTAGATCCAGTCGTCCAAATAACCATTTCTATTTCATTCTAACTCATCTTTTCAATTTCAGTTATAGCAGCAAGTTGTCTTAGTGATTAATGAGCATTTCCTGAAATGGGAATTTAAAAGATATAAATTATTTATTTAATGAGATAATATTCTAATATATGACTAAAATTATATCAATTAATTCCCCATTATTCTAATTTTATTTAATTTGTTAATTGCTCAGCATAATAGTAAATGGGGACAAACTTAATAATAAAACTCTCTTTAAATATACTAAAATCAATACAAAAATAAGAGTTTATCAATTCTCCCCACTTAACTTTTGCACTCCGAGCAAAATTATGGATCAAAATTGAAATTCAAACACATATATTTAGCAAATTGGCAAAACAAATTCATCATAAGTACTTGCAATCATCAATCTTTTCCCTTTAATTGGCAACAATCCATACTAATCTCATATCAATCAAAGAATCTAACTCATGCAATTAAATCATAGTAAGCAACTAGGTTGAGATTTTCTTACAAGGTATAGTGTTTCACTTACTCTCTTATCAAGGTTATTTTCACTCAACCATCCAGTTTAGGCTTCCCACAGGCTTGTAACCATCCTACATCTCCATCACTAAATGCTACAAGGGTTGTGAATCAAAGGGTTTTTATTAGGGTTGTATTGTTGGAAAGGCTAACTGTTGAAATGGAAATGAGTGTCAATGATTAATGAAATACTGCACATATTCTTCTAACTTCAAGCTGCTTTAATACTTAATCACAATTCTGTTGGAAATTGTGCCCTAGGGGCCAATCATTGTATTATGAACATTGTTGATTTATGAATTTCTTAATTATATTATCATATTATTTGCATGTTTACTGTGATGACCATCCTTGGATAACTCATGATCTTATCCTAAATGTCCCTAGTCGGTCATCTATGCGGGAGCAAAGATGAAATAAGACCAGTATGACTTTGAAGATATAGAGAGATATAAATCAAAGTCATAGGCACATGTAAGAGTACAAGGTGTTGGACCGACCCGCTTTGAGAGAGCTGCATGGGTTAAGTCATAAGCTTCTATCATATAGAAACCATGTCACTATGCCCTTTCACCTGAGATCATCATGGATTCCTACATGACAAACGCTCAGCTTTGACCTAGTCAAAAGTCACTTTTGACCGACTGATCATAAAGACTATGTTCATGCTCAGTGTTTTTTCATGCGAAGGAATGCGAATGGTCAAGATGGAATTTGTCCCTCACATTCGTAGAGAGATATTACTGGGCCCCTCGATGGGTGAGTCTGAGAAATGTATGGCTATACTGTAATGGAAAGGTAGTTCCATTTCTATAGTCAGACTACTGAGGGATCGAGAAAGTAACGGTTAGGAATAGGAGGATGACGTTCTCCATGCCTCATCCATGACCAAAATATCGTGTGACAAAAGGGACGTGATGTGGTTGTATGAAAGGTATCATCGTTCATCGATCCTCATATGATTTGGGTAGTCGTAAATCTTGCTAGAGACCGCTTATGACTTATAGGTCAGTATAGTAACTGGCCCACTGCCAACTTCATATGGGCCTACAGGGTCACACACAAAATAGCCCAACATGAGCTGTGATGTCTAGATTCATTGAATCTAAGACATGTCCAGATTCAATGAATAATCTAGGGTGGTTATATATATATAAATTTGCATATATTTATATATTATATATAATATAAGAGATATTTGCAAGATTTAATTTATGAGGATAAATTAAATCTCTATCACTTTTGAATTTAAAATTTAAATTGATATGATCCATTTGAATTTGAAATTTAAATTGATAAGATATCTCAAATTTGATTTATGAGAATAAATCAAATATAATTCTGTCTTATCTTTATTTTAAATTAAATGAGTAGGTGAATTAAATCTGTGAGACAGATTTAATATAAACCATATTTATTTAATTAGTTTCTTATCAAATTATGCAATATATGATATTGTATTAATTTCAGAATTAATATAAGATTAATTCTGAAATCCAACCCAATCAGAACACCGATAGCATCCTATATATTTGACATTAGGGGCTAGGATTCTTGAGGAGACAAAAAAAAGGGCAAGGAGAGTGCAAAAGGTTTGCAGATAGAAACTGCCAAAATAGAGACGGTGAGGACGGATTCTTGAGAAAGCCCTAGAGGGACAAGAGGCGCTAGCACGTCGTTTGTGGTCGAAACGCTGTTCGTGTGGATACCGGTAGAGGAAGTCAATTTGAGTTGTCGACTTCTTGTGATCGAGAAGAGAGCACTAAGTATGAGGACAAGTCGCGACGCGTAGACGCTTAGGTCGCGACCATACAGGCGTCCTGAACATCATAAAACCGACAAGAGACTACTAGTCACGACTAGAAGCTTAGGAAGTCACGATTGACAACTCCAGAGATGACAGGTCGCGACTAGAAGCTGAGTAGCTCACGATAGAAAACTCCAGAGGAGACAGGTCGAGACTAGAAGCTGAGTAGGTCGCGACTGAAAACTCCAGAGGCGAAGAGTCGCGACTAGTGGATACGAGGTCACGACCATAGAAGGTAATACTTCTTTCTACTTGACTTAAACACATTCGGTAGATCCTGGCAGGGAATGGAAAAAAAATTTAAAGTTAATTTTTGCTGCGTGTCTTCCAATTCCCTTCAAATTCTAATTATACAACTGCAGAAAATAGCAAGTCATCAGCTAACTTCCTTCTATTCAAATTGAATATCACATATTTCTTGTTATCTGGTCTATCTCTTCTTTGTTTTCCCCTTATTTCTCTTTCTTTCCTCTTTTCTCTCTTCTTTTCTCTCTTCTTTTCTCTCTTCTTTTCCTCTTTGTTTTTTCTTTCAACTATTGAGCTAGGTAACAAATACATTGAGGTTCAGATATTCAACAAGTGGTTGCAACTTAACAATTATTTCACAATTAAAGAATTACTGCAGCAATAACTATCTTGTATGTCATATCCTAATTTTTCCCTATCTGTATAATACTAATAGAGGAAAGAGGTTTGGAAAGGATTATGATGATGAATAGAAAAGAAAAGAATGATTAGATGAAGATTTAAAGAAGAGGGACTAAAGTGAAAAGTATAAAAGTTTCATGGTACAAAATGTAAAGTAGACATAAACTTTAGGCCATTAAGTATAATTATAAAAAGTTGAGGGCCTAAAGTATAATTTTCAAAAGTTTGGGGGCAAAAGTATAATTATGAGATAGTTGAGCCGGAAAAGGCCCAAAAATGCCCAGAATTAGATCAGACTCAAATTTTCCCAGTAAATAGAGAAATTATTCTGATTAGTTTGACGCAACACAGAATTTTGATTTGAGGTCCCGAAAAATTGATATGAATTTTTAAAGACAGGGAAATTAATGCAGTATGCTATGGACCTCAAAATCAGATGAAATTTGGTAGTAAATTCTTATAATTAATATAAGAATTTATGAAACTGACAAAAGTCAAAAAGGAGTCTTGTAGAATTAATTATAGAATTTACAGTGAAAAAGAACACCGATAAAAGGGTTTAAGGGAAATGTGCGTAGTTTTTATTAGGACTTCTGAGTCTCAGAAAATTATGAAACTTTGTAGAGAATTTATTTTATATTAGAATAAATTTATAAAAATGTTAGAACCATTAAAAGAGGTGTCTAACAATTATTCCAAGATCAGGGTAATTTAAAGATATCGGTATAAGGAAAGTGTATTGGGATTTGTGCCAATTAGCTATTGGACCTAAAAGAGACCCAACGTTTCATCCTAGGGCAGCCCAATAAGTCCTAAAAGTTGTCTTGGAGCTCAAGTCCAATAATGAATAATTTATAGATTTTTGAAAAGAAAAAAAAAAGGAATAAAGTAAGAATTAGGGTTTGCACATGGTGGGAACCACAAGGCTTCACACATGGCGTCCAAGGTAAGGGGAAGAGAAGATTTTTGTCATGTTGTGATTTTATCTCAACTTGGCTTGGTGGGCAAGACAAGATTCAAGGTGCAATCTTGGCCATTAGATCAAATAGTAACCAAAGCAATCTTGGCCATCCATTTTCCATGGAATTTTTCTATAAATACCCCCATTTTTCTGCCCAAAACCATGGCTTGAAGAACCCTTGGGAGGTGCTGCCCAAATGCCAACTCAAGCCAAGACAAAGAAGAATCCAAGGTCCAAAGTTCAAGCAAGCTAGAGATTAAAGGTAAGCAATCTATCCTAACTTATTTTCCTTTGATTTGGGAGCTTGAACTTAGGGTTTTCATGGAAGAAAGTTGAGTTTTCTCTAAGGTGTATATGCTATCCAAAACCTTATATGAAAGGAGAAAGAAGAAATTAAAGTTAGAGTTGTGAGATTAAAGCTTAAACAAGCTAGTTAGATGATTGGTTGTTAAATCAAATTGATATTCTTGACTTTGCCATGGATGAAATATTTTGGTTTGCACTGTTCATGCACTGTTAATGATAGAAGGAGATGGAATTTCAATGATCTAATGCTTCCATTGAATTTATATGATGATTTTGTGTAGGATTGGATAGGTTTTGAACCTTGGAAGCATTAGAATTGAAAGTTGTAATTCTTGGAATTATTCTCTGGCACTGTTCACTCGTATGAACAGTGATTATATTTTCATGATTTTGATGCTTCCAATGGTTTCAAAATGAAAAGTTGTGTGGGGTAAAGTAGATAAACAAGTATGGGAAGCAATGGAATTAAGATGGAAATTTTTGGAAGAATTATGTATGTTTTGCAATTTCTGTCCAGAACAGTGCATAGTTGCTGGAATTTGGTTATTTTGAGTTCATAAATGGATTCAAAAGGCCAAATTGTGTAGGGTAAGGTCAAGACATCAATTGATTCAAAGGCCAAGTCAATTGGTAAAGATTAAAGGAAGTTATGTTAGTTAAAGCAAGTTAATGTTCAAGAGAAGTTAGATTATAATAAATGAATGATTATGTGATGTTAGGATTTGATTGTGGAATCAAAAGAGGCAGCCACATCTCAAGAAAAAGCAAGAAGGAAGAAGCAAAGTTAAAGTGAAAGGAAGTAAAGCAATAAGGTAGTAAACTTACCTTAAACTTGTATGTATTGAATGTTGTGCTTGATTGTGCTATGGCTTTATTGAATTGTGTGCATATGTGTAGATGATTGAAGCTCTGTTTCTATGATTACCTTGGCCAATTGTATTTCATATGATACATGGAAGCATGCTCACTACACTATGGTGACACTTTCACAAGCAAGCACAAGCATTTACATTAATACATGCATTGTTTAGTATTATTTGCTACTGAGATTTCCCCATAAATCTCACCCCATCCATGTAATCCCATTCTTAAGAGGTTTATGAATGATGAAAGAGGATGAAGAAGCATGAACAGGAATTAGGGATTGGTTAATGTAAATGTTATATGATGTTATGGAAAGAATTGTTATTGTAATGTTGCTGTATGACCAATCTAAGCAGTGATGGTCATGATGTAATGGAAAATAATAAATGATGATATAACTGTATGAAATTTTACAGACATTTAGTTAACATGTCAAGCTTCATTTTGACACTAAGTACGCCTTATTTCGATGTATGTACAAAGAGAACGAATTTTTCAAAGATGGGGACCAAAATCTGTTTTCAGAATTTTTGACCAAATGAACAGTAAATTTTAACGAATAAACTGTATCAATTTGCAAATCATTTGGTCAGGAAATTATTTTTCCCTTAAACTTCAAGATGTTGTCTTCGAATATAATTTTGAACCACTTCATTTCGAGTTTTCTAGAAGTAATTATGATTTTTCAAAGTTCGTCGCTGAATCTGGAATACCATATGAACAGTAACTCGCCAAGAGTAAAAATTCCAGATTTAGCTAATGGACTTCAAAGGTCATGTAAGTGGTTCTAAATACTATCGAATGGTCCCTAAGATTTACTGAAGTAAGGATGTTACATTGTACATCATTCGTTAATGAAGGATAAACATTTTTATAGAAAATGAAGGTCTTAAAGGGTTTAAGCAAATTATTTAATATTTATGTGGCTACAATTTGGTTAAAGGGGTTTTGAAAGAAATGCCCCTATCACTCTCACAATTCCCAGAAGCTAATGTGGTTTTGGATCAAGGATTGAGACAAGTTCTGCAAAGTTACCAAACTAAATGGTGTCACACAATATTAAGAAGTACAGTTGGAGGCTCAAAATTCTTCCATCTGGCTACTTGCCCTAGTTAACTCACTATGACTAAATTGCATGAATATTAAACTAAATACATGAGATTAATCATTCATGATACACAATTTCCAGTAGTCAATCAATGAAACAAGCAACTCACACTTAATCAAGTTTGCCAATGTTCAAAATTATATATTCAAAGTTTAATTTAATTCCATGATAGTAAATTCTAAAAACCAAGCAACAATCAGAATGAAATAGAAAATTTTTTCAGCAGAGGATCACTTTTAGTCGCTACAAAAAGGACACCAGGTCGTGACTTATTAACACAGAGAAGAAATCTTCAAAAAACAAGGAATATTAGTCACGAAAAAAATGGACACTGGTCGTGACTCATAATCACAGAGAGTAAATTTGTTAAACACATATGCTCTGGTTGCAACCCAAATGTCAATCCAGTTATGACCAAAATTCACAGAGAGTTAACTTCACGATAAAGATAAGCATAGGTCAGGATTACACATCATAGATAGGTAAACTTCAAAAAATAGGAATTCCTGGTCACAACAAAAATAGGCAACTGTCGCGACTAATTATTACAGAGAAGAAATTTGACTAACTCAAACACATTAGTCACGACAAAACAACATAAGATCCTGACCAAAAGACACAGAATCACATAAATTATTTGATTTTTATTCACCCATTTCACACACTAAAGTCCATCCTCCGCCACACTTATTTTCTTCATTGTCCTCAATGTGAAAAACTAATGAAAAACATGCACATACAGCAGTAATATGAAAATTGAACCAAAATCTAAGATGAATTCATCAGAGTATCTATCTACCCCTACTGACTTGGTCTCCTCCCTCATATTTAATGAACAAATAACAGTTCAAGTATATAAGAAAAATTGTGTAAAACAGACTATTATAAGTGGGGAAACAAGGAAGGAGACAACTTGAAAATTAAGGCTGTTGGAAGTTCTCCTTATATAATTTCAGCAAATTGCCATTCATCTTGATTGTTTTTGATGCATAAGAAATAATACGAGAGACTTTCCCAATTTTCTGCTCCAAAATGGCAGTTTGTTGTTTTCAACAAGAAATGCATATTTTAGATTCCCTAGAAGTTGTTTGAGCTCAATCACTGATGAAATTAACTTTTTAGGCTCCACTCTAGTGTATTGTTCTCTAATTTCTGCACCAAATTAGCACCATACACAGTAACAACTCCTCCCTTGCAATTCAGTTTAGGTTCCATAATTTGATTAGGCAAAAATGCTCCCAAAACAGCTCTGGAACAATAATTAAAATTAATGTTAGGTGAGTAATAACCTTAGAAATTCTCAATTTAGAAGTAAATTTTGAATTAAACAAATACGCCCTAAATTACATAATTCAGCAACTTATGATGGGTTAAACTTTGCATTTCCAGCCATGCAATTCCATTGATATTGGATAATATCCTTCAATTTTTGTAGCCCTAAAATGTCTAAAAATTCCAAGTTGAAGCCCCTATGAACAGGGTTAGACTACAGGATATTATAACTATTAAATTGAGAACTTTCTATCTCAGAAATTCTAACCTTTTTTGTCTCAAAGTCTGCTGCAATATCCTTGCCCTATAATTCTATTAAATCTATCACAAACCTTTCTGAACATTGTTCATCACTTGAAATAGTGTGGTTAGTTTCAATAGAAGAAATAGTAGATGAAGATGAAGAAAAATCACCCATAGTGGGAAGCCAGCCATCAATTTTAGAATTAATGCATAACACATCACTATTGGATGAAGAAAAAGAAGAGAAATAAGTGGATGAGTAAGAAATGGAAGGTTCTTCAAATTCATTATCATTATCAAGCTCACAAATATCACTACACTAATTTTCAAGTACAGCAGCAATCATGTTAAGTCCTAGGAGAGAATAATCTTCATGTGGGTGTCTCATTATTTCATACATTTTAAACTGAATTATGTGCCTACCAAATTCTATTTTAATAATTCTATCTTTCATGCAAATCATGGTGTTAGCTGTCCTCAAGAATGACCTTCCTAGGATAAGAGTACTATCATTAAGAGACTCATTTGACATATCCAAAACATAAAAGTCAATAGGAAAAAGAAGGTCCTTAACTTGAACTAAAATATCTTCTAAGATTCCCTTAGGATTTATAATACTCTTATCAGCTAATTGAGCTAACGCACTAGTTGGTTTAATCAAATTCACTTCTAGATCATAATAAACTGAACTAGGCATCACATTAATAGCAGCACCTAAATCTAATAATGCTCTAGAAACAGTTATCTTACCAATTGTACAAGGAATAGAAAATGCACCTAGATCTTGACACTTCACTAGAAGTTGAGCTTTGAAAAGTGCAGAAGCATTAGGTCCCACTTGCACCAACTTATTAGGTTTATATCTTTTCGTATGTGTGCAACTGTCATTCAAATACTTTGTATATTTTGGCACTCTTTGAACCCTCTCCAGATAGGCACATTTATTTCAATCTTGTTGAAAAATTCAATTACTTCCTTGTTCTGTTTCTCTAAGGTATTCTTCTTACTACTCATGAATTCCCTTAGGAAAGGTAAATCTTTCAGATTCACTTCTTTCTCAGCTGAACTAGAAGTTGTTTCTTTCTACTTGAGCTCTAAATTTATTACTGATTTGTTTCTTCAGTTGTGTCAACTCTAGGATTTCTTAACTCAAAGTCCATAGTCTCAAGTAGCTCAGTTTTCTTGCTGTTTGGCTGCCACAACCTTCAGAATCTTGTGTAGAATTGATTTGACTTTCTGTAAGATCAAATGTAACCTCTTCCTTCCCAAGGAGTTGTGCTTCCTTCTTGCTCTCAGACTTCTTGATGCTATTTCTCATTAGACTGCTGGAATTAGTGTCTACATCACATTCCTCTTCATTTTTAGCATATGTAACTTGCTCCCCAACTTGTTTTCCACTTCTCAAACTTATAGTATTCATAGATTTGAGGTTAATAATTGTATTTGAAGGTAGATTTCCACCAATTCTCGCTTGACCATCACTCATTGAATTAGCTAACTGTGATATATAGCCATTCATGTTTAAAGCTTTGGTTTCCCATTATTCTATTTTCCTTTCCAAGTTAGCAAACTTAGAATTTGTCATTGCTACGTTATTCTCCACTGTAGATCTCAAGTCCTTGAAATTATAGTTGAAGTTTGTGTTTATGGAATTTATGTTTAAATTCATCATATTAATGCTCTTGATTATCTCAGATATACTATCATCCTTTTCAGCAGTAAGTACTTCTTATAGCTCTAGAGGATTCAACCACTTGCTTGTCATTGCTGAATCTATTTTGCCCAAAATTTCTGTCTCCACCTCTATCCCTCCATATGAAATTTGGATGATCTCTCCATCCTTCATTATATGTATTGGAGTATGGATTCCTTTGTAGATACTAATTTAGTTTGCCTTGATAGATGGCTGATACATCTTCATAGTGTATAGGATACTTGTCACTAGTATGCATAAGGGAAGAATAAAGCTAACAATTAGGAGCAATAAGAGCTTGAGATTATGGGCTATGAACATGTGCATTACTTAATTGAGCAGTTAACTTGTTGATTTGAGCATTCATAGCAGTAACTCAAGAAGACAAATTATTACAATCTTGAGAAGACCTTATAGAAACCTCATGAACTTGCCTAGCATCATAGCCCCCATACTGCTGATCATTATTTGCTATCTTCTCAGTCAAATTCCATGCTTCATTAGGAGTTAAGTTATCAACAGGACCCCCAGCAGTTGTTTCCAAATTATTTATATCTATAGTGCACAGTCCTGAATAAAAATATTACACCAAATGTTCACTTCGGATCTAGTGGTATGGACATCTAGCTAGCAGCTCTTGAAATCTTCCCCAAAACTCATGAAAAGACTCTTAAGCAAATTGTTTTGCAGCAAATATTTCCTTCCTCAATGTAGCAGTCTTGGAAGTAAGGAAGTATCTCTTTAAGAAAGCATTCCTCAAGTTATACCATGAGTCCAAAGCATGGGGTGCATGATGTGGCAGCATATAAAACCATTCCTTTGCTTTTCCTTCAAGTGTAAAATGGAATACTTGTCTCCGCACAGCATCCATATCAACACCTATAGGTTTCATGGATGAGCAAACCCACTGCATAGTCTTCAAGTGCTTGAAATGATCCTCACCTGCCAATCTATAAAATTTGGGTAAGTTACTTCATAAAGGACCTTTCATCTTAAAATTAACATCCAAAGTAGGACAAGTACAAAAAGGATCAAAGTTTGCATTAGAAGAAGTGAGTTCTCTAATGCTCCTACATGCCCTTCTATTATTCATGTTATTCTCTTCATGTAATTTATTTTGATTCAAATTCTGATTCTGATTATGATCTTCACGCTCATTAACATGCTCCATGACAAAATGATTATCTAAGATATCACCAAATACAAAATCAGTCTCAGCTGCAACATATTCACCAAAAGAACTAAGCTCAACAATAAATGCAACACTAGCTTGATTTAAGATTATTGTTTTCTTAATTTGCTTAAGTGTTCTATCGATTTCTTTATCCCAAGGAAAGAATTTAGAGCTTCTAGTCATGCAAATCACACTCAACAATTATGCAGGATATCAAGTACATACAAAATACAGCAATTTTAGAAATCTAGATCAAGTAATCATAATTCAAAAGACTAAGGTCGCGACGCACAATGAATTTAGTCTGACAAAAAATCATAGAAAGTAAATAGCATGACAAAGATGAACTTCAAGTTATGACTGTTGGTCACAAAGAGCAAATTTTTGAAATTAGGAATTTTGGTCGTGACCAAATGTCACTTTGGTTGTGACTAAAAATCACAGAAAGCTATTTCTTGAAATTAGAATTTTTTGTTGTGACCAAATGTCACTCTAGTCTTGACTAAAAATCATAGAGAGTATATCTGAATTAAACACTGATTTTTGGTCGTGACAAGGTATCAATTTGGTTGCAACTAAAATTCACAAAGAAGACGACTTGATGGATAATGAGTTTTGGTTGTGACCAAAAAGCACTCTGGTCACGACTAAATGTTACGGAGAGCAATTATAAGTTAAACACTAATTTTAGGTTATGACCAAATATGAATCTGGTCATGATGGATAATCATAGAGATTTTCCAGCAATCAGTTTTTGCAGTATAGTCGCGACTAAATAGGTAGTTGGTTGTGACTTAAAGACACAAAACACTAAATTCGCAGAAAAACTTAAAAACCTATATACTTTTTATTTTTTTAGGCCCAAAAGATTGTTTAGGAAACCTTAACAAGTAAGGTTCCTTGGCAACGATGCCATTTTGATAAATGTCATTTTAATTATCAAAAGAAACTAAGCTAACCTATAGTAAAGTAAAGCTAACCTAGGTTGATTCACAAGGAGCTTAAATGGATGCTAAAATACCTAACTAATCTAATGAGCCACAATTTAACAAATTAATGCAATGATATGTGGGATGAAATCTTTGAATAACTTCTGAAGTAAATCCTATGTTATTGTTTATGATTTTAGGTGTTAATGATGGTGTTCTGAATTAATGACAAGTGTGTTCCCTTGGAGATTACCTTACCTTCATTTTTCACATAATATGAAGAGTTAGTTAGTTGAATTAAAATGTATTATCCAATAACTCGTTAGCTAAATATCTATTAAAGCTACAACTCGCAGACATTGAATAGAGAAATCTGAATCATTCAACTCAAGAGGTAGAAGAAGATGCATTAAATAGGTACAACTATACTCTGCTATAGAGTTACTCTAATTAAGCACAGCCATATCCAACTAGTTCAAGAATGAAGATCAATTAAAGCTTAATTATCCAGAAATAGTAAATCCAACTCAGTTCCGTAATCATTCATTATCTACTAACTCCAATTGAATCAATAAAATCAGAATTAACTACATCAACTAATAAATTTAGATATAGAATTAACGACACAATTAAACTCCCTATTGCAGATCAAGGATACTGGTTTAGCATACTCTTCAAAAGAGCACAATGGATCTAGCCTTCTATTGTTGTTAAGACCTCAACAACAACAGCAAGTAGATCAACAAAAGTCATGTTAAATGAAGAAGAGATGAAGTTGGAAGTGGAAGGTCCTCTGGTTCTCCTACCCAGAATAGAGCAAGATTACATATGAGATGAGAGAGAAAATAGCGTAGAGTATGAATGGAGACAAACTGAAATTATTTAAAAGATACAAATTATTTATCTAATGAGATAATATTCCAATATATAACCAAAATTATATCAATTAATTCCCCATTGTTCTAATTCTATTTAATTTGTTGATTGCTCAACATAATAGTAAATGGGGACAAACTTAATAATAAAACTCTATTCAAACACACTAAAATCAATATAAAAATAAGAGTTTATCAACCTTATAATGGGGAAGATGTAAGAGTAGATGTGGATGAAGATGATGAGATGTATAAGAGGTTAAAGATTGAGTATGGTAAAGTATCTTACAACAAGATACTCATGACATAAAATCTGGGTAGTACAAAGATAAGTTTGAGTTATTGTTTATGTTGTATGTAGTTGGAACTTTTCTAGCTCTCACTGCGAGCATAATAGTGAGTGACAAGCTATTGAAGGTGATATATTGCACCATGAATGGATTTCAACACTTTGATTGAGCCACATACATCATCAATGTCTTGTGGAAAGAGATGATAGATTATGTGAAAGCATTAAAAAAGAATAAGATAGGGAGTGGCAACATGGGAGGATGCCTCTACCTATTGGTGGTATGTATATTTTTACCTCTATTTCTATCTATTTTCTTTAATTGAAAATGTTAAAACTTATATATTTGGTATTGAAATTATATTTTGGTGAGCATTTCCTATTGGTTAAAGTTGTTCAGCATTAGTCAACCAAAGCAATTCAGTTCTAGACTGATGAGAGGGTAAATGAGATGGTTAGGAAAGAGAGGAAGAGATACATGGGCATTTTGTGTAGCGATAGTCATAATGAAGTGAGGGATATCAATGATGATAAAAAATCTTGGCTTATTTAGGCCTGATATGTGTTCATATTTATAAGTTTAATATTGCATTAATAAGTTATGCGTTTGACCATGTTTCAATTATACTATGCAGGAGTTGAAGGACTTGCATGCATAGTTAATGGATGTAATTGAAGAAACCAATCAAAGGCTTATTTTGATGATGAGCTGCTAAAGGTGCAACTCAAGGTAGAAGGCAAGCATAATACAGAAGATAAAGTTCCTATTGAAATAGGTGGTGAAGGAGAAGATGATTCTCGTAGTGATGATAAGGAAATAAAACAAGAAGGTAGTGAGGGGTAGAAGAAGGTAGTGAAGGAGATGAAGAAGAAGCTAGAAAGAAGTGAGAAGGAGAAGGCTATAGCACCATGAATGTGTCCGCAAATGATGATAATGATGAAGGAGTTAGCCTCATAACTGTGCCTATGGAAAATTAAGGCTTGATAATGGATAAGGAAGAAGTGGACAAGGAAGTAGAGCTAAGAAGATCAAAAAGGAAAAAGAAACCAACGGCAACACTATCATCTCTATGGGTGTTGACAAAGCTAATTCAGAGCAAAAGGGGGCTGACAAATGAGAAGGACATATTTTTCAACATGAAAAGTCGCATGTGTTCACGTGATGAGAGTAACGAGTAAGTTGTTATGTAGTGTATTTGCATGTAATTGTAGGAAATGACTACACTTTAATCATTTACTATTCGCATATTTCTATTGACTACACTTTATAGGGTTTTGGTTAAGATATGTGATAAAGATATCAATTGGGATTAGCTATATATGCTTGGTGAAATTAAAAAAAAAAGTAACCGAGTAAGTTTGTAGTAACAAAAAATAATTCTTCATACTATATATGTAATATCCCTAATTTTCTGTACTGATTTATATGTACAGATTGAATGAAATATATGAATTATTTTTCAGGAAAAAGATGTGGCTATCTGTGTAAAGAAAGGGATTAAATTGAAAAAGGAAGAAAAGGTAGGGACTTAAATGCAATTATGGAAAGTTCAAAGCTAAGAAGGAAAAGTAGACAAAAATGTGGGGTCTTTAGGTGTAATTTTAGCCAAATAAAGGGACTTAGTTGAAAAGAAGAAAAGTTTTCGGGGCAAAAGTGTAATTATAAAAACCTGGATCGGAAATAGGTAAAAACAGTGATCGTACTCCGATCAGCCCCATATTTTACCAAAAGATAGAGCAAGTGACGCCGGGTAATCCAGCGTAATACAGGAATTTTTCAAGACTCCAGATGCCAAAATTGATCTGATAGTCCAAAAGTTATAAAAATTTCTATCGGATATCCTCGATTTTAGATATAAGTGAGAAATTACAGGATGATGCGTCCTGATGGGACGGATGTCAGGAAACTGACAGAATACTGATAGGAGGTCTGTAGAAAAAGTTATTCGCAAAATAGCAAATACAGACGGGAGTGTGAGGCCTCCAGGTATCCGATAGGGAGATTTATCGGTATTTAAAAAGGGACTGAATGAGTTCGGATGACCTCAGTCAGATGACTGTTATAACCCACAGGGATGCCTAAAAACAGCAGGCCAGTGTATCTGGTAAAAGGACCCGGTGTCCGGATATGTGTATAAACGGTGTATGTTAGACAAAAGGCTCGATGAACTTTGCCTGAGGAAGATTCCTCGTAATGCGTGCCAGGAAGGTAATGGACCCTGAGAAGCCCAATAATGGTGCCAACAAAGGCCCAATAAGACTCTTGGACAGATAGGTGGGCCAGTGTCCGACTGAACCACAGAAAAGTGCGAAATTATGAAAATGCCCCTGTGTAGTACTAAAGGGGTAGCAGGTGTATAAAGGGCATTTTGGTCATTCTAGACAAACTTAGAGGCCAAGACATATACAGGTGAAGTTAACCAGAGTCAGTATATGCCCTCACAGAGTACAGAAAGGTGTAAAATGACAGTTTTTCCCTTAGGGTTAAGATAGTGCACGAAAGGGCACCCAGGGGTATTTTGGTCATTTCGCAGGGGATCTGTAATTGAGTTCAGACCCAGTATAAAAATGTTAATGATATAAAGGATCCAGATACTAAATTTAAGGTCAAAAGACATAATATGGATTTTCAGAAAAATTAGGCTCAGCAAACGGTCCAGTTTTCGAGGCGACGGACCGGGTCGGTACCGGATTGGACCGAAAATCTTCTAGAAGGCTTCTAGCTCCCTCCAATTTCTCCATGTGAAGAATGTGAGGGGTGAGGTGTTCCCTTAGGTGTCCCTTGATGATGCAGTAAAGGGAATAAAGAAAAATAGGAAATTCTGGAAAAACCAGGACCACAAGTTCAGATGGCTTCAAAATTACAAAAATGCCATCCATCAAAACTATAAATACCCCCATGCTCTTGATTCATCACGGCCTAGAGTGATTTTAGAGAGGGAAAGAAGTTATTGAGAGAGAAAGTGAGAGAAAGAAAGAAGAAAGGAAGTTCTGGTGGAGTTGGAAGCAGTATAGAGGTTCTGGAGTTCTGCTAAGCTTTTAAGGTAGTAACTAATCCTAGCTTTTATGTAATATCTTTGTGATTGGTTGTGCTATTGTTTGGTTGGATTGTTGTCTTATATGTTATGCTTGAAGCTCTATTATAATGCTATGATCATATGTTATTGAATATGGAAGCACGCAGCATACTTATCTGTACACAATCACAAGCAAGCACTATCACTCTGCTTTACATATATTGTTAAGATTATTACTACTGAGTTCTCCCGAATCTCATCCCAAATAACACATTACAGGGGAGGCTATGTCAAAGTAAATTTTAGAAATCTTGAAAGACGCCGTTATGCTGCCGAAATTCTGGCAAAGTGGTAAAGAAAGGAACTGATACGTACTGTGTACGTAGGTACTATCTAAGGAGGCTGGAAGTGAGTGGACCTAGCCGGTTCATCCAGTCTTTCCTGGGTACTTACATAGAATGATAGTTCTCACGAAAATTACCGAATCGGTACAAGATCGGTTACTTTCTAAAGACGAAGGGTAGCAGTTATGCTGCCGGATTACAGGCAGAAAGAATGTATTAGAAACATGAGAATTTTGTACATGTTATGATGAATATCAACTTATCAATTATTAATGAGTATTGTTTAGCATGCTTGACTGATATATGATGGATGTATGCATATGTATGCAAAATTGAAATGCTGAAATTTACCACTATGAACAGTAACACGTGGTGACCTTATGATGTTTGATAAATAATTAAAAATAGTAAATGGATGAATAAATGTATGAAATTTTTATGGTAAATAGTATATATATTAAGCTTCTATTTTATATATAATATGCCTCATTTTTATGTCTACATATGGAGTTATAAATTATTAAAGTTGGGACCAGAATGCTGGATTTAGGGGAAAAACGTGGGATGAACAGTAAAGTTGTAACATTGACCCATGTTGACTTGGTCAAAGATTGGTTAACGAGAGATTTTTTCCTAAAATATAATTGAGTTAGCTTCATGTATCAATTGGAACCACTTCATTTCGATTTTTGTATAATTAATTATGATTTTTCGAAGTCAGGTCACTCATCTGGAATTTATACAGTGAACAATACGCGAGAAGAGAAAAATTCCAGATTGAGAAATTGGACTTCAACGACATTGAAAGTGGTTCTAAATGCTACCAAATGATCCCTAAATATACGGAAGTAAGGATGTTTCATTTTGGTATCAGAGCAAAGGGATTCTTCCTTAGGAAATGCTCTGAATAGATAATTTATAGATAGATATACCATGATAAAGCTATCATAATTGACACTAAGATAGTGTTTGCAGGATGACTAGATATAGATTCGTATCTGAAACCACGGTGAACCAATGGGATCCTAGACCAGAGGTCTCTAGTTCGGATAGTTCGAAAGAGGAGATAATGAGCAATGATTCTGATCCTTGGATAACTCCAGTAGTTAGTGACTCTGAAGTGGACAGTTCTTCAGTAGGATCAAATTTTATGGTGGATGATCAGGAGATGGTGGTGGAAGGTCCTATTCCTGCCATTCCAATAAATGTGGTACCTCCAAATATAGCAGACATTACAGGATCCAGTCCAGTAATTGATCAGATTGATGCACCAGGTCCCAATAGGCCCAGTGTGACACTAGCAGAGATACCTTTGGGAAATCTGATCACAAGGATGGTGCCGGGGAGGAACCTGAGTAGAGAACAGTTTGAGAAATCAGTGATATTAGCCCGACAGCTATATAAGCTGAGGCAGACCCTGATCAGAGATATAGATCAAGATTATATGGTTTATCAGAATTTTATCACAAGGGTAAAAGCCATATATCAAGCCTGGGATCCAAATGTATTAACCCTGGGGCTTTGGCTAGAGATTATGGATGATGTATTGCCAACTACTCCTACCTGGAGAATAGAGTTGGATCGATATTTTGACAAAGAACCATATTGTACTGTATCCGACTGGATCTATGAAACATCCTCCCTTGGACCACTCAGAGTACACTTACGGAAGTAATATTAGCTTGATAATATCTTAACTTAAGCCCAGAAATTAAAATTTCTACTTTTAAGTTCCTTATTTTGAACCTTTAATTTGAGAGTTGATTAATCTCATTCTACACATCCAAACAAGGCTTATTACCTATCCACGTAATGCCCCAGATGTGTACAACCGGCTCACCAAATTTCGTGGCCAAACTCTTTCGTTTACTAGGTCAAACTTAGGACAGAACCCTGCTACCTCAGGACCTGCGAATTTCTTTTCATTTCTCATTCGCAAATTGAACATGCCAAACAATATTTATTATTAAATAATACAATGTCATACAACAAGTCATACACAAAATTCTCATATTCTATTACATCTTTTCCTGCTCGAACTTCGGCAGTATAACCGCTAGGCTTCATCTGTACAAAGAACTGAACCGTACTGATTCGGTAATTCCCTCATGAGAACTACCATTCTACGTAAGTACCCAGGAAAGACTGGATGAACCGGCTAGGTCCACTCACTTCCAGCCTCCTTAGACAGTACCTGCGTACACAGTACTTATCATATTCTGATGTTCAGTCTTTACTTCGGCAGCATAACGGCGTCTCTCAAAATTCTTAAAATTCAGTTCAACATAATTTCCCTGTAATGGGTTAGATATGGGGAATGAGATTCGGGGGAATCTCAGTAGTAATAATCATAACAATATATGTAATGCAGAGTGACAGTGCTTGCTTGTGATTGTGTACAGATAAGTATGCTGCGTGCTTCCATAGTCAATAACATATGATCATATCATTGTAATAGAGCTTCAAGCATAACATATAAGACAACAATCCAACCAAACAATAGCACAACAAATTATAAAGCCATTACATAAAAGTTAGGATTAGTTACTACCTCAAAAGCTTAGCAGAACTCTACTATCTCTATATTGCTTCCAGCTTCGCCAGAACTTCCTTTCTTCTTTCTTTCTCCTTCTCTCTCTTCTTTCTCTCTCTTTCTTGCCCAAAACCGTGATGCAAATGAATGGGGAGGGGGTATTTATAGTTTCCTTCGATGGCATTTTTGTAATTTTGAAGCCTTATGAACTTGTGGTCCTGGTTTTTCCTGAAATTTCCTATTTTCTTTTATTCCTTTTTACTGCATCATCCAGGACACCTCAGTGGACACCTCAGCGGACACCTCAGCAGCACATTTCTCACATGTCTAAAACCTGGGACACCTCATCAGCTGACTCACCGGTCCAGAGTATTGCACCGTAATATGTGTCCTTAGCTTTATCTGCTTCCTTTAGATCAGTGCCATGTGGCGACAAGGTGGGTACCTTCATGCCATCCAATGCTATCCAGATAAGTCCAAGACTCTATCTGATCACCTCCTCGGTTATCGTGCTAACCGAGTAACTTTACTTTACTGAGAAGTCATTAAATCATTATTTTAATGTCACTTTTCCCCCTGAATCACTGGGCCTACGTTTTTGGGCCTGGGAATATCATCTTGGGTCTCTGATCCAGCCCAATTACTCTGATGGCATGATTCCCAAGAAACACCCATTGGCAAATTACCAAAATGCCCTTAGTCTCTCTTTCTTTATTAGGTCTAGGGCCATTATTGTCTTTTCCCATCTTACCAGAGTATTCTTTGACCCTGGTCAACTATCCAGATAACTTCCCTGGACTGTCTAACCTTAGGCAAATGACCAAAATACCCTATACTCATTCTTCAGCTGTTCTATAACATAGGGGCATTTTCGTCATTTCGCACCTTTTTCCCGGACACCGGCCCCTTTTACCACTGGACTGATCTAATGGGCCTGGGCCTTCCCTGGTGTCACAAAAGGCCTTAGAAACACTATACGGCCCCCTGGCCACAGTCCGATCATCCCTATCGGGACTGCTTTTTCTTTACCGATTATAACTGTAAATTCCCATCTTCCTGAATTTTTACAGAAAAATCGAGATCTCAAATCAAAATTCCGTGACTCCTCATTCAACCCGGAATCCTTTTCTCTATCTCCCGGTATTTTCAGATATTTTATCCGGACCGGGCTGTTTTGGCCTGAAAAAGCGCTCACGCGCACACTTTTCCAAAATGACCATTTAACCCCTGGTCACATTTCTAATTCTTTCATACACATAGAGACCTCATATGCACATTTTACAGTTCAGTGAAATTATCAGTATAATTTTCTCTATTTTCTGGCAAAATATGGTACTCATCGGCTACCAGCCTGATCTTTCCCAAAATTACGATTTTACCCCTGCATTCTCTTTCTGGCATCTATTCTCATCTTCTTATCCTTCATCTTAAGTTCTAGAAATTCTCTTTCAATAACTCATCCCTTAAACTCTTCGGGAGTCATCGTTAATTGAAAGGCTCGACAACCTGCCCATATCAGGTTATCTTACACAAGAGCCAGCCCATATCAAACTACCTGCAGAATTCCTAGGCTTAAGACTTAGGATATCCCTCACATTCCTCATTTTGAACCTAGGTGAACTGTCCCGATTCTGTAGGTTAAAGACTGAACTCATCTTTAAATTTTGAAGGACTTAGCACATCCCTCGGATTCCTGCAAAATACAGGTAAGTGATCCACCCATATCAGATTACTACCCTGGGACTACGGGTTTAGCAGCCTGTCCATATCAGACTACTTCCCAGTTCTCCTAGACCAAAAATTAGGATGTTACAATCTACTTGGTAGGAGAATTTATTAGAATAAAGTTTAAGAAGGATTAGGGTAATGTCCTCAACATATGTATGTAATGTATTGAAGGCATGTGTGACTGTGACATATACCTTATATGTACACTATATTTGGAATGAAATATGAATTATGTTATCACATTCTCTTTCTACTTTATAGTAAACAAAATAGTTCGAACAAGAAGAACGATTCCAGCAGAGGAACCCCAAGAGGCTGGAAATCTTAATCAACTAATTTTGGAACAATTAGAACAACAACAAAAGATGATTGAGGAAATGCGGGCAGCTCAGGCACGCAATGAGCAGGAAAGAGATTGAAGGGAATTGGAAGACACGCAGCGGAAATTAACTTTAAAAATTTTTCCATTCCCAGCCAGGATCTACCGAATGTGTTTAAGTCAAGGAGAAAGAAGTGTTACCTTCGGTTTCAAGCTTTGGTCGCGACCTCAGTGTCCACTAGTCGCGACTCTTCGCCTCTGGAACATTTTAGTCGCGACCTCCTCTGTTTCTAGTCGCGACCTGACGTCTCTGGAGTTTGAAGTCGCGACCTCGTCAGCTTCAAGTCGCGACCTGCCTCTTCTTTTCGGATTTCTGGCGTTCAGATGCCCGTATGGTCGCGACCTCAGGGTGTTCTGGTCGCGACCTTGCTTCGTGTCTGGTCGTATCGTAGAAGTCGACAGCTCAGATCGGCTTCCTCTACCGGTATCCACACGAACAGCGTTCCAATCGCGAATGACGTGCTAGCGCCTCTTGTCCCTCTAAGGCTTTCTAGAGATTCCGTCCTCACCGTCTCTATCTCGGCAGTTTCTTATGTGCAAACCTTTTGCACTCTCCCTGCCCCCTCTTCTCACGTCTGAATGTGTGTGTAGAGATGTATATTGTCTGTAGAACCCTAGCTCCTAATGTCAAATATATAGGAAGCTATCGGGCTTCTAATAGGGCCGGGCTTCAGAATTAATCTTATATTAATTCTGAATTAATACAATATCATATATTGCATAATTTAATAAGAAACTAATTAAATAAATATGGTTTATATTAAATCCGTCCCACAGATTTAATTCACCTATTTATTTAATTTAAAATAAAGATAAGACAGAATTATATTTGATTTATTCTCATAAATCAAATTTGAGATATCTTATCAATTTGAATTTCAAATTCAAATAGATCATATCCATTTAAATTCAAATTCAAAAATGATAGGGATTTAATTTATCCTTATAAATTAAATCTTACAAATATCTCTTATATTATATATAATATATATATACTGATTTATATATATAAAATATATATCCACCCTAGATCATTCATTGAATCTAGACATTTCTTAGATTCAATGAATCTGGACATCATAGCTCGCATTGGGCTGTTTTGTGTGCGACCCTGTAGGCCCATATGAAGTTGGCAGTGGCCCAGTTACTATACTGACCCACAAGTCGTAAGCGGTCTCTAGCAAGGCATTACGACTACCCAAAACATATGAGGATCGTTAAACGATGTAACCTTTCATACAACCATATCACGTCCCTTTTGTCACACGATATTTCGGTCAAGGATGAGGCATGGTGAACGTCATCCTCCTGTTCCTGACCGTTACTTTCTCGATCCCTGAGTAGTCTGAATATAGAAATGGAACTACCCTTCCATTCCAGTATGGCCATACATTTCTCAGACTCACTCATCGAGGGGCCCAGTAATATCTCTCTACGAATGTGAGGGACAAATTCCATCTTGACCATTCACATTCCTCCGCATGAAAAACCACTAAGCCCGAGCATAGCCTTTATGATCACTCGGTCAAAAGTGACTTTTGACTAGGTCAAAGCTGAGCGTTTGTCATGTAGGAATCCATGATGATCTCAGGTCAAAGGGCATAGTGACATGGCTTGTATATGAGAGAAGCTTATGACTTGACCCATGCAGCTCTCTCATAGCGGGTCGGTCCAACACCCTGTACTCTTACATGTGCTTATGACTTTGATTTATATCTCTATATATCTTCAAAGTCATACTGGTCTTATTTCATCTCTGCTCCCGCATAGATGACCGACCAGGGACATTTAGGATAAAATCACTAGTTATCCAAGGATTGTCATCATAGTAAACATGCAAATAATATGATAACATGATACAATGATTGGCCCCTAGGGCACAATTTCCAACAGAGATGCCGCCATAGCTCCAGCGGTAGCTAAAGCTGTAAGCAACCTGAGGCACCCCCCGAGCCTTCAGGATCAGCTAGTAGAGAACCACAGCCGGTGCAGCCCCAGAGACGTGTTGACCCAAGAGAGGATGCAGCTAGCATCCAACAATGGATGATTAGATTCTGCAAGTACAATCCTCCAGTATTTGAAGGAACGTTCGAGGTGCAGAGAGCTGAGGATTGGATTAGCAGATTAGAAAAGATCTTCAAAGTTCTTGACTGCCCGACGAAAACCAAAGCTCAGATGGCTATCTATCAGCTAGAGAAAGATGCTGATAGGTGGTGGAAGAATACTGAGTTACTTCTGCAAGCAAGAGACATCCTGATCACCTGGGAAGTGTTTCTTGGATAGTTTTATGAAAAATATTTTCCTCAATCAGTGAAAGATGAAAGAGAGGCAGAATTCCTTGTACTAAGACAAGGAGAGAAGGAATCGTTTGTTGAATATCTTGCTAAGTTCATCCGGCTATCTCAATATTCCACTTATCTGCACCAAGTGGATGATGAACGCTGGATGACAGAAAGGATGATTCGAGGGCTGAGCTTTACGCTAAAGGAGAAGTTAACTCCTCAACAATACAGCCAGTTTAACAAGGCCGTGGAGGCATGCCGTATTGTTGAAAATAGCATGAATCACAGAATGCTATTTAGATCGGGAAACAGGGATCAAGCAGCTCCTGATAAAGCCGGTCAGAATCAAGAAGCTGCAAGTGGTAGCAGCTACAGGAAGAGAAAGCGACCATGGCAAAATAGGAGGTCGAGTAGAGGAAATTTCTGTGGAAGGTCCAACAACAGAGATACGAAGGCCCAAACTTGTGACAAGTTTGGAAAGAATCATGGTGACAGACCATGTTTAATGGGCCAGAATGTTTGTTACACCTGCGGAAAGCCCGGACACTTTTCCCGAGAATACCCTCAAGCTATAACAAATACAAGGCCAAGGACACCAGGAAGAGTATTTGCACTCACCAAGGAGGATGCTTAGCGAGCACCTGAGATGATCTAAGGTACAATCTATCTCAATGATCATGCTGTGACTGCTCTCTTTGATTCGGGTGCAAGTCATTCCTTTATTTCTTATGAGTGTGTTAAACGCCTAGGCCTTCGGATTAGCAAGTTGTGTTATGATATACATGTAAAAACTCCCACCAATGCTAGGGTAGTTACATCTGATGCCTGTTTGAATAGTCTAGTGCATTATGAGCACAGCTATACCACCCTAGACTTAATATGTATGCCTTTCCGAGAGATCGATGTCATACTTGGTTTAAATTGGTTAGCCTCCAATAATGTGATGCTAGACTGCAGGAACAAGACCCTAGTTCTTGGCCCAAAAGTTGCTGATCTGAGTCCAGAAGTAAGATTGAATTTCATAACGGAAGCTCAGGCAAATAAATATCTGCGGAAAGGATGTCAGGGGTATATGGTAATCTTTTCTGTTCAAACAGAAGTAGAAGGGATTGATGAGATTCCAGTGGTCAATGAATTCCCTGAAGTTTTTTCGAAGGAGATCCAGGGATTACCTTCAGAACGTGAAGTGGAGTTTGCAATTTACATTGTACCTGGAGCTGGACCAGTATCCAAGGCCCCGTATCGGATGGCTCCTAATGAAATGATAGAACTGAAGAAGCAAATTGAGGAGCTATTGGAGAAGGGTTTCATAAGACCCAGTGTATCACCATGGGGTGCTCCAGTTCTATTTGTCAAGAAGAAGGATGGCAGCCTAAGGCTGTGCATTGACTATAGGGAATTGAATAAGATTATGATTAAGACTAAATATCCTCTTCTTAGGATCGATGACCTGCTGGACCAATTGGCAGGAGCGAGCTTATTCTCTAAGATTGATCTGAGATCTGGCTATCATCAGCTGAGGGTGAAGTCAAATGATATTTTAAAGACTACTTTTAGGACGCGCTACGGACATTTCGGATTTCTTGTGATGCCTTTTGGGCTAACAAATGCACCTGCTATTTTCATGGATTACATGAACCGGATCTTCAGGCCTTATTTAGATCAGTTCGTTGTAGTCTTCATTAATGATATCTTGGTGTACTCCAAATCTACAGAGGAACATGAAAGGCATTTGGGAATTGTTCTTGGTACCCTTAAAGAAAAGAAGCTTTATGATAAGCTGAGTAAGTGCGAGTTTTGGCTTACAGAAGTCAAATTTCTCGGTCATGTCATATCCCGAGAAGGGGTAGCTGTGGATCCTAGCAAAGTTGAAGCAGTTTTGAGCTGGGAGCAGCCGAGGACAGTGACAAAGATCAGAAGCTTTCTTGGCCTAGCAGGGTACTATAGAAGATTTATTCAAGACTTTTCTCGAATTGCCTTGCCACTTACCAAGCTTACCAGAAAGAACCAGCAGTTTAAGTGGGATGAGAAGTGTGAGGCTAGCTTCCAAGAGTTGAAGCAGAGATTAACCACTACTCCCGTGCTGATTATTCCAGACCCAACTCAGACTTATGTAGTCTACACTGATGCTAGTAAGCTGGGGTTGGGATGTGTGCTGATGCAGCAAGGTAGAGTAGTAGCCTACGCCTCTCGGCAGTTAAAGCCACATGAAGAAAATTATCCTACTCATGATCTGGAGCTTGCGGCGGTGGTTTATGCTCTGAAGATATGAAGACACTATTTATATAGAGCAACCATAGAGTTGTATTGCGACCACAAAAGCCTGAAGTATCTGCAGGATCAGAAAGAGCTGAACATGAGGCAACGGCGATGGATGGAATTGTTAAAAGATTACGACTTTCAAATTAAATACCATCCAGGAAAAGCCAATATGGTAGATGATGCTCTGAGTAGAAAAGTGGTGCAGGTGGCGCATATGATGATTAAAGAGCTGAGATTGATAGAAGATGTGCGAGATTGGAGCCCTCTGTATCAAATGCAAATGACAGAGAGTTCTTACGGAGGGGTTCATTTAGAAGCTTGTATAGAAGATGAGATAAAGGAGGCTCAACAGCAGGACAAGCTCGCAGCAATATTTAAGGATAAGCTGGAGAAGGGGAAGACTAGAAATTTTGAGATTTCCCCAGATGGATTATTACAATTCAGGGGAAGGCCTTATATCCCTAATGCTAAGGGATTAAGAGAAAAGATTCTAGAGGAAGCACATAAAAGCCGATATACAGTACATCCAGGTATGACCAAGATGTACCATGATGTGAAAAGGTTGTTTTGGTGGCCTGGATTGAAGAAAGATGTAGTGGCTTATGTGTCCAAGTGCTTGACCTGCCAGAAAGTAAAAATTGAACATCAAAAGCCAGCGGGAACATTGCAGCCTTTAGATATCCCTGAGTGGAAATGGGATGGTATTGCCATAGACTTTGTGGAAGGACTACCCATAACTCCAAGTAAACATGATGCAGTATGGGTAGTAATTGATCGATTGACGAAGTCAGCACATTTCCTGGCAATCAATAAAAGGGATTCTTTAGAAAAGCTGGCAAGGTTGTATATAAGGGAGATTGTTAGGCTTCATGGTATCCCAAGCAGCATTGTGTCCGATAGAGACCCTCGGTTTACTTCTAATTTTTGGAGGGCTTTACAGGAAGAAATAGGCACTACTCTCCAATTTAGTACAGCCTATCATCCTCAGACGGATGGCCAGTCAGAGAGGACAATCCAAACGCTAGAAGATATGTTGAGAGCTTGTGTTTTGGATTTCAAAGGCAGCTGGGATGTCCATCTACCACTTATAGAGTTTACATATAATAATAGTTACCAGACTAGTATTCAGATGGCTCCTTTTGAAGCTCTATATGGACGTAAATGTAGATCTCCCTTATGCTGGCTAGAGCTGAGAGAGAGAAGAATGCTTGGTCCTGATATAGTGGATCAAACTGCAGAGCAGATTACGGTGATTAGACAAAGATTGTTAACGGCTCAAAGCAGACAAAAAAGCTATGCAGATGTTAGAAGAAAGTCGTTGGAGTTTGAAGAAGGAGAGCATGTATTCCTTAAGTTAACTGCAACTACGGGAGCCGGGCGATCGATCAAAGTGAAGAAGTTACATCCAAGATACATCGGACCATTTCAAATTCTCTCAAAGGTGGGGACAGTAGCCTATAGATTGGTTCTTCCTCCAAATCTTAGCCAGATACATGATGTGTTTCATGTTTCCCAATTAAAGAAGTATATTCCAGATCCATCTCATGTGATTGAGCAAGATGAAGTCGCACTACGAGATGATCTGACCTATGAGGTTAAACCAGTACGAATTGCTGATCGGAAGGTCAAGCAGTTACGTAATAAGCAAATTCCTCTAGTCAAGGTGATCTGGAAAGGCTTGACTGAACATAAAGCCACATGGGAAACAGAAGAAAAGATGAGGAGGAAGTATCCAGAGTTGTTTTCATAGAATATGTGTAATGTAAATTTCGAGGACGAAATTTATTGTAAGGGGAGAGAAATGTAATATCCCTAATTTTCTGTACTGATTTATATGTACAGATTGAATGAAATATATGAATTATTTTTCAAGAAAAAGATGTGGCTATCTATGTAAAGAAAGGGATTAAATTGAAAAAGGAAGAAAAGGTAGGGACTTAAATACAATTATGGAAAGTTCAAAGCTAAGAAGGAAAAGTAGACAAAAATGTGGGGTCTTTAGGTGTAATTTTAGCCAAATAAAGGGACTTAGTTGAAAAGAAGAAAAGTTTCCAGGGCAAAAGTGTAATTATGAAAACCTGGACCGAAAATGGCAAAAATAGTGATCGTACTCCGATCAGCCCCATATTTTACCAGAAGATAGAGCAAGTGACGCCGGGTAATCCAGCGTAATACAGGAATTTTTCAAGACTCCAGATAGCCAAAATTGATCTGATAGTCCAAAAGTTATAAAAATTTCTACCGGATATCCTCGATTTCAGATATAAGTGAAAAATTACAGGATGATGCGTCCTGATGGGACGGATGTCAGGAAACTGACAGAATACTGATAGGAGATCTGTAGAAAAAGTTATTCGCAAAATAGCAAATACAGACGGGAGTGTGAGGCCTCCAAGTATCCGATAGGGAGATTTATCGGTATTTAAAAAGGGACTAAATGAGTTCGGATGACCTCAGTCAGATGACTGTTATAACCCACAGGGATGCCTAAACACAGCAGGCCAGTGTATCTGGTAAAAGGACCCGGTGTCCGGATATGTGTATAAACGGTGTATGTTAGACAAAATGCTCGATGAACTTTGCCTGAGGAAGATTCCTCGTAATGCTTGCCAGGAAGGTAATGGACCCTGAGAAGCCCAATAATGGTGCCAACAGAGGCCCAATAAGACTATTGGACAGATAGGTGGGCCAGTGTCCGGCTGAACCCCGAAAAAGTGCGAAATTACGAAAATACCCCTGTGTAGTACTAAAGGGGTAGCAGGTGTATGAAGGGCATTTTGGTCATTCTGGACAGGCTTAGAGGCCAAGACATATACAGGTGAAGTTAACTAGAGTCAGTATATGCCCTGACAGAGTATAGAAAGGTGTAAAATGATAGTTTTGCCCTTAGGGTTAAGATAGTGCACGAAAGGGCACCCAGGGGTATTTTGGTCATTTCGCAGGGGATCTGTAATTGAGTTCAGACCCAGTATAAAAATGTTAATGATATAAAGGATCCAGTTACTAAATTTAAGGTCAAAAGACATAATATGGATTTTCAGAAAAATTAGGTTCAGCAAACGGTCCAGTTTTCGAGGCGACGGACCGGGCCGGTACCGGATTGGACCAGAAATCTTCTAGAAGGCTTCTAGCTCCCTCAAATTTCTCCATGTGAAGAATGTGAGGGGTGAGGTGTCCCCTTAGGTGTCCCTTGATGATGCAGTAAAGGGGAATAAAGAAAAATAGGAAATTCCGGAAAAACCAGGACCACAAGTTCAGATGGCTTCAAAATTACAAAACGCCATCCATCAAAACTATAAATACCCCCCATTCTCTTCATTCATCACGGCCTAGAGTGCTTTTAGAGAGGGAAAGAAGTTATTGAGAGAGAAAGTGAGAGAAAGAAAGAAGAAAGGAAGTTCTGGTGGAGTTGGAAGCAGTATAGAGGTTCTGGAGTTCTGCTAAGCTTTTAAGGTAGTAACTAATCCTAGCTTTTATGTAATATCTTTGTGATTGGTTGTGCTATTGTTTGGTTGGATTGTTGTCTTATATGTTATGCTTGAAGCTCTATTACAATGCTATGATCATATGTTATTGAATATGGAAGCACGCAGCATACTTATCTGTACACAATCACAAGCAAGCACTGTCACTCTGCTTTACATATATTGTTAAGATTATTACTACTGAGATTCTCCCGAATCTCATCCCAAATAACACATTACAGGGGAGGCTATGTCAAAGTAAATTTTGGAAATCTTGAAAGACGCCGTTATGCTGCCGAAATTCTGGCAAAGTGGTAAAGAAAGGAACTAATACGTACTGTGTACGTAGATACTGTCTAAGGAGGCTGGAAGTGAGTGGACTTAGCCGGTTCATCCAGTCTTTCCTGGGTATTTAAGTAGAATGGTAGTTCTCATGGGAATTACCGAATCGGTACAAGATCGGTTACTTTCTAAAGACGAAGGGTAGCAGTTATGCTGCCGGATTACAGGTAGAAAGAATGTATTAGAAACATGAGAATTTTGTACATGTTATGATGAATATCAACTTATCAATTATTAATGAGTATTGTTTAGCATGCTTGACTGATATATGATGGATGTATGCATATGTATGCAAAATTGAAATGCTGAAATTTACCACTATGAACAGTAACACGTGGTGACCTTATGATGTTTGATAAATAATTAAAAATAGTAAATGGATTAATAAATGTATGAAATTTTTATGGTAAACAGTATACATATTAACCTTCGATTTGATATATAATATGCCTCGTTTGTATGTCTACATATGGAGTTATAAATTATCAAAGTTGGGACCAGAATGCTGGATTTAGGGGAAAAACGTGGGATGAACAGTAAAGTTGTAACATTGACCCACGTTGACTTGGTCAAAGATTGGTTAACGAGAGATTTTTCCCTAAAATATAATTGAGTTAGCTTCATGTAGTAATTGGAACCTCTTCATTTTGATTTTTCTATAATTAATTATGATTTTTCTAAGTCAGGTCACTCATCTGGAATTTACACAGTGAACAATATGCGAGAAGAGAAAAATTCCAGATTGAGAAATTGGACTTCAACGACATTGAAAGTGGTTCTAAATGCTACCAAATGATCCCTAAATATACGGAAGTAAGGACGTCTCAATATATGGATTTGTTGCTAAGTTTATGGTGAGCTTGTTGTGAAATGCAGGTGATGTTAGTGGTCTGTATGACATTAATAACTGATATGAAGAAAGGAGGATAAGTGAGGCAACACCTTTTTTATGTTGACTTTATGGGGAGATTGTTGTCATGTAAGTATTTAGTGGATAGATGCTAAATTACTAACCCTAAATATATTTTGTAGGCAATAATAACTTCTAACTCAAATCATTGGGATGTTAAGTAAAAGAAGAAGCAACTATTACCTGAACATAAGTTACAACTTAGGAGACTATGATTTGATACTTGGACTTACACTTGTCGGAGCGCACTGTTCTGTTTAGTGCTAGAGCCTAAAAGAATGAATTTCTATGTGTTAGATTCATTAACTCAAAATGTTGATAATAAGAGAAAGAAAATGGGTGTATGGGATAACATGACAATTGTGATCAAAGCATGTGTAAGGATATCATTTACCCACTTATATTTCCAAATTTGTATTCACCAAATTGCTTACCTATGCAACTGTTTTTTGAGAAGAGATATCAGTTTCATGATATCATTTAGTTAGTTAAACATAACCTCCTTGGGAAGGGGAAGAAGGCAAAAAGTGATATTATTTGGGTCTCGTTTCACAACAAAATAGTTTATGAGTCATTTAATCAGTTGGTATCATTATCTGTAGAGGGTGGTATGTTTTTCAGTTATTTACATTGTAGGTATCATTGTCTATGTAAGCGAGACTGTAGAGTTCATGTATTGATATGGTTGACTAAATGGGAGTCGAATGTAGCATTTGACTATGATGAGGAACACATTATAGAGTTTAGACGAAACTTAATGTGATGGCTAGTTGATCATGATTTCAACTCAAGACGAAAATTTGCGTTAAGCCTACCTTCAACAAAAGATACCGTCATATTGACCAAATAATAATGATTGACAAAGTAGTAGATTGGGCCAAATTAAGTGTTTCTATTTAATCACTATTAAATGTTTAACCTTTTGCTAAGACATATATCACTCTATTTAACAATTAGTTGGAAGTACGTACTTTGGTCAATTTGTAATATCCCTAATTTCTGTACTAAGTTGTATGTACAGATTGAATAAAATATATGAGATGTTTAGGAAAAGATGTGGCCATATTTATATAAAGAAAAGGATTAATTGGAAGAAGAAGAAAGTCTAAGGACCAAAGTACAAAATTACGAAAATGCCACTGTGATGCCTTAAGAAACAAGAAGTAAATGGAGGGCATTTTGGTCATTTCACACAATGGATGGATATCAGAGAAAATTTGATGGTAAATTATTATAATTAATATGAGAATTTATGGAGTTGACAGAAGTCAAAAAGGAGTCCTGTAGAATTAATTATGGAATTTACGGTGAAAAAGGACACCGATAAAGGGTTAAAGGAAATATATGTAATTTTTAACAGGACTTCTAGATCTCAGAAAATTATGAAACTTTGTAGAGAATTCATTTTATATTATAATGAATTTATAAAAATGTTAGAACAATTAAAGGTGTTTAACATTTATTCTTAGATTAGGGTAATTTAAGGATATCGGTATAAGGAAATTATATTGGGATTTGTGCCAATTAGCTATTGGACCTAAAAGAGGTCCAACATGTCATCCTAGGCCAACCCAATAAGGCCAAAAGTTATCTTGGAGCCCAAGTCCAAAAATAAATAATTTATGGATTTTTGGAAATAAAGAAAAAGAGAATAAAGTAAGGATTAGGTTTGGCACATGGTGGGACCCACATGGACTCAAAAATGGCGCCAAGAAGTAGTCTTAGATGTCCCAAGTGGTGCCATGCTAGTGATGTCATGGTGGTAAGGTCTTGAGTGAAAAGTGAAAAGATATTCCAAGATCAAACCTTTAACCATTAGATTAAATAGTTTCCAAAGTGATCTTGGCCTTCAAATGGCACATGACTTTTGCTATAAATATGAAACATCCTTACTTTATTACGTCTTAAGGACCATTTGGTAGCATTTAGAACCACTTTCAAGGTCATTGAAGTCCTATTTCTCAATCTGGAATTTTACTCTTCTCGAGTACTATTCACTATAAAAATTCCAGATTAGTGACCTGACTTCGGAAAATTATAATTAATTCTAGAAAATTGAAATGAGGTGGTTCAAATTGATACATGAATCTAACTCAATTATATTTCAGGTAAAAATCACTCATTGATCATTATTGGACCAAGTCACTGTAGGTAAACGTTACAATTTTACTGTTCATCCAGCGTTTTTCTCCTGAATCCAGCATTCTGGTCCCAACTTTGATAATTTATATCTCCATGTGTAGACATCCAAATGAGGAATTCTATATATAAAATCTAAACTTAATATGTATACTATTTACCATTAAAATTTTATACGTTTATTCATCCATTTACTATTTTTAATCATGGGTCAAACATCCTTAGGTCACCACGTGTTAATGTTCATAGTGGTAAATTTTAGCATTTCAACTTTGCATACATATACATCCATCCATCATATATCAGTCAAGTATGAAAAACAGTATCTATTATTAAATAATAAGTTGTTATATATCTGGGTATGTACAAAATTTCCCATATTTCTATTACATCTTTTCCTGCCTAAAATCCGGCAGCATAACCACTATGCTTCATCTTCAGAAAGTAACTGATCTTGTACCGATTCGATAATTCCCGTGAGAACTACCATTCCACGTAAGTACCCAGGAAAGACTGGATGAACTGGCTAGGTCCACTCACTTCCAGCCTCCTTAGACAGTACCTACGTACACAGTACGTATCAGTCCCTTTCTTTACTATTGCCATCTTGTCATAATTTCGGCAGCATAACGGCGTCTCTTAAAATTCCCAAAATTTACTTTGGCATAACCTCCCCTATAATGAGTTATTTATTGGGATGAAATTTGGGGGAATCTCAGTGGCAACAATCTAACAATATATGTAATGCAAAGTGACAGTGCTTGCTTGTGATTGTGTACAGATAAGTATGCTGCGTGCTTCCATACTCAATAACATATGATCATAGCATTGTAGCAAAGCTTCAAGCATAACATATAAGACAACAATCCAATCAAACAATAGCACAACAAATCACAAAGCTATTACATAAAAGCTAGGATTAGTTACTACCTTAAAAGCTTAGCAGAACTCCAGAATCTCTATACTGCTTTCAACTCCGCCAGAACTTCCTTTCTTCTTTCTTTCTCTCACTTTCTCTCTCAAGAACTTCCTTATCTCTCTAAACTTGCTTCTTGCCGTGATGAATGAAGGCAAGGGGGTATTTATAGTTTTGATGGATGACATTTTTGTAATGTTGAAGCCATCTGAGCTTGTGGCCCTGGTTTTTCCAAAATTTCCTATTTTTCTTTATTCCCTTTTACTGCATCATCAAGGGACACCTAATGGGACACCTCATCCCCCACATTCTTCACATGACGCAATTGAGAGAGTAAGAAGCCTTTTGGAAGCTTTCTAGTCCAATCCGGTACCGGCTCGATCCGTCTCCTCGAAAACTGGACCGTTTTCTGAATCTAATTTTTCTGAAAATCCATATTATATCTTCTGACCTTAAATTTAGTATCTGGATCCTTTATATCATTAACATTTTTATACTGGGTCTAAACTCAATTACAGATCCCCTGCGAAATGACCAAAATACCCCTGGGTGCCCTTTCTTGCACTATCTTTACTCTAAGGGTAAAATCATCATTTTACACCTTTCTGCACCCTGTCAGGGCATATACTATCCCTGGTTAACCTTATCTATGTATGTCTTGGCTCCTGGGCCTATCCAGAATGACCAAAATGCCCTTCATACATCTATTACCCCTCTAGTACAACACAGGGGCATTTTCATAATTTCGCACTTTTCCGGGGTTTCTGCCGGACACTGGCCCACCTATCAGTCCAAGGGTCTTACTGGTCCTTTGATGGCGCCATTATTGGGCTTTTCAGGGTCCATTAACTTTATGGCACGCATTACGAGGAATCTTCCCCTGGCATTGTTCATCGAGCCTTTTATCTATCATACACCGTTTATACACATATCCGGACACCGGCTCCTTCTATCAGATACACTGCCCTACTGTGTCTGGGCAGCCATTTGGGTCATAACGGGCATCTGACTGTTGTTACCTGACCTCATCCAGTCTAGTTTAAATACTGTTAAATCTCCCTATCGGATACCCGGAGGCCTCACACTCCCGTCTGTATTTGCTAATTTGTGAATAACTTTTTCTACAGACCTCCTATCGGTATTCTGTCAGTTTCCTGACATCCTCCCTATCAGGACGCATCATCCTGTATTTTCTCACTTATATCTGAAATCTAAGATATCCGGTAGGAATTTTTATAACTTTTAGACTATCAGATCAATTTTGGCTATCTGGAGTCTTGAAAAATTCCTGTATTAAGCTAGATTACCGAGCATCACTTGCTCTATCTACTGGTAAAATCTGGGACTAAAATGCTTTTGGGCAGTCCAAACTACTTCCGGCTTAACTTTCTTTAATTACAATTTAGCCCCAGAGAACTTTTCTTCTTTTCAATCAAGTCCCTTTTATTTGGCTAAAATTACACTTAAGGACCCCACCTTTTTGTCTACCTTTCCCTTTTAACCTTATACTTTTCATATTTGCACTTAAATCCTTACATTTTTTTCTTTTACAATTTAATCCCTTTCTTTGCATAAATGACCATCATATCCCTAGGGACTTTCACTATTTACATATAAGTCCCCAGACTTTTACTTATTTGCAGTTTAGTCCCTAAAAGCCTTCTGTATGTTTTTGGAACTTCTGCTCAAAAGGATATGATAGTCTATCTATTTCAGGCTTACTTTCTGAGTTTCTAGGCCTGAAAATTAGGGTGCTACAAAATACCCCCCTTTCCATTCATTCTTCACACCCAAGAGCTCCTTTAGAGAGAGAAGTGAGTTCTAGAGGAAGAAAGTGGAAGAAAGCAAGGAAGAAGCAAGGGTCTTAAAGGAGCAAGTAAGGTAAGTTATCTCCTTGCTTCTACCTTTTGCTCTTATGGTTTGTGCTTGAGTTTAAGTGATTTTTAAGGCTTAAATATTGGGGATGCTGCTGGAAATTTTGTGTATATGTGAAAGGAATATGAGCTTTAGGTCATAGATAGTTAGACAAGCTTAAACAAGCTAGTTACATGCTTGGTTGTGAAGTAAGTTGATGCTCTTCACTTACCATTTTGGTTTGCACTGTTCATGCACTGTCATGATAGAAGAAAATGGAATTTCAATGATTTAATGCTTCCATTGAGTTTATATGATGATTTTGTGTAGGATTGGAAAGGTTTTGAACCTTGGAAACCATTGGAATTAAAGGTTATAATGTTGAAAATTCCTCACGGTACTGTTCACTCACGTGAACAGTGATTTGAATTTCATAATTTTGATGCTTCCAATGGTCTTAAAATGAGATTTTGTGTGGGGATAAAGTGGAGGAACAAGAATGGGAAGCATTGGAACCAAAATGGAAATTTTTGAAAAGGGAGCTTATTGAAACTAGACTTGGATTTTGTTGGGAATGGAGTTATAATTTGGTAATTATCTTGTAATCCCTAGGTTTTGACATTTGTGGCAAGGAAAGACCATTACAAGAATGAAAGGAACAAGGATCTACAAGAGGTAGCAAGAATATCTAACTATAAACTTATGTGCTTTGATTGTTTTGCTTACTTGTTATGCATGAAGGTTTGGTTGAGCATGGAATGTTGTGTGATGATGATGATGATGTGATATGAGTATGTGATACTCCTTGCAATATATGTCATGACAATATGCATATTAGAGTTGCTTATGTATAAGCATGAATTAGCTCCCATTGCATGATAACATATTAGGCATTCAATCAAACATGCATAACCTTATAGTTCATATTACTTGCTATTGGGATTTCCATGAAATCTCATTCCTTCCATATCAATAAACATTGCTCTAGGTGCTGGAACTTCACAAGGAGGAAGGTAAATTGGATGATCAATGTGTTTATGGATTGAGAAGCATGCCTAGAACTTTGAAGATAATGTAATGACATGTAATATGTATATGCTTCCAACATTCGATCCGAGGGAGTGAGCTTCCAGTGATAATTTGTGTGACTTATCTGTTTCTGTTTCATTTGAAATTTGGCATGAACATAGCTAAGATCCATAGATTTAATTGGACATCAAGAACGCTCAATTTGGTTAAGTTTTCAAATTGATATGATTTTTCAAAGTTGGACCTAAGCTCTCGATCAAGATAAAACAAGTCACCCGATACAGTAAGTTTCCAACGTGGTTTTCATATAGTAAATGAATGAGTTTTTTCGTGATTTTTGGTGAGCTCAAAGTACACATTATGAGATTTAAAACCATAGTTAATTAGACTCAATTGGATAAGTATACAAGGAGAAATGAATTTTTGAAAATGGGGCAAGGAAACTGGAATTTCCAGATTTACCAAATGAACAATTTGATATGGACAAGGAAACCTCATTTTCATATTTTTCTATCAAAGTTAAGTGAAATAGATTTCATTAGAAATTGGAATCACCTCCAAACAATTTTTCTAGATTTAGTTATGAATTTCCAAACTTCAGGCTGTAATCTGGAATTACCCAGTGAATAGTGGCAGTGAACAGTAGCCGTAAGCCCAACTCTTGGAAATTCATGTTTTTAAGGTTAAGAGGTATTCCAATGATTTAAGATAAATCCAATTGAGTATATGTAAGGTTAAGATATAAGGTTAAGGTTTAAGGCTCAAAATTTATGGTCAAGGTTTAAGATTTGAAGATATTTACTAGAAAATGCCATTCTACTGGTAGACTATACAAAGTACTGTGTACGTAGTGCTGTCTAAGGAGGCTGGAAGTGAGTGGACCTAGCCGGTTCATCCAGTCTTTCCTGGGTACTTACGTAGAATGGTAGTTCTCATGGGGAATTACCGAATCAGTACAGTTATTTTCTACTAGGAATTCCGGCAAGAGAGATAATTTCCAGTTGAGAGTGCTATAAAGAAGGATATAAAGAAGGATGTACTCTTAGTGCTCGGAGAGCACTAAGAGTACTTCCAGCCTCCTTAGTGCTGTCTAAGGAGGCTGGAAGTGAGTAGACCTAGCCGGTTCATCCAGTCTTTCCTGGGTACTTACGTAGAATGGTAGTTCTCACGGGGAATTACCGAATTAGTACAGTTATTTTCTACTAGGAATTCCGGCAAGAGAGATAATTTCCAGTTGAGACTGCTATAGTAAGAGTACTCGGAGAGATATAAAGAAGGATGTTTCACAATTACTACTCATGTAATGGGATTGACAATTTTTGTAATAATTTTGACCACCTTAGTGAAGCTATTTACTACTCTCTTTAATAACTTAGTTACAAGTAAGTACTTGGATCAATCACTACTCGTATAATGCGATTAACAAATTTTGTAATGGTTGTGACCACTTTAGTGAAGCTATTTACTACTCTATTTAACAACTTAGTTGCAAGTAAATACTCTAGTTAATTACTACTCGTGTAATTGGATTGACAACTTTTATAATAATTTTGACCACCTTAGTGAAGATATTTATTATCCTCTTTAACAACTTAATTGCAAGTAATTTGGTGGATTACTATTGGTATAATAGGAATGACAACTTTTATAATGATTGTGACCATATTAGTGAAGCTATTTACTACTATATTTAACAACTTAGTTGCAATAATTACATGGGTCAATTACTGCTTGTGTAATGAGATTCACAATTTTTGTAATAATTTTGACCACCTTAGTGAAGCTATTTACTACCCTATTTAACAACTTAGTTGTAGGTAAGTACTTGGGTCAATTACTACTTATGTAATAGGATTGACAACTTTTGTAATGATTATGACAGTGTTAGTGAAGCTATTTACTACCCCGTTTAACAACTTAATTGTAAGTAAGTACTTGGGTCAATTACTACTCATGTAATGTGATTGATAACTTTTGTAATGATTTTAATTACCTTTGTTAAGACATACTACTCTCATTAACATTTAGTCACAAGTAAGTACTTGTACACTGAATTAAAACCAATAACGTCACCTGCAACTCATAAATAGTCATCAATTTCAACAATTCCAATCCAGCAAAATAATACTTACTGCACAATTTCATTCAATTTTAGTTTTCATTAGTAACAATACTTTCAATGACATTCACCACTTTACTTATGTCATTTACAAAAAATATACTGCCAATGACAGCAATTATATTACATATATTCAAATGACAAGTGAACATTAAGATTCTACTTGCGCCTAATATTTTCTTATCATTAACACTATATAGCATATTCCATGCGCTATACATTAGTTACAAAAAGGATCAGTTACATACTACAACTCTTCTCAAAAAATATTGTGAAGGGTTTGAAGTCTTCCATATACACACAAAATACACACACACCTTCTCTCCTCCGTAAGGTATAGGAGTCATATGTCTAGTATTAGCCACATTCTCCATCACTTTTGTATTTATGTTGGGGCCTACACAATTTTCCATTTACTCATAGACATTGTTGTTGCATACATCTTCTTTGCACTTTCTCATGATGCTCATAGATAAGTTGGACAAACTTATTAACATCACCATGATTAAGAAGCCACTCATATAAGTGTGGCTTGAAATTTCTCATATTTTCCATTGCTTTATCAAATTCAGTGTCAAGCCTTGCAAATGTAATATTATTAAGCAGTTCAATCCATCTTCCCTTGTTGCTTCACTCATCTTTCTCTTACCTCTATTTAATTTAATCATTTCTACGCCAAATTTCTCCTACACATGCCTATAAAGTATGCATGCCTGTCATTTCTAAATATTGCTTGGACAACACCTATTATTGCCTTGTGACTGTCAGACACAATTATTAATTGCATAGAACTAACTATTTATTGAATCATGTGCAAAAACCATGTCCAATCCTCTAATGTGTCTCCCTTCACAATTGCGTATGCAAACGGTTTCATTGTCCGCATTATAGGCGAAAGCGGCACGTTCCTTTATACAGTTCACTTAAATGATTTCCATCAATATATAATATAGATCTACAACCAGTAATGAACCCTTCTATACAATATTCATATGCTATGAATACACACTCAAATGTGTTCCCACTAGCCACCCATTCAGCTATACTTTTGTCATCACTTACCTTCAACAGTTCACATATCCATGGTATTAACATATAAGACTGAGCAAGTTGCCATGTATGAACTCCAATACTTTTTCCTTAGCCCTATATACTTGGTTATATATCAACTTCACACCATAATCTCTCTCCAATTCTTCCTTATTTTATTTGGACGCTTGTCTATATAATCCCTCATCTCATCAATTATAATTCCTCATGTCAAGCTATCACTTCCACTATGTGTCACTTTAAGATTATCTTGGGCACTGTGAACATGTTTGTTTATGCATTTTGTCACACGTAGGAAAGGAGTGCTCTTCCCAACTACTCTTGCAGTTACAATCCACGGACAACCCTTAACCTTATATTTCACATACACTTTGTCTTTACAATTTTAACCATATCTGTACTCAAACCGGTGTGCAATATTGAACTTGTACAATGCCTTTTAAAATTTGTCCATATTTGTAAAAATCTACATCGCCCCTAACAACTCTTCCTTCCATTTTACTGAGTTTATCTCAGGCATCGATGTTTGTACATTCTGTACTCCACATGATAGGATTAAATGAAGTCCTCCATCGCCCCTACAAGTTATAGATTCAACAGTATTTTAGTCAAACAGAGTCTAAAAGATACTAGCTTGGCTTCATGAAAAGAGAAACCTTTGTTCTGAACAAATTCTCAATGTTACATGCAAAATAACAAGTTTTGCAAAAACATTAACAATAACTATAAAATAATTAACAACTTTTATAACCACAAAAGTCCTCACTTACATTTCTAGATCATCCCTTTCTTCTAGTATATTATTATTAACTTTAACTGCTATATAACATGTAAACTGTTGTCATTCGATAGAAAAAGATTATCAACTTCACCATCATCACTGAGATATACTAATATCCTCTCATCAAACTTCACTATATATTTCATGTCACCACTATTACCATATATAACCATCCACCTATCATTATATTTAACTCCACCTTCAACATTATATATAAAGTTTCCACCTATATGGAAAAAACAACTAATTACCTTTAAAGATGTTGAACCAATATTAAATGTCATCTTGCCTACTAACCTATAACAAATAAATCATTCATCAGAATGTTAATTTCCTAACAATTATATTTTTCCATCATTTATATATCATTGAAAAGGGTTAGATGAGGGCTTGCTTGTAATATGCTAAATTTTTTGGTAGGGAGGGTCACTAGCTAGCTTTTATCTTTAGGATAAAGGTGGTCTGATTCACTTAAAGCTTGAACTTTTAACTCCCTCCTACTATAAACCCATAAATCCACTTACCCATAACTATCAAACTGAACAATAACAACAACATGGTGAAGATAGGAAGAGTAAAAAAGGAATATTTGTGTCAAAAACTTACTTCCACTTCCTCCTTTCTAGCTTCAACACTTCAAAGATGTCTCCCACAAGCTTTGTCACCTTCCCATGCACTCCAATGCTTCATTCTTCACTTCTTTTGCCTTAGTATACATTTTATATAACTCAGGGACAATTTCATCTTTTTGCTCCAAATTTTGAAATCCCATATCGATGCTTATAACCAATCTATCCTTTTACATATTAGGATGCTCTTTTTGGAATTTTATAATTGAAAAGGTATTTTTTAGGGATTTCCCCTTCTAGTTGTCACCTATATTTTTTTCTATTTTCAGTTTTCATCCTCTCAATTTTCAGAACTCCACTCTCCTCCCCACCTCCATTTTTCTCCCTCTTCCAGTCTAAGCACAACAATAGCTTCATCAAGCAAATTCTTCTCTCTTCTTCAATCTAAATCAATTCAGACGTGAGCGTGTAGACCTTCCTCTTGAAGTACTAAATATTGAGCTATTTATTAGTGGGCAACTTGATGCCTCCACTGACAATAAAGCTACAAACTTCTCCATCAATGAAACATCCTCCCTTAGACCCCTCAGAGTACACTTACGGAAGCGATATTAGCTCGATCATATCTTAACTTAAGCCCAGAAATTAAAATATTACTCTTAAGTTCCTTATTCTGAACCTTTATTTTGAGAACTGATTAATCTCATTCTACACATCCAAACAAGGCTTATTACCTATCCACGTAATTCCCCAGATGTGTACCACTGGCTCACCAAATTTCGTGGCTAAACTCCTTCGTTTACTAAGTCAAACTGAGGTTAAAACACTGCTACCTCAGGACCTGCGAATTTCTCTTTTAATTCATCATCCATAAATTGAACATGCCAAACAATATTTATTAATGAATAACAAAGTGTCATACAACAAAGCATATACAAAATTCTCATATTTCTATTTCATCTTTTCCTCCCCGAACTTCGGCAGTATAACCGCTAGGCTTCATCTGTACAAAGAACTGAACCGTACTGATTCGGTAATTCCCTCATAAGAACTACCATTCTACGTAAGTACCCAGGAAAGACTAGATGAACCGGCTAGGTCCACTCACTTCCAGCCTCCTTAGACAGCACCTACGTACACAGTACTTATCATATTCTGATGTTCAGTCTTAAATTCGGCAGCATAACGGCGTTTCTCAACATTCTTAAAATTCACTTCAACATAATCTCCCTGTAATGGGTTAGACATGGGGAATGAGATTCGGGGGAATCTCAGTAGCAACAATCATAACAATATATGTAATGCAGAGTGATAGTGCTTGCTTGTGATTGTGTACAGATAAGTATTGTAACATCCCAATTTTTAGGCCTAGAGACGTGAAAATAGCCTAGGATTGAGAGGCTACTAGACCCCCTTTGAGCAGAAGTCCCAGAGACACGCAGAGATTTTCAGGGACTAAGCTGCAAATAAGCGAAAGTACGAGGACTTATGTGTAAACAGTGAAAATCCCAAGGGGTAGAATGGCCATTTGGGATGATGTAAAGGTCAAAGGATGTGGAGTTGAGAGCTGACCATTTAGGTAACGACAAGAGAGCGGTATGGTCACGACTAATGGTTACAGAAAGAGTTATACGCGACGAGAAAGCAGTGTGGTCGCGACTAGGAACTAGTTACGTCGCGACTAATAATGGTAGAAAGGTTTAGACGAGACTGAATGATGTGTGTGTCGCGACTAATAGGTAAAATGGGCTGGTTGCGACTAGAAAATGTTATGGTCGCGACTAGATTGTGTTGTGGTCGCGACGAAAGAATGTTGTGGTCGCGACTAGAGAAAGCTGTGGTCGCGACTAATGAACCAGAATGTGCTAAGTCGCGATGAGATGATGGCTAGGTCGCGACTAGTGGCTAAAGTAGTGCCAAGCGTATGGGCCATGAGTTGAGAAGGTCCAAATGAGATAGTTACCCGGTTAGAGATAGACCAGAGGTAGGAGGTCAGATACAGGAAAGGTTATCTGGAAACCATGAGGTAGACTGATAAGGTATCCTCATGGGACCCACAAGATGCCACATGGCATTAGAGTGATGATTCAGTAACCTTTCAGTAGAGTAAAGTTACTCGGTTGGCACAAGAACCGAGGAAGTGATCAGATAAGTCTGGGACTTATCTGGATAGCATTGGGAAGCGTGCAAGGTCTCTTCCAGTCACCACATGGCATTGGTCTGGAGAAAGAAGATAAAGCTGAGGGCACGTATTTTGAGGCAGGAGACTGGACCGGTGAGTCAGCATGCTGAGGTGTCCAGGAATTGAGACATGTGATAAATGTGGCGCTGAGGTGGCATGCTGAGGTGTCCCGATGATGTCATGCATGATGCAGTAAATGAGGAATTAAAGAAAATAGAAAAATCCAGGAAAAACCAGGACCGCAAGATCAAAGTTCATGGTAATTACAGATATGCCATTGGAGGAGGTTATAAATACCCCCCCTCCATTCCATTTCCATTCACGCATGGCAAGGGAGAAGGGAGAGAAAGAAGGGAGAGAAGGAGAAGGAAGGGAAGAGAGAAAGGAGAAAAGGAAGTAAGGAAGTTCTGGCAGAGCTGGAAGCAGAATAAGTATAGTGGAGTTCTGCTAAGCTAGCCAGGTAGTAACTAATCCTAGCTTTTATGTAATGGCTTTGTGATTTGTTGTGCTATTGTTTGGTTGGATTATTGTCTTATATGTTATGTCTGAAGCTCTGCTGTAATGCTATGATCATATGTTATTAAGCATGGAAGCACGCAGCATACTTATCTGTACACAATCACAAGCAAGCACTGTCACTCTGCATTACATATATTGTTATGATTGTTGCTACTGAGATTCCCCCGAATCTCATCCCCATCCATAACCCATTACAGGTAGGTTATGCTGACTTGGATTTTGAGAAAGCCAAGAGACGCCGTTATGCTGCCGAAGTAAAGACTGAACATCAGTATATGATAAGTACTGTGTACGTAGTGCTGTCTAAGGAGGCTAGAAGTGAGTGGACCTAGCCGGCTCATCTAGTCTTTCCTGGGTACTACGTAGAATGGTAGTTCTCATGAGGGGATTACCGAATCAGTACGGTTCAGTTCTTTGTACAGATGAAGCGTAGCGGTTGTGCTGCCGGAGTTTAGGCAGAAAGAGATGTAATAAAGATAGAAAGATTATGTATATGTCTTGTTGTGTATGCCATGCTGTATGACATTATGTTATTCAATGATAAATATTATTTAGCATATTCAATTTATGTATGGTAAATTAAGAGGGAAATTCGCAGGTCCTGAGGCAGCAGTGTTCTGACCTCAGTCTGACCTAGTAAACGGAGGAGTCTGGCCACGAGATTTGGTGAGCCGGTAGTACACATCTGGGGCATTCCGTGGATAGGTATTAAGCCTCATTTCGATGTGTAGAAGGTGAGAAATTAGTTCTCAAAGTAAAGGTTCAGAGTAAGGAACTTAGGAGTAAAAGTTCAATCTCTGGACTTAGGTACAGCTATTATTGCTTCCGCAAGTGTACTCTGAGGAGTATAAAGGAGGATGTTTCATTTTGGTATCAGAGCAAGAGGTTTTGGCATAGACCAGAAAGGACTCTGATTCAGAGTATAAGATTCTGGCACAGAACAGAAGGTTCTGGTTTAGTGATGCTCTGATAGAGTATTTTCCCTTGCGAGAGAATGGCATGGAGTCGCGACTAATATGGTTGTAGGTCGCGACGGGTAGCTCAAAGAGAGTTTTAGTCGCGACGAAGAAGTGAAGAGGTCGCGACTGTTATTGACAGAGAGATTAGGTCGCGACGTGTATGTTACAAGGTCGCGACGGAATATTGAGAAAAGCTCAGGTTGCTACAGGAAAGGTCTTGTGTCACGACTGAAGAGTTAAGGTTGTGACGTAAGGAGGCATAGGTCGCGATGAGCAACGAGGTAGTGCCCAGCTAGTGTGCAAAATGGTCCAGGTCGCGACGTGAGAGGAGTTAGGTCGCGACTAAGGAGAGAAATGTTAGGTTATGATGAGTTGAGTATGATGGTCGCAACGAATGAACAGAAATGTTGAGTATGATGGTCACTGACGAAAGATCACAGAGGATATGAGTCACGACTATCCAATACTCAGGTTGCGACAGACAATTATTCATATAGAGGTTTAGAAAGCTCAGAGGAGATAAAGCTCCTAGATGAGATGTGTTCATTTTTCTTTTTGAGGGGAAAAGATGGTGAACATGAGAAAAGAATATAGAGCTTGAGTGGAGGAGCTGTGCATAAAGAAAGCTGGCAACTCCAATAAGGTAGACCCTATGCGAGTCATCCGTGCTAGGCAGGATGAGCAGCAAAGGCTGATGTAAAGAATGATGATGAGTTAAGATGAGCTAGCCAGATAGTTAGTATGAGGTTTGCCTAGGAATGAGCCTAGGACATGGCCTAAGGCTAGAGACGTGATGGTTAATAGATAGAGAGCTAATATTCCCTAAGCAGAGGAATCCCATCACGGAGAAGTGATAGATCCAGGGTAGAGTACCCTAGAGAACAGAAATGATAGTAAGAGATGATGAATGAGATCTATGCGACTGAAGTTCGCTAGGATCAAGAGTAAGACCGATCAGGAACCACAGTCCGGTCAAGAATAGGCTGGGACTGATGGATAGACAGAAAAAGTAAAGAGATAGTAGAAAGGTAGCCACAGATTACGAGATAAAGTGACTCCCCTATTCCCTATGCAAGAAAGAATGATGAAGGGTTGAGTCTATACCCTGGTAAGAGGGTAGTGTGGCAGCCTAAGTAAGTGTTCAGAATGACTAACCAAGATATGATAGGCAATATGATAAACAAAATATGCCTTGAGGTTTAGTTAGTCTGATGGATGGTTGAGCAAAGTATGATGATGATATGGCTTATAATGCCATAAGTTATGATAGTTGCATCTCCTTGTAGTTGTCATATGATGACATGCATGTTAGAGTATGCCATGATGAATGAATACTCCCCTTTTGGCAGAGCGTGCAGGGTAGAGTGTATATGAGACTAAGAAGTTATGAGAAAGTATGTTGCTCCCATACCATATGACATGTAATGAGATATGTATTGAGGATGATAGATAGTCTCAGTTTATGGGACAATAAGCTATGATATTCGGATATGTTATGATTGAGGATACTCAGGTAATTCTGCAGACTTGTGAATGCAGTACTCAGAGCCATTTCTGTTGAAAGGAATGGTAGACAGAAGGAAAGCAGAAAAGAGTAAAGATATTGTTTCTAGATCACTCTTCAGATAAGAGTTGGATCTAAAACGTATGGCTCCCAGATAGAGCTAGATTCAGATGAGTATAGATCACTCTTCAGATAAGAGTTGGATCTGATACAGAATGCTCGCAGTTAAAGCATAGTTCTAATGGCCCGCAGTTAGAACACAGATTGAAATGAGAAGTTATGATGAGGCCATAGCAGTAGAATGCAATGGCAGGTGGTTGGACCATAATGGCACAAGCCAATGGTAAGCCACAGTAAAGTAAGAAAAATGAGAAGGAACTCCTGAGTAAGAGAGGAAGTAAGTAGAGTCTGGATAAACGATATGAGGCTATAAAATTTTTAGTTATGGAGTTATCAACAGGTGGAAGCAGTTAACCTTATAACTTAGTCTGTTGGTTTAAGATCTTCGGGAGATATACAGTACAACAGAATCGCAGTTAGATTCTGGAGGGTCACAGTTAGATCCTAACATGGCTCCAGGGTCGCAGTTAGATCCTAACAGTTTCAGAGTCGCAGTTAGATTCTGAAGAGGCTAACGGTAGATCGCAGTTAGATCCCGAGGTCGCAGTTAGACCTAGCCTAAGGGAAGTAATGAGCCATGAGCCATGAGTATAATGTAGTATCTCTTTGGGAAGATGAAGGCCAAAGACAAAGTTAAGGTGAGGAAGCTTCACTAGTTGATAAGCTCACCCAGAGAAATTGTTTTATAACTATTTTTCTCAGATAGCCTCTACAGACTGAACTTAGCTTTCCCTTAAACAAAGATGGAGTCCAAGTTCAAATCTGAGTACTGGTATTCAAAGTAGTTTTGTAGAAGTATGCCTGAGAAGCAGAGAAAGAATCCTCTGTGTAATGAGAAGCAGAGAAGAAAATCCTCAATGTAATGAGAACAGAAGAGTATGAGTAGATAGATTCCCCCAGATAAGGGTAAAGAGATTAAAAGGCTAGAGAAGACCTAGAGAATGTTAGCCTTATGGTATCTCAAGATAAGTTATGAAAGGGTGATATACACCATGAAATAGCCAGAGCTGGCTAAAGATGCCATGATAAAGTATCAAAAGCATGTAATGAGATACACGGTAGTAAACGTGTAATATGACACGCACCTAGAGATGTGCATTGTATGAACAGATAGAGAGGCTTCCCTGTTTGGTAGGGATCATATGTTTTAATGTTATGCTATGAAAGAGAATAGAAAATGAGAGCTTTCACTCCTTGCATGAGATGTCAGGCCTTATGTTATGCTAAAACTATGCAAGCTCCGAGTGTTAGAGCTGTGCCTAGTTAGAACAGGAATGCTTGAGCTCCGATGTTAGAGCTTTGCATTCATAAGCAGGTATGCAGTCCTGCAATATGTTAGCCAGGCATTATGCATGTTAGAGTAGGTGCTCTTGTTTAGCAGCAAAGTAAAGAAAGAATAGCTGCGTAAGTCCTCTCTCTGAATGACGTTAAGTGAAAAGAAAGATGAAATGTTGCAGATTTTAAAGCAGTCTGCGAGATATCAAGAAAAGTAATAAGAGATAGATGCTAGAAGTATGATGAGTAGTTAGAAGAAATTCCCGAATACAGTAATATTCGAGAGAATTTCATATGAAAGAAATTGACACTGCTCATAAGTGCAGTAAGTGATCCATAAGAGAAAAGTAGATTTCAACTCTGATTGAATTGACTCAGAGAAAGATAAGCATGTTACGAAGAGATGTAAAGTTATGATGAGTACTTTGCCAGATGTTAAGTTGATTTGGCTATGTTACTGATTAAATTTCGGGGACAAAATTTATTTAAAGGGGAGGAGAAATGTAACATCCCAATTTTCAGGCCTAGAGACGTGAAAATAGCCTAGGATTGAGAGGCTACTAGACCCCCTTTGAGCAGAAGTCCCGGAGACACGCAGAGAGTTTCAGGGACTAAGCTGCAAATAAGAGAAAGTACGGGGACTTATGTGTAAACAGTGAAAGTCCCAAGGGGTAGAATGGCCATTTGGGATGATGTAAAGGTCAAAGGATGTGGAGTTGAGAGCTGACCATTTAGGTCGCGATAAGAGAGCGGTATGGTCGCGACTAATGGTTATAGAAAGAGTTATACGCGACGAGAAAGCAGTGTGGTCGCGACTAGGAAGTAGTTACTTCGCGACTAATAATGGCAGAAAGGTTTAGACGCGACTGAATGATGTGTGTGTCGCGACTAATAGGTAAAATGGGATGGTTGCGACTAGAAAATGTTATGGTCGCGACTAGATTGTGTTGTGGTCGCGACGAAAGAATGTTGTGGTCGCGACTAGAGAAAGCTGTGGTCGCGACTAATGAACCAGAATGTGCTAAGTCGCGATGAGTTGATGGCTAGGTCACGACTAGTGGCTAAAGTAGTGCCAAGCGTATGGGCCATGAGTTGAGAAGGTCCAAATGAGATAGTTACCCGGTTAGAGATAGACCGGAGGTAGGAGGTCAGATACAGGAAAGGTTATCTGGAAACCATGAGGTAGACTGATAAGGTATCCTCATGGGACCCACAAGATGCCACATGGCATTAGAGTGATGATTCAGTAACCTTTCAGTAGAGTAAAGTTACTCGGTTGGCACAAGAACCGAGGAAGTGATCAGATAAGTCTGGGACTTATCTGGATAGCATTGGGAAGCGTGCAAGGTCTCTTCCAGTCGCCACATGGCATTGGTCTGGAGAAAGTAGATAAAGCTGAGGGCACGTATTACGAGGCAGGAGACTGGATCGGTGAGTCAGCATGCTGAGGTGTCCAGGAATTGAGACATGTGATAAATGTGGCGCTGAGGTGGCATGCTGAGGTGTCCCGATGATGTCATGCATGATGCAGTAAATGAGGAATTAAAGAAAATAGAAAAATCCAGGAAAAACCAGGACCGCAAGATCAAAGTTCATGGTAATTACAGATATGCCATTGGAGGAGGTTATAAATACCCCCCCTCCATTCCATTTCCATTCACGCATGGCAAGGGAGAAGGGAGAGAAAGAAGAGAGAGAAGGAGAAGGAAGGGAAGAGAGAAAGGAGAAAAGGAAGTAAGGAAGTTCTGGCAGAGCTGGAAGCAGAATAAGGATAGTGGAGTTCTGCTAAGCTAGCTAGGTAGTAACTAATTCTAGCTTTTATGTAATGGCTTTGTGATTTGTTGTGCTATTGTTTGGTTGGATTGTTGTCTTATATGTTATGTCTGAAGCTCTGCTGTAATGCTATGATCATATGTTATTAAGCATGGAAGCACGGAGCATACTTATCTGCACACAATCACAAGCAAGCACTGTCACTCTGCATTACATATATTGTTATGATTGTTGCTACTGAGATTCCCCCGAATCTCATCTCCATCCATAACCTTAATCTGGAATTTTATTCATATCGGGTACTGTTCACTGTGGCAAATTCCAGATGAGTGATATGACTTTGAAAATTCATAACTAATTCTAGAAAAATCGAAATGAAGTGGTTCAAATTGCTACATGAAGATAACTTAAGTATATTTCAGGGAAAAATTATTGGTTGACCAATCCTTGACAAATTCAATGTGGGTCAACGTTTCAATCTTACTGTTCATCCAATGACTTTCTCCTGAATCCAACATTCTGGTGCCAATTTTAACAATTGATATCTTTTCGTGTATACATCCAAATGAGGCACTCTATATATCAAATTAAAGGTTAGGATGTCTACTATTTACCATAAAAATATCATACATTTAATCAACTATTCTCTATTTTTAAAGATTTATCAAACGTCCATAGGCCTCCACGGATTACTGTTCATAAGGCCATTTTTCAGCAACCAACTTTACATATTAGTGCATACATACATCACATATCAGTCAAACATGCCAGATAACAAATATTATTAAATAATCTAATGTTATACATCAGTGCATGTTTAACATTCTCATATTTCTGTTACACTTTCCATTATCTAAAATCCGACAGCATAACTGCTACTTTCCATCTGTAGAAAGTAACCGATCTTGTACCGATTCGGTAATTCCCGTAGGAACTACCATTCTACGTAAGTACCCAGGAAAGACTGGATGAACCTGCTAGGTCCACTCACTTCCAGCCTCCTTAGACAGCACCTACGTACACAGTACGTATCAGTTCCTTTCTTTGTTCCTTCTTCGTTGCCGGAATTTCGGCAGCCTACCGGCGTCTCTTAAGATTTCCAAATTTTATTTTGACAGAACCTCCCCTGTAATGTTATATTTGGGAATGAGATTCAAAAGAATCCCAGTAGTAATAATCATAACAGTATATGTAATGCAGAGTGACGGTGCTTGCTTATGATTGTGTACAGATAAGTATGCTGCATGCTTCCATATTCAATAACATATGATCATAGCATTGGAATAGAGCTTCAAGCATAACATATAAGACAACAATCCAACCAAACAAAAGCACAACAAATCACAAAAACATTACATAAGAGCTAGGATTAGTTGCTACCTCAAAAGCAGAGCTTCAGAACTTCTCTACTACTTCCAACTTCACCAGAACTTCCTTACTTCTTTCTTTCTCTCACTTTCTCTCTCAAGAACTTCTTTCTTCCTCTCTTTCTTGCTTGTGCCGAAATGAGGAGCTAGGGGGGTATTTATAGTGTTGATCAATGGCAATCTTGTAATTTTGAAGACTTATGATCCTGTGGTCCTGGTTTTTCCTGAATTTCCTATTTTTCTTTATTCCTTTTACTGCATCATGCATGACATCACTCAATGCCAACTCATGGGACACCTCACCTCTCACATTCTTCACATGGTGAAATTGAGAGAGAGCTAGAGCCTTCTGGAAGCTTTCCGGTCTAATTCGATACAGGCCCGGTCCGTCTCCTCGAAAAATGTGCTATTTTCTGAATCTGATTTTTCTAAAAATCCTTTTTATGTCTACTGAACTCACATTTAGTATCTAGACCCTTTATATCATTAACTTTTTAATACTGGGTCCAGACTCAGTTACAGATCCCCTGCGAAATGACCAAAATGCCCTTAGTGCCCTATCTTGTCCTATTTTAACCCTAAGGGCAAAATCGTCATTTCACACCTTTCTGAACCTGGTCAAAGCATATACTGGCTCTAGTCAACCTTATTTAGATATGTCTTAGCCTCTAGGCCTATCCAGAATGACCAAAATGCCCTCCATTCATCTGCTGCCCTTTTTGTACAACAGAGGGGCATTTTCGTAATTTCGCACTTTTCCGGGGTTCTGCTGGACACTGGCCCACCTATCAGTTCCAGACTCTTATTGGTCTTCTAATGGCACCATTTTTGGGCTTCATCGGTCCATTACCTGTATGGCACGTATTACGAGGAATCTTCCTCTGGCGCAGTTCACTGAATATTTTATTTATTATTTACCGATTATACACCTTTCCGGACACCAGCTCCTTTTCCCAGATACAGTGTCCTACTGTGTTCAGGCATCCCTGTAGGTTATAACAGTCATCTGACTGAAGTCATCCGATCTCATTCAGCCCCTTTAAAAATACCGATAAATCTCCTACCCGGATCCCCGGAGGCCTCACACTCCCGTATGAATTTGCTATTTTGTGAATAACTTTTCCTATAGACCTCCTATCGGTATTCTGTCAGTTTCCTGACATCCGCCCCATAAAGATGCATCATCCTGTAATTTCTTACTTATATCTGAAATCTAGGGTATCCGGTATGAATTTTTATAACTTTTGGACGATCAGTCCATTTTTGGCTATCTGGAGTCTTCAAAAATTTCAGTATTAGGCTGGATTACCCAGCGTCACTTGCCCTATCTTCTGGTAAAATTTGGGACTGAAATGCCACCGGCCAGTCCAAACCGCTTCTGGCCTAATTTTCTTTAATTATACTTTAGCCCCAGGGAACTTTTTCTTCTTTGCACTTAAGTCCCTTTATTTGGCTAAAATTACACTTTAAGACCCCACATTTTTGTTTACCTTTCTTTCCTAACCTTAAACTTTCCATATTTGCATTTAAGTCCTTTCATTTCTTTTCTTTTGCAATTTAATCCTTTTTTTTACATATAGGACCACATCTTTTTCCTGAAACAGAACTCATATATTCCATTTAATCTGTACATGGAAATCAGTACAGAAATTAAGGATATTACACATGCCATCTGAACATGTGGTCCTGGTTTTTCCTGAAATTTCCTATTTTCCTTTATTTCCTTTTACTGCATCATCATGCCACCTAAGCCTGCCACCTCAGCGGCACATTTTCCACATGTCTAAAATCCCGGGACACCTCAGCATGCTGACTCATCAGGCTAACTCACCGGTTCAGAGTCCTACCTCGTAATGCGTGTCCTTAGCTTCATCTGCTTCCTCCAGATCAATGCCATGTGGCGCCTGGAAGAGACCTTGCACGCTTCCCAATGCTATCCGGATAAGTCCCAGACTTATCTGATCACTTCCTCGGTTCTCGTGCCAACTGAGTAACTTTACTCTACTGAAAGGTCACTGAATCATGCTCTAATGCCAGGTGTCATCTTGTGGGTCTCTGATCCAGCCCAAGTACTCTGATGGCACGATTCCCAAGAAACACCCCTTGGCAAATTACCAAAATGCCCTTAGTCTCTCTTTCTTTACTTTATTAAGTCTAGGGGCATTATTGTCTTTTCCCATCTTACCAGAGTATTCTTTGACCCTGGTCAACTATCCAGATAACTTCCCTGGACTGTCTAACCTTAGGCAAATGACCAAAATACCCTTTACTCATTCTTCAGCTGTTCTATAACATAGGGGCATTTTCGTCATTTCGTACCTTTTTCCCGGACACCGGCCCCTTTTAACACTGAACTGCTATTATGGGCCTGGGCCTACCCTGGTGTCACTATGGGCCTTGAAAAATACTGTATGGCCTCTGGCCACAGTCCGATCATCTCTATTCGGACTGCCTTTCCTTTACCGATTATAACTGTAAATTCCCATCTTCAGGAATTTTTACAGAAAAATCGGGACCTTAAATAAAAATTCTGTGTTACGTCATTCAACCCGGAATCCTCCTCTCTATCTTTCGGTATTTTCATATATTTAATCCGGACCGGGCTGTTTTTGCCTGAAAGTACGCTCTCGCGCACACTTTTCAAAAATGACCATTTTACCCTTGGTCACATTTCTAATTCTTTCATACCCATAGAGACCTCATATGCATATTTCACAGTTCAGTGAAATGATCAGCATAATTTTCTCTATTTTCTAGCAAAATATGGTACTCATCGGCTACCAGCCCGATCATTCCCAAAATTACGATTTTGCCCCTGCATTCTCTTTCTGGCATCTATTCTCATCTTCTTATCCTTCATCTTAAGTTCTAGAAATTCTCTTTCAATAACTCATCCCCTAAACTCTTCAAGAGTCATCGTTAATTGAAAGGCTCGACAACCCGCCCATATCAGGTTATCTTACACAGGAGCCAGCCCATATCAAGCTACCTACAGAATTCCTAGGCTTAAGATTTAGGATATTCCTCACATTTATCATTTTGGACCTAGGTGAACTGTCCCAATTCTATAGGTTAAAGACTTAACTCATCTTTAAATCCTAAAGGACTTAGCTTATCCCTCTGATTCCTACAAAATACAGGTAAGTAGTCCGCCCATATCAGATTACTACCCTAGGACTACGGCTTTAGCAGCCTGCCCATATCAGACTACCTCCCAGTTTTCCTAGACTAAAAATCAGGATGTTACAATTCTCCTCCCCTTTTAAAAATTTTGTCCTCGAAATTTTAAGGGATACCTCATCTTTTCTGAAGAGAACTTCTTACTGATCTATACAGCTATGTGATTCTTATAACGCAATCATACATATAACCAGTAAGATCATCCCTCTCTGTCTTATCCTCACTCCAGTGATGGTCTAGAGGAGCAACAGCTTGGTCCCAGACCTTCCACATGGATTCTTAGCAACTAACATCTCTCATTATAGTTGCTTACAGCTATCCATGTTCTAACCCCTCATAAAGCACCCTCATCACTGAGTTAAGACAGATTTATTATCTTACTAATTATTTCTCATGACTCGTTATAATGACCACTTTCTCTAGATCAGAAAAGAACTCTTCATTATCCACATCATCATCTAGGCATATAGTCCCTTACAGCTCAGTCGCCCTTACAGCTATGGTTCTCCTTAACCATTCTTAGGGTCGACCTCAGGGAATTGGAGACTTTGTCTGTGGTAAGAGCAAACACCTTTCCTAGGGATGTCAGCATTCGTAGGGCAACCTCTTACAAAGTGGCCTTTCTTACCACAACTGCTTTGCCCTGCTCGACACTCCCATGTGCCATAGCTCTTTCCATCACTTTGACATCTCTGCTCTCTAACCTGATCCTCACCTTGATCAGTCCCCTGCCTGAACTATTGCCTCTTTCTCTTGCTATTGGCTTCACAACTTAAGCTACCTCCCAGAGTGCTCTTAGCTAATTCTTCTATCTCTTTCTCTCGATCCTAGCAAACTTGAGTCGCATGGATCTCATTCATCATCTTTATCATTTATGCTCTCCTTCTTATGGACAACTTACTGCACTTATAAGCAGTGTCCATTTCTTTCATATCTTACCCCATCTTGACGTAATTTCGGGGTCTACCTTATCTTACTTTCTCATTTAAGAGCTTTACCTCCACTGGGCTTTTCTAAACCTCTATGTACTCTAGGGAAATAACCTTTCTAAATTAGAGCATCACTAAGCCAGAACCTTCTGTTCTGTGCTAGAATCTTATACTCTGAGCCAGAATCCTGTCTAGTTTATGCCAGAACCTATTGCTCTGATACCAAAATGAAACATCCTCCCTTAGACCCCTCAGAGTACACTTACGGAAGCGATATTAGCTCGATCATATCTTAACTTAAGCCCAGAAATTAAAATATTACTCTTAAGTTCCTTATTCTGAACCTTTATTTTGAGAACTGATTAATCTCATTCTACACATCCAAACAAGGCTTATTACCTGTCCACGTAATGCCCCAGATGAGTACCATTGGATCACCAAATTTCGTGGCCAAACTCCTTCGTCTACTAGGTCAAACTGAGGTCAAAACACTGCTACCTCAGGACCTGCGAATTTCTCTTTTAATTCATCATCCACAAATTGAACATGCCAAACAATATTTATTAATGAATAACAAAGTGTCATACAACAAAGCATATATAAAATTCTCATATTTCTATTTCATCTTTTCCTTCCCGAACTTCGGCAGTATAACCGCTAGGCTTCATCTGTACAAAGAACTAAACCGTACTGATTCGGTAATTCCCTCATGAGAACTACCATTATACGTAAGTACCCAGGAAAGACTAGATGAACCGGCTAGATCCACTCACTTCCAGCCTCCTTAGACAGCACCTACGTACACAGTACTTATCATATTCTGATGTTCAGTCTTAAATTCGGCAGCATAACGGCGTTTCTCAACATTCTTAAAATTCACTTCAACATAATCTCCCTGTAATGGGTTAGACATGGGGAATGAGATTCGGGGGAATCTCAGTAGCAACAATCATAACAATATATGTAATGCAGAGTGACAGTGCCTTCTTGTGATTGTGTACAGATAAGTATGCTGCGTGCTTCCATACTCAATAACATATGATCATAGCATTGCAGTAGAGCTTCAGACATAACATATAAGACAACAATCCAACCAAACAATAGCACATCAAATCACAAAGCCATTACATAAAAGCTAGGATTAGTTACTACCTGGCTAGCTTAGCAGAACTCCACTATCCTTATTCTGCTTCCAGCTCCGCTAGAACTTCCTTTCTTCCTTTCTCTCTTCCCTTCCTTCTCCTTCTCTCTCTTCTTTCTCTCCCTTCCCTTGCCCATGCATGGAGCAAATGAATGAAGGGGGGGTTTATATAGATTTCCTCAACGGCATAATCGTAATTTCCATGCCATCTGAACATGTGGTCCTGGTTTTTCCTATTTTCCTTTATTTCCTTTTACTACATCATCATGCCTCCTCAGCGGCACATTTTCCACATGTCTAAAATCCCGGGACACCTCAGCATGCTGACTCATCAGGCTAACTCACCGGTTCAGAGTCCTACCTCGTAATGCGTGTCCTTAGCTTCATCTGCTTCCTCCAGATCAATGCCATGTGGCGCCTGGAAGAGACCTTGCACGCTTCCCAATGCTATCCGGATAAGTCCCAGACTTATCTGATCACTTCCTCGGTTCTCGTGCCAACTGAGTAACTTTACTCTACTGAAAGGTCACTGAATCATGCTCTAATGCCAGGTGTCATCTTGTGGGTCTCTGATCCAGCCCAAGTACTCTGATGGCACGATTCCCAAGAAACACCCCTTGGCAAATTACCAAAATGCCCTTAGTCTCTCTTTCTTTACTTTATTAGGTCTAGGGGCATTATTGTCTTTTCCCATCTTACCAGAGTATTCTTTGACCCTGGTCAACTATCCAGATAACTTCCCTGGACTGTCTAACCTTAGGCAAATGACCAAAATACCCTTTACTCATTCTTCAGCTGTTCTATAACATAGGGGCATTTTCGTCATTTCGTACCTTTTTCCCGGACACCGGCCCCTTTTAACACTGAACTGCTATTATGGGCCTGGGCCTACCCTGGTGTCACTATGGGCCTTGAAAAATACTGTATGGCCTCTGGCCACAGTCCGATCATCTCTATTCGGACTGCCTTTCCTTTACCGATTATAACTGTAAATTCCCATCTTCAGGAATTTTTACAGAAAAATCGAGACCTTAAATCAAAATTCTGTGTTGCGTCATTCAACCCGGAATCCTCCTCTCTATCTTTCGGTATTTTCATATATTTAATCCGGACCGGGCTATTTTTGCCTGAAAGTACGCTCTCGCGCACACTTTTCAAAAATGACCATTTTACCCTTGGTCACATTTCTAATTCTTTCATACCCATAGAGACCTCATATGCATATTTCACAATTCAGTGAAATGATCAGCATAATTTTCTCTATTTTCTAGCAAAATATGGTACTCATCGGCTACCAGCCCGATCATTCCCAAAATTACGATTTTGCCCCTGCATTCTCTTTCTGGCATCTATTCTCATCTTCTTATCCTTCATCTTAAGTTCTAGAAATTATCTTTCAATAACTCATCCCCTAAACTCTTCAGGAGTCATCGTTAATTGAAAGGCTCGACAACTCGCCCATATCAAGTTATCTTACACAGGAGCGAGCCCATATCAAGCTACCTGCAGAATTCCTAGGCTTAAGACTTAGGATATTCCTCACATTCCTCATTTTGGACCTAGGTGAACTGTCCCAATTCTGTAGGTTAAAGACTTAAATCATCTTTAAATCCTAAAGGACTTAGCTTATCCCTCTGATTCCTACAAAATACAGGTAAGTAGTCCGCCCATATCAGATTACTACCCTAGGACTACGGCTTTAGCAGCCTGCCCATATCAGACTACCTCCCAGTTTTTCTAGACCAAAAATCAGGATGTTACAATCAACATAGATGGAGCTAAAAGCTATAACTAATAAACCATAACCTCTTAATAGGCTACATAACTCATATAAGCTGAAGAAGGGGAAGCCAAAATTATGAACAAATATCCTAGCTTTTCTAATCAATTGTGTCATCTTCACACACCTTTTTTGAACATGATTGTCAATTGCTTTGCACACCTTTGCCCACACGAACGCTGCATACCTCTTGGGATAATTTAGCGAGGTGGTCGATTTAGGTTAAATCAATGAAACCCATGATTTGAAGAAGAAGAGAGGAGAGAAAGATAAGGGAATCGTTAGGATGACAAAGTTATTGTGTAATTGACGGTGAGACAAATGGCCAATACCTAAAGTAATCGACAACGAGAACATTTTGTAGCGGAGCTTCATTGATAAAGAAGGCGGTGGTGAACGATTTATGGAGTGGCAAAGCTTGGAAAGGAATATGGAGAAAAAGGGTTTGGTAAAGAATTGGGAACATGGGTTTAAAGCTTTTGTCGTGCTTTTACTAGAAGAGAGAGAGAGGGAGGTGGGGGAGGAAGTGAAATATTAAAAATAGAGGGCTGAAAAACTAAAAATAAAGAAAAATAGAGGTGACAACTAGGGTAAGAATTTGTTGAGATGTTACTTTTTGATTAGTTAGACCACAAATTTTGTGGCAAATTATGGATAATATATAAGTAATATTAATTCTGAAGACTCCAAAACCTGAACTCACTCCAAATTTTTTAGTATAGAGAAAAAGAATTACTAGTCTCTAATTATACAAGTATTTTTGCAACTCAAGAATACTTCATTTGGTACACCAACTAATCTGTTGTAAGTCAATATTTCTCCGTTACATTATAGTTTGGTAGAATCCGATTTCCAAGACATAATTCTAAGGTACACAAATCACAACTTGCCATTCAATTTTCAAAGCCTAATGATTTGTCATGTTATCCAAATCCCAAATTAAACTAACAACTTGTGAGGTTGGTGCACATGAATTTGTAACTAAAGTTTAGGGTTTATAATGAAAGCCAAGAAGAATACAAGGATTTTGATAAGACAATGAACTTGGGTTTTTTCTTCATAAGGAAGCAAGTGTATGATTTGGGGGATGAGATGATCAGGCAGATCTTCCATCTCCATATTATTGTTAATAGGGTTATCAATTTTGCATTGATATATGGAGAGTCATTTACAAAGAATAAAACTTAAGTCAAATTATTTATATTAAGTTATCTAACTACACTTGCTATTTTGCTATTATTAGTAGTTAAAATGCTTATATATACTTGTAAATTCATTTAGGGATAGAAACATGCCAGGTCGAACCATACTTTGGCTAAATAGGCCTGAGCATGTAATAAGGCTTTAGAGTTTGAGCCTAGCCCTAAGTCTGTACATATTTTTTTAAGCTTAGTATTGAGCCTTTGAAGGGCCTACCAAGCTTAAAGCCTCTTTAGAGACCTATATAGGCATCTAAAATAAATAAAATAAAAAGGAAAAAATATGTGAACTCCTTAGATCTAAAAAATGATGGGGTTTTTAACTGTAATTTTCCCTAAAGTCCAAGAATATAAGGCAAGGGTAGGAAGCAAGGATCCAAGAGTTGGTCTTTAGCTGTAATTTTCTCTAAAACCTAAAAGGAATATATGGATTATTTAGCTATAATTTATGCCAAAGTATATGTGTATATATATAAATAATATTAAAAAGGTCACGTTTGCATGTTTATAGTTAGACTTTTAAAAGAAAAGCCTGCTCTATTTAAACCAGCAAGTCTTTTAAATAAGTCTAAAGCTTAGCCTATTTGCTAAATAGGTTAAGCCTCATCATACTTCAACTGGACCAGACTATAGGCTCTTATTAAAAACCTAGCCTATTTCTATCTCTAAATTCACCTATGAAACACTTGTAATTTTTTTTTTGCATAAACTCTTATAATATAAATTAAGATTTATAAATTTTCTTGTTGACACATATTATTTTGCTCTTGTTAATTAGTTGTTAAAATTATGATTTATAAACTTTTATATACACACTTATTAATATGTTATTGTTAGTTGTTAGAATATGTATGTGTACTTATAATTTATCTATGAACTTTAGCTAATGTATATAATTATAAACATCTTGACATAAGTTTTGTCTATTTGCAAAATCTTAAATTAAATCAGAATATTTGTAAATCCGTAATAGATATTTTTTATTTTGGCAAAATCCCTAATAGATATTTAAAATTTAAAAATTCTATGAATCTTTCATCCGTGATATTTTTTTCCAATCTTAAATTTTCAATTGTTTTTAGATTGTTTAGTGATAATCCTTGTAAAATATAATATCATGTTTCGAAATATTTTTCCTTATTTTTATTATTTCTTAATTTTGACTCAAATTAAATTGAATTAAGAAGTCTTTAATGTATATAATAAAATTAATGTAGTTGAGTCGTCACATTTCAAACTTCTACGTTATTAATTTATAAATTAATAATCAACTATACTCTTAAAATTTTATAATATCTAATTCAGTAAAAAATAGATATTAGTCAATCCCACTTAGTACTTTCAATTTTTTTGTTTATAAGCCGAAATCAATAATTCTAATCAGTAATATTATTTTGAGCCCTATGATAATAATAATCAACTATCAATTTTTAAAAATAGTAATCATCAACTATCAACTCTTAACAATCATTATCATCAATACTCTTAAAATCTTGTAATACCCTGTTCAATTAAAAATAGGTCTGGGTCAATTTAACTCAATGCTTTTAATTACTGCCTACAAGCCATAATTAATAATCCCAATCAGTAATTCTAATTTGATCTTTAAAAAATTTTGAACCACATGATAGTAATTAATTAATAATATCATTAACTAATTATATAATATTTTAAATTTTTAAAAGATTTTGAGTTCCATAATGGTTATTAATCAAGTAATCTAATTAACTAATTCTTCAACTTTTTGGCGATGACAGTGGCAGCTTATCACTTTTCTGACAATGGCAATGACGGCGTAGGAGTCTTGATTGTGTTCTAGGGTTAGGATTTGCGTTTTATTTTAAATTTCTAATTATAATGATAATTTATAATAATTATAAATAATTTTTTATAATATTAACTAGATCCTATTATTAGGTATCCTTATTAAAGGTTCATGGCTACCTTCTCAATATAGGTGTCTCCTCTAAAAATAGAACCTAAAATTTAGAGGGATCTAACAGAGCTTATACCGTTAGACTAACCCTATATTTGTATTTAGTGTGTCATTGTATGCAATGTGTACCACTCTTTTTTTTTTTTTTTTTTGATAATATTAATCAAATCCAATTAGTAGGTATTTTAGTTTTAGAGTTAGTTGCTACCTCTCTTGTCATAAGTGTCTTTTCTAGGAATTAAACTTAAAATCTAGAGAAGTCTAACTAGACTTACAACAAGCTCGAAGGTTATTTCCCATGGCAAGTTCTATTTGCCCGACAACTCATTTTCTTAGATCTCAGGTTTAATAGCCTCACTGGACTAGCCCCTCAATTACTCTTCTTTCTGGATCTCGACATCTTCATCAACAACAACTTCTTCGGCTACCTTCCATGGAATTTCGGAGCCACACCTACTAGATACGTCACACTCGCCAACAACAATGGATGTTTTTTTAAAGAATTGAAAGTCGGATTAGCTTGCCGAAAGAAGACAATAAATAAGACATAAAGGACTAGGGTTTATTTTCTTTTAATTGTAAATGACATTTTAACCATTATGTAAAAATATATATAATCATTATAAAATTATTAAAGCCAAGTAAGATGCTAGCTAGGATGCCACATTATCTTTATTAATCTGATGTGGCGATTTCCATCCATTACTTAATGGCAAAATTAATAGCAAATTGTTAAATATCAACAATTAAAATGTGTTAAGAAAGTTAAATTTAAACTTTAAAACGTCAAAGGGTTACATGTAACTGACGTTAAGTTAAGGAGGATTTATAGATTTTAGCCTATTATATAATATCTAATTTTTTATACAACAATATGATTAGATCAAATTCGAGTATTGTCATGTCTAATTGGAAGTAGTTTCTTTAAAGATATTTCCTGTATTCACACAGACTTAAACTCAAAACTTCATATTTAAGTAGTAAAAAAGCCTCTTCTATTTGAACTAACCCCTGTTAGTATAATATCTATATATCTACGATTATTTGTTTGCTTTATGGATTCGTTTTCAATAATGGGAATGTTTTCTTCAAACCGTAACAAAATCCTTTAAAAAGGGCCAATACAATAATCAGACCAGGGTTTTGGAATCCTGATCCGTTCAATGGTTTGGAATTCTTAAAAGATAGATATGATCTTTTTAAACACACACACACATATGAATGCTAATCAAATATATAATTTTTCCTTGCTAACAAATTATTTTGGATAGTGTTAATATATTTTAAATAAATTTAGGATAAAGTGCATTTTTTATGTTCTAATTATAGACAAGGTTTCAATTGGTTTCCTTAATTTTATAAAGTATTTTTTTAGTTCTCTAATTCTAACACTGTTAATCTCTTAACATAAGATGCTGACATTACAATTTTAAATACTACTAAAACAAGCTTAACGGGGGAAGAAACATGTAATGACAATGTGTGGCAAAAGATTTGGAAGATCAATACTCCTACCTATTGCAGGACTTTTTTTTATAAGTATGTGTATTCTTCTATTAGAAGTAATCTTGTTCGATATATAATCGGGCATCAAATATAGTTACATCTCTTAGTAAAAATTTAAATCTTGGTTCACAATATTGTGAGAGACTAACCTATTCTATTAGACTAAATCTTTATTATTACGGCTACAAGACTTTTAGGTAGCGGACCTATCCGGAGAGGTTACTAATAAATACAGCTCGATTTAAGCGAAATCTGTGATCGGATCCAATATGCTCGTGGTGCAAAAACATCCCACACTCTAAAGATACATTTCATGTCTCAATGAGTGTGTTTTCGAAGGTAAGAGTCCCTTTAACGACTGCATTTTGGCTCAGGCTAAAGGTATGGAGGCAAATTTGGAATTTATTAATTATGATAAGATATTAAACAATTAATGAAATTAAACACGACTTGAGAAAACTTTCACAAATACTTTTAAACTATATGCTAGCACTTATTTTTATTAAAAAAAAATCTATGAAAGGTGGTAAATTGAATATTAAAAACTATAAAAATGATAAATAGTCCTAGGTCCATTTTATCCTTGAAGGTCAAAGAATCTATTACTTTTATTTACTTCTTAATTTTTTAAATAATTTCCCAAAATCTCACTACACAAACATTGGTTTTACTCAACTTAATTGAATTCATTATACTTTTACTTGGTTAATATTTTTATACAAATTTCTATGGGAAGGATATTTTCTCATCATTTTATTATTTGTCACTTATATCTATCCACTTCCAATGCAAACTCTGAATGCAGTCCAAATTAACCCTACTTTTTTTTCTTTCATATTTTGGAGATCCCATGATTCTATTAATTATCGAAGATTATAATTATTAGAGATCAATCAATTTGATTGAAGGGTTAAGGTGCAAATTTGCCCTGAAAATTTTTGTTCAGGAGCAACGTTACCCCGAAAGATTTTTTTGGTTCAATATTACCCTAGAAGTTTCAAAACGTAACAATGTTGCCCTATCCCGTTAAAAAATTAATATTAACCATTAAACATTGACGTTGATTGTTAACATTTTTAACGATAAGTGGGCAACATTATTCCATTTTAACACTTCTAGGGTAATTTTGAACCTAAAAATCCTTTCAGGGAAACATTACTACTAATACTCTCTGGATTTTAGTACTTATGTTGGATTTGCACATGGATTATTGATTAGATTATAGAACTTGTTTGTTATTCAATCAACTCTCTTGTTATCTTGATTCTAGTTGATAAGTTAGGTTGCTAGAAATTAATTGGATGAAAGAGGACCTATTATGAATCTAACATAAGCTAAGCATTCAAGACAAATCTAATTGATTAATTGATGTTAGTGGCTAGGTAAATTGAGTAGTTTGGAATGTTGGTTACTAAGGTGGCTTGTTAGCTCTTCTTGCTTAGTTAAGTAGAGACCTCAATACTAAAATTGGACAAGGAAGGCTAGTAGATTCAATCACCTAGGACATTCATCTAGTTGGAAGTTGATCACTTTCTTTCTTTATACATTTGAAAATATATAAATATTTAGTTGTATTCATAGCAAAGATGAACACACATTCTCCATATTTTTGGTTAAGATTCTAAGTTTACTTGATTATCGGGTAGTGTAATAGATTCTTATCAAGAGATTGACAACTAGGTTGATTGACTATATTGAATTTAGCTTAGTATTTTGTTTGAATTGTAGGACCCATGGCAATGCTCTCTTTATTATTGTCATTAGTACGAATATGTGGGTCAACATGAGTATATCAGTCATCGTTATTATAAGCATGTTGACTACTACCAAGATGAGGAAGAAGAGCACTATCAAAATAAAAACTATATTTCCTTTATGACGGGGTTACCATCTAAAGAAGCCTATAGATGGCAAGAGATGAAGACATGATCGAGCTTTTAGAGAAGCATCTTGAGACTAATGATAAAGTTGTAATGAATGATGCAAGATTGAAGATGCAAGCAGTAAGAAAAAGTTGAATGCAACCAATATCTAGATGTCATATTAACTCATACCCAAGAAATACTAGAGTGGTACAAGGAGCAGTATAACAAACAAGGGGAAGAAGCAGACAAGTTGATGAAGGTTGAAGTTTATTCCTCAAGTTCAAAAGATGTGGCTAGAAATCTAATTAAAGCATTGCCCTCAAATCATGTGGAGCCCATTCAAGATGTTATGCTTACTGTTATATCTAGGGCCACTGTCCCACCCATAGTAGCAGCCATCGACCTACCTAAGGAAGTGTCCCTCCTATTAGATGAGTTTAAGAATATTTTACTTGAGGAACAACCCCTGAGCTACCACCCATGAGATATTCATCATGTGATTGACTTGGTTCCTGGATCGTAACTCTCTAATTAACCACACTACAGGATGAATCCAAAGGATAAAGAAGAACTCAATCGAAAAGTCAGTGGATTTCTTGAGAGAGGCTATATCTAGAGTAGCCTTAGAATAACTCTGTGTCACACCTTCCCTTCTGACACTCAAGAAAGATGGATCTTGGAGAATATGTGTTGACATATGAGCTATTAACAAAATTACTATCAAATATCAATTTACTATATATCCCGTGACTTGATGACATGCTTGACTTGGTTTATTGGTCCAATTTGTTCTTTAACCTTGATGTTTGTAACGGTTACCATCAGATTTGGATTAGACTTGGAGACAAATGGAGAACTGCATTCAAAACTCAAGATAGATTATATGAGTGGTTGATTATGCCTTTCAACTTGACCAATACCCCTAGTACTTTCATGAGAGTTATGACCCACATCCTATAGCCCTATTTAGGGAAATTCTTGGTCTTTATATTGATGACATCTTGATCTTCAGTAAGTCTAGGGCCGACTACTTGAATCACCTCTAACAGGTGTTCTTTACCCTTCTAAAGGAAAAGTTTTATGTTAACTTGATGTTCCTTCCTACAAAACAGGTTATTTTTATTGGATTTGTTGTTTTGGACAAAGGTTTATTTGCTAACCCTAAGAAGGTTAGAGCTATTTAAGAGAGGTCTGAACCAAAGTCCCTGCAAGAAGCATGAAGCTTTCATGGGTTTCCATCCTTTCATAGATGCTTCATACAAGACTTTAGTACCATCATGACTCTTATCACATACTTCTTAAAGAAGGATAAGTTGAATTAAAGATAAGCTATCTTGTGCTCGATGCTCATACTACTTAACTTCAACAAGTGCTTCAAGGTTGCATGTGATGCCTTAGGTGTAGCAAGAGGTAGTGTTCATAGTTAAGAAGGTCTACCGTAGCATTCTTTAATGTGAAGCTTAATAAGGTAAAACAAAGTACTCCATGTACTACAAGGAGTTCTAAGCCATTGTTTGGTCACTAAAACACTAGAAATACTACCTCCTATGTCACATCCTTATTTTTATACATCTTAGGGATCATTCAGTAGCACTTTAACCACTCTCAGGGTCATTGAAGTCTAAACACTTAATCTGGAATTTTATTCATATCGAGTACTGTTCACTGTGGCAAATTCCAGATGAGTGACCTGATTTTAAAAATTCATAACTAATTCTAGAAAAATCGAAATGAAGTGGTTTAAATTGATACATGAAGATAACTCAAATACATTTCAGGGAAAAATCATTGGTTGACCAATCCTTGACAAATTTAACATGGGTCAACGTTTCAATCTTACTGTTCATCCAATGACTTTCTCCTGAATCCAGCATTCTGGTCCCAACTTTAACAATTTATATCTTTTCGTGTATACATACAAATTAGACATTCTATATATAAAATTAAAGCTTAGTATGTCTACTTTTTACCCTACAAATTTTGTACATTAATTCAATCATTTACTATTTTTAATGATTTATCAAACATGAATGGGTCTTCACGAGTTACTGTTCACTGAGCCTATTTTCAGCATTTAGTCTTTACATATCCAAGCATACAACCAACACATATCAGTCATACAAGCCAGATAATAATTAATATCAAATAATCAACTGTTATATATCAGTGCATGATTAACTCCCTCATATTTTATTACATCCTTCTCTGTCTAAAATCCGGCAGCATAACTGCTACAATTCTTCTTTAGAAAGTAATCGATGTTGTACCGATTCGGTAATTCCCTTATGAGAACTACCATTCTACGTAGTACCCAGGAAAGACTGGATGAACCTGCTGGGTCCACTCACTTCCAGCCTCCTTAGACAGCACTACGTACACAGTACGTATCAGTTCATTTCTTTGTTCCGTCTTCGTTGCCGGAATTTCGGCAGCCTACCGGCGTCTCTTAAGATTTCCAAATTTTATTTTGACAGAACCTCCCCTGCAATGTTATGTTTGGGAATGAGATTCAAAAGAATCCCAGTAACAATAATCATAACAAAATATGTAATGCAGAGTGACGGTGCTTGCTTGTGACTGTGTACAGATAAGTATGCTGCATGCTTCCATATTCAATAACATATGATCATAGCATTGGAATAGAGCTTCAAGCATAACATATAGGAAAACAATCAACCAAACAAAACAACACATCACAAAGACATTACATAAGAGCTAGGATTAGTTGTTACCTCAAAAGCAGTGCTTCAGAACTTCCCTACTACTTCCAACTTCACCAGAACTTCCTTACTTCTTTCTTTCTCACACTTTCTCTCTCAAGAACTTCTCTCTTCCCTTCTTCCTTGCTCATGCCGAAATGAGGGGCTAGGTGGGGGTATTTATAGTGTTGAGCAATGGCAATCTTGTAATTAGGAAGACTTATGATCCTGTGGTCCTGGTTTTTCCTGGAATTTCCTATTTTCTTTAATTCTTTTTTACTGCATCACCCTGGACACCTCATGGGACACCTCATAGGACACCTCACCACCCATATTCTTCATGTGACGAAATTTGGAGGTTCTGGAAGCTTTCCGGTCCAATCCGGTACCGGCCCGGTCCATCGCCTCGAAAAACGTGCCGTTTTCTGAATCTGATGTTTCTGGAGATCCTTTTTATGTCTACTGACCTCACATTTAGTATCTAGACCCTTTATATCATTAACTTTTTAATACTGGGTCCAGACTCAATTACAGATCCCCTGCGAAATGACCAAAATGCCCTTGGTGCCCTATCTTGTCCTATTTTAACCCTAAGGGCAAAATCGTTATTTCACACCTTTCTGGACCCGGTCAAAGCTTATACTGGCTCTAGTCAACCTTATTTAGACATGTCTTGACCTCTGGGTCTGTCCAAAATGACCAGAATACCCTTTATTCATCTGCTGCCCGTTTTGTACAACATAGGGGCATTTTCGTAATTTCGCACTTTTCCGGGGTTCTGCTGGACCCTGGCCCACCTATCAGTCCAAGAGTCTTATTGGGCCTCTAATGGCGCCATTTTTGGGCTTCCTAGGTCCATTACCTGTATAGCACGCATTACGAGGAATCTTCCTTTAACGCATTACGAGGAATCTTCCTTTAACGCACTTTTCCCAGATATAGTGTCCTACTGTGTTCAGGCATCGTTGGGGGTTATAACGGTCATCTGACCGAAGTCATCCGATCGCATTCAGCCCCTTTAAAAATATCGATAAATCTCCTACCCGGATCCCCGGAGGCCTCACACTCCGTCTGGATTTTTTATTTTGTGAATAACTTTTCCTACAGACCTCCTATCGGTATCCTGTCAGTTTCCCGACATCCGCCCCATAAAGGCGCATCATCCTGTATTTTCCCACTTATATCTGAAATCTAGGGTATCCGGTATAAATTTTTATAACTTTTGGACGATCAGTCCATTTCTGGCTATCTGGAGTCTTCAAAAATTCCGGTATTAGGCTTGGTTACCCGGCGTCACCTGCCCTACCTTCTGGTAGAATCTGGGACTGAAATGCTGTCGGGCGGTGCAAACCACTTCTGGCCTATTTTCTTTAATTATACTTTAGCCCCAGGGAACTTTTCCTTCTTTATAATTAAGTCCCTTAATTTGGCTAAAATTACACTTTAAGACCCCACATTTTTGTCTACCTTTCATTCCTAACTTTAAACTTTCCATAATTGCATTTAGGTCCCTTAATTTCCTTTCTTTTGCAATTTAATCCTTTTCTTTACATAAAGGTCCACATGTTTTTCCTGAAACAGAGCTCATCTATTCCGTTTAATCTGTACCTAGGAACCAGTACAGAAAATTAAGGATATTACATCCTACCTCAACAATTTGTTTTATACTCAAATTACCAAGCTCTCAAGTTCATTAGCTCCCAACGGCACCTAAACACCAAGCATGCTAAGTAGGTTGAGTTCATTCAAGAGTTTACTTTTATGGTCAAATATCGTGCTGGAGTCTAGAATAAGGTAGCCGACGCTCTGAGTATGAGAGTGCATGTTCTCCATACTATAACCATTAACATCGTGGGTTTCGAGCGACTAAAAGATGAATATTCCTCATGCCTTGACTTTAGAATTATCTACCAAGAGCTTAGTTCTGGCAACCACCATGAGTATGCTGCCTTCTTAATTGATGATGGTTATTTATTTTGAGAATCTAGGTTGTGTATTCCCCGCACCTCAATGAGAGATTTCTTAGTTTGGGAACTACATGCTAAAGGCTTGACTGGACATTTTGGCATCCATAAGACAACTACTCTCATAGAATATATGTTATATTAGCCTCCCTTCAGCATGATGTACCTAGGATTCTCTCCCAATGTCACATTTACCATACTACTAAAGCGAAGAGCAGAACACCGGTGGGTATACGCCCTTGCCAATCCCTAAGGAACCTTGGAAGGACATTAGAATGGATTTCGTCCTAGGTCTGCCAAAAATAGTGAGAGGACAATACTCTGTTCTAGTTATTATTAACAGGATTTTGAAGATAGCCCACTTTGTTCCATGTAGAAAGACCACCGATGCTTCCCATCTTGCGAAGCTATTCTTTTGAGAGATCGTATTCCTATATGGGTTACTAACGACCACCATGTTAGATAGGGATGTCAAATCCATGAGCTACTTCTAGAAGACCTTCTGGAAGCTCTTGGACACTCAGTTAAAGTTCTCCTCCGCATTCCTCCCGCAAACTGATGGTCAAACTAAGGTGACCAATCACAGTCTAGGTGACCTGTTGAGAAGTTTAGTTGGTGATAAGCCTAGAATTTGGATCTAGTCTTGCCTATGGTAGATTTTGCTTATAATAACTTAGTCAACCGGTCCATTGGTAAGAGTTCTTTCCAAATTGTCCATGGATACAAACCAAAAATGCCTATTGACCTTATACCCATCCCATTTTCTACCTATACCTTTGAATCCGCAAAAGCCTTTGCTCATTGCCTTCACGTCTTTCACGCTGAGGTCAGGAATAAGTTAGCATTAAGTAGCAAAGAATATAAGCTAGCTGCCAACACCCATCGATGTCACCAGGAGTTCAAGGTTGGAGACTATATTATGGGGCACATATACCATAGCGCTTCCTAAAAAAATCTTACAAGAAATTACATGCCCATTCCGCATCACTAAGAAACTGGGGCCCAATGCATATTTGTTAGATTTACCTCCAGATATGTCTATTAGTCTAATATTTAATGTTGAGGATCTTGTTCCTTACCAAGACACTTTTGAGCTGCCCCTTTGTGTTATGATGATTATCAGGTACCCAACTCTACCATCCAGTCCCTCCACTACCCACTATTGCACTACCAGCCCTATTTTTACAATGTTAATTCATATCATTTTAGGGTCATTTAGTAGGATATTTACTCCAAATTATATATTTTATGGTTAATTTGTCTTTTAGGTTTTTGCAATAAATTGTTACTTATTAGGGGTAAAATGGTCAATTATTTCAACTAATTTCTAAGTGCCTTCATTTTCAAGATGGATGATATTACAATAGCTTAAATTTTTTTAGGTACTTGTAAGATATTTGAGGATCAAAAGAAACACCAAAGAAGGCCTAAAGAAGTCAAAAATAGCAACTAAGGACCAAAGTGATCAAACAGAAGTTTTTAGGGACTAAATCGCAAAGTCTGAAAAGTAGTCTCTATGTCCATTGGTTGTGGCGAATGAACCATTGTTAATGGTGAACAGACACAATTACTAATACAAAATTATGCATTTTGGCTACACGAATTCAGATTCGTAAGCCCTAAATTGACCAAAAAACCCATTCCAATAACTCTATATAACCAAAAATCAAACCCCAATGTCTCATTCCTTCAATTCCCATCCATCTTCATCTCTTTTCTCTTTATGTTCCTCCATTTCCACGCCATTTCATCTCCATTTTTGCACTTTCTTCACTCTCTTTTCCATAAATTCATTCCATCTCCTCTTCCTTCATGGCATTCCAATTTTTGCTGATGATCAAAGCATTGATTGGAGCTATAGTGGGCTAGGTTTTATAACTCTTGAAGATGGAAAGATGGTGGCTTGAGTTCCAAAGCTTCAAGGAGGAGTTTTTAGTTTTAATCCATTGTTTATCTGTATACTTAAGATTACTTTGATTGGATAGTTGTATTTGATAGATTATAATGAACCTTAGATTTCATCTTTGAATTTTGTTTAGATTATTATTGTGGTTTGGATTGGTTAATGTAGAACATATACTTCAATATATGTGATTACATATATGGTCTTTAGTGATTTCATTGATTCCCACTATCTTGCATGATTATGTTTGGGTTTTGAGTTGAAATGAGATTGCTTGGAGACTTGTAGCATTTATTAATTCGTTATCACACACTAGGAAGTTTTAACTATAAAATTCTTTTCCAAATAATCATAATTAGCCATTTGAAACTATTTTCATAATATTAATTATCTATAGGTAACCATGGAAGAAAAGAGATTTGATAAAATATTTGGAAAGTTACCATGGTTATAAAATTAGGCTTAGCTTCAAAAGACACTTCTACCTCTTGGAAAATGCTATCTCTTTTGAAAAATGCTATCTCTTGAAAAATGAAAAAGACATAATAAAAAAGACACTTCCACTTCTTCGAAGATGCTATCATGGCTAAAAGAATTTAACTCATTTCAAAAAATATATCTATGATAGCAAAGAGACTTTCATTAATACAAAATGACTCTAATGGATTTAAAGAATATTATTCACACTTCCAAAACCAATCCATGATAGAAAAGTAACAATCAAGGTTTACATAGATCTATCATGGATAATAAAACCTCAATTACCAATCAAACATATCTATGTTAAAAAGTTAACCTAATGATTCATGTGCATAACCATGTTATAAGAGATTAAACCTCACTAACATGGTAATTGGAATTCACACTCCTAACTATTACAATAAAATAACAATTATTAACACTCTCATCTCAAATGGGCCTCTGGGTGTCGAACACAAGAATAGCGTCACATAAACCCACTTCAATACCAAGATACTGAATAATAATGTTTCAAAAGTGAATATATGAATAAATTAATCACAAGCAACAACTTAGGGCTTCAAGACCACTATCAATACGCATTCCCATAATTAAACACAAATAAAGTATTACATCACATCAGAGTATGCAAGATAAGCCCTATTGTGGTAATATACAGTTATTCAACACATAAATTAAAAGAAGGAGGCTATACAACTTATATAACCCTAATCAAGCCTCCAGAGTCTTCCCTGAGGTACTAACACGAGACTATCACCTAAAAAGTATTAATAACCATAGGGATGAGACAAAAGTCTTAGTAACCAATAATTCATACTCATCATAATATCGACATGTACTTGTGAGGTGTCAAGTGGGACAAATATACAGTAATATCATTATTTAATAGTAGATAAATAATTTCCAATGTCATGATATAAATGCAATACCATAATCACAATCTAAGGGCCATAAATATATATCCTGAAGTAGGAGCATGAAAGGAATAATAAAAGGTCTATCCCCACGTAGAAAGACGAAAGGAGCCATAAAAGGCCTATCCTCATACAGGAGGACGAAAAGAGCTATTAGGGTCTACCCCACACAGGAGGCGAAAGAGCTAATCATCATGCATCAATGGAGGTCTCATCATGTGATGGTAATAGACATAATTCACTCACCAATACCCATCATATGCATCATACTTAAAAGCTCAACAAGTAGTCAATTTCAAAATCTATATTTTATTTCTAAATTAAATTCTCATAATTCCAACATAATGACGTTAGTTCCAAAGATTGTATTTTCAAAACTATTTCAACTTCAAATAATTTCATCATATATCAAAATATTGTCTATAGCATTTCATGAATTCAAGAAACCAAAACTACTCACAAACAAGAAATTAATATGTATAATAAGTGGAAAGTAGTTACCTCTTGCTAAAGCTAATAAAAGTACCTTAAATAATGAGCTCATGCTTAGACCACAATTCACTAATCAATCTATATAATTAGTATAAATGTACATAAATAAGATAGTAATTTTACACAACACAATATATATATATAATTTCAAATAAAAACTCACTTTCTCTTATAACTTTATTTTACCAAAAAATTCTCAATTCACTTCTATAACTTATTTCTTTGCCCTAATCATTGTTTTCCTATTACTCAATAACTCTATTTTACTCATTGAAATTATTAACAATAATACTTCTTTCCATTCATCTTAAAATCCCCAAAATTTCTCACTTTAATCATTAAAAAAAAATACATATAAATAAACTATTTCTCAAATTATCATTTCTACGATAATCCTATATTTTTTAACTCTATGCTATCAATTTAAATTCATATATAACATTAATCTCACAACCATCCAAATCCCCAATTTCAAACTCTTAGAGTTAAACTCAAAAGTTTAAAAATTCACATTTTATCATAGACATCAAAATCAATCCATTCAATTATTTATTTCAAATTGCTAAACAAATGATATTTTAATTATATAGACTTTAAGTTCCTAATTCTATCTCTAACTTTCAAATCTCACTTATAATGTTTAAATTTTCATTCCAATATTAAATCTATCATTTTTAGATTTTAATAACTCATATCAACTAACAATTAACTTACAATTATTCAATTTGATTAAAATCTTCAATTTTTTTAATTTAGAGTTCCCACAAAAATAACTATTTTTAATTTACAAGTTCTAACAATAATCTAAACTGATTAAATATTAATTCTACCTCTAATAAACATAACACAATCATTAAACTCAAATTTATTAAGTAAAATTAACATATTCAAGTATATCATTCCTTTAACATTCAAACCCTAATCCTAAATCTTTTAAACCCTAAGCCTAAACTCTCATGGTGCAACAAAATATCGAGGAGACTTTAGGAGCAGAAAATATCTGGGAAATTTTAGGAGCACAAAATAGATTTAAAAAATATCTCAAACCTCCAATAATTGAGGATTTGATTTCTCTTCCGTGAAAGAAGACGACGACACCGTGGGAGAAAGAAGAAAAGAAGAAGACGGGACCCTGTGATGTGTGCGTTGCATTAATAAAGGGTTAAAAAACAAAAAGGATAATGGGTCCCACTTATTTTTTTATTCCATATACTATTTATTGCCGTTTTTTTAAAAGAAGAGTGCCACAACTAGTAAAACTGATGCTGCTTTTCTATATATATAATATAGAAATAAGCATAATTTGGTGCAAAAATAGTTTAAATGCTTTAATTTTATTCCACACATCTTTATTACTAATTCTTGTCTCTCTCTCTCCCCTTACTAAATTATAATTTGGTAAAATGTCCTCAAAATTTAACCCATATAGATAAATTCTATATCTTCAAATAATTATGTGGTAATTTCTAATTATCATAAACTAATCCCATCAAATTCAATTCAACATTAATAAGTATACACTACCTTAAATTTTCACTCATATTCTATTATTTTCTTAATTTTATGTTTGTAGATCTCAAATAATGCATTTAATTTACTTAAAAACTCAAGTTGTTCAATAAACTGCATTCTAATAGTACCTAAATGTTATGAATAAAAATTGGGATGTACATAAATAATATTTTAATTTGTGAATTTTATTAATTAAAATATTGGACTCGATAATTGAGGTTTGTTATTTTTGGAAGCCTAATAAATAATTGTACACTAAGAGAGGTTAACAATGATTTAATTAATGAGATTTGTTAATTAAAGAATTGGACTTAATGATTGTTGAGGTTTAGTACAAAAGGAAGTTTAGTGATTTTGAAAACTTCCATTATCTTATTTGACCTATGATAGTCCCAAATCTATTTTGAAGAGATTCACTTTATCCGTTTTCTATTCATTTATCTATTTTTATCAAAAACACACAAAAAATATTGTAGTTTAGAATTTTAATTCCTTACACTTTAGTTGATAGTTTTAAAAACCCAAAACCACTGTTATCCCTTTTCAATTACATGTTTTCATTGCAATCCTTGGAAACAACAAAGGGTCCTCAAGAGAATGACCAAAGGTTATAGTTTGCTATAATCCTTGGAAACTATATTTTTTATTGAACCCCCAAAGCCTACGAAAAAAATAATTCGATCAATCAGTCAGACTCAGATGCCACATGGATCACCGAAGAGGATTTCCTCCACATAGACTCCACTTTGCTTAACAACTACCAGTTGTCTACCTCTCCGGTGGAGAATTCTTTCAACCAGGGGAAATGACGTAACAATATCTAGTTAGATAATTAGGGTTTAATTAAGATATCTAGGGTTATCTATTGGGATATTAAAAAAGGATATTTATCCATTAGAATTAGAATTTATTAGTTTATTTATCTTTTAATATTTTGTAAGCTTGAACTCAAGACTTTTAGTTAAACTAGTATAACCCCTTATTAAACTTGCAACTTCATACTTAAGTCAAGACTTAATAAGTTAATACCTCATTTTAAATTGAGGGATTTATCAAGCCTAGAGAGTTTGAACTTGAAACCTTTGATTAAACTAATATAACTTCCTACTAGTTGAACTAAGTGCTTTGTGATATCATTGGATCAATATTTAAGCATGCATTGTCTACATTTAAAATTAAAAAGTCAACATTAATTTTTTGTTAATACGATTAATGATGTTAGAATTAGATGACAAAAAAATTATTTTATAAAACTAAAGGATCAAATTAAAATTTTATATAAAATTAGAGACCAAAAGTGCACTTACACCCAAGTTTCATTATTCATTTAGATAAAGTGGATTGAGGTATTATCTTTATGACCAAAGTAAACCCTCAATTGCTACTATATTTATGACTCCAAGGAGTGTGTGTGTGTGTATATTATTGTGCCCACATTTTAGGATTTGTAATATGCAAATGTCATGATGAAAATCATATAATAGGTCCACCAAACAACAACAAATGTCCGGGTACTTTGAGGAAAATTTCAATCTGTCCAGAAGAGAACATGTAGCACCTACTAAGACACTAAAACGTGCTATACTAAATTTGAGTACCACAGTATATTAGTTGTTACAACACTTTTTTTTATCTTAAATCTTATCAATCATGATTTACATAATAAAAGAGGATTACAACCATGCATTGAAAGCCATTTTAAAGTGTGAAACCTCCATCTGCATATATAATCTGCCCAGTGATGTATGAAGCTGTGGGAAGGCAAAGAAATGCAACTAGTGCTGAGATCTCTTTAGGCTCTCCTATGCGATTCATAGGAACGTGAGACAATATGCTATTCAATATTGTTGCACCATTTTCTTTCTGTACAAAGATCAGAGATTATATTTATCTCAGTAAAATGATTTTTAATATGAAGAAAAAGTAAAGAACGAAAACAGGACAAAAGATACTACTTATATAACATGACTTAACAAGATTATGAATTTATATGAACAAGTAAGAACCTACGAAACATTTGCATTGACAAATAAAACAATTAGATTATGAGATTTTTCTGGTTAATTTGTGTTTCTTATATGGTTAATCAACGATACTGTTACAAATATTAAAAAAAATGGATGTCCATAACCACCAACCCTTAGGATTCCTTTCTCTTAATGTCCTTAACTTCATAACCTTCTCAATGAATTGCTTGGAAGAGTTTCTTATTGTAAAATGTCATTATGTTACCATTTATTTCTTTGTAACCTTTGTATTAGCTTTAAGGGTTGGAGGCCTATAAATAGAGGCAATGTAGAAGAGAAAAAGATACCCATGTGAATGAGAAATACTCCATTTGCTCTCTTTCCTAAATTCTTGTCTTGATGTCCTATTTTCTTCTCTAATTTTCTTATTCTTATAACACGTTATCAGCATGAACAAAATAATGAACTGTTGATGAAAAATCAACTGTTGATGAAATAATTTAAAAAGTATTCTAAACTAATCTTGTAACATCCCAATTTTCAGGCCTAGAGATGCAGGGAATAGCCTGAGATTGAGAGGATACCAGACCCCTTTGGGGCAGGAGTCTCAAGGGGTAGAATGGCCATTTTGGGATAAAGATTGGAAAGTCAAGTGTTGACCATGGTGGTCGCGACTTTAGAGTATTATGGTCGCGACTAATATTGACAGAGAGGTATGGTCGCGACAGAAAGAGGTGTGTGTCACGACTAATAGACAAAATGAGCCTGGTTACGACTAGAAAATGATGGGGTCGCGACTAGATTGTGTTGTGGTCACGACTAATGAACACAGAAGGGGTAGGTCGTGATCAGATGATGTTAGGTCGCGTCTATGTAATGAGAAAGATGTTAGACGTATGGGCTAAGAGTTATGAAGGTTCAAGAGAGATAGTTACCCGGTTGGAGATAGAACTGGGGAAAAGGTCAGATAGAGACAGTCAAGAAAGGTTATCTGAATTGTTAACCAAGGTCAGGGAATACTCTGGTAAGATGAGAAAAGCCGATATTGCCCCTAGACTTATTAAAGTAAATAAAAAGGAACCAATGGCATTTTGGTAATTTACCAAGGGATGTGTCTTGGGAATCGAGCCATCAGAGTACTTGGGCTTGATCAGAGACCCAGGATGATATTCCAGAGGCCCAAAAACGTGGCCCAGTAGTGATATGAGGAAAAGTGGAATTAAGATAATGATTTAGTGACTTTTCAATAAAGTAAAGTTACTCGGTCGGCACGATAACCGAGGAGGTGATCAGATAGAGTCCTGGACTTATCTGGATAGCATTGGATGACGTGAAGGGACCCACCTTGACACTACATGGCACTGATCTAGAGGAAGTAGATGAACCTAAGAACACGTATTACGGTGCAAGACTTTGAACCGGTGAGTCAGCAGGCTGAGTCAGCAAGTAATCATGAGGGGCACTGCGTCAGCATGGCGAGTCAGCATGCTGAGTCAGCAGGTAATTATGAAAGGCTATGAGTCAGCATGATGTCATGATGATGCAGTAAGGAAATAAAGAAAATAGGAAATTCCAGGAAAATCGGTGGCCACAAGTTCAGAGTTCTTGAAAATTACGGAATTGCCATCGAAAGAAACTATAAATACCCCCCTCCCCCATTCATTTGCATCACGGTTTTGCAAGAAAGAAGGGAGAGAAAGAAGAGAGAGAAGGAGAAAGAAAGAAAGAAAGAAAGAGAGAAAGAGAGAAAGGAAGAAAGAAAGGAAGGAAGTTCTGGCGAAGCTGGAAGCAGTATAGTGATAGTAGAGTTCTGCTAAGCTAGCCAGGTAGTAACTAATCCTAGCTTTTATGTAATGGCTTTGTGATTTGTTGTGCTATTGTTTGGTTGGATTGTTGTCTTATATGTTATGCTTGAAGCTCTACTACAATGCTATGTTCATATGTTATTGAGTATGGAAGCACGCGGCATACTTATCTGTACACAATCACAAGCAAGCACTGTCACACTGCATTACATATATTGTTATGATTATTACTACTAAGATTCCCCCGAATCTCATCCCCCATATATAACCCATTACAGGGAAGTTATGTAGAAGTAAATTCTGAGAATGCTAAGAGACGCCATTATGCTGCCAAAGTTAAGGCAAAATATCAATAGTGAAGAAAGGAGATGATATGTACTGTGTACATAGGTACTGTCTAAGGAGGCTGGAAGTGAGTGGACCTAGCCAGTTCATCCAGTCTTTCCTGGATACTTACATAGAATGGTAGTTCTCACTGGAATTACCGAATCAATACAAAATCAGTTACTTTTACAGATGAAGCCTAGCCGTTATACTGCCGGATTTCAGGCAGAAAAGATGTAATAGAAATATGAGGATTTTGTGTATGCCCTGCTGTATGACAATTTGTTATTTAATAATAAATATTATTTGGCATGTTTAAATTGATGTGTGAGAAATTAAGAGAGAAAATTTGCAGGTCCTAAGGTAGTAGTGTTCTAACCTCAGTTTGACCTAGTAAACGGAAGAGTTTGGCCACGAAATTTGGTGAGCCAGTAGTACACATCTGGGGCATTACGTGGATAGGTAATAAGCCTCATTTGGATGTGTAGAATGAGATTAATCAGTACCCAAAGTAAAAGTTTAGAATAAGAAACTTAAGAGTAAAATTCTGAATGTCTGGGCTTGAGTTAAGGTATAATCAAGCTATCTAGCTTCCGCAAGTGTACTCTGGGGAGGTCTAAGGGAGGATGTTTTAAATCTCACATAATCAAATTGATTAATTTTGAAAATTCACATGGACATCCATTGAAGAGCCAGGAGATTCTTCAATTTAAAGATTTCTCATGTGTTGCTTGTTCTCAAGGCAAACTAATTACAAGACCCTCATTAACAAAAGTTGGGGTAGAATCCCCTGCATTTCTAGAACGTATCCAAGGGGATATATGTGGACCTATTCATCCACCATCTGGACCATTTAGATATTTTATGGTTTTAATAGATACATCTACAAGATGGTCACGTGTGTTTGTTATCTACACCGAATTTAGCATTTGCTAGATTACTTGCTCAAATAATTCGATTAAGAGCACAGTTTCTAGAATATGCAATTAAGATAATTCGTCTTGATAATGCGAGTGAGTTTTCATCTCAAATGTTTAATGATTATTGCATGGCAACTGGAATAACAGTGGATAAATCTGTTGCTCATGCCCACACTCAAAATGGTTTAGCAGAATCATTAATTAAACGCCTCCAATTGATTGCTAGACCAATGCTTATGAGAACAAAACTTCCTATTTCAGCTTGAGGACATGCAATTTTACATGCAACGGTAATTATACACATCAGGCCAACAAGTTATCATAAATTCTCCCCATTACAGTTGGCTTTTGGTCAGGAGCCAAATATTTCTCATCTTAGAATTTTTGGATGTGCGGTATTTGTCCCAATTGCTCCACCACAACGCACAAAGATGGGACCTCAGAGAAGGTTAGGAATATATATTGGTTATGAATCTCCTTCTATAATCAAGTATTTAGAACCACTAATGGGTGATTTGTTTACGGCACATTTTGATGAGACAAATTTTCCAACATTAGGGGGAGATAATAAGCAGCTGGATAAAGAAATCACATGGAAAGCATTATCATTGTCTAATTTAGATCCTCGAACACAACAATGTGAGCTTGAAGTTCAAAAAATAATTCATTTGTAAAATATTACAAATCAACTGCTAGATGCATTTACTGACCCCAAGAGAATTACCAAATATCATATTCCAGCTGAAAATGCCCCAATTAGAATTGTTGTCCCAGCAAGACAAGTGGCAAGTGCAAATGAAACTAAATCACGCTTGAAGCGTGGTAGACCTATCGGTTCCAAAGATAAAATTCTTAGAAAGAAAAGAGTAAACAATCAAGATGGTCAAGTTGAGGCTGGTCTTATAGGAGAGACAGATAAGACACATTTTGTATATGGTTTCTATGACAATTTTGATAGTTTTATAATAACTTTACCATTCATTTCATGCCTTAAATTGTGCTTTTGTGTTAATACATGATTGTGCGGGGCAATGTGCTAATTAAAGGGTAAAATGGTAAATTAACCTTTCAAACTGCATATATTGTTATTTACTTATTTGGACTTTTACAGTGAGCTTTTATATTGAATTGCAGGTACTTTGGAAGAGAGCAAGGACCAGGAAAGAAATAATAAGTCAATGAAAGTGGAATCACGCTTATGTGCTATTTAGTCGCGACCAGAGAGTCCACCGGTCGTGACCTATAATTCTTCTAGAAAATTCTCAATGTTCATAGGTCGCGACTAAAATGCGAAATCGTTGGAACTACGCGTTTTAAATTAGGTCATGATGTTATAAGAAGAGACGGAGGCTGCCGTCAAGAGAGGGGGCTGGTTTTTGGACTTGATTAGCCTAATACGGACTGAAACGGGGAGTTTTTACTGTTCTAATTTGTATTCTTTTACATGTCATGATTGCTGCTAGATCTAGGGTTTTCATTCTATGTTTAAGGATTGAATATCGATTGATCATTCTCGAATTAGACTGTCGTATTTGATTTTGGATGATTTGAACATTTGCTTTTAATGAATATTTCAGTTTCGATTTTAAGAAAGTTGGGTTATTTTCAGCAATCGTTGCAAATCAATTCAATTGCTTGAAATCTAGGGTTTTTGATTGACGACCACTCGAGGGCGTTCTCATCATCTAGGGTTCATTACACCTTAAGTGGTTTCTAACAGTTCACTAATAAGTTCTTAAACTAGCTTTGATCGAAGGAGTTTAAGGAATACTAGGGTTCTAGACTCAATCGATCAATTGAGATTTTTCTTTAAGACTTAGTGATTTAAAACTCTGATTTAATATAAGAGCAAGGATAGATAAGTTTTCATCATCAAGAGTCTACCATTACATATTTCTTCAACAAACCAACTCTTTTCATCTCAATCAAAAATTCAAAAATATCTACTTTTCTGCACCTTTATTTTATTGCATCAAGCACCCAAAACCCCAAAACCATTTTTACTACTACTCAGGTTTACCATTGATCTTGACATCCAATTTGCTAGGTTTCTAATAAAAAGGCTCCTTGAGAAGAACGATAGGGTTGTACCTTATACTACATTATATTGGGTGCAATTACTTTATTATAATGGGCCGGACGACGACAATCCGATAGCCTCATCAATGGCGCCGTTGCCGGGGAACCAAGTAATTGGTTTCCTAGTAATTGTTTGTCAACTCTATTGCCTACCTGAGTCATTTTCCTTGCTTTTCATTGCATTTTAGTTTTTTTAGTAGTTTTTAACTTGCATTGCATACTGCATCTTTTTCTGACTTTCTGCAGAATTAGTCTCTATGACTTTGAGTCGCGACCTTACCTGACCTGAGTCACGATAATTACTCTTTGTCACTTGTAGTCGCGACGTACACTACTTTGAGTCGTGACCATATTGCTATCTGTGATATCTGATTGCTCTCTGCTAAAACCAGTCGCGACATTTAAAACTTTTAGGCGCAACTGCTACTCTCTGTGATTGGGAGTCTCCACTTAAAAACACGTTGGTCGCGACTTGGACTATTTTTGTAAGAAATTTTTGCTCTCTGTGATATTGGGTCGCGACGGAAAGACACTTTTGTCCCGACTAACTAAAAATTTTCTGCTGTACAACTTCTGAATCTGAATCTAATTATTTGCATTAATTACTCTTGACTATTTCTACATTGTATGCGCAGAAGAACTGAACCATTAGTGCCTTTTGAACCTGAGATTGAGAGAAGCCTTAGGAACCTAAAGAGATAATTTGGGGAATTTAGGGAAAAAGAAGCAAAATCTAGTTCCTCCTCTAGTATTCCGGAGTCTAAAACTGAATTGAATTTAGAGTTTCCATTAGCAACTTCTAACATGGCTAAGATTAATCATAATGGGCATAATGGGCATGGAAAGAATGAAATGAATGTAGAAGATAATAGAAGTGTTAGGGAAATAAATCATTCGCATGTGAATTATGATCCTAATAGTTTCTATACTGAAGAGGCTAATTTTGAAATTAAAGGAGCTTTGATTGTAGCCTTACCTAAATTTCATGGTTTTGTAAGAGAATATCCACACAGGCACTTACAAACCATGCACATGATCTATTCTTCAATGAAGCCTCCAATGGCTACTTTGGATGATGTCTTGAGGAGGTGTTTCCATTTCACTTTAGAAGGGAAGGATAAGGAGTGGCTGTACAATTTGCCAACCTATTTTTCAAACTCTTACATGGGATCAGCTAAAGTCTACTTATCTTGAGCAGTTTTTCCTAACCTTCAAGACTACTCGGATGAAAAAGGAGATCACTAATGTTATGCAACAGGATGGAGAGTCTTTGCATGAGTATTGGATAAGATTTATTAACCTTTTGGCTCAATATCCCCATCACAACATCACCAAGGCTGATTTAGTAAACATCTTCTTTGATGGTCTACTAGCCCACAGTAAAGTGTCCTTGAATGCTGCTGTGAATAGTTTATTGAGAGATAAGACCCCACAAGCAAGTTGGGATTTGTTCCAGAAAATGGCTAATGAGGACCATCAAACTGGAGATCCAAGAAGATTACCACCCGCATCTTTAGGTAGTTCGAATGCGATCTTAGCTGAGATAGCAGCCTTGGGAAATCAAATAGAAAAGAGGATGGTTTTGATTGAAAGGGAGCTGCACTCCACAAAACAAGTTTATGCAGTGGATACCTCACAAGCCTAGTTACAGGATGTGAATCATGTGGTTCAATGATGCATGCTACAAGTACATGTGATAGACAGTATGAGGAAGTGGCAGCTATGTATCAAGGGAGAGAGAATAACTCCCAGAAGAGAGATCCATACTCTAACACATATAACCCTGGCTGGAGAGACCACCCAAATTTTAGGTGGGGGAGTAGGGAAAATAGATCTAATCAATTTAAAGGAGGTGGTGCTTCCTCAAGCAACTACCAAGGTAATGCAAGGTCTATGGTCCCCACACAACCTAATGCTTTAGTGCCTTCAAGACCATATGAGACCTCTGAATTGTTAAAGAGTATGGCAGCACAAATGAATAACATGGATGGTAGAATGACCAATATTGATCACAAGCTCAAAGAGAATGATGGTCAGTTTACCTCCATAGCTTTAATTCTCTAAAGTATGCAGAAGAATAATGCAGATGTACACAAAAACTTGAGGAGTTAAGTTGTAAGAATGCAGATATCACAAGCCACTTAACTCAAGTTTTTAATACAGTGAGTGACATCGAAGGAAAGAACAGTGGCGGCATACCTTCGAACACTGTTATTAATCCAAGAAGGGTGAATGCCATATCTCTAAGAAGTGGAAGATAGGTGCATTTTAAGGAAGCTGATGCACCACAAGAGGATAAGGAAGATTATGAATTTGATGATTCATCACTGCCACAAATGCAGATTGGTAATTCTGAAAGTGCCAAAGAACGGTTGCTTGTAAGTAAGACGGCAACCCAAGAGGAGAACTCACAAGCATAAGCTGCACTACAAGAGCTACAGGAAGAAGAGGTAATAGTACCAACTCCAGCATATAAAGGAAAGAAACCTGAGGAGAAGCAGGAGTCGAGCAAGCAAGGAGCCTCTATGCATACTGTAAGTAGGTAAGTATAAAAGATCTCCCTTTTCCTAACTCTTATTTTGCTTGAAAGAAAAAGGTTGATCCTGATTTTGCAAAAGATGCTTACAATCTGTTCAATAAATTAGAAATAAACATCCCTATGGTTGAATTCCTCAAGAGAAACCCTAAGTATGCTAAATTTTTAAAAGAATTATGTGATGATAAAAAGAAATTTAGGCCTCTTGAGAGAATTCAGGTGAGTGCTAATGTGTCATCCCTTTTCAAAGCTGAACTACCAGTTAAGTGCCAAGACCCAGGCTCCTATACAATCCTATGCACTATAGGAAATATTCCTATTAAGGGAGCGTTACTAGACCTAGGGGCTGCCATTAATGTAATGCCTTGGTCGGTTTATCAAGCTTTAGGTATCAACAATCTTAGAGACACAAATATAGTACTCCAATTAGCTGATAGGTCAATTAGGTATCCCAAGAAAATTCTTGAGGATATTCTAGTGCAGGTCAAAGATTTTGAGAATCATGATTAGACTAATAAATTTGTCAGAAAAAAATAAGATTAATGTAGTTTATGTTTTATTTATATTTTATCCTAATTTAGTTGATGCTTTATGCTTTATTCATGTTTACTTTTATTTTCTTGTTTTAAGAGTATTATTGCTAATAATATATTTTGATACATTTATTTTCTTTTAATGAAGAATATGGATGTTCCTCTCTCTTTTATTGGGCACAAGAATGGAGATATATGTCTCATAGATAGTGCTACAACACATACCATACTCAAAGATAAAAAATATTTTTCTCATTTGACAATGAATGGTGCAAGCATAAATACTATAAGCAGGTAATACAGAACTAATTGAAAGCTCCGGAAGAGCAATGATAATATTACACAAAAGGGACAAATTTTGTTATTAATGATGCTTTATATTCCTCTAAGTCTCAAAGAAATTTGTTAAGTTTTAAGGATATCTGCCGAAATGGATATCATATTGAGACTATATATGAGAAAAGTATTGAATATCTACATATTACAATTGTTAGACATGGAGAAAAATATGTTCTTGAAAAAGTACATGCATTATCTTCTGGTTTATACTATACAAATATTAGTATAATTGAAATAAATGTTACAGTAAACCAGAAGTTTACTGATAAAAATACATTCATTGTTTGGCATGATCGGTAAGCGAAGAATTATTGAAAATTCACATGGACATCCATTGAAGAGCCAGGAGATTCTTCAATTTAAAGATTTCTCATGTGTTGCTTGTTCTCAAGGCAAACTAATTACAAGACCCTCATTAACAAAAGTTGGGGTAGGATCCCCTGCATTTCTAGAACGTATCAAAGGGGATATATATGGACCTATTCATCCACCATGTGGACCATTTAGATATTTTATGATTTTAATAGATACATCTACAAGATGGTCACATGTGTGTTTGTTATCTACACCTAATTTAGCATTTGCTAGATTACTTGCTCAAATAATTCGATTAAGAGCACAGTTTCCAGAATATGCAATTAAGACAATTCGTCTTGATAATGCGAGTGAGTTTTCATCTCAAATGTTTAATGATTATTGCATGGCAACTGAAATAACAGTGGAGAAATCTGTTGCTCATGTCCACACTCAAAATGGTTTAGCAGAATCATTAATTAAACGCCTCCAATTGATTGCTAGACCAATGCTTATGAGAACAAAACTTCCCATTTCAGCTTGGGGACATACAATTTTACATGCAGCGACAATTATACGCATCAGGCCAATAAGTTATCATAAATTCTCCCCATTACAGTTGGCTTTTGGTCAGGAGCCAAATATTTCTCATCTTAGAATTTTTGGATGTGCGGTATTTGTCCCAATTGCTCCACCACAACGCACAAAGATGGGACCTCAGAGAAGGTTAGGAATATATATTGGTTATGAATCTCCTTCTATAATCAAGTATTTAGAACCACTAATGGGAGATTTGTTTACGGCACGTTTTGATGATTGTCATTTTGATGAGACAAATTTTCCAACATTAGGGGGAGATAATAAGCAGTTGGATAAAGAAATCACATGGAAAGCGTTATTGTTGTCTAATTTAGATCCTCGAACACAACAATGTGAGCTTGAAGTTCAAAAAATAATTCATTTGCAAAATATTACAAATCAACTGCCAGATGCATTTACTGATCCCAAGAGAATTACCAAATCTCATATTCTAGCTGACAATGCCCTAATTAGAATTGATGTCCCAACAGGACAAGTGGCAAGTACAAATGAAACTAAACCACGCTTGAAGAGTGGTAGACCTATCTGTTCTAAAGATAAAATTCTTAGAAAGAAAAGAGTAAACAATCAAGATGGTTAAGTTGAGGAGGTTGGTCTTAGAGGAGAGACCCAGGACGTAACAAATTAAAAGACCCCAGAAGAGGTCCAGGTACCTGAAAATAATGAAGAGAGGTCTTGATAAGTTATGTCACTAAGGGAAAAAGATGGAACCGAGAAAATATAATCGTCGATGATATTTTTTCATACAGTGTTGCAGTTGAAATAACTAATCAAAGTGAGAATCTTGAACCTAGGTCAGTTGAAGAATGTAGACTAGAAATGATTGGCCAAAATAGAAAGACGCAATTCAAGCAGAATTGAATTCACTTTCAAAACGTGAAGTTTTTGGACCTGTAGTCCAAATACCAAATGGTGTTGAACCAGTTGGGTATAGATGGGTTTTTGTGCAAAAAGGAAATGAGAAAATGAGGTTGTTAGATATAAAACACGACTTGAGGCACAAGATTTTTCGCAAAGACCTGGCATTGATTATGAAGAAACATATTCTGCTATGGTAGATACAATTACTTTAAGATATCTAATTAGTCTGGCAGTGCATGAAAGCCTTGATATGCGTCTGATGGATATTATTACAGCATACTTATATGGTTCTTTAGATACTAAAATTTATATGAAAATCCCTGAAGGATTTAAATTTCCTGAAGCATGTAAGAATTCTCGAGAAAATTATGCAATTCGTTTGCATAAATCCTTATACGGATTAAAACAATCTAGAAGAATGTGGTATAACCGTCTAAGTGAATATTTGTTAAAGACGGGTTACAAAAATGACTCAATCAGCCCATGTGTTTTTATAAAAAGGAATACATCAGAATTTGTTATAATTACTATCTATGTGGATGACTTGAATATAATTAGAACTCCTGAAGAGCTTCAAAAAGCAGTTGATTGTTTAAAGAGAAAATTTGAAATGAAAGATCTTGGAAAAACAAAATTTTGTCTCTGTTTACAAATCGAGCACTTAACAAATGGAGTTTTTTTCATCAATCAGCTTATATTGAAAAAATATTAAAATAATTTTATATGGATAAAGCGCATCCATTAACTACTCCAATGGTTGTGAGATCGCTAGTTAAAGAAAAAGATCATTTTCGCCCTCAAGAGGAAAATGAAGAACTTCTTGGTCCAGAAGTACCATATCTTAGTGCTATAGGGGCACTAATATATCTTGCTAATTCAACACGACCTGATATTGTATTTGCTATGAGTTTATTAGCAAGATTTAGTTCTTCTCCAACAAGAAGACATTGGAATGGAGTTAAACATATATTTCGATACCTTCGTGGGACAACTGCTATGGGATTATTTTATTCTAATGAATCTGGATCACAATTGATTAGTTATGTAGATGCAGGGTTTTTATCAGATCCACATAAAGGTAGATCTCAGACAGGATATTTATTTACTTGTGAGGTACAGCTATATCTTGGCGTTCAATAAAGCAAACTTTATCAGCTACCTCAATCATGCAGAAATAATTGCAATTCATGAAGCAAGTCGAGAATTTGTTTGGTTAAGGTTAGTAATCCAACATATCCAAAGAATGAGTGGCCTACTTCCAAAACAAGAGATTCCAACAGTATTATATGAAGATAATACAGCATGCATAGCTCAACTAAAAGGAGAATATATCAAAGGAGATAGAACAAAACATATTTCTCCGAAATTCTTTTTCACTCATGATCTTATGAAAAATGGTGATATAGATGTTCAGCAAATTCGATCATGTGACAACCTTGCAGATTTGTTTACCAAGACACTACCAACTAAGCCATTTGAGAAGTTAGTGTATGGTATTGGAATGCGCAAATTCAAAGATATAAATTGACAATGTTATCAGGGGACTAAACAAGTACTTGCTGTACTCTTTTTCTTTTAAATTTTTTTTATTGTGTACTCTTTTTCCTTCACTAGGTTTTTGTCCTAATGGATTTTTCCTAGTAAGGTTTTAACGAGGCACAATAATATTGATTATGGACATCCAAGGGAGAGTGTTATAAATATTAAAAAAAACGGATGTCCATAACTACCAACCCTTAGGATTCCTTTTCTCTTAATGTCCTTAACTTCATAACCTCCTCAATGAATTGCTTGGAGAAGTTTCTTATTGTAAAAAGTCATTAAGTTACCATTTATTTCTTTGTAACCTTTGTATTAGCTTTAAGGTTTGGAGGCCTATAAATAGAGGCAATATAGAAGAGAAAAAGATACCCATGTGAATGAAAAATACTCCCTTTGCTCTCTTTCCTAAATTCTTATCTTGATGTCCTCTTTTCTTCTCTAATTTTCTTATTTTTATAATAGATACTTAATAAAGACTATTTTTTTCAAATTAGTTGTTGATTTCACTGTTGTCAGCCCAAGGGTGGATATCTTGTAACATAAGAGTAAATTATTTTGTTGGCAACCTTTGATGCTAATGTCTCGATAGTTATTATACTATCACTGGTCCTATATATAGGGGTTAAATAACTAATTTATAAGTATTAAAAAATTAATTAAATCAGTTATTTGTAAAAAATACATGTTGATTTCCCTAAAGTATATATTTTAATCATTTGCAATGAAAACTATTCATTTGATGAAAAATCCCCTCAATATATTCAATTAATAGAAAAAGTTTAGGAAAAAAGTTATAATTTTTTTAGTCAAAGTGGCCATGATTAATTGATTATGAGTATAAGGGGCGTTAGATATAACAGCAGCATCATCAATGAAAAAAGATTTCACATAAGCTTGTGGTAACATACCGTGACAGATTCCAAAAGTGAAGTCTTTATAGCTCCAGGTGCGACTGCATTTACACGAATATTATCCTTTGCCCATTCCAATGCGAGGTTCCTTGTGACTTGATTCATAGCTCCTGAGCACAATTATTCATATATTTCATCAACAACATTATTGGCCTTGACTCAATTATGTTCTCAAACTTATCATGCCAAATTATCACAGTTATGACTCATTAGAAACATAAATTGAACACCCTACACTCATGCATTTAAGGTGTTGGGTTGTACCCAGTCCACCCTTAGTGGATTAGGGCGTAACCTCAATACAAGTGAGGCTCTAATGAGAGAAGATGAAATATATGGATCCATTGAGGTAGTTCTCTCTTTATTATTTACAAATTAAATCAGTAGCCAATGAGAGCTGGCATAGATAGTAAGGAATATGTTCGTATCCCACAAGGACGCGAGTTCAATTTCTACTACCCTTGTGAGGGCTCATTTGGTAGGAGATCTTATAAGTCCCATGTAAGCGCTCTCTAAGCCCTAGGGTTGTGCCCTGGCCTTAGTGGGGGCCTGGTGCCAAACCTACCTAAACTTTTTTGTATAAAAAAAAATTAAATTAGTAATCGTCTGATGAATTTCTATTTTATCATATTATTTTATATCTATTTTAGGGCATTTAACATGTTTAATAGGCATTATTGTAGTAGTTGTGGCTATTTTGTGATTTAATTGATTATATGTATTAAATGATTAAAATGTCATTTTCTTGTGTTTTTATTGATTTTATTATTTCTCTTAATTAAAATGATTTGCATAAAGGTATTTTGCTTTTATATATTTCATGAAATTAGGAAAAATATATAAATGATGACTGTGACTTATATTAACTACTACATAATTATATTATATATGAAGGTTAATTGAGGAATTGTCAAATTGAAGGAGAAAATTATAATATCTACTTATAGAAAATCAAAATACCTCCAATAATATTATATTATATTAATATTATGTTTTATTATATTAATTCATTCTTTTAATATAATATTATATTATATTAGTATTGTATTATATTATATATCATTTGAATTGATTCAAAGATAATTTCTCAATATCTAACATTTGAATCTAATCAAAGAATAATGATAAAAAAATTATCTTTTCCTATTTTCTTATTAATTATTTTATCTCTTTATCCTATTACTTTTTATTTGAATTGTTTATAGGATATTTGAGTTAAAAAATATTATCTCTAGAGATATTTTAAAATATGATAGCTTAGAATGACACTGAAGAGAAATGAATATTATCATTATCTTTTGGATAGCCAATTAGTGAAGAGACCTACATCAACAGGATTTACTCCTAAAAGATATATAAAGGAACCCAAGGCTTCTCCATTTAATACACCAATCACCAGCATCACAATAATCTTCTTCATCTCTTCCACAATTCTATCTTTTTCCTTCTAAGTTCTTGAGGAGAGATGTAGTAGCTTGAGTTTCTGTGTTTTAGAGTTAGCAGTTAAACAATTTTATATTTTGATCATTTCCTTTATGCAAATTTATGATTTTCTAAATTTAGGTTTTGAGATTTGTATATAAAGGACTTAGGTTTTCAATTGAAATACCTTTGTGATCAAACCCTTATGATTTATTATTTCAATTTTTGATTTGATGTTCTTTATTTAATATCTTTGGTTTCATCTTATAATTATTCATGTTGGATTCACATATTTAGTTATAGGATTTTTGATTGAATATCCATATTGGAGGAACAAATCATTTATTGTTTAATTTATCACATGCTAATTGGATCTTCACTAATCATTCTTGATACAATTTTATGCTAGATCTAAGTATAATTGTAGATTTTATGATTATGACCATGACGATTATCTGGGGTTATACATGTTAGGGACTTAGTATATATAATTGTTATAACTCTGATATATTATTGAACGATGATAGCTACGCATCAATCCTTGGGAGCACTCTTCTTATTAGCGATATCCTTATGTACTATTACTTTTATTTTATTTTTATTATTATCTCCTTTTATTTTTTAAAAGTTATTAAGTAATTTCTCATCTACTATTCTTCTTTCTCACACTTAGTTTAATCTAGAGTTAAGCCTCGCATTGACTCCACGTAAAGAATACGACCTAGGTTGATATTTCTATTATATAGAGATTAATTTAGTAAATAATTTGAGCGCTAACGACAAGCAACATCAAATTTTGGCGCCCTTGCCAGGGAGTCAATTCCCTTTACTCCTAGTATTTTCTTAGTGTGTAGTAAAGTCTAGTCTTTAGGTATTTTTCAATTTGGTAAATTTCGGTTTAATCGTCACTGCTTTACTGGAATTATTTCTAACTTGCCCAGAAAAATCTAAGAAAATTTGTACTGCAATTTGTCAACATTCTAATTATTTTTAATAGCTTAGCTATTAGGTCTCACATATTTTTGCCAAATTCAGACGTTTGAATTAGTTTTTCTATCTTTTTATATTTTTTATTTTTTTTATTTTCCATTATTCACATTTTCTTTGTTTCCTTCTCTAAATTACATGATGGCTTGGTTTAATCATCATCATCAATATAATCCTAATATAACCATATCCTCCCAGTCTTTCACAGGTTATAATATTTTAAGGGATCAGGCAAGAAAACAAATATACTATATTGCACAGAATATCCATGAATCTTTTGCTGAATATTGGGATTGATTCCAATACATCCTGCACAAGTACCCACATCACCAAATACCTAATGAATACCTCATACTATATTTCCATAGGGGATTGAAAGCGCAGGACTGAAAAATAATAGAAGGTGCAGCGGGAGGATACTTGTTGGATCTAACTGTAGACGAGGCTTAGGAATTTCTTAGATCATTTGTCATGAGTAACCAATAATACATGGCTCAATTGCCACCTCAACTATATAATGAACCGTCCTTCCTACCACATAGACCCCACTCTGAGCGTCTATTTACTATATATGTACCAATCCAAGATTCACCTAACAAGAATGATGATATGACATTAGCTGTTAAAGGGATATCATATCTGACCTCTGCTATATCAGGTGTAAATTCTCAACTCTCAAACTTGTCATCCCAGTTTGTTATAGAGAAAGTTAGTATAGATGCCAAACTTGACAAACTAGCCTCAAGGTGTGCTACCCTAGATAGTGACAAAAAGGTGAGCTTCTTAGAAAATGAATATAGGAGAAATACTACTAAAGGTATCACTGAAGATGCTACTAAAAACATCCATGACCATACCACTGAAGCTGTGGAAGATGTTACTGAAGACATCTCTGAAGTGCCCAAGCAATCAGCAAGTTTGAAAGAAAAAGAACTACTCAAGAAAGATGAGGTAGCTCAAGTAAAGACTTCCCCAACCATCAGTAAAGAGGTAAGTATTCTTTTCCCTAAATCTTATGCCATGAATAAGAGGATTGCTAATAAGGAACATGATAAGGAGATTTATGACTTGTTTAGCAAACTTGAGGTGAATGTTTTATAGTTAGAATTACTTAAAGGCATGCCTAGAGTTGTTAAATTCATCAAGGACCTGTGTACCCATTATCGTAGGTTTAGACCAAATGAAAGAGTCCAAGTTTCTTCTAATGTTTATGTACTCTTTAAACCTCAACTTCCAATTAAATGTCAATATGCAGGGGCTTTTACAATTCCTTGCACTATTTGAAAAATACATATTATAAGGCTTTATTAGATCAAGGAGTAGCTATTAATGATTCAGGATGATGAAAATGTTGGAAATTATGCCCTAGGGGCCAATCATTGTCTTATAAATATTATTATTTTATGAATTTTTTAATTATGTTATCACATTATTTGCATGTTTACCGTGATGACCATCCTTGGATAACTCATGATCTTATCCTAAATATCCCTGGTCAGTCATCTATGCGGGAGTAGAGATGAAATAAGACCAGTATGACTTTGAAGATATATAGAGATATAAATCAAAGTCATACGCACATGTAAGAGTACAGGGTGTTGGATTGACCCGCTATGAGAGAGCTGCATGGGTTAAGTCATAAGCTTCTCTCATATACAAACCATGTCATTATGCCATTTAACCTGAGATCATTATGGATTCCTCAGCTTTGACAAACGCTCAGCTTTGACTTAGTCAAAAGTCACTTTTGACCGAGTGATCATAAAGGCTATGTTCGGGCTCAGTGGTTTTTCATGCGGAGGAATGTGAATGGTCAAGATGGAATTTGTCCCTCATATTTGTAGAGAGATATTACTGGGCCCCTCGATGAGTGAGTCTGAGAAATGTATGGCCATACTGTAATGAAAAGGTAGTTCCATTTCTATAGTCAGACTACTCAGAGATCGAGAAAGTAACGGTTAGGAACAGGAGGATGACGTTCTCCATGCCTCATCCATGACCAAAATATCGTGTGATAAAAAGGACTTGATATGGTTGTATGAAAGGTAATATCGTTCATCGATGCTCATATGATTTGGGTAGTCATAATGTCTTGCTAGAGACCGCTTACGACTTGTGGTTCAGTATAGTAACTGGCCCACTACCAACTTCATATGGGCCTACAGGGTCGCACAAAAAATAGCTCAACTCGAGCTGTGATATCCAGATTCATTGAATCTAAGACATGTCTTGATTCAATGAATAATCTAGGGTAAATTTATATATTTTATATATATATAAATTTGTATTTATATATTATATATAATATAAGAGATATTTGAAAGATTTAATTTATAAGGATAAATTAAATCTCTATCACTTTTGAATTTAAATTTAAATTGATATGATCTATTTGAATTTAAAATTTAAATTGATAAGATATCTCAAATTTGATTTATAACAATAAATCAAATATAATTCCGTCTTATCTTTATTTTAAATTAAATAAATAGATGAATTAAATATGTGGGACGGATTTAATAAAAAACTATATTTATTTAATTAGTTTCTTATCAAATTATGCAATATATGATATTGTATTAATTTCAGAATTAATATAAGATTAATTCTGAAGCCTGGCCCAATTAGAAGCCCGATAGCATCCTATATATTTGACATTAGGGGCTAGGGTTCTAGACACAAAAAAAGGGGGCAAGGAGAGTGCAAAAGGTTTGCAGATAAAAAACTGCCAAAATAGAGACGGTGAGGACAGAATCTTGAGAAAGCCCTAGAGGGATAAGAGGCGTTATCACGTCGTTCGTGGTTGGAACGCTATTCGTGTGAATACCGGTAGAGGAAGTCGATCTGAGTTGTCGACTTCTTGCGATCTAGAAAAGAGCACCAGGTACGATGAAGTCGCGACCAGTTGACACAGAGGTCGCGACTAAATTGGCATCTGAACGTCAGAAATCCGAAAAGAGACTACAGGTCGCGACTAGAAGCAGAGGAAGTCGCGACTGCAAACTCCAGAGACGACAGGTCGCAACTAGAAGCTGAGTAGGTCGCGACTGCAAACACCAGAGGCGACAGGTCGTGACAAGAAGCTGAGGAGGTCGCGACTAAAAACTCCAGAGGCGAAGAGTCGTGACTAGTGGACACTAAGATCGCGACCACAGCTTGAATACCGAAGGCAACACTTCTTTCTCCTTGACTTAAACACATTCGGTAGATCCTGGCTGGGAATGAAAAAAATTTTAAAGTTAATTTCCGCTGCATGTCTTACAATTCCCTTCAGAAAATAAGGGTGCTGGTAAGGATGAGATATTATCATGTGACTTGCTACCCGATAAAGAAATAATCATTGATGATTATATTTTAATTCCTCATGTTGAAGTCAAGACTCTTACTGTTTGGAGTCTTATTAATTTTATTGGATATGAGAAATACTTGTGTTCTTATATCTCTTATAGAATTCTCACATCTAGTGTCTTGATTACTAACCTTGTAAGCTTGAAGGCTTTCCAAGGCTTAAAGTATTTTGATTCTTGTCCCACACTTGGAGTTAGAAAAGGTGTTGCTTGTGGTTTGCTGCATCTCTTGCAGGTACTTCACTTAGGAGAATTTTATGGCGATCACCATATTCTGTATATTATGGCACCCTAACAAATTGACCCTGAACTACCACCCCAAAAAATTAGAGAAAGCTGTGTATAGAAGGTACACTTATGTGAGAGTATGTTCCTCATCATATATGAGAACTTCAATTTTAAGACCCTCAAGTGGCATAAAGGCACCAGGTGGTCTCTTTCCTTATCTTATCCTTCTATATATTCTGAGCTTTATTGTTTGAAATAAGTGTGGGGGAGGGACAATCCCAATAGTAAAAGATAGATTTATTGCTTTATGTCTTTTAACAATTTCTTAGAATATGTTGCATTTTAAAGATTTCTTTATTTTAGGTTAGTTTTTCTTTGAATAAAATATCTTCTCTTAGCTCATGACTCTTTAACCATCTTCCATTATCCCTTTATATATGCTTTAGTGCTGCGTTGAGGATAATGCATGGTTTAAGCGTGGGGGAGAGAATGAATTAATTTGATTGACTATTTGATTGAGCTCTTGAAATGCCTATTTTTTAAAATTTGTCCACACTTATGCTTATAAACACTCCTATTTTAAATTAAAATATCATCTTGATTACACTGATACAAGTATGAATCTTTCAAATCCATTGTTGATTGTGATAGTTTAGTTAGTCAATATTCTGAGAGTTATCATAGAACAGGTAATGTAATACATTGAGAATAGTTGAAGTCTTCAATGAGGCTCTATGAACAGGAATGAAGAGAGATAGCCTTGTTGGAAGGATTCTCAGCCTTATATTCCTAAATTGAATGAGTACCTCTTATTCTAGCTACTATTCAGAATTTGTTTTAGTTCTCTTATTTGCTATCTAACTCATGTGCAACTCTTTAAAATGATCGAGGCCGTCATATTCTAAACCCCTTTATCCCAAACACAAGCCATTATACATATTATATCCCTAGTCACCCCCTTTAAGCCTATTACTTTTCTTTTTCTATCATAGAAAGCCATATATGCATGAGTTCTTTTCAAAATAAATTTTTTATTCATGTCATAAAATCATTATTATTCTTATGCTACATCTTTATACAAGGTGTCAAATAAAACAAAAAATAAAAAGCATATTGCACAAAAAAAAAGAAACAAAAAAGATAGTGCAAGAAAAATTGAAGAAAAAATCAAAGAAAAAGAAAAAAGAGAAAAGAGAAATGAAGAAGGCACTATTATCACCTTTTATCAACACAATTACCACACATACATCTCTTATGACATGAATTCATGCTATATATTCATGATTACATGCATATAGTACTTCTTATCCTTTATATTCCATTCCCCGTGACCTATTTTCAATATTACAAGCTTATAAAGTCCTCTTGATTAAAGAATGCATATGTAATTGACAATAGAGACTTAGAACTATTACAAGTATATGGTAGGGGCTAGTATAGGCATGTTTGAGTGAAAGAACCCCTAAAAGGTGAGATGAGTCAAATAATTATATCCCTGAGTATACTATCTTCTATCATCTTCCTTTGTCTTAACTGTGTTCATAGAGATTGATAGCATTGCATTTGTTATTCTGTGACCATGGTTGACTTGAAAGATTTGATTGATTTAATTATAACTTTCGTGCTCAAACTTGTTTGATTCTTCTATTTGTTTTCAGTGTCTAACACGATGTTCTTTATTACTTTGCCTAGGAGTGAAAAAGTTTAAATGTAGGCAAATTTTATGAATCCCTACTTTATCATATTATTTTATATCTATTTCAAAAAATTTATCATGTTTAATAGGCATTATTGTAGTAGTTGTGGCTATTTTGTATTTTAATTGATTATATAAATTAAATGATTAAAATGTCATTTTCTTATGTTTTTATTGATTTTATTATTTCTCTTGATTAAATTGATTTGCATGAAGGTATTTTGCTTTTATGAATTTCATGAAATTAAAAAAAATAAATAAATGATGATTGGGACCTACATCAACTACTACATAATTATATTATATATAAGAAGGTTAATTGAGGAATTGCCAAATTGAAGGAGAAAATTATAATATATAATTAGATAAAATCAAAATACCTCCAGTAATATTATATTATATTAATATTATATTTTATTATATTAATTTATTCTTTTAATATAATATTATATTATATTATATATCATTTGAATTGATTTAAAGATAATTTCTCAATATCTAATATTTGAATCTAATTAAAGGATAATGATAAATATGTTATATTTTTCTATTTTTTTTATTAATTGTTTTATCTCTTTTTTCCTATTACTTTTTATTTGAATTGTTTATAAGATATTTGAGTTAAAAAATATTATCTTTGGAGATATTTTAAAAGATGATAGCTTAGAAGGATACTGAAGATAAATGAAGATTATCATTATCTTTTAGAGAGCCAATCAGTGAAGAGACCAACATCAATAGGATTCACTCCCAAAAGCTATATAAAGGACCCCAAGGCTCCTCTATTCAACACACCAATCATCACCATCACAATCATCATCTTCATCTCTTCCACAATTCTATCATTTTCCTTCTAAGTTCTTGATGAGAGATGTAATAGCTTGAGTTTCTGTGCTTTAGAGTTAGCAGTTGAACAATTTTATGTTTTGATCATTTCCTTTACGCAAATTTATGATTTTCTAAATTTAGGTTTTGAGATTTGTATATGTTAGACTTAGGGTTTCGATTGGAACACCTTTATGATCAAATACTTGTGATTTATTATTTCAATTTTTGATTTGATGTTCTTTATTTAATATCTTCGGTTTCCTCTTATAATTATTCATGTTGGATTCACGTTTATTTATAAGATTTTTAATTGAATATACATATTGGAGGAACAAATCATTTATTGCTTAATTTATCACATTCTAAGTGGATCTTCACTAATCATTCTTGATACAATTATATGTTAGATCTATGTATAATTGTGGATTTTATGATCATGACCATGACGATTGTCTGGAGTTTTACATGTTAGGGACTTAATATATATAATTGTTATAACTCTAATATATTATTGAACGATGATAGCCACGCATCAATCCTTGAGATCAATCTTTTTATTGGCGATATCCTTATATACTATTACTTTTATTTTATTTTTATTATTATCTCCTTTTATTTTTTAAAAGTTATTAAGTAATTTCTTTTCTACTATTTTTCCTTCTCACATTTAGTTTAATCTAGAGTTAAGTCTCGCATTAACTCTACGTAAAGAATACGACTTAAGTTGACCTTTATACTTCATAGAAATTAATTTAGTAAATAATTTGAGCACTAACGACAAACGACCGTCGCCCAGCCTAGGGCCTTGGGGGATCAACTGCTAACTCTCATAATAGAACTCCTCCCCTATGAGAAACCTCTCCTTTATCTCTTCCTTTGGTATATTTGCTGGTGGCATAAACTGGGTTTAGACTGCGATTTAGTTTTGCGTTGGGTGTAGAGTTGCTTCATCTAATTTTCAGGTATGCCTAAAACCTTCAAAAGGAATGCGACTATGTGTGGTCAAGAACTCAACATACCTTTAGATGCTGCATAGACTGCATGCTGATGCAAAGCTTTGAAACCTGCAATGGAGGATATATTTACTATGGTACCCTTTCCTGAAGCTTTTAGAAGTGGGTGTGCCAGTTGGCTCAAATGATAAGTAGACTCGAAATTAGTGTCCATGATTGTTGATCTAACTTGAGCACTATAATCTGTTGCTTCCTTAAGTATATTGGTCCCAGCATTGTTTATCTGAGTAAAAAAAAAAAAAAGGTATGAAGCCAACTGAAACATAGCAATTTCACAAAAACATAAATGTTTGCCAATGTAACTGTATGTTATGTTTGGGTGGATTTGGATTTCGTGCAGTTCGCAATATCCTGTCCAATCTGATTAGGAAAATCTCATCCATCCATTTTGATCTAACAGTTGTTGTGGCTCCACGTCATCCATAGCAAGTTTTCAATTGAACGTTAATGTTATTTCACTTAGTGCAACAAATAAAGTGATAAAGCTACAATCCTCAAATCAAAACGGATCTGCAAGATGTTCCTGACAGTATTGGATAAAAAAAGACTGAATTTGTTCCATTTGCATGCTGGCGCTTTGTCTAAGCCAATTCATTCTTTCATTATTCTAACATTTACGTACATGAATCAATTATGCATGTCCCTGTAGTACTCATATCCAAAATGCAATCTAACCTGAAAATGTAAATATGTGCCTTTCCAATTTACCTCTCCGTGGGAATGAGGGATTTGGAGGGTGATGGAAAATTGTAATTTCTAAGTTGGATTTAAGAAAACTAAAGTAGAATTAAAATGATATTTTTACTCTTTTATTTTACATCTTTTATTTATTAAAATTTTATAATGACTCCTTTAATTTTTTTTTTAAATCCAATTCTGAAAAATTTTCCCTCTCTTCCCCTTCCCTCCAAAGCCCTCATACTAAGTATCCTCTAAAATGTAAGAATTAAATAACTGATTTATAAATATTAAGAAAATTACTTATTAAATCAATTATTTATAATAAATATATATTAATTTTTTTAAAATACCCATTTTAATCATTGTTCCCATAGATAAAAATCTTCTTTAGTATACGCAATTAATATATATAGTTCAGAAAAAAATTATAAATTTTAAAAAAAAATATTGAAGTCATAAATATGGAACCAAAGAAAATATATCTCAACTAGCTCTTATACTCTTATATTTAGAATCGGGAAGAAAAGTATAAAACTAAGCTAGAGACACTTGAAATGGATTTTGAGAGAATCTTACTAGGATGTTGAGCTTGCCTTGAAAGACAGAAGCAACGGTTTCCATCAGATTTTCACGTTGGTCACCAAATTGAACATCACAAACTGATCCACTTACACTAAATCCTCTGCTTTCCCACTCTTTCAGACATTTATCAATGTCTTCTTGTTTACGTGAACATATATGAACAACTGCTCCGAATTCTGCTAATTCTTCTGCTATGGCATGCCTAATTCATTCAATATCAATCAATAAACATGAATAATCAGTACCAGAAACAACACTAATTACAAAATAAAAATATCAGAAACTGAATTGCATTCAAAGCCCATAAGAGTTATATTATTAAAAAGGGGCAAAAAACAAAAGAGAAGAATATTCACAAACCCTATGCCTCGAGTTCCTCCAGTAACAAGAGCAGTCATTCCAGTGAGTGACCATGTTCTGTGTTTGAAGATGACCTTAGCTTTTTCACCTTCACTCATTTTTGTTGCTGTGTTATCCTTCGAACGGAAGAACCTACCACTTCACTTCTTCAACAGTGACATTATTGAATTTGGGCCTTACTTAATAGGATAAGAGTAAGAGATAACGTGTGGTTCAGAATTCAGATGCTTCCATAGGTTTGATCATGGTTAAAATGGTTAGATTAGATTATATAAAAATTTAATAAAAAATAATTATATGTATATATATAATATATATATATAAGAAATAAATTCATAATAGATCTAATTATCAATATAATAACACCATGATATGTGAAGTTTTAAATAAAATAATGCCATAAAGTTATAAATGGTCTGAAAATATTGGAATTTTTGGAAAGGTCAATTTTTGTAGTTTTTTTTAATTTTTTAAGCATTTTATCCGCCAGGCCATAAATTTGTCCGATTTTCAAAAATCTCTTATGTTTATCGGTGTAATTTCAGAAACTAGCTCAATAGCGATTCACTCCAATCTAACTAGGCTCAACTATGAACCAATGATGAAGGTATTTTTATGTCAATAAAAAAAAATTTGAAATGACCAAAATATCCCTAAAAAAATAAAAGAAAATAAGGAAAATAAATGATTAGATATTACTATTTTTTATTAAATATTCATTTGAATTTTGGTGAGAAATATAAATTTAAATGCAAATAAATCATTTTAGAGCCTCGACTTCGTAACACTTGTAATAACATAAGTTTAATACTTTTAAAACATTTGGGTGTAGGAGAACAAAAACATTTGGATGTGATGAGAACTTTTTTTTTTATTCTTTTATGGATGTGACGATAAATTTTTTATTGCTATAGGAGGTAGTTGTTTGGTGTTTTCTACCGTAATGGCATTTTTTATTGGGTTTTAGACTTTAGTTTTTTTCTTTTAAAAATCACGTGGTATCTGATAACTTAAAGACTAATTTTTTGGATATATAAAAATTACCGAAATAAGTTTTACTTTTCCCAATAAAACTTTTTCTTCATACGCACAACTTGGTTTGGATTAGAGTTGATAATATGAGCTTAAAATTCGAGTTGGCCAAATGTAAGTCCCCAAGGTGAGGGTTCTCCTAACACTCATCATCGGTTAGCCCGTGAACCTACCATATATATTTTTATATAATTTAAATTATTTTATTAATTAAGATATTTTAATTATTTATAATTTAATTAATTATTATAATCTAGAAACATGTTATTTTGGGTAATGACATAAAAAATTAAAATAATGGTACGAATGTATTTATTTATATTTATCATATTAGTATTTAGCATTATTTATTTTCTAAAAAATATTTTAATTATAACATAAAAAGTATTCTTCATTTTAAATTTTATTTTCGATTCATTTAAAAAGAACCATTATGATTTTTTTTTCTGAATTATTTGATTATCTATCAAATACATTGCCTTACAAAAATATACTTATTTTAGTTGGTCTATATAGAAAAGCTAACAAAAAATAGTTTTTTTAAAACAAAAATGGCATGTTGTCCTACCCGCATTGCTTGACTGCCGAGTCAGCCCGTATTACTAATTCTAGTTTGGACTTTAGTCTTGTTTTTTTAGATAAATTTTTAGAAAAGAGTTGGACTCACCAACGATATAAGGGTAAGGTAAAATCTCCCTTACTCTTAGGCGATACCAATGTCGGGTAGAGTGAGCCGTCTATTACCCTCAGGCATAAACCTAAACACCTAGGAGCTAAGATACCTCTCTAAATATTATGATTAGAATTACAACAAAATAATACTCCTCATTTTGTTATTTTAAAATATTTGCAAATTGTAAAATAAAAATAAAAAAGGTTTGAACTGGTAGCTCAAATCTGAGCCCATTTTGTCAGGATTATAAGGGTAGAGCCCAAAAGGTCTTTATATTAATAAAAGAGAAAATTAAAATGTCAGTCTTATAGTTTTATGCAATTTTAAATTAATTTTTTATTTTTTATCAAGTCCTCATCATTTGTTTAGTTTTGGTCGAAGTCCCTGACCCCCTGACCCGGTTAATTTAATGACAACAGGAGCATAAGTGGCGCACATCTTTCCTTAGCTTCTCACCCGCCATCCTCCATTTAGTCCCTATTATCTCTCTCATACACAATTAATGTACTCTCTCTCAACCGTTATCTTCTTTATCTCCTTCTCGCAACTATTAGTACCCTCTTCCTCCTCCATTCTTTCTAACATAACTTCTTTTAATTCATCACCAAGAACATGAAATCACAAAACCTCCAACATGGTTCGATTTCATGGCAAAACGCCTTAAGACCAACAGGGGGTTAACGTGGGTCTCGTTAGCATCGACCATAAACTCGATGCTAGCCTATTACCAATGTCAATCACAAAGAGTAGATATTGTCCAGGTCAATTTTTTTTAATACAAAAAAGTTTAGGAAAATATAGTATCAGTCTCCCACTAAGGTTAGAATACATCCTTAAAATTTAGAGAGTATTTACAAAAGACTTACGATATCGCCTATCAAATGAGTTCTCACAACGACAATAAAAATTAAACTCATATTCTTATAGAATATAAATATATTTTTATTATTTATGTTAACTCTCATTAATTTATTCAGGTCAATTTGAATCAAATTGATGATAATTTGAAATGGGAAGGCTCCCCTGAGTTGATTGACGAAGAACAGAAAGGGGGCCCACTACAGTGGCCGGAAATTTTTTAGGTCCAACCCTTAATAAAAAGGACTTTGGGTGTGTTTGGATTAGCTTTTGGAGAATAAATTCTGGGAAGAATAGATTCTGGAGAATAGATTTTGGGTAGAATAAATTTTGGGAAGAATAGATTTTGGGAATAAAGATATTTGGATAATTAGTAGTAGAATCACTTTTTATATTGGTAAATTACTAAAAAGGGTATGATATGATTAAAAGTAAGAGAGATGAAAGATGATAGAGAAGAAAGATGAGCGAGAAGAGAGTGTAGAGAGGAGAGAGGAGAGAGAAAAAGAGAGATAAGAGAAAAGAGAGGAAAGAGAAAAAGAGAGATAAGAGAAGAGAGAGAAGAGATGATAGAGAAGAGAGAGCAGAGAGGGTGTAAGAAAAAGTAAGGGTATAATAGTAATTGGATAATCCAAAACATATGTTTCAAACCAAAAGCTATTTTCAGTGGCTTATTCAAAACCGCGGTTTCAAACCGAGGTTTTACCCAAAATTAATTCTCAACAAAAATAGCTGTTTGTGTAAAAAAATTTCAAACCGCAATTTTTACCCATAATTAATTTTGAAACGGGCTCCCAAATACACACTTTAACATTGGAGTAAAGTTCCCACTTCCCTTTGATCACTCAAGTCTGATTTATTACGTCCACATACGCCTTTCTCCCAAAACTTCCCATAGCAGTCGCTTAAATATATGCTTAGCAAAAAAAAAAAAAAAAATTGTTTAAGTTTTTAATATGTATGGAATAACAAATTATAAAATATAACCGGTTGTTGTCTAGATTTTATGATATCATTTTACCACATATTTTATGTACTAAAATAAATACATGGATAGACTTAAACAGGTTGTTATGGGGCAATACATCCTGGAATAAAATAGGGTGTTTAATGTTTTATTTTTTAACATGCATGAATAGGGGTAACAAATTATAAAATATAATAAGTTGCTTTCTAAATTTCAATTAGATAAAGGTGCATCTAACACCTTAAATTAATTTTAACGATATAATTTATACCATAAATATTTTATTTTAGGTTTTTATAGTGCAATTAGCACTATCAACTAATAGATATTAAACTTCCATATGTACCCTTTTTATTTAAGTTTTTTTTTACATGTCATTATTTAAAATGTCATATGTATGATTATTTTTTTTTTTAAAATCCAGCAAATGAAAGAGATTGAGACTCTTTCTGATTGATTTTTAGATTCTGGAGAAGTTGGTAAACTGCGGATCTGCTGGTGCTCCTTAAATATGGTCCTCGCACACACAAGGGAGCAATTTCAGAACCCTAAATCTCTCCTTCGTTATTCGTTTTTCCTCGTTTTCAATCTCTTTTAGTTGATAATTTTTTTTAAAATAATTATACAAGTAGAATTTTTAATAATGACGTGTAAAAAAACTTAGGTGAAGGTGTTCAGATGAAAGTTTAAGATCTGTTAGTGCCTTAGTGGATGATGCTAATTATACCTAAAAAAATATTATCTTTATGGTCTTAAATATAAGAATTAGATAGAGAGTCTACTTTAGTCCTAATTATAAGACCACAATCCATATTATATCATAAAATTATAATTTTCTCCCAAAGTATCCCTATATGATTACATATATTAAGGTGATTTCAATCAAGGATAGTTTAATGCACATGCTAAAAGGAGTATTTTAGAGAAACAAACACATAATCATTACAACTAACTAATTTAACTAATTTGGGTAGATTTCTTTAATCTACTAAAATTAATTAAATAGATTTTATATTAAGGACTAGAAGTAGTATTTTAGGGTGCCAATTATACCAAAAAATATTTTAGGGTGCCAATTGTACTAAAAAATACTTTAGAGTGCAATTGCACCCTTAAATATTTTACGGTATTAATTGCACTACCAAAATTTATTTAGAGTACTGGATGCACTTTTAAAATTTGCTACTAAAAGTTCCAACGTAGAAAATAAACTTGGAGAAGGAGGATTTGGTGCTGTATAAAGAATACCCAGATGCAATTCATGATCAATTATCATAAAAGATTTATAGCTATGGTGTTATAGTTTTAGAAATTATTAATGGACAGTGGTGAAGTGTGAATGGAGTAATGAATTGAAGATTCATGGTGTTTTTGAAGGCGAGTTTCTCCTTAAAAAAGTAAGAAAAATTTCTATGATTAGTTTATTTGAGAAAATTTTAATCTAGGATTATTTTAACCATGAAAATTTTAATTCGCTTTAAGTCTTGTTTGCCCTTTTTATTCCATTGCCCTTTAATTCACTTGATAGGCTTGGAAACTACATGAGAGAGGCACACACATAGAGTTGGTGTCTAACACCTTATTTTTGTACATTTTAGGAGCTATTCAGTAGCATTTAGAACTACTTATATAATCATTCAAGTTCAAATTTAAAATCTAAAAATTTTCAATTTATGGATACTATTCATATGGTATTTCTATATTAAGAGATAAAATTTAAAAAATCATAATTAATTATAAAAAAAATCAAAATAAAGTAGTTCAAAAGGTTACACGAAGCTAACATACTGAACTTTGAGGAAAAAAATAAGTCTCAGACCAAATGCTCAGCCAATCAGTATAGTATTGACGTCAAATATAGTTCATTCGGTAAAAAATTCTGAAAATATTTTCTGGTCCCTAACTTTGAAAAATTTGTTCTCTATGTACAGACATCAAAATAAGGCATTCTTAATATTAAAACGAAGCTTGACATGTTAACTAAGTACTGATAAAATATCGAACACTTATTTGATCATTTACTATTTTTAATTATAACTCAAATGTCACTACCTCCTCACGAGTTACTATTCAAAGTGACAAATTTCAACATCTATACATACATGCATCACATAACAATTATACTATTCAATCCCTAACTTCTTCTAATGCAACTTCATCTTCTTTCCTAATTCATGAACCTGTGGGATTGGGACATGGAGGGAGTAAGATTTCTAGGGAAATCTCAGTAGTAAACCGAACTAAAAAGTGTATGCATTAATGTTAATGTTTGTGTTTGCTTGTGATTGTGTCAACATAATGTATGAGCATGCTACCATGTCATTGAAGGGAATTGGAAGACACGCAGCGGAAATTAACTTTAAAAATTGTTCCATTCCCTGCCAGGATCTACTGAGTGTGTTTAAGTCAAGGAGAAAAAAGTGTTACCTTCGGTATTTGAACTATAGCCGCGACCTCCGTATCCACTAGTCGCAACCTGTCATCTCTGGAGTTGTTAGTCGCAACTTCCTCAGCTTCTAGTCACGACCTGTCGTCTCTTTTCATTTTTCTGACGTTCAGGATGCCTGTGTGGTCGCGACCTAAGTGTTTACGCGTCGCGACTTGTCGTCATACCTGGTGCTCTCTCCTCGATCACAAGAAGTCGACAACTCAGATTGGCTTCCTCTACCTGTATCCACACGAACAGCGTTCCAACCACGAATGACGTGCTAGCGCCTCTTGTCCCTCTAGGGCTTTCTCAAGAATCCGTCCTCACCATCTCTATTTTGGCCGTTTCTTATCTGCAAACCTTTTGCACTCTCCTTGCCCCTTTTTTTTCTCATCAAGAACCCTAGCCCCTAATGTCAAATATATAGGATGCTACCGGTGTTCTGATTAGGTTGGATTTCAGAATTAATCTTATATTAATTCTAAAATTAATACAATATCATATATTACATAATTTGATAAGAAACTAATTAAATAAATATGGTTTATATTAAATTCGTCCCACAGATTTAATTCACCTATTCATTTAATTTAAAATAAAGATAAGACAGAATTATATTTGATTTATTCTCATAACTCAAATTTGAGATATCATATCAATTTAAATTTCAAATTCAAATAGATCATATCAATTTTAATTCAAATTCAAAAGTGATAGAGATTTAATTTATCCTCATAAATTAAATCTTGCAAATATCTCTTATATTATATATAATATATATATATACGAATTTATAAATATATAAATCCATCCTAGATTATTCATGAAATCAAGACATGTCTTAGATTCAATGAATCTGGACATCACAGCTCGTGTTGGGCTATTTTGTGTGTGACTCTGTAGGCCCATATGAAGTTGGCAGTGGGCCAGTTACCATACTGACCCACAAGTCGAAAGCGGTCTCTAGCAAGACATTACGACTACCCAAATCATATGAGGATCGATGAACGATGTTACCTTTCATACAACCACATCACGTCCCTTTTGTCACACGATACTTTGGTCATGGATGAGGCATGGAGAACGTCATCCTCCTCTTCCTAACTGTTACTTTCTCGATCCCTAAGTAGTCTAACTATAGAAATGGAACTACCTTTTCATTACAGTATGGCCATACATTTCTCAGACTCACTCATCGAGGGGCCCAGTAATATCTCTCTACGAATGTGAGGGACAAATTCCATCTTGACTATTCACATTCCTCCTCATGAAAAACCACTGAGCCCGAACATAGTCTTTATGATCACTTGGTCAAAAGTGACTTTTGACTAGGTCAAAGCTGAGCGTTTGTCGTGTAGGAATCCATGATGATCTCATGTCAAAGGGCATAGTGACATGGCTTGTATGTGAGAGAAGCTTATGACTTAACCCATGCAGCTCTCTCACATTGGGTCGGTCCAACACCTTGTACTCTTACGTGTGCATATGACTTTGATTTATATCTCTATATATCTTCAAAGTCATACTGGTCTTATTTCATCTCTGCTCCCGCATAGATGACCGACCAGGGACATTTAGGATAAGATCATGAGTTATCCAAGGATGGTAATCATAGTAAACATGCAAATAATGTGATAACATAATTAAAAAAATCATAAATCAACAATGTTCATAATACAATGATTGGCCCCTAGGGCACAATTTCCAATATCCTCCCACTTACACTAGGTACAATCATTAATTTGCCTAATTCCCATTGACCTAACATGACACTCATGCTTTGCTTGTACAAGTGGCTTTGTTAGAGGATCAGCAACATTGTCTTCTCCTGCTACATTGCATATTTTTATATCGCCTCTATCTTTGATTTCTCTGATGAGATGAAATCTCCTGAGTATATGCTTGGTCCTTTGATGTGACCTAGGCTCTTTGGCCTGTGCAATGGCATCACTATTGTCACAGAACAAAGTTATTGGATCTGGGATGGTAGGTATTACCCCTAGTTTAGTAATGAACTTCCTGATCCAAACGGCTTCCTTAGCTGCATCAGATTCTGCTATATATTCAGCTTTCGTTGCAGAATCAGCTACGGTGCTCTGCTTAAGAGCTTTTCCAGCTTACTGCTCCATTATTCAGGAGAAATATGTATCCAGATTGCGATTTCTGGTCATCCTAGTCAGTTTGGAAACTTGCATCTGTGTAACCATTACACAGAGCTCATCATCCAATCCACCATAGACCAAGAATAAGTCCTTAGTCCTTCTTAAGTACTTAAGGATATTCTTGACAGCAGTCCAATGGCCCTCACTGGGGTCCTATTGATATCTGCTAGTCATATTTAAGGCAAACGAGATATTCGGTTGAGTACATAACATGGCGTACATAATAGATCCTATGGCCGAGGCATATGGAACCTTACTCATGCGACCTCGCTGATCAGGTGTACTAGGACACAAATCCTTGCTGAGGTGAATACCATGAGACATGGGTATGAAATCCCTCTTTGATTCTTGCATACTAAACCTATGCAGTATGTTGTCTATATATATGCTCTGACTGAGTCCTAGAAGTCTTTTAGATCTATCTCTATAGATCCTAATTCCTAGGATGTAGGTGGCTTCACCCAAGTCTTTCATCGAGAAAGACTTTCCTAACCAAGACTTGACAATCTACAAGGTAGGAATGTCATTCCCAATAAGTAGGATGTCATCAACATAGAGTACAAAAAATATAACTGTGCTCCCACTAACCTTCTTGTACACACAAGGTTCATCAATATTTTGAAGAAATCCAAACTCTTTGACTACTTCATCAAAACGATGATTCCAACTCTGAGATGCTTGCTTCAGTCCATAAATAGACCTTTGAAGCTTGCACACCTTACCAGAGTCCTCGGAACGCACAAACCCTTCAGGTTGTGTCATGTACACATCCTCAAGGAGCTTTCCATTAAGGAAGGTTGTCTTGACGTCTATCTGCCATATTTCATAGTCACAATATGCTGCAATGGCAAGGAGGATTCTGATTGATTTGGCTATTGCAACTGGGGAAAAGGTCTCATCATAGTCCACACCATGAGTTTGAGTAAATTCTTTTGCAACCAGTCGTGGCTTGAAGATATTTACATTGCCATCCATGTTAGTTTTCTCTTTAAAAACCCACTTGCACCCGACGATTTTTACACCTTCAGGCGGGTCGACTAAGGTCCATACCTGATTGTCATACATGGATTGCATCTCAGACTTCATGGCATTTAGCCATTTTTCAGAGTTTAGTCCCACTATAGCTTCTCGATGGGTAGTTGGCTCATTATGATCAATAAGCAACACATCACAATTGTCAGAAATCAGAAATCCATATCTCTGAGGCTGAAGTCGTGCCCTATTAGATCGCCATGGGCCTTGCGTGACTTGAGGAGTCTCAACAACTTGTGAGTCTTCTCTATTTTCTATCTCTAGTTCTATGGTGTCTTGTGGCTCTCGAACTTCTTCGAGGTGTACCTTTTTCCCACTGGTTCTTTTAGAGATAAATTCTCATTCGAGAAAGATACCATTTCTGACAATAAACACTTTGTTATCAGTGGGATTGTAGACATAATATCCCTTAGTTTCCTTAGGATATCCCACAAAAAGGTACTTTGAGGATTTGGGCCCTAATTTATCTGAGGCTTGTTGCTTAACATAGACCTCACATCCCCAAATCTTGAGAAAAGATAAACTAGGTTTCCTCCCAGTCCATATCTCATACGGAGTCTTTTCAATTGCCTTAGATGGAACATGATTCAGTGTGAACGCAGCTGTCTCTAGGGCATGGCCCCAAAAGGACGGTGGAAGATGTGTTCGACTCATCATGGATCGAACCATATCTAATAGTGTTCGATTCGTCCGTTAAGAAATGCCATTCCATTGTGGTATTCCTGGAGGAGTCAATTGTGAGACTATCCCACAATTCCTAAGATGATCGATGAACTCTTGGCTCAAATATTCACCACCTCGATCAGATCGAAGGGCTTTAATTGTTTTGCCAAGCTGGTTTTGTACTTCATTTTGAAATATCTTGAACATTTCAAAAGATTCAGATTTATGTTTCATTAGATAGACGTAGACATATCTACTAAAATCATCTATGAATGTGATGAAGTACGAATAACCTCTTCTGGCATTTGTATTCATCGGTCAACACACATCTGTATGTATGAGGCCCAACAAATCAGTGGCCCTCTCACTGTGCCCAGTGAAAGGTGAGTTTATCATCTTTCCTAACAAACAAGATTCGCAAGTATCATATGATTCAAAATCAAATGAGTTGAGAAATCCATCTTGATGGAGTTTAGAAATGCGTTTCTCATTTATGTGGCCCAGACGACAGTGCCAGAGGTTTGTTGGATTCAAATCGTTTGGTTTGACCCTTTTGGTGGTTATGTTATAGATATTTCCATGATTGGGTTGTTCCAAGGTTTATATATAATGATCAACATGCAAATCACCATAGAAAATATCATTACGATAAATAGAACATCTACTATTCCTAGCAATGGAAGTGTAACCTTCCTTATCCAAATAAGAAAGAGAAACAATGTTACTACTCAAAGCAGGAACATAATAGCAATTGTTCAAAACTAACAAAAGCCCAGTGGGCAGAACTAATTCATAAGTGCCTACAGCTAAAGCAGCAACCCTTGCTCTGTTTCCAACTCGTAGGTCAACTTCGCCCTTCTTCAGCTTTCTACTGTCCTTTAGGCCCTGCACATTTGTATAAATGTGAGAACCACATGCAGTATCTAATACTCATGTAGTGGAAGTAGAGAGATGAATATCTATAACATAAATACCTGAAGCGATAGCCCCACTATCCTTCTTGTTCTTTTTCAGATCTTCAAGGTAGAGCTTGCAATTCCTCTTCCAATGACCAGGTTCATTGCAGAAGAAGCAGACTCCTTCCTTTGGAGGCTTTGCCTTCTTTGGTCCAGGCTTGATTTTGGGCTTGCCTGACTCTTTAGTCTTACCTGATGAGCCATAACTCTTCCCTTTGCCTTTGCCTTGCTTTTTCATACCCTTTCCTTTCTGAACCATCAAAATTGTACTGGGCTACTTCTTAACACTCGGCTCAGCAGTTTTAAGCATCCCATGCAGTTCAGAAATAGATTTCTCCATGTTGTTCATGTTGTAGTTCATGACAAACTGGTCATAACTTTCTGGGAGTGAGTTCAAGATCAAATGTTTAGCTAACTCCTGGCTCATGGGAAATCCAAGCTTCTCAAGGTGATCAATGTACCCTTTCATCTTTAAGACATGAGTAATGACTGATGCACCTTCAGCCATCTTGCAGGAATGTAAGGCCTTAGTGGTCTCATACCTCTCTTGCCTTGCCTGAGATGCACAATCATCTCATAAGCCTCCATGTGTTCCAGATCTCTTTGGAGCTCTGGAACCATGGTGGCAAGCATCAAACATCCCACATCGACAGAGTCTTCCTTATACTTTGCATAAGAATCTCTCTGAGCTCTAGGAGCATTGGCTGCTGGCTCCTTAGGAATGGGTTGATCTAGGGCATATGCCTTTCTTTCCTGCTTGAGAATAATTCTCAAGTTCCTGAGCCAGTCAAGAAAGTTTGTCCCATTGAGTTTGTCCTTCTTAAGGACAGATCGTAACGATAATGTAGCAGTATTACTAGTCGTCATGATTCTACAATTAAAATATGCAATCGTATCAGCAATCTCCCACTAAATAAATAACCCTCAATGTAATAATTAGTGGGCTAAGATCCATATTTGGCTTAAACTTAAGTCCGCTTTGGCAGGACGCTTAAACTTAAGTTATTTAGGTAGGTAACACCTTTACCAATTACATCAAATGTAACTCTTAGATATTCATGGGATTCTATCATCATATGATCCGGCATATTTTAATCCTATCTAATACCTTGAGACCCAAAACCGTTTTGATAATCTCAATTAAGTCAAACAATAACAAATATATGTGAGTAGCACCATTACTCTTGCTTATCTCCCCAAGATAACTCAAATGCACCCACTTTGGTGGAGCATACAAGTGAGTGATCGAGGTTTTGACAAGTGTTCATTAATTGACAGCATTATGACTTAAGATTTCATTTAGAGGGCTTAATTAACTATCTGGTTTACAAAATGCATGTATCTCAGTTGTATCTCATACAGGCAATATGCATATAGAACATATAAGCATAAGATGCATAATTTTAAACGTTATACAATATGGCTCACCTATCCTGAAACTTCCTCCCTTAGACCCCTCAGAGTACACTTGCGAAAGCGATATTAGCTCGATTATATCTTAACTTAAGCCCTGAAATTAAAATTTTACTCTTAAGTTCCTTATTCTGAACTTTAACTTTGAGAACTGATTTATCTCATTCTACACATCCAAATGAGGCTTATTACCTATCCATGTAATGTCCCAGATGTGCGCTACTGGCTCAACAAATTTCGTGGCCAAACTCTTACGTTTACTAGGTCAAATTGAGGTCAGAACACTGCTACCCCAGGACCTATGAATTTTTCTCTTAACTTCTTATACACAAGCTGAACATGCCAAACAATACTTATTATTAAATAATCAATTGTTATACAAAAGGTATGAACAAAATCTTCATATCTCTATTACATCTTTTCTGCCTAAAATCTGGCAGTATAACTACTATACTTCATCTTTAAAAATAACTAATCCGTATTGATTCGGTAATTCCCGTGAGAACTACCATTCTACGTAAGTACCCAGGAAAGACTGGATGAACCGGCTAGGTCCACTCACTTTCAGACTCCTTAGACAGTACCTACGTACACAGTACGTATCATCTCTTTTCTTTATTACTGACATTCTGTCATAATTTTGGCAGCATAACGGCGTCTTTTAGCATTCTTAAAATTTACTTTGACAAAACCTCCCTGTAATGGGTTATATATAGGGGATGAGATTCAGGGGAATCCCATTAGTAACAACCATAACAATATATGTAATGCAGTTTGATAGTGCCTGCTTGTGATTGTGTACAGATAAGTATGTTGCGTGATTCCATACTTAATAATAACATATGATCATAGCATTATGTAATGGAACTTCAGACATAACATATAAGACAACAATCCAACCAAAAAATACCACATCAAATCACAAAGCCATTACATAAAAGCTAGGATTAGTTACTACCTGGCTAGCTTAGCAGAACTCTACTATCTCTATACTGTTTCCGGCTCCGCCAGAACTTCCTTCCTTTTTTCTTTCTTCCTCTCACTTTCTCTCTCTAAAACTCACTTCTCTCTCTATTTTCTTGCCTTGAGCCGTGAATGGAAAGGCAAGGGGGAGGGGGTATTTATACTTGAGGTAAGGTGAAATGAATGGCCCAGATTGATTCACGATGAATGGCTCAGATTGCTTGCTTCCTCAAGAAGCTTCGCCTGCATCATCGTGATGACATCATCCTCCATAATGACTCATCAAAAGTGACATCATCATGGGACACCTCACATGCTAGGTGGCACAATGGTGGGGCCCTTGGGACACCTCACCAGCTGACTCAGCGTTTCCAGAGAATTCTAGAGTCTTATCCCGGAATGAACGGCTGAGATCGTGCCACGTGCTTTAACTTTTCCTTCTCCCTCTAGATTAGTGCCATGTGGCATCTTGATGGCACCTTTCATGCCATCCCATGGCTACCAAATAAGTCCAGAACTTTATCTGATCAATTCCCCTGTTATCACTTCGACCGGGTAACTCCACTTTATGGAAACATCACTAAAATAATATTTTAATGCCACTTTAACCCACATATTCCTTGGGCTACATTTTTGGACTCTGGGAATGCTATCTTGGGTCTCTGATCCAGCCCAAGTACTCTGATGGCTCAATTCCCAAGAATCATCCCCTGGTAAATTATCAAAATGCCCTTGGTTCCTCTTTATTTACTTTAATGAATCTAGGGGCATTATTGTCTTTTCATATCTTACCAGAGTATTCTCTGACCCTGGTCAACTATCCAGATAACCTTTCTTGACTGACTAACCTTAGTCAAATGACCAAAATACCCTTTACTCATTCTTCAGCTATTTTACAACATAAGGGCATTTTCATAATTTTACACATTTTTTCCAGACACCGGCCCCTTTTACCACTGAACTGATATCATGGGCATGGGCCAACCTTGGTGTCACTATGGGCATCTGTGTTATATCATCTGGGCTCATTTAGTCCCAGTTTATTTACTTCTAAATCTCCCTATCGGATCCCAGAAGCTCACAATCTCCCGTCTAAATTTACTAAAAAGTGAATAACTTCTTCTACATAACTCCTTTCGGGATTCTGTCAGTTCCCTGACCTCCGTCTTCACAGGACGGATATTCCTGTAACTTTTTACTCATATCTGAGGTTCAGGAGATCTGATAAAAATTTTAGATAACTTTTAGACTATCAGATAAATTCCAGCTATCTACAGCTTTGATAAAATTCCTGTATTAAGCCAGATTAACCGGCATCATTTCCTCTATCTACTGGTGAAATTTGGGACTAAAATGCTTCTGGGCAGTTCTAAGCCATTTTTGGCTTAACTTTCTATAATTACCATTTTGCCCCTGGAAACTTTTCTCCTTTTCAATTAAGTCCCTAACTTTTCATAATTCTTACATACTCATAGAGACCTCATATGCATATTTCACAGTTTAGTGAAATTATCAGCATAATTTTCTCTATTTTATGGTAAAATATGGTACTCACCGGCTATCAGCCTGATCTTTCCCATAATTACGATTATGCTCCTGCATTCTCTTTCTGACATCTTTACTTATCTTCTTATCCTTTATCTTAAGTTCTCAAAATTCTCTTTCAACAACTCATCCCCTGAACTCTTCGGGAGTCATTGTTAATTGAAAGGCTCGACAACTGCCCATATCAGGTTATCTTACTCAGGAGCCAGCCCATATCTAGCTACCTGCAGAATTCCTAGGCTTAAGACTTAGGACATTCCTTACATTCATCTTCTTGAACCTAGGTAAACTGTCCCTATTTTGTAGGTCAAAGATTTAACTCATCTTTAAATCCTGAGGGACTTAGCTCATCCCTTGGATTCCTACAAAATATAGGTAAGTGATCTGCCCATATTAGATTACTACCCTGGGACTATGGATTTAGCAGCCTACCCATATCAGACTACCTCCCAGTTCTCCTAGACCCAAAAATTGGGATGTTACATATCCTAAGTCCCCTCAAGCCAATGAGAGGAGATCTCTAATAAGAATAGGAAAATTACATAAGGAAACCTCGTTTTAACATTCGAGGGGAGTGAGATGAGAAGAGAATGTACAACGAGAGTAATTAGAGGAAGGCACGACACGCAGGCCGTATTTAAAAAAATTACAACACTTGTAATCTAGAGCCATATTGTTCACCATACCCAAACATTCAAGAATCAAAATTCATATTATGTGAAGGGCAATAAATATTTCAAAACATTCATACATTAGGAAAAGCAGTATATATTACGATTATGTTGCGCTACAACCAGGTAACCACAGCAGTCCCGCTAGCCAGTTAGCGGGTGGGGTCTGGGGTAGCGGCCCGAGAATTTTTATTTTTTGATAAATAATCAAGAATCTTAATTCAGTTTTCTTAGATCCCCATCAATATTAATTGATCAAATCAATTAACATATACCACCAATTTCAGTTTCCTTATATGTCATACATAAAACAGATTTTCTATATGTCATACATAATTCACATGTTATCATATAATCGGCTAAGAAATCTAACATACATCACATGTATCAACAATCACACCTAACTTAAACACAAAATGGGCATGGCCTCTGATGCCACTTAAGGGAATTAGAAGACACGCAGCGGAAATTAACTTTAAAAATTTTTCCATTCCCTGATAGGATCTACCGAGTATGGTTAAGTCAAGGAGAAAGAAGTGTTACCTTCAGTATGCGAACTATGGTCACGACCTCCGTATCCACTAGTCGTGACTCTTCGCCTCTGGAGTTTTTAGTCGCGACCTACTCAGCTTCTAGTCGTGACTTGTCGCCTCTGGAGTTTTCTGTCGCGACCTCCTCAGCTTCTAGTCACGACCTATCATCTCTGGAGTTATCAATAGTGACTTCCTCAGCTTCTAGTTGTGACCTGTTGTCTCTTTTCGATTTTCTGACGTTCAGGACGCCTGTGTGGTCGCGACCTAAGTGCCTACACGTCGCGACTTGTCGTAGTACCTGGTGCTCTCTCCTCAATCGCAAGAAGTCAACAACTCAGATTGGCTTCCTCTAGCGCCTCTTGTCCCTCTAGGGCTTTCTCAAGAATTCGTCCTCACCATCTCTATTTTGGCCGTTTCTTATCTGCAAACCTTTTGCACTCTCCTTGCCCCTTTTTTTTCTTGTCAAGAACCCTAGCCCCTAATGTCAAATATATAGAATGCTACCGGTGTTCTGATTGGGTTGGATTTCAGAATTAATCTTATATTAATTCTGAAATTAATACAATATCATATATTGCATAATTTGATAAGAAACTAATTAAATAAATATAGTTTATATTAAATTTGTCCCACAGATTTAATTCACCTATTTATTTAATTTAAAATAAAGATAAGACAGAATTATATTTGATTTATTCTCATAACTCAAATTTGAGATATCATATCAATTTAAATTTCAAATTCAAATAGATCATATCAATTTAAATTCAAATTCAAAAGTAATAGAGATTTAATTTATCCTCATAAATTAAATCTTGCAAATATCTCTTATATTATATATAATATATATATACGAATTTATATATATAAATATATAAATGCACCCTAGATTATTCATTGAATCAAGACATGTCTTAGATTCAATGAATCTGGACATCACAGCTCATGTTGGGCTATTTTGTGTGCGACCTTGTAGGCCCATATGAAGTTGGCAGTGGGCCAGTTACCATACTAACCCACAAGTCGAAAGCGGTCTCTAGCAAGACATTACGACTACCCAAATCATATGAGGATCAATGAACGATGTTACCTTTCATACAACCACATCACGTCCCTTTTGTCACACGATATTTTGGTCATGGATGAGGCATGGAGAACGTCATCCTCCTCTTCCTAACTGTTACTTTCTTAATCCCTGAGTAGTCTGACTATAGAAATGGAACTACCTTTTCATTATAGTATGGCCATACATTTCTTAGACTCACTCATCGAGGGGCCCAGTAATATCTCTCTACGAATGTGAGGGACAAATTCCATCTTGACCATTCACATTCCTCCGCATGAAAAAACACTAAGCCCGAACATAGTCTTTATGATCACTCGGTCAAAAGTGACTTCTGACTAGGTCAAAGCTGAGCGTTTGTCGTGAAGGAATCCATGATGATCTCAGGTCAAAGGACATAGTAACATGGTTTGTATGTGAGAGAAGCTTATGACTTAACCCATGTAGCTCTCTCACAGCGGGTCGGTCCAACACCTTGTACTCTTACATGTGCCTATGACTTTGATTTATATCTCTATATATCTTCAAAGTCATACTGGTCTTATTTCATCTCTGCTCCCGTATAGATGACCGACCAAGGACATTTAGGATAAGATCATGAGTTATCCAAGAATGGTAATCACAGTAAACATGCAAATAATGTGATAACATAATTAAGAAATTCATAAATAAACAATGTTCAAATACAATGATTGGCCCATAGGGCATAATTTCCAACAGTCACATATGAAGTACAATTGGCCTAAGTAGTCATAGAAATAGAGCATCTTTCAAATACATATATGCCACAACAATTTATAAAGCCACTACTATTGCACATCACATTCAATACATATAAGTTTAGGTTAGTTTACTACCTCACATGCTTGCCTTTCCTTACTCTTTTCTTTGCCTCTTACTTTTTACTTCTCCTTGATATGTGGCTGCCTTCTTTGAGCACACAACTTAAATACTAACATCATATAATCATTCATTCATTATAATCTCAATTCACTAACATTTCAGAACATTAAACTCAATTAACCACTTAACCCCTAACTTTCTCTATTTGTGGTTAATTACCTTATCCTTTGAAACGAAAAGAAGCATATAATTCTTTCAAACTTTCTTATTTTGATTCTAATGCTTCCAATACTTGTTCCTCTACTTTTTTCCCACACAAATTTTCATTTTAAAATCATTGGAAGTATCAAAATCATAAATTTTAAATAACTGTTCATGCATATGAACAATAATATAGAAGACTCTAAAATTTCATCTTTTAATTCTAATACTTCTAAGTTTCCAAACTTATTCAATCCTACACAAAATCATTATCTAAATTCAATGGAAGTAATAAAACCATGAAATTCATCTTCCTTGGTCCTGTACAGCCTTAGGCCGAAAACCCTTTTCAATGTGCAAAGCAAGGAATTTCAATATAATTCCATAGATAACCATTAAATCTAGCTTATCTAAGTGTTAATTACATAGTTTTAGCTTCAATGTATTCTTCTCCCTAAATTTCTAGATTTTGGACAGCAAACATACCATGGGAAAATCTCATTTTCCTTCCATTTAAATCCTAAGTTCAAGCCTCCTAATTAAAGGAAAATAAGCTACGATAAATAACTTACCTTGATCTCTTGCAAGCTTGATCACTTAGGCTCCTTGTTCTTGCTTTTCCTTTAGGTTTGAGTGGAAATTTTAGCATAGTTTCCAAATGGTCCTTGGGAGCATGAAATTGAAGAGAATGGAGGGGGTATTTATAGCCAAATTTTGGCACTATTGGGACTAAATTATCCCTCCTTTTCTTAATTAATATATAGCCTTAATCTTGAATCTTATTGGTTGCTTAATTCCTTAATTACCATTAACTTAATTCTTACATTATTACCACATGGCATAACCCTTTCTTCCTTGTCTTGGCATCATGTGGAGGGAGTGTGGGTCTCACAAGGACACCTCACATGCCACCTTACACTTTCTTGAATTTATTTCTCTTAAAAATTCATAAATATCCTAATTCTAACTTGTGCTCCAAGACAATACCTTGGGCTGTTAGGCTTCCATTGTGACTCCATATTGGGCTTAATTGGATTCAAAAATTCCTATACCGATAATATTAAATTACCCTAATTTTTGAGATAAATTCTAGATACCTCTTTTAATGGTTTTGACATTTTTATAAATTTATTCTAATATAAAATAAATTTCTTGCAAAGTCTCGTAATTTTTTGAGACCCATAAGTCCTAATAAAACTTCTATATATTTTCTTTAAATCATTTATCGGTTTCTATCTTTACTTTAAATTTCATAATTAATTCGACATGAATCATTTTTTACTTCTGTCAGTTTCATAAATTTAAATATTAATTATAAAAATTTACTACAACATTTTATCTGATTCTAAGGTCCAAAAGATACTGTACTAATCTCTAGATTTTAAAAATTAACATCAATTTATTGGGATATTAAACCAGAATTCTAAGAGATATGCCTTACCTGAATTCTATCCTCTATTTAGTGATAAAATTTGGGACTGAAACATTTCTTATAATTTTAGACTTTTTTTGGCTCAACTTTCTATAATTACATATTTACCTCTGAATTTGGCAAAATTACACTTTAGTCCTTGAAATTGCCAAATTCCATTTTAGTCCCTTTCTACCAAATTTGAAATTCTAATTTTGTAATATCCTAATTTTTAGGTTTAAAGACCCAAAAAATAGCCTGAAATAGATAATCTCTGTAATATTAAAACTCCATTTAGGTCTTTGAATTTTTTATTATTTACAATTTAGTCCATAAACTTTTACTATTTATAGTTTAATCCCTAGAATTTAACTAATTACAGTTTAGTCTCTCTGACTTTATAACTTTTTACCTTCTCTCTTTCTTTGATTTAAAACTTTTCTAACCATTGTCTTTTCTTTTAGTTATTATCACAATCCCTTCATAACTTATGTTCTCTGTCAGTCTTATATAAATAGAGAAAATTTAGGATGTTACATGATAGATAATACCTTAGACCCTAATCCTAATGAATCCCAAAACATACTATCAATGGAATTTTTATCTTAATAGTTGTTTGCAATTCTGGTGAGATTGAATAAAGTCGAGTCAGAGAAATCCTCTTCCTAAAAAAAAAATACAAAACTTTCATGAATCTGTAGGCATAACATTCAATTTGGGCAACTGGACCAAGAAGATGACGATGATGCAGATCCATATAATCTTTGGTGGAATAAGCATCCTTCCGAGTGGCTTCATTCCAAAGTGGAATTTCCAAATTTTGAACCGGGTGACCCTCATGGCCGGATCTTAAAAGTGGAGAAATATTTTTGTTATTATCAAACTCTTGAAGATCTTAAAGTGGAGGTAGCAATAATGAGTTTAGAGGGAGACGGATTGAATGCTTTTACCTTGATTTCCTCAAGTCGTACTATCAATTATTGGGAAGATTTATGTCAGATCCTTCAAGAACATTTTAGGCCGGCTGAATTTAAAAATTTAGACATCTATCTATGCTCCATTAAGCAGACGGGAACTATGAATGATCATCGTAGGGGGTTCATATGACATTGTTCTAAAGTTGAAAGCTGTTCAGAACAATCTTTATTGGGTGCTTTTATTAATGGCTATAAAGAAAATTATAGGTGGATATGAAGATTCACAAACCTAGAACCTTGTATAAGGCTGTCAGTTTAACAATAGAATATGAAGCAAAAATCTCGCAGACTTAGAATTTCCAAGGGTGATTTGGTCAAAGATATACAGTTGCACGTGGATATGACACTGGCAATAATTTTTGACATAATAAAATTCCTTTTTCATCAAAATAATTCGAAATTATTCCTCCAGAAATCTCGCCTCAAATTATTTGGGTAACTCCTCCACAAGGTCATTATTGACGTCATCCATACGTCAACTTTTTTCTTTCTATGGTTCCTCATAAATATCAGAGCAAGAATGTCAGTTTCGCTGTGAAAAAGGACTCTGCTTTCGTTGTGGTGAAAAATTCATCCCAGGTTATGCTGGAATTTTAGTACATTCAAATTGATGGAAATCACTGAGGACAAATGAAGAACAAGACGTTGAAATTCCTAACTCCATGAATGAACAAGATATTGCAAAAATATCTTTTCATGGGATATTGGGTGGCTCGTCTATAGCAACCGTGAAGTTACTTGGTACTTTGCATTCCAAACCTATCTTGATCTTGGTAAATAGTAGCTCTACTCACAACTTCATCTCAGATTCTCTTGTTTGCACTCAACATTCCTACTCAGCAAATTTCTTCTTTTGGCATACAAAATGGTAATGGTAGTATTATTAGTTGTCATTCGGTGTGCAAAGAAGTGGAGATGCAGATTCAAAGTTTGACCATCAAGGATGATTTCTATCCTTTTTCCATTAGTAGCTCCGGTATGGTTGGGGCATCAAATGGCTTGCTTTTCTCAACACTGTAGAGGCTAATTGGCAACAAATATTTATGATCTTTTAGGTCAATGGCAAACAATATAACTTGCAGGACATTCATTGTACCCCAACCACCTGTTTCTTATTTGCAAAGTCTTTGTGTGGATGATGTTGTTGACTTGGATAATACTCAATATCTCCAAGACTTGCTCACTGCTTTTGCTGACATTTTCATTAAACCTACAACTTTGCCTCCTGTTTGTGATCATTTCCATGCCTTTCATCTATACCCAAGTGCTGTTCCTCCAAATATTCAGCCCTATCGTTATCCTTACAGTCAGAAATATGAAATTAAAAGACAAATTGATAAATTAAAGATGAAAGGTTTTATTCGTCCTAGCATTAGCCCTTTTGCTAGTCTAGTGTTACTGTTACCTAAAAAGGATTCTTCTTGGTGACCATGCATTGATTATAAGGAACTTAACAAATTTACTATGCCGGATAAGTATCCTATTTTGAGTGTTAATGAGCTTCTTGATTAATTACACGAAGCAGTCTACTTCTCTAAATTTGAAATTCGCTCTGGGTATTCATCAGATTTGTGTTGCTCCAGATAACATACACAAGAATGCTTTTCGTACTCACTCAGGCCACTATGAATTTGTTGTCATACCCTTTGGCCTCACTAATGTTCCCCTTCAACTTTTCTGGAAGTTATGAATGATTTGTTTCGTCCCTTTCTTCTCAAATTTCTTCTTGTGTTCTTTGATAACATTTTCATCTACAGCTAGTATCCTTTTGATGACCATCTAAATCATTTGTGCATGGTTTTGAGTGCTTTACAGAAGCTTAGTTTTTTTTCTAATCCAAAGAAATATGAGTTTGCTCACAGCAACATTTCCTTTTTAGGACATGTTGTTACTCAAGCTGAAGGCGCTGTTGATCCTAATGTAGTCTCTCGATGACCCATTCCTACAAATATTTCAGAGTTAAAAGGCTTTTCAGACTTACTGCATACTACCAAAGATTTGTGAAACACTATGGTCAAATAGCTAAACCGTTCACTATTTTGACCAAGAAGGATGCTTTTTAGTAGAATAACTTTGCTACTATTACCTTTTCTAATTTAAAGCAAGCTCTATCTACTATCCCAGTTTTACAATTACTCGATTTCATAAAACCCTTCATTATTGAGTGTGGTGCTTCTTCTTTTGGAGTTGGTGTTGTTTTAGTTTTACAACAAGGTGGTCACCCTATAAATTTTTTTCAGCAAATGATTGTCTTTTTCTAACCGCCATAAATATGCCTTTGATATGAAATTTCTTGCATTATTGCTTGCTCTACAAAAATGGTGCCACTATCTCTTAAGTTGGCATGTTGAGTTCCATTCTGATCATTGCAGCCTTAAATATCTACTAGAGCAGATGTTCTTACCCCTAAACAGCAAAGGTTAATTCTGAAACTCTTGCCATTTGATTTCAAGATTTTGTACAAAGCTGGATCTTCTAATCAGGGTACTAATGCCTTCTCTAGATGCCTACACCCTATTGATTTTTGTGCACTAAGTATCCCACATACTGATTATTTGCCTCTACTTTTATCGCAAGATGATTATATTACTCCTATTATTTCGTCTTTACAATCTGACCCCACTTATGTTCTACACTTTGCTTTCTCTTCAGGATGCTTATATTACAAAGACAGATTGGTTATCCCGGCCTACTCCTTCATTATTGAGTGCCAAACTGCTATATGAGGCATATTCTGCTCCTATAGATCGTCATGGAGGTTCCTTGAAGACTTTGAAGCGTCTTCATCAAAAAATTTTTGGAAAAATATGAAGGAAGAAGTCAAAACATTTATCCAACAATGTAATATTTGTCATCAAAACAAATAACTTCCATAATCTCCTACTGGTCTTCTTCAACCATTAAGGAATCATTAACACATTTGAGAAGATATCTCTTTGATTTCATTACTGGTTTACCTAAGTCGCGATGTATAGGGTTATTTTTGTGGTGGTGCATCATTTCAGCATATATGCTCATTTCTTGGCACTTTCTCTCCCATGTATTGCCAAAACTATTACTGTTTTTCATTTTGTAAAGAGATTGTCAAGCTTCATGGCTTTCACAAGTTTAATGTTCCTGACAGAGATCCAATTTTCTTTAGTGCTTTTTGACAAGAAATTTTCAACCTTTATGAAACTCAACTGAAGATGAGTATAACGTATCACCCTCAAATTGATAGGCAGACTGAAGTGATGAATCGTTGTCTGGAAACTTATGTTCATTGTTTTCTCAAGATCATCCAAAAGGTTAGAGTCTCATTTTACATTGGGCTGAACGTTCCTATAACACTAGCTATCATACTTCCATAGGTTCTACATCTTTTAAAATTTTATATGGTCAAAATGCTCTGACTCTTATTCATTTAACTAATGGTGCTACAAACATTGATGATTTGAAAGACTAGGAACAATAGGATGCTGTACTTTTAACTATCTGTGATAACTTAACTATGGCTTAATCATGGATGAAGGAACAAGCTGACTCCAAAAGAAGAGATGTCATTTTCTAACCTAGTGACTTGGTTTTCCTGAAATTGCAACCCTATAGGCAAAAATCCGTGGCAAAATGCAAGTATCAAAAGCTCACTCCATGATATTTTGGCCCTTATGCCATTTTGTGCAGGATTGGATCTGTTGCTTATGAGCTAGAGTTACCTACAGGAGCCAAAAGTCATCCTATATTTCATGTCTTTGCTGAAATTAGCTCATGGTTATGATTCTACTACCCCACTGCCTCCTCTTCCAATTACTGCTAATTGGGAATTACTTCTTCAACTAGAGCAAGTTGTGGACTCTAGTGTTACTGATAATCAAGGCACTCCAGATATTGAGTTACTTATCAAATGGAAGAAGAATCCTGAGGAATCTAGTTGGGAACTGTATGATATAATTGCTGTATAATTTCCTCACTTCCATCTAGAGGACAAGGTTGTTTTTTTTTCTTGTGGATGTTATGTTAGAGTTCAACATCCTCTTTTAGTGTATTGAAGGAAGAGAAGTTTTAAGCATGGGCAGTTTTAATCAATTATTGATTATTTTCAGTTAATGCTTTATCTTATCTGCAAGTAGTTATTTCTGGGTGTCTTGTTTTCAGTTATTCTAGGGTTGCACTATAAACTTCTATTATGTATTCATTCAAGATATGAATGAGAATATTATTCAGAAAGTGTCTTTGTCTTTTGGCTAAGACTTCATATTCTAGTCTTAGATTTCTCTTAATTCCTTAAGTTATATAAACATTACATTTCATGCAGAAAGAGACATTAGATTAAAGCAAAAAGGGTATAATGGTTAAATTTTTCCCTATTTCTACCACGTTAAGCCACTTCAGAATTTCTTCTATATTATTATGATCTTGACCTTGTTTCTCGCACACGTTATCTTGACAGTGTTTGGAAAACTCTGAAGTATTTAACAAGGTGGTATCTAAAATATCACCTTGACATCACGTTTTAGAAAAAAAAATGTGTCCCTAGATGAAAATAAAAAGGGTTGAATGATTTTTTTTCTTTCATTGCTACCACTTTAAGCCTTGCCTTTCTTTGGCAAGTAACTCCACAACAAAATTTATGTGAAATGTTGTAAGCATGTAAAGTATAATACATAAATTATTAGAAAATTTTTATATGAAGAAGAGGGAATAAATTACATGTGAATTTCAGAACATTTTAATTTCTTTGAATTATATGACCACTAACAAATAGTAAAACTAATACAAAAATTTGAGATGTAACTTAACCATGATGGTTGAAAGTCCTCTGAAAACCTTAATGATGATTTCAAGGGTTTAGGGTTCTTACAACTTGTGAGAGGTATAAGGTTTCTTACAAGTACACATTTACAAGTCTTATGTGTGGAATATGATTTCTTCTTTGTTTTCTTAAGTCATAAAATTCTTCAGTGTTATTATGCCAGTTGGACTTACTGTTGTTCTCTACCTACATTAGCTGAGACATTAGCAAGCCTTTCCTTCAAGTATTTTGCATCTCCAAACTCCTTAGAGTTCAAGAACTCTTAAATTCTCAGTACACTCTTTGGAAATAATAATTAGGAGGTACGATGATATGCTACCATTATGCAAATCTTACAACAACTAAGCATCATATATAATATCAATAATGTAGAATGCGGAGCATACTTGAATTGTTTAGTGATATCATACGAAGAATTATAGAGAAAGGTTTCAAAAAGAGAGAAGGTTTGTTGGCGATTGTTAGATGATGTGAAAGAAAGGAACCCTCATCATAAAGTAAGAGGGGTGAACTACAAGACATATATCCTTTACATACTTGACTAATGACAAATGACTTTTACATTGGCATACTTAACCATGGTTTTTAACATAGGCGCACCTTTACACCTTTGAACCATTCATCTTAATGAGCATGCCTTCAACAAATAATTGCTAAGTTGGCATAAGAGTCTTAGGGCCCATTTGGATTAGCTTTTGAGAATAGATTCTGGGAAGAATAGATTCTGGAAAATAGATTTTGGGAAGAATAGATTTTGGGAAAATAAGTGTTTGGATAGTTATTTTCAAAATAACTTTTTGGGAAGGTAAATTACTAAAAAGGGTATGATTTTATTAAAAGGAGGAGAGAGGAGAGAGGGTAAGGAATAGAGAAGAGATGAGAGTGGGTGGAGAAGAGAGAGGAGAGAGGATAGAGAGGAAAGATGAGAGAGGGTATAAAGAAAAGAGGAGAGAGAAAAGATGAGAGATAGTGGAAAAGATAGAAGAGAGAGGAGAGATAGTGTAAGAAAAAGTAAGGGTAAAATAGTAATTGGATAATCCATAAGTTGTTTTACTGTTTCAAAATCTATTCTGATCAGCTTTTCTAAAACCATGGTTTGGCCCAAACTGAGGTTTTGAACAAAAATGGTTGTTTGTGTAAAATTTTTCCAAACTGAGGTTTTGCCCAAAATCAATTCTCAAACCACATACCCAAACACACACTTATTACTAGGATCTAAGTATTTGAAGGTAATTATGTTAAAAAAAGAGTCTTCACATTTTGCATAGAACTTGTAAACATAGTACAACAAAAACTATTCTTTCATCTCTCGTTCCTGACATCAATTATTTAAACTAAGGTAGTTTTCACTCACTTTTACGTTCATAAAAGACCATAATATCTAATGGTCTCTTTTGGTGGGTTTCTTTGCTCTCATCAGATAGAGGGACCAAAAATTAAAAAGCTCAGAGAGGAACTTAAAGCACTTATGCATAGATCACACTGTTACCTATTAGCATATTAAATTAACTTGACATATGCTTCTACATGCTCAATGATTCTGGCCTAAGCCCTATTCCCAGAATAATACTCAAACTGTAACATCCCGATTTTTGGGTCTAGGAGAACTGGGAGGTAGCCTGATATGGGCAGGCTGCTAAACCTGTAGTCCCGGGGTAGTAATCTGATATGGGCAGATCACTTACCTATATTTTGTAGGAATCCGAGGGATGAGCTAAGTCCCTCAGGATTTAAAGATGAGTTAAGTCTTTGACCTACAAATAGGGACAGTTTACCTAGGTTCAAAAAGAGGAATGTAAGGACTATCCTAAGTCTTAAGCTTAGGAATTCTGCAGGTAGCTAGATGTGGGCTACCTCCTGAGTAAGATAACCTGATATGGGCAGGTTGTCGAGCCTTTCAATTAACAATAACTCCCGAAGAGTTCAGGGGATGAGTTGTTGAAAGAGAATTTCTAGAACTTAAGATAAAGGATAAGAAGATAAGTAAAGATGCCAGAAAGAGAATTCAGGGGCATAATCGTAATTATGGAAAAGATCGGGCTGGTAACCGATGAGTACCATATTTTACCAGAAAATAGAGAAAATTATGCTGATCATTTCACTAAACTGTGAAATATGCATATGAGGTCCCTATGAGTATGTAAGAATTAGAAAAGTGACCAAGGGTAAAATGGTCATTTTGAAAAGTGTGCACGCGAGCGTACTTTTAGGAAAAAATAGCCCGGTCTGGATTTAATATCTGAAAATACTGGGAGATAGAGAAAAGAATTCCAGGTTGAATGAGGAGTCACAGAATTTTGATTTGATGTCCCAATTTTTCTGTAAAAATTTCTGAAGATGGAAATTTACAGTTATAATCGATAAAGGAAAAGCAGTCCGAATAGAGATGATCGGACTGTGGCCAGAAGCTATATCGTATGTCTAAGGATAGATAGTCCAGAAAGGTTATCTGATAGTTGTAACATCCCGATTTTTGGTCAAGGAGAACTGGGAAGTAGTCTGATATGGGCATGCTGCTAAACCCGTAGTCCTAGGGTAGTAATCTGATATGGGCGGATCACTTACCTGTATTTTGTAGGAATCCGAACGATGAGCTAAGTCCTTCAGGATTTAAAGATGAGTTAAGTCTTTAACCTACAGAATTGGGACAGTTCACCTAGGTTCAAAATGAGGAATGTGAGGACTATCCTAAGTCTTAAGCCTAGGAATTCTGCAGGTAGCTTGATATGGGCTGGCTCTTATGTAAGATAACCTGATATGGGCAGGTTGTCGAGCCTTTCAATTAACGATGACTCCCGAAGAGTTTAGGGAATGAGTTATTGAAAGAGAATTTCTAGAACTTAAGATGAAGGATAAGAATATTAGAATAGATGCCAGAAAGAGAATGCAGGGGAAAATCGTAATTTTGGGAAAGATCGGGATAGTAGCTGATGAGTACCATATTTTGTCAGAAAATAGAGAAAATTATGCTGATCATTTCACTGAACTGTGAAATGTGCATATGGGGTCTCTATGTGTATGAAAGAATTAGAAATGTGACCAGGGGTAAAATGGTCATTTTGGAAAAGTGTGCGCGTGAGAGCTTTTCCAGGCCAAAATAGCCCGGTCCGGATAAAATATCTGAAAATACCGGGAGATAGAGAAAAGGATTCTGGGTTGAATGAGGAGTCACGGAATTTTGATTTGAGGTCCTGATTTTTCTGTAAAAATTCCGGAAGATGGGAATTTACAGTTATAATCGGTAAAGGAAAAGCAGTCCCGATAGGGATGATCGGACTGTGGCCAGGGGGCCGTATAGTGTTTCTGAGGCCTTTAGTGACACCAGGGAAGGCCCAGGCCCATTAGATCAGTCCAGTGGTAAAAGGGGCCGGTGTCCGGGAAAAAAGTGTGAAATGACGAAAATGCCCCTATGTTATAGAACAGCTGAAGAATGAGTAAAGGGTATTTTGGTCATTTGCCTAAGGTTAGACAGTCCAGGGAAGTTATCTGGATAGTTGAACAGGGTCAAAGAATACTCTGGTAAGATGGGAAAAAACAATAATGCCCCTAGACCTAATAAAGTAAAGAAAGAGAGACTAAGGGCATTTTGGTAATTTGCCAAGGGGTGTTTCTTGGGAATCGTGCCATCAGAGTACTTGGGCTGGATCAGAGACCCAAGATGATATTCCCAGGCCCAAAAACGCAGGCCCAGTGATTCAGGGGGAAAAGTGACATTAAAATAATGATTTAATGACTTTTCAGTAAAGTAAAGTTACTCGGTTGGCATGATAACCGAGGAGGTGATCAGATAAAGTCCAGGACTTATCTGGATAGCATTGGAAGGCGTGAAAGGAGATTATGTTGAAGTGAATTTTAAGGATTTTGAGAGACGCCGTTATGCTGCCGAATTTAAGACTGAACATCAGAATATGATAAGTACTGTGTACGTAGGTGCTGTCTAATGAGGCTGGAAGTGAGTGGACCTAGCCGGTTCATCCAGTCTTTCCTCGGTACTTACGTAGAATGGTAGTTCTCATGAGGGAATTACTGAATCAGTACGGTTCAGTTCTTTGTACAGATGAAGCCTAGCAGTTATATTGCTGAAGTTCGGGCAGGAAAAGATGTAATAGAATATGAGAATGTTGTATATGCCTTGTTGTATGACATTTTGTTATTCAATAATAAATATTGTTTGGCATGTTAAATCTATGTATGAGGAATTGAGAGGGAAATTCGCAGGTCCTGAGGTAGCAGTGTTTTGACCTCAGTTTGACCTAGTAAACGAAGGAGTTTAGCTACGAAATTTGGTGAGCCAGTGGTACACATCTGGGGCATTCCGTGGATAGGTAATAAGCCTTGTTTGGATGTGTAGAATGAGATAAATCAGTTCTCAAATTAAAGGTTTAGAATAAGGAACTTAAGAGTAAAATTTTAATTTCTGGGCTTAAGTTAAGATATAATCAAGCTAATATTGCTTCCGCAAGTGTACTCTGAGGAGTCTAAGGGAGGATGTTTCACCATCCGTCCGAGGATGATAAGCTGTACTAAATCGAAGAGTAGTGCCCATTTCTTCTTGTAAAGCCCTCCAAAAATTAGAAGTAAATCGAGGGTCTCTATCAGATACAATGCTGCTTAGGATACTATGAAGCCTAACAATCTCCTTTATATACAATTTTGCTAGCTTTTCTAGAGAATCTCTCTTATTGATTGCCAGGAAATGTGCTGACTTTGTCAATCGATCAACTGCTACCCATACTGCATCATGTTTACTTGGAGTCATGGGTAGTCCTTCCACAAAGTCTATGGCAATACCATCCCATTTCCACTCAGGGATATCTAAAGGCTGCAACGTTCCCGCTGGCTTTTGATGTTCAATTTTTACTTTTTGGCAGGTTAAGCACTTGGACACATAAGCCACTACATCCTTCTTCAATCCAGGCCACCAAAATAACCTTTTAACATCATGGTACATCTTGGTCATACCTGGATGGACTGTATACCGGCTTTTATGTGCTTCCTCCAGAATCTTTTCTCTTAATCCTGTAGCATTAGGGATATAGGGCCTTCCCCTGAACTGCAATAATCCTTCCGGGGAAACCTCAAAATTCCTAGTCTTCCCCCTCTCCAGCTTATCTTTAAATATTGCTGCGAGCTTATCCTGCTTTTGTGCCTCTTTTATCTCATCCTCTATGCAAGCTCTGACATGAACTCCTCCGTAAGGACTCTCCGTCAGTTGCATTTGATATAGAGGGCTCCAATCTCGCATATCTTCTATCAATTCCAACTCCTTGATCATCATGTGTGCAATCTGCACCACTTTTCTGCTTAGGGCATCGGCTACCACATTGGCTTTTCCTGGATGGTATTTAATTTGGAAGTCATAATCTTTCAACAATTCCATCCATCGCCGTTGCCTCATATTCAGCTCTTTCTGATCCTGTAGATACTTCAGGCTTTTGTGGTCGCAATACAACTCTATAGTTGCTCCATATAAATAATGTCTCCATATCTTCAGAGCGTAAACCACTACCGCAAGCTCCAGATCATGAGTGGGATAATTCTCTTCATGTGGCTTCAACTGCCGAGAAGCGTAGGCTACTACTCTACCTTGCTACATCAGCACACATCCTAACCCCTGCTTACTAGCATCAGTGTAGACTACATAAGTCTGAGTTGGGTCTGGAATAATCAGCACGGGAGTAGTGGTTAATCTCTGCTTTAACTCTTGGAAGCTAGCCTCGCACCTCTCATCCCACTTAAACTGCTGGTTCTTTCTGGTAAGCTTGGTAAGTGGCAAGGCAACTCTAGAAAAGTCTTGAATAAATCTTCTATAGTACCCTGCTAGGCCAAGAAAGCTTCTGATCTCTGTCACTGTCCTCGGCTGCTCCCAGCTCAAAACTGCTTCAACTTTGCTAGGATCCACAGCTACCCCTTCTCGGGATATGACATGACCGAGAAATTTGAATTCTGAAAGCCAAAACTCGCACTTACTCAGCTTAGCATAAAGCTTCTTTTCTTTAAGGGTACTAAGAACAATTCTCAAATGTCTTTCATGTTCCTCTACAGATTTGGAGTACACCAAGATATCATCAATGAAGACCACAACGAACTGATCTAAATAAGGCCTGAAGATCCGGTTCATGTAATCCATGAAAATAGCGGGTGCATTCGTTAGCCCAAAAGGCATCACAAGGAATTCGAAATGTCCGTAGCTCATCCTAAAAGTAGTCTTTGGAATATCATCTGACTTCACCCTTAGCTGATGATAGCCAAATCTCAAGTCAATCTTAGAGAATAAGCTCGCTCCTGCTAATTGGTCTAGCAGATCGTCGATTCTGGGGAGAGGATACTTATTCTTGACCGTAATCTTATTCAACTCCCGATAGTCAATGCATAGCCTTAGGCTGCCATCCTTCTTCTTGACAAATAGCATGGGAGCACCCCATGGTGACACACTGGGTCTTATGAAACCCTTCTCCAATAGCTCCTCAATTTGCTTCTACAATTCCATCATTTCATTAGGAGACATTCGGTATGGGGCTTTGGATACTGGTCCAGCTCTAGGTACAATGTCAATCGCAAACTCTAATTCTCGTTCTGAAGGCAATCCCTGAATTTCCTTCGAAAAGACTTCAGGAAATTCATTGACTACTGGGATCTCATCAATTCCTTCTTCTACCTCTGTTTGAACAGAAAAGAATACCATATAACCCTGACACCCTTTCCGCAGATATTTATCTTCCTGAGCCTCCGTTATGAAATTCAATCTTACTTCCGGACTCAGATTAGCGACCTTTGGGCCAAGAACTAGGGTCTTGTTCCTGCAATCCAGTATTACGTTATTGGAGGCTAACCAATTCAAACCAAGTATGACATCGATCTCTCAGAAAGGCATACATATTAAGTCTAGGGTGGTACAGCAGTGCTCATAACGCACTATACTATTCAAACAGGCATCAGACGTAACTATCCCAACATTGGTGGGAGTTTTTACATGTATATCATAACGCAACTTGCTAATCTGAAGGCCTAGGCGTTTAGCACACTCATAGGAAATAAAGGAATGACTTGCACCCGAATCAAATAGAGCAGTCACAGCATGATCATTGAGATAGATTATACCTTGGATCATCTCAGGTGATCGCTGAGCGTCCTCCCTGGTGAGTGCAAACACTCTTCCTGGTGTCCTTGGCCTTAGATTTGTTATAGCTTGAGGGCATTCTCGGGAAAAATATCCGGGCTTCCCGCAGGTGTAACAACCATTCTGGCCCATTCAACATGGTATGTCACCATGATTCTTTCCACACTTGTTACATACTTGGGCCTTTGAATCTCTGTTGCTAGACCTTCCGCGGAAATTCCCTCTAGCTGGCCTCCTGTTCTGCCATGGTCGCTTTCTTTTCCTGTAGCCGCTACCTCTGGCAGATTCTTGATTTCGACCGACTTTATCAGGAGCTGCTTGATCCCTGGTTCCCGATCTAAATAGCATTCTATGATTCATGCTATTTTCAACAATACGGTATGCCTCCACGGCCTTGTTAAACTGGCTGTATTGTTGAGGAGTTAACTTCTCCTTTAGCGTAGAGTTCAGCCCTCGAATCATCCTTTCTATCATCCAGCGTTCATCATCCACTTGGCGCAGATAAGTGGAATATTGAGATAGCCGGATGAACTTAGCAAGATATTCATCAAAAGACTCCTTCTCTCCCTGTTTCAATACAAGGAATTCCGCCTCTCTTTCATCTTTAACTGACTGAGAAAAATATTTTTCATAAAACTGCTCAAGAAACACTTCCCAGGTGATCGGGATATCTCTTGCTTGCAGAAGTAACTCAGTGTTCTTCCACCATCTGTCAGCATCTTTTTCTAGCTGATAGATGGCCATTTGAGCTTTGATTTCCGTCAGGCAGTCAAGAATCTTGAAGATATTTTCTAGTCTGCTAATCCAATCCTCAGCTATCTGTACCTCGAACGTCCCTTCAAACACTAGAGGATTGTACTTGCAGAATCTGATCATCCATTGTTGGATGCTAGCTGCATCCTCTCTTGGGTCAACCCGTCTCTGGGGCTGCACCGGCTGTGGTTCTCTACTAGCGGATCCTGAAGGCTCAGTGGCCTCAGGTTGCTTACTGCTTCAGCTACTGCTACAGCTATGACGGCATCTCTTTCCCGCTCATTACGTGCATGAGCTGCCCGCATTTCCTCAATCATCCTCTGCTGTTGTTCTAATCGCTCTAAAATTATTTGATTAATATTTCCAGCCTCGCGCGGTTCCTCTGCTGGAATAGTTCTTCTTGTTCGAACCATGTTGTTATACTATAATGTAGAAGGGAATGCGATAAATAATAATTCTTATATTATTTCAAACATAGTATACAAGGTATATGTCACAGTCATACATGTACTACTATACTAATCTTTTAGAAGAAAAAAAAGAAAAAAAAATAATTCATATATTTCATTCAATCTGTACATATAAATCAGTACAGAAAATTAGGGATATTACAAACCAACCCTTAATAAGCTACTAAGAACTATCCAAGAGATAACTGATAAGATACAAATTATATATGGTTTCTTTGACATTTTCAATGGTTTGTGACACTTTTACCTTCATTTTATGCTAGCAACTGTACTTTTGTTATAATATTCAGTTTTATATGGTAATGTGCTTATTGAAGGGTAAAATGGTCAATTATTCCTTCCAAAGTGTAGATACTTTGCTCTTTAATTAGCTTGACCTTTACAAGGAATTTTGGTTTTGATCTGCATGTATTTGGAAGAAACTCAAAGACCCAAAGTAGAGTTGAGAAGAAACCACAGGACAAAGATTGCCAAAGTTGAGAGAGATAGCTTCTGTGATTATTATTCATGACTTAAATGTCCAATGGTCGCAACCTACTTTCTTCTAGGAGATTCTCTGTGTTCACAGGTCGTGACAAAAAATGTGTACTTGGTCGCGACTAGAATAGAGAGTTAGTAAAATTGTGCATTTTCACTTTAGTCACTCTGCAATTAAGGCAAGGGATTAGCAGCCACGAAGAGAGGGAGGTTATTGTTGCCAGAATTAGTCAAGAACAATCTCATCTTATTCTCTCAACTTCTCCCATCAACCTTGAACCCAATCTTCCACTTTTATTCATTTTTTCAAATATTTCTCCACTTCTGCACTGATTAATTCATCTCTACACCCTTTCTCTTCATTTTTCCATCACATTTTTCTGCTTTTCTTATGGCTTCAACTTTAAAATGTGATTGTAGCATGGTCGAAGCTATAAGAGGCTAGATCTTTTAGCCTCTTGATGATGGACAACATAGTTTAAGCTCATATTACGTCTTCTAACCTTAAATTTAGTATCTGAGTCCTTTATATCATTGACATTTTTATACTGGGTCTAAACTTAATTACAGATCCCTTGTGAAATGACCAAATTTGGATTCTACATGAAAAATTATGTGGGAATGAACCATGAGAGTTTAGTTTGGAAGGATGTAAATCTAAGTCACAAAGTAGAGAAAGAAAGGGACTTAATGGAACCCTAGTCTTGAGAATGGTTTGATTTGAGTTTTGACTTGGTAATTGTCTTGTTATGCCTAGGTTTTGACATTTGTGGAAAGGAGGGATCAAGACAAGAAGGAATTGGCAAAGACACCTAAGAGGTAGCAAGAATACCTTACTATAAACTTATGTCATGTTGTGATTGATATGCTTGCTTGTTATGCATGAAGTTTGGTTGAGCTTAGTATGTTATGCGATGATGTTTATGATGATGATGAGTTATGAATATGTGCAACTCCTTGCAACCCATGTCATGACAATATGCATGTTAGAGTTTGCCTATGTATGATCATGAATTAGCTCCCATTGCATGATAACATATTAAGCATTTCATCAAGCATGCATAACCTTATAGTTTGTATATCTTGCTATTGGGATTTCCATGAAATCTCATTCCTTCCATATGTATATAATCATGCTCTAGGTGATGGAACTTCTCATGGAAGAGAGTAAATGTGAATGAACAATGTATATATGGTCTAGATAGCATGTATTTAACATAGGAGATGTGGTATGGTATGTAAAAACGTATACACTCATTGGAACCATACGAGACCAAACGCTTTCATCGATCATTTGAGTAACTTATCCGACGATTTTTCACGTGAAATTTGGCATGAAGAGAGATAAGATCCAGAGATTTAATTGGACACCAAGAATGCCATATTGGTTAAGTTTTCAAATTGATATGATTTTTCAAAGTTGGACCTAAAATCTGGATCAAGATAAAACAAGTCCTGAGAGGCAGTGAGATTCCTACGAGGTTTTCATATAGCAAATGAATGAATTTTTTCACGAAATTTTATGAGCTTAAATTAGACATATGGAGATTTAAATCAATATGTAAGATAACTCATTTGGAGAAGTATACAAAGAGAAATGAATTTTTGAAAATGAGACACAGAATCTGGAAGTTCAAAATTTACCAAATGAACAGTGATTTTCAATGAATAAACTGATTTCATTTGGACAAGTAAATCTCATTTTCATATTTTACCTTCAAATTTTGATGAAATATCTTTCATTAGAAATTAGAACCACCTTATTTTGATTTTTCTATATTTAATTGTGAATTTCCAAAGTTCATGCTGCAAACTGGAATTACCAAGTGAACAGTACCCGATAGCCTAACTTTTGGAAATTGATATTTCTAAGGTAAAATGGTGTTCCAATGTTCTAAAATACTTCTAATTGAGTATATGTAAGGATGAAATTAAGGATGTTTCAACATCATCATGGGACACCTCACATGCTAGGTGGCACAATGGTGGGGCCCTTGGACACCTCACCAGCTGACTCAGCATTTCCAGAGAATTCCAGAGTCTTGTCTCGTAATAAACGGCTAAGATCGTGCCACGTGTCCTTAGCTTTTTCTTCCCCTATAGATAATGCTATGTGGCGCCTTGTGGCTCCCATGAGGATACCCTTTTTCGCCACCTCATGGCTTCCGGATAAGTCTAAGACTTTATCTGATCACGTCCCCGGTCATCATGCCAACCGAGTAACTTTACTTTATTGAAAAGTCACTAAAATATTATTTTAATGCCACTTTTTCTCACATAATTCATGGGCTACGTTTTTGCACTCTGGAAATGTTATCTTGGGTCTCTGATCAAGCTCAAGTACTCTGATGGCTCAATTCCCAAGAAACATCTCTTGGCAAATTACCAAAATGCCCTTGGTTCCTCTTTATCTACTTTAATGAATCTAGGGGCATTATTGTCTTTTCACATCTTACCAGAGTATTCTCTGACCCTGGTCAACTATTGAAACATCCTCCCTTAGACTCCTCAGAGTACACTTGCGGAAGCAATATTAGCTTGATTATATCTTAACTTAAGCCCAGAAATTTAAAATTTCTACCTTTAAGTTCCTTATTCTGAACCTTTACTTTGAAAACTAATTTATCTCGTTCTACACATCCAAATGAGGCTTATTACCTATCCACGTAATGCCCCAGATGTGTACCACTGGCTCACTAAATTTTGTGGCCAAATTCTTTCATGTACTAGGTCAAACTGAGGTCAAAACACTGCTACCTCAGGACCTGCGAATTTCTCTTTTAATTCCCCATTCACAAATTGAACATGCCAAACAATATTTATTATTAAATAATAAAATATCATACAACAGGACATACACAAAATTCTCCTATTTCTATTACATCTTTTCCTGCCCAAAATTCGGCAGCACAATTGCTAGGTGTCATCTGTACAAAGAACTGAACCGTACTAATTTGGTAATTCCCTCATGAGAACTACCATTCTAAGTAAGTACCCAGGAAAGACTGGATGAACCGGTTAGGTCCACTCACTTCCAGCCTCCTTAGACAGCACCTACGTACAGAGTACTTATCATATTCTAATGTTCAGTCTTAAATTCGGCAGCATAACGACGTCTCTCAAAATCCTTAAAATTCACTTCAACATAATCTCCCTGTAATGGGTTAGATATGGGGAATGAGATTCGAGGGAATCTCAGTAGTAATAATCATAACAATATATGTAATGCAGAGTGACAGTGCTTGCTTGTGATTGTGTACAGATAAGAATGCTGCGTGCTTCCATACTCAATAACATATGATCATAGCATTGTAATAGAGCTTCAAGCATAACATATAAGACAACAATCCAACCAAACAATAGCACAACAGATCACAAAGCCATTACATAAAAGCTAGGATTAGTTACTACCTCAAAAGCTTAGTAGAACTCTACTATCTCTATACTGCTTCCAGCTCCGCCAGAACTTCCTTTCTTCTTTCTTTCTCCTTCTCTCTCTTCTTTCTCTCTCTTTCTCTTGCAAAACCGTGGGATGCATGAAATGGGAGGGGGAGGGGGTATTTATAGTTTCCCTCAATGGCATTCCTGTAATTTTGAAGCTATCTGAACATGTGGTCCTGGTTTTTCCTGGAATTTCCTATTTTCTTTTATTCCTTTTTACTGCATCATCCAGGACACCTCAGTGGACACCTCAGCGGACACCCCAGCAGCACATTTCTCACATGTCTAAAACCCGGGACACCTCATCAGCTGACTCAGCCTGCTGACTCACCGGTCCAGAGTCTTGCACCGTAATACGTGTCCTTAACTTTTCTTCTTCCTCTAAGATTGCGCCATGTGGCACCTGGAAGGGACCTTTCGCGCCTTCCAATGCTATCCAGATAAGTCCAGGACTTTATCTGATCACCTTCTCGGTTATCATGCCGACCGAGTAACTTTACTTTATTGAAACAACATTAAAATAGTATTTTAATGCCACTTTTTTCCACATATCACTGGGCCTACGTTTTTGGGCTATGGGAATGTTATCTTGGATCCTGATCAAGCCCAAGTACTCTGATGGCATGATTCCCAAGAAACACCTATTGGCAAATTACCAAAATACCCTTAGTCTCTCTTTCTTTACTTTGTGAGGTCTAGGGGCATTATTGTCTTTTCCCATCTTACCAAAGTATTCTTTGACCCTGGTCAACTATCCAGATAACTTCCCTGGACTGTCTAACCTTAGGCAAATGACCAAAATACCCTTTACTCATTCTTCAGCTGTTCTATAACATAGGGGCGTTTTCGTCATTTTGCACCTTTTTCTCGGACACCGACCCCTTTTACCACTGAACTGCTATTATGGGCCTGGGTCTTCCCTGGTGTCACTATGGGCCTTAGAAAACATTGTATGGCCTCTGGCCACAGTCCGATCATCTCTATTCGGACTGCCTTTCCTTTTGCCGATTATAACTGTAAATTCCCATCTTCAGGAATTTTTACAGAAAAATCGGGACCTCAAATCAAAATTCTGTGTTGCGTCATTCAACCCGGAATCCTTTTCTCTATCTCTCGGTATTTTTAGATATTTTATCCGGACCGGGCTATTTTGGCCTGAAAGTACGCTCTCGCGCACACTTTTCAAAAATGACCATTTTACCCTTGGTCATATTTATAATTCTTTCATATAGATAGAGACCTCATATGCATATTTCACAGTTCAGTGAAATGATCAGCATAATTTTCTCTATTTTCTGGCAAAATATGGTACTCATCGGCTACAGCCCGATATTTCCTATAATTACGATTATGCCCCTGCATTCTCTTTCTGGCCTCGTTACTCATCTTCTCATCCTTCATCTTAAGTTCTAGAAATTCTCTTTCAATAACTCATCCCTTAAACTCTTCGAGAGTCATCGTTAATTGAAAGGCTTGACAACCCGCACATATCAGGTTATCTTACACAGGAGCCAGCCCATATCAAGCTACCTGCAGAATTCCTAGGCTTAAGACTTAGGACATTCCTCACATTCCTCATTTTGAACCTAGGTGAACTATCCCGATTCTGTAGGTTAAAGACTTAACTCATCTTTAAATCCTGAAGGACTTACTCATCCCTCAGATTCCTACAAAATACAGGTAAGTAATCCGCCCATATCAGATTACCACCCTAGGACTACGGGTTTAGCAGCCTGCCCATATCAGACTACTTCCCAGTTCTCCTAGACCAAAAATCGGGATGTTACAGATGGCCAATCGGAGAGAACAATCCAAACGCTAGAAGATATGTTGAGAGCATGTGTTTTGGATTTCAAAGCCAGCTGGGATGTCCATCTACCACTCATAGAGTTTGCGTATAATAATAGTTATCAGGCTAGCATCCAGATGGCACCCTTTGAAGCACTCTATGGACGTAAATGTAGATCCCCTTATGCTGGCTAGAGTTGAGCGAGAGGAGAATGCTTGGTCCTGATCTAGTGGATCAAACTTCAAAATAGATCGCAATGATTAGACAAAGATTGCTAATGGCTCAAAGCAGACAGAAAAGCTATGCAGATGTTAGAAGGAAGCCGTTGGAGTTTGAAGAAGGAGAGCATGTATTCCTTAAGTTAACTCCAACTATGGGAGTCGGGCGATCGATCAAAGTGAAGAAGTTACATCTAAGATACATCGGACCATTCAAAATTCTCTCAAAGGTGGGGACAGTAGCCTATAGATTAGCTCTTCCTCCAAATCTTAGCCAGATACATGATGTGTTTCATGTTTCCCAATTAAAGAAGTATGTTCCAGATCCATCTCATGTAATTGAGCAAGATGAAGTCGCACTACGAGATGATCTGACCTATGAGGTTGGACCAGTATGAATTGCTGATCGAAAGGTCAAGCAGATACGTAATAAGCAAATCCCTCTAGTAAAAGTGATTTGGTAAGGTTTAACTGAACATGAAGCTACATGGGAAACAGAAGAAAAGATGAGGGGGAAGTATCCGGAGTTGTTCCTATAGGGTATGTGTAATGTAAATTTTGAGGACGAAATTTGTTTTAAGGGGGAGAGAAATGTAATATCCCTAATTTTCTGTACTGATTTATATGTACTAATTGAATGAAACATATGAATTATTTTTCAGGAAAAATATGTGGTTATTTATGTAAAGAAAGGGATTAAATTGAAAAAGAAAGGAACTGAAAGGACTTGATTGCAATTATGGAAAGTTTAACGCTAAGAAGGAAAGGTAGACAAAAATGTAGGGTCTTAAAGTGTAATTTTAGCCAAATAAAGGGACTTAAGTGCAAAGAAGAAAAAGTTCCCTGGGGCTAAAGTATAATTAAAGAAAATTAGGCCAGAAGTGGTTTGGACTGCCCGAAAGTATTTCAGTCCCAGATCTCACCAGTAGAGAGAGCAAGTGACGCTGGGTAATCCTGCTTAATACAGGAATTTTTCAAGACTCCAGATAGCCAAAATTGATCTGATAGTCTAAAAGTTATAAAAATTCCTACCGGATATCTTAGATTTCAGATATAAGTGAGAAAATACAAGATGATGCGTCCTGATAGGGCGGATGTCAGGAAACTGACATAATACTGATAGGAGGTCTGTAGGAAAAGTTATTCATAAATTAACAAATACAGACGGGAGTGTGAGGCCTCCGGAGATCCGATTAGGAAATTTATCGGTATTTAAAATAGGGACTGAATGAGTTCGGATGACTTCAGTTAGATAACTGTTATAACCCACAGGGATGCCTAAACACAGTAGGCCAGTGTATCTGGTAAAAGGACCCGGTGTCCGGGAATGTGTATTAATGGTGTATAATAGATAAAATACTCGATGAACATGGACGGGGGAAGATTCCTCGTAATGCGTGCCATAAAGGTAATGGACTCTTAAAGGCTCAATAATGGCGCCATCAAAGGCCCAATAAAACTCTTGGACTGATAGGTGGGCCAGTGTCCAGCAGAACCCCGGAAAAGTGCGAAATTACGAAAATGCCCCTGTGTAGTACTAAAGGGGTAGTAGGTGTATGAAGGGCATTTTGGTCATTCTGGACAGGCCTAGAAGCCAAGACATACACAGGTGAGGTTAACCAGAGTCAGTATATGTCTTGACAGGGTACAGAAAGGTGTAAAATGACAATTTTACCCTTAGGGTTAAGATAGTGCAAGAAAGGGCACTCAGGGGTATTTTGGTCATTTCGCAGGGGATCTGTAATTGAGTTTAGACCCAGTATAAAAATGTTAATGATATAAAGGACCCAAATACTAAACTTAAGTTCAGAAGACATAATATGGATTTTCAGAAAAATTAGATTTAGAAAACAGTCTAGTTTTCGAGGAGACGGACCGGGCCAGTACCGGATTGGACCGAAAATCTTCCAGAAGGCTTCTTGCTCCTCAAATTGTGCCATGTGAAAAATGTGAGGGGTGAGGTGTCCCTTGATGATGCAGTAAAGGGGAATAAAGAAAAATAGGAAATTCCAGAAAAATCAGGGCCACAAGTTCAGATGGCTTCAAAATTACGAAAATACCATCCATCAAAACTAAAAATACCCCCCTTGCCTTCATTCATCACGCCAAGAAGCAAGCTTAGAGAGATAAGGAAGTTCTTGAGAGAGAAAGTGATGAAAAGAAAGAAGAAAGGAAGTTCTGGCGGAGTTGAAAGCAGTAGAGAGGTTCTGGAGTTCTGTTAAGCTTTTGAGGTAGTAACTAATCCTAGCTTTTATGTAATGTCTTTGTGATTAGTTGTGCTATTGTTTGGTTGGATTGTTGTCTTATATGTTATACTTGAAGCTCTATTACAATGCTATGATCATATGTTATTGAATATGGAAGCACACAGCATACTTATCTGTACACAGTCACAAGCAAGCACTATCACTCTGCATTACATATATTGTTATGATTATTACTACTGAGATTCTCCCGAATCTCATCCCAAATAACACATTACAGGGGAGGCTATGTCGAAGTAAATTTTGGAAATTTTGAAAGACGCCGTTATGCTGCCGAAATTCTGGCAAAGTGGCAAAGAAAGAAACTGATACGTACTGTGTATGTAGGTACTGTCTAAGGAGGCTGGAAGTGAGTAGATCTAGCCGATTCATCCAGTCTTTCCTGGGTACTTACGTAGAATGGTAGTTCTCACGGGAATTACCGAATCGATACAAGATCAGTTACTTTCTAAAGACGAAGCATAGCTGTTGTGCTGCCGGATTTCAGGCAGAAAAGATGTATTAGAAATATAAGAATTTTGTACATGTTATGAGGAATAACAACTTATTAATTATTAATGAGTATGGTTTGGCATGCTTGACTGATATATGATGGATGTATGGATATGTATGCAAAGTTGAAATGCTGAAATTTACCACTATGAACAGTAACACGTGGTGACCTAATGATGTTTGACCCATGATTAAAAATAGTAAATGGATGAATAAATATATGAAATTTTTATAGTAAATAGTAGACATATTAAGCTTCAATTTTATATATAGTATTCCTCGTTTGGATGTCTACACATGAAGTTATAAATTATCAAAGTTGGGACCAGAATGCTGGATTTAGGGGGGAAACGTGGGATGAACAGTAACATTATAATGTTGACCTATGTTGACTTGGTCAAAGAATGAGCAATGAGTGATTTTTCCCTAAACTATAATTGAGTTAGCTTCATGTAGCAATTAGAACCACTTCATTTAAATTTTTCTATAATTAATTATGATTTTCCGAAGTCAGGCCACTCATCTGGAATTTACATAGTGAATAGTACACAAGAAGAGAAAAATTTCAGATTGAGAAATTTGACTTCAATGACCTTGAAAGTAGTTCTAAATGCTACCAAATGATCCCTATAATGTACGAAAGTAAGGACGTTTCATTTTGGTATCAGAGCAAAGGATTCTAGCTTAGAAAATGCTATGAATAGATGATTTATAGATAGATATACCATGATAAAGCTATCATAATTGACACTTAGTTAGTGATTGCAGGATGACTAGATATAGATCCGGATCCAAAACCACGGTGAACCAATGGGATCCTAGACCAGAGGTCTCTAGTTCGGATAGTTCGGAAGAGGAGATAATGAGCAATGATTCTGATCCTTGGATACCACCAGTAGTTAGTGACTCTGTAGTTGACAATTCTTCAGTAGGATCAAATTTTATGGTGGATGATCAGGAGGAGATGGTGATGGAAGGTCCTATTCCTACCATCCCAATAAATATGGTACCTCCAAACATAGCAGTCATTTTAGGATCCAGTCAAGTACCTGACCAGGCTGAGGTGCCAATTCCCAGTAAGCCCAGAGTGGCACTAGTAGAGATACCTTTGGGAGATCTGATCATAAGGATGGTACCATGGAGGAACCTGAGTAGAGAATAATTTAAGAGATCAGCAGTATTAGCCCGATAGCTATATGAGCTGAGGCAGACTCTAGTCAGAAATGTAGATCAAGATTATATATGGTTTATCAGAATTTTATCACAAGGGTAAAAGCCATATATCAAGCCTAGGATCCAAATGTGTTAACCCTGAGGCTTTGGCTAGAAATTATGGATGATGTGTTGCCAACTACTCCTACCTGGAGAATAGAGTTGGATCGATATTTTGACGAAGAACCGTATTGTACTGTATCCGACTGGATCTACTTGGTAGGAGAGTTTATTAGAATAAAGTTTAAAAAGGACTAGGGTATGATAGAGAGGGTAATGTTCTCAATGTACGTAATGTATAAAAAATAATTCATATATTTCATTCAATCTATACATATAAATTAGTACAGAAAATTAGGGATATTACATGGTTCTTGACTTGGTATATATAATTAGGGAGGAGGCTCATGAGACTATGTGCAAAGAGTCTCAAAGGAGGGTCTATGTGGTAGGTAGGGAGGTTCATTGTTGTTAGGATACGCTAGATCACCAAAGAGGAGGATGAATTGGGTGTTTGTGAAATTTTAAAACTTTGCCGAAACTCTTTTGAAATTCTTTTGCAATATGATAAGTGAAATACATAATCTTGAAAACTTTGATAAGATAATTGAAATCAGTTGCTGAAAATATAAAGAGTTAAAGAAGGGGAAAATCACACAGAATAATTATCCTGGTTCGATTATTCCTTGACCTACGTCCAGTCCTCAACTCCCACTGAGATTTATAATCCACTATCTCCCCAAGATTATAACAGGTTCTTGGTAGCCTTTACAACCTCAATTTTAATGGCTAATTAAGAACCTCCTCAATCCTAAGGTAATACCACTCTCTAGTAGTAGCATTCCCCTTTACAAAGAAAGAGTAAATCCCACCTTGAATCCCCGATTCCAAGGTTTGCTCTCAGATTTGGATAAAAATGATGAAATATAAAACTCTCTCAGATAGAGTAAATGATACATTGTAGTATATGATATTTGTCTCTCTCAAGATATGATGGTACAGAATAAAGAATAGAGAGTTAGAGGCTTTCTTAGTCTAACGATGTTTTCATTATGATGATGCATTCATAGATCTTTTTTTTGTCTTCTTGAATGCTCTCTTATTTATAGATGAAGTTGAGCTTTTGACTGTTGAGTATAATCTATTTCTCTGTTGAGCTTTTCTTCTTCCATTGAGAATATGTCTGTTGGAACTAGTCGTTGATGCTTTTGACACAATGTGCCTTTTTACCGTTGAGAGTCCGTTGGCATTAATCTTTATCTAATCTCATTCTAATCATGCCTTTAGATACCTTAAATGAAGTTTGACACAATTAAGAGAATTTCTAGTAATAATCGATCAGCACTTGACTCTCTTCCATCTTCTGATTATCTTTGAGTTCAAGAACAATTGTCAATTTTCAATTATCATAACTTACTCTATTTAATTCCAAACATAGCAAATGACCTATCCCCATAAATATCTTTGTGTCTAATTTCTAATGAACAAAGTTTGACTCTAAAATTCATTGTAGACAGAAAGATATGATCAATTTAGTGAGTATTGGTTATGATCAAAGCTTTAATCCTATATTCCATAGTATGAATGGAATATCTCCCTTATATGAGACTCTTTGGTAATGAAATTCGTGTCATTGAACCGTATTCTGAGTCTAGTTTCATATTAATTAAGTTTCACCTTAATCGGATATGTATATCTTGAGATATGGTCAAAATACTCAACATATGTCAACTCTGAGCATAATAACATACTTAAAAATGAAGAGATTAATCGATTAGTTAATGGATTAATGATAATTAATCGATTAATTTAGCAAAACAGATATATTTGAGTTGATTTATCGATCATCATATTCTCCTTTTGCTATTCCTTTACTCCTTTGTTTAGACGATCAAGAGTTCAATTAATTCCTTAATTCTTGAACTTGATTAGTCAAATTCATAGTCGATTGATTCCTTCTTCTTTTAATGTCTTCTTTAGAGTTCCTCCATATTAATTGAATCCAAATTCAATTTTTCCACACTAAAAAATATGTTGTATTAATCAATTAATCATCATTAATTCGATCAATATTTCAATTAATGAGAGAAACAGAAAATAGAACATCGCATTGATCCAAATTTTTCAATCATATATAATGCAATAAGTATCTCAAAAGATATATAATGAAGAATGTGGAGAAACATATGTATTCATATCTGGAACAATCATATAAATGCAAACAGAGAAATATATTTGAAATATATGAAGTTAATCGATAACTAATCGATTAATATAAATTAATCAAATACCTAGTCGTTTAATATCTCTGGAATAATTGAAACAGAAATATTTTTAACAAAAATTAATCGAACAATTAATCCATTAATGTAAATTAACTGATTAATTAATCAATTAATGAATTCATATTTTTTATTATGGATTAATGTAAATTAATCGATTAACTAATCGATTAATAGAGTTATCTTTGTTCAAAGGAAAAGCTGTTCTCGATAGAGTAATCGAATAACTAATCGATTAATTATAATTAATTGAATACCTAATCGATTAATTGACTTATTTTTTCAAATCCAGAAAGCAACTTCAATACATTAATCGAACAGGCAATCGATTAATAGTTACTCATTAATCAAACAACTAATCTATTAATTGACTTTCTTTTCATTTTTAGAGAGCAACTTTATTACATGAATCAAATAGTTAATCCATTAATATAGATTAATCGATCAATTAATCTATTAATTATTCAAGAGACACAAGTTTGACAAATTAATCTAACAGTTAATGGATTAATTCAAACAACTTCAAAAAAAAAACTACTTAGTTTGGCATAATCAAATCATGGATTCTAACAAAATTGATTTCCAAAACATTATCAAATAACATTGACAATCATTCTTCAAATAATCATTTGTCAAAACACAATATCAATACCATCAATCAAACTTGGTATAGACAATATTTGGTCTCATCAAACTAAAAATCTTTTAGTATCTTTAAAACAAACTTGGCATATATTTAACAACTTTGGCATCATCAAAATATATAATTAATCAATCTTGTATTAAAAATAGTTTGTACAAGAAATTGAATCAAATGCTGCTCTAAATAAATCAAGTGTGAATGCAGTAACTGAACTTCAAACGTGTTGTGACAAGCTTCATTTCTCCCCTATTTGTTAAAGCTTTAAAATCATTTTCTCAAAGATATTATAAAACCACTAAAGACTTCATTTAACCTTTTAACATTACTGAAAACTTTTTGCCATTTGTCATCATCAAAACATTCCAAATATCTCCTCCTTTTTTATGATAGCAAATCCTTAATGAAAAATAATATTTTCCATGTCTAATTTCTCCCTTATTTGTCATTAGCAAAAAGTTTGAATGATATCAAATGTAAGATTCAATACTCTCCCTTTGATGAGTAATATATTATCCTTTTCACTTAAAGTGATGCAAATATAAGAGATAAAGTAAGGTATGAGGAATATGAATAAGAAAAATGGCATGATGCAATGTTTAAAAAAATAGAGGGTTGAGAGATGCTCATTTGATTTTAGCAACATATTTTATTGATCTTTAAAATCCTGTGTCTTCCTCTCTTGCTTCTTCAGAACATTAAGTCTTCTAATGCACAACTCTGATTCTTGTTTACATAAATTAGTTCTTTGCACTAAGTTGAGTTTTCTTGGATTGCTCAAATTCCAAGTGTAAGTGACTTTTGCAGCTTTACATTTTAGGTATATACCCCAAATATTATTTGTGAACTTGCAACTCTAGTACCAAACCTATGCAGCTTTGAATGCCTTCTTGGTATTTCTACCTTTTGAACCAGTGGCTATATATCAAAGTATCCTTGTAGCTTATTAATTCTCCTGTAATGATCTTAAAATATTTTTTTGCACAGAGAATGGTTAGTGTCACATCCTAATTTTTCCCTATATGTATAAGACTGATAGAGCAAAAATGTTTGGAAAAGATTGTGATGATGAATAGAAAGAAAAAATAATGATTAGACAAAGCTATAAAGAAGATGGACTAAAATGAAAACTCTAAGAGTTCTATGATGCAAAAATGAAAGTAGACAAAAGCTTTAGGCCATTACGTATAATTATGAAAAGTTGAGGACCTAAAGTGTAATTTTCAAAAGTTTAAGGGTAAAATGATAATTATAGAAAGTTGAGCTGAAAAAGGTCCAAAAATGCCCAAAATCAGTTTAGTCCCAAATTTTCCTAGTAAATATATAAAATTATTCTGATCAGTTTAACGCAACACAGAATTTTGATTTGAGGTCCCGATAAATTGATATAAATTTTTCAAGAAAGGAAAATTAGTACAGTATCCTCTGGACCTCAGAATCAGATGAAATTTGATGGTAAATTCTTATAATTAATATAAGAATTCATGAAACTAGCAGAACTCAAAAGGGTGTTATGTGGAATTTATAATAGAATTTACAGTGGATTAAAATACTCTATAAGTGATTTTCGAGGAATTTATTGGGAGTTAAGCCCACGAAGGTAGCGGATCACATAGAAGGTCCAAAATGGTTCCTTATAGGCCCAATAATATTTTCAGATGAGGTTATGGGCCAGTGCTAATTAAGGCCCACAAAATGTAAAATTATGAAGAAGAAGGGCATTTTGGAGCCACTGTGTTGTACCATTGAGCAAGAGATAGAAGAAGGGCATTTTGGAGCCACTGTGTTGTACCATTGAGCAAGAGATAGAAGAAGGGCATTTTGATCATTTGACTAAGGTTAAAAAGTCAAGGAGAGTTCCCATAATAGTTGACCAAGGTCAGGGAATACTCTGATGATGTATGAAAAGACGATAATGCCCTAGAGATAATAAAGTAAATAAAGAAGAACCAAGCGATATTTTGGTAATTTGCCAAGGGATCTGTAATTAAGTTTAGACCCAGTCTAAGAATATCAATGGTAGGAAGAATTTAGACACCGGATTTAAGATCAGAAAGCATATTATGGAATCTCAAGAAAATGAGAGTTATAAAACAGTCTGGTTTTTGGGGGAATCGGACTGAGCTGGTACCGGATTGGACTAGAATTTTTCCGGATGCTTCTCTCACTTGGAATTTCACCACATGTTCTATGAGGTGTCCCTTTATGATGTCATGGATGATGTCTTATTTGGCTTTTAGGATAAGCTTTATTCAAGAGTAAATATGAGCCATTAGATCAAATAGTGCACAAAGTGATCTTGGCCTTCCATTTTCCATGGGATTTTTCTATAAATACCCCCATATTTTCTGCTCAAACCCATGGATGAAGAACCCTTGGAGAGGCTATGTCAAAATGCAAACTCAAGCCAAGATAAAGAAGAATCCAAGGTCCAAAGTTCAAGCTAGCTAGAGATTAAAGGTAAGCAACCCAAAGTTCAAGCTAGATAAAGATTAAAGGTAAGCAATCTATCCTAATTTTCCTCTAATTTGGGGGATTGAACTTAGGGTTTTTGTAGAAGAAAGTTGAGATTTACCTAGGATATATGTGCTATCCAAAACCCTAGATGAAAGGAGAAAGAAGAAATTAAAGTTAGAGTTATGTGATTAAAGCTTAAACAAGCTAGTTGGATGATTGGTTGTTGAATCAAGTTGATATTCTTGAATTTGCCATGGAAGAGATCTTTTAGTTTGCACTGTTCATGATAGAAGGAGATGGAATTTCAATGATCTAATGCTTCCATTGAATTTATATGATAATTTTTTGTAATATTGGATAGGTTTTGAACCTTGGAAGCATTGGAATTGAAAGTTTTAATTCTTGGAAGTCTTCTCTATTACTGTTCACTCATATAAATAGTGATTGGAATTTCATGATTTTGTTGCTTCCAATGATTTTAAAATGAAAAGTTGTGTGGAATAAAGTAGACAAACAAGTATTGGAAGCATTGGAATGAAAATGAAATTTTTTGGAAGGATTATGTATGTTTTTCAGTTCTATCCAGTAGGCCATGAAGGAGCTGGAATTTCATGATTCTAAGTTCATAAATGGATTCAAAAGATAAAATTTTATAGGGTAAAGTCAAGACATCAATTGATTCAAAGGCCAAGTCAGTTATTAAAGATTAAGGAAAGTTAATGTAGTTAAGTGAGCTCAATATTCAAGAGAAGTTAGATCCTAATGAATGGATGATTATGTGATGTTAGAATTTGATTGTGGACTCAAAAGAGGCAGCCACACATCAAGGAGAAGTAAGAAGCAAAAGGCAAAGATAAAGTAAAAGAAAGTCAAGCATATGAGGTAATAAACTTATCCTAAACTTTATGTATTGAATGTTATCCTTGGTTATGCTATGGCTTTGTTGAATTTGGTTGTATGTGTTTATGATTAAAGCTCTGTCTCTATGATTACTTTGGCCAATTGTATTTCATATGATACATGGAAGCATGCACATTTCACAATGTTAACACTTTCACAAGCAAGTACAAGTATTTACATGAATGCTGCATTGTTTAATACTGTTTGCTACTGAGATTTTCTCAAAAATCTCACCCCCTCCATGTAATCCCAATCCCAACAGGTTTATGAATGATGAAAGAGGATGAAGAAGCATGAAGAGAAGTTAGGGATTGGATAATATAAATGTTATGTGAAGAATTATTATATGTAATACTGTATATGACCAATTTGAATAGTAATGTTCATGATGTAATAAAAACTAGTAAATGATGAAATAAATATATGAAATTTTACAAACACTTAGTTAACATTTCAAGATTTGTTTTGACACTAAATGCACCTTATTTCAATGTCAGTACAAAGAGAATAAATTTTCCAAAGTCAGGGCCCAGAATCTATTTCTAGAATTTTTGACCAAATGAATAGTAATCTTTGACGATTAAACTATATTAATTGGATAAGAATTTGGTCAAGAACTTATTTTTTTTCTTAAATTTTAAGATGTTAGCTTCAAGTAGAATTTTGAACCAATTCATTTCAATTTTTTTAGAATTAATTATTATTTTTCAAATTTTGTCGCCTAATCTGGAATACCATATGAACAAAAACTCAAGAAAAGTAAAAATTTCAGATTTAGCTAATGGACTTCCAAGGTCTTGTAAGTGGTTCTAAATATTACCAAATTGTCCCTAAGATGTACGAAAGTAAGACTGTTATATTTTGGTATTAGAGTAGAAGTTTCTAGCATCAGATGGGATAGTCCCTAGACCCTAACTCTAAATAGTAAGTATTTTGCTAAGTTAGGGTATTTGTTGGGATAGTTAGCATTACTTGTTTAAGAAAATCTTGCAGGAATAGATATAGAATTTCATAAAGTTAAGTCAGAGCGATTAGTTAATAAGGGAGATCCCCGACCAGTAATGACTTATGAAGAGAGTTTAGATGATAGTATAAGGGATCAGTCAAGAAGGTCTATAGTAGAATATCTCATAGATATTTCTGTAGACTCAAACATGTAGTCTGGAGATTATGTATAGGTTCATCCTGATGGTGAGTATGCACTAGACGATGATGAGTCTAGTAACTCTATACAGTATGAGTTTGTGGGAGTGCCATCTAACCTTGATGTAAGCTTTATTCCTCTTATGAGAGGACATATTACGGCTGAGGAAGCTGAGTACTAGTACTGGATTATAGGTAGACCAAATATTATTCCTCCTCCACCAGAGTTTGAGGATAAATTTGATATGAGTAACCTATAATAGTACCTTAATCCAGAGATCCAGTCACAGTCTATGATAGTCCCTTCTTATTCTCGCAGTCAAGGAATATATGATGTTATAAATAAAGATTATAGGGATATTCCTGGTCCTAGTCAACCCCAGCTTTCTTTGCCAAAGAAAGATAATGTTGACTATATCAGTCTCAAGAAAGCTATGAAAAGTAAACTACTCAGTTTAGGTCAAGAGATGGATAGAAGTAGAGATCAAGAGCAGTCAGTCTACTTGTATTTTCTCAATATTGTAGTAGGGATGATAGACAGATATTCAATGGAGGGCATGAATCTGAATCAGGTTTACATTTTAGAATACTGGCATGAGATGGTAGTAAGTCAGATACTACCATATACCCTTACGTAGCATGTAGAGCTAAGTGAGTTTTTGGCGAATGATCCGCCAATTGATATACAGGGGTGGCATTTTCGTATGCAGAAGTACTTACAGTTCACTATCCCTTAGAAAAGAATTTAAATTGAGTTCAGGGGTAATATACATATGTAAACAGTGTAAAGTAAAGTAATTACATAGATGTATAATAGTTACGACATACCCCGTATATGTAGTTGATATGTATGTAATGTATGTACAAATATTGTGATGACATGAAATATAAGTTTTGATATGATATAATGAAATGATAGTTGATTGAACATCTATGTGAATTTGTTCTTTGTTACTTAATGCTTATTGAGTGAAGAGATTAGATAGAGCAATTCTTGGTACCAAATGTTGGTAACAGATCAGGGTACATTATGAGTAAATCATTTGCTCTAAAATTCTTTTGAATAAAATGATAAAATCTTTGAAGAATAAATTCTATCTCTATCGTGTAGAAGCTTTCGAGAAATAATGTTTCTTTTGGAATACGGTTTTTATACAATTTCTCAAAGATTTGATAAAGACATATGCCTCAGTCGAAAAACACACTAGTCAAACTAGATTCAACTAAATCAATCAAATGAGGTTTTTCAAATCAGTTTCATACCGTAAATTGATTTTCAAATAAAGTATATGAACTTTTATAAAATCAAAATGATTTGATGCATCAATTTAAAATATAATTTTGGATTGTACATTAATCAACTATATGTTCGATTAATATTCAATAATTAATCAGTTAATCGATTAATTTCACATATAAGCACACATCAATATTTAACATTGATTAATCGATTAGGTGTTCGATTAATCACCATTAATTGAACTGTTAATTGATTAACTCTATAATAATAAAATTATTCAACATATTTATCACTGATTAATCGATTAGCTGTTTGTCTAATCTCAATTAATAGAATAGTTGATCTATTAATTCTATAAAACATAACTCACAGACATACATTAGTAGATTAATTAATCAATGAACACACATATTTCACAAAATTAAAAACAATATGATAATTGTTGAAGGATGAGGATGCAAAATTTTTTTGAGAAACAATGCTTCCTTGTAAATAAAATTAATCAAAAGATGAAAATTTGAAAACATGTTTGAAAACTTGTTAAAACATATGATTTTGTTAAAACCATGGAAGTTAGCAAATTATAGAAAAAATATAAAATAGCTTCACTTTGAAAGATCAAGTTGGATAACATGTTAAATATCAAAGTTAACACGTTAGAAAATTTTTCAAGATCAAAATTCATATGGATAAGTGTTAGCTATAAAGGCTTTTCATGATAGAGATTAAAAGGCTTTGCTCATACTGAAATACTGGATTTTAAAACACTAATTGTTGGAGATTGTGCCCTAGGGGACAATCATTGTATTATGAACATTATTGATTTTAAAAAACTACTCAGGCTTTGCTCATACTATCGAGTACTGTTCATTTTACTGTTCACTTAGTAATTTCAGTTTGCAACATGAACTTTGGAAATTCATAATTAAATCTAGAAAAATCTAAATGAGGTGGTTCCAATTTATAATGAAATCTCTTTAATTAAACTTTGAGAGAAAAATATGAAAATGAGATTTCCTTGTCCAAATGAAATCAGTTTATTCATTGAAAAATACTGTTCATTTGGTGAATCTTGAACTTCCAGATTCTGTGTCTCATTTTCAAAATTTCATTTCTCTTTGTATACTTATCCAAATGAGTCGTGTTCACATGGATTTAAAGCTCCATATGTCTACTTTAATGTCATAAAATATCGCGGAAAAATTCATTCATTTACTATATGAAAACCGCGTATGAATCTTGCTGCCTCTTAGGGCTCGTTTGATCTCGATCCAGATTTTAGGTCCAACTTTGAAAAATCATATCAATTAAAAAACTTAACAAAATTAGGCGTTCTTGGTGTCCAATTAAAGCTCTGGATCTTAGATATGTTCATACCAAATTACATGTGAAAATTCGTCGAATAAGTCACTCAAACGATCGATGGAAATGTTCTTCCTCGGTGGGTTCCAGTGAGTGCATACGTTTTTACATACCATACAATCTTCCCTAGGTTAAATACATGCCATCTAGGTCATATACACATTATTCATTCACAATTACCCTCTTCCTTGAGAAGTTCCAGCACCTAGAGCATGATTATATACATATGGAAGGAATGAGATTTCATGAAAATCTCAATAGCAAGTCATACAACTATAAGGTTGTGCATGCTTGATGAAATGCCTAACATGTTATCATGCAATGGGAGCTAATTCATAATCATAAATAGGCAAACTCTAACATGCATACTGTCATGACATAGATTGCAAGGAGTTGCACTTATTCATAACTCATCATCATAATCACAATCATCATCACATAACATATCATGCTCAACCAAACTTCATGCAGAACAAGCAAGCATATCAATCAAACAACATAAGTTTATAGTTAAGTATTCTTGCTACCTCTTATGTATCTTTGTGAGTTCCTTCTTGGCTTGATCCTTCCTTCCCACAAATGTCAAAACCTAGGAATAATCAAACAATCATCAAGTTACAACTCAATTCAAACCATTCTCAAGACTAGGGTTTCATTAAGTCCCTTTCTTTCTCTACTTTGTGACTTAGGTTTACATCCTTCCAAACTAAACTCTCATGGTTCATTCCAACATAATTTTTCATGTAGAATCCAAATATGCATTCAAAAATTCCATAATCCAATTCCCTCTTTCACTTCTGTTCAGCACCGAAAAGTGACCTCTTGTTTCCCAAAAATTCTCATTTTGATTCCAATGCTTCCAATACTTGTTTCCCTATTATAACCCCACACAATTTTCCATTTTAAACTCATTGGAAGCATCAAAACCATGAAATTCCAACATATAAACAGTGATTGTGTACTACACAGAACAGAACATGATCTTGGATTCACAAACATACTTGAATTCCTAAGCCATTACCACTTGATTCTAGCTTGTTTGGGTCCACAAAATTTAAGCCTCAAAAACCACTTAAACTCAAGAGCAAATTGTAACATTCCGATTTTTGGGTCTAGGAGAACTGGGAGGTAGTCTGATATGGGCAGGCTGCTAAACCCGTAGTCCTAGGGTAGTAATCTGATATGGGCGGACTACTTACCTGTATTTTGTAGGAATCCGAGGGATGAGCTAAGTCCTTTAGGATTTAAAGATGAGTTAAGTCTTTAAGCTACAGAATCGGGACAGTTCACCTAGGTTCAAAATAAGAAATGTGAGGAATATCCTAAGTCTTAAGCCTAGGAATTCTGCAGGTAGCTTGATATGGGCTGGCTCCTGTGTAAGATAACCTGATATGGGCGGGTTGTCGAGCCTTTCAATTAACGATGACTCCCGAAGAGTTTAGCGGATGAGTTATTGAAAGAGAATTTCTAGACCTTAAGATGAGGGATGAGAAGATGAGGTTAAGATGCCAAAAAGAGAATGCAAGGGCATAATCGTAATTATGGAAAAGATCAGGCTGGTAGCCGATGAGTACCATATTTTGCGAGAAAATAGAGAAAATTATACTGATCATTTCACTAAACTGTGAAATGTGCATATGAGGTCTCCATGGGTATGAAAGAATTAGAAATGTGACCAAGGGTAAAATGGTCATTTTTGAAAAGTGTGCGCGGGAGCGTACTTTCAGGAAAAAATAGCCCGGTCCGAATTAAATATCTAAAAATACCGGGAGATAGAGAAAAGGATTCCGGGTTGAATGACACAACACAGAATTTTGATTTGAGGTCCCAATTTTTCTGTAAAAATTCTTGAAGATGGGAATTTACAGTTATAATCGGTATAGGAAAGGCGGTCCGAATAGAGATGATCGGACTGTGGCCAGAGGCCATACAGTGTTTTTTAAGACCCATAGTGACACCAGGGCAGGCTCAGGCTCATAATAGCAGTTCAGTGGTAAAAGGGGTGGGTGTCCGGGAAAAAGGCGCGAAATAACGAAAATGCCCTTATGTTATATAATAACTGAATAATGAGTAAAGGGTATTTTGGTCATTTAACTATGGTTAGACAGTCAATAAAGGATATCTGGATAGTTAACCAGGGTTAGAGAGTACTCTGGTAAGAGGTGAAAAGACAATAATGCCCCTAGACTCATTAAAGAAAAGAAAAAGGAACCAAGGGCATTTTGGTAATTTTCCAAGGGGTGTATCTTGGGAATTGGGCCATCAGAGTACTTGGGCTGGATCAGAGACCCAAGATGATATTCCCAGGCCCAAAAACGTAGCCTAGCATAAATGTGAGAAAAAGTGGCATTAAAATAATGATTTAGTGACTTTTCAGTAAAGTAAAGTTACTCGATTGGCACGATAATCGAGGAGGTTATCAGATAAAGTCTGGGACTTATCTGGATAGCATTGGATGGCGTGAAAGGTGCCAGCAAGATGCCACATGGCGCCAACATAGAGGAGGAAGAAAAAGTTGATGACACGTGGCACGATCTCAGCCGTGTATTCCGGTGCAAGACTCTGGAACTATCTGGAAACACTGAGTCAGCTGATGAGGTATCCCAGGAGTTTGCAATTTTGCCATGTGACATATGAGGTGTCCCATGAGGTGCCCATGAGGTGTCTCTTGGGATGATGTCATGATGATGTAGTAAAGGGAATAAAGAAAAATAGGAAATTCCGGAAAAATCAGGGCCACAAGTTCAGAAGGCTTCAAAATTACGAAAATGCCATTCACCAAAACTATAAATACCCCCTTACTCTTCATTATGCACGGCCAAGAGCCCTTTTAGAGAGATAAGGAAGTTCTAGAGTTCTGCTAAGCTTTTGAGGTAGTAACTAATCCTAGCTTTTATGTAATGGCTTTGTGATTTGTTGTGCTATTGTTTGGTTGGATTGTTGTCTTATATGTTATGCTTGAAGCTCTATTACAATGCTATGATCATGTGTTATTGAGTATGGAAGCACGCAGCATCCTTATCTGTACACAATCACAAGCAAGCACTGTCACTCTGCATTACATATATTGTTATGTTTATTACTGCTGAGATTCCTCCGAATCTCATTCCCCATATCTAACCTATTACAGGGAGATTATGTTGAAGTGAATCTTAAGAATTTTGAGAGATGCCGTTATGCTGCCGAATTTAAGACTGATCATCAGAACATGATAAGTACTGTGTACGTAGGTGCTGTCTAAGGAGGCTGGAAGTGAGTGGACCTAGCCGGTTCATCCAGTCTTTCCTGGGTACTTACGTAGAATGGTAGTTCTCATGAGGGAATTACCGAATCAGTACAGTTCAGTTCTTTGTACAGATGAAGCTTAGTGGTTATACTGCCAAAATTCGGGTAGGAAAAGATGTAATAGAAATATGAGAATTTTGTGTATATTCTGTTGTATGACATTTTATTATTTAATAATAAATATTGTTTGGCATGTTCAATTTGTGGATGACAAATTAAAAGAGAAATTCGTAGGTCCTGAGGTAGCAGTGTTTTGACCTCAGTTTGACCTAGTAAACGGAGGAATTTCGCCACGAAATTTGGTGAGCCAGTGGCACACATCTGGGGCATTATGTGGATAGGTAATAAGCCTCATTTGGATGTGTAGAACATGATAAATTAGTTTTCAAAGTAAAGATTCAGAATAAGGAACTTAAAAGTAAAATTTTAAATTTCTAGGCTTAAGTTAAGATATAATCAAGCTAATATTGCTTCCGCAAGTGTACTCTGAGGAGTCTAAGGGAGGATGTTTTACAAATCCACTAGAACAAAAGTCTAGGATCAAGAGGATTAATTACCTTGATGTTTCTTCCAAAGTGCTTGCTTCCTCTTGGCTTGAGTTTTCAATTTGCAAGAGTTTCCCCTAGGGTTCTCAACGCCACGGTTTTGAGCAGATTTGGTGGGGTATTTATAGGCAATTTTGGGTGGAAATGAAAGGCCAAGATCATTTTGGTTACTATTTGATCTTATGGCTTAGATTTAATCTTGGAATTTTTTTTCTTTTTCATTTATGACATCACCTTGATGACATCACTCAAGGGACAACTCATGGGACACCTATTCAGCATGTGGAGAAATTCTAGGGTTCAAGAAGCCTTTGGAAAATTTTCAGTCCAATCTGGTACCGGCCCGATCCGATTTCTCGAAAACTGGACTGTTTTCTACATCTAATTTTTCTGAGATTCCATAATATGTCTTCTGATCTGGGCTCTTTATATCATTGACATCTTTATACTGGGTCTAAACTTAATTACAGATCCCTTGCGAAATGACCAAAATACCCTTAGTGCCCTTTCTTGCACTATATTAACCCTAAGGGCAAAATCGTCATTTCACACCTCTTTGTACCTTGTCAGAGCATATACTAACTCTGACTAACCTCACCTGTGTATGCCTTGGCATTTTGGCCTGTCCAACATGACAAAAATGCCATCCATTCATCTATTACTCTTTAGTACAACAGAGGGGCATTTTCGTAATTTTGCACTTTTCCGGGGTTCTACTGGACACTGGCCCACCTATCAGTCCAAGTGTCTTATTGGGCCTTTGATGGCACCAGTTTTGGGCCTTTTAGGGTCTATTACCTTTCTGGCACATTTCACGAGAAATCTCTCACGACGATATTCATCGGATACTTTTGCCATTATACACCGTTTCTACACGTCTCCAGACACTGGCTCCTTTTATCAGATAGACTGGCATACTGCGTCCAGGCATCCCATTGGGTCATAACATGCATCTAACCGATGTCAACTGACCTCATTCAGTCTTAGTTTGAATACCGATAAATCTCCTAATCGGATTCCCGGAAGTCACACACTCCCGTCTGAATTTACTAATTTGTGAATAACTTTTTCTACAGACCTCCTTTCGGTATTCTATCACTTCCTTGATATCCGCCTCATCAGGACGCATTATCCTATATTTTTTACGTATATCTGAGGTCTAGGATATCCGATAATAATTTTATAACTTTTAGACTATCAGATAAATTTTGGCTATCTGGAGTCCTGAGAAAATTCCTGTATTAAGCTGGATTACCCAGCATCACTTGCTCTATCTACTGGTAAAATACGGGCCTGAAATGCTTTCGAGCAGTCCAAACCACTTCTGGCCTAAGTTTCTTTAATTACAATTTGGCCTCGGAGAACTTTTCTTCCTTGCCCTTAAGTCCCTTAAATTTGGTTAAAATTACACTTAAAGAGCCCACATTTTTGTCTACTTTTCCTTTTTAGCCTTAAACTTTTCATAATTGCACTTAAGTCCTTACATTTTCTTTCTTTTTCAATTTAATCACTTTCTTTACATAAATGGCCACATCTTTTCCTTAAAAATATCTCATATATTTCATTCAATCTGTACATATAAATCAGTACAGAAAATTAGGTATATTACAGTCATACTGTAATGGAAGGGTAGTTCCATTTCTATAGTCAGACTAATCAGGGATCGAAAAAGTAACGGTTAGGAACAGGAGGATGACGTTCTCCATGCCTCATCCATGACCAAAATATCGTGTGACAAAAGGGACGTGATGTGGTTGTATGAAAGGTTACATCATTTATCGATCCTCATATGATTTGGGTGGTCGTAATGTCTTGCTAAAGACCGCTTGCGACTTGTGGGTCAGTATAGTAACTAGTGAAACATCCTCCCTTAGACCACTCAGAGTACACTTACGGAAGCAATATTAGCTTGATAATATCTTAACTTAAGCCCAGAAATTAAAATTTCTACTTTTAAGTTCCTTATTCTAAACCTTTAATTTGAGAACTGATTTATCTCATTCTACACATCCAAACAAGGGTTATTACCTATCCACGTAATGCCCTAGATGTGTACAACCGGCTCACCAAATTTCATAGCCAAACTCCTTCGTTTACTAGGTCAAACTGAGGTCAAAACACTGCTACCTCAGGACCTGCGAATTTCTCTTTTCATTTCTCATTCGCAAATTGAACATGCCAAACAATATTTATTATTAAATAATAAAATGTCATACAACAAGTCATACACAAAATTCTCATATTTCTATTACATCTTTTCCTGCCCGAATTTCGGCAGTATAACCTCTAGGCTTCATTTGTACAAAGAACTGAACCGTACTGATTCGGTAATTCCCTCATGAGAACTACCATTCTACGTAAGTACCTAGGAAAGACTGGATGAACCGGCTAGGTCCACTCACTTCCAGCCTCCTTAGACAGCACAAACGTACACAGTACTTATCATATACTGATGTTCAGTCTTAGTTTCAGCAGCATAACAGCGTCTCTCAACATTCTTAAAATTCACTTCAACATAATCTCCCTGCAATGGGTTAGACATGGGGAATGAGATTCGGGGGAATCTCAGTAGTAAATAATCATAACAATATATGTAATGCAGTGTGACAGTGCTTGCTTGTGATTGTGTACAGATAAGTATGCTGCAAGCTTCCATACTCAATAACTTATGATCATAGCATTGCAGTAGAGCTTCAGACATAACATATAAGACAACAATCCAACCAAACAATAGCACATCCAATCACAAAGTCATTACATAAAAGCTAGGATTAGTTACTACCTCAAAAGCTTAGCAGAACTCTACTATCCCTATACTGCTTCCAACTCCGCCAGAACTTCCTTTCTTCTTTCTTTCTCCTTCTCTCTCTTCTTTCTCTCTCTTTCTCTTGCCAAAACCGTGGGATGCATGAAATGGGAGGGGGATGGGGTATTTATAGTTTCCTTCAATGGCATTCCTGTAATTTTGAAGCCATCTGAACATGTGGTCCTGGTTTTTCCTGGAATTTCCTATTTTCTTTTATTCCTTTTTACTGCATCACCCAGGACACCTCAGCGGACACCTCAGCAGCATATTTCTCACATGTCTAAAACCCGGGACACCTCATTAGCTGACTTAGCCTACTGACTCACCGGTCCAGAGCCTTGCACCGTAATACGTGTCCTCAGCTTTATTTGCTTCCTTTAGATCAGTGCCATATGGCGACAAGGTGGGTCCCTTCATGCCATCCAATGCTATCCAGATAAGTCCAAGACTCTATCTGATCACCTCCTCGGTTATCGTGCCAAACGAGTAACTTTACTTTACTGAGAAGTCATTAAATCATTATTTTAATGTCACTTTTCCCCCTGAATCACTGGGCCTGCGTTTTTGGGCCTGAGAATATCATCTTGGGTCTCTGATCCAGCCCAAGTACTCTGATGGCACGATTCTCAAGAAATACCCCTTGGCAAATTACCAAAATACCCTTAGTCTCTCTTTCTTTACTTTATTAGGTCTAGAGGCATTATTGTCTTTTCATATCTTACCAGAGTATTCTCTGACCCTGGTCAATTATCCAGATAACTTCCCTGGACTGTCTAACCTTAGGCAAATGACCAAAATACCCTTTACTCATTCTTCAGCTGTTCTATAACATAGGGGCATTTTCGTTATTTCGCACCTTTTTCCCAGACACCCGCCCCTTTTACCACTGAACTGCTATTATGAGCCTGGGCCTGCCCTGGTGTCACTATGGGTCTTAAAAAACACTGTATGGCCTCTGGCCACAGTCCGATCATCTCTATTCGGACCGCCTTTCCTATACCGATTATAACTGTAAATTCCCATCTTCAGGAATTTTTACAGAAAAATCGGGACCTCAAATCAAAATTCTGTGTTGCGTCATTCAACCCAGAATCCTTTTCTCTATCTCCCGGTATTTTCAGATATTTTATCCGGACCGAGCTGTTTTTGCCTGAAAGTACACTCTCGCGCACACTTTTCAAAAATGACCATTTTACCCTTGGTTACATTTCTAATTCTTTCATACCTATAGAGACCTCATATACACATTTTACAGTTCAGTGAAATGATCAGCATAATTTTCTCTATTTTCTGGCAAAATATGGTACTCATCGGCTACCAGCCCGATCTTTCCCAAAATTACGATTTTGCCCCTGCATTCTCTTTCTGGCATCTATTCTCATCTTCTTATCCTTCATCTTAAGTTCTAGAAATTATCTTTCAATAACTCATCCCCTAAACTCTTCGGGAGTCATCGTTAATTGAAAGGCTCGACAACCCGCCCATATCAGGTTATCTTACACAGGAGCCAGCCCATATCAAGCTACCTGCAGAATTCTGAGGCTTAAGACTTAGGATATTCCTCACATTCCTTATTTTGAACCTAGGTGAACTGTCCCAATTCTGTAGCTTAAAGACTTAACTCATCTTTAAATCCTAAAGGACTTAGCTCATCCCTCGGATTCCTACAAAATACAGGTAAGTAGTCCGCCCATATCAGATTACTACCCTAGGACTATGGGTTTAGCAGCCTGCCCATATCAGACTACCTCCCAGTTTTTCTAGACAAAAAATCCGGATGTTACAACTAGCCCACTGCCAACTTCATATGGGCCTACAAGGTTGCACACAAAATAGCCCAACCCGAACTATGATGTCCAGATTCATTGAATCTAAGATATATCTTGATTCAATGAATAATCTAGGGTGAATTTATATATTTATATATATAAATTCGTATATATATATTATATATAATATAAGAGATATTTGCGAGATTTAATTTATCAGGATAAATTAAATCTCTATCACTTTTGAATTTGAATTTAAATTCATATGATCTATTTGAATTTGAAATTTAAATTGATATGATATCTCAAATTTGATTTATGAGAATAAATCAAATATAATTCTGTCTTATCTTTATTTTAAATTAAATAAATAGGTGAATTAAATCTGTGGGACGGATTTAATATAAACCACATTTATTTAATTAGTCTCTTATCAAATTATGCAATATATGATATTGTATTAATTTCAGAATTAATATAAGATTAATTCTGAAATCCAACCCAATAAGAACACCGATAGCATCCTATATATTTGAAAAAAGGGGCAAGGAGAGTACAAAAAGGTTTGCAGATAAGAAACTGTCAAAATAGAGACGGTGGGGATAGATTCTTGAGAAAGCCCTGGAGGGACAAGAGGCGCTAGCACGTCATTCGTGATTGGAACGCTGTTTGTGAAACATCCTCCTTTATACTCCTCAGAGTACACTTGTGGAAGCAATATTAGCTTAACTTAAGTCCAGAGATTGAACTTTTACTCTTAAGTTCCTCATTCTGGACCTTTATTTTGAGCACTGATTAATCTCATTCTACACATCCAAATGAGGCTTATTACCTATCCACGGAATGCCCCAGATGTGTACTATCGGCTCACTAAATCTTGTGGCCAGACTCCTCCGTTTACTGGGTCAAACTGAGGTCAGAACACTGCTTCCTCAGGACCTGCGAATTTTCCCTTCATTTAACATACATAAATTGAATATGCCAAACAATATTTATCATTGAATAACATAATGTCATACAGCAAGGCATACACAACAAGACATATACATAATCTTTCTATCTCTGTTACATCTCTTTCTGCCTAAACTCCGGCAGCATAACCGCTACGCTTCATCTGTACAAAGAACTGAACTGTACTGATCCGGTAATCCCCTCATGAGAACTACCATTCTACGTAGTACCCAGGAAAGACTAGATGAACCGGCTAGGTCCACTCACTTCTAGCCTCCTTAGACAGCACTACGTACACAGTACTTATCATATACTGATGTTCAGTCTTTACTTCGGCAGCATAACGGCGTCTTTTAGCATTCTCAAAATCCACTTCAGCATAACCTTCCTGTAATGGGTTATGTATGGGGATGAGATTCGTGGGGATCTCAGTAGCAACAATCATAACAATATATGTAATGCAGTATGACAGTGCTTGCTTGTGATTGTGTACAGATAAGTATGCTGCGTGCTTCCATGCTTAATAACATATGATCATAGCATTACAGCAGAGCTTCAGACATAACATATAAGACAACAATCCAACCAAACAATAGCACAACAAATCACAAAGCCATTACATAAAAGCTAGGATTAGTTACTACCTGGCTAGCTTAGCAGAACTCCACTATCCTTATTCTGCTTCCAGCTCCGCCATAACTTCCTTTCTTCCTTTCCTCCTTTCTCTCTTCCTTTCCTTCTCCCTTTCTCTCTTCTTTCTCTCTCTTCTCCTCTCCATGCGTGAATGCAAATGAAGGCAAGGGGGGTATTTATAACCTCCTCCAATGGCATTATCGTAATTTCCATGAACTCTGATCCTGTGGTCCTGGTTTTTCCTGGAATTTCCTATTTTCCTTAATTCCTCCTTTACTACATTATCGGGACACCTCACCGGGACACCTCAGCACCACATTTATCACATGTCATAATTCCTGGACACCTCAGCATGCTGACTCACCGGTCCAGAGTCCTGCCTCCTAATGCGTGTTTTTAGCTTTATCTGCTTTCTCCTGACTAATGCCATGTGGCGCCTGGAAGAGACCTTGCACGCTTCCCAATGCTATCCAGATAAGTCCCAGACTTATCTGATCACCTCCTCGATTTTCATGCCAACCGAGTAACTTTACTCTACTGAAAGGTCATTGAATCATGCTCTAATGCCAGGTGTCATCTTGTGGGTCCCATGAGGATATCTTATCAGTCTACCTCATGGTTTCCAGATAACCTTTCCTATATCTGGCCCTCATCCCTAGTTCTATCTCTGACCGGGTAACTATCTCCTTTGGACCTTCACCACTCTTGGCCCATACGCTTGGCACCACTTTAGCCACTAGTCGCGACCTCATCATCACCTTATCATGACATAACATCTTTTGGTTCATTAGTCGCGACCACAACATCCTTTAGTCGCGACCATAACAGTCTTTCGTCGTGACCACATCACTTTTTAGTCGCAACCAGGCTCATTCTACTCATTAGTCGCGACACCACATACATATCCGTCACGACCAATCCTCTCTGCCAATATTAGTCGCGACCATAATATACTCTCATCATGACCAACGTCTTTATCATCGCAACCTAACTGGTCAACTCTTGAACCTTTGACCTTTACATCATCCCCAAATGGCCATTTACCCCTTGGGACTTCCACTGTTTACACATAAGTCCCCGTACCTTTACTTACTCGTAACTCAGTCCCTGAAACTCTTTACGTTCCTCTGGGACTTCTGCTAAAAAGGGGTCTAGTAGCCTCTTAATCTTAGGCTATCTCTGCATCTCTAGGCCTGAAAACTGGGATGTTACATTTCTCCTCTCCTTTAAATAAATTTTGTCCTCGAAATTTAATTAGTACCATAACCAAATTAACTTAACATCTGGCAAAGTACTCATCATAACTTTACATCTCTTCGTAACATGCTTATCTTTCTTTGGGTCAACTCAATCAGAGTTAAAATCTACTTTTCTCTTATGGATCACTTACTGCACTTTATAAGTAGTGTCCATTTCTTTCATATGAAATTCTCTCGAATATTATTGTATTCGGGAGTTTCTACCCATCATATCTCTTCCAATATCATACTTTAAGCATTTATCTCTTATTACTTCTCTTAATATCTCGCAGACTGCTTTCATATCTACAACATTTCATCTTTCTTTGCACTTAACTTCATACAGAGAGAGGACTTACACAGCTATTCTTTCTTTACTTTGCTGCTAAACAAGAGCACCTACTCTTAAATAAGAGCATCTATGCATAATGCCTGGCCAACATATTGCAGGACTGCATACCTGCTTATGAATGCAAAGCTCTAACATCGGAGCTCAAGCATTTCTGTTCTAATTATGCACAGTTCTAACACTTGGAACTTGCACAGTTCTAGCATAACATATGGCTTGACATCTCATGCACGAGGGAAACTCTCATTTTCTATTTCGTTCGTAACATAACATTTAAACATATGATCCCTACAAAAGGGAAGCCTCTCTATCTGTTCATACAATGCACATTTCTCGGTGCGTGTTACATTACACGTTTACCATATTATATCTCATTGCATGCTTTTGATACTTTATCATAGCATATCTAGCCAACTCTGGCTATCTCATGGTGTATATCACCCTTTCATAACTTATCTTGAGATACCATAAGGCTAACATTCTCTTCCTCATAAAACTGAGTTCTATCTTTGCTTTGTCTTAGACCTTTTTCTCTAGGTCTTCTCTAGCCTTTTAATCTCTTTACCCTCATCTGGGGGAATCTATCTACTCATACTCTTCTGTTCTCATTACACTGAGGATTTTCTTCTCTGCTTCTCATTACACAGAGGATTCTCTTCTCTGCTTCTTAGGCATACTTCTATAAAACTTTGAATATCAGCACTCAGATTTGAACTTGGACTCCATCTTTGTTTAAGGGAAAGCTAAGTTTAGTCTGTATACTGGAGGCTACTTGAGGAAAATCGTTATAAAACAATTTCTCTGGGTGAGTTTATCAACTAGTGAAGCTTCCTCACCTTAACTTTGTCTTTGGCCTTCATCTTCCCAAAGAGATACTACATTGTACTCATAACTCATGGCTCATTACTTTCCTTAGGCTAGGTCTAACTGCGACCTCGGGATCTAACTGCGATCAACCGTTAGCCTCTTCAGAATCTAACTGCGACTCTAAATCTGTTAGGATCTAACTGCGACCCTGGAGCCATGCTAGGATCTAACTGCGACCCTCCAGAATCTAACTACGATTCTGTTGTACTATATATCTCCCGAAGATCTTAAACCAACAGACTAAGTTATAAGGTTAACTGCTTCCACCTGTTGATAACTCCATAACTAAAAAATTTTAGAGCCTCATATCATTTATCCAGACTTTACTTACTTCCTCTTTTACTCAGGAGTTCCTTCTCATCTTTACTGTGGCTTATCATTGGCTTGTGCCATCATGGTCTAACCACCTTCCATTGCATTCTACTGCATGGCCTCATCATAACTTCTCATTTCAATCTGTGCTCTAACTGTGAGCCATTTAAACCATGCTCTAACTGTGAGCATTCTGTATCAGATCCAACTCTTATCTGAAGAGTGATCTATACTCATCTGAATATAGCTCTATCTGGGAGCCATATGTTTCAGATCTAACTCTTATCTGAAGAGTGATCTAGAAACAATCTCTTTACTCTTTTCTGCTTTCTTTCTGTCTACCATTCCTTTCAACAGAAATGGCCCTGAGTACTGCATTCACAAATCTGCAGAATTACTTGAGTATCCTCATTCATAAATCATATCTAAACATCATAACTTATTATCCCATGAACTGAGACTATCTATCATCCTCAATACATATCTCATTACATGTCATATGGTATGGGAGCAACATAACTTCCTCATAACTTTCTCATCTCATATCCGTACTCATATATACTCTACCCTGCACGCACTGCCAAAAGGGGAGTATTCATTCATTATGGCATACTCTAACATGCATGTCCTTATATGACAACTGCAAGGAGATGCAACTATCATAACTTATGGCATCATAAGCCATATCATCATCATACTTTGCTCAACCATCCATCAGACATTGTAATAGACTAAGTAAGCCTCAAAACGTAGTTTCTTTATCATATTGCCTATCATATCCTGAATCATTTATCTATTTCACTTAGGCTGCCACACTACCCTCTTACCAGGGTACAGACTCAACCCTTCATCACTTTTATCTTACATAGGGAATAGGGGAGTCACTTTATCTTTTTAAACTGTGGCTACCTCTCTACTATCTCTTTACTTCTTCTATCTATCTCTTAGTCCCAGTCTATTCTTGACCGGACTGTGGTTCCTGATCGGTCTTTCTTGCTCTTGATCCTAGCGAACTTCAGTCGCATGGATCTCATTCCTCATCTTCTACTATCATTTCTACTTTCTAGGATACTCTACCCTAGGTCTATCACTTCTCTGTGATGGAATCCCCCTGCTTAGGGAATATTAGCTCTTTAGCTATTAACCATCATGTCTCTAGCCTTAGGCCATGTCCTAGGCTCATTCCTAGGAAAACCTCATACTAGCTATCTAGCTAGCTCATCTTAACTCATCATCATTCTTTACATCATTCTTTGCTGCTCATCTCGCCTAGCACGGATGACTCGCATAGGGTCTACCTCATTGGAGTTGCCAGCTTCCTCTACGCACGGCTCCTCCACTCAAGCTCTATATTCCTTTCTTATGTTCACCATCTTTTTTCTTCTCAAAAAGAAAGAACACATATCTCATCCCATTTAAGAGCTTATATATTCGTTGAGTTTTTCTAAACCCATATAAGTCGCAACCTGAGTATTGGATAGTCATGACTCATATCCTTTGTGATCATTAGTCATTGACCATCATACTCAACTCATCACAACCTACTTCTCTGTCCTTTAGTCGAGACCTAAATCTTCTGTCGTCGCGACCTGAACCTAACTCGTCGCGACCTAGGCCTCCTTATGTCGCAACCTTAACTCTTCTAGTCGGGACACAAGACCTTTCTCGTCGCAACTTTAGCATTCTGCCATATACTGTCGCGACCTTTGAACATACACGTTGCGACCTAATCTCTCTGTAAATAACTATCGCGACCTTTCCACTTCTTCGTCGCGACTAAAACTCTCTTGAGGCAACCTGTCGCGACCTACAACCATATTAGTCGAGACCCAAATACCCTTCTCTCGCACTGAAGGGAAAATACTCTTTCTAAATCAGAGCATAACTGAGCCATAACCTTCTGTTCTGTACCAGAATCTTATGCTCTGAACCAGAACCCTTCTGGTCTATGCCAGAACCTCTTGCTCAGATCTAGAACCCTTTCTGGTCTATGCCAAAACCTAGTACTCTGAGCCAGAACCCTTACTGGCCTATGCCAGAATCCTATCTGGTCAATGCCAGAACCTCTTGTTCTGATACCAAAATGAAACATCCTCCTTTATACTCCTCAGAGTACACTTGCAGAAGCAATATTAGCTTAACTTAAGTCCAGAATTGAACTTTTACTCTTAAGTTCCTCATTCTGGACCTTTATTTTGAGCACTGATTAATCTCATTCTACACATCCAAATGAGGCTTATTACCTATCCACGGAATGCCCCAGATGTGTACTATCGGCTCACTAAATCTTGTGGCCAGACTCCTCCGTTTACTGGGTCAAACTGAGGTCAGAACACTGCTGCCTCAGGACCTGCGAATTTTCCCTTCATTTAACATACATAAATTGAATATGCCAAACAATATTTATCATTGAATAACATAATGTCATACAGCAAGGCATACACAACAAGACATATACATAATCTTTCTATCTCTGTTACATCTCTTTCTGCCTAAACTCCGGCAGCATAACCGCTACGCTTCATCTGTACAAAGAACTGAACTGTACTGATCCGGTAATCCCCTCATGAGAACTACCATTCTACGTAGTACCCAGGAAAGACTAGATGAACCGGCTAGGTCCACTCACTTCTAGCCTCCTTAGACAGCACTACGTACACAGTACTTATCATATACTGATGTTCAGTCTTTACTTCGGCAGCATAACGGCGTCTTTTAGCATTCTCAAAATCCACTTCAGCATAACCTTCCTGTAATGGGTTATGTATGGGGATGAGATTCGGGGGAATCTCAGTAGCAACAATCATAACAATATATGTAATGCAGTATGACAGTGCTTGCTTGTGATTGTGTACAGATAAGTATGCTGCGTGCTTCCATGCTTAATAACATATGATCATAGCATTACAGCAGAGCTTCAGACATAACATATAAGACAACAATCCAACCAAACAATAGCACAACAAATCACAAAGCCATTACATAAAAGCTAGGATTAGTTACTACCTGGCTAGCTTAGCAGAACTCCACTATCCTTATTCTGCTTCCAGCTCCACCAGAACTTCCTTTCCTCCTTTCTCTCTTCCTTTCCTTCTCCCTTTCTCTCTTCTTTCTCTCTCTTCTCCTCTCCATGCGTGAATGCAAATGAAGGCAAGGGGGTATTTATAACCTCCTCCAATGGCATTATCGTAATTTCCATAAACTCTGATCCTGTGGTCCTAGTTTTTCCTGGAATTTCCTATTTTCCTTAATTCCTCCTTTACTACATCATCGGGACACCTCACCGGGATACCTCAGCACCACATTTATCACATGTCATAATTCCTGGACACCTCAACATGCTGACTCACCGGTCCAGAGTCCTGCCTCATAATGCGTGTCCTTAGCTTTATCTGCTTTCTCCAGACTAATGCCATGTGGCGCCTGGAAGTGACCTTGCACGCTTCCCAATGCTATCCAGATAAGTCCTATACTTATCTGATCACCTCCTCAGTTTTTGTGCCAACCGAGTAACTTTACTCTACTGAAAGGTCATTGAATCATGCTATAATGCCAGGTGTCATCTTGTGGGTCCCATGAGGATATCTTATCAGTCTACCTCATGGTTTCCAGATAACCTTTCCTGTATCAGGCCCTCATCCCCAGTTCTATCTCTGACCGGGTAACTATCTCCTTTGGACCTTCACCACTCTTGGCCCATACGCTTGGCACCACTTTAGCCACTAGTCGCGACCTCATCATCACCTTATCGCGACATAACATCTTTTGGTTCATTAGTCGCGACCACAACATCCTTTAGTCGCGACCATAACAGTCTTTCGTCGCGACCACATCACTTTTTAGTCGCAACCAGGCTCATTCTACTCATTAGTCGCGACACCACATACATATCTGTCATGACCAATCCTCTCTGCCAATATTAGTCGCGACCATAATATACTCTCATCCCGACCAACGTCTTTATCATCTTGACCTAACTGGTCAACTCTTGAACCTTTGACCTTTACATCATCCCCAAATGGCCATTTACCCCTTGGGACTTCCACTGTTTACACATAAGTCCCCGTACCTTTACTTACTCGCAGCTCAGTCCCTGAAACTCTTTACGTTCCTCTAGGACTTCTGCTAAAAAGGGGTCTAGTAGCCTCTTAATCTTAGGCTATCTCTGCATCTCTTGGCCTGAAAACTAGGATGTTATAGTTTGTGTGGATACCGGTAGAGGAAGTCGATCTGAGTTGTCGACTTCTTGCGATTGAAAAAGAGTACCAGGTACGACGATAAGTCGCGACCAGTTGACATAGAGGTCACGACTAAATAGGCATCTGAATGTCAAAAATCTGAAAAGAGCCGACAGGTCACGACTAGAAGCTGAGGAAGTCGCGACTGACAACTCTAGAGGAAACAGGCCGCGACTAGTAGCTGGGGAGGTCGCGACTAAAAATTCCAGAGGCGAAGAGTCACGACTAGTGGATACTAAGGTCGTGACTACAGTTCGAATATCGAAGGTAACACTTCTTTCTCCTTGACTTAAACATATTCGGTAGATCCTGGTAGGGAATGAAATTTTTTTAAAGTTAATTTCCGCTGAGCGTCTTTCAATTCCCTTCACTGATAAGCTACAACCCGTAGTCCAAATGACTATCGTGTTAAATAGGTTCCAGCTGGGAATACAAGTCATTTCATTGAAATGATTAACACATTTTCATACTTGGAATAAATCAGCCAGTAAGGGATATGCACATTAAGCATAAGGATCTTATGTATTGTAATCTTTCTGTGAGGATAGGCTTGAAATTCATATAGATGATTAACTCATTAGACAGATAGTAAGCCTAACTTATTGGATAGGAGGACTTAGAAGTTCCACGGCTGGAAAAAAGCATTTCTACACCGGTTGAAAATGGCATTCTACATCGTACATATAACCGGTGTAGAAACGGACCGTGTAAAAAGTGAGACATTTTACATCGGTCACAAGACCGGTGTAGAATGTATACTTTTTTACACCAGTGTACATTTTAAAGCGGTTCACATTTACATCCGGTGTATTATTTTTAACATCTACACCGGTCGAATATTGGGACGGTGTAGATTATTCAAATGTTAACACCGGTTGAATATTGGGACGGTGTAGATTATTCAAATGTATACTTTTTTACACTGGTCTATATTTTAAAGCGGTTCACATTTACATCTGGTGTATTATTTTTTAACATCTACACCGGTTGAATATTGGGACGGTGTAGATTATTCAAATGGTAATACCGGTTGTATATACGTCCGATGTAGATGTTATTAAATTTATATATATGTTCTTTCTACACCGGCAGGTATATACCTCCGATGTAGATGTTATTAAATTTATATTTAATTTAATACATTTCGTTGGCCTAAAACTTCATAAATAAACTGCCCAAATATAATATAGGACTCAATCATCGATCATCATCAGTTCAAGATGCCAGAGATATATATAATTCAATTGCTCATTATATTATTCATTTAATAAAATTCAATACAAAAATGCTACAATTTGAACAGAAAAGTATAAAAAGGTATTAAGTGAAAGACAAATACTATAGAGAAGGAAGGAATTGAACAAAAAACTCTGCCCACCGATTACACAGGTCCTCAATATCTTGGTCAGGAAATGGACCAGGTTGATCAAACATCTGAATATGAAATCAAAATCAAAGAAATTAAGGCATTACTAATATAGATTAGATTGACAATTAAGAAATATGAAATCATTAAAAATACAATTTTACCTCCTCAGTTAGGTCAATCCTATTTGCCAAGATAATATTGACCATGTATCTGACTATGTAGAAGCCGCACAAGTTGCTTTCTCTGGGTTGCCTTCGACTCTGCAATGTTAACAAGATAAAAATTATTTCTCATCATCAAAACGGGGAACCTAGCTAACACCTAATATATACTTTTATTACCTTCGGTGTGATCCATTCAGGGTCCCTCACCAAATTAGCGTGCTTAAGGCCCCTTGCAACTGCGAACGTCCTCATAGCCCTATGACCAAAGTTAATAAGTTAGTAACCCATTTATCACAAAGATCATTATGTATAGAAGAGAACTCACGTGTTCATGATCTTCCTGACATCAACCGAGGGCTTGTCAGGGAGCATAAGAAGAAAACTTTATAGCTATACTTACATAGGATGACAAGTTGCCAATGATTGTTTTAGAGATTAGTTAAAAGAGAATGAGTATTATAATTAAGCAAATACAAAACTAGTATATATGAAATAAAATGAAATATTATTATTCTTACTCCTGCATATATGGTGCGAAGAAACAATCAATATCGGTTTCACCGAGCCTCCTTGAAATGTATGCAAGCCTTGAAGATTGAGAGGTCCCTTTAGCATAAATCTAAAGTGGACATAGGAATCCGAACTTTTTTTTGTTTTCCCTTTGAGGAAACCAACTCAGCTTGCATGTACCTACAGGCAATGCATACACGACATTAGTTGTAAGACTTAAACTTTGTTATTACATATATTTACATTTAAATTATACTTACATCAGAAACACTTGGATGCAGCCGGAGGTCAGTTCTTCCTTGGGAGTGATCAGAGATTTGACGTCCACATGGTCCAAGAAGGTCGGTGCCCCCATGTCGCCCACAACTGAATCCATAGGCAACGCGTCCACATGGAACATTTTGTCATATGCCAATAGGATCACACGTTGCATGGTATTCAAAGTGGGAGGGGTGGGAAGTTGGCTGGGGGATGAGGCGAGTGATCCAAAACAACATGCTTTGGCCACAATATGAAAGTCCCTTTTGCTTGGCTAACTGTCTTCACCTCATCAGTGGGAATTGGGACAAGAGCATCTCCAATTAGCATGTCTTCAACTGTCACCCTTAATTGATCGTCCTGAATTTAGATGTGGTGAACAGTTACCCCTAGGCTATGGATGGAGCCACGTGCCACTAAGCGTCTAAGAGGATCCTCCACATATAGATCACAATATTCTGCATCCTCTGATAGCGGCAAGCAACAGCTCTCCTTAGTGCTTGGACGGGCTATAATTGAGGGCGGGAGGGGATCAGTTGGCTCTTGCTGCCTTGATGTCATCATGGACAACATTTCTTCCTTCATCTTTGCGAACCCCTCTTGTAATCGTGCCTCAATTGAAGCTTCTGCTTGTGCTCTAGCCTCTATCCAAGCCTCTTCCTTAGCCTCTGCCCTTATGGTAGAGAGCAAGGATTCCAACTCTGCCCTTGGCACCACATGTGGGGAACATCTTTGAGATGATCCAAAGTAATCTCTTATACCTACACCTCTTCCAACTCCCCTGACACGGCCCCCATGTTCTTGTTTGCCAATGGTAACAGTCAAGATGTCATTCTTACCATCTGACTTGAAGGATCCATGGGACTCTTCTTGTTTAAGATCACTCTATAACATAGAAAGAACAAACATAAGGAAAATGATATGATTATAGTCTACTAAAACAAAATAATGCAAGTAGTGCTTACAATTTTTTCAGTAATCATGCGAGCATTGTCGCTTGTAAATGTTCCGCTCTTTCTTTGGCGAGCGTACAACCATTTTTCTTCGCGACGTATCGGAAAGGGGGGTCAAGAAGAACACTAGGATCCGACCCAGCCTTTTCTTCTAGCCTCTTCCTCTTGGCCCCCAACAACTCTCTTTCTGCCTTCGCATAACCCCCTCGAGACATTGTGTGGGGGCAATCATTCTTGTGGGCGTACTCAATCGCTTTTGCCCTTTTTTTCTTGAAGACATGGAGTAGTTAAAATCAATACATATGATATTCTGATACATTTTCTGCCAACACATACAAAAGGATACACTCACCATTGCTACTGGCGTGGTCCGAATCCTAACAAATTCTTCCCAAGCAGCTTCGTCGATGAATTGATACTTGCTGCATGGAGATGGTTGAGGATGACCACTTCTGTCCTGTCCATGCACATACTGACGAGCTAGTTGGGTCTTGAATGCCCTCCAACGCTCAGCGCAATAGGACAACGTCTTCTTCTTCAAGAACTCATTGTTGGGAACATCGTAAGTGAGCTGCAATGTTTGCCATTGAAAGCAGAGTAATCAACAAACAGTTGTGTTTTTTGTATTGCTCTGCATGCAATATTAGATAGTTCCTATACCCGGATAGTGTCCCAAATTTGATTCTTCACGCGATCATCCACATCATCCCAAGTCAAATAGGTGATGCTAGGCTTGTTGTGTGCTAGGAGGCTGACAAAACTTACGTACTTTGCCCTGTGTTCACTAGTTGGATTCCAGTTTTGTCAAACTCTATCGGAAGCAGTTTCCCCTCTATCCTGTCCTTCGTAATGTCTTTTAAACGAGTCGTACTTCTGTCATTCCTTTGCGTAGTAGCGGTTGGAGCATCGCTAGCCTCAATCTGAGTAACTCTATTCCCCATATTCCTATGTACGCAATAACAACATCAAAAACATTCAAAACAGACTTAACCCTTTTTCCTTCAACCCGTCAGAGTACACAAAACTTGTTCCTTTAGCAGTTATGAATGGAAAGATGTGCAAGCATTCATCAGGAAAAATAGAAAACCTAGATTAAACGAACATAAAAATGGAGAAGCATGTACACAGGGGAAAATAAGTGCAGAGAACACGTACACGGAATAGCAGAACGAGAGAGACAATAGAGAAGAATGACTGAGCATGGAGAAGCTAGAAGCCTCACGAAAACCACAGAGCACGACGAGTGGAGGTATGACAGAGTACGTGATAAATGAGAATGATGGTCGCGCCAAGGGGCGGGCTTAAAAAATAAATATAAACATTTTACACTGGATATAAATTATTCTAACCCGGGTAAAAACATAACCGATATAAAATTGATACATTTTACACCGGATAAAGTATAAACCCGGTGTAAAAACTAACACTGTCTAAAATATAACACCGGATAAAGTATAAGCCGGTGTAAAATCGAACTATAATTTATTTACAAATTGTCAGTAGTAGACTTTTTACACCGGATAGCACTTAAGACTTTGAGGATCTCATAAAAAGAATCATCATTGTCAACAACCCTTTTTCCTTGGAGCGCGACAGACCATCTTTCATTTTGAGGATCAGTGATATATAACACTTGCTTTGCTTGGTCTGCCATAATGAAAGGCTCATCCCAAAACTTGTATTATTCAAATCCACCAGTGTAAATCCTAACTGATCGACCATAACACCGTTGTTTACTTTAGCCCACTTACATTTGAACACGGGAACTTGGAATTTGGAGTAGTTCACCTCCCAAATCTCTTCAACAACGCCATAATATGGGATGGCTGCTAATTTAGGATTATTGTCTTTTGAACTAGAGAAATGCATAGCTTCAGCCACTAACATAACACCACTATTTTGCACGCTACTTCTATCATCTAGGGACTTCGTATAAAAGGAATACCCATTGATATCAAATGAATTCCAACAGATCACATTATGTTCAGGACCACATGCCAACCATCTAACTGTATCAGAAACATAATCTTCATTTTCAACCTCCAATTTGAACCAATGCGCAAAAGATTTGTTGTGTTCTCTAATCAGCCTTTGCTCTGTTATCCTATTATTTTTTTTCTGGACAAGATCTTTATGAACAACAATATAGTCTTGAACTTCATCAATGTTATTCAAGATGTGTAAGTGTATTTGCTGCAATTCATTACGATCAACACTCCTTATCGATATTCCGCGTTGACCCCCTATTTGGCACGGGGTTTTTGGAGACTAGTAAGTCTTACTTTAGACAGGTATTGTTGACAAAAATCCATAGCTTCTTCGGCAACATATTTTTGAACAATGGATGCTTTGAGCCGATTTGGATTCTTCATATACCCTTTAAGGATTTTCATGCATCTTTCAAATGGGTACATCCATCGTAAGTATACAGGGCCACACAGTTTTATCTCTCGCACTAGATGAACGATGAGGTGTACCATGATGTCAAAAGACTTTGCCACATATAGCATTAAAGAAGAAGCAAAGTCAGGTTACAATGTGTCTCAAATCATCTTGAAGGATTCCTCGAACAGCCACTGGGAGTAATTGCATCAATACATGACAATCATGAGACTTTTGGCCTACTAATTTCTAATCTTTCGTGGACAAAATCCTCTTAAGATTAGATGAGTACCCAGAGGGAACTTTGATTCCTTGCAAACACTCACAAATACTTCTTCTCTCAGCCTTGGACAAAATATTAGTCTCTTCAACATGATAGCTCCCCTCACCATCTGGCCTCAGATGTAACTCCTCTCGTATTCCCATTTCTTTCAAATCTAATCTTGCCTTCAAACTGTCTTTGGAACTACCATGTGTGTTGAGAAGTGTTCCAACAATACTGTCACACATATTTTTCTCCACATGCATCACATCATGACAGTGCCTTACATGAAGATGTCGCCAATACGGAAGCTCAAAGAACACAGATCTTTTTTTCCATACATTTTTCTCACTTTTCTTGGTAATCTTACCAAAAGTGACATTGATGTCTTTCACCTTTTCAAAAACTTGTTCGCCAGTTAATGGCTTTTGAGCATTTTCAAATTCTTGGCCGCTATAAAATTTCTTCTTTAGTCGATGGTATGGGTGGGCTTGTCTTAGAAATCTCCTATAACCTAGGTAGACTGTCTTTCTTCCATGACGAAGTTGATAGTAGCAAGTCCCTTCCTCACAAATCGGACATGCTTTATGGCCCTTAACACTATACCCTGACAAATTTCTGTATGCAGGAAAGTCATTAATTGTACAAAAGATCATGGCCCGCATATTGAAGACCTCCTTCTTAACCGCATAAAAAAATCCACACCTTCCCATAGCTTCTTCAAATCTTCGATCAAGGGTGTTAGGTAAAAGTCTATGTCATTTCCCGATTGTTTTGGTCCTGAGATCAGCATAGACAATATTACATACTTCCGTTTCATACACAACAAGGAAGATAGGTTGTAAATCACCAGAAGGACGGGCCATGAACTATGTATACTACTAAGGCTACTATAAGGGTTCATTCCATCCGTACTAAGTCCAAGCCTTAGGTTTCGTGGTTCATTGCCTAACTCGGGAAATAAGTCATCAATCTTCTTCCATTGTAAAGAGTCAGCAGGATGATGAATCTTTCCATCATTAATCCTTTCATTTGCATGCCATAACATTTTCTTTGCATCATCTTCATTACAAAAAAGTCACTTAAACCTTGGTACAATTGGAAGATACCATAACAACTTGGTAGGAGACTTGTTTGATCTGTACCTTGGTGTCTTACATATTGGACACTTCTCCTCATCTTCAAACTCTTTCCTGTACAATATGCAATCATTTGGGCATGCATGAATCTTTCTATACTGCATGCCTAAAGGACCTATTATTTTCTTCGCATCATAGTAGCGTTTGGGTAACGCATTTTCTTCAGGAAACATGTCCTGTAACAACTCAAGCAATTCTGAAAAACCACTGGCACTCCATCCATGCTGAGTTTTCACACTTACCAATCTCAACACCGCATTCAATAGGTTGTATTTTCTGCACCCTGTGTATAGAGACTTTTCTGCATCATTACACATATTACCATATGCATGTGACCGCATAAAAGCATCTTCTCTAACATCACGAATCATGTCCTCTACTCGATCATCAGTATCCATATCATCGTCAAAGGTCGATTCTACCTGTTCACCATGCTATACCCATACCGTGTAACTCTTGCAAAACCCCTCACAAATTAGATGAGTGTAAATATCAACAGGACTTTGTTTCCTCTCATTCAAACAACTCACACAAGGACAATAAAACCTTCCATTGTCATCATCACTATTCCGTTTAGCAAAATCCAAAAACTCCTTCACCCCCTCAGCAAACTCAACACTTGTTCGTTTAGCATTTATCCAACTATGATCCATATTTGTGGAAGACTAAGAAACTAGAAAAATAGAAAACAAGAAACCATTACGTTGCAGCTAATGCATGGAGAGAATAAATTTTCAGTTCTCGAGAGGAGTTCAAAACAAAACTCACTATCTGTGAAGTGCCGAGAAGACTTAACGCGTGAACCAGGAAAAAATGAGAGATGGAAGGCGCGAGAAATGTACCAAATAAAAGAGTATTTGGTAAAAAAAATAAAAAAAAGTTTATTTTGTAAGAAAATATACACCGGACAAAATGTTACACCGGTGTAGATATATATATAACAGTTATAGAGAGTATATTTTACACCGGCCACTATATATACCGGTGTAAAATATATCAGTTTTTTTTAAGTGATAGACCCTATACTGTGTCATCAACTTTTACACAAAAAAATATATATATATCAGAATATATAAAAGTTGCAATCTTTCACTACTCATCAGACTCGGAGTTTTGGGAGTCATCAGATTGGGTGAGATCAACAGGATTAAAGAAGCTATCACGGGGTTGATGGCATCGAACTTCTGAGCAGAAATCTCTTAAACTTTCTTTCAGTCTGTCAACTTTCCGATTCAGTTCTTCCACGGAGTCCTCTAGCCCATTGAAGCGCAGTATGAGTTTCTCAAGGCGCTCCATCAGAGTCACAACCAGGGGAGGAGGAGAAGGAACAGAAGGGTAAGGATCAGGATATTTGTCTTCAAAGTCGTCTTTGTTTCTTTTGTAGGGCAGAGAAGGAGGCGTGCGTGAGGAAGAGGCCATTGGAGGAGTCAGATAGATGAAAAGAAAATAAAATAGAGATAAAGTGATGAGACGAAATGTACAGATCGATCATAGGAATGGTATACATTATATATGGTTCATGATCAATAAGAATATAGAAGAATGCAATTGGCCTTCTATCATAATGACTACAAACTTTGGGAACCGAAGAAGTGAAATAAACGGTCTGAAGAATAAAGAGAGCGCGCGGGAAAGCATAGACAAGAAACTGAAGAGGCAGATAGGACGAAGCTAATATGCACCGGGTGTTTATATTTTAAATCGGTTACTTTTAAAACCGGTGTAAATTTTTTTTTTTTAAACCATCTTCTCCTCAGTGACCGGTTTAAAAGTGGGATTAAGATGAAAAATAAACGGATCATCAGCAACGTATGTAGAACAAGAAACCTGTTAAACTTTATTATATTCATTCAAATTAAACTTTACTAACTAGCTTTACATCTTGAAATCGAAAAAAAAGACCTCGCTCTATCAACCTAGCTAGCTATATAAATACAATATCATCAACTCCTCAATCTTTTCATTATATCAAAAAGGATGTAGGGAATAGAGAAAGGCAGGGGTGACCCCGCTTTCACTGATCATCATCTTCCGAATCAGTGTTTTGGGAGTCAGAATTGGGATCAACAACAGGATGAAAGAAACTATCATCCTGTTGATGGACATGAACTTCAGAACAGAAGGCTCTGAAACGTTCATTCATCCTCTCCACTTTCAGAGCCAGTTCTTCCACCGAGCGCTCCAGGTCATTGAAGCATGGGATGAGTTCCTCCAGGAACTCCACCAGTTGCTGAAGCAGGGGAGGAGGAGAAGGAACTAAAGGGTTATCATGAGATACATGTTTATCTTCATCTGTCTCTGTCTTTTGTGAGGCGAAGAAGGAGGGGTGGATGAGGAAGAAGCCATTGGAGAGTTAAGATAGAAGAATAGAAAAAATGAATATAAAACAGATATCAGAGAAGGTGATCATGATGAAATACTGCGCATGTCTGAGAAGACTTGACATAAAATGGCGGGAAAGGATACTGACGGAGTTCATCTAAACTGGACTAAATATTTTCACATCGGTCAATATAAATCCGCTGTAGAAAGTAAACATCTAAACCAGACTAAATATTTTCACATCGGTCTCTATAACATCCGCTGTAGAAAGTAAACATCTAAACTGGACTAAATATTTCCATATCGATCACGAGGAAATACGGTGTGAATATTTCATTTTATTTACAAAAATGCCATCGCTCATTTTTTTAAAACTGTCTCCGCATTGACCGGTTTAAAAATAGGGATTTAGAATGCCAATTTTCCACCAGTGTTCAAGCATGGAATAACACATTAAGATCAATGATAAGTATTACAGAAATATCTTCAAGATGGATTTGAAGCATTTCTGAAATTCACTCAAAGATATTAACTTCCAACTTTGAAAAAAATTTAAATGCTAATCAAATTTATTTTTCAAATTAAATTTATGAAAGTGAAAACATGAGTATTTTCATAATAAAGTGTATGTGAAACATCCTTATTTTCGTACATCTTAGGGACCAATTGGTAGTATTTAGAACCACTTTCAAGGTCATTGAAGTCCAATTTCTCAATCATTGAAGTCTAATTTCTCAATCTAGAGTTTTACTCTTATCGAGTACTGTTCATGGTGGCAAATTCCAGCAATCAACTTTATATCCTTATGCATACAATAATCACATATCAATCAAACATGCCAAACAATACTTATCATTAAATAATAAATCTTTATACAACAGGGCATGGACAAAATCCTCGTATCTCTATTACATCTTTCCTACCTGAAATCCGGCAGTATAACTACTATACTTCATCTGTAAAAATAACTGATCTTGTACTGATTCGGTAATCCCCGTGAGAACTACCATTCTACATAAGTACCCAGGAAAGACTGGATGAACCGACTAGGTCCACTCACTTCCAGACTCCTTAGACAGTACCTACGTACAAAGTACGTATCATCTCCTTATGTTCAGTCTGAAATTCGACAGCATAACGACGTCTTACAGCATTCTCAAAATTCACTTTGACATAACCTCTCTGTAATGGGTTATAAATAGGGGATGAGATTCAGGGGAATCTCAGTAGCAAACGGTACTAAACAATGTATGCATTAATGATATTTGTGCTTGCTTGTGATTGTGTCAACATAATGTAATATGCATGCTTCCATGTGATATATGAAATACAATTGGCCAAGGCAATCATATTACAGAGCTTCAAAAATTACAGATTAACAACAATCAATCAAGTCATAACACAATCAATCATACATACAAGTTTAGGGTAAGTTTACTACCTGTCTAGTTTAGCAGAACTCTTGCTTCTCTATATTGCTTCCATCTCCGCCAGAACTTCCTTCCTTCTTTCTTTCTTCCACTTTCTTTCTCTAGAACTCACTTCTCTCTCTAAAGAAGCTCTTGGGTGTGAAGAATGAATGGCAAGGGGGGTATTTATAGCAAAATCTTGGGAAAATTGAAGGCCAAGATCAACTTGGGAACTATTTGATCTAATGGTTAAAGGTTTGATCTTGAAATTCTTGTCTCCTTTCACTCATGACATCACCACCATCATAGCATCACATGGGACACCTAAGCTCCTTTTTGGTGACACTTTGAAGTCCTTGTGGGTCCCACCATGTGCAAACCCTAACTTTTACTTTATTCTCTTTCCTTTCTTTTCAAAAATTCATAAATTATTCATTATTGGACTTGGGCTCCAAGATAACTTTTGGGACTTATTGGGATGGCCTAGGATGAAATGTTGGGCCTTTTTTAGGTCCAATAGCTAATTGGCCCAAATCCCAATGTACTTTCCTTATACCGATATCCTTAAATTACCCTGATCTTAGAATAAATGTTAAATGTAACATCCCGATTTTTGGTTTAGGAGATCGGGACAGTTCATCTAGGTCCAAGATGAGGAATGTGAGGAATATCCTAAGTCTTAAGCCTAGGAATTCTGCAGGTAGCTTGATATGGGCTGGCTCCTGTGTAAGATAACCTGATATGGGCGGGTTGTTGAGCCTTTCAATTAATGATGACTCCCGAAGAGTTTAAGGGATGAGTTATTGAAAGAGAATTTCTAGAACTTAAGATGAAGGATAAGAAGATGAGAATAGATGCTAGAAAGAGAATGCAGGGGCAAAATCGTAATTATGGGAAAGATCGGGCTGGTAGCCGATGAGTACCATATTTTGCCAGAAAATAGAGAAAATTATGCTGATCATTTCACTGAACTGTGAAATGTGCTTATGAGGTCTCTAGGTATATGAAAGAATTAGAAATATGACCAGGGGTAAAATGGTCATTTTGGAAAAGTGTGCGCGTGAGTGCTTTTTCAGGCCAAAACAGCCCGGTCCGGATAAAATATCTGAAAATACCGGGAGATAGAGAAAAGGATTCCGGGTTGAATGAGGAGTCACGGAATTTTGATTTGAGGTCCCGATTTTTCTGTAAAAATTCCTGAAGATGGGAATTTACAGTTATAATCGGTAAGGGAAAAGCAGTTCCGATAGGGATGATCGGACTGTGGCCAGGGGGCCGTATAGTATTTCTGAGGCCTTTAGTGACACCAGGGAAGGCCCAGGCCCATTAGATCAGTCCAGTGGTAAAAGGGGCCGGTGTCCGGGAAAAAGGTGCGAAATGACGAAAATGCCCCTTGTTATAGAACAGCTGAAGAATGAGTAAAGGGTATTTTGGTCATTTGCCTAAGGTTAGGCAGTCCAGGGAAGTTATCTGGATAGTTGACCAGGGTCAAAGAATACTCTGGTAAGATGGGAAAAGACAATAATGCCCCTAGACTCATTGAAGTAAAGAAAGAAAGACTAAGGGCATTTTGGTATTTTGCCAAGGGGTGTTTCTTGGGAAGCGTGCCATCAGAGTACTTGGCTGGATCAGAGACCCAAGATGATATTCTCAGGCCCAAAAACGTGGCCCAGTAGTTATGTGAGGAAAAGTGGCATTAAAATAATGATTTAATGACTTTTCAGTAAAGTAAAGTTACTCGGTTGGCACGATAACCGAGGAGGTGATCAGATAAAGTCCGGGACTTATCTGGATAGCATTGGAAGGCGTGAAAGGTCCCTTCCAGATGCCACATGGCGTCATCTTAGAGAAAGCAGATAAAGCTGAGGACACGCTTTACGAGGCAAGAGACTGGACCGGTGAGTCAGCCTGCTGAGTCAGCTGCTGAGGTGTCCAGGAATTTCAGCATGTGGAAAATGTGGCGATGAGTCAGCTGCTGAGGTGTCTACTGAGGTGTCCTGGATGAGGTCATGCATGATGCAGTAAAAAGGAATAAAAGAAAATAGGAAAAACCAGGACCACAAGTTCATAGGCTTCAAAATTACAGGAATGCCATTGAAGGAAACTATAAATACCCCCTCCCCTCCCATTTCATGCATCCCACGGTTTTGAGCCTTTTAGAGAGAGGAGGAGGTGCTAGAGAGAGAAAGTGAGAGGAAGAAAGAAAGAAAGGAAGTTCTGGCGGAGCTGGAAGCAGAATAGAGATAGTAGAGCTCTGCTAAGCCTTTGAGGTAGTAACTAATCCTAGCTCTTATGTAATGTCTTTGTGATTTGTTGTGCTATTGTTTGGTTGGATTGTTGTCTTATATGTTATGCTTGAAGCTCTATTACAATGCTATGATCATATGTTATTGAGTATGGAAGCACGCAGCATACTTATCTGTACACAATCACAAGCAAGCACTATCACACTGCATTACATATATTGTTATGATTGTTGCTACTGAGATTCCCCCGAATCTCATCCCCATCCATACCCATTACAGGGAGGTTATGCTGAAGTGGATTTTGAGAATCCTAGGAGACGCCGTTATGCTGCCGAAGTAAAGACTGAACATCAGTATATGATAAGTACTGTGTACGTAGTGCTGTCTAAGGAGGCTAGAAGTGAGTGGACCTAGCCGGTTCATCTAGTCTTTCCTGGGTACTACGTAGAATGGTAGTTCTCATGAGGGGATTACCGAATCAGTACAGTTCAGTTCTTTGTACAGATGAAGCGTAGCGGTTATGCTGCCGGAGTCTAGGCAGAAAGAGATGTAATAGAGATAGCAAGATTATGTATATGTCTTGTTGTGTATGCCATGCTGTATGACATTATGTTATTCAATGATAAGTATTGTTTGGCATATTCAATTTATGTATGGTAAATTAAGGGAGAAATTCGCAGGTCCTGAGGTAGCAGTGGTTTGACCTCAGTTTGACCTAGTAAACGAAGGAGTTTGGCTACGAAATTTGGTGAGCCAGTAGTACACATCTGGGGCATTCCGTGGATAGGTAATAAGCCTTATTTGGATGTGTAGAATGAGATTAATTAATTTTTAAATTAAAGGTTCAGAATAAGGAACTTAAGAGTAGAATTTTGAATTTCTGGGCTTAAGTTAAGATATAATCAAGCTGAAATTGCTTCCGCAAGTGTACTCTGAGGAGTCTAAGAGAGGATGTTTCATTTTGGTATCAGAGCAACGGATTCTGGCTTAGGAAATGCTTTGAATAGATAATTTATGGTGATAGTACAGAATAAGGTTAGCACAGAACAAAGGGTTCTGGTTCAGAGCATAAGATTCTAGCACAGAACAGAAGGTTCTGGCTCAGTGATGCTCTGATTTAGAAAGGTTATTTCCCTAGAGTACATAAAGGTTTAGAAAAGCCCAGTGGAGGTAAAGCTCTTAAATGAGAAAATGAGATAAGGTAGACCCCGGAATTACGTCAAGATGGGGTAAGATATGAAGGAAATGGACATTACTCACAAGTCCAGTAAGTTGTCCATAAGCATAAGAAGATAAATAGATGATAAAAGATTGATGAGCTAATTAGAATGAGGTAGATCCTCCATGTGATACCTAGGAGTAGATCTACAATGTAAAGGTCTTATTCAGCTGGGCTGAATAGAAGACCTAAGAGCTAGAATGAGATAGCTAGCATGAGGTTGGTCTAGGAATGAGCTTAGGACAAGGCCTAAGGTTAGAGATGTGATGGGCTGATGTTCCCTAGGCAGAGGGATTCCATCACGAAGAAGTAGTAACCTAGGGTAGAGTACCCTAGAGAACAGAAATGATATGATTGAGGATGATAGATAGTCTCAGTTATGGGACGATAAGTTATGATATTCAGATAGAGAAGCATTGGCTAAGAGCACTCTGGGAGGTAGCTCAGTTGTGAAGCCAATAGCAAGAGAAAGAGGCAATAGTTCAGGCAGGGGACTGATCAAGGAGAAGATCAGGTTGGAGAGCAGAGATGTCAAAGTGGTGAGCTGTGGTACATAGGAGTGTCGAGCAGGGCAATGCAGTGGTGAGAGAAAGGCCACTTGGCGAGAGTTGCCTACGAATGCCGACATCCCTCGGAAAGGTGTTTGTTACCCCAGACAGAGTCTCCAAAATCCCCTGAGGTCGACCCTAAGAATGGTTAAGAAGAACCATAGCTGTAAGGGCGACTTAGCTGTGAAGAACTGTATGCCTAGATGATAATGTGGATGAAGAGTTCTTTTCTGATCTAGAGAATGTGGTTATTATAATGAGTCATGAGAAATAATTAGTAAGATAATAAATCTGTCTTAGCTCAGTGATGAGGGTGCTGTATGAGGGGTTAGAACATGGATAGCTGTAAGCAACTATAATGAGAGATGTTAGTTGCTAAGAATCCATGTGGAAGGTCTGGGATCAAGCTGTTGCTCCTCTAGACCATCACTAGAGTGAGGATAATACAGAGAGGGATGATCTTACTGGTTATATATATGACTGCGTTATAAGAATCACATAGCTGTATAGGTCAGTAAGAAGTTCTCTTCAGGAAAGATGAGGCATCCCTTAAAATTTCGAGGACGAAATTTTTAAAAGGGGAGGAGAATTGTAACATCCCAATTTTTGGTTTAGGAGATCGGGACAGTTCATCTAGGTCCAAGATGAGGAATGTGAGGAATATCCTAAGTCTTAAGCCTAGGAATTCTGCAGGTAGCTTGATATGGGCTGGCTCCTGTGTAAGATAACCTGATATGGGCGGGTTGTCGAGCCTTTCAATTAATGATGACTCCCGAAGAGTTTAAGGGATGAGTTATTGAAAGAGAATTTCTAGAACTTAAGATGAAGGATAAGAAGATGAGAATAGATGCTAGAAAGAGAATGCAGGGGCAAAATCGTAATTATGGGAAAGATCGGGCTGGTAGCCGATGAGTACCATATTTTGCCAGAAAATAGAGAAAATTATGCTGATCATTTCACTGAACTGTGAAATGTGCTTATGAGGTCTCTAGGTATATGAAAGAATTAGAAATATGACCAGGGGTAAAATGGTCATTTTGGAAAAGTGTGCGCGTGAGTGCTTTTTCAGGCCAAAACAGCCCGGTCCGGATAAAATATCTGAAAATACCGGGAGATAGAGAAAAGGATTCCGGGTTGAATGAGGAGTCACGGAATTTTGATTTGAGGTCCCGATTTTTCTGTAAAAATTCCTGAAGATGGGAATTTACAGTTATAATCGGTAAGGGAAAAGCAGTTCCGATAGGGATGATCGGACTGTGGCCAGGGGGCCGTATAGTATTTCTGAGGCCTTTAGTGACACCAGGGAAGGCCCAGGCCCATTAGATCAGTCCAGTGGTAAAAGGGGCCGGTGTCCGGGAAAAAGGTGCGAAATGACGAAAATGCCCCTTGTTATAGAACAGCTGAAGAATGAGTAAAGGGTATTTTGGTCATTTGCCTAAGGTTAGGCAGTCCAGGGAAGTTATCTGGATAGTTGACCAGGGTCAAAGAATACTCTGGTAAGATGGGAAAAGACAATAATGCCCCTAGACTCATTGAAGTAAAGAAAGAAAGACTAAGGGCATTTTGGTATTTTGCCAAGGGGTGTTTCTTGGGAAGCGTGCCATCAGAGTACTTGGCTGGATCAGAGACCCAAGATGATATTCTCAGGCCCAAAAACGTGGCCCAGTAGTTATGTGAGGAAAAGTGGCATTAAAATAATGATTTAATGACTTTTCAGTAAAGTAAAGTTACTCGGTTGGCACGATAACCGAGGAGGTGATCAGATAAAGTCCGGGACTTATCTGGATAGCATTGGAAGGCGTGAAAGGTCCCTTCCAGATGCCACATGGCGTCATCTTAGAGAAAGCAGATAAAGCTGAGGACACGCTTTACGAGGCAAGAGACTGGACCGGTGAGTCAGCCTGCTGAGTCAGCTGCTGAGGTGTCCAGGAATTTCAGCATGTGGAAAATGTGGCGATGAGTCAGCTGCTGAGGTGTCTACTGAGGTGTCCTGGATGAGGTCATGCATGATGCAGTAAAAAGGAATAAAAGAAAATAGGAAAAACCAGGACCACAAGTTCATAGGCTTCAAAATTACAGGAATGCCATTGAAGGAAACTATAAATACCCCCTCCCCTCCCATTTCATGCATCCCACGGTTTTGAGCCTTTTAGAGAGAGGAGGAGGTGCTAGAGAGAGAAAGTGAGAGGAAGAAAGAAAGAAAGGAAGTTCTGGCGGAGCTGGAAGCAGAATAGAGATAGTAGAGCTCTGCTAAGCCTTTGAGGTAGTAACTAATCCTAGCTCTTATGTAATGTCTTTGTGATTTGTTGTGCTATTGTTTGGTTGGATTGTTGTCTTATATGTTATGCTTGAAGCTCTATTACAATGCTATGATCATATGTTATTGAGTATGGAAGCACGCAGCATACTTATCTGTACACAATCACAAGCAAGCACTATCACACTGCATTACATATATTGTTATGATTGTTGCTACTGAGATTCCCCCGAATCTCATCCCCATCCATACCCATTACAGGGAGGTTATGCTGAAGTGGATTTTGAGAATCCTAGGAGACGCCGTTATGCTGCCGAAGTAAAGACTGAACATCAGTATATGATAAGTACTGTGTACGTAGTGCTGTCTAAGGAGGCTAGAAGTGAGTGGACCTAGCCGGTTCATCTAGTCTTTCCTGGGTACTACGTAGAATGGTAGTTCTCATGAGGGGATTACCGAATCAGTACAGTTCAGTTCTTTGTACAGATGAAGCGTAGCGGTTATGCTGCCGGAGTCTAGGCAGAAAGAGATGTAATAGAGATAGCAAGATTATGTATATGTCTTGTTGTGTATGCCATGCTGTATGACATTATGTTATTCAATGATAAGTATTGTTTGGCATATTCAATTTATGTATGGTAAATTAAGGGAGAAATTCGCAGGTCCTGAGGTAGCAGTGGTTTGACCTCAGTTTGACCTAGTAAACGAAGGAGTTTGGCTACGAAATTTGGTGAGCCAGTAGTACACATCTGGGGCATTCCGTGGATAGGTAATAAGCCTTATTTGGATGTGTAGAATGAGATTAATTAATTTTTAAATTAAAGGTTCAGAATAAGGAACTTAAGAGTAGAATTTTGAATTTCTGGGCTTAAGTTAAGATATAATCAAGCTGAAATTGCTTCCGCAAGTGTACTCTGAGGAGTCTAAGAGAGGATGTTTCATTTTGGTATCAGAGCAACGGATTCTGGCTTAGGAAATGCTTTGAATAGATAATTTATGGTGATAGTACAGAATAAGGTTAGCACAGAACAAAGGGTTCTGGTTCAGAGCATAAGATTCTAGCACAGAACAGAAGGTTCTGGCTCAGTGATGCTCTGATTTAGAAAGGTTATTTCCCTAGAGTACATAAAGGTTTAGAAAAGCCCAGTGGAGGTAAAGCTCTTAAATGAGAAAATGAGATAAGGTAGACCCCGGAATTACGTCAAGATGGGGTAAGATATGAAGGAAATGGACATTACTCACAAGTCCAGTAAGTTGTCCATAAGCATAAGAAGATAAATAGATGATAAAAGATTGATGAGCTAATTAGAATGAGGTAGATCCTCCATGTGATACCTAGGAGTAGATCTACAATGTAAAGGTCTTATTCAGCTGGGCTGAATAGAAGACCTAAGAGCTAGAATGAGATAGCTAGCATGAGGTTGGTCTAGGAATGAGCTTAGGACAAGGCCTAAGGTTAGAGATGTGATGGGCTGATGTTCCCTAGGCAGAGGGATTCCATCACGAAGAAGTAGTAACCTAGGGTAGAGTACCCTAGAGAACAGAAATGATATGATTGAGGATGATAGATAGTCTCAGTTATGGGACGATAAGTTATGATATTCAGATAGAGAAGCATTGGCTAAGAGCACTCTGGGAGGTAGCTCAGTTGTGAAGCCAATAGCAAGAGAAAGAGGCAATAGTTCAGGCAGGGGACTGATCAAGGAGAAGATCAGGTTGGAGAGCAGAGATGTCAAAGTGGTGAGCTGTGGTACATAGGAGTGTCGAGCAGGGCAATGCAGTGGTGAGAGAAAGGCCACTTGGCGAGAGTTGCCTACGAATGCCGACATCCCTCGGAAAGGTGTTTGTTACCCCAGACAGAGTCTCCAAAATCCCCTGAGGTCGACCCTAAGAATGGTTAAGAAGAACCATAGCTGTAAGGGCGACTTAGCTGTGAAGAACTGTATGCCTAGATGATAATGTGGATGAAGAGTTCTTTTCTGATCTAGAGAATGTGGTTATTATAATGAGTCATGAGAAATAATTAGTAAGATAATAAATCTGTCTTAGCTCAGTGATGAGGGTGCTGTATGAGGGGTTAGAACATGGATAGCTGTAAGCAACTATAATGAGAGATGTTAGTTGCTAAGAATCCATGTGGAAGGTCTGGGATCAAGCTGTTGCTCCTCTAGACCATCACTAGAGTGAGGATAATACAGAGAGGGATGATCTTACTGGTTATATATATGACTGCGTTATAAGAATCACATAGCTGTATAGGTCAGTAAGAAGTTCTCTTCAGGAAAGATGAGGCATCCCTTAAAATTTCGAGGACGAAATTTTTAAAAGGGGAGGAGAATTGTAACATCCCAATTTTTGGTTTAGGAGATCGGGACAGTTCATCTAGGTCCAAGATGAGGAATGTGAGGAATATCCTAAGTCTTAAGCCTAGGAATTCTGCAGGTAGCTTGATATGGGCTGGCTCCTGTGTAAGATAACCTGATATGGGCGGGTTGTCGAGCCTTTCAATTAATGATGACTCCCGAAGAGTTTAAGGGATGAGTTATTGAAAGAGAATTTCTAGAACTTAAGATGAAGGATAAGAAGATGAGAATAGATGCTAGAAAGAGAATGCAGGGGCAAAATCGTAATTATGGGAAAGATCGGGCTGGTAGCCGATGAGTACCATATTTTGCCAGAAAATAGAGAAAATTATGCTGATCATTTCACTGAACTGTGAAATGTGCTTATGAGGTCTCTAGGTATATGAAAGAATTAGAAATATGACCAGGGGTAAAATGGTCATTTTGGAAAAGTGTGCGCGTGAGTGCTTTTTCAGGCCAAAACAGCCCGGTCCGGATAAAATATCTGAAAATACCGGGAGATAGAGAAAAGGATTCCGGGTTGAATGAGGAGTCACGGAATTTTGATTTGAGGTCCCGATTTTTCTGTAAAAATTCCTGAAGATGGGAATTTACAGTTATAATCGGTAAGGGAAAAGCAGTTCCGATAGGGATGATCGGACTGTGGCCAGGGGGCCGTATAGTATTTCTGAGGCCTTTAGTGACACCAGGGAAGGCCCAGGCCCATTAGATCAGTCCAGTGGTAAAAGGGGCCGGTGTCCGGGAAAAAGGTGCGAAATGACGAAAATGCCCCTTGTTATAGAACAGCTGAAGAATGAGTAAAGGGTATTTTGGTCATTTGCCTAAGGTTAGGCAGTCCAGGGAAGTTATCTGGATAGTTGACCAGGGTCAAAGAATACTCTGGTAAGATGGGAAAAGACAATAATGCCCCTAGACTCATTGAAGTAAAGAAAGAAAGACTAAGGGCATTTTGGTATTTTGCCAAGGGGTGTTTCTTGGGAAGCGTGCCATCAGAGTACTTGGCTGGATCAGAGACCCAAGATGATATTCTCAGGCCCAAAAACGTGGCCCAGTAGTTATGTGAGGAAAAGTGGCATTAAAATAATGATTTAATGACTTTTCAGTAAAGTAAAGTTACTCGGTTGGCACGATAACCGAGGAGGTGATCAGATAAAGTCCGGGACTTATCTGGATAGCATTGGAAGGCGTGAAAGGTCCCTTCCAGATGCCACATGGCGTCATCTTAGAGAAAGCAGATAAAGCTGAGGACACGCTTTACGAGGCAAGAGACTGGACCGGTGAGTCAGCCTGCTGAGTCAGCTGCTGAGGTGTCCAGGAATTTCAGCATGTGGAAAATGTGGCGATGAGTCAGCTGCTGAGGTGTCTACTGAGGTGTCCTGGATGAGGTCATGCATGATGCAGTAAAAAGGAATAAAAGAAAATAGGAAAAACCAGGACCACAAGTTCATAGGCTTCAAAATTACAGGAATGCCATTGAAGGAAACTATAAATACCCCCTCCCCTCCCATTTCATGCATCCCACGGTTTTGAGCCTTTTAGAGAGAGGAGGAGGTGCTAGAGAGAGAAAGTGAGAGGAAGAAAGAAAGAAAGGAAGTTCTGGCGGAGCTGGAAGCAGAATAGAGATAGTAGAGCTCTGCTAAGCCTTTGAGGTAGTAACTAATCCTAGCTCTTATGTAATGTCTTTGTGATTTGTTGTGCTATTGTTTGGTTGGATTGTTGTCTTATATGTTATGCTTGAAGCTCTATTACAATGCTATGATCATATGTTATTGAGTATGGAAGCACGCAGCATACTTATCTGTACACAATCACAAGCAAGCACTATCACACTGCATTACATATATTGTTATGATTGTTGCTACTGAGATTCCCCCGAATCTCATCCCCATCCATACCCATTACAGGGAGGTTATGCTGAAGTGGATTTTGAGAATCCTAGGAGACGCCGTTATGCTGCCGAAGTAAAGACTGAACATCAGTATATGATAAGTACTGTGTACGTAGTGCTGTCTAAGGAGGCTAGAAGTGAGTGGACCTAGCCGGTTCATCTAGTCTTTCCTGGGTACTACGTAGAATGGTAGTTCTCATGAGGGGATTACCGAATCAGTACAGTTCAGTTCTTTGTACAGATGAAGCGTAGCGGTTATGCTGCCGGAGTCTAGGCAGAAAGAGATGTAATAGAGATAGCAAGATTATGTATATGTCTTGTTGTGTATGCCATGCTGTATGACATTATGTTATTCAATGATAAGTATTGTTTGGCATATTCAATTTATGTATGGTAAATTAAGGGAGAAATTCGCAGGTCCTGAGGTAGCAGTGGTTTGACCTCAGTTTGACCTAGTAAACGAAGGAGTTTGGCTACGAAATTTGGTGAGCCAGTAGTACACATCTGGGGCATTCCGTGGATAGGTAATAAGCCTTATTTGGATGTGTAGAATGAGATTAATTAATTTTTAAATTAAAGGTTCAGAATAAGGAACTTAAGAGTAGAATTTTGAATTTCTGGGCTTAAGTTAAGATATAATCAAGCTGAAATTGCTTCCGCAAGTGTACTCTGAGGAGTCTAAGAGAGGATGTTTCATTTTGGTATCAGAGCAACGGATTCTGGCTTAGGAAATGCTTTGAATAGATAATTTATGGTGATAGTACAGAATAAGGTTAGCACAGAACAAAGGGTTCTGGTTCAGAGCATAAGATTCTAGCACAGAACAGAAGGTTCTGGCTCAGTGATGCTCTGATTTAGAAAGGTTATTTCCCTAGAGTACATAAAGGTTTAGAAAAGCCCAGTGGAGGTAAAGCTCTTAAATGAGAAAATGAGATAAGGTAGACCCCGGAATTACGTCAAGATGGGGTAAGATATGAAGGAAATGGACATTACTCACAAGTCCAGTAAGTTGTCCATAAGCATAAGAAGATAAATAGATGATAAAAGATTGATGAGCTAATTAGAATGAGGTAGATCCTCCATGTGATACCTAGGAGTAGATCTACAATGTAAAGGTCTTATTCAGCTGGGCTGAATAGAAGACCTAAGAGCTAGAATGAGATAGCTAGCATGAGGTTGGTCTAGGAATGAGCTTAGGACAAGGCCTAAGGTTAGAGATGTGATGGGCTGATGTTCCCTAGGCAGAGGGATTCCATCACGAAGAAGTAGTAACCTAGGGTAGAGTACCCTAGAGAACAGAAATGATATGATTGAGGATGATAGATAGTCTCAGTTATGGGACGATAAGTTATGATATTCAGATAGAGAAGCATTGGCTAAGAGCACTCTGGGAGGTAGCTCAGTTGTGAAGCCAATAGCAAGAGAAAGAGGCAATAGTTCAGGCAGGGGACTGATCAAGGAGAAGATCAGGTTGGAGAGCAGAGATGTCAAAGTGGTGAGCTGTGGTACATAGGAGTGTCGAGCAGGGCAATGCAGTGGTGAGAGAAAGGCCACTTGGCGAGAGTTGCCTACGAATGCCGACATCCCTCGGAAAGGTGTTTGTTACCCCAGACAGAGTCTCCAAAATCCCCTGAGGTCGACCCTAAGAATGGTTAAGAAGAACCATAGCTGTAAGGGCGACTTAGCTGTGAAGAACTGTATGCCTAGATGATAATGTGGATGAAGAGTTCTTTTCTGATCTAGAGAATGTGGTTATTATAATGAGTCATGAGAAATAATTAGTAAGATAATAAATCTGTCTTAGCTCAGTGATGAGGGTGCTGTATGAGGGGTTAGAACATGGATAGCTGTAAGCAACTATAATGAGAGATGTTAGTTGCTAAGAATCCATGTGGAAGGTCTGGGATCAAGCTGTTGCTCCTCTAGACCATCACTAGAGTGAGGATAATACAGAGAGGGATGATCTTACTGGTTATATATATGACTGCGTTATAAGAATCACATAGCTGTATAGGTCAGTAAGAAGTTCTCTTCAGGAAAGATGAGGCATCCCTTAAAATTTCGAGGACGAAATTTTTAAAAGGGGAGGAGAATTGTAACATCCCAATTTTTGGTTTAGGAGATCGGGACAGTTCATCTAGGTCCAAGATGAGGAATGTGAGGAATATCCTAAGTCTTAAGCCTAGGAATTCTGCAGGTAGCTTGATATGGGCTGGCTCCTGTGTAAGATAACCTGATATGGGCGGGTTGTCGAGCCTTTCAATTAATGATGACTCCCGAAGAGTTTAAGGGATGAGTTATTGAAAGAGAATTTCTAGAACTTAAGATGAAGGATAAGAAGATGAGAATAGATGCTAGAAAGAGAATGCAGGGGCAAAATCGTAATTATGGGAAAGATCGGGCTGGTAGCCGATGAGTACCATATTTTGCCAGAAAATAGAGAAAATTATGCTGATCATTTCACTGAACTGTGAAATGTGCTTATGAGGTCTCTAGGTATATGAAAGAATTAGAAATATGACCAGGGGTAAAATGGTCATTTTGGAAAAGTGTGCGCGTGAGTGCTTTTTCAGGCCAAAACAGCCCGGTCCGGATAAAATATCTGAAAATACCGGGAGATAGAGAAAAGGATTCCGGGTTGAATGAGGAGTCACGGAATTTTGATTTGAGGTCCCGATTTTTCTGTAAAAATTCCTGAAGATGGGAATTTACAGTTATAATCGGTAAGGGAAAAGCAGTTCCGATAGGGATGATCGGACTGTGGCCAGGGGGCCGTATAGTATTTCTGAGGCCTTTAGTGACACCAGGGAAGGCCCAGGCCCATTAGATCAGTCCAGTGGTAAAAGGGGCCGGTGTCCGGGAAAAAGGTGCGAAATGACGAAAATGCCCCTTGTTATAGAACAGCTGAAGAATGAGTAAAGGGTATTTTGGTCATTTGCCTAAGGTTAGGCAGTCCAGGGAAGTTATCTGGATAGTTGACCAGGGTCAAAGAATACTCTGGTAAGATGGGAAAAGACAATAATGCCCCTAGACTCATTGAAGTAAAGAAAGAAAGACTAAGGGCATTTTGGTATTTTGCCAAGGGGTGTTTCTTGGGAAGCGTGCCATCAGAGTACTTGGCTGGATCAGAGACCCAAGATGATATTCTCAGGCCCAAAAACGTGGCCCAGTAGTTATGTGAGGAAAAGTGGCATTAAAATAATGATTTAATGACTTTTCAGTAAAGTAAAGTTACTCGGTTGGCACGATAACCGAGGAGGTGATCAGATAAAGTCCGGGACTTATCTGGATAGCATTGGAAGGCGTGAAAGGTCCCTTCCAGATGCCACATGGCGTCATCTTAGAGAAAGCAGATAAAGCTGAGGACACGCTTTACGAGGCAAGAGACTGGACCGGTGAGTCAGCCTGCTGAGTCAGCTGCTGAGGTGTCCAGGAATTTCAGCATGTGGAAAATGTGGCGATGAGTCAGCTGCTGAGGTGTCTACTGAGGTGTCCTGGATGAGGTCATGCATGATGCAGTAAAAAGGAATAAAAGAAAATAGGAAAAACCAGGACCACAAGTTCATAGGCTTCAAAATTACAGGAATGCCATTGAAGGAAACTATAAATACCCCCTCCCCTCCCATTTCATGCATCCCACGGTTTTGAGCCTTTTAGAGAGAGGAGGAGGTGCTAGAGAGAGAAAGTGAGAGGAAGAAAGAAAGAAAGGAAGTTCTGGCGGAGCTGGAAGCAGAATAGAGATAGTAGAGCTCTGCTAAGCCTTTGAGGTAGTAACTAATCCTAGCTCTTATGTAATGTCTTTGTGATTTGTTGTGCTATTGTTTGGTTGGATTGTTGTCTTATATGTTATGCTTGAAGCTCTATTACAATGCTATGATCATATGTTATTGAGTATGGAAGCACGCAGCATACTTATCTGTACACAATCACAAGCAAGCACTATCACACTGCATTACATATATTGTTATGATTGTTGCTACTGAGATTCCCCCGAATCTCATCCCCATCCATACCCATTACAGGGAGGTTATGCTGAAGTGGATTTTGAGAATCCTAGGAGACGCCGTTATGCTGCCGAAGTAAAGACTGAACATCAGTATATGATAAGTACTGTGTACGTAGTGCTGTCTAAGGAGGCTAGAAGTGAGTGGACCTAGCCGGTTCATCTAGTCTTTCCTGGGTACTACGTAGAATGGTAGTTCTCATGAGGGGATTACCGAATCAGTACAGTTCAGTTCTTTGTACAGATGAAGCGTAGCGGTTATGCTGCCGGAGTCTAGGCAGAAAGAGATGTAATAGAGATAGCAAGATTATGTATATGTCTTGTTGTGTATGCCATGCTGTATGACATTATGTTATTCAATGATAAGTATTGTTTGGCATATTCAATTTATGTATGGTAAATTAAGGGAGAAATTCGCAGGTCCTGAGGTAGCAGTGGTTTGACCTCAGTTTGACCTAGTAAACGAAGGAGTTTGGCTACGAAATTTGGTGAGCCAGTAGTACACATCTGGGGCATTCCGTGGATAGGTAATAAGCCTTATTTGGATGTGTAGAATGAGATTAATTAATTTTTAAATTAAAGGTTCAGAATAAGGAACTTAAGAGTAGAATTTTGAATTTCTGGGCTTAAGTTAAGATATAATCAAGCTGAAATTGCTTCCGCAAGTGTACTCTGAGGAGTCTAAGAGAGGATGTTTCATTTTGGTATCAGAGCAACGGATTCTGGCTTAGGAAATGCTTTGAATAGATAATTTATGGTGATAGTACAGAATAAGGTTAGCACAGAACAAAGGGTTCTGGTTCAGAGCATAAGATTCTAGCACAGAACAGAAGGTTCTGGCTCAGTGATGCTCTGATTTAGAAAGGTTATTTCCCTAGAGTACATAAAGGTTTAGAAAAGCCTAGTGGAGGTAAAGCTCTTAAATGAGAAAATGAGATAAGGTAGACCCCGGAATTACGTCAAGATGGGGTAAGATATGAAGGAAATGGACATTACTCACAAGTCCAGTAAGTTGTCCATAAGCATAAGAAGATAAATAGATGATAAAAGATTGATGAGCTAATTAGAATGAGGTAGATCCTCCATGTGATACCTAGGAGTAGATCTACAATGTAAAGGTCTTATTCAGCTGGGCTGAATAGAAGACCTAAGAGCTAGAATGAGATAGCTAGCATGAGGTTGGTCTAGGAATGAGCTTAGGACAAGGCCTAAGGTTAGAGATGTGATGGGCTGATGTTCCCTAGGCAGAGGGATTCCATCACGAAGAAGTAGTAACCTAGGGTAGAGTACCCTAGAGAACAGAAATGATATGATTGAGGATGATAGATAGTCTCAGTTATGGGACGATAAGTTATGATATTCAGATAGAGAAGCATTGGCTAAGAGCACTCTGGGAGGTAGCTCAGTTGTGAAGCCAATAGCAAGAGAAAGAGGCAATAGTTCAGGCAGGGGACTGATCAAGGAGAAGATCAGGTTGGAGAGCAGAGATGTCAAAGTGGTGAGCTGTGGTACATAGGAGTGTCGAGCAGGGCAATGCAGTGGTGAGAGAAAGGCCACTTGGCGAGAGTTGCCTACGAATGCCGACATCCCTCGGAAAGGTGTTTGTTACCCCAGACAGAGTCTCCAAAATCCCCTGAGGTCGACCCTAAGAATGGTTAAGAAGAACCATAGCTGTAAGGGCGACTTAGCTGTGAAGAACTGTATGCCTAGATGATAATGTGGATGAAGAGTTCTTTTCTGATCTAGAGAATGTGGTTATTATAATGAGTCATGAGAAATAATTAGTAAGATAATAAATCTGTCTTAGCTCAGTGATGAGGGTGCTGTATGAGGGGTTAGAACATGGATAGCTGTAAGCAACTATAATGAGAGATGTTAGTTGCTAAGAATCCATGTGGAAGGTCTGGGATCAAGCTGTTGCTCCTCTAGACCATCACTAGAGTGAGGATAATACAGAGAGGGATGATCTTACTGGTTATATATATGACTGCGTTATAAGAATCACATAGCTGTATAGGTCAGTAAGAAGTTCTCTTCAGGAAAGATGAGGCATCCCTTAAAATTTCGAGGACGAAATTTTTAAAAGGGGAGGAGAATTGTAACATCCCAATTTTTGGTTTAGGAGATCGGGACAGTTCATCTAGGTCCAAGATGAGGAATGTGAGGAATATCCTAAGTCTTAAGCCTAGGAATTCTGCAGGTAGCTTGATATGGGCTGGCTCCTGTGTAAGATAACCTGATATGGGCGGGTTGTCGAGCCTTTCAATTAATGATGACTCCCGAAGAGTTTAAGGGATGAGTTATTGAAAGAGAATTTCTAGAACTTAAGATGAAGGATAAGAAGATGAGAATAGATGCTAGAAAGAGAATGCAGGGGCAAAATCGTAATTATGGGAAAGATCGGGCTGGTAGCCGATGAGTACCATATTTTGCCAGAAAATAGAGAAAATTATGCTGATCATTTCACTGAACTGTGAAATGTGCTTATGAGGTCTCTAGGTATATGAAAGAATTAGAAATATGACCAGGGGTAAAATGGTCATTTTGGAAAAGTGTGCGCGTGAGTGCTTTTTCAGGCCAAAACAGCCCGGTCCGGATAAAATATCTGAAAATACCGGGAGATAGAGAAAAGGATTCCGGGTTGAATGAGGAGTCACGGAATTTTGATTTGAGGTCCCGATTTTTCTGTAAAAATTCCTGAAGATGGGAATTTACAGTTATAATCGGTAAGGGAAAAGCAGTTCCGATAGGGATGATCGGACTGTGGCCAGGGGGCCGTATAGTATTTCTGAGGCCTTTAGTGACACCAGGGAAGGCCCAGGCCCATTAGATCAGTCCAGTGGTAAAAGGGGCCGGTGTCCGGGAAAAAGGTGCGAAATGACGAAAATGCCCCTTGTTATAGAACAGCTGAAGAATGAGTAAAGGGTATTTTGGTCATTTGCCTAAGGTTAGGCAGTCCAGGGAAGTTATCTGGATAGTTGACCAGGGTCAAAGAATACTCTGGTAAGATGGGAAAAGACAATAATGCCCCTAGACTCATTGAAGTAAAGAAAGAAAGACTAAGGGCATTTTGGTATTTTGCCAAGGGGTGTTTCTTGGGAAGCGTGCCATCAGAGTACTTGGCTGGATCAGAGACCCAAGATGATATTCTCAGGCCCAAAAACGTGGCCCAGTAGTTATGTGAGGAAAAGTGGCATTAAAATAATGATTTAATGACTTTTCAGTAAAGTAAAGTTACTCGGTTGGCACGATAACCGAGGAGGTGATCAGATAAAGTCCGGGACTTATCTGGATAGCATTGGAAGGCGTGAAAGGTCCCTTCCAGATGCCACATGGCGTCATCTTAGAGAAAGCAGATAAAGCTGAGGACACGCTTTACGAGGCAAGAGACTGGACCGGTGAGTCAGCCTGCTGAGTCAGCTGCTGAGGTGTCCAGGAATTTCAGCATGTGGAAAATGTGGCGATGAGTCAGCTGCTGAGGTGTCTACTGAGGTGTCCTGGATGAGGTCATGCATGATGCAGTAAAAAGGAATAAAAGAAAATAGGAAAAACCAGGACCACAAGTTCATAGGCTTCAAAATTACAGGAATGCCATTGAAGGAAACTATAAATACCCCCTCCCCTCCCATTTCATGCATCCCACGGTTTTGAGCCTTTTAGAGAGAGGAGGAGGTGCTAGAGAGAGAAAGTGAGAGGAAGAAAGAAAGAAAGGAAGTTCTGGCGGAGCTGGAAGCAGAATAGAGATAGTAGAGCTCTGCTAAGCCTTTGAGGTAGTAACTAATCCTAGCTCTTATGTAATGTCTTTGTGATTTGTTGTGCTATTGTTTGGTTGGATTGTTGTCTTATATGTTATGCTTGAAGCTCTATTACAATGCTATGATCATATGTTATTGAGTATGGAAGCACGCAGCATACTTATCTGTACACAATCACAAGCAAGCACTATCACACTGCATTACATATATTGTTATGATTGTTGCTACTGAGATTCCCCCGAATCTCATCCCCATCCATACCCATTACAGGGAGGTTATGCTGAAGTGGATTTTGAGAATCCTAGGAGACGCCGTTATGCTGCCGAAGTAAAGACTGAACATCAGTATATGATAAGTACTGTGTACGTAGTGCTGTCTAAGGAGGCTAGAAGTGAGTGGACCTAGCCGGTTCATCTAGTCTTTCCTGGGTACTACGTAGAATGGTAGTTCTCATGAGGGGATTACCGAATCAGTACAGTTCAGTTCTTTGTACAGATGAAGCGTAGCGGTTATGCTGCCGGAGTCTAGGCAGAAAGAGATGTAATAGAGATAGCAAGATTATGTATATGTCTTGTTGTGTATGCCATGCTGTATGACATTATGTTATTCAATGATAAGTATTGTTTGGCATATTCAATTTATGTATGGTAAATTAAGGGAGAAATTCGCAGGTCCTGAGGTAGCAGTGGTTTGACCTCAGTTTGACCTAGTAAACGAAGGAGTTTGGCTACGAAATTTGGTGAGCCAGTAGTACACATCTGGGGCATTCCGTGGATAGGTAATAAGCCTTATTTGGATGTGTAGAATGAGATTAATTAATTTTTAAATTAAAGGTTCAGAATAAGGAACTTAAGAGTAGAATTTTGAATTTCTGGGCTTAAGTTAAGATATAATCAAGCTGAAATTGCTTCCGCAAGTGTACTCTGAGGAGTCTAAGAGAGGATGTTTCATTTTGGTATCAGAGCAACGGATTCTGGCTTAGGAAATGCTTTGAATAGATAATTTATGGTGATAGTACAGAATAAGGTTAGCACAGAACAAAGGGTTCTGGTTCAGAGCATAAGATTCTAGCACAGAACAGAAGGTTCTGGCTCAGTGATGCTCTGATTTAGAAAGGTTATTTCCCTAGAGTACATAAAGGTTTAGAAAAGCCTAGTGGAGGTAAAGCTCTTAAATGAGAAAATGAGATAAGGTAGACCCCGGAATTACGTCAAGATGGGGTAAGATATGAAGGAAATGGACATTACTCACAAGTCCAGTAAGTTGTCCATAAGCATAAGAAGATAAATAGATGATAAAAGATTGATGAGCTAATTAGAATGAGGTAGATCCTCCATGTGATACCTAGGAGTAGATCTACAATGTAAAGGTCTTATTCAGCTGGGCTGAATAGAAGACCTAAGAGCTAGAATGAGATAGCTAGCATGAGGTTGGTCTAGGAATGAGCTTAGGACAAGGCCTAAGGTTAGAGATGTGATGGGCTGATGTTCCCTAGGCAGAGGGATTCCATCACGAAGAAGTAGTAACCTAGGGTAGAGTACCCTAGAGAACAGAAATGATATGATTGAGGATGATAGATAGTCTCAGTTATGGGACGATAAGTTATGATATTCAGATAGAGAAGCATTGGCTAAGAGCACTCTGGGAGGTAGCTCAGTTGTGAAGCCAATAGCAAGAGAAAGAGGCAATAGTTCAGGCAGGGGACTGATCAAGGAGAAGATCAGGTTGGAGAGCAGAGATGTCAAAGTGGTGAGCTGTGGTACATAGGAGTGTCGAGCAGGGCAATGCAGTGGTGAGAGAAAGGCCACTTGGCGAGAGTTGCCTACGAATGCCGACATCCCTCGGAAAGGTGTTTGTTACCCCAGACAGAGTCTCCAAAATCCCCTGAGGTCGACCCTAAGAATGGTTAAGAAGAACCATAGCTGTAAGGGCGACTTAGCTGTGAAGAACTGTATGCCTAGATGATAATGTGGATGAAGAGTTCTTTTCTGATCTAGAGAATGTGGTTATTATAATGAGTCATGAGAAATAATTAGTAAGATAATAAATCTGTCTTAGCTCAGTGATGAGGGTGCTGTATGAGGGGTTAGAACATGGATAGCTGTAAGCAACTATAATGAGAGATGTTAGTTGCTAAGAATCCATGTGGAAGGTCTGGGATCAAGCTGTTGCTCCTCTAGACCATCACTAGAGTGAGGATAATACAGAGAGGGATGATCTTACTGGTTATATATATGACTGCGTTATAAGAATCACATAGCTGTATAGGTCAGTAAGAAGTTCTCTTCAGGAAAGATGAGGCATCCCTTAAAATTTCGAGGACGAAATTTTTAAAAGGGGAGGAGAATTGTAACATCCCAATTTTTGGTTTAGGAGATCGGGACAGTTCATCTAGGTCCAAGATGAGGAATGTGAGGAATATCCTAAGTCTTAAGCCTAGGAATTCTGCAGGTAGCTTGATATGGGCTGGCTCCTGTGTAAGATAACCTGATATGGGCGGGTTGTCGAGCCTTTCAATTAATGATGACTCCCGAAGAGTTTAAGGGATGAGTTATTGAAAGAGAATTTCTAGAACTTAAGATGAAGGATAAGAAGATGAGAATAGATGCTAGAAAGAGAATGCAGGGGCAAAATCGTAATTATGGGAAAGATCGGGCTGGTAGCCGATGAGTACCATATTTTGCCAGAAAATAGAGAAAATTATGCTGATCATTTCACTGAACTGTGAAATGTGCTTATGAGGTCTCTAGGTATATGAAAGAATTAGAAATATGACCAGGGGTAAAATGGTCATTTTGGAAAAGTGTGCGCGTGAGTGCTTTTTCAGGCCAAAACAGCCCGGTCCGGATAAAATATCTGAAAATACCGGGAGATAGAGAAAAGGATTCCGGGTTGAATGAGGAGTCACGGAATTTTGATTTGAGGTCCCGATTTTTCTGTAAAAATTCCTGAAGATGGGAATTTACAGTTATAATCGGTAAGGGAAAAGCAGTTCCGATAGGGATGATCGGACTGTGGCCAGGGGGCCGTATAGTATTTCTGAGGCCTTTAGTGACACCAGGGAAGGCCCAGGCCCATTAGATCAGTCCAGTGGTAAAAGGGGCCGGTGTCCGGGAAAAAGGTGCGAAATGACGAAAATGCCCCTTGTTATAGAACAGCTGAAGAATGAGTAAAGGGTATTTTGGTCATTTGCCTAAGGTTAGGCAGTCCAGGGAAGTTATCTGGATAGTTGACCAGGGTCAAAGAATACTCTGGTAAGATGGGAAAAGACAATAATGCCCCTAGACTCATTGAAGTAAAGAAAGAAAGACTAAGGGCATTTTGGTATTTTGCCAAGGGGTGTTTCTTGGGAAGCGTGCCATCAGAGTACTTGGCTGGATCAGAGACCCAAGATGATATTCTCAGGCCCAAAAACGTGGCCCAGTAGTTATGTGAGGAAAAGTGGCATTAAAATAATGATTTAATGACTTTTCAGTAAAGTAAAGTTACTCGGTTGGCACGATAACCGAGGAGGTGATCAGATAAAGTCCGGGACTTATCTGGATAGCATTGGAAGGCGTGAAAGGTCCCTTCCAGATGCCACATGGCGTCATCTTAGAGAAAGCAGATAAAGCTGAGGACACGCTTTACGAGGCAAGAGACTGGACCGGTGAGTCAGCTGCTGAGGTGTCCAGGAATTTCAGCATGTGGAAAATGTGGCGATGAGTCAGCTGCTGAGGTGTCTACTGAGGTGTCCTGGATGAGGTCATGCATGATGCAGTAAAAAGGAATAAAAGAAAATAGGAAATTCCAGGAAAAACCAGGACCACAAGTTCATAGGCTTCAAAATTACAGGAATGCCATTGAAGGAAACTATAAATACCCCCTCCCCTCCCATTTCATGCATCCCACGGTTTTGAGCCTTTTAGAGAGAGGAGGAGGTGCTAGAGAGAGAAAGTGAGAGGAAGAAAGAAAGAAAGGAAGTTCTGGCGGAGCTGGAAGCAGAATAGAGATAGTAGAGCTCTGCTAAGCCTTTGAGGTAGTAACTAATCCTAGCTCTTATGTAATGTCTTTGTGATTTGTTGTGCTATTGTTTGGTTGGATTGTTGTCTTATATGTTATACTTGAAGCTCTATTACAATGCTATGATCATATGTTATTGAGTATGGAAGCACGCAGCATACTTATCTGTACACAATCACAAGCAAGCACTATCACACTGCATTACATATATTGTTATGATTGTTGCTACTGAGATTCCCCCGAATCTCATCCCCATCCATACCCATTACAGGGAGGTTATGCTGAAGTGGATTTTGAGAATCCTAGGAGACGCCGTTATGCTGCCGAAGTAAAGACTGAACATCAGTATATGATAAGTACTGTGTACGTAGTGCTGTCTAAGGAGGCTAGAAGTGAGTGGACCTAGCCGGTTCATCTGGTCTTTCCTGGGTACTACGTAGAATGGTAGTTCTCATGAGGGGATTACCGAATCAGTACAGTTCAGTTCTTTGTACAGATGAAGCGTAGCAGTTATGCTGCCGGAGTCTAGGCAGAAAGAGATGTAATAGAGATAGCAAGATTATGTATATGTCTTGTTGTGTATGCCATGCTGTATGACATTATGTTATTCAATGATAAGTATTGTTTGGCATATTCAATTTATGTATGGTAAATTAAGGGAGAAATTCGCAGGTCCTGAGGTAGCAGTGGTTTGACCTCAGTTTGACCTAGCAGTGGTTGGATGTGTAGAATGAGATTAATTAATTTTTAAATTAAAGGTTCAGAATAAGGAACTTAAGAGTAGAATTTTGAATTTCTGGGCTTAAGTTAAGATATAATCAAGCTGAAATTGCTTTCGCAAGTGTACTCTGAGGAGTCTAAGAGAGGATGTTTCATTAAACACCTCTTTTAATTGTTCTAACATTTTTAGAAATTCATTCTAATATAAAATGAATTCTCTACAAAGTTTCATAATTTTCTGAGACCCAGAAGTCCTGATGAAATTACATACATTTCCTTTAACCCTTTATCGGTGTCCTTTTTCACCGTAAATTCCATAATTAATTCTACAGGACTCCTTTTTGACTTCTGTCAACTCCATAAATTCTCATATTAATTATAATAATTTACTATCAAATTTTATCTGATATCCATCCATTGTGAAATGACCAAAATGCCCTCAGTTATTTTTCTAATTCTTTCATACTCACAGAGACCTCATATGCATATTTCACAGTTCAGTGAAATGATCAGCATAATTTTCTCTATTTTTTGGTAAAATATGGTACTCATCGGCTACCAGCCAAGTCTTTCCCATAATTACGATTATGCTCCTGAATTCTCTTTCTGGCATCTTTACTTATCTTCTTATCCTTCATCTTAAGTTCTTGAAATTCTCTTCCAACAAATCATCCCCTGAACTCTTTGGGAGTCATCATTAATTGAAAGGCTCGACAACTCGCCCATATCAGGTTATCTTACTCAGGAGCCAGCCCATATCTAGCTACCTGCAAAATTCCTAGGCTTAAGACTTAGGATATTCCTTACATTCCTCTTTTTGAACGTAGGTGAACTGTCCCTATTTTGTAGGTCAAAGACTTAACTCATCTTTAAATCCTGAGAAACTTAGCTCATCCCTCAGATTCCTACCAAATATAGGTAAGTGATCCGTGTAACATCCCGATTTTTGGTTTAGGAGATCGGGACAGTTCATCTAGGTCCAAGATGAGGAATGTGAGGAATATCCTAAGTCTTAAGCCTAGGAATTCTGCAGGTAGCTTGATATGGGCTGGCTCCTGTGTAAGATAACCTGATATGGGCGGGTTGTCGAGCCTTTCAATTAATGATGACTCCCGAAGAGTTTAAGGGATGAGTTATTGAAAGAGAATTTCTAGAACTTAAGATGAAGGATAAGAAGATGAGAATAGATGCTAGAAAGAGAATGCAGGGGCAAAATCGTAATTATGGGAAAGATTGGGCTGGTAGTCGATGAGTACCATATTTTGCCAAAAAATAGAGAAAATCATGCTGATCATTTCACTGAACTGTGAAATGTGCATATGAGGTCTCTATGTGTATGAAAGAATTAGAAATGTGACCAGGGGTAAAATGGTCATTTTGGAAAAGTGTGCGCGTGAGTGCTTTTTCAGGCCAAAACAGCCCGGTCCGGATAAAATATCTGAAAATACCGGGAGATAGAGAAAAGAATTCCGGGTTGAATGAGGAGTCACGGAATTTTGATTTGAGGTCCCGATTTTTCTGTAAAAATTCCTGAAGATGGGAATTTACAGTTATAATCGGTAAAGGAAAAGCAGTTCCGATAGGGATGATCGGACTGTGGCCAGGGGCCGTATAGTATTTCTGAGGCCTTTAGTGACACCAGGGAAGGCCCAGGCCCATTAGATCAGTCCAGTGGTAAAAGGGGCCGGTGTCCGGGAAAAAGGTGCGAAATGACGAAAATGCCCCTATGTTATAGAACAGCTGAAGAATGAGTAAAGGGTATTTTGGTCATTTGCCTAAGGTTAGACAGTCCAGGGAAGTTATCTGGATAATTGACCAGGGTCAGAGAATACTCTGGTAAGATGGGAAAAGACAATAATGCCCCTAGACCTAATAAAGTAAAGAAAGAGAGACTAAGGGCATTTTGGTAATTTGCCAAGGGGTATTTCTTGGGAATCGTGCCATCAGAGTACTTGGGCTGGATCAGAGACCCAAGATGATATTTCCAGGCCCAAAAACGCAGGCCCAGTGATTCAGGGGGAAAAGTGACATTAAAATAATGATTTAATGACTTTTCAGTAAAGTAAAGTTACTCGGTTGGCACGATAACCGAGGAGGTGATCAGATAAGTCTAGGACTTATCTGGATAGCATTGGGAAGCGTGCAAGGTCTCTTTCATGCGCCACATGGCATTAGTCTGGAGAAAGCAGATAAAGCTGAGGACACGCTTTACGAGGCAAGAGACTGGACCGGTGAGTCAGCATACTGAGTCAGCTGCTGAGGTGTCCAGGATTTCAGATATGTGATAAATGTGGCGCTGAGGTGTCCCGGTGAGGTGTCCTGGATGATGTCATGCATGATGCAGTAAAAAGGAATAAAAGAAAATAGGAAATTCCAGGAAAAACCAGGACCACAAGTTCATATGGCTTCAAAATTACAGGAATGCCATTGAAGGAAACTATAAATACCCCCTCCCCCTCCCATTTCATGCATCCCACGGTTTTGAGCCTTTTAGAGAGAGGAGGAGGTGCTAGAGAGAGAAAGTGAGAGGAAGAAAGAAAGAAAGGAAGTTCTGGCGGAGCTGGAAGCAGAATAGAGATAGTAGAGCTCTGCTAAGCCTTTGAGGTAGTAACTAATCCTAGCTCTTATGTAATGTCTTTGTGATTTGTTGTGCTATTGTTTGGTTGGATTGTTGTCTTATATGTTATGCTTGAAGCTCTATTACAATGCTATGATCATATGTTATTGAATATGGAAGCACGCAGCATACTTATCTGTACACAATCACAAGCAAGCACTATCACACTGCATTACATATATTGTTATGATTGTTGCTACTGAGATTCCCCCGAATCTCATCCCCATCCATAACCCATTACAGGGAGGTTATGCTGAAGTGGATTTTGAGAATCCTAGGAGACGCCGTTATGCTGCCGAAGTAAAGACTGAACATCAGTATATGATAAGTACTGTGTACGTAGTGCTGTCTAAGGAGGCTAGAAGTGAGTGGACCTAGCCGGTTCATCTAGTCTTTCCTGGGTACTACGTAGAATGGTAGTTCTCATGAGGGGATTACCGAATCAGTACAGTTCAGTTCTTTGTACAGATAAAGCGTAGCGGTTATGCTGCCGGAGTTTAGGCAGAAAGAGATGTAATAGAAATATGAGAGTTTGATGTATGTCTTGTTGTGTATGCCATGCTGTATGACATTATGTTATTCAATGATAAGTATTGTTTGGCATATTCAATTTATGTATGGTAAATTAAGGGGAAATTCGTAGGTCCTGAGGTAGCAGTGTTTTGACCTCAGTTTGACCTAGTAAACGAAGGAGTTTGGCTATGAAATTTGGTAGGCCAGTCGTACACATCTGGGGCATTACGTGGATAGGTAATAAGCGTTGTTTGGATGTGTAGAATGAGATTAATCAGTTCTCAAAGTAAAGGTTCAGAATAAGGAACTTAAGAGTAAAATTTTTAATTTCTGGGCTTAAGTTAAGATATGATCGAGCTAATATCGCTTCCGTAAGTATACTCTGAGGGGTCTAAGGGACGATGTTTCAATCCGCCCATATCAGATTACTACCCTGGGACTACGGGTTTAGCAGCCTACCCATATCAGACTACCTCCCAGTTTTCCTAGACCCAAAAATCGGGATGTTACAGTATGCAATTTTTGTAGAGATCAAAATATTTGATACTTGAATTTGAAATCCAAGAAAACTAAATTTTGGATTATGCATTACAAAACAAACTCAAAGAAGAACTATGCAAAATTTTACTTTTTGTCCATTTAGCAATCTAAAAATATTTTGAAAACCTTTAAAGAATTATTGCTAATGGAATGCAACAAGGAACAAGTATTTGTCAAAACTCTTTTGAAATTCTTTTACAATCTGATTAGTGAAATAGATAAGCTTGAAAACTTTGATCAGATAATTGAAATGAGTTGCTGGAAATATAGAGTTAAAAGAGATAAAAATCACACAAAATAATTATTCTAGTTCAGTCCTTCCTTGACCTACGTCCAGTCCTCATCTCCTCACTAAGATTTATAATCCACTATTTCCCCAAGATTATAATAGGGTCTTGGTAGCCATTACAACCTCAATTTTAACGGCTAATTGAAAACCTCCTCGATCCTGAGGTAATACCACTCTCAAGTGGCAGTACTCCCACTTACAAAGACAAGAGCAAATCCCACCTTGAATCCCCGATTATAAGGTTTATTCTCAGATTTGGATAAGGATGATGAAATATAAAACTCTCTCAGATAGAGTAAGTGATAATTGTCATACATGCTATTTTTCTCTGTCAATATATTTGATGGTACATAATGAAGAACAAAGAGTTGGAGGCTTTCTCAATTTAACAATATTTTGGCTTTAAGATGATGCATTAATAGCTCATTTTTCTTCTTCTTGAATGCTCTCTTATTTATAGATGAAGTTGACCTTTTGACCGCTGAGTATAATCTGTTTCTCCATTGAATTTTTCTTCTTTCATTAAGAATATGTTCGTTAGAACTAGCCATTGAAGCTTCTAACACAGTGTCATGTTACCGTTGAGAGTCTGTTGGCTTTAATATTTGTCTAATCCCATTCTAATCATGTCTTTAGCTACTTTAAATGAATTTTGACACAATTAAGAGAATTTCTAGTAATAATCTTTAGCACTTGAATTTCTTCCATCTTCTGATTATCTTTGAGTTAAAGAATAATGTTCATTTTTTATTATAACTTCCTCTATTTAACTCTAAACATAGTAAATGACCTATCTCCATAAATTTCTCTGTGTCTACGTTCCAATGAACCAAGTTTGACTCCAAAATTTATTATAGAGAGTAAAGATATGATCAATTTAGTGAGTAGTCCTTAACCCTATATTCCATATTGCGAGCAGAATATCTCCCTCATATGAGACTCTTTGGTAATGAAATTAGTGTCATTGATTTGCATTCTAATTCTAGTTTCATATTAATCAACTTTTACCTCAATTGGATAAGTATATCTTGAGATATAGTCGAAATACTCAACCTATGTCGATGTAGAGCATAACAGCATACTAAAAAATGAAGAGATTAATTGATTAGTTAATCGATTAATTATCATTAATCCATTAGTTAATCAATTAATTCAGCAAAATAGACATATTTGAGTTGATTTATCTATCATCATCTTCTCCCTTTGCTATTCCTTCACTCCTTTGTTTAGATGATCAAGAGTTTGATTAATTCCTTGATTCTTGAACTTGATTAGTCGAATTCATAGTCGATTGATTCCTTCTTCTTCCAATGCCTTCTTCATAGTTCCTCCATATTAATCGAATCCCAATTTGATTTTTTCATACTAAAAATTACACTGTATTAATTGATTAATAATCATTAATTCGATCAATGCTTCAATTAATAAGAGAAACAAAAAATTGAGCATCACATTGATCAAAATTTTTCAATAATATATAATGCAATAAACATCTCAAAAGATATATAATGAATAAAGTGGAGAAACATATGTATCTTTCATATCTGGAACAATCATATATAGCTCAAAGAGAAATTCAATCAATTTCAATGCAAACAGAGAAAGATATTTGAAATATATGAAGTTAAACGATTAACTAATCGATTAATATAAATTAATTGAATACCTAGTCGATTAATGTCCCTGGAAGAATTAAAACATAAATGTTTTCAACACAAATTAATCGAACAATTAATCCATTAATGTAAATTAATTGATTAACTAATGATTAATGAATTCAGATTTGAATTTCACAAAATGATTCTCTACTACTTAGTCGAACGGTTAATGGATTAATGTAAATTAATCGATTAATAGAGTTATCTTTATTCAAAGGAAAAGTTGTTCTCAAAAGATTAATCGAATAACTAATCGATTAATTATAATTAATCTAATACCTAATCCATTATTTAAAATTAATCGAATACATAATAGATTAATTGACTTATCTTTTCAATTCTAGAAAGCAACTTCAATACATTAATCGAACTGTCAATCAATTAATGGTCACTTATTAATCAAACAACTAATCGATTACTTGACTTTCTTTTTATTTTCAGAGAGCAACTTTATTACATTAATTGAACAGTTAATCTATTAATATACATTAATCAATCTAATAGTTAATGGATTAATTCAAACAACTTTAAACAAAGACTACTTAGTTTGGCACAATCAAAACATGGATTCTAACAAAATTGATTTCCAAAACATTATCAAATAACATTGACAATCATTCTTCAAATCATCATTTGTCAAAACACAATATCAATACCATCAATCAAACTTATCATAAACAATCTTTTGTATCATCAAACTAAAACATCTTTTAGTATCTTTAAAACAAACTTGGCATATATTTAACAACTTTGACATCATCAAAAAATATAATTAATCAATCTTGTATTAAAAATAGTTTGTACAAGAATTTGAATCAGATTCTGCTCTAAATAAATCAAGTGTGAATGCAGTAACTGAACTTTAAACATATTATGACAAACTTTATTTTCTCCTCTATTTGTTAAAGCTATAAAATCATTTTCTCAAAGGTATTATAAATCCATTAAAGTCTTCATTTAACATTTTAACATTACTGAAATTTTTTTGCCATTTTTCATCATCAAAACATACTTTCCAATAATGGTATGGTTCATATGGTGGTTTATATAGAATGAATGGAGGCTTTTAAGGTGGAGGTTCATGGTATGGGTTAGGTGGTTCATAAGGTGATCGACTTGGTGGAGGCTTGTAATATGGTTGATATGTTAGAGGGTTCATCTAACTGGTGTTATAGGGAGGAGGGTGGGGAGCACAAGTATAATGGTCATGGGGATTTCCTAGATAGGGCCTTACATTCTTCAATCTATGGGGCACACTTGCACAATATGAAATCGGGAGTTATAATACAAGCAATATGTTATTAGTTGTGCTTGAGGCATGCTTATTTTGTATTCTAACATCCTTTCAAAATATGCCATTTGAGATAGCATGCATTCTATTACTTGTGATGATGTTGGAGGCTCTTGAGGAGGTATTGGAGCATTAGGTGCTTGATTCATCCATTTGTCTTAGCCTGAAAAGGAGCTATAAGACTTGGTTAGATTGAGATTAAATTCATTATAATTATTAAACCAAGCCATTATATAATTTAGAGAAGGAAACAAAGAAAAGGAAAAATGGGGGGAAATAAAATTTAAAAAACGTATGAAAAATTGAAAAAATAGAAAAATAGACTCAAACGTTTGAATTTAACAAGTATATATTAGACCTAATAGCTCAAGCTATTAAAAATACTTAAAACGTCTAAACCTCATAGAATGAATTATATCTAATTTTTCTAGCAAGTCAGAATTAGTTTCAGCAAAGCAAAGATGGCAAAATTGAAATTTATCAAATAAAAAAGCTAAGACACCTAAACACTAGACTATACTATAAAACAAGGCTCAAAATAGAAAAAGAAACACACTTAATAAATCTAGGAGTCAAGGGAATTAACTTATAACACCTTAAATTTTCTCTATCTGTATAAGATTGATATATGAAAGAGGTTATAAAGGGATTTTGATGGTAATCAAAAGAAAAGATAATGATTAAGATAAATTTTAAGCCAAAGAAAGAGAGAAAGTATTAAGCTGTAAAGAAAAATGGCTTAAATTGATATTTAGTGAAAGTCTATGGACTAAATTGCAATTAATGAAAGCTTCAAGGATATAATAGTCATTTTGGAAAAGAAATGGACTAAAGTGAAAACTCTAAAAGTTCCATGTAATTAAGGGCATTATGCATAAGTTTTGGACTAAAGTGCAAAATAGAAATAGACATAAGTTTTGGGCCATTAAGCATAATTAAGAAAAATTGAGGACATAAAGTGTAATTTTTAAAAGTTCAATGGTAAAATGATAATTATGAAAAAGTTAAGCCAGAGCCCAAAAACTGTCTGAAAGCATTTCAGTCCCAAATTTTACCATAAAATAGAGAAAATTATTCTGATCAGTTTTATGTCACATGAAATTTTGATTTGAGGTCCCGATAAATTGATATAAATTTTTAAAGTTTAATAAATTATTATAGTATCTTTTGGATCTCAGAATCATATGAAACTTGGTAGTAAATTCTTATAAATAATATAAGAATTTATGAAACTGACAGAAGTAAAAAAAGGAGTCATGTAGAGTTAATTACAAAATTTACGGTGAAATCAGACATTGATAAAGGGTTAAAGGAAATGTAGAAAATTTTTATCAGAACTTCTGGGTCTCAGAAAATTATGAACTTTGTAAGAAATTTATTTTATATTAGAATAAATTTTGAAAAATGTTAGAACCCTTAAAAGAATTTTATAGAATTTATTCAAAAAATTAGTAAAATTTAAGAATATCGGTATAGGATGTGCCTTGGGATTTATGCCAATTAGCTATTGGACCCTAGGAAGGCCCAAGGATGGCGTCCCATAAAAGCCCAATAGGCCCAAGAGTAAATCTTGGGGCTCAAGTCGATTTGGATATTTTTTTTTCTTAAAAAAAAAGAAAATATTACAAGATAATTCAAGAAGGTGCAAGGTGGAATGTGAGGTATCTTGTGGGACCCACAAGCCTTCCAAATGGAGCCAAGGAGGAGGAAGAAGCTTTATCCCATATGATGATTTATATTAAAATATTATAATAATTAAGTTAATGATGATTAAGTGTAATTAATCATAAAATCAACCAACGAGAGGAAGAATTAAGCCACTATAATAATTAGCACTTTCAAGGGTGGATTAGTTCGAAGGACCCTAAAAATTGTCTATAAACATCTCCCTTCATTCCTTCATATGGCACAAACACAAGAGGGGAAACTCTTGAGGATTTAAACTCAACCAAGTTTAAAGAAGAGACAAGGCACTTTGGTTCAAAGAAATCAAGGTTTAAGGTAAGCAATCTCACTAGTTCTTATGTATATGTTTTGGAAGATTGAAACCTAGGAATTAGTGGTTAGAAAACCTATTTTTCCTTGGTTCCTTATGCTGTCCAAATCTGGACAAAAATGAAGAAAGAAGAGAAGTAAGATAAAACTATGAAATACTAACCTAGATAAGCTTGGATTGTTGGTTATTGCTTGAATTAATTGTGTAAACCGTGAAATCCCAATTTATGTAACCTTTCGGCCTAAGACAGAACTGAAGGAAGAAGATTGTATTTCAATGATCTAATCTTCTATTGAATTTATATGATGATTTTGTTTAGGATTGATTAAGATTGGAACCTTGGAAATATTGAAATTGAGAAAGGGAGAATTTGAAACCTTCTCTGTTACTGTTCATGCATATGAACAGTGATTGAAATTTCATAATTTTGATGTTTTCAATGGGTTTAAAATGCAAAATTGTGTAGGATTAAGAAAGATCAAAGTCTTGGAAGCATTGGAATTGAAAAGAGGAATTTTTGGACAATTATAGGTGTTGTTTCTGTTTTTGTCCAGGTCTAAAGGAAACATTGGAGTTTTGCAATTCTGAATCCATATTTGGATTTCTTGGGCAAAATTGTGTGGGATATAGTCAAAGCATAAATTAATTCAAAGGACAAGGAAATTAACCACAAATAAAGAAAGTTAGGAGTTATCGGTTTCAAAAAATGAAATTAAACTATTAAGTTAGGTTCAAAGCTGAATTGGTATGGATTGTGAAACATCCTTCCTTAGACTCCTCAGAGTATATTTGCGGAAGCAATATTAGCTTGATTATATCTTAACTTAAGCCCAGAAATTCAAAATTTTACTCTTAAGTTCCTTATTCTGGACCTTTAATTTAAAAATTAATTTATCTCGTTCTGCATATCCAAATGAGGCTTATTACCTATCCACATAATGCCCCAGATGTGTACGACTGGCCTGCCAAATTTCATAGCCAAACTCCTTCGTTTACTAGGTCAAACTGAGGTCAAAACACTGCTACCTCAGGACCTGCGAATTTCTCTTTTAATTCATCATCCACAATTTGAACATGCCAAACAATATTCATTACTGAATAACAAAATGTCATACAACAAGGCATACACAAAATTATCATATTTCTATTACAACTTTCCCTGCCTAAAATCCGGCAGCACAACCGCTACATTCCTTCTGTAGAAAGTAACCGATCTTGTACCGATTTGGTAATTCCCGTAAGAACTACCATTCTACGTAAGTACCCAGGAAAGACTGGATGAACCGGCTAGGTCCACTCACTTCCAGCCTCCTTAGACAGCACCTACGTACATAGTACGTATCAGTTCCTTTCTTTGTTCCTTCTTCGTTGCCAGAATTTCGGCAGCCTAACGGCGTCTCTTACAATTTCTAGATTTTATTTTGACAGAACCTCCCCTGTAATGTTATATATGGGAATGAGATTCGGGGGAATCTCAGTAGTAATAATCATAACAATATATGTAATGCAGAGTGACAGTGCTTGCTTGTGATTGTGTACAGATAAGTATGCTGCGTGCTTCCATATTCAATAACATATGATCATAGCATTGTAATAGAGCTTCAAGCATAACATATAAGACAACAATCCAACCAAACAATAGCACAACAAATCACAAAGACATTACATAAGAGCTAGGATTAGTTACTACCTCAGAAGCAGAACTCCAGAACTTCTATACTGCTTCCAACTCCACCAGAACTTCCTTTCTTTCTTTCTCTCACTTTCTCTCTCAAGAACTTCTTTCTTCCTCTCTTTCTTGCTTGTGCCGAAATGAGGAGCTAGGGGGGTATTTATAGTGTTGAGCAATGGCAATCTTGTAAATTTGAAGACTTATGATCCTGTGGTCCTAGTTTTTCCTGAATTTCCTATTTTTCTTTATTCCTTTTACTGCATCATGCATGACATCATCTCCATGCCACCTCATGGGACACCTCATAATGCACATTTCTCACATGGCGAAACTGCAAGCTTCTTGGACACCTCATCAGCTGACTCAGCAGTTCCAGTCCAATCCAGTACCGGTCCGGTCCGATTTCCCACAAACTGGACTTACCGGCTAAGATTGTGCCACGTGTCCTTAACTTTTCTTCTGTCTCTAAGATGACGCCATGTGGCATCTGTAAGGGACCTTTCACGCCTTCCAATGCTATCCAGATAAGTCCAGGACTCTATCTGATCATCTCCTCGGTTATCGTGCCGACCGAGTAACTTTACTTTATGGAAACAACTTTAAAATAGTATTTTAATGTCACTTTTTCCCACATACTTCATGGGCTACGTTTTTGGGCTCTGGGAACATCATCTTGGGTCTCTGATCCAGCCCAAGTACTCTGATGGCACGATTCCCAAGAAACATCCCTCGGCAAATTACCAAAATACCCCTGGGTGCCCTTTCTTGCACTATTTTAACCCTAAGGGTAAAATCGTCATTTTACACCCTTCTGTACTCTGTCAGGGTATATACTGACTCTAAGTAATGTTATCTGTATGTACCTTGGCTTCTGGGCTTGTCCAGAATGACCAAAATGCCCTTCATTCATCTGTTACCCTTTAGTACAACACAGGGGTATTTTCGTAATTTCGCACTTATCCGGGGTTCTGCTGGACACTGACCCACCTATCAGTCCAAGTGTCTTACTGGGCCTTGGTTGGCACCATTATTGGGCCTCTCAGGGTCCATTATCTTTATGGCACGCATTTCAAGGAATCTTCGTCTGTTAATGTTTATTGAATATTTTATCTATTATTCACCGTTTATACCCATATCCGGACACCGACTCCTTCTGTCTGATACACTGGCCTACGGTGTTCAGACATCCCTGTGAGTCATATCAGTCATCTGACTGAGGTTATCCGAACTCATTCAGTCCCTTTTCAAATACCGATAAATTTCCCTATCGGATACCCGGAGGCCTCACACTCCCGTCTGGATTTTCTGATTTGTGAATAACTTTCTCTACAGGCCTCCTATCGGTATTCTGTCAGTTTCTTGACATCCACCCCATAAGGACGCATCATCCTGTATTTTCTCACCTTGATCTGAAATCTAGGATATCCGGTATGAAGCCAGATTACCGAGCGTCACTTACTCTCTCTACCGGTGAAACCTGGGACTGAAATGCTTCCAGACAGTCCAAACCACTTTCGGCCTGACTTTCTTTAATTACACTTTAGCCCCAAGGAACTTTTCTTCTTTTCAATTAAGTCCCTTTTTATTTGGCTAAAATTATACTTAAGGACCCCACCTTTTTCTCTACTTTTCCTTTTTGGCTAAAATTATACTTAAGGCTAAAATTTAATCCCTTTCTTTGCATAAATGGCCATCATTTCTCTAGAGACTTTCACTATATCAGTCCCTGGACTTATTTGCAGTTTAGTCCCTAAAAACCCTCTGTATGTTTTGGGGACTTCTGCTCAAAGGGATATTTCTCATATTTCTCATTTTGAACCTAGGTGAACTGTCCCGATTCTGTAGGTTAAAGACTTAACTCATCTTTAAATCCTGAAGGACTTCACTCATCCCTCGGATTCCTACAAAATACAGGTAAGTGATCCGCCCATATCAGATTACTACCCTGGGACTACGGGTTTAGCAGCCTGGCCATATCAGACTACTTCCCAGTTCTCCTAGACCAAAAATCGGGATGTTACAGATTGTCATAAGTGTATTAGTCTACCATGTGATTAGGCTTTGATATTTATGAAAGAGGAGACCAAAAGACCAAGAAAGAAAAGGCTAAAGGAGAGCTATTCTAAGGTAGTAAACTTACCTAACTCGTATGCTTTGCTTGCTTGGATGTTGTAACATCCCAATTTTTAGGCCTAGAGATGCAGAGATAGCCTAAGATTAAGAGGCTACTAGACCCCTTTTTAGCAGAAGTCCCAGAGGAACACATAGAGTTTCAGGGACTAAGCTGCGAATAAGCGAAGGTACGGGGACTTATGTGTAAACAGTGGAAGTCCCGAGGGGTAAATGGCCATTTGGGGATGATGTAAAGGTCAAAGGTTCAAGAGTTGACCAGTTAGGTCGTGATGATAGAGACTTTGGTTGCGACGAGAGTGTATTATGGTCGCGACTAATAATGGCAGAAAGGTTTAGACGCGACGAGAAGATGTGTGGGTCGCGACTAATGAGTAGAATAAGCCTGGTTGCGACTAAAAAGTGATATGGTCACGACGAAAGACTGTTATGGTCGTGACTAAAGAATATTGTGGTCGCGACTAGAGAGTGCTGTGGTCGCGACTAATGAACACAGAAGGTGTTAAGTCACGATGAGATGATGGCCAGGTCGCGACTAGTGACTAAAGTAGTGCCAAGCGTATGGGCCATGAGTTGAGAAGGTCCAAAAGAGATAGTTACCCGGTTAGAGATAAACAGGAGGCAGGAGGCCAGATACAGGAAAGGTTATCTGGAAACCATGAGGTGGACTGATAAGGTTTCCTCATGGGACCCACAAGATGCCACATGGCATTAGAGTAGTAATTCGGTGACCTTTCAGTAGAGTAAAGTTACTCGGTTGGCACGAGAACTGAGGAGGTGATCAGATAAGTCTGGGACTTATCTGGATAGCATTGGGAAGCGTGCAAGGTCTCTTCCAGGTGCCACATGGCATTAGTCTGGAGAAAACAGATAAAGCTGAGGACACGCATTACGAGGCAGGACTCTGGACCGGTGAGTCAGCCTGCTGAGGTGTCTAGGGAATTATGACATGTGAAAAATATGCTGCTGAGGTGTCCCGATGATGCAGTAAAGGAGGAATTAGAGAAAATAGGAAAATCCAGGAAAAACCAAGACCGCAGGATCAGAGTTCATGGAAACTACAATATTGCCATTGGAGGAGGTTATAAATACCCCCCTCCATTTCATTTGGCATTCACGCATGAAGAGGAAAGGGAGAGAAAGAAGAGAGAGAAGGAGAAGGAAGGAAGAGAGAAAGGAGGAAAGGAAGAAAGGAAGTTCTGGCGGAGCTGGAAGTAGAATAGAGATAGTAGGGTTCTGCTAAGCTAGCCAGGTAGTAACTAATCTTAGCTTTTATGTAATGGCTTTATGATTTGATGTGCTATTGTTTGGTTGGATTGTTGTCTTATATGTTATGTCTAAAGCTCTGCTGTAATGCTATGATCATATGTTATTAAGCATGGAAGCACGCAGCATACTTATCTGTACACAATCACAAGCAAGCACTGTCATACTGCATTACATATCTTGTTATGATTGTTGCTACTGAGATTCTCCCAAATCTCATTCCTATACATAACCCATTACAGGGAGGTTATGCTGAAGTAGATTTTGAGAAAGCCAGGAGACTCCGTTATGCTGCCAAAGTAAAGACTGAATATCAGTATATGATAAGTACTATGTACGTAGTGCTGTCTAAGGAGGCTAGAAGTGAGTGGACCTAGCCGATTCATCTAGTCTTTCCTGGGTACTACGTAGAATGGTAGTTCTCATGAGGGGATTACCGAATCAGTACAGTTCAGTTCTTTGTACAGATGAAGTGTAGCGGTTGTGCTGCCGGAGTTTGGGCAGAAAGGGATGTAATAAAGATAGAAATATTATGTATATGTCTTGTTGTGTATGCCATGCTGTATGACATTATGTTATTCAATGATAAATATTGTTTGGCATATTCAATTTATGTATGTTAAATTTAGAGGAAATTCGCAGGTCCTGAGGCAGCAGTGTTCTGACCTCAGTTTGGCCTAGTAAACGGAGGAGTCTGGCCACGAGATTTAGTGAGCCGGTAGTACACATCTGGGGCATTCCGTGGATAGGTATTAAGCCTCATTTGGATGTGTAGAAGGTGAGAAATCAGTTCTCATAGTAAAGGTTCAGAATAAGGAACTTAGGAGTAAAAGTTCAATCTCTGGACTTAAAGTACAGCTAATATTGCTTTCGCAAGTGTACTCTGAGGAGTATAAAGGAGGGTGTTTTAGATGTTTTATGTGTTGAATGTTTAATTTGATTATGTGAAGCATGTATGATTGAATGATGCTCTGTTTCTTTTTATGCTATGGCCATATGTTATAATTTAAGAAATAGGAAGCATGTAAAGATATCATTATGCAAACATGATCATTAAGCACATACATATTAACATCAAGCACTAAGTTGCATACACTACTTTGTTTCTATTTGCTATTGAGATTTTCCCTAAAATCTCACTCCTTCCGTTATACAAACATCAGAGCAGGACCATCTTATGGAAGCAAGGAAGGAGAATGAAGAAGTTATGATGCATAGATACTTTGTTGTATATGAGACTTTTTAGGAAAACGTGTAATGTGTGTATTAAGTATTTATTTCAGTTCTAGTTATGTTTTGTTAAGACTTAGGAAAAATAGTTAACCTTTGAATAAATGTATGAGAATTTACAATATGATAATAGACATGTTGAACTTTATTTTGGTACCAAGAACGCCTTATTCTAATATTTGTACAAAGAGACCTTTTTTCTCAAACTTAAGGAACCAAATCTAGAAACTGTAAAATTGACCAAATGAATAGTAATTTTTTACTCCAATACTGTATTGATTGGTCTCTAGTTTGGTTAGACTCATATTTTTCCTTTAAAGAGTCTTATTTTAGCTTTGTATAGCAACTTGAACTACTTCATTTCGATTTTTGTAGAATTAGTTATGAAATTTTGAAGTTGAATAACTTGTCTAGAGTTTTGCCAAATGAACAGTAACTCGTGGTAAAAAATTCTATATTATGTAATTTGACTTTATTGATTATATAAGTGGTTCCAGATGTTGCTGTTTGATTCCTAAGACGTAAGAAAGTAAGGTGTTACATTTTTTGTATCAGAGCAAGAGGTTCTGGCCTAATTTAAGGTTAGAAACTGCTTTGATTTAGATAGTTTACCTATCTTAGATAGGTGAGTATTCATTTAAGCTAGTTTTTGCAGGAATAGATAATGGTTGTTTGTAGGTAGAACTCTATTCCCTCAGTAAACCAAGGCGATTCCTTTCCTAAGGAAGTAGGTGAGGAAGACCCAGATCTTTTAGATACCTCATCAGAGGAGGAATCCTTCCATAGCAAACAACCAATATTAGTAAGATCCAGACAATCTTCTAAAGGCTCGAACATGCAATTTAGAGAGCCAGTAGATATAGTACCTATTTATGTAGCTTCTCTTAATGATGCAAAGTCAGGTATTTATACTCAGCCAGATTATAGTATTCCGTTTATAATTCCAGTAGATGAGTATGGTAATCCATATCCTAAACCAATATGTCCAGAGGAGTTTATTTTAGATAATGATGATTTCTTAGTTTGGGTTTGCTTATACCCAGAGTTCTAACCATGGTATCCAGTAGTGTCACCACCTTATTACCTAAACCCTAGTCCATATGGTTTTGTTGATTTACTTCAATTTGGCATCCCTAGTCCAAGTAGGCCATTACTTCTGACGTTCTAGTTCCTGAAGCCAAACAAGTACGACCAAGTAAGACGAGCCCGGGGAATATTTCCTTCAGCAGGAGGAAGGGGTCGATGACTGGATGGGAGTCAAGAAAGCTGTGGAAAGAGAACTGCTAGAGTTGGGCAATGGATTAGATAGAAGCCAGAATCAAGACCAGACAGTATGTCTAACTTTTCTGGAGGCAGTATCAAGACTCTACCTTCGCTATGAAAGTTTAGATACTAATCTCAACCAAGTATATGTTATATTAGAGTGGGATGAGCTTATGACAAGCCAAATACTTCTATACACAATGACATGCAGTCAAGTTTCAGGGAGTATATTGAGCACAACCCTCCAAGCAATATCCAGGAATGGATCCATAGCATAAAGCAATATGTGTGGCTAGTTCTTCCTGAAAAAAGGACCTGAGTTAGAAGTTCAATGCTTTCTTAGGAGTATAGGTAAAATGAGACCTAGGTTGCTTGATGTATATTACATGATGATGATCTACTTTATATGTTTTGTAGGAGACAATTGACTATGGCTTGCGTATGTATGTATGTGATATATGAATATGGTTTGCTAATATGCATGAACATTGTTCCACTGTATGTATATATGTTTGAATGTAAGTAGAGGAAAGTTAATATAAGTAAGTAGAGTCTTTGATGTTCCAACTACAGAGGATTAGGTGAATTGTTTAGAGAAAATTTTTAAGGTTCTCAATTGTCTTTCAGAGAAAAAGGCGCAAATGGCTATATATAAGTTTGAAAAAGATGCTGACCGATGGTGGAGAAATACAGAGATTATTCTGTGAGCGAGAAATACCCCTCTTATATGGGAGATCTTTCTCGAACAATTCTACAACAAGTATTGTCCTCAGTCCGTAAGGGATGAGCACGAGGTTAATTTCTTGATGTTAAAATAGGGTGAGAAGGAACCATTTGATGACTACTTAGCCAAGTTTATCCAACTCTCTCGCTATTGTACATATATGAATCACATGAATGATGAGAGATGGATGACAGAGAAATTGACTCGAGGACTGAATTCTTCATTGAAAGAAAGGTTTTTGCCTAGACAAATACAAAAATTTAATGAAACGATTGAAGCATGTAGAATTACAGAGAATAGCCTACCATACCCTAAGTGCCCTAAAGATGAACCTATTACAGTACCTCCAATAAGAATGGTTCCAGCAGGACCGTCATCCTTAGCAAGTGGTAATAGGAAGCTATTCAGAGCAAGCTCAGGATAGGGAGCTACTAATAAGAGAGGTAGGTGAGGAAGAGGCAACATGAAATCAAGGCAGAACAAGTGTAAAATCTGTGGTAAGAACCATGGAGGTAGGCCTTGTTTAGCAGGTCAAAGAGTTTGTTATAAATGTGGCAAGCCAGGTCATTATGCTAGGGAGTGCCCACAAAATGCTACAAGTGAACGATCCTAACATCAGGGAAGAGTATTTGCTTTGAGTAAGGAAAAGACCATAAAGTCACCGAGCTAATACAAGGTATGAAGAATTAATATTCATACTCTAGTCTCATTGGCATAAGAACAATTGCATATTTAAATTGTATGTCCAGCATGCACATTCTATGTTACTCTAGACCTTATATGTTGTATTTGTATGATATGGAAATGACTATTATCCTGAGAGGACAGACAAGAGTATAATAGATAAAAGTAGAGGAAGAAATATGTAATATCCCTAATTTTTTGTACTGATTTGTATGTATAGTTTGTACGTAATATATGTGAGATTTTCTGAGAAAAATGTGGCCATTTATGTAAAGAAAGGGATTAAATTGAAAAAGGAAGAAAATGCAAGGACTTAAGTGAAATTATAAAAGGTTTAAGGCTAAAAGAGAAAGTAGACAAAAATGTGGGGTCTTTAAGTGTAATTTTAGCCAAATTTGAGGGACTTAATTGAAAAGAAGAAAAGTTTCCAGGGGACAAATGGAAATTAAAGAAAGTTGATCCGGAAGTGGTTTAGACTGCTCGAAAGTATTTCAGTCCCAAATTTCACTAGTAGATAGAGGAGTGGTGCGGGATAGTCTGGCTTAATACAAAAATTTTATTAAAGTTCTAGATGGCTGAAATTTATCTGATAGTGAAAAAGTTATTCGAAATTTTTATCAGATCTACTGGACCTCAGATATAAGTGAAAAGTTACAGGATGATGCGTCCTGTAAAGCTGGAGGTCAGGAAAGTGATAGAATCCTGAAAAGAGTTCTGTAGGAAAAGTTATTCACTTTTTAGTGAATTTAGACGGGTGTTTGTGAGCTCCTGGAATCCGATAGGGAGATTTATCAGTAAATAAACTAGGACTAAATGAGCCTAGATGACATAACACAGAGACCCAAAAGAACAAGTGGCGTCAAGAAGGCCCAATAAAATCATTGGACTGATAGGTGGGCCAATGCCGGGAGGAATCTTCCCCCTGCAATGTTCATCGAGTGTTTTAGCTATTATACACCGTTTATACACATCTCTGGACACCGGCTCCTTTTATCAGATACACTAGCCTACTGTGTCTAGGCATCCATTTGGGTCATAACAGTCATCTGACTGATGTCATCTGACCTCATTCAGTCTCAGTTTAAATACCGATAAATCTCCCTAACGGATACCTGGAGGCCTCACACTCCCGTCTGAATTTACTGATTTGCGAATAACTTTTCCTACAGACCTCCTATCGATATTCTGTCAGTTTCCTGACATCCTCCCCATTAGGACGCATCATCCTGTAATTTCTCACTTATATCTGAGATCTAGGATATTAGGTAGGAATTTTTATAACTTTTTCATTATTAGATCAATTTTGACTATCTGGAGTCCGGAGAAAATTCCTGTATTAAGCCAGATTACCGAGCATCACTTGCTCTATCTACTGATGAAATATGGGGCTGATCGGAATACGATCACTATTTTTGCCTATTTCAGGTCCAGGTTTTCATAATTACACTTTTGTCCCGAAAACTTTTCTTCTTTTCAATTAAGTCCCTTTGTTTGGCTAAAATTACACTTAAAGACCCCACCTTTTTGTCTACTCTTCCCTTTTAGCCTTATACTTTTCATATTTGCACTTAAGTCCCCTCATTTTCTTTCTTTTTCAATTTAACCCCTTTCCTTGCATAAATGGCCACTATATCCCTAGGGACTTTCACTATTTACATATAAGTCCCTAGACTTTCACTTATTTGCAGTTTAGTCCCTAAAAACCTTCTGTATGTTTTTGGAACTTCTGCTCAAAGGGGTCTGATAGTCTATCTATTTCAGGCTTACTTTCTGAGTCTCTAGGCTTGAAAATTGGGATGTCACACTTTATCTGTTGATGACACAACAATCTGTAGACCTTAACCACATCATTTATAACTCCATCTACCATTGTGTCAATTCCTCCACAGCGCTCCTTGTCTTTCCCCACCTAATAAGAAGAAAGCGCTCCCAACCCTTAAAACTGACCTTCTCCTTGAACCATCCACTAACAAATGTTACAGCACCTCCAAAGCCAACAAGAGGGCTGCGGAGTTGAGGAGTGCCAAAAAGGGTAAGAGGGTAGTTGAGGAGGATGTGGAGGAGGGACAGGAAGATGCTACTAAGGGTGACCATGGTTTGAGTGCACAACTTGCTGCTCTCTCTGATCAACTGGTTGAAATCACCTCTCAGCAGCAGGAGCTGTGAGCAATCATAATGAATCAGGAGTATAGAAGGCAACAGTTCATTGATCCATTGGTTCTAAAGATTGTTCAGTCGCTTCACATAGCTTTACCCCCAGGTTTGAAGAGGCTTTCTTCAAGAGCAATATTCCTGCCTCTGCTTTCTTTCAGGAGGGGCCAGGTGAACCCTCCAAAACTCGGGCTGCAAACGCTGGGAAAGATGATGAGGGTTGAAACATCCTCCTTTAAACATCTCAGAGTACACTTACGGAAGTAATCTTAACTTATTATATCTCTCTTTGCCAAAAATCTTGACAGAAGATAACTGTACTGATTCGGTAAGTCCCATGAGAACTACCATTCTACGTAAGTACCCAGGAAAGACTGGATGAACCGGCTAGGTCCACTCACTTCCAGCCTCCTTAGACAGCACCTACGTACACAGTACTTTTGATATTCTGCCAGTATAACAGCATTCTCTAGTAAATATCCTTAATCTCATCCTTAAACTTTGACCTTAAAACCTGAGCTTAAACCTTAACATTAATTCTTATACTCAATTGGAACTATTTTAGAATATTGGAATACCTCTTAACCCCAAAAACATGTATTTCCAAGAGTTGGGCTTACGGGTACTGTTTACCGTCACTGTTCACTGGGTAATTCAAGATTACAACCTAAACTTTGGAAATTCATAATTAATTCTACAAAAATTGTATTAAGGTGATTCCAATTTCTAATGAAATCTATTTACTTTAAATTTGATAGAAAAATATGAAACTGAGGTTTCCTTGTTCAGATCAAATCAGTTTATTCGTTGAACTTTACTGTTCATTTGGTAAATCTGGAAATTCCAGTTTCTTTGCCCTATTTTCAAAAATTTATTTATCCTTGTATACTTATCCAATTGAGTTTAATTACCTATTTATTTAAATATAAGAATGTGTAATTTAATCTCACCAAATATCAAGGACAAACTCATTCATTTACTATACGAAAACCGCGTATGAACCTCACTGTATCGTAGGGCTAGTTTTATCTTGATCCAGAGTTTAAGTTCAACTTTGAAAAATCATAACAATTCGAGTTCTTAACAAAATGAGGCGTTCTTGGTGTCTATTTAAAGATATGGATATTATCTATGTTCATCCCAAATTTTACATGAAAAATCGCTGGATAAGATGCTCAAACTGTCGCTGGAAGTAGACTGCCTCTCATCGGATCCAGTGCATGCATTCATTTTACATACCAATATATCATCACATAAATTAAAGGCATGCTTTCCAAGTCATACACCATTCATACATCCACAATTACCTCCTTCCTTGTGATGTTCCAGCACCTAGATCATGGTTATGGGGGGTGAGATTCGGGGGAATCTCAGTAGCAAACAATATCAAACAATGCATGTATTAATGTGAAGACTTGTGCTTGCTTGTGAAAGTGTTATCATAGTGTGATGAGCATGCTTCCATATATCATATGAAATACAATTGGCCAAAAAAATCATAAAATAACAGAGCTTCAATCATCTACCATATACACACAATTCAACCAAGCCATAGCACAATCAAGCATACATTACATACATACAAGTTTAGGGTAAGTCCACTACCTTGGATTTAAGCTCTCTTTCTTATGCTTGCACTTGCTTCCCAACCTTTCCAATCATGAAGCTTTTTGGTCAATCATTCCCCAACACCTTCTTAGAGGTTTCAAGGTCCTAAATACATTCATATTCATTACATAATCCATTAAGACCATGAACTCAAACACTACTCAAGACTACCTCTCTTGAACCTTTAACTTGCTTTAACTAACATAACTTTCTTTAATCTTTGCCAATTAACTTGGCCTTTGAACCAATTGATGTCTTGACCTTACCCTACACAATTTCACCTTTTGAATCCATTTATGAACTCAAAATAACCAAATTCTAGTAACAATATACTGTTCTGTACAGATTTGGAAAAGCATACATAAATCTTCCAAAAATTCTCATTTTGATTCTAATGCTTCCCATACTTGTTCCTCCACTTTTCCCCCACACAAAATCTCATTTTAAGACCATTGGAAGCATCAAAATCATGAAATTCAAATCACTGTTTCACGCGAGTGAACAGTAACCGTGAGGAATTTTCAACATTATAACTTTAATTCCAATGGTTTCCAAGGTTCAAAACCTTTCCAATCCTACACAAAATCATCATATAAACTCAATGGAAGCATTAAATCATTGAAATTCCATTTCCTTCTATCATGAACAGTGTATGAACAGTGCAAACCGAAATGGTAAAGTCAAGAACATCAACTTACTTCATAACCAAGCATGTAACTAACTTGTTTAAGCTTGTCTTAACTATCTATGACTTAAAACTCATATTCCTTTCACATATACACAAAAATTCCAGCAGCATTTCCCCAAGATTTAAGCCTAACAAAATCACTTAAACTCAAGCACAAACCATAAGAACAAAAGGTAGAAGCAAGGAGACAACTTACCTTACTTGCTCCTTCAAGACCCTTGCTTCTTCCTTGCTTTCTTCCACTTTCCTTCTCTAGAACTCACTTCTCTTTCTAAAGGAGCTCTTGGGTGTGAAGAATGAATGGAAAGGGGGGGTATTTGTAGCAAAAGTCATGTGCCATTTGAAGGCCAAGATCACCTTGGGAACTATTTGATCTAATGGTTAAAGGTTTGATCTTGGAATGTCTTTTCACTTTTCACTCATAACCTTACCACCATGACATCACTAGCATGACCTCTCTTGGTACACCTAACCCTTCCTCTTTTTGGGTGCCATTTTGAAGTCCTTGTGGGTCCCACCATGTGCAACACGTAATTCTTACTTTATTCTTTTTTTCTTTCTTTTCAAAAATCCATAAATTATTCATTATTGGACTTGGGCTCCAAGATAACTTTTGGGCCTTATTGGGATGGCCTAGGACGAAATGTTGGGCCTCTTTTAGGTCCAATAGCTAATTGGCACAAATTCCAATGTACTTTCCTTATACCGATATTCTTAAATTATCCTGATCTCAGAATAAATGCTAAACACCTCCTTTAATTGTTCTAACATTTTTAGAAATTCATTCTAATATAAAATAAATTCTCTACAATGTTTCATAATTTTTTGAGACTCAGAAGTTCTGTTAAAAATTACATATGTTTCCTTTAACCCTTTATCGGTGTCCTTTTTCACCGTAAATTCCATAATTAATTCTACAGGACTCCTTTTTGACTTCTATCAACTCCATAAATTCTCATATTAATTATAATAATTTACTATCAAATTTCCTCTGATATCCATCCATTGTGTGAAATGACCAAAATGCCCTCTATTTACTTCTGGTTTCTTAGGGCATCACAGTGGCATTTTTGTAATTTTGCACTTTGGCTCTTAGACTTTCTTCCTCTTCCAATTAATCCTTTTCTTTACATAAATATGGCCACATATTTTCATAAAAATCTCATATTTTATTCAACCTGTACATACAACTTAGTACAGAAATTTTAGGATGTTACAAGGGTGCTGCTGCTATGGCTGAGGATGACCGTGTTTCCGAGGGCGCTACAGAGGAGAGAGACAAGTAGAATGAGGGTTGTTCTTTCTCTGTATTTGTCTTTGTCTTCATTTGGCTACTGTGTAATTGAGAAAGACATTAAAATCATGTTGAACATTGCTCTCACTAATCCAAAGCCTTTGATTTGCATTATTTTTCCTGATTATGGTTTGCCTCAATTTGACTTGCATCTGTGATATTTTTGGTTCTGTTGATAGTGAGGACACTGTCAAGTTTAAGTGTGGGGGAGGATGTTTTACTCTTTCTTTTTTTGTAATTAATCCATTCTTTCATCACAAATTTTTTTTTGATCTTAACATGTGGTGAACTGCTGAAAATTGGACCTCCACCTTAAACAAAATTGTTAATTGGTAAAAAGGATTTAGTTTGAAAACCATTTTTGGACTTTGAAAACTATCACTTGGTAGTCTCTGTGAATAATGGTCATGACATATGTGATTTTTGGTCGCGACCTGTGATGGAATTTTGGACTAACATGCTCTCTATGAACTACAGTCGCGACCTACATGCTGTATGGTCGCGATAATACATCTCTGTCTATTTGAGTCGTGACTTTAGTACCTTATTTGTCGCAATTGTTCCGCTCTGTGTATTTGAGTCGCGATAGGCAATTTCACCAGTCGTGACCAATGTTTGAAAATTTCTGAGCATGTACCCCTGTGAAAATAGGTCGCGATCGTAAATGTTTTAAGTCGCGACCCACATTTGGAAAATGTCCAATTACCTTCTCTTTGCCTTGTGCAATGCTGGAAAGAAGGATTCCTTTTGAACTACTAAGATGCTTTCACAAATAATTCATTGTCCCCTAATTTCAAATCCTTTTTAGTCCTTCGAAACCATTGCCACACTTGAATTTTTCTTTGAGAATCTTAGAAATTGAATTTGAAACACTTAAGCTTTTGCTATTGAATTTGGGATTATTACATGACTCCAAGTGATTACTTTGAAACTTTTAAATCATCGTTTAGAGGGTTTTCAGTTGTGATAAGTATTCTAATGCCTAGTGAATGATGAACTTTGTTTGGGACTTTAGCTTATGAGCAATTTAGATCAAAACCCTAGTTGGAAGGATTCTCAGCCTAAATTTCTATATTGAGTGATTATTCAATTGGTTTATATCCTCTAGAACTTGTCTTGGCTCTGAGTTGAGAATTACTTTCACACTTATGAATTGAACATGATAGAGGCATTCATTTCTAAACCCTTTTATCCCAAACACAAGCCTACTACATTCATATCCCTAGTCACCCCCTTTGAGCCTATCATTTTCTTTCATCCATTATTTATATAGAAAGTCATATATGCATAAACTTCATTTGCAAAATAAAATTTTATTCATGTCAAAAATTATTATTGTTGTGATGTGTGCTATAGATTCTGTGCATGAGGTGCCAAATAAAAGAAAAAAAGGGAGGACGGTGCAAGAAAAGATGCAAAAAAAAAAGGGAAAAGAGAAATGAAGAAGGCACTACTATTAACTCTTATTAGCACAATTATTACTTCTAGATCTTTAGAGTAGACATGAATTCATGCTACATATTTATTGTTAAATGCATACAGTACTTTCTATTCTTCATATTCTATTCCATGTGGCCCATCTCCATCATTATAACCCTAAAAGACCTCTTGATTCTTTGCATAAGAGCTGTATAGTTGCTAAGATTTAGAGTCATTACAAGCAAATGGTAGGATGTTTTCCAATTTAAATTTGAGTGAAAGAACCCTAACAATGAGAGGATAGAAAGAGCTAAACACTTATATCTTTTGAGAGGATCTTTTGCGCTCATACCGTTAAGGTTGATTTTATTTAGTAGTTGATTACTTGGCATTTCTCATATTATCACTTCTGCATTCCCAAAAGATGGTGGATTAATTATTTTTAGGTCACACTATGGATTATATTTTTATCTTGGCTTTATTAGTGATTGCTCTAGGTGCAATTCATTTCTTTGTCCAGGAATACAAAGGTTCAAGTGTGGGGGAATTGATAAGACATATTTTGTATATGGTTTCTATGACAATTTTGAGAGTTTTATAATAACTTTACCATTTATTTCATGCCTTAAATTGTACTTTTGTGTATTACATGATTATGCATGGCAATATGCTAATTAAAGGGTAGAATGGTAAAATAACTCTTCCAAACTGCATATATTCGGTTATTTACTGATCTGGACTTTTACAGTGAGCTTTTATGTTGAATTGCAGGTACTTGGGAAGAGAACAAGGGCCAGGAAAGAAATCAAAAGACAATGAAAGTGGAACCATGCCTCTGTGCTATTTAGTCGCAACCAAAGAGTCCTAAGGTCGTGACCCATAATTCTTCTAGAAGATTCTCATTGTTTATAGGTCGCGACCAACACATGTATCTGGTCGTGACTAATAGTACAAAATTGCCGAAGCTGCGCGTTTTGGATTAGGTCATGCTGTTATAAGAAGAGAGGGAGACTGCCTTCAAGAGGGGGCTGATTTTTGGACCTGATTAGGCTAAGAAGCAGTACTCAAGCGCTCTCCACAGACTTTCCACTTAGCTTTCATCGTTCTACACCATTCACCTTCATCTCTTCATCGTTTCTTCATGGCATCACATCTGAACAGCAATTGCAGTACAGTAGAAGTCATGATAGGCTAGACCTTTAGTCTCTTGGTGATGGATCTATTATCTTGAGCTCACGGACTAAAACGGGGAGTTTCTTCTGTTCTAATTTGCATCTTGTCATATTATGATTGCTGCTAGATTTAGGGTTTTTCATCATATGAACAAGTTTTGAATATCGATTGATTATTCACATATTAGACAATTGTAATTTACTTTGGATGTTTTGAATGCTGGTTTAAATACAATATTTCAGTTTTGAGTTTAAGCTAGTTGAAAGGTTGTCAACGATCGTTGCTAATTGATTGATTGCTTGAATTCTAGGGTTAGTCGATCGACGCTCATTCGAGGGCATTCTTCCATCTTTTTTAAATTACACACTAAGTGATCCTTAGCAGTTCAATAATAGTCTTTAAACTAGCTTTGATCAAAGGAGTTTAAAGAATATTAGGGTTCTGGACTCAATCGATCGATTGAGGTTTAATTCAAAACTTAGTGATTTCAAACTCTGTATACATTGAGAGGAAGGATAGATATTTTTCATCATCAAGAGCCTATCATCATATACTACTTTCACAAACCAACCATTCTCCATCTTAAACAAAAACAAAAATATCTATTTTACTGCATCTTTATTTTACTACACCCACAAAACCACAAAACCATTTACGCTTTACTCAGGTTTACCGTTGAATTTGACATCCAATTTGCTAGAATTCCTTTAGAAAGGCTCCTTGAGAAAAACGATAGGGTTGTGCCTTATACTACATTACTAGGGTGTAATTCACTTAATTTTGATGGCTCGGACTGCGATAATCCAACGCACTCGTCAGCATGTTAGAGAATGCTTAACTAATTGCATCTCCTTGCATATTATGCATGTTAGAGTATTCTATAACGAATGAATACTCCCTTTTTGCAGTACATACAGGGTAGAGTACATATGAGATGAGGAAGTTATGAGAAAGTTATGTTGCTCCTATACCATACGACATGCAATTAGATAATTTAACTTGGTAATGATAATAAAGCAATAGAAAAATGATAAACAAGATAGTTAGACAGTCAACCCCTCAAGTTTAGAATGAGAATCTGAGACACTATTATGAAAGATGATGCAGCTCTAAAAAGGAGCAAAGTCTATATAATAGAAGTTAACGTTCTCGCAATGGAGTTAGATTGCTTTTGCAATAAAGTCAAACTGCTCATGTTGAAAGCATGGACATGGACAATGAAGCTCATGATAAAGCTATGTCCATTAAATGAGATAGACAGATTATAAAGGATATGTGCATGATAGAGCATTTGTAGTTCTCTGCAGTACTAGATATGGTAAAGTTATGAAAGATAAGAATGACATCATAAATTCCTGAATGATAGAGAAAATGAGTAAAGTCTTAATATATAATATTGGCTTCTGTGATCATTTTTGGGGAATTATCTGTTGAGTTAGCAACTAGGTGGAAGTAACTAACCTTATAACTTAGTCCGTTAGTTTAAGTCTTCCAAAGATAAGAATACAGTATAACAGAATTGCAGTAGATTCTGGAGGATCGAAGTTATATCCTAGTATGGCTCACAAAGAAAAGAATTCCAGGGTCACAGTTAGATCCTAAAGAGGCTGACGGTTGATCACAGTAGATCCCCGAGGGTCGCAGTAGACCTAGCCTAGAGAAAGAAAATGAATGAGCCATGAGTACAGTATTTATTTAGAATGACAAATACCAAGGACAAGGTCAAGGTAGTGAAGCTTCATAAGTTGTTAACTTATAGCAGAGAGAGTACCCACGATGTTAATTCAGATATCCTTATTATTATTATAGACTGAACTCAGAATCTTCTTACATGAAAAATGAAGTGAAATTAGTAGAGATTCCTAAGATGAGAATAAAGAGAATGAGAATGAAAGCTAGATAAATCCTCCAGATGAGGACAAAAGGTTAAAAAGTCAAAGAGATCTATAAAAAAGGGTCTAAGATAGTAAAGTACTAGGGTTGGAGCCTATTAGCACCAGTGCTTTAGATTTTTATTAGCACTTTTTAGTTAAGTGTGCTCAGGCAAGAGTAACCCAATAATAGGTAACCCTTGGGAAGTAATGATAAAGGTTATAGATGCCACAGAAGTTTGACATAGATGTTCAGAGTTATGCAAAATGAAAAGTTAAAAGGGTTATGAATAGTAAAGGATTAGAACCCTTCTGTCAAGTCCAAATAGAGTGGATTTGAAATAAAAGATTTGAATTATGACATTGTCTAGGAGAACGAGAAGTAAAAGAGCAATATTCTCCTGAGAGACTGATAAAGTTATAAGTTAAAGAGAATGTTTCTGGCATCTCAGAATATGTCATGAGAAGGAAAGATAAGTCATGGAAGAGTGAGATACACCATGATATAGCTAGATATGCCATGATACAGCATGAGAAGTATCTAATGAGAAATATGTGCTGAGAAGTAACTTTATGAACAGATAGAGAGGATCCCTTTTTGAAAAGGATAAGATAATGAATGTTATGCTACAGATAAGGTGAGAGCTTTCACTCCTTGCATGAAATGCCAGGCATTATGTTATGTTTGTAAAATATGCTGAAGCTCCAAGTGTTAGAGATGTTCATATTCATGAAAGGAATGCTTGAGCTCCGATGTTAGAGCTTTGCATTCATGAGCAGGTATGCAGTCCTACAATATGTTGGCCAGGCATTTGCATGTTAGAGTATGTGCTCCTACTTAGCAGTAAAGTAAAGAAAAGAATAACTACATAAATCCTCTCTCTGTGTGATGTTAAGTTATTAAAGATGAAGAGAAATATGATTATGCAAAAAAGAGAGATGAAGCTTTACGGATGCTAAGGCAGTCTGCGAGGTACTAAGATAAGTAATAAGAGATATGCACTAGAAAGAATGATGAGTAATGGATAAAAACTCCCGAATATAGTAATATTCGAGAAAGTTTGATATGAAAGAAATGGACACTACTCATAAGTCTAGTACAATGAGTTGTCCACAAGCAAACATATGCATAGCAAGTAAGCAAGTACTATAATGAAGTAAAGTTCAACTCTAATTGAGTTGAATTACAAACGAAGAGTAATAATAGTAAAGATATGAAGATTCACGAATATCTATATTGAAAGTACCCCACTAAAGTATCAAGATAAAGGATATGAAATAGATACCCTAATCCTTAGTCATAAAGTAGAAAGAGATACCAAGAAAATATATACCTAGATAATTGACTAAGGTACTAAGTAAATTTTGAGGACGAAATTTATTTTAAGGGGAGAGAAATGTAATATCCCTAATTTTTTGTACTGATTTGTATGTACAGTTTGTACGTAATATATGTGAGATTTTATGAGAAAAATGTTGCCATTTATGTAAAGAAAGGGATTGAATTAAAAAAGGAAGAAAATGCAAGGACTTAAGTGAAATTATAAAAGGTTTAAGGCTAAAAGATTAAGTAGACAATAATGTGGGGTCTTTAAGTGTAATTTTAGCCAAATTTGAGGGACTTAATTGAAAAGAAGAAAAGTTTCCAGGGGCCAAATGGTAATTAAAAAAGTTGATCCGGAAGTGGTTTAGACTGCTCGAAAGCATTTCAGTCCCAAATTTTACTAGTAGATGAGGAAGTGGTGCAGGATAGTCTGGCTTAATACAAAAATTTTATTAAAGTTCTAGATGGCTAAAATTTATCTGCTAGTGAAAAAGTTATCTGAAATTTTTATCAGATCTCCTGGACCTCAGATATAATTGAAAAGTTACAAGATGATATGTCCTGTGAAGCCGGAGGTCAGGAAAGTGACAGAATCCTGAAAGGAGTTCTGTAGGAAAAGTGATTCACTTTTTAGTGAATTTAGACGGGAGTTTGTGAGCTCTTGGAATCTGATAGGGAGATTTAGTAGTAAATAAACTGGGACTAAATGAGCCCAGATGACTTAACGCAGAGACCCAAAAGAACAAGTGGCGTCAAGAAGGCCCAATAAAATCATTGGACTGATGAAACGTCCTTACTTTCCTAGCTCCATCTTCTCCAAACCAGCACCTTGTTATGGTTGGAAAAGGTAAGGGTGAGATTTATAGGGAAATCTCAGTAGTAAACGGTATCATTCAATGCATATAAGATGAATGCAAGTGCATGATATGTGTTTCCTTTATCCTTCTTTAAATTCATTTACATACTTCCATGCTCTATGCCTATCACTATTATGCATAACCATCAACTCATAAAAAGGCAGAGCATACATTATCATCACATATCATAGGCATATTAACACACAAGCATATACATCAAGCATACAAGAATGGGTATGTCCACTACCTGGCACGTAGCTTTTCTTAACCATTGATCTGAGGTTCCACCTTTCCACAGGTCATAGCCTATACATATCATAATAATATTTTATTATTATCTTATCCAGCATATCAACACTTATCTCAAGCTTAAGATAATACCCCTATCTTATCCATCCCCTAACTTTCCTTCTATCCACGGCTAATCTTATAGAGAGAGATATTCCTTTATTCTAGCTACTGAATTCATAAGAATAATACTCTAATTTATTAGAGCAGGGACTAGAATAAATTACCTTATTCCCAAGCTCCTCAGGCTACTCCTAGCTCAGCCAGAACTCTTTCTCTCTCTTCCTTCCTTTCTCTTCCTTTCCCTCTTTCTCTCTTTCTCTTTCTTTCTCTTCCTTTCTCTTCTCCTCTTTGGTTTTGGCGTGGAATGGAATGGGAAGAGGGTGGGGGTATTTATAGTGGAGGCAAAATGAAATGGATGGCCTAGATCAATTCTTGATGAATGGCTTAGATTGCTTTGCTTGCTCACCAAGTCTTGCTTACATCACTATGATGACATCATCCTCCATGATGACTCATCAAAAGTGACATCATCATGGGGCACCTCACATGCTTAGGTGGCGCCTAGGTGGGGCCCTTGGGATACCTCGCTTGCTGACTCAGCGCCTCCAGAGAATTCCAGAGTCTTTTTCTGGAATGAGTGGCTGATATCGTGCCACATGTCCTTTAAATTTTTATACTTTTTCTCTTTCCATTAACTCAATGCCATGTGGCATCTTGTGGGTCCTATGAGGACACCTTTTCATGCCACCTCATGGTTCTGGATAACCTTTACTTTATCTGATCCTTTCCCAGTTCTTTCTCTAACCGGGTAACTATACTTTATTAAAATACCCTTTCAATCTCCCTTGGACCTTCACAACTCTTGGCCCACTTGGTTCCTAGCGTCTAACATCTTTTATATTCCATAGTCGCGACTTAACCATACTTTCGTCGCATCTTCATACCTTCTGCATTCATTAGTCGTGACCTAAACATCATGTAGTCGCAACCTTAACATCATTTAGTCATGACCTCATAACTTTTTAGTTGTAACCAGACTCATTTTGTCTAGTAGTCGCAACCCACACATCTTCCAGTCGCGTCTAGACCTCTCTGTAAAACTTAGTCGCGACCACAATACTCTATCGTCGCGACCAAACTGGTCAACTCTTAACTCTGTAACCTTTGACCTTTACATTTCCCAAAATGGCCATTCTGCCCCTTGGGATTTTCACATATCCCTGTACCTTTGCTTACTTGCAGCTTAGTCCCTGAAAACTCTCTGTGTGTCTCTGGGTCTTCTGCTCAAAGGGGGTCTGGTAGCCTCTCAATCTTAGGCTATTTCTGCGTCTCTAGGCCTGAAAATTTGGATGTTACAACTGATAGGTGGGCTAGTGTCGTGAGGAACCCCAGAAAAGTATGAAATTACAGAAATGCCCCTGTATTACCCTAAGGAGTAATAGGTGAATGAAGGGCATTCTGGTCATTTTAGATAGGCCAAAATGCTAGGGAAGGTACAGGAAGGGTTAGTCCAAGTCAGTATATGCCCTGACAGGGTACAAAGAAGTGTGAAATGACGATTATACCCTTAGGGTTAATGTAGTGCAAGAAAGGGAACCAAGGGTATTTTGGTCTTTTCCAAGGGATCCGTAATTAGGTTTAGACCCAGTATAAGAATGTCAATGATAGAAAGAATCTGGATACTAGATTTAAGGTCAGAAAACATATTATAGAATCTCAAAAAAATTAGATTCGGAAAATAGTCTGGTTTTCGGGGAATCGGACCGAGCCGGTACCTGATTAGACTGGAATTTTTCCAGAGACTTCTTCTCCCTTGGAATTTAGCCATGTGACTTATGAGGTGTCCCCTTTGATGATGTCACGATGATGATGTCATAATTATTAAAGAAAAAGAAATTCAAGATTAAATCTAAGCTATTAGATCAAATAGTGCACAAAATGATCTTGGCCATTCATTTTCCATGGAATTTGTCTATAAATACCCCACCAATTCTGCTCAAAATTGTGAGCACAAGAACCCTTGGGCAACCTCTTGCAAAATGAAAACTCAAGCCAAGACAAAGAAGAATTCAAAGGCCAAAGTTCAACCAAGCTAGAGATTAAAGGTAAGCAATCTATCCTAGCTTATTTTCCTTTGATTTGGGAGCTTGAACTTAGGGTTTTCATGGAAGAAAGATGAGTTTTCTCTAAGGTTTATATGCTGTCCAAAACCTTAGATGAGAGGAGAAAAAAGAGATTAAAGTTAGAGTTGTGAGATTAAAGCTTAAACAAGCTAGCTAGATGATTGGTGGTTGAATCAAGTTGATATTATTGACTTTGCCATGGATGAAATATTTCGGTTTGCACTGTTCATGATAGAAGGAGATGGAATTTCAATGATCTAATGCTTCCATTGAATTCATATGATGATTTTGTGTAGGATTGGATAGGTTTTGAACCTTGGAAACATTGGAATTGAAAGTTGTAATGTTTGAAGTTCTTTTCTGTCACTGTTCACTCATATGAACAGTGATTAGATTTTCATGATTTTGATGATTCCAATAGTTTTAAAATGAAAAATTGTGTGGGGTAAAGTAGAGAAACAAGTATGGGAAGCAATGGAATTAAGATGGGAATTTTTGGAGGAATTATGTGTGTTTTACAAATTCTGTCTAGAACAGTGTATAGTTGCTGGAATTTGGTTATTTTGAGTTCATAAATGGATTCAAAAGGCCAAATTGTGTAGGGTAAGGTCAAGACATCAATTGATTCAAAGGCCAAGTTAATTGGTAAAGATTAAAGGAAGTTATGTTGAGTTAAAGTAAGTTTGATGTTCAAGAAAGTTAGATTATAATGAATGGATGATTATGTGATGTTAGGGTGTGATTGTGGACTCCAAAGAGGCAGCCACACACCAAGGAAAAGTAAGAAGGAAGAAACAAAGTTAAAGTGGAAAGAAGTAGCAAAGTTAAAGTGGGAAGAAGTAAAGCAATAAGGTAGTAAACTTACCCTAAACTTGTATGTATTGAATGTTATGCTTGATTGTGCTATGACTTTATTGAATTGTGTGCATTGTGTAGATGATTGAAGCTCTGTTTCTATGATTACCTTGGCCAATTGTATTTCATATGATACATGGAAGCATGCTCATTACACCATGGTAACACATTCACAAGCAAGCACAAGCAATTACATTAATACATACATTGTTTGGTATTGTTTGCTACTAAGATTTCCCCAGAAATCTCACCCCATCTATAAAATCCCAATTCCCACAAGTTTATGAATGAGGAAAGAGGATGAAGAGGCATGAAGAGGAGTTAGGGATTGGTCAATGTACATGTTATATGATGTTATGTAAAGAAGTCTTGCAAGTAATGATGTTGTATGGCTAGTTTAAGCAACAATATTTTTTATGTGAGGAACAATAGCAAACGATGGAATAAATGTATGAAATTTTGTAGACATTTAAGTAACATGTCAAGCTTCGTTTTGACACCAAGAACACCTTATTTCAATGTCTGTACAAAGAGAACCAATTTTCCAAAGATGGGGACCAGAATCTGTTTTTAGAATTTTTGACCAAATGAACAGTAAAATTTAACAAATAAACTGTATCAATTGGATAAGTATTTGGTCAGGAAATTATTTTTTCCTTAAACTTCAAGATTTTATCTTCGAGTAGAATTTTGAACTACTTCATTTCAATTTTTCTATAATTAATTATGATTTTTCAAATTTTATCACCTAATCTGGAATACCATATGAACAGTAACTCGCCAAGAGTAAAAATTCCAGATTTAGCTAATGGACTTCCAAAGTCTTGTAAGTGGTTCTAAATGCTACCGAATGGTCCCTAAGACGTACGAAAGTAAGGATGTTTCAAAATAGATAAGCTAGCTAGTCCTACTTAATTCTTAAGAAATTAGGATTGAGTTTAAGATCAGAAATAAGAGACTATTATGAGATGACAATAGTTAGTTAAATAAAGAGCTGAAGTAGAGAAGTTGCTAAAATGTTAAATTAGAAATTTGTTAGAGGCATACCTATAGACATATGATTATAGTACTCAAGACATATTCTTCTACTAGAGATATGATATATAAATGATGTACCATGAACACGAAATGAAATGAGATATAGTTATGAAAGTAATGATGCAGCTCTGAGAAAGGGAGCAGCCTTTATGTAATGAATGATATTACTCATGATATAGAACTAGATGTTCTTGAGATAGAACCATTTTAGAGGGATGGACAGTGCAACCTTTGATAGAGCATGTCAACCAAATGAGATAAGAAAATTCCTCAGTAGCTCTGTGCAGAGCAATAAAAGAGAATGATGTTATGAAAAACTCTGCTAATGTGTAAAGTTATGATTAGAAAGATGGAAATGATATGAGTTACTCCTAAGTGATAGAGGACATGAGTAAAATTTAGATAGATAATAGTAGTTTTATAAATTGTCTTGGAGAATTATTAGTTGAATTATCAATAAGTGGAAGTGGCTATTCTCATGACTTAGTTCTTTGGTTTTGAATCTTCCAGAAAACTGTGATACGTTTCTAACATGGTTTTCACAGAAATATTATTTCGGGATTCGGTAAATCTTGAAAAAGGCTTAGGGTGATTATGGGTGATTCCAAATTAACCTAGACTGAGGGAAAGAAGAAGGTGAACCATGGAAATTGGTGACAACATAATATTTCTCTAGGAAGATGATTACCAAGGATGAGCTTAAGGCATAAAACCCTCATAAGTTGATTAACGTATACAAAGAGAGTACCCATGACATTTTTCTTGGATAAATTTTACTATATAGACTATACTCAGAATTCTCTTACACAAGGAAGGAGTTAAAGTTAATAATTAAAATTTTTTAGTCTTGAGTACAAAGTAATCATAAGCTTGTAGGAAGCATGCCTAAAGTAGAGAAGAGAAAAAAAATTCATATAAACTTAGAAGGGGCCAGATATAACCAAGTCCCTAAAATGAGATTAAAGAGAATAAGAGATAGACCCGATAAAGAGTAAAGAAAGAGGGTCTAAAGCAATATAATAGAAGACTATGATAATATAAGTAGGGATAGGCAATAACCTATGACCCTACAGATTATAATCAGATGTTAACCCATCAGTATACAAAAGTTAAGCTTGCTCGAGCAAGAGTAGTATAATAGTGGGTGACCACTGGGAAGTTAGTATAAACACCTAGAGAACTAAGAAGTGAAATGAATGACAGAAACCCCATAATTTCATCAACTTTCTGAAGAGTTATGTATGAAAGAAATGGACATTACTCATAAGTCCAGTATAGTGAGTCATCCATAAATGGATGGATACATACAGATGAGAGAATAACATAAAGAAGCAATTCTCAAAGACATCCCTAAACCTTAGTCACAAAACAAAAAGGATATAAAGAGGAGATATGTCCAAGGTTACATGACTAAGGTGCTAATTAAATTTTGGGGACGAAATTTATTTTTAAGGGGGTAAAAATGTAACATCTTGAATTTTCTCTATCTATATAAGACTGATAGAGGAAAGAGGTTATGAAGGGATTTTGATGGTAATCAGAAGAAATGGTAATGATTAAGATAAATTTTAAGCCAAAAAAAGAGAGAAGGTATAAAGCTGTAAAGAAAAAGGGGTTAAATTGTAATTAATGAAAGTTTCAAGGATATAATGGTCATTTTGGAAAAGAAAGGGACTAAAGTGAAAACTATAAAAGTTTCATGGTGGAAAATGGAAGTAGACATATAATTTGGGCCATTAAGCATAATTAACAAAAATTGAGGGCCTAAAGTGTAATTTTTAAAAGTTCAGGGATAAAATGGTAATTATGAGAAAGTTGAGCAAGAAAATGCCTAAAACTGCCCGAAAGAATTTTAGTCCCAAATTTAACCATAAAATAGAGAAAACTACTTTAATCAGTTTTACGTAACACGAAATTTTGAATTGAGGTCCCGATAAATTGGTATAAATTTCTAAAATCTAGGAAATTATTACAGTATCTTTCTGACCTTAGAATTAGATAAAACTTCATAGTAAATTCTTAGAAATAATATAAGAATTTATAAAACTAACAGAAGTCAAAAAGGAGTCATATAGAGTTAATTATAAAATTTACGGTGAAATCAGACACTGATAAAGGGTTAAAGGAAATGTAGGGAATTTTTATCAGGACTTTTGGGTCTCAAAAAATTATGAGACTTTGTAAGCAATTCATTTTATATTAGAATGAATTTATAAAAATGTTAGAACCCTTAAAAAGTTTTTATAGAATTTATTCCAAAAATCAGGAGAAATTAAGGATATCGGTATAGAATGTGCCTTGGGATTTGTACCAATTAGCTATTGGACCCTAGGAAGGCCCAAGGATGGCGTCCCATAAAAGCCCAATAGGCCCAAGAGTAAATCTTGGGGCTCAAGTCAGATTTGGATATTTTAAAAAAAAAATTACAAGATAATTCAAGAAGGTGCAAGGTGGCATGTGAGGTATCTTGTGGAACCCACAAGCCTTCCAAATAGCACCAAGGAGGAGGAAGAAGTTTTATCCCATGTGATGATTTATATTAAAATAATATAAGAATTAAGTTAATGATGATTAAGTGTAATTAATCATAAAACCAACAAATGAGAGGAAGAATTAAGCCATCGTAATAATTAGCACTTTCAAGGGTGGATTAGTCCTAAGAACCTTACAAATTGTCTATAAATATCTCCCTCCATTCCTTCGTATGATGCAAACACAAGAGGGGAAACTCTTGAGGATTTAAAACTCAACCGAGCGTAAAGAAGAGACAAGGCACTTTGGTTCAAAGCAATCAATGTTTAAGGTAAGCAATCTTCCTAGTTCTTATGTATATGTTTTGGAAGATTGAAACCTAAATTTTAGTGTCTGGAAAACCTATTTTTCCTTGGTTCGTTATGCTGTCCAAATCTGGACAAAAATGAAGAAAGAAGAGAAGTAAGATAGAACTATGAAATACTAACCTAGATAAGTTTGGATTGTTGGTTATTGCTTGAATTAATTGTGTAATCCTTAAAATTCCAATTTATGTAACCTTTCGGCCTAGGATAGAACTGGAGGAAGAAGATTGAATTTCAATGATCTAATTTTTCTATTGAATTTATATGATGATTTTGTGTAGGATTGATTAGTATTGGAACCTTGGAAACATTGAAATTGAGAAAGGGAGAATTTGAAACCTTCTTTCTTATTGTTCATACGTATGAATAGTGATTAAAACTTCATGATTATTTTTAATGGGTTTAAAATTCAAAATTGTGTAGGATTAAGAAAGATCAAAGTCTTGGAAGTATTGGAATTGAAAAGAGGAATTTTTGGAAAATTGTAGGTGTTATTTCTGTTTCTATCCAGACCTGAAGGAAATATTGGAATTTTGTAATTCTGAATCCATATTTGGATTCCTTGGGCAAAATTGTGTGGGATGTAGTCAAGGCACAAATTAATTCAAAGGACAAGAAATTTAACCACAAATAAAGAAAGTTAGGAGTTATCGGTTTTAGAAAATGAAATTAAATTATTAAGTTAGGTTCAAAGCTGAATTGGTATGGATTGTCATAAGTGTATTACTCTACCATGATTAGGCTTTGACATTTGTGAAAGAGGAGACCAAAATACCAAGAAAGAAAATGTTAAAGGAGAGCTATTCCAAGGTAGTAAACTTACCTAACTTGTATGATTTGCTTGCTTGGATGTTTATTTGTTGATTGTTTACTTTGATTATGTAAAACATGTATGATTGAATGATGCTCTGTTTCTTTTGATACTATGGACATATGTTATAATTTAAGAAACATGGAGGTATGTAAGTATATGATTATGCAAGCATGATCATTAAGCACACATATTAACATCAAGCATTGAGTTGCATACACTGCTTGGTTTCTGTTTGCTACTGAGATTTTCCCCAAAATCTCACCCTTTCCATTATGCAAACATCACAGCTGGACCATCTTATGGAAGCAAGGAAGGAGAATGAAGAAGTTATGATGCATAGATACTTTGTTGTATATGAGACTTTTTAGGAAAATATGTAATGTATGTATTAAGTATTTATTTCAATTTTGGTTATGTTTTGTTGAGACTTAAAAAAAATAGTTAACCTTTGAATAAATGTATGAGACTTTATAGTATGATAATAGACATGTTGAAATTTATTTTGGTACCAAGAACGCCTTATTCCGATATTTGTTCAAAGAGAACTTTTTTCAAAGTTAGGGAACCAAATCTGAAAACTGTGAAATTGACCAAATGAACAGTAATTTTTCACACCAATACTATATTAATTGGTCTGGAGTTTGGTCAAACTCATATTTTTTCTTTAAAGAGGTTTATGTTAGCTTCGTATAGCAACTTGAACCACTTCATTTTGATTTTTCTAGAATTAGTTATGAATTTTGGAAGTTCAATAACTTGGCTGGAGTTTTGCCAAATGAACAGTAAATCGTGGTAAAAAATTCTATATTATGTAATTTGACTTCATTGATCATATAAGTGGTTGCAGATGCTACTGTTTGGTTCCTAATACGTAAGAAAGTAAGTTGTTATATGACTCCTCGGCAATAGCACCAAAATTTGATGCCGCTTGTCTTTAGCACTCAAATTAATTACTAAATTATTCTCTATATGGTATAAAAGTCAACTTAAATCGTATTTTTTACGTGTAGTTAATATGTGACTTAACTCTATATAAGACTAAGTGTGAGACAGAGTAGGAGTGAAAGAGAATTTGATTTCAATTGTAAAAAGAAAAGTAAATAAAAATTAAAAGCAAGAGAGTAGAAGGATATCACCAATATAAAGAATGCTCCTAAGGACTAATATGTGGCTATCATCGTTCAATAATATATTAGAGTTATAATAATTATATATGCTAAGTTCCTAACATATGAACCCTAAATAATCATAATAGTCATAATCATAAAATTCACAATTGCATCAAGACTGATTATTTAAAAGCTCTACTTAACATAAGATAAATTAAACAATAAATGATTTATTCCTCTAACATGGATATTCAATCGAAAATCCTATAACTAAATATGTGAACCCAACACAAATAATTATAATAGGAAACATATGATATAAAATAGAAATCAAATTATAAATTGAAATAATAAATCACAAGGGTTTCATCACAAAGTTGTCTCAATTGAAACCCTAGGTAACATATACAAATTTCAAAATCTAAATCTAGGAAATTATAAATTTGCATAAAGAAAAATGATCAAAACATAAAAATATTTAACTCCTAACTCAAAAGTACAAGAACTCAAGCAACTATATCTCTCTTTAAGAACTTAGAAGGAAAGGGATGGAATTGTGAAAAAGATGAAGATAGTTGTGATGGTGGTGCTTGGTGATGGATGAATAGCCCCAAAGTCCTCCTTTATAGGCTTAGGTTGTGGCATTGATATCTTTCTTATTGTTGATGTGTGACTCTTCATTGGTTGGCTCTCTAAAAAATAATGATAATCTCCAATTATCTTTAGTGTCCTTTCAAATTGTCATATTTTCTAATATTCTCAAGAGACAATCCTTTTAACTCCAATATTCTAAAAATGATTCAAATAAAAAATAATAAGATAAAAGAGATAAAATAATTAATAAGAAAATAGGAAAAAAATCCTTTTCTATTATCCTTTAATTAAATTTAAATATGGGATATTGAGGAATTATCTTTAGATTAATTCAAATGATATTAAATTAATATAATATAATATAATATAATACTAATATAATATAATATAGTATTATATTAAAGGAATGAATCAATATATTAAAATATATTATTAATATAATATAATATTATATTAATAGAGGTGTTTTGATTTTCTCTAATTAGATAATATAATTTCTTTCTTCAGTTTTGCAATTCCTCAATTACCCTTCCTCATGGATATAATATAATATAATTTTATAGTAGTTGATATGGGTTCTACTCATCATTTATTTATTTTTGCTAATTTTCTTAAATATATAAAAGTAAAATATATTCACACAAATCAATTTAATCTAGAGAAATAATAAAATCAATAAAAATATAAGAAAATGATATTTTTAATCATTTAATTCATATATCAATTAAAGCACAAAGTGAGTAAAACTATTACAATAATTTCTATTAAACATAATAAATTCTCTGGAATAAATATGAAATCATATGATAAAATATGGATTCATCAAATTGCCCAACACTTAAAATTTTGTACTCCTAGGCAAAGCTTTAGAAAGCGTCTTGATAAACAACTAAAAACGAGTAGAAGAATCAATCAAATTTGAGTACAATAGTGATAATCCTATCTATCAAATCTTTCAAGTTAGACATAGTCACAAAATAATAAATGTAATAGGAACAATCTTTATGAACATAGTTAAGACAGATAAACATGATAAAAGAGGGTACACGCAGAGATTTAACTGTTTCGTTCATCTTAGTTTTATTGGTATTCTTTTACTCAAACCAGCCTAAACTAACCCCCTATTATAGGCTTATAATAGTTCTAAATTTCTACCATTTGTTACATGTGCATTCTTCTTTAATCAAGAGATCTTCATAAGGTTGTTATGATAGAGAAAGGCCACATGGAATAGAAAGTGAAAACAGAAAGTAATAATATGCATATAATAAAGAATAAATATCATGGAATTCTGTCATACGGGTAGAAAAGTAATAATTGTGCTAATGATAGCTAACAAGGGTGCCTTCACAGCTGGAAAAAAACATTTCAACACCAGTTGAAAATGGCATTCAACATTGCACACACAACCGGTGTAGAAACGGACCGTGTAAAAAGTCAGACATTTTACACCGGTCCTGTAACCGGTGTAGAATGTATAATTTTTTACACCGGACTAAATTTTAAATCGGTTCACATTTACATCCGGTGTATTATTTTTAACATCTACACCGGTTGAATATTGGGACGGTGTAGATTTTTCAAATGTTAACACTGGTTAAATATAGGACGGTGTGTAGAATGTATACTTTTTTACACCGGTCTTCATGTTAAAGCGGTTCACATTTACATCCGGTGTATTATGTTTTAACATCTACACCGGTTGGAATATTGGGACGGTGTAGATTGTTCAATTTTTAACACAGGTTGAATATTGGGACGGTGTAGATGTTATTAAATTTAATTTATATATGTTCTTACTACACCGGTGGGTATATACCTCCGATGTAGATGTTATTAAATTTATATTTGATAGATTTTGTTGGCCTGAAGCTTTAGAAGTAAACTGCCCAAATGTAATATATGACTCAATCATCGATCATCATCAGTTCAAGATGCCAGAGACATATATAATTCAACTCATTATATTATTCATTGAATAAAACTCAATACAAAAATGCTACAATTTGAACAGAAAAATGTATTCAGTGAAAGACAAATACTATTGAGAAGGAAGGATTTGAACAAAAAACTCTGCCCACCGATTACGCAGGTCCTCAATATCTTGGTCAGGAAATGGATCAGGTTGTTCAAACATCTGAAATATGAAATCAAAATCAAAGAAATTAAGGCATTACTAATTTAGATTAGATTGACAATTAAGAAATATGAAATCATTCAAAATACAATTTTACCTCCCCAGTTAGGTCAATCCTATTTGCCAAGATAATATTGACCATGTGTCTGACTATGTAGAAGCCACACAAGTTGCTTTCTCTGGGTTGCCTTCGACTCTGTAATGTTAACAAGATAAAAATTATTTCTCATCATCAAAATGGGGAACCTAGCTAACACCTAATATATACTTTTATTACCATCGGTGTGATCCATTCAGGGTCCCTCACCAAATTAGCGTGCTTAAGGCCCCTTGCAACTGCAAATGTCCTCATAGCCCTATGACCAAAGTTAACAAGTTAGTAACCCATTTATCACACAGATCATTGTGTATAGAAGAGAACTCACGTACGTGTTCATGATCTTCCTGACATCCATCGAGGGCTTGTAATGGAGGGAGCATAAGAAGAAAACTTTATAGCTATGCTTACATAGGATGACAAGTTGCCAATGATTGCTGTAAAGATTAGTTAAAAGAGAATGAGTATTATAATTAAGCAACTACAAAACTAGTATATATAAAATAAAATGAAACATTATTATTCTTACTCATGCATATATGGTGCGAAGAAACAATCAATATCGGTTTCACCGAGCCTCTGTGAAATGTATGCAAGCCTCGAAGATTGAGAGGTCCCTTTAGCATAAATCTGAATTGGGCATAGGAATCCGAACTTTTTTTGTTTCCCCTTGGAGGAAACCAACTCAGCTTGCATGTACCTACAGGCAATGCATGCACGACATTAGTTGTAAGACTTGAACTTTGTTATTACATATATTTACATTTAAATTATACTTACATCAAAAACACTTGGATGCAGCCGGAGGTCAGTTCTTCTTTGGGAGTTATCAGAGATTTGACGTCCGCATGGTCCAGGAAGGCCGGTGCCCCCATGTCGCCCACAACTGAATCCATAGGCAACGCGTCCACATGGAACGTTTGGTCATATGCCATTAGGATCACACGTTACATGGCATTCAAAGCGGGAGGGGTGGGAAGTTGGTCGGGGGATGAGGCGACGTGATCCGAAACAAGATGCTTTGGCCACAATATGAAAGTCCCTTTTGCTTGGCTCACTGTCTTCACCTTATCAGTGGGAATTGGGACAAGAGCATCTCCAATTAGCACGGCTTCAACTGTCACCCTTAATTGATCGTCCTGAATTTGGACGTGGTGAACAGTAGTTGCCCCTAGGCTATGGATGGAGCCGCGCCACTGCCACTAAGCGTCTAAGAGGATCCTCAACATATAGATCACAATGTTCTGCATCCTCTGACAGCGGCAAGCAACAACTCCCCTTAGTGCTTGGACGGACTGCAGTTGAGGGCGGGAGGGGATCAGTTGGCTCTTGCTGCCTTGATGTCATCATGGACAACATTTCTTCCTTCATCTTTGCGAACCCCTCTTGTAATCGCGCCTCAATTGAAGCTTCTGCTTGTGCCCTAGCCTCTATCCAAGCCTCTTTCTTAGCCTCTGTCCTTATGGTGGAGAGCAAGGATGCCAACTCTACCCTCGGCACCACATGTGGGGAACGTATTTGAGATGCTCCAAAGTAATCTCTTATACCCACACCTCTTCCAACTCCCCTGACACGGCCCCCATGTTCTTGTTTCCCAGTGGCAACAGTCAAGATGTCATTCCTACCATCTGACTTGAAGGATCCATGGGACTCTTGTTGTTTAAGATCACTCTATAACATAGAAAGAACAAACATAAGGAAAATGATATAATTATATATAGTCTACTATCACAAAATAATGCAAGTAGTGCTTACAATTTTTTCAGCAATCATGCGAGCATTGTCGCTTGTAAAAGCTCCGCTCTTTCTTTGGCGAGCGAACAACCATTTTTCTTCGCGACGTATCGGAGAGGGGGGGTCAAGAAGAACACTAGGATCCGACCCAGCATTTTCTTCTAACCTCTTCCTCTTGGCCCCCAACAACTCTCTTTCTGCCTTCGCGTAACCCCCTCGAGACATTGTGTGGGGGCAATCATTCTTGAGGGCGTATTCAATCGCTTTTGCTCTTTTTTCCTACAAGACATGAAGTATTTAAAATCAATACATATGATACTCTGATACATTTTCTGCAACCACATACAAAAGGATACACTCACCATTGCTACTGGCGTGGTCCGATTCCTAACAAATTGTTCCCACGCAGCTTCGTCAATGAATTGATACTTGCTGCATGGAGAAGGTTGAGGATGACCACTTCTGTCCTGTCCACGCAGATACTGACGAGCTAGTTGTGTCTTGAATGCCCTCCAACGCTCACAGCAATAAGACAACGTCTTCTTCTTCAAGAACTCATTGTTGGGCAAATCGTAAGTGAGCTGCAATGTTTGCCATTGAAAGCAGAGTAATCAATAAACAGTTGTGTATTTGGTATTGCTCTGCATGCAATATTAGATAGTTCCTATACCCGGATAGTGTCCCAAATTTGATTCTTCACTCGATCATCCACAGCATCCCAAGTCAAATAGGTGATGCTAGGCTTGTTGCGTGCTAGGAGGCTGACAAAACTTACGTACTTTGTCCTGTGTTCACCAGTTGGTTTCTAGTTTCTGTCAAACTCTATCGGAAGCAGTTTCCCCTCTATCCTGTCCTTCATAATGTCTTTCAAACGAGTCGCACTTCTGCCCTTCCTTTGCTTAGTGGCACTTGGAGCACCGCCAGCCTCAATCTGAGTAACTCTATCTTCCATATTCCTATGTACGCAATAACAACATCAAAAACATTGAAAACAGACTTAACCCTTTTTCCCTCAACCCGTCAGAATACACAAAACTTGTTCCTTTAGCAGTTATGAATGGAAAGATGTGCCAGCATTCATCAGAAAAAATAGAAAACCTAGATTAAATGAACATAAAAACGGCATCACACGTACACAGGGAAAAAAATGCAGAGAACACGTACACTTACGGAATAGCAGAACGAGAGAGGTGACAGAGAAGAACGACTGATCGAGCACGGAGAAGCCTCGCGAGAACCACAGAGCACGATGAGCGGCGATAAAAAAGAGTATGTGAGAAAGGAGAAGATTGAAGGTCATCGCGCCAAGGGGCGGGTTAAAAAAATGAATATAAACATTTAACACCAGTTGTAAATTATTCTAACCCGGACAAAACATAAACGATGTAAAAGTGAAACATTTTACACCGGCTAATTTTAACAACCGGTGTAAAAAATAAACATCGATAAGTATAACACCGGATAAAGTATAACCCGGTGTAAAATCGAACAATAAATTATTTTACAAATTGTCAGACGTGCCTTTTTACACCGGATATCACTTAAGACCGGTGTTAAATGTTGTAGTTTTTTTTTTTTAACTTCACCACCTTATATCATCCCATCCTTAGCGTCACAACATTCTTATCAGAAAAAGAATCTGTCTCTGTTATTATTACATCAAAATCATATACGCAATCATCACAAGAAACTTAAAATTGCATGTTTAGACTAAACAAGAAACACATAGAAATTAATCAGAATCCACTTCTTCTTCATTTAATTGTGGTAAACCTACTGAAAAAGAAGGGATCTCATAAAAAGAATCATCATTGTCAACAACACTTTTCCCTTGGAGCGCGACAGACCATCTTTCATTCTGAGGATCAGTGATAAAGAACACTTGCTTTGCTTGGTCTGCCATAATGAAAGGCTCATCCCCAAAACATATTATTCAAATCCACCAGTGTAAATCCTAACTGATCGACCATAACACCGTTGTTTACATTAGCCCACTTGCATTTGAATACGAGAACTTTGAATTTGGAGTAGTCCACCTCCCAAATCTCTTCAACAACGCCATAATAAGTGATGGCTGCTAATTTAGGATTGTTGTCTTTTGAACTAGAGAAATGCATAGCTTCAGCCACTAACATAACACCACTGTTTTGCACGCTACTTGTATCATCTAGGGACTTCGTATAAAAGGAATACCCATTGATATCAAATGAATTCCAACAGATCACATTATGTTCAGGACCACATGCCAACCATCTAACTGTATCAGAAACATAATCCTCATTTTCAACCTCCAATTTGAACCAATGTGCAAAAGATTTGGTGTGTTCTCTAATGAGCCTTTGCTCTGTCATCCTATTATTTGTTTTCCGGACAAGATCTTTATGAACAACAATATAGTCTTGAACTTCATCAATGTTATTCAAGATGTGTAAGTGTACTTGCTGCAGTTCATTACGATCAACACTCCTCAATGACATTCCGCGTTGACCCCCCTGTGTGGCAATGGGTTTGTGGAGACCAGTAAGTCTTGCTTTAGACAGGTATTGTTGACAAAAATCCATAGCTTCTTCGGCCACATATTTTTGAACAATGGATGCTTCGGGCCGATTTGGATTCTTCATATACCCTTTAAGGATTTTCATGTATCTTTCAAATGGGTACATCCATCGTAAGTATACAGGGCCACACAGTTTTATCTCTCGCACTAGATGAAAGATGAGGTATACCATGATATCAAAAAAGGAAGGAAGAAACTGTTTTTCAAGCTGGCACAAAATAACATAACCCTCGTGCTCCAATTCCTCCAACCTTTCAGTCTCAAAGACTTTGCCACTATAGCATTAAAGAAGAAGCAAAGTCGGGTTACAATGTGTCTCAACTCATCTTGAAGGATTCCTCGAACAGCCACTGGGAGTAATTGTTGCATCGGTACATGACAATCATGAGACTTTTGGCCTACTAATTTCAAATCTTTCATGGACACAATCCTCTTAAGATTAGATGAGTACCCAGAGGGAACTTTGATTCCTTGCAAACACTCACAAATACTTCTTCTCTCAGCCTTGGACAAAATATTAGTCTCTTCAACATGATAGCTCCCCTCACCATCTGGCCTCAGACGTAACTCCTCCCGTATTCCCATTTCTTCCAAATCCAATCTTGCCTTCAAACCGTCTTTGGAACTACCATGTGTGTTGAGAAGTGTTCCAACAATGCTGTCACACACATTTTTCTCCACATGCATCACATCAAGACAGTGCCTTACATGAAGATGTCGCCAATAAGGAAGCTCAAAGAACACATATCTTTTTTTCCATACATTTTTCTCACTTTTCTTGGTAAGCTTACCGAAAGTGACATTGATGTCTCTCACCTTTTCATAAACTTGTTCGCCAGTCAATGGCTTTGGAGCATTTTCAAATTCTTGGCCGCCATAAAATTTCTTCTTCAGTGGACGGTATGGGTGGGCTTGTCTTAGAAATCTCCTATGACCTAGGTAGACCGTCTTTCTTCCATGACGAAGTTGATAGTAGCAAGTCCCTTCCTCACAAATCGGACATGCTTTATGGCCCTTAATACTATACCCTGACAAATTTCTGTATGTAGGAAAGTCATTAATTGTACAAAAGATCAAGGCCCGCAAATTGAAGACCTACTTCTTAACAGCATCAAAGACATCCACACCTTCCCATAGCTTCTTCAAATCTTCGATCAAGGGTGTTAGGTAAACGTCTATGTCATTTCCCGGTTGTTTTGGTCCTGAGATCAGCATGGACAACATTACATACTTCCGTTTCATACACAGCAAGGGAGATAGGTTGTAAATCACCAGAAGGACGGGCCATGAACTATGGATACTACTAAGGCTACTATAAGGGTTCATTCCATCCGTACTAAGTCCAAGCCTTAGGTTTCGTGGTTCATTGCCAAACTCGGGAAATAAGTCATCAATCTTCTTCCATTGCAAAGAGTCAGCAGGATGACGAATCTTTCCATCATTAATCCTTTCATTTGCATGCCATAACAATTTCTTTGCATCATCTTCATTAGAAAAAAGTCGCTTAAACCTTGGTAAAATTGGAAGATACCATAACAACTTGGCAGGAGAGTTGTTTGATCTGTACCTTGGTGTCTTACATATTGGACACTTCTCCTCATCTTCAAACTCTTTCCTGTACAATATGCAATCATTTGGGCATGCATGAATCTTTCTATACTGCATGCCTAAAGGACCTATTATTTTCTTCGCATCATAATAGCGTTTGGGTAAAGTATTTTCTTCAGGAAACATGTCCTGTAACAAGTCAAGCAATTCTGAAAAACTATTGTCACTCCACCCATGCCGAGCTTTCACACTTACCAATCTCAACACTGCATTCAACAGGTTGTATTTTCTGCACCCTGGGTATAGAGGCTTTTCTGCATCATTGCACATATTACCATATGCGTGTGACCGCATAAAAGCCTCTTCTCCAACATCATGAATCATGTCCTCTACTCTATCATCAGTATCCATGTCATCGTCAAAGGTCTGTTCCACCTGTTCACCATGCCATACCCATACCGTGTAACTCTTGCAAAACCCCTCGCAAATTAGATGAGTGTAAATATCAGCAGGACTTTGTTTCCTCTCATTCAAACAACTCACACAAGGACAATAAAACCTTCCATTGTCATCATCACCATTCCGTTTAGCAAAATCCAAAAACTCCTTCACCCCCTCAGCATACTCAACACTTGTTCGTTTAGCATTTATCCAACTACGATCCATATTTGTGGAAGACTATAAGAACTAGAAAAGCAGAAAACAAGAAATTAAACCATTATGATGCAGCTAATGCATGGAGAGAATAAATTTTCAGTTCTCGAGAGGAGTTCAAAACAAAACTCACCGTCCGTGAAGCGCCGAGAAGTCTTAACACGCGAACCAGGGAAAAATGAGAGATGGAAGGCGCGAGAAATGTACCAAATAAAAGAGTATTTGGGAAAAAATAAGAAAATATACACCGGACAAAATGTTACACCAGTGTAGATATAAATATAAAAGTTGTATTTATAGTATATTTTACACCGGACACTATATATGGACCGGTGTAAAATATATCAGTTTATTTATAATATACTTTACACCGGTCAATATATATGGACCGGTGTAAAATATATCAGTTTTTTTTTCTACTTCCAGAGACCAGCCATGTCATCAACTTTTACACAAAAAAATATATACATCAGAATATATAAAAGTTGCAATCTTTCACTACTCATCAGACTCGGAGTTTTGGGAGTCATCAGATTGGGTGAGATCAACAGGATTAAAGAAGCTATCACGGGGTTGATGGCGGCGAACTTCTGAGCGGAAATCCCTGAAACTTGCTTTCAGTCTGTCAACTTTACGATTCAGTTCTTCCACGGAGTCCTCCAGCCCATTGAAGTGCAGTATGAGTTCCTCAAGTCTCTCCATCAGAGTCACAACCAGGGGAGGAGGAGAAGGAACAGAAGGGTGAGGATTAGGATGTTTGTCTTCAAAGTCGTCTCTGTTTCTTTTGTTGGGTGGAGAAAGAGGCGTTCTTGAGGAAGAGGCCATTGGAGGAGTCAGATAGATGAAAAGAAAATAAAACAGAAGAATGGTATACATATATATATATGGTTAACGTTCATGATCAATAAGAATATAGAAGAATGCAATTGGCCTTCTATAATAATGACTACAAACGTTGGGAACCCAAGAAGTGAAATGAACGGTCTGACAAATAAAGAAAGCGAGCGGGAAAGCATAGACAGGAAACTGAAGAGGCGGATAAGACGAAGCTGCACCGGGTGTTTATATTTAAATCGGTTAATTTTAAAACCGGTGTAAAAATTTAATTTTTTAATAAAACAGACACCGGACTAAATATTTCCCCCTCGATCAATATAAATACGCTGTAGAAAGTAAAAATCTAAATCGGACAAAATATTTCCACATCGGTCTCTATAAAATCCGCTGTAGAAAGTAAAAATCTAAACCGGACTAAATATTTCCACATCGTTCATGAGTAAATACGGTGTGAATATTTCATTTTATTTATAAAAATGCCACCGCTCATTTTTTTAAAACCGTCTCCGCATGGACCGGTTTAAAAATGGGGATTTCGATTGCTCATTTTCCACCAGTGCTTCTTCCATTCATTTTCTTTTTCTCCTTATTCTTTTTTTCTTAATTTTTCTTGTATTTTTCTTGCACAATTTTTTATTTTTGTTTCTCTTTTATTTCTTTTCCCTTTCTTTTGGTGCAATATGCTTTCCACTTTTATGTTTTTTTGGCAACTTGTATATAAAAAATGTAGCACATCATCATAATAATAATGATTTTTTGACACGAATAATAAATGCTATTTTAAAAATATGTTCATGTATATATGACTTTATATTAAAAATGATGGAAAAAAAAAGTGATGGGCTCAAAGTGGGTGACTAATGATATAATATGTATATTGGCTTGTGTTTGCGATATAAAGGGTTTAGAATCTAAATGCCTTCTATCAATTTAAAGAGTTGCATGAGTTAGAGAGCCGAGAAGAGAACTAAAACAAGTTCTAAAAAGTAACTAGAGTAGGAGGCTGAGAATCCTTACAACAAGACTATATTTCTTCATTCCTGTTAACTGTAACATCCCTAATTTCTGTACTACGTTGTATGTACAGGTTAAATGAAATATATGATATTTTTAGGAAAAGATGTGGCCATATTTATGTAAAGAAAAGGATTAATTGGAAGAGGAAGAAAGTCTAAAAGCCAAAGTGCAAAATTACGAAAATGCATCTGTGATGCCCTAAGAAACCAGAAGTAGATGGAGGGCATTTTGGTCATTTCACACAATGGATGGATATCAGATGAAATTTGATAGTAAATTATTATAATTAATATGAGAATTTATGGAGTTGACAGAAGTCAAAAAGGAGTCCTGTAGAATTAATTATGGAATTTACGGTGAAAAAGGGCACCGATAAAGGGTTAAAGGAAACGTATATAATTTTTAACAGGACTTCTGGGTCTCAAAAAATTATGAAACTTTGTATAGAATTCATTTTATATTAGAATGAATTTCTAAAAATGTTAGAATAATTAAAAGAGGTGATTAGCATTTATGCTAAGATCAGGGTAATTTACGGATATCGGTAGAAGGAAATTACATTGGGATTTGGGCCAATTAGCTATTGGACCTACAAGAGGTCCAACATGTCATCCTAGGCTAGCCCAATAAGGCCCAAAAGTTATCTTGAAGCCCAAGTCCAAAAATAAATAATTTATCGATTTTTGGAAATAAAGAAAAAGAGAATAAAGTAAGGATTAGGTTTGGCACATGGTGGGACCCATATGGACTCAAAAATTGGCGCCAAGAAGTAGTCTTAGATGTCCCAAGTGGTGCCATGCTAGTGATGTCATGGTGGTAAGGTCTTGAGTGAAAAGTGAAAAGACATTCCAAGATCAAACCTTTAACCATTAGATCAAATAGTTTCCAAAGTGATCTTGGCCTTCAAATGGCACATGACTTTTGCTATAAATACCCCCCTTTCCATTCATTCTTCACACCCAAGAGCTCCTTTAGAGAGAGAAGTGAGTTCTAGAGAAAGAAAGTGGAAGAAAGCAAGGAAGAAGCAAGGGTCTTGAAAGAGCAAGTAAGGTGAGTTGATGCTCTTCACTTTACCATTTCGGTTTGCACTGTTCATGCACTGTTCATGATAGAAGAAAATGGAATTTCAATGATTTAATGCTTCCATTGAGTTTATATGATGATTTTGTGTAGGATTGGAAAGGTTTTAAACCTTGGAAACCATTGGAATTAAAGGTTATAATGTTGAAAATTCCTCACGGGTACTGTTCACTCGCGTGAACAGTGATTTGAATTTTATAATTTTGATGCTTCCAATGGTCTTAAAATGAGATTTTGTGTGGGGGTAAAGTGGACGAACAAGTATGGGAAGCATTGGAACCAAAATGGGAATTTTTGGAAAAAGGGAGCTTATTGAAACTAGACTTGGATTTTGTTTGGAATGGAGTTATAATTTGGTAATTATCTTGTAATGCCTAAGTTTTGACATTTGTGGCAAGGAAAGACCATTACAAGAAGGAAAGGAACAAGGATCTACAAGAGGTAGCAAGAATATCTAACTATAAACTTATGTGCTTTGATTGTTTTGCTTACTTGTTATGCATGAAGGTTTGGTTGAGCATGGAATGTTGTGTGATGATGATGATGATGTGATATGAGTATGTGATACTCCTTGCAATATATGTCATGACAATATGCATATTAGAATTGCTTATGTATAAGCATGAATTAGCTCCCATTGCATGATAACATGTTAGGCATTCAATCAAACATGCATAACCTTATAGTTTATATTACTTGCTATTGGGATTTCAATGAAATCTCATTCCTTCCATATAATTAAACATGCTCTAGGTGCTGGATCTTCTCAAGGCAAGAGGGTAAATGTTGATGGATGACTGTACATAATTTAAAAAGTGTGCACTTTAAATACAAGATGATGTTTTGGTTTGTATGATGCATGCTACTCATAAATCCAATCTGAGGTAGTGTACTTCCATCGGTATTTTGATTGACTTATATGATGAGTTTTCATATGAAATTTGGCATGAACATATCTAAGATCTAGATATTTAAATGGATACCAAGAACGCCTCATTTGGTTAAGAACTCGAATTGTTATGATTTTTCAAAGTTAGGAGTTGAAATCTGGAATAAGGTAAAACGACTACTCAGAGGCAGTGAGGTTCATGCGCTAATTTCATATAGTAAACGAATTCGTTTTTCCTCGAAATTTTGAGAGATTAAAGTAGACATATGGATATTTAAATCCATATGTAATTCAACTCAATTGGATAAGTATACAAGGAGAAATGAATTTTTTAAAATGGGGCAAAGAAACTGGAATTTCCAGATTTTCCAAATGAACAGTAAAGTTCAACGAATAAACTGATTTGATCTGGACAAGAAGATCTTATTTTAATATTTTTCTCTCAAAGTTAAATGAAAGAGATTTCATTAGAAATTGGAATCACATTAAAATGATTTTTCTAGATTTAGTTATGAATTTCCAAAGTTCATGTTGTAAACTGGAATTACCCAGTGAATAGTGGCAGTGAACAGTAACCGTAAGCCCAACACTTGGAAATTCATGTTTTTGAGGTTAAGAGGTATTTCAATGTTCTAAAATAGTTCCAATTGAGTAAGGTTAAAGTTCAAAATTAAGGTCAAGGTTTTAAGGTTAAGACTTAAAAGATATTTGTTAGAAAATACCGTTGTGCTGGTAGACTATACAAAGTACTGTGTACGTAGGTGCTGTCTAAGGAGGCTGGAAGTGAGTGGACCTAGCCGGTTCATCCAGTCTTTCCTGGGTACTTGCGTAGAATGGTAGTTCTCATGGGGAATTACCGAATCAGTACAGTTATTTTCTACCAGGATTTTCGGCAAGAGAAATATAATCCACCTCAAAGAGAACTATAGCAAGAGTACTTTGAGAGATATAAAGGAGGATGTTTCATTAACAGAGTCTCATTGAAGAGTTCAAATGTTCTTAAAGCATTACATTATCTGTTTCTAGGATAACTCTATGAATATTGAATAACTAAACTACCACAATCAACAATGGACTTGAAAGATTTATATATGTATTACTTTAATTAATATGATATTTTAATTTAAACAAGAGTGCCCAGAAGTATAAGTGTGATTTTTTTTTTTTTGAAAAATAGGCATTTTCACGATTTAGGCATTTTTAAGAGCTCAATCAAATTCATTCTCTTTTCCATACTTAAACCATACGTTCTCCTTCTTCAGGGCTATTCCTATAATAAAATATAATAAATATAATATAATAAAATGAATTAATATAATATAATATAATATTATATTAATGGAGGTGTTTTGATTTTCTCTAATTAGATATTATAATTTTCTCCTTTAGTTTAGTAATTTCTCAATTACCCTTCCTCATAGATATAATATAATATAATTTTGTAGTAGTTGATATGGGTCATAGTCATCATTTATTTATTTTTCCTAATTTCTTCAAATATATAAAAGTAAAATACCTTCATGCAAATCAATTTAATTCAAAGAATTAATAAAGTCCATAAAAACACAAGAAAATGATATTTTTAATTATTTAATTCATATAATTAATTAAAGCTCAAAGTGAGCAAAACTATTACAATAATACCTATTAAACATGATAACTTCTTTGAAATATATATGAAATAATATGATAAAATAGGATTTATCACATACCCATAAGAACATTAAACTAGGCTAATTAAGAGCAGACTAGGATGGTTTCCCATTTTCTGAAACCTTAGAACAATCCTCTTGACCAGCAGGTTCGCCTTCTTTTACCCTTGGTGGTTTACTTAATCTCCTCCCATATGTATTTTTAACACCATCAGTCATATCAGATCACATATTCTAAGTGAAAGGAAACTTGCCTCATTTCCTGTTTTCGCTTCTTTATTAATCTCTCTCCCCAACTTCTTTTAAGCTTTGAGAAAGTAAGAAAGAAGAGAAATACATCTTGATTCTGGTAAAGAGAAATAGTATCGGTTGACAATACATGCTTCATTTGAAGAAATGCTATTCTCTCGTTCAATACCTACAAAGAATATATAGCAAGAAGAAGAAGTGCTTCTTTATAAAAACTAAAATAATCAACACATGTAATTATTACTACTAATCACGTTTGATGCAAAACGCCATGGACAAGTTACACTACCATAAATAGTCAACAGATTTACATAAAAGGAAATGCATGACATTATACAAGATAGAAATAAAGGAAACTAACGTAGATTATGCTAAAAATGCATTCAATAATGAGTTAGTTAGGTAAAGACAGAAAAGTTACAACATCCAATGATGAAATAGAAAGAAGAGACAGAACGGTTACTACAATAGTTAGGTAGATCTTGACTTAACGTATACTGAATCAAATAATTTTGGGAGGCCAAAGAAATTCAAAGAGTGGCAGACAGTCAATGTTATTCTAAGTGAAATATTCAATGTCTGTGAAATAGTTCTTTGATACTAAATTACAATTAATTGTAGTCTTGGACATTTTTCTTTTAATTTTTGTAAAGGTATTTCAAGCAGAGAATGTAACAGTTTCGCTATCTCAACACAGAAAAACAAAAGAGAAATAAGTGATACCCCAGATTGGCTAAACTTAAATATTTTAAGTCTGAATAAAGAAATTTCATCAATTTGCAAAGAAATAAGAAAACCCATAAGGAATCGTGAAGCAAGTATTTACCTGTAGTTGCAACAGCCATTTCTCGCCTGCTTGTTCACAGAGCTTCTGTTGAAGAAACAGATGTCAATGAGTACTGCAAATAAGTGGATAATCTATACACACAAGGATTCACCATCGGAAAAACAAAGGAATGCATATGAAGTGAAGGAATGAATGAGGGTGTAGAGTGATAGGTTTGAGAGGGGAGCTGATGGCGAGAGTCAAAGACGAGAGCGTGAAAATCCCTAGGGTATTGAAATTTGAAATCGGTGGATGCTCTTCTCCGAACACCAACTATTAAAAACCCTGCAAATTAAATGAACTTCTCAGTTTCCCTTGTTTTTGAATGAAAAGACAAATTTATTCGGGGAAAAAAAGAAAATGAATAGCTTTCGGCTAACGCTAATATGAAGCACCAACAGCAAAAATACTAATAAAACAATTGATATTTGTGTAATTTTACTCTGACATTAGCATCCTTGATAACTTATAATTAAGGGAAAAGAAAAAAAATATACCTTATGAAATTCAAAATTCTATATAGAGTATATGAATTTGTAAAAACGACAGATTGGTCACAAATACCAATCTATCCTTTGAAAATTTTGGATAAAGGACAAAATTGCCCCCAAGTCATATACATCTATACTAAGGAAGAAGAAGTGAAGAAGGAAGTGTTGGAGCATATGGGAAGGTGACGAAGCTTGTAGGAGACATCTTTGAAGTGCAGAAGTTAGAAAGGAGCAAGTGTAAGTAAGTTTTTGACACAAATATATCTCTTTTACTCCTTCAATCATCACCATGATGTTGTCATTGTTCATTTTGCTAGTTGTGGTAAGTGGGTTTGTGGGTTTGTAGTAGGAGTGAGTTAAAAGTTGGGGCTTCAAGTAAATCAGACAACCGTCATCGTAGAGATAAAAGCTAGCTAGTGACCCTCCCAAAAATATAGCAGATTATAATGAAGCTGTCACCGAACCCTTTTTAATGATACATAAAATGAGTTAATTCAAATAGTAACTTAACATGAGTACTGATTAGGGATGATAGATTCTTCTGGTGTGTACATTGTGAAAATTGAGTCGAAATAGTAAGAATATGTGGTTAATAGCAAAAGTGATGAATGGAGGAAGTTCTTGCACTGGAAGTTTTGTAACTGCAAGAGTAGTTGGGAAGAACACTCATTTCCTACGTGTGATAAAATTCATAAATGAACATGTTCACAGTGCTCAAGACAATCTTAAAGTGACACATGGTAGAAGTGCTAGCTTGACATTAATAGTTATAATTGATGAGGTTAGGGATCACATAGACAAACATCCAAATGAAATAAGGAAGAGCTTGGAGAGAGAATATGGTGTGAAGTTAACATACAAGAAAGCATACAGGGCCAAGGTAAAAGCATTGGAGGACATATATGGCAGACCTGATCAGTCTTATATGTTAATACCATAGATATGTGAACAGTTGAAGGAAAGTGATGACAAAACTATAGCTGAATGGGTGGCTAGTAGGAACACATTGGAGTATGTATTCATAGGCTATGGATTTTGTATAGAAGGGTTCATTGCTAGTTGTAGACCTGTATTGTACATTGATGGAATATATTTAACTTGATTGTATAAAGGAACGTTATTGGCAGCTTCCTTCTAGGATGCGGATAATGAATTGTTTTCGTTTATATACGCAATTGTTAAGGGAGAGACATTGGAGGAATGGACATGGTTTCTGTACATGATTCAATGAATAGTTGGTTCTATACAATTAACTATTGTGTCTGACCATCACAAGGAAATAATAGGTGTTGTTCAAGCAATATTCGGAGGTGACAGGCATGTGTACTATTATGGGTATATGAAGGAGAACTTAAGTGCAGAAATGATTAAATTAGAGGTAAGAGAAAGATAAGTGGACAAACAAGGAAAGATAGACTAAAATTGCTTGATAATATTGCATTTACAAGGCTTGACCATAAATTTGATCAAGCAATGAAAAACATGAGAAATTTCAATCCACACTTATTTGAGTGGCTTCTCAATCATGATGATGTTGATAAGTGGGCATTAAGCAAGTTCCCATGTAAACAATGGGAAAATATAATGACGAACCTTGCTAAGTGTCGTATCTTAATTTTACCCTCATATATACTCAATTAGAGGTAACTTATACCAATTGATTACCCCTTTAGCTTAGAAACATGAATTTTCAAGAAAAAGGCATCGGGACTGTTCACGGCTACTGTTCATTTGGTAATCCAGAATACAGCCTGAACTTTGAAAATTCATATTTAAATATATAAAAATAGAAATCAGGTGGTTCCAATTTCTAATGAAATATATTTCATTGAAATTTGAAGAAAAATATGAAATTGGTGTTTCCTTGCCTAAATGAAATTAGTTTATTTGTTGAAAAATACTGTTTATTTGGTAAGTCTGGAAGTTCCAGCTTCTTTACCTTATTTTCAAAAATTCATTTCTCTTTGTTCACTTATCCAAATGAGATGTGTTACATATTTATTTAAATCTCCATATGTGTACTTTAATCTCATAAAAGTTTGTGGAAAAACTCATTCATTTACTATTTTAAATTCACGCATGAACCTTACTGCCTCTAGTTGCTCATTTTATCTTGTTCCAGATTTTATTTTCAACTTTGAAAACTCATAACAAATCGAATACTTAACCAATTGAGGCGTTCTTGGTGTCCATTTAAATATATGGATCTTAACTATTTTTATGCCAAATTTCAAGTGAAAATACGTTGGATAAGTTGTGAAAACTACTGTCAAATGTGCACTACCTCGGAACGGATTCATAGTATCATACATCATGCATATCATAATATCATCTTCTAAGGTCAAGTACTCAACTTTAACTCATATACAAATTCAACCATCCATATTTACCCTTTTTCCTTGAGAAGTTCCAGCACCTATAACATGGTTATGTGTATAGAAGGAATGAGATTTCATGGAAATCTCAATAGCAAGTCATACAAACTATAATAACATGCATGCTTGATTAAAAACCTAACATGTTATCATGATATGGGAGCTACTTTGTGAACATACATAAGCAAACTCTAACATGCATATTGTCATGACATTTATTGCAAGGAGTTGCAACCATTCATACTTTATCATAATCATCAAAGTTTCAAATCAACCAAGAAACATAACTAACAAGCAAGCATACAATCAAACAAACATAAGATTATAGTTAGGTATTCTTATTACCTCTTAGATATCCTTGTTACACCCTTCTTGGAATGATCTTCTCCTTTCACAAATGTCAAAACCTAGCCATTACAAAGTAACATCAAGTTACCATTCAACTCCAAAACAAATTCCAAGACTAGGTTCCTACTATATTCCTTTCTTCGTCTAACCTATGACTTATGCTTATATCTTTACAAAATAAATTCTCATGGTTCATTTCCACATAATTTTTCATGTAGAATCCAAATATGAAATCAGAATTTCCAAAATCAATTCATATCCTTGGCTGCTGTACAGAACCAAAATGTCTCCTACATTTTCCAAAAATTCTCATTTTGATTCCAATGCTTCCAATACTTATTTTTCTACTTTATCCTCACACAATTTTCCATTTTAAACCCATTGGAAGCCTCAAAATCATGAAATTCCAATATATAAACAGTGATTCATATAGTACCAGAAAAGAACACAATCTTCCATTCACATGCATACTTGGATTTCCAAGCTAGTACCACTTGATTCTAGCTTATTTAAGCTTATCTAAACTATCTATAAAATAAAACTCATATTCTTTTCACATCAAAACAGAATATCCAGCAGCACCACCAAAAAAAATATGTCCCAAAAACCTCTTAAAACCAAGAGCAAACTTGCTAGAATAAAGTCTAAGATCAAGGGGACCTTACTTGTTCTTCCAAGTTGCTTGCTTCCTTCTAGATTCAATAAAAATTTTGCAAGAGGTTCCCCAAGGTGTCTAAGCTGCCGAACAAGTCTGATTTGAGGGGGTATTTATAGAAAAAATTGGTGAAAATGGAAGGCCAAGATTACTTTGGTTACTATTTGATCTAATGGTCCAAAATCCACCTTGCAAGAAACTTGCCCTAGGAGCCTCATCCATGACATCATAAAGTCCTTGTTTGGTGCAATAAAGAGGGTAATACTGATAGGAAAAAATCCAGTCTAGTCCGATACCGATCGGGTCAGTTTCAGAAAAACCTGACTGTTTTATGTTCTCGATTTTTATAATATTCCAAAATATGTATTCTATCAGGAAAACCTGTGTCTAGGTTTCTCCTACCATTGACATTATTATACTAAGTATTTATCTGATATCCATCCATTGTGAAATGACAAAAATACCCTTGGTGCCCTTTCTTGCACTATATTGATCCTAAGGGCATAATTGTCATTTCACACCTCTTTGTACCTTATCAGAGCATATACTGGCTCTGACTAATCCTTCCTGTACTCGTCTTGGCATTTTAGCCTATCCAAAATGACCAAAATGCCCTCCATTTATCTCTTGCTCATTAGTTCAACATAGGGGTATTTTCGTAATTTCACACTTTTCGGGGTTCCTCTGGACACTGGCCCACATATCTGTCCCATTACTTTATTGGGCCTCCATGATGCCATTTTGGGCTTTTATAGGGTCCAATACCTTTATGGCACAAATCCTAAGAAACCTCTCCTAGGGATATTTATAGGGTATTCTATTCTACTGTAAATTTTATTAAAAATTCTACAGGATTCCTTTTCTGATCCTGTCAGTTTTATAAATTCTTATATTAATTATAGGAATTTACTGTAAAGCTTCATCTGATTCTGAGGTCTAAAAAATACTATAATAATTCTCCTAACTTCAGAAATTTATATCAATTTTTCGAGACCTCAAATCGAAATTCTGTGTTGCGTCAAACTAGCCGGAATAATTTTCTCTATATACTAGTAAAATTTGGGACTGATATGATCCCAACCATTTTTGGCCTATTTTCGGTCCAATTTCTTCATAATTACACTTTTGCCCCTTGAATTTTTGAGAAATTACATTTAGGTCCTTAAACTTTTTAAAATTACAGTTAATGGCCCAACATTTATGTCTACCTTATACTTTGGCCCTAAAACTTTTATAAATTTTACTTAAGTCCCTAAACTTTCTATCCTTTTCAATTCAATCCCTTTCCTTACTTAAATGGCCACACTTTTCTTAGAAAATCTCACATATATTACGTACCAACTGTACATAAAAACCAGACCAAAAAATTAGGGATATTACAGTCTACTTAGGATCAAAGTGCTATCATTCACCAACTCATGGACATGTCCAAAACATAAAAGTCAGCTGGAAACACTAAGTCTTTGACCTGCACTAGAATATCCTCAAGGATTCCCTTAGGATACCTAATTGACCTATCAACTAACTGGAGCACTACATTTGTGTCTCTAAGATTGTTAATACCTAAGGCTTTGTATACCGACCAAGGTATTACGTTAATGGTCGCCCCTAGATCTAGCAAAGCTCCCTTAATAGGAACATTTCCTATAGTTCATGGGATTATGTAGGAGACTGGGTCTTGGCACTTAACCGGTAGTTCAGCTTTAAAAAGTGATGACACATTAGCACTCACCTGAATTCTCTCAAGCACTCACCTGATAAAACTTCTTTTAATCAGCACATAATTCTTTTAAAAATTTAGCATACTTAGGGTTTCTTTTGAGGAATTCAACCATAGGGATGTTTATTTCTAACTTATTGAATAGAGTATAAGCATCTTTAGAAAAATCAGGGTCAATCTTTTTCTTTCCAGCAAAGTAAGATTTAGGAAAAGGGAGATCTTTAATACTTAACTCCTTACCTTTGTGCATAGAGGCTCCTTGCTTGCTCGATTGCGGCTTTTCCTCAGGTTGCTTTCCTTTATATGCTGGACTTGGTACTCTTGTTGCAGCTCTTGTATCTCCACTTAGGCTTGTGAGTTCTCTTCTTGGGTTCCCTTCTTAATCATGAGCTACTGTTCTTTAAGGCTTTCAGATTTTCCAACTTGCATCTGTGGTAGAGATAAATTCTCAATTTTAGCATCTTCTTCATCCCTTTCTGGTGTTTCAGCTTTTTCAAAGTGCACTTGTCTTCCACTTCTTAGAGATATAGCATTCAGACCCCTTGGATTCATGACAGTGTTTGAAGGTATGCTGCCACTGCTATTTCCTTGAATGTCTCTCACTGTATTGGAAACTTAAGTTAAGTGACTTGTGAGATCTGCATTCTTACAACTTAACTCTTCAAGTTTTCTGTGTACATCTGCATTATCTTTCTACATACTTTGGAGAATTGAAGCTATGGAGGTGAACTGACCATCATTCTCCTTGAGCTTGTGGTCTATATTGGTCATTCTACCATCCATATTGTTCATTTGTGCTGCCATACTCTTCAACAATTGAGAGGTCTCATCTGGCCTTGATGCCACTAAGGCATTAGGTTATGTTGGAACCATAGACCTTGCATTACTCTGGTAGTTGCTTGAATATGCACCACCCCCTTGGAATTGATTTGGCCTATCACTCCCCCACCTAAAGTTTGGATTGTCTCTCCAGCCAGGATTATATGTGTTAGAGTATGGGTCTCTCTTCTGGTAATTATTCTCTCTTCCTTGATACATTGTTGCAACTTCTTCAAACTGTCTATCACATGTACTTGTAGCATGCATCATGTAACATCCTAAATTTTTTGTACTGATTTATATGTATAGATTGAATGAAATATATGTGAGGTTTTTTAGGAAAATATGTGGCTATTTATGTAAAGAAAAGGATTAAATTGGAAGAGGAAGAAAGTGTAAGAGCCAAAGTGCAAAATTACGAAAATATCCCTGTGATGCCTTAAGAAACCAGAAGTGAATGGAGGGAATTTTGGTCATGTTAGATAGGATAAATGCCAAGGAAGGTACAGGAAGGATTAGTCAGAGCCAGTATATGCTCTGATAAGGTACAAAGAGGTGTGAAATGACAATTTTGCCCTTAGGATCAATATAGTGAAAGAAAGGGCACCAAGGGTATTTTGGTCATTTCACGATGGATCGATATCAAATGAAATTTGATAGTAAATTATTATAATTAATATGAGAAATTATGGAGTTAACAGAAGTCAAAAAGGAGTCCTGTAGAATTAATTTTAGAATTTACGGTGAAAAAGGACACCGAAAAAGGGTTAAAAGAAATGTATGTAATTTTTATCAGGATTTCTGGGTCTCAGAAAATTATGAAACTTTGTAAAGAATTCATTTTATATTAGAATGAATTTTTAAAAATGTTAGAACAATTAAAAGAGGTGTTTACCATTTATTCTAAAATCAGGGTAATTTAAGGATATCGGTATGAGGAAAGTACATTGGGATTTGAGCCAATTAGCTATTGGACCTAAAAGAGGCCCAACATTTTGTCCTAGGACAGCCCAATAAGTCCCAAAAGTTATCTTGGAGCCCAAGTCCAATAATGAATAATTTATGGATTTTTGAAAAGAAAAAAAAGAGAATAAAGTAAAAATTAGGGTTTGCACATGGTGGGACCCACACGGACTTCAAAATGTCACCAAAGAGGAGGCTTAGGTGTCCCAAGTGATGTCATGTTGGTGATGTCATGGTGGTGAGGTCATGAGTGAAAAGAGAAAAGACATTCCAAGATCAAACCTTTAACCATTAGATCAAATAGTTTCCAAGGTGATCTTGGCCTTCAATTTTCCCAAAATTTTCCTATAAATACCCCCTCATTCTAAGCCAAAACCATGGAGGAGAAAGTGTAGGGAGCCTCTTGCAAAATATTTTCTGAAGCAAGGAAGAAGCAAGGATCTTGAAGAAACTTGTAAGGTAAGTTGCTCCCTTGCTTCTAGACTTTATTCTTGTGACTTCTTCTTGAGTTTAAGTTGGTTTTGAGACTTGAATCTTGGGGAAATGCTACTGAAATACCTGTGGATATGTGATAGGAACATGTGTTTATATTCTAGATAGTGTGCACAAGCTTAAACAAGCTTGAATCACATGATAGTGGCTTAGGAATCCATGTGTGCTTGTGAATCCATGAAGGTGTTCTATTCTATACAGTACAAAATCACTATTCATATGTTGGAATTTCATAGTTTTGATGCTTCCAATGGGTTTAGAATGGAATTTTATGTGGAGTTATAGTAGAAAAACAAGTATTGGAAGCATTGGAACCAAAATGGGAATTTTTGGAAAAAAGGGAGCTACTTTTAGGTACTGTGCAGAACTTTGGGAAGCAATTGGATTCTGGAATTTTTGAATACATATTTAGATTCTAAATGAAAAATTATGTGGAAAGGAACCATGAGAGTTTAGTTTAGAAAGATATAAACATATGTCATAAATTAGAGAAAAAAGGGGGCATATTGAAGCCTAGACTTGGAATTTGTTTGGAATGGAGTTGTAATTTGGTAATTATCTTGTAATATCTAGGTTTTGACATTTGTGGAAAGGAAATATCACTTCAATAAGGGAAGGACAAGAATCCATAAGAGGTAGCAAGAATACCTAACTATAAACTTTTGTGCTTTGATTGATTTGCTTACTTGTTATGCATGAAGGTTTGGTTGAGTATGGAATATTGTGTGATGATGTTTATGATGATGATGATGTGCTATAAATATGTGCCACTCCTTGCAATATATGTCATGACAATATGCATGTTAGAGTTTGCTTATGTATAAGCATGAATTAGCTCCCATTGCATGATAACATGTTAGGCATTTAATCAAACATGCATAACCTTATAGTTTGTATTACTTGCTATTGAGATTTCCATGAAATCTCATTCCTTCCGTATCAATAAATATTGCTCTAGGTGCTGAAACTTTACAAGGAGGAAGGTAAATATAGATGGATGACTGTATATAACTTAAAGAGTGTGCACTTTACTTACAAGATGATATTTGGTGTATATGGTGCATGCTACTTACAAATCCGATCCGAGGTAGTGTACTTCCAACGGTAGTTTGATTGACTTATCCGACGATTTTTCATATGAAATTTGGCATGAACATAACTAAGATCAATAGATTTAAATGGACACCAAGAACGCCTCATTTGGTCAAGAACTCGAATTGTTATGATTTTTCAAAGTAAATTTCATATAGTAAATTAATGAGATTTTCCGTGATTTTTGGTGAGATTAAATTAAACATTCTGATATTTAAATCTATAGGTAATTTGACTCAATTGGATAAGTATACAAGGAGAAATGAATTTTTGAAAATGGGGCAAAGAAACTGGAACTTCCAGATTTATCAAATGAACAGTAAAGTTCAATGAATAAACTGATTTGATCTGGACAAGGAAACCTTATTTTCATATTTTTCTCTCAAAGTTAAATGAAAGAGATTTCATTAGAAATTGGAATCACGACAATATGATTTTTCTATATTTAATTATGAATTTCCAAAGTTCAGGCTGTAATCTGGAATTACCCAGTGAATAGTGATAGTGAACAGTACCGAAAGCCTAACTCTTGAAAATTCATATTTTTAAGGTTAATAGGTATTCCAATAATCTAAGATAATTCCAATTGAGTATATGTAAGGTGAATATTTAAGGTCAAGATTTAAGGTTAAGGTTTAAATATATTTACTAGAAAATACCGTTATGATGGTAGACTATACAGAGTACTGTGTACGTAGGTGCTGTCTAAGGAGGTTGGAAGTGAGTGGACATAGCTGGTTCATCCAGTCTTTCCTAGGTACTTACGTAGAATGGTAGTTCCCATGGGGAATTACCGAATTAGAACAGTTATTTTCTGCTAGGATTTCCGGCAAGAGAGATATAATCCAGTTGAGAGTGCTATAGTAAGAGTATTCTGAGAGATATAAAGAAGGATGTTTCACATCATTGAACCACAGGATTCACATCCTGTAACTAAGGCTTGTGAGGTATCCACTGCATGAACTTGTTTTGTGGAATGAAGCACTCTTTCAATCAAATTCATCCTCTTCTCCATTCAGTTTCCCAAGGCTGCTATTTCAGCTAAGATTACATTTGAATTGCCCGAAGATGAGGTGGTTGTTTTTCTTGGATCCCCAGTCTGATGGTCTTCATTGGCCATTTTCTGGAATAACTCCTAACTTGCTTGGGGGTCTTATCTCTCAAAGAACCATTCGCTGCTGCATTCAAGGAAACCTAATTATGAGGAAGCAGACAATCAAAGAAAATGTCTACTAAATCAGCCTTGGTCATGTTGTGGTGAGGGCATCTAGCCAATAGATTAAGAAACCTCGTCCAGTACTCATGTAAAGACTCTCCATCCTGATGCAGAATATTAGTGATCTCCTTCTTCATTCGAGTGGTCTTTATGAAAGGAATTGGAAGACACACAGCGGAAATTAACTTTAAAATTTTTTTCCATTCCCTGCCAGGATCTACCGAATATGTTTAAGTCAAGGAGAAAGAAATATTACCTTCGGTATTCGAGCTTTAGTCGCGACCTCCGTATCCACTAGTCGCGACTCTTCACCTCTAGAGTTTTCAGTCGCGACTTTCTCTTCTACTAGTCACGACCTGTAGCCTCTGGAGTTGTCAGTCACGACTTCCTCTACTCCTAGTCGCGACATGTCGGCTCTTTTCAGATGCCTATTTAGTCGTGACCTATGTGTCAACTGGTCGCGACTTCATCTTACCTGGTGCTCTTTTCTCGATCGCAAGAAGTCAATAACTCAGATCAGCTTCCTCTACCGGTATCCACATGAATAGCGTTCCAACCACGAATGACGTGCTAGCGCCTCTTGTCCCTCTAGGGATTTCTCAAGAATCCGTCCTCATTGTCTCTATTTTGGCAGTTTATTATCTACAAACCTTTTGCACTCTCCTTGCCCCCTTTTGTTTCTTGTGTGTAGAACCCTAGCCCCTGATGTCAAATATATAGGATGCTATTTGTAACATCCCAATTTTTGGGTCTAGTTGAATTGGGAGGTAGTCTGATATGGGCAGGCTGCTAAACCCGTAGTCCTAGGGTAGTAATCTGATATGGGCGGATTATTTACCTGTATTTTGTAGGATCCGAGGGATGAGCTAAGTCCTTCAGGATGTAAAGATGAGTTAAGTCTTTAACCTACAGAATCGGGACAGTTCACCTAGGTTCAAAATGAGGAATGTGAGGAATGTCCTAAGTCTTAAGCCTAGGAATTCTGCAGGTAGCTTGATATGGGCTGGCTCCTGTGTAAGATAACCTGATATAGAGGGTTGTCGAGCCTTTCAATTAACAAGGACTCCCGAAGAGTAGGGGATGAGTTATTGAAAGAGAATTTCTAGAACTTAAGATGAAGGATAAGAAGAAAGTGAGATAAGATAGACCCCAGAATTATGTTAAGATTCTGTGGGGTGAGATATGAAAGGAATGGACAATGAGCAGTAGAGTTGTCCATAAGAAGGAAAGCAGACAGTATGAGAAAGATGTATTGGTGACTTTTGGTCGCGACGAGGAGTAGATTGGTCGTGACTAATATTGGCAGAGAGGATTGGTCGTGACGGATATATATGTGGTGTCACGACTAATGAGTAGAATGAGCCTGGTCGCGACTAAAGAATGTTGTGGTCGCGACTAGTGAATTCTGTGGTCGCGACTATTGAACACAGAAGGTGTTATGTCGCGATGAGATGATGGCTAGGTCGCGACTAGTGACTATAAGTAATGCTAGCCGTATGAGATCTAGTGGGCCAAGAGTGGGGCAGGTCCAAATAAGATAGTTACCCAGTTAGAGATAGACTGGAGGCAGGAGGTCAGATACAGGAAAGGTTATCTGGAAACCATGAGGTGGACTGATAAGGTGTTCTCATGGGACCCACAAGATGACACATGGCATTAGCGCATGGTTCAGTGACCTTTCAATAGAGTAAAGTTACTCGATTGGCACGAGAACCGAGGAGGTGATCAGATAAGTCTGGGACTTATCTGGATAGCATTGGGAAGTGTGCAAGGTTTCTTCCAGGCGCCACATGGCTCTAGTCTGGAGAAAGCAGATAAAGTTGAGGCACGTATTACGAGGTAGGACTCTGGACCGGTGAGTCAGCTGCTGAGGTGTCCAGGGAATTTAGGCATGTGGAAAATATGGCGATGAGGTGGCTGCTGAGGTGTCCCCTAAGGTGGCACTGATGATGCAGTAAAAGAAAATAAAGAAAAATAGGAAAATCCAGGAAAAACCAGGACCATAGGATCAGATGGTATGGAAATTACGATTATGCCATTGAGGAAATCTATATAAACCCCCCTCTCATTCTTGGCATCACGCATGGCAAGGGAAGAGTGAGAGAAAGTTTAGAGAGAAGGAGGAGGAAAGGAAGAGAGAAAGGAAGTAAGGAAGTTCTGGCGGAGCTGGAAGCAGAATAGAGATAGTAGAGTTCTGCTAAGCTAGCTAGGTAGTAACTAATCCTAACTTTTATGTAATGGCTTTGTGATTGATGTGCTATTGTTTGGTTAGATTGTTGTCTTATATGTTATGTCTGAAGCTCTACTGCAATGCTATGATCATATGTTATTGAGTATGTAAGCACGCGGCATACTTATCTGTACACAGTCACAAGCAAGCACTGTCACACTGTATTACATATACTGTTATGATTATTACTACTGAGATTCCCCCGAATCTCATCCCCCTTATATAACCATTTCAGGGAGGTTATGTCAAGGTAGATTTTGAGAATTTTGAGAGACGCCGTTATGCTGCTGAAATTTCGGCAGAGATAGCAGAAGTGGAGAAAGGATATGATGCGTACTGTGTACGTAGGTACTGTCTAAGGAGGCTGGTAGTGAGTGGACCTAGCCGGTTCATCCAGTCTTTCCTGGGTACTTACGTAGAATGGTAGTTCTAATGAGAGAATTACCGAATCAGTACAGCTAGTATAGCTTCCGCAGGTGTGCTCTGAAGAGTCTAAGGCAGGATGGTTCACTATCGGGCTTCTTATTAGGCCGGGCTTCAGAATTAATCTTATATTAATTCTGAAATTAATACAATATCATATATTGCATAATTTGATAAGAAACTAATTAAATAAATATGGTTTATATTAAATCCGTCTCACAGATTTAATTCACCTATTTATTTAATTTAAAATAAAGATAAGACGGAATTATATTTGATTTATTCTCATAAATCAAATTTAAGATATCTTATCAATTTAAATTTCAAATTCAAATAGATCATATCAATTTAAATTCAAATTCAAAAGTGATAGAGATTTAATTTATCCTTATAAATTAAATCTTACAAATATCTCTTATATTATCTATAATATATATACGAATTTATATATATAAATATATATATCCACCCTAGATTATTCATTGAATCAAGACATGTCTTAGATTCAATGAACCTGGACATCACAGCTCGAGTTGGGCTATTTTGTGTGCGACCCTGTAGGCCCATATGAAGTTGGCAGTGGTCCAGTTACTATACTGACCCATAAGTCATAAGCGGTCTCTAGCAAGACATTACGACTACCCAAATCATATGAGGATCGATAAACGATGTAACCTTTCATACAACCACATCACGTCCCTTTTGTCACACGATATTTTGGTCATAGATGAGGCATGGAGAATGTCATCCTCCTGTTCCTGACCGTTACTTTCTCGATCCCTGAGTAGTGTGACTATAGAAATGGAACTACCTTTCCATTACAGTATGGCCATACATTTCTCAGACTCACTCATCGAGGGTCCCAGTAATATCTCTCTACGAATGTGAGGGATAAATTCCATCTTGACCATTCACATTCCTCTGCATGAAAAACTACTAAGCTTGAACATAGCCTTTATGATCACTCGGTCAAAAGTGACTTTTGACTAGGTCAAAGCTGAGCGTTTGTCATGTAGGAATCCATGATGATCTCAGGTCAAAGGGCATAGTGATATGGTTTGTATATGAGAGAAGCTTATGACTTAACCCATGCAGCTCTCTCATAGCGGGTCGGTCCAACACCTTGTACTCTTACATGTGCCTATGACTTTGATTTATATCTCTATATATCTTCAAAGTCATACTGGTCTTATTTCATCTCTGCTCCCGCATAGATGACCGACTAGGGACATTTAGGATAAGATCATGAGTTATCCAAGGAAGGTCAGCATAGTAAACGTGAAACATCCTTACTTTCATGTGTCTTAGGGACCTTTTGGTAGCATTTAGAACCACTTTCAAGATCATTAAAGTCCAATTTCTCAATCTGGAGTTTTACTCTTATCGAGTACTGTAAAAATTGAACTGGAGTGGTTCCCATTGCTACTTGAAGCTAACTCAATTATCTTTCAGGGAAAAATCACTTGTTGACCATGCATTGACCAAGTCAACATCAGTCAACGTTTCAAATTTACTGTTCATCCAACATTTTTTCCCTGAATCCAGCATTTTGGTCCCAACTTTGATAATTTATATCTTTATGTATAGACATCCAAATGAGACATTTTATATATCAAATTGAAGCTTGGTATGTCTACTATTTACCATAAAAATTTGATACATTTATTCATCCATTCACTATTTTTAATTATGGGTCAAACCTCATTAGGTCACCACGTGTTACTGTTCATAGTGGTAATTTCCAGCAATCAACTTTGCATACATCCATCATACATCAGTCAAACGTGCCAAACAATATCTTTATTAAATAATAAGTCATTATACATCAATGCATGTATGAAATCCTCATATTTCTATTACATCTTTTCCCGCCTGAAATCCGACAGCATAACCGCTACGCTTCATCTTCAGAAAGTAACTGATCTTGTACCGATTCGGTAATTCCCGTGAGAACTACCATTCTACGTAAGTACCCAGGAAAGACTGGATGAACCGGCTAGGTCCACTCACTTCCAGCCTCCTTAGACAGTACCTACGTACACAGTATGTATCAGCTCCTTTCTTTACTATTCCCATCTTGGCATAATTTCGGCAGCATAACGGCGTCTCTTAAAATTCCCAGAATTCATTTTGACATAACCTCCCCTGTAATGGTTTACTTATTGGGATGAGATTCGGGGGAATCTCAGTAGCAACAATCATAACAATATATGTAATGCAGAGTGACAGTGCTTGCTTGTGATTGTGTACAGATAAGTATGCTGCATGCTTCCATGCTTAATAACATATGATCATAGCATTATAGCAGAGCTTCAGACATAGCATATAAGACAACAATCCAACCAAACAATAGCATAACAAATCACAAAGCCATTACATAAAAGCTAGGATTAGTTACTACCTCAAGAGCTTAGCAGAGCTCTACTATCTCTATACTGCTTCCAGCTCCGCCAGAACTTCCTTTCTTTCTTTCTTCCTCTCACTTTCTCTCTCTAGCACTTCCTCCTCTCTCTTATTCTTGCTTGGCCGTGCATAATGAAGAGCAAGGGGGTATTTATAGTTTTGGTCAATGGCATTTCCGTAATTTTGAAGCCATCTGATCCTGTGGTCCTGGTTTTTCCGGAATTTCCTATTTTTCTTTATTCCTTTTACTGCATCATGCATGACATCATCTCAAGGCCACCTCATGGGATACCTCATCGCCACATTCTTCACATGTCACAATTCTTGGACACCTCATCAGCTGACTCAGCAGTTCCAGTCCAATCCAGTACCGGTCCGGTCCGATTTCCCACAAACTGGACTCACCGGCTAAGATTGTGCCACGTGTCCTCAACTTTTCCTTCTGCCTCTAAGATGACGCCATGTGGCATCTGGAAGGGACCTTTCACGCCTTCCAATGCTATCCAGATAAGTCCAGGACTTTATCTGATCACCTCCTCGGTTATCGTGTCGACCGAGTAACTTTACTTTATTGAAACAGCATTAAAATAGTATTTTAATGCCACTTTTTCCCACATATCACTGGGCCTACGTTTTTGGGCTCTGGGAATGTTATCTTGGATCCTGATCAAGCTCAAGTACTCTGATGGCTCGATTCCCAAGAAACATCCCTTGGCAAATTACCAAAATGCCCTTGGGTGCCCTTTCTTGCACTATTTTAACCCTAAGGGTAAAATCGTCATTTTACACCCTTCTGTACTCTGTCAGGGTATATACTGACTCTAAGTAACTTTATCTGTATGTGCCTTGGCTCCTGGGTTTGTCCAAAATGACCAAAATGCCCTCCATTCATCTGTTAATCTTTAGTACAACACAGGGGTATTTTCGTAATTTCACACTTTTCCTGGGTTCTGCCGGACACTGGCCCACCTATCAGTCCAAGTATCTTATTGGGCCTTTGATGGCGCCATTATTGGGCCTTTCAGGGTCCATTACCCTCATGGCACGCATTACGAGGAATCTTCCCCTGGCCATGTTCCTCGAATACTTTAACTATTATGTACCGTTTATACACATCTCCGGAGACCGAGTCCTTTTACCAGATACACTGGCCTACTGCATTCAGGCATCCCTATGGGTCATATCAGTCATCCGACTAAGGTCATCCGAACCCATTCAGTCCCTTTTCAAATACCGATAAATCTCCCTATCGGATACCCGGAGGCCTCACACTCCCGTCTAGATTTTCTGATTTGTGAATAACTTTATCTACAGGCCTCCTATCGGTATTCTGTCAGTTTCCCGACATCTTCCCCATCAGGACGTATCATCCTGTATTTTCTCACTTAGATCTGAAATCTAGGATATCCGGTAGGAATTTTTATAACTTTTGGACTATCAAATCAATTCTGGCTATCTGGAGTCTTGAAAAATTCCTGTATTAAGCCAGATTACCGAGCGTCACTTGCTCTCTCTACCGGTGAAATCTGGGACTGAAATGCTTTCGGGCAGTCCAAACCACTTCTGGCCTGACTTTCTTTAATTACAATTTAGCCCCAGGGAACTTTTCTTCTTTTCATTTAAGTCCCTTTTTACTTGGCTAAAATTACACTTAAGGACCCCACATTTTTGTCTACTTTTCTTTTTGGCCTTGCACTTTTTCATAATTGCATCTAAATCCCTTCCTTTCCTTTTCTTTACTTTACTAGGTCTAGGGGCATTATTGTCTTTTCATATCTTACCAGAGTATTCTCTGGCCCTGGTCAACTATCCAGATACCCCTTCTTGACTGTCTAACCTTAGCCAAATGACCAAAATACCCTTTACTCATTCTTCAGTTATTCTTTAACATAAGGGCATTTTCGTCATTTTGCACATTTTTCCCGGACACCGGCCCCTCTTACCACTGAACTGATATTATGGGCCTGGACCTTCCCTAGTGTCACTATGGTCCTTAGAAAACACTGTATGGCCTCTAGCCATAGTCCGATCATCTCTATTCGGACTGCTCTTCCTTTACCGATTATAACTGTAAATTCCCATCTTCGAGAATTTTTACAGAAAAATGGGGACCTCAAATCAAAATTCTGTGTTGCGTCATTCAATCCGGAATCATTTTCTCTATCTCCCGGTATTTTTAGATATTTTATCCGGACCGGGCTATTTTTGCCTGAAAGTACGCTTCCGCGCACTTTTCAAAAATGACCATTTTACCCTTGGTCACATTTCTAATTCTTTCATACACATAGAGACCTCATATGCACATTTCACAGTTCAGTGAAATGATCAGCATAATTTTCTCTATTTTCTGCCAAAACATGGTACTCATCGGCTACCAGCCCGATCTTTCCCATAATTACGATTATGCCCTTGAATTCTCTTTCTGGCATCTCTAGGCCTAAAAATTGGGGTGTTACAAAACGTGAAAATAATGTGATAACATAATTAAGAAATTCATAAATCATTAATGTTTATAAGACAATGATTGGCCCCTATGGCACAATTTCCAACACTTTGAAGTTAGGAAAAACTGTTCAAGATAAGTTGATTTCAGCTGATCCCATGTAAGAGTTAAGAAATGAGTTGGCAAATTGTATAGCCACTCATTAGCCTTCCCTTCTAAGGTGAAATAGAAACACCTCCTTAAGACATCATGCAGAGTAGTCATTGGAGGCTTCATTGAGGAACAGATCATATGCATGGTTTGTAAGTGCCTGTGTGGACATTCTCCTGTAAAACCATAAAATTTGGGTAAGGCTACAATCAAAGCTCCTTTAATCACAAAGTTAGCTTCTTCCGTATAGAATCCATAAGGATCATAATTCACATGCGAATGATTAATTTCCCTCACAATTCTATTATCCTCTACATTCATAGGTATTTCATTTTCTCTATTCCCATTATGCCCATTATGATCAGCCATATTCAGTTCAATTGATCATTCGATGAATTGAAATTAATCAAATACCTAATCGATTAATTGGAGTCTATATATGCATATTTGATGAAATTAATTGATTACTTAATCGATTAATATAAGGTTTTATCAGTTATCAGTTGTGACTCTTCAATATTCAACTTGAACCTTAATTGATTAATTACCAAATCCTCTCACTTTCAATCTTAAAAAATACACAATTTTCCTTAGGGGAAAGTTTGCGCACCCTTCATCGATCAAAACCCACCTAGAATCATTCTTAAATTCCTCCATTTCACTGTTCAATCTTTCAAAACCGAAAGGAGATGGCGAGAACCAAAACCACCAATCCTGATGGATTTGAGCTACAACATCCAAATCTGTATACTCCTCAAGCCTCTCAATCGAAGGAGAAGAAGAGAAAATTTCAACCTAAATTGGCTAAGGATGCGCCAGAAGTGGCAAAGGAGAATGGAAAATCTCCGACGTGCAAGGCGCCAGCTAAGGGCAAAGACAAAGTTCCCGTACCTTCACCATAATCTGCCTTCAAGAGGAAGGCAAAGACACAACAGACAACTCTGATACTAATTCTTATCTAGAGTTCACAAAGATGCTTAAGAGGACTGTCTAGACTACTACTAAGTCTCTTAGAAAGACACAGAGGTTTACAAGGAAGCCTGCCTCATTAGCCCCTTAAAGTATCAACCATAAAGTCTAGTCTTTCTACAAGGTAACATCAATTTGGAAGTAGATATGGCTAGGTATAACTCTGAGTTTAGGGAGAGAAAGTGTTGTCCAGTAGTTTATGTTAATATATCCACCCTCAAGACTGATCATAGGGTTAACCTGGACTTAATAGAGACCCTCCATCACTTTGAGAGTTGGCTGAGGATTAGTGAGCGATACAACTTAGAGGTAGTTAGAAGGTTTTACTGCAACATGGAGATATTCAATTCTTTGGATGAAGAAGAGATTAAGTTGGAGATACCAGGCTTAAGGGTAGAGAGATTAAGTTGGATTTCAACGTAATAAACCAGTTGATAGAAGCCCCTCCCTCAGAACCAATAAAGTTTTGGATCAGGTTAAGGCATACCACATCCTACTCCAAACCAACAAGCCATTTCTTGGATCCATGATATTCACCCCGATTCAGATGTGTGATCATTATCTCACTATTCATTACATCTACTCTCGGTGCATGATCCTCTAGTCCTCAAGCTTTAGTTACCTGAACCAGTAGGACCACATCACTCTGGCAAGGATTATCAGTGGTGAAAATTTCAACCTCAGAGCTTTTATCTTTAGTTAGATGAGGGAATTATGTTTGAAGAGAATAAAGACTACCCCTATGCCCTACCCTCAACTTGTCTCCTTCATCCTCAATCACTACAACATTCACCATCTAGAGGAAAGGAAGAAGAAAGAAATCAATGCATTTAGGATGAATCAGCTTAACAAGATAAAGATCAGACTTCCATATGATGCCAAGAAGGGTAAACTTTCCAAAGATCCACAAGCCAAGCAGCCTTTAGCTAGTACCTCTCTTCCTCAAGATGAAGGCCATTCCTTTACTAGATGCCAAGTTTCTACAGTACCATCATTTCTAGGTGCATCTATTCAAAGGTACCTTTAGTCAGAGTTTGTTGAGTTCGAGAGCAGACTCAACAGCTCAAGGAATTAAGCAGATTTGATTCATGAGAGACGAAGCTATAAAATTTAGACTTTACTTGAAGCTCACATCCGGGATTAGCAAGCTTTTAAGGAAGAGGTTAGAGACGACAAGAGGCGTTATCTGCATGACAAGCTGCCATCCATCATGAAGTGTCTGATGTCAAGAACATCATGTTGGCAAAACTCAACAACATCGGACCTTCTTTCACGAAAGAGAAGCTAAGGGATCCATAGCCTACTCAGCTAGATCAGCCTGCTTCTGTCCCCTCTACCTCTACTACCTCAGAGCATTCACCCTCACCTACTCCTACATATTCCCTGGCAGTTCCCTTACCTCCTATTAGCTCAGTATCAGACATACCCTTACCTCAGCTTCCATTAATTATTCCCTTCTCCTTGGCCCCAACCTTTTTGGATAATGTCAAAAAGGGGAGAAAAGTGAAGAGGACAAGGAATCCTCTAGGGAGTCATTGACTAATGGTTGAGAGTTTTTTTTTTCACTTGAACATTTTGTATTTATTGAATGTTTGGTATTCAGCACAAATCGTTGTATAAAATTTGAAATCCAATGATATGCATTTGAGATTTTTAAGAGATTCTTGATGTTTGACTTTAAATGAACCTAACTTACTTAAGTTGATTTGAATTCACTTGATTTTGCCATCATAAAAAAGGGGGAGAATGTTAGATTCTATATGTTTTTATGTTGTTAAAAGAGAATAAAGAATTAAATTGTTTAATGATGTGAATTTTTTTTAAGTGATGAAAATGTGTTTTTAATCAAATGAAGTTAAAAAGAAAAGAAGAAGGAGTTAATCGATTAGTCATTCAATTAATGATACTTAATCGATTAATGATAACAAGTAGTCGATTGGTTATTAGATTAATGTCAAGGCAGCGTTCTGTGCTACAAAGGAATATCAATTGATCGATTAGTTAATCGATTAATGAGTGACCATTTATCGATTAAATGTTCGATTAATGTCAAGAGCTTGCCTTCTGGAATTGAATTGATAGGCCAATTAATCGATTGATTAATAGATTAATTATTTAATCGATTAGATATTCGATTAATCTAGTGAGAATAGATTTTCAATTGAACAAAGATAATATTATTAATCGATTAATTTATATTAACAGATTAAATATTCGATTAATCTGTGTTGAAAATACTTTATGATCAAAATCTTTCACATACATTAATTGACTAGGTATTCGATTAACTTATATTAATCAATTAACTTCAAAAATTTCAAATATCCTTCTAAGGTAGAGTAAAGTTAAAAGGCCAGAGAGACCCAAAGAAGGGGGTATAAGGTAGAGTAAAGTTAGAATACAGTTCTATAAGAAAAAGTATTCTAGGGCTCATAGCCATATGAAGTGTAACCTAGCCCTAACCCAGTAGCACATTTTAGTTAAGAGTGCTTAGGTCAGAGAAGTCTAAAGATGGGTGACCTACTGGAAAGTATAGTGTTGAGTCACAAAGTTAGAAAGAGTTATAGTATACTGAGAAAGAAAGAATAGCAGGAGCAGAAAACAGTATAATTGCTCAGTAGAAAGGAAATAAGGGATTTCATTATCCCTTGTATCAGTTCCAAACAGAGGAACTGTATGAGAAGAAAAGTATAGAAAGAAAGAGATAGATAGAAAAATATTTCAAGTAGCTAACAGAAACCCCAGAGTATAGTAAAGTTTAAGAGGGTTCAATATAAAAGAAATGGACACTACTCACAAGTTTAGTATAGTGAGTTGTCTATAAGTATGAGTAGATAGATACCCCAAGCTTTAGTTATAAAGCAAAAAAGGATACAAATAGGATATATATCCAAGATAGTTTGATTATGGTATCAAGTAAATTTTGAGGACAAAATTTATTTTAAGGGGATGAAAATGTCACATCCTAATTTTTCCCTATTTGTATAAGACTGATAGAGAAAATACTTTTAGAAGGGATTGTGACGATAAACAGAAAAAAAAGATAATGAGTAGACAAGGGTATAAAGAAGAGAGACTAAAATGAAAACCCTAAAAGTTCCATGATGCAAAATGGAAGCAGACATAAGCTTTGGGTAATTAAGTATAATTATGAAAAATTTAGGGCCTAAAGTGTAATTTTCAAGAGTTCAGGGGCAATGTATGCAACTATATGCTTGATGTTAACATGTGTGCATTTAATGATCATGATTGCATAATAATACTTACATGCTTCCATGTTCCTTAATTATAACATATGGCCATAGCATAAAAAGAAATAGAGCATCACTTAATCATACATACTTCACATCATCAAAGTAAGTAAATATCACATAAAACATCCAAGTAATATAAGCATACAAGTAGGTAAGTTCACTACCTCTTACTCCTTGTTTTCCTTATCATTTATCTTTACCTCTTTCTTCTTACTTCTCTTTGATGTGTGGCTGCCCTCTTTGAGAACATCAATCAAATCTTAACATAGCATTATCATTCATTCATTACAATATAACATTCTTGAACATTGTATTTGATTTACTTCAATAACTTTCCTTAATTTTCTTTTCTTTTCTTTTTTAAAAATTTATAAATGATCCATTATTTGATTTGGGCTCCAAAATAACTTTTGGGACTTATTGGGTTGCTGCATGACACCATTATTGGGCCTCCCTTGGGTCCAATTTCTAATTGGCGTAAATCCCAAGGCACTTCCTATACTGATATCCTTAAAATGCCCTATTTTTTAGATAAATTTTAAACACCTCTTTTATTAGTTATGACATTTTTAGAAATTTATTCTAATATAAAATAAATTTATCACAAAGTCTCATAATTTTTTTAGACCCAAAAGTCCTGATAAAAATTACATACATTTCTTTTAAACTATTTATCGACGTCCTTTTTCACCGTAAATTCTATAATTAATTCTACAGGACTTCTTTTTTTTTTTTATTTCTGTCAGTTTCATAAATTCTTATATTAATTATAAGAATCTACTGCCAAATTTCATTTTATTCTGAGATACAGAAGATATTGTACTAATTTTTAGATTTCAGAAATTAATATCAATTTATCGGGACCTAAAATTAAAATTCTATGTTGCGTTAAATCAACCGGAATATTTTTTTCTAATTTATAGTAAAATTTGGGGTCAAAACATTTCCAGGCAGTTTTGGATATTTTCTAACTCAACTTTCCATAATTATCATTTTGCCCCTAATATGTCATTATTTTCTAGCGGTTCTCACCCTCTACTAGCGTCATCCCTTTAACCGCTAAAAATGTTATAGTGTTTTGACCATTATGCGAGAACTGCTAGAAACTATTTTCTAGCACATAAATTTCTAGTGGTTCACCAAATCACTAGAAACACTATAAGGACCAAAGGACATTATACAAGAAGTTTTAAGACTTGAAGAAAAGCAAACATGACCAAGGACCAAAGTCCAAAGCATGGAAAGGGGAGGACTTAACAGAAAATTCTGAAAAAGCTCAATGTGTCTGTTTGCCACGGCGAACGTGCTTTTATAAGGACTCTGTATTTTTTCAATAGTTAGGAATTAATAGAACAACTCCTCGATAAGAACGATCCCGTGTTGCATCATATACTATATATGTGCAATCGGTGGTGATAGATCTACAAGCAACTAAATAGGCATTGATCAAGTACTCTTCACAAAATTGCCGAAGTGAATAAAATACCAATACTAGACAAGAATGTTAAAGTGGCCGAATTGAATTATTAGTTCAAGAATAGAAAAATATCACCATAGAAAGAAGAAGAATAAGCAATACCAGACAAAAATTGTAGAAAAATAACCTACAAGAATAACCATTAATAGAACAAATTGAACAAAATCTCCAAGCTAGGGAAGAAAACCAAGCAAAACTCCAACGAAGAAGACATCAATCGCAAACAAAAGTTAGAATCGAAGAAACCATTGAACAAGAAAGAGATCGAAGAAGCTGATGAAGAAATCTCAATTCAAAAAACAAACCTTTATCGGATTATAGTCGAGATTGGGGTGGAAGTCGTCAGTCTCTGCTCAAAAGTGATGGTGGAGGAGTGAGATCGAGATTTGAAATGTATTACCTTTGGCCATCAAAATTACCTGAAGTGAGAACAAGATTTGAAATGCTAAAGGAGGTAGAATGAGATCTAAAACTCATCATCTAAAATGCTAGATAAGTGTTAGAGATAGTAACAACAATGGTATCATTCGAAAAGTGATGGATGGCAGCGTTGAAATCACCAAAAGAGACTGAGTGATGAACTGTGTGCTTTCACATGGGGAGTTTGACAGCGAGTTCCCAAATCAGCAGAGATAATGGTGGAAATTGCAAAGCGTCTGGGTGCAGGGGATTTCAACGGCAAGTTTGGTAGGGGTAAAAATAGGCCATGGTCGACTTCCCCTTAACAGCCCAAACCTGCTATAGGTAAAGGGGACCTGAGCCTAATATGTAACCTATCATAAGCATTTTTTTGACATAAGCCTGGTTAGGCTGAAGTCTGTTAAAAAGCTTGTGTTTATAATTAATAATTCTCTTGTATTTTTTAAAAAATATTTTGGTACGTTTAGATTAGTACGTGGGCTGAGCCCGTTTTACTTCAAAGGGGGGCGGGTTCGGGCTGACAAAATGCCAGTCCGTTTTGGGGCGGGCTGCCCCCTCAGCCCCCAGCCCATTTTTTTTTAATTTTTAATATTATTATTTATTTAACTCAAATGTTATTTTGAATACCCCTATTATTGAATATTAATAAAGATGATTACTTATTTATTAATATATGTTTACATATTATAATTGATTAATATTATGTTAATGTTTATTTAGATTTATAGTTATAAAATTTGAGATTTTTTTATAAAAAATAGGAATTTTTAAGAGTATAACATTAGCAATTTTTTGATTATGTTAATATAACATTAGAAAATTTTTATTAGTATTTTAAAAATTAAAAAATAATTTTTTAAAAATATTAAAAAAAATAAGAGGGGGCAGACTCGGGCTGGCATTGTGCCAGCCCATTTTAGAGCGAGCTGCACAACTCGTCCCTCTAAACGAGCTAGCTCGCATTCCTACCTATGCACTCATCCCTTATTTATATTTTATTTTCTTTTTATTATATACTCCCTTTATTTCTTTTTATATGCAGTTTAAGGGTTTTGTATGTTGTAAAATAATTGAAGTTACTACTAATACAATGTATGTTTTTAAAAAAATTAGTAATTAATATTGCCTTGGAATTGTATAGTGACAAATAGATAGAAAAAGAAAATGCATTTAACTATAGGGAAAAAGACAAGAAAATACCTTATGAAATTTAAAATTTTAAATAGAGTATATAAATTTGTAAAAGAACAGATTGGTCACAAGTACCAATCAGTCCTTTGAAAATTTTAGAAAAATGACAAAATTGTCCCTAAAATTATTTTAAGAACATGCCATTGGAATTGGGGAGTATTTCGCTGAGACTCACATCGTCCTCCTTGAGTATTTCACTAAGACTAATGACCGTCCTCCCCAAAGTTTTGATCGCATTGTCGCCGTCAAAGACTATGGAAGAATGTCGGAGTTCTCCTAAAAAAGGATAATCTAGAATGGAGTCGGTAATATTATGCATTGTGTGTTTTGCATCCTGGTTCCAAAACTTCCGTTTGCCTTAGTTGCTCCCAAATCCTATGGTAAGTTGATTTCTTCCAATTAATCTTGGTTGTTGGTCATATTTGGCTGATTGATTAGAGGGAAGTTGACGTTTGGGGTTACGGGGATGATGAGAACTGATGGTGTAATGACTAAACGGAAGATGGTGGTGTCGTGAAATAGAAAAAAAAAGCTTTGATGTTGATTTGTGTCGTTGATGAATCCCTATTTTATCATATTATTTTCTATCTATTTCTGAGAATTTATCATGTTTAATAGGCATTATTATAGTAGTTTTGCTTACTTTGTGCTTTAATTGATTATATGAATTAAATGATTAAAAATATTTTTTTCTTGTATTTTTATTGATTTTATTATTTTTCTTGAGTAAATTGATTTGCATGAAGTTATTTTACTTTTATATATTTCAAGAAATTGGGAAAAATAAAAAGATGATGACTATGACCTATATTAACTACTAAACAATTATATTATATAAGGAAGTTTAATTGAGGAATTGCCAAATTGAAGGAGAAAATTATAATAACTAATTAAAGAAAATCAAAATACCTCCAATAATATTATATTATATTAATTCATTCCTTTAATATAATATTATATTAGTATTATGTTATATTATATTAATTCAATATCATTTGAATTAATTTAAAGATAATTCCTCAATATCTAACATTTGAATTTAATCAAAAGATAATAGATAAATATGTTATCTTTTCCTATTTTTTCATTAATTATTTTATCTCTTTTATCTTATTAGTTTTTATTTGAATTGTTTATAAGATATTTGAGTTAAAAAATATTATCTGGAACCCACGGGATGTGCAGCCCACCCCAAATACTAGCCCGAGCCCGCCCCTTTAGCCCACCACTTTTTTTTAATATTTTTAAAAAATTATTTCTAAATTTTTAAAATACTAATGAAAAATTTTTAATGTCATATTAGTATAATAAAAAAGTTACTAATGTTATACTCTTAAAAATTCTTATTTTTTATAAAAAAAATTTTAACTTTTATAATTATAAATCTAAATAAATATTAATATAATATTAATCAATTATAATATGTCAACACATATCAATAAATAAGTAACTATCTTTACTAGTATTCGATAATAGGAGTATTCAAAGTAATATTTGAGTAAAATAAATAATAATAATTTAATAAAAACAAAAAAGAAAAGCAGGCTGGCGAGTTGACCCAAAACGGGTTTACATTTTGCCAGCTTGAGTCCCCCTTTGAGGTAAAACGATTTTAACAACTCTACCTGGAGATATAAAAAGATGACAGCTTAGAATGATACTAAAGATAAATGGAGATTATCATTATCTTTTGGAGAGCTAATTAGTAAAAAAACTCACATTAATATGACTAACTCCTAAAAGCTATATAAAGGACTATATTAAGGCTCCTCCATTAAATACACCATCTCACTCACTGTCATTCCATCACTTTTCTTCTCCATTGTTCTCTTGCTTCTATTATTGATCATGGTGTCATGTAGCCACATGAGTGGCTAGTTCTCCTCTTTCTTGAGGATGGAGGTTGTAAGTTTGAGCTCTATGTTCTTATTATTTAGAGTTGTAATAGTTTGTATTAAGGTTTGATCTTTTATTTTCAAATTTTAAGATTTCCTGAGCTTCTAGAATTTTAAAGACTTACTTATGAACCTATTTATTTCTTTTTGAATAAATTTATGATCAAATTATTATAATTCTTTTATCAGTTGTAATTTTTGTTCTTCATTTATATATTTATTCCTCTTATATATGTTATGATCACCTATTCTTAAAGTTCTTTTTGAATTGTGTGGTTGAATATATTTTTGAAAGGATTTCGTTAGAAACCCTAAAATTCCAATTTTTGTTGAAAAATTCCCATTTTCGTTGAAAAATTCTTAATTTCTTAGAGGATAGATCATAACTAGTGTTAGGATTACAAGTTAAGTAGTTCTTGAATAATTATTTATGAATTAAATTCATTCTAGGGATCTAAGTGTTTTTGTGAAATAAATAATTATACTTCGAAAGTTCCCTAGAGTTCTACCTTTTTACTTAGCTATTATTTTCTTTTGTAACTCCGATATATTATTTGTAAGCAATTATAGCCGAATCCGTCCATCTTTAGGAAGCCTCATCATACTAGTAATCATTTCTAATCACTCTCTACTTTTACTTTTTGAGATCATCTCCATAATCGAACTAAAATTTCTCCTCTACTCCTACCTCCTCTTTAATTACTTTAATTGAATCAAGAGTTAAGCCACGTATTGACTCCGCCTTGAGATCGACCTAGGGCTAGCTTATATACACATAGGGTTAAAACTAGTAATTAACTTGAGCTCTAACGACAGGTGACATCAACTTTTGGTGCTGTTGTCAGGGAGTTAATTCCCTTGATTCGTGATTAATTATTGTGATTTATTATTATTATACTTTTATCTGCACTTTCTGTCTTTCTTGTACATAACTGGGAGCAAGAATACTAGATTATTGTCTGCTTACTCTGATCTTGAACAATTACTGAAAATAAGAAGGAAGATATTTGAGAAGATTGAGCAGATGTAACACTTTACTTTCGTACGTCTTAGGGACCATTCGATAGCATTTATAACCACTTACATAACATTTGAAGTCCATTAGCTAAATTTAGAATTTCACTCTTCACGAGTTACTGTTCATATGGTATATCCAGATTTGGCTATGAACTTCAAAAAATCATAATTAATTCTAGAAAAATTAAAATGAAGCAGTTCAAAAAGCTACATAAAGTTAACATCTTATACTTTAAGGGAAAAATAATTTCTCAGACCAATTGACCAGTCAACTGAGTCAAATCTATCATCAAATTTTATTTTTCATTTGGTCAAAATTTATAGAAAAGTTTATTGTCCTTGACTTTTAAAAATTCGTTCTCTTTGTACAAACATCAAAATAAGGTATTCTTGGTGTCAAAATGAAGCCTGACATGTTAACTAAATACTGGTAAAATATCATACCTTTATTCCATTATTTACTATTTTTAATTACAACTCTAAGGTCACTACCTCAAAATTGTCACTGTACATGTACAGAATTTTTCAATAACTAACTACATATACATACATTCCAAACTTGTCCATAACATATCCATACATACAAACTATAACTTCAGCTTTTAATCTTCACCTCCCATGCTTGATGGTCCTATTGTTTTGAATTATAGATTGGGGTGAGATTTCTGGAAAAATCTCAGTAGCAATACATATGAATAACATCAATTAATTAAACCATAACACAATCAACTATACAAGCAACATATACAAGTTTAGGTAAGTTTACTACCTCTTGCTTCTTGCTTTTTGTTATATCCTACTTTTCCTTATTTGCAGACAATTAATTTTCCCTATTTATAGAAGACTGAAAGAGGAAAGAGGTAAGGAAAGGACTGTGACAATAAGCAGAATAAAAACTAATGATTAAGATAAGTTTTAAACTAAAAAAATAGAGAAGGTATAAAGTTATAAAGAAAAAGGGGCTAAAAATTACAATTTAGTAAAAGTTTAGGGACTTAGTTGCAATTAATGAAAGTTTCAATGACAATGGCCATTTTGAAAAAGAAAGGGACTAAAATAAAAAGTCTAAAAGTTTCATGGTAAAAAATAGAAGTAGACATATGCTTTGGACCATTAAGATAATTATATAAGTTTAAGGGACTTAAATGCAATTTGTCAAAAGTTCAGGGGTAAATTGTAATTATGGAAGTTGAGCCGAAAAAGGCCCAAAACTGTCCGGAAGTAGTTCAGTCCCAAATTTTACCAGTAAATAGAGAAATTTTTTCTAATCAGTTTAATGCAATATGGAATTTTGATTTGAGGTCCCGATGAATTGATATGAATTTTTGAAATTTGGAAAAATTATTATAGTATCTTCAGGACTGATAAGACATAATTTGTGTATGGTTTATGTGATATTTTTAATGGTTTTATAATAGTTTTACCATTTATTTATGCCTGTAATTGTGCTTTTATGATTGTACTTGGCAATATGCTGTTTTAAGGGTAAAATGGTAAAATTAACTCCTCCAAACTGTAATTATATATTCTTTTACTAATGGGAATTTTACAGCAAGCTTTGATTTTGCATTTGCAGGTACTTTAGAGAAAAATCAAGAACTAATGTGAGCAAAAAAGAAATCACAAGAGAAAAGCAAATCAAGAAAGCAGCTTATGTGTATTCTAATCGCTACCAAAGTGTCCACAGGTCGCGACCTAATTTCTCTTGGGAAGTTTCTCTGTGATTACAAGTCACGACCAAAACATGGATCTAGTCGTGACCAAAGAAGACAGTTATGAAGCTGCGCATTTTTTATTAGGTCAACCTGCTGTTAAAAGGAGAGGCCCAGGAGGCTGGTTTTTGACCTGATTAGGCTAAGAAGCAGTGCTCGAACTCTCTCTACACCATCTCTACTACCTACACATATCTTCCACCATTCATCTCTTCATCTCACCTTCTGTTTTCTCCATGGCATCATACTAGGACAGCTATTGCAGCACAGTAGGAGTCATGAGAGCCTAACTCCTTAGTCTCTTGGTGATGGATCTGATATCTTGAGCTCATGGACTGCGCGGGAATTTTTTTGTTTTGATCTACACCTCTTCTTTCATGTTTTTATTCTGCTAGATCTAGGGTTTCATTATATGAATAAGGGGAATTGAATTTCAATTGATTATTCAAATATTTCAACAATTGTAATTGACTTTGGATGCCTTGAATGTTGTTTTTCAATATAATATTCCAGTTTTGATTTTAAGGTAGTTGAAATTTTATCAACGATCATTGCTAATTAATTCAATTGCTTGAAATCTAGGGTTTGTCGATCGACGATCCTTCGAGGGCATTTTATTCTGTTACACGCTAAGTGAATTTTAGCAGTGCATTAAGATTCTTTAAACTAGCTTTGATCAAAGGAGTTTAAGGAATATTAATGCTCTGGACTCAATCGATCGATTGAGGATTTGTTTAAGACTTAATGATTTCAAAAACTCTATATCAAATTAAGAGCAAGGATAGATACGTTTTCATTATCAAGAGTCTATAATCACATAATACTTTGACAAACTAACTTATTTTCATCTAAATCAAAAATAAAAAAAAATATTTACTTTATTACATCTAAAAACCAATCAAACCCCAAAACCCATTTTATGTTCACTTAGGTTTTTAATAGTTTTGTCACCAATACGCTAGGTCTCTAATAGAAAAGCTCCTCGAGAAGAATGTTAGGGTTGTACCTTATACTACATTATTGGGTGCAAACATCACTTATTTTGATGGGTCAAAAGGCGACAATCTGACCTGCTCATTAATTGCGCCATTGCAGGGGAGCCAAGTAATTGGTTCCTTAGTGATTGATTGTCAATTCCATTATTTACCTGAGTCATTTTTGTTTTGAATTTTAGTTTTTGTCATTTTTAATTGCATTGCATTTTGCATTGTTCTGAGTCGACCAAATTGCTTTGCTGTGGTACTGATTAGTCTTTGTGAACTTTAGTTGCGACTTCCACAACTTCTGGTCACGACAATTTTGGAAAATCTGCTCTCTGTGTTATTTAGTCACGACCTGATAACCATTTTTAAAGAACTCTTGCTCTCTGTGTTCCTAGGTCGCGACCTCTAAACTCTTTTGTCGTGACCAATTGACACTTTTTGCTGTGAAACTTTTGTGTTTAATTCTGATTGATTGCCTAGCTATTCTTGATTGTTTCTGAGTTATATGCATAGAAGGACTAGACCAATAGTTCCTTTTGAACCTGAAATTGAGAGAAGACTTAGGAAACTAAAGAGGAAATTTAGAGAATTTAGAGAAAAAGAGGTAAGATCAATCGAATCTAGTTCATCCTCTAGTATTTCGGAGTCTGAAACTAAACTGAATTTAGAGTTTGCATTAGAAACTTCTAATATGGATGAGATAAATCATAATGGGCATAATAGGCATGGAGAAAATGAAATGAATGTGGAAGATAATAGAAGTGTGATGGAAATGAATCATTCGCATGTGAATTATGATCCTTATGGTTTCTATACTGAAGAAGCTAATTTTGAAATAAAATGAGCTTTGATTGCAACCTTACCTAAATTTTATGGTTTTGCAGGACAATGCCCACTTCGCCACTTACAAACTATGCATATGATATGTTCTTCAATGAAGCCTCCAATGACTGCATTGGATGACGTGTTAAGGAGGTGTTTCCATTTCACTATGGAAGGGAAGGCTAAGGAATGGTTATACAATCTGCCAAACCATTTCTCGACTCTTACATGGGATCAGCTGAAATCAATATATCTGGAGCAGTTTTTCCTAGCCTCAAAGACTACTAGGATAAAAAAGGAGATCACAAATATTTTGCAGTAGAATCGGGAGTCATTACATGAATATTGGACCAGATTATCAATTTGTTGGCTCGATATCCCCATCTTAACATCACAAAGGCTGATTTTGTAGACATTTTCTTTGATGGTCTACTTTCTCATAATAAGGTATCCTTGAATGCAGCAGCAAATGGGTCTTTGAGAGATAAAACTCCACAAGCAAGTTGGGAGTTATTCCAAAAAATGGCTAATGAAGACCATCAGACTGAAGATCCAAGGAGAATGCCCACATCATCTTTAGGTATTTCAAATGAGATCTTAGCAAAAGTAGCAGCTCTAGGAAACCGAATGGAAAAGAGGATGATCTTAATTGAAAGAGAGCTATATTCTACCAAACAAGTTCATGTACTAGGTACCTCACAAGCACTGGTTACAGGATGTGAGTCATGCGGTTCAATGATGCATACTACAAGTACATGTGATAGGGAGTATGAAGAAGTAATAGCAATGTATCAAGGGAGAGACCACCAATACCAAAAGAGAGACCTATACTCTAACACATACAATCCTGGCTGGAGAGACCACCTAAATTTTAGGTGGAGGAGTAGGGAAAATAGGCCAAACCAATTCCAAGGAGGTGGTGCTTCCTCAAGCAACTACCAAAGTAATACAAGGTCTATATGCCTAACTCAACCTAATGCTCTAGTGGCATCAAGACTAGATGAGACTTCTCAATTATTGAAGAGTATGGCAGCACAAATGAACAATATGGACGATAGAATGACTAATATAGATAACAGGCTCAAAGAGAATGATGGTCAATTCACCTCCATAGCTTCAATTCTTCAAACTATGCAGAAGAATAATGTAGATGTGCAAAGGAAACTTGAGGAGTTAAGTTCCAAGAATGCAGATATTACTAGTCATCTAACTCAAGTCTCTAATACAGTGAGTGACATCTAAACAAAGAGCAGTGGCAGCATACCTTCAAACACTGTCATGAATCTGAAGGGTCTAAATGCTATATCACTCAGAAGTGGAAGACAAGTGCATTTTAAGGAAGATGATGCACTAAAGGAAGATTTTGAAGATGATGAAGTTAAAAATTCAACATTGCCACAGATAAAGATTGGGAAATTAGAAAGTCTTAAAGAACAGCAACTCATGATTAAGAAGGTAACCCAAGAAGAGAAAGCACAAACACAAGAGGAACTGCAAGAGAAGCAACAAGAAGAAGTGATTGTACAGAGTCTAGCATACAAAGGAAAGCAAATTGAGGAGAAGGTAGAGTCTAGTAAGCAAAGAGCCTCTAAGCATACAGGTAATGAGGTAAGTATAAAAGATCTCCCTTTTCCTAAATCTTATTTTGCTGGAAAGAAAAATGTTGACCCTGACTTTGTACAAAATGCCAATAAGTTAGAAATAAACATCCTTATGGTTGAATTCCTCAAGAGAAACCCTAAATATGCTAAATTTTTAAAAGAATTGTGTGCTGATAAAAAAATGTTTAGGCCTCTTGAGAGAATTCAGGTGAGTGCTAATGTGTCATTACTTTTTAAGGCTGAATTACTAGTTAAATGCCAAGACCCAGGATCCTACACAATCCCATGCACAATAGGAAAGGTTCATGTCAAGGAAGTGTTATTAGATTTAGGGGCTGCCATTAATGTAATGCCTTGGTCGATATATCAAGCTTTGGGTATTAAGAATCTTAAAGACACAAATGTAGTGCTATAACTATCTGATAGGTCAATTAGGTATCCTAAGGGAATTCTTGAGGATATTCTAGTACAGGTCAAAGACCTAGTGTTCCCAACTACTTTTTATATTCTGGAAATTTCCAGTGAATTAGTGAATGAGAACACTCTGATCCTAGGCAAACCTTTCTCCAAACTTTTAAGACAATCATTAGTATGAAGCATAGTTCCATTACAATAGAAGTTAGAGAACATGTGGTAACTTTTAACATGAATGAAGCAATGAAATATCCTTTTGATAGTTCTGCTTTTGCTAAGTTGAATGCCATTGATTATGCTGTTGAAGAGACTAGGGATAAACATGAACTGAGTTTGAATGATAATGATAATGTGTTTGCAAAAGAGTTGTTGAGTGATTTTGCAGAGTCCTAAGATATTCTAGAAGTTAGAAGTAGAACAAATACTGAAGGGGAGCCTCTCTATGAAACTAGGTCCGACAAGAAGAGTTATGGTTGAGACTAAAAACTCCAGAGACGTCCAGTCGTGACGAGTAGCTGAGGAGGTTGCGACTAAATATTCCAGAGACAGTCTCTTTGAGCTTGAGTCGCGACGAGAAGTTGAAGATAAACTTGATAGGTCGCGACCAGAAAGCAACCAGTGACTTCTCCAGACCTCTAGTTCCATGCTCCACTATTTTGGTTAAAGAGCCAATATGTTCTAACCCTACTTATCCTCACTCACACTCAAAAATTACCTCTCATACCTTAAGATTTTTAAATGATTTGCTCCTTACTAATAGTGCAAGTATGAAAGAGAGTGCCCCCAAGCACATTACAGTTGAAGACCAACCTCAGCTTGGTGCGACGCTTGAGGAAGTAAATGAAAAATTGGGAAACCCACACAAGCTGGATAAGAGCAACTTTGAGGAATATACAAAGGATGCGGAGGAAACATCTCCTAAGTTTGTTGCTACTACTTGCCAACCATAGTTAGGCAAATTCAAGTTTAAAGAGGGAAAAGCCAAGACGAGTTTTGATGAATTTCTATATAAAGTGCATAATTTTGGAAAGCCAGAGTGGAGAGAGAAGACAATAGAGACAACTTTCCAATCAAACAGCCATTTCTCAAAGCTTTATGAGTTCCCACAGCCACCTTGAGGCTAGGTTATCCCTTTCCTATCTCTTACCTTTTACAAGTTTTCCTAATGCTATGTTTGATATGTTGGTTTGATGATTGGAAAGGGATGATTCAGTAGGATAGTGTTTATTTTCAGTTTATTTCTATTTATTGTGGTTTGCTTCTATTTTGCATGACACTCCTGTGTTGTCCATGGTCTATTTACTTATATCTTCTATTCTGGGCTCTTCAACGAACTCAATTACATGCTATAGTCTACCCATCTTATCATCATTGCTACTCTTGTCTTACGATACATGATTTGAATGTGATTATGAAATTTGCATTAGGTTTTATGTTGATTTGCTGTGGAGCAAATGGTTCAGAGTTGTTTAGGGGGATTCTAAGAGGTTTTGAGGTATATTAGGAAGTGATTTCTTGCACTAGGTCACGACCTTATAGAACATAGTCACGACTACTGTGTTCTGAGAAGGGAAAAGGCCTGAGTGAAACACTGTCGTGACCCTAGTGATATTAGGTCACAACTAAACCTCTCTATGTAATTTGGTCACGACAGGAACATTTCCTGGTCACGACCTGAATCCATATTCAGCTTTGTGTTTTAATCCTTTCACCTTTTTAACCCCACTAGCCCGTATACCTCATAACCTACTATTGTGACTCCACCCCTTCAGGTTCTTCTCCACAGCACACCTCTGCCCATTTCTCTCTATTTCAATTTTTACGTCCCCAGTTCCCTGCTTGAGATTGCTCTACCACTATTTCCTTTCCTCCTGAAGTCCTATCGTTCTCCCTCTTCTTGTTTCAAGTCTGAGTGGCTAGTTCTGTGCCCTAACAACCCTCTATTTCATCTCTGACTGAAGTTTCCATTGTTCCATTCTTGTTGCTGCAGAGATTAAAGGTAGTTCTCTATTCCTTTTAGACTTCCCATTCCCTGTGATTCAGATTCTAGGTTTTAGTTAGTTTTAATATTGAGGAAACTTTGGGGAATTTGGTGTGTATCAGTGGGTAGTCTCTTTTTCAGATTCCATCTTTGTTCTGGGTTGAGTTTTGGCGGGTATGTTGAGTTTGTGCGATATTGCTGATACAGTTTTGCTGTTTTGAAAATTTTTATATTTAGTCGCGACCTTTAAGTGTTTTAGTTAAGACCAAAAGTTACAGAGACATATGGTCGCGACATATTCCTCTTTTGGTCGCGACTATACATGTCCAAACTCTATTTTGAACTCATTTTGCATAAATATTAGTTAATGTACCATAACTCTTTACTAGAGGGCTTTCTTTTCCAAGGATAGGGGTTTGTTCTGTCTTGATATGTATTGTTTGATATGTTTGCTTAGATGGCTCGAACAAAGAACCCCGAAGTTCGCAAACGATCCTGAGCTAAAGCCCCTACCAAATTAAATCGGAAGACAGCTGAGGCCATGTTCAATACACGGGGCATTGTCCAGGAAAAAGAATTCCCTGCAACAGAAGAGTTTGACTTCTATAAGTTGGCTTTAGAAAGTGGATTTAAGGAGATGATGAAAAAGAGAACTAAAGCCAATATCACTTTGGTACAGGAATTCTATATCAGCATGGCCTTAGGTGAATCCCTGGGGATTGAATTAAGAGGAAAATTATTTTATCTTGATGATTTTAGCATTAAATCTTTTTATAAACTACCTCCTCTTTCTGAATGTCGCTTCCATCATTTTAAAATGCATTTGGACGAGGTCCCCTGGGATACCGTTTTAGCCATTCTATGAGGAGAAAGGGCAGAGTGGACTATTAGAGGACAAAAGAGATATCTGGAGCGAAAGTTTATGAATGATGAAGCTAGGATTTGGTTGAATTTTATGACTTATAATGTGATGCCTCAGGCTCATATTTTAGACATTAACGAAGAGCAGGCCATTCTTCTTTATTTATTGATGACACAACAGCTTGTAGACCTAAACCATATCATCTCCAACTCCATTTACCATTGTGTAAACTCTGCCACAGCCCTCATTGTCTTCCCACATTTGATTACTGATCTGTGTAAGAAGCATGAAATCTCTACCCTCAAAACTGATTTTTTCCTTGAGCCTTCAATCACCAAATATTACCGTGTCTCAAAGGCCAATAAGAAGGTAGGGGAGTTGAGGAGTGTCAAAAAAGGGAAAAGGGTAGCTGAAGGTAATTTAGAGGAAGAGCCAGACCAAGAGGAAGCTGCTGAAAGTGCTTCTGATCTCTCTGAGCAGCTCGCAACCATTTCTGATCAATTGGTTGACGTTACTTCTGAATTGCAAGAACAGAAAGCAATCATTATGAGCCAAGAATATCGGAGGCAGCAGTTCATCGATCCGTTGGTTTTTAAGATTGCTTAGGCCCTTCATATAGCTATGCCCCCAGGGTTTGAAGAAGCCTTCTTCAAGAGTAATATCCCTGCCTCTGCGTTCTTTCCTGATGGACTGGGTGAACCCTCAGCAACAGGAGCTGAAGATACTAGGGAAGACGCTGGGACGGCTGCTGAATTGAATATGGACAACCATTCTACTGAGGGTGCTGCAGAAGAGAGGGAGGAGTAGTTTGAGAGTTTTTGTCTTTTTCTTTGTTTTTTTTGTGGCTAATGTGTACTTGAATTATTTTTGGATATTTTGGTTGTACATGGCGCTCACTTAATACAAAGACCTTATTTCTTGTTGCTCTCACTTACTCCTTTTTCATTCGAGGTGTTTACACACTCACATGCATGATTTTAGCTTACCCATCATGTCATCTTTGCTTTACTTGTATTTCTTTGTATGATTGGAATGTGACTACGAGCATCATGGTCAAATTTGCATTGAGTATGTATTTGCCTCTGTGTTGAAGCTAGTTGACCTTATATAGTTCTGTGATTTCCATATCCTCGTTGACAATGAGGACACTATCAAGTTTAAGTGTGGGGGAGTTGTTCTTGTTTCTGTGCTAATTAATGTAAAAATTCTTCAATAAATCCAATCTTTCATCATAAAGTTTTTGGTTTTTGATCTCAATGTGTGATGAATTGCTAAAAATTGGACCCCCATTCTAAACTGTTTTGTGGTTAGCTGACAAAATCTTATGTATAAAAGATGCTTTAGGTTTTAAAAATGATCACATGGTAGTCTCTGTGAACTATAGTCGCGACCTTCACTGTTTTAGCCATGACCTAGAATGGAATTTTGGACTTAGTATGCTCTCTATGTTGTTTAGCCACAACGTATTGTGAAAATGGTCGCGACTTATAGTGAAATTTGGCGTTAATATGCTCTCTGTGTCATTCAGTCGCGACTCTAGTGTTTTTAGGTCGCAACTACACCTCTCTGTGAATGTGCGTCACTATAGGAACCTTTTATAGTCGCTACTAGTTGTGGAAGTTTAGAGTCTGCACTCACTGTGGAATTTGGTCACGACCTTGATTGTTTTGGGTTACGACTTGAGTGCGCAAATGTCCAAATACCTTCTCTTTGCTTTGTGTAATGCTATGTAGAAGAAATCCTTTTGAGCTACTAAGGTTTTTTATAAATGTTTCATTACCCTTTGCTCTTTAACCTCTTGCATAAAAAGTTTACAGAAACCATCTTTATACTTGAATTTTTTGTTTAAATTTCTTGAAAATTGAATTGGAAACACTTAAGTTGTTACTATTAGATTTGGGATTATAACAGGATTCTAAGTGATTACTTTGAAACTTTTAATCATCATTTAAGAGGATTTTTAGTTGTGATAAGTATTTTAACGGCTAGTGAATGATGAACAGTGCTTGAGACTTTAGCTTATGAGCAATTTAGATAAACACCTTAGTTCGAAGGATTCTAGGCCTTAATTCCTATATTGAGTGATTATTCAATTGGTTCATATCCTCTAAAACTTGTCTTGACTCTGAGTTGAGAATTACTTGCGCATTTATGTTATTGAACATGATAGAGGCATTCATTTTTAAACCTGTTTACCCTAAACACAAGCCCATCACATATTATATCCATAGTCACCCCCTTTGAGCCCATCACTTTTTTTTCATCATAGAAAGTTATATATGCATGAACATATTTCCAAAATAAACTTGTCATTCATGTTAAAACTCATTATTATTGTGATGTTGTGCTACATCCTCTATGTATAAGGTGCCAAGTAAAAAGAAGAGAAAAGAGCATAATGCACAAAAAAAAAGAGTGCAAGAAAAAATCTTGAAGAAAGAAACGAAGAAAAGAAAAGAAAAGGAAAAGAGAAGTGAAGAAGGCAACATTATCAACTCCTTTTAGCACAATTATCACCTCTACATCTCTAAAGACATGAATTCATGTTACATATTCCTTATTGAATGCATATAGTACTTTCTACCCTTCATATTCCATTCCATGTGGCCCATCTCTATCATTTCAAACCTAAAAGACCTCTTGATTCTATGCATAAGTGTTATATGGTTACTGAGATTTAGAGTCATTACAAGCATATGGTAGGATGTTTTCCAATTTGAATCTGAGTGAAAGAACCCTAACAATGAGAGGATATAAAGAGCTAAACACTTACATCCTTAGAGAGAATCTATTGCGCTCATACAGTTAAGGTTGATTTCATTTAGTAGTTGATTACTTGGCATTTCTCATATTATCACTTTATCAGGATAGTCTTTTTCCAAACGAAAGTAGTAGAGGCTAGACCGAGGCTTGTCTAGAGACCTTCCTAGCATATGGTCTAAGGGAAAAGACGTAATGATGAATAGACTAAGAGTTGATGTTTTTGAAATGGAGGAATTCCATCACAAAGGAACTAATGACTCAGTGGATCTAGTATGAAATAATATCCAGTTATGTAAGCACTAACTACCTATGATTGAAGGAACATTCAAAGATCTCCAAAATGTTGAAATAGCCCTCTTAATGGAAGGTGTAGTTAGTCATTTATGAATTAGGAAAAAATATTAAGAAATATTAAAGGACGCATAAGTTGCCTTACAGGAAAAGAACAACCCGCTCATCTGGGATGTATAATTTAAGCAGTTTTAGGAAAATTATTTACCTCAGTCAAATAGAGATGAGCGGGAGGCTAAGTTTAAGTGATAAGACAAGGTAAGAAAAGACCCTTTAATGGATACTTAGCCAAGTTCATCCACATGAATGATAAGAGATGTACAACTAAGCATGTGACTTATGAACTGAGTTTCATGTTGTAAGAAAGGATTCTTCCCAAATAGTTACAAATGTTTAATGGAGCGGTAGTGGCATGCAATTTTTAGAAAGAAGTTTACAATGCCCAAAAAAATGTAAAGGTTAGAGGTTGAGAAGAGTTAGTGAATTAAGAAGTTCAAACATGAAATCAGTGCTTAAGGGATACGAGATATGTGGTAGAGACCATGGAGATAAGATTTGTTTAACTGGTCGAAGAAATTTGCTACAGATGTGGCAAGCCGGCGATATTGAGCTAGGGAATATCTGCAGAATACGATGGATAAGAGATCCCAAACAAATGAAAGAACTTTTGCCTTGATAAGAGAAAAGTTAAGAAAGTCACCTGAGATAATCCAGGAGATGGGATGGATTAACGATCACTAAGTAGATGCGATATGTGACTTAGGTGCTAGTTATTTGTTTATAATGATTAATATAAAGGGCAACTGGATCTTCCTATTAGCATTCTACCATATGATGAATGTATTCCTATTCCCACTGGCTTAAGGGTGGCAGTACCCTATGTATGTTTAAATAGTAATATTCGGCATGCGCACTGTTGAGCTACCCTAGATCTGAAATATTTATATTTACATGTTAGAGTTGGATAAGATAATTAGCTCTAGTTAATCTTCAATGATTAAAGTCAAGATTAGAATGAGGGATTGAGGGGAGATAATGACAATTGGTTAGAACAAAGGAGATGATAGAATATGTTTATTATGGTTATACAGATAAATGATACTAGTATACCTATGGACATAGGATTACAGTACTCAGGCGTGTCATTTAATAATGATGAGATATATGAATGATTGTTGAGCTATGTACATGACATAGATGATATGAAACAAAATGAGATATAGTTATAAAAATGATGATATAGCTCCTAGAGGCAGTGTCTATATAATGAAAGTAAATGCTCTCTACAATAGAGCTAGATTGCTCTTGCGATAGAGTTAATTGCTCTTGAGATAGAACCAGTGCAAGGAATTTTTTAGTGTTTATATAATGAACATTATGTTCCTCAGATGAGCTGGGAAATTTTTTAGCAGTTCTGCACAAAATCATAATAAGAAAGATGAGATGTATAATTTATAGCAATAAGTGCATGGTAGAGCCTGTATAGCTCTCTACAATACCGCACAGATTAAAGTCATGATTTGAAATGACAGATAATTGATGTTTCTGCTGGACATGCTGTTCATATGTGGTGGGAATATAAATTTTATGTTATGGATAGTTTAGACAAACTTAAACAAGCTAGAATCAAGTAGTATTGTCTTGGAAGTTCAAGTATCCATGCAATTATGGTTTTATGCTCTTGGGTTTTACTGTATGTATCACTGTTCATATGTGGGAAATACATGATTTTGATGCTTCCAATGTATTTAAAATGAAAATTTGTGTGGGGTAAAGTAGAGAAACATGTATTGGAAGTATTGGATTCAAAATGAGAATTTTTGGAAGATAAGGAGGTTATGTTCGGTTCTGTACAGCAGCTAAGGGAGGAGTTGAAATTTTAAAATTCTAACCTCATAATTATTTCAAAGCTAAACCACTAACTCCAAGATTTAAGTTTAGAGTTAGGGGTTTCAAGGAAGTTAGTGTGCAATGTTTATGTAATGGCTCTAATGATTTGTATACACAACGTAATTGTGTTTAGGTCCATGATATGTCAAATAAAAAGAGTAAAAGAGGATGAGCAAGCAACCAATGTTTGGTTGGAAGCTTAGGGAGCAAGTGTAAGAACAAGAGAAAAGCTTATGTTTAAGGTAGTGGACTTACCTCTTTATATGCTTGATGTGATATGCTTATATGTTGACATGTATATGATAATTGAATAATGTTGTGACATGATAAATGATGTTGAATATGTTATGAATAACATGTTTCCCATGGTCATGTGTAACATCCCTAATTTTCTGTACTGAGTTGTATGTACAGATTGAATGAAATATATATGAGATTTATCTGGAAAAGATGTGGTCATTTATGTAAAGAAAGGGATTAAATTGGAAGAGGAAGAAAGTGTAAGATCCAAAGTGCAAAATTACGAAAATGCTATTGTAATGCCCTAAGAAACTAGAAGTAAATGGAGGGCATTTTGGTCATTTCATTCAAGGGATGGATATCAGATAAAATTTGATAGTAAATTATTATAATTAATATGAGAATTTATGGAGTTAACAGAAGTCAAAAAGGAGTCCTGTAGAATTAATTATGGAATTTACAGTGAAAAAAGGACACCGATAAAGGGTTAAAGGAAACGTATGTAATTTTTAACAAGACTTCTGGGTCTCAGAAAATTATGAAACTTTGTAGAGAATTAATTTTATATTATAATGAATTTCTAAAAATGTTAGAACAATTAAAAGAGGTGTTTAGCATTTATGCTAAGATCAAGATAATTTATGGATATCGGTATGAGGAAAGTACATTGGGATTCGGGCCAGTTAGCTATTGGACCTAAAAGAGGCCCAACATTTTTGTCCTAGACCATCCCAATAAGTCCCAAAAGTTATCTTGGAGCCCAAGTCCAATAATGAATAATTTATGGATTTTTGAAAAGAAAGAAAAAGAGAATAAAGTAAGAATTAGGTGTTGCACATGGTGGGACCCACAAGGACTTCAAAATGGCACCAAAAAAGAGGAAGGGTTAGGTGTACCAAGTGAGGCCATGCTAGTGATGTCATGGTGGTAAGGTCTTGAGTGAAAAGTGAAAAGACATTCCAAGATCAAACCTTTAACCATTAGATCAAATAGTTTCCAAAGTGATCTTGGCCTTCAAATGGCACATGACTTTTGCTATAAATACCCCCCTTTCCATTCATTCTTCACACCCAAGAGCTCCTTTGGAGAGAGAAGTGAGTTCTACAGAAAGAAAGTGGAAGAAAGCAAGGAAGAAGCAAGGGTCTTGAAGGAGCAAGTAAGGTAAGTTGTCTCCTTGCTTCTACCTTTTGTTCTTATGGTTTGTGCTTGAGTTTAAGTAATTTTTGAGGGTTAAATCTTGGGGAGATGCTGCTGGAATTTTTGTGTATATGTGAAAGGAATATGAGTTTTAAGTCATAGATAGTTAAGACAAGCTTAAACAAGTTAGTTACATGCTTGGTTGTGAAGTAAGTTGATGTTCTTGACTTTACCATTTCGGGTTGCACTGTTCATGAACTGTTCATGATAGAAGGAAATGGAATTTCAATGATTTAATGCCTCCATTGAGTTTATATGATGATTTTGTGTAGGATTGGAAAGGTTTTGAACCTTGGAAACCATTGGAATTAAAGGTTATAATGTTGAAAATTCCTCACGGTTACTGTTCACTAGCGTGAACAGTGATTTGAATTTCATGATTTTGATGCTTCCAATGGTCTTAAAATGAGATTTTGTGTGGGGGAAAAGTGGAGGAACAAGTATGGGAAGCATTGGAATCAAAATGAGAATTTTTGGAAGATTTATGTATGCTTTTCCAAATCTGTACAGAACAGTATATTCTTGCTGGAATTTGGTTATTTTAAGTTCATAAATGGATTCAAAAGGTGAAATTATATAGGGTAAGGTCAAGACATCAATTGGTTCAAAAGCCAAGTTAATTGGCAAAGATTAAAGAAAGTTATGTTAGTTAAAGCAAGTTAAAGGTTCAAGAGAGGTAGTGTTGAGTAGTGTTTGAGTTCATGGTCCTAATGGATTATGTAATCAATATGAATGTATTTAGGACCTTGAAACCTCTAAGAAGGTGTTGGGGAATGATTGACCAAAAAGCTTTATGATTGGAAAGCTTGGGAAGCAAGTGCAAGCATAAGAAATAAAGCTTAAATCCAAGGTAGTGGACTTACCCTAAACTTGTATGTATGTAATGTATGCTTGATTGTGCTATGGCTTGGTTGAATTGTGTGTATATGGTAGATGATTGAAGCTCTGTTATTTTATGATTTCTTTGGCCAATTGTATTTCATATGATACATGGAAGCATGCTCATCACACTATGATAACACTTTCACAAGCAAGCACAAGTCTTTACATTAATACATGCATTGTTTGGTATTGTTTGCTACTGAGATTCCCCCGAATCTCGCCCCCCCCCCATAACCATGATCTAGGTGCTGGAACATCACAAGGAAGGAGGTAATTTTGGATGTATGAATGGTGTATGACTTGGAAAGCATGCCTTTAATTTATGTGATGATATATTGGTATGTATAATGAATTTACTCACTGGATCCGAGCTGAGGCAGATCACTTCCAGCGATAGTTTGAGTAACTTATTCTATTCGGTTTCACTTGAAATTTGGCATGAATATAGATAAGATCCAGAGCTTTAATTTTACACCAATAACTCCTCATTTGGTTAAGAACTCGAATTGTTATGATTTTTCAAAATCGGGAGTTAAAATCTGGAATAAGATAATACGACTACTTAGAGGCAGTGAGGTTCCTGTGCTAATTTCATATCGTAAATGAATGCGTTTTTCCATGAAATTTTATGAGATTAAATTACACATTCTGAGATTTAAATCCATAGGTAATTTGACTCAATTGGATAAGTATACAAGGAGAAATGAATTTTTAAAAATGGGGCAAAGAAACTGGAACTTCCAGATTTACCAAATGAATAGTAAAGTTCAACGAATAAACTGATTTGATCTGGACAAGGAAACCTCATTTTGATATTTTTCTATCAAATTTGAATGAAATATATTTCATTATAAATTGTAATCACCTCAAAACAATTTTTCTAGATTTGATTATGAATTTTCAAAGTCCAGGCTGTAATCTGGAATTACCCAGTGAATAGTGATAGTGAACAGTACCCGTAAGCCCAACTCTTGGAAATTAATGTTTTTAAGTTTAAGAGGTATTCCAATGATCTAAGATAATTCCAATTGAGTATATGTAAGGTTAAGGTTAAGGTTAACATTTAAAGATGTGTACTAGAAAACAATGCCGTTGTGCTGGTAGATTATACAGAGTACTGTGTACGTAGGTGCTATCTAAGGAGGCTGAAAGTGAGTGGACCTAGCCGATTCATCCAGTCTTTCCTGGGTACTTACGTAGAATGGTAGTTCTCATGGGGAATTACCGAATCAGTACAGTTATTTTCTACCAGAATTTCCGGCAAGAGAGATATAATCCAGTTGAGAGTGCTATAGCAAGAGTACTCTGAGAGATATAAAGAAGGATGTTTCACCATGCATTTTTTATACAAAGTTTATAGCATGATGGCATGTCACTAAATGAAGAAAGTTTAATAAAATTACATATCATGCATTAGGTCAACCATGATAGAAAATGTATGCATGGAGAATAGCTAAAGGATGGAAGAAAGAAAGTGAACAATTTGATACTCTACCCTATGATGTATGATCTTTCCTAACTATTTAAAGTGTCTATTTATGGGATAAAAATGCATGAAATGATTATGGCATAACCCCATGATTTATATGAATGTATGAGAGGCCAAAGAGATATATTCTGCATGCTGGATCAATTATTGGAAATCAAATAAAGGAAATTGAAATGGTAAAAACGTGGATCCTGAAGCAATTTTGTTTTGGCTTCAATTTGACCTAGCAAATGAAAGAATTAATTCACAAAATTTTATGAGCATGTAAAAAACATCTAGAGCTTTAAATGCATATGTAATACTAATAAGGCTCTCAGATTGTCGCAGTCTGAGCCATCAAAATAAAATTAATTGTACCCAATAATATAGTATAGGGCACAACCCTATCGTTCTTCTCAAGGAGCCTTTCTAAAGGAAACCTAGCAAATTGGATGTCAAAAATAATGAAAACCTGAGTAGGGATAAAATGGTTTTGTGGCTTGATTTGTAATAAAATAAGGGTGCAAAAAAATAGATATTTTTGAATTTTGGATTAAGATGAAAACTGGTTCGTTTGTTTGAAAGAATATGTTATGAAAGACTCTTGATGATGAAAGTGTATCTATCCTTGCTCTTAAGTTTAAATTGGAGTTTGAAATCACTAAGTCTCAAATAAACCTCAATCGATCGATTGAGTCCAGAACCCTAATCTTCTTTAAACTCCTTTGATCAAAGCTAGTTTAAAGACTATTAGTGAACTGTTAGAACAACTTAATTAGCTTGCAATCAACCCTAGATTATGAGAACGCCCTCGAATGGTCGTCAATCAAAAACCCTAGATTTCAAGCAATTGAATTGGTTCGCAACGATCGCTGAAAAACAACACAACTTTCTTAAAATCGAAATTGAAATATTAAATTAAAATCCAGCGTTCAAACATCCGGAATCAAATTACAACAGTCTAATCTGAGAACGGTCAATCGATATTCAAAACTTGTTCATATGATGAAAAACCCTAGCAGCAATCATAACATGATAAGATGCAAAATAGAAAAGCAGAAACTCCCCAGTTTAGTTCATGAGCTCAAGATATGAGATCCATCACCAAGAGACTAAGGATTTAACCCTCATGACTTCTGCTGCACTGCAATCGCTGTTCAGGTGTGATGCCATGAAGAAACGATGGAAAGATGGTAGATTGATGGTGTAGAGATGTGTAGAAATCAGTGAAAAGGTGTAGAAGGATGGAATATATGGCGAAGGTGATCAGAGAGAGCTCGAGTATTGCTTCTTAGCCTAATCAGGTCTAAAACCCAGCCTCCCTTTTGACGGCAGCTTGCCTCACCTTTTAAAAACATCTTGACCTAACCAGAAATGCGCAGCTTCATGACTGTCTTCTCTAGTCGCGACCAGTTACTTGTTTTGGTCGCGACCTGTAAACGCAAAGAAGTTTCCAGAAGAATCAAGGTCACGATGGGATAACACTTTGGTCGCAACTAAAAAGTGCAGAGACGTGATTTGACTTTCATTGACTTGTGGTTTTTTCCTGGTCCTTGCTCTCTTCCAAAATACCTGCGTTTTAACATAAAAGCTCGTTGTAAAAGTCTAAATCAGTAAATAACAATATATGTGCAGTTTGGAAGAGTTATTTTACCATTTTACCCTTTAATTAGCACATTGCTATGCACAATCATGTAATACACAAAAGTACAATTTATAGCATGAAATGAATGGTAAAGTTACAATAAAAGTCTCAAAAATATCATAGAAACCATATACAAAATGTGTCTTATCAAATATACCACATTTGAATGTGTATATAAAGAGAAATGAATTTCTAAATTTAAGAGATAGAATCTATAATTTTCAGAATTTGCCATATGAATAGTAAAAAATAACGATTTAACTATATTAATTGGCAAAATAAATGTTCAGATTTATATTTTTTCCTTAAAGAGATTTGAAAGAGCATCAATTAGAAATTTAAATAAACTCCATACGATTTTTCTAGAATTAGTTATAAAATTTTAAATTTGGACTATCAATCTAGAAATTACCTAATAAACAGTACCCGAGAAGTAAGTTTTAAAATTTTAATTTTTGGGCCAAAGTAATGCTTCCACCAATAAAATATGCTTCCGAATACGTATTCTGAGAGATTAAAAGTAGGGTGTTTCACTTTCTTTATCCTTTTTCTTTCTCACTTTTCCTTGATGTGTTGCTTCCTTCTTTGAACACACAAGTCAAATCCTAAACATTGCATAATCATTCATTCATCAACACGAAATTACTTAACATTCATGAACATTAAACTTAATTAACCACTTGACAACTAACTTTCTTTGTTTGTGGTTAATTGACTTTCCTTTAAATTAATTTTGTGTCTTGACTTTACCCTACACAATTGGGCTTTCTAAATCCATTCACGAGCTTAGAATTATAAAATTCTAAGCTCCTTCATGACCTGCTGTACAGAATCGAAAGAAGCGTACAATTTTTCTCAAAATTTCTCATTTTGATTCCAATGCTTCCAATACTCATTTTTCTACTTTATCCAACACAAATTTTCATTTTAAACCATTGGAAGCATAAAAATCATGAAATTCTAATCACTGTTTATGCTTGTGAACAGTAACAGAGAAGACTTAAAAATTATAACTTTCAATTCTAATGCTTCCAAAGTTCCAAACCTATCCAATCCTACACAAAATCATCATCTAAATTCAATGGAAGCATTAGATCATTGAAATTCATTCTTGTTGGATCTATATAGTAGGTGGAAGAATGGTGCTCATCAATAGCAAAGTTAAGACCACAACTTAATTCAATAACCAATCACTAAATCTAACTTATCTAAGTGCTAATTACATAATTCTAGCTTCAATTTCTTCTTCCTTCAATGCTGTACAGTTTTGGACAGCAAGCATAGTCTAATAAAAACTCAATTTCTAACCGTTAAAACCTAGATTTTATCCTTCCAAAACACTTATAAATAAACTAGGAATGATTGCTTACATTAGGTACTTGCTTGGGTGGCTTCTGAAACATCCTTCCTTTCATATGTCTTAGGGACCATTCAGTAGCATTTAGAACCACTTTGAAGTTCATTGAAGTCCAATTCCCCAATCTGGAATTTTACTCTTATCGAGTACTGTTCACTTGAAAATTCTAGATGAGTGACCTGACTTCGAAAACTCATAACTAATTCTAGAAAAATCAAAATGAAGTGGTTCCAATTTCTAAATGAAGCTAACTCAGTTATCTTTCAGGGAAAAATATCTCGTTGACCATTCGTTGACCAAGTCAACGTCAGTCAACGTGTCAACGTTACTGTTCATCCCACGTTTTTCTCCCTGAATCCAGCATTCTGGTCCTAACTTTGATAATTTAAATCTCCTTGTGTAGACATCCAAATGATACGTTTTATATATAAAATTAAATCTTGGTATGTCTACTATTTACCATAAAAATTTCGTACACTTATTCATCCATTTACTATTTTTAATCATTTATCAAATATGACTAGGTTACCACGTGTTACTGTTCACAATGGTAAATTTCAGCATTTCTACTTTGCATACATATGCATACATCCATCATACAACAGTCAAACATGCCAAACAACAATTATTATTAATTAATAAGTTGTTTTACATCTGGTCATGTACATAAATTCTCATGGTTCTATTACATCTTTTTCTGCCTAAACTCCGGCAGCATAACCGCTACGCTTCATCTGTACAAAGAACTGAACCGTACTGATTCGGTAATCTCCTCATGAGAACTACCATTCTACGTAGTACCCAGGAAAGACTAGATGAACCGGCTAGGTCCACTCACTTCTAGCCTCCTTAGACAGCACTACGTACACAGTACTTATCATATACTGATGTTCAGTCTTTACTTCGGCAGCATAACGGCGTCTCTTAAAATTCCCAAAATTCATTTCGACATAACCTCCCCTGTAATGGGTTATTTATTGGGATGAGATTCGGGGGAATCTCAGTAGCAACAATCATAACAATATATGTAATGCAGAGTGACAGTGCTTGCTTGTGATTGTGTACAGATAAGTATGCTGCGTGCTTCCATGCTTAATAACATATGATCATAGCATTACAGTAGAGCTTCAGACATAACATATAAGACAACAATCCAACCAAACAATAGCACAATAAATCACAAAGCCATTACATAAAAGCTAGGATTAGTTACTACCTCAAAGGCTCAGCAGAGCTCTACTATCTCTATTCTGCTTCCAGCTCCGCCAGAACTTCCTTACTTCCTTTTCTCCTTTCTCTCTTCCTTTCCTTCTCCTTCCCTCTCTTCTTTCTCTCCCTTACCCAAGCTATGCGTGAATGAAAATGGAATGGAGGGGGGTATTTATAACCTCCTCCAATGGCAATCTCATAATTTCCATGAACTTTGATCCTGCGGTCCTGGTTTTTCCTGGATTTTCCTATTTTCTTTAATTCCTCATTTACTGCATCATGCATGACATCATTGGGACACCTCACCAGGACACCTCAGCGCCACATTTATCACATGTCTGAAATCCTGGACACCTCAGCAGCTGACTCAGCATGCTGACTCACCGGTCCAGTCTCTTGCCTCGTAATACGTGTTCTCAACTTTTTCTTCTGCCTTTATGTTGGCGCCATGTGTCATCTTACTGGCACCTGTCACGCCTTCCAATGCTATCCAGATAAATCCAGGACTTTATCTGATCGCCTCCTCAGTTATTGTGCCGACCGAGTAACTTTACTTTATTGAAACAGCATTAAAATAGTATTTTAATGCCACTTTTTCTCACATATCACTGGGCCTACGTTTTTGGGCTCTGGGAATGTTATCTTGGATCCATATCAACCCCAAGTACTCTGATGGCTCGATTCCCAAGAAACAGCCCTTGGCAAATTACCAAAATACCATTGGGTGCCCTTTCTTGCACTATATTTACCCTAAGGGTAAAATTATCATTTTACACCCTTCTGTACTCTGTCAGGGCATATACTGACTCTAAGTAGCTTTATCTGTATATACCTTGGCTTCTGGCCTGTCCAGAATTACCAAAATGCCCTCCATTCATCTGTTACACTTTTGTACAACACAGGGGCATTTTCGTAATTTCGCACTTTTCCGGGGTTCTGCCAGACACTGGCCCACCTATCAGTCCAAGGGTCTTACTGGGCCTTTGTTGGCGCCATTATTGGGCCTTTCTGGGTCCAATACCTTCATGGCACGCATTACGAGGAATCTTCCCCTTTTAATAATTATTGAATATTTTATCTATTATTCACCGTTTATACACATATCCGGACACCGGCTCCTTCTGTCCGAAACACTAGCCTGCGGTGTTCAGGCATCCCTGTGAGTCATATCAGTCATCTGACTGAGGTCATCCGAACTCATTCAGTCCCTTACAAATACCGATAAATCTCCCTATCGGATCCCCAGAGGCCTCACACTCCCGTCTGGATTTTCTGATTTGTGAATAACTTTTTCTACAGGCCTCCTATCGGTATTCTGTCAGTTTCCCAACATCCGTCCCATAAGGACGTATCATCCTGTATTTTCTCACCTAGATCTGAATTCTAGGATATCCGGTATGAATTTTTATAACTTTTGGACGATCAGTCCATTTCTGGCTATCTGGAGTCTTCAAAAATTCCTGTATTAAGCCAGATTACCGAGCGTCCCTTGCTCTCTCTACCGGTGAAATCTGGGACTGAAATGCTTTCGGACAGTCCAAACCACTTTCGGCCTGACTTTCTTTAATTACAATTTAGCCCCAGGGAACTTTTCTTCTTTTCATTTAAGTCCCTTTTTACTTGGCTAAAATTACACTTAAGGACCCCACATTTTTGTCTACTTTCCTTTTTGGCCTTGAAACTTTCCATAATTGCACTTAAGTCCTTTCATTTCCTTTACTAGGTCTAGGGGCATTATTGTCTTTTCATATTTTACCAGAGTATTCTCTGGCCCTGGTCAACTATCCAGATACCCCTTCTTGACTGTCTAACCTTAGCCAAATGACCAAAATACCCTTTACTCATTCTTCAGTTCTTCTATAACATAAGGGCATTTTCGTCATTTTGCACATTTTTCCCGGACACCGGCCCCTCTTACCACTGAACTGATATTATGGGCCTGGGCCTTCCCTGGTGTCACTACGGGCCTTAGAAAACACTGTATGGCCTCTAGCCATTGTCCGATCATTTCTATTCGGACTGCCTTTCTTTTACCGATTATAACTGTAAATTCCCATCTTCAGGAATTTTTACAGAAAAATCGGGACCTCAAATCAAAATTCTGTGACTCCTCATTCAATCCGGAATCCTTTTCTCTATCTCCCGGTATTTTCACATATTTTATCCGGACCGGGCTGTTTTGGCCTGAAAAAGCACTCACGCGCACACTTTTCCAAAATGACCATTTTACCCCTGGTCATATTTCTAATTCTTTCATACACCTAGAGACCTCATATGCACATTTCACAGTTCAGTGAAATGATCAGCACAATTTTCTCTATTTTCTGGCAAAATATGGTACTCATCGGCTACCAGCCCGATCTTTCCCATAATTACGATTATGCCCTTGAATTCTCCTTCTGGCCTCTCTAGGCCTAAAAATTGGGGTGTTACAGCTTCTTCTTGATCTTATTTTGAGTTCTCTGTTCATTTTGGCATGGTTTCCCCAAGGGTCCTCTAGGTGCATGAAATTGTGAAGGCAAGGGGGTATTTATAGCAAATTTTCAAGGCTCAAGGGACCATTTTATCCCTCAAGTTCCTAATTATTACAATCCCTTAATCTCTCATCTCATTAGTTGCTTTCCTTGATTAATTGTCCCTTAACCATTTTCTTACATTATTTTAATATAATTCCACATGTGTCAAAACTCTTGCTCTCTTACTTGGCTTCCATATGGCCTTTTTACACATGGTGTGGGTCCCACTAAGGACACCTCATATGCCACCTTGCATTATCTCTTGAATTTTCTTGATTTCTTTCTTTAAAAATTCATAAAATATCTTAGAAAATTCATTTGGCCACATGACAAATTCATTGACTTCTTGGGCCAGCACATGATGCCATTTTGGGCCTAAATTGGGTCTAACTTAATATTTTTCACATATCCCAAGGCATTTCCCATTATTTCTTATACCAATATTCTTATATTGCCTTGATTTTTGGAATAAATTCTAAAAACCTATTTTACTAGTTCTGTCATTTTTTGAAATTTATTCTAATATAAAATAAATTTCTTACAAAGTCTCATAATATTTTGAGACTCATAAGTACTGTAAAAAATTCATACATCTTCTTCAAATCCTTTATCACTATCCCTTTTTCACCATAAATTCTATAATTAATTCTACAGGACTCCTTTTTAACTTCTGTTAGTTTCATAAATTTTTATATTAATTATAAAAATTTAATACCAAATTTTATCTAATTTTGAGGTCCAGAAGATACTGTACTAATTTCCAGACTTCATAAATTAATATCAATTTATCAGAACCTCAAATCAAAGAATAATTTTCTCTATTTATTGGTAAAATTTGGGGCCAAAACATTTTCGAGTAATTTTAGGTCTTTTCTGGCTCAACTTTTCATAATTACCATTTTGCCCCTAAATTCTTAAAAATTATACTTTAGGCCCTCAACTTTTTATAATTACACTTAATGGCCCAAAACTTATGTCTACTTCTATTTTGCACCATGGAACTTTTAGATTTTTATCTTTAGTCCCTCTTCTTTATAAGCTTGTCTACTCATTATTTTTCTTTCTGTTTATCATCACAATCCCTTCTACACCTCTTTCCTCTATTAGTTTTATACAGATAGGGGAAAATTAGGATGTCATATTTCTACCCCCTTAAAATAAATTTCGTCTTTGAAATTTACTTAATACCTTAGTCAAACTATCTTAGATATATCTCCTCCTTATATCCTTTCCTACTTTATGACTAAAGGCTTAGGGTATCTTTCTCTCATCTTTTATCTTGACATCTAGTGGAGTACTTTCAACATCCACGGAACTTTATATCTTCTCAATATGCTGTACTCTTTCTTCCCTTGTCAACTCACTCAGAGTTGAAGTCTGCTTCTATCTATTGCTCATCCATCTGTTAGCATCTATTTACTTACTTATACTTATGGACAACTCACTATACTAGACTTGCGAGTAGTGTCCATTTCTTTCATATTGAACCTTCTTAAATTTTACTATACTCTGGGATTTTCTGTTAGCTACTTGAAATATTTTTCTATCTATCTATCTCTTTCTTTCCATACCTTTCTTCTCATACAATTCCTCTGTTTGGAATTGATACAAGGGATAATAAAGTCCCTTATTTCCTTTCTATTCTTTCTTTCTTAGTATAATGTAACTCTTTCTAACTTTGTGACTTAACACTATATTTCCCTGTGGGTCACCCATCTTTAGACTGCTCTAACCTAAGCACCTTTCAGTTAAGCGTGCTACTAGGTTAGGGTTAAGTTACTCTTCGTATGGCTCTGATCCCTAGCATTCTCTTTCTTATAGAACTGTGTTCTATCTTTTCTCTACCTTATACCCTCTTCTTTGGGTCTCTCTAGCCTTTTAATCTCTTTATCTTTATTTGGAGGATCTATCTGCGCATACTTCTCTTTTCTCAAAATATATGGGGTTCTTTTCTCTGTTCCTCAGGTATACTTCTATAAAACTTTGAATATCAGTACTCAGACTTGAACTTGGACTCTGTCCTTATTTAGAGAAAACTAAGTTTAGTCTGTATATAATAGAGGCTATAAGAGGAAAACCATTATAAATAATTTTTCTGGATGAGTTAATCAACTCGTGAAGCTCCCTTATTTTAACTTTGTCCTTGGTAATAATCTTTCTAGAGAGATACTACATTGTACTCATATCTATTTTAGATCCAAATCTTATCTGAAGAGTGATCTTTTTACTGTTATCTGCTGTTCATTCTGTATACTATTTCTTTTGATAGAGTTATAACACTACCACCTTCTTAGTACTTACTGTAACCCTAACATAAGAAATAGCCCTGAGTACTGCATTCATAAGCCTATAGAAATACCTGAGTAACCCCCAGTCATACTATAATTGATTGTCATATTGTAACTGACTGTCCCACTCACTGAGACTGTCTATCATCCTAGGTACATTCTTATTGCTTTATCATTATCGAGTTAAATTATCTAATTACATGTCATATGCTATGGGAGCAACATAACTTTCTCATCTTATATACTATACCCTGCATGTAATGTGAAAGGGGAGTATTTATTCATTATAGCATACTCTAACATGCATAATGTGCAAGGAGATGCAATCATTTAAGCATACTCTAACATGCGTGTCATCGCATGACAACTGCAAGGAGATGCAACTATTCATCATAACTTATGGTACCATAATGCCATATCATCATCACATAATTTGTTCAACTATCCATCATACGCACATGACAATTAAACAACTAACTAGGTAAATTTTAAAGCATTCTTTCCTTTATCACATTATCTGCTAGATCCTTATATTTATTCAGGAACCTGGGATATACTCAACTAACTTAGGCTACCACATTACCCTCCTGCCAGGGTATAGACTCAACCCTTCACTACTTTATCTAACTCTTGATTATTACTCTATCTTAAACAGGGGAGTCTCTTTATCTTTGAACTATGGCTACCTTTCTTTTTCTAAGCATCATAAACTTCTTTTTCTAGTCTTTTATACATATACTACTCTGTATAACTACCTGGGAAAAATTCTTTCTTTGTAACATGGAATTCAATCCGTGAATCAACTTTCAGTCATTCAACTCTTACTGTTCATGTGGGTGAACTTGGCTAAGTATTCATCAAAGGGTTCCTCTATTCCAGGAACCTTAGCTCTTTATCTATTAACCATCACGTCTCTAACCTTAAGCCATATGCTAGGCTCATTCCTAGGCAAGTCTTCATCTAACATCTAATTATTCTATTCATGAAAGACTAGCTAAACAAAGTCTTTCATAACATAGATTGACTCCTGATGATCAAGCGGAGGACCTACTTCTGAACATCTTCTTAAATTGATCTTCTATTTCTCTGTATCTCATATTATCTACTTTGTCGGCACCCCGTAACCATCCTCAGAGGTTGGTACCTTCATTCTTGTCATTGCCATAACATCTAGTCTTTGTGTATCCCAGTCGTTACCTGAGTATTGGCTAGTTATGACTCACGTTCTCTGTGAACTTTTGTCATGACCATCTTACTTGACTAGTCAAGACCAGATAACTTTGTGTTCTTCTGTCATGACCAAAGGTCTTCTTCTGTCGTGACCTAAACATATCTTTCTCTAAACATTCTCTTCCTAAGATTCCTTATCTGAATCTTACTTAGAGTAGTCAACCAATCATAGGAAGGGGATCATCTTGGTTCACTTAAGATCCAAACTTAAGTGATACTGACTTTCCTACTAAGTACCCTAACCTTAACACAATATTAAATACTTAGGATTAGGGCCTGAGAACTATCTTATCTGATGTCAGAAACTTTGCTTTAATACAAAAAATATAACACCTTACTTTTGTACGTCTTAGGGACCATACGGTAGGCTTTAGAACCACTTACATAATATTTGAAGTCCATTAGCTAAATCTAGAGTTTCACTCTTCACGAGTTACTGTTCATATGGTATATCCATATTTGATGATGAACTTCAAAAAATATTATTAATTCTAGAAAAATTGAAATGAAGCGGTTCAAAAAGCTAATTACATAACCAATCACTAAATCTAGCTTCTTTAAGTGCTAATTACATGATTCTAGCTTCAATTTCTTCTTCCTTCAATGTTGTACAGTTTGGACAGCAAGCATAGTCAAATGAAAACTCAATTTCTAACCATTAAAACCTAGGTTTTATCCTTCCAAAACACATATAAATAAACTAGGAAGGATTTCCTACCTTAGGTACTTACTTGGGTGGCTTCTCCTTGATCTTATTTTGAGTTCTCTGTTCGTTTTGGCATGGTTTCCCTAGGGGTCCTCTAGGTGCATGAAATATCCTACTTTCAACCTCTTAGAGTACGCATTCGGAAGCATATTTGATTAGCGAAAGTATTACGTTGGCCCAAAACTTAAAATTTTAAAACTTACTTCTTGGGTACTGTTCATTAGGTAATTTCTAGATTGACAGTTCAAATTTAAAAATTCATAACTAGTTCTAGAAATATCGTATGGAGATATTCCAAATTTCTAATTGGAGCTCTTTCATAGCTCTTTAAGGGAAAAATATAAATATGGACATTTAGTTTGCCAATCAATACAGTTAAATCGTTACTTTTTACTGTTCATTTGACAAATTTTGGAAATTCTAGATTCTGTCTTATAACTTTGGAAATCGTTTCTCTTGATATACACATCTAAATAAGGCGTATTACCTATGAATTTAAAGCTCTGGATGTGTACTATATGCTCATAAAATTTTGTGAATTAATTCTTTCATTTGCTAGGTCAAACTGAAGCCACAATAAAACTGCTTTAGGACCTACATTTTTACCATTTCAGGTTCCCTTCTTTAATTCCCAACAATTGTTCTAGCATGTATAAACCATCTCTTTGGCCTCTCATACATTCATATACATCATGGGGTTATTCCATAATTATTTGATATATTTTTATCACATAAATAGGCACTTTACATGGCATTTACATACATGAAAATTCATAGCATACCCTAGGACATCAATTATTTCACTTTCTTTCTTCCATGTTGTAGTTTCCCTTCATGCATATGTTTTCCATCATGGTTGACCTAAATTGGTTGGTTGTGGGAGGGTGAGATTTTAGAAAATCTCAGTAGCAAACATTACCACTTAAATATGCAAGATGGATGCTAATACATGATATGTAATTTCATTAAACTTTCTTCATTTAGTGACATGCTATCATACTATAGCTTTATATAAAAATGCATGGCCATGGGAAACATGTTATTCATAACATATTCAACATCCTTCATCATGTCACAACATCATTCAATCATCATATACATGTCAACACATAAGCATACCACATCAAGCACATAAAGAGGTAAGTCCACTACCTTATCCATAAGCTTTGTCTCTTGTTCTTGCACTTGCTCCCTAAGCTTCCAACCATGCATACCTTTAGTAAACCACTTCCTAAAATCCTCTTGGATGTTTGAAGTTCCTAAACACAATCATATTCATCACATAATTCATTAAGACCATGAATTCAAACAATGTTCAAGACTATCCTTCTTGAACTCTTAACTCTTAACTTTAACTTTAGGGATTTCTATCCATCTTCCTAAAAATTACTTCCATAGGTCAATCCCACACAAATTTTTCATGAGGAATCTAAATATGAGCTTAGATTTATAAAAATCAATCTCCTTCCCCATGAACTGAACAGAAACCGTGGGTACCCTCCAAGAAATCCAAAAATTCTCATTTTCATTCCAATGCTTCCAATACTTATTTTTCTACTTTATCCCACACAATTTTTCATTTTGAAACTATTGGAATAATCAAAATCATGAAATTCCCATATATGAACAGTGATATATACAGTAGCAGCCAAGAGCATAAACCCACAATTGCATACATACTTGAATTTCTAAGCCAATACTACTTGATTCTAGCTTGCTTCTACTAGTCTAAGCTTTGTATAACATAAAATTCATCCTTTCCCCACCATTTAGCATTTCTTCCAGCAACATATAGGGAGTAATAAAACATTTTCTAACCATTAAATCTAACAACTAATCCTCCCACTGGAAGCTTAAACACTTAGGGAGAAAGATTACCTTGGATGCTTGCTTATTTGCCTCTTGAGTTGCCTTGTTCTTGGCTTGAGTTTTCATTTTACAAGAGGTTCCCCATGGGTTCTTTGTGCTCACGGGTGGCATTTCTGTATGTAGAAGTATTTGCAGTTTATGATTCCCTAAAAAAGTATGTAAACAGGGATGAGGGGTGATGTAAATATGTAAACAGTGTAAAGTAAAGTAATTACATAAATGTATAATAGTTATGACTTACCCCATATTTGTAATTGACATGTATGTGATGTATGTACAAATGTTATGGTGATATGAAATATGAGTTTTGATGTGATATACTGAAATGATAGTTGGTTGAACATCTATGTGAATATGTTCCCTATTTAATTTAATTATGATAAGATAGATATGGATGAATTTTAAGTTACTCAAGCTCATCAAAGTTAAGAACAAGGATCGGCCATTGCTAAAGCAAAGACTGGACAAGAACATTAGAAGGGAATGTTTAGAGAAAGATGTGTCTAGGTTGCGATGTGAAGTAATTTAGGTCGTGACTAGAAATTCCAGAGAAGTTAAGTCACGACTAGTTAAGCTATGGGTCGTGAAACATCCTCCCTTAGATCCCTCAATTTACACTTGCGAAAGCGATATTAGCTTGATTATATCTTAACTTAAGCCCAAAAATTAAAATTTTACTCTTAAGCTCCTTATTCTAAACCTTTACTTTGAGAACTGATTTATCTCATTCTACATATCCAAATGAGGCTTATTATCTATCCACGTAAAGCCCCAGATGTGTGCTACGGGCTCACTAAATTTTGTTGCCAAACTCTTTCGTTTACTAGGTCAAACTAAGGTCAGAACACTGCTGCCTCAGGACCTGCGAATTTCTCTCTCAATTTCTTAACTTTTCAATTACTCTCATAATTACTTCTCTTATGATAACCCATTATTCTAACTACTTATACACAAGCTGAACATGCCAAATAATATTTATTATTAAATAATAAATTGTCATACAACAAGGCATGAACAAAATCCTCATATCTCTATTACATCTTTCCTGCCAGAAATCCGGTAGTATAACTACTATACTTCATCTTTAAAAATAACTGAATTGTACTGATTCGGTAATACCCGTGAGAACTACCATTCTACATAGGTACCCAGGAAAGACTGGATGAACTAACTAGGTCCACTCACTTCCAGACTCCTTAGACAGTGCTTACGTACATAGTACTCATCATATCCTAGCTCCATCTTCTCCAAACCAGTACCCTGTTATGTTTGGAAAAGGATAGGGGTGAGATTTCGGGATAAATCTCAGTAGCAAACGGTACTAAACAGTGTATGCATCAATGATTGATATTTGTGCTTGCTTGTGATTGTGTCAACATAATGTAATGTTCATGCTTCTATGTACGGTATGAAATACAATTGGCCAAGGTAATCATAGTACAGATCTTCAACAATTACAGATTAACAGCAATCAATCAAGTCACAACACAATCAATCATACATTCAACACATACAAGTTTAGGTAAGTTTACTACCTGGCTAGCTTAGCAAAACTCTAATATCTCTATACTGTTTCCGGTTCCGCCAGAACTTCCTTCTTTCTTTGTTTTCTTCCTTCCTCTCACTTTCTCTCTCTAGAACTCACTTCTCTCTCTAAATTGGTGCTCTTGGCTGTGATTGAAATGGGAGGGGGTGATGGGTATTTATACTTAAGGCAAGGTGGAATGGATGGCTCAGATAGATTCACGATGAATGGCTCAGATCGCTTGCTTCCTCAAGAAGCTTTGCCTACATCATAATGATGACATCATCCTCCATAATGACTCATCAAAAGTGATATCATCATGGGACACCTCACATGCTAGGTGGCATAATGGTGGGGCCCTTTGGACACCTCACCAGCTGACTCAGCGTTTCTAGAGAATTCCAAAGTCTTGTCCCTGAATAAACGGCTGAGATCGTGCCACGTGTCCTTAGGTTTTTCTCCTTCCTCTATGCTCATGCCATGTGGCGCCTTTTGGGTACCTTTCATGCCACCTCATGACTTCCAGATAAGTCCAGAGCTTTATCTGATCAATTCCCTGGTTATCATGTCAATTGAGTAACTTTACTTTATTCAAAACTCACTAAAATATTATTTTAATGCCACTTTAACTCACATATTCCTTGGGCTACGTTTTTGCACTCTGGGAATGCTATCTTGGGTCTCTGATCAAGCTCAAGTACTCTGATGGCTCGATTCCCAAGAAACATCCCTTGGTAAATTACCAAAATGCCCTTGGTTCCTCTTTCTTTACTTTAATGAGTCTAGGGGCATTATTGTCTTTCTCATCTTACTAGAGTATTCGTCAACTATCCAGATAACCTTCCTTGGCTGTCTAACCTTAGTCAAATGACCAAAATACCCTTTACTCATTCTTTAACTATTTTATAACACGGGTATTTTCGTCATTTTACACCTTTTTTGGGACACTGGCCCCTTTTTCCGCTGAACTGATATCATAGGCCTAAGCCTACCATGACTTAGTCTAACTTATATCTGGGCCTTAGAAATACTATATGGCTTCTGGACACAGTCTGATCATCTCTATTCGGACTGCTTTTCCTTTACCGATTATAACTGTAAATTCCCATCTTTAAGAATTTTTACAGAAAAATCGGGACCTCAAATCAAAATTTTGTGTTGTGTCATTCAACCTGGAATTATTTTCTCTATCTCCCAGTATTTTCATATATTAAATCCGAACCGGGCAGTTTTGGCCTGAAAGTATGCTCGCGCGCAGTTTTCAAAATGACCATTTTACCCTTGGTCACTTTTCTAATTCTTACATACTCATAGGGACCTCATATGCATATTTCACAGTTCAGTGAAATGATCAGCATAATTTTTTCTATTTTAGGGTAAAATATGGTACTCATCGGCTACTAGCCCGATCTTTCCTATAATTACGATTATGCCCCTATACTCTCTTTCTGACCTCTTTACTTATCTTCTTATCCTTCATCTTAAGTTCTTGAAATTCTCTTTCAACAACTCATCCCCTGAACTCTTCGGGAGTCATTGTTAATTGAAAGGCTCGACAACCCGCCCATATCAGGTTATCTTACTCAGGAGCCAGCCCATATCTAGCTACCTGCAGAATTCCTAGGCTTAAGACTTGGGATATTCCTTACATTCCTCTTTTTGAACCTAGGTAAATTGTCCCTATTTTTTAGGTTAAAGACTTAACTCATCTTTAAATCCTAAGGGACTTAGCTCATTCCTCGGATTCCTACAAAATATAGGTAAGTGATCTGCCCGTATCATATTACTATCCTGGGACTACGGGTTTAGTAGCCTGCTCATATCAGACTACCTCCCAGTTCTCCTAGACCCAAAAATTGGGATGTTATAGGTCGCGACGAGTATTTACAAATGTGTTTTGGTTATGACGGGTAAAGACCATTAGCCGCGATAGAAAGTACAGAGCTATTAGGTCGCCATAAGACAGGTTACAAGAAGCGACTAATGTGCATAGTGCAGTTCAAGTCACGACTAAAGATCACAGAGCTATGAAGTCATGATGAGTAGAATGATAAGGTCGTGACTAAATTTTACAAAGAATTTGAGTCGCGACAAGTCAATACTCAGGTCGTGACTAGGATGCAAAGAGACTTGACGTTGAATGAAGATGCCAGCCTCACTGAAGTTTATTAGTTAGAGGTTTAGGACGAGATACAGGAAAGCTAAACAGTATGAGATATAAAGATACAGATTAGTTTAAAAAGATGTTTAGAAGTAGATCCTCTGTGTGACCATCAGGAGTAGATCTACATTATGAAATAAGTTGTTCAGTTAGTCTTTCCTGAACAAAAGAATTAAAAGTTAGAATGAGACTTGCCTGAGAATGAGACTAATATATGTCTTAAGATTAGAGATGTGATGGTTAACAGTTAGAGAGCTAATGTTTCCAAAATAGAGGGATCCCATCACGAAGAAACAATAGTATAGCAGACCTAGGGTAGAGCACCCTAGAGAACAGAAGTAATAGTGCTAGATGATGAATGAGATCCATATGACTTAAGTTAGTCAGGATCAAGAAAAAGACTAGAAAGGAACCATAGTTCGGTCAAGAGCAGACTGAGACTAATATACAGACAGAAAGAGTTAAGAGATAGAGAGATGTAGAAGTTACTCCATAGAGATGGAGATTTATCCGCTCACCTGAGAAGTTTTTCTCGAGTAAGTTTACGAAAAGTATTCCTCTCAGTGAGATAGAGATAAGCGTGAGGCTAAGGGTTGAAGCAGAGAAAGAGAAACCCTTTGATGAATACTTAGCCGAGTTCATCTATATGAACAAAGAGAGTTGGATGATTGAGAAGTTAATTCACATAATTGAATTTTGTACTACAAAGAATTTTTCTCAGGTATTCACTGAAGTTCAATAGAGCGGTAAATGTATACAAGAATAGAAACAGAAATGTATGATGCCTAGAGAGAGAAAGGTAGCCACAGTTTTAAAGATGGAGTGACTCCCCTATCCTCTATGTAAGAAAGAGTAGTGAAAGGTTGAGTCCGTACCCTAGAAAAGGATAACGTGGTAGCCTAAGTAAATAAATATTCATCTCAAGTTCATGGATAAATAATTGGGATCTGACAGAGAAGGTGATAATGGGACAGAATGCTTAAAAAGGTTACCTAGCAAATGGATTAATTGCAGTGTGCGTATAATGGATGGTTGAGCAAATTATGTGATGATGATATGGCTTTTGTCGACATAAGTTATGATTATCAGTTGCATCTCCTTGCAGTTGTCATGTGATGACATGCATGTTAGAGAATGCTTAAATAATTGTATCTCCTTGCATATTATGCATGTTAGAGTATGCTATGATGAATGAATACTCTCCTTCGTAATACATGTGAGGTAGAGTCTATATGATAAGAAAGTTATGCTGCTCTCACACCATACAACACGCAATAAGATAATTTAACTTGGTAATGATAATAAATCAATAAAGTGATAAACGAGATAGTTAGCCAGTCAATCCCTAAAGTTTAGAATGAGAATCTAAGATAGATAGTGATAGCCAGTTTGACGGAGAACGAGATTAAAGATGAATGTTGATGATAATCCTATAGACATATGATTACAATACTCAGGACATATCCTTTCAGTAGGGTATGAGATATGTAAATGATGTTCCTTGAACATGAAATGAGACACGGTTATGAAAGATGATGTAGCTCTAAGAGGGAGGAGCGTCTATGTAATAGAAGTTAAGGTTCTCATAATAGAGCTAGATTGCTCTTGCGATAGAGTCAAACAGCTCATGAAATAGAGCTAAAAGTATGGACATTTAAGCTCATGATAAAGCTATGTCTATCAGACGAGATAGACAAATTATGATAGATATGTGCATGATAAAGCATTTGTAGCTCTCTATAGTACTATATATAGTTAAGTTATGAAAGATGAGAATGAAATGAGAAATTCCTGAGTAATAGAGGAAATGAGTAAAGTCTTAATAAATAATATTGGCTTCTATGATTATTTTGGGGAATTATTATTGAGTTAGCAACTAAGTGGAAGTAACTAACCTTGTAACTTAGTCCGTTGGTTTAAGTCTTCTAGAGATAAGAATACAGTACAACGGAATCGCAGTAGATTCTGGAGGATCACAGTTAGATCTTAGTATGGCTCATAGAGAAAAGAATTCCAGGGTTGCAATTAGATCCTGAAGAGGCTGACGTTTGATCGCAGTAGATCCTGAGGGTCATAGTAGACCCAGCCTAAAGAAAGAAAATGAATGAGCCATGAGTACAGTATTTCTTTGGAATGACAAATACCATGGATAAAGTTTAAGGTAGAGAAACTTCACAAGTTGTTAACTCGTAGCAGAGAGAGTACCCATGATGTTAGTTCCAGATAGCCTTATTATTATTATTAGAGACTGAACTCAGAATCTTCTTACATGAAGAATGAAGTGAAGTTAATAGAAGTTCCTAAGATGAGGATAAAGAGAATGAGAATGAAAGCTAGATAGATCCTCTAGATGAGGATAAAATGATTAGAAGGCCAGATAGACCCAAGAGAGACAGTATGAGAAAAAGGGTATAAGATAGTAAAGTACTAGGGTTGAAGCCTGTTAGTTGTTGGAGATTGTGCCCTAGGGGCCAATCATTGTATTATGAACATTGTTGATTTATGAATTTCTTAATTATGTTATCACATTATTTGCATGTTTACTGTGATGACCATCCTTGGATAACTCATGATCTTATCCTAAATGTCCCTGGTTGGTCATCTATGCAGGAGCAGAGATAAAATAAGACTAGTATGACTTTGAAGATATATAGAGATATAAATCAAAGTCATAGGAACATGTAAGAGTATAGGGTGTTGGACTAACCTGCTATGAGAGAGCTGCATGGGTCAAGTCATAAGCTTCTCTCATATACAAGCCATGTCACTATGCCCTTTGACCGGAGATCATCATGGATTCCTACATGACAAATGCTCAACTTTGACCTAGTCAAAAGTCACTTTTTGTCTCTTAAAATTCCCAGAATTCATTTTGACATAACCTCCCCTGTAATGGTTTACTTATTGGGATGAGATTCGGGGGAATCTCAGTAGCAACAATCATAACAATATATGTAATGCAGAGTGACTGTGCTTGCTTGTGATTGTGTACAGATAAGTATGCTGCGTGCTTCCATGCTTAATAACATATGATCATAGCATTACAGCAGAGCTTCAGACATAACATATAAGACAACAATCCAACCAAACAATAGCACAATAAATCACAAAGCCATTACATAAAAGCTAGGATTAGTTACTACCTCAAAGGCTCAGCAGAGCTCTACTATCTCTATTCTGCTTCCAGCTTCGCCAGAACTTCCTTTCTTTCTTTCTTCCTCTCACTTTCTCTCTCTAGCACCTCCTCCTCTCTCTAAAATTGCTTGAGCCGTGATGCAAATGAATGAATGGGGGGGGGGTATTTATAACCTCCTCCAATGGCATTTCTGTAATTACCATGAACTTTGATCCTGCGGTCCTGGTTTTTCCTGGATTTTTCTATTTTCTTTAATTCCTCCTTTACTGCATCATGCATGACATCATCGGGACACCTCACCAGGACACCTCAGCGCCACATTTATCACATGTCTGAAATCCTGGACACCTCAGCAGCTGACTCAGCATGCTGACTCACCGGTCCAGTCTCTTGCCTCGTAATACGTGTCCTCAACTTTTTCTTCTGCCTTTATGTTGGCGCCATGTCATCTTACTGGAACCTGTCACGCCTTCCAATGCTATCCAGATAAATCCAGGACTTTATCTGATCACCTCCTCGGTTATCGTGCCAACCGAGTAACCTTACTTTATTGAAACAGCATTAAAATAATATTTTAATGCCACTTTTTCCCACATACTTCATAGGCTACGTTTTTGGGCTCTGGGTATGTTATCTTGGATCCTGATCAAGCCCAAGTACTTTGATGGCTCGATTCCCAAGAAACAACCCTTGGCAAATTACCAAAATACCCTTGGGTGCCCTTTCTTGCACTATTTTAACCCTAAGGGTAAAATCGTCATTTTACACCCTTCTGTACTCTGTCAGGGTATATACTGACTCTCAGTAACTTTATCTGTATGTACCTTGGCTCCTGGGCCTGTTCAGAATTACCAAAATGCCCTTCATTCATCTGTTACCCTTTTGTACAACACAGGGGCATTTTCGTAATTTCGCACTTTTCCGGGGTTCTGCCGGACACTGGCCCACCTATCAGTCCAAGTGTCTTACTGGCCTCTGTTGGCGCCATTATTGGGCCTTTCTGGGTCCAATATCCTCATGGCACGCATTACGAGGAATCTTCCCCCGTTAATAATTATTGAATATTTTATCTATTATTCACCGTTTATACACATATCCGGACACCGGCTCCTTCTGTCCGATACACTAGCCTACGGTGTTCAGGCATCCTTGTGAGTCATATCAGTCATCTGACTGAGGTCATCCGAACTCATTCAGTCCCTTTTTAAATACCGATAAATCTCCTTATCGGATACCCGGAGGCCTCACACTCCCGTCTGGATTTTCTAATTTGCGAATAACTTTTTCTACAGGCCTCCTATCGGTATTCTGTCAGTTTCCCAACATCCGTCCCATAAGGACGTATCATCCTGTATTTTCTCACGTAGATCTGAATTCTAGGATATCCGGTATGAATTTTTATAACTTTTGGACGATCAGTCCATTTCTGGCTATCTGGAGTCTTCAAAAATTTCTGTATTAAGCCAGATTACCGAGCGTCACTTGCTCTCTCTACCGGTGAAATCTGGGACTGAAATGCTGTCGGACAGTCCAAACCACTTCCGGCCTGACTTTCTTTAATTACAATTTAGCCCAGGGAACTTTTCTTCTTTTCATTTAAGTCCCTTTTTATTTGGCTAAAATTACACTTAAGGACCCCACATTTTTGTCTACTTTCCTTTTTGGCCTTGAAACTTTCCATAATTGCATTTAAGTCCTTTCATTTCCTTTACTAGGTCTAGGGGCATTATTGTCTTTTCATATTTTACCAGAGTATTCTCTGGCCCTGGTCAACTATCCAGATACCCCTTCTTGACTGTCTAACCTTAGCCAAATGACCAAAATACCCTTTACTCATTCTTCAGTTATTCTATAACATAAGGGCATTTTCGTCATTTTGCACATTTTTCCCGGACACCGGCCCCTCTTACCACTGAACTGATATTATGGGCCTGGGCCTTCCCTGGTGTCACTACGGGCCTTAGACAATACTGTATGGCCTCTGGCCATAGTCCGATCATCTCTATTCGGACTGCTCTTCCTTTACCGATTATAACTGTAATTTCCCATCTTCAGGATTTTTTACAGAAAAATCGGGACCTCAAATCAAAATTCTGTGTTGCGTCATTCAATCCGGAATCCTTTTCTCTATCTCCTGGTATTTTCAGATATTTTATCCGGACCGGGCTATTTTGGCCTGAAAGTACGCTCCCGCGCACACTTTTCAAAAATGACCATTTTACCCCTGGTCATATTTCTAATTCTTTCATACACCTAGAGACCTCATATGCACATTTCACAGTTCAGTGAAATGATCAGCATAATTTTCTCTATTTTCTGGCAAAATATGGTACTCATCGGCTACCAGCCCGATCTTTCCCATAATTACGATTATGCCCTTGAATTCTCTTTCTGGCATCTCTAGGCCTAAAAATTGGGGTGTTACATTTGTTCACTGTGGCAAATTCCAGATGAGTGACCTGATTTTGAAAATTCATAACTAATTCTAGAAAAATCGAAATGAAGTGGTTCAAGTTGCTACGTGAAGCTAACTCAAATATATTTCAGGGAAAAATCATTGGTTGACCAATCCTTGACAAATTCAACGTGAGTAAACGTTCAAATATTACTGTTCATCCAATGACTTTCTCCTGAATCCAGCATTCTGGTCCCAACTTTAACCATTTATATCTTTTCATGTATACATCCAAATTAGACATTCTATATATCAAATTAAAGCTTAGTATGTCTACTGTATACCCTAAAAATTTAGTACATTAATTCAATCATTTACTATTTTTAATGATTTATCAAACATGAATGGGTCTTCACGAGTTACTGTTCACTGAGCCTATTTTCAGCATTTAGTCTTTACATACCCAAGCATACAACCAACACATATCAGTCATACAAGCCAGATAACAATTAATATCAAATAATCAACTGTTATATATCAGTGCATGATTAACTCTCTCATATTTTATTACATCCTTCTCTGTCTAAAATCCGGCAGCATAACTGCTACAATTCTTCTCTAGAAAATAACCGATGTTGTACCGATTCGGTAATTCCCTTGTGAGAACTACCATTCTACGTAGTACCCAGGAAAGACTGGATGAACCTTCTGGGTCCACTCACTTCCAGCCTCCTTAGACAGCACTACGTACACAGTACGTATCAGTTCCTTTCTTTGTTCCGTCTTCGTTGCCGGAATTTCGGCAGCCTACCGGCGTCTCTTAAGATTTCCAAATTTTATTTTGACAGAACCTCCCCTGTAATGTTATGTTTGGGAATGAGATTCAAAAGAATCCCAGTAACAATAATCATAACAAAATATGTAATGCAGAGTGACGGTGCTTGCTTGTGACTGTGTACAGATAAGTATGCTGCATGCTTCCATATTCAATAACATATGATCATAGCATTGGAATAGAGCTTCAAGCATAACATATAGGACAACAATCAACCAAACAAGGCAACACATCACAAAGACATTACATAAGAGCTAGGATTAGTTGTTACCTCAAAAGCAGTGCTTTAGAACTTCCCTACTACTTCCAACTTCACCAGAACTTCCTTACTTCTTTCTTTCTCTCACTTTCTCTCTCAAGAACTTCTTTCTTCTTCTCTTTCTTGCTTGCACCGAAATGAAGGGGGTAAGGGGGTATTTATATAAGAATCCCAAACATAACATTACAGGGGAGGTTCTGTCAAAATAAAATTTGGAAATCTTAAGAGACGCCGGTAGGCTGCCGAAATTCCGGCAACGAAGACGGAACAAAGAAAGGAACTGATACGTACTGTGTACGTAGTGCTGTCTAAGGAGGCTGGAAGTGAGTGGACCCAGAAGGTTCATCCAGTCTTTCCTGGGTACTACGTAGAATGGTAGTTCTCACAAGGGAATTACCGAATCGGTACAACATCGGTTATTTTCTAGAGAAGAATTGTAGCAGTTATGCTGCCGGATTTTAGACAGAGAAGGATGTAATAAAATATGAGAGAGTTAATCATGCACTGATATATAACAGTTGATTATTTGATATTAATTGTTATCTGGCTTGTATGACTGATATGTGTTGGTTGTATGCTTGGGTATGTAAAGACTAAATGCTGAAAATAGGCTCAGTGAACAGTAACTCGTGAAGACCCATTCATGTTTGATAAATCATTAAAAATAGTAAATGATTGAATTAATGTACTAAATTTTTAGGGTATACAGTAGACATACTAAGCTTTAATTTGATATATAGAATGTCTAATTTGGATGTATACACGAAAAGATATAAATGGTTAAAGTTGGGACCAGAATGCTGGATTCAGGAGAAAGTCATTGGATGAACAGTAATATTTGAACGTTTACTCACGTTGAATTTGTCAAGGATTGGTCAACCAATGATTTTTCCCTGAAATATATTTGAGTTAGCTTCACGTAGCAACTTGAACCACTTCATTTCGATTTTTCTAGAATTAGTTATGAATTTTCAAAATCAGGTCACTCATCTGGAATTTGCCACAGTGAACAGTACTCGATATGAATAAAATTCCAGATTAAGTGTTTAGACTTCAATGACCCTGAAAGTGGTTTAAGTGCTACTGTATGGTCCCTAAGATGTATAAAAATAAGGATGTGACATTTTGGTCTTTTATACATCTTAGGGACCATACAGTAGCACTTAAACCACTTTCAGGGTCATTGAAGTCTAAACACTTAATCTGGAATTTTATTCATATCGAGTACTGTTCACTGTGGCAAATTCCAGATGAGTGACCTGATTTTGAAAATTCATAACTAATTCTAGAAAAATCGAAATGAAGTGGTTCAAGTTGCTACGTGAAGCTAACTCAAATATATTTCAGGGAAAAATCATTGGTTGACCAATCCTTGACAAATTCAACGTGAGTAAACGTTCAAATATTACTGTTCATCCAATGACTTTCTCCTGAATCCAGCATTCTGGTCCCAACTTTAACCATTTATATCTTTTCGTGTATACATCCAAATTAGACATTCTATATATCAAATTAAAGCTTAGTATGTCTACTGTATACCCTAAAAATTTAGTACATTAATTCAATCATTTACTATTTTTAATGATTTATCAAACATGAATGGGTCTTCACGAGTTACTGTTCACTGAGCCTATTTTCAGCATTTAGTCTTTACATACCCAAGCATACAACCAACACATATCAGTCATACAAGCCAGATAACAATTAATATCAAATAATCAACTGTTATATATCAGTGCATGATTAACTCTCTCATATTTTATTACATCCTTCTCTGTCTAAAATCCGGCAGCATAACTGCTACAATTCTTCTCTAGAAAATAACCGATGTTGTACCGATTCGGTAATTCCCTTGTGAGAACTACCATTCTACGTAGTACCCAGGAAAGACTGGATGAACCTTCTGGGTCCACTCACTTCCAGCCTCCTTAGACAGCACTACGTACACAGTACGTATCAGTTCCTTTCTTTGTTCCGTCTTCGTTGCCGGAATTTCGGCAGCCTACCGGCGTCTCTTAAGATTTCCAAATTTTATTTTGACAGAACCTCCCCTGTAATGTTATGTTTGGGAATGAGATTCAAAAGAATCCCAGTAACAATAATCATAACAAAATATGTAATGCAGAGTGACGGTGCTTGCTTGTGACTGTGTACAGATAAGTATGCTGCATGCTTCCATATTCAATAACATATGATCATAGCATTGGAATAGAGCTTCAAGCATAACATATAGGACAACAATCAACCAAACAAGGCAACACATCACAAAGACATTACATAAGAGCTAGGATTAGTTGTTACCTCAAAAGCAGTGCTTTAGAACTTCCCTACTACTTCCAACTTCACCAGAACTTCCTTACTTCTTTCTTTCTCTCACTTTCTCTCTCAAGAACTTCTTTCTTCTTCTCTTTCTTGCTTGCACCGAAATGAAGGGGGTAAGGGGGTATTTATAGTGTTGAGCAATGGCAATCTTGTAATTTTGAAGACTTATGATCCTGTGGTCCTGGTTTTTCCTGAATTTCCTATTTTTCTTTATTCCTTTTACTGCATCATGCATGACATCACTCAATGCCAACTCATGGGACACCTCACCTCCCACATTCTTCACATGGCGAAATTGAGAGGGAGCTAGAGCCTTCCGGAAGCTTTCCGGTCCACTCCGGTACCGGCCCGGTCCATCGCCTCGAAAAACGTGCTGTTTTCTGCACCTGATGTTTCTGAAGATCCTTATTATGTCTACTGACCTCACATTTAGTATCTAGACCCTTTATATCATTAACTTTTTAATACTGGGTCCAGACTCAATTACAGATCCCCTGCGAAATGACCAAAATGCCCTTGGTGCCCTATCTTGTCCTATTTTAACCCTAAGGGCAAAATCGTCATTTCACACCTTTCTGGACTCGGTCAAAGCTTATACTGGCTCTAGTCAACCTTATTTAGACATGTCTTGACCTCTGGGTCTGTCCAAAATGACCAGACTACCCTTTATTCATCTGCTGCCCTTTTTGTACAACAGAGGGGCATTTTCGTAATTTCGCACTTTTCCGGGGATATGCTGGACACTGGCCCACCTATCAGTCCAAGAGTCTTATTGGGCCTCTAATGGCGCCATTTTTGGGCTTCCTGGGTCCATTACCTGTATGGCACGCATTACGAGAAATCTTCCTTTAACACAGTTCATTGAATATTTTAACTATTATTTACCGATTATACACCTTTTTCGGACACCGGCTCTTTTCCCCAGATACAGTGTCCAACTGTGTTCAGGCATCCTTGGGGGTTATAACGGTCATCTGACCGAAGTCATTCGATCGCATTTAGCCCCTTTAAAAATACCGATAAATCTCCAACCCGGATCCCTGGAGGCCTCACACTCCCGTCTGGAATTTTTATTTTGTGAATAACTTTTCCTACAGACCTCCTATCGGTATCCTGTCAGTTTCCCGACATCCGCCCCATAAGAGTGCATCATCCTGTATTTTCTCACTTATATCTGAAACCTAGGGTATCCGGTATTAATTTTTATAACTTTTGGACGATCAGTCCATTTCTGGCTATCTGGAGTCTTCAAAAATTCCGGTATTAGGCTTGGTTACCCGGCGTCCCCTGCCCTACCTTCTGGTAGAATCTGGGACTGAAATGCTGTCGGGCGGTGCAAACCACTTCTGGCCTATTTTCTTTAATTATACTTTAGCCCCAAGGAACTTTTCCTTCTTTATAATTAAGTCCCTTAATTTGGCTAAAATTACCCTTTAAGACCCCACATTTTTGTCTACCTTTCCTTCCTTACCTTAAACTTTCCATATTTGCATTTAAGTCCTTTCTTTTCCTTTCTTTTGCAATTTAATCATTTTCTTTACATAAAGGACCACATCTTTTTCCTGAAACAGAGCTCATATATTCCGTTTATTCTGTACATAGGAACCAGTACAGAAAATTAAGGATATTACATTTCTCTCCCCCTAAAAATAAATTTCGTCCCCGAAATTTACATTACATCTATCCTATACAAATAATTCAGGGTACTTTTCTCTCATCTTTTCTTCTGTTTCCCATGTAGCCTCTTGTTCAGTCAAGCCTTTCCAGATCACTTTAACTAAAGGAATTTGCTTATTCCGCAACTGCTTGACTTTTCTATCAGTAATTCGTACCGGTCCAACCTCATAGGTCAAGTCATCTCGCAGTGCGATCTCATCTTGCTCTATCACATGAGATGGATCTGGAATATACTTCTTTAATTGGGAAACATGGAACACATCATGTATCTGGCTGAGATTTGGAGGAAGAGCCAACTTGTAGGCTACTGCTCCTATCTTTGAGAGAATCTGGAATGGCCCGATGTATCTTGGATGCAACTTCTTTACCTTAATCGATCGTCCGGCTCCTGTGGTTGGAGTTAACTTAAGGAATACATGTTCTCCTTCTTCAAACTCCAACGGCTTCCTTCTGACATCTGCATAGCTCTTCTGTCTGCTTTGAGCCGTCAACAATCGTTTTCTAATTATCGCAACTTGTTCTGCAGTTTGATCCACTATATCCGGACCAAGCATTCTTCTCTCGCTCAACTCTAGCCAGCATAAGGGGGATCTACATTTCCGTCCATAGAGTGCTTCAAAAGGTGCCATCTGTATACTGGCCTGATAACCATTGTTATATGCAAACTCTATAAGGGGTAAATGGATATCCCAGCTGCCTTTGAAATCTAGGACACATGCTCTCAGCATATCCTCTAACGTCTGTATTGTTCTTTCAGATTGACCATCTGTCTGAGGATGATAAGCTGTACTGAATCTGAGAGTAGTGCCCATTTCTTCCTGTAGAGCCCTCCAGAAATTTGAAGTGAATCGAGGATCTCTATCAGACACAATGCTGCTTGGGATACCATGGAGCCTAACGATCTCCTTTATATATAACTTTGCCAGCTTTTCTAGAGAATCTCTCTTATTGATTGCCAGGAAATGTGCTGACTTTGTCAGTCGATCGATTACTACCCAAACCGCATCATGTCTACTTGGTGTCAAGGGTAGTCCTTCCACAAAGTCCATGGCAATCCCATCCCATTTCCACTCAGGGATATCTAAAGGCTGCAACGTTCCTGCTGGCTTTTGATGTTCAACTTTCACTTTCTGGCAGGTTAAGCACTTAGATACGTAAGCTACAACATCTTTCTTCAGTCCAGGCCACCAGAATAACCTTTTAACATCATGGTACATTTTGGTCATACCTGGATGTACCGTATATCGGCTTTTATGTGCTTCCTCCAGAATCCTTTCCCTTAATCCCCCAACATTTGGGATATAGGGTTTTCCCCTAAACTGTAGCAATCCGTCTGGGGACATCTCAAAATTCCTTGTCTTCCCTTTCTCCAGCTTGTCTTTGAATATTGCTGCGAGCTTATCCTGTTCCTGAGCCCCTTTGATCTCATCTTCTATGCAAGATCTGACATGAACTCCTCCAAAAGGATTCTCCGTCAGTTGCATTTGATATAGAGGGCTCCAGTCGCGCATATCTTCTATCAGTTTCAATTCCTTGATCATCATGTATGCAACCTGCACCACCTTTCTACTCAGGGCATCAGCTACCACATTGGCTTTTCCTGGATGGTATTTAATCTGGAAGTCATAATCTTTTAACAATTCCATCCATCGCCGCTGCCTCATGTTCAGCTCCTTCTGATCCTGCAGATACTTCAGGCTTTTGTGGTCGCAAAACAACTCTATCGTTGCTCCGTATAAATAGTGCCTCCATATCTTCAGGGCATAGACCACCGCCGCAAGCTCCAGATCATGAGTGGGATAATTCTCTTCATGTGGCTTTAACTGCCGAGAGGCGTAGGCTACTACTCGACCTTGCTGCATAAGCACACATCCCAGCCCCTGCTTGCTAGCATCAGTGTAGACTACATAAGTCTGAGTTGGGTCTGGAATAATCAGCACGGGAGTAGTCGTTAATCTCTGCTTCAACTGCTGGAAGCTAGCCTCGCACTTCTCATCCCACTTGAACTGCTGATTCTTTCTGGTCAGCTTGGTAAGTGGTAAGGCAATTCGAGAAAAGTCTTGAATGAATCGTCTGTAGTACCCTGCTAGGCCAAGAAAACTTCTAATCTCTGTCACTGTCCTTGGCTGTTCCCAGCTCAAAACTGCTTCAACTTTGCTAGGATCCACAGCTACCCCGTCTCGGGATATGACATGACCGAGAAATTTGACTTCTGAAAGCCAAAACTCGCACTTACTCAGCTTAGCATAGAGCTTCTTCTCTTTAAGGGTACCAAGAACAATCCTCAAATGCCTCTCATGCTCCTCTGGAGATTTGGAGTACACCAGAATATCATCAATAAAGACCACAACGAACTGATCTAGATAAGGCCTGAAAATCCGGTTCATATAGTCCATGAAAATAGCAGGTGCATTGGTTAGTCCAAAAGGCATCACCAAAAATTCAAAATGTCCATAGCGTGTTCTGAACGCCGTCTTTGGAATATCATCTGGCTTGACCCTTAGTTGATGGTAGCCAGATCTCAAGTCAATTTTGGAGAATAAGCTCGCTCCTGCCAATTGATCTAGCAGGTCATCAATTCTGGGAAGAGGATACTTGTTCTTAACTGTAAGCTTATTTAATTCCCTGTAGTCAATGCATAGCCTTAAGCTACCATCTTTCTTCTTGACGAACAGTACTGGAGCACCCCATGGCGATACACTGGGTCGTATGAAACCCTTCTCCAATAGCTCCTCAATTTGCTTCTTCAGTTCCATCATTTCGTTGGGAGCCATCCTGTATGGGGCTTTTGATACTGGTCCAGCTCCAGGTACAATGTCGATCGCAAACTCCACTTCACGTTCCGAAGGCAATCCCTGAATCTCCTTTGGAAAGACTTCAGGAAATTCATTGACTACAGGAACCTCCTCGATGCCTTCCTCCACTTCTGTTTGAACAGAAAAGAATACCACATATCCCTGACATCCTTTCCGTAGACATTTTTCTGCCTGAGCCTCTGTCACGAAGTTCAGTTGTACTTCTAGGCTCCGATCAGTGATCTTTGGACCAAGAACTAGGGTCTTGTTCCTGCAGTCCAACATCACATTATTGGAGGATAACCAATTTAAACCGAGTATGACCTCAATCTCCCGGAAAGGCATACAGATCAGGTCCAGGGTGGTATTGCAGTGCTCATAACGCACCACACTATTTAGACAAGCATCAGATGTGATCACCCTAGCGTTGGTGGGGGTTTTCACCTGTATATCATAACGTAACTTGCTGATCAGAAGGCCTAGGCATTTAGCACATTCATAAGATATAAAGGAATGACTTGCACCCGAATCAAATAGGGCAGTCACAGCATGATCATTGAGATAGATTGTACCTTGGATCATCTCAGATGATCGCTGAGCATCCTCTCTAGTGAGTGCAAATACTCGTCCCGTCGTCCTTGGCCTTGGATCAGTTATAGCTTGAGGACATTCCCTGGAAAAATGTCCGGGCTTTCCGCAGGTGTAGCATACATTCTGGCCCATCAAGCATGGTCTGTCACCATGATTCTTTCCACACTTTTCACATACTGGGGCCTTTGGATCCCGGTTATTGGATCTTCCGCGGAAATTTCCCCTATTAGGCCTCTTGGTCTGCCACGGGCGCTTTCTTTTCTTATAGCTGCTCCCACTGGCCGCTTCTTGATTCCGTCCGGCCTTATCAGGAGTCGCTTGATCTTTACTCCCAGATCTGGACAGCATTCTATGATTCATGCTGTTCTCAACGATTCGACATGCTTCCACAGCCTTATTGAACTGGCTGTATTGTTGGGGAGTTAACTTCTCCTTTAACATAGAATTCAGCCCTCGAATCATTCTTTCTGTCATCCAGCGTTCGTCATCCACTTGGCGTAGGTAAGTTGAATATTGGGATAGCCGGATGAACTTGGCCAAATATTCGTCAAAAGATTCTTTTTCTCCTTGTCTCAGCACAAGGAATTCAGCCTCCCTTTCATCTCTGACAGATTGAGGAAAATATTTCTCATAAAATTGCTCAAGAAATACTTCCCAGGTAACTGGAATATCTCTTGCTTGGAGAAGTAACTCTGTATTCTTCCACCATCTATCCGCATCCTTTTCCAATTGATAGATGGCCATTTGGGCCTTGGTTTCAGTCGGGCAGTCGAGGACCTTAAAGATCTTCTCTAATCTGCTGACCCAATTTTCTGCTACATGTACCTCAAATGTCCCTTCGAATATGGGAGGATTGTGTTTGCAAAATCGCACCATCCATTGTTGGATGCCAACTGCCTCCTCCCTTGATTCAACCCTTCTCTGGGGCTGTTCCGCCTGCTGTGGTACTTCTTCAGGTTCTCTACTGGTTGCTCCTGAAGGCTCTGGCGGTCTTAAATTATTTACAGCTGCTGCTACTGCCGCGGCTATGGCAGCATCTCTTTCTTGTTCATTTCGTGCTTGAGCAGCTCTCATTTCTTCTATCATCTTTTGTTGCTGTTCTAATCGTTCTAGAATCATTTGATTAAGGTTTCCAGCCTCTCGGGGTTCCTCAGCTGGAATAGTTCTCCTCGTTCGTACCATTTTGTTATACTTAAAAACAGAAGGGAATACGATAAATAACATAATTCCTTTTCATTTCATTTCACACATAATATACATACAGAGTATATGTACATATCACAGTACCATTCTAGTCTTTTATACATTAGAAATATTACTCTAATTTTTCTTAAACTTCATTCTAATATATTCTCCTACTAGGTAGATCCAGTCGGATATGGTACAATATGATTCTCTATCAAAATACTGGTCCAACTCCGATCTCCAGGTAGGAGTCTTCGGCAATACGTCATTCATAATTTCTAGCCAAAGCCCCATGGTTAACACATTTGGATCCCAGGCTTGATATATGGCTTTCACCCTTGTGATAAACTCCTGGTAGACCGAATAATCTTGATCTATGTTTTCGAACAGGGTCTGCCTCAACTCGTATAGTTGTCGGGCTAATGCTACCGAGCTCTCAAGTTGCTCTCTACTCAGGTTTCTCCCTGGGACCATTCTTACGATTAAACCTCCCAAATACATTTCTACTAGAGTCACTTCGGGCCTACTGGGACCTGGCGCATTACTCTGAACACGTACTTGGCTGGATCCTGAACTGTCTGTTATATTTAAGGGTACTGCACTTATGAGAATGGCAGGAATAGGGCCTTCTGTTATCATCACCTCCTGATCATCAATTGGAAAGTTTGATCCTACCGAGGAACTATCCTCCTCAGAATCACCAGCTACTGGAGGTGTCCAGAGGTCAGAATCATTGCTTACTATCTCTTCTTCTGAACTATCTGAACTAGAGACCTCTGGTCTTAATTCCCATTGGTTTACTGTAGTTTCAGACCCAAATCTATGTCTAGCCATCCTGCAAACACTAACTTAGTGTCAATTATGACGGCTTTATCATGGTATATCTTTCTATAAATCATCTACTCAGAGCATTTCTTAAGCCAGAATCCTTTGCTCTGATACCAAAATGTCACATCCTTATTTTTATACATCTTAGGGACCATACAGTAGCACTTAAACCACTTTCAGGGTCATTGAAGTCTAAACACTTAATCTGGAATTTTATTCATATCGAGTACTGTTCACTGTGGCAAATTCCAGATGAGTGACCTGATTTTGAAAATTCATAACTAATTCTAGAAAAATCGAAATGAAGTGGTTCAAGTTGCTACGTGAAGCTAACTCAAATATATTTCAGGGAAAAATCATTGGTTGACCAATCCTTGACAAATTCAACGTGAGTAAACGTTCAAATATTACTGTTCATCCAATGACTTTCTCCTGAATCCAGCATTCTGGTCCCAACTTTAACCATTTATATCTTTTCGTGTATACATCCAAATTAGACATTCTATATATCAAATTAAAGCTTAGTATGTCTACTGTATACCCTAAAAATTTAGTACATTAATTCAATCATTTACTATTTTTAATGATTTATCAAACATGAATGGGTCTTCACGAGTTACTGTTCACTGAGCCTATTTTCAGCATTTAGTCTTTACATACCCAAGCATACAACCAACACATATCAGTCATACAAGCCAGATAACAATTAATATCAAATAATCAACTGTTATATATCAGTGCATGATTAACTCTCTCATATTTTATTACATCCTTCTCTGTCTAAAATCCGGCAGCATAACTGCTACAATTCTTCTCTAGAAAATAACCGATGTTGTACCGATTCGGTAATTCCCTTGTGAGAACTACCATTCTACGTAGTACCCAGGAAAGACTGGATGAACCTTCTGGGTCCACTCACTTCCAGCCTCCTTAGACAGCACTACGTACACAGTACGTATCAGTTCCTTTCTTTGTTCCGTCTTCGTTGCCGGAATTTCGGCAGCCTACCGGCGTCTCTTAAGATTTCCAAATTTTATTTTGACAGAACCTCCCCTGTAATGTTATGTTTGGGAATGAGATTCAAAAGAATCCCAGTAACAATAATCATAACAAAATATGTAATGCAGAGTGACGGTGCTTGCTTGTGACTGTGTACAGATAAGTATGCTGCATGCTTCCATATTCAATAACATATGATCATAGCATTGGAATAGAGCTTCAAGCATAACATATAGGACAACAATCAACCAAACAAGGCAACACATCACAAAGACATTACATAAGAGCTAGGATTAGTTGTTACCTCAAAAGCAGTGCTTTAGAACTTCCCTACTACTTCCAACTTCACCAGAACTTCCTTACTTCTTTCTTTCTCTCACTTTCTCTCTCAAGAACTTCTTTCTTCTTCTCTTTCTTGCTTGCACCGAAATGAAGGGGGTAAGGGGGTATTTATAGTGTTGAGCAATGGCAATCTTGTAATTTTGAAGACTTATGATCCTGTGGTCCTGGTTTTTCCTGAATTTCCTATTTTTCTTTATTCCTTTTACCGCATCATGCATGACATCACTCAATGCCAACTCATGGGACACCTCACCTCCCACATTCTTCACATGGCGAAATTGAGAGGGAGCTAGAGCCTTCCGGAAGCTTTCCGGTCCACTCCGGTACCGGCCCGGTCCATCGCCTCGAAAAACGTGCTGTTTTCTGCACCTGATGTTTCTGAAGATCCTTATTATGTCTACTGACCTCACATTTAGTATCTAGACCCTTTATATCATTAACTTTTTAATACTGGGTCCAGACTCAATTACAGATCCCCTGCGAAATGACCAAAATGCCCTTGGTGCCCTATCTTGTCCTATTTTAACCCTAAGGGCAAAATCGTCATTTCACACCTTTCTGGACTCGGTCAAAGCTTATACTGGCTCTAGTCAACCTTATTTAGACATGTCTTGACCTCTGGGTCTGTCCAAAATGACCAGACTACCCTTTATTCATCTGCTGCCCTTTTTGTACAACAGAGGGGCATTTTCGTAATTTCGCACTTTTCCGGGGATATGCTGGACACTGGCCCACCTATCAGTCCAAGAGTCTTATTGGGCCTCTAATGGCGCCATTTTTGGGCTTCCTGGGTCCATTACCTGTATGGCACGCATTACGAGAAATCTTCCTTTAACACAGTTCATTGAATATTTTAACTATTATTTACCGATTATACACCTTTTTCGGACACCGGCTCTTTTCCCCAGATACAGTGTCCAACTGTGTTCAGGCATCCTTGGGGGTTATAACGGTCATCTGACCGAAGTCATTCGATCGCATTTAGCCCCTTTAAAAATACCGATAAATCTCCAACCCGGATCCCTGGAGGCCTCACACTCCCGTCTGGAATTTTTATTTTGTGAATAACTTTTCCTACAGACCTCCTATCGGTATCCTGTCAGTTTCCCGACATCCGCCCCATAAGAGTGCATCATCCTGTATTTTCTCACTTATATCTGAAACCTAGGGTATCCGGTATTAATTTTTATAACTTTTGGACGATCAGTCCATTTCTGGCTATCTGGAGTCTTCAAAAATTCCGGTATTAGGCTTGGTTACCCGGCGTCCCCTGCCCTACCTTCTGGTAGAATCTGGGACTGAAATGCTGTCGGGCGGTGCAAACCACTTCTGGCCTATTTTCTTTAATTATACTTTAGCCCCAAGGAACTTTTCCTTCTTTATAATTAAGTCCCTTAATTTGGCTAAAATTACCCTTTAAGACCCCACATTTTTGTCTACCTTTCCTTCCTTACCTTAAACTTTCCATATTTGCATTTAAGTCCTTTCTTTTCCTTTCTTTTGCAATTTAATCATTTTCTTTACATAAAGGACCACATCTTTTTCCTGAAACAGAGCTCATATATTCCGTTTATTCTGTACATAGGAACCAGTACAGAAAATTAAGGATATTACACTTTTGACCAAGTGATCATAAACCCTATGTTCGGGCTTAGTGGTTTTTCATGAGGAGGAATGTGAATGGTCAAGATTAAATTTGTCCCTCACATTCGTAGAGAGATATTACTGGGCCCCTCGATGAGTGAGTCTGAGAAATGTATGGCCATACTGTAATGGAAAGGTAGTTCCATTCCTATAGTCAGACTACTCAGGGATCGAGAAAGTAACGGTCAGGAACAGGAGGATGACGTTCTCCATGCCTTATCCATGACCGAAATATCGTATGACAAAAGGGACGTGATATGGTTGTATGAAAGGTTATATCATTTATCGATCCTCATATGATTTAGGTAGTCATAATGTTTTGCTAGAGACCGCTTACGACTTGTGGGTCAGTAAAATAACTGGCCCACTGTCAACTTCATATGGGCCTACAGGGTCGCACACAAAATAGCCCAACTCGAGCTATGATGTCCAGGTTCATTGAATCTAAGACATGTCTTGATTCAATGAATAATCTAGGGTGGATTTATATATTTTATATATATATATATAAATTTGTATATATATATTATATATAATATAAGAGATATTAGCAAGATTTAATTTATAAGGATAAATTAAATCTCTATCACTTTTGAATTTGAATTTAAATTGATATGATCTATTTGAATTTAAAATTTAAATTGATATGATATCTCAAATTTGATTTATGAGAATAAATCAAATATAAATCTGTCTTATCTTTATTTTAAATTAAATAAGTAGGTGAATTAAATCTGTGGGACAGATTTAATAAAAACCATATTTATTTAATTAGTTTCTTATCAAATTATGCAATATATGATATTGTATTAATTTCAAAATTAATATAAGATTAATTCTGAAACTCAGCCCAATTAGAAGCCCGATAGCATCCTATATATTTGACATTAGGGGCTAGAGTTCAACACACAAGAGAAAAAGGGGCAAGGAGAGTGCAAAAGGTTTGCAGATAAGAAATTGCTAAAATAGAGACGTTGAGGACGGATTCTTGAGAAAGCCCTAGAGGGACAAGAGGCGTTAGCACGTCGTTTGTGGTTGGAATGCTGTTCATGTGGATACCGGTAAAGGAAGTCGATCTGAGTTGTCGACTTCTTGCGATCGAGAAAAGAGCACCAGGTACGATGATAAGTGCGACCAGTTGACACAGAGGTCGCGACTAAATTGGCATCTTAACATCAGAAATCCAAAAAGAGACTACAAGCCGTGACTAGAAGCAGAGGAAGTCGCGACTGACAACTCCAGAGGCTACAGGTCGTAACTAGTAGCAGAGGAAGTCGCGACTGAAATCTCCAGAGACGACAGGTCACAACTAGAAGCTTAGGAGGTCACGACTGAAAACTCCAGAGGCAAAGAGTCGCGACTAGTGGATATGGAGGTCGCGACTACAGCTCGAATACCGAAGGTAACATTTCTTTCTCCTTGACTTAAACACACTCGGTAGATCCTGGCAGGGAATGGAAAATTGTGTGCATATGTGTAGATGATTGAAGCTCTATTTCTATGATTACTTTGGCCAATTGTATTTCATATGATACATGGAAGCATGCTTATTACACTATGGTAATACTTTCACAAGCAAGCACAAGTATTTACATTAATACATGCATTGTTTAGTACCATTTGCTACTGAGATTTCCCTCAAAATCTCACCCCATCCATGTAATCCCAATCCCCATAGGTTTATGAATGAGGAAAGAGGATGAAGAAGCATGAAGAGGAGTTAGGGATTGGTCAATGTAAATGTTATATGATGTTATGTAAAGAATTCTTGCAAGTAATGATGTTGTATGCTTAGTTTAAGCAATAATGTTTATGATATGAGGGAAAATAGTAAATGATAGAATAAATGTATGAAATTTTACAGACAATTAATTAACATGTCAAGCTTTGTTTTTACACTAAGAACACCTTATTTCGATGTCTGTACAAAGAGAACCAATTTTCCAAAGATGGGGACCAGAATCTGTTTCAGAATTTTTGACAAAATGAACAGTAAAATTTAACGAATAAACTGTATCAATGTACAAAACATTTGGTCAAAAAATTATTTTTTACTTAAATTTAAAGATGTTAGATTTGAGTATACTTTTGAACCACTTCATTTCAATTTTTCTAGAATTAATTATGATTTTTTGAAGTTCATCGCCGAATCTAGAATACCATATGAACAGTAACTCGCTAAGAGTAAAAATTTTAGATTTAGCTAATGGACTTCAAATGTCATATAAGTGGTCCTAAATGCTACCGAATGGTCCCTAAGGCGTACGAAAGTAAGGATGTTGCAGTTTTCATGACATTTTTAAGAGTTTTATTGTAACTTTACCATTCATTTCATGCCTTAATTAGTTTGATTTATGAGAATAAATCAAATATAATTCTGTCTTATCTTTATTTTAAATTAAATAAATAGGTGAATTAAATCTGTGGGACGGATTTAATATAAACCATATTTATTTAATTAGTTTCTTATTAAATTATGCAATATATGATATTGTATTAATTCAGAATTAATATAAGATTAATTCTGAAGCCCGACCCTATTAGAAGCCCGATAGCTTCCTATATATTTGACATTAGGGGCTAGGGTTCTACACATCTCTACACACACATTCAGACGTGAGAAAAGGGGGCAGGGAGAGTGCAAAAGGTTTGCAGATAAGAAACTGCCGAAATAGAGACAGTGAGGACGGAATCTCTAGAAAGCCCTAGAGGGACAAGAGGCGCTAGCACGTCGTTCGCGATTGGAACGCTGTTCGTGTGGATACCGGTAGAGGAAGCCGATCTGAGCTGTCGACTTCTTACGGTCGACCAGACACGAAGCAAGGTCGCGACCTATTGACACTGAGGTCGAGACCATACGGGCATCTGAATGTCAGAAATCCGAAAAGAGGAGACAGGTCACGACTTGAAGCTGACGAGGTCGCGACTACAAACTCCAGAGACGTCCGGTCGCGAAGAGAAGCAGAGTAGGTCGCGACTAACAACTCCAGAGGCGACAGGTCGCGATTAGAAGTTGAGGAGGTCGAGACTAAAAGTTCCAGAGGAGAGGAGTCGCGACTAGTGGACACTAAGGTCACAACCAAAGCTCGAATACCGAAGGTAACACTTCTTTCTCCTTGACTTAAACACATTCGGTAGATCCTGGCTGGGAATGGAAAATTTTTTAAAGTTAATTTCCACTGCGTGTCTTCCAATTCCCTTCAGATGATTGGTTGAAAAATCATATCATGAAAACTTTGGAAATCATTTTTCTTAAATTCACAAGAAGAATTGAAATTGTTTACCATTGAAAGATTTTGAGCTCTGAATGATGATCATCATATTCACAGGCATTAAGCTCTTCTACTTGATTCTCTTCTTCCTACTGTTCTATGTTGACAGATACATGGAAGTCAGTTTGAATTTCTCTTTTAATGCTCTCTGCTTCTAATTGCTGATTGGTAGAGAATTTGCAATTGTCAACTATTGATGAATTGTCAATACTTTCAACACAAGGGTCAAAGGAATAAGTAGATTCAAGATATTGAAAATGTCTCTGACCTTGGAGCAAAATTTGATTTTCAAATAATCTTTTTCAGACACAACATTAAATAAAGTTTTCATTGCTATAAGATTTAGGGAAAATAGTTTCTTTTCATTTTCATTCCAATCCTTTCTTGTTAAAAATAAATTCATTTGAAAGGATTTTCCTCATATCAAAATCAAGAGTTTTAAAAAATATGGTCATCCGACCTTTCCAATACAAAAACTCATAATTTTCTAAAATAGGAGGAATGGTAAAATCAAAACCTTCATAAAGCATTTCACTGACAAATCTAGCCATGATCTTTTCATTTGAGATCGTTAGATCCTTTAAACAAGTGACATGCTCTGGTACCAAATGTTAGTTCTAGGTAGATAGGCTGGATCACCCAAGAGGGGGTGAATTGGGTATTCGACGAATTTTAAAAACTTTTCGAAACTCTTTTGAAATATGATCAGTGATACAAATCAACTTGAAAAACTCTGGTCAGATATTGGAAATATATTACAGAAAATCAAAGAGTTAAGGAAGAGAGAAATTGTACGACAGATTTATCCTGGTTCGGTCTTCCCTTGATGTATGTCTAGTCCTTAGCTCCCCACTGAGATTTTCAATCCACTATTTTCCAAGATTGTAACAGGCTCTTTGTAACATCCTGATTTTTGGTCTAGGAGAACTGGTAAGTAGTATGATATGGGCAGGCTGCTAAACCCGTAGTCCCAGGGTAGTAATTTGATATGGGCGCATCACTTACCTGTATTTTGTAGGAATTCGAGGGATGAGCTAAGTCCTTCAGGATTTAAAGATGGGTTAAGTCTTTAACCTACAGAATCGGGACAGTTCACCTAGGTTCAAAATGAGGAATGTGAGGAATATCCTAAGTCTTAAGCCTAGGAATTCTGCAGGTAGCTTGATATGGGCTGGCTCTTGTGTAAGATAACCTGATATGGGCAGGTTGTCAAGCCTTTCAAGTAACGATGACTCCCGAAGAGTTTAAGAGATGAGTTATTGAAAGAGAATTTCTAGAACTTAAGATGAAGGATGAGAAGATGAGAATAGATGCCAGAAAGAGAATGCAGGGGCAAAATTGTAATTTTGGAAAAGATCGGGCTGGTAGCCGATGAGTACCATATTTTGCTAGAAAATAGAGAAAATTATGCTGATCATTTCACTGAACTATGAAATGTGCATATGAGGTCTCTATGTGTATGAAAGAATTAGAAATGTGACCAGGGATAAAATGGTCATTTTGGAAAAGTGTACGCGTGAGCACTTTTTCAGACCAAAACAGCCCGGTCCGGATAAAATATCTGAAAATACCGGGAGATAGAGAAACGGATTCCGGGTTGAATGAGGGGTCACAAAATTTTGATTTGAGGTCCCGATTTTTCTGTAAAAATTCCGGAAGATAGGAATTTACAGTTATAATCGGTAAAAGAAAAGCAGTCCCGATAGGGATGATCGGACTGTGGCCAGGGGGCCGTATAGTGTTTCTAAGGCCTTTAGTGACACCAGGGAAGGCCCAGGCCCATTAGATCAGTCCAGTGGTAAAAGGGGCCGGTGTCCGGGAAAAAGGTGCGAAATGACGAAAATGCCCCTATGTTATAGAACAGCTGAAGAATGAGTAAAGGGTATTCTGGTCATTTGCCTAAGGTTAGACAGTCTAGGGAAGTTATCTGGATAGTTGACCAGGGTCAAAGAATACTCTGGTAAGATGGAAAAAGACAATAATGCCCCTAGACCTAATAAAGTAAAGAAAGAGAGACTAAGGGCATTTTGGTAATTTGCCAACGGGTGTTTCTTGGGAATCGTGCCATCAGAGTACTTGGGCTGGATCAGAGACCCAAGATGATATTCCCAGGCCCAAAAACGCAGGCCCAGTGATTCAGGGGGAAAAGTGACATTAAAATAATGATTTAATGACTTTTCAGTAAAGTTACTCGGTTGGCACGATAACCGAGGAGGTGATCAGATAAAGTTCGGGACTTATCTGGATAGCATTGGAAGGCGTGAAAGGTCCCTTCCAGATGCCACATGGAGTCATCTTAGAGGCAGAAGAAAAGTTAAGGACACGTGGCAAGATCTCAGCCCTGATTCCGATGCAAGACTCTGGAACTATCTGGAAATGCTGAGTCAGCTGATGAGGTGTCCTAGGATTTAGACATGTGAGAAATGTGCTGTTGAGGTGTCCGCTGAGGTGTCCACTGAGGTGTCCTGGATGATGCAGTAAAAAGGAATAAGAGAAAATAGGAAATTCCAGGAAAAACCAGGACCACAAGTTCATAAGGCTCAAAATTACGAAAATGCCATCGAAGGAAACTATAAATACCCCCTCCCCATTTATTTGCATCACGGTTTTGGGCAAGAAAGAGAGAGAAAGAAGAGAGAGAAGGAGAAAGAAAGAAGAAAGGAAGTTCTGGCGGAACTGGAAGCAGTATAGAGATAGTAGAATTCTGCTAAGCTTTTGAGGTAGTAACTAATCCTAGCTTTTATGTAATGGCTTTGTGATTTGATGTGCTATTGTTTGGTTGGATTGTTGTCTTATATATTATGTCTGAAGCTCTACTGCAATGCTATGATCATATGTTATTGAGTATGGTAGCATGCAGCATACTTATCTGTACACAATCACAAGCAAGCACTGTCACACTGCATTACATATATTGTTATGATTATTTACTACTGAGATTCCCCCAAATCTCATTCCCCATATCTAACCCATTAAAGGGAGATTATGTTGAAGTGAATTCTAAGAATTTTGAGAGACGCCGTTATGCTGCCGAATTTAAAACTGAACATCAGAATATGATAAGTACTGTGTACGTAGGTGCTGTCTAAGGAGGCTGGAAGTGAGTGGACCTAGCCGGTTCATCCAGTCTTTCCTGGGTACTTACGTAGAATGGTAGTTCTCATGAGAGAATTACCGAATCAGTACGGTTCAGTTCTTTGTACAGATGAAGCTTAGCGGTTATACTGCCGAAATTCGAGCAGAAAAAGATGTAATAGAAATATGAGAATTTTGTGTATGACTTGTTGTATAACATTTTATTATTTAATAATAAATATTGTTTGTCATGTTCAATTTGCAAATGAGAAATAAAAGAGAAATTCGCAGGTCCTGAGGTAGTAGGGTTCTGTCCTAAGTTTGACCTAGTAAACGAAGGAGTTTGGCCACAAAATTTGGTGAGCCGGTTGTACACATCTGGGGCATTACGTGGATAGGTAATAAGCCATGTTTGGATGTGTAGAATGAGATTAATCAGTTCTCAAATTAAAGGTTCAGAATAAGGAACTTAAGAGTAGAAATTTTAATTTCTGGGCTTAAGTTAAGATATGATCGAGCTAATATCGCTTTCGTAAGTGTACTCTGAGGGGTCTAAGGGAGGATGTTTCACTCTTGTAGCCCTTAAAACTTCAATTTTTATGGCTAATTGAGAACCACCTCAATCTGGAGATTACACCATACTTTGGTGGCAACTCTTCCCCTTAATCAGATATAAGCAAATTCTGACCTTGAATCCCCTGATTCTAAGGTTTGCTCTCATAGAGGTAAAAAAATGAAGGGTGAATCTAATTCTCTCAGATAGAGTGAATGGTGAACATTGTAGGTCAAAACATTTTTCTCTCTCAAAAGAATGATACATTATGAAAAGGAGAGTTGAATGTTTTTTGTGTAATTATGTTCATATCTTTTCTCTTTGATCCGTCATTGTTCTCCTTTGTCATCCTTTTTTGCCAACCTGTTAACTTTGAATGCTCTTCTATTTATAGTTGATCTTTTGACCGTTGAGTATGATTTCTGTTGAGGCTTTCTTTCAATGAGATTTCTTTTCGTTGGAAATATGACAGTTGAACTAGCCGTTGAGGCTTTTGACACCAAGTGTCTTTTTGTCGTTGAATGTCTGTTGGTTTTGATCTAGGTCTAATCTCATTTTTCTCTGACATTGACAGAATCTAAACTACTGATATTAATCCTGTAAATATTTTATTTAATTCACATGTTAACTGATAAAGATACGAAGTGGGGATTGATAAAATGAATTTAAGTTTAAATAAACTCAATCACAATAGCAATGATAGTAGAATAATGCATGTTCAATCAGATAAATTTATATTTGATAGCCCAATAATTGATCAAGTGTAATCAATTCAGTTATAAATACTTCAAGATCTAATAAAGATTCTGTTTGTTTTAAAAAATTATGCTGTATTAATCGACTACTAATCTGAATTAATTCGATCAATGATTTGATTAATGTGTGAAATAGAAAATAGAGCATCACACTAATCAATTATTCAAGCATATATAATGTACTTTTATAAAGACAAGTTTCTCAAAAGGTTTATCATGAAGATTGATGAGAAACATAAGCATATTATCACTTAAATCAATCATATGTAATTTATAAATAGATGAAATCAGTTTCAGTTTAAACATAGAAGGATATTTGAAATTTCTAAAGTTAATTGATTAATATAAGTTGATCAAATACCTAGTCAATTAATGTCTATGGAAGAATTTGATCAGAAAGTATTTTCAACACAGATTAATCGAACAGTTAATCTGTTAATATAAATTAATCGATTAGCCAATCGATTAATAGCATTATCTTTATTCAATTGAAAATCTATTCTCACTAGATTAATCGAATATCTAATCGATTAATTATAATTAATCCATTAGTCAATAGATTAATTGGCCTATCAATTCAATTCCAAAAGGCAATCTCTTGACATTAATCAAACATTTAATCGATTAATGGTCACTCATTAATCGATTAATTGATATTCCTTTGTAGCACATAACGCTAGCTTTACATTAATCTAATAACCAATCGATTAATTGTTATCATTAATCGATTAAATATCATTAATCGAATGACTAATTAATTAACTCCTTCTTCTTTTCTTTTTAACTTCATTTGATTAAAAACACATTTTCATCACTTTAAAAAACACTTTTCACATCATTAAACAACTTAATTCTTTGTTCTCTTTTGACATCATCAAAACATATAGAATCTAACACACTTTTGTCCCTGAATTTGCCAAATTTCACTTTAGTCCCTTACTACAAATAATTAAAATTTAAGTTTAGTATTGAAATCTCAAAACTCAATTTAGGTCCTTTTCTATTTCCCTTTAATTTTCTATATTTACATACTTGCCCCCAGAGACTTTTCATATACATCTAAGCCCCTGTACTTTTATTATTTATAGTTTAATCCCCCAAAACTCTTTGTATATTTTTGGGACTTCTACTTAAAGGGGCCAGGTAGCCTATCTACTTTAGGCTACTTTTTTGGTCTTCTAGGCTAAAAAATTGGGATATTATAGAATCTCACCCTCCCATAATAGGTTAATTATAATGGAAGACTTATGCATGATGTAGGAACCCAATAATGGAAGAAGGAAAGTATATAAATTAATGTTTTGGCATGTTGTATAAATTTTCCATTGACGTAAATGCTATATAAATTGCCTATTTAAGTGATAGAAATATATAAAATAATTATGGTACATTTACATGATGTATATAAATTTATGGGAAATGAAGTTGATGGTTTATTAATGATGTAACATCCTTACTTTTGTACGTCTTAGAGACCATTTGGTAACATTTAGAATCACTTACAAGACCTTGGAAGTCCACTAGCTAAATCTGAAATTTTTACTCTTCTCAAGTTACTATTTATATGGTATTCCAGATTCGGTGACGAACTTTAGAAAATCATAATTAATTCTAGAAAAATAGAAATAAAGTAGTTCAAATTCTATTCGAAGCTAACATCTCAAAATTTAAGGAAAAAATAAGTCTCAGACCAAATGATCAGCCAATCAATACAGTTTAATCGTCAAAGTTTACTGTTCATTTGGTCAAATTTCTGAAAAAAGTTTCTGGTCCCTAACTTTGGAAAATTCGTTCTCTTTGTACAAACATCTAAATAAGGTGTACTTGGTGTCAAAACGAAGCTTGACATGTTAACTAAGTACTAATAAAACATCATACATTTATTTGATCATTTACTATTTTTAATTACAGCAATTATTATGCTGCTTCTAAGCATACATTACATAAGTCATACATAACATTAAATACAATCAATCATGCCATCTATCCCCTAACTCCTCTTCTTGCATCTTCATCTTCTTCCATATTTGAAGAATCTGTTGGTGTTGGGGTGACATGGAGAGGGTGAGAGTTTGGGGGAAATCTCAGTAGTAAACAGAAACCATACAAGGTATGCAACTATATGCTTGATGTTACTATGTGTGCACTTAATGATCATACTTGCATAATGATACTTACATGCTTCCATGTCCCTTAATTATAACCTATGGCCATAGTATAAAAAGAAACAGAGCATTACTTAATCATACATGGTTCACATAATCAAAGTAAGTAAACATCACATAAAATATCTAAGCAACATAAGCATACAAGTAGGTAAGTTCACTACCTTATACTCTTTGCTTTCCTTATCCTTTTCCTTTACCTCTTGCTTTCTACTTCTCCTTGAGGTGTGACTTCCCTCTTTGAGCACACAAACCAAATCCTAAAGTAACTTGCAGTACTATTAACTCATTACAATCCAACTTCCTTGAACACTGAACTTTATCTACTAAAGTAACTTTCTTTAATCTTTGTTAATTAGCTTGATCTTTGGATCAATTGATTGACTTTACCCTACACAATTTGGCCTTTTGAATCTATTTAAAAACTCATAATTCAAAAATTCTAGCAGCTGCACACTGTTATGGACAAAATTGCATACCTTCCCTTTTTCTTTCAAAAAATCTCATTTTGATTCCAATGCTTCCAATACTTGTTTATCTATTTCATCCCACATAATTTTTTATTTTAAAACCATTGGAAGCATCTAAATCATGAAATTCCAATCATTGTTCAAGTGTGTGAACAGTAATAGAGAAGACTTCAAAAAGTACAACTTTCAATTCCAATACTAACAAGGTTCCAACCTATCCAATCCTACACAAAATCATATTTTAAATTCAATGGAAGCATTAAATAATTGAAATTCCATCTTCTCTTATCCAGAGCAGCCTTGGCCGAAAGGCCTCAAGAAAGAGCAAAGTCAAGAATATCAACTCAATTCAATAACCAATCATCAAACTAGCTTTTGTAAGTATCTTCTACTTGATTCTAACTTGCTTTTCTTCTTTCTTCATTTCTGTCTGATTTGGACAGCAAGTTTATCAAGAGAATATCTCACTTTTCTACTATTAAAACTTAGGTTTCATCCTTCCAAAACACTTACAAATAAACTAGGAAGGATTACATACCTTAAGCTCTAGCTAAAGTGCCTTGAATCTCCCTTTGCCTTGCTTGAGTTTCCATTTGGCCATAGTTTCTCCAAGGTTCAAGAGGGCATAGTTTTACAAGGAAATGGAGGGGTATTTATAGCTAAAACTTTGGCATCTTGGGACAAGGATATCCTTCCTTCAACTAATTTTTACAACTCCTTAATCTTAAATATTATTGGCTACTTAATTCTTTAATCTTCATTAACTTAATTCTTATGTTATTTTAATAAATTTTAGCACATGGGATAAGGTTTCTTTATTCTTCTTGATGCCTTATGTCCCTTGATATGGGTCCCACCATGTGCTCCTTGGCTTCCTCTTAAAGCTCCTTGATTTTCCTTTGATTTTTTTATTTAAAAAATTAATAAAATATCCAAAATTGACTTAAGATCCAAGGCTTGATATTGGGCTTATTGGGCTTGTCTAGGAGGCTATATTGGGTCTCTTGTAGGTCCAATAGCTAATTTGCACAAATCTCAAAGCATTTTCCCTATACCGATATTCTTAAATCACCCGATTTTTTAGATAAATGCTAGACACCTCTTTTATTATCTTTGACATTTTTAGAAATTTATTCTAATATAAAATGAATTACTTGTAAAGTTTCATAATTTTCTGAGACCCAGAAGCCTTGATAAAAAATTCTCTACATTTCCTTTAACCATTTATCGGTGTCTAATTTCACCTTAGATTTCATAATAACTTCTACAGGAATCCTTTTTTACTTCTATCAGTTTCATAAATTCTTATATTAATTATAAGAATTTATTACCAAATTTTATCTGATTATGAGGTATAGAGGATACTGTAATAATTTCCTAACTTTGAAAATTAATATCAATTTATCGGGACGTCAAATCAAAATTCTTTGTGTGTAAAACTGATCAGAATAACTTTCTCTATTTTATGGTAAAATTTGGGATTAAAATACTTCTGGACAATTTTTGGCATTTTCTTGCTCAACTTTTTATAATTACTATTTTGCCCCTGAACTTTTGGAAATTGCACTTTAGCCCCTCGACTTTTTATAATTACACTTAAGGGTCCAAAGCTTATGTATACTTCCATTTTGCACCATAAAACTTTTAGAACGTTCACTTTAGTCCCTTTCTTTTCTAAAATGTCCATTATATCCTTAGAAACTTTTATTAATTACAATTTAGTCCCTAGATTTTCACTAAATTATAATTTAGTCCTTTTACTTTACAACTTTATTTAATTATTATCTTTTCTTTCTATTTATTATCACAATCCCTTCCAAACATCTTTTCTCTATCAGTCTTATACAGATAGGGAAAAATTGGGATATGACAAATGCTGGAATAATTTATGAGAATTAAAACCAGAAGTGTAATGGTTAAAACATAGGTCTAGACCAATTCTGTTGTGACTCCAGTTTGACCTAGTAAATGGATTCATCTGGCCCTAAAATTTTATGAGCATGTAGTACACGTCTTGATATTTAAATGCACAGGTAACACGCCTCATTTGGATGTGTATACTAAGAAAAATATATTTCCAAATCTGAGGGTTAGAATCTGGAATTTCCAGAATTCACCATATGAAGAGTAAACTTTAATGAATTAACTGTATTGATTGGATAAGCAAACGACTAGTTTTATTTTTTCCCTTAAATAGTATTGAAAGAGATTTAATTATAGCTTTGAAACATCTCCATACTATTTTTCTAGATTTAGTTATGATTTTCAAAGTTGGACTACCGATCTGGAATTTACCACATGGATAGTAACAGATGACCAAATTAAAAAATTTTAGTTTTTGGGCTAAAGTAATATTTTTTCTAGTTAAATGTGCTTCCGAATACATACTTTGTGGGGTTAAAAGTATGATATTTCAAAGTACCTTGAACAAAAAGTTAGGATCTCGTTTCCATAATAACATTATGCTATTGACCCCTCTGACCATGGCTTATTTTGAACATAGTACCTATAAGTTAATATTCTATTAATAATTCTAAGCAATTGAAATAAAAAGTGAATTGAAAATGTAGGGATAAAAGATCATTTGGTACCTCTCTATAGGGTACATCCATTGATATTGAATTAACCCAGTGACATTTGCTTCTCGTACAAGGTGGACGATCAAGTAGACCATGAATGTAAAAGATGATGGAGGAAATATCATCTCCAAGTGACAATGTAATAATTATTTAATTTTATAGCTGATCTAGCTCTTCAGGTATCAAGACCTTCGCACACAACTTCCTGAAAAATAAACACAACTCCACCAAAATCAGCGATACATTAGAAGGAAGTGTGTTTCTCAAAGTCAATATGAGTAACTATTACATAAGAACATGTGAGTCATGACTCTTTAACCTATTAACCTTTCAAGCCTACAGATAGATACACCTTGAGATATTGCTAGAATATCCATCAAGTACTTTTATGTTCTTTAGTGTCAAAAGGAAGATATCTTCATCAAGGTGAATTTAGTTAGTTGGAACTTGCCATTTTCATCAGGCCAAGCCTCTTTTAAGAATTCCCCAGGCCCGTCAGTCTTTTCTAGTTGCGAGATGGTCATTGGACTTTTTGGCTTTGTTGAGTAACATATATATCCCATTATCACACACATTCTTCTCAACGTTGCAGGAAGACATATATATCACATTATCAAGGTTGTACGGATGTTAAACAGTCACTTCTCATATAAGTCGTACGTCTTAACACTTTCCGTCCATAACTCCATCAATTCTTGTATCAATGTTTGCAGGTAGACGTCTATATCACTCCCCAGTGCTTTATTGCCAGGAATGATCATGGAAAACAAAAATAAGTTATGTTTCATGCACATCCAAGGTGGTAAATTGTAAAGAATTAATACTACTGGCAGATACTGTAGCTTGTGCTCATGCTTTTGAAGGGATTAAAATCATATGTTGCCAACACAAGATGAACATTTATAAGATCACTGGTAAAGCCTAGAAATTTTACGACAAATGCTTTCCATGCCTCTTAATCTCGTGGGTATCTTAACTTTCCATATGAATTTTGCTCAGTCATATGCCACCTCATGTGCTCAGTCATTATTGATGACATATGCATTCTTTGCAACCTTGATTTCAAAGGAAAGTACCTAACAATCCAATGTATTGAGAACTACATTAAATTTCATTCAGATACCTAACAAGTAACACATTATATTGCAATAAATTGTACCTTAGAATTTTGGCCAGTTTCTTCTACTTTTTGTAATATCCCTAATTTTCTGTAATGATTTGTATGTACAATTTGTACGTAATATATGTGAGATTTTCTAAGAGAAATGTGGCCATTTATGTAAAGAAAGGGATTGAATTGAAAAAGGGAGAAAATGCAAGGACTCAAGTGAAATTACAAAAGTTTTAAGGCCAAAATAGAAAGTAGACAAAAATGTTGGGTCCTTAAGTGTAATTTTAAAAAGTTGAGGACATACATGTAATTTATGAAAAGTTCAAGGGCAAAAGTGTAATTATGAAGAACTTGGACCGAAAACAGGCCAAAAATGCCCAGAATCATATCAGACCGAAATTTTACCAGTAGATAGAAAAAATTATTCCGGTTAGTTTGACGTGAAACAAAATTTCGATTTGAGGTCCTGAAAAATTGATATAAATTTTTAAAGCCAGATAAAATTATTACAGTATTTTTTAGATCTCAGAATCAGGTGAAATCTTACAGTAAATTCCTACAATTAATATAAGAATTTATAAAATTGACAGGATCAGAAAAGGGATCCTGTAGAATTTTTAATGGAATTTACAGTAAAATAAAATATTCGATAAATATATCCGGGAGAGGTTCCTAGGGATTTGTACCATAAAGGTAGTGGACCCTATAAAGGCCCAAAAATGGTGCCATGGAGGCCCAATAAAGTGACTAGACTGATAGGTGGGCCAATGTCCAGAGGAACCCCGGAAAAGTGCGAAATTACGAAAATGCCCCTGTGTTGTACCAAGGAGCAAGAGATAAATGGAGGGCATTTTGGTCATTTTAGACCAGCCAAAATGCCAAGACAGGTGCAGGAAGGGTTAGTCAGAGTCAGTATATGCTCTGATAAGGTACAAAGAGGTGTGGAATAACAATTATGCCCTTAGGGTCAATGTAGTGCAAGAAAGGGCACCAAGGGTATTTTGGTTATTTTCCAAGGGATCTATAATTAAGTCTAGACCCAGTATAAGAATGTCAATGATAGAAAGAATCTGGATACTGGATTTAAGGTCAGAAAACATATTATGGAATCTCAAAAAAATTAGATTCAGAAAATAGTCTAGTTTTTGGGGAATCGGACTGAGCCGGTACCGGATTGGACTGGAATTTTTCCAGAAGCTTCTCTCCCTTAGAATGGCACCATGTGTCTTGTGAGGTGTCCCCTTGATGATGTCATGGATGATGATGTCATAATTATTAAAGAAAAGTTAAATCCAAGAATAAATCTAAGCCATTAAATCAAATAGTGTACAAAATGATCTTGGCCATCTATTTTCCATAAAATTTTCTATAAATACCCCCCAAAATCTGATGCAAAACTGTGGCTCTTAGCAACCTTGGGGAACCTCTTGCAAAATGAAAACTCAAGCCAAGACAAAGAAGAATTCAAAGGCCAAAGTTCAAGCAAGCTAGAGATTAAAGGTAAGCAATTTATCCTAGCTTATTTTCCTTTGATTTGGGAGCTTGAACTTAGGGTTTCCATGGAAGAAAGTTGGGTTTTCTCTAAGGTATATATGCTGTCCAAAACATTAGATGAAAGGAGAAAGAAGAAATTAAAGTTAGAGATATGTGATTGAAGCTTAAACAAGCTAGTTAGATGATTGGTTGTTAAATCAAGTTGTTGTTCTTGACTTTACCATGAATGAAACATTTTGGGTTGCACTGTTCATGTACTGTTCATGATAGAAAGAGATGGAATTTCAATGATCTAATGCTTCCATTGAGTTTATATGATGATTTTGTGTAGGATTGGGTAGGTTTTGAACCTTGGAAGCATTGGAATTGAAAGTTGTAATGTTTGGAATTCTTCTCTATTACTGTTCACTCGTATGAACAGTGATTGGAATTTCATGATTTTGATGCTTCCAATGGTTTTAAAATAAAAAGTTGTGTAGGGTAAAGTAGAGAAACAAGTATGGGAAGCATTGGAATCAAGATGAGAATTTTTAGAAGAATTGTGCATGTTTTTCAAATATGTACAGAATAGTGCATAGGAGCTAGAATTTCATGATTCTAAGCTCATAAATGGATTCAAAAGGTGAAATTGTGTAGGGTAAGGTCAAGACATCAATTGATTCAAAGGCCAAGTCTATTGGTAAAGATTAAAGCATGTTATGTTAGTTAAATGTTCAAGAGAGATAGTCTTGAGTAATGCTTGAGTTCATGGTCCTAATGAATTATGTGATGAATATGAATGTACTTAGGACCTTGAAACATCCAAGAAGATATTGAGAAGTGGTTGACAGAAAGGTTTCATGGTTGGAAAGCTTAGGGAGAAAGTGCAAGAATAAGGAAGAAATTTTAAGTTTAAGGTAGTGGACTTATCTCTTTATGTGCTTGACGTGGTATGCTTATGTATTGACATGTATATGATATTTAAATGATGTTGTGACATGAGAAAAGATGTTGAATATGTTATGAAAAACATGTTTCCCATGGCCATGCATTTTTATGCAAAGTTTATAGCATGATGGCATGTCACTAATTAAAGAAAGTTTAATGAAATTACATATCATGCATTAGCATCCATCTTGCATATTTAAGTGGTAATGTTTGCTACTGAGATTCCCTAGAACGTCACCCTCCCACAACCAACCAATTTAGGTCAAGCATGAAGGGAATGTATGCATGAAGAAGAGCTAAAGAATGGGAGAAAGAAAATGAAGTAATGGATGTCTTAGTAGATTCCATGAATTTTCATGTATGTAAGGTTATGTAATATGCCATTGTATGTAAAGAATATGTATGAATTAATTATGGCATAACCTCATGATGTATATGAATACATGGGAGGAAAAGTGAAGGTTTATGGATGCTGGAACAATTATTTAGAATTGAAGAAAGGAAACTGAAATGGTAAAAACGTAGGTATTGAAGCAGTTTTGTTGTGGCTTCAGTCTGACCTAGTAAATCAAGGAATTAATTCATGAAATTTTGTGATCGTATAGTATGCATCTAGATATTTAAATGCATAAGTAATATGTCTCAATTGGACGTGTATATCAATAGAAACGAATTTCCAAAGTTAAGAAATAGAATCTGGAATTTTCAGAATTTGCCATATGAACAGTAAAAAGTAACGATTTAACACTATCAATTGGAAAGGTAAATGTCCAGATTTTTATTTTTACCTTAAAAATTTATGAAAGAGGTTCAAGTAGAAATTTGGATCACCTCCATACGATTTTTCTGCAATTAGTTATGAATTTTTAAAGTTGGACTGTCAATCTGAAAATTGCATAATGAACAGTACCCGAGAAGTAAGTTTTAACATTTTAATTTTTGGGCTAGTGTAATACTTCTGCTAATCAAATACGCTTCGGAATACATATTCTGAGGTGTTAAAAGTAGGATGTTTCACTTTTTCCCTTTTGTACTAACTTGTACTAAGATGTCTTACATTGCTTACAAATCTCCATATTTGCATCTTCTCCCCAATACAGCATACAGTCATTTGGGCATGCATCTATCTTCTTGTAGTTCAAGCCAAATTTGTTAATAATCTTATTTGCCTCATAAAAAGATGTAGGAACTCGGCCTGATGGAAAGTATCTCCTAGTAACTCGAGCAGCATGGACATCACATTTTCAGTCATACCCATAGGCATTTGATATGATACAGTCTTACTAAGAAATGACAATTTAGAATACTTTGTGTACCTAGAATAAAGAGGTTTATCGACTTTGTTTATGAGGTCAAAAAAACTCCCAGGCATATATCATTAACACTTCAGAGGGAAAGTTCAAATAGAAGTTACAATGAACTTAAGATGAAGTTATTCAGCTTTTAAAGAAGGGATCTAACGGCTACATAACGGTCAAACTTTTCTAGCGGTTACAATTCTAGCCGTTTGTAACAGCTAGAAAAGTTGCCCATTTTTTAAATTCAAATTTCCCTCAGTCCTAAACATTTCTAGCATTTGCAACCGCTAGAAATGTTTGCCGTGGAGGGAAATTTTAATTTCAAATTTCATAAGTAAACGATGAAATGCTTCTAGCTATTTGTAACTGCTAAAAATGTTCAAGACCGAGGGAAATTTGAATTTCAAACTTTAAAACTTGTGAGGAGATTTCTAGCTGTCTAACTGCTAGAAAAGTCATGCTTGGAGGGAAAATTATTTTCTAAATTTTTAAACAATATTAAGTTAAAATAGTAATATCCACTATTAACTTAAAACTAACAGTCGTATAAAATGTAGAGACATTGTAAAATATTGTAATTATAATTAAAATTTTGAATGGAAAATATTGTCAAATATAAAATAATATTTCTATTATAATTAAACAATATAAGCATCGGCAATGTGGGCTAGCATCAGTATCATCCTCGTCGAGCTATTAGGGCGGGGCTGGCTGCAGAGCTAGTCGAGCTGGGCGGGCTGAGCTTGAGCCAGTCTGGAGGAAACTGGATGTCTGGAGCATATCTTCTTACTAGTTATCCCATGACCACAATGGTTGTATGGACCCAGTTGAGGTCGCTCTGAAACTCCTAGCACACTTCTCGTTGGACCTCCTCAGTAACTTCCTAGCAAAGTTCTCGCTAGACCTCTTCCCCCATTGCTCGTCTAAAATCCTCACCCAATCCTTAGATGATTTTGTTTTGTAGCTGGTTATCCATATCAAGGGCTCTGCCGCCCTTCTTTCTCGTGCTTATCTGGTAGGATTATACTATAGATTGAGAGGTCCATGGCGTCTGTAGAGGTCCATGACGTATGTATAGGCCCAAGGTTGAGCTGCTAACTAGCCTGAGGTGCTGCGATTGGTCGCGCTCGCCAACACTGATACAGTTGGATCCAAGGCTAACCACTGTGACTCGTACAACTCAGTATCCACCTGAGCTATGCGAGCCTATCAAAATTAACATAAACCAATTAATATTGAATATTTAAACTTAACTATCATAATTTAATTAATATAATTAATTACATACAGTCATCTCCTCAACCTCAGCTACTAGAGGAGTCCCATCTTGCGCATGTAGAAGTAAGGCCACATCTGTAACACCTTACTTTTGTATGTCTTAGGGATCATTCAGTAGCATTTAGAACCACTTATATGATCATTAAAGTTCAAATTCAAAATTTGGAAATTTTCAACTTATGGGTATTGTTCATATGGTATTTCTAGTTTAAGCGATGAATTTTGAAAAATCATAATTAATTTTAGAAAACTTGAAATAAAGTGGTTCAAAAGGATACACAAAGCTAAGATACTAAAATTTGAGGGAAAAATAAGTCTTAGACCAATGCTCATCCAATCAGTATATTATTGGCATCAAATATCACTGTTTATTTGGTCAAAATTTTTTAAAACAGTTTTGTTCCCCAACTTTGAAAAATTTGTAATCTTTGTATAGATATCGAAATAAGGCATTATTGGTGTCAAAATAAATCTTTATATGTTAACTAAGTACTGATAAAATATCGTTCATTTATTAGATCATTTACTATTTTTAATTATAACTCAAATGTCGCTATCTTCTCACGAGTTACTGTTCACAGTGACAAATTTCAACATCTATACATACATAAATCACATAACAATTATACTATCCAATCCCTAACTTCTTCCAATGAAACTTCATCTTCTTTCCTTATTCATGAACCTGCTAGGATTGGGACATGGAAGGGGTGAGATTTTTGGATAAATCTCAGTAGCAAACGGAATTAAACAGTGTATGCATTAATGTTAATGTTTGTGCTTGCTTGTGATTGTGTCAACATAATACATGAGCATGCTATCATGTCACATATGAAGTACAATTGGCCAAAGTAGTCATAAAATAGAGCATCTTTCAAATACATATATGCCACAATAATCCACAAAGTCATAGCACCATTGCGCATCATATTCAATAAATACAAGTCTAGATTAGTTTACTACATCACACGCTTGACTTTCCTTTACTCTTTTTTTTTTTTGCCTCTTGGTTCTTACTTCTCCTTGATATCTGGCTTCCTTCTTTGAGCTCACAACTTAAATCCTAACATCATATAATCATTCATTCATTATAATCTTAATTCACTAACATTTCATAACATTAAACTCAATCAACCACTTAACCCCCTAACTTTCTCTATCATGGTTAATTGCCTTATCCTTTGAACTAACTTATATCTTAACTTTACCCTACACAATTTTGTCTTTTGAATCCATTTATGGACTTAGAATGTTGAAATTCCATCTCCTTCATCAAATCTGGATAGAACCAAAAAGAAGCATATAATTCTTTCAAAAATTCTCATTTTGATTCTAATGCTTCTAATACTTATTCCTCTACTTTATCCCCACACAATTTTTCATTTTAAAATCATTGGAAGCATCAAAATCATGAAATTTAAATCATTGTTCATGCTTTTGAACAGTAACATAGAAGACTCTAAAATTTCATCTTTCAATTTCAATGCTTCTAAGGTTCCAAACTTATTCAATACTACACAAAATCATCATCTAAATTTAATAGAAGCATTAAAACCATGAAATTCTTCTTCCTTGGTCCTATATAGCCTTAGACCGAAAAACCTCTTTAATGTGCAAAGCAAATAATTTCAATATAATTCCATAACTAACCATTAAATCTAGCTTACCTAAGTGTTAATTACATAGTTCTATCTTCAATTTATTCTTCCCCCTAAATTTTCAGATTTTGGATAACAAGCATACCATGGGGAAATCTCATTTTCCTTCTATTTAAATCCTAAGTTCAAACCACCTAATTAAAGGAAAATAAGCTAGGATCAATAACTTACATTGATCCCTTGTAAGCTTGATCACTTAGGCTCCTTGTTCTTGCTTTTCCTTTAGGTTTGAGTGAAAATTTTGGCATAGTTTCCCCATGGTCCTTGGGAGCACGAAATTGAAGAGAATGGAGGGGGTATTTATAGCCAATTTTTGGCACTCTTGGGACTAAATTATCCCTCCTTTTCCTAATTGTTCTATAACTTTAATCTTGAATCTTATTGGTTGATTAATTCTTTAATCACCATTAACTTAATTCTTACATTATTTTATTATAATCTAACATGTAAACAAAGCTCTTCTTCCTTGCCTTGGCTTCCACATGGAATCTTGCACATGAGGTGTGGGTCCCACTTGAAGACTTTTGCTTCATGCAATCTTCTCCTTGAAGTTTCCCTTTTTAATTTTTTTTTTATAAAATATCCTAAATTGACTTGAGCTCCAAGACTTGCTCTTGGGCTTTTTTGGGCTTGCATATGATGCCATGTTGGTCTTGTCTAGGCCCAAACCATAATTTTTGGTGCACATCCCAAGGCACTTCCAATACTGATATCCTCCAAATTACCTTGATTTTGAGATAAATTCTAGACATATCTTTTAATGGTGCTGACATTTTTAGAAATTCATTATAATAAAAATTAAATTTCCTACAAAGTCTCATAATTTTCTGAGATACAGAAGTCCTGATAAAAAATCCATACGTTTTTTTTAAATCCTTTATCAATATCCAATTTTACCTTAAATTTCATAATTAATTCTACATAACTCCTTTTTTGACTTCTATCAGTTTTATAAATTCTTATATTAATTATAAGAATTTACTATAAAATTTTATCTGATTCTGAGGTCTGGAAGATGCTATACTAATCTCCAGACTTTATAAATTAATATTAATATATCTGGACCTCAAATTAGAACTTTGAGAGATATACCTGGCCCAAATTCTATTCTTTAATTACTGGTAAAATTTGGGACTGAAACATTTCTGAGCAATTTTGGGCATTTTCTGGCTCAACTTTCCATAATTATGCTTTTGCCCCTAAATTTGACAAAATTGCACTTTAATCCCTAAAATTGCCAAATTTCATTTTAGTCCCTTTCTACCAAATTTGAAATTCCAAGTTGGTACATAAAATCTCAAAACTCTATTTAGGCCTTGAACTTACACTATTTGTAATTTAATCCCTGGACATTCACTATTTATAGTTTAGTCCATGAACTTTCATTAATTATAATTTAGTCCCTTTGGCTTTATAACTTTATACCTTTTCTCTTTCTTTGACTTAAACCTTATCTAAACATTATCTTTTTTTTATGATTATCATCCCAATCCCTTCCTAATATATCTCCTCTATCAGTTTCATATAGATAGGAAAGATTTGGGATGTTACAATATCTCTCCATATGAAGACGTGACCCTCTACTCCTATCAGAGCTTTGCCCTCTGTAGATTAAATAGAAATGATCATTATTTACAAATTATATGCACAAACACAATGTATAAATTATAATTTTAATGTACTCAGTATTTCTTCATAGGTGACAGCAAAGCTCCTGGACCCTACCTTATGCCACACTGTCTGCTGTGTGATGTTGCCCACATTTCTCTAGGAGATGGCCTGAAATAAAATGTAATAATATTAATAAAACTTCAAAAAATTTTACAATTAATGCAATAATATTAATATCATAAGTACTTGATGTTCAGGCGAGATCTTCAAGTAAATGTAGTGGGCCAATCTTGCTCCGGGACTCGATCAGGTACATCCACCAAAATCTCTTGTAAGAGCCTTATTCCGTCGATGTTCTTCTACCACCACAGATTACCCTTCTAGTTCTTCCATGCCACTCATATCATCTTGAGGGTATCCGCCTTCAGCTCCTCTCCCATTATGAATTTGCCCTATAATTAAATAAATTACAAAATTTTATTTATTATATAGTTTATGTATATTTAATATAGATTATATTAAATCTATATATAATATCTATATTAAATCTATCTAAAAATATATATTAATATAGATTATATAGATTAATTAATTAAATATTTAACTAATCATATAAATAATTAATTATATAGATTAATTAAGTACATGCATCCTTATCCCATGCTTGGACCTTATTCCAATCCTTCACGTGAATCAACAGTAGGGTCTACTGCTTACCAGCTTAGTACACATACTTGTTGTATAGCTGGCTTCCGCCCCTAGGCAGTGGCGACAACAACACACATCCGTTGGTAATCATGGAGAGCTCTTTAATAGTGAGACTCTTGTTGGACCTATGGCCCTAGGAGTTTGCAATAGGTAATTTGAAATTTAATTACATATAAATTAAATATAAATAATTTTTAGTATAAATAAAATATTTACCTTCAAATTTCATATCGAAGTCGGCCTAACGTCTTGTAGCAGGACGTGGCTTATTTTGGGCCCGCTGATCCTCCTCCTCCTAGGGCTGCTTATTCCCCTGATCCTCCTCCTTCTCCTAGGCCTACTCATCATGATGAGGAGATACATCTTCCATGAAGCCTAAGATCCTTGCCTTTTTGAGATCATAGTCATTGATGCTGATACCTGGCCCAGGACTAGGACTACCCCTAGAAGTACCATGTAATATCCCAATTTTTAGGCCCAAAAGCCTAGAAAATAGCATGAAATAAGTAGGCTACCAGTCCCCTTTGAGCTAAAATCCCAAAAATTTACAATGGGTTGTCAAGGACTAAGCTGTAAATAAAAAAAGTGCAGGAACTAAGATGCAAATAATGAAAGTTCCTGGGGCAAGTATGTAAATAAAGTTAGAGGCTTCAAAAAAGTCTCATGGGCACAGAAAGAGGAAAGAGGAAGGAATGACTAAATTATAACAAAAGAAAGTCCATAAGGGCCAAAATAAGAAAACAAAGGGAATAGAATGTAAAGTATAAAAGTTCCAAGGCTTAAAGTGAAAGTAGTGACAAGTCTTGGGAACATAAGTGTAATTATAAAAAATTAAGGGATGTGGATGTCATTATTGGAAAATATGGGGACATAAGCATCATTTTTGAAAAAGTTCCTAAATTTCAGGAGAAGATAGACAGGATTTTCTTGAGCTGTTGGACTAAGGCCCCGATTAATTGACATGAATTTATGAAATAATAGGAATTCTCAGGGAATGTTAGATCATATATCTAACAAATAATATGGCCATGAATAGGAAATTTGGCAGGTCCAGAAATATAGGGCCAATGCCATGAAATATTTTGATAAAAACTTGAAAAAACAAAAATACCCCTGATGTTATAAGAATAAATAAATGGGAATGGAGGGAATTTTAGCCATTTCACTCAGAATAGGAAGTCAAAGAGGGTTACTGGAATATGGTACCAGGGTTAAGAAATACCCTAAAAGAATGTAAAAAGATAGAAATGGCCCCGAGGTTATTAAAGTAAATAAAAATGAACCTAGATTATTTTGGTAATTTTTAAGGATAAATTATACATAGTCTAAGAATGTCGAAGGTGGGAAAGTTCTAGAAACTAAATCTAATGTCAGAAAATATATTATGAAATTTCAGAAAAATTAGATTCAGAAAATAGTATGGCTTTTGGGAAATCTGACTGGGATGGTAAAAAAATAGACTGCATTGGGATGGATTTATCCAATCAGCCCTTTCTTCCTTGGATTACGCCACCTTGCATGACACCTAGCATGATGATGTCATGGATGATGTAAACAAGGGTTAGGTGGTAAGATCTTGGCCATTGATTTGTAAGTTACAATCTTGGCTAAATTTAGATTTTTGGCTATAAATATCTCCCTTCATCTAATCATACAAGGCATAGACAATTGTGGGAAACCTCTTGAAAAATGGAAACTCAAGCCAAGATCAAGGCAATTTAAGGGGTAATCAAGCAAGGATCCAATATGGCATCTCTTCCTATGCCTTTAAGCTTATAGTTGGGAGGATTAATTATTAGATTAAGTGATTAAAAATTATTTTATTCCTCCCTATATTCTATTGGATGTTATATGTATAGGCAAGTAAAAAGAAGAGTTTAATGTTATAAATAGATGAAACAACTTAGAATTGATAGGATTCAAGTGGTTCTAGCTTGTAATTAGTTTAATTGCAAGATTTGGTCACTTTATGGATGCCACAACCTGATCTGGTTCATGAATCTAGGATTCTATTTTAATGATACTAAGGCTTCCAATGGATTTAGAATGAAAAATTATGTAAATCCAAGTCAAGGAAGTGAAGTTGGAAGCATTGGAATCAAAAGTGGCATTTTGGCACCAAGTATGCATGCTGTTCGACCATGTCCAATTCATGGGGAAGGAATTTGATTTTTGTAAATTCAAGCTCATATTTGGATTTCTCATGAAAATTGTGTAGGATTAGCCCATGAGAATGATTTTTATAAAGCTAGAACACTAATCCTAAAATAAAGAGAAAGAGGCTAAGTTATGTAAGCTAGTCTTCCACTTGATGTAAGATCATGGTCCTAATGAATTATGTGATGAATGTAAATATGTTTAGGACCTTGAGACATCTAAGAGGATGTTAAGATGATGTTGACAGAAAAGTTTAATGGTTAGGAAGCCTATGAAGCAAGTGCAAGAACAAGGAAGAAAGCTTAAGTACAAGGTAGTAGACTTACCCTTTTTTGTGCTTCATATAGTATGCTTATGTGTTGACATGTATATGATGATTGAATGATGTTGTGACATGATAAGTGATGTTGAAAATTCTGTTTATAACATGGTTCCCATGGCCATGCATTTTTATACAAAGTATTAAGCATGATGACATGTTACTAATTAATGAAAGTTAACTAAATGGCATATCATGCATTAGCATCCATCTTGCATATGTAAGTGGTAATTTTTTTACTAAGATTCCCCAGAATCTCACCTTTCTATTACCAACCATAATAGGTCAATTATGATGGAAGACTTACACATGATGGAAGAGCTGGAGAATAGAAGAAGGAAATAGAAAAATTGATGTTCTAGCATGTGATATAGTTTTCCTATTTATGTAATTATTTTGTAAAATGCCTATTTATGTGATGGAAATGTGTGGAATAATTATGGCAAATTTACATAATGTATATGAATATATGGGAAGCCAATTTAATGGTTTATGTATGTGATAAAACCCAAATTCGATAGGTTTCTTTGGCATTTTTAAGGGTTTAGTGACACTTTTACCCTCATTTTATGCATGCAATCGTACTCTATGATTATGTTTGTTTTCTCATAGCATTGTGCTTATTTAAGGGTAAAATGGTCAATTATCTCATCCAAACTGTAAATGCCTTGATCTTTAATTTGTTTGATTTTTACAAAAAGCTTTGCCTTTGGTTGCAGGCATTTAGAGGAGGTTTAAAGACCCAAATTGGAGCAGGAAAGAAGTCACAAGATCAAGAGGAAAAATGTAATATCCCTAATTTTCTGTACTGATTTGTATGTACAGATTGAATGAAATATATGAGTTATTTTTCAGGAAAAGATGTGGCCATTTATGTAAAGAAAGGGATTAAATTAAAAAAGAAAGAAAATGTAAGGACTTAAGTGCAATTATGAAAAGCTTAAGGCTAAAAAGGAAAAGTAGACAAAAATATGGGGTCTTTAAGTGTAATTTTAGCCAAATTTGAGGGACTTAAGTGCAAAGAAGAAAAGTTCCCTGGGGCTAAATTGTAATTAAAGAAAGTTAGGCCAAAAGTGGTTTGGATTGCTCGAAAGCATTTCAGTCCTAGATTTCACCAGTAGATAGAGCAAGTGATGCTGGGTAATCCAGCTTAATACAGGAATTTTCTCAGGACTCCAGATAGCAAAATTTATCTGATAGTTTAAAAGTATAAAAAATTCCTACCGGATATCTTAGATCTCAGATATAAGTGAGAAATTACAGGATGATGCGTCCTGTTGAGGCAGAGTCAGGAAACTGACAGAATACCGATAGGAGGTCTGTAGAAAAAGTTATTCACACATTAGTAAATTCAGACGGGAGTATGTGACCTCCGGGTATCCGATAAGGAGATTTATCGGTATTTAAACTGAGGTTGAATGAGGTCAGATGACATCAGTCCAATGCCTGTTATGACCCAAAGGGATACCTAGACACAGTAGGCCAGTGTATCTGATAAAAGGAGCCGGTGTCCGGAAATGTGTAGAAACGGTGTATAATGGCAAAAATACCAATGAATAGAAGATTCCTCGTGATTTGTGCCATAAAGGTAATGGACCCTAAAAGGCCCAAGAATGGCGCCATCAAAGGCCCAGTAAGACCCTTGGACTGATAGGTGGGTCAGTGTCCGGTGGAACCTCGGAAAAGTGCGAAATTACGAAAATACCCCTGTGTTGTACTAAAGAGTAATAGATGAATGGAAGGCATTTTGGTCATTATGGACATGACAAAACACCAAGGCATACACAGGTGAGGTTAACCAGAGTCAGTATATGCCCTGACAGGGTATAGAGAGGTGTAAAATGATGATTTTACCCTTATGGTTAAGATAGTGCAAGAAAGGGCACCAAGGGTATTTTGGTCATTTCACAAGGGATCTGTAATTAAGTTTAGACCCAGTATAAAAGTGTAAACACATTATGGATTTTTAGAAAAATTAGATTCCGAAAACAGTCCAGTTTTCGAGGAATCGGACTGGGCTGGTACCGGATTAGACTAAAATTTTTCCAGAGGCTTCCAGGGACTTCAATTTCGCCACATGGCTGATTAGGTGTCCCATGAGGTGTCCCTTGAGTGATGTCATCAAGTGATGCAATAATTCAAAAAAGAAAAGAAATTCCAAGATTAAATCTAAGCCACAAGATCAAATAGTAACCAAAATGATCTTGGCCTTTCATTTCCACCTAAAATTGTCTATAAATACCCCCACTTTCAGCTTCATTTCAGCATGCATAGAACCCTTGGGGAAACTCTTGCAAATTGAAATCTCAAGCCAAGAGGAAGTAAGCACTTGGAAGGAAACATCAAGGTAACTACTCCTCTTGATCCTAGACTATGTTCTAGTAGATTTGCTCTTGAGTTTAAGTGGTTTTTGAGGCATAAACTATAATATCCCTAATTTTCTGTACTGATTTATATGTACAGATTGAATGAAATATATGAATTATTTTTCAGGAAAAAAAGATGTGGTTATTTATGTAAAGAAGGGATTAAATTGAAAAAGAAAGGAAATGAAAGGACTTGATTGCAATTATGGAAAGGTTAAGGCTAAGAAGGAAAAGTAGACAAAAATGTGGGGTCCTTAAGTGTAATTTTAGCCAAATAAAGGGGCTTAATTGAAAAGAAGAAAAGCTTCTGGGGCAAAAGTGTAATTATGAAAACCTAGACCAAAAATAGGCAAAAACAGTGATCGTATTCCGATCAGCCCCATATTCCACCAGTAGATAGAGCAAGTGACGCCGGGTAATCCAGCTTAATACAGGAATTTTTCAAGACTCCAGATAGCCAAAATAAATCTGATAGTCTAAAAGTTATAAAAATTCCTACCGGATATCCTATATTTCAGATATAAGTGAGAAATTACAAGATGATGCGTCTTGATGGGACGGATGTCAGGAAACTAACAGAATACCGATAGGAGATCTGTAGAAAAAGTTATTCACAAATTAGCAAATACAGACGGGAGTGTGAGGCCTCCAGGTATCCGATAGGGAGATTTATCGGTATTTAAACTAAGACCGAATGAGGTCAGGTAACAATAGTTAGATGCTCGTTGTGACCCAAATGGATGCCCAGACACAGTAGGACAGTGTATCTGATAGAAGGAGCCGGTGTCCAGATATGTGTGTAAATGGTGTATGATAGATAAAAGGCTCGATGAACATTGCCAGAGGAAGATTCCTCGTAATACGTTCCATAAGGGTAATGGACCCTAAGAGGCCCAATAATGGCGCCATCAAAGGCCCAGTAAGACCCTTGGACTGATAGGTGGGCCAGTGTCCAGCAGAACCCCGAAAAAGTGTGAAATTACGAAAATGCCCCTGTGTTGTACTAAAGAGTAGCAGATTAATGAAGGGCATTTTGGTCATTCTGGATAGGCTCAAAAGCCAAGACATATACAGGTAAGGTTAACCAGGGTCAGTGTATGCCCTGACAGAGTACAGAAAGGTGTAAAATGATGGTTTTGCCCTTAGGGTTAAGATAGTTCACGAAAGGGCACCCAGAGGTATTTTGGTCATTTCACAGGGGATCTGTAATTGAGTTTAGACCCAGTATAAAAATGTTAATGATACAAAGGATCCAGATTCTAAATTTAAGGTCAGAAGACATAATATAGATTTTCAGAAAAAATAGATTCAGAAAACGGTCCAATTTTTTAGGAGACGGACCGGCCTGGTACCGGATTGGACCGAAAATCTTCCAGAAGGCTTCTTGCTCCCCAAATTGCGCCATGTGAAGAATGTGAGGGGTGAGGTGTCCCCTTAGGTGTCCCTTGATGATGCAGTAAAAGGGAATAAAGAAAAATAGGAAATTCCAGAAAAACAAGGGCCACAAGTTCAGATGGCTTCAAAATTATGAAAATGCCATCCATCAAAACTATAAATACCCCCTAGCTCTTCATTCATCACGGACAAGGAGCATTTTAGAGAGATAAGGAAGTTCTTGAGAGAGAAAGTGAGAGAAAGAAAGAAGAAAGGAAGTTCTGGCGGAGTTGGAAGCAGTATAGAGGTTCTGGAGTTCTGCTAAGCTTTTAAAGTAGTAACTAATCCTAGCTTTTATGTAATGTCTTTGTGATTGGTTGTACTATTGTTTGGTTGGATTGTTGTCTTATATGTTATGCTTGAAGCTCTATTACAATGCTATGATCATATGTTATTGAGTATGGAAACACGCAGTGTAACATCCCGATTTTTGGTCTAGGAGATCGGGACAGTTCATCTAGGTCCAAGATGAGGAATGTGAGGAATATCCTAAGTCTTAAGCCTAGGAATTCTGCAGGTAGCTTGATATGGGCTGGCTCCTGTGTAAGATAACCTGATATGGGCGGGTTGTCGAGCCTTTCAATTAATGATGACTCCCGAAGAGTTTAAGGGATGAGTTATTGAAAGAGAATTTCTAGAACTTAAGATGAAGGATAAGAAGATGAGAATAGATGCTAGAAAGAGAATGCAGGGGCAAAATCGTAATTATGGGAAAGATTGGGCTGGTAGCCGATGAGTACCATATTTTGCCAGAAAATAGAGAAAATTATGCTGATCATTTCACTGAACTGTGAAATGTGCATATGAGGTCTCTATGTGTATGAAAGAATTAGAAATATGACCAGGGGTAAAATGGTCATTTTGGAAAAGTGTGCGCGTGAGTGCTTTTTCAGGCCAAAACAGCCCGGTCCGGATAAAATATCTGAAAATACCGGGAGATAGAGAAAAGAATTCCGGGTTGAATGAGGGGTCACGGAATTTTGATTTGAGGTCCCGATTTTTCCGTAAAAATTCCTGAAGATGGGAATTTACAGTTATAATCGGTAAAGGAAAAGCAGTTCCGATAGGGATGATCGGACTGTGGCCAGGGGGCCGTATAGTGTTTCTAAGGCCTTTAGTGACACCAGGGAAGGCCCAGGCCCATTAGATCAGTCCAGTGGTAAAAGGGGCCGGTGTCCGGGAAAAAGGTGCGAAATGACGAAAATGCCCCTATGTTATAGAACAGCTGAAGAATGAGTAAAGGGTATTCTGGTCATTTGCCTAAGGTTAGACAGTCCAGGGAAGTTATCTGGATAGTTGACCAGGGTCAAAGAATACTCTGGTAAGATGGGAAAAGACAATAATGCCCCTAGACCTAATAAAGTAAAGAGAGAGAGACTAAGGGCATTTTGGTAATTTGCCAAGGGTGTTTCTTGGGAATCATGCCATCAGAGTACTTGGGCTGGATCAGAGACCCAAGATGATATTTTCAGGCCCAAAAACGCAGGCCCAGTGATTCAGGGGGAAAAGTGGCATTAAAATAATGATTTAATGACTTTTCAGTAAAGTAAAGTTACTCGGTTGGCACGAAAACCGAGGAGGTGATCAGATAAGTCTGGGACTTATCTGGATAGCATTGGGAAGCGTGCAAGGTCTCTTCCAGGCGCCACATGGCATTAGTCTGGAGAAAGCAGATAAAGCTGAGGACACGCTTTACGAGGCAAGAGACTGGACCGGTGAGTCAGCATGCTGAGTCAGCTGCTGAGGTGTCCAGGATTTCAGACATGTGATAAATGTGGCGCTGAGGTGTCCCGGTGAGGTGTCCTGGATGATGTCATGCATGATGCAGTAAAAAGGAATAAAAGAAAATAGGAAATTCCAGGAAAAACCAGGACCACAAGTTCATATGGCTTCAAAATTACAGGAATGCCATTGAAGGAAACTATAAACACCCCCTCCCCTTCCCATTTCATGCATCCCACGGTTTTGGCAAGAAAGGAGAGAGAAGGAGGTGCTAGAGAGAGAAAGTGAGAGGAAGAAAGAAAGAAAGGAAGTTCTGGCGGAACTGGAAGCAGAATAGAGATAGTAGAGCTCTGCTAAGCCTTTGAGGTAGTAACTAATCCTAGCTTTTATGTAATGGCTTTGTGATTTGTTGTGCTATTGTTTGGTTGGATTGTTGTCTTATATGTTATGCTTGAAGCTCTACTGCAATGCTATGATCATATGTTATTGAGTATGGAAGCACGCAGCATACTTATCTGTACACAATCACAAGCAAGCACTATCACACTGCATTACATATATTGTTATGATTGTTGCTACTGAGATTCCCCCGAATCTCATCCCCATCCATAACCCATTACAGGGAGGTTATGCTGAAGTGGATTTTGAGAATCCTAGGAGACGCCGTTATGCTGCCGAAGTAAAGACTGAACATCAGTATATGATAAGTACTGTGTACGTAGTGCTGTCTAAGGAGGCTAGAAGTGAGTGGACCTAGCCGGTTCATCTAGTCTTTCCTGGGTACTACGTAGAATGGTAGTTCTCATGAGGGGATTACCGAATCAGTACAGTTCAGTTCTTTGTACAGATAAAGCGTAGCGGTTATGCTGCCGGAGTTTAGGCAGAAAGAGATGTAATAGAGATAGCAAGATTATGTATATGTCTTGTTGTGTATGCCATGCTGTATGACATTATGTTATTCAATGATAAGTATTGTTTGGCATATTCAATTTATGTATGGTGAATTAAGGGAGAAATTCGCAGGTCCTGAGGTAGCAGTGTTCTGGCCTCAGTTTGACCTAGTAAACGAAGGAGTTTGGCTACGAAATTTGGCAAGCCAGTCGTACACATCTGGGGCATTACGTGGATAGGTAATAAGCCTCATTTGGATGTGCAGAACGAGATAAATTAGTTTTCAAAGTAAAGGTTCAGAATAAGGAACTTAAGAGTGAAATTTTGAATTTCTGGGCTTAAGTTAAGATATATCAAGCTAATATTGCTTCCGCTAGTGTACTCTGAGGAGTCTAAGGAAGGATGTTTCATGCAGCATACTTCTCTGTACACAATCACAAGCAAGCACTGTCACTCTGCATTACATATATTGTTATGATTATTACTACTGAGATTCCCTTGAATCTCATCCCAAATAACCCATTACAGGGGAGACTATGTCGAAGTAAATTTTGAAAATCTTGAAAGACGCCGTTATGCTGCCGAAATTCTGGCAAAGTGGTAAAGAAAGGAACTGATACGTACTGTGTATGTAGGTACTGTCTAAGGAGGCTGGAAGTGAGTGGACCTACCTGGTTCATCCAGTCTTTCCTGGGTACTTACGTAGAATGGTAGTTCTCACGGGAATTATCGAATCGGTACAAGATAGGTTACTTTCTAAAGACGAAGGGTAGCAGTTATGCTGCCGGATTTCAGGAAGGAAGGATGTATTAGAAATATGAGAATTTTGTACATGTTATGATGTATAACAACTTATTAATTAATAATGAGTATTGTTTGGCATGCTTGTCTGATATATAATGGATGTATGCATATGTCTGCAAAGTTGAGTGCTGAAATTTACCACTATGAATAGTAACACGTGGTGACCTAGTGATGTTTGATAAATAATTAAAAATAGTAAATGGATGAATGAATGTATGAAATTTTTATGGTAAATAGTAGACATACTAGGCTTCGATTCAATATATATAATACCTCATTTGGATGTCTACACATGGAGATATAAATTATCAAAGTTGGGACTAAAATGCTGGATTCAGGGGAAAATGCTGGATGAACAGTAAAGTTGTAACATTGACCCACGTTTAGTTGGTCAAATATTGTTCAATGAGTGATTGTTTCCAGAAAGATAATTGAGGCAGCTTTATGTAGCAATTGAAACCACTTCATTTCAATTTTTATATAATTAATTATGATTTTCCAAAGTCAGGTCACTCTTATGGAATTTATACAGTGAACAGTACTCGAGAAGAGTAAAATTCCAGATTGAGAAATTGGACTTCAATGATCTTGAAAGTGGTTCTAAATACTACCAAATGGTCCCTAAAACATACGAAAGTAAGGACATTTTATTTTGGTATCAGAGCAAAGGATTCTGGCTTAGGAAATGCTCTGAATAGATGATTTATAGATAGATATAACCTGATAAAGCTGTCATAATTGACACTAAGACAGTGTTTGCAGGATGACTAGATATAGATCTGGATCCAAAACCACGGTGAACCAATAGGATCCTAGACCAGAGGTCTCTAGTTCAGATAGTTCGGAAGAGGAGATAATAAACAATAATTCTGATCCTTGGATATCTCCAGTAGTTAGTGACTCTGAAGTGGACAGTTCTTCAGTAGGATCAAATTTTATGGTGAACGATCAGGAGGAGATAGTGATGGAAGGTCCTATTCCTGCCATTCCAATAAATGTGGTACCTCCAAACATAGCAGATATTTCAGGATCCAGTCAAGTACCTGATCAGACTGAGGTGCCAATTCCCAGTAAGGCTAGAGTGACACTAGTAGAGATACCTTTGGGAAATCTGATCATAAGGATGGTGCCGGGGAGGAACCTAAGTAGAGAACAGTTTGAGAGATCAGTGATGTTAGCCCGACAGCTGTATGAGCTGAGGCAGACCCTGGTCAGAGGTGTAGATCAAGATTATATAGTTTATCGGGATTTTATCACAAGGGTAAAAGCCATATATCAAGCCTGGGATCCAAATGTGTTAACCCTGAGGCTTTGGTTAGAAATTATGGATGATGTGTTGCCAACTACTCCTACCTGGAGAATAGAGTTGGATCGATATTTTGACGAAGAACCATATTGTACTGTATCCGACTGGATCTACTTGGTAGGAGAGTTTATTAGAATAAAGTTTAAGAAGGATTAGGGTATGATAGAGAGGGTAATGTTTTCAATGTACGTAATGTATAAAAGATCAGTACAGCAGTACATGTATGACTGTGACCTATACCTTGTATACTATGTTTGAAATGACATGAGAATTGTTATTTATCGCATTCCCTTCTGTATTATAGTATAACAACATGTCTCGAACAAGAAGAACTATTCCAGCAGAGGAACCGCGCGAGGCTGGAAATATTAATCAAATAATTTTAGAGCGATTAGAATAACAGCAGAAGATGATTGAGGAAATACGGGCAGCTCAGGCACGCAATAAGCAGGAAAGAGATGCTGCCATAGCTGCAGCAGTAGCTGAAGCAGTAAACAACCTGAGGCCACCTGAGCCTTCATGATCGGCTAGTAGAGAACCACAGTCGGTGCAGCCCCAGAGACGGGTTGACCCAAGAGAGGATGCAGCTAGCATCCAACAATAGATGATCAAAATCTGCAAGTACAATCCTCCAGTGTTTGAAGGGACGTTCGAGGTGCAGATAGCTGAGGATTGGATTAGCAAACTAGAAAAGATCTTCAAAGTTCTTGACTGCCCGACGGAAACCAAAGCTCAGATGGCCATCTATCAGCTAGAAAAAGATGCTGACAGATGGTGGAAGAACACTGAGCTACTTCTACAAGCAAGAGATATTCCGATCACCTGGGAAGTGTTTCTTGAGCAGTTTTATGAAAAATATTTTCCTCAGTCAGTTTGAGATGAAAGAGAGGCTGAATTCCTTGTACTAAGACAAGGAGAGAAGAAGTCGTTTGATGAATATCTTGCTAAGTTCATCCGGCTATCTCAATATTCCACTTATCTGCGCCAAGTGGATGATGAACGCTGGATGACAGAAAGGATGATTCAAGGGATGAACTCTATGTTAAAGGAAAGGTTACCTCCTCAACAATACAGCCAGTTTAACAAGGCCGTGGAGGCATGCCGTATTGTTGAAAATAGCATGAATCATATAATACTATTTAGATCGGGAACCAGGGATCAAGCAGCTCCTGATAAAGCCGGTCGAAATCAAGAATCTGCCAGTGGTAGCGGCTACAGAAAGAGAAAGCGACCGTGGCAAAATAGGAGGCCGAGTAGAGGAAATTTCCACGGAAGGACCAATAATAGAGATTCAAAGGCCAAAGTATGTGACAAGTGTGGAAAGAATCATGGTGGCAGACCATGTTTAATGGGCCAGAATGTTTGTTACACCTGCGGGAAGCCCGGACATTTTTCCCGAGAATGCCCTCAAGCTATAACAAATCCAAGGCCAAGGACACCAGGACTAGTGTTTGCACTCACCAGGGAGGATGCGCAGCGATCACCTGAGATGATCCAAGGTACAATCTATCTCAATGATCATGCTATGACTGCTCTATTTGATTCGGGTGCAAGTCATTCCTTTATTTCCTATGAGTGTGCTAAGTGCCTAGGCCTTCTGATTAGCAAGTTGCGCTATGATATACATGTGAAAACTCCCACCAATGCTAGGGTAGTTACATCTGACGCTTGTTTGAATAGTATAGCGCGTTATGAGCATTGCTGTACCACCCTAGACTTAATATGTATGCCTTTCCGAAAGATCGATGTCATACTTGGTTTGATTGGTTAGCCTCCAATAATGTAATGCTGGACTGCAGGAACAAGACCCTAGTTCTTGGCCCAAAGGTCGCTGATCTGAGTCCGAAAGTAAGATTGAATTTCATAACGGAGGCTCAGGCAAATAAATGTCTGCGGAAAGGATGTCAGGGATATATGGTAATCTTTTCTGTTCAAACGGAAGTAGAAGAAGGGATTGATGAGATCCCAGTAGTCAATGAATTTCCTGAAGTTTTTTCGAAGGAGATTCAGGGGTTGCCTTTAGAACGTGAAGTGGAGTTTGCAATTGACATTGTACCTGGAGCTGGACCAGTATCCAAAGCCCCATACCGAATGGCTCCTAATAAAATGATGGAATTGAAGAAGCAAATTGAGGATCTATTGGAGAAGGGTTTCATAAGACCCAGTGTATCACCATGGGGTGCTCCCGTGTTATTTGTCAAGAAGAAGGATGGCAGTCTAAGGCTATGCATTGACTACCGAGAGTTGAATAAGATTACGATCAAGAATAAATACCCTCTTCCCTGGATCGATGACCTGCTAGACCAATTGGTAGGAGCGAACTTATTCTCTAAGATTGATTTGAGATCTGGCTATCATCAGCTGAGGGTGAAGTCAGATGATATTCTAAAGACTGCTTTTAGGACACGCTATGGACATTTCAAATTTCTTGTGATGCCTTTTGGGCTAACGAATGCACCTGCTATTTTCATGGATTACATGAACCGGATCTTCAGGCCTTATTTAGATCAGTTCGTTGTGGTCTTCATTGATGATATCTTGGTGTACTCTAAATCTACAGAGGAACATGAAAGGCATTTGAGAATTGTTCTTAGTACCCTTAAAGAAAAGAAGCTTTATGCTAAGCTGAGTAAGTGCGAGTTTTGGCTTTCAGAAGTCAAATTTCTCGGTCATGTCATATCCCGAGAAGGGGTAGCTGTGGATCCTAGCAAAGTTGAAGCAGTTTTGAGCTGGGAGCAGCCAAGGATAGTGACGGAGATCAGAAGCTTTCTTGGCCTAGCAGGGTACTATAGAAGATTTATTCAAGACTTTTATCGAGTTGCCTTGCCACTTACCAAGCTTACCAGAAAGAACTGGAAGTTTAAGTGGGATGAGAAGTGCGAGGCTAGCTTCCAAGAGTCGAAGCAGAGATTAACCACTACTCCCGTGCTGATTATTCCAGACCCAACTCAGACTTATGTAGTCTACACTGATGCTAGTAAGCAGGGGTTGGGATGTGTGCTGATGCAGCAAGGTAGAGTAGTACCCTACGACTCTCGGCAGTTAAAGCCACATGAAGAGAGTAATCCTGTCACATCCTTATTTTTATACATCTTAAGGACCATTCAGTAGCACTTAGAACCACTTTCAGGGTCATTGAAGTCTAAACTCTTAATCTGAAATTTTATTCATATCGGGTACTGTTCACTGTGGTAAATTCCAGATGAGTAACCTGAATTTGAAAATTCATAACTAATTATAGAAAAATTGAAATGAAGTGGTTCAAATTTCTACATGAATATAACTTAATTATATTTCAGGGAAAAATCATTGGTTTACCAATACTTGACAAAATCAACGTGGGTCAACGTTTCAATCTTACTGTTCATCTAATGACTTTCTCCTGAATCCAGCATTCTGGTCCCAACTTTAACAATTTATATCTTTTCGTGTATACATCCAAATGAGGTACTCTATATATCAAATTAAATATTAGTATGTCTACTTTTTACCCTAAAAATTTTGTACATTAATTCAATTATTTGCTATTTTTAATGATTTATCAAACATGAATAGGTCTTCATGAATTACTGTTCACTGAGCCTATTTTCAGCATTTAGTCTTTACATACACATGCATACAACCAACACATATCAGTCATACATGCTAGATAACAATTAATATTAAATAATCAACTGTTATATATTAGTGCATGATTAACCCCCTCATATTTTATTACATCTTCACTGTCTAAAATCCGGCAGCATAACTGCTACAATTCTTCTTTAGAAAGTAACCGATGTTGTACCGATTCGGTAATTCCCTCATGAGAACTACCATTCTACATAGTACCCAGGAAAGACTGGATGAACCTGCTGGGTCCACTTACTTCCAGCCTCCTTAGACAGCACTATGTACACAGTACGTATCAGTTCCTCTCCCTATTCCTGCTTTCTTGTCGGAATTTTGGCAGCATAACGGCGTTTCTTAAGATTTCCAAATCTTATTTTGACAGAACCTCCCCTGTAATGTTATATTTGGGAATGAGATTCAAAAGAATCCCAGTAGCAATAATCATAACAATATATGTAATGCAGAGTGACGGTGCTTGCTTGTGATTATGTACATATAAGTATGCTGCATGCTTCCATATTCAATAACATATGATCATAGCATTGGAATAGAGCTTCAAGCATAACATATAAGACAACAATCCAACCAAACAAAAGCACAACAAATCACAAAGGCATTACATAAGAGCTAGGATTAGTTGCTACCTCAAAAGCAGAGCTTCAGAACTTCTCTACTACTTCCAACTTCTCCAGAACTTCCTTACTTCTTTCTTTCTCTCACTTTCTCTCTCAAGAACTTCTTTCTTCCTCTCTTTCTTGCTTGTGCCGAAATGAGAAGCTAGGGGGGGTATTTATAGTGTTGAGCAATGGCAATCTTGTAATTTGGAAGATTTATGATCCTGTGGTCCTGGTGTTTCCTGAATTTCCTATTTTTCTTTATTCCTTTTACTGCATCATGCATGACATCACTCAATGCCAACTCATGGGGCACCTCACCACCCACATTCTTCATGTGATGAAATTGAGAGGGAGCTAGAGCCTTCTGGAAGCTTTCTGATCCAAAATGGTAACGGCCCGGTCCGTCTCCTCGAAAAACGTGCTGTTTTCTGGATCTGATTTTTCTGAAAATCCTTTTTATGTCTACTGACCTCATATTTAGTATCTAGACCCTTTATATCATTAACTTTTTAATACTGGGTCCAGACTCAGTTACAGATCCCCTGCAAAATGACCAAAATGCCCTTGGTGCCCTATCTTGTCCTATTTTAACCCTAAAGGCAAAATCGTCATTTCACACTTTTCTGAACCTGGTCAAAGCATATACTGGCTCTAGTCAACCTTATTTAGATATGTCTTAGCCTCTAGGCCTGTCCAGAATGCCCTCCATTCATCTGCTGCCCTTTTTGTACAACATAGGGGTATTTTCGTAATTTTGCACTTTTCCGGGGTTCTGCTGGACACTGGCCCACCTATCAGTCCAAGAGTCTTATTGGGCCTCTAATGGTGCCATTTTTTGGCTTCCTAGGTCCATTACCTATATGGCACACATTACGAGGAATCTTCCTCTGCCCCAGTTCACCGAATATTTTAATTATTATTTACCGATTATACACCTTTCCGTACACCGGCTCCTTTTCCCAGATACAATGTCCTACTGTGTTCAGGCATCCCTGTGGGTTATAACAGTCATCTGACTGAAGTCATCTGATCTCATTCAGCCCCTTTAAAAATACCAATAAATCTCCTACCCAGATCCCCGGAGGCCTCATACTCCTGTCTGGATTTGCTAATTTATGAATAACTTTTTCTACAGACCTCCTATCGGTACTTTGTCCGTTTCCTGACATCTGCCCCATAAAGGTGCATCATCCTGTAATTTCTTCCTTATATCTAAAATCTAGGGTATCCGGTATAAATTTTTATAACTTTTGGACGATCAGTCCATTTCTGGCTATCTGGAGTCTTCAAAAATTCTAGTATTAGGCTGGATTACCAGCGTCACTTGCCCTATCTTCTGGTAAAATCTGGGACTGAAATGCCACCGGTCAGTCCAAACCACTTCTGGCATAATTTTCTTTAATTATATTTAGCCCCAGGGAACTTTTTCTTCTTTGCACTTAAGTCCTTTTATTTGGCTAAAATTACACTTTAAGACCCCACATTTTTGTCTACCTTTCTTTCCTAACCTTAAACTTTCCATATTTACATTTAAGTCCTTTCATTTCTTTTCTTTTGCAATTTAATCCTTTTCTTTACATAAAGGACCACATCTTTTTCCTAAAACAGAACTCATATATTCCATTTAATCTGTACATGGAAATCAGTACAGAAATTAAGGATATTACAAATCCCACTCATGATCTGGAGCTTGCGGCGGTGGTTTACGCTCTGAAGATATGGAGACACTATTTATATGGAGCAACTATAGAGTTGTATTGTGACCACAAAAGCTTAAAGTATCTATAGGATCAGAAAGAGCTGAACATGAGGTAACGGCGATGGATGGAATTGCTAAAAGATTACGACTTTCAAATTAAATACCATCCAGAAAAAGCCAATGTGGTAGCTGATGCCCTAAGAAGAAAAGTGGTGCAGATTGCACACATGATGATCAAGGAGTTGGAATTGATAGAAGATATGCGAGATTGGAGCCCTCTATATCAAATGCAACTGACAGAGAGTCCTTGCGGAGGAGTTCATGTCAGAGCTTGTATAGAAGATGAGATAAAGGAGGCTCAAAAGCAGGATAAGCTCGCAGCAATATTTAAAGATAAGCTGGAGAGGGGGAAGACTAGGAATTTTGAGGTTTCCCCGGAAGGATTATTGCAGTTCAGGGAAGGACCTATATTCCTAACGCTATGGGATTAAGAGAAAAAATTCTGGAGGAAGCACATAAAAGTCGGTATACAGTGCATCCAGGTATGACCAAGATGTACCATGATATTAAAAGGTTGTTTTGGTGGCCTAGATTGAAGAAGGATGTAGTGGCTTATGTGTCCAAGTGCTTGACCTGCCAGAAAGTAAAAATTGAACATCAAAAGCCAGCGGGAACATTGCAGCCTCTAGATATCCCTGAGTCGAAATGGGATGGTATTGCCATGGACTTTGTGGAAGGACTACCCATGACTCCAAGTAAACATGATGCAGTATGGGTAGTAATTGATCGATTAATGAAGTCAGCACATTTCCTGGCAATCAATAAAAGGGATTCTCTAGAAAAGTTGGCCAAGTTGTATATAAAGGAGATTGTTAGACTTCATGGTATCCCAAGCAGCATTGTGTCCGATAGAGACCCTCGATTTACTTCTAATTTTTGGAGGGCTTTATAGGAAGAAATGGGCACTACTCTTTGATTTAGTACAGCTTATCATCCTCAGACGGATGGTCAGTCGGAGAGGACAATCCAAACGCTAGAAGATATGTTGAGAGCTTGTGTTTTAGATTTCAAAGGCAGCTGAGATGTCCATCTACCACTCATAGAGTTTGCGTATAATAATAGTTATCAGGCTAGCATCCAGATGGCACCCTTTGAAGCACTCTATGGACGTAAGTGTAGATCCCCCTTATGCTGGCCAGAGTTGAGCGAGAGGAGAATGCTTGGTCCTGATCTAGTGGATCAAACTGCAGAACAGAACGCAATGATTAGACAAAGATTGCTGACGACTCAGAGTAGACAGAAAAGCTATGCAGATGTTAGAAGGAAGCCGTTGGAGTTTGAAGAAGGAGAGCATATATTCCTTAAGTTAACTCCAACTACGGGAGCCGGGCGATCAATCAAAGTAAAGAAGTTACATCCAAGATATATCGGGCCATTCCAAATTCTCTCAAAGGTGGGGACAGTAGCCTATAGATTAGCTCTTCCTCCAAATCTTAGTCAGATACATGATGTATTTCATGTTTCCCAATTAAAGAAGTATGTTCCAGATCCATCTCATGTGATTGAGCAAGATGAAGTCGCACTACGAGATGATCTGACCTATGAGGTTGGACCGATAAGAATTGTTGATCGAAAGGTCAAGCAGTTACGTAATAAGCAAATTTTGAGGATGAAATTTATTTTAAGGGGGAGAGATCTGGAAAGGCTTGACTGAGCATGAAGCTACATGGGAAATAGAAGTAAAGATGAGGGGGAAGTATCCTGAGTTGTTTCCATAGGATGTGTATATTGTAAATTTTGATGATGAAATTTATTTTAAGGGGGAGAGAAATGTAATATCCCTAATTTCTGTACTGATTTATATGTACAGATTAAATGAAATATATGAATTATATTTCAGGAAAAAAAAGATGTGGTTATTTATGTAAAGAAGGGATTAAATTGAAAAAGAAAGGAAATGAAAGGACTTGATTGCAATTATGGAAAGGTTAAGGCTAAGAAGGAAAAGTAGACAAAAATGTGGGGTCCTTAAGTGTAATTTTAGACAAATAAAGGGGCTTAATTGAAAAGAAGAAAAGCTTCTAGGGAAAAGTGTAATTATGAAAACCTGGACTAGAAATAGGCAAAAATTGTGATCGTATTCTGATCAACCCCATATTCCACCAGTAGATAGAGCAAGTGATGTCGGGTAATCCAGCTTAATACAGGAATTTTTCAAGACTCCAGATAGCCAAAATTGTTTTGATAGTCTAAAAGTTATAAAAATTCCTACCGGATATCCTAGATTTCAGATATAAGTGAGAAATTACAGGATGATGCGTCCTGATGGGACGGATGTCAGGAAACTGACAGAATACCTATAAGAGGTCTGTAGAAAAAGTTATTCACAAATTAGCAAATACAGACGGGAGATTTATCGGTATTTAAACTAAGACTGAATGAGGTCAGGTAACAACAGTTAGATGCCCGTTGTGACCCAAATGGATGCCCAGACACAATAGGACAGTGTATCTGACAGAAGGAGCCGGTGTCCGGATATGTGTGTAAACGGTGTATGATAGATAAAAGGCTCGATGAACATTGCCAGAGGAAGATTCCTCGAATACGTGCCATAAGGGTAATGGACCCTAAGAGGCCCAATAATGGTTCCATCAAAGGCCCAGTAAGTGTTGGAGATTGTGCCCTAGGGGCCAATCATTATCTTATGAACATTGTTGATTTATGAATTTCTTAATAAAGTTATCATATTATTTGCATGTTTACTATGATGACAATCCTTGGATAACTCGTGATCTTATCCTAAATGTCCCTGGTCGGTCATCTATGTGGGAGCAGAGATGAAATAAGACCAGTATGACTTTGAAGATATATAGAGATATAAATCAAAGTCATAAGCACATGTAAGAGTACAGGGTGTTGGACCGACCCGCAATGAGAGAGCTGCATGGGTCAAGTCATAAGCTTCTCTCATATACAAGCCATGTCACTATGCCCTTTGACCTGAGATCATCATGGATTCCTACATGACAAACGCTCAGCTTTGACCTAGTCAAAAGTCACTTTTGACCGAGTGATCATAAAGGCTATGCTCGGGCTTAGTGGTTTTTCATGCGGAGGAATGTGAATGGTCAAGATGGAATTTGTCCCTCACATTCGTAGAGAGATATTACTGGGCCCCTCGATGAGTGAGTCTGAGAAATGTATGGCCATACTAGAATGGAAGGGTACTTCCATTTCTATATTCAGACTACTCAGGGATCGAGAAAGTAACGGTCAGGAACAGGAGGATGACGTTCACCATGCCTCATCCTTGACCGAAATATCGTGTGACAAAAGGGACGTGATATGGTTGTATGAAAGGTTACATCGTTTATCGATCCTCATATGTTTTGGGTAGTCGTAATGCCTTGCTAGAGACCGCTTACGACTTGTGGGTCAGTATAGTAACTGGGCCACTGCCAACTTCATATGGGCCTACAGGGTCGCACACAAAACAGCCCAATGCGAGCTATGATGTCCAGATTCATTGAATCTAAGAGATGTCTAAATTCAATGAATAATCTAGGGTGGATATATATTTTATATATATATATATATAAATTAGTTTATATATATATTATATAAATAATATAAGAGATATTTGTAAGATTTAATTTATAAGGATAAATTAAATCTCTATCATTTTTGAATTTGAATTTAAATGGATATGATCTATTTGAATTTGAAATTCAAATTGATAAGATATCTCAAATTTGATTTATGAGAATAAATCAAATATAATTCTGTCTTATCTTTATTTTAAATTAAATAAATAGGTGAATTAAATCTGTGGGACGGATTTAATATAAACCATATTTATTTAATCAGTTTCTTATTAAATTATGCAATATATGATATTGTATTAATTCAGAATTAATATAAGATTAATTCTGAAGCCCGGCCCTATTAGAAGCCCGATAGCTTCCTATATATTTGACATTAGGAGCTAGGGTTCTACACACAATATAGATCTCTTCACACACATTCAGTCGTGAGAAAAGGGGGCAGGGAGAGTGCAAAAGGTTTGCAGATAAGAAACTGCCGAAATAGAGACGGTGAGGACGGAATCTCCAGAAAGCCCTAGAGGGACAAGAGGCGCTAGCACGTCGTTCGCAATTGGAACGCTGTTCGTGTGGATACCGGTAGAGGAAGCCGATCTGAGCTGTCGACTTCTACGATACGGCTAGACACGAAGAAAGGTCGCGACCAGAACACACTTAGGTCGCGACCAAACGGGCATCTGAACGTCAAAAATCCGAAAAGAGGAGACAGGTCGCGACGTGAAGTTGAAGCGGTCGCGACTACAAACTCCAGAGGCGACAGGTCGCGACTAGAAGATGAGGAGGTCGCGACTGAAAGTTCCAGAGGCGAGGAGTCGCGACTAGTGGACACTGAGGTCGCGACCAAAGCTCGAAACCGAAGGTAACACTTCTTTCTCCTTGACTTAAACACATTCGGTAGATCCTGGCTGGGAATGGAAAAATTTTTAAAGTTAATTTCCGCTGCGTGTCTTCCAATTCCCTTCAGTGGTATCAGAGCCATGCCGTTTTGTGTTTAAGTTAGGTTTGATTGTTGATACATGTGATGTATGTTAGACTTCTTAGCTGATTATATGATAACATGCGTGATATGTATGACATATATGGAATCTGTTTATGTATGACATATACGGAATCTAAAAGGAAACTGAAATCGGTGGTGTATATCAATTGATTTGATCAATTAATATTGATGGGGTCTAAGGAAAAAGAATTAAGATTCTTGATTATTTATCAAAAAAAAAAAAAAATTCTATTGGGGCGCTGCCCCACACCCCGCCCGCTAACCGGCTAGCGGGACCGCCGTGGCTATTTAATCGTAGCGCAACATAATCGTAATATGTATTGACTTTCCTGATATATGAATGTTTTGAAACATTTATTGCCCTTCAAAAAGCATGAATTTTGATTCTTGAATGTTTGGGTATGGTGAACAATATGGCTCTAGATTACAAGTGTTGTAATTTTTCTAAATACGGCCTGCGTGTCGTGCCTTCCTCTAATGACTCTCGTTGTACATTCTCTTCTCATCTCACTCCCCTCGAATGTTAAAACGAGGTTTCCTTATGTACTTTTCCTATTCTAATTAGAGAGCTCCTCTCATTGGCTTGAGGGGACTTAGGATAGGTGAGCCATATTGTATCACGTTTAAGATTATGCATCTTTTGATTAGATCACTGCATGTATGTTTTATATGCATAATACTTGTATGAGATACAACCGCGATACATGAATCTTATAAACCAGATAATTAATTAAACCCTCTAAAAGAAATCTTAAGTCATATGCCGTCAATTAATGGACACTTGTCAAAACCTCGATCGCTCATTTGTAGGTCCACCAAAGTGGGTGCATTTGAGTTATCTTGGGGAGATAAGCAAGAGTAATGGTGCTACTCTTATGTTTGTTATTGTTTGGCTTAATTGAGATTATCAAAACGGTTTTGGGTCTCAAGGCATTAGATGGGATTAAAACATGCCGGATCATATGATGATGGAATCCCATAAACATCTAAGAGTTACATGTGATGTAATTGGTAAAGTTGTTACCTACCTAAATAACTTAAAGTTGAGCGTCCTGCCAAAGCGGACTCAAGTTTAAGCCAAATATGGATCTTAGCCCACTAATTATTACATTGAGGGTTGTTTTATTCAGTGGGAGATTGCTAATTCGCTTGCATATTTTAATTGTAGAATCATGATGACTAGTAATACTGCTACATTATCGTTGCGATCTGTCCTTGAGAAGGACAAACTCAATGGGACAAACTTTCTTGACTGGTTCAGGAACTTGAGAATTGTTCTCAAGCAGGAAAGAAAGGTATATGTCCTAGATCAACCCATTCCTGAGGAGCCAGCAGCCAATGCTCCTAGAGCTCAGAGAGATTCTTATGCGAAGCATAAGGAAGACTCTGTTGATGTGGGATGCTTGATGCTTGCCACCATGGTTCCAGAGCTTCAAAGAGATCTGGAACACATGGAGGCTTATGAGATGATTGTGCATCTTAAGGAAATGTTCCAGCAACAAGCAAGGCAAGAGAGGTATGAGACCACTAAGGCCTTACATTCCTGCAAGATGGCTGAAGGTGCATCAGTCAGTACTCATGTCCTAAAGATGAAAGGGTACATTGATCACCTTGAGAGGCTTGGATTTCCCATAAGTCAGGAGTTAGCTACAGATTTGATCTTGAACTCACTCCCGGAAAGTTATGACCAGTTTGTCATGAACTACAACATGAACAACATGGAGAAATCTATTTCTGAACAGCATGGGATGCTTAAAACTGCTGAGCCGACTGTTAAGAAAAAGCCCAGTACTGTTTTGATGGTTCAGAAAGGAAAGGGTATGAAAAAGAAAGGCAAGGGCAAGGGGAAGGGTCATGGCTCATCTGGTAAGACCAAAGAGTCAGGCAAGCCCGAAACCAAGCCTGCACCAAAGAAGGCAAAGCCTCCAAAGGAAGGAGTTTGCTTCTTCTGCAATGAACTGGGTCATTGGAAGAGGAATTGCAAACTCTACCTTGAAGATCTGAGAAAGAACAAGAAGGATAGCGGGGCTATCGCTTCAGGTATTTATGTTATAGACATTCATCTCTCTACTTCCACTACATGGGTATTAGATACTGCATGTGGTTCTCACATTTGTACAAATGTGCAGGGCCTAAAGGACAGTAGAAAGCTGAAGAAGGTCTAAGTTGACCTACGAGTTGGAAACAGAGCAAAGGTTGCTGCTCTAGCTGTAGGCACTTATGAATTAGTTCTGCCCACTGGGCTTTTGTTAGTTTTGAACAATTGCTATTATGTTCCTGCTTTGAGTAGTAACATTGTTTCTCTTTCTTATTTGGATAAGGAAGGTTACACTTCCATTTCTGGGAATGGTAAATGTTCCATTTATCGTAATGATGTTTTCTATGCTCATGGTGATTTGCATGTTGATCATTACATATTAAACTTGGAACAACCCAATCATGGAAATATCTATAACATAACCGCCAAAAGGATCAAACCAAATGATTTGAATCCGACGTACCTCTGGCACTGTCGTCTAGGCCACATAAATGAGAAACGCATTTCTAAACTCCATCAAGATGGATTTCTCAACTCATTTGATTTTGAATCATATGATACTTGCGAATCTTGTTTGTTAGGAAAGATGACAAAGTCGCCTTTCACTGGGCACAGTGAGAGGGCCACTGATTTGTTGGGCCTCATACATACAGATGTGTGTGGACCGATGAATACAAATGCCAGAAGAGGTTATTCGTACTTCATTACATTCATAGATGATTTCAGTAGATATGGCTACGTCTATCTAATGAAACATAAATCCGAATCTTTTGAAATGTTCAAGATATTTCAAAATGAAGTACAAAACCAGCTTGGCAAAACAATCAAAGCCCTTCGATCTGATCGAGGTGGCGAATATTTGAGCCAAGAGTTTATCGATCATCTTAGGAATTGTGGAATAGTCTCACAATTGACTCCTCCAGGAACACCACAATGGAATGGGGTTTCTGAACGGAGGAATCGAACACTATTGGATATGGTTCGATCTATGATGAGTTGAACAGATCTTCCACCATCCTTTTGGGGCCACGCCCTAGAGACAGCTGCGTTCACACTGAATCGTGTTCCATCTAAGGCAGTTGAAAAGACTCCGTATGAGATATGGACTGGGAGGAAACCTAGTTTGTCTTTTCTCAAGATTTGGGGATGTGAGGTCTATGTTAAGCAACAAGCCTCAGATAAGTTAGCGCCCAAATCTTCAAAGTGCCTTTTTGTGGGATATCCTAAGGAAACCAAGGGATATTATGTCTACAACCCCACTGATAACAAAGTGTTTGTTGTCAGAAATGGTATCTTTCTAGAACGAGAATTTATCTCTAAAAGAACCACTGGGAGCAAGGTACACCTCGAAGAAGTTCGAGAGCCACAAGACGCCACAGAACTAGAGATGGAAAGTAGAGAAGACTCACAAGAAGTTGTTGAGACTCCTCAAGTCACGCAAGGCCCAAGGCGATCTAATAGGGCACGACTTCAGCCTCAGAGATATGGATTTCTGATTTCTGATAGTCGTGATGTGTTGCTCATTGAGCATAATGAGCCCACTACCTATCAAGAAGCTATAGTGGGACCAAACTCTGAGAAATGGCTTAATGCCATGAAGTCTGAGATGCAATCCATGTACGACAATAAGGTATGGACCTTAGTCGACCCGCCTAAAGGTGTAAAAACCGTCGGGTGCAAGTGGGTTTTTAAAGAGAAAACCGACATGGATGGCAATGTAAATGTCTTCAAGGCACGACTGGTTGCAAAAGGATTTACTCAAACTCATGGTATGGACTATGATGAGACCTTTTCCCCAGTTGCAATGGCCAAATCAATCAGAATCCTCCTTGCCATTGCAGCATATTATGACTATGAAATATGGCAAATGGACGTCAAGACAGCCTTCCTTAATGGAAAGCTCCTTGAGGATGCGTACATGACACAACCTGAAGGTTTTGTGCGTTCTGAGGACTCTGGTAAGGTGTGCAAGCTTCAAAGGTCCATTTATGGACTGAAGCAAGCATCTCGGAGTTGGAATCATCGTTTTGATGAAGTAGTCAAAGAGTTTGGATTTCTTTAAAACATTGATGAACCTTGTGTGTACAAAAAGGTTAGTGGGAGCACAGTTGTGTTTTTGGTACTCTATGTCGATGACATCCTACTCATTGGGAATGACATTCCTACCTTGCAGATTGTCAAGTCTTGGTTAGGAAAATCTTTCTCGATGAAAGACTTGGGTGAAGCCACCTACATCCTAGGAATTAGGATCTATAGAGATAGATCTAAAAGGCTTCTAGGACTGAGTCAGAGCACATATATAGACAAGATACTGCATAGGTTCAGTATGCAGGAATCAAAGAGGGGTTTCATACCCAAGTCTCATGGTATTCACCTCAGCAAGGATTTGTGTCCTAGTACACCAGATCAGCGAGGTCGCATGAGTAAGATTCCATATGCCTCGGCCATAGGATCTATCATGTACGCCATGTTATGTACTCGACCGGATGTCTCGTTTGCCTTAAGTATGACTAGCAGATATCAACAGGACCCTGGTGAGGGCCATTGGACTGCTGTCAAGAATATCCTTAAGTACTTAAGAAGGACTAAGGACTTATTCTTGGTCTATGGTGGATTGGTAGACGAGCTCTATGTAACTGGTTACACAGATGCAAGTTTCCAAACTGACCAGGATGACCAGAAATCGCAATCTGGATACATATTCCTCCTGAATAATGGAGCAGTAAGCTGGAAGAGCTCTAAGCAGAGCACTGTAGCAGATTCTGCAACGGAAGCTGAGTACATAGCAGCATCTGATGCAGCTAAGGAGGCCGTTTGGATCAGGAAGTTCATTACAGAACTAGGGGTGGTACCTACCATCTCAGATCCAATAACTTTGTTCTGTGATAATAGTGGTGCCATTGCACAGGCCAAAGAGCCTAGGTCACATCAAAGGACCAAGCATATACTCAGGCGATTTCATCTCATCAGAGAAATCAATGATAGAGGTGATATAAAAATATGCAAGGTAGCAGGGGAAGACAATGTTGCTGATCCTCTAACAAAGCCGCTTATGCAAGCAAAACATGAGTGTCATGTTAGGTCAATGGGAATTAGGCAAATTAATGATTGTACCTAGTGCAAGTGGGAGGATGTTGGAGATTGTGCCCTAGGGGCCAATCATTATCTTATGAACATTGTTGATTTATGAATTTCTTAATAAAGTTATCATATTATTTGCATGTTTACTATGATGACAATCCTTGGATAACTCGTGATCTTATCCTAAATGTCCCTGGTCGGTCATCTATGTGGGAGCAGAGATGAAATAAGACCAGTATGACTTTGAAGATATATAGAGATATAAATCAAAGTCATAAGCACATGTAAGAGTACAGGGTGTTGGACCGACCCGCAATGAGAGAGCTGCATGGGTCAAGTCATAAGCTTCTCTCATATACAAGCCATGTCACTATGCCCTTTGACCTGAGATCATCATGGATTCCTACATGACAAACGCTCAGCTTTGACCTAGTCAAAAGTCACTTTTGACCGAGTGATCATAAAGGCTATGCTCGGGCTTAGTGGTTTTTCATGCGGAGGAATGTGAATGGTCAAGATGGAATTTGTCCCTCACATTCGTAGAGAGATATTACTGGGCCCCTCGATGAGTGAGTCTGAGAAATGTATGGCCATACTAGAATGGAAGGGTACTTCCATTTCTATATTCAGACTACTCAGGGATCGAGAAAGTAACGGTCAGGAACAGGAGGATGACGTTCACCATGCCTCATCCTTGACCGAAATATCGTGTGACAAAAGGGACGTGATATGGTTGTATGAAAGGTTACATCGTTTATCGATCCTCATATGTTTTGGGTAGTCGTAATGCCTTGCTAGAGACCGCTTACGACTTGTGGGTCAGTATAGTAACTGGGCCACTGCCAACTTCATATGGGCCTACAGGGTCGCACACAAAACAGCCCAATGCGAGCTATGATGTCCAGATTCATTGAATCTAAGAGATGTCTAAATTCAATGAATAATCTAGGGTGGATATATATTTTATATATATATATATATAAATTAGTTTATATATATATTATATAAATAATATAAGAGATATTTGTAAGATTTAATTTATAAGGATAAATTAAATCTCTATCATTTTTGAATTTGAATTTAAATGGATATGATCTATTTGAATTTGAAATTCAAATTGATAAGATATCTCAAATTTGATTTATGAGAATAAATCAAATATAATTCTGTCTTATCTTTATTTTAAATTAAATAAATAGGTGAATTAAATCTGTGGGACGGATTTAATATAAACTATATTTATTTAATCAGTTTCTTATTAAATTATGCAATATATGATATTGTATTAATTCAGAATTAATATAAGATTAATTCTGAAGCCCGGCCCTATTAGAAGCCCGATAGCTTCCTATATATTTGACATTAGGAGCTAGGGTTCTACACACAATATAGATCTCTTCACACACATTCAGTCGTGAGAAAAGGGGGCAGGGAGAGTGCAAAAGGTTTGCAGATAAGAAACTGCCGAAATAGAGACGGTGAGGACGGAATCTCCAGAAAGCCCTAGAGGGACAAGAGGCGCTAGCACGTCGTTCGCAATTGGAACGCTGTTCGTGTGGATACCGGTAGAGGAAGCCGATCTGAGCTGTCGACTTCTACGATACGGCTAGACACGAAGAAAGGTCGCGACCAGAACACACTTAGGTCGCGACCAAACGGGCATCTGAACGTCAAAAATCCGAAAAGAGGAGACAGGTCGCGACGTGAAGTTGAAGCGGTCGCGACTACAAACTCCAGAGGCGACAGGTCGCGACTAGAAGATGAGGAGGTCGCGACTGAAAGTTCCAGAGGCGAGGAGTCGCGACTAGTGGACACTGAGGTCGCGACCAAAGCTCGAAACCGAAGGTAACACTTCTTTCTCCTTGACTTAAACACATTCGGTAGATCCTGGCTGGGAATGGAAAAATTTTTAAAGTTAATTTCCGCTGCGTGTCTTCCAATTCCCTTCAGTAAGACCCTTGGACTGATAGGTGGGCCAGTGTCCGGCAGAACCCCGGAAAAGTGCGAAATTATGAAAATGCCCCTGTGTTGTACTAAAGAGTAGCAGATTAATGAGGGCATTTTGGTCATTCTGGATAGGCTCAGAAGCCAAGACATATACAGGTAAGGTTAACCAGGGTCAGTGTATGACCTGACAGGGTACAGAAAGGTGTAAAATGACGGTTTTGCCCTTAGGGTTAAGATAGTGCACGAAAGGGCACCTAGGGGTATTTTGGTCATTTTGCAGGGGATCTGTAATTGAGTTTAGACCCAGTATAAAAATGTTAATGATATAAAGGATCCAGATACTAAATTTAAGGTCAGAAGACATAATATGGATTTTCAGAAAAATTAGATTCAGAAAACGGTCCAGTTTTCGAGGAGACGGACCGGGCCGGTACCGGATTGGACCGGAAATCATCTAGAAGGCTTCTTGCTCCCCAAATTGAGCCATGTGAAGAATGTGAGGGGTGAGGTGTCCCCTTAGGTGTCCCTTGATGATGCAGTAAAAGGGAATAAAGAAAAATAGGAAATTCTGGAAAAATAAGGGCCACAAGTTCAGATGGCTTCAAAATTATGAAAATGCCATCCATCAAAACTATAAATACCCCCTAGCTCTTCATTCATCACGTCCAAGGAGCATTTTAGAGAGATAAGGAAGTTCTTGAGAGAGAAAGTGAGAGAAAGAAAGAAGAAAGGAAGTTCTGGCGGAGTTGGAAGCAGTATAGAGGTTCTGGAGTTCTGCTAAGCTTTTAAGGTAGTAACTAATCCTAGCTTTTATGTAATGTCTTTGTGATTGGTTGTGCTATTGTTTGGTTGGATTGTTCTCTTATATGTTATGCTTGAAGCTCTATTACAATGCTATGATCATATGTTATTGAGTATGGAAGCACGCAGCATACTTATCTGTACACAATCACAAGCAAGCACTGTCACTCTGCATTACATATATTGTTATGATTATTACTACTGAGATTCCTTCGAGTCTCATCCCAAATAACCCATTACAGGCGAGGCTATGTCGAAGTAAATTTTGAAAATCTTGAAAGACGCCGTTATACTGCCAAAATTCTGGCAAAGTGGTAAAGAAAGGAACTGATACGTACTGTGTACGTAGGTACTGTCTAAGGAGGTTGGAAGTGAGCGGACCTACCCGGTTCATCCAGTCTTTCCTGGGTACTTACGTAGAATGGTAGTTCTCACGGGAATTACCGAATCGGTACAAGATCAGTTACTTTCTAAAGACGAAAGGTAGCAGTTATGCTGCTGGATTTCAGGCAGGAAGGATGTATTAGAAATATGAGAATTTTGTACATGTTATGATGTATAACAACTTATTAATTAATAATGAGTATTGTTTGGCATGCTTGTTTGATATATGATGGATGTATGCATATGTCTGCTAAGTTGAGTGCTGAAATTTACCACTATGAACAGTAACATGTGGTGACCTAGTGATGTTTGATAAATAATTAAAAATAGTAAATGGATGAATAAATATATGAACTTTTTATGGTAAATAGTAGACATACTAAGCTTCATAGAATGACTCATTTGGATGTCTACACATGGAGATATAAATTATCAAAGTTGGGACTAAAATGCTGGATTCAGGGGGGAAACGCTGGATGAACAGTAAAGTTGTAACATTGACCCACGTTTAGTTGGTCAAATATTGTTCAATGAGTGATTTTTTCCTGAAAGATAATTTAGTCAGCTTTATGTAGCAATTGGAACCACTTCATTTTGATTTTTCTGTAATTAATTATGAGTTTCCAAAGTCAGGTCACTCATCTGGAATTTATATAGTGAACAGTACTCGAGAAGAGTAAAATTCCAGATTGAGAAATTGGACTTCAATGATCTTGAAAGTGGTTCTAAATGCTACCAAATGGTCCCTAAAACATACGAAAGTAAGGACATTTCATAAACCTTGATGAATTGCTGCTGGAATTTTGGTACCATATGAAAGGAATATGAGTTTTATGTTATGGATAGTTTAGATAAGCTTAAACAAGCTTGAATCACATGATAATGGCTTAGGAATCCATGTGTGCTTGTGAATCCAAGATTGTGTTCTGTTCTGTACAGTACGGAATCACTGTTAATAATTACAATTTCATGATTTTGATGCTTCCAATGAGTCTAAAATAGAAAATTGTGTGGGGTTATAGTAGGAAAACAAGTATTGGAAGCATTGGAACCAAAATGAGAATTTTTGGAAAACAAGAGGGAGGTTTCGGTTTCTGTACAGAACATTAGGAAGCAATTGGATTCTGGAATTTTTGAATGCATATTTAGATTCTACATGAAAAATTATGTAGGAATGAACCATGAGAGTTTAGTTTGGAAGGATGTAAATCTAAGTCACAAAGTAGAGAAAGAAAGGGACTTAATGGAACCCTAGTCTTGAGAATGGTTTGAATTGAGTTGTGACTTGGTAATTGTCTTGTTATGCCTAGGTTTTGATATTTGTGGAAAGGAGGGATCAAGACAAGAAGGAATTGGCAAAGACACCTAAGAGGTAGCAAGAATACTTTACTATAAACTTATGTCATGTTGTGATTGATATGCTTGCTTATTATGCATGAAGTTTGGTTGAGCTTAGTACGTTATGTGATGATGTTTATGATGATGATGATGAGTTATGAATATGTGCAACTCCTTGCAACCTAAGTCATGACAATATGCATGTTAGAGTTTGCCTATGTATGATCATGAATTAGCTCCCATTGCATGATAACATGTTAAGCATTTCATCAAGCATGCATAAACTTATAGTTTGTATATCTTGCTATTGGGATTTCCATGAAATCTCATTCCTTCCGTATGTATGTAATCATGCTCTAGGTACTGGAACTTCTCATGGAAGAGAGTAAATGTGAATGAACAATGTATATATGACCTAGATAGCATGTATTTAACTTAGGAGATGTGGTATGGTATGTAAAAACGTATACACTCACTAGAACCATACGAGACCGAACGCTTTCATCGATCATTTGAGTAACTTATACGACGAGTTTTCACGTCAAATTTGGCATGAAGATAGATAAGATCCAAAGATTTAATTGGACACAAAGAACGCCCAATTTGGTTAAGTTTTCCAATTGATATGATTTTTCAAAGTTGGACCTAAAATCTGGATCAAGATAAAACAAGTCCTGAGAGGCAGTGAGATTCCTACGCAGTTTTCATATAGTAAATGAATGAATTTTCCACGAACTTTTATGAGCTTAAAGTAGACATATGGAGATTTAAATACATATGTAACACCACTCATTTGGATAAGTATACAAAGAGAAATGAATTTTTGAAAATGAGACACAGAATCTGGAAGTTCAAAATTTACCAAATGAACAGTGATTTTCAACGAATAAACTGATTTCATTTGGACAAGTAAATCTCATTTTCATATTTTTCCTTCAAATTTTGATGAAATATATTTCATTATAAATTGGAACCACCTCATTTAGATTTTTCTAGATTTAATTGTTAATTTCCAAAGTTCATGCTGCAAACTGGAATTACCAAGTGAACAGTAAAGTGAACAGTACCGATAGCCTAACTTTTGGAAATTCATATTTCTAAGGTAAAATGGTGTTCCAATGCTCTAAAATACTTCCAATTGAGTATATGTAAGGATGAAATTAAGGATGTTTCAAAAAATACCCTAAGTGAAGCTGTGTTTTGAATTAGGTCACTCACCATATAGTGTAAAAGCAAGCAGTAGCCATGAAAGAGCCAAGGTTCATTTTCTAGATTTAGACAAAATGAGGCTCAAACACTTGCTCTCAACTTCTCCCATCAACTCTCACTCAAATCTTCCATTTTATACCTTTTTCCACCATTTTCTCCATTTTTGCACCGGTTAAATCACTTCCACCACCTTCTTCTCTACCTTTCCATAATCTTTTTTAGTATTTCTCATGGAGTCAACTCTGTGGAGTGATCGTGACATGGTTGGAGCTATGTGAGTCTAAATTTCTTAGTCTCTTAGTGATAAAGGATAAAACTTGAGATCAATGGACATAATAGGGGAGTTATTCTAGTATAATCTATGCTTGTTCATATTTTGGGTTTCTAGATTTAGAAATTTCCATTATTTGTATGGGACTTGAGTATCAATTGGTTATTCTTGAGTTTAGACTTGGATGATGTGATTGCTGATTTATATATATATTTCAGTTTTTATTTCTGGTTAGTTGGATGATTATCAATGATTATTGGTATTTAATTCAATTGCTTGGAGTCTATGGTTGTTGACTAATAGCCATTCGAGGGTGATTGTATCATCTAATTCAATTTACATACTAAGTAGTTTTTAACAGTGCATTAAGAAGGTTTTTAAACTTAACTTTGATCAAAGTGTTTTTGACTCATTAATGTATTGGACGTGATCGATTGATTATGGTTTTTATCAAGACTTAGTGATTTTATAACTCCCATATCTAATTAAGAGCAAGGATAACAAAGTTTTCATCACCAAGGGCCTATTTTATCATATTTTCTCACAATCTAAAGCATTGCCTCATTTAACGAAAACACCAAAAATATTTACTTTCACTGCACATTTATTTTTATTGGACCACAATTCTATCAAACCAAAACCACATGTTTTTACTTAAATCTTCAATTTTTTTGTTAACCAATTTGGTAGTATTATAATAAAAAGGTTCCTCAAGAAGAAGGATGCCCTATACTGCATTATTTGGTGCAATTAATATTTTGATGGACCAGAAGGTGACAATCTAAACCTGTTAATAGGCCATTATCGGGGAGCAAAATAATTGGTTCCTTAGTAGTTGGTTGTTAATTCCATTGTTGACCTGAGTCATCTTTCTTGTTGAGCTATAGTTTTTATTGTTTTCATTGCATAGCATAAAAATTTTGAGAAATAGAAACAAATATCTTATTTTTTTTCATTTTTTGCATTTCCATACATGCACATCCTATATTTTTTACCACTTAGAGTTTGGTTTGGATGTTCGACCATTCTCTATTTAATTGAGTAAAAAGAGAGATCTTGAGATCTTTCAAATTTGATTATGAGCCATTCTTCACTTGTACAAAGGTTTTGGATATTGCTCATAAGTTTTTAAGTGCATTTGGCTGAGTAGATTATTCAATTTTTCAAGTTTATGCAAAATCTGTGATTTCTGTCTTTTAGTCGCGACTATTATCTAGGTTAGTTATGACTAAACTGCTTTGTTGTTCAAAGGGAGCCTCTCTATGAGTATTCGTCGTGACTAGTGTTCCACTTTGTCATGACCAAATTTCCATGTTTATCGAACTCTTTGTGTCTCCTAGTCGTGACATTGACTGTTTGCTAAACAAAATTTTGATTAATCCTAACTGTTTGCTTTATTTCCTTTGTTACTTTCTTGTGTTGTATTCAAAAAAGGACTGGACCTTTAGTACCTTTTGATCCTGAAATTGAGAGGTCACTTAGGAAACTTATAAGAGTTTAGGGAACAAGTATCTTGTGAAGTTTTAGCTAAAGAAGAAATTAGATCACAAGAATCTAGTTCATTATCTAGTACCCTAGGGTCTAAAATTGGACTTAACTTAGAGATTCCTTTTGATATTCCCAACATAGCTGAAATTAATCCAAATGGGCAAAATGGGAATAATAGGCATGGAGAGAATAAAGTACCTAACAATATAGAGGATACCAAAAGTGTTAGAGAGATTAATATTCGTATGTGAATTATGATCCCTATAGTTTCTATACTGATGAAGTAAATTTTAAGATTAAAAGAGCTTTGATTGCAGCCTTACCTAAATTTTATGATTTTGTAGGAGAATGTCCACACCGATACTTACAGACCATGCATATGATCTGCTCTTTCATGAAGCTTCCATTGACTGCCTTAGATGATATCTTGAGAAGATGTTTCCATTTCACTATGGAAGGGAAACGAAGGAGTGGTTGTACAATTTGCCCAATCGTTTCACCACTCTAACATGGGATCAATTGAAGACAGTGTTTTTAGAGCAATTTTTTGTTGCTTCCAAGACAAAATGAATGAAGAAGGAAATCACTAATTCTCAGCAAGATGGGAATCACTGCATGATTATTGGATGAGGTTTATTAATTTGCTAGCTAGATGTCCACAGCACAACATAACTAAAGCTTATTGGGTTGATATATTCTTTGATGGGTTGTTAGCCCACAACAAGTTTTCATTGAATGCAGCCATTAATGGATCTTTGAAGGAAAAAACACCACAAGCGAGCTGGGAATTATTTCAAAAGATGGAAATTGAGGATCATCAATCAGAAGATCCTAGGATAATGCCTACAACTTCCTCTGGAAATTCCAAGGAAATCTTATATGAGATTGCTGCCTTAGGAAACTAGATGGATAAGATGATGAGTTTAATTGAAAGGGAACTCCAGTCTACTAAGCAAGTGAATGCCGTGGGTTCTTCTCAATTTTTGGTTACTGTGTGTAAATCTTGTAGTTCTATTATGCATGCCACGAACACTTGTAAGAAGCAATACCAAGAGGATACAACAATATATCAAGGAAGGGATAATCAGTTTTAGAAAAGAGATCCCGATTCAAACATAAATAATCCAAGATGAAGGGATCATCCAAACTTCAGGTGGGGAAGTGGAGATGATAGGCTTAATCAATTTCAAAGTGGTGGACCCTCTTCTAGTAATTACCAAGGTAACTCAAGACCTATTATTCCTACCCAACCCTATACTTTGGCAACACCTAGAGCTAATGAGACAACTCAACTTCTAAATATCATAGTTGCATAAATGAGCAGCATGTATGGTAGAATAACCCACATAGATAACAAGTTAAAGGAAAATGATGGTCAATTCAACTCTATTGCAATAATTCTCCAAAGCATGCAGAAGGGCAATGCTGATGTACAAAGGAAACTTGAAGAATTGAGTTTGAAGAATGTAGATACTTTTAGTCATTTAACACAAGTTTTAAATACATTGAGTGATATTCAAGTCAAGAATAGTGGTAGCATTCCTTCTAACACAGTTATAAATTTGAAGGCTTTAAATGCTATCTCACTAAGAAGTGAAAAGAAGGTTCGATTCAAAGATGATGATGCATCCAATGAGGATAGTGAATATCTTGAAGTTGATAGTCCACCACTCACACAATGAAACTTGGGAAGTTGAGAGTGTTAAAGAAGAGTAACTAATGACAAAAAGGGTGAGTCAAGAAGAGAACCAACAAGCACAAAAAAGCACAAGAGATTCAAGAAGAAGAGATGGTACAAAGTTTGTCATACAAAGGAAAGCATATTGAGGACAAAGTGTAACATCCCAATTTTCAGGCCTAGAGATGCAGAGATAGCCTAAGATTAAGAGGCTACTAGACCCCTTTTTAGCAGAAGTTCCAGAGGAACGCAAAGAGTTTGAGGGACTGAGCTGCGAGTAAGTAAAGGTACGGGGACTTACGTGTAAACAGTGGAAGTCCCAAGGGGTAAATGGCCATTTAGGGATGATGTAAAGGTCAAAGGTTCAAGAGTTGACTAGTTAGGTCGCGATGATAAAGAAGTTGGTCGCGACGAGAGTGTATTATGGTCTCGACTAATATTGGCAGAGAGGATTGGTCGTGACGAATACGTAAGTGGTGTCGCGACTAATGAGTAGAATGAGCCTGGTTGCGACTCAAAAGTGATGTGGTCATGACGAAAGACTGTTATGGTCGCGACTAAAGGATGTTGTGGTCGCGACTAATGAACCAAAAGATGTTATGTCGCGATAAGGTGATGATGAGGTCGCGACTAGTGGCTAAAGTGGTGCCAAGCGTATGGGCCAAGAGTTGTGAAGGTCCAAAGGAGATAGGTACCCGGTTAGAGATAGAAATGGGGATGAGGGCCAGATACAGGAAAGGTTATCTGGAAACCATGAGGTAGACTGATAAGGTATCCTCATGGGACCCACAAGATGCCACATGGCATTAGAGTAGTGATTCGGTGACCTTTCAGTAGAGAAAAGTTACTCGGTTGGCACAAAAACTGAGTAGGTGATCAGATAAGTCTGGGACTTATCTGGATAGCATTGGAAAGCGTGCAAGGTCTCTTCCAGGCTCCACATGGCATTAGTCTGGAGAAAGAAGATAAAGCTGAGGGTACGTATTACGAGGCAGGACTCTAGACCGGTGAGTCAGCATGCTGAGTCAGCTGCTGAGGTGTCTAGGGAATTTAGGCATGTGGAAAATGTGACACTGAGGTGGCAGGCTGAGGTATCCCGATGATGCAGTAAAGGAGGAATTAAGGAAAATAGGAAAATCCAGGAAAAACTAGGACCACAGGATCAGAGTTCATAGAAACTACAGAATTGCCATTGAAGGCAATTATAAATACCCCCCTTCCCTCATTCATTTGCATCCGCGGCTTGAGAAGAGAAAGGGAGAGAAAGAAGAGAGAGAAGGAGAAGGAAAGGAAGTTCTGGCTGAGCTGGAAGCAGAATAAGAATAGTGGAGTTCTGCTAAGCTAGCCAGGTAGTAACTAATCCTAGCTTTTATGTAATGGCTTTGTGATTTGTTGTGCTATTGCTTGGTTGGATTGTTGTCTTATATGTTATGTCTGAAGCTCTGCTGTAATGCTATGATCATATGTTATTAAGCATGGAAGCACGCAGCATACTTATCTGTACACAATCACAAGCAAGCACTGTCACACTGCATTACATATATTGTTATGATTGTTGCTACTGAGATTCCCCCGAATCTCATCCCTATACATAACCCATTACAGGGAGGTTATGCTGAAGTGGATTTTGAGAATGCTAAGAGACACCGTTATGCTGCCGAAGTAAAGACTGAACATCAGTATATGATAAGTACTGTGTACGTAGTGCTGTCTAAGGAGGCTAGAAGTGAGTGGACCTAGCCGGTTCATCTAGTCTTTCCTGGGTACTACGTAGAATGGTAGTTCTCATGAGGGGATTACCGAATCAGTACAGTTCAGTTCTTTGTACAGATGAAGCGTAGCGGTTATGCTGTCGGAGTTTAGGCAGAAAGAGATGTAATAGAAATATGAGAATTCTATGTATGCTTTGTTGTATATGCCATCTTGTATGACATTTGTTATTCAATGATAAATATTGTTCGGCATATTCAATTTATGTATGGTAAATTAAGGGGAAATTCGCAGGTCCTGAGGCAGCAGTGTTCTGACCTCAGTTTGACCTAGTAAATGGAGGAGTCTGGCCACGAGATTTAGTGAGCCGGTAGTACACATCTGGGGCATTCCGTGGATAGGTATTAAGCCTCATTTGGATGTGTAGAAGGTGAGAAATCAGTTCTCAAAGTAAAGGTTCAGAATAAGGAACTTAGGAGTAAAAGTTCAATCTCTGGACTTAAGTTAAGCTAATATTGCTTCCGCAAGTGTACTCTGAGGAGTATAAAGGAGGATGTTTCATTTTGGTATCAGAGCAAGAGGTTCTGGCATAGACCAGAAGGGACTTTGGTTCAGAGCATAAGATTCTGGCACAGAACAGAAGGTTCTGGCTTAGTGATGCTCTGATAGAGTATTTTCCCTTGAGTGCGTGAGAATGGCATTGGGTCGCGACTAATATGGTTGTAGGTCACGACAAGTAGCCTCAAGAGAGTTTTAGTCGCGACGATTAAGTGTCTAGGTCGCGACTGTTATTTACAGAGAGATTAGGTCACGACGTGTATGTTCCAAGGTCGCGATGGAATATGGCAGAGAGCTGAGGTTGCGACGAGAAAGGTCTTGTGTCGCGACTGAAGAGTTAAGGTTTCGACGTGATGATGCCTATGGTCGCGACGAGTAACGAGGCAGTGCGCGGCTAGTGTGCAAAATGGTCCAGGTCACGACGTGAGAGGAGTTAGGTCGCGACTAAAGGACAGAGATGTTAGGAAATGATGAGTTGAGTGCGATGGTCGTGATGAAAGATCATAGAGGATATGAGTCATGACTATCCAATACTCAGGTTGCGACTAATATGGGTTTAGAAAACTCAACGAATATATGAGCTCCTAGATGAGATGTGTGTTCATTTTTCTTTTTGAGAAGGAAAAAGATGGTGAACAGAAGAAAGGAATATAGAGCTTGAGTGGAGGAGCCGTGCATAGAGGAAACTGGCAACTCCAATGAGGTAGACCCTATGCGAGTCATCCATGCTAGGCAGGATGAGCAGCAAAGGATGATGTAAAGAATGATGATGATGAGTTAAGATAGTTAGTATGAGGTTTGCCTAGGAATGAGCCTAGGACATGGCCTAAGGCTAGAGACGTGATAGTTAATAGCTAAAGAGCTAATATTCCCTAAGCAGAGGGATCCCATCACGGCGAAGCGATAGATCCAGGGTAGAGTACCCTAGAGAACAGAAATGATAATAAGAGATGATGAATGAGATCTATGCGACTAAAGTTCGCTAGGATCAAGAGTAAGACCGATCAGGAACTACAGTCCGGTTAAGAGTAGACTGGGACTAATGGATAGACAGAAGAAGTTAAGAGATAGTAAAGAGGTAGCCACAGTTGAGAGATAAAGTGACTCCCCTATTCCCTATGTAAGATAAGAATGATGAAGGGTTGAGTCTATATCCTAATAAGAGGGTAGTGTGGCAGCCTGAAATAGATAAATGATTCAGGATGAATGATCATGATATGATAGGCAATATGATAAAGAAACTATGTTTTGAGGCTTACTTAGCTTTACAATGTCTGATGGATGGTTGAGCAAAGTATGATGATGATATGGCTTATGATGCCATAAGTTATGATGAATAGTTGCATCTCCTTGCAGTTGTCATATGATGACATGCATGTTAGAGTATGCCATGATGAATGAATACTCCCCTTTTGGCAGTGCATGCAGGGTAGAGTATATATATATGAGTACATATATGAGATGAGAAAGTATGTTGCTCCCATACCATATGACATGTAATGAGATATGTATTGAGGATGATAGATAGTCTCAGTTCATAGGACAATAAGCTATGATATTTAGATATGATTTATGATTGAGGTTACTCGGGTAATTCTGCAGACTTGTGAATACAGTACTCAGAGCCATTTCTGTTGAAAGGAATGGTAGACAGAAAGAAAGCAGAAAAGAGTAAAGAGATTGTTTCTAGATCACTCTTCAGATAAGAGTTGGATCTGAAACATATGGCTCCCGGATAGAGCTAGATTCAGATAGTATAGATCACTCTTCAGATAAGAGTTGGATCTGATACAGAAGGCTCGCAGTTAGAGCATAGTTCTAATGGCTCGCAGTTAGAGCATAGTTCTAATGGCTCACAGTTAGAGCACAAATTGAAATGAGAAGTTATGATGAGGCCATAGTAGTAGAATGCAATGGCAGGTGGTTAGACCATAATGGCACAAGCCAATGGTAAGCCACAGTAAAGTAAGAAAGATGAGAAGGAACTCCTGAGTAAGAGAGGAAGTAAGTAAAGTCTGGGTAAATGATATGAGGCTATAAAAATTTTTAAATTTTTAGTTATGGAGTTATCAACAGGTGGAAGCAGTTAACCTTATAACTTAGTCTGTTGGTTTAAGATCTTCGGGAGATATACAGTACAACAGAATCGCAGTTAGATTCTGGAGGGTCGCAGTTAGATCCTAACATGGCTCCAGGGTCGCAGTTAGATCCTAAGAGATTCAGAGTCGTAGTTAGATTCTGACTACGACTCTGAAGAGGCTAACGGTTGATCGCAGTTAGATCCCGAGGTCGCAGTTAGACCTAGCCTAAGGAAAGTAATGAGCCATGAGTTATGAGTACAATGTAGTATCTCTTTGAGAAGATGAATGCCAAAGACAAAGAGGAAGCTTCACTAGTTGATAAACTCACCCAGAGAAATTGTTTTATAACGATTTTCCTCAGGTAGCCTCTAGTATACAGACTAAACTTGGCTTTCCCTTAAACGAAGATGGAGTCCAAATTCAAATCTGAGTGCTGATATTCAAAGTTTTGTAGAAGTATGCCTGAGAAGCAGAGAAGACAATCCTCTGTGTAATAGGAAGCAGAGAAGAGAATCCTCAGTTTAATGAGAACAGAAGAGTATGAGTAGATAGATTCCCCCAGATGAGGGTAAAAAGATTAAAGGGCGAGAGAAGACCCAGAAAAGAGGGTCTAAGGCAAAACAACGATAGAACACAGTTCTATGAGGAAGATAATGTTAGCCTTATGGTATCTCAGGATGAGGCATAATAAGGCAAGATAAGTTACAAAAGGGTGAATTACACTATAAGATAGCCAGAGTTGGCTAGATATGCCATGATAAAGTATCAAAAGCATGCAATGAGATACACGGTAGTAAATGTGTAATGTAACATGTACTGAGAAATGTGCATTTTATGAACAGATAGAGAGGCTTCCCTTTTGTAGGGATCATACGTTTAAATGTTATGTTACGAACGAAATAGAAAATGAGAGTTTTCCCTCGTTGCATGAGATGTCAGGCCATATGTTATGCTAGAACTGTGCAAGCTCCAAGAGTTAGAGTTGTGCATGATTAGAACAGAAATGCTTGAGCTCCGATGTTAGAGCTTTGCATTCATAAGCAGGTAAGCAGTCCTGCAATATGTTGGCCAGGCATTATGCATAGATGCTCTTATTTAAGAGTAGATGCTCTTATTTAGCAGCACAGTAAAGAAAGAATAGCTGCGTAAGTCCTCTCTCTGTATGAAGTTAAGTGCTAAGAATGATGAGAATATATGATTATATAAAAAGAAAGATGAAATATTGCAGATATTAAAGCAGTCTGCGAGATATTAAGAAAAGTAATACGAGATAGATGCTAGAAGTATGATGAGTAGTTAGAAGAAATTCCCGAATACAGTAATATTCGAGAGAATTTCATATGAAAGAAATGGACACTGCTCATAAGTGCAGTAAGTGATCCAGAGAAGTAAATTTCAGTGATCCAGTGATCCAAAGAAAAGTAGATTTCAGCTCTGATTGAGTTGATCCAGAGAAAAGATAAGCATGTTACGAAGAGATGTAAAGTTATGATGAGTACTTTGCCAGATGTTAAGCTAATTTAGCTATAGTACTGATTAAATTTTGAGGACAAAATTTATTTAAAGGGGAGGAGAAATGTAATATCCCAATTTTCAGGCCTAGAGATGCAGAGATAGCCTAAGATTAAGAGGCTACTAGACCCCTTTTTAGCAGAAGTTCCAGAGGAACGCAAAGAGTTTGAGGGACTGAGCTGCGAGTAAGTAAAGGTACGGGGACTTACGTGTAAACAGTGGAAGTCCCAAGGGGTAAATGGCCATTTGGGGATGATGTAAAGGTCAAAGGTTCAAGAGTTGACTAGTTAGGTCGCGATGATAAAGAAGTTGGTCGCGACGAGAGTGTATTTTGGTCGCGACTAATATTGGCAGAGAGGATTGGTCGTGACGAATACGTAAGTGGTGTCCCGACTAATGAGTAGAATGAGCCTGGTTGCGACTCAAAAGTGATGTGGTCGCAACGAAAGACTGCTATGGTCGCGACTAAAGGATGTTGTGGTCGCGACTAATGAACCAAAAGATGTTATGTCTCGATAAGGTGATGATGAGGTCGCGACTAGTGGCTAAAGTGGTGCCAAGCGTATGGGCCAAGAGTTGTGAAGGTCCAAAGGAGATAGGTGATCAGATAGAGTAAAGTTACTCGGTTGGCATGAAAACTGAGTAGGTGATCAGATAAGTCTGGGACTTATCTGGATAGCATTGGGAAGCGTGCAAGGTCTCTTCCAGGCTCCACATGGCATTAGTCTGGAGAAAGCAGATAAAGCTGAGGGTACGTATTACGAGGCAGAACTCTAGACCGGTGAGTCAGCATGCTGAGTCAGCTGCTGAGGTGTCCAGGGAATTTAGGCATGTGGAAAATGTGACACTGAGGTGGCAGGCTGAGGTGTCCCGATGAAGCAGTAAAGGAGGAATTAAGGAAAATAGGAAAAACCAGGACCACAGGATCAGAGTTCATAGAAACTACAGAATTGCCATTGAAGGCAATTATAAATACCCCCTTCCCTCATTCATTTGCATCCGCGGCTTGAGAAGAGAAAGGGAGAGAAAGAAGAGAGAGAAGGAGAAGGAAAGGAAGTTATGGCGGAGCTGAAAGCAGAATAAGGATAGTGGAGTTCTGCTAAGCTAGCCAGGTAGTAACTAATCCTAGCTTTTATGTAATGGCTTTGTGATTTGTTGTGCTATTGTTTGGTTGGATTGTTGTCTTATATGTTATGTCTGAAGCTCTGCTGTAATGCTATGATCATATGTTATTAAGCATGGAAGCACGCAGCATACTTATCTGTACACAATCACAAGCAAGCATTGTCACACTGCATTACATATATTGTTATGATTGTTGCTACTGAGATTCCCCCGAATCTCATCCCTATACATAACCCATTACAGGGAGGTTATGCTGAAGTGGATTTTGAGAATGCTAAGAGACACCATTATGCTGCCTAAGTAAAGACTGAACATCAGTATATGATAAGTACTGTGTACGTAGTGCTGTCTAAGGAGGCTAGAAGTGAGTGGACCTAGCCGGTTCATCTAGTCTTTCCTGGGTACTACGTAGAATGGTAGTTCTCATGAGGGGATTACCGAATCAGTACAGTTCAGTTCTTTGTATAGATGAAGCGTAGCGGTTATGCTGCCGGAGTTTAGGCAGAAAGAGATGTAATAGAAATATAAGAATTCTATGTATGCTTTGTTGTATATGCCATCTTGTATAACATTTGTTATTCAATGATAAATATTGTTTGGCATATTCAATTTATGTATGGTAAATTAAGGGGAAATTCGCAGGTCCTGAGGCAGCAGTGTTCTGACCTCAGTTTGACCTAGTAAACAGAGGAGTCTGGCCACGAGATTTAGTGAGCCGGTAGTACACATCTGGGGCATTCCGTGGATAGGTATTAAGCCTCATTTGGATGTGTTGAAGGTGAGAAATCAGTTCTCAAAGTAAAGGTTCAGAATAAGGAACTTAGGAGTAAAAGTTCAATCTCTGGACTTAAGTTAAGCTAATATTGCTTCCGCAAGTGTACTCTGAGGAGTATAAAGGAGGATGTTTCACAAAGCGAAGACAAGCACACAAGAAGCCTCTAAGCCTATATGTGAGGAGGTAAATAAAAAAGATCTCCTTTTTTCCTAGAGCTTAATTTGTTGGTAAAAAGAAGTTTGATGCTGAGTTTGCTAAAGACGCTTATACATTGTTTAATATGCTTGAGATACATATCCCCATGGTAGAATTCCTTAAGAGAAACCCAAAATATGCCAAATTCCTTGAGGAGTTGTGTGCTGATAAGCAGAAATTTAGGGCCCTTGAGAGAATACAAGAGATTGCTAATGTGTCTTCCCTCTTTAAAGTTGAATTATCGATTAAGTGTCAAGACCCCAGATCTTACACTATCCCCTACAAAATAGGAAAAGTTCATATTAAGGGAGCTTTGTTATATTTGGGGGCTGTTATAAATGTCATGCCTTAGTCAGTTTACCTAGCTTTGGGCATAAACTGAAACACCCTGCCTTAGACTCCTCAGAGTACACTTGCGGAAGCTATACTAGCTGTACTGATTCGGTAATTCTCTCATTAGAACTACCATTCTACGTAAGTACCCAGGAAAGACTGGATAAACCGGCCAGGTCCACTCACTACCAGCCTCCTTAGACTGTACCTACGTACACAGTACGCATCATATCCTTCCTCCACTACTTCTATCTCTGCCGAAATTTCAACAGCATAACGGCGTCTCTCAAAATTCTCAAAATCTACCTTGACATAACCTCCCTGAAATGGTTATACAAGGGGAATGAGATTCGGGGGAATCTCAGTAGTAATAATCATAACAGTATATGTAATGCAGTGTGACAGTGCTTGCTTGTGATTGTGTACACATAAGTATGCCGCGTGCTTCCATACTCAATAACATATGATCATAGAATTGCAGTAGAGCTTCAGACATAACATATAAGACAACAATCCAACCAAACAATAGCACATCAATCACAAAGCCATTACATAAAAGCTAGGATTAGTTACTACCTGACTGGCTTAGCAGAACTCCACTATCCTTATTCTGCTTCCAGCTTCGCCAGAACTTCCTTACTTCCTTTCTCTCTTTCTCTCTTCCTTTCCTCCTCCTTCTCACTAATCTTTCTCTCTCTCTTCCCTTGCCATGCGTGAAGCCTAATGAAGCAAGGGGGTATTTATAGGGTTTCCCAATGGCATTTCTGTAATTTCCATGTCATCTGATCCTGTGGTCCTGGTTTTTCCTGGAATTTCCTATTTTCCTTAATTCCTCCTTTACTGCATCACCAGGCCACCTCATCATGCCACCTCATCGCCACATTTTCCACATGTCTAAATTCCCTGGACACCTCAGCAGCTGACTCAGCATGCTGACTCACCGGTCCAGAGTCCTGCCTCGTAATTCGTGCCCTCAGCTTTATCTGCTTTCTCTAGACTAGAGCCATGTGGCGCCTGGAAGAGACCTTGCACGCTTCCCAATGCTATCCAGATAAGTCCCAGACTTATCTGATCACCTCCTCGGTTCTCGTGCCAACCGAGTAACTTTACTCTACTGAAAGGTCACTGAATCATGCTCTAATGCCATGTGGCATCTTGTGGGTCCCATGAGAACACCTTATCAGTCCACCTCATGGTTTCCAGATAACCTTTCCTATATCTGACCTTCTTCCCCAGTTCTATCTCTAACCGGGTAACTATCTCATTTGGACCTTCACAACTCTTGGCCCACTAGATCTCATACGGCTAGCACTACTTATAGTCACTAGTCACGACCTAGCCATCATCTCATCGCGACATAACACCTTCTGTATTCATTAGTCGTGATCACAGCATTCGCTAGTCACGACCACAACATTCTTTAGTCGCGACCACAACATATTCTAGTCGCGACCAGGCTCATTCTACTCATTAGTCGCGACACCACATACATATCCGTCACGACCAATCCTCTCTGCCAATATTAGTCGCGACCAATCTACTTCCTCGTCGTGACCAAAAGTCACCAATACATCTTTCTCATACTGTCTGCTTTCTTTCTTATGGACAACTCTACTGCTCTCATAAGCAGTGTCCATTCCTTTCATATCTCACCTCACAGAATCTTAGCATAATTCTGGGGTCTATCTTATCTCACTTTCTTCTTATCCTTCATCCTAAGTTCTAGAAATTCTCTTTCAATAACTCATCCCCTACTCTTCGGGAGTCATTGTTAATTGAAAGGCTCGACAACCCTCCATATTAGGTTATCTTACACAGGAGCTAACCCATATCAAGCTACCTGCAGAATTCCTAGGCTTAAGACTTAGGACATTCCTCACATTCCTCATTTTGAACCTAGGTGAACTGTCCCGATTCTGTAGGTTAAAGACTTAACTCATCTTTACATCCTGAAGGACTTAGCTCATCCCTCGGATCCTACAAAATACAGGTAAATAATCCGCCCATATTAGATTACTACCCTAGGACTACGGGTTTAGCAGCCTGCCCATATCAGACTACCTCCCAGTTCAACTAGACCCAAAAATCGGGATGTTACATAAACAATCTCAGGGAAATTAGTGTAGATTCCAATTAGCAAATAGGTCAATCAGATACCCTAAGGGAATTATTGAGTATATTTTGGTTCAGGTAAATGATCTAGTGTTTCCAACTAATTTCTATCTGCTAGGCATGTCTAGTGAGCTAGTGAAGGAGAGCACTCTGATCCTAGGAAGACCTTTTCTTCAAACCTCTAAGATCATTATAAGCATTATACATAGTTGCATCACTATGGAGGTTGGGGAAATGTGATTATTTTTAACATGAATGAAGCCATGAAATATCATTTTGATAATTATGCTTTCGTTGGACTAAATGCTATTGACTATGCTATGGAAGAAACTCGAGGTAAACATGAATTGAGCATGCATGATGGGTATGATCCTTTTAAATAAGGTTAAATCACATTAAATTTATAAAAAAATTAAAAATAAATATACTTTAAACATTTCGTATGAAATTATAATTCTAATTAAATAAAAACCACAATATGGGATTAATTTTTTTTATGTGACCAAAACTAAAAATAAAGTTAATGACTTATGGTGTCTAGTCTAGTAAAGACCAAACTATTGATTATGGTTGTATAACCAAAGAGGGGGTGAATTGGAGTGATTTTAAAATTTTTGAAAAACTCTAAAGATATTTAAACAAGATTGAATAGTAGATTTTAGAATGATATCACTGAAGGAAAAAGTTGTTAAGGAGAGATTGTACAAGATAATTTATACTAGTTCACCCCAATCCACTTGGCCTATGTCCAGTGCCTAGAGAGCTTCTCTTAGTGCTCCACTATCTGCCAAGACTTTGTGGGTTCTTCATATCTCAGTACATTCACGTGAGAATCTCTCTCACTCCCCTTACAACCTGTAAGGTTATCTAGTGAGAATCCTTCTTACTCCCTCTTATACCCGTAAGGTAATAATCAACTCAAGAGACTCATACCCTTGAGAAATTTAAATAATAGTTGATGCAAATGAAACTTTCTCAGTAGAGTATATAAGATAAATACTTAAGCTCACAACTCTCTAAGTTTCTCTTGTCTAAGAATATGTATGCTTCGAGCCAATGAAGAGAAACAGAGTGAAACAGAGATACAGATCATTGAGTGTAATCAAAGTGAATTATAAGTATTAGTTGTATCTTCTTATATTTTCCAACTTCTCCCACTTCCTCATCTTAGCTTCTTCTTCTTTTATACTTGTTCTTCATAATTCTGTTGAGTAGCTGTTGAGATAGCAGTTGATGAATATAGCCATTATTTGCTTATGTGTGCACTGATACTTTTTGGCTCTTTCGTTGATCTCTTCATTTGATCTTGCCTTAGCTTGTAAATGATCTTGAGACATGCTTTAGAAAAGATTTATAATTAGTGCAATTATTTCTAAATGATTTAGAATTACAGATTAAAATATGATAAAGTCTGATGTAAAAATCTTTACGCAAAATAGCTTGAATTATCGAAGAGCTTATCGAAGAGAAGCCTTATCAAAAAGGTCTTTGATAATTAGCCTTATCAAAAAGGACTTCGATAAATATTCAATAAATTGCATAGAGATAGTTCATGATTTATCGAATAGTTTTTTGATAAATGTCCTTACAGAATAACTCTTTGAAAAATATTCTTTCAAAAAATATATGGTTTCATATTTATTGATATATTTTACAATACATCATTTACAAATTATTCTTCGATAAACAATATCTTTGAATAGCTTATCGATAAATGCTGAAGAATATTCTTTTAAACCTTTTCAAATAGACTTTGAAACAATCAGATCTTTTCTCAAATCATGTAATATATTTGGAAACCAATAATCATAAGATCATTTATCAATTTAGATTAAAATCATAAGATCATCTTACATTAGAACAAATCACAAGATCATAAGCTTGATTAAAGAGAATTAAATCATATCATCATCAGAACAAGAGCTTATAATTATTCAGCAAATAAGATTAGTATATAAATTCTGAAGATTATTCATTCAATCAAATTAAAGTAATTCATAAGCTCAACAAAGATATTCACAGGGATATTTCAATGTAATTCAGTTTAGGCTTAATGAAGGATTTTATCGAAGATCTCTTCGATAAATAATCTGATTGAATATTTCATCGATAAGAGCATAATGAATCAGACTTTAAATCTTTCATGAATAATCTTTTCTTCAAGACATATCATACTATAGATTAATCAAACAGATCAATCAACATTATAAAGTAATGAATCATCTTTTAATATTATTTTAAACAATCAAAACATTTATCAATATTAAAATTCCAGTAAAAACAACTTATTTTCTCTTTCTTCGATTTGATCTTATATAAATATAACTTAAGATTCCAGATATCATTTTGTGAAGAAAAACATTTAATTCAATCACTGTAAATATTATTTTATCAGAACAAAAACTCAGTGACCTAGAAAGATTAAAGCATTTTTCAATAATTAGATTTTAAACCTTTAAACCTTTCCGTTCTCTGATCATAAGTTTTTATAAAATATGTGGAAATTATATCAGAACCGAGTAGTAGGATATATGAAAAATAATTCTTAGTGCTTTTGAAGATCTAAGAATCTTTTCCTTATTTATCAAAGAGCTATTCAATAAATCTCCTTATCAAATAGTCTTAGATAAATTAGTCTTTGAAAGCAGTAATTTCTTTTGAGAACAGAACTGATTGATCAAAGTCTTTCTCGATAAATCCCTTGATCGATCAATTATTCAATAAAGCTTTTTATAAAACTGAGTCTGTGTAATACTTATCGAAGGCTTCTTCGATAACTCTTCTTATCGAATAATGCTTCGAATAATTCTAGTTTCAGAACAATGACTCAGAATTTTTTATAAACACAATTCTTTATAATTTATCGAAGTCTTAAAGATAAGAAACCTTGTCGAATAGGTCCTTGATAAAGACTTTTCATAAATCATATTTTCCTTCAAAAGTTTTTTCTCATTTATCGAATAATGACTTTATCGATAAATGTTCTTTATCAGTTTAAAACTACTTTTTAAAATATTCTCTCAATTAATTATCATCATCAAAATATTAATATTGGAGTCTAACACAAACGCCATAAGTCTTAAAAAAGGATTAAAGACTTATGGTGGTAAGTCTAGCAAGGACCAGATGCCATATTTTATTTTTGAATAATATACTGCAATTCAAATCAACAGAAAGAAAAACAATACCCTTATATATGGATGAGAAAAAAAATAGGGAGGAAAGAATAGTATGAGGGAAAACTCCAAAAATAGTAAATTTTTTTACTATTTTAGGAAAATTTCCTTCATAGTATTCCCTCCCCTTATTTTTCCCTCATATTTCTCTCCATACAAGAAAATTAAATACCTTCATCAAGATTCATCCCATTTAAAATAGTTAGAGATTGATAAAGGATACAAAAGTTTTTTATCATCCCATGTGAGAGTTTTGTAAGGTAGTCAATTCGGGCAATGCTTTCACACAGGCCATGCCCCAATAAAACATGACAGTCCCTATAAATGATTAACCTAATATCCTCTATAACCTCCCAAAGGGTAACACAAAAGTTAATGGCCTCTATACATGATAAACTCATATTCTATTATGATTTTGGTGCTTGATTTGGAAGAGTTTTTATCATTTATTTAGAAACAAAATAGTATTTTGGGGTGAAGAAATAGATGAAATAATCTTGAATGAATAAGGGAATAATTGACATTGTTTTAATAATGGGAAAATTACAATGAAGTCCCATGCAAGAAATCTAATTGCAGATAAATCACTGGAAATCATAAAATGACTATGAAGTCCTAAGGTACCTGTGATTATTTTTTTTTAAAATTATGAAATGACTAAACTGCCTCTGTTATTTTTTTCTCACCCCCAGTTGTCATTACTTAATGTTTGAGCTGTTATTTTTTTTACCAATTATCAGTTGTTATTCTTTCTCCCAGGAGTTGTCATTCATTCGTCTTTGAGTTATTATTGTTTCACCTACTATCAGTTGTTAATCTTTCTGAAGGGAATTAGAAGACACGCAGTGGAAATTAACTTTAAAAATTTTTCCATTTCTTGCCAGGATCTACTGAGTGCGTTTAAGTCAAGGAGACAGAAGTGTTACCTTCGGTATTCGAGCTTTCGTTGCGACCTCCGTATCCACTAGTCGCGACTCTTAGCCTCTGGAGTTTTAAGTCGCAACCTACTAAGATTATAGTCTCAACCTGTCACCTCTGGACTTTTCTATCGCGACCTCCTCAGCTTCTAGTAACGACCTGTCGTCTCTGGAGTTTTCAGTCGCGACTTCCTAACCTTATAGTCGCGACCTGTCATCTCTTTCGATTTTCTGACATTCAGGACCCCTGTATGGTCGCGACCTAAGTGTCTACGCGTCACGACTTATCGTTGTACCTAGTGCTCTCTTCTCAATCGCAAGAAGTTGACAACTCAGATCGACTTCCTCTACCGGTATCCACACGAACAGTGTTCCAACACGAACGACGTGCTAGCGCCTCTAGTCCCTCTAGGGCTTTCTCAAGAATCCGTCCTCACCGTCTCTATTTTGGCAGTTTCTTATCTGCAAACCTTTTGCACTTTCCTTGCCCCTTTTTGTCTCCTCTAGAACCCTAGCCCCTAATGTCAAATATATAGGATGCTATCGGTGTTCTGATTGGGTTGGATTTCAGAATTAATTTTATATTAATTTTGAAATTAATACAATATCATATATTGCATAATTTGATAAGAAACTAATTAAATAAATATGGTTTATATTAAATTCGTCCCCAGATTTAATTCACCTATTCATTTAATTTAAAATAAAGATAATACAGAATTATATTTGATTTATTCTCATAAATCAAATTTGAGATATCATATCAATTTAAATTTAAATTCAAAAGTGACAGAGATTTAATTTATCCTTATAAATTAAATCTTGTAAATATCTCTTATATTATATATAAAATATATATGCAAATTTATATATAAATAATATATATACCCATCCTAGATTATTCATTGAATCTTGACATGTCTTAGATTTAATGAATCTGGACATCATAGCTCTGGTTGGGTTATTTTGTGTGTGACCCTGTAGGCCCATATGAAGTTGGCATGGGCCAGTTACTATACTAACCCACAAGTCATAAGCGATCTCTAGATAGACATTACGACTACCTAAATCATATGAGGATCGATGAACGATGTTACCTTTCATACAACCACATCACGTCCCTTTTGTCAAATGATATTTTGGTCATGGATAGGCATGGAGAACGTCATCCTCCTGTTCCTAACCTTACTTTCTCGATCCCTGAGTGTCTGACTATAGAAATAGAACTACCTTTCCATTACAGTATGGCCATACATTTCTCAGACTCACTCATCGAGGGGCCTAGTAATATCACTCTACGAATGTGAGGGACAAATTTCATCTTGACCATTCATATTCCTCTACACGAAAAACCACTGAGCCCGAACATAGTCTTTATGATCACTCGATCAAAAGTGACTTTTGACTAGGTCAAAGCTGAGCGTTTGTCATGTAGGAATCCATGATGATCTCAGGTCAAAGGGCATAATGACATGGTTGTATATGAGAGAAGCTTATGACTTAACCCATACAGCTCTCTCATAGCGGGTCGATCCAACACCTTGTACTCTTACATGTGCCTATGACTTTGATTTATATCTCTATATATCTTCAAAGTCATACTGGTCTTATTTCATCTCTGCTCTCGTATAGATAACCGACCAGGGACATTTAGGATAAGATCATGAGTTATCCAAGGATGGTCATCACAGTAAATATGCAAATAATATGATAACTGAAACATCCTTATTTTCGTACGTCTTAGGGACCAATTGGTAGTATTTAAAACCACTTTCAAGGTCATTGAAGTCCAATTTATCAATCTGGAGTTTTACTCTTATCGAGTACTGTTCACTGTGTAAATTCCAGATGAGTAACTTGACTTCAAAAAATCATAACTAATTCTAGAAAAATCGGAATACAGTGGTTCAAATTTCCAGATGAAGCTAACTCAATACTATTTCAAGTAAAAATAACTTGTTGAACATTCCTTGTCCAAGTAAACGTCAGTCAAAGTTACAACTTTATTGCTCATCCAACGTTTTTCTATTGAATCCAGCATTTTGGTCCCAAATTTGATAATTTATATCTCCATGTGTAGACATCCAAATGAGACATTCTATATATCAAATGAAAGATTAGTATGTATACTATTTATAATAAAAATATCATACATTTATTTAATCATTTACTATTTTTAATTATAGATCAAACATCACTATATCACCACGAGTTACTGTTCATCGTGGCAAATTCCAGCAATCAACTTTATATCCTTATGCATACAATAATCACATATCAATCAAACATGCCAAACAATACTTATCATTAAATAATAAATCTTTATACAACAGGGCATGAACAAAATCCTCGTATCTCTATTACATCTTTCCTGCCTGAAATCCGGCAGTATAACTATTATACTTCATCTGTAAAAATAACTCATCTTGTACTGATTCGGTAATCCCCGTGAGAACTAGCATTCTACATAAGTACCCAGGAAAGAATGGATGAACCGACTAGGTCCACTCACTTCCAGACTCCTTAGACAGTACCTACGTACACAGTACGTATCATCTCCTTATGTTCAGTCTGAAATTCGGCAGCATAACGGCGTCTTACAGCATTCTCAAAATTAACTTCCACATAACCTCTCTGTAATGGGTTATAAATAGGGGATAAGATTCGGGGAAATCTCAGTAGCAAACGGTACTAAACAATGTATGCATTGATGATATTTGTGCTTGCTTGTGATTGTGTCAACATAATGTAATGTGCATGCTTCCATGTGATATATGAAATACAATTGGCCAAGTCAATCATAGCACAGAGCTTCAACAATTACAGATTAACAACGATCAATCAAGTCATAACACAATCAATCATTCATACAAGTTTAGGGTAAGTTTACTACCTGGCTAGTTTAGCAGAACTCTTGCTTCTCTATATTACTTCCAGCTGCGCCAGAACTTCCTTCCTTCTTTCTTTCTTCCACTTTCTTTCTCTAGAACTCACTTCTCTCTCTAAAGGAGCTCTTGGGTGTGAAGAATGAATGGCAAGGGGGGGTATTTATAGCAAAATCTTGGGAAAATTGAAGGCCAAGATCACCTTGGGAACTATTTGATATAATGGTTAAAGGTTTGATCTTGAAATGTCTTTTCTCCTTTTATCATGACCTTACCACCATGACATCACTAGCATGGCCTTCCTTGGTACACCTAATCCTCCTTTTTGGAGCTATTTTGAAGTCCTCGTGGGTCCCACCATGTGCCAACCCTAATTCTTACTTTATTCTCTTTCTTTCTCTTTTTCTTTCTTTTCAAAAATCCATAAATTATTCATTATTAGACTTGGGCTCCAAGATAACGTTTGGGAGTTATTGGGATGGCCTAGGATGAAATGTTGGGCCTCTTTTAGGTCCAATAGCTAATTGGCACAAATCCCAATGTACTTTCCTCATACCGATATCCTTAAATTACCCTGATCTTAGAATAAATGCTAAACACCTTCTTTAATGGTTCTAACATTTTTACAAATTCATTCTAATATAAAATGAATTCTCTACAAAGTTTCATAATTTTCTGAGACCAGAAGTCCTAATAAAAATTTCATACATTTCCTTTAAACCTTTATCGGTGTCCTTTTTCACCGTAAATTCCATAATTAATTCTACAGGACTCCTTTTTTACTTCTGTCAACTCCATAAATTCTCATATTAATTATAATAATTTACTATCGAAGTTCCTCTGATCTCCATCCATTGTGTGAATTGACCAGAATGCCCTCGGTTATTTTTCTAATTCTTTCATACTCATAGAGACCTCATATGCATATTTCACAGTTCAGTGAAATGATCAGCATAATTTTCTCTATTTTTTGGTAAAATATGGTACTCATCGGCTACCAGCCCGATCTTTCCCATAATTACGATTATGCCCCTGAATTCTCTTTCTGGCATCTTATCTTCTTATCCTTCATCTTAAGTTCTTGAAATTCTCTTCCAACAACTCATCCCCTGAACTCTTTGGGAGTCATCATTAATTGAAAGGCTCAACAACCTGCCCATATCAGGTTATCTTACTCAGGAGCCAGCCCATATCTAGCTACCTGCAAAATTCCTAGGCTTAAGACTTAGGATATTCCTTACATTCCTCTTTTTGAACTTAAGTGAACTGTCCCTATTTTGTAGGTCAAAGACTTAACTCATCTTTAAATCTTGAGGAACTTGGCTCATCCCTCGGATTCCTACCAAGTATAGGTAAGTGATCCGCCCATATCAGATTACTACCCTAGGACTACAGGTTTAGCAGCCTGCCCATATCAGACTACCTCCTAGTTTTCCTAGACCCAAAAATCGGGATGTTACAATTCTCCTCCCCTTTTAAAAATTTCATCCTCGACATTTTAAGGAGTACCTCATCTTTCCTGAAAAGAACTTCTCACTGATCTATATAGCTATATGGTTTTTATAACGCAGTCATATACAGCAAGTAAGATCATCCCTCTCTGTCTTATCCTCATTCCAGTGATGGTCTAGAGAAGCAACAGCTTGGTCCCTAACCTTCCACATGGTACTTAGCAACTTACATCTCTCATGCTAGTTGCTTACAGCTACCCATGTTCTAACCCCTCTTACAGCACCCTCATCACTGAATTAAGAAAGATTTCTTATCTTACTAATTATCTCTCATGACCTGTTATAATAACCACTTTCGCTAGATCAGAAAAGAACTCTTCATTAATCTCACCATTTACATCACATCTATCTCTAGGCATACAGTTTCTTACAGCTTAGTCACTCTTACAGCTATGGTTCTTCTTAACCATTCTTAGGGTCGACTTCAGAGGAATTGGAGACTCTGTTTGTGGTAAGACCAAACACACTTCCTGTTGTCTTTGGCCTAGTGATGTCAGCATTCCTAGGGCAAACTCTTGCAAAGTGACCTTTCTCGCCACAAATAAAATAGTCGCTTTGCCCTGCTCGACACTCCCTTATGCCATGGCTCTTTCCACATCTTTGACATCTTTGCCCTCCAACCTGATCTTCACCTTGATCAGTCTCCTGCCTAAACTGTTGCCTTTTTCTCTTGTTATTGTTATTGGCTTCATAACTTGAGCTACCTCCCAGAGTACTCTTAGCCAATACTTCTTTACCTCTGACTTGGTCACTTCCTTGCTCCTTACGCTGTTCCCGGCTACTGTATGATTGTTCATACTTCTTTCTATCAATCTGCAGACTTCTACCGCTCTATTGAATTGCGTAAGTTACTGATGAATTATCCTTGCCTTTAGAGCACCGCTCAGGCCCTCCACTAATCTCTTTGTTGACCATTCTTCATCCTCTATTCTTCTAAGGTATGTAGAATAGCTCGACAATCGGAGATACTTAGCCAAATACTCATTGAATGGCTCTTTCTCTCCCTATTTTAAAACAAGGAACTCAACTTCCTTCGCGTCCCTCACTGACTGGGGAAAGTATTTTTCCCTAAACTATCCCAGAAACACTTCCCATGTAACATCGATTCCTTTTACTTGAAGAATAAGCTCGATATTCTTCCACCATCTTCGCGCATCCTTTTCGAGCTTGAAGATGGCCATCCGGGCTCTTCTTCCTGATGGGCAGTCTAGCACCTCAAAAATCTTCTCTAGCTGATCTATCCAATCTTCGGCTACTTGGACGTCAAACGTCCCCTCAAACGCCAGAGGATTGTACTTCTGGAATGGCTCCATCCACTGCTGAATACTATTAGGATCTGCCACTGGATCCTCTATTCTCGACTGCTCATTATTTGGAGGAACTCTTGACATCCCTTCTACTGGTCTATCAGGAGTCCGCAATTGATTAACTATAGCTGTAAGGGTAGCTATAGTTGCATCTCTTTCCTGATCTCGACGAACTTGTTCTGCCCTCATTTCCTCCATCATCCTTTGCTGCTAATCTAGTCTAGCAAGGATAACTCGTATAGGATCTACCTCATTGGAGTTGCCAGCTTCCTCTACGTGTGGCTCCTCCACTTGAGCTCTACGTCCTCGCCTCGTGTTCACTATCTTGTTCCTTATCAATCAGAAAAAGAAAAGTGAACACATTAACATCATACTACCTACTGATCTAGGAGTTTTACCTCCACTGGGCTTTTCTAAACCTCTATACTTATGAACAAAGAGTTCTATCCTGTGCTAGAACATCATACTTTGAGCTAGAATCCTTTATTCTGTGCCAGAACCTATTGCTTTGATACCAAAATGAAACATCCTTATTTTTGTACGTCTTAGGGACCAATTGGTAGTATTTAAAATCACTTTCAAGGTCATTGAAGTCCAATTTCTCAATCTGGAGTTTTACTCTTATCGAGTATTATTCACTGTGTAAATTTCAGATGAGTAACTTGACTTCAAAAAATCATAACTAATTCTAGAAAAATTGGAATGCAGTGGTTCAAATTTATTGATGAAGCTAACTCAATACTCTTTCAAGGAAAAATAACGCGTTGACCATTCCTTGTCCAAGTCAACGTCAGTCAAAGTTACAACTTTACTGTTCATCCAACGTTTTTCTCCTGAATCCAGCATTTTGGTCCCAACTTTGATAATTTATATCTCCATGTGTAGACATCCAAATGAGACATTCTATATATCAAATCAAATATTGGTATGTCTACTATTTATCATAAAAATATCATACATTTATTTAATCATTTACTATTTTTAATTATAGATCAAACATCACTATATCACCACGAGTTACTGTTCATCGTGGCAAATTCCAGCAATCAACTTTATATCCTTATGCATACAATAATCACATATCAATCAAACATGCCAAACAATACTTATCATTAAATAATAAATCTTTATACAACAGGGCATGAACAAAATCCTCGTATCTCTATTACATCTTTCCTGCCTGAAATCCGGCAGTATAACTATTATACTTCATCTGTAAAAATAACTCATCTTGTACTGATTCGGTAATCCCCGTGAGAACTAGCATTCTACATAAGTACCCAGGAAAGAATGGATGAACCGACTAGGTCCACTCACTTCCAGACTCCTTAGACAGTACCTACGTACACAGTACGTATCATCTCCTTATGTTCAGTCTGAAATTCGGCAGCATAACGGCGTCTTACAGCATTCTCAAAATTAACTTCCACATAACCTCTCTGTAATGGGTTATAAATAGGGGATAAGATTCGGGGAAATCTCAGTAGCAAATGGTACTAAACAATGTATGCATTGATGATATTTGTGCTTGCTTGTGATTGTGTCAACATAATATAATGTGCATGCTTCCATGTGATATATGAAATACAATTGGCCAAGTCAATCATAGCACAGAGCTTCAACAATTACAGATTAACAACGATCAATCAAGTCATAACACAATCAATCATTCATACAAGTTTAGGGTAAGTTTACTACCTGGCTAGTTTAGCAGAACTCTTGCTTCTCTATATTACTTCCAGCTGCGCCAGAACTTCCTTCCTTCTCTCTTTCTTCCACTTTCTTTCTCTAGAACTCACTTCTCTCTCTAAAGGAGCTCTTGGGTGTGAAGAATGAATGGCAAGAGGGGGTATTTATAGCAAAATCTTGGGAAAATTGAAGGCCAAGATCACCTTGGGAACTATTTGATCTAATGGTTAAAGGTTTGATCTTGAAATGTCTTTTCTCCTTTTACTCATGACCTTACCACCATGACATCACTAGCATGGCCTTCCTTGGTACACCTAATCCTCCTTTTTGGAGCTATTTTGAAGTCCTCGTGGGTCCCACCATGTGCCAACCCTAATTCTTACTTTATTCTCTTTCTTTCTCTTTTTCTTTCTTTTCAAAAATCCATAAATTATTCATTATTAGACTTGGGCTCCAAGATAACGTTTGGGAGTTATTGGGATGGCCTAGGATGAAATGTTGGGCCTCTTTTAGGTCCAATAGCTAATTGGCACAAATCCCAATGTACTTTCCTCATACCGATATCCTTAAATTACCCTGATCTTAGAATAAATGCTAAACACCTTCTTTAATGGTTCTAACATTTTTACAAATTCATTCTAATATAAAATGAATTCTCTACAAAGTTTCATAATTTTCTGAGACCAGAAGTCCTAATAAAAATTTCATACATTTCCTTTAAACCTTTATCGGTGCCTTTTTCACCGTAAATTCCATAATTAATTCTACAGGACTCCTTTTTTACTTCTGTCAACTCCATAAATTCTCATATTAATTATAATAATTTACTATCGAAGTTCCTCTGATCTCCATTCATTGTGTGAAATGACCAGAATGCCCTCGGTTATTTTTCTAATTCTTTCATACTCATAGAGACCTCATATGCATATTTCACAGTTCAGTAAAATGATCAGCATAATTTTCTCTATTTTTTGGTAAAATATGGTACTCATCGGCTACCATCCTGATCTTTCCCATAATTACGATTATGTCCCTGCATTCTCTTTCTGACATCTTTACTTATCTTCTTATCCTTTATCTTAAGTTCTCAAAATTCTCTTTCAACAACTCATCCCCTGAACTCTTCAGGAGTCATTGTTAATTGAAAAACTCGACAACATGCCCATATCAGGTTATCTTACTCAGGAGCCAGCCCATATCTAGCTACTTGCAGAATTCCTAGGCTTACGACTTAGGATATTCCTTACATTTCTCTTTTTGAACCTAGGTGAACTGTCCCTATTTTGTAGGTCAAAGACTTAACTCATCTTTAAATCTTGAGGAACTTAGCTCATCCCTCGGATTCCTACCAAATATAGGTAAGTGATCCGCCCATATCAGATTACTACCCTGGGACTACGGGTTTAACAGCCTGCCCATATCAGACTACCTGCCAGTTTTCCTAGACCCAAAAATTGGGATGTTACAATAACATAATTAAGAAATTCATAAATCAACAATGTTCATAATACAATGATTGGCCCCTAGGGCACAATTTCCAACACTTTCCCCCATAAGTTGTCATTCTTTTGTCTTTGAGTTGTTATTTTTCACCCACCGCCATTGTTATTCTTTCCCCCAAGAGTTATCATTCCTTCATTATTGAGTTGTTATTTTTTAACCCAGTGGCTTGTTCTTGGTTCATTCATGGTGCTGTGAACCAATACCCCCAGTTGTTATTTCCCCTCCAGGAAGTTGTCATTCCTTCGTATTTGAGTTGTTATGCCTTCACCCAGTGGCTTGTTCTTAGTTCTCTATTAATTTGGGAACAAATTCTCCTAGTTGTTATGTCTTCACCCCCAGCTGTCATTTCTTCATCTATTAGTTGTTATTTTTTACCCACTTGCTTTTTGTGGTCCCCCATTAATTTGGGAATAAATGCCCCCCCAATTTTTATTTTTTCACACCCTAGTTGTCATTCTTTCATGTTAGAGTTGTTTTGGCATACCTGGTGGCTTGTTTTGGGTCCCCCATTAAGATGGGAAGAAATTCCCCAGTTGTTATTTGTTAACCCCTAGTTGTCATTCCTTCATGTTTGAGTTGTTATGGCCTACCCAGTGACATGGATTTGGTTCCCCATTAAGTTGGGAACAATTACCCCCCAGTTGTCATTCCTTCATGTTTGAGTTGTCATAGTATGGCTGTATAGATAAAAAATGGATAAGGAAGTATTAACTCCTCCTTCCCCATCGTAATGCAAGCACTAGCAACACCATTAACAACAAAAAATTGAACCCCATGGAAATTTTACACCAGAATCAATCAAAGACCAACATCTACTCAAAATCAATTGCAGAACTTGGAGATGAGGAGATGGGGTTACACCATAATCAATCAGCCGGATCTTCCCCACCTGGCAACCACTATATTCTATATATTCATTCATTGTCAAAAAAGATTGTACTTCTCTGAATAAAATCAAATCCTAAAAAAGGAAAAAAGAAGAAGAAGGAGAAGAATTTGAATTTTACTTAGACAAAAAAATTAAATTCACAGCCTCATGTATCATAATATTTCCCCCAAATAAAACTTCTAAAGCATATCCATCAAGCTATGTTCAATTTTCAAGTTTTCCTTCACAGGTTGAAGCTTAGAATTTTGATTTTGTAGCAGCATAGCTCCGAAAGGAACTAAGAATTTGAACAGTGACAAAGTGGTAGACGAGGGTCAGACTATCAACTGGACCCTTCCTTATTGAAGAAGAATTCTTGGTTGGAGTAAAAAATATTATGTAGATTTGGTGGGTATTTGGAGGACAATGAGACGGAATTTATGCATATCTATGACGGAATTGGGGAAGATTAAAAAGGAGATGAGGATGGCGAAGAATGAGAGGAAGACTATCAATTAAAAAAGGTTAGGGCAGAAGAACAACTATGCCAGCGATGGTGGTGGTAGAAGAACAATGCCAGTGATGGTGGTGACGAAACTAAAGGCTTACAAAGGAGGGGTGAGGGAGGGAGGAGGGGTAAGGAGGCATCTGTGCCACGACAGTGGGTTGTCTCGCCGGCAGTGGATTCTGGTCATTGTCAGGGTTGAGATATGTTGGGATGGAGCTACGCAACTGTCACTGAACAAGGAAGAAAATTTTGGAATTTCTTTTAAACACTAGGGGTAGTTACATCATTTCAAAATTTGAAAAAAATTAATCACATGTCCCTTGGGAATTTACAGTCGTTTGATGATTTCCCGGGACTTCTATACAATTAAATTCCTTACATAAGACTTCATTGCAATTTTCTCTTTAATAATTATTGGATGTTATTGGTGGAAACAAATAATATGTTTCTCTTATTTCCATTGCAGGACAATGTTGTACAGGACTTTTGAAGGGAAACTCTTTGTTGTGGAAAAGGAATTCCATAGGGAATAAAATCCCAATTCTAACACAATTACTTTCATTAATCACCAGGCCAACTAACTGTTGGAATGGAACGGAGTTGGATGAGAAATTAGTTAGATTGTAAAGAGAGGCATCTTTGATAGTTGGAGGAAGGGAAAAAATGCTAGCTCATCAATCCAAGAGACTCGTTGTTTTACTCGGTGGTGATACCCCGAAAATATATCATCTCTCCATCTGGACTGAAGAGAACGCTCTATCTCGGTAGATCTTCCCTATTCTAAACCAGAACCACTTCTTCTACCTTCTTCCGTCTCTCTCAACTCATCCATGGCTTTTGCAACACATTCCTTTGCTAAGCTCATAACAGAGATGCCAGTCTAAGCTTTGGTGTTCTCTTGGAGATAAAGCTAAACCAAAGTCTTTGTTCTGCAATTAGGGAATTCAATTTGTGTCATTAATTCCATATTTGAATTGTATCTTTTGGACGAGTTTTGCTGATTAGATACATGTTTAGGAATTGAATTGCTTGATTTTAAATTGGTATTATTGATTCAATTAGAAGTAGTTAGATGATGAATGCTTGTGAAACTGAGTTGGATTTTCTACTTCTATTTTTGAACTTTAATTGATCTATTGCTTTGAATAAGTTGGACATAATTGTAGTTAATTAAAGCAATATTATAACCTAGTATAGTCATACCTATTCAAGAATGATTGATTAATCTTCTTACTCTTTTTTTGTTGAATGATTCAGTGATCTTTATTAAATTCATGCGAGTTGTAGTTTTGATAAAGATTAAACTAGTGAGTTATTGACTAATTAACTTTAATTTAGCTAATTATATCCTTATATGGATGATGAAAGTAAGTAGTCTCCAAGGGAATATATTGTTGATTGTTGAAAACTTCACTATTCTTTCCTCTTTCTGAAAACCGAAAGTCATAAATAGCAATTCTCAGATCAATGCAGATTTCAAACAAAATTCCTTCTGTTATGTTAGGTTAAATTGTTAACTTTCGGTTCATTGAGATTGCTAGGACCCAATGATCCAACCTAGGCTAAACTCCATATACACTGCATTTTAGCTTAGTTGCTTGATAGGTTTAACGACATGCTTATCAAACTCTATACAGTACTATACCACAATCGTTCTAACCCCCCTGTTCCAACATATTTGCAAACCATTAATGATACCAATCAATTCCGCCTTGGCGCTCTCACCCCCTAACCTATCGTTTTGCGAGCTTGAACGCCGTGGGTTCGCTGCTGCTTCCCAAGTGGAGCTTCTCTCACCTTCCCCCTCCCCTCCATCGTCAGTCTTCAATGCCGTGGGTCTTGCGTATAGCGCTGCGGGTCCTTGTTCCTTCGTTTTTCCCTCGGTCAGGTTACTTCCTCCTCCTCTCCTATTTTTCTCTGGCGTATTTGATTTTGTTTTAAGGTTGGTCTTTCAGTGTAGAGAAAACCGGCCCTAGCCGAGAACCCAAAAGGAGGCATCGCCACAGCCAAAAATGCCGAAGTCCAAACGCAATAAAACAGGTTTTTCTCTCTGTTAAGCTTCTTTGATTTTTCTATGCTCAATGTTCTTGATCGTTCGGCTGGCGAAGAATTGGGATTATTTTTAATGCTATTAAAAAAAATGTTTTCTGTTCGGTTTCAGTGATAAAATTTGAGTCATTTGTTTGTTCATCGAGATGGGGCGAGATTAAACTTGAGGCCTACTCTTGGTAGATTTCTGCTTCTTTTTTTTGTTATGTTGCTGTTATAGTAAAGAAAATAACATTGTTCTACTCCTTTTGGATTATTGTCATCATTTGTTCAATTACAACGCATAAAAGTTAATACCCTAAAACGTGACTTGTATTTTCAGATGCCTAATATTTATGAAGTCCACATAGAAGAATTCAAGGTTGCTCGGATCCTAGTCAAGGACAGTCCTAAATTATTATTGTTGTTACTAAGGAAAGATTCAGTGATAACTTCTGTATTTCCATCTCCTAAATTTCGAATGTATTTTTTTGCTTGTCACAGTCAGCATTTCTTGATATATATGTTCAAGCAATACTTAATGCAAAATAAAAGCTGAGAAATAGTCTTACTAAAGCATTTTCTCCCCTTTATTCACAATTGTCACATGAAGATTTTCAAAATATCATGGTCGCATCCTCTGTTATAATGCTGAAGCGGAACCCAGAGATTGTGTTGGAATCTATTTGATCATAAGTCTAGCAACCCATATTCTTTAGAAGCGATGTATAATGAGGTCAAAGCTGTTAGCAAGGATATATATTCACTTAATAGCTATGTTGATATGATTCCCGTGAAACAATTTGCAGTAATTTGTTATTATATTTATTCATTGGCTATGCTAATTATGCTTTTGAAATATATTTTGATTTGATCTTATGTGTTTGATTCCAATAGGCTCGGCAGCAAGACTATAAGAGATGGATTGACAATCACTTTTTGCGACGTCCATAGTTTTTGTTTAGATCTGGTATGACTTTTTATTAATTAAATTCTTTCTATTCATTGCTAACTTGTGACCAAAACCATAACTTGCAGGATATGAGGAGGTGAAAATTACAATTTTGTCAGCTTTAGCTTCCTGGGCAATTAGATCTCTAGATTAATTTGATTGAAGACAATACAGTTGTCTTTTGTTTTACTGATCTCAAAGAGAAGGAACCATTAAGAAGGGCATTCCTGCGTTGTCTACATGCCAATTTTATTTACCTTCATTGATGTTATTCTAAATTTTCATATACTGATTTGATCTTTATTTTCTCAGGGGAATCATTGGTGAAGGAAAAGATATGAGGTCATATAGTAGAATGAGCCTTCTCTCATGCCAATTTCCATGGTGAGTGGTGATTATAGTGGTGCAGATCTTATTGTTCATAAAGGTCAATGAAGTATCTTTCCATTTAATAAGTTTCTTAAGTTCCCGTTGCTGCACCCCCTTTGTTTTAATTCATTGTTTGCTTTTCTTTATCATTAACTTGATTCTTTATAGGGGGGAGTTGTTTTACTGTAACTTTGAATATTAAGTGATACAATTTTATATATGTAAAAATGATTATTCCTGTTGACCTTTATGCTAATGACAAAAGAAGGTGGACTATTAACCCAAAATAGAGTTGTTTATTCTTGTTTACAACTCTTTGGATTCTTGCAATGACGTGTTTGTACTCTAAATTAATTCTTGCTCTAAAAGAACTCTGGTCAAACTCTAAACTAATTTTTTTGCACTAGTGGAACTTGGATGGCTATTACACTTCTCAACAAATTGTTTGGGGAATGGTAAGAAATCTAGAACCGAGGATCAAGAAATGCAGTTATACTTTAAGGGCCTCGGTTCGAGGGAGGGGAGGGGAGGGGAGGGCTGAATATTTTCTTGTTTGGTTTGATTGGAAGGGAAGGGAGAGAATATGTTTTTAATGATCTTTTGTTTGGTTAAAGAGGGAAGCGGAGGGAATAAAATAATTAATTTACCATTATACCCTTATTGTTACCGACGAACTTGTGTATAGAAACTCAATTTTTTTACGAACTCGAGCTGTGTAATAAGAAGAAAATCGAGTGATGGTGAAAAAATTGAGTTTTGTGAATGGAGGCAAGCCATCCTGTTAAGCAAACTGTGATATAAAATTGAATTTTTCAACGAAACTCGCGTTAAGGTTGAAAACTCCAGTTTCGAGAAGAAACTCGAGTTTTTTGCAGAAAATGGAGTTTTCATGTAAAACTCAAGTTTTGCATCCAAAATCGAGTTGTCCAGATCATGTCACCATCTTTTAAAACCCTATAACTCGAGCGTCATTTCAAAAATCAAACTATTTGCCATCACTATGCTCTGATCCTCTCTTCTAAGAACTCATGCTAAGTCCTCCGACTTCATCTCTCAAATCGTGTAAACTATTCCATTCCCCATTTTCTGTAAACTAACCCTAAAATAGCTCAAACGAAAATGCCTGCGGTGAATACCACATCTGAAACAAATACTTAGTCTCAAAAGCTGAGGGAAAGTCGAAAAGTGAGGAAGGAAGTAGTTCAACCTGAATGGGAGCAGAAGAAGAAAGAGATCATTCGAGAAAAGGAGAAGCAGAAAGGGGGAAGAGTTCTTCGTGAATAGGGTATGAGTCTTCACAAGGGCATACACCTTCAATGTCTGGTCCTACAACTCGGAAAAGAAAAGTTGAAGAAATCTTTACCTCAGGAGATCAAATGGAAGGCAAACTATGATTCCAACAACTAGCAAGCAGTAATCACTAACGATAGACCGGTGTGTTAAGAAGACATAGGAGACGGCAACAGCGCCAAAATTGCCACAACTAATCCAGTCGGCAAGTCGACAACGCACTGGTGTGGGCATGAAAGACAAGCTTCAAACAGAGAGGAGAGGCGTGTGGAGGCGGGATATAATTGTCTAAAAAATTGGCTCCCCTTCAAAAATCCCTGATTTGGAGGGGAGCAAAAATAGGGGAAGGGAAGGGATTCATTTTCCTTTCTCTTCCCTCCCCTCCCTTCGAACCGAATAGGATCTAAATATCCATGTATTTTGTACTTGGTGATGTTGATTACTCTGACAGCTCTTTGACATTATGTTTTAGGGACAATTGAACACAATGGCTACCAACTGTAGTGATTTTTACAGCAACCATAACATCCAAGCGCTATTAATGCAAAGTTGGCTACTCTTTGGTGTGTGTTTTCTAAATTCTGAATTTTTTTGGGCTTCAACAGTTGAATTTGGATTGATCCGAGTTGCAGGGACAGTTGAACTCAATCACTCATTTCCATGATTCCCACCACATAACTCCACATGGGATGGACGGGATGGTATATTATTCTAGCATATTACTTTTAATTTAACCTTTTTTAATACTAGGAACTGAAGAAAGTAGAAAATGCTTTCTACAATTTATAGAGCTCTCTTGTTTCCATGGCTTTATAACTCGTTGTGTGTTCTTCCTTGCTATGGGCATGAATATTTAGTCCATGGCTAACCGTTGTTCCATCTAGTTTATTAAGGATTGAAGTGGCACGTGTATTTCTTGATCACTTGTTACTTAATTTATCATTAGAAATGGCATTTTCCTATTTTATATTATTGAGTTTTAAAGCAAAAAATTATTTGTGATTTATGTTGGTTCTTTCAAGGTCTATAATAGACTGTCAAGTTGCATAATGCTATTTTCTTCCATATATTGATGTTTATGTTAGCATCTATTTGTTATTTTTCTTTTAGAACTTAGCGTTTACTTTGATTCTTTTTCTTGTTTATTTTTTCAAATATTTACGGTTATGGAAATTATCAAAAGAATACCTCAAGAGACTAGAAAACAGCTTGTTGGAAAAGGCTGTTGGCCCCAAAAAGGATATGTCTTGAAGTATCTTCTAGTATCCCCAAACTGTTTGTGCTAGAAGTTTTGGATAGCTATGGGGTCTTAGCTTTGTAAAATTCATAATAAGAATAGAAATGTATGATGAGGAGGCTTGAACACATGAGGGACTTGTATGCCCTCGTTTGGTGACGTCACATTGCTCCTATTATGTGGATAAAAATTGTTCAGCTCCCTAGTCTTAGCTTAAATGCTTTGGTTGTAATGAAAATGAAGTATATATAATAATTTGTGGGTGTAAATGTTTTTGTTTGGAACTCTGGATATTTTTCATTAATGTTTTTAATAAAATATCTCACTTATGCCGTTGGTTGGAAGTGTAACATATGTTGTAAGTCATGATTTCCGATATCTATTATAAGTAAAAGTTAATTGACTATTTTGATAGATTAAAAAAATTAAATAAATTAGTTAATTATAACTAATATAATAGTTATGTGATTAAGTTGGGTAGATTGAAGAGTATATAATATCTAACCTTTCAAATAAATCTTGAGAGGTTAGATTTAGTTATAATTAACTAATTTATTTTACTTCTTTAATCTACTCAAAAAAATTAATTATCTTTTATAATTGGGATCGGAGTTGATATAACTGATGCTATAAGTCATGATTTATGGTGTTTGGTATTCTTTGAAACAGATGCCATAACTATTTACTGCTACTGTTGCTTTTACTACTATCCATATGCAGTAGCGGAAAGGCATTTTTAACAGATGCCATATATACTAGTAGTGGCTCCAGTATTCTTGGTGCTCAGATTTGCAGAGAGAGAAGAAGAAAAAGAAGGAAACATTTGCAGAGAGAAAAAGGAAGAAAAAGAAGGAAGCACCTAGTTTAAATGAGCAAGGAAGCCATGTCGCAAAGGGAGTAAGACAAGACAATGATATTAATAGACGTTTGGAGATATTAACTTAGTTTAAATTGCTCTATTTTTTAAACGTGAATAGTAAAATTATATTATAAATAAAATTAAAATATTTGATATATTTTATAAATAAGATTATGATATTGTGTGCTACTTTATCCTAAAAAAAACTTATTGTATACATTAAAAGGGTTTACTATATACATTCATGCAATGCACAATATCAAATTACGACTTAAGACTAATCTTATTTTAATATAATATATTGGACGTTTGACGTTACAAGAAACGTGGCCATGAGAATAGGATTTGTTTCATTAGATATTTGATTTGTTTCAATATTTACAACATCAGTTGATGACTTGATTTCCAAATTGTTGGCTTGAAAATTTAAAAAAAAAAGTTAAATAAATTAGTTTATTATAACTAATTCTAATCTTTTAATAAAAAATTATATTATATATTCATAAATTTTTTAAATTAATCAACTAGCTCTTATATTAGTTATAATTAATTAATTTATTTAATTTTTTAAAAAAATTAATTAATTTTTATATTAAGGACTAGAATAGTAGATATGTAGGGTTTTCTCCTATTTGCTATACTTTAAAATAGTCAGCAATTTCGCCATTGTGATTAGTGATGCCCCTGATTAATGATCATCCTTTATCACTAAATATGTGTGTGAAATACTCACGATAGTTATGCTATTTATATTATATCTAATAAAATAATAAATAAATAAATAAATATTTTAATTTTGTTATATACACTGTATACTTTTATTAGAAGTAATTTTGTTCAAGATACTATATTAAGCACTATATTAGCCCCTCTTATTAGATCCAACCCTATTAGTTATTAATATCTTTAATTTTTATTCATAAAAATCTATTTTCTAATGTATAAAAATAAATAACATGATACTCTAAGAAAGAGTACGTAATACTCTTTTTACCTGTTGTAGGCTCATGACCACTTGACGTGAGTTTAACCGGGGGGGGTATTTTTTGGGTACAAAAATATTTAAAAAGGGGTTAAGTTTACCTATGATTTAACAGTAAGGTAAAGTCTCCCTATTTCTTAGACGATATCAAAATATTTGGTGCCATTGCTCGTTGGGTCATTGTTAGAAATGTTCAAGCCTTCCTCTAATTAGTTTTTGCAACAGTACGCTCTGCTCGGCCCAATAAGAAAGCGAGGGAACAGGCTCCATGCATTTTAAAAGCTTGCTGGTCACCAACGGGGTTGATCCGAGTGATAAGTAACTCGGTATTACTTAAATAAGATCTCGAGTTCGAGCCTTGGCGTATGCAGAAAATTTCTGTTAGGAGACTCACCCGCCATAGCCAAGTGCGCAATGTGGGTCGAATCCGGATATAGTCGGGACGAAACTCCGATAAACTAGGTGAGCGACTTAAAAAAAAAAAAAGCTTGCGGGTCACGATACATGAAGAAAAAAAATTCTATCCCATTGATCTTTGATTCCCTTATGAATAACACTTCCATCTTCCTGATATTTTCTGATAATATCACCACTTTCCTTCTTCATCTTGGCTCTCTTTAGATGGAGCCAATCCTACCCATATAAGTATACGTATTTGATGGAATAGGTTGAAGCCTATAAATAGCATCTTAAAATATTTTCTTTGTACGTCTTCCATTATGAATTGAATGTTAGGGATTGAGCTTCCCCTCTTCTCCCTTTTTCGTCTAGTTTTCCTCCACTTTTTTGCTTTTCTTCCTCCTCTGTAGTCTCTTTATCTCTCTTCCCCTTCCTTGTGCTGTATCAATATTTCCATCCAATCAAGCTAAGGGACATGGGCCCCATACATTTTAAAAGCTTGCGAGTTACAGATACTGCGATTCCCTTGTGTAAAACACTTCTTCCTTATAATATTTTATGATAATATCTGTTATATTCCATATTCAATAATATTTTGATAATATTAAAAAGAACTAAATTGCATCTATACTCAAATGATGTCAAAAGTGATTTTAAAATAATCAAAGTATTTCTATGTTTAAATGAAACATCAAAAAGAAAAATAGGATGAGCTAATCGATTAGTGATCTTAATCAATTAGTCAATCAATTAATGAGTGTCAATTAATCGATTGGTTATTCGATTAATGTAAGAATAGTTTTATGTGCTATCAAAGAACATCAATTAATTAATTAAGTGTTGGATTAATATTCTAAGATTGCTCTCTAGAATTGAACAGATAAATCAATTAATCGATTAGTTAATCGATTAATTTTAGTTAATCGATTGGTTATTCGATTAATCTGTTGAGAACAATTTTCTCTTTGAACTAAGATAACTCTATTAATCGATTAGTTAATCGTTTAATTTATATTAATCTATTAATTGTTTGATTAATCAGTGAAGAATCATTTTGTGAAATTCAAATCTAAATTCATTAATCAATTAGTTAATCGATTAATTTATATTAATAGATTGATTGTTCGATTAATGTGTGTTGAAAATACTTCTGTATCAACTCTTCCAGAGACATTAATCTACTAGGTATTCGATTAATTTATATTAATCGATTAACTTCATATATTTCAAAAATCTTTCTTTGATTGTGTTGAAACTGATTGAATATCTCTGAGCTATATATGATAGTTTTAAATATAAAGTATGCATGTGTTTCTCATCATTCTTCATTATATATCTTTTGAGAAACTTATATTATCAAATTACATTATATATGGTTGAAAATTCTGATCAATGTGATGCTATGTTTTATGTTTTCTCATTAATTGAAATATTGATCGAATTAATGATAATTAATCGATTAGTTAATCGATTAATACAATATATTTTTCAGAAAGCCATATGAACTTTATTAGAACTTGATATTTATATTATGAGTTTATTATTAGTTGTTCATACGCTTAATCAATGAGTAAACTCCTAACAAATCTTTGAGATTGAGTGTGTTTAGAAAAGGCTAAAAGTTTGAATTGATGAATGCTACGTCAACGTAAACTTGCTACATCTGGCAAAGCATTAAATGCTCACCTAACCATCAACGACGCCTTCACTCCAACGGTTACAATGATTACAAAATCTGAGTCTAATAGCTACCAAACGATCATTACCAGAACTTCTCTTGATTGTGTCAAACTTCACTTAAGGTATCTAAAGACATGATTAGAATGAGATTAGACAAAGATTAAAGCCATTAACTCTCAACGGTAAAAAGGCACTTTGTGTTTAAAGCTTCAACAGCTAGTTCCAAAGGTCATTTGCTCAATGGAAGAAGAAAAGCTCAATAGAGAAAGAGATTATGCGCAACGGTTAAAAGCTCAACTTCATATATAAATAAAGAAGGAACTTGAAAAGAATATATGGAAAAAGAGATCAATCTTCTTTGATCTTCAATATTGGCAGAGTCTTGAAATGAGACATAGTCTAGATGTCATGTATGTGGAGAAAAATATGTGTGAGAGCCTTATTGGCACGCTTCTGCATATAAGTGAAAAGAGTAAAGATGGAGTCAATGCTAGACGAGACTTAGCTAAAATGAGCAGAAGAGTACCTCTACATCTACAACAAAAGAGAGGATAGTAAGAGAGTTTATTTGTACCCAGCGTCACACAAACATTATCCAAATATGAAAGAACAAGCCTATGTGAGTGTTTGCATGGTATTAAGGTGCCACAAGGGTATTCATCAAATTTTAGGAAGCTTGTATTAATGCAAGATTTGAAGATAATGGGTATGAAGTCCCACGATTGTCATATGTTGATGCAACAATTACTACCAGTGGTTATTCAAGGCATTATGAAAGATTATGCGAGGAGCACTATTACTAGACTTTGTATGTTCTTCAATACTGTTTATAGCTAAGTGATTGATCCTGCTGAGTTAGATTAATTAGAGAAAAAAGGTTATGTTATCCTCTCCTAGTTGGAGATGTACTTCCCTCTAGCATTTTTTGACATCATAGTCAATTTGATTGCTCACTTGTTACATGAGATTAGACTTTGTCGCCTTGTGTGTTTGAAGTAGATGTACCCCATTTCAGAGATCCATAAAAATCCTTAAAGGGTATTCTAGAAATTCTTATCAACCTGAGGTATCAATTGTTGAAAGGTCTATAGCTGAAGAGGCAGTTGAGTTTTATAACTCATATATGGGGGTAAAGGCAATTGGAATTTCTCAATCTCAACATAACCAGGGGAGAAAAAGCAAGGGAACTCGTGGTACCAAAGTGAAGTGCATGTCTCACAAATTGGTGATACAAGCACATTTTTACATTTTGAACAATAACGATGAATTTTTAGCCTACTTGGATGCTCATAAGAATATGCTCAAGAACATGTACCCAAGAAAGAGCGATATGTAATTAGCTAATGAGCACAACAGGTCTTTTACTGAATAGTTCAAGCAAGACATCTTAAATGAGACAATACAAAGGTTAGCTGTAGGGCCTCATTTTGAGGATGCATGTTGGGAACGATATGACATAAATGATAACTCTTTTTACACAAAAGCCCAAGATGATAAAAGTATAATGTAGAATAGTGGGGTGATGATTGTGGCCGAAGCGATACATTTTACTAGTTCAAAAGATAAAATACCAACATTGGCATCCATGTCATATTATGGAGCGATTGAAGAGATTTAAGAGGTTAATTAATCCAAATTTAAATTGTCAGTTTTTAAATGAAAGTAGGTTAATAGTGATGTTGTCTAAGTAGATGAGAAGTTTGAATTTATTTTAGTCAATCTTAAGAGGGTTGGATATCTAGATGAGCCATTTATTTTAGTAAGTCAAGCAATTCAAGTGTTTTATGTCACCGATCTAGCAAATAAAGAACTTTCCATTGTGCTCCAAGGTAAAAAGGCAAACGATTGGTGATAGTAGTGACTTAGGGTTTAACCTCGATGAAACCCCACCTTTCATAACTGCTCGACCTATAACACCAAAGTTTGATTTGGAAGATGATAAATATGCTGTTAGGGATAATCATTGTGAAGGAATTTGGGTGGATACAAACTAGTAGGGAATTAATTTATTTTTTTTGTAATAAATGTCCGTTTGATTACTTAATTAATTGCATGATTAATATTTTTTGTTCTTACATTTACTTATTATTTTATAAATGTGATAAGGTACATTTTTTATTAATATTTGTTCAATAGTCTTTTAACTTGTTTAGGATTCATCATTCAATAATTTCCTTTTTGTATATATGATGTACAAAGATAAAGGTTCATTGAAAGTTTACCATGTTGGATTATTCTATAACCATTTGGATTTTGGGATTACTGACTTCAAACTTTGATGCCTGAAATTAATTGGTCTGTCTTGATTATACTAAATGCAGGATGACATAAAATGAAAATTAAACAAAAACCTTAAAAAAATTAAAATCTTTCCACGGCTGTTGTACATAAAACGTGTGTAAAGTTTAAAAACATAAAAAAAAATATTTATCACTATGAGAAATTGATAAATTAACGGCGGCATTTAATATAACTGTCATTAATGTATAAACATTTAACGGCCGCTGTTAAAGGTGACATTTAGCGGTGGTTTTTTAAAACCGCCGCTAAATGGCACACTTATAACGGCAGTAAAATTCACACCGCTCAAAAATCACCAGTGAAATGTCACTTTTAACCGTCATTAAAGTTTTTTTAGTAGTGTTTCTCTTATTTTCTTAATTTCATATATTTCTAAACTTTAAATAATATGTTTAATCTATTATAAACCTTCAATTATTGATAAATAACATATTAATTATGCTTAAATATAAGAATAAAAATTGTGATGCTACAGGCTCCATGTAAAGAGAGTGAAGATAAAGAAGGAAAGTGATGATATTGTTAGGATAGGCTGGATCACCCAAGATGGGGAGTGAATTGGGTGTTTGCGGGATTTTAAAAACTTTGTCGAAATTTTTTTTAATTTTTTTTAATTTGATCAGTGAAATAGATAAGCTTGAAAACTTTGATCAGATAATTGAAATGAGTTGATGGAAATATATGTAGGGAATTGGAAGACACGCAGCGGAAATTAACTTAAAAAGTTTTTCCATTCCCTACCCGGATCTATCGAGTGTGTTTAAGTCAAGGAGAAAGAAGTGTTACTTTCGGTATTCGAACTATAGTAGCGACCTCCTTGTCCACTAGTCGCGACTCTTCGCCTCTGGAGTTTTCAGTCGTGACCTACTCAGCTTCTAGTCACGACCTGTCACCTCTAGAGTTTTATGTCGCGACCTCTTCAGCTTCTAGTCGCGACCTGTCATCTCTGGAGTTGTCAGTCGCGTCTTCCTCATCTTCTAGTCGCGACTAGTAGTCTCTTTTCGATTTTTTGACGTTCAGGACGCCTGTATAGTCGCGACCTAAGTGTCTACGCGTCGCGACTTATCGTCGTACCTGCTGCTCTCTTCTACATCGTAGGAAGTCAACAACTCAGATCGGCTTTCTCTACCGGTATCCACACGAACAGCGTTCCAACCACGAACGAGCGCCTCTTGTCCCTTTAGGGCTTTCTCGAGATTCCGTCCTCACAGTCTCTATTTTGACAGTTTCTTATCTGCAAACCTTTTGCACTCTCCTTGCCCCTTTTTTTCTCCTCAAGAACCCTAACCCCTAATGTCAAATATATAGGATGCTCTCGGTGTTCTGATTGGGTTAGATTTCAGAATTAATCTTATATTAATTCTAAAATTAATATAATATCATATATTGCATAATTTGATACGAAACTAATTAAATAAATATGGTTTATATTAAATCCGTCCCACAGATTTAATTCACCTATTCATTTAATTTAAAATAAAGATAAGACATAATTATATTTGATTTATTCTCATAAATCAAATTTGAGATATCATATCAATTTAAATTTCAAATTCAAATAGATCATATCAATTTAAATTAAAATTCAAAAGTGATAGAGATTTAATTTATCCTTATAAATTAAATCTTACAAATATCTCTTTATTATATATAATATATATATGCAAATTTATATATATAAAAAATATATATAACCACCCTAGATTATTTATTGAATCTGGACATCACAGCTCGTGTTGGGCTATTTTGTGTGCGATCCTGTAAGCCCATATGAAGTTGGCAGTGGGCCAGTTACTATACTGGCCCACAAGTCATAAGCGGTCTCTAGCAAGACATTACGATTACCCAAATTATATGAGGATCATTGAACGATGTTACTTTTCATACAACTATATCACGTCCCTTTTGTCACACGATATTTTGGTCATGGATGAGGCATGGAGAACGTCATCCTCCTGTTTCTGACCATTACTTTCTCGATCCCTGAGTAGTCTGACTATAAAAATGGAACTACCTTTCCATTACAGTATGGCCATAATTTCTCATACTCACTCATCGAGGGGCCCAGTAATATCTTTCTATGAATGTGAGGGACAAATTCCATCTTGACCATTCACATTCCTCCGCATGAAAAACCACTGAGCCTGAACATAGTCTTTATGATCACTCGGTCAAAAGTGACTTTTGACTAGGTCAAAGCTGAGCGTTTGTCATGTAGGAATTCATGATGATCTCAGGTCAAAGGGCATAGTGACATGGTTGTATATGAGAGAAGCTTATGACTTAACCCATGTAGCTCTCTCATAGCGGGTCAGTCCAACACCTTGTACTCTTACATGTGCCTATGACTTTGATTTATATCTCTATATATCTTCAAAGTCATACTGGTCTTATTTCATCTCTGCTCCCGCATAGATGACTGACCAGGGACATTTAAGATAAGATCATGAGTTATCCAAGGATGATCATCACATTAAACATGCAAATAATGTGATAACATAATTAAGAAATTCATAAATCAACAATATTCGTAATACAATGATTGGCCCCTAGGGCATAATTTTCAACAATATAAAGAGTTAAGGAAGAGAAAAATCACATATAATAATTATCCTGACTCGGTCCTATTGTCTTCCATTGAAGAGAATCAACTGAGTGATGAAATTGTCCATCGTTTATTTTTCCATTAGAATGCCTTCTCAAGTTCTTTGCATCTGTGGCGTTAGTAAATAAATGCTTAAACCGTGGTATTATTGGAAGATACCACAACACCTTTTAAGGAGAGCCTTTAGTAATCTCATCACAATCATCACCGACTTTCTATCACTTTGTATCTTGAAGTGCCACATTTAAGGCACTTACTTAGCCTTCATACTCATTTTTATACAATATGCAGTTGTTAGGGCACTCATGTATCTCTTATATGACAAACCCATATGACACAACCATTTCTCAACAACTCTAGCAATTTTGGTAGTGTATTGCCTACAGGAAGGGCATCACTCAACAACTCGAGCAATTTTGTCAAACTATAATCGGTCCAACCATTTCTTGATTTCAAATTCATCAACCTCAACACAAATTTTAACCTTGTGTACTCATCTTTACTCCCTGAGTACAATGGCTTCTCGATATCACTTAACAAACTTTCACATAGAGGAGAGAACTGTATAAAGGACTCAGCTCCAATATCATGAAAGATATCCAAAATTCTATCACCAAAGTTATCATTCATAACTTTCTCACACAAAGGAGTCCTCCTAATCTCACCGTGCCAAATCTAATTTGTATATTTTAAATTGATTCCATCACATATAAGATGCTCTCTTATATCAGGAATAGACAATCTGTTACAGTTGAAATAAGGACAAAAGAACTACCTGTCCTTTTTCTTCAAAGCATTGTTCTCAACAAATTCAAGAAACAATATATATTACAATTTATAACAAACAAATTAAACAACAAAATAATTAACAAAAACACACAGATTCAAAAAATCTAAAAAATGCACCCATAGACAAAAAGGAACCAATGTAACAAACTAAAACTACAAAAATCATGTCTTTAACACAAAGATGATAGCCCATAAGATGTATTACAGCTTATAGATAACAAACAACCGTAGACAAAAAAAATGAGAAAATAACAAACTTAAATGGTGACTTACGGCATTGATGATGTAGAATGATAACGGAGTCGATAGAGAACGATGTTATTTATAGTGATAGGCACAAAAAATAGGAGAAAAACGTAAGAAAATGACGTTGGTCTAAGTCTGTCATGGTTTGACAGAATAACAGAACACACACGTATGTGAAAAAGTGAAACTGAAATTGTACTATGAGTAAGAGTTTTTACAATTTTGCTGGCCAAAACCGCCTAGCTGCTTCTACTTATAATGGCGATTTTTAAGAAAAGCGCCATTATAAAATACACTTTCATGGCGATTTTATTTAAATATTTTTTATTTTAACTGCTGTAAGTTAGCACCATGATAAGTATTTTTTTCTATTAGTGAAAATTAAATTATCAATTTTTTGGAATTTACTATAAAGAGTTAAAGAAATTATAGGGGTTTAAGGGTAAATAAATAATCAATAATCATCTTAAATATTTGATAATATACATATATAGCTAGGTAGATACAGGAAATATATAGCTTTGGTTAAATATACATATAATAAATATATATTTATACTATAATTATAAATATATATATATAAAGAAAAATATGGTTTAAATTTTAAATTATCTTATTCGATAGGATTTTGATGAGGATAATAATAATGTAAGATGAGTTATAAAGATAATAATCTAAGAATCCGATTAGATTTTTGAATATTTTAAACCATTTGATTATTTTAAAATTATTCCTCCACCCATTAATATATATAGGGAAGGATAAAAAAATAGTTTTTATCCTTTAGGATTATCTATGGTGCCTTTGATTATATTTGTTACTAAATTATCTTGTGTATTCATCTTTTAGGGCATCGTCTTAGGATAATTTTTATAAAGAGAATTATCTTGTTAATTTGTTATAATCCATTAGCATAATGGGATTTTCGGATGAATGTATCAATTGGATTATCCTAAGATATTGTTTTAAATTATAATTCATGAAAAATAATAAGATTAAGATTAGATAAGATTGGATATAGGAGCAAGATAATAATAATAATAATACTAAAAAGTAATAAGATCATATTAAATAAGCTTGGATATAGAAGCAAGATAATAATACTAAAAAATAATAAGATCATGTTAGGTAAGATTGAATATAGGAGGAAGATAATAATAATAATACTAAAAAATAATAAGATCATATTAGATAAGATTAAAATTTTAAACCTTACAAATTATATATAAGTACATTAAACCTAGTCACCAACTCACATTGTCATTCAGTTTCTCTCTTCACTCCCATCAAACTGTCATTTAGGTTTTGGAGTGACTTTTGTTAAAACACTAGATTGTTGTGATTGATGTTGTTGTACATGGGGCCACTCGACTTGTAATAATTATTTCTTACTTTAGCGAGAGATAGCCACTTTTCGCTTGTTAGACATGCTAATATCTTGCTTATTAGTAGTTTTAGTTTGTCGAACTATTAGAATGCTTTAGAATTTATGTTAATATATAAAAAAATAAAATTGTCTTGTGGAACTTGTATTTTAAAAACGTCATTTTTGGATCTTATAATATCATTTTAGAATTTTGAGAATTGTGATTTTGGAAAATGATTATAGAATTTGAAATTAACCACTTGTTGAGTGTTGAGCATGATGCATATAATGGGAATTAGTGAGTCGATTATTTTGGTTACTGTCACGTGATGAGACCTCTATTAATGCGTGATGGTTGGCTGTGTCGCCTCCTGCGTGGGGAAGCCCTAGTGGCTCTTTTCATCCTCCTGCGTGGGGATAGGCCTTTTATAGCTCCTTTCATCCTCCTTTGTGGATAGACCTTTATGACTCTTGGATTGTGGTTTATGTTGGTTACCATCACATGATAAGGCCTCTATTAATGTATGATGGTTGGCTCTATCACCTCCTGCGTGGGGCAGGCCTTAGTGGCTCTTTTTGTCCTCCTGTGTGGAGATAGGCCTTTATGACTCTTGGATTATGATTTTGGGATTACATGTGCATCATAGCATTGGAAATTACTTACTGTTAATTGTAATATTATTATATATTCGTCCCACTTGACACCTCACAAACATATATTTGTATGTATGATGAGTAGGAATTATTGGTTATTGAGACGTTTATCTCACCCCGTGGTTATTAATATTTTTCAGGTGATAATCTTGTATTAGGATCTCAGGGAAGGCTTAAGAGGCTTGATTAGTGCTATATTGTAACACCTTACTTTCGAACGCCTTAGGGACCATTCGGTAGTATTTAGAACCACTTAAATATCCATTGAAGTTCAATTATAAAATCTGAAAAATTGCAACTTACGAGTATTGTTCATGTGGTATTTCCATATTAGGTGATGAACTTAAAAAAATCATAATTAATTCTAAAAAAACGAAATAAAGTGGTTCAAAATGATACTTGAAGCTAATATATTGAACTTTGAGGAAAAAATAAGTTCCATACCAAATGCTCAGTCAATCAGTACAGCTTAATTGTCAAAGATTATTGTTCATTTAGTCAAAAATTCTGAAAAATAGTTTCTGGTCCCCAACTTTAAAAATTTTGTTCTATTTGTATAGACATCGAAATAAAGCATTCTTTGTGTCAAAATGAAACTTGATATGTTAACTAAGTACTACCTCTTACTCCTTGCTTTTCTTATCCTTTTTCTTTACCTCTTGCTTCCTATTTCTCCTTGATGTGTGACTGCCCTCTTTGAGCACACAACCAAATCCTAACATTGCATTATCATCCACTCATCATGAACTAACTCAATTAACAGTCAAGAGTATTAAGGTTGGTTATTAATTAGGGTAACTTTTCCTAATTTCTTCTAATTAACTTGGCATTTGAATCAATTGATGTCTTGACTTTATCCTACACAATTTGGCCTTCTGAATCCATTTATGAACTCAAAATTTCTAAATTCTAATAGTTGCACCCTGTTCTAGACAGAACCGAAAAACTTCCCTTTTCTTTCAAAAATTCGTATTTTGATTTCAATGCTTCTAATACTTGTTTATTTACTTTATCCCACACAATTTTTTATTTTAAAACTATTGGAAGCATCAAAATCATAAAATTCTAATAACTGTTCATGCATGTGAACAGTAATTGAAAAGACTTAAAAATTATATTTTTCAATTTCAATACTTCCAAGGTTTCAAACTTATCCAATCCCACACAAAATCATCATCTAAATTCAATGGAAGCATTAGATCATTGAAAATCAAACTTCTCTTATCCAGAATAGCACTGGCTAAATGGCCTCAAGAAAGAGCAAAGTCAAGAACACAATTTAATTCTATAGCCAACCATTCAAACTACTTATCTAAGTGTCTTTTATATAGTTCTAACTTCATTTCCTTCTTTCTTCTTTATTGTACAGTTTTGGGTAGCACATGATCTAAGAGAATATCTCACTTTTCTTCCATTAAAACTTAGATTTTATCCTTCCAAAACACTTATAAATAAACTAGGAATGATTACATCCCTTAAGCTCTAGCTACCTTAGATCAAAGTGCCTTGAATCTCCTCTTGAATTAAGTTGAGTTTTCAAACCACAAGAGTTTCCCCTTGTCTTCCCAAGAAGCCACATTTTTGTCCATGTAAGGAGGATATTTATAGCAATTTTTTAAGGCTCAAGGGACTAAAATATCCCTCATTCAACTAATTATTATAATATCTTAATTTTGAATATCATTGTTACTTAATTCATTAATCTTCATTAACTTAATTCTTATATTATTTTAATAAATTGAAGCACAAGTCCAAACTCTTCTTCCTTGTTCTTGGCTTCCATGTGGCCTTAGTGTGAGTCCCACAAGGACACCTTGCATGCCAACTCACATTATCTCTTGATTTTTCTTGATTTCCTTCTTTTTAAAATTCATAAATTATCCAAAGACCAACTTGTGCTCCAAGGCAATACCTTGGACTATTTGGGCTCTTCACTTGATGCCATATTGGTCCAAAATTGAGTCCAATTGACTATTTGACATAAATCCCAAGGAATCCCTTTAATTTCCTATATTGATATCTTTAAATTACCCTTTTTTTGAAATAAATTTTATAAAATTATTTTATGAGTTTTGACATTTTTAAAAATTCATTCTACTATAAAATAAATTTTCTGTAAAGTCTTATAATTTTTTGAGACTCATAAGTCCTAATAAAAATTTTATATATTTTCTCTAAATCTTTTATTAGTGTCTGATTTTATCTTAAATTCTCTAATTAATTCTACAGAACTTCTTTTTGAACTCTGTTAGTTTCATAAATTTTTATATTAATTATAAGAATTTATTACAAAATTTTATCTCATTATGAGGTCTGAAAGATACTGTACTAATCTCCAGACTTTAGAAGTTAACATCAATTTATCGGGACCTTAAATCAAAATTCTGAGAAATATGCCTGACCTAAATTCTATTATCTATTTATTAGTAAAATTTGGGATGAAAATATTTCTTGACAATTTTTGGCATTTTCTGGCTCAACTTTTAATAATTATACTTTTTGCCCCTGAATTTGGCAAAATTATACTTTAACCCCTGAATTTGTCAAATTTCACTTTAGTCCTTTTCTACCAAATTTGAAACTCCAATTTAGTCCTAAAATCTCAAAACTCTATTTAAATCTATTTTCTATTTTTCTTTGAATTTTCTATATTTAACTTTTGTCTAAATTATATTTACGTATTGTAATTTTATAACTTTTTACTTTTTCATTATTTCTTTGACTTACACTTTATCTTATTATTATCTCTTTTTTTTATTATTATCTCAATCCCTTCATAACCTCTTTCCTTTATCAGTCTTATACGGATAAAGAAAATTTAGGATATTACATATATCAATTGTATAGCTTTTTCCTTTTGATTTATGTGTAGAATAGTTATATATTATCGAAGTATGTCTCATTTTACATACTATGATATAACGTAATACTTTATTTGAATTTGATTATGGGAATACATCATGGAGATAATATTTTAAATATTCATGATATGCTCTTCTAAATTATTTATAATTATTTTTCTATCATGATTATTTGTCAAAAGTCTTTTTATAACTATAGTAGAGTTTCTTTAAAATTTTAGTAAAACTCTTTTCTATCATGGTTAATTCTTTTAAAACTAAAAAAATTATTGATTACCATGGTTACATTATGATTGATTTATATTATAAACAAAATGAGTTAAAATAGTTAATAGTAGTTATAATAAAGTGAAGTTTACAGAGTACACTCTACCTATATGTATATATATTTCCATCAACCCATCTAAACAAAAGATGCTTCAACCTAATCTCCTTTCTTTGATCATCACTTTCATGTACTGGTCTTGGTGGACACTTAACGGTGTTGTTTTGGACCCACATACCAATCTTGTGAAAAACAAGTGCATCCCAACTGGCATACTAGTGTTGCCCAATTTCTCTATCTTTGGTGATAATGTCAACAAAATGTTCGGAGACATAAGAGAGCAGCTTGTCAACATAAACAGGCGCTTTGGGACGGCTCAGCAAGACAATGGAGATAACCTGTTTTCAGTTTCACTCTTTTTCAGTGCAGAAACTACCTCTCCATTCATGACTGTAGTGCCTGCTTCCACGCCGCCACCAAACAAGTCCATACGTCCTGGGGCAGCACCAGGTGGCTTTGTCGTCTACGATGGTCGTTGCTTCCTCATGTACAACTAGTCTATTAGTTCTTCTTGCTTTTCTTTTTTCCAGCCCCCATGTTTTAAGGACCTTTTATCTTTAGCTGTTTAACATTTTTACTTCTCGAGGTTGACCATTTCTTTTCTGAATAGTAGATGTTAGAGATAATGTATTTTATTGCTAGTATTAACGTTATACAGTTTTTAAAATAATTAATTAAACTATAGCAATAGTGGGGGAAAAAGAAACAGTTTCAGTTTTAAAGGTAATCTTTTAAGTTTTAACTAGCAATTTTTTCAAAAAATAATTTTTTTTATTTAAAAATATCAATTAAAAATTTTAAATCTGCACTATTGAAATTCTGTTTGGATTTTGGACAGTGTAAATCTCACATGGGATTATCACCAAAACTGATTAAAGGAAACCACCTAATCTTTTTTTTGTTAGTAGAAATTTTTTTAGAAAAAGGTTAGGCTGACCCACAATCTAAGGGTAAAGCGGAGTCTCCCTTCCTTATAGGCGATACTAATGTTAGGCAGGACGAGTCATCTACTACTCTCAAGCGTAAACCTAATCACCCAAGAGGTATGATGCCTCTCCAAGCGCTGCGACTGGCATCACAATAAAGTGAAGTGATACTCCTCAGGGATCGAACATATTCTAAATAATCATATATCTCATACATTCACCAGTTAAACCTACAGAAAATAGCAACCACCTAATCCTATCTCAAGTGTGGAATTCCTTTGGAATTGAGGTCAGTCATAAAATTCCAGGCATAGACTTGATGTAACAAGGCCCAAAAAACAAAAAAACAAAATATAGACAGAGAAGAAAATGAACTTTTTCGTTAATTTTTATAGAATGTATGATGCATAATATATATATATATATATATATATATATATATTAATATAAAAATAAATTGATAGCCACAGATTTGTAAATTTTGATTGTATTGAAGTTGTATTTCTATTTCAATAAAAACTTTTGATATTTATGTATTTAAAAAATATTTTATCCAAAATAAAAACTTCATTGAAAGAAAAAATTATTTTAATTCACATGATTTAATTATCATTGGAAAAATAATAAAATAAATATATTATTCACTGATAAGTTAATAGATACATATTATGAGACAGTTTATTATGTTTTGATCTGTACAGAGCAAATTAATTACTCATATATATTGAAAAAAATTATTTTAATTCACATGATTTATATATACTTTTGTTTTGTGTATTCACTATTAGAAAAAAGGCTCAGACTAGATCTAAAGAGAAAAAATTAAAGATATAGTGAAGAAATTAAAGATCCATAAACTTCTTCCATAAAAGATCTTCGAACTCCTTCTAACAAGATTCATCTATCGACACCTACTGTTAGTCACCATAGTCAGCCTCACCAAAAAGTTGAAGATATGGCAAAAAAAGTTAAAGATCTAGAGAAAAAGTTACAGATCTGGTGAAAATGTTGAAGATCTAAAAAAATTTTTGCTATTAAAACTCTTCAAGCTCCGATGTATTACAATTTATAAACAACAAATGAATAAAGACTACGGTCAGCTTTTGTTATATGATATTTTATAGTCTATAAACAATAAACAACCGAAAAAGTAAGAAAATTGAGCAAATGAAAAATTTAAACGATGACTTAAGACTTTCATAATAAAAAATGACAATAGAGACAAAAGAAAACGATATTAACGATTGAGATGGGTATCAAAACTAAGGAAAAAATGTCAAAAAATAACCTTCGTCAAAGTCTGTAGTGATAGGGAAGAAAAACGAAACTATAGATGACTGTGAAAAGTTAAATTGAAACTAAAATTGAGTCTAGGGTTTTTAAAATTTTGTAAGAACTTTTTGCTACGTTTTTTAAAAAAATTACAGTTAAAAGTTCTACCTGATAATTTTTAACGGTCATTTTTATAAATATAAAAATCTCTATTAAAAATTTTTAAAATTAAATTTATTTATAAAAATAGGATCGCATTTGTTTTTACTAAGATTGTTTTTATAATAGCCGTGAAGTAATATCGTGATAAATAACTTTTGTAGTAGTGGCTGAGGTTTGAGACAGCTGGTGCTTTCTTTGAGTAGACAACGGAGCGAGGATTTCAATGCTGTATCATGTGGTAATATTCAAATTGGACGATAATCCACTATATTTTTTTTTTTGCCCACCTAGTTCACCAGAATTTTGCCCTGACTATATCCGGATCCGACCCTCGTCGCGCACCTGGCTATGGTGGGTGAGTCTCCCAACGGGGATTTTTTACATTCGCCAAGACTCGAACTCGAGATCTCGCTTAAACGATACCGAACCACTTACCACTTAGACTAACCCTCGTTGGTGATAATCCATTGTATTGTTTACCTCAAATCTGCAAACAACACCCCCAAATGTTTTTTGCAGCCACAAAGATAGAATTGCCTAATAATATTGGTACAGCTATTATTTATGCCTTTGCTCAATGTATTGAAACCATCACTTATAACTAATTTAATTATATTAATAAAATTAGTTAAATAATTTAGTTATAATAAATATGATATTTTTTTATAATATTTTTATTTAGAATAAAATTCACCATATTATAGTGTTTGAAGTTTATGGTTTCTAGATTTATTGATTCACAAAGTCTACGTAATTATTTGATGCTAATTTATATATTTTTTTAAAAAATAAATTTTTATGGATTCAAAATGATTTTTTTACTGATTATATATACACCATTACTGTGCATTAACATCTGGAATAAAAATAATAGCCGCTTCAGTTGCCATTGATTCCATTCTCACTCATATATAATTATTTTATTAAACAAATAAAAATAGTAGAATTTCTCGGTGTGTACATGTGGCGTTAATGAATTTCTTGTAATTGAAAAAAATAATGATAAATAGATCTTATATTAAGGACGACTAAAGTCAACTCTCCTATTAAATTCTATATTAAGTACTGAAGTACTAACAAATATTAGTCTAAGTGAAAAGAGGTTTAATTGTTTGAATATAAAGTCTTAAGTTCGAATATGTATAAATATAAAAAATACTTTTATCTCAATTAAATTTGATAATGCTTAAATCTTACTCTTATTCCAGTGGTTGATTAGCCATGATATATATAGCCCGTACAGACTCATTTGAAAGTGAATTCTCTATATGCAGATTCAAATTAGAAGGGGACCATTATAGGTGTAGTGGTCGGAGTTGTATCTTTTGTTTTGATCCTCCTTACACTATTAGCTTAGATTAAATGACCAAAAAGGCATGAGAGATCAGTTCCTAGAGGTAAACTTGGAAAGTTTATCATTTTTGTAACGATTTAATAATGTGATGATTTGGTCACATTTTCCCTTTAAAGAAAACGTTATGGACTTCAATTGATCTTCATGAAGAAAGGAATATCCCTAACTGGTTTTTCTTAATTTATGAAGGGACTTAATTTGAAAAAAGCCCAATTAATTATAGTTATAGGGAGCAAAAGTTTAGAGTAAAGATGCACCCAACACACTAAATTAATTTTAGTAGTATAATTAATATCTTAAAAGTATTTAAGAGTGTAATTAATATTTAAAATATTTTTTAGGTATTTTTTGTGTATAATTAACACAATCCACTAATAGATCTCAAACTTTAGTATAAATCTCTCCACTTAATTTTTTTTTACACGTCATTATTTTATATTCCACTTGTATAATTAATTTTTTTAAAATAATCTGGCAAATGAAAGACATTGAGACTCTTTCTAGTTGATTTTTAATATATATATTTAAGGTAACAAATTTTAAAAAATTTGTTTGAGAATAAAACAAGTTGTTATTTATGTTTTCAAGACTTAAAGGGCAATTTTACTCTAAAAGTTTTTACCCATGAGCGCTAGTTGCTTAGAATATTTTTTTTTAGGAGCAATGTCGTATTGACCATTACCTAAAGTTAACTTTGACTATTAATAGATCAATACGCTGATATGGCATGTCACATGATATTTATATTTTATTTTATTTTTGGTTAAGGTATAAATTTGCTCTAGAAATTTTTACTTAGGAGTGCTAAGTATCCAAAAAAAAATTTGTTCAATATTGCTTAAACCGTTATCCATATTCAATATGACTATTAGTTTGACCAAATATACTAAATTGATTAGTCCATATACCATCCACTTCATTTTTTTTGAAGTCAAATTTATAAATAAGAAAAAATTAAAATAATGTATTCCTCTAAGTTCTATCGTTAACAAAGTATCCCTCTCGGGAGCTATAACTCATTTTGAAAATAACATTTGTTATTTTTTGAGAAATTATTAGAATATGGTCTGCTGAAAGTGATATTTTAATAACGATAGAGTTTAGAGGAATATATTATTTTTTTTACTTTTTTCTTTATTTATAAATATGACTTGGAAAAAAGACATGATGTGTTGTTTAGTGATTATCTTAGTATATTTGATCAAACTAACAGTTAGATTGAACCTAGATGATGGTAAAGGGATATTGAACAAAAAAAAAAACTTTTGGATGCCCAGTGCTCATAAATGAAAACTTTCGAAAAAAATTTGTACCTTAACCCAAAATAAAATATGATACGTGATATACCACATTAGCATATTAGTCAACTAACGGTCAAATTTAACTTTTGATAATGGTCAGAGTAATATTCTGTAAAAAAAACCTTATGAGCAACTAGCCTTCTAAATGAAATTTCTAAGGCAAAATTACTCTTTAACCTTATTCTTAATATGCATGATGTACCCATATTCTAAAATAATTACTGTGAAAATAAAACAAATTATTATATATGCTTAATGTGCACAGGTAGCAAATTCTAAAATGAAACAAGTTTTTTCTACAATATGGAAAAAACAAATTCTAAAACAAAATATATGCTATATATTTTTAATTTGGATGAATAAAACAATCAGACTAAAATTTATTTTCTATATTTAAGTAGAACTGCGGTAATAAATTCTAAAATAAAACGAGTAGCTGTTTATATTTTGGGTAAAATATACTAATTACCCTAAGTTTTACTTTCGTTACACAGGTTTTCCCTATGTTTTAGAAACACATATAAACCTCTTAAAATTAAAAAGTATGTTCCACAAACTTTTCTTATTTATTTGAGATTCTATTTTAATTTTATCCATCCAAACTATTAGTCGATAGTTAAATTTGACTCGTAAAATTTATTTTTACCAAAATGCCATTTTTATACAACAGAAAAATAATTCTAATATATATATTTTTAAACTTTCTAACATGTTAAAAAATTATTAATATTGATTATATAATAAACTTTTATAATTTTAACTTTTCAACACATTTATTGAAACTTATTTATCGATGTTTCTTATAAAATGGCTAAAAACTTATTTTAAATATAATTATTATTCATCATATAGTATAAATGATATAAGTTTGAGTGATTATATAAATAATTTAAATTTATAATTTAAAAAATTTAAATGGCTAATTTTTTTTTATTTTCCAATATAATTTAGTGATTTATGATAATGGGAGGTAAATTAGTAAATAAAATTTGTTTTAATATAAATTTTATTTAAAAATTATGTTTGTAGAATATTTTTATAATATTCATAACAGTGTTATCATATTGGACTAAACTATATGTTCTCAAAATAGAGGGGATGTATGTATAATTAAGATAAATAAAAAAGGTAGTTAGATTATTTTACTCTTATATTTTTTTATATAAACAAGTTATTGCTTATTTTTAACTTCTCATAACTAAAAATATGCATGGAGAATAAAAAATATACTCTTATGGCACTTAATATAATACTTAATTGATTTTATTTGGAGATTAAAGAAGTTAAATAAATTATTTAATTATAAACAAATCTAACCTTCAAAATGAATTTATATAATATATTTTTTAATCTACTCAAATTAGTCAACTAACTTTTATATTGGTCATAATTAACTAGCTCATATATTAAGAATAAGAAGAGTAGTTATTTATGCTTTCATTATTACAATTATTTGTACTTAGAGACAAACAATACAGCTATCTTTCATTGTAATAGTCAGTTATTTGTATTTACTTATATAATTCGATTTTACATATTGATATTATTACTTTCTGTAAAATTATCAAATTAATATTTATTCAGTATTTAGCTTTTATTAGTTTTTATGGTATGTTTTTTCACTAGAATAGAGGGGGAGGGAAGGAGAGATTTTAATAAATTTTGTTTTTAAACAATTTAAAACCTCCCCATAGGGAGGGGACCCACACTCGCCCACCACCCACCCCATTTTGCTATCACCTTAGGCCATAGAATCCGTAACTAGGGATAGAAATAGGCGAGGCGGCCTGTTAGGAGTCTCTAGTCTGGCTTGTATTTGGCCTGGCCTGGCCTAGCCTGTTATAAAAAATACACAGGTTAAGGTCTATATAAAAGTCTGTTTTCTTTATAAGGTCAGACTCAGGCTCGTGCCTGTTATTTAAAATATATTTAGTATGAAAGTGTATTAGGTAGGCGTCGAACCCACTACCTATTAAACATAATACAACAATCAGACTATGAGGCTAACACATATTGTTGTAAATTTTATTCTTTTTTTTTGTAACAATAATTAGACAATGAGTTTTGATAAAATTAGCTCTTTTAATAGGTTTCAAGTCAGGCCAGATATATTTACAAGTCAAATTTAGGCTAAAAAATTAGCCTACAACAAGTTACAGGCTAGGCACAGGCCATATTGTCATTTAACAGGCTTAGCCTGCCTGTTTCCATCCTTACCAGCAACCTCTTCCATGTAGGAGGTGCGGGGTGCCATTTGAATAAGAGGTTCTTGGCAGATTTTATTAAGTTTGACTTTAAAAAAAATGACAAAGTAGGATCGAAAAAAATTAGAAAAATTTAAAAAAAAAATACCATTAGAATTTTAAATATCAAATTATAAATTTATATAAAAATATATTGTTATTTATTTATCAAATGTAGTTAATAGTTGTTGAAGTATAAAAAAGAAAACTGATTTAGGATATTAAAATTCAAGTACTATTTTTGTATAAGATTTTCTCAATTGAAAGATTCTAACCGACATTTTTAACATACAGACTTGCATAAGATACATTGTCCACCCGCCATTGTTTCTTAGAGTGTAAATGGATACATAATTTCAGCATTGATAAAGGACAGGAATTAAATTTCAGATAGCAGTGATAAAGGACCTTTTATTTCTTCCTCTAACGTTATAACAGAGGCGAAACAAAACCATTTAAACTGTGAAGCGTCCATCAGCATATATTATTTGTCCAGTGATATATGATGCAGCAGGAAGGCAAAGAAAAGCAACTAGTGCTGAAATCTCTTTAGGCTCTCCTATGCGTTTGATAGGAAGTTGAGACGTTAAGCCATTTAATATTGCTTCACCACCTTCGTTCTGTATGAAGATAAGATATTATGTTTCTATGGAGGAAAAGAAAAGGATGAAAACAGGACAAAAGATACTTATAACAAGATTATGAGTTAAATATAGCAGTAGGCAAGAATTCATGACATGTAAGAACCTATGAAACATGTACATTGATAGGAACATATTGACAAATAAAACAATTAGACTATGAGATTCTTCTAGATATTTTGTGTTTGTTATATAGTCAATCTACAACACAGCTTAAGAAAGATTTCATTTTTAGAATTAGTTGTTGATCCCCTGTTGTCAGCAAAAGGGTGGTTATCTTGGTTACACAGGAGCAAAATTAATGTGTTGAGAAGAGAACCTTTCATGCCAAGATATCAAACATATCACAGATTACCTTAACGCGATATTGGAACTCTAAATGACCCTTAGGGGATTGAAAGTAACACGAAGAGAGAGAATAGAAAACTACCAAAGCTTTCCTTTAGGGACTGTATGGTATGAGGGATTGGGAGTGGAGGGAAAAGTTTTTTGAGTTGGATTTAAAAACAAAATTAGAGAAGTGGGGTTAAAAAATTTTAATTAATTTTTCTTACTCTTTTATTTTACATCTTATCTTTATTAAATTATAACCCCACTTCTCCTAATTTTTTGGATCCAATTAAGAAAAATATTCCCCCCCCCCTCCTCCCTTCAATTCCTTCATACCAAACATCCCCTTAAGTAAAACCTAAAAACTTGTATTGTTTAGTGGGTCCAACTTTTCCTCACTGTAAGAAGAAATACAGTTATGAAAAAACAACATGTTGATATAGAAAAGAAGCAATGTAAAGCTGGTGATCAATTAGTCATGATTATGTGTATAAGAGAGGCATTAGTTATGATGGAAGCAAGCAGCAGCATACAGGAACTTCAGTTTTCTTTCAGTCCATTTTTAAAGTGACCGAGGACCAATCAACAGGGATTTTACATAAACTTATAGCAACATACCACACCAGCCTCCAAAAGTGAGGTCATTATAGCTCCAGGTGCTACTACATTTACCATTCCAATGTCAGGTTCCTTGTGACTGGATTCATAGCTCTGGAATACAATTATGCAGATGATTCATCAAATACATTGCCATTGACTCAATTATTTTCAAAATTCTTATCATGCTAGATTATCAAAGTTTATGACTTATGCGAAAAGGAAATTGAATACCCGGCATACATGCATACATATATTCAAAGAGTGAAATACAAAAGAATGTGACTATGCGCGGAGTCCACCACTTAATCTCTCTCTCTCTCTGTATTATGAGAAAGGAGAAATACACCTTTAGATGCTGCGTAGACTGACATCTGAGGTAAAGCTTTGAAACCACAAATGGAGGAGATATTTACTATGGTGCCTTCTCCTGAGGCTTTTAGAAGTGGGTGTGCGATTTGGCTCAGATGGTAAGCGGAATCAAAATTAGTTCTCATTATTGATGATATAATTTCAGCAGTATAATCTGTTGCTTCCTTAAGTATATTTGTCCCAGCATTGTTTATCTAAGTAAAACAAAAGGTATGAAGTCAGCTGAAACATGACAATTTAACAAAGAAATACGGCATTTATTAACCATTGATTGCAAACACTTAAATGTTTGTCCACGAAATATATCTTGTACTAGTATTTTCTAGCCCTGTACACACAACTGCAAGCCATGTTTGGTGGAATTGGATTTCATGGAGTTTGCAGTATCCTGTCCAATATAGTCGGGGAAATCTCATCCATCCATTTTGATCTTTGTCTCTCAACATCATTAATTGTTGCAAAATAGTGTCATCTCACTAAGCGCAACAAATGACGTGTCATATCAAAATGGATAGACACTATCTTCGTTAGACTGTATACTCACAGACTGCGCCAAGCCAATTCCTTCTGTAATGTATGTACATGTGCCAATTATGTGTCCTGGTGGTACTCATATCTAACCTGAAAATATGTGCCTCTGCATTGTATAAATTACTACCTCTACCTCTAGTAACTAATTTAGATAGATTAAAAAAATTAATAATCTTAGTTATGTGTAACAAATATAATTTAGATTTTTTAAAATATCATCTTTCATTATAACCACCATGAAATATATAATCAATAGAAATATTTTGAGAACAAAATATAAATTTAGGAGATAAAGTGGATTGAGGTATTATATTTAAGAACAAATTCAATCCCTAACTAACTTTTATATTAAGAACAGGAACGAGTATATTGGAAGATTAACCTACAGACAATTCAAGAAAAGAATTGAAAGCATTTGAAAAGAGTTGACATGGGTAACCATTCTTCTGCATCCAATACCTCAAAAATCACTAGGATTTTGTGAGAGAGAATCTTACTAGGATGTTGAGCTTTCCATGAAAGACTGAGGCAACAGTTTCCATTGGATGTTCACGTTGGTCATGAAATTGAACATCACAAACTGATCCTGTCCCACTAAATCCTCTGCTTTCCCACTCTTTCAGACATGTATCATTGTCTTCTTGTTTACGTGAACATATATGCACAGCTGCTCCAAATTCTCCCAATTCTTCTGCTATGGCATGCCTAATTCAACATCAATAAACACGAATCAGAAGCAGAAAGAACACCGACATGATTAAAAGAAAGCACATCAGAATAATATAAACATTCATAAAATATCTAAGGAGTTTTAGTGATATTTCGTCCAAAACTCTCAGTTTGTTCATCATTTCAAAATTCTTCTGCTATGTCATATTTTATTTTAAGATAAAGTATAAATTTATCCTTGAAGTTTTCTCCTAGAAGCGCTAGGTACTTAAAATTTTGTTATATTTGTTTAAGTTTTTAATAAAATATGAAAATAAAAAACATATTTCTTATAATTTTGAGATCCCACCCAACTGTGAGTAGCTCCTGAAAAATAATCTAATGATATAAAGGAGATTGAGAAAGCAAATAAAAAAGTATGAAGATAAACATGAATATCGTAACATTTTAAAATTACTAAATACTAATGAACATTTTTTATGAACAGAAATCCACAAAAATATCATAAAATCTGAAATTTAAATAATAATAAATTTTTTTATTGTAAGCAAACACAATAATTTTTTCTTTTTATAAATTCTCTACAAAATTATAAAATTTCTAAATTATATAGAAATCATTTATTTTTTAATTCGACAATCATTAGGAACTTGACAGCATAGAGAACAAAAGGAATAAGCTGCCCTTATGATAATAATATGATTTTTTTATATAAATTTTATTATATAAAGTGATGACATAATTTAAATGACGATACAAAAGATGCATACAAAATATTGTATATTTCAACAATATGTATGATATATGTCATGCATTAATTTTTAACATTAATGGTGGCAAAACCACTTTAAAGTGGGTAGCCTCCATCAGCATATATAATATGACCAGCGATGTAAGAAGCAGCAGGAAGTCACGGTACATTTGGTAACATAAAAGAGTTTTTTATAAAAATAAAAGTAGAAATAGAAATAGAATTATGCTGAAAATATGATTTAAAGTTTGTTTGGATTGATAAAAATGAGTATAAAATTGATGTATATTTTTTTTATAATTTAGAGTAAAATTGTTCAAAAATTTTTTTTATAACTTGGAAAGGGTTAAAGTTGTTTAAGAATTTTATAACTTGGGATAAAATAGTCAAATATTTCACTTTCACTCCTATCATCTCATTTTCTAATTTTTTTTATAGAACTGAATAACCTAAAATATTTTAAGTGGGAGTAGAAGTGGATTGTACTAAACAATCTTCCACTTCTATTTCCCCACTTCCACTTCCCTTATACCTTATACCAAACATGCCCTCAAAGACAAGCAACTAGTGTTGAAATCTCTTTAGGCTCTCCTATGTGACCCATAGGAATTTCATACTTCATAGCATTTAATGCATTTTGTCCACCACGTTCCTTCTGTGAGAAGATCAGAGATAATGTCTCACATATAGTGGCATGATTTTATTCAAGGAAAAGAGAAGTTAAAAGAATGCTGATCGAGGTACATACAATTTATCTAACAATGAAATCCTCATTCCTCGTAAAAGTAACGGGATTCGATTCGAACATATGTCTTTGTGGGGTGCAGTTTATATTATCAACTAAACCAACATTTGTTAGCACTCTTAAAGAATATACAAATAAGCTTACGGTGTTGAAAATCAAATTAGGCTACTCGGTAATATATGACAGAACAGAGAATTATTGAGAGTATTTTTAGCATGAATAGATATCCTCTTGGGAATAATCAAAAGATTCTCTTAGGTGACTTTGTTAGAGGCAGCCCATGCTCTGAAGCAAAGAAGAGCAATCCAATGAAGAAGCAGTGAGGAATCTTCCTTGCCAAGAATAAAAAGACAGGCGAACAAGCATTACAAGTGAAGGAAAAGCCTTGTCCTTTGCTATAAGCAGGGTAATTATGAAAAGGTTTGTGAATTCAAACTAAATGCATGTGAAATTTAAAGCTTGTAATCGATTAACTTGGTCATGTTGGGAACGGCTGGCAAGACATGAAGCTTGATTGTGATTATTAGCCACTAGACGCAGGAATTTCTGTTTTCCGTACAAGGTGTTTTGAAAGGAAATACACCTTTTGATGCTGCATAGGCCGAATGTTCGGGCAAGGCTTTGAAACCCCGCAGTGGAGGAAATATTTACTACCATACCATTTCCTGAAGATTTTAGAAGTGGGTGTGCGAGTTGGCTCAAATGGTAAGCAGACTCAAAATTGGTTTCCATTATTGTTGATATATATCCTTACTACTGTACTCTGTTGCTTCCTTAAGTATATTTGTCCCAGCATTGTTTATCTAAAGTCAAAACAAGGTATGAAATTGTTAGAACCTGGAAAATAGAAGTAGAAATCGGGGGAAAGGGGAAGAGTAGAGAAGAAGAAGAACTCTAGAACTAGAATCTATGTAATTCTATAGAGAGAAGAAGAATGAAGGGAAGGGAGAGGGAGAAAAGGGAGAGACTAGAACAAGAATCTAGTTCTATGGGAACAGAGGAGAGAGATAGGAAACTGTATAATCATTCATTCATCATATCATTGAGAATACATGTCTGATATTTATAGCCTAATACAGTAACTGCAAATAACTGCTCTTTCCTAAACATATTAAACTGACATTATCTTAAAACAACTGACATAGGACATTTGTTAACTTAAAATAACTGACATAAGACACTTATGATGGCTAATACAAAATCACATAATAGGCATACAACATAAAACATAATACTATTAAAGGGCGCTAGTTCCTATAAATAGTCAATTGAAACATAACGATCTCAGAAAGTAATACGGCGTCAATTGACCATTAACAATTATGCAAGCACATAAATGATTGTCAATGTACTTGTAAGTTGATGGAAAAAGTAAAAAAAGAAAGTAATTTTATGTTCTTTTTTATATATAACAAAAATCACTTGGATTTTATGAGAGTCTTACCAGGATGTTGAGCTTGCGATGAAAGACAGACAAAGTCATCAGGCCATAACCAGCTCCACAAAGTCCCAAGTTCAATATTGTCAAAACACAAGCAGTAGCAAGTGATTCAGATGTTTCATTACTTAGTGATGTAGCAGTGGTTGTGCAAGACGCGAGGAACCATGATGTACTTGGAAATTATTGCATTGCTATAACAAGACGGTTCTAATTTTGAAGGAAAACCCCATTAGATTAGAGTTATTATGAAAAAGAAACCAAAACCTATGCCCCGGGTTCCTCTTGTCATTCCAGAGTGACCATCGTTTGTCTTTGAAGTTGAACTTAACTTTATCCCCTCTTTTTTTATACAAGTGAGAATGCTAAAGATTAAAAATAAAATATATTATACTATTGAAAATTTTAATTTTAAACATTTTAAATTTACTGAGTCTCTCACTTTTACAGGATATATGTCAAATGGGATATATTTAAAAAGGGCTTTTTTTTGCAAGGCATCCTTATCCGTTTTTGTTGCTGCCATATTCCCCGAAGTCGTTCGAGCACTTCGGAACCTAAAAAAAAATACAAAGAATTTCAGTACATACTAGTCTTGGAAACGGCTGTGGTAGTGAATGCGTGCATTGGTTTGATCGTACGAAGACTGACCCCGTGAAATGCACGGATAGTGCAATGGATTTCTGGACCTGGACCACGAAGCAATGACACAAAGCCTACTTATATAGTGTTGTACACTTCTTACATTTTTTTGTTTTGTTAAGGAACAATTTTATCCTGAAATTGTTAACGTTGCCCGAAAGTTGTCTTTCGTTTTAATATCACCTCAAAAATATTGAAAAAAAAAGTAATGTCATCATTGAAAGCTAAAAAAATTATCAATCCCCACTAATTTTTAACTATTAACGTTTTTTAAAAGTTAAAATAATTTTGTTCCATATTTAATACTTCTAAATCAATATTTTAACTATAGATAAATGGATTGATATTTTAAAAACATTTTCTATGTAATTTTCTTAAAAAAAAAAATTAGACACAAGCAGTTAAATCCATAGCATTAATATTTAATCATAGTCAACCGATCAAAACAATAAACCAATGATCTCTAGTTAAGAGTTTTGATAGTTCCATTGGATTATATTTTATATTTTTATTTCCCTTATTTCTTGTAAAATGACGTCGTTTAAATAAAAAAGAAAGCAATGGTAAATCTATTACATTTATGTTTTTGTAATTTTATTTTATTAGATTATGTATAGTTTGTATATAAATATTCACTAAATATTATTCTTTTCAGCATTATATATATATGATTATTTTTGTATCTTTTAAATTATATATAATTTTAATAATAATTGAGTTAACCTAAATTCAACCACAATTGAATCCCAGCTCAACTACGCCTAACCTAAAGCTAGACCCATTGTTTTCACTAGTTTAATCTTATTCTCATTACCACAGTCAAATCAGTTCTTGCCCGTAGAGCCCCGCCCCACAACGTATGAATGCAGAGCGAAAAAATAGATCCGATGTGTAGTCATATGAGAGAGCGTAGACGTAGTAAACAACGTTAATTTGTTATTTATTGAGTTGATAATTTGCATTTCTTACCTCAGACAAAATATTAATTAATTCCTTCTTTAAAGTTGAGTTGAGACCAAAAAAATTATTAAATCCCAGCACAACCGTGCAGGACTAATTTTATAACTGGTTGTAAAACAATGTTTAAAACTTCACCTAATCAAGACAGGAACTGGTCCATTAGGAAACCCTCCCCCTCCATTCCATGCCCACATTCTCATTGAAGGCTTGATAATTTATTTCTTCTTAATGAACGATTGCCCATTTCGTCAGGTGGTTGAATTACTATTACTAATATTGGTTAAATTAATAAAATGTTAAAACTATTATTGTGAAACGAGACGTTTATTTGATGCGTTCATCCATCTATAAACAATGGGAATCACATAAAGAAAGGAACAGAAAGGTTCACCGGTTTCAACAAATAATGATCTAATATTAATATGTTCCTTTAAAATGATACAGATGCAGCTGGGAATCGCAAGACATGACATACTTTTCCAGTATTACAATATCACACATCAAAAGCTTCTACACAATAAAACTATTTACAAAAAATAAAAAACAAACAAATCATAGTCAAAAATTATGAGCAAGAGACTAGAAAAATAAACATGATGCAAAAACTGGCTTCACCCAGCAAAAGGGCTTCAGGACAGTACCCTGCAGTGCAGAAAACAGACAGGAAACTAAAACAATTGAACAATTCAGTCAGTTCAGTGCACAAACACTTCGGTTCCCAAGAAACCTAAGAATTATCTACAAGAACAATGGACGTCCTGTAGAGACCCATCTACTTCTAAAGCATGAGAATCTAGAAATGCTAACCAAAAGTCAAAAGTGTTGACTTGCCTCAAACAATCAATGATACCCTAAACAGGTAATTTTTCAGTAATATTGCCGATCACAGCATAAAACTAGGTAGGGATGTTTCCTAAAGTCCTAGCAGCCCCATAAGTCCAAACCAATAACACTGTCACACATAGGAAACCCAGTTAGGGCATTTGGATTCGCTATCTTCCGGCAACTTATTCAGTGCCTTTAAGACCAACTCTTCATTATTCAGAAAGGATTAAGCATCCACAACTTCACACCAAGTAAACTACCCACCTGAGTATTCAACAAAAGTACATATACAGACAAAGTCCTCACATATGAAGATAGAATTCTCCTAATTTCCCACGCTCTAGGTTTTGGCTCAAGGATTCTACAAAATCCATCAGGTCATAACCTGGTTCATGAAGTGCCAACTTCAATATTCTCAAAACACAAACAGTAGCAAGGGATTCAGAAGCAATTGAACCCCTTTTATGCTCCTATACAACCTCCACAATTTTGCATTTATCCAATTATATAGCAGTGTTTATGCAAGTCGCGATCAACCATGTACTTGGGAATTATTGCATTGCTACAAATGAAAATTACGATTGAACTAAGTAAAATACTCTCGAGAATAGTACAAATGCTTCTTTAGCATCAGCACGTTCTCTACCTGGGCAAAAATCTTAGAAAGTTAAAAATGATTCCAGCAACAAACTTTAATAGTGCATCAGGCTTTTTATGATACACCGATGGAATCAGTGTTCCAATGAATTAATCTGACTTCAGTCATTGCTCAAATAGCGCTCTTAATATTACCAGTGGTAGCTCTAAAATGTGCTGGTTAGTTCACTTCTGTTCATGATCATGACACGAAGAAATAAATGATCCAAAAATACTAAACAGCTCTTTTTGTGATGTCAACTGTGAGCCAACTTTTAGATGGGTTTGGAAAGATGTAAAAAGTCCACAATCCTTAACCATATAATGTAACAACTCCAGCTTGCATCTCTGTCCAAATGAATAGATGATGTTGCAGCAGTCTTATAATTATCCACCCATAGGGAATTCTTATATAGATAAAAGGAGGTTCAAGTTACACACGTCACATACTGAGAACTTTTCATCTCTAAATAACTGAGTCCTTACATCACAATTTAACAACCGACTGACAAGTAAATCCCATTCAGAGAAGAACCATGATAGTTTGAACTGATATAACCCTTGGCATTTGAGATATTCCCAAGAGGCTATTAATTAGCCATGTTCCTTTGTCTCCATACAGTAGGCACCATATTGTGCATATGCTTCAATAGTCAACATCCTAAAGCAGCCACTTTATTATATCATATCTGTTCATAGACAAATTCACTAGTGACCATAGTGCAACCTTCGCCAATCATCCGTCGGGATAAATATGTAGAGATGCCATGTTGAGGATAATGAAATTTCTTCCTAAAAATATATAGATTATCTAATATATGGAGATTCATGTAGTTCAATGCAATACCTAAGTTATAACTAAGTACTTGCCTTAATAATAAGACCCAGACCCACTACCACCCATGTAACTGCTACTACCACCCACACCTCTGCCAGGATATAGTGACGAGTATGAGCCACCACCAACCTACAAAAGCAGAGATATATGTGCAATTAATGAACGGCCACTTGCAACAGTACCAGCATTTGAAACAGGACAGAAACATACATCATTTCCACGAGACATGTAATCACCACCATAACTGGAGGAGTACATATCGCCAACATCACTGCCACCAAAAGAACCTGAGATATCACAGACAATAAGAACTAACAATAAAATTTTAGCGATGTTGAAAACGTCCAACATTATTTGAACAAACCAACCTCCACTGTAACTCATGCCCTGACGACTACTATACATCCCATGTGAGTCTTGACTTGACATTGAACTCCTGCCACCACCATAGCCCATACTAGATCTTCCAAGTCTATCAACCAAGATGAGAACAATGTGTTAACATTATGGAGGTGCAGTCATGCAAGAATTCTAAATAGAAAACTAACCTATCACCATAAGCATCTCCATACTGTGAAGTACTACCACCACAGTCATAGTCCAATCGCACTCTCGATTGGCGAGCACCACTGTCTGCATATCGTGGAGGAACATCATCCTGGAAAAAAATAAACATGCAATTTTTATCTAGCATCAGTGAAAGTGTATTAAATTTAAAAAGGTGCCATAAACATATTCACAGAATTGACACTTATTTCACCCAAAAGGAAAATGAAAAGACACTTACTATGGCAGCATATTGGCGTTTTGAGCCAGAGAGAGTATCATAGTCACGAGGGCGTCCTTCACGGTAACTTGGATGCGGAGGGGGAGGAGGAGGAGGCCTCTCAAATCTTTGACCATAGCCATCATCCACATAACCCCTCCTTGGTGCCACACGAGATGAAGTACTTCTAGGAAGCTCAGAGTAGGTATGGCCACGAGCAGGATAGTCCCTGTAAGATGGGCGTCTCTCAGAGGCCACCCGAGAGCTGTAATCTGGAGCTACTCTACTTCTTGGTGGTGGTAAATCCTCACGCCGACCATAATCCCTTTTCATGCTACTTTTTGGGTGTGCAGGAACTAACAAAACATGTAAAACATTGTTTGAAAAGCTAGAATAACCAATAGAAAGACTGTTATATGACTTTACGTAATACATACCAGCCAGTCTCCTATCATAGGATCTAACCGTAGGAGCCACTGGCCTAGCTCTTACTGTCATTGGCATGGCTGGACGTCTATCTCTCACACTAACAGGCCTAACTGGAGGAACACGGCTACTAATGCCCCTTACACCACGAGCAGGTAAACTACGAGGTGCCAGTCGACTCCATGAAGGCCTTGTGACTCTTCCAGGAGCACGGCTAGACCGAAAGTCCCCACGACCACCATGTTTTCCATGGCCTCTCTGAAGTGGTCTCGATAATCTTGCCCTAACTTTTGCCTGCATGTATGGAAGTATATTGTTAATGGTGCATAGGGCACACTAAAAAGGCTCCTACAGGCTAGGCAGTTCACAGCAAAGCATTTATCATTTATCAAAAAATAAAATCAAAAAGAATCGTAAATCCAAAGATACATATAAAAATAAGTTACTTATTTTCATTTAGATGAAAGGAAAAAATACGCTAAACGCAACTTGTTCAAACAATGTCAGTATAACGGTTCTTTTCTCTCATGTTTCTTCAGGTATCAAACTTATCCGAATTTTGTTGGGCTATAAGACTCTCCAATCTCATCTCTAGTACAAAACCATTTGATGAATGAATGAATAAAAACAGTCAAATAAATAAGGAAAAAAAATAAATGTACAAGAGAGAGACAAAAAGATAGAGGGAAGAAGGTTAAATAATATAGGGCATGAAACCTTATGATAAATGAAAACAGGAAATAAGGAGAGAAAAAACAGAACAGAGAAGAGAGATGGAAGCAAAGAAACAAAAAAGCGGAAAACAGAGGATACGAGAGAAATAAGTCCAAAAAATATAAGGCTTCATACTTGGTCCCAGAGCCTTCAACTTGGGAATGGGGAGTAAGGGTTTTTTAATGCAACAAAGGGTCCATTAATCAAGTCAAGATTAAAATGAAACAAAGCCAAAGCTAACAATTGCATATTACCCGTTATATTAAAAGCTAATACAGATTGCAGTACCCAAAAAAGGCCAATACAGAATGTACTAAAAACAAGCCAAAATAACCAAGACCAAAGGACTTGTAGCCTAACAGTATGGAAATTCTCTTATAAATGAGAGGGTTCGATCCCGCCTTAGGCCAATAGTGCTTGGCCCTTTAATTAAAAAAAAAACACAAGCCAAAATACAGAATACTGACCTTACTGTCTCCTTCACCTATCTCAGAATTATTAATGCTTTTGGCACATGTCACAGCAGCATCATGGGTATCAAATGTAACAAATCCAAAGTCCTTCCTCTTAGCAGAAGGCATGTTTCTGGCAAGCTCAATCTTCTCAATCTCTCCATATCTCTTAAGAAGACCCCGTACACAATCCTCGTCCCATGATGGAGGCAGACCATCAATAAATACAGTTTTAACCTATAAACTTAATGCACTCAATCAGAAAATGGATGGTGAAATATTACCTTGGCACTAAAAGTTAAGGACACCCAACTTGTCTACAAAACAAGTGTTGAGCCCCAACACGGCTAAACTCATAGAAACTATTAAACAAAAATGCAAAAAACAAACAAAAACAAAAACTATAGAGGCAAATTCAAATAATTGAACAAGATCAAGAAAAAATCCACTTCTATAAAATCATCCCGGGTAAAACAAGCAATAATTTCATGTACAAAAGATTACCTGCGCCATAATCTCATCACCCGGGTCAATAAAGGAATCTGCAAAGGAAACCTTTGCAGGCCTATCAACTCCAAACACAACATCTCTCTTCTGCAATCGCTTAAAGGCATCCATAGCATCTGAACGAGATGAAAATTCTAAAAAGGCAAATCCACGATTCATTCCCTCATTGTTACTATCTTCTACTAAAGTCAGATCCTCCACATTGTCAACTCCATAATGCTTTAACTTCTCCTTTAACTGGAACCAAAATTTCCATTTACATTCAGAAACACAGCACAGTCAATTATTATTACTGTTAGATATAACTCAGGCCTTATTTGACAGACCGAACATATACTTACAGCTTCCTTTGTCCATGTCTTGCATATGTTACCTAAAAAGAGGGTGTCACTGTCCTGACTAGGGGTTACCCCACATTGTTTGCCATTAATCTGAAATTGCAGTGATCCGAATTCTCAACACATAATTTAGAATTTAGAATGTTAATAATAAAGTCCACCCAACCATGAGTAGATCAAAGATTACCACTGGATTTTTTAGCTCAGTTACAGCTCGTTTAGCTTGTTCCACAGTTGCAAATCGTAAGAATGCAAAACCCTTATTCTTTTCAGTCTGAGGATTCATCATAAGCCTCACTTCAGTAACCTCACCAACTGAACTAAAAACCTTCCTCAGATCATCCTCAGTAGCATCTTTATCTAAGCCTCCAACAAACACTTCAAATTCCTTGCGCTTTCTCCTCTCTTTCAAACCTTCATGGTGTTCATCTTCTACATCAGCAATCTCCACATGCTCATGCTCCTTTCCAGGATGCTCATCATCCTCTTTACCCTCAAGTTCTCCATGAACGTCATCCACTTCCTCCTCAACCATATCACCCTCCTCTTCACCTAAATTCTCGTCAGGTTCTTCTTCTATCTCATCTCCCACCTCCAGAACATCATCTTGCTCAATTTCCTTCTCATCATAATCAACTCCACCATACTCCTCAGGTTCATACTCAGGATCATTATCCTCCAGATCTAAGCGTTCATCTTTTTCATATTCATCTATTGACTCCTTAACCTCCTCTTCATCATCTGTCATAAAATAAAGATATCACATAATCCCAGTCAAAATAAACTCTTTTCAACATCATAACATTAATTAAATTAAGGCAGTCTCCGCCCCATAAATGATCCATCCATTCTTGATTAAAGTAAGTTCCAAATTGTCTCATCAATATGCATGAAATATAACATTACACATGCATGAGCTGAAAGTGAACTTAAGCCAAGAATACCACCACACATCATTGGTACAGGTCAAAGCAAATTATGGATCTCCATAGCACAGCTCTCCCAAGCCAATGTTGCCGCAAGATCAACAAAGGCATGAATGGCCAATTCAATCTTAGCATCTCTATTAAAGAACTGGTTTCCGGAAAAGGCTCTCGATCTACTAAGTTGATTTCTTCAGCACACTAAATTTGTCATCTTGTAAACTAGAAACAACAATGAAAAAAACAGAGAAGGTAGGGGGAACATCAATTTCTTGATTTCCCTTAAAACCTTGTGGCTTTTATGATAAACAAGGGACATTCCTACTAAACCAACGACTGGACAGTGAAACAAAAGCACGCTAATTTTGTTCTTTTGGGAACTGTGTTATTTCATATGAAAATAACTGAGGTATATCTTGACTTAAAAGAAAAAAAAACAGATTTTAAAGTCAATATATATTCCATGTCACAAAAGACCCACATGAAATCCCACCAACAAAACTTAGAAATATCATGACACACGCCTCCTTTCATTAGATCCCAGTACATTATCCTCCAACCTTGAATAAAAATATAATCATCAATCAAATATAAGAAGAAAAAACGCTTACTTTTCACAGCAGCGGACCCATTTGTGACAGGATTCGCTTCTTCAGCCTCTGAAGCGACTTGGTTAATATCAAAAGCCATCTGATTCATATCAATACCTACTTGCTTCTCTTCAACAGGTTTCTCCTCAACGACAGGTTTCTCCTCGACAACGGGCTTCTCCTCAACCACCTGCTTTTCTTCCTGCTTCACAACCTCTTGTACAGAATCAAGATTCTGTTGATTCTGGGCAGCCTTCGGCGTTCCTCTGCCGCCTCTGCCCCCTCTCCTGGCCGCCGCTACAGCCCCTCTCTTCACCGTCCTCGGTGGCATCGCTCACAACTTTACTAGAATCAAACTACGCGAACAATAAATTCTCAAACTTCTAAGGATCAGGAAACCCTAAACTAATCCTCAATTCCAGGAACTGGAAGATTAGAAACCTAAGACAACGCCAACATGGTCAAAAATCAAAACTGGAATAAAAGCCAGCAGCTGAATGCGCAGAAGGATAGGAAATTGGAATCGGAAGGCGAGGGGAAAAAACCCAAGAGACTGAAAATCGAACGAAGAAAAAAGCAAAACCCTTAACACTGCGAGATAGGCTCAGGACCATATATATCGTCAGTTGTATTTAATATATTTAATTTAATTTAAGGTAATCAACTATTTAACTAGATTGGATTGGATTATTAATATTAGATTTAGTATTTAATATTATTTATATTAAATATTAATTAACTATATGAGTAAAAAGAAAAAACTTGAATAGAGAGGATACACGCGGTTGAGCGCGAAACGTACAGCAGCGTGGAATTTACGGGTTAGAATCTACTTGAAGTTTTTGTTCAGTGCAGTACTAGCCAAGTTTTAGCATAGTGTTAAAGGGTAAAATAATATATAATATTTTAATATTATTTTTTATATATAATTAATATTTTAATTTTATTTATAATTTTTTTAATTTAGTATAATATGTTATCCATAATTTTATTTTTTAAGTATAATAAATTATACTAAATTAAAAAAATTATGAGTAAAATTATATTAAATTAAAAAAATTATAGATAAAATTATATTGCAAATAAAATTAATATACTGACTATATATATAAAAAATAAAATTAAAATATTATATGTTATTTTATTTTATTTTATATGGAAAAAAAGTGGCTCGTCCCACAATATAGGAAAATACTGCACTGAACAAAAAGTACAAGTAGATTATAACCTTGATCATTCCACTCCTTTATGCTGCGCGTTCCACGCTCAACTACCCTCTCTATTCTAGTTTTTTTCTTTTTACTCATATAGTTAATTAATATTTAATATAAATAATATTAAATACTCGTATTAGCAATCATTTAATTAATTTTTTGATAAATACAAGTTCAAGTCAAGTGTGAAGGTTAGAAAAATTTACTGACTCCTCAAACGAAAATTGTAATAAACCAAGACAAGATTATTCAACCGTTGATGCTCCAACTTATTTCTTTTCTTAACGTGTATTCTTTCAAAGACATTACAATTCTTTTCACAACTCGATGAAAATGTAGTTTGGCTTAAACAATTTATTAGCCAACTTTGAAACATTTGGACAACTACTCCCAAGATATCGCCACCATTCATCATCCGTCATATTAAATTGAACTTCATCAAAAGATCAAATGATAAAAAGATAGCCACAGGTTTATAGTATAAGAATTAAAACATATGAATCAGCAAGCATAAAAGTATAAAACTTTATCAAGGCGAATTGCTTTTGCATATTCAAGAGACAAAGAATGACTAAAGCTACCACTTTTCTCTTAGTATCGTGTACCTTCTTAAAAAAAATTGGTCTTACTAGAAGATACTTTCTTCTTTATAACAGAAAGATACCCTTCCATAACCTCTGGCTTTTGAGAGAAGTTAGCCTTATCATAGAGGAGCAGGATTTAAAACATAAGCTGATGCATGAAGATATTGGTTACAATTATAACTCGGGAATTGATCCAATAAAGTAATTTTTATCAGTAATCTTTTAAATAGTATTCCTCTGACAAGTAATACCATTGGAACACATAAAAATTATTAGACTAAAAGACAGTCTAATAATTTAGAAAAATCTCTCAATACAGTACAAAATTAGTCAAAATTAGATTGAATTACTCTGGAATAACCCAGAGCCTTCTAGAAGCAGTGAGTCAACATGTGAGGTATTCCTATAGGACCCACACATAGCACTACATGTCTTCTTGAAGAAGAAGAAGTTTAAACCACATAATTAGAATAAAATAATGATAAGAAAACGTGTTAATTATGATTAAGGGAAAAAGAAACCAATCAGGAGCCAAATTAAGGAGATAGAATAATTAGCAACTTCAAGGGTAGATTAGTCCTAGAACCCTTGAGATTTTGCTATAAATATCCCCTTCTCTCTTGAAAAACAGTGGCACAAGGGAACCTAAAGGGAAACTTTGACATTTTGAAAGCTCAACCAAACCAAGAGCAATTCAGGGGTAATCCAAGGTACCTAGGGTTCAAGCTAGTTAGGAATTAAAGTAAGTAATCTATTATAACTTATATTACTTCAATTTAGGAGCTTGAATCTAGGATTTTAATGGTTGAATTTTGAGAACTTCCCTTGTGATTCATGTTGGCCGAAAGTTGAGAATAAAGGGGAAGAGAAAAACAAAGTTAGGACTATGTAATCTTGACCTAGACAAATTTAGATTGATGTTTATATCTTGAATAATTGTGTAATCCTTGACTTCCATACAAGAGAGTCCTTTAGGCCAAGACAAGAACTAGATAGCGGAGGATGTTTTTGATGATTTTGATGCTTCCATTTGTTAGTTTGACAGTTATACCCAAGAGAGGTGAATTGGGTGATATTTAAAAATTTTAAAGCTTCTTAGAATTTAAACAGATAAGTTTAAAACTAATATCATCGATAGTGGATGAAGGAAGAAAGTTGACATAGATTATTTATCCTAGTTCGGCCTAGCCTCTTGGCCTATGTCTAGTCTTTATATTCTCTCTGAGATTTTTTCACTATATCCTCCAAGACTACATAGGTTCTTGGTGCCTCAATACATTCAATGTAAGAATCACTCTCACTCCCCCTTACAACCCTAAGGTTACACACCACTCAAGATTCTATTGTTCATTTATCGAAAGTTTTATCGATAAGCAACTTTATCGAATAGGGCTTCGATAAATCACTTCAGAAAATATATTCTCTTTAAAATTTATTTCTCACTTATCGAAGAGCTTATCGAACAAACACCTTACTGATAAGCTTATCGATAATTGCTCTTATCAGAACAATTCAATTTTTGAAATCATTTTTCAAATGTCATCATCAAAATATTGGAGTCTAACACTATTGAGTCCAGAAGGCAAAATTGTGTAAGATTGGATCAAAGGACAAAAGTTGGAAGCATTAAAATCAAAAGTAGAATTTTTGGACAAAGTCCTTGTGCTTTTCAGTTTCTATCCAGATTTAAAGGAAGATTTGGAATTTTCCAATTCTTATTCCATATTTGGGTTCCTTGGGCAAAATTGTGTGGGAAATAGACAAGGCACAAATTAATTCAAAGTGTAAGATAATTAACCAAAGTTAGAGAAAGTTAAGGGTTTGTCAGTTTAGGAATTGAACCAAGTTTGAAACTTGATTTTATTGGACTGTAATGTGTACTATGTTTAGGCTTTGATATTTGTGGAAGAGAGAACTAAAAGGTAAGAAGGAAAAGAGTAAAGAAAAGGTATCCAACAGGTAATGAACTTACCTAACTTGTATGCTCGATGGCTAGGATGTTCAATGTGTTATTTGCTTGGCTTGATTATGTGAAGCATATATAATTGATTGAAGCTATATTTCTTTTTATGCTATAGCCATATGTTGTAAGTAAGAACTATTGAAGCATGGAAATATATCAATATGCTATCATGATCATTGTAAGCACACATGTTAGCACTAAGAATTATCTTGTATACATTATGTGGTATTGTTTACTACTGAGATTTTTTTTCAAAATCTCTTCCCATTTCACATCAATCATAGTAGGACCTTCTTATGGAAGAGACAAAGCTAATTGAAGATGATTTGATGTTTGGATGTCTTGTTATTATGTGACTTTTGTTGAGACTTGCAATATGTAATTATTTTGGAATGTGACAATATATGATTTCTAGTAGCAACCTTGTAGCTGCCAAGAAAAATAGCTAACATTTAAATAAATGTATCATATTTTGTATGTTAAATAGTAGAAAATCTTAAGCTTCGAATTGATATATAGTATGCCTTATTTGGATGTCTGTGTGAAGAAATAAGTTTTCAAAGTCAGTGGACCAAATCTAAAAATAGAGAAATTGACCAAATAAACAATAATTTTTAATGTTCAAACTGTATTAATTGGATTAGAATTTGGTCAGACTAATATTTTCCCCTTAAAGATTCATGAGTGAACTTCACGTAGTAACTTTACCACTTTAATTGAATTTTTTAGAATTAGTTATGATTTTTTGAAGTTGGGTCACCTGTCTGGAATTACATAATGAACAGTACTAGGGAGTAAAAATTATAGATTGTGTAATTTGACTTCAAAGACCTTCTAAGTGATTTTAGATGCTACTGTTTGGTCCTTGAGGCGTGTGAGGGTGAGGTGTTACAAAACACAATATTCATTCATACAAATTGAACAAAATTAATGAGATGGGGCATGATGTGGAGATAAGATGTTGGGAGCACTGACATAGTGTAATATCCTAAACTTTTTTATTCGTTATAATTATACAATACTAAGAGTCAGGTTTAAATTAGATCAAATGCATTATTTTATACTAGAAACAAAAAATTAAGGAAATATATGAATGTGATTGAAAATTTAAAGTGGTATATATTGGTTAATATTGAGTTGAATCTAATGAGATTATTTTATAATAAATAGAAATTACTATATGGTTATTGAGCAAAAAGAATTCAATAATATTTGTTGAGATTAAATAAAAATATTTAAAATATTTTCCCACCTAAAAGATTATAATTATTTATAATTATAGAGAGGGGTAGAAAAAGAAAAATGAAAGAGAAGAAAAAAAAAGAACATAAAAGAAAAAGAATATATTATAATGATGTGGGACCCACAACATTATAATAATACCCTACACTCCTCCCTCTCCCTCTTGCCTCCATTTCTTTCTCCTTCTTTCATCTTTTCTCTTCTTCCATTGCCAGCAGCTTCACTTTCTTCATCCATAAATATTTTATATATTTTCAGGGCTTCATTCTTATTGATAAAATCTCCCAAATATAATACTTAATTCCTAAATATTTTTTTACTCAATGAGAGCTCTTTAGAAATATAATTTTTATTGGAAGCAAAGCAAGTTTAAAGATTATGGCTTATAACAAGTGTGTATTTTTAACAAATGAGAACCGTAAGATTATAGAGATAAGTGAATACTTGTATTTAATCAGTTTAAAATTTTTTTATTACATTATTTAAGAGGTTTAGAGTTAGCGTTTGAATGTTAGAGAAGAGATATGATTAAATATGATAATTTTATAAATTAAATTTGAGTTTAATAACTGACACTGGTGGAAAATTGGCATTCGAAATCCCCATTTTTAAATAGGTCAATGCGGAGACGGTGTTAAAAAAATGACAGGTGGCATTTTTGTAAATAATATGAAATATTTACACCGTATTTACTCGTGACCGATGTGGAAATATGTAGTCCGGTTTAGATGTTTACTTTCTACAGCGGATGTTATAGTGACCGATGTGGAAATATTTAATCCGGTTTAGATTAACTCCGTCTGTATCCTTTCCCGACATTTTATGTCAAGTCTTCTCAGACATGCGCAGTAGTACGTAGTTCATCATGATCACCTTCTCTGATATCTGTCTTATATTAATTTCTTCTATCTTCTATCTTAACTCTCCAATGGCTTCTTCCTCATCCACCCCTCCTTCTCCGCCTCACAAAACACAAAGAACTAATTTTGAAGAAAAAATTGTCTGTCATCATGATAACCCTTCAATTCCTTCTCCTCCTCCCCTGCTCCAGCAACTGGTGAAGTGCCTGGAGGAACTCATCCCACACTTCAATGCCCTAGAGCGCTCGGTGGAAGAACTGGGCCTGAAAGTTGAGAGGATGAATTAACATTTTAGAGCCTTCCCTTCTGAAGTTCGTCACAATCAACAGGATGATTTCTTTCATCCTGTTGTTGATCCCAATTTTGACTCCCAAAACACTGACTCCGAAGAAGATGAATGAGTGAAAACGGGGTCACCTGCCTTTCCCTATTCCCCACCTCCTTTTTTATGTAATGAAAAGAATGAGGAGATGATAATATTGTATTTATATAGATTTCAAGATGTAAAGTTTGATAGTAAAGTTTAATTTGAATGAATGTGTCTAAAAAGTTTCTTGTTCTGCATATGTATATACGTTGTTGATGATGATCCGTTTATTTTTCATCTAAATCCCACTTTTAAACCGGTCACTGAGGAGAAGACGGTTTAAAAAAATATTAAATTTTTACACCGATTTTAAAAGTAACCAATTTAAAATATAAACACCCGATGCAGATTAGCTTCTTCCTCTTCAGTTTCCTGTCTATGCTTTCCCGCGCGCTTTCTTTATTCTTCAGATCGTTCATTTCACTTCTTCGGTTCCCAACGTTTGTAGTCATTATGATAGAAGGCCAATTGAATTCTTCTATATTCTTATTGATCATGAACCATATATATATATGTATACCATTCCTATGATCGATCTGTACATTTCGTCTCATCACTTTATCTCTGTTTTATTTTCTTTTCATCTATCTGACTTCTCCAATGGCCTCTTCCTCACGCACGCCTCCTTCTCCGCCCCATAAAAGAAACAGAGACGACTTTGAAGACAAACATCATGATCCTCACCCTTCTGTTCCTTCTCTCCTCCCCTAGTTGTGACTCTGATGGAGCGCCTTGAGGAACTCATACTGCGATTCAATGGGCTGGAGGACTCCGTGGAAGAACTGAATCGGAAAGTTGACAGACTGAAAGCAAGTTTCAGAGATTTCCGCTCAGAAGTTCGCCGCCATCAACCCCGTGATAGCTTCTTTAATCCTGTTGATCTCACCCAATCTGATGACTCCCAAAACTCTGAGTCTGATGAGTGGTGAAAGATTATTGTAACTTTTATATATTCTGATATATATTTTTTTTTGTAAAAGTTGATGACATATATAGTAGGGTCTATCACTTAAAAAAATGATATATTTTACACTGGTTTATATATAGTGGCCGGTGTAAAATATGCTCTCTACAACTCATATATATATCTACACCGGTGTAACATTTTGTTCGGTGTATATTTTCTTACAAAATAAACTTTTTTTTTATTTTTTTTACCAAATACTTTTTTATTTGGTACATTTCTCGCGCCTTCCATCTCTCATTTTTCCCTGGTTCGCGCGTTAAGTCTTCTCGGCGCTTCACAGACGGTGAGTTTTGTTTTGAACTCCTCTCGAGAACTGAAAATTTATTCTCTCCATGCATTAGCTGCAACATAATGGTTTCTTGTTTTCTGTTTTACTAGTTTCTTAGTCTTCCACAAATATGGATCGTAGTTGGATAAATGCGAAATGAACAAGTGTTGAGTATGCTAAGGGGGTGAAGGAGTTTTTGGATTTTGCTAAACGGAATAGTGATGATGACAATGGAAGGTTTTATTGTCCTTGTGTGAGTTGTTTGAATGAGAGGAAACAAAGTCCTGCTGATATTTACACTCATCTAATTTGTGAGGGGTTTTGCAAGAGTTACACGGTATAGGTATGGCATGGTGAACAGGTGGAACCGACCTTTGACGATGACATGGATACTGATGATCGAGTAGAGGACATGATTCGTGATGTTGGAGAAGATGCTTTTATGCGGTCACATGCATATGGTAATATGTGCAATGATCCAGAAAAGCCTCTATACCTAGGGTGCATAAAATACAACCTATTGAATGCGGTGTTGAGATTGGTAAGTGTGAAAGCTCGGCATGGGTGGAGTGACAGTGGTTTTTCAGAATTGCTTGAGTTGTTACAAGACACGATTCCTGAAGAAAATGCATTACCCAAACGCTACTATGATGCGAAGAAAATAATAGGTCCTTTAGGCATGCAGTATAGAAAGATTCATGCATGCCCAAATGATTGCATATTGTACAGGAAAGAGTTTGAAGATGAGGAGAAGTGTCCAATATGTAAGACACCAAGGTACAGATCAAACAACTCTCCTGCCAAGTTGTTATGGTATCTTCCAATTGTACCAAGGTTTAAGCGACTTTTTTCTAATGAAGATGATGCAAAGAAAATGTTATGGCATGCAAATGAAAGGATTAATGATGGAAAGATTCGTCATCCTGCTGACTCTTTGCAATGGAAGAAGATGAATGACTTATTTCCCCAGTTCGGCAATGAACCACGAAACCTAAGGCTTGGACTTAGTACGGATGGAATGAACCCTTATAGTAGCCTTAGTAGTATACATAGTTCATGGCCCGTCCTTCTGGTGATTTATAACCTATCTCCCTTGTTGTGTATGAAACGGAAGTATGTAATGTTGTCTATGCTGATCTTAGGGCCAAAATAACCGGGAAATGACATAGACGTTTACCTAACACCCTTGATCAAAGATTTGAAGAAGCTATGGGAAGGTATGGATGTTTTTGATGCGGTTAAGAAGGAGGTCTTCAATATGCGGGCTATGATCTTTTGTACAATTAATGACTTTCCTGCATACGAAAATTTGTCAGGGTATAGTGTTAAGGGCCATAAAGCATGTCCGATTTGTGAGGAAGGGACTTGCTACTATCAACTTCGTCATGGAAGAAAGACAGTCTACCTAGGTTATAGGAGATTTCTAAGACAAGCCCACCTATACCGTCGACTAAAGAAGAAATTTTATGGCGGCCAAGAATTTGAAAATGCTCCAAAGCCATTGACTGGCGAACAAGTTTATGAAAAGGTGAAAGACATCAATGTCACTTTCGGTAAGATTACCAAGAAAAGTGAGAAAAATGTATGGAAAAAAAGATCTGTGTTCTTTGAGCTTCCGTATTGGCGACATCTTCATGTAAGGCACTGTCTTGATGTGATGCATGTGGAGAAAAATATGTGTGACAGCATTGTTGGAACCCTTCTCAACATACATGGTAGTTCCAAAGACTGTTTGAAGGCAAGATTGGATTTGAAAGAAATGGGAATGCAAGAGGATTTACATCCGAGGCCAGATGGTGAGGGGAGCTATCATGTTGAAGAGACTAACATTTTGTCCAAGGCTGAGAGAAGAAGTATTTGTGAGTGTTTGCAAAGAATCAAAGTTCCCTCTGGGTACTCATCTAATAGGATTGTGTCCATGAAAGATTTGAAATTAGTAGGCCAAAAGTCTCATGATTGTCATGTACTGATGCAACAATTACTCCCAGTGGCTGTTCGAGGAATCCTTCAAGATGAGTTGAGACACATTGTAACCCGACTTTGCTTCTTCTTTAATGCTATATGTGGCAAAGTCTTTGAGACTGAAAGGTTGGAGGAATTGGAGCATGAGGGTTATGTTATTTTGTGCCAGCTTGAAAAACAGTTTCTTCCTTCCTTTTTTGACATCATGGTACACCTCATCGTTCATCTAGTACGAGAGATAAAACTGTGTGGCCCTGTATACTTACGATGGATGTACCCATTTGAAAGATACATGAAAATCCTTAAAGGGTATATGAAGAATCCAAGTCGGCCCGAAGCATCCATTGTTCAAAAATATGTGGCCGAAGAAGCTATGGACTTTTGTCAACAATACCTATCTAAAGAAAGACTTACTGGTCTCCACAAACCCATTGCCACACAGGGGGGTCAACGCGGAATGTCAGTGAGGAGTGTTGATCGTAATGAACTGCAGCAAGTACACTTACACATCTTGAATAACATTGATGAAGTTCAAGACTATATTGCTGTTCATAAAGATCTTGTCCGGAAAACAAATAATAGGATGACAGAGCAAAGGCTCATTAGAGAACACACCAAATCTTTTGCACATTGGTTCAAATTGGAGGTTGAAAATGAGGATTATGTTTCTGATACAGTTAGATGACTTACTGGTCTCCAAAAACCCCGTGCCAAATAGGGGGGTCAACGCGGAATGTCGGTGAGGAGTGTTGATCGTAATGAATTACAGCAAATACACTTACACATCTTGAATAACATTGATGAAGTTCAAGACTATATTGTTGTTCATAAAGATCTTGTCTGGAAAAAAATAATAGGATGACAGAGCAAATGTTGATTAGAGAACACAACAAATCTTTTGCACATTGGTTCAAACTGGAGGTTGAAAATGAATATTGTGTTTCTGATACAGTTAGATGGTTGGCATGTGGTCCTGAATATAATGTGATATGTTGGAATTCATTTGATATCAACAGGTATTCCTTTTATACAAAGTCCCTAGATGATAGAAGTAGCGTGCAAAACAGTGGTATTATGTTAGTGGCTGAAGCTATGAATTTCTCTAGTTCAAAAGACAACAATCCTAAATTAGCAGTCATCCCATATTATGGCGTTGTTGAAGAGATTTGGGAGGTGGACTACTCCAAATTCAAAGTTCCCGTGTTCAAATGCAAGTGGGCTAATGTAAACAACGGTGTTATGGTTGATCAGTTAGGATTTACACTGGTGGATTTGAATAATATAAGTTTTGGGGATGAGCCTTTCATTATGGCAGACCAAGCAAAGCAAGTGTTCTTTATCACTGATCCTCGGAATGAAAGATGGTCTGTCGCGCTCCAAGGGAAAAGTGTTGTTGACAATGATGATTCTTTTTATGAGATCCCTTCTTTTTCAGTAGGTTTACCACAATTAAATGAAGAAGAAGTGGATTTTGATTAATTTATATGTGTTTCTTGTTTTTGATGTAGTCTAAACATGCAATATTAAGTTTCTTGTTATGATTGCGTATATGATTTTGATGTAATAATAACAGAGACAGATTCTTGTTCTGATAAGAATGTTGTGACGCCAAGGATGGGATGATATATATGATGATGGAGTTTAAAAAAATAACTACAACATTAAAACCGGTCTTAAGTGCTATCCGGTGTAAAAAGTCTACTACTGACAATTTGTAAATAAATTATAGTTCGATTTTACACCGGCTTATACTCTATCCGGTGTTATATTTTAGACGGTGTTAGTTTTTACACCGGGTGTATACTTTATCCGGTGTAAAATGTATCAATTTTACATCGGTTATGTTTTTACCCGGGTTAGAATAATTTATATTCGGTGTAAAATGTTTATATTCATTTTTTAAGCCCGCCCCTTGGCGCGACCATCATTCTCATTTCTCATGTACTCTATCATACCTCCGCTCGTCGTGCTCTGTGGTTTTCGCGAGACTTCTAGCTTCTCCGTGCTCAGTCGTTCTTCTCTGTTGTCTCTCTCGTTCTGCTATTCCGTGTACGTGTTCTCTGCACTTATTTTCCCCTGTGTACGTGCTTAGCCATTTTTATATATGTTCATTTAATCTAGGTTTTCTATTTTTTCTAATAAATGCTTGCACATCTTTCAATTCATAACTGTTAAAGGAACAAGTTTTGTGTACTCTGACAGGTTGAAGGAAAAAGGGTTAAGTCTGTTTTTAATGTTTTTGATATTGTTATTGCGTACATAGGAATATGGGGAATATAGTTACTCAGATTGATACATTACAGAGAAAGCAACTTGTGCGGCTTCTACATAGTCAGACACATGGTCAATATTATCTTGGCAAATAGGATTGACCTAACTGAGGAGGTAAAATTATATTTTTAATGATTTCATATTTCTTAATTGTCAATCATATATAATCTATATTAGTAATGCCTTAATTTCTTTGATTTTGATTTCATATTTCAGATGTTTGATCAACCTGATCCATTTCCTGACCAAGATATTGAGGACATGCGTAATCGGTGGGCAGAGTTTTTTGTTCAATTTTTTCCTTCTCTATAGTATTTGTCTTTCACTTAATACCTTTTTCTACTTTTCTGTTCAAATTGTAGCATTTTTGTATTGAATTTTATTAAATGAATAATATAATGAGCAATTGAATTATATATGTCTCTGGCATCTTGAACTGATGATGATCGATGATTGAGTCCTATATTATATTTGAGCAGTTTATTTATGAAGCTTCAGGCCAACGAAATGTATTAAATTAAATATAAATTTAATAACATCTACATCGTAGGTATATACCTGCCGGTGTAGAAAGAATATATATATATATAAATTTAATAACATCTACATCGGACATATATACAACCGGTGTTACCATTTGAATAATCTACACATTAGCCCACTTGCATTTGAACACGGGAACTTTGAATTTGGAGTAGTCCACCTCCCAAATCTCTTCAACAACGCCATAATATGGGATGACTGCTAATTTAGGATTGTTGTCTTTTGAACTAGAGAAATTCATAGCTTCAGCCACTAACATAATACCACTGTTTTGCACGCTACTTCTATCATCTAGGGACTTCGTATAAAAGGAATACCTGTTGATATCAAATGAATTCCAACATATCACATTATATTCAGGACCACATGCCAACCATCTAACTGTATCAGAAACACAATATTCATTTTCAACCTCCAGTTTGAACCAATGTGCAAAAGATTTGTTGTGTTCTCTAATCAACATTTGCTCTGTCATCCTATTATTTTTTTCCAGACAAGATCTTTATGAACAACAATATAGTCTTGAACTTCATCAATGTTATTCAAGATGTGTAAGTGTATTTGCTGTAATTCATTACGATCAACACTCCTCACCGACATTCCGCGTTGACCCCCCTATTTGGCACGGGGTTTTTGGAGACCAGTAAGTCATCTAACTGTATCAGAAACATAATCCTCATTTTCAACCTCCAATTTGAACCAATGTGCAAAAGATTTGGTGTGTTCTCTAATGAGCCTTTGCTCTGTCATCCTATTATTTGTTTTCCGGACAAGATCTTTATGAACAGCAATATAGTCTTGAACTTCATCAATGTTATTCAAGATGTGTAAGTGTACTTGCTGCAGTTCATTACGATCAACACTCCTCACTGACATTCCGCGTTGACCCCCCTGTGTGGCAATGGGTTTGTGGAGACCAGTAAGTCTTGCTTTAGACAGGTATTGTTGACAAAAGTCCATAGCTTCTTCGGCCACATATTTTTGAACAATGGATGCTTCGGGCCGACTTGGATTCTTCATATACCCTTTAAGGATTTTCATGTATCTTTCAAATGGGTACATCCATCGTAAGTATACAGGGCCACACAGTTTTATCTCTCGTACTAGATGAACGATGAGGTGTACCATGATGTCAAAAAAGGAAGGAAGAAACTGTTTTTCAAGCTGGCACAAAATAACATAACCCTCGTGCTCCAATTCCTCCAACCTTTCAGTCTCAAAGACTTTGCCATATATAGCATTAAAGAAGAAGCAAAGTCGGGTTACAATGTGTCTCAACTCATCTTGAAGGATTCCTCGAACAGCCACTGGGAGTAATTGTTGCATCAGTACATGACAATCATGAGACTTTTGGCCTACTAATTTCAAATCTTTCATGGACACAATCCTCTTAAGATTAGATGAGTACCCAGAGGGAACTTTGATTCCTTGCAAACACTCACAAATACTTCTTCTCTCAGCCTTGGACAAAATATTAGTCTCTTCAACATGATAGCTCCCCTCACCATCTGGCCTCGGATGTAACTCCTCCCGTATTCCCATTTCTTCCAAATCCAATCTTGCCTTCAAACCGTCTTTGGAACTACCATGTGTGTTGAGAAGTGTTCCAACAATGCTGTCACACACATTTTTCTCCACATGCATCACATCAAGACAGTGCCTTACATGAAGATGTCGCCAATAAGGAAGCTCAAAGAACACAGATCTTTTTTTCCATACATTTTTCTCACTTTTCTTGGTAAGCTTACCGAAAGTGACATTGATGTCTCTCACCTTTTCATAAACTTGTTCGCCAGTCAATGACTTTGGAGCATTTTCAAATTCTTGGCCGCCATAAAATTTCTTCTTCAGTCGACGGTATGGGTGGGCTTGTCTTAGAAATCTCCTATGACCTAGGTAGACCGTCTTTCTTCCATGACGAAGTTGTAGTAGCAAGTCCCTTCCTCACAAATCGGACATGCTTTATGGCCCTTAACACTATACCCTGACAAATTTCCGTATGCAGGAAAGTCATTAATTGTACAAAAGATCAAGGCCCGCAAATTGAAGACCTCCTTCTTAACAGCATCAAAGACATCCACACCTTCCCATAGCTTCTTCAAATCTTCGATCAAGGGTGTTAGGTAAACGTCTATGTCATTTCCCGGTTGTTTTGGTCCTGAGATCAGCATGGACAACATTACATACTTCCGTTTCATACACAGCAAGGGAGATAGGTTGTAAATCACCAGAAGGACGGGCCATGAACTATGGATACTACTAAGGCTACTATAAGGGTTCATTCCATCCGTACTAAGTCCAAGCCTTAGGTTTCGTGGTTCATTGCCAAACTCGGGAAATAAGTCATCAATCTTCTTCCATTGCAAAGAGTCAGCAGGATGACGAATCTTTCCATCATTAATCCTTTCATTTGCATGCCATAACAATTTCTTTGCATCATCTTCATTAGAAAAAAGTCGCTTAAACCTTGGTAAAATTGGAAGATACCATAACAACTTGGCAGGAGAGTTGTTTGATCTGTACCTTGGTGTCTTACATATTGGACACTTCTCCTCATCTTCAAACTCTTTCCTGTACAATATGCAATCATTTGGGCATGCATGAATCTTTCTATACTGCATGCCTAAAGGACCTATTATTTTCTTCGCATCATAATAGCGTTTGGGTAAAGTATTTTCTTCAGGAAACATGTCCTGTAACAAGTCAAGCAATTCTGAAAAACTACTGTCACTCCACCCATGCCGAGCTTTCACACTTACCAATCTCAACACTGCATTCAACAGGTTGTATTTTCTGCACCCTGGGTATAGAGGCTTTTCTGCATCATTGCACATATTACCATATGCGTGTGACCGCATAAAAGCATCTTCTCCAACATCACGAATCATGTCCTCTACTCTATCATCAGTATCCATGTCATCGTCAAAGTTCTGTTCCACCTGTTCACCATGCCATACCCATACCGTGTAACTCTTGCAAAACCCCTCGCAAATTAGATGAGTGTAAATATCAGCAGGACTTTGTTTCCTCTCATTCAAACAACTCACACAAGGACAATAAAACCTTCCATTGTCATCATCACCATTCCGTTTAGCAAAATCCAAAAACTCCTTCACCCCCTCAGCATACTCAACACTTGTTCGTTTAGCATTTATCCAACTACGATCCATATTTGTGGAAGACTATAAGAACTAGAAAAGCAGAAAACAAGAAATTAAACCATTACGTTGCAGCTAATGCATGGAGAGAATAAATTTTCAGTTCGCGAGAGGAGTTCAAAACAAAACTCACCGTCCGTGAAGCGCCGAGAAGTCTTAACGCGCGAACCAGGGAAAAATGAGAGATGGAAGGCGCGAGAAATGTACCAAATAAAAGAGTATTTGGAAAAAAATAAGAAACTATACACCGGACAAACTGTTACACCGGTGTAGATATAAATATAAAAGTTGTATTTATAGTATATTTTACATCGGATAATATATATGGACCGGTGTAACATATATCAGTTTATTTATAGTATATTTTACACCGGTCAATAAATATGGACCGGTGTATAATATATCAGTTTTTTTTTCCTATATCCAGAGTCAGCCATGTCATCAACTTTTACACAAAAAAATATATACATCAGAATATATAAAAGTTGCAATCTTTCACTACTCATCAGACTCAGAGTTTTGGGAGTCATCAGATTGGGTGAGATCAACAGGATTAAAGAAGCTATCACGGGGTTGATGGCGGCGAACTTCTGAGCGGAAATCCCTGAAACTTGCTTTCAGTCTGTCAACTTTGCGATTCAGTTCTTCCACAGAGTCCTCCAGCCCATTGAAGCGCAGTATGAGTTCCTCAAACCTCTCCATCAGAGTCACAACCAGGGGAGGAGGAGAAGGAACAGAAGGGTGAGGATCAGGATGTTTGTCTTCATAGTCGTCTCTGTTTCTTTTGTTGGGCGGAGAAGGAGGCGTGCGTGAGGAAGAGGCCATTGGAGGAGTCAGATAGATGAAAAGAAAATAAAACAGAAGAATGGTATACATATATATATGGTTAACGTTCATGATCAATAAGAATATAGAAGAATGCGCAATTGGCCTTCTATCATAATGACTACAAAGTACAAACGTTGGGAACCCAAGAAGTGAAATGAAAGGTCTGACAAATAAAGAAGCGAGCGGGAAAGCATAGACAGGAAACTGAAGAGGCGATGAAGCTGCACCGGGTGTTTATATTTAAATCGGTTAATTTTAAAACCGGTGTAAACATTTAATTTTTTTATAAAACAGACACCGGACTATATATTTCCACCTCGGTCAATATAAATACGCTGTAGAAAGTAAAAATCTAAACCGGACGAAATATTTCCACATCGGTCTCTATAACATCCGCTGTAGAAAGTAAACATCTAAACCAGACTAAATATTTCCACATCGTTCATGAGTAAATACGGTGTGAATATTTCATTTTATTTACAAAAATGCCATCGCTCATTTTTGTAAAACCGTCTCCGCATTGACCGGTTTAAAAATGGGGATTTCGATTGCCCATTTTCCACCAGTGATAAGAATTTATATGAGTAGAATAAAGTTGAGAAAAATAGAGAATTGTCATTGGAATTATGATTTGAGAAATAGATGAATTGTTGTTATTTTTCTTCACGATTAAAGTGAGCAAATTTTTAGAATTTTATGATGATTGAATGAAAATTTTAATGTTATAAAGTTATTGGATGATAGAGATGTGATTCGGATAGAGAAATTAAATTATGGTATTGAATTAAGAATTTCTAAATAAAATAAAGTTAGAAGAGAAAAATGAGTATTTATTTAAAAGTATATGTTGTGTCAAATTAACAACTTATTGATGCACATTTATACAAATTATGTAGATTGACTAGTGAATTGTGAACTAAATACGGGGCTCCTCATTTATAGTACTTTTATTAGCTTTAGCAATAAGTAATCACTTTCCACTTGTTATACATACTAATGTCTTATTTGTGAGTAGTTTTCGTTTGTTGAACTATTGGAATGTTGTTGAAATTATGTTAATATATATAAAAATAAAATTGTCTTGTGGGACTTGCGTTTTAAAAATGTCATTCTTAGAACTTATCTTTTGGAATTGTGAGAATTGTAATTTGGAAATGATTATGGAATTTGACATTGACCACTTGATGAGTGTTGAGCATGATGTATATAATAGGGATTGATGAGTGGATTGTGTTGGTTACTATCACGTGATGAAACCTCCACTAATAAATGATGGTTGGCTTTGTCGCCTCCTTTGTGGGGCAGGCCCTAGTGACTTTTTTGGTCCTCCTGTGTGGGGATAAGACTTTCATGGCTCCCTTCATCCTCCTGCATAAGGATAAGTCTTTATGGCTCTTGGATTATGGTATTGGGATTGTATTTGTATCATGACATTGGAAATTACTTATTTACTGATAATTATTATATTATTGTATATTTGTCCTACTTGACACCTCACGAGCACATATTGGTATGTATGATGAGTATGATTACTGGTTACTGTGATGTTTGTCTCATCCGTAGTTATTAATATTTTTCAGGTGATAGCCTCGTGCTAGGACTTCAGGGAAGACTTTGGAGACTTGATTAGTGCTATATCAATTGTATAGCCTCCTCCTTTCGATTTATGTGTTGAATAGTTGTATATTATCATAGTAAGACTCATTTTGCATACTCTGATATGGTGTGATACTTTATTTAAATTTGATGCTGTGAATGCGTGCTGTAGTGGACTTGAGCCCTAAGCTGTTTCTTGTGATTTGTTGATTATGGATCCACTTTTAAAACGTGTGATATTGAAAATTTATTTATTATATAGGATGTTAGTTGTAAAGTGGGCTTATGTGATATTATTTCTGGATTTGATGCCCATGAGCTCATTTGAGATGATTGTTAGGATAATTGTGATAGTGGTGTTAATAGGCTTGAACCATATAACCATGTTAGTGGGTGAAATCCTTTCTATTATGGTTTTATATACAAATGTTATGTGAAGCTCTTATATTTATGATACTATATTGATGTAAGTTTTACTCTTTTCTATTATGAATAACTTTTTTAAAATAAGTTGAACTCTTTTAACTATGATAGTACTTGAAGGATGGTTAATTTTCCTTTTAAACTGAAAAAAAATAAGTTTTACTCTTTTATATCATAAATATTATTAGCCTAGGTGCATGATATTCTACTTTTAAACTGAGAAAAAATACAGGTTTACAAAAGTATCAACGGTTTTTATTTGGTACCACTTGACTATTATATTTTTCTAACCATTTTTTATCAGTTCTTAGCATTCCTTATATCTCTCTTTTATTTATCTATCCTCTATCTTCTCTCTTCTTCTAGTATCTACTTCATCGCTTTTCTTCTTCTTCTTCTTTCTCATAGGTATTAATTACTTCTCGAAACTTGCTAAAAGTCTTCTCTACTTTATTTTTTATCATGATTTTCAACGGTTCTCTTTTATTGTTAGTTTTTTTTTTACAAAAAAATTTAGGTGAGTTTGCTATCGGTACCTCACTAAGGTCAAAACACAGCCTTAGGGTTCAAAAAGCGCTTATAAGAAGTTTACGAGATCGCCTACTAAAGGTACCCTCACAACGGTAGCGGGAATTGAACTCTCATCCTCGTGGGATACAATCATATTTCTTATTATCTATGCTAACTCTCATTATTATCTCCTCTTCTATTCTCTTTCTCTACTCTCTCTCTCTCTCTTTTTATACCAGGTTGTCTGGGTCAAAGTTATGCTGATTCTCACCATAATTTGGACCAAACAAGTAGCCGATTCGTTGGTTTCTAGCCTGAACCAGCTGGTCCGATCCGATTTTTTGACCATTAAATAAAAGTACCTATTATAAAAAAAGGCATATGTTAGTAAATATTAGAAAAATTGAAATTTATTTGAGATGAAGTGCAGTACATGTATTCAAATTTGTCTTAGTTAGCGGAACCATTAAGCACATTTTATTTTGTCACACTCCACGCCCATATAAATATATTTTGATTCAAAACCCATTTGAAAGTTGCATTGATCTCTGACTCTCTCACTTTCTCATCCTCTTCTTTCTGCATCGACTCATTTTGAGGGGTTCGACTCCCTTGAAAAAGAGTCATGGGATAGGACGAACCTAGCATTGGAGAGGGGAGGGGATGGATTCCAACTAACTTAGATATCGGGGAGGAGAGAGTCAAGAGTTGGGGTAGCTTTCCAAATGGGTTTTGAATTGAAGTGTGTTTATGTGGTTGTGATGTGTGACAAAATAAAATGCTGTGCCTAAGCTAACGTTTTTGCTAGTTAGGACAAATCTAAACATATATATATATATATATATATATATATATATCTATGTTTGCGTTTCAGGTAAAAAAAATCAACATATATATATATATATCTATGTTTGCGTTTCAGGTAAAAAAAATCAACCTTTCTGACATGTCGTCATTGTTTGTAAACGTATGCATTGTGGATTTTTACACCGTCTGTTAGGGTTGATAGGGGAAATTGCACCACAGTGATATTTTTTTGGATATTTTTGCCCTTAACCCATTCAAATGAGACACATTATGTGGGACCCACAACCCTTAAAGAACGTCAGGCCTCCGTTAGGATTAGGGATTTTTGTACCATTTTTAGGATTGATGGGTAAAATTGTATACTCCTCATATGCAACTTAGTCCTTATATTTATTTGTGTTTTCTTAGACAAAGTCATATATGGTGTTATTCAAATGGTTGTAGTCAATTTACTCAAACTTTTGTGAGCATACTTTTTAATAAAATTTAGGTCCATTTGTTTCATTAGATCTAATTTTTCAAAAAAACAATCTTACCATATGTAAATTTTATTATTAATGATGGTCTACCATAATTTTAAAATTATATCCATGTGAAATTTATTATTAAAAAAATTTATGTGCCAAGATTTAACTAGAAAATTACATCTAATAAATATAAACAAATGAACTTACATTTTATCTTTTATTTTTCCTATGTACTACTTTCCAGGGCCTTCTTTGATATTGAAACTTAGTTTACCAAATCTTCATTGTAATTTTAAGGAGAGAAGGTGGCAGATAAATTAGGCGGATGGTCCCACGTATTTGTACATCTTAGCTTTGCTTCATATGTGACTTGTACTTAGAATGGTAATAATAATAACAATAAAGTAATAAAGTGCACAACATAAAAATAAGAATTGTGAAAAAAAGACGCTTTTCACGGTCGGTGAATAGTATGAATTTTCAGAGTTTTAATATTTATTTATATTGATGCTGATATTTTCTTGAATAAACTAGCCTGATTAAAATCTGAAAGTATACCAGCATAAAGAGAATTATAGCCCAATGTGAGCAGCATTTTATGGAGTAAAGGCAACAAACATGAACAAACTGGCTATGTAAATGTACAATAAATACTAGGTTAACTATATCAACGTTTAGAAAAGAAAAAAACGCTAAAGAATCATAATAAGTTGATTTACTTTCTACAAAGACCTAATCAAAGTGGAAGTCCCACGCACAACCAAACTTATCCCACAAACAATAACGAGTCATTTAACCATTTTGCCCATATACTTCAAATCCAGGCAGTAATCTCCCATTATAGGAGCTGCCAGTCATCCTCATGGGCACAGCCCCCAACATCATTCACAGGCTCCATTCCAGTGGCATCATCATCGTAGAATCTACCACTATCAAGTGACACATCATTGCCAGCAACTTGTCTGAAGGAGCGTCGTGACAGAGCTACAGTGAACAGTGGTGCACCATTAGATTCATCGGCCAGCTTGGAAGCCCGGAAACAGTAATCATCGAAATCATCTGGTAAACACCATTGACAAGTAGAAAAGGTGGTGAGAAAAGGGTAATATATTAGCCAATATGCAAGAACTCTTGAGATTAAGCCAAAGTAGTCAGCAAACCTTTATCCCGGCAGTAAAATCCAATGGCCAGGGATGGGTCAATTGACTCTAGTGGTATGTGCCTAACGCCACTGGGAAGAATATGAATGTTAGAGACAAAAAATGAACAAGTCGTGGAAAAACAAAGATAAATACTGATTGAAGGCCTACTTGCAATGGTACGACGAAGTATTAACTTCCCGATTGTCCCCATTGATATTTACAACCTGACAACCAAAACATACTAGGTGAGAGATGTGAATGCAAAAACACCACTCCAACAATGTCAACAAGCAGTATGATCAATGATATGCAGCAGTTAGACTGCCAACAAGTAGCGATTAAAATCAGTTTTTGGTGCCACCTCTACAAACTAGTGGCCCCAGTACCACCAATGAAATAACAATAACGAGGTGACACTCTTCCTAGAGGCAACTCAAGCCCGTTGAAGATTTTAACTATCCCAACCCCAAGATGCTTAAAGCATTAATTGTGAATCAGCTCATGTTAAAAGCGGGAGTTTCAAAGAAATCATGGTTCCAGTATTAAAGAAATAGGGGCAGAGCTGAAGAAAGTGGAAAAACCATTGATTAGGCCCTAAAGAAGGCAGGAAAAAGAAGATAGAGAAGGTAGACATACAGAGTTCATCATTGAGGTTTTTGCATTCTCATTATCTTTTTTGGGTCCACTATGCCAATATGTTTCTGAAAATGAAGCCATTGCATTTTTTTGACCATTTCAAGCTTCTGTAGAGTAAAAGAAATATATGTGATATGTCCAGATTGCGCCGCCCAAATTTAGACTTATTTTAAATGTTTGCACTGAGATTATATATATATATATATTTCATTTTTACGAGGCATATGGAAGAAGATCCAACAAGGTGGGCCAGTACAAAATAAACACTGAAGCCCATCTTCTTAACAAAGACGAATACCGACATGAGAAATAATCAAATAAGCTCTGGGCAGCACAAGCTAAATTTTTTTGGCTTTAGCTAGCCCTTGTAGGAGTTAGCTTCTGCATGCATACCGTGTTGGATCTAATTTGATAAGTATGATCATAATAGTACTATGGTGGCTTTGTGATGGTTTTTGGTGGGTTTTCATGCGAACCATACTCCATTAATTGGTCACGTAGTGTTGGTCTTTACTCAATTATACAGAATTTACAACAGCTGAATGTTTAATATGATCTAAATATCATGTGGCCACAACTGCATTTACTATGGATCACCAGTAGAGCTACTTGCTATATGCCAAGGCAATGATGTTTGTTAATATTCTGCTAATTCATTTTCCTAGAAAACGAAAAAAGGCATCGCAGACTAACCACCTTCACTTGGACATCGCCACAAATTTTACCAAACTGCATGAGTCAACATAATTACTTTAAAATAACCAGTTTAAAACGTTGCAATCATCATTTCTCAGCCTTTAATTTTTCAAAGGCTGAGATTAAGCCACTTGGTGTGTTGGCACCAAAGAGATTGAATTTTTCCATCCACCATATGACTAATGTATTTATCGGTGTTTTCTCACTTTTGTTCATCTGTTTTCCCCCCTTCCCTTCTAAATACTGGTACATCTCAGGGCTCTATGTTGGTATGTGTGGGGAGGGTCAAGTGCCATAAAAAGATTATCTTCGTTTCTTGTTTACACCCAAAACTACGTGAATATACAGGTGGGGGGTACTAACTTTTGATCCTAAGGTCATCTTTGGTATGGTGGAACTATTTTTGAGGGAAATGGAAAAGGAGAGGGAGAGAGGATTCATACTTCTCGTATTTGAAAGGAACACTAAACCTTTATAATTTTATTAGTGTATACCAAATAATTAAGAGAGATTTCTCTCTCCTTCTCCCTTTGTTGAATCTTCCTTCCCTCATACCAAACATGGCCTAAATGTTTAAGAGATTCTTCAGCTAGAATTTGAAAATAATAAATCAGTCCAAATTGGTGGCAGCACAATTTCGTATATGGACTGAATTCAAGAAAGTACACTTGCCAGAATCAAGGGACATAATTAACACCACTGATGAGTGGGAACCATTCCATCTGTGTCATTGTGTTAAAACACCAAAAATGCCCATAAACAATATCATTAAAAGTTCATGTCAATGAAGGAATAGTTAACTTGGTTCAATTTGAGATGGAATCTGGCAAAAAGTGGTTAACATTACTGATACAGAACACATGTAAACAAAGATTTCATATCTAAAACTCTAAACTACATTATTGTCATTATTAAGTCAGGAAACAATTATAATGAATGCATTTGAACAAAATATACTTGACCTGATTTCATCAACAAAAACTTGTGCATATATGAGTCAATCACAAGAATAATGAGATAAGATTCAGAACAATTCCAGATTTATGGCATTCTATGATCTGGGAAGAGGCACCAAATATACCAGTATCCTGAAGGAATGCACAAGAGATGCAGAAACTTTCCAAAAAAAAAAAAACTAACTAATGATATTATAATAATTTTTCTATTTCCTCCAAATAGAAGGTCAATTTAGATTTCAGCTTTTCACCAACAAAAAAATTTAATATTCAGCTTTGAAATTTTGTTAATTCAGATATCATGAAGTTAAGAAAGCAGCATTAACAACACAAATTATTCATTTAGTATATATGGCTGATTAATCAAACATATAACCTATATCTTAACAATTTCCACAACCTCAGTGCCATACCTGCTGAACATCATGTGGGTCAAGGTAGAATGCCTTTTCATTCTGAACACCTATAATATATGTTGAAGCACCTGGTTTACCCCCCAAGATTCCAAGGCTCTGGGGAAATGTAAAGGTTGAGTGCAATAACGGAATATACCTAATAATTTACATATTCAACTTGTCAGCGATTGGACTTAAAGGATATAATCTAATTTTAAGCTTAAACCTAACAATCAAATTACACATTATCAATGGTCTTTTGACTATGAATCCCAATTATTATCTCTTTTCACTCATTGGTAAGATAATAGAGCACCATATTTACAAGGGATCATGGGAGAGGATGAAGTCATAGGGGATCAGTTTGCTAGAATATTTTTATGAGTTGTTGATTTATTTTCAGTAGAAATTAAGAGTGAAATATCATCTATAAATATGTCAATTAGGATTTGTTTATCTGAGCCAACTTGGTTAGGATCTAGCCAATTATTTTCTGATTTATTTAATTACAACTAAATACCTAATTTTATATTATAAATAAATAAGGCAATAACTAGTAGAGATAGGCAAGTTGATTCATTTTTATATTATTAGTACCATGTGTTTAAGATTCTTGCTCATATCCTAGTAAAACTTTTTCTTGACCTTTATTAATTTGTTAAGTCAGATTCTGATTCCATATTATGATAAAGACTTTCCTTCCTTCTTTCCCTCTACCCATCTTGGCTACTAACATAAGGCAGAGGGACAATTCATTAACTTACATCAGAATGCAAAATATCTGTCAACCCCCAACACTTGCTTTCCAAAAGGTTCAAGATATATGCTATAAGTTTGGCCATAACATAAGAAGGGGAGGAGTAGGGGTGCACAAAAAAAGAGGCAAGTTTTCCAAGCAATGTTGTATAGTCAGTGTCTACCCATCTTATTATTTTTTCTTATGCTAGGGTCCGAGGCTCATTTCTCATCACACTCTCATTTCCTTTCCTTTTCTATCATACAGATTCAACATGATAAATCTACCCTAACTATGGAGCAGGTTGTAATTCAACATTCATAAGAGGAACACTGGAGATACAAAGGAGTGAGTTGAATGGAGAATAAAATATAGTTGTTCACAATTTGTAAACTCAACAATAGAATGTCATGCAAAGCCCTTTGTCTTTGATCTTACAATTTTAGTAGAGAAGATAAATGAATCACTTTTATATGATGGCCCTTTCTAATGTTTCAAAAAGAATTAAAAAAACCATTAAATGGCAAAAGCCAAATGAAAATCATACAGTACAATTTACTCACCTAGGATTAACCTTATCAAGTCCAAGAACCAAAGGAACCAATAAAAGTAGGGGTGTCCAATCAGCATGGCCCCTTGAAAACTCGGAACAACATTTGACAGCATCTTCAATGCAGACAACTGGTGCTCCACCCCTCTCCCCATCTTCATCTCCAGAAACAACATATATAGCCATAGGAAGTGGCTGTTCTTCAGGACCACTTGCATCCCTCTGAGTACGGGCTAGAACTTCCCACGTATGACACATGGCATATGGACCCACCCATGACCCCACAGCAAGTCCGTAACTTTGACCAGCATGAAGAAGATTGTGGATAGAAAAAGGAGATGCTTCAGAATCACCAAAAAGACGCAAAATGTTGAGATATTCTTGATCTAGTGGCTGAATGTTATGGAAAAATACTCCAATGAGCCCATGTGGAATCAATGTAATTAAAATAGCAAGATTAACTATTTAATTACAACATACCAGAAGACAAGGAAATTTAAAATAGAATGAAATAAAATATCAAACCAACAAAAAAGAAACATGGAGGAAAGGAAAAGGTAGAATTAGTGAAATGCCACATTGCATATCAGTCTCTGACCTTTTGCAGAGGTTTTCTCCATGATCTACCTAATTTATGAAAAAGTAATGCCTGGCACAAAGAAAACATATTAATAACATTAGTCTAAAATATAAATAATGATAATCACCAGGAACCAGGTCACAATCACCTGGCCTTAAATGCTCAATGGAAAGAAAATAGTATATACCTGAGCAACAAGCATCTGACTGCTTCGAATCATACATCCCCAACTTACGTCACTAGTATACTTTGAATCTCCAATATAATCAAAACCTATAGGCAAGCATGCATCTTAGAACTTTTTAGGAATGTTCCAGTCAACTATTGCCTGTAATCTGAAAAAATTCCCAAAAATGGAGGTACCAAACCTTTCCGATATGTCATTAAAATTTTTGATGTAAAATCTTGTTCAAATGCTGCAAATCCATTGTTCGTATCTACATTCCCTGATGATTCATGTTGAGAAATTTTATGGCAGACACCTAGGAGCCATATATCGCCATCTGACGCTGAAATATCAGTCCTGCTTGACCCTAGGACCCGCTCATGAAATCTCCTCATAGAGCCAACAGTAACAACTTTCCTCACGGCAGCTGCCCACCCACTATGTCTAGAATGAACTGCTTTCTTCTCAGAAGCTGATGACTCACTATATGTTTCAAAGACTGTAAAAGCAGATGAAAAGAAGCTTGACCATAAGGAAGCCTTGGGAAACTTACTGTCAATAGACCCTGCTTGTGAACAAGCAGGCCCCTGGTTATTATCCAAAGTCTCTGTGGAACTCTTACAAGAACATTTAGCAGCAGCAATCTTCTCACAGATACCCTTCATTACCATTATGAAGCCACTGAGAAGCAATTTGGCTCATGAAGCAAACAGAGGTGGTGCCAATATCTGCCAGTAAAAAGTCACAACTATGAAACAAATTCCTGACTCCAGAAACATATGCCAATAACGATAGACAACTAATCTAAAGGCACAAGGAAATATCTAAGAACAAAAACAAATCTTGTCCGCTACGGTAGAAGATAAAATGAGCTGCATTTACAGCTACATCAAATAGGAATTAGGCATGATTGAATGAGGGAAAAGTATAAGAGATCAAAATGTTCTTCCTGCCTGATATTACCATAACAAGTGACCATAATGAAAAAGCAAAAAAGATAAGACCAAAAGAAAACTATTATTCTCTTTAAAAACGATTAATTGACAGTATCATACACTAGTCGTCCTGCATAGCCATGACTCTTGCCAAAACTACTAATCCCCAGTTGAAGATCCATTTTTATAAAGAACAGAACCATATTACCCATGAAATAGACTTAATGCCCACGAATTCATCTGATGACATGCATTATATATCAGAATTTCACTAGATGAACAACATCAACTGTGCAAACTATATCCAAATTCTGAAGCAACCAGGAATAGTTCGTATAAGGGTTACAATCATAACACCACCTAGTGTTGATGTAAAGACCTCATAAGGAAATCTGCAAAGCCGGACCCAAATTAAAAGTCATGAACGAAACAACTGGGGGTATAATTTAAAAGGACAAAACTCAGAAAACGATAAATTTCAAAGGGGAAACAGACAATCAAACAGAATATCGAAGGACAAGAGACTCACAGGAATGGGTGAGCGACGATCTCTAGACGAGGAAGGAACGGCGGAGATACAGGTCCGATCCTCACCAAAGCAACGAGACTTCGGACTCTCCTGCTTCAATTTCTCTCTTTCCTAGTGTCGCTCAATTTCTTCCAAGTTCGAGTATGAAGTTGAATTACGCCAATTTACGCTTCAATCAATACGTTATCTATCTCTGTTCTTCCGAGCTATCTCCGGATTTTTTTTAATTCTCTCCTATAGGAGAGGAGGCTATTGTCAATTCTTTTTTCTTTCCTTTTTTTTTTAAAGTATTTAGGACTTAGGATTAATAACTATTCACTTTTTCTTTTTAGAAAATTCTGTGAATATATATACAATTATACAATCATGTGAATTTCGTTGATAACGATGTAGACGGAAAAAAAGAGTTTCGTTGAAAATATATTTATCTCTCCCTAATTTTTAAGTTAATATAAATATAAATATCAGTTAAAGGTATTTAAAGTAGATTTTTTTTACAAAAAATCTTTACCAGGCTAGATTTTAATCCCAAAAAATTAACTAATTTCCGTTTGAAAGCAATAATAAATTGCCAACAAATTTTAGTTCATGGGCAAAACTCAGTCTCATAAGGCATACACACACGATTATATTTAAATAATCAATAGATTAAAATAAAATAGAATATATTGGGCTAATAAATTGGTTGCGGATAATGCCATCTTTTTTAATACAAAAGAAAACAGTCCCTGTCTCTACCCAAGCTAAGCAATTAGCACGTTTTGCCTCTACTCTTAATATGATGAATGTTGACAAACCAATGCATTTCTACATAATTTCGAATCTCATTTAGCACATAATGGATCTCTCGTATTGCACCTTTTAATAATAAACTAGTAATAGTAATAGTAATATCTCTCAGTGCGATGATCCGGAATGTTTTATGTTTAGCCACCAACATTGAAATAATAATATATTTTTCTAATAAATTTCTTGTGAAATTATTATGATTACTATAAAAAATGATAGTGTTAGATATACCAAGATAGAAATATCCTGCTCCACAAAAAGCTTGATCATGCTCTTTGTAATATGGCATGGAGGAATACATACTGCGATGGTAAGGTGAAAAAGTGAATCCACTTGTTCAATCTGACCACCCCCTCTATTTATCTACCTCTTCGTCTATTAGTGCACTAGAAATTCGCGCCCCTACTGGTTTGAAGTGGCATGGCTTAAACACAAAGATTTCAAAGATATGGTTAAAGCTAATTGGTCAGGAAGGAAAGAGGTTTGGCAAGAACTAGACGAGTTAGGACCCTAGAGGCCTGCTGAGGAGTGGGAATGTGAACACCTTTGGGCACATAGCAAAAAAGAACGAGTTGTTGAAACAGTTGGACGGTGTCCAACGATGCATCCAAGTGAAGTTCAATCCGCACTTGGAGGAGCTTGAACAGAACTTAATGAAGTTTTAGTGCAAGAAGAGATCCTCAGGTTCCAAAAGGCAGGATGAAGTGGCTGATAGACAGAGATCGAAACAGTCGTATTACCACACCAAAACTTCCATCTATAGGAGGAAGGATCACATGACCATGTTCAAAGATGATAACAGTTGTTGGGTGGAAGGGAAGGAGGAAGTCGGAAATCTGGTCACCTCTTTCCTTACGAAATTGTTCAGAGAGGATAATAATGATAGGATTTGGATTCATACAAAGTACTCTTGGCTCGATACTACGAGAGAAGAATGGAGTAGCATCAACGGTAAGATCTTGAATGAGGAAATAAAAAAGCTTTGTTCTTGATAGGGGGATTCCCAACCATATTTTTCCAACGTAATTGGGAAATTGTTGTAGATAGTGTGTGTACCTTGGTTAAAAAAAAGATGTGGAATGACAGAGATAGCATCCAAGCTGTCAACAAGACATTGATTACGCTCATCCCTAAAGTAGATTTCCCTGAAAAAGTGAACCAATTGAGGCCCATATCTTTGTGCAATGTAGTGTACAAGCGTGTTTCCAAAATTATTGTACAGAGACTGAAGGGCATAACGACCAAAATTATTTCTCTTTTCCGAGTTAGCTTTGTCTAGGACTGAACATTCACGACAATATTATTATTTTGAATGAATTGACCCATTCGGCGAGGAGGAAAAAAGGGGAAAATGGATTTATGGCTATCAAGGTGGATGTGGAAAAAGCGTGTGATATATCAATTGGAAATATTTGATGAGGGTGTTGACAGAGTTAAAGTGCCCTAAATATATGATTTCTAGAATCTTAGGATGCATTGACTCTACCTGCACTTAAATACTTGGCATGGAGAGACGCTTGAAGAGTTTAGACCTACTAGATGGCTTCGGTATGGGGATCCTATCTGTATATGTTTGTGTTTGGCATGAAAAAATTTACCCATATTATTCTTGATAGAGTGAGAGAGAAAATGGAAGGTATGAGAGCTGAAAGGAGTGGGCATGTTATTTCTCATATGATGTTCGTTGACAATATTGTCCTTTTGCAGAGGCGGATATTCCTCATGTTAACATACTTTTGAAATGTTTACAAGAGTTTGGTGAGATGCTAGGACACAAAATTAGTAAAGTAAATACTATTGGAAAAAGGGTCTTTAATACCAGTTAAAATGAGCTTTTAAGACCGGATTTGGCTTTAATTTAGATACAGTTGGTGTAGAAAATCAGGATTTACAACCAGTGTAAATTTTACACCGTTATGTTTATAACCAGTGTGATGAGTGGGCGTCCAAAAAATGTTCACTCTTTAAACCTGTTATTGCTATAATTGGTACAAAGAGTGGGCATTTTTTAATTAAATTTCATATTTAATAGTTTTTATCCCCTAAAGTATTTTATCACCTGATTAAAAGCTATTACGTAGCAATATAAATTGAACAGTCAGCCCAAACATTCCAAATTACAATTGAAAATACAATATATGTTCAATTAATATATAAACTAATCAAACAACTCATCAATCTAACAAGAGGATATATACATCAAACTTATTAAAACTACACTTACAAGTTAATGGTCTTGTGTCAATTCCTATCGTTTCCTGGCTATTTTGGTCCAAAGATCATCAAAGATAACATGATGTACTTTCGTTTCATGCACAATGAGGGAGGCAAGTTGTAAATCACAAGAAGAACTGGCCAAGCACTATGTGTGCTATTAATATTATCATACAGATTGATTCCGTCCGTACATAGCCCAAGCCGAAGATTTCTATGCTCATAACTAAATTTAGGAAATTTTTGATCTATTATCTTCTATTGATGAAAATCAGCTGGGTGACAAAGTTGTCTATCAATTATTTTTCCATTGGAATGCCATCTCAAGTTCTTTATATTTGTGGCGTTAGCAAACAAACGTTTAAACCGTTGTATTATTGGAAGATATCACAACACCTTCAAAGGAGAGCTTTTGGGAATTTCATCACAATCATCACCGTATTTCTTCACTTTGTATCTTGAAGTGCCACATTTAGGGCACTTATTCAGCCCTTCATACTCATTTCTGTACAATATACAGTCGTTAGGGCATGCATGTATCTTCTTATCTGACAAACCCATTGGACACAATACTTTATTTGCCTCGTACATTGATCTTGGTAGTGTAATTCCTACAAGAAGGGCGTCACTCAACAACTCGAGCAAGTCCGTCAAACTAGATCGGTCTAACAATTTCTTGATTTCAAATTCATCAATCGCAACACAAATTTCAACCTTGTGTACTCATCTTTACTCCTCGAGTACAATGGCATCTCGGCATCATTTAGCAAACTGTGACGTATAAGAGAGTACTTTGGAAAGGATTCAGCTCCAATAAAGAATTATATCCACAAAGTTATCGTTCACAACTTCCTCACACAAATGAGTCCTCCTAATCTCATCGTGCCAAATCTAATTTGTTTATCTTAAACTTTTCCCATCACATATAAGATACTCTTTTTATATCAGGAATAGACAATCTGTTACAGTTGAAACAATTGACACTGTGATAGAAGAACAATCCATCCTTTTTCTTCAAAGCATTCCTCTGAACAAATTCAAGAAACATTTCTACCCATCTTCATATTCCTTAATAGTTCTCTTAGCTTTCATCCAACTACGATCCATTATTCCCTTAAATGTAAATAATCTCAAATGGTAACCAAATCCATCAAATATAAAATAAATAGGAACCAACATTTTTTATAAGCCAGTTGACAAACCAAAAGTATAAAAATGAAATCTTTAGTAAGGTAAGATAGCCCACAATATATGTTACAATTTATAACAAACAAATCAAACAACAGAACAATTGACAAAAACATAAACAGATTCAAAAATTTGAAACACACACCCATAAACAAATAGAAACCAATGTAACAAACTAAAACTACAAAGATCATGTCTTCAATACAAGGATGATAGCCCATAACATATATTATAGCTAATAAACAACAAACATTCGAAAAAACAAGAAAAATTAGCAAGTGTCGAAGTTAAACGGTGACTTACGGCACTGATGATGTAGAACGATGATGGAGACGACAGAGAACAACTTTATCGACAGAGATAGGCACCAAAAATAGGAGAAAAATACTGAAAAATGACGTTCGTGTAACTTTGTCTTCGTTCGATAGAGCAACAGAACATACAAGGTTGGGAAAAAGTGAAACTAAAACTGTACTCAGTGCGAGAGATTTTAAAATTTTTGTAGAATTTTACACAGAGGTTTTACACTAAATCACTGTAAAATTGATTTTTAAGGGTGGTTCTTAGATGAACCGCCATTAAATGATAATTTAACGGCAGTTTTATACAAAACCGCGTTAGAAAGTTTTAAAAATTTGACTTATTTACAAATATGCCACGGCCTTTTTTTCAACGGAGCTTTTTCCTTTAACCGCCGTAAGCTAAGCTGTGATAAGTATTTTTTCTAGTAGTGTTCCTTTAGTGAGCATAGCTAATGTCAATGGACGTAACCTTGGATTGGGTACTACATTCACAATTCACTCAACAAATTTCAATGAACAATGGGTGCTATATTCACCATTCATTCAACTTAAATATATACCCACAAATTTACTTAAGTAGAGCCTTTAAAATCAATCAGATACCCTTTACCTATATTTACCCTTCACTCATTTAAACCCCCATTGAATTTTACAATGAAAAATGGTTCATCAGTGTCACATCCCAACTTTTAGGCCTAGAAGCCTAGAAAGTAGCCTAAAATATGTAGACTAACATACCCTTTTGAGCAAAAGTCCCAAAAATATACAGAGTTTTTAAGGACTAAACTATAAATAGAGAAAGTACAGGGAATAAAGTGCAAATAGAAAAAGTTCCTGTGGGCAAATATATAAATAAAGTTAAGGACTCCAATATAGTCTCAAGGGTTCATAAGGAGAAAAGAGGATAGTTACAGGCTTAAGGTTGAGGTAGAGACCTCAAAGTGATGAATTATGAGGTTGAGCCCAAGTAGGGGCAAAACCATAATTTCAATAAGTTTCAACCCAAAAGGGGTAACTATGAATATAAAAATCACAAAAATTTCAAAAAATCCTAGAAAATGGGAAATGAGGCATAGAGGCCTTTTTATGAGTATAAATGACAAAAATACCCCTAAAGTAACTTTAATGGAATTCTTAGTATAATGGCTCAATTTTAGGTATTTATCTGGATATAATTATTTGAGCTATGAGGATGCCTGTAAAACGTATGTAAAAATGGGAAATAAATAGTTAAGAGACTAAAGAAGTTTATAAAATTAGTCTCATTCTCAAAAGGGTTGTAGTGTGAGCCTAAAAAATACTAGAAGCTCAGAATGCTAGTCAGTGACATTTTAATGGAAATTCAGAAAGAAATAGTTAAAGGCAAAGTTATGGCCCAAAAAAATTTATAAAATTTCTCTATAATTAAAGGAAGATTATGGAGTAGACAGAAGAATTTTCTGAGCTCCAGAAGGTCCTTAAGAAATTCAAAAAAATGTGAGCCAAGTAAAGTAGAGAAAGTGACATAATCCAATTTCCCAAGAGAAATCAAGGGCCAAGATTCAATCTTACCTTCCTTCTTCCCTTGATATTTCGCCACATAGCCTTGTTGATGTCATAAAGATGATGTAAGAGGAGGAAAAGATGATGCAAGATGGATGTGTGGTGCAATCTTGACCATCCATTGATCTTGTAATTTTAGGCAACTTGGAGGGCATTTTAGCAAGAGAAGCCTTATAAATACCCCCTCCACCAAGTGTGCATGGCAAGGTGAGTGAAAGGAAGGGGAAATGTTGTAGAAATTTAGAGAAGAGAGAGAAACCATGGAAGCCACGAGTGAGAGAGAAACAAGAGCAAATATCAAGCTTCAATCAAGGTAAAATGACAACTCTAGTTATTAATTTTGTAGTAGTTGTTTTCTTGATCTTGGGTAGGAATTTGAATGGATTTGGAAGCTTGAAATCTTATGTTGATTCTGGTGGTTTAAATCTAAAATTTTAGAGAGAGACAAGTTAGATGGCAGATATATGTTTAAAGGATAGAAAAGAGTAGGATTCAAGTGGTTCTAGCTGGTAGTTGATTGAATTTCATACTTGATTGCTTAAAGAAGTGACACGGCCTTGACTGGTTCTATACCCTATGATGTGATTTTAATGATTTTAAGGCTTTCAATGGGTTATATGTAACACTTTACTTTCGTACATCTTAGGGACCATTCGGTAGCATTTAAAACCACTTAAACATCCATTGAAATTCAATTACAAAATCTAGAATTTCATCTCTGTGATTTGTAGTCGCAAGCAAATTGACACTTAGTCACGACTAATCCTCTTTGTGATTTTTAGTCGTGACCTGTGTGTATTTTGGTCGCAACCACAAATCTCTTATTTTAAATATTTGCTCTCTGTAATTTCTAGTCGCAACCAGATTGACACTTAGTCACGACTAAAACTCTCTGTTGGTTTTAGTCGTGACCAAAGTGTATTTTGGTCGCAACCAGAAATTTCTGACTTCAAGTATTTGCTCTCTGTGATTTTTAGTCGCAACCAAAGTGATATTTGGTCCCGACCAAACATCCATATTCAAAAAATTTTGCTCTCTGTGACTGACAGTCGCGACTTGTGGTTTATTTTTGTCGCTATATTTGCTCTCTGTGATTTTGTGTCACAACCTGTAGTCGTTTTTGTCACGACCTGATATTTCTAAACTACGATTACTTGATTTCATTTGCTGAATTTGCTGTATTACTGATAAATCTGATATTCTGCATCATTATTGAGCGTAAATTGTATGAACAAGAGCTCTGAACTCATTTCTTTGGATAGAGAGATTAATAGGACACTTAGGCAAATAAAGAAAGCTAAAAATCAAGCTAGTGTTGCATCTGTTGCTACTGATACTGAACCTGCATCTTGTGCTATATTAGATAATCATCTTGTCATGGAGCATGTTAATGTAGGTGAAGCTCATACTCATAATCAGAATAATAAACATGAGCAATGTGTAGAAAACAACATGAACAATAGAAGGCCACGTAGGAGCATAAGAGAACTCACTTCTTCTAATGCAAACTATGATCCTTTTCACACTTGTCCTGCTTTAGATGTGAATTTTGAATTGAAAGGTCCTTTGCAGAGTAACTTACCAAAGTATTATGGATTGGTAGGTGAGGATCCTTTCAAGCATTTGCAGAATATGCAATGGGTTTGCTCAACTTTGAAGCCTGTAGGAGCTGACATGGATGCTGTGTAGAGACAAGTCTTTCATTTCATACTGGAAGGAAAGGCAAAAGAATGTTTCTATATGCTGCCACATCATACACCTCAAGCTCTACACTCTTGGAACAACTTAAGAAGTGCCTTCTTGGAAAGATATTTTCCTTCATCAAAGACTGCTGCATTAAGGAAGGAAATCTTTGCTGCAAAACAATATGCTGAAGAATCTTTCTATGAGTTTTGGGGTAGATTTCAAGAGTTGCTGGCTAGATATCCATATCATCAGATTCCAATGGAACATTTGGTGCAGTACTTTCATTCAGGATTACGCTTTGCATGTAGAAAGAATTTGGATGCAGCTGCTGGAGGTTTCATTGACGATTTAACACCTGATGAAGCATGGAGCCTGATTAAGAAGATAGCAAACAATGACCAGCAATATGGAGGATTAGATGCTAGACAAGTGCATGAGGGTTCTGCAAGGTCTTCTCAGGATCATAGTAATCTGTCTTCTCAAGTTGCTGCTATGAGTGCTTAGATCAACAATCTAGCTGCTCAATTGAGCAGTTCACATATTCAAAGCCCATACTCTCAAGCTCTAGTTGCTCCTAGTTGTCAAATCTGCTCTTCTCCAATGCATATCAGTGCAAATTATCCTTCACATCATGAGGATGTCTCAGCCATTTATCAAGGTAGACCCAACCAGTATCCACCAAGGAGTTCATATTCTAATACATACAATTTCAGATGGAGATAGCATCCTAATTTCAGATGGAGAGATGGAGGTGGAGTTGTTGGTCAAAACAGATTCAACAATGACAAGCAAGTGGCTGAATCCTCTAGAGCCATAGAAGTGTCTAATATTGCAAAGGATAATGGAATTTCTGAGATACTCAAGAGCATTACTGTGATGAATTCAAATATAAATTCCATTAATACAAACTTTAGCTCTAACTTCAAGGAATTAAGGTCTACAGTAGAAAACAACTTAGCAATGGTAGAATCTAAGTTTTCTACTTTGGAGAACAAGATAGAGCAGTGGGAAACAAAAGCTAAAAGTATGAATGGCTATGTATCACAGCTAGCCAATTCAGTAAATGATTTTTCAGGCCAATGGGAGGAAGTCTACCTTCAAATATAATTGTTAACCCAAAATCTGTGAATGCTATGAGCTTGAGAAATGGCAAAATAGTGGGAAATGCAGATGCTGATAAGAAGGAAAAGGAATCTAAAACTAAAGTGCTGACTGAAGAAAGATCCTCAATTATCCCAGAATAAAAAAGTAGCATAGAAAAGGGTATATTGCAGTAGAACAGATCAAGAAGCAGCAAGGAGAATGATACACTGCAGCAGAACGAGCAATCTGTAATGAAGAAATCTGCATAACCACCTGTGATGAAGGAAGCAGCAGCTAGTTCCAGCAATGCAAGTCAGGAATCCAGTAGAATTCAGAACAAAAAGGAACATGAAGATGTAGAGCAGAATGACAAAGAGCTAAGTATTAAGCACCTAACTTTTCCTAATGCATACATGTGTCCAAAGAAGGTTTTTAAAGAAAAACAAGAACAAGATATTCTAAATCTGTTGGGTAAATTAGAAGTTAATGTGCCACTTGTAGACCTAATCAAGGGTATACCTAAGTATGGGAAGTTTATGAAAGAACTCTGCACTAATAAAATAATCTGCAAACCAAATGAAAGGGTGCAAGTGGGATCTAGTGTGTCAGCTTTACTTAAGCCACAACTTCCTATAAAATATGATGATCTAGGTTCATTTATAGTTCCAATTACTATTGGTAAGTTTCAGTGTGCTAATGCTTTGTTAGATCTTGGTGCAACTATTAATGTCATGCCAACTTCCATCTATACATCATTAGGCATAGGCATGGACTCACTTAAGGAGACTTCAATGATAGTACAGCTTGTTGATAGAACCACTAGGAAACTAGAGGGACTATTAGAGGATATATTAGTGAAGGTTAAAGACTTGATTATACCTGCAGATTTTTATGTCTTAGACATGACACAAGAGTCAAATTCAGAGGGACCTATTATCTTGGGTAGGCCATTCCTTAGGACAGCTAACACTGTAATAAGCATGAAAAATGGGAGCATCACAATGGAAGTGGGTGATAATGTCATAACTTTTAATGTCTATGAAGCAATGAGACATCCATTTGAAGATTACTCACTGTTAGGCTTAAGTACAATTGATGCATACATTGAAGAAGCTAAAGATGAACATGAGTTGTTGCTGCAGAATTTTGAAAAAGCTGAATATGAATTGTTTGAGTTTGAAATTTCTTCTTCTTCTGTATTTTCTTTGGATAGTAGTGGTGATGTGTCAAGTATTAACCAAGTTTCAGTTGATAGCTTACTTTCCACCCTATAATCTTTTTCTTTTGATGTTACTGATATTTCTATTGAGGATTTCATTGCAGAAACAGAATTGGAAGTTGCAAAACCTGTGATGACATAAATGATGAAACCTGTTGTAGCTGTAGAAACTAGGAAGTTGGGGCTATCAACTATTCAGCCACCTGAGTTGGAACTCAAACCACTTCCTAGTAACCTTAAATATGTGTTTTTGGCTGAAAATAGTACATTACCCGTCATAATTGCTAATGCACTTTCTGTTTCTGAGGAAGAGAGATTGATTTCAGTCTTAAAAACACATAATAAAGCAATAGGTTGGACTCTAGCTGATATACCTGGTATAGATGCATCTGTATGCACACATAAAATTCTGTTAAATGATGGAGCTAAGCCTATTAAATAGCAACAAAGAAGGCTAAACCCCTTGATATCTGATGTAGTCAAGAAAGAAGTGACTAAGTTGTTAAATGCTAGCATTATTTACCTAATTTCAGATAGTGAATGGGTGAGTCCAGTTCATGTGATACCTAAGAAGAGTGGTATAACTGTGGTAAGGAATGAACAGAATGAACTAATTTAGCACTTTTTCGGGGTTCTGCTAGACACTGGCCCACCTATCAGTCCAAGGGTCTTACTGGGACTCGCACGGATTTTAGCAGCCCCAGTTTTGATGGGATCCGGTGCATTAGTGCTGGTATGATCGCACCCGATAGGGAGATCGCAATCAATACTTACATTAGGAACCATGCGGATCACGTCATAAAAGACCAGGTGTGCAATGCGAGGAATTCCTATTGGTGGGCAAGCTTGTTCAATGTCTAGGCAAGTGGTGGCAAGCCCGGGCAAGGTGAGGCAATGCCTAGGCAAGCTTGTTCAATGTGTAAGCAAGTGGTGGTAAGTCTGGCCAAGGCGGTGCAATGTCTGGGCAAGCTTGTTCCATGTATGGGCAAGGTGGTGGCAAGTCCGGGCAATTTTAAAAAGTTGAGGACATAAATGTAATTTATGAAAAGTTCAATGGGCAAAAGTGTAATTATGAAGAACTTGGACCAGAAACAGGCCAAAAATGGCCTGAATCAGATCAGACCCAAATTTTACCAGTAGATAGAGAAAATTATTCCGGTTACGGTCTTGCGCAGGAACTCACTATAATCTGGATTTTTTGGAATCATTTTGGGTGAAATAAGAAAAAGAATTAGGCATAAATAATACGGTACAAGTAACTTTTTAAGCTTTAACTTGTAAGTCCCACAAAAAATAGGATTTGTGGCTTCCTCTTTTGCTGCGGTTTATGTTTATCATTTGGGCTTTTTTATGTACGTGGGTTTCTATGCTTTGGTTGTTTTGTTTTCCGTAATTCAGTGTAGTAATATTTTGCTTTCTTGTGATGTGTAATTCCTGGCCTTGCTTCTACATCCTCATCTCAGCTACCCCAACTTTATCGAAGAATTAATCGATACCCATCACCATCGTTGACCTCCATAGATGACCATCACTATTGACAACCTCTGCAGATGATCGCTGTAGCCACTAATAACGTTCGTCGTTGGTGATGACTGCTGACGACCGCCGCCGCCACCCATAACAGCTGCTTTTTGTGATGACACTCGATCATTTTCCTATACTTAGCTCTTTTTGTAATTACATAGCAATTAAGCTAAGCTTGAATTGACTCGTGTATATTATTTCGCTGGGAACCAAAGCCAAAGTTTGAAAATTCTTCTATTTTTTTAGTACATTTAAATTATGATTTGCACATGGTGGGACCCACAAGGCTTTCCACATGGCGTCCAAGACAAGGGGAGGAGAAGATTTTTGTCATGTGATTTTATCTCAAATTGGCTTGGTGGAGAAGTTTGGTGTAAGACCAATTATGAGCCATTAGATCAAATACCCCTAATCCTCCCTTCAAGGTATTCATGAAAAGATGGTTGCAGAAGAAGAAGAAATTTCAAATTCAAACAATTCATATTCAGCTTTTTAAGAATTCTGCAGCAACAACTCATGTTCATCTTGGGTCTCTTCAATGTATGCATCAAGTGTACTTAAGCCTAACAGTGAGTAATCTTCAAATGGATGTCTCATTGCTTCATAGACATTAAAAGTTAGTAGACCCCGATTAACGATGGTAGAGTTTTATATGGGAGACCGAGTTGTAGAGATATCACCAGCTAAGCATATGAGTGAAGAGCACTTTGAGAGGGCTATAGAGTTAGCTCAACCGCTGTACACTCTTAGATGATCAAATCCACTTATGTTAAAGAATCTTGAAGTCTAGGTGTAGGTTGAGTCCTATAGCCTTTAGAATAAAGCATAGCACTATCATTTTCATTCTCTAGGGTACTCTACCCTGGATCTATCACTTCTCCGTGATGGAATCCCTCTGGTTAGGGAATATTAGTTCTTTAGATATTAACCATCACATCTCTAGCCTTAGGCCATGTCCTAGGATCATTCCGCACTCTGAGAGAAATGAGGAAGAGAAGTTCCATAGGAGGGTTCGAGTTCATGCCTTCGCCACCTCCAACATATTACAAGAATCTCAAGAATCGAGCTGGTGACGTGTTGACGAATGAGCAAATTAGTACAACAAGGTTTCATAAATGCTTCTACCAATAGTTCACTAAGAGATAAGACTCTTCAAGCTAGTTGGGAACTTTTGCAAAAGATGGCCACCACCAATCAACAACCCAATGAGCTTTTGTCTAGGACTCGTCCTGGACCCCGGAACCCAAAAACTTTGATTTCTCATAAGGTGCCAGCGGAGTCCTATAAGCAACATCCGCTGATCCCTGGTCGGCATCATTTATGGTTGAGACTAGGACGGTATCTGATCGTCTTCGAGCCCCCAACTTTCGTTCTTGATTAATGAAAACATCCTATCGTGTGACAAAAGGGACGTGATATGGTTGTATGAAAGGTAACATCGTTCATCGATCCTCATATGTTTTGGGTAGTCGTAATGCCTTGCTAGAGACCGCTTACGACTTGTGGGTCAGTATAGTAACTGGCCCAATTTCAAAATTAGCCTCTTCAGTATAGAAACCATTAGGATCATAATTCATATGCAAATGATTAATTTCCCTAACACTTCTATTATCTTCAACGTTCATAGGTATTTCATTTTCTCCATTCCCATTATGCCCATTATGATCAGCCATATTTAATTCAGTTTTAGATTCTAGAATACTAGAACGTATTCTCCTGATCATGGGTCTAGTAGGGACCAGTTGGTAGCATCTAGAACCACTTTCAAGGTTATTGAAGTCAAATTTCTCAATTTGGAGTTTTACTCTATCGACTACTGTTCACTGTGTAAATTTCAGACAACCCACGAACCCACAACAATCAGAATATAAGCACCCCAAAAATGAAACAGAGGTCTGGTGATCTACTTGAATCCTTGAACACAGAAGAACAAGGACCTGAAGTGTTGGAAGATGCCATAAGGTTGATTAAGCCTTGAGTTCATTGTGGTCTTCATTGATGATATTCTGGTGTACTCCAAATCTCCAGAGGAGCATGAAAGGTATTTGAGGATTGTTCTTGGTACCCTTAAAGAGAAGAAGCTCTATGCTAAGCTGAGTAAATGCGAGTTTTGGCTATCAGAAGTCAAATTTCTCACAAGTTGGGTATGATTGACATCTATGCTCTAACTTGAGGGGGAGTGTAGAGATATTGTAGTGATATTATACGATATGTAATATTCCGTAATTAGTACAGAGGATACGATATGATACTGATATGATATTGTATCATGTTTACTATGATGACAATCCTTGGATAACTCGTGATCTTATCCTAAATGTCCCTGGTCGGTCATCTATGCGGGAGCAGAGATGAAATAAGACCAGTATGACGTGACGAGTAATGTTGCAGTACGTGACTAGTGTACAAGGAGTCCAGGTCACGGCATTAGAATATATAGGTCGCGACTAAGGCCGTTGATTCGCACAATTGGTCATCGCGCTTGGTTGAAAAGCCAGTGGCGCGAAGCTACCGTGCGTTGGATTATGACTGAACGCCTCTAAGTCATAATCTGGGCTAGAAGCGACGCATGCGCCCGCAGCCCGCTTGCCGACCAGCAGTAGGGACGCTGTTCATGTGGATACCGGTAAAGGAAGCCAATCTGAGTCGTCGAATTCTCGCGATCGAAAAGAAACCACCAGTGGTGACGAGTAGATACTAAGGTCGCGACCATATAGGCATCCTGAACGTCAGAAGATCGAAAAGAGACCCACCGTATGATGTCTAAGCCTGTCATTGAAAGCAAACTATTATGAAATATTTCATTTTCTCTCTCACTTCTCTTTGAAAAGTTTTGAAAACTTGTGAAAAACAAAAACCCAAAATCCCGAAAAAAGAAAAAAAATGGCACCTGATTTCAGCTCGTGTTCATAATTCAGAAAATTCCTCGAGTCAAGTGGTGAATTATTATGATGTGAAACGTGAAATTCCCCAGGCAAGCTTGTTCAATGTGTGGGCAAGCTTGTTCAATATTTGGGCAAGCGTGGGCAAGGTCCGGGCAAGTGTGGGCAAGTCCGGGCAAGGTGGTCCTATGCTCGGGCAAGCTTGTTCTATGTGTGGGCAAGCGTGGGCAAAGTCCGGGCAAGGTGGTGCGATGCTCGGGAATTAAATAAGCTTACAGTTAAGAATAAGTATCCTCTTCCCAGAATCGACGACCTACTGGACCATTCATACATCCACAATTACCTCCTTCCTTTTGATGTTCCAGCACCTAGATCATGGTTATGGGGGGTGAGATTCGGGTTGTACAAACTTATATAGGCCTCTCTGGCTTCTTTCGAGTGTTTTGAACTCATTATACTCTTTCTATTGGGATGTGACTCGAGATTGGGACTTAAGGTATGCCTAATGTTTGCCCTCCCATTATTCTTTAGTGTCTTTTGAATTTAGCTTTGTGATGATTTTGTAGATTATCATTGGGGTTCTAGAATAACTCCTAGTGGAGCATCAGAGTATTTGTGATTGGTATTGTTATAAATGGGGCCACTTGACTTGTGGTAATTACCCCTTATTTTGACAAGAGGTAACCACTTTCCACTCAAAATCCACTTCAGCATAACCTCCCTATAATGGGTTATGTATGGGGATGAGATTCGGGGGAATCTCAGTAGCAACAATCATAACAATATATGTAATGCAGAGTGACAGTGCTTGCTTATGATTGTGTGTTGCCCTGCCCTACCCTGCCCTGCCCATGAGCACCCCTTTTTTTATTTTCTCCGTAGATGCTACACTTAGAAGGGAGAATATGATAGTTACTAGTGACTAAAGGGTCATTTTAGAAATATAAGTAGTTATGTACGTAATATGTAAGTTTGGAAATAACACTTGCTTCCAGTGCACATAGAGACTCTAAGCCATCGGCTTATACGCATGTAGGACTCGGCATTGGAGTCATAAACCAAGGCAGCAATAAGGCCAAAGAGACATAAACCTATAGCTATGTTGGTGAAAGCACTTGAAATGGACCATCTCCTCTTGGAGCTAATTTGGACTTTCTTTGAGTTGGAAATCTTTCTTTCCTCATATGCACCCACACCCAATCACCAGGATTAAAGAGAACACGCCTTCTTCCTTTGTTAGCCTCTACTCTCAGATCGAGGTTCTTTTTCTGCTTTGGAACTAGTTTCTCAGGACATTTCTCTCTCTTCCTGAGTTAGAATTTCAATTCGAGACTAGTTTTTATGGAAGAACCTTTTCGAAGCATAACAGTGGCTTCTTTTCTGCTCTACGCATGCAACTTAGAAACAATCAAGAATAGCTAGGTAAGCAATCAGAATTAAACACAGAATTTCACAGCAAAAAGCGTCAACTGGTCGCGACAAAAGAGTTTTGAGGTCGCGACCTAGAACACAGAGAGCAAGAGTTCTTTAAAAATGGTTATCAGGTTGGTCTTGATCTTCTTAATTGGACTTTTCTGTTTGCAAAGTTCAATTGAATTCTTTCATGCTAACATAGTATTTTGGCCTTTGCAAGAGGTCAACTCTTGAATCTTTGACCTTTACATCATCCCCAAATGGCCATTTACCCCTTGGGACTTCCACTGTTTACACATAAGTCCCCGTACCTTTACTTACTCGCAGCTCAGTCCCTGAAACTCTTTACATTCCTCTGGAACTTCTGCTAAAAAGGGGTCATCCGGACACCGGGTCCTTTTACCAGATACACTGGCCTACTGTGTTCTGGCATCCCTGTGGGTCAAAAAGTCATCTGACTGAGGTCATCCGAATCCCTACTAGAGTGCAGAATTCATGGAGAGTGTGCATTGATTATAGGAAATTCAATGATGCAACTACGAAGGATCATTTCCCTTTACCATTTATAGATCAAATGTTGGAAAGGCTTGCTGGAAAAGCTAATTATTGCTTTCTTGATGGTTTTTCAGGATATTTTCTGGTACCCATTGCACCAGAAGATCAAGAGAAGACTACATTTACATGTCCATTTGGTACCTATGCCTATAGGAGGATGCCATTTGGCTTGTGCAATGCTCCTGGAATATTTCAAAGAGCTATGATGTCCATATTCAGTGAATTTTTGGAGAGAAACATGGAGGTATTCATGGATGATTTCACAGTGTATGGTGAGGACTTTAATGAATGTTTAGTGAGTCTAGATAGAGTCTTAGCAAGATGCATTGAGAAGAAGCTTGTGCTGAATTTTGAGAAGTGCCATTTTATGGTAGATAAAGGCATAGTTCTAGGACATCTAATATCTAAGAATGGGATTGAGGTAGATAAAGCTAAAATTGAAGTTATTTCTTCTCTTCCCTATCCCAAATCTTTGAAGGAACTAAGGTCATTCCTAGGGCATGCTGGATTCTATAGAAGATTCATAAAGGATTTTAGCAAGATTGCATCTCCACTATCTAAACTCATGCAAAAAGATGTAGAATTATGTTTTGATGATATTTGTAAGAGAGCATTTGACACTATTAAAACTATGCTTATCACACCACCTATACTTATTGCACCTAATTGGCACTTAGAGTTTGAGCTTTCATGTGATGCATCAAATGAAGCTGTAGGTGCCATGTTAGGATAGAAAGATGGTAAGCTATCAAAAGTCATTTCATATGCCTCTAAGACATTAGATAGTGCTCAACAGAACTACACTACTACAGAAAAAGAACTCTTTGCTATAGTGTTTGCACTTGACAAATTCAGATCTTATCTTTTGAGTTCTAAAGTTATCATATACACTGACCATGCTGCTGTAAAGTTCCTGTTCAAAAAGCCATAATCTAAACCTAGACTCTTGAGATGGATGCTGCTAATCCAAGAATTTGATATGGAGATAAAGGACAAAATTGGAGAAGAAAATGTGGTAGCTGACCATTTGAGCAGATTGCCCAAAAATACAAGGGGGTATTAGATTCTGACATCATTTGTGATACATTTAGAGATTGTTCTGTTTCTGTGATTTCTATAATTATACCTTGGTATTGCCACATAGTGAACTACAATGTTACTGGTCTAATTTCACCTTCTTTATCTCATTTCTAGGGTCAGAAGATCAAGCATGAGGCAAGATTTTACATTTGGGAACCACCCATTCTTTGGAAAATATACAGTGATCAAGTTATTAGAAGATGTGTGCCAAGTGAAGAAATAGACAACATCATTATAGCATGCCATTCTTCTGTTTATGGAGGCCATTTCAGTGCAAAGAAGACTTCCAGAAAGATTTTGGATGCTGGTTTTTATTGGCCACAGATATTCAAAGACTGCTATGATTACTGCAAGGCTTGTGACAGATGTCAACGTTTCGGTGGACTAACTAAGAGACATGAAATGCCTCAGCAGCCTATGCTATTCTGTGAGGTGTTTGAAGTATGGGGCATCGACTTCATGGGGCTATTTCCACCATATTTTGGTTATGTATATATTCTGTTAGCTGTGGATTATCTATCAAGATGGGTGGAAGCTGTACCAACAAGAAAGGATGATGCAGTGACAGTTTCAAAATTTTTGAAGTCAAACATCTTTTCAAGGTTTGGTATTCCAAGAGCTATAGTGAGTGATCAAGGCTCTCATTTCTATAATAAGATTTTAGGAGGGTTATTTGCCAAATTTGGGATCAAGCACAAAGTTTCAACAGCTTATCACCCTCAAATAAATGGTCAAGCTGAGAATTCTAACAAAGCTATTAAAAGGATTCTGGAAAGAATAGTAAGACCCTCAAGGAAAGATTGGACTACAATATTAGATGAAGCTTTGTGGGCATACAGAACAGCTCATAAGACACCACTTGAGATGTCCCCATACTGAATGGTCTATGGTAAAACATGTCATCTACCAGTAGAAGTTGAGCACAAAGCATTCTGGGCAGTTAAAGCTTGTAACATCGATTTTGACACTGCTGGAGAAGAAAGAATGCTGCAGATTCAGGAATTAGAAGAAATAAGATTGGATGCCTATGAGAATTCCAGAATCTACAAAGAGAAAGCCAAACTTCTTCATGATAAGCAGATTTTGTTCAAGGAGTTTCATATTGGAGATAAGGTTTTGAGATTTAAGGCTAGATATGTTTTCAAACCTGGGAAACTTGCTACAAGATGGGATGGTCCATATGTGGTGACTAAGGTCCATGATTATGGAATAATTGAATTGATGGATGAAGCAGATGGTACAGCATTTCAGGTCAATGGCCACTTATTGAAGTTGTACAAGGAGAATTTCAAGCCCCTATAACAGTCAGGTTGTCTCCTTCCTCGTTTCTCCACTTACAATAGCCTGCTTTCATCAGTTTTATTATATACTTGAGCTATATTTGTTGATTAAGTGTGGGGGAGGAGACCAAGTCAGTAGGATAGAAAAATAATCCCATGAATAAATCAAAGATTTTGGTGTAGTGTTGTCATGATTACTGCTGCTTTGCATGTGTTTCATCACTTCTTCATATTGAGGACAATGTAGAATTTAAGTGTGGGGGAGGATGAACTTGATGGGTGAATAAGAATCAGATATTTACTGTGATTTTGTCTTTAGGTCGCGACCACATGATGTTTTTGTCACGACTAATATGTTCAAATCTTCGAAATTTCTTCTCTGTAAACATTAGTCGTGACCATTTCTTATTTGTGTCACGACCGTAGCTCTCTGTGAATATCAGTCGCGACCATTTATTATTTTGTTACGACCAAACTTTTATATTTTCTGATGTTTACCCATCTGTGATGTTTAGTCGTGGTATGTGCTTACATTTGTTGCGACTGTAGCTCTCTGTGAACATCTGTCGCGACTATGTTGACATTGGGTCGCGACTTGTAAATGTTTGTTTAACAAGGTTACTCTCGGTGATTTCGTATAGCGACCAATATCAATTTATGTCATGACCAATCTTCTCTGTGTAAAATAGTCGCGTTCTGGTTGTTGCTTGGTCTTTGGAATTACTAAAATCTATCTTTTGCTGAAAATTCCTTCTACTGCATTCTGGTTGTTGCTTGGTCTTTGGAATTAACTATCATGTATCTGAATTGAACTTTGAACTCATAACTTGGGAACATTGGCAACTTGATGAAGTGTTAGTTGCTTGTTTCATTGATTCACTACTGGAATTTGTGCATCATGAACGATTAATTTCATGTATTTTGTTTAAAATTCATGCAATCTAGTCATGTGAGTTGATAAGGGTGAGTAAGCCAGATGGAAGCATTTTGAGCCTTCAACATATACTCCTTTGTATTGTGTGACACCATCTAGTTTGGTAACTTTGCAGAACTTTTCTCAATCCTTGATTCACAACCATATTAGCTCCATGGAATTGTGAAAATGATAAGGGCATTTCTTTCAAAACCCTCTTGACCAAACAGAAACCACATAAATATGAAATCCTTTTGCTTTACCCCTTTGAGACCTTCATTTTCTTTAAAAATTCCATCCTTGATTAATGAATATTGTGCAAGATAGTTGCTGCTGCAGTAAGTCTTTAATTGTGAAATTGCACTAGTTGTTGATTTCTGAATTTTAATATATGTGCTATTTGGTTCAAGAAAATAAAAACAAAGAAAAGAAAGGAAAAATACAGAGAAAAGAAAAAGAAGAGTACAAAGAAAATAGAAAGAAAGAAGAAAGAAAAGAAAAAAAAATAGATGCAGAAATTGCTATTCAACTGTATGAAAAGAATTAGTTTGTGACTTACAGCTGCATGATTGGAACTTTGACTGTGTGCAGTATTTCATTAATCATTGACATATATTTTCATTTCATCATCTAGCCTTTCCAACATTACAACCCTAATAAAGACCCTTTGATTCATAATCCTTGTGGCATTTAATGGTGGAGATGTAGAATGGTTACAAGCCTATGGGAAGCCTAAGCTAGATGGTTGAGTGAAATTACCTTGATAAGAGAAGGAGTGAAACACTATACCTTGTGAGGAAATCTCAACCTGGTTGCTTACTATGATTGAATTACATGAGTTAGATTCTTTGATTGATATGAGATTAGTTTGGATTATTGCCAATTGAAGGGAAAGATTAATGATTGTAAGTACTCATGCTGAATCTATTCTGCCAATTGTGCTGAACATGTATGATTTAAATTCAGTTTTGATCCATAATTTTGCTCGGAGTGCAAAAGCTAAGTGTGGGGGAGTTGATAAACTCATATTTGTACTGATTTTTAATATGTTAAGAGAGAGTTTATTATTGATTCTTATCCACATTTAATACTATATTGAGCAAATTAGTTAATAATATGAAATTGGACAAGTGGGAATTTAAATGATGTGATTTTAGTGCTTAAGTTGGATAAATAATCTATTAAATGTCCATTTCAGGCCAACACAACAATCAATTAGCAAAAGTAGAGCGTCCTTGTGGAATTAAGTCGCGACCTTATGTGTTCACCGTCGCGACCAAACTTCAATCAGCGAAGAAGAAGAACTCTCTATAAATATTAGTCGTGACCTGATGTATATAAGGTTGCGACCAAACTTCAAATGAAGAAATCAATCAGCGAATGACAGAAGGGACAGCTGGACATAAAGGTGATTTAAGCATGGGATGGATTGCATAGCTGGACTTAACAGATTGCAAGTGGGAGATCAAACATGTGCAGCAACAGAAATGAACTCCACATATCTGGCACTATTCATGAAACATCCTTACTTTCGTATGTTCTAGGGACCATTTAGTAGCATTTAGAACCACTTTCAAGGTCATTGAAGTCCAATTTCTCAATCTGGAGTTTTACTCTTATCGAGTACTGTTCACTATGCAAATTCCAGATGAGTGACCTGACTTCGAAAAATCATAACTAATTCTATAAAAATCAAAATGGAGTGGTTCCAATTGCTACTTGAATCTAACTCAATTATATTTCAGGAAAAAAATCACTTGTTGACCATGCATTGACCAAGTCAACGTCAGTCAACATTTCAACTTTACTGTTCATCCAACATTTTTTCCCCTGAATCCAGCATTCTGGTCCCAACTTTGATAATTTATATCTTCATGTGTAGACATCCAAATGAGACGTTTTATATATCAAATTGAAGCTTGGTATATCTACTATTTAACATAAAACTTTCATACATTTATTCATCCATTTACTATTTTTAATTATGGGTCAAACCTCATTAGGTCACCATGTGTTACTGTTCATAGTGGTAATTTCCAGCAATCAACTTTGCATACATATGCATACATCCATCACATATCAGTCAAACATGCCAAACAATATCTTTATTAAATAATAAGTCATTATACATCAGGGCATGTATGAAATCCTCATATTTCTATTACATCTTTTCCTGCCTGAAATCTGGCAGCATAACCGCCACATTTCATTTTCAGAAAGTAACTGATCTTGTACCGATTCGGTAATTCCCGTGAGAACTACCATTCTACGTAAGTACCCAGGAAAGACTGGATGAACCGGTTAGGTCCACTCACTTCCAGCCTCCTTAGACAGTACCTACGTACACAGTACGTATCAGCTCCTTTCTTCACTACTGCTTTCTTGTCATAATTTCGGCAGCATAACGGCGTCTCTTAAAATTCCCAAAATTTACTTTGACATAACCTCTTCTGTAATGGTTTATTCATTGGGATGAGATTCGGGGGAATCTCAGTAGCAACAATCATAACAATATATGTAATGCAGAGTGATAGTGCTTGCTTGTGATTGTGTACAGATAAGTATGCTGCGTGCTTCCATGCTTAATAACATATGATCATAGCATTATAGCAGAGCTTCAGACATAACATATAAGACAACAATCCAACCAAACAATAGCACAACAAATCACAAAGCCATTACATAAAAGCTAGGATTAGTTACTATCTCAAGAGCTTAGCAGAACTCTACTATCTCTATTCTGCTTCCAGCTCCGCCAGAACTTCCTTTCTTTCTTTCTTCCTCTCACTTTCTCTCTCTAGCACTTCCTTCTCTCTCTTTCTCATGCTTGTCTGTGCATAATGAAGAGCAAGGGGGGGTATTTATAGTTTTGGTCAATGGCATTCTTGTAATTTTGCAGCCATCTGATCCTGTGGTCCTGGTTTTTCCGGAATTTCCTATTTTCTTTTATTCCTTTTACTGCATCATGCATGACATCATCTCCATGCCACCTCATGGGACACCTCATATGTCACATGGAGAAATTGAAGCCTTCTTGGACACCTCAGCAGCTGACTCAGCAGTTCCAGTCCAATCCAGTACCGGTCCGATCCAAATTCCCATAAACTGGACTCACCGGCTAAGATTGTGCACGTGTCCTCAACTTTTTCTTCCTCCTCTGTATTGACGCCATGTGGCATCTTTCTGGCACCTGTCATGCCTTCCAATGCTATCCAGATAAGTCCAGGACTTTATCTGATCACCTCCTCGATTATCGTGCCTACCGAGTAACTTTACTTTATTGAAACAGCATTAAAATAGTATTTTAATGCCACTTTTTCCCAGATACTTCATGGGCTACGTTCTTGGGCCTTGGAATATTATCTTGGGTCTCTGATCAAGCTCCAGTACTCTGATGGCTCGATTCCTAAGCAACAGCCCTTGGCAAATTACCAAAATACCCTGTTGGAAATTGTGCCCTAGGGGCCAATCATTGTATCAGGTTATCATATTATTTGCATGTTTACTATGATGACAATCCTTGGATAACTCGTAATCTTATCCTAAATGTCCCTGGTCGGTCATCTATGTGGGAGTAGAGATGAAATAAGACCAGTATGACTTTGAAGATATATAGAGATATAAATCAAAGTCATAAGCACATGTAAGAGTACAGGGTGTTGGACCGACCCGCTATGAGAGAGCTGCATGGGTCAAGTCATAAGCTTCTCTCATATACAAGCCATGTCACTATGCCCTTTGACCTGAGATCATCATGGATTCCTACATGACAAACGCTCAGCTTTGACCTAGTCAAAAGTCACTTTTGACCGAGTGATCATAAAGGCTATGCTCGGGCTTAGTGGTTTTTCATGCGGAGGAATGTGAATGGTCAAGATGGAATTTGTCCCTCACATTCGTAGAGAGATATTACTGGGCCCCTCGATGAGTGAGTCTGAGAAATGTATGGCCATACTGGAATGGAAGGGTAGTTCCATTTCTATATTCAGACTACTCAGGGATCGAGAAAGTAACGGTCAGGAAAAGGAGGATGACGTTCTCCATGCCTCATCCTTGACCGAAATATCGTGTGACAAAAGGGACGTGATATGGTTGTATGAAAGGTTACATCGTTTATCGATCCTCATATGTTTTGGGTAGTCGTAATGCCTTGCTAGAGACCGCTTACGACTTGTGGGTCAGTATAGTAACTGGGCCACTGCCAACTTCATATGGGCCTACAGGGTCGCACACAAAACAGCCCAATGCGAGCTATGATGTCCAGATTCATTGAATCTAAGAGATGTCTAAATTCAATGAATAATCTAGGGTGGATATATATATTTTATATATATATATATAAATTAGTTTATATATATATATTATATAAATAATATAAGAGATATTTGTAAGATTTAATTTATAAGGATAAATTAAATCTCTATCATTTTTGAATTTGAATTTAAATGGATATGATCTATTTGAATTTGAAATTCAAATTGATAAGATATCTCAAATTTGATTTATGAGAATAAATCAAATATAATTCTGTCTTATTTTATTTTAAATTAAATAAATAGGTGAATTAAATCTGTGGGACGGATTTAATATAAACCATATTTATTTAATCAGTTTCTTATTAAATTATGCAATATATGATATTGTATTAATTCAGAATTAATATAAGATTAATTCTGAAGCCCGGCCCTATTAGAAGCCCGATAGCTTCCTATATATTTGACATTAGGAGCTAGGGTTCTAGAGGAAAAAAAAGATCTCTTCACACACATTCAGTCGTGAGAAAAGGGGGCAGGGAGAGTGCAAAAGGTTTGCAGATAAGAAACTGCCGAGATAGAGACGGTGAGGACGGAATCTCTAGAAAGCCCTAGAGGGACAAGAGGCGCTAGCACGTCGTTCGCAATTGGAATGCTGTTCGTGTGGATACCGGTAGAGGAAGCCGATCTGAGCTGTCGACTTCTACGATACGGCCAGACACGAAGAAAGGTCGCGACCAGAACACACTTAGGTCGCGACCAAACGGGCATCTGAACGTCAGAAATCCGAAAAGAGGAGACAGGTCGCGACGTGAAGTTGAAGAGGTCGCGACTAAAAGCTCCAGAGGCGACAGGTCGCGACTAGAAGCAGAGTAGGTCGCGACTACAAACTCCAGAGGCGACAGGTCGCGACTAGAAGCAGAGTAGGTCGCGACTGAAAGTTCCAGAGGTGAGGAGTCGCGACTAGTGGACATTGAGGTCGCGACCAAAGCTCGAGTACCGAAGGTAACACTTCTTTCTCCTTGACTTAAACACATTCGGTAGATCCTGGCTGGGAATGGAAAAATTTTTTAAAGTTAATTTCCGCTGCGTGTCTTCCAATTCCCTTCAGTGGTATCAGAGCCATGCCGTTTTGTGTTTAAGTTAGGTTTGATTGTTGATACATGTGATGTATGTTAGACTTCTTAGCTGATTATATGATAACATGCGAGATATGTATGACATATATGGAATCTGTTTATGTATGACATATACGGAATCTAAAAGGAAACTGAAATCGGTGGTGTATATCAATTGATTTGATCAATTAATATTGATGGGGTCTAAGGAAAAAGAATTAAGATTCTTGATTATTTATCAAAAAAAAAAATTTCTATTGGGGCGCTGCCCCACACCCCGCCCGCTAACCGGCTAGCGGGACCGCCGTGGCTATTTAATCGTAGCGCAACATAATCGTAATATGTATTGGCTTTCCTGATATATGAATGTTTTGAAACATTTATTGCCCTTCAAATAGCATGAATTTTGATTCTTGAATGTTTGGGTATGGTGAACAATATGGCTTTAGATTACAAGTGTTGTAATTTTTCTAAATACGGCCTGCGTGTCGTGCCTTCCTCTAATGACTCTCGTTGTACATTCTCTTCTCATCTCACTCCCCTCGAATGTTAAAACGAGGTTTCCTTATGTACTTTTCCTATTCTAATTAGAGAGCTCCTCTCATTGGCTTGAGGGGACTTAGGATAGGTGAGCCATATTGTATCACGTTTAAGATTATGCATCTTTTGATTAGATCACTGCATGTATGTTTTATATGCATAATACTTGTATGAGATACAACCGCGATACATGCATCTTATAAACCAGATAATTAATTAAACCCTCTAAAAGAAATCTTAAGTCATATGCCGTCAATTAATGGACACTTGTCAAAACCTCGATCGCTCATTTGTAGGTCCACCAAAGTGGGTGCATTTGAGTTATCTTGGGGAGATAAGCAAGAGTAATGGTGCTACTCTTATGTTTGTTATTGTTTGACTTAATTGAGATTATCAAAACGGTTTTGGGTTTCAAGGCATTAGATGGGATTAAAACATGCCGGATCATATGATGATGGAATCCCATAAACATCTAAGAGTTACATGTGATGTAATTGGTAAAGTTGTTACCTACCTAAATAACTTAAAGTTGAGCGTCCAGCCAAAGCGGACTCAAGTTTAAGCCAAATATGGATCTTAGCCCACTAATTATTACATTGAGGGTTGTTTTATTCAGTGGGAGATTGCTAATTAAATTGCATATTTTAATTGTAGAATCATGACGACTAGTAATACTGCTACATTATCATTGCGATCTGTCCTTGAGAAGGACAAACTCAATGGGACAAACTTTCTTGACTGGTTCAGGAACTTGAGAATTGTTCTCAAGCAGGAAAGAAAGGTATATGTCCTAGATCAACCCATTCCTGAGGAGCCAGCAGCCAATGCTCCTAGAGCTCAGAGAGATTCTTATGCGAAGCATAAGGAAGACTCTGTTGATGTGGGATGCTTGATGCTTGCCACTATGGTTCCGGAGCTTCAAAGAGATCTGGAACACATGGAGGCTTATGAGATGATTGTGCATCTTAAGGAAATGTTCCAGCAACAGGCAAGGCAAGAGAGGTATGAGACCACTAAGGCCTTACATTCCTGCAAGATGGCTGAAGGTGCATCAGTCAGTACTTATGTCCTAAAGATGAAAGGGTACATTGATCACCTTGAGAGGCTTGGATTTCCCATAAGTCAGGAGTTAGCTACAGATTTGATCTTGAACTCACTCCCGGAAAGTTATGACCAGTTTGTCATGAACTACAACATGAACAACATGGAGAAATCTATTTCTGAACTGCATGGGATGCTTAAAACTGCTGAGCCGACTGTTAAGAAGAAGCCCAGTACAGTTTTAATGGTTCAGAAAGGAAAGGGTATGAAAAAGAAAGGCAAGGGCAACGGCAAGGGTCATGGCTCATCTGGTAAGACCAAAGAGTCAGGCAAGCCCGAAACCAAGCCTGCACCAAAGAAGGCAAAGCCTCCAAAGGAAGGAGTTTGCTTCTTCTGCAATGAACCGGGTCATTGGAAGAGGAATTGCAAACTCTACCTTGAAGATCTGAAAAAGAACAAGAAGGATAGCGGGGCTATCGCTTCAGGTATTTATGTTATAGGCATTCATCTCTCTACTTCCACTACATGGGTATTAGATACTGCATGTGGTTCTCACATTTGTACAAATGTGCAGGGCCTAAAGGACAGTAGAAAGCTGAAAAAGGGCGAAGTTGACCTACGAGTTGGAAATAGAGCAAAGGTTGCTGCTCTAGCTGTAGGCACTTATGAATTAGTTCTGCCCACTGGGCTTTTGTTAGTTTTGAACAATTGCTATTATGTTCCTGCTTTGAGTAGTAACATTGTTTCTCTTTCTTATTTGGATAAGGAAGGTTACACTTCCATTTCTGGGAATGGTAAATGTTCTATTTATCGTAATGATATTTTCTATGCTCATGGTGATTTGCATGTTGATCATTACATATTAAACTTGGAACAACCCAATCATGGAAATATCTATAACATAACCGCCAAAAGGGTCAAACCAAATGATTTGAATCCGACATACCTCTGGCACTGTCGTCTGGGCCATATAAATGAGAAACGCATTTCTAAACTCCATCAAGATGGATTTCTCAACTCATTTGATTTTGAATCATATGATACTTGCGAATCTTGTTTGTTAGGAAAGATGACAAAGTCGCCTTTCACTGGACACAGTGAGAGGGCCACCGATTTGTTGGGCCTCATACATACAGATGTGTGTGGACCGATGAATACAAATGCCAGAAGAGGTTATTCGTACTTTATTACATTCATAGATGATTTCAGTAGATATGGCTACGTCTATCTAATGAAACATAAATCCGAATCTTTTGAAATGTTAAAGATATTTCAAAATGAAGTACAAAACCAGCTTGGTAAAACAATTAAAGCCCTTCGATCTGATCGAGGTGGTGAATATTTGAGCCAAGAGTTTATCGATCATCTTAGGAATTGTGGAATAGTCTCACAATTGACTCCTCCAGGAACACCACAATGGAATGGGTTTTCTGAACGGAGGAATCGAACACTATTGGATATGGTTCGATCCATGATGAGTCGAACAGATCTTCCACCATCCTTTTGGGGCCACGCCCTAGAGACAGCTGCGTTCACACTGAATCGTGTTCCATCTAAGGCAGTTGAAAAGACTCCGTATGAGATATGGACTGGGAGGAAACCTAGTTTGTCTTTTCTCAAGATTTGGGGATGTGAGGTCTATGTTAAGCAACAAGCCTCAGATAAGTTAGCGCCCAAATCTTCAAAGTGCCTTTTTGTGGGATATCCTAAGGAAACCAAGGGATATTATGTCTACAACCCCACTGATAACAAAGTGTTTGTTGTCAGAAATGGTATCTTTCTAGAACGAGAATTTATCTCTAAAAGAACCACTGGGAGCAAGGTACACCTCGAAGAAGTTCGAGAGTCACAAGACGCCACAGAACTAGAGATGGAAAGTAGAGAAGACTCACAAGAAGTTGTTGAGACTCCTCAAGTCACGTAAGGCCTAAGGCGATCTAATAGGGCACGACTTCAGCCTCAGAGATATGGATTTCTGATTTCTGATAGTCGTGATGTGTTGCTCATTGAGCATAATGAGCCCACTACCTATCAAGAAGCTATAGTGGGACCAAACTCTGAGAAATGGCTTAATGCCATGAAGTCTGAGATGCAATCCATGTACGATAATAAGGTATGGACCTTAGTCGACCCGCCTGAAGGTGTAAAAACCGTCGGGTGCAAGTGGGTTTTTAAAGAGAAAACTGACATGGATGGCAATGTAAATGTCTTCAAGGCACGACTGGTTGCAAAAGGATTTACTCAAACTCATGGCGTGGACTATGATGAGACCTTTTCCCCAGTTGCAATGGCCAAATCAATCAGAATCCTCCTTGCCATTGCAGCATATTATGACTATGAAATATGGCAGATGGACGTCAAGACAGCCTTCCTTAATGGAAAGCTCCTTGAGGATGTGTACATGACACAACCTGAAGGTTTTGTGCGTTCTGAGGACTCTGGTAAGGTATGCAAGCTTCAAAGGTCCATTTATGGACTGAAGCAAGCATCTCGGAGTTGGAATCATCGTTTTGATGAAGTAGTCAAAGAGTTTGGATTTCTTCAAAATATTGGTGAACCTTGTGTGTACAAAAAGGTTAGTGGGAGCACAGTTGTGTTTTTGGTACTCTATGTCGATGACATCCTACTCATTGGGAATGACATTCCTACCTTGCAGATTGTCAAGTCTTGGTTAGGAAAATCTTTCTCGATGAAAGACTTGGGTGAAGCCACCTACATCCTAGGAATTAGGATCTATAGAGATAGATCTGAAAGGCTTCTAGGACTGAGTCAGAGCACATATATAGACAAGATACTGCATAGGTTCAGTATGCAGGAATCAAAAAGGGGTTTCATACCCATGTCTCATGGTATTCACCTCAGCAAGGATTTGTGTCCTAGTACACCAGATCAGCGAGGTCGCATGAGTAAGATTCCATATGCCTCGTCCATAGGATCTATCATGTACGCCATGTTATGTACTCGACCGGATGTCTCGTTTGCCTTAAGTATGACTAGCAGATATCAACAGGACCCTGGTGAGGGCCATTGGACTGCTGTCAAGAATATCCTTAAGTACTTAAGAAGGACTAAGGACTTATTCTTGGTCTATGGTGGATTGGATGACGAGCTCTATGTAACTGGTTACACAGATGCAAGTTTCCAAACTGACCAGAATGACCAGAAATCGCAATCTGGATACATATTCCTCCTGAATAATGGAGCAGTAAGCTGGAAGAGCTCTAAGCAGAGCACTGTAGCAGATTCTGCAACGGAAGCTGAGTACATAGCAGCATCTGATGCAGCTAAGGAGGCCGTTTGGATCAGGAAGTTCATTACTGAACTAGGGGTGGTATCGACCATCTCAGATCCAATAACTTTGTTCTGTGACAATAGTAGTGACATTGCACAGGCCAAAGAGCCTAGGTCACATCAAAGGACCAAGCATATACTCAGGCGATTTCATCTCATCAGAGAAATCAATGATAGAGGTGATATAAAAATATGCAAGGTAGCAGGAGAAGACAATGATGCTGATCCTCTAACAAAACGCTTGTCCAGGCAAAACATGAGCGTCATGTTAGGTCAATAGGATTGAGACAAATTAATGATTGTTCCTAGTACAAGTGGGAGGATGTTGGAAATTGTGCCCTAGGGGCCAATCATTGTATCAGGTTATCATATTATTTGCATGTTTACTATGATGACAATCCTTGGATAACTCGTAATCTTATCCTAAATGTCCCTGGTCGGTCATCTATGTGGGAGCAGAGATGAAATAAGACCAGTATGACTTTGAAGATATATAGAGATATAAATCAAAGTCATAAGCACATGTAAGAGTACAGGGTGTTGGACCGACCCGCTATGAGAGAGCTGCATGGGTCAAGTCATAAGCTTCTCTCATATACAAGCCATGTCACTATGCCCTTTGACCTGAGATCATCATGGATTCCTACATGACAAACGCTCAGCTTTGACCTAGTCAAAAGTCACTTTTGACCGAGTGATCATAAAGGCTATGCTCGGGCTTAGTGGTTTTTCATGCGGAGGAATGTGAATGGTCAAGATGGAATTTGTCCCTCACATTCGTAGAGAGATATTACTGGGCCCCTCGATGAGTGAGTCTGAGAAATGTATGGCCTTACTGGAATGGAAGGGTAGTTCCATTTCTATATTCAGACTACTCAGGGATCGAGAAAGTAACGGTCAGGAATAGGAGGATGACGTTCTCCATGCCTCATCCTTGACCGAAATATCGTGTGACAAAAGGGACGTGATATGGTTGTATGAAAGGTTACATCGTTTATCGATCCTCATATGTTTTGGGTAGTCGTAATGCCTTGCTAGAGACCGCTTACGACTTGTGGGTCAGTATAGTAACTGGGCCACTGCCAACTTCATATGGGCCTACAGGGTCGCACACAAAACAGCCCAATGCGAGCTATGATGTCCAGATTCATTGAATCTAAGAGATGTCTAAATTCAATGAATAATCTAGGGTGGATATATATATTTTATATATATATATAAATTAGTTTATATATATATTATATAAATAATATAAGAGATATTTGTAAGATTTAATTTATAAGGATAAATTAAATCTCTATCATTTTTGAATTTGAATTTAAATGGATATGATCTATTTGAATTTGAAATTCAAATTGATAAGATATCTCAAATTTGATTTATGAGAATAAATCAAATATAATTCTGTCTTATTTTATTTTAAATTAAATAAATAGGTGAATTAAATCTGTGGGACGGATTTAATATTAACCATATTTATTTAATCAGTTTCTTATTAAATTATGCAATATATGATATTGTATTAATTCAGAATTAATATAAGATTAATTCTGAAGCCCGGCCCTATTAGAAGCCCGATAGCTTCCTATATATTTGACATTAGGAGCTAGGGTTCTAGAGAAAAAAAAAGATCTCTTCACACACATTCAGTCGTGAGAAAAGGGGGCAGGGAGAGTGCAAAAGGTTTGCAGATAAGAAACTGCCGAGATAGAGACGGTGAGGACGGAATCTCTAGAAAGCCCTAGAGGGACAAGAGGCGCTAGCACGTCGTTCGCAATTGGAATGCTGTTCGTGTGGATACCGGTAGAGGAAGCCGATCTGAGCTGTCGACTTCTACGATACGGCCAGACACGAAGAAAGGTCGCGACCAGAACACACTTAGGTCGCGACCAAACGGGCATCTGAACGTCAGAAATCCGAAAAGAGGAGACAGGTCGCGACGTGAAGTTGAAGAGGTCGCGACTAAAAGCTCTAGAGGCGACAGGTCGCGACTAGAAGCAGAGTAGGTCGCGACTACAAACTCTAGAGGCGACAGGTCGCGACTAGAAGCAGAGTAGGTCGCGACTGAAAGTTCCAGAGGTGAGGAGTCGCGACTAGTGGACATTGAGGTCGCGACCAAAGCTCGAGTACCGAAGGTAACACTTCTTTCTCCTTGACTTAAACACATTCGGTAGATCCTGGCTGGGAATGGAAAAATTTTTTAAAGTTAATTTCCGCTGCGTGTCTTCCAATTCCCTTCATACCCCTGAGTGCCCTTTCTTGCGTATCTTAGCCCTAAGGGTAAAATCGTCATTTTACACCTTTCTGTACCCTGTAAGGGTATATACTGACTCTGAGTAACTTTATCTGTATGTACCTTGGCTCCTGGGCCTGTCCAGAATGACCAAAATACCCTCCATTCATCTATTACTCTTTAGTACAACACAGAGATATTTTTGTAATTTCACACTTTTTCGGGGTTTTGCCGGACACTGGCCCACCTATCAGTCCAAGGGTCTTACTGGGCCTCTGTTGGCGCCATTATTGGGCCTCTCAGGGTCCATTACCTTCATAGCACGCATTACGAGGAATCCTCCCTTGTCCATGATTATTGAATATTTTATCTAGTATTCACCGTTTATACACATATCCGGACACCGGCTCCTTCTATCCGATACACTAGCCTGCTGTGTTCAGGCATCCCTGTGAGTCATATCAGTCATCTGACTGAGATCATCCGAACTCATTCAGTCCCTTTTCAAATACTGATAAATTTCCCTATCGGATACCCGGAGGCCTCACACTCCCGTCTGGATTTTCTAATTTGCAAATAACTTTTTCTACAGGCCTCCTATCGGTATTCTGTCAGTTTCCCGACATCCGCCCCATAAGGACGCATCATCCTGTATTTTCTCACTTAGATCTGAAATCTAGGATATCCGGTAGGAATTTTTATAACTTTTAGACGATCAGATCATTTCTGGCTATCTGAAGTCTTGAAAAATTCCTGTATTAAGCCAGATTACTGAGCGTCACTTGCTCTCTTTACCGGTGAAATCTGGGACTGAAATGCTTTCGGACAGTCCAAACCACTTCCGGCCTGACTTTCTTTAATTACAATTTAGCCCCAGGGAACTTTTCTTCTTTTCATTTAAGTCCCTTTCTATTTGGCTAAAATTACACTTAAGGACCCCACCTTTTTGTCTACTTCTCTTTTTGGCCTTGCACTTTTTCATAGTTGCATCTAAGTCCTTCCATTTCCTTTCTTTACTTTACTAGGTCTAGGGGCATTATTGTCTTTTCATATCTTCCCAGAGTATTCTCTGGCTCTGGTCAACTATCCAGATACACTTTATTGACTATCTAACCTTAGCCAAATGACCAAAATACCCTTTACTCATTCTTCAGTTATTCTCTAACATAAGGGCATTTTCGTCATTTTGCACCTTTTTCCCGAACACCAGCCCCTCTTACCACTGAACTGATATTATGGGCCTGGGTCTTCCCTGGTGTCACTACGGGCCTTAGAAAACACTGTATGGTCTTTGGCCATAGTCCGATCATCTCTATTCGGACTGCTCTTCCTTTACCGATTATAACTGTAAATTCCCATCTTCGAGAACTTTTACAGAAAAATCGGGACCTCAAATCAAAATTCTGTGTCGCGTCATTCAACTCGGAATCCTTTTCTCTATCTCCCGGTATTTTCATATATTTTATCCGGACCAGGCTATTTTTGCCTGAAAGTACGCTTCCGCGCACACTTTTCAAAAATGACCATTCTACCCTTGGTCACATTTCTAATTCTTTCATATACATAGAGACCTCATATGCACATTTCACAGTTCAGTGAAATGATCAGCATAATTTTCTCTATTTTTTGGCAAAATATGGTACTCATCAGCTACCAGCCTGATCTTTCCCATAATTACGATTATGCCCTTGAATTCTCCTTCTGGCATCTCTAGGCCTAAAAATTAGGGTGTTACAGTTCACGCGCGCACTGTACACATCAGCACACTCTATCTGAACAGAATGAGCAAGTTGCTAATAGTAAGTGGGAAGCATGTGCTGAACAGAATACCAGATCATGTGATGACAGCTGGAGATGGAAGGCATCTGGATAGCTCCATTGATTCACTCATGCATTTTAGACTTCTTATATATCACATCATACGCACATCATTCATCATCATATATACATTCCCATACATTCTAACATACAATTCGGATATACCATACACACGCATCAATCCATTCATTCCATCCAGATTCCATTTTCACGCATTCATCTTCTTCTCCATTTTTATTTCTTTTCGGCAGCTTTGCTCTGTTCTAGTTAATAGAACCAGAGCAAAGTTCTACAGCTCATCATCTTCATTTTCTCCTGTCATTTCCACATGACTACTGTTGTTGTACTGATTGTTGCTGCTGGAGTTCAGATAGCAATGCAAGGCTGAGCTACTGTGCTTCCCTGGAGATGACACCAAACTAGAGTCCTTCAAGCTTAACAGGGAATAGATGACACCAAACTAGAGTCCTTCAAGCTTAACAGGGAATAGATGACACCAAACTAGAGTCCTTTAAGTTAGATTTAACTATATCTAGTTGATGTATTCACTTCTGGTTTATTGATTCAATTAGAGTAATAGATGACAAGGAATTAGGAACCGAGTTGGATTCTTTCTTCCTATAGTAATGATCATTTGATTAATATTCATATTCTATTATTCTAAGTTGAACAATTCTTATTCTCTATTAATCTCTGTGAGTTGTAATGTTAATTGAGATTTAGCTAGCGAGTTGTTAGCTAACCTATTCTAGTTCAATTGATTAACTCTTGATATTCTGAGGATAATGAAGGTAAGGCAATTTCCAAGGGAACACACTTGTCATTATTCATTCATCTCATCATTATAAACACTTAAAATCAGAAACAATAGCATAGACTTTAATTCAGTCCTTAGTTGATAGTCCAAAACACAACTCATCTGCTTAAATTGTTAAATTTTGGCTCTATAGATTAATTAGGAACTCTAACATCCATTAGCTCTTTGTGATCCGACCTAGGTTAGCCTCCACTTACTATTGGTTAGCTTAGTTTTGTTTGATAATTAGAAACGACAGTTATCACAAGCTAGTACTAGAGAACTTTTTACACACTTACAGAATTGAATGAAAAGTCATTACACACCTCAACATTGAATACGAATTCTAGAATGCCTACTTTTATCGAGAGTGTGTTTCTAGCTTCTACGAGCATACTTTTATCACTATTCTAGAATTGAATACAAAGTCACTGACAGTCTCAACATTCAATTTTGAATCTACAATGCCCAGTTCCATTGCAGAATTCAAGTATATCCGTCACGAATCAGTGAGCTAGTATTTCTAGCTAGAACTAGGGAACTTTGCGCACAGCTACTGACTATAGAGAAAAATCACCACCCACCTCAACCTTCAATGGGCACCACAGAATGCCCACTTTTACTGCGAACTTCACCAATATTCATCCTGACAAGTTATGTACCTGCCTTAGATGGTACTAGGGAACTTCTAACTCTCATACAGATTTGATTGAAAACTCACCACCCAACTGAACTTTCAACGGGCAATCTAAAATGTCCACTTTTATTGCAAAAGTCATGCATATTCGTCGTCAACGACGGATCAAGTCTTCCCAGATAGTACTATGGAACTTTTTACACACTTACAGAATTGAATGAAAAGTCATTATGTAACATCCTAGAATTTTCCTAGCCGAAAACCCTAAGTTTCTAGCTAAGGAAATGATTAGAGAAATGTAAATGGTATGACTGATTAAATAAAGGATCAAATTGTAAAGTTAGAAAGTATTATGGCCAAAAGTCCAAAGTAGACAAAACTTGAGGGACTAAACTGCAAATATGAAAAGGTCAAGGGACCTAAATGTGATTTGTGAAAATTCACAAAAATTGTACTTTCAACCCAAAATAGCCCGGTACGGATTTAAGATATGAAAATACTGGGAGATAAAGCACAAAATTTCGGGTTGAATGAGTGACATCAGAATTTTGATTTTAGGTCCCGATTAATTGATAAAAATTCGGTAAGTCTGGGAAAATAACCTGGAATTTTTAGGAGACTGACTGGACTTCAGAATTCTGTGAGATTATGATAGAAGATACTTTGTGAATTATGGGAGATTGTAAACAAGACCACACTCCTAAAAGAGGTCCAGATAATTTTAAATAGAATTTTAAAGGAATTTTAGGAGCTTGTCTACCGCTCTAAAAAAATAGGATTTTATTCGTTGAAGGACAGATCTAAACTGAAAACCATGAAATTTTACCAGGAGGCTTAGAATAAATTTAGATGGGTTATTATGGGCCAACTCAAAGTCCAATAGCCAGAATGAGCCCAAACTAAAATAGGGGCACAATTGTAATTTCGGGAAATTTCGGTCCGAAAATGGCAGTTTTGAAAAATATTCAGAAAAATCCTAATAAATTTCATAAAATGGAAAATGAGGTTCTAAGACATTTTTATAAAGGGGAAATGACAAAAATACCCCTATATGAATTTTTATCGTATTATAGTTTCTTTTAAGGTATCCGAAAAAATTAAGTATTAGGACTATAAAAAGATCTCAGAAAAATATGAGAAAATGGAGATAAATATTTAAAGTGTCAATAATGATTTTAGATATGTTAGACAGGGTCAGAGAGTGTTCTAGAAAATATCATGCCATTAAATAATTTATTTTTCCCGAAAATCCCCCGAATCGGTACCGGTTAATACCGAAAAATTAAAGAAAAATCCTAGAAGCTCCAAGAAGGTCCAAGAAACTCCATGAAGCCTCAAGACTTATTGATTTGGTGCTAAATGGTGAGGGAGAAGGAAAAAGAAGATGACAACTCAAAAGTTGTCATAATTACAATGAAAAAGGAGGTTAAATTCTAACCCTTGGATCAAGCTTTTAGGAATTGGATCTTAGCCCTTGATTCCCCTCAAATTTTCCTATACATACCCCCTCCAAAGAATTCAATTTCGTGCAGCCCTCTTTACATAGGAGAAACTCTTGTCAATTCAAAACTCAAGCCAAAAACAAAGCTTCCAACCTCCCAAAGTTCAAGGATACTAAGGTAAGCATACTTCCAAGCTTTTAATGATTTGTTTGGAAGTTTGATTTATGGTTTTTAAGGTTTGGGAACCATGAATTTATAAGGGTAGATTCTGCCCAAATTAGGAAAAGATGAAAGTCATGATAAGGATAGCAAAGACAAGTTGAAAAGGAAAAGATTTAACATGTTTTAGTTCATGGAATCAATGGTTTCTTGGAATTGTTCTTGAACTACCTTGCTGTCCAGATTTATGCACTTTGTTCTAGGGTTGAGATATGATGATTTTAAGGCCTCCAAGGTGTTCAAAATGCAATTTTGTGTAGGGCATAGTAGGGAGACCCTAAGTGGAAGCCTTAAACATCAAAATGGAAGTTCTAGAAAACCCTAAGTTGTAATTTTCGTTTCTGTCCGTACGGACAGTATAGGAGATGAAGCAATTTCAAAATTTGAATCACACCATTGGATTCCTTAGCCAAAATTATGTAGGATAGGATCCCAAGAGTTAATGTTAGTGCTTGGGATAAATAAAACCCTAATTGCATTCAAGAAAGGGTAGTTAGGATTTTTAAGTTTGGATTATGTTTGAGAAGTGTAATGACATGAAATTGTTGTTCAATAATTAGGATTTTAAATTTGTGCACCTAAAGAACTTCAAGTCAACAAGGAAAGACAAGGATCTCCAAGAGGTAGAAGCAAGTCTAACTTTATCATTGTCTTGTAATTATTTTTTGGTCTTGTTGTTTATGATGTTTGGTTGAGCATGATATTATGTGATGATGTGCAAGCTTGATGGGCTTGATTATGTGGTAATCTCCTTGCTAAGATGTCATGACAAATGCATGTTAGAGAATGCAAAAAATATGAGAATGAATGTGTGGCTCCCATATCATATAACATGCTTTAAATAATACTTGATGATGTTAAAGTTGTGTTGAATGCTATTGGGATTTCTTTGGAAATCTCACTCTTTTTCATATTAAACCATGGTAGGTGCTGAGCATTGAAGAGGTAAAGAGCCAATTGATGGTGTTTGAAGTATGCTTGGTTGTGTTAGATACACTTATATTATGTAAATATGGAACAAAGAGTACTTAATGTAAGTTCTGTTAGAAGGCAGTGAGCTTTACAACATATTTTGGATATGGTATTGTATGAATTAAATGTTGAAATTTAGTATGATTAAAGTTGACATCTTAATCTTTAAATAGACACCAAGTACGTCCAATTTGGATAAAAAACGAATTTATGGTGAATTTTCAAACTTAAGAGTTGGATTCTGGAAAACTGGAAAATTACCATATGAACAGTATATGTTTACGAATTTTTTTGGAATGTTGTAGTTGCGCTTCAACCTATTTATTATTTTTCCCATAAATAGGTTTTAAATATATTTCAGTAGGAATTGGAATCACCTCATTTGGAGTTTTCTAGATTTAAATATGAATTTCTAAAGTTTGGGAAAAAACTGAAAAGTGCTATATGAACAGTACCCGAGAGAGATTTTCAACAATTTCAGATCTTTGATTCCAACTTTAATTGATCCTAAAGTGGTTCCAAAGGCTACTAATGGATCATATATGGGTATTAAAGTAAGGATGCGATATTTTGGTATCAGGGCAAAAGATTCTAGCTCTGGTTGTAGTTTAGTTAAAAGTTAGTAGAATTAGTCAAAAGTTTAATTGTTAATTTTGGGATAAATTTACATTTGGATTAAACTTTTGCAGGATTAGAGATGGATGATCATCACCAGGGATTGAATGACCCTATAAATGATGAGAACGGTGAACAGCTAGAGCCTATTCCAAATGAAGTTGGGAACCAGACATAGAAGGGGAACCTGAGGGAGAGCTATGGGCAGAGGAAATCCCAGAGATGGATATTCCAGAGGGTATGGAAATGGAGGAGGATCTAGAAGAGGATCTAGAACCCTTGAAAGAGGACCTAGAATTTGTTGAGAATGAATATGATGATAATGATAATGACTCTATCCAATCCACTATTACTTTTGAGCGGATAGAGACTCCACCTTGAATTTCCACTATCCCCAACCCAGTTCCTAGATCCTCAGATAACCTAACTAGGCCAACCCACATACCAGAATATATGCTACCCCAGTTTGATCCTGATATGCATTTCCTGACCAAACCTAGAGATTCTGAAGACTTTTATGGTCTAAGATATAAGGGTATCTTGAGAAGGCCCGATGAAGCTGGACCTAGTAGAACAAAACCAGTAGAGCCTGATATCCTTGGATCAAATAAATTAAATACCCCTGGACCTAGTAAGCCTGCTTTCCTTGATGGTGATAGATTAGTCCCTCTAAGACAGATAAAGCCTGTTCCAGTCTATCGTTTGTGGAGGGATGACTACCAAACATATGAACAGTTGCTGGCACAAATGAAATGGTTCAGGAGGTATATCCGGAAGGACGGAACACAAAGTTTAAACGTCTATCTAGATTATTTTCAACTGGTGAGATAGTTCTACCGTACTCTTATAGTGGACCGGGTTCCAGTGGACCCCAGGATGTTTGTAGCTACCATGATCCACGTTCTCCTAACTACGGAGAAATGGAGCAAGCGTATTACAGAGCTAAAGTACATGGGTGTTGATGAAGTTGAGGCATGGATTCGAGATCTAGAAGCCTTTACAATATTTTATTACTTAAATCAGATGTGAATTTATAGTAGGTTATGTCAGAGACTACTTGAAACAGATATGTAGACTGCTTTACTTGATGTACATAATGTAATTAAAACTTAATGCACTAACTGTTGATGCATAATGATATATGGGTTGTAGTACTTACTCTTGTTGCTCCCTCTCTCTATATATAATTTAGATAAAGGATAGTTAAATCATGGTGAGAACCAGGAGAAATCAATCATCTGAAAGGAATCCAGCTAGTGAAGTTGGTGCCTCTTCTGATCCATTATAGTTGATTTTGAATCGTCATGAGCAACAATAGAAGACGATAGAGGAAGTAAGAACAAGGCAGACCTAGCAAGAGCAAGATCGAGATGCTACAATAGCCACAGCTGTAGCGGCAACAATAAGAAATATAACTCAGCCCCAGCCTGAGACTACTTCTATACCAGAACTAGCAGCTATACCAGAGGTCACAACTATACCCCAGCCTCAGGTGGTACCCCAGCCAGCAGTAAATCCCGATAGTATCCAACAATGGATGACGCGATTTTGTAAACATCATCCACCTGCTTTTGACAGAACATTCGATGTACAAGCAGCCGAGGAATGGATAAATCAGTTGGAGAAGATCTTTAAGGTCTTAGATTGTCCATCTGAGAAAAAAGCACAGATGGCAATATACCAGCTGGAAAAAGATGCAGATCGGTGGTGGAGGAACACCGAACTTCTCTTACAGTCCCGAAATACTCCTGTTACGTGGAAAATATTTCTAGAACAGTTCTATGAGAAATATTTTCCCCAATCAGTCAGAGACCAACGAGAGGCCAAATTTCTTGTGCTGAAGCAATAAGAAAAGGAACCTTTCGATGAATACTTGTCAAAGTTTATCCACTTATCCCATTACTCTACCTACCTCCGTAAGATAGATGACGAAAGATGGATGACAGAAAGACTAATCAGGGGTTTAAACTCAGTAATGAGAGAGAAGGTTACCCCTCATCAATACCAGCAATTCAACAGGGCAGTGGAAGTATGCCGGTTGATCGAAAATAGTATAAAGCACCAATTACTATATAAGCCAAACTCCAGGGAGGATAGACCCCCAGAGAGAAATAATCAAGGAAGGGGTTTTGCTGGTAATAGTAGTAGTAGTGGTGACAAAAAGAGAAAGCGTCTATGGAATAATAAGAAGACACGTAAAAGAGACGGCAACCAAAGAGGAGGTCGTAATAAAGGAGGCCCAGGAAATCGACCACAAGAAGGTAAAGTATGTGACATCTGTGGGAAAAATCATGGGGATAGACCGTGCTGGTATGGTCAGAATATTTGCTATACCTGCAGGGAAGCCAGGGCATTTCTCCCGCGAGTGTCCATAGAATGTGGAAAATCCCAGGCCTCAAACTCAAGGAAGGGTATTTGCACTTAATCAGGAGGAGGCAAGAAGGTCACCTGACATGATTCAAGGTACGATCAGTATCAATAATCATTTTGTATTAGCGATGTTCGATTCGGGTTCCAGTCACTCATTTATATCATATAACTGTGCTACACGGTTGGGCTTAACTATTAGCCAACTTCATTATGATATATATGTGACAACTCCAACTGATGCTAGAGTAGTAACTTCTGATGTTTGTTTGAATTGTATTGTGCAATATGATCATTGTTGTGCTACTCTAGACTTGATATGTATGCCCTTCTGTGAGATTGATGTAATAATTGGGTTAAACTGGTTAGCTTCCCAAAACATATTGTTGGACTATAAAAGCAAAACCCTAGTATTACCCCCGAAGGCAACTATCCCTAGTATAGAAATCAGATTGAACTTCATCACTAAGGGGCAAGTGATCAGAGATTTGCGCAAGGGATATCAGGGGTACATCATTTTCTTCTCTATGCAAGCAGAGGTTGAAGAAGGAATTGAACAAATCCCTGTAGTTAAGGAATTTCCTGAAGTGTTTCCAAAGGAAATTCAAGGGTTTCCATTTGAACATGAAGTGGAATTTACGATTGACTTAGTGCCTGGAGCAGAACCAATCTCTAAAGCCCCTTACAGGATGGCTCCTAATGAAATAATAGAGTTGAAGAAGCAGATTGAGGAGTTGTTGGAAAAGGGTTTTATTCGACCTAGTGTGTCACCTTGGGGTGCTCCAGTACTATTTGTGAAGAAGAAAGATGGTAGCTTAAGGCTATGTATAGATTATCGAGAGCTGAATAAGATCACAATTGAGAACAAATATCCTCTTCCTCGAATTGATGATCTTTTGGATCAACTGGATGGAGCAACAGTATTCTCAAAAATAGACCTGAGATCAGGCTATCATCAGCTCCGGATTAAGCCATAAGATATTCGCAAGACTGCATTCAGGACTCGCTATGGGCATTTTGAATTTCTAGTGATGACCTTTGGTCTCACAAATGCGCCTGCAATCTTCATGGACTATATGAATCGAATCTTCAGGCCGTACTTAGATCAGTTTGTTGTGGTCTTCATTGATGACATTCTAGTGTATTCCAAATCTTCAATGGAGCATGAAAGGTACTTGAGGATCGTCCTGAGTACACTGAAAGAGAAGCAGCTCTACGCCAAGCTAAGCAAGTGTGAATTTTGGCTTCATAAAGTCAAATTTCTCGGTCACGTCATATCCCAAGAGGGAGTGGCTGTGGATCCTAGCAAGATTGAAGCAGTAGTTAGCTGGGAACAACCGAAGACGGTGATAGAGATTAGAAGTTTCTTAGGCTTGGCTGGGTACTACAGGAGGTTCATCAAGCACTTTTCTTGACTCGCTCTTTCGCTAACAAAGCTCACTAGAAAGAATCAGCCATTCGTGTGGGATGAGAAGTGCGAGGCCAGTTTTCAAGAATTGAAGAAGAAATTAACCTCTACCCCAGTGCTAATCATTCCAGACCCGAAAGAACCCTATGTCGTTTACACTGATACTAGTAAGCAGGGGTTAGGGTGTGTTTTGATGCAGCAGGGGAGAGTGGTGGCCTATGCATCTCGACAACTAAAAACTCATGAAGAGAACTATCCCACTCACGACTTGGAGCTAGCAGCGGTGGTATATGCTTTGAAGATATGGAGGCACTACTTGTACGGAGCGACTATTGAGTTGTTTTGTGACCCCAAGTGTCACATCCTTATTTTTATACATCTTAAGGACCATTCAGTAGCACTTAGAACCACTTTCAGGGTCATTGAAGTCTAAACTCTTAATCTGGAATTTTATTCATATCGGGTACTGTTCACTATGGCAAATTCCAGATGAGTGACCTGACTTTGAAAATTCATAACTAATTCTAGAAAAATAGAAATGAAGTGGTTCAAATTGATACATTAATATAACATAAGTATATTTCAGGTAAAAATCATTGGTTGACCATTCCTTGACAAATTCAACGTGGGTCAATGTTTCAATTTTACTGTTCATCCAATGACTTTCTCCTGAATCCAGCGTTCTGGTCCCAACTTTAACAATTTATATCTTTTCGTGTATACATCCAAATGAGGTACTCTATATATAAAATTAAATCTTAGGATGTATAATATTTACCATAAAAATATCATACATTTATTCAACCATTCTCTATTTTTAAAGATTTATCAAACATGCATAGGTCTCCACGGGTTACTGTTCACAAGGCCATTTTTCAACAACCAACTTTACATATTAGTGCATACATACATCACATATCAGTCAAACATGCCAGATAACAATTATTATTAAATAATCTACTGTTATATATCAGTGCATGTTTAACATTCTCATATTTCTGTTACACTTTCCGTTGTTTAAAATCCGGCAGCATAACTGCTACATTCCGTCTGTAAAAAGTAACCGATCTTGTACAGATTCGGTAATTCCCGTAGGAGCTACCATTCTACGTAAGTACCCAGGAAAGACTGGATGAACTTGCTAGGTCCACTCACTTCCAGCCTCCTTAGACAGCACCTACGTACACAGTACGTATCAGTTCCTTTCTTTGTTTCTGCTTTGTTGCCAGAATTTCGGCAGCCTATCGGCGTCTCCTAAAATTTCCAAATTCTATTTTGACAGAACCTCCCCTGTAATGTTATATATGGGAATGAGATTCAAAAGAATCCCAGTAGCAACAATCATAACAATATATGTAATGCAGTGTGACAGTGCCTGCTTGTGATTGTGTACAAATAAGTATGCTGCATGCTTCAATATTCAATAACATATGATCATAGCATTGTAATAGAGCTTCAAGCATAACATATAAGATAACAATCCAACCAAACAATAGCACAACAATTCATAAAGACATTACATAAAAGCTAAGATTAGTTACTACCTTGAAAGCAAAACTTCAGAACTTCTCTACTGCTTCCCACTTCACCAGAACTTCCTTTCTTCTTTTTTTTCTCACTTTCTCTCTCAAGCACTTCCTTATCTCTCTAAATGCACCTTAGGCCGTGGGAATGAAGAGCTAGGGGGTATTTATAGTTTCCTTCAATGGTATTCTTGTAATTTTGAAGCCATCTGATCATGTGGTCCTGGTTTTTCCGGAATTTCCTATTTTTCTTTATTCCTTTTACTACATCATGCATGACATCACTCAATGCCAACTCATGGGACACCTCACCTCTCCCACATTCTTCACATGGCACAATTGCAAGCTCTTGGGACACCTCATCAGCTGACTCAGCAGTTCCAGTCCAATCCAGTACCGGTCCGGTCCGATTTCCCACAAACTGGACTCACCGGCTAAGATTATGCCACATGTCCTTAACTTTTTCTTTCTCCTCTATGTTGGCGCCATGTGTCATCTTGCTGGCACTTGTCACGCCATCCAATGCTATCCAGATAAGTCCAGGACTTTATCTGATCACCTCCTCGGTTATCGTGCCGACTGAGTAACTTTACTTCATTGAAACAGCATTAAAATAGTATTTTAATACCACTTTTTCCCACATACTCCATGGGCTACGTTTTTGGGCCTTGGAATATTATCTTGGGTCTCTGATCAAGCTCAAGTACTCTGATAGCTCGATTCCCAAGAAACAGCCCTTGGCAAATTACCAAAATACCCCTGGGTGCCCATTGTTGTACCATTTTAACCCTAAGGGCAAAACTATCATTTTACACCTTTCTATACTTTATCAGAGCATATACTGACTCTGATTAACTTCATCTGTATATGTCTTGGCCTCTAGGCCTGTCCAGAATGACCAAAATGCCCTTCATACGCCTATTACCCCTTTCGTACAACATAGGGGCATTTTCATAATTTCGCACTTTTCTGGGGTTCTGCCGGACATTGGCCCACCTATCAGTCCAAGAGTCTTATTGGGCCTTTGTTGGCGCCATTATTGGGCCTTTCTGGGTCCATCACCTGTATGGCACGTATTTCGAGGAATCTTCCTCGACACAGTTCACTGAATATTTTATTATTATTTACCGTTTATACACATTTCCGGACACCGGCTCCTTTTGTCAGATACACTGCCCTACTGTGTTTGGGTAGCCATTTGGGTCATAACGGGCATCTGACTGTTGTTACCTGACCTTATTCAGTCTTAGTTTAAATACCGATAAATCTCCCTATCAGATCCTTGGAGGCCTCATACTCCCATCTGGATTTTCTAATTTGTGAATAACTTTTTCTACAGACCTCCTATCGGTATTCTGTCAGTTTCCTGACATCCGCCCCATAAGGGTGCATCATCCTGTAATTTCTCACTTATATCTGAAATCTAGGGTATCCGGTATAAATTTTTATAACTTTTGGACGATCAGTCCATTTCTGGCTATCTGGAGTCTTCAAAAATTCTAGTATTAGGCTGGATTACCCAGCGTCACTTGCCCTACCTTCTGGTAGAATATGGGGCTGATCGGAGTACGATCATTGTTTTGCCTATTTCCGGTCCAAGTTTTCATAATTACACTTTTGACCCAGAAACTTTTCTTCTTTTCATCTAAGTCCCTTTATTTAGCTTAAATTACACTTAAGGACCCCACATTTTTGTCTACCTTTCTTTCCTAACCTTAAACTTTCCTTAATTGCATTTAAGTCCTTTCATTTCCTTTCTTTTGCAATTTAACCCTTTTCTTTACATAAAGGACCACATCTTTTTCCTGAAAAAGAACTCATATATTCCATTTAATCTGTACATAGAAATCAGTACAGAAATTAAGGATATTACATTTCTCTCCCCCTTAAAATAAATTTCGTCCCCGAAATGTACATTACATCTATCCTATTGAAACATTTCAGGATACTTCTCCCTCATCTTTTCTTCTGTTTCCCATGTAGCTTCTTGTTCAGTCAAGCCTTTCCAGATCACTTTAACTAAAGGAATTTGTTTATTCCGCAACTGCTTGACTTTTCTATCAACAATTCACACTGGTCCAACCTCATAGGTCAAGTCATCTCGCAGTGCAACCTCATCTTGCTCAATCACATGAGATGGATCTGGAACATACTTCTTTAATTGGGAAACATGGAACACATCATGTATCTGGCTGAGATTCGGAGGAAGAGCCAACTTGTAGGCTACTGCTCCTATCTTTGAGAGAATTTGGTGAAGGGAATTGGAAGACACGCAGCGGAAATTAACTTTAAAAATTTTTTCCATTCCCAGCCAGGATCTACCGAATGTGTTTAAGTCAAGGAGAAAGAAGTGTTACCTTCGGTTTCGAGCTTTGGTCGCGACCTCAATGTCCACTAGTCGCGACTCCTCGCCTCTGGAACTTTCAGTCGCGACCTCCTCAGCTTTTAGTCGCGACCTCCTCTGCTTCTAGTCGCGATCTGTCGCCTCTGGAGTTGTTAGTCGCGACCTCTTCTGCCTCTAGTCGCGACCGGACGTCTCTGGAGTTTGTAGTCGCGATGTATTCAGCTTCACGTCGTGACCTGTCTCCTCTTTTTGGATTTCTGGCGTTCAGATGCCCGTATGGTCGCGACCTCAGGGTGTTCTGGTCGCGACCTTGCTTCGTGTCTGGTCGTATCGTAGAAGTCGACAGCTCAGATCGGCTTCCTCTACCGGTATCCACACGAACAGCGTTCCAATCGCGAATGACGTGCTAGCGCCTCTTGTCCCTCTAAGGCTTTCTAGAGATTTCGTCCTCACCGTCTCTATCTCGGCAGTTTCTTATGTGCAAACCTTTTGCACTCTCCCTGCCCCCTCTTCTCACGTCTGAATGTGTGTGTAGAGATCTATCTTGTGTGTGGAACCCTAGCTCCTAATGTCAAATATATAGGAAGCTATCGGGCTTCTAATAGGGCCGGGCTTCAGAATTAATCTTATATTAATTCTGAATTAATACAATATCATATATTGCATAATTTAATAAGAAACTGATTAAATAAATATGGTTTATATTAAATCCGTCCCACAGATTTAATTCACCTATTTATTTAATTTAAAATAAAGATAAGACAGAATTATATTTGATTTATTCTCATAAATCAAATTTGAGATATCTTATCAATTTGAATTTCAAATTCAAATAGATCATATCCATTTAAATTCAAATTCAAAATTGATAGAGATTTAATTTATCCTTATAAATTAAATCTTACAAATATCTCTTATATTATTTATATAATATATATATAAACTAATTTATATATATATATATATAAAATATATATCCACCCTAGATTATTCATTGAATTTAGACATCTCTTAGATTCAATGAATCTGGACATCATAGCTCGCATTGGGCTGTTTTGTGTGCGACCCTGTAGGCCCATATGAAGTTGGCAGTGGCCCAGTTACTATACTGACCCACAAGTCGTAAGCGGTCTCTAGCAAGGCATTACGACTACCCAAAACATATGAGGATCGATAAACGATGTAACCTTTCATACAACCATATCACGTCCCTTTTTGTCACACGATATTTCGGTCAAGGATGAGGCATGGTGAACGTCATCCTCCTGTTCCTGACCGTTACTTTCTCGATCCCTGAGTAGTCTGAATATAGAAATGGAACTACCCTTCCATTCCAGTATGGCCATACATTTCTCAGACTCACTCATCGAGGGGCCCAGTAATATCTCTCTACGAATGTGAGGGACAAATTCCATCTTGACCATTCACATTCCTCCGCATGAAAAACCACTAAGCCCGAGCATAGCCTTTATGATCACTCGGTCAAAAGTGACTTTTGACTAGGTCAAAGCTGAGCGTTTGTCATGTAGGAATCCATGATGATCTCAGGTCAAAGGGTATAGTGACATGGCTTGTATATGAGAGAAGCTTATGACTTGACCCATGCAGCTCTCTTATTGCGGGTCGGTCCAACACCCTGTACTCTTACATGTGCTTATGACTTTGATTTATATCTCTATATATCTTCAAAGTCATACTGGTCTTATTTCATCTCTGCTCCCACATAGATGACCGACCAGGGACATTTAGGATAAGATCACGAGTTATCCAAGGATTGTCATCATAGTAAACATGCAAATAATATGATAACTTTATTAAGAAATTCATAAATCAACAATGTTCATAAGATAATGATTGGCCCCTAGGGTACAAAATTTCCAACATTTGGAACGGTCCGATGTATCTTGGATGCAATTTCTTCACTTTGATCGATCGTCCGGCTCCTGTAGTTGGAGTTAACTTAAGGAATACATGTTCTCCTTCTTCAAACTCCAACGGCTTCCTTCTGACATCTGCATAGCTTTTCTGTCTGCTTTGAGCCGTCAACAATCATTTTCTAATTATCACAACCTGCTCTGCAGTTTGATCCACTATATCCGGACCAAGCATTCTTCTCTCGCTCAACTCTAGCCAGCATAAGGGGGATCTACATTTCCGTCCATAAAGTGCTTCAAAAGGGGCCATCTGAATACTGGCCTGATAACTATTGTTATAAGCAAACTCTATAAGGGGTAAATGGATATCCCAGCTGCCTTTGAAATCTAAGACACATGCTCTCAGCATATCCTCTAACGTTTGTATTGTTCTTTCAGATTGACCATCTGTCTGAGAATGATAAGCTGTACTAAATCTGAGAGTAGTGCCCATTTCTTCCTGTAAAGCCCTCTAGAAATTTGAAGTAAATCGAGGGTCTCTATTAGACACAATGCTGCTTGGGATACCATGAAGCCTAACTATCTCCTTTATATACAGCCTTGCTAGCTTTTCAAGAGAATCTCTCTTATTGATTGCCAGAAAATGTGCTGACTTTGTCAGTCGATCAATAATCCGTTGCTCTGATACCAAAATGAAACATCCTCCCTTAGACTCCTCAGAGTACACTTGCGGAAGCAACATTAGCTTGATTATATCTTAACTTAAGCCCAGAAATTCAAAATTTCACTCTTAAGTTCCTTATTCTGGACCTTTAATTTGAAAATTAATTTCTCTCGTTCTACACATCCAAAAAAGGCTTATTACCTATCCACGTAATGCCCCAGATGTGTATCACTGGCTCACCAAATTTCATAGCCAAACTCCTTCGTTTACTAGGTCAAACTGAGGCCAGAACACTGCTACCTCAGGACCTGCGAATTTCTCCCTTTATTCCCCATTCACAAATTGAACATGCCAAACAATATCTATTATTGAATAATAAAATGTCATACAACAAGGCATACACCAAATTATCATATTTCTATTACATCTTTTCCTGCCTAAAATTTGACAGCGCAACTGCTACATTCCTTCTGTAGAAAGTAACCGATCTTGTACCGATTCGGTAATTCCCGTAGGAACTACCATTCTACGTAAGTACCCAGGAAAGACTGGATGAACCTGCTAGGTCCACTCACTTCCAGCCTCCTTAGACAGCACCTACGTACACAGTACGTATCAGATCCTTTCTTTGTTCCCTCTCTGTTGCCAGAATTTTGGCAGCCTAACGGCGTCTTAAAATTTCCAGATTTTATTTTGACAGAACCTCCCCTGTAATGTTATATATGGGAATGAGATTCGGGGGAATCTCAGTAGTAATAATCATAACAATATATGTAATGCAGAGTGACGGTGCTTGCTTGTGATTGTGTATAGATAAGTATGCTGCGTGCTTCCATATTCAATAACATATGATCATAGCATTGTAATAGAGCTTCAAGCATAACATATAAGACAACAATCCAACCAAACAATAGCACAACAAATCACAAAGACATTACATAAGAGCTAGGATTAGTTACTACCTCAAAAGCAGAACTCCAGAACTTCTATACTGCTTCCAACTCCACCAGAACTTCCTTTCTTTCTCCTTCTCTCTCTTCTTTCTCTCTCTTTTCTTGCCAAAAACGTGGGATGCATAAAATGGGAGGGGAAGGGGGTATTTATAGCTTTAATGGATGGCATTTCTGTAATTTTGAAGCCATCTGAACATGTGGTCCTGATTTTTCCTGGTTTTTCCTATTTTTCTTTATTCCTTTTTACTGCATCATGCATGACATCATCCAGGACACCTCACCGGGACACCTCATCGCCACATTCTTCACATGTCACAATTCCTGGACACCTCATCAGCTGACTCAGCAGTTCAGTCCAATCCAGTACCGGTCCAAAGTCTTGCACCGTAATACGTGTCCTCAACTTTTCTTCTGCCTCTAAGATTGCGCCATGTGGCACTTGGAAGGGACCTTTCACGCCTTTCAATGCTATCCAGATAAGTCCCAGACTTTATCTGATCACCTCCTCGGTTATCGTGCCGACCGAGTAACTACTTTATTGAAACAACATTAAAATAGTATTTTAATGCCACTTTTTCCCACATACTCCATGGGCTACGTTTTTGGGCTCTGGGTATGTTATCTTGGATCCTGATCAAGCTCAAGTACTCTGATGGCTCGATTCCCAAGAAACAGCCCTTGGCAAATTACCAAAATGCCCTTGGGTGCCCTTTCTTGTACTATTTTAACCCTAAGGGTAAAATCGTCATTTTACACCCTTTTGTACTCTGTCAGGGCATATACTGACTCTAAGTAACTTTATCTGTATGTGCCTTGGCTTCTGGGCCTGTCCAGAATGACCAAAATGCCCTCATTCATCTCCTACCCCTTTAGTACAACACAGGGGCATTTTCGTAATTTCGTACTTTTCCGGGGTTCTGCCGGACACTGGCCCACCTATCAGTCCAAGTGTCTTACTGGGCCTTTGATGGCGCCATTATTGGGCCTCTCAGGGTCCATTACCTTCATGGCACGCATTACGAGGAATCTTCCCCTGTTAATAATTATTGAATATTTTATCTATTATTCACCGTTTATACACATATCCGGACACCGGCTCCTTCTGTCCGATACACTGGCCTGCGGTGTTCAGGCATCCCTGTGAGTCATATCAGTCATCTGACCGAGGTTATCCGAACTTATTCAGTCCCTTTTCAAATACCGATAAATTTCCCTATTGGATACCCGGAGGCCTCACACTCCCGTCTGAATTTTCTAATTTGCGAATAACTTTTTCTACAGGCCTCCTATCGGTATTCTGTCAGTTTCCCGACATCCGCCCCATAAGGACGTATCATCCTGTATTTTCTCACCTAGATCTGAAATCTAGGATATCCGGTATGAATTTTTATAACTTTTGGACGATCAGTCCATTTCTGGCTATCTGGAGTCTTCAAAAATTCCTGTATTAAGCCAGATTACCGAGCGTCCCTTGCTCTCTCTACCGGTGAAATCTGGGACTGAAATGCTGTCGGACAGTCCAAACCACTTCGGGCCTGACTTTCTTTAATTACACTTTAGCCCCAAGGAACTTTTCTTCTTTTCATTTAAGTCCCTTTTTATTTGGCTAGAATTACACTTAAGGACCCCACCTTTTTGTCCTTAAACTTTCCATAGTTCTTTCATACTCATAGAGACCTCGTATGCACATTTCACAGTTCAATGAAATGATCAGCATAATTTTCTCTATTTTCTGGCAAAATATGGTACTCATCGGCTACCAGCCCGATCTTTCCCATAATTACGATTTTGCCCCTGCATTCTCTTTCTGGCCTCTATTCTCATCTTCTTATCCTTCATCTTAAGTTCTAGAAATTCTCTTTCAATAACTCATCCCCTAAACTCTTCGGGAGTCATCGTTAATTGAAAAACTCGACAACCCGCCCATATCAGGTTATCTTACACAGGAGCCAGCCCATATCAAGCTTCCTGCAGAATTCCTAGGCTTAAGACTTAGGATATTCCTCACATTCCTCATTTTGAACCTAGGCGAACTGTCCCGATTCTGTAGGTTAAAGACTTAACTCATCTTTACATCCTGAAGGACTTAGCTCATCCCTCGGATCCTACAAAATACAGGTAAGTGATCCGCCTATATCAGATTACTACCCTGGGACTACGGTTTTAGCAGCCTGCCCATATCAGACTACTTCCCAGTTCTCCTAGACCAAAAATCGGGATGTTACAATTCTCCTCCCCTTTCAAAATTTTGTCCTCAAAATTTTAAGGGATACCTCATCTTTCCTGAAGAGAACTTCTTACTGACCTATACAGCTATGTGATTCTTATAACGCAGTCATATCTATAACCAGTAAGATCATCCCTCTCTGTCTTATTCGCACTCCAGTGATGGTCTAGAGGAGCAACAGCTTGGTCCCAGACCTTTCACATAGATTCTTAGCAACTAACATCTTTCATTATAGTTGCTTACAGCTATCCATGTCCTAACCCCTCATACAGCAACCTCATCACTGAGCTAAGACAGATTTATTATCTTACTAATTATTTCTCATAACTCGTTATAATAACCACATTCTCTAGATCAGAAAAGAACTCTTCGTCCACATTATCATCTAGGCATATAGTTGCTTACAGCTTAGTCGCCCTTATAGCTATGGTTCCTCTTAACCATTCTTAGGGTCGACCTCAGGGAAATTTGGAGACTCTGTCTGTGGTAGCAAACACCTTTCCTAGGATGTCAGCATTCGTAGGCAACTCTCGCCAAGTGGCCTTTCTCTCACCACTGCATTGCCCTGCTCGACACTCCTATGTGCCATGGCTCACCACTTTGACATCTCTGCTCTCCAACCTGATCTTCTCCTTGATCAGTCCCCTGCCTGAACTATTGCCTCTTTCTCTTGCTATTGGCTTCACAACTTGAGCTACCTCCCAGAGTACTCTTAGCCAATGCTTCCCTACCTCTTTCTCTTGATCCTAGTGAACTTTAGTCGCATGGATCTCATCCATCATCTCTTACTATCATTTCTATCCTCTAGGGTACTCTACCCTAGGTCTATCACTTCTCTGTGATGGAATCCCTCCGCTCAGGGAACATCAGCCCATCACATCTCTAGCCTTAGGCCATGTCCTAGGATCATTCCTAGACAAATCTCATTCTAGCTATCTTATTATAGCTCATCAATCTTTTATCATCTATTTATCTGCTTATGCTTATGGACAACTTACTGGACTTGTGAGTAGTGTCCATTTCTTTCATATCTTACCCCATCTTGACATAATTCCGGGGTCTACCTTATCTCACTTTCTCATTTAAGAGCTTTACCTCCACTGGGCTTTTCTTAACCTCTATGTACTCTAGGGAAATAACCTTTCTAAATCAGAGTATCACTAAGCCAGAACCTTCTGTTCTGTGCTAGAATCTTACGCTCGGAGCCAGAACCCTTTGTTCTGTGCTAACCTTATTCTGTACTATCACCATAAATTATCTATTCAGAGCATTTCCTAAGCCAGAATCCGTTGCTCTGATACCAAAATGAAACATCCTCCCTTAGACTCCTCAGAGTACACTTGCGGAAGCAACATTAGCTTGATTATATCTTAACTTAAGCCCAAAAATTCAAAATTTCACTCTTAAGTTCCTTATTCTGGACCTTTAATTTGAAAATTAATTTCTCTCGTTCTACACATCCAAAAAAGGCTTATTACCTATCCACGTAATGCCCCAGATGTGTATCACTGGCTCACCAAATTTCATAGCCAAACTCCTTCGTTTACTAGGTCAAACTGAGGCCAGAACACTGCTACCTCAGGACCTGCGAATTTCTCCCTTTATTCCCCATTCACAAATTGAACATGCCAAACAATATTTATTATTGAATAATAAAATGTCATACAACAAGGCATACACCAAATTATCATATTTCTATTACATCTTTTCCTGCCTAAAATTTGACAGCGCAACTGCTACATTCCTTCTGTAGAAAGTAACAGATCTTGTACCGATTCCCAGTTCTACTTCCCAGTTCTCCTAGACCAAAAATCGGGATGTTACACTTGTCTTCCCCTTCTCCAGCTTGTCTTTGAATATTGCTGCGAGCTTATCCTGCTTTTGAGCCTCTTTTATCTCATCTTCCATGCAAGCTCTGACATGAACTCCTCCGAAAGGATTCTCCGTTAGTTGCATTTGATATAGAGGGCTCCAGTCGCGCATATCTTCTATCAATTCCAATTCCTTGATCATCATGTATGCAACCTGCACCACCTTTCTACTCAGGGCATCAGCTATCACATTGGCTTTTCCTGGATGGTATTTGATCTGGAAGTCATATTCTTTTAATAATTCCATCCATCGTCGTTGCCTCATATTTAGCTCTTTTTGATCCTGTAGATACTTCAGGCTTTTGTGGTCGCAAAATAACTCTATCGTTGCTCCATATAAATAGTGTCTCCATATCTTCAGGGCATAGACCACCGCAGCAAGCTCCAGATCATGAGTGGGATAATTTTCTTCATGTGGCTTTAACTGCCGAGAGGCGTAGGCTACTACTCGACCTTGCTATGTCACATCCTTATTTTTATACATCTTAAGGACCATTCAGTAGCACTTAAACCACTTTCAGGGTCATTGAAGTCTACACACTTAATCTGGAATTTTATTCATATCGAGTACTGTTCACTGTGGCAAATTCCAGATGAGTGACCTGATTTTGAAAATTCATAACTAATTCTAGAAAAATCGAAATGAAGTGGTTCAAATTGATACATGAAGCTAACTCAAATATATTTCAGGGAAAAATCATTGGTTGACCAATCCTTGACAAATTTAACGTGGGTCAACGTTTCAATATTACTGTTCATCCAATAACTTTCTCCTGAATCCAGCATTCTGGTCCCAACTTTAACAATTTATATCTTTTCGTGTATACATCCAAATTAGACATTATATATATCAAATTAAATCTTAGTATGTCTACTTTTTACCCTAAAAATTTCGTACATTAATTCAATCATTTACTATTTGTAATGATTTATCAAACATGAATGGGTCTTCACGAGTTACTGTTCACTGAGCCTATTTTCAGCATTTAGTCTTTACATACCCAAGCATACAACCAACACATATCAGTCATACAGGCCAGATAACAATTAATATCAAATAATCAACTATTGTATATCAGTGCATGATTAACTCCCTCATATTTTATTACATCCTTCCCTGTCTAAAATCCGGCAGCATAACTGCTACAATTCTTCTTTAGAAAGTAACCGATGTTGTACCGATTCGGTAATTCCCTTATGAGAACTACCATTCTACGTAGTACCCAGGAAAGACTGATGAACCTGCTGGGTCCACTCACTTCCAGCCTCCTTAGACAGCACTACGTACACAGTACGTATCAGTTCCTTTCTTTGTTCCGTCTTCGTTGCCGGAATTTCGGCAGCCTACCGGCGTCTCTTAAGATTTCCAAATTTTATTTTGACAGAACCTCCCCTGTAATGTTATGTTTGGGAATGAGATTCAAAAGAATCCCAGTAACAATAATCATAACAAAATATGTAATGCAGAGTGACGGTGCTTGCTTGTGACTGTGTACAGATAAGTATGCTGCATGCTTCCATATTCAATAACATATGATCATAGCATTGGAATAGAGCTTAAAGCATAACATATAGGACAACAATCAATCAAACAAAACAACACATCACAAAGACATTACATAAGAGCTAGGATTAGTTGTTACCTCAAAAGCAGTGCTTTAGAACTTCCCTACTACTTCCAACTTCACCAGAACTTCCTTACTTCTTTCTTTCTCACACTTTCTCTCTCAAGAACTTCTCTCTTCCCTTCTTCCTTGCTCATGCCGAAATGAGGGGCTAGGTGGGGGTATTTATAGTGTTGAGCAATGGCAATCTTGTAATTAGGAAGACTTATGATCCTGTGGTCCTGGTTTTTCCTGGAATTTCCTATTTTCTTTAATTCTTTTTTTACTGCATCACCCTGGACACCTCATGGGACACCTCATAGGACACCTCACCACCCATATTCTTCATGTGACGAAATTTGGAGGTTCTGGAAGCTTTCCGGTCCAATCCGGTATCGGCCCGGTCTATCGCCTCGAAAAACGTGCCGTTTTCTGAATCTGATGTTTCTGAAGATCCTTTTTATGTCTACTGACCTCACATTTAGTGTCTAGACCCTTTATATCATTAACTTTTTAATACTGGGTCCAGACTCAATTACAGATCCCCTGCGAAATAACCAAAATGCCCTTGGTGCCCTATCTTGTCCTATTTTAACCCTAAGGGCAAAATCGTCATTTCACACCTCTCTGGACCCGGTCAAAGCTTATATTGGCTCTAGTCAACCTTATTTATACATGTCTTGACCTCTGGGTCTGTCCAAAATGACCAGAATACCCTTTATTCATCTGCTGCCCTTTTGTACAACATAGGGGCATTTTCGTAATTTCACACTTTTCCGGGGTTCTGCTGGACACTGGCCCACCTATCAGTCCAAGAGTCTTATTGGGCCTCTAATGGCGCCATTTTTGGGCTTCCTGGGTCCATTACCTGTATGGCATGCATTACGAGGAATCTTCCTTTAACACAGTTCATTGAATATTTTAACTATTATTCACCGATTATACACCTTTTCCGGACACCGGCTCTTTTTCCCAGATACAGTGTCCTACTGTGTTCAGGCATCCTTGGGGGTTATAACGGTCATCTGACCGAAGTCATTCGATCGCATTTAGCCCCTTTAAAAATACCGATAAATCTCCAACCCGGATCCCCGGAGACCTCACACTCCCGTCTGGATTTTTTATTTTATGAATAACTTTTCCTACAGACCTCCTATCGGTATCTTGTCAGTTTCCCGACATCCGCCCCATAAAGGTGCATCATCCTGTATTTTCCCACTTATTTCTGAAATCTAGGGTATCCGGTATAAATTTTTATAACTTTTGGACGATCAGTCCATTTCTGGCTATCTGGAGTCTTCAAAAATTCCGGTATTAGGCTTGGTTACCCGGCGTCACCTGCCCTACCTTCTGGTAGAATCTGGGACTGAAATGCTGTCGGGCGGTGCAAATCACTTCTGGCCTATTTTCTTTAATTACACTTTAGCCCCAGGGAACTTTTCCTTCTTTATAATTAAGTCCCTTAATTTGGCTAAAATTACACTTTAAGACCCCACATTTTTGTCTACCTTTCATTCCTAACTTTAAACTTTCCATAATTGCATTTAGATCCCTTAATTTCCTTTCTTTTGCAATTTAATCCTTTTCTTTACATAAAGGACCACATGTTTTTCCTGAAACAGAGCTCATATATTCCGTTTAATCTGTACATAGGAACCAGTACAGAAAATTAAGGATATTACATGCTACATCAGCACACATCCCAACCCCTGCTTGCTAGCATCAGTATAGACTACGTAAGTCTGAGTTGGGTTGGAATAATCAGCACGGGAGTAGTGGTTAATCTCTGCTTCAACTCTTGGAAGCTAGCCTCGCACTTCTCATCCCACTTAAACTGCTGATTCTTTCTGGTCAGCTTGGTGAGTGGTAAGGCAATTCGAGAAAAGTCTTGAATAAATCTTCTGTAGTACCCTGCTAGGCCGAGAAAACTTCTGATCTCCATCACTGTCCTTGGCTGCTCCTAGCTCAAAACTGCTTCAACTTTGCTAGGATCCACAGCTACCCCGTCTCGGGATATGACATGACCGAGAAATTTGACTTCTGACAGCCAAAACTCGTATTTACTCAACTTAGCATAGAGCTTCTTCTCTTTAAGGGTACCAAGAACAATTCTCAAATGCCTTTCATGCTCCTCTGGAGATTTGGAGTACACCAGAATATCATCAATGAAGACCACAACGAACTGATCTAGATAAGGCCTGAAGATCCGATTCATGTAGTCCATGAAAATAGCAGGTGCATTGGTTAATCCAAAAGGCATCACCAGAAACTCAAAATGCCCGTAGCGCGTCCTGAATGCCGTCTTTGGAATATCATCTGGCTTGACCCTTAGTTGATGGTAGCCAGATCTCAAGTCAATCTTGGAGAATAAGCTCGCTCCTGCCAACTGGTCCAGCAGGTCGTCGATTCTGGGAAGAGGATACTTATTCTTAACTGTAAGCTTATTTAATTCCCTGTAGTCAATGCATAGCCTTAAATTGCCATCTTTCTTTTTGACGAATAGTACTGGAGCACCCCATGACGATACACTGGGTCATATGAAACCCTCTCCAATAGCTCCTCAATTTGCTTATTTAGTTCCATCATTTCATTGGGAGCCATCCTGTACGGGGCTTTTGATACTGGTCCAGCTCTAGGTATAATGTCGATCGCAAATTCCACTTCACGCTCTGAAGGCAATCCCTGAATCTCCTTTGGAAAGACTTCAGGAAATTCATTGACTACTGGAATCTCCCCGATGCCTTCTTCTACTTCTGTTTGAATAGAAAAGAATACCACATATCCCTGACATCCTTTCCGTAAACATTTTTCTGCCTGAGCCTCCCTCATGAAATTCAGTCGCACTTCTGAGCTCCGATCAGTGATCTTTGGACCAAGAACCAGGGTCTTGTTTCTATAGTCCAACATCACATTATTGGAGGATAGCCAATTTAAGCCGAGTATGACCTCAATCTCTCGGAAAGGCATACAGATCAGGTCTAGAGTGGTACTGCAGTGCTCATAACGCACAATAATATTTAGACAGGCATCAGACGTAATTACTTTAGCGTTGGTGGGGGTTTTCACCTGTATATCATAACGCAATTTACTAATCAGAAGGCCTAGGCTTTTAGCATATTCATAAGATATAAAGGAGTGACTCGCACCCGAATCAAATAGAGCAGTCACAGCATAATCATTGAGATAGATTGTACCTTGGATCATCTCAGATGATCGCTGCGCGTTGAAACATCCTGCCTTAGACTCCTCAGAGCACACCTGCGGAAGCTATACTAGCTGTACTGATTCGGTAATTCTCTCATTAGAACTACCATTCTACGTAAGTACCCAGGAAAGACTGGATGAACCGGCTAGGTCCACTCACTATCAGCCTCCTTAGACAGTACCTACGTACACAGTACGCATCATATCCTTCCTCCACTACTGCTATCTCCGCCGAAATTTCAGCAGCATAACGGCGTCTCTCAAAATTCTCAAAATCTACCTTAACATAACATCCCTGAAATGGTTATACAAGGGGGATGAGATTCGGGGGAATCTTTGTAGTAATAATCATAACAGTATATGTAATGCAGTGTGACAGTGCTTGCTTGTGATTGTGTACAGATAAGCATGCCGCGTGCTTCCATACTCAATAACATATGATCATAGCATTGCAGTAGAGCTTCAGACATAACATATAAGACAACAATCCAACCAAACAATAGCACATCAATCACAAAGCCATTACATAAAAGCTAGGATTAGTTACTACCTGACTAGCTCAGCAGAACTCTACTATCCTTATTCTGCTTCCAGCTCCGCCAGAACTTCCTTACTTCCTTTCTCTCTTCCTTTCCTTCTCCCTTTCTCTCTTCTTTCTCTCTCTTTCCCTTCACCATGCGTGAATGGAAATGAAGCAAGGGGGTATTTATATACATCCTCAATGGCAATTTTGTAATTTCCATGCCATCTGATCCTGCGGTCCTGGTTTTTCCTGGAATTTCCTATTTTCTTTAATTCCTTATTTACTGCATCATGCATGACATCATCGGGACACCTCATCCTGCCACCTCAGCGTCACATTTATCACATGTTGAAATTCCTGGACACCTCAGCAGCTGACTCAGCATGCTGACTCACCGGTCCAGTCTCTTGCCTCGTAATGCATGCCCTCAGCTTTATCTGCTTTCTCCAGACCAGAGCCATGTGGCGCCTGGAAGAGACCTTGCAAGCTTCCCAATACTTTCCAGATAAGTCCCAGACTTATCTGATCACTTCCTCAGTTTTTGTGCCGACCGAGTAACTATCTCCCTTGGACCTTCACCACTCTTGGCCCATGCGCTAGCACCACTTATGGTCACTAGTCGCGACCTCATCATCATCTTGTCGCGACCTAACATCTTTGTGTACACTAGTCGCGACTACAACATCTTCTCGTCGCGACCATATCACTTTTCAGTCGCGACCTCAGTACATTTCAGTCGCAACCAAACTCATTTACTTATTAGTCGCGACACCACACATATTTCCGTCACGACCAATCCTCTCTGCCAATATGAGTCGTGACCAAGACACTTCCTCGTCGCGACCAAAAGTCACTTTACATCTTTCCCATGGACAACTCTACTTCTCTCATAAGTAGTGTCCATTTCTTTCATATCTTACCCCACAGAATCTTAGTATAATTATGGGGTCTATCTTATCTCACTTTCTTCTTATCCTTCATCTTAAGTTCTAGAAATTCTCTTTCAATAACTCATCCCTTAACTCTTCGGGAGTCCTCATTAATTGAAAGGCTCGACAACCCGCCCATATCAGGTTATCTTACATAGGAGCCAGCCCATATCAAGCTACCTGCAGAATTCCTAGGCTTAAGACTTAGGACATTCTTACATTCCTCATTTTGAACCTAGGTGAACTGTCCCAATTCTGTAGGTTAAAGACTTAACTCATCTTTACATCCTGAAGGACTTAGCTCATCCCTAAGATCCTACAAAATACAGGTAAATAATCCGCCCATATCAGATTACCACCATAGGACTACGGGTTTTGCAGCCTGCCCATATCAGACTACCTCCCAGCTCAACTAGACCCAAAAATTGGGATGTTACACGAGTCCTCTCTAGTGAGTGCAAACACTCGTCCTGCCGTCCTTGGCCTTGGATCGGTTATGGCTTGAGGACATTCTCTGGAAAAATGTCTGGGCTTTCCGCAGGTGTAACAAATATTCTGGCCCATTAAACATGGTCTATCACCATGATTTCTTCCACACTTTTCACATACTGGGGCCTTTGAATCCCTGTTGTTGGACCTGCTGCGGAAATTTCCTCTATTTGGCTTTTTGTTCTGCCACGGTCGCTTCCTCTTCTTATAACCGCTCCCACCTGCAGCTTCTTGACTTCGACCGGCCTTGTCCGGGGTCGCCTGGTCTCTACTCCCGGATCTGGACAGTATTCGATGATTCATGCTATTTTCTATAATTCGGCACGCTTCCACAGCCTTATTGAACTGGCTGTATTGTTGCGGAGTTAACTTCTCCTTTAGCATGGAATTCAATCCCCGAATCATTCTTTCTGTCATCCAGCGTTCGTCATCCACTTGACGTAGATACATAGAATACTGGGATAGCTGGATGAACTTGGCCAAATATTCGTCAAAAGCTTCTTTTTCTCCTTGTCTCAGTATAAGGAATTCAGCCTCCCGTTCATCTCTGATGGATTGAGGGAAATATTTCTCGTAAAACTGCTCAAGAAACACTTCCCAGGTAACTGGCATGTCTCTTGCTTGGAGAAGTAACTCTGTATTCTTTCACCATCTATCCGCATCCTTTTCTAATTGATAGATGGACATTTGGGCCTTGGTTTCAGTTGGGCAGTCGAGGACCTTAAAGATCTTCTCTAATCTGCTGACCCAATTCTCTGCTACCTGTACTTCGAATGTCCCTTTGAATACTGGAGGATTGTGTTTACAAAATCGAACCATCCATTGTTGGATTCCTACTGCCTCCTCCCTCGATTCAACCCGTCTCTGGGGCTGTTCCGCCTGTTGTGGTACTTCTTCAGGTTCTCTACTAGTCGCTCCTGAAGGCTCTGGCGGTCTTAAATTATTTACCGCTGCTGCTACTGCTGCGGCTATGGCAGTATCTCTTTCCTGCTCACTTCGTGCCTGAGCAGCTCTCATCTCTTCTATCATCTTTTGTTGTTGCTCTAATCGCTCTTAAATTAGTTGATTAAAGTTTCCAGCTTCCTGTGGTTCCTCTGCTGGGATCGTTCTTCTTGTTCAAACCATTTTGTTATGCTTTAACATAGAAAAGAATGCGATAAATAACAACATTTCTCATTTCATTTCAAATATAGCATACAAAGTACATATCACAGTTATACATATGCTACTGTACTGATCTTCTACACATTGGAAACATTACTCTAATTTTTCTTAAACTTCATTCTAATATATTCTCCTACTAGGTAGATCCAGTCGGATATGGTACAGTATGGTTCTCTATCAAAATATTGGTCCAACTCCGATCTCCAGGTAGGAGTCGTCGGTGATACATCATTCATAATTTCTAGCCAAAGCCCCATGGTCAACACGTTTGGATCCCAGGCTTGATATATGGCTTTCACCCTTGTGATAAACTCCTGGTAGACCGTATAATCTTGATCTATGTTTCTGATCAGAGTCTGCCTCAGCTCGTATAGTTGTCGGGCTAATGCTACCGAGCTCTCAAATTGTTCTCTACTCAGATTCCTCCCTGGGACCATTCTTACGATTAGACTCCCCAAATGTATCTCTACTAGGGTCACTTTGAGCCTACTGGGACCTAGCGCATTACTCTGACCACGTACCTGGCTGGATCCTGAACTGTCTGCTATATTCATACCCTTTCCTTTCTGAACCATCAAAACTGTACTGGGCTTCTTCTTAACAGTCGGCTCAGCAGTTTTAAGCATCCCATGCAGTTCAGAAATAGATTTCTCCATGTTGTTCATGTTGTAGTTCATGACAAACTGGTCATAACTTTCTGGGAGTGAGTTCAAGATCAAATCTGTAGCTAACTCCTGGCTCATGGGAAATCCAAGCCTCTCAAGGTGATCAATGTACCCTTTCATCTTTAAGACATGAGTACTTACTGATGCACCTTCAGACATCTTGCAGGAATGTAAGGCCTTAGTGGTCTCATACCTCTCTTGCCTTGCCTGTTGCTGGAACATTTCCTTAAGATCCACAATCATCTCATAAGCCTCCATGTGTTCCAAATCTCTTTGGAGCTCCGGAACCATGGTGGCAAGCATCAAGCATCCCACATCGACAGAGTCTTCCTTATGCTTCGTATAAGAATCTCTCTGAGCTCTAGGAGCATTGGCTGCTGGCTCCTCAAGAATGGGTTGATCTAGGACATATACTTTCCTTTCCTGCTTGAGAACAATTCTCAAGTTCCTGAACCAGTCAAGAAAGTTTGTCCCATTGAGTTTATCCTTCTCAAGGACAGATAGCAACGATAATGCAGCAGTATTACTAGTCGTCATGATTCTACAATTAAAATATGCAAGCGAATTAGCAATCTCCCACTGAATAAAATAACCCTCAATGTAATAATTAGTGGGCTAAGATCCATATTTGGCTTAAACTTGAGTCCGCTTTGGCAGGACGCTCAACTTTAAGTTATTTAGGTAGGTAACAACTTTACCAATTACATCAAATATAACTCTTAGATATTTATGGGATTCCATCATCATATGATCCGGCATGTTTTAATCCCATCTAATGCCTTGAGACCCAAAACTATTTTGATAATCTCAATTAAGTCAAACAATAACAAACATAAGAGTAGCACCATTACTCTTGTTTATCTCCCCAAGATAACTCAAATGCACCCACTTTGGTGGAGCCTACAAATGAGTGATCGAGGTTTTGACAAGTGTTCATTAATTGACGGCATATGACTTAAGATTTCTTTTAGAGGGTTTAATTAACTATCCGGTTTGCATGTATCTCGATTGTATCTCATACCAGTATTATGCATATAAAATATACATGCAGTGATATAATCATAAGGTGCATAATCTTAAACGTGATACAATATGGCTCACCTATCCTAAGTCCCCTCAAGCCAATGAGAGAAGCTGTCTAATTAGAATAGAAAAATTACATAAGGAAACCTCGTTTTAACATTTGAGGGGAGTGAGATGAGAGGAGAATGTACAACGAGAGTAATTAGAGGAAGGCACGACACGCAAGCCGTATTTAGAAAAATTACAACACTTGTAATCTAGAGCCATATTGTTCACCATACCCAAACATTCAAGAATCAAAATTCATACTATTTGAAGGGTAATAAAAGTTTTAAAACATTCATATATTAGGAAAGTCAGTACATATTACGATTATGTTGCGCTACGATTAGGTAGCCAAAGCGGTCCCGCTAGTCTGTTAGTGGGCGGGGTGTGGGGCAGCGCCCCAATGGAAATTTTTGATCAAGAATCTTAATTCTATTTCCTTAGACCCCATTAATATTAATTGATCAAATCAATTAACATACACCACCGATTTCAGTTCCTTTCGGATTCCGTATATGTCGTACATAAACGGATTCCATATATGTCATACATATCTCGCATGTTATCATATAATTAGCTAAGATGTCTAACATACATCACATGTATCAATAATCAAACCTAACTTAAACACAAAATGGCATGGCTCTGATACCACTGAAGGGAATTGGAAGACACGCAGTGGAAATTAACTTTAAATTTTTTTTCCATTCCTAGCCAGGATCTACCGAATGTGTTTAAGTCAAGGAAAAAGAAGTGTTACCTTTGTATTCAAGCTTTAGTCGCGACCTTCGTATCCACTAGTCGCGACTCCTCGCCTCTGGAACTTTTAGTCGTGACCTACTCAGCTTCCAGTCGCGACCTGTCGCCTCTGGAGTTGTTAGTCGCGACCTCCTAATCTTCTCGTTGCGACCTGTAACCTCTGGAGTTTATAGTCGCGACCTCATCGGCTTCAAGTCATGACCGGTATCCTCTTTTCAGATTTCTGATGTTCAGATGCCCGTATGGTCGCGACCTCAGTGTCAATAGGTCATGACCTGTCTTCGTGTCTGGTTTCTTTTCTCGATCGCAAGAAGTCGACAGCTCAGATCGGCTTCTTCTACCGGTATCCACACGAACAGCGTTCCAACCACGAACGACGTGCTAGCACCTCTTGTCCCTCTAGGGTTTTCTCAAGATTCCGTCCTCACCGTCTCTATTCTGGCAGTTTCTTATCTGCAAACCTTTTGCACTCTCCTGCCCCTTTTTTTCTCTTGTGAGTTGTGTTGTGTATTGTGTATAGAACCCTAGCTCCTAATGTCAAATATATAGGATGCTATCGGGCTTCTAATTGGGCCGGGCTTTAGAATTAATCTTATATTAATTATGAAATTAATATAATATCATATATTGCAAATTTGATAAGAAACTAATAAAATAAATATGATTTTTATTAAATCCGTCTCACAGATTTAATTGACCTATTTATTTAATTTAAAATAAAGATAAGACGAAATTATATTTGATTTATTCTCATAAATCAAATTTGAGATATCTTATCAATTTGAATTTCAAATTCTAATAGATCATATCCATTTAAATTCAAATTCAAAAGTGATAGATATTTAATTTATCCTTACAAATTAAATCTTGCAAATATCTCTTATATTATATATTATATATATAATATATACAAATTTATATATATATAATATATAAATCCACCCTAGACTATTCCTTGAATCTAGACATCTCTTAGATTCAATGAATCTGGACATCACAGCTCGAGTTGGGCTATTTTGTGTGCGACCCTGTAGGCCCATATGAACTTGGCAGTGGGCCAGTTACTATACTAACCCACAAGTCGTAAGCGGCCTCTAGCAAGACATTATGAAACATCCTCCCTTAGACTCCTCAAAGTACACTTACGGAAGCGATATTAGCTTGATATATCTTAACTTAAGCCCAGAAATTTAAAATTTTACTCTTAAGTTTCTTATTCTGAACCTTTGATTTGAGAACTGATTAATATCATTCTACACATCCAAACAAGGCTTATTACCTATCCACGTAATGCCCCAGATGTGTACGACTGGCCTGCCAAATTTCGTGGCCAAACTCCTTCGTTTACTAGGTCAAACTGAGGTCAAAACACTGCTACCTCAGGACCTGCGAATTTCTCTTTTAATTCGTCATACACAAGTTAAACATGCCAAACAATATTTATTATTAAATAATAAAATGTTATACAACAAAGCATACACCAAATTCTCTTATTTCAATTACATCTCTTCCTGTCAAAAATCTGGCAGCATAACTGCTACATTCCTTCTGTAGAAAGTAACCGATCTTGTACCGATTCGGTAATTCCCGTAGGAACTACCATTCTACGTAAGTACCCAGGAAAGACTGGATGAACCGGCTAGGTCCACTCACTTCCAGTCTCCTTAGACAGCACCTACGTACACAGTACGTATCAGTTCCTTTCTTTGTTCCTTCGTTGCCAGAATTTCGGCAGCCTAACGGCGTCTCTTAAAATTTCCAGATTTTATTTTGACAGAACCTCCCCTGTAATGTTATATATGGGAATGAGATTCGGGGGAATCTCAGTAGTAATAATCATAACAATATATGTAATGCAGAGTGACGGTGCTTGCTTGTGATTGTGTATAGATAAGTATGCTGCGTGCTTCCATATTCAATAACATATGATCATAGCATTGTAATAGAGCTTCAAGCATAACATATAAGACAACAATCCAACCAAACAATAGCACAACAAATCACAAAGACATTACATAAGAGCTAGGATTAGTTACTACCTCAAAAGCAGAGCTCCAGAACTTCTATACTGCTTCCAACTCCACCAGAACTTCCTTTCTTTCTTTCTTTCTCCTTCTCTCTCTTCTTTCTCTCTCTTTTCTTGCCAAAAACGTGGGATGCATAAAATGGGAGGGGAAGGGGGTATTTATAGCTTTAATGGATGGCATTTCTGTAATTTTGAAGCCATCTGAACATGTGGTCCTGGTTTTTCCTGGATTTTCCTATTTTTCTTTATTCCTTTTTACTGCATCATGCATGACATCATCCAGGACACCTCACCGGGACACCTCATCGCCACATTCTTCACATGTCACAATTCCTGGACACCTCATCAGCTGACTCAGCAGTTCCAGTCCAATCCAGACCGGTCCAGAGTCTTGCACCGTAATACGTGTCCTTAACTTTTTCTTCTGCATCTAAGGTTGCGCCATGTGGCACCTGGAAGGGACCTTTCACGCCTTCCAATGCTATCCAGATAAGTCCCGGACTTTATCTGATCACCTCCTCGGTTATCGTGCCGACCAAGTAACTTTACTTTATTGAAACAACATTAAAGTAGTATTTTAATGCCACTTTTTCTCACATATCACTGGGCCTACGTTTTTGGGCTCTGGGTATGTTATCTTGGATCCTGATCAAGCTCAAGTACTCTGATGGCTCGATTCCCAAGAAACATCCCTCGGCAAATTACCAAAATACCCCTGGGTGCCCTTTCTTGCAGTATTTTAACCCTAAGGGTAAAATCGTCATTACACACCCTTCTGTACTCTGTCAGGGTATATACTGACTCTAAGTAACTTTATCTGTATGTGCCCTGGCTTCTGGGCCTGTCCAGAATGACCAAAATGCCCTCATTCATCTCCTACCCCTTTAGTACAACACAGGGGCATTTTCGTAATTTCGCACTTTTCCGGGGTTCTGCCGGACACTGGCCCACCTATCAGTCCAAGTGTCTTACTGGGCCTTGTTGGCGCCATTATTGGGCCTCCCAGGGTCCATTACCTTCATGGCACGCATTACGAGGAATCTTCCCCCGTTAATGTTTATTGAATATTTAATCTATTTTTCACCGTTTATACACATATCCGGACACCGGCTCCTTCTGTCCGATACACTGGCCTGTGGTGTTCAGGCATCCCTATGAGTCATATCAGTCATCTGACCGAGGTTATTCGAACTCATTCAGTCCCTTTTCAAATACCGATAAATTTCTCTATCGGATACCCGGAGGCCTCACACTCCCGTCTGGATTTTCTAATTTGCGAATAACTTTTTCTACAGGCCTCCTATCGGTATTCTGTCAGTTTCCTGACATCCACCCCATAAAGACGCATCATCCTGTATTTTCTCACCTAGATCTGAAATCTAGGATATCCGGTATGAATTTTTATAACTTTTGGACGATCAGTCCATTTCTGGCTATCTGGAGTCTTCAAAAATTCCTGTATTAAGCCAGATTACCGAGCGTCCCTTGCTCTCTCTACCGGTGAAATCCGGGACTGAAATGCTGTCGGACAGTCCAAACCACTTCCGGCCTGACTTTCTTTAATTACACTTTAGCCCCAAGGAACTTTTCTTCTTTTCATTTAAGTCCCTTTTTATTTGGCTAAAATTACACTTAAGGACCCCACCTTTTTGTCTTTAAACTTTTCATAATTCTTTCATACTCATAGAGACCTCGTATGCACATTTCCCAGTTCAGTGAAATGATCAGCATAATTTTCTCTATTTTCTGGCAAAATATGGTACTCATCGGCTACCAACCCGATCTTTCCCATAATTACGATTTTGCCCCTGCATTCTCTTTCTGGCATCTATTCTCATCTTCTTATCCTTCATCTTAAGTTCTAGAAATTCTCTTTCAATAACTCATCCCTTAAACTCTTCGGGAGTCATCGTTAATTGAAAAGCTCGACAACCCGCCCATATCAGGTTATCTTACACAGGAGCCAGCCCATATCAAGCTACCTGCAGAATTCCTAGGCTTAAGACTTAGAATATTCCTTACATTCCTCATTTTGAACCTGTCTGTAGGTTAAAGACTTATCTCATCTTTAAGTAATCCGCCCATATCAGATTACTACCCTGGGACTACGGTTTTAGCAGCCTGCCCATGTCAGACTACTTCCCAGTTATCCTAGACCAAAAATCGGGATGTTACACATTACGACTACCCAAAACATATAAGGATCGACGAACGATGTTACCTTTCATACAACCATATCACGTCCCTTTTGTCACATGATATTTCGGTCATGGATGAGGCATGGTGAACGTCATCCTCCTGTTCCTGACCGTTACTTTCTCGATCCCTGAGTAGTTTGAATATAGAAATAGAACTACCCTTCCATTCCAGTATGGCCATACATTTCTCAGACTCACTCATCGAGGGGCCCAGTAATATCTCTCTACGAATATGAGGGATAAATTCCATCTTGACCATTCACATTCCTCCGCATGAAAAACCACTAAGCCCGAACATAGCCTTTATGATCACTCGGTCAAAAGTAGCTTTTGACTAGGTCAAAGCTGAGCGTTCATCATGTAGGAATCTATGATGATCTCAGGTCAAAGGGCATAGTGACATGGCTTGTATATGAGAGAAGCTTATGACTTAACCCATGCAGCTCTCTCATAGCGGGTCGGTCCGACACCCTGTACTTTTACATGTGCCTATGACTTTGATTTATATCTCTATATATCTTCAAAGTCATACTGGCCTTATTTCATCTCTGCTCCCGCATAGATGACCGACCAGGGACATTTAGGATAAGATCATGAGTTATCCAAGGATGGTCATCACAGTAAACATGCAAATAATGTGATAACATAATTAAGAAATTCATAAAATAATAATGTTTATAAGATAATGATTGGCCCCTAGGGCACAATTTCCAGCAATTGATATGTGATTAATGTATTTTACATGTAAGTTGGTTGTTGGAATTTGCCACTATGAACACTAACTAGTGGTGAGGCAGTGACCTTTGAGCTATAATGAAAATAGTAAATGATAGAATAAATGTATGATACTTTACCAGTAAATAGTAGACATACCAAGCTTCCATTTGATATATAGAATGCCTCATTTGGATTTGTACACTCGAGATATAATTTTTCAAATTTGGGATCAAAATGCTGGATTCAGGGGAATAACGTTGGATGAACAGTAAACTTTGAGCATTGACTTATGTTGACTTGGTCAACGAGTTATTTTTTTCCTGAAATAGGATCAAGTTAGCTTCACGTAGCAATGTGAAACACTTTATTTCAATTTTTTTAGATTTAATTATGATTTTTCGATGTCAGATCACTTGTCTAGAATTTACACAGTGAACAATACTCATAGAGTAAAATTTTAGATTGTGTAATTTGACTTCAATGACCTTAAAAGTGGTTCCAGATGCTACCAAATGGTCCTTAAGACCTAAAAAAATTAGGATGTGACACCCAGACCTTACCACCACCTTTCACACAGGTAGCCGGACGTTGCCAATATGTTGCCCACACTTACCACCACTTTGGACATGGGTGCTAGGACCTCACCACCTTGGACATAGGTGTCGGGACCTTGCCCATACTTTTCAACACTTTTCCCATACTTTCTACTACTTTGTACATAAGTGCCAGGACCTTGCCCACACGTGGTACCACCTTGCACATGGGAGCCCAAACCTTGCCAATATTTGCCTGAGCTTTCGCCACCTCCGAGCACATGGGTGACCAAACCTTGCCCAAGGTTGCCTCTACCTTACCTTAGCTTTTCCTCTGAGCAAAGCCACTACGTTGCCCATACTTTGCCAGAGCCCGGGTGCCTTGCCCAGCTCATTTGCAACCTCGTCAGCTTTTCTATGTGATAGGTGATAGGTGGACGAGGTTTGGGGGTAAGATGAATTGGAGTGACTTGTGCTGAATCTTAGTAGATCATGGAAGCAAGGACACTCTACCACTTACAATACCCAGTTACGTATTTAAGTCGTCTGCAAAAGATTCTGCCTATAGCTTGGTGGGAATTTCTTCAGGCATCCCTTACGACTCATCAGTCGTAAGTGTCTCGCCAATGACACGTGCCTTTGGGGTGAATAATCTAACACTTAGTGAATTCTGCTTCACAATTATAGGAAGAGCCAATATCGAAGGATCAAAAAGCAACGTCGTTATGAACGCTTGGCTGCCACAAGCCAATTATCCCTGTGGTAAATTTTTTGACACCTCTAGCTCTAAATTCTAAAGGACTAAAATACCAATAGGCCATGCTTTCACATTTCGTATTCTTACTAGAAATAAGAATCAAATGAGCTTTAACTCTTTTATTCCATACGAGATTTCTATTCTCATTGAGCTCATCTTAGGAACCATGCGTTATCTTTAAACAGATGTGCCTCCCAAGCCAAACTCCCCACTTGACATTATATTTCACCCAGATTGGCCTGTAAAGCAATCCTTAGGTCCAAAAGAAGGGGCAATGCCCTACTTTCAATTCACGAAATAAGTAAAATAACATTAAAAGTAGTGGTATTTCACTTTTACCATTTCTATCTCTCACTTATACTACACCTCTAAAGTCATTTCATAAAGTCGGATTAGATTCAAGCTCAATAGGGTCTTCTTTCTCCATTAATTCAACCAAGCCCGTTCCCTTGGTTGTGGTTTCGCTAAATAGTAGACAGGGATAATGGGAATCTCCTTAATCCATTAATGTGTATCACTAATTAGATAACGAGGCATTTGGCTACCTTAAAAGAGTTATAGTTACTCCCGTCGTTTACCCATGCTTCGTTGAATTTCTTCTCTTTAACATTTAGAGCACTGGGAAGAAATCACATTGTGTCAATATCCACAGGGACCATCAGAATGCTTTATTTTAATTAAATAGTTAGATTCCCCTTGTTCGTACTAGTTTTGAGTCAACTATTCGATGCCCAGGAAAGGGACCCCGAAGGGCTATTCCCAGTTCGTCCAATGATTGGCACCTGGCCACCCGTTCTAGCGCAGGAGTAGCTCGAGTAGTCCACAAACAGCTGATGGGTTTGAGGATGGGATCCCCGTGCCCAACCCTCAAAGCCAATCCTTTTACCGAGCTTACAAATCCATTTTACCAACTTCCCTTACCTACATTGTTTTATCGACTAAAGGCTATTGACCTTGAAGACCCTATGCAGTTATTAGTACAATCTAGCATGGGAGGTACTCGTTCCTCTAGATTTTAAGGCCCGTCGGGGGCGCAGTGAACACCACGTGATGTGCTATACTCTTCCAACTGTTAGACACTATGTAACATCCCGATTTTTGGATCTAGGAAAACTGGGAGGTAGTCTGATATTGGCAAGCTGCTAAACCCGTAGTCCCAGGGTAGTAATCTGATATGGGCGAATCACTTACCTATATTTGGTAGGAATCCGAGGGATGAGCTAAGTTCCTCAGGATTTAAAGATGAGTTAAGTATTTGACCTACAAAATAGGGACAGTTCACCTAGGTTCAAAAAGAGGGATGTAAGGATATCCTAAGTCTTAAGCCTAGAAATTCTGCAGGTAGCTAGATATGGGCTGTGAAACATCCTTCTTTATATCTCTCAGAGTACTCTTGCTATAACACTCTTAACTGGATTATATCTCTCTTGTCGGAAATTCTGGTAGAAAATAACTGTACTGATTCGGTAATTCCCCATGAGAACTACCATTCTACGTAAGTACCCAGGAAAGACTGGATGAACCGGCTAGGTCCACTCACTTCCAGCCTCCTTAGACAGCACCACGTACACAGTACTCTGTATAGTCTACCTGCACAACGGCATTTTTTTCTAGTACACATCTTTAAATTTTAACCTTAAATCTTGACCTTAACCTTAACCTTACATATACTCAATTGGAATTATCTTAGATCATTGGAATACCTCTTAAACTTAAAAACATTAATTTCCAAAAGTTGGGCTTACGGGTACTGTTCACTGTCACTATTCATTGGTAATTCCAGATTATAGCCTGAACTTTGAAAATTCATAATCAAATCTAGAAAAATAGTTTTGAGGTGATTCCAATTTCTAATGAAATATATTTCATTCAAATTTGATAGAAAAATATCAAAATGAGGTTTCCTTGTCCAGATCAAATCAGTTTATTCGTTGAACTTTACTGTTCATTTGGTAAATCTGGAAGTTCCAGTTTCTTTGCCCCATTTTCAAAAATTCATTTCTCCTTGTATACTTATCCAATTTAGGCAAATTACCTATTGATTTAAATCTAAGAATGTGTAATTTAATATCATAAAATTTCATGGAAAAACTCATTCATTTACTATATGAAATTAGCGCATAAACCTCACTGCCTCTGAGTAGTCGTATTATCTTATTCCAGATTTTAACTCCCGAATTTGAAAAATCATAACAATTCGAGTTCTTAACCAAATGAGGAGTTCTTGGTGTCAAATTAAATATATGGATCTTAGCTATGTTCATACCAAATTTCACATAAAAACTCACTGGATAAGCTGCTCAAACTATCGCTGGAAGTAGACTGACTCTCATCGGATTCAGTGCATGCATACAATATACATACCAATATATCATCACATAAATTAAAGGCATGATTTCCAAGTCATACACCATTCATACATCCACCATTACCTCCTTCCTTGTGATGTTCCAGCACCTAGATCATGGTTATGGGGGGTGAGATTCGGGGGAATCTCAGTAGCAAACAATACCAAACAATGCATGTATTAATGTAAAGACTTGTGCTTGCTTGTGAAAGTGTTATCATAGTGTGATGAGCATGCTTCCATGTATCATATGAAATACAATTGGCCAAAGAAATCATAAAATAATAGAGCTTCAATCATCTACCATATACACACAATTCAACCAAGCCATAGCACAATCAAGCATACATTACATACATACAAGTTTAGGGTAAGTCCACTACCTTGGATTTAAGCTTTCTTTCTTATGCTTGCACTTGCTTCCCAAGCTTTTCAATCATGAAGCTTTTTGGTCAATCATTCCCCAACACCTTCTTAGAGGTTTCAAGGTCCTAAATACATTCATATTCGTTACATAATCCATTAGGACCATGAACTCAAACACTACTCAAGACTACCTCTCTTGAACCTTTAACTTGCTTTAACTAACATAATTTTCTTTAATCTTTGCCAATTAACTTGGCCTTTGAACCAATTGATGTCTTGACCTTACCCTACACAATTTCACCTTTTGAATCCATTTATGAACTAAAAATAACCAAATTCCAGCAAGAATACACTGTTCTGTACAGATTTGGAAAAGCATACATAAATCTTCCAAAAATTCTCATTTTGATTCCAATGCTTCCCATACTTGTTCCTCCACCTTTCCCCCACAAAAAAGCTCATTTAAGACCATTGGAAGTATCAAAATCATGAAATTCAAATCACTGTTCACGAGAGTGAACAGTAACTGTAACATCCCTAATTTCGGTACTAAGTTGTATGTACAGGTTAAATGAAATATATGAGATTTTTGGAAAATATGTGGCCATATTTATGTAAAGAAAAGTATTAATTGGAAGAGGAAGAAAGTCTAAAAGCCAAAGTACAAAATTACAAAAAATACCACTGTGATGCCCTAAGAAACCAGAAGTAAATGGAGGGTATTTTAGTCCTTTCACACAATGGATGGATATCATAGAAAATTTGATAGTAAATTATTATAATTAATATGATAATTTATGGAGTTGACAGAAGTTAAAAAGGAGTCCTGTAGAATTAATTATGGAATTTACGGTGAAAAAGGACACCGATAAAGGGTTAAGGAAACGTATGTAATTTTTAACAGGACTTCTGGGGTTCAGAAAATTATGAAACTTTGTAGAGAATTCATTTTATATTAGAATGAATTTATAAAAATGTTAGAACAATTAAAAGAGGTATTTAGCATTTATGCTAAGATCAGGGTGATTTATGGATATCGGTATAAGGAAAATACATTAGGATTTGGGCCAATTAGCTATTGGACCTAAAAGAGACCCAACATATCATCCTAGGCCATCCCAATAAGGCCCAAAAGTTGTCTTGGAGCCCAAGTCCTAAAATAAATAATTTATGGATTTTTTGAAATAAAGAAAAAGAGAATAAAGTAAGAATTATGTTTTGCACATGGTGGGACCCACATGGACTAAAAATGGCACCAAGAAGAGAGCTTAGGTGTCCCAAGTGATGTCATGCCAGTGAGGTTGTAACATCCTGATTTTTGGTCTAGGAGAACTGGGAAGTAGTCTGATATGGGCAGGCTGCTAAAACCGTAGTCCCAGGGTAGTAATCTGATATGGGCGGATCACTTACCTGTATTTTGTAGGATCCGAGGGATGAGCTAAGTCCTTCAGAATGGAAAGATGAGTTAAGTCTTTAACCTACAGAATCGGGACAGTTCGCCTAGGTTCAAAATGAGGAATGTGAGGAATATCCTAAGTCTTAAGCCTAGGAATTCTGCAGGAAGCTTGATATGGGCTGGCTCCTGTGTAAGATAACCTGATATGGGCGGGTTTTCGAGCTTTTCAATTAACGATGACTCCCGAAGAATTTAGGGGATGAGTTATTGAAAGAGAATTTCTAGAACTTAAGATGAAGGATAAGAAGATGAGAATAGATGCCAGAAAGAGAATGTAGGGGCAAAATCGTAATTATGGGAAAGATCGGGCTGGTAGCCGATGAGTACCATATTTTGCCAGAAAATAGAGAAAATTATGCTGATCATTTCACTGAACTGTGAAATGTGCATACGAGGTCTCTATGAGTATGAAAGAATTATGGAAAGTTTAAGGACAAAAAGGTGGGGTCCTTGAGTGTAATTTTAGCCAAATAAAAAGGGATTTAAATGAAAAGAAGAAAAGTTTCTTGGGGCTAAAGTGTAATTAAAGAAAGTCAGGCCGGAAGTGGTTTGGACTGTCCGACGGCATTTCAGTCCCAGATTTCACCGGTAGAGAGAGCAAGGGACGTTCGGTAATCTGGCTTAATACATGAATTTTTGAAGACTCCAGATAGCCAGAAATGGACTGATTGTCCAAAAGTTATAAAAATTCATGCTGGATATCCTAGATTTCAGATCTAGGTGAGAAAATACAGGATGATGCGTCTTTATGGGGCGGATGTCAGGAAACTGACAGAATACCGATAGGAGGCCTGTAGAAAAAGTTATTCGCAAATTAGAAAATACAGACGGGAGTGTGAGGCCTCCGGGTATCCGATAGGGAAATTTATCGGTATTTGAAAAGGGACTGAATGAGTTCGGATAACCTCGGTCAGATGACTGATATGACTCATAGGGATGCCTGAACACCGCAGGCCAGTGTATCGGACAGAAGGAGCCGGTGTCCGGATATGTGTATAAACGCTGAAAAATAGATAAAATATTCAATAAACATTAACGGGGGAGGATTCCTCGTAATGCGTGCTATGAAGATATTGGACCCAGAAAGGCCCAATAATGGCGCCAACAAGGCCCAGTAAGACACTTGGACTGATAGGTGGGCCAGTGTCCGGCAGAACCCCGAAAAAGTGCGAAATTACGAAAATGCCCCTGTGTTGTACTAAAGGGGTAGGAGATGAATGAGGGCATTTTGGTCATTCTGGACAGGCCCAGAAGCCAGGGTACATACAGATAAAGTTACTTAGAGTCAGTATATGCCCTGACAGAGTACAGAAGGGTGTGAAATGACGATTTTACCCTTAGGGTTAAAATAGTTCAAGAAAGGGCACCCAAGGGTATTTTGGTAATTTGCCAAGGGATGTTTCTTGGGAATCGAGTCATCAGAGTACTTGAGCTTGATCAGGATCCAAGATAACATTCCCAGAGCCCAAAAACGTAGGCCCAGTGATATGTGGAAAAAAGTGGCATTAAAATACTATTTTAATGCTGTTTCAATAAAGTAAAGTTACTCGGTCGGCAAGATAACTGAGGAGGTGATCAGATAAAGTCTGGGACTTATCTGGATAGCATTGAAAGGCGTGAAAGGTCCCTTCCAGGTGCCACATGGCGTAATCTTAGAGGCAGAAGAAAAGTTGAGGATACGTATTACGGTGCAAGACTCTAGACCGGTACTGGATTGGACTGAACTGCTGAGTCAGCTGATGAGGTGTCCAGGAATTGTGAGATGTGAAGAATGTGGCGATGAGGTGTCCCGGTGAGGTGTCCTGGATGATGTCATGCATGATGCAGTAAAAAGGAATAAGGAAAAATAGGAAAATCCAGGAAAAACCAGGACCACATGTTCAGATGGCTTCAAAATTACAGAAATGTCATCCATTAAAGCTATAAATACCCCCTTCCCCTCCCATTTTATGCATCCCACGTTTTTGGCAAGAAAAGAGAGAGAAAGAAGAGAGAGAAGGAGAAAGAAAGAAAGGAAGGAAGTTCTGGTGGAGTTGGAAGCAGTATAGAAGTTCTGGAGTTCTGCTTTTGAGGTAGTAACTAATCCTAGCTCTTATGTAATGTCTTTGTGATTTGTTGTGCTATTGTTTGGTTGGATTGTTGTCTTATATGTTATGCCTGAAGCTCTACTGCAATGCTATGATCATATGTTATTGAGTATGGAAGCACGCAGCATACTTATCTGTACACAATCACAAGCAAGCACTGTCACTCTGCATTACATATATTGTTATGATTATTACTACTGAGATTCCCCCGAATCTCATTCCCATATATAACATTACAGGGGAGGTTCTGTCAAAATAAAATCTGGAAATTTTAAGAGACGCCGTTATGCTGCCGAAATTCCGGCAAGGAAGCAGGAACAGGGAAAGGAACTGATACGTACTGTGTACGTAGTACTGTCTAAGGAGGCTGGAAGTGAGTGGACCCAGCAGGTTCATCCAGTCTTTCCTGGGTACTACGTAGAATGGTAGTTCTCATGAGGGAATTACCGAATCGGTACAACATCGGTTACTTTCTAAAGAAGAATTGTAGCAGTTATGCTGCCGGATTTTAGACAGGAAGAGATGTAATAGAAATAAGAGAATTTGGTGTATGCTTTGTTGTATGACATTTTGTTATTCAATAATAAATATTGTTTGGCATGTTCAATTTGTGAATGGGGAATTAAGGGAGAAATTCGCAGGTCTTGAGGTAGCAGTGCTCTGACCTCAGTTTGACCTAGTAAACGAAGGAGTTTGGCTATGAAATTTGGCAGGCCAGTTGTACACATCTGGGGCATTACGTGGATAGGTAATAAGCCTCATTTGGATGTGTAGAACGAGATAAATTAATTTTCAAATTAAAGTCCAGAATAAGGAATTTAAGAGTGAAATTTTGAATTTCTGGGCTTAAGTTAAGATATATCAAGCTAATATCGCTTCCGTAAGTGTACTCTGAGGAGTCTAATGGAGGATGTTTCAGAGGTCATGGTGGTGAGGTCATGAGCCAAAGTGAAAAGATATTCCAAGATCAAACCTTTAACCATTAGATCAAATAGTTTCCAAAGTGATCTTGGTCTTCAAATGACATGACTTTTGCTATAAATACCCCCCTTTTCCATTCATTCTTCACACCCAAGATCTCCTTTAGAGAGAGAAGTGAGTTCTAGAGAAAGAAAGTGGAAGAAAGCACGGAAGAAGCAAGTGTCTTGAAAGAGCAAGTAAGGTAAGTTGATGTTCTTCACTTTACCATTTCGGTTTGCACTGTTCATGCACTTTTCATGATAGAAGAAAATGGAATTTCAATGATTTAATGCTTCCATTGAGTTTATATGATGATTTTGTGTAGGATTAGAAAGGTTTTGAACCTTGGAAACCATTGGAATTAAAGGTTATAATGTTGAAAATTCCTCACGGGGACTGTTCACTCACGTGAACAGTGATTTGAATTTCATAATTTTGATGCTTCCAATGGTCTTAAAATGAGATTTTGTGTGGGGGTAAAGCGGAGGAACAAGTATGGGAAGTATTGGAACCAAAATGGGAATTTTTGGAAAAAGGGAGCTTATTGAAACTAGACTTGGATTTTGTTTGGAATGGAGTTATAATTTGATAATTATCTTGTAATGCCTAGGTTTTGACATTTATGGCAAGGAAAGACCATTACAAGAAGGAAAGGAACAAGGATCTACAAGAGGTAGCAAGAATATCTAACTATAAACTTATGTGCTTTGATTGTTTTGCTTACTTGTTATGCATGAAGGTTTGGTTGAGCATGGAATGTTGTGTGATGATGATGATGATGTGATATGAGTATGTGATACTCCTTACAATATATGTCATGACAATATGCATATTAGAGTTGCTTATGTATAAGCATGAATTAGCTCCCATTGCATGATAACATGTTAGGCATTCAATCAAACATGCATAACCTTATAGTTTATATTACTTGCTATTGGGATTTCCATGAAATCTCATTCCTTCCATATAATTAAACATGCTCTAGGTACTGGATCTTCTCAAGGCAAGAGGGTAAATGTTGATGGATGACTGTACATAATTTAAAGAGTTTGCACTTTAATTACAAGATGATGTTTTGGTTTGTATGATGCATGCTACTCATAAATCCAATCTGAGGTAGTGTACTTACATCGGTATTTTGATTGACTTATATGATGAATTTTCATATGAAATTTGGCATGAACATATCTAAGATCTATAGATTTAAATGGACACCAAGAAAGCCTCATTTTATCAAGAATTCAAATTGTTATGATTTTTCAAAGTTAGGAGTTGAAATCTGGAATAAGGTAAAACGACTACTCAGAGGCAGTGAGGTTCATGCGCTAATTTCATATAGTAAACGAATGAGTTCTTCCTCAAAATTTTGTGAGATTAAAGTAGACATATGGAGATTTAAATCCATATGTAATTCAACTCAATTGGATAAGTATACAAGGAGAAATGAATTTTTGAAAATAGGGCAAAGAAACTGGAACTTCCAGATTTACCAAATGAACAGTAAAGTTCAACGAATAAACTGATTTGATCTGGACAAGAAGATCCCATTTTCATATTTTTCTCTCAAATTTAAATGAAAGATATTTCATTAGAAATTGGAATAAACTTAAAATGATTTTTCTAGATTTAGTTATGAATTTCCAAAGTTCAGGTTGTAATCTGGAATTACCCAGTAAATAGTGGCAGTGAACAGTAACCGTAAGCCCAACTCTTGGAAACTCATACTTTTGAGGTTAAGAGGTATTCCAATATTCTAAAATAGTTCCAATTGAGTATAAGTAAGGTTAAGGATTAAGTTTAAAATCTAAGGTCAACGTTTTAAGGTTAAGGAATAAAGATATTGCTAGAAAATGTCGTTGTGCTGGTAGACTATACAAAGTACTGTGTACGTAGGTGCTGTCTAAGGAGGCTGGAAGTGAGTGGACCTAGCCGGTTCATCCAGTATTTCCTGGGTACTTACGTAGAATGGTAGTTCTCATGGGGAATTACAGAATCAGTACAGTTATTTTTTGCCAAAATTTCCGGCAAGAGAGATATAATCCAGTTGAGAGTGCTATAGCAAGAGTACTTTGAGAGATATAAAGGAGGATGTTTCAGTAACCGTGAGGAATTTTCAACATTATAACCTTTAATTCCAATGGTTTCCAAGGTTCAAAACCTTTCCAATCCTACACAAAATCATCATATAAACTCAATGGAAGCATTAAATCATTGAAATTCCATTTCCTTCTATCATGAACAGTGCATGAACAGTGCAACCCAAAATGGTAAAGTGAAGAACATCAACTTACTTCACAACCAAGCATGTAACTAGCTTGTTTAAGCTTGTCTTAACTATCTATGACTTAAAACTCATATTCCTTTCACATATACACAAGAATTCCAGCAGCATCTCCCCAAGATTTAAGCCTCAAAAATCACTTAAACTCAAGCACAAACCATAAGAACAAAAGGTAGAAGCAAGGAGATAACTTACCTTACTTGCTCCTTCAAGACCCTTGCTTTTTCCTTGCTTTCTTCCACTTTCTTTCTCTAGAACTCACTTCTCTCTCCAAAGGACCTCTTGGGTGTGAAGAATGAATGGAAAGGTGGGGTATTTATAGCAAAAGTCATGTGCCATTTGAAGGCCAAGATCACTTTGGAAACTATTTGATCTAATGGTTAAAGGTTTGATCTTAGAATGTCTTTTCACTTTTCACTCAAGACCTTACCACCATGACGTCACTAGCATGGCCTCACTTGGTACACCTAACCCTTCCTCTTTTTGGGTGCCATTTTGAAGTCCTTGTGGGTCCCACCATGTGCAACACCTAATTCTTACTTTATTCTCTTTTTCTTTCTTTTCAAAAATCCATAAATTATTCATTATTGGACTTGGGCTCCAAGATAACTTTTGGGACTTATTGGTATGGCCTAGGACAAAAATGTTGGGCCTCTTTTAGGTCCAATAGCTAACTGGCCCAAATCCCAATGTACTTTACTCATACCGATATCCGTAAATTATCCTGATCTTAGCATAAATGCTAAACACCTCTTTTAATTGTTCTAACATTTTTATAAATTCATTCTAATATAAAATGAATTCTCTACAAAGTTTCATAATTTTTTGAGACCCAGAAGTCCTGTTAAAAATTACATATGTTTCCTTTAACCCTTTATCGGTGTCCTTTTTCACCGTAAATTCCATAATTAATTCTACAGAACTCCTTTTTGACTTCTGTCAACTCCATAAACTCTCATATTAATTAAAATAATTTACTATCAAATTTTCTCTGATATCCATCCATTGTCTGAAATGACCAAAATGCCCTCCATTTACTTCTGGTTTCTTTGGGCATCACAGTGGCATTCTCCTAATTTTACACTTTGACTCTTAGACTTTCTTCCTCTTCCAATTAATCCTTTTCTTTACATAAATGGCCACATCTTTTCCTAATAAATCTCATATATATTTCATTCAATCTGTACATACAACTCAGTACAGAAAATTAGGGATGTTACATTTCTCTTCCCCTTAAAATAAATTTCGTCCTCGAAATTTACTTAGTACCTTAGTCAACAATCTTAAATATACATCCTCTTTAAATCTCTTTCTGCTTTATGACTAAGAATCGGGGTATCCATCTCTTATCTCCTATCTTCTCATCCAGCGGAGTACTTTCATTATCCGCTCGCTTTATGTCCATGCTATCATTACTCCTTTTTATCTGAATCAACTCATTTAGAGTTAAATATTACTTTATGTTGCTACTTACTCACCTGCTATGCATCCATTTTCTTATGGACAACTCATTGTACTAGGCTTGTGAGTAGTGTCCATTTCTTTCATATCAAACTCTCTCGAATATTATTATATTCGGGAGTTTCCCTCACTCACTCATCATACTTTCTAACACTTATCCCTTGTTACTTCTCTTAGCATCTTGCGGAATTCTTTAACATCCGCAAAACTTCATCCTATTTTCGTATAGAAACTCTTATAACTCTATTGTTGCTCTTATCATCTTTAATGATTCAACATCATACAGAGAGAGGACTTATGCAGTTATTCTTTTCTTCACTTTACTGCTAAGTAGGAGCACATACTCTAACATGCATAATGCCTGGCATTTTATGCAAGGAGTAAAAGCTCTCATCTCTATCTGTAGCATAACATTCGTCATCCTATCCCTTTTTCAATAAGGGTCCTCTCTATTTGCTAGTAAAATGCACATTTCTCATTGCCTGCCACCTTACACATTTATCATAGTGTATCTCATTACATACTTCTGATGCTGTATCATGGTATGTCTAACCAAATCTGGCCATATCATGGCGTATCTTACTTTTTCATAATTTATCTTACCTTATCATGACATATTCTGAGATACCATAAGTCTAACATTCTCTCTCTCATAGAACTACTGGGTTCTATCTTTACTTTAGACCTTCTTCTCTAGGTCTCTCTAGCCTTTTAATCTTTTTATCCTAATCTGGAGGATTTATCTGCTCATACTTTTCTTTTCTCGAAACATATGGGGTTCTCTTCTTTGTTCCTCAGGCATACTTCTATAAAAAAAATTTAATATCAGCATTCAGACTTTAACTTGGACTCCGTCTTTGTTTAAAGAAAACTAAGTTCAGTCTGTATAATATAGGCTATCTGAGGAAAATCATTATAAATAATTTTTCTAGATGAGTTTATCAACTAGTGAAGCTTCCTTACCTTAACTTCATCTTTGGCATTCATCTTCCCAAAGAGATACTACATTGTACTCATATCTCATGGCTCATTACTTTCCTTAGGCTAGGTCTAACTGCAACCTCGGGATCTAACTGCGATCAACCGTCAGCCTTTTCAGAATCTAATTACGACTCTGGAACTGTTAGGATCTAACTGCGACCCTGGAGCCATGCTAGGATCTAACTGTGACCCTCCAGAATCTAACTGCGATTCTGTATATCTCCCGAAGATCTTAAACCAACAGACTAAGTTATAGGGTTCATCGCTTCTACTTGTTGATAACTCAATAAAAAATTCAAAATGTTACGTTCAGTAGCCCATATTATTTCCCAAGACTTTACTTATTTCCTCTCTTACTCAAGAGTTCCTGCTCATCTTTCTCTTACTGTGTCTTACCATGCCTTGTGCAATTATGGTTTAACCACCTGCCATTGCATTCTGCTGCTATGGCCTCATCATATCTTCTCATGTAAATCTGTGCTCTAACTGCGAGCCATTTGAACTATGCTCTAACTGCGAGCAGACTGCATCAGATCCAACTCTTATCTGAAGAGTGATCTGTACTCATCTGAATCTAGTCTCTATCTCAGAGTCATCTGTTTCAAATCTAACTCTTTCTGTATACCATTCCTTTCAATAGAAATAGCTCTGAGTACTGCATTCGCAAGCCTATAGAAAAACCTGAATCACCCCAATCATAAATCATATCAGAATATCATATCATAACTTATCGTCCCATAAACTGAGACTATCTATCATCCTCAATACATTCCTTATTGCATATCATATGGTATAGGAGCAACAAAATTTTCTCATAACTTCCTCACCATATATACTCTACCCTGCATATACTACAAAATAGGAGTATTCATCATGGCATACTCTAACATGCATGTCATTATATGACAACTGCAAGGAGATGCAACTATTCATCATCATAATTTGCTCAACCATCCATCAGACATTGTAATGAACTAAGTAAGCCACAAAACATATTTCCTTTATCATATTGCCTATCATATCCTGATCATTCATCCTGAAATATCTATCTATTTCACTTAGGTTACCATGCTACCCTCTTATCAGGGTATAGACTCGACCCTTCTATTGAATAGGGGAGTTACTTTATCTTTAGAACCGTGGCTATCTTTCTTTTTTCTAATCTTGCTTACAGCTACCGCTCTATTGAACTTCTGTGACTACCTGAGAAAACTTTTTCTTTATAACATGAAATCTAATCCGTAAATTAACTCTTTAATAATTCACTCTCTCTGTTCATATATATGAACTTAGCTAAACATTCATCAAAAGGGTTTCTCTTTCTCTATTTAACCTTTAGCCTCACGCTCATCTCTATTTAACTGAGAGGAATACTTTTCATAAACTTTACTCAAGGAATACTTCCCAGGTGAGCGGAATAGCCTCCATTTCTTTGGAGCAACTTTGGTGTCTTTCTACTATCTCTCAACTCTTTCTGTGCGTATACATCAATCTCAGTCTACTCTTGACCGGACTATGGTTCCTTCCTGGTCTTTTTCTTGATCCTGACCAACTTAGATCATATAAATCTCATTCATCATCTAGCACCATTACTTGTGTTCTCTAACAGCTCAGCACCCTTCCACAAAGATATTATCCGCTTTTCCCTTAAGCAGCCCTGAGGCCACACGAGAGCACGGTTTTGTTCCCCAGGCACATGAGGACTTTAACCCCTTAGGCACCTGAAAATGCGTCCTCCGGGTATAAGAGCTACGCAGTGAAAGATATTGTCCCCTCTCCCCTTAGGCAGGAACCTCTGGGCCCACACGAGGTCAGGGTTTTGTTTCCCAGCACTGCCTGCCTACCACTCGTGCCTGCCTACCCCCACTGGGGCGCTTGGTGACGAGGGCACTTGGTGAGTACTGGAAACGCGTTCATGAGGGAGAGGTATCCATACCCTTATAAGGCATGCTTCGTTCACCTCCTCAACCGATATGGGACTAATATCCTATTTTAGGGACTTTAACTTTCGAGAACTTGAAGCCATATGTTAGGCTCATTTCTTGTGCAAGCCTTATCCTAACTTTTGATTCTTTTGTTCATAAAAGACTAACTGAACAAAGTCTTTCCAAATATAGATCTACTCTTGATAGTCACATAGAGGATTTACTTCTGACCATTATCTTAGACTAGCATGTATCTCTATTTCTCATACTGTTCAGCTTGCCTACATCATGTGCTAAACCTCTAACTGATAACCTTCAGTGAGGCTGGCATCTTCATCCTTCATTAGGTCCCGCGTATCTTCATCGTGACCTGAGTATGAACTAGGCACAACGCATCCATGAACTTTAGTTGTGACCATCTCATTCTACTTGTCATGACTGGACAGCTCTACATTCTTTAGTCATGACCTCGGGTCACCTTTCGTCATGGCCTAACTTCTCGAGGACTTCTAGCTGTGTCCCAAACTGCTTTACATCCGACCTGGATCTAACTTGCTTTAAATATTCCCTTATAATGTTCTTGTCTAGTCTTTACCCTAGTAATGGCCGATCCTTACATTTACCAAAAGCTCACTTAGCTTTACATGCCACGTAAGGTATATGGCAATATCTAGCTTATGGCCACCTCATATCATGCAACTAACATGAAAACTTAATTCAGGTCAATGCCCTCTATCACATCTCTATTTATCATCCTTGCTACGGCATTGAGGAACTACAGCTAAACTGACTGCTCTTGATTTCTACTTATTTCCATCCCTTAACCTAAACTAAGTAGTTCACTTCCCACAGCCTTTCTTAAGACTAGTATAGTCACATTGTCTGTCTTTCATAAAGAAGGCTGTGGTGGATTAGGCTAGGAACATCCCTTTAATCTTTATCTATAACCTCATATATTCCTGGACTAGGACAATAGGAAGGGATGTCACAGCTTGTAAATGGATCTTAGGCTACTCATATCAAACTTATCCTCAAACTCTAGTGGAGAAGGAATAATATCTGGCCTACCTATAATTCAGTATCAGTTTTCAGCTTCCTCAACCGTAATCTATCCTCTTATCGAAGGAGGATAGCTTACATCAGGGTTAGATAGCACTCTATCAAACTCATCCTGTACATAATTACTAGACCCATCATTATCTAGTGCAACATTATCTGGTGTATACACAACATCTGATTGAATTTCTCATAATCTCCAGACTGTAAATTTGAGTATAAAAATATGCATAGGGTACCTTACTATAAACCTTCCTGATTGAGTCCTTTATGCTATCATCTAAACTCTCTTCACTACCTGAAGAGTCAAAGTCTAGGTATACCTCATCTTTATACAGCATTACAGGTTGGGGGTCTCACTGATTAACTGATATTTCAAGCTTAACTTTATAAATCCCCATGTCTACTGCTGCAACATTTGCTCTGTGTTCTGTCGTTGCGACCAAAAGTCTTCTTTCATCATAACTTATGACTTAACTTGTCGCAACTTGGACATCTGGTATCCTTAATGTAGTATCTGGTCACAACATGATACTTCGAGCTACTCTTATAGCTTCCTTAGTCATGAGCTAATCAGCTTCTATCTCTATCCATAGAGGAAATTGCTTCTTAAACATTATTCTGCTTAGTCTATCCATATTGTGTTAATAAACACGAGACCTCGGCTATATCGGCTGACTAAGATTAGCCCATCGTAATTATATCCTTTGTAAGACTGTAAAGCTCAGGGTACAGCCTCATTCATCTGGGTGTCACTGTCTTTTGTCTAAATCTTTCCAAGTAGTGAACACCATCCCTATATCATACTCTAGGGAGAGAACCATTCAAATTTCTCATTTGTCTAATGGATCAGTCTAACTAAACCAGAGCATCACTGAGCCAGAACCTTCTGTTCTGTGCCAGAATCTTATGCTCAGAGCCAGAACCCTTTGTTCTGTGCCAACTTTATTATGTACTAATGCTAGAAATCATCTGTTCAGAGAATTTCCTAAGCCAGAATCCTTTGCTCTGATACTAAAATGAAACATCCTTCTTTATATCTCTCAGAGTACTCTTGCTATAGCACTCTCAACTGGATTATATCTCTCTTGCCGAAAATTCTGGTAGAAAATAACTGTACTGATTCGGTAATTCCCCATGAGAACTACCATTCTACGTAAGTACCCAGGAAAGACTGGATGAACCGGCTAGGTGCACTCACTTCCAGTCTCCTTAGACAGCACCTACGTACACAGTACTCTGTATAGTCTACCAGCACAACAGCATTTTTTTCTAGTACATGAAACATCCTTACTTTCGTATGTCTTAGGGACCATTTAGTAGCATTTAGAACCACTTTCAAGGTCATTGAAGTCTAATTTTTCAATCTGGAGTTTTACTCTTATCGAGTACTGTTCACTATACAAATTCTAGATGAGTGACCTGACTTTGAAAAAATCATAACTAAATCTAGAAAAATTGAAATGAAGTGGTTCCAATTGATACTTGAAGCTAACTCAATTATATTTTAGGGAAAAATAACCTGTTGACCACTCATTGACCAAGTCAACATCATTCAATTTTTCAACTTTACTGTTCATCCAAAGTTTTCCTTCTGAATCCAGCATTCTGGTACCAACTTTGATAATTTATATCTCCATGTGTAGATGTCCAACTGAGGCATTCTATATATCAAATCGAATCTTAATATGTCTACTATTTACCATAAAATATTCATACATTTATTCATTCATTTGCTATTTTTAATTATTTATCAAGCATGATTAGATCACCACGTGTTACTGTTCATAGTGGTAAATTTCAGCACTCAACTTTGCAAACATATGCATACATCCATCATGTATCAGTCAAGTATGTCAAACAGCATCTATTATTAAATAATAAGTTGTTATACATCTGGGTATGTACAAAATTTCCCATATTTCTATTACATCCTTTCCTGCCTAAAATCCGGCAGCATAATGGCTATGCTTCGTCTTTAGAAAGTAACTGATCTTGTACCGATTCGGTAATTCCCGTGAGAACTACCATTCTACGTAAGTACCCAGGAAAGACTGGATGAACCGGCTAGGTCTACTCACTTCCAGCCTCCTTAGACAGTACCTACGTACACAGTACGTATCAGCTCCTTTCTTTACTATTGCCATCTTGTCATAATTTTGGCAGCATAACGGCGTCTCTTAAAATTCCCAAAATTCACTTTGACATAACCTCCCCTGTAATGGGTTATTTATTGGGATGAGATTCAAGGGAATCTCTGTAGTAATAATCATAACAATACATGTAATGCAGAGTGACGGTGCTTGCTTGTGATTGTGTACAGATAAGTATGCTGCGTGTTTCCATACTCAATAACATATGAACATAGCATTGTAGCAGAGCTTCAAGCATAACATATAAGATAACAATCCAACTAAACAATAGCACAACAAATCACAAAGCCATTACATAAAAGCTAGGATTAGTTACTACCTCAAAAGCTTAGCAGAACTCTAGAATCTCTATCTTGCTTCCAGCTCTGCCAGAACTTCCTTTCTTTCTTTCTTCCTCTCACTTTCTCTCTCTAGAACTTCCTTCTCTCTCTTGAATGCTCTTGGACATGGAGAATGAAGAGCAAGGGGGTATTTATAGTTTTGATGGATGGCATTTTTGTAATTTTGAAGCCATCTGAACTTGTGGTCCTGGTTTTTCCAGAATTTTCTATTTTTCTTTATTCTTTTTACTGCATCATTCATGACATCATCCCAAGGCCACCTCATGGGACACCTCATATGTCACATGGCAAAATTGCAAGCTCCTGGGACACCTTATCAACTAACTCAGCGATCCCAGATAGTTCCATAGTCTTGCACCAGAATACACGGCTGAGATCCTGCCACGTGTCATCAACTTTTTCTTCCTCCTCTATGTTGGCGCCATGTGGCATCTTGCTAGCACCTCTCACGCCATCCAATGCTATCCAGATAAGTCCAGGACTTTATCTGATCACCTCCTCAGTTATCGTGCCAACCGAGTAACTTTACTTTATTGAAACAACATTAAAATAGTATTTTAATGCCACTTTTTCCCACATATCACTAGGTCTACGTTTTTGGACTCTAGGAATGTTATCTTGGATCCTGATCAAGCTCAAGTACTCTGATGGCTCAATTTCCAAGAAACATCCCTTGGCAAATTACCAAACTACCCCTGGGTGCCCTTTCTTGCACTATCTTAACCCTAAGGGTAAAATTGTCATTTTACACCTTTCTGCACCCTGTCAGGGCATATACTGACCCTGGTTAACCTTACCTATGTATGTCTTGGCTCCTGGGCCTGTCCAGAATGACCAAAATGCCCTCCATTCCTCTACTACCCTTTAGTACAACACAGGGGCATTTTCATAATTTCACACCTTTCCGGGGTTCTGCTGGACACTGGCACACCTATCAGTCCAAGGGTCTTACTGGGCCTCTGATGGCGCCATTATTGGGCCTTTCAGGGTCTATTACCTTTATGGCACATATTACGAGGAATCTTCCCCTGTCTATGTCCATCGAGTATTTTAGCTATTATATACCGTTTATACACATCCCCGGACACCGGGTCCTTTTACCAGATACACTGGCCTGCTATGTTTAGGCATCCCTTTGAGTCATAACAATCATCTGACTGAGGTCATACGAACTCATTCAGTCCCTTTTTAAATACCAATAAATCTCCTAATCGGATCCCCGGAGGCCTCACACTCCCGTCTGTATTTACTGATTTGCGAATAACTTTTCCTACAGACCACCTATCGGTATTCTGTCAGTTTCTTGACCTCCGCCTTATCAGGACGCATCATCCTGTAATTTCTCACTTATATCTGAAATCTAGGATATCCGGTAAAAAAATTTATAACTTTTAGACTATCAGATCAATTTTGGCTATCTGGAGTCTTGAAAAATTCCTGTATTAAGCCAGATTACCGAGCATCACTTGCTCTATCTACTGGTGAAATCTGCAACAGAAATACTTTCGGGCAGTCCAAACCACTTCTGGCCTAATTTCCTTTAATTATACTTTAGCCCCAGGGAACTTTTCTTCTTTTTAATTAAGTCCCTTTTATTTGGCTAAAATTACACTTAAGGACCCTACCTTTTTGTCTACTTTTCCTTTTTGGCTTTACACTTTTCATATTTGCACTTAAGTCCCTTCATTTTCTTTCTTTTACAATTTAATCCTTTCTTTGCATAAATGGCCATCATATCTCTAGGGACTTTCATTATTTACATATAAGTCCCCGGACTTTCACTTATTTGCAGTTTAGTCCCTAAAAACCTTCTGCATGTTACTGAGACTTCTGCTCAAAGGGATATATCTATTTCAGGCTAGTTACTAAGTCTCTGGCCTGAAAATTGGGATGTTACAGTACACATCTTTAAATTTTAACTTTAAATCTTGACCTTAACCTTAACCTTACATATACTCAATTGGAATTATCTTAGATCATTGGAATACCTCTTAAACTTAAAAACATTAATTTCCAAGAGTTGGGCTTACGGGTACTGTTCACTGTCACTATTCACTGATAATTCCAGATTACAGCCTGAACTTTGAAAATTCATAATCAAATCTAGAAAAATCGTTTTGAGGTGATTCCAATTTCTAATGAAATATATTTCATTAAAATTTGATATAAAAATATCAAAATGAGGTTTCCTTGTCCAGATCAAATCAGTTTATTCATTGAACTTTACTATTCATTTGGTAAATCTGGAAGTTCCAATTTCTTTGCCCCATTTTCAAAAATTCATTTCTCCTTGTATACTTATCCAATTGAGTCGAATTACCTATGGATTTAAATATAAGAATGTGTACTTTAATCTCACAAAATTTTATGGAAAAATTCATTCATTTACTATATGAAATTAGCGCATAAACCTCACTGCCTCTGAGTAGTCGTATTATCTTATTCCAGATTTTAACTCCCGAATTTGAAAAATCATAACAATTCGAGTTCTTAACCAAATGAGGAGTTCTTGGTGTCCAATTAAATATATGGATCTTAGCTATGTTCATACCAAATTTCACATAAAAACTCACTGGATAAGCTGCTCAAACTATCGCTGGAAGTAGACTGACTCTCATCGGATCCAGTGCATGCAAACAATATACATACCAATATATCATCACATAAATTAAAGGCATGCTTTCCAAGTCATACACCATTCATACATCCACCATTACCTCCTTCCTTGTGATGTTCCAGCACCTAGATCATGGTTATGGGGGGTGAGATTCGGGGGAATCTCAGTAGCAAACAATACCAAACAATGCATGTATTAATATAAAGACTTGTGCTTGCTTGTGAAAGTGTTATCACAGTGTGATGAGCATGCTTCCATGTATCATATGAAATACAATTGGCCAAAGAAATTATAAAATAACATAGCTTCAATCATCTACCATATACACACAATTCAACCAAGCCATAGCACAATCAAGCATACATTACATACATACAAGTTTAGGGTAAGTCCACTACCTTGGATTTAAGCTTTCTTTCTTATGCTTGCACTTGCTTCCCAAGCTTTCCAATCATGAAGCTTTTTGGTCAATCATTCCCCAACACCTTCTTAGAGGTTTCAAGGTCCTAAATACATTCATATTCGTTACATAATCCATTAGGACCATGAACTCAAACACTACTCAAGACTACCTCTCTTGAACCTTTAACTTGCTTTAACTAACATAACTTTCTTTAATCTTTGCCAATTAACTTGGCCTTTGAACCAATTAATGTTTTGACCTTACCCTACACAATTTCACCTTTTGAATCCATTTATGAACTAAAAATAACCAAATTCCAGCAATAATACACTGTTCTGTACAGATTTGGAAAAGCATACATAAATCTTCCAAAAATTCTCATTTTGATTCCAATGCTTCCCATACTTGTTCCTCCACCTTTTCCCCACAAAAAAGCTCATTTAAGACCATTGGAAGCATCAAAATCATGAAATTCAAATCACTGTTCACGCGAGTGAACAGTATTGTGAGGAATTTTCAACATTATAACCTTTAATTCCAATGGTTTCCAAGGTTCAAAACCTTTCCAATCCCACACAAAATCATCATATAAACTCAATGGAAGCATTAAATCATTGAAATTCCATTTCCTTCTATCATAAACAGTGCATGAACAGTACAACCCAAAATGATAAAGTGAAGAACATCAACTTACTTCACAACCAAGCATGTAACTAGCTTGTTTAAGCTTGTCTTAACTATCTATGACTTAAAACTCATATTCCTTTCACATATACACAAGAATTCCAGCAGCATCTCCCCAAGATTTAAGCCTCAAAAATCACTTAAACTCAAGCACAAACCATAAGAACAAAAGGTAGAAGCAAGGAGATAACTTACCTTACTTGCTCCTTCAAGACCCTTGCTTTTTCCTTGCTTTCTTCCACTTTCTTTCTCTAGAACTCACTTCTCTCTCCAAAGGACCTCTTGGGTGTGAAGAATGAATGGAAAGGTGGGGTATTTATAGCAAAAGTCATGTGCCATTTGAAGGCCAAGATCACTTTGGAAACTATTTGATCTAATGGTTAAAGGTTTGATCTTGGAATGTCTTTTCACTTTTCACTCAAGACCTTACCACCATGACGTCACTAGCATGGCCTCACTTGGTACACCTAACCCTTCCTCTTTTTGGGTGCCATTTTGAAGTCCTTGTGGGTCCCACCATGTGCAACACCTAATTCTTACTTTATTCTCTTTTTCTTTCTTTTCAAAAATCCATAAATTATTCATTATTGGACTTGGGCTCCAAGATAACTTTTGGGACATATTGGGATGGCCTAGGACAAAAATTTTGGGCCTCTTTTAGGTCCAATAGCTAACTGGCCCAAATCCCAATGTACTTTCCTCATACCGATATCCGTAAATTACCTTGATCTTAGCATAAATGCTAAACACCTCTTTTAATTGTTTTAATATTTTTAGAAATTCATTCTAATATAAAATGAATTCTCTACAAAGTTTCATAATTGTTTGAGACCCAGAAGTTCTGTTAAAAATTACATATGTTTCCTTTAACCCTTTATCGGTGTCCTTTTTTACCGTAAATTCCATAATTAATTCTACAGGACTCCTTTTTGACTTCTATCAACTCCATAAATTCTCATATTAATTAAAATAATTTACTATCAAATTTTCTCTGATATCCATCCATTGTGTGAAATGACCAAAATGCCCTCCATTTACTTCTAGTTTCTTTCGGCATCACAGTGGCATTCTCCTAATTTTACACTTTGACTCTTAGACTTTCTTCCTCTTCCAATTAATCCTTTTATTTACATAAATGGACACATCTTTTCCTGATAAATCTCATATATATTTTATTCAATCTGTACATACAACTCAGTACAGAAAATTAGGGATGTTACAGGCTGGCTCCTGAGTAAGATAACCTGATATAGGCGGGTTATCGAGCCTGTCAATTAACAATGACTCCCGAAGAATTCAGGGGATGAGTTGTTGAAAGAGAATTTTGAGAACTTAAGATGAAGGATAAGAAAAGAAACCAGAAGCGAATAAAGGGCATTTTGGTCATTTCACACAATGGATGGATATCCGAGAAAATTTGATAGTAAATTATTATAATTAATATGAGAAATTATGGAGTTGACAGAAGTCAAAAGGGAGTCCTGTAGAATTAATTATGGAATTTACGGTGAAAAAGGACACCGAGAAAAGGTTAAAGGAAATGTATGAAATTTTTATCAGGACTTCTGGGTCTCAAAAAATTATGAAACTTTGTACAGAATTCATTTTATATTAGAATGAATTTCTAAAAATGTTAGAACAATTAAAAGAGGTGTTTAGCATTTATGCTAAGATCAGGGTAATTTACGGATATCGGTATGAGGAAAGTACATTGGGATTTGGGCCAATTAGCTATTGGACCTAAAAGAGGCCCAACATGTTATCCTAGGCCAGCCCAATAAGGTCCAAAAGTTATCTTGGAACCCAAGTCCAATAATGAATAATTTATGGATTTTTGAAAAGAAAGAAAAAGAGAATAAAGTAAGAATTAGGTGTTGCACATGGTGGGACCCACAAGGACTTCAAAATGGCACCCAAAAAGAGGAAGGGTTAGGTGTACCAAGAGAGGCCATGCTAGTGATGTCATGGTGGTAAGGTCATGAGTGAAAAGTGAAAAGACATTCCAAGATCAAACCTTTAACCATTAGATCAAATAGTTTCCAAGGTGATCTTGGCCTTCAAATGGCACATGACTTTTGCTATAAATACCCCCCATTTGCAAGCTCAAAACCATGGAGCAAGAACCTTAGGAAGCTCTTGAAAAATTCTCTCTCAAGCAAGGAAAAAGCAAGGATCTTGGAGAAGCTTGTAAGGTAAGTTGCTCCCTTGCTTCTAGAATTTGTTCTTATGATTTCTTCTTGAGTTTAAGTTGGTTTTGAGGCTTGAATCTTGGGGAAATGCTGCTGGAATTTCTATGTATATGTGAGAGGAACATGAGTTTTATGTCATAGATAGTATAGACAAGCTTAAACAAGCTAGTTGCATGGTTGGTTGTTGGATTAAGTTGATGTTCTTGACTTTACCATTGAAGAACATTTCGGTTTGCACTGTTCATGCACTGTTCATGATATTAAGAGATGGAATTTCAATGATTTAATGCTTCCATTGAGTTTATATGATGATTTTGTGTAGGATTGGAAAGGTTTTGAAACTTGGAAACCATTGGAATTAAAGGTTGTAATGTTAAAAATTCCTTTCGGGACTGTTCACTCACATGAACAGTGATTTTAATTTCATGATTTTGATACTTCCAATGGTCTTAAAATGAGATTTTGTGTGTGGGGGAAGTGGAGGAACAAGTATGGGAAGCATTGGAATCAAAATGAGAATTTTTGAAATAATTATGCATGCTTTTCAAATCTGTCCAGAACAGTGCATAGTTGCTGGAATTTTGTTGTTTTGAGTTCATAAATGGATTCAAAAGGCCAAATTGTGTAGGGTAAGGTCAAGACATCAATTGATTCAAAGGCCAAGTCAATTGGTAAAGATTAAAGGAAGTTATGTTACTTAAAGTAAGCTTAGTGTTCAAGAGAATTTAGATTGTAATGGTTGGATGGTAATGTGATGTTAGGATTTGCTTGGTGTGCTCAAAAGAGGGCAGCCACATAGCAAGGAAAAGTAAGAAGGAAGAAGTAAAGTTAAAGTGGAAAGAAGTAAAGCAATAAGGTAGTAAACTTACCCTAAACTTGTATGTATTGAATGTTATGCTTGATTGTGCTATGACTTTGTTGAATTGTGTGCATATGTGTATATGATTGAAGCTCTGTTTCTATGATTACCTTGGCCAATTGTATTTCATATGTTACATGGAAGCAAGCACATTACACAATGTTTACACTTTCACAAGCAAGCACAAGTATTTACTTAAATGCATGCATTGTTTAGTACCGTTTGCTACTGAGATTTCCCCAGAAATCTCACCCCATCCATGTAATCCCAAACCCACAGGTTTACGAATGAGTAAAGAAGATAAAGAGGCATGAAGAGAGGTTGGGATTTGGAAGATTTGAATATTATGTAATAAATGTGCGAATTATTGCATGTAATGTTGTTATATGACAAGTTAGAGCAACAATGTTCATGATGAAAAGGTATAATAGTAAGTGATGAAATAAATGTATCAAATAATTATGGCATAACCCCATAATGTATATGAATGTATGAAAGGCCAAAGAGATTGGTTATGTGTGCTGGAACAATTAATGGAAAATTCATGTTTTTGAGGTTAAGGTTAAGGTTAAGATTCAAAGATATTTTCTAGAAAATGCCGTTGTGCTGGTAGACTATACAAAGTACTGTGTACGTAGGTGCTATCTAAGGAGGCTGGAAGTGAGTGGACCTAGCCAGTTCATCCAGTCTTTCCTGGGTACTTACGTAGAATGGTAGTTCTCATGGGGAATTACCGAATCAGTACAGTTATTTTCTGCCATGATTATCGGCAGGAGAGAAATAATAAAGTTAAGATTGCTTTCGTAACTATACTCTGAAGGGTCTAAGGAAGGATGTTTCACACTACATCCGACTGAGCCATTTCTAGGTGGGCAAGCTATTAAATAGAAAGGAGAATTCTTTCTAAGGCCCCTTGTCAGCCGCCACATCCAAGTTCAAGAATTGTAACCCGATTTCTTTTCAAAGTACGCGTATCGCAAGCTATCAGACAAGCTTCCCTGTCTCTTAGGATTGACTAACCCATGTACAAGTGTTGTTCACATTGAACCTTTCCCCTCTTCAGCCTTCAAAGTTCTCATTTGATTATTTGCTACTACCACTAAGATTTGTACCGACGGCCACTCCGCGCAGGCTCGCGCCCCAGGTTTTTTAGTGATCGTCGTGCCCTCCTACTCATTGGGGCTTGGCACTTACCCTGATGGTCGAGTTGTTTTAAAATTGTAGGGTCCAATCATTGTATTATGAACATTGTTGATTTTTAAATTTTTTAATTATGTTATCACATTATTTGCATGTTTACTGTAATGACGATCCTTGGATAACTCATGATCTTATCCTAAATGTCCCTAGTTGGTCATCTATGCTGGAGTAGAGATAAAATAAGACCAGTATGACTTTGAAGATGTATAGAGATATAAATCAATGTCATAGGCACATGTAAAAGTACAAGGTATTAGACCGACCCGCTATGAGAGAGCTGCATGGGTTAAGTCATAAGCTTCTCTCATATACAAACCATGTCACTATGCCTTTTGACCTAGTCAAAAGTCACTTTTGACCGAGTGATCATAAAGACTATGTCCAGGCTTAGTGGTTTTTTATGCGGAGTAATATGAATGGTCAAGATGGAATTTATCCCTCACATTTGTAGAGAGATATTACGGGCCTCTCGATGAGTGAGTCTGAGAAATGTATGGACATACTATAATGGAAAGGTAGTTCCATTTCTATTGTCAGACTACTCAAGGATCGAGAAAGTAATGGTCAGGAATAGGAGGATGGCGTTCCCCATGCCTCATCCATGACCGAGATATCGTGTGACAAAAGGGACGTGATATGGTTGTATGAAAGGTTACATCGTTCATCGATCCTAATATGATTTAGGTAATCGTGATGTCTTGCTAAAGATCGCTTACGACTTGTGAGTTAGTATAGTAAATGGTCCACTGCCAACTTTATATGGGCCTACAGGGTCGCACACAAAATAGCCCAACACGAGCTATGATGTCCAGATCCATTGAATCTAAGATATGTCCAGATCCAATGAATAATCTAGGGTGGATGTGTATATATATATTCGTATATATATTATATGATATAAGAGATATTTATAAAATTTAATTTATAAGGATGAATTAAATCTCTATCACTTTTGAATTTAAAATTTAAATTGATATGATATAATAAAATATCTCAAATTTGATTTATGAGAATGAATCAAATATAATTCTGTCATATCTTTATTTTAAATTAAATGAATAGGTGAATTAAATCTATGGGGCAGATTTAATATAAGAAATCACATTTATTTAATTGATTTCTTATCATGTTACGCAATATATGATATTGTATTAATTTTGGAATTAATTTAGGATTAATTCTGAAATCTAATATCTGTCAGAACACCGATAGCATCCTATATATTTGACATTAGGGGCTAGGGTTCTTGGACGGAGAGTACAAAAGGCTTGCAGATAAGAAACGGCCAAAATAGAGACGGTGAGGACAGATTCTCGAGAAAAACCCTAGAAGGACAAGAGGCGCTAGCACGTTGTTCATGGTTGGAACACTGTTCATGTGGATACCAGTAGAGGAAGCCGATCTGAGTTGTCGACTTCTCGCGATCGAAAAGAGAGCATAGGCATCCTGAACGTCGAAATCCCCCGAGCCACCAATAATTCGAATACCGAAGGTAACAGCTCCTACTACTTGACTTCAACACAATCAGTAGATCCAGGCAGGGAATGGAAAAATTTTAAAGTTAATTTTCGCTACGTGTCTTCCAATTCCCTACACGAGTATGTGTCTCGCGCTTCAGGGCCATCTATTTTTAGGGCTACTTGATTCGGCAGGTGAGTTGTTACAAACTCCTTAGCAGATTTTGACTTCCATGACCACCGTCCTGCTGTCTTAATCGACTAACACCCTTTGTGGGATCTACGTTAGCATGCAATTGGGCACTGTAACCGCTTCTAGTTCATCAAGCATCACTAGTTTTGCTTACTAAAAATGGCCCACTTGGAGCTCTCGATTTTGTGGTGCGGCTCAACACAGCGGCTATGCTATCCTACCTTTTTAAAGTTTGAGAATAGGTCGAAGGCATTACTCCCCTAATACCTCTAATCATTGGCTTTACCAGATATAACTTGTAACACCCCGATTTTTGGTCTAGGAGATCGGGACAGTTCGCCTAGGTTCAAAATGAGGAATGTGAGGAATATCGTAAGTCTTAAGCCTAGGAATTTTGCAGGTAGCTTGATATGGGCTGGCTCCTGTGTAAGATAACCTGATATGGGCGGGTTGTCGAGCTTTTCAATTAACGATGACTCCCGAAGAGTTTAAGGGATGAGTTATTGAAAGAGAATTTCTAGAACTTAAGATAAAGGATGAGAAGATGAGCAATGAGGCCAGAAAGAGAATGCAGGGGCAAAATCGTAATTATGGGAAAGATCGGGCTGGTAGCCGATGAGTACCATATTTTGCCAGAAAATAGAGAAAATTATGCTGATCATTTCACTGAACTGTGAAATGTGCATACGAGGTCTCTATGAGTATGAAAGAATTATGGAAAGTTTAAGGACAAAAAGGTGGGGTCCTTAAGTGTAATTTTAGCCAAATAAAAAGGGATTTAAATGAAAAGAAGAAAAGTTCCTTGGGGCTAAAGTGTAATTAAAGAAAGTCAGGCCGGAAGTGGTTTGGACTGTCCGACAGCATTTCAGTCCCAGATTTCACCGGTAGAGAGAGCAAGGGACGCTCGGTAATCTGGCTTAATACAGGAATTTTTGAAGACTCCAGATAGCCAGAAATGGACTGATCGTCCAAAAGTTATAAAAATTCCTACCGGATATCCTAGATTTCAGATCTAGGTGAGAAAATACAGGATGATACGTCCTTATGGGGCGGATGTCAGGAAACTGACAGAATACCGATAGGAGGCCTGTAGAAAAAGTTATTCGCAAATTAGAAAATCCAGAAGGGAGTGTGAGGCCTCCGGGTATCCGATAGGGAAATTTATCGGTATTTGAAAAGGACTGAATGAGTTCAGATAACCTCGGTTAGATGACTGATATGACTCACAGGGATGCCTGAACACCGCAGGCTAGTGTATCGGACAGAAGGAGCCGGTGTCCGGATATGTGTATAAACGGTGAATAATAGATAAAATATTCAATAATTATTAACAGGGGAAGATTCCTCGTAATACGTGCCATGAAGGTAATGAACCCTGAAAGGCCCAATAATGGCGCCATCAAAGGCCCAATAAGACACTTGGACTGATAGGTGGGCCAGTGTCCGGCAGAACCCCGGAAAAGTGTGAAATTACGAAAATGCCCCTGTGTTGTACTAAAGGGGTAGTAGATGTATGAGGGCATTTTGGTCATTCTGGACAGGCCTAGGAGCCAGGGCACATACAGATAAAGTTACTTAGAGTCAGTATATGCCCTGACAGAGTACAGAAGGGTATAAAATGATGATTTTACCCTTAGAGTTAAAATAGTGCAAGAAAGGGCACCCAGGGGTATTTTGGTAATTTACCGAGGGATGTTTCTTGGGAATCGAGCCATCAGAGTACTTGAGCTTGATCAGGATCCAAGATAACATACCTAGAGCCCAAAAACGTAGGCCCAGTGTTATGTGGGAAAAAGTGGCATTAAAATACTATTTTAATGCTGTTTCAATAAAGTAAAGTTACTCGGTCGGCACGATAATCGAGAAGGTGATCAGATAAAGTCTGGGACTTATCTGGATAGCATTGGAAGGCGTGAAAGGTCCCTTCCAGGTGCCACATGGCGCAATCTTAGAGGCAGAAGAAAAGTTGAGGACACGTATTACGGTGCAAGACTCTGGACCGGTACTGGATTGGACTGAACTGCTGAGTCAGCTGATGAGGTGTCCAGGAATTGTGACATGTGAAGAATGTGGCGATGAGGTGTCCCGGTGAGGTGTCCTGGATGATGTCATGCATGATGCAGTAAAAAGGAATAAAGAAAAATAGGAAAATCCAGGAAAAACCAGGACCACATGTTCAGATGGCTTCAAAATTACAAGAATGCCATCCATTAAAGCTATAAATACCCCCTCCCCCTCCCATTTCATTTCCATCCCACAGTTTTGAGCCTTTTAGAGAGAGGAGGAGGTGCTAGAGAGAGAAAGTGAGAGGAAGAAAGAAAGAAAGGAAGTTCTGGCGGAGCTGGAAGCAGAATAGCGATAGTAGAGCTCTGCTGAGCTTTTGAGGTAGTAACTAATCCTAGCTTTTATGTAATGGCTTTGTGATTTGTTGTGCTATTGTTTGGTTGGATTGTTGTCTTATATGTTATGCTTGAAGCTCTACTGCAATGCTATGATCATATGTTATTGAGTATGGAAGCACACAGCATACCTATCTGTACACAATCACAAGCAAGCACTGTCACTCTGCATTACATATATTGTTATGATTGTTGCTACTGAGATTCCCCCGAATCTCATCCCCATCCATAACCCATTACAGGGAGGTTATGCTGAAGTGGATTTAAGAATTTAGAGAGACGCCGTTATGCTGCCGAAGTAAAGACTGAACATCAGTATATGATAAGTACTGTGTACGTAGTGCTGTCTAAGGAGGCTAGAAGTGAGTGGACCTAGCCGGTTCATCTAGTCTTTCCTGGGTACTACGTAGAATGGTAGTTCTCATGAGGGGATTACCGAATCAGTACAGTTCAGTTCTTTGTACAGATAAAGCGTAGCGGTTATGCTGCCGGAGTTTAGGCAGAAAGAGATGTAATAGAGATAGCAAGATTATGTATATGTCTTGTTGTGTATGCCATGCTGTATGACATTTTGTTATTAAATAATAAATATTGTTGGGCATGTTAAACTTGTGTATGGTAAATTAAGGGGAAATTCGCAGGTCTTGAGGTAGCAGTGCTCTGACCTCAGTTTGACCTAGTAAACGAAGGAGTTTGGCTATGAAATTTGGCAGGCCAGTTGTACACATCTGGGGAATTACGTGGATAGGTAATAAGCCTCATTTGGATGTGTAGAACGAGATAAATTAATTTTCAAATTAAAGGTCCAAAATAAGGAACTTAAGAGTAAAATTTTAAACTTCTGGGCTTAAGTTAAGATATAATCAAGCTAATATTGCTTCCGCAAGTGTACTCTGAAGAGTCTAAGGGAGGATGTTTCATAACTCATACTTGAGCTCCAGCTATCCTGAGGGAAACTTCAGAGGGAACAACTACTAGACTGTTCGATTAGTCTTTCACCCCTATACCCAAGTTAGACAAACTATTTGCACCTCAGTATCACTGTAAGCCTTCACCAGAATTTTCTCTGACTTCACCCCGCTCAGGCATAGTTCACCATCTTTTGGGTCATGACAGGTATGCTCTCACTTGAACCCTTCATAGAAGATTAAGGTCAGTAGGCTGTGCAACCCACGAGGGGATCTTGCCAATCAGCTTCCATGCGCCTTACAGGTTTACTCACTCATTGACTTGCACATATGTCAACTCTTTGGTCCGTGTTTCAAGATGGGTTGAATGGGGAGCTCGCAGGCTGACACCAGCAGCGCGTAGTGTAACATCCCAAATTTTCCTTATATGTATAAGACTAATAGATGAAAGATGTTCAGAAGGGATTGTGATAATGATCAAAAGAAAAGACAATGGTTCGATAATTTTTAAGTCAAAGAAAGAGAGAAGATATAAAGTTATAAAGTCAAATGGACAAAATTTTAATTAATGAAAGTTCAGGGACTAAACTATAAATAGTGAAAGTCCAGGGACTAAATTGTAAATCGTGAAAAGTTCAAGGGACTTAAATAGAGTTTTGAAATTTCAGAGACCAAATTGGAGTTTCAAATTTGGTATAAGGGGACTAAAGTAGAATTTGGCAAATTCATGGACTAAATGAGATTTTGCCAAATTAGGGGCAAAAGTGTAATTATATAAAGTTGAGCCAGAAAATGCCCAAAATTACCTAGAAATTTTACAGTCCTAAATTTTACCAGTCAATAGAGAATGGAATTTATGTTGGAAATTGTGCCCTAGGGGCCAATCATTGTATCGGGTTATCACATTATTTGCATGTTTACTGTGATGACCATCCTTGGATAACTCATGATCTTATCCTAAATGTCCCTGGTCGGTCATCTATGTGGGAGAAGAGATGAAATAAGACCAGTATGACTTTGAAGATATATAGAGATATAAATCAAAGTCATAAGCACATGTAAGAGTACAGGGTGTTGGACCGACCCGCTATGAGAGAGCTGCATGGGTCAAGTCATAAGCTTCTCTCATATACAAGCCATGTCACTATGCCCTTTGACCTGAGATCATCATAGATTCCTACATGACAAACGCTCAGCTTTGACCTAGTCAAAAGTCACTTTTGACCGAGTGATCATAAAGGCTATGCTCGGGCTTAGTGGTTTTTCATGCGGAGGAATGTGAATGGTTAAGATGGAATTTATCCCTCACATTCGTAGAGAGATATTACTGGGCCCCTCGATGAGTGAGTATGAGAAATGTATGGCCATACTGGAATGGAAGGGTAGTTCCATTTCTATATTCAGACTACTCAGGGATCGAGAAAGTAACGGTCAGGAACAGGAGGATGACGTTCTCCATGCCTCATCCTTGACCGAAATATCGTGTGACAAAAGGGACGTGATATGGTTGTATGAAAGGTAACATCGTTTATCGATCCTCATATGTTTTAGGTAGTCGTAATGTCTTGCTAGAGGCCGCTTACGACTTGTGGGTTAGTATAGTAACTGGCCCACTGCCAACTTCATATGGGCCTACAGGGTCGCACATAAAACAGCCCAATGCGAGCTATGATGTCCAGATTCATTGAATCTAAGAGATGTCTAGATTCAATAAATAATCTAGGGTGGATATATATATTTTATATATATATAAATTTATATATATATTATATATATAATATAAGAGATATTTGCAAGATTTAATTTATAAGGATAAATTAAATTTCTATCACTTTTGAATTTGAATTTAAATGGATATGATCTATTTGAATTTGAAATTCAAATTGATAAGATATCTCAAATTTGATTTATGAGAATAAATCAAATATAATTCTGTCTTATCTTTATTTTAAATTAAATAAATAGGTGAATTAAATCTGTGGGACGGATTTAATATAAACCATATTTATTTAATTAGTTTCTTATTAAATTATGCAATATATGATATTGTATTAATTCAGAATTAATATAAGATTAATTCTGAAGCCCGGCCCAATTAGAAGCCCGATAGCTTCCTATATATTTGACATTAGGGGTTAGGGTTCTACACATCTCTACACACACATTCAGACGTGAGAAAAGGGGCAGGGAGAGTGCAAAAGGTTTGCAGATAAGAAACTGCCGAAATAGAGACGGTGAGGACGGAATCTCTAGAAAGCCCTAGAGGGACAAGAGGCGCTAGCACGTCGTTCGCGATTGGAACGCTGTTCGTGTGGATACCGGTAGAGGAAGCCGATCTGAGCTGTTGACTTCTTGCGATCGACCAGACACGAAGCAAGGTCGCGACCTATTGACACTGAGGTCGCGAAAATACGGAGCTGACGAGGTCGCGGCTACAAAATAGAGGAGACAGGTCGCGACTAGAAGCTGAGGAGGTCACGACTGAAAGTTCCAGAGGTGAGGAGTCGCAACTAGAGGACACTGAGGTCGCGACCAAAGCTCGAATACCGAAGGTAACACTTCTTTCTCCTTGACTTAAACACATTCGGTAGATCCTGGATGGGAATGGAAAATTTTTTTAAAGTTAATTTCCGCTGCGTGTCTTCCAATTCCCAACAATTTGGACCATACATATTTTCTAGAATTTTAATCTGTGATATAGAAAAATTGATATTAATCTTCAAAGTCTGGAAATTATTATAGGATCGTAAATACCTCAGAATTAGATGAATTTTTACAGTAAATTTTTATAATTAATATAATAATTTATGAAGCTAATAGAACTCAAAAAGGATTCCTGTAGAATTAATTATGGAATTTAATATGAAATAAGACCTCGATAAAGGATATAAAGGAAACATCTAGAATTTTTATCAAGATTTCTGTGTCTCAACAAATTATGAGACTTAGTAGAAAATTCATTTTATAGTAGAATGAATTTCTAAAAATATCAAAATTATTAAAAGAATTTTATAGAATTTATTTCAAAAATCATGGTGATTTAGGATACTCAGTAAGGGAAATGCCTTAGGATGTGTGCCAAATAATGAGTTAGACATTAAAGCCCAAGAATCCCAAAGAATTGTCTTGAAGTCAAATGACCTTTTCTAGATATTTTTATGGTATTTTGTAAAGGAAATTTCCATAACATGCAAGGTGGCTTGTAAGGCATCTTGTGGGACCCACAATAATGCCACATGGCTCCAAGAGCAAGGGGAGGAGTTTATCCCATGTGCTACATTATATTAAAATAATATTAAAATTAAGTTGATTATGATTAAGGAATTAAGCAATCAATCAAATTCAAGATTAAAGCTATGTAATAATTAGAAAAAGTGGGGCTATTATGGACCTAAAGTACTAAAGTTTTAGCTATAAATACCCCCCATCCTTCTTAAATGGCGTGAAGGTTGGATGCCTTGGGGAAACTCTTGCCATTTTAAAACTTGACCAAAACTAAGGAAATTCAGGAAGGAAAATCAAGGTACTATGATCCATGAAAGCTAAGGCATAAGGTAAGAAATCTTCTTAGTTGTTATATATATGTTTTGGAAGATTTTATTGATTGAAAATTGACTTTTGCCTTGGTTTTCATGCTGAATAAAATTCAAGCACGTAAGGGCAAAACGAAATTGAAGTTAGAATCTTGTAATTAGCACTTAGATAAGCTAGTTTTGATGATTGGTTATGGAATTAATGTGCAATCTTGATTTTACCTATCATGACGTCCTTTCAGCCAAGTGTTGTTCTGGGTAGGAGAAGATTAAATTTCATTGTTCTAATGCTTCCATTGAATTCAAATGATGATTTTGTGTAAGATTGAATAAGAATGGAACTTTGGAAGCATTGGAATTGGAAAATGAACATTTAGAACCCTCTCTATACTATTCATACACATGAACAGTAATGAGAATTTCATGATTTTGATGCTTCCAATGGATTTAAAATAAAAAATTGTGGGGGATTAAGTAGAGAAACAAGTATTGGAAGCATTGGAATCAAAATAAGGATTTTTGGAAAATCTTGAAGGTGCTATTCAATTCTGTCTAGAATTGGTACAGGAGCTAGAATTTTATAATTCTAAACTCATAAATAGATTTAGAAGGCAAAATTGTGTGGGGTAAAGTCAAGGCACAAATTAATTCAAAGGACAAGACAATTAACAACAAATTAAGAGAGTTAAAGGTTAATGATTAGGTTAAGTTCAATGTCCTTATAATCTAGTTGAATTGGATCATGATGAATGGATGAATATATGATATTTAGGCTTTGTTTTGTGGACTCAAGGAGGCAGCCACTTAGCAAGGAAAGAGGACAAAGAAAAGAGTAAAAGAAAGTAAAGCAATAAGGTAGTAAACTATCCTAAACTTGTATGTGTTAGATGTTATGCTTAGTTGTGCTATGGCTTTGTTGAATTGTGTTGCATATGTGTATATGATTGAAGCTCTTTTTCTATGATTACTTTGACCAGTTGTATTTCATATGTTACATGGAAGTGTGCACATTATATAATGTTGACATAATCACAAGTAAGCATATGCATTTACATTAAAGCATACATTGTTTAGTTCCGTTTGCTACTGAGATTTCCCCAGAAATCTCACCCCCTCCATATCACAACCATTCCAGCAGGGTGTTCATGTGAAGAAGAAGAGCATGATGCATGGAGAAGAGTTAAGAATTAGTTGCATGATTTATATGTATATGTATGTAAGTTAGTTGTTGAAATTTATCACTATGAACAATAACTTTTGATGAGGCAGTGACCTTTATGATGTAATTAAAACTAGTTAATGATTGAATAAATATATGAACTTTTACCAGCAATTAGTTAACATGTCAAGCTTCATTTTGACACCAAGAATGCCTTATTTCGATGTATATACAAAGAGAACAAAATTATCAAAGTTAGGGACCAGTATTGTTATTTGTTGTTACTACCTCCCCTGCCAAGCTTGGGTAATTTGCACGCCTGTTGCCTTCCTTGGATATGGTAGTCGTTTCTCATGCTCCTTCTCTATAATTGAACCCTAATTCTTTGTCACCCATCACCACCATTATAAGCCACTATCCTACTATCGAAAGTTGATAGGGCAGCAATTTGAATGATACGTCGTCGGCACAGTGTCGTGTGATTCGAAGAGTTATCATGAATCATCAGACCAACAAGAAGAGCCCGTGTCAACCTTTTAACTAGTAAATGCAACCCTTCCATGAGTTAGGATTTGTTGCACGTATTAGCTCTAGAATTACTATGGTTATTCGAGTAGTAGGTACTATCAAACAAACTATAATTGATTTAATGAGCCATTCGCAGTTTCACAGTCTGAATTAGTTCATACTTACACATGCATGGCTTAATCTTTGAGACAAGCATATGACTACTGGAAATATCAACTAGGTAGCAATCCTTCATGACATCGTGCATGACCCGCGATCCGCCAGAGCATTTGCTAGGCAAGTGCGCTAGTTATACTAGAGATCGAAGCTTCACGTGGGACTTGGGGGTACTCCCCACGTCCACGATAAGCATACACTAGGTCCGAGAGGATTGTGCATCCCTGTGGGGCATAAGACCTATGCTGACTCGATAGAACATAGGGAGTGCTTCGAGGTTCCCGATGCCCTCTGTAAGGCGGCGGGTGGAGGCTCAATTTTTTAGGATCCATTTCCTTCGGACGGGTAGGTATCACATGAACCACCTCAAGGCAACAAGTGAGGAGATTGGCCGTCTAAAATTTGGTGGACTAGCACGGAGCCAGCCCATGGAGACAATCGGGAAACCACTCACATGCCCACACGTTCATGCGGGCCAATTGTAACATCCCGATTTTTGGTCTAGGAGAACTGGGAAGTAGTCTGATATGGGCAGGCTGCTAAACCCGTAGTCCCAGGGTAGTAATCTGATATGGGCGGATCACTTACCTGTATTTTGTAGGAATCCGAGGGATGAGCTAAGTCCTTCAGGATTTAAAGATGAGTTAAGTCTTTAACCTACAGAATCGGGACAGTTCACCTAGGTTCAAAATGAGGAATATGAGGAATATCCCTTTGAGCAGAAGTCCCTGAAACATACAGAGGATTTTTAGGGACTAAACTGCAAATAAGTAAAAGTCCAGGGACTGATATGTAAATAGTGAAAGTCCCTAGAGATATGATGGCCATTTATGCAAGGAAAGGGATTAAATTGCGAAAGAAAGAAAATGAAGGGGCTTAAGTGCAATTATGGAAAGTATAAAGCCAAAAAGGAAAAGTAGAGAAAAAGGTGGGGTCCTTAAGTGTAATTTTAGCCAAATAAAAAGGGACTTAAGTGAAAAGAAGAAAAGTTCCTTGGGACTAAAGTGTAATTAAGAAAAGTTAGGCCGGAAGTGGTTTGGACTTTCCGGAAGCATTTTAGTCTCAGATTTCACCGGTAGAGAGAGCAAGTGACGCTCGGTAATCTAGCTTAATACAGGAACTTTTGAAGACTCCAGATAGCCAGAAATGGACTGATCGTCCAAAAGTTATAAAAATTTATACCGGATATCCTAGATTTCAGATCTAGGTGAGAAAATACAGGATGATGCGTCCTTATGGGTGGATGTCAGGAAACTGACAGAATACCGATAGGAGGCCTGTAGAGAAAGTTATTCACAAATTAGAAAATCCAGACGGGAGTGTGAGGCCTTCGGGTATCCGATAGGGAAATTTATCGGTATTTGAAAAGGGACTGAATGAGTTCGGATGACCTCAGTCAGATGACTGTTATGACTCACAGGGATGCCTGAACATAGTAAGACCCTGTATCTGGGAAAAGGAGCCGGTGTCCGGAAAGGTGTATAATCGGTAAATAATAATTAAAATATTCGATGAACTGTGGCAGAGGAAGATTCCTCGAAATGTGTGCCATAAAGGTAGTGGACCCTGAGAGGCCCAAAAATGGCACCATTAGAGGCCCAATAAGACTCTGGGACCAGTGTCCAGCAGAACCCCGGAAAAGTGCGAAATTACGAAAATGCCCCTGTGTTGTACAAAAAGGGCAGCAGATGAATGGAGGGCATTCTGGTCATTCTGGACAGGCCTAGAGGCTAAGACATATCTAAATAAGGTTGACTAGAGCCAATATATGCTTTGACTAGGTTCAGAAAGGTGTGAAATGATGATTTTGCCCTTAGGGTTAAAATAGGACAAGATAGGGCACCAAGGGTATTTTGGTCATTTCGCAGGGGATCTGTAACTGAGTCTGGACCCAGTATTAAAAAGTTAAATATATAAAGGGTCTAGATACTAAATGTGAGGTCAGTAGACATAAAAAGGATTTTCAGAAAAAACAGATTCAGAAAATAGCATGTTTTTCGAGGAGACAGACCGGGCCGGTACCGGATTAGACCGGAAAGCTTCCAGAAGGCTCTAGCTCTCTCTCAATTTCGCCATGTGAAGAATGTGGGAGGTGAGGTGTCCCATGAGTTGGCATTGAGTGATGTCATGCATGATGCAGTAAAAGGTATAAAGAAAAATAGGAAATTCAGGAAAAACCAGGACCACAGGATCATAAGTCTTCAAAATTATAAGATTGCCATTGCTCAACACTATAAATACCCCCTAGCTCCTCATTTTGGCACAAGTAAGAAAGAGAGGAAGAAAGAAGTTCTTGAGAGAGAAAGTGAGAGAAAGAAAGAAGTAAGGAAGTTCTGGTGAAGTTGGAAGTAGTAGAGAAGTTCTGAATCTCTGCTTTTGAGGTAGCAACTAATCCTAGCTCTTATGTAATGTCCTTGTGATTTGTTGTGCTTTTGTTTGGTTGGATTGTTGTCTTATATGTTATGCTTGAAGCTCTATTCCAATGCTATGATCATATATTATTGAATATGGAAGCATGCAGCATACTTATCTGTACACAATCACAAGCAAGCACCGTCACTCTGCATTACATATATTGTTATGATTATTGCTACTGGGATTCTTTTGAATCTCATTCCCAAATATAACATTACAGGGGAGGTTCTGTCAAAATAAAATTTGGAAATCTTAAGAGACGCCGGTAGGCTGCCAAAATTCTGGCAACGAAGAAGGAACAAAGAAAGGAACTGATACGTACTGTGTACGTAGGTGCTGTCTAAGGAGGCTGGAAGTGAGTGGACCTAGCAGGTTCATCCAGTCTTTCCTGGGTACTTACGTAGAATGGTAGTTCCTACGGGAATTACCGAATCGGTACAAGATCGGTTACTTTCTACAGAAGGAATGTAGCGGTTGTGCTGCCGAATTTTAAGTAGGGAAAGATGTAATAGAAATATGAGAATGTGATGTATGCCTTATTGTATGACATTTTATTATTTAATAATAAATATTGTTTGGCATGTTCAATTTGTAAATGATGAATTAAAAGAGAAATTCGCAGGTCCTGAGGTAGCAGTGTTCTGACCTCAGTTTGACCTAGTAAACGAAGGAGTTTGGCTATGAAATTTGGCAGGCCAGTCGTACACATCTGGGGAATTATGTGGTAGGTTATAAGCCTCATTTGGATGTGCAGAACGAGATAAATTAATTTTCAAATTAAAGGTCCAGAATAAGGAACTTAAGAGTAAAATTTTGAATTTCTGGGCTTAAGTTAAGATATAATCAAGCTAATATTGCTTCCGCAAGTGTACTCTGAGGAGTCTAAGGAAGGATGTTTCACCAATCCCACCGTGGCAACCATACCCCTCAAGCCTAAGGGTTAAGCGAGCAAATGGAAGAGACGGAGGTCCTAGGCTTCAAGCTTAACACCAATAAGCATGAAAAACATAAAAATGGCCAAAACAACAAGAGCCATTCTGCCATAGTAACCTATACCACGGGCGAAACACCCCATGTACCTCATGCGATAGATTCTCATCGAGCCCAAGCCGCCGAGCGACCGAAGGCTATATCCATCATTGAAAGGATATTTGACGGCTGGAGCTCAATAGGAATCCAACGCATGAGAGGGACAGGGCCATGTGTGTGAAATCAACAGAGCCAGACGAGGGCGCGCATGTTGTAACATCCCGATTTTTTGGTCTAAGAGAACTGGGAGGTAGTCTGATATGGGTAGGCTGCTAAATCCGTAGTCCCAGGGTAGTAATCTGATATGGGCATATCACTTACCTATATTTTGTAGGAATCTGAGGGATGAGCTAAGTCCCTCAGGATTTAAAGATGAGTTAAGTCTTTGACCTACAAAATAGGGACAGTTCACCTAAGTTCAAAAAGAGGAATATAAGGAATATCCTAAGTCTTAAGCCTAGAAATTATGCAGGTAGCTCGATATGGGCTGGCTCCTGAGTAAGATAACCTAATATGGGCAGGTTGTCAAGCCTTTCAATTAACAATGACTCCCGAAGAGTTTAGGGGATGAGTTGTTGAAAGTGAATTTCGAGAACTTAAGATAAATGATAAGAAGATAAGTAAAGATGTTAGAAAGAGAATACAGGGGCATAATCGTAATTATGGGAAAGATCAGGCTGGTAGCCGATGAGTACCATATTTTAAAATAAAATAGAGAAAATTATGCTGATCATTTCACTGAACTATGAAATATGCATATGAGGTCTCTATGAGTATGTAAGAATTATGAAAAGTTAGGGACTTAATTGAAAAGAAGAAAAGTTTCCAAGGGTAAAATGGTAATTATAGAAAATTGAGCCAAAAGTGGCTTGGAACTGCCCAAAAGAATTTTAGTCCCAAATTTCACCAGTAGATAGAGGAAATGATGCTGGTTAATCTAGCTTAATACAGGAATTTTATCAGAGCTACAGATAGCTGAAATTTATCTAATAGTCTAAAAGTTATCTTAAATTTTTATCAGATCTGCTGGACCTCAGATATGAGTGAAAAGTTACAGGAATGTGCTTCCTGTGGAGACGGAGGTTAGGGAACTGACAGAATCTCGAAAGGAGTTTTGTAGGAAAAGTTATTCACTTTTTAGTGAATTTAGACGGGAGTTTGTGAGCTCCTAGGATCCAATAGGGAGATTTAGCAGTAAATGAACTAGGACTAAATGAGCCCAGATGACATAACGCAGATGCCCATAGCGACACCAAGGTTAGCCCAGGCCCATGACATCAGTTCAGTGGTAAAAGGGGCCGGTGTCCAGAAAAAGGTGTAAAATAACGAAAATGCCCTTATGTTGTAAAATAGCTTAAGAATGAGTAAAGGGTATTTTGGTCATTTGACTAAGGTTAGTCAATCAAGAAAGGTTATCTGGATAGTTGACCAGGGTCAGAGAATACTCTGGTAAGATATGAAAAAGACAATAATGCCCCTAGATTTATTAAAGTAAATAAAGAGGAACCAAGGGCATTTTGGTAATTTACCAAGGGATGGTTCTTGGGAATTGAGCCATCAGAGTACTTAGGCTGGATCATAGACCTAAGATAGCATTCCCAGAGTCCAAAAACGTAGCCCAAGGAATATGTGGGTTAAAGTGGCATTAAAATACTATTTTAGTGCTGTTTCCATAAAGTGGAGTTACCCGGTCGAAGTGATAATCGAGGAATTGATCAGATAAAGTTTTGAACTTATCTGGTATCCATGGGATGGCGTGAAAGGTTCCATCAAGATGCCACATGGCACTAATCTAGAGGGAGAAGGAAAAGTTAAAGACACGTGGCACGATCTCAGCCGTTCATTCCGGGACAAGACTCTGGAATTCTCTGGAAACGCTGAGTCAGCTGGTGAGGTATCCCAAGGGCCCCACCATTGTGCCACCTAGCATGTGAGGTGTCCCATGATGATGTCACTTTTGATGAGTCATTATGGAGGATGATGTCATCACGATGATGCAGGCGAAGCTTCTTGAGAAAGCAAGTGATCTGAGCTATTCATCATGAATCAATCTGGGCCATTCATTTCACCTTGCCTCAAGTATAAATACCCCCTTGCCTTTCCATTCATGACTCAAGGCAAGAAAATAGAGAGAGAAGTGAGTTTTAGAGAGAGAAAGTGAGAGGAAGAAAGAAAGAAGGAAGAAAGTTTTGGCGGAGCAGGAAGCAGTATAGAGATATTAGAGATCTGCTAAGCTAGTAAGGTAATAACTAATCCTAGCTTTTATGTAATGGCTTTGTGATTTGATGTGCTATTGTTTGGTTGGATTGTGGTCTTATATGTTATGTCTGAAGCTCCATTACATAATGCTATGATCATATGTTATTATTAAGTATGGAAGCTCGCAACATACTTATCTGTACACAATCACAAGCAGACACTATCACACTGTATTACATATATTGTTATGGTTATTACTACTGAGATTCCCCCGAATCTCATCCCCTATGTATAACCCATTACAGGGAGGTTATGTCAAAGTGAATTTTGAGAATGCTAAAAGACGCCGTTATGCTGCCAAAATTATGACAGAATGTCAGTAATGAAAAAAGGAGATAATACGTACTGTGTACGTAGGTACTGTCTAAGGAGTCTGGAAGTGAGTGGACCTAGCCGATTCATCCAGTCTTTCCTGGGTACTTATGTAGAATGGTAGTTCTCACGGGAATTACCGAATTAGTACGGATCAGTTATTTTTAAAGATGAAGTATAGTAGTTATACTGCCGGATTTCAGGCAGGAAAGATGTAATAGAAATATGAGCATTTTGTTCATGCCCTTTTGTATAACAATTTATTATTTAATAATAAGTATTGTTTGGCATGTTCAGCTTGTGTATAAGAAATTAAGAGAGAAATTCGTAGGTCCTGGGGAAGCAGTGTTCCAACCTCAGTTTGACCTAATAAACGAAAGAGTTTGGCCACAAAATTTGGTGATCCAGTAGCACACATCTGGGGCATTACGTGGATAGGTAATAAGCCTCGTTTGGATGTGTAGATTTAGATAAATCAGTTCTCAAAGTAAAAGTTTAAAATAAGGAACTTAAGAGTAAAATTTCAATTTCTGGGCTTAAGTTAAGATATAATCGAGATAATATCGCTTCCGCAAGTGTACTCTGAAGAGTCTAAGGGAGGATGTTTCACATGTGTCATGTCACACAGTCAACCTGAGAGTAAGGATCCTGTCGCGCTTAAGCTTACTTAACAACCGATGGCAAAAGCATTGAACGAAAGCCTTTCCATGAGTTTATTTAAGAAGCCTGACCCAAGAGAGTTACATGGGAGAACAACAGGGGTATGAGTACATACCTTGAGCGAGAGCCCTTCCGCGCCCTAACCTAGGTTGCTAAAAAAATTGGAGCGGCTACGGGTTTCACTAAATATCTCGCTCACGTGAGGTAAAAGAACTTCCAGGTACACGCCATCATGCATCCCATTTTCAATTCCACATATTTTAGGATCCACTAGAAAAGTCACCATCGGGTACATATAAAATCGGTGAGCGATGCAAGCCGTTGTGCCATAGCAACCTATACCACAGGCGAAACACCCTGTGTACCTCATGCAAAAGATTCCAATCGAGCCCAAGCCGCCAAGCAACCGAAGGCTACATCCCTTATCGAGAGGATGCTTAACAGTTGAATCTCAAAGGGAATCCAACGAATGAAAAGGATGGGGCCATGTGTGTGAAATCAAGAGAGCCGGACAAGGGCGCGAACATGTCGTGTCACACAGTCAGCCTGAGAACAAGGATCTCGCAACACCCAAACTTACTCAGCAACCAGTGGCAAAAGCCTAGAACGGAAGCATTTCTACGAGTTTGTTTAAGGAACCCGACCCACGAGAGTTTCATAGGACAATAATAAGAGTACGAGTACCTACCATGAGCGAAAGCCCTGCCACTCCCTAACCTGGGTCGCTAAAAAAATTGTTGGCGGCTGTGAGTTTAGCTAAGTAGAGAACCCCAGGTACGCACCACCATACATCCCATTTGAAATCCCACACATTTTAAGGTCCATTGAAAAAGTCACCGGGGGCCGCCCCCTGACGGCCACCGCCCCACCGCCGCTGGCCACTGTGGTGGTGGTAAGTGTACATGGTGGTGGGCCCCTATGGTCCACACATCTCTAGGCAAAAGTGAAGGGATTTGGAAGACACGCAGCAGAAATTAACTTTAAAAATTTTTCCATTCCCTGCCAGGAACTACCGAATGTGTTTAAGTCAAGGAGAAAGAAGTGTTACCTTCGGTATTCGAGCTTCAGTCGCGACCTCAGTATCCACTAGTCGCGACTCTTCGCCTCTGGAGTTTTCAGTCACAACCTCCTTAGCTTCTAGTTGCAACATGCCATCTCTGGAGTTTCCAGTCGTAACTTCCTCTGCTACTAGTCACGACCTGTAGCCTCTGGAGTTCTCAGTCGCGACTTCCTCTGCTTCTAGTCGCGACCTGTCGTCTCTTTTTAGATTTCTAACGTTCAGATGCCAATTTAGTCGCGACCTCTGTGTCAACTGGTCGCGACTTCGTCGTACCTGGTGCTCTTTTCTCCATCGCAAGAAGTCGACAACTCAGATCGGCTTCCTCTACTGGTATCCACACGAACAGCATTCCAACCACGAATGATGTGCTAGCGCCTCTTGTCCCCCTAGGGCTTTCTCAAGAATCCGTCCTCACCGTCTCTATTTTGACAGTTTCTTATCTACAAATCTTTTGCTCCTTGCCTTATTTTCTCTTATGTGTAGAACCCTAGCCCCTAATGTCAAATATATAGGATGCTAGCGAGCTTCTTATTGGGCCGGGCTTCAGAATTAATCTTATATTAATTTTGAAATTAATACAATATCATATATTGCATAATTTGATAAGAAACTAATTAAATAAATATGTTTTTTATTAAATCTGTCCCACATATTTAATTCACCTATTTATTTAATTTAAAATAAAGATAAGACGGAATTATATTTGATTTATTCTCATAAATTAAATTTGAGATATCTTATCAATTTAAATTTCAAATTCAAATAGATCATATCAATTTAAATTCAAATTCAAAAGTGATAGAGATTTAATTTATCCTTATAAATTAAATTTTGCAAATATCTCTTATATTATATATAATATATATATACAAATTTATATATATATAAAATATATAAATCCACCCTAGATTATTCATTGAATCAAGACATGTCTTAGATTCAATGAACCTGGACATCATAGCTCGTGTTGGGCTATTTTGTGTGCGACCCTGTAGGCCCATATGAAGTTGGCAGTGGGCCAGTTACTATACTAACCCACAAGTCGTAAGCAGTCTCTAGCAAGACATTACGACTACCCAAATCATATGAGGATCGATAAATGATGTAACCTTTCATACAACCATATCATGTCCCTTTTGTCACACGATATTTCAGTCATGGATGAGGCATGGAGAACATCATCCTCCTATTCCTGACCGTTACTTTCTCGATCCCTGAGTAGTCTGACTATAGAAATGGAACTATCTTTCCATTACAGTATTGCCATACATTTCTTAGACTCACTCATCGAGGTGCCCAGTAATATCTCTCTACGAATGTGAGAGACAAATTTCATCTTGACCATTCATATTCCTCCGCATAAAAAATCACTAAGCCCGAACATAGCCTTTATGATCACTCGGTCAAAAGTAACTTTTGACTAGGTCAAAGCTGAGTGTTTGTCATGTAGGAATCCATGATGATCTCAGGTCAAAGGGCATAGTGACATGGTTTGTATATGGGAGAAGCTTATGACTTAACCCATGCAGCTCTCTCATAGCGGGTCGGTCCAACACCTTGTACTCTCACATGTTCCTATGACTTTGATTTATATTTCTATATATCTTCAAAGTCATACTGGTCTTATTTCATCTTTGCTCTCACATAGATGGCCGACCAGGGACATTTAGGATAAGATCATGAGTTATCCAAGGATGGTTATCATAGTAAACATACAAATAATGTGATAACATAATTAAGAAATTCATAAAACAATAATGTTTATAAGACAATGATTAGCCCCTAGGGCACAATTTCCAACAAAAATGGCGTAGGGTCCCCTATGCGTGTGTGGGCCATGGGAGGGCAATATGAGCATTTTCCGTTCTAGCACAAACAAACATATTTTTTTCCCAAACAACAACACTTTTTTTTGGTGACCTAGAGATTGAATTTTCGCGCGATTTTCTACGGCTATCTTTGGCATGATAAAAGAAGATAAAATGGCAAGTTTCATAATTTTTGGAAACTCAGAGAATATTTTATGAATTTTTTAGTGCAAAAAAATTTCAATTTTATAAGCATTAGAGATCTCACGATTCGTGAGGAATCACGGATGGCCATACCTCTCAACATGTAGGGGGAATATAACATACAAATAATGTTTATAAGACATAATTAAGAAATTCATAAAACAATAATGTTTATAAGACAATGATTAGCCCCTAGGGCACAATTTCCAACAAAAATGGCGTAGGGTCCCCTATGCGTGTGTGGGCCATGGGAGGGCAATATGAGCATTTTCCGTTCTAGCACAAACAAACATATTTTTTTCCCAAACAACAACACTTTTTTTTGGTGACCTAGAGATTGAATTTTCGCGCGATTTTCTACGGCTATCTTTGGCATGATAAAAGAAGATAAAATGGCAAGTTTCATAATTTTTGGAAACTCAGAGAATATTTTATGAATTTTTTAGTGCAAAAAAATTTCAATTTTATAAGCATTAGAGATCTCACGATTCGTGAGGAATCACGGGTGGCCAGACCTCTCAACATGTAGGGGGAATATAACTGTAGTGATGAGAAAGGTAAGAATGCTTTACTGGTTTCTCTAGACAATAGGGTCTCTTTCCAACAAGGGAAGAACACAAATAAGAACAAGCTAGGTAAGAAGAGAAAAATCTCATGATGCCAAGAATTTAGGTTTGGAAAATTTGATGGACCTTCCTATTGGTGTGAAAAACTCTAGAGGCAACCAATTACACCCTATTGAGTTGAGCAAAGGTTGTTTTTATAGCTGGTGAAGCAAGGTGTGGTGGAAAGATGTCAACGACCACCATAGACCCATGATCATCTTTATTTGGAAATGTCAAAGTTTAGGGGCTACCTCGACAGTTTGCCTTTACAGAACCAATGGAAAAAGTATAAGCCCCATTATGTTGTTTTGGTCCGAAACTAGAATGAAAACTAAAAAAAATTACAAAGATAAGGCAAAAGTTTAAGTGTTACGGAATATTATGTTGATCCTGTGGGCTAATAAGGTAGTTTGGCTTTATTATGGGTTAAGGAGGTTAAAATTGATAATCTGTTTGCATTAAAGAAAATGATTCATGCTAAAACTTTTGAAGGACGTGTGATTGCATGGACTTAGGGCCATTTCAAAAAAATTTAAAAATTTTCTCTCTCTTCCCTTGATCACCGCCACTCCCATCTCTCTTCCTTCCCCCTACACCACTCTCTCTCTCTCTCTTTCTCTTCCCCTCCATCTCTCTCTCTCATTGCGCTCTTGTCTTAGCGAGAGGCCCTGTGGATCAGAGCCTCACTTCCACAAACTCATGAGAAGCATCTCCGGCGAGGAAGTGTGTGGCAACCACTTAGGATGAGAGCCTCAGCGAGGTTAGAGTCAGATGGGCAAATCGAGGATGGATTCTAGCTTTATTGGGGACATTTTCAGAGCTTTGTTGAATTCGTTTCTGAGATTTGCTCCAGCATGTTTTGAATCACTTATCCAACATCTGTAAAGAAAAGTATAGAGAAAAAGAACAAGGATTGCAAGATGAAACTAACTCAAGGAGGGCATCACAGATTCCGTATCGATGGATAATTTCAATGTTTTAGAAATTTAAACAATGAACAAAGTACTCGAGATTTTTAGGAAAAATGTTTTCGCTTGCCTTGAAGGGTGTGTCGAAGGGGCATTTGGGAGTGGTTGCAGATATGCAGGATTGAAGTAATTGATATGGCATTTTTTTAGTGGTCAGATTATAAATGAAGTGGTGCACCTAAGAATTTCTCAACAAAAAACAAGAGGATTGAGGAAGAGAGATAATAAATGCCACAATATTAATATCAGTAATTAAAAGGGACAAAATGGAAAATTACCACAAAAATTTGGAAACAACGTCACGAGTCAAGGTGAGGCATGGATTGACACAATCTTATTATATATATATTATATACATCTCTCAATACGCTTGTGTATGGAGCAAACTTAGTTAAAAGGAGTTTGTCTTTTGTGTATCTTACAAAAATTGGGACCCGTTTCATTTAACCCCTTGTAGGCCTCCAATGGTAATAAGGATTGCATAACTAGGAGGAGAGATGTTTGGTTACTCTTTACACTAGTAATAAGTATTACCATGGTAATGCAATTTTATAATCTCCATTCGTAATTACCATGTTCTCAAACCCAAAGGCATGATTTACACAGTTAAAAATGCTTCAATCCATAATTTTAACTTAACCGACGCAAATAGCCTAAGCTAATTTGGATCTTAATTACCACAATATTAGTATTTCCATGCGAATATTGCAAATGAAATAATGTTGAATTCGACCGTCACTATTGAACACATTTAGAGAAGCATTATCTTTTGCAAACTGACTTTCAAAGAACACATAATGAAATACTTCGCCCAATCCTAAATAATTAATCAAATCTTTCATTATAAGGTGTTTGGCTATTTTTCTCACAAAGCATGGTTTCCATACAAAAACACTTTTTACCCCTCCAAACACTACGTAGTGAATGATTTTTTGTCGATGAATATTCAATTACTTCTTCAACTTGGAATCAATTCAAGTCTTCAAATATTATATTACTATTAAAAGTTCTACCAATGCTCTTGTAATAGAAAGACATGACAGTTTTCCTAGAGGTCACAGATTCAATATGACTTATAACCTTAATCGTGACAGTACTTGTCTTTATAATTCAAAAAGAAAAGAAAAGAAAAGGCTTCCAAACGTGATGCATTGATATCATCCGCTCTGGCAATGGAAATTGAAAAAGCAACAAGGCATATAAACTACAGAAACCAAAATAAATAAAGGTTGAGTATTATACAACTCTTGGCACATACAACCAGAACAAATTACCAAAGAATTGAGCATATTGCATCATTAAGTACTCACAATCTAAATGGTAATTAATGATGTGCCTAAACTGTATGAAAGGGGAAGCCAGTTTGATACAAACGAAACAAATCAGTATTGTTAATAAATACAGAGACTACAAAGTAGAGTTACATCAAAGCATAGATTATAGATGCAGCTAGGCTGTGGAGAGCATAGGAAGGCCAATTGCTTAGGTTAGTGAAAGAACCAAGGGAAAGGTTTACCGATAAGAGAAGATATTAGATGCAGAGATAGATAATGAGCACAATAAGTCATAGATTATCAATCGCATAACAAGCCTGTCTTCATATCAATAGTAACTCATGGGCATTTTCTTTGTATGTAAGAAGCTCCATGCTCTTCATACCTATCAATTGCACATACCAATTTAGTACATAAAAAAATTATATGCGAAAATTTGAAAGCCTAAGCCCTACATATCAATCAATTTCAGTTGGATAAAATTTAGCACTGGCTATCAATTTCATTCATTTAAGATTAATTAAGAAACCTTTCCCTCATTAATTAAACCAATACAAAGGAATCCAAAGTGTATTATTCGGGCTTATTAAATAATTATCTACTTTACTTGAATTCAATGGGAAGATTTAAAGGCCAAACTTGACAGTTGACCTTCTGTTTTTCGGGTAAAGGTTGTCCAAAGTTTTCTTTTTGATCAATTAAGTCCCTATGAAGCCCCCGAGAGAAGGTGAAATTAGAACAATTTTATTACTCTCAGCTACAATAGAACACAATCTGCAAAGTATCGGGCAAAGAATTTAAATTTCTCATACAAGCTTTAACAAATAATCGATACTTACTCAGACTTGGAAAACCACATTTGCTGGAAGGAGCCAAGAGAAGCCAATATGCTTCCACCTATCCACACACTGCATAATTCACAGCCATAAGCAAGAGGACATTCTTTTAAATGTATACGGGTATCCATACGTAAAAATCATGAGCTTACTCCTCTAGTTATTAAACAATGATATAAATCATACTGCAGCAGTGGCCAATATTTATAAAACATGAAGAAAAAAAAAAAGATCATTTCAAATAAGGCAAAATAAATACCTCGTTATAAACTGTATTATTAAGCACCTAATCCTACAACAGATGTAATATGAATCTGAATTTATCCAAATTACGATACGTTCTAGAATAACTTATCCAAGGATTTAGTTTTGATAAAGCACAATGGCGTCGTATGATCTATATAGCCGACCCCATTTAATGGGATAAGGCTTCTTCTTGTTGTTGTTATGATACGTTCCAGGTTCATTAATTCATATAGATGAAAACAGAAAACTGCCAACCACGTAATATAACAAAAGTCCTAGAAATCTTCACGTAATCAAATCTTTGGCCCTACTTCACAAATTTCAGTTTAATTCTTCCTCAATTATCTTAAGTACTAGGTTCATTGAGTCATACAAAAGGAAGTATAAAGCTTGCTTTTACAGCAAGATTAGGACTCAAACAGTGCTTTTCTACATGGAAGCATAGCCACTTCATAGGACTAGTTAAATTTAAATTATGTTGACTTTAATTTAGAACTGAAACATCAACTCATGGTCTCCTTAATCGGATCAGTTATGTTCTTATCATTTGAGACAATAAAGTTGCACTAGAAATCACAACATGAAGCATTTAATCCCGCCCATTTTCATTAGCATTCATGAAAGTGCTTAAATGAATATATTAATAAATATTTTTAGGCCAACAAATGTGTTAACACATGTAAAAAAAAAAAAAAAAAGACCCAAAATAAGGCGTAGTATCAAAGGTTATTGTAACAAACTGTATCGTCAATGACCAAGAGCATAATTAACAATATTGACAGAATAATTAATCCCACCTAAACCTCCTTTCAGTTGAATTTCCACTGGCCAGCACTTTTACTCTAGCAGCTTGAGGGGATTCCTGCATCAGAAACATACTATTCAGTTCTTCACATTTAAACTAATCCCTCTAATTACTGTGAAGGAACATACCATCACATGCAACTAAAAAGTTCAAACAGCCCTGATGTATTTATTATTACCATGAGCACGCCTGTAAATCTTTCTCAAATTCAACTGGTTCTTTTTTATTTGGGGGGCTTACAATAGTAGTTTGCTTACATCAATAAATAATCATTAAAATATATATGTTCCCATACTAGTTTATAAATAATACCTTACAATGTACCCAAATCAGACCAATATTTAATTGTTGACACAACAGAGCATGCTTTGATTCCCAAGCATGCGGTCATTTCCAGACTGGAGTTGAGCATGGGAATGCAAAGCTAAGTAGGGACTTAGGAGTGGGAATACATGGGGTGACTGGTGTATGCTTTTTCTAGATGCCCAAGCATCCACTCATCAACCGAACTCGACAAGGGGGTCAGCCATGGCCTAGATCTTTTTTGGTTTACTCTTGTTTAATCCAGGATATCGTTGTGAATATCCTGCCCACCATTGAGTTTACTAAATTTGGAAGAGGAACATTATTTGTTGGGTAAATATAGTATCATGGGAATTTGTCATTAATGATGCTTTCATCTGAATTCTAAACTGATCCCTGACAACTAGATGGCTTCAAGAATGGTTTATTTAAGATGAAAAAAAATCCAGTGTCATTGCAGCCAAAAGTTGAAAGCCTCAACGATTGTCAGCAAAACAATGGGAGTCATTAACAAATGTGTGCACTATCATACCTACATGTACTGCTTGGGTTTGTCTCATTGAAAACGACAAACTACAATAAAATAGACCAGAAATACTTATCCAGCCTCTAAGCAATAAAGCATAAAAAGAACATGCTCATTATCCTTATCCATGAGCCTCTAAATATCCACAGGTGGATCAGAAAATAATCTGGAGGATACCAGGCGTTACTGATAGGGACTTTTTTTAGCATCAGCTACCAGAATTCCATTGCAGCCTTATAGATAATTGTAGAAATAAGAGTGAGAGAGAAGAATAGAAGAGAAACTGGAATTATACAAAATAACTCATGAGTTCAAAACATAAGAGAAAAAGACTGACGATCACCCTTATTTATAAGTGATTGGTAATCATAATCCTAATTAAATATCTAATAATATCAATCCTAATATCTTATATAATATATAATACTAATATATCATGATATCTAATCCTAATATCTCATAATATCTAATACTAATTCTAATTAGATACTCTAGCCCTTTTAATTATAACAAAATAATAAAATGACTTAACTACTTTAATGACTTATTTATATATTACATATCACATTGATGCTTCTTCACAACCCAATCCAGGTTAGAGCTGGATGGGAATCTTGATTAGGGAAGAAAAAAAGCGCTGCCTATCCAGTCACCACTCAAACCATAGGTTAGCTAACATTCCTTGAAACTCATTGTTTTGGTTGGTTTCTTCTAGTGAAATGCATGCACTTCAACTATTGGACAGGGTCCTTTCTCAGTTGAAGAACTGAGCTTCATGAAAAAGACTAATGATGTAAGACAATTATCAACTAAGTAACTTAATTTCAAGAAAAGTAATCCCACGAAAAACAACTTATTCTAAAATACTTTTGTTTTAAAAACATTTATGATCATGAAAAGTTTCTTAAAACTCCTCAAAAAGAAGACAACCATAAATCCTATCCTCCAGAAGATTTAAAGGTAAAGCATGGTGACAAGTTTTAAAACAAGATTTCTAATTCTAATTGTTGCATCAAAGCTGTATCTTTAAGTGAAAACAGCCCCTGAAATTATTTAAAATTATAATGACGGAAACTGGTAAGAGTGCATAAAATTAAAATCACCTTGCTAAAAAAATTTACCTCTAATAAGTCTTTCTCAAGGCGTTCCTTCAATTGTTGCATTGAAGCCGTACCACCAGCAAGCTGAATAATGAAATTTTTAATTTTAAATTATAAACTAGAAGACAGGGGATCCAACCCCAAACATATGAAAAAGCCCCAAAGCATAGTTGGTAATGGTCACAGCACACTTGCTATAGGGGCCCATGGGCATCACCATGTGCAAGAGAAAGGATAGGGGTAGGAAAAAGATCGAGAAATAAGAGATGACTAAACCTATCCCAACATATTGCCAAAATGATGTGGTATAGGATTTATATGCTGCACACCACAGTGTTCCATTGAATTTTGCAAAGCCGCCAGGGTTGCATGGCACAAAACTCTGGCCCTATGCCACATGACATGAGGCATGTTGTCACACCTCATGAACAATGCACCAAAGCTTCGGCAAGCTAAGCTACTTCCATTTACAGACCAACACAGAGATGCAGGAACAAGCCAGTGTACAAATAAGGTAATACAAAATCTCACCAGTATGCTACTAAATAATTCTCTTCGGATGTCCACGTCACACTTGTTAATACTCTCTATAACCTGCACATAAATCAGAACAGTGAAATCATGAGAAAAGTAAGAAAAATTAAGCCCAAGGACATACAATTCAAATATTTTATTACCATCTGAGGCAGACCTCGAACTAAAGGAGCAATCTCTGCATAACTCTCCATGCCAGGAATAGTCTGCTGTTTAGTAGGAAATTTAGTGCACAATACTAGACAAAAAAAGTGGCACCGACTGTGAAGATAATTATATAAGCATTGAACACCGTATAAAAACGCACATAGTTGAAGCCACCTATACACACCAATGTATAAAATCTTTTCTTTTTAAATTAGAAAATCTTAAATGGGGAAAAATATTGAAGTGGCTTAAATATTTAGCTTTAGCTTCAAATCAAGGGTACTAAAAACAAGAAACTAAGTAAACTCAATAAATCCCATCATGCAGTTAAATGTGTCACAGCATACCCCCAAAACAAGTAACAAGATGAAAAACATCAGCATCAAAGTTAACAAAGACAGGTAATAAAATGCGTGCTGCTATGATATAAGGGTATTTACATGTAAACATGTTTAAGATTCTGGCACAACAATTTCCAGAAAAGTCTAAGCAAAAGAGCAATGAACATCAATAATAAATGGATCTCCTTCATTACAAGGTAAGCAAAAAACATTTGCGCATACTGAAGGAAAGCATTCAGTGTTGTTTATGTCATTTGAGATGTAATTCCATTTCTTATTCTTTCAAGTGACTGACAGAATTTTGGATGATTTTAATTAAACAAATGCCTCCTGACCTTTCCAACTTCATCTTATATGCCTCTTTCTACCCTACATACATCAAGGTTTGCATCATATCCTGCTGATCCCAACAGTAAGTCACAATATTGGGGTGGTACTGTTGTACCGTAAAGAAGGTTCAGGCAGCTGGGCGGACATGGATATGCAAGATCATCTTAAATTACAAGGACATAAGGATTTCAATAACAAGACCTTTGGATGATTTTAATTAAACAAATGCCTCCTGACCTTTCCAACTTCATCTTATATGCCTCTTTCTACCCTACATACATCAAGGTTTGCATCATATCCTGCTGATCCCAACAGTAAGTCACAATATTGGGGTGGTACTGTTGTACCGTAAAGAAGGTTCAGGCAGCTGGGCGGACATGGATATGCAAGATCATCTTAAATTACAAGGACATAAGGATTTCAATAACAAGACCTTTGGATGATTTTAATTAAACAAATGCCTCCTGACCTTTCCAACTTCATCTTATATGCCTCTTTCTACCCTACATACATCAAGGTTTGCATCATATCCAGCTGATCCCAACAGTAAGTCACAATATTGGGGTGGTATACTGTTGTACCGTAAAGAAGGTTCAGGCAGCTGGGAGGACATGGATATGCAAGATCATCTTAAATTACAAGGACATAAGGATTTCAATAACAAGACCTTTGGATGATTTTAATTAAACAAATGCCTCCTGACCTTTCCAACTTCATCTTATATGCCTCTTTCTACCCTACATACATCAAGGTTTGCATCATATCCAGCTGATCCCAACAGTAAGTCACAATATTGGGGTGGTATACTGTTGTACCGTAAAGAAGGTTCAGGCAGCTGGGAGGACATGGATATGCAAGATCATCTTAAATTACAAGGACATAAGGATTTCAATAACAAGACCATAACCCAAGATCTGGGCATCGCAGTCAACAGCCAATTTTGGCATAACTTGTGTGGCTAAACTGAATTCTAAAGAACTGACACAAGAAAATCTCGACATTTGTCAGTCTTACCTAAATCGAATTCATTCAGAGGAAAGATGATTCAACCAACTGATTAAAATTAAGCATTTACCTACACCAGGAGTATATCAAAAATACTTTACACCAGATGAATGAAAATCTGTACAGATGCATGCTACAGACCTGGACCAGGGACGGATTAAAAAGAACATCTGGAATCTTGAATCTATCAGCTCCGATTTCAATTGTCCTGTTTTATAACAAGTTAATACAATCAAAACAACAGATGGAAAAAGGCCATAAACCAGAAGCAGAAAGTAGGTAATGAAGTGACAGAAATCATTGCAAATACACATACGGCAAAGAGACTAGAAATAAGTACATCAAACATTAGCATAGATATTCAATTCTCATCATAATTTCTATGAGAAAAATTAACTTGGACTCACTGGCCGTCAGGAAGTTCATACGGGGTCATCGGAATGTTTGAGTATGCACTCTCTGCCACAGAAAAGGAATAATAAGGAATGTCAAATACAAGATTAATTATGACCATCTCATCTAAGATAGCCATGAAGAATTAACTGAAAAGGAATATATGTTTGTCAAAGCGATGAAATGCCTTTTGTTTTTGGATAAAGGAGAAAGCAAAGAAAACTCATCAAATATGATCTATCAATGTGAAGCAGTAAAGAACAAGTAAATCAAGTCATCTAGGGATGCATGTTTTGAAAAGTCTTGCTTACATGTAAAATATAAAAATTAAAACCAATGCCATAATATGTAAGGCAGTCATCCATGCATATCTTAGAGAAATCAATAAACACACTGCCAAAAATCAACAGAATTCAAACATGATATGAAAACAGGCACACAAACCATCATATGGAGTATCAGGAGCTCGGCACACACATTCCTTGATATCACTAGCAATCACCCGCTGTCACAAGAAAAAAAAACGTCAGCAAATGTAATGGAAAAAATTAAAGACAAATCCTTTGGCTATCCACAGACCTGGGAGTAAAGTTTGTAGCTTTCAGTTGTATTGGGAAAATCAACATCTACAGTCTGTAAGAAAAAGATAAATTATTCACCTAAAGTAATATAGCAGCAATATATTATATTCAATAATTACGCATATGGATCTAAATGATACAAAAGTTCAAAATAAAAAATTCTGTTATGAAGTTTGGCACTGTTGCCCTGAAGGAATCAATGAAACTAGATTTTGAAATCCTGTGCTGCCAAAACTTTAAATTTAGGAGAAAGCATAGAAAAGAAAACCATAACGCTTTGTTTCTACAGATAAACAAAATATTAGAAGAAACAAGTTACGCTACTCACAAGTAAATAAAATGCAATCTTGATATACCTGAAACTCTCCAGGCCGGATTTCCTTTCTCTTAAAGGAATACCGGGGTTTTATCTGAGATAACATAGTAAAAAGAAGAATATATCAATAGCCAAATAAAAAACAATGCAACTTTACTTCAAATGGACATTGGAACAGAAAAAAAAAAGTCCAACGCTTGCCACTCACCACAATTCCTTTGCTTTCCAAACTTTTCATCAAGCAATCCGTAAGAAACTCTCCTCCAATAGGAGAAGTTGCAACTGCCTGTTGTAAAACATAATACATGATACAATGAAATAGTAACATTTGCCCTCCAAGAAAAAGAATGAAAGGTAAGATGCATTAATAGTTTATGTGAAGATATATTTGCAAACAAATAAACAGGATTCCCTTACTAAAGGTGTGCAATTAAGCAATGAAGTGGAATTTGTATCAGAGCTTTCACATATATGAAGACTGCCTTAGTTTAACAAATCATCAGAGTATTATCATCATAACAATAAAATTCATGTGTTTTATCTGCTAAAATTGTATCAATGGAGACTATATGAGTAGAAACCCTTGCATACAGGTTATTTGCTCAAATATAATAACTCAAATGTTGTTTTGCGTCATAACAAATATAGTTTATCATTCATCTTTTATAATTATTAAAACAACTTTCACACATATAACCTGCTTCAATAATTAACTAATGCATCAAACCTGTCAGTGGTCAAGTAAATTTTAAAGATTGGTTATTGGTGCATGCATATAAAGAAATGAAACAGTAAATCACAACTTCTAGGCGATAATATAGATAATGAGCAATACCTTTTGAAGAACATAACCATCATGGACAGGTGCAACAGTAGTTGATCCTCCACCACTGAGTGATTAAAATAGAAGAACAACTACTCATCAACAATTATTCCAGAATTGTATTGCAGTATCTTAGAGAAAATAAAAATCACATGCATGCTCCTTGGAAGATCCCCAATTTAGTCCACCCACTTCGAATCTTAATGGAATTCTCATGTTCTGTTTAGATATATAACCTTTAATCCAGTTAACATTAAGTATAAATGAGACATTTAAGGAAAAAATACAAAATTATCACTTAACGCTTGAGCATACACACACACACACATATATATCTTGAAATATAACAACGCAAGAACAGATATCCACAATCAAATCAGGTATGTCACTTAACATATCTCCAAAGAACAATATCCAAACTACTAGTCAGATGTGACATCTCTTACCCATCAACAACTAATGCTGTGGCACGCCCTGATGCAAAAGATGTAAGAACCTGGCGTTAAACAATAAACCCTTATTAATCAATTCCTAAAATTTGTCAATATCAAATATGAAGTTAGAAATAAATTTTCCAATAATTATTCCTATTTTGCACAGTCATTGTTATGCTTCAATGAGGAGGTATAGAGAAGTGAAGAACTATTCACTTACAGCATTCTTGGCCAGAAACAAAGCAGGTACTTTGTACTTCTCAAACATCAGTTCTGCTGTCCTGTAAGATACAGAACAAACTAAACTGTAAATGTGGATGAACCAAACTGAAAATACTTGACATGAAATAATCTGGTTGTACTACAGATAAAACCAAATCAAAAAGAAAGAAATAAGGATGGAATACCTTTCTCTCTGTTGTTGAGTGTTAGAAGAAGGTTCTGCAAGTAGCATCGGATGCTCTTTAGGATCCATCAAAAGGCATTCTCTAAAAGCATCATGACCAGTCACAAGTTGAGCAATTCTAGGGTATAAAAGAGAGAGAACGATATCCGGAAACTTACAAGGCAAAAACAATAAGAAAACAAGCAGGTGGGAACCCATCAGTCATCATCACACATAGAACATAAGCTGTTGCACCAAATTTTAAAAAGAAGAATCATCACAAGAACAAGAAAATTATTAAAAACCTGAAAGCATGATCCCATATGCTATCAACAATATCCCAGTCAGCAACAATACCATCTTTCAACGGTGACAGCACCTGATGGCAAGACACAAATGTATGAATCACTAGAAAATATCTGAAGGCGTCTAACTAAACTAGGAAGTGATTACGAAGGATTACCTCCATATGGTCTCTGCGGTATCCCAAGGACTGTGATCCTACATACAATTTGCGTTTTCCTTTAGTTTTGTCAGAATCGGGATTTCTGGTGTTGTGTTTTGAATCCGCAGAAGAAGAGTTCTTTTCAGTATTATCAGGTTCATCAATGTCCATATGATCAATTGCTCCAACAACCTAAATAAATACGAGTGGAAAAAAATATAAGATATATTGAATTTCTATGTCCCCTGATAGACTTCAAATCATACACATATCTTCCGTACGAGGTAAAAGGTTATCACCACTGAGAATGTCCGAGCTCAGTAAAGTAACTGAAAGCCCTCCATGGTAATAATTAGTAAAATAATATTAAACAAACTCGAAACACTGTAAAAACCTAACATTTCAGTGAAATAGAAACGACATTTAAAAAAGAAAACAAGAAAAAAAGGCGAATTGACAAACAAGGCAACCAATACGTACGGAGGGAAACACGGCCTTGGGAGCATCTTCGCCGGCGTAACCGGCTTTGCAAGTGTGGGAGCCCAAGTCAATCACAATTGCCGATACTTCGTCTGCGAATTCCAAAAAAAGAAAACCACAATGGGAGATGAGGAAAAGATTATTCAGAAATGAGAAGCAGAAAGAACTAGATAATAAAAAAATATTATACTCACCACCACCATACATGACTGAAGCTTTTATGTGGTTCTAAAGAGAGAATTAGGGTTTTAAAAGGGTTTTAACTTTTCACTCTAAATTTTATTAGGGTCTTATAAACACTGAGATTCAAGAGAGAAGAAAGCTCGAGTGCTAACAACCACCGACAAACGACTTTCCGGCCGTCGTTCCGGCAAATTGACGGCGGTAACGAGACAATTAGAGGTGGCGAGAGGCAGCTGCGGGATGAGAGGGATTGTTCAGGTAAGAATGGCCTAGGTATCCGACTTTGTGCTCCAAGCCTCCAATAACATGGGCCTCTTCTTTCAAATGTTATTTGTTTAAGGGGTGGATAAGAGTTAGAAAAGAAGGTTTATAAAAAACAATTGATAATTTTTATAAAAAGATTTTTAGAGAGGTGTTTATAGGATAAAAATAATTTTAAATAAATGAGTGTTTGGATAATTATTATAAGAAAGATTTTTATAATTAAAAAATTATTAAAAATAGTATAATTTTATTAAAAATAGGCGAGAAGAGAGAGGAGAGAGGGTATAGATGAAAGATGAGAGATGAGAAAAAGTATAAGAACAAGTAAAGATAAAATAGTAATTAGATAATTCATAAGCTATTTTATTATTCTAGAAGCTAGTCTCAATAGTTTATCTAAAACCGTAATTTTAAATCATAGTTTAGTCCAAAAACTCTTTTTGATAAATATGACTATTTATTTAAAAAAAATTAAACTAAAATTTAGGTCAGAAATCTTTTTAAAACTAAGATTTTAATGGTTACGAGGCAATTAGCCTAGTTATTTTTTCACTTTATTTGTTTAGAAAATGAAACTCTTAGTTTTTACACTTCTACTCAATTCACAATTTGGTCTCTATAATTTATTTAGTTGTTTTTTTATATAAAAATGTTGGTCACTATAATCAAGGAAAATTAAAAATAAATAAATTATTTAATTATAACATATATAACTTATTTTTTTTAAAAATACTTTTAATTAATATTAAATTATATATTAATTTATAAGTTAAATAAATTGATTAAAAAAATAATAAATATTGTAGATAAATTAGATTAGATTAAGATCTTATATTTTTAACTAAAATATATTCTTTTGTTAGGCCCTATATTTAAGATTGAATAAGTATCTATTATATCTTTATAATTTCGTATTTATACAGAAATTGTTCTTATGATTTGAAAATAAAAACGTTCCTTTTTTTTTGTAGCAAAAAAAGTGCTTTATTTTAAAACTTTTACATGGTTATGAAACTAATGACAGTTGCACCACATCATTTTCCTTTGCATTATTTTCAAACCTTAAGGACTATTTCTATATAATTATGAAATTATAAGGATGTAATTAATAATAAACAAATTACAAGGATCAAATTGTTAATTGAAAAAAATTTAAAAACTGAGAGTTTACTTTCCCTACTTTTTTACAGGACACTATCAGTTATAAAAAGCATATGTCTATATATAGAGAGGGGGGTTTATTCAAAACATATGGGTATATATTCTATAGATTGTGAATTATATGCCAATAAGCATTCAATTTGTTTTTTTTATTGAAAATTATGTAAGTAAAATGCAAATAATACTAACTTATTAAGGAAAAAAACTAAACTATAAAAAGTTGTTTTGGTTTGAAATAGATGGGGGTGAGGAGGAGAGATTATGCTCCCCTTCTTACTAATTTTTAAAAACTTAGAGGAGAGGAATTTTTATTTCAACATCTTAAAAATAGAGAACACACGCCCGTTGGTTCTTTAATAGAGTTTTTTTTATATATATATATTTTTTTAAAAGCAGTTAAACTCACCCACGTTTTAAAGATGTAGCGAAATGTCCCTTCTTCTTAAGTGATATCATCTATCCCAATCAAATGGGGCAAGACAAACTTGACCAAAAGAAATGAAAGATGAGATGTGTAGGAAGACTGATACGACATCTATGGGACGAGATAAATGATTTTATGAAAAAAATTTAAAAATAAAATTTAAAAATTTAATTTTGGGCATGGAGTTTGCCCTATTTTGTCATTTCAGGGTCTCCAAAAATCTAACTGAAAACTACGCAATATATTGCACAAGTCAAGTTGTATCTCAAGGAGATTTTTTTTATTTAATCAATGGCATGATCTTTTTTTATGCTTAAAGTTTAAAAAGTTTTCACCTCTCTTAACAAATGCGCTTCTCAAAATTCAATCAGACTATCACTTGGCTATCTTCCAATCAAAAGAATCCCTCGTTTATTATTTTACACAGACATTGTTCTTTGTTCTCAGTTTCTTCTATATCATATTCGCAGCTACTTCGAATCAGCTGATTATAGCCGGAGGTATTTCGTAGTTAAGTCTTCTATTGCTGCTGTATTATATAGATTTTATGTAATTATTGAATCACTATTGTAGTTTTATCCAACACTTGGAGGTTAAGGCCTATGCCAATGAAACATCTTTTATAAAGATGGAGGTAATACTTAGTCAAGGTCTTTGTTTGGATGTTGTGACTCCTATTTGCTTGTTTTAAATTTATCTCTCCCAGCCCATACTATGCGTATGCTTATGAAGGTGGAGTCTCACATGTATAATATATATAGTTGTTTCTTTCCACATGTTTTTGTCCTTTTGTTATTTTTCCTCTCACCTGTCCATAGCATAATATTGTTATTCTCCTTATCTGATTTCACTTTTTGTTTTGTTTTGTTTTCCCAGTTTCTGACCCAGGATTATTTATTTGGCTTTTCTTCTTTTTTTTCTCTTTTGCCTCATCTCATATATTGGCATGATAAGTATCTCCATGTGAGGGGTGTGAATATGAATGCTTATTTTTCTTCCCCAATTTCTTCTATACGCTCGGCATTTTCTCGGGTTTCTTGCATAGGCATTGTACAGGTCGATTATTCATGTTTCTTGTTTATTATCTAGCTCTTTCATATTGACTCTTTTGCAGCAAGGTTCAAAGCCTCGGAGGTACACATTCTTACTATGCATTTTATGTTTATTGGCTCTATTTAGCTTCTTTGTTAGCTTGAATTTTCTTCCATAATTGATGTTAGAAGGTTGAATTAATTAGGTGATTAGTGTTAATCACTATTGTCTAGATGACCCTAGAATTCTATATAAAGGGCTCTAGTATATAGGTTAAGTGTGTGAGATTATGTAATCTTTACCATAGTGAGAGAGAGGGTAACTTGGGTCTCTCCTCAAAGTTCCCAAGTGGGGTTGATTTATCTCCCTCAAGTGAGGGTAGATTAGTGTGTAAACCCAAGTGGGTTACTATAATTGTAATGAGCATGTTGCTCAATAGTAAATGAAGATGAAAATGTTCTTCTCTACTTGATTTTGTTAACATGGTATCAAAGCTTCACCCCTTTCACATTCTTACACGAAGCAGCAAAATCCCTAGTTTTTTGACGGCACTGGTGACAGCACACCCCGTTTTCTGAATCATAGATCCGGCCACCCATGACTCAAATTTCTGGGCACTGAGTTCGCTTCTTCTCTTGGTTGGTCTCTTTCAGCTGCTGCGGAGCTAAGACTTCCATGACGATACAACAAGAGCCTGGAGAAAAAGCCCAAGAAGTTTCAAAGACCAATAAGAATGGTCACACTGAACAAGAAAAGCAAGCTGGGAGATCTCTCCCACAAACTTGGGATTCAGACGTGTATCGCTCGCTCTTTCTTACAGCAAAAGATTAAGAGAGGGAATGTGAAATTCAAATTTATATCTGCATTGAAATTTTAACACACATTGTTCCCTCCTTCAATGGAGGATTGGCGGGAGGGGCTGAAATTAATGGTTCTTAAAATCTTTCAATATTGAAAGGTTCTTGAATGGATTCTTTGTGCAAGTTTGAATTAATAGCGCCATGTTCTTGGATGGATTCTTGATCCCCAGCTCCATCCATCTTATCAGTCTTTACTTTCTTTCTTCCAAAAGGCTTATGAAGAATCAGAAGATGGGGTTCTATCAAAGCTGAATTGAAAAGTGCTCAAGATTAAGATTCTAAAAGTCAAAAGAGGAAGATATCTCCATGGAAGTTACTGCTCTAAGTATTCATTGAGGATAGAGAGTTTTGAAGAAATGTTCATATTGTATTTTGTAAAATGAGAGTGGTTTGGTTTAATTTACCTTACTCCCTTGTGTGTTATGTTGGCAAGTTGAACACCTTGAGTTAAGGGGTGTCAACTTGAGCGGGATGTTAGAAGGTTGAATTAATTAAGTGATTAGTGTTGATCACTATTGTCTAGATGACCCTAGAATTCTATATAAAGGGCTCTAGTATATAGGTTAAGTGTGTGAGATTATGTAATCTTCACTATAGTGAGAGAGAGGGTAACTTGGGTATCTCTTCAAAGTCCCCAAGTGGGGTTGGTTTATCTCCCTCAAGTGAGGATAGATTAGTGTGTAAACTTAAGTGGATTACTATAATTGTAATGAGCATGTTGCTCAATAGTAAATGAAGATGAAGATGTTCTTTTCTACTTGAATTTGTTAACAATTGATATTTCATGTGATTGTTGCCTGTCTGTGTACCTTCTTGCATCCCTTTTTCAACTTGACGCATTTTTCCTTTATGAATGAAAATAAAAAAATACTTCTTTTTCTTTTTTAAAAAAATTAGACAAAAGTGACTTCAAAATGTTTTGTGCCGTGTGAGATGTTTAGAATCCCCGCAGACCAAAAAGTGATTAACACTTCCATTTGAGATTATGGGAATCAACGTAGAAAGTTTAATCCAATATTACTCTTTCAAAAATCTTTTTGTCTAAATAAAGAAATTGTTTTCATAAAATAAAAAGGGTAAAGGTGCATCCAGCACCCTAAACTAATTTTGAAGGAGCAATTAACACCCTAAAGTATTTAAAGGTGCAATTAGCACCCTGAACTAATTTTGGAGGTGCAACCAGCACCCTAAAATATTTAAAGGTGCAATTAACACCCTAAACTAATTTTGGAGGTGTAATCAGTACCCTAAAAAAATTTAGTATAATTTATTAAAATAATATTATACATATGGCTTTTAAACAATAATGTATCCAAAAAAAAATTTATGTGATATGTATCAAATGAAAGTAAGTATTTTTGTTAGTGAAAAGGTAAAATTGCACTAATTTAAATATTTGAGGGTGCTAATTGCACTTCCAAAATTAGTTTAGGGTGTTAATTGCACTTTTAAATACTTTAGGGTGCTGGTTGCACCTCCAAAATTAGTTCAGGGTGTTAATTGCACCTTTAAATACTTTAGGGTGTTAATTGCTCCTCCAAAATTAGTTTGGGGTGCTGAATGCACCTTTACCCAAATAAAAAACACAAACCAATCAAAAATTCTCTTTTTTTACTAAATGCAATCTTTTCCTAAAAAATATCAACTAAGTGCTACGCATTTTTACCAACCCGAACTACGGAGTTTTGATCCCTCTAAAAGGTATATAAGCCCTAGGTTTTTATCCTAGATCAAGTCTGATCTTGTAAATAAATAATCTTTTTTCTTTTATTTTTCTATTATCTTCCTTTTTGTAAATAATTTTTTTCCTTCACTTGTGTTTTTAGTTTTATTTCTTTTCTTTTTTTTGGGTAATTAAAACATAATTAAATGCCATATTTATTTGGAATAGTCAGCTTAGTTAAGGTAACCATTCTCACCAACGGAAGCCTTAGGGTGCCTAACATCTTCCTCACTCATAGTCGACTCCCAAACCCTAATTTGGTTCGCATATCATTTTCATTTTTTTTATTTCTTAATATAAAGGTTTCCAAAATTATTCATTTTAAAATTTTGGTGGCGAGTTGGCGACTCCCATGTTTTTTAACTCCCTTTTTGGAAGGTGGAGATTTCGGCATTATAGTACAAAATACATAAGAGAATCAAGTAGTTGATAAAACTAATAATTTAACACATAATTAACTCATATGATCTATATACACAAATATCATCTAAAACACACCAAATGAGCCAAGAATAAGTCACAAAAGCCAAATTTATGTACTAAAATACATACAAATAATGACACTTGTCAATAATATTAAACAGTAAAAGTCGTATTGATAATTTTAATTTGATTTTTGTCTAAAGAAATTGAACCAAACAAAATATTTGAATGCTCCTAAGTGGTGTTGGAATAATAAGTATGGAGTGCGTGGGGCCCAATAAAGTGTCGTCATTTTGGTAACCTTTTAATTAAGGGAAAATCCCTTAAAATAAAGTCTAAAAAATAGTAAAATCCTTTTTGAGACTCTAACATTTGTAAATACTAAAAAAGTGTGAGCACCTAAATTGAAATTTTAAAGTTCAATGGTAAACAACTAAAGTACCCCTTATTTTATTAAAAAAAATAGTCAACTAACCCTCACTTTTTGGTCATTTTGTTATAAATTTCAAAATCTCAATTTATAGATCCTCACACTTATCTATTATTTGCAAATATTAGAGCCTCAAAAAGGGTTTTACTATTTTTCATAGTCTTTTTAAGGGATTTTTCCTTTAATTAATCTCTATCCAATTTCTAAAATAATATCTACCGTCCAATTTCTAAACTAGCCATATCAATTCCTTGTTCTACTCTCACATTGATCTCCTGCTACTTTGATTTCTTCACTATTTCTTAATTACTTTGTTGAGCTCAAGGAAGTTCATGGATTTATGCTATACTTGGGGATTAAGGGGGAAAAGTTGTAACATCTCAAATTTTCATTCTTAGATTTAAATAATTAGGACACAAATTTAATGTGGGGATTTGAAGTTCTAGAGAGTTTGAATTGAGGTATAAAAGGCTCATAATCCTACAGTTACAAACTGATGTACCTAGATGTTTCTACTCTATCAATTTATTCTACACTGTCTTGTTTCTATTCTTCATAAAGAGATATAGTGCGGTCAACATCTCCTCTATGAGGAAATTTAGTCTCAATGAATATAGCATCTCGTGATTCTATTTCAGTCATTGTTCCATCTTCATTTTCACCTATGAAAACGTATCCTTTTGACTCTTATAGTTCCTTATAAAGATACACACTTCTTTCCTCTGGGACCTAACTTCTTATACTTATAGAAATTGTTATGGATATACGTTACTGACCCCATGGTCTAAGGATGTTTAGATCCGAATTGTGTTTAGTCCATAACTCTTAAGGCAAGAAAGTGATTGATTTTGATGGCACATGGTCAAGTATAAAGGTTACTATCAACAAAACATCACCCCAATATGAAATTGGTAGGTTTACTTGAGTCATCATAGACCTAACTATGTCTACAAGAGTCATGTTTCTTCTTTTAGCAAGTCCATTCTATAGTGGAGTGCTAGGGATAGTTCCCAAATTATCCTTTTTTTCTTCACATAACTATTTGAATTGATTAGACAAATATTCATGACCTCGATCAATGCGTAACGCTCTGATTCTAATGTCCATTTGATTCTCTATCTCATTAATATGTCGTCTAAAACACTCAAGGACCTCATGCTTATATGAGATCAAATAGACATGACCATATTGTGAAAAGTCAACAATAAATGTAATAAAATATCAAGCTCTGTGCCTTGTCCTCACATTCATTATACTGCAAATATCGGAATGGATTAATTGCAATAGACTTTCAGCTCTTGTTCCCTTACCAAAAAGCTTTCTTGTTGCCTTGCCCGTTAAATAGTTTTCACATAAAGACATTTTCATGCCTGCAATGGAACCTAGCAATCCTTCTTTTGCCAGTTTAATCATGCTATTTTTATTAATATATCATAGTCTTGGGTGCCAGGCATTCATATCAATAATATTGTAAGAAATAGCAAAGCATTCATTAACACTAGAACCACCCACAATATCCAAAACAAAGAACTTCTTGAATAGGAAAGCTAAACCATAAGAGCTAAAGTTGCTAAAAATGTCTGTAACTTTATTATGGGAGTTTACTTCAAACCCAAACTCTAAAAGCATAGCACAGAGACCAAGTTCCATTAGATGTCGGGAGCATGAAGAACATCATGGAGTATCAAAGTCTTTTTCGCAAAGTGAATTTTCAGGTGTCAATACCTCTAACCTTGATTCTTGCATTGTTCCCTACGTAAAGACAATTTCTTTGATACGACAACTGACGGTATTCCATGAAGGATTCTTAATCCTTAGTTATGTGGTCTATAAAGCCTAAATCAATAACCCAAGAATAAGAAATTGTTTCTGTTAGGAAAAAAGTACTAGAAACATATGAGGCATATGAATTCACATAATTCACTAATACCTTTTCGCTTTTATCCTGTTTAGAACAGTTGTGTGCGAAATGGCCTATCTTTTCATAGGCAAAGCACTTGACCTTTTTCAAGTCCAATTTATGCTTTTCACCTTTTTTTGGCCATTCTTCTTGAATTGTTTCTTGCCCCTTTTGAAATTGAAGACTTCCCTTCTTCCCTTTCTTTTGGAACTTCTTACCCTCCTTTAAATAGGGCTTTGATTGGGAAGTGCCAATATCCTCAGCCAAATAGGCCAGTCCAAGATTCTGTAAGCCTCTATACACTCATCTTTCAACTCCAAATGCCTAGCTGCCTCGTTAAAAGTAACAATATTTTCATTGTTGTTGAGTTGACTTTCATATGCTCCTAACCAGTAGGGAGCGAACTGATCACAGGCTGCATTTATTGTTCATTAGATAAAGTATATCCATCTTCCTTCAGTTCTCTGATCATGTTGGTCATATCTCTTAGATGTTACTTCATAGGGTTGCTTGGCTTAAACTTATAGGTGTCGAACTTGATCGTTAATCTCCTAAGCTTAGTGGTAGAAACAATTCCAAATTTATCCTTTAGTGTAATCCATATAGCTTGAGCGGTTTTGTGCATCTTAAATTCACAATGAGGTCATCTGCCATGGCACTAAAAAGCGTAATTCTAGTTATGATATTCTTCTTCCTTCAAGCATGGTAAGCCTCTTGGTTTCTCCTTAGTTGGACCGTATTCCTAGCTTCAGGTTCAACCATAGCAGTTGTCAAAGGTTCAATAACATCTTTTTCCTCTAAGACGTATTAGACCTCTCGATGCCAGATATACTAGTTATCACCATTGAGTTTTTTACCTTTATTTAGTTCAGAAATAATGTTCTTGGTTGCCATTTTCACTCCTTAGGCAAATCTAGGTTCTCTTCTAAAGAGAATTGTACCAAAGAATATCCAGTCATATAGCACAGTGAAGTATACAATGTCATGTACTTATATTATTCTTAACTAGAAAATAAGGACACTACGAGATCCACGATCATGAGCATATGTTTGTACCTCCCATCACACAGATACTAGCAACAATCATTATGTGCTATCAAGAATTATATGCAAGTAATTTAACAACAAAACACTACTTTTAGAAGACATATCATCTAAAAGCTCCAACTTATAAGAAGCATGCTTAGATTATACATGAATAATCAAATTGCAATTTAAATGAGTTTCTTTTAATCATGTTTTCTAGTACAACAAACATAAGGAAAGCCAGTATAAAGAAACATCAATCAAGATGAGAGCAAAAAAATTTAAGAATATATTACTACAAAATAGGCTTTCTAAACTGGTTGAAAATGGTATTCTACATCAGACCACTATCCAGTGTAGATACAGTATGTGTAGAAAGTGTACCACCTTTTAAACTAGGGGGTACACCAGTGTAGAAGAAATATTTTTTGAAACCGGGCTGAAAATGAGTATAGAAGGTCATTTTCTAAGGGAAAAATAGAACATTTAAACTATTCCTGTTTGACATTCGATGTAGAATGTGCTAATATCTATAACGGTTGTGAGGTCTTCCGGTGTAAATGAATGCCCTTTCTACACCAGTTGTGAGCACGATCGGTATAGATGTATCCATTTTCTACACCTCACCTACACTCAACCAGTATAGATATTATAATATTATGTCTCAGGTTTAAATATTATTTCTATATCAGATTTCTGTTGTCCGGTTAAAATGTTATTTTTTTTAATATGACATGTTCACCGTTTCATTACCCCATCACCTAAAGCTTCATAAATAAATAGCCCAAATATACGAATCAAAGAGACAGTAGTAGAGACAAAGTTCAAGATGGCAGAGACATAATTCAATTGATCATTATTCATTTAATAAAATTCAGTGGAAAAAGTACAACAATTTGAACAGAAAATTAAAAAAAATATATATTGAAAGGTAAATACTATTGAGAAGAAAGGTTTTTAACAAAAAACTCAGCTCAATGATTGCATAGGTCCTCAATATCTTGTTCAGAAAATAGGTCAGGCTGACCAAACATCTGAAATATCAAATTAAAATAAAAAAATTTAGGCATTACTAATATATATTAAATTGAAACAAATATGAAATCATTAAAAGCACAATTTTACCTCCTCAATCAAGCCAATCCTATTTGACACGATAATATCGACTATGTGTCTAACTATGTATAAGTCGCACAAGTTGCTTTCTCTGGGTTGCCTTCGACTATGTAATATTAACATGATCAAAATTATTTATCATTATCAAAATGTGAAGTCTAACACTTAATGATTTTATTAGCTTCGGGGTGATTCGTGCTTATGACCCTTTATAATTGCAACGTCCTCATAGCCTTATAGCCAAAGTTATAAAGTTAGTAACCCATTTATTACAAAGACCATTGTTATGTAGAAGAAAACTCACGAGTTCATAATCTTCTTGATATCACCCGATGGCTTGTAATGGAGGGAGAATAAGAAGATAACTTTATAACTGTGCTTACATAGTATAACCAATTGCCAATGGTTGCTGTAGAAATTAAAAAAGAATAAGTATTATCATTATAAAAATACAAAAGTAGTATGAAATAAAATGAAATATTATTATTCTTACTCATGTATATATGGTATGAAAAAACAATCAATATCGATTTCACCAAACCTCTTGGAAATGTATTAAAGTCTCAAAGCTTGATAGGTCTCTTTTGCATAAATCTGAATTAGGCATAGGAATCTAAACTTACCTTGTTTTCCCTTGGAAACTAACTCAGCTTGCATATACCTACAATTAATGCAAACAAGACATTAGTTATAAGAGTTAAAAAAAGTTATTATATATATTTATATTTAAATTAGAATTACATTAAAAATACTTGGATGCACATGACTGTCAGTTGATCCTTAAGAGTGATAAGAGACACCACATCCATACAGTCAAGAAAGGCCAATGCCCCCATGTTGCCCATAACTAAATTCATAGGCAACTAATCTAGATGAAACATTATGTCAAATGCCAATAGGATCACACGTTGCATAGCACTCAAAGTGGGAGTTGGATCTGGCTGATGGGGAGGAGTTAGAAGTTGGGTAGGAGATGACTCGACATGATCTGAAACAAGATGCTTTGGCCACAATATAAAAGTTCTCTTTGCCTGACTCACTGTCTTCACCTCATCAGTGGCAATTGGGACAGGAACATCTTCAATTACCATATCTTTAACTGTCACCCTTAATTGATCATCCTGAATTTGGATGTAGTGGATAGTTACCCCTAAGCTGTGGATGTAACCATGTGCCACTAACCATCTAAGAGGATCCTTCATATATAGATTATAAGGTTCAGCATTTGGATCTACATGATCCTCTAACACCAGCGCAGCAATACAACAACTCCCTTTAGTGCTATGATGGGCTATAGGTGAGTGGGTATAGGGGCACTTGGCTCTTGTTGCCTTAATGTCATCTTGGACAACATTTCTTTCTTGAGCTTTCCAACCCTGATTGTAATCATGCATCAAGTGAAGATTCTGCATCTGCCCTAGCTCTGCCCTCACAGTGGCCAATAATGATTTCAACTCTACCGCACCATATGTGGGGAATATCATGGAGATGCTCCAAAGTAATCTCTTATACCCACACCTCCTCCAACTCCCTTGACAAAGCCCCCATGCTCTTGTTTGCCAGTAGCAACAATCAAGATATCATTATTGCCTTCTGACTTGAAAGATCCCTATGCCTCTTGTTGTTTAAGATTGGTCTATAACATATAAAGAACAAACATAAGTAATAACATAATTAGTCTACTAAAACAAAATAATAGAAGTAGTACTTATAATTTTTTTAGCGTGATCGCTTGTATATGATCTGCTCCTTGTTTTGTGAGCATACAACTATTTATCTTCGCAACTTACTAGAGATGGGAGAGAAAGAAGAACAGAAAGATCTAACTCGGCATTTTCTTATAACCTCTTCCTCTTGATCCCCATCAAGTCTCTTTTAGCCTTCGTGTAACCCCCTCGAGACATTGTGGGGGCAATCATTCTTGAGAGCGTGTTCAATCTCTTTTTCCCTTTTTTCCTACAAGAATTGAAGTAGTTAAAATCAATACATATGATAATCCATAATGGGAATGAACTCTAAGTTGGCGTAGTCTGAAGCCTAACAAATTCTTCCAAACTAGCTTCGTCAATGAATTGATACTTGTTTCATGGAGAAGGATGAGGCTGACCATCTTTTCTCAACCATGCACATAACAACGAGCTAGTTGTGTCTTGAATGCTCTCCAACACTTAGCATAATAAGACAACGTCTTATTCTTCAAGACTTCATTATTAGGAACATCATAAGTGAGATGCAATAATTGGCATTGAAAGTAGAGTTAGCAACAAACAGTACTATTTTTTGATATTACTCTCCATACAATATAAAAGAGTTAGTTTCTATACCTGGATAATATCCCAAAATTGATTCTTCACATAATCATCAACAACATCCCAAGTCTCTATAGTGATGTTAGGTTTGTTGCGTCTAGGAGGCTGACATAACATACATACTTGGTCCTCTGTTCACCAATTAGGTTTCAATATCTGTCAAATTCAATCGGTAGCATTTTCCCTTCATTTCTCTCTTTCGCAATCTGTTTTAATCACGTCGTACTTCTACCTCTCATTTGTGTAGAGTGACTTAGAGCATCGCTAGCCTAATTCTGATTAACATTATCCCCCATATTCCTATTTAGGCAATAACAAAATCAAACATAGTAAACAGACTTAACACTTTTTTCTTCACCCTATTAGAATACTCAATACTTCTTCCTTTAACATTTATCCATAGAATAAAAAAGAAGTGCACACATTTATCACAAGAAAACTAGAAAACCTAGATTAAACAAACACGTACACGTACATGATGAAACAATTACACGAGAACAAAGTGCTAAGAAAATATACAAAAATGATAACAAAGAACATGAGCACGGCAAAGCACAACAGAGCATGGCAAAGCCCCATGAACACCATAGAGCATGGCAAGAAGAGTAATAAGAGAAGTGAGAAAGAAGACTGACATAAACCACAGCAAACAAGAGACCAGAGAAGAGAATCAGAGATTTTGATGTGAGAGAGAAGTAAAAGAACCAGTGAAAAATGAGCGATGAGAGAAGCGTGAAGGGGGCTTTGAAAATGTATTTTCAAAAGCCAATCTACTCCGAATGAAATAGACAACCGGTGTAGAAATAATAGTTCTAAACTGGACCTACACCACAACCTGTTTAAAAAGTTTTCAACTTATTTTCAAAAATGACATTAGTTATTTTTTGAATTTAAAGTGTATTTCAAAAGACAATCTACACCAGATGACATGGACATCCGGTGTAGATATGATAATTCTAAACCAGGCCTTATTTACAATCAGTGTAGAAACTTTATGAAGAAATAACATGAAGAAGCAGGAAAGGATAGACATGAAACTAAAGAAAGAGAGCGAAGATAATCTATACTAGATGAAATAGACATCAGGTGTAGACAGAAAATATCTAAACCAGACCTACAAGCAACCGGTTTAGATATGTTCTTTCTTACACCAGACGTTAGGCATCTGGCGTAGAAAGAACTTTTCTAAACTGGACCTCAAGGTAACCGGTGTAGAAAGATTATTTTAAACTGGCTATGGAAGTATCTGGTGTAGACAGAAACTAAAGAAAGAGAGCGAAGATAATCTATACTAGATGAAATAGACATCAGGTGTAGACAGAAAATATCTAAACCAGACCTACAAGCAACCGGTTTATATGTGTTCTTTCTTACACCAGACGTTAGGCATCTGGCGTAGAAAGAACTTTTCTAAATTGGACCTCAAGGTAACCGGTGTAGAAAGATTATTTTAAACTGGCTATGGAAGTATCTGGTGTAGTAATTTTCTTCTACACCGTCACGTGTACATCTATTGTAAATATGTCATCTTATTTATAAAAATACCACTGATCAGTTTTTTAAACTATCTCCGCAAGGATCGACTTATAAATAGGGTGTTAGAAAGCCTTTTTTGTAGTAGTGATAGCTCTCCTTAGTTTTCTGAGCTTTGGTAACTTAAGCATAATTTTTTTAAGTTATCTCTATAGAGTCAACCTAGAAAGATTCTTTGGTGCGCCAACTTCTGTCTCTTACTTGTCTTATGTATTCCATCATGATTTTACTTATCTTATCCTCCTCAGGTTTCTATTAAAGTTCCCCTTATGGATCTGCATTAGGATTTTCTTCACGGTCCTTATCAAAATCTTTCTATGGACCATTAATCTCTACAAGCTCCTCCAGATCCTCTTCTTCAAGAAGTTCAGGATCTAAATCCTCACTCTGAGGTTCATTTTATGAGACTTCATCGTCCAGATATGAGGAGTTTAACGAACTATATTCAGTGATTTTAGTGCTACTTGAAGTCCTTTGACTCATTTTCACTTAGAAATTTAATAATATAAGTTATCATGTTTTAGAATTTTTTAAACACCTAAAAGTACCAAAAAATATATTGAATACTCACAAATATGTCTAAAATTTCCCCCAAAATGGGCAAATTATATATCAAAATAAAGATTTTGATTTTAGAGATTTTTATGAATAAATGGCACCTCAATCGGAGTTCAGACACGTCCTCACACACCCTTAGAAGATTAAATCTAGGGGAAAAAAGGAGACGACGCCCACTTTTGGGCCTCTACGCATGTCCCACACGTTCCACTATGAGGGTGCCATGTGGCCACTCTGTGAAAAAAATTAAAAAAAAATTGGGATTGGACTTGGTTGGGCTCTATCCAACCCGGCCCAAGAAGTTTATTTATTTATTTATTTATTTCAAACTGGATCGAGTTGAGCCCAATCTAACTTGACCCAGAATATTTTTTTTTTATTTTTTTTAAATGGATCAGGTTGGGCCCTTTCCAACCCGACCCAAACAAAGATTCTTTTTGTCTTTTGGCCAACCCTCTCTAGTTTTTTTAATTAAAAAGGGCCAAAACGATTGCATTTTGGGTCTAGCCGGGTCACGATGGACCTGATTCGCTGGCTTGTCGAGTCTATCGCCCTGAAAACTTCTCTCCTCCGTTTCTTCACTATCCGATGTCCTTTTTTGACGTTCTTGGAGTCATTTTCCATTATTTTCATGAGCTCTACGCAATAGGACTATTCTTGAAGCCTAAATCATAGGTTTTCATATGACCCAATTTTGATCCGAAACTTCTCTCCTCCATAACTTCGTCGTCTGTGCTCTGTTTGATGCGTTCTTTGTGTCATCAAAATCATCTCATTGAGATGTACACATTGATGGTGTTTGGTTTCATGAAAACATTTATTTTCAAAGACCCAATTTTTTGAAGAAAAATGACATCGGCCAAGGGGGTTCCTTGCACGTTTAATTGTCTTTCCTCTATGTTTTATGAATTCTCTCGCTTTCAAAGGCTTTAAGTTTTTTGTTTTCATTCATTTATAGGTTCAAAACTTATTTCAAACTAGATCAAACAATAACACAAATTTGTAGAGAATCTCATCAAGAATATACTCATGTTCATGAAACAAAAAAAAATATAAAGGCATACACGATTAAAGAGACAAAGAAACATAGATGAGTAAAATTATGTACATAACTCAAGGTCATGAAACAAAAAAAACTATATATTTTGTACGTAATATTTAGAGGCATGCTTTTAACAAAAAAACAAAGAAGGGTTCATGCATTACAAAGAATAGATATTCACATAGGCATGTACGTAGCATGATATAAAGAAGAAGCATGCAATTATTTATTCATAAACTCATATGAATAGCGCAGCAGAAGAAAGTAAAAACCATGCTTCATAACATGGGGGAAAATAAATTCTAACGCTAAGAAATAATAATAAGGACATGCTTTGATATAAAACATGTAATCAAAGCCTGAAAAACACAGCCACAATGTCAACCATGCTCTGATACCAATGAAGAAATTTGGACGCACTTTGGATGTGAATCGATTTCACCACGCAATAACCCAGTTACTCTGATAGACTCAGGTATTCGTACATAGCAAATGCACTCTAAGAAAGAAGAGAGATGGGAGAGGGAATTACTAAGAAGAGAGAATCTGTCAAATAATTGAAAAATGGGTCTCCCCATTAGGAGTTATGCAATCCCATTATTCTCTTACTCAAATCCCATATTAGTATCCATTGGATATCCTGTTCAAAATTCAAAATTTGAACTAAAGGAAAAATCTATTTAGATAATAATCCATACTTTTTATTATTATCTCATGAATCTCAGATTATATGGACTCGAGCCCAATCCACTAAGGATGGATCTAAGCCCAAATTCCACTACAAACATTCAAGGCACTTCTCAAACTCAAGAAGGAGTAGTTCTTGTTGTAGTAGCGGAGTACCAGGTGACAATATTCAACTTAACAACATCAATCTTACATTCAATGGAGTTGAAGTAACTGCTAAATTTTCAAATGTCAAACCCACAATAACAGGACCGTGCAGGCTTATGCAGCAGGTTAAGAATATAAAGGTGTTATAAATTAAAAAAAAATAGATTTAGTACAAACGTAAGTTCATTAGATATAGATTCAAATCGGTGTCCATAAAAATGGTGAGCTTGCTTCTCAAATCGTTGAACGATCATCTTGGAATTTAAATAATAGAGACAAATTTAGAGACAAATAAATACATATCTACAATATTCACTTCAAAATTGTCTCTCAAACAGTCTCTTTTACATTTAAAATAGAGTTTTAGTTGATGATTGAGACTAAATGATGTTAAATTCTATGTCTTGATGATGATAACAAAAGTAAGAAAAGTTTGTTTTGCAGCAAATGTAATTCAAAGTGGAAAATGTTTGAAGATTTTAATATCATAGTATAAGATGTTGAATCACTTTGTTTTAATGATAACGAAACTAGCAGAAAGATTGTTTTTACAAGATTCATTGCAAATCTTAGGACAAAATCAAGTTCAAGGGATGCATGCAAGAGAAGACTTAGGAACTTTAGTGTTTTAATCTTGAGTCATGGTATCTATATAAGAAAGTTTTAAGTGAGCTTTGTCTCTTTTAATGAAAACTAGCTATAGTTTTACAATTTTAAAAGAAAGGAAGTTAATGTACACCTTGGTCTTACAAAAGTTGGAAAGTAATAAAAAATTATTTTAACTCCACAAACCTACTTAAGACGTTAGCATCATTGTCTAACACGTTAATTGAGTTGTTGAACACATATTTCCACTCTCTTTTATTCCAATTGACATATTGAATCCTACATTTAACATGTTGTTATCCATGCTTTAAATGATTTTTCATGCTTTGAAAAGAGATTAGCACGTTAGAGTGTCAAGGACAGGGATTGATAAAGATTTTCCAAAGAGAATAATGGAACCGAAGAACAGGATAACGCATTAGGTGAATGGCCTAACGCATTAAGAAATTGAAAATAAAACATTCAATATATGGTTAACGTGTTATAATAGGTAGCTAACATGTTATACAAGTATGAAACTTGAAAAATTGTCTTCATTGCTTTCAAATCTTTGAAATGCGAAAGATAGTTAACTTCCTTTTTTTAAAAACCATTTTTATATAGAGTTACCGCAATATGTTTTATATGCTAATGTAATGACAAAAAGTTAAAATATTTATTATTAGAATTTTTATTGTCAATAATTTTTAAAAATTTATTGCTTTAAGTGTTTTAGGAAAAGGTTCATGCAATTATTCGATCATGTTGGGTTATCTTCATTTGACATTTTCTCATCTAAATATTATTGTTTGAAAATAGCATCGATAACAGCTAAAACATATCGGGTCAAATCTATGTTTGGATTCGGGTTATAACTACGAAGCTCCACGAGTTAATATATGAATGCTCAGGCATAGTTTAAACTACTAGAGACTAAACTAGAGTGATATAACAAATCACTACAAGAGAGAGAGAGAGTAGTCAGGAAACTCCTAAGGAGTGTGTTGTAATATTGGGAGGCGTCTCTATTTATAGTGGTATGGAGTGACTGCCATAATTATGAGATGTGATCTCCTAGTGATGATTGCTTTTTACCCATCAAACAACAACTCAAAAATTAATTCTTTATAAAATAGTTATTAAAAATAAATTTAAAAATATGTAAATTTTTCTGCATATTATTTGATTTTAAATAATTAGATGTCAAATAAAATGTCAAAAGCTACCATTATATCAAAGCCAGATTTCGATCCAGGGACATGGGGATTATAAGCCCACCACATTCCTAGTGCACCACTTTGATTTATAAAATTGAAATTGCCCTATGATATTATATATTCATCTCAACTCATGCCCAAAGATGATACAAAATAATAATATAAAAAGTAAAATAAGAATAAAAATATTAAAAACAAAGAAAAGTGAATATTTCTTTGAATTATGAGGTTTAACCTTTAAATTAAGAAAAAATAAATTTAAAGCGCAAAGAAGAGTATTTCTTTCGTTATTAAGTATTAACTGTTGAATAAATAGAGACAAAAAGATTAAACATAAAACAAGGTTTTCACTGTGTGTGATATGAACTTTTGTGTTTGTTCACTGCATAGGAGATCAATGCTTTATAAAATAACTATTAACAATAAATTTAAAAATTATGTAAATTGTGAGCACGTTTGATTTTAAATAATTAGATGAAAATAAAATGTCAAAAGTTGCTATTAACCCATTATATCAAAGCCTGGTTTTAATCCAGGAATTTATGAGCTATGGGTTTACCACGCTTCCGCTACGCCACATTAATTTATAAAATTGGAATTACCCTATGATATTATATATTCCTCTCAACTCATGCTCTAAGATAACGCAAAATAATAATGCAAAAACAAAAATATTAAAAATAAAGAAATGTGAATATTTCTTTGAATTATTATGTTTAACCTGTAAAATAATAACAAATAAATTTAAAGCATAAAGAGAATTATAAAACGAAATGTTTTTTATTATGTATTAAGTGGTGAATAAATCATAGACAGAAGAAGCAAACATAAAATAAGGTTTTGTTGTTTGAGATACGAGCTTTTGTGTTTTTTAGCTACATAGGAGATAAATGCTTTATAAAATAAATTTAAAAAATATGCAAATTGTGTGCATATATTATATTTTAAATAATCAGATGTCAAATAAAGTTTCAAAAGCTACCATTATATCAAAGCCTAGTTTACGCCACATTGATTTATAAATTTGTAATTGCCCTATGATATTATATATTCATTTAAACTAATGCTCTAAGATAATGCAAAATAATAATATAAAAAGTAAAATAAAAATAAATAAATGTGAATATTTCTTTGAATTATTAGGTTTAACCTTTAAGATAAGAAAACATAAATTTGCAGCGTAAAGAAGAGTATTGTTTTTCCTTATTAAGTATTAACAGTTGAATAAATAAAGACAAACAAAGTAAACATAAAATAAAGTTTTTACTGTATGAGATATGAACTTTTGTGTTTGTTAACTATATAGGAGATCAATGCTTTATAAAATAAATTTAAAAATTATGTAAATTGTGAGCGCATATTTGGTTTTAAATAATTAGATGTCAAATAAAATGTCAAAAGTTACCATTAGCCCATTATATCAAAGCTTGGTTTCAATCCAGAGATCTATGGATTATTGGCTCACCAGGCTCCCGTTGCTCCAGATTGATTTACGAAATTGTAATTGCCCTTTGATATTATATATTTATTTCAGCTCATGCTTTAAGATGACACAAAATAATAATGTAAAAGGTAAAATAAGAATAAAAATATTAAAAATAAAGAAATGTGAATATTTCTTTGAATTATTAGGTTTAACCTTTATAATAAGAAAAAATAAATTGAAAGCATAAAGAAGAGAAATGTAAAATAAATTGAAAGCGTAAAGAAGAGAAATGTTTTTCGTAATTAAGTGCTGAATAAACAAATTTACATAAAACAAGATTTTTGCTGTGTGTGATATGAACTTTTGTGTTTGTTAGCTACATACGAGACCAATGCTTTATAAAATAATTATTAAAAATAAATTTAAAAATTATGTAAATTGTGAGCACATATTTGATTTTAAACAATTAAAATGTCAAAAGTTGCCATTAAATAAAAGCCTAGTTTGAATCCAGGAACCTGTGCGTAATGGGTCCCCCACCCATCCGTTGAGCCACTTTGATTTATAAAATTTTAATTTCAATATGATATTATGTGTTCATTTCAGCTAACGCTCTATGATGATGGAAAATAATAATATAAAATTTAAAATAAGAATACAAATATTAAAAATAAATGTGAATATTTGTTTCAATAATTAGGTTTAACCTTTAAAATAAGAACAAATAAATTTAAAGCGTAAAGAGAATTATGAAGAGCATTGTTTTTCTTTATTATGGATTAAGTGTTGAATAAACAGAGACAGAAAAAGGAAACATAAAACATGGTTTTTGGTTTTCGAGATATTAGGTTTTGTGCTTGTTAACTATATAGGAGATCAATGCTTTATAAAATAATTATTAAAATTAAATTTAAAAATATATAAATTGTGTGCATATATTTGATTTTAAATAATTAGATGTCAAATAAAATGTCAAATTTTACCATTATATCAAAGCCTGGTTTACACCACTGTGATTTATAAAATTGTAATTACAATATGATATTATATATTCATTTCAAATCATGCTCTAATATGACAGAAAATAATAATATAAAAAGTAAAATAAGAATAAAAGTATTAAAAATAATGAAAAGGAAATATTTCTTTGAATTATTAGGTTTAACTTTATAATAAGAAAAAATAAATGGAAAGGGTAACGAAGAGAAATGGTTTTCATAATAAAGTATTAAGTGCTAAATAAACAGAGACAGTAGAAGTAAACATAAAACAAGGTTTTTGCTTTGTGTGATATGAGCTTTTATGTTTGTTAGCTACATAGGAGATAAATGCTTTATAAAATAATCATTAAAACTAAATTTAAAAAATATGTAAATTGAGTGCATATATTTTTTTTTGTGACAAAATTTTCGGAAAAGGGTTGGGCTCACCTATAATCTAAGGACAGGGTGAAATCTTATTTCCTCTTAGGCGATACTAATATCGAGTAGTACGAGCCGTCAATTACCTTCAGGCGTAAATTTAGGTACCTAAGAGTTAAGATGCCTTCTTAAGTGTCGTGATTAAAACTACAACAAAGTGGTATTCCCTAAGAATTGAATACGCTCTAAATAATCGTATGTCTTATCCCTTTACCAGCTGAACCTACAAATGATAGGTTAGGTTGCATATATTTTATTCTAAATAATTAGATGTCAAATAAAATGTCAAAAGTTTGAAGGGAATTGGAAGACACGCAGCGGAAATTAACTTTAAATTTTTTTTCATTCCCAGCTAAAATCTACCGAATGTGTTTAAGTCAAGGAGAAAGAAGTGTTACCTTCAGTATTCAAGCTGTGGTCACGACCTCAGTGTCCACTAGTCGCGACTCTTCGCCTCTGGAGTTTTCAGTCACAACCTATCGCCTCTGGAGTTTGCAGTCGCGACCTACTCAGCTTCTAGTCGCGACCTGTCGTCTCTGGAGTTTGCAGTAGCGACCTGTCGTCTCTGGAGTTTGCAGTTGCGACTTCCTCTGCTTCTAGTCGCGACCTGTAGTCTCTTTCTGGATTTCTGATGTTCAGATGCCAATTTAGTCTCGACTTCGCCGTACCTGGTGCTCTTTTCTCGATCGCAAGAAGTCGATAACTCAGATCGGCTTCCTCTACCGGTATCCACACGAATAACGTTCCAACCACGAACGACGTGCTAGCGCCTCTTATCCCTCTAGGGCTTTCTCAAGATTCCGTCCTCATCATCTCTATTTCGGCAGTTTCTTATCTACAAACCTTTTACACTCTCCTTGCCCCCTTTTCTTGTGTATAGAACCCTAGCCCCTAATGTCAAATATATAGGATGCTATCGAGCTTCTAATTGGGCCGGGCTTCAGAATTAATCTTATATTAATTCTGAAATTAATACAATATCATATATTGCATAATTTTATTAAAAACTAATTAAATAAATATGATTTTTATTAAATCCGTCCCACAGATTTAATTCACCTATTTATTTAATTTAAAATAAAGATAAGACGGAATTATATTTGATTTATTCTTATAAATCAAATTTGAGATATCTTATCATTTAAATTTTAAATTCAAATAGATCATATCAATTTAAATTTAAATTCAAAAGTGATAGAGATTTAATTTATCCTTATAAATTAAATCTTACAAATATCTCTTATATTATATATAATATATAAATATAAATTTATATATATATAAAATATATAAATTTACCTTAGATTATTCATTGAATCAAGACATGTCTTAGATTCAATGAACTTGGGCATCATAGCTCGAGTTGGGCTATTTTGTGTGCGACCCTGTAGGCCCATATGAAATTGCCAGTGTGCCAGTTACTATACTGATCCACAAGTCGTAAGCAGTCTCTAGCAAGACTTTATGACTACCCAAATCATATGAGGATCGATGAACGATATTACCTTTCATACAATCATATCACGTCCCGTTTGTCACACGATATTTCGGTCATGGATGAGGCATGGAGAACGTCATCCTCCTGTTCCTGACCGTTACTTTCTCGATCCCTGAGTAGTCTGACTATAGAAATGGAACTACCCTTCCATTACAGTATGACCATACATTTCTCAGACTCACTCATCGAGGGGCCCAGTAATATCTCTCTACGAATGTGAGGGACAAATTCCATCTTGACTATTCACATTCCTCTGCATGAAAAATCACTGAGCCCGAACATAGCCTTTACGATCACTCGGTCAAAAGTGACTTTTTACTAGGTCAAAGCTGAGCGTTTGTCATGTAGGAATCCATGATGATCTCAGGTCAAAGGGTATAGTGACATGGTTTGTATATGAGAGAAGCTTATGACTTAACCCATGCAACTCTCTTATAGCGGGTCGGTCCAACACCCTGTACTCTTACATGTGCCTATGACTTTGATTTATATCTGTATATATCTTCAAAGTCATACTGGTCTTATTTCATCTCTGCTCCTGCATAGATGACCGACCAGGGACATTTAGGATAAGATAATGAGTTATCCAAGGATGGTCATCACAGTAAACATGCAAATAATGCGATAACATAATTAAGAAATTCATAAATCAACAATGTTCATAACATAATAATTGGCCCCTATGACACAATCTCTAACAAAGTTAGCACTAGCCTATTATAGCAAAGCTCGGTTAAGATTCAAGGACCTATGGGTTATGGGCCTCCACACTTCTACTGTGCTAGATTGATTTATAAAATAGTAATGGCTCTAACGGCTTTGTTAGAAGAGATAAAATTTATCACAATAATCTCTATACCTCGAGAAGATTAATCTCTAAACTATTGATTAGGGGATACTATATAGTTTCTACAGACCTATGATATTATATATTCATTGCAACTCATGCTCTAAGATGATGTAAAATAATAATGTAAAAAGTAAAATTAAAAATAAAAATATTAAAAATAAAGAAAGGTGAATATTTCTTTGAATTATTAGGTTTAACGTTTATAATAGGAAAAAATAAATTGAAAGCGTAAAGAATAGAAATGTTTTTCTTAATTAAGTGCTGAATAAACATATACATAAAACAAGGTTTTTGATATGTGTGATATGAACTCTTGTGTTTGTTAGCTACATAGGATATCAATGCTTTATGAAATCATTTTCAAAAATTATGTAAATTTTGAGCACATATTTGTTTTAATTAATTATTTTTTTATATAAAAAAGTTTAGGCCTACTAAAAGAGTCCTTATAATGGCAGCTAGAATTGAACTCGTATCTTTATAAGATACGAGATTATTCCTTACTATCTGTGCCAACTCTCATTGGCTTCTTTTTTTTGTGTACAAAAATTTTTAGAAAGGGGTTATACTCACCTACGATCCAAGGATAGGGTGAAATTTTCTTTCCTCCTAAGTGATACTAATGTTAAGCAGGGCGAACTGCCAATTATCCTTAAGTGTTAACCTAGGCATGTAAGAGCTAGGATGCCTCACCAAGGGTCGCAACTAGAACCATAACAAAGTAATACTCTCTAGGGATCGAACACACTCTAAATGATCGTATGTCTCACCAAAGGCTGTATTTTTTGTTTGATAAAAAATTTCTTTTGGAAAGGGTTTTGGGCTCACCCACGATCCAAGGGCATGGCGAATTCTCCCTTCCTCCTAGACTATACCAATGTCGGGCAAGGCGAGCCTTCTATTACTTTCAGACGTAAACCTAGGCACTCAAGAGCTAGGATGCCTCCTCAAACGCCACGACTGAAACCACAATAAAGTGATACTCCCTAGGGATCGAATACATACCAAATAATCATCGATCTCATATTTTTACCAGTTAAATCTACGGACGATGGGTTCATTGGCTTGTTTTAATTAAGTAGATATCAAATAAAATGTCAAAAGTTGCCATTAGCCCATTATATCAAAGCGTGGTTTGGATCCAGGACCTATGGGTTATGGGCCCCCATGCTACTTTGATTTATAAAATTGTACTTGCCCTATGATATATATTCATTTCAACTCCTTTCCAAAATTGTAATTATCAAAAAAAAAAAATTGTAACAAAAAAAAAACTCCTTTCCAAAACAAATAAAATATTTGTACTTACCCTGTTTAATATTTATATTATCTAAAAAAAATATTTTATCTTATTTTTAAATCATAGGTGAGTCTAATTTTTTCCAAAAAATTCTTGTACCAAGAAAAATATTCATTTCAACTCATACTCTAAGATGATTCAAAATAATAATATAAAAAGTACAATAAGAATAAAAATGTTAAAAAGATAGAAAAGGGAATATTTCTTTTAATTATGAGGTTTAATATTTAAAATAATAATAAAAAATTTAAAGCCGTAAAGAAGAGAATTGTTTTTCCTTATTAAGTATTAACTGTTGAATAAATAGAAACAAAAAAATTAGACGTAAAACAAGATTTTCACTGTGTGGGATATGAGCTTTTGTATTTGTTAACTACATAGGAGATCAATGCTTTATAAATAATTATAAAAAAGAAATTTAAAAATTATGTAAATTGTGAGCACATATTTGATTTTAAACAATTAGATGTCAAATAAAATATTAAAAGTTGGCATTATATTAATACCTGCTTTCGATCCAAGAACCTGAATGTTAAGGGCCCCCATGCTTCCGCTATGCCACTTGGATTTGATAAATAGTAGCTGCCCTATGATATTATATATTCATTTTAACTCATGCTCTAAGATGATACAAAATAATAATATAAAAAGTAAAATAATCATAAAAATACTAAAAATAATCATAAAACCAGTTTTTGCTGTGTGTGATATGACTTTTTGTGTTTGTTAGCTACATAAGAGATAAATGCTTTATAAAATCATTATTAAAAAAATTAAAAAAAATGAAAATATTGTTCATATATTTGATTTTAAATAATTAAATGTCAAATAAAATGTTAAAAGTTGTCATTATATCAAAGCCTAGTTTGGGCCACATTGATTTATAAAATTGTACTTGCCTTATGATATTATATATTCATTTAAACCCATGCTCTAAGATGATGCAGAATAATAATATAAAAAGTAAAATAAGAACAAAAATATTAAAAATAAAGAACTGTGAATATTTCTTTGAATTATTAGTTAACCTTTATAATTAGAAAAAACAAATGGAACGTGTAACGAAGAGAAATGTTTTCGTAATAAAGTATTAATTGCTAAATAAACAGAGACAGTACAAGTAAACGTGAAACAAGGTTTTTGCTTTGTATGATGTGAACTTTTGTGTTTGTTAGCTACACAGGAGATGAATGCTTTACAAAATAATTAGTGAAAATAAATTTAAAAATTATGAAAATTGGGAGCATATATTTGATTTTAAATAATTAGATGTCAAATAAAATATCAAAAGTTGTGATTATATTTTTTTATCTAGGAACCTATGGTTTATGGGTCCACTATGCTTCTGCTGCGCCACTTTGAATTATAAAATTATCATTTCCCTATAATATTATATGTTCATTTCAACTAGTGCACTAAGATCTTGGAAAATAATGATATAAAAATTCAAAAAAGAATACAAATATTAAAAATAAAGATATGTGAATATTTCTTTGAATTATTAGGTTTAACCTTTAAAATAAGAACAAATAAATTTATAGGTAAAGAGAATTATCAAGAGTAATTTTTTCTTTATTATGTATTAATTGCTGAATAAACAGATACAGTAAACGTAAAATAATTATGTTTGTGTGCTACATAGGAGATCAATACTTTATAAAATGTGTGATATGAACTTTTGTGTTTGTGCGCTACATAGGAGATCAATACTTTATAAAATGTGTGATATGAACTTTTGTGTTTGTGTGCTACATAGGAGGTTAATGATTTAAAAAATAATTCTTAAAAATTACGTAAATTGTGGGGCCGATATTTTATTTTAAATAATTAGATGTCAAATAAATGTCAAAAATTGTCATTATATCATAGCCTAGTTTCAATGTAGGACCTGTGGATTATGGACCCATCACACTTCTGTTGTGCCACTTTAATTTTTAAAATTGTAATTTCCCTATGACATTATATGTTCATTACAACTAATGCAGATATTGAAAAATAATAGTATAAAAACTCAAATAAGAATACAAATGTTAAAAATAAAAAAATGTGAATATTTCTTTAAATTATTAGGTTTATCAATTATAATAATAGAAAATGAATTGAAAGCTAAAAGAAGAGAAATATTTTTTATAATTAAGTATTAAGTGCTGAATAAGCACATACAGAAAAAGTAAACATTCCAGCAACGATTAGTCTAATTGGTAAAGAGTTATCTCATAATCTATAAGGCTGTGAGTTTAAATTTTATTTTTAGTGTGAGAACCTTGTGGATGAGCAATTTATAAATATTTTTGTAAACGCTCTTAAATTTAGAAGTATGCTCTAACTTTAATAAGCCCCGTGACTAAACTTACATAAACTTTTCTACGTCATCATTTGTAGCAAACATAAAACAAGGTTTTGTCGTGGGTGATTTGTGTTCGTTAGCTACATAGGAGATGAAGGCTTTACAAAATAATAATTAAAACTAAATTTAAAAATTATGTAAATTGTGCGCACATATTTAATTTTAAATAATTAGATGTCAAATAAAATGTCAAAATGTTACTATTATAAGAAAGTTTAGTTTTGATATGGGGACATGTGAGTTTTGATCCTACCACGCTTTTGATGTGCCACTTTGACTTATAAAATTGTAATTTCCCTATGCAATTATATAATCATTTCAAATAATGCCCTAAGATGATGGAAAATAATAATATAAAAAGAAAAAGAAAAAGAAATATTAAAAATAAACAAAATGTGAATGTTTCTTTGAATTATTAGGTTTAACTTTTAAAGTAAGAAAAATAAATTGAAAGCACAAAGAAGAGAAATGTTTTTCGTAATTAAGTATTAAATGCTGAATAAAAAGATACAGAAAAAGTAAACATAAAACAAGGTTTCTGCTATGCATGATTTGAACTTTAGTGTTGCTACATAGGAGATCGATGCTTTATAAAATAATTATTAAAAATAAATTTAAAATTATATAAATTGTGAGAACATATTTGATTTTAAGGAAAGGATAATGAATTTGTAACACCCAATGTACTACCTATAAATTTTGCTAAATATAGCGTAAATATGATTAAATTTGAAGATACAAATTCTTTAGATTTAAATTTAAATAAGAATATTTAGAAATTATAAAAGAAATTAGATGTCAAACAAAAAATCTAATTGTAGAACAGAAAATAATAAATTCTAATATATTAATGACATATGATGAGTATAAATTACTTGATGATAAATATGTAAATTTAGAAAAGAAAATTAAAAAACAGGATGAGGAAGGATGAGGAAGAACAAAAAGTTGAAAGTTTAGGAAAGATAAATAACGATTTATGTGAAATGACTTTATCAAAAAATAATAGTCTAAAATATATAAACCCTATTAAATTAAAAGAAAAAGTGTACAAGTATTTAATATTAAGGAAATAATGACCTAAGAAGAAAACAACTTAACCGATACTTTAGACGAAATATCTTTAGTTGAACTAAATTCATTTAATATAAATATGCAAAATATGGAGCCAAGAAGTGAATGATCTTCAGTAACAAGAGACGATCATAGAAATCCATTTAACCAACCTCAATCTATCTAATAAGAACCACAAATAAGATAGCGAACCTCTAGAATCCCAGAAACCTATAACTTAAGAAATCAAGATAAAAATTTAACTTTTTTAGGCTATGAAAATTTAAGACTATTATTAGATCTACAAAAAATTGGATTTGGAAATTTAAGGATAGACACTAAAATATAATACGAACAGAGAAAATATGAGAACAACTAAATTTATACCCTTAGAAGATTTAGAAAATTTAAACCCCAAGTTATATAGAAATACTAATTTAACTAGAATATAGTTAAATTTAGATTGCGTAAAGAATAAATTTTACAAGAATGGAAAAAAGCTATGTTACTAATGCTATTAATGAAGGAAATTCCAATATCAACTATACCCATAGTAATAGAAACAACTTTTACAGGAATAGTATAAAATTGGTGAGAAAATCTTTTACCAGAAAAAAGAATACTAATACAATTAACAAAAGAATGTGTAAATCAAGATTATGAAGATTTGAATAAGAGACAACATTATATAAATGTACTAAAAAATTATGAAAATGAAATAAGAAAAGAATTTATTGGAGAAAATTCTAGCCTCAAGAATAAAAAAACAATTAAATTCAAAATTAGCATTAGCAGAAATTAAATTATGTTCATTATATCCATATTATATAAATCAATATATATATGTGAATATTGTAAATACTATTATGATGCAAATCTAAAAGCATATGAAAAACCAATATATAATCAATTATTTTATTTAAAACTACTACCCGTAATTTCAACTACAATTTTATCTGCTTATATTGCAAATCTACGAATTCAAGCATATTCTAATAAATACAATAAACTAGACACTTTAAGATGAAGAATAAGTTATTTGTATTCTTATCTAAAATATCAATGTATAAAAGCAATTAGATAATCTATTTTAAATATAATAAATAAAACGATTTTAAAATGCTCACACATAGATTATCCTCATCAATGGGGATGTCAAAGAGAAAATGGAAGAAGTAATTATTATAAAAGGGAAAAGAAATTTATAAGAAATAAGAAATTTAGAAAATATAAATATCCAAGGTTTAAAAATATAGATTTCAAAAAAGCAAAGAAAAATTGGAAACCAGGAAGAATTTTTAGAAAAAAAAATTAAATCAAGATATCCAAAAATCCTATAAAATGTAGATGTTATAATTGTGAAAAATTGGGACATAAATTTATCAATTGTAAAGAACCAAAGAAAAAATAAGTACAAATAGTTGATTTTTTTTTTTACAAATTAATGAAGAAATCGAATTAATAGAATAACCTTTAACATCATGAGATAAAATAGAGGATTTGGAACATCAAGTGTTTATAAATTAATTCTAAAGAAGATATTGAATCTAATCAGAGTACTACTAAACCAGAATAATCTAAAAATGAAACCTATATTTTAATAAAATTTGCAAATTTAACAATAAACATGTTAAATACAGAAATAGATAAAGAAATTTCAAATAATTATGGCAAATACGAAAGAGTAATAGAAGGAGAAGAAAGAATATCATAATTTAGAGTTGTCTTTAATTCGGAACAATATAATAAAATATAAACTGAAAACCTAAATTTAAATATATAAGAACTAATAAAAAATCAAGAAATAATAACTAAAATAGGAAGAGTAACAAAAGGAAGAGAAAAATTAAAGTAAAAATGTATAGCTTATAAAAGAAAATATTTAATAGAAGCTATTCAAACAGATGATACGATAAAAATTCATTTAATCACAAAAGAATTAATAGAAAAAGAAATAAGAAATATAGAATTTAGAAATAAAATAACTGATATTTATGTCTCAGCTTGTAAATAATATTGAAACATACTTTAGTAAAGATATATAGTCAGTATAAGCTATAGTAATTATTTTCAAATAATTTAGAATTAAATATCAAATTATATCAAAGTCTGGTTTAAAGATCTTTTCACATATCAGTTTGACTTATCGAAGTACTTATCGAAGAGGTCCCTTATCGAAAAGGTCTTTGAGCCTCTTCGATAAATTACTGATAAATTGTATTGAAATAATTTTAAATATTATTGAGCAATACTTCGATAACCAATCTTACTGAAAAGGACTTCAATAAATCTTCAATGAATTTTTTCAAATAGTTCTGATTTATCGAATAGGTCTTTGATAAACATCCTTATGAAAAGCTTTTTGAAAAATATTCTTTCAAAATATATGCTTTTAGACTTATCGATATATTTCACAATACATTATTTATCGAAGTGTTCTTTGATAAATAATTTTTTGGGAAAAAGACAAGAAACAACCATATGAATTTAAAAATGATAATTTGGGCATCTGAATATTTAAAAGGACAGAGTGGGCAGGAGGCCCAATCTGTCATTTGTAAATTTGGGTGAAAAGACCAAATGACCCTTGGAAGCATTTAAAGAACAAGCTGGAGAAAGAAACTCATAATAGAACGAAGCGGAAGAAAAAGTGGAAGAATGAAGTGGGAGATTAGGTTCCAACTATCATCGAACATTGCTCTGAAAATAGAATTTCGGCCGACGTTAGCAAAGGTACTAGCTGTCGTTTCAAATACTCTTCCACCAAAGTTGAATTTGACCCTGTCCAAACAAATCTCCATGATTGGGTTTGCTGAAGAAAACAAACAAAGCCAAAACAAAAAAGAATCAATCGAATTGGAGTTGTCAAGAAACAAATTCCCAAAGAACAGAGGATGTGAATGAATGATTGATTACAGAAAAATAGCAAAAAAATGTGGGAAAGTTGGATTAAAGCAAACTAGTGGAAGAAACAAGTAATAGAAAATGAATTAGGAAGGGGATCAAAATTTGGAGAATGAATGAAGGTTTTTAAATTTGAGAGATTTGGTGAACAGGGGAGAGAGAGGTTGGGTTTCAGAAACTAAAGAATTGATATAATTTATAACTGATCATCTTCTCTCTCTGAAATACTCTGTTTTTCTATATCATTGTTGAAGTCGCAAATCCCATTGTTAAAGCTGTAAATCCCATTACAGGAGTTGTAAATCCCATTAGCAATAAGTTGCAATTTCAGTTGTAAACGTCATTGCAGGAGTTGCAAATACCATTAGGCGAGTTGCAAATGTCATTACAAGAGTTGCAAATCCCATTAGCAATAGGTTGTAATTTCAGTTGTAAATCCTATTGTGGAAGTTGCAAATATCATTATAGGAGTTATAAATCCCATTAGCAATAAGTTACAATTTCAGTTATAAATGTTATTGCAGGAGTTACAAATCCCATTATTCAAGTTGCAAATAACATTAGACGAGTTGCAAATGTCATTATAGGAGTTGTAAATCCCATTAGCAATAGGTTATAATTTCAGTTGTAAATATCATTGCATGAGTTGCAAATCCCATTATTCAAGTTGTAAATCCCATTAGACGATTTGTAAATGTCATTACAAGAGTTGCAAATCCCATTAGTAATAGGTTATAACTTTAGTTGTAAATGGCATTGCAGGAGTTGCAAATCTCAATGTTCAAGTTGTAAATCCCATTAGACGAGTTACAAATATTATTACAGGAGTTGCAAATATCATTAGCAACATGTTGCAATTTCAGTTGTAAATGTCATTGTTAAAGTTACAAATAAAATTGTTAAAGTTGCAAATCCCATTACATGAGTTGTAAATCCCATTAGCAAAACATAGTTTCAGTCAAGTATTTTTGTGAATGTTCTTCTCGAATTAACCTTATATCAAATAGAAGATCTACAGAATATACTACCTATAATATTTACTTATCAAGAAGCAACTACTGAAGCTTCAACATAATCGCTGAGCATTCATTTTGAACTCACAAACACACCAATCATATAACTATCAAATAAACTTACCATAATTCAGAAATGCACTTCTAATCCTAATATGCCATATCTTTATTAACATATATATATATATAACAATATCTCTGTACAATACAAATAACATAAACCTCAAAAGGCCTTCTTCTGCTTGTACTATGTGACATAGACTAAGTAAATCAACAAATTTAAGAGACTAATTCCAGTAATAAGACAACAAAAAGTAATGGAGATGACCCTCATTCAAGTTGTCAGGGTTTGCAACTTTAATGGTATTTGTAACTCCTTCCAAGGGATTTATAACTTAAACAATAGGATTTATAACTTTTCCTAAGATATTGATAACTGAAATTGCAACTCATAAATAGTTATAACCTACTGCACAATTTCATTCAATGACATTGACCACTTATGGCATTTGCAATTGACTACTATTTTTGTAAGTTGCTGTCATGGGTCAGGATGATCTTTTGTAAATAGCATAAATAAAGTGGTCAATGTCATTGAATGACTTTGTACAGTAAGTTGTGACTATTTATGAGTTACAATTTCATAGTTGTAAATGTCTTTGCAAAAGTTGTGAATCCCATTGCTGAAATTGTAAATCCTATTGCAGGAGTTGCAAATACCATTGTATGAGTTGCAAACCTGAAAGCAATATTTTGCAATTTCACTTGTGAACGTCTTAGGAAAAGTTACAAATGCCATTGCAGAAGTTGTAAATCCCATTACAGGAGTGACAAATACCATTATAGGAGTTGTAAACCCGAAAGCAATATCTTACAATTTCACTTGTAAATATCCTAGGGAAAGTTACAAATCCCATTGTTGAACATAGTCATTACAAAATATAGTTATAGTCATAGTCATTACAAAGTTTAATATGACAAAAGTTGAACACTAAAAAGTGATTATCTAAGTTTGAATATTAGTTGATTAATAGTTGAACATAGGGGTGTGCAAGATGCCCATGGCCCAGTGAGCTCGCCCGAGCCCGCACAAAAAATGCCCTGCCCAGCCCAGTGAAAAATGGCCCAGTGTAAAATGGGTAATTTCTGGCAGGGCCAGTATTCGGGCAGGGCCGGGCATCGGGTAGGGGTTGCTGCCCTGGCCATTTGGCCCTACCCAGTTGGTTACCTTTTTATATATCAAAATTTGTAGATTACATTATTTCACATAGAACGAATATGATAGATACGAGTGACTAAAGGGTAATTTTACAAATATGAGTAGTCAAGTAGATAATTGCATCCTTTAAAATTTATAACTAAATTGATTTTTTTCTTTATTTTTTTTAAATTTTGCTAACCGTCATATTTTTTTCCAGATGCTTCATCTTTGTCAATTTTAGAGAGACTTATGCAAAGTTACAATTGCAAACTACTTAAACTTCAAAGCTTTTTTTTTATATGCAATGGATTTCAAAACTTTAATTACTATCTTTTTGTTACTTTATTCTTAGTGGATTATAGATATTATTTAACTCTTGAAGACATATGAATATGGTATTATTTTAGAAGTTCATAATTGTAGATTTTTCCCACGATATAAGCAGGGTATCATGATTTGGGCATGCCCAGCCCGCCCATGCCCAGCCCAAAATGGTTAGGGCTTTTACCGGGCAGGGCAGGGCATCGGGCTGCAAAATGCAGCCCATACTTTTTTCGGGCAGGGCACCGGGCAGGGGGATTGCCCTGCCCAGCCCTGCCCATGCACACCCCTACTTGAACATTACAAAAGTTGAATATTATAAAAAATTCAATGTAATATATATTAGCTTCATAAACCCTATAAGGTGTGGGATCATATACCCCATAAATGCGCCCAGTTGCTGATACTTTTTTACAATTTTCAAGCCATAATCTTTCTCCCAATCCTAAACGCATAGTGAGCTTTGACGGTGGCAAGGCGTGTTTCAGCTTTACTTTTCTTGTATTAGATGCTGCTTTTTTTGCATTGCCGACTGCTTCCTTTTCTTTCTTTGTGTAGAACTTTTAACTTCATGTTTACTCTAATGTTGTGATGGAGTGTCAGTAACTCCCATCTTGTCTATTAGATACCAAAATCTTGCATGATGTAATGGTTTTGTAAAGCAATCAACAATATGCAATTATGTTTGTACATATTGAATAGAAAAGTAGTTTTGACAAAACCTGATCATGAAAATAATGAACATCAGTTTCAATATGTAGAATATCATCACATGAGAGAGAACAATGTGAAAAACTAGAATTTAATTATGTTCACAATATTCACCACCCCATGAGAATCTAAAATAGCTTTAAAAGATCAATATTCACCACCCCAATCACTTTGAACAGTTTTGATCTTTGCATCAAATTGATTTTCAGTCATATTCTTGAAATGAACAAAGGCATTTAATGCTGCATCTTTAGTTTTTAAAGGGTATGCCCATATAAATCAACTAAAGTCATCAAGAAAACTGATATAGTATTTATGACAACTGTTTAAAGTACTAGGTGAAGGTCCCTACAAGCTAGTATGTATTAATTCAATAGGCTTGCTTGCACGAGATTGAGACAAGGGAAAAGGCAATTTGTGTGATTTGCCAAGTTTATAAGATTCATAAAATTGAGATTCTTTACTAGATTTTGCAGAAACCTTACTTTCATGTAAAACCTTTTGCAATACACAACTACTAAGATGACCAAGTCTTCTATGCCAAGATTGTAGAACTGAAAGAAAAGCTTCAGATTTACATTTATTTTCTAATTCAGACTGACTTGAACCAACAATAGAATAACTACTAATAGAAGGTCTTTTTAAAGGTAAGACATAATTATCAACTCTATAAAATCTATGACTAGGTATTCCTTATAGCAGCAACTTACTGGTTCCCTTATCCTTCACAAAACAACCATGTGAGTATATTTCAATAAATATACCATGATTATCATTGGTTAGCTTATAAGTAATGATTAAATTCTTTTAAATTTGAGGAATAACAAGAACATTATTCAGTTTCAATTATTGAGATGCATTGTTACACAACATATCATAATTCCCAGTAGCTACAATATCCAATGAAGTACCATCTCCTACAATAAGAGATTGAGTACCTGTGGCATTATCAATAGGCTCCACATTGCCAATATTGGCAGTGACATGATCTGTAACTCTACTATCCAATTATCAAGCTGGGTCAGCTACAGTGTTTGACGTGGTAACATATGAGATGAATCATTTATTTTTCTTAGATTTGAACCTCCCTTGCATCTGCCACGAGATGGCCGACCATGTTGGCCACACTAATTGTTTCTATAATCCTGCATATTCGACCTTAGAGTAAGATTAGAAGATGCAGATGAAATATTATATTGAGAGGCTGAGTGAAAGTGTTCAAGATGAGCATCAATTGTGTGAGCAATGATGTTCAGAACAAATGGGCTTCCAGCGTCCCAGCTAGTAAGAATTTGAATAATCCAATTTAAATCATCTTTGTGAGACAAATGAATAACTAGAGGTGTATACTTAGCGTCCAAGCTAGTAAGAATTTGAGTATGAAGGTTAGATGGAGAAATTGGGCTTCCAGCAAGGGTAAAGTTATCTGCAAGTGTCTTTATCTTGTTGAGATATTCCTCTATTTTGAATGCACCTTTCTTGGTTCTTTGAACTGTGAAAAAAGTGAAATGTTCCAGGCATGGATATGAAGCATCTAAGACATACCAATAAGAGGTTGTTCAGAACCTAAATTTTACTGGTAAAATATTCATATCAGCAAAAACAGGTATGTCAAAGAAAAACCACCTTTTGATCAACCTTACTTCGTGGAAACCAAATAAAGCTTCAAAACTATATCACATTTGTACCAACCATGTTTACATTCCATAAACAATACTAGCAGACTTGCAAGCAAACTTTATTATTTTAAGTGCAAACAGCATCAAGTCAAAGCCAGGCAATATAATCCAATCGAACCAAGTCGAAGCCCTAAAATTTTCAACATTAATATGCTAAAAAATTAAAGTTGGAGAGTCAGATAATTATTTTCTTAATGATAGCAAAATATTTAAAACCTGGGGAGCATTTAAAGGGATTTGCAACTCTTGCAATAGAATTTACAACTAGTCTAATAGGATTTATAACTTCAACAATGGGATTTACAACTTTCTCTCAGACATTTGTAACTTTAAAATTGCAACTCATAAATAGTTGCACAAAAAGCAATAGAATGCAGGACACAAAAAGCAATGGACGGAAAGCAATGAATTCGCGATTTCTCCTAATGCTTTCTTAAACTAGTTGAATCTACAGTAAAAATTACAGTCTTTCTTCCAAGGTAACCATAAGAATGAATAAAACGATGGTGATCATCGGAGGAGTAAAAGAAGAAGATTTGTATAAAAAATTTACTTACACTTCTTCCTTTCCAGTTTCAGCTCAGCCAAAGATGTCTCCCGCAAGTTTCGTCTCCCATGCCCACCAACAGTTCCTTCTTCAGATTGATGCCTTAATTATATATTTCATTTATTCCAAGGATAATTTGGTATTCTCACCTAAATTTGCAAAAGACAGATTGGGTCTCCTACCCAATCTGTCTTTTTAGATATTCATATGCCTAATTTGTCCTTTTTAAATTCATATGGTCTTTCTTTGTCTTTTTCTCTAATTTTTTTGAATAGCTTATCGATAAATGCTGAAGAGCATTCTTTCAAAGATTTTCAAATAGACTTTTAAACATTCTCTGATATTTTCTCATGTAGTGTATTTGGAAACAGAAGTTCATAAGATCATTTATGAATTCAGGTCAAGATCATCATTTAGCACATCAGAATAAATCACGAGATCAGAAGCTCGACTAAAAGTATTTAGCATATCAGAACAAATCGTAAGCTTAAAATCTTTCAGCAAATATGATCAAGATATAAATTTATGAAGATCATTTATTCAACCAAATAAAAAAAATCATAAGATCAACAAAGTCATTCACAGGACTATCAATCAAATTATTTTATATCTATTTCAGGGAATTGATCATGTTTAATAGGCATTATTGTAGTGGTTGTGGCTATTTGATATGCAACATCCCAACTTTTATCCTTATATTGAGTAAAATTTAAAATGTTATTTATCAATAATTTAGAAACATGATTTAATTAAATTATTATAGTTTAGTATTTTTATTATTTTTAATAAAATAGGATATATAGATTATCCTATTATTATCTCATTTAAAATTTTATGATTTGATTGTTATTATTAGTTAGGAAATTATTAGGACTTGGGTTCAGATTTAGGTATGGATTTAAATTTTAAATTATTATTATGGCTTTATAAATAGAGTTAAAGTACTGAGTTATTCCTCATACTTGATTAATGAGGAGATTCTTCTCTTTTTAGTCATCTCTCTCAGTCCATTTCCTATTCTCAAAGAAGGTAACCACTTTCTACTTATTGTGTGTACTAATGTGATATTTGTGAGTGATTTGATATATATATATAAAGCTATTGATATTGATATGATTGTATTGAGAAAACTTATTTGATTATTTTTATTGAAAATAGTCTTGTGGGACTTAAAATTTAATCTAGAAAGTTTGAGTTGAGATTAGAAACTTATTATATCTCGGTATTGAAATTTGAAGAAAGTTATTATCTTGAGAAAAATTCTTTTGTGATATTTATCAAGCTATTGAGATTTTGATTAATATGATTATTTTGAGAATTATGGATTGGGGATGGGTGATGATGGAATTGTATTTCTACCACGTGGTATAGCCACCATTGGAGCTCGATGGCTGGCTTTTGTCCCACCAGTTTATCGAGGGACGTGCCCCACTTATTTATCAAGGGGCTGCAACACCCCCACCTATTTATCGAGGGGGAATGAACTCATGTCCGGTCAGGTGCTCTGTGGATTTTGGCATATCTATACCACTTGATCGGTTACCTTCTTGAGTGGCCAGTTACCACTAGCCCATGAGTTCAGTTGGCGAGAATAAGGTGGTTCAGTTGGTTTGATGGGAGAAACTTGGGTGGGTTATTAATTTGATTTTATTATAATAATATATTATTTTCTATATATTGTACTTTGTGAGGTCCCACTTGACACCTCATGAGCACATGTTAGTATGTATAATGAATAGAGTTGATGGTTACTGAGACTTTAGTCTTACCCTATTTTTATTAACATTTTTTAGGTTATATTATTATCTTAGGACCCTAGAAAAAATTTCAGAGGCTTAATTAAAGCTATATTAATTGTATAGCCTTTCCTTTTAAAGATATGTGTAGAATATTTATATATTGCCACAATAGATTTTATTTTACATACTTATATATCATATTACTTTATTTATATTTTAAGAAAAATCTTTTTATAACCATGATAGAATTTATTTAAATTTTAGTTAAACTCTTCTCTACCATAGTTAGCTCTTTTGAAATAAACCAAATTTATTTATAATTTTTTTTAAAATTATATTGACTACAAAATATGTCTAAATAATTAATAATAGTTATATTTTAGGAGGATTTTACCTTATGCTTTAATTGATTATATAAATTAAATGATTAAAATGTCATTTTCTTGTGTTTTAATTAATTTTATTATTTCTTTTGATTAAATTGATTTGCATGAAGGTATTTTGCTTTTATGTATTTTATGAAATTAGGAAAAATAAATAAATGATGACTGGGACCTACATCAACTACTATATAATTATATTATATAAGAAGGTTAATTGAGAAATTACCAAATTGAAGGAGAAAATTATAATATCTAATTAGAAAAAATTAAAATACCTCCAATAATATTATGTTTTATTATATTAATCATTATTTTAATATAATATTATATTATATTATATATCATTTGAATTGATTCAAAGATAATTTTTCAATATCTAATATTTGAATCTAATTAAAGGATAATGATAAATATGTTATCTTTTCCTATTTTCTTATTAATTGTTTTATCTCTTTTATCCTATTACTTTTTATTTGAATTGTTTATAGGATATTTGAGTTTAAAAAGACTATCTCTGAAAATATTAGAAAATATGACAGCTTAGAAGGATATTGAAGATAAATGAAGATTATCATTATCTTTTAGAGAGCCAATCAGTGAAGAGACCCACATCAACATGATTCACTCCCAAAAGCTATATAAAGGACCCTAAGGCTCCTCCTTTGAACACACTAATCACTACCATCGCAATTATCTTCTTCATCTCTTCCATAATTCCATCATTTTCCTTTTAAGTTCTTAAGGAGAGATGTAGTAGCTTGAGTTTCTGTGCTTTAGAGTTAGGAGTTGAATAATTTTATATTTTGATCTTTTCCTTTATAAAAAATTATGATTTCCTAGATTTAGGTTTTGAGATTTGTATATGTTGGATCTAGAGTTTCGATTGAGACACCTTTGTGATCAAACTCTTATGATTTATTATTTCAATTTATGATTTGATGTTCTTTATTTAATATCTTTAGTTTTCTCTTATAATTATTCATGTTGGATTCATATGTTTAGTTATAGGATTTTCAATTGAATATCCATGTTAGAGGAACAAATAATTTATTGTACAATTTATCACATGCTAAGTGGACCTTCAATAATTATTCTTGATACAATTGCATGCTAGATCTAGGTATGATTGTGGATTTTATGATTATGATCATAATGATTATCTGGAGTTTTGCATGTTAGGGACTTAATATATATAATTGTTATAACTCTAATATATTATTGAACGATGATAGTTATGCATCAATCCTTGGGATCACTTTTCTTATTGGTGATATTCTCTATACTATTTCTTTTATTTTATTTTATTATTATCTCCTTTTAAAAATTATTAATTAAGTTCTCTTCTACTACTCCTCCTTTTCACACTTAGTATAATCTAGAGTTAAGCCACATATTGACTCAACGTAAAGAATACGACCTAGGTTAACTTCTATACTATATAAAGATTAATTTAGTAAATAATTTGAGCGCTAATGACGAGCGACATCAATATGATGAGATTGTTCTTGGCCAAATCTGGCAGCCAAAACGCTCTCCCCTGTGCCTGCTAACCTACTTCCTTTAATTACAGAATGACCTAATAAAAAAAAGAGTAGCTTCACTAACTATCTCTTTTGGTTATGACCAGATCCATATTTTGGTCGACCTATAAACGCATAAAAACTTCCAAGATGAAATGAGGTCGTGACTAAAGATCACAGTAGCTGGCTTCCTCGATTTGGTCCTCTTTGTGTTGTGATTTCTTATCTGCTCCACTTTGGGTCTTTAAGTTTCTTCTATATGCCTTCAAAATAAAACCAAAAACTCCTTTTAAAAATTAAGCAGATCAAAGAATAAAATATTTCCAATTTGGAAGAACTAATTGACCATTTTACTCTTTTATAAGCACATTGCCAAGAACAATCATATATTACCATAATAGCTCAATTATAGGTATAAAATAAAGATAAAAGTGTCCAAACCCTTAAAATTGCCAAATAAACCATATACAATTTGTATCTTATTAGCGGGCTAGCCAACCTGCCTATTTTTTGCCTTTTTTTAAAATTAGCACCTATGGATTGGGTTTTATATGCCTAGCATTCATATAAAATATCTCTATGCTAACTTGGATATTAAACTTACTAATGGCATACAATATAATAAAATGGTTATATCTAACCACTCATCGCACAATACAAAAAACCCACTCCTTGTAGATTTCGATACTCTTCATGTAACATCCTTATTTTCGTACATCTTAGAGACCATTTAGTAACATTTAGAACTACTTACAAGTTCATTGAAGTTCAATCTCAAAATCTGAAATTTTCAAGTTCACGGTTATTGTTCATTTGGTAATTTTAGATTCAGAGACGAACTTTGAAAAATCATAACTAATTCTAGAAAAATAGAAATGAAGTGGTTCACATAATGTATTTTAAGGAAAAAAATGCTTTCTTGGAACAATTGACTAGTTAACTGAGTCAAATATGACGTCAAAGTTTATTGTTTATTTGGTCAAAATTCTAAAAATAGATTATGGTCCCCAACTTTGGAAAATTCGTTCTCTTTGTACAGACATCGAAATAAGGAATTTTTGGTGTTAAAATGAAGCTTGACATGTTAACTAACTACTACTAAAATATCATACATTTATTACATCATTAACTATTTTTAAGGACAGACTAAGTGCCATAGCTCCAAACTGTCTATTGTTCAAATGCCAATTTTAACAACTAAGTTTACATACATTCATCCCAAAACTTGTCTATAACATAACCATACAAGCAAACCATATCATCATCTAACAATCTTCCTCTCTCAAGCTTGAAGTTCTTGTTGATTGGAGATATAATTTGGGGTGAGATTTCTATGGAAATCTCAGTAGTAAATGGTACTAAATAATGTATGCATCAATGATTAGTATTAGTGCTTGCTTGTGATTGTGTCAACATAATGTGTTGTGCATGATTCCATGTAACATATGAAATACAATTGGCCAAAGTAATCATAGCACAGAGCTTCAACAATTACATGTGTAAGCAATCCTTCTTAGTTTAGTACTCAAAATACATGTGTGAGCAATCCAACAATGAAGAGAGAACTCAAAATAAGATCATGGAGAAGCCACCCAAGCAAGTACCTAAGGTAAGCAATCATTCTTAGTTTATTTATATGTGTTTTGGAAGGGTAAAACCTAGGTTTTAGTGGTTGAAAATTCCATTAAACCTAGAGTATACTTGCTGTCCAAATCTTAAGTTAAAGGAGGAAGAAGGAGATAAAGGTAGAACTATGTGATTAAGGCTTAGATAAGTTGGTTTAGATGATTGGTTATCGAATCAAGTTGATATTCTTGACTTTGCCATAAAAGAGACCTTTCGGTATGCACTGTTCATGATATAAGAAGAATGAATTTTAATGATCTAATGCTTCCATTGAATTTATATGATGATTTTGTGTAGGATTGGATGGGTTTTGAACCTTGGAAGCATTGGAATTAAAGTTGTAATTGTTGAAAGTCTTCTTTGTTACTGTTCACACGCATGAACAGTGATTCAATTTTCATGATTTTGATGCTTCTAATGGTTTTAAAATGAAAAGTTGTGTGGGGTAAAGTAGAGAAACAAGTATGGGAAGCATTGGAATCAAAATGAGAATTTTTGGAAGAATTATATATATTTTTCAAATCTATCCAGAACAGTGCATGGGAGCTGGAATTTCATGATTCAAAGATCATAAATGGATTCAAAAGGTGAAATTGTGTAGGGTAAAGTCAAAACATCAATTGATTCAAATGCCAAGTCAATTAGTAAAGATTAAGGAAAGTTAATGTAGTTAAGTAAGCTCAATGTTCAAGAGAAGTTAGATTATAATGAATGGATGATTATGTGATGTTAGGATTTGATTGTGGACTCAAAAGAGGCAGCCACACATCAAGGAAAAGTGAGAAGGAAGAAACAAAGTTAAAGTGAAAGGAAGTAAAGCAATAAGGTAGTAAACTTATCCTAAACTTGTAGGTATTGAATGTATGCTTGGTTGTACTATAGCTATGTTGAATTGTGTTGCATATGTGTATATTATTGAAGCTCTGTTTCTATGATTACTTTGGCCAATTGTATTTCATATGATAAATTAAAGCATGCACATTACACAATGTTAACACTTTCACAAGCAAGCACAAGTATTTACATTAATACATGCATTGTTTAGTACTGTTTGCTACTGAGATTTCCCCAGAAATCTCACCCCCTCCATGTAATCCTAATCCCAACAGGTTTATGAATGATGAAAGAGGATGAATAAGCATGAAGGGGAGTTAGGATTGGTTAATGTAAATGTTATATGATGTTATGTGTAGAATTATTGCAAGTAATGATGCTGTATGACCAGTTTGAGCAATAATGTTTATGATATAATGAAAAATAGTAAATGATGGAATAAATGTATAAAATTTTACAGACACTAAGTTAACATGTCAATCTTCATTTTTACACTAAGAATGCCTTATTTCGATGTCTGTACAAAGAAAACAAAATTTTCAAAGTCAGGGACCAAAATCTGTTTTCAGAATTTTTGACCAAATAAACAGTAATATTTAATGAATAAATTGTATTAATTGGCTAATCATTTGGTCAGGAAATTATTTTTGTCTTAAATTTAAATATTTTAGCTTCTAATAGAATTTTGAACCACTTCATTTCAATTTTTCTATAATTAATTATGATTTTTTAAAGTTTATCGCCTAATATGGAATACCATATGAACAGTAACTCGCCAAGAGTAAAAATTCCAGATTTAGCTAATGGACTTCAAGAGTCATGTAAGTGGTTCTAAATACTACCAAATGGCCCCTAAGACGTGTAAAAGTAAGGACGTTACATGCAACATGTTCTGGACAGAACCAAAAACTTCTCTTTTTCTTTCAAAAATTCTCATTTTGATTACAATGCTTCCAATACTTGTTTCCCTAATTTATCCCACACAATTTTTTATTTTAAAACCATTGGAAGCATCAAAATCATGAAATTCTAATCACTGTTCATGCATGTGAATAGTAACAGAGAAGACTTAAAAATTATAACTTCCAATTCCAATGCTTCCAATGTTCCAAATCTATCCAATCTTACACAAAACTATCATGTAAATTCAATGGAATCATTAGATCATTGAAATTCATTCTTCTTAGTCTAGAACAGCCCTAGGCCGAATGGCCTCATCAATGGTAAAGTCAAGATCACAACTTAATTCAATAACCAATCACCTAAACTAACTTATCCAAGCATTAATCACATAGTTATAGCTTTATTTCCTTCTTCCTACTTCAACTTAAAATTTGGACAGCAAGCATACTCTAGGTTTAATGGGATTTTCAACCAATAAAACTTAGGTTTTATCCTTCCAAAATATATATAAATAAGCTAGGAAGGATTGCTTACCTTATGTCTTAACTACCTTGACCTTTAAGTGCCTTGAATTGCCTTTATCTTGGTTGAGTTTTCAAATGACAAGAGTTTCTCCAAGGGAACCAAGGGGGCACGGTTTTGTGAGGAATGAGGGGTATTTATAGCCAAAACTTTGTCACCTTAGGTCCATAATAACTCCACTTTTCCTAATTATTACAACTCTTTAATCTTGAACTTGATTGGTTGGTTTTTGGATTAATTATCCTTAATCATCATTAGATTAATTCTTATATTATTTTATTATATTTTAGCACATGTCATAACCCTTTCTTCTTCTTCTTGGTGCCATGTGTAAAGTTTGTGGGTCCCACAAGGACACCCACATGCTTCTTGAATTTTCTTGAATTCTTTTCTTTTAAAAATACATAAAATATTTTAAAAATTCATTTGACCAAATAACAATTCCTTGGGCTTGTCTAGGACGTCATTTGGGCCTCTTTTAGGTCTAATAGCTAATTGGCATAAATCCCAAGGCACTTTCCTTATACCGATATTCTCAAATCACCCTGATTTTTGAGATAAACTCTAAACACCTCTTTTATTGGTTCTAACATTTTTATAAATTCATTCTAATATAAAATGAATTCCCTGCAAAGTCTTATAATTTTATGAGACCCAGAATTCCTGATAAAAATTCTCTACATTTCCTTTAACCCTTTATCGGTGTCCGATTTCACCTTAAATTCCATAATTAATTCTACAGGACTCCTTTTTGACTTATGTCAGTTTCATAAATTTTTATATTATTTATAAGAATTTACTACCAAGTTTTATCTGATTATGAGGTCCAGAGGATACTATAATAATCTCTCGACTTCAGAAATTAATATCAATTTATCGGGCCCTTAAATCAAAATTCTGCGTTACGTTAAACTGATCAGAATACTTTTCTCTATTTTATTGTAAAATTTGGGACTAAACCATTTTCGGGCATTTTTAGGCTTTTTCTGGCTCAACTTTCCATAATTACCATTTTGCCTATGAACTTTTGAAAATTACACTTTAGGTCCTCAACTTTTTATAATTACACTTAATGGCCTAAAGTTTATGTCTACTTCCATTTTACACCATGGAACTTTTAGACTTTCACTTTAGTCCCTTTCTTTTCCAAAATATCCATTATGTCCTTGAAACTTTCATTAATTGCAATTTAGTCCCTTTTTCTTTACAACTTCATACATTCTCTCTTTCTTTAGCTTAAAACTTATCTTAATCATTATCTTTCCTTTTGATTACCATCCCAAGACCTTTATAACCTATTTCCTCTATCAGTCTTATACAGATAGAGAAAATTTGGGATGTTACATTTCTACCCCCTTAAAATAAATTTCATCCTCGAAATTTACTTAGTACCTTAGTTAACTATCTTGGATATATCTCCTCTTTATATCCTTTCCTGGTTTATGACCAAGGCTTAGGATATTCATCTACTCATGTTTATAGACAACTCATTATATTAAACTTGTGAGTAGCGTCCATTTCTTTCATATTAATTCCTCTTAAACTTTACTTTATTCTAGGGTTTCTGTTCTCTACTTGAAGTATTGCTATCTATCTATCCATTTCTGTCTCAATATACTATAATTCTTTCTAACTTTGTGACTTAACACTATATGAAGGGAATTGGAAGACACGCAGCGGAAATTAACTTTAAAAATTTTTCCATTCCCAGCCAGGATCTACCGAATATGTTTAAGTCAAGGAGAAAGAAGTGTTACCTTCGGTATTTGAGCTTTGGTCGCGACCTCAGTGTCCACTAGTCGCGACTCCTCGCCTCTGGAACTTTCAGTCGCGACCTACTCAACTTCTAGTCGCGACCTGTCGCCTCTGGAGTTGTTAGTCGCGACCTACACTGCTTCTCGTCCCGACCAGACGTCTCTGGAGTTTGTAGTCGCGACCTCGTCAACTTCAAGTCGCGACCTGTCTCCTCTTTTCAAATTTATGACGTTCAGATGCCCGTGTGGTCGCGACCTCAGTGTCAATAGGTCGCGACCTTGCTTCGTGTCTCATCGATCGTAAGAAGTCGATGTTGGAAATTGTGCCCTAGGGGCCAATCATTGTATTGGGTTATCACATTATTTGCATGTTTACTGTGATGACCATCCTTGGATAACTCGTGATCTTATCCTAAATGTCCCTGGTCGGTCATCTATGCGGGAGCAGAGATGAAATAAGACCAGTATGACTTTGAAGATATATAGAGATATAAATCAAAGTCATAGGCACATGTAAGAGTACAGGGTGCTGGACCGACCCGTCATGAGAGAGCTGCATGGGTCAAGTCATAAGCTTCTCTCATATACAAGCCATGTCACTATGCCCTTTGACCTGAGATCATCATGGATTCCTACATGACAAACGCTCAGCTTTGACCTAGTCAAAAGTCACTTTTGACCGAGTGATCATAAAGGCTATGCTCGGGCTTAGTGGTTTTTCATGCGGAGGAATGTGAATGGTCAAGATGGAATTTGTCCCTCACATTCGTAGAGAGATATTACTGGGCCCCTCGATGAGTGAGTCTGAGAAATGTATGGCCATACTGGAATGGAAGGGTAGTTCTATTTCTATATTCAGACTACTCAGGGATCGAGAAAGTAACGGTCAGGAACAGGAGGATGACGTTCACCATGCCTCATCCTTGACCGAAATATCATGTGACAAAAGGGACGTGATATGGTTGTATGAAAGGTTACATCGTTTATCGATCCTCATATGTTTTGGGTAGTCGTAATGCCTTGCTAGAGACCGCTTACGACTTGTGGGTCAGTATAGTAACTGGGCCACTGCCAACTTCATATGGGCCTACAGGGTCGCACACAAAACAGCCCAATGCGAGCTATGATGTCCAGATTCATTGAATCTAAGAGATGTCTAGATTCAATGAATAATCTAGGGTGGATATATATTTTATATATATATAAATTAGTTTATATATATATTATATATAAGAGATATTTGTAAGATTTAATTTATAAGGATAAATTAAATCTCTATCATTTTTGAATTTGAATTTAAATGGATATGATCTATTTGAATTTGAAATTCAAATTGATAAGATATCTCAAATTTGATTTATGAGAGAATAAATCAAATATAATTCTGTCTTATCTTTATTTTAAATTAAATAAATAGGTGAATTAAATCTGTGGGACGGATTTAATATAAACCATATTTATTTAATCAGTTTCTTATTAAATTATGCAATATATGATATTGTATTAATTCAGAATTAATATAAGATTAATTCTGAAGCCCGGCCCTATTAGAAGCCCGATAGCTTCCTATATATTTGACATTAGGAGCTAGGGTTCCACACACAAAATATAGATCTCTTCACACACATTCAGTCGTGAGAAAAGGGGGCAGGGAGAGTGCAAAAGGTTTGCAGATAAGAAACTGCCGAAATAGAGACGGTGAGGACGGAATCTCCAGAAAGCCCTAGAGGGACAAGAGGCGCTAGCACGTCGTTCGCAATTGGAACGCTGTTCGTGTGGATACAGGTAGAGGAAGCCGATCTGAGCTGTCGACTTCTACGATACGGCCAGACACGAAGAAAGGTCGCGACCAGAACACACTTAGGTCGCGACCAAACGGGCATCTGAACGTCAGAAATCCGAAAAGAGGAGATAGGTCGCGACTAGAAGCAGAGTAGGTCGCGACTACAAACTCCAGAGGCTACAGGTCGCGACTAGAAGCTGAGGAGGTCGCGACTGAAAGTTCCAGAGGCGAGGAGTCGCGACTAGTGGACACTGAGGTCGCGACCAAAGCTCGAGTACCGAAGGTAACACTTCTTTCTCCTTGACTTAAACACATTCGGTAGATCCTGGCTGGGAATGGAAAAATTTTTAAAGTTAATTTCCGCTGCGTGTCTTCCAATTCCCTTCAGTCGACAGCTCAGATCGACTTCCTCTACCGGTATCCACACGAACAGCGTTCCAATCGCGAACGACGTGCTAGCGCCTCTTGTCCCTCTAGGGCTTTCTAGAGATTCCGTCCTCACCGTCTCTATTTCGGCAGTTTCTTATCTGCAAACCTTTTGCACTCTCCCAACCCCCTTTTCTCACGTCTGAATGTGTGTGTAGAGATGTGTAGAACCCTAGCCCCTAATGTCAAATATATAGGAAGCTATCGGGCTTCTAATAGGGCCAGGCTTCAGAATTAATCTTATATTAATTCTGAATTAATACAATATCATATATTGCATAATTTAATAAGAAACTAATTAAATAAGTATAGTTTATATTAAATCCGTCCCACAGATTTAATTCACCTATTTATTTAATTTAAAATAAAGATAAGACAGAATTATATTTGATTTATTCTCATAAATCAAATTTGAGATATCTTATCAATTTTTGAATTTCAAATTCAAATAGATCATATCCATTTAAATTCAAATTCAAAAGTGATAGAAATTTAATTTATCCTTATAAATTAAATCTTGCAAATATCTCTTATATTATATATATAATATATATATACAAATTTATATATATATAAAATATATATCCACCCTAGATTATTCATTGAATCTAGACATCTCTTAGATTCAATGAATCTGGACATCATAGCTCGTATTGGGCTATTTTGTGTGCGACCCTGTAGGCCCATATGAAGTTGGCAGTGGCCCAGTTACTATACTGACCTACAAGTCGTAAGCGGTCTCTAGCAAGGCATTACAACTACCCAAAACATATGAGGATCGATAAACGATGTAACCTTTCATACAACCATATCACGTCCCTTTTGTCACACGATATTTCGGTCAAGGATGAGGCATGGAGAACGTCATCCTCCTGTTCCTGACCGTTACTTTCTCGATCCCTGAGTAGTCTGAATATAGAAATGGAACTACCCTTCCATTCCAGTATGGCCATACATTTCTCAGACTCACTCATCGAGGGGCCCAGTAATATCTCTCTACGAATGTGAGGGACAAATTCCATATTGACCATTCACATTCCTCCGCATGAAAAACTACTAATCCCGAGCATAGCCTTTATGATCACTCGGTCAAAAGTGACTTTTGACTAGGTCAAAGCTGAGCGTTTGTCATGTAGAAATCCATGATGATCTCAGGTCAAAGGGCATAGTGACATGGCTTGTATATGAGAGAAGCTTATGACTTGACCCATGTAGCTCTCTCATAGCGGGTCGGTCCAACACCCTGTACTCTTACATGTGCTTATGACTTTGATTTATATCTCTATATATCTTCAAAGTCATACCGGTCTTATTTCATCTCTGCTCCCGCGTAGATGACCGACCAGGGACATTTAGGATAAGATCACGAGTTATCCAAGGATTGTCATCATAGTAAACATGCAAATAATATGATAACATAATTAAGAAATTCATAAATCAACAATGTTCATAAGATAATGATTGGCCCCTAGGGCACAATCTCCAACATCCTCCCACTTGCACTAGGTACAATCATTAATTTGCCTAATTCCCATTGACCTAACATGACACTCATGTTTTGCTTACACAAGCGGCTTTGTTAGAGGATCGACGACATTGCCTTCTCCTGCTACCTCGCATATTTTTATATCACCTCTATCATTTATTTCTCTAATGAGGTGAAAACGCCTGAGTATATGCTTGGTCCTTTGATGTGACTAAGGCTCTTTGGCCTGTACAATGTCACCACTATTGTCACAGAACAAAGTTATTGGATCTGAGATGGTAGGTACCACCCCTAGTTCTGTAATGAACTTCCTTATCCAAACGGCCTCCTTAGCTGCATTAGATGCTGCTATATACTCAGCTTCCATTGCAGAATCTGCTACAGTGCTCTGCTTAGAGCTCTTCCAGCTTACCGCTCCATTATTTAGGAGGAATATGTATCCAGATTACGATTTCTGGTCATCCTGGTCAGTTTAGAAACTTGCATCTGTGTAACCAGTTACATAGAGCTCGTCATCCAATCCACCATAGACCAAGAATAAGTCCTTAGTCCTTCTTAAGTACTTAAGGATATTCTTGACAGCAGTCAAATGGCCCTCACCAGGGTCCTGTTGATATCTGCTAGTCATGCTTAAGGCAAACGAGACATCCGGTCGAGTACATAACATGGCGTACATGATAGATCCTATAGCCGAGGCATATGGAACCTTACTCATGCGACCTCACTGATCAGGTGTACTAGGACACAAATCCTTGCTGAGGTGAATACCATGAGACATGGGTATGAAACCCCTCTTTGATTCCTACATACTGAACCTATGCAGTATCTTGTCTATATATGTGCTCTGACTCAGTCCTAGAAGCCTTTTAGATCTATCTCTATAGATCCTAATTCCTAGGATGTGGGTGGCTTCACCCAAGTCTTTCATTGAGAAAGATTTTCCTAACCAAGGCATGACAATCTGCAAGGTAGGAATGTCATTCCCAATGAGTAGGATGTCATCGACATAGAGTACCAAAAATATAACTGTGCTCCCACTAACCTTCTTGTACACACAAGGTTCATCAATGTTTTGAAGAAATCCAAACTCTTTGACTACTTCATCAAAACGATGATTCCAACTCCGAGATGCTTGCTTCAGTCCATAAATGGACCTTTGAAGCTTGCACACCTTACCAGAGTCCTCAAAACGCACAAATCCTTCAGGTTGTGTCATGTACACATCCTCAAGGAGCTTTCCATTAAGGAAGGCTGTCTTGACGTCCATCTGCCATATTTCATAGTCATAATATGCTGCAATGGCAAGGAGGATTCTGATTGATTTAGCCATTGCAACTGGGGAAAAGGTCTCATCATAGTCCACACCATGAGTTTGAGTAAATCCTTTTGCAACCAGTCGTGCCTTGAAGATATTTACATTGCCATCCATGTCGGTTTTCTCTTTAAAAACCCACTTGCACCCGACAGTTTTTACACCTTCAGGCGGGTCGACTAAGGTCCATACCTTATTGTCGTACATGGATTGCATCTCAGACTTCATGGCACTAAGCCATTTTTCAGAGTTTGGTCCCACTATAGCTTCTCGATAGGTAGTTGGCTCATTATGCTCAATGAGCAACACATCACGATTGTCAGAAATCCATATCTCTGAGGCTGAAGTTGTAATATACTTAATTTCTGTACTGATTTCCATGTACAGATTAAATGGAATATATGAGTTCTGTTTCAGGAAAAAGATGTGGTCCTTTATGTAAAGAAAAGGATTAAATTGCAAAAGAAAAGAAATGAAAGGACTTAAATGCAAATATGGAAAGTTTAAGGTTAGGAAAGAAAGGTAGAAAAAATGTGGGGTCTTAAAGTGTAATTTTAGCCAAATAAAGGGACTTAAGTGCAAAGAAGAAAAAGTTCCCTGGGGCTAAAGTATAATTAAAGAAAATTAGGCCAGAAGTGGTTTGGACTGACCGATGGTATTTCAGTCCCAGATTTTACCAGAAGATAGGGCAAGTGACGCTGGGTAATCCAGCCTAATACTGGAATTTTTGAAGACTTCAGATAGCCAGAAATGGACTGATCGTCCAAAAGTTATAAAAATTCATACCGGATACCCTAGATTTCAGATATAAGTAAGAAATTACAGGACGATGCACCTTTATGGGCCGGATGTCAGGAAACTGACAGAATACCGATAGGAGGTCTGTAGGAAAAGTTATTCACAAAATAGCAAATTCAGACGGGAGTGTGAGGCCTCCGGGGATCCGGGTAGGAGATTTATCGGTATTTTTAAAGGGGCTGAATGCGATCGGATGACTTCAGTCAGATGACTGTTATAACCCACAGGGATGCCTGAACACAGTAGGACACTGTATCTGGGAAAAGGAGCCGGTGTCCGGAAAGGTGTATAATCGGTAAATAATAATTAAAATATTCGGTGAAATGGGGCAAAGGAAGATTCCTCGTAATGCGTGCCATATAGGTAATGGACCTAGGAAGCCTAAAAATGGCGCCATTAGAGGCCCAATAAGACTCTTGGACTGATAGGTGGGCAAGTGTCCAGCAGAACCTCGGAAAAGTGTGAAATTACGAAAATGCCCCTGTGTTGTACAAAAAGGGCAGCAGATGAATAGAGGGCATTCTGGTCATTCTGGACAGGCCTAGTGAAACATCCTCCCTTAGGCTCCTCAGAGTACACTTGCGGAAGCAATTTCAGCTTGATTATATCTTAACTTAAGCCCAGAAATTAAAATTTCTACTCTTAACTTCCTTATTCTGAACCTTTAATTTGAGAACTGGTTAATCTCATTCTACACATCCAAACAAGGCTTATTACCTATCCACGTAATGCCCCAGATGTGTACGACTGGCCTGCCAAATTTCGTGGCCAAACTCCTTCGTTTACTAAGTCAAACTGAGGTCAAACCACTACTACCTCAGGACCTGCGAATTTCTCTTTTAATTCATCAATCACAAATTGAACATGCCAAACAACATTTATTATTAAATAATAAAATGTCATACAACAAGGCATACAGCAAATTCTTATATTTCTATTACATCTTCTCCTGTCTAAAATCCGGCAGCACAACCGCTATATTCCTTCTGTACAAAGAACTGAACTGTACTGATTCGGTAATCCCCTCATGAGAACTACCATTCTACGTAGTACCCAGGAAAGACTAGATGAACCGGCTAGGTCCACTCACTTCTAGCCTCCTTAGACAGCACTACGTACACAGTACTTATCATATACTGATGTTCAGTCTTTACTTCGGCAGCATAACGGCGTCTCATAGGATTCTCAAAATCCACTTCAGCATAACCTCCCTGTAATGGGTTATGGATGGGGGATGAGATTCGGGGGAATCTCAGTAGTAATAATCATAACAGTATATGTAATGCAGTGTGACAGTGCTTGCTTGTGATTGTGTACAGATAAGTATGCCGCGTGCTTCCATACTCAATAACATATGATCATAGCATTGCGGTAGAGCTTCAGACATAACATATAAGACAACAATCCAACCAAACAATAGCACATCAATCACAAAGCCATTACATAAAAGCTAGGATTAGTTACTACCTGGCTAGCTCAGCAGAACTCTACTATCCTTATTCTGCTTCCAGCTCCGCCAGAACTTCCTCTCTTCTTTCTTTCTCCTTCTCTCTCTTCTTTCTCTCTCTTTCTCCTGCCAAAACCGTGGGATGCATGAAATGGGAGGGGAGGGGGTATTTATAGTTTCCTTCAATGGCATTCCTGTAATTTTGAAGCCATCTGAACATGTGGTCCTGGTTTTTCCTGGAATTTCCTATTTTCTTTTATTCCTTTTTACTGCATCATGCATGACATCATCCAGGACACCTCACCGGGACACCTCAGCGCCACATTTATCACATGTCTGAAATCCTGGACACCTCAGCAGCTGACTCAGCATGCTGACTCACCGGTCCAGTCTCTTGCCTCGTAAAGTGTGTCCTCAGCTTTATCTGCTTTATCCAGACTAATGCCATGTGGGCCTGGAAGAGACCTTGCACGCTTCCCAATGCTATCCAGATAAGTCCCAGACTTATCTGATCACCTCCTCGGTTATCGTGCCGACCGAGTAACTTTACTTTACTGAAAAGTCATTAAATCATTATTTTAATGCCACTTTTCCTCACATAACTACTGGGCCACGTTTTTGGGCCTGAGAATATCATCTTGGGTCTCTGATCCAGCCCAAGTACTCTGATGGCACGATTCCCAAGAAACACCCCTTGGCAAATTACCAAAATGCCCTTAGTCTCTCTTTCTTTACTTTATTAGGTCTAGGGACATTATTGTCTTTTCCCATCTTTCCAGAGTATTCTTTGACCCTGGTCAACTATCCAGATAACTTCCCTGGACTGTCTAACCTTAGGCAAATGACCAAAATACCCTTTACTCATTCTTCAGCTGTTCTATAACATAAGGGCATTTTCGTCATTTGCACCTTTTTCCCGGACACCGGCCCCTTTTATCACTGGACTGATCTAATGGGCCTGGGCCTTCCCTGGTGTCACTAAAGGCCTTAGAAACACTATACGCCCCCTGGCCATAGTCCGATCATCCCTATCGGAACTGCCTTTCCTTTACCGATTATAACTGTAAATTCCCATCTTCCGGAATTTTTACAGAAAAATCGGGACCTCAAATCAAAATTCTGTGACTCCTCATTCAACCCGGAATCCTTTTCTCTATCTCCCGGTATTTTCAGATATTTTATCCGGACCGGGTTGTTTTGGCCTGAAAAAGCACTCACGCGCACACTTTTCCAAAATGACCATTTTACCCCTGGTCATATTTCTAATTCTTTCATACACATAGAGACCTCATATGCACATTTCACAGTTCAGTGAAATGATCAGCATAATTTTCTCTATTTTCTGGCAAAATATGGTACTCATCGGCTACCAGCCCGATCTTACGATTTTGCCCCTGCATTCTCTTTCTGGCCTCATTGCTCATCTTCTCATCCTTTATCTTAAGTTCTAGAAATTCTCTTTCAATAACTCATCCCTTAAACTCTTCGGGAGTCATCATTATTTGAAAGGCTCGACAACCCGCCCATATCAGGTTATCTTACACAGGAGCCAGCCCATTTCAAGCTACCTGCAGAATTTCTAGGCTTAAAACTTAGGATATTCCTCACATTCCTCATTTTGAACCTAGGCGAACTGTCCCGATCTCCTAGACCAAAAATCGGGATGTTACAATTCTCCTCCCCTTTTAAAAATTTCGTCCTCGAAATTTTAAGTGATACCTCATCTTTCCTGAAGAGAACTTCTTACTGACCTATACAGCTATGTGACTCTTATAACGCAGTCATATCTATAACCAGTAAGATCATCCCTCTCTGTCTTATTCGCACTCCAGTGATGGTCTAGAGGAGCAACAGCTTGGTCCCAGACCTTCCACATGGATTCTTAGCAACTAACATCTCTCATTATAGTTGCTTACAGCTATCCATGTCCTAACCCCTCATACAGCAACCTCATCACTGAGCTAAGACAGATTTATTATCTTACTAATTATTTCTCATGACTCATTATAATAACCACATTCTCTAGATCAGAAAAGAACTCTTCGTCCACATTATCATCTAGGCATATAGTTCCTTACAGCTCAGTCGCCCTTACAGCTATGGTTCCTTTTAACCATTCTTAGGGTCAACCTCAGGGAAATTGGAGACTCTGTCTGTGGTAGCAAACACCTTTCCTAGGGATGTCAGCATTCGTAGGCAACTCTCGCCAAGTGGCCTTTCTCTCACCACTGCATTGCCCTGCTCGACACTCCTATGTACCATGGCTCACCACTTTGACATCTCTGCTCTCCAACCTGATCTTTACCTTGATCAGACCCCTGCCTGAACTATTGTCTCTTTCTCTTGCTATTGGCTTCACAACTTGAGCTACCTCCCAGAGTACTCTTAGCCAATGCTTATCTACTTCTCTCTCTTGATCCTAGCGAACTCTAGTCGCATGGATCTCATTCATCATCTCTTATTATCACTTCTATCCTCTAGGGTACTCTACCCTAGGTCTATCACTTCTCTATGATGGAATTCCTCTACTTAGGGAACATTAGCCCATCACATCTCTAGCCTTAGACCATGTCCTAGGATCATTCCTAGACAAATCTCATTCTAGCTATCTCATTATAGCTCATCAATCTTTTATCTGCTTAGGCTTATGGATAACTTACTGGACATGTGAGTAGTGTCCATTTCTTTCATATCTTACCCCATCTTGATGTAATTCCGGGGTCTACCTTATCTCACTTTCTCATTTAAGAGCTTTACCTCCACTGGGCTTTTCTAAACCTTTATGTACTCTAGGGAAATAACCTTTCTATATCAGAGTATCACTAAGCCAGAACCTTCTGTTCTGTGCTAGAATCTTATGCTCAGAATCAGAATCCTTTCTGGTTGATGCCAGAACCTATTGCTCTGATACCAAAATGAAACATCCTCCCTTAGGCTCCTCAGAGTACACTTGCGGAAGCAATTTCAGCTTGATTATATCTTAACTTAAGCCCAGAAATTAAAATTTCTACTCTTAACTTCCTTATTCTGAACCTTTAATTTGAGAACTAATCTCATTCTACACATCCAAACAAGGCTTATTACCTATCCACGTAATGCCCCAGATGTGTACGACTGGCCTGCCAAATTTCGTGGCCAAACTCCTTCGTTTACTAAGTCAAACTGAGGTCAAACCACTACTACCTCAGGACCTGCGAATTTCTCTTTTAATTCATCAATCACAAATTGAACATGCCAAACAACATTTATTATTAAATAATAAAATGTCATACAACAAGGCATACAGCAAATTCTTATATTTCTATTACATCTTCTCCTGTCTAAAATCCGGCAGCACAACCGCTATATTCCTTCTGTACAAAGAACTGAACTGTACTGATTCGGTAATCCCCTCATGAGAACTACCATTCTACGTAGTACCCAGGAAAGACTAGATGAACCGGCTAGGTCCACTCACTTCTAGCCTCCTTAGACAGCACTACGTACACAGTACTTATCATATACTGATGTTCAGTCTTTACTTCGGCAGCATAACGGCGTCTCATAGGATTCTCAAAATCCACTTCAGCATAACCTCCCTGTAATGGGTTATGGATGGGGGATGAGATTCGGGGGAATCTCAGTAGTAATAATCATAACAGTATATGTAATGCAGTGTGACAGTGCTTGCTTGTGATTGTGTACAGATAAGTATGCCGCGTGCTTCCATACTCAATAACATATGATCATAGCATTGCGGTAGAGCTTCAGACATAACATATAAGACAACAATCCAACCAAACAATAGCACATCAATCACAAAGCCATTACATAAAAGCTAGGATTAGTTACTACCTGGCTAGCTCAGCAGAACTCTACTATCCTTATTCTGCTTCCAGCTCCGCCAGAACTTCCTCTCTTCTTTCTTTCTCCTTCTCTCTCTTCTTTCTCTCTCTTTCTCCTGCCAAAACCGTGGGATGCATGAAATGGGAGGGGAGGGGGTATTTATAGTTTCCTTCAATGGCATTCCTGTAATTTTGAAGCCATCTGAACATGTGGTCCTGGTTTTTCCTGGAATTTCCTATTTTCTTTTATTCCTTTTTACTGCATCATGCATGACATCATCCAGGACACCTCACCGGGACACCTCAGCGCCACATTTATCACATGTCTGAAATCCTGGACACCTCAGCAGCTGACTCAGCATGCTGACTCACCGGTCCAGTCTCTTGCCTCGTAAAGTGTGTCCTCAGCTTTATCTGCTTTATCCAGACTAATGCCATGTGGGCCTGGAAGAGACCTTGCACGCTTCCCAATGCTATCCAGATAAGTCCCAGACTTATCTGATCACCTCCTCGGTTATCGTGCCGACCGAGTAACTTTACTTTACTGAAAAGTCATTAAATCATTATTTTAATGCCACTTTTCCTCACATAACTACTGGGCCACGTTTTTGGGCCTGAGAATATCATCTTGGGTCTCTGATCCAGCCCAAGTACTCTGATGGCACGATTCCCAAGAAACACCCCTTGGCAAATTACCAAAATGCCCTTAGTCTCTCTTTCTTTACTTTATTAGGTCTAGGGACATTATTGTCTTTTCCCATCTTTCCAGAGTATTCTTTGACCCTGGTCAACTATCCAGATAACTTCCCTGGACTGTCTAACCTTAGGCAAATGACCAAAATACCCTTTACTCATTCTTCAGCTGTTCTATAACATAAGGGCATTTTCGTCATTTGCACCTTTTTCCCGGACACCGGCCCCTTTTATCACTGGACTGATCTAATGGGCCTGGGCCTTCCCTGGTGTCACTAAAGGCCTTAGAAACACTATACGCCCCCTGGCCATAGTCCGATCATCCCTATCGGAACTGCCTTTCCTTTACCGATTATAACTGTAAATTCCCATCTTCCGGAATTTTTACAGAAAAATCGGGACCTCAAATCAAAATTCTGTGACTCCTCATTCAACCCGGAATCCTTTTCTCTATCTCCCGGTATTTTCAGATATTTTATCCGGACCGGGTTGTTTTGGCCTGAAAAAGCACTCACGCGCACACTTTTCCAAAATGACCATTTTACCCCTGGTCATATTTCTAATTCTTTCATACACATAGAGACCTCATATGCACATTTCACAGTTCAGTGAAATGATCAGCATAATTTTCTCTATTTTCTGGCAAAATATGGTACTCATCGGCTACCAGCCCGATCTTACGATTTTGCCCCTGCATTCTCTTTCTGGCCTCATTGCTCATCTTCTCATCCTTTATCTTAAGTTCTAGAAATTCTCTTTCAATAACTCATCCCTTAAACTCTTCGGGAGTCATCATTATTTGAAAGGCTCGACAACCCGCCCATATCAGGTTATCTTACACAGGAGCCAGCCCATTTCAAGCTACCTGCAGAATTTCTAGGCTTAAAACTTAGGATATTCCTCACATTCCTCATTTTGAACCTAGGCGAACTGTCCCGATCTCCTAGACCAAAAATCGGGATGTTACAATTCTCCTCCCCTTTTAAAAATTTCGTCCTCGAAATTTTAAGTGATACCTCATCTTTCCTGAAGAGAACTTCTTACTGACCTATACAGCTATGTGACTCTTATAACGCAGTCATATCTATAACCAGTAAGATCATCCCTCTCTGTCTTATTCGCACTCCAGTGATGGTCTAGAGGAGCAACAGCTTGGTCCCAGACCTTCCACATGGATTCTTAGCAACTAACATCTCTCATTATAGTTGCTTACAGCTATCCATGTCCTAACCCCTCATACAGCAACCTCATCACTGAGCTAAGACAGATTTATTATCTTACTAATTATTTCTCATGACTCATTATAATAACCACATTCTCTAGATCAGAAAAGAACTCTTCGTCCACATTATCATCTAGGCATATAGTTCCTTACAGCTCAGTCGCCCTTACAGCTATGGTTCCTTTTAACCATTCTTAGGGTCAACCTCAGGGAAATTGGAGACTCTGTCTGTGGTAGCAAACACCTTTCCTAGGGATGTCAGCATTCGTAGGCAACTCTCGCCAAGTGGCCTTTCTCTCACCACTGCATTGCCCTGCTCGACACTCCTATGTACCATGGCTCACCACTTTGACATCTCTGCTCTCCAACCTGATCTTTACCTTGATCAGACCCCTGCCTGAACTATTGTCTCTTTCTCTTGCTATTGGCTTCACAACTTGAGCTACCTCCCAGAGTACTCTTAGCCAATGCTTATCTACTTCTCTCTCTTGATCCTAGCGAACTCTAGTCGCATGGATCTCATTCATCATCTCTTATTATCACTTCTATCCTCTAGGGTACTCTACCCTAGGTCTATCACTTCTCTATGATGGAATTCCTCTACTTAGGGAACATTAGCCCATCACATCTCTAGCCTTAGACCATGTCCTAGGATCATTCCTAGACAAATCTCATTCTAGCTATCTCATTATAGCTCATCAATCTTTTATCTGCTTAGGCTTATGGATAACTTACTGGACATGTGAGTAGTGTCCATTTCTTTCATATCTTACCCCATCTTGATGTAATTCCGGGGTCTACCTTATCTCACTTTCTCATTTAAGAGCTTTACCTCCACTGGGCTTTTCTAAACCTTTATGTACTCTAGGGAAATAACCTTTCTATATCAGAGTATCACTAAGCCAGAACCTTCTGTTCTGTGCTAGAATCTTATGCTCAGAATCAGAATCCTTTCTGGTTGATGCCAGAACCTATTGCTCTGATACCAAAATGAAACATCCTCCCTTAGGCTCCTCAGAGTACACTTGCGGAAGCAATTTCAGCTTGATTATATCTTAACTTAAGCCCAGAAATTAAAATTTCTACTCTTAACTTCCTTATTCTGAACCTTTAATTTGAGAACTAATCTCATTCTACACATCCAAACAAGGCTTATTACCTATCCACGTAATGCCCCAGATGTGTACGACTGGCCTGCCAAATTTCGTGGCCAAACTCCTTCGTTTACTAAGTCAAACTGAGGTCAAACCACTACTACCTCAGGACCTGCGAATTTCTCTTTTAATTCATCAATCACAAATTGAACATGCCAAACAACATTTATTATTAAATAATAAAATGTCATACAACAAGGCATACAGCAAATTCTTATATTTCTATTACATCTTCTCCTGTCTAAAATCCGGCAGCACAACCGCTATATTCCTTCTGTACAAAGAACTGAACTGTACTGATTCGGTAATCCCCTCATGAGAACTACCATTCTACGTAGTACCCAGGAAAGACTAGATGAACCGGCTAGGTCCACTCACTTCTAGCCTCCTTAGACAGCACTACGTACACAGTACTTATCATATACTGATGTTCAGTCTTTACTTCGGCAGCATAACGGCGTCTCATAGGATTCTCAAAATCCACTTCAGCATAACCTCCCTGTAATGGGTTATGGATGGGGGATGAGATTCGGGGGAATCTCAGTAGTAATAATCATAACAGTATATGTAATGCAGTGTGACAGTGCTTGCTTGTGATTGTGTACAGATAAGTATGCCGCGTGCTTCCATACTCAATAACATATGATCATAGCATTGCGGTAGAGCTTCAGACATAACATATAAGACAACAATCCAACCAAACAATAGCACATCAATCACAAAGCCATTACATAAAAGCTAGGATTAGTTACTACCTGGCTAGCTCAGCAGAACTCTACTATCCTTATTCTGCTTCCAGCTCCGCCAGAACTTCCTCTCTTCTTTCTTTCTCCTTCTCTCTCTTCTTTCTCTCTCTTTCTCCTGCCAAAACCGTGGGATGCATGAAATGGGAGGGGAGGGGGTATTTATAGTTTCCTTCAATGGCATTCCTGTAATTTTGAAGCCATCTGAACATGTGGTCCTGGTTTTTCCTGGAATTTCCTATTTTCTTTTATTCCTTTTTACTGCATCATGCATGACATCATCCAGGACACCTCACCGGGACACCTCAGCGCCACATTTATCACATGTCTGAAATCCTGGACACCTCAGCAGCTGACTCAGCATGCTGACTCACCGGTCCAGTCTCTTGCCTCGTAAAGTGTGTCCTCAGCTTTATCTGCTTTATCCAGACTAATGCCATGTGGGCCTGGAAGAGACCTTGCACGCTTCCCAATGCTATCCAGATAAGTCCCAGACTTATCTGATCACCTCCTCGGTTATCGTGCCGACCGAGTAACTTTACTTTACTGAAAAGTCATTAAATCATTATTTTAATGCCACTTTTCCTCACATAACTACTGGGCCACGTTTTTGGGCCTGAGAATATCATCTTGGGTCTCTGATCCAGCCCAAGCACTCTGATGGCACGATTTCCAAGAAACACCCCTTGGCAAATTACCAAAATGCCCTTAGTCTCTCTTTCTTTACTTTATTAGGTCTAGGGACATTATTGTCTTTTCCCATCTTTCCAGAGTATTCTTTGACCCTGGTCAACTATCCAGATAACTTCCCTGGACTGTCTAACCTTAGGCAAATGACCAAAATACCCTTTACTCATTCTTCAGCTGTTCTATAACATAGGGGCATTTTCGTCATTTTGCACCTTTTTCCCGGACACCGGCCCTTTTTATCACTGGACTGATCTAATGGGCCTGGGCCTTCCCTGGTGTCACTAAAGGCCTTAGAAACACTATACGCCCCTGGCCATAGTCCGATCATCCCTATCGGAACTGCCTTTCCTTTACCGATTATAACTGTAAATTCCCATCTTCCGGAATTTTTACAGAAAAATCGGGACCTCAAATCAAAATTCTGTGACTCCTCATTCAACCCGGAATCCTTTTCTCTATCTCCCGGTATTTTTAGATATTTTATCCGGACCGGGTTGTTTTGGCCTGAAAAAGCACTCCCGCGCACACTTTTCCAAAATGACCATTTTACCCCTGGTCATATTTCTAATTCTTTCATACACATAGAGACCTCATATGCACATTTCACAGTTCAGTGAAATGATCAGCATAATTTTCTCTATTTTCTGGCAAAATATGGTACTCATCGGCTACCAGCCCGATCTTACAATTTTGCCCCTGCATTCTCTTTCTGGCCTCATTGCTCATCTTCTCATCCTTTATCTTAAGTTTTAGAAATTCTCTTTCAATAACTCATCCCTTAAACTCTTCGGGAGTCATCATTATTTGAAAGGCTCGACAACCCGCCCATATCAGGTTATCTTACACAGGAGCCAGCCCATTTCAAGCTACCTGCAGAATTTCTAGGCTTAAAACTTAGGATATTCCTCACATTCCTCATTTTGAACCTAGGCGAACTGTCCCGATCTCCTAGACCAAAAATCGGGATGTTACACCTAGAGGCTAAGACATATCTAAATAAGGTTGACTAGAGCCAGTATATGCTTTGACCAGGTTCAGAAAGGTGTGAAATGACGATTTTGCCCTTAGGGTTAAAATAGGACAAGATAGGGCACCAAGGGCATTTTGGTTATTTCGCAGGGGATCTGTAACTGAGTCTGGACCCAGTATTAAAAAGTTAATGATATAAAGGGTCTAGATACTAAATGTGAGGTCAGTAGACATAAAAAGGATTTTTAGAAAAATCAGATTCAGGAAACAACACGTTTTTCGAGAAGACGGACCGGGCCGGTACCGGATAGGACTGGAAAGCTTCCATAAGGCTCTAGCTCTCTCTGAATTTAAGAAGCTATCGGGCTTCTAATATGGCCGAGCTTCAGAATTAATCTTATATTAATTCTGAATTAATACAATATCATATATTGCATAATTTAATAAGAAACTAATTAAATAAGTATGGTTTATATTAAATCCGTCCCACAGATTTAATTCACCTATTTATTTAATTTAAAATAAAGATAAGACAGATTTATATTTGATTTATTCTCATAAATCAAATTTGAGATATCTTATCAATTTGAATTTCAAATTCAAATAGATCATATCCATTTAAATTCAAATTCAAAAGTGATAGAAATTTAATTTATCCTTATAAATTAAATCTTGCAAATATCTCTTATATTATATATATAATATATATACAAATTTATATATATATAAAATATATATCCACCCTAGATTATTCATTGAATCTAGACATCTCTTAGATTCAATGAATCTGGACATCATAGCTCGTATTGGGCTGTTTTGTGTGCGACCCTGTAGGCCCATATGAAGTTGGCAGTGGCCAAGTTACTATACTGACCCACAAGTCGTAAGCGGTCTCTAGCAAGGCATTACAACTACCCAAAACATATGAGGATCGATAAACGATGTAACCTTTCATACAACCATATCACGTCCCTTTTGTCACACGATATTTCGGTCAAGGATGAGGCATGGAGAACGTCATCCTCCTGTTCCTGACCGTTACTTTCTCGATCCCTGAGTAGTCTGAATATAGAAATAGAACTACCCTTCCATTCCAGTATGGCCATACATTTCTCAGACTCACTCATCGAGGGGCCTAGTAATATCTCTCTACGAATGTGAGGGACAAATTCCATCTTGACCATTCACATTCCTCCGCATGAAAAACCACTAAGCCCGAGCATAGCCTTTATGATCACTCGGTCAAAAGTGACTTTTGACTAGGTCAAAGCTGAGCGTTTGTCATGTAGGAATCCATGATGATCTCAGGTCAAAGGGCATAGTGACATGGCTTGTATATGAGAGAAGCTTATGACTTGACCCATGCAGCTCTCTCATAGCGGGTTGGTCCAACACCCTGTACTCTTACATGTGCTTATGACTTTGATTTATATCTCTATATATCTTTAAAGTCATACCGGTCTTATTTTATCTCTGCTCCCGCATAGATGACCGACCAGGGACATTTAGGATAAGATCACGAGTTATCCAAGGATTGTCATCATAGTAAACATGCAAATAATATGATAACATAATTAAGAAATTCATAAATCAACAATGTTCATAAGATAATGATTGGCCCCTAGGGCACAATCTCCAACACTATACTTCCCAGTGGTCACCCATCTCTAAACTTCTCTAGCCTGAGCACCTTTCAATTAAGCCTGCTATTGGGTTAGGGCTAGTTTACTCTTCATATGGCTTAGAACCCTAGCATTCTCTTTCTCATAGAACTGTATTCTATTTTTGCTTTACCTTAGACCCTCTTCTCTGGATCTCTCTGGCCTTTTAATCTCTTTATCCTTATATGAAGGATTTGTCTGCTCATACTTTTCTATTCTCAAAACATATGGGGTTCTCTTCTCTGTTCCTTAGGCATACTTCTACAAAACTTTAAATATCATCACTCAGATTTGAACTTGGACTCCGTCTTCATTTAAGGGAAACTAAGTTCAGTCTGTATATAAAAGAGGCTATCTAAGGAAAACTATTATAAATAATTTTTCTGGATGAGTTAATCAACCAGTAAAGCTTCTTTTAACTTTGTCTTTGGTAATCATCTTTCCAGAGAGATACTAGATTGTACTCATATCTTCATGGCTCATTACTTTCCTTAGGCTAGGTCTAATTGCGACCTCAGGATCTAACTGCGATCAACCGTTAGCCTCTTCAGGATCTAACTGCGACTCTGGAGCCATGTTAGGATCTAACTGTAATCCTCCAAAATTCTCTGTGATTCATTCTTGTCCTTGAGCTTAGTCCTTTTCTCCATAAATATCAAACCCTATTTTATTATGTCAAAAGGGAGCATATTCATCAATAAACATGCCATTAAGGGCCTGTTTGGATAGAATTTTAAAAAAGGGCTTATGAAAAAAAAGGCTTATAGACAGCTTATGAAAAAAGGCTTTTAGAGAAGAGTTTATGGAAAAAAAGTGGTTTTGAATAAATAAGTATTTAGATAGTTATTTTTAGAATGACTTTTTATATTGGTAAATTACCAAAAAGGGTATGATTTGATTAAAATTAAGAGATAGGAGAGAGGTAGAGAAAAGAGAAGAGAGAGGAGAGAGGGTAGAGAGGAGAAAGGAGAGAGGGTGTAAGAAAAAGTAGGAGAGAGGAGAGAGGGTGTAAGAAAAAATAGGGGTAAGATAGTAATTAGATAATCCATAAGCTCTTTTACTGTTCCAAAAGCTAGTTTTAATAGCTTATTCAAAACCATGGTTTTAAACCATGGTTTTGTCCAAAAGCACTTATGGATAAATATGGCTGTTTGTTTTAAAATTTTCCCAAACCAAAGTTTGGGCCATAAGCCCTTTTCAAACCATGATTTCATATCAAACCAAACAGGCCCTAACTATGGTTTAAATATAAACTCCTTAAAACCTTAATCTTTCACTTGATTTTTAGGGTTTTGTTTCTACCAACTTGAAAATTATTCTCCTAGGTCCTTCCTACATAATTTTTCATGTAGAATTCAAATATGAACTTGAATTCTTGAAATTCAAACTCCTTTCTCAAATTTTGTCCATGGCCGAGACATGACCTACACAAATCCTAAATTTCCAATTTCGATTCTAATACTTCTAATAATTGTTTCTTGGATTCATCCTACACCATTTTTTATTTTAAATACATTGGAACCATCAAAATTACCTAGGACAAAAATTCTAGAGTGGCTGAGAGGCCTAGCCTATTTCCAATTCAAGAGAATTAAACAATCCTCATGCAATATTACTTAAACTAACTACTAATCTATGCGTTTAACCTAGGTTTAACATCAAAATCATATTCCCCTATGTCTCACACATTTCGCTAGCAAGCATCCATGGGACATTCTTGATTTTCCAACTACCTAAACCATGCTTTAACTAGCTAAAATATCAACTAGGAGGTTAGAAACATAAACTAACATTTTATCCAAACTAAATGACCAAAGTAGCTAGCTTCTCTTTGTCTAGAAAGGTTGAGAACTAATTTTGGAAAAGGTTCCCAAGGTGATGAAATATATAATAGTGAGAGGGGGAGGGGTGGCATTTATAGACGATGGAAAATTAGTTTAACCTCCTAGTTCAACCAAATTAAAAGGCTTATGTGTCCCCTTTCCATAGCTTCTTGCAACTTTTTCCTACTAAACATAATTCTAAATTAAATTATTTTTCAAGTCAAAATCCTTAACATCCTTGGCTCGAGAAATGGCGCTACACTTGGTCCAATAAAATGGATAGATTATATTAGTACACTTTATACCGAAATAAATTCCTATTTTACAATTTTAGTGTCCTAGGCACTGTAATTAATTTTAATCATTCCAATAATATATTCCTCACATTTTTCTCATCCAAATAAGTCTTCTTTTACTGCCATCATAATTTTATTGATGGTGAAATAAGAAGAAACCAATTTAATTCCTATTATCCAACCTTACTTAGGAATTACTTGCTGGAGTTTTTGAGTTAATAAAAGCCTTTTATCTACTACATTATCTCATATTAATTTATATAAACCCCATAATTTTTTTTAGAATTTATTTACCCCAATAGGCATTTATTTAAAATTTCTCCAAATAAAATCCCTAATTGGTTCAACTTGCATTTAAATTCCTCTAAAATTTAACTAAGGGCATTTTAGGAATAAAATCACTTATAGAATGTCATATAATTTCCAAAGTATATTATACCTATCTTTCCTTAACTTTTTGAGGTCTCCTAATAGCTCAAATAATTAAATCTGACTAAATAGTTTATATTTAGCTAAATATCTAAAAATTTCTTAAAAATTATTCTAGGGGTATTTTCGCTATTTATCACCTCAAATAGGACTTAATATCTTATTTCCCATTTTCTAGGATTTTTTTTTAAATTTGATACATTTTTTCAAAATTACCACTATTGGCCTGAAACTTTCTAGAAATTACATTTATGTCCTTACTTTGACTTAACTTCATATATTGTGTCAATAATGTTAATACAACACTTCTATCCTTAAAAATATAGGATGTGATGATGGGAATTGGAAGACACGCAGCGGAAATTAACTTTAAAAATTTTTCCATTCCCAGCCAGGATCTACCGAATGTGTTTAAGTCAAGGAGAAAGAAGTGTTACCTTCGGTTTCAAGCTTTGGTCGCGACCTCAGTGTCCACTAGTCGCGACTCTTCGCCTCTGGAACATTTTAGTCGCGACCTCCTCTGCTTCTCGTCGCGACCTGAAGTCTCTGGAGTTTGTAGTCGCGACCTCGTCAGCTTCAAGTCGCGACCTGCCTCTTCTTTTCGGATTTCTGACGTTCAGATGCCCGTATGGTCGCGACCTCAGCATTTTCTAGTCGCGACCTTACTTCGTGTCTGGTCGTATCGTAGAAGTCGACAGCTCAGATCGGCTTCCTCTACCGGTATCCACACGAACAGCGTTCCAATCGCGAACGACGTGCTAGCGCCTCTTGTCCCTCTAGGGCTTTCTAGAGATTCCGTCCTCACCATCTCTATCTCGGCAGTTTCTTATGTGCAAACCTTTTGCACTCTCCCTGCCCCCTCTTCTCACGTCTGAATGTATGTGTAGAGATGTATTGTGTGTAGAACCCTAGCTCCTAATGTCAAATATATAGGAAGCTATCGGGCTTCTAATAGGGCCGGGCTTCAGAATTAATCTTATATTAATTTTGAATTAATACAATATCATATATTGCATAATTTAATAAGAAACTGATTAAATAAATATGGTTTATATTAAATCCGTCCCACAGATTTAATTCACCTATTTATTTAATTTAAAATAAAGATAAGACAGAATTATATTTGATTTATTCTCATAAATCAAATTTGAGATATCTTATCAATTTGAATTTCAAATTCAAATAGATCATATCCATTTAAATTCAAATTCAAAAATGATAGAGATTTAATTTATCCTTATAAATTAAATCTTACAAATATCTCTTATATTATATATATAATATATATATAAACTAATTTATATATATATAAAATATATATCCACCCTAGATTATTCATTGAATCTAGACATCTCTTAGATTCAATGAATCTGGACATCATAGCTAGCATTGGGTTGTTTTGTGTGCGACCCTGTAGGCCCATATGAAGTTGGCAGTGGCCCAGTTACTATACTGACCCACAAGTCGTAAGCGGTCTCTAGCAAGGCATTACGACTACCCAAAACATATGAGGATCGATAAACGATGTAACCTTTCATACAACCATATCACGTCCCTTTTGTCACACGATATTTCGGTCAAGGATGAGGCATGGAGAACGTCATCCTCCTGTTCCTGACCGTTACTTTCTCGATCCCTGAGTAGTCTGAATATAGAAATGGAACTACCCTTCCATTCCAGTATGGCCATACATTTCTCAGACTCACTCATCGAGGGGCCCAGTAATATCTCTCTACGAATGTGAGGGACAAATTCCATCTTGACCATTCACATTCCTCCGCATGAAAAACCACTAAGCCCGAGCATAGCCTTTATGATCACTCGGTCAAAAGTGACTTTTGACTAGGTCAAAGCTGAGCGTTTGTCATGTAGGAATCCATGATGATCTCAGGTCAAAGGGCATAGTGACATGGCTTGTATATGAGAGAAGCTTATGACTTGACCCATGCAGCTCTCTCATGACGGGTCGGTCCAGCACCCTGTACTCTTACATGTGCCTATGACTTTGATTTATATCTCTATATATCTTCAAAGTCATACTGGTCTTATTTCATCTCTGCTCCCACATAGATGACCGACCAGGGACATTTAGGATAAGATCATGAGTTATCCAAGGATGGTCATCACAGTAAACATGCAAATAATGTGATAACCTGATACAATGATTGGCCCCTAGGGCACAATTTCCAACATCCTCCCACTTGCACTAGGAACAATCATTAATTTGTCTCAATCCTATTGACCTAACATGACGCTCATGTTTTGCCTGGACAAGCGTTTTTGTTAGAGGATCAGCATCATTGTCTTCTCCTGCTACCTTGCATATTTTTATATCACCTCTATCATTGATTTCTCTGATGAGATGAAATCGCCTGAGTATATGCTTGGTCCTTTGATGTGACCTAGGCTCTTTGGCCTGTGCAATGTCACCACTATTGTCACAGAACAAAGTTATTGGATCTGAGATGGTCGGTACCACCCTTAGTTCAGCAATGAACTTCCTGATCCAAATGGCCTCCTTAGCTGCATCAGATGCTGCTATATACTCGGCTTCCGTTGCAGAATCTGCTATAGTGCTCTGCTTAGAGCTCTTCCAGCTTACTGCTCCATTATTCAGGAGGAATATGTATCCAGATCGTGATTTCTGGTCATCCTGGTCAGTTTGAAAACTTGCATCTGTGTAACCAGTTACATAGAGCTCGTCATCCAATCCACCATAGACCAAGAATAAGTCCTTAGTCCTTCTTAAGTACTTAAGGATATTCTTGACAGCAGTCCAATGGCCCTCACCAGGTTCCTGTTGATATCTGCTAGTCATACTTAAGGCAAACGAGACATCCGGTCGAGTACATAACATGGCGTACATGATAGATCCTATGGCCGAGGCATATGGAATCTTACTCATGCGACCTCGCTGATCTGGTGTACTAGGACACAAATCCTTGCTGAGGTGAATACCATGAGACTTGGGTATGAAACCCCTTTTTTGATTCCTGCATACTGAACCTATGCAGTATCTTGTCTATATATGTGCTCTGACTCAGTCATAGAAGCCTTTTAGATCTATCTCTATAGATCCTAATTCCTAGGATGTAGGTGGCTTCACCCAAGTCTTTCATCGAGAAAGATTTTCCTAACCAAGACTTGACAATCTGCAAGGTAGGAATGTCATTCCCAATGAGTAGGATGTCATCGACATAGAGTACCAAAAACACAACTGTGCTCCCACTAACCTTTTTGTACACACAAGGTTCATCAATGTTTTGAAGAAATCCAAACTCTTTGACTACTTCATCAAAACGATGATTCCAACTCTGAGATGCTTGCTTCAGTCCATAAATGGACCTTTGAAGCTTGCACACCTTACCAGAGTCCTCAAAACGCACAAATCCTTCAGGTTGTGTCATGTACACATCCTCAAGGAGCTTTCCATTAAGGAAGGCTGTCTTGACGTCCATCTACCATATTTCATAGTCATAATATGCTGCAATGGCAAGGAGGATTCTGATTGATTTGGCCATTGCAACTGGGGAAAAAGGTCTCATCATAGTCCACACCATGAGTTTGAGTAAATCCTTTTGCAACCAGTCGTGCCTTGAAGACATTTACATTGCCATCCATGTCGGTTTTCTCTTTAAAAACCCACTTGCACCCGACGGTTTTTACACCTTCAGGCGGGTCGACTAAGGTCCATACCTTATTGTCGTACATGGATTGCATCTCAGACTTCATGGCATTAAGCCATTTTTCAGAGTTTGGTCCCACTATAGCTTCTTGATAGGTAGTGGGCTCATTATGCTCAATGAGCAACACATCACGACTATCAGAAATCAGAAATCCATATCTCTGAGGCTGAAGTCGTGCCCTATTAGATCGCCTTGGGCCTTGCGTGACTTGAGGAGTCTCAACAACTTCTTGTGAGTCTTCTCTACTTTCCATCTCTAGTTCTGTGGCGTCTTGTGGCTTTCGAACTTCTTCGAGGTGTACCTTGCTCCCAGTGGTTCTTTTAGAGATAAATTCTCGTTCTAGAAAGATACCATTTCTGACAACAAACACTTTGTTATCAGTGGGGTTGTAGACATAATATCCCTTGGTTTCCTTAGGATATCCCATAAAAAAGGCACTTTGAAGATTTGGGCGCTAACTTATCTGAGGCTTGTTGCTTAACATAGACCTCACATCCCCAAATCTTGAGAAAAGACAAACTAGGTTTCCTCCCAGTCCATATCTCATACGGAGTCTTTTCAACTGCCTTAGATGGAACACGATTCAGTGTGAACGCAGCTGTCTCTAGGGCGTGGCCCCAAAAGGATGGTGGAAGATCTGTTCGACTCATCATGGATCGAACCATATCCAATAGTGTTCGATTCCTCCGTTCAGAAACCCCATTCCATTGTGGTGTTCCTGGAGGAGTCAATTGTGAGACTATTCCACAATTCCTAAGATGATCGATAAACTCTTGGCTCAAATATTCACCACCTCGATCAGATCGAAGGGCTTTAATTGTTTTACCAAGCTGGTTTTGTACTTCATTTTGAAATATCTTGAACATTTCAAAAGATTCGGATTTATGTTTCATTAGATAGACGTAGCCATATCTACTGAAATCATCTATGAATGTAATGAAGTACGAATAACCTCTTCTGGCATTTGTATTCATCGGTCCACACACATCTGTATGTATGAGGCCCAACAAATCAGTGGCCCTCTCACTGTGCCCAGTGAAAGGCGACTTTGTCATCTTTCCTAACAAACAAGATTCGCAAGTATCATATGATTCAAAATCAAATGAGTTGAGAAATCCATCTTGATGGAGTTTAGAAATGCGTTTCTCATTTATGTGGCCTAGACGACAGTGCCAGAGGTATGTCGGATTCAAATCATTTGGTTTGATCCTTTTGGCGGTTATGTTATAGATATTTCCATGATTGGGTTGTTCCAAGTTTAATATGTAATGATCAACATGCAAATCACCATGAGCATAGAAAATATCATTACGATAAATAGAACATTTACCATTCCCAGAAATGGAAGTGTAACCTTCCTTATCCAAATAAGAAAGAGAAACAATGTTACTACTCAAAGCAGGAACATAATAGCAATTGTTCAAAACTAACAAAAGCCCAGTGGGCAGAACTAATTCATAAGTGCCTACAGCTAGAGCAGCAACCTTTGCTCTATTTCTAACTCGTAGGTCAACTTCGCCCTTCTTCAGCTTTCTACTGTCCTTTAGGCCCTGCACATTTGTACAAATGTGAGAACCACATGCAGTATCTAATACCCATGTAGTGGAAGTAGAGAGATGAATGTCTATAACATAAATACCTGAAGCGATAGCCCCGCTATCCTTCTTGTTCTTTCTCAGATCTTCAAGGTAGAGTTTGCAATTCCTCTTCCAATGACCCGGTTCATTGCAGAAGAAGCAAACTCCTTCCTTTGGAGGCTTTGCCTTCTTTGGTGCAGGCTTGGTTTCGGGCTTGCCTGACTCTTTGGTCTTACCAGATGAGCCATGACCCTTCCCCTTGCCCTTACCTTTCTTTTTCATACCCTTTCCTTTCTGAACCATCAAAACAGTACTGGGCTTCTTCTTAACAGTTGGCTCAGCAGTTTTAAGCATCCCATGCAGTTCAGAAATAGATTTCTCCATGTTGTTCATGTTGTAATTCATGACAAACTGGTCATAACTTTCTGGGAGTGAGTTCAAGATCAAATCTGTAGCTAACACCTGACTCATGGGAAATCCAAGCCTCTCAAGGTGATCAATGTACCCTTTCATCTTTAGGACATGAGTACTGACTGATGCACCTTCAGCCATCTTGCAGGAATGTAAGGCCTTAGTGGTCTCATACCTCTCTTGCCTTGCTTGTTGCTGGAACATTTCCTTAAGATGCACAATCATCTCATAAGCCTCCATGTGTTCCAGATCTCTTTGAAGCTTTGGAACCATGGTGGCAAGCATCAAGCATCCCACATCAACAGAGTCTTCCTTATGCTTCGCATAAGAATCTCTGAGCTCTAGGAGCATTGGCTGCTAGCTCCTCAGGAATGGGTTGATCTAGGACATATACCTTTCTTTCCTGCTTGAGAACAATTCTCAAGTTCCTGAACCAGTCAAGAAAGTTTGTCCCATTAAGTTTGTCCTTCTCAAGGACAGATCGCAACGATAATGTAGCAGTATTACTAGTCGTCATGATTCTACAATTAAAATATGCAATTTAATTAGCAATCTCCCACTGAATAAAACAACCCTCAATGTAATAATTAGTGGGCTAAGATCCATATTTTGCTTAAACTTGAGTCCGCTTTGGCAGGACGCTCAACTTTAAGTTATTTAGGTAGGTAACAACTTTACCAATTACATCACATGTAACTCTTAGATGTTTATGGGATCCATCATCATATGATCCGGCATGTTTTAATCCCATCTAATGCCTTGAGACCCAAAACCGTTTTGATAATCTCAATTAAGTCAAACAATAACAAACATAAGAGTAGCACCATTACTCTTGCTTATCTCCCCAAGATAACTCAAATGCACCCACTTTGGTGGACCTACAAATGAGCGATCGAGATTTTGACAAGTGTTCATTAATTGACGGCATATGACTTAAGATTTCTTTTAGAGGGTTTAATTAACTATCCGGTTTACATGTATCTCGGTTGTATCTCATACCAGTATTATGCATATAAAACATACATGCAGTGATCTAATCAAAAGATGCATAATCTTAAACGTGATACAATATGGCTCACCTATCCTAAGTCCCCTCAAGCCAATAAGAGGAAGGCACGACACGCAGGCCGCATTTAGAAAAATTACAACACTTGTAATCTAGAGCCATATTGTTCACCATACCCAAACATTCAAGAATCAAAATTCATGCTATTTGAAGGGCAATAAATGTTTCAAAACATTCATATATCAGGAAAGTCAATACATATTACGATTATGTTGCGCTACGATTAAATAGCCACGGCGGTCCCGCTAGCCGGTTAGCGGGCGGGGTGTGGGGCAGCGCCCCAATAGAATTTTTTTTTTTTTTTTGATAAATAATCAAGAATCTTAATTCTTTTTCCTTAGACCCCATCAATATTAATTGATCAAATCAATTGATATACACCACCGATTTCAGTTTCCTTTTAGATTCCGTATATGTCATACATAAACAGATTCCATATATGTCATACATATTACGCATGTTATCATATAATCAGCTAAGAAGTCTAACATACATCACATGTATCAACAATCAAACCTAACTTAAACACAAAACAGCATGCTTCTCGTCGCGACCTGAAGTCTCTGGAGTTTGTAGTCGCGACCTCGTCAGCTTCAAGTCGCGACCTGCCTCTTCTTTTCGGATTTCTGACGTTCAGATGCCCGTATGGTCGCGACCTCAGTATTTTCTGGTCGCGACCTTGCTTCGTGTCTGGTCGTATCGTAGAAGTCGACAGCTCAGATCGGCTTCCTCTACCGGTATCCACACGAACAGCGTTTCAATCGCGAACGACGTGCTAGCGCCTCTTGTCCCTCTAGGGCTTTCTAGAGATTCCGTCCTCACCATCTCTATCTCGGCAGTTTCTTATGTGCAAACCTTTTGCACTCTCCCTGCCCCCTCTTCTCACGTCTGAATGTATGTGTAGAGATGTATTGTGTGTAGAACCCTAGCTCCTAATGTCAAATATATAGGAAGCTATCGGGCTTCTAATAGGGCCGGGCTTCAGAATTAATCTTATATTAATTTTGAATTAATACAATATCATATATTGCATAATTTAATAAGAAACTGATTAAATAAATATGGTTTATATTAAATCCGTCCCACAGATTTAATTCACCTATTTATTTAATTTAAAATAAAGATAAGACAGAATTATATTTGATTTATTCTCATAAATCAAATTTGAGATATCTTATCAATTTGAATTTCAAATTCAAATAGATCATATCCATTTAAATTCAAATTCAAAAATGATAGAGATTTAATTTATCCTTATAAATTAAATCTTACAAATATCTCTTATATTATATATATAATATATATATAAACTAATTTATATATATATAAAATATATATCCACCCTAGATTATTCATTGAATCTAGACATCTCTTAGATTCAATGAATCTGGACATCATAGCTAGCATTGGGTTGTTTTGTGTGCGACCCTGTAGGCCCATATGAAGTTGGCAGTGGCCCAGTTACTATACTGACCCACAAGTCGTAAGCGGTCTCTAGCAAGGCATTACGACTACCCAAAACATATGAGGATCGATAAACGATGTAACCTTTCATACAACCATATCACGTCCCTTTTGTCACACGATATTTCGGTCAAGGATGAGGCATGGAGAACGTCATCCTCCTGTTCCTGACCGTTACTTTCTCGATCCCTGAGTAGTCTGAATATAGAAATGGAACTACCCTTCCATTCCAGTATGGCCATACATTTCTCAGACTCACTCATCGAGGGGCCCAGTAATATCTCTCTACGAATGTGAGGGACAAATTCCATCTTGACCATTCACATTCCTCCGCATGAAAAACCACTAAGCCCGAGCATAGCCTTTATGATCACTCGGTCAAAAGTGACTTTTGACTAGGTCAAAGCTGAGCGTTTGTCATGTAGGAATCCATGATGATCTCAGGTCAAAGGGCATAGTGACATGGCTTGTATATGAGAGAAGCTTATGACTTGACCCATGCAGCTCTCTCATAGCGGGTCGGTCCAACACCCTGTACTCTTACATGTGCTTATGACTTTGATTTATATCTCTATATATCTTCAAAGTCATACTGGTCTTATTTCATCTCTGCTCCCTCATAGATAACCGACCAGGGACATTTAGGATAAGATCATGAGTTATCCAAGGATGGTCATCACAGTAAACATGCAAATAATGTGATAACCTGATACAATGATTGGCCCCTAGGGCATAATTTCCAACATGTGACATTTAGGACACTTATTCAACCCTTCATACTCATTTTTGTATAGTATTTAATCGTTAGAGCATGCATGTATCTTCTTATATGACAAACCCATCAGACATAATATTTTCTTTGCCTCTCAAAGGATCTGATTGTCACCGTCCGAGCCATCAAAATAATGCTTACACTCGATAATATAGTATAAGGCATAACCCTATCGTTCTTCTCAAGGAGCCTTTTTATTGGAATCCTAGGAAATTGATGAACAAAGCCATTGAAAACCTGAGTAAAAGCATGGGTTTTGGGTTTGATCGAGCATTGATGCAATAAAATAAGGGTGCAATAAAAGTAGATATTTTTAATATTTTTGATAAATGTTAAAGTAGTGATGAATGTAAGAGAAATATGATGAAAACACCTCTTGATGATGAAAACAAAGTTCTCCTTGCTCTTAATGGGATATGGGAGTTATGAAATCACTACGTCTTAAATAAAACCTCAATCAATCAATTGAGTCCAATATATTAATTGTTCTTAAACTTCTTTGATCAAAGTTAGTTTAAAAACTTCTTAATGCATTGTTAAAAATCACTTAGTGTGTGACATCAATCAACAATCATAAACTTCAAGCAATCGAATTAAACACCAACAATCACTGACAATTATCCAACTAACCATAAATCAAAAATGAAATATTTATATTAAAATCAGCAATCACATTATCCAATATCGATTACAATTGTCTAATCAGAGAATTAATCGATCGATAATTCAAACTTATACAGATCATAAAATCCCTAAATCTAGAGTTCTGAAAACATGTACAAGTGCAAATTAAGACAAAAACTTCCCCATTGTCATCCATAAGCACTACTACAAAATAGACTTTCTAAAGCCCTATTTTTAAACTAGTTCTTACGGAAACTATTTAAAAAAAATGAGAGGTGGCATTTTTGTAAATAAGGGTAAAATATTTACACCTGATGTATATATGACGGTGTAAAAGAAATGAGTGGTGGAATTTTTGTAAATAAGGGTAAAATATTTACACTTGATGTACATATGACCGGTATAAAAGAATGAGCGGTGGTATTTTTGTAAATAAGGGTAAAATATTTACACCTGATGTACACATGACAGATGTAAAAGAATGAGCGGTAGTATTTTTGTAAATAAGGGTAAAATATTCTACACCTTATGTACACATGACCAGTGTAAAAGAAATGAGCGGTGTCAGTTTTGTAAATAAGAGAAATATTCTACACCTGATGTACACATGACCGGTGTAAAAGAAATGAGTGGTGGCATTTTTGTAAATAAGGGTAAAATATTTACACCTGATGTACACATGACCGGTGTAAAATATCTATAACCAGTGTCATATATACTTTTATTGTGACTCTTCAGTTTCTTGTCTATACTTTCCCGTTTCTTTTTTGTACCTTCAGACTGTTCATTTCACTTCTTCGGTTCCCAACATTTGTAGTCATCATTATGATATAAGGCCAATTGCTTTCTTTGATATTCTTTTCTGAAACTGTTCTTATTCCTCAACCATATGTATACTATTCCTATTATCAGTACTTTTCATCTCATCACTACTTGATCTCTATTTTCTTTCCTCGTCTTCTATCTGAACCCTCCAATGGCTTCTTCCTCATGCACACCTCCTTCTCTACCTCACAATAGAAACAGAGACAAACTCGAAGACAAACATCTTGACCCTCACCCTATAGTTCCTTCTCCTCCTCCCCTGGTTGTCACTCTAATAGAGCGCTTTGAGGAACTCATCATGCGCTTCAATGGCCTGGAGGACTCTGTGGAAGAACTGACTCAGAAAGTTAATAGACTAAAAGACAGTTTTAGAGCTTTTCTCTCAGAAGTTCTCCGCCATCAACAGAATGATAGCTTCTATAATCTTGTTGATCCTACCCACTTTGATGAATCCTAAAACTCTCAATTTGATGAGGAGTGAAAGCCTGCAACTTTTATCTGCCCCTCCTATTCTATTATTTTTACGTAATGATAAAAAGAGAGAATATATTATATATGATGATAGATATATTTTTAGAAATTTCAAACTTTCGATGTAAAGTTATTAGTAAAGTTGAACTTTCTTGTTCTGACGATGACATGGTGTTCTTTTATTTTTCAAAAACAAAAAAAAATATAATAGATTGAAACCCCATTGGGTTTTTCTATAAATACCCCCATATTTCTGATTCAAAACCATGGCATGAAGACCCTTGTGGAGGTGCTTTCCAATTGCAAACCCAAGCCAAGACAAAGAAGAATCTAAGGTGCAAAGTTCAAGGAAGCTAAAGATTAAAGGAAAGCAATATATTCTAGCTTATTTTCCTTTGATTTGGGAGATTGAACTTAGGATTTTCATGGAAGAAAGTTGAGTTTTTCCTAGGGTATATGTGCTGTCCAAAACCCTAGATGAAAGGAGAAAGAAGAAATTAAAGTTAGAGTTATGTGATTAAAGCTTAAACAAGCTAGTTAGATGATTGGTTGTTGAATCAAGTTGGTATTCTTGACTTTGCCATGGTTGAGACCTTTCGATCACCACTGTTCATGTTATAAGGAGATAGAATTTCAATGATATAATGCTTCCATTGAATTTATATGATGATTTTGTGTAGGATTGGATAGGTTTTGGAACTTTGGAAGCATTGGAATGAAGGTTGTAATGATTGGAATTCTTCTCTGTTACTGTTCCCTCATATGAACAGTGATTGGATTTTCATGATTTTGATACTTCCAATGGTTTTAAAATTAAAAGTTGTGTGGGATAAAGTAGAGAAACAAGTATGGGAAGCATTGAAATCAAAATGAGAATTTTTGGAAGAATTATGCATTTTTTTCAATTCTGTCCAGAATAGTTCATGGGAGCTGAAATTTCATGATTCTAAGCTCATAAATGGATTCAAAAGATGAAATTGTGTAGGGTAAGGTCAAGACATCAATTGATTCAAAGGCTAAGTCAATTGGTAAAGATTAAAGGATGTTATATTAGTTAAAGTAAGTTTAATGTTCAAGAAAGTTATATGGTAATGAATGGATGATTATGTGATGTTAGGATTTGTTGGTGTGCTCAAAATAGGCAGCCACACATCAAGGAGAAGTAAGAAGAAAGAGAAAAGTTAAAGTGAAAGAAAGTCAAGTATATGAGGTAGTAAATTTACCCTAAACTTGCATGTATTGAATGTTATGCTTGATTGTGCTATGGCTTTGTTAAATTGTATGCATATGTGTAGATGATTGAAGATCTATTTCTATGATTACCTTGGCCAATTGTATTTCATATAATACATGGAAGCATGCATATTACACAATGTTAACACTTTCACAAGCAAGCACAAGCATTTACATTAATACATGCATTGTTTAGTACCGTTTGCTACTAAGATTTCCCTCAAAATCTCACCCCATCTATCTAATCCCAATCCCAACAGGTTTATGAATGATGAAAGAGGATGAAGAAGCATGAAGAGGAGTTAGGGATAGGTCAATGTAAATGTTATATGATGTTATGTGAAGAATTGTTGCAAGTAATGATGCTGTATGGCCAGTTTGAACAATAATGTTTATGATGTAATGAAAAATAGTAAATGATGGAATAAAAGTGTGAAATTTTATAGACATTTAGTGAACATGTCAAGCTTCATTTTGACACCAATAACACCTTATTTTGATGTCTGTACAAAGAGAATCAATTTTCCAAAAATGGGGACCAGAATCTATTTTCAGAATTTTTGACCAAATGAATAGTAAACTTTAACGAATAAACTATATCAATGTTGGAAGCATTTTGTCAGTAAATCATTTTTCCCTTAAACTTCAAGATGTTAGCTTCGAGTAGAATTTTGAACCACTTCATTTTGATTTTTCTATAATTAATTATGATTTTTTGAAGTTTGTTGCCGAATCTAGAATACCATATGAAGAGTAACTCGTCAAGAGTAAAAATTCCAGATTTAACTAATGGACTTCAAAGGTCATGTAAGTGGTTCTAAATGCTACCGAATGGTCCCTAAGACGTACAAAAGTAAGGATGTTATAGTATGACTAGTTTAAGCAACAATGTTTATGATATAATAAAAAATAGTAAATAATAGAATAAATGTATAAAATTTTACAGACATTGATTTAACATGTCAAGCTTCATTTTGACATCAAGAACGCCTTATTTTGATGTCTTTACAAAGAACAAGAATTTTTCAAAGATGGGGACCAGAATCTATTTTCAGATTTTTTGACCAAAATGAACAATAATATTTGACAAATAAACTATATTAATTGGCTAAGCATTTGGTCAGAAAATTATTTTTCCCTTAAATTTCAAGATGTTAGCTTCGAGTAGAATTTTGAACCACTTCATTCCTATATTTCTATCATTAATTATGATTTTTTGAAGCTCATCGCCGAATCTGGAATACCATATGAACAGTAACTCACCAAGAGTAAAAATTCCAAATTTAGCTAATGGACTTCAAAAGTCATGTAAGTGGTTCTAAATACTATCGAATGGTCCCTAAGACGTATGAAAGTAAGGATGTTATATTGTCTATATTGATCTCAGGACCGAAACAACTGGGAAATGACATATACATTTACATAAGACCCTTGATCGAAGATTTGAAGAAGCTATGGGAAGGTGTGGATGTTTCTGATGCGATTAAGAAGGAGGTCTTCAATATGCGGACCATGATCTTTTGTACAATTAATGACTTTCATGTATACAAAAATTTGTCAAGGTATAGTGTTAAGGGCCATAAAGCATGTCTGATTTGTGAGGAAGGGACTTGCTATTATCAACTTCATCATAGAAGAAAGATAGTATATCTAGGTTATAGGAAATTTCTAAGACAAGGCCACCCATATCGTCGATTGAAGAAAACATTTTTTAGCGGCCAAGAATTTGAAAATGCTCTGGAGCCATTGACTAGAGAACAAGTTTATGAAAGGGTCAAAGACATCAACGTTACCTTTGGTAAGACTGCCAAGAGAAGTGAGAAAATACATAGAAAAAAAGATCTGTCTTCTTTGAGCTTCTGTATTGGCAACATCTTCATGTAAGGCACTGTATTGATGTCATGCATGTGGAGAAAAATGTGTGTGACAGCATTGTTGGAACACTTCTCAACATAAAAGATAGTTCCAAAAACGGTTCTAAGGCAAGATTAGATTTGAAAGAAATGGGAATATGTGAGGATTTACATCCAAGGACAGATGGTGAGGATAGTTACTATGTTGAAGAGACTAAGATTTTGTCTAAGGATGACAGAATAAGTATTTGTGAGTGTTTATAAGGAATCAAAGTTCCCTCTAGGTACTCATCTAATCTTAAGAAGATTGTGTCGATGAAATATTTGAAATTAGTAGGCTAAAAGTCTCATGATTGTCATGTCTTGATGCAACAATTACTCCCAGTGGCTATTTGAGGAATCCTTCAAGATGATATGAGACACATTGTAACTCAACTTTGCTTCTTCTTCAATGTTATATGTGGCAAAGTCTTTGAGACTAAAAAGTTGGATGAATTGGAGCATGAGGGTTATGTTATTTTGTGCCATCTTGAAAAATTGTTTCTTCCTGGCTTTTTTGACATCATGGTACACCTCATCGTTCATCTACTCTAAGAGATAAAACTGTATGGCCCTGTATACTTACAATGGATGTACCCATTTGAAAGATACATAAAAATCCTTAAAGGGTATATGAAGAATCCAAATCAGCCCAAAGCATCCATTGTTCAAAAATATGTTTCCGACTAAGCTATGAATTTTTTTCAACACTACCTTTCTAAAGTAAGACTAACTGGTCTCCTTAAACCCCGTGCTAAACGGGGGGTCAACGCGAAATATTTGTGAAGAGTGTTGATAGTAATGAATTACAGTAAATATATTTACACATCTTGAATAACATTGATTAAGTTCAAGACTATACAGCTGTTCATAAAGAGCTTGTTCGAAAAATAATAATAGAATGACAGAGCAAAAGCTGATTAGAGAACACAATAAATCTTTTGCACATTGGTTCAAACAGAAGGTTGAAACTGAGGATTGTGTATCTGATGCAGTTATATGGTTGGCATATGGTCCTGAATTTCATGTGATATGTTAGAATTCATTTGATATCAACAGGTATTCCTTTTACACAAAGACCCTTGATGATAAAAGTAGCATGTAAAATGGTGGGGTTATGTTAGTGGCTGAGGCTATGCATTTCTCTAGTTCAAAAGACAACAATCCTAAATTAGCAGCCATTCCTTATTACGGTGTTGTTGAAGAGATTTTGGAGGTGGACTACTCCAAATTCACAATTACTGTGTTCAAATACAAGTGGGCTAATGTAAACAACGGTGTTCTGGTAGATTGGTTAGGATTTACATTGGTTGATTTGAATAGTACAACTTTTGGGGATGAACCTTTTATCATGGCAGACTAAGCTAAGCAAGTATTCTATATAACTGATCTGACAAATAAAAGATGGTAGATCGCTCTCCAAGGAAAAATTATTGCTAACGACGATGATTCTATTTGGGAGACCCCTTCTTTTTCAATGGGTTTACCAAAATTGAATGAAGAAGTGGATTCTGATTGATTTGGATGTGAGTGTTTTAGGTTTTTGATTGATTTGGATGATGATTCTATTTGTTATGATTGCATATATGTTTTTGATGTAATAATAACACAAGTTTCTTGATTTGATTGCATATATATCTGTTATAACTTCAAGGGATAGTGTGATATAAGAGTTTGTGGAAAAAAATAACATCAATATTTAAACCAGTCGCAAATGTTAGTAAGGTGTAAAAACCTCTAAGTGGAATTTTGTAAATAAGTAATTAACAATTTACACCAGTTGTTTTTTTATCCAGTGTAAAATATGATATGAAAACGTCTTTTTTACACCGAATTTAATAGTTAACCAATGTAAAAAGTCTTCTAAATGTTTACAAAAAATAAATTTTGAAGACTCCCCTTGGCGCTCTCTCATTACTCATTTCTCAGGTTTTCTTCAGTCTTCCTTCTTACTGATATCATTACTCCGCTCATCGTGCGCTGTGATTTTCGTAGGGCTTCGCTGTGCTCAGTCGTTCTTGTCTGTTCGAGCTCTCGTTGTGCTTTGCCATGTACGTGTTCTCTACACTTCTTTTACCGTGTACGACTTCCATTTATGTGTTAGTTTAATCTAGGGTTTATACTTTTTCTATGATAAATGCTTACACTTCTTTCCATGGATAAATGCTAAAGGAACAAGTTTTGTGTATTTTGACAAGTGAAGTACATAGGTTAAGTTTGTTTACTATGTTTGATTTTGTTATTATGTATATAGGAATATGGAGGGTAGTGTTAATCAGAATGAGAGTAGTGCTACTCCAAGCGACTCTATGCAAAGGAGTGGCAGAAGTACGACGCGATTGAAAGATATTGCGAAAGACAGGAAGGAAGGGAAATTGCTACCAATTGAGTTTGACATACATTAGAACCTAATTGGTGAACACAGGACCAAGTACGTAAGTTATGTTAGCCTCCTAGCATGCAATATGAAACATCCTACTTTCAACCTCTCAGAGTACATATTCAGAAGCGTATTTGATTAGCGAAAGCATTACGTTGGCCTAAAAATTAAAATTTTAAAACTTACTTCTCGGGTACTGTTCATTAGGTAATTTTTAGATTGACAGTCTAACTTTAAAAATTCATAACTAATTGTAGAAAAATCGTATGGAGGTGGTCAAAATTTCAAATTGAATATATTTCATAGCTATTTAAGGAAAAAATATAAATATGGACATTTACTTTGCCAATAAATACAGTTAAATCATTCATATTTACTGTTCATATGGCAAATTCTGGAAATTCCAGATTCTGTTTTGTAACTTTGGAAATTCGTTTCTCTTGATATACACATTTAAATGAGTCTTATTACCTATTACTTCAAAGCTCTTGATGTGTACTACATTCTCATAAAATTCGTGAATTAATTATTTCATTTACTAGGTCAAATGATGCCACAAAGAGACTGCTTTAGGACCTACGTTTTACCATTTCAGTTTCCTTTCTTTAATTCCCAATAATTATTCCAGCATGCATAAACCATCTCTTTGGCCTCTCATACATTCATATACATCATGAGGTTATGCCATAATTATTTCATACATTTTTCTTTATACATAATGGCTTATTACATAACATTACATAAAACAAAAATAACACCCATGACATGCTATCACTTGTCTACTTCTTCTCTTCCATTCCTTAGCTTATGTATCAAGCATGATTCTTCCATCATAAATAACCTATTATGGTTGGTTATGGGAGGGTGAGATTCTGAGAAATCTCAGTAGCAAACGGTACCATTCAATGCATACAAGATGAATGCAAGTGCATGACATGTTTCCTTTATCTTTCTTTAGCTTCCATTTGCATACTATCATTCTCCATGCCAATCACTATTATGCATAACCATAAACTCATAATGGGCAGAGCATATATCATTCATACATATCATACATCATCATCATCGCATATCATAATCATATCAACACATAAGCATATACATCAAGTATACAAGAATGGGTAAGTTCACTACCTTAAGCATAAGCTTTTCTCTTGTTCTTGCACTTGCTCCCTAAGCTTCCAACCAAACATTGGTTGCTTGCTCATCCTTTTTAACTCATTTCTTTGACATATCATGTCCCTAAACACAATTACATTGTGTATACAACTCATTAGAGCCATTACATAAACATTGCACACTAACTTCCTTAAAATCCCTAACTTTAAACTTAAATCTTGGAGTTAGTGGTTCAACCTTGTAATAATTATTTCCTTAGACCAATCCTGCATCATTTTGTCCAAGGAATCCAAATATGATCTTGGAATTATGAGAATCCAACTCCTCCTATGAAATCTGTTCAGAACCGAAGCATACCCTCTTTATTTCCAAAAATTCTCATTTTGACTCCAATGCTTCCAATACTTGTTTCTCTACTTTATCCCACACAATTTTTCATTTTAAACACATTGGAAGAATCAAAATCATGAAATTATAACTCCTACCTAGGTTCATGAACAGTGATAGAGAGGGTCTCAAGATTACAATTCCAAGATTACATGATTTCCTAAGTTCAAACTACTTAATTCTAGCTTGTTTAAGCTTGTCTAAACATTTTATAACTCAATATTCATATTCTTTCCCTATCAAGACAGAACATCCAGCAGCTCCCATGGAGAGAAAAATGGTGTTTCAACCACCTAAACCCAAGGGAAATCTTCCTACAACATAATACAAAGATAGGAGGAAGAAATTACCTTGGATCCTTACTTGATTGGCTCTTGGATTTGCCTTGTTCTTGCTTGAGATTTCATTTTGCAAGACGTTCCCCATTGTATTCCTTTGCCTTACGTGATACTGCAGATTTGGGGAGGGTATTTATAGAAAAAGTTGGGTGGAAATGGAAGGCCAAGATTACTTTGGTTACTATTTGATCTAATGGTCCATATCAATCCTTCCATCAAGCTTGCCCTAGAAGCTTTGCAAATGACATCATCCATGATATCATTTAAGGTTGTGTTTGGCATAAATTAGAGGAAAATAATGATAGGAAAAATTCTAGTCCAATCCGGTACTGATCCAGTCAATTTCACAAGTAACAGACTATTTTATGTTCCTAATTTTTTTAATATTCCAGAATATATTTTCTGACCTTAAATCCAGTATCCAGATTTTTCCTACCATTGACATTGTTGTACTGAGTATTTATCTGCTTACATTCCTTGAAAAATGACCAAAATGCCCTTGGTTCACTATCTTACACTATATTAACCCTAAGGGCAAAATTGTTATTTCACACCTCTTTACACCTTATCAGGGCATATACTGACTCTTATTATTCATCCCTATACCTTCCTTGGCATTTTTTACCCTGTCCAAATGACCAAAATACCCTTCATTTATATCTTGTTCATTATTACAACACAGGGACATTTTCGTAATTTTGTATTTTTTCGGGTTCCTCTGGACACTGGCCCACATAATTGTTCAGTTACCTTACTGGGCCTTTGAGACGCCAATTTGGGCCTTTAAATGGGTCCAATGCTTTTGTGGCATAATTCCCAAGAAACCTCACCCGAAAGTATTTATCGGCTATTTTATTCTACTGTAAATTCTATAATAAATTTTGAGGTGTAGAAATGACTAATCTACACCTGTCATGAACACAACCGGTGTAGAAAATAGCATAATCTACATTGATCATTAAAAAAACCGGTGTAAAAAATAACATAATCTATACCGGTCATTAAAATAACCGTGTAGAAAATAGCATAATCTACACCAGTCATTAACACAACCTGTGTAGAAAATAACCTAAGCTACACAGGACATATAAACACACCAGATGTAAAAAATTCATTAATCTACAGCTGACGTTCACATAACAGCGTAGAAAATCTGTTCATCTACACCGGTTTTCCTTGAATCTGGTTTAGAATGTCTCGCTTTCTACACCGAATATCTGACCGGTTTAGAATGTCTCACTTTCTACACGGTCTGTTTCTACACCAGTTCTTTGTTCGGAGTAGAATGCCATTTTGAACCGATTTAGAAAGCCTTTTTTGCAGTAGCTTAAGCTCAAACTGTGATATCCATCACCAAGAGGCTAAGAAATCTAGCCTCTCACAGGTTCGACCATGCTGCTATCACGATCTGAGGTTGGTACAATTAATGAGAAAAGTAGAAAAAAGGTGATGGAAAGATAAAGAGAAAGGGTGTGGGAATGAGTTAATCGGTGCAGAAATAGAGAAAACTATGGAAATGTAAAGAAAAATGGAAGATTGGACTGGAAGTTGAAGAGAAAAGTTAAGAGGATGAGATGAGACTGGTCTTGGGCAAATCTGGTAGCAAAAATGCTCCTCTCGTGGCTGCTAACCTCCTTTATTTAATTGTAGAATGACCTAATAAAAAATACGTAGCTTCACTAACTGTCTTTTTTAGTTGCGACCAGATCCATATTTTGGTCGCAACCTTTAAACGCAAAAAAAAATTTCCCAGAAGAAATGAGGTCACGACATGTGGACACTTAGGTCCCAACTAAAGATCACAAAAGTTGGCTTCCTCGATTTGGTCCTCTTTGTATTGTGATTTCTTATTTGCTCTACTTTCGGTCTTTAAGTTTCTTCCAGATGCCTACAAAATAAAACCAAAAACTCCTTTTAAAGATCAAGCAGATCAAAGAATAAAATATTCCCAATTTGGAAGAAATACTTGACCATTTTACCCTTCTATAAGCACATTACCAAGCATAATCATATACTACCACAATAGCTTAATTATAGTCATAAAATGAAGGTAAAAGTGTCACTAAACCCTTGAAATTTCTAAAAAAACCGTATACAATTTGTATCTTATAAATTCCTCCACACTTGAACCTTTGTACTCCTGGACAAAGAAATGAATTACAGCTAAGCTAACGCTAGCAAAATCGAGTAGAACAACATGCTCAACAAGTTCCTTTGAAACAATTAATCAATCATCTTTCGGAAATACAAAAATGATAATATGAGTAATGCCAAGTAATTAACTACCTGATGAGATCAACCTTAATTGTATGAGTGCAATAGATTATCTATAGATATATAAGTGTTTAGCTCTCAAATCTCTCATTGTTAGGGTTCTTTCACTCTAATTCAAATGGCAAATACCCTATCACATGCTTGTAATAACTCTAAATCTCCTCTACTATATAACATTTATGCAAAGAATCAAGAGGACTTTTGGGGTTAAAATTATGGAAATAGAAAGTGGAATGTGATTGGAATACAATTGAGTACCCTGATTGAAAGTAGTAAAAGTCAGATTTCATCTAAATAAGCTTAAACCATAAACTTCTATCACTAGGAATTATTTATTCCAAATTTATTCTTTTGTTGTAGCTCTTTAATATTACTACAACTTGATTCAACTTTTTTTTTCTTAAAGAGAATATGGTCTCAAATAGTATACTGAAATCGACTTGATTGACAATGCAATCTAGATACTCAAACAAATGATGAATTAATAATTAGTGAGATGAAAGAAACAAAAGTCTAATTGGGTGAACAACAGATTAATGTTAATTGTTTGTGTTTAGGCTTAAGGGTGTAGAAATGCAGGCCTCTATCATATTCAATTATATAAATGTGCAATTAATATTCAATTCAGAGCTAAGATAAGTTTTAGAGAATGTAAACCAAATGAATAATCACTCAATATAGGAATTAAGGCCGATAATCTTTCCAACAAGGGTTTGCATCTAAATTGCTCATACATTAAAGTATTCAACAAAGCTCATTATTCACTAGGCATTAAAATACTTATCACAATTGGAAGCCCTATGAAATGATGATTAAAAGCACCAAAACAATCATTAAAGATTATATATAAATCTCAAAATTATCAGAGAACACTTAGGTGATTCTATTTCAATTTCTAAGATATTCAAAAATTCAAGTGTGGAAATGGTTTTCAGAAAATTGCTTATGCAAATGGGTAAGGAAACTAGAGCAATAATTCACTTATAAAAGTACCATGGTAGTTTAAAAAGGTCCTTCTATATAGCATTTCTTAGAGCAAAGAGAAGGAAGATGGATATTTTCAAATTGGCACATTAGTCGCGACCAAAAACATTTATTGTCGAGACCCAAAATCACCATGAGCTACACTCTGAACATTAGGAATGTTAATCATGACCTAAAGCTCATCTAGTCGAGACTTGTCAACACAGAAAGCACATCTTAAACCCAAGAAAATTTTTCGTAGTGACCTAAGGTACATATAGTCGCAACCAGATAACATAGTGAGTCATATTTGTTCAGAAGTCCATCTTACATTGTGACCAAAACAACTAATGTCGCGACCTATGGTCACAGAAACTACCAAGCGATAATTTTCAATTCCTAACACATTTTGACACCTAAAAACCTTTCAACAAGCATCAAAGCAATAAAGTTGGAAATCCAATTTTCAGCAATTCGTCACTCAATCATATCAAAAACCAAAAGTTTTATGCTGAAAGATTGGATTTTTTGAAAATTTTTGGCATTCATTGGATCATTAGAAAAGAAAATCATAACTTTTTCCCCACACTCAAACTTGATAGTGTCTTCACTGTCAATTGGAAGAGAAGCATTCAATAAACACAGGGAGACAACAGCTCAAAATTTAATCAATTAAAGCAAAGAGAGATTAAATCATCATTAAACATATAACTCAATGTAACTTCATCATTAATCACGCAGTCACATTCCAATCATACAAAGCAATTCAAGAAAAGCTAAGATGGAAGGACGTGTAAGCTAAAATCATGCACTTGAGCGTGTGGATGAAAAGACAATAGCATAAAACAAGTAGACAAATGAGGAATTTTATTTAAAAACCAAAGAAACATTAAGCAAAGAAATTAACTACTACTTCTACTAGTTCTCCCTTTCAAAACTCATCAAACCATCGCATACAACAAGATATTAGCAAATTATAATAGAATATGAAAAGTAAGTTAAAGGAAAGAACCAACCTGGCCTCATGGAGGCGGTGGGAACTCATAGAATTTTGAGGGATGGCTGTTTGATTGAAAAATCTTCCCCATTGCATTTTTTCTCCACTCTAGCATCCCAAAATCATGCACTTTGACTATATTATGAAGTCCATCCAAGCTTGTCTTGAATTTTCCCTGTTTAAACTTTAACTTACCCAACTGTGGTTGGTATATAGCAACAACAAACTTGGGTGGTGTTCCCTTCACATCCTTTGTATATTCTAGGAGGCTAATCTTGTCCAACTTGTTTAGATTCTCCAATTTGTCATCTACTTCCTCAAGTGTTACACCAAGTTGAGTTTGGTCTACAATTGCAACATACTTGGGATCACTCTCCTTCACACTTGCATCATTATTAGAGATCAAATCATTCAAAAATCATAAGGCATGAGATGTAATTTTAGAATACGAGTGAGGAAAATTAGAGTTAGGATATGTTGGTCCTTTTACCAAAACACTAGACTGTGGAACTGAAGAAATTTGAAGTTCAATTGTTGTATCTGACATTACAAGTTGCAACCTCTTTATCTTGTCTTCAACTTCTTGTTGTGACTCCAATTCACAGAGACATCTTTTGAAACATCCTTACTTTCGTATGTCTTAGGGACCATTCAGTAGCATTTAGAACCACTTTCAAGGTCATTGAAGTCCAATTTCTCTATCTGGAGTTTTACTCTTATCGAGTAGTGTTCACTGTGTAAATTCCAGATGAGTGACCCGACTTCAAAAACTCATAACTAATTCTAGAAAAATCGAAATGAAGTGGTTCCAATTTATAAATGAAGCTAACTCAATTATCTTTCATGGACAAATAACAAGTTGACCATTCGTTGACCAAGTCAACGTCAGTCAACGTGTCAACTTTACTGTTCATCCCACGTTTTTCTCCCTGAATCCAGCATTCTGGTCCCAACTTTGATAATTTATATCTTCTTGTGTAGACATCCAAATGATACATTTTATATATCAAATTAAAGCTTGATATGTCTACTATCTACCATAAAACTTTCATACATTTATTCATCTATTTACTATTTTTAATCATTTATCAAACATGACCTTGTCACCACGTGTTACTGTTCATGGTGGTATATTTCAGCATTTCTACTTTGCATACATATGCATACATATGCATACATCCCTCATACATCAGTCAAACATGCCAAACAATAATTATTATTAATTAATAAGTTGTTTTATATCTGGACATGTACATAAATTCTCATATCTCTATTACATCTTTTTCTGCCTAAACTCCGGCAGCATAACCGCTACGCTTCATCTGTACAAAGAACTGAACCGTACTGATTCGGTAATCCCCTCATGAGAACTACCATTCTACGTAGTACCCAGGAAAGACTAGATGAACCGGCTAGGTCCACTCACTTCTAGCCTCCTTAGACAGCACTACGCACACAATACTTATCATATACTGATGTTCAGTCTTTACTTCGGCAGCATAACGGCGTCTCTTAAAATTCCCAGAATTCATTTTGACATAACCTCCCCTGTAATGGTTTACTTATTGGGATGAGATTCGGGGGAATCTCAGTAGCAACAATCATAACAATATATGTAATGCAGAGTGACAGTGCTTGCTTGTGATTGTGTACAGATAAGTATGCTGCGTGCTTCCATGCTTAATAACATATGATCATAGCATTACAGCAGAGCTTCAGACATAACATATAAGACAACAATCCAACCAAACAATAGCACAATAAATCACAAAGACATTACATAAAAGCTAGGATTAGTTACTACCTGGCTAGCTTAGCAGAACTCCATTATCCTTATTCTGCTTCCAGCTCCGCCAGAACTTCCTTACTTCCTTTTCTCCTTTCTCTCTTCCTTTCCTTCTCCTTCTCTCTCTTCTTTCTCTCCCTTCTCCTTTGCCTTGCGTGAATGAAAATGGAATGGAGGGGGGGTATTTATAATTGCCTTCAATGGCAATTCTGCAGTTTCTATGAACTTTGATCCTGCGGTCCTGGTTTTTCCTGGATTTTCCTATTTTCTTTAATTCCTCATTTACTGCATCATGCATGACATCATTGGGACACCTCACCAGGACACCTCAGCGCCAAATTTATCACATGTCTGAAATCCTGGACACCTCAGCAGCTGACTCAGCATGCTGACTCATCGGTCCAGTCTCTTGCCTCGTAATACGTGTCCTCAACTTTTTCTTCTGCCTTTATGTTGGCGCCATGTGTCATCTTACTGGCACCTTTCATGCCTTCCAATGCTATCCAGATAAATCCAGGACTTTATCTGATCACCTCCTCGGTTATCGTGCCAACCGAGTAACTTACTTTATTGAAACAACATTAAAATAATATTTTAATGCCACTTTTTACCACATATCACTGGGCCTACGTTTTTGGGCTCTGGGAATGTTATCTTGGATCCTGATCAAGCTCAAGTACTCTGATGGCTCGATTCCCAAGAAACAGCCCTTGGCAAATTACCAAAATACCCTTGGGTGCCCTTTCTTGTACTATTTTAACCCTAAGGGTAAAATCGTCATTTCATACCCTTCTGTACTCTGTCAGGGCATATACTGACTCCAAATAACTTTATATGTATATACCTTGGCTTATGGGCCTGTCCAGAATTACCAAAATGCCCTCCATTCATCTGTTACTCTTTAGTACAACATAGGGGTATTTTCGTAATTTCGCACTTTTCCGGGGTTCTGCCGGACACTGGCCCACCTATCAGTCCAAGTGTCTTACTGGGCCTCTACTGGCGCCATTATTGGGCCTTTCTGGGTCCAATGTCCTCATGGCACGCATTACGAGGAATCTTCCCCCGTTAATAATTATTGAATATTTTATCTATTATTCACCGTTTATACACATATCCAGACACCGGCTCCTTCTGTCCGATACACTGGCCTGCGGTGTTCAGGCATCACTGTGAGTCATATCAGTCATCTGACTGAGGTCATCCGAACTCATTCAGTCCCCTTTCAAATACCGATAAATCTCTCTATCGGATCCCCGGAGGCCTCACACTCCCGTCTGGATTTTCTGATTTGCGAATAACTTTTTCTACAGGTCTCCTATCGGTATTCTGTCAGTTTCCCAACATCCGCCCCATAAGGACGTATCATCCTGTATTTTCTCACCTAGATCTGAATTCTAGGATATCCGGTATAAATTTTTATAACTTTTGGACGATCAGTCCATTTCTGGCTATCTGGAGTCTTCAAAAATTCCTGTATCAAGCCAGATTACCGAGCGTCCCTTGCTCTCTCTACCGGTGAAATCTGGGACTGAAATACTTTCGGACAGTCTAAACCACTTCCGGCCTGACTTTCTTTAATTACAATTTAGCCCCAGGGAACTTTTCTTCTTTTCATTTAAGTCCCTTTTTATTTGGCTAAAATTACACTTAAGGACCCCACATTTTTGTCTACTTTCCTTTTTGGCCTTGAAACTTTCCATAATTGCACTTAAGTCCTTTCATTTCCTTTACTAGGTCTAGGGGCATTATTGTCTTTTCATATTTTACCAGAGTATTCTCTGGCCCTCGTCAACTATCCAGATACCCCTTCTTGACTGTCTAACCTTAGCCAAATGACCAAAATACCCTTTACTCATTCTTCAGTTATTATATAACATAAGGGCATTTTCGTTATTTTGCACCTTTTTCCCGGACACCGGCCCCTCTTACCCCTGAACTGATATTATGGGCCTGGGCCTTCCCTGGTGTCACTACGGGCCTTAGACAACACTGTATGGCCTCTGTCCATAGTCCGATCATCTCTATTCGGACTGCCTTTCCTTTACCGATTATAACTGTAAATTCCCATCTTCAGGAATTTTTACAGAAAAATCGGGACCTCAAATCAAAATTCTGTGACTCCTCATTCAATCCTGAATCCTTTTCTCTATCTCCCGGTATTTTTAGATATTTTATCCGGACCGGGCTGTTTTGGCCTGAAAAAGCACTCACGCGCACACTTTTCCAAAATGACCATTTTACCCCTGGTCATATTTCTAATTCTTTCATACACCTAGAGACCTCATATGCACATTTCACAGTTCAGTGAAATGATCAGTATAATTTTCTCTATTTTCTGGCAAAATATGGTACTCATCGGCTACCAGTCTGATCTTTCCCATAATTACGATTATGCCCTTGAATTCTCCTTCTGGCATCTCTAGGCCTAAAAATTGGGGTGTTACATTTCTACCCCCCTTAAAATAAATTTCGTCCTCAAAATTTACTTAATACCTCAATCAACTATCCAGGATATAGCTCCTCTGTATATCTTTTCCTGGTTTATGACTAAGGCTTGGGGCATTCATCCTCTTATACTTATGGACAATTCATTACACTTGTGAATAGTATCCATTTCTTTCATATCTTATTCCGCAGAATTCTGATGTAATTCAGGGGTCTACATCACTCCTCTTACACTTTGCTAATCTCTCAGGAGAAATATTGTTCTTCTAATTTTCTTTCTCCTGATACGAGATCATAGCTCAGATAACTTCGCAACTTTTCTTAACTGTTCTCATAACTTCATGCATCTATGCCAAACCTTTGTGGCATTTGCACTTCTTCTTATCCCTTCTTAGGGCTTATCTATTGTTAGGCTACTCTTGCCTTAGCACCTTTCAATTTAACGTGCTACTGGGTTAGGGCTAGATTACTCTTTATATAGCTTTAGGCCCTAGCAATCTCTTTCTTATAGAACTACGTTCTATCTTTGCTTTGCCTTAGACCCTCTTCTCTAGGTCTCTCTGGCCTTTTAATCTCTCATGACTTGTTATCATGACCACTTTCTTTAGATCCGAAAAGAACTCTTCATTATCCATATCATCATCTAGGCATATAGTTCCTTACAGCTCAGTCGCCCTTACAGCTATGGTTCTTCTTAACCATTCTTAGGGTCGACCTTAGGGAATATTGAAGACTGTGTCTGGGGTAAGAGCAAATACCTTTCCTAGGGATGTCCGCATTCTTAGGCAACCTTTTGCAAAGTGGCCTTTCTTACCACAACTGCTTTGCCCTGCTCGACATTCCCATGTGCCATGGCTCTTTCCACCACATTGACATCTCTGCTCTCCAATCTGATCATTACCTTGACTAGTCCCTTGTCTGAACTATCGCCTCTTTCTCTTGCTATTGGGTTTACAACTTGAGCTACCTCCCAGAGTGCTCTTAGCCAATGCTTTTCTATTCTCAACACATAAAGGATTCTGTTATTTTCTGCTTCTCAGGCATATTTCTACAAAACTTTGAATATCAGTACTCAGCTTTGGGCTTGGACTCCGTCTTTGCTAAGGGAAAGCTAAGTTTAGTCTGTATACTAGAGGCTACCTGAGAAAACCATTATAAAATAATTTCTCTGGGTGAGTTTATCAACTAGTGAAGCTTCCTCACCTTAACTTCGTCTTTGGCATTCATCTTCCCAAAGAGATACTACATTGTACTCATATCTCATGGCTCATTACTTTCCTTAGGCTAGGTCTAACTGCGACCTCAGGATCTAACTGCGATCAACCGTTAGCCTCTTCAGAATCTAACTGCGACTCTGAAGCCGTTAGGATCTAACTGCGACCCTGGAGCCATGCTAGGATCTAACTGTGACCCTCCAGAATCCAACTGTGATTCTGTTGTACTGTATATCTCCCGAAGATATTAAACCAACAGACTAAGTTATAAGGTTAACTGCTTCCACATGTTGATAACTCCATAAATATTTGAAAAATTTTATAGCCTCATATCATTTACCCAGACTTTACTTACTTTCTCTCTTACTCAGGAGTTCCTTCTCATCTTTCAACCTGTGCTCTAACTACGAGCCATTTGAACTATACTCTAACTGCGAGCATTCTACATCAGATCCAACTCTTATTTAAAGAGTGATCTATACTCATCTGAATCTAGCTCTATCTGAGAGCCATCTGTTTCAGATCCAACTCTTATCTGAAGAGTGATCTAGAAACAATCCCTTTACCGTTATCTGTATACCATTCCGCTCAATAGAAATGGCCCTGAGTACTGTATTCACAAGCTTATAGAAATACCTGAGTAACCTCAATCATATCTGAGTAACCTCAATCATACATCATATCTAAATATCATATCATAACTTATCGTCCCACAAACTGAGACTATCTATCATCCTCAATACATGTCGTATGGTATGGGAGCAACATACTTTCTCATAACTTTCTCATCTCATATTTATACTCATATATACTCTACCCTGCATGCACTGCAAAAAGGGAGTATTCATTCATCATAGCATACTCTAACATGCATGTCATCATATGACAACTGCAAGGAGATGCAACTATCATAACTTATGGCACATAAGCCATATCATCATCATATTTTGCTCAACCATCCATTAGATATCGTAACAATCTAAGTAAGCCTCAAAACATATTTTCTTGATCATATTATTTGTCAGATCATCATCTGATCATACTATCTATCGCATTATCTGTCAGATTATCAATCACATGATCAGGATCTGACAAGAACATCTGTCTATCTTACTTAGGCTGCCACACTACCCTCTTACCAGGGTATAGACTCAACCCTTCACTACTTTATCTTATATAGGGAATTGGGGAGTCACTTTATCTCTTAACTGTGGCTATCTCTTTACTATCTTTCAACTTCTTCTATCTATCTATTAGTCCTAGTCTATTCTTGACCGGACTATGATTACTTATTGGCCTTTCATTTGATCCTTAATCCTCATGGATCTCATTCATCATCTTTCACTATTACTTCTGTTCTCTAGGGTATTCTCCCCTAGGTCTACTACTTCTTTGTGATGGAATCCCTCTGCTCAGGGAACATTTAGCTCTTTATCTATTAACCATCACGTCTCTAACCTTAGGCCATGTGCTAGGATCATTCCTAGGCAAATCTCAATCTAACTTTTAGGTCTTCTATTCAGATTAGCTGAATAAAACCCCTGTAATGTAGATCTACTCTTAGTTATCACATGGAGGATCTACTTTAAACCTCGTCTCAAACTGATCTTTCGTTTCTCAATATCTTTGTACTGTCTAGCTTATCATATATTATACCAATCCTCTAGCTGGTGGACTTCAGCGAGTTTGGTACCTTCATTCTCTTCATCATATGGCCTCTGCCAATTATAGTCGCGACTTGAGAACTTCATAGTCGCAACTCACATGCTCTGTGACTTTTAGTCGCAACCGTCGCACACTACTCGTCACAACCTGGCATCTCTGCGTCCTTTAGTCACGACCTATCTCTCATAACATCGTGACCTGGACTCCTTTGTACACTGGTCGCGTACTGCAATATTACTCATCGCTACCTAAGGTCTTCTCACGTCGCAACATCAACTTATCTGTACATATTAGTCGCGACATAAGACCCCTCTTCTCTACTTCCTACTTTTAAAACATGTAGTCATACTCATCCTCATATAACGGCAACATACTAGGTATAGGGTAGCTCAATAGTGTGCATACTGGACAATACAATCCAATCACATACAGGATTTATCCATTCATTAGCCAGTGGAAACAGAACACAAATAAACTCGTACCTTAGTTTGGCACAGGAGACTTTCTTATCTCGTTGCCAGTCAGGGTATATATTCTTCCCTAAGTCGGGTATCTTTCGCCTGTTGTGTTCTGTGGACACTCCCTGGCATAATGTTCATACTTTCCACACCTATAGCGTAACCCTTGACCTACTGGACAAGGCCTTATACCATGGTCTCGACCACAGTTCCTATATTCATTAGGCCTTGGTTGCCTACTAACTTCTCTTGGCCCACTACCTGGCCTACTTCCTTGCTTCTTATTAACTTTTGACCCATATGCTGGCTCATTTCTCTTCTTACTGTTCCTTTTCAAGGAACCTGGTGGCATCACTTTCAGTGGTACTGATGGAGTAAGCTCACTCTTTTCTGGTTATTGCACATTCCTTTATAAACTGCCAGCTGGGTCTTTCTTTCAATGGAACATTCTAAAACCTTAAAGATTTTCTCTAACTAGCTTACCCAATCCTCAGCTACTTGAGTGTCAAAAGTCCCTTCAACATGGGCGGATTAAACTTATGGAATCGTTCCATCCATGTTTACAGACTTTCCTGGTCATTATTATTTCTTATAGACCCCTGATGTCTATTCATTCCAGTCTGCTCATGATCTGGCTGAGGTTCAGGTTCTATATCATTTTCTAGTACTACCTACTTCCCAAACTGCTGTAATCTTGCAACCGCAGCAGCAACCGCCGTAGTGATAGCAGAATCTCGCTCTTGATCTTGGCGAGCCTGGGCTGCCCGCATCTCATCGTGACTTATGACTTAACTTGTTGTAACTTGGATACCTGGCATCCTCACCACAGTATCTGGTTACAACACGATACCTCAAGCTACTCTTGCAGCTTCCTTAGTCGTGAACTAATCAGATTCTGTCTCTATCTCTGGAGGAAACTGCTTCTTAAACCTTGTTCTGCTTAGTCCAGCCATATTGTGTTAATAAACACGAGACCTCGACTGTATCGGATGACTAAGATTAGCCCATCATAATCATATCCTTCGTAAGACTATAAAGCTCGGGGTCCAGCCTCATACATCTGGGTGTCACTGTCTTCTGTCTAAACCTTTCCAAGCAGTGAACACCATCCCTATATCCTACTCTAGGGAGAGTACCATTCAAACTTCTCATTTGTTTAAGAAATCAAACTAACTAAACCAGAGCATCACTGAGCCAGAACCTTCTGTTCTGTGCCAGAATCTTATGCTCGGAGCCAGAACCCTTTGTTCTGTGCTATCCTTATTATGTACTAACACCATAAATTATCTGTTCAGAGCATTTCCTAAGCCAGAATCCTTTGCTCTGATACCAAAATGAAACATCCTTACTTTCATATGTCTTAGGGACCATTCAGTAGCATTTAGAACCACTTTCAAGGTCATTGAAGTCCAATTTCTCTATCTGGAGTTTTACTCTTATCGAGTACTGTTCACTGTGTAAATTCCAGATGAGTGACCCGACTTCAAAACCTCATAACTAATTCTAAAAAAATCGAAATGAGTTGGTTCCAATTTATAAATGAAGCTAACTCAATTATATTTCAGGAAAAAATAAATATTTCAGGAAAAAATAACTAGTTGACCATTCGTTGACCAAGTCAACGTCAGTCAACGTGTCAACTTTACTGTTCATCCCATGTTTTTCTCCCTGAAACCAGCATTCTGGTCCCAACTTTGATAATTTATATCTTCTTGTGTAGACATCCAAATGATACATTTTATATATCAAATTAAAGCTTGGTATGTCTACTATCTACCATAAAAATTTCATACATTTATTCATCTATTTACTATTTTTAATCATTTATCAAACATGACCTTGTCACCACGTGTTACTGTTCACAGTGGTATATTTCAGTATTTCTACTTTGCATACATATGCATACATCCCTCATACATCAGTCAAACATGCCAAACAACAATTATTATTAATTAATAAGTTGTTTTATATCTGGACATGTACATAAATTCTCATATCTCTATTACATCTTTTTCTGCCTAAACTCCGGCAGCATAACCGCTACGCTTCATCTGTACAAAGAACTGAACCGTACTGATTCGGTAATCCCCTCATGAGAACTACCATTCTACGTAGTACCCAGGAAAGACTAGATGAACCGGCTAGGTCCACTCACTTCTAGCCTCCTTAGACAGCACTACGCACACAATACTTATCATATACTGATGTTCAGTCTTTACTTCGGCAGCATAACGGCGTCTCTTAAAATTTCCAGAATTCATTTTGACATAACCTCCCCTGTAATGGTTTACTTATTGGGATGAGATTCGGGGGAATCTCAGTAGCAACAATCATAACAATATATGTAATGCAGAGTGACAGTGCTTGCTTGTGATTGTGTACAGATAAGTATGCTGCGTGCTTCCATGCTTAATAACATATGATCATAGCATTACAGCAGAGCTTCAGACATAACATATAAGACAACAATCCAACCAAACAATAGCACAATAAATCACAAAGACATTACATAAAAGCTAGGATTAGTTACTACCTGGCTAGCTTAGCAGAACTCCATTATCCTTATTCTGCTTCCAGCTCCGCCAGAACTTCCTTACTTCCTTTTCTCCTTTCTCTCTTCCTTTCCTTCTCCTTCTCTCTATTCTTTCTCTCCCTTCTCCTTTGCCTTGCGTGAATGAAAATGGAATGGAGGGGGGGTATTTATAATTGCCTTCAATGGCAATTCTGCAGTTTCTATGAACTTTGATCCTGCGGTCCTGGTTTTTCCTGGATTTTCCTATTTTCTTTAATTCCTCATTTACTGCATCATGCATGACATCATTGGGACACCTCACCAGGACACCTCAGCGCCATATTTATCACATGTCTGAAATCCTGGACACCTCAGCAGCTGACTCAGCATGCTGACTCATCGGTCCAGTCTCTTGCCTCGTAATACATGTCCTCAACTTTTTCTTCTGCCTTTATGTTGGCGCCATGTGTCATCTTACTGGCACCTGTCACGCCTTCCAATGCTATCCAGATAAATCCAGGACTTTATCTGATCACCTCCTCGGTTATCGTGCCAACCGAGTAACTTACTTTATTGAAACAACATTAAAATAATATTTTAATGCCACTTTTTTCCACATATCACTGGGCCTACGTTTTTGGGCTCTGGGAATGTTATCTTGGATCCTGATCAAGCTCAAGTACTCTGATGGCTCGATTCCCAAGAAACAGCCCTTGGCAAATTACCAAAATACCCTTGGGTGCCCTTTCTTGTACTATTTTAACCCTAAGGGTAAAATCGCCATTTCATACCCTTCTGTACTCTGTCAGGGCATATACTGACTCCAAATAACTTTATTTGTATATACCTTGGCTTATGGGCCTGTCCAGAATTACCAAAATGCCCTACATTCATCTGTTACTCTTTAGTACAACATAGGGGTATTTTCGTAATTTCGCACTTTTTCGGGGTTCTGCCGGACACTGGCCCACCTATCAGTCCAAGTGTCTTACTGGGCCTCTACTGGCGCCATTATTGGGCCTTTTTGGGTCCAATGTCCTCATGGCACGCATTACGAGGAATCTTCCCCCGTTAATAATTATTGAATATTTTATCTATTATTCACCGTTTATACACATATCCGGACACCGGCTCCTTCTGTCCGATACACTGGCCTGCGGTGTTCAGGCATCACTGTGAGTCATATCAGTCATCTGACTGAGGTCATCCGAACTCATTCAGTCCCCTTTCAAATACCGATAAATCTCTCTATCGGATCCCCGGAGACCTCACACTCCCGTCTGGATTTTCTGATTTGCGAATAACTTTTTCTACAGGTCTCCTATCGGTATTCTGTCAGTTTCCCGACATCCGCCCCATAAGGACGTATCATCCTGTATTTTCTCACCTAGATCTGAATTCTAGGATATTCGGTATAAATTTTTATAACTTTTGGACGATCAGTCCATTTCTGGCTATCTGGAGTCTTCAAAAATTCCTGTATCAAGCCAGATTACCGAGCGTCCCTTGCTCTCTCTACCGGTGAAATCTGGGACTGAAATACTTTCGGACAGTCCAAACCACTTCCGGCCTGACTTTCTTTAATTACAATTTAGCCCCAGGGAACTTTTCTTCTTTTCATTTAAGTCCCTTTTTATTTGGCTAAAATTACACTTAAGGACCCCACATTTTTGTCTACTTTCCTTTTTGGCCTTGAAACTTTCCATAATTGCACTTAAGTCCTTTCATTTCCTTTACTAGGTCTAGGGGCATTATTGTCTTTTCATATTTTACCAGAGTATTCTCTGGCCCTCGTCAACTATCCAGATACCCCTTCTTGACTGTCTAACCTTAGCCAAATGACCAAAATACCCTTTACTCATTCTTCAGTTATTATATAACATAAGGGCATTTTCGTTATTTTGCACCTTTTTCCCGGACACCGGCCCCTCTTACCCCTGAACTGATATTATGGGCCTGGGCCTTCCCTGGTGTCACTACGGGCCTTAGACAACACTGTATGGCCTCTGTCCATAGTCCGATCATCTCTATTCGGACTGCCTTTCCTTTACCGATTATAACTGTAAATTCCCATCTTCAGGAATTTTTACAGAAAAATCGGGACCTCAAATCAAAATTCTGTGACTCCTCATTCAATCCGGAATCCTTTTCTCTATCTCCCGGTATTTTCAGATATTTTATCCGGACCGGGCTGTTTTGGCCTGAAAAAGCACTCACGCGTACACTTTTCCAAAATGACCATTTTACCCCTAGTCATATTTCTAATTCTTTCATACACCTAGAGACCTCATATGCACATTTCACAGTTCAGTGAAATGATCAGCATAATTTTTTCTATTTTCTGGAAAAGTATGGTACTCATCGGCTACCAGTCCGATCTTTCCCATAATTACGATTATGCCCTTGAATTCTCCTTCTGGCATCTCTAGGCCTAAAAATTGGGGTGTTACATCTTTAGAGTTTCTAGTCACTACTTGTTCATCCTTTTGTTGAGACTCAAAATCACATAGTTTTCTCCTTTCAGGTTGATATTCAGTTGCAATATAAAGATCATCAAGTCATCACATAAGCTCGACCCTTTAAAATTTTTCCATTTCCAGCTTCTAAAATATCTTGTGAATCTGTAAAATTTCTCAACAAATCCTTGCCAAAAGCAATGTCACTTACAAATGATGAAATATAATCAAAATTTGATGAGAATAAGAAATCTTGAGAAACAGAGAGCATGCTATTAATGTCCAAGCAATTAAAACATGGTGTATCACTTCCACAAGAATAAGAGAAAGAATACACAAAAGGTAGAGATGTAAAATAATCATTATAGGTACTCATAGATGAGTCTGAATCAACATGCCCTTTAGATGCTTCATGGGAATTTTGGGAATTATATAGCATAGAATCATACCTATCATGCAAACTCTGCTCATCCCTAGTCTCTTCAACAACATAATAAATAGCATTTAACCTAATGATTGTCTTGGAAGTTTGGAGGAAAAGTCTGCCTAGGATCAAAGTGCTCTCATTCACTAGCTCATTGGACATGTCTAGAACATAGAAATCAACTGGGAACACTAAGTCCATGACCTGCACTAGAATATCCTTAAGAAATATCTTAGGATACCTAATTGATCTATCAGCTAATTAAAGTACTACACTTGTGTCTATAAGATTACTAATACCTAAGGCTAAGTATACCGACCAAGGTATTTCTTTGATGGCAACCCTTAGTTCTAATAATGCTCCCTTTATATGAACCTTTCCTATTGTACATAGGATAGTGTATGATCTTGGGTCTTGATACTTAACCAGTAATTCACCCTTAAAAAGAGATGACACATTATCACTCACCTATATTCTCTCAAGAGGCCTAAACTTTTTCTTGTCAACATACAACTCTTTCAAAAATTTAGCATACTTAGGATTCCTCTTGAGAAATTTAACCATAGGAATATTTATTTTTAATTTATTAAAAAGAGTATAAGCATCTTTTACAAATTCAGGGTCAATATTTTTCTTTCCAGCAAAATAGGCCTTAGCAAAAGGGAGATCCATAATACTTATCTCCTTACATGTAGGCATAGAGGCTCCTTGCTTGCTTGACTCCACCTTCTCCTCAGTTTGCTTCCTTTTATAAGATAGACTTTGCATTATCACTTCCTCTTCTCGAATCTCTTGTATTTCCTCTTATGCTTGTGAATTCTCCTCTTTATTTGCTTTCTTTGTCATGAGCTGCTATTCTTTAACACTTTCTTATTTCCCATTTTTTATCTGTGACAATGATGTATTTTCAACTTCAAGATCTTCCATATCATTCTTTAGTGAATCATCTTCCTTAAAATAAACTTTTTTACCACTCCTTAATGAAATAGCATTTAGATCCTTCGAATTAATAACAGTATTCGAAGGTATGTTGCCACTGCTTTTTGTTTGGATATCACTCATAGTATTGCAAACTTGAGTTAGATGACTGGTAATATCAGCATTCTTAGAAATTAACTCCTCAAGTTTCCTCTGCACATCTACATTATCTTTCTACATACTTTGAAGAATTGTAGCTATGGAGGTGAATTGACTATCATTCTCTTTTAGCTTGTTGTCTATATGGGTCATTCTACTGTCTATATCGTTTATTTGTACAGCCATACTTTTCAATAATTGAGAAGTCTCATATGATCTTGATGCTGCTAAAATAGGTTGAGTAGGAATAATAAGCCTTGCGTTACTTTGATAGTTGCTTGAAGAAATACTACCTCCTTGTAATTGGTTTGACCTATTTTCACCACTTTCCCACCTAAAATTTGGGTGGTCTCTCTAACCAGGGTTATATGTATTTCAATATGAATCTATCATTTGGTACTGATTGTCTCTCCCTTAATACATTGTTGCTACTTCTTTATTTTGTCTATCACATGTACTTATAGCATGCATCATTGAACCTCATGACTCACATCCTGTAACTAATGCTTGTGAAGTTCCCACTGAATGAACTTGCTTTGTAGAATACAACTCTCTTTTAAGTAAGTTCATTCTCTTCTCTATTCAGTTGCCTAGAGCTGTTATTTCTGACAAAATCTCCTTGGAGTTACCCAAAGATTATGTGGTCTGATGGTCTTTAATAGCCCTTTTCTGGAATAACTTCCAACTTGCTTGTAGAGTTTTATCTCTCAAAAAACCATCTGCTGCTTCATCCAAGGATACTTTGTTATGAGGAAGTAAACCATCAAAGAATATGTCTACTAAATCAGTATTTGTAATGTTGTGGTGCAGACATCGAGCCAACAAATTTATAAATCTTGTCCAATATTCATGTAATGACTCTCCATCCTATTGTAGAATGTTTGTAATCTCTTTCTTTATCTGAGTTATGAAACATCCTTACTTTCGTACATCTTAGGGACTATTTGGTAGCATTTAGAACCACTTTCAAGGTCATTGAAGTCCAATTTCTCAATCTGGAGTTTTACTCTTATCGAGTACTGTTTACTGTGTAAATTCCAGATGAGTGACCTAATTTCGAAAAATCATAACTTATTCTAGAAAAATCGAAATGAAGTGGTTCAAATTGCCACATGAATCTAACCCAATTCTCTTTTAGGAAAAAATAACTCGTTGACCATTACTTGACCAAGTCAACGTCAGTAAATGTTACAACTTTACTGTTCATCCAGCGTGTTTCCCCTGAATTCAGCATTTTGGTAACTTTGATAATTTATATCTCCATGTGTAGACATCCAAATGAGGCATTCTATATATCAAATAGAAGCTTGGTATGTCTACTATTTACCATAAAAATATCATATATTTATTTAATCATTTACTATTTTTAATTATAGATCAAACATCACTATGTCATCATGAATTACTGTTTATGATGGCAAATTCCAGCACTCAACTTTACATACATATGCATACATCCATCACATATCAGTTAAATATGCCAAACAATACCTATTATTAAATAATAAGTTGTTATACATCAGGGCATGCACAAAATCCTCATATTTTTATTACATCTTTTCCTACCTGAAATCCGGTAGCATAACCGCTAGGCTTCATCTTTAAAAAGTAACTGATCTTGTACTGATTCGGTAATTCCCGTGAGAACTACCATTCTACGTAAGTATCCAGGAAAGACTGGATATACCAGCTAGGTCCACTCACTTCCAGCCTCCTTAGATAGTACCTACGTACAGTACGTATCAGCTCCTTTCTTCACTACTGCCATCTTGTCATAATTTCGGCAGCATAACGGCGTCTCTTAAAATTCTCAAACTTTACTTCGACATAACCTCCCTGTAATGGGTTATTTATTAGGATGAGATTCGGGGGAATCTCAGTAGCAACAATCATAACAATATATGTAATGCAGAGTACAGTGCTTGCTTGTGATTGTGTACAGATAAGTATGCTGCGTGCTTCCATGCTTAATAACATATGATCATAGCATTACAGCAGAGCTTCAGACATAACATATAAGACAACAATCCAACCAAACAATAGCACAATAAATCACAAAGACATTACATAAAAGCTAGGATTAGTTACTACCTGGCTAGCTTAGCAGAACTCTAGAATCTCTATACGGCTTCCAGCTCCGCCAGAACTTCCTTTCTTTCTTTCTCCTTCTCTCTCTTCTTTCTCTCTCTTTCTCTTGCAAAATAGTGGGATGATGAAAATGGGAGGGGGAGGGGGTATTTATACTTTTCATGGATGGCATTCTTGTAATTCTTAAGAACTCTGAACTTATGGCCATCGTTTTTCCTGGAATTTCTTATTTTCTTTTCTATTTATGACATCATCACCATGACATCATCCAAGGGACACCTCACAGGCTAGGTGGCGCAATGGTGGGCCCCACAGGACACCTCACCAGCTGACTCAGAGTTTCCAGAGAATTCCCGAGTCTTGCACCGGAATACACGGCTGAGATCGTGCCACGTGTCCTTCACCTTTTTCTTCTTCCTCTATGTTGACGCCATACGGAATCTTGTTGGCACCTTTCATGTCATCTAATGCTATCCAGATAAGTCCAGAACTTTATCTGATCACCTCCCCGGTCATCACACCAACCGAGTAACTTTATTTTATTGAAAAGTCACTTAAACATTATTTTAATGCCACTTTTTCTTACATTATTCATGGGCTACGTTTTTGGGCTTTGGAATGTCATCTTAGATCTCTGATCAAGCTCAAGTACTCTGATGGCTCAATTCCCAAGAACCATCTCTTGGTAAATTACCAAAATACCCTTGGTTCCTCTTTCTTTACTTTAATGAATCTAGGGGCATTATTATCTTTTCATACCTTACCAGAGTATTCTCTGACCCTGGTCAACTACCCAGATAACCTTTCTTAACTGTCTCACCTTAGCCAAATGACCAAAATACCCTTTACTCATTCTTTCACTATTTTATAACATAAGGGCATTTTCATCATTTCACACCTTTTTCCGAACAACGACTCCTTTTATCAGATAAACTGATATACTGAGTCTAGGCATCCCTTTGGGTCATAACAAGCATCTGACCGATGTCATCTGAGCTCATTCAGTCTCAATTTGAATACCGATAAATATCCTAATCGGATCTCCGGAGGTCACACACTCCCGTCTGAATTTACAAATTTGGTAATAACTTTTTCCACAGACTCCTTTCGGTATTCTGTCAGTTCCCTGACATCCGCCTCATCAGGACGTATCATCTTGTAATTTCTCACTTATATCTGAGGTCTAGGATATCCGATAATAATTTTTATAACTTTTTCCTTATCAGATAAATTTAAGCTCTCTGGAACTGTAATAAAATTCCTGTATTATACCAGATCAACCGGCATCACTTCCTCTTTCTACTGATGAGATTTGGGACTGAAATGCTTCCGGGCAGTGCTAAGCCATTTCTGGCTCATCTTTCCATAATTACACTTTTGCCCCTGAAACTTTTCTTCTTTCAATTAAGTCCCTTTCATTTGGCTAAAATTACACTTAAAGACCCCATATTTTTGTCTACTTTCTCTTTTAACCTTAAAGCTTTCATAACTTCACTTAAGTTCTTGCATTTTCTTCCTTTTTCAATTTAATCCCTTTCTTTACATAAATGACCATTATATCCCTAGGGACTTTCACTATTTACATATAAGTCCCTGGACTTTTGTAATATCCCTAATTTTTTGTACTGATTTATATGTACAGATTGAATGAAATATATGAATTATTTTTCAGGAAAAAGATGTGGTTATTTATGTAAGAAAGGGATTAAATTGAAAAAGAGAGGAAATGAAAGGACTTGATTGCAATTATGGAAAGGTTAAGGCTAAGAAGGAAAAGTAGACAAAAATGTGGGGACCTTAAGTGTAATTTTAGCCAAATAAAGGGGCTTAATTGAAAAGAAGAAAAGCTTCCGGGGCAAAAGTGTAATTATGAAAACCTGGACCGGAAATAGGCAAAAATAGTGATCGTACTCCGATCAGCCCCATATTCCACCAGTAGATCGGGCAAGTGACGCCGGGTAATCCAGATTAATACAGGAATTTTTCAAGACTCCAGATAGCCAAAATTGATCTGATAGTCTAAAAGTTATAAAAATTCCTACCGAATATCCTAGATTTTAGATATAAGTGAGAAATTACAGGATGATGCGTCCTGATGGGACGGATGTCAGGAAACTGACAGAATACCGATAGGACGTCTGTAGAAAAAGTTATTCACAAATTAGTAAATACAGACGGGAGTGTGAGGCCTCCGGGGATCCGATTAGGAAATTTATCGGTATTTAAAAAGGGACTGAATGAGTTCGGATGACTTCATTCAGATGACTATTATAACCCACAGGGATGCCTAAACACAGTAGGCCAGTGTATTTGGTAAAAGGACCCGGTGTCCGAGAATATGTATTAACGGTGTATGATAGATAAAAGGCTCGATGAACATTGCAAGAGGAAGATTTCTCGTAATACGTGCCATGAAAGTGATGGACCCTGAAAGGCCCAATAATGGCGCCATCAAAGGCCCAATAAGACTCTTGGACTGATAGGTGGGCCAGTGTCCTGCAGAACCCCGGAAAAGTGTAAAATTACGAAAATGCCCCTGTGTAGTACTAAAGGGGTAGTAGGTGTATGAAGGGCATTTTGGTCATTCTGGATAGGCCTAGAAGCCAAGACATACACAGGTAAGGTTAACCAGAGTCAGTATATGCCCTGATAGGGTACAGAAAGGTGTAAAATGATGATTTTACCCTTAGAGTTAAGATAGTGCACGAAAGGGCACCCAGGGGTATTTTGGTCATTTCGCAGGGGATTTGTAATTGAGTTTAGACCCAATATAAAAGTGTTAATGATATAAATGACCCAGATACTAAATTCAGAAAATAGCTCAGTTTTCGAGGAGACGGACCGGGCCGGTACCGGATTGGACCGAAAATCTTCCAGAAGGCTTCTTGCTCTTCAAATTGAGCCATGTGATAAATGTGAGGGGTGAGGTGTCCCCTTAAGTGTCCCTTGATGATGCAGTAAAGAGGAATAAAGAAAAATAGGAAATTCTGGAAAAACCAGGACCATAAGTTCAGATGGCTTCAAAATTACGAAAATGCCATCCATTAAAACTATAAATACCCCTTAGCTCTTCATTCATCATGGCCAAGGAGCATTTTAGAGAGATAAGGAAGTTCTTGAGAGAGAAAGTGAGAGAAAGAAAGAAGAAAGGAAGTTCTGGTGGAGTTGGAAGCAGTATAGAGGTTCTGGAGTTCTGCTAAGCTTTTAAGGTAGTAACTAATCCTAGCTTTTATGTAATGTCTTTGTGATTGGTTGTGCTATTGTTCGGTTGGATTGTTGTCTTATATGTTATGCTTTAAGCTCTATTATAATGCTATGATCATATGTTATTGAATATAGAAGCACGCAGCATACTTATCTGTACACAGTCACAAGCAAGCACTGTCACTCTGTATTACATATATTGTTATGATTATTACTACTGAGATTCCCTCGAATCTCATCCCAAATAACCCATTACAGGGGATGCTATGTCGAAGTAATTTTTGGAAATCTTGAAAGACGGCGTTATGCTGCCGAAATTCTGGTAAAGTGGTAAATAAAGGAACTGATACGTACTGTGTACGTAGGTATTGTCTAAGGAGGCTGGTAGTGAGTGGACTTAGCCGCTTCATCCAATCTTTCCTGTGTACTTACGTAGAATGGTAGTTCTCACGAGAATTACCGAATCGGTACAAGATCAGTTACTTTCTCAAGACGAAGCATAGCCGTTGTGCTGCCGGATTTCAGGCAGAAAGGATGTATTAGAAATATGAGAATTTTGTACAGGTTATGATATATAACAACTTGTTAATTATTAATGAGTATTGTTTGGCATGCTTGACTGATATATGATGGATGTATGCATATGTATGCAAAGTTGAAATGCTGAAATTTACCACTATGAACAGTAACATGCGGTGACCTAATGATATTTGACCCATGATTAAAAATAGTAAATGGATAAAATATTTATGGTAAATATTAGACATATTAAGCTTCGATTTGATATATAGTATGTCTCGTTTGGATGTCTACACATGGAGATATAAATTATCAAAGTTGGGACCAGAATGCTGGATTTAGGGGAAAACGTTGGATGAACAGTAACATTATAATGTTGACCTATGTTGTCTTGGTCAAAGAATGAGCAATGAGTGATTTTTCCCTAAAAGATAATCGTGTTAGCTTCATGTATCAATTAGAACCGCTTCATTTAAATTTTTCTATAATTAATTATGATTTTTCGAAGTCAGATCACTCATCTAAAATTTACACAGTGAACAGTACGTGAGAAGAGAAAAATTCCAGATTGAGAAATTGGACTTCAATGACATTGAAAATGGTTCTAAATGCTAACAAATGATCCCTAAAATGTACGAAAGTAAGGACGTTTCAACTTTCACTTATTTATAGTTTAGTCCCTAAAAACCCTCTGTGTGTTTCTGGGATTTCTGCTCAAAGGGGTCTGGTAGCCTATCTATTTTAGGCTATTTTTTGAGTCTCTGGGCCTGAAAATTGGGATATTACAAGTTATCTGAAAGGACGGGAAGAATTGTTCTAAAAATTTTGTCTTCAATTGATCCTATGTAATAGTAGAGAAATAATTTGGTAGATTATATAACCACACCTTAGCCTTCTTTTCCATCGTGAAATGGAAACACCTCCTTAAGACGTCATCCAGTGTAGTCATTAAAGGCTTCATCGAAGAGCAAATAATATGCATGGTTTGTAAGTGTCGATGTGGACATTCTCTTGTAAAACCATGAAATTTAGGTAAGGCTGCAATTAAAGCTCATTTAATTTCAAAATTTGCCTCTTCAGTGTAAAAACCATAAGGATCATAATTCACATGAGAATGATTTATTTCCCTCACACTTCTATTATCGTCTCCATTATTTTGTATTTTATTCTCTCCTTGTCTTTATGCCTATTATGATTAATCTCACCCATATTAGAAATCTCTAATGGAATCTCTAAATTAAGTCCAATTTCATATCCCAGGACACTAAAGGATGAACTAGATTCTATTGATCTCCCTTCTTCTTCAGCTATAACTTCACTAGTTCCTTGTTCTCTAAATTCTCTTCTTAGTTTCCTAAGTTACCTCTTAATTTTAGGATCAAAAGGAACTAATGGTTCAGTTCTTCTATATATGCAACATAGAAACAATCAGGAAGAATCAAGCAAGCAATCAAAATTAGACATAGAAGTTTCACAGCAGAAAAATTAATTTGTCATGACAAAAAGATGTTCAGGTCGCGACTCTTGATCACAGAGAGCAAAAACTCCTAAAAATAGATCTCCAGTCACGACAAATGATGCCAATAGTTATGTCTAAATTTCATAGAGAGTAAAACTCTCAAACTAGTTGCAACAAAAAGTTCTTAAGGTCATGACTGACGCTCACAGAGAGCAATCAAATACTTCAATGAAATAATTTGGTCGCAACTCAACAAATAATTGGTCGTGACATAAAATCATAGAGAGTAGTTTTGCAGAAGCTTGGAAAAATACAGAATGCTATGCAATGATACAAATGCCAAAGTGAAAGAAAATAAGATATTTGTTTCTATTTCTGAAAATTTTTATGCTATGAAATGAAAACTACAAAAACTAAAACTCAATCTAAAAGAATGACTAGGCTAATAATGCAATCAACAACCAATTGCTAAGGAACCATTTTACTGGCTCCCCGGTGTAACATCCCGATTTTTAGTCTAGGAGATCGGGACAGTTCATCTAGGTCCAAGATGAGGAATGTGAGAAATATCCTAAGTCTTAAGCCTAGGAATTCTGCAGGTAGCTTGATATGGGCTGGCTCCTGTGTAAGATAACCTGATATGGATGAGTTATTGAAAGAGAATTTCTAGACCTTAAGATGAGGGATGAGAAGTTGAGCAATGAGGCCAGAAAGAGAATGCAGGGGCAAAATCGTAATTATGGGAAAGATCGGGCTGGTAGCCGATGAGTACCATATTTTGCCAGAAAATAGAGAAAATTATGCTGATCATTTCACTGAACTGTGAAATGTGCATACGAGGTCTCTATGAGTATGAAAGAATTATGGAAAGTTTAAGGACAAAAAGGTGGGGTCCTTAAGTGTAATTTTAGCCAAATAAAAAGGGACTTAATTGAAAAGAAGAAAAGTTCCTTGGGGCTAAAGTGTAATTAAAGAAAGTCAGGCCGGAAGTGGTTTGGACTATCCGACGGCATTTCAGTCCCGGATTTCACCGGTAGAGAGAGCAAGGGACGCTCGGTAATCTGGCTTAATACAGGAATTTTTGGAGACTCCAGATAGCCAGAAATGGACTGATCGTCCAAAAGTTATAAAAATTCATACCGGATATCCTAGATTTCAGATCTAGGTGAAAAAATACAGGATGATGCGTGTTTATGGGGCGGATGTCAGGAAACTGACAGAATACCGATAGGAGGCCTGTAGAAAAAGTTATTCGCAAATTAGAAAATCCAGACGGGAGTGTTGGGCCTCCGGGTATCCGATAGGAAAATTTATCGGTATTTGAAAATGGACTGAATGAGTTCAGATAACCTCGGTCAGATGACTGATATGACTCACAGGGATGCCTGAACACCGCAGGCCAGTGTATCGGACAGAAGGAGCCGGTGTCCGGATATGTGTATAAACGGTGAAAAATAGATTAAATATTCAATAATTATTAACAGGGGAAGATTCCTCGTAATGCGTGCCATGAAGGTAATGGACCCTGAGAGGCCCAATAATGGCGCCAACAAGGCCCAGTAAGACACTTGGACTGATAGGTGGGCCAGTGTCTGGCAGAACCCCGGAAAAGTGTGAAATTACGAAAATGCCCCTGTATTGTACTAGAGGGGTAGTAGATGTATGAGGGCATTTTGGTCATTCTGGACAGGCCCAGGAGCCAAGGCACATACAGATAAAGTTACTTAGAGTTAGTATATGCCCTGACAGAGTACAGAAGGGTGTGAAATGACGATTTTACCCTTAGGGTTAAAATAGTGCAAGAAAGGGCACCCAAGGGTATTTTGGTAATTTGCCGAGGGATGTTTCTTGGGAATCGAGCCATCAGAGTACTTGAGCTTGATCAGGATCCAAGATAACATACCCATAGCCCAAAAACGTAGGCCCAGTGATATGTGAGAAAAAGTGGCATTAAAATACTATTTTAATGCTGTTTCAATAAAGTAAAGTTACTCGGTCGGCACGATAACCGAGGAGGTGATCAGATAAAGTCTGGGACTTATCTGGATAGCATTGGAAGGCGTGAAAGGTCCCTTCCAGGTGCCACATGGCGCAATCTTAGAGGCAGAAGAAAAGTTGAGGACACGTATTACGGTGTAAGACTCTGGACCGGTACTGGATTGGACTGAACTGCTGAGTCAGCTGATGAGGTGTCCAGGAATTGTGACATGTGAAGAATGTGGCGATGAGGTGTCCCGGTGAGGTGTCCTGGATGATGTCATGCATGATGCAGTAAAAAGGAATAAAGAAAATAGGAAAATCCAGGAAAAACCAGGACCACATGTTCAGATGGCTTTAAAATTACAGAAATGCCATCCATTAAAGCTATAAATACCCCCTTCCCCTCCCATTTTATGCATCCCACGTTTTTGGCAAGAAAAGAGAGAGAAAGAAGAGAGAGAAGGAGAAAGAAAGAAAGAAAGGAAGTTCTGGTGGAGTTGGAAGCAGTATAGAAGTTCTGGAGCTCTGCTTTTGAGGTAGTAACTAATCCTAACTTTTATGTAATGGCTTTGTGATTTGTTGTGCTATTGTTTGGTTTGATTGTTGTCTTATATGTTATGCTTGAAGCTCTATTACAATGCTATGATCATATATTATTGAATATGGAAGCACGCAGCATACTTATCTGTACACAATCATAAGCAAGCACCGTCACTCTGCATTACATATATTGTTATGATTATTGCTACTGAGATTCCCCCGAATCTCATTCCCATATATAACATTACAGGGGAGGTTCTGTCAAAATAAAATTTGGAAATCTTAAGAGACGCCGTTATGCTGCCAAAATTCTGGCAACGAAGAGGGAACAAAGAGAGAAACTGATACGTATTGTGTACGTAGGTGCTGTCTAAGGAGGCTGGAAGTGAGTGGACCTAGCCGGTTCATCCAGTCTTTCCTGGGTACTTACGTAGAATGGTAGTTCCTACGGGAATTACCGAATCGGTACAAGTTCGGTTACTTTCTACAGAAGGAATTTAGCAGTTATGCTGCCGGATTTTAGACAGGAAAAGATGTAATAGAAATATGATAATTTGCTGTATGCCTTGTTGTATGACATTTTATTATTTAATAATAAATGTTGTTTGGCATGTTCAATTTGTGAATGGGGAATTAAGGGAGAAATTCGCAGGTCTTGAGGTAGCAGTGCTCTGACCTCAGTTTGACCTAGTAAACGAAGGAGTTTGGCTATTAAATTTGGCAGGCTAGTCGTACACATCTGGGGCATTACGTGGATAGGTAATAAGCCTTGTTTGGATGTGTAGAATGAGATTAATAAGTTTTCAAATTAAAGGTCTAGAATAAGGAACTTTAGAGTAAAATTTTGAATTTCTGGGCTTAAGTTAAGATATAATCAAGCTAATGTTGCTTCCGCAAGTGTACTCTGAGGAGTCTAAGGGAGGATGTTTCACCCGGTAATGGCTCCATTGAAAGGATCGGATTGTCTCTGTTCAGTCCATCAAGATAATGATTGCACCCAATAATGTAGTATAAGGCATAACCCTATAGTTCTTTTCAAAGAGCCTTTTTATTGGAATCCTAGCAAATTGATGAACAAAGCCATTGAAAACCTGAGTAAAAGCATGGGTTTTGGGTTTGATAGAACATTGATGCAATAAAATAAGAGTGCAGTAAAAGTAGATGTTTTTGATATTTTTGATAAATGTTAAAATAGTGAAACGTATAAGAGAAATATGATGAAAACGCCTCTTGATGATGAAAATAAAGTTCTCCTTGCTCTTAATTTGAATATGGCAGTTATGAAATCACTAAGTCTTAAATAAAACCTCAATCAATCGATTGAGTCCAATGCATTAATGGTTCTTAAACTCCTTTGATCAAAGCTAGTTTAAAAACTACTTAATGCAATTTTAAAAACCACTTAGTGTATAATTAAATTAGATGATGATAATGCCCTCAAATGGTTATTAATCAATAAGCATATACTTCAAGCAATCGAATTAAACACCAATAATCATTGATAATTATCCAATTAACCAGAAATTAAAACTTAAATATTTATATTAAAATTAGCAATCACATCATCCAATATTAATTACAATTATTTAATCAGAGAATTAATTGATCGATAAATCAAACTTATACAAATCCTAAACTCCCTAAATGTACAGTTCTCAAAACATGTACAAGTGCAGATTAAGATAGAAATTTCTCTATTATCGTCCATAAGCTCAAACTATGATGTCCATCACCGAGAGGCTAAGAAATCTAGCCCTCATAGCTTCGACCATGCTGCTATCACGATTTGAGGTTGGTACCGTGAGAAAAGCAGAAGAAAGGTGATAGAAAGATGAATAGAAGGGTGTGGGAATGAAATAATCAGTGCATAGATGGAGAAAATTATGGAAATATGAAAAAAAAATAGAAGATTGGATTAGAAGTTGAAGAGAGAAGTTGAGAGGATGAGATGAGACTGTTCTTGGCCAAATCTAGCAGCAAAAATGCTCCCCCTCGTGGCTGCTGGCATCCTTTCTTTAATTGCAGAATGACCTAAAAAAATGTACAACTTCACTAATTGTCTCTTTTAGTCGCGACCAGATCCACATGTTGGTTGCGACCTGTAAATGTAGAAAAAACTTCCCAAAAGAAATGAGGCCGCGACTAAATATCACAGAAGCTGGCTTCCTCGATTTGTCCTCTTTGTTTTGTGATTTCTTATCTGCTCTATTTTGGGTCTTTAAGTTTCTTACATATGCCTATAAAATAAAACCAAAAACTCCTTTTAAAGATCAAGCAGATCAAAGAATAAAATATTTCTAATTTGGAAGAAATAATTGACCATTTTAGCCTTTCATAAGTACATTGCCAAGAACAATCATATATTACCATAATAGCTCAATTATAGGCATAAAATGAAGGTAAAAGTGTCACCAAACCCTTGAAATTGCCAAAGAAACTATATACAATTTATATCTTATCATCCTCTTACATACATTTTGGAAGATTTTGCCTACAGGAAATACATTGTTCAACAACTCGAGAAATTCTCTGTCAAACTGGAACGAGTCCAACCATTTCTTGATTTCAAGTTCATTAATTGCAACACAAACTTCAATCTTGTATACTTATCTTTACTCCCCAGGTATAATGGTGTAATATCCCAAATTTTCTGTACTGATTTGTATGTACAGATTGAATGAAATATATGAATTATTTTTCAGGAAAAAGATGTGGTTATTTATGTAAAGAAAGGGATTAAATTGAAAAAGAAAGGAAATGAAAGGACTTGATTGTAATTATGGGAAATCTAAGGCTAAGAAGGAAAGGTAGACAAAAATGTGGGGTCTTAAAGTGTAATTTTAGCCAAATAGAGGGACTTAAGTGCAAAGAAGAAAAAGTTCCCTGGGGCTAAAGTGTAATTAAAGAAAATTTGGTCAAAAGTAGTTTGGACTGCCAAAAAGCATTTCAGTCCCAGATCTCACCAGTAGAGAGAGCAAGTGATGCTGGGTAATCTAGCTTAATACAGGAATTTTTCAAGACTCCAGATAGCCAAAATTGATCTAATAGTCTAAAAGTTATAAAAATTCCTACCGGATATCCTAGATTTTAGATATAAGTGAGAAAATACAGGATGATGCGTCCTGATAGGGCGGATGTTAAGAAACTGACAAAATACCGATAGGAGGTCTGTAGGACAAGTTATTCACAAATTAGCGAATACAAACGGGAGTGTGAGGCCTCCGGGGATCCGATTAGGAAATTTATCGGTATTTAAAAAGCGATTGAATGAGTTCGGATGACCTCAGTTGGATGACTGTTATAACCCACAGGGATGCCTAAACACAGTAGGCCAGTGTATCTGGTAAAAGGACCCGGTGTCCGGGGATGTGTATTAACGGTGTATAATAGCTAAAATATCGATGAACATGAACGGGGGGAAGATTCCTCGTAATGTGTGCCTTAAAGGTGATGGACCCTAAAAGGCCCAATAATGGAGCCATCAAAGGCCTAGTAAGACTCTTGGACTGATAGGTGGGCCAGTGTCCAGCAGAACCCCAGAAAAGTGTGAAATTACGAAAATGCCCCTGTATAGTACTAAAGGGGTAATAGGTGTATGAAGGGCATTTTGGTCATTCTGGACAGGCCTAGAAGCCAAGACATACACAGGTGAGGTTAACCAGAGTCAGTATATGCCCTGACAGGGTACAGAAAGGTGTAAAATGATGATTTTACCCTTAGGGTTAAGATAGTGCAAGAAAGGGCACGCAGGGGTATTTTGGTCATTTCGTAGGGGATTTGTAATTGAGTTTAGACCCAGTATAAAAGTGTTAATGACATAAAGGACCCAGATACTAAATTTAAAGTCAGAAGACATAATATGGATTTTCAAAAAAAATGGATTTAGAAAATAGTCCAGTTTTCGAGGAAACAGACCCGGCCGGTACCGGATTGGACTGGAAAGCTTCCAGAAGGCTTCTTGCTCCCTCAAATTTTTCCATATGAAGAATGTGAGGTGTCCCCTTAGGTGTCCCTTGATGATGCAGTAAAAGGGAATAAAGAAAAATAGGAAATTCTAAAAAAACCAGGGCCACAAGTTCAGATGGCTTCAAAATTACGAAAATGCCATCCATCAAAACTATAAATACCCCCCATGCTCTTCATTCATCAACGACCAAGCAAGAATAAGAGAGAGAAAGAAGTTCTTAGGAGAGAAGGAGCAAGGAAGAAGGAAGAAAGGAAGTTCTGGCGGATTTGAAAGCAGTATAGAGATTCTAGAGTTCTGCTAAGCTTTTAAGGTAGTAACTAATCCTAGCTTTTATGTAATGTCTTTGTTATTGGTTGTGCTATTGTTTGGTTGGATTGTTGTCTTATATGTTATGCTTGAAGCTCTATTAGAATGCTATGATCATATGTTATTGAATATGGAAGCACGCAGCATACTTATCTGTACACAATCACAAGCAAGCACTGTCACTCTGCATTACATATATTGTTATGATTATTATTACTAAGATTCCCCCGAATCTCATCCCAAATAACCCATTACAGGGGAGGCTATGTCGAAGTAAATTTTGGAAATTTTGAAAGACGCCGTTATGCTGCCAAAATTCTGGCAAAGTAACAAAGAAAGGAACTGATATGTACTGTGTACGTAGGTACTGTCTAAGGAGGCTGGAAGTGAGTGGACCTAGCCGGTTCATCCAGTCTTTCCTTGGTACTTACGTAGAATGGTAGTTCTCATGGGATTTACCGAATCGGTACAAGATCAGTTACTTTCTAACGACGAAGCATAGCCGTTGTGCTGCCGGATTTCAGGCAGAAAGGATGTATCAGAAATATGAGAATTTTATACATGTTATGATGTGTAACAACTTATTAATTATTAATGAGTATTGTTTGGCATGTTTGACTGATATATGATGGATGTATGCATATGTATGCAAAGTTGAGTGCTGAAATTTACCTCTATGAATAGTAACATGTGGTGACCTAATGATGTTTGACCCATGATTAAAAATAGTAAATGGATGAATAAATGTATGAAATTTTTATGGTAAATAGTAGACATATTAAGCTTCAATTTGATATATAGTATGCCTCGTTTGGATGTCTACACATGGAGATATAAAATATTAAAGTTGGGACCAGAATGCTGGATTTAGGGGAAAACGTTGGATGAACAGTAACATTATAACATTGACCTACGTTGACTTGGTCAAAGAATGAGCAATGAGTGATTTTTCCCTAAAAGATAATTGAGTTAGCTTCATGTAGCAATTGGAACCACTTCATTTCATTTTTCTATAATTAATTATAATTTTTTGAAGTCAGGTCACTCATCTGGAATTTACACAGTGAACAGTACACGAGAAGAGAAAAATTCCAGATTGAGAAATTGGACTTCAATGACCTTGAAAGTGGTTCTAAATGCTACCAAATGATCCCTAAAATGTACGAAAGTAAGGACGTTTCAAATGGCGCCTCTACATCACTGCATAAACTTCACATATCGGAGAGAACTGTGGAAAGGACTTAGCCCCAATATCACGAACCATACCTAAAATTCTATCCCAAAAGTTATTATTCACAACTTTCTCATTTCCAAACAAAGGAGCCATTATAATTTTACTATGCCATAACCAATTTGTATACCTTAAGTTCATCCCATCATAGATAAGATACTCTCTTATATTAGGAATACTCAATTGGTTACTGTTTAACACTTGACACAATGACAAAAATACAATACATCCTTTTTCTTAGGTGCATTCCTCTTAACAAATTTAAGAAACCTTTCAACCCTATCCTTATATTCCTTACTAATTCTCCTACCTTCACTACTAGAAAAAAGCCCTATGATGAGCAGGTCGGATTGTCGCCTTCCTACCCATCAAAATAAGCTATGTTTGCACCCAATAATATAGTATAAGGCACAACCCTATCGTTCTTCTCGTGAAGCTTTTCTTTTGGAGACCTAGCGTATTGGTGTCAAATCTATTAAAAACCTGAGTGAAAGCAAAATGGTTTTGGGGTTTGGTTGATTTTTGATGCAATGAAATAAAGGTGTAGTAAAGTAAATGTTTTTGACTTTTTGATTAAGATGCAAATGCATTGGTTTGTGAAAGAAGTATGTGATGATAGACTCTTGATGATGAAAGCGTATCTATCCTTGCTCTTAATTTGATATGGAGATTTCCAAATCACTAAGTCTTAAACAAAATCTCAATCGATCGATTAAGTCCAGAGCATTAATATTCCTTAAACTCCTTTGATCAAAGCTAGTTTAAAAACTCTTAATGCACTATTAAAATCCACTTAGTGTGTAATTCAAATTGGATGCTGCAAATGCCCTCGAATGGTCATCGATCTATAAACCCTAGATTTCAAGCAATCGAATTAATTAGCAATGGTCGTTGATAACATTTCGACTATCTTAAAATTGAAATTGGAATATTATATTAAAAACAACATTCAAAGCATCCAAAGCAATTACAATTGTTCTAATCTTTGAATAATCAATCGAGATTCAATTCCCTTGTTCATATAATGAAACCCTAGATCTAGCAGAATCAAAACATGAAAGAAGAGGCGTAGATCAAAATAGAAAACTCCCCGTGTAGTCCATGAGCTCAATATCAGATCCATCACCAAGAGACTAAGGATTTAGCCTCTCATGACTCCTATTGTTCTACAATCGCTGTCCCAGTATGATGCCATAGAGAAAACAGAAGGTGAGATGACGAGATGAAGGATGAGATATATGTAGGTAGTAGAAAGGGTGTAGAGAGAGTTTGAGCACTGCTTCTTAGCCTAATCAGGTCAACAACCAGCCTCCCTTAGGTCTACGGTTTCCCTCTCCTTTTAATAGCAGCTTGACCTAATCAGAAACGTGCAGCTTTACGACTGTCTTCTTTGGTCACGACCTGTAAACGCAGAGAAGCTTCCCACGAGAAATTAGGTCGCGACCTGTGGACACTTTGGTCGTGACTGAAACACACAGAAGCTGCTTCCTTGCTTTGATTCTCTGTCTTGTGATTTCTTTTCTGCTCATATTAGTCCTTGCTCCTCTAAAATACCTACAATTCAAAACCAAAGCTCATTGTAAAAGTCTCACCAGAAAGGGAATAACTTATATGCAAGTTAGAGGAGTTATTTTACCATTTTACTCTTAAAACAACATATTGCCAAGCCAATTATGTATTACCACAAAAGCACAATTACAGGCATAAACTGAATGATAAAGTTATTATAAAACCCTGAAGACAATTAGTTCACCATCTTTTTGGTAATACAAAAGTGATAATATGAGCAATGCCAAGTAATCAACTACTAAATGAAATCAACCTTAACTGTATGATCGCAATAGATTCTCTCTAAGGATGTAAGTGTTTAGTTCTCTATATCCTCTCATTGTTAGGGTTCTTTCACTCAGATTCAAATTGGAAAACATCCTACAATATGCTTGTAATGACTCTAAATCTTAGTAACCATATAACATTTATGCAAAAAAATCAAGAGGTCTTTTAGGGGTAAAATGATGTAGATAGGCCACGTGGAATGGAATCTGAAGGGTAGAAAGTACTATATGTATTGAATAGAGAATATATAGCATGAATTCATGCCTTCCAAGATGTATAGGTGATAATTATGCTAATAGGAGTTGGTAATAGTGACTTCTTCACTTCTCTTTTCTTTTTTTTTCTTTTCATTATTTCTTTCTTCAATTTTTCTTGCACTCTCTTTTTTTCTTCTTTTTTTCCGTGCAATATGCTCTTTTTCTCTTCTTTTTATTTGGCACCTTATATATAGAAGGTGTAGCACAACATCACAATAATAATGAGTTTTGACATGAGTAACAAGTTTATTTTGAAAAGATGTTCATGCATATATAACTTTCTATGATGGCAAAAGAAAAGTGATGGGCTCAAAAGGGGGTGACTACGGATATAATATGTGATGGGCTTGTGTTTGGGGTAAACGGGTTTAGAAATGAATGCCTCTATCATTTTCAATAACTTAAATGTGCAAGTAATTCTCAACTCAGAGCCAAGACAAGTTCTAGAGGATATAAACCAATTGAATAATCACTCAATATGGGAATTAAGGCCGAGAATCCTTGCAACTAAGGTTTTAATCTAAATTGCTCATAAGCTAAAGTCTCAAGCACTGTTCATTATTCACTAGGCATTACAACACTTATCACAACTAAAATCCCTCTTAAATGATGATTAAAAGTTTCAAAGTAATCACTTAGAATCATGCAATAATCCTAAATCTAACAGCAACAACTTAAGTGTTTCCAATTCAATTTCCAAGAAATTTAAACAAAAAAATTAAGTATAAAGATCGTTTCTGTAAACTCTTTATGCAAAAGGTTGAAAAGCAATAGGGCAATGAATCATTAATAAAGCACATTAGTAGTTCAAAAGGAATCCTTCTACACAGCATTGCACAAAGCAAAGAGAAGGTATTTAGACATTTACGTACTCAGGTCGCGACCTAAAACAATCAAGGTCGCGACCAAATTCCACAGTGAGCGCAGGCTCTAAACTTCCACAACTAGTCGCGACCAGAAAAGGTTCCTGTCACGACGCAAATTCACAGAGAGGTGTAGTCGCTACCTAAAGACACTAGCGTCATGACCGAATAACACAGAGAGCATATTAAGTCCAAAATTCCATTCTAGGTCGGGGCTAAAACAGTGAAGGTAGTGACCATAGTTCACAAAGACTACCATGTGATAGTTTTCAAAACCCAAAGCGTCTTTTATACATAAGATTTTGTCAGCTAACCACAAAATAGTTTAGAATGGGGGTCCAATTTTCAGCAATTCATCACATATTGAGATCAAAAACCAAAAACTTTATGATGAAAGATTGGATTTATTAAAGAAGTTTTACATTAATTAGCACAGAAACAAGAACAACTCCCCCACACTTAAACTTGACAATTTCCTCACTGTCAACAAGGATATAGAAATCACAAAACTATACAAGGTCAACTAGCTTCAACACAACAGGCAAATATATACTCAATGCAAATTTGACAATGAAGCTCGCAGTCACATTCCAATTATACAGAGCAATACAAGTAAAGTAAAAATGACATGATGGGTAAGCTATAGCATGCAATTGAGTTTGTTGAAGGGCCCAGAATAGAAGCAATAAATAAATAAACCATGGACAGCACAGGAGTATTGTGCAAAACAGAAGTAAACCAATAATAAATAGAAATAAACTAAAAATAAACACTATCCTACTGAAGCATCCCTTTCCAATCATCAAACCAACATATCAAACATATAGCATTGGAGAAACTTGCAAAAGGTAAGAGATAGGAAAGGGACAACCTGGCCTCAAGATGGCAAAATGGATTCCTCATAAAGTTTCAAGAGGTAGCTATTTGCTTGGAAGAATTTGCCCGTCGCCTCCTTTTTCAACTCGATCATCCCAAAGTCGTGGGCTTTGACAACTTTGTAAGGTCTATCCCAGCTACTTTTGAATTTGCCATGTTTGAACTTGAACCGAGCTTGGTACCTTAGCACTCTATCACCTTCCTTAAACCTCTTCCTCAGGATATGGACATCATGGAATGCCTTTGTCTTTTGTTTATAGATTTCAGAGCTGCTGTAGGCATCCAATCTAATTTCTTCTAGCTCTTGAATCTACAATAACTGTTCTGAATTGGCTTCTACCAGGTCCTCATTGCAAGCCTTCACAGCCCAAAATATTTTGTGCTCAATTTCCACAGGCATGTGGCAAGCTTTCCCAAAAATTATCCTATAAGGGGATATGCCGAGAGGGGTTTTAAAAGCTGTCTTGTAGGCCCATAAAGCATCGCCAAGTCTCAAGTTCTAATCCTTATTGGATAGTTTAACAATCTTTTCTAAAATATGCTTTATCTCCCTATTAGAAATCTTTGCTAGACCATTAGTTTGAGGGTGGTATGGGGTTGAGACCTTATGAGTGACACCATATTTTGCCAATAAGCTATTAATTAACTTATTGCAAAAATGGGTGCCTTGATCACTGATTACTGCTTTTGGTACTCCAAATCTACTAAAGATATGAGACCTTAGAAACTTAGAGACCGTTTGGGCATCATTTATTCTTGTAGGGATGGCCTCTACTCACCTAGACAAATAGTCTATAGCCAATAAGATGTAATGAAACCCTACTGAAGGTGGAAAAGGTCCCATGAAATCTATTCCCCAAACATAAAAAATCTCACAAAACAACTTTAGGTTGTTGTGGCATCTCATGCCTTTCACTAATCCCCCTAAATCTTTGGCACCTATCACAGGCTCTACAAAACTCAAAAGCATCTTTAAAAAGGGAAGGTCAATAAAAACCAAATTTAAGGACCCTCCGTGCTGTCTATTTCCCCCCAAAATGGCCACCACATACCCATAAATGGCAAGCTTCTAGGACTGATTTGTGATATTGGTCTGGGACACATCGTCTCAATACTTAATCTAAGCACAACCTCCACAGAAAAGGTTTGTCCTAAATGAAGTATTTAGATTCACTCTTGAGCTTCTGGGCCAAAAATCTAGTCAAATGAGAAGGGATTTGGCCAGTTTCAATGAAGTGAACTAAATGAGATTACCAAGGTTCCACAATAGCAACCAAACAAAGAGATTGATCAGAGAAAGAATCACAAATAAGATCAGAACTGAGTACTCCCCTGGTCTCTGTTGGTCATCTGCTTAGATGATCTGCAACATGATTCACATTACTAGCTCGATCCCTCACTTCTATATTGAACTCTTGAAGCAGTAGCATCCATCGTAGAAGCCTTGGTTTAGATTAGGTTTATGGAACAAATACTTAACAGCTGCATAATCTGTGTACACAACAACTTTAGAGTTAACGAGATAAGTTCTGAATTTATCTAAAGCCACTACGATTGCAAATAATTCTTTCTCAATAGTGGTGTAATTAATTTGAGTAGCGTTAAGTATTTTTGAGGCATATGCAATCACTCTAGATACATTACCTTCCTTTTGACTTATCATAGCTCCCACAGCATAATTGGAAGCATCACATGATAGTACAAAAGGAAGATCCCAATTTGGTGAAGTTAGGATAGGTGGAGAAACCAACCTATCCTTCAATTTTTCAAAAGCCTCTTTGCAATCAGTAGAGAAAATAAAGTCAGTGTCTTTTTGTAGAAGCTTTGAGAGTGGTAAAGCAATTTTGATAAAATCTTTAATGAATCTTCTCTAAAATCCAACATGCCCTAGAAAAGATCGAAGTTCTTTTAAATTTGTGGGGTAGGGCAATGAGGAGATTACTTCAATTTTTGCTTTATCCATCTCAATTCCTTTGCTAGATATAAGATATCTAAGTACTCTTCCACGATCAACCATGAAATGGCACTTTTCAAAATTCAAAATCAATTTTTTCTTAATACATCTAGCAAGGATTCTATTAAGGCTCTCAAGACACTCATCAAAAGAATTACCATATACAGTAAAATCATCCATGAACACATCCATGCATTTTTCAATGAAATCAGCAAATATAGAAAGCATACAATGCTAAAATGTTCCAGGAGCATTACACAAACCAAATGGCATTCTTTTATAAGCATATGTACCAAAAGGACATGTAAATGTGGTCTTTTTTTGGTCCCTCGGGTCTCTGGGAATCTAGAAGTACCCTGAATACCCATCTAGGAAATAGTAATGACTTTTCCTACTAATCTCTCAAGCATTTGATCAATAAAAGGTAACGGAAAATGATCTTTCCTAGTAGAGTCATTCAACTTCCTATAGTCAATACAAACCCTCCATGAATTTTGCACTATAGTAGGTATCAACTCATTATTCTCATTTTTTACCACTGTCAGTCCGCTCTTTTTAGGCACCACATGTACAGGGGATACCCATTCACTATCTAAAATAGCATATATGATTCCTGCTTTTAACAACTTACTAATCTCCTTCCTAACCACATCAGAGATCAATGGGTTTAGTCTCCTTTGGGATTGTTTAATCGGCTTAAAGTCTTCACTCAGCAAAATCCTATGAGTGTAAACAGTAGTCAGCTAATTGCCAACCCAGAGCTTCCTTATTCCTCCCAAGCACCCCTAATAGCCTAGACACTTCACTAACAGTTAAAGAACTATAAATTATTACTGGCAATTTTGAGTCTGGCTCAAGATAGGCATACTTTAGTTTAGGAGGCAATTCTTTTAACTCTAAATCTGGGGGTTGGACAACAGAAGGAATAAGATAGGTACAATCATTCAAATTTGAAATAGTCCCTTTCATAGATTCTTGGAGGTTGCTCATGTTTGGTTTATCAGGACACTTTGCCTTGCCCTTGGTCTCTTCAGAAGTTGCACCAAGCTTCAGTTGGTCCACAGTTACAACATGGTTGTGATCACCGTCTCTCGTACCTGCATCATTGGTATAGATCAAATCATTCAAGAATTTTAAAGTATGTGAAGTAATTTTTTATTGTGAGTAAGGAGAAGTAGGATTAGAAGATATTAGCCCTTTAACCAAAATAGTGGAGCATGGAACTGGATGTCTGGAGAAGTCACTGGTTGCTTCTTCCATTTTGGTCGAGACCTATCAGGTTTATCTTCAACTTCTCGTCGTGACTCAAGCTCACAGAGACTGTCTTTGGAATATTTGGTCGCGACCTCCTCATCTACTCGTCGCGACTGGACGTCTCTGGAGTTTTTAGTCGTAACCCATGTGTCTTCTAGTCGCGACTCTATTTCAAATATAGGTTTCCCTTCAACAGACTGATATATGGTCGTGACCTCTTCATCATCACGTTGTGACTAGTAGTCTCTGGAGTTGACATTCTCGACCATAACGTCTTCTTGTTGCGACATGGTTTCACAGAGAGGCTCCCCTTCAGTATTTATTCCACTTCTAACTTCCAGAGTATCTTGTGACCCTGTGAAATCTGTAATATCCTTAATTTCTGTACTGATTTCCATGTACATATTAAATAGAATATATGAGTCCTTTTTCAGGAAAAAGATGTGGTCCTTTATGTAAAGAAAAGGATTAAATTGCAAAAGAAAGGAAATGAAAGGACTTAAATGTAAATATGGAAAGTTTAAGGTTAGGAAGGAAAGGTAGACAAAAATGTGGGGTCTTAAAGTGTAATTTTAGCAAAATAAAGGGGCTTAAGTGCAAAGAAGAAAAAGTTCCCTGGGGCTAAAGTATAATTAAAGAAAATTAGGCCAGAAGTGGTTTGGACTGACCGGTGGCATTTCAGTCCCAGATTTTACCAGAAGATAGGGCAAGTGACGCTGGGTAATCCAGCCTAATACTGGAATTTTTGAAGACTCCAGATAGCCGAAAATGGACTGATCGTCCGAAAGTTATAAAAATTTATACCGGATACCCTAGATTTCAGATATAAGTAAGGAATTACAGGATGATGCACCCTTATGGGGCGGATGTCGGGAAACTGACAGAATACCGATAGGAGGTCTGTAGGAAAAGTTATATGCAAATTAGAAAATCCAAACTGGGTATGAGGCCTCCAGGGATCCGATAGGGAGATTTATCGGTATTTTTAAAGGGGCTGAATGCGATCGGATGACTTCAGTCAGATGACTGTTATAACCCACAGGGATGCCTGAACACAGTAGGACACTGTATCTGGGAAAAGGAGCCGGTGTCCGAAAAGGTGTATAATCGGTAAATAATAATTAAAATATTCGGTGAACTGGGGCAGAGGAAGATTCCTCGTAATGCGTGCCATACAGATAATGGACCCAGGAAGCCCAAAAATGGAGCCATTAGAGGCCCAATAAGACTCTTGGACTGATAGGTGGGCCAGTGTCTAGCGGAACCCCGGAAAAGTGCGAAATTACGAAAATGCCCCTGTGTTGTACAAAAAGGGCAGCAGATGAATGGAGGGTATTCTGGTCATTCTGGATAGGCCTAGAGGCTAAGACATATCTAAATAAGGTTGACTAGAGCCAGTATATGCTTTGACCAGGTTCAGAAAGGTGTGAAATGACGATTTTGCCCTTAGGGTTAAAATAGGACAAGATAGGGCACCAAGGGCATTTTGGTCATTTCGCAAGGGATCTGTAACTGAGTCTGGACCCATTATTAAAAAGTTAATGATATAAAGGGTCTAGATACTAAATGTGAGGTCATTAGACATAAAAAGGATTTTTAGAAAAATCAGATTCAGAAAACAGCACATTTTTCGAGGAGACAGACCGGGCCGGTACCGGATTGGACCGAAAAGCTTCCGGAAGGCTCTAGCTCTCTCTCAATTTCGCCATGTGAAGAATGTGGGAGGTGAGGTGTCCCATGAGTTGGCATTGAGTGATGTCATGCATGATGCAGTTAAAGGAATAAAGAAAAATAGAAAATTCAGAAAAAACCAGGACCACAGGATCATAAGTCTTCAAAATTACGAGATTGCCATTGCTCAACACTATAAATACCCCCCTAGCTCCTCATTTCGGCACAAGCAAGAAAGAGAGGAAGAAAGAAGTTCTTGAGAGAGAAAGTGAGAGAAAGAAAGAAGTAAGGAAGTTCTGGTGAAGTTGGAAGTAGTAGAGCAGTTCTGAAGCTCTGCTTTTGAGGTAGCAACTAATCCTACTCTTATGTAATGTCTTTGTGATTGTTGTGCTTTTGTTTGATTGGATTGTTGTCTTATATGTTATGCTTGAAGCTCTATTCCAATGCTATGATCATATGTTATTGAATATGGAAGCATGCAGCATACTTATCTGTACACAATCACAAGCAAGCACCGTCACTCTGCATTACATATATTGTTATGATTATTGCTACTGGGATTCTTTTGAATCTCATTCCCAAATATAACATTACAGGGGAGGTTCTGTCAAAATAAAATTTGGAAATCTTAAGAGACACCGGTAGGCTGCCGAAATTCTGGCAACGAAGACGGGACAAAGGAAGGAACTGATACGTACTGTGTACGTAGGTGCTGTCTAAGGAGGCTGGAAGTGAGTGGACCTAGCAGGTTTATCCAGTCTTTCTTGGGTACTTACGTAGAATGGTAGCTCCTACGGGAATTACCGAATCGGTACAAGATCGGTTACTTTCTACAGACGGAATGTAGCAGTTATGCTGTCGGATTTTAGACAACGGAAAGTGTAACAGAAATATGAGAATGTTAATCATGCACTAATATATAACAGTTGATTATTTAATATTAATTGTTATCTGGCATGTATGACTGATATGTGTTGGTTGTATGCATGTGTAAGTAAAGACTAAATGCTGAAAATAGGCTCAGTGAACAGTAATACGTGAAGACCTATTCATGTTTGATAAATCATTAAAAATAGCAAATGATTGAATTAATGTTCAAAATTTTTAGGGTAAAAATTAGAGATACTAAGCTTTAGTTTTATATATAGAATGCCTCGTTTGGATGTATACATGAAAATATATAAATTGTTAAAGTTGGGACCAGAATGCTGGATTCAGGAGAAAGTCATTGGATGAACAGTAAGATTGAAACGTTGACCCACGTTGAATTCGTCAAGGATTGGTCAACCAATGATTTTTTCCTGAACTATACTTAAGTTATCTTCATGTATCAATTTGAACCACTTCATTTTGATTTTTCTAGAATTAGTTATGAGTTTTTGAAGTCAGGTCACTCATCTGGAATTTGCCACAGTGAACAGTACCCGATATGAATAAAATTCCAGATTTAGAGTTTAGACTTCAATGACTCTGAAAGTGGTTCTAAGTGCCACAGTGGTTCTAAGTGCTACTGAATGTGACAAAATCACTCACAAACTCTTTTCCAAAAGCATTATCATCGGTAAATAATGAAAATGAGAAATCTTGAGAGGGTGAAAGTATGCTATTTACATCTAAAAAGTTAAAACATGATGCATTACCTTCACAAGAGCAATAAAAAGAGTAAATAGAAGAAAGATATTTAAAATAATCACTATACGCATTCAAAGATAAATTTGAATCCTCATGCTCCTGAAATATGAAACATCCTTACTTTCATATGTCTTAGGGACTATTCGGTAGCATTTAGAACCACTTATAGGACATTTGAAGTCCATTAACTAAATCTGAAATTTTTACTCTTAGCGAGTTACTATTCATATGATATTCTAGATTAGGGGATAAACTTTGAAAAATCATAATTAATTATAGAAAAATTGAAATGAAGTGGTTCAAAATTATACTCAAAGCTAACATATTGAAGTTTAAGGGAAAAATAAGTTTATGACCAAATGCTTAGCACATTGATACAGTTTATTCGTTAAAATTTACTATTTATTTGGTCAAAAATTCTGAAAACAGATTATGGTCCCCATCTTTGGAAAACTGGTCTCTTTGTACAGACATTGAAATAAGGTATTCTTGGTGTCAAAAAGAACCTTAACATGTTAATTAAATGTCTGTTAAATTTCATACATTTATTCCATCATTTACTATTTTTCCTCACATCACAAACATTGTTGCTTAAACTAGCCATACAACATCATCACTCGCAAGAATTCTTTACATAACATCATATAACATTTACATTGACCAATCCCTAACTCCTCTTCATGCTTCTTCATCCTCTTTCCTCATTCATGAACCTGTTGGGATTGGGATTACATGGATGGGGTGAGATTTCTGGGGAAATCTCAGTAGCAAACAATATTAAACAATGTATGTATTAATATAATTGCTTGTGCTTGCTTGTGAAAGTGTTACCATAGTGTAATGAGCATGCTTCCATGTATCATATGAAATACAATTGGCCAAAGTAATCATAGAAATAGAGCTTCAATCATCTACACATATGCACACAATTTAACAAAGTCATAGCACAATCAAGCATAACATTCAATACATACAAGTTTAGGGTAAGTTTACTACCTTATTGCTTTACTTCCTTTCACTTTAACTTTGCTTCTTCCTTCTTACTTTTCCTTGATGCGTGGCTGCCTCTTTTGAGCCCACAATAAAATCCTAACATCACATAATCATCCATTCATTACAATCTAACTTCTCTTGAACATTAAACTTACTTTAACTAACATAACTTCCTTTAATCTCTACCAATTGACTTGGCCTTTGAATAATTTGATGTCTTGACCTTACCCTACATAATTTCATATTTTTAATCCATTTATGAGTTTAGAATCATGAAATTCCAGCTCCCATACACTGTTCTGGACAGATTTGGAAAACATGCATAATTTTCCAAAAATTCTCATTTTGATTCCAATGCTTCCCATACTTGTTTCTCTACTTTATCCCACACAACTTTCCATTTTAAAACTATTGAAAACATCAAAATTATGAAAACTCAATCACTGTTCATATGAATGAACAGTAACAGAGAAGAATTTCAAACATTATAACCTTCAATTCCAATGCTTCCAAAGTTCCAAAACCTATCCAATCCTACACAAAATCATCATATAAATTCAATGGAAGCATTAGATCATTGAAATTCCATCTCCTTCTATCATGAACAGTGCAAACTAAAATATTTCCTCCATGGCAAAGCCAAGAATATCAACTTGATTCAACAACCAATCATCTAGCTAGCTTGTTTAAGCTTTAATCTCATAACTGTAACTTTAATATCTTCTTTCTCCTTTCATCTAAGGTTTTGGACAACATATAAACCTTAGAGAAAACTCATCTTTCTTCCATGGAAACCCTAAGTTCAAGCTCCCAAATCAAAGGAAAATAAGCTAGGATAGATTGTTTACCTTTAATCTCTAGCTTGCTTGAACTTTGGACCTTGGATTCTTCTTTGTCTTGGCTTGAGTTTTCATTTTGCAAGAGGTTCCCCAAGGGTTCATGAGCCACGGTTTTGCATCAGATTTTGGGGGGTATTTATAGGCAAATTCCATTGAACATGAATGGCCAAGATCACTTTGTGCACTATTTGATCTAATGGCTCATATCTTTTCTTGGATTTATCTTTTTCTTTAAAAGATAATTATGACATCATCATCCATGACATCATCAAGGGACACCTCATAGCCCATGTGACAAAATTGTGAAGGGAGGAAGCATCTGGAAAAATTCCAGTCCAATCCGGTACCGGCTCAGTCCGATTTTCCAAAAACCAGACTGTTTTATGAATCTAATTTTTCTGAGATTCCATAATATGTTTTCTGACCTTAAATCCAGTATCCAGATTCTTCCTATCATTGACATTCTTGTACTGAGTCTAAACTTAATTACAGATCCCTTGGCAAATTCCAAAATACCCTTGGTGCCTTTTCTTGCACTATATTAACCCTAAGGGCATAATTGTCATTTCACATGTTTTTATACCTTATCAGGGCATACACTGACTCTGGTAATCATTCCTGTACTCATCTTGGCATTTTTGTCCTGTCCAAAATGACCAAAATGCCCTCCATTCATCTCTTATTCATTATTACAACCTAGGGTCACTTTCGTAATTTCACATTTTTCGGGGTTGCTCTGGACACTGGCCCACATAACTGTTGAAACATCCTCCTTTATATCTCTCAAAGTAATCTTGCTATAGCACTCTCAACTGGATTATATCTCTCTTGCCAGAAATTCTGGCAGAAAATAACTGTACTGATTCGGTAATTCCCCATGAGAACTATCATTCTACGTAAGTACCCAGGAAAGACTGGATAAACTGGCTAGGTCCACTCACTTCCAGCCTCCTTAGACAGCACCTACGTACACAGTACTTTGTATAGTCTACCAGCACAACGATATTTTCTAGCAATATCTTTAAATCTTAACCTTAAAACCTTGACCTTAGATTTTGAACTTAATCCTTAACCTTACTTATACTCAATTGGAACTATTTTAGAACATTGGAATACCTCTTAACCTTAAAAATATGAATTTCCAAGAGTTGGGCTTACGGGTACTGTTCACTGCCACTATTCACTGGGTAATTCCAGATTACAGCCTAAACTTTGGAAATTCATAACTAAATCTAGAAAAATCGTTTTGAGGTGATTCCAATTTCTAATGAAATCTATTTCATTTAAATTTGATATAAAAATATGAAAAATGAGGTTTCCTTGTCTAGATCAAATCAGTTTATTCGTTGAACTTTACTGTTCATTTGGTAAATCTGGAAATTCCAGTTTCCTTGCCCCATTTTCAAAAATTCATTTCTCCTTGTATACTTATCCAATTGTGTCAAATTACCTATGGTTTTAAATCTCAGAATGTTTACTTTGAGCTCATCAAAAATCATGGAAAAACGCATTCATTTACTATATGAAAGCCACATTGGAAACTTACTGTATCGGGTGACTTGTTTTATCTTGATCCAGAGCTTAAGTCCAACTTTGAAAACTCATATCAATTTGAAAACTTAACCAAATTGCGCGTTCTTGGTGTCCAATTGAAGCTCTGGATCTTCGCTATGTTCATGCAAAATTTCAAATGAAACAGAAACAGATAAGTCACACAAGTTATCGCTGGAAGCTCACTTCCTCAGATCGGATGTTGTAAGCATATACATATTACATGTCATTACATTATCCTCAAAGTTCTAGGCATGCTTCTCAAGCCATAAACACATTGATCATCCAATTTACCTTCCTCCTTGTGAAGTTCCAGCACCTAGAGCAATGTTTATTGATATGGGAGGAATGAGATTTCATGGAAATCCTAATAGCAAGTAATATAAACTATAAGGTTATGCATGTTTGATTGAATGCCTAACATGTTATCATGCAATGGGAGCTAATTCATGCTTATACATAAGCAACTCTAATATGCATATTGTCATGACATATATTGCAAGGAGTATCACATACTCATATCACATCATCATCATCATCACACAACATTCCATGCTCAACCAAACCTTCATGCATAACAAGTAAGCAAAACAATCAAAGCACATAAGTTTATAGTTAGATATTCTTGCTACCTCTTGTAGATCCTTGTTCCTTTCCTTCTTGTAATGGTCTTTCCTTGCCACAAATGTCAAAACCTAGGCATTACAAGATAATTACCAAATTATAACTCCATTCCCAACAAAATCCAAGTCTAGTTTCAATAAGCTCCCTTTTTCCAAAAATTCCCATTTTGGTTCCAATGCTTCCCATTCTTGTTGCTCCACTTTACCCCCACACAAAATCTCATTTTAAGACCATTGGAAGCATCAAAATTATGGAATTCAAATCACTGTTCACGCGAGTGAACAGTCCATGAGGAATTTTCAACATTATAAGCTTTAATTCCAATGGTTTCCAAGGTTCAAAACCTTTCCAATCCTACACAAAATCATCATATAAACTCAATGGAAGCATTAAATCATTGAAATTCTATTTTCTTCTATCATGAACAGTGCATGAACAGTGCAAACCGAAATGGTAAAGTGAAGAACATCAACTTACTTCACAACCAAGTATGTAACTAGCTTGTTTAAGCTTGTCTTAACTATCTATGACCTAAAGCTCATATTCCTTTCACATATACACAAAATTTCCAGCAGCATCCCCCCAAGACTTAAGCCTCAAAAATCACTTAAACTCAAGCACAAACCATAAGAACAAAAGGTAGAAGCAAGGAGACAACTTACCTTACTTGCTCCTTCAAGACCCTTGCTTGCTTCTTCCTTGCTTTCTTCCACTTTCTTTCTCTAGAACTCACTTCTCTCTCTAAAGGAGCTCTTGGGTGTGAAGAATGAATGGAAAGGGGGTATTTATAGCAAAAGTCATGTGCCATTTGAAGGCCAAGATCACTTTGGAAACTATTTGATCTAATGGTTAAAGGTTTGATCTTGGAATGTCTTTTCACTTTTCACTCAAGACCTTACCACCATGACATCACTAGCATGGCACCACTTGGAACATCTAAGACTACTTCTTGGTGCCATTTTTGAATCCATGTGGGTCCCACCATGTGCCAAACCTAATCCTTACTTTATTCTCTTTTTCTTTATTTCCAAAAATCCATAAATTATTTATTTTTGGACTTGGGCTCCAAGATAACTTTTGGACCTTATTGGGATGGCCTAGGATGACATGTTGGACCTCTTTTAGGTCCAATAATTTCTAACTTATTGAAGAGGTTATAAGCATCTTGTGCAAAGTCAGGGTCAATCTTTTTCTACCCAACAAAATAAGATTTAGCAAAAGGGAGATCTTTTATACTTACCTTCTTACCTGTATGCTTAGAGGCTCCTTGCTTGTTAGACTCCGCCTTTTCCTCAGTTTGCTTTCCTTTGTATGCTGGACTTGCACAATCACTACCTCTTCTTGCTTCTCTCGTAGTTCCTCTTGTGCTTGTGAATTCTCTTCTTGGGTTGCCTTCTTAATCATGAGCTGTTGTTCTTTAAGACTTTCTGATTTCCCAATATGCATCTATGGCAATGTTGAATTTTCAACTTCAGCATCTACAAAATCTTCCTTTAATGCATCATCTTCCTTAAAATGCACTTGTCTTCCACTTCTGAGTGATATGGCATTCAGAACCTTCAGATTCATGACAGCATTTGAAGGTATGCTGCCACTGCTATTTGTTTGGATGTCACTCACTGTATTAGAGACTTGAGTTAGATGACTAGTAATATCTGTGAAATATCCTTACTTTCGTACGTCTTAGGGACCATTTGGTAGCATTTAGAACCACTTTCAAGGTCATTGAAGTCCAATTTCTTAATCTGGAGTTTTACTCTTATCGAGTACTGTTCACTGTGTAAATTCCAGATGAGTGACCTGACTTCGAAAAATCATAACTAATTCTAGAAAAATCAAAATGAAGTGGTTCAAATTGTTACAAGAATATAACTCAATTATATTTCAGGGAAAAATCATTCATTGACCACTCTTTGACCAAGTCAACGTAGGTCAACGTTACAATTTTACTGTTCATCCAACGTTTTTCTCCTGAATCCAGGATTCTGGTCGCAACTTTGATAATTTATATCTCCATGTGTAGACATACAAATGAGGCATTCTATATATCAAATCGAATCTTAATATGTATACTATTTACCATAAAAATTTCATACATTTATTCATCCATTTGCTATTTTTAATTATTCATCAAACATGATTAGGTCACCATGTGTTACTGTTCATAGTGGTAAATTTCAGCACTCAACTTTGCATACATATACATACATCCATCATATATCAGTCAAACATGCCAAACAATACTCATTATTAAATAATAAGTTGTTATACATCAGGGCATGTACAAAATCCTCATATTTCTATTACATCATTTCCTGCCTAGAATCCGGCAGCATAACCGCTACGCTTCGTCTTTAGAAAGTAACTGATCTTGTACCGATTCAGTAATTCCTGTGAGAACTACCATTCTACGTAAGTACCCAGGAAAGACTGGATGAACCGGCTAGGTCCACTCACTTCCAGCCTCCTTAGACATTACCTATGTACACAGTACATATCAGCTCCTTTCTTCACTACTGCTATCTTGTCATAATTTCAGCAGCATAACGGCGTCTCTTAAAATTCTCAAAATTTACTTTGACATAACTTCTCCTGTAATGGGTTATATATATACGGGGATGAGATTCGGGGGAATCTCAGTAGTAATAATCATAACAATATATGTAATGCAGAGTGACAGTGCTTGCTTGTGATTGTGTACAGATAAGTATGCTGCGTGCTTCCATATTCAATAACATATGATCATATCATTGTAATAGAGCTTCAAGCATAACATATAAGACAACAATCCAACCAAAAAAAAGTACAACCAATCACAAAGACATTACATAAAAGCTAGGATTAGTTACTACCTGAAAAGCTTAGCATAACTCTAGAACCTCTATACTGCTTTCAACTCCGCCAGAACTTCCTTTCTTCTTTCTTTCTCTCACTTTCTCTCTCAAGAACTTCCTTCTCTCTCTTAAAATGCTCTTGTCCGTGTAGAATGAAGAGCAAGGGGGGTATTTATAGTTTTGATGGATGGCATTTTCGTAATTTTGAAGCCTCCTGAACTTGTGGCCCTGGTTTTTCCAGAATTTCCTATTTTTCTTTATTCCCTTTTACTGCATAATCAAGGGACACCTAAGGGGACACCTCATCCCCCACATTCTTCACATGGCGCAATTTGGGAGAGCCAAGAAGCCTCTGGAAAATTTTTAGTCCAATCCGGTACCGGCCCGGTCCGTCTCCTCAAAATATGGACTGTTTTCTGAATCCAATTTTTCTGAAAGTCCATATTATATCTTCTGACCTTAAATTTAGTATATGGATCCTTTATATCATTAAAATTTTTATACTGGGTCTAAACTAATTACAGATCCCCTGCGAAATGACCAAAATACCCCTGGGTGCCCTTTCGTGCACTATCTTAACCCTAAGGGTAAAATTGTCATTTTACACCTTTCTGTACCCTGTCAGGGCATATACTGACTCTGGTTAACCTCACCTGTGTATGTCTTGGCTTCTGGGCTTGTCTAGAATGACCAAAATGCCCTTCATACATCTATTACCCCTTTAGTACAACATATGGGTATTTTCGTAATTTCGCACATTTCCGGGGTTCTGCCGGACACTGGCCCACCTATCAGTCCAAGGGTCTTACTGGGCCTTTGATGGTGCCATTATTGGGCCTCTTAAGGTCCATTACTTTTATAGCACGTATTACGAGGAATCTTCCCCGGCACAGTTCATCGAATATTTTAACTATTATACAATGTTTATACACCTCTCCAGACACCGGCTCCTTTTATCAGATACAGTGGCCTACTGTGTCTAGGCATCCATTTGGGTCATAACAGTCATCTGACTGAGGTCATCCGAACTCATTCAGTCTCAGTTTAAATACCGATAAATCTCCTAATCGGATCCCCGGAGGCCTCACACTCCCGTCTGTATTTGCTAATTTATGAATAACTTTTTCTACAGACCTCCTATCGGTATTCTGTCAGTTTCCTGACATCCGCCCCATCAGGATGCTTCATCTGTAATTTCTCGCATATATCTGAGATCTAGGATATCCGGTAGGAATTTTTATAACTTTTAGACTATCAGATCAATTTTGGCTATCCGGAGTCTTGAAAAATTCCTATATTAAGCCAGATTATCGAGCATCACTTGCTCTATCTACTGGTGAAATCTGGGACTGAAATGCTTTCGAGCAGTCCAAACCACTTCCGGCCCAACTTTCTTTAATTATAATTTAGCCCCAAAGAACTTTTCTTCTTTTCAATTAAGTCCCTTTTATTTGGCTAAAATTACACTTAAGGACATCACCTTTTTATCTACTTTTCCCTTTTAGCCTTATACTTTTCATATTTGCACTTAAGTCCTTACATTTTCTTTCTTTTGCAATTTAATCCCTTTCTTTGCCTAAATGGCCACTATATCTCTGGGGACCTTCACTATTTACATATAAGTCCCCGGACTTTTACTTATTTGCAGTTTAGTCCCTAAAAACTTTCTGCATGTTTCTAGGACTTCTGCTCAAAGGGATATATCAATTTCAGGCTACTTACTAAATCTCTGACATGAAAATTGGGGTGTTACATTTCTACCCCCTTAGAATAAATTTCGTCCTCGAAATTTACTTTGTTCCTTAATCAACTATCCTGGATATAACTCCTCTGTATATCCTTTCCTGGTTTATGACTAAGGCTTGGGGCATTCATCCTCTTATACTTATGGACAGCCCATTGAACTTGTGAGTAGTGTCCATTTCTTTCATTTCTTATCCCTTAGAATTTTGATGTATTTCTGGGGTCTACATCACTCTTCTTACACTTTGCTAATCTCTTAGGAGAAATATTATTCTTCTGACTTTCTTTCTCCTGATACAATATCATAATTTAGATAACTTCACAACTTTTCTTAACTCTGTTCAGCCTCTTACATAATTTTATGCATTTATGCCAAACTTTTGTGGCATTGGCATTCTTTCTTATCTCTTCTTAGGGCTTATCTATCGTTAGGCTACTCTTGCCTTAGCACCTTTCGTGCCACTGGGTTAGGGCTAGGTTACTATTCTTATAGCTCTAGGCCCTAGTATTTTTTTTCATAGAACTACGTTCTATCTTTGCTTTGCCTTAGACCCTCTTCTCTAGGTCTTCCTGGCCTTTTAATCTCTTTACCCTCATATGGGGGATCTATCTGCTCACACTTTTCTATTCTCAACACATAGGGGATTATGTTCTTTGGTTCTCAGGCACACTTCTACAAAACTTTGAATATCAGTACTCAGATTTGAACTTGGACTCCGTCTTCATCTAAGGAAAAACTAAGTTTAGTCTGTATATAATAGAGGCTATATAAGGAAAACCATTAAAATAATTTTTCTGGGTGAGTTTATCAACTAGTGAAGCTTCCTTACCTTAACTTCGTCTTTGGTATTTATCTTCCCAAAGAGATACTACATTGTACTCATATCTTCATGGCTCATTACTTTCCTTAGGCTAGGTCTAACTGCGACCTTGGGATCTAACTGCGATCAACCGTTAGCCTCTTCAGAATCTAACTTTTGGACTATCAGATCAATTTTGGCTATCTGGAGTCTTGAAAAATTCCTATATTACGCTGGATTACCCGGCGTTACTTGCTCTATCTACTGGTAAAATATGGGGCTGATCGGAGTACGATCATTGTTTTTGCCTATTTCAGGTCCAGGTTTTCATAATTACACTTTTGCCCCGGAAAGTTTTCTTCTTTTCAACTAAGTACCTTTATTTGGCTAAAATTACACCTAAAGACCCCACATTTTTGTCTACTTTTCCTTCTTAGCTTTAAACTTTCCATAATTGTACTTAAGTCCTTACCTTTTCTTTCTTTTTCAATTTAATCCCTTTCTTTATATAGATAGCCACATCTTTTTTCTGAAAAATAATTCATATATTTCATTCAATCTGTACATATAAATCAGTACAAAAAATTAGGGATATTACATTTCTCTCCCCCTTAAAATAAATTTTGTCCTAGAAATTTACACTATACATATTCTATGAAAACAACTCAGGATACTTCCTCCTCATCTTTTCTTCTGTTTCCTATGTGGCTTTATGCTCAGTCAAGCCTTTCCAGATCATCTTGACTAGAGGAATTTGCTTATTACGTAACTGCTTGACCTTTCGATCAGCAATTCGTACTGGTCTAACCTCATAGGTCAGATAATCTCGTAGTGCGATTTCATCTTGCTCAATTACATGAGATGGATCTGGAATATACTTCTTTAATTGGGAAACATGAAACACATCATGTATCTGGCTAAGATTTAGAGGAAGAGCCAATCTATAGGCTACTGTCCCTACCTTTGAAAGAATTTGGAATGGCCCGATATATCTTGGATGTAACTTCTTTACTTTGATTGATTGCCTGGCTCCCGTCGTTGGAGTTAACTTAAGGAATACATGCTCTCCTTCTTCAAACTCCAACAGCTTTCTTCTAACATCCGTATAGCTTTTCTGTCTGCTTTGAGCCGATAGCAATCTTTGTCTAATCATCACAATCTGCTCTGCAGTTTGATCCACTATATCAGGACCAAGTATTCTTCTCTCGCTCAGCTCTAGCCAGCATAAGGGGGATCTACATTTACGTCCATATAGAGCTTCAAAAGGTGCCATCTGAATACTAGTCTGGTAACTATTATTATATGCAAACTCTATAAGTGGTAAATGGACATCCCAGCTGCCTTTTAAATCCAAAACACAAGCTCTCAACATATCTTCTAACGTTTGGATTATCCTCTCTGACTGGCCATCTGTCTGAGGATGATAGGCTGTACTAAATCGAAGAGTAGTGCCCATTTCTTCCTGTAAAGCCCTCCAAAAATTAGAAGTAAATCGAGGGTCTCTATCGGACACAATACTGCTTGGGATACCATGAAGCCTAACAATCTCCTTTATATACAACCTGGCCAGCTTTTCTAGAGAATCCCTTTTATTGATTGCCAGGAAATGTGCTGACTTTGTCAATCGATCAATTACTACCTATACTGCATCATGTTTACTTGAAGTCATGGGTAATCCTTCCACAAAGTCCATGGCAATTCCATCCCATTTCCACTCAGGGATATATAAAGACTGCAATGTTCCTGTTGGCTTTTGATGCTCAATTTTTACTTTCTGGCAGGTCAAGCACTTGGATACATAAGTCACTATATCTTTCTTCAATCCAGGCCACCAAAACAACCTTTTTACATCATGGTACATCTTGGTCATACCTCGATATACTGTATATCGGCATGTACTTCCTCCAGAATCTTTTCTCTTAATCCCTTAGCATTAGGGATATAAGGCCTTCCCCTGAATTGTAATAATCTATCTGGGGAAATCTCAAAATTTCTAGTCTTCCCCTTCTCCAGCTTATCCTTAAATATTACTGCGAGCTTGTCCTGCTGTTGAGCCTCCTTTATCTCATCTTCTATACACTCTTCGAAAAGAACCCCTCTGTAAGGACTCTCTGTCATTTGCATTTGATACAGAGGGCTCCAATCTCTCACATCTTCTATCAATCTCAGCTCTTTAATCATCATATGCGCCACCTGCACCACTTTTCTACTCAGAGCATCAGCTACCATATTGGCTTTTCCTGGATGATATTTAATTTGAAAGTCATAATCTTTTAACAATTCCATCCCATTGTCGTTGCCTCATGTTCAGCTCTTTCTGATCCTGCAGATACTTCATGCTTTTATGGTTGCAATACAACTCTATGGTTGCTCCATATAAATAGTGTCTCCATATCTTCAGAGCGTAAACCACCGCCGTAAGCTCCAGATCATGAGTGGGATAACTTTCTTCATGTGGCTTTAACTGCCGAGAGGCGTAGGCTACTACTCTACCTTATTGCATCAGCACACATCCCAACCCCTGCTTGCTAGCATCAGTGTAGACTACGTAAGTCTGAGTTGGGTCTGGAATAATCAGCACGGGAGTAGTGGTTAATCTCTGCTTCAACTCTTGAAAGCTAGCCTCGCACTTCTCATCCCACTTAAACTGCTGGTTCTTTCTGGTAAGCTTGGTAAGTGGCAAGGCAATTCGAGAAAAGTCGTAAATAAATCTTCTGTAGTACCCTGCTAGGCCAAGAAAGCTTCTGATCTCTGTCACTATCCTCGGCTGCTCCCAGCTCAAAACTGCTTCAACTTTGCTAGGATCCACAGTTACCCCTTCTCGGGATATGACATGACCGAGAAATTTGACTTCTGAAAGCCAAAACTCGCACTTACTCAGCTTAGCATAGAGCTTCTTTTCTTTAAGGGTACTAAGAACAATTCTCAAATGCCTTTCATGTTCCTCTGCAGATTTGGAGTACACCAAGATATCATCAATGAAGACCACAACGAACTGATCTAAATAAGGCCTGAAGATCCGGTTCATGTAATCCATGAAAATATCAGGTGCATTCGTTAGCCCAAAAGGCATCACAAGAAATTCGAAATGTCCGTAGCGCGTCCTAAAAGCAGCCTTTGGAATATCATTTGACTTCACCCTCAGCTGATGATAGCCAGATCTCAAGTCAATCTTAGAGAATAAGCTCGCTCCTGCCAATTGGTCTAGCAGGTCATCGATCCTGGGAAGAGGGTATTTATTCTTAATCGTAATCTTATTCAGTTCCCTGTAGTCAATACACAGCCTTAAGCTGTCATCCTTCTTCTTGACAAATAGAACTGGAGCACCCATGGTGATACATTGGGTCTTATGAAACCCATCTCCAATAGCTCCTCAATTTGCTTCTTCAGTTCCATCATTTCATTAGGAGCCATCCGGTACGGGGCCTTGGATACTGGTCCAGCTCCAGGTACAATGTCAATCACAAACTACACTTCACGTTCTGAAGGCAATCCCTGAATCTCCTTCGAAAAAACTTCAGGAAATTCATTGACTACTGTAATCTTATCAATCCCTTCCTCTATTTCTATTTGAACAGAAAAGATCACCATATATCCCTGACATCCTTTCCGTAAACATTTATTTGCCTGAGCCTCCGTTATGAAATTCAATCTTACTTCCGGACTCAGATCAGCGACCTTTGGGCCAAGAACAAGGGTCTTGTTCTTGCAGTCCAGCATTACATTATTGGAGGCTAACCAATTTAAACCAAGTATGGCATCGATCTTTCAGAAAGGCATACATATTAAGTCTAGGGTGGTACAGCAGTGCTCATAACGCACTATACTATTCAAACAAGCGTCAGACGTAACTACCCTAGAATTGGTGGGAGTTTGTACATGTATATCGTAATGCAACTTGCTAATAAGAGGCCTAGGCATTTGGCACACTCATAGGAAATAAAGGAATGACTTGCACCCGAATAAAATAGAGCAGTCAAAGCATGATCATTGAGATAGATTATACCTTGGATCATCTCAGGTGATCGCTGCGCGTCCTCCCTAGTGAGTGCAAACACTCGTCCTGGTGCCCTTGGCCTTGGACCAGTTATAGCTTGAGGGTATTCTCGGGAAAAATGTCTGAGCTTCCCGCAGGTGTAACAAATATTCTGGCCCATTAAACATGGTCTGACACCATGATTCTTTCCACACTTGTCACATACTTGGGCCTTTGAATCTCTATTGTTGGACCTTCCGTGGAAATTCCCTCTATTTTGCCTCCTGTTCTTCCATGGTCGCTTTCTTTTCCTGTAGCCGCTACCACTGGCAGATTCTTGATTTCGACCAGCTTTATTAGGAGCTGCTTGATCCCTGGTTCCTGATAGCATTCTGTGATTTATGCTATTTTCAACAATACGGCATGCCTCCACGGCCTTGTTAAACTGGCTGTATTATTGAGGAGTTAACTTCTCCTTTAACGTAGAGTTCAGCCCTCGAATCATCCTTTCTGTCATCCAATGTTCATCATCCACTTGGCGCAAATAAGTGGAATATTGAGATAACCGGATGAACTTAGCAAGATATTCATCAAAAGACTCCTTCTCTCCTTGTCTCAGTACAAGGAATTCCGCCTCTCTTTCATCTTTAACTGACTGAGGAAAATATTTCTCGTAAAACTGCTCAAGAAACACTTCCCAGGTGATCGGGATGTCTCTTGCTTGCAGAAGTAATTCAGTGTTCTTCCACCACCTGTCAGCATCTTTTTCTAGCTGATAGATGGCCATCTGAGCTTTAGTTTCTGTCGGGCAGTCAAGAACTTTAAAGATCTTTTCTAATCTGCTAATCTACTCCTCAGCTATCTGCACCTCAAACGTTCCCTCAAATACTGGAGGGTTGTACTTGCAGAATCTAATCATCCATTATTGGATGCTAGCTGCATCCTCTCTCGTGTCAACCTATCTCTGGGGCTGCACCGGCTATGGTTCTCTACTAGCCGATCCTGAAGGCTCGGGTGGCCTCAGGTTGCTTACTGCTTCAGCTACTACTGCATCTATGGCGGCATCTCTTTCTCGCTCATTGCGTGCCTGAGTTGCCCACATTTCCTCAATCATCTTTTGTTGTTGTTCTAGTCGTTCTAAAATTAGTTGATTAAGATTTCCAGACTCTTGGGGTTCCTCCGCTGGAAACATTCTTCTTGTTTGAACCATTTTGATATACTATAAAGTAGAAAGAGAATGCGATAACATAATTCATATTTCATTCCAAACATAGTGTACATACAAGGTATATGTCACAGTCATACATGCTTTCTATACATTACATACATACATTGAGGACATTACCCTAATCCTTCTTAAACTTTATTCTAATAAATTCTCCTACCAAGTAGATCCAGTCGGATACAGTACAATATGGTTCTTTGTCAAAATATCGATCCAACTCTATTCTCCAGGTAGGAGTAGTTGGCAATACATCATCCATAATCTCTAGCCAAAGCCCCAGGGTTAATACATTTGGATCCCAGGTTTGATATATGGCTTTTACCCTTATGATAAAATTCTGATACACCGTATAATCTTGATCTATATCTCTGACTAGGGTCTGCCTCAGCTCATACAGCTGTCGGGCTAATACCACTGATCTCTCAAACTGTTCTCTACTCAGGTTCCTCCCCGGTACCATCCTTATGATCAGATTTCCCAAAGGTATCTCTACTAGTGTCACGCTGGGCCTACTGGGACCTGGTGCATTAATCTGATCAAGTACTTGACTGGATCCTGAAATGTCTGCTATGTTTGGAGGTACCACATTGATTGGAATGGCAGGAATAGGACCTTTCATCACCATCTCCTCCTGATCATCCACCATAAAATTTGATCCTACTGAAGAACTGTCCACTTCAGAGTCACTAACTACTAGAGATATCCAAGGATCGGAATCATTGTTCATTATCTCCTCTTCTGAACTATCCGAACTAGAGACCCCTGGTCTAGGATCCCATTGGTTCACCGTGGTTTCGGATCCGGATCTATATCTAGTCATCCTGTAAACACTAACTTAGTGTCAATTATGATAGCTTTATCATGGTATATCTATCTATAAATCATCTATTCAGAGCATTTCCTAAACCAGAATCCTTTGCTCTGATACCAAAATGAAATGTCCTTATTTTTTAATATTATAGGGATCATTTGGTAGCATTTAGAACCACTTTCAAGGTCATTGAAGTCCAATTTCTCAATCTGGAATTTTTCTCTTCTCGTGTACTGTTCACTGTGTAAATTTTAGCAATTCAACTTTGCATACATATGCATATATCCATCATATATCAGTCAAGCATGCCAAACAATACTCATGAATAATTAATAAGTTGTTATTCATCATAACATGTACAAAATTTTCATATTTCTAATACATCCTCTTTGCCTTAAATCTGGCAGCATAACTGCTACCCTTTGTCTTTAGAAAGTAACCGATTCGGTAATTCCCGTGAGAACTACCATTCTACGTAAGTACCCAGGAAAGACTGGATGAACCGGCTAGGTCCACTCACTTCCAGCCTCCTTAGACAGTACCTACATACACAGTACGTATCAGTTCCTTTCTTTGCCACTTTGCCAGAATTTCGGCAGCATAACGGCGTCTTTCAAGATTTCCAAAAATTACTTCGACATAGCCTCCCCTGTAATGGGTTATTTGGGATGAGATTCGGGGGAATCTCAGTAGTAATAATCATAACAATATATGTAATGCAGAGTGACAGTGCTTGTTTGTGATTGTGTACAGATAAGTATGCTGCGTGCTTCCATATTCAATAACATATGATCATAGCATTGTAATAGAGCTTCAAGCATATCATATAAGACAACAATCCAACCAAATAATAGCACAACCAATCACAAAGACATTAAATAAAAGCTAGGATTAGTTACTACCTCAAAAGTTTAGCAGAACTCCAGAACCTCTATACTGCTTCCAACTCCGCCAGAACTTCCTTTCTTCTTTCTTTCTCTCACTTTCTCTCTCAAGAACTTCCTTCTCTCTCTTATTCTTGCTTGGGCCATGATGAATGAAGAGCTAGGGGGTATTTATAGTTTTGATGGATGGCATTTTTGTAATTTTGAAGCCATCTGAACTTGTGGTCCTGGTTTTTCCGGAATTTCCTATTTTTCTTTATTCCCTTTTACTGCATCATCAAGGGGCACCTAAGGGGATGCCTCACGCCTCACATTTATCACATAGCACAATTTGAAGAGCAAGAAGCCTTCTGAAAGATTTCCGATCCAATCAGGTACCGGCCCGGTCTGTCGCCTCGAAAACTGGACCGTTTTCTGAATCTAATTTGTCTAAAAATCCATATTATGTCTTTTGACCTTAAATTTAGTATCTGGATCCTTTATATCATTAACATTTTTATACTGGGTCTAAACTCAGTTACAGATCCCATGCGAAATGACCAAAATACCCCTGGGTGCCCATTCTTGCACTATATTAGCCCTAAGGATAAAATCATCATTTTACACCTTTCTGTACCCTGTCAGGGCATATACTGACTCTGATTAACCTTACCTGTGTATGTCTTGGCTTTTGGGCCTATCCAGAATGACCAAAATGCCCTTCATACACCTATTACCCCTTTAGTACAACACAGGGGCATTTTCGTAATTTCACACTTTTCTGGGGTTCTGCCGGACACTGGCCCACCTATCAGTCCAAGAGTCTTCTTGGGCCTTTGTTGGCGCCATTATTAGGCCTCCTAGGGTCCAATGCCTTTATGGCATGTATTACGAGGAATCTTCTCCTAGTAATGTTCACCGAGTCTTCTATCTCTCATATACCGTTTATACACATCTCTGGACACCGGGTCATTTTACCAGATACACTGGCCTGCTGTGTTTAGGCATCCCTGTGAGTTATAACAGTCATCTGACTAAGGTCATCCGAACTCATTCAGTCCCTTTTTAAATACCGATAAATCTCCCTATCGGATACCTGGAGGCCTCACACTCCAGTCTGTATTTGTTAATTTGCGAATAACTTTTTCTACAGACCTCCTATCGGTATTCTGTCAGTTTCCTGATATCCGTCCCATCAGGACGCATCATCCTGTAATTTCTCACTTATATCTGAAATCTAGGATATCCGGTAGGAATTTTTATAACTTTTGGACTATCAGATCAATTTTGGCTATCTGGAGTCTTGAAAAATTCCTGTATTACGCTGGATTACCTGGCGTCACTTGCTCTATCTACTGGTAAAATATGGGGCTGATCGGAGTAAGATCACTATTTTTGCCTATTTCCAGTCCAAGTTTTCATAATTACACTTTTTCCCCGGAAACTTTTCTTCTTTTCAACTAAGTCCCTTTATTTGGCTAAAATTACACCTAAAGACCCCATATTTTTGTCTACTTTTCCTTCTTAGCTTTAAACTTTCCATAATTGCACTTAAGTCCTTACCTTTTCTTTCTTTTTCAATTTAATCCCTTTCTTTACATAGATAGCCACATCTTTTTCCTGAAAAATAATTCATATATTTCATTCAATCTGTACATATAAATCAATACAGAAAATTAGGGATATTACAGTATAACCGTTCTTCTTGTATTAACCATGACTTCTACTTCTTTTTCTAAAATTGGGAAATAAAGTCATATATATGCACATATAAATCAGTACAAGAAGATAACTCAATTATCTTTAAGGGAAAATCATTCATTGACCACTCTTTGACCAAGTCAACGTAGGTCAACGTTACAATTTTACTGTTCATCCAACATTTTTCTCCTGAATCCAGCATTCTGGTCCCAAATTTGATAATTTATATCTCCATGTGTAGACATCAAAATGAGGCATTCTATATATAAAATCGAAGATTAATATGTCTACTATTTACCATAAAAATTTCATATATTTATTCATCCATTTGCTATTTTTAATTATTCAGCAAACATGATTAGGTCACCATGTGTTACTGTTCATAGTGGTAAATTTCAGCACTCAACTTTGCATACATATGCATACATCCATCATATATCAGTCAAACATGCTAAATAATACTCATTATTAAATAATAAGTTGTTATACATCAGGGCATGTACAAAATCCTCATATTTCTATTACATCATTTCCTGCCTAGAATCCGACAGCATAACCGCTACGCTTCATCTTTAGAAAGTAACTGATCTTGTACCGATTCGGTAATTCCCGTGAGAACTACCATTCTATGTAAGTACACAGGAAAGACTGGATGAACCGGCTAGGTCCACTCACTTCCAGCCTCCTTAGACAGTACCTACGTACACAGTACGTATCAGCTCCTTTCTTCACTACTGTTATCTTGTCATAATTTCGGCAGCATAACGGCGTCTCTTAAAATTCTCAAAATTTACTTTGACATAACTTCCCCTATAATGGGTTATATATATATACGGGGATGAGATTCGGGGGAATCTCAGTAGTAATAATCATAACAATATATGTAATGCAGAGTGACAGTGCTTGCTTGTGATTGTGTACAGATAAGTATGCTGCGTGCTTCCATATTCAATAACATATGATCATAGCATTGTAATAGAGCTTCAAGCATAACATATAAGACAACAATCCAACCAAACAAAAGCACAACCAATCACAAAGACATTACATAAAAGCTAGGATTAGTTACTACCTGAAAAGCTTAGCAGAACTCTAGAACCTCTACACAGCTTTCAACTCCGCCAGAACTTCTTTTCTTCTTTCTTTCTCTCACTTTCTCTCTCAAGAACTTCCTTCTCTCTCTTAAAATGCTCTTGTCCGTGTAGAATGAAGAGCAAGGGGGGTATTTATAGTTTTGATGGATGGCATTTTCTTAATTTTGAAGCCTCCTGAACTTGTGGCCCTGGTTTTTCCGGAATTTCCTATTTTTCTTTATTCCCTTTTACTGCATAATCAAGGGACACCTAAGGGGACACCTCATCCCCCACATTCTTCACATGGCGCAATTTGGGAGAGCCAAGAAGCCTCTGGAAGATTTTTAGTCCAATCCGGTACCGGCCCGGTCCGTCTCCTCGAAAATTGGACTGTTTTCTGAATCCAATTTTTTTGAAAATCTATATTATATCTTCTGACCTTAAATTTAGTATCTGGATCCTTTATATCATTAAAATTTTTATACTGGGTCTAAACTAATTACAGATCCCCTGCAAAATGACCAAAATACCCCTGGGTGCCCTTTCGTGCACTATCTTAACCCTAAGGGTAAAATTGTCATTTTACACTTTCTGTACCCTGTCAGGGCATATACTGACTCTAGTTAACCTCACCTGTGTATGTCTTGGCTTCTGGGCCTATCCAGAATGACCAAAATGCCCTTCATACATCTATTACCCCTTTAGTACAACACAGGGGCATTTTCGTAATTTCGCACATTTCCGGGGTTCTGCCGGACACTGGTCCACCTATCAGTCCAAGGGTCTTACTGGGCCTTTGATGGAACCATTATTGGGCCTCTTAAGGTCTATTACCTTTATGGCACGCATTACGAGGAATCTTCCCCCGGCACAGTTCATCGAATATTTTAACTATTATACACCGTTTATACACCTCTCCAGACACCGGCTCCTTTTATCAGATACACTGGCTTACTGTGTCTATGTTGGAAATTGTGCCCTAGGGGCCAATCATTGTATCAGGTTATCATATTATTTGCATGTTTACTATGATGACAATCCTTGGATAACTCGTAATCTTATCCTAAATGTCCCTGGTCGGTCATCTATGTGGGAGCAGAGATGAAATAAGACCAGTATGACTTTGAAGATATATAGAGATATAAATCAAAGTCATAAGCACATGTAAGAGTACAGGGTGTTGGACCGACCCGCTATGAGAGAGCTGCATGGGTCAAGTCATAAGCTTCTCTCATATACAAGCCATGTCACTATGCCCTTTGACCTGAGATCATCATGGATTCCTACATGACAAACGCTCAGCTTTGACCTAGTCAAAAGTCACTTTTGACCGAGTGATCATAAAGGCTATGCTCGGGCTTAGTGGTTTTTCATGCGGAGGAATGTGAATGGTCAAGATGGAATTTGTCCCTCACATTCGTAGAGAGATATTACTGGGCCCCTCGATGAGTGAGTCTGAGAAATGTATGGCCATACTGGAATGGAAGGGTAGTTCCATTTCTATATTCAGACTACTCAGGGATCGAGAAAGTAACGGTCAGGAATAGGAGGATGACGTTCTCCATGCCTCATCCTTGACCGAAATATCGTGTGACAAAAGGGACATGATATGGTTGTATGAAAGGTTACATCGTTTATCGATCCTCATATGTTTTGGGTAGTCGTAATGCCTTGCTAGAGACCGCTTACGACTTGTGGGTCAGTATAGTAACTGGCCCACTGCCAACTTCATATGGGCCTACAGGGTCGCACACAAAACAGCCCAATACGAGCTATGATGTCCAGATTCATTGAATCTAAGAGATGTCTAGATTCAATGAATAATCTAGGGTGGATATATATTTTATATATATATAAATTAGTTTATATATATTATATATATAATATAATAGATATTTGTAAGATTTAATTTATAAGGATAAATTAAATCTCTATCATTTTTGAATTTGAATTTAAATGGATATGATCTATTTGAATTTGAAATTCAAATTGATAAGATATCTCAAATTTGATTTATGAGAATAAATCAAATATAATTCTGTCTTATCTTTATTTTAAATTAAATAAATAGGTGAATTAAATCTGTGGGACGGATTTAATATAAACCATATTTATTTAATCAGTTTCTTATTAAATTATGCAATATATGATATTGTATTAATTCATAATTAATATAAGATTAATTCTGAAGCCCGGCCCTATTAGAAGCCCGATAGCTTCCTATATATTTGACATTAGGAGCTAGGGTTCCATACACAAGATAGATCTCTTCACACACATTCAGTCGTGAGAAAAGGGGGCAGGGAGAGTGCAAAAGGTTTGCAGATAAGAAACTGCCGAGATAGAGACGGTGAGGACGGAATCTCTAGAAAGCCTTAGAGGGACAAGAGGCGCTAGCACGTCATTCGCGATTGGAACGCTGTTCGTGTGGATACCGGTAGAGGAAGCCGATCTGAGCTGTCGACTTCTACGATACGACCAGACACGAGGCAAGGTCGCGACCAGAAAACCCTGAGGTCGCGACCATACGGGCATCTGAACGTTAGAAATCCGAAAAGAGGAGACAGGTCGCGACGTGAAGCTGAATACGTCGCGACTACAAATCCGGTCGCGACTAGAGGCAGAAGAGGTCGCGACTAACAACTCCAGAGGCGACAGATCGCGACTAGAAGCAGAGGAGGTCGCGACTGAAAGTTCCAGAGGCGAGGAGTCGCGACTAGTGGACACTGAGGTCGCGACCAAAGCTCAAAACTGAAGGTAACACTTCTTTCTCCTTGACTTAAACACATTCGGTAGATCCTGGCTGGGAATGGAAAAATTTTTAAAGTTAATTTCCGCTGCGTGTCTTCCAATTCCCTTTAGTGGTATCAGAGCCATGCCGTTTTGTGTTTAAGTTAGGTTTGATTGTTGATACATGTGATGTATGTTAGACTTCTTAGCTGATTATATGATAACATGCGTGATATGTATGACATATATGGAATCTGTTTATGTATGACATATACGGAATCTAAAAGGAAACTGAAATCGGTGGTGTATATCAATTGATTTGATCAATTAATATTGATGGGGTCTAAGGAAAAAGAATTAAGATTCTTGATTATTTATCAAAAAAAAAAAAAAAAATTTCTATTGGGGCGCTGCCCCACACCCCGCCCGCTAACCGGCTAGCGGGACCGCCGTGGCTATTTAATCGTAGCGCAACATAATCGTAATATGTATTGACTTTCCTGATATATGAATGTTTTGAAACATTTATTGCCCTTCAAATAGTATGAATTTTGATTCTTGAATGTTTGGGTATGGTGAACAATATGGCTCTAGATTACAAGTGTTGTAATTTTTCTAAATACGGCCTGCGTGTCGTGTCTTCCAATTCCCTCATTGGCTTGAAGGGACTTAGGATAGGTGAGCCATATTGTATCATGTTTAAGATTATGCATCTTTTGATTAGATCACTGCATGTATGTTTTATATGCATAATACTTGTATGAGATACAACCGCGATACATGCATCTTATAAACCAGATAATTAATTAAACCCTCTAAAAGAAATCTTAAGTCATATGCCGTCAATTAATGGACACTTGTCAAAACCTCGATCGCTCATTTGTAGGTCCACCAAAGTGGGTGCATTTGAGTTATCTTGGGGAGATAAGCAAGAGTAATGGTGCTACTCTTATGTTTGTTATTGTTTGACTTAATTGAGATTATCAAAACGGTTTTGGGTCTCAAGGCATTAGATGGGATTAAAACATGCCGGATCATATGATGATTGAATCCCATAAATATCTAAGAATTACATTTGATGTAATTGGTAAAGTTGTTACCTACCTAAATAACTTAAAGTTGAGCGTCCTGCCAAAGCGGACTCAAGTTTAAGCCAAATATGGATCTTAGCCCACTAATTATTACATTGAAGGTTGTTTTATTCAGTGGGAGATTGCTAATTCGCTTGCATATTTTAATTGTAGAATCATGACGACTAGTAATACTGCTACATTATCGTTGCGATCTGTCCTTGAGAAGGACAAACTCAATGGGACAAACTTTCTTGACTGGTTCAGGAACTTGAGAATTGTTCTCAAGCAGGAAAGAAAGGTATATGTCCTAGATCAACCCATTCCTGAGGAGCCAGCAGCCAATGCTCCTAGAGCTCAGAGAGATTCTTATGCGAAGCATAAGGAAGACTCTGTTGATGTGGGATGCTTGATGCTTGCCACTATGGTTCCGGAGCTTCAAAGAGATCTGGAACACATGGAGGCTTATGAGATGATTGTGCATCTTAAGGAAATGTTCCAGCAACAAGCAAGGCAAGAGAGGTATGAGACCACTAAGGCCTTACATTCCTGCAAGATGGCTGAAGGTGCATCAGTGAGTACTCATGTCTTAAAGATGAAAGGGTACATAGATCACCTTGAGAGGCTTGGATTTCCCATGAGCCAGGAGTTAGCTACAGATTTGATCTTGAACTCACTCCCGGAAAGTTATGACCAGTTTGTCATGAATTACAACATGAACAACATGGAGAAATCTATTTCTGAACTGCATGGGATGCTTAAAACTGCAGAGCCGACTGTTAAGAAAAAGCCCAGTACTGTTTTGATGGTTCAGAAAGGAAAGGGTATGAAAAGGAAAGGCAAGGGCAAGGGGAAGGGTCATGGCTCATCTGGTAAGACCAAAGAGTCAGGCAAGCCCGAAACCAAGCCTGCACCAAAGAAGGCAAAGCCTCCAAAGGAAGGAGTTTGCTTCTTCTGCAATGAACCGGGTCATTGGAAGAGGTATTGTAAACTCTACCTTGAAGATCTGAGAAAGAACAAGAAGGATAGCGGGGCTATCGCTTCAGGTATTTATGTTATAGACATTCATCTCTCTACTTCCACTACATGGGTATTAGATACTGCATGTGGTTCTCACATTTGTACAAATGTGCAGGGCCTAAAGGACAGTAGAAAGCTGAAGAAGGGCGAAGTTGACCTACGAGTTGGAAATAGAGCAAAGGTTGCTGCTCTAGCTGTAGGCACTTATGAATTAGTTCTGCCCACTGGGCTTTTGTTAGTTTTGAACAATTGCTATTATGTTCCTGCTTTGAGTAGTAACATTGTTTCTCTTTCTTATTTGGATAAGGAAGGTTACACTTCCATTTCTGGGAATGGTAAATGTTCCATTTATCGTAATGATATTTTCTATGCTCATGGTGATTTGCATGTTGATCATTACATATTAAACTTGGAACAACCCAATCATGGAAATATCTATAACATAACCGCCAAAAGGATCAAACCAAATGATTTGAATCCGACGTACCTCTGGCACTGTCGTCTAGGCCACATAAATGAGAAACACATTTCTAAACTCCATCAAGATGGATTTCTCAACTCATTTGATTTTGAATCATATGATACTTGCGAATCTTGTTTGTTAGGAAAGATGACAAAGTCGCCTTTCACTGGGCACAGTGAGAGGGCGACTGATTTGTTGGGCCTCATACATACAGATGTGTGTGGACCGATGAATACAAATGCCAGAAGAGGTTATTCGTACTTCATTACATGATTTCAGTAGATATGGCTATGTCTATCTAATGAAACATAAATCCGAATCTTTTGAAATGTTCAAGATATTTCAAAATGAAGTATAAAACCAGCTTGGCAAAACAATTAAAGCCCTTCGATCTGATCGAGGTGGTGAATATTTGAGCCAAGAGTTTATCGATCATCTTAGGAATTGTGGAATAGTCTCACAATTGACTCCTCCAGGAACACCACAATGGAATGGGGTTTCTGAACGGAGGAATCGAACACTATTGGATATGGTTCGATCCATGATGAGTCGAACAGATCTTCCACCATCCTTTTGGGGCCACGCCCTAGAGACAGCTGCGTTCACACTGAATCGTGTTCCATCTAAGGCAGTTGAAAAGACTCCGTATGAGATATGGACTGGGAGGAAACCTAGTTTGTCTTTTCTCAAGATTTGGGGATCTGAGGTCTATGTTAAGCAACAAGCCTCAGATAAGTTAGCGCCCAAATCTTCAAAGTGCCTTTTTGTGGGATATCCTAAGGAAACCAAGGGATATTATGTCTACAACCCCACTGATAACAAAGTGTTTGTTGTCAGAAATGGTATCTTTCTAGAACGAGAATTTATCTCTAAAAGAACCACTGGGAGCAAGGTACACCTCGAAGAAGTTCGAGAGCCACAAGATGCCACAGAACTAGAGATGGAAAGTAGAGAAGACTCACAAGAAGTTGTTGAGACTCCTCAAGTCACGCAAGGCCCAAGGCGATCTAATAGGGCACGACTTCAGCCTCAGAGATATGGATTTCTGATTTCTGATAGTCGTGATGTGTTGCTCATTGAGCATAATGAGCCCACTACCTATCAAGAAGCTATAGTGGGACCAAACTCTGAGAAATGGCTTAATGCCATGAAGTCTGAGATGCAATCCATGTACGACAATAAGGTATGGACCTTAGTCGACCCGCCTGAAGGTGTAAAAACCGTCGGGTGCAAGTGGGTTTTTAAAGAGAAAACTGACATGGATAGCAATGTAAATGTCTTCAAGGCACGACTGGTTGCAAAAGGATTTACTCAAACTCATGGTGTGGACTATGATGAGACCTTTTCCCCAGTTTCAATGGCCAAATCAATCAGAATCCTCCTTGCCATTGCAGCATATTATGACTATGAAATATGGCAGATGGACGTCAAGACAGCCTTCCTTAATGGAAAGCTCCTTGAGGATGTGTACATGACACAACCTGAAGGTTTTGTGCGTTCTGAGGACTCTGGTAAGGTGTGCAAGCTTCAAAGGTCTATTTATGGACTGAAGCAAGCATCTCGGAGTTGGAATCATCGTTTTGATGAAGTAGTCAAAGAGTTTGGATTTCTTCAAAACATTGATGAACCTTGTGTGTACAAAAAGGTTAGTGGGAGCACAGTTGTGTTTTTGGTACTCTATGTCGATGACATCCTACTCATTGGGAATGACATTCCTACCTTGCAGATTGTCAAGTCTTGGTTAGGAAAATCTTTCTCGATGAAAGACTTGGGTGAAGCCACCTACATCCTATGAATTAGGATCTATAGAGATAGATCTAAAAGGCTTCTAGGACTGAGTCAGAGCACATATATAGACAAGATACTGCATAGGTTCAGTATGCAGGAATCAAAAAGGGGTTTCATACCCAAGTCTCATGGTATTCACCTCAGCAAGGATTTGTGTCCTAGTACACCAGATCAGCGAGGTCGCATGAGTAAGATTCCATATGCCTCGGCCATAGGATCTATCATGTACGCCATGTTATGTACTCGACCGGATGTCTCGTTTGCCTTAAGTATGACTAGCAGATATCAACAGGACCCTGGTGAGGGCCATTGGACTGCTGTTAAGAATATCCTTAAGTACTTAAGAAGGACTAAGGACTTATTCTTGGTCTATGGTGGATTGGTAGACGAGCTCTATGTAACTGGTTACACAGATGCAAGTTTCCAAACTGACCAGGATGACCAGAAATCGCAATCTGGATACATATTTCTCCTAAATAATGGAGCAATAAGCTGGAAGAGCTCTAAGCAGAGCACTGTAGCAGATTCTGCAACGGAAGCTGAGTATATAGCAGCATCTGATGCAGCTAAGGAGGCCGTTTGGATCAGGAAGTTCATTACTGAACTAGGGGTGGTATCGACCATCTCAGATCCAATAACTTTGTTCTGTGACAATAGTAGTGACATTGCACAGGCCAAAGAGCCTTGGTCACATCAAAGGACCAAGCATATACTCAGGCGATTTCATCTCATCAGAGAAATCAATGATAGAGGTGATATAAAAATATGCAAGGTAGCAGGAGAAGACAATGATGATGATCCTCTAACAAAACGCTTGTCCAGGCAAAACATGAGCGTCATGTTAGGTCAATAGGATTGAGACAAATTAATGATTGTTCCTAGTACAAGTGGGAGGATGTTGGAAATTGTGCCCTAGGGGCCAATCATTGTATCAGGTTATCATATTATTTGCATGTTTACTATGATGACAATCCTTGGATAACTCGTAATCTTATCCTAAATGTCCCTGGTCGGTCATCTATGTGGGAGCAGAGATGAAATAAGACCAGTATGACTTTGAAGATATATAGAGATATAAATCAAAGTCATAAGCACATGTAAGAGTACAGGGTGTTGGACCGACCCGCTATGAGAGAGCTGCATGGGTCAAGTCATAAGCTTCTCTCATATACAAGCCATGTCACTATGCCCTTTGACCTGAGATCATCATGGATTCCTACATGACAAACGCTCAGCTTTGACCTAGTCAAAAGTCACTTTTGACCGAGTGATCATAAAGGCTATGCTCGGGCTTAGTGGTTTTTCATGCGGAGGAATGTGAATGGTCAAGATGGAATTTGTCCCTCACATTCGTAGAGAGATATTACTGGGCCCCTCGATGAGTGAGTCTGAGAAATGTATGGCCATACTGGAATGGAAGGGTAGTTCCATTTCTATATTCAGACTACTCAGGGATCGAGAAAGTAACGGTCAGGAATAGGAGGATGACGTTCTCCATGCCTCATCCTTGACCGAAATATCGTGTGACAAAAGGGACATGATATGGTTGTATGAAAGGTTACATCGTTTATCGATCCTCATATGTTTTAGGTAGTCGTAATGCCTTGCTAGAGACCGCTTACGACTTGTGGGTCAGTATAGTAACTGGCCCACTGCCAACTTCATATGGGCCTACAGGGTCACACACAAAACAGCCCAATACGAGCTATGATGTCCAGATTCATTGAATCTAAGAGATGTCTAGATTCAATGAATAATCTAGGGTGGATATATATTTTATATATATATAAATTAGTTTATATATATTATATATATAATATAATAGATATTTGTAAGATTTAATTTATAAGGATAAATTAAATCTCTATCATTTTTGAATTTGAATTTAAATGGATATGATCTATTTGAATTTGAAATTCAAATTGATAAGATATCTCAAATTTGATTTATGAGAATAAATCAAATATAATTCTGTCTTATCTTTATTTTAAATTAAATAAATAGGTGAATTAAATCTGTGGGACGGATTTAATATAAACCATATTTATTTAATCAGTTTCTTATTAAATTATGCAATATATGATATTGTATTAATTCATAATTAATATAAGATTAATTCTGAAGCCCGGCCCTATTAGAAGCCCGATAGCTTCCTATATATTTGACATTAGGAGCTAGGGTTCCATACACAAGATAGATCTCTTCACACACATTCAGTCGTGAGAAAAGGGGGCAGGGAGAGTGCAAAAGGTTTGCAGATAAGAAACTGCCGAGATAGAGACGGTGAGGACGGAATCTCTAGAAAGCCTTAGAGGGACAAGAGGCGCTAGCACGTCATTCGCGATTGGAACGCTGTTCGTGTGGATACCGGTAGAGGAAGCCGATCTGAGCTGTCGACTTCTACGATACGACCAGACACGAGGCAAGGTCGCGACCAGAAAACCCTGAGGTCGCGACCATACGGGCATCTGAACGTCAGAAATCCGAAAAGAGGAGACAGGTCGCGACGTGAAGCTGAATACGTCGCGACTACAAATCCGGTCGCGACTAGAGGCAGAAGAGGTCGCGACTAACAACTCCAGAGGCGACAGATCGCGACTAGAAGCAGAGGAGGTCGCGACTAAAAGCTGAGGAGGTCGCGACTGAAAGTTCCAGAGGCGAGGAGTCGCGACTAGTGGACACTGAGGTCGCGACCAAAGCTCGAAACTGAAGGTAACACTTCTTTCTCCTTGACTTAAACACATTCGGTAGATCCTGGCTGGGAATGGAAAAATTTTTAAAGTTAATTTCCGCTGCGTGTCTTCTAATTCCCTTTAGTCTAGGCATCCATTTGGGTCATAACAGTCATCTGACTGAGGTCATCCGAACTCATTCAGTCTCAGTTTAAATACCGATAAATCTCCTAATCGGATCCCCGGAGGCCTCACACTCCCGTCTGTATTTGCTAATTTGTGAATAACTTTTTCTACAGACCTCCTATCGGTATTCTGTCAGTTTCTTGACATCCGCCCCATCAGGACGCATCATCCTGTAATTTCTCGCATATATCTGAGATCTAGGATATCCGGTAGGAATTTTTATAACTTTTAGACTATCAGATCAATTTTGGCTATCCGGAGTCTTGAAAAATTCCTGTATTAAGCCAGATTACCGAGCATCACTTGCTCTATCTACTGGTGAAATCTGGGACTGAAATGCTTTCGGGCAGTCCAAACCACTTCCGGCCCAACTTTCTTTAATTATAATTTAGCCCCAAAGAACTTTTCTTCTTTTCAATTAAGTCCCTTTTATTTGGCTAAAATTACACTTAAGGACCCCACCTTTTTATCTACTTTTCCCTTTTAGCCTTATACTTTTCATATTTGCACTTAAGTCCTTACATTTTCTTTCTTTTGCAATTTAATCCCTTTCTTTTCCTAAATGGCCACTATATCTCTGGGGACCTTCACTATTTACATATAAGTCCCCGGACTTTTACTTATTTGCAGTTTAGTCCCTAAAAACTTTCTGCATGTTTCTAGGACTTCTGCTCAAAGGGATATATCAATTTCAGGCTACTTACTAAATCTCTGACCTGAAAATTGGGGTGTTACAATCTGCATTCTTGGAACTTAACTCCTCAAGTTTCCTTTGCACATCTGCATTATTCTTTTGCATAGTTTAAAGAATTGAAGCTATGGAGGTGAATTATATAACATCCTTACTTTCGTAGGTCTTAAGGACCATTCAGTAGTATTTAGAACCACTTACATGACATTTGAAGTCCATTAGCTAAATTTGGAATTTTTACTCTTAGCGAGTTACAGTTCATATGGTATTCCAGATTCGGTGACAAACTTCAAAAAATCATAATTAATTCTAGAAAACTCAAAATGAAGTAATTCAAAATTCTACTCTAATCTAACATATTGAAGTTTAAGGGAAAAATAATTTCCTGACCAAATTCTTAGCCAATTGATACAGTTTATTCGTTAAAATTTACTATTTATTTGGTCAAAAATTCTGAAAACAGATTATGGTCCCCATCTTTGGAAAACTGGTCTCTTTGTACAGACATTGAAATAAGGTATTCTTGGTGTCAAAAAGAACCTTAACATGTTAATTAAATGTCTGTTAAATTTCATACATTTATTCCATCATTTACTATTTTTCATGACATCATAAATATTGTTGCTTAAACTAGTCATACAGCATCATTACTTGCAACAATTCTTCACATAACATCATATAGCATTTACATTGACCAATCCCTAACTCCTCTTCATGCTTCTTCATCCCCTTTTCTCATTCATAAACCTGTTGGGATTGGGATTACATGGATGGGGTAAGATTTCTGGTGAAATCTCAGTAGCAAACAATAATAAACAATGCATGTATTAATGTAATTGCTTGTGCTTGCTTGTGAAAGTGTTACCATAGTGTAATGAGCATGCTTCCATGTATCATATGAAATACAATTGTCCAAGATAATCATAGAAATAGAGCTTCAATCATCTACACATATGCACACAATTCAATAAAGCCATAGCACAATCAAGCATAACATTCAATACATACAAGTTTAGGGTAAGTTTACTACCTCATGTACTTGACTTTCTTTCACTTTAACTTTACTCTTTCTTCTTACTTCTCCTTGGTATGTGGCTGCCTCTTTGTAGTCCACAATCACACCCTCACATCACATAATCATCCATTCATTACAATCTAACTTCTCTTGAACATTAAGCTTACTTGATTACATTAACTTCCTTTAATCTTTACCAATTGACTTGGCCTTTAAATCAATTGATGTCTTGACCTTAACCTACGCAATTTCATCTTTTGAATCCATTTATGAACTCAAAATAACCAAATTCCAGCAACTATACACTTTCTGGATAGAATTTGCAAAACATACATAATTCTTCCAAAAATTCCCATCTTAATTCCATTGCTTCCCATACTTGTTTCTCTACTTTACCCCACACAACTTTTCATTTTAAAACCATTGGAAGCATCAAAATCATAAAAATATAATCACTGTTCATTTGAGTGAACAGTAATAGAGAAGAATTCCAAGAATTATAACTTCCTATTCTAATGCTTCCAAGGTTCAAAACCTATCCAATCCTACACAAAATCATCATATAAACTCAATGGAAGCATTAGATCATTGAAATTCCATCTCCTTCTATCATGAACAGTGCATGAACAGTGTAAATCGAAATGGTTCATCCATGGCAAAGTCAAGAATATCAACTTAATTCAACAACCAATCATCTAACTAGCTTGTTTAAGCTTTAATCTCATAACTCTAACTTTAATTTCTTCTTTCTCCTTTCATCTAAGGTTTTGGACAACATATACACCTTAGAGAAAATTCAACTTTCTTCCATGAAAACCCTATGTTCAAGCTCCCAAATCAAAGGAAAATAAGCTAGGATAGATTGCTTATCTTTAATCTCTAGCTTGCTTGAACTTTGGACCTTGGATTCTTCTTTGTCTTGGCTTGAGTTTTCATTTTGCAAGAGGTTCCCCAAGGGTTCATGAGCCACAGTTTTGCATCAGATTTTGGGGGGTATTTATAGGCAAATTCCATTGAAAATGAATGGCTAAGATCACTTTGTGCACTATTTGATCTAATGGCTCATATCTTTTCTTGGATTTATCTTTTTCTTTAAAAGATAATTATGACATCATCATCCATGACATCATCAAGGGGACACCTCACAAGCCATGTGGTGAAATTCCAATGGTAGGAAGCTTCTGGAAAAATTCCAGTCCAATTCGGTACCAGCTCAGTCCGATTTCCAAAAAACCAGACTATTTTCTAAATCTAATTTTTCTAAGATTCCATAATATGTTTTCTGACCTTAAGTCCAGTATCCGGATTCTTCCTACCATTGACATTCTTATACTGGGTTTAACTTAATTATAGATCCCTTGAAAAATGACCAAAATACCATTGGTGCCCTTTCTTGCACTATATTGACCCTAAGGGGAAAATTATCATTTCACACCTCTTTGCACCTTATCAGAGCATATACTGACTCTGACTAACTCTTCCTATACCTACCTTGGCATTTTGGCCTATCCAAAATGACCAAAATGCCCTCCTTTCACTCTTGTACAATATTACAACACAGGGGTAGTTTTGTAATTTTACACTTTTTCTGCAAATTTCTGGACATTGGCCCTTTTCCCCGATGAACAGATATCATGGGCCTAGCCTCAGTTGGTGTCATTATGGGCCTCTAAGTGACGCCATCTGGGCTCATTCAGTCCTAGTTTGCTTACCGATTAGTTTCCTAATTGGATATCGGGCGTTCACAAACTCCCGTCAAAATTCACTAAAAAGTGAATAACTTTTTCTACAGAACTCCTTCCGGGATTCTGTCAATTCCCTGATCTCCAGCTTCACAGGATGCACATTCCTATAATTTCTCACTCATATCTGAGGTCCAGGAGATCTGATAAAAATTTAGATAACTTTCAGACTATTAGATAAATTTCAGCTATATGAAACTCTAATAATATTTCTGTATTAGCCTAGATTAACCAGTATCATTTCCTATATCTACTGGTGAAATTTGGGACTAAAATGCTTTCAGGCAATTCTAAGTCACTTCCGGCTCAACTTTCTATAATTACCATTTTACCCCTTGAACTTTCCTTAAATTACATTTAGGTCCTTAAACTTTTTGAAATTACACTTAATGGCCCAAAGTTTATGTCTACTTTACATTTTGCTCTATGGAACTTTTATATTTTTCAATTGAGTCCCTCTTCTTTAAACCTCCATCTAATCATTCTTTTCTTTTCCATTCATCATCACAATCCTTTCCAAACCTCTTTCCTCTACAGTATTATACAGATAGGGAAAAATTAGGATATGATAAATTGACCATCATTTTCTTTAAGCTTGTCATCTATATTGGTCATTCTCCCGTCCATATTGTTTATTTATGCTGCCATACTCTTCAATAATTGAAAAGTCTCATCTGGTCTTGATGCCAATAAAGAATTAGGTTGAGTTGGAAACATAGACCTTGCATTACCTTGGTAGTTACTTGATGAGGCACTACCTCCTTGGAATTGGTTTGGTCTATTTTCCCCACTCCCCCACCTAAAATTTGGGTGGTCTCTCAAGCCAGGATTGTATGTTTTATAGTATAGGTCTCTCTTCTGGTATTGGTGGTCTCTCCCTTGATACATTGCTGCTACTTCTTCATACTGCCTATCACTTGTACTTGTAGCATGCATCACTAAACCGCATGACTCACATCCTGTAACCAGTGTTTGTGAGGTAACTACTTCATGAACTTGTTTCGTAGAATGCAGCTTTCTTTCAATTAGGTTTATACTCTTTTCCATTCAGTTTCCTAGAGCTGCTATTTCTTCTAAGATCTCATTTGAATTACCCGAAGATGATGTGGGCATTCTCCTTGGATCTTCAGTCTGACGGTCTTCATTAGCCATTTTCTGAAATAACTCCCAACTCGCTTGTGGAGTTTTATCTCTCAAAGACCCATTTACTGCTGCATTCAAGGATACCTTGTTGTGAGGAAGTAGACCATCAAAGAAAATATCTACTAAATCAGCCTTTGTGATGTTATGATGGGGACATCGAACTAACAAATTGATAAATCTAGTCCAATATTCATGTAATGACTCCCTATTCTGCTGCAAAATGTTTGTGATCTCCTTCTTCATCCTTGCAGTCTTTGAGGCTGGGAAAAACTATTCCAAAACTGTCAACATCAACTGTTCCCATATAAGAGTTGAGAAATGGGTTGGCAAATTGTATAGCCATTCCTTAGCCTTCCCTTCCATAGTGAAATGGAAACACCTCCTTAACACGTCATCTAATGCAGTCATTGGAGGCTTCATTGAAGAGCAGATCATATGCATAGTTTGTAAGTAGTGATGTGGGCATTCTCCTACAAAACCATAAAATTTAGGTAAGGCTGTAATCAAGGCTCCTTTAATTTCAAAATTAGCTTCTTCAGTATAAAAAACATAAGGATCATAATTCACATGGGAATGCTTTATTTCCCTTACACTTATATTATCTTCCACATTCATTTCATTTTCTCCATGCCCATTACGCCCATCATGATTTATCTCAGCCATATTAGAAGTTTCTAATGAAAACTCTAAATTCAGTTCAGTTTTAGACGGAACACTAGAGGATGAACTAGATTCTATTGATCTTACCTCTTCTTCTTTAAATTCTCTAAATTCCCTCTTTAGTTTCCCAAGTCTTCTCTCAATTTCAGGTTCAAAAGGCACTAATGGTTTAGTTCTTCTATGCATACAATACAAAAGCAATCAAAAATAGTTAATTAATCAAGCAGAGTCAGACACAGGAGTTTCATAGTAAAAAGTGTCAACTAGTCAAGACAAAAGAGTTTGAAGGTCGTGACCTAGGAACACAGAGAGCAAGAGTTCTTTAAAAATGGTTATTAGGTCATGACTTAAAGGTAATCAGGTTGCGACTAAATAACACAGAGAGCAGATTTTCCAAAAGTGTCATGACCAGAAGTTGTGGAAGTCGCGACTGAAGCTCATAGAGGCTAATCGGTACCACAACAAAGAAATTTGGTCGCAACTCAAGTATAGTTTGGTCGCAACTCAATGTCACAGATAGTAATTTCACATAAACTAAGAATAATGCAGAATGCAATGCAATTAAAAATGATAAAAACTAAAATTCAAAACAAAAATGACTCAGGTAAATAATGGAATTGACAATCAATCACTAAGGAACCAATTACTTGGCTCCCTGGCAACGGTGCCATTGATGAGCAGGTCAGATTGTCACCTTTTGACCCATCAAAATAAGTGATGTTTGCACCCAATAATATAGTATAAGGCATAGCCCTATCGTTCTTCTCGTGGAGCTTTTCTTTTGGAGACCTAGCATATTGGTGACAAATCTATTAAAAACCTGAGTGAAAGCAAAATGGTTTTGGGGTTTGGTTGATTTTTGATATAATGAAATAAAGGTGCAGTAAAGTAAATATTTTTTACTTTTTGATTAAGATGCAAATACGTTGGTTTGTGAAAGAAGTATGTGATGATAGATTCTTGATGATGAAAGCGTATCTATCCTTGCTCTTAATTTGATATGGAGTTTTCCAAATCACTAAGTCTTAAACAAAACCTCAACCGATCGATTGAGTCTAGAGCATTAATATTCCTTAAACTCCTTTGATCAAAACTAGTTCAAAAACTCTTAATGCACTGTTAAAATCCACTTAGTGTGTAATTCAAATCGGATGATGAAAATGCCCTCGAATGGTCATCGATCGACAAACCCTAGATTTCAAGCAATCAAATTAATTAGCAACAATCGTTGATAATAGTTCGACTATCTTAAAATTAAAACTAGAATACTATATTAAAAAATAACATTCAAAGCATCCAAAGTCAATTACAATTGTTCTAATCTTTGAATAATCAATTAAAATTCAATTTCCTTGGCCATATAATGAAACCCTAGATCTAGCAGAATCAAAATATGAAAGAAGAGGTGTAGATCAAAACAGAAAACTCTCTGTGCAGTCTATGAGCTCAAGATATCAGATCCATCACTAAGAGACTAAGGATTTAGCCTCTCATGACTCCTACTGTGCTGCAATCGTTGTCCTAGTATGATGCCATGGAGAAAATAGAATGTGAGATAAAAAGATAAAGGATGAGATGTGTGTAGGTAGTAGAGAGGGTGTAGAGAGAGTTCGAGCACTACTTCTTAGCCTAATCAGGTTAACAACCAGCCTCCCTTACGTTTGTAGCTTCCTTCTCCTTTTAACAGCAACTTGACCTAATCAGAAATGCGTAGCTTCATGACTGTCTTCTCTGGTAACGACTAGATCTTGTTTTTGTCACGACCTGTAAACGCAGAGAAGCTTCCCAAGAGAAATTAGGTCGTGACCTGTGGATACTTTGGTCGCGACTGAAACACACAGAAGCTGCTTCCTTGCTTTGATTCTCTGTCTTGTGATTTCTTTTCTGCTCATATTAGTCCTTGCTCCTCTAAAATACCTACAATTCAAAACTAAAGCTCATTGTAAAATTCCCACCAATAAGGGAATAACTTATATGTAGTTTAGAGGAGTTATTTTACCATTTTACCCTTAAAACAACACATTGCCAAGCATAATCATGTATTACCACAAAAGCACAATTACAGGCATAAAATGAATGGTAAAGTTATTATAAAATTCTTAAAATGTAGCAGAAACCATACACAAATTATGTCTTATCAGCCTACAACAGCGGTTAAAAGTGACCTTTCACGACAATTTTTTATCGATGTGAATTCTACCGCCTTTGTAAGTCTATCTTTTAACAGCTGTTAGAAAACTGCCGTTAAATGTAAGACTTTAACAGCCATTTTTTTAAAACTGCTATTAAATATTTAGAATGTTATGGTAGTTTCCAGTAAAACTGCTATTACAGTTTACTCATATAATAGCGGTTTTACAGGTAACCACCGTTAAATCTATACATGTAACGACGATTTTCAAAAAAAACACTGTTAAAGGCTTTGTTTTAATTTTTTTAATGCTTCTTTTAATTTTCCCATTAATAGCGCCCTACATTTGCCATAATGAAGATAGACTATAGGCAGTAAAGTATGAAGTAAGCAATGTAAAAATCCAAATTAAATGTTATTATATAGTAATAAAGTAATTTGAATTCTTATTAATGCATGCAATGAACTAAAATATAATACAATCATATATACACAAAAATTGATGATTGATTAAGGCATGTTCACAAGTATGGTTTTTGTTAAATCATCCATCATTTAGTGGATTTGCTCATCTTCAAAGCTCATGTTGTTTTCCTTGAACAACTTTAATTTAGAAGTAATAGGTAAATATTTAAGATGTGAATAAATTTAAAAAGTCGCTAAATATTGATCACTTTATACCTTATGTAAACTATCCGTGATCCTATCTCAATGATCTGGTACAAAATGGAGAGGTACAAAATATCCACACTCAACACTGTTAGGTTGACGGTAGTGCTAACAAAATGGAGAAATACAAAGCACATTAATGACTAACTTTATACCTAATAAATTTATAAAAACTAAAACTTAATTATTTGAAAACTACTTACGTGAGGATAAATCCATAAAGGATTAGTAATAACTGCATGACCTCTGAAGAAGTGAAAGCTTGCAGAGCCCTATCTCTAATTGGAAAAAAGATATCATATAACTTACTAATTAAATTTTCATGTTAATAAATCTATGAAGAAAAACTCACATATTGACGATGGAAACAATCTCAGTATTTGGCCGTCTAAACAATGAATCGAATCAGTACACCACATTATTTTTAGGGTCTATGACAAGCAAATTCCAATGCTTACTATAAAATATGAATGTTATATATGAATGTATTATAATATGTATATGAGTGTGTCAAGTATAAGAGTATATTTACCCTTTAATGTAAGGTATAAAATATATCTTCCTTTTGATATAGGTCATAATGTCAACCAAATACATAATCCTTGAGTTCCTATTAGGGCCTATCTCTTAGACACGTTGAGGACACATGAAGCCATATAAGCCTCCTTTTACTTCATCCAGGCATCTCCGATAGAAGTGGCTATTGTTAATAGAGAAATGAGTCAGTACTGCCCAAATGGTTAAACATAAAGTATTAAAATAAATTTGCAACTTACAATATGGCTAAATGGATGACAGTTGAATCCAGCTCGTAAAATTCAGGAATTGCACTGTCATTCCTGTCCTGGGTGAATTTGTAAAGCTCCTATGTTGTCAAAACCTCAAACAAAATTGTGAAACTAAGTGCTTCCACCAATCCAGCTGCCATAGAGTGAAGAGTTGCCATACTAATATATGTCAAAGATATGTTTTGAGGAAGAGGTCTGAGCTTGTCTCCTTTTTCCCTCTTAACCTTGGGCTTCTGTGGTGCCTTTTTTGGTTCTAGGTCCTTTAAGGTTTGCTTCTTTAGCACCTTATCTGGCACCAACTCCGGTGTGACTAGCTTTTTCAATTTGATCAGATGTGTTGGCCATATAATAAACTACTTTAAAGCTTCATCCAATATGTGGACCTCGTCAGTAGGGCAAGGAATAAAACACATCTGGAGGACTAGATATATCAAAGGTTTTGAACCTAAACATATGCCCATATCACATAAGCTTGCCTCGAGTGATAATATTAATTGTTTTTTTTGTTTCATTTTATTTAGAGGTCAGATACAACTATGTAAATAATGAAGCCAAAGGATTCTTCTTATTCTTCTTCTATATTTGCCTCAACAAATACAACTATGTAACTCAACTCTTAAAGCCTGATAGAAAAGGCACTCACAAAAACCAACATACTTGAACAACTAAAAGGCCTCACAAAACTCTTAACTTAGTACTACTAATGTTGACATAAATAATGAAGAAGTTAAACGGAGATTTATAGCTTTGAAGATGAGAAAGACGATAGAGGGAGTTAACGACGACAGAGATAGTGAACAACAATGAGAATGATGATGGAGTGCACCAAAAATAGGTGAAAATGATAGAAAATGCCTTTTGTCAAAGTTTGTGGTGGTAGGGCAGAGTACAGGACTACAAGTGGCTGTGCGAAATGTAACATCCTAAAATTTCTGTACTAAGTTGTATATACAGATTGAATAAAATATATGAGATGTTTAGGAAAATATGTGGCCATATTTATGTAAAGAAAATGATTAATTGGAAGAGGAAGAAAGTCTAAGAGCCAAAGTGCAAAATTATAAAAATGCCACTGTGATGCCCTAAGAAACCAGAAGTGAATGGAGGGCATTTTGGTCATTTCATACAATGGATGATATCAGATGAAAATTGATATTAAATTATTATAATTAATATGAGAATTTATGGAGTTGACAGAAGTCAAAAAGGAGTCCTGTAGAATTAATTATGGAATTTACGGTGAAAAGGGACACCGATAAAGGGTTAAAGGAAACGTATGTAATTTTTAACAAGACTTCTAGGTCTCAGAAAATTATGAAACTTTGTAGATAATTTATTTTATATTAGAATGAATTTCTAAAAATGTTAGAACAATTAAAGGAGGTGTTTAGCATTTATTCTGAGATCAGGATAATTTAACGATATCGGTATAAGGAAAGTACATTGGGATTTGTGCCAATTAGCTATTGGACCTAAAAGAGGCCCAACATTTCGTCCTAGGCCAGCCCAATAAGGCCCAAAAGTTATCTTGGAGCCCAAGTCCAATAATGAATAATTTATGGATTTTTGAAAAGAAAGAAAAAGACAATAAAGTAAGAATTAGGTGTTGCACATGGTGGGACCCACAAGGACTTCAAAATGGCACCCAAAAAGAGGAAGGGTTAGGTGTACCAAGAGAGGCCATGCTAGTGATGTCATGGTGGTAAGGTTATGAGTGAAAAGTGAAAAGACATTCCAAGATCAAACCTTTAACCATTAGATCAAATAGTTTCCAAAGTGATCTTGGCCTTCAAATGGCACATGACTTTTGCTATAAATACCCCCCCTTTCCATTCATTCTTCACACCCAAGAGCTCCTTTAGAAAGAGAAGTGAGTTCTAGAGAAAGAAAGTGGAAGAAAGCAAGGAAGAAGCAAGGGCCTTGAAGGAGCAAGTAAGGTAAGTTGTCTCCTTGCTTCTACCTTTTGTTCTTATGGTTTGTGCTTGAGTTTAAGTGATTTTTTAGGCTTAAATCTTGGGGAAATGCTGCTGGAATTTTTGTGTATATGTGAAAGGAATATGAGTTTTAAGTCATAGATAGTTAAGACAAGCTTAAACAAGTTAGTTACATGCTTGGTTGTGAAGTAAGTTGATGTTCTTGACTTTACCATTTCGGTTTGCACTGTTCATACACTGTTCATGATAGAAGGAAATGGAATTTCAATGATTTAATGCTTCCATTGAGTTTATATGATGATTTTGTGTAGGATTGGAAAGGTTTTGAACCTTGGAAACCATTGGAATTAAAGTTATAATGTTGAGAATTCCTCATGGTACTGTTCACTCGCGTGAACAGTGATTTGAATTTCATGATTTTGATGCTTCCAATGGTCTTAAAATGAGATTTTGTGTGGGGGAAAAGTGGAGGAACAAGTATGGGAAGCATTGGAATCAAAATGAGAATTTTTGGAAGATTTATGTATGCTTTTCCAAATCTGTACAGAACAGTGTATTGTTACTAGAATTTGGTTATTTTGAGTTCATAAATGGATTCAAAAGGTGAAATTGTGTAGGGTAAGGTCAAGACATCAATTGGTTCAAAGGCCAAGTTAATTGGCAAAGATTAAAGAAAGTTATGTTAGTTAAAGCAAGTTAAAGGTTCAAGAGAGGTAGTCTTGAGTAGCGTTTGAGTTCATGGTCTTAATGGATTATGTAATGAATATGAATGTATTTAGGACCTTGAAACCTCTAAGAAGGTGTTGGGGAATGATTGACCAAAAAGCTTCATGATTGGAAAGGTTGGGAAGCAAGTGCAAGCATAAGAAAGAGAGCTTAAATCCAAGGTAGTGGACTTACCCTAAACTTGTATGTATGTAATGTATGCTTGATTGTGCTATGGCTTGGTTGAATTGTGTGTATATGGTAGATGATTCAAGCTCTGTTATTTTATGATTTCTTTGGCCAATTGTATTTCATATGATACATGGAAGCATGCTCATCACACTATGATAACACTTTCACAAGCAAGCACAAGTCTTTACATTAATACATGCATTGTTTGGTATTGTTTGCTACTGAGATTCCCCCGAATCTCACCCCCCATAACCATGATCTAGGTGCTGGAACATCACAAGGAAGGAGATAATTGTGGATGTATGAATGGTGTATGACTTGGAAAGCATGCCTTTAATTTATGTGATGATATATTGGTATGTATATGGTAAATACTCACTGGATTTGAGTTGAGGGAGTTACCTTTCAGCGATAGTTTGAGTGACTTATCCGTTTTGGTTTCATGTGAAATTTTACATGAACATAGCTAAGATCTATAGATTTAATTGGACACCAAGAACGCCTCATTTGGTTAAGAACTAGAATTATTATGATTTTTCAAAGTCGGGAGATAAAATCTGGAATAAGATAATACGACTACTCAGAGGCAGTGAGGTTCATGCGCTAATTTCATATAGTAAATGAATGATTTTTTTCACGAAATTTTGTTATCTTAAAGTAAACATATGGATCTTTAAATCCATAGGTAATTCGACTCAATTGGATAAGTATACAAGGAGAAATGAATTTTTAAAAATGGGGCAAAGAAACTGGAACTTCCAGATTTACCAAATGAACAGTAAAGTTCAACGAATAAACTGATTTGATCTGGATAAGGAAACCTCATTTTGATATTTTTATATCAAATTTGAATGAAATATATTTCATTATAAATTGGAATCACCTCAAAACGATTTTTTTAGATTTGATTATGAATTTTCAAAGTTCAGGCTGTAATCTGGAATTACCCAGTAAATAGTGATAGTGAACAGTACCCGTGAGCCCAACTCTTGGAAATTCATGTTTTTGGGGTTAAGAGGCATTCCAATGTTCTAAAATAGTTCTAATTGAGTATAAGTAAAGTTAAGGTTTAAGCTCAAAATTTAAGGTCAAAGTTTAAGGATTGAGATTAAGGATATTTACTAGAGAATGCAGTTATACTGGCAGAATATCAAAAGTACTGTGTACGTAGGTGCTGTCTAAGGAGGCTGGAAGTGAGTGGACCTAGCCGGTTCATCCAGTCTTTCCTGGGTACTTACTTAGAATGGTAGTTCTCATAGGACTTACCGAATCAGTACAGTTATCTTTTGTCAAGATTTTTAGCAAAGAGAGATATAATAAAGTTAAGATTACATCCGTAAGTGTACTCTGAGATGTTTAAAGGAGGATGTTTCATTTTGGTATCAGATCATAGGATTCTAGATTAGGAAATGCTCTGAACAGATGATTTCTTGCTTTAGTACAAAATAAAGTTAGCATAGAACAAAGCGTTCTGGCTCAGAGCATAAGATTCTGGCACAGAATAGAAGGTTCTAGCTCAGTGATGATCTAGTTTAGTTAGACTAATCCCTTAGACAAATGAGAAATTTGAATGGTTCTCTCCCTAGGGTATGATATAGGGATAGTGTTCACTATTTGGAAAGGTTTAGACAGAAGACAGTGACACCCAGATGAATAAGACTGTACCCCGAGCTTTACAGTCTTACGAAGGATATGATTAGGATGGGCTAATCTTAGTCAGCCGATACAGCCGAGGTCTCGTGTTTATTAACACAATGTGGCTGGATTAAGCAGAATAATGTTTAAGAAGCAATTTCCTTTATGGATAGAGATAGAAACTGATCAGTTCATGGCTAAGGAAGCTATAAAAGTAGCTCAAAGTATCATGTTGTGACCAGATACTACAGTAAGGATGCCAGATGTCCAAGTTGCGACAAGTTAAGTCATAAGTCACGATGAAAGAAGACTTTTGGTCACAACGACAGAACATAGAGCAAATGTTGCAGTAGTAGACATGGGGATTCATAAAGTTAAGCCTGAAACATCAGTTAATCAGTGAGACCCCCAACCTGTAATGCTGTATAAAGATGAGGTACACCTAGACTTTGACTCTTCAGGTAGTGAAGAGAGTTCAGATGATAGCATAAGGGACTTAATTAGGAAGGTTTATAGTAAGTTATGTAACATCCCAATTTTTAGGCCTAGAGATGCAGAGATAGCCTAAGATTAAGAGGCTACTAGACCCCTTTTTAGCAGAAGTCCCAGAGGAACGCAAAGAGTTTCAGGGACTAAGCTGCGAGTAAGTAAAGGTACGGGGACTTATGTGTAAACAGTGGAAGTCCCAAGGGGTAAATGGCCATTTGGGGATGATGTAAAGGTCAAAGATTCAAGAGTTGACTAGTTAGGTCGCGATGATAAAGAAGTTGGTCGCGACGAGAGTGTATTATGGTCGCGACTAATAATGGTAGAAAGGTTTAGACGCGACGAGAAGATGTGTGGGTCGCGACTAATGAGTAGAATGAGCCTGGTTGCGACTAAAAAGTGATGTGGTCGCTACGAAAGACTGTTATGGTCGCGACTAAAGAATATTGTGGTCCCGACTAGAAAGTGCTGTGGTCGCGACTAATGAGCACAGAAGGTGTTAAGTCACGATGAGATGATGGCTAGGTCGCGACTAGTGGCTAAAGTAGTGCCAAGCGTATGGGCCATGAGTTGAGAAGGTCCAAAAGAGATAGTTACCCGGTTAGAGATAGACCGGAGGCAGGAGACCAGATACAGGAAAAGTTATCTGGAGACCATGAGGTGGACTGATAAGGTATCCTCATGGGACCCACAAGATGCCACATGGCATTAGAGTGGTGATTCAGTGACCTTTCAGTAGAGTCAAGTTACTCGGTTGGCACGAGAACTGAGGAAGTGATCAGATGAGTCTAGGACTTATCTGGATAGCATTGGGAAGCGTGCAAGGTCTCTTCCAGTCGCCACATGGCTCTGGTATGGAGAAAGCAGATAAAGCTGAAGGCACGTATTACGAGGCAGGACACTGGACCGGTGAGTCAGCATGCTGAGTCAGCTGCTGAGGTGTCCAGGGATTTCAGACATGTGATAAATGTGGCACTGAGGTCGCATGCTGAGGTGTCCTGATGATGTCATGCATGATGCAGTAAAGGAGGAATTAAGGAAAATAGGAAAATCCAGGAAAAACCAGGACCGCAGGATCAAAGTTCATAGAAACTACAGAATTGCCATTAAAGGCAATTATAAATACCCCCCCTTGCCCTCCATTTCATTCACGCATGGAGAGGAGAAGGGAGAGAAAGAAGAGAGAGAAGGAGAAGGAAGGAAGAGAGAAAGGAGAAAAGGAAGAAAGGAAGTTCTGGCGGAGCTGGAAGCAGAATAAGGATAGTGGAGTTCTGCTAAGCTAGCCAGGTAGTAACTAATCCTAGCTTTTATGTAATGGCTTTGTGATTTGATGTGCTATTGTTTGGTTGGATTGTTGTCTTATATGTTATGTCTGAAGCTCTGCTGTAATGCTATGATCATATGTTATTAAGCATGGAAGCACGCAGCATACTTATCTGTACACAATCACAAGCAAGCACTGTCACTCTGCATTACATATATTGTTATGATTGTTGCTACTGAGATTCCCCCGAATCTCATCCCTATATATACATAACCCATTACAGGGAGGTTATACTGAAGTGGATTTTGAGAATGCTAAGAGACGCCGTTATGCTGCCGAAGTAAAGACTGAACATCAGTATATGATAAGTACTGTGTACGTAGTACTGTCTAAGGAGGCTAGAAGTGAGTGGACCTAGCCGGTTCATCTAGTCTTTCCTGGGTACTACGTAGAATGGTAGTTCTCATGAGGGGATTACCGAATCAGTACAGTTCAGTTCTTTGTACAGATGAAGCGTAGCGGTTATGCTGCCGGAGTTTAGGTAGAAAGAGATGTAATAGAGATAGCAAGATTATGTATATGTCTTGTTGTATGACATTCTGATATGCAATGATAAATATTGTTTGGCATATTCAATTTATGTATGTTAAATTAAGAGGGAAATTCGCAGGTCCTGAGGCAGCAGTGTTCTGACCTCAGTTTGACCTAGTAAACGGAGGAGTCTAGCCACAAGATTTAGTATGCCTGTAGTACACATCTGGGGCATTCCGTGGATAGGTATTAAGCCTTATTTGGATGTGTAGAAGGTGAGAAATCAGTTCTCAAAGTAAAGGTTCAGAATAAGGAACTTAGGAGTAAAAGTTTAATCTCTGGACTTAAGTTAAGCTAATATTGCTTCCGCAAGTATACTCTGAGGAGTATAAAGGAGGATGTTTCAAGTTACCCCATGCATATTTATATAGACTCAAATTTACAGTCTGGAGATTATGAGAAATTCAGTCAGATGTTGTGTATGCACCAAATAATGTTGCACTAGATAATGATGGGTCTAGTAATTATGTACATGATGAGTTTGATAGAGTGCTCTCTAACCCTGATGTAAGCTCTCTTCCTTCGATAAGAGGATAGATTACGGTTGAGAAAGCTGAGAACTGATACTGAATTATAGGTAGGCCAGATATTATTCCTCCTCTACTAGAGTTTGAGGATAAGTTTGATATTAGTAGCCTAAGATCTAGTTATAATCTGTGGCATCCCTTCCTATTGTCCCAGTCCAGGAATATACGAGGTTATAGATAAAGATTAAAGGGATGTTCCTAGCCCTAATCCACCCCAGCCTTCTTTATGAAAGACAGACAATGTAACTATACTAGTCTCAATAAAGGCTATGGGAAGTGAACTACTTAGTTTAGGTTAAGGGATGGAAGGAAGTAGAAATCAAGAGCAGTCAGTTTAGCTGTAGTTTCTCAATGCCGTAGCAAGGATGATAAACAGAGATGTGATAGAGGGCATTAACCTGAATTAAGCTTTCATGTTAGTAGCATGATATGAGATGGCCATAAGCCAGATATTGCCATATACCCTACGTGGCATGTAAAGCTAAGTGAGCTTTTGGTAAATGGTTCACAACTGATGTGTAAGGATCGACCATTATTAGGGTAAAGACTAGATAAGAACATTATAAGGGAATGTTTAAAGCAAGTTAGATCCAGGTCGGATGTAAAGGAGTTTGGGACACAGCTAGAAGTCCTCGAGAAGTTAGGCCATGACGAAAGGTGACCCGAGGTCGTGACTAAAGAATGTAGAGATATCCAGTCATGACAAGTAGAATGAGATGGTCATAACTAAAGTTTATGGATACGTTACACCTAGTTCATATTCAGGTCACGATGAAGATACGCAGGGACCTGATGATGGATGAAGATGCCAGACTCACTGAAGGTTATCAGTTAGAGGTTTAGCACATGATGTAGGCAAGCTGAACAGTATGAGAAATAGAGATACATGCTAGTCTAAGATGATGTTCAGATGCAGATCTACATTTGGAAAGACTTTGTTCAGTTAGTCTTTTATGAACAAAAGAATCAAAAGTTAGGATAAGGCTTGCGCAAGAAATGAGCCTAACATATGGCTTCAAGTTCTCGAAAGTTAAAGTCCCTGAAACAGGATATTAGTCCCACATCGGTTGGGGAGGTGAACGAAGCATGCCTTATAAGGGTGTGGATACCTCTCCCTCATGGACGCGTTTCCAGTACTCACCAAGCGCCCTCATCACCAAGCGCCCCAGTGGGGGTAGGCAGGCACGAGTGGTAGGCAGGCGTGCTGGGAAACAAAACCCTGACCTCGTGTGGGCCCAGAGGTGCCTGCCTAAGGGGAGAAGGGATAATATCTTTCGTTACGTAGCTCTGATACCCGGAGGACGCATTTTGGGAGCCTAAGGGGTTAAAGTCCTCATGTGCCTAGAGAATGAAACTGTGACCTCATGTGGGCCTGGGGCCTGCCTAAGGGGAAAGCAGACAGTATCTATGTGGAAGGGTGCTGGGCTGTTAGAGAACACAAGTAATGGTGCTAGATGATGAATGAGATTTATATGATCTAAGTTGGTCAGGATCAAGAAAAAGACCAGGAATGAACTATAGTCCGGTCAAGAGTAGACTGAGACTGATGTATATGCGCGAAAAGAGTTAAGAGATAGTAGTAAGACACCAATGTTACCCTAGAGAAATGGAGACTGTTCCGCTCACCTGAGAAGTAATTCTTGAGTAAGATTATGAAAAGTATTCCTCTCAGTTAAATAGAGATAAGCATGAGGCTAAGGGTTAAAAAGAGAAAGAGGAACCATTTGATGAAATATGTAGCCGAGTTCATCCATATGAGCAATGAGAGTTGAATGACTAAAAAGTCAGTTAATGGGTTGAATTCCGTGTTATAAAGAAAAAGTTTTTCTCAGGTAGTCACAGAAGTTCAATAGAGCGATAGCTGTAAGCAAGATTAGAAAAAAGAAAGATAGCCACGGTTCTAAAGATAAAGTAACTCCCCTATTCGATAGAAGGGTCAAGTCTATACCCTGATAAGAGGGTAGCATGGCAGCCTAAGTGAAATAGATAGATATTTTAGGATGAATGATCAGGATATGATAGGCAATATGATAAAGGAAATATGTTTTGAGGCTTACTTAGTTCATTACAATGTCTGATGGATGGTTGAGCAAATTATGATGATGAATAGTTGCATCTCCTTGCAGTTGTTATATAATGACATCCATGTTAGAGTATGCCATGATGAATACTCCCATTTCGTAGTATATGCAGGGTAGAGTATATATGATGAGGAAGTTATGAGAAAATTATGTTGCTCCCATACCATATGATATGCAATAAGGAATATATTGAGGATGATAGATAGTCTCAGTTTATGGGACGATAAGTTATGATATGATATTCTGATATGATTTATGATTGGGGTGATTCAGGTTTTTCTATAGGCTTACGAATGCAGTACTAAGAGCCATTGCTATTTAAAGGAATGGTATACAGAAAGAGTTAGATTTGAAATAGATAACTCTGAGATAGAGACTGGATTCAGATGAGTACAGATCACTCTTCAGATAAGAGTTGGATCTGATGCAGTCTTCTCGCAGTTAGAGCATAGTTCAAATGGCTCGCAGTTAGAGCACAGATTTACATGAGAAGTTATGATGAGGCCATAGCAGCGGAATGTAATGGCAGGTGGTTAAACCATGATTGCACAAGGCATGGTAAGCCACAGTAAGAGAAAGATGAGAAAGAACTCCTGAGTAAGATAGGAAATAAGTAAAGTCTTGGGCAATAATATGGGCTACTGAACGTAATATTTCTAAATTTTTATTGAGTTATCAACAAGTAGAAGCGGTGAACCCTATAACTTAGTCTGTTGGTTTAAGATCTTCGGGAGATATACAAAATCGTAGTTAGATTCTGGAGGGTCACAGTTAGATCCTAGCATGGCTCCAGGGTCACAGTTAGATCCTAACAGTTCCAGAGTCGCAGTTAGATTCTGAAGAGGCTGACGGTTGATCGTAGTTAGATCCCAAGGTCGCAGTTAGACCTAGCCTAAGGAAAGTAATGAGCCATGAGATACGAGTACAATATAGTATCTCTTTGGGAAGATGAATGCCAAAGACGAAGTTAAGGTAAGGAAGCTATACTAGTTGATAAACTCATCCAGAAAAATTATTTAAAATGATTTTTCCTCAGATAGCCTATATTATACAGACTGAACTTAGTTTTCTTTAAACAAAGATGGAGTCCAAGTTAAAGTCTGAGTGCTGATATTCAAAAGTTTTATAGAAGTATGCCTGAAGAACAAAGAAGAGAACCCCATATGTTTTGAGAACAGAAAAGTATGAGCAGATAAATCCTCCAGATGAGGATAAAAAGATTAAAAGGCTAGAGAGACCTAGAGAAGAAGGTCTAAAGTAAAGATAAAACCCAGTAGTTCTATGAGATAGAGAATGCTAAGGCTTAGCAGAGTAATGTAGCCTTCATCCAGAAAGATGTTTAGGCATGAGTAGTCTAAGAAAGAGTAATGAAAAAGGGTCCAGTTGTCACAGAAGTTGGTATAGATGGACAAGGTAAGAAAAGTGGAAAGTTAAAGTAAGATAGACCCCGGAGTTACACCAAGATGTTAAGGAGTAAGATACGCCATGATATAGCCAGACCTGGCTATATATGCTATGATACAACATAAGAAGTATGTAATGAGATACACTATGATAACTATGTAAGGTGGAACGCAATGAGAAATGTGCATTTTTTTGACCAAATAGAGAGGCCCCTTATTGAAAAAAGGATAAGATGACAAATGTTATGCTAGAGATAGAGATGAGAGCTTTCACTCCTTGCATAAAATGCCAAGCATTATGTTATCTTTGTAAATATGCTTGAGCTCCGATGTTAGAGCTTCACATTTATGAGCCGGTATGCAGTCCTACAATTTGAGGGCCAGGCATTATGCATGATAGAGTATGTGCTCCTATTTAGTAGCAAAAGTAAAGAATGGATAGTTACATAAGTCCTCTCTCTGTATGATGTTATGTGATTAACGATGATGAGAACATCTAATGATATGAAAAATTCTCTCTCAAGCAAGGACATGAAGCAGATATTGAAAGTACTCTACTAGATAATAAGATAAAAGATAAGAGATGGATACCCCAATTCTTAGTCATAAAGCAGAAAGAGATTTAAAGAGGATGTACATTTAAGATTGTTGACTAAGGTACTAAGTAAATTTCGAGGACAAAATTTATTTTAAGGGGGAGAGAAATGTAACATCCTAAAATTTATGTACTAAGTTGTATGTACAGATTGAATAAAATATATGAGATGTTTAGGAAAAGATGTGGCCATATTTATGTAAAGAAAATGATTAATTGGAAGAGGAAGAAAGTCTAAGAGCCAAAGTGCAAAATTACAAAAATGCCACTGTGATGCCCTAAGAAACCAGAAGTGAATGGAGGGCATTTTGGTCATTTCATACAATGGATGATATCAGATGAAAATTGATAGTAAATTATTATAATTAATATGAGAATTTATGGAGTTGACAGAAGTCAAAAAGGAGTCCTGTAGAATTAATTATGGAATTTACGGTGAAAAGGGACACCGATAAAGGGTTAAAGGAAACGTATGTAATTTTTAACAAGACTTCTAGGTCTCAGAAAATTATGAAACTTTGTAGATAATTGATTTTATATTAGAATGAATTTCTAAAAATGTTAGAACAATTAAAGGAGGTGTTTAGCATTTATTCTGAGATCAGGATAATTTAACGATATCGGTATAAGGAAAGTACATTGGGATTTGTGCCAATTAGCTATTGGACCTAAAAGAGGCCCAACATTTCGTCCTAGGCCAGCCCAATAAGGCCCAAAAGTTATCTTGGAGCCCAAGTCCAATAATGAATAATTTATGGATTTTTGAAAAGAAAGAAAAAGACAATAAAGTAAGAATTAGGTGTTGCACATGGTGGGACCCACAAGGACTTCAAAATGGCACCCAAAAAGAGGAAGGGTTAGGTGTACCAAGAGAGGCCATGCTAGTGATGTCATGGTGGTAAGGTTATGAGTGAAAAGTGAAAAGACATTCCAAGATCAAACCTTTAACCATTAGATCAAATAGTTTCCAAAGTGATCTTGGCCTTCAAATGGCACATGACTTTTGCTATAAATACCCCCCCTTTCCATTCATTCTTCACACCCAAGAGCTCCTTTAGAAAGAGAAGTGAGTTCTAGAGAAAGAAAGTGGAAGAAAGCAAGGAAGAAGCAAGGGCCTTGAAGGAGCAAGTAAGGTAAGTTGTCTCCTTGCTTCTACCTTTTGTTCTTATGGTTTGTGCTTGAGTTTAAGTGATTTTTTAGGCTTAAATCTTGGGGAAATGCTGCTGGAATTTTTGTGTATATGTGAAAGGAATATGAGTTTTAAGTCATAGATAGTTAAGACAAGCTTAAACAAGTTAGTTACATGCTTGGTTGTGAAGTAAGTTGATGTTCTTGACTTTACCATTTCGGTTTGCACTGTTCATACACTGTTCATGATAGAAGGAAATGGAATTTCAATGATTTAATGCTTCCATTGAGTTTATATGATGATTTTGTGTAGGATTGGAAAGGTTTTGAACCTTGTAAACCATTGGAATTAAAGTTATAATGTTGAAAATTCCTCACGGTACTGTTCACTCGCGTGAACAGTGATTTGAATTTCATGATTTTGATGCTTCCAATGGTCTTAAAATGAGATTTTTGTGTGGGGGAAAAGTGGAGGAACAAGTATGGGAAGCATTGGAATCAAAATGAGAATTTTTGGAAGATTTATGTATGCTTTTCCAAATCTGTACAGAACAGTGTATTGTTACTAGAATTTGGTTATTTTGAGTTCATAAATGGATTCAAAAGGTGAAATTGTGTAGGGTAAGGTCAAGACATCAATTGGTTCAAAGGCCAAGTTAATTGGCAAAGATTAAAGAAAGTTATGTTAGTTAAAGCAAGTTAAAGGTTCAAGAGAGGTAGTCTTGAGTAGCGTTTGAGTTCATGGTCTTAATGGATTATGTAATGAATATGAATGTATTTAGGACCTTGAAACCTCTAAGAAGGTGTTGGGGAATGATTGACCAAAAAGCTTCATGATTGGAAAGGTTGGGAAGCAAGTGCAAGCATAAGAAAGAGAGCTTAAATCCAAGGTAGTGGACTTACCCTAAACTTGTATGTATGTAATGTATGCTTGATTGTGCTATGGCTTGGTTGAATTGTGTGTATATGGTAGATGATTCAAGCTCTGTTATTTTATGATTTCTTTGGCCAATTGTATTTCATATGATACATGGAAGCATGCTCATCACACTATGATAACACTTTCACAAGCAAGCACAAGTCTTTACATTAATACATGCATTGTTTGGTATTGTTTGCTACTGAGATTCCCCCGAATCTCACCCCCCATAACCATGATCTAGGTGCTGGAACATCACAAGGAAGGAGATAATTGTGGATGTATGAATGGTGTATGACTTGGAAAGCATGCCTTTAATTTATGTGATGATATATTGGTATGTATATGGTAAATACTCACTAAATTCGATTTGAGGGAGTTACCTTTCAGCTATAGTTTGAGTGATTTATCCATTTTGGTTTCATGTGAAATTTTACATGAACATAGCTAAGATCTATATATTTAATTGGACACCAAGAACGCCTCATTTGGTTAAGAACTCGAATTGTTATGATTTTTCAAAGTCGGGAGATAAAATCTGGAATAAGATAATACGACTACTCAGAGGCAGTGAGGTTCATGCGCTAATTTCATATAGTAAATGAATGATTTTTTTCACGAAATTTTGTTATCTTAAAGTAAACATATGTATATTTAAATACATAGTTAATTCAACTCAGTTGGATAAGTATACAAGGAGAAATGAATTTTTGAAAATGGGGCAAAGAAACTGGAACTTCCAGATTTACCAAATGAACAATAAAGTTCAACGAATAAACTGATTTGATCTGGATAAGGAAACCTCATTTTGATATTTTTCTATCAAAGTTGAATGAAATATATTTCATTAGAAATTGGAATCACCTCAAAACGATTTTTTTAGATTTGATTATGAATTTTCAAAGTTCAGGCTGTAATCTGGAATTACCCAGTAAATAGTGACAGTGAACAGTACCCGTGAGCCCAACTCTTGGAAATTCATGTTTTTGGGGTTAAGAGGCATTCCAATGTTTTAAAATAGTTCTAATTGAGTATAAGTAAAGTTAAGGTTTAAGCTCAAAATTTAAGGTCAAAGTTTAAGGATTGAGATTAAGGATATTTACTAGAGAATGCTGTTATACTGGCAGAATATCAAAAGTACTGTGTACGTAGGTGCTGTCTAAGGAGGCTGGAAGTCAGTGGACCTAGCCGGTTCATCCAGTCTTTCCTGGGTACTTACGTAGAATGGTAGTTCTCATAGGACTTACCGAATCAGTACAATTGTCTTCTGTCAGGATTTTTGGCAAAGAGAGATATAATAAAGTTAAGATTACTTCCGTAAGTGTACTCTGAGATGTTTAAAGGAGGATGTTTCATGAAAAGTAAACCTGGAGCTCACCACAAATTAAGGTTTTAAATTTTTGGTTGTTTGTTACAGCGATTTTAATAAAAACTGCCATTACAGATACTTGTAAGGGTAGTTTTTAATAAAACCACAGTCAAAAGTATGACTTTTACCATATATATTGCAGTAGTTCTATGAAGACTTTATACCGATGATTTATTGAAACCGCCGTTACAAGTATTTGTAATAGGGCTTTTGTTGAAACCGCTATAAAAAGGTTGGAAAAATAATTCATTAAACTACTTGTTTACATTGATCATTTTATTTCAAGATAACATATAATCTTGAATCCAATAAACTAGACAATATTATACCAACTCTATTTAGTAATTTGGTGCATTATTAATTTATAGGATAAATTATACTTCTTGATTAATATTTTTTCTCAATATGCGCACTTACAATTTCTTTTAAAGTACTCATTACTGAGCGTACAACTAATTAGGTAAAATTGATGTAGGTCCCATAAAGAAAAAAAGTTCTTTACATATTTGTTGGGTTTTGAGCTATATCCGACAACCATAAGGAGAAAACAATTTATCAGCAAACTGAAACTAATTAACTTATAACAATAACTAACTTTAGAAAATATTCTAACTAGATTGACTATTCTTTAAAAAATATACTAACTCACTATTCTTTACATTTTGTAAGTTTTATCATCACATCCCATCTGCCAGTGCCAAAAAGTATAAAAAAAGGAGATGAAAGACAGGTGAAGCCTTTTAATCAAATGAAGAGAGTCGTCTGAGTTTTAGAGGTCATTTGGGTCATCTGAAGGGTAGTAGAAGTGCCACTGGTTTATGTTGGCGGTAGAGATCAGAATGGAGACTATTGAACATTTCTTGAAGGTTCTCTACCTTAAAGGAGAGCTCTTCAACAGTCTATCAATTCTTCCACCTTTTAAGGAGGTATGGAAACGGCAAAGCAGGTATCCGGGTAAGGGAAAAGATGCTTGTACTCAAAATTATCATAGAATATTTTCTATGAATGGGAAGGAGAAGAGCATGAAGAGGACACCATTTAAAGAAAAATGAAAAAGAGAGTAAGATAGTCGATACCAGGAAACATATTGGGGAAAAGCAAATGGAACAAAAAGTGCAATGGAAGGGTATTTAAGATTGAGAAAAATTCGTAAAAGGTATCTGTTGCCCTTCCCTCGTGATGGCTTAAGACGTTTGGAATCGAAAAGGCAAGAGATATACACTTTCTTTCTGTAGATAGGGCATGAAGAGGCAAAGGCGAGAAGGCAGAACGATTGACTTATAATGGTAATTTTTCTAAAACCCGCTGTTATAAGTTCTCAGTGTCACTTTTTGTATGAAAAATTGTTATTAAAAGTTTCTAAAATGTAGATTTATTTATGATTATGTCACCTCCTTTTTATGGCATTTTTCTTTTAATCGCCATGAAGTAGTGCCGTGATATGTAATTTGTCTAGTAGTGCTTTCATCTAACTATGATCCATTATTGTACTTCATCATTTAGCATAGTTGTCAAAGTAAAGGGAATGCCTTTTTTATTTTATAAAAAATTGGCAGATTTTCCCCTTAAATGTAATGAATCCCCTTAAATATAAAGATTCCAAACCAACCAATTAACAACATAAATCAACTAACAAACCCTATTCCACAACAATTCCAAAGATCTCTTTTTAGAGTTAAAGTTCTGAGTTAAAAACGAAAGCTCAAATAAAGTCTGTTATCCATGAAACTTGACATGCAAGTTTCTTGTTAACCAAAGATTTTAACTAAATTTATAAATTTTCTAAATAATATTCACATTTCCCAAACAAAAAATGATAGCAAAATACTAAATATATATATCTCACAAATGAAAAATCAATATAACATGAAAAATGTTCTCATATTCAAAGTTTCAGTACTATTTTAATAATAACCATAATAAATAAGCTATTTAAGCCAATTAACAACAAAAAGTCCCAATCATATTATATTATTTCTCAAAATTCATAAAAAAACACCAATATAACAAATAAGAACCAATATAACAATCCAAACACTACAAAAATAAAGCCTTGAACAAGGAACATACCCCATATGATCTTATTACAATTTTAAAACAACAAACAAATGAAAAATCAAGAAAAATGAGCAAAAGACAAAGGAAAATGATGACTTATGAGAAAGCAACACGAGAACGATGGAGAATGATGGTGATGGCAAAGACGTGAGTGGTGGAACTAGAAATAAGAGGAAAATGCTAGAAAATCGATTTCGTCGAGGTCTATGGTGGTAGGCCACACGTTCGGGACTACAATGGCTATGAAAAGTGAAAGTGAAACTGTTATAGTAATAGGTTTTTTTTAAATCTCTGAAACCTAAGAAACCACAATAAAAAAGTTTTTTTGAACAACATTTATATTAGTAATTGCTTAAAAATATTTATCATGGCATTTTTTTAAATGTCATGGTAAGTTTTTTGTTTGAGCTCTTTTTTTCACTGGGTTGAAGGACTTTTTATAGCAGTTATAATAAAAAAAGCTCAGAAAAGTAAAATAATAGCAACTTATTAACAAAAATTCTATCATCTTTATTTTTCACAGCATTTTTTCTTGTAATTGTCATAAACAGGAGTAGTAAAAGGTCTTTTTCAAGTAGTAGCTCTTTGATGAACCCACCATTAGCTAACTTAGATGATGCACTAAGAAGATTATTCCACTTCATAATTGAGGGAAATGCCAAAGAATGGATGAATAATCTGCCTCAACACTTCACCATATTGATATTAGTGTAAGACTCCATGTTTTAATGATGAAAAATATTTTTGATGATGACATTTCAAATTTAGTTTTAACATAGCTTATTTTTTGATAAGCTGATTGATAAGGGTGTTTATCGATAATTTCTTCGATAAATAAGAACAAAATTCAGTTGTGAGATATGTTTTAAAGGAATTTAGTAAAATATTTATCGATAAAGACTTCAAAAAATAAGAAGAGAATTTAGTTTGTGAAATATGCTTCTAAAAGATATTTATCTAAGCATTTATCGATAAGAGTATTTACCGATAAGCTTTTCGATAAATAAGTACATAGTTGTTACAAAATCAATTTCAGAATGTCATTTGTCAAAGGAGTAATCGATAAGGTAGTTGATTGATAAATACTTGGATAATTAAAGAAGATTTAGTTTTTAAATCAAGTTTCTAAAAGCGATTTTGAGAATTTGTAATTAATTATAGAATGATCTTATGATTGCTTTGAAAAAAGTTAAAGAATATATAATTAATCAGGGGTCTGGTAGCCTTCCTAATTTAGGCTACATACTGGGCTTCTAAGCCTAAAAGTCGGGATATGACCTGATTCGATAAACCTATTTATCGAAGAACACTATTATAAATTAGCTATTCTGGATTTGGAATAAATATTTTGAAAAGACTTTTCTCCATAAGTATTTTGTTAAGCTTGAACCAAGCCTTTGTTATAAAAGGTTATTTTTCGAAAGATATGTCGATAAGGCTAGTTCTTAACTTATTATTCGATAAGAGCTATTCTAATTAAATTCATATTGTTTGATATTTATCACAGTTCTTTTTGATAAGGGATTTTTTTTATAAAAACTTTGATAAATCTAACTGTACTTTGAAAATATTTTCAAACTAGACTTTGATGTTTCAATCCAAAAATATTGGATATTAATTGATATATACTTAAACTCTTTTATATCAGTTATACAACATAGTTTTAGATCAATTGAAGGCAAAACTTCGTGTTTCTATCAGTGATATATTTCCTCACTCAAACTTCGTGTTTCTATTTAAGTTTTAAAATTCTTAATATGACCTAATTCACCCCCTCATGTGTACAATTTTTGTTCTAACAGTTGGTATCATTAGCGGGTCACTTATTTAAAGGATTTAACAATCTCAAGGGCAAAAATCATGGCTGAGTATGAAGGTTTTGATTATAACATTCCTCATTTTTCTCAAAGATGCTAATTTTTATTTTTGGAAACTCAGATAATGTTATTTTTAAAAACTATTGATTTTGATATAAGATATATTTTTATAAATGATTTTGATTTCAAATTAAGAAAGCATGGACTAAAAAATAAAAGAATATTTTCCTTGAACATTAGACCAATAAAAATTCTGTATAGTAGTTTAACTGAAGTGACTATGGGAAAATCAAATTTTGCTCTAGTGCTAAAGATATTTTAGATACTCTTAATTCTATTTAGACTTCTAACAACTTTGTTGAAGTGAATTGTTCTAATAGTTTATTTGAACAAATGGTAGCTGAGATTGAAGAAGGAGAAATCTTATAACACTTCCATGAGTCAGTCAATATTAATAGGCAATAGGAAGATAAGTATCAAGAAGAGCTCAACATGGATGACTAAAATAAAAATGAATCATTATGTGGGGACAAGAGGAAGATAAATAGTTCCAATTCTTCTTGTGCATTTGTGAAAAATTATTTTGAAAGTTTGCATAAAATTATCTTTCGACCTCTTGTTAATTTTGTTTCAAAATGCGAAAATAGTTTGCATTCTATGTTTAATGAAATTGCTGAAAAATCTAATAGAAAGAAATAAGTTATGTAGATTGATCTTTTTTTATTGTTTCCACTCGTCTAACACAACACTTGGAAAATATTAATGAAAAGCATCATTCTATCATTTGCAATTATTGTGGTAAACTAGGTCACACTTCTCACACATACTATATTAGAAGAAATTCTAATGTGAGAAATAAAACTTGGGTTCCTAAAGGACAAGTAAGGTCAAATCCTAACATTCAAGGACCCAGATATACGTGGGTAACAAAACATCTTAGTTCTTTAATTTTTTAAGATATTTCTAAGAATGGATAGATTGGCCCAAAGAAGAAGAAAGCTACTCAAATGATCAATAAGAGAACTCTTAGAGCACCCATTCCTCGAGCTACAAAGACCATTCATAAGAAAAGTAATAGAGACAAAGAAGAAAGGAACTTCACATCTTAAGGATGGACTACAACAGAGTATCATTCTATTACTTTGATGAGGACAAGAGAAGTTAGATTTCTCAAGCACCAAGTAGATTGTAAGATCCCAAAGGAAGAAATCCAAAGTCTTAACATCATAAAAGAGATTAATTGGGAACCATGTTCAGAAGAAGGATGTTAGAATTCATCCTTACTTACCTGTAATTGGCAGACACCTCTAGAACAAGAACAACTCACCTATATACAAAGAAAATTGGGAATGTAAATCCCAATGAATTATAAGAATTTCTCATACACCTACTATATTTCTCTTTAAGCATTAAATTACATGTTTTGATGATTAATTTTGGTGACTTTAGAATTAAAGTAGAAAAAAGTTTGTTTTGCAAGATACTCTAATCAATGATCACAAAATGGGACATATAGGGTATATTAAAATCGATTTTGCTCAGTCAAATAGAGTTTGATATTTAAATTCAACTTTTTGCATTTTTTTTTCAACAATATTTTCTGGCATTAAAGGAACCATTGAATTTAGACAAATTGATAGTAGATGAGACACTTTGAGTAATCCTTACTAAGAAAAGGCAGAGTCAATAGTCATATCCTTCACTTGACTCTTTGATTTTGAGGCTCACAAAGGATCTTAGGAATGAATATTGCACTATTATGAAATGCTATTTTGACAGTCATCCGGAAAATCTATTTGACAAATTTATTTACAAAGGGATTGCAATATTCAATAGTTTAGTTCATTGTGCATACATGATTTGAAAAGAAAATATCTCTTATATGCATAAAGTAATTATGCTCAATTGACTTGAACTGGTTATATCTTTAGAGAATGTGTACTTTGTTTATTTTTATTCCTACAAACTAACTATTGATGGGTCCAAACAAAGTTGGATAGCAAGAAAGAAAATGAATTATATTGTTTCATAGGAAATATGATAGAAAGTTTCAGTTCAAGATTGTGGCTACAAAGAGAAATAATTCAAATCTTGAGGAAGTTGAACAAGCGAAGCTTAGATTTTGGTACAGAATGTGCAAAGAAGAAAAGATCAACATCAATTCACCAAAGTTAAGCAAGCTGTCACAAGGACAAGAGGAAACATAGTGAAATCTAATTTTTACGCTTTTGTTGTGCTTAAATGAATTCTAGACTTAGGTAATGAATAATTGTTCCTTGTTGTATTCCTTTAGTAATCAACATTTCAATATTTTAAAAAAATTATTTTTCAAATCGCTAAATGGATTATAAAGAGAAACTATGCATGTTTTCTATATATTTTTGTTTTAAAATACACAATCTAAATGGTTTTATTGAATTCAATTCATGAATTTATCTTGATTTAAAAAAGTACATATCCATAATTTGAAAGATAATTGTGAATATCAACTCATGCATCAAATATCTTGGTTTTACAAAATGCACCCAAATGATTTGAAAATTATTCAAGGTTTTTTTTCATTGAAACAATGCGTTTCAAAATTTCAAGTTAATACATTTATATGGAAATTTCATATATGCTCCAAATCCATTTGCTAGAGTTATCATTGATCCTAATTATACTATAATATACTTGAACTCCTTATTCTCCAATGAAGTAAACATTCTTTTGTCTAACAAGTTAATCATCTACGTGAATTTCAAGTCTATCTGTTTAGAAGGATCCCAGAATATCAAAGTCGTATGCTTAAAGTGTTTATTTCTATTGGTTGAGTGTTACTTCCCAATTGTTAAGCCTAGAAGCCCAGAAAGTAGCTTAAAATAGGTAGGTTAACAGGCCCTTTGAGCAAAAGTTCTAGAAACATACAAAAAGTTTTTAGGGATTAAATTGCAAATCGAGAAAGTATACGAACTAAATTGCAAATAAAAAAAGTTCATGGGGAAAATATGTAAATAAAGTTAGGGACTCCAGAAGAGTCTCAAAAGCTCAGAAAGAGAAAAGAGGATAGTTATAGGACTAAGGTTGAGGTAGAGGCCTCAAAGTGATGGTTTATGAGGTTAAGCCTAAGTATGGGGCAAAACTGTAATTCTAGAAAGTTTTAGGCCAAAAGGGGTAACTATGAATATAAAAAGCACAAAATTTTTAAAAAATCCCAAAAAAGGGAAATGAGGCATAGAGGCCTTTTTATGAACATAAATGACAAAAATATCCTTAAAGTAACTTTAATAGAATTTTCAGTTAATTGCTCAATTTAAGGTATTTATCTGCATATAATTATTTGATTCACGAGGAGTCCTGAAAAATATATGTAAAAATGGTGAATAAATGCTAAGAGACTAAAGAAGTATATTAAATTATTCTCATTCCAAAAAGGGTAGCAGTGTGAGCTTCAAAAATACTGGAAGCTTAGAATGCGAGTAAGTGGCATTTTACGGGAAATTCAGAAAGAAATAGTTGAAGAGTTATGGCCCAAGAAAATTTATGAAATTTTCCTATAATTAAAGAAAGATTATGGAGTAGACAAAAGAATTTTCTGAGCTCTAGAAGGCCATTAAGAAATTCAAACAAATGTAAGCCAAGTAAAGTAGAGAAAAGGGACATAAATTCCTTCTTCCCTTGAGATTTCTCCATATAGCCTTGCTGATGTCATGAAGATGATTCAAGTGGAGAAAAAGATGATGCAAGATGTGATGTCCTTATTTTCAACCTTAATTATACTCAGTTGGAAGTAGCTTGAACCAATTAAATATTTCTTTAACTTAGAAATATGAATTTTCAAGAAAAGGAATCTCGGGTATTGTTCATTTAGTATTCTAGATTACAGACCCAATTTTCAAAATTCATGATTAAATCTAGAAAAATGAAAATGGAGTAGTTCTAATTTCTAATAAAAGCTCTTTCATTGTAATTTGAAAGAAAAATATACAACTGAGGTTTCATTGTCCAAGTGAATTCAGTTTATTCGTTAAAAAATACTATTCATTTGGTAAATCTGGAAGTTACAGTTTCCTTACCTTCTTTTCAAAATTTCATTTCTCCTTTATCACTTATACAAATGAAACATGTTAACTATGGATTTAAATACCAATATGTTTTCTTTAAGCCCATAAAATTTCATAGAAAAATTCGTTCATTTGCTATTTGAAATTAGCACTTGAAACTCAGCCTCTGGTTGCTTATTTTATCTCATTCTAGATTTTATCTCTAACTTGGAAAAATCATATTAAATCAAAAACTTAACCAATTGAGACGTTATTAGTGTCCATTTAAAGCTCTGTATCTTAGCTACTTGCATACCAAATTTCACATCATAACTCATTGGTTAAGTAATGGAAAATACCATCATAAGGGTACTGCCTCATAATGCATACACACTATAATGTACTATGCACCCCATAATATCAACTATTCACCCACATTTACCCTTTTTCCTTGGGAGGTTCCAGCACCTATAACATGATTATGCATATGGAAAGAATGAGATTTCATGGAAATCTCAATAGCAAGTCATACAAACTATAATATCATGCATGCTTGAGTAAATGCCTAACATGTTATCATGATATGGGAGCTACTTCATGATCATACATAAGCAAACTCTAACACGCATATTATCATGACATTAGTTTTAAGGAGTTGCAATCATTCATACTTCATCATCATCATCATAGGATCATCTTAAGCTCAACCAAACATCACAACTAATAAGCAAGCATAAAGTTAAACAAACATAAAATTATAGTTAGGTATTCTTGCTACCTCTTAAGTTATCCTTGTCAAACTCTTTTTGAGATGGTCTTCTTCCCAAACAAATGTCAAAACCTAGACATTATAAAGTAATATCAAGTTACAACTCAACTTCAAAACAATCCAAGACTAGGTTCTCACTAAATTCCATTCTTTATCTATTTTATGTCTTATACTTCCATCTTTCTAAAATAAATTCTCATGATTCATTTCCACATAATTTCTCATGTAGAATCTAAATATGAAATCAGAATTTCCAAAATCAAACTACTTCCTTGGCTACTGTATAGAACCGAAATGCATCCTCTTATTTTTCAAAAATTCTCATATTGATTCCGATGCTTTTACTACTTGTTTCTCTACCTTATCCCCACATATTTTTCCATTTTAAACCCATTGAAAGCATCAAAACTATGAAATTCTCACATATGAATAGTGATTCATATAGTGGATGTCAAGAACACAAAACTCTAATTACATGTACACTTGGATTTTCAAGCCAATACCACTTGATTCTAGCTTGTTTAAGCTTGTATAAACTGTCCATAACATAAAATTCATATTTCCACCATATATAAACAGCATGACCAGAAGCAATATCAAAGGGAAAATGCCATAAAAACTACTTAAAACTAAGAGAAAACTTCCTGGAATAAAGTCCAACATCAAAGGAACTAATTACCTTTCTTTTTGCTCCAAGTTGTATACTTCTTCCCAGCTCCAAAATAAATTTTGTCAGAGTTTCCTTAGGGATGTCTAAGCTGCCAAAATATGTTGTAAGGAGGGTATTTATAGAAAAATTTGGGTGGAAATAGAAGGCCAAGATTAATTCAAACACTATTTAATCCAATGGTCCATAATTTACCTTCCATCAAGCTTGCCCTAGAAGCTTAAGAATGACATCATCCATGACATCATATGGGGTTTTGTTTGGCACAAGAAATGCAGAAATACTGATAGGAAAAATTCTAGTCCAATTATATACTAATCCAGTCAGTTTCGTAAAAACTAAATTGTTTTATGTTTCTAATTTTTATAATATTCCAGAATATGTACTCTGTAATGAAACAGTGCTTAAATTTTTCATACCATTGACATTGTTAGACTGAGTATTTATCTTCTTACCATCCCTTGAAAAATGACCGAAATATATGCACTATCTTACAATATATTAACCCTAAGGGCATAATTATCATTTCACATCTCTTTACATCTTATCAGGGCATATACTGACTCTGATTATTCATCCCTATACCTGCCTTGGCATTTTGACCTGTCCAAATGACCAAAATACCCTCCATCCATCTCTTGTTCATTATCACAACACAAGGGTAGTTTCATAATTTCGCATTTTTTAGGATTCCTCTTGACACTGGCCCACATGATTGTTCAAATATCTTTTTGGTCATTTGGGATGCCAACTTGGGCCTTTATATGTGTCTAATACCTATATGGCTCAATTCCCAAAAAACTTCACCTGAAAGTATTTATAGGGTATATTATTCTATTATAAATTTCATTAAAAATTCTTCAAAACTCCTTTTTGGACTCTATAAATTTTATAAATTCTTATATTAATTATAAGAATTTACCATAAAATTTTATTTAATTCTTAGGTCCAAAAAATATTGTACTAATTTTTTTAAACTTCAGAAATTCATATCAATTCATCAGGACCTCAAATCAAAATTTTGTGCTGCGTTAAACTGATCAGAATAATTTTCTCTATTTACTGGTAAAATTTGGGATTGAACTGCTTCCAGACAATTTTGGGCCTTTTTCGGCTCAACTTTCTCATAATTACAATTGTGCCCTTGAACTTTTGATAAATTATATTTAAGTCCCTCAAACTTTTTGTAATTACACTTTTGGCCTAATATTTATCTTTACCTTTTATTTTGGCCCTAGAACTTTTCTAAATTTCACTTAAGTCCTTGAATTTTCCATTATTTTTACAATTTAATCCCTTTCATTCCTTAATTTATAACATTTTCCTTAGAGAATCTCATGTATATTGCTTACAAACTGTACACATATATCAAATAAGAAAATTGGGGATATGACACAAGATGGATTTGTGGTGTAATCTTGACCAACCATTTGATCTTATAATTTTAGGCAACTTGGAGGGCATTTTAGCAAGTAAAGCATTCTAAATACCCCCTCCCCCAATTGTGCACAACAAGATGAGTGAAAGGAAAGGGAAATACTACAGAAATTTAGCAAGGAGAGAGAAAGAGAAGGTAGCTAGGATGAGAGAGAAACAAGAGCAAGATTCAAGATTCAATCAAGGTAAAATAACTACTCTAGCTCTTGAATTTGTAGTAGTTATATTCTTAAGCTTTGGTAGGAATTTTAATGGATTTAAAAGCTTGAAATATTATGTTGATGCTGCTGGTTTAAATATAAAATTTTTGAGAGAGACAAGTATGATGATAGCTATATGTTTAAAGGGTAGAAAAGAGTAGGATTCAAGTGGTTCTAGCTTGTAGTTATTGAATTTCATGACTTGGTTGCCTAGAGGAGTGCCATGGCCTTTGCTAGTTCTATAAGCTAGGATGTGTTGTAATAATTTTAAGACTTCCAATGGGTTATACATGAAAAATTATGTGGAACTAAGTTGAGAAAGTGAAGTTGGAAGCATTAGAATTAAAAGTGGAATTTTGGCACCAAATGAATGATAGCTCTTAGCCAAGCATATTTTTATAGGAAAGAATGTGAGTTTGATAAAATCCAAGATTATATTTGGATTCCTTATGAAAGATTGTGTAGAATTGGCTTATGAGAATAATTTTTAGAAAGCTAGAATACTAATCCTAATATCAAGAGAAAGAGGTTAAGTTCAAGTGAACTAGTCTTGACTATGGTGTGAGTCACTGGTCCTAATGAGTTGTATGATTAATGTGGCTATTTTTAGGACCTTGAGACATCCAAGAGGATGAATTGATGAGGATGGTCAAGCTATTCAGTGGTTGGAAAGCTTAGGGAACAAGTTCAAGAACAAGGGAAAAGCTTATGTATAAGGTAGTAAACTTATCTTTACTGTGTGCTTGAAATGTATGCGTGTGTGTTCATGTGATTACTTTCTTGCTTAATTATGTGAAGTATGTTTGAATGATTGAAGCTCTATTTCTATTTATGCTATGGCCATATATATCATGTAGGAAATATCACATCCTGATTTTTTCCTATCTATATAGGACTGATAGAGGCAAGAGGTTAGGAAGGGATTGTTATAATGATTAGAAGAAAAGATAATAGTTAGATAAGTTTTAAGTGAAAGAAACAAAGGAAAGTATAAAGTTATAAGCCAAGGGACATAAATGTCATTTGGGCAAAAGTTAAATATAGAAAATTCAAGGGAAATAGAAAGAGGGACTTAAATGGAGTTTTGAAATTTTAAGGACTAAACTGGAATTTCATAATTACTAGAAAGGGACTAAAGTGGGTTTTGGCAAATTCATGGACTAAAGTATAATTATGAGAAAGTTGAGCTAAAAAGACCTAAAAATTGTCCGAAAATAGTTTAGTCCCAAATTTTACCGATAAATAGGGAACAATATTTAGGTTACGCATATTTTTCAGAATTTTAGTTTGAAGTCCCAAAAAATTGATCTTAATTTCTGAAGTCTGAAAATTATTATAGGACCTTTCGGACCTCATAATCAAATTAAATTTTACAATAAATTCTTATATTAATTATAAGGATTTATGAAACTGATAGAACTAAAAAAAGAGTCCTGTAAAATTTATTATAGAATTTAAATTAGACACCAATAAAGGATTTAAATAAATATATAGAATTTTATCAGGATTTATGGGTGTCAAAAAATTATGAAACTTAGCAAGTAACTCATTTAATAGTTGAATGAATTTCTAAAAATATCAGGATCCTTAAAAGAGTTTTATAGAATTTATTCTAAATTTAAGGTATATTAGGATATCTAGTAAAGGAAGTGGCTTAGGATGTGTGCCAAATAATGAGTTGGAATAGCCCAAAATGGGGTCACATGAAGGCCCAAAGTGATAAGGAAATATTTAGAAGTCAAATGGAATTTTTATATTATTTTCATAAAAAAAATAATGGAAAAGTAAGGAGAATTTTCAAGAAGCAGTGTTTGCATGGTGAAGGGTCCTCTTGGGTCCCATAAGCCATCGCATGGAGAGCATAGCAAGGAGGAAGAGTTATTCACGTGCTTCAATTTATTAAAATAATGTAAGAATTAAGTTAATGGTGACTAAGGAATTAAGCAACCAATCAAGTTCAAGATTAAGGAGATATAATAATTAGGAAAAGGTGGGATAATCTTGTCCCAAGGTGCCAAAAATTTGGCTATAAATACCCTCATTATTCCCTCACAAAACTGTGAAGCTCAAGAAACTAGGGGAAACTCTTAACTTTTTGAAACTCACTTAATCCAAGGCAACTCCAAGAGGAAGTTCAAGGTACTTTGGTCCAAGGTAGCTAAGGCATAAGGTAAGCAATCTTCATAGTTCTTATATATGTATTTTGGAAGATTGAAACCTAGGTTTTTATTGTTAGAAAATGGATTTTTCCCCTTCAAACCATGCTAGCCAAAATTCAAAGAAAAAGAAGGAAGATGAAAATTAAATTAGAATAATGTAATTGGCACTTAGAAAAGTTAGATTGGATGATTGGTTGTTGAATTAATTTGTAATCTTGACTTTGCCTATCATAAGGGCCATTCAGCCAACTACTGTAAGGACCAAGGAGATTGAATTTCATGGTTTTAATGCTTCCATTGAATTTAGATGATGATCTTATGTAGGATTGAATGAGTTTGGAACCTTAGAAGCATTAGAATTGAAATATGAAATTTTGGAACCCTCTCTATTACTGTTCATGCATCTGAACAGTAATGAGAATTCCATGATTTTGATGCTTCCAATGAATTTAAAAAAAAAATTTATGTGAGATTAAGTGGAGAAACAAGTATTGGAAGCATTGGAATCAAAATAGGAATTTTTTGAATTCCCAAGGGTGCTGTACAGTTCTGTCCAGATTTAATTAAGGGGTTGGAATTTCATAATTCTAAGGCCATAAATGGATTCAGAAGGAAAAATTGTGTAGGTTAAAGTCAAGACACAAATTAATTCAAAGGACAAGGCAATTAACCACAAATAGACAAAGTTAGGGGTTAGATGATTGATAGAGTTCAATGTCTTTATATGCTAGTTGAATTGGACCATGATGAATGGATGAATATGTGATGTTTAGGCTTTGATTTATGGACTCAAGAAGGTATCCACTTAGCAAGGAAAAGAGACAAGGAAGAAAGTAAAAGAAAGTAAAGTAACAGGATAGTAAACTAACCTAGACTTGTGTGCATTGAATGTGATGTACGGTAGTGCTTTGGTTTTGTTGAATTGTGGGCATATGTGTACTTGAATGATGCTATGTTTCTATGATTACTTTGGCCAATTATATTTCACATGATACATAGAAATATGTTCGTTATATTATGTTAAAACAATCACAAGCAAGCACAAATATTAGACATTGATGCATGCACTGTTTAGTTCCTTTTACTACTGAGATTTCCCCTGAAATCTCACCCATATTTATATTCCCAAACACAGGACCTTCAAGCACAAGAGGAGAGGAATAATTGATGATGTAATTTCTGCTTGTATGGTGTATAATATTTGGCTTTTGAATGTATGTAAACATATGCATTGTTGCTGGAATTTCTATCTCTGAACAGTAACTCGTGATGAGGTAGCAGTGACCTTTAACATGTAATTAAAAATAGTAAATGATGTAATAAAAGTGTGAAATTTGATCTTCATTTAGTTAACATGTCAAGCTTCATTTTGGTATCAAGATTTCCTTAATTCTATGACGATACAAGGAGAATAAATTTTTCAAATTCAGGAACTAGAAAATGTTTTCCAGAATTTAGAACCAAATAAACAGTGGTCTTTGACACCAAAACTGTACTTATTGGCTAAGCATTTGGTTTGAGACATTTTTCCTTAAAATAAATTATGTTATATTCATGTATCCTTTTGAACTATTTTATTTTGATTTTTCAAAGTGCATCGCCAAATATGGAAATACCACATGAACAGTAATCGTGAACTTGAATTTTCTAGATTTCGCATATGAGCTTCCATGATCATATAAGTGGTTCTAAATGCTATCGATTGGTCCTTAAACCATTTGAAAGTAAGGTGTGATAGGAAACATTGAGCATGCAAATATATCATTATGTTAGCATGATTTATGGTAAGCGAGCATGTCATGCACTAAGCATTAATCTTGCATGCATTAGTGGTAATGTTTGTTACTGAGATTCCCCCAAATCTCACCCCTCCCTTAACTAACCAATATAGATCAAGCATTATGGAAGATGTATGCATGAAGAAGAGCCAATGAATGGAAGAAGAAAAGAGACAATTACATGTTCAACAAGAGTTGTATAATTCTTCAATTATGTAAATGTTATGTAATGTGGCAAATTATATAATGAAGTTGTATAGAATAATTATGGCATGTTCCCATGAGGACAAGAATATATAAGAAGCCAAGATAATGGTTCAAACATGCTAGAATAATTAAAGAGAATTTAAAGAATGAAGTTTGAAAGGTAAATTCGTAGGTCCTAAAATAGTCTTGTTCTAGCTCCAGTTTGACCAAGAAAATGGTTGAATTTGACCACAAACTTTGGTAAGCATATAGTACACATCCCAAGTCCCTCTTTGACCTTTTGACTATGGCCAAATGACCATAATGTTAGACTAGGTAGATACACCCAAGAGGGGGTGAATTGAGTGCTTTAAAAATTTTAATGGAAACTTAAAGCTTAAAGACAATGAGAATATGAATGTATGAAGAGAATAAGGATCAGAAAGATTTCACTGAGGGATAGAGAAATCAACACAAGTATTTTATATTGGTTCGGACTAATCCTCTTATCCTACGTCCAGTCCTAGAGGCCTTCTGAGATTTTCAACTATCTCCAATGAAACATCCTTCTTTATATCTCTCAGAGTACTCTTGCTATAACACTCTCAACTGGATTATATCTCTCTTGCCGAAAATTCTGGTAGAAAATAACTGTACTGATTCGGTAATTCCCCATGAGAACTACCATTCTACGTAAGTACCCAGGAAAGACTGGATGAACCGGCTAGGTCCACTCACTTCTAGCCTCCTTAGACACCACCTATGTACACAGTACTCTGTATAGTCTACCAACACAACGGTATTTTTCTAGTACACATCTTTAAATTTTAACCTTAAATCTTGACCTTAACCTTAACCTTACATATACTCAATTGAAATTATCTTAGATCATTGGAATACCTCTTAAACTTAAAAACATTAATTTCCAAGAGTTGGGCTTACGGTACTGTTCACTGTCACTATTCACTGGGTAATTCCAGATTACAGCCTGAACTTTGAAAAATCATAATCAAATCTAGAAAAATCGTTTTGAGGTGATTCCAATTTCTAATGAAATATCATTCATTCAAATTTGATAGAAAAATATGAAAATGAGGTTTCATTATCCAGATCAAATCAGTTTATTCGTTGAACTTTACTGTTCATTTGGTAAATCTGGAAGTTCCAGTTTCTTTGCCCCATTTTCAAAAATTCATTTATCCTTGTATACTTATCCAATTGAGTCGAATTACCTATGGATTTAAATATCATAATATGTACTTTAATATCATAAAATTTCGTAGAAAAACTCATTCATTTACTATATGAAATTAGCGCATGAACCTCACTGCCTCTGAGTAGTCGTATTATCTTATTCCAGATTTTAACTCCCGAATTTGAAAAATCATAACAATTCGAGTTCTTAACCAAATGAAGATTTATTGGTTTCAAATTAAAGATCTGGATCTTAGCTATTTTAATACCAAATTTCACGTAAAAACTCACTGGATAAGCTGCACAAACTATCGTTGGAAGTAAACTGACTCTCATCCGATCCAGTGCATGCATACAATATACATACCAATATATCATCACATAAATTAAAGGCATGCTTTCCAAGTCATACACCATTCATACATCCACCATTACCTCCTTCCTTGTGATGTTCCATCACCTAGATCATGGTTATGGGGGGATGAGATTCGGGGGAATCTCAGTAGCAAACAATACCAAACAATGCATGTATTAATGTAAAGACTTCTGCTTGCTTGTGAAAGTGTTATCATAGTGTGATGAGCATGCTTCCATGTATCATATGAAATACAATTGGACAAAGTAATCATAACATAACAGAGCTTCAATCATCTACCATATACACATAATTCAACCAAGCCATAGCACAATCAAGCATACATTACATACATACAAGTTTAGGGTAAGTCCACTACCTTGGATTTAAGCTTTCTTTCTTATGCTTGCACTTGCTTCCCAACCTTTCCAAATCATCAAGCTTTTTGGTCAATCATTCCCCAACACCTTCTTAGAGGTTTCAAGGTCCTAAACATATTCATATTCATTACATAATCCATTAGGACCATGAACTCAAACACTACTCAAGACTACCTCTCTTGAACCTTTAACTTGCTTTAACTAACATAACTTTCTTTAATCTTTGCCAATTAACTTGGCCTTTGAACCAATTGATGTCTTGACCTTACCCTACATAATTTCACCTTTTGAATCCATTTATGAACTCAAAAGAACCAAATTCCAGCAAGAATACACTATTCTGTACAGATTTGGAAAACATACATAAATCTTCCAAAAATTCTCATTTTGATTCCCATGCTTCCCATACTTGTTCCTCCATTTTTCCCCCACACAAAATCTCATTTTAAGACCATTGGAAGCATCCAAATCATAAAATTCAAATCACTGTTCATGAGAGTGAACAAAACCCGTGAGGAATTTTCAACATTATAACCTTTAATTCCAATGGTTTCCAAGGTTCAAAACCTTTCCAATCCTACACAAAATCATCATATAAACTCAATGGAAGCATTAAATCATTGAAATTCCATTTCCTTCTATCATGAACAGTGTATGAACAGTGCAAACCGAAATGGTAAAGTCAAGAACATCAACTTACTTCACAACCAAGCATGTAACTAATTTGTTTAAGCTTGCTTAACTATCTATGACTTAAAACTCATATTCCTTTCACATATACACAAAAATTCCAGCAGCATCTCCCCAAGATTTAAGCCTCAAAAATCACTTAAACTCAAGCACAAACCATAAGAACAAAAGGTAGAAGCAAGGAGACAACTTACCTTACTTGCTCCTTCAAGATCCTTGCTTCTTCCTTGCTTGAGAGAGAATTTTTTAAAAGCTTCCTTCTCCTTTCTTGCTCATGGTTTTGGCCTGCAAATGAGGGGGTATTTATAGCAAAAGTCATGTGCCATTTGAAGGCCAAGATCACCTTGAAAACTATTTGATCTAATGGTTAAAGGTTTGATCTTGAAATGTCTTTTCTCCTTGGCTCATGATATCACCACCATGACATCACTAGCATGGCCTACTTGGGACACCTAAGCTCTCTTCTTGGCGGCATTTTTGAGTCCATGTGAGTCCCACCATGTGCAAACCCTAATTCTTCTTTATTCTCTTTCTTTCTCTTTTTCTTTCTTTTCAAAAATTCATAAATTATTCATTATTGGGCTTGGGCTCCAATATAACTTTTGGGACTTATTGGGCTGGCCTAGGACAAAAATGTTGGGCCTCTTTTAGGTCCAATAGCTAATTGGCCCAAATCTCAATGTACTTTCCTTATACCGATATCCGTAAATTACCCTGATCTTAGCATAAATGCTAAACACCTCTTTTAATTGTTGTAACATTTTTATAAATTCATTCTAATATAAAATGAATTCTCTACAAAGTTTCATAATTTTCTGAGACCCAGAAGTCCTATTAAAAATTACATATGCTTCCTTTAACCCTTTATCGGTGTCCTTTTTCACCGTAAATTCCATAATTAATTCTACAGGACTCCTTTTTGACTTCTGTCAACTCCATAAATTCTCATTAATTATAATAATTTACTATCAAATTTCCTATGATATCCATCCATTGTGTGAAATGACCAAAATGCCCTCCATTTACTTCTGGTTTCTTAGGGCATCACCGTAACATTTTTGTAATTTTGCACTTTGGCTCTTAGACTTTCTTCCTCTTCCAATTAATCCTTTTCTTTACATAAATATGGCCACATCTTTTCCTAAAAATATCATATATTTTATTCAACCTGTACATACAACTCAGTACAGAAAATTAGGGATGTTACATCCAAGATTTGAACAGGCTCTTGACACCTCAGTACAACAATTGATTCACTCAATCACTCCCTCTTACTTCCCGCAAGGTAATATTTCCAACTTAAGAGAACTAATATCTTAAGTAAACATAATGAATGAAGATATTTTTGCAATCTTTTAAGTTATCTTTGTTCAGAAGAAAACCTATTCTCAACAGATTAATCGAACAGGCAATCGATTAATTATAATTAATCGATTAACCAAACAATTAATTGACTTATCTATTTAATTCTATAGAGCTATCTTATGACATTAATCGTACACTTAAACGATTAATGGACACTCATTAATCAATTAACTAATGGATTAATTAATTTTCCTTTATAGCACATAACACTTTGCTTACATTAATCGAACAACTAATATATTAATTGATACTCATTAATCGATTAATTACTATTAATTGGCTGACTAATCGATTAACTTGATTAACTTCATCTTTTAACAATATTTAAACACATAAACAACTTGATTATTTTAAATAACTCTTTACATCATTTGAGCTCATAAATAACTTAATTATAAATCATTATTAAATATGGAATCTAACACCAAATGCCCTACATTCATCTCTTATTTATTTTTATAACATAAGGGCATTTTTGTTATTTTGTATTTTTTTTAGGATATTCCAATTTGGACGCTTGCCCCCATAACTATTGGAGCACATTATTGGGCATCTTGGGAAGCCATCTTGGATTTCTGATCAAGCCCAACTGCTTTGATGGCTAAATTCCTAAGGAATTTCCGCTAAAGCTTTTATCGGATGCCTATTTTACTTTTAATTCTATTATAAATTCTACAAAGCTCCTTTTTTAGTTCCATCAGTTTTATAAATTCTTATAATTAATATAAGAATTTTATGTAAAATTTTATCTGATTCTAAGGTCCAAAGGTCTTGTAATAATTTCTAAATTTTAAAAATTAATATCAATTTTTTGGGACCTCAAATCAAAATTATGAAAATTATGGCTAACCTAAATACTATTCCCTATTTACTGGTAAAATTTGGGATTGAAACACTTATGGGTAATTTTGGGCCATTTCTGGCTCAATTTCCTCATAATTATAATTTTGCCCCTAAATTTGGCAAAATACACTTTAGTCCCATAATTTACCAAATTCTATTTTAGTCCCATAATTTACCAAATTCTATTTTAGTCCCTTGCTACTCTTTAAAATTCCAATTTGGTACCTAATTTAAAATTCCTTGAATTACAATTTCTTTCTTATTTCCATATTTTCCTTTTCTTTTCTAACTTAAATCTCTAACCATTATCTTTTCTTCTGGTTATTGTCACGATAATTTTCTAACCTCTTTCCTCTATCTGTTTTTTCTCTCAAAATTTAACTCATACCTTAGTGAAACAACTTTGGATATATCTATTTTATATCCTTCTCTGTTTCATGACTATAGTTCAGGGGTATCTTTATGGAATCATGTTTTTCTATATATCTCAAAGTCTAATGACTTTCTCTTAACATTAGTGGAGTAGAGCAGCTCATTGTTTACTTTAAACTACTAGCCATCTTTCCTTATCAACTCAATCGAAGTTGAGGTTTGGTAATGTAGGCCAAACATCATCTTTGTTTTACTCCACTTAGTTCAGTCTCTATACTAAACTTACAAGTAGTGTCCATTTCTTTTAGACATAACCTTTCAAAACTTTGATAAAATTCTGGGGTCTCTATCATTCATCATACCTCTTATCTCATTACATGTTTCTGTTTATATATATATCGAGATACCATAATTCTAACACTTTCCTTTACATACAGCTTTGACGATCTCTCAGGAGAGTCATGCTCTCATGCCTTTCTAATTTTCTCTTGAAACAAACTACAATCTGAATCTTCCCACTCAGATCTTCTCTATTTGGATCTTCCATAAAGGTTATAATCCCTTGCTTTTATAACTTTTCTCATTATCTTACATAACTTTGTGCATTTTTGCCAACTCCTTTGGCGTTTGCACATTTTTTTATCACTTCCCATGTGTCACCCATCATTGGGCTACTTTGGCCTGAGCACGCTTAACTGAAAAGTGCCGATAAAAACTTGCTCCCACCTTGATACTATATTGTCTCAGACCCTTCTCATACTCTCTCTCTTGGGTCTATCTAGCTCTCATTTTCTTTAGTCTCATCTTAGGGATCTATTTGCTTATACTTTATCCCTTCTTATTTCATATGGGCAGTCTTTTTCCCTTTCTTATGCACACAGCCTATAAATTTATGAATACCTTGTACTCAAGACTAAAAACTTTAACTCTTAATTTCCTCATAATTATAATTTTACCCCTAAATTTGACAAAATATACTTTAGTCCCTAAATTTACTAAATTCTATTTTAACCCCTTACTACTCTTTTTGAAATTCCAATTTGGTACCTAATACTTCAAAATTCCCTTTTCTTTCTTATTTCAATATTTTCCTTTTCTTTTCTAACTTAAATGTTCTCTAACCGTTATTTTTTCTTCCAGTCATCGTCAAGATCCTTTCCTAATCTCTTTCCTTTATCAGTCTTATACAGATAGGAAAAAATTAGGATGTGACAATAAACATCCTTATCGAAGAGCTCTTTGAAAAATTCTCTTTCAAAACATATGCCTTCAGACTTATCAATACATTTTACAATACATCATTTATCGAAGTGCTCTTGGATAAATGAGCTCTTTGAATAGCTTATCAATAAATGCTAAAGAATATTCTTTTCAAACTCTTCAAACAAACTTTCAAACTCTTCAAACAAACTTTCAAACCTTTTTTGATCTTTAAACCATGTAATATATTTGGAAACGAGTTCATAAGATCATTTAGCAAATCAAAGTAAGTTATAACTCATTAAAATCATTCAAAGAATCGTACATTAAATTTTCAGCAAATTCATAATCTAAAATTTCTTCTCATTTATTAAAGTCCATATTGAAAATGACTTCGATAAATGGCTTTATTGAACAGCTATTCGATAAATATAATAAGTTCTCAGATTTCAGAATATCCAATTTATCAAAGTGTTCTTCAATAAATAGGCTTATCGAATAGCTTATTGATAAGAGTCAGAAAAGTAATGTTAGACGTATTTAATCTTTCTTGTTTTTGCAAGATTTCTTCAAATATTTTGACAAATAGATAATTCAAACAAATTAGCAACATGATAAGCAATAAACCCCAATCAAAATCATTTATCAATTTAGCATTTTAGTGATTTGGATAAAACTATGAAAATAGCTTAAGCTTATCAGCTTATCGATGAACAACAAATAATTGACTTTAAATCTTTCTTTCTCAGATTTTATAAAATTTGTAAACCAAGTTTCCATAAATTATTTGAGAATAAAGTTATTTGTCAAACCAAAACAATAGTAAGTCATAGGCAAAATCATTTATAAGTTTAGTACTTTTGATAAAACATAAATTATTTCTATTTATCAAAGTGTTCTTTGATAAATCCCCTTATTGAAAAATACTTCAATAAATTGAGTCTTTGAAAACTTAACAGACTTCATATTTACCAAATAGCTTATTGATAAATTGATAAGTTCTTCTTTATTTAAAATACTTCATTTATCAAATATCTTATTGATAAACCTATTTAATCGAATATGACTTCGATAAATTCTCTTAAGAAATATTTTCACAAAAGCTATTTCTATTTGAAGCTTTTATCGAGCAACTCTCTTATTGATGAATACTTGGATAAATACTTTCACAAAATATACTGAGTCACTTTTCAAATTCATCAAAGGCTTTATCGATAAATCAATTTATCAAATAAGTCTTCGAAGATAACTAGTTTTAAAACAAGTCAGAGTTTCTCAATAGTTTATTTATCGAGGGGCTTATCGACAAGCAAGCTTATCGAATAGGTCTTCAATAAATATATTTTAGAAATCAATTCTTTTCACAAGCTTTCTCTTCATCTATGGAAAGGCTTATTGAATAAACCTCTTATCGATACGCTAATTTATAGATGATGTTTATCAGTTCTTGAAATACTTTTCTCTATTGTAATTATCAAAACATTAAAGTCTAATATTTCTTCCCCTTTTTGATGATGGCAAAACTTGATAGATGAACTAATAAATGATAGAGTGCTTAAAGAAATTTAAATCAGATAATGCATATAAAAGAATGATAGACACAAATTAGCAAAGTCAGAAATAGATTTGTATTAATTAATAAATCAGTATAAATAGCAAACATTAAAGCAATTAAAGACTGAATAGAAACACAATTGCTATTTGTTCAAGTTCATCTCAATTCTCCCCTTTTTATCAATCATAAAAAATAGAGTATTGGGAAGATTGAGGGTCAGTTTGATGTTCAGTAGTAGGTTTTGGTGAGGTTTATTGAGCGTTGGTTTAGAAGGTGGAGTAAGAAGATCAATGAAGGATTCTGGTAGTGGCGATGGTGGATAAGGTGGCTTGATGGAATCTGAAGGAGAAGTAACCTCAGTGGCTTGAGGAAGGATAAGCTGAGAATAAGAGGTAGATGGAATGGTTATGAAGCCAAAAGATTAAGAAGTAGAGGGAGTAACAATAGTCGTGGACTGAATTTCAGAAGAGATAGGAGGAGTGGTTTGTGCAACAGAAAGAAACTCAGACAATTGAATTGGAGCATGAGAAGTATGAGTCTGAGTGGCAGGAGGCTGGGTTTGAGATCCATGAGTGAATAGAAGATCGTCCATGTTGAATACAATGTTCATATAATCCCAATGGCAGACCTTTGGGCTTCAACAACCTCTTTAAGAGATTTAATTTCTGTATTAGTAGCTTCATGCTTCTGAGCCATTTCTAGAACTAACTTGGTTTCCAGATTATCTCCAAGATCATTCAACATATGTGTAATGCTATACACTATATTCTAACTTCCTTCTTGAATCTGGATGTCACATCCTAATTTTCCCCTATCGATATAATATTGATAGAGGAACGAGGTTTGGAAAGGATTGTGATGATGAATAAGAGAAGAAAAGAATGATTAGATGAAGATTTAAAGAAGAGGAACTAAATTGAAAAGTATAAAAGTTCCATGGTGCAAAATGTAAAGTAGACATAAACTTTGGTCCATTAAGTGTAATTATGAAAAGTTGAGGGCCTAAAGTTTAATTTTCAAAAGTTTCAAGGCAAAATGGTAATTATGAGAAAGTTGAGCCGGAAAAGGCCAAAAAATGCCGAAAATGATTTAGTACCAAATTTTCCCAGTGAATAGAGAAACTATTCTGATCAGTTTGACGCAACACAGAATTTTGATTTGAATTCCCGAAAAATTGATATGAATTTTTAAAGAAAGGAAAATTAATAGAGTATCCTCTGGACCTCATAATAAGATGAAATTTGGAAATAAATTCTTATAATTAATATGAGAATTTATGAAACTGACAGAACTCAAAAAGGAGTTCTGCAGAATTTACAGTGGATTAAAACACCGATAAATACGTTTCGAAGGAATTTCTCATGAGTTGAGCCCATGAAGACAGTGGATCATACAGAAGGCCCAAAATGGTGCCTTATAGGCCCAATAATATTTTTAGAAAAGTATGTGGGCCATGTCTAATAAAGACCCAAAAAAGTATGAAATTATGAAAATGCCACTGAGTATGCCACTGTGTTGTGTCATTGAGCCAGAGATAGATGAAGGGCATTTTGGTCATTTGACTAAGGTTAGACAGTCAAGGAGAGTTCCTAGAATAGTTGACCAACATCATGGAATACTCTGATGAGGTGTGAAAAGACGATAATGCCCTTGAGATATTAAAGTAAATACAGAAGAGCCAAATGGCATTTTAGTAATTTGCCAAGGGATCTGTGATTAAGTTTAGACCCAGTACAAGAATTTCAATGATAGGAAGAATCTGGATACTAGATTTAAGGTCAGAAACCATATTATGGAATCTTAAAAAAATTAGATTTAGAAAATAGTCTGGTTTTTAGGAAATCAGACCAAGCCGGTACCGGATTGGACTGAAATTTTTCCAGTGCTTCTTCCCTTGCAAATTTCGCCACATGTCCTATGAGGTGTCCCTTGATGATTTCATGGATGAAGTCATAATTAGCTTTTAAGAAAAGTTAAATCCAAGAATAAATGTGAGCTATTAGATCAAATAGTGCACAAAGTGATCTTGGCCATCCATTTTCCATGGAGTTTTTCTATAAATACCCCCATATTTTCTGCATAAATCGTAGCTCATGGAATGCTTGCGGAGGCTATGTCAAAATGGAAACTCAAGCCAAGACAAAGAAGAATCCAAGGTTCAAAGTTCAAGCTAGCTAGAGATTAAAGGTAAGCAATATGTCCTAGCTTAATTTTCTCTAATTTGGGAGCTTGAACTTAGAGTTTTCATGGAAGAAAGTTGAATTTTCTCTAAGGTGTATATGCTATCCAAAACCTTAGATGAAAGAAGAAAGAAGAAATTAAAGTTAGAGTTATGAGATTAAAGCCTAAACAAGCTAGTTAGATGATTGGTTGTTGAATTAAGTTGATATTCTTGACTTTGCCATGGTTGAAACAATTCAGTCTGCACTGTTCATGATAGAAGGAGATGGAATTTCAATAATCTAATGCTTCTATTGAGTTTATAGGATGATTTTGTGTAGGATTGGATAGGTTTTGAACCTTGGAAACATTATAATTGAAAGTTGTAATGTTTAGGATTCTTCTCTATTGCTGTTCACTTGCCTAAATAGTTATTGGAATTTCATGATTTTGATGCTCCCAATGGTTTTAAAATGAAAGGTTCTGTGGGATAAAGTAGAGAAATAAGTATGTGAAGCATTGGAATCAAAATGAGGATTTTTGGAAGAATTATGCATGCTTTTCAATTCTGTCCAGAACAGTGCATGGGAGCTGGAATTTCATGATTCTAAGCTCATAAATGGATTCAAAATATGAAATTGTGTAGGGTAAGGTTAAGACATCAATTGATTCAAAGGCCAAGTCAATTGGTAAAGATTGAAGGAAGTTATGTTAGTTAAAGTGAGTTTAATGTTCAAAAGAAGTTAGATTGTAATGAATGGATGATTATGTGGTGTTAGGATTTGATTGTGGACTCAAAAGAGGAATCCACACATTAAGGAGAAGTAAGAAGAAAGAGCAAAAGTTAAAGTGAAAGAAAGTCAAGTATATGAGGTAGTAAACTTATCCTAAACTTGTATGTATTGAATGTTATGCTTGATTGTGTTATGGCTTTGTTGAATTGTGTGCATATGTGTAGATGATTGAAGCTATGTTTCTATGATTACTTTGGCCAATTGTATTTTATATGATACATGGAAGCATGCTCATTACACTATGGTAACACTTTCACAAGCACGCACAAGCAATTACATTAATACATGTATTGTTTAGTACCGTTTGCTACTGAGATTTCCGTAGAAATCTCACCCCCTCCATGTAATCCTAATCCTAACAGGTTTATGGTTGATGAAAGAGGATGAAGAAGTATGAAGAGGAGTTAGGGATTGGATAATGTAAATGTTATATGATGTTATGTGAAGAATTGTTGCAAGTAATGGTGTTGTATGACCAGTTTAAGCAATAATGTTTATGATATAATGAAAAATAGTAAATGATGGAATAAATGTATGAAAATTTATAGAAATTTAGTTAACATGTCAAGCTTTGCTTTGACATCAAGAACACCTTATTTCCATGTCTGTACAAAGGGAACAAGTTTTCCAAAGATAGGGACCATAATCTGTTTTCAGAATTTTTGGCCAAATGAACAGTAAACTTTGACGAATAAAATGTATTAATTCGCTAAGAATTTGGTCAGAAAATTATTTTTCTATTTAATTTAATGATGTTAGCTTCGAGTAGAATTTTGAACCACCTCATTCCGATGTTTTTATAATTAATTATGATTTTTTGAATTCGTTGCCAAAGCTGGAATACCATATGAACAGTAACTCACCAAGAGTAAAAATTCCAGATTTAGCTAATGGACTTCAAATGTCATGTAAATGGTTCTAAATACTACTGAATGGTCTCTAAGACGTACAAAAGTAAGGATGTTATACTGGAGCTGGACATTTTCCTCAAAACTCTCTAACTCTTGCTGGATAAGTTTATAAATAGTAGTTTAGGCAACTAATGGTGCATCATGTAACACCTTAATTTTGTACATCTTATGGACTATTCAGTAGCATTTAGAATCACTTAAACATCCATTGAAGTTCAATTACAAAATTTGGAATTTCTAAGCTTTATGGGTACTGTTCATATGGTAATTTTAGATTAAACGACGAGCTTTGAAAAATATAATTAATTCTATAAAAATATAAATGAAGTGATTAAAAAAGATACTCTAAGCTAACATGATGAAATTTAAGGGAAAAATGATTCTCAGACCCAATGACCAGTCAATCAGTATAGTGATCAATGTCCATTTGGTCAAATATTCTAGAAAATAGTTTCTGGTCCCTAAGTTTGAAAAATTTGTTCTCTTTGTATTGACATCGAAATAAGGCATTCTCAGTGTCCAAACAAATATTGACATGTTAATTAAATGTTGGTAAAATTTCATATATTTATTCTAACATTTACTATTTTTAATTACATCTCACATGTCACTACCTCGTCACAAGTTACTATTCATAGTGAAAAATTTCATCAACTATATTTACATACATAAACACATAAATCATGCAACTAATTCTGATCTCTTCTTCATGCCTCTTCATCTTCTTCCTCATTTGGGTGACATGGAGGGGTGAGATTTTAGGGGAAATCTTAGTAGCAAATGGAAACTATACAATGTATAAAACTACATGCTTGATGTTACTATGTGTGCACTTAATGATAACTTACATGCTTCCATGTCCCTTAATCATAATATATGGACATAGCATAAAAGGAAACAGATCATCACTTAATCATATATGCTTCACATAATCAAAGTAAGTAAACATCACATAAAACAGCCAAGCAACATAAGCATACAAGTAGGTAAGTTCACTACCTCATATGCTTGACTTTCCTTTACCCCTTTTCTTTGCCTCTTGCTTCTTACTTCTCCTTGATATGTAGATGCCTTCTTTGAGCACACAACTTAACTCTTAACATCATATAATTATTCATTCATTATAATCTCAATTTACTAACATTTCATAACATTAAACTCAATTAATCACATAACCCCTAACTTTCTCTATCTGTGGTTAATTATCTTATCCTTTGAACTAACTTATCTCTTAACTTTACCCTACACAATTTTATTTTTTGAATCCATTTATGGACTTAGAATATTGAAATTCTAGCTTCTCTATCAAATTTGGACAGAACCAAAAAGAAGCATATAATTTTCTAAAAATTCTCATTTTGATTCCATGCTTCCAATACTTGTTGCTCTTCTTTATCCAACACAATTTTTCATTTTAAAACTATTGAAAGCAATAAAATCATGAAATTCAAATTACTGTTTATATGTGTGAATAGTACGAGAAGAAGTTAAAATTTCATCTTTCAATTCTAATACTTTCAAGGTTCCAAACCAATCCAATCCTACACAAAATCATCATTTAAATTCAATAGAAGCATTAGATTATTAAAATTCAAACTCCTCCTTTCAGTTATGCTCTTGGAAAAAAGCCCTCTTCAGTATGCAAAGCAAGGAATTCCAATCTAATTCCATAACTAACCATTAAATCTACTTATCTAAATGTTAATTACATAGTTCTAGCTTCAATTTCTTCTTCCCCCTAAATTTCCAGATTTTGGACATCAAGAATACCATGGGAAAATCTCATTTTCCATCACTTAAAACCCTAGGTTCAAGGCATACACAAAATTGAACATGCCAAACAATATTTATTATTAAATAATAAAATGTCATACAACAAGGCATACACAAAATCCTCATAGTTCTATTACATCTTTTCCTACCTGAATTTCGGCAGTATAACCGCTAGGCTTCATCTGTATAAAGAACTGAACCGTACTGATTCGGTAATTCCCTCATGAGAATTACCATTCTACGTAAGTACCCAGGAAAGACTGGATAAACCGGCTAGGTCCACTCACTTCCAGCCTCCTTAGACAGCACCTACGTACACAGTACTTATCATATTCTGATATTCAGTCTTAAATTCGGCAGCATGACGGCGTCTCTCAAAATTCTTAGAATTCAGTTCAACATAATCTCCCTGTAATGGGTTAGATATGGGGAATGAGATTCGTGGGAATCTCAGTAGTAATAATCATAACAATATATGTAATGCAGAGTGACAGTGCTTGCTTGTGATTGTGTACAGATAAGTATGCCGCATGCTTCCATGCTTAATAACATATGATCATAGCATTATAGCAGAGCTTCAGACATAACATATAAGACAACAATCCAACCAAACAATAGCACAACAAATCACAAAGACATTACATAAAAGCTAGGATTAGTTACTACCTCAAAAGCTTAGCAGAACTCTACTATCTTTATACTGCTTCCAGCTCCGCCAGAACTTCCTTTCTTCTTTCTTTCTCCTTCTCTCTCTTCTTTCTCTCTCTTTCTCTTGCCAAAACCGTGGGATGCATGAAATGGGAGGGGGAGGGGGTATTTATAGTTTCCTTCGATGGCATTTTCATAATTTTGAAGCCATATGAACATGTGGTCCTGGTTTTTCCTGGAATTTCCTATTTTCTTTTATTCCTTTTTACTGCATCACCTAGGACACCTCACCGCGACACCTCATCACCACATTCTTCACATGTCACAATTCCTGGACACTTCATCAGCTGACTCAGCATTTCCAGTCCAATCCAGTACCGGTTCGGTCTGATTTCCCACAAACTGGACTCACCGGCTAAGATTGTGCCATGTGTCCTTAACTTTTCTTCTTCCTCTAAGATTGCGCCATGTGGCACCTAGAAGGGACCTTTCACGCCCTCCAATGCTATCTAGATAAGTCCCGGACTTTATCTGATCACCACCTCCGTTATCGTGCCAACCGAGTAACTTTACTTTACTGAAAAGTCATTAAATCATTATTTTAATGGCACTTTTTCCCACATATATACTGGGATACGTTTTTGGGCCTAGGAATATCATCTTGGGTCTCTGATCCAGCCCAAGTACGCTGATGGCACGATTCCCAAGAAACACCCCTTGGCAAATTACCAAAATGCCCTTAGTCTCTCTTTCTTTACTTTACTAGGTCTAGGGGCATTATTGTCTTTTCCCATCTTACCAGAGTACTCTCTAACCCTGGTCAACTATCCAGATACCCTGTCTGGACTGACTAACCTTAGGCAAATGACCAAAATGCCCTTTACTCATACTTCAGCTATTCTATAACATAAGGCCATTTTTGTCATTTTGCACCTTTTTCCCGGACACCGGCCCCTCTTACCACTGAACTGATATTATGGGTCTGGGCCTTCCTTGGTGTCACTATGGGCCTTAGAAAACACTGTATGGCCTCTGGCCACAGTCCGATCATCTCTATTCGGATTGCCTTTCCTTTACCGATTATAACTGTAAATTCCCATCTTCAGGAATTTTTATAGAAAAATCGGGACCTCAAATCAAAATTTCGTGACTCCTCATTCAACCCGGAATCCTTTTCTCTATCTCCCGGTATTTTCAGATATTTTATTTGGACCAGGCTGTTTTGGCCTGAAAAAGCGCTCACGCGCACACTTTTCCAAAATGACCATTTTACCCCTGGTCACATTTCTAATTCTTTCATACACATAGAGACCTCATATGCACATTTCATAGTTCAGTGAAATGATCAGCATAAATTTCTCTATTTTCAATAACTCATCCCTTAAACTCTTCGGAAGTCAGCGTTAATTGAAAGGCTCGACAACCCGCCCATATCAGGTTATCTTACACAGGAGCCAGCCATATCAAGCTACCTACAGAATTCCTAGGCTTAAGACTTAGGATATTCCTCACATTCCTCATTTTGAACCTAGGTGAACTATCCCAATTCTGTAGGTTAAAGACTTAACTCATCTTTAAATCCTGAAGGACTTACTCATCCCTCGGATCCTACAAAACACAGGTAAGTAATCCGCCCATATCAGATTACCACCCTAGGACTACGGGTTTAGCAGCCTGCCCATATCAGACTACCTCCCAGTTCTCCTAGACCAAAAATCAGGATGTTACATATGTGCTGTCTAAGGAGGCTGGAAGTGAGTGGACCTAGCCGGTTCATCTAGTCTTTCCTGGGTACTTACGTAGAATGGTAGTTCTCATGAGAGAATTACTGAATCAGTACGGTTCAGTTCTCTGTACAGATGAAGCCTAGCGGTTATACTGCCGAAGTTCGGGCAGGAAGATGTAATAGAAATATGAGAATTTTGTGTATGTTCTGTTGTATGACGTTTTATTATAAATATTGTTTGGCATGTTCAATTTGTGAATGAGGAATTAAAAGAGAAATTCGCAGGTCCTGAGGTAGCAGTGTTCTGGCCTCAGTTTAACCTAGTAAACGAAGGAGTTTGGCCACGAAATTTGGTGAACCAGTTGTACACATCTGGGGCATTACATGGATAGGTAATAAGCCTTGCTTGGATGTGTAGAATGAGATTAATCAGTTCTCAAAATAAAGGTTCAGAATAAGGAACTTAAGAGTAAAATTTTAAATTTCTGGGCTTAAGTTAAGATATAATCGAGCTAATATTGCTTCCGTAAGTGTACTCTGAGTGGTCTAAGGGAGGATGTTTCAATATACATGTCAACACATAAGCATACCACATCAAGCACAAAAAGATGTAAGTCCACTACTTTGAACTTAAGCTTTCTTCCTTATTCTTGCACTTGCTCCCTAAGCTTTCCAACCATGAAACCTTTCGGTCAACCACTTCTCAACATCTTCTTGGATGTTGCAAGGTCCTAAGCACATTCATATTCATCACATAATTCATTAGGACCATGAAATCAGGCATTATTCAAGACTATCTCTCTTGAACATTTAACTAAAATAACTTCCTCTAACCTTTACCAATTACCTTGGCCTTTGAATCAATTGATGTCTTGACCTTACCCTACACAATTTCACCTTTTGAATCCATTTATGAGCTTAGAATAATGAAATTCTAGCTCCTATGCACTGTTCTGTACAGATTTGGAAAACATGCATAATTCTTCCAAAAATTCTCATCTTGATTCCAATGCTTCCCATACTTGTTTCTCTACTTTACCCCACACAACTTTTCATTTTAAAACCATTGGAAGCATCAAAATCATGAGATTCCAAATACTGTTCATGCAAGTGAACAGTAACAGAGAAGAATTCCAAATATTACAACTTTCAATTCCAATGCTTCGAAGGCTCAAAACCTATCCAATCCTACACAAAATCATCATATAAACTCAATGGAAGCATTAGATCATTGAAATTCCATCTCCTTCTATCATGAAAAGCATTAGATCATTGAAATTCCATCTCCTTCTATCATGAACAATGCATGAACAGTGCAAACTGAAATATTTTCTCCATGGCAAAGTCAAGAATATCAACTTGATTCAACAACCAATCATCTAGCTAGCTTGTTTAAACTTTAATCTCACAACTCTATCTTTAATCTCTTCTTTCTTCTTCCATCTACAGTTTTGGACAGCATATAAACCTTAGAGAAAACTCATATTTCTTCCATGAAAACCCTAAGTTCAAGCTCCAAAATCAAAGGAAAATAAGCTAGGATAGATTGCTTACCTTTAATCTCTAGCTTGCTTGAACTTTGGACCTTGGATTCTTCTTTGTCTTGGCTTGAGTTTTCATTTTGCAAGAGGTTCCCCAAGGGTTCCATGAGCTACGATTTATACAGAATTGGTGGGGGATTTATAGAAAAACTCCATGGAAAATGGATGGCCAAGATTGCTTTGGTTACTATTTGATCTAATGTCCAAGATTGCACCTTGAATATTGTCTTGCCCACCAAGCCAAGTTGAGATAAATTCACATGACAAAAATCTTCTCCTCCCCCTTGTCTTGGATGCCATGTGGAAAGCCTTGTGGGTCCTACCATGTGTAAATCATAATTCTTACTTTAATTGATCGTCCGGCTCCTGTAGTTGGAGTTAACTTAAGGAATACATGCTCTCCTTCTTCGATCTCCAACGGCTTTCTTCTAACATCTGCGTAACTTTTTTATCTACTGTGAGCCGTTAACAGTCTTCTTCTGATCATTGTAATCTGTTCTGCAGTCTGATCTACTATATCAGGACCAAACATTCTTCTCTCGCTCAACTCTAGCCAGTATAGGGGAGATCTGCACTTACGTCCATAGAGTACTTCAAAAGGAGCCATCTGGCTACTAGCTTGATAACTATTATTATATGCAAACTCTATGAGTGGTAGATGGGTATCCCAACTACCTTTGAAATCCAAAACACATGCTCTCAACATATCTTCTAGTGTTTGGATTGTTCTCTCTGTCTGACCATCCGTCTGAGGATGATAGGCTGTACTAAATCGGAGAGTAGTGCCCATTTCTCTCTGTAGAGCTCTCCAAAAATTAGAGGTAAAACGAGGATCTTTGTCGGACACAATGCTGTTTGGGATACCATGTAGCCTAACAACCTCCTTTATGTACAGCTTTGTCAGCTTCTCTAGAGAATCCCTTTTATTTATTGCCAGGAAATGAGCCGACTTTGTCAATCGGTCAATGACTACCCATATTGCATCATGCTTAGTCGGAGTCACGGGTAGTCCTTCTACAAAATCCATGGCAATACTATCCCACTTCCATTCGGGGATTTCTAAAGGTTACAATGCTCCAGCTGGCTTCTGATGCTCAACCTTCACCTTCTGGCATGTTAAGCACTTAGACACATAAGCCACAACATCCTTTTTTAGTCCACGCCACCAGGATAAACTTTTTACATCATGATACATCTTGGTCATACCTGGATATACTGTATATTGGCTTTTATGTGCTTCATCGAGAATTCTCTCCTTTAATCCCATAGAATTAGGAATGTACGGTCTTCCTCTGAACTGTAATAATCCATCTTGAGAAATCTCAAAATTCTTAGTCTTTCCTCTCTCCAGCTTATCCTTAAAAATAGCTGCAAGCTTTCCTACTTTTGAGCCTCTCTTATTTCATCTTCAATGAAAGCTGTAACTTGTATTCCTCCATAAGGACTCTCTGTCATCTGCATTTGATAAAGAGAACTCCAATCCCTGACATCCTCTAATAGTTCCAATTTTTTGATAATCAGAGTTGCCACCTGCACCACCTTTCTACTTAAAGCATCAACCACTACATTGGCTTTTCCTGGATGGTATTTAATCTTGAAATCATAATCCTTCAACAATTCCATCCAGGGTCGTTGTCTCATATTCAACTCTTTCTGATCCTGTAGATACTTCAGGTTTTTTTGTCACCATACAACTTTATGGTAGCTCCATACAAATAATATCTCCATATCTTGAGAGCATAGACTACCACGACAAGCTCCAGATCATGAGTGGGATAATTTTCTTCGTGTGGCTTTAACTGTCGAGAGGCATAGTCTACTACTCGACCTTACTGCATTAAAATGCATCCTAACCCTTGTTTACTAGCATCAGTATATACTACATAAGTCTGAGTTAGGTCTGGGATAATCAGCATGGGAGTAATGGTTAATCTCTTCTTTAACTCTTGAAAGCTAGCCTCGCACTTCTCATCCCACTTAAACTGCTGATTCTTTCTGTTCAGCTTAGTTAGCGGCAAGGAAATTCGAGAAAAGTCTTTAATAAATCTTCTATAGTACCCCGCCAAGCCTAGAAAACTTCTGATCTCTGTCACTATCTTTGGCTGCTCCCAATTTAAAACTACTTCAACTTTGCTAGGATCCACAGCTACCCCTTTTTGGGATATGACATGACCGAGAAATTTAACTTTTGAAAGCCAAAACTCTTACTTACTAAGCTTAGCATAGAGATGCTTCTCTTTAAGAGTACCAAGAATAATTCTCAAGTGCCTCTTATGCTCCTTAGCAGATTTGGAGTACACCAGGATATCATCAATGAAGACCACAACAAATTGATCTAAATATGGCCTGAAGATCCTGTTCATGTAATCCATAAAAATAGCAGGGGCATTCGTCAATCCAAATGGCATCACCAGAAACTCAAAGTGACCATAGCGAGTCTTAAAAGAAGTCTTTAAGATATCATCTAATTTAACTCGCAGCTGATGATAACCTGATCAGAGATCAATTTTAGAAAACATACTTGTTCCAGCCAGCTGATCTAATAGATCATCAATTATGGGGAGAGGATACTTGTTTTAATTGTAATTTTGTTCAATTCTCTGTAGTCAATACAAAGTCTGAGACTGCCATCTTTCTTTTTAACAAATAGCATTAGAGCACCCCACGGTGAAACACTGGGTCGTATGAAATCCTTCTCTAACAACTCCTCAATCTGCTTCTTTAACTTGATCATCTCGTTATGAGCCATATGATAAGGGGAGAGAAATGTAATATCCCTAATTTTTTGTACTGGATAGTATGTACAGTTTGTACATAATATATGTGAGATTTTCTGGAAAATTGGTGGCCATTTATGCAAAGAAAGGGATTAAATTGCAAAAGAAAGAAAATGCAAGGAATTAAGTGAAGTTATAAAAGGTTTTAAGGCCAAAAAGAAAGGTAGACAAAAATGTAGGGTCTTTAAGTGGAATTTTGAGCCAAATTTAAGGGACTTAATGAAACTCTAGCTTTGAGATTGGATTGGAATTGGGTGGTAACTTGGTAATTGGTTTGTTATGCCTAGGTTTTGACATTTGTGGGGAAGGAAGATCAATTCAAGAAGGACATAGCAAAGATACATAAGAGGTAGCAAGAATACCTAACTATAAACTTATGTTGTTTGATTGATATGCTTGCTTGTTATGCATGAAGTTTGGTTGAGCATGAAATGTTATGTGATGATGATGATGATGATGATGATGATGAGTTATGAATATTTGCAACTCCTTGCAACTTATGTCATGACAATATGCATATTAGAGTTTTCTCATGTATGATCATGAATTAGCTCCCATTGCATGATAACATGTTAGGCATTTAATCAAGCATGCATAACCTTATAGTTGGTATGACTTGCTATTGAGATTTTCATGAAATCTCATTCCTTCCATATGTGTATAATCATGCTCTAGGTGCTGGAACTTCTCAAGGAAGAGGGTAAATATGGATGAATAATTTGTATATGACCTAGATAGTATGTATTTGACCTAGAAGATGTTGTATGGGTATGTAAAACGCATGCACTTACTGGATCTGATCCGAGGCAGAACCTTTCCACCGATTGTTTAAGTGACTTATCCGACGAGTTTTCACATGGAATGTGGCATGCAAATAGCTAAGATCCATAGCTTTAATTGGACACCAAGAACACCTAATTTGGCTAAGTTTTCAAATTGATATGATTTTTCAAAATTGGACCTAAAATCTGGATCAAGATAAGACGAGTCCTGAGAGGCAGTAAGGTTCATGCGCGGTTTTCATAAATCAAATGAACGATTTTTCCTATGAAATTTTACGAGATTAAATTACACATATGTAGATTTAAATCTATATGTAACACGCCTCATTTGGATAAGTATACAAAAAGAAATGAATTTTTGAAAATTGGACTCTGAATCTGGAAGTTTCAAATTTACCAAATGAACAGTATTTTTCAATGAATAAACTGATTTCATTTGGACAAGGAAACCTCAATTTCATATTTTTCCTCCATATTTTCATGAAATATATTTCATTAGAAATTGGAACCACCTCATTTCGATTTTTCTAAGTTTAATTATGAATTTCCAAAGTTCATGGTGTAATCTGGAATTACCAAGTGAATAGTAAAAGTGAACAGTACCCGATAACCTAACTTTTGGAAATTCATTTTTTGAGGTAAAATGGTGTTCCAATGATCTAAGATACTTCCAATTAAGTATAGTTAAGAATGAAATTAAGGATGTTACAACTAAGATATTTTCACAAATGTTCATTGTCCCCTTATTTCAAAACCTTTTTAGTCCTTCGAAACCATTGCCATACTTGAATTTTTCTTTGAGAATCTTGGAAATTGAATTTGAAACACCTAAACTTTTGCTATTGAATTTGGGATTATTACATGATTCTAAGTGATTACTTTGAAACTTTTAAATCATCGTTTAGAGGGTTTTCAGTTATGATAAGTGTTCTAATGCCTAGTGAATGATGAACATTGTTTGAGACTTTAACTTATGATCAATTTAGATCAAAACCCTTGTTGGAAGAATTCTCGGCCTTAAATTCTATATTGAGTGATTATTCAATTGGTTTATATCCTCTAGAACTTGTCTTGGCTCTGAGTTGAGAATGACTTGCGCATTTATGAATTGAACATGATAGAGGCATTCCTTTCTAAACCCTTGTATCCCAAACACAAGCCCACTACATATTATATCCTTAGTCACCCCCTTTGAGCCCATCATTTTTCTTTCATCCATCATTTATATAGAAAGTCATATATGCATAAACTTCATTTACAAAATAAAATTCTATTCATGTCAAAAATTCATTATTGTTGTGATATGTGCTACAGGTTCTGTGCATGAGGTGCCAAATAAAAGAAAAGAGAGAAAAAAGCATATTGCACTGAAAAAAAAGAGGAGGACAGTGCAAGAAAAGATGCAAGAAAAGAAAACAACAAGAAAAGAAAAGAGAAATGAAGAAGGCACTATTATTAACTCTTATTAACACAATTATCACTCGTAGATCTCTAGAGACATGAATTCATGCTACATATTCATTGTTAAGTGCATGTAGTACTTTCTATTCTTCATATTCCATTGCATGTAGCCTATCTCCATCATTACAATCCTAAAAGACCTCTTGATTCTTTGCATAAGTGCTATATAGTTGCTGAGATTTAGAGCCATTACAAGCATATGGTAGGATGTTTTCCAATTTCAATTTGAGTGAAAGAACCCTAACAATGAGAGGAATTAGAGAGCTAAACACTTATATCCTTTGAGATGATCTATTGCGCTCATACAGTTGAGGTTGATTTTATTTAGTAGTTTATTACTTGGCATTGCTTAGATTATCACTTCTGCATTCCCAAAAAATGGTGGATTAATTATTTTCAGGTCACACTATGGATTATGTTATTATCTTGGATTTAATAGTGATTGTTCTAGGTGTTTCATTTCTTTGTCTAGGAGTACAAAGGTTCAAGTGTGGGAGAATTGATAAGACATATTTTGTATATGGTTTCTGTGATGTTTTTACGAGTTTTATTATGACTTTACCATTCATTTCATGCCTTAAATTGTACTTTTGTGAATTATATGATTATACGTGGCAATGTTCTAATTAAAGGGTAAAATGGTAAATTAACCTTCTAAACTGCATATATTCTGTTATTTACTAATTTGGACTTTTACAGTGAGCTTTTATATTGAATTGCAGGTACTTTGGAAGAGAGCAAGGACCAGGGAAGGAATTACAAGTCAATGAAAGTCAAGTCACGCCTCTGTGCCTTTTAGTCGGGACCCAAGTGTCCAACGGTTATGACCTTACTTCTTCTGGAAGATTCTCAATGTTCATAGGTAGCAACCAAAATATGGATATGGTCACGACTAAAATACAAAATCGCTGAAACTACGCGTTTTGAATTAGGTCATGCTGTTATAAGAAAAGATGGAGGCTGCTGTCAGGGGAGGCCTGGTTTTTGGACCTGATTAGGCTAAGAAGCAGTACTCAAGCGTTCTCTACACACTTTCTCCACATCTTTCATCTTTTTACACATCTCTACACCATTCACCCTTCATCTCTTCATCGTTTCTTCATGGCATCACATTTGAATAGCGATTGCAGTGCAGTAGAAGTCATGAGAGGCTAAACATTTAGTCCCTTGGTGATGGATCCGATATCTTGAGCTCAAGGACTAAAACGGGGAGTTTTTACTGTTCTAATTTGTATTCCTTAACATGTTATGATTGCTGCTAGATCTAGGGTTTTCATTCTATATTTAGGGATTGAATATTGATTGATCGTTCTCGAATTAGACTATTGTATTTGATTTTGTATGATTTGAAAGTTGGATTTCAATTTAATATTTCAGATTTGATTTTAAGAAAGTTGGGTTATTTTCAGCGATCGTTGCAAATCAATTCAATTGCTTGAAATCTAGGGTTTTCGATCAACGACCACTCGAGGGCGTTCTCATCAATGTAGGGTTAATTACACGCTAAGTGGCTTCTAACAGTTCATTAATAGTTCTTAAACTAGCTTTGATTAAAGGATTTTAAGGAATATTAGGGTTCTGGACTCAATCGATCGATTGAGTTTTTTCTTTAAAACTTAGTGATTTAAAACTCCAATTTAACATAAGAGCAAGGATAGATAAGTTTTCATCATCAAGAATCTACCATTACATATTTCTCAAACAAACCAACTCTTCTCATCTCAATAAAAAATCCAAAAACATATACTTTTCTGCAATTTAATTTTATCAAGCACCCAAAACCCAAAAACCATTTTTACCTTTACTCAGGTTTTCATCGATTTTGACATCCAATTTTCTAGGTTTCTAATAGAAAGGCTCCTTGAGAAGAACGATAGGGTTGTGCTTTATACTAAATTATATTGGGTGCAACTAACTTAATTTTGATGGCTCAGACTGCGACAATTCGAGGGCTTCATCAATGGCGTCGTTGCTGGGGAGCCAAGTAATTGGTTCCCTAGTAATTGATTGTCAATTTCATTGCTTACCTGAGTCAATTTTTTTGTTGTTCATTGCATTTTAGTCTTCAGTAGTTTTTAACTTGCATTGCATACTATGAAACATCCTACTTTTAACCTCTCAGAGTACGTATTTGGAAGCGTATTTGATTAGCGGAAGCATTATGTTGGCCCAAAAATTAAAAATTTTAAAACTTACTTTCAGGTACTGTTCATTATGTAATTTCCATATTGACAGTCCAACTTTAAAAATTCATAACTAATTGTAGAAAAATCGTATGGAGGTGATCCAAATTTCTACTTGAATCTCTTTAATAAATATTTAAGGGGAAAATATAAATCTGGACATTTACCTTGCCAATTGATATAGTTAAATCGTTACTTTTTACTGTTCATATGGCAACTTCTGGAAATTGGAGATTCTGTTTCTTAACTTTGGAAATTCGTTTCTATTGATATACACATTCAATTGAGGCATATTACATATGCATTTAAAGATATGGATGTATACTACATGCTCACAAGATTTCGTGAATTCTGAAGCCACAACAAAACTGCTTCATGACCTACGTTTTTACCATTTTAGTTTTCTTTCTTCAATTCTCAATACTTGTTCCAGCTTGCATAAACCTTCACTTTGCCTCCCATGTATTCATATACATCATGAGGTTATGCCATAATTAATTCATACATATTCTTTACATATAATGGCATATTACATAACCTTACATCCATTGAAATTCATGGCATCTACTAAGACATCCATTACTTCACTTCCTTTCTCCCATTCTTTAGCTCTTCTTCATGCATACATTTCCTTCATGCTTGACCTAAATTGGTTGGTTGTGGGAGGGTGAGATTCTAGGGAATCTCAGTAGCAAACATTACCACTTAAATATGCAAGATGGATGCTAATGCATGATATATAATTTCATTAAACTTTCTTTAATTAGTGACATGCCATCATGCTATAAACTTTGCATAAAAATGCATGGCCATGGAAACATATTCTTCATAACATATTCAACATCTTTTCTCATGTCACAACATCATTCAAATATCATATACATGTCAACACATAAGCATACCACATCAAGTACATAAAGAGATAAGTCCACTACCTTGAACTTAAGCTTTCTTCCTTATTCTTCCACTTGCTCCCTAAGCTTTCCAACCATGAAACCTTTCGGTCAACCACTTCTCAACATCTTCTTGGATGTTGCAAGGTCCTAAGTACATTCATATTCATCATATAATTCATTAGGACCATGAACTCAAGCATTATTCAAGACTATCTCTCTTGAACATTTAACTAACATAACTTCCTCTAACCTTTACCAATTGCCTTGGCCTCTGAATCAATTGATGTCTTGACCTCTCTACACAATTTCACCTTTTGAATCTGTAATATCCCTAATTTTCTGTACTGATTTATATGTACAGATTGAATGAAATATACGAATTATTTTTCAGGAAAAAGATGTGGTTATTTATGTAAAGAAAGGGATTAAATTGAAAAAGAGAGGAAATAAAAGGACTTGATTGCAATTATGGAAAGGTTAAGGCTAAGAAGGAAAAGTAGACAAAAATGTGGGGTCCTTAAGTGTAATTTTAGCCAAATAAAGGGGCTTAATTGAAAAGAAGAAAAGCTTCCGGGGCAAAAGTGTAATTATGAAAACCTGGACCGGAAATAGGCAAAAATAGTGATCATACTCCGATCAGCCCCATATTTCACCAGTAGATAGGGCAAGTGACGCCGGGTAATCCAGCTTAATACAGGAATTTTTCAAGACTCCAGATAGCCAAAATTGATCTGATAGTCTAAAAGTTATAAAAATTCCTACCGGATATCCTAGATTTTAGATATAAGTGAGAAATTACAGGATGATGCGTCCTGATGGGACGGATCTCAGGAAACTGACAGAATACAGATAGGAGGTATGTAGAAAAAGTTATTCACAAATTAGTAAATACAGACGGGAGTGTCAGGCCTCCAAGTATCCGATAGGGAGATTTATCGGTATTTAAACTAAGACTGAATGAGGTCAGGTAACAACAGTCAGATGCCCGTTGTGACCCAAATGGATGCCCAGACACAGTAGGGCAGTGTATCTGACAGAAGGAGCCAGTTTTCGGATATGTGTGTAAACGGTGTATAATAGCTAAAATACTCGATGAACATTGCTAGAGGAAGATTCCTCGTAATGCGTGTCATAAAGGTAATGGACCCTGAAAGGCCCAATAATGGCACCATCAACGGCCCAGTAAGACCCTTGGACTGATAGGTGGGCCAGTGTCCAGCAGAACCCCAGAAAAGTACAAAATTACAAAAATGCCCCTATGTTATACTAAAGGGTAGTAGGTATATGAAGGGAATTTTGGTCATTCTGGATAGGCTTAGAAGCCAAGACACACATAGGTGAGGTTAACCAGAGTCAGTATATGCCCTGACAGGGTACAGAAAGGTGTAAAATGATGATTTTACCCTTAGGATTAAGATAGTGCAAGAAAGGACACTCAGGGGTATTTTGGTCATTTCGCAGGGGATCTGTAATTGAGTTTAGACCCAGTATAAAAATTTTAATGATATAAAGGACCCAGATACTAAACTTAAGGTCAGAAGACATAATATGGATTTTTGGAAAAATTAGATTCAGAAAATAGTCCAGTTTTCGAGGAGATAGACCGGGTCAGTACCGGATTGGACCGGAAATCTTCCAGAAGGATTCTTGCTCCTCAAATTGCGCCATGTGATAAATGTGAGGGGTGAGGTATCCCTTTAGGTGTCCCTTGATAATGCAGTAAAAGGGAATAAAGAAAAATAGGAAATTCCGGAAAAACTAGGGCCACAAGTTCAGATGGCTTCAAAATTACGAAAATACCATCCATCAAAACTATAAATACCCCCCTTGCCTTCATTCATCACGCCAAGAAGCAAGCTTAGAGAGATAAGGAAGTTCTTGAGAGAGAAAGTGAGGAAAAGAAAGAAGAAAGGAAGTTTTGGTGGAGTTGAAAGCAGTATAGAGGTTCTAGAGTTCTGCTAAGCTTTTAAGGTAGTAACTAATCCTAGCTTTTATGTAATGTCTTTGTGATTGGTTGTGCTATTGTTTGGTTGGATTGTTGTCTTATATGTTATGCTTGAAGCTCTATTACAATGCTATGATCATATGTTATTGAATATGGAAGCACGCAGCATACTTATCTGTACACAATCACAAGCAAGCACTGTCACTCTGCATTACATATATTGTTATGATTATTGCTACTGAGATTCCCCCGAATCTCATCCCAAATAACCCATTACAGGGGAGGCTATGTCGAAGTAAATTTTGGAAATCTTGAAAGATGCAGTTATGCTGCCGAAATTCCAGCAAAGTGGTAAAGAAAGGAACTGATACGTACTGTGTACGTAGGTACTGTCTAAGGAGGCTGGAAGTGAGTGGACCTAGCCGATTCATCCAGTCTTTCCTGGGTACTTACGTAGAATGGTAGTTCTCACAGGAATTACCAAATCAGTACAAGATCGGTTACTTTCTAAAGACGAAGGGTAGCAGTTATGCTGCTGGATTTCAGGCAAAAAGGATGTATCAGAAATATGAGAATTTTGTACATGTTATGATGTATAACAACTTATTAATTGTTAATGAGTATTGTTTGGCATGCTTGATGAAACATCCTCCCTTAGACTCCTTAGAGTACACTTGCGGAAGCAATATTAGCTCGATTATATCTTAACTTAAGCCCAGAAATTTAAAATTTTACTCTTAAGTTTCTTATTCTGAATCTTTAATTTGAGAACTGATTTATATCATTCTACACATCCAAACAAGGCTTATTACCTATCCACGTAATGCCCCAGATGTGTACAACTGGCTCACCAAATTTTGTGGCCAAACTCCTTCGTTTACTAGGTCAAACTGAGGTTAGAATACTGCTACCTCAGGACCTGCGAATTTCTCTTTTAATTCATCATCCACAAATTGAACATGCCAAACAATATTTTTTAATGAATAACAAAGTGTCATACAACAAAGCATATACAAAATTCTCATATTTCTATTACATCTTTTCCTACCCGAACTTCGACAGTATAACCGCTAGGCTTCATCTGTACAAAGAACCGAACCGTACTGATTCGGTAATTCCCTTATGAGAACTACCATTCTACGTAAGTACCCAGGAAAGACTGGATGAACCGGCTAGGTCCACTCACTTCCAGCCTCCTTAGACAGCACAAACGTACACAGTACTTATCATATACTGATGTTCAGTCTTAACTTCGGCAGCATAACGGCGCCTCTTAGAATTCTCAAAATCTACTTCGACATAACCTCCCTGTAATGGGTTATATATGGGGAATGAGATTCGGGGGAATCTCAGTAGTAATAATCATAACAATATATGTAATGCAGAGTGACGGTGCTTGCTTGTGATTGTGTACAGATAAGTATGCTGCGTGCTTCCATATTCAATAACATATGATCATAGCATTCTAATAGAGCTTCAAGCATAACATATAAGACAACAATCCAACCAAACAATAGCACAACAAATCACAAAGCCATTACATGAAAGCTAGGATTAGTTACTACCTCAAAAGCAGAACTCTAGAACCTCTCTACTGCTTTCAACTTCACCAGAACTTCCTTTCTTTCTTTCTTTCTCCTTCTCTCTCTTCTTTCTCTCTCTTTCTTGCCTAAAACTGTGGGATGCATGAAATGGGAGGGGGAGGGGGTATTTATAGTTTCCTTCGATGGCATTTTCATAATTTTGAAGCCATCTGAACATGTGGTCCTGGTTTTTCCTGGATTTTCCTATTTTCTTTTATTTTCTTTTACTGCATCACCCAGGACACCTCACCGGGACACCTCATCGTCACATTCTTCACATGTCACAATTCCTGGACACCTCATCAGCTGACTCAGCATTTCCAGTCCAATCCAGTATCGGTCCGGTCCGATTTCCCACAAACTGGACTCACCGGCTAAGATTGTGCCATGTGTCCTTAACTTTTCTTCTCCCTCTAGACAAGTGCCATGTGGCTCCTGGAAGGGACCTTTCACGCTTTCCAATGCTATCCAGATAAGTCCCAAACTTTATCTGATCACCTCCTCGGTTATCGTACCAACCGAGTAACTTTACTTTACTGAAAAGTCATTAAATTATTATTTTAATGCCACTTTTTCCCACATATATACTGGGATACGTTTTTGGGCCTAGGAATATCATCTTGGGTCTCTGATCCAGCCCAAGTACGCTGATGGCACGATTCCCAAGAAACACCCCTTGGCAAATTACCAAAATGCCCTTAGTCTCTCTTTCTTTACTTTACTAGGTCTAGGGGCATTATTGTCTTTTCCCATCTTACCAGAGTATTCTTTGACCCTGGTCAACTATCCAGATAACTTGCCTGGACTGTCTAACCTTAGGAAAATGACCAAAATACCCTTTACTCATTCTTCAGCTGTTCTATAACATAGGGGCATTTTCGTCATTTCGCACCTTTTTCCCGGACACCGGCCCCTTTTACCTCTGAACTGCTATTATGGGCCTGGGCCTTCCCTAGTGTCACTATGGGCCTTAGAAAACACTGTACAGCCTCTGGCCATAGTCCGATCATCTCTATTCGGACTGCCTTTCCTTTACTGATTATAATTGTAAATTCCCATCTTCAGGAATTTTTACAGAAAAATCGGGACCTCAAATCAAAATTATGTGTGGCGTCATTCAACCTGGAATCCTTTTCTCTATCTCCCGATATTTTTAGATATTTTATCCGGACTGGGCTGTTTTTGCCTGAAAGTACGCTCTCGCGCACACTTTTTAAAAATGACCATTTTACCCCTGGTCATAATTCTAATTCTTTCATACATATAGAGACCTCATACGCACATTTCACAGTTCAGTGAAATGATCAGCATAATTTTCTCTATTTTCTGGCAAAATATGGTACTCATCGGCTACCTGCCCGATCTTTTCCATAATTACGATTTTGCCCCTGCATTCTCTTTCTAGCATCTTAACCTCATCTTCTCACCCCTCATCTTAAGGTCTAGAAATTCTCTTTCAATAACTCATCCCCTAAACTCTTCGAAAGTCATTATTAATTGAAAGGCTCGACAACCTGCCCATATCAAGCCCATATGGGCGACTTACACAGGAGCCAGCCCATATCAAACTACCTACAGAATTCCTAGGCTTAAGACTTAGGATATTCCTCACATTCCTCATTTTAAACCTAGGTGAACTGTCCCGATTCTGTAGGTTAAAGACTTAGGATATTCCTCACATTCCTCATTTTAAACCTAGGTGAACTGTCCCGATTCTGTAGGTTAAAGACTTAACTCATCTTTAAATCCTGAAGGACTTACTCATACCTCGGATCCTACAAAATACAGGTAAGTAATCCGCCCATATCAAATTACTACCCTGGGACTACAGGTTTAGCAGCCTGCCCATATCAGACTACCTCCCAGTTCTCCTAGACCAAAAATCGGGATGTTACACTTGACTGATATATGATGGATGTATGCATATGTACGCAAAGTTGAAATGCTGAAATTTAGCACTATGAACAGTAACACATGGTGACCTAATAATGTTTGACCCATGATTAAAAATAGTAAATGGATGAATAAATATATGAAATTTTTAGGGTAAATAGTATACATATTAAGCTTCGATTTGATATATAGTATGCCTCGTTTGGATGTCTACACATGGAGTTATAAATTATCAAAGTTGGGACCAGAATGCTGGATTTAGGGGGAAAACGTTTGATGAACAGTAACATTATAACGTTGACCTACGTTGACTTGGTCAAAGAATGAGAAATGAGTGATTTTTCCCTAAAATATAATTGAGTTAGCTTAATGTAGCAATTTGAACCACTTTATTTTAATTTTTCTATAATTAATTATAATTTTCCAAAGTCAAGTCACTCATCTGGAATTTACACAGTGAACAGTACACGAGAAGAGAAAAATTTTAGATTGAGAAATTGGACTTCAATGACCTTAAAAGTGGTTTTAAATGCTACCAAATGATCCCTATAATGTACGAAATTAAGAATGTTTTAGAATTCATTTATGTGCTTAGAATAATGAAATTTCAGCTCTTATGCACTGTTCTGTACAGATTTGAAAAATATGCACAATCCTTCCAAAAATTCTTATCTTGATTCCAATGCTTCCCATACTTGTTTCTCTACTTTACCCCATACAAATTTTCATTTTAAAACCTTTGGAAGCATCAAAATCATGAGATTCCAATCACTATTCATGTGAGTGAACAGTAACAGAGAAGAATTCCAAATATTATAACTTTCAATTCCAATGCTTCCAAGACTCAAAACCTATCCAATCCTACACAAAATTATCATATAAACTCAATGGAAGCATTAGATTATTGAAATTCCATCTCCTTCTATCATGAACAGTGCATACTGAATTGTTTCATCCATGGCAAAGTCAAGAACATCAACTTGATTCAACAACCAATCATCTAACTAGCTTGTTTAAGCTTTAATTTCATAATTCTAACTTTAATTTCTTCTTTATCCTTTCATCTAAGGTTTTGGACAGCATATACACCTTAGAGAAAACTCAACTTTCTTCCATGAAAACCCTAAGTTCAAGCTCCCAAATCAAAAGAAAATAAGTTAGGATAGATTTCTTACCTTTAATCTCTAGTTTGCTTGAACTTTGGCCTTTGAATTCTTCTTTGTCTTGGCTTGAGTTTTCATTTTGCAAGAGTTTGCCCATGGTGTCTCATGTCTTGTGTGAAGGTGCAGATTTATGGGGGTATTTATAGAAAATTTTATGGAAAATGGATGGCCAAGATCACTTTGTATACTATTTGATCTAATGGCCAAGATTGCACCTTGAATCTTGTCTTGCTCACTAAGAAATGATGACATCATCTACAAGACATCATGAAGGACACCTCATATGCCCATGTGGTGAAATTGTAGAAGGAGGAAGCTTCTGGAAAAATTCCAGTCCAATCCGGTACCGGCTCAGTCCGATTTTCCAAAAAACAGACTATTTTCTAAATCTAACTTTTCTGAGATTCCATAATATGTTTTCTGACCTTAAATCCAGTATCCGGATTCTTTCTACCATTGACATTCTTATACTGGGTCTAAATTTAATTACTGATCCCTTGAGAAATGACCAAAATACCCTTGGTGCCCTTTCTTGCACTATATTAACCCTAAGGGCATAATTATCATTTCACACCTCTTTGTACTTTATCAGAGCATATACTGACTCTAACTAACCCTTCCTGTACCTGCCTTGGTATTTTAGCCTGTCCAGAACGACCAAAATACCCTCCATTCATGTCTTGTACATTATTATAACACAGGGTCATTTTTGTAATTTTGCTTTTCCGGGGTTCCTCTAGACACTGGCCCACATATTGCTCAGGTACCTTATTGGGCCTCTAGGATGCCATTTTGGGCCTTTGTCTAGGTCCATTACCTTTATGACACAAATTCCAAGAAATCTCTCCCGAAGGTATTTATTGGGTATTTTATTCTACTGTAAATTCCATTAAAAATTCTATAGGATTCCTTTTCTGATCCTGTCAGTTTTATAAATTCTTATATTAATTGTACGAATTTACTGTAAGGTTTCATCTGATTCTGAAATCCAAAAAATACTGTAATAATTTTATCTGACTTCAGAAATTTATATCAATTTTTCGGGACCTCAAATCAAAATTCTGTGTTACGTCAAACTAACCGGAATAATTTTCTCTATCTATTGGTAAAATTTGGGTCTGATCTGACTCTGGACTTTTTTGCCTATTTTCTATCCAAATTCTTCATAATTACACTTTTGCCCCTTGACTTTTCATAAATTACACTTATTTCCTCACATTTGGCTAAAATTACACTTAAAGACCCCATATTTTTGTCTACTTTCTCTTTTGGCTTTAAAACTTTTATAATTTCACTTAAGTCCTTGCATTTTCTTCCTTTTTCAATTCAATCCCTTTCTTTACATAAATGGCCACATTTTTCTTAGAAAATCTCACATATATTACATACAAACTGTACATACAAATCAGTATAGAAAATTAGGGGTATTACATATTGCATCTTTTTTCTGACTTTCTGCAGAATCAGTCTCTGTGACTGAGTCGCGACCTTACCTGACCTGAGTCACGACAATTACTCTCTGTCACTTTTAGTCGTGACCTAAAACACTTTGAGTCGCGACCTTATTGCTATCTGAGATATCTGACTGCACTCTGCGAAAACCAGTCGCGACATTTAAACCTTTTCGGCGCGACTGCTGCTCTCTGCAATTTTGTGTCGCGACTAATAAACACTTTTGTCGCGACTAGCTGAAAATTTTCTGCTGTGCAACTTCTGAACTGAATTTGATTGTTTGCATTAATTACTCTTAACTGTTTCTACATTGCATGCGTAGGAGAATTGAACCATTAGTGCCTTTTGAACCTGAAATTGAAAGGAGACTTAGGAAACTAAGGAGAAAATTTAGGGAATTTAGAGAAGAAGAAGCAAAATCTAGTTCCTCCTCTAGTATTCTAGAGTCTAAAACTGAATTAAATATGGCTAATCATAATGGGCATGAAGAGAATGAAATGAATGTAGAAGATAATAGAAGTGTTAGGGAAATAAATCATTCGTATGTGAACTATGATCCTAATGGTTTCTATACTGAAGAGGCTAATTTTGAAATTAAAGGAGCTTTGATGCCAGCCTTACCTAAATTTTATGGTTTTGTAGGAGAATGTCCACACAGGCACTTACAAACCATGCACATGATCTGTTCTCCAATGAAGCCTCCAATGGCTACTTTGGATGATGTCTTAAGGATGTGTTTCCATTTCACCTTGGAAGGGAACGCTAAGGAGTAGCTATACAATTTGCCAACCCATTTTTCAACTCTTACATCGGATCAGCTGAAGTCTACTTATCTTGAGCAGTTTTTTCTAACCTCTAAGACTACTCGGATGAAAAAGGAGATCACTAATGTTATGCAACAGGATGGGGAGTCTTTGCATGAGTATTGGACAAGATTTATTAACCTTTTGCTCGATGTCCCCACCACAACATCACTAAGGCTGATTTAGTAGACATTTTCTTTGATGGTCTACTACCCCATAATAAAGTGTCCTTGAATACTGCTGCAAATGGTTCATTGAGAGATAAGACCCCACAAGCAACTTAGGATTTGTTCCAAAAAATGGCTAATGAGGACCATCAAACTGGAGATCCAAGAAGATTACCACCCTCATCTTCAGGTAGTTCGAATGCAATCTTAGCTGAGATAGCAGCCTTGGGAAATCGAATGGAAAAGAGGATGGGTTTGATTGAAAGGGAGCTGCACTCCGCAAAACAAGTTCATGCAGTGGATACCTCACAAGCCCTAGTTACAGGATGTGAATCATGTCGTTCAATGATGCATGCTACAAGTACATGTGATAGACAGTATAAGGAAGTTGCAGCAATGTATCAAGGGAGAGAGAATAACTTCCAGAAGAGGGAACCATACTCTAACACATATAATCCTGGCTGGAGAGACCACCCAAATTTTAGGTGGGGCAGTAGGGAAAATAGATCTAATCAATTTCATAGAGGTGGTGCTTCCTCAAACAACTACCAAGGTAATGCAAGGTCTATGGTCCGTACATAACCTAATGCTTTAGTGCCTTCACGACCAGATAAGACCTCTCAATTGTTAGAGTATGGCAGTATAAATGAATAACATGGATGGTAGAATGACCAATATTGATCACAAGCTCAAAGAAAATGATGGTCAGTTCACTCCATAACTTCAATTCTCCAAAGTATGCAGAAGGATAATGCTGATATACACAGAAAACTTGAGGAGTTAAGTTGTAAGAATGCAGATATCACAAGCTACTTAACTCAAGTTTCTAATACAGTGAGTGGCATCCAAGGAAAGAACAGTGGCAGCATACCTTCAAACACTGTTATTAATCCAAGAGGGATGAATACCATATCTTTAAGAAGTGGAAGACAGGTGCATTTTAAGGAAGCTGATGCATCACAGGAGGATAAGGAAGAATCTGATTTTGAGAATTCACCATAGCCACAGATGAAAATTGAGAATTCTGAAAGCATTAAGGAACAACGGCTAATGAGCAAGAAGGCAACCCAAGAGGAGAACTCACAAGCACAAGCTACAGTACAGGAGCTGCAGGAAGAAGAGGTAATAGTACCAATTCCAGCATATAAAGGAAAGAAACCTGAGGAGAAGCCGGAGTCGAGCAAGCAAGGAGCCTCTACGCACATAGGTAAGGAGGTAAGTATAAAAGATCTCCCTTTTCCTAACTCTTATTTTTCTGGAAAGAAAAAGGTTGATCATGATTTTGCAAAAGATACTTACAATCTGTTCAATAAATTGGAAATAAATATCCCTATGGTTGAATTCCTCAAGAGAAACCCTAAGTATGCTAGATTTGTAAAAGAATTGTGTGCTGATAAAAAGAAATTTAGGCCTCTTGAGAGAATTCAGGTGAGTGCTAATGTGTCATCCCTTTTCAAAGATGAACTACCGATTAAGTGCCAAGACCCAAGCTCCTATACAATCCCCTGCACTATAGGAAATGTTCCTATTAAGGGAGCCTTACTAGACCTAGGGGCTACCATTAATGTAATACCTTAGTCAGTTTATCAAGCTTTAGGTATCAACAATCTTAGAGACACAAATATAGTACTCCAATTAGCTGATAGGTCAATTAGGTATCCCAAAGGAATTCTTGAGGATATTCTAGTACAGGTCAAAGACTTAGTGTTCCCAACTGACTTTTATGATCTGGATATGTCTAATGAGCTAGTAAATGATAGCACTTTGATCCTTGGCCGATATTTCCTCCAAACTTCCAAAACCATCATTAGTATAAAGCATAGTTCCATTACAATGGAAGTTGGAGAACATGTGGTAACTTTTAACATGAATGAAGCAATGAGATATCCCTATGATAACTCTACTTTTACTGCTTTAAATGCCATCGATTATGCTATTGAAGAAGCTAGGGATGAACATGAATTGAGTTTGCATGATAATGATAGAGATAATGCACTTGCAAAAGGTTTGTCGAGTGATTTTGCAGGATCCCAAGGTGTTATGGACGCTGAAAGTCCAACAATTGAAGAAGGGTCGAGCTTCTGTGATCAAAGGTCGCGACACAATGACCTTAAAGATGTGACTGAACATCAGTCTGTAGCCCACTGTGAACATGAGTCGTGACCAAATAAATTTCAAGTCGTGACACACAACTCCAGAGATGACCAGTTGCAACCCGAAGATGTAGGTATCACGACTAAACCTCAATCTACTGAGGGACAGCCTCTCTATGAATCTGAGTCGTGACCACATGGTTTTCAGGCCGCGACACAAAACTCCAGAGAACACACGACGTGACAAGATGAAGATAATGTCGAGACTAATAGTTCCAGAGATGCACCCTGTCAGTTTTAGTATACGATGAAAGGTCGCGACCTGATATACCAGATACATCCAATGAACTGAAAATTCCTTCAGATCACTTTTCCACTATTTTGGTTACAGGGCCAATGTGTTCTAACCCTACTTCCCCTCATTCTCATTCCAAAATTACTTCTCATCCCTTAAGATTTTTGAATGATTTGCTTTCTGACACTGATGCAGGTATGAGAAGGAATAACCCCAAGAATATTGCAGTTGTAGACCAACTTTAGCTTGGATCGACGCTTGGGGAACCAGATGATAAATTAGCGTGTTTTTGCAAGCTGGATAAGAGCAACCGCAAGGAATGTACGAAGGATGCGGAGGGAAAATCTCCCAACTCTGTTGCTGCTACATGCCCACCACAGTTGGGCAAGTTCAAGTTTAAAGAGGGAGGATTCAACACAAGCTTGGATGAATTTCAGTACAGAATGCCCGACTGTCAAACTTAGAGCAAAAGCAATGGGGAGATCGTCCAACCAAACAGTTGTCTCTCAAAGTTAATTGAGTTTCCCCCACCACCTTGAGGCCAGGTTATCTCTTTCCTATCTCTCACCATTTGAGTTTTCCGATTTGATGTATGCTAGTTAGGTTGAGTATAGAAAAGGGATGATTCAGTAGATTAGATTCCATTTTCAGTTTAGTTCTTTTTGTCTTCAGTTTATTTCTATTTATTCTTGGTTTATTTCTGCTTTGTTAACTTCCTCGTTACTGTCCATGTGTTGCACACTCTTCAATAGATACCTTTCCATCCACACACTCACATGCATGATTTTAGCTTACCTATCCTGTCATCTTTGCTTTACTTGTATTGCTTTGTATGACTTGAATGTGACTGCGAGCTTCATTGCGAAAATTGCATTGAGCGTTATGATTACCTACTGTATTGAGGCTAGATTTAACTGATAAAATTATCAATTTCTCTGGTTCTGTTGACAGTGAGGACACTGTCAAGTTTAAGTGTGGGGGAGGATTTTACTTTTACTTTTGTGATTAATCCAATCTTTCATCACAAAATTTTTGTTTTTGATCTTAATATGTGGTGAATTGCTGAAAATTGGACCTCCATCTTAAACAAAATTGTTAATTGGTAAAAAGGATTTAGCTTGAAAACCATTTTTGGACTTTGAAAACAGTCACTTGGTAGTCTCTGTGAAAAATGGTCGCGACATATGAGATTTATTGTCGCGACCTGTGATGGAATTTTGGCCTAAAATGTCTATGTGAACTACAGTCGTGACCTATGTGCTTTACGGTTGCGACAATACCTCTCTGCCAAGTTGAGTCGCGACGATGGTACCTACTTTGTCGCGACTGTTCCTCTCTGTGTATTTGAGTCACGATAGGCAACTTCTTTAGTCGCGACCAATGTTTAAAAATTGCTGAGCATGCACCCTGTGAAAAATAGGTTGCGACCTTAACTGCTTTAAGTCGTGACTCACGTTTGAAAAAAAATGTCCAACTACCTTCTCTTTGCCTTGTGCAATGCTGGAAAGAAGGATTCCTTTTGAACTACTAAGATATTTTCACAAATGGTTCATTGTCCCCTTATTTCAAAACCTTTTTAGTCCTTCAAAACCATTGTCACACTTGAATATTTCTTTGAGAATCTTGGAAATTGAATTTGAAACACCTAAACTGTTGCTATTGAATTTAGGATTATTACATGATTCTAAGTTATTACTTTGAAACTTTTAAATTATCGTTTAGAGGGTTTTCAGTTGTGATAAGTGTTCTAATGCCTAGTGAATGATGAACAGTGTTTGAGACTTTAACTTATGATCAATTTAGATCAAAACCCTTGTTGGAAGAATTCTCGGGCTTAAATTCTATATTGAGTGATTATTCAATTGGTTTATATTCTCTAGAACTAGTCTTGGCTCTGAGTTGAGAATTACTTGCGCATTTATGAATTGAACATGATGATAGAGGCATTCGTTTCTAAACCCTTTTATCCCAAACACAAGCCCACTACATATTATATCCTTAGTCACCCCCTTTGAGCCCATCATTTTTCTTTCATCCATCATTTATATAGAAAGTCATATATGCATAAACTTCATTTGCAAAATAAAATTCTATTCATGTCAAAAATTCATTATTGTTGTGATGTGTGCTACAGGTTCTGTGCATGAGGTGCCAAATAAAAGAAAAAAAAGAGAAAAAAAAGCATATTGCACTGAAAAAAAAGAGGAGGACAGTGCAAGAAAAGATGCAAGAAAAGAAAACAACAAGAAAAGAAAAGAGAAATAAAGAAGGCACTATTATTAACTCTTATTAACATAATTATCACTCGTAGATCTCTTGAGACATGAATTCATGCTACATATTCATTGTTAAGTGCATGTAGTACTTTCTATTCTTCATATTCCATTGCATGTAGCCTATCTCCATCATTACAACCCTAAAAGACCTCTTGATTCTTTGCATAAGTGCTATATAGTTGCTGAGATTTAGAGCCATTACAAGCACATGGTAGGATGTTTTCCAATTTCAATTTGAGTGAAAGAACCCTAACAATGAGAGGAATTAGAGAGCTAAACACTTACATCCTTTGAGAGGATCTATTACGCTCAAACAGTTGAGGTTGATTTTATTTAGTAGTTGATTACTTGGCATTGCTCACATTATCACTTCTGCATTCCCAAAAGATGGTGGATTAATTATTTTCAGGTCACACTATGGATTATGTTATTATCTTGGATTTAATAGTGATTGTTCTAGGTGTAATTCATTTCTTTGTCCGGGAGTAGAAAGGTTCAAGTGTGGAGGAATTGATAAGACATATTTTGTATATGGTTTCTGTAACATCCCGATTTTTGGTCTAGGAGAACTGGGAAGTAGTCTGATATGGGCAGGCTGCTAAACCCGTAGTCCCAGGGTAGTAATCTGATATGGGCGGATCACTTACCTGTATTTTGTAGGAATCCGAGGGATGAGTTAAGTCCTTCAGGATTTAAAGATGAGTGAGGTCTTTAACCTACAGAATCGGGACAGTTCACCTAGGTTCAAAATGAGGAATATGAGAATTTTGTGTATGCCTTGTTGTATGACATTTTGTTATTCAATAATGAATATTGTTTGGCATGTTCAAATTGTGGATGATGAATTAAAAGAGAAATTCGCAGGTCCTGAGGTAGCAGTGTTTTGACCTCAGTTTGACCTAGTAAACGAAGGAGTTTGGCTATGAAATTTGGCAGGCCAGTCGTACACATCTGGGGCATTATGTGGATAGGTAATAAGCCTTATTTGGATGTGCAGAACGAGATAAATTAATTTACAAATTAAAGGTCCAGAATAAGGAACTTAAGAGTAAAATTTTGAATTTCTGGGCTTAAGTTAAGATATAATCAAGCTAATATTGCTTCTGCAAGTGTACTCTGAGGAGTCTAAGGAAGGATGTTTCATTTTGGTATCAGAGCAATAAGTTCTGGCATAGACCAGAAAGGACTCTGGTTCAGAGCATAAGATTCTGGTACAGAACAGAAGGTTCTGTCTCAGTGATGCTCTGATTTAGAAAGAGTATTTTCCCTTGAGTGCGTGAGAATGGCACTCGGGTCGCGACTAATGTAAGTGAAGGTCGCGACGATAGAATGTTGGTCGCGACGAGTATGTTCCTGTGTCACGACGGTATATCACAGAAAGCTAAGGTTGCGACGGGAAAGGTCTTGTGTCGCGATTGAAGAGTTAAGGTTGCGATGTGAGGAGGCCTATGGTCGCGACGAGTAACGTGGCAGTGCGCGGCTAGTGTGCAAAGGGGTCCAGGTCGCGACGTGAGAGGATTTAGGTCGCGACTAAAGGACAGAGATATAATGATGAGCTAGTTAGAATGAGGTAGATCCTCCATGTGATACCGGTCTTATTCAGCTGGGTTGAATAGAAGACCTAAGAGCTAGAATGAGATAGCTAGCATGAGGTTGGTCCAGGAATGATCCTAGGACATAGCCTAAGGCTAGAGATTTGATGGGCTAATGTTCCCTAGGCAGAGGGATTCCATCGCGAAGAAGTAGTAACCTAGGGTAGAGTACCCTAGAGAATAGAAATGATATGATCGAGGATGATAGATAGTCTCAGTTATGGGATGATAAGTTATGATATTCAGATAAAGAAGTATTGGCTAAAAGCACTCTGGGAGGTAGCTCAAGTGGTGAAGCCAATAGCAAGGAAAGAGGCAATAGTTCAGGCAGGGGACTGATCAAGTGAAGATCAGGTTGGGGAGCAGAGATGTCAAAGTGGTGAGCTATGGCACATAGGAGTGTCGAGCAGGGCAATGCAGTGGTGAGAGAAAGGCCACTTGGTGAGAGTTGCCTACGAATGCTGACATCCCTCGGAAAGGTGTTTGCTCTTACCACAGACAGAGTCTCCAATTTCCCTGGGGTCGACCCTAAGAATGGTTAAGAGGAACCATAGCTGCAAGGGCGACTAAGCTGTAAGGAACTATATACCTAAATGATGATGTGGATGATGAAGAGTTCTTTTCTGATCTAGAGAATATGGTTATTATAACGAGTTATGAGAAATAATTAGTAAGATAATAAATCTGTCTTAGCTCAGTGATGAGATTGCTGTATGAGGGGTTAGGACATGGATAGCTGTAAGAAACTATAATGAGAGATGTTAGTTGCTAAGAATCCATGTGGAAGGTCTGGGACCAAGCTGTTGCTCCTCTAGACCATCACTGGAGTGAGGATAAGACAGAGAGAGATGATCTTACTGGTTATATATATGACTACGTTATAAGAATCACATAGCTGTATAGGTCAGTAAGAAGTTCTCTTCAGGTAAGATGAGGTATCCCTTAAAATTTCGAGGACGAAATTTTTAAAAGGGGAGGAGAATTGTAACATCCCAATTTTTGGTCTAGGAGAACTGGGAAGTAGTCTGATATGGGCAGGCTTCTAAACCCGTAGTCCCAGGGTAGTAATCTGATATGGGCGGATCACTTACCTGTATTTTGTAGGAATCCGAGGGATGAGTTAAGTCCTTCAGGATTTAAAGATGAGTGAGGTCTTTAACCTACAGAATCGGGACAGTTCACCTAGGTTCAAAATGAGGAATATGAGAATTTTGTGTATGCCTTGTTGTATGACATTTTGTTATTCAATAATGAATATTGTTTGGCATGTTCAAATTGTGGATGATGAATTAAAAGAGAAATTCGCAGGTCCTGAGGTAGCAGTGTTTTGACCTCAGTTTGACCTAGTAAACGAAGGAGTTTGGCTATGAAATTTGGCAGGCCAGTCGTACACATCTGGGGCATTATGTGGATAGGTAATAAGCCTTATTTGGATGTGCAGAACGAGATAAATTAATTTACAAATTAAAGGTCCAGAATAAGGAACTTAAGAGTAAAATTTTGAATTTCTGGGCTTAAGTTAAGTATAATCAAGCTAATATTGCTTCCGCAAGTGTACTCTGAGGAGTCTAAGGAAGGATGTTTCATTTTGGTATCAGAGCAATAAGTTCTGGCATAGACCAGAAAGGACTCTGGTTCAGAGCATAAGATTCTGGTACAGAACAGAAGGTTCTGTCTCAGTGATGCTCTGATTTAGAAAGAGTATTTTCCCTTGAGTGCGTGAGAATGACACTCGGGTCGCGACTAATGTAAGTGAAGGTCGCGACGATAGAATGACGAGTATGTTCCTGGGTCACGACGGTATATCACAGAAAGCTAAGGTTGCGACGGGAAAGGTCTTGTGTCGCGACTGAAGAGTTAAGGTTGCGATGTGAGGAGGCCTATGGTCGCGACGAGTAACGTGGCAGTGCGCGGCTAGTGTGCAAAGGGGTCCAGGTCGCGACGTGAGAGGATTTAGGTCGCGACTAAAGGACAGAGATATAATGATGAGCTAGTTAGAATGAGGTAGATCCTCCATGTGATACCGGTCTTATTCAGCTGGGTTGAATAGAAGACCTAAGAGCTAGAATGAGATAGCTAGCATGAGGTTGGTCCAGGAATGATCCTAGGACATGGCCTAGGGCTAGAGATGTGATGGGCTAATGTTCCCTAGGCAGAGGGATTCCATCACGAAGAAGTAGTAACCTGAGGAGTCTAAGGAAGGATGTTTCAGTTTCTGTGATATTTTTATGAGTTTTATTATGACTTTATCATTCATTTCATGCCTTAAATTGTACTTTTGTGTATTACATGATTGTGTGTGGCAATGTGCTAATTAAAGGGTAAAATGGTAAATTAACCTTCTAAACTGCATATATTCTATTATTTACTGATTTGGACTTTTATAGTGAGCTTTTATATTGAATTGCAGGTACTTTGGAAGAGAGCAAGGACCAGGGAAGGAATCACAAGTCAATGAAAGTCAAGTCACGTCTCTGTGCTTTTTAGTCGCGACCCAAGTGTCCAACGATCGCAACCTTACTTCTTTTGGAAGATTCTCAATGTTCATAGGTCGCGACCAAAATATGGATATGGTCATGACTAAAATACGAAATTGCTGAAACTGCGCGTTTTAAATTAGGTCATGCTGTTATAAGAAAAGATGGAGGCTGCTGTCAGGGGATACCTAGTTTTTGGACCTGATTAGGCTAAGAAGCAGTACTCAAGCGCTCTCTACACACTTTCTCCACATCTTTCATCTTTCTACACATCTCTACACCATTCACCCTTTATCTCTTCATCGTTTCTTCATGGTATCATATTTGAATAGCGATTGCAGTGCAGTAGAAGTCATGAGAGGCTACACCTTTAGTCCCTTGGTGATGGATCCAATATCTTGAGTTCACGAACTGAAACGGGGAGTTTTTACTGTTCTAATTTGTATTCCTTAACATGTTATGATTACTGCTAGATCTAGGGTTTTCATTCTATGTTTAAGGATTGAATATCGATTGATTATTCTCGAATTAGACTATTGTATTTGTTTCTGGATGATTTGAACGTTGGATTTCAATTTAATATTTTAGTTTTGATTTTAAGAAATTAAGTTGGGTTATTTTCAGCGATCGTTGCAAATCAATTCAATTGCTTGAAATCTAGGGTTTTCGATCGACAACCACTCGAGGGCGTTCTCATCAATGTAGGGTTAATTACACGCTAAGTAGCTTCTAATAGTTCAGTAATTATTCTTAAAGTAGCTTTGATTAAAGGAGTTTAAGAAATATTATGGTTCTGGACTCAATCTTTCGATTGAGGTTTTTTTTTAAACTTAGTGATCTAAAACTCCAATTTAACATAAGAGCAATGATAGATAAGTTTTCATCATCAAGAGTCTACCATTACATATTTCTCAAATAAACCAACTCTTCTCATCTCAATCAAAAATCCAAAAACATCTATTTTTCTGCAATTTAATTTTATCAAGCACCCAAAACCCCAAAATCATTTTTACCTTTACTCAGGTTTTCATCGATTTTGACATCCAATTTGCTAGGTTTCTAATAGGAAGGTTCCTTGAGAAGAACGATAGGGTTGTGCCTTATACTACATTATATTGGGTGCAACTAACTTAATTTTGATGGCTCGGACTGCGACAATCCGAGGGCCTCATCAGATGCTTGTCATATCCTACTTTTAACTCCTCAGATGACGTATTTGAAAGTGTATTTAGTTAGCGAAAGCATTATTTTGGCCCAAAAATTAAATATTTTTAATTTAATTCTTGGGTACTATTTATTTAGTAAATTTCAGATTGGCAATCCAAATTTGAAAGTTTATAACTAATTATACAAAAATTGTATGGTGATGGTTCAAAGCTCTAATGAAATCTCTTTAATTTATCTTTAAGGAAAAAATATGAAATTGAATATTTAATTTCCCAATTAATCCAGTTAAATTCCCAAAATTTACTATTCATATAGTAAATCCTGGAAGTTCCAAATTCTATCCCTTAACTTTGAAAATTCATTTCTCTTAATATCCACATCTATAAGAGGTTTGTTACCTATGAATTCAAAGCTATGGATGTGCAATATATGCTCATAAAACTTTGTGAATTAATTCCTTCATTTGCTAGGTCAAACTAGAGTCAAAGTAAAACTGCTATAGGACCTACATTTTTGCCATTTCACTTTCTTATTTTAATTCTCATAAATTAATCCAGCATTCATAAACCATCAATTTGGTTTCTCATACAATCATATACATCATGGGCTTATGCCATAATTATTTCAAACATTTTTCTTTACATATATTGGCAATTACATAACATTAACATAGTTGGTAAATTATGTAATTCATGCTAGAATAAATAATTGCCCACTTTCTTTCTTCCATTCTTTAGCTCTTCTCCATGCATAAATTTTCCATCATACTTGACCTAAATTTGTTGGTTATGGGAGGATGAGATTCTGGGGAATCTCAGTAGCAAACGTTACTACTTAAATATGCAATATGGATGCTAATCCATGATATTTAATTTAATTAAACTTTCTTTAATTAGTGACATGACATTATGATTTATGCTTTATATAAAATTGGATGGCCATAGGAAGCACGTTATACATAATATTTTTAATATCATTTATCATGTCACAACATCATTCAATCATCATATACATATCAGCACATAAGCTTACCACATCAAGCACATAAAGGGGTAAGTCCACTACCTTAAACATAAGCTTTTTCTCTTGTTCTTGCACTTGCTCCCTAACCTTCCAACCATGAATACCTTCGGCCAACCACTTCCCAGCATCCTCTTGGATGTCTCAAGGTCCTAAATATAATTACATTGTTTATACAACTTATTAGAGCCATTACATAATCAATGCACACTAACTTCCTTAAAACCCCTAACTCTTAACTTAAATCTTGGAATTAGTGGTTTAGCTTTGTAATAATTATTTCTTAAACCAATCATACATAATTTTGTCCGAGGAATCTAAATATGAGATTATAATTTCAAAATTCCAACTCCTTCCTCATATTCTGTACAGAACCGAATCATACTCTCTTTATTTCCAAAAATTCTCATTTTGATTCCAATGCTTCCAATACTTGTTTCTCTACTTTATCCCACATAATTTTTCATTCTAAATCCATTGGAGGTATAAAAATCATGAAATTCCAGTTCCTAGCCAGATTTTCGTACAGTGGCAGCAAGGTTCCAGACATACAATTCCAAGAACATATTGATTTCCTAAGCTTAAATCAAGTAGTTCTAACTTGTTCTTACTTGTCTAAGCTATTTATAAGATAAAATTCATCATTTCCTTTTACTTATAAATTTCATGCAGCAGCCTCCCAAGGAAAGAAAATGGTGTTTCAACCATCCAAATCCAAGAGAAATCCTCCTACAAAACAATACAAAGATAGGAGGAAGAAATTACCTTAGTTGCTTGATCAATTAGCTCTTGGATTTGCCTTGTCTTGCCTTGAGATTTCCTTTTGCAAGAGGTTCACCATAGTTTCCTCATGCTCTATGTGCTGCATATTTGGGGAGGGGGTATTGATAGACTTTTGGCAAAGTGAATCAAGGGCTTAGATTATTTTGTACACTATTTAATATAATGGCCAAGAATTGCTCCTCAAAACTTGTCTTGCCCACCAAGACAAAAAAGACATCACCCATGACATCATAGAAGACCTTTTTTGGCGCAACATAGAGAAAAATACTGATAGGAAAAATTCCAATCCAATCAAGTACTGGCTTAGTCTCATTTCTTAAAAATCAAACTATTTTATGAATCTAATTTTTCTGAGATTTCATGATATATTTTCTGACCTTAAATTCAGTATCAAGAATTTTCCTACTATTGATATTGTTGGAATGGGTATTTATCTGCTTACAATCCCTTAGAAAATGACTGAAATGCCCTTGGTTCATTATTTTACACTATACTAACCCTAAGGGCATAATTAGAGCTGGTATAACAAAAATGGACTGGGATATGCCAGCCCATTTTGTAGCCAGCCCCTTCCCAGCCTGCCAGCTCTTTTTTTAAATTATTATTATTTATTTTACTCAAATATTACTTTGAATACTCCCATTATCGAATATTAGTAAAGATGGTTACTTATTTGTTGATATGTGTTGACATATGATAATTGATTAATATTTATTTAGATTTATAGTTACAAAATTTGAGATTTTTTATAAAAAATAATATTTTTTAAGAGTATAATATTAGCAATTTTTTTATTAAGTTAATATGATATTAGAAATTTTTTATTAGTATTTTAAAAGTTTAGAATTTTTTTTTTTAAAATATTCAAAATTTAAAAAAAATTGGAGAGCCGGGGGCTAGCCTGCCCTCAAAGCGGGGTAAGCTCGGGCATGCAGCCTGCCCCCTCCCAGCCCGTGACCTGTATTCCCAGGTCTAGCGCATAATTGTCATTTTATTCTTTTTTACACTGTATCATAATATATTATGACTCTGGTTAATCATTCTTGGATCCCTTTTGACCTTTGATCGTGTCCCAAATGACCAAAATGCCCTCCATTAATTTTTTGGTCAATATTATAACATAGGGGCATTTTAATAATTTTACACTTTTTATGGTCTTTCAGTACACTAGTTCATATAACTGTTAGAGTATATTATTGGGCCAATGGTATGCCAACTTAGGATTTTAAATAGGTCCAATGCCTTCATCAGATCAATTCCCAAGAATCTTCACCTAAAAGTATTTAAGGGGTAATTTATTTCACTGTAAATTCTATTATAAATTCTACATAACTCCTTTTTGAGTTTTGTTAATTTTATAAATTCTTATATTAATTATGATAATTTCCTATAAATTTTCATCCAATTATGTCGTCCAAAAGATCCTATAATAATCTTTAGACTTTAAAAATTAATACCAATTATTTGGGACATCAAATCAAAATTCTAAAAAATATGCCTGGCCTAATTACCATTCTCTACTTACTGGTAAAATTTGAGACTGTAACATTTCAGGGCAGTTTTGGGCCTTTTCTGACTCAACTTTCTCATAATTACAATTTTGCCCCTAAATTTTGATAAATTACACTTTACTCTATGAATTTGCCAAATTCTACTTTGATCCCTTGAAACATCCTTCCTTAGACTCCTCAGAGTACACTTGCGGAAGCAATATTAGTTTGATTATATCTTAACTTAAGCCCAGAAATTCAAAATTTTACTCTTAAGTTCCTTATTCTGGACCTTTAATTTGAAAATTAATTTATCTCATTCTGCACATCCAAATGAGGCTTATTACCTATCCACATAATGCCCCAGATGTGTACGACTGGCCTGCCAAATTTCATGGCCAAACTCCTTCGTTTACTAGGTCAAACTGAGGTCAAACCACTGCTACCTCAGGACCTGCGAATTTCTCTTTTAATTCATCATTCACAAATTGAACATGCTAAACAATATTTATTATTAAATAATAAAATGTCATACAACAAGGCATACATCAAATTCTCATATTTCTATTACATCTTTCCCTGCCTAAAATCCGGCAGCACAACCGCTACATTCCTTCTGTAGAGAGTAACCGATCTTGTACCGATTCAGTAATTCCCGTAGGAACTACCATTCTACGTAAGTACCCAGGAAAGACTGGATGAACCGGCTAGGTCCACTCACTTCCAGCCTCCTTAGACAGTACCTATGTACACAGTACGTATCAGTTCCTCTCTTTGTTCCTTCTTCGTTGCCAGAATTTTGGCAGCCTAACGGCGTCTCTTAAAGTTTCCAGATTTTAATTTGACAGAACCTCCCCTGTAATGTTATATATGGGAATGAGATTCGGGGGAATCTCAGTAGTAATAATCATAACAATATGTGTAATGCAGAGTGACGGTGCTTGCTTGTGATTGTGTACAGATAAGTATGCTGCGTGCTTCCATATTCAATAACATATGATCATAGCATTGTAATAGAGCTTCAAGCATAACATATAAGACAACAATCCAACCAAACAATAGCACAACAAATCACAAAGACATTACATAAGAGCTAGGATTAGTTACTACCTCAAAAGTAGAACTCCAGAACTTCTATACTGCTTCTAACTCCACCAGAACTTCCTTTCTTTCTTTCTTTCTCCTTCTCTCTCTTCTTTCTCTCTCTTTTCTTGCCAAAAACGTGGGATGCATAAAATGGGAGAGGAAGGGGGTATTTATAGCTTTAATGGATGGCATTTCTGTAATTTTGAAGCCATCTGAACATGTGGTCCTGGTTTTTCCTGGATTTTCCTATTTTTCTTTATAACTTTTTACTGCATCATGCATGACATCATCCAGGACACCTCACCGGGACACCTCATCGCCACATTCTTCACATGTCACAATTCCTGGACACCTCATCAGCTGACTCAGCAGTTCAGTCCAATCCAGTACCGGTCCAGAGTCTTGCACCTTAATACGTGTCCTCAACTTTTCTTCTGCCACTAAGATTGCACCATGTGGCACCTGGAAGGGACCTTTTACGCCTTCCAATGCTATCCAGATAAGTCACGGACTTTATCTGATCTCCTCCTCGGTTATCGTGCCAACCGAGTAACTTTACTTTATTGCAACAGCATTAAAATAGTATTTTAGTGCCACTTTTTCTCACATATCACTGGGCCTACGTTTTTGGGCCTGGGAATATCATCTTGGGTCTCTGATCCATCCCAAGTACTCTGATGGCACAATTCCCAAGAAACAGCCCTTTGTAAATTACCAAAATACCCCTGGGTGCCCTTTCTTGCACTATTTTAACCCTAAGGGTAAAATCGTCATTTTACACCCTTTTGTACTCTGTTGGGGCATATACTGACTCTAAGTAACTTTATCTGTATGTGCCCTGGCTTCTGGGCCTGTCCAGAATGACCAAAATGCCCTCATTCATCTCCTACCCCTTTAGTACAACACAGGGGCATTTTCGTAATTTCGTACTTTTCCGGGGTTATGCCGGATACTGGCCCACCTATCAGTCCAAGTGTCTTATTGGGCCTTGTTGGCGCCATTATTGGGCCTCTCAGGGTCCATTACCTTCATGGCACGCATTACGAGGAATCTTCCCCCGTTAATGTTTATTGAATATTTTATCTATTATTCACCGTTTATACACATATCCGGACACCGGCTCCTTCTGTCCGATACACTAGCCTTCGGTGTTCAGGCATCCCTGTGAGTCATATCAGTCATCTGACTGAGGTCATCCAAACTCATTCAGTCCCTTTTCAAATACCGATAAATCTCCCTATCGGATACCCGGAGGCCTCACACTCCCGTCTGGATTTTCTAATTTGCGAATAACTTTTTCTACAGGCCTCCTATCGGTATTCTGTCAGTTTCCTGACATCCGCCCCATAAGGACGTATCATCCTGTATTTTCTCACCTAGATCTGAAATCTAGGATATCCGGTATGAATTTTTATAACTTTTGGACGATCAGTCCATTTCTGGCTATCTGGAGTCTTCAAAAATTCTTGTATTAAGCCAGATTACCGAGCGTCCCTTGCTCTCTCTACCGGTGAAATCTGGGACTGAAATGCCGTCGGACAGTCCAAACCACTTCCGGCCTGACTTTCTTTAATTACACTTTAGCCCCAAGGAACTTTTCTTCTTTTCATTTAAGTCCCTTTTTATTTGGCTAAAATTACACTTAAGGACCCCACCTTTTTGTCCTTAAACTTTCCATAATTCGTTCATACTCATAGAGACCTCGTATGCTCATTTCACAGTTCAGTGAAATGATCAGCATAATTTTCTCTATTTTCTGGCAAAATATGGTACTCATCAGCTACCAGCCCGATCTTTCCCATAATTACGATTTTACCCCTGCATTCTCTTTCTGGCCTCATTACTCATCTTCTCATCCCTTATCTTAAGTTCTAAAAATTCTCTTTCAATAACTCATCCCTTAAACTCTTCGGGAGTCATCGTTAATTGAAAAGCTCGACAACCCGCCCATATCAGGTTATCTTACACAAGAGCCAGCCCATATCAAGCTACCTGCAGAATTCCTAGGCTTAAGACTTAGGATATTCCTCACATTCCTCATTTTGAACCTAGGTGAACTAGAACAAAAAATTGGGATGTTACATCCCTCACTATTTTTAGTTTAATCACTATTTACGATTTAGTGCTTGAAAACCCTTTGTATGTTTATGGGACTTCTGCTCAAAGGGACCTAGTAGCTTATCTATTCTAAGCTACTTTTCTAGGCTTATAGGCCTAAAAATTTAGATATGACATTTCTTCCCCCTTAAATAAATTTTGTTCTCAAAATTTAACCCGTACCTTAGTCAAATAGCTCTGGATATATCTCTTATATATCTTTCTCTGTTTCATGACTAAGGTTTAGGGGTATCTATCTCTTATCTTGACATCTGGGAGAGTTCTCTTAACATCCGTAAAAACTTCATATCTTTCTCGTGCTACTATGCACCCATTTATCATAATCAACTCAATCAAAGTAGAAGTCTTTTTTCTGTTACTTGCTTACTTGTCATGCATCTATTCATGTATGGGCAGACTACTCACTATACTAGACTTGTGAGTAGTGTCTATTTCTTTCATATCCAACCCTTCAGAATTTTGATGTAATTTTGGGGTCTCTGTCATTTCTCTTACTATTCTTTTTCACTACTTATCTCATTACTTATCTGTATTATCTTATTAGCTCCTTATATGTTTCTCATTGTGTATCTCTCTTTTCATATCTTAAGATACCATAAGTCTAGCATTCTCTTTAATTTACAACTTTGCTAGCCTCTTAGGAGAACATTGTTCTTTTGCCTTTCTTTCTCCTGAAATAAAGTCATAATCTTAATATTTCCTTTTAGATCATCTCTTTGCATCTAACATAAGGAGTTCTACTCTCTTACTTTACATAACTTTTTCTAACTCTTTTTAGATTTTTCTTATCATCTTACATAACTTTGTGCATCTATGCAAAGCATATGTGGTATTTGCACTATTTCTCATCACTTCCCAAGGGGTCACCCATCATTGGTCTACTCTTGCCTGAGCACGCTTAACTGAAATGTGCTACTAGGTTAGGGCTATATTACACTTCATGTGGCTCTAAGACCTAGCATACTTTTTCTCATAGAACCGTGTTCTAACTTTACTCTGCTTAGATCCTCTTCTCTGGATCTTTTTAGACTTTTAATCTCTTTATCATCATCTAGAGGATCTATCTGCTCATACTTGTCTATTCTTATGACATATGAGTTTCTCTCTTCTGTTCCTTAGGCATACTTCTACAATCTTCTGAATGTCAGTACTCAAATTTATACTTGAACTCTATCTTCATTTAAGAGAAATTAAGTTAAGTCTATTGGCTACCTAGAAACATTATAGATTCTCTCTCTGTATGAGTTAGTCAACACCTTGTCCTTGGTGATTGTCTTATTATAAAGATATCAAGTTATCATATTCCTTCTCTTTATGACTCACATTATCCTATCCTTATGCTAGGTTATTTCACGACTTAGAATTACCCTTTATCATCCTAAGCCTTTTCAAGAACTATCAAATTCAGAGATATCACTCATTTATGAATCATGTTAAGATTAATCGTGATTCTTCTGAAAGACTTCAACCAACAAACAAGATTACATGGTTAATTATTCCCTTTTATTGATATCTCATCAGATAATTCTCCAGTACTATGTTCCATAGCCCATCTTACTTATCAAGAGTTTACTTAACCTCTCTCTTACTTAGGAGTACTTCTTAATTTCTTTTGTTCTTGTGGCTTGCCATCGGCTGTTGCCAAGTGCAAATGCCATAGGTAATTACCTTATATTATTACGGCCATATCATAATTTATCATTTCATCTCATCTGAATATGTGCTCTATATGTGAGCAATCTGTATCAGATCTAACTCTTATCTAAAGAGTGATCTAAACTCATCTGAGTCTAGCTCTATCTGAGAGCCATTTGTTTCATATCTAACTCTTATCTAAAGAGTGATATCAAAGTGATGAGTAAGCTCTCGGATTGTCATCGTCTGGCCCATCATAATAAAGTAATTGTACCCAATATAATGTAGTGTAAGGCACAACCCTATCGTTCTTCTCAAGGAGCCTTTTTATTAGAAACCTAGCAAATTGGATGTCAAAATCAATGGTAAATCTGAGTAGTAGTTAAAATGGTTTTAGGGTTTTGGGTGCTTGATGCAATAAAATAAAGGTGCAGAAAAGTAGATATTTTTGGATTTTTTGATTGACATGAAAAGAGTTGGTTTGTTGAAGAAATATGTAATGGTAGACTCTTGATTATGGAAACTTATCTATCCTTGCTCTTATATTAAATCGGAGTTTTAAATCACTAAGTCTCAAAGAAAAACCTCAATCGATCGATTGAGTCCAGAACCCTAATATTCCTTAAACTCCTTTGATCAAAGCTAGTTTAAGGACTATTAGCGAACTGTTAGAAATGACTTAGTGTGCAATTAACCCTAGATGATGAGAACGCCCTCGAATGGTCGTCAATCGAAAACCCTAGATTTCAAGAAATTGAATTAGTTTACAATGATCGATGAAAAACAATCCAACTTTCTTAAAATCGAAACTGAAATATTCTTATTAAAAGCAAACCTTCAAATCATCCAAAATCAAATACGACAGTCTAATTCGAGAATGATTAATTGATATTCAATCCTTAAACATAGAATGAAAACCCTAGATCTAGCAGTAATCATGACATGTAAAGGAATACAAATTAGAACAGTAAAAACTCCTCGTTTTAATCTATGAGCTCAAGATATTAGATCCATCACCAAGAGACTAAAGGTTTAGCCTCTCATGACTTCTACTACACTGCAATCGCTGTTCAGATGTGATACAATGAAGAAACGATGGAGAGATAAAGGGTGAATGGTGTAGAGATATGTAGAAAGATGAAAGATGAGGAGAAAGTGTGTAGAGAGCACTCGAGTACTTTATTTAGAAAGATGAAAGATCAGGTCCAAAAACCAGCCTCCTCTTGACCGCAGCCTCCGTCTCTTCTTATAACAGCATGACCTAATTCAAAACGTGCAGTTTCAGCAATTTTGTATTTTAGTCGCGACCATATCCATGTTTTGGTCGCGACCTATAAACATTGAGAATCTTCCAGAAGAAGTAAGGTCGCGACCGTTGGACACTTGGGTCGCTACTAAAAAGCACAGAGGCGTGACTTGACTTTCATTGACTTGTGATTCCTTCCCTGGTCCTTGCTCTCTTCTAAAGTACTTGCAATTCAATATAAAAGCTCACTGTAAAAGTCTAAATCAGTAAATAATAGAATATATGCAGTTTGGAAGGTTAATTTAGAGAATTTAGAGAACAAGGACCTCGTAAAGTTGTAGCTGAAGAAGGGAGATCAACAGAATCTAGTTCATCCTCTAGTATCCCAAGATCTAAAATTGGACTTAAATTAGAGATTCTATTAGAACTTTCTAATATGGATAAGATTAATCCTAATGGGCATAATGGACAAGGAGAGAATAAAATACCTAATAATGTAGAAGATAATAGGAGCATTAGAGAAATAAACCAATCGCATGTGAATTATGATCCTTATGGTTTTTACACCGATGAAGTTAATTTTGAAATTAAAGGAGCTTTGACTGCAGCCTTACCTAAATTTCATGGTTTTGCAAGAGAATATCTAGACCAACACTTACAAAATATGCATATGATTTGTTCTTCGATAAAGCCTCCAATCATTGCATTGGATGACGTCGTGAGGAGGTGTTTCCATTTTACTAGGGAAAGGAAGGCTAAGGAGTGGCTATATATCTACTAGTAGATATATATCTCCAAGGATATATAACCACTCCTTATCTTTCCCTTGAATGTAGCAGCCAATGGTTCTTTAAGAGATAAAACTCCATAATCAAGTTGGGAGTTATTCCAAAAAATGGCTAATGAAGACTATCAGTCTAAGGATCCAAGGAGAAAGCCCATATCGTCTTCGGGTAACTCCAAGGAGATTTTGTCAAAAATAACAGCTTTAGCCAACAGAATAAAAAAGCGAATGAACCTACTTGAAAGGGAGTTGTATTCTACAAAATAAGTACATGCAGTGGGAACTTCACAAGCATTAGTTACAAGATGAAAGTAATGCTGTTCAATGATGCATGCTACCTATACATGTGATAGACAATATGAAGAAGTGGCATCAATGTATCAAGGCAGAGACAATCAGTACCAAAAGAGAGAGATATATTCAAATATATATAATCCTGGTTGGAGAGATCACCCAAATTTTAGGTGGGGGAGTAGTGAAAATAGGCCAAACTAATTTCAAGGTGGTGGTGCTTCTTCAAGCAACTATCAAAATAATGTCAGGCCTATTATTCCTGCTCAACCTAATACTTTAGTAGTACCAACACAAGATGACACTTCTCAATTATTGAAAAGTATGGCTGCACAAATAAACAAAATAGACAGGAGAATGACCCATATAGATAACAAGCTAAAAGAGAATGATGATCAATTCACCTCCATAGTTTAATTCTTCAAAGTATGTAGAAAGATAATGCAGATATATAGAGAAAACTTGATGACTTAAGTTTCAAAAATACTGATATTACTAGTCATCTAACTCAAGTCTCCAATACTATGAGTGATATTCAAATAAAGAGCAGTGGTATCATACCTTTGAATACTGTTATTAATCCAAAGGTTCTGAATGCTATTTCATTAAGGAGTGGTAGAAAAGTTCATTTCAAGGAAGAAGATGCACTAAAGGAAGATATTGAGAACTTTAAAGTTAAAAATCCATCACTGTCACCGAAGATAGTTGGGAAATCTAAGAGTGCTAAAGAGCAGCAACTCATGGCAAAGATATCGAACTAAGATGACTCACAAGCACAAGAAAAAGAGGAGATAATACAAAGTCCATCGTACAAAGTGAAACAAACTGAGGAGAACGCGGAATCGATCAAGCAAGGAGCCTCTATGCCTGCAAGTAAGGAGAAAAGTATTAAGGATCTCCCTTGTCCTAAAGCCTATTTTGCTGGAAAGAAAAAGATTGACCCTGAATTTGAAAAGATGCTTATACTCTTTTCAATAAACTAGAAATAAATATCTCTATGGTTGAATTTCTAAAGAGGAATCCTAAGTATGCTAAATTTTTGAAAGAGTTGTGTGCTAATAAGAAAAAGTTTAGGCCTCTTGAGAGAATTCAGGTGAGTGCTAATTTGTCATCTCTTTTTAAGGATGAATTACTTATTAAGTGCCAAGACCCAGGATCTTACACTATCCCATGCACAATAGGAAATGTTCATATAAACGGATCGTTATTAGATCTAGGAACTACTATTAATGTAATGCCTTGGTTAGTATACTTATCTTTAGGTATTAATAACCTTAGAGAAACAAGTGTAGTACTCCAATTAGATGATAGATCAATTAGGTACCCTAAGAGAATTCTTGAGGATATTCTAGTACAAGTCAATGACTTAGTGTTCCCAGCTAATTTTTATGTTTTAGACATTTCCAGTGACTTATTGAATGAGAGCACTTTGATCTTAGGCAGACCTTTCCTCCAAACTTCCAAGACAATCATTAGTATAAAGCGTAGTTCTATTACAATGGAAGTTGGAGAAAATGTAGTCACTTTTAATATGAATGAAGCTATGAAATACCCTTTTGACAATTCTGCTTTTGCTGGGTTAAATGGTATCAATTATGTTATTAAAGAGACTAGGAATGAGCATGAATTGAGCTTACATAATGGGCATAATTCAGTGTTACATAAATTTCATAATTCTCATGAGGCATCTCAGGAGCATGTTGATTCAAATTTATCTTTGAGTGCTTATGATGATTATTTCACATCTCTTTCTTCTGTTTATTCATTTTCCTATTCTTGTGAAAGTAATGCACCATGTTTCAATTGCTTATATGTAAATAACAATACTTTTAGTTTCTCAAGATTTCTCATTCTCATTGAATTTTAATTCTATTTCATCATTTGAGAGTGACATTATTTTTGGAAAGGAATTGTTGAGTGATTTTATAGGATTACAAGATATTTTGGAAGTTCAAGTGGAACAAATGCTGAAGGGTTGAGCTTTTGTGATCCAAAGTCGCGACGTGATGATCTTCATGCCGTGACTGAATATCAACCTGTTGAGAGGAGGAGTCTTTGTGAAAATAAGTCACAACTAGATGATTGTTTAGTCGCGATTAAAGAGTAGAATAGCCTGAAGAGAGGACTTTGTTAATCCTAGTCACCACCAAAGGGTGAAAAAGTCACGACGAAAAACTCCAGAGACATTCTCTGTGATTTTGAGTCACAATGAGAAGCTGAAGTCAAGACAGAAAGGTTGTGACGAGTCAACTTCAAGTTTCTTCAGTTCCATTATCTAATTTTTTTGTTAAAGGGCCAACATATTCTAACTCTATTTTTCCTTATTCACATTATAAAATTACATCTCATACCTTAAGGTTTCTGAATGACTTGATCTCTAATAATGATGTAGGTATGAAGGACAATAAAGCCAAGTATGTTGCAGCTGTACGTAGACCAACTTAAGCTTGGTGCAACGCTTGAGGAAGTTAATAGCAAAATGAAGATTCTGAATGAGCTAGACATGAGCAGTCTCCAAGAATCTACAAGGGGAGTATTTCTCATTTAACTTATTCCCTTTATCTAATTCATTTTATTGTTCAACCCCCACAATTAGAATTAAAAGATTTACCCTCTAACCTTAAATATGCTTATTGAAAAGAGATAATTTGTATATGGTGTCTTTTGCAATTTCAAGGGTTTAGTGACACTTTTACTTTCATTTTATGCTTATAATTGAGCTATTGTGGTAATATATGATTGTGCTTAGCAATGTACTTATAGAAGGGTAAAATGGTCAATTAGTTCTTCCAAATTGGAAATATTTTATTCTTTGATCTACTTGATCTTTAAAAGGAGTTTTTGGTTTTATTTTGCAAGCATTTGGAAGCAACTTTGAGTCCCAAAGTGGAGCAGATAAGAAATCACAAGACAAAGAGGACCAAAGAGCAACCTAAGTATCCATAGGTCGCGACCTCATTTCTTCAAGAAAGTTTATCTGCATTTATAGGTTGCGACCAAAATATGGATCTAGTCGTGATCAAAAGTGACAGTTAGTGAATATGCATGCTTTTTATTAGGTTATTTTGCAATTAAAGGAAGTAGGTCAGTAGCCATAAGGGGAGGAGCATTTTTGCTGCAAAATTTGGGCAGGAATAGTTCATCTCATCATCTTAACTTCTCTCTTCAACTTCCAGCTCAATCTTCCATTTTTTTACATTTCTACAATTTTCTCCATTTCTGCACTGATTAATTCATTCCCACACCCTTTCCCTTTATCTTTCCATCACCTTTTTTTTTCTGTTTTTCTCATGGCACCAACCTCATATCGTGATAACGGCATGGTTAAAGCTATGAAAGGCTAGATTTCCTAGCCTTTTCACGATGAACAGTATAGTTTGAGCTTATGGATGACAATGGGGAAGTTTCTGTCTTAATCTGCACTTGTACATGTTTTAAAAACTCTAAATTTAGGGATTTCATGATTTGTATAAGTTTGAATTATCGATTGATTAATTCTCTGATTAGACATTTGTTATTGACATTTAATTACGTGATTGCTGATTTTAATATAAATATTTCAATTTTGATTTCTAGTTAGTTGGATAATTATCAATGATTATTAGTGTTTAATTCGATTGCTTGAAGTTTATGGTTGTTGATTGATGACCATATAAGGGCATTATCATCATCTGATTTAATTACATAATAAGTTGTTTTTAACAGTGCATTAAGAAGTTTTTAAACTAGCTTTGATCAAAGGAGTTTAAGAACCATTAATGTATTAGACTCAATCGATCGATTGAGGTTTTATTTAACACTTATTGATTTCATAACTCCCACATCAAATTAAGAGTAAGGAAAACTTTGTTTTCATCATCAAGAGGTGTTTTTATCATATTTCTCTTACATTCATCACTACTTTCACATTTATCAAAAATATAAAAAACATCTACTTTTATTGCACCCTTAATTTATTGCATCAATGTTAGATCAAACCCAAAATCTATGCTTTTACTCAAGTTTTCAATGGTTTCATTCACTAATTTTCTAGGATTCAAATAAGAAGGCTCCTTGAGAAGAACGATATGGTTGTGCTTTATACTAAATTATTGGGTGCAATCATTATTTTGATAGACTCTGGGCAACAATTCGATCCTATCACTTATCTTGGGCCAGACTCGAAGTATTTAGTTATCATTTCTAGTTCTTTAACTGAAAGTGAAGAGTCTAGGTTATGAAGCATGCTTAGGAAGAATAGAGAGGCTTTGGATTGTCAATTGGCTTATATAAAAGGGATAGATACTACTGTTTGTACTCATAGGATCTTATTGACTGAGGATTCCAAGCCTATGAAGGGAACACCACCCAAATTTGTGGCTGCCATAAACCAACCAAAGTTTTGAAAGTTCAAGTTTAAACATAGAAAATCTAAGACAAGCGTGGATGAACTCAACAATGTAGATGAAGTGTCATATCCTTAATTTTATCCTTACATATACTCAATTGAAAGTATCTTATACCAATTGAACACCTTTTTAGCTTAGAAACATGAATTTCCAAGAATTAGGTTATCGGGTACTGTTCATAGTACTATTCATTTGGTAAATCCATATTACATCATGAACTTTGAAAATTTATAATTAAATATAGAACACTTGAAATGAGGTGGTTCCAATTTCTAATTAAATCTCTTTCATTAAAATTTGAAGAAAAAATATGAAACTGAGATTTCCTTGTCCAAATGAAATCAGTTTATTGGTTGAAAAATACTGTTCATTTGGTAAACTTGAAAGTTCCAGTTTCTGTGCCTTATTTTCAAAAATTCATTTATCCTTGTGTACTTATCCAAATGAGGCGTGTTACATATGTATTTAAATCTCCATATGTGTACTTTAAGCTCATAAAATTTTGTGGAAAAACTCATTCATTTACTATTTGAAATTCACGCATGAACCTCACTGCCTCTGGGTACTCGTTTTATCTTGATCCAGATTTTATTCCCAACTTTGAAAATCATAACAATTTGAATTCTTAACCAATTGAGGCGTTCTTGGTGTCAATTTAAAGCTATAGATCTTAAATATGTTCATGCAAAATTTCACATGAAAATACATTGGTTAAGTTAAGAAAATTATCGTTGGAAGTCTATTGCCTCAGACTGGATCCATAGTAACATACATCAAGCACATCAAAATATCATCCTCTAAAGTTAAGTACTCAACTTTAAGCCATATACAAATTAACCATACACATTTAACCTTTTGCCTTGAGAAGTTCCAGCACCTATAGCATGATTATGTATATGGAAAGAATGAGATTTCATGGAAATCTCAATAGCAAGTCATACAAACTATAATAACATGCATGCTTGATTAAATGCCTAACATGTTATTATGACATGGGAGCTACTTTAAGAACATACATAAGCAACCTCTAACATGCATATTGTCATGACATTAATTGCAAGGAGTTGCAACCATTCATACTTTTTCATCATCATCATAAAATCATCTCAAGCTCAACCAAGAATCATACATAACAAGCAAGCATAGAATCAAACAAACATAAGATTATAGTTAGGTATTCTTGCTACCTCTTATATGTCCTTGTTATTTCCTTCTTGAAATGATCTTACCTTCTCACAAATGTCAAAACCTAGCCATTACAAAGTAACATCAAGATACAATTCAACTCTAACACAATTCCAAGACTAGGTTCTCACTAAGTTCCATTCTTTCTTTAATTTATGAATTGTGCTTCCGTTTTCCTAAAATAAATTCTCATGGTTCATTTTCATATAATTTTTCATGTAGAATCCAAATATGCATTCAGAATCTCCAAAATCAAATTGCATCACAAGTTTCTGTACAGAACCGAAAAGCTTCACATGATTTCCAAAAATTCTCATTTTGATTCCAATGCTTCCAATACTTGTTTCTCTACTATATCCCCACACAATTTTCCATTTTAAACTCATTGGAAGCATTAAAATCATGAAATTCCAACATATTAATAGTGATTCGTATAGTACCAGAATAGTTTACAATCTTCCATTCACATGCATACTTGGATTTCCAAGCTATTACCACTTGATTCTAGCTTATTTAAGCTTGTCTAAACTATCCATAACATAAAAATCATATTCTTTTCACATCAAAACAGAATTTCAAGCAGAACCATCAAGAGAAATATGTCCCAAAAACCTCTTAAAATCAAGAGCAAACTTGCTAGAACAAAGCTTAAGATCAAGAGGACTAATTAGCTTACTAGTTCTTCCAAGGTGCTTGCCTCTTTCTAGCTTCAATGGAAATTTTGCAAGAGATTCCCCAAGGTTGCCAAGCATACCGAAATGATCTGATTTGAGGGGGTATTTATAGGCAAATTTGGGTGGAAATGAAAGGCCAAGATCATTTTGTGCACTATTTGATCTAATGGCTTAGATTTATTCTTGGATTTACTTTTCTTTAATAATTATGACATCATCAAGGGGACACCTCACAAGACAAATGGCACCATTCCAAGGGACAGAAGTCTCTAGAAAAATTCCAGTCCAATCCGGTACCGGCTTAGTCCGATTACCCAAAAACCAGACTGTTTTCTGAATCTAATTTTTCTGAGATTCCATAATATGTTTTCTGACCTTAAATCTAGTATCCGGATTGTTTCTATCATTGACATTCTTATACTGGGTCTAAACTTAATTACAGATCCCTTGGAAAATGACCAAAATACCCTTGGTGCCCTTTCTTGCACTACATTAACCCTAAGAGCATAATCATCATTTCACACCTCTTTGTACCTTATCAGGGCATATACTGACTTTGACTAACCCTTCCTATACCTACCCTGGGTGTTTTGGTCTGTCCAAAATGACCAGAGTGCCCTCCATTCACCTATTGCTCCTTAGTGCAACACAGGGGCATTTTCATAATTTTGTACTTTTCTGGGGTTCCTCTGGACACTGGACCACCTATCAGCCCAATAAAAACATGATGCCATTTTTGGGCCTTTATAGGGTCCACTACCTTTATGGCATAATTCCCTAGGAACCACTCCTGGAGACATTTATCGTGTATTTTATTCCACTGTAAATTCCATTAAAAATTCTACAGGATTCCTTTTCTGATCCTATCAATTTTATAAATTCATATATTAATTATAGAAATTTACTGTAAGGCTTCATCTGATTCTGAGATCTAAAAAATACTATAATAATTTTATCTGATTTCAGAAATTTATATCAATTTTTCAAGACCTCGAATCAAAATTCTGTGTTGCGTCAAACTAATCGGAATAATTTTCTCTATCTACTGGTAAAAAATTTTAATCTAACGGCCACCTCTTGAAACTCTATGAAGAGTATACTCTGCCTCCAGGTTATCCCTTTCTTGTCTCTCTTACCTTCTGTATGTTTTTCTACTGTGACGTTGGGCCTATTTAGATAAGAGTTTAGAAAATAGCTTATGAAAAAAAGGGCTTTTGGATAGCTTTTAGAAAAGGGCTTTTGGAGAAGAGCTTATAGAAAAAAGTGGTTCTGAATAAATGAGTGTTTGGATAGTTATTTCTAGAAGTACTTTTTTAATTGGAAAATTACCAGAAAGGGTATGATTTTATTAAAAATAGGAGAGAGGAGAGAGGAGATAGAGTGGAGAAGAGAGAGGAGAGAGAAGAGAGGGTGTAAGAAAAAGTAAGGGTAAAATAGTAATTGGATAGTCCATAAACTCTTCTACTGTTCCAGAAGATAGTCTCAATAGCTTATCCAAAACCTTTGTTTTAAATCATGGTTTGGTCCAAAAGCCTTTTTGGACAAATATGACTATTTGTTTTAAAATTTTCCCAAACCAAGGTTTGGGCCAGAAGCCCTTTTAAAACCTTAATTTGGGGGTTTCCCAAACAGGCATGTTATGTTTCATATGTTGGTTTGTTGAGTTGGAAAGGGATGATTCAATAGGAATAGTGTTTATTTTTGTTTAGTTGTGTTTGAATAAAACTCCTCTGTTGTCTATTTGTTGACTACTTATTGTTGGTTGTATGTATCACCTACACACTTAATTGCATGCTATGGCTTACCCATCCTTTCATGTTTGCTTTTCTTAAATTGCTTTCTATGATTGGAATGTGACTACGTGTTTAACTGTGAAATTTGCATTGAGTTATGTTGGATTGATGTGCTGGAGTTGGATTTAATTGCTCCCATTTCATGTTGTTGTTCCTAAATGTCTGCTATAGATTACAATTTCTTGTACTTCTCTCCATTGACAGTGAAGACACTGTCGAGTTTAACTGTGGGGGAGATGTTTCTCTTGTTTTTGTACTAATGAATGCCAAAAATTTTTTATTAATCCAATCTTTCATCATAAAACATTTGTTTTTTGATCTTATTGTGTGATGAATTGCTAAAAAATGGATTCCCACATTAAACTACTTTTTACTTGCTGAAAAGGTTTTAGTGCAAACAATGTTTTAGGCTTTAAAAGTTGCCATTTGGTAGTCTCTGTGATTATTGGTCATGACCTACGTGTTATTTAGTCTCGACTTAAGATGGAATTCTATACTTAATGTATTCTCTGTGTTTTACCTATATGTCTTTTGGGTCTCGACTAAATTTCTTAAGTTCAAAAGAGTTGCTCACTGTGAAATATAGTCGTGACTTACACTATTTTTAGTCATGACTATGTTGTGAAAATGTCCATCTTCTTTTTCTTTGCTCCGTAAATACTGTATAGAAGTATTTCTTTTTAGATACCATGGTGATTTTATAAGTGAATCATTGCCCTATTTTTCTAACCTTTTTGCATAAATATTTTTATAGAAACTATTTCCATACTTGAGTTTTTGAAAATCTTGGAAATTGAATTGGAAACACTTATATTTTTACTGTTAAACCTGGGATTTATACATGATCTTGAGTGATTACTTTGGTACTTTTAATCATCATTTTAAAATGTTTCCAAACGTGATAAGTGATCTAATGCCTACTGAATAATGAGCGTTGGTTGAGACTTTAGTGTATGAGCAATTTAGATGTAAACCTTAGTTGGAAGGATTCTCAGCCTTAATTCATATATTGAGTGATTACTCATTTGGTTTATATCCTCTAAGACTTGTCTTGGCTCTGAGTAAAAAATTACTTGTGTATTTATGTTATTGAATATGATAAAGGCATTCATTTTTAAACCTTTGGGCCTAAACACAAGCCATAAATACTGATCCATTGTTTACCAATTGGACCTTCATTGCTATCCATTATTTGTTCGTGTGTCTAAATTGTATTATAAATTAAGTCAATTTCATCTTTCTACTCGAAACCATATAACTTTCAAGGAGTTATGGGAAGTATTGTATGTACACCTAGTAAAAGAGAGAGAGGGAGAGAGAATAAAGTTGTAGCATTGTCAAGAAGATATAATAAAAGAATAAAGGTGAAATAAGTACATATTTGAATAGAAGGATATGGTTTGAGCTAATTTAGATAAAATTTGACTTGCAATATCTTTAATTAAGACACTTATTTATATGCCATTTGTAATATCCCTAATTTTCTGTACTGATTTGTATGTACAATTTGTATGTAATATATGTAAGATTTTCTAAGAAAAATGTGGCCATTTACTTAAAGAAAGGGATTGAATTGAAAAAGGAAGAAAATGCAAAGACTTAAGTGAAATTATAAAAGGTTTAACGCTAAAAGAGAAAGTAGACAAAATGTGGGGTCTTTAAGTGTAATTTTAGCCAAATGTGAGGGACTTAATTGAAAAGAAGAAAAGTTTCCAGGGGCCAAAAGGTTTATTAAAGAAAGTTGAGCCGGAAATGGTTTAGACTGCTCGAAAGCATTTCAGTCCCAAATTTCACCAATAGATAGAGGAAGTGGTGCAAGATAGTCTGGCTTAATACAAAAATTTTATTAAAGTTCTAGATGGCTGAAATTTATCTAATTGTGAAAAAGTTATCCAAAATTTTTATCAGATCTCCTGGACCTCAGATATGAGTGAAAAGTTACAGGAATGTGCTCCCTATGAAACTAGAGGTCGGGGAACTGACAGAATCCCGAAAGGAGTTATGTAGGAAAAGTTATTCACTTTTTAGTGAATTTAGACGGGAGTTTGTGAGCTCTTGGGATCCGATAGGGAGATTTATTGTAATATCCTTAATTTTTGTACTGATTTCCATGTACAGATTAAATAGAATATATGAGTCCTTTTTCAGGAAAAAGATGTGGTCCTTTATGTAAAGAAAAGGATTTAATTTGCAAAAGAAAAAAAATGAAAGGACTTAAATGCACATATGGAAAGTTTAAGGTTAGGAAAGAAAGGTAGACAAAAATGTGGGGTCTTAAAGTGTAATTTTAGCCAAATAAAGGGACTTAAGTGCAAAGAAGGAAAAGTTCCCTGGGGCTAAAGTATAATTAAAGAAAATTAGGCCAGCAGTGGTTTGGACTGACCGGTGGCATTTCAGTCCCAGATTTTACCAGAAGATAGGGCAAGTGACGCTGGGTAATCCATCCTAATACTGGAATTTTTGAAGACTCCAGATAGCCGAAAATGGACTGATCGTCCGAAAGTTATAAAAATTTATACCGGATACCCTAGATTTCAGATATAAGTAAGAAATTACAGGATGATGCACCCTTATGGGGCGGATGTCGGGAAACTGACAGAATACCGATAGGAGGTCTGTAGGAAAAGTTATCTGCAAATTAGAAAATCCAGACGGGAGTGTAAGGCCTCCGGGGATCCGGGTAGGAGATTTATCGGTATTTTTAAAGGGGCAAAATGCGATCTGATGACTTCAGTCAGATGACTGTTATAACCCACAAGGATGCCTGAACACAGTAGGACGCTGTATCTGAGAAAAGGAGCCGGTGTCCGGAAAGGTGTATAATCGGTAAATAATAATTAAAATATTCGGTGAACTGGGGCAGAGGAAGATTTCTCGTAATGCGTGCCATACAGGTAATGGACCCAGGAAGCCCAAAAATGGCGCCATTAGAGGTCCAATAAGACTCTTGGACTGATAGGTGGGCTAGTGTCCAGCAGAACCCCGGAAAAGTGCAAAATTATGAAAAAGCCCCTGTGTTGTACAAAAAGGGCAGCAGATGAATGGAGGGCATTCTGGTCATTCTGGACAGGCCTAGAGGCTAAGACATATCTAAATAAGGTTGACTAGAGCCAGTATATGCTTTGACCAGGTTTAGAAAGGTGTGAAATGACGATTTTGCCCTTAGGGTTAAAATAGGACAAGATAGGGCACCAAGGGCATTTCGGTCATTTCGCAGGGGATCTGTAACTAAGTCTGGACCCAGTATTAAAAATTTAATGATATAAATGGTCTAGATACTAAATGTGAGATCAGTAGACATAAAAAGGATTTTCAGAAAAATCAGATTCGGAAAACAACACGTTTTTCGAGGAAGCGGACCGGGCCGGTACCGGATTGGACCGAAAAGCTTCCGAAAGGCTCTAGCTCCCTCTCATTTTCATCACATGCAAAATTTGGGTGGTGAGGTGTCCCATGAGTTGGCATTGAGTGATGTCATGCATGATGCAGTAAAAGGAATAAAGAAAAATAGGAAATTCAGGAAAAACCAGGACCACAGGATCATAAGTCTTCAAAATTACGAGATTGCCATTGCTCAACACTATAAATACCCCCCTAGCTCCTCATTTCGGCACAAGCAAGAAAGAGAGAAAGAAAGAAGTTCTTGAGAGAGAAAGTGAGAGAAAGAAAGAAGTAAGGAAGTTCTGGTGAAGTTGGAAGTAGTAGAGAAGTTCTGAAGCTCCGCTTTTGAGGTAGCAACTATTCCTAGCTCTTATGTAATGTCTTTGTGATTTGTTGTGCTTTTGTTTGGTTGGATTGTTGTCTTATATGTTATGCTTGAAGCTCTATTCCAATGCTATGATCATATATTATTGAATATGGAAGCATGCAGCATACTTATCTGTACACAATCACAAGCAAGCACCGTCACTCTGCATTACATATATTGTTATGATTATTGCTATTGGGATTCTTTTGAATCTCATTCCCAAATATAACATTATAGGGGAGGTTTTGTCAAAATAAAATTTGGAAATCTTAAGAGACGCCGGTAGGCTGCCGAAATTCCGGCAACGAAGACGGGACAAAGAAAGGAACTGATATGTACTGTGTATGTAGGTGCTGTCTAAGGAGGCTGGAAGTGAGTGGACCTAGCAGGTTCATCCAGTCTTTCCTGGGTACTTACGTAGAATGGTAGCTCCTGCGGGAATTATCGAATCGGTACAAGATCGGTTACTTTCTACAGACAGAATGTAGCAGTTATGCTGTCGGAATTATAAACAACGGAAAGTGTAACAGAAATAGGAGAATGGTAATCATGCACTAATATATAACAGTTGATTATTTAATATTAATTGTTATCTGGCATGTATAACTGATATGTGTTGGTTGTATGCATGTGTATGTAAAGACTAAATGCTGAAAATAGGCTCAGTGAATAGTAATTCGTGAAGACCTATTCATGTTTGATAAAATATTAAAAATAGCAAATGATTGAATTAATGTACGAAATTTTTAGGGTAAAAAGTATACATACTAAGATTTGATTTTGTATATAGAGTTCCTCATTTGGATGTATACACGAAAAGATATAAATTGTTAAAGTTGGGACCAGAATGCTGGATTCAGGAGAAAGTCATTGGATGAACAGTAAGATTGAAACGTTGACCCACGTTGAATTTGTCAAGGATTTGTCAACCAATGATTTTTCCCTGAAATATACTTAAGTTATATTCATGTAGCAATTTGAACCACTTCATTTCAATTTTTCTAGAATTAGTTATGAATTTTCAAAGTCAGGTCACTCAACTGGAATTTGCCACAGTGAACAGTACCCGATATGAATAAAATTCCAGATTAAGAGTTTAGACTTCAATGACTCTGAAAGTGGTTCTAAGTGCTACTGAATGGTCCCTAAGATGTATAAAAATAAGGATTTAACATTTATCGATAAGCAAACTGGGACTGAATGAGCCCAGATGGCATCACTCAGAGGCCCATAATGACACCAATTGAGGCTAGGCCAATGATATCAGTTCATTGGGGAAAAGGGCTAGTGTCCAGAAGTTTGCAGAAATGTGCGAAATTACGAAAATGCCCATGTGTTGTACTAATGAACAAGAGATGAATGGAGGGCATTTTGGTCATTCTAGATAGGCCAAAATGCCAAGGCAGGTACAGGAGTTAGTCAGTGCCAGTATATGCTCTGATAAGGTACAAAGAGGTGTGAAATGACAATTTTGCCCTTAGGGTCAATATAGGCAAGAAAGGGCACCAAAGGTATTTTGGTTATTCCATAATAGATGGATATCAAATGAAATTTGATAGTAAATTCTTATAATTAATATGATAATTTATGAAATTGACAAAAGTCAAAAAGGAGTCCTGTAGAATTAATTATGAAATTGACGATGGAAAAGGACACCGATAAATGGTTTAAAGGAAATATATGTAATTTTTATCAGGACTTCTGGGTCTCAAAAAATTATGAAACTTTGCAGAGGATTCATTTCATATTAGAATGAATTTCTAAAAATGTTATAGCCATTAAAAGAGGTGTTTAGCATTTATTCCAAGATCAGAGTAGTTTAAGGATATCGGTATAAGGAAGTGCATTAGGATTTGTTCCAAGTAGCTATTGGACCTAAAAGAGACCCAACATTTCGTCCTAGGGCAGACCAATAAGTCCCAAAAGTTGTCTTGGAGCCTAAGTCCAATAAAGAATAATTTATGGATTTTTTGAAAAGAAAAAAAGGAATAAAGTAAGAATTATGATTTGCACATGGTGGGACCCACAAGGCTTTCCACATGGTATCCAAGACAAGGGGGAGGAGAAGATTTTTTTCATGTGATTTTATCTCAACTTGGCTTGGTGGGCAAGACAAGATTCAAGGTGCAATCTTGGCTATTAGATCAAATAGTAACCAAAGCAATCTTGGCCATCCATTTTCCATGGAATTTTTCTATAAATCCCCCACCAATTCTGCATAAACCGTAGCTCATGGAACCCTTGGGGAACCTCTTGCAAAATGAAAACTCAAGCCAAGACAAAGAAGAATCCAAGGTCCAAAGTTAAAGTAAGCTAGAGATTAAAGGTAGGCAATCTATCATAGCTTAGTTTCCTTTGATTTGGGAGCTTGAACTTAGCCTTTTCATGGAAGAAAGATGAGTTTTCTCTAAGGTTTATATGCTGTCCAAAACCTTAGATGAAAGAAGAAAGAAGAGATTAAAGTTAGAGTTGTGAGATTAAAGTTTAAACAAGCTAACTAGATGATTGGTTGTTGAATCAAGTTGATATTCTTGGCTTTGCCATGGAGGAAATATTTTGGTTTGCACTGTTCATAATAGAAAGAGATGGAATTTCAATGATCTAATGCTTCCATTGAGTTTATATGATGATTTTGTGTAGGATTGGGTAGGTTTTGAGCCTTGGAAGCATTGGAATTGAAAGTTGTAATGTTTGGAATTCTTCTCTGTTACTGTTCACTCCCACAAACAGTGATTGGAATCTCATGATTTTGATGCTTCCAATGGTTTTAAAATGAAAAGTTGTGTGGGGTAAAGTAGAGAAACAAGCATGGGAAGCATTGGAATCAAGATGAGAATTTTTGGAAGAATTGTGCATATTTTCCAAATCTGTACAGAGTACATAGGAGCTAGAATTTCATTATTCTAAGCTCATAAATGGATTTAAAAGGTGAAATTGTGAAGGGTAAGGTCAAGACATCAATTGATTCAAAGGCCAAGGCAATTGGTAAACGTTAGAGGAAGTTATGTTAGTTAAATGTTCAAGAGAGATAGTCTTGAATAATGCCTGAGTTCATGGTTCTAATGAATTATGTGATGAATATGAATGTGCTTAGGACCTTGCAACATCCAAGAAGATGTTGAGAAGTGGTTGACCGAAAGGTTTCATGGTTGGAAAGCTTAGGGAGCAAGTGCAAGAATAAGGAAGAAAGCTTAAGTTCAAGGTAGTGGACTTACCTCTTTTTGTGCTTGATGTGGTATGCTTATGTGTTGACATGTATATGATATTTGAATGATGTTGTGACATGAGAAAAGATGTTGAATATGTTTTGAAGAACATGTTTCCCATGGCCATGCATTTTTATGCAAAGTTTATAGCATGATGGCATGTCACTAATTAAAGAAAGTTTAATGAAATTACATATCATGCATTAGCATCCTTCTTGCATATTTAAGTGGTAATGTTTGCTACTGAGATTTCCTAGAATCTCACCCTCCCACAACCAACCAATTTAGATCAAGCATGATGAAAAATGTATGCATGGAGAAGAGCTAAAGAATGGAGGAAAGAAAGTGAACAATTTGATACTTTCACTTATGATGTATGGTTTGTTCCAATTATGTAAAGTGTGTAATTATGTGATGGAAATGTATGAAATAATTCTAGAATATGTCCATGATGTATATAAATGCATGAGAGACCAAAGAGATGGTTTATGCATGTTGGAGCAATTATTGAGAATTAAAGAAAGGAACCTGAAATTGTAAAAACGTAGGTCCTAAAGCAGTTTTGTTGTGGCTTCAGTTTGACATAGCAAATGAAAGAATTAACTCACAAAATTTTATGAGCTTAAAGTACACATATGGATATTTAAATCCATATGTAATACGTCTCATTTGTATAAGGGAACCAAGAGAACAAATTTTCCAAAGTTGGGGACCAGAATCTGTTTCCAGGATTTTTGACCAAATGAACAGTAAACTTTGACGAATAAACTGTATTAATTGGCTAAGTATTTGGTCATGAAATTATTTTTCCCTTAAACTTCAAGATGTTATATTTGAGTATAATTTTGAACCACTTCATTTCAATGTTTCTAGTATTAATTATGATTTTTCAAAATTCACCACCTAATCTAGAATACCATATGAGCAGTAACTCGCCAAGAGTAAAAATTCCAGATTTAGCTAATGGACTTCCAAAGTCTTGTAAGTGGTTCTAAATGCTACCGAATGGTACCTAAGACGTACGAAAGTAAGGATGTTTCACCATTCTCTTTCACTTGATATTTCCTTCATTTCAAACCCAAAAGACCTATTGATTCTTTGCATGAATGCTGTATAGTTGAGGAGATTTAGAGCCATTACAAGCATATGGTAGGGTGTTTGCCAAATTGAATTTGAGTGAAAGAACCCTAACAATGAGGTTAGAGAGCTAAACACTTACATCCTTATAGAGAATCTGTTACACTCATACATTTAAGGTTGATTTCATCTAATAGTTAATTACTTGGCAAAAGATGGTTGATTAATTGTCTCAAGGTTTTACTATTGATTATTGTGTTCTCTCGGATTTGCCAACATTAGTTTATGTGTGATTCATTTCTTTATCCAGGAGTGCAGAGATTCAAGTGTGGGGGAATTGATAGGATACAAATTGTATATAGTTTCTTTGACATTTTCAAGGGCTTTGTGACACTTACTATTCATTTTATGCCTATAATTTTGCTTTATGGTAATACATGATTGTGTATGGTAATGTGCTTACTAAAGGGTAAAATGGTAAATTAACTATTCCAAACTGTATATATGTGGTTCTTTAATTAGCTTGGTCTTTATAGTGATCTTTGATTTTGATTTACAGGTATTTTGGAAGAGAATTAAGGACCCAACGTGAAGCAGAGAAGGAACAACTAGACAAAGAGGACCTGAATTGTGAAAGTCAGTTTCTGTGATACATTTTAGTCATGCTTGGATGTATCTTGTATTTGCTCTTATGAGCCTCCTCTAAAATCTTTTCTCTTAAGTCACCTACTTTAGGAATATATGTTCTACCTCTAAACTGCAACAATCCACTTATAGAAGTTCCAAAGTTCTTCGTTTCTGCCTTCAACATTTTGTCTTTGAAGATCTCAGCTAAATAATCATGTGTTTGTGTTTCCCTGATCTCTTCATTGAGTAGAGCGGTTACTTAGGTTTTTCCTTATGTATCTATCACTTGCATCTGGTACAAAGGACACCAATCTCTGAATTTCTCTAATAGTCGATGCTCTTTGATCATTAGTGAAGCTACTTGTACAACTTTTCTACTCAAAGTATCTGCCACCACATTAGCTTTGTATGGATGGTATTTGATTTGTAGATCATAATCTTTTAGTAACTCCATCCATCTACGTTGTCTAATATTTAACTCCTTTTGATCATACAAATACTTGAGACTTTTGTGATCATAATACAACTCAATGGTTGTCCCATACAGATAATGCCTCTATATTTTGATAGCATAAACTATTGCTGCCAACTCCAAATCATGAGTAGGGTAACTTTCTTCATGAGGCTTAAGTTGTCAAGAAGCATATGAAGGGAATTGGAAGACACGCAGCGGAAATTAACTTTAAAAATTTTTCCATTCCCAGCCAGGATCTACCGAATGTGTTTAAGTCAAGGAGAAAGAAGTGTTACCTTCGGTACTCGAGCTTTGGTCGCGACCTCAGTGTCCACTAGTCGCGACTCCTCGCCTCTGGAACATTCAGTCGCGACCTCCTCAGCTTCTAGTCGCGACCTGTAGCCTCTGGAGTTTGTAGTCGCGACCTACTCTGCTTCTAGTCGCCACCTGTCGCCTCTCGAGCTTTTAGTCGCGACCTCTTCAACTTCAAGTCGCGACCTGTCTCCTCTTTTCGGATTTCTGACGTTCAGATGCCCGTTTGGTCGCGACCTAAGTGTGTTCTGGTCGCGACCTTTCTTCGTGTCTGGCCGTATCGTAGAAGTTGACAGCTCAGATCGGCTTCCTCTACCGGTATCCACACGAATAGCGTTCCAATTGTGAACGACGTGCTAACGCCTCTTGTCCCTCTAGGGCTTTCTGGAGATTCCGTCCTCACCATCTCTATTTCGGTAGTTTCTTATCTGCAAACCTTTTGCACTCTCCCTGCCCCCTTTTCTCACGACTGAATGTGTGTGAAGAGATCTGTAGAACCCTAGCCCCTAATGTCAAATATATAGGAAGCTATCGGGCTTCTAATAGGGCCGGGCTTCAGAATTAATCTTATATTAATTCTGAATTAATACAATATCATATATTGCATAATTTAATAAGAAACTAATTAAATAAATATGGTTTATATTAAATCCGTCCCACAGATTTAATTCACCTATTTATTTAATTTAAAATAAAGATAAGACAGAATTATATTTGATTTATTCTTATAAATCAAATTTGAGATATCTTATCAATTTGAATTTCAAATTCAAATAGATCATATCCATTTAAATTCAAATTCAAAAGTGATAAAAATTTAATTTATCCTTATAAATTAAATCTTACAAATATCTCTTATATTATATATAATATATATATACTAATTTATATATATATATAATATATATCCACCCTAGATTATTCATTGAATCTAGACATCTCTTAGATTCAATGAATCTGGACATCATAACTCGCATTGGGCTATTTTGTGTGCGACCCTGTAGGCCCATATGAAGTTGGCAGTGGCCCAGTTACTATACTGACCCACAAGTCGTAAGCGGTCTCTAGCAAGGCATTACGACTACTAAAAACATATGAGGATCGATAAACGATGTAACCTTTCATACAACCATATCACGTCCCTTTTGTCACACGATATTTCGGTCAAGGATGAGGCATGGTGAACGTCATCCTCCTGTTCCTGACCGTTACTTTCTCGATCCCTGAGTAGTCTGAATATAGAAATGGAACTACCCTTCCATTCTAGTATGGCCATACATTTCTCAGACTCACTCATCGAGGGGCCCAGTAATATCTCTCTACGAATGTGAGGGACAAATTCCATCTTGACCATTCATATTCCTCCGCATGAAAAACCACTAAGCCCGAGCATAGCCTTTATGATCACTCGGTCAAAAGTGACTTTTGACTAGGTCAAAGCTGAGCGTTTGTCATGTAGGAATCCATGATGATCTCAGGTCAAAGGGCATAGTGACATGGCTTGTATATGAGAGAAACTTATGACTTAACCCATGCAGCTCTCTCATAGCGGGTCGGTCCAACACCCTGTACTCTTACATGTGCTTATGACTTTGATTTATATCTCTATATATCTTCAAAGTCATACTGGTCTTATTTCATCTCTGTTCCCGCATAGATGACTGACCAGGGACATTTAGGATAAAATCACTAGTTATCCAAGGAATGTCATCATAGTAAACATGCAAATAATATGATAACATGATACAATGATTGGCCCCTAGGGCACAATTTCCAACATCCTCCCACTTGCACTAGGAACAATCTTTAATTTGTCTCAATCCTATTGACCTAACATGACGCTCATGTTTTGCCTGGACAAGCGGTTTAGAGGATCAGCATCATTGTCTTCTCTTGCTACCTTGCATATTTTTATATCACCTCTATCATTGATTTCTCTGATGAGATGAAATCGCCTGAGTATATGCTTGGTCCTTTGATATGACCAAGGCTCTTTGGCCTGTGCAATGTCACTACTATTGTCACAGAACAAAGTTATTGGATCTGAGATGGTCGATACCACCCCTAGTTCAGTAATGAACTTCCTGATCCAAACGGCCTCCTTAGCTGCATCAGATGCTGCTATATACTCGGCTTCCGTTGCAGAATCTGCTACAGTGCTCTGCTTAGAGCTCTTCCAGCTTATTGCTCCATTATTTAGGAGAAATATGTATCCAGATTGCGATTTCTGGTCATCCTGGTCAGTTTGGAAACTTGCATCTGTGTAACCAGTTACAGAGAGCTCGTCATCCAATCCACCATAGACCAAGAATAAGTCCTTAGTCCTTCTTAAGTACTTAAGGATATTCTTGACAGCAGTCCAATGGCCCTCACCGGGGTCCTGTTGATATCTGCTAGTCATACTTAAGGCAAACGAGACATCCGGTCGAGTACATAACATGGCGTACATGATAGATCCTATGGCCGAGGCATATGGAATCTTACTCATGCGACCTCGCTGATCTGGTGTACTAGGACACAAATCCTTGCTGAGGTGAATACCATGAGACTTGGGTATGAAACCCCTCTTTGATTCCTGCATACTGAACCTATGCAGTATCTTGTCTATATATGTGCTCTGACTCAGTCCTAGAAGCCTTTTAGATCTATCTCTATAGATCCTAATTCCTAGGATGTAGGTGGCTTCACCCAAGTCTTTCATCGAGAAAGATTTTCCTAACCAAGACTTAACAATCTGCAAGGTAGGAATGTCATTCCCAATGAGTAGGATGTCATCGACATAGAGTACCAAAAACACAACTGTGCTCCCACTAACCTTTTTGTACACACAAGGTTCATCAATGTTTTGAAGAAATCCAAACTCTTTGTCTACTTCATCAAAACGATGATTCTAACTCCGAGATGCTTGCTTCAGTCCATAAATGGACCTTTGAAGCTTGCACACCTTACCAGAGTCCTCAGAACGCACAAAACCTTCAAGTTGTGTCATGTACACATCCTCAAGGAGCTTTCCATTAAGGAAGGCTGTCTTGACGTCCATCTGCCATATTTCATAGTCATAATATGCTGCAATGGCAAGGAGGATTCTGATTGATTTGGCCATTGCAACTGGGGAAAAGGTCTCATCATAGTCCACACTATGAGTTTGAGTAAATCCTTTTGCAACCAGTCGTGCCTTGAAGACATTTACATTGCCATCCATGTCGGTTTTCTCTTTAAAAACCCACTTGTACCCAACGGTTTTTACACCTTCAGACGGGTCCACTAAGGTCCATACCTTATTGTCGTACATGGATTGCATCTCAGACTTCATGGCATTAAGCCATTTTTCAGAGTTTGGTCCCACTATAGCTTCTTGATAGGTAGTGGGCTCATTATGCTCAATGAGCAACACATCACGACTATCAGAAATCAGAAATCCATATCTCTGAGGCTGAAGTCGTGCCCTATTAGATCGCCTTGGGCCTTGCGTGACTTGAGGAGTCTCAACAACTTCTTGTGAGTCTTCTCTACTTTCCATCTCTAGTTCTGTGGCGTCTTGTGGCTTTCGAACTTCTTCGAGGTGTACCTTGCTCCCAGTGGTTTTTTGAGAGATAAATTCTCGTTCTAGAAAGATACCATTTCTGACAACAAACACTTTGTTATCAGTGGGGTTGTAGACATAATATCCCTTGGTTTCCTTAGGATATCCCACAAAAAGGCACTTTGAAGATTTGGGCGCTAACTTATCTGAGGCTTGTTGCTTAACATAGACCTCACATCCCCAAATCTTGAGAAAAGACAAACTAGGTTTCCTCCCGTCCATATCTCATACGGAGTCTTTTCAACTGCCTTAGATGGAACACGATTCAGTGTGAACGCAGCTGTCTCTAGGGCGTGGCCCCAAAAGGATGGTGGAAGATCTGTTCGACTCATCATGGATCGAACCATATCCAATAGTGTTCGATTCCTCCGTTCAGAAACCCCATTCCATTGTGGTGTTCCTGGAGGAGCCAATTGTGAAACTATTCCACAATTCCTAAGATGATCGATAAACTCTTGGCTCAAATATTCACTACCTCGATCAGATCGAAGGGCTTTAATTGTTTTACCAAGCTGGTTTTGTACTTCATTTTGAAATATCTTGAACATTTCAAAAGATTCGGATTTATGTTTCATTAGATAGACGTAGCCATATCTACTGAAATCATCTATGAATGTAATGAAGTACGAATAACCTCTTCTGGCATTTGTATTCATCGGTCCACACACATCTGTATGTATGTGGCCCAACAAATCAGTGGCCCTCTCACTGTGCCCAGTGAAAGGCGACTTTGTCATCTTTCCTAACAAACAAGATTCGCAAGTATCATATGATTCAAAATCAAATGAGTTGAGAAATCCATCTTGATGGAGTTTAGAAATGCGTTTCTCATTTATGTGGCCTAGACGACAGTGCCAGAGGTACGTCGGATTCAAATCATTTGGTTTGATCCTTTTGGCAGTTATGTTATAGATATTTCCATGATTGGGTTGTTCCAAATTTAATATGTAATGATCAACATGCAAATCACCATGAGCATAGAAAATATCATTACGATAAATAGAACATTTACCATTCCCAGAAATGGAAGTGTAACCTTCCTTATCCAAATAAGAAAGAGAAACAATGTTACTACTCAAAGCAGGAACATAATAGCAATTGTTCAAAACTAACAAAAGCCCAGTGGGCAGAACTAATTCATAAGTGCCTACAGCTAGAGCAGCAACCTTTGCTCTATTTCCAACTCGTAGGTCAACTTCGCCCTTTTTCAGCTTTCTACTGTCCTTTAGGCCCTGCACATTTGTACAAATGTGAGAACCACATGCAGTATCTAATACCCATGTAGTGGAAGTAGAGAGATGAATGTCTATAACATAAATACCTGAAGTGATAGCCCCGCTATCCTTCTTGTTCTTTCTCAGATCTTCAAGGTAGAGTTTGTAATTCCTCTTCCAATGACCCGGTTCATTGCAGAAGAAGCAAACTCCTTCCTTTGGAGGCTTTGCCTTCTTTGGTGCAGGCTTGGTTTCGGGCTTGCCTGACTCTTTGGTCTTACCAGATGAGCCATGACCCTTCCCCTTGCCCTTGCCTTTCTTTTTCATACCCTTTCCTTTCTGAACCATCAAAACAGTACTGGGCTTTTTCTTAACAGTCGGCTCAGCAGTTTTAAGCATCCCATGCAGTTCAGAAATAGATTTCTCCATGTTGTTCATGTTGTAGTTCATGACAAACTGGTCATAACTTTCCGGGAGTGAGTTCAAGATCAAATCTGTAGCTAACTCCTGACTTATGGGAAATCTAAGCCTCTCAAGGTGATCTATGTACCCTTTCATCTTTAAGACATGAGTACTCACTGATGCACCTTCAGCCATCTTGCAGGAATGTAAGGCCTTAGTGGTCTCATACCTCTCTTGCCTTGCCTGTTGCTGGAATATTTCCTTAAGATGCACAATCATCTCATAAGCCTCTATGTGTTCCAGATCTCTTTGAAGCTCCGGAACCATAGTGGCAAGCATCAAGCATCCCACATCAACAGAGTCTTCCTTATGCTTCGCATAAGAATCTCTCTGAGCTCTAGGAGCATTGGCTGCTGGCTCCTCAGGAATGGGTTGATCTAGGACATATGCCTTTCTTTCCTGCTTGAGAACAATTCTCAAGTTCCTGAACCAGTCAAGAAAGTTTGTCCCATTGAGTTTGTCCTTCTCAAGGACAGATCGCAACGATAATGTAGCAGTATTACTAGTCGTCATGATTCTACAATTAAAATATGCAAGCGAATTAGCAATCTCCCACTGAATAAAACAACCCTCAATGTAATAATTAGTGGGCTAAGATCCATATTTGGCTTAAACTTGAGTCCGCTTTGGCAGGGCGATCAACTTTAAGTTATTTAGGTAGGTAACAACTTTACCAATTACATCACATGTAACTCTTAGATGTTTATGGGATTCCATCATCATATGATCCGGCATGTTTTAATCCCATCTAATGCCTTGAGACCCAAAACCGTTTTGATAATCTCAATTAAGTCAAACAATAACAAACATAAGAGTAGCATCATTACTCTTGCTTATCTCCCCAAGATAACTCAAATGCACCCACTTTGGTGGACCTACAAATGAGCGATCGAGGTTTTGACAAGTGTTCATTAATTGACGGCATATGACTTAAGATTGCTTTTAGAGGGTTTAATTAATTATCTGGTTTATAAGATGCATGTATCGCGGTTGTATCTCATACAAGTATTATGCATATAAAACATACATGCAGTGATCTAATCAAAAGATGCATAATCTTAAACGTGATACAATATGGCTCACCTATCCTAAGTCCCCTCAAGCCAATGAGAGGAGCTCTCTAATTAGAATAGGAAAAGTACATAAGGAAACCTCGTTTTAACATTCGAGGGGAGTGAGATGAGAAGAGAATGTACAACGAGAGTCATTAGAGGAAGGCACGACACGCAGGCCGTATTTAGAAAAATTACAACACTTGTAATCTAGAGCCATATTGTTCACCATACCCAAACATTCAAGAATCAAAATTCATACTATTTGAAGGGCAATAAATGTTTCAAAACATTCATATATCAGGAAAGTCAATACATATTACGATTATGTTGCGCTACGATTAAATAGCCACGGCGGTCCCGCTAGCCGGTTAGCGGGCGGGGTGTGGGGCAGCGCCCCAAGGAAATTTTTTTTCTTTTTTTTTTTCATAAATAATCAAGAATCTTAATTCTATTTCCTTTAGACCCCATCAATATTAATTGATCAAATCAATTAACATACACCACCGATTTCAATTTCCTTTTAGATTCCGTATATGTCATACATAAAGAGATTCCATATATGTCATACATATCTCGCATGTTATCATATAATCAGCTAAGAAGTCTAACATACATCACATGTATCAACAATCAAACCTAACTTAAACACAAAACGGCATGCCTCTGATACCACTGAAGGGAATTGGAAGACACGCAGCGGAAATTAACTTTAAAAATTTTTCCATTCCCAGCCAGGATCTACCGAATGTGTTTAAGTCAAGGAGAAAGAAGTGTTACCTTCGATACTCGAGCTTTGGTCGCGACCTCAGTGTCCACTAGTCGCGACTCCTCGCCTCTGGAACTTTCAGTAGTGACCTCCTCAGCTTCTAGTCGCGACCTGTCGCCTCTGGAGTTTGTAGTCGCGACCTACTCTGCTTCTAGTCGCGACCTGTCGCCTCTGGAGCTTTTAGTCGCGACCTCTTCAACTTCACGTCGTGACCTGTCTCCTCTTTTCGGATTTCTGACGTTCAGATGCCCGTTTAGTCGCGACCTAAGTGTGTTCTGGTCGCGACCTTTCTTCGTGTCTGGCCGTATCGTAGAAGTCGACAGCTCAGATCGGCTTCCTCTACCGGTATCCACACGAACAGCGTTCCAATTGCGAAGGACGTGCTAGCGCCTCTTGTCCCTCTAGGGCTTTCTGGAGATTCCGTCCTCACCGTCTCTATTTTGGCAGTTTCTTATCTGCAAACCTTTTGCACTCTCCCTGGCCCCTTTTCTCACGACTGAATGTGTGTGAAGAGATCTGTAGAACCCTAGCCCCTAATGTCAAATATATAGGAAGCTATCGGGCTTCTAATAGGGCCGGGCTTCAGAATTAATCTTATATTAATTCTGAATTAATACAATATCATATATTGCATAATTTAATAAGAAACTAATTAAATAAATATGGTTTATATTAAATCCGTCCCACAGATTTAATTCACCTATTTATTTAATTTAAAATAAAGATAAGACAGAATTATATTTGATTTATTCTTATAAATCAAATTTGAGATATCTTATCAATTTGAATTTCAAATTCAAATAGATCATATCCATTTAAATTCAAATTCAAAAGTGATAAAAATTTAATTTATCCTTATAAATTAAATCTTGCAAATATCTCTTATATTATATATAATATATATATACTAATTTATATATATATAATATATATCCACCCTAGATTATTCATTGAATCTAGACATCTCTTAGATTCAATGAATCTGGACATCATAACTCGCATTGGGCTGTTTTGTGTGCGACCCTGTAGGCCCATATGAAGTTGGCAGTGGCCCAGTTACTATACTGACCCACAAGTCGTAAGCGGTCTCTAGCAAGGCATTACGACTACCCAAAACATATGAGGATCGATAAACGATGTAACCTTTCATACAACCATATCACGTCCCTTTTGTCACACGATATTTCGGTCAAGGATGAGGCATGGTGAACGTCATCCTCCTGTTCCTGACCGTTACTTTCTCGATCCCTGAGTAGTCTGAATATAGAAATGGAACTACCCTTCCATTCTAGTATGGCCATATATTTCTCAGACTCACTCATCGAGGGGCCCAGTAATATCTCTCTACGAATGTGAGGGACAAATTCCATCTTGACCATTCACATTCCTCCGCATGAAAAACCACTAAGCCCGAGCATAGCCTTTATGATCACTCGGTCAAAAGTGACTTTTGACTAGGTCAAAGCTGAGCATTTGTCATGTAGGAATCCATGATGATCTCAGGTCAAAGGGCATAGTGACATGGCTTGTATATGAGAGAAACTTATGACTTAACCCATGCAGCTCTCTCATAGCGGGTCGGTCCAACACCCTGTACTCTTACATGTGCTTATGACTTTGATTTATATCTCTATATATCTTCAAAGTCATACTGGTCTTATTTCATCTCTGTTCCCGCATAGATGACTGACCAGGGACATTTAGGATAAAATCACTAGTTATCCAAGTATTGTCATCATAGTAAACATGCAAATAATATGATAACATGATACAATGATTGGCCCCTAGGGCACAATTTCCAACAGCATATGCTACTACTTGATTTTGCTGCATAAGAACACATCCTAATCCTTCCTTACTAGCATCAGTGTAAACTACTTAAGTTTGAGTAGGATCTAGAATAATCATCACAGTAGACATTAACTTCTACTTTAGTTCCTGAAAACTTGCCTCATATTTCTCATTGCACTGAGATGGTTGACCCTTTCTAGTAAGCTTGGTCAATGGAAGAGTAGTCCAAGAAAAGTCCTTAATAAATCGTCTGTAGTACCCAGTTAAGCCTAGGAAACTTCTAATTTCTGTTACTGACTTTGGTTGTTCCTAGTTTAAGACTGCCTCTACTTTGCTGGGATCAACAGCCACTCCATCTTGCAAAATAATGTGGCCAAAGAATTTAAATTCTCTAAGCCAGAATCCACACTTGCTTAGCTTGGCATATAACTGCTTTCCTTTTAAAGTACCAAGGACCATCCTCAGATATCGTACATGTTCTTCTGGAGTCTTTGAATAGACTAGAATATTTTCTATGAAAACTACTACAAACTGGTCTAGATAGGGCCTAAACATTCGATTCATATAATCCATGAATATGGCATGTGCATTTATCAGTCCAAATAGCATTACCAAGAATTCATAATGTCCGTATCGAGTTCTGAAAGCCATCTTTGAAATATCTTTCTCCTTAATCTCAATTAATGATAACCTAATCTCATATTGATTTTGGAGAATACTTTAGCACCAACTAGTTGATCTAGAAGATCATTAATTCTAGGAAGAGGATATTTATTCTTGATAGTAATCTTATTCAACTCTCAATAGTCTATTCACAATATGAGACTACCATCTTTCTTCTTGATAAATAGTACTGGAGAACCATATGGCGAGACACTGGGTCTGATGAAACCCTTCTCAAGCAACTCTTCAATTTAATTCTTAAGCTCTACCATCTCATTAGGAACCATTATATAAGGGGCCTTGGATATTGGTCCTACCTCAGGTACGATATCAATCAAAAACTCCACTTCATGTTCTAGTGGTAGTCCTTTAAGATCTATGGGAAATGCTTTAGGAAATTCAATGACTATCAGAACATTCCTGAATCCCTTCTTCAACCTCAACTTGCATTGAGAAGAATACTACATACCCTTGACAACCCCTACATAGGAATTTGTCCGCTTGGGCCTCAGTTATAAAGTTTAACTTAATGTCAGTATATGAACTCATTTCTATCTGAGGAAGGATTTTGTTCTTGCTATCAAGGAGTACATTTTGGGAAGACAACTAGTTTAGACCAATAATGACATCAATATTATGGAACAACATGCATATCAGGTCTAATGTAGTGTAACAATACTCATACTGGATAAAATAGTTCAAACATGTATGTTGTAACATCCCAATTTTTGGGTCTAGTTGAACTGGGAAGTAGTTTGATATGGGCAGGCTGCTAAACCCGTAGTCCTAGGGTAGTAATCTGATATGGGCAGATTATTTACCTGTATTTTGTAGGATCCGTTGGATGAGCTAAGTCCTTCAGGATGTAAAGATGAGTTAAGTCTTTAACCTACAAGATCGAGACAGTTCATCTAGGTTCAAAATGAGGAATGTGAGGAATGTCCTAAGTCTTAAGCCTAGGAATTTTGCAGGTAGCTTGATATAGGCTGGCTCCTGTGTAAGATAACCTGTTGTGGGCGGGTTGTCGAGCCTTTCAATTAATGAGGACTCCCGAAGAGTTAAGGGATGAGTTATTGAAAGAGAATTTCTAGAACTTAAGATGAGGGATAAGAAGGAAGTGAGATAAGATAAACCCCAGAATTATGCTAAGATTCTGTGGGGTGAAATATGAAAGAAATGGACACTACTTGTGAGAAAAGTAGAGTTGTCCATGGGAAAGATGTAAAGTGACTTTTGGTCGCGACGAGGAAGTGTCTTGGTCGCAACTCTTATTGGCAGAGAGGATTGGTCGCGACGTATATGTATGTGGTGTCGCAACTAATGAGTAGAATAAGCCTGGTTGCGACTAAAATGAGTTGTGGTCGCGACGATAGCATGTTGTGGTCGCGACGATAAGAGGTTGTAGTCGCGACTAGTGCACACAGAAGCGTGAGGTCGCGACAAGAGGATGTTGAGGTCGCGACTAGTGACTAAAGTGGCGCTAAGCGTATGGGCCAAGAGTGGTGAAGGTCCAAGAGAGATAGTTACCCGGTTAGAGATAGACCGGAGGCAGGAGGCCAGATACAGGAAAGGTTATCTGGAGACCATGAGATAGACTGATAAGGTATCCTCATGGGACCCACAAGATGCCATAGGGCATTAAAGTAATGGTTCAGTAAAGTAAAGATACTCGGTTGACACGATAACCGAGGAGGCACGGAAACCGAGGAGGTGATCAGATAAGTCTGGGACTTATCTGGATGGCATTGGGAAGCGTGCAAGGTCTCTTCTAGTTGCCACATGGCATTAGTCTGGAGAAAGCAGATAAAGTTGAGGACACGCATTACGAGGCAGGAGACTGGACCGGTGAGTCAGCATGCTGAGTCAGCTGCTGAGGTGTCCGGGGAATTTAGCATGTGATAAATGTGGTGCTGAGGTGTCCCGGTGAGTTGGCACTGATGATGCAGTAAAAGGAAATTAAGGAAAATAGGAAAATCCAGGAAAAACCAGGACCGCAGGATCAAAGTTCATGGTAATTACAGAATTGCCATTGAAGCCTATTATAAATACCCCCTCCCCTCATTCCATTCTTGCATCACGCATGGAGAGGAGAATGAGAGAGAAAGAAGAGAGGGAAAGGGAAGGAAAGGAAGAGAGAAAGGAGAAAGGAAGTAAGGAAGTTCTGGCGGAGCTGGAAGCAGAATAGAGATAGTAGGGTTCTGCTGAGCTAGCCAGGTAGTAACTAATCCTAGCTTCTATGTAATGGCTTTGTGATTTGATGTGCTATTGTTTGGTTGGATTGTTGTCTTATATGTTATGTCTGAAGCTCTGCTGTAATGCTATGGTCATATGTTATTAAGCATGGAAGCACGCAGCATACTTATCTGTACACAATCACAAGCAAGCACTGTCACACTGCATTACATATATTGTTATGATTGTTGCTACTGAGATTCCCCCGAATCTCATCCCCATCCATAACCCATTACAGGGAGGTTATGCTGAAGTGGATTTTGAGAATCCTATGAGACGCCGTTATGCTGCCAAAGTAAAGACTGAACATCAGTATATGATAAGTACTGTGTACGTAGTGCTGTCTAAGGAGGCTAGAAGTGAGTGGACCTAGCCGGTTCATCTAGTCTTTCCTGGGTACTACGTAGAATGGTAGTTCTCATGAGGGGATTACCGAATTAGTACAGTTCAGTTCTTTCTACAGATAAAGCGTAGCGGTTATGCTGCCGGAGTTTAGGCAGAAAGAGATGTAATAGAGATAGCAAGATTATGTATATGTCTTGTTGTGTATGCCATGCTGTATGACATTATGTTATTCAATGATAAGTATTGTTTGGCATATTCAATTTATGTATGGTAAATTAAGGGGAAATTCGCAGGTCCTGAGGTAGCAGTGTTCTGACCTCAGTTTGACCTAGTAAACGAAGGAGTTTGGCCACGAAATTCGGTGTGCTAGTAGTACACATCTGGGGCATTCCGTGGATAGGTAATAAGAGACATTTGGATGTGTAGAATGAGATTAATTAATTTTCAAATTAAAGGTCCAGAATAAGGAACTTAAGAGTAAAATTTTGAATTTCTGGGCTTAAGTTAAGATATATCAAGCTAATATTGCTTCCGCAAGTGTACTCTGAGGAGTCTAAGGGAGGATGTTTCATATGTTCAGTAATTACTTTAGATCTAGTAGGAATAGAAACACATATATTGAAACATCCTCCCTTAGACTCCTCAGAGTACACTTGCGGAAGCAATATTAGCTTGATTATATCTTAACTTAAGCCCAGAAATTCAAAATTTTACTCTTAAGTTCCTTATTCTGGACCTTTAATTTGAAAATTAATTTATCTCGTTTTACACATCCAAATGAGGCTTATTACCTATCCACATAATGCCCCAGATGTGTACGACTGGCTAGCCAAATTTCATAGCCAAACTCCTTTGTTTACTAGGTCAAACTAAGGTCAAAACACTGCTACCTCAGGACCTGCGAATTTCTCTTTTCATTTCTCATTCGCAAATTGAACATGCCAAACAATATTCATTATTGAATAACAAAATGTCATACAACAAGGCATACACAAAATTCTCATATTTCTATTACATCTTTTCCTGCCCTAATTTCGGCAGCAGAACCGCTACATTCCTTCTATAGAAAGTAACCGATCTTGTACCGATTCGGTAATTCCCGTAGGAACTACCATTCTACGTAAGTACCCAGGAAAGACTGGATGAACCTGCTAGGTCCACTCACTTCCAGTCTCCTTAGATAGCACCTACGTACACAGTACGTATTAGTTCCTTTCTTTGTTCCTTTTTCATTGCCAGAATTTCGGCAGCCTAACGGCATCTCTTATAATTTCCAGATTTTATTTCGACAGAACCTCCCCTGTAATGTTATATATGGGAATGAGATTCAGGGGAATCTCAGTAGTAATAATCATAACAATATATGTAATGCAGAGTGACAGTGCTTGCTTGTGATTGTGTACAGATAAGTATGCTGCGCGCTTCCATACTCAATAACATATGATCATAGCATTGTAATAGAGCTTCAAGCATAACATATAAGACAACAATCTAACCAAACAATAGCACAATAAATCACAAAGCCATTACATAAAAGCTAGGATTAGTTACTACCTCAAAAGCACAACTTCAGAACTTCTCTACTGCTTCCAACTTCACCAGAACTTCCTTTCTTCTTTCTTTCTCTCACTTTCTCTCTCAAGAACTTCCTTCTCACTCTAAAAAGGCTCCTTGGCCATGCATAATGAAGGTAAGGGGAGGTATTTATAGTTTTGGTCAATGGCATTCTTGTAATTTTGAAGCCATCTGATCCTGTGGTCCTGGTTTTTCCGGAATTTCCTATTTTTCTTTATTCCTTTTACTGCATCATGCATGACATCATCTCAAAGCCACCTCATGGGACACCTCATCATGCATATTTCTCACATGGAGAAATTGCAAGCTTCTTGGATACCTCATCAGCTGACTCAGCAGTTCCAGTCCAATCCAGTACCGATCCGGTCCGATTTCCCACAAACTGGACTCACCGGCTAAGATTATGCCACGTGTCCTTAACTTTTCTTCTCCCTCTAAGATGACGCCATGTGGCAACTGGAAGGGACTTTTCACGCCTTCCAATGCAATCCAGATAAGTCCAGGACTCTATCTGATCACCTCCTCGGTTATCGTGCCAACCGAGTAACTTTACTTTATTAAAACAGCATTAAAATAGTATTTTAATGCCACCTTTTCTCACATACTTCATGGGCTACGTTTTTGGGCCTTGGAATATTATCTTGGGTCTCTGATCAATCTCAAGTACTCTAATGGCTCGATTCCCAAGAAACAGCCCTTGGCAAATTACCAAAATACCCCTGGGTGCCCTTTCTTGCACTATTTTAGCCCTAAGGGTAAAATCATCATTTTACACCCTTCTGTACTCTGTCAGGGTATATACTGACTCTAAGTAACTTTATCTGTATATACCTTGGCTTCTGGGCCTGTCCAGAACAACCAAAATGCCCTTCATTCATCTGTTACCCTTTTGTACAACACAGGGGAATTTTCGTAATTTCGCACTTTTCCGGGGTTCTGCCGGACACTGGCCCACCTATCAGTCCAAGTGTCTTACTATGCCTCTGTTGGCGCCATTATTGGGCCTTTCAGGATCCACTACCTTCATGGCACGCATTACGAGGAATCTTGCCCACTTAATGTTTATTGAATATTTTATCTATTATTCACCGTTTATACCCATATCCGGACACCGGCTCCTTCTGTCAGATACACTGGCCTGCGGTGTTCAGACATCCCTGTGAGTCATATCAGTCATCTGACTGAGGTCATCCGAACTCATTCAGTCTCTTTTCAAATACCGATAAATTTCCCTATCGGATACCCGGAGGCCTCACACTCCCGTCTGGATTTTCTGATTTGTGAATAACTTTCTCTACAGGCCTCCTATCGGTATTCTGTCAGTTTCCTGACATCCGCCCCATAAGGACGCATCATCCTGTATTTTCTCACCTAGATCTGAAATCTAGGATATCCGGTATGAATTTTTATAACTTTTGGACGATCAGTCCATTTCTGGCTATCTGGAGTCTTCAAAAATTCCTGTATCAAGCCAGATTACCTAACGTCACTTGCTCTCTCTACCGGTGAAATCTGGGACTGAAATGCTTCCGGACAGTCCAAACCACTTCCGGCCTGACTTTCTTTAATTATACTTTAGCCCCAAGGAACTTTTCTTCTTTTCAATTAAGTCCCTTTTTATTTGGCTAAAATTACATTTAAGGACCCCACCTTTTTGTCTACTTTTCCTTTTTGGCTTTATACTTTCCATAATTGCACTTAAGCCCCTTCATTTTCTTTCTTTTGCAATTTAATCCCTTTCTTTGCATAAATGGCCATCATATCTCTAGAGACTTTCACTTTATCAGTCCCTAGACTTATTTGCAGTTTAGTCCCTAAAAACCCTCTGTATGTTTCGGGGACTTTTGCTCAAAGGGATATTCCTCATATTCCTCATTTTGAACCTAGGTGAACTGTCCCGATTCTGTAGGTTAAAGACTTAACTCATCTTTAAATCCTGAAGGACTTAGCTCATCCCTCGGATTCCTACAAAATACAGGTAAGTGATCCGCCCATATCAGACTACTTCCCAGTTCTCCTAGACCCAAAAATCAGGATGTTACATATATTATATGGCAGAGTACTGATAGGAAGACATAATTTCCCAACACAGTTATATGATATGAATGAAGACCTAATTCACAAGGCAATCATTAACTCTGATCGTACCTTGTATCTTATCACGTGACTGCCGTGCCTCCTCTTAACTAAGGGCAAATACTCTTCCCTATGTCGTGGTCTCAAACCCTCAGCATTATGTAGACTCTCCTTTGAAAAATATCCTAGTCTGCCGTAGTTGTAGCACACATTCTGACCAGCTAAACATGGCCTATTTCCATGATTCCTGGCACACTTATCACATTCTCTTGTTAGAGAATAGTAGCTTGTTCTTCCTTGCCATGCTCCTTTCTTAAACCCTTTACCAAAGTTTAACCTTTTCTGCTTCTGTTAAAATTGTTCCCCTGACTTGAGGTCCCTACTGGACTGAATTTGACTACTGACCCCTCATTTTTTAGGATTGTTCAGGTTGTCATTCTATGATTCAAACTATTCTCAATGATACAATAAGCCTCCACTACTTCATTAAATATTTGTAACTGTCTAGGAATAATTCTTTCTTTTAGGGTTAAGTTCAATCCCTTGATCAAATTCTTTGTTGTCCACCTCTCGTTGACTTGTTCAAGGTAGGTAGAATAGTGGGAAAGACAGATGAACTTTGCTAGATATTCATCGAATGGCTCCCTTTCACCCTGACGTAGGGTTAAGAACTCGGCTTCCTTCTCATCTCAAATGGAAAGGGGAAGTATTTCTCATAGAATTGTTCTAAAAATACTTCCCAAGTAATCAGAGTCTCATGGGCTTGCAGAATAATTTTTGCGTTCCTCTACAATCTATCTGCATCTTTCTATAACTTATAGATTGCCATATGGGGTTTATACTCTGATAGATAATTCAAAATCCTGAAGATCTTCTCCAATCTATTTACCCATTCCTCAACCACTTGTACATCAAAAGTTCTATCAAAAGAAGGAGGACTTTGTTGATAGAACATTGTAATCTACTGCTGGATGTCCCCTACATCTATAGCAGGTCCTGTCGGCCTCACAGGCTATGTCTGTTTAGGTACTGGCTGTTATCCTACGGTTACTTGTACCTCAGGTTGTTGTTGTTGTTGCATATTTGCTATTACAGCTACGACTACTGCCGTAATGCCTATATCTCTTTACTCAACCTGTCAAGCTTACATCACTCTTATATCATCTATAGTTCTCTGTCATTGATCTAATCATTCTAATACAAGCTGAAGAGGATCTACTATAGTTATACTCTCTTCTCTCTAGGTACTTTTGGGTCAGGTAAAATTGTTCTTCTAGTTTTAATCATATTTTTTATTGTCTAAATATGATAAGGAATAAAATAAATAGCATAACTCATTCATTATAAACATGATGTATAAGCAATTTTCAAAACATCATATATATACATGCTATCATGTCTCATTTCTCATACGTATACATGTCTTTCATACATAGCTTTCCTACTGTCATACATAAGTTTCATATCTTTCATATCACATCATGCCTTCTTAAAAGTTCTATTAGTAAACTCCTCCAATAGAAAGATCCAGTTTGGTATATATACTATAGGTTCTTCAGCAAAACATCGATTTAATTTTGATCTCCAGATCTCTGTTGTAGGCAAAATATCATTTATGATATTAACCCAATCTTCTAAAGAGAGAGTATTTCGATCAAAAGCTTGATAAGCTTCCCAAGCTCTAACTATAAAGTCTTGATAGATTCTGTCATCTTGGTTGACCTCTCTAACTAAATAACAGCCTAAATCATATAGTTGCGTGGCTAGTTCCATGGCCTTCTTGAACTATTCCTCATTAGTTACCTCTGTAGGTTCTATTTCTATGTCTCTAGACACTATATGTATCACCACTCTTGGCTGACTTGGACCTAATACATCTGTCTAGTTAGGTAACCAACTATGTCCAGGAATATCTGTACTAGCAGACTGCTTAGGAACAGGGTCTATCTTACCCAAAATTTAGGAATGAGACTCATCTGGATAAACTGTATTAGGTACCAGGTTAGGGTCTGGTTCTGGTATATTTGGGTATGCAGCCTATAAATGAAAGGCTGGAACAGGTTCCTCTGATATCCTATCCATATCGTTAGACCAACTGATGAACTATCAGATCTATCTAAACTAGAGACCTCAGAATATGAAATATCAATTATTTAAAGCCAAATTCCTCTAGATCCAACAAAAGTTCATCTTCTGAAGCTAAACTAGATTTATCTGAACATATGACCTCAGGTATAGGATCACCCTGATTAACTATTGTCTTTGATCCTGATCTATTTATAGCCATCTTTATCCTGCACCCACTATCTTAGGGTCAATTATGACAGTTTAAGATATTTTTTTTGTCTATAAATAATCTATTCAGATCATTTCTTAGGTTAGAATCCTTTTCTCTAAAACCAAAATGTTGTGTCCTTACTTTTACCCTTAGTTAAGCTCAATTGGAAGTAGTTTGAACAAATTTAAAACCTCTTTAACTTGAAAAATTGAAATTTCAAAAATTAAATTTGTGGGTACTGTTCATTTGGTAGTTCCAGATTACAGACCCACCTTTCAAAATTCATAATTAAATATAAAAAAATAAAATGAAGTGGTTCAAATTTATATTGAAAGCTCTTTCATTAAAATATGAGAGATAAATATAAAACTGAGGTTTTATTGTCTAAATATGGAAATTCCAGTTTTCTTGCCCTAATTTCAAAAATTTATTTCTCTTTGCTTACTTATCCAAATGAGGTGTGTTACCTATGTAATTAAATACTTAGACGTATTCTTTAGGCTCATAACATTTCGTGGAAAAATTCTTTCATTTGCTATTTGAAATTGTCATCTGAACCTCACTGCCTCTGGACACTCGTTTTACCTCATTCCAGATTTTATCTCTAATTTTAAAAAATCATATTAATTTAAAAACTTAACCAATTGAAGCTTTCTTAGTGTCCATTTAAATTCTCATTCTTTGTCCAGTTTATGTCTTATACTTTCATCTTTCCAAAATAAGTTTTCATGATTCATTTCCACATAATTTTCCTGTAGAATCCAAATATAAAGTTAAAATTTCCAAATTCAAACTCCTTCCTTGGCTATTGTACATAACCGAAATCTCCCCTTTTTATTTCTAAAAAATTCTCATTTTGATTCCAATGCTTCCAATACTTATTTCTTTACTTTATCTCATACAATTTTTCATTTTAAATCCATTGAAAGTATCAAAATCATGAAATTCTCACACATGAATAGTGATTTGTACAGTGGCAGCCAAGACAAAACCCTAATTGCATGGATACTTGAATTTCCAAGCCAATACTATTTAATTCTAGCTTGTTTAAGCTAGTCTAATTTATCTATAACATAAAAATTCATATTCTCACCACATATGACTAGCACGTCCAGCAGCAATACCAAAGGGAAATTGCCATAAAACCACTTAAAACTAAGAGTAAATTTCCTAGAATAAAGTCCAAGATCAAAGGAAACAATTACCTTTCTTTTTGCTCCAAGTTGTATGCTTTCTCCTAGCTCAAAATAAATTTTGGCAGAGTTTCCCTAAGGTTCCTGAGGGCTATCGAAATGGGCTGTGAAGGGGGTATTTATAGAAAATATTGGGTGAAAATGGAAGGCTAAGATTAATCCAAACACTATTTAATCCAAGGGTTTATATTGCATATTGAAACTAGCTTGCCCATCAAACCAAAATGTGACATCATCTATAATGTCAAATAAGGCTTTGTTTGGTGCAAGAAATAGGAAAATACTGATAGAAAAATTCTAGTCACATTCGGTACTAATTCAGTTAGTTTTTTTAAAAAATATACTGTTTTATAATTTCAATTTTTCTAATATTCTAGAATATGTATTCTGTCATTAAATCCAGTGTCTAGATTTTTCCTACCACTGATATTATTTGGCTGGGTATTTATCTGCTTACCATCCCTTAAAAATGACTGAAATGCCCTTGGTTTATTACCCTAAGGGAATAATTATGATTTTATTCTTCTTTACACTATATCAGAATATATTCTTACTCTGGTCAATCATTCCTTTGTCCTATTTGACCCTTTGGACCATGTCCCAGATGACCAAAATATCCTCCATTAATCTCTTGTTCAACATTACAACATAGGAACATTTTTATAATTTTACACTTTTCAGGGTTTTTTTGGACACTGGCCCACACAACTGTTAGGGTATACTTCTGGGCCTATGGGATACCAACTTGGGCCTTTAACTTGGTCCAATGCCTTTATGGGCTCAATTCCCAAGAAAACTCGCCTAAAAATTTTATTGGGTATTTTATTTCACTATAAATTTCATTATAAATTCTACAAAACTTCTTTTTGAGTTCTGTTAGTTTTATAAATTCTTATATTAATTATGAGAATTTTCTAAAAAATTTCATCTAATTAGGAAGTACAGAATGTCTTGTAATAATCTTCGAACTTTAATAATTAATATCAATTATCTGGGGCCTCAAATTGAAATTCTGAAAAATGTACCTGGCCCAATTATCATTCTCTATTTACTGGTAAAATTTGGGACTGTAACATTTTTAGGCAGTTTTGGGCTTTTTCTAGCACAATTTCCTCATAATTATGATTTTCCCTTGAATTTGACAAATTGCACTTTTAGCCCCTGAGTTTATAAAATTTCACTTTGGTCCCTCACCTCAAATTCCAAAATTTCAATTTGTTCTCTTACTTTTAATTTCAAAACTCTAATTTAGTCCCTAAGGTCTTTCCTTTCCTTAATACTTTTTAATATTGCAATTTAATCCTTTTCTTCCATTAAATTGCAACCTTTTCCTTATAGAATTTCATGTATATTAAATACAAACTTTACATACATACTTGATAACTGTTGATTCTATTATCAAACAAAACTAAGCTAACCAATAGTAAGTGGAGGCTAACCTAGGTCGGATCTCAAGGAGCCTAAATGGATGTTAGAATTCCTAATCAATCTATTGAGCCACAATTTATCAAGTTAAGCAGATGAGTTGTGTTTTGGACTATCACTAACTTCAGAAAGTAATCTATTCTATTGTTTCTATTTTTATGTGATTAAGATGATGAATAAATGATGACAAGTGTGTTCCCTTGGAGATTATCTTACCTTCATTGTCCACAAAATATCAAGAGTTAATCAATTGAACCAAAATAGGTTAGCTAACAACTCGCTAGCTAAATCTCAATCAACGCTATAACTTGCAGACATTAATAAAGAATAGGAATTGTTCAACTTAGAGATAATAGAATATAAATATTAATCAAATGATCATTACTGTAGGAAGAAAGAATCCAACTAGGTTCCTAATTCCTTGTCATCTATTACTCTAATTGAATCAATAAACCAGAAATGAATACATCAACTAGATATAGTTAAATCTGACTTAAGACTCAATGACACTCCCTGTTAAGCGTGAAGACTCTGGTTGTCATCATCTCCAAGAAAGCACAGCAGCTCAGCCTTGCATTGCTATCTGAACTCCAGCAGCAAACATAGGTACAACAGATATAGTCATGTGGAACTGGAATGAGAAAATGAAAATGATGAGCTGCAGAACTTTGCTCTGGATCTATTAACTAGAACAGAGAAAAGCTGCAGAAGAGAAGTGAGAATAGAGAAGAAGATGATGGTGTGCGTGAGTTGTGAATGTCGATGCTCTTCCTGGAATGATGTGTCTGTCTCCGATCTCTGAATGTATGGCAGAATGTATGGGAATGTATCGAATCATTCTCTCATGTGCGTGTTATGTGATATATAAGAAATCTGAAATGCATGAGTAAATCCATGGAGCTATCCAGATGTCCTCCATCTCCAGCTGTCAGCACATGATCTGGTATTCTCTTCAGCACATGCTTCCCACTTGCTTGTTAGCCACTTGCTCATTCTGTTGTGCTGATGTGTACAGTGCGTGTGTGAACAGTGCCAGATGTGTGGAGTCCATTTCTGCTACTGCACATGTTTAATCTCCTCACTTGCAATCTGTTACGTCCAGCTATGCCATCCATCCCACGCTTAAGTCATCTTTTTGTCCAGCTGTCCATTCTGTCATTCGCTGGCTGAATTCTGTATTTGAAGTTTGGTCGTGACATTATATACATCTGGTCGTGACTTATATTTACAGAGAGCTACAGTCGCGACCAAAATGATAATTAGTCGCGACTATTATTCACAGAGAGCACTTCTCCTTTGCTGATTGAAGTTTGGTCGCGAAGGTGAATTTGTAAGGTCGCGACCTAATTCCACAGAGATGCTCCACTTTGCTGATTGATTGCTGTGTTGACCTGAAATGGACATTTAATAGATTATTTATCCAATTAAGCACTAAAATCACATCATTTAAATTCCCACTTGTCCAATTTCATATTATTAACTAATTTGCTCAATATAGTAGTAAATATGGATAAGAATCAATTATAAACTCTCTTTTAACATATTAAAAATTAGTACAAATATGAGTTTATCAATACCATATAAGAAAATTAGGGATATGACAGTCCAGGTTAACCTCAGTTACTTTGGTCCTTGCCATTTTTATGTAAGATAAATGATGAAGCGTCGAGAGGATAATTTGAAGTTTCTGAGAGGGAATTTGTTTTTGGAATGTTGGGAAAAATGTTTCTTAGAGGTTTATTTAATGAGAAGAAGGTATGGAAATAGGTTTGAGTTTTTGGGTTCCGAGAGAATGAGTAATTTGTTGAGGAAGAATTCGTTAAACTAAACATTAATGGTCATATTTTCACTAAATTGTTCGATAAATAACAACCTTTTTCAATAAAAGCATACTGGATTTATTGAAGAATTATTAGATAAACAATCTTATCAAAGTATTATTTGATCAAAAATATCAATTGTTTTCTCAAAAATACTCAATTTATTGACTAGCTTTTCGATAAGTGTCCTTATTGATAAGTTGTTTGATAAATTTCAACACTTTTTCAAATAGTTTATCGAATAACATTTTGACAAGTGTTCCTGTCGAATAATTTATCGATGAAAACAACATAAAACATATCACAAAATAAATTAATTTATCTATTAACTTATCTATAATAGCCTTTATCGATAAGATGTTCAATAAATTATAGTTTATAGCACTTCACATATTCACAAAATATTTTCAGTCTTATCAAAGACATGCTCCATAAATAACTTTATTGAATATGCTTTTGAAAAGATTCAGTTCATTGAGCATAAAAATAGTTTTACTTTTATTTCATATTTATCGAAGCCTTTATCGATAACCTCTTTGATAAACTCATGACCTTTTTTTTTTACAAAATCATATGATATTTTGAAATCATGAACTTCAAAAACAATATCTTACGTTTAGTTAAAACATAATACATTAAAGGAAATTTTGATAAAATACAGATGCATATAACATGAGAAAATATTATCATCAGACTAGCTGTATATATTTTCAATATAAATAGAAGATTTAGAAATGCTCATTTAGATTTTGCAAGTTGATGATTTGATCCATGAAGTTCTTTGCCTTCTTCTCTTATTGCATTTGAGCATATTTTGTATTGGCATGAATGATAATCCTCTTCAATTTGCTTCCAATTGAACTTTGTAGTCCAGTGCTCCCTTGTAACAGATCTCAAACTTGATGTATCAGAGTAGTTCATTGAGATCTTCTTTATTCTCTTGTTATGGATAAAAATTTCTTTCTTACTTAGAGAATAGTTATTATGGTGATATAAAGAATAATTTCCATGTATATGTAAGATCATGTAAAGATAAATCATCATCAAAAGATATCAATTCTCAATGTATGTGGATGAGTATGTTTAGAAGTGAGCTTCCATAGTATGATGTACTTTTAACTACAAAGTTCTTCCTTTTGGAGTCTATCTTAAAGAAAATGCTTCTTTTTAACAAACACAACTTCAATATGATTTATAAAAAATATGGACTTATGAAGATATTGAGGTCATCAGATTGGAGAAGAATATCCTTGTGAGATCATAAATTCAACTAATGTGTTTGGAATTTTTCTTAGCAAAAGTCATGCTGGAAAGGATATTAGCTAGAGGAGCATAACAAAAATTTGAAGACTTTGCTTATTTCTCAAAAGATGTTTGAATAATGAAACACATTTTATTCATTAGTCCAAATGACTAGAGTAGCAAATTTATTCTAGTGAATAAACATTTTATGCATAAGGCTATGATGTTCTGGAGTATTTATTTTTCTAAATGGATAAGCTCGAACTTCATGTAGGTGATTAATTTGTTAAATACAAGAATGTTTAACTTGTTGAAGGATAAAGAGTTCAAGCGCATGATAGCACTAAGATGATGACTCCATCAAAATGGTAGTATCTGGAAACACTTTAAGGTCATTGAAGTCAAATTACACAATCTGAAATTTTACCCTCTAGGGTACGGTTCAATGTTCAGATTCCCGACACACAACTTGACTTCAAAAAGTCATAATTAATTATAGAAAAATAGAAATGAATTGGTTCAAATTACTACGCTAAGCTAACTTAATTATGTTTAAGGGAAAAATATAAGTCTGACTAAAGTGTTTACCAATTAATATAGTTATTTGTTAAATATTACATTTTATTTAGCCAATTTTCCCTGTTTATAGATTTGGTCCCTTGAATTTGGAGACTTGTTTCTCCGTGTATAGACATTCAAATGAAGTGTTCTCTATATCAAATTAAAGCTTAGGATTTATACTTTCATTATGTAAAATCTCATACATTTATTTGATCATTTACTATTTTTTAGGCAGATACATAATGCTGTTAGAATTGTATGTATAGCATCTTTATATATTACAAGTCATAACAAATATAAAATAACATTTATACTATCCATTTCTTAATTCCTCTTCATACATATTCATCTTATACATCATGTGGATGTCCTGTTGTGATGGTTGTGACATGGGAAAAGGGTGAGATTTTAGGGGAAATCTGAGTAGCAAGCGGTACCATAAACAATGCATGTAACTATATGCTTAGTGTTAAACATGCTTGCTTACTATGATCATGCTTGCATAATGACATGCTTCTATGCTTCTTACTTATAACATATGCCCATAGCATAAAAGAAACAAAGCTTTCTCAATCATACATGCTTCACATAATCCAGTCAACCCAACAACACATCAACAACACTCAAGTATTAAGCATACAAGTTTAGGTTTAAGTTCACTACCTTTAACCTTTTTCTTCTTGCCTTTAGTCTTCTCTTCCATAAATATCAACGCCTAACATAGCATGATAATATACTCATTATAATCTAATTTTATCTAATTCCAAACTTGGTTTGAACTTCTTAAACCGATAACCCTATCTTTCTCTAATTTTGGTTAATTACTTTACCTTTTGAATAAATTTATGCCTTGACCATATCCCACACAATTTTGACCAAGGAATCCAAATATGAAATCATAATTTAAAAATTCCAACTCCTACTTAGTGAACTAGATAGAACAGAACCGTGACAGCACTAAGGGGTTTTCTAAAAAATTTCACTTTTGATTTTAATGCTTTCAACTCTTGTCCCTTGTCTCAATCCTATACACTTTTGTCTTATGGACTCAATGGAAGTATTAAAATCATTAAAATCAACTCCCTTGATGCTTTTCCTGGTTTGGACAGAATCAAAAAGCTTAACAATTTCTTCTAAAAATTCCAGCTTTGCTTTTGACACTTCCAACCCATTTTCCTTGGCTTAATCCCACATGATTTCGCGTTTTAAACACTTTGAAAGCATCAAAATCATCAAAACAATTCTTCCCCATATAGTTCCAGTTTAAGCCAAACATGGAAGCATGTGAGAAAATCAAGATTCACAAATTAATTCAAGCAACAAACATGTATTATTCAAGCTTAGCTAAGTATCAATTTCTTATTTCCAAGTTCAATTTCATTTTCCCCCATTTCTCTTAGCTCACAGCCAATAACATAATCTCAAAGAAAACTCAAAATCTAACCATGAAATATCTAAGTTTAAACTTCCAATATATATATAACTTGAAAGGATTGCTTACCTTAAGTCCTAGCTAACTTGGAAGTTTCGTGCCTTGGATTCCTCTTTGTTCTAGCTTGAGCTTTCATTTTGGCATAGGTTCCCCAAGGCTTAATGCTTGATGCCATACAAGAGAAAGGGAGGTGTATTTATAGACTTATTTTAGGGCTCTTGGGACAATTCGTAAGTCACTTGCTCAGTCGTGCATCTTTCATCATTCATGTGGATGAACTTGGCTAAGTATTCATCAAAGGGTTCCTTTTACCCTGTCATATCACTTAGACTTAGCCTCACGCTCATCCTTAACCAGCTAAGGTAAAATACCTCTATTGAAACTGCTCAAGAAAAGCTTCCCAAGTGAACGGGTTATTCTTTGCCTGTAGGGTAACTTCTGTACTCTTGACTATCTCTTAACACCTTTCTCTGGTACTAAATAACTAGCTGCGCCTTTCCCTCTGAGGGATATTTCAATGATTTGGAGATATTTTCCAAGCGATCTATTTGATTCTTTACTGCTTTGACATCAAATATTCCCTCAAACACAAGCAGGTTGTACTTCAATATTCGTATAATCTATTACTGAATGCTATCTTACTCCTCAGTAGACCCTGACTATCTGTTATTTCCAGTCTGTTCTTAACAAACTATAACTCCTTTATGGTCTCTTCCTCAGGACATTACTAGTTAGCAACAGTGGACACTATTTTTACCGCGATAGCAATATCTCTCTTGTAACTGGCAAACATCAGCCTCCTATATCTCACTTAACTTTTACTACTATGGCGCCTGATAATCTAGAATATTCTATACTAGGGCTACTAGGTTAATAGCTTTCCTTGTGATGGGGTTCCTCTATTTTAGGAACATCGACTCTCCATCTCTTAACCATCATATCTCTAACCTTAAGCAGTATGCTAGGCACATCCCTAGGCAAACCTTGGTCTAACTTTTGATCCTTCCATTTAGGAAATACTAGCTTAACAAAGTCTTTCATAGTATAGATCCACTCTTAGATATCATACGGAAGATATACTTCTGAGCATTTTCTTAAATTGATTGTCTGTATCTGAATACCTTGTACTATTTGGCCTGCCCGTGCCTCATGCCAATCTTCTAGCTGATAAACTTCAACGATGTTGGTTCCTTCATCCTCATCATTACTATAACATCTGGTTGATGTTCCTAGGAAATTTAGGTACACATAAAGATTCTTATTTGTTCCCCTATCAATACCTTGAACTAACTCTTGTAGCTTAACTTCTACTTGACCTTAGACTGGTCAACTTCTTTGACCTTACATTGGTTAACTCCTATCTTTATCAGTGGAGGAACTACTTCTTGTATGTTATCCCGCTCAATCCAATCACATCATACTAAGAAACACGAGACCTTTCAGTTATTGGCTGACTAAAACCAGTCTACTGTAGCCATATCCTTGAAGATTACCTCATAAAGCTGCAAGGCTCAGGGTATGGGGTACCATAGTTATATAGAAATCACTGTCACTTTTTGTCGCAACCAAAATTCTGACTTGTCATGACTAAGTTCTCTATGTCTATTAGTCGTGACCTTCACTAGTAATCACCTCTGTGTTCCCTCATCATGACCATAATGCTTTCTCGTTGTGACTAAGCCTCTTATGGTTATTCATCACGACCAAAGCACTTGCTTGTCGTAACTTGAACATACTTTTCCTAGAACAATTACCTCTTAATGTTCCTCGTCTGAATCTTACTCTAAATCAGTAAACCAATCATTCCTACCTCTTACTCTAGGGAGGGAATATCTGTTGGAGATTGTGCCCTAGGGGCCAATCATTATGTTATGAACATTGTTGATTTATGAATTTCTTAATTATGTTATCACATTATTTGCATGTTTACTATGATGACCATCCTTGGATAACTCATGATCTTATCCTAAATGTCCCTGGTCGGTCATCTATGCGGGAGAAGAGATAAAATAAGACCAGTATGACTTTGAAGATATATAGAGATATAAATCAAAGTCATAGGCATGTGTAAGAGTACAGGGTGTTAGACCAACCCGCTATGAGAGAGCTGCATGGGTTAAGTCATAAGCTTCTCTCAATACAAACCATGTCACTATGCCCTTTGACCTGAGATCATTATGGATTCCTACATGATAAACGCTCAGCTTTGACCTAGTCAAAAGTCACTTTTGACTGAGTGATCATAAAGGCTATGTTCGGGCTTAGTGGTTTTTCATGCGGAGGAATGTGAATGGTCAAGATGGAATTTATCCCTCACATTCGTAGAGAGATATTACTGGGCCCCTCAATGAGTGAGTCTGAGAAATGTATGGCTATACTGTAATGGAAGGGTAGTTCCATTTCAATAGTCAGACTACTCAAGGATCGAGAAAGTAACGATCAGGAATAGGAGGATGACGTGCTCCATGCCTTATCCATGACCGAAATATCGTGTGACAAAAGGGACGTGATATGGTTGTATGAAAGGTAATATCGTTTATCGATCCTCATATAATTTGGGTAGTCATATGTCTTGCTAGAGACCGCTTACGACTTGTGGATCAGTATAGTAACTGGCCCACTGCCAACTTCATATGGGCCTACAGGGTCGCACACAAAATAGCCCAACTCGAGCTGTGATGTCCAAGTTCATTGAATCTAAGACATGTCTTGATTCAATGAATAATCTAGGGTGAATTTATATATTATATATATAAATTTATATTTATATATTATATATAATATAAGAGATATTTGTAAGATTTAATTTATAAGGATAAATTAAATCTCTATCACTTTTGAATTTGAATTTAAATTGATATGATCTATTTGAATTTAAAATTTAAATTGATAAGATATCTCAAATTTGATTTATAAGAATAAATCAAATATAATTATGTCTTATCTTTATTTTAAATTAAATAAATAGGTAAATTAAATCTGTGGGACGGATTTAATAAAAATTATATTTATTTAATTAGTTTCTTATCAAATTATACAATATATGATATTGTATTAATTTCAAAATTAATATAAGATTAATTTTGAAGCCCGGCCTAATTAGAAGCCTGATAGCATCCTATATTTGATATTAGGAGCTAGGGTTCTACAAACAAGACACAAGAAAAGGGGGCAAGGAGAGCGTAAAAGATTTGCAGATAAGAAACTGACGAAATAGAGATGGTGAGGACAGAATCTTGAGAAAACCCTAGAGGGATAAGAGGCGCTAGCACGTCGTTCGTGGTTGGAACGCTATTAGTGTGGATACCAGTAGAGGAAGCCGATCTGAGTTGTCGACTTCTTGCGATCGAGAAAAGAGCACCAGGTACGACGAAGTCGGAACCAGTTGACACAGAGGTCACGACTAAATTGGCATATGAACGTTAGAAATCTGAAAAGAGACTACAGGTCACGACTAGAAGCAGAGAAAGTTGCGACTGCAAACTCCAGAGGCGACAAGTCGTGATAAGAAGCTGAGGAGGTCATGACTAAAAACTCCAGAGGTGAAGAGTCACGACTAGTGGACACTGAGGTCGCGACCACAGCTTGAATACCGAAGGTAACACTTCTTTCTCCTTGACTTCAACACATTCGGTAGATCCTGGCTGGGAATAGAATAATTTTTAAAGTTAATTTCTGCTGCGTGTCTTCCAATTCCCTTCAATCTCTTGGGTTCACCGGACCTTTACATCTTATTCTAGGAAGGGAATCTCCTTAGTTCACTAAGGATTCAGACCTTTACATCTACATTATTTTCTCAAATAAGTCACTATAACTTATTAAAGGGTAACTTTACCTAAATCAGAACATCACTAAGTTAGAACTTTCTATCTGTACCAGAATCTTATATTCTGATACCAAAATATAACATCCTTAATTATCTTACGTCTTAGAGACCAAATGGTAGCATATGAAATTTTACCCTCTCAGGTATTATTCACTATTCAGATTCCAGACAGGCAAATTGATTTCAAAAAATTATAATTAATTATAAAAAAAATTAAAATGAAGTGATTCAACTTGCTACATGAAGCTAACTTAATCATCTTTAAGGAAAAAATATAAGTATGACCAAATTCTTTGCCAATTTGTTAAATATTACTGTTCATTTGGTCAATTTTCCCTATTTCCATATTTGGTCTATTGACTTTGGAAAATTATTTCTCTGTTCATATACATACAAACACAGTGTTCTTTATATCAAATTAAGCTTATGATGTCTTATTATGTAAAATATTATAAATTTATTTGATCGTTCACTATATTTCCTAAGCAGATACATAATGTTGTTAGAACGAAATGTATAACATCTTTATACATTACAAGTCATAACAAATATAACATAACTTTTATACTATCTATTACTTAATTCCTTTCCATGCATCTTTATCTTCTCCATATTGTGGATATCCTACTAAGATGGTTGTGACATGGGAATGGGATGAGATTTCTTGAGAAATCTCAGTAGCAAACGGTATCATAAATAATGTATGCAACTATATGCTTAGTGTTAAACATGCTTGCTTAATATGATCATTCTTGCATAATTGCATACTTCCATGCTTCTTACTTAAAACATATGGTTATAGTATAAAAAGAAATAGAGTTTTCTCAATCATACATGCTTCACATAATCCAGTCAAGCCAACAACACATCAACAACACTCAAGCATTAAGCATACAAGTTTAGGTATAAGTTCACTACCTTTAACAAGTTTTCCTTTAACCTTTTACTTCTTACCTTTTAGTCTTCTCTTTCATAAATATCAAGCCTAACATAGCATAATAATATACTTATTATAATCTAATTTTATCTAATTCCAAACTTGGTCTGAACATCCTAAACCAATAACCTTATCTTTCTCTAATTTGGATTAATTGCTTTACCCTTTGAATAAATTTGTGCCTTAACCATATCCCACACAATTTTGCCCAAGGAATCCAAATATGGAGTTAGAATATATAAATTCTAACACCTCCTTAGTGAACAGGACAAAACAGAATTGTGACAACACTAAGGGGTTTTCTCAAAAATTCCACTTTTAATTTTAATGCTTTTAACTCTTATCCCTTGACTTAATCCTATACACTTTTGTCTTCTGGACTCAATGGAAGTATTAAAATCAACTCCCTTGATTCTTTTCCTAGTCTGGACAGATTCAAAAAGCTTAACAATTTCTTATAAAATTCCAGCTTTGATTTCGATACTTCCAACCCCGTGTTCCTTGGCTTAATCCCACAAGATTTCAGCTTCTAAACACTTTGGAAGCATCAAAATCATAAAAAAAACATCCTTCCCCATAGAGTTCTATTTTAAGCCAACCAAGCAAGAATGTGGAAAAATCAAGATTCACAAATTAATTCAAGCAACAAACATGTATTCAAGCTTAGCTAAGTATCAATTCTTATTTCCAAGTTCAATTTCATTTCCTCCCCCTTTCTGTTAGCTCACGGCTAGTAGCATAACCTCAAGGAAAACTCAATATCTAACTATGAGATCTCTAAGTTTAAACTTCCAAAATATACATATAAGCTAAGAATGATTGTTTACCTTAAGTCCTAGCTAACTTAGAAGTTTGGTGCTTGGATTCCTCTTTGTTCTAGGTTGAGTTTTCATTTTGGCATAGGTTCCCCAAGGTTTCATGCTTAAAGCCATATAAGAGAAATAGAAGGGCATTTATAGACTTATTTTAAGGCTCTTGGGACAATTCCACCCTTGGTATTTGCTAATTATTACATGGCTCTAATCTTGAATTTGATTAGTTAATTAACTTTTTAATATGGGTTATCTCTTTATTTGATTATTTTATTAATAATATCACATCGTTAAAATCTCTCTCCTTGACTCCTTGACATGTGGCACCATGGTGGGGCCCTTTAGGATACCTCACCTGATGATTCAACTCTTCTAGAGAATTCTAGAGTCTTATCTTGTAGTGAATACCTAAAATAACATCATGTGTCTTAAGATTTTTCTTGTGTTTTCTTCTTCTCCAAGTTGAGTGCCATGGGGCATCTTGGTGGGTCCCATGAGGATACTTCATGATTTGACCTCTTGGCCTTTGGATAACTCAAGAGCTTTCCTAATTAATTTCCCAATTATAACTTCAACAGTAATTATACTTTATTGAAAATTACTAAAATATTATTTTCATGCACTTAGTTCCACATAATTATTTGACCATGTTTTTGGGCCTCTTGGGATGCCAATTAGGTCTCTAATCAAGCCTAACTCCTCTGATAACTCAATTCCCAAGAAACTTTCATAAAAACCTTTATCGAGTGCCCTATTTAACCTTAAATTTTGTGGTATATTATATAAAATTCTTTTAAGAGTCTTGATATTTTTATAAATTCATTCTACTACTAAATGAATTTCTTACAATTTTTCATCAATTTCTAAGACCCAAAAGATCCGATAAAAATTCTATATGTTTCTTAAACCTTCATAAAGTACCTTAAATTCTATTATAAATTCTTCAAAACTCCTTTTTTAGTTTTTTTAGTTTTATAAATTCTTATAATATAAGATTTTTTCATATCCGATTCTGAGGTTCAGAAGGGCCCGTAATAATTTTCAAACTTTGGAGATAAATATCAGTTTTATCAGACCCTCAAATCCAAATTATGAAAAATATGGGTCTCCTAAATACTATGTCGTATTTATTAGTAAAATTTGGGATTGAAATACTTCTGGGTATTTTTGGGCCATTTTTGGCTCAACCTCCTCATAATTACTATTTTACCCTTGAATTAGGCAAAATACACTTTAGTCCCCGAATTTGACCAAATTCTATTTTAGTCCCTTACTACAAATTTTGAAACTCCAGTTTAGTATCTGAAATCTTAAAACTCCATTTAGGTCTTTTTCTATTTTTCCTTGAATTTTCTATTTAACTTTTATTCAAATTACATTTACGTCCCTTTTTTCTTATAACTTTACATTTTCCTTTCTTTCCATAACTTAAACCTAATATAAACGTTATATTTTCTTATGCTCATTGTCACGATTCCTTCCTACCATCTTTCCTTTATAAGTCTTATACAGATAGGAAAAAATTTGGATGTGACAAATAGATTTTAGAGTATTTTTGAAATTTCTATTCAAATGTATTAATCTCCAATAATGCCCACATGTTTCAGAAACAAATTGTCAAATCATTTGTATGCATTAATGCAAGCAAAATATTTGATGCAAAAATTGAAATTTACTTTTATCTTGGAAAACATGAATATGCACATTCAAAAATAGAAATCTATTTGAAAGATAGAGAATATGTACACACAATTCATTTTATAATCCATTAAGCAGTCTGAAAAACATATTTAGAATAGTGAATATGTTGAATGCTAAAGGATGCAACAAGGAGCAAGTATTCATTATTCTAATCCAAAATTCACTTAAGCACAATATAGAGGTTAGGATTAGATTTTACCATATTCTTTCTTATCCTTGTGATAGCTAGCTTGACTCTATGAATTCATGTTGAATTTTTCTTCAGCACAAGAATTCAAGCTTCGTTGGTTCATCTTCATCAAGATTTGAATTATTTTCTTTGTAGCCACATAAGAACCTTTCAATAAGATTTCCTACAAAACAATTTAAAATAGTTTCCTTTTTCTGGTATCTAACTTTATTTGGATCCATTAGTATTTAGTTTGTTGGAAATGATATAACATAACTCAAATGGTTTAAAGATATAACTAGTTTAAAACAATTGAGCATAATTACTTTATGTACGTAGAAGTGATAAGATACAAATTACATATAATTTCTTTGGCATTTTAAAGGGGTTTTGTGACACTTTTACTCTCATTTTATGTTTACAACTCTACTTTTATGATAATACTTGATTTTGAATGACAATGTGTTTATTAAGGCTAAAATGGTCAATTACTTCTTCCAAACTGCAAATGCATTGATCTTTAATTTGTTTGATTTTTACAAGAATTTGCCTTTGGTTTGCAGGAATTTGGAAGATATTCAAGGCCCAAAGTGGAACAGAGAACAAACTTCATGACAAAGAGGACCAAAAATGAAAGAGATAGCTTCTGTGGTCATTAGTCGCTACCTTAGTGTCCACTGGTTGTAACCTACATTCTACTTGTGACTTTCTGTATTAATAGGTCACAATAAAAAATATGTATATGGTCATTACCAAAAGAGTTAATTACTGAAGCTACGCATTTTTTGTGGCTAGATCTGGTTAAAAGCAGCTCATCTCATCCTCTCAATATCGTTCCTCAACCTTCAATGCAATCTTCCACTTTTCTTTATTTTTCCATCATTTTCTCTACTTCGGCACAAGTTAAACATCTCTACACCCTTTCTCTTCATCTTTCCAACATCTTTTACTGCTTATCTCATGGCGTAAACTTCAGACTGTGATTGTAACATGGTTGAAACTATAAGAGGCTAAACCTTTTAGTTTCTTGGTGATGGACTACATTGCTTGAGCTCATGGATGACAATGGGGGAGTTGTTTTACCTCAATCTGCACTTTTTCATATTTTGGGTTTTTTAGATTTATGGATTTCATAATATGTAAGAGGGTTAAATATTAATTGATTATTTCACAGATTATATACTTGTACTTGGTTTGGATGATGTGATTTCTAAACATCATATATATATTTCAGTTTGATTTCTGATTAGTTGGATGATTATTGGTGATTATTGGTAATTACTTCAATTGATTAGAGTCTTTAGCTATCGATTGATAGTTAATTGAGGGTTTTCACATCATCTAATTCAATTTACACACTAAGTCGTTCTTCAATAGTGTATTAATGGGTTTTAATTCAGATTTGATTAAAGGGAGTTCAAACTTATTAATGAACTGGACTTGATTGATTGATTGAGGTTTTATTTAATACTTAGTGATTTCATAACTCCCATTTCGAATCAAGAGTTAGGATAGCTATGTTTTCATCACCAAGAGTCTTTTCTATCATATTTCTTCCGTAATCCAAACTATTTTCACATTGATCAAAAATACCATAAATATTTATTTTTATTGTACCCTTATTTTTATTGCACCAATATTCGATCAAACCTAAAACCCCATACTTTTACTTAGGTTTTCGATTCCATCGTTCACCAATTATTAGGATTCTACATTAAAGGCTTCTTGAGAAGAATTATAGGGTTGTGCCTTATACTACATTATTGGGTGCAATCTTTATTTTGGAAGTCCAAATGGTGACAATCCAAAGTCATTTCAATAGCTCCGTTGCCAGGGATCCAGTTTAATGGTTCCCTAGCAATTGGTTGTTGATCGCATTGTCACCCTAAGTCATTTCTTTTATTTGAGCTTTAGTTTCTATTATTTTCATTGCATGGCATAAAATTTTTTATAAATAGAAACAAATATCTTATTTTTTTCATTTTTGCATTTTCATCATTGCATAATATAACACCCCAATTTTTAGGCCTAGAGATGCCAGAAAGAGAATTCAAGGGCATAATCGTAATTATGGGAAAGATCGGGCTGGTAGCCGATGAGTACCATATTTTGCCAGAAAATAGAGAAAATTATGCTGATCATTTCACTATGAAAATTATACTATGAAAATAGAAATATGACCAAGGGTAAAATGGTCATTTTTAAAAAGTGTGAGCGGAAACGTACTTTCAGGCAAAAATAGCCCAGTCCGGATAAAATATCTGAAAAGACCGGGAGATAGAGAAAAGGATTCCAGATTGAATGACGCGACACAGAATTTTGATTTGAGGTCCCGATTTTTCTGTAAAAATTCCTGAAGATGGGAATTTACAGTTATAATCGGTAAAGGAAATGCAGTCTGAATAGAGATGATTGGACTATGGCCAGAGGCCATATAGTGGTTGTTAAGGCCCACAGTGACACCAGGGAAGGCCCAAGCCCATAATATCAGTTCAGGGGTAAGAGGGGCCGGTGTCCGGGAAAAATGTGCAAAATGACGAAAATGCCCTTATGTTATAGAATAACTGAAGAATGAGTAAAGGGTATTTTGGTCATTTGGCTAAGGTTAGACAGTCAAGAAAGGGTATCTAGATGGTTGACCAGGGCCAGAGAATACTCTGGTAAGATATGAAAAGACAATAATGCCCCTAGACCTAGTAAAGTAAAGAAAGGAAATGGAAGGACTTAAGTGCAATTATGGAAAGTTTAAAGCCAAAAAGGAAAAGTAGACAAAAATGTGGGGTCTTAAAGTGTAATTTTAGCCAAATTTAAGGGACTTAATTGCAAAGAAGAAAAGTTCCTTGGGCTAAAGTATAATTAAAGAAAGTCAGGCCGGAAGTGGTTTGGACTGCCCGAAAGCATTTCAGTCCCAGATTTCACCAGTAGAGAGAGCAAGTGATGCTCGTTACTCTGGCTTAATACAGGAATTTTTCAAGACTCCAGATAGCCAGAATTGATCCGATAGTCTAAAAGTTATAAAAATTCCTACCGAATATCCTAGAAATCAGATGTAAGTAAGAAATTACAGGATGATGCGCCCTTATGGGGCGGATGTCAGGAAACTGACAGAATACCGATAGGAGGTCTGTAGAAAAAGTTATTCGCAAATTAGAAAATCCAGACGGGAGTGTGAGGCCTCCAGGTATCCGATAGGGAGATTTATCGGTATTTAAAAAAGGGATTGAATGAGTTCGGATAACCACAGTCAGATGACTGATATGACTCACAGGGATGCCTGAACACCGTAGGCCACTGTATCGGACAGAAGGAGCCGGTGTCCGGATATGTGTATAAACAGTGAATAATAGATAAAATATTCAATAATCATTGACAAGGGAGGATTCCTCGTAATGCGTGCCATGAAGGTAATGGACCCTGAAAGGCCCAATAATGGCGCCATCAAAGGCCCAATAAGATACTTGGACTGATAGGTGGGCCAGTGTCCGGCAGAACCCCGGAAAAGTACGAAATTACGAAAATGCCCCTGTATTGTATTAAAGGGTAATAGAGGAATGGAGGGCATTTTGGTTATTCTGGACAGGCCCAGGAGCCAAGGCACATACAGATAAAGTCACTCAGAGTCAGTATATGCACTGACAGGGTACAGAAGGGTGTAAAATGACGATTTTATCCTTAGGGTTAAAATAATGCAAGAAAGGGCACCCAAGGGCGTTTTGGGAATTTGTCAAGGGATGTTTCTTGGAAATCGAGCCATCAGAGTACTTGAGCTTGATCAGGATCCAAGATAACATTCCCAGAACCCAAAAACGTAGGCCCAGTGATATGTGGGAAAAAGTGGCATTAAAATACTATTTTAATGCTGTTTCAATAAAGTAAAGTTACTTGGTCGACACGATAATCGAGGAGGTGATCAGATAAAGTCCTGGACTTATCTGGATAGCATTGGAAGGCATGAAGGGTCCCTTCCAGATGCCACATGGTGTCATCTTAGAGGGAGAAGAAAAGTTAAGGATATATGACATAATTTTAGCCGGTGAGTCCAGTTTGTGGGAAATCGGACCGGACCGGTACTGGATTGGACTGGAACTACTGAGTCAGCTGATGAGGTGTCTAGGAATTGTGACATGTGAAGAATGTGGCGATGAGGTGTCCCATGAGGTGGCCTTGAGATGATGTCATGCATGATGCAGTAAAAGGAATAAAGAAAAATAGGAAATTTCGGAAAAACCAGGACCACAGGATCAGATGGCTTCAAAATTATGGAAATGCCATTGACCAAAACTATAAATACCCCCCCATGCTCTTCATATGCCACGGCCAAGGAGCCTTTGAGAGAGAGGAGGAAGTGCTAGAGAGAGAAAGTGAGAGGAAGAAAGAAAGGAAGGAAGTTCTGGCGGAGCTGGAAGCAGAATAGAGATAGTAGAGTTCTGCTAAGCCTTTGAGGTAGTAACTAATCCTAGCTTTTATGTAATGGCTTTGTGATTTGTTGTGCTATTGTTTGGTTGGATTGTTGTCTTATATGTTATGTCTGAAGCTCTGCTGTAATGCTATGATCATATGTTATTAAGCATGGAAGCATGCGGCATACTTATCTGCACACAATCACAAGCAAGCACTGTCACTCTGCATTACATATATTGTTATGATTGTTGCTACTGAGATTCCCCCAAATCTCATCCCCATAAGTAAATCATTACAGGGGAGGTTATGTCAAAATAAATTCTGGGAATTTTAAGAGACGCCGTTATGCTGGCAAAATTATGACAAGATGGCAATAGTAAAGAAAGGAGCTGATACGTACTGTGTACGTAGGTACTGTCTAAGGAGGCTGGAAGTGAGTGGACCTAGCCGGTTCATCCAGTCTTTCCTGGGTACTTACGTAGAATGGTAGTTCTTACGGGAAGTACCGAATCGGTACAAGATCAGTTACTTTTTGAAGATGAAGCGTAGCGGTTATGCTGTTGGATTTCAGGCAGGAAATGATGTTATAGAAATATGAGGATTTCATGCATGCCCTGATGTATAATGACTTATTATTTAATAAAGATATTGTTTGGCATGTTTGACTGATATATGATGGGTGTATGCATATGTATGCAAAGTTGATTGCTGGAAATTACCACTGTGAACAGTAACACGTGGTGACAAGGTCATGTTTGATAAATGATTAAAAATATTAAATGGATGAATAAATGTATGAAATTTTTATGGGAAATATTAGACATACCAAGATTTAATTTGATATATAAAACGTATCATTTGTATGTCTACACATGGAGTTATAAATTATCAAAGTTGGGACCAGAATGCTGGATTCAGGAGAAAAACGTTGGATGAACAGTAAAGTTGTGACATTGACTGACGTTGACTCGGTCAGTTAATGGTCAATGAGTTATTTTCCCCTGAAATATAATTGAGTCATATTTAAGTAGCAATTGGAACCACTTCATTTCGATTTTTCTAGAATTAGTTATGAGTTTTGGAGGTCAGGTCACTCATCTGGAATTTTCATAGTGAACAGTACTCGATAAGAGTAAAACTCCAGATTGAGAAATTGGACTTCAATGACCTTGAAAGTGGTTCTAAATGCTACCAAATGGTCCCTAAGACAATAGAAAGTAAGGATGTTTCACATAACATTCTGTATTTTTTACTCTTTAGAGTTTGGTCTGGCTGATCCACTATTCTCTACTTGATTATGTGTGAACTGAGATTTTCAAGGCTATTAACTCTGAAATTGAGTCATTCTTCACTTGCATTAAGGTTTGGAAATTGTTCACAAGTTTATGTGTATTTAGCTGAATTACTAAGTTTAAATTTTTCAAGTTTCTGCGAATTTCTTGCTCTATGTTTTTATATCACGACCAACTACTTGTTTCGTCGTAACCTTACTATATTGTTATCTTACAGGAGTGTCTTTGTGACTATTAGTTTCAAACTGAAGCTCTATTTTTCATGACCAAATCAATTTGTTTCACGAGTTTTAGTCTCTGTGTTAATTAGTCGTGACCATGTTCTTTTTCCTTGTCGTGATCTAACATTTATTTTCCAAGAGTTTTCTTCTCTATGATCACAAGTTGTGACCTTGAGCTATTTTTGTCACAACTAAAGTTTTGCTACGAATTTTTCTTTCTAATTCTGATTATTTATGTAACACCTTTCTTTTGTACGTCTTAGGGACCATTAAGTAGCATTTAGAACTACTTAAAGATCCATTGAAGTTCAACTACAAAATCTAAAATTTCCAAGCTTCACGGGTACTGTTCATATGGTAATTCCAGATTAAGCGATGAACTTCAAAAAATATAATTATTAATTCTAGAAAAATCAAAATGAAGTGGTTCATAAGGATATTTGAAGATAAAATGATGAAATTTAAGGTAAAATCATTCTCAGACCAAATGATTAGTCAATCAGTACAGTTTAATCGTCAAGATCACTGTTCATTTGGTCAAAAATTCTGAAAAATAGTTTCTGGTCCCTAACTTTGAAAAATTTGTTCTCTTTGTATTGACGTCAGAATAAGGTATTCTTGGTGTCAAAATGAAGTTTGGAATGTTAAATAAGTATTGGTAAAATATCGTATATTTTTTCAATCATTTATTATTTTTAATTAAAACTCAAATGTCACTGCGTCCTCACGAGTTACTGTTTACAGTGACAAATTTTATCAACTAGCTTTACTTACATATATACACATAAATCATGCAACTAATTCCTATCTCTTCTTCATGCTCTTCATGTTCTTCCTCATATGAAATCTCTACTTTGGTGTGACATGCGGGTGAGATTTCAGGGGAAATCTCAGTAGCAAATAGAAGTCATACAATGTATGCAACTACGTGCTTGATGTTAATATGTGTGCACTTAATAATCATGCTTGCATAATGATGAGTTACATGCTTCCATGTCCCTTAATTATAAAATATGGCCATAGTATAAAAAGAAATAGAGCATCACTTAATCATACATGCTTCACATAATTAAAGTAAGTAAACATCACATAAAACATCCAATCAACATAAGCATAAAAGTAGGTAAGTTCACTACCTTGTTACTTTACTTTCTTTTACTTTCTTCCTTGTCTCTTTTCCTTGCTAAGTGGCTTCCTTATTTGAGTCCACAAAATACAGCCTAACCATTGCATATTCATACATTCATCATGATCTAAATCACCTAACATTCATAAACATTAAACTCAATTAACTACTTAACCCTTAACTTTTTTTATTTGTGGTTAATTGCCTTGTCCTTTAAATTAATTTATGCCTTGATTATATCCACACAATTTTATCCAAGGAATCCAAATATGGATTCAAAATTTCAAAATTCCAATGTCTCCTTTAGGTCTAGATAGAAAAGGAAACAAGGCATACAACTTGCCAAAAAGAGAAATTGCTTCCAAGACTTTTATCTTACTTAACCCTACACAATTTTGCATTTTAAACCCATCGGAAATATCAAAATCATGAGAGTATAATCACTATTCATACTCATTAACAGTAAAAGAGAAGTTTTCAAATCCTCCCTTTCTCAATTTCAATGTTTTTAAGGTTCCAATCTTATTCAATCCTACACAAAATCATCATATAAATTCATTGGAAGTATTAGAACAATGAAATTTCAATCTTCTTCCTCCATTTATATCCTAGGACGAAAGGTTACATAAATTGAGATTTCAAGGATTACACAATTAATTGAAGCAATAACCAACAATCCAAGCCTATCTAAGTTAATATTTCATGGTTCTAGCTTGCTTTTCTTCTTTCTTCATTTCTGTCCAGATTTGGACAGCACCAATACCAAGAGGATATATCATTTTTCTTCTATTAAAACTTAGGTTTTATCCTTCCAAAACACTTATAAATAAACAATAAAGGATTGCTTACCTTAAACTCTTGCTACCTTGGACCAAAGCCCCTTGAACTTCCTCTTGGAATTGCCTTGGATTTGGTGAGTTTTCATTTTACAAGAGTTTATGATAAGACACATTTTGTATATGGTTTCTTTGACAATTTTGAGAGTTTTATAATAACTTTACCGTTCATTTCATGCCTTAAATTGTACTTTTATGCATTACATGATTGTGCTTGCAATGTGCTAATTAAAGGGTAAAATAGTAAAATAACTCTTTCACTGCATATATTCTGTTATCTACTGATTTGGACTTTTACAGTGAGCTTTTATGTTGAATTGTAGGTACTTTGGAAGAGAACAAGGACCAGGAAAGAAATCAAAAGTCAATGAAAGTGGAACCACGCCTCTGTGATATTTAGTCGCGACCAAAAAGTCCTACGGTCGCGACCTGTAATTCTTCTGGAAGATTCTCACTGTTCATAGGTCGCGACCAACAAATGTATCTGTTACGACTAAAAGCACGAAATCACTGAAACTGCGCGTTTTGAATTAGGTAATGCTGTTATAAGAAGAGAGGGAGGCTGTTGTCAAAGAGAGGCTGGTTTTTGGACCTGATTAGGCTAAGAAGCAGTACTTGAGCGCTCTCCACACACTTTCTACTCATCTTCCATCTTTCTACACCATTCACCTTCATCTCTTCATCGTTTCTTCATGGCATCTGATCTGAACAGCGATTGCAGTGCAGCAGAAGTCATGAGAGGCTAGACCTTTAGTCTCTTGGTGATGGATCTAATATCTTGAGCTCACGGACTGAAATGGGGAGTTTCTTCTATTCTAATTTGCATCTTGTCATATTATGATTGCTTCTAGATTTAGGGTTTTTCATCATATGAAAAAATTTTGAATATCGATTGATTATTCTCATATTAGATAATTTACTTTGGATGTTTTAATGCTGGTTTAAATACAATATTTTAGTTTTGAGTTTAAGCTAGTTGAACGATTGTCAACGATCGTTGCTAATTGATTCGATTGCTTGAATTCTAGGGTTAGTCGATCGACGCTCATTCGAGGGTATTATTCCATCTGGTTTAAATTACACACTAAGTGATCCTTAGCAGTTCAATAATAGTCTTTAAACTAGGTTTGATCAAAGGAGTTTAAAGAATATTAGGGTTTTGGACTCAATCGATCGATTGAGGTTTTATTCAAGACTTAATAATTTCAAACTCCATATATATTGAGAGCAAGGATAGATATTTCTCATCATCAAGAGCCCATCATCATATACTACTTTCACAAACTAACCATTTTCCATCTTAAACAAAAACACAAAAATATCTATTTTACTTATCTTTATTTTATTGCACCCACAAAACTATTTACTATTTACTTAGGTTTACCGCTGAATTTGACATCCAATTTGCTAGGATTCCTTTAGAAATGCTCCTTAAGAAGAACGATAGGGTTGTGCCTTATACTACTTTATTAGGGTGCAATTCACTTAATTTTGATGGGTCGGACTGCGACAATCCGAGACACTCGTTAGTTTCCCCAAGGCTTCATCTTGTGCACAGTTTTGGACAGCAAGGGGGGTATTTATAGTGAATTTTCAAGGCTCAAGGGACTAAAATACCCCTCCTTCAACGAATTATTACAATGCCTTAATCTTAAATTTTATTGGTTACTTAATTTCTTAATCTTCATTAACTTAATTCTTATATTATTTTAATAAATTCAAGCACATGTCCAAACTCTTCTTCCTTGTTATTGGCTTCCATGTCACATTTTGCACATAGAGTAGGTCCCACAAGGGACACCTCATGTGCCACATAACCTTATCTTGCATCTTCCTTGAAATTTCCCCTGAAAATACCATGGGATATTCTTGGAAATTAGCTTGAGCTCCTAGACAAATCTCTTAGCACTTTGGGCTCTTAATGTGATGCCATATTAGGCTTCTTCTTGAGTCCAATTGCTAATTGGCATAATTCCCAAGGTACTTCCCTATTATTTCTTATACCGATACTCTTAAATTACCTTGATTTTGAGATAAATTCTATACACCTCTTTTAATGATTATGACATTTTTAAAAATTTATTCTAATATAAAATGAATTTTTTGTAAAGTTTCATAATTTTTTGAGACTCAGAAGTCCTGTTCAAAATTCTATACATTTCTTTTAATCCTTTATCGGGGTCCTTTTTCACCTTAAATTCTCTAATTAATCTTACAAGATTCCTTTTCAAATTTTATCAATTTCATAAATTCTTATATTAATTATATGAATTTACTGTAAAATTTTATCTGATTCTGAGGTTCAAAAGATACTGTACTAATCTCTAGACTTCAGAGATTAATATCAATTTATCGGGACGTTAAATCAGAATTCTAAGAGATATGCCTGGCCCAATTTTTATTCTCTATTTACTAGTAAAATTTGATACCAAAACATTTATGGGTGATTTTTGGGCCTTTTTTGGCTCAACTTTCCATAATTATAATTTTTCCCTTGAACTCTTGAAAATTGCACTTTAGTCCCTCAACTTTTCATAATTACACTTAATACCCCATAACTTGTGTCTACTTCTATTTTGCACTATAGAACTTTTAGGATTTTCACTTTAGTCCCTTTCAATTTTCAAAATGACCATTATGCCCTTGAAACTTTCATTAATTGAAATTTAGCCTCTTTGGCTTTACAACTTTATAACTTCTATCTTTCTTTGGCTTAAAATTTATCTAATCATTATCTCTTCTTCTAGTTACCATCCCAATCCCTTCATAAACTTTTTCCTCTATCAGTTTTATACAGATAGGGAAAAATTAGGATGTTACAGTTTACTTGATTTTTCCTGATTGTTGCTATGTTGCATGCATAGAAGAACTGAACCCTTAGTGCCTTTTAATCTTGAAATTGAGAGATCACTTAGGAAACTGAGAAAAGAATTTAGAGAACAAGGACCGAGTGAAGTTGTAGTTGAAGAAGAGTTGAGAACTACATAATCTAGTTCATCATATAGTGTCCAAGGGTATGAAATTGGACTTGACTTACAAATTCCCTTATACATTCCTAATATGGCAAAGATAAATCCTAATGGGCACAATAGGATAATGGACAAGGAGAGAATAAAATACCTAACAATGTATAAGATAATAGGAACATTAGGGAAATAAATCATTCGCATGTCAATTGTGATCCCTATGGTTTCTATACTGATGAAGTTAATTTTGAAATTAAAGGAGCTTTGAATGCAACTGCAAATGGTTCTTTAAGAGATAAAACTCACAAGCAAGTTAGGAGTTATTTCAGAAAATGGCTAATGAGGGCCATCAATCTGAGGATCCTATGAGAATGCCCATATCCTTTTTGAGTAACTCTAAGGATATCTTATAAGAGATAGCAGCTTTGGGTAATCAGATGGAGAAGATAATGAGCCTATTTGAATGGGAGAAGTATTCTACAAAACAAGTACATGCCGTTGGTACATTATGTATGATATGTAATTTCATTAAACTTTCTTTAACTAGTGACATGCCATCATTCTAAATACTTTGTATAAAAATACATGGTCATGGGAAACATATTATTCATAACATATTCAACATCATTTATCATGTCACAACATCATTCAATCATTATATACATGTCAATACATAAGCATACCACATCAAGCACATAAAGATGTAAGTCTACTACTTTGAACTTACGCTTTCTTCCTTGTTCTTAAACTTGCTCCCAACTTACCCACAATGAAGACTCTCGGTCAACCACTTCCCAAAATCTTCTTGGATGTCTCAAGGTCCTAAATACATTCATATTATCATATAATTCGTTAGGACCATGATCATATACCAAATGGAAGTCTAGTTCTCCTTATCTTAACTAATTTTCTCTTAATTTCAGTTAATTATCTTGTCCTTTGAATTAATTAGTCCCTTGACCATTTCCCACACTATTTTGCCCAAGGAATCTAAATATGAAGTTATAATTGATAAATTATAACTCCTTCCTTGAGGCCTGGATATAACAAAAATGTGGCACAACAAGGTTTTCTCCAAAAATTCCTATTTTGATTCCAATGCTTCCAATACTTGATTTTCTACTTTACCCTACACAATTTTTCATTTTACATCCATTGGAAACATCAAAATCATGAAATTCTCATAGATAAACAGTGATTCATATAGTAGCAGCAATGAACTTAAAAACCTAATTCCATGCATATTTGAATTTCCAAGCTAATACTACTTGATTCAAGCTTATTTAATCCTGTTTAAACATCCCATGACTTAAAATTCATATTTCCCCTCTAATTCCAGATCATTTCCAGCAGCTAAGATGGAGAGAAAAATGGTGTTTCAACCATCCAAATCCAAGAGAAATCTTCCTACAACATAATACAAAGGTAGGAGGAAGAAGTAACCTTGGATCCTTGCTTGTTTAGCTACTTGATTTTCCTCTTCTTCTTGCTTGAAATCCATTTTGGAAGCACCTCCCCATGGTCTTCCAAGCCTTACGTATTGCTAAAATGGGTGGGGTATTTATAGAAAAGTTTGGGTGGAAATAGATGGCTAAGATTACTTTGGTTACTATTTGATCTAATGATCCATATTCAATCTTCCACCAAGCTTGCCCTAGAAGCCACTTTATGACATCATCCATGACATCATTTAGGGCCTTGTCTGGCACAATTTAGGGCTAGGATTTGGTTGGAAAAAGTTCAGTCCAAACTGGTACTGACTCGGTCAAATTTTACAAAAATCAGACTGTTTGATAACTAATTTTTCTAAGATTCCATAATATATTTTCTGACCTTAAATCCAATATCCAAATTTTTCCTACCATTGATATTGTTGGACTAGGTATTTATCTGCATATCATCCTTTATAAAATGACTAAAATGCCTTGGTTCACTATATTACACTATATTAGCTTTAATGGCATAATTGTTATTTCACACCTATTTACATCTTATCAGGGCATATACTGACTCTGATTAATCATTCCTGTATCTCCCTTAGCATTTTAACCCCTATCCAAATGACCAAAATGCCCTCTACTCATCTCTTGTTCAGTATTGCAATACAGGGGCATTTTTATAATTTTACATAACATAATGGCATTTTCGTAATTTTATATTTTTTGGGTCTTTATTAACACTAGCCCACATACCTATATAAAAATATCATTAGACCTATGAGGCGCCATTTTGGACCTTCTAAGTATTCCCCTGCCTTCATGGGCTCAACTCCCAAGAAACTCCTTGAAAAGTATGTATCAGATATTTTATTCTACTTTAAATTATATAATAAATTCTACATAACTCCTTTTTTAGTTATGTCGGTTTCATAAATTCTTATATTAATTATAAGAATTTACTATGAAACTTTATCTTATTTTGAGATCCAAAAGATACTGTACTAATTTTTCTAAATTTTAGCAATTGTTATCAATTCATCGGGATCTTAAATCAAAATTCCGTGTTGCGTTAAATGGATCAAAATAATTTTCTCTATTTACTGGTAAAATTTGGGACTGAAATATTTCCAGGAAATTTTGAACCTTTTTCGGCTTAACTTTCCATAATTACCATTTTATCCTTAAACTTTTGAAAATTGTACTTTAGTCCCTTAACTTTTCATAATTACACTTAATAGCCTATCACTTATATCTACATCTATTTTGCACCATGGAACTTTTATACTTTTCAGTTTAGTCCCTCTCTTTCTTCAAACATCATATAACCTTTATCATTTCTTCTAATCATCGTCACAATCCCTTCCAAAACTCTTTCCTCTATCTGTCCCTTACAAATTCCACTATCTGTTCCATATAGATAGAGAAAAATTAGGATGTGACATTTCCTCAAAATTTAACTCGTACCTTAGTCAAACCTTTTTAAATATATCACTCTTATACTCTTCTCTATTTCATGGCTAAGGTTCGAGGGTACTTTTATGTAATTGCATCTTTTGTCTTAGCAATTGGCTAAATTTTCTTAGTATCCGTAAAGCTTTACATCCTTCTTGTGTTATCATACTCCTTTTATGGTTCACTTAATTGAAGTAGAAGCTTGCTTCTTTCTATTTTTTTTCTCATCGGTCATTGATGAACAGGTCGAATTGTCATCTTCCGATCCATCAAAATAATAATGTTTGCACCCAATAATATAGTATAAGGTACAACTCTATCGTTCTTCTCGAGGAGCTTTTCTATTGGAGACCTAGCATATTGGTGACAAAACCATTGAAAACTTGAGTCAAAGTAAAATGGGTTTTAGGGTTTGATTGATTTTTGATGCAATAAAATAAAGGTGCAGTAAAGTAAACTTTTTTTGGTATTTTTGATTAAGATGAAAACGAGTTGGTTTGTGAAAGAAATATGTTGTGACAGACTCTTGATGATGAAAACATATCTATCCTTGTTCTTAATTTGATATGGGAGTTTTTGAAATCACTAAGTCTTAAACAAAACCTCAATCGATCGATTGAGTCTAGGGCATTAATATTTCTTAAACTCCTTTAATCAAAGCTAGTTTAAAAACTCTTAATGACTGTTAAAATCCACTTAGTGTGTAATTCAAATCAGATGATGAAAATGCCCTTGAATGATCGTCGATCGACAAACCCTAGATTTCAAGCAATTGAATTAATCAGTAACGATCGTTGATAACAGTCCAACTATCTTAAAATTGAAACTGAAATATTAGATTAAATCCAGTATTCAAAGCATCCAAAGTCAATTACAATTGTCTAATCTGAGAGCAATCAATCGAGACTCAATTCCTTATTTAATGAAAAACCTAGATCTAGAAGCACCAAAACATGAAATAGATGCAGATTAAAATAGAGAACTCCCCAGTGTAGTCGATGAGCTCAAGATACAAGACCTATCACCAAGAGACTAAAGATTTAGCCTCTCATGACTCCTACTGTGCTTCAATCGTTGTCCAAATATGATGCCATGAAGAAAGCAGAAAGTGAGATAGAGAGATGAATGATGGAAGATGTGTGTAGGTAGTGGAGAGAGTGTAGAGAGAGATCGAGCACTACTTTTTAGCCTAATCAGGTCAACAACTAGCCTCCCCTTCGTCTGAGGCTCCCTTTTCCTTTTATTTATAGGTTGACCTAATAAAAAATGCGCAGCTTTAGCGACTGTCTTCTTTGGTTACGACCAGATCCATGTTTTGGTCACGACCTGTAAACGCAGAGAAACTTCCCAGGAGAAATTCGGTCGTGACCTGTGGATACTTTGGTCGCGACTGAAAGACACATAAGCTGCTTCCTTGATTTGATTCTCTCTTGTGATTTCTTTTTCTCTCACATTAGTCATTGGTTCTCCTCCAGAGTACCTGCAATTCAAAATCAAAGCTTGCTGTAAAAGTCCCACCAGTAAAAGAATAACATATATGCAGTTTGGAGGAGTTAATTTACCATTTTATCCTTAAAATAGCATATTGCCAAGCACAATCATGTATTACTACAAAAGCACAACTACAGGCATAAAATGAATGGTAAATGTTATAAAACCCTTAAAAATGTTGTAGAAACTAGACACAAATTGTGTCTTATCAATGCCCCCACACTTGAACCTTTGTACTCCTGGACAAAGAAATGAATTACACCTAAGCTAACACTATTAAATCCAAGATAACAACATAATCCACACTGTAACCTAAAGACAATTAATTCACCATCTTTTGGGAATGCAAAAGTGATAATATGAGCAATGCCAAGTAATCAACTACTAAATGAAATCAACCTTAACTGTATGAACGCAATAGATTCTCTCAAGGATGTAAGTGTTTAGCTCTCCACATCCTCTCATTGTTAGGGTTCTTTCACTCAGATTCAAATTGGAAAATATCCTACCATATACTTGTAATGACTCTAAATCTCAGCAACTATATAACACTTATGCAAAGAATCAAGAGGTCTTTTAGGGTTGAAATGATGGAGATAGGCCACGTGGAATGGAATATGAAGGATAAAAAGTACTATATGTATCCAATAATGAATATATAGCATGAATTCATGTCTTTAGAGATGTAGATGTGGTAATTCTGCTAATAGGAGTTGATAATAGTGCCTTCTTCATTTCTCTTTTCTTTTTCTTTTCGTTTCTTTGTTTCTTTCTTCAATTTTTCTTGCACTATCTTTTTTTTTTTGGTGCAATATGCTCTTTTCTCTTCTTTTTATTTAGCACCTTATACATAGAAGATGTAGCATAACATCACAATAATAATGAGTTTTTTTTACATGAATAAAAAAATTATTTCTTCGAAATGATGTTTATGCATATATGACTTTCTATAAAAATGATGGAAAAAAAAGTGATGGCCTCAAAGGGGGTTACTACGGATATAATATGTAATGGGCTTGCTTTTAGGATAAACGGGTTTAGAAATGAATGCCTCTATCATATTCAATAACATAAATGCGCAAGTAGTTCTCGAGCTAAGACAAGTTGTAGAGGATATAAACCAATTGAATAATCACTCAATATAGGAATTAAGGCTGAGAATCCTTCCAACTACGGTTTTCATCTAAATTGCTCATAAGCTAAAGTCTCAAACAATGTTCATCATTCACTAGGTACTAAAACACTTATCTCAAATGAAAACCCTTTCAAATGATGATTTAAAAGTTCCAAAGTAATCACTAAGAATCATGTAATAATCCCAAATCTAATAGTAAGAATTTAAGTGTCTCTAATTCAATTTTCAAGATTTTCAAAAAAAAAATCAAGTGGAAATGGTTTCTGGAAACTCTTGATGCAAAAGATTAAAAATTGGAGGGCAATGAACCATCTATAAAAGTACCTTAGCAGCTCAAAAAGAATCCTTCTATACAGCATTGCACAAAGCAAAAAGAAGGTAAATGGACATTTTCACACTCAGGTTGCGACTGAAGATAGTTAAGGTCGTAACCAAGTTTCACAGTGAGTGCTGGCTCTAACTTACCAAAACTAGTTGCGACCAAAAAAGGTTCCTGTCTTGACACAAATGCACAGAGAGGTATAGTCGCAACATAAAGACACTAGCGTATTAAGTCCACAAATGCACAAAAAAGGTTCCTGTTTTACGAAAAGTCCACAATCACCAATTTTCAAACTGGGTCGTGACCATATTATACATAGGTAGCGATCAATTTTCACAGAGAGAGTATTAAGTCCAAAATTCCATGCTAGGTTGCAACTAAAAATAGTAAAGGTCGCGACCAATTTTCACAGAGACTACCATGTGATAGTTTTTAAAGCCCAAAACATCTTTTACACTTAAAACTTTTTTAACTAACCATAAAACAGTTTAAAGTGGGGATCTAATTTCAGTAATTCATCACACATTAAGATCAAAAACCAAAAACTTTATAATAAAAGATTGGATTAAGTGAAGAATTTTTATATTAATTAGCACATAAACAAGAACATCTCCCCACACTTAAACTTGATAGTGTCCTCACTGTCAGTAAAGGTATAGAAATCACAGCATTATATAAGGTCAATAAATCTAGCTCTAACACAGCAGGCAAACATATCACTTAATGTAAATTTGATAATAAAGCTCGCAGTTACATTCCAATCATACAGAGCAATACAAGTAAAGCAAAGATGACGTGATGGGTAAGCTAAAATCATGCATGTGAGTATGTAAGCACCTCATATAACCATCAATGAGTGCGCAAAATATGGACAATAACGGAGTGTTATGCAAAACAAAAATAAACTGAAAATAAATATAAATAAACTGAAAATAAACATTATCCTATGAATCATCCCTTTCTAATCATCAAACCAACATATCAAACATATCATATTAGAAAAACTTGTAAAAGGTAAGAGATAGGAAAGGGACAACCTGGCCTCAAAGAGGCAAAGCGAATTCCTCATAAAGTTTCAAGAGGTGGCCTTTTGCCTGGAAGATTTTACCTGTCGCCTCCTCTTTCAACTCAATCATCCCAAATTCATGGACTTTGACAACTGTATAAGGTCCATCCCAGCTAGTTTTGAATTTATCATGTCTGAACTTAAACCTAGCTTGGTAACTTAACAATCTATCACCTTCCTTAAACCTCTTCCTCAGAATATGGGCATCATGGAATACCTTTATCTTTTGTTTATAAATCTCAGAGCTACTGTAGGCATCCAATCTAATCTCTTCTAGCTCTTGAATCTGCAACAACCGCTCTGAACTAGCTTCTACAAGATCCTCATTGCAAGCTTTCACATCCCAAAATATCTTGTGCTCTATTTCTACAGGCATGTGATAGGCTTTCCAAAAAACTGTCCTATAAGGGGACATGCTTATAGGGGTTTTAAAAGCTATTCTGTACGCCCATAAAGCATTGTCAAGTCTCAAGTTCCAATCCTTATTGGATGGCTTAACAATCTTTTTTAAAATGTACTTTATCTCCCTATTAAAAAACTCTGCTAGACCATTAGTTTGAGGGTAGTATGGTGTTGAGACTTTATGAGTTACACTATATTTTGCCAATAAGCTATTGATTAACTTATTGCAAAAAATGGGCTCCTTAATCACTGATTACTGCTTTCGATACTCCAAATCTACTAAATATATGAGACCTTATAAACTTGGAGATAGTTTGGGCATCATTTTGTCTTGTAGGGATAGCCTCTACCCACCTAGATAAATAGTCTATAGCCAATAAAATGTAATGAAACCCTGCTGAAGGTGGAAAAGGTCCCATAAAATCTATTTCCCACATAAAAAATCTCACAAAATAGAATAGGTTGTTACAATATCTCATGCCTTTTACTAATCCCTCCAAATCTTTTGCACCTATCACAAGCTCTACAAAATTCAAAAGCATCTTTAAAAAGGGAAGGCCAATAGAAACTGGATTCAAGGACCCTATGTGCAGTCCTTTTCCCCCTAAAATTGCCACCACAAACCCATGAATGGCAAGCTTCTAAAATTGATTTGTGATCTTGGTCTGGGACATATTGTCTCAATACTTGGTCTAAGCACAACCTCCACAGAAAAGGTTTATCCCAAATGAAGTATTTAGATTCACTCTTGAGTTTTGGGCCTAAAATCTAGTCAAATGAGAAGGGATTAGGCCAGTTTCAATAAAATTAACTAAATGATCATACAAAGGTTCCACAATAGCAACCAAACACAGAGATTGATCAGGGAAAGAATCATAAATAAGATCAGAACTGAGTACTCCCCTGATCTCTATTAGTAATCTGCTTAGATGATCGGCAACATGATTTACATTCTCAGCTCGATCCCTCACTTTCATATCAAACTCTTAAAGCAGTAGTATCCATTATAGAAGTCTTGGTGTCATATCCCTAATTTTCTTATCTGCTATGTATGTACAGTTTGTACGCAATAGATATGAGATTTTCTAAGGAAAGTATTGCAATTTATGGAAGGAAAGGGATTGAGTTGAAAATAATAGAAAGTTCAAGGACCTAAGTGAAATTTATAAAAGTTTTAGAGCCAAAGTATAAGGTAGACATAAATGTTGGGTCATTAAGTGTAATTTTAAAAAGTTTAAGGATTTAAATGTAATTTATCAAAAGTTCAAGGGGCAAAAGTGTAATTATGAAGAAATTGAGCTGAAAAATCCCCAAAAATGGCCAGAACAAATTAGTCCCAAATTTTACCAGTAGCTAGAGAAAATTATTCCGGTTAGTTTGACGCAACACAAAAATTCGATTTGAGGTCCCGATAAATTGATATAAATTTTTGAAGTTAGGAAAAATTATTACAGTATTTCTCAAACCTCAGAATCAAATGAAGCTTTACAATAAATTCTTATAATTAATATGAAAATTTATAAAACTGATAGGGTCAGAAAAGGAACCCTGTAGAATTTTTAATAGAATTTACAGGAGAATAAAATACCCGATAAATACGTTATGGAGAGGTTTCTTAGAATCTATGCCATAAAGGTAGTGGACCCATATAAAGGCCCAACAGAGGAAAAGACAGTGGCAGAACAAGAGGCCTAACAGAGGAAACTTTCGAGGAAGGTCTAACAACAGAGACTCGAGGGCCAGAGTATGTGATAAATACGGAAAGAATCATGGAGACAAACCATGTCTGATGGGCCAGAATGTCTACTACACATGCGGAAAGCCTGGACATTTCTCTCGGGAATGCCCTCAAGCAGTAAATAATCAGAGGCCAAGGACACAAGGGCCAGTATTTGCACTGACAAGGGAGGAAGCATAAAAGTCACCCGAAATGATCCAAGGTACAATTTACCTCAATGATCATTCTGTGATTGCTCTATTTGATTTGGGCGCAAGTCATTCCTTTATATCTTATGAGTGTACTGAATGCCTAGGCCTTATGATTAGTAAGTTGAATTATGACATATGTGTGAGAACTCCCACAAATGCTAGAGTAGTTACATCTGATATTTGTCTAAATAATATTGTGCAATATGAGCATTGTTGCACTACTCTAGATTTGATATATATGCCTTTCCGAGAAATCGATATCATCATTGGATTGAATTGGTTATCTTCCAATAACGTGATGCTGTATTGCAAGAACAAGACTCTAGTTCTTGATTTAAAGGTAGCAGATCTGAGTTCAGAAGTAAGAATGAATTTCATAATGGAGGCTCAGACAGAAAAGTGTCTGCGGAAAGGATGTCAAGGTTATATGATCTTTTTTTCTGTTCAAGCAGAAATGGAAGAAGGGATTGAGGACATCCCAGTGGTCAAGGAATTTTTGAAGTTTTTCCAAAAGAAATTCAAGTATTGCCTCCCGAGTTAGAAGTGGAATTTGCCATTAATATTGTGCCTGGAGCTGGACCAATATCCAAAGCCCCATATCGTATGGCTCCTAATGAAATGATTGAATTAAAGAAGCAGATTAGGAGCTATTAGAGAAGGGTTTTATACAACCTAATGTTTCACCATGGGGTGCTCCAGTGCTATTTATTAAGAAGATGGATGGCAGTCTCAGATTATGTATTGACTATAGGGAATTAAATAAGGCTACTGTTAAGAACAAGTACCCTCTTCCAAGAATTGATGACCTACTAGATTAATTAGCTAGAGCAAGTATGTTCTCCAAGATTGATTTAAGATCAGACTACCATTAGTTGAGAGTTAAATCAGATGATGTCTCAAAGACTGCTTTTAGGACTCGTTATGGCCATTTTGAATTTCTGGTGATGCCTTTTGGTCTGACGAATGCACCTGCAATTTTTATGGATTACATGAATAGAATCTTCAGGCCTTACTTAGATCAATTTGTTATGGTCTTCATTGATGATATCCTGGTGTACTCCAAGTCTGCTGAGGAGCATGAAAGGCATTTGAGAATTATTCTTGGTACCCTTAAAGAGAAATAGCTCTATGCTAAGCTTAGTAAGTATGAGTTTGGTTTTCAGAAGTCAAATTTCTCGGTCATGTCATCTCCCATGAAGGGGTAGCTGTAGATCCTAACAAAGTTGAAGCAGTTTTAAGCTGGGAGCAGCCAAGGAAAGTAACAGAGATTAGAAGTTTTCTGGGCTTGGCAGGGTACTATAGAAGATATATTAAGGAATTTTCTCGAACTGCCTTGCCGTTAACCAAGCTGACCAGAAAGAATCAGCAATTCAAGTGGGATGAGAAGTGCGAGGCAAGTTTTCAAGAGTTAAAGCAGAGATTAACCACTACTCTTGTGCTGATTATTCTAGACCTAACTCAGACTTATGTAGTCTATACTGATACTAGTAAGCAGGGGTTAGGATACGTGTTAATGCAGCAAGGTCGAGTAGTAGCCTACACCTCTAGGTAGTTAAAGCCATATGAAGAAAACTATCCCACTCATGATCTGGAGCTTGCAGTGGTGGTTTATGCTCTCAAGATATGGAGACATTATTTGTATGGAGCTACCATAGAATTGTACTGTGACCACAAAAGCCTAAAGTATTTACAGGATCAAAAAGTGCTGAATATGAGGCAGCGACAATAGATGGAATTATTGAAGGATTATGATTTCCAGATTAAATACCATCCAGGGAAAGCCAATATGGTGGCTGATGCTCTAAGTAGAAAAGTGGTGCAGATGGAGAGTATAATGATCAGAGAATTGAAATTGTTAGAAGATGTTAGAGATTGGAGTCCTCTTTATCAGATGCAGATGATAGAAAGTTCCTACGGAGGAGTACAAGTCAGAGCTTTCATTGAAGATGAAATAAGAGAAGCTCAAAAGCATGATAAGCTCGCAACTATTTTTAAAGATAAGCTGGAGAAAGGGAAAACTAAGAATTTTGAAGTTTCCCAAGATGGATTGCTACGGTTCAGAGGAAGACTGTATATCCTTAATGTTATGGGATTGAAGGAGAAAATTCTAGATGAAGCACGCAAAAGCCGATATACAGTACATTCGGGTATGACCAAGATGTATCATGATGTGAAAAGTCTATTTTGGTGGCCTGGATTGAAGAAGGATGTCGTGGCTTATGTGTCTAAGTGCTTGACATGCCAAAAGGTAAAGATTGAACATCAGAAGCCAGCAGGAACATTGCAACCTTTAGATATCCCCGAATGGAAATGGGATAGTATTGCCATGGATTTTGTGGAAGGACTACCCATGACTCCGACTAAGCATGATGCAATATGGGTAATCATTGATCGATTGACAAAGTCGGCTCATTTTCTAGCAATAAATAAAAGAGATTCTCTAGAAAAGCTGGTATAGATTGAATAAAATATATGAGATTTTTTCAGGAAAAGATGTGGCCATATTTATGTAAAGAAAATGATTAATTGGAAGAGGAAGAGAGTGTAAGAGCCAAAGTGCAAAATTACAAAATGCCCCTGTGATGCCCTAAGAAACCAGAAGTGAATGGAGGGCATTTTTGTCATTTTAGATAGGCTAAAACGCCAAGGAAGGTATAGGAAGGATTAGTCAGAGCCAGTATATGCTCTGATAAGGTACAAAGAGGTGTGAAATGACAATTTTGCCCTTAAGATCAATATAGTGAAAGAAAGGGCACCAAGGGTATTTTGGTCATTTCACAATGGATGGATATCAGATAAAATTTGACAGTAAATTATTATAATTAATATGAGAAATTATGGAGTTGACAGAAGTCAAAAATGAGTCCTGTAGAATTAATTATGAAATTTACGGTGAAAAAGGACACCGAAAAAGGGTTAAAGGAAATATATGTAATTTTTATCAGGACTTTGCAGAGAATTCATTTTATATTAGAATGAATTTGAAAAAATGTTAGAACAATTAAAAGAGGTGTTTAGCATTTATTCTAAGATCAGGGTAATTTAAGGATATCGGTATAAGGAAAGTACTTTGGGATTTGTGCCAATTAGCTATTGGACCTAAAAGAGGCCCAAAATTTCGTCCTAGGCCAGCCCAATAAGTCCCAAAAGTTATCTTGGAGCCCAAGTCCAATAATAAATAATTTATGGATTTTTGAAAAGAAAAAAAGAGAGAATAAAGTAAAAATTAGGGTTTGCACATGGTGGGACCCACAAGAACCTCAAAATGGCACCAAAAAGGAGCTTAGGTGTCCCATGTGATGTCATGTTGGTGATGTCATGAGTGAGAAGAGAAAAGACATTCCAAGATCAAACCTTTAACCATTAGATCAAATAGTTCCCAAGGTGATCTTGGCCTTCAATTTTTCCAAGATTTTTCTATAAATACCCCCTCAAATCCAAGCCAAAACCGTGAAGGAGAAGTGTAGGGAACTTCTTGCAAAATTTTCTCTCAAGCTTGGAGGAAGCAAGGATCTTGAAGAAACAAGTAATGTAAGTTGTCTCCTTGCTTCTACCCTTTGTTCTTATGGTTTGTGCTTGAGTTTAAGTGGCTTTTGAGGCTTAAATCTTGGGGAGATGCTACTGGAATTTTTGTGTATATATGAAAGGAATATGAGTTTTAGGTCATAGATAGTTAAGACAAGCTTAAACAAGCTAGTTACATGCTTGGTTGTGAAGTAAGTTGATGTTCTTGACTTTACCATTTTGGTTTGCACTGTTCATGCACTGTTCATGATAGAAGGAAATGGAATTGCAATGATTTAATGCTTCCATGGAGTTTATATGATGATTTTGTATAGGATTGGAAAGGTTTTGAACTTTGGAAACCATTGGAATTAAAGGTTATAATGTTGAAAATTTCTCACAGTAGCTGTTCACTCGCATGAACAGGGATTTGAATTTTATGATTTTGATACTTCCAATGGTCTTAAAATGAGATTTTGTGTGGGGAAAAGTGGAGGAACAAGTATGGGAAGCATTGGAATCAAAATGAGAATTTTTGGAAGAATTATGTATGCTTTTCCAAATCTGTACAGAACAGTATATTGTTGCTGGAATTTGGTTATTTTGAGTTCATAAATGGATTCAAAAGGTGAAATTGTGTAGGATAAGGTCAAGATATCATTTGATTCAGAGGCTAAGCCAATTGGTAAAAATTAAAGGAAGTTAAGTTAGTTAAAGCAAGTTGAATGTTCAAGAGAGGTAGTCTTGAGTAGTGTTTGAGTTCATGGTCCTAATTAATGGATTATGTAATGAATATGAATGTGTTTAGGACCTTGAAACCTCTAAGAAGGTGTTGGGGAATGATTGACCAAAAATCTTCATGATTGAAAAGCTTGGGAAGCAAGTGCAAGCATAAGAAAGAGAGCTTAAATCCAAGGTAGTGAACTTACCCTAAACTTGTATGTATGTATGTAATGTATGCTTGATTGTGCTATGGCTTGTTGAATTGTGTGTATATGGTAGATGATTGAAGCTCTGTTATTTTATGATTACTTTGGCCAATTGTATTTCATATGATACATGGAAGCATGCTCATCACACTATGATAACACTTTCACAAGCAAGCACAAGTCTTTACATTAATACATGCATTATTTGGTATTGTTTGCTACTGAGATTCCCCCAAATCTCACCCCCCCCATAACCATGATTTAGGTGCTGGAACATCACAAGGAAGGAGGTAATTGTGGATGTATGAATGGTGTATGACTTGGAAATCATGACTTTAATTTATGTGATGATATATTGGTATGTACATGGTAAATACTCACTGGATCCGAGTTGAGGGAGTGACCTTCCAGTGATAGTTTGAGTAATTTATCCGTTTTGGTTTCATGTGAAATTTGGTATGAACATATCTAAGATCCAAAGCTTTAATTGGACACCAATAGAGCCTCATTTGGTTAAGAACTCGAATTTTTATGATTTTTCAAAGTCAGGATTTAAAATCTGGAATAAGATAATACAACTACTTAGAGGCAGTGAGGTTCATGCTCTAATTTCATGTAGTAAATGAATGAGTTTTTCCATGAAATTTTATGATCTTAAAGTAAACATATGGATATTTAAATCCATATGTAACACGACTCATTTGGATAAGTATACAAGGAGAAATGAATTTTTCAAAATGGGGTAAAGAAACTGGAATTTCCAGATTTGCCAAATGAACAGTATTTTTCAACGAATAAACTGATTTGATATGGAAAAGAAAACCTCATTTTCATATTTTTATAACAAATTTAAATGAAATATCTTTCATTAGAAATTGGAATCACCTCAAAAAAAATTTTCTAGATTTAATTATGAATTTTCAAAATTCAGGCTGTAATATGGAATTACCCAATAAAACAGTGACAGTGAACAGTACCCGTAAGCCCAACTCTTGGAAATTCATGTTCTTAAGGTTAAGAGGTATTCCAATAATCTAAGATAATTTCAATTGAGTGTATGTAAGGTTAAGGTTTAAGATCAAAGTTTAAGGTTGAGATTTAAGATTTTTACTAGAAAATGCTATTGTACTGGCAGAATATAGAAAATACTGTGTGTTGTCTAAGGAGGCTGGAAGTGAGTAGACCCAGCCGGTTCATCCAGTCTTTCCTGGGTACTTACGTAGAATGGTAGTTTTCATGGGAATTACTGAATCAGTACAGTTATTTTCTGCCAGAATTTTTGGAAGGAGAGAATTAATATAGTAAAGATTGCTTCCGTAAGGGTACTCTGAAGGGTCTAAGGAAGGATGTTTCATCTGGCAAAGTTGTATATAAAGGAAATTGTTAGACTGCATGGTCCCTCGATTTACATCTAATTTTTGGAGAGCTTTATAGAAAGAAATGGGCACTACTCTCCGATTCAGTACAGCCTATCATCCGCAGACGGATGGTCAATCTGAGAGAACAATCCAAACACTCGAAGATATGCTAAGAGCATGTGTTTTGGATTTTAAGGGCAGTTGGGGTATCCATTTACCACTCATAGAGTTTGCATATAACAATAGTTATCAGGCTAGTATTCAGATGGCCCCGTTTGAAGCGCTTTATGGATGTAAGTGTAGATTTCCCTTATGCTGGCTAAAGTTGAGCGAGAGAAGAATGTTTGGTCCTGATATAGTAGATCAAACTGCAGAACAGATTGGGATAATCAGAAAAAGATTGTTGACGGCTCAAAGTAGACAGAAGAGTTATGTAGATGTCAGAAGGAAACCATTAGAGTTTAAAGAAGGAAAGCATGTATTCCTTAAGTTAACTCCAACTACAAGAGCCGGATGATCAATTAAAGAGAAAAAATTACATCCCAGATACATCGGACCATTTTAGATTGTCTCGAAGATAAGATCAGTAGCCTACAAGTTAGCTCTTCCTCCAAATCTCAGCCAGATACATGACGTGTTTCATGTTTCCCAGTTAAAGAAGTACGTTCCAGATCCATCACACGTGATTGAACAAGATGAAGTTCGCTGCGAGATGACCTGACATATGAGGTTGGACCAGTGCAAATTATTGATCGAAAGGTCAAGCAGCTATGTAATAAGCAAATCTCTTTAGTCAAAGTGATCTGGAAAGGCGTAGCTGAGAATGAAGTTACATGGTAAACAGAAGAAAGAATGAGGGATATGTACCCTGAATTGTTTCATTAGGATGTATTGTAAATTTTGAGGACAAAATTTATTTTAAGGGAGAGAGAAATATAATATCCCTAATTTCTGTACTGATGAGTATGTACTTAATATATGTGAGATTTTCTAAGAAAAATGTGGCCAATTATGTAAATAAAGGGGATTGTATTGAATAGGAAGAAAATTCAGGGACTTAAGTGCAATTTACAAAAGTTTAAGGCCAAAAGAAAAAGTAGACAAAAATGTGGGGTCCTTAAGTGTAATTTTAGCCAAATGTAAGGACATAAGTACAATTTATGAAAAGTCAAGGGGCAAAAGTGTAATTATGAAGAATTGGTCCGAAGACAGGCCAAAAATACCCGGAGTCAGATCAGACCCAAATTTTACCAGTAGATAGAGAAAATTATTTCGGTTAGTTTGACGCAACACAGAATTTTGATTTGAGGTCCCGAAAAATTGATATAAATTTCTGAAGTAAAATAAAATTATTATAGTATTTTTTGGATCTCAGAATCAGATAAGACCTTATAGTAAATTCCTATAATTAATATATGAATTTATAAAATTGACAGGATCAGAAAAGGAATCCTGTAGAATTTTTAATGGAATTTACATTGGAATAAAATACCCGATGAATATCGCTGGGAGAGATTTCTAGTGATTCGTGCCATAAAGGTAGTAAACCCTAAAAAGGCCCAAAAATGGCGTCATGATGGCCCAATAAAATGATTGGACTGATAGGTAGGCCAGTGTCCCGAGGAACCCCGGAAAAGGGCGAAATTATGAAAATGTCCCTGTGTCGCACTAAGGGAGAAATAGATGAATGGAGGGCATTTTGGTCATTTTGGACCAACCAAAATGCCAAGGCATGTACAGGAAGGGTTAGACAGAGTCTGTATATGCTCTGATAAGGTACAAAGAGGTGTGAAATGACGATTATGCCCATAGGGTTAAAGTAGTACAAGAAAGGGTACCAAGGGTATTTTAGTCATTTTTTAAGGGATCTATAATTGAGTTTAAACCCAGTATAAGAATGTCAATGATAAAAAGAATCCGGATACTGGATTTAAGGTCAGAAAACATATTATGGAATCTCAGAAAAATTAGATTCAGAAAATAATCTGGTTTTCAGGAAATCGGACCGGGCCGGTACCGGATTGGACTGAAATTTTTCTAGGAGCTTCCCACCATGAGAATGGCGCTAAGTGTCCTATGAGGTGTCCCTCTTGATGATGTCATGGTGGTGATGTCATAATTATTAAAGAAAAGAAAATCCAAGATTAAATCTAAGCCCTTAGATCAAATAGTGTACAAAGTGATCTTGGCCTTCCATTTTTCCCAAATTTTTCTATAAATACCCCTCAATTTCAGACCATTTCGGTGAGCACAAGAACCTTGGGGAAACTCTTGCAAAATTACCACTCAAGTTTGGAGGAAGCAAGCACCTTGAAGAAATTAGTAAGGTAAGTTGTCTCCTTGATCCTAGACTATGTTCTAGCAAGTTTGTTCTTATTTTTAAGAGGTTTTTGGGACATATTCCTCTTGATGGTGCTGCTGTCTATTCTGTTTTGATGTGAAAGGAAGATGAGTTTTATGTTATAGATAGTTTAGATAAGCTTAAATAAGCTAGAATCAAGTGGTAATAGCTTAGAAATTAAAGTATGCTTGTGAATCAAAGATTGTGGTCTGTTCTGGTACTGTATGAATCACTATTTATATGTTAGAATTTCATGAGTTTGATGCTTCCAATGGGTTTAGAATGGAAAATTGTGTGGGGATATAGTAGAGAAACCAATATTGGAAGCATTGGAATCAAAATGAGAATTTTTGGAAACAAGAGAGGTGTTTTCAGTTCTGTACAGTAGCATGGGATGCAATTTGATTTTGGAGAATCTGAATGCATATTTGGATTCTACATGAAAAATTATGTGGAAATGAACCATGAGAATTTATTTTAGAAAGAGGGAAGCATAAGTCATAAATTAAAGAAAGAATGGAACCTAGTTGAAACCCTAGTCTTGAATTGTGTTGGAAGTAAATTGTAACTTGATGTTACTTTGTAATGGATAGGTTTTGACATTTGTGAGAAGGAAGGATCAATCCAAGAAAGGAATAGCAAAGACACCTAAGAGGTAGCAAGAATACCTAACTATAATCTTATGCTTGTTTGCTTGTATGCTTGCTTGTTATGTATGATTATTGGTTGAGCATGAGATGATTTTATGATGATGATGATGATGAGATATGAATGGTTGCAACTCCTTGCAATGAATGTCATGACAATATGTATGTTAGAAGTTGCTTATGTATATTCATGAAGTAGCTCCCATGTCATTATAACATGTTAAGCATTTAATCAAGCATGCATGTTATTATAGTTTGTATGACTTGCTATTGAGATTTCCATAAAATCTCATTCCTTCCATATAAATAACCATGCTATAGGTGCTGGATCTTCTCAAGGCAAGAGGGTAAATATGGATGGATAATTGTATATGACTTAAAGGGTGTGCACCTAACTTAGAAGATGATGTTTTGGTGCGTATGATGTATGCTTTCACAAATCCGATCCGAGGCAGTACATTTCCAACGATAGTTTTCATAACCTATACCATGATTTTTCATGTGAAATTTGGTATGAAAATATTTAAGATCCATAGATTTAAATGGACACTAAGAGTGCCTCAATTGGTTAAGAATTCGAATTGTTATGATTTTTCAAAGTTGACATTAAAATCTGGATCAAGATAAAACGAGTACCCAGAGGTAGTGAGATTCATGCGCAAATTTCAAATAATAAATGAACGATTTTTCCACGAAATTTTATGAGGTTAAACTAGACATATGGAGATTTAAATCCATATGTAACACGCCTCATTTGGATAAGTACACAGATAAATGAATTTTTGAAAATAAGGTAAAGAAACTGAAACTTCCAGACTTACCAAATGAACAGTATTTTTCAACGAATAAACTGATTTCATTTGGATAAGGAAACCTCAGTTTTATATTTTTCCTTCAAATTTCAATGAAATATCTTTCATTCAAAATTGGAACCACCTTATTTCGATTTTGTTAGATTTAATTATGAATTTTCAAAGTTCATGATGTAGTCTGGATTTACCAAGTGAACAGTACTATGAACAGTACCCGATTACCTAATTCTTGGAAATTCATGTTTTTAAGCTAAGATGGTGTTCTATTGGTCTAAGATACTTCCTAATGGGTATATGTAAGGATGAAATTAAGGATACGACAGTAGGAGGAGGTAAGCCAACTCCGAAAGCATCACATGTCAAACCATTAACGGTACATTTGGTAGAATGGAAGAGTTTTTTATAGAATTAGAGGTGTAAATGGAAGTGGAAGTAGAAGTGAAAATAGAATTAAGCTAAAACTTGACTTTAAAAGTTTGTTTGGTAAGTTAAAAATGAGTATAGAATTTATATATTTTTTTTATAATTTAGGGTAAAATGGTCCAAAATATTTTTTTTATAACTTGGGAAGAGTTAAAGTTGTCCAGAAATTTTATAACTTAGGATAAAATGGTCCAAAATATTTCACTTCCACTTCTCTCGTCTCATTTTCTAACTTTTTTTATGGAACTGAAATGACCCAAAATGTTAGAAGTGGAGGTAGTTTCTATTGTACCAAACAAAAGAAATGGATAATTCCACTTTTACTTCCATGCTATCAAACATGCCTAATAGGATACGTTTGGTAGGATGGAATAGTATTTTATGGAAGTGGAAGTGGAAATATAATTATGTTAGAATGAGCTTTAAAAGTTTATTTGGTATAATAGAAATGAGTATAGATTTGATGTATTTTTTATTACTTAGGGTAAAATGGTCCAAAATATTTTTTATAACTTGGGAAGGGTTAAAGTTGTTCAGGAATTTTATAACTTAGGATAAAATTGTCTAAAATATTTTACTTCCATTTTCATCATCTCATTTCTCAACTTTTTTTATGAAACTGAAATGTCTTAAAATGTTAGAAGTGGAAATGGAAGTAGAAGTGATTTCTATTGTACCAAATAAGAGAAGTAAAAGATTCTATTTTTACTTCCCTTGTACCAAACATGCCATAAGGAAATTCAAGATCTTTAGGAAATCTCAAGGATGATGAAATTATTTAAATATTGAGAAATGTTACTTATTAGGCTAAATCATATAAATCTTTTAACTTTAGATCAATTGTATATAAACTCCTTAACATTTTAAATATTAAATTTAACCCCTATGATTTTGTTTTTTTATCATAGACCCCTTCTTAATTGATCAATATTATTTTTACGGCAATTGTTATGTTAGATCAATAGAAGGCACATAATATTCTATATAAGTTAATAATTGTATAAAATTTTCTTAAACTTTATGTCAAATGCATATAACCCCTCTAAAGTTCAGGAGGTTAAATTTAAATTTTGAAATGTCAAGGATTATATGCAATCAACCTAAATTTTAAGGGATTTTATAAAATTATTAACTTACATACAATGCCATGTAGAATGCCAAAGCGTCTTATATTAATCTGATATAGCATTTTTATAAAAAAAAAAAATGGTCAATTGTAAAGGGTTCATGATTACAAAAAAAAAAAAACTTAGGAGGGTTAAATTTATATTGTAAAATATTAGGAGAATTATATGCATGATTGAGTCAAAATTTAAGAGAATTTTTGTATAATTTAGCGTTACTTTTATAATTTAGGGTAATCCTTTGATTTTGGCATCTCATTTTTTTCCTTGATTGGGGATCTTTTAGGACAAAAGATTTATTATTTTCTGATCTCCTTTAATCACTTTTCGAATTATCTAGAGGATAATTCAAAATATAATCAGACATATATAGAGATTTTTATTCCACTTAAAATCCCAATCGTCATAGACAATCATGTTTGAATAGGGAGAAAATAGAGGAAAGATAAAATAAAACGTAGAGAAAAGTGAAGTGATGAATAGCCTTCGTATTTAGATGAAGGGGAGAAAAGGGGGAGGGGAGAAAATCTATGACGTTTACAATGTCAATAATACCCTTATTTAATTTATGTCATCAAATTAAATATTAAAATCAAGTTAAAATGAAATTATTTTTATATTTTATTTTAAAATAAAAACATTAAAAAAATAAATGTCAAAATGTTAATAATATCCTTATATTAATTAATTAAAATCAAAATATAAAATATAACACAAAGAGGTTTCAATAAAGTAAAGTTACTCGGTTGGCACGATAACTGAGGAGGTGATCAGATAAAGTTCGGGACTTATCTGGATAGCATTGGAAGGCGTGAAAGGTCCCTTCCAGATGCCACATGGCGTCATCTTAGAGGAAGAAGAAAAGTTAAGGACACGTGGCACAATCTTAGCCGGTAAGTCCAGTTTGTGGGAATTCGGACCAGACCGGTACTGGATTGGACTGAAACTGCTGAGTCAGCTGATGAGGTGTACAAGAAGCTTGCAATTTTGCCATGTGAGAAATGTGCATGATGAGGTGTCCCATGAGGTGGCATGGAGATGATGTCATGCATGATGCAGTAAAAGGAATAAAGAAAAATAGGAAATTCTAGAAAAACCAGGACCACAGGATCAGATGGCTTCAAAATTACAAGAATGCCATTGACCAAAACTATAAATACCCCCCTTGCTCTTCATTGTGCACGGCCAAGAGCCTTTTTAGAGTGAGAAGGAAGTTCTTGAGAGAGAAAGTGAGAGAAAGAAAGAAGAAAGGAAGTTCTGGTGAAGTTGGAAGAAGTAGAGAAGTTCTGAAGTTCTGCTTTTGAGGTAGTAACTAATCCTAACTTTTATGTAATGGCTTTGTGATTTGTTGTGCTATTGTTTGGTTGGATTGTTGTCTTATATGTTATGCTTGAAGCTCTATTACAATGCTATGATCATATGTTATTGAATATGGAAGCACGCAGCATACTTATCTATACACAATCACAAGCAAGCACCGTCACTCTGCATTACATATATTGTTATGATTATTACTACTGAGATTCCCTCGAATCTCATTCCCATATATAACATTACAAGGGAGGTTATGTCAAAATAAAATCTGGAAATTTTAAGAGACGCCGTTATGCTACCGAAGTTAAGACTGAACATCAGTATATGATAAGTACTGTGTACGTATGTGCTGTCTAAGGAGGCTGGAAGTGAGTGGACCTAGCCGGTTCATCCAGTCTTTCCTGGGTACTACGTAGAATGGTAATTTTCATGAGGAAACTACCGAATCAGTACGGTTCAGTTCTTTATACAGATGAAGCCTAGCGGTTATGCTGCCGAAATTTGGGCAGGAAAAGATGTAATAGAAATATGAGAATTTAGTGTATGCCTTGTTGTATGACATTTTATTATTTAATAATAAATATTGTTTGGCATGTTCAATTTGTGAATGGGGAATTAAGGGAGAAATTCGCAGGTCCTGAGGTAACAGTGTTTTGACCTCAGTTTGACCTAGTAAACGAAGGAGTTTGGCTATGAAATTTGGCAGGCCAGTCGTACACATCTGGGGCATTACGTGGATAGGTAATAAGCCTCATTTGGATGTGTAGAACGAGATAAATTAATTTTCAAATTAAAGGTCCAGAATAAGGAACTTAAGAGTAAAATTTTAAATTTCTGGGCTTAAGTTAAAATATAATCAAGCTAATATTGCTTCTGCAAGTGTACTCTGAGGAGTCTAAGGAAGGATGTTTCATTTTGGTATCAGAGCAATAGGTTCCGACATAAACCAGACAGGATTCTGGCACAGAACAGAAGGTTCTGGCTTAGAAAGGTTATTTCCCTAGAGTACATAGAGGTTTAGAAAAGCCCAGTGGAGGTAAAAACCCCTAGATGAGTAAGTAGTACGATGTCATGTGTTCACTTTTCTTTTCTGATTGACAAGGAACCAGATGGTGAACAAGAGACGAGGACGTAGAATTCAAGTGGAGGAGCCACACGTAGAGGAAGCTGGCAACTCCAATGAGGTAAATCCTGTGCAAGTCATCCTTGCTAGGCTAGAACAGCAGCAGAGGATGATGGAAGAAATGAGGGCGGAACAAGTTCACCGAGATCAAGAAAGAGATTCCACTATAGCTACTCTTACAGCTATAGTTAATCAATTGCAAACCCCGGATAGACCAGCAGAGGGGATATCAGAAATTCCTCCGAATAATGAGCAGTCGAGAATAGAGGATCCAGTGGCAGATCCTAATAGCATTTAGCAATGGATGGAGCGGTTCCAAAAGTACAATCCTCAGGCGTTTGAGGGGACATTTGACGTCCAAGTAGCTGAGGATTGGATAGATCAGCTTGAGAAGATTTTTGAGATGCTGGATTGCCCATCAGGAAGAAAAGCCCGGCTGGCCATTTTCAAGCTAGAGAAGGATGCGCGAAGATGGTGGAGGAATACTGAGCTTATTCTTCGAGCAAAAGGAATCCCAGTTACATGGAAAATGTTTCTGGGCCAGTTTAGGGAAAAATATTTTCCCTAGTCAGTGAGGGACGCGAAGGAAGTTGAGTTCCTTACTTTGAAGCAGGGAGAGAAAGAGCCATTCGACGAGTATTTGGCTAAGTATCTCCGATTTTCATACTATTCCACATACCTAAGAAGAATGGAGGACGAAGAATGGTCGATAAAGAGATTAGTAGAGGGTCTAAGTAGTGCCCTAAAGGAAAGAGTAATTCATCAGCAACTTACGCAGTTCAATAGAGCGGTAGAAGTCTGCAAATTGACAGAAAGAAGTATGAACAATCATGCAGCAACCGGGAACAGCGTATGGAAAAAGGAAGTAGCTAAGTCGGAGGCAAGAGGTAAAGAAGCATTGGCTAGGAGCACTTTGGGAGGTAGCTCAAGTTATGAAGCCAATAATAATAATAACAAGAGGAAGAGGCAATAGTTTAGGCAGGGGACTGATCAAGGTGAGGATCAGGTTGGAGGATAAAGATGTCAAAGATGTGGAAAGAACCACGGCACAAGGGAGTGTCGAGCAGGGCAAAGCGGCTGTTTCATTTGTGGCGAGAAAGGTCACTTTGCAAGAGTTTGCCCTAAGAATGCTGATATCCCTAGGCCAAAGACAACAGGAAGAGTATTTTCCATTTTTTCGAACAAAGTCTCCAAATCCCCTGAGGTCGACCCTAAGAATGGTTAAGAAGAACCATAGTTGTAAGGGCGACTTAGCTGTGAAGAACTGTATGCCTAGATGTAAATGATATGATTAATGAAGAGTTCTTTTCTGATCTAGAGAATGTGGTCATTATAACGAGTCGTGAGAAATAATTAGTAAGATAATAAATCTGTCTTAACTCAGTGATGAGGGTGCTGTATGAGGGGTTAGAGCATGGATAGCTGTAAGCAACTATAATGAGAGATGTTAGTTGCTAAGAATCCATGTGGAACGTCTGGGACCAAGCTGTTGCTCCTCTAGACCATCACTGGAGTGAGGATAAGACAGAGAGGGATGATCTTACTGGTTATATAAATGACTACGTTATAAGAATCACATAGTTGTATAGGTCAGTAAGAAGTTCTCTTCAGGAAAGATGAGGTATCCCTTAAAATTTCGAGGACGAAATTTTTAAAAGGGAGGAGAATTGTAACATCCCGATTTTTGGTCTAGGAGAACTGGGAAGTAGTCTGATATGGGCAGGCTGCTAAACCCGTAGTCCCAGGGTAGTAATCTGATATGGGCGGATCACTTACATGTATTTTGTAGGAATCCGAGGGATGAGCTAAGTCCTTCAGGATTTAAAGATGAGTTAAGTCTTTAACCTACAGAATCGGGACAGTTCACCTAGGTTCAAAATGAGAAATGTGAAGAATATCCTAAGTCTTAAGCCTAGGAAATTCTGCAAATAAGTGAAAGTCCGGGGACTTATATATAAATAGTGAAAGTCCCTAGGGATATAATGGTCATTTGTGCAAAGAAGGGGATTAAATTGCAAAAGAAAGAAAATGAAGGGGCTTAATTACAATTATGGAAAGTATAAAGCCAAAAAGGAAAAGTAGACAAAAAGGTGGGGTACTTAAGTGTAATTTTAGCCAAATAAAAAGGGACTTAATTGAAAAGAAGAAAAGTTCCTTGGGGCTAAAGTATAATTAAAGAAAGTCAGGCCGGAAGTGGTTTGGACTGCCCGAAAGCATTTCAGTCCCAGATTTCACCGGTAGAGAAGGCAAGTGACGCTCGGTAATCTGGCTTAATACAGGAATTTTTGAAGACTCCAGATAGCCAGAAATGGACTGATCGTCCAAAAGTTATAAAAATTCATACCGGATATCCTAGATTTCAGATCTAGGTGAGAAAATACAGGATGATGCGTCCTTATGGGGAGGATGTCAAGAAACTGACAGAATACCGATAGGAGGCCTGTAGAAAAAGTTATTCACAAATCAGAAAATCCAGACGGGAGGGTGAGGCCTCCGGGTATCCGATAGGGAAATTTATCGGTATTTGGAAAGGGACTGAATGAGTTCGGATGACCTCAGTCTGATGACTGTTATGACTCACAGGGATGCCTGAACACCGCAGGCCGGTGTATCGGACAGAAGGAGCCGGTGTCCGGATATGGGTATAAACGGTGAATAATAGATAAAATATTCAATAAACATTAACGTGGGAAGATTCCTCGTAATGCGTACCATGAAGGTAATGGACCCAGAAAGGCCCAATAATGGCGCCAACAAAGGTCCAGTAAGACCCTTGGACTGATAGGCGGGCCAGTGTCCGGCAGAACCCCGGAAAAATGTAAAATTACAAAAATGCCCCTGTGTTGTACAAAAGGGTAACAGATGAATGAAGGGCATTTTGGTCATTCTGGACAGGCCCAGAAGCTAAGGTACATACAGATAAAGTTACTTAGAGTCAGTATATACCCTGACAGGGTACAGAAGGGTGTAAAATGATGATTTTACCCTTAGGGTTAAAATAGTGCAAGAAAGGGCACCCAGGGGTATTTTGGTAATTTGCCAAGGGCTGTTTCTTGGGAGTCGAGCCATCAGAGTACTTGAGCTTGATCAGAGACCCAAGATAATAATTCCAAGGCCCAAAAACGTAGCCCATGAAGTATGTGGGCAAAAGTGGCATTAAAATACTATTTTAAAGCTGTTTCAATAAAGTAAAGTTACTCGGTTGGCACGATAACCGAGGAGGTGATCAGCTAAAGTTCGGGACTTATCTGGATAGAATTGGAAGGCGTGAAAGGTCCCTTCCAGATGCCACATGGCGTCATCTTATAGAAGAAGAAAAGTTAAGGACACGTGGCACAATCTTAGCCGGTAAGTCCAGTTTGTGGGAATTCGGACCAGACCGGTACTAGATTGGACTGGAACTGCTGAGTCAGCTGATGAGGCGTCCAAGAAGCTTGCAATTTCTCCATGTGAGAAATGTGCATGATGAGGTGTCCCATGAGGTGGCATGGAGATGATGTCATGCATGATGCAGTAAAAGGAATAATGAAAAATAGGAAATTCCGGAAAAACCAGGACCACAGGATCAGATGGCTTCAAAATTACAAGAATGCCATTGACCAAAACTATAAATACCCCCCTTGCTCTTCATTGTGCACGGCCAAGAGCCTTTTTAGAGTGAGAAGGAAGTTCTTGAGAGAGAAAGTGAGAGAAAGAAAGAAGAAAGGAAGTTCTGGTGAAGTTGGAAGCAGTAGAGAAGTTCTGAAGTTCTGCTTTTGAGGTAGTAACTAATCCTAGCTTTTATGTAATGGCTTTGTGATTTGTTGTGCTATTGTTTGGTTGGATTGTTGTTTATATGTTATGCTTGAAGCTCTATTACAATGCTATGATCATATGTTATTGAATATGGAAGCACGCAGCATACTTATCTGTACACAATCACAAGCAAGCACCGTCACTCTGCATTACATATATTGTTATGATTATTACTAATGAAATTCTCCCGAATCTCATACCCATATATAACATTACAGGGGAGGTTATGTCAAAATAAAATCTGGAAATTTTAAGAGACGCCGTTATGCTGCCGAAGTTAAGACTGAACATCAGTATATGATAAGTACTGTGTACGTATGTGCTGTCTAAGGAGGCTGGAAGTGAGTGGACCTAGCCGGTTCATCCAGTCTTTCCTGGGTACTACGTAGAATGGTAATTTTCATGAGGGAACTACCGAATCAGTACGGTTCAGTTCTTTGTACAGATGAAGCCTAGCGGTTATGCTACCGAAATTTGGGCAGGAAAAGATGTAATAGAAATATGAGAATTTGGTGTATGCCTTGTTGTATGACATTTTATTATTTAATAATAAATATTGTTTGGCATGTTCAATTTGTGAATGGGGAATTAAGGGAGAAATTCGCAGGTCTTGAGGTAACAGTGTTTTGACCTCAGTTTGACCTAGTAAACGAAGGAGTTTGGCTATGAAATTTGGCAGGCCAGTCGTACACATCTGGGGCATTACGTGGATAGGTAATAAGCCTCATTTGGATGTGTAGAACGAGATAAATTAATTTTCAAATTAAAGGTCCAGAATAAGGAACTTAAGAGTAAAATTTTAAATTTCTGGGCTTAAGTTAATATATAATGAAGCTAATATTGCTTCCGCAAGTGTACTCTGAGGAGTCTAAGGAAGGATGTTTCACAAATCCCATTGTAGAAGTTGCAAATACCATAGCAGGAGTTACAAACTCATTAGCAGAGTAGCATACCAAATGCAATAGTTGCAAACTTCATAAAACGAGTTACAAATCCCACTATCAGACTTGCAAATCCAATTGTGAGACTTGCAAATATCATTGTGCCATTAGTTGCAAATACCATTATGGAAGTTGTAAATCTCATTGTGAAAGTTGTAAATACCATTGGAAAAGTTCCAAGTTCCCATTGTCGAAGTTGCAAATGCTATTGGGGAAGTTGCAAATACCATTGTCAGAGTGACAAATCTAATTATAGCAGTTGCAAATTCAATTGTGGAAGTTGTAAATCCAATTGTGGCAGGTGCAAATACTATTGTTGGAGTTGCAAATACCATTATGAAAGTTGTAAATCACATTTTCAGAGTTGCAAATCCAATTGTGGCAGTTCTAAATCCAATTGTGGGACTTGCAAATATCATTGTACAATTAGTTACAAATACCTTTGTGAAAGTTGTAAATCCCATTGTGGGAGTTGCAAATCTTATTGTCAGAGTTGTAAATCCTATTGTTAGAGTTGCAAATCTTATTGTGAAAGTTTCAAATACCATATGTACATAGTCATTACAAAATTTAGTCATAGTCATTAGAAAGTTTAACACTACAAATGTCGTACAGAGAAATGTGATTGCCTAAGTTGCAACATCAGTTGGTCAATGGATGAACTTTCCAAAAATAAAACATTACAAAAGTTAGACATTACAACAATTTAAACATCATCTAGATCAGATTATGGCATGTCTGTGGGAGGCTGTGGTAAGGATTCTTGCTCTCATTTTCCATTCTTCATAATAAACACCATTCCTAGTCCCCATGACTGGTGTATGTCAATGTGACAGGGCATATAGCATACCCCTGTAGAAAAATGACAGAAACGTTAAACCAAACAGCTAAAAAGATAAATAAGATAGTTGTTTACATTTTTATACCTGGATTATCAGCAATGAATCGAATTGATTCCTATCCACCCACTGGAACTCTGACTGTGCTCATGTAAAGGGGATCCACTAAGTTGAATTGTGCAGTTTGTGGGTTATAGTTCCCTGTGCCACAACCTATGACATAAAAGCTGTGACCATGAAAATGCATTGGGTGATTTTTAGTGTTTATTGTACCAGTGTCCTGCAAAATTATTTGCACCTTACTGACATATTCAAGGACCTTTGCTCTGGTCCCATTCAATAACTATGTATCATAACGAATTTTATTAGGTGCCCCATATACAAAGTCATAGAGCTTTGGGGGTGCATCAGGAAAAATTTTAGTATATGATCCATTTATCTTCCTATAATAAGCTTCCAGAATTGACATCTTGGATTGATTGAAACTTATATTTTTGATTAATAATTCTTAACATATAGGTCCTCCTAGTAATCACATCAATTGTATGGACATTTGAAATGTTGGAAAAAAACACATGAGAGAAAAAAAGGAAAAAGGGAGATAGAAATTTAAGTACAAGCAGTTATAAGTTATGATAGATTATATTAGAAAAGCAGTCATTTTTAGTTAGGTATGTTTATAACATGTTGAAGTTATGAATCATTCTGTTTTCTAGGGACTGCTATTAAAACCCACTGTGACCTAGGCAACCTCCCATGTTAAATATCATGATTCCATTTGGTTTGATTACTGTTATTCCCTCTTCAACTGCCCTAGCAATTAATCCTAGGCCAAACTTGTTGGAAATCGTGCCCTAGGGGCCAATCATTGTCTTATGAACATTATTGATTTATGAATTTATTAATTGAGTTATCATATTATTTGCATGTTTACTATGATGACCATCCTTGGATAATTCATGATATTATCCTAAATGTCCCTGGTCGATCATCTATGTGGGAGCACAGATGAAATAAGACCAGTATGACTTTGAAGATGTATAGAGATATAAATCAAAGTCATAAGCACATGTAAGAGTACAGGGTGTTGGACCGACCCGCTATGAGAGAACTGCATGGGTAACGTCATAAGCTTCTCTCATATACAAACCATGTCAATATGCCCTTTGACCTGAGATCATCATGGATTCCTGCATGACAAAACGCTCAGCTTTGACCTAGTCAAAAGTCACTTTTGACCGAGTGATCATAAAGACTATGTTCGGGCTTAGTGGTTTTTCATGCGGAGGAATGTGAATGGTCAAGATGGAATTTGTCCCTCACATTCGTGGAGAGATATTACTGGGCCCCTCGATGAGTGAGTCTGAGAAATGTATGGCCATACTGTAATGGAAAGGTAGTTCCATTTCTATAGTCAGACTACTCAGGGATCGAGAAAGTAACGGTCGGGAATAGGAGGATGACATTATCCATGCCTCATCCATGACCAAAATATCGCGTGACAGAAGGGACATGATATGGTTGTATAAAAGGTTACATCGTTTATCGATCCTCATATGATTTGGGTAGTTGTTATGTCTTGCTAGAGACCGCTTGCGACTTGTGGGCTAGTATAGCAAATAGCCCACTGCCAACTTCATATGGGCCTACAGGGTCGCACACAAAATAGCCCAACACGAGCTATGATGTCCAGATTCATTGAATCTAAGACATGTCCAGATTCAATGAAAGATCCAGGTGAATGTATATATATTTATTTATATTTATATTCGTATATATATAAATTCGTATATATATATATATTATATATATGAGAAATATGAGATTTAATTTATAAGGATAAATTAAATCTCTATCACGTTTGAAATCCCCTGGCAAGGAATGGAAAATTTTTAAAGTTTATTTCCGCTGCGTGTCTTCCAATTCCTTACAGTGGTATCAAAGCCATGCCGTTTTGTGTTTAAGTTAGGCTTGATTTGTGATTTATATGATATATGTTAGTAGTAGCCGATCATATAATAAGCGTTGTATGTGTGACATATATGGAATCCTTGTTGTGTATGACATAAAAGGAATCTAAAAGGAAATTGAAATCGGTGGTGATGCTTTTTGATTTGATCAATCCGCATAGATGGGGTCTAAGAAAACCGAATTCGAATTTGTGATTATTTGTGAAAACCGAATTCAGATTCGTGATTATTTATGAAACAAAAACAAAAAAAAAATTTCTTCCGGGGCGCTGCCCCAGAGACCCCGCCCGCTAACCGGCTAGCGGGACAGCCGCCCGCTAACCGGCTAGCGGGACCGCCGTAGCTACCTGTTCGTAGCGCAACATAACCGTAACATATGTTACTTTGTAAATGTTTTTTGCCCTTCGATTAGATCTGAATATTGATTCTTGAATGTTTGGGTATGGTGAACAATATGGCTCTAGATTGCAAGTGTTGTAATTTTAAAAATACGACCTGCGTGTCGTGCCTTCCTCTATATACTCTCAATGTACCTTCTCCTCTCATCTCACTCCCCTCGAATGTTAAAAGAGGTTTCTATATGTAATTTCTCTTTTCTTACTAGAGAGCTCCTCTCATTGGCTTGAGGGGACTTAGGATAGGTGAGCCATATTGTATCACGTTTGAATTATGCATCTTATGATTAGATCAGCACATGCATATTACTTGTATGAGATACGAACTGAGAAACATGCGTTTTATAAACCAGATAGTTAAATTAGGCCCTCTAAAAGAAATCTTAAGTCATAATGCTGTCAATTTATGAACACTTGTCAAAACCTTGATCGCTCAATTGTGGACTCCACCAAAGTGGGTGCTTTTGAGTTATCTTGGGGAGATAAGCAAAGAGTAATGGTGCTACTCTCATAGGTTCATTATTGTTTGACTTAATTGAGATTAACAAAACGGTTTTGGATCTCAAGGCATTAGATGGGATTAGAACATGCCAGATCATATGATGATAGGATCCCATGAATATCTAAGAGTTACATTTGATGTAATTGGTAAAGGTGTTACCTACCTAAATAACTTAATCTAAGCGTCCTGCCAAAGCGGACTTAAGTTTGAGCCAAATATGGATCTTAGCCCACTAACTATTGCATTGAGGGTTGTTTATTTAGTGGGAGATTACTAATTACATTGCATATTTTAATTGTAGAATCATGACGACTAGTAATACTGCTACATTATCGCTGCGATCTGTCCTTGAGAAGGACAAACTCAATGGGACAAACTTTCTTGACTGGTTTAGGAACTTGAGAATTGTTCTCAAGCAGGAAAGAAAGGCGCATGTCCTAGATCAACCCATTCCTGAGGAGCCAGCCGCCAATGCTCCCAGAGCTCAGAGAGATGCTTATATGAAGCATAAGGAAGACTCTGTCGATGTGGGATGCTTGATGCTAGCCACCATGGTTCCGGAGCTCCAAAGAGATCTGGAACACATGGAGGCTTATGAGATGATTGTGCATCTCAAGGAAATGTTCCAGCAACAGGCAAGGCAAGAGAGGTATGAGACCACTAAGGCCTTACATTCCTGCAAGATGGCTGAAGGTGCATCAGTCAGTGCTCATGTCTTAAAGATGAAAGGGTACATTGATCACCTTGAACGGCTTGGATTTCCCATGAGCCAGGAGTTAGCTACAGATTTGATCTTAAACTCACTCCCGGAAAGTTATGACCAGTTTGTTATGAACTACAACATGAACAACATGGAGAAATCTATTTCTGAACTGCATGGGATGCTTAAAACTGCTGAGCCGAGTCTTAAGAAGAAACCCAGTAGTGTTTTGATGGTTCAGAAAGGAAAGGGTACGAAAAAGAAAGGCAAAGGCAAGGGGAAGGGTCATGGCTCATCAGGTAAGACCAAAGAGTCAGGCAAGCCCGAAACCAAGCCTGCACCAAAGAAGGCAAAGCCTCCGAAGGAAGGAGTCTGCTTCTTCTGCAATGAACCGGGTCATTGGAAGAGGAATTGCAAACTCTACCTCGAAGATCTGAAAAAGAACAAGAAGGATAGCGGGGCTATCGCTTCAGGTATTTATGTTATAGACATTCATCTTTCTACTTCCACCTCATGGGTATTAGATACTGCATGTGGTTCTCACATTTGTACGAATGTGCAGGGACTAAAGGACAGTAGGAAGCTGAAAAGGGGTGAAGTTGACCTACGAGTTGGAAACAGAGCAAGGGTTGCTGCGTTAGCTGTAGGCACTTATGAATTAGTTCTGCCCACTGGGCTTTTGTTAGTTTTGAACAATTGCTATTATGTTCCTGCTTTAAGTAGTAACATTGTTTCACTTTCTTATTTGGATAAGGAAGGTTTCACTTCCATTGCTGGGAATAGTAGATGTTCTATTTATCGTAATGATGTTTTATATGCTCATGGTGATTTGCATGTTGATCATTACATATTAAATTTGGAACAACCCAATCATGGAAATATCTATAACATAACCGCCAAAAGGGTCAAACCAAACGATTTGAATCCCACATACCTCTGGCACTGTCGTCTGGGCCACATAAATGAGAAACGCATTTCCAAACTCCATCAAGATGGATTTCTAAACTCATTTGATTTTGAATCATATGACACTTGCGAGTCTTGCTTGTTAGGAAAGATGACAAAGTCACCTTTCACTGGGCACAGTGAGAGGGCCACTGATTTATTGGGCCTCATACATACAGATGTGTGTGGACCGATGAACACAAATGCCAGAGGAGGTTATTCGTACTTTATAACATTCATAGATGATTTCAGCAGATATGGGTACATCTATCTAATGAAACATAAATCTGAATCTTTTGAAAAGTTCAAGATATTTCAAAATGAAGTACAAAACCAGCTTGGCAAAACAATTAAAGCCCTTCGATCTGATCGGGGTGGTGAATATTTGAGCCAAGAGTTCATAGATCATCTTAGGAATTGTGGGACACTCTCACAATTGACTCCTCCAGGGACACCACAATGGAATGGCGTTTCTGAACGGAGAAATCGAACACTATTAGATATGGTTCGATCCATGATGAGTCGAACAGATCTTCCGCCCTCCTTTTGGGGCTATGCCCTAGAGACAGCTGCGTTCACACTCAATCGTGTTCCATCTAAGGCAATCGAAAAGACTCCGTATGAGATATGGACTGGGAGGACGCCTAGTTTGTCTTTCCTCAAGATTTGGGGATGCGAGGTCTATGTTAAGCAACAAGCCTCAGACAAATTAGCGCCCAAATCCTCAAAATGCCTTTTTGTGGGATATCCTAAGGAAACCAAGGGATATTACGTCTATAACCCTGCTGATAACAAAGTGTTTGTTGTCAGAAATGGTATCTTTCTTGAACGAGAATTTATCTCTAAAAGAACCAGTGGGAGTAAGGTACAACTCGAAGAAGTTCGAGAGCTACAAGACACCACAGAACTGCAGATGGAAAATAGAGAAGACTCACAACAAGTTGTTGAGACTCCTCAAGTCACGCAAGGTCCACGAAAGTCTAATAGGACACGACTTCAGCCTCAGAGATATGGATTTCTGATTTCTGATAGTCGTGATGTGTTGCTCATTGAGCATAATGAGCCGACTACCTATCGAGAAGCTATAGTGGGACCAAACTCCGAAAAATGGCTTAGTGCCATGAAGTCTGAGATGCAATCCATGTACGACAATAAGGTTTGGACCTTAGTCGACCCGCCTGAAGGTGTAAAAACCGTCGGGTGCAAGTGGGTTTTCAAAGAGAAAACTGACATGGATGGCAATGTAAATGTCTTCAAGGCACGACTGGTTGCAAAAGGTTTTACTCAAACTCATGGTGTGGACTATGATGAGACCTTTTCCCCAGTAGCAATGGCCAAATCAATCAGAATCCTCTTTGCTATTGCAGCATATTATGACTATGAAATATGGCAGATGGACGTCAAGACAGCCTTCCTTAATGGAAAGCTCCTTGAGGATGTGTACATGACACAACCTGAAGGGTTTGTGCGTTCCGAGGACTCTGGTAAAGTGTGCAAGCTTCAAAAGTCCATTTATGGGCTAAAGCAAGCCTCTCGGAGTTGGAATCATCGTTTTGATGAAGTAATCAAAGAGTTTGGATTTCTTCAAAACATTGATGAACCTTGTGTGTACAAGAAGGTTAGTGGGAGCACAGTTGTGTTTTTGGTACTCTATGTCGATGACATCCTACTTATTGGGAATGACATTCCTACCTTGCAGATTGTCAAGTCTTGGTTAGGAAAGTCTTTCTCGATGAAAGACTTGGGTGAAGCCACCTACATCCTAGGAATCAGGATCTATAGAGATAGATCTAAAAGACTTCTAGGACTCAGTCAGAGTACATACATAGACAAAATACTGCATAGGTTCAGTATGCACGAATCAAAGAGGGGTTTCATACCTATGTCTCATGGTACTCACCTCAGCAAAGATCTGTGTCCTAGTACATCTGATCAGCGAGGTCGCATGAGTAAGGTTCCATATGCCTCGGCCATAGGATCTATCATGTACGCCATGTTATGTACTCGACCGGATGTCTCGTTTGCCTTAAGTATGACTAGCAGATACCAACAGGACCCTGGTGAGGGCCATTGGACTGCTGTCAAGAATATCCTTAAGTACTTAAGAAGGACTAAGGACTTATTCTTGGTCTATGGTGGATTGGATGATGAGCTCTGTGTAACTGGTTACACAGATGCGAGTTTCCAAACTGACCAGGACGACCAAAAATCGCAGTCTGGATACATATTCCTCCTCAATAATGGAGCAGTAAGCTGGAAGAGCTCTAAGCAGGGCACTGTAGCAGATTCTGCAACGGAAGCTGAGTATATAGCAGCATCTGATGCAGCTAAGGAAGCCGTTTGGATCAGGAAGTTCATCACAGAACTAGGGGTGATACCTACCATCTCAGATCCAATAACTTTGCTCTGTGACAATAGCGGTGCTATTGCACAGGCCAAAGAGCCTAGGTCACATCAAAGGACCAAGCATATACTCAGGCGATTTCATCTCATCAGAGAAATCAACGATAGAGGTGATATAAAAATATGCAAAGTAGCAGGAGAAGATAATGTTGCTGATCCTCTAACAAAGCCGCTTGTGCAGGCAAAGCATGAGCGTCATGTTAGGTCAATGGGAATTAGTCAAATTAATGATTGTACCTAGTGCAAGTGGGAGGTTGTTGGAAATCGTGCCCTAGGGGCCAATCATTGTCTTATGAACATTATTGATTTATGAATTTATTAATTGAGTTATCATATTATTTGCATGTTTACTATGATGACCATCCTTGGATAATTCATGATATTATCCTAAATGTCCCTGGTCGATCATCTATGTGGGAGCACAGATGAAATAAGACCAGTATGACTTTGAAGATGTATAGAGATATAAATCAAAGTCATAAGCACATGTAAGAGTACAGGGTGTTGGACCGACCCGCTATGAGAGAACTGCATGGGTAACGTCATAAGCTTCTCTCATATACAAACCATGTCAATATGCCCTTTGACCTGAGATCATCATGGATTCCTGCATGACAAAACGCTCAGCTTTGACCTAGTCAAAAGTCACTTTTGACCGAGTGATCATAAAGACTATGTTCGGGCTTAGTGGTTTTTCATGCGGAGGAATGTGAATGGTCAAGATGGAATTTGTCCCTCACATTCGTGGAGAGATATTACTGGGCCCCTCGATGAGTGAGTCTGAGAAATGTATGGCCATACTGTAATGGAAAGGTAGTTCCATTTCTATAGTCAGACTACTCAGGGATCGAGAAAGTAACGGTCGGGAATAGGAGGATGACATTATCCATGCCTCATCCATGACCAAAATATCGCGTGACAGAAGGGACATGATATGGTTGTATAAAAGGTTACATCGTTTATCGATCCTCATATGATTTGGGTAGTTGTTATGTCTTGCTAGAGACCGCTTGCGACTTGTGGGCTAGTATAGCAAATAGCCCACTGCCAACTTCATATGGGCCTACAGGGTCGCACACAAAATAGCCCAACACGAGCTATGATGTCCAGATTCATTGAATCTAAGACATGTCCAGATTCAATGAAAGATCCAGGTGAATGTATATATATTTATTTATATTTATATTCGTATATATATAAATTCGTATATATATATATATTATATATATGAGATATATGAGATTTAATTTATAAGGATAAATTAAATCTCTATCACGTTTGAAATTCGAAATTCAAATTGATAGGATATCTCATATAAGAGATATTTATAAGATTTAATTTATAAGGATAAATTAAATCTCTATCACGTTTGAAATTCGAAATTCAAATTGATAGGATATCTCATATAAGAGATATTTATAAGATTTAATTTATAAGGATAAATTAAATCTCTATCACGTTTGAAATTCGAAATTCAAATTGATAGGATATCTCATATAAGAGATATTTATAAGATTTAATTTATAAGGATAAATTAAATCTCTATCACGTTTGAAATTCGAAATTTAAATTGATAGGATATCTCAAATTTGATTTATGGGAATAAATCAAATATAACTCAGTCTCATCTTTATTTAAAGTTAAATAAATAAGTAATTAAATCTGTGGGACGGATTTAATATTATTTTATTTAATTAGTTTCTTATAAAATTATACAATATATGATATTGTATCAATTCGGAATTAATATAAGATTAACTCCAAAATCCAATTAGGTCAAGTGGAAAAACGCATAGCATCCTCTATATCTGATTGGAGGAGCTACGTTTGAAAATAACACAGAACACAAAAGGCTGAACGGAATCTGCAAAAGGTTTGCAGACAAGAAACTGCCGAAATAGAGACGGAGACTTGTGAAAGCCTTGGAGGGACAGGAGACGCTAGCACGTCGTTCGTGGTTGGAACGCTGTTCGTGTGGATACCAGTAGAGGAAGCCGACCTGAGGCGTCGACTTCTTGTGATCGGAAAGAGACCACCGTCCGCGGAGAGAATCTGTGAAGGTCGCTGAGGAACACTCCGTCGATTTCTTGCGATCAGAAAGAGATCACCACCCACGTAGAGAAGCTGTGAAATTCGCTGAGCAACACTAAGGGTAATGATTCTTTCCACTTGACTTAAACACATACGGCAGATCCTGGCAAGGAATGGAAAATTTTTAAAGTTTATTTCCGCTGCGTGTCTTCCAATTCCTTACAAAACTGATCCTCAACAAAACCCTAGATGGATAACAAAAATGAGAATGTTGTTGTATAGTTATAATTAGTTAGCCAGCATATTAATCAGAAACATTTCTACAAGTTGATATTCTTCATACTTGCTGAATATGGAATGGAAATTATTCAATGAGAATACTAAGCAACTAAAATTTAAGCTGGACCCAAAACCATGAAATTTTTGGAGAATATCAGAAAAATAGATCCAATGAAATTTTATATAAACATGTAAATGGTAAAGTAAAGGTGCATAGTTAAAGTATTTGGCATTTAAAGAAGCAGGACATAAAAGCCAAGTACATTACGGACAATCAATAAAACAATACTAGGGATTCATCAAATAAAAGTAATAATAATACAAGGAAGATTCTTACCTGAAGTGCATAATAATTGCTCAAGGAATAAAGGAACTTCTCACTTGCATTTTCAATAATAATCTTAGACGTTGCATCCGGATTGGGGTTAAGAATCTGCATGATACCATACAAATATAATTAATATTTGGGAAAATGATTAAGACATTTTTCCCAAAACACCACCAAGTAAACAAAATTCATCAAGTCCTAAGGTTGTCAGAGAAGCAGATTCCCCCAAGGTTCCAAGATCTATGAGGTCAAGAGAATAAGGCCAGAAGTTGAGATGTGTGCTTATCTGAAGCCAGAAATAAGGCATGCATCATAAAAGCATACCACTCTTTATGGGAACATATTATATAATTTGTGGCTTATTTATTTGGTTCTATAATTTGTGGCTTATGTGACCATGGTGATGTAAAGATCAAACCACCTTTTAATTAGTGCCAGATGTTATCTTCTTACGAAAAGCAAAAGTGAAAACCAAGCGCACTCCATGGAGCTTTCCCTTAAGCTTTCTGTAAACCACACGTTGGTCACTTGGCGCAACATTTTCATTTCACACCAACAGATTTCCACTTCCAGTCATACTCGATTTCCCACTAACCATACAGGTCAACTTAAAAGGTATAAAACTATAAGCAGAACGATCAAAGAGACGTAGTAAATGGCAATGACAATACCTTCATATTGGTCCAAGAAAATGTCTTTGATCCAGAAATGGTAGGTCTTAAAGCAGTGATCGCAGGCTTCTTTGGTGGTAAAACACTTTTGTAGCTCCGAAAGGAAGATCAGAGCTTCGGAACGGGTAGACGGATCTTCCAGGCGAGCCAGCACCAACTGGAGCGCACCGTATGCGACATCGCTGGACTGTTCGCACTGCTTCAGGAACTCCTCCACTGAACCGTATTCGCTGTCATAACCGTCGGTGATTACTGCAGAGAGAGAAATTCAGAACCCTTCAAAAAGTCTGGTCAGGGAAGAGAAGATACTAGTAAGTCATAGAGGCATCATTAGTTATATATTTATTCCCCCGCTTTTTCTCTCACTTTATTTCGAGTTTCATTCTCTTATTTTTTCTTCAAATGCTTCAAGGGTTATTTGGTCTTTTTACCTAAATTTATAAAAGACAGATTGGGTCTTCTGCCCAATTTGTCCTTTTAAATATTCATATGCTCATATTATCTTTTCCAAATTCATATGGTTATTTATTGTCTTTTTCCCTTTTTCTTTCTCTAATCTAAACAAGGGAAAATCTGATTTTTCCTCCATTTCCCTTTACTTTTCTCTTCCCCTAATTTTCTCTCTATATAAATTAAAGTTCTTTACTCTTTATTATTATATTTTCCTTATTTTCCTTTATTTTTTATTTATTGTTAATTTTTTATTTAAATTACTTTGGACAAAATGCGGTGTGCCCATGTATGTGGTCTTATTAAAAGTCATCTAACTCACCTTGATTAAAAATAGGAAAAATTAGAGAGAATGAGCTAGAGGGAATATTATTTATGGAAAGAACCATAAAAATTATAATTATTTAGAAAAACTAAAAATATAAATATAAATTTAAAACTATTAAATTGCCCCTTACCAAACCTCTTATATCATATATTCAAAATTTTAAAAAACTAAAACTAAAGCTGCTCATCAATCATCATCCACATTATTGTATCCTTTCTTTTTTTAACTTTAATTTTTTTAATAAGATCCATATTATATATATACCATTTAATTATTAATATCGGTGTTTATCCTTCTATATCATTAATTTTTTTTGGCTTGATTTATATTATTAACACTGGTATCAATTAAACTCACTTCATCAAAACAAAACATTAAACTAAATTTATATCTTATTAGAATTAGTTGTATAAACTCAAGTTGCAAAAATAAAATATTATTATTAAGTTGTAAAGGTTAAAAGAATTATTTGTATATAATTTAAAATTTAGGAGAGTTTTGTTTAATTTTAACAAAATAAAATACTAAATTTTTAGGGAGTAGTGAGCACAAAAATTGTCTTGTCTTCCTATGAATAAAAACGTAAGAAAGAGAAAATTAATATTGAGTACTAATAACAAAAAAATGAACATTTTAGCTAATACCTACCAAAGATGGCTAAGGTAATAAATCTATTTTAGTCTTAAATATAATATCTAAATTTACTATCTCTTAAAATTATAATTTTCTCTTTATAGTATCCCTATATGATTACACATATTAAAAGATTTTTTATTAAAGATAGTTTAAATACATATGATTACAATTTTTTAGAAAATTTAATATACAATTATTATAATTAATTAATTTAACTAATTTTTTTAAGTTTAGAGGCAATATTTTTCTAGTAAGTTGACGTCATAATAACGTCAACAAAAAGAGAATCTACACCCAACAAGTTATTGATGAATGAGTTACTCTTTCTCTATAAAGAGGGAGCCACACACAGGTTTGGTCTTCATGCCCACAAACGAAGTGACTATGGCATCGTCATCTTCATCAATTAGGGTTTTTTGGAGCGTGTTGTGTCTCATTCAAGGTCTTAGCCATGGCATCTTTCACACTGAAGCTTCTCACGAAGAAACTCCTTCTTCTTCTTCTTTCTCCATCAGTCAACCTTATAGAACTGCTTTTCACTTCCAACCTCACCACTATTGGATGAATGGTTCTTACTTTCTTTACCTTTCTTTAATACTCTACGTTTATATCCCACTTCCATATCACAAGAAAAAGAAAATGAAATTTTTTGATGGAAATTTATGATCGAAACAAGAAATATTTGTTGCCCAATTCATTCTACAATGAATTGTTATAGTATATCATTAGTAAATGCATCACAAAATTTTTGAAATAATTCTTTTGACACATTAGTGAAATTTTTGTTGCAAAATCTATTGCAAAAATTTTGGGATAGAATTTGTTTTTATGGTCGCAAATTTCATCGCAAATTTTGTTTTGTTTTTTCATTTTGGTGAATTGCTTGTTTGTACTGATGCCTTATTCTTTTTCATCTTTCAAATTTTTTTGTTTCTTTCTCTGATTTCTAACCCTTGTTGCTTTTTGATTTTGTCCTTTGTTAGCAGATCCTAATGGTTAGTGCTCTTCTTATCTCTCCTTAATTTGTTCCAATTAATTTCATTTTTTATTGCATCATTTGAACTTTGAATATCACTCACACTCTACCTTACTCTTACTCTTAATTAATTTGGTCCAATTGACTAAAGATATTTAGTTTAATGGTGAACCAGTTAAATTATAAAGTGAGAAAATTAAGGTTTGAATTCCACTTTATTATAAAAGGTCTAAGGAGAGTCATTTTGGTCACAAAGCCTTAATTTAAATTTGTCAGTTATTCAAATACCTAGTAAGAAGATTTAAAAAAATGTCGACTGAATGGCCAAAAGGGTTATCAAAAAAAGAAAAATTTATATACAAGTCCCCATAATTTTAACTCATTTTTAATTTTATCCTTATAATTATTTTTCTTTTTATTGGATCCTTATAAAATTTTCAATTATATTATAACGTATTGATTCCTATACTTATAGTAGCCAACCAAATATATATAGAAACTTAAAATCTTAATATTTACATATAACAATAAGATGATGGATCTGGTTTCCCTGAATATCCTTGATAAACCAAATTAAATATTTTTAGTTTTAATTTAAGATATTATTTTTTTATGAAATGATAGTTAGAGAGAATTGGTATTATTTTACATGTTGTTTTTAATAAGTAAATATTGAAATTTAATAAAAAAATTAAAATTTTAACTACGTACATATTAAATAATCAAGAAGATATTAAAAGATGTAAATGTAATAATACTATAATGAGTAAAAATGAGCAGATATATACGCATGAAAATGAGTTTTTCTACGGCTGCCCTACCTCCAAGAAGTATATATATCTTAGCTGTTAAAAAAAATAAAAATTTATTCTTGGGGCTAAACAAATGCAATCAGCATAAAAGGAACGAATAATATGTTTATTAATGCATTCAAAGTTTTATATATACATATATGAAAACTCTCAATATATCGGTCGGTCCCTAATCAATGTTCCAACTCTCTCTCTCTCTCTCTAAAATACATCATTCCATTCACTTTTGTTAATGATGCGCATGCCACAAAATATGAACGAATATAATGAAGCTGCCGTGTTGAATATGCAGGACCAATGATATACAAGGGAGTGTACCACATGTTCTATCAGCACAACTCAAAAGGAGCCACGTGGGGCCACTCTGTGTCACACGACCTCGTGAACTGGGCCCCACTTCCACTTGCTCTGTCACCAACTAAATCTTATGACATCAATGGCTGTTGGTCTGGTTCTGCCACCTTACTCCACGGACACAAGCCAGCCTTGCTCTACACGGGCCTTGGCTCTAATCAGAACCAGACTCAGAATTTGGCTCTTCCTTTCAACCTCTCTGATCCTTTTCTTAGGCACTGGGTCAGGTCTCCACTTAACCCTCTCATTGCTCCAACTTCTGAGAATCATATCAATGCCACTTCTTTTAGGGACCCCACCGCTGCTTGGCTTGGTCATGATGGTTTGTGGAGAATCCTAGTAGGTAGGAAGCATGCACATTACACGGTTTTCTTCATTCATGCATTTGTCCATTGTGAGAGTGTGAGTGGCATGAAAAGATGTGACCTAATAAGATAGGCTTAACCTTAGTTAAGAAGGTGACATCCGTGTGAATTGTTGGCATTAAAATTAGTCCTCTAATCTTATATATAAATATAAATAATCGAATTACATAGATCAAAGAGGAGTTGGTTAAAGGCGATAAATGTATACAAAATATATTTATTTTTTAAAAGTATCCTTATTAGCAGTTAGAGAAAGAAAATAAATAAGAGAGAGAATAAATAGGAAAAATAAACATGTTAGAGATAATAAGGATAAAAGTAGAAAAAAATTGGTTAAAATTTTATATTTTATTTAAGTATATCTTATAAATAAAACTAGATATAGAATTTCAACCTATTGATAGGAATATGAAAAGAGAATGTCAAGTCCAACAAAGTGAATTTTTTCTGCATCTCTTATCTCTTTCATTTAGAGATTTATGGGTAGTTTGGTAGAAGGGATTTAAAGGGGAGGGTAGGGGAAGGAAAATTTATCTGAATTAAATTTAAAAAATTGGAGAAGTATGGTTATAAAATTTTAATAGAGAAAAGATATAAAATAAAATAGTGAGGAAAAATTAATTAAGTTTTTTTAATCCCATTTCTCTAATTCTTTTTATATCCAACTCAAAAAGATTTTCTCTCTCCTCCCTTCCAAATCCCTGGTACCAAAATCTAAATTCAATCAAATTATTTTTCTTTTTCTTTTACTCCTAATATGTCATATGTGGGATCTTCTTAATATTATATTAATTTTGATGAAGTGTATTAATTCCATTGTAGGGAGTCAAAGAAGGGACAGGGGATTAGCACTTCTATTCAAAAGCAAAGACTTTGTTCATTGGGTCAAAGCCAAACACCCACTTTACTCAGCCAAACACATTGGAATGTGGGAGTGTCCTGATTTCTTCCCAGTCTCCATTAACAGCACATTTGGTGTTGAAACTTCAACACTTCATGACAAGCATTTTAGGCTTCGGCATGTTCTCAAGCTTAGCTTGTTTAATCTTGCTCAAGATTATTACCTAATTGGATCATATAATGTAACCCGGGATAGCTTTATCCCGGATAAGGGGTTCGAGGACACGGAATTATCCTCGGTCTTGAGGTATGATTATGGGAAGTTTTATGCCTCAAAAACGTTATATGATGATGCAAAGAAGCGAAGGATTTTGTGGGGTTGGGTTAATGAATCTTCAGTTCGAGAAGATGATATTAAAAAAGGATGGTCTGGGATTCAGGTATTATTACTTTTTCATTTTTCTTAAAAAATTATTTATTTTAAAAAATAAACATGGCGTGCATAAACAAATTGTGAGACTTCCATGAATTTATTATCTAAAAATTTAGTACACATTATTTAACTTATCAAGAATATAATATTGTTTCTCTCATGCAAGAGAAGTAGGCTTCCTTCACATATAGGTTGAGGAAATGTTATTTGTATCAATAACAAAAAATATATATTGCTAATTTTGCCCAAAGTTATAAAATATATAGGCTACTTTTTGTCCCTTCTTGATTTAAAACATTTTACTCTTTAATCTTTCAAATAAGTATTATTTTATATAAATAATTTTGAAAAAAAAAACTAGCTTTTTATTTTATTTAAAATATTATCTAATTGAGTTCGACAATATTTAAATCTAACTCAATTAGATAGTTATTTGAAAAAAAAAATGCTATCCATAATTTTGAAAACTCAACTATCTTATTGAAGGGCATTCATGCTATGGGGGAACTTTAACATTTTGTCCCTCCCTTCTTGACTTCTTTATACCAAACATTCAATGCACGAACAGTACATGATTTCATCCTACCTACAAAACACACTTTTCATCTAGAAATCATCTTTCTGTGTAGTCTCTCTTTCCTGCCTTTTACCATTTTCTTAGAAAATTGAGAATCAATTAAAGTTGAAGATAATCAATTTTAGGAAGTGATTACAGGGAATTCCAAGGAGTGTCTGGCTCGATGAATCAGGAAAGCAATTGGTGCAATGGCCGATTGAAGAAATTGAGAAATTACGAAGCAGAAAGCCTCTCATATGGCATTCTAAAGTGCTCGAACCAGGTGCTGTTCTCTATCTTCCTGGCGTCACTGCAGCCCAGGTCAGTCACTTCAAATCACCAAATATATATATATATATATATATATATATATATATATATATATATATATGCGCGCGCGCTTGTGCAATAAGTTTGAAATGATGAGCCCTGCTGATAATTTATAAATAGTGTAATTTCATGAAATTTAAATATATATTAATTATGGGAATAGTGCCACTTTCGAGAACTGAGTTTAAATTATCTAAAATACTGATGCGAGAGTGGTATATTTTGTACAAAGTTTGATGAAAGGGTGTCTTGATTATAATTCATAGATGGTAAAAGAAATAAAAATAAATAAACCAATATATATAATATGAACTTTTTAGGTTTTAGTGGATAGATAATCTATAAATGTATATAAAGCAGCATGAAGAGTTGCCCTAATCCTCATATATAAGACTCAACTCACTCAATTACTTTTTTTCTTCTATTCTAATTAAAATATAAAGATTATACAAAGTTGTATCATTTATAAGTTTTAGTATGACTCACTTTATTAGGCTCCATGCATGTGAAGACATTCCCACACAAGTTAGTTTGGACTGATATAAATGCTGAAAATGAGTTCAACAAGAAAAAGCTCTATGAACCAAACAATGCATGAGCTTGATAGGCATGCAATACATATGTGTGATGAAAATTATGGAATCATATTGGGCGTGCAGGCAGATGTAGAAGTATCGTTCGAAGTGAAAGAGTTAGCAGAAAAGGCAGAAGAATGGAAGCGTACTGGTCGGGAAATGAGAGAGCCACAAAGAATGTGTGGGGAAAAAGGAGGAATAGGACCATTTGGATTGCTGGTTTTGGCATCCAAGGGATTACAAGAACACACTTCAGTGTTCTTTAGAGTCTTCAAAATCAAAAATGATAACAACAACAACAATAATAACAGCACAAAGTTGGTGGTGGTCATGTGCAGTGACCAGTCTAGGTAGGTACCACTTACCATACCGCTTGTTGGGCCTAAGGAACAAGCACCTTTAATTTATAAGTACAACATTACTTTGTGTTGAATCAATTGAATGAATGATTTATGGCGCAGGTCTTCGCTGAACCGTAAGAACGATTTGTCCTCTTATGCTGCTTTTCTTGATGTGGACCCTCTTCACCATAAGCTTTCCCTTCGCACTTTGGTAAGTTCCACTATCTCCTAGCTATAGTTTGTAGAATTTAGGAGAATGAGACTTGTAGGTTTCAAAAGTCAATTTATAATAATAACAGTTACATCTAAAAAGATTTGTTAAAATAATGGAATAAAATTTATTTATTATCAAAATAAAAATAAAAAGTTATTATTTACATAATTGTCTTTCTGCATATACAATCTGTAATTTGGTTGATGATTTTATTTTGATTCATACAGCAAAATTAATTCAAGAGTTCTTAGTGAAAGTCATGTCATCATCCGCTAACATCGTTTCTCTTGCAAATTAACAGATTATATGGGTATGAACTAATAACTATAGAGAAAACTCTAAAGACCTAATGTGAAAATGGAAAAAAACTACAATGGCATGATTAAATAAAAATGAGATAAAATTATAAGCACTTGTAAATTAATTTTCTCTTTATACAATTTTAAATTATTTTCATTCTGATATTAATCATTTAAAAAAACTCTAAAAATTTTATCTTCACAATGTAAATCAGTTGTGTATATTGCATGTTCTAGATATACGTGCAATTACTTTTCCTATAGATAGAAGCGATCAGTTATATATATTTGTTATATATATACACATATAGATTGATCACTCAGTGGTTGAAAGCTTTGGAGGAAAAGGAAAACTGTGCATGACAGCAAGAGTGTATCCCACTTTGGCAATCAATGATGAAGCTCACTTGCTCGTTTTCAACAATGCATCTTCCAATCTCAAGCTCACAAAACTCACTGTTTGGAGTATGAAGAAAGCACACGTCAATTCCATCAATATATGATTTGTTTGAATACTGCTTATTTCATAGAATGTTGTGAGAGTTTTCTAGACTGTGCAATAGTTTAATTAGCATCAAACTTATCAAAACTGGCAGTCGTTGTGAATAAGGTTGTGGATGTAGGTCTATTGATGAGACGAAGTCACGTTAAAAAATAATCTATTTTGTCTATGAGTAATTGAAATCGTAAGGGTCTCACCTCTAAAAAAAAAGAAATATAAATTCAAATCCTAAGAAGTGTACTTATTAAAATAACTTTAACCTTAAAACTCTCAGCCTAAAAGAGGTTAAGCTCAAATCCAAAATAATTTGGGGATACTTTGGATTTATTAAAAACAAAATCTATATCGTCTTTTTCCAAAGTGAAATTTCGTACAAATCTTCCAAAACTTTTGGACGGTTAAATGCTTCCCTGCAGGCCTCTTTATTTCCTATTTTTTTAATGAAGAAATAATAGTCCTTTTTTTAGACGCTCTTGTAAAAACTAAGCAATGAAACTGATGGTATTCTGAACTTTTTTTGGTACGAATTGTTTTTGTCAGTGATATAAATGAAACTTAGTCAAATTAAAACTTAATTATTTGTGCTTAAAAGCAGCATTTGCTTTATTTTCAATGAAAAATATTGAATCACCAATCACTTGGTTTAACTGGTAGAAAATTGTACTAGTTTCATTAGAGCTCAATTAGGATTAATCTAGACAAACCCCCCCCCACAAACACACACAAATAAATCCTTCAATTAAAATGTAGTCCTACTCAACTTGATCCAGAGTCTTGATAAATCCTTCAAGAAGTGATAAAGAAGAAAAATAAAATGATGGAGAAGTATGGCGTGATCAAGCTTTACAAGAGCAAGGCATGAGAGGGGGAGCTGCCCAACTTTAAGGATGGAAGTCTGACATTCCAAAAGACCCATTGCAAGGCATTGGAACCCTAGTGACACAAAAGTAGAGTTTAAAGCTATGAAAGAAGCCCTAAATTGTTTTATAAGAGAGCGTTAGAGCCCATTTATTTGGAAGATGAGTCCCTTAATAAATCCAACGAGAGTATAAGAGGAAGTAAGATTTCGTCTTACTCTTGAATCGTGAGTCTAACTCCTTTCTAAAAAAAATTATAACAAAAAAAAATCCAACGAGAGTATAAGAGCAGTGATCACATGGCTAGAAGCCTGACATGATGATGTACAAGGCCCGTGTAGAGTCCAGATTGAATAATTTACTTAAAATACCATGTGATAAGCATGTGCCTTGGAGTTGGAGGAAGTCTATGAGTGATGTCTAAGAGTCTTTAAAAAGCATCTAAAAGGCACCTTTTTGCATTAATTTTGATTTGATTTCGTCTTTAAGAAGTTTCGTGTTTAAGTTCTTATGAATAAGGCATTTTGATAAAGGAATGTTCTAGAAGTTCTTGTCTTAATTAGTTTCTTATTTTTAGGTAGAATTATTCTTGAAGTTTAAGTAATTTCCTATTACTTATGTCATGAATGGCTCCAACTAATATGATCAATCATCATTAAGGCGTCATCTTTAACTTTTAAGACTAAGTGTTTTGATTCTGGAGCATTCCACTGTTACCTATATATATAAACCACGTTTTGGTACTTGAATTTCCATATTTGAATGGTTAGAAATTGATAATCTCTCCCTTCGTGTGAGCATGGACTGATAACCTTGTGGTGTTTTTATAATTAGAGTTGTAAGAGATAAATTCTTTTAAAGTTCTATCCATGATCATGCTTTTAGTTTTTATGGTGCTTAAAGTTATAAGAGACGGGTTCTCTTGGAATCACATTCTGATTGTCACAATTCTTTCTAGCCAATTCATACATACTCTCACATAAAAAGACACTTGATTGCAATCCCATGCATTTAAGACTTTAAGCAATTGTGAGTCTAAGGTGAAGTTTGTCAAAGTTGCGAAATGTTTTAGTTTAGCTGCTGTCAAATTTTGTATGACCAACAAAATTTTCAATAAAGATGAATATATATCATTCTTATTATCAGTCGTAGCTATATCATTTTCGCTTTATGAAATCATAGATAGATATGCTACAGGCTAAAATATTTCCTCTTCTAATAAAACAATTCCAATATATTTTATCGGAATAAAAAAATATTAAACCTCATTAATTATATCTTAAAATTTAATAACTGTTGAATTTTATCGCTATTTAACATATAAATTTTCCAATAAAATAATCATAACAATAAAGGAATAGACTTACATCCAGTTTCATATGTTCATTTTGTCAAATTTTTCAGTCACACTTTACTATGTATACTATTTTTTTCATGTGAATTTAAGTTAAATGAAGATATTAAAAAATAGGATACATAACAAAGTGAGATTAATGAACTTGATGAAATGGCTAGGCATACTTGATCTAAGTTTTCTCTAGTAATAAATTATGGGTAAAATTGTATATTCTTCCTGTCTAAGATTTATAAATAAGATTAAAAATATCTTCTCTCTTTTCCTTATAAATAGAACTATAAGAGTAGACATTTTATCTTAATTTTAAAATAAAACATGATATTCTTATGAAATAAAAAATTAATTTATATTTTAATCTAGGGAAAATTCTATTAAAACAAACCTTGTAATATACAAAACTCAAAAAGGTGACTCCAATTTCCATAATCCCAGATAAATCCATGTACTTAAATGAAATTATGAAATGCATGTCCCTCACTTTTTAAAAAAGAAAAATTAGCTAGCTAGGGAGAACTGTTCAAGGTGGGATTTGATTACACCCCTTAACAGTCGTAGCCTTTTTGTACAATTTTAAAAAGTTCATATGTATTTTTGCACCATTTTAAAAACTTTATATATATATATTTACATCTAATTGAATTTTATGACGCTAAATGCACATTTGTTAAAAGTTATATTTGTACCTTATCAAGAATATTATCAGTAGCTACACTTGTTTAGATTTTGTATCCTATCCCAAATATTTTGTGACTATCATCAATTTTATTACCAGTTTTGATAAATTCTTGGAGGGTTCAAGGGTACACCCATCTCCATGTTAGTGTTATTCAACTTATTCTTACTCTCTATGGGAGAAAAGGGATCCTAGCAATTGCCAAAATTGCCCTCTTGGATACTACTTATACTTCTTATAGCAATGCTTTGATTGGTACTCTTCTGACCTCTCTAAGCAGTGAAAGTGTAATGCTGACTTTCGCTCTAGATTTCAACATGAAGTTGTCCAACTCAACTCTTTCAGAAAGGCTAACGATTCAAATCCAAATTATTGGTGCAAAATAAGATCCTAAATCCATTATGGCCACTCTCTACCATCAAATTATCTACAAACTCCAGAATCATGCCTTAGAACTTTCATCTTCCTAATTCCACAAAAGATGCTTTGTATATGGTAGCTGAGAAATCTAATGAAGCATCTATTATTCAGATCCCAAGGCAGCTCCCTAAGGAAGAACTTTCTCAACTAATGCCATTTCAATGGATAAACAACTACGAAAACCAGTTACATTCAGTACACCATAATGTCCATACGTCTACACTGCCTATTTTGCAAAGAATGGTAGACGGCACTATCAAATCAATCATCAAAAGGCCCGGTGAAGAAGGACCATTTATTCCATCAAGGAGTATCCTAACAATCGCTCCAGCATAGTTACAACCACGTTTTTCTAGAGATCCACCAATTGCTTGGTTAGTAAGGATGCTAAACCGGTTTATGTGTCTCATATTCATGGACACTTCATATGGGATTGTGTAACTGAAGAATGTGACCCAAGCTGAGATTGTATCTACTGGGATTATGATGAGGATGGTCTTTTTAACTGTAATGGATGGTTCCCCTCTCAAAGCATGGAACAAAAAGAAAGAAAGCATGCAAGAAGTCATTGTTCTTACAAGAGATCTTATCATGAAGAGGATGATGATCATGCACCAAAACAGACTCTTAGATCCTGACTATAGATAGATTGTTAGATCCTCCTGTTGCCACAAAGGATCTATCTCTTTATGAATTAATTAAAGAGTTAGGTCATGAATATTTGCTTCCATCAAAGCATCCTGAACCAGTTGTTCTACCAATTCTGCCTGTCAAACAACAACCCCTGCCTTGTATTGCTATGAGAGACCACATAATAAAGAATTCCCTCCTTTAGAAAGAAAAACCAATCAAGAAACAAAGGTCACTTCCCGACCTTTAATTCTTGCCACTGAAGTTACTCATCAGGGTACTTATAAGCTAGTATAACATGCTGAAGATGTATTAAATTGGCAGACCCTCAATGCTGTCAGCCAAAATAATACTCTTCAAAAAATTGATACGAAACTAGATTGTTTGACACACAAAACAGGCGGTTTGACATCTCAGGTAGATCATATGACTGGTCAGATTAAACAACTCCATCTCAGGCTTTCCTCACAAGCACACCAACTGGATGCAAATTTGAGGAGATATATCGAAGAACAATACTTTAGACCAGAATTTTCAAAGAAAGACAGGAGCTTTCAAAAATTAGAAAGGATTTGCAAAGGATTGAAGCAAATAAAGCTAAAGATCAATCATGAACTATATATAAATCTTATCCCACTTACCAACCAGTTACCAGCCATCATTCCCTTCCCATGATCTGCACCTACCTCTTACCCAAAAGAACCTGATTACGGGAAGGTATTCAAGATGTCATATGCTGTACTCAGACAAGTAAGGAAGTCATAGCCATCTCTGGTTTCCGTCCCTCCCTCCAAACAATTCCTGAGCAAAACAAGTTTTGAAGCCTCACCATCCTACACCAAGCCAGTAGAATCATTTTACTAACCTCCTTCGAAAATAAGCACACCCCAGCCTCTTCACCAAAAAATACATCTTCTTCAAATGGGAAAGATAAGGCCGTTTTTTATCAATGACAAACTATAGCCTCTTTGTAACAATAATCTTTATGCCTAACTTCAAGTGATTCAGAGTCTGATTATCAATCTATTGATTACACTAAGTGTCATATCCCCAATTTTCTTATCTGGTATGTATGTAAAGTCTGTATTTAATACACCTGAAATTCTATAAGGAAAATGTTATAATTTAATGGAAGAAAATGATAAAATTGCAATATTGAAAAGTATTAAGGAAAGGAAAGAAATACGAAGGAAAAACCTTAGGGACTAAAATGGAGTTTTGAAATTAGAAGGGACCAAATTGGAATTTTAGAATTTGAGGTGAAGGACCAAATTGGAATTTTGGAATTTCAGGGGCTAAAAGTGCAATTTGTCAAATTCAAGGGAAAAATTATAATTATGAGAATGAATGAACTTGTATTATAAGATAATTTGGTTATATGACATTATGGGATGCAATAGTACATTATGGTGTGCATTTAATATAAGGCAGTGACGTTATGATAGGATTTTTAGTGACTTAACGCATGAGTTATGATGTGAAATTTGACATGAATATAGCTAAGATACAGAGTTTTAAACGAAAACCAAGAATGCTTCAATTGATTAAGTTTTTAATTTAATATGATTTTTCAAATTTAGAAATAAAATTTGGAATGAGGTAAAACAAATGTCTAGAGGCAGTGAGGTTCAAACGATAATTTTAAATAGCAAATGAAAGAATTTTTATATAAAAGTTATGAGAATAAATAAAACCTCTTGAGCTTTAAATCCATAGGTAACACACTTCATTTGGATAATTAAGTAAAGAGAAATAAATTTTTGAAGTTAAGGCAAGAAAACAGGAATGTTTAGATTTACCAAATGAAGTTAAGGCAAGAACAATGAAACCTCACTTTTATATTTTTATCTCAAATTTTAATAAAATAACTTTCAATAAAAGTTTGAACCACTTTATTTCAATTTTTCTATATTTAATTATGAATTTTTAAAGTTGGATCTGTAATCTAAAATTACCAAATGAACAGTACCAGCATATCTAATTTTTGAAATTTCACTTTTTCAAGTTAAAGAGGTTTTAAAATGGTTCAAATTACTTCTAATTGAGTATAAATAAGGGTAAAAATAAGGACACAATATTTTTGATATCAAACCAAAGAATTTTGCCTAAGAAATGCTCTGAATAGATTATTTATAGACAGATAAATTATCATAAACTGTCTTAATTGACCCTAAAATAGTGGGTGCAGGATAAAGATAGCCCTATATAAATCAAGACCAAAGACAATGGTTAATCAGAGTGATCCTATACTTGAGGTCATATGTTCAGATAAATCCAGTTTAGCTTCAGAAGAGGAACTTTTGTTGGATCCAGAGGACTTTTGGCTTCCAATAATTGGTATTTCAGATTCTGAGGTCTCTGGATTAGATAGATCTGATAGTTTATCAGTAGGGTCTAATGATATAGATAGGATATCGGAAGAACCTATTCCAGCCTTTCCTTTATAGGCTGTATAGCTAGATATGCCAGAATTAGACCCTAACCCGGTACCTAATACAATTTATCTAGATGAGTCTCATTCCCAAGTCTTGGGTACGATAGACCCTGTTCCTAGGTAGCTTGCTAGTCTAGATATTCCTGGACCTAGTTAATTACATAACTAGACAAATGTACTAGGTCCAAGTCAATCTAGAGTGGTGATACATATGGAGTCAAGAGACACAAAAATATAACCTGTAAAGGCAATTAACGAAGAACAGTTCAAGAAGGCCGTGGAACTAGCCAAGCAGCTATATGATTTAGGCTGATATTTAGTTAGAGAGGTGAACCAGGATTACATGATCTATCAAGATTGTTTAGTTAGAGCTTGGGAAGCCTATCAAGCCTTTGATCGAGATACTCTTGCTTTGGAAGATTAGGTTAATGTCATGAATGATATTTTGCCTACAACAGAGATCTGGAGATCAGGATTAGACCAATATTTTGCTGAAGAACCCGCAGTATCTATACCAGACTGGATCTTTCTAGTGGAGGAGTTTATTAGTAGAAATTTTAAGAAGGCATGATGTGATATGAAACTCATGTATGATAGTAAGAAAGCTATGATGAAATATATAAAACTTATGTATTACAGTAGGAAAGCTATGTATGAAAGATATGTACGCATATGAGAAATGAGACATGATAGCATGTATATATGTGATGTTTTGAAAATTGCTTGTACATCATGTTTATAATGAACGAGTTATGTTATTTATTTTATTCCTTCTCATATTTAGATAGTAAACAATATGGTTAGAACTAGAAGAACAATTTTACCTGACCCAGAAGTACCCCAGAGAGAAGAGAGTAGCACGAAGATAGATCCTCTTCAGCTTAGTTTAGAACGGTTATATCAACACCAGAGAACTATAGAGGAGATGAGAGTAAATCAAGCTCAACAGGATAAGGAAAGAGATATAGGTATTGTGGCAGCAATTGCAGCTACAGTAGCAAATCTGTAACGGAAGCCTGAGGTACAAGTAGCCACAGGGCTACAACCAATACTTGAACAGATACCACCTGAGAGACAGGCAGGACCTGTTGTAGGCCCAGGAGACATCTAGCAATAGATCACAAGGTTCTGTCAACATAATTCTCCTTCTTTTGACAAAACTTTTGACGTGCAAGTTGTAGAAGAATGGGTTAATTGTCTAGAGAAGATTTTCAAAGTTCTGAATTACCCAACAGAGTATAAAGCTTAGATAGAAATCTATAAGCTAAAGAGGGATGCTAATAGATGGTGGGAAACACAAAAATTATTCTACAAGCCTGTGAGACTTTGGTTACATGGGAGATATTCCTAGAACAGTTCTATAAGAAGTATTCCCCCTTTCTACTCGAGATGAGAAGGAAGCAGAGTTCCTAACCTTACGCCAGGGTGAGAGGGAATCCTTTGATGAGTATCTAGCAAAGTTCATTCGCCTCTCCCATTATTCTACCTACCTTAAACAAGTCAACAATGAGAGGTGGATAACAAAAAAGATGATCAAGAGATTGAACTTCACCTTGAAAGAAAGGATTGCTCCTAAACAATTACAGAAGTTTAATGAAGGAGTGGAGGCTTGTCATATCAGTAAGAATAGTTTGAATCATAAAGTGACAACCCAAATAGTCCTGAAGAATGAGGGCTCAGTAGTCAAATTCAGTCTAGTAGGGACCTCAAGTCAAGGGAACAATTCCAACAGGAAGCAAAAAAGTCAAAGTTTGGTAAAGGGTTCAAGAAAATGGCAAGGCAAGGAGGCACAAGCTACCGGTCTTAACCAAGAGAATGTGATAAGTGTGGCAAGAATCATGGGAACAGGCCATACTTAGTGGATCAGAATGTTGAGGGGTTGAGACCATAGACACAGGGAAGAGTATTGCCCTTACTCAAGAGGAGGCACGGTGTCATATCCCCAATTTTCTTATCTGATATGTATGTACAGTTTGTACGTAATATACATGAGATTTTCTAAGGAAAATGTTACAAATTAGGGAAGGAAAGGGATTAAATTGTAAATAATAGAAAGTTTCAGAACTTAAGTGAAATTTAAAAAAGTTCTAGGGCCAAAATAAAAGGTAGAGATAAATGTTAGGCCAATAAGTGTAATTATAAAAAGTTTGAGGGCTTAAATATAATTTATCAAAAGTTCAAGGGCAAAATTATAATTATGAGAAATTTGAGCTGGAAAATGCCCAAAATTACCCAGAAGCAGTTCAATCCCAAATTTTACCAATAAATATGAATTTTTGAAATTTGGAAAAATTAATACAATATTTTTTGGAGCTCAGAATTAGATAAAATTTTAAAGTAAATTATTATAATTAATATGAGAATTTATAAAACTATCAGAGTCCAAAAAGGAGGTCTGCAGAATTTTTAATAGAATTTACAGTAGAATAATATACCTAATACACACTTTCGGGTAAGATTTCTTGGGAATTGAGCCATAAAGATATTAGACCCATATAAAGGCCCAAGTTGGCATACCAAAGGCCCAAAAAGATATTTGGACAGTTATGTGGGACAGTGTGCAGAGGAACCCTAAAAAGTGTAAAATTACAAAAATACCCCTATGTTGTGATAATGAACAAGAGATGGATGGAGGGCATTTTAGTCACTTTGGATAGGTCAAAACACCAAGTCAGGTATAGGGATGAATAATCAAAGTCAATATATGCCCTGATAAGTTGTAAAGAGATGTAAAATGATAATTATGCCCTTAGGGTTAATATAGTGTAAGATAGTGCACCAAGGGTATTTTGGTCATTTTTCAAGGGATGGTAAGAAGATAAATACTTAGTCTAACAATGTCAATGGTAGAAAAAATTTAAACACTGGTTTTTATGACAAAATACATATTCTGGAATATTATAAAAATTAGAAACATAAAACAGTATGATTTTTATGAAACTGAGTGGATCAGTACGGATTGGACTGGAATTTTTTCTATTAGTATTTCTCCATTTTCTTTGCCAAACATAGCCCCATATGATGTCATGGATGATGTTTTTCTTAAGCTTCTAGGGCAAGCTTGATGGAAGGTGAATTATGGACCCTTGGATTAAATAGTGTTTGAATTAATCTTGGCCTTCCATTTCTACCTAAATTTTTCTATAAATACCACCCCTTACAGCATATTTCACAGCTTAGACAACCTTAGGGAAACTCTACCAAAATTTATTTTGGAGCTAGGAAGAAGCATACAACTTGGAGAAAAAAGAAATATAATTAGTTCCTTTGATCTTGGGCTTTATTCTAAGAAGTTTGCTCTTAGTTTTAAGTGATTTTTATGGAATTTTCCCTTTGATGTTTCTGCTATACATGCTGTTCATATATGGTGGGAATATGAATTTTATGTTATGGATACTTTAGACAAGCTAGAATCAAGTGGTATTCGCTTGAAAATCCAAGTGTACATGTAATTAGAGTTTTGTGTTCTGGCTACCACTATATGAATTACTATTCATATGTGAGAATTTCACGATTTTGATGCTTCCAATGGGTTAAAATGGAAATTTATGTAGGTATACGGAAGTGAAACAAGTAGTGGAAGCATTGGAATCAAAATGAGAATTTCTAGAAAATAAGAGGCATTTTGGTTCTGTACAGTAGCCAAGGAAGTAGTTTGATTTTGGAAATTATGATTTCATATTTGGATTCCACATGAAAAATTATGTGGAAATGAACCATGAAAATTTATTGTAGAAAGATGGAAGTATAAGACATAAAATAGACAAAGAATAGAATTTAGTGAGAACCTAGTCTTGCATTGTTATGATGTTGAGTTGTAACTTGATATTACTTTGTAATGACTAGGTTTTGAAATTTGTTTGGGAAGAAGACCATCTCAAGAAGAGTTTGACAAGGATAACTTAAGAGGTAGTAAGAATACCTAACTATAATTTTATGCTTGTTTGACTTTATGCTTGCTTATTAGTTGTGATGTTTGGTTGAGCCTAAGATGATGCTATGATGATGACGATGATGAAGTATGAATGATTGTAACTCCTTGCAACTAATGTCATGACAATATGCATGTTAGAGTTTTCTTATGCATGATCATGAAGTAGCTCCTATATCATGAGAACATGTTAGGCATTTAATCAAGCAAACATGATATTATAGTTTGAAATCTCATTCTTTCCATATGCATAACCATGTTATATGTACTGTAACCTCCCAAGGAAAAAGGGTAAATATGGATGAATGGACTTGTATAATAAGTTAAGTTGACTACTTGACATTATGGGATGCATAGTACATTATAGTGTGTATCTATTATGAGGCAGTACCCTTGTGATGGTATTTTCCATGACTTAACCAACGAGTTATGACGTGAAATTTGGCATGCAAGTAGCTAAGATACAGAGATTTAAATGGACACTACGAACGCCTCAATTGGTTAAGTTTTTTATTTAATATGATTTTTCCAATTTGGAGATAAAATCTGGAATGAGATAAAACAAGCAACCATAGGCTGTGAGGTTCAAACACTAATTTCAAATAGCAAATGAACGAATTTTTCCATAAACTTTTATAGGCTTAAAGAAGACATCTTGAGCTTTAAATCCATAGTTAACATGTTTCATTTGGATAAGTGAGAAAGGACAAATGAATTTTTGAAAAGAAGGTAAGGAAACTGAAACTTTCATATTTACCAAATGAACAGTGTTTTTCAACGAATAAACTAAATTCATTTGGACAATGAAACCTTAGTTTTATATTTTTATTTCAAATTTCAATGAAATATATTTCATTATAAATTGGAACCACTCTATTTCTATTTTTCTAGATTTAAGAATGAATTTTTAAAATTGGGTCTGTAATATAGAATACCAAATGAATAGTACTTGAGATTCCTTTTCTTGAAAAATCATGTTTCTAAATTAAAGAGGTATTTAATTGGTTCAAGCTACTTCCAATTGAGTATAACTAAGGGTAAATTAAGGATACGACACACAGCAATCACCTGATATGATACAAGGTACGATCAAAGTTAATGATTGCCATGTGAATACTATATTTGATTCAGGCCCCAGTCATGCCTACATATCATATAACCGTGCTAGGAAATTAGGTCTCCTTATCAATACTTTGCCATATGATATGTGTTTCTACTCCTACTAGCTCTAAAGTAATTACTGAACATGCATGTTTAAACTATTTTATTCGGTATGAGCATTGTTGCACTACATTAGCCTGATATGCATGTCGTTCCATGATATTGATGTCATTATTGGTCTAAACTGGTTGTCTTCCCAAAATGTACTCCTTGAGTATAAGAACAAAATCTTAATCCTTACTCAAATAGAAATAATTTCCTATACTAACATTAAGTTAAACTTTATAACTGAGGCCCAAACGGACAAAAGCTTACGTATGGGTTGTCAAGGGTATGTAGTATTCTTCTCAGTGCAACCCGTGGTTGAAGAAGGGATTCATGATGTTCCGATAGTCATTGAATTTCTTGAACTATTTCCCACAAATATTAAAGGACTACCACCAGAATGTGAAGTGAAGTTTACAATTGATATCGTACCTGAGGTAGGACCAATATCCAAGGCCCCTTACAGAATGGCTCCTAATAAGATGGTGGAGCTTAAGAAGTAGATTGAAGAGTTTATTGAGAAGGTTTTCATCAGACCTAGTGTCTCGCCATGGGGTACTCCAGTACTATTTATCAAGAAGAAAGATGGTAGTCTCAGATTGTGCATAGACTATCGAGAGTTGAATAAGATTGCTATCAAGAATAAATATTCTCTTCCTAGAATTGATGATCTTCTAGATCAACTAGCTGGTGCTACAGCATTCTCCAAAATTGATCTGAGATTGAGTTATCATCAATTGAGGATAACGTGGAAAATGTTTCAAAGATAGATTTCAGAACGCGATACAGACATTATAAATTCTTGGTAATGCCATTTGGACTAACAAATGTACCTGCCATATTCATGGATTATATGAATAGGATTTTTAGGCAGTATCTAGACCAATTTGTGGTAGTTTTCATAGAAGACATTGTAGTCTATTCAAAGACTCTATAAGATCATGAACAGTATCTGAGGATAGTCCTTGGTACTTTAAAAGGAAAATAGTTACATGCCAAGCTAAGCAAGTGTGAATTATGACTTAGAGATGTTAAATTCTTAGGCCATGTTATCTCGCAAGAAGGAGTGGCTGTTGATCCCAGCAAAATAGAAGCAATCTTAAATTGGGAATAGCCAAAGTCAGTAACAGAAATTGGAAGTTTCCTTGGCTTAGCTGGGTACTACAGACGATTTATTAAGGACTTTTCTTGTACTGCTCTTCCATTGACCAAGCTTACCAAAAAGGGTCAACCATTTCAGTGAAATGAGAAATGTGATGCGAGTTTTCAAGAACTAAAGCAGTAGTTGACCTCTACTCCATGTGCTGAATATTCCTGATCATACTCAAACTTATGTAGTTTACATTGATGCTAGTAAGCAAGGATTGTGATGTGTTCTTATACAGCAAAGTCGAGTAGTATCATATACTTCATGGCAGCTTAAACCTCATGAAGAAAGTTACCCTACTCACCATCTGGAGTTGGTAGCAATAGTTTATGCTCTTAAAATATGGAGGCATTACCTGTATGGAACAACCATTGAGTTGTATTGTGATCACAAAAGTCTTAAGTATCTGCATGATCAAAAGGAGTTAAATATGAGACAACGTAGATAGATAGAGTTACTAAAAGATTATGCTCTGCAAATCAATACCTTCCAGGCAAAGTTAATGTGGTGGCAGATGCTTTGAGTAGAAAAACTGTGCAAGTAGCTTCACTAATGATCAAAGAGAAGGAGCTATTAGAGAAATTTAGAGATTGGTGTCCTCTATACCAGATACAAGTAATGGATACATGAGTGAAAACTCAAGTAACTGCTCTACTCAATGAAGAGATCAGGGAAGCAAAAACACATGATCATTTAGCTGAGATCTTCAAAGACAAAATGTTAAAGGCATAAACAAGAACTTTGGAACCTCTACAAGTAGATTATTGCAGTTTAGAGGTAAAACATATATTCTAAAGTAGATAACTTAAGAGAAAAGATTTTAGATGAGGCTTGCAAGAGTAAATACACAATACATCCAGGCATGACTAAAATGTATCATGATCTAAAGAATTTATTCTAGTGGCATGGGATGAAGAAAGATGTAGTAAAATATGTGGCAAAGTGTCTTACTTGTCATAAAGTTAAAGTTGAGCATCAGAAGCTAGTAGGAAAACTACAACCGCTTGATATTCTAAAGTGAAAATAGGATAGTATCGCGATGGATTTTGTAGTAGGTTTACCATAAACCTTAACAAAACATGATGCTATATGGATAGTAGTTGATTGGTTAACTAAGCCAGCCTATTTACTAGCAATTAATGTAAAGGATTCTCTCGAGAAGCTGGCCAAACTCTACATAAAGGAGATTGTTAGGCTGCACGTGTCTTGAGCAGTATTATTTCAAATAGAGATCCTCAATTTACATCAAATTTCTAGAGGGCTTTGCATAAAGAAATAAACACTACTCTCAGATTTAGCACAACCTATCACCTGCAAATAGATGGACAGTCAGAAAGGATGATTCAAACACTAGAAGATATGCTAAGAGTGTAATATCCCAATTTTAAGGCTCAGAGACCCAGAAAGTCTACCGGATCCCTTTGAGCAAAAGTCCCAAAAATATACAGAGTTTTTAGGGACTAAACTGCAAATAAGTGAAAGTATAGGGACTTATATGTAAACAGTGAAAGTCCATAGGGGCATAATGGTCATTTTAGAAAAGAAAAGGACTAAAGTAAAAACCCTAAAAGTTTCATGGTGCAAAATGAAAGTAGACATAAGCTTTAGGCCATTAATTGTAATTATGAAAAGTTGAGGGCCTAAAGTGTAATTTTCAAAAGTTCAAGGGCAAAATGGTAATAATGGAAAGTTGAGCCAGAAAAGGCCCAAAACTGCCTGAAAATAGTTTGGCCCCAAATTTTACCATAAAGTAGAGAAAAATATTCTAATTAGTTTAACACAACACGAAATTTTGATTTCAGGTCCCGATATATTGATATAAACTTCTAAAGTCTAGAAATTATTACATTATCTTCTGGATCTCAGAATCAGATAAAATTTGGTAATAAAATCTTATAATTAATATAATTTATTAAAATGATAGAAGTAAAAAAGGAGTCATGTAGAATTAATTAGAGAATTTAATGTAAAAAAGGACATCGATAAAAGATTTAAAGAAGATGTATGAATTTTTAACAGGACTTCTGAGTCTAAAAAAATTATGAGACTTTGTAAAAAATTTATTTTATATTCAAATAAATTTTTAAAATTGTTAGAACGAATAAAATAGGTGTTTAGGATTTATCTTAAAAATTAGGGTAATTTAAGGATATCGGTATATGAAATTCCTTGGAATTTGTGCTAATTAGCCAATTGTGAAGGGAATTGGAAGACACGCAGCGAAAATCAACTTTAAAAATTTTTCCATTCCCAACCAGGATCTACCGAATGTGTTTAAGTCAAGGAGAAAGAAGTGTTACCTTCGGTATTCGAGCTTTGGTCGCGACCTCAGTGTCCACTAGTCGCGACTCCTAGCCTCTGGAACTTTCAGTCGCGACCTCCTCAACTTCAAGTCGCGACCTGTCGCCTCTGGAGTTGTTAGTCGCGACCTACTCTACTTCTCGTCGCGATCGAACGTCTCTGGAGTTTGTAGTCGCAACCTGTCTCCTCTTTTCGGATTTCTGACGTTCAGATGCCCGTATGGTCGCGACCTCAGTGTCAATAGGTCGCGACCTTGCTTCGTGTCTGGTCGATCGCAAGAAGTCGACAGCTCAGATCGGCTTCCTCTACCGGTATCCACACGAACAGCATTCCAATCGCGAACGACGTGCTAGCGCCTCTTGTCCTTCTAGGGCTTTCTAGAGATTCCGTCCTCACCGTCTCTATTTCGACAGTTTCTTATCTGCAAACCTTTTGCACTCTCCCTGCCCCCTTTTCTCACGTCTGAATATGTGTGTAGAGATGTGTAGAACCCTAGCCCCTAATGTCAAATATATAGGAAGCTATCGGGCTTCTAATAGGGCCGGGCTTTAGAATTAATCTTATATTAATTCTGAATTAATACAATATCATATATTGCATAATTTAATAAGAAACTAATTAAATAAATATGGTTTATATTAAATCCGTCCCACAGATTTAATTCACCTATTTATTTAATTTAAAATAAAGATAAGACAGAATTATATTTGATTTATTCTCATAAATCAAATTTGAGATATCTTATCAATTTGAATTTCAAATTCAAATAGATCATATCCATTTAAATTCAAATTCAAAAGTGATAGAGATTTAATTTATCCTTATAAATTAAATCTTACAAATATCTCTTATATTATATATAATATATATATATATACAAATTTATATATATATAAAATATATATCCATCCTAGATTATTCATTGAATCTAGACATCTCTTAGATTCAATGAATCTGGACATCATAGCTCGTATTGGGCTGTTTTGTGTGCGACCCTGTAGGCCCATATGAAGTTGGCAGTGGCCCAGTTACTATACTGACCCACAAGTCGTAAGCGGTCTCTAGCAAGGCATTACAACTACCCAAAACATATGAGGATCGATAAACGATGTAACCTTTCATACAACCATATCACGTCCCTTTTGTCACACGATATTTTGGTCAAGGATGAGGCATGGAGAACGTCATCCTCCTGTTCCTGACCGTTACTTTCTCGATCCCTGAGTAGTCTGAATATAGAAATGGAACTACCCTTCCATTCCAGTATGGCCATACATTTCTCAGACTCACTCATCGAGGGGCCCAGTAATACCTCTCTACGAATGTGAGGGACAAATTCCATCTTGACCATTCACATTCCTCCGCATGAAAAATCACTAAGCCCGAACATAGCCTTTATGATCACTCAGTCAAAAGTAACTTTTGACTAGGTCAAAGCTGAGCATTTGTCATGTAGGAATCCATGATGATCTCAGGTCAAAGGGAATAGTGACATGGCTTATATATGAGAGAAGCTTATGACTTGACCCATGCAGCTCTCTCATAGCGGGTCGGTCTGACACCCTGTACTCTTACATGTGCCTATGACTTTGATTTATATCTCTATATATCTTTAAAGTCATACTGGTCTTATTTTATCTCTGCTCCCGCATAGATGACCGACCAGGGACATTTAGGATAAGATCACGAGTTATCCAAGGATTGTCATCATAGTAAACATGCAAATAATATGATAACATAATTAAGAAATTCATAAATCAACAATGTTCATAAGGTAATGATTGGCCCCTAGGGCATAATTTCCAACAAATTGGACCCAATTTAGATCCAATATCACATCCAACAACAGGGATCAATTTTCCAAGAAAGTGTCTTGGAGCACAAGTTAGCTTTTAGATATTTTAAGAATTTTTAAAATAGAAAAGAAAAAAAATCTAAGAGAATGTAAGGTGGCATGTGGGTGTCCTTGTGGAATCCACACATCCACCATATGGCACCAAGAACATGAAGGAAGCATTATCCTATGTGATAAATTATATTAAAATAATGTAAGAATTAAGTTAATGATGATTAAGTTTAATTAATCAAGAAAGTAACCAATAAGCAGCAAGATTAGGGAACAGTAATAATTAGGAACTTAAGGGGCATAATGGTCTATCCATCCTTAAAATTTCATTATAAATACCCCTCCATTCTTTTCAATTTTGTGCTTCCATGAATCCTTGGGGAAACCATGCCAAAATGAAGAGAGAACTCAAAATAACATCAAGGAGAAGCCACCCAAGTAAGTACCTAAGGTAAACAATCCTTCCTAGTTTAGTTGCAAGTATTTTGGAAGGGTAAAACCTAGCTTTTAGTGGTTGGAAATTCCATTAAACCTAGAGTATGCATGCTTTACAAAATGTTAAGTTGAAGGATGAAGAAGGAAATAAAGCTAGAACTATGTGGTTAATGCTTAGATAAGTTAGTTTAGACGATTGGTTATTGAATCAACTTGATATTCTTGAATTTATCATGGATGAGGCATTTCGGCCAAGGCTGTTCTAGTTAGGAATAAATGGAATTTCAATGATCTAATGCTTCCATTGAATTTATATGATGTTTTATGTAGGATTATATAGATTTGGAACCTTGGAAGGATTGGAATTGAAAGTTATAATTTTTAAATCTTATCTATTACTGTTCACAAGTATGAATAGTGATTTGAATTTCATGATTTTGATGCTTCCAAAGGTTTTAAAATGAAAAATTATTTTGGGTAAAGTAGAGAAACAAGTATTGGAAGTATTGGAATCAAAATGAGAATTTTTAAAAGAAAAATGGAAGTTATGCAATTATGTACATAATAATGTGTAGCTGATGGAATTTGGGAATTCTGAGTTCATAAATGAATTTAGAAGGCTAAATTGTGCAGGGTAAAGTCAAGACATCAATTGGTTCAAAGACTAAGCTAATTAATAAAGATTAAGGAAAGTTATTTAAGTAAAACAAAGTCAATGTTCAAGGAAGTTATATTGTAATGAATAAATGATAATGCTATGTTAGGATTTGATTGGTGTACTCAAAGAGGGCAGCCACACATCAAAGAGAAGTAAGAAGCAAGATGTAAAGAGCAAGGATAAGGAAAGCAAGGAGTAAAAAGTAGTGAGCTTACCTACTTGTATGCTTATATTGCTTGAATATTTTATGTGTTGGTTGCTTACTTTGATGATGTGAATCATGTATGATTAAGTGATGCTCTATTTTTTTTTATGCTATGGCCTTATGTTATAATTAAGGGACATGGAAGTATGTAAGTATCATTATGCAAGCATGATCATTAACTGCACACATATTTACATCAAGCATATAGTTGAATACATTATATGGTTTTCGTTTGCTACTGAGATTTTCCCAGAAATCTCACCCCCTCCATGTCACACCATAGTAGGGATTTCACATGAGGAAGAAGACGAAGAGGCATGAAGAAGATAAAGAAATTAGTTTCATGATTTATGTGTATATGTATGTAAAGATAGTTGATAAAATTTGCCATTGTGAACAATAAGTCGTGAAGAGGTAATGACATTTTACTTGTTATTAAAAATAGTAAATGATAGAATAAATGTATGACATTTTACAAACACTTAGTTAACATGTCAAGCTTCATTTTGACACTAAGTATGCCTTATTTTGATATATGTACAAAGAGAATGAATTTTCCAAAGTCAGGGACCAGAATCTGTTTTTCAGAATTTTTTTGACCAAATGAACAGTGAACTTTGACAGAATAACTGAATTAGTTGACTGATCAATTGGTCTGATTAATATTTTTCCCTTGAACCACTCATTTTGATTTTTTTATAATTAGTTATGATTTTTTGAAGTTCATCGTCAAATCTGGAATTGCCAAATAAACAGTAACCGTGAACTTGGAAATTTTAGATTTTGAGATTGAACTTCAATGGACTTAGAAGTGGTTCTAAATGCTACCAAATGGTCCCTAAGACGTATGAAAATAAGATGTTACAGAGAACCTATCTTTTGGATTTCAAAGGAAATTGGGAGATTAATAGAATTTGCTTATAACAATAGTTATCATTCTAGTCTTCAGATGGCTCCTTTTGAAGCACCATACGGTCAAAAATGTAGATCTCTGCTATGTTGGATAGAGCTAAATGAAAGGAGAATGTATGGTCTTGATATAGTAGATCAAACTTTAGCATAAATTTATTTGATTAAGAAAAGGTTGTTAGCGGCACAAAGTAGACAGAAAAGTTATGCAGATATTAGAAGAAAGCCGCTAGAATTTGAGGAAGGTGACCATGTATTCCTCAAAGTTACGCCAACTACAGGAGCTGGACAATCTATTAAAGTTAAAAAGCTTAACCTGAAGTATATTGGACCCTTTCAGGTTCTCTCTAAAGTTGGACCAATAGCTTATATGTAACATCCCAATTTTTGTTGCGTTAAAAGAAAGTTGCGTTAGAAGGTTACTGAATAAGATTTAGCTAATTAGTTTTTGAGATGAATTCTTGATTATTCTTATAGTAAATAATAAGGATTATTTATGATCTTAGTTCCTGACTAGGATTGTCTGCACATACAAAAATAGAGACTACGAGTGTGGAGGACATAAATAATTATATAGTATGATAATAATAATATTCTTATTTCCATTCAAACTAGTAGGATTTATATAGATGATTAAATATGGTTGTAATTAGAAGGATACTTATACTTTGATATAATGGCATTTGGGTGTGTGAGGATGTGAAAGGATGTTATGTGAGAGTGATGCAAGCAAGTTGGAAAAGAAATAATTAAATTGATTGAGATTTATAATAAAATAGTATAATTAGTAATATAAGTTTTGTGATTTGAGAAAAATATTAATGGGGAAAAGGTATAATAGTTCATATATAGATATATGTATGTATGTATAAAAAGAGGATATGAATAGAATGGAATAATGTCACAGATTAAAGTAGAACAGCGAAAATGGGAATGGAAACTATGTGATGTATAAATTGCTTTATGTGGTTATTCGAAAGTGAAATTTAAATGCGGTATATGAAAAAAAAAAAAGCAATGAGAAAAGCAATCTTATATTATGTTGAATTTTGAGGACAAAATTCCTTAAAAGAATGAAGAGTTGTAGCATCCCAATTTTTGTTTTAGGATTTAAGTAGTATTAGAAGAAACTAATTCCTAGTAGATTAAATTTTTATTTAATTATCTAATTTAAAATAATTTATATAAATTATAAAATAAATATTGTCTCTTTTAAAGTTAGAAAAAAATAAACAAAAAAAAAAAGAGAAGAAGAAAAAGAAAGAAGAAGCAAATCATGACTTCTGTCAAAAAAATTAACAAAAAGTAGTGGGTGGCACGTGATTTACTACCCACTATTATAACCCAATACATAACCCTCAATTACCCACACACAGGCTATCTTCATTTTCATTTCATCTCCAGATCGCCTTTTCTTCTTCTGTTGGCGACGCACACTTTCGTAGAGAGAGAAATGTGAGAGTAAGAGAGGGAGAGAGGAAGATTTGCTTGATTTCTTTAATCTATTTAGGTAAGTTATCTTTCTCCTACTTTTAAACATCTCTTTTAATTTTTTTTTTAGTTTTTGATTGAGGGAGAATTTAGGGCTATTGGTTTTCATATTTTTAAGCATTCTAGTTGATGATTTAGTTTCTAATGGAGCCAATGAGGTTAGTATAAGAGTTGTACGGTGTAGTTTTTGCTTGGATAGTGGATTTAAGGATATTGGGGTTAGGGTTTAAATGTTAGAGAGTATATATGATTTAATATGAAAATTGTGTTCATTAAATTTAAGTTTAATGATTGGGTTATGTTCATTGGAGGTATAATTGATATTTAATCGGTTTAGATTGTGGCTAGAGCTTATAAATTAAAAATGGATTTTTTTGTTGAAACCCTAAATTGGAGAAATTGGAGATTTTGATCAAATTAAATAATTGTGGGTTAATTGATAGTTTATATTGAAATCTAGGAATGATTGGATTTAATATTGAAATGAAGATTTGGATATTGTGAGTAAGATTTAGAAGTTAGAGGTAAAAATTGTGAACTTTAAACTTATGTAATTAAATTAATTATTTGTTTAACAATTTGATTGATGATGAAACTCAAGATTTAGTATATTGAGTGTTAATTATAAGTTAAGGGATTTGATGATTTTGTATAATTGGACGATTTAATGGTTGATTTAAGTAAATTAAAGTTAGAGTTTGATTGGAAATTATTAATTATGATTTTTGAGGTTGATTATGAAATGTGAGCATTGGAAATTTTGGGTGAAGCTTTAAGGGTTGTAAATTTCGAGTTTTTGGATTGTTTGAGGATTTGATGTTAAATGATAATTTATATGAGTAGAGTAAAGTTGAGACAATATAGGATTATCATTGGAATGATAATTTGGAAAATAGATGTGTGATTGGGATAGAGAAATTAAGTTATGGTATTGAATTAAGAATTTCTAGATAAAATAAAGTTAGAAGAGAAAGGTAAATATTTATTTAAAAGTATATATTGTGTCAAATTAACAACTTATTGATATAATTTATATAAATGTAGATTGACTAGTGAATTGTGAACTAAGTACGGGACTCCTTATTTATGGTTCTTTTATTTGCTTTGGCGAGAGGTAACCACTTTTCACTCATTGTATGTGCTAATATAATGTTTGTGAGCGATTTGATATATATATATAAATCTACTGATGATGATATGATTATATTGAGAAAACTTGATTGATAATTTTATTGAAAATGGTCTTGGGGGACTTAAAGTTTAACTTGGAAAGTTTGAATTGAGATTAAAAACATGTTATATCTTGAGATTGAAATTTGAAGAAAGTTATTATCTTGAGAAAAACCCTATTATGATATTTATTGATATTATTGATTATCGAGCTATTGAGATTTTGATTAATATGATTATCTTGAGAATTATGCATTGGGGATTAGTGACGATGGAGTTGTATTTCTACCACGTGATATAGCCTCCATTGGAGCTCGATGGTTGGCTTTTATCCCACTAGTTTACTGAGGGACTTGCCCCACCAGTTTACCAAGGGGCTACGAAACCCCCACCAATTTACCGAGGGGGAAAGAACCCATGGTCCAATATTGTATTCTGTAAATTTTGGCCGATCCATAACACTAGACGGTTAGCTTTTTGAGTAGCTTGTTGAAACATCCTACTTTTAACCTCTCATAGTACGTATTCGGAAGCGTATTTGATTAGCGGAAGCATTACGTTGGCCCAAAAATTAAAAAATTTAAAACTTACTCTCGGGTACTGTTCATTATGTAATTTCCAAATTGACAGTCAACTTTAAAAATTCATAACTAATTGTAGAAAAATCGTATGGAGGTGATCCAAATTTCTACTTGAAGCTCTTTCATAAATATTTAAGGAAAAAAATATAAATCTGGACAATTACCTTGCCAATTGATACAGTTAAATCGTTATTTTTTACTATTTCTTAATTTTGAAAATCCGTTTCTATTGATATACACATCGAATTGAGGCATATTACCCATGCATTTAAAGGTCTGGATGTATAATAAATGCTCACAAAATTTCGTGAATTAATTCCTTGATTTACTAGGTCAGACTGAAGCCACAACAAAACTGCTTCATGACCTACGTTTTTACCCTTTCAGTTTTCTTTCTTCAATTCTCAATAATTGTTCCAGCATGCATAAACCTTCACTTTGCCTCCCATGTATTCATATACATCATGAGGTTATGCCATAATTAATTCATACATATTTTTTACATATAATGGCATATTACATAACCTTACATACATGGAAATTCATGGCATCTACTAAGACATCCATTACTTCACTTCCTTTCTCCCATTCTTTAGCTCTTCTTCATGCATACATTTCCTTCATGCTTGACCTAAATTGGTTGGTTGTGGGAGGGTGAGATTCTAGGGAATCTCAGTAGCAAACATTTTCACTTAAATATGCAAGATGGATGCTAATGCATGATATGTAATTTCATTAAACTTCCTTTAATTAGTGACATGCCATCATGCTATAAACTTTGCAAAAAAATGCATGGCCATGGAAAACATGTTCTTCATAACATATTCAAATCTTTTCTTATGTCACAACATCATTCAAATATCATATACATGTCAACACATAAGCATACCACATCAAGCACATAAAGAGATAAGTCCACTACCTTAAACTTAAGCTTTCTTCCTTATTCTTCCACTTGCTCCCTAAGCTTTCCAACCATGAAACCTTTCGGACAACCACTTCTCAACATCTTCTTGGATATTGCAAGGTCCTAAGTACATTCATATTCATCACATAATTCATTAGGACCATGAACTCAAGCATTATTCAAGACTATCTTTCTTGAACATTTACCTAACATAAATTCCTCTAATCTTTACCAATTGCCTTGGCCTTTGAATCAATTGATGTCTTGACCTTAACCTACACAATTTCACCTTTTGAATCCATTTATGAGATTAGAATAATAAAATTCCAGCTCTTATGCACTGTTCTATACAGATTTGAAAAATATGCATAATCCTTCCAAAAATTCTCATCTTAATTCCAATGCTTCCCATACTTGTTTTTCTACTTTACCCCACACAAATTTTCATTTTAAAGCCATTGGAAGCATCAAAATCATGAAAATATAATTACTGTTCATTTGAGTGAACAGTAATAGAGAAGAATTCCAAGAATTATAACTTCCAATTCTAATGCTTCCAAGGTTCAAAACCTATCCAATCCTACACAAAATCATCATATAAACTCAATGGAAGCATTAGATCATTGAAATTCCATCTCCTTCTATCATGAACAGTGCATGAACAGTTCAAACCGAAATGGTTCATCCATGGCAAAGTCAAGAACATCAACTTGATTCAGCAACCAATAATCTAACTAGCTTGTTTAAGCTTTAATCTCATAATTCTAACTTTAATTTCTTCTTTCTCCTTTCATCTAAGGTTTTGGACAGCGTATACACCTTAGAGAAAACTCAACTTTCTTCATGAAAACCCTAAGTTCAAGCTCCCAAATCAAAGGAAAATAAGCTAGGATAGATTGCTTACCTTTAATCTCTAACTTGCTTGAACTTTGGCTTTTGAATTCTTCTTTGTCTTGGCTTGAGTTTTCATTTTGCAAGAGATTCCCCATGGTGTCTCATGTCTTGCGTGAAGGTGCAGATTTGTGGGGGTATTTATAGAAAATTTCATGGAAAATGGATGGCCAAGATCACTTTGTGTACTATTTGATCTAATGGCCAAGATTGCACCTTGAATCTTGTCTTGCCCACCAAGAAATGATGACATCATCTCCATGAAATCATGAAGGACACCTCATATGCCCATGTGGTGAAATTGTAGAGGGAGGAAGCTTCTGGAAAAATTCCAGTCCAATACGGTACCGGCTTAGTCCGATTTTCCAAAAACCAGACTGTTTTGTAAATCTAATTTTTCTGAGATTCCATAATATGTTTTCTGACCTTATATCCAGTATCCGGATTCTTTCTACCATTGACATTATTGTACTGGATCTAAACTTAATTACAGATCCCTTGAGCAATGACCAAAATACCCTTGGTGCCCTTTCTTGCACTATATTAACCCTAAGGCATAATTGTCATTTCACACCTCTTTGTACCTTATCAGAGAATATACTGACTCTGACTAATCCTTCTTGTACCTGCCTTGGTGTTTTTGCCTATCTAGAATGACCAAAATAACCTCCATTCATCTCTTGCTCCTTGGTACAACACAGGGTATTTTCGTAATTTTGTACTTTTATGGGGTTCCTCTGGACACTGGCCCACATACTGCTCAGGTACCTTATTGGGCCTCTGGGACGCCATTTTGGGCCTTTGTCTAGGTCCATTACTTTTATGGAACAAATCCCAAGAAACCTCTCCCGAAGACATTTATCGGGTATTTTATTCTACTATAATTTTCATTAAAAATTCTACAGGATTCCTTTTCTGATCCTGTCAGTTTTATAAATTCTCATATTAATTGTAGGAATTTACTATAAAGTTTCATATGATTCTGAAGTCTAAAAAATATTGTAATAATTTTATCTGACTTTCAAAATTTATATCAATTTTTCGAGACCTCAAATCAAAATTCTATGTCGCGCCAAACTAACCGGAATAATTTTCTCTATCTACTGGTAAAATTTGGGTCTGATCTAACTCTGCCCATTTTTGGCCTGTTTTTGATCCAAATTCTTCATAATTACACTTTTGCCCCTTGACTTTTCATAAATTACAATTATGTCCTTACATTTGGCTAAAATTACACTTAAAGACCCCATATTTTTGTCTACTTTCTCTTTTGGCCTTAAAACTTTCATAATTTCGCTTAAGTCCTTGCATTTTCTTCCTTTTTCAATTCAATCCCTTTCTTTACATAAATGACCACATTTTTCTTAGAAAATCTCACATATATTATGTACAAACTGTACATACAAATCAGTACAGAAAATTAGGGATATTACATTTCTCTCCCCCTTAAAATAAATTTCATCCTCGAAATTTACTTAGTACCTTCCTTAAAATAAATTTTGTCCTCAAAATTTACTTAGTACCTTAGTCAATTATCTGGGTATATATCTTCTTGGTATCTCTTTCTGCTTTATGACTAAGGATTGGGGTATCTATCTCTTATCTTCTATCTTCTCATCTAGCGGAGTGCTTTCAATATCCGCTTTATGTTCTCACTTGCTCATTTGCTATGCATCCATTTGCTTATGGACAACTCATTGTACTAGACTTGTGAGTAGTGTCCATTTCTTTCATATCAAACTCTCTCGAATATTACTGTATTCGGGAGTTTCCATCAATTACTCATCATACTTTCTAGCACTTATCTCTTATTACTTCTCTTAGCATCTCGCATACTGCCTTAGTATCCGCAAAGCTTCATCTCTTTTAGTATCCGCAAAGCTTCATCTCTTTTTTTCGTATAATCAAATTTCTCTTATCTTTTTCAATAATTCAACATCATATATATAGAGAGAGGACTTGTGCAGTTATTTTTTTCTCTACTTTACTATTAAGTAGGAGCACATACTCTAACATGCATAATGCCTGGCCAACATATTGCAGGACTGCATGCCTGCTCATGAATGCAAAGCTCTAACATCGGAGCTTAAGCATTCCTTTCCTGAATATGCACAGCTCTAACACTCGGAACTTTAGCATATTTTACAAACATAACATAGTACCTGGCATTTCATGCATGGAGTAAAAGCTCACACTTTTATCTGTAACTTAACATTCAACCATCTTATCCCTTTCAAAAGGGAGCCTCTCCATATGTTTATAAAGTTACTTCTCAGCACATATTTCTCATTATTTATCTCATTAGATACTTCTCATGCTATATCACGGCATATCTAGCTATATCATGGTGTATCTCACTCTTTCATGACTTATCTTGCCTTATCATTACATATTTTGAGATACCATAAGTCTAATATTCTCTTTAACTTATGACTTTGTCAGCCTCTCAGGAGAATATTGTTCTTTTGCTTCTATTTCTCCTGAACAAAGTTATAATTGAAATCTTTCATTTCAAATCCACTCTATTTGGACTTGACATAAGGGCTCTACTCCTTTACTGTTCGTAACCCTTTTTAACTTTTCATAACTCTTTTTTTTTTCATTTTACATGACTACTTTTGTGGTATTTACACTCTTTTCTCATTACTTCCCAGGGTCACCATCATTAGGCTACTCTTGCCTGAACACATTTAACTGGAAAGTGCTGATAAAAATCTGAAGCACTGGTGCTAACAGGCTCCAACCCTAGTACTGTACTATCTTAGACCCTTTTTCTCTATATCTCTTTATTTTTTTAACCTTTTTATCCTCCCCTGGAGGATTTATCTAGCTTTCATTCTCATTCTCTTTATCCTCATTTTAGGAACCTTTACTAATTTCACTTCATTTTTTGTGTACGAAGATTATGAGTTCAGTCTATAATAATAATAAGGCTATCTGAAACTAACATTGTGGGTACTCTCTCTGCTATGAGTTAACAACTTGTGAAGCTTCTCTATCTTAAACTTTGTCCTTGGTAATTGTCATTCCAAAGAAATACTGTACTTATGGCTCATTCATTCACTTTCTTTAGGCTAGGTCTACTGCGACCCTCGGGATCTACTGTGATCAACCGTAAGCCTTTTCAGGATCTAACTACGACCCTGGAATTCTTTTCTCTGTGAGCTATACTAGGATCTAACTATAATCCTCCAGAATCTACTGCGATTCTGTTATACTGTATTCTTATCTCTGGAAGATAAACCAATGGACTAAGTTACAAGGTTAGTTACCTCCACCTGGTTGCTAACTCAACAGATAATTCCCCAAAAATGATCACAGAAGCCAATATTATATATTAAGACTTTACTCACTTTCTCTATCATTCAGGAATTTCTGATGTCATTCTCATCTTTTATAACTTTACTATATCTAGTACTGCAAAGAGCTACAAATGCTCATCATGCACATATCCTTTATAATTTGTCTATCTCATTTGATGGACATAGCTTTATCATGAGCTTCACTGTCCATGTCCATGCTTTCAGCATGAGCAGTTTGACTCTATCGCAAGAGCAATCTAGCTCAATTGCGAGAACGTTAACTTCTACTACAGGGACTCTGCTCCTTTTCAAAGCTGTATCATCTTTCATAATAGTGTCTCATTTTATTTCATGTTCAAGGAACATCATTCACGTATCTCATACCCATTGAAGGGATATGTCCTGAGTACTGTAATCATATGTCTATATGATTGCCACTAGCATTCATCTTTAATCTCATTCTAAACTTTAGGGATTAACTGGCTAACTATTTCGTTAATCACTTTTCTATTGCTTTATCATTACTAATTTAAATTATCTAATTGTATGTCATATGGTATGGGAGTAACCTAATTTTCTTATCACATCGACTCTACCTCACATGTACTATGAAGGAGAGTATTCATTCATCATAGCATACTCTAAAATACATAATGTAACATCCCAAATTTTCTATACTGATTTGTATGTACAGATTAAATGAAATATATCTGAGGTTTTTTAAGAAAATATGTGGCTATTCATGTAAGGAAAGGGATTAAATTGAAAAAGAAAGAAAATGTAAGGACTTAAGTAAAATTATGAAAAGTTAGGATTTGTGGTAAGTCAAGGGGCAAAACTATAAATATGGGAACTTTGGACTGAAAATAGGCTAAAAATGACCGTGTTCTGGTCGGACCCAAATTTTTCCAGTAAATAGAGAAAATTATTCCGGGCTATTTGACGTAACATAGAATTTTGATTTGAGTTCCCGAAAAATTGATATAAATTTCTAGAGTTAGATAAAATTATTACAATATTTTTCGGATCTCAGAATCAGATGAGGCCTTCCAGTAAATTCCTATAATTGATATAAGAATTTATAAAATTGATAGGATCAGAAAAGGAATCCTGTAGAATTTTTAATGGAATTTACAATGGAATAAAATACCCGATGAATATTGCCGGGAGAGTTTGCTAGGAATTTGTGCCACAAAGGTATTGAAACTTAAAAGGCCCAAAAATGGCGTCATTAAGGCCCAATAAAATAAGTGGACTGATGGGTGGGCCAGTGTCCAGAGGAAACCTGGAAAAGTGCAAAATTTTGAAAATGCCCTGTGATGCCCTAAGAAACCAGAAGTGAATGGAGGGCATTTTGGTCATTTTGGATAGGCCAAAACACCAAGACAAGTGCAGGAAAGGTTAGTCGGAGTCAATATATATTTTGACAAGATCTAAAGAGGTGAGAAATGACAATTATGCCCTTGGGTTTAATATAGTGCAAGAAAAAGCACTAAGGGTATTTTGATAATTTTTCAAGGCATTTAAAATTAAATTTAAACCCAGTATGAGAATGTCAATGGTATGAAGAATTTAAATATTGAAAAAATATATATTATGAAGTCCCATAAAAATTGGATTAAGAAAATAGTCCAGTTTACGGAAAATCGGATCGGGCTGGTACCGGATTGGACTGGATGGGACTAGATTGGGTTGAAACTTTTCTTCGACCTCACACCCTCAAAATGTCACCAAAAAGGACCTTAGGTGTCCCATGTGATGTCATGGTGGTGATTTCATAAGTGAAAAGAGAAAAGATATTCCAAGATCAAACCTTTAACCATTAGATCAAATAGTTCCCAAGGTGATCTTGGCCTTCAATTTTTCCAAGATTTTGTTATAAATACCCCCTCATTCTAAGCAAAAACCGTGGAGGAGAAAGTGTAGGGAACCTCTTGCAAAATATTTTCTCAAGCAAGGAAGAAGCTAGTAAGGTAAGTTGATCCTTTGCTTCTGGACTTTGTTCTCATGATTTCTTCTTGAGTTTAAGTTGGTTTTGAGGCTTGAATCTTGGGGAAATGCTGCTGGAATTTCTATGTATATGTGAGAGGAACATGAGTTTTATGTCATAGATAGTTTAGACAAGCTTAAACAAGCTAGATGCATGATTGGTTGTTGGATTAAGTTGATATTCTTGACTTTACCATGGAAGAACATTTCGATTTGCACTGTTCATGCACTGTTTATGATAGAAAGAGATGGAGTTTCAATGATTTAATGCTTCCATTGAGTTTAAATGATGATTTTGTGTAGGATTGGATAGGTTTTGAACCTTGGAAACCATTGGAATTAAAGGTTGTAATGTTAAAAATTCCTTTCAGTACTGTTCACTCGTATGAACAGTGATTTGAATTTCATGATTTTGATGCTTCCAATGGTCTTAAAATGAGATTTTGTATGGGGAAAAGTGGAGGAACAAGTATGGTAAGCATTGGAATCAAAATGAGAATTTTTGGAAGAATTACGTATGCTTTTCCAAATCTGTACAGAATCGTGCTTTGTTGCTGGAATTTGATTATTTTGAGTTCATAAATGGATTCAAAAGGTGAAATTGTGTAGGGTAAGGTCAAGGCATCAATTGATTCAAACGCTAAGCCAATTGGTAAAAATTAAAGGAAGTTAAGTTAGTTAAAGCAAGTGAATGTTCAAGAGATATAGTCTTGAGTAATATTTGAGTTCATGGTCCTAATGGATTATGTAATGAATATGAATGTGTTTAGGACCTTGAAACATCTAAGAAGATGTTGGGGAATGATTGACCAAAAAGCTTCATGATTGGAAAGCTTGGGAAGCAAGTGCAAGCATAAGAAAGAAAGCTTAGATCCAAGGTAGTGAACTTACCCTAAACTTGTATGTATGTAATGTATGCGTGATTGTGCTATAGCTTGGTTGAATTGTGTGTATATGGTAGATGATTGAAGCTCTATTATTTTATGATTACTTTGGCCAATTGTATTTCATATGATACATGGAAGCATGCTCATCACACTATGATAACACTTTCACAAGCAAGCACAAGTCTTTACATTAACACATGCATTGTTTGGTATTATTTGCTACTGAGATTCTTTAGAATCTCACCCCCATAACCATGATCTAGGTGCTGGAACATCACAAGGAATGAGGTAATTGTGGATGTATGAATGGTGTATGACTTGGAAAGCATGCCTTTAACTTAGATGATGATATATTGGTATGTATAATGAATTTACTCACTGGTTTGGTTTCATGTGAAATTTGGTATGAACATAGCTAAGATCCAGAGCTTTAATTGGACACCAAGAACATGTAATTGGGTTAATTTTTCAAATTGATATGATTTTTCAAAGTTGGACTTAAACTCTGGATCAAGATAAAACAAGTCATCCGATACAGTAAGGTTCCAACGCCTTTTTCATATAGCAAATGAATGAGTTTTTTTTATTTTTGTGAGCTTAAAGTACACATTCTGAGCTTTAAATCCATAGGTAATTCAACTCAATTGGATAAGTATACAAGGAGGAATGAATTTTTGAAAATGGGTCAAAGAAACTGGAACTTCCAGATTTACCAAATGAACAGTAAAGTTCAACGAATAAACTGATTTGATCTGGATAATGAAACCTCATTTTCATATTTTTATAGCAAAGTTGATTGAAATATATTTCATTAGAAATTGGAATCACCTCAAAACAATTTTTCTAGATTTAATTATGAATTTCCAAATTTCAAGCTGTAATCTGAAATTACTGAGTGAATAGTGATAGTGAACAGTACCCGTAAGCCCAACTCTTGAAAATTTATGTTTTTGAGGTTAAGAGGTATTCCAATAATCTAAGATAATTCCAATTGAGTATATGTAAGGTTAAGGTTAAGGTCATGTATTTTAAGGTGGAGATTTAAAGATATTTGCTAGAAAATGCTGTTGTACTGGCAGAATATAGAAAATACTGTGTACGTAAGTGCTGTCTAAGGAGGCTGGAAGTGAGTGGACCTAGCCAATTCATCCAGCCTTTCCTGGGTACTTACATAGAATGGTAGTTCTCATGGGAATCACCGAGTCAGTACAGTTATATTTCTGCCAGGATTCTCGACAGGAGAGAATTAATAAAGTTAAGATTGCTTCCGTAAGTGTACTCTGAAGGGTCTAAGGAAGGATGTTTCACATAATATGCAAGGAGATGCAATTATTTAAGCATTCTCTAACATGCGTGTCATCATATGACAACTGCAAGGAGATGCAACTTATCATCATAACTTATGGCAACCAAAAGCCATATCATCATCACATAATTTGCTCAACCATCCATTATTACCTTATCTGCCCGATCCCCATTATTCATTCATGAGCTTAAGATGAATATTCATCTACTAAGGCTGCCACATAACCCCTTTTTTAGGGTACAGACTCAACCCTTCATTACTCTTCCTCACATAGAAGATAGGGGAGTCACTCTATCTTTGAAACTGTGGCTACCTTTCTCTCTCTAAACATCATACACTTCTGTTTCTAATTTTGTATACATTTACCACTCTATTAAACCTCTGTGATTACCCGAGAAATTATTTATAACACAAAATTCAATCCGTGAACAAACTTCTTGGTCATTCAACTCTCATTGATCTTATGGATGAACTCGGCTAAATAGTCATCAAAGGGTTTCTATTTCTCTCTTTAACCCTTAGCCTTACGTTCATCTCGATCTAACTGAGAGGAATGCCTTTTGTAAAACTGCTGAAGAAAAACTTCTCAGGTGAGAGGATCAATCTCCATCTCTATGGAGTAACTTTCGTATCTCTCTACTATCTCTTAACTCTTTCTGTCTGTATATCAGTCTCAGTCTGCTCTAGACTAGACTGTGGTTCCTTTCTAGTCTCCTTCTACGGATCCTGACCAACTTAAGTCACATGGATCTCATTCATCATCTACCACTATCACTTCTGTTCTCTAGGGTGCTCTCCCCTAGGTCTGCTAGGTTACTATTTCTTTGTGATGGAATCCCTCTGTCTTGGGAATGTTAGCTCTCTAATTGTTAACCTTCACGTTTCTAACTTTAAGCCATGTGTTAGGCTCATTCTTAGGCAAGTCTCATTTAACTTCTAATTCTTCTGTTCAGGAAAAAATAACTGAACAAATTCTTTCATTATATAGATCTACTTCTGGACATCTTCTTAAACTGATATGTATCTTTGTATCTGATACTATTTAACTTGCCTGCATCTCGTGCTAAACCTCTAACTGATAAACTTCAGTGAGGCTGGCATCTTCATTTATCATCAGGTCTCTGTGCATCCTAGTCGCGACCTGAGTGTTGGCTAGTCGCGACTCATATTCTCTATAAACTTTAGTCGTGACCATTTCATTCTACCGTCACGACTTAACAGCTCTATGATATTTAGTCGCGACTCAAGTCTTATCTCGTCGCGACTTGAACTGCTCTGTGCACAGTAGTCGCATCCTATGACCTATCTCATTGCGACCTAATAACTCTGTAACTTTTCGTTACGGCCAATGGTCTTTACTCTTCACGACCAAAACACCTCTGTAACTATTCGTTGTGACCCGTGGCTCAACTCGTCGCGACTTAACTTCTCTAGAACTTCTAGTCGCGACCTAAACTACTTCACATTGCGACCTGGACACGACTTTCTCTAATCATTCCCTTCTAATACTCTTGTCCAGTCTTTACTCTAGCAATGGCCGATCCTTGTTCTTAACTTTAATGAGTTTGAATCATTTGAAACTCATCCACATCTATCTATCATAATTGAATTAAATAGGGAACATATTCACATAGATGTTCAACCAACTATCATTTCATTGTACCACATCAAAATTCATATTTCATATCACCATAACATGACATACATGCCAATTACAAATATGGGGTAAGTCATAACTATTATACATTTACATTACCCCTCATCCCTTTTTATATTCTTTTCTAGGGAATCTTAAATTGCAAAAATGCCACCCCTGAATATCAGTTGGCGAATCATTTGCCATAAACTCACTTAACTCTACATGCCATATAGGGGTATATGGCAATATCTGGCTTATAACCATCTCATGCCAATCTTCTAGAGTATATACCTAATTCAGGTCAATGCCCTCTATTGTATATCTATTTATCATCCCTACTACAGCATTGAGGAAATGCAGATAGACTGACTGCTCTTGATCTCTACTTCTATCCATCCCTTGACCTAAACTGTGTAGTTCGCTCTCCACAGCTCTCTTAAGACTGTTATAGTCAACATTATATATCCTTAGCAAAGAAAGCTGGGGTTGACTAGGACCAGGAACGTTCCTCTAATCTTTATCTATAACGTCATATATTCTTAGACTACGGGAATAGGAAGGAACTATCGTAGACTCTGGCTGGATCTCTGGATTAAGGGACTGTTGTAGGTTACTCATATCAAAACTATCCTCAAACTCTGGTGGTGGAGGAATAATATATGGTCTACCTATAATCCAGTACTAGCACTTAACTTCCTCAACCGTAATTTGTCCTCTCATCGGAGGAATATGGGTTACATTAACGTTAGAGGGCACTCCCAAAAACTCATACTATATCTCTTATTATCTCTTTCTAAACCTCAATATTCATTTTCCCTAAAGCATTCATCTCCAATCCATAATCTTAGTTGGACTGTGAACAAGTAACCCATTACTAGCCTCAACCTCATTTGGGCCTTAGCTAATTGTAATACCCCTAATTTTCTGTACTGATTTATATGTACAGATTGAATGAAATATATGAATTATTTTTCAGGAAAAAGATGTGGCTATCTATGTAAAGAAAGGGATTAAATTGAAAAAGAAAAAAAAGGTAAGGACTTAAGTGCAATTATGGAAAGTTTAAAACTAAGAAGAAAAAGTAGACAAAAATGTGGGGTCTTTAGGTGTAATTTTAGCCAAATAAAGGGACTTAATTAAAAAGAAGAAAAGTTTCCGGGGCAAAAGTGTAATTATGAAAACCTGGACCGAAAATAGGCAAAAATAGTGATCGTACTCCGATCAGCCCCATATTTTACCAGAAGATAGAGCAAGTGACGCTGGGTAATCCAGCGTAATACAGGAATTTTTCAAGACTCCAGATAGCAGAAATTGATCTGATAGTCTAAAAGTTATAAAAATTCTTACCGGATATCCTAGATTTCAGATATAAGTGAGAAATTACAGGATGATGCGTCCTGATGGGACGGATGTCAGGAAACTGACAGAATACCGATAGGAGGTCTGTAGAAAAAGTTATTCGCAAATTAGCAAGTACAGATGGGAGTGTGAGGCCTCCAGGTATCCGATAGGGAGATTTATCGGTATTTAAAAAGGGACAGAATGAGTTCGGATGACCTCAGTCAGATGACTGTTATAACCCACAGGGATGCCTAAACACAGCAGGCCAGTGTATCTGGTAAACGGACCCAGTGTCCGAACATGTGTATAAACGGTGTTAGATAAAAGGCTCGATGAACTTTGCCTGAGGAAGAATCCTCGTAATACGTGCCATAAAGGCATTGGACCCTGAGAAGCCCAATAATGGCGCCAACAAAGTCCCAATAAGACTCTTGGACTGATAGGTGGGCCAGTGTCCGGCAGAACCCCGAAAAAGTGCAAAATTACGAAAATGCCCCTGTGTAGTACTAAAGGGGTAGCAGGTGTATGAAGGGCATTTTGGTTATTCTGAACAAGCCTAGAGGCCAAGACATATACAGGTGAAGTTAACCAGAGTCAGTATATGCCCTGACAAAGTACAGAAAGGTGTAAAATGATAGTTTTGCCTTTAGGGTTAAGATAGTGTACGAAAGGGCACCCAGGGGTATTTTGGTCATTTCGCAGGGGATCTATAATTGAGTTTAGACCCAGTATAAAAATGTTAATGATATAAAGGATCCAGATACTAAATTTAAGGTCAAAAGACATAATATGGATTTTTAGAAAAATTAGGTTTAGAAAACGGTCCAGTTTTCGAGGCGACAGACCGGGCCGGTACCGGATTGGACCGAAAGTCTTCCAGAAGGCTTCTTGCTCTTCAAATTGAGCCATGTGATAAATGTGAGGGGTGAGGTGTCCCCTTAGGTGTCCCTTGATGATGCAGTAAAGGGGAATAAAGAAAAATAGGAAATTCCGGAAAAACTAGGACCACAAGTTCAGATGGCTTCAAAATTACGAAAATGCCATCCATCAAAACTATAAATACCCCCTAGCTCTTGATTCTCATGGACAATAATCATTTTAGAGAGATAAGGAAGTCCTTGAGAGAGAAAGTGAGAGAAAGAAAGAAGAAAGGAAGTTCTGGAGGAGTTGGAAGCAGTATAGAGGTTCTGGAGTTCTACTAAGCTTTTGAGGTAGTAACTAATCCTAGCTTTTATGTAATGGTTTTGTGATTGGTTGTGCTATTGTTTGGTTGGATTGTTTTCTTATATAGTATGCTTGAAGCTCTATTACAATGCTATGATCATATGTTATTGAATATGGAAGCACGCAGCATACTTATCTGTACACAATCACAAGCAAGCACTGTCACTCTGCTTTACATATATTGTTAAGATTATTACTACTGAGATTATCCTGAATCTCATCCCAAATAACACATTACAGGGGAGGCTATGTCAAAGTAAATTTTGGAAATCTTGAAAGACGCCGTTATGCTGCCGAAATTCTGGCAAAGTGGTAAAGAAAGGAACTGATACGTACTGTGTACGTAGGTACTGTCTAAGGAGGCTGGAAGTGAGTGGACCTAGCTGTTTCATCCAGTTTTTCCTGGGTACTTACGTAGAATGGTAGTTCTCATGGGAATTACCGAATCGGTACAAGATCGGTTACTTTCTAAAGACGAAGGGTAGCAGTTATGCTGCCGGATTACAGGCAGCAAGGATGTATTAGAAACAAGAGAATTTTGTACATGTTATGATGAATATCAACTTATTAATTATTAATGAGTATTGTTTGGCATGCTTGACTGATATATGATGGATGTATGCATATGTATGCAAAGTTAAAATGCTGAAATTTACCACTATGAACAGCAATATGTGGTGACCTAATAATGTTTGACCCATGATTAAAAATAGTAAATGCATGAATAATCGTATGAACTTTTTATGGTAAATAGTAGACATATTAAGCTTCTATTTGATATATAATATGCCTCATTTGGATGTCTACACATGGAGTTATAAATTATCAAATTTGGGACCAGAATGCTGGATTTAGGGGGGAAACGTGGGATGAACAGTAAAGTTATAACATTGACCCACATTGACTTGGTCAAAGATTGGTCAATGAGAGATTTTTTTCCTAAAATATAATTGAGTTATATTCATGTATAAATTGGAACCACTTCATTTTGATTTTTCTATAATTAATTATGATTTTTCGAAGTCAGGTCACTCATTTGGAATTTACCCAGTGAACAGTACATGAGAAGAGAAAAATTCCAGATTGAGAAATTGGACTTCAATGACCTTAAAAGTGGTTCTAAATGCTACCAAATGATCCCTATAATTTACAAAAATAAGGACGTTTCACTAATCCAATACATACTCTGTTTCTCAATCAGAGCAAGTTTATCTTGCACCAGAACCTCTGTTCTATGTTAAAACTTTGTTCTGTATCAATGCCTGAACCTTTTGCTCTGATACCAAAATAAAATATCCTACTTTTAACCTCTTAGAGTATGTATCGAAAGCATATTTGATTAGCCGAAGCATTACGTTGGGCCAAAATATAAAAATTTTAAAACTTACTCTCGGGTACTGTTCATTATGTAATTTCCAGATTGACAGTCAACTTTAAAAATTCATAACTAATTGTAAAAAAATTGTATCGAGGTGATCCAAATTTCTACTTGAAGCTATTTCATAAATATTTAAGGAAAAAATATAAATCTGGACATTTACCTTGCCAATTGATATAGTTCAATCGTTACTTTTTACTGTTCATATGGCAAATTCTGGAAATTCCAGATTCTGTTTTTTAACTTTGGAAATTCGTTTCTATTGATATACACATCCAATTGAGGCATATTACCCATACATTTAAAGGTCTTGATGTATAATAAATGCTCACAAAATTTTGTGAATTAATTCCTTGATTTACTAGGTCAGACTGAAGCCACAACAAAACTGCTTCATGACCTACGTTTTTACCCTTTCAGTTTTCTTTCTTCAATTCTCAATAATTGTTCCAGCATGCATAAACCTTCACTTTGCCTCCCATGTATTCATATACATCATGAGGTTATGCCATAATTAATTCATACATATTCTTTGAAGGGAATGGAAAGACACGCAGCGGAAATTAACTTTAAAAATTTTTCCATTCCCAGCCAGGATCTACCGAATGTGTTTAAGTCAAGGAGAAAGAAGTGTTACCTTCGTATTCAAGCTTTAGTCGCGACCTTCGTATCCACTAGTCGCGACTCCTCGCCTCTGGAACTTTTAGTCGCGACCTACTCAGCTTCCAGTCGTGACCTGTCGCCTCTAGAGTTGTTAGTCGCGACCTCCTAATATTCTCGTCGCGACCTGTAGCCTCTGGAGTTTGTAGTCACGACCTCGTCGGCTTCAAGTCACGACCGGTATCCTCTTTTCAGATTTCTGACGTTCAGATGCCCGTATGGTCGCGACCTCAGTGTCAATAGGTCGCGACCTGTCTTCGTGTCTGGTTTCTTTTCTCGATCGCAAGAAGTCGACAGCTCATATCGGCTTCCTCTACCGGTATCCACACGAACAGCTTTCCAACCACGAACGACGTGCTAGCGCCTCTTGTCCCTCTAGGGTTTTCTCAAGATTTCGTCCTCACCGTCTCTATTCTGGCAGTTTCTTATCTGCAAATCTTTTGCACTCTCCTGCCCCTTTTTCTCTTATGAGTTGTGTTGTGTATTGTGTGTAGAACCCTAGCTCCTAATGTCAAATATATAGGATGCTATCGGGCTTCTAATTGGGCCGGGCTTCAAAATTAATCTTATATTAATTCTAAAATTAATACAATATCATATATTATAAATTTGATAAGAAACTAATTAAATAAATACAATTTTTATTAAATCCGTCTCACAGATTTAATTGACCTATTTATTTAATTTAAAATAAAGATAAGACGGAATTATATTTGATCTATTTTCATAAATCAAATTTGAGATATCTTATCAATTTGAATTTCAAATTCAAATAGATCATATCTATTTAAATTCAAATTCAAAAGTGATAGAAATTTAATTTATCCTCATAAATTAAATCTTGCAAATATCTCTTATATTATATATATATAATATATATATATATACAAATTTATATATATAAAAAATATATAAATCCACCCTAGACTATTCATTGAATCTAGACATCTCTTAGATTCAATGAATCTGGACATCACAGCTGGAGTTGGGCTATTTTGTGTGCGACCCTGTAGGCCCATATGAAGTTGGCAGTGGGCCAGTTACTATACTAACCCACAAGTCGTAAGCAGCCTCTAGCAAGACATTACGACTACCCAAAACATATGAGGATCGACGAACGATGTTACCTTTCATACAACCATATCACGTCCCTTTTGTCACACGATATTTTGGACATGGATAAGGCATGGTGAACGTCCTCCCCTTATTCCTGACCGTTACTTTCTCGATCCCTGAGTAGTCTGACGATAGAAATGGAACTACCCTTCCATTACAGTATGGCCATACATTTCTCAGACTCACTCATCGAGGGGCCCAGTAATATCTCTCTACGAATGTGAGGGACAAATTCCATCTTGACCATTCACATTCCTCCGCATGAAAAACCACTAAGCCCGAACATAGCCTTTATGATCACTCGGTCAAAAGTGACTTTTGACTAGGTTAAAGCTGAGCGTTCGTCATGTAGGAATCCATGATGATCTCAGGTCAAAGGGCATAGTGACATGGCTTGTATATGAGAGAAGCTTATGACTTAACCCATGCAGCTCTCTCATAGCGGGTCGTTCCAGCACCCTGTACTCTTACATGTGCCTATGACTTTGATTTATATCTCTATATATCTTCAAAGTCATACTGGTCTTATTTTATCTTTGCTCCCGCATAGATGACCGACCAGGGACATTTAGGATAAGATCATGAGTTATCCAAGGATGGTCATCACAGTAAACATGCAAATAATGTGATAACATAAATAAGAAATTCATAAAACAATAATATTTATAAGACAGTGATTGGCCCCTAGGGCACAATTTCCAACATTCTTTACATATAATGGCATATTACATAACCTTACATACATGAAAATTCATGGCATCTACTAAGACATCCATTACTTCACTTCCTTTCTCCCATTCTTTAGCTCTTCTTCATGCATACATTTCCTTCATGCTTGACCTAAATTGGTTGGTTGTGGGAGGGTGAGATTCTAGGGAATCTTGTAACATCTCAAATTTTCTGTACTGATTTGTATGTACAAATTGAATGAAATATATGTGAGGTTTTTCAAGAAAATATGTGGCTATTCATGTAAGGAAAGGGATTAAATTGAAAAAGAAAGAAAATGTAAGGACTTAAGTGAAATTATGAAAAGTTAAGAATAAAAGTAAAGGTAGACAAAAATGTGGGGTCTTTAAATGTAATTTTGAAAAGTTAAGGACATGAAGGGGAATTATGATAAATCAAGGGGCAAAAGTGTAATTATGGGAAATTTGGACCAAAAATAGGCCAAAAATGACTGTGTTCTGATCGGACCCAAATTTTTCCAGTAGATAGAGAAAATTATTCCGGGTTGTTTGACGTAACACCGAATTTTGATTTGAGGTCCCGAAATATTGATATAAATTTCTGAAGTTAGATAAAATTATTACAATATTTTTTGGATCTCAGAATCAAATTAGGCTGTATAGTAAATTCCTATAATTGATATAAGAATTTATAAAAGTGACAGGATCAGAAAAGGAATCCTGTAGAATTTTTAATGAAATTTACAGTGGAATAAAATACCCGATAAATATTGCCGGGAGAGTTTGCTAGGAATTTATGCCACAAAGGTATTGAAACCTAAAAGGCCCAAAAATGGCGTCATTAAGGCCCAATAAAATAAGTGGACTGATGGGTGGGCCAGTGTCCAGAGGAACCCCGAAAAAGTGCAAAATTTTGAAAATGCCCCTGTGATGCCCTAAGAAACCAGAAGTGAATGGAGGGCATTTTGGTCATTTTAGATAGGCCAAAACACCAAGACAAGTGCAGGAAAGGTTAGTCAGAGTCAATATATATTTTGACAAGGTCTAAAGAGGTGAGAAATGATAATTATGCCCTTGGGTTTAATATAGTGCAAGGAAAAGCACTAAGGGTATTTTGGTAATTTTTCAAGGCATTTAAAATTAAATTTAAATCCAGTATGAGAATGTCAATAGTATGAAGGATTTAAATGTTGAAAAAATATATATTATGAAGTCCCATACAAATTAGATTAAGAAAACAGTCCAATTTACGAAAAATCGGATCGGGCCTATACCGGATTGGACTGGATGGGACTGAATTGGGTTGAAACTTTTCTTGGAACTCACACACACAAAATGGCGCCAAAAAGGATGCTTAGGTGTCCCATGTGATGTCATGTTGGTGATGTTATGGTGGTGATGTCATAAGTGAAAAGAGAAAAGATATTCCAAGATCAAACCTTTAACCATTAGATCAAATAGTTCCCAAGGTGATCTTGGCCTTCAATTTTTTCAAGATTTTGCTATAAATACCCCCTCATTTTGGCTCAAAACAGTGGAGGAGAAAGAATAGGGAACCTCTTGCAAAATATTTTCTCAAGTAAGGAAGAAGCAAGGATCTTGAAGAAGCTAGTAAGGTAAGTTGCTCCTTTGCTTCTAGACTTTGTTCTCATGATTTCTTCTTGAGTTTAAGTTGGTTTTGAGGCTTGAATCTTGGGGAAATGCTGCTGGAATTTCTATGTATATGTGAGAGGAACATGAGTTTTATGTCATAGATAGTTTAGACAAGCTTAAACAAGCTAGTTGCATGATTGGTTGTTGGATTAAGTTGATGTTCTTGACTTTACCATGGAAAAATATTTCGGTTTGCACTGTTCATGTACTGTTTATGATAGAAAGAGATGGAGTTTCAATGATTTAATGCTTCCATTGAGTTTAAATGATGATTTTGTGTAGGATTGGATAGGTTTTGAACCTTGGAAACCATTGGAATTAAAGGTTATAATGTTGAAAAATTCCTTTCGGGTACTGTTCACTCACATGAACAGTGATTTGAATTTCATGATGTTGATGCTTCCAATGGTCTTAAAATGAGATTTTGTGTGGGGGAAAAGTGGAGGAACAAATATGGGAGGCATTGGAATAAAAATGAGAATTTTTGGAAGAATTACGTATGCTTTTCCAAAACTGTACAGAACAGTGCATTGTTGCTGGAATTTGGTTATTTTGAGTTCATAAATGGATTAAAAAGGTGAAATCGAGTAGGGTAAGGTCAAGACATCAATTGATTCAAACGCTAAGCCAATTGGTAAAAATTAAAGGAAGTTAAGTTAGTTAAAGCAAGTTGAATGTTCAAGAGAGATAGTCTTGAGTAATGTTTGAGTTTATGATCCTAATGGATTATGTAATGAATATGAATGTGTTTAGGACCTTGAAACATCTAAGAAGATATTCGAGAATGATTGACCGAAAACCTTCATGATCAAAAAGCTTGGGAAGCAAGTGCAAGAATAAGAGAGAGAGCTTACATTCAAGGCAGTGAACTTACCCTAAACTTGTATGTATGTAATGTATGCATGATTGTGCTATGGCTTGGTTGAATTGTGTGTATATGGTAGATGATTGAAGCTATGTTATTTTATGATTACTTTGGCCAATTGTATTTCATATGATACATGGAAGCATGCTCATCATGAAGGGAATTGGAAGACACGCAGCGGAAATTAACTTTAAAATTTTTTTCCATTCCCAGCCAGGATCTACCGAATGTGTTTAAGTCAAGGAGAAAGAAGTGTTACCTTCGGTTTCAAGCTTTGGTCGCGACCTCAGTGTCCACTAGTCGCGACTCCTCGCCTCTGGAACTTTCAGTCGCGACCTCCTCAGCTTCTAGTCGCGACCTGTCGCCTCTGGAGCTTGTGGTCGCGACCTACTCTGCTTCTAGTCACGACCTGTCGCCTCTGGAGCTTTTAGTCGCGACCTCTTCAACTTCACGTCGCGACCTGTCTCCTCTTTTCGGATTTCTGACGTTCAGATGCCCGTTTGGTCGCGACCTAAGTGTGTTCTGGTCGCGACCTTTCTTCATGTCTGGCCGTATCGTAGAAGTCGACTGCTCAGATCGGCTTCCTCTACCGGTATCCACACGAACAGCGTTCCAATTGCGAACGACGTGCTAGCGCCTCTTGTCCCTCTAGGGCTTTCTGGAGATTCCGTCCTCACCGTTTCTATTTCGGCAGTTTCTTATCTGCAAAACTTTTGCACTCTCCCTGCCCCCTTTTCTCACGACTGAATGTGTGTGAAGAGATCTATATTGTGTGTAGAACCCTAGCTCCTAATGTCAAATATATAGGAAGCTATCGGGCTTCTAATAGGGCCGGGCTTCAGAATTAATCTTATATTAATTCTGAATTAATACAATATCATATATTGCACAATTTAATAAGAAACTGATTAAATAAATATGGTTTATATTAAATCCGTCCCACAGATTTAATTCACCTATTTATTTAATTTAAAATAAAGATAAGACAGAATTATATTTGATTTATTCTCATAAATCAAATTTGAGATATCTTATCAATTTGAATTTCAAATTCAAATAGATCATATCCATTTAAATTCAAATTAAAAAATGATAGAGATTTAATTTATCCTTATAAATTAAATCTTACAAATATCTCTTATATTATATATATAATATATATAAACTAATTTATATATATATATATAAAATATATATCCACCCTAGATTATTCATTGAATCTAGACATCTCTTAGATTCAATGAATCTGGACATCATAGCTCGCATTGGGCTATTTTGTGTGCGACCCTGTAGGCCCATATGAAGTTGGCAGTGGCCCAGTTACTATACTGACCCACAAGTCGTAAGCGGTCTCTAGCAAGGCATTACGACTACCCAAAACATATGAGGATCGATAAACGATGTAACCTTTCATACAACCATATCACGTCCCTTTTTGTCACACGATATTTCGGTCAAGGATGAGGCATGGTGAACGTCATCCTCCTGTTCCTGACCGTTACTTTCTCGATCCCTGAGTAGTCTGAATATAGAAATGGAACTACCCTTCCATTCTAGTATGGCCATACATTTCTCAGACTCACTCATCGAGGGGCCCAGTAATATCTCTCTACGAATGTGAGGGACAAATTCCATCTTGACCATTCACATTCCTCCGCATGAAAAACCACTAAGCCCGAGCATAGCCTTTATGATCACTCGGTCAAAAGTGACTTTTGACTAGGTCAAAGCTGAGCGTTTGTCATGTAGGAATCCATGATGATCTCAGGTCAAAGGGCATAGTGACATGGCTTGTATATGAGAGAAACTTATGACTTAACCCATGCAGCTCTCTCATAGCGGGTCGGTCCAACACCCTGTACTCTTACATGTGCTTATGACTTTGATTTATATCTCTATATATCTTCAAAGTCATACTGGTCTTATTTCATCTCTGTTCCCGCATAGATGACTGACCAGGGACATTTAGGATAAAATCACTAGTTATCCAAGGATTGTCATCATAGTAAACATGCAAATAATATGATAACATGATACAATGATTGGCCCCTAGGGCACAATTTCCAACACATCACACTATGATAACACTTTCACAAGCAAGCACAAGTCTTTACATTAATACATGCATTGTTTGGTATTGTTTGCTACTGAGATTCTTTAGAATCTCACCCTCCCATAACCATGATCTAGGTGCTGGAACATCACAAGGAAGGAGGTAATTGTGGGTGTATGAATGGTGTATGACTTGAAAAGCATGCCTTTAACTTAGATGATGATATATTGGTATGTATAATGAATTTACTCACTAGATCCGAGCTGAGGCAGATCACTTCCAGCGATAGTTTGAGTGACTTATCCATTTAGGTTTTACGTAAAATTTGGTATGAACATAGCTAAGATCCAGAGCTTTAATTGGACATAAAGAACACGTAATTTGGTTAAGTTTTCAAATTGATATGAATTTTCAAATTTGGACATAAACTCTAGATCAAGATAAAATAAGTCATTCGATACAGTAAGGTTCCAACACAGTTTTCATATAGCAAAATGAATGAGTTTTTTCATGATTTTTTTTGAGCTTAAAGTACACATTCTGAGATTTAAATCCATGGATAATTCGACTCAATTGGATAAGTATACAAGGCAAAATGAATTTTTGAAAATAGGGCAAAGAAACTGGAACTTCCAGATTTACCAAATGAATAGTAAAGTTCAACGAATAAACTGATTTGATCTGGACAAGAAAACCTAATTTTCATATTTTTTCTATCAAAGTTGAATGAAATATATTTCATTATAAATTGGAATCACCTCAAAATGATTTTTCTAGATTTAATTATGAATTTCCAAAGTCCAGGCTGTAATCTGGAATTACTTAATGAACAGTGACAGTGAACAGTACCCGTAAGCCTAACTCTTGGAAATTCATGTTTTTGAGGTTAAGAGGTATTCCAATAATCTAAGATAATTCCAATTGAGTATATGTAAGGTTAAGGTTAAGGTCGTGTATTTTAAGGTGGAGATTTCAAGATATTTCCTAGAAAATACTGTTGTACTGGCAGAATATAGAAAATACTGTGTATGTAGGTGCTGTCTAAGGAGGCTGGAAGTGAGTGGACCTAGCCAGTTTATCCAGTCTTTCCTGGGTACTTACATAGATTGGTAGTTCTCATGGGAATTACCGAATCAGTACGGTTATATTTCTGCCAGGATTCTCGGTAGGAGAGAATTAATAAAGTTAAGATTGCTTCCGTAAGTGTACTCTGAAGGGTCTAAGGAAGGATGTTTCAAATCTCAGTAGCAAACATTTCCACTTAAATATGCAAGATGGATGCTAATGCATGATATGTAATTTCATTAAACTTCCTTTAATTAGTGACATGACATCATGCTATAAACTTTGCAAAAAAATGCATGGCCATGGAAAACATGTTCTTCATAATATATTCAACATCTTTTCTTATGTCACAACATCATTCAAATATCATATACATGTCAACACATAAGCATACCACATCAAGCAAATAAAGAGATAAGTCCACTACCTTAAACTTAAGCTTTCTTCCTTATTCTTCCACTGGCTCCCTAAGCTTTCCAACAATGAAACCTTTCGGACAACCACTTTTCAATATCTTCTTGGATGTTGCAAGGTCCTAAGTACATTCATATTCATCACATAATTAATTAGGACCATGAACTCAAGCATTATTCAAGACTATCTTTCTTGAACATTTACCTAACATAACTTCCTCTAATCTTTACCAATTGCCTTGGCCTTTGAATCAATTGATGTCTTGACCTTAACCTACACAATTTCACCTTTTGAATCCATTTATGAGCTTAGAATAATGAAATTCCAGCTCTTATGCACTGTTCTATACAGATTTGAAAAACATGTACAATCCTTCCAAAAATTCTCATCTTGATTCCAATGATTCCCATACTTGTTTCTCTACTTTACCCCACACAAATTTTTATTTTAAAACTATTGGAAGCATCAAAATCATGAGATTCCAATCACTGTTCATACGAGTGAACAGTAACAGAGAAGAATTCCAAACATTACAACTTTCAATTCCAATGCTTCCAAGGTTCAAAACCTATCCAATCCTACACCAAATCATCATATAAACTCAATGGAAGCATTAGATCATTGAAATTCCATCTCCTTCTATCATGAACAGTGCATGAACAGTGCAAACTGAAATGTTTCATTCATGGCAAAGTCAAGAACAACAACTTGATTCAACAACCCAATCATCTAACTAGCTTGTTTAAGCTTCAATCACATATCTCTAACTTTAATTTCTTCTTTCTCCTTTCATCTAAGGTTTTGGATAGCACATATACCTTAGAGAAAATCCAACTTTCTTCCATGGAAACCCTAAGTTCAAGCTCCCAAATCAAAGGAAAATAAGCTAGGATAGATTACTTACCTTTAATCTCTAACTTGCTTGAACTTTGGCCTTTGAATTCTTCTTTGTCTTTGCTTGAGTTTTCATTTTGCAAGAGGTTCCCCATGGTGTCTCATGTCTTGAGTGAAGGTGCAGTTTTGTGGGGGTATTTATAGAAAATTTCATGGAAAATGGATGGCCAAGATCACTTTGTGTACTATTTGATCTAATGGCCAAGATTGCATCTTGAATCTTGTCTTGCCCAACAAGAAATGATGACATCATCTCCATGACATCATGAAGGACACCTCATATGACCATGTGGCAAAATTGTAGAGGGAGGAAGCTTCTGGAAAAATTTTAGTCCAATACGGTACCGGCTCAGTCCGATTTTCCAAAAACCAGACTGTTTTGTAAATCTAATTTTTCTAAGAATCCATAATATGTTTTCTGACCTTATATCTAGTATCCGGATTCTTTCTACCATTGACATTCTTGTACTGGATCTAAACTTAATTACAGATCCCTTGAGAAATGACCAAAATACCCTTGGTGCCCTTTCTTGCACTATATTAACCCTAAGGCATAATTGTCATTTCACACCTCTTTGTACCTTATCAGAGCATATACTGACTCTGACTAATCCTTCTTATACCTGCCTTGGTGTTTTTGCCTGTCCAGAATGACCAAAATAACCTCCATTCATCTCTTGCTCCTTGGTACAACACAGGGCATTTTCGTAATTTCATACTTTTTCAGGGTTCCTTTGGACACTGGCTCACATACTGCTCAGGTACCTTATTGGGCCTCTGGGACACCATTTTGGGCCTTTGTCTAGGTCCATTACCTTTATGGCACAAATCCCAAGAAACCTCTCCCGAAGGTATTTATCGGTTATTTTATTCTACTATAAATTTCATTAAAAATTCTACAGGATTCCTTTTCTGATCCTGTCAGTTTTATAAATTCTCATATTAGTTGTAGGAATTTACTGTAAAGTTTCATCTGATTCTGAGGTCTGAAAAATATTGTAATAATTTTATCTGACTTTCAAAATTTATATCAATTTTTCGGGACCTCAAATCAAAATTCTATGTCGCGTCAAACTAACCGGAATAATTTTCTCTATCTACTGGTAAAATTTGGGTCTGATCTGATCCAGCCATTTTTGGCCTGTTTTCAATCCAAATTCTTCATAATTACACTTTTTCCCCTTGACTTCATAAATTACACTTATGTCCTTACATTTGGCTAAAATTACACTTAAAGACCCCACATTTTTGTCTACTTTCTCTTTTGGCCTTAAAACTTTCATAATTTCACTTAAGTCCTTGTATTTTCTTTCTTTTTCAATTCAATCCTTTTCTTTACATAAATGACCACATTTTTCTTAGAAAATCTCACATATATTACTTTCAACTGTACATACAAATCAGTACAGAAAATTAGGGATATTACACTAGTCATATGGTAGTTATCACTAGCTCATGGGTTAGGTCGGCGGGCATAAGGCGGTTTGATTGGTTTGATAGGAGGAATTGGGTTGATATTTCCATTTGATCATATTATAATAATATATTATTTTATATCTTGTGTATTTTGTTAATTGTCCCACTTGGCACCTTACAAGTGCATATTAGTATGTATGATGAGTAGGAACTGTTGGTTACTTAGACGTTTGTCTCATCCCATGGTTATTAACATTTTTTAGATGATAGTTTCGTGCTTGGACATCAGGGAAGGCTTCAAAGGCTTGATTAGTGCTATATCAATTGTATAGCCTCCTCCTCTTGATTTATGTGTGAAATAGTTATATATTGCCATAGTAGGACTTATTTTATATACTCTGATATAATGAGATACTTTATTTGGATTTGATACTAGGAATATGTGATGGTATTAGGCTTGAGGCCCTAGGCTGTTACTTGTGATTTGTTAATTGTGAGTCCACTTTCGGAATGTGTAAGATTGAGAATTTATTTATTAATGGGTATTATACAGGATCTCAGTTATGAAGCAGACTTATGTGATGTTATTCTTGGGTTTGATGCCTAGAGGCCCATTTGAGATGATTGTGAGGATAACTCTGATGTGGTATTAATTGGGAGCTTGAACCTTATAACCATGTTAGTGGGGTCGAATCTTTTCTAACATGGTTTTATATGCAAATATGGTGTGAAACTCTTATATCTATGATAATATCTTTATATAAGTTTTACTCATTTCTATCATGAATAACATTTTCAAAAGAAGTTAAACTCTTTCAACCATGATAATGTTTGAAGGTAGTTTTATCTTTTTCTATCATGGTTAACCCTTTAGAAGTAAGTTTTCTTTCTCTAGCCATGATAAATTTTAAATGATTAACAAAATTTATTTCCATCATGATTTGTTTGTAACTAATTTTAGTAAAAATGATTTAAGTTAGTTAATTATGGTTATTAAAGGAGAACTTTACATTATAAGCTAGCTCTTTCTCCAAATATCAGCCAGCTTCATGACATATTTCATGTTTCCCAGTTGAAAAAGTGTATACCAGACCCATCACATGTGATTAAACAAGATAATATTGCATTGCAGGACAACCTAACATATGAGGTTAGACCAGTATGAATTATTGATCGAAAGACTAAGGAGCTACAAAATAAGCAGATTCCTTTAGTCAAGGTGATTTGGAAAGGAACGACGAAGAATGAAGCTACCTAGGAATAAGAAGAAATAATGAAGGAAAAGTGTCCTGAGTTATTTTCTTAGTATGTATATATCGTAAATTTTGAAGACAAAATTTATTTTAAAGGGGATAGAAATATCATATCCCCAATTTTCTTATATGATATGTATGTAAAGTCTGTATTTAATATACTTGAAATTCTATAAGGAAAAGGTTGCAATTTAATAGAATAAAAGGATTAAATTGCAATATTGAAAAGTATTAAGGAAAGGAAAGAAATATAAAGGAAAGACCTTAGGGACAAAATTGTAGTTTTGAAATTAGAAGTAAGGGACCAAATTGGAATTTTGGAATTTGAGGTGAGGGACCAAAATGAAATTTTATAAATTCAGGGACTAAAAGTGTAATTTGTCAAATTCAATGGTAAAATTGTAATTATGAGGAAATTGAGCCAGTGAAGGCCCAAAACTGCCCGAAAATGTTACAATCTCAAATTTTACCAGTAAATATAGAATGGTAATTGGACCAGGCATATTTTTCAAAATTTCAATTTTAGGCCCCAGATAATTGATATTAATTTTTAAAGTCTGAAGATTATTATAGGATCTTCTGCACCTTATAATTAGATGAAATTTTATAAGAAATTCTCATAATTAATATAAAAATTTATGAAACTGAAAAAACTCAAAAACGAGTTATGTAAAACTTATAATAGAATTTACAGTGAAATAATATGCCGATAAATATTTTTAGGTGAGTTTTCTTGGGAATTGAGCCCATAAAGATATTGGACCCATTTAAAGGCCCAAGTTGGTGTCCCATAGGCCAGTAGTATACCCTAACAGTTATATGGGTCAGTGTCTAGAAAAACCCTAAAAAGTACAAAATTGCGAAAATACCCCTTTGTCATTATATTGGACAAGAGATGAATGGAGGACATTTTGGTCATTTGAGACATGGTCAAAAGGTCAAAAGGGACACAGGAATAATTAAATAGAGTCAAAATATATTATGAAATAGTGTAAAAAAGAATAAAATGATAATTATGCCCTTAAAGTTAGTATAGTGTAAAATCATGAACCAAGGGCATTTCAGTCATTTTCTAACAGATGGTAAGAAGATAAATGCCCAGTCTAACAATGTCAGTAGTAGGAAAAATCCAGACGTTGGATTTAATGATAGAATATATATTTTGGAATATTAGAAAAATTAGAATTATAAAATAGTTTGATTTTTTTTAAAAAATGATTGAATTAGTACAGGATTGGACTGAAATTTTTTCTATCACTATTTTCCTATGTATTGTGCCAAACAAAGGCTTATTTGATGACATGAATGATGTCACCTTTTGGCTTAGTGGGAAAGCAAGTTTCAAGATGCAAAGGACCCTTGAATTAAATAGTGTTTAGATTAATCTTGGCCTTCTATTTTTACCCCACCTTTTCTATAAATACCCTCTCTCACAGCCCATCTCAGCAACCATTAAAAACATTAGGGAATCTCTGCCAAAATTAATTTTGAGCTAGGAGAAATCATACAACTTGGAGCAAAAAGAAAGGTAATTGTTTCCTTTGATCTTGGACTTTATTCTAGGAAGTTTGCTCTTGGTTTTAAGTGGTTTTTATGGCAATTTCCCTTTGGTATTGCTGCTGTATGTGCGGCTCATATGTGATGGGAATATGAATCTTATGTTATAGATAATTAAACAAGCTTAAACAAGTAGTATTGGCTTAGAAATTAAAGTACGCATGCAGTTAGGGTTTTGTGTTCTTGGCTGCCACTATACGAATCATTGTTCATATGTGAGAATTTCATGATTGATGCTTCCAATGGGTTCAAAATGAAAATTGTGTGAGGTAAAATAGAGGAACAAGTATTGAAACATTGAAATCAAAATGAGAATTTTCACTACTATAAAAAAGGCTTTCTAAATCGATTTAAAATGGCATTCTACACCGGACAAATAACCGGTGTAGAAATAGACCGTGTAGAAAGTGAGACATTCTAAACCAGTTAGATATCTGGTGTAGAAAGTGAGACATTCTAAATCGGATTCAAGGAAAACTGGTGTAGATGAAAAGATTTTCTACACTGTTATGTGAAGGTCAGCTGTAGATTAATGAATTTTTTACATGTGGTGTGTTTATATAGGCATTGTATATATATATTAGGCTATTTTCTACACCTGTTGTGTTAACGACCGGTGTAGATTATGCTATTTTCTACACCAGTTATTTTAATGACCGGTGTAGATTATGCTATTTTCTACCTCGGTTATTTTAATTACCGGTGTAGAGTATGCTATTTTCTACATCTGTTATTTTAATGACCGGTGTAGATTATTATTTTCTACACCGATTGTGTTCATGATAGGTGTAGATTGCAGATGTAGATTAGTCATTTCTACACTTTACAATTAGCACATTTTTGTCCTATTTAAGTGTAGGTTTAAAAAACCGCCAGTTCAATGTTTCATTACCTTATCCCCATAAGCTTCCAAATATACAACTCAAAGAGATAAAAACGGAGAAAGAATTCAATAAATATATTATTCATTTAATAAAATTGAATACAAAAATTGAACAATTTTAAGAGAAAAATAAAAGAATGTATTCCTTGAAACACAAATACTATTGAGAAGAAATGAATTGAACAAAAAACTCATCCCAAAGATTGTGCAGCTCCTCAATATCTTGTGTAGAAAATTGGTCAGATTGATCAAACATCTAAAATATCAAATTAAGGCATTACTAGTATATGTTAAATTAACAAGAAATATGAAATCATTAGGAAACACAATTGTACCTCCTCAGTTAGGTCAGTCCTATTTGACAAGATAATATTTATCATGTGTCTAACGATGTAGAAGCCGCACAAGTTGCTTTCTCTGGGCTGCCTTCGACTCTGTAATATTAACATGATAAGAATTATTTTTCAAGAGCAAAACGTGGAGCATAAGACTTAATAGTTTAATTACCTTCGGTATGATCCATTCAGGGTCCCTCACCAAGTTGGCGTGCTTAAGACCCTTGGCAATTTTAACTGTCCTTATAGCCCTATGACCAAAGTTATAAGGTTAGTAACCCATTTATTAAAAAGACTATATATATTACAAAGACTATTATTGTTTTGTATAGATGAAAACTCACGAGTTCATAATCTTCTTGATATCAGCACCTAGTTTGTAATGGAGGGAGTATAAGAAGAAAACTTTATAACTATGCTTACATAGGACGACCAATTGCCAATGACTGCTGTAGAAATTAATTAAAAAAGAATGAGTATTATCATTAATCAAATACAAAACTTGTATGAAATAAAATGAAATATTATTATTCTTACTCTTGCATATATGGTTCGAAGAAACAAATAATTTTGGTTTGACCAAGCCTCCTTATTATGTATTTAAGTCGCAAAGCTTGAGAGGTCACTTCTGCATAAATTTGAATTGGGCATAGGAATCCAAACTTATCTTGTTTGCCCTTGGAAACCAACTCAGCTTGCATATACCTACAGTTAAAGAAAACACTTGTTAATTAGTTATAAGAGTTGGATTTTGTTATTACATGTATTTACATTTAATTTAGACTTACATCAAAAAAACACTTGGATGCACCCGGAGGTTAGTTCATCCCGAGGAGTGAGGAGATATTTCACATCGGTATGGTCAAGAAAGGCCAGAACCCCTGCGTCGCCTACAACTAAATCCATAGGCAATGCATCCACATGGAACATTTTGTTATCTGCCAATCGTATGACACGTTGCATGGCACGCAAATTGGGAGGTGTGGGAAGTTGTTCGGGGAAGACGCAACATTCTCCAAAACAAGATGCTTTGGCCATAATATGAAAGTCCCTTTTGCTTGCATCACTATCTTCACCTCATCAGTGGGAATTGGGACAAGATCATCTTCAACTATCACGTCTTCAACTGTCACCCTTAATTGATCTTCCTGAATTTGGATGTGGTGGGCAGTTGCTCCTATAAGCTATGGAAGGAACCATGTGCCACTAACTGTCTAATTGGATCCTCCACATATAGGTCACACGATTCAACATCCTAGACACCGGCACGGCCATGCAACAACTCCCTTTAGTGCTATGAAGGGGTGCATGTGAGAGCATTTGGGGGGCACTTGGCTCCTGCTGCCTTGTTGTCATCATGGACAATATTTCTTCCTTGAGCTTTGCCAAGCCCTCTTGTAATCGTGCCTCAAATGAAGCTTCTGCCTGTGCCTTAGCCTCTACCTAAATCTCTGCCTTAATGGTGGATAACAATGATTCCAACTCTGCCCTCGGCACCAAATGTGTGGAATATCGTTGAGATGCTCCAAAGTAATCTCTTATGCCCACACCTCTGTCAACTCCTCTGACACGGCCCTATACTCTTGTTTGCCTATAGCAACTATCAAGATGTCATCCCTACCATCTGACTTGAAGGATCCATGGGCCTCTTATTCTGTAAGACATGACTACAACATATAAAGAACAAACATAAGAAATAATATAATTAGTCTACTAAAACAAAACAATAGAAATAGGTCTTACAATTTTTTCAGTAATCGTGCGAGCATGATCGCTTGTATATGTTCCACTCCTTGTTTGGTGAGCATATAACCATTTATGTTCATGACGTATTAGAGATGGAGGAGCAAGACTAACACTAGGATCCTCAAAATTTTCTTCTAGGCTCTTCTTCTTGGCCCCAACAAGTCTCTTTCAGCCTTCGTGTATCCTCCTCGAGACATTATGTGTGGGCAATCATTCTTGAGAGCATGTTCAATAGCTTTTGCTCTTTTTCCTACAAATCAAGTCAAATGATAATCTGATACGTTTGCATTTGCTACCAACACATACATAAGGAAGAAACATGGGAAATGCATTTGCAAGACATTTACACATCAACTTACCATAGCTTCTGGCATAGTCTGAATCCTAACAAAATTTTCCCAAGTAGCTTCGTCTATGAATTGATACTTGTTGCATAGAGAAGGATGAGGCCAACCATCTTTGTCCTGGCCATGCATATAAAGATGAGCTAGTTGTGTCTTGAATGCCCTCCAACACTCACCATATTAAGACAATGACTTCTTCAAGGCTTCATTGTTGGGAACATCGTAAGTGAGATGCAATAATTGCCATTAAAAACAGAGTTATCCACAAAGAGTTATGTTTTTGGATATTGCTCTGAATATAATATAAAATAGGTAGTTTCTATACCCAGATAGTGTCCCAAAGCGACCATCAATAGCATCCCAAGTCTGTATGGTGATGCTAGGTTTGTTGCGTGCTAGGAGGTTGACATAACTAATGTACTTGGTCCTGTGTTCACCAACTAGGTTCCAACGTGAGTCAAACTCAATTGGTAGCAATTTCCCTTCCTTTATGTCTTTCAAAATATTTTCCAATTGTAACATCCTGATTTTTGGTCTAGGAGAACTGGGAAGTAGTCTAATATGGGCAGGCTGCTAAAATCGTAGTCCCAGGGTAGTAATCTGATATGGGCGGATCACTTACCTGTATTTTGTAGGATCCGAGGGATGAGCTAAGTCCTTCAGGATGTAAAGATGAGTTAAGTCTTTAACCTACAGAATCGGGACAGTTCGCCTAGGTTCAAAATGAGGAATGTGAGGAATATCCTAAGTCTTAAGCCTAGGAATTCTGCAGGAAGCTTGATATGGGCTGGCTCCTGTGTAAGATAACCTGATATGGGCGGGTTGTCGAGCTTTTCAATTAATGATGACTCCCGAAGAGTTTAGGGGATGAGTTATTGAAAGAGAATTTCTAGAACTTAAGATGAAGGATAAGAAGATGAGAATAGATGCCAGAAAGAGAATGTAGGGGCAAAATCGTAATTATGGGAAAGATCGGGTTGGTAGCTGATGAGTACCATATTTTGCCAGAAAATAGAGAAAATTATGCTGATCATTTCATTGAACTATGAAATGTGCATACGAGGTCTCTATGAGTATGAAAGAATTATGGAAAGTTTAAGGACAAAAAGGTGGGGTCCTTAAGTGTAATTTTAGCCAAATAAAAAGGGACTTAAATGAAAAGAAGAAAAGTTTCTTGGGGCTAAAGTGTAATTAAAGAAAGTCAGGCCGGAAGTGGTTTGGACTGTCCGACAGCATTTCAGTCCCAGATTTCACCGGTAGAGAGAGCAAGGGACCCTCGGTAATCTGGCTTAATACAGGAATTTTTGAAGACTCCAGATAGCCAGAAATGGACTGATCGTCCAAAAGTTATAAAAATTCATACCGAATATCCTAGATTTCAGATCTAGGTGAGAAAATACAGGATGATGTGTCTTTATGGGGCGGATGTCAGGAAACTGACAGAATACCGATAGGAGGCCTGTAGAAAAAGTTATTCGCAAATTAGAAAATCCAGACGGGAGTGTGAGGCCTCCGGGTATCCGATAGGGAAATTTATCGGTATTTGAAAAGGGACTGAATGAGTTCGGATGACCTCGGGAAGATGACTGATATGACTCACAGGGATGCCTGAACACCGCAGGCCAGTGTATCGGACAGAAGGAGCCGGTGTCCGGATATGTGTATAAACGGTGAATAATAGATAAAATATTCAATAATTATTAACAGGGGAAGATTCCTCGTAATACGTGCCATGAAGGTATTGGACCCAGAAAGGCCCAACAATGGCGCCAACAAAGGCCCAGTAAGACCCTTGGACTGATAGGTGGGCTAGTGTCCGGTAGAACCCCGGAAAAGTGCGAAATTACGAAAATGCCCCTGTGTTGTACTAAAGGGGTAGTAGATGTATGAGGGCATTTTGGTCATTCTGGACAGGCCCAGAAGCCAAGGTACATACAGATAAAGTTACTTAGAGTCAGTATATACCCTGACAGAGTACAGAAGGGTATGAAATGACGATTTTACCCTTAGGGTTAAAATAGTGCAATAAAGGGCACCCAGGGGTATTTTGGTAATTTGCCAAGGGATGTTTCTTGGGAATCGAGCCATCAGAGTACTTGAGCTTGATCAAGATCCAAGATAACATACCCAGAGCCCAAAAACGTAGGCCCAGTGATATGTGAGAAAAAGTGGTATTAAAATAGTATTTTCATGCTGTTGCAATAAAGTAAAGTTACTCGGTCGGCACGATAACCGAGGAGGTGATCAGATTAAGTCTGGGACTTATCTGGATAGCATTGAAAGGCGTAAAAGGTCCCTTCCAGGTGCCATATGGCGCAATCTTAGAGGCAGAAGAAAAGTTGAGGACACGTATTACGGTGCAAGACTCTGGACCGGTACTGGATTGGACTGAACTGCTGAGTCAGCTGATGAGGTGTCCAGGAATTGTGACATGTGAAGAATGTGGCGATGAGGTGTCCCGGTGAGGTGTCCTGGATGATGTCATGCATGATGCAGTAAAAAGGAATAAAGAAAATAGGAAAATCCAGGAAAAACCAGGACCACATGTTCAGATGGCTTCAAAATTACAGAAATGCCATCCATTAAAGCTATAAATACCCCCTTCCCCTCCCATTTTATGCATCCCACGTTTTTGGCAAGAAAAGAGAGATAAAGAAGAGAGAGAAGGAAAAGAAAGAAAGAAAGAAAGTTCTGGTGGAGTTGGAAGCAGTAGAGAAATTCTGAAGTTCTGCTTTTGAGGTAGTAACTAATCCTAGCTTTTATGTAATGGCTTTGTGATTTGTTGTGCTATTGTTTGGTTTGATTGTTGTCTTATATGTTATGCTTGAAGCTCTATTACAATGCTATGATCATATGTTATTGAATATGGAAGCACGCAGCATACTTATCTGTACACAATCACAAGCAAGCACCGTCACTCTGCATTACATATATTGTTATGATTATTACTACTGAGATTCCCCCGAATCTCATTCCCCATATATAATAGTACAGGGGAGGTTCTGTCAAAATAAAATCTGGAAATTTCAAGAGACGCCGTTAGGCTGCAAAAATTCTGGCAATGAAGAAGGAACAAAGAAAGGAACTGATACGTACTGTGTACGTAGGTGCTGTCTAAGGAGGCTGGAAGTGAGTGGACCTAGCCGGTTCATCCAGTCTTTCTTGGGTACTTAAGTAGAATGGTAGCTCCTACGGGAATTACCGAATCGGTATAACATCGGTTACTTTCTACAGAAGGAATGTAGCGGTTGTGCTGCCGGATTTTAGGCAGGAAAAGATGTAATAGAAATATGATAATTTGTTGTATGCTTTGTTGTATGACACTTTGTTATTCATTAAGAAATATTGTTTGGCATGTTTAATTTGTGGATGACGAATTAAAAGAGAAATTCGCAGGTCCTGAGGTAGCAGTGTTCTGACCTCAGTTTGACCTAGTAAACGAAGGAGTTTGGCTATGAAATTTGGTGAGCCAGTGGTACACATCTGGGGCATTCCGTGGATAGGTAATAAGCCTTGTTTGGATGTGTAGAATGAGATTAATCAGTTCTCAAATTAAAGGTCCAGAATAAGGAACTTAAGAGTAAAATTTTTAATTTCTGGGCTTAAGTTAAGATATAATCAAGCTAATATTGCTTCCGCAAGTGTACTCTGAGGGGTCTAAGGGAGGATGTTTCACCAATCGCGTTGCACTTCTGCCACTCCTTTACGTAGAGTCTCTTGGAGCAGCACTACTCTCATTCTGATTAATACTACCCTCCATATTCCTATATACGCAATAACAAAATCAAACATAGTAAACAGACTCAACCTATGTCCTTCACCCATCAAAATACACAAAGAAGACCATTCCTTTAGCATTTATCCATGGAAAAAAGTGCAAGCATTTATCACAGGAAAAGTATAAAACCTAGATTAAACAAGTACACGATAAAAGAAGTGCAGAGAACACGTACACAACAAAGCATAACAAGATCCATAATAGAGAAGAACGAATGAGCACGGCGAAATGAGAAGAACGACTGAGCACAGCGCAGGACGACAGAGAAGAACAACTGAGCACAACGCTGAAGAAAACCTGAGAAATGAGAAATGAGAAATAAGATAGCGCCAAGGGAAGTCTTCGAAATTTATTACAAAAATTTTAATTTTGGTTTTTTACATCGGTTATCTATCAAATCCGGTGTAAAAATGATGTTTTCATATCATATTTTACATCGGATAAAAAAACAACCGGTGTAAATTGTTAACTACTTATTTACGAAAATGTCACTCTGAGGTTTTTACACCCTACTAACATTTGCGACCAGTTTAAATATTGATGTTTGTGTTTTTTAACTCTTATATCGCCCTAGCCCTTGAAGTTACAACAGATATATATGCAATCAAATCAAGAGACTTGTGTTATTATTACATTAAAAACATATATGTAATTATAATAAATAGAATCATCATACAAATCAATCAATAACCTAAATCACTCACATCCAAATCAATCAAAATCCACTTCTTCATTCAATTTGGTAAACCCACTCAAAAAGAAGGGGTCTCCCAAATAGAATCATCGTCGTCAATAATCCTTTTTCCTTAGAGAGCGACAGACCATCTTTTATTTACAGGATCAGTAATGTAGAAAACTTGCTTTGCTTGGTCTGCCATATTAAAAGGCTCATCCCCAAAACTTATACTATTCAAATCAACCAATATAAATCTTAACCGATCTACCAGAACACCGTTGTTTACATTAGCCCACTTGCATTTGAACACGGGAACTATGAATTTGGAGTAGTCCACCTCCCAAATCTCTTCAATAACGCCGTAATAAGGGATAGCTGCTAATTTAGGATTATTGTATTTTGGACTAGAAAAATGCATAGCCTCGGCCACTAACATAACCCCACTATTTTGCACACTACTTTTATCATCAAGGGTCTTCGTGTAAAAGAAGACCCGTTAATATCAAATGAATTCCAACATATCACATGAAATTCAGGACTATATGCCAACTATCTACTGTATCAGATACACAATCCTCAGTTTTAACCTTCTGTTTGAACCAATATGCAAAAGATTTATTGTGTTCTCTAATCAGCTTTTGTTTTGTCATTCTATTATTTTTTTGGGACAAGCTCTTAATGAATAGCTATATAGTCTTGAACTTCATCAATGTTATTCAAGATGTGTAAGTGTATTTGCTGCAATTCATTACGATCAACACTCTTCACCGACATTCTATGTTGATCCCCCTGTTTGGCACAGGGTTTAGGGAGACCAATCAGTCTTACTTTAGACAGGTAGTGTTCACAAAAATCCATAGCTTCTTTGAAAACATATTTTTGAACAATGGATGCTTCGGACAGATTTGGATTCTTCATATACCCTTTAAGGATTTTCATGTATCTTTTAAATGGGTACATCTATCGTAAGTATATAGGGCCACACAATTTTATCTCTCAGACTAGATGAACGATGAGGTGTACCATGATGTCAAAAAAGCCAGGAAGACACAGTTTTTCAAGATGGCACAAAATAAAATAACCCTCGTGCTCCAATTCATCCAGCTTTTCAGTGTCAAAGACTTTGCCACATATAGCATTGAAGAAGAAGCAAAGTTGGGTAACAATGTGTCTCAAATCATTTGGAAGGATCCCCGGAACAGCCACTGGGAGTAATTATTGCATCAAGACATGACAATCATGAGACTTTTAGCCTACTAATTTCAAATCTTTCATCGACACAATCTTCTTAAGATTAGATAAGTACCCAGAGGGAACTTTGATTCCTTGCAAACACTCATAAATACTTCTTCTCTCATCCTTGGATAAAATATTAGTCTCTTCAACACAGTAACTCCCCTCACCGTCTAGCCTTAGATGTAAATCCTCACGTATTCCCATTTCTTTCAAATCTAATCTTGCCTTCAAATCGTCTTTGGAACTACCATGTATGTTGAGAAGTGTTCCAATGATGTTGTCACACATATTTTCTCCACATGCATGATATCAATACAGTACCTTACATGAAGATGTTGCCAATACGGAAGCTCAAAGAAGACAAATCTTTTTTTCCATATATTTTTTTCACTTCTCTTAGCGTCTTACCAAAGGTAACATTGATGTCTTTGACCCTTTCTAGACTTGTTCTCCAGTCAATGGCTTCGAAGCATTTTCAAATTCTTGGCAGCCAAAAAATTGTTTCTTCATTCGACGGTATAGGTGGCCTTGTCTTAGAAATCTCCTATAACCTATGTATACTGTCTTTCTTCCATGATGAAGTTAATAGTAGCAAGTCCTTTCCTCATAAATCGGACATGCTTTATGGCCCTTAACACTATACCCTGATAAATTTTCGTATGCAGGAAAGTCATTAATTATACAAAAGATCATGGCCCGCATATTGAAGACATCCTTCTTAATCGCATCAAAAACATCCACACCTTCCCATAGCTTCTTCAAATCTTCGATCAAGGGTCTTAGGTAAACGTTTATGTCATTTCCCAGTTGTTTCAGTCCTGAGATCAACATAGACAACATTACATACTTGCGTTTCATACACAACAAGGGAGATAGGTTGTAAATCACCAAGAGGACAGGCCATGAACTATGTATATTACTAAGGCTACCATATGGGTTCATATTATCTGTACTAAGTCTAAGCCTTAGGTTTGGTGGTTTATTCCCGAACTCAAAAAATAATTCATCAATCTTCTTCCATTGCAAAGAATCAGCAAGATGACGAAGCTTTCCATCACAAATCCTTTCAGTCGCATGCCATAACATTTTCTTTGTATCATCTTCATTACCAAAGTGGCGCTTAAACCTTGTTATAATTGGAAGATACCATAACAACTTTGCGGGAGACTTGTTTGATCTGTACCTTAGTGTCTTACATATTGGACACTTCTCCTCATCTTCAAAGTCTTTCCTGTATAATATGCAATCATTTAGGCATGCATGAATCTTTCTATACTGCATGCTTAAAGGACATATTATTTTCTTAGCGTCATAGTAGCATTTGGGTAAGACATTTTCTTCTGGAAACATGTCTTGCAACAACTCAAGCAATTCTAAAAAATCTCTATCACTCCACCCATGCCGTGCTTTCACACTTATCAATCTCAGCACCGCATTCAACAGGCTGTATTTTCTGCACCCTGGGTATAGAGGTTTTTCTGCATCATTGCACATATTACCATATGCATGTGACCACATAAAAGCATCTTCTCCAATATCATAAATCATGTCCTCTACCCGATCATCGGTATCCATGCCATCATCAAAGGTCTATTCCAACTGTTCAAATTCACTCGACCTTTCCACAATTTCACCATGCCATACCCATACTGTGTGACTCTTGCAAAACCCCTCATAAATTAGATAAGTGTACATATCTGCAGGACTTTATTTCCTCTCATTCAAACAACTCACACAAGGACAATAAAACCTTCCATTGTCATCACCGCCATTTCATTTAGCAAAATCCAAAAACTCCTTTACCCCTTCAGCATACTCAACACTTGTTTGTTTAGTATTTATCCAACTATGATCCATATTTGTGGAAGACTAAAAAACTAGAAAAATAGAAAAATAGAAAACAAGAAAACCTAGCTTTCAGCTAATTATGGGAGAAAATATATCACGCACAAGTGGAAGAACTCACCAAGTGAAACAAGTAAATGAATTAAAAAATCCAGCAAGTAACAGCAAAAGCTACCGCCAGTAGTGCATAAATTTTCATTTCTCGAGACAAGGAGTTCAAAACAAAACTCACCGGCTGTGAAGGGGCGAGAAGACTTAAACGCAAGAACCAATAAAGAATTAGAGATGGGAGGCGCAAAGGGGGTTTCCATTAAATTAAAGTGCAAATCTACAGCGGTTAAAATGGAACACTGGTGTAGAAATAACTTTTTCTAAACAGGACATTATATTCTACACTTGTCACTTTTACAACTGGTGTAAAATAAAAGACAACCAAACTTCATTCATTCAACTTTACTAATAACTTTACATTGAAAGTTTGAAATTTCAAAAAAAAATATCTATCATTCAACTTTACTAATAACTTTACACTTTTCACTCCTCATCAGAGTCAGAGTTTTTGGATTCATCAGAGTTCGTAGGATCAAGAGGATTGTAGAAGCTATCATTCTGTTGATGGCAACGGACTTCTGAGCAGAAAGTTCTAAAACTGGCTTTCAATCTGTTAACTTTCTCAGTCAGTTCTTTCACGGAGTCCTCTAGGCCATTGAAGCGCATGATGAGTTCCTCCAGGCGCTCTATCAGAGTCATAACCAGGGGATGAGGAGAAGGAACTTTAGGGTGAGGGTCAGGATATTTGTCTTCAAATTCATCTCTGTTTCTTTTTGGGGGTGGAGAAGGAGGTGTGCGTGAGGAAGAAGCTATTGGAGGGTTCAGATGGAAGAGGTGTAAACAAAACAGAGATCAAGTAGTGATGAGATGAAAATTACTGATCATAGGAATGGTATTCATATGGTAGAGGGATAAGAACAGTTTCAGAAAAGTATATCGAAGAAAGCAATTGGCCTTCTATCATAATGATGACTACAAACGTTGGGAACCGAAAAAGTGAAATTAATGGTCTGAATAAGGTACAGAAAAGACGCAAGAAAGCATAGACAAGAAACTGAAGAGTTAGAATAGAACTAGATTTATTTACAAAAATGTCACTGCTCATTTATTATACAGAGGGCATGTGTACATTCGGTGTAAATATTGTACCCTTATTTACAAAAATACCGCTGCTCATTTATTTTACACCGGGCATGTGTACATCCAGTGTAAAAATTGTACCCTTATTTATAAAAATACTACCGCTCATTTATTTTACATCATTTTCGCAAGATCCGGTTTAAAAGTGGGTTTTTAGAAACTCTATTTTGTAGTAGTGTTTTGGAAATAAAAAGGGGAGGTTTTGGTTATGTACAGTAGCCAAGGAAGGAGTTTGAATTTGGAAATTATAACTTCATATTTGGATTTTTCATAAAAAATTATGTGGAAATAAACCATGAGAATTTATTTTACAAAGAAGAAAGTATAAGACATAAAATAGACAAAGAATGGAACCTAGTGACAACCTAGTCTTGGAATTGTATTGGAACTAAGTTATAACTTGATATTGTTTTATAATGGCTAAGTTTTGAAATTTGTTTGGAAAGAATACCATTTCAAGGAAAGCTTAACAAGGATAGCATAAGAGGTAGCAAGAATACCTAACTATAATCTTATAGTTGTTTAACTTTATGCTTGCTTTTAGTTGTATTTTTGGTGGAGCTTAAGATGATGCTATAATGATGATGATGATGATGATGTATGAATGGATGCAACTCCTTGCAATTAATGTCATGACAATATGCATGTTAGAGTTTGCTTATGTATGATCATGAAGTAGCTCCTATATCATGATAACATGTTAGGCATTTAATCAAGCATGCATGATATTATAGTTTATATGACTTGTTATTGGGATTTCAATAAAATCTCATTATTTCCATATCAATAACTATGTTATAGGTGCTGGAATCTCAAAAGGGAAAAGGCTAAATGTGAATGAATGAACTTGCATTATAAGATAATTTGGTTATATGGCATTATGGGATGCAATAGTACATTATGGTGTGTAGGCAATAGTACATTATTTCTAACCTCAAAGCTTTAAATTGCCACTAAGAATTGGTTAAGTTTTCAATTTAATATGATTTTTTAAAGTTAGAAATAAAATATGGAATGAGGTAAAATGAGTGGCTAGAGGCAATGAGGTTCAGACGACAATTTCAAATAGAAAATGAAAGAATTTTGTCATTAAATTTTATGAGATTAAAGAACACACCTTGAGCTTTGAATCTATAGGTAAAACACTTCATTTGGATAAGTAAATAAGGAGAAATAAATTTTGAAAGTTAAGGCAAGAAAACTAAAATTTTCAAATTTACCAAGTGAACAGTATTTCTTCAATGAAAAAATTGTATTCATTTAGACAACAAAACCTCATTTTATATTTTTATCTCAAAATTTAATAAGAGAGTTTTCAATAAAAATTTTAACCATTTTATTTCAACTTTTTTAGATTTAATTATGAATTTTTAAAATTGGATTTGTAATCTAGAATTATCAAATGAACAGTACCCACATATTTAATTTTTGAAATTTCGCTTTTTAAAGTTAAAGAGGTTTTAAAATGGTTCAAACTATTTCTAATTGAGAATAAATTATGGTAAAAATAAGGACACGACACTGAGAGCTCTGATTGTGAAACACATTATGTTGATATCTCAAAAATAGCTATGGTCTAACCTACTTATGAGGAACCAATTATCGAAGATCTTCCTCTTAATCCAAACCAACCAGAAACTCATAGAGACACCAATCCAGGCTATAAGTCTACTTCTAGTCGCTAGCTTACGTTTGATGATATTTGTAAAATCCTCCTAAAATATAACTATTATTAATTACTTAGGCCAATTTTGTACCCAATATAATTTAAAAATACTATTATAAATGAATTTAGTTTATTTCAGAAGAGCTAACCATGGTAGAAAAGAGTTATTCTAAAATTTAAAGAAACCCTACAATAGTTATTAAAAGTCTTTTCCTAAAATCTAAATAAAGTAATATAATATTAGAGTATGCACTTCTTTCTAAACCTTAGTGATGTTATTTAAAAGTGTGGGATAAAAGACTCCTCCTGATGTTTCCCCTCCATGCTAACGTGGTCATGCTCTTCGTCATAGCCATCACCATTCTCCGTCTTATCATAGTTGCCTGATCCTTGCTTTTCTAGTATCTTTTCTTCAAGCTTCTTGAACCTCTCATAGACTGCACCTAACACTACCTCCTTCATATGTGACATTATTTCTTCATAATCTAGTTGAGGCCTATCATGCTGAGGCCCATAATCTAGTTGAGGCCTATCATCCTGGGGCCTACCACCACCAGGTGCACTTTGTTCTGATTGAATTCATACCATTTTCTCTCCACCTAAGGGTGCAACCTACTATAATAGTTAAGTACTATAATATAGACAATTTATAAACTAACAAGAAAATATATGTGTGAATAATGTATATTGCTACTACTATGCAATGCAACATACAAGAGGATGTCGCCATACACAAATATCAATTACATATATTTAAATACAAAATATGCACAATGACTTAATGAGAATTTAAACAATTTATATAATTGACTTAAACTATATAAAAAAATTTAAATGACTTATAAAATAAATTTGAAAATTTCCCAAAAATGTTAAAATAATCAAATCCCATAAATAATTAAAATAGTACATAAATTAATTTGGTAATCAAATATTCAATTTTTTTAACAAACTATTTATGGAATAAAATGAAATTAAACTGAACAAAATAATCCAACATTTTATTGAACAACTTTATAGAAATTCAACAAAAATGGTTCAAAATAAAATAGAGTCAAACAATTATTTTTATAAAGTTTTGGGTCCCACCAAAAGCCACAAAGATTTGAGATTAAATCAGTTTGGCCCAACCATGAAGAAAACCTAAACACAATCAAAAAATATTTTTCTGGATTTAAAATATTTAATAGCCAAAAAATAGAGCCCATAACATCACTGTGTAGAATTTTTTTTATATACCCCAAAACAGAAGGCCCATGTTCTAGAAAAAGTAATAAAAACTAGAAATAAAAGAAAATGAAAGCCTAAAAGATAAAGGCCTAAAGTTCAAATAAAAGTCTGGCTACAAAAAAAAAATACAAATAAAACCATAAAGGCCGTTACTGTGCAGAACATACTTTTTTTTTTAAATGGCCGAGATAGGAATTCCAACTTCTGGGAAAAAATAGTGTAAAATTAAACAACATGGTCCAAAACACAAAAAAAATATAAATCATAAATGAGGACCCAACGTAGCTGTATTCATAATAGCTTTTTTTTTTAATAACTCAAATGGTGAAAATAGAAAGGCCATATTTCTGGAAAAATAAACAACACTCATAAATCCTTGATAATAAAACAAAGTGCCCAAAACAAAATTGAAATATATATATATATATCTTAATAGGGAAATGAGGATGTCACGGCTGGAAAAAAGCATTTCAACACCGGTTGAAAATGGCATTCAACATCGCACACACAACCGGTGTAGAAAGTGTAGAATGTTTGATTTTTTACACCGGACTAAATTTTAAATCGGTTAACAATTACATCCGGTGTATTATTTTTAACATCTACACCGGTTGAATATTGGGACGGTGTAGATTATTCAAATGTTAACACCGGTTAAATATGGGACGGTGTGTAGAATGTATACTTTTTTACACCGGTCTACATGTTAAAGCGGTTCACATTTACATCCGGTGTATTATGTTTTAACATCTACACCGGTTTGAACCTTGGGACGGTGTAGATTATTCAAATTTTAACACCGGTTGAATATTGGGACGGTGTAGATGTTATTAAATTTAATTTATATATTATGATATATGTTCTTTCTACACCGGTAGGTATATACCTCCGATGTAGATGTTATTAAATTTATATTTAATACATTTCGTTGGCCTAAAGCTTCAGAAATAAACTGCCCAAATATAATATACGACTCAATCATCGATCATCATCAGTTCAAGATGCCAGAGGCATATATATATAATTCAATTGCTCATTATATTATTCATTGAATAAAACTCAATACAAAAATGCTACAATTTGAACAGACAAGTAGAAAAAGGTATTCAGTGAAAGACAAATACTATTGAGAAGGAAGGAATTGAACAAAAAACTCTGCCCACCGATTACGCAGGTCCTCAATATCTTGGTCAGGAAATGGATCAGGTTGATTAAACATCTGAAATATGAAATCAAAATCAAAGAAATTAAGGCATTACTAATATAGATTAGATTGAGAATTAAGAAATACGAAATAATCAAAAATACAATTTTACCTCCTCAGTTAGGTCAATCCTATTTGACAAGATAATATTGACCATGTGTCTAACTATGTAGAAGTGGCACAAGTTGCTTTCTCTGGGTTGCCTTCGACTCTGTAATGTTAACAAGATAAAAATTATTTCTCATCATCAAAACGGGGAACCTAGCTAACACCCAATATATACTTTTATTACCTTCGGTGTGATCCATTCAGGGTCCCTCACCAAATTAGCGTGCTTAAGGCCCCTTGCAACTGCGAACGTCCTCATAGCCCTATGACCAAATTAAAGTTAATAAGTTAGTAACCCATTTATCACAAAGATCATTGTGTATAGAAGACAACTCACGTGTTCATGATCTTCCTGACATCAACCGAGGGCTTGTAATGGAGGGAGCATAAGAAGAAAACTTTATAACTATGCTTACATAGGATGACAAGTTGCCAATGATTGCTGTAGAGATTAGTTAAAAGAGAATGAGTATTATAATTAAGCAAATACAAAACTAGTATATATATATGAAATAAAATGAAATATTATTATTCTTACTCCTGCATATATGGTGCGAAGAAACAATCAATATCGGTTTCACCGAGCCTCTTTGAAATGTATGCAAGCCTCGAAGATTGAGAGGTCCCTTTAGCATAAATCTGAAGTGGGCATAGGAATCCGAACTTTTGTTGTTTGCCCTTGGAGGAAACCAACTCAGCTTGCATGTACCTACAGGCAGTGCATACACGACATTAGTTGTAAGACTTGAACTTTGTTATTACATATATTTACATTTAAATTATACTTACATAAAAAACACTTGGATGCAGCCAGAGGTCAGTTCTTCCTTGGGAGTGATCAGAGATTTGACGTCCGCATGGTCCAGGAAGGCCGGTGCCCCCATGTCGCCCACAACTGAATCCATAGGCAACGCGTCCACATGGAACGTTTTGTCATATGCCATTAGGATCACACGTTGCATGGCATTCAAAGTGGGAGGGGTGGGAAGTTGGCCGGGGGATGAGGCGACGTGATCCGAAACAAGATGCTTTGGCCACAATATGAAAGTCCCTTTTGCTTGGCTCACTGTCTTCACCTCATCAGTGGGAATTGGGACAAGAGCATCTCCAATTAGCACGGCTTCAACTGTCACCCTTAATTGATCGTCCTGAATTTGGACATGGTGAACAGTAGTTGCCCCTAGGCTATGGATGGAGCCACGTGCCACTAAGCATCTAAGAGGATCCTCAACATATAGATCACAATGTTCTGCATCCTCTGACAGCGGCAAGCAATAACTCCCCTTAGTGCTTGGACGGCCTGCAGTTGAGGGCGGGAGGGGTTCAGTTAGCTCTTGCTGCCTTGATGTCATCATGGACAACATTTCTTCCTTCATCTTTGCGAACCCCTCTTGTAATCGCGCCTCAATTGAAGCTTCTGCTTGTGCCCTAGCCTCTATCCAAGCCTCTTCCTTAGCCTCTGCCCTTATGGTGGAGAGCAAGGATGCCAACTCTACCCTCGGCACCACATGTGGGGAACGTGTTTGAGATGCTCCAAAGTAATCTCTTATACCCACACCTCTTCCAACTCCCCTGACACGGCCCCCATGTTCTTGTTTCCCAGTGGCAACAGTCAAGATGTCATTCCTACCATTTGACTTGAAGGATCCATGGGACTCTTGTTGTTTAAGATCACTCTATAACATAGAAAGAACAAACATAAGGAAAATGATATAATTATATATAGTCTACTAACACAAAATAATGCAAGTAGTGCTTACAATTTTTTCAGCAATCATGCGAGCATTGTCGCTTGTAAAAGTTCCGCTCTTTCTTTGGCGAGCGTACAACCATTTTTCTTCGCGACGTATCGGAGAGGGGGGGGTCAAGAAGAACACTAGGATCCGACCCAGTATTTTCTTCTAGCCTCTTCCTCTTGGCCCCTAACAACTCTCTTTCTGCCTTGGCATAACCCCCTCGAGACATTGTGTGGGGGCAATCATTCTTGAGGGCATATTCAATCGCTTTTGCTCTTTTTTCCTACAAGACATGAAGTATTTAAAATCAATACATATGATACTCTGATACGTTTTCTGCAACCACATACAAAAGGATACACTCACCATTGCTACTGGCGTGGTCCGATTCCTAACAAATTGTTCCCACGCAGCTTCGTCAATGAATTGATACTTGCTGCATAGAGAAGGTTGAGGATGACCACTTCTGCCCTGTCCATATAGATACTGACGAGCTAGTTGTGTCTTGAATGCCCTCCAACGCTCAGCGCAATATGACAATGTCTTCTTCTTCAAGAACTCATTGTTGGGCACATCGTAAGTGAGCTGCAATGTTTGCCATTGAAAGTAGAGTAATCAACAAACAGTTGTGTATTTGGTATTGCTCTGCATGCAATATTAAATAGTTCCTATACCCGGATAGTGTCCCAAATTTGATTCTTCACGCGATCATCCACAGCATCCCAAGTCAAATAGGTGATGCTAGGCTTGTTGCGTGCTAGGAGGCTGACAAAACTTACGTACTTTATCCTGTGCTCACCAGTTGGGTTCCAGTTTCTGTCAAACTCTATCGGAAGCAGTTTCCCCTCTATCCTATCCTTCGTAATGTCTTTCAAACGAGTCGCACTTCTGCCCTTCCTTTGCGTAGTGGCGTTTGGAGCATCGCTAGCCTCAATCTGAGTAACTCGATCCTCCATATTCCTATGTACGCAATAACAACATCAAAAAAATTGAAAACAGACTTAACCCTTTTTCCTTCAACCCGTCAGAATACACAAAACTTGTTCCTTTAGCAGTTATGAATGGAAAGATGTGCCAGCATTCATCAGGAAAAATAGAAAACCTAGATTAAACGAACATAAAAACGGCAACGCACGTACACAGGAAAAAAAATGCAGAGAACACGTACACGGAATAGCAGAACGAGAGAGACAACAGAGAAGAACGACTGATCGAGCACGGAGAAGCCTCGCGAGAACCACAGAGCACGACGAGCAGCGATATGACAGAGTACATAAGAAAGGAGAATGAAGGTCATCGCGCCAAGGGGCGGGTTTAAAAAATGAATATAAACATTTAACACCGGGTGTAAATTAGTCTAACCCGGACAAAAACATAAACGATGTAAAATTGATACATTTTACACCGGATAATTTTTACAACCGGTGTAAACAATAACACCGATAAAGTATAACACCGGATAAAGTATAACCCGGTGTAAAATCGAACTATAATTTATTTACAAATTATCAGTAGTGACTTTTTACACCGGATAGCACTTAAGACCGGTGTTAATGTTGTAGTTATTTTTTTAAACTACATCATCATATATCATCCCATCCTTGGCGTCATAACATTCTTATCAGAGCAAGAATCTGTCTCTATTATTATTACATCAAAATCATATACGCAATCATAACAAGAAACTTAAAATTGCATGTTTAGACTACATCAAAAACAAGAAACACATAGAAATTAATCAGAATCCACTTCTTCTTCATTTAATTGTGGTAAACCTACTGAAAAAGAAGGGATCTCATAAAAAGAATCATCATTGTCAACAACCCTTTTTCCTTGGAGCGCGACAGACCATCTTTCATTTTGAGGATCAGTGATAAAGAACACTTGCTTTGCTTGGTTTTCCATAATAAAAGGTTCATCCCCAAAACTTATATTATTCAAATCCACAAGTGTAAATCCTAACTGATCGACCATAACACCGTTGTTTACATTAGCCCACTTGCATTTGAATACGGGAACTTTGAATTTGGAGTGGTCCACCTCCCAAATCTCTTCAACAACGCCATAATAAGGGATGGCTACTAATTTAGGATTGTTGTCTTTTGAACTAGAGAAATGCATAGCTTCAGCCACTAACATAACACCACTGTTTTGTACGCTACTTCTATCATCTAGGGACTTCGTATAAAAGGAATACCCGTTGATATCAAATGAATTCCAACAGATCACATTATGTTCAGGACCACATGCCAACCATCTAACTGTATCAGAAACACAATCCTCATTTTCAACCTCCAATTTGAACCAATGTGCAAAAGATTTGTTGTGTTCTCTAATCAGCCTTTGCTCTGTCATCCTATTATTTGTTTTCCGGACAAGATCTTTATGAACAGCAATATAGTCTTGAACTTCATCAATGTTATTCAAGATGTGTAAGTGTACTTGCTGCAGTTCATTACGATCAACACTCCTCACTGACATTCCGCGTTGACCCCCCTGTTTGGCAATGGGTTTGTGGAGACCAGTAAGTCTTACTTTAGACAGGTATTGTTGACAAAAATCCATAGCTTCTTCGGCCACATATTTTTGAACAATGGATGCTTCGGGCCAATTTGGATTCTTCATATACCCTTTAAGGATTTTCATGTATCTTTCAAATGGGTACATCCATCGTAAGTATACAGGGCCACACAGTTTTATCTCTCGCACTAGATGAACGATGAGGTGTACCATGATGTCAAAAAAGGAAGGAAGAAACTATTTTTCAAGCTGGCACAAAATAACATAACCCTCGTGCTCCAATGCCTCCAACTTTTCAGTCTCAAAGACTTTGCCACATATAACATTAAAGAAGAAGCAAAGTCGGGTTACAATGTGTCTCAAATCATCTTGAAGGATTCCTTAAACAGCCACTAGGAGTAGTTGTTGCATCAATACATGACAATCATGAGACTTTTGGCCTACTAATTTCAAATCTTTCATGGACATAATCCTCTTAAGATTAGATGAGTACCCAGAGGGAACTTTGATTCCTTGCAAACACTCACAAATACTTCTTCGCTCAGCCTTGGACAAGATGTTAGTCTCTTCAACATGATAGCTCCCCTCACCATCTGGCCTCGGATGTAACTCCTCCCGTATTCCCATTTCTTCCAAATCCAATCTTGCCTTCAAACCGTCTTTGGAACTACCATGTGTGTTGAGAAGTGTTCCAACAATGCTGTCACACACATTTTTCTCCACATGCATCACATCAAGACAATGCCTTACATGAAGATGTCGCCAATAAGGAAGCTCAAAGAACACAGATCTTTTTTTCCATACATTTTTCTCACTTTTCTTGGTAAGCTTACCGAAAGTGACATTGATGTCTCTCACCTTTTCATAAACTTGTTCGCCAGTCAATGGCTTTGGAGCATTTTCAAATTCTTGGCCGCCATAAAATTTCTTCTTCAGTCGACGGTATGGGTGGGCTTGTCTTAGAAATCTCCTATAACCTAGGTAGACTGTCTTTCTTCCATGACGAAGTTGATAGTAGCAAGTCCCTTCCTCACAAATCGGACATGCTTTATGGCCCTTAACACTATACCCTGACAAATTTCCGTATGTAGGAAAGTCATTAATTGTACAAAAGATCATGGCCCGCATATTGAAGACCTCCTTCTTAACAGCATCAAAAACATCCACACCTTCCCATAGCTTCTTCAAATCTTCGATCAAGGGTGTTAGGTAAACGTCTATGTCATTTCCCGGTTGTTTTGGTCCTGAGATCAGTATAGACAACATTACATACTTCCGTTTCATACACAGCAAGGGAGATAGGTTGTAAATCACCAGAAGGACGGGCCATGAACTATGTATACTACTAAGGCTACTATAAGGGTTCATTCCATCCGTACTAAGTCCAAGCCTTAGGTTTCGTGGTTCATTGCCGAACTCGGGAAATAAGTCATCAATCTTCTTCCATTGCAAAGAGTCAGCAGTTTATCGAATCTTTCCATCATTAATCCTTTCATTTGCATGCCATAACAATTTCTTTGCATCATCTTCATTAGAAAAAAGTCGCTTAAACCTTGGTAAAATTGGAAGATACCATAACAACTTGGCAGGAGAGTTGTTTGATCTGTACCTTGGTGTCTTACATATTGGACACTTCTCCTCATCTTCAAACTCTTTCCTGTACAATATGCAATCATTTGGGCATGCATGAATCTTTCTATACTGCATGCCTAAAGGACCTATTATTTTCTTCGCATCATAATAGCGTTTGGGTAACACATTTTCTTCAGGAAACATGTCCTGTAACAAGTCAAGCAATTCTGAAAAACTACTGTCACTCCACCCATGCCGCGCTTTCACACTTACCAAACTCAACACTGCATTCAACAGGTTGTATTTTCTACACCCTGGGTATAGAGGCTTTTCTGCATCATTGCACATATTACCATATGCATGTGACCGCATAAAAGCATCTTCTCCAACATCACGAATCATGTCCTCTACTCGATCATCAGTATCCATGTCATCGTCAAAGGTCTGTTCCACCTGTTCACCATGCCATACCCATACCGTGTAACTCTTGCAAAACCCCTCGCAAATTAGATGAGTGTAAATATCAGCAGGACTGTGTTTCCTCTCATTCAAACAACTCACACAAGGACAATAAAACCTTCCATTGTCATCATCACCATTCCGTTTAGCAAAATCCAAAAACTCCTTCACCCCCTCAGCATACTCAACACTTGTTCGTTTAGCATTTATCCAACTACGATCCATATTTGTGGAAGACTATAAGAACTAGAAAAGCAGAAAACAAGAAATTAAACCATTATGTTGCAGCTAATGCATGGAGAGAATAAATTTTTAGTTCTCGAGAGGAGTTCAAAACAAAACTCACCATCTGTGAAGCGCCGAGAAGTCTTAACGCGCGAACCAGGGAAAAATGAGAGATGGAAGGCACGAGAAATGTACCAAATAAAAGAGTATTTAGTAAAAAATAAAAAAAAATGTTTATTTTGTAAGAAAATATACACCGGACAAAATGTTACACCGGTGTAGATATACATATAAAAGTTGTATAGAGTATATTTTACACCGGTCAATATATATGGACCGGTGTAAAATATATCAGTTTTTTTTTGAAGTGATACAGAGACCACATCATCAACTTTTACACACAAAAAAATATATATATCAGAATATATAAAAGTTGCAATCTTTCACTACTCATCAGACTCAGAGTTTTGGGAGTCATCAGATTGGGTGAGATCAACAGGATTAAAGAAGCTATCACGGGGTTGATGGCGGCGAACTTCTGAGCGGAAATCTCTGAAACTTGCTTTCAGTCTGTCAACTTTGTGATTCAGTTCTTCCACGGAGTCCTCCATCAGAGTCACAACCAGGGGAGGAGGAGAAGGAACAGAAGGGTGAGGATCAGGATGTTTGTCTTCAAAGTCGTCTCTGATTCTTTTGTGGGGTGAAGAAGGAGGCGTGCGTGAGGAAGAGGCCATTGGAGGAGTCAGATAGATGAAAAGAAAATAAAATAGAAGAATGGTATACATATATATATGGTTAACGTTCATGATCAATAAGAATATAGAAGAATGCATTTGGCCTTCTATCATAATGACTACAAACGTTGGGAACCGAAGAAGTGAAATGAACGGTCTGACAAATAAAGAAAGCGAGCGGGAAAGCATAGACAGGAAACTGAAGAGGCAGATATAAGACGAAGCTAATCTGCACCGGGTGTTTATATTTAAATCGGTTACTTTTAAAACCGGTGTAAAAATCGCCTTTTTTTTATAAAACAGACACCGGACTAAATATTGCCACCGCGGTCAATATAAATCGCTGTAGAAAGTAAACATCTAAACCGGACAAAATATTTCCACATCGATCTATATAACATCCGCTGTAGAAATTAAACATCCAAACCGGACTAAATATTTCCACATCGGTCACGAGTAAATACGGTGTGAATATTTTATTTTATTTACAAAAATACCACCGCTCATTTTTTTAAAACCGTCTCCGCATTGACCGGTTTAAAAATGGGGATTTCGATTGCCAATTTTCCACCAGTGTGTCCCTGTGAACAAAACCGTAAACCTTTCTCTTTCTTTTTTTTTCAACAATGAAATAAATTCTTAATGTATCATAAAAAAATTAAGAGGATATGGAACCTAAGATCTTATACTAAATTATAAAATTCTCCTAAAATATAACTATAATTAATTACTGGACCCATTTTATACCCAATATAATTTAAAAACACTATGATAAATAAATTTAGTTTATTTCAGAAGAATTAACCATGATAGAAAAGAGTTTTTCTAAAATTTAAAGAAACCTTATAAAAAGTTTTTCCTAAAATCTAAATAAAGTAATATAATATTAGAGTATACATAATGAAACCTACTCTGGCAATATACAAATATTCTACACATGCATTCAAAGGAGAAGGCTATATAATTGATATAGTTTTAATCAAGCCTCTGAAATTTTCTCTGGGGTCCTAAAATGAAACTATCACCTAAAAAATGTTAATAAAAATAGGGTAAGACAAACATCTCAATAACCAGCAATTCTACTCATCATGAGTACTAACATGTGCTCATGAGGTGTCAAGTGGGACAATTCATAAAATACAATATATAGAAAATAACATATTATCATAATAAAATTAAATGGATAAACCACCTAAGTTCTTCCCATCAATCCAATCGAACCGCCTTATCCCCACAAATCGAACCCATGGGCTAAAGATAACTACCATATGCTTAGCCACTTAAAAAGCTAATCAGTCAAATGTTATGGATATTCCAAAATTCACAAAGTACATGACTAGACCATGGGTTCATTCCCCCTCGGTAAACAAGTGGAGGTGTCGTAACCCCTCAGTAAACAGGTAGGATATGCCCCTCAATAAACTGGTAGGACAAAAGCCAACCATCGAACTCCAATAGAGGCTATATCACATGGTAGAAATACAACTCCCTCATCACCAATCCCCAATGTATAATTCTCATATTAATCAAAATCTCAATATTTTGATAATCAATAATATCAATAAATATCACAATAGGATTTTTTCTCAAGATAATAACTTTCTTCAAATTCAATTCTCAAGATGCAATAAGTTTCAAATCTCAATTCAAACCTGTCAAATTAAACTTTAAGACTTACAAGACTATTTTCAATAAAAATATCAAACAAATTTTCTCAATATAATCATATCAACATCAATATATTTATATATATTAAATCACTCACAAATATCACATTAGCACAATAAGTAAAAAGTGGTTACCTTTTGTCTAAATATAGGAATAATTATCACCTAAAGATTTGTGAGGTAAATATTAACTTTGGGAAGGCCTAGGATGTAGAGTAGGTGTACCAAACGATGCAAAACAGACCAAAACAGTGCAGTAGGACGAGATAGGGGAGCCTCATGTGAGTTCTACTAGAGCACCTATGAGTGGGCCTCACGTAAAGACGAAGAGGCCGTGTGAAGGTGCATGGAGCAACGTTCTAGGATGAGATTTTTAGGGCGGGCCGCATTTCTCAAGTTGATCACGGTGGTGGTCTCAGGTCTGCAAACAGAGGTCTGTAGTTATGGTTCCTGAAGCTTTGAACTCGCTGTGCTGGTTTGTCTCCTCTATGAGTATTCTATCTCATCTATATGGCGCTATTGTTCTTGTTCTGTGTGCGTGGGTATGGTGAGTCTATGTTTCACTGTATTAGCTTTATTTTCATAGATTATGTGACCTGAAAATCCTTTCCCTCTCCTCTTATCTTATTATCCTCCTTTTAATCTAGTATATTATATCGATATCTATATCTGATTTTGACCAAAATCCTAATAAATTTCTAATAATAACAATCAAATCATTAAACTTTAAGAAAGATAATGGTAGGATAATCCAGATATCATATTTTATTAAAAATAATAAAAATACTAAACCATAATAATTTAACTTAGATAATGTTTCTAAGTTATTGATAAATAACATTTTTAATTATGCTTAAATATAAGAATAAAAATTAGGATGTTATAATATTTCTCCATATAAATAGAGAGATAGAGAGACTTCATAAGTTCGATGCTTGGATTGAATTACAATTATCAAGACAAGATGCTACTATGGAAGAAGTCCTATCAGAGTTCCTCTCAAGATTGACAAGAAACTTGAGAGAGTGGTTCCAGAGTTTTAGTCCATATCAGAAGCTAGCAGCTGTTCGGTCACTTGATGCTGCTTCTCTCCTTGGTTTAATACACAAGGAATTTATTGGTGATTTTAATCTTAACAACAAAAGGAATCACCAAGAATATTTTGAGATGAAATGATGTTCTCTAGATCTTCAGGACTTGCAGAATCATTTTCAAAGGATGTCCAAAAAATATTATATGTTGAATGGACTCAATGATGTTAATCTCTGACACACATTCATAGCTTCGTTATCAGATGAATTGCAACCAAAACTACATAGAACTATCAATGCTCTACATAGAGATATGTCTGATATATCTCTTAGGGAAATTTATCAGTTAGCTCTATTCACCCATGATAAACTTTGTGAACAATAGAAGTTCTTCAAGCCTATGATAAGGGATACACTAAATTGCAACCAGCTTGCAAAAAACCTTTTTTGTAGATCAAATGCAAAGATAAAGAGAAGTTTTATTTCCATACCAAGAAGAAATCTCATTTCCGAAAATACAAATTCCAGAGAAAGCCATATCACAGAAAAAGAAAACATTTTTTAAGGTTTTTTAAAAGCGGCCTCCATATTCCAAAAAATGTTATAAGTGTTATCTTTGTGGAAAGAAATGATATTTTGCAAGAAATTTCCCCAACAAGTCCAACAAAGATATGAAGTTATTGCAACATCTAGAGACCATTCTGCTGATAAAGAAAGATGAAGATATTGAGTCCATCATTAAAGAATAGTCTAACCAAGATGAAGAACCTTAATATAACCTCCCATTTTCAGACACTGAATTAAAATTTTCTAAAGATGAAGAAAAAGCACAAGATGATATAATATTCAATAGGTGGTCCTATCTATACCATCCAACCACCTGAGTCTCTTGACTCCCAACAACCACCTGAGTCTCTTGGCTCTCTTACATCTAAATAGGGCCTCATTCCTCAGCCTAATCTCAAAATTCACATACTCCCTAATAAGTATGAGAGGCCTATACCCATTATATCCTTCATTGACACTAGCTCCTGCTACAAAGTAATAAAGCCTCACATCCTACCCCTAGAAGAATAGGCACTACTCTACCAATACTTCCTTACTCTAGACATCAAACCTTTCAAAATTGAACTAGTTACCAAACAAAAGATTGGTAGACAATTCTTTCCCAGTTTTAAGGTATGGATGAAGGTTCTTGGGAGTGATCTTCCAGACAAAGATATTCTTATTGGATTTGATACCTACTATCACACAAAAGGACTCCAAATTTTGCTTAAATGGATCCAATACAAACATTTCTTTAGTACATAAACAAATGTCCCTAGCATGTTGGAGATTCAACAAGCTCCTCCTAGATATGAAGATCTTAAAGATCATCTCCTCCAATATTCTGCTGATAGTCATGATCAATTTCCTCATCCACTTCCTCTCTAGAAGAATAAGGAGTATTTCATTAGGTTGCCATTCAAGAAAAATGAAAACATCAACCCAATTAAGGTCACTCATCCTGGAATGAATCCTAATGATTTAGCATTAGTACGAGAAGAGCGTGCATCACTTCTTAAGCAGGGTCTTATTGAACCTACTAAGTCAGATTGGGCTTTGAACAGAGATCAGAAATAAAGAGAGGAAAGAAGCGCTTGGTAATTGATTACAAGCCACTGAATATCTTTCTCAAAGATAATAAATTTCCTCTTCCAAAGCCCAACACTCTTACAGTCCATCTAAAAAAGGCCAAAATATTTTCAAAATTTGATATCAAGGCCGGATGTTGGCAATTGGGCATTCACCCTGAAGACAAGCATAAAACTACCTTTTGTATTCCTAATGCCCAATATTAGTGGGTAGTAATGCCATTTGACCTCAAGTTGCTCCATCACTATTTCAAAGAGCCATGATCAAGATTTTTGAACACATCCTCCATAGTGCCCTTATCTACGTTGGTGATATTATGCTCTTTTCAGAAAATGAAGACTCTCACAAACAGTTGCTGGCCCAATTCTTAAAAATTATTGAATGATATGGGTTATGCTCTACAAAAGAAAAGGAGAAATTGGATCAGCCCAAATAGAATTTTTGGGGATGATTTTTGAAAATGGCCAATATCTTCCTGGCTCACATATTGCAGAGGTATTCCTCGACTTCCCAGATGAGACTCTATCTACAAAGCAAATACAACAATTCATGGGGATCATCAATTATATTTGAGACTTTATCCCTCATATGTCTATCACACAAGCCAGCTGTCTAAACTGCTTAGAAAGAATCCACAGCCTTAGGGAATTGTGCAAACTAAAGCAATCTAATCTCTCAAAAGAATAGCACAGCATCCACCTCAATTAAAGATTCCTGACATAGACAAAGAATCTTATAGACTGATGCTGGTGATGAATATTGGGGGGCTGTTCTTAAAGAAGAAACAAATGGGAAAAGGCTAACTGTGGTTATGCAAGCAATCAGTTCAAAGAATCTGAAAAATACTACCATGCTACATACAAAGAAATTCTAGCAATCAAGAAAGCAATTAAAAGGTTTGGTTTTCATCTTAGCCCTTGCCACTTTATGGTAGAAATGGACAATACATCTTTTCCAAAGATGTTAGACCCCAAGAAATAGATCCTTTTAGATAGTCAACTACTTCGATAAAGAGATTGGTTCTCTAGGTATAAATTTACAGTCCAGCACATAAAAATATACCGTAACACCATTGCAGATTTGCTATCAAGACCTCAAAAAAAAAAATTCCAAGCTATCAACCACCCTCACCCTCTCTATCTTCTAGCCATATATGAAATGCCTCCTAAAGCAAAGATCAAGACCACATTTCCACCAGGCTGTAATCCGCAAAACCATTGCTGAAGTAGATCAACTTGCAAAAAGAAACTTGTTCTATTGGCTCCATCTTTTTTTGTCAAAACCCAAATTCACCCTTATCCTAAACATTTTGACCTTCGAACACCCTTTCTTACCATCCCTTTCACTCGTGGACCTATCCCTAAAGAGCTCATGTGGTAATGTGGGCATTGTCTGCACTTTATGCTTGTGCTATTGCCATCCCACTTCTCCCAATCTACCATTACCTTTGAGGTAGCAAAAATACAAAATCTAATTTTTGAACTCTCCTTTAATGTTGTCACCTCTTTCCAGGTGGCAAAAAGAGCTCTATAATGTCATCTTTGGAAAGTAACTAAACGGGTACACAAAATATATACAATCTTGATCCGGGAGGGAAACTCTAAATGGCCTATGGCATACCTCTCTTGATTGGCCCACATATGAACATAATGTTATATGCATGGCCCTAAATCATTTTTGTGTGAATTAAACAACAATTCAGGTGTTGATCCAGACTTAAAATGCATATCTCCCAGTCCTATTCCTTTTGAATATTTTGTCCCAGGAGAACCTAGAATGCCTGAAATAGATATCCTTGACAACTGGGCTAAACTCAAAACTCTTACCCTCATATCCTCATCATCTCATATACTGAGTTTCAAGGTCTGATTGAACCTGAGAAATCCCAATCTACCAAGGCATCACGAATTCTAAATTCACTCATGTGTTCCCACTAGACTCACAAGACCCTAATGAACTAGACACACAGTTTCAATTGGGTTGTCCACATAATGGCACCCAACAGAAATCTGAACAAATTGAGGATAAAGCAGAAGAAATGGCCTAGGAATACCAACACAAATGTGCCAAGAAAAACAAGAAAATAGACACAAGATGCTCCAATTTGTCCTATGACTAAAAAAATTATTTACCAGACCCAATGGCAATTCTTTAGGACTAGTATCTTATGTCATGGGAAGGAATCTTGCAACCACGGAAGAAATTGAAGAATGTTGGAAATCTTGACTTGTTGTGAAGCATAATAAGTAGTCTTGTAATTTGACTTTTTGTTTTATGTATCATGAGTATTTTTGTAACTTGAGTATTTGCTTTTTGTTGGTATGTCATGATTATGTTTTAGTCATGAATTTGTAATTCAGAAACCACGTCCTACACTTTTTAACTTGCATAGGCATCCTAAGCTATAGTCTTGAAGGCTATATAAGGAGAGGTCGTGAGAAGTTGAAGGTAGGAGTTCCTTGTATGATATTTAGAGATAATAAAATTTGTGTTTAGAATGAATTCTCTGTAAATCTTTTTTTTTTTTGCCTCAAATCTCTACTTGTAATATTTTACTTTTACCTCTAAAGATTTAAATATGCCCTACACTTGCCTCTTCATGGAAGGATCCTATGCACCAAAAAGAATCCAATCACAATCCATTAGGGTAATGTGAATTTAAGAGTTTAATGAAGCTTTACCTGGACTGAGATCTTTATGTACTTTATACAACCTTCTAAACCATGAATAAAAAAATTATTGACGGTATTTTTTATTGAATATTGAAATATCTTCATTTATTTATTTTCGCCCAAACCTGTGTAGACCAAAAGTACCATACATACACATGGGCTGCTCGGCGTCAAGAGGTTAGAATTTCCGAAAAGAAGTCGCGCGATGGCGTCCAAAGTATCAACAACAGCGCCATATGCTGGTGCTGCTAGGATCTCTGACTCTCCCTGTTTTCCTGAATACACTGCTTCTCTGAAGTGTAAGATACTGAAAGCTCTTACTCTCTTCATTAATTCTGTGTTGTTTTGGTTCTTGAATTTCAATCTGGAATTCATTCAAGACGTGATTAATGCTGCAACCGAAGCTAGGTTTGCGAAATGATGACCTACTCCAAGGAAATTTACATGTTTGGGGATTCCGGTTTCGCTTATTTATGTCTTTAGCTTTCCGCGATGTAATTTATTGATATGAAATTATACTTCGTTTGCCGTTTTTTAATGTGATTATTTGTTATTTTTTAGCCTCACCTAACAAGTGGTCGATGAGTTTAGTTAAATTGGAGAACAATAGCTCGATTAGCATATTGAAATGTTAATAAAGCATTTCTCTGGTACTACAGGAAATCAGGAATTATATTCGACTGTCGAGGGTTACTTAGTAGTTATAAGAATTCGTTGGATACATCTTTGTTTTAACCTAGTGGGAGTTTTGCTTTAACTTTCAAATATAAAAACAATATGTAGGAAAAAGCTATGAACTTGGTTTCATTCTGCTTTTCATTTTAATTCTTTGATGTATTAAGGATCAGAATAAGTCAGATGTTTACCAATCCAAAACAACCTGAATTAATTTTTTTGCTGTGTTATGAATAAGAAACCAGAGTTTAGGCTTTGTGAATTGTGCTTTCTATATCCAAATTTACTTCATACCTAGTTGCATCTTCAATTTGAGCATGAAGGAAAGTCTCATCTATGTGGTGACTCAATTGAGAACCTTACCTTTGGAAGGAATTTGAACAGGACATCAGAAAATTTCATTTGGCAAATTTTGTAGCCAAAGCATCTTAATCTAATGGAGTATATTCATATAAATCTACTTATCTAATGTATCCCAATAACAAGAAAAATAGATGCAATTAGTTTAAGGTAGAGATTAGATGCTTGACTTACTGGATGAGATGCTAATTAAGCATTTTTCTGCTGATTCACCAGTGGTAGGGTTTTGGTATCATTGCCTCTAAAAGGAATTATGTATCAAAGCCTACAGTGACTTTGTCAAACTTAGTACATGAACTCACAAGATACTTCCTGTTTGTTGTTTCGGCTCTCAGAGTAAGGTTAGCTACACTTAAACATCACAAGATTAATAAATATACAGAAATATTTATCAAATTGGATTCATTCTACTTGTATTATTTTTATATAATTTGAGGCCTTCGGTAACCTACAACCTAGGATGAAACATGAAATGTTCTTAGTGTTACTAACCAGCGCTTGTTTTTTCTCATGCATAAGATATGAGAGTCTACTGAATTTCTTTTTTCTTTTTAAGTTGGTGCATGAGTATTTGGTTCTATTTTGCATATAAGTGTGTGAAATAATATTTTCCCATAACTTTGAATTGGTATGATTAATTCTGCAACTTGGCCTATAATTAGTGTATCTAACTTCTCTATATTTTCTCAGGTCTTGAAGAATTTAATTCAGATAAGAGTAAATGTCAAGAACATTTTGATGTTTACAAGGAGTGTAAGAAAAAGGAGGTATTGGAATTATTTGCATCTCTACCTTGTGTCTTTATATATTTTGCATTTGAAAACTTCGAATAGAACATCAAGTGTTGCATTCGAATGATGGTGCTTTATCTGTAATGTGATGTACGAAAATAGAGGTTGTTATATTTTGAACATTAAATTATAGTTTACTATCTTCTGGTTCAACCTTCACTAAATTGATCTCCCTTTCTTTAGTCCCCTATTTTTGGGCCAACTATCTCCCTATGGTTTAAAGTGTCACATTCAGAACCTTTGTAATTTGTTCAATTATTCTTAAGTACCGTGTGATATTCTTATAACCAAATTCTATAAACTAAGATGACATCATTGTTAGAAGGATGAGATATACCATTGTTTAAATGTTTTTTGGGATACAAAGTGTTTTTCGTATTTAACTTGGAGGCATAGACATTCTAATAGTGTTTTAGGCCATAGTTTGATGGCTTTCTTTCCAAAATGTTGTTTAATCCCAATAATAGCCTTGAAGACTATTGAACTGTTTATGATATAAATGATACTCCTCTAGTTCTTAATATGGGGCCTATTTAACAAATTTGATTAAATTAAGGAAGTTGGTTAAGTTAGTTAATATGACATTTTTTCCTAAAACACACTAATTTTCTTTCTTAACTCCTTCCCTCCCTCTCTTACTTGATTATTGTTAGGAATGGCAATAGGGGTAATTTGGGAAAATATTGATAAATATAAGAAATAGGTCTTATATTTAGGACCAAGATCAACTTCCTAATTAGATCATATATTAAGGACCGAAGGAGTATATACTTTTGACTATGAAACTGTGTACCATTTTGACTTCTCATTATTGAAGTGGTGATATGAAAGAGTTGAATGAGACACTTAAAACAACGAGAGGGGATTTTATTTTGGGCCAAATCATTGGGAGGTAAATTGTAATTTACCTTATATTGGATTGTCACGGTGACTTTCATTTATGTCTATATGAAAGCTGCGCCACTCCTATGCTCTTACTTTCCTACCACCTCAAGCATATTGACTATGCAACCATCTGGGTTATTAAGCGAGGCAGGAAAGATAAAGCAGGGCATAAGGTAACTTAGCTTTCTAGCAAGTTATTTAAGCAAGTCAAGTTTCACGCTTTTGTTTAGTATGGCAGCAAGTTGAGCTTTATCATCATAGTCAATAAAGAAAAAACTAAATAAGAAAAGACTTTGTTAACTATAATAGTCATAAGTGAAAATAATCTCCCCTAATCATGTAGTCCCCTTTCTGATCTGTGTTAGGTAGATAGATTAGATCAGTATTATTGTTCTTATTATCTTGGTATGATAGGAGGATCGAACTAAGAACCTAAATTTAACTTGAACACCCACCGTTCCAATCACATGAGCTTCCTTAAAGTGCCACGTCAGTATTATTTAGGTATAATCGATCGTTTAAAAACAAATTGAAGCTGGTTTGCCAAGTTTAAGATGGCATGAGAATGTGAAATAGAGGAATTCTAGTGGAATCATTTTTGCTCTCAGTTTCTACTATTGTTTGTATCAGTCACCGTGCTTCTCAGAACTGAAGCAGGAAACTCTTGGAATCAAAATTTTGGAGAAGTGTTTGCCATAATCTATGTTCCTTCTTTTTCTTCCTTTTATTTTTGAACTTGAAACCAAATATGTCTTCTTGTGGCATTCTGTGTGAGCCAAATCTGCTTTTTATTATAGGGGGACCATCGAACTTTGATGCCTTGACTCTAACTTTTCTCTTCCTTGATTCCTTTCATGCTTTCCTCATCCTCTTTTGCCGAATGGGGCACCTTTATTAAACTTTAGTTTTAGTTGTACAAAATTAGACAGCTATTTCTGGAGCTTCTAACATTGTTGCTTGATGGAAAATGGATAGGGTGCAAGAACTTATTTTTCAGATATTTTTTTCATATGCCAAGTAATTCTATTAGATTATAGTAAGTTGTTGGTGAGTTACTCCCCGTGGTTGGTATATGGATGCTTTCTAATACCATAGCATGATTAATTTTTTTGACACTGCTGTGTATTGGAGTCCTTTGGAGGCTTTTCCAAAATAGCAGAAGCCTCAGAGGAGGCTTATATACATGCATTGACAAATTTTGAATTCATTAATCATTCTTAGTGTTAAGATTATGTTTTCTGGACAGGAAGTGATGCTCTGTGCTCATCAAAAATTACATATATTAAGGATCTGACGGCAAAATATTTTGAAAAAAGGACCAAGATTTCTCCAGCCTAAAACACGGAGAAAAAGTGTAGAATATGGAAGATAAAATGCAGAACATGGAAGATGCAGCTTTTTTACAAGGTCCTTTGTCGACCACACAAAAAAGTCTGCATTTTGACTTTCATGTTCTGTATTTTAGCTTTCATATTCTGCACTTTTTCTTCCTTGTTTTTGGATGGAGAAGTCTTGGTCCTTTTCCCCAACAAAATTTCTAAATGGTTCCTTATCCACATTTTCCCGTTATATATAGGTATAGGTGAATTGAAAGATTTAAACTACTTGTTGCGGCTTGTAATGTTATGGTATAATTGCTTGACAGTGGTGCGTCTTTTTTATTCTCACGTTTAATTTTTTTATTCTCTAATGAACAAATTACACCATATTATAGAAATCATATGCAAATGCATATGGTCCAATTTATGCGGAATTGTGCTAGTAGTAATCTAGCTGGTTTTGTTTTTGGTTTCTACAGAGGGAGGCTCGACTGGAACGTAATAAGAATCGATCTTTCTTCTCATGAAGTCTGTTAACTCTGCTGTTTGTAGCTATCAACGGAGGTGAAAATAGGTTGAGTACTTCAGGATCCTGTTGGCCCATCCTTGTAGGACTAATTTTGTGGATTTATTCAGGGTTATGTCAAGCAAGGTGTCCAAATAAAAAGGAATAATTACTGTGTCAGTAATATTCTGCTTCATGCTGCTTTCAACCTTCCAATATTTTATCCTTTTCTTTTCTGTAAAAGGATCAAATGAAAAGAAATAAAATGATTAATATAAAAGATACCAAGCATGGGGCCAGGTAATAGTGCTTGTCCATCTTTAAATTCAACTTGGAGACCTTGCAATCAGGGGACGGCATGCTACTTTTCATAATTTATATATTTATTATATCATTGAATTATTATTTTGTAGGTGCTTTTTAAAATTTTTATGTAATAATGCAAGTATTGTTTTTGACTTTTTATTTTTAAAATCAAATTTTTATGTCTTGTAAGGGAAGGATATTGCTAATTGAGGGTTTATATTTAATTTGTGGGAGCACTTTTTTTAAAAAAATTGTATAATAAACATTTTTTAAAATGATTGAGATGGAAATTTTAATGTAAAATGGAGGAACAAGCCTTTTAGACTACAACACTGAACAGCCAATTTTCGAAATATGTAAGATGAACATTGAAGTCAATTTTGTTGGGAAATTGATACTCCAGAACCAAAATTATAATTCGGTTGAGAAAATCATGCCAAAAACATTCAGATATATATAAAGCCGGTTTCACGAGACTTTTAATGCATAATCTAAAATTGTAACACGTAATCAAGTTAGAGATAGGAAGGAGTGAAGATATAAAAAGGAAATCAAATCTAATATATAGTTTTACTAACTCATTTATATTTGCTTTAACTAAACCCATCAAATTAAAACATCCATAATTCTTAAGTGCACACACATCTTGGGGCTCAAATTCTGCTTACCCTGAGAATAACTCCTTCCCCAGGTTCTATAACCAGTCTAAAACAGGGGAATGGCGATAACATGGCGAGAGAGAGAATTGAAACCTGAGCAAAATCAGAGACAAGATCCCCTTAAGCTCTGTCATTGCCAAATGCTGGCCGGCGCAGATGCGAGCTCCGATCCCGAACGGCAAGTAAGCTTGAGGAGTCAAATCTGAGGGTTGAACATGTGGGCATCAGGACCCCACAGTTCAGGGTCTTGCTGTTATAAATGGACAGGAATCTGAATGTTGATTCCTTTTGGAATTGAAATGCCTTTCAATTTAATGTCTTGTAAGGCTGATCTTATAACGAATGTTGCTGGCGGTTAAAGTCTCTGAGTCTCATGAATCACCAAAGTTACCTGTAGGTAAGGCAATAGTTACCGTAGTGTGAATAAATTTGATGGATAACTTAAGAGTTTTATACTTCCTCGGTTTCTTATCAATATTTTCTTATCAGACCCTAACCATATTATATACTCCCTACGCTCCTAAATATAAAAATTAGTTGAAGGATTTACTTTGATTTTAAATATAAAATTTTAACTAACTTTATCTCCTAACTTTATAATTTTTTTCCCAATCTATAACTCTATAGATTGCACATAATATAGGACAATGGAGTAATTTTCAATGCAAATGATTTATGGGAGTATTTTGAAGAAAACCAACACACATTTCTTATAAATAATGAAATCAATTTCTTTAATTTATATAAATTAATTATTTAACTCTTATATTTAACATAATGAGTAATACGTACCGTCTTCATGCTATGGTTGCATCAAAGGTTCCATTTCCAAAAACTTGAAGCCCCTCGCTCGGCAGCGGTCTTGCCAATCTTGGTGCTCTGCTAACAACATCAACGCCCATGACACAGTGATCGCAGTTGTCTCATGTCCGGCAAAAAATATGTTCTCGCTATTATGAACTTGTCACATGAGATAGGATTTGATAAGAGGTCACCACCACCGTCCTCATTACATTTTGTAGCACCCTCCATTATCATTTGCATAAGATCCGCCTCATTACTAGTGTTTTAATCATTGTGTTGATCTCTTTCTCTAATCTTCATATCTCCCTTTTGTTTCTTGTTGGTAAGTACCTAAAACAAGTTTATTATAGCATAATTGTCTTTTTTGTTATACTCTTTTCGATCCAAAATATAAGAGCTGATCGAGAATTTAGTTTAGTCTTTAAATATAAGACATCAGCCTATTTTAATTTTAAACTTTATAATTTTTTTTATAAACTTTTATTATTAATAGAAAGGGATTTTCTATTAAAGAAATAGTTTCTAACGCAAATAATAAAAAAGGATATACTTTAGGAAAACTAATACATATTTTTTATAATTAATTAACTTAACTAATTTTTTTAATAACTAAAAGTTCATTATGAAGCTCATTTATTTCTCTTAGGGTTTTCTCTTTTTATATCATATATATCTCAACAATTATCATGACATGTTTCTCATATAATTCAATCCAAGTACCCTACTTATTTGCTTAATTTTCATCGTGTCTTTTTAAAACAAATATTTGAAAAAAAACAATTATATTGGTTATTGAACCGATTTCACCTATATGCTTTCATAGCCAGTCCCAAATTCTCAGCCGAAAAAAGAAGAGGATTGTATTAGATCTTTGACAACTAATGCAAAATTTCGCCAAATCACTATGTAATATATCAAAGACATTCAGACCTCGCGCATGATTAAGAAAATTTATCTAAAGGGTTAATTATTGATAGAGCCTAATGGCATCAAATAATCCATGTAACTAAACCCACTGAATAGAATAAAAGGCACTAGTTAATGAGTCAAAGGAAAGAATTGAACTAAAGCTGAATATTTATTTTGAACCAAAATGCATGAGATGTGGCTTTCACAAATAAGCCACATTTATGTCACTTCCTTTCCAAATGTATAAATATAGGAATCTGATTATATATGTTTATATAGGCATGGAGTACTAATACATACCGTAGTCCTGGAACTCCAACAGATGATTTGGACAAGAGCTTTTGAATAAGTCTAAGCTTAGTGAATATTTGTTGTCCTTTTCCATAGTTGCTTCCAAAACAGGCCCTTGCAATTGCAATTATACCAGCCGACAAGCTTCTCAAATCTTCATCTCTGCAACCATTTCTCCATTACTTTCAATTCTGGCCTCCCAATTCCTCAACATTATATTTGTGGATTCCACCATCAAATCTACCATCCCCTTTACCATGAACAACAATTTATATCCTTTTTTTTTTTTTTTTTTTTACATTTGTTCAAGTGATGAATGATTTTACACATGGAAGATTATTATTCCTATGTGATGAAATTGATATTTCTATTACATCAACGAAAAGGAAGTTTCGGTTAGGCTCTGTGATAGCTACAAATATGAATTACATGCATTTTAGTAGATAAATGAATAAAACAGATTCTTAAAAAAATAGGAAAAATAAGAAAGTAATTGGATCTGCTGAAATTTATTTCACAGAAACTATGAGGACTCATCACTTGTGTAGAAACTTTAAGGCAAATGTAAGTCTAATCTCAATCTCTTTCTCTCTGTTGAAGTAGTCTATTAATACTTACGCATTTCAATATTATTTATTACTAGCATCAAAATCCTATAATTAAGGGAAAAAGACAATAAACAACCATATGAATTTGGAAAAGACAATATGAGCATATGAATATTTAAAAGGACAGATTGGGCAGAAGGCACAATCTGTCTTTTATAAATTTAGGTGAAAAGACCAAATAACCCTTGATGCCTCTATGACTTACTAGTGTCTTCTCTTCCCTGATCAGACTTTTTGAAGGGTTCTGAATTTCTTTATCTGCAGTGATCGTCGACGGTTATGGCAGCGAATACAGTTCGATGGAGGAGTTCTTGAAGCAGTGCGAGCAGTCCGGCAACGCCGCATACGGTGCGCTCCTTTTATTTCAGAGAAGTTTCATCAATGTTTATTCCATAGAAAGCAATATTTTTGCGCAATATATTTCGACAATGCAAAAGGATTTCGATATTAAGCTGTTTAATGCTGTTTCTCTTTGCATTCTGCTTAAGTAACAAAGCTTCCTTGAACAGAGTTAGTCATTTCCAACCCTCTCTACAATAATAGATGTTCCAAGTAATTAATTTCAGTACCCTACTTTGGCAGTGAATGGGACTTGGCCAAAGATTGTTCCAGTTAGGGGAACACACTTGTGTTACTGTGCTTTTCTTCCCCCATTGTTAATACTATTAATTCGTCTTATGATGCTTTAACATATTTACTCTAGACATCCCTTTTCCTTTTTTCTCTCAGTTTACTAGAATTTTAACATTGTTCATAAGAAAAGCTTCTTGCAGCTAGTTCTTCTGTGAAAATTGTTGCAAATTTTTTATTGATGTGTTTTGGATATAGAGTTTACATGTGTCTTAACTCTTGAGAAGTGTTGTTTTGACTTTCTCTATATCTTTTATTAAATGTAGGATACCAGGGGAGGAAAAAATTGACAATGATAGTGATCCCTAGCATTTTTGTCCTGGAAGATTGGTCGTTTACTTTTTATGAAGGAATTAATAGACACCCAGACTCCATTTTTAAGGATAGGACTATTTCAGAGTTAGGTTGTGGAAATGGATAGATATCTATTGCCATGGCTGAGAAGTGGATGCCTCTGAAGGTTAGCTTTTTTCATTTGACTTTCAATGCTTTTATATTTCATTATTTTGAGACACTCAATAATTTTGTTTTTTACAGTCTGCTAACTTGTATACAACTTCTTTAGGTTTATGGCCTTGATATCAGTCCTAGAGTAGTAAAGATTTCTTGGATAAACTTATATTTAAATGATTTAGATGAAAAGCATTTAAAGCATTGAAAACTTTGTTGAGTTTCATGATGAGGAAAAGAAAACTTTGTTGGATAAGGTAGAGTTTCATGAATATGATCTTCTATCATATTGCAGAGATCATGAAATTTAACTTGAGAGAATTATGGGCTGCATACCTCAGGTATTCCAAGAACCATCTTATGTAGGACATTATCTGGATTGTTATGGTGGGTATAAGATGAGAACCAAGAGTATCGCGATTAGCAATTGCCAACCAAACTGGCCACACTAGAAGAACATGGAAAAATCCAACTTATCCTTTTTGTACATAATGTTTAGGGTATAAGAATAAAATGTATAGTGCATAGAATATGATGTATAGTGTTAATAGTTGAAAACAGTAGGATCAAGTGGAATATTAATGTATGTTTGCCATTTGTTCATATGTAATGTAATTGCTATCATGGGTAGGATATTTTTTGTAAGTGGCCTAAGTTAAGTAGTCAATGTCATCAATGAAATTATGCAGTACGTTATGGCTATAAATTGCAAATCCCATTGTGAGACTTGCAAATCCCATTGTAGAAGTTGCAAATACCATAGCAAGAGTTACAAACCTCATTAGCAGAGTAGCATACCAAATGCAATAGTTGCAGACTTCATAAAACGAGTTACAAATCCCACTATCAGACTTGCAAATCCAATTGTGGGACTTACAAATATCATTGTGCAATAGTTGCAAATACCATTGTGGAAGTTATAATCTCACCATTGGGGAAGTTGCAAGTTCCCATTGTCGAAGTTGCAAATGCCATTGGGGAAGTTGTAAATATCATTGGGGAAGTTGTAAATCCGATTGTCAGAGTGGCAAATCCAATTATAGCAATTGCAAATCAAATTGTGAAAGTTGTAAATCTAATTGTGGCAGTTATAAATACTATTGTCGGAGTTGCAAATACCATTGTGAAAGTTGTAAATCCTATTGTCAGAGTTGCAAATCTAATTGTGGTAGTTCTAAATCCAATTATGGGACTTGCAAATATCATTGTACAATTAGTTACAAATACCATTGTGAAAGTTGTAAATTCCATTGTGGGAGTTGCAAATATTATTGTCAAAGTTGCAAATCCTATTGTCAGAGTTGTAAATCCCATTGGTTAGAGTTGCAAATCCCATTGTGAAAGTTGTAAATTCTATTGTTAGAGTTACAAATCCAATTGTGGTAGATCCAAATCTAATTGTGAGACTTGCAAATATCATTGTGCCATTAGTTGCAAATACCATTGTAGAAGTTGTAAATCTTATTGTGGAAGTTGTAAATACCATTGGGGAAGTTGCAAGTTCCCATTGTCGAAGTTGCAAATACTATTGTCAGAGTGGCAAATCCAATTATAGCAGTTGCAAATCCAATTGTGGCAGTTGTAAATACTATTGTCGGAGTTGCAAATACCGTTGTGAAAGTTGTAAATCCTATTGTCGGAGTTGTAAATCTAATTGTGGCAGTTACAAATCCAATTGTGGGAATTGCAAATATCATTGTACAATTAGTTACAAATACCATTGTGAAAGTTATAAATCCCATTGTGGGAGTTGCAAATACTATTGTTAAAGTTGTAAATCCCATGGTTAGAGTTGCAAATCCCATTTTGAAAGTTGTAAATTCTATTGTCAGAATTACAAATCCAATTGTGGTAGTTCCAAATTCAATTGTGGGACTTGCAAATATCACTGTGCAATTAGTTACAAATACTATTGTGGAAGTTGTAAATCCCATTGTGGGAATTACAAATCCCAATTTGAAACTTGTAAATACCATTGTGGGAGTTACAAATTCAATTGTGGCAGTTGCAAATCCCATTATGAAACTTGCAAATACTATTGTAGAACTTGCAAATACCATATGTACATAGTCATTACAAAATTTAGTCATAATCATTAGAAAGTTTAACATTACAAATGTTGTACAGAGAAATGTGATTGCCTGAGTTGCAACATCAGTTGGTCAATGGATGAACTTTCCAAAAATGAAATATTACAAAAGTTAGACATTACAACAATTTAAACATCATCTAGATCAGATTGTGGCATGTCTGTGGGAGGGTGTGGTAAGGATTCTTGCTCTCATTTTCCATTCTTCATAATAAACACCATTTATAGTCCCCATAACTAGTGTATGTCAATGTGATAGGGCATATAGCATACCCCTGCAAAAAAATGACAGAAACGTTAAACCAAACATCTAAAAAGACAAATAAGATAGTTGTTTTATATTTTTATACCTGGATTATCAGTAATGAATCGAATTAATTCCCATCCACCTACTGGAACTCTGACTGTGCTCATATAAGGGGGATCCACTAAGTTGAATTGTGCCGTTTGTGGGTTAGAGTTCCTTGTGCCATAACCTATGACATAAAAGCTGTGACCATGAAAATGCATTGGGTGATTTTTAGTGTTTACTGTACTAGTGTCCTGCAACATTATTTGCACCTTACTGACATATTCAAGGACCTTTGCTCTGGTCCTATTCAATAACTGTGTATCATAATGAATTTTATTAGGTGCCCCATATACATGATTCCTGGGGCCAAACTGGGCGACCTCCCATGTTAAATATCATGATTCCATTTGGTTTGATTACTGCTATTCCCTCTTAACTGCCTTAGCAATTAATTCTAGGCCAAACTGATCCTCAACAAAACCCTAAATGGATAAAAAAAATGAGAATGTTGTTGTATAGTTATAATTAGTTAGCCATCATATTAATTAGAAACATTTCTACAAGTTGATATTCTTCATACTTGCTAAATATGGAATGGAAATTATTCAATGAGAATACTAAGCAACTAAAATTTAAGGTGGACCCAAACCATGAAATTTTGGGAAAATATCATAAAAATAGATCCAATGAAATTGTATATAAATATGTAAATGGTAAAGTAAAGGTGCATAGTTAAAGTATTTGGCATTTAAAGAAGCAGGACATAAAAGCCAAGTATATTACGGACAATCAATAAAACAATACCAGGGATTCACCAAATAAAAGTAATAATAATACAAGGAAGGTTTTTACCTTAAGTGCATAATAATTGCTCAAGGAATAAAGGAACTCCTCACTTACATTTTCAGTAATAATCTTAGATATTGCATCAGGATTGGGGTTAAGAATCTGCATGATACCATACAAATATAATTAATATTTGGAAAAATGATTAAGAGATTTTTCCCAAAACACCACCAAGTAAACAAAATTCATCGAATCCTAAGGTTGTCTGAGAAGCAGATTCCCCCAAGGTTCCAAGATCTACGAGGTCAAGAGAATAAGGTCAGAAGTTGAGATGTGTGCTTATCTGAAGCTAGAAATAAGGCATGCATCATAAAAGCATACCACTCTTTATGGGAACAGATTATATAATTTGTGGCTTATTTATTTGGTTCTATAATTTGTGGCTTATGTGACCATGGAGATGTAAAGATCAAACCAACTTTTAATTAGTGCCAGATGTTATCTTCCTACAAAAAGCAAAAGTGAAAACCAAGCGTACTCCATGGAGCTTTCTGTAAACAACACATTGGTCACTTGGCGCAACGTTTTCATTTCACCACCAACAGATTTCCACTTCCAGTCATACTCGATTTCCCACTAACCATACAGGTCAACTTAAAAGGTATAAAACTATAAGCAGAACGATCAAAGAGACGTAGTAAACGGCAATGACAATACCTTTGTATTGGTCCAAGAAAATGTCTTTGATCTGGAAATGGTAGGTCTTAAAGTAGTGATCGCAGGCTTCCTTGGTGGTAAAACACTTCTATAGGTTTGAAAGGAAGATCAGAGCTTCAGAACGGGTTGACGGATCTTCCAGGAGAGCCAACATCGATCGGAGCGCACTGTATGCGGCGTCGTCGAACTGCTTCAGGAACTCTTCCACCAAATTGTATTCACTGCCATAATCGTCGACGATCACTGCAGAGAGAGAAATTTAGAACCCTTCAAAAAGTCTGGTCAAGGAAGAGAAGACACTAGTAAGTCATGGAGGTATTAAGGGTTATTTGGTCTTTTCACCTAAATTTATAAAAAACAGATTGGGCCTTCTGCCCAATCTGTCTTTTTAAATATTCATATGCTCATATTGTCTTTTCCAAATTCATATGGTTGTTTATTGTCTTTTTCCCTATAATTAATCATACAAAACTAATTGGTGAATCATATTTTTTTTTTATGAATCATAGAAATATCAATTATAAGAGGAAAAGAAGCTTGCTTCCATGGGAATAATCCTTCAAGTCTTCTAACCTCTAAACAAAAAGTTAAAATATAATATACAATACAAAATGTGGTTCCCAAGTACAAGCTTTTTTTTTTCAGTTAACTACATACAATTCATAACTTATGAATAGTATAGTTTATGTTACTCCCTTAGTTCTTATTAGATGACATATTTAACTAATTTAAGTATATCAAAGAAGTTAGTCAATATGATTTTTTTTAAAATACCATAATTTTCTTCCTTAATTCATTCCCTTCATCTCTTACTTAATTATTGTTAAAAGAGTATCAACAGGGATAATTTAAAAAAAATTGATAAAAATATAAAATAGGTCTTATATTTAGAATCAAAATTAACTCTCCAATTAGGACTTATATTAAGGACTAGATGAGCATTTCACCCAAAAATACAACAACAAAAAATTATTTTATTCATAATGATATAAAATGATCAAGTTCTCCAGCAAGGGTTCTAAATCTCACTTTTTTTTTAGGTGGACGAAGTATTTTATCATATAAACGATAACTATATATATAATAATTATCCAAGTAGTGATCCATGAGTAATAGAGATATTATATTATTATTAAAATAATTAAACAAAAATTCTCGAGACAAAAAAACGTAGCAAAACCATTCATTGACCTTTTCTTTTCTACAAAAAAATTTAAATAGGTTTGACATCGGTTTCCCACTAAGGTCAGAGCACAATCTTAAAGCTCAAAGAGCGCTTATAAAAGACTTACGAGATCGCCTAATCATACCTTATCAAGGTATAGCTTTTTTTTCTTTATAAAAAAAAATTTGAAAAGGGGTTGAGCTCACCCACGATCTAAAGGCAGGGCAAAGTCTCCCTTCTTTCTAGACGATACCAATATCGGGCAGGACGAGCTGTCAATTACCCTCAAGCGTAAATCTAGACACCCAAGAGCTAGGATGCCTTCCTAAGCACCGCAACTGTAACCACAACAAAGTGATACTCTTCAAGGATCAAACACATTTCAAATGATCATATATCTCACTATTTTACTAACTGAACCTACAGACGATAGGTTTATCAAAGTATAGCTGAGGAGCAATAATTTTCCTTTGGTATTTAGGCCCACTTGATGATAATATGCCTCGGCCCAATAAAAGCCCAAGATCTTTGGATAGATACGCAGGCTTACCGATATTCAAAGATGTGTACAAGCACCAACGGGGGTTAGTCCGAGTGGTAAGCGGCTCGGTATCGCTTAAGCGAGGTCTCGAGTTTAAGCCATGGCGAATGCATAAAATCCCCATTAGGAGACTCACCCACCATAGCCAGGTGAGCGACGCGGGTCAGATCCGGATGTAGTCGTGGCAAAGCTCCGGTGAACCGGGTGGGCAACAAAAAAAAAGAAAAAAAAAAGATGTGTACAAGCTCACTTCCTTCCCCAACAATATCTTGGACCATACTAACGGGGGTTGGTCCGAGTGGTAAGCGGCTCGGTATCGCTTAAGCGAGGTCTCGAGTTCAAGCCTTGACGTACGCAGAAAATCCCCGTTGGAAGACTCATCCACCATAGCCAGGTGCGCGACGCGGGTCGGATCCGGATGTAGTCGGGGCAAAGCTCCGATGAACCGGGTGGGCAACCAAAAAAAAATCTTGGACCATCACCAACTGGGGTTGATCTGAGTGGTAAGTGACTCGGTATCACTTAAGTGAGGTCTCGAGTTCGAGCTTTGGCGTATACAGAAAATTCTCGTTGGGAGACTCACCCACCATAGCCAGGTGCGCGACGCGGTCGGATCCGGATGTAATCGGGACAAAACTCCGGTGAACCGGGTGGGGAACTAAAAAAAATAAATAAATATATTGGACCATCAAAAACTGTATTCTTCCACTATAATACAAATATGGGCGAAATATAAGACTATTTAAAGAGTATTTGATCTCTGAGGAGTACCACTTTATTGTGGTTATAGTCGTAGCGCTTAAAGAAGTATCCTAACTATTAGGTGCCTAAATTTATGTCTAAGGATAATTAATGACTCGCCTTACCCAATATTAGTATTGTCTATGATGAAATGATATTTCACTATACATTTAGATCGTATGTGAGTATAACTATTTTACAAAAAATTTTATACCAAAAAAAATATGGCCCCTGCATGCATGATGCATCACGTTAATTTAATATGGTCTTTCACTAAGCAACACAAATGGCGATCATACTTTCAAGCTCTCTGTCGACTTTCGTTCCTCCAACACAGGAGGAGGATGATCTAATGCTAAGAAGATCTAAGAAAGTTAAAAATGATGGGAATAAAGCTAGAGATGGATATATTCTACAGGGAAACTGGCCAGCATTGGGATCAAAAGAAAATGAATACGCAATGGGTGGTCCTACATTTGCAGAAAAGCTTAAAGGTATTGATAGAGGTGGTGACAAGGCTGAGGATGAAACAGAAGAAGGTGATAATGAGTTATCGGATGATGATATGTCAGAATCATCTAAACAGGGACTGGATGAAGAACCTCTATGCAACACCATAGAAGACCCCACAAGGAATTTTCCCACCTTTGCTTTTTCCGGGAAAATGAAGAAACTTTATAGAGCATGGCGTAAGGCAGTAATTGTCAAGCTACTTGATAAGGGGATAGGCTACAAAGCCCTGCAATCTCGATTACAAGTTATGTGGGCTAGGAAAGGGGGATAAATGTGATAGATATAGGATGTGGTTTTTATGCAGTTAAGTTGTCAAGCAAAGAGGACTACTTCAATGCACTAACAGGGGGTCCATGGATGATCTATGATCACTATCTGACTGTAAGACCATGGGAACCGAATTTTAAGCTTGAGGAAGCTTCAATCAACAAGGTTGCGGTTTGGGTTAGAATGCCAAAGGTAGCTCTTGAGTACTATGACGAAGAAGCGCTCACTATTATAGGCAACCGAATAGGAGAAACTGTGAAGGTTTATCTGAATACATCGTGTCATCTAAGGGGACACTATGCAAGGATTTACGTTCTGGTGGATCTAGGGAAGCAGTTGATGTCTGGTTTCCAATTAGATGGGGAAAATTATTATCTAGAATATGAGGGATTACATAGTTTGTGCACAAATTGTGGAATCTATGGTCACCAAAAGGAAATTTGTCCAGATAGAAAAAATAAGAAGGAGGAATGAATGAATGAAATTAATGCTCAGTCAGACCAGCAAGAAAACAGGGGTAAAGCAATCAGTGAAGATCAGGATGATGAGGAGCAATGGCGGGTGGTACAAAAAACTCGCCGAGTAAGGAAGGGGAAAGAAGTTAAACCTGAGTCGACTCGTCAAGACAACCGTGGATCCCGATTCGGAATTCTTGCCGACGAGGAAGCTCCGATGCAGAGTAAACACCATAACGGTAATAACCTAGAAGAGGCTATTAATGGGCTACGGACGTCACAACTGATGCAGGATGGAGCTGTCAAGACACGGTCAGTAAGGGGGAGGAAGAAAGCGAATCTAAAAAAGAAGATGACTGAGGGTTCAACGAGTGGGGTTGAAATGGAGAGAGGAATGAGATGTGACGGGGAATTAGTACGGAGAAGAAGTGAGAAGAGGAATAGGGCAGCTATACAAGAGGAAAGGAAGGGCGAAGGAAAATTAATTGTGACTATGGGTGATAGTACAGAGGAGTTGACGGGAGAAGGTAAGAAGGATGGTGACATTGCAAGAGGAATAATTCAAAATGGTAAAGAAGAATTGGGCCACGCTAGAGTTGGGGAGGTAAGGATTGAAGAATTGGATCATGGGGATCCAAAATTTGTGCTTATGGATGTAAGCCTAGTTCCAGTAATTGATGAGGGCCTTTTGGAAGGAGATGATTCTCTAAACCATGAGTGTGGGCTTATGGATGCAGGCACATGCCAGAGAATTGATGAAGGAATTATGGACATGAAGCAGAAGATATTCTACATATTCTACGTGATTGCATTTATGCTAAGCAATTTTGGTACCAGTTGATTCACCCAAACTATCATTCCGCCTTCTTTAGAGCCTCTTTGCGAGATTGGTTTGCTTTAAATCTTAAAAAGGAGGTAGGAATAGATGGTATTAACAATTGGGGATTGGTGTGGGGAGTCTCAATTTGGAAATTATGGAAGTGGAGGAACCAAGCTATATTTGATGAGGATTACTTGAAACCGGTGGAACCTCATGTGATTATTATGCAAACATGGAGGAGCTTTATACAGGTTCAACATGATTGTCTGTTTAATGATTTAAGTAACACAAGTATTTCCAAATGGCAACCTCCCCCCTGTGGATGGTTCAAATTAAATGTTGATGGTGCTGTTACGGCGGGACATAATAGGGTAGGGTGTGGAGGAGTTATTAGAGATCATTCAGGTATTTGGGTTATTGATTTTTCGGCCAAATTAGGATCGTGTACTATCATTGAAGCAGAACAATAGGCTATCTATAAAAGTTTAAATCTTGCTTGGGAGCTAGGATTTAAGAACATTATCCTGGAAACAGATGCGAAGAATGTTGTGCAAATTATGTCTAATCGGACTATTCATGCTTCCAGCCTTTTGCTTTCAAAGATATATGATCTTTTGATTCTTCCATGGAAGCTTGAGATCCACCATATTTCTAGACAGCAAAATAAAGTGGCTGATACTCTAGCGAAGGACGGGTTGACTAACACGTCAATATTTCATGTATGTCCTTCACATTTGGCATCCCTTGTTAGTAAAGATTGTTTGGGAATTAATTCCCACGTAGATTAGTTGTATTGAATTTGGGTGTTCAACCTTCACATGTACTAAAAAAAAATATTTCATTTTCTTTGTTCTTTTGTGTTGATTGTTTCCTTTTGAATTGAGATTGCAACAAGATGAGAGGGTTACAAGGAGGGTCAAAATGGAATAAAATACTCCCTCCAATCTTATGAGTTGATTTTTTTAAAAATAAATTAAAGAACTAAAATAAATAAGTTAATTATGATAAAATCTAACTCTCAATCTACTTAAATTAATTAACTAGTATTTATATTAATATAATTAATAATTTTTTTAATTTTTTTAATTTATCTAAAAAAATTAACTAATTATATAACTAAAAGTTATAATTACAAGATGAGGTAATATAATTTTATAAATTTAAAATACTTTACATTTTAACATAAAAATATATTAAATATAATATTATATATATTATATAATCCTTCTCTATCAAGCAAAGGGAACTAAGGATGATGACGTAGGTAGGAGGATACTGAGGTATAGCTGTAAAATTAACATTTTATGTTATTTATATAATTTTAACTTTTAATTTACTTATATAAATATAGGAAAAATTCTTCCACAAGTCATAAAGTTATAATTTTGAAAGAGTCTGTGTGCTCTGTAGTTTATTAAAAAAAAAAAGATAAAAAATAATGTACGTGTTTGGATAAAATTTTAAAAAATAATTTATAAAAAAAAATTTAGAAGTTTATAAAAAAAATTTATAGAAAAGTTTATAAAAAAATAATTTTAAATAAATATGTATTTGGATTGTTATTTTTAGAATAATTTTTTATATTGATAAATTACTAAAAATGGTATGATTTGATTAGAGAGGTTAAAGAAAAAAGAAAAGAGATGAGATAAAGAAGAGAGAGAAGAGATAATACATAAAAGAGAAGAGAGAGGGTGGAGAAGAGAGATAAGAGATAAGAGATGAGAGAAGAGAGACGGTATAAAAAAAAGTAAGAATAATATAGTAATTAGATAGTTCATACATTTTTATATTATTTTAAAAATTAATTTTAATAGTTTATTTAAAACTATAATTTTAAATTATAGTTCAGTCTAAAAATATTTATGAAGAAATATAAAATTTTATTTTAAAAATAATTTAAATTAAAATTTGAAAGTCCGTTGGATTTCCCAAACACCCCGATATTTGATACATGATTGGAGACTCCGTTTGTCAAATGCTTTTGTTTAAGGAAAAGTTGGATTTCACATTCGTTTACAAACTTTGGAACGGTTTCACAAACACAACAAAAGGCCTTAGAAAATACTGAACGTTCATTTTCCAATACGCCAATCTGCAGAGTTTTCGTTTTCTTTCAGGAGTATCTCAATTCAATCTTACAATTTTCTGGGAAACCAAGGGCCAAATTCCCAAAAAGAAAGTTGCAAGTAATTCTACAGTAAAATTGAAGAGAGGTGATAAAAAAATAGTGTCGAAGCTTTAGTATGCAGCGCGAAACCCCAAATCAAAAACGAATTGACTCAGAAATCAGAATCCATCAAAACATTGCGAAAACCCTAACTCAGAAGAATCATCGTACCGTATTGGCTCCTCCATTTGTGCAAGGGAGGGAAAATGGTGAAGGGCCAGCGATGAGAAATAATAGGGAAGCTCCTTCGCGTAGAGAACGAGACTGAACCTCCTGAATCCGAATCGACTTGATTTCTGGAATGTTTCCGAAGAAAATGTGAGCAAGAGGACCATCGATCCCTTGCTTACGAAGCTTTTCTCGCGTCGATCTTGGCTTCAGAAACAACGCGTTCATAGCATAGTACTCCAACAGCAACGATCCTCCCAGAATCACTGTCACTAAGCTTAAGCTCATCTCTCTCCGACTTTTTTTCTCTGGGCCTTCTCCTTCTTTCTTTCTTTGTTTCCTTCTTTCTTTTGTTCTTCTTCTTATCTGCGTACGTCGCTTCCTCTGCTTTCACTTGCATTGTAACCTCTTGCTTCTTGCCTTTCTGAGAAACAAAAATATAAGTCAACGTTCATATAATGTCATTTTATAATAGAGGTTATTTTATTGGATACGGTGATCACTTTAAAGTTCCAAGAAAAATCAGATCAATTTTAATATTAAAGAATTAGTGAAACAAAGGATCTCACAGGATTAAAAGTTATCAAGTCCAATAATTTTCTCTAATATTCTTAAGACAGTTTGTAATATAAATTATAGTCTTATACTCCTTTAATCCTTATCTAAAAGATTCTTTTAAACCAATTACATTGTTCAAAAAAATATTAAAAATTAGTTAAAATAATTAATATGTAAGAAATATATTTTATTTTTTTAAATATATTTTTATTTATAAGTAAATAGATAAGAGAGAATATATAGAAAAAAGACAATGACACATAGTACAATAATTAAGGGTAAAATGAGTAAAGATGTATTTAATAATGATAGATAGTACAATAATTAAGGGTAAAATGAGTAAAGATGTATTTAATATTTAGATAAATTCAAAAAAAATCTTATAAAAGAGGATATGTTAATTTAAAAAATAAAATCTTATAAGTAAGTACAGAAAAAGTATTAAGGATGGGATGAGTATATGGCAATGAGGGTTTGAAGTCTGCATATGGGTTTGGACCAAGAAGGTATAGGTGATATTTTAAAACCGACATTTGGATAGTTCTTAAAACTATAGTTTTAGAGAGAACTTAGAGTTTCAAGGCTAAAATTATAGTTTTTGATTAAACCAATTTTTTTTTAATTTTTTTTAAACTATTCTCTTTTAAAATTATTTTTATTAGTTTTTCAATTCAAACCTTCTCATAAACTTGATTGCGCAGATGTAATACGCAATAAGAGTAAATTTTATTCCGAGCCCGTACGTATACCATAAAACATGACGACCAAAGAAACATTGAAATAAATTAACCATTATGAAGTTGTACCCTTTTGGAATTAACAAGAACTAAGAAGATGAAGATTTATGGCAAGGAATGAATTGAATAGTCTCTCTTGATGGTAAATCATATATATGTCAGCATTTTCGAATCTGATAGAGCACTATGAAATCGATTTTTATAAGTGAGAACTGATTACATGGCGGTCTGATTACATTTTGCAATGTAAATATACGAAGTAGTTCTATCCTGTAAAACCCACAATTGCTTAAGGGAAACATGAGTTTAGATTTCTGAAAAAATAGTAAAATACTCTTATCTCAGTTACATTTTATCTTGATTACATAGACTTTCACTTTATTTTAAAAGCATATGATTAAGTCAAAAAATGTTCTAACTTCATTTGTTAAGAATATCCTAAAAAAATTAAAATTTTATTTATGAATTTACCTTTCCTCATATTAAATCCATAATTTTAGCTAATTTAATTATTTTGAAACACTTAAGAGTTTTCTTTTTCTTTTCCTTAATTACATTTTTTTGCAAATAATTATTATTTAATATTTTTATCTTGTTGGGGAGAAGATTAAGCAATTTAGTTTACGTGGGCATAAAAAACTTGATTAAAAATTTGATTAATTATTTTAACAAATATATATATTTGACTAAATGTGTTTAAAAATATTTATAACAAAAATATGTGTTTAAAAATTTTAAATTATAAATTTAAATAATTTATATAGTCTCTCAAATTTATATCATTGATATTATAAGATAAGCAAAAATATACAATTGAAATATGTTTTTATCCATTTAAAAGCAACCTATATTAATAAATTTTAATAAATATGATGGAAAATAAAAATCATAAAATTTTATAATATATTCAATAAATAAATTTAAAACATTTTAGAAATTTTGAAAAAATACATATTAGAATTATTTTCTGGTTGTATAAAGAATTATTTTTTGACAAATATAAATGTTTAAATAATTCTTATGTTAAATAGGGGTATTTCATTTTAAAATAAATAAATAGGAGTATTTTGATCAAAATAAAAATTTTAGAGTTAAACTTAATAGTCAACTAATAGTTAGATAGATAGATAGAAATAGAATTTTAAAAATATAAGAAAAGTTTGTAACATACATTTTAATTTTAAAATAAATTTATATATGTTTTTAAAATAAAGAGAAAGCTTAGTGATATGAAATACCCAATTTCAATTTGGGTGACTAAATTTACCAAATCAACAGTTAGGCAGATATTGAAATTTGTGTTAATTTACCTCAATACCCTTAGTTGTTAAAAAATGAATAAATTGAAGACGTTTGCAAAAGATTTGAATTGTGAATGGACGCTTATGAATTACGAAATTTAACTTGTGAATTTCTAGGATTATATTGTGCTTCAGTTACAAGAGCTTTGTAGCAAAAGGAAATTTGTGAATTGTGAATAGAAACTGGCGAATTGCTAATTTAAATAATAGCCACCCTAAACAAAACCATTACAAGTTACAAGTTAGAGTTGAAAGACATTACAAGTTAAACAATGGCCACCCTCAACAAAGTTAACCCAGTCTAGCAGTGTTTCATAAACATATAGCCAACACAAACGTGATAATCAAATTCTCACTTGAATGGCCCCAATCGATAGCATAGTAGTGTGAGTAATACTGCAGATAGAACCTATATAAAGGAATTTGATTTACATATCAGTAACTTTATGCATAGTGAAAGATAAGCCAAAAAACAATCAAAAATTAAAAAGAAAACAAAAGAAAAAGAGGACCCAAAATACTCCCGGGCATCTCACAACTGGTTCACGTGTCAGCCTTAGTCGTTAAACACGTTAACAATGAATGTTAGTTAATTAGTTAATAGTAGAAAAATGTGTTAATTTTCTAAAGTAACTCTTTTACTAATTTGTATCACTCAGTATTAAATATAGGAATTAGATAAATAATTTATTTTGATCATAAATATAAAAGTTCAATCTACTTAAAAGAAAAAAAATTGGGGGCCCTAAATAGTTATCATTATAGTCATTATTATAAGTTTCTTATAAAAGAATTTTTTTTTATCCTAAATATAAGTCCTCTAGAGGGTATTAATGGCTGTTTTTAGATTTTATCTTTATTTAATTTCTATTGGAAAGAGAAAAGGGGGAGAGATATGAAAATTTCAATAAGGATAAAATTAAAATATTTTATCAATTTAAGACATATTTAATGACTTAAATGTCATTTATTAATATATAAAAATTAATTGAAAGGAATTTATAATAAAAGTAATCGGAGTGGTATTTGTAAAAAAACTTAGTTTCTATAAAATCCATTATTTAATTACTTATATTAGAAATTATCCTCAATATTGATAAAAATCCCTCTTATTTATATTATTAATAGAGATAATTTAAAAAAATATAATATATTTTGAGAATAAAGTGGAAAAAGCTTCAACCCCATTTGACTAGCTATACGTATAAAATTGGGAGAGAGTATTATTTAAGCTTTACATGGAAGTTGTTGTCCACGGAATGAGAGAAATTAAAAGTAAAATAGAATGAATACAATGATAAAAGAAGTATGTTGAATACTTCTTTTTATTTTAAATATAAGAATTAGATAAGAGATTTATTTTAATTTTAAATATAAAACTTTAATCTATTTTGTCTCCCAATTTTATAATTTTTTTTAAAATATCCCTATATGATTGTACATATATTAAGGATGTGTCATCAAGAGGTAGTTCTAATGCCTATGATAGAAGAGAATGTTTTAGATAAACCAATATATAATTATTATAAACAACTAATTTAACTAATTTCTTTAATATACCTAAATTAGTTAAATAAATTCTATATTAATAACCAGATATAGTATTATGTAACTTATTTTTTTCCCTTAGAAACACATTATGTTTTTTTAAAAAAATATACCAAATGGTACAACCAAAATGACATTAAATTTTTATAAGCTTAGTGACTTCTTACGCAAATAAAAAGTTTTTTGTGTGTATAACTTTCAATAAATATTTCCCATAGAACTTCAGAACTATTTGATAAACTAGCATGTTAGTACGGGAAAATATAAATATATTTAGCCTTATATATTTAAAACTATTTCTTTCCAATTAAATTAGTGCAAGAGAATTTAAAACTTTTAACAAAAAAATAAAGGTATTAATAACAAATTTTAGTTAGACGCCAAGTTATAGATTAAAAAATTACACATGTCTAAATTTGATTAAGAACAAGTAGCACAAGTATATAAAGATTAAGAACCTAAATATTTTTCCCCATATCTATTTATATAAGGTAGTTAGAATGTTAAAAAAGACTTACAAATATTTTTTTAGGAGAATTACTCAAAATTTTAAAAAAAAAATTAATTATCAAAAAATTTCAGTAACAAGTAACAAATAAACAGTATAACCATATTATTTTTTTACCGTGTGACTTGTTATTATATTGTCGTTGAATTTTAGAGTAATTAATTATCTTATATAGGATCTTTAAATAATTCTTTTTATTTTATATAGTAAGGTCCAAGGTTGTGAAAATCCCATCATTCTTGGATGTAAACCTTCCAAAACGTGAATTGTATATCTTGAGGTATTTTTTATCACATTAATCCAAAGTGGATTTTTATCTCTCATAATTTATATATAAAAAAAACCAACTGAGTAAAAAATTTAATTTCAACCTTGTGGGCTTTAGGAGGATTCATTCAGCTTGAAACGTGATCACTATTTGCTAGGCCCATTCTTCGCTTGCATCTTATTCTACACTCGTCCACGGGAAAACGTCGTTGTTTTGAGCAATGGAGAGGTAGTGGATGGAAGGGGCAGTTGAGAGAAGTTGGATGTTGAATTATTTATATTAAAAACTATTTCATTGATGGAAACACTTTTTTTAATTATGTGTAATCAATATATATAGTTTAAAACATATTATAAATTTAAGAGATAAAATTAATTACGATCTTATATTTAAAATTAAAATAAATATCTTAATTAACTCTTATATTTAAGATTGAAGTAAGTATATAACAGTTAGGCATTGTTTGGTTCAACTTAGGGGAGGGTAGGTTGAGTTAATGTAAGGGAGGGTAGGTAAGGGTAAGGGAGGTTATGGGGGTGAAGGTAGGGGAGGAGAGGTGATGCTTTTTGTTTGGTTCGGGAGGGGAGGGTAGGGGAGTTAATTAAAAGTTGACAAATATGCCCTTACCTATTTATTTAAATTTATTTATCATATTTATATTAAAATTAATATTTTTTAATTTATAAATCTCAAAATTTTTTATCTCATTTATATATCATAATAAAATTAAAAAAATAAAAAATATGATAAAATTTTAATATTGTCTCTTATTAATTAATAATTATTATATATATTAATATAATATATAAATTAATAAAATGCTTGAGCAATCAATGTAAAAATGTTAAAAAAAGAAAAAGAGAGAAAATTGATGCTTGATGTGTGAGGAGAGGAGGAGGGTATAATTGGAATATTAAAATATTACAAAGGGTAATTTTGTCAAATTTGCATAAAAAATTTTTCTCCCCTCCAAAAACCTCCACTTTTGGAGGAGAGGTGAGCACATAAGGACAAAAAATTTCACCTCCCCTCCCCTCCATTTTTCCCAACCAAACACACTTATATCTCCCTTACCCTACTCTCCCTTTCAAAACCCCCCAACCAAACAAAGCCTTAGGAGAGGATAAGAAAACACCAAGTTATATTATAGTGGGCATTTGGAGTTTTTATGTTATGACTTGAAAACTTTTCTTTAATTTTATGACTGGTATGTATTGTTGTACTATTGGTGGTTATCTTTTATACTGATGCTTTTCATATAATATAATTTGTTAGTATTTCGTATAAATAAAAGAATGAGGAGAAGCTTCGCTTGAGCTAAACCAAAGAAGCATAAAACCAAATGCCAATTGATTAGTTTTTGAAAAATAGATTTTATAGATTAGATTTTGAGTAAAATAAATTTTGTGATAAATTTAATTTTAAAGTATGATAGATTTTGTAAAACAAAATAAATAATTGTTAGAAGTTATTTTCTCTAACTTATATTAAAATTATTATTTTGGTAAAAAAATAAATTGTAAAATAAAATTAGTGTTTGGATAGTTTATTAGTTTTGGTAAAAATTTATTTGTTTGGTGAAAAATTTGATTATGGAAATATTGTTTGCGTTGTGAAAATTTATTAGCGTTTGGTTTTGTTTGGTGAAAATTTATCGTGGCAGATGACCGTTGTGCTATGAAGTCTTGTGTCCTTTGGTCTATGTCTATCCTCTGTCAAGCTCCTATGGTTCAGTCGCTCTTAGCTTGCGTGTCTATGGGAGTCTCTCTTGTTAAAGAAGATGATAAACAGTGACACCTCTTTAATGAAGAAGATGATGAACAATTCTACAATTAAAATTTATTTTAAGATGGACATAACTCTCTCAATTTAAATCTAAACACTACTAGAAAAAAGGCATTTAACAGCGATTAAAAGTGGCTTTTCACTAGATGGTTTTGTGAGTGGTGTGAATTCTACTAGCGTAATAAATTAACATTTTAACAATGTTTTGTAACCATTGTTAAAGATAATACTTTTCACGGCAGTTTTAGACAAAAATTGCCATGAAAAGTGTTACATTTAATGGTGGTTACTATATGAACAGTCATTAATTGTATTCCGTGGCACATTCCTTCTAGTACATGGCATATACATTTAACGACAGTTTGTTTGACAACTGCCGTGAATTGTTCACTTTCCATGGTAGTTCTCCATTTAACCGCCGTGAAAAGTCTTTTTTCTTTTGCTTTTTAGTGTTTCCATGCAGTTCTCTATTTAACTGCCGTGGAAAGGTATATTTTTTTCATTAATTTTTTATTTTATATCATCATGCATTTAGGAAAATTAAGACAGACCAATTTTCAAGTAGCAAAGTATGAACCAAAATCCAAATGATAATAAAAAATTTAAATTGGTAAATTTTCAATGAATCAAATAGCTTTTTGTACATCATATATACATAAAGAAAATGGTTGAATTATACCGCTATTATAAGTCAACTTTTTAACGCTGGTTTATAACTGCCATTAAAGGTATCAACTTTCACTACGATTTTTGCCTAAAACAGCCGTGAAAGGTGATACCTTTAATGTTGGTTACAAATAAAATCATCGTTAAAGGTTACATTTTCATGGCGGTTCTGCCTAAAACCGCGATAGAAATCTTGCCTTTTTTGTTTTTAATCTTTCCATGGCGGTTCTTAGTTTAACTGTCATTGTAAGGTACATTTTTTTACTTTTTTGTTCATTTTTTATTTTATACCATCTTGAATTTAGTATAATCAAGACAAACTAATTTCTAGGTGGCAACGTATAAAGTCAGCAATGCGAAAATCTAAATTGTAATAAAATAATCTAAATTGGTAATCTTGTAATAAACTAAATAGCTCTTCGTACATCATATATACAAGAAGGAAATAGTTGAATGATCAATCTTAAACAAGTTAAAAAGCTATTGACCAAATATTTACAAAAAATTTGACAAGTATTTTATCTTCAAGACATGTGTAAAAGTATTGTTCTTATTAAATCATCCCTAACTGAGTTGATTAGGTCATCTTCATAGCTAAAATTGTTATTGAACAACTGCAAATTAGAAGTAATAGGTAAGTATTAAAGATGTGAATAAATTGAAGAATCACTAAGCATTAATCATGTCATCTTCATACCTCATGTAAGTTCTCTAGTCCTATCTCACTGATTTCGTAAAGGTAGCGGATCACATAGTATCCGCATCAACATAGTCAGGTCGACGGCGGTATTAATAAAATAGAAAAATATAGAGCACATTAGGGAATACTAAACTTTATACCTAATAAATTTATAAAAAATGAAACTTAATTAGTTAAAAGCAACTTACTGTAGGAAAAATGCTATGTAGGATTAGTACCATATGTATGGGCTCTGAAAAGATTAACACCTTGCACAATCCTATAACTAATTAGAAAAAAGATATCATATAACTTACTAAATTTTATGCTTAATAAATCTATAAAGAAAAACTCACATGTTGACGATGGAAACAATCTTGGGATTTGGTTGTTTAAATATTGAATCGAATCAGTAAACCACATTGTCTTGAGGGGCAATGACAAGCATAATCCAATACATACTACAAAATTTTAATGTTATATATGATTTTATTATAATATGTATATGTGTGTGCCAAGTATAAGAGTATACTTACCCTTTAATATAAGGTGCAAAATATATCTTCCTCTTGATTTGGGTAATAACATCGACCATGTACATCATCCTCAAAATACTATTATTACTTGTCTCCTGGACCTTTTATGGACACATGCAGCCATATATGTCTCCTTTTGCTTCGTCCAGGCATTTAAGATAGAAGTGTTTGTTGTTCAAAAGATAAAGGAGCTAGTGCAATACTATGATAAAATAAAAAGTATTAAAATAAATTTACAACTTACAATTTGGCTAACTGGATGACAGCTGAATCCAACATATGGAAATTTATGAATTACACTATGTCATTCATGTCCATGGTGAATTTATAAGGCCCCCAGTACTCAAAATTCTTGGTAGAATTGGGAAACTAAGTACTTCCTCTATATCATCTGCCAGAGTATGAAGAGTTGCCATATTGCCATATCTCAAGGATATGTTCTAATGAAGAGGTTGGAGCTTGTCTATTTTCACCCTCTTTAGCTTTGGCTTCTGTAGCACCTTCTTCGGCACCTTCTTCGGCACCTTCTTTGGTTCCATCTCCTTCAATGTTTGCTTCTTTGGCACCTTCTTTGGTTCTAGCTCCGGTGTGACCCCTTCCTCAATTTAATCAGATTTGTTGCCCACAGAAGAAACTGCCCTAGAGCATCGTCCAATATGTAAACTTTATCAGTGGGACAGGGAACTGGTGTAGTTCTAAAGCTATAATGACCCTAGAAAATACAAAGATAAATAATACCAATTTAATAAAGTATATAGTATTTCTTGCATAGTTGTCACAACGGTAAGCTTGTGGTTGAGTGAGTGAAGGTTGTGAAAAGAGTAAGAGGTTCAAGGTTCGAACCCCAGCCTAACCCAAAGTAGAATTTTATTTTTTTTCAGCCATTGCAAGAAATGATACAATTATCCCTCTATGTTTTTTTTATCAGAACACTCCCCCTTTTCCTTTTCTGTTAGCACCGCGAGAGCTGAGTGAGAGAGAGACAGAATAGAGGGTAGGCGAGAGAGTGAGCGTGCGCAAGAAGAGAGGAAGGAAGCCTGAGTTTGCGATGATGGATACAGAGTTATAGAGTCGTCGACTGTTGGTGGTAAGTGTTCAGACTCTGTTTCTGTTCATCGCCGCTGTGATTCTTGATTTCTGGTGTTAGGTCACGGATTAAAATCAGACTTAAGGCTTGGATTATAATATGTATACTGCTATATGCTATGGCTGATCTGTGAGCTTGCTGAGTAAAGTGATGATGGTTTTCTGTTCAGTGTCTGTGTGGGTTTATGCATGTGGGTCTGATTCTGTTGTGCGTTTTGACTGATTAAAGATATGGTGTTAGGCTTGAATCATAAATGAGGATGATGCATGTTTCTTTTCTTATGATCTGAGTAGTTTTATGGAGAATTAGGGGCTAAAGATTGTTCTGTTGGTGCCTATGATGTGTTGAGGTTTATTGTTGTTATTGCAGCAAGCATGAGGATATACGTGGAGTGGTAGTGTTTTGAGATTTGAGTGTTTGGTTGGAGTAAATGATTTTGTAAGATTGTTGAAAGTGACAGCTATAGGAAATGTGTATCTTGTAAAAAATTACGTTTTGTTGTTGTTTTCTCAAATTTTTGCTGTGAGAAGATTTGCAGACAATGATTAGGGAAAGGTAGTAATAGGAAACAAAAGAGAAATGACATGTTTCATATTTATGTGAGTCCTGGAAGAAACAAGTCCTTGAGGAAAGGAAGCATAGTGATTTTTTTCCTTCTTGTTTGTTTGATTCAAGATGCAGAAAGTTGGTTCTATATGTCGTGGTTTGTAGATGCGTTATTCTCTTCTAGTCTGATAGATATGATATTTTTCCAATTCTTGTTTTCTTTTGATTTCAAAATTTTCCTCATAAGCATGGAATTGGTGAAATTTAAAATCGTAAGTGTGTAGGAGTTTCAAATTATTATCGTCATATCAGTGATGTAAATGCATGATTAATACAAAAACCTGCTTTCTAAATTTTCATTGATTATTCATAAATCACAGGGTCCATAAATTCCATATATATATATTGGAATTTTAATTGGATATGTAGCATGTTTTGTGAAAGGAGAAAACAAGTTCAAATGTTAATTAGAATTAAGTCGTATGTATACACACACATTTACCCATTATATTTAAAAAGAGATGAATGGATTGAATAAGCTATAGATAGACACAAGTTTAAAGGAATTATATTAAAGAAATTAAGTTTTTTTTAGAAATGCACGAGAGAAGATAGCACTGGATAATTTTAAACTAATTAGTTTCTATAGTAGACTTAAAAAAAAGAATTATATATATACATATATTAGTTGTTGAAATTATAGTTTTAAATAACTTATAAAGTATATAACTGTGTTTGAGTGCTTTAAAGGGAAAAAAATAAAAATAAACTAAGTTTTTTAGGAGGGAAACGAGAGAATTTTGTTCATTAAGATTTTGGTAGGTTTCTACAAGGTTACAATTAGGTGATAATAATGTTATTTGTATGATAGGGAATTCAGGTTGAAGCATTTTAAAAGCTATCAAATGTGATAGATTATAGCTATTGGGATAACTAGGTGAGTGAATAACGTCCTATTATAGTAACATTTTTAATAATATCTTGCTACTTGATATAATATATTTGAAGTATCAATTTTTTTAAACATGATTGTTAAAAGCATGTTTATATGAATTAAGGGTTGTGATTATTATCATTGATTTTTCTTTTGAATGGTTTATATTGTCATGCATATTTATGGAATGACAAAGCTTTGAAAGGTATTTTGTAAAATTTTATATTGAGATGATTTGTCATTTCAAAATATTCTTATATGAACTTCTCTTATTTGACAGGAGTTTTACTGCATATAAATTGAAAGAAATCTTGAGATTCTATTTTGATTTACATGCTGGGAGCCTTGATTATGAAATATTGTTATAAGATTTCTGTATTGAAAGATCTTGTTCTTTATAAATGATAAGTTGACCCCATGCATTGCTTGGAAATGTTTTGGAGAGGACTGAATATAGAACGCTAGTTACTAACAGCAGTACTATTAGTCCTTGGTGCCTTATGGTTAAACTCGAGGTCGATGGATATTTGTGACCACAGTTGTAAAACTCTTCTTATAATAACAATAATTAATCACTCGAAATCATTTTTATCTTAATTGCCTATAAACTAACAAAGTTTATAAATGAGTTTATTAATTTCAAAAGAGTTAACCATAGTAGAAAAGAGCTTTACAAAAATTCTAAAATAAACACTACCATGGTTATAAATTTTTTTTCTTAATCATCCAATAACTATGATTGGAAATACCAAATTACTCTTCCAATACTATCATCATTATCAATTCCAAACTTTTAAAAGGGGCTTCCGAGTGTTGAACCCGGGTAAACAACCTCAAAGACCATAACACAAACAAAATACTGAATAATACTATTAATATAGTAAAATAGTTACTGTATATCCACAAATTTCATATGCATAATCTTGATAGGCCTCCGACTTTCTACCAGCATACCATGTATAGTTTGATCATCAAAAGAGTAAATTGTAAAAGTATAAACAAAAATAGGCCCTATAGTGGCAATTTACATCTATTCAGCACATAAACATAAAGGATAGTGCTATACAAGTCAAATAGCACCACTATGCCTCTGGCACCTTCCCGTGAGAACCAGCAACATAACTAACTCCTGAAAAATGTTAATAACCACGGGGTGAGACAAATGTCTCAGTAACCAACAATCATACTCATCATACATACTAACATGTGCTCGTGAGGTGTCAAGTAGGACAGGTAATAAAATACACGAGATAAAAAATAATACATTATCATAATATGATCAAACCGAAATACCATCCCAATTCCTCCCATCAAACCAACCGAACCGCCTTATACCTGCCGACACGAACCCATGGGCTAGTGATAACTACCATATGACTGGCCACTCAAAAAGCTAACCTGTCGAGTATTATGGATCAGCCAAAATCCACAGAGCACAAGACTGGACCATGGGTTTATTCCCCCTCAATAAACTGGTGGGGGTGTCTCAACCCCTCGGTAAAGTAGTGGAACAAATCCCTCAGTAGACTTATAGGACGAAAGCCAACCATCGAGCTCTAATGGAGGCTATGTAGGGAATTGGAAGACACGCAGCGGAAATTAACTTTAAAAATTTTTCCATTCCCTGCCAGGATCTACCGAATGTGTTTAAGTTAAAGAGAAAGAAGTATTACCTTCGGTATTCAAGCTGTGGTCACGATCTCAGTGTCCACTAGTCGCGACTCTTCGCCTCTGGAGTTTTCAGTCGCGACCTCCTCAACTTCTTGTCACGACCTGTCGCCTCTGGAGTTTGCAGTCGCGACCTACTCAGCTTCTAGTCACGACCTGTCGTCTCTGGAGTTTGCAGTTGCGACTTCCTCTGCTTCTAGTCGCGACCTGTAGTCTCTTTTCAGATTTCTGATGTTCAGATGCCAATTTAGTTGCGACCTATGTGTCAACTGGTCGCGACTTAGTCGTACCTGGTGCTCTTTTCTTGATCACAAGAAGTCGACAACTCAGATCGGCTTCCTTTACTGGTATTTACACGAATAGCATTCCAACCACGAACGACGTGCTAGCGCCTCTTGTCCCTCTAGGGCTTTCTCAAGATTCTGTCCTCACCGTCTCTATTTCGGCAGTTTCTTATCTGCAAACCTTTTGCACTCTCCTTGCCCCCTTTTCTTGTGTGTAGAACCTTATCCCCTAATGTCAAATATATAGGATGCTATCGGGTTTCTAATTGGGCCGGGCTTCAGAATTAATCTTATATTAATTCTGAAATTAATACAATATCATATATTGCATAATTTGATAAGAAACTAATTAAATAAATATGGTTTATATTAAATCCGTCTCACAGATTTAATTCACTTATTTATTTAATTTAAAATAAAGATAAGACGAAATTATATTTGATTTATTCTCATAAATCAAATTTGAGATATCTTATCAATTTAAATTTTAAATTCAAATAGATTATATCAATTTAAATTTCAAATTCAAAAGTGATAGAGATTTAATTTATCCTTATAAATTAAATCTTGCAAATATCTCTTATATTATATATAATATATATATACAAATTTATATATATAAAATATATAAATCCACCCTAGATTATTCATTAAATCAAGACATGTCTTAGATTCAATGAACCTGGATATCACAGCTCGAGTTGGGCTATTTTGTGTGTGACCCTGTAGGCCCATATGAAGTTGGCAGTGGGCCAGTTACTATACTGACCCACAAGTCGTAAGCGGTCTCTAGCAAGACATTACGACTACCCAAATCATATGAGGATCGATAAACGATGTAACCTTTCATATAACCATATCACATCCCTTTTGTCACACGATATCTCGGTCATGGATGAGGCATGGAGAACGTCATCCTCCTGTTCCTGACCGTTACTTTCTCGATCCCTGAGTAGTCTGACTATAGAAATGGAACTACCTTTCCATTACAGTATGGCCATACATTTCTCAGACTCACTCATCGAGGGGCCCAGTAATATCTCTCTACGAATGTGAGGGACAAATTCCATCTTGACCATTTACATTCCTTCGCATGAAAAACCACTAAGCCCGAACATAGCCTTTATGATCACTCGGTTAAAAGTAACTTTTGACTAGGTCAAAGCTGAGAGTTTGTCATGTAGGAATACATGATGATCTCAGGTCAAAGGGTATAGTGACATGGCTTGTATATGAGAGAAGCTTATGACTTAACCCATGCAGCTCTCTCATAGCGGGTCGGTCCAACACCCTGTACTCTTACGTGTGCCTATGACTTTGATTTATATCCCTATATATCTTCAAAGTCATACTGGTCTTATTTTATCTCTGCTCCCGCATAGATGACGACCAAGGATATTTAGGATAAGATCATGAGTTATCCAAGTATAGTCATCACATTAAACATACAAATAATGTGATAACATAATTAAGAAATTCATAAATCAACAATGTTCATAACATAATGATTAGCCCCTAGGGTACAATCTCCAACAGGCTATTCCACGTGGTAGAAAGATAACTTTATCATTCACCAATCCCAATCACTATATACATAATTATCAAGATAATCATAATAGTCAAAATATCAATCTCATGATATAACAAGTTTTTAATCTCTATTTAAACTTTCCAGATTACTTTAAGTTCCACAAGACCATTTTAAATAAAATCAGCAAATCAAATTTTTTCCAATATAATCACATCATCATCAGTATATTTATATATATATCAAATCACTCACAAACATCATATTAGCACACACAATGAGTGAAAAGTGGTTACCTCTCTCCAAAGCTAACAAAAATACCACAGATAAGGAGCACGTGTTTAGGTCACAACTCACTAGTCAATCTACATAATTTATATAAATATGCATTAATACGTTATTAATTTGACACAATATATACTTTTAAATAAATACTCACATCAATTTTCCTATAACATCAAATTCCTCAAACAAATCTAAAACCCCAATTTCATAACCCTTAAAGCTTCACCCAAAATTTTCAATTTTCACCTTTCATAGTCAATCCTCAAAAGTCAATTCATTTAACCCCAAAATACACTCCAATAAGTTAAAATAAATCATTGGATTCAAATTTAACAACCTCAATATCATAATTCATAATTTCCACCTCTAACTTTAATTTACTTAAATTAACCACTAACTCCTCCAATTATACAAAATCCTCAAATCCCTTATATTATAATTAACACAATATACTAAACATTGAGTTTCATCATCAATCAAATTGCTAAACAAACAATAAATTTAATTTCATAATTTTAAAGTTCTCAATTTTACATCTAATTTCTAAATCTCACTCACAATATCCAAATCCTCATTTTAATATTAAATCGTATCATTCCTAGATTTTAATAACTCATTTGCACTATCAATTAACCCATAATTATTCAATTCAACCGAAATCCCCAAATTTCTCTAACTTAGGGTTCTTACAAAATACCCATTTTTAATTTAAAACTCTATTCACAATATAAACTGATTAAATATCAATTACACCTCCAATAAACATAGCCCAATCATTAAACCCAAATTAAATCAACAACATTTTTATATTAAATTATCTCTACTCTCTAACATTTAAACCCTAACTCTAAACCTCTTAATAATGCAAATAGAAAAATTCTAAACCGATTAAATGCAAATATTCACTTATCTCTACCATTCTATGGTTCTTATTTGTTGAAAGTTTACCCTTATTTCAAACCCTAATCCTTAAAATTATTTTCTTTCTAACAGAAATTATATTTCTAAAGAACTCACTTGGTATAAAAAAATATTTAAAAAATAACTATGATAGTTAAAGATTTTATGAGAACAAACCAGAGTTTAAATGGATATATCATCAATGGAGGCACTGGAGAAAAATCGCGACGCAGAGAACGAATGAAGAAGACAAAGAAGAAGAAAGGAAAAGAAATGACGGGTCTGTTGTGTGTGTGTGTGTGAATGTTAAAAGAAAAGGTGTGGGCCCCACTTTTGTTTTGTTTTGTTTTGTTTTGTTTTTATTATTACTCCACCGTCCTGCTCCCTTTTTTTATTTTTATTTTATATATAATATATATATTCACGCTCTCTTTCTTCTCTTTCTTTTTTTTCTTTTAAATATTTATTTGTTATTATTATTCATTCTTACTTTTTTTTAATAAAAATAGTATTAATATATTTTTTTAGATAAATTCTTTTAACTTATATAATTAAATAAAAACTTTATCTACTATAAATTAATTCTTTTTAATACTACTTAAATCCTAAAATGAAAATGAAAATAGGGATGTTACAACTCTCTCCACCTATTAGAATTTTGTCCCCAAAATTTACATACAAGAAAACAACACACATAAAGAAACACACAAGAAACTAACCGAGAAACAGATTTGGGTACTCTGTAACATCCCTAATTTCTTTACTAAGTTGTATGTACAGATTGAATAAAATATATGAGATGTTTAGGAAAATATGTGGCCATGTTTATGTAAAGAAAAGGATTAATTGGAAGAGGAAGAAAGTCTAAGAGCCAAAGTGCAAAATTACGAAAATGCCACTGTGATGCCCTAAGAAACCAGAAGTAAATGGAGGGCATTTTGGTCATTTCACACAATGGATGGATATCAGAGGAAATTTGATAGTAAATTATTATAATTAATATGAGAATTTATGGAGTTGACAGAAGTCAAAAAGGAGTCCTGTAGAATTAATTATGGAATTTATGGTAAAAAATGACACCGATAAAGGGTTAAAGGAAACATATGTAATTTTTAACAGGACTTATGGGTCTCAGAAAATTATGAAACTTTGTATAGAATTCATTTTATATTAGAATGAATTTATAAAAATGTTAGAACAATTAAAAGAGGTGTTTAGCATTTATGCTAAGATCAGGGTAAGTTACGGATATCGGTATGAGGAAAGTACATTGGGATTTGGGCCAGTTAGCTATTGGACCTAAAAGAGGCCCAATATTTCGTCCTAGGGCAGCCCAATAAGGCCCAAAAGTTATCTTCGAGCCCAAGTCCAAATAATGAATAATTTATGGATTTTTGAAAAGAAAGAAAAAGAGAATAAAGTAAGAATTAGGTGTTGCACATGGTGGGACCCACAAGGACACAAGAATGGCACCCAAAAAGAGGAAGGGTTAGGTGTACCAAGGGAGGCCATGCTAGTGATGTCATGGTGGTAAGGTCTTGAGTGAAAAGTGAAAAGACATTTCAAGATCAAACCTTTAACCATTAGATCAAATAGTTTCCAAAGTGATCTTGGCCTTCAAATGGCACATGACTTTTGCTATAAATACCCCCCCTTTCCATTCATTCTTCACACCCAAGAGCTCCTTTAGAAAGAGAAGTGAGTTCTAGAGAAAGAATGTGGAAGAAAGCAAGGGTCTTGAAGGAGCAAGTAAGGTAAGTTGTCTCCTTGCTTCTACCTTTTGTTCTTATGGTTTGTGCTTGAGTTTAAGTGACTTTTTAGGCTTAAATCTTGGGGAAATGCTGCTGGAATTTTTGTGTATATGTGAAAGGAATATGAGTTTTAAGTCATAGATAGTTAAGACAAGCTTAAACAAGTTAGTTACATGCTTGGTTGTTGGATTAAGTTGATGTTCTTGACTTTACCATGGAAGAACATTTCGGTTTGCACTGTTCATGCACTGTTAATGATAGAAGAAAATGGAATTTCAATGATTTAATGCTTCCATTGAGTTTATATGATGATTTTGTATAGGATTGGAAAGGTTTTGAACCTTGGAAACCATTGGAATTAAAGGTTATAATGTTGAAAATTCCTCACGGTTACTGTTCACTCGCATGAACAGTGATTTGAATTTCATGATTTTGATGCTTCCAATGGTCTTAAAATGAGATTTTGTGTGGGGGAAAAGTGGAGGAACAAGTATGGGAAGCATTGGAATCAAAATGAGAATTTTTGAAAGAATTATGCATGTTTTTCAAATCTGTCCGGAACAGTGCATAGTTGCTGAAATTTGGTTGTTTTGAGTTCATAAATGGATTCAAAAGGCCAAATTGTGTAGGGTAAGGTCAAGACATCAATTGATTCAAAGGCTAAGTCAATTGGTAAAGATTAAAGGAAGTTATGTTACTTAAAGTAAGCTTAGTGTTCAAGAGAAGTTAGATTGTAATGGTTGGATGGTAATGTGATGTTAGGAATTGCTTGGTGTGCTCAAAAGAGGGCAGCCACATAGCAAGGAAAAGTAAGAAGGAAGAAGCAAAGTTAAAGTGGAAAGAAGTAAAGCAATAAGGTAGTAAACTTACCCTAAACTTGTATGTATTGAATGTTATGCTTGATTGTGCTATGACTTTGTTGAATTGTGTGCATATGTGTATATGATTGAAGCTCTGTTTCTATGATTACCTTGGCCAATTGTATTTCATATGTTACATGGAAGCATGCACATTACACAATGTTTACACTTTCACAAGCAAGCACAAGTATTTACTTTAATGCATGCATTGTTTAGTACCGTTTGCTACTGAGATTCCCCCGAATCTCATCCCCTATTTATAACCCATTACAGAGAGGTTATGTCGAAGTGAATTTTGAGAATGCTGTAAGACGCCGTTATGCTGCCGATTTTCAGACTGAACATAAGGAGATGATACGTACTGTGTACGTAGGTACTGTCTAAGGAGTCTAGAAGTGAGTGGACCTAGTCGGTTCATCCAGTCTTTCCTGGGTACTTACGTAGAATGGTAATTCTCACGGGAATTACCGAATCAGTACAAGATCAGTTATTTTTACAGATGAAGTATAGTAGTTATACTGCCAGATTTCAGGCAGGAAAGATGTAATAGAGATACGAGGATTTTGTTCATGCCCTGTTGTATAAAGATTTATTATTTAATGACAAGTATTGTTTGGCATGTTTATTTGATATATGATTAATGTATGCATATGTATGTAAAGTTGCTTGCTGGAATTTGCCACCATGAACAGTAACTCGTGGTGATATAGTGATGTTTGATTTATAATTAAAAATAGTAAATGATTAAATAAATGTATGATATATTTATGATAAATAGTAGACATACCAAGCTTCGATTTGATATATAGAATGTCTCATTTCGATGTCTACACATGGAGATATAAATTATCAAAGTTGGGACCAAAATGCTGGATTCAGGAGAAAAACGCTGGATGAACAGTAAAGTTGTAACTTTGACTGACGTTGACTTGGACAAGGAATGGTCAACGAGTTATTTTTCCTTGAAATAGTATTGAGTTAGCTTCATGTAGAAATTTGAACCACTGCATTCTGATTTTTCTAGAATTAGTTATGATTTTTTGAAGTCAGGTCACTCATCTGGAATTTACACAGTGAACAGTGCTTGATAAGAGTAAAACTCCAGATTGAGAAATTGGACTTTAATGACCTTGAAAGTGGTTCTAAATACTACCAATTGGTCCCTAAGATGTACAAAAATAAGGATGTTTCATACTCTCACCGTATTCTTTCCTCGGTCTCCCAAGTAGCATCTCCCGGTGTCATTCCCTTCCAGAAGACTTTCACAAGTCGAATGGTTTTGTTCCTTAATTGTTTGTCCTTTGTATCCAAAATTCTCTCTGGTTCCGCTTTATAAGTTAAGTTCTCACGTAATTCCACCTCCTCTGGTTCTATAATGTGAGATGGATCTGGGTGGTACTTCTTCAATTGTGACACGTAAAATGAAACATCCTCCCTTAGACTCCTCAGAATACACTTGCGGAAGCAATATTAGCCTGATTATATCTTAACTTAAGCCCAGAAATTCAAAATTTCACTCTTAAGTTCCTTATTCTGAACCTTTAATTTGAAAATTAATTAATCTCATTCTACACAACCAAATGAGGCTTATTACCTATCCACGTAATGCCCCAGATGTGTACGACTGGCCTGCCAAATTTCGTAGCCAAACTCCTTCGTTTACTAGGTCAAACTGAGGTCAAACCACTGCTACCTCAGGACCTGCGAATTTCTCTTTTAATTCATCATTCACAAATTTAACATGCCCAACAATATTTATTATTTAATAACATAATGTCATACAGCATGGCATACACAACAAGACATATACATAATCTTGCTATCTCTATTACATCTCTTTCTGCCTAAACTCCGGCAGCATAACCGCTATGCTTTATCTGTACAAAGAACTGAACTGTACTGATTCGGTAATCCCCTCATGAGAACTACCATTCTACGTAGTACCCAGGAAAGACTAGATGAACCTGCTAGGTCCACTCACTTCTAGCCTCCTTAGACAGCACTACGTACACAGTACTTATCATATACTGATGTTCAATCTTTACTTCGACAGCATAACGGCGTCTCTCTAAATTCTTAAAATTCTCTTCAACATAATCTCCCTGTAATGGGTTAGACATGGGGAATGAGATTCGGGGGAATATCAGTAGTAATAATCATAACAATATATGTAATGCAGAGTGACGGTGCTTGCTTGTGATTGTGTACAGATAAGTATGCTGCGTGCTTCCATATTCAATAACATATGATCATAGCATTGCAGTAGAGCTTCAAGCATAACATATAAGACAACAATCCAACCAAATAATAGCACAACCAATCACAAAGACATTACATAAGAGCTAGGATTAGTTACTACCTCAAAGGCAGAGCTTCAGAACTTCTCTACTACTTCCAACTTCACCAGAACTTCCTTACTTCTTTCTTTCTCCTTCTCTCTCTTCTTTCTCTCTCTTTCTCTTGCAAAAACCGTGCATAATGAAGGCAAAGGGGAGGTATTTATAGTTTTGGTCAATGGCATTCTTGTAATTACCATGAACTTTGATCCTGCGGTCCTGGTTTTTTCCTATTTTTCTTTATTCCTTTTTACTGCATCATGCATGACATCATCCAGGACACCTCACCGGGACACCTCATCGCCACATTCTTCACATGTCACAATTCCTGGACACCTCATCAGCTGACTCAGCAGTTCAGTCCAATCCAGTACCGGTCCAGAGTCTTGCACCGTAATACGTGTCCTCAACTTTTCTTCTGCCTCTACGATTGCGCCATGTGGCATCTGGAAGGGACCTTTCACGCCTTCCAATGCTATCCAGATAAGTCCCGAACTTTATCTGATCACCTCCTCGGTTATCGTGCCGACCGAGTAACTTTACTTTATTGAAACAGCATTAAAATAGTATTTTAATGCCACTTTTTCCCACATACTCCATGGGCTACGTTTTTGGGCTCTGGGAATGTTATCTTGGATCCTGATCAAGCTCAAGTACTCTGATGGCTCGATTCCCAAGAAACATCCCTCGGCAAATTACCAAAATATCCCTGGGTGCCCTTTCTTGCACTATTTTAACCCTAAGGGTAAAATCGTCATTTCACACCCTTCTGTACTCTGTCAGGGCATATACTGACTCTAAGTAACTTTATCTGTACGTGCCTTGGCTCCTGGGCCTGTCCAGAATGACCAAAATGCCCTCATACATCTACTACCTCTTTAGTACAACATAGGGGTATTTTCGTCATTTCGCACCTTTTCCCGGACACCGGCCCCTTTTACCACTGGACTGATCTAATGGGCCTGGGCCTTCCCTGGTGTCACTAAAGCCTTAGAAACACTATATGGCCTCCTGGCCACAGTCCGATCATCCCTATCGGAACTGCTTTTCTTTTACCGATTATAACTGTAAATTCCCATCTTCCGGAATTTTTACAGAAAAATCGGGACCTCAAATCAAAATTCTGTGACTCCTCATTCAACCCGGAATCCTTTTCTCTATCTCCCGGTATTTTCAGATATTTTATCCGGACCGGGCTGTTTTGGCCTGAAAAAGCACTCACGCGCACACTTTTTCAAAATGACCATTCTACCCCTGGTCATATTTCTAATTCTTTCATACACATAGAGACCTCATATGCACATTTCACAGTTCAGTGAAATGATCAGCATAATTTTCTCTATTTTCTGGCAAAATATGGTACTCATCGGCTACCAGCCCAATCTTTCCCATAATTACGATTTTGCCCCTGCATTCTCTTCCTGGCATCTATTCTCATCTTCTTATCCTTCATCTTAAGTTCCAGAGATTCTCTTTCAATAACTCATCCCCTAAACTCTTCGGGAGTCATTGTTAATTGAAAAGCTCGACAACCCGCCCATATCAGGTTATCTTACACAGGAGCCAGCCCATATCAAGCTTCCTGCAGAATTCGTAGGCTTAAGACTTAGGATATTCCTCATATTCCTCATTTTAAACCTAGGCGAACTGTCCCGATCTCCTAGACCAAAAATCGGGATGTTACATAAAACACATCATGAATATTAGATAGACGCGAGGGAAAGGCAACTCGATAGGCAACATCCCTAATCCTCTTTAAGATCTCAAATAGACCAATAGATCTAGGAGACAACTTCTTCGCTTTAATGGACCTTCCGATGCCTGTAGTAGGTGTGACCCTAAGAAATACATGATCACCTTCATTGAACTCCAAAGGTCTCCTCCTTCGATCCGTATAACTCTTCTACCGACTCTGTACTGCCAACAATTTTTGTCGGATAAGCTCAATTTTCTTAGCGATAGTATCCACCAACTCCGGTCCTAACACCGTTCTTTCACTCAGTTCAATCCAGCCCAGGGGTGATTGACACTTTCTTCCGTACAATGCCTCATAAGGTGCCATCTGAATACTTGCGTGGTAACTGTTATTGTATGCGAACTAAGCCAACAGCAAGTGATTGATCCAGCTTCCCTTAAATTCAATGGCACAAGCCCTCAACATATCCTCAAGTGTCTGAATGGTACGCTCTGTTTGACCATCAGTCTAAGGGTGATAAGCGGTGCTAAACTTCAATTTTGTTCCCAAAGCCATATTGACTGACTTCTAAAAGTTGGAAGTATACCTCGGATTTCGATTCGATATGATGCTCTCCGATACTCCATGAAGCCTCACTATTTCATTCATGTACAACTGACTCATTTCCTCTAAAGGCTAAGTGGTTTTGTAAGGCAAAAAGTATGCAGACTTAGTCAACCTGTCTACAACTACCCAAATGGCATCATAACCACCTAATGTCCTTGGTAATCCCACTATGAAATACATAGAAATACTATCACATTTCCACTGAAGAATCTCTAATCCCTACAATAAACCTCATTGCCCTGGTGCTCTATCTTGACTTTCTGACAAGTCAAACATCGAAGTACAAAGTTCGTCACATCTCTCTTCATCTTCGGCCACCAATATTGTTGTTTCAAGTCATGATACATCTTAGTTATGCCTGGATGTATGGCATATTTGCTCCTATGGGCTTCCTCAAGAATAGTTTTCTTAATCTCTTCATTATACGGCACACAAATTCTCTTTTGGTATATAAGTATCCCCATATCACCTAAAGTATAGTCTTGTACTGGCACATTCTCCAACTCTTCCAAAAATTTTCCCAACCGATCATCCTCTAATTGTACTGCTTTCAAGTCCTGATAGAAGCCATAGTCTCCAAGCACCGCACATAAGGTAGCATTCTTTGTAGGTACAACATGAATATCTGTCAATCCTTCTAATAAATGTTGTTCATTTAAGCTCATGCTAAACACATGCACCAACTTTCTACTTAAGGCGTCTACAACCACATTTGCCTTCCCAGGGTGATACTTAATCTCAAAGTCATAATTTTTCAAAAATTCCATCCATCGGCGTTGCCTATTGTTCAACTCTTTCTAGTCAACCAAGTATTTCAAACTCTTATGGTCACTGAACATGTCAAACTGAGATCCATATAGGTAATACCTCCAAATCTTCAATGCAAAGACTATAACCGCTAACTCCAAGTCATAGGTCAGATAATTCTCCTCATGCGGTCTCAACTGCCTCGATGCATAAGCCACTACCTTATTTTTCTGCATCAGCACACATCCAAGACCCTTCAAGGAAGTATCCGTGAACGTTACGGTACCCCTGGGGTAGGAAGAGTAAGTACTGGAGCTGTAGTCAACTTAACTTAGTCTTCAATTCTTGAAAAGCCGCCTCATATTTCTCACTCCAAATAAAAGACTGGTCTTTCTTGGTCAACTTAGTCAATGGTATAACAATATGAGAAAACCCTTGAATGAATCTTCGGTAATAGCCAGCTAGGCCTACAAAACTTCTCACTTCAGTTACTGACCTAGGAGCCTCCCACTTCAATACTGTATCAACCTTACTAGGGTCCACTGCTACTCCCTCAGCAGAGACCACATGACCTAGGAATTTCACTTCATTCAGCCAAAATTCACACTTCGATAGTTTAGCATACAATTGATGATCCCTCAAAATTCGTAATACGATATAAAGATGCTCTCGATGTTCCTCCTTACTCCTAGAGTATATCAATATATCATCGATAAAAACTACAATAAATCTATCCAAGTAAGGTCTAAAAATCTGATTCATGTAATCCATAAAGACAGCTGGAGCATTAGTCAACCCAAAAGGCATAGCTAAGAACTCGTAATGTCCATATCGAGTCCTAAAGGCAGTCTTAGGAATGTCATCAGCTTGAACTCTCAGTTGATGGTACCCTGACCTCAGATCAATCTTAGAAAACATAGATGATCCAACAAGTCATCAATTCTGGGCAACGGATACTTGTTCTTTATTGTTACCTTATTCAATTGTAGATAGTCAATGCACAGTCTCATACTACCATCCTTCTTTTTTATAAACAAAAATGGTGATCCCCATGATAAGACACTCGGTCGAATGAAACCCTTTTCAAGCAATTCCTCAAGTTGCTTCTTCAGTTCTACCAATTCAAACGGAGATATTCTATACGGTGCCTTTGATATCGGAGTTGTCCCCAGAACTAAATCAATAGAGAATTCAACCTCACACTCTGGAGGTAAACCAGACACCTCCTCTGAAAACACTTCTGGGTATTCATTGACCACCTCAATATGATCAATCCCCACTTCCGCATCTACATCAACAGAGAAGAAAACTATGAATGCTTGACACCCTTTCTTAACAGCTTTGTCCACTTGTGCAGCAGACAATAATATAGGACCCTTCGGCATCTCTACAAGCATAGTACTCATCGAAACAATCACCAATTTCCTTTTACAATCAAGAATGGCATTATTAGCTATCAACCAATCCATGCCGACAATCACATCAATGTCCTTTAAGGGCAAGCAAATCAAATCAATCGAAGACTCTCGTTCCCCAAACTTAATAGTAAGTTTTAAACATGCACGGGTGGTAATAACAGTAGCTCCCGCGGGAGTTGACACTTTTAAATCATAGAGCAAATCAGTCACATGCAATTTCAACCTCCCAGCATAATCCACAGATATGAAAGAATGAGTAGCACCAGAATCAAATAATGCATACAATTCATGGCCTTGAAGAAAGATAGTACCTCGGATCAAATTGGGAGACGTTACGGCCTCTTCTTGGGTTATCGCAAATACACGCCCTGAATGGGTAGATCTAGTGCTCTAAGGGGGTTGCCCATTCTCTGCGCAAAATTTAGCAATATGCCCCAGTTTATGACAATTGTAACACTCCCAGCACTGTCCCTAGTGCAATCGCCCAGACTTTTGACATGGGCCGCTAATACTAGGTGTAGACATCATAGACCCTCTATTTGTATTGTGGGTCCCACTCTACTGGCTCCTCTGACTATAACCCTTTTAAAAAGATCCCCTCTGATCTGGCCTTCTATAATCATGTCTCTTCTGACCACCACTCTTGTTCTTACCCAAGCCACCTGAGCTCCCCACACTAAATTGATTCCACTTCCCTACACCTCTAGTAGGCCCAAAATGATTGGGGGCCCTAACTGAAGCCTGCACCTTCTTTGCTAGGTTTACCTCTCGGGCCTTTCTAGTTATAACTCTCAGCTTGATGCACATATCTTCAAACGACTTAGGCTTATATAAAGCCAACGCCTGTTGTAGCTCTGGCTTGGCACGATACAACAATTATTGTGCCTTCTAAAGAGAGTAATTCACCTTTTCTGGTCGAGGAACATACTTAACCAATTCAATAAACTTGGTGATAAATAGGTCCTCGTGCAAATCATTTTGCTACAAAGAGTAAAACTGGAACTGTTTATCCATACGTAGTTCTTTAGGAAAGAAATGATCATATAACATCTCCTTAAAATCTTCCCAACTCATCTGTGAGGTATTTATTGGCCTCACACTGTCCCACCAGTCTCTCGCCTCATCCTCTAAATATGTAATAGCCATTTGCACCTTTAATGGTGAGATGCAAGGGATTGCTAAGAATATCGTCTCCATTCTCTTAATCCACTTCTCTGCCTCTGAGACCTCTAGTCCTCCCTTAAACTTTGGAGGGATATGCTTATGCACTTCTTTCCAAACTTTAGTGATGTCATTCAACAGTGGAGGATAAAAGACTCCTCCTGATGATTCTCCCCCAATGCTCACATGATCATGCTCTCCATCATGGCCCTCACTTGCAAAATCATTCTCCGTCTCATTATGGTTGCCTGATCCCTTATAGCCTGATCCTTGATTCTCTATCATCTTTTCTTCAAACTCTTTAACCTCTCATCAACCGCACCCAATACTGCATCTTTCATCTTTTCCATTATTGCTCCATAATCTAGTTGAGGCCTATCATGCTGAGGCCTACTACCACCAGGCGCACTTTGTCGTGATCGAGTCTGTACCATCCTCTCCCCACCTAAGGATGCAACCTACCAAAGAATCACATACAAAAATAAAGATTAACACGGAAGGTATGTGTGAATAATGTATATTGCTACTAATATGTAAGATATACAATGCCACAACCAGGAAATAACCTTGAAACTGATACCAAGTTGTAAAACTCTTCTTATAATAACAATAATTAATCACTCGAAATCATTATCATAATTGGCTATAAACTAACAAAGTTTATAAATGAGTTTATTAATTTCAAAAGAGTTAACTATGGTAGAAAAGAGCTTTACAAAGATTCCAAAATGAACACTACCATGGTTATAAAAGATTTTTCTTAATCATCCAATAACTATGATTGAAAATAGCAAATTACTCTTCCAATACTATCATCATTATCAATTCCAAACTTTTAAGAGGGGCTTTCGAGCATTGAACCCGGGTAAACAACCTCAAATACCATAACACAAACAAAATACTGAATAATACTATTAATATAGCAAAATAGTTACTGTATATCCATAAATTTCACATGCATAATACTGATAGGCCTCCAGCCTTCTACCAGCATACCATGTATAGTATGATCATCAAAATAGTAAATTGTAAAATTATAAACAAAAGTAGGCCCTATAGTGGCAATTTATATCTATTCATCACATAAACATAAAGGATGGTGCTATAGAAGTCAAATAGCACCACTATGCCTCTGGCACCTTCCCGCGAGAACCAGCAACAGAACTAACTCCTAAAAAATGTTAATAACCACGAGGTGAGACAAATGTCTCAGTAACCAATAATTCTACTCATCATGCATACTAACATGTGCTCGTGAGGTGTTAAGTAGGACAGGTAATAAAATACAAGAGATAAAAGAATAATACATTATCATAATATGATCAAACCGAAATACCATCCCAATTCCTCCCATTAAACCAACTGAACTGCCTTATACCTGCCCACTGAACCCATGGGCTAGTGATAACTACCATATGACTGGCCACTCAAAAAGCTAACCGGTCGAGTATTATGGATAGGCCAAAATCGACAGAGCACAAGACTGGACCATGGGTTCATTCCTCCTTGATAAACTGGTGGGGGTGTCGTAACCCCTCGGTAAACTAGTGGAACAAGTCCCTCGGTAGACTGATGGGACGAAAGCTAACTATCAAGCTATAATGGAGACTATACCACGTGGTAGAAAGACAACTTCATCATTCACCAATCCCAATCACTATATACATAATTATCAAGATAATCATAATAGTCAAAATATCAATCTCATGATATAACAAGTTTTTAATCTCTATTTAAACTTTCCAGATTACTTTAAGTCCCACAAGACAATTTTAAATAAAATCAGCAAATCAAAATTTTTCCAATATAATCACATCATCATCAGTATATTTATATATATATCAAATCACTAACAAACATCATATTAGCACACACAATGAGTGAAAAGTGGTTACCTCTCTCCAAAGCTAATAAAAATACCACAGATGAGGAGCATGTGTTTAGGTCACAACTCACTAGTCAATCTACATAATTTATATAAATGTGCATCAATACGTTGTTAATTTGACACAATATATACTTTTAAATAAATACTCACATCAATTTTCCTATAACATCAAATTCCTCAAACAACTCTAAAATCCCAAATTCATAATCCTTAAAGCTTCACCCAAGATTTTCAATTTTCACCTTTCAAAGTCAATCCTCAAAAATCAATTCATTTAACCCCAAAATACACTTCATTAAGTTAAAATAAATCATTGGATTCAAATTTAATAACCTCAATATCATAATTCATAATTTCTAATCAACCTCTAACTTTAATTTACTTAAATTAACCACTAACTACTCCAATTATACAAAATCCTCAAATCCCTTATATTATAATTAACACAATATACTAAACATTGAGTTTCATCATCAATCAAATTGCTAAACAAATAATAAATTTAATTTTATAAGTCCACAGTTCCCAATTTTATATCTAATTTCTAAATCTCACTCACAATATCCAAATCCTCATTTTAATATTAAATCGCATCATTCCTAGATTTCAATAACTCATTTGCACTATCAATTAACCCATAATTATTCAATTCAACCGAAATCCCCAAATTTCTCTAATTAGGGTTCTTACAAAATACCCATTTTCAATTTACAAACTCTATTCACAATCTAAACCGATTAAATATCAATTACACCTCCAATAAATATAACCCAATCATTAAACCCAAATTAAATCAACAACATTTTTATATTAAATTATCTCTACTCTCTAACATTTAAACCCTAACTCTAAACCTCTTAATAATGCAAATAGAAAAATTCTAAACTGATTAAATGTAAATATTCACTAATCTCTACCATTCTATGGTTCTTATTTGTTGAAAATTCACCCTTATTTCAAACCCTAATCCTTAAAATTATTTTCTTTCTAACATAAATTATATTTCTAAAGAACTCACTTGGTATAAAAAAATACTTAAAAAATAACTATGATAGTTAAAAGATTTTATGAGAACAAACTAGAGTTTAAATGGATCTGTCATCAATGGAGGCACTGGAGAAAAATCGCGACGCAGAGAACGAATGAAGAAGACGAAGAAGAAGAAAGGAAAAGAAATGACGGGTATGTTGTGTGTGTATGTGTGAATGTTAAAAGAAAAGGTGTGGGCCCCAATTTTATTTTGTTTTGTTTTATTTTTATTATTACTCCACCGTCCTGCTCCCTCTTTTATATTTTATATATATATATATAATATATATATTCACGTTCTCTTTCTTCTCTTTTTTTTCTTTTATTTATTTATTTGTTATTATTATTCATTCTTACTTTTTTTAATAAAAATAGTATTAATATATTTTTTTAGATAAATTCTCTTAACTTATATAATTAAATAAAAACTTTATCTACTATAAATTAATTCTTTTTAATACTACTTAAATCCTAAAATAAAAATAGGGGTGTTACAACAGTACTCATGCCAGATATTCGTGGGATTTATTCTCGCGCCTGTTATTCGTGGGTCTGGTACATGCGCCTGTTATTCATGGGTTTCGCATGTAACATCCTAATTTTTGGGTCTAGTTGAACTGGGAGGTAGTCTGATATGGGCAGGCTGCTAACCCGTAGTCCTATGGTGGTAATCTGATATGGGCGGATTATTTACCTGTATTTTGTAGGATCCGAGGGATAAGCTAAGTCCTTCAGGATTTAAAGATGAGTTAAGTCTTTAACCTACAGAATCGGGACAGTTCACCTAGGTTCAAAATGAGGAATGGGAGGAATGTCCTAAGTCTTAAGCCTAGGAATTCTGCAGGTAGCTTGATATGGGCTGGCTCCTGTGTAAGATAACCTGATACAGAGGGTTGTCGAGCCTTTCAATTAATGAGGACTCCCGAAGAGTTAAGGGATGAGTTATTGAAAGAGAATTTCTAGAACCTAGGATAAAGGATAAGAAGAAAGTGAGATAAGATAGACCCCAGAATTATGCTAAAATTCTGTGGGGTGAGATATGAAAGAAATGGACACTACTTGTGAGAGAAGTAGAGTTGTCCATGGAAAAGATGTAAAGTGACTTTTGGTCGCGACGAGTAAGTGTCTTGGTCGCGACTCATATTGGCAGAGAGGTTTGGTCGTGACGGATATGTGTGGTGTCACGACTAATAAGTAAATGAGTTTGGTTGCGACTAAAATGTACTGAGGTCGTGACTGAAAAGTGATATGGTCGCGACTAATAGTGGCAGAAAACCTTAGACGCGACTAAAATGTGTAGTGGTCGCGACGAGAAAATGTTGTAGTCGCGACTAGTGTACACAAAGATGTTAGGTCGCGACAAGAGGATATTGAGGTCGCGACTAGTGACTAAAGTGGCGCTAAGCATATGGGCCAAGAGTGGTGAAGGTCCAAGAGAGATAGTTACCCAGTTAGAGATAGACCGGAGGCAGGATATCAGATACAGGAAAGGTTATCTGGAGAACATGAGGTGGACTGATAAGGTGTACTCATGGATCCTGCAAGATGCCACATGGCATTAAAGTAATGATTCAATAAAGTAAAGATACTCGGTTGGCGCGATAACCGAGGAGACACGAAAACTGAGGAAGTGATCAGATAAGTTTGGGACTTATCTGGATGGCATTGGGAAGCGTGCAAGGTCTCTTCCAGGCGCCACATGGCTCTGGTCTGGAGAAAGCAGATAAAGCTGAGGGCACGCATTACGAGGCAGGAGACTGGACCGGTGAGTCAGCTGCTGAGGTGTCGAGGGAATTTCAGCATGTGGAAAATGTGGTGATGAGTCAGCTGCTGAGGTGTCCCCTGAGGTGGCACTGATGATGCAGTAAAAAGGAATTAAGGAAAATAGGAAAATCCAGGAAAAACCAGGACCGCAGGATCAGATGGCATGGTAATTACAGAAATGCCATTGGGAAACCTTATAAATACCCCCCCTCATTCTTGCTTCACGCATGGGTAAGGAAGTGAGAGAGAAAGATTAGAGAGAAGGAGGAGGAAAGGAAGAGAGAAAGGAGAAAAAGAAGTAAGGAAGTTCTGGCGGAGCTGGAAGCAGAATAAGGATAGTAGAGTTCTGCTAAGCTAGCCAGGTAGTAACTAATCCTAGCTTTTATGTAATGGCTTTGTGATTGATGTGCTACTGTTTGGTTGGATTGTTATCTTATATGTTATGTCTGAAGCTCTACTGCAATGCTATGATCATATGTTATTGAGTATGGAAGCACGCGGCATGCTTATCTGTACACAATCACAAGCAAGCACTGTCACACTGCATTACATATACTGTTATGATTATTACTACTGAGATTCCCCCGAATCTCATCCCCCTTGTATAACCATTTCAGGGAGGTTATGTCAAGGTAGATTTTGAGAATCCTAGGAGATGCTGTTATGCTGCTGAAATTTCGGCGGAGATAGCAGTAGTGGAGGAAGGATATGATGCGTACTGTGTACGTAGGTACTGTCTAAGGAGGCTGGTAGTGAGTGGACCTAGCCGGTTCATCCAGTCTTTCCTGGGTACTTACGTAGAATGGTAGTTCTAATGAGAGAATTACCAAATCAGTACAGCCAGTATTGCTCCCGCAGGTGTACTCTGAGGAGTCTAAGGGAGGATGTTTCATCGCACCTGCCCTTGTTTTCGTGGCTTTGAGCCGTACCGAAATGGTTAGTTACCCTCATGGACTATGTGTCTACGCCAAATAATTTGTTCTATTGAAGTCCTACGAAAAGATGAGATTTCAAAATTATCATTTTAAATTAACTTCTCTAAATAAAGGTTGCACTGGCTATTAAATTGATTTGATTAAAGATTCTTATACAATTTTATTCTTGCTAGGATCCTATAAACTGGAAATCTAGATTTATCAATAAGCTTTATTGTTCACAGTTTAACATGTTTTAATTATTTCTTTCTATATTTTTAATTATGTTTATAATAGGACGTTATTCACCGGTAGATTATTTTGGCCTCAGATAGCACCGCCAACCTTGCTCCTCTATCAAAGCAGAGAAGGCTCTCATGTTTGTTCACAACCTGTAGATGCTCCATTTAACTTATAGGCATGATTCTTGTCCTCTCTTATCTTTCTGAGATAAATAAACAATTGTATATGGTAAGGTATTTATCATTTTGGAAGGTAGAGATATATTCATATATGATAAATAATAAAATGGTTTATGCATATTTAAGATTATTATTATATTAATTACGATGTGTAAAGGCTTCCGAAATATGAGTTTTCTCATATTCTGTCCTGGTAACCCCTCAATTTTTGGGACGTGACAAAAGCCTTTTCTGATAGCATGTACCGTCACCTTGGCTCTACCATGTGGTTTTCTCTTCTGGTAAATTGTTGTGGCAGCAGGTACACAATAGTATGAGCGACAAAGGCTATAGTCCCTTTGTCTGTCATAATGAAGAGACCACCATCTTGCCAATTGTTATAATGATCAGGAGATAAACTTCTCATTCTTATTATTGCTGCCCTTACCACTTGTCACTGCAGGAGAACCCTGAAAATATGAAAGAAATTACTCAAGACAAAATACATGTTAATTTCCTTTGAAAAGAAGTGAATATTTTTTACCTCTAAACATTGAATAGCAGTGGGGAAGCCTATCATCATCATGGCTTGGTTGAGTCTATCATCTACAGCCTTATTGAGTCTAGCATCCATCTCCTAGTGCATCCTTTACAACTTCGCTTGATGTTGTGTAGTAAGTTGAGTAGTAAGTTCATCTTAAACCTTCTAGAACTTGTCTTTGGACACCATGTTTGTTGAGGCTGCACTTTTTCTTCATGATGCGGAGCTAAAAAAATCTTTTCGAATAACTCCTTTGGTGGCCCTTCTTACTCGACATGGGTGGTCAGGTCTCACAATAGTTGTATCCAAGATATCCATTCCTTTTTTATGAATGAAAGACCCTTAGTTTGCTTGTTCTTCTAGTTCATCCTATAACATACAAGTAACCAAGTTAAAATATGTAATATCCCATAATTTTCTGTACTGATTTGTATGTACAGATTGAATGAAATATATAAGCTATTTTTCAAGAAAAAGATGTGGTTATTTATGTAAAGAAAGGGATTAAATTGGAAAAGAAAGAAGATGTAAGGACTTAAGTGCAATTATAAAAAGTTTAAGGCTAGAAAGAAAAAGTAGACAAAAATATGGGGTCTTTAAGTGTAATTTTAGCCAAATAAAGGGACTTAATTGAAAAGAAGAAAAGTTTCTGGGACAAAAGTGTAATTATGAAAATCTGGACCGAAAATAGGCAAAAATAGTGATCATATTCAGATCAGCCCCATATTTCACTAGTAGATAGAGCAAGTGATGCTGGGTAATCTAGCTTAATACAGGAATTTTTCATGACTCCAGATAGCCAAAATTGATCTGATACTCTAAAAGTATAAAAAATTTCTACCGGATATCCTAGACTTCAGATATATGTGAGAAATTACAGGATGATGCGTCCTAATGGGGAGGATGTCAGGAAGCTGACAGAATACCGATAGGAGGTCTGTAGAAAAATTTATTCACAAATTAGTAAATACAGACGGGAGTGTGAGGCCTCCAGGTATCCGATAGAGAGATTTATCGATATTTGAACTGAGACTGAATGAGGTCAGATGACATCAATCAGATGCTCGTTATGACCCAAATGGATGCCTAGACACAGTAGGCCAGTGTATCTGATAAAAGGAGTCGGTGTCCAGAGATGTGTATAAACGGTGTATAATAGCTAAAAGACTCGATAAACATTGCCAGGGGAAGATTCCTAGTAATACGTGCTATAAAGGCATTGGACCCTAGGAGGCCCAATAATGGCACCATCAAAGGCCCAGTAAGACCCTTGGACTGATAAGTGGGCCAGTGTCCAGCAGAACCCCGGAAAAGTGCGAAATTACGAAAATGCCCATGTGTTGTACTAAAAGAGTAATAGATGAATGGAGGGCATTTTGGTCATTCTGGACAAGCCCAGAAGCTAATACATACACAGGTGAGGTTAACCAGAGTTAGTATATGCCCTGACAGGGTACAGAAAGGTGTAAAATGATGATTTTACCCTTAGGGTTAAGATAGTGCAAGAAAGGGCACCCAGGGGTATTTTGGTCATTTCACAGGGGATCTGTAATTGAGTTTAGACCTAGTATAAAATGTTAATGATATAAAGGACCCAAATACTAAATTTAAGGTCAGAAGACATAATATGAATTTTCAGAAAAATTGGATTCAGAAAACAGTCCAGTTTTTGAGGAAACGGACTGGGCCGGTACCGGATTGGACTGAAAATTTTCCACAGGCTTCTTGGCTCTCCTAATTTTGCCATGTGAGACATGTGAGGTATGAGGTGTCCCTTGGATGATGTCATGGTGATGATGTCATAAATGGAAAAGAAAATAAGAAATTCCAGAAAAACGGTGGCCACAAGTTCAGAGTTCTTGGAAATTACGGAAATACCATCCATCAAAACTATAAATACCCCCCTTTCCTTCATTCATCATGGCCTAGAGCTCATTTAGGAGAGAGAAGGAAGTTCTAGAGAGAGAAGGTGCAAGGAAGAAAGAAGAAAGGAAGTTCTGGCGGAGTTGAAAGCAGTATAGAGATTCTAGAGTTCTGCTAAGCTTTTGAGGTAGTAACTAATCCTAACTTTTATGTAATGGCTTTGTGATTTGTTGTTCTATTTTTTGGTTGTATTGTTGTCTTATATGTTATGCTTGAAGCTCTACTACAATGCTATGATCATATGTTATTGAGTATGGAAGCACGCAGCATACTTATCTGTACACAATCACAAGCAAGCACTGTCACTTTGTATTACATATATTGTTATGATTATTACTACTGAGATTCTCCAAATCTCATCCCCATATATAACCCATTACAGGAGAGGTTATGGCGAAGTAAATTTTGAGAATTTTAAGAGACGCCATTATGCTGCCAAAATTCTGGCAAAGTGGCAGTAATGAAGGAAGGAGCTGATACGTACTGTGTACGTAGGTACTGTCTAAGGAGGCTGAAAGTGAGTGGACCTAGCCGGTTCATCCAGTCTTTCCTGGGTACTTACGTAGAATGGTAGTTCTCACAGGAATTACTGAATCGGTACAAGATCAATTACTTTCTAGAGACGAAGCGTAGCAGTTATGCTGCCGAATTTCAGACAGGAAAGATGTAATAGAAATATAAGAATTTTGTACATGTTCTGATGTATAACAACTTATTATTTAATAATGGGTATTGTTTGGCATATTTGACTGATATGTGATGGATGTATGCATATGTATACAAAGTTGAGTGCTAGAATTTACCACTATGAACAAGTAACACGTGGTGACTTGATGATGTTTGATCCATAATTAAAAATAGTAAATGGATGAATAAATGTATGATATTTTTATGATAAATAGTAGACATACTAAGCTTTGATTTGATATATATAATGCCTCATTTAGATGTATACACATGGAGATATAAATTATCAAAGTTGGGACCAAAATGCTAGATTCAGGGGGAAAATGCTGGATGAACAGTAAAGTTGTAACATTGACCTACGTTGACTTGATCAAGGAGTGGTCAACTAGTGATTTTTCCCTGAAAGATAATTGAGTTAGCTTCATGTAGCAATTGAACCACTTCATTTAAATTTTTCTAGAATTAATTATGATTTTTCAAAGTCAGGTCACTCCTCTGGAATTTACACAATGAACAGTACTCGATAAGAGTAAAACTCTAAATTTAGAAATTGGACTTCAAGGACTTTGAAAGTGGTTCTAAATGCTACTAAATGGTCCTTAAGACGTACGAAAAATAAGGATGTTTCAAAATAACTGAAGAGCACGTAATAATATATAAATTCTTACTAGTTAAATTAATTACTTACAATCCTCTCAGCAATGATAGCATTCTCTAGAGCGATGTGCTATCCCTTCTTAACCTTCGTACCTTCCATTTTTATTAGCGAGATAGACTTTGGATGGATGCCACAGGGTCTGATGCAGCAGCTTGCTGCACAGCCTACAACTATTTTTGCATCATTTTGTTTTCTACAACACTGTAACCCCTTAAGACATGTAATTCTAGTAAATATTCTTCTTGGTTATTTCCTGATTCTTCTTACTCATAGCTTGTGAAAATGTAACAAAGTTAGATTAGTTGATTAAAAAGTATATTCATTACTAAATAAGTTAATTAAAATGTAAGTTTACACATATCATAACTTATAAATAGCATCTTCTCGCTATTGATGAAATAGTGTCCACGCTTTGTCACTAACATTAGGGTATGTGTCCTTTGGATGCTCTTCCATCTTACTTCCTCAGAGGTAGCCCTTTGCAAGGTTGGACTTAAAGTCTTTCCACTGTTTATCGCATTACTTTAAGATCCGATGCCTCATGCTTGATGTGGCAGGAATATCAAAATGTTTCTACAGTCAAGTACAAAGAACAAAAAGACTGAAGTTGTAAGAAGGGATAAAAATCATTAATAACTAAAATAGATTGGTGAAACAAAATTAGAAATGTACCAAAATGTTCTCCCAAACCATATTCTTGTCTTTTGGGTCTACTGCCCTCAAATTGGCATATGCGATGCTAATCTTAGCTCGTGCTATATGGCCGACATAACTGTTAAGCAATACCCCATTTTTACCTATTGGCTTGATGTCATAATCAAACTCCACCAGTAATTTCATGGGTCGTGTCCCCTCATCTGTCTTAGCTACCTGTTTCATACGAGTCAGGCCTCTGCCTATTTTCTTGCCTTGCTGACAAGAACCTTACTTACTAGAACCATCCTGACCTAAACCGTCCATGTCCTATTCAAAAAATATAAATAAAGATAAGAATAAAAAATAGTAATCATGCAATCAATTTATTTATCAAATAAACATTAATTACACATAATAAACTAATTTTTTACTAGTTGGTATCTACCCAAATTCCTTCACAGGGATAATAAACAATCCTAAATAATAATCAAATCCATCAAACTTGCCGATCAAGTTTCTTGTTAACCAAATAACTTAATGTATAACTTTCTTAAATAATACTCGCATTGCTAAAAAACACAAGAAATACCAAACACAATGAAAAATTAGCAATTTATTAACAACAAAAGATATTGTTTGAACAAATAGAACTTAATGAATAAGCAAGCACTATACAAAATTGGCAATGTATTGAACAAATAGGAACCAATATATTAAATAAGCCTATTAACAACAAAAACGTCCAATAATAATGTGTTGTTTTTTTAAATTTGCAAAGACACACTCATAAACAAATAGGAACTAATGTAACAATCCAAACACTACAAAAATTAAGTCTTTAATAAAGGAACATAGCCCATATGATTTTATAAACAACAAACAACTGAAGAATTCAAGAAAGACACTTGCAAATTCAAAAAATTTGCAAAAACACACATACAAACAAATAAGAACCAATGTAACAAACTAACACTACAAAAATCAAGTCTCCAATACGAGTGTGATAGCCCATATGATGTATTACACTTTATAAACAACAAACAACTGAATAAGCAAGAAAAATGAGCAAATGAAGAAGTTAAATGGTGACTTATGGCTTTCACGATGGAGAACGACAATGGAAACAACTGAGAATGATATTAACGACGGAGATGGCCACCGAAAATAGGGAAAAAGGTCAAAAAATGACCTTCGTCTAAGTTTATCGTGGTGGGGCAGAGAAACAGGATCATAAATGTCTGTGGAAAAGTGAAAGAAAAACTGAAATCGCGTCAGGGTTTTTGAAATTTTGAGAACTTGTAACGGTTGTTTTTCATAAAATCGCCGTTAAAAGTCCCACTTAAATGCTTTTCAAGGCAGTTTTATAAAATTGCCATTAAAAGTACTTATCACGACTAGTTTTCATAAAATCGCCGTGATAAGTAGTTATTACGGCTTTTTTTTGAACGCTTTGATAACTTTTACTCTAACCAAGTATTTTTTAACTCGGTTGGACTATTTTTAAAATGCAGTTTTATGAAAAACTATCATTAAAACTAGGTTTTTATAGGGCCAAAACCTTCTTTGATAGTATGTACCGTCACCTTTGCTTTGCTATATGGAATTCTCTTCTGGTGAATTGTTATGGCGGCCACGTATAATGTACCATGAGCTATAAGGGTTTTAGTCCCTTTGTCTGTCAAAATAAAGAAACCCCATTCTTCACATCATCATCATGGCTTGGTTGAGTCTGGCATCCATAACCTCATTGAGTCTGGCATCAACAACTTGCTGGAGTTGGCATCCATTTCCTCACGCATCCTTTGTAACTCCATTTGATGTTGTGCAGTAAGTTGAGCAATAAGTTCATATTTAACCTTTTGGAGCTCTTCTCTGGACACCATGTCTACAGAGGCTGCAATTCTTCGTGATGCAGAGCTAAAAAACTCTTTTTGGATAACTCCTTTAAGGACCCCTCTTACTCTACTGGGGTGGTTAGGCCTCTTAATAGCTGCCTCCAAGATATCCATTCTTTTTTCAGGAACGAAAGACCTTGGGGTTACTTGTTCCTCCAGCGCATCCTATAACATACAAGTAACCAATTTAAAATAACTAAAGAGCACGTAATGATCTATAAATTTTTACTATTTATATTAATTACTTACAATCCTCTTAGCAACAGTAGCAACCTCTGGAGTGATTTACTATCCCTTCTTAACCCTCCCCGCCTTCTATTTTTGTTAACAAGATAGGCGTTGGACGGATTGGCTGACTCCAATAAGGTCTAATACAGTAGCTTATTGCTCAGCCTGCAACTGCTCTTCCATCATTTTGCTTGCTAGACCACTGTAACCCCTTGAGACATGTAATGTGAAACATCCTCCTTTAACCTCCTCAGAGTGTTGGAAATTGTGCCCTAGGGGCCAATCATTGTATCAGGTTATCACATTATTTTCATGTTTACTGTGATGACCATCCTTAGATAACTCGTGATCTTATCCTAAATGTCCCTGGTCGGTCATCTATGCAGGAGCAGAGATAAAATAAGACCAGTATGACTTTGAAGATGTATAGAGATATAAATCAAAGTCATAAGCACATGTAAGAGTACATGGTGTTGGACCGACCCGCTATGAGAGAGCTGCATGGGTTAAGTCATAAGCTTCTCTCATATACAAGCCATGTCACTATGCCCTTTGACCTGAGATCATCATGGATTCCTACATGACGAACGCTCAGCTTTGACCTAGTCAAAAGTCACTTTTGACCGAGTGATCATAAAGGCTATGCTCGGGCTTAGTGGTTTTTCATGCCGAGGAATGTGAATGGTCAAGATGGAATTTGTCCCTCACATTCGTAGAGAGATATTACTGGGCCCCTCGATGAGTGAGTCTGAGAAATGTATGGTCATACTGGAATGGAAGGGTAGTTCCATTTCTATATTCAGACTACTCAGGGATCGAGAAAATAATTGTCAGGAATAGGAGGATGACGTTCACCATGCCTCATCCATGATCGAAATATCGTGTGACAAAAGGGACGTGATATGGTTGTATGAAAGGTAACATCGTTTATCGATCCTCATATGTTTTGGGTAGTTGTAATGCCTTGCTAGAGACCTCTTACGACTTGTGGGTCAGTATAGTAACTGGGCCACTGCCAACTTTATATGGGCCTACAGGGTCGCACACAAAATAGCTCAATACGAACTATGATGTCCAGATTCATTGAATCTAAGAGATGTCTAGATTCAATGAATAATCTAGGGTGGATATATATTTTATATATATATAAATTTGTAAATATATATTATATATAATATAAGAGATATTTGTAAGATTTAATTTATAAGGATAAATTAAATCTCTATCACTTTTGAATTTGAATTTAAATGGATATGATCTATTTGAATTTGAAATTCAAATTGATAAGATATCTCAAATTTGATTTATGAGAATAAATCAAATATAATTCTGTCTTATCTTTATTTTAAATTAAATAAATAGGTAAATTAAATCTATGGGACGGATTTAATATAAACTATATTTATTTAATTAGTTTCTTATTAAATTATGCAATATATGATATTGTATTAATTCAGAATTAATATAAGATTAATTCTGAAGCCCGGCCCTATTAGAAACCCGATAGTTTCCTTTATATTTAACATTAGGGGCTAGGGTTTTAGACATCTCTACACACACATTCAGACGTGAGAAAAGGGGGCAGGGAGAGTGCAAAAGGTTTGCAGATAAGAAACTGTCGAAATAGAGACGGTGAGGACGGAATCTCCAGAAAGCCCTAAAGGGACAAGAGGGGCTAGCACGTCATTCGCGATTGGAACGCTGTTCGTGTGGATACCGTTAGAGGAAGCCGATCTGAGCTGTCGACTTCTTACGATCAACGAGACACGAAGCAAGGTCGCGACCTATAAAAACTGAGGTCGCGACCATACGGGCATCTGAACGTCAGAAATCCGAAAAGAGGAGACAGGTCGCGACTTGAAGCTGACGAGGTCGCGACTACAAACTCCAGAGACGTCCGGTCACGACTAGAAGAAGAGTAGGTCACGACTAACAACTCCAGAGGCGACAGGTCGCGACTAGAAGTTGAGGAGGTCGCGACTTAAAGTTCTAGAGGCGAGGAGTCGCGACTAGTGGACACTGAGGTCGCGACCAAAGCTCGAATACCGAAGGTAACACTTCTTTCTCCTTGACTTAAACACATTCGGTAGATCCTGGCTGGGAATGGAAAAATTTTTAAAGTTAATTTTCGCTGCGTGTCTTCCAATTCCCTTCACAGAGTACACTTGCGGAAGCAATATTAGCTTAACTTAAGTTCAGAGATTGAACTTTTACTCTTAAGTTCCTCATTCTGGACCTTTATTTTGAGCACTGATTAATCTCATTCTACACATCCAAATGAGGCTTATTACCTATCCACAGAATGCCCCAGATGTGTACTATCGGCTCACTAAATCTTGTAGCCAGACTCCTCTGTTTACTAGGTCAAACTGAGGTCAGAACACTGCTGCCTCAGGACCTGCGAATTTCCCTTTAATTTACCATACATAAATTGAATATGCCAAACAATATTTATCATTGAATAACGTAATGTCATACAGCAAGGCATACACAACAAGACATATACATAATCTTTCTATCTCTATTACATCTCTTTCTGCCTAAACTCCGGCAGCATAACCGCTACGCTTCATCTGTACAAAGAACTGAACTGTACTGATTCGGTAATCCCCTCATGAGAACTACCATTCTACGTAGTACCCAGGAAAGAATAGATGAACCGCTAGGTCCACTCACTTCTAGCCTCCTTAGACAGCACTACGTACACAGTATTTATCATATACTGATGTTCAGTCTTTACTTCGGCAGCATAACGGCGTCTCTTAGCATTCTCAAAATCCACTTCAGCATAACCTCCCTGTAATGGGTTATGTATGGGGATGAGATTCGGGGGAATCTCAGTACCAACAATCATAACAATATATGTAATGCAGTGTGACAGTGCTTGCTTGTGATTGTGTACAGATAAGTATGCTGCGTGCTTCCATACTCAATAACATATGATCATAGCATTGCAGTAGAGCTGCAGACATAACAAATACGACAACAATCCAACCAAACAACAGCACATCAAATCACAAAGCCATTACATAAAAGCTAGGATTAGTTACTACCTGGCTAGCTTAGCAGAACTCCACTATCCTTATTCTGCTTCCAGCTCCGCCATAACTTCCTTTCTTCCTTTCCTCCTTTCTCTCTTCCTTTCCTTCTCCCTTTCTCTCTTCTTTCTCTCTCTTCTCCTCTCCATGCGTGAATCCAAATGAAGGCAAGGGGGTATTTATAACCTCCTCCAATGGCATTTTCATAGTTTCTATGAACTCTGATCTTGTGGTCCTGGTTTTTCCTGGAATTTCCTATTTTTCTTAATTTCCTTTTACTGTATCATCGGGACACCTCAGCATGCCACCTCAGAGGACACCTCATCGTCACATTTTGCACATGCTAAAAATCCTGGACACCTCAGCATGCTGACTCATCAGGCTGACTCACCGGTCCAGAGTCCTGCCTCGTAATACGTATCCTCAGCTTTATCTACTTTCTCCAGACTAATGCCATGTGGCGCCTGGAAGAGACCTTGCACTCTTCCCAATGCTATCCAGATAAGTCCCAGACTTATCTGATCACCTCCTCAGTTTTCGTGTCAACCGAGTAACTTTACTCTACTGAAAGGTCACTGAATCATGCTCTAATGCCAGGTGTCATCTTGTGGGTCCCATGAGTACAACTTATCAGTCTACCTCATGGTTTCCAAATAACCTTTCCTGTATCTGACCTCTTTCCCCAGTTCTATCTCTAACCGGGTAACTATCTCATTTGGACCTTCACTACTCTTGGCCCATACGCTTGGCACTACTTTAGCCACTAGTCGCGACCTATCCATCATCTCATCGCAACATAACACCTTCTGTGTTCATTAGTCGTGACCACAACATCCTTTAGTCGCGACCATAACAGTCTTTCGTCGCGACCACATCACTTTTTAGTCTCAACCAGGCTCATTCTACTCATTAGTCGCGACACCACATACATATCCGTCACGACCAATCCTCTCTGCCAATATTCGTCGCGACCATAATATACTCTCGTCGCGACCAACTTCTTTATCATCGCGACCTAACCGGTCAACTCTTGAACCTTTGACCTTTACATCATCCCCAAATGGCCATTTACCCCTTTGGGACTTCCACTGTTTACACATAAGTCCCCGTACCTTTACTTACTCGCAGCTCAGTCCCTAAAACTCTTTGCGTTCCTCTGGGACTTCTGCTCAAAGGGGGTCTAGTACCCTCTTAATCTTAGGCTATTTCTGCATCTCTAGGCCTGAAAATTGGGATGTTACATAATGCTGGTACACAGTCTTCTTAGCTATTTCCTTATTCTTCTTACTCATAGCTTATGAAAATAAAACAAAGTTAGACTAGTTAATTAAAATGTACATTCATTACTAACTAAGTTAATTAAAATATAAGTTTAGACATATCGAACCTTATAAGTAGCATGCCATTGATGAAACAATATCCACGCTTCGTGACTAACATTAGGGTACGTGTTCTTTATATGCTCTCCTATCTTACTTCCTTGGAGGTAGTCCTTTACAATGTTGGACTTAAAGTCTCTCCACCATTCATCGCATTGCTTCAAGATCCGATGCCTCATGTTTGCTATGGCAGGGATATCAAAATGTTTCTACAGTCAAGTATAAAGAACAAATAAATTGAAGATGTAATAAGGGAAAAAATCATTAATAACTAAAATAGATAGATGAAAAGTAGAATTTGAAATGTATCAAAATGTCCTCCCAAACTATATCATTGTCTTTCGGGTCTACCGCCCTCCAATTGGCATACGCGATGCTAATCTTAAAGTGATATGACCGACATAGCTACTAAGCAATGCCCCATTTTTACTTATTGTCTTCATGTTATAATCAAACTCCACCGATAACTTCGTAGGATGTGTCCCCTCGTCTATCTTAGTCACCCGTTTCATATGGGTTGGGCCTTTACTTCTTTTCTTACCTTGTTGACTAGAATCATCATGACTTGAATCGTCTATGTCCTATTCACAAAACAATAAATAAAGGTAAGAATAAGAAATAGTAATCATGCAATCAATTTAGTAATCAAATAAATATTTATTACACACAATAAACTAATTTCTTACTAGTTGGTATCCACCCAAATTCCTTTACAATGGCCATCCCTAACAGTATATTCATCATCTACCAAATCAAACTGTTGTTTTAGGTCGAGTAATTGTGAAATGTGGGATTTCGTTAAGGTTGAACCCTAAGTTACTGTCATCACCACCAATACTTGCCTTTTACCTAGAGCACAATGGAAAGATTTTTATTTGTTGGATTGGTGACATAAAACACTTGTATTGCTTGACTTGCTAAGATGAATGGCTTATATAGGTATCTAACTCTTTGAAGATCGACTGAAATAAATTAAAAATTTTCGTCTACTTGTACAATATTACTATTAACCCACTTACATTTGAAGACCAGAACTTTAAAATTAGTGTAAGTAACCTCCCAAATCTCTTCAATCAAGTAACCTCCCAAATCTCTTCAATCACTAGATAATATGGCATGGATGCCAATTTTGTCCTTTTATCTTTTGAACTAGCAAAATGCATTACTTCAGCTACAACTATCACCCCACTATTTTACATAGTACTTTTATCATCTTGGCTTTTGTGTAATAAGAATAACCATTTATGTCATATCCTGCCCAACACATAACCTCAAAATGAGGCCTTGCAACTAGCCTTTATATTATCTTAGAAGGATTGTTATCCTTTAACACTTCTTGCTTAAACCATTCTGTAAAAGACCTATTATGCTTATTATCTAGTTGCATATCGGTCTATTTTGAGTTCATATTCCTGAGCATATACTTGTGAACATCTAACTAAGGTAGAACTTCATCATTATTGTTCAAAATGTGAAGATGTGTTTCATCACCACTTCGTGAGGCATGGACTTCACTTTAGCACCCTAAATTCCCTTGCTTTTCTCCCCTAATCATGCCGAGATTGAGAAAGTCCATATGCATTTACCCAACAAGATAAGAGCTACAAAACTCAATTGCCTCAGCTACATATCTCTCAACAATTGATGCCTCGGGCCAATAAGAATTTTTAGAATACCCTTTAAGGATTTTCATGTATCTCTCAAACGGGTACATCTACCTTAAACACATAAGGCCACAAAGTCTAATCTCATGTACCATGTAAGCTATCAAACCATAATGTCAAAAACTGCTGGATGGAACACTACTAAAAGTAACACTTATCACGGCGTTACTTTACGGCGGCTATAGGAAAAACCATCGTTAAAAAAAAGCAGTGATATTTTTGTAAATAAGTTTAGTTTTAAAAACTTTTAACCGCAGTTTTTATAAAAACTATCGTTAAAAGTCTTCAGGAAGACTTTTAAAGGCAGTTTTTTAAAAAACTGCCATAAAAAGTCCCCACAAAATTTTAAAAATTATAAACCCGATTGCAGTTTCAGTTTCACTTTTCACAGCCTTCTGTGGTCTCATTTCTCTTCCCTACCACCACAGACTTTGACGAAGGTCATTTTTCAGCATTTTCCCCTTAGTTTTAGTGCCCATCTCAGTTGTTAATATCGTTATCCATCATCTCTATCCTGAAAATCATAAGTCACCCTTTAACTTCTTCATTTGCTTATTTTTCTTACTTTTTCTCCAAATTTATAACTTTTTCTCCATATTTGTAACTTTTTCACCAGATCTTCAACTTTTTAGTGAGGCTGAGATTGTGACTAATAGTGGGTGATGGCAGATGGACTGTGTTGGAAGGAGCTCGAAGAGATTTAATAAAATAATTTTATGCTTTTGATAAGAGTGACCGAGGTGACTGATGGTGGGTGTAGGCCGAGGAAAACAAAAAAAAATTCAAACAATTAATGGCGATTTTTTTAAAATAGCCATGAAAGATTGCCTTTAACGGCGGTTATAAAACAATAAATTAAAAGGTAGACTTAAAACAGTGGTGGAATTCACGGCGCTCCCAAAACTGCCATGAAAAGTCACTTTTAACCGCCGTTATAAGCCTTTTTTTCTAATACTGTAAGTCTATCTCCAACTGGTAGAGGATAACATAACCTTCATTTTTCAATTTATCTAACTCAGCTAGATCAATCACTTTGCTGCAAACATCATTGAAGAACATACAAAGTTTAGTAATAGTACTCCTCACATCATCTTTCACAATTCCTCAAATAGCCACTAGTAGTAATTGTTACATCAACATGTGGCAATCATGGGGACTTCATATCAGTTATCTTCAAATCTTGCATTAAAAAAAGCTTTCTAAAATTCGATGAATACCTTTATGGAACCTTAATACCATGTAAATACTCACATATGTTTAGTTTTTCATATTTGGATAATGTGTGCTGCTGGATACAAATAAATTCTCTTACTACCCTTTATTTATTGTCGATGTAGAGCTGCTCTTATTCCTATTTCAGCTAAGTCTGATCTAGCATTGACCATGTCCTCACTCTTTCTACTTATATACAAAAGCATGCCAATAAAGCTCTCATACACGTTTTTCTCTACATGCATGACATCTAGACTGTGTCTCACTTTAAAACTTCACCAATATGGAAGATCAAAGAAGATTGGTCTCTTTTTCCATATATTCCTTTCAACTTCCTTCTTCTTAATATTTTTACCCAAGATAACATGAGCCCCCCGCAAACATTGATACATTTCTTCTCCAGTTAAAGGTACTGGAGCAATTTCACATTTATGTGAACCATTAAATGCCTTCTTCAATTTACACTATGGGTGTGTCGACTAAGAAACTTTTTATGAGAAAGGTAGACTATTTTCTTTCTATGTTTGAGTTGATGTAGTTAGTGCCTTCTTCACATATGGGACATATTTTATGCTCTTTAACACTATAACCTGACAAATTTTCATACGCTGAGAAGTCATTTATCGTACGAATAGTTGAATCTCTCTTGTTTATATGCCTCAAACACATCAACACCTCCCTCCCAGAATTTCTTCATATCCTCAATCAAAGGTTCCAAGTATATATAGATATTGCTTCCTGGCTATTTTGGCCCTAAGATCATTAAAGACAACATGATATATCTTTGCTTCATACACAACGAGGGAGGCAAGTTGTAAATCACAATGAAAACTGGCCAAACACTATGTGAGATTACCATACAGATTGATCATGTCTGTACATAACCCAAGTTGAAGATTTTTTTGCTCACAACCAAATTCAGAAAAATTTTGATCTATTGTCTTCTATTGAGGAGAATCAGCTGGGTAACTAAGTTGTCTATCGTTTATTTTCCCATCGACATGCTCTCTCAAGTTCTTTACTTCTATAGTGTTAGCAAACAAACACTTAAACTATGGTCTTATTGAAAGATACCACAACACCTTTGAAGTAGAGTCTTTAGACATCTTACCACAATCACCACCGTCTTTCTTCACTTTGTATCTTGAAGTGCCATATTTAGGACAATTATTCAACCCTTCATACTCATTTCTATATAGTATGCAGTCATTTGGGCACTCATATATATTCTTATAGGACAAACCCATTGGACACAACATTTTCTTTGGCTAATACATTCTTTTGGAAGTGTATTGCCTATAGAAAGAGCATCACTTAACAACTCAAGTAATTCCGTCAAACTAGAATCGGTCCAACCATTTCTCGATTTCAAATTCATCAATCGTAACATAAATTTTAACCTTGTGTACTCATCTTTACTCCTCGAGTACAATGGCGTATCAGCATCACTTAACAAACTTTCACATATCGAAGAAAACTATGGAAATGACTCGGCTCTAATATCACGAAACATATCCGAAATTATATCCCCAAAGTTATTGTTCATAACTTCCTTATTTCTACAAAATGGAGTCCTTCCGTGCCAAACCCAATTTTTATATTTTAAATTTATCCCATCACATAGAAGATGCTCTCTTATATCAGGAATAAACAATCGATTATAGTTTAAACAGTTGACACATGGATAGAAATACAACCCATCACTTTTCTTATAAACATTCATCTCAACAAATTCAATAAATCTTTTTACCTCATCTTCATATTCTTTAGTAGTTATCCTAACTTTCATCCAACTATGATCCATTATTCTACATCATCATTTAGCATAGTTGTCAAACTAAAGGAAATATGCTGGCCTTTTATATTTTATAAAAATTTTGGCAGAGTTTCTCTTAAATATAAATAATCCTAAATGATAATCAAATCCATCAAACTTGCCAATCAAGTTTCTTGTTAACTAAAGTTTTTAACTTAATTTATAACTTTCCTAAATAATACGAACATTACTCAAACAAAAAATAACACAAAAATACCAAACACTACAAAAAATTCACAATGTATTAACAACAAAAAGTATTGAATAAATAAATTGGATTTATTAAAGGCTTTATATATCTTCCATGTTTAAAAATTTATTTTCAAAAACTCAATAAATAATGTATTTTAATTTCATCAAGTGGAATTTATTCCCAAAAAAAAAGATATTTAATTATACGTCAAGATTTCATTTTAATTATGAAATCCCCACCTTCTATTCAATTCAAATTACTATTTCAAATATAATATTAAAGAAAAAGGGACGTAGCTTCAAAAGAATGGTTATCTATCTATGTATCATTTCTCAAATAAAAGATAGATTCTTTGTTATTTTTCAACAATATACCCCAAGAACTTCATATATGAGACCCACACCTTCAAAACTATGAGCATGCAAGCCTATAGAACAAATATCTCACCTACTCGTGAAATTTTGCTACACGACACAAGCATTCAGTTTTCTACTCATGGAAGAAATATAAAGTCTTTAATATGCTCTCTTATACCAACGTAACAATCCAAAATTATAAAAATCAAGTCTTTAATACAAAGAAGATAACACATATGATCTATTATAGTTTATAAACAATAAACAACAAAAAAACAAGAAAAATAAGCCAATGACTAAGTTAAACAGTAACTTACGGCGAGTACGACGATGAAAGATTGAGAACGATGGAGATAAGTACCGAAAATAGGAGAAAAATACCAAAAATGACCTTCATTGACGTCCGCGCATGTTGCAAAATCGATTCAGCTCACTAGGTAACTTTATGCTTCAGTCTTCCATTCAGCATGTTGCAATGTTGGAACTTTTACCTGAATGAGCCAAGTTTAAGTACATAAGCCTCTGTAGTCTATATATATACTCCTGTAAGTCGCATATCCTCTTTAGATGTCCACGCATGAGTTATATATTTTGATCTTTATTTTTGTATTTATGTTATTCATTTTAGTCATTTATTATTTTTTTGTAATTTTTATATTTATTAAATTATAATTTTTATGAATTAATAATTATTATATGAGTAATTGAAGTTTTGATATAACATTAAATACTCATTAAGGGAATATGGTCATTTGTATCTTTTCCTACATAATTTTTTATCACTTTTAACCAATCAAATATAAATTTTCCTATCAAATCGGTTTCTTTTTCAATGGAAACTAAACATCTATTTAATCGGTATTTTTCCATAACATTCTTTTCCTTTCCATTTAATTCCTTTTTATTCTATCCTGAAATTTAATCAAACGGCCGTAAGTCATCCGTATAATTTATTCCATCTTTCTCAAACACGCACACATATGTATTCAATAACAATTGTATGAAACTATTGCCTTACCAGTACAGGTAACCATATATGGTGATTCATGAGACTCAGACTTTACCCGCCAGCATCAGATTAAGATCAGCCTTACAAGACCTTAAATTGAAAGGCATTTCAATTCCAAAACGAATCAACATTCGGATTGTTGTCGTCTCGCTATTACAATTCCTTTAACTGTGTTGTCTCCATAAATTAAAGTATTGTTTCATAACAATAATTGCCCAAAATTTAGATATTGATTGTTATTAAAAAATATAATTTAAGATGATGAATGTATTAAAAATTATTTTAGAATAATAATAAGTGTTACTATAAACATATTTTAGGGATTAAGTGTATAAAAAAATATTTTAAAATATTATGTGTTATTAAAAAATATAGTATTAAATATATTAAAAATTATTTTAAAATAATGAGCGATCATCAAAAAATACTTCAAAATCTTAGTTGCTATCTAATTTTATTATATTTTTATAAAAATAAATAAACAAGATAAACAAAAAATAATGAAAAAAATTCTCATCATCCCTTCAAACGAAGCGTTGGAAGGCATGAACATTCCCTGTTGATAGATGCGCTGAGCTGGATAATAAGACAGGATACGACGACTCCATCACGTGGCCGTTTCCCCTCAATCAAATACTATCAACTAGCATTAAGTAGACACAAAAGTTAACCTAGACAGAAAGCCTCGTCTTTTTCTGCTAGCTAGCTACCGCCTCTATCTCGCGCATCACAGTGATTCCTTCACAAATCAAATCCTGATTGACAAGCCCATTCGAAAGAACACTCTGATTGTAGCACACAGGAGAAAGGAGAAGGAGGAGGAGAAGGACTTCATATTCACCTAGCTTCTCTCCCTCTCCGATTCCGATCCTGTCCAAACGGAAGAAGGAGAAGAATTTCATTTTTCGGTCCTGTAATTCGACTCATTGCTGCTCGGGAGAGATCTTGGAGCCGCGTGATTAGGCAAGTAAGAATCTTTCTTTCGTTTTCGACTCGTTCATGCATTGGTATGTACGAGCTAGTTCTTTTTAATTGACTTGCTGCTTCTGTTCGAAGGCATGGAGGTTCATCCTAATTCGCAGCTGATTTGGGCTTAAGAACCCCTTAAATGGAATCGAAAATGTCCATTTTCTCTCGTTACCCTCCCCCAAGTATTTTATTTATAGTTCCGTTCCTGTTCATATGATTAGATTATTGCTTTTGATGATCGTGCATTGGTCGGCCGCTTTAGGGAAAGATAAGATGGGTTTCGAAATAGCATGTTATAGCCCAGAAATTATGTGTAATTTTCGTATATTTTGGTCTACTTAATATGGCAAAATTTATCATGCATCTGAATGCCATTGTAAGTATTCCTATATTTTCCGCTATATTCTTGAACAGTGGCCATTTAATGGATTTGATTTTGTGTGTTCCGTTTAGCTTCGGACTTTACTGCAACCTAGTTTCGGCCTCTGCAAAAACTAAAATTAGTCCTAGTTCTTTGAATATTTTTTTCCTTCGGACAAATATAGGTGAACAAAAAAAAAAGCTTGCTTGACATTTGATTCACGGTAAGCTGATTGTTAGTATGACTTTTTTGTAGCAAAGAAAAAGTGTGAGAAGGTCAAGGGCCGCAACCTCTGCAAAACACAATGAGTTCTGTTCACCTTTGTCTTAATTATTCAACTTTTCAATCATCATGCAATGTTCGGAAGTTTTTCAATATAGATAGACAGAGCATATCAGCCAGGGAAAAGAAAGCTACTCGAATTAGTTGTCAGAGGGTTGTGACTGCATGTCTTAATGTGGGTGTTGAGGCGCCAAATAATGCTGAGAAGATATCATTGGGAAAGACTAAGGAGGTGATTGAGTCAGAAGCGAAGTTTTTGGTTGGAACGTATGCAAGAACTCCAGTCGTGCTTGTGCGTGGTAAAGGGTGCAAGTTGTATGATATTGAAGGCAAAGAATATTTAGATTTGAATTCTGGGATTGCAGTTAATGCACTAGGGCATGGGGATCCAGACTGGCTGAAGGCGGTAAATGACCAAGCCAATACACTTACTCATGTCAGCAATGTGTACTATTCAGTCCCGCAGGTATGGGCATGCCAGGATTGATCTGCTTGTATTTGAAACAAACTGTCTTAAGTTTCTGAGAAAGCATGGAAATAACATTAACTGCAATTAATTTCTTAAGTTGTCAAAATTGAGATGTGGTCTTAGAAAAATGTTAACCGAGAAATAATGCTGCTACTTTTATTTTTTATTATAAACATTTTCAAACTTGATGCTTCCTCCTTGTATTGATTTTCATTATTTTAGGGGGGTATTTAGGGTTGGAGATCATCTTTTGGTCAGAGTTTGAGCTGTAAAGGTGTCAGAAGTGTTAATATCATTCATTACCCTATGTTGAGTATATTGTGTGTAAATTGTTACTTAAGTTTGTGTAGAGATTCTAGAAGTGCTTCACTGCACTCACAACGGCAAACGTTAAGCCAAATAGAAGGAATCATTATCACTATAATATACATAGAAGTTGTAGGAAATTCTATTCGCAAACCATGAACAGTGTGGTGCATCTTAGACTCCACGGAAATTCTTAGGACCCACTTTGGTTGATAAAAAAATCACACAGCTTTGAGCTTTGGAAAGGTATGAAAAGGGAAGGACTGTGAATGGCAAGAAAATTCTAAATTTCAGTGGTTGAACTTACTTGTGGATGACAATCCCTAATAACTATTGTGACAGGTAAATTTCTGAGGTTTGCAATTCAGTATACTAATGTACCATCTGTGAGTGGCCTGAAATTCAGTACTCATAATACTTTGGTTAACTTAGAAATTTGTGCAATGTTTACATAAGAATCCTGTATTTCTGTATGACAAAGTTTTCTTAGAATTGTAGATATAAAATAGTAAACTAAATAAAGCATCATATAAATAGTAGTACAGTTTGTCTAGAAGGGGTAAAACAACCTGTTTATAATCCTACTTGGCCCTCCATTAGTATCATAGTTATGTCCTTGTTTAGGGTTTGAGATTTAGTTTTGTTACTTTGTTTATTAAGCTGTTACTCTAGTTTAGTTGAGTTCGTGTCTTGTGTTTTATGTTGGCACAATAAGGTTTTGAACTTCTTATCAATTCCATAATTAGTTTGACATTGGTGCAGGTAGAACTTGCAAAGAGTCTAGTAGCTCTTTCTTTTGCTGACCGTGTATTTTTTGCTAATTCTGGAACTGAAGCAAATGAAGCAGCAATTAAATTTGCAAGGAAATATCAAAGACACACATGTGCTGATGGAATAGAGCCAGCCACAGAGTTTATAGCTTTTAGCAATTGCTTTCATGGAAGAACCTTGGGTTCACTTGCTTTGACAAGCAAAGAGCAGTACAGAGCACCATTTGAACCTGTTATGCCTGGAGTGACTTTTCTAGAGTATGGAAATGCCCAGTCAGCAGTAGATGTAATTCGCCAGGGTAAGATTGCTGCAGTTTTTGTGGAACCTATCCAAGGAGAAGGAGGAATATACAGTGCTACAAAAGAATTTCTGGAGTCTCTGCGAAATGCCTGTGATGAGACTGGGACTCTTCTTGTGTTTGATGAGGTATACATATTGTAAATCTTCTTGCATAGAAGTAATTAAATGCATTTCTTGTTAGCTAATTTTGGGGAACAGCCGTATACTTATGCAAGTAAGGTGGAGTCCCACCCCAAAAACGGCTTTTTCCTCAATTGAATCAGATAGTTTAGTTTAATTTACCTTTATTGCCCTGTTATATCACTTCTGAGGACATAATCACTTGAACTCCACCATCCCCCAACATATTTATATATACACATATATATAGAGAGAGAGAGGGAAGATTGCTTACAGTAAATTTGCATAGATTTTGTATAACAACTTATTTATACAGTGCCGTCATTTTATTTTTTGCCTGAGGAAATTATATGGTACCGTCATATGATTGGTTATTCCATTTTTAATTTTCTAGGTTCAATGTGGTCTAGGCCGATCAGGATATCTTTGGGCCCATGAAGCTTATGGTGTCTTTCCAGATATCATGACACTAGCCAAACCACTTGCTGGCGGTCTGCCTATTGGAGCAGTCTTGGTAACTGAGAAAGTTGCTTCTGCTATAAAATATGGTGACCATGGAAGCACCTTTGCTGGAGGTCCTGTTGTTTGTAATGCTGCTCTTGCTGTATTGAACAAAATATCAAAAGCTGATTTCCTGGCTTCAGTCTCTAAGAAAGGTTCCTTCTTCAAAGACCTTCTAAAACAAAAGTTGGGAGGAAACCGGCACGTGAGAGAAATTCGTGGTGTTGGGTTAATTATAGGAATTGATTTAGATGTTCCTGCTTCACCCCTTGTTGATGCATGCCGAGATTCTGGTCTTCTAGTTTTAACAGCTGGAAAAGGAAATGTTGTCAGGCTTGTTCCTCCACTAATTATCATAGAACAAGAGCTTGAGCTTGCAGCTGAAATTCTGCACCAAACTTTGCCTGTTCTTGATCAGACCAATCAAAACTAGGGGTAAGAGATATAGCCTTCCGATTTGCAAATTGCAATTGGTATTTTGATTTTATGTACTTTTCAAATTGACACATAGTTTAAGACTTGGACAAGAAAGTACGAACTTTCTTGCATGAAGTTCTTGCTTAGTATTCAAGAATATTAGGGCTAGGCTTATGTTTTTCCTCGTATATATTGATGTGTATAGTGCAATAACACCTCAAGTATCCAAGTATTAAATATTAATATCATTTACATAAACAATATTAGTATATTATTCCTCTGGCCTTAAATATGAGAGTTAGTTAATTTTTTGGATAAATTAAGGAAGCCAAATAAACTATTTAATTATGACTAATACCATTTACATGAACAATATTAGTATATTATTTTTTTGGTCTTAAATATAAAAATTAGTTAATTTTTTGGATAGTTAAAGAAGCTAAATAAACTATTTAATTATAACTAATATAAGAATTATTTGAGTAAATTAAGAACTATATAATATGAATTCGTCTTTAAGAGATTATATTTGATCATAATTAATTAATTTATTTAATTTTTTTAATTTTTTTAAAAAAGTCTACTAGCTTTTATATTTAGGATCAGATTTATTTGGCTTTTTTAATTTTTCTAAAAAAATCAACAAGCAATTATATTTAGGATCAGAAAAGCATGATAATATTTAAAAGTAGAATGGATTAATGATGTTCTTTTATTATTCAGTTCTTCATTGAATCACGTGGGTGACACTGGTAACATTTTTTTTGGATGACTTAGGGTGTATTTGGATTAGTTGTGGCAAAGGTGGCTTCTTTCCTATCTGACTTTTGGAAACTCAAGTTAAAGTAGAAGTTATACAGTGTAATATAATTTATGTTTGGATTGGATTTTGTAAAAGTTAGTTTGACAAACTGAAACTTGTTTGGATGGTTAATTGAGAAGCAAGTTTAGATGTTAAATAACTAAAAGTAGACATGTATTATGTTTTATTAAATAATACATATTCATGTTATATGCATATGATGTGATGATTATAAGAGAAATATTAAAATTAAAATTATAAAAGTAAAGAGAGTTAATGCAGTAGTGGTTTAAAGGATATTAATTCTTGATTGAAAAAGCTTTCATTATCTGTTTAAGTGTACTTCGTTTAAGTACAAAGGCATTGCTCATTTCCTATCCTTTGATACTGTCACTAACCTAATGGCACGTTGGACTTATTGGATGGATTCACGGTGAAAACAAGAAACTATGCAGTAACGTTTCTATTGAGGCAATTGGACAATAAAAATTTATCGATTTATTTACTTTTTCTGTGGACAAATGTGACTATTTTTGAAGAACTTAAGGAGGGAAACATTGGAGACAACAAATATATTGTGTTGAGACATGGATTATTTCAAGAAGAAACTGTTAAGGCATGTTTAGCTTCCACTTTCAAAGTTTCTGAAGTCCATTTAAAAAGTCAAAATCTGTTTAGATAACTATTTTTTTACTTTAGAATGTTCCTATACTAAAGCCGATTTAAGTAAATTTTCAATAGTTACTTTCTGATTTTTTTTATAATATTAACTGTATCCTAGTTTTCAGGTTTATAAATATCCTTCTCAGTATAAGAATCTAGCGGAATCTTATATTAGATATCAACTCTATTTTCAGTTTTTGAATAATTTTGACTATAAGTTACTTTTCAAATGATAAAAGATGATCTGGTTACTTTCCAAATAACTTTCATTTTATTAAATTATTATTCTGATTTTAAATATAAGACTTAATTAATGAGTTAATTTTAATTATAAATATAAGATATATTTATTAAATTTATCAACTATTTCTTAAATTATTCTTATTGATATTCTCTCAATAATAATCAAATAAAAAAATGAGGGAGGGAATTAAAGAAAATAATTAGAGTATTTTAAAAAAAATATATTATAATAATTAATTTAACTAATTTTTTAATATAATATATTTTATATTTAAGATAAGAGAAATATATTATACATGGGCATGGGTCTTATTAAAAGATGACCTGATTACTTTCCAAGCAAGCTTTGGGTGTTATGCATGGGTTCTACAGGGTCTTGACGCTCCTTCGGATTTAGGAGCCTTTATCCTCAGAGATTGTAGAAAAGTAATTTTTTCCTGAGACTTTATTATAAAGTAAATTCCCTCATTTTATCGATCGTGAATTTAATTGGCAAAGAGGTGAGATAAGATATATGATCATTTAAAATATATTCGATCGTTAGAGAATATTATTTTATTGTGGTTCTAGTTGCGGCATTTAGAGAGATATTCTAGCTCTCGAGTGCCTAAATTTATACTAGAGGGTAATTGACAGCTCGCCCTGCCAGACATTGATATTGTCTAGAAGGAAAAGAAATTTTGCCCTACCTTTAAATCTTGAGTAAATCTAACCCCTTTTTAAAAATTTAAACAAAAAAAAATTCTTTCATTTTTTAATATAGATATGGATTGTTTAGATATAATTTTAATAGTTTAAATTTATTTATATATTTTTATATAAAATTATAACATTTTTATAAAATATTAAATTTAGACTATTAAAATTTTAATCCAAATGGTAGTAGAGCAGTAAAGGCAACATGAGGATAGAGGAGAGAAGCTACGTTGGAGTCAATTCTGATTGAAATTGAATTAATATACTCTAGTAGCTTTAACAAATTTAGGGAGGCACAAAGCATGATAGATTCCCAAATACTTTTATTGACTACTACTAGTGCCTACTCTTGTATGGATGATTTTTTAAATAAATTAAATAAATTAATAAATTATAATTAATATAAGAGTTAGTTAATTAATTTAAATAAATTTAAAAGTATATAATATAAATTCATATCGATAGATTAAATTTAGTCATAATTAATTGATTTAGTTAAATTTTTTAATCTACCTAAAAAAATAACTGGTTGTTATAATTATGATCAGAGAAACTAATTTTTTAAAATAAAGTCATGGAAGAAGAATCACATAAAGGAAAGGAAGAGAATATGTAAAGGGAGAAAAGTCTAAAAGATTATATTCATAAAAATTAGTTAATTTTTTTAAATAGATTAATAAAACTAAATAAATCAGTTAATTATAACTAATATAAAAATTAGTTGGACAATTTAGGTAAATTGATGAGAACTTATTTTGATCACAATAAACTAATTTATTTAATTTTTTAATCTATCTAAAAAAAATTAACTAATTTTTATAATTACCACTTGGGGTAGTATATCTATTTATATATCTTTACTTTTGCCTACCATAAGCCCAAAGTCAACTAATTATATATCTATTTAAAATAATTAGAACTGGGTAGTATATTCTTATGTTTTTTTCAAAACAGTTTTATAAAACAATTTTTAAAAGTAAATTTTAGAAAAAAATTTAAAAAAAAATATTTGGATATTTTTTCTAAAACAAATAGTATTGGAAAAAAAACTTAAAAACTTGTTTGAAACAATTGATTTTAAAACTAATTTTGACAATTAATATTTTGTTTAGATTGAAAGAAAAGTGAAAAAAAAAAGTACGGAGAAAAATAAGAAGGAAAATAAGTTTTTTCCTATTTGGATGAGGAAAGAAAAGTGGGAGGAAGAAAAAGTGGGGAGAAAACTGGGTGGGATTAGAGATGAGAAAATAGATTAGCTTGCCGCAACTCACGGGGTTGAGCAGTTAGCCCCAAAACGAGCTGACAACATGTTAGCTCGAGCCACCCCTAACTCGGCACTTTTTTTTTAATTTTTTAATATTTTTAAAAAATTATTTTTAAATTTTTAAAATACTAATAAAAAATTCTAATGTTATATTAGTATAATAAAAAAATTATTAATTTTATATTCTTAAAAGTTCATAACTTTTATAAAAAAAAATTAAATTTTATAATTATAAATTTAAATAAATATTAATCAATTATAATATAATAATAAATAAATAATTTTTTTATTAGTATTCGATAATAAAAATATTTAAAATAATATTTAAATAAAATAAATAATAAATATTAATAATTAAAAAAAAAAAGACAAACGGGTTAACCCGCCACTATTGATAAGTTAAAAGAAGGTAGACTATAGGGGCTGACAAAATGTTAGCTTAAACTAATCCCCGAGCCTGTTTTACCAGTTTTACGGATCCGCACATTTTTCTCCCAAATTGTCTCTCCAATAGAGAGATTTGGGAAAGAAGACAGGACTTCCGTGTCCGCCCCTAGCCAACTCTCCGACTTCTTCTTCATTCTAATTTTTGGCGCCTTCTCCTGCTTTTTTATTCTCCGATTTTCATCTGCAAGTACCAGTCACTTGATTATAAATCTGCACAGCGCAATTGATTCTCTCCGATTCATTTGAACTCTTCTGACAAAATCAATTAACAGAGTTCCAGCGACTCTTCTCTTTCTTTTATTAATGGTGATAGTCACCACGAGGAAAGGGATCGGAAGTAGGAGCCAAAGCCAGAGAATTATCAGCTAACAGCCTAGCATGATTTCATTTATTAATAAGTTTGGATGATATATAATTACGTTATTTGTTTAATATATTAAATTTTTAAAATTATCTAAATTTTATTTTTTACTTTGAAAAATCATATGTTTACTAAATTATTTAGTTTCAGAATATAATAACATAAATATATATACCAAACAATTGATTATATTAATTTTAATATGATTTTTCTATTATGGAATTTAATTTAATTTTAAACATAATATATTTTAACATAAGAATAGGGGTATTTTAGTTATTGAGATATTTACTTATTTTCTTTCCTCCTAATTTTCTCTCATCTATTTAAATAGGAGGAGGGATAAGAGAATATAAAAAATGGAGTAGAAAGTATAATGATGATAGACAAATAATCAAAAGACTAAGAGATAGATGAGCAAAAAATAATTGATCTTATCATTTATTTATATAATAATCGGTAGTGGTCGTCGACAATAGCCTGCAACTACAAAAGTCGTTAGTGGTGGTTGATAGTGGTAGTGGACGTTGACGGTGATTGTCAATGATGGTGGCAATTGTCAATGGCGATCATTGAGGGCAATCAACAAAAGTGAAAGTCAACAGTAGTGGCAATCACCAGGGGTGATCAATGGACAGTGGCAATTATCGGGGGTGCTTTATGGCGTTAATGGCCACTGGAGGTAGCCCTATTCACGGGATAGATCGGGACCGAGACAACCCCGTCCCGTGTCCCGCCCCGATACAGTACACGGGACGCAAAATGCGTCCCGTGTCCCGTCCCGTCCCGTCCCGAATTTATCCCGGTCCCAACGGGTTCGGGATGGGACGAAAATTCCCGATTTTATTTTTTTTTTAAAAAATATTAAAATAAAATCATATCAATAAATTATTTCATATAAAATGCCATAGCAACTTCCTCTAAATACTAACATTTTTCTCTAATAGAAAATAATAACTTACCCATATAAGAAAAAAAAATAATAGTAAGAAAGAATAAAAATATCTATATAAGAGTGGGAAAGATAGGATAATATAATATTTTTTTTTAAAAAAAATAATTCGGGACGGGACGGGATTCCCGAGGGACGGGCCGAGACCCGTCCCGTCCCGACTCATACCTTTGTCCCGTCCTGAAGGTGTCCCGGCCTGGTCCCTTCCGTCCCGTCCTGAAATCATCGGGACCAGGTCGGGATTCCCGAGACGGGATAAAATAGATACCCCTAACTGGAGGCCAGCAGGCCGGTGGCAGTGGTAGCAAGACATATGTGATGTGGCATTAAGAATTATTTTTGTAATAATGTATTACTTTTCCAAAACAAAAAAAATACAAAATTCAAAAAATAAAAACAAAAAATAAGAAATCAATTATACAAAATATCTAAAAAAAATTCGGAGTTTTCTATTTCTAAGAATATATTTCAATTTTTTTGTTTGTTTTGGAAAACAGTTAAATAAAAATAAGTAAACAATTTTTTTATTTTTAAATACAAAAAATTATTTCTACATATAAAAACAAACAAGCCCTATAACATAAATTTGGTGGGCTGCGTTTTGTTTATTTTTTCAAACTTAAAATAACGTTATTTCAGGTTTAGAAATAAAAAAATATATAAAATAAAATATAACCAATCCATTTAAATTTTTTTATCGGAATAATTATAAGATTGGTTCACCGATCTAACTAAAAGAACTGGGTTGTGTTTAATATTGAGGTAAAAATATTTTTCCTTTTTATTTTTAATAAGTAAAAAGCTGATGAGTAAACCACGTGTCATATCACCAGTAAAAACATATTAGGATTTCGTCAAAGCAATTATCATAATACTCTTCAACTTCAACCATGAAATGGGTCGCTTGAACTCTATTTAATTTTCTTCTAACCTAATCATCCAAGCTCATAAAGGAAATGAGAAAAATGCAGCAAAAATTGCCTCTTTCAGAGTTAAAAAAGAATTTTGTCAAAAAAAAAAAGTTAAAAAAGAATCAGCATATAAAATTAAAATGAGTTATTATTTTGTTACTATTTTTAATATGGTGATAATATATAAATCAAATTGTTTATCAATAATCATATACTCTTCATTAAAATAATATTTAAAATATATGGATGATGCATATTTTTATTTGTTTGTTTAAAATTTGAATATCTCACAATATTTCCATTCAATATATATTTGAACAGAATAAGTTCCACAATTTATTTACTGTATGTTTTTCAAAACAATTTCTTATTTTTAATCTTTTACATTGTACAAGAATATTCTAATTTACTAAAACTTAAGATGAGGAACAATGCTATATCCAATTTCATTGATATAGAAAAGATATTTTTTTAATAATATTTATTTTGTAAAAATATTTATTTTATCTTAATAATTTGTTCAATTTTATATATTTTTTCAAATTTCTACCAAAAAAAACTATGCTTATTCCTTCCGATCATTAAAAAGATAAATTAAACAAATGAAAAATATGGGACCTTATTGTAATTAAAAATCTACGATAATCCGAAAGATGACCTTTAGATTGAATTGAATATGAATATTCGATTATCATCACATCACAGGTCACACCCTTCATTCCCATAAATTCCTCGGACGCGCATTGCCATAATAGCCATTGACAACCAGAGATAGAAACGCTGAACCCGTAATCTGATTGGCAGATATAGAAAGTGATGTAAAATTTCAGGCAGAGTGAGAAAAGAAATTTCAAAAAAATACGCAGAGGGAATGTGAGAGAGAGAAACAAAGAAAGAAAGAAATTTCAAACAGTATTAGAGTCACAGTAGTTCCATATGTAATGCATCAGAAGAAATCTGAAGTTCAGATCGGAAAAGAAAGCAGCGGCGTCTCTTCCGATTTCAATCCAACACCCCCTCTTGTTTACGGTTCTTCAATTCACCAGAAGCTCCCTCACAACAATCAGCATAATAATCACCACGATCAATCTCATCAACATCTTCTTGCTCAAATCCTCACCGAGAATCATTCTCAGTATGAATCTCCCACTGCTCCTTACAAGCGACCCCTTTTGACCCAAACACCTTCGTCTCTTTCAAAATCTCCGACCCTTTATCATTTCCCCGCTACTTCTCAATTTAAGTCTCAGAACACCTCCGTCTTCTCCATCTCAATTGCCACTAGAAGTGCTGCTTTTCGAATCATCCACCGCCTCAAACACATTCGCCGCCTTCGTGTTCATCTTCGGGTTATTTTGTTGTTGTCTCTTCCATTTTTCTACGTCTTTGTCTCCCATCCGAGTCACTCCTTCGTCCTGGATTTCCTTTCCGCTTTTGCCTTCTCCACCGCGCTCTTGCTCTCTCTTAATCTTACAATCCCTCGTCTTCCTTCCATTCGTCTCCTTCTTGCGCGTTCGTTCCCCATCAAGCTCAAATTATGTTCCAAATCTACGCAACATTTGCCAGTGTTTTGGACGATTGGGTCACGCCAAAAACAGGAAAGAAGGCTGAAATCGGGATGTTGGGTTCAGGTTTACAGCAATGGAGACGTTTACGAGGGAGAGTTTCATAAGGGTATGTGTTCTGGAAGTGGGGTGTATTACTATAATATGAGTGGGAAGTATGAAGGAGATTGGGTTGATGGAAAATATGATGGCTATGGAGTAGAGACTTGGGCAAGAGGTAGTCGCTATCGTGGTCAGTATAGGCAAGGCCTGAGGCATGGATTTGGGGTGTATAGATTTTATACTGGTGTTGTATATTCTGGAGAATGGTCTAATGGGCAGAGTCATGGCTGTGGAGTTCACACTTGCGCGGATGGGAGTCGGTATGTTGGGGAATTCAAATGGGGCGTCAAGCATGGGCTTGGTCACTACCATTTCAGGTGAGTTTAAGGAAGCGATTACATGGACTTATGAGGAAATGTAGAACTTTTATAGGTTTGGTACTTATCTTTGTTTCAAGCTAGTAGAGTTCTTATGAATAATCAGGATTTAACATCTCTCTGGTTCTTCGGCTATTTCATGTTTGAATTGGATAATTAGGAAGTCGAGTATGTTTTTCTTGCCTTTTGTTTTGCATTCTTATCACTTTGCAAGTTTCTTTTATAATTAAGAGTGAAGATGTTGCAGGCTTTATTAGTTCACGCATTCCAAACTTGATCACATGCCTGATTCGTCTGTTGGATTGGTTCCCTAGTTCTTATAATGGACAAGAGACATAGATACAACTGGCTGTGTAGAGAATGGTTAGAGAGTGAGAATAGGTTTACTATAATAAAACACACACACACACACACAGAGAATATGTAATATCTTAGTTTCAACAGTAGCATCTATACCCTTGATTTCAACATTGACCTTCAGTTTCATATATTTCTTGCAATTCTTTATGTTTTGTAATCTTGCATTTCCCTTTTGATTATGTGATTCATATATTCATGATCTCTGAGTTCCATTCTTTTTCCCATTTTTGTTATGGTTTTAAGTGTACGGGAAGGTGATAAATGGTATAAAATGTCTTCATTTAGACTTTTGGCTTCAATAGTTTTTAAAAGCGAAAATAGAGTATAAAAAAAAATACTCTGCTTGGGTCTTCTAATTACCTTTTGGTGGCAAGTGTTGCAAGAAATATGTTTTATGCAAATGGAGGAAAATCATTTTTCTGTCTTCAGAGATGTTGTTCATTATAGTAGTCCTTAGCCTTCTTATGGAAAAAAAGAGGGAGCAAGAAACTTAATATGGCAATAGGATCTTCTGTAACCTAATTTTTTTTACACTATTGGATTTTACATTATGAGGGTGGCATGTGCATGGGCTTTTGGCAGTCAACTAGGATCCTGCTACCTAAACTGTGAACTTCTTTGAATTCACAACATAATTACAGAAGGGGGAAAGGAGTGTGATAGAGGCAATCAAAAGAAAAGAGAAACAAAAATGTTACTAGCACTCCAAGGGGCCCACCATTAGACATTGCTTTGGTACCAAATTGTGAGGATTCTACTCCTAACTGTGAACTCCCACAAAATAACGCAAAATTTCTCGTAAAAACAGAGCAAACTAGCAGCAAACAAAAGAAAAGAGAAAGAAAAAAATTCCTCAAACTTAAGGAACTAGAACTTGCACATCTATACCCAAATCCCACCCACCTCTTCCTCTTCCCCATCCTTATTTTTCACTACCTACCTAATGAACCTTTTATGGAACCTCTTGTTGACTTCTGTGACTTCACCCTTCATGATAATTTTTAGGTAGTAATCCAAGTAATTTATTTCGTACTGCCCAGTATTCACTTAATATAGCCCTTTCAATCCTTCCTTCCTTGCATCTCTGATTTGGGATTCTATCATTAACCAACTAGCTGTCTGGCACAAATGAGCGTCAGAGAACTATAATATTGAATTCATATAAAGGTGAGTTGAATGAATCTTGTTAAGTTAAAATTGATTGAATAGATGACTTGAGAGCTGGAGACCTTAAATTCAACAGCCCTTGAGTCCACCTGAAGAATAAGAAAGTTTACCACTAGTGTATAGAGCCATTTCATTTCTCTAGTTGGTGTGTGTGTGTGTGTGTTAAAGCATAACAAATTCTTGAAAAACTTATTTTGAGTGGATGCACAAAGAAGTGAAATGGAAAACATTTATGTATGACTAAGGAATGGGTATAGTATAAATATATAAAGGAATCATTGCTTTATTTGGATTTCATTTTTGCTTGTTTGGATTTCATTTTTGTTGGGAAGATCAAGGAATTAAGGAAAAGAAGGTAAACAAAGTATTTAAGTGGATGTGATTCATGACTTAATTGACAACTTTCGTATTATTTATTTTTTATTATAAAATTTAATTGTTGTTACGTCTTCTCACCTTGAAAGAAACAAATTTAAAGAAAAGACAGGTTCTTGGGGCAATGCATGATTTCCTTGCCTTTTCTATATTCCTCTGTTAATGCATCTGAATAAAACAACAGAAATTTTCTATTTCTATTGTTGCCAGCCTTCCATCCTAATTAGTTAGCATTTATGATTATAGGTAACATTATGTGGTTTAATGATTAGAGTAGATGGCTCAGTTGAGCCCTGTCCATGTCTGTTCTGCTGATGTAAGAGTCTAGAGTTTGGATATAAAATAGTTTGTCTTGTGAGATTGTGAGGGTAAGTGAAAATGTTCAATCATTATTATATTTAGTTGTTCATCTGTTTTTTATTATTCATATGATTGATATTGCATTTGTATTTGCTTTCTTTGCTTATATCCATGGCCTTTGAAGGATATTCCCTTTATTGGATTTCTCTCTGGGAGAAAGAGGTACTTGATGTAAGGGCTTGGGTATAAAGCTGCTGTGTTCCTTTCATAGCTTGAATTCAAGTCCTATAGTTGAACATATTTTCAGTGATTACAACTACAATGGCCCATACTCCAACGATATCCTTTAATTACACAATTTCTTTTTATGATGACTTCATCATCATCTGTTTGTGATTTTTTGTTTTGTTCATTCTGTTTTTTTAGGACATATCCTTCATATAGAACTTTGACATCAGAATCAGTTTGCCTTTTTTCCCCTTGGCATGTTGGGATCCTTGACATGTTAATGACTTATAGCTTTTTGGTTCTAGTCTATGTATTGAAAAATTACTTGAAAAAACAGCAGAATATGTGCTCTACCATTTAGTGTACTTTTACTCTGGTGCTTCATAGACACTTGATTGCACATATAGACCCTAGACATATATGGCTTTCTTTAATTGCGTAGGGACCTCTCATTCCTTTTGGTCGGTTTACTATCAGTGATTTGGATCGTGGGCATGCATTTAGAGAATACATAAATGAATGCATCATTCTAATTGGTGCTGTATTTTTCATAGAATTATATTTGGATTTCTCTGCTATCAGTTTCCTAAGTTACATATTTCTAATATATTTTTGAAATTAACTCGTGTTGCTAGAAATGGGGATATTTATGCTGGTGAATACTTTGCGGACAAGATGCATGGTTTTGGTGTATATCGTTTTGCAAATGGGCATCGCTATGAAGGAGCTTGGCACGAGGGCAGAAGGCAGGGGCTTGGGATGTATACATTTAGAAATGGAGAAACTCAATCTGGTTACTGGCAGAATGGGGTTCTAGATGTTCCAAGCACACAGAACACTACCCATCCGTTGTCTCCGGTTGGTGTCAATCATTCGAAAGTGCTCAATGCAGTCCAGGTACATTCTTTTGCTTATGATTTTTCTACCCTCTATTATTTTTATTGTAAAAAGAGGGATGATTTCGAGAATGTTCAGTATGTCCCTATTGTTGTTTAAATTATTCTTTCATTTCTGTAAATATTTGGCAAAATAAGAGGATGATTCATATTTTGAGTAGGATTATCATTTAAAGAATCAAATGCTACAATGCAAAAAGTGACGTGTTAGCACATCAGTGTATAAATCTTTGCATTGTATTATATCTACCGTTAATTTTTCTACTGTAGCAAGCAGATACTGCCCCCAACATGATCTCCAGATTGTGTAATTTGGCGTGAGCAGTATTCTTGTAATGTGATTTGAAGTTCAGTTTATTCTTTGTGAATATTTGAGTTTCTTGAATTTCCGGTTCAGCTCCCTTGCGCTTTATTCATCTTACCTTTGTAATTATTAACATTGCTGTAGTTTATTTTTTATTACTTGTGTCTTCCTTAAAGAAAAAAAAATGAGGGAAGAAAAGGTGGTGGGAGTGAAGTGTTTTTCTTTAAAAGTACAAGCTAAGGATTGTTTTCATATCCCTATTCCTCCTCATTGCATGCATGTGAATGTTTGTGTACCATATTTGTACTATCTCCGATTGAAAAAAGTTCAAATAAAATAAACTGTGACTCATCTGCTAATGAAATAATGGTAAGTTAAGTAATTGGGTTCCACCTTCCACTATCCACTATTGCATTATTATTATCATTATAATTAAATGTTGTATTTTTATATTATTGCATATATAGTATATAGAGCATTTTATGTTATTTGTTTGGATACTTCTTAAAATTGGTTTTTGAGAGAAAACCATGGTTTTGAGAAAAACTATCTAAACATCTCATAAAATTCAATAATTGATTATTTAGGCCAAAACCCTAGTTTTCCATGAAGCCATTTTTTTTTTTTACTTTTTCAAAATCTATTCTCTATTAAAATCACTTTTATCATTATTTTTTTCAGAAGTTATTCTCTAAAAATTAATCTAAACATACTCAGGCTTTTTCACCGGAAAGAATAAGTGATATGATGTTCTTAAGAATACAATTACTCCTGTCACTTACAATTTAGTTGCTCAATTATAGAAGTATGCGCATCATATGTGAACATCTGTTTTTTTTTTCTCTAATATGATCAAATCAGCAACACCTAGTAAAATGAAGGAGACAAAGGAGTTTAGTGAATAGCAGACAACATTTTCTGCCTTATTATTAGCTTTCAAGATTGATTTTCTTGCTTTAATGAACAACAGGAAGCACGGCGAGCAGCAGAGAAAGCCTACGACGTGGCCAAGGTAGATGAGAGGGTGAACAGAGCAGTGGTGGCTGCTAATAAAGCAGCTAATGCAGCAAGAGTAGCTTCTGTTAAGGCCGTGCAAAAACGAATGCATCATCATAATGCCAATGAGGATGACAACATTTCGATTCCCATCACGTGAGACGTTTTGCAACTGCAGCTTCTTCTGTTAGTATAGAATCTTGAAATTGTAGAGAGTATATGGTGGCTTTACTACTGTTTAGTCAGCTCGAGGTACATTGCCATCATCTTTTCTAGTTATTTTTTATATCTTTGGATTTTGATCACTCACACATCTAGAACCTTACAACGACAACCAGGTCTGGGTGAATGCTGGATTTGTTCTTGTATAAAGAGGGACAGTGTTGTGTCCATAAGATAAAAATGGATTTGAATTCTCTGCATTTAGCAAGCCAATGCAAGATGTGTATTAAGAGAGTAAAAAGTGGATGGAAAAAGAGAGTAAGTGGGTATCATATACACTTCCACTTTGTGTTATTCTCCCTCTCTTAAATGGCTTGGTACATTATTGCAGAGAATTTTAATCCAGTAGAAGTTTTTCCCCCTTTTTCACTGCATTTTTGTAAAGTTATGTACAAGTGCTGGTGTGCAGGGGAAACCTCAACCCAGCCAGCTACTGTCGTATGATCGCTTGGTAATAAGAGAAGTACCATAGTAAAATAATCCCTTTTATCTTTACAGTTATATTGCTTATCCAATCTTTGGAATGCTATATGTTTATTTAATTTATAAGAAATGAAGAAATTTTGTGGAGACCTTTATTAGATTTTTTTTTTTATTTCACTCAATTTAAACACATAGTTTAAACATAAGACCTCATCTAAGTGTAAGGGGGTAGTATTGTCATTGGGGCAAATGGTTTTTTTTTTTTTTTTTGGTTGCCCACCCGGTTCACTGGAGCTTTGCCCCGACTACATCCGGATCCGACCCGCGTCGCGCACTTGGCTATGGTGGGTGAGTCTCCCAACGGGAATTTTTTGCGTACGTCAAGGCTCGAACTCGAGACCTCGTTTAAGCGATACCGAACCGTTTACCACTCGGACCAACCCCCTCGGTGGCAAATGGTTATTTTATTTATGAGGAATGAAGAAATTTTGTGTACAACCTTTTTAGAGATTGGTTTGTTTTCAACTATTGCAGTTTTAGATTCTTTTTGTTGATTGGAAAATTAAAGTGGATTATCAAATGTATAAAGATGAAAACGTTTACAAGTTAGAGCTCTCTGAAATTATTAAAAGGGTTAAAGGGCTTTTGCCCCGTAAGTATAACATAAAGAGCTATGTTACTCTAGAAGTATATTTAAGTGAATATCGTTCTGTAAGTTTTTTTTTGGTACAATGTTACCTAAGTTTAACAGCTCAAAAGGTCAACTGCCTGTTGACCTAATTGTGCTGATGTAACATACCAAGCGCCACCCCCGTTGTTATTTTTTTCCAACTCAGATTGGCAGGAAAGAAAATTAAAAAAAAAATCTGTTCTGCTCTTGCTTCCTCCCTGTTCGAACTCAACGCCCACAAGCCAGCAAGGCACAAGTCATCAAGGCTTAAAAAAAATGAATATGGTAACGTTGAGTCTCATCTTCATCTTTTATGATGCATCCTCCTTTCCCCTACTTCTTCCTCTTCTCAAACAAAAACCTATGTAGGCAGCACCTTCTTTCTCCAGCGACAGTCGTCGGCGGTGAGCCTCCGTGCACTCTCACCTCTCCAACTCATCATCTTCCCATTTCTCTCCCCATCATTCTTTTTCTACAGTTGAAAGCTACCCCAAAAAAATTGTCTATTTTCGACGGAATCGGAGATGGCAGCTTAGCACTGATGAACCAACCACATATCCTCATTAATCTTCCAAGAACCAACCACAGATCTAAATCTTGTCAGTCTTCCTCCACTCGCCGACATACACACGGCAAAGCACGCACACCCACCGACCCATCGCTCCTCGACCACCGCTAAGGAGAGGACAGAAGCACTGATGAAGGAGTCGAGAGCGGTGGCTCTGTTGGAAGGTCCCAGATCCGGAGAAAGAGCCTCAGATTTTGATGACGAGGGCAGGCTCTCTCTCCGTCTATGCTGGTGGGGACGGGGGATCGAGGGAGATAAGAATGATGAAGAAGACGGGGAAAGATTTCTGGATTTTGGGGATTGTTTTTTCGGCTTTGTGAGGAAGGAGGCCAGGAAAAGAGAGGGGGAGAGTCATCTGGACGATGACATTGCAATGGAGGACAAAGTGGCTACGCTGATTGTGTAATATAAGCCAAATTAACTATCAAAATTAATCAATGTTAGGGTAACATTGTATAACTTTTAATACTTTGGGTTTTTGGTTGACATTAACCCTAAAAAAATATTTTAAAATAATATAACTCCTCGATATATTTTGGGAACAAAAATACCCTTTCCCCTTTAACCCTTTAACCCTTTAACTACTAGTGCAGGATTCTGTTTCCTTAGTTTCAGTTTTCTGTTTTTTTTTTTTGGCTTTTTTATATTATTAAATTAGTAATTTTGTAATATATGGCACTATTTCCGATTGATCAATTTGTTATGGATGGATGCCAATGTTACAATAAAAATTAATTGCATCTACAAATATGTGATGGATGGGTTGAGTGAAAAGAATTTAATACTTCTTAAATTCGTAATTCAAACCTAATGTTAGAAATAAAAAATGGTAAATGTTAAAACATCAGTTCAATGATAATGATATCTCCCTCGAAAAAAAAAAAGATGATGATATCAAATGTAATTGGATTGATCATGAATAAATTAAATAATATAGTCTTAAAACAAATAATAATCTATAATCATAAAATGAATATTTAAACCCAGGTTGATATCATAATATTAAATAAAGAAGCAATATTCATCAATATTCCATGATTTTGATTGAAAATATATATTCTTATTTGATATTCTTAATATACTTATTTAACTAATTTGATTAAATTTAAAAAATTAGTTAAATTAATTAATATTATATTTTTTTTAAAATATCCTAATAATTTTTCTTAACTCTCTCCCTCTCTCCTTCTCTCACTCACTTCATTATTATTAATAGAGTATCAATAAAAATAATTTAAGATTAATATCAACCCTTTAATAATTAATTAATCATCAATTTTACTTTTAAAATCTTGTAATATCCAGTTCAATTAAATATAAGTCTTGGTCAATCCAATACAATATTTTTTAATTTAGTTATCTATAAACTGCAATAAAAAATCTCAATTGGTAATCCCTTTAATCTTTAAATTTTTTTGAATCCAATAATAATAATTAATTAATAATTCTATTAAATGCTTCTATGACATTTTAAATTTCTAATCCTAATAATAATTTATAATAATCATAAATTATTATAATATTTGAAAGGTTTTAAGTCTCATGATAATAATTAATAAATAATTCCATTAATTAACTATAATACTAATCATAATAATTATAAATAATTAATCAATTATAATTTATTTTTTTCCAATCCTCGTGGAATACATATTATTGACAGAATTAGCGACATAATTTTTTTTCGTACAACATATTTTTCCCCGCTCCTCACCACAAGGTTTCCGACAATTATCGACGGAAACCTTTCCCTCACTAATTTTACCATTACAAATTGATTAGTGACAGAATTTGGTTTCGTCAGTAATTGAAGGAAATTCTGTTGCTAACTTGCCATAGAGTTGCAACGGAACAATTCCATCTGTAATTAGCGATGTAATTACCCACGGAAGCAAAATTCCGTCGCGAATCAATTTACAACGGTAAAATTAGGGTGTGTTTGGATTAGCTTTTGGAGAATAGATTATGGGAAGAATAGATTCTGGAGAATAGATTTTGGGTAGAATAGATTTTGGGAAGAATAGATTTTGGGAATAAAGATGTTTGGATGATTAGTAGTAGAATCACTTTTTATATTGGTAAATTACTAAAAAGGGTATGATATGATTAAAAGTAAGAGAGATGAAAGATGATAGATAAGAAAGAGGAGAGAGAAGAGAGTGTAGAGAGGAGAGAGGAGAGAGAAAAAGAGAGATAAGAGAGGAGAGAAGAGAGAGAAAAAGAGAGATAAGAGAAGAGAGAGGAGAGATAATAGAGATGAGAGAGGAGAGAGGGTGTAAAAAAAGTAAGGGTATAATAGTAATTGGATAATCCAAAACCTAGGTTTCAAAGAAAAAGCTATTTTCAGTAGCTTATTCAAAACCTAGGTTTCAAACCGAGGTTTTGTCCAAAATCAATTCTCAACAAAAATTGCTGTTTGTGTAAAAATTTTCCAAACCGAGGTTTTGCCCCATAATTGATTATCAAACCAAGGTGCCAAACAGGCACTTAGTGAGGGAAAGGTTTTCGTTGGATAAGTTCATGTTTTTTTTAGTTGTCTAAGTTTGATTTTATATCAATTTTTATTTTAATTTTTTAAATTCAAAAAATATATTTTTAATTTTTAAAATTAATACTATTAATTTTATTTAACAAAAAATATTAGCTCATATTTTATATTAAACGCTGATAAAATATATTTGTATTTTAAAATTTTTAAATCATGTTATATTTTATATTAAATAATTAAAATTTAGATATGCTTTATTAATATTTAATTATTGAGTCATTATTTTAAATTCAGTAAGCTAGTATCTTTTATTAATAAATTTAATAATATACAATTTAAAATATTAAAAATATATTTTTAAAATTTAAGAAACAAAAATAAAATTTGATACACATAAAAAATTAAAGTATACTTTAACTTTTATATTTATACTTTTAGAACACTACAAGGAACCATATATTTCACTATCATTTTAATACCCTCAATAATGCCTCATGTCAAATATGATAGATGGATGAATTTAACAGTTTTATCATACTCCTCAACTCTATCAAGTCTTTAATTGGGTTCGTTTTAAATTCATTATTAGTCTCCCACTCCCATCTATCATTACAATGCCTAAGGGATTATATCATCTTCAACTCCATCATATTTATCATATTACACATGTATTCTCTAAAATTCTCAACGTAGGAACTTGAACCTTTTTTGAGTTTGTTTTCTTGCCAATTCTTGAGTTTATTCTGTACGCGACCTCAGGACCCTCACCAATGGTACCCTCGCTATCCTCAAGACTACCATTCATCGTACACAATAACTATTTTATTTTTTAATGCGATTATCCCATAATTTTCGCTTTGGGATTCTAAATCCCTTTCAAATTAATACCTCCAGCAATTTGTTTACCTTCATATCTATTGTTGCCATTCTTGTTATTCACTAGTCATACTCAACCAACACATTAAATCTCCTAAGGATATAAGACTCCATACGTGGTTACTGTTACACCTCAGTCATTTCCTCAACTCTTATAATCCACTATTTACTTAGATTATATAACTTCATTTTTTTCAACTTTCTTACCATTACTATGTCATCGGCATCACACTTCTACTATGCATTGCAATAATATATATATATATAATATCCAAATTTCTCATGGATCTCAATGTTACCTTGACTTAATAGTCCTTTCAACCCAAATTTCACATAATCTTCAATCACTACTAAATTAATGGTCTCCAAAATCTTCATTACCTCCTCTTTCTTTCACTTTTTCAACATAAAAGTTGACAGCTCTTCCCTCAAAGAAAAAATATTTGATAATTTATTTGACCCCTTTTTATAATGACATAAATAATTGAACAGAAAATAAATGTACTGACTACATAGACGGATGTATCTATTACTTATCTTGGGAAGAGTCTACTAGAAAATACAGTTTCTTATCCTCAACCAGTAATTTCATCCTCTAAAATAATATTTTCTCAATAAAATTTAATTTTATCTCCCTTATATTTTCCTAAAATTGCTTTGTTTTATGTTACACTAACATTAGTAATGTACAAAATTTTGTCGTTTCTCATAAATTCTCCCCTCCTAATGATACAACCCATCATAAGATTCAGAGACAAACACTAACAGACAAGCTATGTATGAATAATATATATTGTCACTAGTATGTAATATAATATCACAACCAAGAAAACAACTTTGAAACTAATAACAAGTTATAAAATTCTCCTTCTAATCAAGGTTGAAAAAAAATATTTCTACACCGGTTGAAAATGGCATTCTACATCGCACATATAACCGGTGTAGAAACGGACCGTGTAAAAAGTGAGACATTTTACACCAGTCACAAGACCGGTGAAGAATGTATACTTTTTTACACCGGTCTACATTTTAAAGCGATTCACATTTATATCCGGTGTATTATTTTTTAACATCTACACCGGTTGAATATTGGGACGGTGTAGATTATTCAAATGGTAACACCGGTTGTATATACGTCCGATGTAGATGTTATTAAATTTATATATATATGTTCTTTCTACACCGGCAGGTATATACCTCCGATGTAGATGTTATTAAATTTATATTTAATTTAATACATTTCGTTGGCCTGAAGCTTCATAAATAAACTGCCCAAATATAATATAGGACTCAATCATCGATTATCATCAATTCAAGATGCCAGAGACATATATAATTCAATCGCTCATTATATTATTCATTTAATAAAATTCAATACAAAAATACTACAATTTGAACAGAAAAGTAGAAAAAGGTATTAAGTGAAAGACAAATACTATAGAGAAGGAAGGAATTGAACAAAAAACTCTGCCCACCGACTAAGCAGGTCCTCAATATCTTGGTCAAGAAATGGATCAGGTTGATCAAACATCTGAAATATGAAATCAAAATTAAAGAAATTAAGGCATTACTAATATAGATTAGATTGACAATTAAGAAATATGAAATCATTAAAAATGCAATTTTACCTCTTCAGTTAGGTCAATCCTATTTGCCAAGATAATATTGACCATGTGTCTGACTATGTAGAAGCAGCACAAGTTGCTTTCTCTGGGTTGCCTTCGACTCTGTAATGTTAACAAGATAAAAATTATTTCTCATCATCAAAACGGGGAACCTAGTTAACACATAATATATACTTTTATTACCTTCGGTGTGATCCATTCAGGGTCCCTCACCAAATTAGCGTACTTAAGACCCCTTGCAACTGCGAACGTCCTCATAGCCCTATGACCAAAGTTAATAAGTTAGTAACCCATTTATCACAAAGATCATTGTGTATAGAAGAGAACTCACGTGTTCATGATCTTCCTGACATCAACCGAGGGCTTGTAATGGAGGGAGCATAAGAAGAAAACTTTATAGCTATGCTTACATAGGATGACAAGTTGCCAATGATTGCTATAGAGATTAGTTAAAAGAGAATGAGAATTATAATTAAGCAAATACAAAACTAGTATATATGAAATAAAATAAAATATTATTATTCTTACTCCTGCATATATGGTGCGAAGAAACAATCAATATCGGTTTTACCGAGCCTCCTTGAAATGTATGCAAGCCTCGAAGATTGAGAGGTCCCTTTAGCATAAATCTGAAGTGGGCATAGAAATCCGAACTTTTTTTGTTTGCCCTTTGAGGAAACCAACTCAGCTTGCATGTACCTACAGGAAATGCATACACGACATTAGTTGTAAGACTTAAACTTTGTTATTACATATATTTATATTTAAATTATACTTACATAAAAAATACTTGGATGCAGCCGGAGGTCAGTTCCTCCTTGGGAGTGATCAGAGATTTGACATCCGCATGGTCCAGGAAGGCCGGTGCCCCATGTCGCCCACAACTGAATCCATAGGCAACGCGTCCACATGGAACATTTTGTCATATGCCAATAGGATAAGACGTTGCATGCCATTCAAAGTAGGAGGGGTGGGAAGTTGGCTAGGGGATGAGGCGACGTGATCCAAAATAAGAAGCTTTGGCCACAATATGAAAATCCTTTTTGCTTGGCTCACTGTCTTCACCTCATCAGTGGGAATTGGGACAAGAGCATCTCCAATTAGCATGTCTTCAACTGTCACCCTTAATTGATCGTCCTGAATTTGGATGTGGTGAACAGTTGTCCCTAGGTTATGGATGGAGCCACGTGCCACTAAGCGTCTAAGAGGATGCTCCATATATAGATCACAATATTCTGCATCCTTTGACAGCGGCAAGCAACAACTCTCTTTAGTGCTTGGACGGGCTGCAATTGAGGGCAGGAGGGGATCAGTTGGCTCTTGCTGCCTTGATGTCATCATGGAAAACATTTCTTCCTTCATCTTTGCGAACCCCTCTTGTAATTGCGCCTCAATTGAAGCTTCTGCTTGTGCCCTAGCCTCTATCCAAACCTCTTCCTTAGCCTCTGCCCTTATGATAGAGAGCAAGGATTCCAACTCTGCCCTCGGCACCACATGTGGGGAACGTCTTTAAGATGATCCAAAGTAATCTCTTATACCCACACCTCTTCCAACTCCCCAGACACGGCCCCCATGTTCTTGTTTGCCAGTGGCAACAGTCATGATGTCATTCCTACCATCTGACTTGAAGGATCCATGAGACTCTTGTTGTTTAAGATCACTCTATAATATAGAAAGAACAAACATAAGGGAAATGATATGATTATAGTCTACTAAAACAAAATAATGCAAGTAGTGCTTACAATTTTTTCAGCAATCATGCGAGTATTGTCGCTTGTAAATGTTTCGCTCTTTCTTTGGTGAGTGTACAACCATTTTTCTTCGCGATGTATCGGAGAGGGGGGGTCAAGAAGAACACTAGGATTCGACCTAGCCTTTTCTTCTAGCCTTTTCCTCTTGGCCCCCAACAACTCTCTTTCTGCCTTCGCATAACCCCTTCGAGACATTGTGTGGGGGCAATCATTCTTACGAGCGTACTCAATTGCTTTTGCCCTTTTTTTCTACAAGACATGGAGTAGTTAAAATCAATACATATGATATTCTGATACATTTTCTGCCAACACATACAAAAGGATACACTCACCATTGCTGCTGGCATGGTCCGAATCCTAACAAATTCTTCCCAAGCAGCTTCGTCAATGAATTGATACTTGCTATATAGAGAAGGTTAAGGATGACCATTTGTGTCCTGTCCATGCACATACTGACGACCTAGTTGGGTCTTGAATGCCCTCCAATGCTCAGCGCAATAGGACAACGTCTTCTTCTTCAAGAACTCATTGTTGGGAACATCGTAAGTGAGCTACAATGTTTGCCATTAAAAGTAGAGTAATCAACAAACAGTTATGTATTTGGTATTGCTCTGCATGCAATATTAGATAATTCCTATACCCGGATAGTGTCCCAAATTTGATTCTTCACGCGATCATCCACAGCATCCCAAGTCAAATAGGTGATGCTAGGCTTGTTGCGTGCTAGGAGGCTGACAAAACTTACGTACTTTGCCCTGTGTTCACCAGTTGGGTTCCAGTTTTTGTCAAACTCTATCGAAAGCAATTTTCCCTCTATCCTGTCCTTCGTAATGTCTTTCAAACGGTCGTACTTCTGCCATTCCTTTGCATAGTGGCGGTTGGAATATCGCTAGCCTCAATCTGAGTAACTCTATCCCCCATATTCCTATGTACGCAATAACAACATAAAAAATATTGAAAACAGACTTAACCCTTTTTCCTTTAACCCGTCAGAGTACATAAAACTTGTTCCTTCAGCAGTTATGAATGGAAAGATGTGCAAGCATTCATCAGGAAAAATAGAAAACCTAGATTAAACGAACATAAAAACAGCGAAGCACGTACACAAGGGAAAATAAGTGCAGAGAACACGTACACATAATAGCAGAACGAGAGAGACAACAGAGAAGAATGACTGAGCACGAAGAAGCTAGAAGCCTCGCGAAAACCACAGAGCACGACGAGCGGAGGTATGACAGAGTACGTGAGAAATGAGAATGATGGTCGCACCAAGGGGTGGGCTTAAAAAATGAATATAAACATTTTACTCCGGATATAAATTATTCTAACCCGGGTAAAAATATAATCGATGTAAAATTGATACATTTTACACCAGATAAAGTATAAACCCGTTGTAAAAACTAACACCGTCTAAAATATAACACCAGATAAAGTAGAAGCTGGTGTAAAATCGAACTATAATTTATTTACAAATTGTCAGTAGAAGACATTTTACACCGGATAGCACTTAAGACCGATTTTAATGTTGTAGTTATTTTTTTAAACTCCATCATCATATATATCATCCCATCCTTTGCGTCACAACATTCTTATTAGAACAAGAATCTGTCTCTGTTATTATTAAATCAAAATCATATACGCAATCATAACAAGAAACTTAATATTGCATGTTTAGACTACATCAAAAACAAGAAACACATATAAATTAATCAGAATCAACTTCTTCTTCATTTAATTGTGGTAAACCTACTGAAAAAGAAGAGATCTCATAAAAAGAATCATCATTGTCAACAACCCTTTTTCCTTGGAGCGTGACAGACCATCTTTCATTTTGAGAATCAGTGATATAGAACACTTGCTTTGCTTGGTCTGCCATAATGAAAGGCTCATCCCCAAAACTTGTATTATTTAAATCCACCAGTGTAAATGCTAACTGATCGACTATAACACTGTTGTTTACATTAGCCCACTTGCATTTGAACACGGGAACTTTGAATTTGGAGTAGTCCACCTCCCAAATCTCTTTAACAACACCATAATATGGAATGGCTGCTAATTTATGATTGTTGTCTTTTGAACTAGAGAAATGCATAGCTTCAGCCACTAACATAACACCACTATTTTGCACGCTACTTCTATCATCTAGGGACTTCGTATAAAAGGAATACCCGTTGATATAAAATGAATTTCAACATATCACATTATATTCAGGACTACATGCCAACTATCTAACTGTATCAGAAACACAATCCTCATTTTCAACCTCCAGTTTGAACCAATGTGCAAAAGATTTGTTGTATTCTCTAATCAGCCTTTGCTCTGTCATCCTATTATTTTTTTTTTCGGACAAGATCTTTATGAACAGCAATATAGTCTTGAACTTCATCAATATTATTCAAGATGTGTAAGTGTATTTGCTGTAATTCATTACAATCAACACTCCTCACTGACATTTCGCGTTGACCCCCTATTTGGCACGGGGTTTTTGGAGATCATTAAGTCTTACTTTAGACAGGTATTGTTGACAAAAATCCATAGCTTCTTCGGCAACATATTTTTGAACAACGGATGCTTCGGTCTGATTGGATTCTTCATATACCCTTTAAGGATTTTCATGTATCTTTCAAATGGGTACATCCATCGTAAGTATACAGGGCCACACAGTTTTATCTCTCGCACTAGATGAACGATGAGGTGTACCATGATGTCAAAAAAGGCAGGAAGAAACTGTTTTTCAAGCTGGCACAAAATAGCATAACCCTCGTGCTCCAATTCCTCCAACTTTTCAGTCTCAAAGACTTTGCCACATATAGTATTAAAGAAGAAGCAAAGTCGGGTTACAATGTGTCTCAAATCATCTTGAAGGATTCCTCGAACAGCCACTGGGAGTAATTGTTGCATCAATACATGACAATCATGAGACTTTTAGCCTACTAATTTCAAATCTTTCATGGATACAATCCTCTTAAGATTAGATGAGTACCCAGAGGGAACTTTGATTCCTTGCAAACACTCACAAATACTTCTTCTCTCAGCCTTGGACAAAATGTTAGTCTCTTCAACATGATAGCTCCCCTCACTGTAACATCCCGATTTTTGGTCTAGGAGATCGGGATAGTTCATCTAGGTCCAAGATGAGGAATGTGAGAAATGTCCTAAGTCTCAAGCCTAGGAATTCTGCAGGTAGCTTGATATGGGCTGGCTCCTGTGTAAGATAACCTGATATGGGCAGGTTGTCGAGCCTTTCAATTAACGATGACTCCCGAAGAGTTTAAGGGATGAGTTATTGAAAGAGAATTTCTAGACCTTAAGATGAGGGATGAGAAGATGAGCAACGAGGCCAGAAAGAGAATGCAGGGGCAAAATCATAATTATGGGAAAGATCGGGCTGGTAGCCGATGAGTACCATATTTTGCCAGAAAATAGAGAAAATTATGCTGATCATTTCACTGAACTGTGAAATGTGCATACGAGGTCTCTATGAGTGTGAAAGAATTATGGAAAGTTTAAGGACAAAAAGGTGGGGTCCTTAAGTGTAATTTTAGCCAAATAAAAAGGGACTTAAATGAAAAGAAGAAAAGTTCCTTGGGGCTAAAGTGTAATTAAAGAAAGTCAGGCCGGAAGTGGTTTGGACTGTCCGACAGCATTTCAGTCCCAGATTTTACCGGTAGAGAGAGCAAGGGACGCTCGGTAATCTGGCTTAATACAGGAATTTTTGAAGACTCCAGATAGCCAGAAATGGACTGATCGTCCAAAAGTTATAAAAATTCATACCGGATATCCTAGATTTCAGATCTAGGTGAGAAAATACAGGATGATGCATCTTTATGGGGCGGATGTCGGGAAACTGACAGAATACCGATAGGAGGCCTGTAGAAAAAGTTATTCGCAAATTAGAAAATCCAGACGGGAGTGTGAGGCCTCCGGGTATCCGATAGGGAGATTTATCGGTATTTGAAAAGGGACTGAATGAGTTCGGATAACCTCAGTCAGATGACTGATATGACTCACAGGGATGCCTGAACACCGCAGGCCAGTGTATCGGACAGAAGGAGCCGGTGTCCGGATATGTGTATAAACGGTGAATAGTAGATAAAATATTCAATAATTATTAACAGGGGAAGATTCCTCGTAATGCGTGCCATGAAGGTAATGGACCCTGAGAGGCCCAATAATGGCGCCAACAAAGGCCCAGTAAGACCCTTGGACTGATAGGTGGGCCAGTGTCAGGCAGAACCCCGGAAAAGTGCGAAATTATGAAAATGCCCCTGTGTTGTACAAAAGGGTAGTAGATGAATGAGGGCATTTTGGTCATTCTGGATAGGCCCAGGAGCCAAGGCTCATATAGATAAAGTTACTTAGAGTCAGTATATATCCTGACAGAGTACAGAAGGGTGTGAAATGACGATTTTACCCTTAGGGTTAAAATAGTGCAAGAAATGGCACCCAGGGGTATTTTGGTAATTTGCCGAGGGATGTTTCTTGGGATTCGAGCCATCAGGGTACTTGATCTTGATCAGGATCCAAGATAACATACCCAGAGCCCAAAAACGTAGCCCATGGAGTATGTGGGAAAAAGTGGCATTAAAATACTATTTTAATGCTGTTTCAATAAAGCAAAGTTACTCGGTCGGCACGATAACCGAGGAGGTGATCAGATAAAGTCCGGGACTTATCTGGATAGCATTGGAAGGCGTGAAAGGTCCCTTCCAGGTGCCACATGGCGCAACCTTAGAGGCAGAAGAAAAAGTTAAGGACACGTATTACGGTGCAAGACTCTGGACCGGTCTGGATTGGACTGGAACTGCTGAGTCAGCTGATGAGGTGTCCAGGAATTGTGACATGTGAAGAATGTGGCGATGAGGTGTCCCGGTGAGGTGTCCTGGATGATGTCATGCATGATGCAGTAAAAAGGAATAAAGAAAAATAGGAAAATCCAGGACCACATGTTCAGATGGCTTCAAAATTACAGAAATGCCATCCATTAAAGCTATAAATACCCCCTTCCCCTCCCATTTTATGCATCCCACGTTTTTGGCAAGAAAAGAGAGAGAAAGAAGAGAGAGAAGGAGAAAGAAAGAAAGAAAGGAAGTTCTGGTGGAGTTGGAAGCAGTATAGAAGTTCTAGAGTTCTGTTTTTGAGGTAGTAACTAATCCTAGCTCTTATGTAATGTCTTTGTGATTTGTTGTGCTATTGTTTGGTTGGATTGTTGTCTTATATGTTATGCTTGAAGCTCTATTACAATGCTATGATCATATGTTATTGAATATGGAAGCACGCAGCATACTTATCTATACACAATCACAAGCAAGCACCGTCACTCTGCATTACATATATTGTTATGATTATTACTACTGAGATTCCCCCGAATCTCATTCCCAAATATAACATTACAGGGGAGGTTCTGTCAAAATAAAATCTGGAAATTTTAAGAGACGCCGTTAGGCTGCTAAAATTCTGGCAACGAAGAAGGAACAGAGAAAGGAACTGATACGTACTGTGTACGTAGGTGCTGTCTAAGGAGGCTGGAAGTGAGTGGACCTAGCCAGTTCATCCAGTCTTTCCTGGGTACTTACGTAGAATGGTAGTTCCTACGGGAATTACCGAATCGGTACAAGATCGGTTACTTTCTACAGAAGGAATGTAGCAGTTATGCTGCCAGATTTTTGACAGGAAGAGATGTAATTGAAATAAGAGAATTTGTTGTATGACATTTTATTATTTAATAATAAATATTGTTTGGCATGTTTAACTTGTGTATGACGAATAAAGGGAGAAATTCGCAGGTCCTGAGGTAGCAGTGTTTTGACCTCAGTTTGACCTAGTAAACGAAGGAGTTTGGCCACGAAATTTGGCAGGCCAGTCGTACACATCTGGGGCATTACGTGGATAGGTAATAAGCCTTGTTTGGATGTGTAGAATGAGATTAATCAGTTCTCAAATCAAAGGTTCAGAATAAGAAACTTAAGAGTAAAATTTTGAATTTCTGGGCTTAAGTTAAGATATAATCAAGCTAATGTTGCTTCCGCAAGTGTACTCTGAGGAGTCTAAGGGAGGATGTTTCACTCACCATCTGGCCTCCGATGTAAATCCTCTCGTATTCCCATTTCTTTCAAATCCAATCTTGCCTTCAAACTGTCTTTGGAACTACCATGTGTGTTGAGAAGTGTTCCAACAATGCTGTTACACACATTTTTCTCCACATGCATCACATCAAGACAGTGCCTTACATAAAGATGTCGCCAATACGGAAGCTCAAAGAACACAGATCTTTTTTTCCATATATTTTTCTCGCTTTTCTTGGTAATCTTACCGAAAGTGACATTGATATCTTTCACCTTTTCATAAACTTGTTCGCCAGTCAATGGCTTTGGAGCATTTTCAAATTTTTGGCCGCCATAAAATTTCTTCTTTAGTCGACGGTCTGGGTGGGCTTGTCTTAGAAATCTCCTATAACCTAGGTAGACTGTCTTTCTTCCATGATGAAGTTGATAGTAGCAAGTCCTTTCCTCACAAATCGGACATGCTTTATGGGCCTTAACACTATACCCTGACAAATTTTTGTATGCAGGAAAGTCATTAATTGTACAAAAGATCATGGCCCGCATATTGAAGACCTCATTCTTAACCGCATCAAAAACATCAACACCTTCCCATAGCTTCTTCAAATCTTCGATCAAGGGTGTTAGGTAAACGTCTATGTCATTTCCCGGTTGTTTTGGTCCTGAGATCAGCATAAACAATATTACATACTTCTGTTTCATACACAACAAGGGAGATAGGTTGTAAATCACCAGAAGGATGGACCATGAACTATGTATACTACTAAGGCTACTATAAGGGTTTATTCCATCCGTACTAAATCCAAGCCTTAGGTTTCGTGGTTCATTGCCGAACTCAGAAAATAAGTCATCAATCTTCTTCCATTGCAAAGAGTCAGCAGGATGACGAATCTTTCCATCATTAATCCTTTCATTTGCATGCCATAACATTTTCTTTACATCATCTTCATTAGAAAAAAGTCGCTTAAACCTTGGTACAATTGGAAGATACCATAACAACTTGGCAGGAGAGTTATTTGATCTGTACCTTAGTGTCTTACATATTGGACACTTCTCCTCATCTTCAAACTCTTTCCTGTACAATATGCAATCATTTGGCATGCATGAATCTTTCTATACTGCATGCCTAAAGGACCTATTATTTTCTTCGCATCATAGTAGCATTTGGGTAACGCATTTTCTTCAGGAAACATGTCCTGTAACAACTCAAGTAATTCTTAAAAACCACTGTCACTCCACCCATGCCGAGCTTTCACACTTACCAATCTCAACACCGCATTCAACAGGTTGTATTTTTCTGCACCCTGGGTATAGAGGCTTTTCTGCATCATTGCACATATTACCATATGCATGTGACCGCATGAAAGCATCTTCTCCAACATCAAGAATCATGTCCTCTACTCGATCATCAGTATCCATGTCATCATCAAAGGTCGGTTCCACCTGTTCACCATGCTATACCCATACCGTGTAACTCTTGCAAAACCCCTCACAAATTAGATGAGTGTAAATATCAGCAGGACTTTGTTTCCTCTTATTCAAACAACTCACACAAGGACAATAAAACCTTCCATTGTCATCATCACCATTCCGTTTAGCAAAATCCAAAAACTCCTTCGCCCCTTCAACATACTCAACACTTGTTCGTTTAGCATTTATCCAACTACGATCCATATTTGTGGAAGACTAAGAAACTAGAAAAACAGAAAATAAGAAACCATTACGTTGTAGCTAATGCATGGAGAGAATAAATTTTTAGTTCTCGAAAGGAGTTCAAAACAAAACTCACCGTCTGTGAAGTGCCGAGAAGACTTAACGCACGAACCAGGGAAAAATGAGAGATGGAAGGCGCGAGAAATGTACCAAATAAAAGAGTATTTGGTAAAAAAAATAAAAAAAAAAGTTTATTTTGTAAGAAAATATACACTGGACAAAATGTTACACCGGTGTAGATATATATATAAGAGTTGTAGAGAGTATATTTTACACCGGCCACTATATATAAATCGGTGTAAAATATATCAGTTTTTTTAAGTGATAGACCCTACTATGTCATCAACTTTTACACACACAAAAAATATATATTTGAATATATAAAAGTTGAAATAATCTTTCACTACTCATCAGACTCGGAGTTTTGGGAGTCATCAGATTGGGTGAGATCAACAAGATTAAAGAAGTTATCACGGGGTTGATGGAGGCGAACTTTTGAGCAGAAATCTCTGAAACTTGCTTTCAGTCTGTCAACTTTCCGATTCAGTTCTTCCACGTAGTCCTCCAGCCCATTGAAGCGTAGTATGAGTTCCTCAAGGCGCTCCATCAGAGTCACAACTAGGGGAGGAGGAGAAGGAACAGAAGGGTGAGGATCAGGATGTTTGTCTTTAAAGTCGTCTATGTTTCTTTTGTGTGGTGGAGAAGGAGGCGTGCGTGAGGAAGAGGCCATTGGAGGAGTCAGATAGATGAAAAGAAAATAAAACAGAGATAAAGTGATGAGACAAAATGTACAGATCGATCATAGAAATGGTATACATATATATATGGTTCATGATCAATAAGAATATAGAAGAATGCAATTGGCCTTCTATCATAATGACTACAAACGTTGGGAACCGAAGAAGTGAAATGAACAGTCTGAAGAATAAAGAAAGCGCGCGGGAAAGCATAGACAGGAAACTGAAGAGGCAGATAGGACGAAGCTAATCTGCACCAAGTGTTTATATTTTAAATCGGTTACTTTTAAAACCGGTGTAAAAATTTAATTTTTTTAAATCGTCTTCTCCTCAGTGACTGGTTTAAAAGTGGGATTTAGATAAAAATAAATGGATCATCAGCAACGTATATACGTATGCAGAACAAAAAACTTGTTAGACACATTCATTCAAATTAAACTTTACATCTTAAAATCTATATAAATACAATATCATCATCTCCTCATTCTTTTCATTACATCAAAAAGGAGGTGGGGAATAGGGAAAGGCAGGTGACCCCGTTTTCACTCATTCATCTTCTTCGGAGTCAGTGTTTTGGGAGTCAAAATTGGGATCAACAACAGGATGAAAGAAATTATCTTGTTGATGGCGACAAACTTCAGAACGGAAGGCTCTGAAATGTTGATTCATCCTCTCAACTTTTAGACCCAGTTCTTCCACCGAGCGCTCTAGGGCATTGAAGCGCGGGATGAGTTCCTCCAGGCACTCCACCAGTTGCTGGAGCAGGGGAGGAGGAGAAGGAACTGAAGGGTTATCATGATGACAAACATTTTTTTCTTCAAAATTAGTTCTTTGTGTTTTGTGAGGCGGAGCAGGAGGGGTGGATGAAGAAGAAGCAATTGGAGAGTTAAGATAGAAGATAGAAGAAATGAATATAAAATAGATATCGGAGAAGGTGATCATGATGAACTACGTACTACTGCGCATGTCTGAGAAGACTTGACATAAAATGGCGGGAAAGGATACAGACGGAGTTAATCTAAACCAGACTAAATATTTTCACATCGGTCACTATAACATCTGCTGTAGAAAGTAAACATCTAAATCGGATTCCATTTTTCCACATCAGTCACGAGTAAATACAGTGTAAATATTTCATATTATTTACAAAAATGCCACCAGTCATTTTTTTAACACCGTCTCCGTATTGACTGGTTTAAAAATGGGAATTTCGAATGCCAATTTTCCACCAGGGAATACATTAATTAACTATATAAATTATTCTTAAACATTTATTATTTAGGAAAGGGAAAAGGTTAATCAAAAGCTACCATAGTAGAAAAGGATTTTACTATACTTTTCAAAGCTAATCATGGTAGAAAAAGATATTTATTAAACAATTGAAAAAAGAACATTTCATATCAAACAAATAACTATGATAGAAAAGATAATTCTATCCTTAGTAAATACTATCATAATTATAAAGAATTCAAGCCATTAAGAAAACTAATCATGATAGAAAAATGTTTTACGCGAAACAAACTTACTATCACACTTAGAAAAGATTCAACCCAATTCACAAATAGAAATCCATGATAGAAAAATCTTAAAGGACTGTGATGGATATAAAGGAAACTTCACTCAAATCTCAAATCCCTATCCATGATAGAAAAGGAATAAACAAATGTTTAGAAGAGTCTATATATCATGGATAATTAAAACTTTCAACATCAAACAAACCTATCCCTGTTAGAAAAAGAAAACAACTTAACTTATAAAGCTAACATGGATAAAAAAGATTGCACCTAATCTCTCACATGCAAAACCATGTTAGAAAAGGCAAACCCCATTTAACATGGTTATAGGAAATAACCCCTGATTAATAATAAGAATAACAATCAATCAATATTAGGTTTGGGAATTTGAAGCCCACAATAATTTCCACAGCCCAAATCACCAATAGATTCCTGAATCAAGCATAGGCATTTCATTTCTTCAAAATATCACAAGTTCTCAAACGTGGATCCATATATCAAAAGTCACAAGTAACCTAGGCCTCATGCCAATTACCATCACACGTGTCTCAACACAATTAATCAAAAGTATCTCAAGTATATAATATGGTCATCAGAGTATGAAATGGGCCATTAGAGTGACAATATACATATGATTCAGCACAACATAAAGGATAGAGTCACTATAGTTCAAAAATATAGTATAAGGCTCCAAAGCCTTCCTTAAAGTGTCAACCCGGGCACCAGTACTATCACCTAAAAAATGTTGATAACTACGGGGTGAGACAAAAGTCTTAATAACCAGTAGTCCTACTCATCGTGCATATTAACATGTGCTCGTGAGGTGTCAGGAGAGACATTTATCAAAATAAGATATATATAGAGAGAGAAATATCACAATAATCATGTATTATCCATAAGATATACAAACCTCAGTTCCTCTCATCAAACCAACTGAATCGCCTTATTCCTGCCAACAAAACTCATGGGCTAGTGTACTATCCATATAACTAGCCACTCAAGAAGCTCACCGATCAAGTGGTTTGGATCAGCCAAAATCCATAGAGTACAAAACTGAACCATGAGTTCATTCCCTCGGTGAACAAGTGGGGGTGTCATAGGCCCTGGGCAAACTAGTGAGGCAAGTCTCTTATTGAACAAGTGGGATGGTCCCTTGTTGAACAAGTAGGACGAAAGGCCAACTATCGAGATCAAGTAGATGCTATACCAAGTGGTAAATAAGATAACTTTATCATCACCAAACTCCAACCATCAATACCAATCACAACATATATAATTCTCAAGATAATCTCAAAGTACTCATACTAATCAAAATCTCAATATTGTAATAGGCAACATAATATATATCTCAACGGGATTTTTCTCAAAATAACAATTTAGATTAACTTTTCAATCTCAATATAGTATATCTTTCCAAAACTCATAACATACTTTTCAAATCCAAACTCTATGTCCCACAAGACAATTTTCAATAAACTAACACAGAATTCCATATCATACTCATTTCTCAAGAAGGTAATATTCATAATTCAAAGCACTCACAATTATCATATTAGCACACACAATGAGTGAAAATTAATTACCTCTTACCAAAGCTAAATATAAATTCTATCAATGCTCAACCTTATGCTCAAGCCATAATCAAGAAATCATTCTGTACAAGCATATAATCACTACACATTAATTTGAAAATAATAGAGTGATTAACAATATCAATTTAGAGGTCCTTGAACCCTCTATAAGGAAGAGCCATCCATTCTTGTTTTCTTCTTACATAACAACTACGATTTCTCTCTCTATTTTCTTCTTGCACAGCTATGTTGGCTGACTCTAACACCAACTAGATATAGAGAACCAAGAAGAAGAGATCCCACCTAAGAGAAAGAGGAGAGAGGCATGAATAATGAAGGATGGGGGAGGAGAGAGCGTGAGGGAGAGTTTGAGAGAGATAGGTGATGTGAGAACTGTAAAATTTAGAGCTCATTATTTTCACCTCAATAAATGATTGACTATTATTGTCACCATTATCTTATGTCAGTAATACTCAATTAACATATTGAATTCCTCTCAATAGCATATAGCTCGTTACTTAGTCACTATTTTGACTTGTTAGTCTTCAAAATTTCTTTTGACATTAATCAGTTACCTTATCTATACGTTTTCTTTTATAATTCCATATTACCTTAAACTTTTTTCACTTTGTACATTTCAAATACTCTATAGACCTTGACATCACTTCCTAATTATGATTTTTTTTTCAGCCTACAAAGTACATAATTCATTCTATTTTCAATAATACAATTACTTAACATTCATTTTCAACCAAGTTCCAACAATTCTTTAATGGCTATTTACTCAAAAGACATCCAAGTTTTTCATTTCTCCACCTTTCTATTAACCTATCCTCATAACATTTCTAATCTTCTTCTCCAATAATTTGGCAGTGTTTGTCAACACATATAATCAACATCTGTAATGATTTATTTTATTAGATAATACAGTAAAATACAATTTATCTTAAGGAATGTATTTACTACACCTCACAGTAAAAGTATAATTTAACCATATAAACTTTCCATTCACACTAATTCATACTCCTACTAGTGATTGAATTTACTCATTCAAAAGTCTCAAACTTCCAAATAAAGACACCTTCAAATGTGTGAAAATTCTCATTCACACAAAATGAGACCCAACAATAACTCTTTCCACCTAAGATTCTTCTTTGTTATGATCACTTCCACCTTACCACATATCAATTTCCTCCTCCACCCTTCACATTTTCTACAAAATTAATATTGTTCTCCTTATTTAATCTAAGATTACATCATCTTGAAGCACAAGTCTATTAACAATGATTTCAAGTCTCTTGGTTTCACATCCTCTCTTACCCCATGAAACCCCATAAAACAAGAACAGTAGTACTATACAGTTTATTGGTCTAAACAATTTGAAGGGAAGGATATGTGCAAGATTGTATATTGCCATCACTACTAAATGTAATGCATCACACAAGAGGAAACCATGAAATTGATACTAACTTGTAACATTTGTTTCCTTAATCCAAACTGTTAGACTCCAATGTTTTGATGATGACAAATAATTGAGAAAATATTTTAGAAAGAAACTTAACTCTTCGATAAGCTAGGTTGTTCTTCGATAAGTCAAGCCATTATACGAAAAGTATTTTAAACCAGACTTTATCATATTTTGATCTTTATTCTAAATCATTTGGAAACACTTACTTTATGCTTATATATATTGTACATCATCTCTAAAGCATGTTTCAATATCACTTGCAGATTAAATGAAGCAATGATCAAAGAGCAAAGAGCATCAAATGCACACGTCAGCAATAACGACTATATTTGATAACGGCTATCTCAACAGCTACTTCAATGCTTCAAAGGAATTTTGAAGAACCAAGTATAAAAGAATAATAAGCCAAAGTGAGAAAAGAGGAAGAATTTGGAAATCATAAGAAGTTACATCAAATGCTTACAATACACTTCGATCACATTCGCTGATTGTATCTCTATTTTACTTTGTTTCCTCTCCTTTGGTTCAGAACATCATATATTCCTGAGAGAGAAACTTAGAGAATTAGAACTTAAGTGTTTATCTCATCTACTCTACTGAGAGAGCTTTATATGTATCAATAATTTTTCTGAATTGCTCAAGTTGATTCTTGAGTGTTGTAACCTTACGGGTGTAAAGGGAAGTGATAGGGATTCTCATTAGTGTTAACTTTACGGGTTGTAAGGGAGAGTATGAAGGAATTCTCATGTGAATGTATTGAGGCACTAAGAGCCCACTGTCAAATTCTCCTTTTAATAACAATAATTAATCACCTTAAATTATTTTTACCAAAATTGGCTAGAAACTAACCATAATAAAAATAAGTTTTGTTAATCATTTGAAATTTATATTGGCTAGAAAAAGAAAATTTTACTTCTAAAGAGTTAACCATGATAGAAAAAGATAAAACTACCCTCACGCCCTATCATGGTTAAAAGAGTTCAACTTATTTTGAAAAGGTTATCCATTATAGAAAAGAGTAAAACTTATATAAAGATACTATCATGGATATAAGAGCTTCACACAACAGTCTAGGTCCTCAAGCCCACTACCAGAACTCATTCTCAAATCCAAATAGAGTATCTCATTATATCAAAGTATGCAGAATGAGCCCTACTGTGGTAAGATACAAGTATTCTACACATAAATTCAAGGAGGAGGCTATACAATTGTTATAACACTAACCAAGCCTCTGAAGCCTTCTCTGAGGTCCTAGCATGAGACTATCACCAGAAAAATGTTAATAACCACGGGTTGAGACAAACATCTCAGTAACCAATAGTCATACTCATCATGCATACTAACATGTGCTCGTGATGTGTCAAGTGGGATAGTTAATAAAATACACGAGAGAAAATAATACATTATCATAATATGATCAAATAGAAATACCACCCTAATTCCTCCCATTAAATCAATCGAACCGCCTTATACCTGTCGACCGGACCCATGGGCTAGTGATAACTACCATATGACTGGCCACTCAAAAAGCTAACTTGTCGAGTGTTATGGATCGGCCAAAATCCACAAAGCATAAGACTGAACCATGGGTTCATTCCCCCTTGATAAACTAATGGGGGTGTCGTATGAAACATCCTTCATTAAACCCCTCAGAGTACACTTACGGAAGCAATCTTAACTTTATTATATCTCTCTTGCCGGAAATTCTGGCAGAAAATAACTGTACTGATTCGGTAATTCCCCATGAGAACTACCATTCTACGTAAGTACCCAGGAAAGACTGGATGAACCGGCTAGGTCCACTCACTTCCAGCCTCCTTAGACAGCACCTACGTACACAGTACTCTGTATAGTCTACCAGCACAACGGCATTTTCTAGTAAATATTTTTAAATCTTAACCTTAAAAAAAACCTTGACCTTAAATTTTGAACTTAAACCTTAACCTTACTTATACTCAATTGGAACTATTTTAAAATATTGGAATACCTCTTAACCTCAAAAATATGAATTTCCAAGAGTTGGGCTTACGGGTACTGTTCACTGCCGCTATTCACTGTGTAATTCCATATTACAACCTGAACTTTGGAAATTCATAACTAAATATAGAAAAATCGTTTTGAGGTGATTCCAATTTCTAATGAAATATCTTTCATTTAACTTTGATAGAAAAACATGAAAATGAGGTTTCCTTGTCCAGATCAAATCAGTTTATTCGTTGAACTTTACTGTACATTTGGTAAATCTGGAAATTCCAGTTTCCTTGCCCCATTTTCAAAAATTCATTTCTCCTTGTATACTTATCCAATTGAGTTCAATTACCTATGGATTTAAATCCCCATATGTGTACTTTAAGCTCACAAAATTTCGTGGAAAAACTCATTCATTTACTATATGAAATTAGCGCATGAACCTCACTGCCTCTGAGTAGTCGTTTTATCTTAATCCAGATTTCAACTCCTGACTTTGAAAAATCATAACAATTCGAGTTCTTAACCAAATGAGGCGTTCTTGGTGTCCATTTAAATATCTATATCTTAGCTATGTTCATGCCAAATTTCATATGAAAAATCATCATATAAGTCATCTAAACTATCATTGGAAATACACTACCTCAAATCAGATTTATGAGCAGCATGCATCATACAAACCAAAACATCATCTTGTAATTAAAGTGCACACTCTTTAAGTTATGTACAGTCATCCATCAACATTTACCCTCTTTGCCTTGAGAAGATCCAGCACCTAGAGCATAGTTATGGGGGGTGAGATTCGGGGGAATCTCAATAGCAAGTAATACAAACTATAAGGTTATGCATGTTTGATTAAATGCCTAACATGTTATCATGCAATGGGAGCTAATTCATGCTTATACATAAGCAAACTCTAACATGCATATTGTCATGACATATATTGCAAGGAGTGGCACATACTCAATAGCACATCATCATCATCATAAACATCATCACATAATATTCCATGCTCAACCAAACCTTCATGCATAACAAGTAAGCAAATCAATCAAAGCACATAAGTTTATAGTTAGGTATTCTTGCTACCTCTTGTAGATCCTTGTCCTTCCTTTCTTGAAATGGTCTTTCCTTGCCACAAATATCAAAACCTAAACATTACAATATGATTACCAAATTATAACTCTATTCCAAACAAAATCCAAGTCTAGTTTCAATAAGCTCCCTTTTTCCAAATATTCCCATTTTGGTTCCATTGCTTCCCCTACTTGTTCCTCCACTTTACCCCCACACAAAATCTCATTTTAAGACCATTGGAAGCATCAAAATTATGAAATTCAAATAACTATTCACGCGAGTGAACAGTACCGTGAGGAATTTTCAACATTATAACCTTTAATTCCAAGGGTTTCCAAGGTTCAAAACCTTTCCAATCCCACACAAAATCATCATATAAACTCAATGGAAGCATTAAATCATTGAAATTCCATTTTCTTCTATCATGAACAGTGCAAACCGAAATGGTAAAGTGAAGAACATCAACTTACTTCACAACCAAGCATGTAACTAGCTTGTTTAAACTTGTCTTAACTATCTATGACCTAAAACTCATATTCCTTTCACATATACACAAAATTTCCAGCAGCATCTCCCCAAGATTTAAGCCTCAAAAATCACTTAAACTCAAGCACAAACCATAAGAACAAAAGGTAGAAGCAAGGAGACAACTTACCTTACTTGCTCCTTCAAGACCCTTGCTTCTTCCTTGCTTTCTTCCACTTTCTTTCTCTAGAACTCACTTCTCTTTCTAAAGGAGCTCTTGGGTGTGAAGAATGAATGGAAAGGGGGGGTATTTATAGCAAAAGTCATGTGCCATTTGAAGGCTAAGATCACTTTGGAAACTATTTGATCTAATGGTTAAAGGTTTGATCTTGGAATGTCTTTTCACTTTTCACTCAAGACCTTACCACCATGACATCACTAGCATGGCCTCCCTTGGTACACCTAACCCTTCCTCTTTTTGGGTGCCATTCTTGTGTCCTTGTGGGTCCCACCATGTGCAACACCTAATTCTTACTTTATTCTCTTTTTCTTTCTTTTCAAAAATCCATAAATTATTCATTATTGGACTTGGGCTCCAAGATAACTTTTGGGCCTTATTGGGCTGGCCTAGGACGAAATGTTGGGCCTCTTTTAGGTCCAATAGCTAATTGGCACAAATCCCAATGTACTTTCCTTATACCGATATCCTTAAATTATCCTGATCTCAAAATAAATGCTAAACACCTCCTTTAATTGTTCTAACATTTTTAGAAATTCATTCTAATATAAAATGAACTCTCTACAAAGTTTCATAATTTTCTGAGACCCAGAAGTCTTGTTAAAAATTACATACGTTTCCTTTAACCCTTTATCGGTGTCCTTTTTCACCGTAAATTCCATAATTAATTCTACAGGACTCCTTTTTGACTTCTGTCAACTCCATAAATTCTCATATTAATTATAATAATTTACTATCAAATTTTCTCTGATATCCATCCATTGTGTGAAATGACCAAAATGCCCTCCATTTACTTCTGGTTTCTTAGGGCATCACACTAGCATTTTCGTAGTTTTGCACTTTGGCTCTTAGACTTTCTTCCTCTTCCAATTAATCCTTTTCTTTACATAAACATGGCCACATATTTTCCTAAACATCTCATATATTTTATTCAATCTGTACATACAACTTAGTACAGAAATTAGGGATGTTACATTTCTCTCCCCCTTAAAATAAATTTCGTCCTCGAAATTTACTTGTACCTTAGTCAACAATTTTAAATATACATCCTCTTTAAATCTCTTTCTGCTTTATGACTAAGAATTGGGGTATCCATCTCTTACCTTTTATCTTATTATCTAGCGGAGTACTTTCAATATCCGCTTCATGTCCTTGCTGTCATTACTCTTTTTGTATCAGTCAACTTAATTGGAGTTTATTTCTACTTCATCACGGCACTTGATCTTGTGCTATGCATCCATTTGCTTATGGACAACTCCTTGTACTAGACTTGAGAGTAGTGTCCATTTCTTTCATATCAAACTCTCTCGAATATTATTGTATTCGGGAGTTTCCCTCACTCACTCATCATACTTTCTAACACTTATCCCTTATTACTTCTCTTAGCATCTCGCAGAATTCTTTAACATCCGCAAAGCTTCATCCTATTTTTGTATAGAAACTCTTATAACTCTATTGTTGCTCTTATCATCTTTAATGATTCAACATCATACAGAGAGAGGACTTATGCAGTTATTCTTTTCTTTACTTTACTGCTAAGTAGGAGCATATACTCTAACATGCATAATGCCTGGCCAATATCTTGTAGGACTGTATACTTGCTCCTAAATGCAAAGCTCTAACATTCTCTTATGACTTTATCAGCCTCTCAGGAGAGTATTGCTCTTTTGCTTCTCGTTCTCCTGAACAAAGTCATAATTTAAATCTTTCATTTCAAATCCACTCTTATTTGGACTTCTCAGAAGGGTTTTAATCCTTTAATGTTCATAACCTTTCTAACTTTTCATAACTTTGTTTATCATTCATCATATATATGCCAAACTTCTATGGCATTTACACTCTTTCATATCTTACCCCTTAACATCTTGGTGTAACTCCAGGGTCTATCTTACTTTAACTTTTCACTTTTCTTACCTTGTCCATCTATACCAACTTCTGTGACAACTGGACCCTTTTTTCATTACTCTTTCTTAGACTACTCTTGCCTTGACATCTTTCTGGACGAAGGCTACCTTACTCTTCTAAGCCTTAGCATTCTCTATCTCATATAACTACTGGGTTCTATCTTTACTTTAGACCTTCTTCTCTAGGTCTCTCTAGCCTTTTAATCTTTTTATCCTCATCTGGAGGATTTATCTGCTCATACTTTTCTGTTCTCAAAACATATGGGGTTCTCTTCTTTGTTCCTCAGGCATACTTCTATAAAACTTTTGAATATCAGCACTCAGACTTTAACTTGGACTCCGTCTTTGTTTAAAGAAAACTAAGTTCAGTCTGTATAATATAGGCTATCTGAGGAAAATCATTATAAATAATTTTTCTGGATGAGTTTATCAACTAGTGAAGCTTCCTTACCTTAACTTCGTCTTTGGCATTCATCTTCCCAAAGAGATACTACATTGTACTCATATCTCATGGCTCATTACTTTCCTTAGGCTAGGTCTAACTGCGATCTCGGGATCTAACTGCGATCAACCGTCAGCCTCTTCAGAATCAACTGTGACTCTGGAACTGTTAGGATATAACTGCGACCCTGGAGCCATGCTAGGATCTAACTGTGACCCTCCAGAATCTAACTGCGATTCTGTATATCTCCCGAAGATCTTAAACCAACAGACTAAGTTATAGGGTTCACCGCTTATACTTGTTGATAACTCAATAAAAATTTAAAAATATTACGTTCAGTAGCCCATATTATTTCCCAAGACTTTACTTACTTCCTCTCTTACTCAGGAGTTCCTTCTCATCTTTCTCTTACTGTGGCTTACCATGCCTTGTGCAATCATGGTTTAACCACCTGCCATTGCATTCTGCTGCTATAGCCTCATCATAACTTCTCATGTAAATCTGTGCTCTAACTGCGAGCCATTTGAACTATGCTCTAACTACGAGCAGACTGCATCAGATCCAACTCTTATCTGAAGAGTGATCTGTACTCATCTGAATCTAGTCTCTATCTCAGAGTCATCTATTTCAAATCTAACTCTTTCTGTATACCATTCCTTTCAATAGAAATGGCTCTGAGTACTGCATTCGCAAGCCTATAGAAAAACCTGAATCACCCCAATTATAAATCATATCAGAATATCATATCATAACTTATCGTCCCATAAACTGAGACTATCTATCATCCTCAATACATTCCTTATTGCATATCATATGGTATGGGAGCAACATAATTTTCTCATAATTTCCTCACCATATATACTCTACCCTGCATATACTACGAAATAGGAGTATTCATCATGGCATACTCTAACATGCATGTCATTATATGACAACTGCAAGGAGATGCAACTATTCATCATCATAATTTGCTCAACCATCCATCAGACATTGTAATAAACTAAGTAAGCCTCAAAACATATTTCCTTTATCATATTACCTATCATATCCTGATCATTCATCCTGAAACATCTATCTATTTCACTTAGGCTGCCACGCTACCCTTTTATCAGGGTATAGACTCGACCCTTCTATCGAATAGGGGAGTTACTTTATCTTTAGAACCGTGGCTATCTTTCTTTTTCTAATCTTGCTTACAGCTACCACTCTATTGAACTTCTGTGACTACCTGAGAAAAACTTTTTCTTTATAACACGGAATTCAACCCATTAACTGACTTCTTAGTCATTCAACTCTCATTGCTCATGTGGATGAACTCGGCTAGATATTTCATCAAAGGGTTCCTCTTTCTCTTTTTAACCCTTAGCCTCACGCTCATCCCTATTTAACTGAGAGGAATACTTTTCATAATCTTACTCAAGAATTACTTCTCAGGTGAGCGGACCAGTCTCCATTTCTCTAGAGTAACATTGGTGTCTTTCTACTATCTCTTAACTCTTTTCGCGCGTATACATCAGTCTCAGTCTACTCTTGACTAGACTATGGTTTCTTCCTGGTCTTTTTCTTGATCCTGACCAACTTAGATCATATAAATCTCATTCATCATCTAGCAATATTACTTATGTTCTCTAACAGCCCAGCACCCTTCCACATAGATATTGTCTGCTTTCCCCTTAGGCAGGCCCCAGGCCCACATGAGGTCACAATTTCATTCTCCAGGCACATGAGGACTTTAACCCCTTAGGCACCCGAACACGCGTCCTCCAGGTATCATAGCTATGTAGATAAAGATATTATCCCCTCTCCCCTTAGGCAGGCACCTCTGGGCCCACCCGAGGTTAGGGTTTTGTTCCCCAGCACTGCCTGCCTACCACTCGTGCCTGCCTACCCCCACTGGGGCGCTTGGTGACTAGGGCGCTTGGTGAGTACTGGAAACGCGTTCATGAGGGAGAGGTATCCACACCCTTATAAGGCATGCTTCGTTCACCTCCCCAACCGATGTGGGACTAATATCCTATTTCAGGGACTTTAACTTTTGAGAACTTGAAGCCATATGTTAGGCTCATTTCTTGCGCAAGCCTTATCCTAACTTTTGATTCTTTTGTTCATAAAAGACTAACTGAACAAAGTCTTTCCAAATGTAGATCTACTCTTGATAGTCACATAGAGGATCTACTTCTGAACATCATCTTAGACTAGCATGTATCTCTATTTCTCATACTGTTCAGCTTGCCTACATCATGTGCTAAACCTCTAACTGATAACCTTCAGTGAGGCTGGCATCTTCATCCTTCATCAGGTCCCTACGTATTTTCATCGTGACCTGAGTATGAACTAGGCGCAACGCATCCATGAACTTTGGTTGTGACCATCTCATTCTACTTGTCATGACTGGACAGCTCTACATTCTTTAGTCACGACCTCGGGTCACCTTTCGTCTTGCCCTAACTTCTCGAGGACTTCTAGCTGTTTCCCAAACTGCTTTACATCCGACCTGGATCTAACTTGCTTTAAACATTCCCTTATAATGTTCTTATCCAGTCTTTACCCTAGTAATGGCCGATCCTTACACATCAGTTGTGAACCATTTGCCAAAAGCTCACTTAGCTTTACATGCCACGTAGGGTATATGGCAATATCTGGCTTATGGCCATCTCATATCATGCTATTAACATGAAAACTTAATCCAGGTCAATGCCCTCCATCATATCTCTTTTTCTCATCCTTGCTACGTCATTGAGGAACTGCAGTTAAACTGACTGCTCTTGATTTCTACTTCCTTCCATCCCTTAACCTAAACTAAGTAGTTCACTTCCCACAGCCTTTCTTGAGACTAGTATAGTCACATTGTCTATCTTTCATAAAGAAGCTAGGGTGGATTAGGCCTAGAAATATCCCTTTAATATTTATCTATAACCTCGTATATTCCTAGACTGGGATAAAAGGAAGGGATGTCACAGATTATAACTGGATCTTAGGCTACTCATATCAAACTTATCCTCAAACTCTAGTGGAGGAGGAATAATATCTGACCTACCTATAATTCAGTATTAGTTCTCAGCTTCCTCAACCGTAATCTATCCTCTTATCGAAGGAAGAAAGCTTACCTCAGGGTTAGAGAGCACTCTATCAAACTCATCCTGTACATAATTACTAGACCCATCATTATCTAGTGCAGCATTATCTAGTGCATACACAACATTTGACTGAATTTCTCATAATCTCTATATTGTAAATTTGAGTCTACAAAAATATGCATGGGGTACCTTACTATAAACCTTCCTGATTGAGTCCCTTATGCTGTCATCTGAACTCTCTTCACTACCTGAAGAGTCAAAATCTAGGTGTACCTCATCTTTATACAGCATTACAGGTTGGGGGTCTCACTAATTAACTGATGTTTCAAGCTTAACTTTATGAATCCCCATGTCTACTACGGCAATATTTGCTCTGTGTTCTGTCGTTGCGACTAAAAGTCTTCTCTCATCGTGACTTATGACTTAACTTGTCGTAACTTGGACATCTGGCATCCTCACTATAGTATCTGGTCACAATACGATACCTTGAGCTATTCTTGCAGCTTCCTTAGTCGTGAACTGATCAGCTTCTGTCTCTATCCATAGAGGAAATTTCTTCTTAAACATTATTCTGCTTAGTCCAGCCACATTGTTTTAATAAACAAGAGACCTCGGCTGTATCGACTAACTAAGATTAGCCTATCGTAATCTTATACTTCGTAAGACTAAAAAGCTCGGGGTACAGTCTAATTCTTCTGGGTGTCACTGTCTTCTGTCTAAACCTTTCCAAGTAGTGAACACCATCCCTATATCATACTCTAGGGAGAGAACCATTCAAATTTTTCATTTGTATAAGGGATAATTCTAACTAAACCAGAGCATCACTGAGTCAGAACCTTCTGTTATGTGCCAGAATCTTATGCTCTAAGCCAGAACCCTTTGTTCTGTGCTAACTTTATTTTGTACTAACGCTAGAAATCATGTGTTCAGAGCATTTCCTAAGCCAGAATCCTTTGCTCTGATACCAAAATGAAACATCCTTATTTTTGTACATCTTAGGGACCAATTGGTAGTATTTAGAACCACTTTCAAGGTCATTAAAGTCCAATTTCTCAATCTGGAGTTTTACTCTTATCGAGCACTGTTCACTGTGTAAATTCCAGATGAGTGACCTGACTTCAAAAAATCATAACTAATTCTAGAAAAATCGGAATGCAGTGGTTCAAATTTCTACATGAAGCTAACTCAATACTATTTCAAGGAAAAATAACTCGTTGACCATTCTTTGTCCAAGTCAACGTCAGTCAAAGTTACAACTTTACTGTTCATCCAGCATTTTTCTCCTGAATCCAGCATTTTGGTCCCAACTTTGATAATTTATATCTCCATGTGTAGACATCGAAATGAGACATTCTATATATCAAATCGAAGCTTGGTATGTATACTATTTATCATAAACATATCATACATTTATTTAATCATTTACTATTTTTAATTATAGATCAAACATCACTATATCACCACGAGTTACTGTTCATGGTGGCAAATTCCAGCAAGCAACTTTACATACATATGCATACATTAATCACATATCAAACAAACATGCCAAACAATACTTATCATTAAATAATAAATCTTTATACAATAGGGCATGAACAAGATCCTCGTATCTCTATTACATCTTTCCTGCCTGAAATCCGGCAGTATAACTACTATACTTCATCTGTAAAAATAACTGATCTTGTACTGATTCGGTAATTCCCGTGAGAATTACCATTCTACGTAAGTACCCAGGAAAGACTGGATGAACCGACTAGGTCCACTCACTTCCAGACTCCTTAGACAGTACCTACGTACACAGTACGTATCATCTCCTTATGTTCAGTCTGAAAATCTGCAGCATAACGGCGTCTTACAGCATTCTCAAAATTCACTTCGATATAACCTCTCTGTAATGGGTTATAAATAGGGGATGAGATTCGGGGGAATCTCAGTAGCAAACGTTACTAAACAATGCATGCATTAAAGTAAATACTTGTGCTTGCTTGTGAAAGTGTAAATATTGTGTAATGTGCATGCTTCCATGTAACATATGAAATACAATTGGCCAAGGTAATCATAGAAACAGAGCTTCAATCATATACACATATGCACACAATTCAACAAAGTCATATCACAATCAAGCATAACATTCAATACATACAAGTTTAGGGTAAGTTTACTACCTTGGATTTAAGCTCTCTTTCTAATGCTTGCACTTGCTTCCCAAGCTTTTTGGTCAATCATTCCCCAACATCTTCTTAGAGGTTTCAAGGTCCTAATCACATTCATATTCATTACATAATCCATTAGGACCATGAACTCAAACACTACTCAAGACTATCTCTCTTGAACCTTTAACTTGCTTTAACTAACATAACTTTCTTTAATCTTTGCCAATTAACTTGGCCCTTGAATCAATTGATGTCTTGACCTTACCCTACACAATTTTACCTTTTGAATCCATTTATGAACTAAAAATAACCAAATTCCAGCAAGAATACACTGTTCTGTACAGATTTGGAAAAACATACATAAATCTTCCAAAAATTTCCATTTTGGTTCCATTGCTTCCCCTACTTGTTCCTCCACTTTACCCCCACACAAAATCTCATTTTAAGACCATTGGAAGCATCAAAATTATGAAATTCAAATAACTGTTCACGCGAGTGAACAGTACCGTGAGGAATTTTCAACATTATAACCTTTAATTCCAAGGGTTTCCAAGGTTCAAAACCTTTCCAATCCCACACAAAATCATCATATAAACTCAATGGAAGCATTAAATCATTGAAATTCCATTTTCTTCTATCATGAACAGTGCAAACCGAAATGGTAAAGTGAAGAACATCAACTTACTTCACAACCAAGCATGTAACTAGCTTGTTTAAGCTTGTCTTAACTATCTATGACCTAAAACTCATATTCCTTTCACATATACACAAAATTTCCAGCAGCATATCCCCAAGATTTAAGCCTCAAAAATCACTTAAACTCAAGCACAAACCATAAGAACAAAAGGTAGAAGCAAGGAGACAACTTACCTTACTTGCTCCTTCAAGACCCTTGCTTCTTCCTTGCTTTCTTCCACTTTCTTTCTCTAGAACTCACTTATCTTTCTAAAGGAGCTCTTGGGTGTGAAGAATGAATGGAAAGGGGGGGTATTTATAGCAAAAGTCATGTGCCATTTGAAGGCTAAGATCACTTTGGAAACTATTTGATCTAATGGTTAAAGGTTTGATCTTGGAATGTCTTTTCACTTTTCACTCAAGACCTTACCACCATGACATCACTAGCATGGCCTCCCTTGGTACACCTAACCCTTCCTCTTTTTGGGTGCCATTCTTGTGTCCTTGTGGGTCCCACCATGTGCAACACCTAATTCTTACTTTATTCTCTTTTTCTTTCTTTTCAAAAATCCATAAATTATTCATTATTGGACTTGGGCTCCAAGATAACTTTTGGGCCTTATTGGTCTGGCCTAGGACGAAATGTTGGGCCTCTTTTAGGTCCAATAGCTAATTGGCACAAATCCCAATGTACTTTCCTTATACCGATATCCTTAAATTATCTTGATCTCAAAATAAATGCTAAACACCTCCTTTAATTGTTCTAACATTTTTAGAAATTCATTCTAATATAAAATGAACTCTCTACAAAGTTTCATAATTTTCTAAGACCCAGAAGTCTTGTTAAAAATTACATACGTTTCCTTTAACCCTTTATCGGTGTCCTTTTTCACCGTAAATTCCATAATTAATTCTACAGGACTCCTTTTTGACTTCTGTCAACTCCATAAATTCTCATATTAATTATAATAATTTACTATCAAATTTCCTCTGATATCCATCCATTGTGTGAAATGACCAAAATGCCCTCTATTTACTTCTGGTTTCTTAGGGCATCACAGTAGCATTTTCGTAGTTTTGCACTTTGGCTCTTAGACTTTCTTCCTCTTCCAATTAATCCTTTTCTTTACATAAACATGGCCACATATTTTCCTAAACATCTCATATATTTTATTCAATCTGTACATACAACTTAGTACAGAAATTAGGGATGTTACATCGTAGCCCCTCGGTAAACTGGTGGGACGAAAACTAACCATCAAGCTCCAATAGAGGCTATACCACGTGGTAGAATCACCAATCCTAATCACCATATATATAATTCTCAAGATAGTCATACTAATTAAAATATCAATCGCTCGATAATCAATAACTTCAGTAAATATCACAATAGGATTTTTCTCAAAATAATAACTTTCTTCAAATTCCAATCTCATGATATAACAAGTTTTTAATCTCCATTTAAACTTTCCAAATTACTTTAAGTCTCACAAGACCATTTTTAATACAATCAGTAATCAAATTTTTCTCAATATAATCACATCATCATAAGAATATTTATATATATATCAAATCACTCACAAATATCATATTAACACACACAATGAGTGAAAAGTGGTTATCTCTCACCAAATCTAATAAAAGTACCATAAATGAGGACTCCTATGGTTAGTTCACAATTCACTAGTCAATCTGCATTATTTGTATAAATGTGCATCAATAAGTTGTTAATTTGACACAACATATATTTTTAAATAAATACTTACTTTTCTATTCTAACTTTATTTTGTTTATAAATTCTTAATTCAATACTATAACTTAATTACTCTATTTTAGTCACATCTCTATATCTAATAACTTGATAACACTAAATTTTTATCCAATTCATCACAAAATCCCCAAAAATTTGCTCACTTTAAATCTGAAGAAAAATAACAACAATTTCTCTTTTTCTCAAATTATCATCCCAATGACAAGTCTATATTATCTCAATTCTATTCTACCCTTTAAAATCCTTATTTAACAACAAACTCCCCAAATCACCTAAAAATCCCAATTTCCAATCTCAATGTCTCATTCAAAATATCTAATATTCATATTTCATAAATAATCTCAGAATCAATTTATTAAATCATCAATATCAAATTGCTAAACAATTAACCAATTTAATTTCATAAGTTTAAAGTTCCTAATTTTTATCTCTAACTTCTAAATCTCACTCACAATATCCAAATCTTTATTTCAATATTAAATCCCATCATTCCTAGATTTCAATAACCCATTTGAACAATCAATTAACCCACAATTATTTAATTTGATCAAAATTCTAAATTTCTTCAATCTAGGGTTTCAACAAAAATACCTATTTTTAATTTACAAGCTCTAGCCACAATTTAAACAGATTAAATATCAATTATACCTCAAATAAACATAAACCAATCATTAAAGTCAAATTAAATCAATAAAATCTTCTTATTAAATCATCTCTACTCTCTAACATTTAAATCCTAACTCTAAATCTCTTAAATAATGCAAATAGAATCGATTAAATGCAAGTATTCACTTACCTCTACAATTCTATGGTTCTCATTTGTTAAAAATCCACATTTATCCCAAACCCTAATCCTTAAACTTTTTTTGCTCCTAACAAAAATTATATTTCTAAAGAGATCTCTTGGTATAGAAAAATAATTAGAAAATAATTATTATAGTTAAAAGATTTTATGAGAACAAATCATAGCTCAAATAGATCTAATATTCATCAATGGAAGTCGTGAGCAACTACAGAAATCGAGAAGGAAGAAGACGTCGCGGGTTCTGTTGTGAGTGTGTTTGAATATTATAAAAGGGATATGTGTCCCACTTTAACTTTTTAATATTATATTATATATATTTTACCACGTTGCTTCTTCTTTCTTTCTTTTTTCTTTTCTTTTGTTTTTTTTCTTCCTCCTTTCTTTCTTTTATTTTTTTCTTAATTTTAACAGAAACAATATTTTTTATATAAGATAAACTATTTTAACTTATTTAATTAAATAAAAATTTTATCTACTAGAAATTAATTTATTCTAATACTACTTAAATCCTAAAATAAAAATAGGGATGTTACACCCACATAATCTTGGAGATAGTGGAACACTCAGAGGAGTCCTCTGGGGACTAGATGTATGTCAAGTGGATTGGGCCAAACTAGTATAAATCATCGTGTGCAATATTTCTCCTACAATTTATTCCTTCGGTGATATCATTATAAACTCTACTCTTTAAATTTATTCAAATATTTTTAGAGTTTTCAAAATTTTAAAATCATCCAATTCACCCCCTCTTAGTGAAACAACTATTCTAACACAAACAATTAACAACTATACTGTACTATGGTAGAAAAGGAAATAACTTGTTTGAAAGGTTATCCTAGTAGAAAAGAAATCAACTATAGTTGAAAAGGGTTAACCATATTAAAAAAAGAGTTCACTTAACCATCAAAACTATTACCATGGTTAAAAAGAACTAACTGGCCATTTAAACACCTTAACCATGATAGGAAAGCACAATCTTAACTCTGAAAGACACTATCTTCGTTAAATAGAAAACAAATCACTTTACAGAGGCTAACCATGAATAGAAAAGTGTTAGACTCCAATATCTTGATGATAACAATTAATTGAGAAAAGATTTCAGAGCATTTATCGGAAAGCTCATCGATAAGGTAGTTATTAGATAAATGAGAAAGAACTTTTGACAAAAAATATGATTTCTAAGATAGCATTTATCAAAGACCTATTCGATTAAGTCTCTTATCAATAAAGACTTCGATAAATCAATCTATATTTAATACATGAAAATTCTAAGTCGTTGTTATGAAACTGAAGTTATTCGAAGTTCTATTCGATAAGGGGATTTATTGAAGAAGTCTTCGATAAGTATTTCACAGACTTAGTCTTACGAAAATAATTTTATAAAATCATTTATCGAAGCATTGCTTGAACATATTATTTATCAATAAGATCTTTGATAAAAAATATTCAAAGTAGAATTTAAGATTCATTTATCGAAGAACTATTTGATAAGAAAATTTATTGAATAACTCTTTGATAAATAAGAGAAAATTTCTAAGAATTTCAAAAGCACTGAAAAATTATCTTTCACATATTCTTACTACTTGCGTTTGATTGATAAACTAATATTATGTTTATTCCTTCTCAAAATGATTTATAACTTGTGATTTCAAATCTAAAAAGGATTAAAAGTTTGCTCTGTTTTTCAAAACTGTCATTGGATCTTTGATTCTGAAAAATGCTTTTCACAGTGACTTAATCGTTTTTCTCTCAAAATGATCTTTGGAATTCTAAGTTACAAATTCATATAAGATTAAATGGAAGAAAGAAAAGATAAAGTGTTTTAAATTCAAATCATTGAAATCTTAATTTATTTTGATGATGATTCATTTTTTATAATGATTGATCTGTTTGAATCATATATGGTTTGATTAGACATAAAATTGTGAAGATTAGGATACTCATGAATGATTCAAAGTTTAATTCATTATACTTTTATCAATAAGTCTATTGAATCAGTATACTTATCAAAGAAGTCTTTGATAAATATCCTTATGTCAAGCTTAAACTGATATCTAATTGATAGTTCTGAAATATCTTTATTGAGCTTGTGAATTACTTGAATTTGATTGAATGATTGATCTTAATGAATTTATAGCCAGATATTATTTGCTGAATGATTATATGCTCATGATTTATTCTGATATGTTAAATAATTTCATATGAGCTTTGATCTATTTTGATATGATATAAGATGATCTTATGCCTTTATTCCAAATTGATAAATGATCTTTTTATTATATGTTTCCAAGAGTATTACATGATTTGAGAAAATATCTAAATATTTTAAAAGTCCGTTTATTTGAGAAAATATCAATATCTAAATATGTGCTTCAGTATTTTCGATAAGTTATTCAAAAAGCTTATTTATCCAACTGCACTTCGATAAATGATGTATTGTGAAATATATCGATAAGTTTAAAAATCATATGTTTGAAAGAATATTTTTCAATGAGAATATCGATAAAGAGATTTATTAAAGAACTATTCGATAAATCATAAACTATCTTTTTGCAATTCATTGAAGATTTATTAAAGTCATTTTCGATAAGGCTAATTATCGAATAATTGCTTCATAAGATTTAAACTTTTCAAATACAAGTCTTTAGCAATTTATCGAAGACCTTTTCGATAAGGGTATTCTTCGATAGGGGTGTCCAAATATTCCCGTCTTGAGTTGTCTCGACCCGTTCCCGGGTGAATCGGGATAGGTCCGTCCCGTCTCGATAAAGATTGAGACGGGAATATATCGGGTTGGGACAATGGGAAGGATCAGGACGGGACGGGTCTCGGTCTAACCCTCGGGATTCCTGTCCCGTACTGGCCCCTGTTAATATTTTTTTTACATAAAAAAAAGAAATTACTCCTCTCCTCTCAATCCTCACCTTAGTCTCGAGTCCCAGCCCTTGCTCTCAGGTCACAACCCTCCCAATCGCCAATCACCACTCTTACTTCCTCCCCTCACAGTGTTGCTCGCTCCTCTATGGCACTCCACTATCACGACGCTCGCTCCTCAAAGCCTCACTCTCTCCTCCGCGACAGTCATCTCAGGCTTTAGGTTTATGTTATGATTTTAATAACTTTTGGGGCTTCAATTACTATGGTTTTATAGCAATAAATTTGGGGCTTCAATTAATCGACACTTCATGATTCAAGAATTGAATCATCTTCTCCGATTTCTAGTTTATTTTTTTTTATATATACGTGCTTCTCTGATCATCTTCTCTGGTATTTGTTTTGGTCTTTGCTTCTATGATCATTTTTATTTATATATCCATGCTGGTCTTTGTTCTCTGCTATTTCTTTTCTGGTCTTTCTACTGGAGGTTCCTTCCAAGTGCTGGTAATGATAGCAAGATGAATGGTATCCCACTTAGATGTTCCACTAAAATCTCTCCCGTTGCTTTTGTAAACACATATGTGTTGGGACATCCATACTTCTTCGCTCTGATCATTGTTCATTCATACACAACCAGTAAAAGAAAAGATAATTAACGATAACCATTTCAGTTTTACTTTATGTATTCTCTCTTTTTTTGCATATATATATTTAATTATGAGTTAATATAATCTTTAGTGTTGTAGCTCACTCAATGTATGGGACACCACTTGTTGTTCTATGTTGATTTCTAAACCAGTGACCCCATTTAATGAATCCCTCAACTCAATGTATGTGTTCTCTCCTTTGTCTGATCAGTGATTTTTACTTATTGAAGGAAGTGATTTCCAGGAACCTACTCTCCTTGTTATGGTGATTGGTGTTCCAAATGTTGGGAAGTCATATTTGATTAATTCAATTCATCAAATTGCATTATCTCACTTTCCAGGTAAAGATTTTGCATAGCAATTGAAAGTTTCTATTTTATTGAATGTAAGCCGTCAAATTTTTTTGATCCTACCTTAGAAGTGTTGTTGTTTGCATTCCTATTGTTGGTGTATGCACTAGATCCTATATTTGTTGTGGCCTTTTGGATTTGCTGTAGTTTATTACATCATTAAGTAGTGTAGTTATATTAGTTTTTCTTGTCTCAATTCTCTTTATGATATAATAATACATTGGCTTTCTCCAACCCTTTCAGTCTTTTTGTTTGTCATTAGTCATCTTTGGATTGGTTAATGATGTGTATGGGCATATGGTTAAACTCTGACCTTCAGTTAATTAATGCCCAGATAGCACATCACCCAAGCATTTATGTCTTAGATACTCCTGGGGTACTGGTTCCAAGTATCCCAGACATAGAAATAGGGTTGAAGCTAGCTCTTACAGGTAGTAAATCCATTAAAATGATCTATCATAAATTTCTTTTTCTACTATTGTTTTGTTATTTGACTATAAGTTATATATGTGCTAATAGGATCTGTGAAAGAGCATATTGCTCAATACTTATTGGCAGTTTTGAATACCCGAGGGACTCTAATTCACTGGAAGCACCTAAACAATAGGAGAATGGAAGGGATTCGAATGAATCTAAGGAAAAGCATGAATACAATTTGAAAAGCCTTAAGCGAAAGAGAGTAAATCCGCCGAATAAATCTGAAGTGGTTTATATTGAGGTAACATACCACATTTTCTTGTACACCTTTTTAGAAGAGGATTTTTCTTATTGTTCTATAACTTAGAAGGTATATGTTTAATTATAAACTTCATCTAATTATAATAGAAATAGAATTTGATTCTGGCTGTGCATAGTAGTGTAATATTTTTTTTTTTAAAAAAATAGAATTTGGGAATTCCTGTCCCGGTCCCGGTCGGGACGGGACGGGACTCGGGATGCAAAATGTGTCCCGCATACTGTATCGGGACGGGACACGGGACAAGGTTATCCCGGTCCTGACCCGTCTCGTGAACACCCCTATTCTTCGATAAGTCAAGCGATTTTGCAAAAATTATTTCAAACCAAACTTTATCAGATTTTTATCTTCAATCATTTCCAAACATTTGCTTTATGCTTATATTGATTATAATCATCTCTAAAGCTTATTTCAATATCACTTGCAAATCAAACGAAGGAAATGAATCAAAGAGCAAAGAGCATCAATTGTCCACGTCAGCATAACGACTACTTCAACGGAATTATGAAGAACAAAGTATAAAAGAAGAATAAGCCAAAATGAGAAAGCTGAAGAAGTTAGAAAATAGAAGAAGATACAACAAATACTTACAATACACTTTGATTACACTCAATGATCTATATCTCTGTTTCATTATGTTTCTCATATTTGGTTCAGAACTTATCATATTTTTGAAAGAAGAGAAATTTAGAGTTGTGAACCTAAGTGTTTATCCTATCTACTCTACTGAGAGAGTTTCATTTGTATAAATCATTCTCTAAATTACTCAAGTGGATTATTGAGTGTTTGTAATCTTACGGGTGTAAGGGGGAGTGAGAGGGACTCTCACTGGTGTTAACCTTATTGGTTGTAAGGGAGAGAGAGTGAGAGGGATTTTCACGAGAATATATTGAGGCACGAAGAGCCCACGGAATCTTGGAGTATAGTGAAACACTCAGAAGTTCTCTGAGGACTGGATATAGGTCAAGTGGAATGGACCGAACTAGTATAAATCGACTTATGCAATCATTCTTCATCAATTTATTCCTTCAGTGATATCATTCTAAACTCTACTTTATAATCTTGTTCAAATATTTTTAGAGCTTTTAGAATTTTTAAAAATCACCCAATTCACCCTCCCTCTTGGGTGATACAGCTAGATTCAACACAGAATAAAAGTAAATCAACAAGTACTTTCATGGTTAGAAAAGAGACAAATCCTTATTCAATATCACAACACAATCTCATTTATACAACAAACCATATCCATGGTAAAAAGAACAAGACTTAGGAATACAACTACTATGGATATAAAAGTTTTCTACATATCAATAGGTCAAACCCAATGGCACAACAACATTTCAAGATTTAGGGCACAATAAACAATAAGGCTCCAAGCCTAGCCCACAAATCTACTACAATTAACACAAGTAATGGACCCAAGGCACAAAGGTCATTAATGGTATTACACCAACCCATAAGTCCACTACAACATATTCACATGTAAACAAATTCATGACAACAATAATTTCTAAATAATATTGCCATAACTAATCATTAATCAAAAGTGTGGATCCACAACATGTTACATACATAATCCTATATAGCCTCCGGCCATCTAAGAGCACTGGTCTAGTCAACAGAAATTCAAGATGCAAAAACATAATCCAAATAACAATTAACAAAGTGGTAACCCTTAGATGACAATATACAACAATACATAATACCACACAAAAACTAGAGGCATACACTAGGCTATCAATGCCTAAGCATCAGGCTCCTTCCCTTCGCATCACTGAGCATTAAAGCTCTCGCCTGAAAACATTAAATAACCAAAAGGTGTAACATAAAGCCTCAGTAACCAACAATTAATTTAAAACATATGCAGGAATAGATTATAAGTCAATGAAGCAGTGCCAGAATAGTAAAATCATAATATAAGTAACAGTATATCATAATAAAACAATAACAACTTGCCATCCTTACTTCTCCTTATCACTCTGTGACATGGATTGGGACCCATTTGTGTTATTTGACCTGGACAAGGTTTCAAAAAACACATTGAGTCCGTTGGTCCCCTCCCTCCCACCTAAGTCTAGGTTCAAGAGGTGTCTGGCTCCCTGCCTAGGTCTGAGCAAGCCTCCCATTGGGTGTATGACTGAAGAAGTGCCAACCACTATGATTAGTAGTGGAGGTTGCAGCAGACTTGCAAACAACAAAGTATCTCCCTTTTAATCACCACAACATCTCAATCACAACCTAATACAGATGACCCTAAAGAATAAACAAGTAAAGTTCCAACACAACAATACATGACAATAATTCCATCACAAAAATATATCATACATAACTAATGTATTAGTTTAACATATTTCCCGCTTCATTGAAGTTTTCTTAACAGATTCCAAAATATATCACAAAATTATTTTACAAGAATTTTCATAAATTTAGGGTATTAGTAAATAAAACCCTTATAATCTAATACAGGAACATAAAATAAATTAACTATGGTTGTCTCCACTCTAAAGTTAACCTTAAAAGTTTTAGAAGCCAAAAGCACAACTCACAATTCCAAATCACAAATTTATTTACACAATATTGTAGATACAAATTTAATATATAGTTTAAATAATTAATTTAATTACATAAAATTTGTTATCAATATATTTATATTTATTTTCACTACCCAAAAATTCTAATATCACACTAACATCTCAATTATTCATTCTAACCTCCATTCCAATATTTTTCTCAATCCAAATAGTCCATTTGAATCACAAATTATCCTCAATTTCATTCAATTGTATAAAATCCCTAGTTTATAGTTTAGGGTTTCAAACATGAAAATTGTTAAATGATAAATTATCAATTTATTCAACATTTTAAATTGATTAAAACTTCAATAATACCTCAAATAACCTAAAAAAATCATTTGACCCAAATTTAAATAGCAAAAATACCCCATATTAAATAAATCGTTAACTTTTTAAATAAAATATTAGTTTTAAATTCTTACAATAACCAAATAACAATTTTATACTAATAGAAATTAATTATTAACTTACATCTATATTTCTATAGTCACCTATTATTAAAACTCAAAACTTACACTAAAAGATAATATCAAAATTTATTATAATCATCACAATATTACTACCATAAAAAAACAAAAAATGAGTAGAAAAATATTCATGAAGGGATTTTTTAAAAAAAAAAGTCGATTTAAATAACTACTCTAAAGTGCAACCCTAACATAGCAATGGCGGACCACTGTGTAAGCAAAGAAGAAACGCGACTTCTAGACCCTCTGGGAGCGCGAAATGACGAATGAAGGGCGGGAAATATTTGATTTAATATCAGCACCCCACCCTACGTTAATAAAAGTAATAGACAATTTATCTTATCTATATAAATATTGTTTAAAAAAAAGATACTTTATCAAACACCATGTGCATGTGAAAGGGCCCCGTGCCCCTTTGATTTATATATTTTTTTTTTCAATCTCTCTCTCTTTTTTCTTCATCTTTTCTATTTTTTTACTTCTATTTTCTTTTATTTATATTTTTCTTTAATTCTCCTTTTTTATCATTCTTCAAATTTTATTTTATTTTCCATATTTGTTTTCATTTATTAATATTATTATTAATAGTAATTTTTTTATTATTATAGATCATATTTTGCAATAAATTTATTTATTCAATTAATTACTTAATAAATTCCATTTATCATGAAATAATTATTTCATCATAATAGGAATAAAAATTAGAATGTTATACACAATATGCTTAATCGCGATTGGTTGGTTGACTTTCAACAAGTCTGAAGAGAATTAAACTTTGAAGTTGATGTGCTAACCGAGCTTTAACGATGTCCCAAATTCTATTTGATTCTCTTAAAAGATTTTGGTTTATTTTGTTATTGTAATGTGGATTATTAGGCTTTATTGTCTTCTTACATCACAAAAAAAAGTGCATAAAAAATTATAAATTTAAAAGATATAATAAATTAATATTTTATATTTAAAACTAAAATAAATTTTTTTATTAACTCTAATATTTAGAATACGATGGAGTTTATAATTTCTCTAAAATTTTTGTTATAAATTATTATATAAGAGAATGTATTGTTATCATTGCAAGTCAATTGAGGTTGTCCTCTAGCTGGATTTTGAGAGGAATTATGATATTTAAGATCTATAGTCAATTGAGATTTTAGTGTTAAATTTAATATTTAGTTTTAGCTTTGGGTAGAAAAAACCTAGTTTTTCTTTACGCATGAGTATTTTCCTATTGGAGCAATCTTGTTTAACGTATTATCAAGTATAAAAAAGTGGAGTATTTCTCTTAGCAAAAATTTAAACTTTAATTTATCATAATATAAAAAACTGGCTCTTTCTATTACATCTGTTAGTAAAAAATTCTAGTTTTAGCCGTAGTTGCCAAATGTTGGCCTTCGTGAATATATTTGGAAATACTATCCTATTGAACAAAAAATACATATTTTTTTTTTTTTGTTGCCCACCCGGTTCACCAGAATTTTGCCCCGACTACATCCGGATCCGACACGCGTCGCGCACCTGGCTATGGTGGGTGAGTCTCCCAACGGGGATTTTCTACATTCGCCAAGGCTCGAACTCGAGACCTCGTTTAAGCGATACCGAGCCGCTTACCACTCGGACCAACCTCCGTTGGTAAAAAAAAAAAACATATCTTGACCTTGTATGAGTATTCTTTTTTTTTTTTTTTTTTGGTTGCCCACCCGGTTCACCGGAGCTTTGCCCCGACTACATCCGGATCCGACCCGCGTCGCGCACCTGGCTATGGTGGGTGAGTCTCCCAACGGGGATTTTCTGCGTACGCCAAGGTTCGAACTCGAGACCTCGCTTAAGCGATACCAAGCCGCTTACCACTCGGACCAACCCCCGTTAGTCCTTGTATGGGTATTCTAAATATTAAAAAAGAGAGGGAGCGTTTTTTGGGCTGTCAAAAAAAGAAGATAACACCTTCTTTGGGCTTATAGGCCCTAAAAGAACTCATTGGGTTAGGCTGTCTGCTACAAAAAAGCGTAGTCTCTCATAAACCCTAGCAAAAAATTTCGAGGGTTTCAGGGATATACATATATAGGTCTTCCCGTCAAAGGGTGCGACTGCGAGCGGCGTCTGAGGGTCTTGTTACGTAGTTACTCTCTCCCACTCCGCTTCACCTCCGCAGCAGCTAGCGAAAATGGTAAACTATCTGAGATTATTTGAATACAACATCTACTATTTTTCTGTTTCAATTCCTATGTTCTTTAAGTTTCATAAACTGTTATTCCTTCTCATGTTTCTGTCTTGGTGCGATCTGCTAGTGGTTGTATAAAAGAAGCAAAGAATTTCTTTTGCGGTTGGTCGTTTCTATCGTGGACAGATTATTGTTTGTCGTAGGTTTATCACTTATCTGGGGTTCGATTAGTTTCTGTTCAATGTCATTGCTGGATCTTAATTAATTGGAATGCCAGGCCATTGAATTTCCATTTGAATGGCCATATAGTGCTTCGGATTTGCCAACTAACGTGAGGGATTTGTATTTGTCTCCAACTATAACATCTGTTTTCATGACTCTCAATTGAAATCAAACCTGAAGGAGTATATTGAAAATTGATAGTGTTATTGTTTTCCCCTTAAGATTTTCTTAAAATGTTTGGGTAAATGTAATTTCTGTTGGTTTGCTTTTACGAAATCCTTTTGTTTTTTGGGCTTTCTCTTGTTGGGTATGTCAATGTTTTGCTCATCTGTTTTCTCATCTTATGTAGACCAAGAGAACCAAGAAGGCCGGTATTGTTGGGAAATACGGTATGTCAAAATTCCTTTTGTTGTTTTAATTATGAATATTTTGAGTTATTTTATTTTATTAGAGGTTGTCCAGCTATAGATGATGGAAGGGAGGTCATAGGAGAAAGAACGTGTGTTAAATGGAAGTTAATATGGCTGAAGTTGCTACTTGAAGGATTAAATGAGATTTTAGACTATCTGCATTTACTGTGTACAAGTCTAAATGGGAGTAGCTAACTTCGTCAGGGAGGGAGGACATAGGAGAAATAACATGTTTTAAATGGAAGTCAATATGGCTGAAGTTGCTACTTAAAGGATTAAATGACATGTTAGAATATCAGAATTTACTGTATAAAAGTCTAAATGGGAGTAGCAACTTCGTCAGGGATCATATGTGTCTGTAATTGTTAATTCCATTAAGTACAACTGATAGCTCAAGCCCAGTAATGGTTAACACGGTTTTAATTCATGGTTAGGGATCAATAAAGTATTGTCTAACTGTCAGGTGCCACTGTTGTTTTTTGTAAGTTGGGGCAGTGTCATTCTTTTTTCTGGCATTTTATGCTTCCATTGTTTTGACTTAGTGCAAAAGTTAGTCCCGTCAGATTATTTTATGAAGTTGATGGAATATGTAATGGATAATTTTAGGAGATTGATTCTTGAGGAAGTTTAACTTGCTTGCTGGATATTCCCTTCATGCATTTTTATTCAGTGCGAAATGATTCGGCTATGATATCTCATAGCAATTTCTTTCAGACATCTCTTCTGTTGCCAATTCATCATTTTTCACTGTTGGGTTCTCGATCTAGTTTGTGTCTAGTCTATGTATGCTATCGTTGTCTAGTTAATGGGTTAGGTGGTTTTACCTTTTCTCCTCAATTTCAGGCACCCGGTATGGTGCTAGTCTCAGGAAGCAAATTAAGAAGATGGAAGTGAGTCAGCACAGCACGTACTTCTGTGAGTTCTGTGGAAAGGTATACTTTCATACCTTGAATTATGGTATTTTTGATTTATTGGAGTGATACAGAATCTAATACCTGTTCCCTCTTACAGTATGCTGTTAAGAGAAAGGCTGTAGGCATATGGGGCTGCAAAGATTGTGGGAAAGTAAAGGCAGGAGGTGCTTACACGCTCAAGTAAGAATTTTCTACCTTTTTCTGCACATCTGTTGCTGTATCTTATCTTATTTATTAATACTTGTTCATCTTGACAGCACTGCAAGTGCAGTCACTGTCCGGAGCACCATTCGGAGGCTGAGAGAGCAAACTGAGAGTTAAAACTGAATGCAAGCACACATTTTTTAGGCATATCAAGTTTTTTGTAATCCTTGGAACATATACTTTTTGCTAGACTTTGAGGTTTGTTAGGCTTTATGCCATATTAAGTTTATCACCAAATGTTGGTTAAGTTAACTATGTCAATGCTTTTGAGTAATTACTTGCTGTTTCTTCTGGTTATATCTAAGACGTTCTGCTATTCAGTAGGCACTTTGCAGTTTGGGCAAACGAAATATCTCATTTCGATTATGACTTATTTTTAAGTTGAATAATTTAAGCTAAATGAAATAAGGGGCCACATGCTAAGTGGCTGTTTGGATTGGAGTGAACCAAGTGATCATGGAGAGTTAAAACCTTTTGTTTTTAAAGGATTTTAAGAATTTTAAATTTTTTTTTGAGCTGTGGTTATGCATAGCTAGACATTAATTATTGATAAAGAAAGAACAATGGGCGGATAAGCAAGAGATTTGTTAAAATTCTAAAAGATGCATAGTCGTTATAGTTATTTTACAATTTACAATAAAGTTATTTTTTATTTTAAAATATTTATTAATTATAAACTATTTTAAATCTTCTTACTTTTTTTAATTTGTTTTTTATTTGAAATTAGAATTTTCTACATGCTTTTGCTATTATTATTTATTTCTTACTATATTAATTTAAATATGAGCAATGGAATAACAATTCCATCATTGGAATTTTCAAGAAGAAACCTTTTGAAAGCACTCATGGTAAAGACTCGGTTCTACCAAATTCATGAATTAATGACATATTCCACTCTTCCATATCAAATTCAAGAAACTACAATTAGCCACATGCTGTATGATTAATAAAAATGAAGCTTTGTTTTGTTTTTGATAAAAAAAATGAAGCTTTGATTATTGAATGTTGACCCTAGAGGTGGTAACCGGCCCAGGCGGGTTGGAATTATCTCAACCCGAGCCCGCCAACCCGCCAACTTTTTTTTTTTTTTCATAATTTTTTTAATATATATGCCTACTTTTTTAAAAAAAATTATATATTTTAATATTAATTAGATTCAAATCATGTTTGAAGTTGTCAAAATATTTATTTAGTTAACTTTGTCACCATTCATAGATAAATTTATCACAAAGAAAATAATAATAAAATAAAATAAATATATATATATATAAAGAAATAACTCAATGAGATAAAGTTAATATAAATTAAGTGTAATGTCCCTTGTTTGGCTAAAATTCTCAAATTAGTAAAGTATAAATATGGAATATAAATAATAAAAAAAACAAAAAAAAACAAAAAAAAAAACGGGCTAACCCGCCAACCCGGCGGGTTAGCCCGCCGCGGGTGCGGGCTTGGCGGGTGCGGGTCAAAAAGACCCGCATCTAAATGGGTTGCAAATTTTGCAACCCAACCCGCCATTTTTTGGCGGGTTGGTGGATTGGGCCCGCGGGCCCAACCCAAATTCCCACCCCTAGTTGACCCCAATAACAGGTAGTGTACGTAGATATGATATCAAGTAGGTCGTTTGAATATGTCCGGGCTAATTATACAAAGCACAGGTAGAGAGCTCTATGTATAATTATAATTGATAGCATACAATTATATTAAAATATATTAATATTTTAATCAAGATATGTTTGGTTATGATCAGATTATTGAACTGTGATTCGGTACCTAACCGATTCATTGGTCATCAGTTTCTCCATACCTTGTAATTCTTTATTATAATATGAGACCTTTTAAATAATTAATAAGTAGCTATTAAAGCAAATTTGGAATCGTAAATTCGTGAAAATTTATCTATATTAATAAGTAGCTATTAAAATTTAAAAGTACATGACTAAATAATTAAAATAAAAAAATAACAATAATTTAGTTCAAATATATTTTAGATATAAATTCAAATCATTAAAATTAAATCTATTCATATTCATAGTTTTCATATTTAATATAAAAATTTATATAAAATTCATATTTTTATTGTCATCAAATTCTTCCCCTTCACCATTAAATTTTGGGGAGATCGACAGATTAGAGTACTCATATATATATATATATATATAATTTGTAAAATAACACGTATTTACTTTATAAAAATTCACAAGTTTTTTATCACTAACAAAATTTTAAGTGGGAGAGAAGATTTATTCACAATTTTCCTTATAACATTTATAGAAAACCTTGAAAAGATGGAGAAAAGGACAAAAACCTTTACTCAAGTGTCAGAGTTTGCATTTTGCTTCACATCACGCTGTTGTTAAAGAACGGGCAGAAAGTGGTGTTAGGTGGCACCCTCCCTATGTGGGATGCATCAAAGTCAAAGTTGATAGAGCATACGGTTTGTACAAGTGGAATGGCAGCCTATGGTGGAATAGCAAGAGATCATGATGTGATGGTGATTGATGGCTTTTTGTGTAATATTGGAAGGGGTTCGAGTCTCAATGCAGAGCTTTGGGGAGTCTTATGGGCTCTTAGGAGGGCATGGAACATGCACTGCGAAGGAAATTAGAACACGCGAAAATTAATTTTAATTTTTTTTTTATTTTTTATCAAGATTTACTAAATATGTTTAAGTCAAGTAGAAAAAAGTATTATCTTCGGTATTCGAATTATGATCGTGACCTCCGGATCTACTCGTCGTGACTCTTCGCCTTTGGAGTTTTCAGTCGCGACCTACTAGGTTTCTAGTCGCGACCTGTCGCCTCTAGAGTTTTCTGTCGCGACCTCCTCAGCTTCTAGACGCGACTTGTCGTCTCTGGAGTTGTCAGTCGCAACTTCTTCAGCTTCTAATCGCGACCTGTCGTCTCATTTCGATTTTCTGACGTTCATAACGCCTGTATAGTCTAGGGGTGTTCATGGGTAAGGTTGGGCAGGGCAACCCCCTGCCCGAAAAAAATATGGGCTGCATTTTGCAACCCGATGCCTGACCCTGCCCAGTAAAAGCCCTAACTATTTTGGGCTAGGCATGGGCGGGCGCAAGTTGTGATGCGATGCTCATGTCGTGGAAAAAAATCTGCAATTATAAATTTCTAAAATAATACCATATTCATATGTCTTCAAGAGTTAAATAATATCTATAATCCACTAAAAATAAGGTAACAAAAAGATAATAATTAAAGTTTTAAAATTCATTGCATATAAAAAAAGCCTTGAAGTCTAAGTAGTTTGTAATTACAACTTTACATCAATTTCCTAAATATTGAGAAGGATGAAGTATCTAAAAAAATAAAATAAATAATTATAATTTGTAATGTAATCATTAGTAAAGTTTAAAAAAAAATTAATATAGTTATAAATATTAAAGGACGCAACTTACGTATTTAACTACTTATATTTCTAAAATGACCCTTTAGTTACCAGTAACTATCATATTATTCCTTTCAAGTGTAGCATCTAGCGAGAAAAATAAAAAAAAATAAAAAAAAGGAGTGCTCATGGGCAGGGCAAGGCAACCCCCATGCCCGGTGCCCAGCCAAAAAAAAATATAGGTTGCATTTTGCAGCCCGATGCCTAACTCTGCCCTATATTTATCGAGTTGGGGAGGGCTTTTTTTCGCGGGCTCGGGTTGGCATACCGGGCCGCGAGCTTTATGAACACCCCTAGTATAGTCGCGACCTAAGTGTCTACGCGTCATGACTTGTCGTCGTACTTGGTGCTCTCTCCTCGATCGCAAGAAGTCGACAACTCAGATTGGCTTCCCTACCGGTATCCACACGAATAACGTTCCAACCACGAACGACGTGCTAGTGCCTCTTATCCCTCTAGAATTTTCTCAAGAATCCGTTCTCACCTTCTCTATTTTGGTTGTTTCTTATCTGTAAACTTTTTGCACTCTCCTTACCCCTTTTTGTCTCTCATCAAGAACCATAGTCCCTAATATCAAATATATAGGATGTCATCGGTGTTCTGATTGGGTTGAATTTCAGAATTAATCTTATATTAATTATAAAATTAATATAATATCATATATTGTATAATTTGATAAGAAACTAATTAAATAAATATGGTTTATATTAAATTCGTCCCACAAATTTAATTCACCTATCATTTAATTTAAAATAAAGATAAGACAGAATATATTTGATTTATTATTATAAATCAAATTTGAGATATCATGTTAATTTAAATTTTAAATTCAAATAGATTATATCAATTTAAATTCAAATTCAAAAGTGATAGAGATTTAATTTATCCTTATAAATTAAATCTTACAAATATCTCTTATATTATATATAATATATATATACAAATTTATATATATATATAATATATATATAATCACTCTAGATTATTCATTGAATCTGGACGTGTCTTACATTCAACGAATCTAGACATTATAGCTCGTGTTGGGTTATTTTGTATGCGACTTTGTAGACCCATATGAAGTTAACAGTGTGTCAGTTACTATACTGACCCACAAGTCGTAAGCGGTTTCTAGCAAGACATTACGACTACCCAAATCATATGAGGATCGATGACCGATGTTACCTTTCATACAACCACATCACGGTCCTTTTGTCACATGATATTTTAGTCATGGATGAGGCATGAAAAACGTCATCTTCCTGTTCCTGACCGTTACTTTCTCGATCCCTTAGTAGTCTGACTATAGAAATAGAACTACCTTTCCATTACAGTATGGTTATATATTTCTCACACTCACTCATCGAGGGGCCCAGTAATATCTCTCTATGAATGTGAGAGACAAATTCTATCTTGACCATTCGCATTCTTCCGCATGAAAAACCACTGAGCCCGAACATAGTCTTTATGATCACTCGGTCAAAAGTGACTTTTGACTAGATCAAAGTTGAGCATTTGTCATGTAGAAATCCATGATGATCTCAGGTCAAAGGGCATAGTGACATGGTTTGTATATGAGAGAAGCTTATGACTTAACCCATGCAACTCTCTCATAGCGGGTTGGTCTAACACCTTGTACTCTTACATGTGCCAATAACTTTGATTTATATCTCTATATATCTTCAAAGTCATATTAGTCTTATTTTATCTCTGCTCCTACTTAAATGACCGACCAAGGACATTTAGGATAAGATCATGAGTTATCCAAGGATAGTCATCACAGTAAACATACAAATAATGTGATAACATAATTAAGAAATTCATAAATTAACAATATTCATAATACAATGATTGGCCTCTAGGGCACAATTTCTAATACAGTGAAGGCGGGTTGTCGTTGAAACGGACTGTTGGGAGGTTGTTGAACTAGTCTTGGCAGGTTGGAACGACGATCCCTGTGAGGTATAGACTTGCGGTCGGTTGAGCAAGGATTGCGATGCATCCAATGACTGGTGCAACAGAGAGCTTAATGGCGCTGCGGATGCCCTAGAGAAAGAAGCTTTTAATACTGCTAGGGGAGTGTCGTTCTTTAGCTCCCCTCCTGGTTTCCTTTCTTGTCTTTTAAGTTTTGATGTAGTTGGTTTGTTTTTATTTTGTTCTGTCCCATAAAAAAACACAACTAAAAAGAAAAGACTTTGCTTCAGCTTGAGCTTCACGAATTCACAAAAACCAAAAACAAAATTTTATAAAAAAAACAGCTGAAGCTGACAGACACATGGAATGATTATAAAAACAGCTGAAGCGCAAGCTGAAACAACTATAGCTGACGGACCTCATTACACACACCATTGAAGATGCCCACAAAAAGGCTGTTCAAGCTGCAAAAGGAAAAGAAATGGCTGCCAAAACAAATTTGGTGGAAATGAAGCCATGCTATAAGAGGTATGTCCTAAGAATTGGAAAAATAAAAATAAAAAATCTGATTACAAACCCAAGGATTCTAACACCAACTCTTTAAGAACATTAATTGTTTTGTTTGTGATAAGCCATGCCATTATGCTGCTTAGTGCAAGAAGAGGGCTAGAGATGAAAATCCTTCAAAACCAAATGCGAATTTGGTTGAAAGAGACGAAAGCAGTGATGATGATGTCATTATTGCAGTGGTGTCTTAAGTTCTACTTATATCTAAGGTAATGGGGAGTAGGCTTTAGGGTTACGAAGCACATTTGTGCAAACAGATAAATGTTTTCCTCCTTTGAAGAGGGGGAAGACGACATTTATCTCGATGACCCACAAATTGCAAAGGTTGAGGGAAAAGGAAAAGTGGTGCTGTCATTAGAGTATAATAAGATCATTATGATAAAGAATATATTCTCATTGGGAAGGGTTACATTAATCAAGGACTGCTTGTTTTAAGTATTGCTGCAATGAATGATAATGCTTTTTTTTCAACTTGATTGATTCTTTTGATATGTGGCATGCTAGATTAGGCACATTAACAAGTTTTATATAAAGAAACTACAACACCTTGGATTGGTATCAAACATTAAAAATAATGGCTTTTTTGTGACTAATTTGCCTGTGGCTATATAATAAATAGTATTCTCATATACGACTCGAAATTACTAACGTATTTTTTATAGATGTTACCAACAATCTTAATTGTTATTCACAGTAATAGAGTCATAGAATGATTCACACAATGATGCTGCCAATGTCAACGCTATTAGTGTTGCCCATATTCCAATGCCACTTTCCAGAAATTGAGTTGTTAGCTTTAATCCACATCAATTTGGCCGATTTGAAACAAATTGAGCCAATATATGGCAAAAGATACTACATATATATATTTACCGATGATTTTTCAAGATATACTAAAGTGTATTTATTGAGAAATAAAGATGTGGGTTTTAAAAAGTTTGTTTTACACAAGACGGAAGTAGAAAATCAGTTGGATAAAAAGATTAAACGAGTTAGGTCAGATAGACGAGGAGAATATTAAATGATTTTTATGAAAAAAGGAATAATCCATAAAGTAATTACTTGAGTCCAATGCATTGCTTATGGTGAGTTCTGCTGCACATGATAACTTGAGGGGTGAAGCTTGTTGTCTTAATGTTTCTTTCAAAATAGAATATCCTATAAGAAAATAAACAAAACACCTTGTGAGTATGGAAATGATCTTTGCCTAACCTTAATTATTTAAAGGGTTAAGGTATAAAAATACTTAAATATTTTTTTTTAAAAGTACGCCTAATATCATCGATGTTTTGAAGGTAACAAAATAATATTTAAAATAGGAGTAAAAATACCAAGATCCTTAAATATAATTAACATTGTTATTTTTTTGTAGTGGGGCAATCTATGAAAGTATCGAAATAGCCCCAACTCAAAAAACTAAAAGGTGTAAAGTTGCAAGGATACCCATAAACTTTTACCCAAAGTACACAAAATACTATATGATTTTTGGAGGTGAAAAGTACCTATAAAAGTGTAAATAAATTAATTCTCTTTCAATTTTGGGAAAAAAAATTATTACATTTTACTATACTATTATAATACTAATAATTTTATAGTTAATGTATATATTTGGCCCTCTATATTTATATCAAAGTTTAATTTAGTCCTTTAAATTTATAAAATTTATTTTCGGTCTCTTAATATTAATAAAAAATACTAACCACAATGAATTAAAATGGTAACTCTATCATTAAATATTGATAAAACATGTGTAAAATGTTAAATCATTTAATATAATATGTTTATATATTGATAGATATATTGTTGATGTTAAAGATCATACGTCATCTTCTTCAAATATTTTAATATGTCAATTTTAACTTCAAGGTCACGATTTAAGTTCATTAGGTCTATATTTTCTATTAATGAAACCAATAATATTAACATTTATTAAGGGACTACAAATATACTATATAAACTTAAAAAGACTAAACTAAAACTTAATAAAAATTTAGAGGATCAAACATGTACATTAACGATAAAATTTTAGTATCATAATAGTATAGTAAAATTTAATAGAATTTTTTTTATTTTGTTAAAACTGAAATAATTAATTTATTTACACTTTTATGTGTACTTTTGCACCTCTAAAAGTATATGGTTTTTGGTGCATATTGAGTAAAAGTTTATAGGTATTTTTATACCTTTATACTTTTGAGTTGGGGATATTTTAGTACTTTTATAATAATAGTGTAGGACCTATCACCAAAAATAACGGTGTTAGGTTATATATAACGGTATTAGTATTTTTGCTCCTTCGAAAAATTTATAGTGTTAGGCGTACTTTTAAAAAAATACATGTATATTTTTGCACCTTATAAAAGTTTTATTACTTGATTTAAAAAAAACAATTGATTCTAAAACTTCTGATTGTTTATTTATTAGACATACTCAACAAATTGCTACTTATCATTTTCTAGTTTTGAAAAGTAATGTCTTGAATCATGATACGATTGTTGAAACAAAATATGCATAGCCTTTTAAATATGTTTTTCCTTGAAAAGTTAAGCGTATTCCTAAAAGAATTGGAAATTCATCTTCTTCTTTTGAACAAAACTCAAATCAAGATTTGGTTGAAAACTTAAGGAGAAGGAAAAGGCAAAGGAAAGAAACCTAAATGAATTTTACACTTTTTTAGTGCAAGATGAACAGAAAAATTTTGTATGAGGCCATTTGTTCGAGAATGCATTTTTTTAAAGAAGCAATTAAATCTAAAATTGATTCTTTAAATAAAAATAAAATATAGGTTTTAGTTTACTTACCTCTAGGTACAAAACCTATTATGTAAATAGGTTTATAGGAAAAAATATTTTCCTAATGTAACTATAGCTAAATACAAAGATAGACTAGTAGTCAAATATTTTACTAAAAAAAAAAATATTAATTATTTTAATACATTTTCTTCTGTAGCAAAGATTTCTTTTGTTTGAATTTTTATTGTTTTAGCTTCAATTTATATGCTATTTATTCACCAAATAAATGTTAAAATAATATTTTTTTAATGGTGATTTAGACAAGGAGATTTATATAATACAATTTGAGGGGTGCGTTGTTTCTGAGTAAAAAAACAAAGTTTATAATCCTGTTAAATTTTTATATGGTTTAAAATAGGCACATAAACAATGGCATAAGAAATTAAATCAAGTTTTGATAAATGGAGGCTTTTCTACTATTGAGGTAGAGATGTGTGTTTATACAAAACTTATTAATGGTGACTATATGATTATATGTTTGTATGTAGATGACATGCTCATTTTTTGTACTTATTTGGATGTTGTGCCAGAAACCAAACATTTTTTTGCTTCAAATTTTGAAATGGAAGACTTGGATGAAACAAAAGTTATTTTGGGTTTTAAAAGTATAAAGATCAAAATTAAAACTTATTAAAAAGGATCTAGAATAAGCTTAACTCTATTAAAAAAAGTTAACTTAAATATGTAACATATGACAATAAAATTAGTTTTGAGTGGAGAAATCGATTTTCAAGAATAAAATTTGAGTTTCAACATTTAAATTGGAAGGGGGTAAGGCTTATCCATAATCTAAGAGTAGGATGTAGTCTTTTTTTCTCTTAGGCGATACTAATATTGAGTAGGGCGAATCGTTAATTACTTTTAGACAGAAACCTAGGTACTCAGGAGTTAAGATGTCTCCCTAAATACCGTGACTGCAATCACAATAAGATGATACTCCCCAATAATTGAATATATTCTAAATGATCACATGTTTCATCTTTTTGCTACAAACTATAATGACGAAGGGTAATGTTGCAAAAATACAAAATAGGAAAATCGATTTTTATCCTTTGTGGATTTATTACAGCATTTGAGTGTGAGCGTCGAAGTAGACGCCATCAACATAGTCATAGACAACAAATAGATGTTTCTCCAATGCACTAAGTCAAATAAGTGGGCCATAGCGTTTCAGAGGAAATTCCGAATGGAATAAGCTTGGAGCTTGGAGCTTGGAGCTTGGAGCTTGGAGCTTGGAGCTTGGAGCTTGGAGCTTGGAGCTTGGAGCTTGGAGCTTGGAGGAATAGTTGCCTCACTTTGTAACGATAAACAACAAAATTGTTTATTCTGAATATGTAAATGTTTCTGTATATGTGTTTTTTTTCATATGATCGTTAATATTTACAATATAGAATAGTCTTAATAAATACCAATCTACTTAATTCCTACGCTGTAAATCTTTGAAACTTGAACTCTTGACCAGGTATATTTCCAACTAAACTTATTAGGCTCGTGTTAAGAGAAGTTCGATGAATTCATCTTGCTTAATTACCAACGGGGGTTAGTCCGAGTAGTAAGCCGCTCGGTATCGCTTAAGTAAGGTCTCAAGTTTGAGCCTTGGCGTACGCAGAAAATCCCCGTTGGGAGACTCACCCACCATAACCAGGTGCGCGACGCGGGTCGGATCCGGATGTAGTCGGGGCAAAGCTCCGGTGAACCGGGTAGGCAAACAAAAAAAACAAAAAACAAATCTTGCTTAATTCATTTTCAAATTGGTGAAATCTAACTTAAAAGTAAAAAAAAAAAGAGCATAAATTTAAATGTTGGAAACCTTATTTTATTGTTAAAAATTGATTTCTCCACTCAATCAATTTTATTGTCATATGTTACATTTAAGTTACTTTGGATAAACACCCTCTAGATCTCCCTATTTTTAATGAGTTCTAATTTTAATCCCTATACTTTTTATGATCCACTTATAGTCAACAATCTACATCACTTTACTTAACGATATTAACACCACATTAACAAAGTTCATACTGTTAAGCTAAGTCCAAATACTTAAGAAACTATAGGACCAACATTCCGAACATAAAGTATAGGTACAAAAAGCAATAAAAAAAAGTATAAATAGCAAAACAATTATGAATTAAAAATAGAAGAAATTGGAAGGGTTTATTGCTTAAATCTTTATATTACTAAAGAACCACAATTATCCTGCACATCAATATATTTTAAATATAAATTAGATAATTAATTTATAAAATTTAAGAAAAATAATTAAATTAATTATCTGTAAAAATTGATTGTAAGAAGAGTTTAAGAAAAATTTTATACATCTAAAAATTAAAATAAATTGAGATCTTAAATCTAGAATAATAAACCCCTCCTCTATTAGCTCTTGGAGGAGTAAGTTTCCCATGTCACTTCCCATCCAAATGCAGAAACGTGAAAGATTGAATTTACTTGCGCACACACACCACTACTTCACATTCCAAATCAAACTACATCCTCTGTATCTCAGAAGAAAAATGCACAAAGTACCCCCAATAAGTCGCGTGTAATTGTTACAAACATGCAGGTAAGAAAGTCCTCCCTTTCGTTATATAGATAAAAAACATAGCACTCGTGCAGTTTCAGAGAGAGGAAAGTCACCCCCAGTTTTGTTAATACTTAGGTGTCATTAAAACTCAGACGAGTCGTGCAGTTAAGTGATAAACATTATTCTCTCTCTTAATATCGAAACTTTTTTCCAACCAGAAAAACCAATCTGCTCCTTTATGTCCCTCAATTTGTTTCCGCACAAATAAATGAATATACATAGTTCAAACAGAAACGTAATATTTTATACACAATATGAAATATCACAAGGAGAAAGGTTTTGCATACACATCAAACGGTTCGCAGGCGGTCAATTGGGGTTCCTGTTGAAGCAATAAAAGGGGGAAACAATTAAAACATGTCAGTGCAACTACTAAATTACCTTTCTGCACAAGGGATCAAAAAGTAGAAAGTTTAGATATGGCTTGGAAAATAACATGTTTGGAAAATCTGGTGGTAAAAAGAAAACAACTTAGCACTTGGTTTATAGACAAAAGGACAAAATTCAAATTAAACGAGTATTCTTACCTGTCTCAGGCCACCACCAATAACACTGCCACCCGTCAAAAGCATGGAGACAAGAGTTGTCACCACATCACCCCCACCGGAACCACCATTATTGCCAACATTTCTGATTGCGGTACGCATTGAATTAAGGATGCTACCATAAGTGGCCCCATGTCCACGCTCGATGGCTTGGATAAAGCAAAAAGTCATGGCTCCGGTTGATGTAATCTTTGACAGTGCCTGTATCGAAATAAGCAGTAGGATGATTATATTCTAAGAGATGAAAAATGTCTAGTTAATATGGATTATGAAACATCTCAACTCAAATTTTCTGAAACTTACAGATGTATCAGCAGAGGTTTGATGATCATCACAACCACTAAATGATATAACTTCTCCACCATTGGATCCTTTCCATACGCCTGACCTAGGGCGATGGTCCTCCCACGCATACTGCCCACTCCTATTAGCCATTATATGCAGAGAGACAACTTAGTGCCAGATAATTTTTTATATTCATAAAATAAAGTACAATATATAATAGATGAGGGAGAATGCTTTTGAACTTGTGTTACATATATAATAGAGTGAAATTTGTTTAACTTGAGATACAGCCAAGATTCAGATATCATAAGCAAAAAAAAAAAAAAAAAAAAAAGAAGGAACATAAACTGATACTGTTATAAAATCCTCCTCGAGTTGAAAGCATCTACTCCCTCCGTTCTTTGTTATAAGATACCTTCCAGAATAGATGATCTTCATTATAAGGCACCAATTGGGGTAATAATTTCATTTTTTTTAAAATCTTATTAATTGCAACTTCAATAATTTCTTGGATGTAATTCATGGTATTAAATATGAGTAAATTGGAAGTTTATTTTCATTTTTAGACAAAGTTAATGATTTAACTACCTCTCCTTAGTTTTGATAATGTGGTTAGAGGTTCCTTACAATAAGGACTAGAGGGAGTATACCATATTTCAAAACTTACAACAAAAGGAGGCCATATTATCCTTGAGATTTACAACAACGTTAGCAGGGAAAAAACAATAATACATATGTATACTGCACAGCAAAATGAGCTATAAGAGTGAAATACAACTTGAAACATTGCTGCAATAATACAGCATGAAAAGCAGCTGGAGTTGCAAACAGGTTAAGAAAAGTGCCACTAGAATAATTCACAGCAAGAAGAGTGCTGGAAAGATGCATAGTCAAAATAGTTGGATAAGTGCTCAGGTGGTTGGAGAATCACCAGGAAAATTACAGGAAAAATGTGTCAGCGTTCTGCTAGAAAATGGGTGCACAAACATGGGAAAAGCAACAGATGACAGACAGAGATTGTGGCCAAACATCAACCAGAGATGGGCACCAGAGGTCCATACCAGGCATATGGGAAAGCTCTGGCCATGAACGAAAACTTTAAAGGCCTCCCATAGAGAGAATGATAGGAGGCATGTCAACATTTTTTATAATGAAGTGAAGGTGGTTCAACTAGAGGTACAATAGATGTGGGACTTGTTTGTCCACATACTGAATCACGACAGCAGGAAGACAGCAGGGAACAAGACGGAAAGTTCTGTATTAATTCCTCTGTATGTATTCACTGCTCTATTCTTTTACATATATACACATAATGAATCCCAAATCAGGTGGGATTAGGGAATAAAATCAAGATATAATCTCTCCTAATTTAATTCTAATATCTTCTACACTCCCCCTCAAGTTGAACCATAGATATTTATCATGTCCAACTTGCCAATTAGATATTCGAATTTATCTTGAGTCAATCCCTTTATAAGTACATCTGCTATCTGTTCTTTGGAGAGAACATATTTGAGATCAATTGTCCTTGCATCAAGCTTTTCTCTTAAGAAATGTCTATCTATCTCCACATGTTTTGTTCTGTCATGCTGGATTAGATTACGTGACATATTAATAGCTGCCATGTTGGTTAAGTGTAGTCTGATAAGTAGTTTTATTAAATTTCTCAATTCTTCCAGTACTCGCTTTACCCATAGACATTCACAGATTTCAAGAGCTATAGCTCTAAACTCAACTTCAGCACTGCTTCTAGCAACCACCCTTTATTTTTTACTGCGCCAAGTGACTAAATTTCCCTAGACATAGGTAATTTAACCTGAGGTAGATTTTCTATCTTCTTAATCACCTATCCAGTCAGCATCTGTTAACATCTCCACATTTCTTTTGTTAGATTTTTTAAACAAGAGGCCTAGTCCGGTAGAGCCATTCAAATATCTAAGAATTCTGTAGACTTCATTCAAGTGTTTTTGTTTGGGGTCATGAAAATGCTGACTTACCACACTAATAGCATAAACAATGTTTGAATGAGTGTGAGAAAAGTAGATTAATTTACCCACCATGCGCTGGTATCTTCCCCTATCTATAGCCTTCCCCATGTCTTCAGCATCACTAATTTTGTCAACCCGTATATGAGTATCGCTTGGGCTGCAACCAAGCATACCTGTTTCTTCTAGGAGATCTAGTATATATTTCTTCCTCTTGCAGATCTAGCAACTTCCATACCTACGAAGTATTTCATTTCTCCTAGATCTTTAACCTAGAATTCTATATCCAGTGCCCTCTTAATCCTGTCAATCTCTGCCGACTATCACCTGTGAGAACAATGTCATCGACATATACTGCCAATACCACAATTTTCCCATTTAGATGTATGAAGAATAGGATGTGGTCATTCTGTCCATGGGTATAGCCTTCAGCTTTTAGTACCTTGGTAAACCTCTCAAACCATGCTCGAGGAGATTGTTTTAAACCATACAATGACTTCTTCAGTCTGCACACTTGGTTTTCCTTCCTTCCGGGGAATCCTAGAGGCATTTTTATGTATACTTCTTCCTTTAATTCCCCATTTAAGAATGCATTTTTTACATCCATCTGGCGAGTGGCCAGTCCAGGTTCATAGCAAGAGAAAATAGGATTCTGATGGTATTTAACTTGACCACTGGTGCAAATGTCTTGTTGTAATCCATACCGTAAACTTGAGTGAAACCCTTTGCCACTAATCTTGTTTTATATTTATCAAGACTCCCATTATCACGATATTTTGGGGTGAATACCCATTACATCCTACTGCTTTCTTGCCCTTAGGTAGGTAAACTACTTCCCATGTTTTGTTACTTTCCATGGCCTCCATTTCTTCCAGCACTACCTTTCTCCATTTAGGACTATCAAGAGCTTCATTTATACTTTCTGGTATCCTAACTTGATCAAGGTGAGATATGAAAGCAAAATATTTTGATGATAAAGCTTGATAAGAGACAAACCTTTCTTTAAGATGTTTAGTACAGGACTTCCGTTGCTTTCTTATTGCTATTGGAAGGTCAAGATCGTCATTTTACATCTCATGGTCCGGAACTATTCCTGGTTCAAACTGTTTGAGTGTGTCAGTTGCTTGAAGTGTATTACCTGTCATGTTCATGTTTCTGCGGGTATAAACTTGACTCCACCTATTGGTGTCTCCCCCTGAACTACTGTTTTCTTCATATTCCTTAGGCACCTCATGTATTGTTTTCTCAAGGGTATAGATTTGATCAGGTTCATGTTGAGGGTATATGGGTTCAGTGTCTGTCTGGGTAGTCTGAGGTTCACTCCAAGTCTCCCCCATAACTAAGGACGAGGTATAAAAGGGAACAATTTCATGAAAGGTGACATCACGAGTGACATAGAGACGTTTAGAGACAGGATCAAAATATTTGTACCCTTTTTGATTCCCAGTAGGCCCTAGGTAAATACATTTGACAGCTTCTAGTCGAGCTTATGGGTATGGTGTAAATCAACAAAGGTAGTACAACCAAAGACTCTTAGAGGTAAGGTATTCTTAAGGTAGGGTAGGTTGAAATGGTGGTGAAGGACCTGGAGAGGACTTTGAAAGAACAAAGGCTTGCAAGGCATTCGGTTGATCAAGAAAGTAACTGTGAGAATAGCATCATCCTAATAGTAGGTAGGAACAGTGCTACAAAAGAGGAGAGCCCAAGCAGTTTCTAGGATATGTCTATTTTTACGTTCAGCAATCCCATTTTGCTAGGGCCTGTGAGGACAAGAGCTCTTATGAGTAATGTCGTGTTGTTTAAGAAACATGGATAGCTGATGATTAAGATACTCAGTATCATTATCGGTAGGAGAGTTTGAATTTTTGTATCAAATTGTACACGAATCATATTAAAAAAATCAATGAACGTTTGGCATACCTCGGTTTTATCCTTTAAGAGGAAAACCCAACTGACATGGGCATGGTCATCCATAAGGGTCATAAACCATTTAGAGTGAGTACGATTCAATGGATAATGGAAAAAGGCTTAGAGGGGCGATAAGAAACACTAGGAAAAGGAGTGCGATGATATTATGCTAGAACTGAATTTTTATTTGAGCAAATAGAAGTAAACATCTTACACAATATTGAAAATTAGGATGTCCTAATCTCTTGTGCCATAACTCCATCTCATTAGGTCTAGGGAGACACTATTATAGAAATAAGGTCCTAGATGAGTGAAAATGTCTCGGTGAACTAGCAAGGTACTCGATGGTAACAGTCATTCAGGTAAATATAGTCCATCAAGTTCCTTAGCAACACCAATCGTCGCCCCGTGAACAGATCCTGAAAGACACAATAAATAGCAAAGAAATCAGAATGACATCGTTCCGTTAATTTAGTTGGCTCACATATAATAAGTTACATTTCAACTTTAGAACACGTAGGATGTCATGAAGTGTGAGCATAGCAGAAATATTAATGGTACCACTACCAGCTAAAAAGAGAATCAGAAGCATCAGCAATTTTAACTGAGAAATGACATGACAGGAGTATAATTTGAAAATAATGAGACATCATCAGTCATATGATTCGAGGCACATGAGTCAACTATCCAACAAGGGCACTTGTATTCTTACCTTTTATGGTAGCAAGAGCTTCAAAGGAATTACCTCGTACCACAATGGCAACATGTTTACAGGACTAATTTTCAAGGGCAGTCAAATGCTCTAAAATAATAGCCAATTGATCAGGTGCATGCGTTGGGCTAGCATGTGATGGGCCAGCAGAAGATGAACTAGAGCCATGAGGGAAGGCAGTGTTTGGGCCAGCATGAACATAGCCCACCTCTTCTAAACTAGAGGCTTTAGCCAAGTGGCCTTTGGGCCTGTGTGTTTTGGGCTTCTAGTCTAGTGGCTTCCTGTGAAGGTCCCAGCACTTGTCCTTTGTGTCGCCCAACTTCTTGCAATGGTCACACACTGGAAGCTCTCTCCTGGTGTCAGACACGCAGGTGGCGAGGGCGGAAGCCTCAGTGGTCACTAGCCGAGGAGAAGCATGGTCGAAGAGCATGACTTCCCTCAAGAAAGTGAACGCCTCGAGGACAGAAGGAAGAGGCACTCGACTAAGGAGGCAGCCACAGAAGTTGTCATAACTGAGTCAAGGCTCACAAGGAATTCAAACAGACGCTCCTCCTCTAGGACCCGATGGTACTTGGCGGCATCATCGGTGTCTCTCCAAACACGGTGCTGCAGCGGGTTGAGTTCCTGCCACAAAGCCGTCTTCTCCAAGGGGTAAGCATTGAGAGGGTGTAGACCCTGTTTAACGGCCCAGAGGTGAGCTCGCAGATCGAAGAACAGTGAAGCATTCGGACGTTTCCCATAGGCTTCTTTCACGGTGACCCAGATGCCCTTGGCTGATGTGAGGAACATAAAGCTTCTTTGGATGGCAGGAAGCATAGAATTAAGGAGCCATGAAGCAAACAGAGCATTGTTTGACTTCCATCGTCAACGAGTACTAGCATCGCTGGTGGGGGCTGGTCGCTGTGAGTCAAGTCGAGTTTGTCCCGATCGTCGAGTGCGAGGAGCATAGACTGACTCCAATCCAGATAGTTATCACCGATGAGACGTTCCGACACAATGATGATGGCCAACCCTTCAAGGTTGATGACTTTGGTTGAGTTGAGACGTGACCCACCATCGGACTCCACGGCAGACAAATGAACAGAACCAACAGTTTGCTCTGATACCATGTTTGTCGACAACTAAATCACGACAGTAGGAACACAACAGGGAACAAGACGGAAAGTTTTGTATTAATTCTTCTATATGTATTCACTGTTCTATTCTATTACATATATACACATAATGAATCCCAAATCAGGTGGGATTTACAGAGTAAAATCAGGGAATAAAATCAAGACGTAATCTCCTATAATCTCTCATAATTTAATTCTAATATCTTCTACAAGACTGATTTAGTGTAACTAAATACAGAAGTTGAGAAAGATGAACAAATGTTATTCAAACAGACATCTTTGTTCCAAACTCCTCCCCAGTTTGGAACTCCAATAAACTACGAAGGAGCAGAAAATCAGAAAAACAAAATTGACAAACAATAAAAAGTCCCCAATAACTGATCGGCTTAAAAATTTGGGGAAAATTATTTGGGCAGGGAATATCAATATTGAAAATAAAGAATCGACTACAAAAGACACATTATCATCCTATGGATCAAAAGGCTATGAAGCACTTACATGCTCAATTATTGAGACTTGGACTCAATTTCCTTTGTCACACAAGAAATAAAGTGTCCATAATATTCTTAATGAATATCAGAAAGAGAAAGAACTAATGCAAAGTTAAAGTAATTATTTAGAATCCTATCAAAGTGCCAAAGTCCAACGACACAATTGGTTTATATAGAAAAAGGAACTGTACTTGAAAGAGGAGATGTGAAAATAAGTAATTATAAAAAATATTATAACCTGTTCATTCTGCAAAGGAATGGCAAATCTAGCACAGTGCCACTATGGCAAGCATCAATTAGTGCATGAAGCTTAACACCACGAGGTAGAGGTCTGACAATTGCAGCATTGATCTCATCATCAACAATCATGCCTTGTGTTTCAAAGTCAAGTGGACACAGAGTTTCATCATATCCGTCTGCTTCATCACCATTATAGTTCCGTTGTTGAGAACCATGCCCAGAATAGTGGAAAACGAGGGAGTCACCTGGTTGACATCCTTGTACAAGCCAAAACATTGCCATCCTCATATTGTGCTTAGTCGGAATTCTGTAGGGATCAGTTTCTTCTTCTGCATTTGAATTTCAGATGACGATCAACAATAAACTAATTATGGCATGAATTGAACTCCAATAAACACATAAAACCAATAATAATGAATAATATAAGCTAACTTTAAAAGTTCTCATTGGAAGATTATGGATTTGGATATTCCTATTGCTTGGAGGAAGAGTCCTAGAACATGCACTCAACACCCTATGGAAAATTTTGTGTGATATAATAAATTGTCATCTATGCTTAGTTCAGATGCTTAGAGCTTTTGTGGATTTAAATAGCCTCCTATCTGCAACCATAGCAACAGATTTTCAATATCCCAAAAAATAGTAATTTGAAACTGTTCACTATATATCTAAAGCAAGCATTTCTTCGTTTGAGTCCACATTGACCCCAATTTGGGAACGTGAGATAAGAATATTGAGGAAGTTCAAAACCTGTGTATGCTTTTGAATAATCACAGTCAAGAAGAATAAAGATTTGATTTTGGGAGTAGCGCTTCATCAACATCCGCTAGAAAGCTTTTCTCCAGTGCGGTTATTGGTGAAAAATAAATCTACTCAAAGTTGTTCTAAGGGGTAATTTTTACCTTTCTGAAATAATATCTTACCAGTTTAATGGTACCATTCTGTTTTCCAGGTACACGTTATTTCTATGATCAAATTAGAGATTCAAGGTTCTCCCCCTTCCAGAAAAGGATATTTAGCATGCCGTTTACGCAAAAATAAAGATGGATCGAAGGGTTGGAAACACAGAATTGAACTTAAAGAAAACAATGTAAGTCAAACGACGTTATACTTGAGAACTTCCACAAAGAGCTTTACAAAAAACAAAGAAAACCCAATAATATAATCCCATCCCCTATATTCAACAGCCCAGCACCCAATCAAGAAGATCGTAGAATAAACATAACATACCTGTAAGCATGAGGATAGAAGATTCAGGAAACTTAAACTTGTTGATGAGCAGGTAACGCATGCATTTCGCGTCATTGATGCACCCTTTGAGCTCGTGGCGAGAATATCGGTACGATATACCCACGATCACAGCCTTCTTCCGCCCGTGGGCGTTGGGCGGGGGGCCAGGCGGCGCGCCAGAGTATGGCGACGGAGCGTTCCAATTGGGTGGCGGAGGCACCGACGAAGGTGGCTGTGGAGGGACGGAACGAGGATCGGCTATGTGAGTGACGGCATCACAGAGGGAACAGCGGATGGATAGGGCTCCAGGAGGCAGCTGCAGCGGCGTGCGACAGTTGGAACAGTCGACGAGCATAGCGGAATACATGGCGCGGCGGATCAGGTGGGGAGAGATTGGTAAATTAGGACAAAGAATAGGAGCAGAACTGAAATCCTATGGAAGTTATTTCTTGACTTGAACTTGAAGGGATTGCATTGGTGATCGGACTTGTTTGCGAAAAGGAGCTTTTGAAGATTTGGAAAACGAGAATGGACGGCGACTTCCAGGAAGAGGAATATACAAAAAGCGCGTGAGATTTGGTAAAAAAATATCCATTCCTATTGGTGCATGCGGCTTATGCGTGTGAATCAAAATATATTTATTTAATATATAAAAGTATAATTGGTAGATATTAAAGTTACCACCTATTAAATATAATATAATAATTAAACTATGAGACTAACATATATTATTATAAATTTTATGCTTATTTTTTTATAATAATAATTAGATAATAAATTTTGAATGTTAACCCTAAATGACAATCCATCACGTCTCATATCTGGTCTCCAGTCTCCACTCTCAACTTTACTGCGTCGCTCTGCCGCACCTTCTTAGTTCACTCTTTACTCTCTACAACAATTAGATCGCTCTCTGCTTTACCTTCTCAGTTCACGGCGTCACTGAGTCAACCGTATCACTCAGTCCACAACGTCACTCAGTTTACGGTGTCCCTCAGTTCACAGTGATATAATTTCCAAGGGTTTTCAGGTGAGGCATCTTTTCGTTATTTAGTCTGTCCTTTTTTTATTTTTCAAAGATTTAGGTGAAGGATTTTAATGACGGATGTGAATTTTCCTAATGTTTAATCAAATTGTCAATTCATCTTACATATCACATTTGATGCTTCCTTCCTTTTGCTATTGTTTTGGTTTTATTGCTGCTTCCGTTGGTAACATATCTCTTTTTGAATTTTCTTTTCTCCTTTGATACTCCTCACCTTAGAGGCAAGTCGGCAACAACTGGAAATTTTCATAACATGTAATGATGTAATTCATTAATGCTGCAATTCGTAACATATAAATTTTAGAGGCAAGTCAGCAACAACTTAAATTTTTCTATATATGGAAGTTTTAGGTAAAAAAGTATATTCGTAACATATAATGACGTAATTCATCTTAAGATAAGCATGATGTTATTTCATGTCAAACTTAATCAATAATTATGTATCACACGATGTAATTTGCAAGATGTTGAGAAACATAAAACGTATACTATTATTTTCTCATTTAACTGATTGCATTTTCTCCTTGCATTTTCTTATTGTAAATTGGTTTTCTAATTGCGTTTTCTCCTTGCATTCTCTTATTGTAAATTTACGGCTATGTATGCTCTGGTTTGTTGATTTGTTACTGTATGATCCGGTTTGCTGATTTGTTATTTATCACTTAATTGATTGTATGTTTTATGACTCAGTTTTACTTAATGTCATCTCCAATTGAGTGTGAAACAATATCATCAACTTCAATTCCTCTTAATGCTATTGAGGTTAATCAACCAGTACGGACAGACAATCTACTCAACAAACTAATGATTAAAATGATGGTGATAATTGTGTCATCACAAAGAAGAGGTAAAAAACCTCAGTTGTTTGGAATGATTCTGATCAAGTTGAAACTGAAAATGGGGTCAAAGGTAAATGCAAGTATTGCAAAAATATATTTTTGTACTACCCATCTTTGGAGACATGCAAAGACATGCTTGCAAAGGAAGTAGCATGTTTATTCACAAAAAAGCCAATCCACCATTCCAGTGGTTCTAGCTTGTAGTTTATTGAATTTTATGACTTGGTTGCCTAGAGGGATGCCACAGCCTTGCTGTGTTCTGTATCTTAGGATGTGATTTTGATGATTCTAAGGCTTCCAATGCATTCTACATGAAAGAATATGTGAAATTAAGTTGAGAATATGAAGTTAGAAGAATTGAAATCAAAAGTAGAATTTAGCACCGAGAAAGGGTAACCTCTCAGCCAAGGAAGTTTCATGGGGAAAGAGTGTAAGTTTGATAAAACTAAGCTCATATTTGGATTCCTCATATAAAATTGTGTAGGATTGGTCTGTCAGAATGATTTGTAGAAAGTAAGAACACTAATCCTAAAATCAAGAGAAAAAGTTTAAGTTCAAGGGAACTAGTCTTCCATATTGTGTGAGTTATTGGTCCTAATGAGCTATATGATTAATGTGGCTATGTTAAGGAGCTTGAGACATCCAAGAGGATGAATTGATGAGGTTGACCGAAAATCATCATGGTTGGGATGTTACACCTTACTTTCAATCGTTTTAAGGACTATTCGGTAGCATTTAGAACAACTTAAACATCAATTGAAGTTCAATTACAAAATATATAAAATTCCCACTTACGAATACTATTCATATAGTATTTCCAGATTAAGCGATAAACTTAAAAAAATTATAATTAATTCTAGAAAAATCAAAATAAAGTGGTTCAAAAGTCTACCCGAAGCTAACATAATGAAATTTAAGTAAAAAATAATTCTTAGACCAAATGCTCAGTCAATTAATACAGTTTTAACGTCAAATATCACTATTTATTTGGTCAAAATTCTGAAAATCAGTTCTATTCCCTAACTTTGAAAATTTCGTTCTCTTTGTACAAACATCAAAATAAGGCATTCTTAGTGTTAAAATGAAGTTTGACATGTTAACTAACTACTTCTAAAATATTATACATTTATTTCAACTCTAACTATTTTTAATTATAGATCAAAAGTCACTACTCAAAATTGATTACTGTTCATGTGCAGAATTTTCAACAACTAACTTTACATATATACATTCCAAAACTTGTCTATAACACATCCATACAAACAAACTAAAACATCATCTATCATTATTCTTCTCTCATGCTTGAGGTTCCTACTAATTAGAGATATATATTGGGGTGAGATTTTAGGGAAAATTTCAGTAGTAAACAGTACTAAACAATGTATACATTAATGTTTAGAACTTGTGCTTGCTTTTAATTGTGTTAACATAATGTATTGTGCATGCTTCCATGTAACATATGAAATACAATTGGCCAAAGTAATCATAGCACAGAGCTTCAACAATTACATATGAATGACATCAATCAATTAAGCCATAACACAATCAAATATACAATCAACATATACAAGTTTATGTAAGTTTACTACTTTGATACTTTACTTTCCTTTTATCCTCTTCCTTGTCATCTTTCCTTGATGTGAGGTTGTCTTCTTGAATATACAAATCAAATCCTAAACATTGCATATTCATACATGCATCACAATCTCATTTAAACCAAGATTTAAAAACATTGAACTTGGTTAACTAACTAACCCCTAACTTTCTTTATTTGTGGGTAATTATCTTATCCTTTGAACTAACTTGTGTTTTAACTTTACCCTACACAATTTTACCTTTTAAAATCTATTTATGAGCTTAGAATTACAAAATTTCAGCTCCTACATACCCTGCTGGACAAAACAGAAAGAGTGCACATAATTCTTCCAAAAATTCTCATTTTGATTCAAATGCTTTCAATACTTGTTTCTCTACTTTATTTCACACCAATTTGCATTTTAAAACCATTGGAATCATTAAAATCATGAAATTCATATCCCTATTCACACGTATGAACAATAACAGAGAAAAGTTTAAAATTTTATCTTTCAATTCCAATCTTATTTTCCTACACAAAATCATCATTTAAATTAAATGGAAGCATTAGATCATTGAAATTCACACTCCTTATTTCAGTTATGCAATTGACCAAAAACTCTCCATGGTTTACAACATAAAAATTTCAATATAATTCAACAACCAACTATCCAAAACTAGCTTATCTAGATGCCTTTTACATAGTTTTAAATCTTCCTTTCCTTCTTCATTTATAAATTCTGGACAGCAAGCATATCCAAGGTAAAATCTCATTTCAACCCATTAAAACCTAAGTTTCATCCTTCCAAAACACATATAAATAAGTTAGGGAGGATTGCTTACCTTATGCCTTAGCTAACTTGGATCAAAGTACCTTGGATTGCCTTTACTTTAGTTGAGTTTTTATTTTGTAAGAGGTTCTCCTTGGTCTCTCTCTAGGTCACGGTTTTGTGAAGGAATGGGGGTATTTATGGTGAATTTTCAAATCTCAAGGGACTAAAATATCCCTCCTTCAACTAATTATTACAATGCCTTAATCTTGAATCTCATTGGTTACTTACTTCCTTAATCTTCATTAATTTAATTCTTATATTATTTTAATAAATTGAAGCACATGTCCAAACCCTTCTTCCTTGTTCTTGGCTTCCATTTGGCACAAAGTGGGACCCTCAAGGGACACCTCACATGCCACTTTGCATTTTTTATAATTTTGTTTATTTTCTATTTTTAAAAATTCCTAAAATATCTAAAAACTAACTTGTACTCCAAGACACTTACTTGGATCATTGAGCTGCCTCACTTGACACCATATTGGACCTCTTTTAGGTCCAATTAGCTAATTGGCATTAATCCTAAGGAATTCCCTATACCGATATCCTTAAATTATCCTGATTTTTGAAATAAATTCTATAAAATTCTTTTAATGGTTATGACATTTTTAGAAATTTATTCTAATGTAAAATGAATTTTTCCAAAGTCTCATAATTTTTTGAGAATCAAAAGTCCTGATAAAAATTTTATACGTTTTCTTTAAATTCTTTATCGGTGTCCAATTTTACCTTAAATTCTCTAATAAATTATACAGGACTCCTTTTTAACTTCTATCAGTTTCATAAATTCTTATATTAATTATAAGAATTTACTACAAAATTTGATCTAATTCTGAGGTCTAGAAAATATTGTACTAATTGTCAGACTTCATAAATTAATATCAATTTATCGGGATCTTAAATCAAAATTCTGAGAGATATACCTGGACCAAATTTTATTATCTATTTACTAGTAAAATTTGGGACTGAAATATTTTTGGGCAATTTTGGGCCTTTTCTGGTTCAACTTTTTATAATTACGCTTTTGCCCATGAATTTGGCAAAATTGCACTTTAGTCACTAAAATTATCAAATTTTATTTTAGTCCCTTTCAATCAAATTTAAAATTTTAATTTGGTCCCTAAATTCTCAAAATTCCATATGGGTCCTTGAATTTTTTACTATTTATAGTTTAGTCCCTATACTTTCACTATTTATAGTTTAGTCCCTATACTTTCACTATTTATAGTTTAATCCTGAACTTTTATTATTTGTAGTTTAGTCCATGTGACTTTATAACTTTATACTTTCTCTCTTTCTTTGACTTAAACCTTATCTAATTATTATCTTTTCTTATAATTACCATCACAATTCCTTCATAATCTTTTTTCTCTATCAGTCTTATACAGATAAAAAAAATTTAGAATGTTACATGTAAAGCCTAGGGAGGAAATCAAGGGAAAAGCTTATGGTATAAGGTAGTGAACTTATCTAATTTGTGTTCTTGATACTTGTGCTTGTGTGTGCTGATATGTTGATTGCTGTGTTTGATTATGTGAAGTATATATGAAAAGTTAAAGCTCTATTTCTATGAATATAATGGTTATATATATAATGCATGAAACATTGATCATGCACATATGTTATTATGATAGCATGATTTATGGTAAGCAAGCATGTTATGCATCAAGCATTATCCTGCATGCATTAGTGGTAATGTTTACTACTGAGGCTCTACCGAATCTCATCCCTCCCTTAACCAATCAATATAGGTCAAGCATTATGGAATATGTATACATGAATAAAAGCCAATGAATGGAAGAAGAAAAGTGGAGAATTGCACGTTCTAGCATGACATGCTTGATTTTCCATGTAAATGTTATGTAATATGCCAAATTATATTATAAAATTGTATAGAATAATTATGACATGTTCCCATGAGTATAAGAATGTATGAGAAGCCAAGATAATGGTTCAAGCATGCTAGAATAATTAAAAAGAATTAAAGAAAGAAGTTAGAAAGATAAATTCATAGGTCCTAGAGCAGTTTTGTTCTAGCTCTAGCTTGACCTAGCAAATGGATGAATCTGACTACGAAATTTGGTGAGCATGTTTACACATATAAAGCTTTAAAATAATGGGTAGTTTACCTTAATTGGATAAGTATGCTATGAAATATTAATTTCTAAAGTTGAGGCATAAATCTAGAAGTTTAAGAATTGACCAAATGAACAGTAAAATTTAATGAATTAATTGGACGAATTGATCAAGTAAATGTCCAATTTGATATTTTCCCCTTAAGTGGCATTGGAAGAGCTTTATGTAACATCCCAAATTTTTATCCTTATATTTAAGTAAAATTTAAAATATTATTTATCAATAATTTAAAAATATTATCTAATTAAATTATTATAGTTTAGTATTTTTATTATTTTAATAAAATATGATATAATATATAGATTATCCTATTTTTATCTTATTTAGAATCTTATGATTTGAATTTTACTATTAGTTAAAATTTTATTAAAATTTGGATTCAGATTTAGATATGCAATCTTATTTTAAAAATATAGTTTAAATTTTAAATTACTATATCTGATAAGATTTTAATAAAGATAAGATATGAATTTGAATTTTAAATTATTATTATGGCTTTATAAATAGAGCTAAGACCCTGAGTTATTCTTCAAACATGATTATTGAGTCGGCTCTTCTCTTTTTAGTCATCTCTCAGTTCTTTTCCTATTCCTAAAGAAGGTAACCACTTTCTACTCGTTGTGTGCTCTGATATGATATTTGTGAGTATTTTGATATATATAAATTTATTGATATTGATATAATTATATTGATAAAATTTATTTGATTATTTTTATTGAAAATAGTCTTGTGGGATTCAAAGTTTAATTTAGAAAGTTTGAGTTGAGAAAATAGACTTATTATATCTTGATATTGGAATTTGAAGAAGGTTATTATCTTGAGAAAAACCTTTTTATGATATTTATTAAGATATTGAGATTTTAATTAATATGATTATTTTGAGAATTATGCATTGGGATGGGTGATGATGGAGATGTGTTTTCTACCACGTGGTAAGGCCTCCATGGAGCTCATTGGATGGCTTTTGTCCTACCAGTTTACCGAGGGACGTGCCCCACCTGTTTATCGAGGGGGAAGGGACCCATGGTCCGGTCAGGTGCTCTGTGGATTTTGGCCTATCCATATCACTTGATCGGTTAGCTGTTCGAGGGGTAGTTACCACTAGCCCATGGGTTCGGTCTGCGGGAATAAAGCGGTTCGGTTGGTTTGAGGGGAGGAACTTGGGTGGGTTATTCATTTGATTTTATTATGATAATATGTTATTTTATATATATTATATTTTGTGATCGGTCCCACTTGACGCCTCATGAGCACATGTTAGTACTCATGATGAGTAGAACTGCTGGTTACTGAGACGTTAGTCTCACCCTATTTTTATAACATTTTTCAGGTGATGGTTTCATCTTAAGACCCTAGGGAAAACTTCAGAGGCTTGATTAAAGCTATATTGATTGTATAGCATTCTCCTTTGAAGGTATGTGTAGAATACTTGTATATTGCCACAATAGGTTTTATTTTGCATACTCATATATCATATTATTTTATTTATATTTTAAGAAAAATCTTTTTATAACCATGGTAGAGCTCATTTAAATGTTAGTTAAACTCTTTTCTACCATGGTTAGCTCTTTTAAAATAAATGAAATTCATTTATAATATTATTTTTAAATTATATTGGCTATAAAATATGTCTAAATAATTAATAATAGTTATATTTTAGGAGGATTTTACACTTTAAATAGATATTTGAACCACCTCCATACAATTTTTTTAGAATTAGCTATGATTTTTTAAAGTTAGACTACTAAATCTAAAAATTTAACAATGAACAGTATTGATGACCAATTTGTAAATTTTTAATTTTTGGACTTAAGTAAAATTTCTGAGCACCTAATTGCTTCCAAGTGCTTACTCTAAGGGTAAAAGTAATGATGTTTCATTTCAAATCTAAAATTATAATTTTGCACAAGTTAAAGCACTGATTATGAGAAAGTTTGTTGAAACTATCAAATCTGAAATTTCACAGCCTACTAATTCAAGTCATAAATCCATAAACATGAATTTTCAGCACAAATCCTCAATAATAACAACAGAGTTTATGTTTAAATCTGAACATACATTAAGCACAAATGAATTACAGTTGAAGACAACCCACAAAGAGGGAAATTGAATAAGAATCTCAACTAAAAGAGTACCAATTACAAGTCTTGGACTCTCATTACATTCCTAAGGTTTAAACTTATAGTTAATCCCAACAGAAAATTAGAAGTCCATGGCCGCAAGGAAGAGAAATTTGCTACTGAACATGGAAGAGAAAAGAAACGCTGAACAGAAAATATTGAACCAGAAAATATTAATCCTCTAGACCTTCGCCTATTGTTAGCTCCTCTCTTTCTCTTCAAACCTAAAAGTTGTTCCCTTCCCCCCCTCCCATTTTTTTTTATTTTTCCACGACTGTTCTTTTAATTGCTAAAAATAAAAACTAATATAAAATAACAAAAGGACTAAACTACCCTTAATTACCCTAAATCTATTTACACAATTTTACCCAAGAGAAATAAAAATACAAAATTAAGATAATAAAGATTAATCCAATTTATCCCAAATGATCTCCATAATCAAATCTTCAATGAATCCCTCAAAACCTGCACAAAATAAGATAATATTCAATAGCCACATGTGCAAAAAAATATTAAATGGAAATTTAATCATTAATTTCTAAGATTTAACCAATTAATTTCCCTAAAGTGTAAAATGGCTAATAAAATAAAATATAATCTAATTAAGTTCAATTATCCACAATTTATCACTAAAAAGACTAAGTGAAGAGGATAAAAATATATATAAATGTGATTTATCAAAGGTGCTAAAGGTTCAATTCTTCTATGCATGAACACACAAACAAAGAACAATGAAACCTAAATTGAATAAAAAATAAAGTCAAAATTTTTGTATCCACAAGTATCAAGTTCAAAATTAAGTTAAACTCAATAGATTCAAATATTTTTTAGAGAGTTTGTGGTGTGTGAAGTACTATAAAATCTCAAAAAGTAGCCAAGAAAGCTCAAAAATTTTGAAAACATAAAAGATTTGTATATCAAAAAATTTCAACAAAAAAAGCAAACTTGCCATGACGAACCAATCACTTGGTCACAGTGAATAGATACAAAGAGATCGAGAAAAGAAATAGGGGGCTCTTCGTTATGGCAAACCAAAATTTTGGTCACGATGAACGATCACAAAGAGCAACAGCCTAGAAAGATCAAACACTTTCGTCATGAAGAACGAACCTTCGGTTGAGATGAATAGGAAAAGAGGCGAAGATAGTGAAAATTTCAGAAAACTCCTTCCAAGTTAAAGCTCAAATTCACTTCCAAACTTTATACCAACCTTTAAAACCTTTGAACAAGTTCAAAACCACTCAAAATCTTTTTTCAAAACTTTCAAAACTTATCTATACACTCAAGCCAAAGAGTTTCAAAAGTTCCAAATTCTATCAATACAAGTGATCAAACTCAACATGTACTCAATCAAGTTCAACACCCAGCAATATGAACATATATGCATAATAATCAACCCAAGCATGCCAAATAATAAGTGATATGCTCAAAACTCATTCAAAACAAGTTAATGACAACAAAATTCTAATAATGATAGCAAACTTGAAAGCACAACACAGAACTAGAACAAAATTGATATGAACAAGTATAGACCAATGAATAATTGAAGAGATCAATCAAGCTAACACAATAATGACCCATAGCAGAAATCAAATCTCAAATATCAACAAAATAGGTACAAGAAACAACAACAATACACCCAATCAAGCAAGAGATTAGTGGAACAGCTATACCGAACTTAAGTACAAGTCACAATGCAAGTGCTATACAAAATACAAATGCTTAAAATAAAGAAATTCAAGATATTTGTTTGTCTTTCTAAAAATTTTGATGCTATGAAAATACAATCCTAAAAAATCACTTAGATAGACCCAAGTTAACAATGAAGTTGACAGTCAATGGCTAGGAAATCAATTACTTTGCTTCCCGTCAACAACACCATTGATGAGATGCCCATTTAGTTACCTTTGGGCTCTATCACAAAACCAATTGCACAACTATAATGTAATATAGAATGCAATACCGGATCATTTTTCTCGAGGAGCTTTTCTATCTGTTCCTAACTAATTGGTGAAAACTTAATTAAAACTTGGGTAAAAATGGGGTTTTGTATTGGAAATTTTAACATATGTGCAATCTAGATAAAAATGTTGTTTAAGTAAAAAAAAATTATTCTTTTTAGAGAATAAAAGGGAATTTTCTTGTGTTTGTAGAAAATATGGTAGGAAAGGGCTTTGGTCATGGAAATTGGACTTTCATTGCTCTTTTTAAAAGGTTTTGGGAGTTAAATTTACTAAGTCAAAAGGAAGAACCTTAACCAATTGGTTAAGTCCAATGCATAAATTGGTTTTGACCCACTTAAATCAAAGTAAAGCTATCACCTTTAAATACATCGTTAAAAACCACTTAGTTTTTATTCAAGTTTAGATTACACAAATGTCACAAGATGGGTGCCAATCGAAACCATAATTCCAAGCAACCAATTAACTACCAATAACCATTAGTACTCAATCAATAACATAAAACCTCAAATGATATATATATATATATATATAAATGTAAATCTAATACATACATCATCCAAAATAAGCTATAATATCCTAAGGATAAAGGATAATAGAGGGGGAACAATGAAAGAATGAATGACAGCTTGGCTTGAGCATGGGGATAAGTTTTTACCCTAATTGACAAAAACACACAATTATGATAAATGATCATTCACTGCTACAAACGGACACAGTGGGCAACTCTTCAGAAATGCGAAATTAAGCTCTTCCCTTCTATGCTTTACTTTTGGTTCTTGGTTCTTCTTGGTTCTTCAAGTGTTGGAATTCTTTGTCATGATCTCTGAGTCCTTTGTCATTTTTCTTGTACCTGCAATCATAATTAAACTCTTGTAGTACTATCTCTTCAAAAATTCATGGCACATAAAAAATAAGTGAAATTTGACCATTTTACCCTCAATTTTGCAAAACTCAATAAGAAATTCCTATTCATGAATTTTGCTCTAAATGTATGAAAAATGGGTGGAAAATCATACAAAACCTAAAAAAAAGTACTAAAAATGAGGTAATAATTTGGACTCATCAAAAAGGATAAAAGAAAAACAAGAACAAGAATAAAAAGACCCTAGTAAGGGTGGGGCAACAGCCGTGTGTAACCAAGAGAGTCAAAAACAAAGATTTCAGGTTTGATCCTCAAGACACGCACTGTTCTATAAGTTTTAGTCAGTACGTATTTAGATCAAAGTCATTATGAGAAGGTAATCCCTTGTTAGATCAAGATGAGAATTTTTGTGGAGGATCTAGACATAGGGAGACTCATTTTGAATAGTCACATTTGCCATTGGAGCCCCTTGAATTTCCCATAATTTTTTGTGAACATGGATTCACATTTGTTGTCATTTCATCTAAGCGATTTGGATTCACTTGACGATCCAAGAGTGATATGTAGTCCGATTGAGCTAAAAGTTTTTGGAGTGATTTGAAAAATATGGATCTTTGTTAGGAAATGGGCTAGTCCACCTATGGTGGATTAGGCCCAAATCTGAGGAGCTCTGTTGGAGAGAACATTTTATTTTGAAAAGGAGGAAAATGAGGGAGTGGGAAGTTACATCCCACTCCTCCCATCATATACACACATACAAGGGAAACAGAGAGAGTGTGATAAGCTTCATATTCTCATGTGTGTAGTTTTGCTCTGTAGAAAAAAAAAGGATTGTGCTCTTCTTTTTCTCCTCTTCTGTTCTCCTTTCGCTTTCTATCGGTGCTCTTCCTTCTTTGGTGTATTTACTGTGAATACGTGCTAGAGTCCATACAAGATGTGTAACATCCCTAATTTCTGTACTAAGTTGTATGTACAGATTGAATAAAATATATGAGATGTTTAGGAAAAGATGTGGCCATATTTATGTAAAGAAAATGATTAATTGGAAGAGGAAGAAAGTCTAAGAGCCAAAGTGCAAAATTACGAAAATGCCACTGTGATGCCTTAAGAAACTAGAAGTAAATGGAGGGCATTTTGGTCATTTCACACAATGGATGGATATAAGAGGAAATTTGATAATAAATTATTATAATTAATATGAGAATTTATGGAGTTGACAGAAGTCAAAAAGGAGTCTTGTAGAATTAATTATGAAATTTACGGTGAAAAAGGACACCGATAAAGGGTTAAAGGAAATATATGTAATTTTTAACAGGACTTCTGGGTCTCAGAAAATTATGAAACTTTGTAGAGAATTCATTTTATATTAGAATGAATTTCTAAAAATGTTAGAACAATTAAAGGAGGTGTTTAGCATTTATTCTAAGATCAGGATAATTTACGGATATCGGTATAAGGAAAGTACATTGGGATTTGGGCCAGTTAGCTATTGGACCTAAAAGAGGCCCAACATTTCATCCTAGGCCATCCCAATAAGGCCCAAAAGTTATCTTGGAGCCCAAGTCCAAATAATAAATAATTTATGGATTTTTGAAAAGAAAGAAAAAGAGAATAAAGTAAGAATTAGGTGTTGCACATGGTGGGACCCACAAAGACACAAGAATGGCACCCAAAAAGAGGAAGGGTTAGGTGTACCAAGGGAGGCCATGCTAGTGATGTCATGGTGGTAAGGTCTTGAGTGAAAAGTGAAAAGACATTCCAAGATCAAACCTTTAACCATTAGATTAAATAGTTTCCAAAGTGATCTTGGCCTTCAAATGGCACATGACTTTTGCTATAAATACCCCCCTTTCCATTCATTCTTCACACCCAAGAGCTCCTTTAGAAAGAGAAGTGAGTTCTAGAGAAAGAAAGTGGAAGAAAGCAAGGAAGAAGCAAGGGTCTTGAAGGAGCAAGTAAGCTAAGTTGTCTCCTTGCTTCTACCTTTTGTTCTTATGGTTTGTGCTTGAGTTTAAGTGGTTTTTTAGGCTTAAATATTGGGGAAATGCTGCTGGAATTTCTATGTATATGTGAGAGGAACATGAGTTTTATGTCATAGATAGTTTAGACAAGCTTAAACAAGCTAGTTGCATGGTTGGTTGTTGGATTAAGTTGATGTTCTTGACTTTACCATGGAAGAACATTTCGGTTTGCACTGTTCATGCACTGTTCATGATAGAAGGAAATGGAATTTCAATGATTTAATGCTTCCATTGAGTTTATATGATGATTTTGTGTAGGATTGGAAAGGTTTTGAACCTTGGAAACCATTGGAATTAAAGGTTATAATGTTGAAAATTCCTCACAGTACTGTTCACTCGCGTGAACAGTGATTTGAATTCCATGATTTTGATGCTTCCAATGGTCTTAAAACGAGATTTTGTGTGGGGGGAAAGTGGAGGAACAAGTATGGGAAGCATTGGAATCAAAATGAGAATTTTTGAAAGAATTATGCATGTTTTTCAAATCTGTCCGGAACAGTGCATAGTTGCTGGAATTTGGTTATTTTGAGTTCATAAATGGATTCAAAAGGACAAATTGTGTAGGGTAAGGTCAAGACATCAATCGATTCAAAGGCTAAGTCAATTGGTAAAGATTAAAGGAAGTTATGTTACTTAAAGTAAGCTTAGTGTTCAAGAGAAGTTAGATTGTAATGGTTGGATGGTAATGTGATGTTAGGAATTGCTTGGTGTACTCAAAAGAGGGCAGCCACATAGCAAGGAAAAGTAAGAAGGAAGAAGCAAAGTTAAAGTGGAAAGAAGTAAAGCAATAAGGTAGTAAACTTACCCTAAACTTGTATGTATTGAATGTTATGCTTGATTGTGCTATGACTTTGTTGAATTGTGTGCATATGTGTATATGATTGAAGCTCTGTTTCTATGATTACCTTGGCCAATTGTGTTTCATATGTTACATGGAAGCATGCACATTACACAATGTTTACACCTTCACAAGCAAGCACAAGTAATTACTTTAATGCATGCATTGTTTAGTACCGTTTGCTATTGAGATTTCCCCAGAAATCTCACCCCATCCATGTAATCCCAAATCCACAGGTTTACGAATGAGTAAAGAAGATAAAGAGGCATGAAGAGAGGTTGGGAATTGGAAGATTTGAATATTATGTAATAAATGTGCGAATTGTTGCATGTAATGTTGTTATATGACAAGTTGAGCAATAATGTTCATGATGAAAAGGTATAATAGTAAATGATGAAATAAATGTATCAAATAATTATGGCATAACCCCATAATGTATATGAATGTATGAAAGGCCAAAGAGATTGGTTATGTGTTCTGGAATAATCAATGGAAAATTCATGTTTTTGAGGTTAAGGTTAAGGTTAAGATTCAAAGATATTTTCTAGAAAATGCCGTTGTGCTGGTAGACTATACAAAGTACTGTGTACGTAAGTGCTGTCTAAGGAGGCTGGAAGTGAGTGGACCTAGCCGGTTCATCCAGTCTTTCCTGGGTACTTACGTAGAATGGTAGTTCTCATGGGACTTACCGAATCAGTACAGTTATCTTCTGTCAGGATTTTTGGCAGAGAGAGATATAATAAAGTTAAGATTACTTCTGTAAGTGTACTCTGAGATGTTTAAAGGAGGATGTTTCAAGATGCTCCAATTGTGTGTGGGTATCTCGGTAAGCAGGAAAAAATTCAAGGTACGCCCGAAATCTAACAGTGGTATCATGAGCTTATTTGTTTTATTTTGGTTTTTCATTAGTATGCTTCTGTGAATTTTTCATTTTCTGGTAGCATGCTGTACTTGTATATATTTCTGTTTAAATATGTTTTTTTTATGCCAAGAAACATAGAGCATATTTTTTAACCATAAACATGAGCAAACTTACCGTAAACTAAAATAGAGATATTTTGTTTCAAAATTGGGTCATTAGAAAATAGCATTTTTAGGCCTTGAAATTAGTCCCATTGCGTAGAGTACGAAAAAACGAAGAAAGCGACACTAAAAATATCAAAATCGGACGTCAAAAGGAGAAGTTACGGAGAAAAATATGTCGGGTCTGTATGACCCAGCTGGAGGTTAGGGATGATCAAAACGCACCATTTTGATCATCCCCAAAACGGCGTCGTTTTGACGCTGAGAAAAAAAAATAGAAGGAGAATTTGTTTTGCGGACTAGGCTTCTTCCAGCTCAATCCAGCAGTAAAAAAACAAAAAAAAAAAAAAATTGGGCTGCTACTGGGTAGGCCCATTATAAAAAAACAAAAAAAAATTGTTTAGGCTGCAACTCGGCAGGCCCATTATAAAAAAAATGCTGGCAATATGGGTATGGCAAAAAAAATATTTTCAAAAAAAAGGGAATTCTAATGATTGACACGTGGCAGTGCCCACGTGGCGGCACCAAACTGACGCCGAGAGTGGGCTTTGTTCAATTTTTTTATTTTTTTAATTGTGTTCTTCTTGGGGCGCGTGAGGGAGCGTGGAAACTCCGATTGAGATGTGTTTTGTTCCTAAAAATCCCTAAAATTAAGATATTTATTTTGATATATAATTTGCCTAATTTTTGGGGTAATTCTGGACCTATTTGTGAATATTCAGTGTATTTTTTTGGCTTTTTTATGTTTAAAAATTCCAGAAAATTATAATAATTAATATTTTTTATTATTTAGGTGAAAATGATTTTATCTAACACTGAATCTCTGGGATATAGCTTAAATGATGGCATCTCATTCCTGGATGATGTCAATAACCTAGAGGAAAACCTTCAAGAGGACCCCGAGGGGGAACCTGAAGAGGATAAAAAACAAGGACTTGATGTACTTTCTGAAGAAGACCCAGAGGAGTTGGTGGAGAAAGTTTGAAACCTCCTTCCGTAGACCCTTCAGAGTACACTTACGGAAGCAATCTTAACTTTATTAATTCTTTCCTGCCGATAATGCTGGCAGAAAATAACTGTACTGATTCGGTAATTCCCCATGAGAACTACCATTCTACGTAAGTACCCAGGAAAGACTGGATGAACCGGCTAGGTCCACTCACTTCCAGCCTCCTTAGACAGCACCTACGTACACAGTACTTTGTATAGTCTACCAGCACAACGGCATTTTCTAAAAATATCTTTGAATCTTAACCTTAACCTTACATATACTCAATTGGAATTATCTTTTCATCATGAACATTGTTGCTCTAACTTGTCATATTACAACATTACATGTAACAATTCGCATATTTATTACATAATATTCAAATCTTCCAATTCCCAACCTCTCTTCATGACTCTTTATCTGCTTTACTCATTCATAAACCTGTGGGATTGGGATTACATGGATGGGGTGAGATTTCTGGGGAAATCTCAGTAGCAAACGGTACTAAACAATGCATGCATTAAAGTAAATACTTGTACTTGCTTGTGAAAGTGTAAACATTGTGTAATGTACATGCTTCCATGTAACATATGAAATACAATTGGCCAAGGTAATCATAGAAACAGAGCTTCAATCATATACACATATGCATACAATTCAACAAAGTCATAGCACAATCAAGCATAACATTCAATACATACAAGTTTAGGGTAAGTTTACTACCTTATTGCTTTACTTCTTTCTACTTTAACTTTGCTTCCTTCTTACTTTTCCTTGCTATGTGGCTGCCCTCTTTTGAGCACACCAAGCAAATCCTAACATCACATTACCATCCAACCATTACAATCTAACTTCTCTTGAACACTAAGCTTACGTTAAGTAACATAACTTCCTTTAATCTTTACCAATTGACTTGGCCTTTGAATCAATTGATGTCTTGACTTTACCCTACACAATTTGGCCTTTTGAATCCATTTATGAACTCAAAACAACCAAATTCCAGCAACTATGCACTGTTCCGGACAGATTTGAAAAACATGCATAATTCTTTTAAAAATTCTCATTTTGATTCCAATGCTTCCCATACTTGTTCCTCCACTTTCCCCCCACACAAAATCTCATTTTAAGACCATTGGAAGTATCAAAATCATGAAATTCAAATCACTGTTCATGCGAGTGAACAGTACCCGAAAGGAATTTTCAACATTACAACCTTTAATTCCAATGGTTTCCAAGGTTCAAAACCTTTCCAATCCTACACAAAATCATCATATAAACTCAATGGAAGCATTAAATCATTGAAATTTCATCTCTTTCTATCATGAACAGTGCATGAACAGTGCAAACCGAAATGTTCTTCCATGGTAAAGTCAAGAACATCAACCTAATCCAACAACCAACCATGCAACTAGCTTGTTTAAGCTTGTCTAAACTATCTATGACATAAAACTCATGTTCCTCTCACATACACATAGAAATTCCAGCAGCATTTCCCCAAGATTCAAGCCTAAAAAATAACTTAAACTCAAGAAGAAATCATAAGAACAAATTCTAGAAGCAAGGGAACAACTTACCTTACAAGCTTCTCCAAGATCCTTGCTTTTTCCTTGCTTGAGAGAGAATTTTTCAAGAGCTTCCTAAGGTTCTTGCTCCATGGTTTTGAGCTTGCAATTGGGGGTATTTATAGCAAAAGTCATGTGCCATTTGAAGGCCAAGATCACCTTGGGAACTATTTGATCTAATGGTTAAAGGTTTGATCTTGAAATATCTTTTCTCTTTTCACTCATGACACATCACTAGCATGGCCTTACCACCATGAAATCACTAGCATGGCCTCTCTTGGTACACCTAACCCTTCCTCTTTTTGGGTGCCATTTTGAAGTCCTTGTGGGTCCCACCATGTGCAACACCTAATTTTTACTTTATTCTCTTTTTCTTTCTTTTCAAAAATCCATAAAGTATTCATTATTGGACTTGGGCTCCAAGATAACTTTTGGGCCTTATTGGGCTGGCCTAGGATAACATGTTGGGCCACTTTTAGGTCCAATAGCTAATTGGCCCAAATCCCAATGTACTTTCCTCATACCAATATCCGTAAATTACCCTGATCTTAGCATAAATGCTAAACACCTCTTTTAATTGTTCTAACATTTTTAAAAATTCATTCTAATATAAAATGAATTCTCTACAAAGTTTCATAATTTTCTGAGACCCAGAAGTCCTGATAAAAAATTCATACGTTTCCTTTAACCTTTTATCGGTGTCCTTTTTCACCGTAAATTCCATAATTAATTCTACAGGACTCCTTTTTTACTTCTGTCAACTCCATAATTTCTCATATTAATTATAATAATTCACTATCAAATTTTGTCGGATATCCATCCATTGTGTGAAATGATCAAAATGCTCTCTATCCGCTTCTGGTTTCTTTTCTTATCCTTCATCTTAAGTTCTCGAAATTCTCTTTCAACAACTCATCCCCTGAATTCTTCGGGAGTCATTGTTAATTGAAAGGCTCGACAACCCGCCCATATCAGGTTATCTTATTCAGGAGCCAGCCCATATCTAGCTACCTGCAGAATTCCTAGGCTTAAGACTTAGGATATCCTTACATTCCTCTTTTTTGAACCTAGGTGAACTGTCCTTATTTTGTAGGTCAAAGACTTAACTCATCTTTAAATCCTGAGGAACTTAGCCCATCCCTCGGATTCCTACCAAATATAGGTAAGTGACCCGCCCATATCAGATTACTACCCTAGGACTACGGGTTTAGCAGCCTGCCCATATCAGACTACCTCCCAATTTTCCTAGACCCAAAAATCGGGATGTTACAAAGTTCCACAAGAGGAACTAGAAATAATGTATGATTATGGACCAAGGTCAAAAACTTTATTCCCCATCGAACCCCTTCCTTTGCAGCATTTCCTGGATTCTTCAGACTCCAAGTCGGTGCCTACTCTTCACGATGAATCTCCAATTGAGGATGGAGAGGAAGTGAACCAATCTCTTACCCCTGCTTTGGCCATGAATATAACTGAAAGAGATGCAGCCAAACTAACAAATATAAAAGGCATTAATGGTGTGATTGGCGACTACGTTGAATTAATAATAGATAAGAAGAATACTGTATTCCACCTGAAAGTCATAATAGAATACATAAGAGCAATTAGGGTTAGAAGAAAGCCCAAATGTAACATCCTTAATTTCATTCCTAACTATACTTAATTGGAAGTATCTTAGATCATTGGAACACCATTTTACCTCAAAAATATGAATTTCCAAAAGTTAGGTTATCGAGACTGTTCACTTTTACTGTTCACTTGGTAATTCCAGATTACACCATGAACTTTGAAAATTCATAATTAAATCTAGAAAAATCAAAATGAGGTGGTTCCAATTTATAATGAAGTTTATTTAATGAAAATTTGAAGGAAAAATATGAAATTGAGGTTTCCTTGTCCAAACAAAATCAGTTTATTCGTTGAAAAACACTATTTTTTTGGCAAATTTGAAACTTCCATATTCTGAGTCTCGTTTTCAAAAATTCATTTCTTTTCGTATACTTATCCAAATGAGGCGTGTTACATATGGATTTAAATATAAATATGTGTACTTAAATCTTATAAAATTTCATAGGAAAAGTCATTCATTTGATATATGAAAACCGCGCATGAACCTTACTGCCTCTCAGGACTCGTCTTATCTTGATCCAGATTTTAGGTCTAGTTTTAAAAAATCATATCAATTTGAAAACTTAACCAAATTAGGCGTTCTTAGTGTCCAATTGAAGATCTGGATCTTAGCTATTTGCATACCAAATTTCATGTGAAAACTCGTCTGATAAGTCACTTAAACTATCACTGGAAGTACACTACCTCGGATCAGATTTGTGAGTAGCATACATCATACACACCAAAACATCAACTTGTAAGTAAACTGCACACTCTTTAAATTATATACAATCATCCATCTACATTTACTCTCTTGCCTTGAGAAGATCCAGCACCTAGAGCATGGTTATTTATATGGAATGAATGAGATTTCATGGAAATCTCAATAGCAAGTCATACAAACTATAAGGTTATGCATGCTTGATTAAATGCCTAACATGTTATCATGCAATGGGAGATAATTCATGAACATACATAAACAAACTCTAACATGCATATTGTCATGACATAGGTTGCAAGGAGTTGCACATATTCATAACTCATCATCATCATCATCATAATCATCATCACATAACATATCATGCTCAACCAAACTTTATGCATAACAAGCAAGCATATTAATCAAACAACATAAGTTTATAGTTAAGTATTCTTGCTACCTCTTATGTATCTTTGCCAATTCCTTCTTGAATTGATCCTTCCTTTCCACAAATGTCAAAACCTAGACATAACAAAACAATTACCAAGTTACAACTCAATTCCAATCCAAACTCAAGGCTAGGGTTCCATTAAGCCATTTCTTTCTCTAATTTGTGACTTATGATTACATCTTTCTAAACTAAATCTCATGGTTCATTCCCACATAATTTTTCATGTAAAATCCAAATATACATTCAAAAATTCTAGAATCCAATTGCATCTCATGCTGCTGTACAGAACCGAAAAGTGGCCTATGTTTTTCTAAAAATTCTCATTTTGATTCCAATACTTGTTTCCCTACTATAACCCCACACAATTTTCCATTTTAAACTCATTGGAAGCATCAAAACCATGAAATTTTAACATATAAACAGTGATTTCATACTGTACAAAACAGAACATGATCTTGGATTCACAAACATACTTGAATTCCTAAGCCATTACCACTTGATTCTAGCTTGTTTAAACTTGTCTAAACTATCCATAACATAAAACTCATGTTCTTTTCACACATACACAGAAATTCCAGCAGCACCTCCACAAGATTTATGCCTCAAAAATCACTTAAAACCAAGAGCAAATCTACTAGAACATAGTCTAGGATCAAGGGAACTAATTACCTTGATAGTTCCTCCAAGGTGCTTGCTTCCTTTTGGCTTGAGTGAAAATTTTGCAAGAGGTTCCCTAGGGTTGTCATGCATGCCGGATCAAGTCTGAATTTGTGGGGTATTTATAGGCAAACTTGAGTGAAAATGAAAGGCCAAGATCATTTTATACACTATTTGATATAAAGGCCAAGATTTAATCTTGGATTTTCTTTTCTTTTTCATGTATGACATCACCTTGATGACATCATCCAAGGGACACCTCATGGGACACCTAATCAGCATGTGGCGAAATTCTAAGGTTCAAGAAGCCTCTGGAAAATTTCCAGTCCAATCTGGTACCGTCCCGGTCCGATTTCCCAAAAACCTGGCTATTTTCTGAATCTAATTTTTCTGAGATTCCATAATATACTTTTTGACCTTAAATCCAGTATCCGGATTCTTTCTATCATAGACATTCTTATACTGGGTCTGAACTTAATTACAGATCCCTTGCGAAATAACCAAAATGTTGGAAATTGTGCCATAGGGGCCAATCATTGTCTTATAAATATTATTATTTTTTTTGTCTTAATTATGTTATCACATTATTTGCATGTTTACTGTGATAACCATCCTTGGACAACTCATGATCTTATCCTAAATGTCACTGGTCAGTCATCTATGAGGGAGCAAAGATGAAATAAGACCAGTATGACTTTGAAGATATATAGAGATATAAATCAAAGTTATAGGCACATGTAAGAGTACAGGGTGCTGGACCGACATGTTATGAGAGAGCTGCATGGGTTAAGTCATAGGCTTCTCTCATATACAAGCCATGTCACTATGCCCTTTGACCTGAGATCATCATGGATTCCTACATGACAAACGCTCAGATTTGACCTAGTCAAAAGTCACTTTTGACCGAGTGATCATAAAGGCTATGTTTGGGCTTAGTGGTTTGTCATGCGGAGGAATGTGAATGGTCAAGATGGAATTTGTCCCTCACATTCGTAGAGAGATATTACTGTGCCCCTCGATGAGTGAGTCTGAGAAATGTATGGCCATACTGTAATGCAAGGGTAGTTCCATTACTATAGTCAGACTACTCAGGGATCGAGAAAGTGACAGTCAGGAATAGGAGGATGACGTTCACCATGCCTCATCCATGACCGAAATATCGTGTGACAAAAGGGAAATGATATGGTTGTATGAAAGGTAACATCGTTCATCGATCCTCATATATTTTGGGTAGTCGTAATGTCTTACTAGAGGCCGCTTACGACTTGTGGGTTAGTATAGTAACTGGCCCACTGCTAACTTCATATGGGCCTACAGTGTCGCACACAAAATAGCCCAACTTGAGCTGTGATGTCCAGGTTCATTGAACCTAAGAGATGTCTAGATTCAATGAATAGTCTAGGGTGAATTTATATATATTATATATATATATATAAATTTGTATATATATATTATATATATAATATAAGAGATATTTGCAAGATTTAATTTATAAGGATAAATTAAATTTCTATTACTTTTTAATTTGAATTTAAATGGATATGATCTATTTGAATTTGAAATTCAAATTGATAAGATATCTCAAATTTGATTTATGAGAATAAATCAAATATAATTCTGTCTTATCTTTATTTTAAATTAAATAAATGGGTGAATTAAATCTGTGAGACGGATTTAATAAAAACTGTATTTATTTAATTAGTTTCTTATCAAATTATGCAATATATGATATTGTATTAATTTCAAAATTAATATAAGATTAATTCTGAAACCCGGCCCAATTAGAAGCCCGATAGCATCCTATATATTTACATTAGGAGCTAGGGTTCTATACACATACACAAGACACAACACACAAGAGAAAAGGGGCAATGAGAGTGCAAAAGGTTTGCAGATAAGAAACTGCCGGAATAGAGACGGTGAGGACAAAATTTTGAGAAAATCCTAGAGGGACAAGAGGCGCTAGCACGTTGTTCGTGGTTGGAACGCTATTCGTGTGGATACCGGTAAAGGAAGCCGATTTGAGTTATCGACTTCTTGCGAATGAGAAAAGAGCACTAGGTACGACGAGGTCGCGACCAGTTGATACATAGGTCGAGACCAAATTGGCTTCTGAACGTTAGAAATCCGAAAAGAGACTACAGGTCGCGACTAACAACTCCAGAGGCGACAGGTCGCGACGAGAAGATTAGTAGGTCGCGACTAACAACTCCAGAGGTGACAGGTCACGACGAGAAGCTTAGTAGGTCATGACTAATAACTCCAGAGGCTACAGGTCACGACGAGAAGCTGAGTAGGTCGCGACTGGAAGTTCCATAGGCGAAGAGTCGCGACTAGTGGATACGGAGGTCGCGATAAAGCTCAAATACCGAAAGTAACACTTCTTTATCCTTGACTTAAATACATTCGGTAGATCCTGGCTGGGAATGAAAAAATTTTAAAAGTTAATTTTCGCTGCGTGTCTTCCAATTCCCTTCACAAAATACCCTTGGTGTCCTTTCTTGCACTATATTAACCCTAAGGGCAAAATCATCATTTCACACCTCTTTGAACCATATCAGAGCATATACTGACTCTAACTAACTCTTTCTATGTATGTCTTGGCATTTTGGCCTATCCAAAATGACCAAAATACCCTCCATTCATCTATTACTCCTTAAGACAACACAGGGGCATTTTTGTAATTTCGCACTTTTCCAGGGTTTCCCTGTACACTGGCCCACCTATCAGTCCAAGTGTCTTATTGGGCCTTGGTTGGAGCCATTTTTGGGCCTTTATAAAGTCTACTACCTTTATGGCACGAATCCCGAGATATCTCTCCCGGCGATATTCATCGAGTATTGCTGTCACTGTACACCGTTTCTACACCTTTCTCGACATCGACTCCTTTTATCAGATAAACTGATATACTGAGTCTAGGCATCCCTTTGGGTCATAACAGGCATCTGATTGATGTCATCTGAGCTCATTCAGTCCCAATTTAAATACCGATAAATCTCTCAATCGGATACCCGGAGCTCACAAACTCCCATCTGAATTCACTAATAAGTGAATAACTTTTTCTACAGACCTCCTTTAGGTATTCTGTCAGTTCCCTAACCTCGGTCTCTGCAGGACGCGTCATCCTGTAATTTTTCACTCATATCTGAGGTCCAGGAGATCCGATAATAATTTTTATAACTTTTTCATTACCAGATAAATTTAAGTTATCTGGAGTTCAAATAAAATTCTTGTATTAAGCTAGATTAACCAGCATCAGTTGCTCTATCTACTGGTAAAATCTGGGACTGATCTGAATCCGTTCAGGATTATGCCTGTGTTAGGTCTAATTTCTATAATTATATTTTTGCCCCTTGAACTTTTCTTAAATTACCTTTATGTCCTCAAATTTGGTTAAAATTATACTTAAGGACCCCACCTTTTTGTCTACTTTTTCTTTTGGCATTAAACTTTTGTAAATTACACTTAAGTCCTTGCCTTTTCTTCATTTTTCAATTTAATTCATTTCTTTACATAATTGGCCACATTTTTCTTAGAAAATCTCACATATATTAAGTACACACTGTACATACTCATCAGTACAGAAATTAGGGATATTACACCAGATAAGGACGCTCAAGCATAAAGTATTGGCTTATAACAATAGAATTTGTATCTAACCTTCTCAAGCTACCTCGTAAGCTTAAGAAACTAAGAAAAGCAATGTTAGATTACTATAAAGATCATATCAAATGATGTATATTCGTATTTGATTTCTACTTCTTCGCTCTATTAAGGACATGTTTTAATTGCCCTTTCTTTGTAAAGATTTGCCATTTATTACATACCTTATATGCAAGAGAAAAATGTTTCATTTCATTTCTTTATCTTAATTATGATTCATGTATACTTTTTATAAGTGGGAGCCTTTTAGATAATGAGTCTTCTAAAAGCAAAATTTGATGAGAATAATACTTATTAATTTTGATATAAAGTAATGGCGTTGCTAGTGCCTATGTGATGGAAGGTACAAATATATTCTCCTAATCATGGGTCTAGTGATGTTATTATTTGTTGATCAAAAATAATAAAAGTACATGACATTGTATACTTTACATGTATTATATATGTAAATTCACTTAAATATTCTATGGTTCAATAAATTAATGTGGGAAAGGTTTGTCACATAACCGATATTAAACAATGGCATCAAAGAACATTATTGCTGAATTGAATAAGGGGAAAACTCAATGGGGATAACTGGGATATTTGGCACCGAAAGGTCCAATATATTCTAGAAGAACAAGATGCAATTGAGCTATTAACAATAGCAATGGTAGAGCCTGAGGCTGGAAATACAGCCCAGCGTAGGAGAGACCAGGAAGCATACCTGTCATGGAAAAGGAAGAATAGCATAGCAAGAATCATACTGTTGAGTGCAATGGCTGATGATTTAATGTATGAATTTGAGACACACAGAATAGCACAAGCTATGTGGATTGCCTTAAAGGATAAGTTTGGTGGAGTCTCCACGACTAAGCTTAGAAGGTTAACAATCAAATTCGATACCTATAAGCTAAAATCAAATAAACCTATGAGGCAACATTTACGAGAGATGTCCACAATGATTCGTGAACTGAAGGAGGCTGGACATAATCTATCTGATGAGCAGCAAGTACAGGCTTTCATCAGGTCGCTCCCTACTAGTTGGGAGCACATGAAAGTTAATCTGACCCATCATGAAAATATCATCACTTTTAATGATGTAGCTAAGCATTTGGAGCTAGAGGATGAACGTCTGGAGGCTTATAAAGCCACTGGACAAGCCTATTTGATCAAAGGTGCTGGTCTTTCAAAATCAAAGTCTGAATTCAAAAACGGCAAGAAATTTCAGAAAAATGGGAATAAAGGCAATCCTCCACCTAAGAAAGGTAAGCAATAATACAAGAAGAAGGGAAAGAAAGGAGCCAAGAAAAAGCTAGACCTAAAGAAGGTCAAATGCTTTACCTGCCACAACATAGGACATTTTACACGTGACTGTTCTAAACAAACTAAGAGCGGAAAGGTAACAGTGAAATATGTGAATTCACATGTCTCATTTGTTTCTAGTACTATTTTTCTGACAGAACCTGTTTTCTTTTCTTGGATTATTGACTCAAGCTCCACAGACCACGTAAGTCGAGATCAAGGATCTTTCATGGAATACTGTCAGTTGCCATTTTAAAGCAAGTGGCTTTTCGTTGGCAATAATGTAAGGATTAAGGTTTGAGGCATTGACACTTGCAAACTTGTTTTGCATGGTGGAAAGACCTTGATTCTGCATAATGTGCTTCATGCTCCTGACATCCGTTAGAATTTAATTTCTGTAATTTGCTTATTAGACTTTCGGTTCAATGTAAATTTTCATGGTAAAGTTACAGACATTTATAGCAACTCAACATTTTATAATTCAGTTTTTCGATTTCAAAAGTTCTTTATTTTGGATCTTGCTGGTGATTTTAATGTTCACGATTGCTTTGCTTTTACTTTGAATAATCCTGATATGAATATCTATCATGCTAGACTTGGACATATTAATCAAAATAGAATGATTAAACTGGCAAAAGAAGGCTTGTTGGGGGTAATCCCTAATATGGATATGTCATTATGCAAAAACTGTTTAGCAGGTAAGGCTACTAGAAAATTATTCGGTAAGGGATCACGAGAAAAAAATTTGTTGCAATTAATTCATTCTGATATTTTCCGTCCAATGAGTGTGTAGGCAAGACACGGAGCTTGGTATTTCATTACCTTTATTGATGATTTTTCATGATATGGTCATGTCTATTTGATTTCACATAAGTCTGAGGCACTAGAGTGCTTTAGACGATACATAAATGAAGTAGAGAATCAAATGGACAATAAAATCAAGGCATTACGCACTGATTGAGGTTGTGAATACCTTTCAGATCCATTCAAACAGCTCTGTGAAGAAAAAGGGATTATTAGGCAATTAACTATCCCTGGCACACCTCAACAGAATGGGGTTGCTGAAAGAAGAAATAGAACTCTTCTAGACATGGTTAGATCTATGATGGCTCAGGCAAACCTTCCAATTTCACATTGGGGTGATGCTTTATTGACAGTAACCTTCATACTTAACCGTGTGCCCTCTAAGTCAGTCGCTTTCATGCCCTAGAGTTATGGACTAAACTCCAGCCAGATCTAAGCATCCTTAAACCTTGGGGCTCAGCGGCCTATATCCATGATAGTTCTCATAGATATAGGAAACTGGGTCCTAGAGGGAAGAAATGTATTTACATAAGGTATTCTGAATCCTCAAAAGGATATGTATTCATAAGTAAAATTGAAGATGTGACAGTGACTGAAACAAAATCAAGAGATGTTGTATTCATTGAAATAGAGTTTTCCAGTAGGGGAGATATTGACCGCACTATATCACTTTATGAGACTCAGGAACATGACAGTGCTGAACAAATTGATAGACCAGAATCCTCTAGGTATGTCAATTTGAGTGGGAGCCAAGAACAGTCAACACAAAGACCGAGACAAATGAGAAAAGATAAGTAAGTTGCTCCTACTAGAAAGAGTGATAGGGAAAGTGTTCCAAAGAGACACTTCCAAATAGAAGGCGAAGCACTCTTAGTTACTCTAGAAGGGATGATGAACCCCACATTGTTTATGAGGCCTTGGTAAGCATGCTAAGGAGGAATGGAAGAAAGCAATGAAAGAGGAAATGGACTCAATGATGAAAAACTAAGTCTGGGAATTGGTTGATCTACCAAAAGGGCTAAAGTCATTGGAAACAAGTGGGTTCTCAAAATCAAGAGAAAGGTGGATGGATCAATTGACAAATTCAAAGCTCGATTGGTTGCAAAGGGATATACATAACAGGAAGGTATAGATTATGAAGATACTTTTTCACCTGTTGTACGCTTCAACTCTATAAGACTTATTCTGGCAATAGTAAACAGTTTAAACCTGCAGTTACATCAGATGGATGTAAAAACCGCATTCCTGAATGGTGATCTGGATGAAGAAATCTATATGGAACATGTAATATCCCAAATTTTCTCTATCTGTATAAGATTGATAGAGAAAAGAGGTTATGAAGGTTTTGTGATGGTAATCAAAAGGAAAGATAATGATTAAGATAAGTTTTAAGCTAAAGAAAGAGAGAAGGTATGAAGTTGTAGAGAAAAATAGACTAAATTGCAATTAATAAAAGTTTCAAGGACATAATGGATATTTTGGAAAAGAAAGAGACTAAAGTGAAAGTCTAAAAGTTCTATGGTGTAAAATGGAAGTAGGTATAAACTTTGGGCCATTAAGTGTAATTATGAAAAGTTGAGGGCCTAAAGTGTAATTTTCAAAAGTTCAGGGGAAAAATGGTAATTATGGAAAGTTTAGCCAGAAAAGGCCCAAAAATGCCTGGAAATGGTTTAGTCCCAAATTTTACCATAAAATAGAGAAAAGTATTCTGATCAGTTTAACGCAACGCATAATTTTGATTTAAGGACCCAATAAATTGATATTAATTTTTGAAGTCGGGAGATTATTACAGTATCCTCTGGACCTCATAATTGGATGGAATTTGGTAGTAAATTCTTATAAATAATATAAGAATTTATAAAACTGATAGAAGTCAAAAAGGAGTCCTGTAGAATTAATTATAGAATTTAAGGTGAAATCGGACACCGATAAAGGGTTAAAGGAAATGTAGGGAATTTTTATCTGGACTTCTGGGTCTCAAAAAATTATGAGACTTTACAAATAATTCATTTTATATTATAATGAATTTATAAAAATGTTAGAACCAATAAAAGAGATGTTTAGAATTTATCTAAAAATCAGGGTGATTTGAGAATATCGGTATAAGGAAAGTGCCTTGGGATTTGTTCCAATTAGCTATTAGACCTAAAAGAGACTCAATATGACGTCCTAGACAAGCCCAATAAGCCCAAGGAATTGTTATTTGGTCAAATGAATTTTTAGAATATTTTATGTATTTTTAAAAGAAAAGATTCAAGAAAATCAAGAAGCATGTGAGGTGTCCTTGTGGGACCCACAAGCATTACACATGGCACCAATAAGAAGAAGAAAGGGTTATGACATGTGCTCAAATGTAATAAAATAATATAAGAATTAACCTAATGATGATTAAGGTTAATTAATCCAAAAAGTAACCAATAAGATTCAAGATTAAGGAGTGGTAATAATTAGGAAAAGTGGGGTTATTATGGATCTAAGGTGCCAAAGTTTTGGCTATAAGTACCCCTCCCATTCTTCACAAAAATGTGCCCCATTGATTCCCTTGGAGAAACTCTTGTCATTTGAAAACTCAACCAAGATAAAGGCAATTCAAGGCACTTAAAGATCAAGGTAGTTAAGGCATAAGGTAAGCAATCCTTCCTAGCTTATTTATATGTGTTTTGGAAGGATAAAACCTAGGTTTTATTGGTTGGAAATTCCATTAAACCTAGAGCATGCTTGCTGTCCAAATTCTAAGTTGAAGGAGGAAGAAGGAAATAAAGCTATAACTATGTGATTAAGGCTTAGATAAGCTAGATTTAGTGATTGGTTATTGAATTAAGTTGTGATCTTGACTTTTCCATGAAAGAGACCTTTCGGTATTCACTGTTCATGATAGAAGAAGAATGAATTTCAATGATCTAATGCTTCCATTGAATTTAAATGATGATTTTGTGTAGGATTGGATAGGTTTGGAACCTTGGGAAGCATTGGAATTGAAGGTTATAATCTTTAAGTCTTCTCTATTACTGTTCACACGTATGAACAGTACTCGTATTTCACGATTTTGATACTTCCAATGGTTTTAAAATGAAAAATTGTGTAGGATAAAGTAGGAAAACAAGTATTGGAAGCATTGGAATCAAAATAAGAAATTTTGAGAAAATTTTACATCTCTTTTGGTTCTGTCCAGAACATGATGAAGCAGCTGGAATTTGAGCATTTTGAGTTCATAAATGGATTCAGAAGGTCAAATTGTGTAGGGTAAAGTCAAGACATCAATTGATTTAAAGACCAAGCTAATTAACAAAGATTAAAGAAAGTTACTTTAAGTAGATAAAGTTCAATGTTCAAGGAAGTTAAATTATGATGAGTTAATGGTAATGTATGTGTATGAATATGCAATGGTTAGGATTTGATTTGTGTATTCAAGAAGGCAACCTCACTTCAAGGAAAGGTGACAAGGAAGAGGATAAAAGGAAAGTGAAGCATTAAGGTAGTAAACTTACCTAGACTTGTATGTGTTGAATGTATGATTGATTGTGTTATGGCTTGATTGATGTTATTCATATGTAATTGTTGAAACTCTGTGCTATGATTACTTTGGCTAATTATATTTTATATGTTACATGAAAGCATGCACATTACATTATGTTGACACAATCACAAGCAAGCACTAATACCAAGCATTGATGCATATATTGTTTAGTACCGTTTACTACTGAGATTTCCCTAGAAATCTCACCCCAAATTATGTCTCCAATCCACAGGAACCTCAAGCATGAGAGAGAAGGAATGTTAGATGATGATATGGTTTGCTTGTATGGTTATATATAGACAAGTTTTGAGATGAATGTATGTAAAGTTAGTTGTTAAAATTCTACACTTGAACAATAGACAGTTTGGAGCTATGGTACTTGGTCTGTAATTAAAAATAGTTAATGATATAATAAATGTATGATATTTTAGAAGTAGTTAGTTAACATGTCAAGCTTCATTTTGACACCAAGTACGCCTTATTTTGATGTCTGTACAAAGAGAACGAATTTTTCAAAGTTAGGGACTAGAATCTATTTTTCATAATTTTGACCAAATGAACAGTAAATTTTAACGTCAGAGTTGACTTAGTTGACTAGTCAATTAGTCTGAGGAATTATTTTTCCCTTAAATTTCAATATGTTATATTTGTGTATCTTTTTGAACCACTTCATTTCGATTTTTCTAAAATTAGTTATGATTTTTCAAAGTTTATCACTGAATCTGGAATTACCAAATAAATAGTAACCGTAAACTTAAAAATTTCAGATTTTGAGATTAAACTTCAATGGACTTGTAAATGGTTCTAAATGCTACCAAATGGTCCCTAAGACGTACGAAAGTAAGGATGTTACAGAACAACCAATAGGTTTTATTGAAAAAGGGTTTGAACACAAGAAGTGTAAACTCAAAAGATCTATTTATGGATTAAAACAGTCATCCAGACAGTGGTACATGAGTTTTCACAAGGCAACAACCTCATATAACTTCCATATGATAGAGGAAGACCACTGCGTCTACGTTAAGTGATTTGAGGGTAACTTTGTAATATTATCCTTATACGTAGATGGCATACTCTTAGTTGGAAATAGTCTTGACTCAGTTATAACTATTAAACAATGGCTTTCATCAAATTTTTAGATGAAAGACATGGGTGAAGCAGAATGCATACTTGGAGTCAAGATTCGAAGGAATCGCTCTAAGAGAATCCTCACTCTTTCACAAGAGAATTATATTAAGAAGATATTTGAGCGATTCAATATGAGTGACTGTAATCCCATGGATATCCCTATAGCCACTGGGGTGGCCTTGAGTTCTGACATGTGTCCCAAAACTGATTTAGACAAAAAGCAAATGGAAAGAGTTCCATATGCCAGTGTCATTGGTAGCCTTATATATGAAATAATATGTACAAGACTAGATATTTGTTATGCTGTGGGGCTGGTTAGCAGAATCCAGTCCAACCCCAATGAGAAACACTGAAAAGCAGTGAAGAGGATCTTGAGAAACTTAAAGGGCATAGCTGACTATGCGTTGTGTTATCAAGGAAGCGATCTGCGCCTAGTCAGATATTCTGATGCTGATGTAGGTGGTGATGAAGAAGAACGAAGATCTACTTCAGGATACACCTTCTTGCTTAACAACGATGCCATATGTTGGAGTAACAAGAAGTAGACGTGCATTACTTTACACTCTATGGAAGCTGAGTTTGTGGTATGCACTGCAGCCGTGCAAGAGGCTGTTTGGCTGAAGATATTTATCGAACACCTAGGATTTGGGAACGAGAGTACCAATCCGGTGTTGATACACTGTAACAATACTGTAGCCATAGCCTACACCAAAGACCCTAAGTATCACATCAAGACCAAACACATTGATATCAAGTATAACTTTGTAAGGGATTATATAGCACAAAAAATTGTAACTGTACAATATATTTCAACCAAATGTATGGTTGCAGACCCCTTGAATAAGCCAATATGTAAAGAAACATTTGAGAAACATATAAAAGCCATTAGCATGCGAAAAATATATAGTTACAGACTGTATGTAATATTTTTTGTTTTCATTAATGATATTATGCCATTTATTATAACTAATATGTCTGAGTGAAAGTATACAATGTCTAGTATGTCGTACAGGTTGAAAAGGGTAGCTCTCTCACACTAGCAACTACCTTTGATGCTAGAGAAGCGTTCAAAGATGAGACATGTGTTCACCAGTAAAGTAGCAAGAGTGCTGATATGGTAGAGAAGAAACACAATAAATGTCGCTTTGACTTAAAAAGTACAATAAGTCGAGATGAGATCCATAAGTAAGGATATGGATCAAACTATGGATACCCACATCCATGAAACCTGTAGCCAGACAACAAATTCTTCAAAATTGACGTTATATTATGTGAATAGAATTGAAGGGTTTGGGTTTAGATACTAAGAGTGTTTGGATTTAAGTCTCTATGGTGTGATTAATAGAATCAAAATAACGTACACTCTTATAGGATAAGTGGAACACCGTAACATGTGATTCATACCACATGTGCTAAATAACCACAAATGGAAAGCAAGTGAATCAATCCCTGCTTCATTGTTGTGTGAGTTCCAGAAAGGTATCATCCTTTCATTAATGTCCTTTGACTTTGACAGTATTATGGAGGTATGTTTCAGCGATTGCTACTTTAGTATATGTCCTATGGTCAAATTACATATGAACCAAAGGTATTATGCTAGGAAAGCGGTTGATTCATATCAAAATGATATATGGGCTAAAGAAAGATTGCAGAATATACATATCCATGTTGGTGTCTCTGACAGGTCCCTTGTGATATTATTTTGTTAATTTCATGTGTAGATACTATGCATAAGTGGAGGCTATCTGAGTTATATTCTAACTCAAGAGGGATTAGATTAGCCATAAGAAAAGTGTATATAGGCAAATCTAGGACATTTAAGGCACTATAACTTATTCTGAACAAGCTGCACTAAAGGGTTGCTTTATGCTGGTCTCTGTAAAAGAGATTTCTAGTACAAACGCCCATAAGGAGACGTCATGCCTACGCGGTCAAGGCAAAGCACCTAGTATGAAAGAAGAAAGAGAATGAGAAGCCACAATATCTAATCCACCAAGTATGAGTGGGAGATATTGGGAAATAGGCCAGTCCACCCATGGTGAATTAGGCCTAAATCTGAGGAGCTCTATTGGAGGGAATAGTTTATTTTGAAAAGGAGGAAAATGAGGGAGTGAGCAGTTACATCCCACTCCTCCCATCATATACACACGTACAAGGGAAACAGAGAAAGTGTGATAAGCTTCATATTCTCATGTGTGTAGTTTTGCTCTGTAGAAAAAAAAAAAGGATTATGCTCTTCTTTTTCTCCTCCTCTGTTCTCCTTTCGCTTTCTGTCAGTGCTTCTCGATGCTCTTCCTTCTTTGGTATATTTGCTGAGAATACGTGCCAGAGTCCATACAAGGTTCTTCGGTTGCGTGTGGGTATCTCGGTAAGTAGGAGAAGATCCAAGGTACGCCCGAAATCTAACAATCTTAAACCTGAACAGTTAGAACAACCACTGCCCCCAAACGTTGCCAAAATTTCATGAACAACAGGTCATATTTGTAGCAGTCCAATCTGAGCGAGTTTGATCAAATGGATGATTAATATGTGCAAACAAAACCCTAAGTGTTAAATTGAAACCAACAGTCCATAAGGTCATGAACCAGAGCAGCAATTTCAATAGCAACTATTTAAATCCAGCAACAATTCTTACAACAGAACTAACAACTCTAAAAGAAATCACTATTTCTAGGCATACAAAACATCAAAGTTATAGTCTAAAAGAATCACGACTAAAAGAATCACGAGGCACTGATTCAAGGAACACCGAAGAAAGACTTTAAAAAGCATCAAAGTATTGGGGAATAAAAAATGTAGCTTCGATACTTGGCTTGAAGAGATTATCAATGAAGAAGCCAATCGATAGTGTTCGCATTGTAAAAGAGGAGCAATAGTAGCTTGGTGATGTCACCCGCGCTCAAATAATTTTCAGATTAATTCTATGTAGTATAATGATCAACCTAAGTCCTACTCTCTTAGGTAGACTTAATGCGTGGCTTGACTCTAGATTAAATTAAGTGTAATAAGAGAAGAGAGAATAATCAATTCGATTGAGAAACAAAAAAAGTAAATTGTGAGAATTAAAAGAGCAAAAAAGTAAATGATACAGTTACCAATGCGACTAAGCGCTCCCAAAGATTCATGCATGGCTATTATCATTCGAAAAGATATTAGAGTTATACTAACAAAAGTGTAACTAAGTCAAAAATTAAACCTTCAAAAAATTACTAAGTCTAATTATTTATTTCATAAAAATACTAAAAAACCTTTTATATTCATAAATAATTATTCAAAAACCACTTAGTTTGTGAACCAAATATTAATTGTAACCTACCCTCCAAAAGAAATAAGAGATTTCAACAAAAACCTTTAAATTATGAATTAACCATGCAAATCAATTAAGAATATAAAAGATATACATAAATCAATTCATAAGAGGAATAAAGGTATAAATGAAGAACTAAAATTACAATTAATAAATGGATCACAAATTTATTCAAAGCAAAATAAATGTGTTCATAAAGCAAAATTCAAAACCTCGACTAGGAAATCATAAAATTTCAAAATGAAAAAAATCAAGCCCTAATAAGAACTCAAGTCACAATATCTTTCCTCAAGAACTAGAAGGAAAGTGGTGGAATTGTGGAAGAGACGAGAGGGATGTGTAGTGGATGGTAAATTGTGTGTGGTTGAATGGCTCCAATGTCCTGTTTTTTATAGGCTTAGGCAACGACCTCTTCCTTGTCCTTGTAGATATGGGATTCTTAAATTAATTGGCTCTTCAAAGATGACAACTTCATCTCAAATTATCCTCTAAACTTTCATCTTTTCTAATATCTCCAAAGATAATCATTTTAACTCAAATATCCTAAAAACAATTCAAATCAAAAGCAAAAGGAATAATAGGAAAATATGACACATTTATTCTTTATCCTATAATTAATTTCAAATCTTGGATAATGAGAAGTTATCTTGAATTAATTCAAATGATATTGAATTAGTGTAATAATATAACATAGTATTAATATAATATAATATTATATTAAAGAAATGAATTAATATAATATAATATTATAATAAGGGAGATATTTTGATTTCCTCTAATTAGTAATTTTCTCCTTCAATTTGGTAATTTCTCAATTACCCTTCCTCATATATATTAGTGTCATGTTATCATCTTACAGTAGTTGATGTGGGTCACAATCATCATTTATTTATTATTCCTAATTACCATGAATGCATGAAAGCAAAAATATCTCCGTACAAATCATATTAATTAAGAGAAATAATAACAATATTGTAAATCAATTTAATTAAGAAAAATAATAAAAGAAATAAAAATACGAGAAAATAACATTTCTATAATTTATTTAATATGATTACTTTAAGCATAAAATGATCATAATTACTACGATAATACTTAATAAATGTGATAAAATCCCTAAAATAGATGATAAATAATATAATAAAATAGGGATTCATTACTTAGGACCAAGATGCTAGGAAGAAGAAAACGAAGATGATCAACATAGAGGGAAGGAAGACTATGGTTCGTGGAGGGTTAATTTTGGTGGATTGGTCGGAGTATGGTGGTGGGTTTGGCTGGAAATGGGTTGAAGTCACAGAGAATAAAGGAATGTCAAAGAAAAGCTTAAACGTGTCCAGTGAAAAATGAAAGGGCGCGAGGGTTCATAAGGCTATTTAAATGAGACTACTTGAAAGTTCTTTGAAAAAACGAAAAGTGTTACCCTGTTTGATAGTTTTCCTTTTACAAACAATAGCCAAATATTAGCTTCAACTGTTTGAGGGGCCGTCAAATAGTTAGAAATTTTTGGGAATTTTTAGAAATAAAAGACAACTATTTGATGGGTTTTGTAAACAATTGTCAAATTTTTGCCCATATTTATTTGACAGTCAACATAATAACTGTTAAATAAGCCATTGTTAAACATTTGTCTCACGTTACTTGATGCTTTTTTGTTTAACCAACAAGTATGAAGCGTCAAGTATGGCCTTTTCTGTAGGAGTACTTAGATTTTAGATCTATTGTAAAAGAGAAAGATGATGAGCTTTTCAAGTGTTAAAAATAATTTTCATAAGTTTTTAAAATTGCTTAGAAGCTAAATTTTTCAAACTCTCCTTGAGCAAACATTTCTTGAGATTTATTCTTCTTCTATTGTGATAGTAAATGATTTATTGGCTTTATTTGTTTACTCATCTTTCTGGAAAACTAATATTCGTTTACTCCCATATTATTCGAATATCGAATTAAATTTGATCTCAATGTATATCTTGAACATAATTGTTGTAGTTGAAGATTCAAAATCTTATTCATTTATCCAATCTTATTTGTTTACTCATATATTAAAATCTATTTCTAAAAAACCGCAGCATTCGTTTACTCTCATTATTCGTCTACTACTTGCTTCGGTTGTCTAAGGTTATTCATCTACTCCTTACTATTCGAATATCGAAAACTTCTACGTACGTTAGGCTTATTGCGTTATTCTTATAAACCCATCAATAATGCTTTCTAAACATAAGCGGCCTATATATAAGACAAATGCCGAACAAGTTACTTAAGATAAATTTAAAGCTAAGTTACTTAATTATTCTAAAGTCACCTAAATTTATTTATTACATTATCCAAATTCACATTGAAATAATGAACTTCACATTTATTTCATAATTTTTCATTAGCTATTATACTATTTTGGAAATTATTCAAATTTGGATATTCTAGTTTTTATAATTTAAACTTTTATTTGAATTTGTTGACAATACTGAAGTAACAGAATACCAAAGCAAGCATAATTGTTGGATTTTCCATAAATAGTTGCAAGACACATATGATTATATCTCTTAGGCATAAGTGAAAACAATATATATAACATAGTCTGTCTCTCAACAAGAAGTCTATACTTAGTTCTAGGCTTTGGTTATAAATACTTGTAAGCAAAAATGGAAAGAATAAGAAAAGTTGTTGAATATTTCACAAAAATGTCATCATCCAAAGCTTGTGTTCTTTTGCTCATACTATTAGCCATTGCTTCGCAATGTAATGCCCTCAATGCGACCCTACATGCATGTAGATGCTGGCTCTGGAAAGCCTACTTCTGAACATTTTTTTTTGGCGTGTTTTTTGAGGTGAATATGCTATATAATAATATTTAAGGTTGTGTGTTTATGCATCATGCATATGGTTAACTGTCTTTTTCGCAGGAGATTTCATGTAGTGTCTGGAGGGTTATGGGCAAAACTTGTAAATAATAGAGGTGATTTTACAAAAATTTATTTTCTATGTAAGTTTCTTTTTCTTCAAATACCATAATAGGATAATTAGTATTTAATTTATATTAATGGGTTAAGGTTTTGAAGCTGGGGGTACAATGGTTCCTTTAAGTATTTCTCCATGGATAATTATTGGAGATGAATCAACTATACAAGTCACTCCTGAACTTGCTTCTAGCTTTCCTCGCAATAAGGTGGCTCTAAAATTGCAGTACTTTGTCATTCACACAAGAGCTATTAATGAATTCCTATTTTATCATATTATTTTATATCTATTTTAGGGATTTTATCACATTTATTAGCTCTTATTGTAGTAGTTGTGATGATTTTACGCTTAAAGTAATTATATTAATTAAATTATTAAAAAAATATCATTTTATTATATTTCTATTAATTTTATTATTTTTTTAATTAAATTGATTTGTATAAAGTTCTTTTGTTTTTGTGTATTTTAAGAAATTAAAAAAAATAAATAACTGAAGATTGGGCCCACTGCTTGATAATGAGGCCACCTAGAATTAATGAAGGGCAAAAAGATAAAGAGCATATTAATTATTAAAAGGGAAATTAATATTATCTAATTAGAAAAAATCATTTTATCATTTTTAATATATTAATATTAATATTTGAATTAGTTGTCTCCAAAAAGATATAGATTATTTCAAATTCAAATGAAGATAATAGGAGATAATATTCTTGCGCAAGGTACAAGGACTCTTCTCCAAAGGCTCGCCTAAAAACTATTGGAAGGACCCCAAGTCTCCTCGTTTAAGACACCAATCACCACCATAACATCTTCTTCAATTCCATTCATTTCTTTCTAAGTTATTAAAGAGAGATGCAGTGGCTTAAATTCTTTTGCTTTAGAATTAAAAGTTGGATAATTTTATATTTTGATCTTCTTCCTTTATAAAGTTTATGATTTCCTATATTAGATTTTCATATTTCTATATGTTGGACCTAGGGTTTCGATTAAAGCACCTTTGTGATCAAACCCTTGTGATTTATTATTTTAATTTATGATTTGATATTCTTTATTTCATATCCTATGCTTTCTCTTATAATTATTCATATTAGGTTCACATGTTTAATTATAAGTTTTTTTTGTTGAATATCCATATTAGAGGATAAATTATTTATTGTTTAATTTATTATATAATAAGTAGATTTTCACTAATCATTCTTGATATAATTGTATGCTAGTTTTATGAATAATTGTGGATTGTTTAATTATGACCATGACAGTTATCTAGGATTCTTTATGTTAGGAACTTAACATATATAATTATTATAACTCCAATATATTATTAAATAATGATAACCATGCATCAATCTTGGGAGAGCTCTATAGATTCATAATATCCTTTCTTTCTCTTGCTTCTATTCTCATTATTTTCTCTTTATTCTCCTAGAAATTATAATCAATCAAGTTCTCTACTACTCCTCCTTCTACACATACACATTTAATTTAATCTAGAGTTAAGTCACACATTAACTTTGTATTGAGTTACTATGTAGGTTGATCCCCTATACTATATAGAGATTAATTTAGTCATTAATTTGAATGCTAACGACAAGTAACATCAACTATCCTTAAGGTGTTGGTCTCTCTAACCCTGGGTTTTGGGGTATGGTGTGGATCTAAATTTTTAAATTTTGATAATATATTATTATATTCTTTATGTTGCACTATTTCAACTCTAAATTTATGAATCTTATTCCTTTAGAATATTGAGCAAGGGAAGAAATACAAAGTGGTCTTCTTTGTCCGTTCAACAAGATCAATTGATTTGAAAGTTTCATTCATAGGAGCAAAGGGACAAGAATTGGCTTCTACTAGCATTAGGTTATTAATTTAAGATCATTTCCCCTATAATAAAAGCTATTTTCCTTATATTTAATATTGAGTAAGTAGTTAAAACTATAATGAATAATCTATATATGTCGGGCTTCTCATGTTTCAAAGTGGAGAAGGATGGAAACTATTCTTAGAGCCAAGGCATCGGACTTCAATTCCAATCCCAAATTACAACAACTCGGAAAGGAGTGATTTGGTTGGACCAAATCTCAGCTATGCCTATGGATACTTATAAGGTCTATAATACTTGAAATAATTATTTTAAATTATATAAAAACTTAAAAAGGGCAGTTTTTACTCGAGAAAAGATCTTTTAGAGGAAGAAAGGTATTCCTCAACTTTGCGAGGCACATATGGATAGAAGTGGAGCCAAGTTTCTTTTTTCCCCTTTCTTAATCTAAAGCATACCTCAAGAGATCATGGTTCTTTTTACTCTTTTATTTTACTTATTATTACAAGGACTATATTTCCTTTCTACATTAGGGACAGGGATTTCGAAATGACCTTTATCAAATTGTAGCAGACTTGAAACCAAGATTCCTTCGATTCCCAGGTATGTACTAATAACTTAGTATGTTATATATTAATAACAATCTTGAAAATAATTATTCATTGATCTCCTAACAATATAGTGGTTCATTCAATTGTATCAGGTGGTATTTATGCCGAAGGAAACCATTTGAATAATGCATATAGATGGAAGGATACCATTGCACCACGGGAGAAAAAACCAGGTCATTTTAACGAGATATGGGGCTACTGGACTGATGAAGGTTGTGGTTTTTTGGAGTTTCTCCAAGTATGTGCTTTTCAATTATTTTTCACATTATCGAAATGAATATGTTCTTAGACAATAATATAAATATATTCTTACGCCTTTTCATATTTGAATAGCTTGCAGAAGACCTTGGTACATTACCAATGTGGGTATTCAATGCTGGCATTAGCCGTCATGAAGAGATCAATACAACTGACATATGGCCTTTTGTACAAGTATACTTTAGTATTCACAAATTCCTAAGATGCTTGATTTAGAACCCTCTCGTCTGCCTTGGGTGAAGCCGCATTCCTTATGGAATTGGAAAAGAGCAGGTACAGTTCTCTTAATAGCAAAATTTTCATGATTAATTATTTTGCTTGTTTACAAATCACTTAAGATACTCATATCTTGACGAATATTCTTTCTTGTTATGATGCAGTGATGTTGTCCAAATGGTATATTATGCTCCACTTTTTGTAAATATAAATGACAAAAAGTAATAAGTTTAATCATTTTTTTTGCACTTATATATTTATTCATTTGTGAAATACAAAGTTGAGATTGTGGGTTCTTGTTTGGATATATAGGTGGATACCAGATGCTATTGTATTTGACTCATATTAAAGTTATGGAATTCCCAATTATTGGTTGCAATAACTATTCTCACAATCAAGTGGACTACGTTTCTTAACTCAACGCTTAAAGCCCCATCTTCAATTGTCGCAACAACAATTGTTTGGGAAAATCCAGAGAATAAAAATAGCTATTTGAGAATCAAGGTAAGCCATAGATGACCTATATTTAAGTTAATTGATGACTAAGCATGTTATTCATTTGAAATTCCAAATATTTCTTTAGGTTGTGAATTTCAATGACAAGGAAGAAACTCTTGATATTACAATTAATGGCTTGGACTCTAATGCAAACCTTTCTGGATCAACATTTACATTGCTCACGTCTACTAGTGTCAAGGATGAGAATTCCTTGGATAATCCGAGGAAGGTATAACAAGTATCATTTTAAATATTATTTTAGCGTTCGTGTAAGAAAACCATCAATATCAATCATTCCCAAATTTTCCTCTTACAAACGTTTTTTGTGTGTCGTATGTGTAGGTTGCACCACAAGTTACTCTACTGGATGATCCTCGCTCTAATATGTCAATTGTAGTCCCTCCAAATTCAATCGCTTCATTTTAATTTCCAAAATGATTGACCCTATCTCAAGGCATCTCGAAATATCCCACTTAGAATATGTATATACAAAAATGTAAGATAAGATATCATTTCGGTTTGTGTATGTGCATGTAATTTGCTTTATACGATCCTTAGTTTTCAGTTCCCTCCTTTTGTACATATAAAAAGTATATGTTATGTTATATATTTCTAATATATTTATATATACTATATTATAGTACAATATAAATAAATTTTATTAAAATATTAAGATTAACAATAGGCAAGGGGCCTACTCCTATTTTGAAGGGAATTGGAAGACACGCAGCGAAAATTAACTTTAATTTTTTTTTTTCATTTCTAGCCAGGATCTACTGAATATATTTAAGTCAAGGAGAAAGAAGTGTTACCTTCGTATTCAAGCTTTGGTCGCGACCTCAGTGTCCACTAGTCGCGACTCTTCGCCTCTAGAACTTTCAGTCGGGACCAACTCAGCTTCTAGTCGCGACCTCCTCAGCTTCTAGTCGCGACATGTCGCCTCTGGAGTTTTCTGTCGCGACCTCCTCAACTTCTAGTCGCGACCTGAAACATCCTCCTTTATATCTCTCAAAGTACTCTTGCTATAGCTCTCTTGAAGTGGATTATATTTCTCTTGCCGAAAATACTGGTAGAAAATAACTGTACTGATTCGGTAATTCCCCATGAGAACTACCATTCTACGCAAGTACCCAGGAAAGACTGGATGAACCGGCTAGGTCCACTCACTTCCAGCCTCCTTAGACAGCACCTACGTACACAGTACTTTGTATAGTCTACCAGCACAACGGTATTTTCTAACAAATATCTTTAAGTCTTAACCTTAAAACCTTGACCTTAATTTTTAACTTTAACCTTACTCAATTGGAACTATTTTAGAACATTGAAATACCTCTTAACCTCAAAAACATGAATTTCCAAGTGTTGGGCTTACGGTTACTGTTCACTGCCACTATTCACTGGGTAATTCCAGATTACAACCTGAACTTTGGAAATTCATAACTAAATCTAGAAAAATCATTTTAAGGTGATTCCAATTTCTAATGAAAGATATTTCATTTAACTTGGAGAGAAAAATATTAAAATGAGATCTTCTTGTCCATATCAAATCAGTTTATTCATTGAACTTTACTGTTCATTTGGTAAATCTGGAAATTCCAGTTTCTTTGCCCCATTTTCAAAAATTCATTTCTCCTTGTGTATACTTATCCAATTGAGTTGAATTACATATGGATTTAAATCTCCATATGTCTACTTTAATCTCTCAAAATTTCGAGGAAAAACTCATTCGTTTACTATATGAAATTAGCGTATGAACCTCACTGCCTCTGAGTAGTCGTTTTACCTTATTCCAGATTTCAACTCCTAAATTTGAAAAATCATAACAATTCGAGTTCTTAACCAAATGAGGATTTCTTGGTGTCCATTTAAAGCTATAGATCTTATCTATGTTCATACTAAATTTCATATGAAAACTCATCATATAAGTCAATCAAACTACCGATGGAAGTACACTGCCTGAGATTGGATTTATGAGTAGCATGCATCATACAAACCAAAACATCATCTTGTAATTAAAGTGCACACTCTTTAAATTATGTACAGTCATCCATCAACATTTACCCTCTTGCCTTGAGAAGATCCAGCACCTAGAACATGTTTAATTATATGGAAGGAATGAGATTTCATGGAAATCCCAATAGCAAGTAATATAAACTATAAGGTTATGCATGTTTGATTGAATGCATAACATGTTATCATGCAATGGGAGCTAATTCATGCTTATACATAAGCAATTCTAATATGCATATTGTCATGACATATATTGCAAGGAGTATCACATACTCATATCACATCATCATCATCATCACACAACATTCCATGCTCAACCAAACCTTCATGCATAACAAGTAAGCAAAACAATCAAAGCACATAAGTTTATAGTTAGATATTCTTGCTACCTCTTGTAGATCCTTGTTCCTTTCCTTCTTGTAATGGTCTTTCCTTGCCACAAATGTCAAAACCTAGGCATTACAAGATAATTACCAAATTATAACTCCATTCTAAACAAAATCCAAGTCTAGTTTCAATAAGCTCCCTTTTTCCAAAAATTCCCATTTTGGTTCCAATGCTTCCCATACTTTGTTCCTCCACTTTACCCCCACACAAAATCTCATTTTAAGACCATTGGAAGCATCAAAATTATGAAATTCAAATCACTGTTCACGCGAGTGAACAGTACCCGTGAGGAATTTTCAACATTATAACCTTTAATTCCAATGGTTTCCAAGGTTTAAAACCTTTCCAATCCTACACAAAATCATCATATAAACTCAATGGAAGCATTAAATCATTGAAATTCCATTTTCTTCTATCATGAACAGTGCATGAACAGTGCAAACTGAAATGGTAAAGTGAAGAGCATCAACTCACCTTACTTGCTCTTTCAAGACCCTTGCTTCTTCCTTGCTTTCTTCCACTTTCTTTCTCTAGAACTCACTTCTCTCTCTAAAGGAGCTCTTGGGTGTGAAGAATGAATGGAAAGGGGGGGTATTTATAGCAAAAGTCATGTGTCATTTGAAGGCCAAGATCACTTTGGAAACTATTTGATCTAATGGTTAAAGGTTTGATCTTGGAATGTCTTTTCACTTTTCACTCAAGACCTTACCACCATGACATCACTAGCATGGCACCACTTGGGACATCTAAGACTACTTCTTGGCGCCAATTTTTGAGTCCATATGGGTCCCACCATGTGCCAAACCTAATCCTTACTTTATTCTCTTTTTCTTTATTTCCAAAAATCCATAAATTATTTATTTTTGGACTTGGGCTTCAAGATAACTTTTGGGCCTTATTGGGCTAGCCTAGGATGACATATTGGACCTCTTTTAGGTCCAATAGCTAATTGGCCCAAATCCCAATGTAATTTCCTTCTACCGATATCCGTAAATTACCCTGATCTTAGCATAAATGCTAATCACCTCTTTTAATTGTTCTAACATTTTTAGAAATTCATTCTAATATAAAATGAATTCTCTACAAAGTTTCATAATTTTCTGAGACCCAGAAGTCCTGTTAAAAATTATACGTTTCCTTTAACCCTTTATCGGTGCCCTTTTTCACCGTAAATTCCATAATTAATTCTACAGGACTCCTTTTTGACTTCTGTCAACTCCATAAATTCTCATATTAATTATAATAATTTACTATCAAATTTCCTCTGATATCCATCCATTGTGTGAAATGACCAAAATGCCATCCATCTACTTCTGGTTTCTTAGGGCATCACAGTGGCATTTTCGTAATTTTGCACTTTGGCTCTTAGACTTTCTTCCTCTTCCAATTAATCCTTTTCTTTACATAAATATGGCCACATCTTTTCCTAAAAATATCATATATTTCATTTAACCTGTACATACAACGTAGTACAGAAATTAGGGATGTTACATTTCTCTCCCCCTAAAAATAAATTTCGTCCCCGAAATTTACAACATATACACTCTACCGAAATAAATCAGGGTACATCTCCTTCATCTTTTCTTCTGTTTCCCATGTAGCTTCATTCTCCGTTAGTCCTTTCCAGATCACTTTGACTATAGGAATCTGCTTATTACGCAGTTGTTTGACCTTTCTATCAACTATTTGTACTGGTCCAACTTCATAGGTCAGGTCATCTCGCAGCGCAACTTCATCTTGTCCAATCACATGCGCTGGATCTGGAACATACTTCTTTAGCTGGGAAACATGGAATACATCATGTATCTGGCTGAGATTTGGAGGAAGTGCCAACTTGTAGGCCACTGATCCTATCCTTGAGAGAATCTGAAATGGTCCAATGTATCTAGGATGCAACTTCTTCACCTTGATTGATCGTCCGGCTCCCGTAGTTGGAGTTAACTTAAGAAATACATGCTCGCCTTCTTCAAACTCTAACGACTTCCGTCGGACATCTGCATAACTCTTCTGTCGACTTTGAGCCGTCATCATCCTTTTTCTGATCATTGCAATCTGCTCAGCAGTCTGATCCACAATATCAGGACCATAAATTCTTCTCTCACTTAACTCAAGCCAGCATAAGGGAGATCTACACTTTCGTCCATAAAGTGCTTCGAATGGGGCCATCTGAATACTAGCTTGATAGCTATTATTGTATGCAAATTCTATCAATGGTAGATGAGTATCCCAACTGCCTTTAAAATCCAAGACACATGCTCTCAACATATCTTCTAGTGTCTGGATTGTTCTCTCAGACTGACCATCTGTTTGAGGATGATAAGCTGTGCTGAATCTGAGAGTAGTACCCATCTCTCGCTGCAAAGCCCTCCAAAAGTTTGACATGAATCGAGGGTCTCTGTCAAACACAATACTGCTTGGAATTCCATGCAGTCTAATAATTTCCTTTAAGTACAATCTTGCCAACTTCTCTAGAGAATCCCTCTTATTTATTGCCAGGAAATGAGCTGACTTTGTCAACCGATCAATTACCACCCATGTTGCATCATGCTTAGTTGGGGTCATGGGTAGTCCTTCTACAAAGTCTATGGCAATACTGTCCCACTTCCATTCAGGGACATCTAGAGGTTGCAATGTTCCTGCTGGCTTCTGATGCTCAATCTTCACTTTCTGGCATGTTAAGCACTTGGACACATAAGCTACAACATCTTTCTTCAGTCCAGGCCACCAAAATAATCTTTTAACATCATGATACATCTTGGTCATACCGGGATGCACTGTATATTGGCTTTTGTGCGCTTCATCCAGAATCTTCTCCCTTAGTCCCCTAGCATTGGGGATGTAGGGTCTTCCTCTAAACTGCAATAATCCATCTGAGGAAATCTTAAAATTCTTAGTCTGCCCTCTCTCCAGCTTGTCCTTAAAAATCATTGCGAGCTTATCATGTTCTTGAGCCTCTTTAATCTCATCTTCTATACAAGCTTTGACATGTACTCCCCCGTAGGAACTTTCCGTCACTTGCATCTGATATAAAGGGCTCCAATCTCGCATATCCTCAATCAACTTTAATTCTTTGATCATCATATATGCTACCTGCACCACCTTTCTGCTCAGAGCATCGGCCACTACGTTGGCTTTTCCTAGATGGTATTTAATTTGGAAATCGTAATCCTTTAACAATTCCATCCATCGTCGTTATCTCATATTCAGCTCTTTCTGATCCTGCAGATACTTCAGGCTTTTGTGGTCACAGTACAATTCAATTGTAGCTCCGTATAAATAATGCCTCCATATCTTCAGAGCATAAACCACCGCTGCAAGCTCCAGATCGTGAGTGGGATAATTCTGTTCATGCGGCTTTAACTACCGAGAGGCGTAGGCTACTACTCTACCATGCTGCATCAACACACATCCCAACCCCTGTTTACTAGCATCAGTGTAGACTACATAAGTCTGAGCTGGGTCTGGGATAATCAGCACCGGAGTAGTGGTTAATTTCTGCTTTAACTCTTGAAAACTAGCCTCGCACTTCTCGTCCCACTTAAACTGCTGATTCTTTCTGGTAAGCTTGGTTAGTGGCAAGGCAATTCAAGAAAAGTCCTGGATGAATCTTCTGTAATACCCGGCTAAGCCTAAGAAACTTCTGATCTCTGTCACTGTCTTTGGCTGCTCCCAGCTTAAAACAGCTTCAACTTTGCTAGGATCCACAGCTACCCCGTCTTGGGATATGACGTGACCAAGAAATTTGACTTCTGAAAGCCAAAACTCACACTTACTAAGCTTAGCGTAGAGCTGCCTCTCTTTGAGGGTACCAAGAACAATTCTCAAATGTCTTTCATGCTCCTCAGCAGACTTGGAGTAAACCAGAATATCATCTATGAAGACCACCACAAATTGATCTAAATAAGGCCTGAAGATCCGGTTCATATAATCCATGAAAATTGCAGGCGCATTAGTCAGACCAAAAGGCATAACTAAAAACTCAAAATGCCCATAACGTGTTCTGAAAGCAGTCTTTAAAATGTCATCTGACTTAATTCTCAACTGATGATAACCAGATCGTAAATTAATCTTGGAGAATAGACTTGCTCCAGCCAATTGATCTAGCAAATCATCAATTCTGGGGAGAGGGTACTTGTTCTTAACTGTGATCTTGTTCAACTCTCTGTAGTCAATACACAGTCTTAAGCTGCCATCTTTCTTTTTAACAAATAGCACTGGGGCACCCCAAGGAGAAACACTAGGTCGTATGAAACCCTTCTCTAAAAGCTCCTCAATCTGCTTCTTCAGCTCACTCATTTCATTAGGAGCCATCCGATATGGGGCTTTGGATACTGGTCCAGCTCCAGGCACAATATCGATTACGAACTCCACTTCTCGCTCTGGAGGCAATCCTTGAATTTTCGTTGGGAAGACTTCAGGAAATTCATTAACTACTGCAATTGTCTCAATTCCTTCTTCGACTTCTGCTTGAATAGAGAGGAAAACCATGTATCCTTGACATCCTTTCTGCAAGCATTTATTTGCTTGTGCCTCCGTTATGAAATTCAGTCCTACTTCTGGACCCTGATCTGCTACCGTCGAACCAAGAACTAGCGTCTTGTTCTTGCAGTCCAGCATTACATTATTGGAGGACAACCAGTTTAAACCAAGTATAACCTCCATCTCTTGGAAAGGCATGCATATTAAGTCTAGGGTTGTATAACAGTGCTCATACCGCACAATAATATTCAAACAAGCATCGGAGGTAACTACCCTAGTACTTGTGGAGTTGTCACATATATGTCATAATGCAATTTACTAATCATCAGGCCTAGACGTCTAGCACACTCATAGGAAATAAAAGAATGACTTGCACCAGAATCAAACAGAGGAATCACTGAGTGGTCATTAATATAGATTGTACCTTGAATCATCTCAGGTGATTTCTGTGCATCTTCTCTGGAGAGTGCAAATACGCGTCCTTGCGCCCGCGGCCTTTGATCAGCTGCTGCCTGAGGACATTCCTTTGAAAAGTGTCCTGGCTTTCCACAAGTATAGCAGACATTTTGGCCCATCCAACAAGGCCTATCCCCATGATTTTTCCCACATTTGTTGCATACTCGCTCTCTGGGATCTCTGTTACTCAGCCCTCCTCGGTAATTTCCTCTGCCAGGTCTCCTATTCTGCCATGGTTGCTTCCTTTTTCTATAGTTATTACTTTTTGCAGCATTTTGGCTTTGACCGGCCCTCTCAGGAATTATTTGTTCCCTGCTTACAGGCTTAGACAGCATCATGTGATTCATACTGTTCTCTACTATGCGGCATGCCTCTACAGCCTTGTTGAATTGGCTGTATTGTTGGGGAGTTAACTTCTCCTTCAGTGTAGAGTTCAATCCTCTAATCATCCTTTCCGTCATCCAGCGCTCATCATCAACTTGGCGCAGGTAAGTAGAATACTGAGATAGACGGATAAACTTAGCAAGGTATTCATCAAATGACTCCTTCTCTCCTTGTCTCAGTCAAGGAATTTGGCTTCTCTTTCATCTTTGACAGATTGAGGGAAATATTTTTCATAAAACTGTTCAAGAAACACTTCCCAAGTAACTGGAATATTTCTTGCTTGTAGAAGCAGTTCAGTGTTCTTCCACCACCTATCAGCATCCTTCTCTAGCTGATAAATGGCCATTTGAGCCTTTGTCTCGGTTGGACAATCAAGTACTTTAAAGATCTTCTCCAACCTACTGATCCAATCCTCAGCTATCTGAACATTAAATGTTCCTTCGAAAATTGGAGGATTATGCTTGCAAAATCTGATCATCCACTGCTGGATGCCAACTACATCTTCTCTCTGATCAGCCCGTCTCTGGGGTTGTATTGGCTGCTGCTGTACCCTCTCATGTTCTCTACTGGTTGTTCCTGCTGGGGCCCTTAGGTTACTTACTGCTTCTGCTACTGCTATAGCTATGGCGGCGTCTCTCTCCTGCTCATTGCGTGCCTGAGCTGCACGCATTTCTTCAATCATCTTTTGTTGTTGTTCTAGACGTTCTAGAATTATTTGATTAATATTCCTCGTATCTCTTGGTTCCTCTGTTGGAACAGTTTTTCTTGGTTGACCCATTTTGCTTTACGGTCTCGTAGAAAAATCTAACAAAAGAGGAATACGATAAACAACATAATTTGTATTCCATTCAAAACATGTCATATACATATAGGACCATACTGGTCTTTATACATAACATAACTACATGAAGAACATCATTATCTCTAAACATACCCTAGTCCTTCTTAAAATTGATTCTAATAAATTCCCCTACCATGTAGATTCAGTCTAAAATATCCTCATATAGTTCCTCATCAAAGTATTGGTCCAATCCTTGCTCCTGTCTAAAAGTCCTTTAAAAGTGTACAGTTGTTGAGCTAACTCTATAGCCCTCTCAAAGTGCTCTTCACTCAGATGCTTAGCTGGTAATATCTCTACAAATCATCTATTCAGAGCATTTCCTAATCCAGAATCCTTTCCTCTAATACCAAAATGAAACATCCTCCTTTATATCTCTCAAAGTACTCTTGCTATAGCTCTCTTGAAGTGGATTATATTTCTCTTGCCGAAAATACTGGTAGAAAATAACTGTACTGATTCGGTAATTCCCCATGAGAACTACCATTCTACGCAAGTACCCAGGAAAGACTGGATGAACTGGCTAGGTCCACTCACTTCCAGCCTCCTTAGACAGCATCTACGTACACAGTACTTTGTATAGTCTACCAGCACAACGGTATTTTCTAACAAATATCTTTAAGTCTTAACCTTAAAACCTTGACCTTAATTTTTAACTTTAACCTTACTCAATTGGAACTATTTTAGAACATTGAAATACCTCTTAACCTCAAAAACATGAATTTCCAAGTGTTGGGCTTACGGTTACTGTTCACTGCCACTATTCACTGGGTAATTCCAGATTACAACCTGAACTTTGGAAATTCATAACTAAATCTAGAAAAATCATTTTAAGGTGATTCCAATTTCTAATGAAAGCTCTTTCATTTAACTTGGAGAGAAAAATATTAAAATGAGATCTTCTTGTCCAGATCAAATCAGTTTATTCGTTGAACTTTACTGTTCATTTGGTAAATCTGGAAATTCTAGTTTCTTGCTACCTCTTGTAGATCCTTGTTCCTTTCCTTCTTGTAATGGTCTTTCCTTGCCACAAATGTCAAAACCTAGGCATTACAAGATAATTACCAAATTATAACTCCATTCTAAACAAAATCCAAGTCTAGTTTCAATAAGCTCCCTTTTTCCAAAAATTCCCATTTTGGTTCCAATGCTTCCCATACTTGTTCCTCCACTTTACCCCACACAAAATCTCATTTTAAGACCATTGGAAGCATCAAAATTATGAAATTCAAATCACTGTTCACGCGAGTGAACAGTACCCGTGAGGAATTTTCAACATTATAACCTTTAATTCCAATGGTTTCCAAGGTTTAAAACCTTTCCAATCCTACACAAAATCATCATATAAACTCAATGGAAGCATTAAATCATTGAAATTCCATTTTCTTCTATCATGAACAGTGCATGAACAGTGCAAACTGAAATGGTAAAGTGAAGAGCATCAACTCACCTTACTTGCTCTTTCAAGACCCTTGCTTCTTCCTTGCTTTCTTCCACTTTCTTTCTCTAGAACTCACTTCTCTCTCTAAAGGAGCTCTTGGGTGTGAAGAATGAATGGAAAGGGGGGGTATTTATAGCAAAAGTCATGTGTCATTTGAAGGCCAAGATCACTTTGGAAACTATTTGATCTAATGGTTAAAGGTTTGATCTTGGAATGTCTTTTCACTTTTCACTCAAGACCTTACCACCATGACATCACTAGCATGGAACCACTTGGGACATCTAAGACTACTTCTTGGCGCCAATTTTTGAGTCCATATGGGTCCCACCATGTGCCAAACCTAATCCTTACTTTATTCTCTTTTTCTTTATTTCCAAAAATCCATAAATTATTTATTTTTGGACTTGGGCTTGAAGATAACTTTTGGGCCTTATTGGGCTAGCCTAGGATGACATGTTGGACCTCTTTTAGGTCCAATAGCTAATTGGCCCAAATCCCAATGTAATTTCCTTCTACCGATATCCGTAAATTACCCTGATCTTAGCATAAATGCTAATCACCTCTTTTAATTGTTCTAACATTTTTAGAAATTCATTCTAATATAAAATGAATTCTCTACAAAGTTTCATAATTTTCTGAGACCCAGAAGTCCTTTTAAAAATTATACGTTTCCTTTAACCCTTTATCGGTGCCCTTTTTCACCGTAAATTCCATAATTAATTCTACAGGACTCCTTTTTGACTTCTGTCAACTCCATAAATTCTCATATTAATTATAATAATTTACTATCAAATTTCCTCTGATATCCATCCATTGTGTGAAATGACCAAAATGCCATCCATCTACTTCTGGTTTCTTAGGGCATCACAGTGGCATTTTCGTAATTTTGCACTTTGGCTCTTAGACTTTCTTCCTCTTCCAATTAATCCTTTTCTTTACATAAATATGGCCACATCTTTTCCTAAAAATATCATATATTTCATTTAACCTGTACATACAACGTAGTACAGAAATTAGGGATGTTACACGACCTGCCGTCTCTGGAATTTGTAGTCGCGACCTGTAGTCTCTTTTTGGATTTCTGACGTTCAGAAGCCAATTTGGTCGCGACCTATGTGTCAACTGGTCTCAACCTCATCGTACCTGGTGCTCTTTTCTCGTTCGCAAGAATTTGACAACTCAGATCGGCTTCCTCTACCGGCATCCACACGAACATCGTTCCAATCACGAATGACGTGCTAGTGTCTTTTGTCCCTCTAGGGTTTTCTCAAGATTCCGCCCTCACCGCCTCTATTCCGGCAGTTTCTTATCTGCAAACCTTTTGCACTCTCCTTGCCCCTTTTCTTGTGTGTTGTGTCTGTGTTGTGTTTTGAACCCTAGCTCCTAATGTCAAATATATAGGATGCTATCGGGCTTCTAATTATGCTGGGCTTCAGAATTAATCTTATATTAATTCTAAAATTAATACAATATCATATATTGCATAGTTTGATAAGAAACTAATTAAATAAATATATTTTTTATTAAATCTGTCCCATAGATTTAAATCACCTATTTATTTAGTAAAGATAAGACGGAATTATATTTGATTTATTCTCATAAATCAAATTTGAGATATCTTATCAATTTGAATTTCAAATTCAAATAGATCATATCCATTTAAATTCAAATTTAAAAGTGATAGAAATTTAATTTATCCTTATAAATTAAATCTTGCAAATATCTCTTATATTATATATATAATATATATATACAAATTTATATATATATATAATATATAAATCCACCCTAGACTATTCATTGAATCTAGACATCTCTTAGATTCAATGAATCTGGACATCATAGCTCGTGTTGGGCTATTTTATGTGCGACCCTGTAGGCCCATATGAAGTTGGCAGTGGACCAGTTACTATACTAACCCACAAGTCTTAAGCGGCCTCTAGCAAGATATTACGACTACCCAAATCATACGAGGATCGATGAACAATGTTACCTTTCATACAACCATATCACGTCCCTTTTGTCACACGATATTTCGGTCATGGATGAGGCATGGTGAACGTCATCCTCCTATTCCTGACCGTCACTTTCTCGATCCCTGAGCAATCTGACTATAGTAATGGAACTACCCTTCCATTACAGTATGGCCATACATTTCTCAGACTCACTCATCGAGGGGCCCAGTAATATCTCTCTATGAATGTGAGGGACAAATTTCATCTTGACCATTCACATTTCTCCACATGAAAAACCACTAAGCCCGAACATAGCCTTTATGATCACTCGGTCAAAAGTGACTTTTGACTAGGTCAAAGATGAGCGTTTGTCATGTAGGAATCCATGATGATCTCAGGTCAAAGGGCATAGTGACATGGATTGTATATGAGAGAAGCTTATGACTTAACCCATGTAGCTCTCTCATAGCAGGTCGGTCTAGCACCCTGTACTCTTACATGTGCCTATGACTTTGATTTATATCTCTATATATCTTCAAAGTCATACTGGTCTTATTTCATCTTTGCTCTCGCATAAATGACCGACCAGAGACATTTAGGATAAGATCATGTATTATCCAAGGATGGTTATCACAGTAAACATGCAAATAATATGATAACATAATTAAGACATTCAAAAAACAATAATGTTTATAAGACAATGATTGGCCCCTAGGGCACAATTTCTAACATGTTTAACAAAATAGCCAAACCCAAGCTTACCTAATCCTCCTTCTCCTCCTCCTCGTCATCATCATCATTAGAGGAAGAAGAGGGAACATCAAAGGCTATGTGATATTCAACATGATTTTGGTAAAGAATCAGGTTGAACTTCCTATTCAAATTATAGCAATACTTGGAGTTTCTCCTCATTAATCAGTTAATACGCTGGACTCGCTAGAGAACCTACTCTAGTGGAAGAGGTGGAGGAATGGGTGATAGAGGAGGTGGCAATGGAGGAGGCCCAAATGTTGGATGAATGAAAAGAGCTCTATAGTGTTTCACCATTTTGAACGATGATAAAAAGGCCTAAGAAAAGAACATACGAAAAAGATTTGAGATTAGTAGTTTAAATAGAGTGGCCAGAGTCGTGCTTTCTCTAAAAAATTTTATAACAAAACAAAAAATAGAGTTATGAGTTAATGTAAGTACCGTTTTTGAATCATCATTACTCATTAGAAGTCAGGATATCGCACAGGTAGTGTGGATTATTATGCATCAAGAGGTAGAACGGATGCTAGAAGATGAATAGTATAGAAAGTTTTAATTAATAGTTGTTTACAAACATCTGTGTCATGTATGATTTTACTTTGTAAAAAAATAAAATATGATAACAATCCTTGATAGTTGAATATTATAACTGTAAAGTATTTATCAGACATATTTGACGGTGTTTATTAGAATTGTCAAGTATATATTGACGCCATCTCTACCTTAGCATATTTGATGGTGCTTCTTGTTAAATGTTGTAATATCCCAAATTTTCTGTATTGATTTGTATGTACAAATTGAATGAAATATATGAGTTATTTTTCAGGAAAAGATGTGGCCATTTAGGTAAAGAAAGGGATTAAATTGAAAAAGAAAGAAAAGGTAAGGACTTAAGTGCAATTATAAAAAGTTTAAGGCTAAAAAGGAAAAGTGGACAAAAATGTGGGGTCTTTAAGTGTAATTTTAGCCAAATAAAGGGACTTAATTGAAAAGAAGAAGAGTTTCCGGGGCAAAAGTGTAATTATGAAAACCTGGACTGGAAACAGGCAAAAATAGTTATCGTATTCAGATCAGCCCCATGTTTCACCAGTAGATAGAGCAAGTGATGCTGAGTAATCTATCTTAATACAAGAATTTTCTCAGGACTCTAGATAGCCGAAATTTATCTGATAGTCTAAAAGTATAAAAAATTTCTACCGGATATCCTAAATCTCAGATATAAGTGAGAAATTACAGGATGATGCGTCCTGTTGAGACGGATGTCAGGAAACTGACAGAATATCGATAGGAGGTCTGTAGGAAAAGTTATTCACAAATTAGTAAATTCAGACGGAGTGTGTGACCTCCAGGTATCCGATAGGGAGATTTATCGGTATTTGAACTAAGATTGAATGGGGTCAGATGACATCAGTCAGATGCCTGTTATGACCTAAAGGGATACCTAGACACAGTAGGCCAGTGTATTTGATAAAAGGAGCCAATGTCCAGAGATGTGTAGAAACGGTATATAATGGCTAAAATACCCGATGAACATTACCGAGGAAGATTCCTCGTGATACGTGCTATAAAGGTAATGGACCCTAGAAGGCCCAAGAATGGCGCCATCAAAGGCCCAATAAGACCCTTGGACTGATAGGTAGGGCAGTGTCCGGTGGAACCCCAAAAAAGTATGAAATTATGAAAATGCCCCTGTGTTGTACTAAAGAGTAATAGATAAATGGAGGGCATTTTGGTCATTCTGGATAGGCCCAGAAGCCAAGGCACATACAGATAGAGTTGCTCAGAGTCAGTATATGCCCTGACAGGGTACAGAGAGGTGTAAAATGATGATTTTACCCTTAGGGTTAAGATAGTGCAAGAAAGGGCACCAAGAGCATTTTGGTCATTTCACAAGGGATCTGTAATTAAGTTTAGACCCAGTATGAAAATATGAATGATATAAAGGACCTAGATACTAAATTTAAGGTCAGAAGACATAATATGGATTTTCAGGAAAATTAGATTCAGAAAACAGTCCAATTTTCGAGGAATCGGACCAGGCTGGTACCGGATTGGACTGAAACTTTTCCAAAGGCTCTTGGCTCTTCCATTTGCGTCACATGGGTGATTAGGTGGCCCATGAGTTGTCCCTTGAGTGATGTCATAAAGTGATGCAATAAATCAAAAAATAAAAGAAATTCCAAGATTAAATCTAAGCCACAAGATCAAATAGTAACCAAAATGATTTTGGCCTTTCATTTCCACCCAAAATTGTCTATAAATACCTCCCATTTTCAGATTCATTTCGTAATGCATAGAACCCTTGGGGAAACTCTTGCAAATTAAAAACTCAAGCCAAGAGGAAGCAAGCACTTGGAAGGAAACATCAAGATAACTACTCCTCTTGATCCTAGACTATGTTCTAGTAGATTTGCTCTTGAGTTTAAGTAGTTTTTGAGGCATAAACCTTGATGTGTTGCTGCTGGAATTTCGGTATCCATGTGAAAGGAACATGAGTTTTATGTTATGGATAGTTTAGACAAGCTTAAACAAGCTAGAATCAAGGGGTAATGGCTTAGGAATTCAAGTATGTTTGTGAATTCAAGATCATGTTCTGTTCTGTACAGTATACAATCACTGTTCATATGTTGGAATTTCATGATTTTTATGCTTCCAATGAGTTTAAAATGGAAAATTGTGTGGGGTTATAGTAGGGAAACAAGTATTGGAAGCATTGGAATCAAAATGAGAATTTTTGGGAAACAAGAGGTCACTTTTCGGTTCTGTATAGAAATGAAAGATGCAATTGGATTCTGGAATTTTTGAATGCATATTTGGATTCTACATGAAAAATTATGTGGGAATGAACCATGAGAGTTTAGTTTGTAAAGATGTAAACCTAAGTCATAAAGTAGAGAAAGAAAGGGACTTAATGGAACCCTAGTCTTGTGAATGGCTTGAATTGAGTTGTGACTTGGTAATTGTCTTGTTATGTCTAGGTTTTGACATTTGTGGAAAGGAGGGATCAAGACAAGAAGGAATTGGCAAAGATACCTAAGAGGTAGCAAGGATACTTAACTATAAACTTATGTTGTTTGATTGATATGCTTGCTTGTTATGCATGAAGTTTGGTTGAGCTTAGTATGTTATGTGATGATGTTTATGATGAGTTATGAATATGTGCAACTCCTTGCAACCTATGTCATGACAACATTCATGTTAGAGTTTGCCTATGTATGATCATGAATTAGCTCCCATTGCATGATAACATGTTAAGCATTTCATCAAGCATGCATAACCTTATAGTTTGTATATCTTGCTATTGGGATTTCCATGAAATCTCATTCCTTCCATATGTATATAATCATGGTTTAGGTGCTGGAACTTCTCATGGAATAGAGTAAATGTGAATGAACAATGTATATATGGCCTAAATAGCATGTATTTAACTTAGGAGATGAGGTATGGTATGTAAAAACGTATACACTCACTGTAACCATACGAGATTGAACACTTTCATCGATCATTTGAGTAACTTATCCGACGAGTTTTCACGTGAAATTTGTCATGAAGATATCTAAGATCCAGAGCTTTAATTGGACATAAAGAACGCCCAATTTGGATAAGTTTTGAAATTGATATGATTTTTCAAAGTTGAACCTAAAATCTGGATCAAGATAAAACAAGTCCTGAGAGGCAGTGAGATTCCTACGCGGTTTTCATATATCAAATGAATGAATTTTTTCACGAAATTTTATGAGCTTAAATTATACATATGGAGATTTAAATCCATATATAACACGACTCATTTGGATAAGTATACAAAGAGAAATGAATTTATGAAAATGAGACACAGAATCTGGAAGTTCAAAATTTACCAAATGAACAGTAATTTTCAACGAATAAACTGATTTCATTTGGACAAGTAAATCTAATTTTCATATTTTTCCTTCATATTTTGATGAAATATATTTCATTATAAATTTGAACCACCTCATTTAGATTTTTTTATATTTAATTGTGAATTTTCAAAGTTCATGCTGCAAACTGGAATTACCAAGTGAACAGTAAAGTGAACAGTACCGATAGCCTAACTTGTGGAAATTCATATTTCTAAGGTAAAATGGTGTTCCAATTTTCTAAAATACTTCCAATTGAGTATATGTAAGGATAAAATTAAGGATGTTTCAAATGTCATGTATTATACGTCATATATTATAAAATCTATAGTAATACATGTAGAGATGTAAGGTGTGTGTAAAGATAAATGCAAGTAGACCATCCTATTAATTTCAAAGGCTACTAATATTAATTATATATGCCTTTACATATATAATTGCATCTATATTATATTACATATATGGACAGGTGCATACATATATAGGCATGTTTGGATAAGAGTTTGGAAAAAGGGCTTATGAAAAAAATGGTTTTTTGACAGCTTTTAGTAGAAAAAGGCTTTTGGAGAAAAGTTTATAGAAAAAAAGTAGTTATGAATAAATGAGTGTTTAGATAGTTATTACTAAAAGGACTCTTGTAATTAGAAAATTATTAGAAAGGGTATGATTTTATTAAAAATATGAGAGAGGAGAGAAGGTGGAGATGAGAGATGATGTAAGAAAAAGTAAGGGTAAAATAGTAATTGGATAGTTCATAAACTCTTTTACTGTTCTAAAAGCTAGTCTTAGTAGTTTATCTAAAACCTTTGTTTTAAATCATGGTTTCATCCAAAAGCCTTTTTGGACAAACATAACTGTTTGTTTTAAAATTTCTCTAAACTAAAATTTGGGCCAGAAACCCTTTTAAAACTTTAGTTTTATGAGTTTCCAAACAGGCCCTATGTATATAAACAATCAGTAAGCCGCATCACATATATATGCACAGAAAAATCACCAGCTAGATAGATTATTAGTAGAATGTATACATACACACACACTACTATACAAAGCTAAACTAGCAGCTCACACATATAAAAAGAAATAAAATAAATTTGTGCACAGTGTAAGGAAATTGAAGAGTTACCCTTCTTGTTCCTCTTCTTAGGCCCAGTTTGGTACTTAGGAATTGGGTCAGGGAATGGGAATGGAATTAAATTTCATGCTTTAAATGTGTTTGGTGCATCTTAAAAGGTATGGAAATGGCTTCCGTATGGATATCAATTCCATCAATTTTGATGGAATTGGCTTCCATCACAAAACCCAAGAAATTGTAAGAAATTCCCCGGAATTCTCATTTTACCCCCTCTATTTTTCATCTCCTTCAACAAACTCTATCCCCATGGCATCATCACCAACCTCAATGGCTGTAGCCTCCAGCAACGAGCGACGGACCTCCAGTAACCCACAATGGTGACTTATCCTCTTCAAAGATCTCCGGCGATCGTTCCCCTCCCCTATTTTTTATTTCTCAGGCTGGTCGTTCCTAGTGAGCTTCCCATGTACTAGAAGCAATTTCAATGACAACCTCCATCATCGACTTCGAATGACTCCAAGGTCGACAATGAACACCTTCTTCCGGATCTATCACGCACCATGAACTATTGAGGATGAAGATATATGTTCTTCCAGATCTAGATCTACAACTGCGACATGATGGATAACTGCGACCAAGGTCTGTGACAGCTACGATTTTGATGGTGGTTTCTAAAAATGTGATCTTCGTCCTTCGTTTCTCACCTTCAATTTTAACGGTGGCTGAAGCTCGATGTCAAAACTTTATTTCCGCAGTGGCTGTTTCATTTTATTCATCCCCACGTACCAATTTTTGTATCCGTAGTTTCCAATAACAAGAAACTGAAGTTTGAAGGATAATAGTATAATAAAGGAGTGATGAGACGATGGTAATGGATTGAAGAATTAAATCTCATAAACATAATCTTTGGAGGTTTAGATAGCAATTGATGACGATGGTGGCTAGAATTTTGATAATGGGTTACGGGGGTCGTTGGATATTTGGGGCTAGGGTTTTTTGTTGGGATGAGGGCATATTAGTATTTCATATTTTAAAATATAAATATCAAATAAAAATAATATCTTAATTCTATTATAAAACTAGCAATAATATTAGGAGGATAGAAAAGATGAAGACAAGAAAATGAGAGAAGTATATGGTATTCTTCCACTTGCTTTACAACATAAATGATATGCCATATTTATAGGCATATCTTACATGTAGGTTACATCCAAACTTGAATGACAAATAGTGGGCAATAAAATTCATGAATGACCTAGTGGAAGTTATAAGCTTAATGTAGTAGTGGAGGAGTAATGGAGTAGTGAAAGTTGAAGTTGAAGTTGAAGAGGAAGAGGATTAATGTAGTAGTGGAGGAGTAATAGAATAGTGGAAGTTGAAGTTGAAGTTGAAGAGGAAGAGGGAGATGGACATCCATATTCTAATATTCATAACACTCCCCCGTAGATGTCCATTATTTAATAATATGCCTCATTAAAAAACTTCAATTAGGAAAAACCCTGTGGACTAAAAACATAGTAAAAGAAAACGAGTACACAATTAATTGATAAACTCACAGCGCTGCCTCATTAAAAACCTTGCAAGAAAAACGCAGTGGGACAAAACCTCAGTCACAAAACATATTTCACTAAAATTCTTTTTCACACATGATCTTCAAAAGAATGGTGAGATTAATATCTAGCAAATCCGTTCTAAAGAAAATCTAGCAGATTTGTTCACCAAGTTACTTCCGGCAACAGTATTTGAGAAACTCATACATGATATTGGACTTCACAGATTTAGAGATATCAATTGAAGTTGCAAAAAGGGGGAGTCGATACACACTGTACTCTTTTTCCCTTGACTGAGGTTTTGTCCTGTCTCCTTTGATATATCCTTCTTTTAGTTTGGTAATACATGCAATATTATCTTTATATAAGACTGTTGGGATCATATTACTAGATGACAGTCCATAAGTAGTAGTATATGATGTATTATCAATCTTAACCATACACATTCTCGACTTGCTTCATGTATCGCTAGTATTTCTGCATGATTAGATGATGTGGCTGATATGATTTGTTTCATTGATTTCCATGAAATAGTTGTACCATTACATGTGAACAAATAGCTTGTTTACGAACTATTAACATGTGGATCAGATTGAAATCTAGCATTGGCATAGCTGACAAAGTCAGTCTTGTGTTCATTCGAATAAAATAATCCCATATCCATAATACCATTCAAGTAACGAATAATGTGTTTAACCCCATTCTAATGTCTTCGTGTTGGTGAAGAACTATATTTTGCTAGTAAGTTAACAGCAAATGATATATCTGGTCGTGTGTGACTAGTAAGATACATAAGCGCACCAATTGCACTAAGGTAAGGCACTTCTGAGCCAAGTAGTTTTTCATCATCTTCTTGAGGTCTAAAGGGATTTTTATCTCTCTCCAGAGATCTTACAATCATCGGAGTGCATAATAGATGCGATTTATCCATATAGAAACATTTTAAGACTTTTCTCGTGTAAGTTTCTTGACACGAAGATCCCATTTTTCAGATATTCAATTTGTAGTCCGAGGCAAAATTTTGTTCTTCCCAGGTCCTTCATTTCAAACTCTTTCTTTAAGCAATTCACTGCTTTGAAAATCTCTTCAGGAGTTCCAATGATATTTATGTCATCGACATAAATAGTAATTATAGCAAATTAATTTTTAGAGTTTTTTATAAAAATGCATGGACATATCTGATCATTTTTATATCCTTATTTCAATGGATATTCACTAAGTCAATTATATCACATGCGCCCTGATTGCTTCAATCCATATAAAGACTTATTTAACTTAATTAAGTACTGTTTTCGACAACTTAAATTGTATGTTTTCGGCAACTCAAATCCGTCAGGGAGACTCATATAAATGTCATTGTCAAGTGAGCCATACAAATAGGCTGTAACAACATCTATTAGACGTAAATTGAGGCATTCATTTACTACCAGACTAATTAGATATCAAAAAATAGTTGTATCCACCACTGGATGAGTATGTTTCTACAAAATCAATACCAGGTCTTTGTCTAAATCCTTGAGCAACAAGTTGTGCTTTATATCTTACTACTTCACCATTTTCATTTTGTTTTTGCACAAAAACCCATTATATCAACTGATTTTACAACTTCAGGTGTAAGAACCACAAGGCCCAAAACTTTTCATTTTTCTAATGATTTTAATTCTACCTCAATTGCGTCTTTCCATTTTGTCCAATCATCTCTTTGTTTACATTCGCTAATAGACCTTGGTTCATGATCCTTATAATCATTTATTACAGCAAGCGCTACATTATATGCAAAAATATCATCAACATTGACTTCATCCCGATCCCATCGTATTCCATTTATAATATAATTTGTTGAGATCTCATTATTTTCACATATTTCAGGTACCTGAGCTTCTCTCAGAATTGAGATATTAGTGTTGTCAAATGACTCTTCTGGAGTCATTAAATTTTCTTGAGTATTCTCGACCTGGCTATCTATATTTGTAGCTCCTTTTCTTTTTCGAGAATTTTTATCTTTGGAACTGATGGTCCTGCCATGCTTCAAGCATGCTTTTGATTCATTTACATCAGTAGATTGTCCAATAGGGACATCAATTCTGATAGGAGCATTTGCAATTAGAACATGTGACTTGGTCACTTTCTTGGGGTTAGTGAATGCTTCTGGCAATTGATTAGCTAGACTCTTTAAATGAATTATCTTTTGAACTTCTAGCTCACATTATTTTGTACGAGGATCAAGAAAAGACAATGATAATTCATTCTAACTAACTTTATTTTCCAACTGCTTATTTTCTCCCCCCAATGTTAGAAAATTTGATTCATCAAAATGACAATCAGCAAATCGAGTTGTAAATAAATCTCCTGTTGTTGGCTCTAAGTATTTTATTATAGAAAGAGATTCATATCCAACATATATTCAAATCCTTGTTTGAGGACCCATTTTAGTGCGTTGTGGTAGAGCAATTGGAACATATACCGCACATCCAAAAGTCCTTAAATGAGAAATATTCGGTTCATGACCAAAAACAATTTGTAAAAGGGAGGCATTGAGATAACTAGTTAGCCTGATACGAATTAACATCGCTGCAAGCAAAATTGCATGCCCCCAAGTAGATATTGGGAGATTCGATTTTTTAAGCAATGGTCTTGCACTCAACTGTAAAAATTTTATTAATGATTCTGTAAGTCCATTTTGTGTATGAATATGTGCTACAGTATGTTAACATTGATCCCCAAAGACATACAATACTCATTGAAAGCTTGTGAAATAAATTCACCGGCATTATCTAGACGTATTTTCTTAATGGGATAATATGGAAAATGTGCTCTCAATCTAATTAATTGAGCAAGTAATCTAGTAAACATCAGGTTACGAGAAGATAATAAGCAAACATGTGACCATCTTGTCGATGCATCAATTCGAACCATAAAATATCTAAATGGTCCACATGGTGGGTGTATCGGTCCACAAATATCTCCCTGTATAAGTTCTAGAAATGTGAGAGACTCACTTTCTATTTTTACCGATAATGGTCTAATAATTAGTTTCTCTTCAAAACATGCAACACATAAGAAAATATGAAATTGTGGAATTAATTGTCTTTTCATCAAATGTCCACATGAATTCTTAATTATTTTTTGCATCATTATTGTCCTAGGATGGCCTAACCACTTATGCCAAATATTAAATTTATTCTCACTTGTAAACTTCTGGTTTTTAATAAGATGTGTTTCAATTGTATTAATAAATGTGTAGTACATGACAGAGGAAAGAGCTGGGAATTTTTCTAGTGTGCATTTTTTACCAGAAATCATATCTGTGATAACAAGATATTCATGATTTTCTTTATTTGTTGTTTCAATATGATATCCATTTCTGCGGATATCCTTGAAACTCAACAAATTCCTGTTAGGTTTGGAGGAATAAAATGCACTATCAATGTATAATTGTATTCCTCCAGGTAATAATATATTAGCTCTTCCAAACCCCTCAATCATCTTTATACTTCCAGATATGGTCTAGACATTGGCTTCTCACATCACTAAAGAAGAAAAATATTTTGCATTTCTGAATATTGTATGAGTTGTTACAATATCAACGAGACACAAATCTTCTTTATTAATGCCAATGAGTGTCATTCTTCGTTAACAGGAACATAGCAAATGAAAAAGAAACACAAAAAGAATTAATGAAAGTTTAGCTTCATAGTAAGTAGATTTTTTTTTATTTTTTATTGAGAGAAGTATAAATTTCATTATAGCAAAAAGAAAACACACGTAATTAGAAAAGTTTAGCTTATTTTTTTCACACTCCCTCACTAATTAGGTAATCAATTCTTCCGTTAGGATCGGCAAAGAAATAAGAACCATCCAAATAAGTCACATCCATGTTGCCATAATCAAAATTGCTTTCTTCCCCAGCAAAATTTGTTTCTATCTTTGGGCCTGTTTGGTTTAAAAGAAAACCATGGTTTTATAAGCCCTTTTGGGCAAAATCTCGGTTTGGGGAAATTTTAAAACAAACAGCCATATTTATCTATAAGTGCTTTTGGGTAAAACTATGGTTTAAAACCATGGTTTTAAATAAACTACTGAAACTAGCTTTTGGAACAATAAAAGAGCTTATAGACTATCCAATTACTGTATTACCCCTATTTTTTCTTATACCCTCTCTCCTATTTTCTCTCTTTTTTCTAACCTCTCTCCTCTCTCCTATCTTCTCTCTCTTCTCCACCCTCTCTCCTCTCTCCTACTTTTAATCAAATAATACACTTTTTAGTAATTTACCAATATAAAAAGTCATTCTAAAAATAACTATCCAAACACTTATTTATTCAGAACTACTTTTTTTCCATAAGCTATCCAAAAGCCCCTTTTTTCCATAAATCCATTTTTAAAATCTTATCCAAACACACACTTTGGCTCTTTGCCTTTATTTTTATTTTTCCTTTTGAGCGATTATTGGTATAGTTCAACCAAATATCTTGGTGTACGATAAGCACGAGCCCAATGACCTTTGCCACCACAACGATGACATACATTTTCAATATAATTATCATTTCCACTAGTTTCATTTTTGTAGTTATCATCATTTTTTGCCCACCTCGAGTGGGAACCATGACCACGACCTCGTCTATGGCCACGACCACGTCTACATCAACATCCACATCCCCGACTATGGGATGATTCATTTGTTACTACATTCACTTCTGGGAATGCAGTAGAGCCAGTTGGATGAGATTCATGATTTCTCATTAGAAGCTCATTATTTTGTTCAGCTACCAAAAGGCAAGAAATCAGTTCAGAATACTTTTTAAAATCTTTTTCATGATATTGTTGCTACAAGAGCACATTGAATGCATGAAATGTGGAGAATGTTTTTTCTAACATGTCTTCATCAGTAATTTTCTCTCCACATAGTTTCAGTTGAGAACTAATTCTAAATAGTGAATAATTGTATTCACTGACTAATTTAAAATCTTACAAATGTAAATGCATCTAGTCATAATTAGCTTTTGGAAGAATCACAGTTTTCTGGTAGTCATACCTTTTTTTTTAGGTTGTTTTAAATAACAAGTGAGTCTTTGACAGTTAAATACTCAGTTTTTAGTCCTTCATCCAGGTGGTGGTAGAGAAAGATCATGGCCTTGCTTTGTCTTTGTTAGATTCCTGATTGCCTTTCTTGATAGTGTCTACTAAACCCATGAAATCTAGATGGATTTCTGCATCTAGTATCCAGGATAGATAATTCTTTTCAATAATGTCAAGAGCCAAAAACTCAAGTTTTGTAAGATTCGACATGATGATACTATCATAAAAGTATAACAAAAGTTAAATGGAGATCGAGATTAAGAAGATTGAGTAATTAGAAAATAATCAAATATGAAACTATAATTCAACATGAAAGTAATATAGAAACTCACCTTCTAATGATATATCTTATAATAATATTAATCTCTAGAGCAGTCATACTGATAACATATTGTAAAACTAGCAATAAGATTAGGAGGAGAGAAAAGATGAAGACAAGAAAATGAGAGAAGTATCTTGTATTCTTCTACTTGCTTTACAACACAAATGACATACCCTATTTATAGGTATAGTCTTACATGTAGGTTACATCCAAACTTGAATGACAAATAGTTGGCAATAAAATTCATGAATGACCTAGTGGAAGTTATAAGCTTAATGTAGTATTGAAGGAGTAATGGAATAGTGAAAGTTGAAGTTGAAGAGGAAGAGGATTAATGTAGTAGTGGAGGAGTAATAGAGTAGTGGAAGTTGAAGTTGAAGAGGAAGAGTGAGATGGACACCCATATTCTAATATTCATAACAAATTCCATATTTTAAACACCATATCTATCTATAATTCCATCTTCATGTCCTGTTTCCATTTCTATCAAAATTAATTCCAAGGTACCAAACCCCAGGGTATGTTTGGTAGTATAGAAGTAGAAGTAAAATCAAGTATTTTTTTGTTTGGTACAATAGAAATTATTTTTACTTTTACTTCTAATATTTTGTGCTATTTCAGTCTATCAAAAAAGCTAGAAAATGATATAGGAGAAATAGAAGTGAAATATTTTGTACTATTTTACCTCAAGTTATAAAATTTCTAAACAATTTTAATTTAACTCAAGTTATAAAAAATATTTTAGACCATTTTACTTAAATTATAAAAAAATATATTTATCAATACTATACTCATTTCTAATCTACTAAACAATCTTTTAAATATATTTTCAGCTTACTTCTATTTTCACTCCCATTATTATCAAATATTCTTCCATCAGACCAAACTACCAAACGTACAGCTAGTGTTTGCTCGTTCCTCTTCTTGCCAAGTGGTTATGGGTTCTTTCTTTCTTTTTAATAACTTTTTATTCTAGTATATCAGCATATGTTTCATTTTTTAAAAACATATCATTATCTTTTTTTTCAACTCAGCATTATGAGACACATCTATCTATTAGGGTAGACGAAAAATGAAGTAAAGTTAAAACACCTAACAAAAAGAAAAAAATGTAGATATTGTAAAACTAGCAATAAAATTAAGGAAAGAGAAAAGATGAAGACAAGAAAATAAGAAAAATATATTGTATTCTTCTACTTCCTTTATAATATAAATTACATGCCCTATTTATATGTATAGCCTTACATATATGTTACATCCAAACTTGAATGACAAATAGTAGGAAATAAAATTTGTGAATGACCTAGTGGAAGTTACAAGCTTAATGTAGTAGTAGATAAGTAATAGAGTAATGGAAGTTGAAGTTGAAGAGGAAGAGGGTTAATGTAATAGTGGAGGAGTAATAGAGTAGTGGAAGTTGAAGTTGAAGATAAAGAGGGAGATATATATCCACATTCTAATATTCATAATACTCCTCCTTGGATGTCCATTATTTAATAATGTGCTTCATTAAAAAACTTAAACTAGGAAAAACCTTGTGGAATAAAAACCTAGTGAAAGAAAAAGAGTACACAATTAATTGATATACTTATAGGTTGCCTCATTAAAAACCTTGCTAGGAAAACCTAGTGGGATAAAACCTCAGTCAAGTGAAAAAGAGTACAACGTGTATTGATTCCCCCTTTTTGCAAAGTCAATTGATATCTTTGAATCTTCCAAGTCCGATAACATGTACGAGCTTCTCAAATACTGTTGCCAGAAGTGACTTGGTGAACAAATTTGCTAGATTTTCTTTGGATCGAATTTGCTGGATATTAATCTCACCATTCTTTTGAAGATGATGTGTGAAAAAGAATTTTGGAAAAATATGTTTTGTCCTATCTCCTTTGATATACCCTTCTTTTAGTTGGGTAATACATGCAATATTATCCTCATATAGGACTATTGGGATCATTTTACTATATGACAATCCACAAGTAGTACGTATATGATGTATTATCAATCTTAACCATACACATTCTCGACTTGCTTCATATATCGCTAGTATTTTTGCATGATTAGATGATGTGGCTGATATGGTTTGTTTCGTTGATCGCCATGAAATAGCTGTACCATTATATGTGAACAAATAGTATGTTTGTAATCTATCAACATGTGGATCAGACAAAAATCCAGTATCAGCATAGCCAATAAAGTCAGTCTTGTGTTCATTCGAATAAAATAATTAGTACCCTTCAAGTAACGAAGAATGTGCTTAACCCCATTTCAATGTCTTCTTGTTGGTGAAGAACTATATCTTGCTAGTAAGTTAATAGCAAATGATGTATCCGGTCGTGTGTGACTAGCAAGATACAAAAGTGCACACATTGCACTAAGGTACGTCACTTTTTGGCCAAGTAGTTCTTTGTCACCTTCTTGAGGTCTAAAGGGATCTTTATTTTTCTCCAGGGATCTTACAATCATCGGAGTACATAATGAATGTGATTTATCCATATAGAAACATTTTAAGACTTTTTTCGTGTAAGGTTCTTGATACACAAAGGTCCTATTTTTCATATGTTCAATTTGTAGTCCAAGGCAAAAGTTTGTTCTTCCCAGGTCATTCATTTCAAACTCTTTCTTTAAGCAATTCACTGCTTTAGAAATCTCTTCAAGAGTTCCAATGATATTTATGTCATCGATATAAATAGCAATTATAGCAAATTCATTTTTAGATCTTTTTATAAAAATATATGGGCATATCTTATCATTCTTATATCCTTCTTTCAATAGATATTCACTAAGTCGATTATACCACATGCGCCCTTATTGCTTTAATCCATATAAAGACTTATTTAACTTAATTGAGTGTCATTTTTGAGAACTTGAATTGTATATTTTAGGCAACTCAAATCCATCAGGGAGACTCATATAAATATCATTGTCAAGTGAGCCATACAAATAGGCTGTAACAACATCCATTAGATGTAAATCAAGGCCTTCATTTACTACCAAACTACTTAGATATCGAAAAGTAGTTGCATCCACCACTGGTGAGTATATGTTTACAAAATCAATACTAGGTCTTTGTGTAAATCCTTGAGAAACAAGTTTTTCTTTGTATCTTACTACTTCACCATTTTCATTTTATTTTCGCACAAAAATCCATTTGTATCCAACTAGTTTCACATCTTCAGGTGTAAGAACCACAGGGCCAACAACTTTTCGCTTTTCTAATTATTTTAATTCTGCCACAATTTCATCTTTCCATTTTTTGCCAATCCTCTCTTTGTTTGCATTCCCTAATAGACCTTGGTTCATGATCCTTATCATTTATTACATCAAGCACTACATTATATGCAAAAATATCATCAACGTTGACTTCATCTCAATCCCATCGTATTCTATTGACAACATAATTTATTGAGATCTTCTTATTTTCACATATTTCAAGTACCTGAGTTTCTCTCAGAATTGAGATATTAGTGTTGTCAAATGACTCGTCTGGAGTCACTAAATTTTCTTGAATATTCTCTACTTGGCCATATATATTTGTAGCTCCTTTTTTTCTGAGAATTTTTATCTTTGAAATCGATGGGCCAGCCATGCTTTAAGCATGCTTTTGATTCATTTATAACAGGAGATTGTCCAATAGGGACATCAATTCTAATAGGAGTATTCGTAGTTGGAACATGTGACTTGGTTACTTTCTTGGGGTCAGTGAATGCGTTTGACAATTGATTAGCTAGACTCTTTAAATGAATTATCTTTGAACTTCTGGCTCACATTTTTTTATACAAGGATCAAGATGAGACAATGATAATTCATTCCAACTAACTTTATTTTCCAAATGCTTATTTTCTGCCCCTAATGTTGAAAAAATTGATTCGTTAAAATGACAATCAGCAAATCGAGTCGTAAATAAATCTCCTGTTGTTTGCTCTAAGTATTTTATTATAGTGCATGTTTGGTAAGCACAAAACCATGGTTTTAAAAGGGATTTTATCCCAAACTTTGGTTTGGAAAAATTTTAAAATAAACAACAATATTTGTCTAAAAGAGCTTTTGGACCAAACCATGGTTTAAAACCAAGGTTTTGGATAAGCTACTGAAACTAGCTTTGGAACAGTAAAAGAGCTTATGACTATCCAATTACTATTTTACCCTTATACTATCTCTCCTCTCTCATCTCTACCTACTCTCCTCTCTCCTCTCTCCTCTCTCTCTTCTCTCTTTTTCACCCTCTCTCTTCTCTTATCTCTCATACTTTTAATAAAGTTATACCTTTTTTGGTAATTTTTCAATTACAAAAGTCCTTTTAACAATAACTATCCAAACACTCATTTATTCAAAACCACTTTTTTTCATAAGTTCTTCTCCAAAAGCCCTTTTCTAAAAGCTATCCAAAAACCCTTTATTTTTAAGCCCTTTTCCAAACTCTTATCCAAACAGGCCCATAGAAGGAGATTCATATCCAACATATATTCCCATCATTCTTTGAGGACCCATTTTATTGCGTTGTGGTGGAGCAATCGGAACATATATCGCATATCCAAAAATTCTTAGATGAGAAATATTAGGTTCTTGACCAAAAACCATTTGTAAAGGGGAGGCCTTGAGATAACTAGTAAGATGAATTAACATAGATGCATACAAAATTGCATGTCCCCAAGTAGATATTGGGAGATTCAATTTCATAAGTAATGGTTTTGCAATCAACTGCAAACATTTAATGAATGATTCTACAAGTCCATTTTGTGTATGAATATATGCTATAGTATGTTCAACATCGATCCTTAGAGACATACAATATTCATTGAAAGCTTGTGAAGTAAATTCATTGGCATTATCTAGACATATTTTTTTAATGGGATAATCTAAAAAATATGCTCTCAATCTAATTAGTTGAGCAAGTAATATTGCAAATGCTAGGTTACAAGAAGATAATAAGCAAATATGCAATCATCTTGTCGATGCATCAATTAGAACCATAAAATATCTAAATAGTCTGCATGGTGGGTGTATTGGCCGACAAATATCTCTCTGTATACATTCTAGAAATATGAGAGACTCACTTTCTATTTTTACCGGTTATGGTCTAATAATTAGTTTCCCTTCAGAACATGCAACACATGAAAATATAGGATTGTGGAATTATTGTCCTTTCAACGAATATCCACATGAATTCTCAATTATTTTTCGCATCATTATTATCCTAGGATTGCCTAACTAGTCATGTCAAATATTATATTTATTCTCACTTACAAACTTCTGGTTTGCAATGGCATGTGTTTCAATTATACTAATAAATGTGTAGTATATGCCAGAGGAAAGAGCAGAAAATTTTTCCAGTGTGCATTTTTTACTAGAAATCATACATGTGATAACAAGATATTCATGATTTTCTTTATTTGTTGTTTCAATATGGTATCTATTTTTACGGATATCCTTGAAACTCAACAAATTCCTGTTAGATTTGGAGAAATAAAATGCACTATCAATGTATAATTGTGTTCCTCCAGGTAACAATATATTAGCTATTCCAGACCCATCAATCATCTTTATACTTCCATATATAGTCTAGACATTAGCTCCTCGCATCACTAAAGAAAAAAATATTTTGTATTTCTGAATATTGTATGAGTTGTTGCATTATCAACGAGACAAAAATTTTCCTTATTAATCTCAATGAGTGTTATTCTTCATTAATAGGAACATAACAAATGAAAACGAAACACAGAATTAATGAAAAAAATACTCATAATTTTATTTATTAGGAGAAATAACTTCATAATAAGTAAAAACTTTTTATTTATTGAGAGAAGTATAAACTTTATTATAGCAAAAGGAAAGCACACATAATAATAAAAGTTTAGTTTATGTTTTGGACACTCCCATCCCCAATTAGGTGATCAATTCTTCCATTAAGATTGGTAAAGAAATCAGCAACATCTTAATGAGGCACATTTATGTTGCCATAATCATAATAGTTTTCTTTACCACTACTAGAAAATAGGCTTTCTAAATCGGTTGAAAATGAGCTTTTACATCGGACCTTGGTCCAGTGTAGAAATAGCTCGTGTAGAAAGTATGATATTCTACACTGGTTGTATACGACCAGTGTAGAAAATTAGCTTTTTTAAACCAGTTGTATTAATAACCGGTTTAAAAAGTAATGTAAAAATAAAAAAAAATTAGAATCGAAAAACTCTAGGTTTAGATCAAAGAAGCTTCTAAACCAGTTTTCCCATTAACGCACTAAAATTCTTTCCTTCTTCGTCACAAATCTGAAAGAGGAGGAGAGTGATGAAGAAAAATAGGTACCTGTAAAACGCAAGCAGAGAAAAAAAAGAGGAAAAAAGAAAAACCCAGAGAACCCAGAAATAAAAGAAATAAAAACTCAGATATATACACAAACAAAAATCCATAAACGCCGTCATCTAATTAAAGACATCACAAAAATATCGTCACAATTCCTTCGGGTTACCTACTCAAAAGTAAATAGAAATATATTTAAATAGAACCCAGAAATGAATGAAACGAAAACCTAAATATATACACATAAACAAAAACCTAAAAACGACGCCACCTAATTGAAGATATCACATAAACGCCGTCACAATTCCTTCGACTTACCTAGTCAAAAGTGAACAGAAATATATTTAAACAAAACCCAGAAACAAAGAAACAGACACCACCATAGCAGATTTGGGTCTTCTTCTTTGGCGAGTTTTAGAGGCGAGAACGACAGACTTTAACAATAGAGAATGACTAGCACATGTATGGGTTATCACATATCTAGGTCTTCTTCTTCGACGAGTTTTAGACGGTGTGTTACGAAGGCAGAGCTTCCTGTCACCATATGTTCTCCCTTATCTGGTTTTTTCCAAGGACAACGATATGATTTGTGAAGATAGGGAAGCGCAAAAAACTAAGACTTTTTATTAGATTTTTTAATAGCAAGGACATTCTACACCGGATGTCATTCCATCAGGTGTAGAATATTTTATCCTTATTTACAAAAATGCTATCGCTCATTTTTTTTACACCGGTCATGTGTACATCAGGTGTAGAATGTTTTACCCTTATTTACAAAAATACCACCGCTAATTTCTTTTACACCAGTCATGTGTTACATCAGGTGTAGAATGTTTTACCCTTATTTAAAAAAATACCACCGCTCATTTCTTTTACACCGGTCATGTATACATCAAGTGCAGAATATTTTATCCTTATTTACAAAAATGACACCGCTCATTTCTTTTACACCGGTCATGTGTTACATCAGGTCTAGAATGTCTTATCCTTATTTACAAAAATGCCACTGCTCATTTCTTTTGCACCCGTCATGTGTACATCAGGTGTAGAATATTTTACCCTTATTTATAAAAATACCACGGTTCATTTTTTTCACACCGGTCATGTATACATCAGGTGTAAATATTTTACCCTTATTTATAAAAATATCACCAGTCATTTTTTTTAAATCGTTTTTGTTAGAACCGGTTTAAAAATGGGGCTTTAGAAAGTCTATTTTGTAGTAGTGTACCAACAAAATTTATTTCTATCTTTGGCTATTTGCCTTTATTTTTATTTTTATTTTTAAGCGATTATTAGTATAGTTCAACCAATTAGAAGTTAAAGTTGAAGAAGGAAATGATCATGCACATTCTAATATTTACAATGGTCCATACCTTATCCAAACTTCTTGAAAACTATAAGAACTAAAAACTTTGGCCTTATTTGATTTCCTATTTCTAAAACAATTTTTTGTTTTTAATTAATAATCTATTTTAAAAAAATAAAATATAAAAACTTTTATATTTTTTCCTTTAAAATTTTTATTTTATAAAATTGGGTGATAAGAGGAGAGTTTGTCTTCCTTCAACGTTTGATAGCTTGAGCTCTCGCCATTCTCCAATCTTAATCTACTCGCCATGTCTACCCTTTAGTCTGTGAGTGTTCGGTGTTTGTCAAAATCTGCTCACCATCACTACTCTGCAATCTGGGAATGCTTAATACTTGCCAAAATCTACTCGTCGTCTCCACTCTTCAATCTGTGAGTGCTTGATGCTTGTCGAGGTTGATTTTATGAACCATTATTTTAAACAAGTTTTTATATTTTTTCTCAAATATGATTTTTTAAAACAATAATCCAAAATGTTTTTTTTTTATTTTTTTCTCAAGACTACTTGCAAAAAAATCAATTTTATAAAACTATTCTAAGAAAAAGAATTAAAAACAGAATCAAACAAGGCCTTAATTTTTCCTAAATTTTTTATCTATGCAAACCTGGCTTGAAGCCAAAACTTGGTTCAATGAATGCCAACCGAGGGAAATCCAAACAAAATATCTTTCTGGTAAACCGGGTTTCGTTTAAACTGCGTTTTGGAAGCCTTCAACGCAGAACAAACTAGAGCCCCTCACAAGTCAATCCACCCTTTGATTTCTCTCTCATCATCAAGCTCTTTCTGCGTTTCTCAAGCGTTGCTCATCTCCTCTGCGCCGTCAGTCTCCCTTTGTGCAGCTTCAACTCGCCGAAGAGTCCTTCTGATAATAGAGACCCTTGAATTTTAATGGCAATTGGGCTAATCATTTTCTCACTGTTCACTGCTGTATTAGCCTTAATTCTGCGATTCACTTTCCTTTTAATCAATTGTAGAAGGAACAGAAGTAAAGCTGTCGGCTTCTTCCACCCCTATACGAATGATGGCGGCGGCGGGGAAAGGGTGCTATGGTGTGCCGTCAGAGCCTTGCAAGAAGAAAGTCCTGAACTAAATTGCGTCGTTTATACCGGAGATCACGACGCCACGCCACAGAGCTTGATTGGTCGAGCCCTCGATCGCTTTGGGGTCAAGCTTCTCTTTCCTCCAAAGGTTAGTTTTCCTTGTTTTTTTGGATCGTATTGTTGCGTTCCGTAATTCACTTGGAGAACACCCGCCTATGCGTTTTAAATTTCCTCCATGCTTTATTTGCTTTACATGGTAGAATAATAATGGGAAGAAGATTTACGCTTTTCATTTTGCGGCAATAAGCAGAAGTAATTCAGGTTTAGGGAGAGTGTGACTTTGTCTACCATGTACTACTTCCATTTTAAAACATCAATAGTCTCGGGCCTTTTTAGATCAAAGATGGATTTCGTTTGAAATAATGGAAGCCATCATTCTATGAATTTTACCCGTGACAAGATACATGTGATGATTATTTGATGAGATGAAGTGATTAAGTTTTTCAATGGTAAATAGTGCTATTTACTTTTGGTTTGTATGGTACTAGAGCCTAATTAGTTTGTTAAACAGTTCTCTTTATTTTGTTATCCTCATTTCTTAGGTGGTGCATTTGCACAAAAGGAAATGGATTGAAGAAACCACTTACCCTCGCTTTACTATGATTGGCCAAAGTCTGGGTTCTATTTATCTCGCTTGGGAAGCTTTGTGCAATTTTACCCCGTCATATTATCTAGACACAAGTGGATATGCTTTTACATATCCACTTGCTCGGATGTTTGGGTGCAAAGTTATCTGCTACACACATTATCCTACTATCAGTACTGACATGCTATCTCGTGTTCGTCATCGCAACATGATGTATAACAATGATGCCTTAATTACAAAGAGGTTTGACAATGAGTTTGTTTATACTTCCCATTTTTTTTCCTTTATTTTTCTTTAAAAAAATTAATTACTCCCTCCGTTCCTAATTATAAGACTTAGATTGGTTGTTGGGTTTGTTCTTACATATAAGATCACAATCCACTTTGTCCCCCCTATATGATTACATATATTAAAGGTATCTATCAAAAGTAGTTCAAATGCACATAATTAGAGGGAGTATTATAGGGACCAACACATAATAACTACAATTAACTAATTTATTTAACTTCCTTAATCTGTCCAAATAGTTGAGTAGATCTTATAATTAGGAACGGAGGTATTATTATAGTTGCTCCAGTCCTCTTCTAAACCTGGAAAATGACGGTAATTGTCCTGCTTTTAATAAATTAGAATACACATAGGTACTGGCAAAATGGAGAGTTAGATGAGAGTTGGGAGGGAAGGTCTTCAAAAGTTGCTGCATTTAATTCTCCTGTTCAGCATTAGTTTTTATATAATTTAATCATATCATATCTGTTTGTCTTACATGAAACTTTTATGTGGAAGTACACCTCCAGTGTTGATTCTTTTGCTCTTGCTTTCCCCTTCATCACATACAGACAGCTATACAATTATATGAACTAAATCCTTGGGTATTATCAGTGTCTAGAATTTAGCAACTTCATGGTTTCCCTTAATTTTGGGATTTACTGAAGCTGTTGAGTTATAATCTTTGAACTAATATAATTTGTTGGAACTAATCTTTTATGAAATTAGATAATTTGTTGGAACTAATCTTTCATAAAATTAGAGAATTTCATGTTATCAAATTTTCACCTGTTTGGAGGCTAACAATATTTTTCTTGCAGTATTTGGTTTTCTTGGTGCAAATTGTTCTATTATACATTGTTCAGCTGGATGTATGGGTTTGTTGGATCTTTTGCACATCTAGCTATGGTAAACTCTTCATGGACCCAATCTCATATTGAAAAGCTTTGGGGAATTTCAGACCGCATTAAAAGAGTATATCCTCCTTGTGATACTTCAGGACTTCAGGTTTGTGATTTTGCCATTTCTTGTCTTCTCAAACACTGTTGGTCTATAGTCATTTTCCTCCTCCTTCCCTATCTTGCTATGTGTCAAACTGGACAACTAGCTTGGATTGCAATTTGCAATATGTTTGGGCCAATGTTCCTTTCTCCTTTGTTGCCTCCTTGAGGAATATTTTTACAATTTTTTAAAAGCTCCTTGCATGTTCTCTCAATTTTAGATTCTATCTTATCATTTAGTAATTCTCTTGCCTATGGTAATATCAGCTTAATCGCTTATCACCAAGACAGTATGAGACGTTTTACTCATTGTTTCTAAGCAATTTGAACAGGTGCTTCCTTTGGAGAGACCAGCTGAAAATCCAGTAATAATATCTGTTGCACAATTTCGACCAGAGAAGGTGGGTATATACATAATAACCTTGTGAGTGGGAGGAGCAACTGATTTTGGTAGCTCATTGTTGGGCCTTTATTGATTATAGGAAGTTTATATATTTCCTTTTTATCTTAGGCTCACAGTCTTCAACTTGAAGCCTTTTCAGCTGCCACTAAAAGACTAGATTATAGCATGCCAAAACCTAAGCTCCAGCTTGTCGGTAGCTGTAGAAATAACTCAGATGAGGAACGACTTCAAATGTTAAAAGAGAAAGCAATTGAGCTAAATGTGGACAAGCAAGTGGAATTTTACAAGAATCTAACATACAGGTTAGCACACATGGTTTTATTTCCCGATAATTATTCCTCTTCTTCTAAAATGATAAAATTTCTCCTGAAGAATAAAAATTACTGTTCCTTTAGAATGCATGTCTTGGTCAATGCATGATGCATCTGGTCCAACAACGTTTCTATTTTCTTTTCTATATTGGAATTTACATTATATTAATTGCTGTTATTTTTGTCTAGTTCATTATAAAGCAGAATTGCTGAATGCATTGTTTCCTGTAATCTAATTATCACTTTATTAGTGGCAGTAGATATAGAATGCTATTTAACGTTAAAATTTCTGTCTGTTGGAGCTGATACCTATAATAAGGAAATAAGGCAAGGTTTTTGGCCAACATATATATATATATATATATATATATATATATATATAATAAGGCAAGTGGTGTTAGATACCTCGTCATTTGGTTAAAGGGATTTCACTTGGATAACCTTTTGTCATAATTTGTCTCTGCGGAAAGCTAGGTCTTTCAATCATGTTTTCTTTAAACAAGAAGCCGTTGGTTACAAAAATTGTTGTGGGATAGCTGAACCCTTAATAAACTAATTCAGATGCTTTTAAATCCTCTTTGATAAAGTGATCCTTTGAGGAAGTTAATTCTTTTCCTTTATTTTAACAGCCATAAAGTTCCATATCATTCCCTACTTATTGTCATTTTGGTTTTCTAACATTTAAACATTGCTGAAATGTGTAGGAAAAAATTGCAAAACTTTTTTGTTTTTTATTTTTGGGTTAGGGAGGGGATTGAAAGGATAAACAAAGTTGCTTGAAACTCGACGGGAGCTGTATTATTCATAACTTACGATAATGAAACTCTTTTATTGATCTTATATTTTATAGTGCTTCAACCCTATCAATTATAATATTGATCTGGCATATGATTGAAACCATAAATGCTTATGTCCTGCACCTCAAATTCAATCATAAGCTTATGTCCTATATACTTTCTCTTGAGTCTCATTTATCATAAAATCTCTTGATTGTGAAAACTTCTATCATTTAATCATTTGACCGATTTAAGTCAGAAAATCTCTAAATATACATTATGCAAACAAGCAGGGATTTGGTTGGACGTTTAGCAAGTGCTGTTGCTGGCATCCATTCCATGACAGATGAGCATTTTGGCATAAGTGTTGTAGAATATATGGCTGCTGGTGCCATCCCAATTGGTGGGTTGATACATGATTCCGCATTTGGATAACAAATCTCTTGTCTATTTATTTATTTATTTATTTTTATCTCTAATGAAAGTATCCACATTTATTGAGTTTAGAATGTTTTTCCCCTTCTTCCAGCTCATAATTCTGCTGGCCCAAAAATGGACATTGTATTAGACGAAGATGGACAGAAAACAGGATTTCTTGCCTGCACTATTGACGAATATGCAGATGCTATTTTGGCAATTGTAACGATGTCAGAGATGGAGAGGCTTAAGATGGCCGCTGCTGCAAGGACACGAGCGAGTAGGTTTTCTGAGCAGAGATTCTACGAAGATTTCAAAGCTACAGTACGCCCTATTCTCTGTCATACATCTAAATGATGATCTACCAACTAACCAACACTATTCTAACTTAAAGTGACGATTTCCTGTTGTATTGACCAATTTTTTTCTGCTACAAATATAGTTACACTTTGATTTCTATTTCTTTTCCTAGTTGAAGTTATTTTATTGCTTTTATATGAAATACTACTATGGTCTTATATATAAATTACTTGTACCTCATTCTTACATACCAAGAAATGCATTAAATTGATAAAAATTTTCACATTTGTCCTTATTAAAGAAGGGTTATTCAAGAAAAAGATCATTAATTGCTCTATTAGTGACTTATATTCAATAAGGGTAAAATTAGAAAAATATCATTAATTACCCTATAAGTGACTTATATTTAGGACCAATTTTTTCTCTTAGAAGTGATGATTTATATATAGGATTAGAGTGGTAGTAAATATGGAGAGTCATGTTGGTAGTTGGATTGTATCTCAGGAAGTGGTTATATTGTAGTATACGTTGCTTTCTTTTAAGGCATATTAGTTCAATTGTAATTGCCCAATCTTGTTCTCCAATTTTTGATGCTCCTGATTATAAAAAGTTGCAAAGTAGGACTGGTTTTAATTAACCATTTCCAAGATCATAAGGGAGATGGTAACTTTAGGGACAAGAAGAGTGCTGCTTTTTTTTTTTTTTTGGTTGCCCACCCGGTTCACCGGAGCTTTGTCCCGATTACATCCGGATCCGACCCGCATCGCGCACCTGGCTATGGTGGGTGAGTCTCCCAACGGGGATTTTCTGCGTACGCCAAGGCTCGAACTCGAGACCTTGCTTAAGCGATACCGAGCCGCTTACCACTCGGACCAACCCCCGTTGGTAAGAAGAGTGCTGCTAAATATCTTGTACTCCCTCTGTCTCTATTTATAAGATCTCATTTTTTGAATTGGCCCGTCCCCTTTTATAAGGTTCTCTTTAGATTTATCTGAACATTAAATATATCTTTACCTATTTTACCTTTAATTAATATACTCTTTCTTATTATCTTTTTCCTATATATTCTCTGCTTCTTCTTTTTTTCACTCTCACTTACCCACTTATAAATAATAGCATATTCTTAAAAAATAAATATTTTTTTTACATATTTATTGCTTTTAACTAGTTTTAACGGGTTTTTTTGGAACAATGTAATTTGGTTAAAAAGATTGGACAGATGGAGTATTTAATTATGAAGAATATAAAAAAAAGTATGAAGAATATAAACATGTTTCCCTTGTATTATTATATTGCAGAGATTTTGAAGAGAGTAACTTATTAACATTCATGATATTGATTTAGTAAAATTGGGTAACTATTAGTTACATTGACAAACAATTTTGTTATCTTATTATGACCAGTTCGTAAAAGATATTAAGTAAAAGGCAAATTTGGTGGTGCCAGAAAATCCTAACAAGCCATTTGCTATCTATGGTTAATCTCAATCATCCCCTGCTTTTTGTTCTGGGTTGTTCGGTTATTTTATTGAACTTTCTTAGAAGTTAACTTCCTTTGAGGTTCCTAAGTGGTTGTTTGTTTCATTTATTTTTAAGTTTCTGGGAAGTTTAATTATATTTTAAATAAATATATTATTTTACTATTTTTTATGTTAAAGACAAAATGTCCTTTTAATTGAATGATTACTTGTTATTTTTACAAAATTTTAATGTTAAGTTTGTAAATATGCAATAAATAATAGGAAGTATTAACATAGAATTAGTCTAGTGATTCATTAGATTTTTCAAGTTTTTGAGTTCGATTCCTAAAAGAGAAACTTATGTTGGGAAGGACAACCATGAATCATAAAATTGGATGTCTAGTAAGGATCTAGTAAAAAGTATAAAAAAAACTAAATATTAAGAAATGTTATGAATATTAGAATATAGATGTCCATCTCCATCTCCCTCTACCTCTTCAAATTTTCTAAATTATTATTCCTCCATTAATTACTAGACTCTTCATTACTCCTCCATTAATTATTAGACTCTTCATTATTCCTCCATTAATTACTAGACTCTTCATCTTCAACTTGTATACCTATAAATAGGGCATGCCATTTGTGTTGTAAGGTTAAGGAGAAAGAATATAATATATACTTCTCTCATTTTCTTGTCTCCATATTTTCTCTCTTTCTAATCTTATTGCTAGTTTTATAACACGTTATCAGCACGACTGCTCTAGCCAACTGATATTATTGTAAAATCTATCATTGGAAGGTGAGTTTCTATATTACTTTCATGTTAAATTGTAGTTTCATGTTTGACTATTTTCTAATTACTCAACCTTCTTAATCTAAATCTCCATTTAACTTTTGTTACATTTTATGATAGTATCATCATGTCGAATCTTACAAAACTTGAGTTTGTGGCTCTTGACATTATTGGAAAGAACTATCTATCTTGGATACTAGATGCAGAAATCCATCTAGATGCTATGGGTTTAGGAGACACTATCAAGGATGGCAATTAGGAATCTAACAAAGACAAAGCAAAAGCCATGATCTTTCTCCGCCACCACCTAGATGAAGGACTAAAAACTGAGTATTTAACTGTCAAGGACCCACTTGTTCTTTGGAACAACATAAAAGAAATGTATGACCACCAGAAAACTGTGATTCTTCTAAAAGCTCGTTATGACTGAATGCATTTACGTCTGCAAGATTTTAAATGAGTCAGTGAATATAATTATGCACTATTTAGAATTAGTTCTCAACTGAAACTATGTGGAGAGAAAATTACTGATGATGACATGTTAGAAAGAACATTCTCCACATTTCATGCATCTAATGTGCTCTTGCAACAACAATATCGTGAAAAATATTTCAAAAAGTATTCTGAACTGATTTCTTGCCTTTTGGTGGCTGAACAAAATAATGAGCTTTTAATGAGGAATCATGAATCCCGTCCAACTGGCTCTACTGCATTCCCAGAAGTGAATGTAGTAACAAATGAATCATCCCGTGGCTATATATGAGGCCGTGGTCATGGTCGTGGTTCCCACTCGAGGTGGGCGAACAATGATGATAACCACAAAAAGGAAACTAGTGGGAATGATAATTATATTGAAAATTTATGTCATCGTTGTGGTGGCAAAGGTCATTGGGCTCGTACTTGTCGTACACTAAGATATTTGGTTGAATTATATCAAAAATCGCTCAAAAAGAAAAATAAAAATAAAGGCAAAGAGCCAAAGATAGAAATAAATTTTGTTGGGGAAGAAAGCGATTCTGATTATGGCAACATGGATGTGACTCATTTAGATGTTGCTGATTCCTTTGTCGATCCTAACGGAATAATTGATCACCTAATCGGTGATGGGAGTATCTAACAAACAAACTAATTTTTTATGATTATGTGTTTTCTTTTTGATATAATGAACTTATTTCTCTCAATAAATAAAATTATGAGTATTTCTTTTCATTAATTCTTTTGTGTTTCTTTTGCTATGTTCCTGTTATATGAAGAATGGCACTCATTGACATTAATAAAGAAGATTTGTGTCTCGTTGATAGTGCAACAACTCATACAATATTCAGAAATGCAAAATATTTTTCATTTTTGGTAATGCGAGAAGCCAATGTCCAGACCATATCTGGAAGTATAAAGATGATTGAGGGGTTTGGAAGAGCTAATATATTGTTACCTGGAGGAACACAATTATACATTGATAGTGCATTTTATTCCTGCAAATCTAACAGGAATTTGTTGAGTTTCAAGGATATCCGTAGAAATGGATACCATATTGAAACAACAAATAGAGAAAACCATGAATATCTTGTTATCACATATATTATTTCTGGTAAAAAATGCACACTGGAAAAATTCTCTGTTCTTTCTTCTGGAATGTATTACACATTTATTAGTACAATTGAAACACATGCTATTGCAAACCAGAAGTTTATAAGTGGGAATAAATTTAATATTTGGCATGACCGGTTAGGCCATCCTGGGACAATAATGATGCGAAGAATAATTGAGAATTCATGTGGACATTCGTTGGGAAAAGAATCAACTCCACAATCCCATATTTTCTCATGTGCTGCATGTTCTGAAGGAAAATTAATTATTAGACCCTCATTGATAAAAATAGAAAGTGAGTCTCTCACTTTTCTAGAACGTATACAGGGAGCTATTTGTAGGCTAATACACCCACCATGTGGACCATTTAGATATTTTATGGTTCTAATTGATGCATCAACAAGATGATCACATGTTTGCTTATTATCTTCTCGTAACCTGGCGTTTACGAGATTACTTGCTCGACTAATTAGATTGAGAGCACATTTTTCAGATTATCCTATTAAGAAAATGCGTCTAGATAATACTGGTGAATTTACTTCACAAGCTTTCAATGAGTATTGTATGTCTCTAGGAATCGATGTTGAACATCCTGTAGCACATGTTCATACACAAAATGGTCTTGCAGAATCATTAATTAAACGTTTGCAGTTGATTGCAAGACCATTGCTTATGAAATCAAATCTCCCAATATCTACTTGGGGACATACAATTTTACATACAGCGATGTTAATTCGTATCAGGTCAACTAGTTATCTTAAGATCTCCCCTTTACAAATGGTTTTGGTCAGGAACCAAATATTTTCCATCTAAAAACTTTTGGATGTGCGGTATATGTTCCGATTGCTCCCCCACAACGTACTAAAATGGGTCCTCAAAGAAGGATAGAAATATATGTTGGATATGAATCTCCTTCTATAATAAAATATTTAGAGCCAACAACAGGAGATTTATTTACGGTTCGATTTGCTGATTGTCATTTTGACGAATCAAATTTTTCAACATTAGGGGGAGAAAATAAACAGCTGAAAAATAAAGTTAGTTGGAATGAATTATCATTATCTTATCTTGATCCTCGTACAAAATAATGTGAGCTAGAAGTTCAAAAGCTAATTCATTTATAGAGTTTAGCCAATCAATTGCCAGACGCATTCACTAACCCCAAGAAAGTGACCAAGTCACATGTTCCAGCTGCGAATGCTCCTATTAGAATTGATGTCCCTATTGGACAATCTACTGATACAAATGGATCAAAAGCACACTTGAAGTGTGGCAGGCCCATCGGTTCCAAAAATAAAAATCCTCGAAAAAGAAAAGGATCTATAAATATAGATGGCCAGGTGGATATTCAACAAAATTTAGTGACTCCAGAAGAGTCATTTGACAACACTAATGTCTCAATTTCGAGAGACATTCAGGTACCTGAAATATATGAAAATAATGAGATCTCAATAAATTATGTTGTCAATAGAATACGATGGGATCGAGATAAAGTCAACGTTGACGATTTTTTTGCATATAATGTAGCGTTTGATATAATAAATGATGATGAGGATCATGAACCAAGATCTATTAGCGAATGCAAACAAATAGATGATTGGTCAAAATGGAAAGACGCAATTGAGGCTGAATTAAAATCATTAGAAAAACAAAAAAATTTTGACCCTGTGGTTCTTACACCTGAAGATGTAAAACCAGTTGGATATAAATGGGTTTTTGTGAGAAAACGAAATGAAAATGGTGAAGTAGTAAGATATAAAGTACGACTTGTTGCTCAAGGATTTACACAAAGACTTGGTATTGATTTTATAGAAACATACTCACTAGTGGTGGATGCAACTACTTTTCGATATCTAATTATTCTGGCAGTAAAAGAAGGCCTCGATTTGCGTCTAATGGATGTTGTTACAGCCTATTTGTATGGCTCACTTGACAATGATATTTATATAAGTCTCCCTGATAGATTTGAGTTACCAAAAATATATAATTCAAGTTCTCGAGAACGGTACTCAATTAAGTTAAATAAATCTTTATATGGATTAAAGCAATCAGGGCGCATGTGGTATAATCGACTTAATGAATATCTATTGAAAGAAGGATATAAGAATGATCAGATATAGCCATGCATTTTTATAAAAAGATCTGGAAATGAATTTGCTATAATTGCTATTTATGTCGATGACATAAATATCATTGGAACTTCTAAAGAGATTTTCAAAGCGGTAAATTGCTTAAAGAAAGAGTTTGAAATGAAGGACCTGGGAAGAACAAAATTTTGCCTTGGACTACAAATTGAACATCTGAAAAATAGGATCTTCGTGTGTCAAGAAACTTACACGAGAAAAGTCTTAAAACTTTTTTATATGGATAAATCACATCCATTATGCACTCCGATGATTGTAAGATCTTTGGAGAAAGACAAATATCCCTTTATACCTCAAGAAGGTGATGAAGAACTACTTAGCCCAAAATGCCTTATCTTAGTGCAATTGGTGCGCTTGTGTATCTTGCTAGTCACACACGACCAGATATATCATTTGCTGTTAATTTTTTAGCAAGATATAGTTCTTCACCAACACGAAGACATTGGAATGGGGTTAAGCACATTCTTCGTTACTTGAATGGTATTATGGATATAGGATTATTTTATTCAAATGAACATAAGACTGACTTTGTCGGATATGCTGATGCTGGATTTCAGTCTGATTCACATGTTGGTAGATCGCAAACAGGCTATTTGTTCACATGTAATGGTACAGCTATTTCATAGCGATCAATGAAACAAACCATATCAGCCACATCATCTAATCATGCAGAAATAATAGCGATACATGAAGCAAGTCGAGAATGTGTATGGTTAAGATTGATAATACATCATATACGTACTACTTGTGGATTGTCATCTAGTAAAATGATCCCAACAATTCTATATGAAGCTAATACTTCATGTATTACCCAACTAAAAAAATGGTACATCAAAGGAGACAGGACAAAACATATTTCTCCAAAATTCTTTTTCACACATGATCTTCAAAAGAATGGTGAGATTAATATTCAGCAAATCCGGTCTAAAGAAAATCTAGCAGATTTGTTCACTAAGTCACTTCCAGCAACAATATTTAAGAAACTCATACATGATATCGGACTTCGCAGATTCAGAGATATCAATTGACGTTACAAAAAGGGGGAGTCGATACATGCTGTACTCTTTTTCTCTTGTCTGAGGTTTTGTCCTACTGGGTTTTCCTAGCAAGGTTTTTAATGAGGCAGCTCTGTAAGTGTATCAATTAATTGTGTACTCTTTTTCTTTTACTAGGTTTTTATCCCACAAGGTTTTTTCTAATTAAAGTTTTTTAATGAGGCACATTATTAAAGAATGGACATCTAAGGGGGAGTGTTATAAATATTAGAATATAGATGTCCATCTCCATCTCCCCTACCTCTTCAAATTCTCTAGGTCATTATTCCTCCATTAATTACTAGACTTTCATTACTCCTCCATTAATTACTAGACTCTTCATTATTCCTCCATTAATTACTAGACTCTTCATCTTCAACTTCTATGCCTATAAATAAGGCATGCCATTTGTGTTGTAAGATTAAGGAGAAAGAATATAATATATACTTCTCTCATTTTCTTGTCTCAATATTTTTTCTCTTTCTAATCTTATTGCTAGTTTTATAATAGGAAAGTAAAAGTTACCTGGATTATGCTTAGTAAGTTACTTTATGTTTCCCCCCCCCCCCCCCCTAATATTAAGTTTCTTAATTGCGAGGGAAGAATGAGGCTTAACTTCCTGAAAAATTAAGCATTTTCGGAAACCAAGCATGGTGGATGTCTTTTTCCCTTAAAATAATTTCACTCTCTCTCTCTCTCTACTTACACTCAACCAAGAGACCTTTTAAATTTATAGGTTTTCTGAGAATATATATATATATTGATTGTGGACCCAATAGGAACTTGTCCTCCAAAACCCAGAAATATAAATTGATTAGCAAATGCAGAAGTGATTGAAACAATAAAAATAAAAATAAGAGAGAGAGGAAAGATTTTGGGATAAAAAACCTAATGAACACGTATTCTAGAAAATACTGAGTATACGAAACTCAGCATCAAAAGAAAATAATGGCTCAAGAACTCTAAGAATAATAACACAAAAGTAGATTAACCTCTTGTGTCATGTATTATTCTATCAAGAATACATAACCGACAAGTAAATGCTTGTTAAAAGAATTTTTTTATTCATAAATTCATGATTTGATCCCTTCCTAATCAAATACAATAGTGTTTTTAAATAGATAAATTTACTAATCTTAAAGACTCTAAAAAATTAAATAAAATATTTTAGAATATTCTAGAGATAATTTGCCATTTTAAATTAAGGATATAATAATAAGATATTAAATAATATCTTAGTAATTCCTATTTGGCAACTCATATATCTAGAATAATCTAAACTACTAATAAATTTAAAAGATCGTTAGGATAATTCAAAATATCTAAAAGATTTATTATATTTTCTTAATAATCTAATAAATAAAAATTGATTCTTAAATAATAAAATTATATAGAAAATGACTTACAATCCTTTTTAAAGAGGATCTTTTATTTCTCTTTATCTATGTGCACCTCCAGGTTCGTATCATATTTGCAAGTCTTAGAACGTATCCCGGTAAGTTGCACTGACATTAATATTATATATTTAAATTTAAAAAATTGTATAACATTTGTTTATTTATTAAAATGAAAAGGATATGAAATAACTAAAAAGTAATATAAAATTTCTAAGTTGCGATAAATATAATTTGATATAGAAAAAATCATTAAATTTAATATACTATGAAAAAAAATGTTATTAGGATTAAATTTTAGATATAAATAAATAAATATTCTTGGAAGTATTAATGGTATTATTTTTATCTACTACCTTGGTGAAATCCAAATCTTAGTTGTAAGAGTATTTTTTATGATTATGCATTGCTGTCAGTAAAATATTTTTTTCTTGAGATGATATTTAGTGTGATTATTATATAGCACATAACGCATACATGATTAAGTTTTACACTCTTGATTTCCATTGAAAAAGAATAAGGCACTCTTACACCAAAAAAAAAAAAAAGGAAATAAGGCGCCTTAGAAAGATCATGAATAGTGATATAACTTGTTTTAATCAAATTAAGATGAATATAACTGTATTTTTTTCCCGACTTTGTAGAATATCAGAAATTATAGGTGATCAGTGTTCTTAAACCTACTCGACATGTATTAATGGATGAGTAAGTTGTAGTCTTGTCCCATATACTTACCATGTGAAAAATGGGATTGTTTGGTTTGAGTTTATCCGAAGGAGACATAAATTGATTTTTAATATACTCATCCAATCCTTAATTATAAAATTAATTTTAATTTTAAATATAAGATTTATTTTTTATATTTATCATTTTTTTAAAATTACTCTTATTAATACTCTATCAATAATAATCAAATAAGAGATAAATAGAGAGAGTTAAAAAAAATTATTAAGGTATTTTAAAAAAAATATGATATTATAACTAACTTAATTATTTTAATTTAATTAAATTAGTTAAATAAATTATATATTAAAAAACGAATAAATAGTTTTAAAAGTAATTGTTCTCCTCCAAGGTAAGCTATTTAAGCGTTTGAGTGGCATGGCAATGTGGTGGGGGCATTTTGAGCAATTCATTTGCATTCATATGTACCTTACTTAGGTCCTTAAAATGAATTCAAGTCCTTTTGAGTAGACTTTTCAGCAATTTTTTGTTTGAAAAAATGGACATAGGTTATGTAAAATTGTAAATATGCAATCTCAAATTTTCTCCCCTGTTGTGCCGGCCAAAAGAAAATTTCAAGTTCCGTAAGGATGTCGAGATCTGCTTGCCTTGTTCCTGCTTCTTTTTGTTCTTTTGGAACTTTTATATTTGAGGAAAGGTGTTTTTAGTACTCTAAATTAATTGTAGAGGTATAATTAATATCATAAAATATTTAATAATATAATTAATACTTTAAATTAATTTTAAAAATATAATTAACACTCTAAAATATTTAAATTAGTATAATTTTATCATTTAGCTAATAAAAATACTAACTTTCATTTGATACATGCTATATAAATTTTTATTTTGGCATATTATTATTTAAAAAGCTACATGTGTAATATTATTTTAATAAATTACACTCAATAAATTATAACATTTCTCGATCTTCATATATAAATTCTATACAATATTAATTTTAAAATTTATTCAATATTTTTATTTAAAAAAGATGATATATGTGATTTTTTAAATAATAATGTGTCAAAATAAAAAACTCACGTGACATAGATCGGACATAAATACATGTTTATATTATAGAAATTGTGAAATTATATTAATTTAAATATTATAGGATGTTACTCATATTTCTAAAATTAGTTAATAGTATTAATTATATTTTTAAATATTTTAAAGTATTAATTATTATTCTAAAATTAATTTGAATACTAGATATACTTTTATCTTTTATTTTTTAACGCAATATTATTACTTTCATTAAAAAAAGAAAAAAAAAAAGAAGGCTATTTGCCTTTTTGCGGTGATCCAACTATTATTTTTTAAAGTAAATTAAATATGACCTCTTTTATGATTTTATCATCTGTATTTTTTCTAAGATTTTTTTCCTTTTAAATTTGCTGGTGAACAAGGTCGAAACTGAGCTCTACCTCATCTGAAAACGCTGCCTCTCGTCCGAAACCATCTATGTGACGCCGTTGACCGCCCTTAGCCGCTTCATCCCGCTTTTCTCTTAATCTCAGAAGAATATCTTATATCAGTTGCGTTATTGTTTTTCTGTTTCTCTTAATCTCTCTTCCTCATTTTCGTATACAACAAGGTCTGTTGGAGAAGGGTAAGTATCCTCCTTCATTCTTCCATTTTCCTCCTATTTTTTCTTAGAGACTGATTCCTGTCACTATTTTGGCTGGAGAAGTGTTTAATAAATAGCAGTGTATGGGTATGCGCAGCAAGCTTTAGATAAAATGTTTGAAAGAGTAAATTGCAATTTGAAAAGCAGCCACTAATTATTGCAATTCTTCTGAGCCATAATTTATGTGATACTTGTGTTATTTACTAACTTGTAAGTACTAGATTGATATCATCTACACCTTAATTGCAAGATAGTACTTCCAATAAGAATTGCTACTTCAATATTAGGAGTTGGACTTATGGAATAGGTAATTCACTTAACAAAATAGTGAGATTAATGAAATAGCATGATCATCTTTGGTAAATGGTAAAGTGGTAGCTAAAATAAAATTCTCAAGAATTAGTGTTTTTTAGAAGGAAAAGTTTGATTCTATATGTAGTCATGTGGTTCTGTTGTGCTGTTTTGGGGATGTAATTTAGCTTATAAATGATGATATTTGGCTGGGAATTTGGCTGTGCATTGGACTGATTATGTGCTGTGGAGTATAATTATAATTATTATAATCATAGATTGATCAATTTCTGGGCTATACATATTTTTTTTATCAACATCATTTAGAAGTACCAGTAGCTTTTTTTGGTTTCTCAATTCAATTTATGCACGTATTATACTTTGAGTGTGTCTAGAACCTAATAATTTTTGGTGCAATATGGCTATTTGAATGCTTTTGTTTGAAGGTCAAATTATTAAATTGTAACTTTTATTTGTTGATCAGGCTTTTTTTGAATAGAAGGCCAAATTGTTGTATTGTACTCCTCTAATTGTTAATATATGATCTATTTAACTAATTTGATTAAATCAAAGAAGTTAGTTAATATGACATGTTTTTTCTAAAATACCTTAATCATCTTTCTTGCCTCCCTCCCTCCCTCCCTCCCTCTCTTACTTGATTATTGTTGAGGGAGTATAGAAAATAGACAATTTTGGAAAAAAGTTGATAAATATAAGAAATAGGTCTTATATTTAGGGGTAAGATCAACTCCTCAATCAGGTCCTATATTAAGGACCGGAGGAGTATTTTTTATTTGCTGATCAGGGGTTTGATGAATACAAAAATTTATTTCTGGATGATGCTTGAGAAGTGAATATTTAGAAGAACAGAAAGTTTCTTGAAAAGTTGTGAGATTTTGTGCTGTTTATCATGTTATGGATTGATAATTTTGACTTTTCTTTCCTAGATTGATTTTTAAGTGAAAACATCACATATGTTTTTGACTTTATCATTTGGAGATGTTACTATTCATATCTCTGTTCCAAATTTTTTATGTTTGGACCCATATATGTGTTAGTGGTATCTGCAATAATCACAAAACTTCAAAGTTTGGTACAGCAAGTGGACCCAACCAGCTCATGCATGTTAAAGTTTCGTCTTTTTTTCTTGAGCTTTGAGAACTCCACTCTTGTGCTTTGGAAATCAAGATTTGTTTATGTGTACCTCTATTGTTCCAGGGGTGGTTTGGATTGAACTTTTTCCATAAGTACAAAATATCGGTGATGTTTGAATTATGTACAGTAAAATGCAATTTGTTTATATTCTTTCATTTGCTTCCTCTGAAAGATGGATTGCTATGTCATAGGTTCATATGCAATATTGTATGACTCAAGTATGTTTCTTGTATATGAATATGCAGAGTTGTGAAAGAACAATTAGGATGGGGAGTGTTACTGAAGGAAAGCTGAAGTTTTGTATTGATAGAGGGGGCACATTCACTGATGTTTACGCTGAAATCCCTGGTCAGTCTGATGGCCGAGTGTTGAAGCTCCTGTCTGTTGACCCATCAAACTATGACGATGCCCCAGTAGAAGGGATCCGAAGGATTCTTGAAGAATTCACGGGGGAGAAAATTTCAAGAAGTTCAAAAGTACCCACTGAGAAGATAGAGTGGATAAGGATGGGTACAACTGTGGCAACAAATGCACTTTTAGAGCGAAAGGGAGAAAGGATTGCTGTGTGTGTTACTCAAGGTTTCCGAGATTTACTCCAGATTGGTAACCAGGCTCGCCCTAACATATTTGACCTCACTGTATCAAGACCATCAAATCTCTATGAGGAGATTGTAGAGGTGGAAGAGAGAGTCCAGTTGGTGCAAGATGAGGAGGTAGATAGTTCATCATTGGTTAAAGGTATTTCTGGGGAGCTCGTTAGAATTGTGAAGCCTCTTAATGAAGAAGCACTGAAGCTGGTACTGAAAAGATTATTGGACAAAGGAATCTGTTGCTTGGCCGTTGTGTTGATTCATTCATACACTTTTCCACAGCACGAACAACAGGTTGAGAAGTTAGCTTTGAGTATGGGATTCAGACATGTTTCTATTTCATCTGCTTTGACCCCTATGGTTCGTGCTGTTCCTCGGGGTTTAACAGCAAGTGTAGATGCTTATTTGACCCCGGTTATTAAAGAGTACCTATCAGGGTTCTTGTCAAAATTTGATGAGGGACTAGGGAAGTTAAATGTTTTGTTTATGCAATCAGATGGCGGGCTTGCTCCCGAGAGTTCCTTTTCAGGACATAAAGCTATTTTGTCTGGACCTGCTGGTGGTGTTGTTGGTTACTCACAAACTCTTTTTGGACTGGAAACAGATAAGCCGCTAATTGGATTTGACATGGGAGGTACATCTACCGATGTAAGTCGTTATGCTGGAAGTTATGAGCAAGTGCTGGAAACACAGATTGCCGGTGCCATAATACAAGCTCCTCAGCTTGATATAAACACTGTTGCTGCTGGTGGTGGTTCAAGGTTGAAGTTCCAATTTGGAGCATTTCGAGTTGGACCAGAGTCAGTTGGGGCACACCCTGGTCCTGTGTGTTATCGGAAAGGTGGGGAGTTGGCAATTACTGATGCCAACTTGATTTTGGGATATGTTATTCCTGATTATTTTCCATCCATCTTTGGGCCAAATGAGGATCAACCTCTCGATGTCAAGTCTACAAGAGAAGAATTTGAGAAGCTTGCTGGACAAATAAATGCTTACCGAAAGAACCAGGATCCATCTGCAAAATACATGACAGTGGAAGAGATTGCACTTGGTTTTGTGAATGTTGCTAATGAGACAATGTGTCGTCCAATAAGACAGCTGACTGAAATGAAAGGCCATGAGACAAAAAACCATGCACTTGCATGCTTTGGAGGTGCTGGACCTCAACATGCCTGTGCTATTGCTAGATCATTAGGTATGAAAGAAGTGTTGATTCACAAATTTTGTGGAATCTTAAGTGCATATGGCATGGGATTGGCAAATGTTGTGGAAGAGATGCAAGAGCCTTATTCCGCAGTCTATGGGGCTGAATCTATTGTTGAGGTCTTACAACGAGAAGCTGTATTGTTGAAGCAAGTAAAGCAGAAGCTACAAAATCAAGGGTTCAAAGAGGAAAGAATTTCAATAGAGACATATCTAAACTTGAGATATGAAGGTACAGATACTGCTATCATGGTCAAAAAGCAAATAACTGAAGGTGGAAAAGCATGTAATTATGCAACTGAGTTTGTGAAGCTCTTTCAGCAGGAGTATGGCTTTAAACTCCTGAATAGAAAGATAATGATCTGTGATGTTCGAGTTCGTGGTATAGGAGTTACCAATATACTGAAGCCATGGGCCTTAGAACCTGCATCTGGTAGTCCCAGTGTTGATGGCTACTATAAGGTATACTTTGGAAATGGTTGGCAAGAAACTCCTCTATATAAGCTTGAAAACCTGGGGTATGGCCGTATAATGCTTGGCCCTGCAATCATTATGAATGGAAATAGCACTGTGATTGTAGAGCCCAACTGCAGGGCAATTATAACCAAATATGGCAACATCAAGATTGAAATTGATTCTTCTTTAAAAAGTGTTAAAATATCTGATAAGGTTGCAGATGTTGTACAGCTCTCCATTTTCAATCACAGATTTATGGGAATAGCTGAGCAGATGGGAAGAACACTGCAAAGAACTTCCATTTCAACGAATATTAAAGAACGACTTGATTTCTCCTGCGCTCTCTTTGATCCTACTGGTGGCCTAGTTGCAAATGCTCCTCATGTCCCTGTGCATCTAGGAGCTATGTCTAGTACAGTTCGGTGGCAGCTCAACTATTGGGGGGACAATTTAAATGAAGGAGATGTTTTGGTTACTAATCATCCTTGTGCTGGAGGTAGTCATCTTCCTGACATAACCGTTGTTACACCAGTTTTCTACAATGGGAAGTTGGTGTTTTTTGTTGCAAACAGAGGGCATCATGCAGAAATTGGGGGCATCACCCCTGGTAGCATGCCACCATTTTCAAAGTCCATATTGGAGGAGGGAGCTTCCATAAAAGCATTTAAGCTTGTTGAAAAGGGGATTTTCCAAGAAGAAGGTATCATCAAACTCCTTCAGTTTCCAGGCACTGATGAGCAGGGAAATAAAATCTCAGGAACCCGAAGGATTCAGGATAATTTATCAGACCTGCGAGCACAAGTAGCTGCAAATCAGCGAGGAATTTCTCTTCTCCAAGAGCTCATTGAGCATTATGGTTTGGAAACTGTTCATGCATACATGAATTATGTACAGATGAATGCAGAACAAGCAGTGAGAGAGATGCTCAAGACAGTTGGTAAAAAAGTTTCGTCTATGTTGGATGAAAATTATGTGACTGTTGTAGAAGAGGACTACATGGATGATGGATCTGTTATTCACTTGAAACTAATCATTGATTCTAATAAAGGAGAAGCAATTTTTGATTTTGGTGGAACCAGCTCAGAAGTTTATGGTAACTGGAATGCACCAGAAGCTGTAACAGCTGCTGCAGTAATATACTGTCTTCGATGTTTGGTAGATGTTGACATTCCTCTCAATCAAGGTTGTTTGGCTCCTGTGAAGATTCTTATTCCTGAAGGCTCATTCCTTTCCCCAAGTGACGTGGCTGCCGTTGTAGGAGGTAATGTTCTGACATCTCAAAGGATAACCGATGTCATATTTTCTTCATTCCAGGCCTGTGCTTGTTCCCAAGGTTGTATGAATAATCTCACTTTTGGGGATAATACTTTCGGCTACTATGAAACCATTGGTGGTGGGAGCGGGGCTGGTCCCACCTGGGGTGGTACTAGTGGAGTCCAGTGTCACATGACAAACACAAGAATGACTGATCCGGAGATTTTTGAGCAAAGATATCCAGTAATTCTGCACAAGTTTGGACTAAGAGAAAACAGCGGAGGAGCAGGATTTCGTCGAGGTGGTGATGGGCTTATAAGAGAAATAGAGTTCAGGCGTCCTGTAACTGTTAGCATTCTTTCTGAGAGACGTGTCCATGCACCGAGAGGGCTGAAAGGAGGAAAAGATGGTGCTCGTGGAGCTAATTACCTTATAAAGAAAGATAAAAGAAGGATATATCTTGGTGGTAAGAATTCTATTGAGGCACAACCAGGTGATACTCTTCAGATTTGTACTCCTGGTGGTGGTGGATGGGGTTCTCCATCATAAAACCTTTTTTAGCTTCTACTGTGATAAACTGGATGTTCCATAATGGGGTTAAACTGTGTTACCAGTTCGGCTTAGCAATGTAGGATGCTCCCTCATGAAAATGAAGAAAGTTAGGATTGTCCCGTACTGTTGCTATATGAATAAAGTTCTTGATCAGTTTGTCTTGTTAAAATAATCTAGCAGCATTGCTTCTCGCATTTTAGTAATTGTTAAATGAAGATGCTTATAAGAAATAGTGTGATTGTTGAGTGTTAACAAAGGTTTGTATAATTGCTATGTCTGTTTTTACTGTAAATTATAGGATCTGCCTTTACTTTCAAATTCCTGTTGTCTATGAGTTCGTCTAAATCTTGTGTTTCTAATCCTCTGGAAAGAATGATGCTGCTGTTTGCAATTTTAGAATTGAAATTTATCATGTAAAACGGTAAGGAATTGATTGTTCTCTATCTATCGATATATGTAGGAGCAATTCCATTTTACACTGAAAAATTAGGCTATTATTGTTAAATATATTGTCTGCGAAAACTCCTAAAAAAAGAACTTGGAGAACACCTCATTTCGAGAGTCAGTATTATAATAATGCCTCTTTTATTTATTTATTTATTTTTGTACAAAAAATTTTAGAAAGGGGTTGGGCTTGTCATACTATAATTTTTGTAATATTCTATAATATGTATTCTGTCAGGAAAATCAGTATCTAGGTTTCTCCTACCATTGACATTTTTATACTGAGTATTTATCTGATATCCATCCATTGTGAAATGACCAAAATACCCTTAGTGCCCTTTCTTGCACTATATTAACCTCAAGGGTAAAATTATCATTTCACACCTCTTTTTACTTTATCAGAGCATATACTGACTCTAACTAATCTCTCCTATACTTGCCTTGGCGTTTTGGCCTGTCCAAAATGACCAAAATGCCCTCAATTCATCTCTTGCTCATTAGTACAACACAGGGGTAACTTCCAGACTTACCAAATGAACAGTGTTTTTCAACGAATAAAGTGATTTCATTTGGACAAGGAAACCTCAGTTTCATATTTTTCCTTCAAAGTTCAATGAAAGAGCTTTCATTAGAAATTGAAACCACCTTATTTCAATTTTTCTAAATTTAATTATGAATTTCCAAAGTTCATGATGTAATCTGGATTTACCAAATGAACAGTACCATGAACAGTACCATGAACAGTACCCGATAAACTAATTCTTGGAAATTGATGTTTCTAAGCTAAAATGGTGTTCACTTGGTATAAGATGCTTTCAAATGAGTATATGTAAGGATGAAATTAAGGATACGACTACCAAAATGAAACATATTACTTTTAACTACTCATAGTACGTATTCGGAAGCGTATTTGATTAGCGGAAGCATTATGTTGGCCCAAAAATAAAAAAATTTAAAACTTACTTCACAGGTACTGTTCATTAGGTAATTTCGCACTTTTTCAGGATTCCTCCGGACCCTGGCCCACCTATCAGTCCAATGATCTTATTGGGCCTTTTTGACGCCACTTTTTCTCTTGGGCTTCTGCTTAAGTCATCTGGGCTCATTTAATCTCAGTTTATTTATTGCTAAATCTCCCTATCGGATAGCGGGTATTCACAAACTCTCGTCAAAATTCACTAAAAAGTGAATAACTTTTTCTACAGAACTCCTTTCGGGATTCTGTCAATTCCCTAACCTCCGACTTCTCAGGACGCATCATCCTGTAACTTTTTACTTATATCTGAAGGCCAGGAGATCTGATAAAAATTTTAGATAACTTTTAGACTTCAGATAAATTTAAACTATCTGAAACTCTAATAAAATTTCTGTATTAGGCCAGATTAATCGGCATCATTTTCTCTATCTACTGATAAAATTTGGGACTGAAATGTTTTCGGGCTCAACTTTTCATAATTACCATTTTGCCCCTTGAACTTTTGAGAAATTACATTTAGATCCCTAACTTTTTGAAATTACACTTAATGGCCCAAACTTTATCTCTACATTTTTTGTACTATGGACCTTTTAAACTTTTCATTCTAGTCCCTCTCTTTCTTCAAAACTCATCTAACATTTATCATTTATTCTAATCTTCGTCATAATCCCTTTCAAAACTCTTTCCTCTATCGGTCCCTTACAGTTCCACTGTCTATTTCATGCAGACAGGGAAAAATTAGGATATGATAAGGCTCACCCACGATCACAGGGCGAAGTCTCTCTTTCTCCTAGGCGATACAAATGTTGGGCAAAACGAATCGTCTATTATTCTCAAGTATAAACCTAAGCATCTAGGAACTATGATACCTCTTTAAGTGCCACGACTAGAACTATAATAAAGCAATACTCTTTGGGGATTGAACTTATTCTAAATAGTTATATGTTTAACCCTTTTACTAGTTTTACTAGTTGAACCCACAAATAATAGGTAATAATGCCTCTTTTTTTTTTTTACCCACCCGGTTCACCGGAGCTTTACCCTGACTACATCTAGATCTGACCCGCATCGCGCACCTGTCTATGGTAGGTGAGTCTTCTAACGGGAATTTTTTGCATACGCCAAGACTCACACTCGAGACCTCGCTTAAGCGATACCGAGTCGTTTACAACTCGGACTAACTCCCGTCGGTGTAAATTTGTCTCTCATCCCTCACATCCACTGGGCAGCAAGTGTTTATCTCTCATCCCTCACATCCACTGGGCAGCAAGTGTACAAGCCTTCCTAATGGAATATGCATAGTCTAAAGCATTTTAGAGCCCATTAATATGTAACTAAAAATCTAAGGGAATTAACCAATAGAGATTATGTCTAGTAGAAGGGGCTAGTCTCTTCTAATGTAGTGAGCTAATGTTTGAATCCTATTAGAAAATATATCTATATTTAATATCTAACAGTATTTTAAATATAATTGTTTCTAATAAGAAGATACTTATGTTCAGTAAAAAGCAAATGCCAAGGAAATTTTGTCTTAAGTTCAAAATATCACTTTAGGTTTTTACACTTCTGTGGAATTACTAATATTCAAAGTACCCATTTTGTCTTTTAGAAATTTCCATGTTTGTTGTGGGATTTTCCCTTCTATATATATGGCACATATTAATATGAACGTAACAAAAATCTAACACAAAAAACTAATGTTAAATAAAAAAAACTTAAAAAATAACGTAAATATCTATTAAAACGGTGATAAAAAGAAAATATAAAGGCAGAAATTCATTTCATCATCACAAAAGCAGCAAACCCATCGGCTATTTACATTCAAATTTCTATAACCCCAACAAAACTTTTTTATCTTCATATTCCTCTTCAAGCTGCAGAATATTTGATATTGCTTTTGGATTAAGTCTATATTCCAAAAGTCAAAGAAATAAAAAATATAGATAAATAACTTTATTAATATTCTTAATAAGATAGTACAAAATAAAAAGTAGAAACCAATAACCTAATGCCAAAAAAACTCCATTATAAATGCAAGACCGTGCGTTCAATCCTAGTTGTAATTGGTTTACCTTTCTATATAAAAAACATGATTTCATAGATTGACAATATCATTTATACGTCTAGATGGAAAAATAATGATAGAGGCATCAAGTTTTATCTTGCGTTCATTGTTTTTTAGGGAAATTGTAGAGCAATCACTAAATAAATATTCAACAATTTATTCTTTGTGCAATCTATTTCCAATGCTGAGACCAGATGATCCCTAGCGTTTCTATAAAAGAGAGAATAAAAAATGAAGGAATAAATTAAGTTGGAAGAGCAACTACTAAACAAATTTGTGCATTTGAGAAAAAAAAAAAGATAATTACTATACAATCTCATATAAACAATTTAATTATAAAAATATCTCATAACAAGTTAACAGCAATGATAAAATCTAGTATAATAAGTGACATGTAATCACTTGTGAGAATTTTGTGATTAAATTGTTTAGGGGGGGAACTAAACAGCAATTCTCCCCAAAAAAGTGTATTTAAGGGGGAAACAGGGAAAAAACACCAAAGAAAAATGCTGCCTGAAATCATTTACCATATGAACTATACATACAAGAAAGGTTAACTCGGGCTATCAATTACTAGAACTGCAAAATAAGAGGCCCCTCAATAGAAATTATAGCATAAAAACTTGTATTAACATTCTATACAAAACCTTTTCTTCTTTATCTCAATCATTCTCCCAGAACTCACAAAATGCAATGCTGCTAGTGATTAAAACTTTCAAGAGACTTTACCCTTCTGCAGGATCATAAATCTTCTTCTACTATCACTCTCAACATGTTCTCCAAGCTTTGCAAGATGAGCCATCCTCTTTTTATACAATTCTGAAGGTCCAGATTCATCTGGTTTTTCTACCGGCTCAGGCGGGTCACCTTCGGATACTTTGAAGCTTGGCTCTGAAACACTTTCTTCGTCTGAAGCTTGGATTATCTGCTTCAATCTCTCTACCACCTGGCTCATTGTCGGCCTCTCTTTTGCGCTCTTGCTAAGGCAACTGTCAGCAAGCTTGGCAATTTTTTGAGCCGCGTTGTGAGAATATTGCCCTTCGAGTCGTGGATCCATAATCAAGCTGAATTTTTTTCTGTCAGCAGGATAGTGTTTCACCCACTCCAAGAGTTTCTGCTCCATTTTCGGCCGGTTTCTCTCCAGTGATCGCCTACCCGTAAGAACTTCATACAGAACCACACCAAAACTCCACACATCGCTCTTTGCAGTGAGATGGCCCGTCTCAACATAATCTGGAGCAGCATACCCGAATGTACCAACCACCTGATATGAGAAACAAAATTGCATGAGCACCGGATAATTCAGATATTCTTGTAGTCAAACTCGGATCAATCACGCTGGATGAAAATTGAAACACTGATTAAGAGTTTCTTGATAGTTTTTCTTCCGATTGGAGGAAAGGACCAAATGAAAATCTAACTAGTCGTGGTTGTTCTATGTGCTCAAATGTGAATAATCAACCTACATACAATAGTTAGAGTAATGGAACATTATATATATTGCACACAGGAAGCTTTACCACTGAAGAAGTAAAAAGAAATTATGTCTCTTTAACAAAACTATTATTTATTACTTTTATCAGTCAATTGTTCTCACAACTGGGGTTGGCCAACCTGATTCATGAATTCTAGGATATAGCAGAAGAAAGATATGGAAACATCTTGTTGAACAACCAAACAGTTCGTCAGCATTCAATGTTTTGCAAGATAAGCAAAGCATAGCACTTACCGCAGTCGAAACATGAGTATTGCCAGCAATTGGGCCCTCTCTAGCAAGTCCGAAATCAGAAAGTTTTGGCTTGAAGTTTTCATCCAATAACACGTTTGAAGACTTGAAATCTCGGTATATTATCTACAACATTGACATACATACAATCGGTTAGAAAGGATGAAGAGATGTTACATGCAGGGGATGTAATATAAGATACCAGAACTAAGAAATTCTGTGATATGAAAATAGGGAGGTTATTCTGCCTTCATTATTAAGAATAACCACTAAAAGACAAACAGAGCTTGTGCAGCAAGTAAGCAAACTGGCCATCCTAGTCATCTGATCAGTTTAACGGTGTTAAGTCCACCTCAACAAAAATTAACACCATTCAGGTCAACTATGGTCCTTCCGAGTATTTTTCAAAATAAAGGGACTAATGTTTTAGATGAAACAAATAAAAAGGATGGGAAATCAAGAAAATAAACTACATGGAGTGGTGTTTTCCCAAAAATGAACATTTAGGATTACTGAAAATATGAAAGGCTGAAATTCGGAGAATGCCCATATTATAAGAAGTTATGCCCTGCAATTATCCATTTATAGTCAATAAATTAATGACCTCAAGTTTGACTCGATTTAACCACAGTAGTAGTTTTACAACCAGTAAGTAAAAGAAAACCAACATATAACTAAATTTCATAGCAGCTGTTCTATCCTTTCCAACTTAATAACATTTTTTCAGACTTTGGTAGAGATTCAGCTTGTTCAAGATTAAGATAAAATTCACACATGCCTAAACATAAACTTGAAGATTCAATGGAAGAAAACATTAACTATAATTCCTTTGTTCATCAATGTTGAATTGGTTTCATGACTATTCAACTAAAATTGAATTAAGACCTTAATAACACTAAGTAAATGAAATTAGTTTTCCTTAAAAAAACGAAGAAGGAAGACACCTAGTAGAGAGAGCATTAATTCAGAAGTTCCGTTAACAAAATCATTCACTCTGATCCAGAAGTCAAGAAAAACCTCATAAATGTTCATCCTTAGCAAAGTATATGTGAATTTCTTAAGTACAGAAATAAGAGAAATAACAATAACAAGAAATATTATCCTCTTCAATTGCAAAGATCCTTAATCTCTTCCTTCTTTCTATAATGCCTTGCTGCTTTTTGCATTCTCTTCAAATTATCAGGCAGTTGGTCTCTAAAGCAAGACAGTCCTTAAAATTAATCAAACTTAATATGAATAAATGCACAAACATACAAATACGCTAGGAATTTCCAAGTTATGGCATTTTTAGGGGATAGGAAGTTCAACTGACCAGTTTATTAATTTTTTTTTTCCTGTTAAAACTTGCATGTAATTTATTGCCTTTTTTCTTTTCTTTTTATTCAAGAGGAAGAGAGGAGTAACTATTATGTGATGATGAGTTTGCTTTAAATGATACCTGAACTTCTAATTCTTCATGCAAATAAGCTAAGCCCTGAGCTGCTCCAAGAAGTATTTCAAGTCTTATTCTCCAAGCAAGAGGATCATATGCCCTATGAAAAAGATGATGTTCTAAGCTTTTATTTGGCATATATTCATATACAAGTAGTCTTTGAATCCCTCTTTCTCCATCCACCGCACAGTATCCAATGAGTTTGACGAGATTTGGGTGCTCCACAACACCAAGAAACTGAACTTCAGCCAACCATTGCTTATGACCCTATATGTCAGGATCAACAAAAAACACGTTCAGAAGAAGATACTGATATCTTTGTAATGGAATATAAAAAAAAAGAGAAGCACTCCTAGAGTACAGATTTATGAAACCAAATAGATAAAATCAACAGAATGAGTAACTTCTATTAAATTCAGAATCAAATATGCACATACTGGTGCAAGGGAAGCATCGTTCTTGGCCTCAGTATTTTTCAAACCAGGAAAATGGATGGAAAATGAACTTGCTATTTGGGTAATCAGATGATTAAACCTTGAAGTTACATGAGAATATATGCTTGCTTTGGCCCAGAAAACATGCCCCATGCTTCAATTCAGTGAAACTTAAAAAGGATGTTTTACATTAAAGTGATGAAGGAACAAAATACAAACAAACAGTCGTCATGTTGTTTAATAAGTTTTCATAGAATATGAGCCAATTACTGATATAATACCTATAGTTGTGAGGAAATATTAAGATGTTTCTTAAGGTCACACAGAAAGCTTTATCCTCAAAATTCTAGTAAATAAAAATGGAGCAAGTGAAGTCTTTAGTAGCACAAATATTCTAACAGACAAGCAAAATAGTCAGAGTGATACAGTTACAGATGTTCATAGTTGATTCTTTGATCAAATGGCTGGCTACAAGTACAGCTGGAGAGCTCAGTTATGCTACAGAACCTTTTTTTTAACTGATTCTGTCTGTAGCAGATAATTTGACACACAAATCATCAGCTAACATGTGAGCTTAAACTTGATGCACAACTTGGATTATTTAAATCTATTTCCATTCATGGTGGAATCTCGTCATATATACTTGATTGAACTTTTAATGTTTACCAGCATTAGAGCCTTACACAAAACATGTTGCTAGGAGCCTAGGACCCCAACTCAGCAAGTATATAAAAGAGCGCATGGCCCATATAAGTGATGAGTCAACGGATGGACAGACTGCAGGCAATAATTGTCTTCATAGAGAAAATGGTTCACAGATAGAGAGAAGATGGGCTGGAGTGGCATCAAGTGGCATCCAGCAGTCTTGACCATTGCTAGAGCTTGTCTCATTGTAAGTAAACAGGGCCTAGGGCTTGTAATTTGGAATCATGGCAATTACTGTTAGTTCGTCGTACTGTTTTTCAACAACTCCTAATTTTCTTTTCTTTTTTTCCTACTCCCACTTACTGTTGGCTCCTTCCTAGAGTTTCGGTTTAAAACATTCTCATTTACCAAGAACACTTTCAGGTTGATTAGTCAAGGTTTGCACCTAATGGCATGCCAATTTGATTCATGACAAGACCAAAGACACAAGGCTTACACAGAAATTCCTTAGACACGAGACAATTTGATTTGTCAAAATCAGCACTAGATTCAAATTTCTTCGAAAATATTCAAATTTCTCCAAAGCATTTCTTTTATTTGCATAAATTCTGTTGCAGTTTATCATCCTACAAAGTACAAACCAACAATTACTGCGATTTCATCTACTGGATCTCTCAGAACTTAATACGATCATTAAAAATGGACCACTGTGAGTAGTAAAAGTAAAATTTTAAAGTTGGATCCCAAATAACATTTTGAGGCTCTTACCTGTAATCCATCCTTGTTCAGCCTTTTGATGGCAACTAAAACAGGATATCCTTTTCCATCAAGTGGCTGAATTGAACCTTTATATACACTCCCAAATCCACCTTCCCCTATCTTAAAAAGCCTATTGAAATCATTTGTCACACGCCTGAGCTCCGTAAAAGAGAAAACCCGCAAATTATGAGCCCTCTCCTCATACAATTCTGGTATACTACGAGTGGAGGCTGTGGAACATGCAGATTTGGTGATTCTATCAGCTCCTGAAAAATGGGATCTATCTTGCTCTTTCAGCACAGGAGCTGATCTTTGTCCTCTGCTCTTGTATTTATCTTTGAAATAGTAAAAGCACTTCATCGAATATACGTTCTTCAAGTATCAATATCCACAGAAACACCTATGATCCTTATATACTTCAATAAAAAATGCAACAAATCACCATAACAGTTATTGTGAAATATATATATATATATATATATATATATATCCAATACCCTTGAGGAAAACACATCAAACGGAAGAAACAAATACCCACATGGTAAGAGTATGTTTATATTGAGAAGAATGGGACTTCAATGTTGAAGATTTCCTCGATTTGGACTTTGATAACCCTTTTTTAGCAAAAGAAAAATTCACTAACCTCTCTTCTTCCATTCTTCTCAATCTAAGCATACCTATGCGGGAAAAGCAAACAAAAAAGCCATGAAAACCCAGATGCATACTGAACATAAAAATGAAAAAAACAGGGATATAAGAATTGAAGAAGAATGATTAACAGAAAAACCTGGTAAAACTGAGCATGCAGAGAAATAGCATAAGCGAGAGAGCATACGAAAAGGACGTACAATAGCAAATGGGAGAGAAGAGCAGATCACAAAAGGCATAAGTTTTTCTATAAGGATATCTTTCTCTTTGTTGTTTTTGTGTGGGTTTCTCGTTCGCAAGAAACCAAAAGACCAAGCTACGGAGCCAAATAATTTACGAAGAAACCAAAATGATGGGTTTGATTTGATTCCACTGAATACTACCTCACCCAGTTGGTTTGGTTATTTTCTGGATTTCTCATCATAAATGAGTACGACGCAACTAATCGCGTTATTAATTTTGATAGTTGAAAATGGCATCGTTCATTCAAACATCAAATGCCTTCGATTTCAAAGTCAATAGTCAAAGTTCTTACGATGTTATTTATTACTCTACGTTTTTTTAGGTTAGTGTTGGCGGTCAACTCTGTGAAGCTGCCTGCCAGACTGTCGCCAAACCTAAGGAAATTACATTTGGGATGATTAAATAAAAATATTTTAAAAAATTAATTATTTTGCCCTTAGAAAAAAAAAATACTCCATACAATCCTTTATACCTTTCTAAATTTATTTATAGGACAAAGAAAAAAAAATTATTTTGATCTTATTTATAAGATAAAGATAGAAATTTTTCACATAAATATACTATTTTATCCTTCATTTATTTATATTAATTTTATTTCTATTAAGTATAATGTATATTAAATAAGAGTAAAATTAAAAAATTATTAAATTTTATAGTATAGTTAATAAGGTTTAAAATTTTATTTAATCTATATAAAATATGTTAGAAGTGACTTATAAATAAAATTAGAGAAATATAAAAAATTACATCTCTTATAGAGTAATCCTAAATATAAGGAATAAATTCTTTTTGTTTAGAATTTTAAATTAGTCTTTTTATTTTTATCCCTATTAAAGTACTCCACTTATTATCTCTCCAATAAATTTTTACTTATTATCTCTCATATACTCTCTTTATAAATAAAAATATAATTAAAAAAATAAATATCTTACACATTTGTTACTTATAATTAACATTTTAAATTATGTAATTTAAATAGTTGTTTCTTTTGGGAAAAAAAAAATATCGGCTCAAAAGAAAAGGATCGAAAGAGTAGTAAATTTTTAAACAAGTATCGATCTTTATTATAAAACCCTTTCTAAAAGGTGTAAGTGTTCCTTATAAGTTATCAAATTGAGTATTAATTATAATTTCAAAATTACTCCGAGTTAAAGTTTGATGTAATTTTATTTTTTTACTTCTCAATATATGATTCATATATGGTTTTAAATATGGGTAACTTTTAATTTTTCTTTACTTTCAAAAAAAAATTAATGACTTTTATTTGGAATAAGACAACATAATATTAAGAAAATAAGAGTTTTACATAGTATAATCAATTAATATGTAAATAGAATTACTAAAGAACTCTGAACAAAAAAAAAACTAAGAAAAAGATAAAAATACAACTTTAATAGATATATGAAAAAAATTATCAAACAAATTTAATGACTTAATTACCTTAATTATGGTGAAATAGCTAGAAATATTTTATATCAAAGATTAAAGAGAATATATATATATATATAAATAAAAGGATGTGCAAAATAAATCTCACAATTTATTAAAATACAATTTCTTTTTATTTTTATACAAAATTTAAAGAATAAGCTGCCCTATCAATATAATTATCATAAATCTTATATTTTATATTAATAAGACATTCATATAGTAAATAATTTTTTTTTTTAAAATTTTCAATTACTTTAAATTCTATTTTATATTCTTTCAAGATAATTTTCAAATCTAGGACATTTGGTATAAATATAATCTATTTTTAATTTTGAAGTATAATTATAAATAATCCCTTATAAATACTTTTCAATTATTTTATCATTCATCCACTTTTGAATTAATTAGTACTTAAATTAATTATTTTAATGATAAATATTATATATAAATAAGATTGAAATTGAAATAGATAAATATTATATATAAATAAGATTGAAATTGAAATAGAGGTAGAAAAATTTGAATGATAGAAAAGTTTTTTTTTTTGTGACAAAATTCATGTTTCCATGAAAAAATAATTTTTTGTGACGAAGTTTTGGGCGTCACGAATTTTTTAAGTAAATTTTCACTTTTTTTTTTATAGTAATGGATGTATGTATATCTTATAGTCTGTGCAAGAGGCTTATAATGATGTAAGTCATAAGGTTTAAATTCATGAAAATTCTATTATTATCTCGCTCTTTTTTCTACTTCTACTGACAATTATGTCACTTTCATTCCTTTTTTAAATAAATTTTCATAAATAATTTCATTAGTTCAAGTTTTTAATTAATTAAAGTTAAGACTATGTGGTCCTGTCTTGTGGAAACGACATCATATTAAGACATCAAATATAATTTTTTTATTGGTGTTATTATATATATAATGTTAATTAGCCACATAATATATATTAAACCATATATATATATATAATTGCGGAAGAAATTCCATTTGAAATACCGTTGTACCAAAATATAATAATATACACATCTAGATCTATAAACTTCTGGAAGCAAGGTTGACTTATGCCTTCTCGAAAGTAATCATTAATCATTAATCAAAATATATATTATATATAGTCCTTCCCTTTTACAGCTAGAACCCAAATCTGTACCAATAATTAGTAATTAATTACACAAATAATGCAAACAGGATTCGTTATTCCTTAAGAATATTGATAATATCCATTAAACAACTCCAATATAACTCAGTCTTAGTATAATATAGGGAAAATGCTAAAAAAAGACCATTTAAAATTTAAAAGGATAAAAAAGGCCTATGAATTTGAAAAAGTGCAGATTGGGCAGGAGGCCCAATTTGTCATTTAGAAATTATTGTGCATAGTTATAAATACCATTATGGGAGTTGCAAATACCATTGGCAGAGTTGCAAATAAAAAATAAAATTATATTTTTTACAACTTTGTCAATGGTATTTGTAACTTTTTCAATGGTATTTACAACTCTACTAGTTGTATTTGAATTTCTATAATGGTATTTGTAACTCTGCTAATGGTATTTGCAACTCCCATAATGGTATTTGCAATTGTGCATAGTAATTTAAAAATGACAGATTGGGCCTTCTGCCCAATCTTTCTTTTTTAAAATTCATGGGCGCTTTTTGTCCTTTTAAATTTCAAGGTAAGATTTAATATTCCAGGTGAAACTCCTTTTGTGCTGAATGGAAATGAAGTTGAGAAGCTGACAAATTTAATTTCTACCCTAAAAGCACAGAGATTATTGACAAAGGGTTGTCAGGGATTTTCGGCTGTAGTGACAGATATTGATAGGCTTACTGTCAGCTTAGATCAAATTCCAGTAGTTCGAGAATTCCCTGATGTCTTTCCAAAGGAATTGTCGGGTTTACCTCTGGATAGGGAAATAGAATTTGGTATTGATATCATTCCTAGTACGCAACCAATTTCTATTCCACCTTATAGGATGGCGCCCTTAGAGTTAAGGGAATTGAAGACACAGTTGTAAGAACTGTTAGACAAGGGGTTTATTCGACCCAGCACGTCTCTATGGGGTGCACCAGTGTTGTTTGTGAAGAAGAAAGATGGATTTTTGAGGCTGTGTATCAATTATTGACAGCTTAATAAGGTGACCATAAAGAATAGGTACTCGTTACCGCGTATTGATGATCTGTTTGATCAGTTGCAAGGAGTGCAGTACTTTTCGAAGATAGATTTGATCAGGGTATCATCAATTGAAGATCAAGAAGGAAGATATTCCAAGGACATCATTTAGAACGTGATATGATCATTACGAGTTTTTGGTGATGTCGTTTGGTTTGACAAATGCTCCTGATGCATTCATAGACCTGATGAATCAGGTGTTCAGAGATTCTCTTGATAAGTTTGTGATCGTGTTTATCGATCATATCTTAGTATACTCCAGGAGTACAGAGGAGCATGAGCATCAATTACAGTTAATGTTGTAAAGGTTAAGAGAACATCAGCTTTATGCTAAGTTTTCTAAATGTGAATTCTGGTTGAATGAAGTCACTTTCTTGGGGCACGTGGTGTCGAAGGACAGTGTTCAAATTGATCCTAGCAAGGTTGAGGAAGTCAAAAGTTAGCCACGACCTACTACAGTCATTGAGATTCGTAGTTTCTTAGGCCTTGTAGGATATTGTCGCTGTTTTGTGAAGGATTTCTCAAGAATAGCCGCTCCGATGACAAGGTTAACTCAAAATAATGTGAAATTTATTTGGGATGACAAGTGTGAGGGAAGTTTTCAAAAGTTAAAGGAATCTTTGACTTTCGCTCCAATTTTAAGCTTACTTTCAGGAGTTGGAGGGAACAAAGTATATTGTGATGCTTCTCGAATTGGTTTGGGCTGTGTATTAATGCAGAATGGGCAAGTAATTGCTTATGCCTCTAGAAAGCTTAAGAAGCATAAGGAAAATTATCCAACTCATTATTTAGAAATGGCCGTAGTGGTGTTTGCTTTAAAGATTTGGAAACATTATCTGTATGGTGAAACCTGTGAGATTTTCACTGATTACAAGAGTCTCAAGTACATTTTTTATCAGAAGGACCTGAACCTCAGATAAAGAAGATGGATGGAGTTGCTAAAGGATTATGATTGTACGATTCTGTATCATCCTCGCAAGGCTAATATGGTGGTGATGCTTTTAACAGAAAGTCTATGGGTAGCCTAGCACATATTAAGGTTGAAAGAAGACCCTTGGTGCAAGATATTCATAAAGTGGAGCAAGAGGAGTAGCATTTGAAATTGTGGATAGAGGATCATTTTTAGCTCATTTACAAGCTCGTTCCTCCTTAAGTGAGCAAATCAAAGAGGCTCAGTACTCCAATTCGAGATTATGCAAGTTGCGAGATTTGGTCAAATAGGAAAGTAATGCAGAATTTACGTTGACCATGAAGGTATTCTGAGGTACAATGGCAGGATTTGCGTACCTCAAGTTCAAGAGTTGAGAAAGCAAATTTTGGAAGAAGCTCATCATTCGACTTATACTATCCATCCTGGAATGACTAAGATGTACCAAGATTTGAAATAGCTGTATTGGTGGCATGGTATGAAGAATGATGTGGCAAACTTTGTTGCACGTTATTTAGTGTGTCAACAAGTCAAAGCAAAGCATCAGAAGGCTGCAGGACCTCTACAACGATTGGAAATACCTGAGTGAAAATGGGGAAATGTAACAATGGATTTCATCGTTGGTTTACCCCGAATGTCAGAGGCTTTGACTCTATTTGGGTGATTGTTCATAGGTTAACTAAGCCAGTTCATTTTCTTCTAGTGAAGATAACTACAGTGCGACGAGATATGCCGAGATGTATATTGCTGATATTTTGCGATTGCATGGAGTTCCCGTGTCTATCATTTCAAATAGAGGACCCCAATTCACTTCTCGATTTTGGGAATCATTTCAGAAAGCGTTGGGTACTCGATTGAATTTAAGTACTGCTTTTCATCCTCAAACTGATGGGCAATCTGAAATAACGATTCAAATAGTGGAAGATATGTTGAGATCCTGTATCATGGATTTCGGTGGAAGTTGGGATAAGCATTTGCCATTAGTGGAGTTTACCTACAACAATAGCTATCAATCAAGCATTCAAATGGCACCATTTGAAGCGTTATATGGAAGACAGTGTAGGTCTCCACTTGGATGCTTTGAAGTTGATGACAGAGAAATTTTTGGACCAAATTTGGTTCAGGATGCTAAAGAAAAGGTAAAAGTCATTCAACAAAGGTTAGTGACAGCTCAGAGATGACAAAAATCATACGTGGATCATCGTCGAAGGGAATTAGAATTTATGACTGGAGATAAAGTATTTTGGAAGGTGTCGCCGATGAAAGGTGTCATGAGATTTGGGAAGAAAAGGAAGTTGAGTCCAAGGTATATTGGTCCCTTTGAGATCTTAGATAAAGTGGGTGCTGTAGCTTATCGATTAGCCCTGCCACCAGAGTTGTCTGAAATCCATTCGATGTTTCATGTGTTGATACTATGGAAGTATCTATATGATCTCTCTCACGTTGTGGAATATCAAGAAGTTCATGTAAATGAAGACTTGTCATATGATGAGTATCCAGTAGCTATTATTAAAAGACAAGTAAAGAAGCTAAGATCGAAAGAGAATCCTTCGGTAAAAATATTATGGCGTAATCATTCAAATGAAGAATTTACTTGGGAAATGGAGAGGGAGATGTGGAGTAAGTACCCGCACTTGTTCGAGATTTGAGGTGAGCATATTTTCAAATTCAAAGGACCGAATTTCTTAAGAGGGGAAGAATGTAATAACCCTACAAACTAATCTGATATGAAATTATGATAAATAAAGAATATATAAATTTTCTTGCAGAATTATCACAAAGGGTGTGGCTAGTTGAGTGGTTGGAGTCAATGTTGCTAAACTAGAGATCCAAGGTTCGAACCCCAGCACTCGCAGAAGTGAGGTTTTATTTTCACGCAAAATGACCATTTTGTCCCTCTGTCCTTTTACCTAATTCCCGACTCCCTTCCCCATTTTTCATTCTGTGCACAGCGACCATTGCATAGCAGCGACTCAGGCGACGCAGGTGGTGGGTAGGGGAAGAGTTAGGCCAGCGAGCGGCGCGGGATTGCAGTACACGGCACGGTAGGTCTGCTGCCATCACCTTTAAGTCTGAATTTAATTTCTGTCGTTAGTGAAGTTACAGCGAGAGAGTGAGAGCATGAAGGGATTTCAGAGGAAACTTTGAGGGTTCTGTGAGTGGCCGCTGTGAGTTCATTATCTTTCCGTTGTCTGTGTTGGTGGCTATCGCTGTCGCCATATGAATTGCAGCCCCTGTCACCGCTGCTCTGTGCGATTGTTACTGTAGCGGCTACAGTCCCAGAATCCCTTCCTGTCTCTGCACTTATTTTTTGGAGAATTGGATGTAAGTGCAAGCCATTTCCCTCCCTTGAACATTCAGAGTCGTGGGTGATTGTTCCATTTTTGTTTCCACTGTTTGACTATCCTTTTGACCATGTTGCTGAAGATGGTTCAGGTGGGTGCTGTGGAAGCATGAAACTGCGTGTGTGAGTGGGTTATGTTCATCGTAGCAGCTGCAACCTTCCATTTTCCTTCTCCTCTGTTCTGTTGGTGGCACGGTTAGCTTTACCGTGGAGCAAGCTGCCTGTCTCTGTCGTGCCGTGCCTCTGTCATCACTGTAGCAAGTCTCCAGATTTCCTTTTTCTTTGGTTGCTGAAGCCCCGCTGTGAGCGTGAGTTGTGGTAAGTTTCACAACTCCCTCTCAATATATCATTCATGTCTTGGTAGAATGAACCAATTCCTGCTGTCCTCTGTTTACTGTGTGTGGGATGCTGCTGCTTTGATACATAGACAAATAGCCTGCATTCATGATGAGGGAGCTGCTGTCTTGATATATATATATATATATGGTGTTGCTGTTTGGGAAATTACATGGCATATATATATATAACTGTTGTATGGAAGTTAGATGTTTGAATGTTGAGGTAGTTTGGTAATGTGAAAGCCGTGGGTTTTGGACATGAAGCTAGAAATGAATTGGGAAACTAATGAAAGTAAACTGTTGGAATTGAAGATTAAAGGGAAAATGATGATGATATGCTTTCATGATGTGAGAACTTGGTTTAATAGTGGAATAGTTATTTGTTAAATTATTCTTCTATTGATTAAGCGAATAATTCTTTCTGAGGCTTAGAGTGTAAAAGGGACAGATGATAGTTATTGATGGAATGTTTATCTTGGGGGATTTAGGTAATTCAAGAGGGAATATTTCCGAAGGTTAGAGCAGGAGTAAGCTATATCGGAATAGCGCAGGTGAGTGAATAACATTCTCTAACAATAAAATTTTGAAATATAGTTAGTTATTGGACATTTTTATTAAGGCTATGTTTGGTTCAACCGAGGGGAGGGTAGGTTAAGTTAATTTAAGGGAGGGTAGGTTAAGGTAGGGGAGGTTATAAGTGGGAAGGTAGGGGAGGAGAGATGATATTTCTTGTTTGGTTCAGGAGGGGAGGGGAGGGTAGGTAATGAAAAATTGACAGATATGCCCTTAGGCCTTTATTTACATTTATTAATTTTTTACTTATAATATTTATATTAGTATTGTTATTTTTTATTTATAATTTTTAAAAAAACTTAATTTATACTCATAGAACTTAATCATGCTATAACTTTTTTTTTGTTACAAAATCTTTAAAAAAAGTTAAACTCATAGAACTTAGGGCATAAGGCAGACTAACAAAATAAAATTACATATCATTACACAATTACATAATTATATAATCACATAGGCCAAAAGTTTTTTTTTATACACAGATAACATTAAAAGTCATCTGTTTATAAAAAAAATCAAAAGTCACCAAATGATCACCAAATGGTAATGCCTATTGGCATTCAGTCCATCCAAACCAAGCGTTAGAGTCATTTATAGTTCCATTACCGAGTATAGAACTGCAAACAATCTCAACTTGGACTGTAAGCTCCATGCACTTGCGTCTCTCACTAGAAACAAGCAGGTCAAGCCGGATAGAATGGACACAAAGAAACAATAAAATAATACTATAATCAACTCTGCCGGATATTTCTTTAAAATTTTAGCCTGCACAAGCATAAATTGTAGTTACAGTTTTTAGAAACTGCTGATCATGAAAGCTTTATTAATACATAATGACTTTTTACCTGTACAATAACGTATGCTGAAGCCATCAAACAATCTGCCGCAAGACATAGTCCTCCGAGCATGTAATTAGACTCTTGTGAGAAAAGTTTCTGTGGAGAGGAGTTTGCAAGAGATAGCCTACTCAAAAGTGTAGGGCCTTTGTATAGAGTTGCAACAAATGCACCAGCAATTGATACTATGGTTCCAAGTGATTTAGCTAGGCTACTATAGCTTTTCCAATCCAACCTCTCCATTCTGAAACCACCAAGCTCAATCAGTTCAGTTTAGATAAATTGCTATGAATTGTGAAGCTATAATACCAGTTCTCTTCAAAAAGTTCCTGTCTGAACAGCAACAGTGTTATCAAATTCAAACTCATTTCAAGACAAGGCAAGCTTATTAGGAGATTCAACGGATTTTATGTGAAGTAGCCACAAGATGGACACAAGTAGGTGTAATTTATTAGCAAGCCTTACAAAATTGCGTCTGGGCTTGCAGTCGATCAATGCAACTTGTGAGTGGCAGACATAAAAGAGCAACAAATTACTCCTGTGAACCAACGGGGGTTGGTCCGAGTGGTAAGCGGCTCGGTATCGCTTAAGCGAGGTCTCGAGTTCGAGGCTTGGCGTACGCAGAAAATCCCCGTTGGGAGACTCACCCACCATAGCCAGGTGCGCGACGCGGGTCGGATCCGGATGTAGTCGGGGCAAAGCTCCGGTGAACCGGGTGGGCAACAAAAAAGAAAAAATTACTCCTGTGAAAGTGCCATGAGTCTAAAACTATATATCATAACTGATTAACATAAGAGAATAATTTGTCCTATGAGGAAAATGTAGAAAAGGATAGGGTATTATTTAGATAATGAACCACTGGACAAGAGTGAATTGGCATGCCTCAATTAAAAGACAAGCACAACCATTTTAGAAATCTTGAAGATCCATATTTTGCTCATTTCAACCGCCATGACCCTTCTCAGTTCACCAGCACACAAGAGGGAAGACAGTACTCAGATCACAATGAAATTGAAAATCCCCCTTATGACGCATATGCTCCTACTTTCTCATACCTCGGTTTGAGGCAGCAATGTTTCAGTTAGCAATAATGATCTAAAAACAGCATAAAAAATATTTTTTTTTTAAAAAAAAATCATCAGGCATGAAGGAGAAGACTAACCCAAAAGCAACAGCAAGAACAAATGTAAATCCAGGGACAAGGTTGAGCATGGCCGAGCTCAGTGTAGCAGAGCTGTAGTAAATCCCAACATACCCAAATACCTGCGCCAAATAGCTGGGGGCCAAAAAGAAATCCTGGTTTCAGAACCCACAAAATGACATACCCCAGAAATCAGAAACCAAAATTTACTAAATTTGAAGTTCGATATGCATATGAAGTAAAGCTGGAATCAAATTACCCGAGCAACTTGAGCAAGAAGAATTCGAAGAGAGTAGAAATCGTGATTGGGGGACGCTCAGATCTGCTCGAAATAAGAATCCAAAGAAGGAAAGCTTGATATAGTTCAGTTCAATTCGGTAATATCCCATATATTATGGGTATGAGACGAAGAAGAAGTTACCTGTGGACGAGCAAGGAAGAAGGAAGCAGAACTAGGGCAGCAAGGGAGTTGGAGAAGAAGACGAAAACAAGGATGCTCATGGCCCGTAGCTCGCTGCTTGTTCCACCATTCCTGAAACTCATGATTTGGGGGTTGAGACATAGAAGAATGAGCAGGAGGAAGAAGCGAGAAAGAGATCTGTGCACGCGGAAGGTTTTTACACGCGAGGGGCAAATGTGGAAAATTGAAAAATAAACAGGGGTAATTTAGTCAGGATCATACATAATATTTCTCACCCCTCCAAAAAACCCCAAATTTGGAGGGGAGAGAGAGAGGGGTAGGGGAGCAGAAAATGACAAAAATATTCCCCTCCCCTCCCCTCCATTTTTTCCAACCAAACACACTTATATCTCCCCTCCCTTCCCCTCCAAAACCCCCCAACCAAACAATGCCTAAGTGTTAATTTTAGCACAAATTACGAAAAGCGAGTTGTGAAATCATGACTTTACATGTTAGAAATGAATTATTCAAATTTTATTGTTCATATAGATTGACAAAATATTTTAAATGATTTATCGTAAATGTTCATGCTGGAAAGGTTTTATGATTATGAATGATTTTAATAGCAATTGTTGCATTGAAAGTGTTATGATTATTAAATGTCAAATTACCCCCATGCACGTTGGAAAGGTTTTTTTAAAGGACGGAATACAGAACGCTGGTTACTAACAACAATACTGTTAGTCCTTAGTGCACTATGGTTAAACTCGAGCTCGATAGTTATTCGTGGGATTTATTCTCGCTCCTATTATTCGTGGGATTTATTCTCGCGCCTGTTATTTGTGGGTCTCATACCTGCGCCTGTTTTATGGCCTTGAGCCGCGTCTGATTGGTTAGTTACCCTCGTGGACTGTGTGTCCACGCCTGTTTCGTTCTGTCGAAGTCCTGCAGAAAAGTATTATTTTAAAACAATTGTTTCAAACGATTTTCCTGAAAAGAAAACGTTTATCGAACTATTCGTTTTGAATCACGAAACTTTATGATTTACATTTAAACGTATTGAAATCAATTATTTTCGTATTTCAAATTATATTTTTGAGACGTTATTCACGAGTAGATTATTTGGATTCAGATAGTGCTATTGACCCTAACCATCCAGCTGAGCAGTGAAGAGCCTCCGCGTGCATCCGAGCAGCTTTTGTGGACGTATCGTCTTATCATGTAATTAAATATTTTGAGAACACGTGTATTATTTTGTTAGAAGTTTAGTTGCTCCACCTAACTTATAAATAAGATTCTGGTTATTTTTGGAAAATGTCTGTAAATGAATTGAAACGTTCGCAGTTCGTTGTAGGGTCTTCGGGAGATCGGTTACGTAGACAATCCTGCCAAAAGTCACTTGCATTTTGAATTAAATATAATTGATATTATGATTATTAATTTAAACGTTTTAGTTAAGTTTAAAGGGTTAAGGAATATGAATTTATTTATATTCTGTGCCGGTCACGGCTCAGATTTCGGGACGTGACATAGGTTGGGACCCTAGGAATATAGTGACAAAGGAAGATGAGTGGTGGCAGCAAAAAATATGGTTACTAAATTGTTATATGAAGTTATAAAGAGTAGAGGACATGGGAAAAGTTATTCTCCAAATATATGATTTGATTTTGTTTATTTGTATGCATGCATGAGAATAAACTGTATGAAAAGTATAGGTACAATGGAATGATGTTTGCAAGGGAATTAAAAATTATATTCAAGGATGTGATGGCATCTGGAGAAGATATGGTTAGGCCATCTATTACACAGTCGTAGACACAAAGGGAGGAGTAGGAGGATGTGTATCGACCCACCATAGACCAAGAAGAAGGGTCAGGGGACAGCGAAGATGATCATTTTGGTGCAAACCTGGGAGCTAGTATAGGAGTCACAGATGAGTTGGCAAACATTAACTTAACAACAAATACTGCACCTAGTGGATTTAGTGTGGTTCGAGAAGTCATGGAAAGAGGAGGAGGGGTGAAGGATCAAGTAGGAACAAAAAGCAAAAAGCTCCAACCTCAAGACAAATAGCGGATGTAGTAAGTTTAATAGCTACTGCATGTAAAGAAAGAACAAAAACATTAACCAAAATCAAAGATGTATCAATTGGTAAGGTTACAGCTGAACTGCTCTGCATTGAGGAAATTGCCAGTGATGATGACCTTCGAACCTGATGTTTAAAGCTATGATACACAAGACTTGTCAGGATACGTTTGTTGCCCTAAAAGGACAATCACATGATTACTTCATATATTGGTTACGGGATATGTCATACTATATCCCATAGAACCCACCGCCATGGCTGAAACCCCCCACCTCGATGAACTATTTTTTAGGACATTTGTTGTGATTTCATTTTGTCTAACTCGAATTATAGTCCTATTGTATGTTTATAACTTAATGTAGCTATATGCAACTCGAATTTGAAAATATGTAACTTGTTAAATGATTATAGGTTGTTTCTAGTGGTAATTGATAATTATGATCTATCTTTTTCGAGTGATTTTATGTGTTTGCACATGAGAGCAAAATAATGTTTGTTTGTCACTTAAGATGCTTACACTTGAATTTAACCACACTCAGGCTACAAAATCCATGGGAAATTGGAACAATCAATTCATGTCAGAAGGGACGGAGGAAGATGAATAGTCAGAAGAGGGGAGTGAGGAAGTTGAACAATCTCAAGTACTTTCCGTTATAAATGAAGAGATGATGGAGTATGAAGAGTTAGCTATATTGTTGAGTCAATATGTGATGCCTTATATGTGCAAAGAGCCACGTAGAACTAATAAGCAAACATAATTTATGTTTGTAATATATTTTGAAATGCCATGATGTACATTGCCGTGACATGTTTCGAGTAGAAAAACATATCTTCAACCAATTATGCCCTAAATTGGTTGAACATGGGTTACAATATAAGTACATCAGAGTTGAAGAAACGGTTGCCTGGTCTTAAACACTATTGGACATGGACAATTTAATAGGATGATACATTGTCCATGTCCAATATATCTAGGGAAAATATATTAAACCCTTCGATCCTATGTTTCATGCGCGTTACCCAAAAATAACAAATAATCAACGATATTGGCCATCTTTCGAGAGTGCAATAGGAGCAATTAATGGAACTCACATGCCATGTGTCATGTCCCGAAATTTACCGTGACCAACACAGAATATAAATAATTTCACATTCCACAAGCTTAAAACCTTAAATGAAAGGTTTAAAGTAATAATCATAACTTAACTTTCAGTTTAAATGAAAAGGCAAATATTTTAATTTAAATTCAGATATTTTCTAAAATGATACGAAACCAGAACTTTATTATAAGTTAGGTGGAACATCTAACTCTTTAGTAAAATAATACATGTATTTCAGAAAATATAATTACTTCAAAAATTGACGTGCCAAAACAATTGCTTCAGATCAAACGTGAGGCTCTTCACTGCTCAGCTAGAGGAATATGGTCAACTGCACTATTTAAAGCCAAATAATCTACTCGTGAATAACGTCCCAAAAATATAATTTGAAATGTGAAAATAATTTCAGTATATTTAAGTATAAATCATAATATTTCGGAATTCAATGCAATTGTTTCAGTAAACTTCATTTCATGAAAGTAAACACTCTATTTTATGAAAAATCTTTCAAAACATTCGTTTCAAATCAATCATTTTTCCGTAGGATTTCAACAGAACGTAACAGGCGTGGACACACAATCCACGAGGGTAACTAACCAATATGTGACTCCAAGCCACTGTCGCGAGAATAAATCCCATGAAATAGATATTATGGCTCCAAGCCACTGTCGCAAGAATGAATCTCACAAAATAAATAGTGTGACTCCAAGCCACTGTCGCAATAATGAATCTCATGAAATAAATAGTGTGACTCCAAGCCACTGTCGCGAGTACAAGACCCATGAAATGTTCGTCGAGCTCGGGTTAACCATGATGCACCAAGGACTAACAATACTGCTGTTAGTAACCAGCGTTCTGTGTTCCGTCCTCTAAAACCTTTCATACATGCTTGGGGACCATTTATCATTCAATAATCATAACATTTTCAATGCATCATTTTCCGTTAAAATCATTCATAATCATGAAACCTCCCCAACATGAACATTTTCGATAAATAATCAAAACATGTTTGTCAATCCATACAAGGATGCAATAATAAAATATCCATTTTCAACATGTAAAACCATGGGTTCATATGCCCGCTTTTCTTAAATCACGCTAAAATTAACATTTAATTAAAATGTCAAATAAACCTATAAAATCATGAGTTCGCAATTCTTTTCTCATAATTCGTGCTAAAATTCACATTTAATAAATATGTCAAATAACTAATTATATTTCAAAATCTTAGAGTTAGGGAACGTTATTCACTCACATGATTCTCCGATATAATTTACTCTTGCTTTATCCTTTAGAAATAGTTTCCCTTGACTTACCTAGGTTTTCAAAATAATATATTACATTAGATAATACTATACATCTCTTAATACCAAATGTTATTTATTTGCCACAACCACAACTCCCTTAACATCAAAGTATCATTTTTAATTCAAGAATAGCTTCCAGCTTCAAAAGTTTGGACTCCATAGCTCCTAATCCTCTCCCAAACCTCTTTAAGCACATTTTTATACTTTGAGCCACTTCTATAAAAATTCCATTATCCTAAACAATATTTCCAATTTAAACTCTAATCCAACTTCAAGCATTAAATATTTTACTAACTCTTAATATCATTCATCCTTCTCATTCAACTAAATTTCATCTTTCCTATTCCAATTTTAATTAATCATAATCATCAAGTTCTAACTCCGCAACCATACCCATAATCATTTTAACCATAAAGCTTCCACTTTCAGCAATCTCAAAAAAATCAAATCCATTTTCTGTACAAAGTCATTTAACCCGACCAAACACTTAAATCTCAAAACACTACACCCCACGTATATCATCATGCTTGCTGCAATAACAAAAGTAAACCTCACCACATCATAATCACCAACATAACCATCTTTAATCAGTCAAAGCGCACAACCAAATCAGACCCATATGCATAATCCACACAGTCACTGAACAGGAGGCCATTATTACAACAAATCCCTAAACATTTAAATATCCCAACAACCCTTTTTCTTTTTCAACAAAATACTTCCAGAAACAGAACCACAAATCTCTGAACAATTACCCGCAAAGTTATATATATACCTAAATCAAAACAGCAGGATATACTGGTATATATATACACCTACAGCAACACCTATTAACATATCCATACATGTCCACATACACACACACAGCGTCTTTCATCCCAAAACAGAAAGGAAGAAACAGCAGCAGTAACTCATACACACACTGTCCAGACAACCATCAACATACAGTGACCATACTCAATCTTTCCCTTCTGTTTTCTCAAAACAGAAACCCCACGCATACATTGCAACACACACGGCAGAGTCCACATCTACTTCCCTTCTCTGTTTTCTGTTTCAAATTTCCCTTCTGACCACAGCACACACACAACAGAACACACGATGACAGTACAATCACACACATACCCGCATACACATCATTCAGAACAACACTCAAGAATCACCCAGCAGCATTACCCCGAATTGCTGAACAGAAAAAAATGGCAGAAATCCACAGATAGCCACGGCCACAAGGGAGAGGAGAAGAAGTGAGACTTACCACTTCACGCACAGTTACAGAATCACGGAGCCCAAGCAGAAGAACAACAACCCAAGTTTCTCAGGTCTCTTCCCTCTGGCACTCACGGCAATCTCCCTGAAAGCGTCGGCAGCAGGTCACCGAACAGAGTGAGCTCTGTTGCTCACGGCAGCACTCAAAGAGGAAGAAGGAATTGAACTGGAATGAGGTTGAAGGAGCTTACCAATGTTACCCATACGGCTACAGAAAACCCACGGCAACAGCCCACAGCGACAGGAAAACGGAGAAGAAACTTCCCAACTACTACAGTATCCGTCGAGCACAGAAATGGCCACCCACCGCAACCCCTCGACGACAGTAAACGTTGCTGGCGCGGACGAGGAGAAAAGGGAAAGGAATTTCACCGTAACCCCCCGCGAACTTCTCTGGAATTTCTTCCCTGCGCTCACCCCACGGCGGCTTTAATAGCGACGGAAGAATGAAATGGAAATAGAGGGTCGCAGCTTAAAGGCAACGACAACCCCACCGTGCCGTGCACTAAACCTCCGCGCCGCACAACGACTGAAAAAATTAAAAGAAACCCCCTTTTCTGCAGGCGCTGAGGCTCGAACACGGTACCTCTGATTTTATGTCAATGCTTCCAACCACTTGGCTAACCTAACTCTTGTGACAATTCTGCACAAAATAATATTTATACCATCTTTTAATTATTTGCTTACGAATTTTCTGCAAGGCCATTACACCATGTGTGGCTAGTCTATCCGTGTAAGAGAAATATATCCAGGGAAAGGACTATGGAAATGATAAGGAGGTTTTCAATTATTATCTTCAAGTTTGAGGTCCTCTATAGAAAAGACTTTTGGAGTCAGGAAGAATAGGTTTGAAATGTTACGAAAAATGCACAAATACAAGTTCCAAAAGTTAGTTAGCTATACATAATTTTATTAGGAGAAATTCCAGAATAATAATACCAAGTTGGACGGGCATCCTCATCAAATATAACTACATCTTCAAGACAAATGAATTTTGTTCATGATACAATTAGAGATCAAATTGTATAGGACATGAGATCCAATTAGTTATGTAATATAGTTAAAAATGTTACATTTGTAGGAATTCTAATTTATATACATTTTTATCCATTAAATATATTTAATTAAGTATTTTAGTATTCTCAATTTTTTTGGCGATAATAAATAAACTATTTTTATTTTTTCCAAATTTTAATTTTAGTATTTCTCTTAAAATTATCATAATATATACATATAATATATATGTATTATTTAATAAGATTCCTTTTAATCATTTTTCATCTATACTTACTTTTCAAATAATTATCCAAAAACAAGTTTCCAAAAGTTAGATTAATAAAAAGTTAATCTAAATATAAATTATATTATACTATTTAACTTTTATACAACTTAACTTCTAATTGGAAAAAAAAAAAACTACTTTTACTACTGCTAATCTAGAAACACACATAACCCTCAAAATTATTTAAATACTTGACGGTGTAATTTTTAACTGTGAAATGAAGCTCCAAAAAGACTGTATCCCACCTTATTCCACAATTATTTTAATAACCATTAAATTTTCCAATTTCTATAGTAGTGGTGACCTTATTTCTGTAGGAGGCCTAATGTTATATTGGTTTGTCACATACGATCATGTCTCCAGAGCGACCAAATATGTTAATTGGCTTGTTTATCAAACTTACAATATGGAAGCTGATTTTAAAGTGATTTTTGAGCCACGCACCCTCAAAAATATGAAAGCCTTATGCATACTTATATGTGTTAGTCTTAACTTAGGTGGTGATTACTGGGCTTCATGCCACATCTTTTCATTTTTAAAATAATTTTTACACTTTTTTTGAAATTTTAATTTTAAATCAACTATATATATGGGCACCCTTTAGGATATCTTAGACCGGTCTCTAACCCTGACCAGTCAGTTTCTTTAATAATCTTTATTTATAAATATTATTTATACCATATCTAAGAGTTGTCAATTTCATATGGTCATTGGTCAATGACATGCTTTTACTTGGATTTAAATCAATAAATCCTATGTATTATATTATTTGGATCCTTTAAGATTACATTGGACTCTCATAATCAAACAACGCTCTTTCACTCTCACTAACGAGAAAATGAAGGTAAATTAATTTCCGATGTTCAAGATTGCATTGAAGAACCACCTTCTTTTGTGGGGGATATTCGTACATCTGATTTAAGTAAATTAGAATATACACATTTATCCCAAAAAATGTATGATACACATTAATTAAAGCTAAACTTTCAAATATATTAATTAAATTTAATTTTGAAAATTAAAAAAAGTTGATCAATGAGGTGAAGCGGAGTTATAGAAGCTATAGTTGACCAAGGTTGTGCGAGAAACTAGGGTTTCATTTACATGTAAAACAGTTGAATATTTCCATGTCTTGCATATATACCCTTCGTCTTCATCTTCGTCTTGTTCTCATCACAATCATTAATTCTTCTAAAGTTTCTCAATTTTGTTTTTCTTCCACCGTCAAACCCTTCTTACTTTTCTCACAGGTCAGTTTCTATCTCACTAGCTCAATATCTATCTATCTTTGTATTTAAGTGATTAATTTTTTTAAATTTGTTTGAAATTTAAAGAGAAAGATAGCGTTGTTTCATTTGTTTTAGATGAATTCATCTCCTGCTTAATTTGTATTGTTTTAGTTTCCCCTGGACTTTTTTAACTGGGAAAAAAGATTATTAACTTAGTTTATGACATTATTAGGTCATTTAAATTTGAAACAATGTATAAATCATAGTTTTAAACGAAATTAGAAAACCCCATTGCGATAGATTCTGAAATTACGGAAGGTTACAAATTTTTCTTGTTCTGTTATCAAAATACGATCATTCCATTGACAATTATGAAAAATGATGTTAAATCAAAGTTAATTATATATTTTCTTTTAATTTGTGCACAAAGGATTTTGGATTCCTCAACAATTCAATTATTCAACTAATTAATTTAAGGAGTATATAAAGAGGTAGGGCTCGGTTCACCTATCAATATTATTCTCATGTTTGTCCCACGCATGCACTTCATTTCTTATCTATTTTCTCACTTTTAGCTATCAAATATGTTGAAAACAAAAATAATTTATCTGATTTCTCTTCCTTTTGTTCCATTAGTGAACTGGATCTTGTGAAATTCTTATATGGGCAATGAACAAAAACTAGAAGTGCTAAATGCACTAGACATTGCCAAAACACAATGGTACCACTTCACCACCATCATCATCGCCGGAATGGGCTTCTTCACCGATGCATACGACCTATTTTGCATATCACTCATCACAAAGCTTCTCGGTCGGATATATTACTACGTCGATGGTTCATCAAAGCCAGGATCGCTGCCTCCTAATGTTTCTGCAGCTGTAAACGGCGTTGCTTTCTGTGGAACACTTTCTGGGCAGTTATTCTTTGGATGGCTTGGAGACAAACTAGGACGAAAGAAAGTGTACGGATTGACTCTGATGATGATGGTGTTTTGTTCTATTGCTTCAGGTCGGTATAGAATAGTTATATTGTAAACCATCAAAACTTACAAATCTTAATAATATAATTTATGCCTTTCTTATAAGTTAAAACTTGATACTCCGTTCAGTCCTAAATATAGAAACTAGATAATTAATTTATATTGGATCTGTTTGGATTTGTTACAAATCGTGGTTTTAAAAGGGCTTTTGGCCTAAACTATTGTTTGGAGAAGTTTTAAAACAAACAGCTATATTTGTCTAACAGGGCTTTTGGACCAAATTATAGTTTAAAACTAAGGTTTTGGATAAGCTACTGAGACTGACTTCTGGAGCAGTAAAAGCACTTATAGATTATTCAATTACTATTTTACCCTTACTTTTTCTTACATCCTCTCTCCTCTCTCTTTTATTTTATCTCTTCTCCACCATTTCTCCTATTTCCTCTCTCCTCTCCCCTCTTTTTTCTCCACCCTCTCTCCTCTCGCCTATTTTTAATAAAATCATACACTTTCTAGTAATTTTTCAATTACAAAAGTCTTTCTGATAACAACTATCCAAATACTCAATTATTCAGAACCATTTTTTTCTATAGGCTCTTCTCCAAAAGTCATTTTCTAAAAGTCCTTCTTTTTCATAAGCCATTTTTCAAACTCTTATCAAATAGGCGCATTATTAAAGAAATTAGTCAAATTAGTTATTTATAAAAAATGTGATAATTTTCTTAAAATACTCTATTTGATCATTTGCATTAGAAACTACCCCAATTGATAAAAATTTTACACGTGTAATCACTAGAGTTATTTTGGAAAAAAATCATAAATTTTGAACACAAAGTGAATTAAGGTTATATATTTAAGGCAAAAATAAACTTTTCAATTAACTCTTACATTTAGAATTGAAAAAATTATATTAAAAAAGTATCTTGCCAAAAGTTGGTCTAAATTATAAGAACTTAGTCTAAATCTTAAAAGGTTAAGGATTTAATTAAGCTGCATTGTCAATTTGAGTATTGTATTAGAGAATAATTTGTAATTTGAGCCATGAGACATGCCTTAAACACATTGAATGTTGTATTTTGTTGCTTTCAGGTTTGTCGTTTGGACATGATCCGAAGGCCGTGATGTCGACACTTTGTTTTTTTCGGTTTTGGTTAGGGTTTGGGATTGGTGGGGATTATCCTCTTTCTGCAACAATAATGTCTGAGTACTCAAACAAGAAGACTCGAGGGGCTTTTATTGCTGCAGTTTTTGCCATGCAAGGGTTTGGCATTTTGGGAGGTGGAATGGTCGCAATGGTTATATCTGCTATTTTCATGAAAAAGTGAGTACAACAAAATTGCTTTAATACTAATTTCTTTCTTTCGTTTTAATAACTGAAAACTGCTTTCAATTAAACAATGCAAAACTTCCACTTAAACTCTAAATTATATTCATATAAGCCCTAGAAAATTTTTAAAAAGTTGACAATAAATATATCCAAACTTTAAATTTTTGTAGATAATTTTCTTCTTTAATTTGTGTTGGATATACACTAATCCAAATTTAAAAATCATATACTTAAATATGACAATCATATGCATGTAATGTCTATCCAATTAATGTCTAGTGATAAGCACATTCAAACTTTTAAATTTCTACATATAATTTCTATATTGTCAAATAATTTGTTATTTTACGAACAATTAAAAGTATGTCATTGACAAGGAAAATAGGGTTCTTTTTATGAAAAGGTGAGGTAGAACATTTGTTACGAAACTTGATCTGAGTTCTTGTTAAAGTAACCTTAAATTGTATATAGAATTTTTTCATAAATAATGTTACAGTATAAAAATTAACTTCTTGACATTTAAAACTGGATAATAAATACTATGAATTAGTAAATTTCCGCAAATAATTCCTCTATCACCAAAATTAGTTCATTACTGGAATAATAGTGTCAAACATTGGGAACATTATATCACTTTTAACTTATTTTTAATAACAAAAAAAATCTTTCAAATTTTAAATTATATGCATATAATTACCCCTTCAACTTTAATTCATCACATGCATGTTTCACATGCAACACACGCATATAAACTACAGTAATGATGTACATTCGACTAATGAAACAAACAGATTAGTTAATAACTGATAATTTATCTCTGTAAATTTATTAAAGCAATTTCTCTATAACTTTAAACTTTTATAATTTGGTTTTGTGTGTGTATCATTTCAACTTAAAATAACGTTAAAATATAGTTTTTACTATCATATTATTGCATTATAATCACCAGGTTTCAAGCACCATCTTATGAGGTAGACCCAATTGGCTCAACTGTTCCACAAGCAGACTACGTTTGGAGAATAATTCTAATCGTGGGAGCCATTCCTGCTTCTTTAACCTATTACTGGCGGTCCAAGATGCCAGAAACGGCTCGCTACACGGCCCTCGTTGCTCAGAACACAGAACGCGCCGCCGCGGATATGTCCAAGGTTTTACAGGTTGAGATTCAAGCTGAACCTCCAAAACCTACACATGAACAAGCTCAATTATATGGCTTGTTATCAAAGGAATTCGTGCACCGCCATGGATTACACCTTCTTGGAACATCAAGCACTTGGTTCTTGCTTGACATTGCGTTTTACAGCCAAAATTTGTTTCAGAAGGATATCTTTAGTGCAATAGGTTGGATTCCTCCCGCGAATACAATGAACTGTCTTGAAGAAGTGTTCAAGATCGCTAGGGCTCAGACTCTTATTGCTTTATGCAGTACAGTTCCAGGTTACTGGTTTACTGTTGCTTTGATTGATATAATGGGAAGATTCGCTATTCAATTGATGGGTTTCTTCTTCATGACTGTGTTCATGTTTGCGCTTGCTATTCCTTATGATCACTGGACTCGTAAGGAGAATAGAATAGGGTTTGTGGTGATGTACGCGCTTACGTTCTTCTTTGCCAACTTTGGGCCTAATGCTACCACATTTGTCGTCCCGGCAGAGATTTTTCCGGCAAGATTCCGATCTACTTGTCATGGGATATCGTCGGCATCAGGAAAACTCGGGGCTATTGTTGGTGCATTTGGGTTCTTGTATTTGGCACAGAATAAAGATAAGAGCAAGGCAGATGCAGGATATCCTGCAGGTATTGGAGTGAAAAATTCATTGATTATGTTAGGTGTGATTAATGTTTTAGGGTTTATCTTTACTTTCTTAGTGCCAGAGCCAAAGGGAAAATCTTTAGAGGAGATATCAGGGGAGAATAATAAAGACGAGGAAAGTTAAAAATATTCAGAGGAGATAAGGGAATTGTACGTTTCTGAGAGGAAATTCTAGAAAAAAAAAGTCAGCTTTCTTCTAGTAATAAGTATTGAGGAAAATAGGAAGTTACATATATATTAGCTATTGAAATGCTTTATGTGCTTGATTAGGCTAGTTTAATTTATTTGTTTACTATCAATAAAGTTATACATTCGGATTGTAATTGCGTTTAATTTTGAGATTAATGTACATCTAGGTTAATTTATAATACTCATAAGTTAAATTCCTTAATGCAGTCTTTTAATTTAGTATTAGTTAAATTGAATACGTTCAACTAAATAATATTAAATCATGCATGAAGATCCTAATTCCCAAACTAATTAACATAATTTTGTATTGAGAAGATTCTCTAATTCCCTCCTGTTGGAGTAATTTGAATTGTTTTTATATTTCATTGTTATCAAGATTCTGATTTTATTTTTTGTTTAATCTCATTCATTTTTTATTTTGAACAACGTATTCAATTCAAATATATATTGGTTGTCAGAAAGATGATGGTGGAGTTGTATATATTGGAGATCTTGTGTTGCTTTTGACAAAGGGAAAAAGGTGAAAGTGGATTGAGGTTGAGATTTCTCTAGTTCCAAACTTTCAATCTTGTTCATTTAGCTAAGAATGTCTAAAGATTATTGATTAAAAACCTAACAGATTAGTGGGTGCATGCGTTGAAAGGAATATATTATTATCCTAATTGTGAATTTGAAGATGCAAAGAAGGGAACTATATATAGCTTCATGTGCATGGTCCAGCTTGTTGGAATATTGGGAATGGTAACTTAGTAAATAATGGAGTGAGCGAGACATACCAGATTCAGAGAGATCTACTGGGTGCACTCGCCTATTCTGTTTGGGCACAACAGATGTACCATGCATCTCATAGGAGGTGCATTACTCATAGTGGCCACCCCTATTTATAGAGTGGGTGGGGTGTGATGTTTGTGATAGAAAGTATCCCATATCTTATCTATTTTTCAAATAATGGATAAATGTAAAGTGCGGTTGATATTAGGAATATCTTGCAACCACACTTATAATATTTTAATTAAATAAGATAACTTGAATTTGGATCAGATCAATTAAAAAAGGATATAACTTAATCAGTCTAACTAATTTAACTGATATTAAATTAATTATCTACTAATTTAATATTATTAATTCAGCTAACAACTTCATTAAATATTCGGGTCTATCAAGGGTGGATCTTGAGACACTTAAATCTAGTTTGCGACCTGTACATAATTCATAATGAATATGAGAGTTTTGGATTTACTCACAATCTGCACTGAAGGGAAAATAAATATTAGAGTTAGAATATGGAATGCAATTTATTTGTTTTTTTATACAATGCAATTTGTAAATATTATCCCTTTATAAGGAATAAATCAGGAGTACCATGAGATGAGGGTAAAACACAATAAATGATAGAAGCAATGATCCTTTATGCTCCATCTGTTGTCACAACTACACAAAATGGCTTTCACGGTGACCATTCATGGCAATTTATTCAACAGCCATCTTTAAAAAACGTGTTGGCATTTTTATAAATAAAATGCTATTAAAAACTTTTCACGGCGGTTTTTCAGAAAAAACACCATTAAAAGTATCCCAACACAATCAAAATAGGGGTTGTACAATCCGCTGTTAAAAACCTTCAGATTTAAAAAAAAATATCGCGAATCAGTTCATTGTTTCACTTTTCACAGCCATTTATGGTCACTTCGCCGTGCCCCACCACTAGCAACATCAACGAGAAGCAAAGGCCAGCCATTTCCCTCCATTTTTTGGTGCCACCACTCCCTCTATTGTACTCGTCATGTTCGTGGTCGTCTTCTCTATCTTTCGCAGCGTCATTCATCATAAGTTTCCTTCTCATTGTCATCTGTTGGCTTTTTTTTTATTTTTTTATTTTTTGTTGTATTTAAACATTAATAGATTATATGGGGAGCTTTTCTTTGGGTTGAAGACTTTATTTTAGTTGTTATAGTATTGCTTATATCTACATTATTGTTATATGTATTTTTGTCATTGGAACTTTTTGTTACTTATTGGTATGAATAGCTTGTTTATTTGTTATGGATATCATTGAAATAGTAATAGAAGTTTGGTTGTGAGATTATTTTTTATGCTATATTGATTTTTTATTTTTAAGATATATATTTAGTATTTTTGTGTTATTTTTTGTTTGAACAATGTGCGTATTATTTTGAAAAGTTATAAATGAAGTTAAAAGTTTTAGCTAATAAGAAGTTTGCTTATCAAGTTTCATTGATAATCGACTTCATTTGAGTTATTATTTTTGTTAGTTTAGGTATAAATACTCAAGAGGGCGTGAATTGGGTGTTTTGAAAATTTTAATCGTAGTTTAAAATGTTAATAGAAGGTAAATATGAATAAATGAAATAAGAATAGAGATACGAAAGATTTCACCAAGACGACGCCAAACAATTTATACTAGTTCAAACTCAACTCTTGTCCTACGTGAAGGGAATTGGAAGACACGCAGCGGAAATTAACTTTAAAAATTTTTCCATTCCCAGCCAGGATCTACCGAATGTGTTTAAGTCAAGGAGAAAGAAGTGTTACCTTCGGTTTCAAGCTTTGGTCGCGACCTCAGTGTCCACTAGTCGCGACTCCTCGCCTCTGGAACTTTCAGTCGCGACCTCCTCAGCTTCTAGTCGCGACCTGTCGCCTCTGGAGTTTGTAGTCGCGACCTACTCTGCTTCTAGTCGCGACCTGTAGCATCTGGAGCTCTTAGTCGCGACCTCTTCAACTTCACGTCGCGACCTGTCTCCTCTTTTCGGATTTCTGACGTTCAGATGCCCGTTTGGTCGCGACCTAAATGTTTTCTGGTCGCGACCTTTCTTCGTGTCTGGCCGTATCGTAGAAGTCGACAGCTCAGATCGGCTTCCTCTACCGGTATCCACACGAACAGCGTTCCAATTGCGAACGACGTGCTAGCGCCTCTTGTCCCTCTAGGGCTTTCTGGAGATTCCGTCCTCCCCCTCTCTATCTCGGCAGTTTCTTATGTGCAAACCTTTTGCACTCTCCCTGCCCCCTTTTCTCACGACTGAATGTGTGTGAAGAGATCTATATTGTGTGTAGAACCCTAGCTCCTAATGTCAAATATATAGGAAGCTATCGGGCTTCTAATAGGGCCGGGCTTCAGAATTAATCTTATATTAATTCTAAAATTAATACAATATCATATATTGCATAATTTAATAAGAAACTAATTAAATAAATATGGTTTATATTAAATCCGTCTCACAGATTTAATTCACCTATTTATTTAATTTAAAATAAAGATAAGACGGAATTATATTTGATTTATTCTTATAAATTAAATTTGAGATATCTTATCAATTTGAATTTCAAATTTAAATAGATCATATCCATTTAAATTCAAATTCAAAAATGATAGAGATTTAATTTATCCTTATAAATTAAATCTTACAAATATCTCTTATATTATATATATAATATATATATAAACTAATTTATATATATATATAAAATATATATCCACCCTAGATTATTCATTGAATCTAGATATCTCTTAGATTCAATGAATCTGGACATCATAGCTCGCATTGGGCTGTTTTGTGTGCGACCCTGTAGGCCCATATGAAGTTGGCAGTGGGCCAGTTACTATACTGACCCACAAGTCGTAAGCGGTCTCTAGCAAGACATTACGACTACCCAAAACATATGAGGATCGTTAAACGATGTAACCTTTCATACAACCATATCACGTCCCTTTTGTCACATGATATTTCGGTCAAGGATGAGGCATGGAGAACGTCATCCTCCTGTTCCTGACCGTTACTTTCTCGATCCCTGAGTAGTCTGAATATAGAAATAGAACTACCCTTCCATTCCAGTATGGCCATACATTTCTCAGACTCACTCATCGAGGGGCCCAGTAATATCTCTCTACGAATGTGAGGGACAAATTCCATCTTGACCATTCACATTCCTCCGCATGAAAAACCACTAAGCCCGAGCATAGCCTTTATGATCACTCGGTCAAAAGTGACTTTTGACTAGGTCAAAGCTGAGTGTTTGTCATGTAGGAATCCATGATGATCTCAGGTCAAAGGGCATAGTGACATAGCTTGTATATGAGAGAAACTTATGACTTAACCCATGCAACTCTCTCATAGCGGGTCGATCCAACACCCTGTACTCTTACATGTGCTTATGACTTTGATTTATATCTCTATATATCTTCAAAGTAATACTGGTCTTATTTCATCTCTGCTCCCGCATAGATGACCGACCAGGGACATTTAGGATAAAATCACTAGTTATCCAAGGATTGTCATCATAGTAAACATGCAAATAATATGATAACTGTAGGGAATTGGAAGACACGCAGCGGAAATTAACTTTAAAAATTTTTCCATTCCCAGCCAGGATCTACCGAATGTGTTTAAGTCAAGGAGAAAGAAGTGTTACCTTCGGTTTCAAGCTTTGGTCGCGACCTCAGTGTCCACTAGTCGCGACTCCTCGCCTCTGGAACTTTCAGTCGCGACCTCCTCAGCTTCTAGTCGCGACCTGTCGCCTCTGGAGTTTGTAGTCGCGACCTACTCTGCTTCTAGTCGCGACCTGTAGCCTCTGGAGCTCTTAGTCGCGACCTCTTCAACTTCACGTCGCGACCTGTCTCCTCTTTTCGGATTTCTGACGTTCAGATGCCCGTTTGGTCGCGACCTAAGTGTGTTCTGGTCGCGACCTTTCTTCATGTCTGGCCGTATCGTAGAAGTCGACAGCTCAGATCGGCTTCCTCTACCGGTATCCACACGAACAGCGTTCCAATTGCGAACGACGTGCTAGCGCCTCTTGTCCCTCTAAGGCTTTCTGGAGATTCCGTCCTCACCGTCTCTATTTCGGCAGTTTCTTATATGCAAACCTTTTGCACTCTCCCTGCCCCCTTTTCTCACGACTGAATGTGTGTGAAGAGATCTATTGTGTGTAGAACCCTAGCTCCTAATGTCAAATATATAGGAAGCTATCGGGCTTCTAATAGGGCCGGGCTTCAGAATTAATCTTATATTAATTCTGAATTAATACAATATCATATATTGCATAATTTAATAAGAAACTGATTAAATAAATATGGTTTATATTAAATCCGTCCCACAGATTTAATTCACCTATTTATTTAATTTAAAATAAAGATAAGACAGAATTATATTTGATTTATTCTCATAAATCAAAATTGAGATATCTTATCAATTTGAATTTCAAATTCAAATAGATCATATCCATTTAAATTCAAATTCAAAAATGATAGAGATTTAATTTATCCTTATAAATTAAATCTTACAAATATCTCTTATATTATTTATATAATATATATATAAACTAATTTATATATATATATAAAATATATATCCACCCTAGATTATTCATTGAATTTAGACATCTCTTAGATTCAATGAATCTGGACATCATAGCTCGCATTGGGCTGTTTTGTGTGCGACCCTGTAGGCCCATATGAAGTTGGCAGTGGCCCAGTTACTATACTGACCCACAAGTCGTAAGCGGTCTCTAGCAAGGCATTACGACTACCCAAAACATATGAGGATCGATAAATGATGTAACCTTTCATACAACCATATCACGTCCCTTTTGTCACACGATATTTCGGTCAAGGATGAGGCATGGAGAACGTCATCCTCCTGTTCCTGACCGTTACTTTCTCGATCCCTGAGTAGTCTGAATATAGAAATGGAACTACCCTTCCATTCTAGTATGGCCATACATTTCTCAGACTCACTCATCGAGGGGCCCAGTAATATCTCTCTACGAATGTGAGGGACAAATTCCATCTTGACCATTCACATTCCTCCGCATGAAAAACCACTAAGCCCGAGCATAGCCTTTATGATCACTCGGTCAAAAGTGACTTTTGACTAGGTCAAAGCTGAGCGTTTGTCATGTAGGAATCCATGATGATCTCAGGTCAAAGGGCATAGTGACATGGCTTGTATATGAGAGAAGCTTATGACTTGACCCATGCAGCTCTCTCATTGCGGGTCGATCCAACACCCTGTACTCTTACATGTGCTTATGACTTTGATTTATATCTCTATATATCTTCAAAGTCATACTGGTCTTATTTCATCTCTGCTCCCACATAGATGACCGACCAGGGACATTTAGGATAAGATCACGAGTTATCCAAGGATTGTCATCATAGTAAACATGCAAATAATATGATAACTTTATTAAGAAATTCATAAATCAACAATGTTCATAAGATAATGATTGGCCCCTAGGGCACAATCTCCAACATCCTCCCACTTGCACTAGGTACAATCATTAATTTGCCTAATTCCCATTGACCTAACATGACACTCATGTTTTGCTTGCACAAGCGGCTTTGTTAGAGGATCAGCAACATTGTCTTCCCCTGCTACCTTGCATATTTTTATATCACCTCTATCATTGATTTCTCTGATGAGATGAAATCGCCTGAGTATATGCTTGGTCCTTTGATGTGACCTAGGCTCTTTGGCCTGTGCAATGGCACCACTATTGTCACAGAACAAAGTTATTGGATCTGAGATGGTAGGTACCACCCCTAGTTCTGTAATGAACTTCCTGATCCAAACGGCCTCCTTAGCTGCATCAGATGCTGCTATGTACTCAGCTTCCGTTGCAGAATCTGCTACAGTGCTCTGCTTAGAGCTCTTCCAGCTTATTGCTCCATTATTTAGGAGAAATATGTATCCAGATTGCGATTTCTGGTCATCCTGGTCAGTTTGGAAACTTGCATCTGTGTAACCAGTTACAGAGAGCTCGTCATCCAATCCACCATAGACCAAGAATAAGTCCTTAGTCCTTCTTAAGTACTTAAGGATATTCTTGACAGCAGTCCAATGGCCCTCACCAGGGTCCTGTTGATATCTGCTAGTCATACTTAAGGCAAACGAGACATCCGGTCGAGTACATAACATGGCGTACATGATAGATCCTATGGCCGAGGCATATGGAATCTTACTCATGCGACCTCGCTGATCTGGTGTACTAGGACATAAATCCTTGCTGAGGTGAATGCCATGAGACATGGGTATGAAACCCCTTTTTGATTCCTGCATACTGAACCTATGCAGTATCTTGTCTATATATGTGCTCTGACTCAGTCCTAGAAGCCTTTTAGATCTATCTCTATAGATCCTAATTCCTAGGATGTAGGTGGCTTCACCCAAGTCTTTCATCGAGAAAGATTTTCCTAACCAAGACTTGACAATCTGCAAGGTAGGAATGTCATTCCCAATGAGTAGGATGTCATCGACATAGAGTACCAAAAAACAACTGTGCTCCCACTAACCTTCTTGTACACACAAGGTTCATCAATATTTTGAAGAAATCCAAACTCTTTGACTACTTCATCAAAACGATGATTCCAACTCCGAGATGCTTGCTTCAGTCCATAAATGGACCTTTGAAGCTTGCACACCTTACCAGAGTCCTCAGAACGCACAAAACCTTCAGGTTGTGTCATGTACACATCCTCAAGGAGCTTTCCATTAAGGAAGGCTGTCTTGACGTCCATCTGCCATATTTCATAGTCATAATATGCTGCAATGGCAAGGAGGATTCTGATTGATTTGGCCATTGCAACTGGGGAAAAGGTCTCATCATAGTCCACACCATGAGTTTGAGTAAATCCTTTTGCAACCAGTCGTGCCTTGAAGACATTTACATTGCCATCCATGTCAGTTTTCTCTTTAAAACCCACTTGCACCCGACGGTTTTTACACCTTCAGGCGGGTCGACTAAGGTCCATACCTTATTGTCGTACATGGATTGCATCTCAGACTTCATGGCATTAAGCCATTTCTCAGAGTTTGGTCCCACTATAGCTTCTTGATAGGTAGTGGGCTCATTATGCTCAATGAGCAACACATCACGACTATCAGAAATCAGAAATCCATATCTCTGAGGCTGAAGTCGTGCCCTATTAGATCGCCTTGGGCCTTGCGTGACTTGAGGAGTCTCAACAACTTCTTGTGAGTCTTCTCTACTTTCCATCTCTAGTTCTGTGGCGTCTTGTGGCTCTCGAACTTCTTCGAGGTGTACCTTGCTCCCAGTGGTTCTTTTAGAGATAAATTCTCTTTCTAGAAAGATACCATTTCTGACAACAAACACTTTGTTATCAGTGGGGTTGTAGACATAATATCCCTTGGTTTCCTTAGGATATCCCACAAAAAGGCACTTTGAAGATTTGGGCGCTAACTTATCTGAGGCTTGTTGCTTAACATAGACCTCACATCCCCAAATCTTGAGAAAAGACAAACTAGGTTTCCTCCCAGTCCATATCTCATACGGAGTCTTTTCAACTGCCTTAGATGGAACACGATTCAGTGTGAACGCAGCTGTCTCTAGGGCGTGGCCCCAAAAGGATGGTGGAAGATCTGTTCGACTCATCATGGATCGAACCATATCCAATAGTGTTCGATTCCTCCGTTCAGAAACCCCATTCCATTGTGGTGTTCCTGGAGGAGTCAATTGTGAGACTATTCCACAATTCCTAAGATGATCGATAAACTCTTGGCTCAAATATTCACCACCTCGATCAGATCGAAGGGCTTTAATTGTTTTACCAAGCTGGTTTTGTACTTCATTTTGAAATATCTTGAACATTTCAAAAGATTCGGATTTATGTTTCATTAGATAGACGTAGCCATATCTACTGAAATCATCTATGAATGTAATGAAGTACGAATAACCTCTTCTGGCATTTGTATTCATCGGTCCACACACATCTGTATGTATGAGGCCCAACAAATAAGTGGCCCTCTCACTGTGCCCAGTGAAAGGCGACTTTGTCATCTTTCCTAACAAAAAAGATTAGCAAGTATCATATGATTCAAAATCAAATGAGTTGAGAAATCCATCTTGATGGAGTTTAGAAATGCGTTTCTCATTTATGTGGCCTAGACGACAGTGCCAGAGGTACGTCGGATTCAAATCATTTGGTTTGATCCTTTTGACGGTTATGTTATAGATATTTCCATGATTGGGTTGTTCCAAGTTTAATATGTAATGATCAACATGCAAATCACCATGAGCATAGAAAATATCATTACGATAAATAGAACATTTACCATTCCCAGAAATGGAAGTGTAACCTTCCTTATCCAAATAAGAAAGAGAAACAATGTTACTACTCAAAGCAGGAACATAATAGCAATTGTTCAAGACTAACAAAAGCCCAGTGGGCAGAACTAATTCATAAGTGCCTACAGCTAGAGCAGCAACCTTTGCTCTATTTCCAACTCGTAGGTCAACTTCGCCCTTCTTCAGCTTTCTACTATCCTTTAGGCCCTGCACATTTATACAAATGTGAGAACCACATGCAGTATCTAATACCCATATAGTGGAAGTAGAGAGATGAATGTCTATAACATAAATACCTGAAGCGATAGCCCCGCTATCCTTCTTGTTCTTTCTCAGATCTTCAAGGTAGAGTTTGCAATTCCTCTTCCAATGACCCGGTTCATTGCAGAAGAAGCAAACTCCTTCCTTTGGAGGCTTTGCCTTCTTTGGTGCAGGCTTGGTTTCGGGCTTGCCTGACTCTTTGGTCTTACCAGATGAGCCATGACCCTTCCCCTTGCCCTTGCCTTTCCTTTTCATACCCTTTCCTTTCTGAACCATCAAAACAGTACTGGGCTTCTTCTTAACAGTCGGCTCAGCAGTTTTAAGCATCCCATGCAGTTCAGAAATAGATTTCTCCATGTTGTTCATGTTGTAGTTCATGACAAACTGGTCATAACTTTCCGGGAGTGAGTTCAAGATCAAATCTGTAGCTAACTCCTGGCTCATGGGAAATCCAAGCCTCTCAAGGTGATCTATGTACCCTTTCATCTTTAAGACATGAGTACTCACTGATGCACCTTCAGCCATCTTGCAGGAATGTAAGGCCTTAGTGGTCTCATACCTCTCTTGCCTTGCTTGTTGCTGGAACATTTCCTTAAGATGCACAATCATCTCATAAGCCTCCATGTGTTCCAAATCTCTTTGAAGCTCCGGAACCATAGTGGCAAGCATCAAGCATCCCACATCAACAGAGTCTTCCTTATGCTTCGCATAAGAATCTCTTTGAGCTCTAGGAGCATTGGCTGCTGGCTCCTCAGGAATGGGTTGATCTAGGACATATACCTTTCTTTCCTGCTTGAGAACAATTCTCAAGTTCCTGAACCAGTCAAGAAAGTTTGTCCCATTGAGTTTGTCCTTCTCAAGGACAGATCGCAACAATAATGTAGCAGTATTACTAGTCGTCATGATTCTACAATTAAAATATGCAATCGAATTAGCAATCTCCCACTGAATAAAACAACCCTCAATGTAATAATTAGTGGGCTAAGATCCATATTTGGCTTAAACTTGAGTCCGCTTTGGCTGGACGCTCAACTTTAAGTTATTTAGGTAGGTAACAACTTTACCAATTACATCAAATGTAATTCTTAGATATTTATGGGATTCAATCATCATATGATCCGGCATGTTTTAATCCCATCTAATGCCTTGAGACCCAAAACCGTTTTGATAATCTCAATTAAGTCAAACAATAACAAACATAAGAGCAGCACCATTACTCTTGCTTATCTCCCCAAGATAACTCAAATGCACCCACTTTGGTGGACCTACAAATGAGCGATCGAGGTTTTGACAAGTGTCCATTAATTGACGGCATATGACTTAAGATTTCTTTTAGAGGGTTTAATTAATTATCTGGTTTATAAGATGCATGTATCGCGGTTGTATCTCATACAAGTATTATGCATATTAAAACATACATGCAGTGATCTAATCAAAAGATGCATAATCTTAAACGTGACACAATATGGCTCACCTATCCTAAGTCCCCTCAAGCCAATGAGAGAAGCTGTCTAATTAGAATAGGAAAATTACATAAGGAAACCTCGTTTTAACATTCGAGGGGAGTGAGATGAGAAGAGAATGTACAACGAGAGTCATTAGAGGAAGGCACGACACGCAGGCCGTATTTAGAAAAATTACAACACTTGTAATCTAGAGCCATATTGTTCACCATACCCAAACATTCAAGAATCAAAATTCATACTATTTGAAGGGCAATAAATGTTTCAAAACATTCATATATCAGGAAAGTCAATACATATTACGATTATGTTGCGCTACGATTAAATAGCCACGGCGGTCCCGCTAGCCGGTTAGCGGGCGGGGTGTGGGGCAGCGCCCCAATAGAATTTTTTTTTTTTTGATAAATAATCAAGAATCTTAATTCTTTTTCCTTAGACCCCATCAATATTAATTGATCAAATCAATTGATATACACCATCGATTTCAGTTTCCTTTTAGATTCCGTATATGTCATACATAAACAGATTCCATATATGTCATACATATCACGCATGTTATCATATAATCAGCTAAGAAGTCTAACATACATCACATGTATCAACAATCAAACCTAACTTAAACACAAAACGGCATGGCTCTGATACCACTGTAGGGAATTGGAAGACACGCAGCGGAAATTAACTTTAAAAATTTTTCCATTCCCAGCCAGGATCTACCGAATGTGTTTAAGTCAAGGAGAAAGAAGTGTTACCTTCGGTTTCAAGCTTTGGTCGCGACCTCAGTGTCCACTAGTCGCGACTCCTCGCCTCTGGAACTTTCAGTCGCGACCTCCTCAGCTTCTAGTCGCGACCTGTCGCCTCTGGAGTTTGTAGTCGCGACCTACTCTGCTTCTAGTCGCGACCTGTAGCCTCTGGAGCTCTTAGTCGCGACCTCTTCAACTTCACGTCGCGACCTGTCTCCTCTTTTCGGATTTCTGACGTTCAGATGCCCGTTTGGTCACGACCTAAGTGTGTTCTGGTCGCGACCTTTCTTCGTGTCTGGCCGTATCGTAGAAGTCGACAGCTCAGATCGGCTTCCTCTACCGGTATCCACACGAACAGCGTTCCAATTGCGAACGACGTGCTAGCGCCTCTTGTCCCTCTAAGGCTTTCTGGAGATTCCGTCCTCACCGTCTCTATTTCGGCAGTTTCTTATATGCAAACCTTTTGCACTCTCCCTGCCCCCTTTTCTCACGACTGAATGTGTGTGAAGAGATCTATTGTGTGTAGAACCCTAGCTCCTAATGTCAAATATATAGGAAGCTATCGGGCTTCTAATAGGGCCGGGCTTCAGAATTAATCTTATATTAATTCTGAATTAATACAATATCATATATTGCATAATTTAATAAGAAACTGATTAAATAAATATGGTTTATATTAAATCCGTCCCACAGATTTAATTCACCTATTTATTTAATTTAAAATAAAGATAAGACAGAATTATATTTGATTTATTCTCATAAATCAAAATTGAGATATCTTATCAATTTGAATTTCAAATTCAAATAGATCATATCCATTTAAATTCAAATTCAAAAATGATAGAGATTTAATTTATCCTTATAAATTAAATCTTACAAATATCTCTTATATTATTTATATAATATATATATAAACTAATTTATATATATATATAAAATATATATCCACCCTAGATTATTCATTGAATTTAGACATCTCTTAGATTCAATGAATCTGCACATCATAGCTCGCAATGGGCTGTTTTGTGTGCGACCCTGTAGGCCCATATGAAGTTGGCAGTGGCCCAGTTACTATACTGACCCACAAGTCGTAAGCGGTCTCTAGCAAGGCATTACGACTACCCAAAACATATGAGGATCGATAAACGATGTAACCTTTCATACAACCATATCACGTCCCTTTTGTCACACGATATTTCGGTCAAGGATGAGGCATGGAGAACGTCATCCTCCTGTTCCTGACCGTTACTTTCTCGATCCCTGAGTAGTCTGAATATAGAAATGGAACTACCCTTCCATTCTAGTATGGCCATACATTTCTCAGACTCACTCATCGAGGGGCCCAGTAATATCTCTCTACGAATGTGAGGGACAAATTCCATCTTGACCATTCACATTCCTCCGCATGAAAAACCACTAAGCCCGAGCATAGCCTTTATGATCACTCGGTCAAAAGTGACTTTTGACTAGGTCAAAGCTGAGCGTTTGTCATGTAGGAATCCATGATGATCTCAGGTCAAAGGGCATAGTGACATGGCTTGTATATGAGAGAAGCTTATGACTTGACCCATGCAGCTCTCTCATTGCGGGTCGATCCAACACCCTGTACTCTTACATGTGCTTATGACTTTGATTTATATCTCTATATATCTTCAAAGTCATACTGGTCTTATTTCATCTCTGCTCCCACATAGATGACCGACCAGGGACATTTAGGATAAGATCACGAGTTATCCAAGGATTGTCATCATAGTAAACATGCAAATAATATGATAACTTTATTAAGAAATTCATAAATCAACAATGTTCATAAGATAATGATTGGCCCCTAGGGCACAATCTCCAACAATAACATGATACAATGATTGGCCCCTATGGCACAATTTCCAACACTACGTCCAGTCCTCAGAGACCTTTTGAGATTTTGCACTATATCTAAGATTATAACGAGCTCTTGGTGCCTTCAGTACAACAATTCAGCAATTGACTCCTTCAATTGCTCCCCCTTACTCCCCCTAAGGTTGTGATTACAACTTAAAAGAAACAATCTCTTAAGCTAACATAATAAAAAGAAAGATTAATAGAGTCTCTCTCTAAGAGTATATATTGTGTTAGACACTAAAGCTCAATAACTATGACTATGAGATTTTTTAGAGAATGAGGATGAACTGAGAATGTAATAAATTCAGAGGTTATTGTATCTGTCAGTTGTTGGTTCTTCATTCAATGCTGAGTCCTTTAAATAGCATTTACTCTGGTTATGACTGTTAGACTCAAGTTTGTAACCACTACGGTGAAGGCATGGTTGATCACTGATGGGTAGGTAGGCATTTAATGTATTGCCGGAAGTAGAAGGTTTCTGTTGTGTAGCCTTCATCATTTCGAATCCATAGCCTTTTCTGAACGTACTTAAACAAAAGATCCGTTAGTAGTTGAAGCATTAAATGAGTATATAAACCTGTTAATAAATGACGTGTTTTCAATATTAAGATTGCATTCATAATTAAATTCTGATAGCTTTTCCAAAAAAAATAATGATGTACTAATCAATTAAGTAATCTATTAATGTGTGAATATTGTATGAGATGAAGAACAGAGCATCATGCTGAACTAATTTGTCAAACATAAAACAACCACTTTCAAGAGGGAAAGTTTCCCAAATGATTTATCAAGAAGAATAATGAGAACCATAGACATATCATCTCTTAAATCAATCATTTGAAATTTGGAACGAGTTTGTAACTTAAAAACAGAGGCATATTTCAAGTTTCACTAGTTTATGAGATTAATCGATTAATATTAGTTAATCAAATGCCTAGTTGATTAATGTGTTTAGAAAAATTAATAAGATTATTTCAACACATATTAATTGAACAGTTAATCTATTAATGTAAATTAATCGATTAACTAATCGATTAATTGGTTTATCTTTAAATTTCACAAAACTAAAACTTTACTGATTAATCGAACAATTAATAGATTAATATAAATTAATCGATTAACCAATCCATTAATAGCAATATCTTTGTTTAAGAGAAAATCTATTTTTGATATATTAATCGATTAACTAATCGATTAATTTTAACTTAGGGGGAGGACCCCGGGAGGACCAAAGGAGAGGGAGAAAGAGAACAGAAAGGAAGTAAAGTACTGGACGGACCAGTTAATGCATAACTATAAAATAAAATGCATACAAAGGGGATGCTCTTGAATGAATTAAATAGCGGCAAAACCTTCCAACTTTAGCTCATTAGAGGAGGCAAAGATATGAATGAAGAGAAAAGTAAAAGAGGGAAATTGAAAATTATTTTATTCAAAGCATAAAACTTACAGAAAGAGAGGAAATACAAGAGGAGAAGGAAGAGAAGGAGGCTCTCTCTACTTGGGGTATCTCTCTTTGAGTGTAAGTGTTTGGTTCCAATTGAACTTGTCTAAGAAGTGAAATGAATCGAACTTAAATAGACAGGAAAAGTTATTGTTTGAACAGTGTTCTAACCTGAAAATGGGTACTATTTGTGTAGTTCCAGTCGTAACACTATTTGCACAGTACTGCCAATACTACAGTGCTTACTGTTTAAATAGTATTGCTATAGTGAGTTTCAGTACTTTTAAAATTTTACCAAAAACTTAGGATATATTACTCGATCAAACTAAGTCTTTGGAAAGTTTAGTCTTCATCTAAGTCAATAACAAATTCTTCTTCTTCATCAACTTTTTTTGACGGTGGAGTAGAACTTGTCTAACTTGTAGAAGAGGTCTGCTCCTATTGTTGAAGGAGTTGGAGCATGGATCTTAGTTGGTTAATAAGGCTAACCTTATTATTTGTTAAGGCGAGGATATCTTATACCTTTGACTTCTGATTTAGGAACTTGCTTTATTCCATCATACAGAGATATTGAGGATTTTGTTTAAACCGCTCGACTGCTGTAATGTTTATTTAGGAAAGATCAAATTTTGCCTACCACTTTACAGATGGAAGTCTTTGTAATACGGGTAGGAATCTGGATCCTTCTATGTTTGAAAACCCCGTAACTCCAAGAAAAAATCCAGCATATAGATAAGTTTGAAAAATAGTAAAGTTCAACATAAAAAGATTTTCGTTCAATGTTGAACTTTTGTTTGAAAAGCTCAAAAGCTTGAACTACTGTTAGGGTAAACATTTCTGGTAGTGGTCCAAAAAATTCCCACTAGTGTCTGAATGATTAAGCAAAATTGTACTTGGTTTTAGTTTTGAAATAAATGAACCAAGTATGTTTAAAAAGTTTATTCTGATCTTAGAATACATAATACCATGCATCAACATAGTCCCAATAATTTTATCCTATAGGATCAAAGTTTATCCTAAAAATTTTTATTTTATACAAATCTTGTCCCCACTGGGATGGAGTAAGGACTTTTAAAATTTGGAGGGTAGAATGAGTTATTAAAGATTCATTTATTTTGTCTGTTGGAAATTGTGCCCTAGGATAAAATTATTGTCTGTTGGAAATTATTAAATTTGGAGGGTACAATCATTGTATTATGTTGTCATATTATTTGTATGTTTACTATGATGACCATCCTTGGATAACTCATGATCTTATCCTAAATGTCCCTGGTCGGTCATCTATACGGGAGCAGAGATAAAATAAGACCTGTATGACTCTGAAGATGTATAGAGATATAAATCAAAGTCATAGGCACATGTAAGAGTACAAGGTGTTAGACCGACCCGCTATGAGAGAGCTGCATGGGTTAAGTCATAAGCTTCTCTCATATACAAACCAGTCACTATGCCCTTTAACTTGAGATTATCATGGATTCCTACATGACAAACGCTCAGCTTTGACCTAGTCAAAAGTCACTTTTGACCGAGTGATTATAAAGACTATGTTCGGGCTTGGTGTTTTTTCATGCGGAGGAATGTGAATGGTCAAGATGCAGACTTTTATTACTTCAAATACAATATTTTCACCCTCTCTATCACAATCGAGCCACAAAACAAGCCACTGGCAGCTCCTTGCTTCCTCCTCCAATATCCTTTTTGTCCTAAATTAACAGTTAGCAATATTGTGAAGATTCTAGTGTAAGTAATCATTTCAAAACTAAATTATACTAAAATAAGCATTAACATGCATAAATGAAAGAAAAGCAAAAAAAAAAAAATTCAGATTCCAATATTGAACAGTTAGCAATATTGTGAAAATTCTAGTGTAAGTAATATGATAAAAATCCATTATGAACTAAACATCCGTCTAAACATTAAGGCACAATTTATTTAAAATGAGAAAACCATAATGTGATCATTAACTCACATCCTTTCAATATTTCCCGATAGGATGTGATTTTCATTTATCCAATCAATTGATTAGAAGTAATTATATGCATGGTACTACATAGATATGCATAATCTACAAATTCCTCCCCTATGCATTCACAATTTTATTGATCTATTCTTTGGCTAAGGTTTTTGCCTCAATCCAAGAAAGCTAGCATGTAAGCTGGCTGAATGTCTTCCTCGAACTCTGTTTCATAAGGATTAATAGTATCAACAGAATTCTTTTACCAATTCAGTTTATATTACTGCATCTGTAAGTAAGCAAAGCTCAAGTTTTCAGTATACTTAGATCATTCCTTGCAGGAATGAAGAATCAGTTTCAACTTTCAACTAAAGCCAGAAAAGATAAACTTCTGTAAATTAAACTAACAAAATTAAATAAGCCCAAATAACTGAATGAAATCATTTCGCAGCAACAAGATGGATCGAATACAACTAAAACCATTTCAAATCATTCATTCTAGCATTAAATCAAATAAATTTTGAATTAAATAGATAGTAATATTAATCACTAATCATCAATAGAACCTACAAAGATAACAAATTAGTGAAAGAAAAGGGAGAACGGGCGCCTAGAAACATACCTAGTGGAGATGCTGGTAGCCATGAGGATAATACTAAGGAGCTTATGGGTCATCGACACCAGGAGGTGGGACCGACTGAGGGATGCCGATATCAATCTGAGGAGCTGTGGGTAGTTGGAGACGCCTTGGAAAGTACCGTATTGAGGTGGCAGGTATTCCTGCTGTGGCAGAGGAGGATGGAGATGTTGGGGTCGCCAGATACGACTTTAACATTATCGTCTTTGCTCATCTTCTTCATCTCTTCTATGTGAATCCGATTGGTCAACGTAAGTTTTGGTTTTGCATTGAAGAGAGGAAAGGATTAAGTCACAGGGGCATTTATGCCTGTTCACAATTGAAAAAAAATAATCTCAAGTCCCAAGGGACTTGATATTAATTATGTCATTTCTTGGGATTTTTTTTTCATTTGATTCCTTCCATGAGACCTAGATGTTATTTTCCCAAAAATCTTTGAAGTTGTGTTTTATCAATGATTTGATGGGAAAATTTATTTGCAAATTGAATTGCATGTTCAATTGGTGTAATGGATCTTTGATATATCCAATGACCCAAGAACCTAACTTTAGTTTCAAACAGACTACTTTTAGGTTTAGATACTACTAAACTATTTGTTTCTACAATCCTCAGGAATTTGAAGATATGTTTAAAATATTGATCTATAGAATGACTATAGACTAATACATCATCTATATAAACAATAATGTATTGACTATGATCATTAAAGATCTCATTCATGATCCTCTGAAATTTAGAAGGAGCATTTTTTAAAGCAAAAGGCATAACATTCTACTCATACTGACCAAACAGCACAGTAAAAGCAGTTTTATACCTATCTTTTTAAGATATTTGAATCTGCCAAAATCCTTATTTCATGTCAAATTTTGAAAATATTTTTACAGAATACAATTGTTTTAGTAAATCAGATTTATTTAGGATTGGATATCTGATCCATTGCAACACTTCGTTTAAGGGTCATAGTTAATTACAAGTCTAGGAGCTCTACGTTCAATTTCTACATTTTTATTGACAAAAAAAGTAGCATAAGACCATGGGTTACTAGACTTTCTAATTAATTTTTTGTTTAAGAGATCTTGTATCTTTTTTTTACAGGTTTCTAAAAGCTCCGGCTCATTTGGATGGGCCTGGCCTTTGTTAGAATTTTCTTTTCAAAAAATCTTTTTCATATGGTAAATCCACCATATGTTGTTTACGATTCCAAAAAGCATTTGGTAAGTCAGAACAAACAATTTTGTGAATTTGCTCAAGATAGTTTTGTATTTTCTTTTGAACATCTTTTTGACACAATTGCCTTTCTAAATGTTGAAAAGAAATCTCTTCGTTTAAAAAGTTTATTTGTTGTTGTTTAAAAGTTAAAAGATTGAGCTCTTTGATTATGGGTTTTTGGGTGTAAGGAAATAGAATCATTTTACCCAAGTATTCTTTTGAAATTCCGTTTTCATCAATCATATAAGGGAATAATAGCCTTACAAAAGGCGTACCAAGAATAATCTGGGTTCCTATATTTTTACCAATATAAATGGAGTTTCAAGTTTCAATTCTTCATTTTGTACAACAACTTTTAAAACTTTATATTTGACATCTAAGCGTGAGCCATTGACGCCATTAAACCTTTTGGTTGTTTTTTCAAAATATATTGTAGGAATGATTCCTTCATTTAAACAGTTAGAATTAGCTCCTATGTCAAATAAGACAGTTTGTTTCAAAACAAAATCATGGTGAATAATTATTTTGGCGTGAATATAAAATTTTTGAATTGAAATTCTTGAAATCAAGTTTAAGAAAGTTTGATCTTCCTCATTTTCACCGTTAGGTGTGATTTCTAGGTTTTCTTTAGTTTTAGATGCAAATTGTATATCCTGTATTTGGGATATAGCTATTGCATTTGTTTCTTGTTGAAGTTTAATTAGGCGTACTTTAGCCTTAAGGTTATGTACCTCTTGGTGAAGATCCTGGAGGGTTGTTGGTTTAACAAAATGTTGAAATTTGTTTAAAATATCTGTTAAATTGTATTTGTTAAAAGGAACAACAAGTTTATGGTTTGAAGAAGATGGATTTTGATTAACCAACTCCCTAAACTTAAACAAATATTTTCCTTTGTCAGAATATGGAAGTTTATCAATGATATCAAGAAGTAAATCTTGTTCCTTCGTGATAACATTAATTGAAGATGAAGATTCTGGGATATCGTCATTTTGAATATTTTGGATATCCTCAGAATAATAACTTTCAGTATCTAAACTAGAAATTTCTTCAATCAAAAGATTGTTTATTTGTTCAAGAAGAGGTTCATCAATACACCTAATCTAAGTTTTCTGGTTAAGGCGCAATATCTTGAGATATGGCCTAATTTACCACACTTAAAATATTTAATTTTTTGTTAAGAAAAATTGACCTTAGGTTTAGACCTAAATTCCTATTTTAGCCTATGGGGAGGGGTATCATGTTTATACATTTGGTAGACATGTTTTTCCTTTTTGTGGTATGGTTTTCTATATTTTTTATTTTTTTTAGGCTGGAGGCCGAATTGTTCACAGAAAGTATCTAACTCTCTGTGTTTTACAACTTTCTCTTTGGCTAGTTGATGTTGGATGCTATCATCCTGACAAATTTTAAGAGCATTTTTTTGAACATAAGAGATTAATTCTCCATATGTCAAGTGCTCATAAAGGATTATGCCATCATTTTGATTTCTAAATTTTTCTCTAACTTTATCACCTAAAGATTTAGGTAATCTAGCTAGAAATTTTTCTTTCCAAAATGGTTGTTTGGCATCATCTCTTGTGAGAACTCGAGCAAGAAAAGTATCCCTATAATATCTGAAATTAGATAAGGTTCTACACTTAAGATTTGACAGTAATTCAGCCGATCTATCTTTCCAAATAGATGGGTCACCAACAAAATGTTTGACAATTGTAAAAATCAAAGTTTGGAGAAAATTTGGGTAAGTTTTACCATTATACAGAATGGGTGTTCTATCAGATTTAGTTTGTACATATGAAAAAATAATTTGCTTATCTTCTAGAGTGAGATAATAACCCTAACATTTTTTAGTTGTCCAGTAAACCAGATACTAAAATATTAGTAATTTGTTCATTCGTATAATTGTTTTGGGTTTGATAAGTAGTACACAATATTGTCATCTGCTGCATCGTTGAAAGGATATTAGCTTTGTTTTAACCATCTTTGTTCTATTCGTAGATGTTCTCTTTGTTAAAGGATTTAAAGTTTTGGTTAACTCTTTCTTCAAGCAGAATATTTGGAGGGCTAGCCCTAAGGTAATAGAGTTTAGAGGGCTATTTCCATTGTTGTTGGTTGATTTGGAGTTGTGATTCAGAAGAATCTATTTGAAAAACTATATCTATGTTTGCTAAATGCCTAGATGATGTTGACTTAGCTTGGGGTGTCTCTAGGACAAGCATAGTTTGTACGATTTGGTGAATCCTTTGATTGATTTTGTCAATCAAATTGGATTTGTTTTGGTTGTATATTTCAGACTTTATTTATGGATTAAGCTGAAATAGTTTGAAGATTGGAGTTTCAATCCTAGTTTTTGGTTGTTCTGGAATAACGTTTAAGAAGTTGAAGGTTGAGCAAAATAATCACCTAATTATTGAAGAAACAAATTAGTATAATTATTTTGTTCAACTACCTTTTAATATCTATTAAATCAACTGGTTGATCAGCATTTTTAAATCTGAAAGGCGTAGCAAGCACAGGTTGACCTTGATCATCCTCTGCTTGTAGAATTTGCATAGTTTTTATAGGAAGAAATTCAGAAGAAACATTTTCTCCTTTAGAACTTTTCCATTGTTTAATAACATCAATAGTTTAAACAAATGGATAATCCAATTTTATAGTTTTAGTATATTCACTAAACCAGTAAAAAAAATAGAATATTCACTTGTGCTCTTTCAAGGAATATGTAGAATTTTTCTTGAATTTCTTTTCTACCAGATCCTTTGAAGTTTTCTAAAATCCATTTTCTCTGGAAAGTGTACTCTTCCGAATAAAATTGTTTTTGTAAAGTTTTTTTATCAATTTGAAAATTATTTTCAATGACACCAATTTCAAGTGATGAATAAGTTGAAGACTCAATCGATCTCAAGTCTGCATCTCTTTCATACACTGTTTGTGGAATGTTTAAAGAATTATCAACTCCTTGAATTGAAACATTGGTAGCTGTTTGTGGTTGGGTAACTATCGTTGGTGTTTCTATTGCCATTCTATATATGACAGAAGGCGGTCTAGGAATTGAAGAACAAGAGAATCTTGATGATTTTGTTTTAATAGATCTACTATCTTCATATATTGAAGTTTCAGATCCATTGATTTGGGAAAAAGATCTTCTAGATCTATCGAAGGATAACCTGATAGATCCATCAGAAGTTTGGGTGATTCTACTCACTTGTGAAATAGGTTCTAGTGTAGGCTGTGTAGCCTTTTCCATAACCCATTCGTTTGGTAATTCAATATTTTCCCACATAATTATTTTTGGGATGGTTAAATTAACATTTTTAAAGTCAGTTAAGAAAATTGTTGTTTGATCTTTTTCAAAAGGAATTTGAACAAAAGAAGTTGAGGTGTTTGAGACCTTATACTATATCCTATAAATTAAGGTTGCAAGTATAGATCATGGCTTCATGTTCAACCCATTTAATTTGATTTTAAATTTAAGGCACTCAATGACATGTTCATCTTTTAATTCGACCATCCTATTGCGATAGCAATTAAAGTAAACAGGTCCTGTAGGAAGGCCAGTTTCTATTATTGCAAGAACAACATTTTAGAATATATTATGTCTAGTATCTAAAAGACAAACTAAACATGATACATTCAAGCTTTCTCGAAAGAGTGGTTTAATTGCAATTTAAACACATCCAATGTGTAAGAATTTGTATTCTTTCTGGTGATGTTCAATTAATTTTTTAGAAAGAAGGAAAAAATCTTCTTTCTCGGGTTTGACAGAACTGATTCTTCAACAGTTCTGATTATATAATCATACTTGGAGAACTATTTTTTGTCCTCAGTTTGAGCATAAAGCGAGTTTGTGGCAATTGGAGGTAAAGTCCAATTGTCAATATTTTGGTTTATGTTTTGAAAAGAAATCTCTTCTGTGAAATTTGAAGGGAAATTTAATTCCTCATATGAAATTTGAAGGGAAATTTGAAGAAGAAGTGCATGAAGAACTTCCACTACCTCGTTTGAAGGAAAAGGAACAAAACAAAGACATTGCTAAAAAGTAAAAAGCAGAAAGTAAATAAACAGAATAACTAAAAAAATAAACAAAATTAGAAAATGGAATAAAGAAAGCACTAAATAAGAAAGACAAATAGAAGCAAGAAATAAGAACAGAGAAAAGTAAAAGGAAAACTTAATAATTATAATTCTCCCTTACATTAGTATCTTTACCTTATGGATCTATAGTGGTATGATGAATAAAAATTTACCGATCTTTATGGATCTAGAAAATTTGTTAGGTGGTTAGTATGATAGAATCTGACGAGCCATAGATCTAACCAACGCCACCACTCTAGTATGTACATATACTAGATTCATTATACACTACTACTTATGATATTTCACCTGCCTCAGTCCGTCGGGTCTTACGGTCCAATTTTATACGGAAGGACTCATGTATAATAAACTTAGTTTGTACTGGACATGTTATCGATATATGACAGCCAAATCATGCTAACAAGCTCAACAAATATCTTGATGTCATAAAGATAGATCCAGATTTATTTACCACATCTTTACTTCACCTTTTGGCTCAGATTTATTAACTAATCGATTAATTTTAATTAATCGATTAACTAATCAATTAACTGACTTAATAACTTTCTTCTATAAGGCAATCTCTCGATATTAATCGATTAACTAATCAATTAACTAATCGATTAATTGACTTTTAAATTTAACTTCACAAGACATTCTCTCGACACTAATCGATTAATTATTACTCATTAATCGATTAATGGATAACTTTTCATAACACAGAATGCTGCCTTTTCATTAATTGAATTCCTAATCGATTAATTACCATTAATCGTTTATCTAATCGATTAATTACCTTAACTTCTCGTCAAAGACCATTTTCATCATTGAAATGTTTTTTGCTATTTTATGGCTGTCATCATCAAAATATATTTTTCAACAGTTTTGAACTCAAAACTTTTACTTGAAGAGGAGATATATGGTATTGTGGAATTGAGACTGTTAAAATTGGTTTGTTAGTTAGTTGATGCTATTGTTAGTTAGTAGATGATATTGTTTGTTATTTGAGATTGTTTATATTTAAAGAAAAATTCTGCCAAAATTTTTATAAAATAAAAAAGGCATTCCCCATTAATTAAGCAATAGAATTTTTCTTTGAGTTAAGAGGGTTTGATTTGGATGTCACATTACTCTTGATACTGATAACACAGGTGTTGAATCTAGCTGTATCACTCAAGAGGAGCATAAATTGGGTGACTTTAAAACTTTTGAAAACTTTAAAGATATTTAAACAAATTTAAAGAGTAGAGTTTAGAATAATATCACCAAATGAAAAGTTGATGAAGAAAGATTGCACAAGTCGATTTATACTAGTTCGGCCCAATTCACTTGGCCTACATTCAGTCCCCAGAGAGCTCCTCTGAGTGTTATACTATACTCTAAGATTCAATTGGCTCTTTGTACCTCAGTACATTCTCACGAGAAATCCCTCTCACTCCCCCTTACAACCTATAAGGTTACAATCAGTGTGAGAATGCTTCTTACTCCCACTTACACCAGTAAGGTTACAACACTCAAGAATTCACTTGAGCAAATTAGAGAATAACTTATACAAATAGATTATCTCTCAGTAAAGTAGATAGGATAATCACTTAAGCTCACATCCTTTAAGTTTTCCTCTCTTACAAAAATGTGTATGCTCTGAATCAAAAGAGAAAAAACACAGTATAACTGAGACAATTACTGAGTATGATCATAATGCATATTGAGCAGTTGTTATATTGTCATATGTCTCTCGTAACTTCTTTAACTTTCTCATTTTAGCTTCTTCTTCTTTTTATACTTTGTTCTTTATAAATTCATTGAAGTAGCCATTATCAAATATAGTCGTTATTGCTAATGTGTACAATATACTTTCGGTTCTTTGGTTGATCTCTTTGATTTATCCTATAAATAATCTTGGAACATGCTTTAGTAATGATATATAATCAATATAATCATGAAGCAAATGTTTCTTGAAACAGACTTTCATATTCTTTGATCCTTTAATCCTTTCACAAATCATGCTTATTTGGAAACAGAAATTTATAAGATCTTTTACTAACTCAGATCAAGATTATCATTTAGCACAACAGGGAAAATTCACAAGATCATAAGATCATTCATTAAGTATTAAGCATGTCAACAATTAGAGCAAATCACAACATATAATTTTTCATCAATTGAGATCAAACTAAACTATAAATTCATGAAGAACAATAATTCAATCAAATTCAAAGTAATTCATGAACTCAACAAAGTTATTGTAAGGATCATCAATAATATTTCGAGGTAATTAAATTTTAAGCTCGATGAAGGATCTTATCGAAGATCTCTTCAATAAACAACTTGATTGAATAGATTATCGATAAGAGTAGAATGAACAGACTCTGAATATTTCATGAATAATCTTATCTTTATAAATTTAAGACAAATAAAACTTTAAATGATTCAAACAGATCAAACATTTTGAGCAATGAATCATCATCAAAATATTTCAATAAATCAAATCACTATCAAAAATAATAAACAGAATCAGGATTATAGTGATTTGAATTTGAAACAATTTATTTCTTCTTTCTCAAACTCGATTTTATATAATAGTTCCAAAGATCAATTTTGAGAGAAGAGTAATTCAATTTGATTAGATGAGTGTAGAGATTATTAAGAAAATAATCCAAACTCAGTGATCTGGACAATTTCAAAAATATTTTCAATGATCAAATTTTAAACCTGTAAACCTTTTCAAATCTCTAATCATAAAATTTTTACAAAACATAATATCAAAAGCAAATGGTAAAATATATGAAAAACTATTTATTAGTGCTTTTGAAGAATCATAAATTTTTCCTTATTTATGAAGAGTTATTTGACAAATCCTCTTATAGAATAGTCCTTCGATAAATGAGTCTTTGAAAATAGATAAAAATCAGAGTTGAATGATTATTCGATTAATTCTTTGACAAAGCTTTTCATAAAACTCTTTTCGTAAAGCTGAATCTTTACAAGAATTATCAAAGACTTATTCGATAAATCCTCTTATCGAATAGAGCTATGAATAATTCCAATTTCAGAATAGCTTGACTCAGAATTTTCTCAACTAAAAATTTACCGATTTATCGAAGTCTTTGTCAATAAGATACCTTATCGAATATGTTTTCGATAAATGTCTTTCAAAAAATAATTTTCCTTTAAAAGTTCTTTCTTGTTTATCGAATAATTTATCGAATGACTATTTTATCAATAAGCTTATTAATAAATGCTCTTTATCAATAAATGCTCATTTTCAAATATTTTCTTAATTAATTTGTCATCATCAAAATATTAGATATAACATTTCTCCCCCTTTTTGATGATGTCAAAACTAAATTGAGATTTTTTTGAAAAATATTAATTTGTAATTTAAGAATACTATGATACAATCAGCTCAAATGCTTTTACAGAGAATTCAAATATGTCACAAATTTGTATTTATGTCAAACAATTACAAAAGATTCAAAAACAAACAAAACACAAGCATATGACTGAAATAGTTCATCTATTCTCCCCCTTTTTGATATCTATAAAAAAATGGAGTCCTGAAGTCCTAAAAATAGAATCTTGTGGGTAAGGTAAGTTGTAGGTAGGTCTACGGTAGAGGTTGGGTTAAGAGGACTAGAAGAGTTAGATGCAACTTGATTCTTCAATTCAATCACCTCTTGTCTCAAAAATATAATGGCCTGTGTTTGGAGCACAATTATTTAAAGAAGATTGGATGAATGATTCTTGCTGTCTTGAATTCCTTTTTCAACTTTTGAGACCATCTTATTCTCTAAAGATTGTCCAAACTCTTTGAGCAGCTCGAAAAGGTTAGGCTCAGAATAAGATGGCTTCATAATTTTCTTGATTTGAGCAAGCAGATCTTCTTTAAAATTTCTAAGCTCTTACTGAACCATATGGTACACTGCATCTTGAACAAAGGAAGCAGCTCGAAAAGGTTAGGTTCAGAATGAGATGGCTTCATAATTTCCTTGATTTGAGCAAGCAGATATTCTTTAAAATTTCTAAGCTCTTACTGAACCATATGGTCCACTTCATCTTGAACAAAGGAAGGTGTAGTGAAAGTGGCAGAAGGAGTAGTTGAAGATTAAGCTTCATTTAGCATAGGCTGCTTCCCTTTTTGTGGCTTCTTCCCTCCATCTATCAGTGTTAAATAAATTCTCATTCAATAGATATGCTCAGCCCTAAATCTTGGCACCTTTACTTCTTTCTCCCCTTTCTCCAGATATTCTATGTTGTTGTGATGAATGAAGAGAGAGATTAGTTGAGGATAAGGCATTGGAGTATACTTGGATTTTGAGAAATAAAAATTTCTTATTTTGTTGTAGATCAAATGTCCAATGTTGATATTCTCCCTACTGATTATCCTTGCTAGCATCCTATAATCTTCTTGAGTCATATATGTGAAGCTCCCTGATTTATTGACCATACTCCTTGAATATATGTAGTGGATTATCCTATGATAACCTGTTATGTCCTTACCCAAGAAGTTATCCTTTAGCATCATAATCACATAAATTTGTCTCATAGATAGCTCTGGCATTTCTTCAAAGTCTGTAGTTTTTAGCTGTAAGTTGATTATGTCTGAATCTAGCCTTATCTCTCTTCCTCTTAACTCTGTGATAAGATGGCTACTCATAAATTCACCATCATCACCATGTTCATTAATCACTCTCATATTGCAATAAAATCTTCTGACTACTTCAGGGCAATAAGAGAGGTTTACTCCTAACCAGTTCTCATAGTACTTCATAGGATTATTTAAGTGTAACTTAGTCTTGTCGTTGTGCTTTAAATAATTTAGATCTATAACAATGACAGGACAAAAATCCCTATGAGCAAAATCTGCCTTCAACTTCCCTTTATCTACTCCTTGATCAAGATTACTAGAGAGTAACAGAAGAGATGCAAAATTTGAAGATGAAGACCCATAATTAACTTGAGGAGGACTTTCATTCTTTCTCTTTCTTTTTTAGCCATATTGAGACCTTTGTTGTGCTGGACTCTGCATCTGAGCCTGTGGTACAGATGAAGAAGTGACATTCTTTGATGATTTCTTATCCTTTATTGCCTTAGGTTTTGAAGGACATCCTCTTTTCTTTTCTTTTCCCTTTTCCAACCCAACTTCTAGTACCTTGGTTCTCGCCATTGCTTTACTAAAGGTATGATTAACAGTAGAGGTGACGAGGGAGTACATGAGGATTTGGATGAGAAATATGCTTTGGAACATTGGGGAAAAGTTTAAGAACAATTTCAATTTCAAAATGGAAGTTATAGGAACGATTATGAGCTTTGGGTTTATTGATAAGTTCTTCGATAAATGCCTTATTTGAAGTGTTTATCAATAAATCTTCAAATAACGGTAAGAAAATCATCAAGTAGCTATTCGATAAACCATATTATCGAATAGTTGTTGGATAAATCACAACCTTTTTCTCACAAATCACACAAGATTTATCAAAGAATCTTTTGAAAAGCATTTTTATCAAATTGTTATTCGACCAGAAACTTCTGTCATATTTCCAAAAACACTTCATTTATCGAACTGCTTCTCAATAAGTAGCTTTATCGATAAGTTGTTAGATAATTTTCAAAGTTTTTTCATAAATTTTATTGAATAATATTTCGATAAGTGTTCTTTTTGAAGAATTAATTGATAAGAAACAACACAGAATACTTTACAAAATTTTCAAAACAATTTATTCTTATCGAGTACATATTTGATAAATGTATTTATCAGATAGTTTTTCAAAGAGATTCAGTTTATAAACACACATATTTTGTTTCATGTTTATCAAAGATTTTATCGATAAGAGCCTTTGTTGATAACTTCTTTGATAAGTTCATGAAAAAAATTGTATGATAATTTTTGAAAAGCATGAACTTTTCTTTAAAACATGATGCATTACAAAAAGATCAAAAACACATAAGCACATATAGCATGGAAACATTATTATCAAAATAGCTAAGATATATTCAATAAAATAAAGAGAGGATTTAGGAATGCTTATTCAGTTTCTTTCAGCAACTTGATGAATTAATCATGGAGTTCTGTTGCCTTACTCTTTTGAGCATCTTCTTTTTGTATTGACATAAATGATAATTATCTATTTAGATTATTCCTAATTGAACTTTGTTGCTTCAATGTTCCTTTATATCAATTCTCATATTTGATCAAACATTGAGATTTTGAGGAATTTTCTCCTATTAAAAATAGATATTTTTTTTCTAGGAGAATGGTTAGTATGATCATATATAAAATAAAATTTTTATATGTGATACCATATATCATATAACAGCTTCATCATTAAAACTAACAAGTTCACACTGATGAATATATCAAGAGATAAGCTTTAGAAAGATAATGCATATCTTTGAAGAACAATGCTTAGTTTTGAAAGGTGCAACATGATCTTTCAAAATATGAACCTTTTGAAGATAAATTTTGTGAGAATATTGAAGGTCATCGGATTAGAGAGAATTATTCCTATAAGATTACATGTTGAACAACAATGTTAACATATCTAGGAATTTCCTAAGAGCAAAAGTCAGATGTCTAGGAATTTCCTAAGAACAAAGACTTTGTTCATTTTACAAATGATAGATAAACAATAAAGTACTTAACTCTTTAGTCCAAATGACCTGAGTAACAAATATATTCCAGTAGATAAACGCTTTTAAGTATAAGACTTTAATGTTATGGAATATTTCTATTTTTTGAATGGATAGACTTGAACTTAGCTTAAATGATTAAAACATTGAAAGATAGAGAGTTTAAGCAATTTTTAGCTCAAGAGAAATGATTCTGTCAAATGGATTTTGAGTAATTTGAAATATTCATTCAAATGTATTGATCTCCAACATTGATGCCTTCATGTTTAAAAAACTCTTCAAAGTAATTTTTATGTATTTAGTAAAATAAAGATATTTGATGCAGATATTTTGAAAATTACTTTTGTCTTTGAAATCATGAATATGTACCTTTATAATTTGAGAGCAATCTATGAATTAAAGCAAATATGCATAGATAGAATCCATTTAGCAATATGAGGACATGTATTTTGAATATCAAAGTATTGAATGCTAAATGATGTAACAAGGAACATATATTCATTAATCTAGCCCATAATTCAACTAAACAACATAGATATATAGGATTAGATTTCACCATATTTTCTGTTGTCCTTGTGGTAGCTTTCTAAATTTTGGTGAATTGGCATTGATCTTTACTTCAGCACCAAAATCCAAGATTTGAATTTTTTTTGAAGCTCCAGATACACCTTTTTCATTGAATTTCCTACAAAACAATTGAACTAATTTCCATTTCCTGGTATCCAATGCTTGGATCCATGAGGTTAGTTTGTAAGAAGTAAAATATAGTTCACATGCTCAGAGTGAATATAAACGATTTAGAACGGTTGAGCATGTTTGCTTTATGCATATAGATAATATTTTTATTTTTCAAAAATATGTATGCATAAATAAATTAACCTACTGAACATTGTCTTTTACTCCTTTACAAAATATTTATCAATCAAGTTTTATCAGGAGTATATAAAGAGAATTTAAAATTAATTGCAACATTCATTTCTAAGGATACTGATGTAAACCTCAAAATATGTCAAACATGATAATGTAAGAGGTTTACCATTGTACCTTTACCTCATGTGGAAGAAGAATTTCCATTTCGTACCCACTGCATCTCCAGATTTCTTCAGTATGCTTGCAATGGTCTCTCAACTGATATGAACTTTGATGCTTAAGAGATCTTCCTTCTTCCTATGTTCTCCTCAAGATAATTGAATGGTATATTGTATGATAGTCCATTCTTGAGGAAAAATATACTTCTTGGGCTTTTCTCTATTGCTTCTTATGAATTGACTTTGAGGTTGCTGTAATAGATTCTTCATGAGTTCTCCTGAGTGATATGGCTTTCATTGATACATGAGAAACTCTTGGATGCCCCTTTTTCCTTTTTCCATGTACCGTGTCCATTCCTCTTCATTTTATCCTACATATTTGAAACACTGGAAGAAAATTTTGGTACCCATTTAACTTTGGGTCCTTGAACATTAGTTTTGGACCTTGATTGTCCTTTAGGAACCCAAATTAAATTTTTCACATTAGAATTTCTTCTAATATAGCATGTGTGAGAAATATGACCTGATTTTTCATAATAGTTGCAGATAACAGAATGACGTACTTTAGAAGTATATATACATCTATTGTGTTGGTCAAGTGGAAGCATATTATAATCAGTGTGCAAAATTGCTTTTTTCCTATTAGAATTCTCAGTGATATCCTTAAAATGCAAAATATTTTTACTTGTCTAAATAGCATCAATAATTGGTTGAAAAATTATTTCATAAAAATTTTTAAAATTATTTTTCTCAAATTTACATAAAGGATTGAAATTGTTTACCCTTGACGTATTTTGAGCTCTGAATGATGATTCATTAGATTCATATATATTAAGCTCTTCTTCTTGATTTTCCTCTTTCTCTTGTTTCTTCGTGTTGATCATTTCATAGGGATGTTATATGATTTCTCCTTTTACAGTATCATCTCCCATTTGTTTATCGATAAAGGATTTGCAACTTTCAACAATTAATGAACTGTCAACACTATCAACTTCAATGTAATTGTCAGAGGAATAGATAGAATCAAGAGTATTGAAAATGTCTTTGACATTATAACAAAGTTTGATTTTCAGATAATCTCATTCAGATAAAACATTATGTAAAATTTTCATTGCTCTAAGATTCAAGAAAAATAGTTTATTTTTATTTTTATTCCAATCATTTCTTAGTTTAAAATCAAAATCATTTGAAAGGATTTTCCTCTATCATAATCAAGAGTTTTAAAAAATATTGTCATCCGACCTTTCTAATATAAAAACAAAGAATTTTCTAAACTAGGAGGAATGGTGATATCAAAACCTTCAGAAAGCTTTTCACAATCAAATACAACTATTATCTTTGTACTTGAGATCGTTAAATCCTTTAAACATGTGACCCGCTCTTATACCAAATGTTGAATCTGGTTGTATCACACAAGAGGGGGTGAATTGGGTGATTTTAAAACTTTTGAAAACTCTAAAGATATTTAAACAAATTTAAAGAGTAGAGTTTAGAATAATATCACCGAATAAAAAAGTTGATGAAGAAAGATTGCACAAGTCAATTTATACTGGTTCGGCCCAATCCACTTGGCCTACATCTAGTCCCCAGAGCGCTCCTCTGAGTATTTCACTATACTCTAAGATTCAATAGGCTCTTGATGCCTTGGTATATTCTCGTGAGAAATCCCTCTTACTCCCCTTTACAACCCATAAGGTTATAATCAGTGAGAATCCCTCTCAATCTAACTTACATCAGTAAGGTTACAACACTAAAGAATCTACTTGAGTAAATTAGAGAATAACTTATACAAATAGACTCTCTCTCAGTAGAGTAGATAGGACAATCACTTAATCTCACAGACTCTAAGTTTTTCTCTCTTACAAGAATGTGTATGCTCCGAATCAAAAGAGAAAAAATAGAGTATAACTGAGACAATCACTGAGTATGATCATAATGCATATTGAGTAGCTGTTGTATTGTCATATGTCTCTCCCAACTTTTTCAACTTTCTTATTTTGGCTGTTAAGAAAGTAGTTGTTGAGATAGCCGTTATCAAATATAACCGTTATTGCTGATGTGTACAATATACTTTTGGCTCTTTAGTTGATCTCATTGATTTAGCCTTTAAATAATCTTAAAACATGTTTTAGTAATGATATATAATCAATATAAGCATGAAGCGAATGTTTTCAAATGATTTAGAATTAAAGATCACAATATGATAAAGTTTGATTTAAAACTATTTAGCAAAATGGCTTGACTTATCGAAGATCTTATCGAAGAACACCTTTATCGAAATGTCTTTGATAAATTACTGAAGAATTACATTTGAATCAGTTAAAATCTTATCGAGTAATTCTTCGATAATCAGCCTTACCGAAAAGGACTTCGATAAATCTTCAATAAATTGTAAAGTGATAGTTCATAATTTATTAAGTAGTTCTTTGATAAATATTCTTTCAAAACATATACTTTCAAAACATATACCAAAGTGTTCTTTGATAAATAAGCTCTTTGAATAGCTTATCGATAAATACTAAAGAGCATTCTTTTCAAACAGACTTTCATATTCTTTGATCCTTTAATCTTTCCACAAATAATGCATATTTGGAAATATAAATTCATAAGATCTTTTACTAACTCAGATCAAGATTATCATTTAGTATAACAGGGCAAATTCACAAGATCATAAGATCATTAATTAATTATTAAGCATGTCAGCAATTAGAGCAAAGCATATCATATAATTTTTCATCAATTGAGATTAGGCTATAAATTCATGAAGATTAATCATTCAATCAAATTCAAAGTAATTCATGAACTCAACAAAGTTATCGTTAGGACCATCAATCAGATATTTCAAGGTAATTAAATTTTAAGCTCAATGAAGGATCTTATCGAAGATCCCTTTAATAAATAACCTGATTGAATAGATTATCGATAAGAGTAGAATGACTATACTCTGAATATTTCATGAATAATCTCATCTTTATAAATTTAAGACAAATAAAACTTTAGACGATTTAGATAAATCAAACATTTTAAGCAATGAATCATCATCAAAATATTTCAATAAATCAAATCACTATCAGAAATAATAAACAGAATTAGGATTGTAGTGATTTGAATTTGAAACAATTTATTTCTTCTTTCTCAAACTCGATCTTATGTAATAGTTCCAAAGATCAATTTTGAGAGCAGAGCAATTCAATTTGATTAGGTCACTGTAGAGATTATTAAGAAAATCCAACCTTAGTGATTTGGACAAGTTCAAAAATATTTTCAATGATTAGATTTTAAACCTGTAAACCTTTTCAAATCTTTAATCATAAGATTTTTACAAAATAAGCAAATAGTGAAATATATGAAAAATCATTTATTAGTGCTTTTCAAGAATCATATATTTTTCCTTATTTATCGAAGAGTTATTCGATAAATCGCCTTATCAAATAGTCTTTCAATAAATGAGTCTTTGAAAAAAGATGAAAATTAGAGTTGATTGATTATCCGATTAATTCTTCGATAAAGCTTTTTATAAAATTCTTTTCGCAAAGCTGAGCCTTTAAAAGACTTATCAAAGGCTTATTCGATAAATCCTCTTATCAAATAGAGCTTCGAAGTTTGATTCTATATGATATTTATTGATAAGTTATTCAAGCAAACCATTTATCGATAAGAGGCTCAATTGTTTTACAAAGGATTTTATTCTAGTTTTATCGAACTCTTCTTCGATAAATTATTTTATTGATAAACTCTCTGATAAATGCTAATAATTTTCAAATGATTTTAATGATTAGATTTTGATACAACAGATTTAAATATAGTGTAATCATTCCTATATGTTTCTTATCATTGCTTATTACACTCATAATGTTTGCCAAGCATATTTACATTACAGATTCAAAATGAAAAGGTTACGGCTAAAAAGCTAACTATCAGAAAATGCATTAAATGCTACCACCTACTGTTGCCAACCGCTAACAGCTTTGTCTTTGCTCACATAATGCTCAATGCCTCTAACGGATATCTTTAGAGCTGAAGCTATAAATACATGGCGAATTGAATGCTGAAGTTAAGACACTCAATAACCTATGCAGACCAATTACAAATCATTCATTCTTATTCTCTGAGTGTTCAGTTCATACTTTATTATACTATATTTTCACTTAGCGTGAACAAAGAAATTTCCTGAGAGAATTTATTGTACTTCAGTGCTTAGCATATCTTCTTTGTGTGATAGATTCATTAATTATCTATTCTTATTCTAAGTTGCTCAAGAGTGGGACTCTTAAGTGGTAAATATCCTTACGGGTTGTAAAGGGGAGCGAGAGGGAATTCTCGTAGTGAATGTACTGAGGCTCCAAAAGCCCTTCGAGTCTTGGAAGATATAGTTGAAAATCTTATAGGTATATGAGGAATGGACGTAGGCCAAGTGATTGGGTCGAATCAGGATAAATCTTTGTGTCTGCTTCTTCTTCAAACTACTTTTGTTAAAATCTTTCTTGACTTATGTATTATTTCCGAAGAAGTTTTAATTTTTCTAATATCACCCAATTTAACCCCTCTTAGGTATATCTATCATTCTAATATTTGGTATCATAACAGGTCTCTTGTAAATGACTTAATAGTCTCAAGAGATCAATGACAAGATTTGGAAATTGTATATTACTAGAAGGAAGTTCTACCACATAGCCTCTACGATTCGATAGAGAAAATTTCATAATTTGGAAAATAAGAATGAAAATAGTTATAAAGGGTTTAGAGTATGTCTTGTAGGATGTCATCCAGGAAGACAACTATATTCCTACAAAAATAATTGACGGGAGAAGTGTTCTGAAGATACAAGATGATGATAAAAATATGATTGTACTAAACGACAAGGTAGTAAATATTTTGACGTGTGCTCTGTAACATCACAAATTTTCTGTACTAAGTTGCATGTATAGATTGAATAAAATATATGAGATTTTTTTCAGGAAAAGATATGGCCATATTTATGTAAAGAAAGGGATTAATTGGAAGAGGAAGAGAGTGTAAGAGCCAAAGTGTAAAATTGCGAAAATGCCCCTATGATACCCTAAGAAACCAGAAGTGAATGGAGGGTATTTTGGTCATTTTAGATAGGCTAAAATGCCAAGGCAGGTACAGGAAGGATTAGTCAGAGCCAGTATATGCTCTGATAAGGTACAAAGAGGTGTGAAATGACAATTTTGCCCTTAGGATCAATATAGTGAAAGAAAGGGCACCAAGGGTATTTTGGTCATTTCACAATGGATGGATATCAGATGAAATTTGATAGTAAATTATTATAATTAATATGAGAAATTATGGAGTTGACAGAAGTCAAAAAGGAGTCCTGTAGAATTAATTATGGAATTTACGGTGAAAAAGGACACCGATAAAGGGTTAAAGGAAATGTATATAATTTTTATCAGGACTTTTGGGTCTCAGAAAATTATGAAACTTTGTAGAGAATTTATTTTATATTAGAATGAATTTCTAATGTTAGAACAATTAAAAGAGGTGTTTAGCATTTATTCTAAGATCAGGGTAATTTAAGGATATCGGTATAAGGAAAGTATATTGGGATTTGTGCCAATTAGCTATTGGACCTAAAAGAGGCCCAACATTTCGTCCTAGGCCAGCCCAATAAGTCCCAAAAGTTATCTTGGAGCCCAAGTCCAATAATGAATAATTTATGGATTTTTGAAAAGAAAAAAAGAGAGAATAAAGTAAAAATTAGGGTTTGCACATGTTGGGACCCACAAGAACCTCAAAATGGCTCCAAAAAGGATCTTAGGTGTCCCAAGTGATGTCATATTAGTGATGTCATAGTGGTGATGTCATGAGTGAGAAGAGAAAAGATATTCCAAGATCAAACCTTTAACCATTAGATCAAATAGTTCCCAAGGTAATCTTAACCTTCAATTTTCCCACGATTTTGCTATAAATACCCCCTCATTCTAAGACAAAACCATGGAGGAGAAAGTGTAGGGAACTTCTTGCAAAATATTTTCTTAAGCAAGGAAGAAGCAAGGATCTTGAAGAAGCTAGTAAGGTAAGTTGCTCCTTTGCTTCTAGACTTTGTTCTCATGATTTCTTCTTGAGTTTAAATTGGTTTTGAGGCTTGAATCTTGGGGAAATGCTACTGGAATTTCTATGTATATGTGAGAAGAACATGAGTTTTATATCATAGATAGTTTAGACAAGCTTAAACAAGCTAGTTGCATGATTGGTTGTTGGATTAAGTTGATGTTCTTGACTTTACCATGGAAGAATATTTTGGTTTGCACTATTTATGCACTGTTCATGATAGAAAGAGATGGAGTTTCAATGATTTAATGCTTCCATTGAGTTTATATAATGATTTTGTGTAGGATTGGATAGGTTTTGAACCATGGAAACCATTGGAATTAAAGGTTGTAATGTTAAAAATTCCTTTCAGTACTGTTCACTCGCATGAACAGTGATTTGAATTTCATGATTTTGATGCTTCCAATGGTCTTAAAATGAGATTTTGTGTGGGGGAAAAGTGGAGGAACAAGTATGGGAAGCATTGGAATCAAAATGAGAATTTTTGGAAGATTTATGTATGCTTTTCCAAATCTATACAGAATAGTATATTGTTGCTGGAATTTGGTTATTTTGAGTTCATAAATGGATTCAAAAGATGAAATTGTGTAGGGTAAGGTCAAGACATCAATTGATTCAAAGGCTAAGCCAATTGGTAAAAATTAAAGGAAGTTAAGTAAAGCAAGTTGAATGTTCAAGAGAGTTAGTCTTGAGTAATGTTTGAGTTTATGATCCTAATGGATTATGTAATGAATATGAATGTGTTTAGGATCTTGAAACATCTAAGAAGATGTTGGGGACTGATTGACCAAAAAGCTTCATGATTGGAAAGCTTGGGAAGCAAGTGCAAGCATAAGAAAGAAAGCTTAGATCCAAGGTAGTGAACTTACCCTAAACTTGTATGTATGTAATGTATGCTTGATTGTGCTATGGCTTGGTTGAATTATGTGTATATGGTAGATGATTGAAGCTCTGTTATTTCATGATTACTTTGGCCAATTGTATTTCATATAATACATGGAAGCATGCTCATCACACTATGATAACACTTTCACAAGCAAGCACAAGTCTTTACATTAATACATGCATTATTTAGTATTGTTTACTACTGAGATTTCCCCGAATCTCACCCCCCCATAACCATGATCTAGGTGCTGGAACATCACAAGGAAGGAGGTAATTGTGTATGTATGAATGGTATATGACTTGAAAAGCATGCCTTTAACTTAGATGATGATATATTGGTATGTATAATGAATATACTCACTGGATCCGAGCTGAGGCAGATCACTTCCAGCGATAGTTTGAGTAACTTATTATATTATGTTTCATGTGAAATTTGGTATGAACATAGATAAGATCCATATCTTTAATTGGACACCAAGAACGCCTCATTTGGTTAAGAACTCGAATTGTTATGATTTTTCAAAGTTGGGATCTAAAATATGGAATAAGATAATACGACTACTCAGAGGCAGTGAGGTTCATGCGCTAATTTTATATAGTAAATGAATGAGTTTTTCCACAAAAATTTATGAGCTTAAATTACACATATGGATATTTAAATACATATGTAACACGACTCATTTGGATAAGTAACCTAAGAGAAATGAATTTTTGAAAATGGGGTAAATAAACTGGAACTTCCAGATTTACCAAATTAACAGAAATTTTCAACGAATAAACTGATTTGATCTGGACAAGAAAACCTCATTTTCATATTTTTCTCTCAAATTTAAATGAAATACCTGTCAGTAGAAATTAGAATCACCTCAATATGATTTTTCTAGATTTAATTATGAATTTCCAAAGTTCAGACTGTAATCTGGAATTACCCAGTGAACAGTGATAGTGAATAGTACCGTAAGCCCAACTCTTGGAAATTCATGCTTTTGAGGTTAAGAGGTATTCCAATGATCTAAGATAATTTCAATTGAGTATACGTAAGGTTAAGATTTAAAGATATTTACTAAAAAATGCTGTTGTACTGGCAGAATATAGAAAATACTATGTACGTAAGTGCTGTCTAAGGAGGCTGGGAGTGAGTGGACCCAGCTGGTTCATCCAGTCTTTCCTGGGTACTTACGTAGAATGGTAGTTCTCACAGGAATTACCGAATCAGTACAGTTATATTTCTGCCAAGATTTTTGGCAAGAGAGATATAATTCAGTTGAGAGTGCTATAGCAAGAGTACTCTGAGAGATATAAAGAAGGATGTTTCATGCTCTCAGCCAGAAGGAGTATTTTAGAGTATCAAGTCTGGAGACTGCAAAAGAAATATGGGAAGGTCTAGAGATTTCCCATGAAGGGACTTTTGGAGTCAAGCAGAGTACAATAAATACTCCCACCACTAAATTTGAACCTTTTCAAATGAATCTAGGGGAGACGATCAGAGAAATTGAAGTTACATTCTCACACCTCATGAATCACCTAACTACTCTTGGCAAAAGATATAGCCAAGAAGATCAAGTAAGAAAGATTCTAGATGGCTTAACCAAAGAATGTGATCCAAATATAACGGCCATTGAAGAATCCAAAGGAGAATCCATACAATCTATTGCAACACTCTTTTGAAGTCTATCAGAGTTTGATAGAAAACAAAAATATGAGAAAGATCTGAAGAAAAAATATTGGAAGGGCATTGCTCTCAAGGCTCAAGAGAGTGAAGAGGAATATGAGCTTGAAGATGATGAGATGGCACTTCTGGTAAGACGATTCTGGAACTTTTACAAACACAGAGCCAGAAGGAAATTTCAAACTAAACAAAATTTTCCTTCAACATCAACTTCAAAGGCTTGAGATCAAATTATATACTATGAATTCAAAAAGTCAGGCCACATTAAAACAGACTGTCTTCAACTCAAAGAAAGATAAAAAGAAGAAGAAAGAGAAACTATAAAAGAGGAGAGCCTTCGTATCTTCCATTTGGGGAGATAACTCATCAGAAGATGAGGGAAGTGATCATGAAGAGGTTACCAACATATGTCTTGTTGCTCAAGAAGAATTAGAGACAGATGAGGTATTAAATCTTGAACCTTCTTGTGATGAATTAATTTCTGAATACAATTATTTAAGAAGTGAATTATTTAGGATTGCTAAAGAATTAGTAAATTCTAAAAGGAGAGTTAAAGCGCTAGAAGAGCAAATAAGCTCTCAAACCACTAAAATCATATCAGTGCCTTGCACTAAATGTGAGACAATAAGTAAAAAGAATAAATAGTTGACTAAAACTCTTTAAAGATTTGCTAAAGGTAGTGAAGTACTTAGTAAAATTTTAGGAAATCAAAGATGTATCTCAGATAAATCCGAAATTAGATATGATCCAAATATGGACAATAGGAAAGTTAGAAAGAAAAAATGGAGGAAAACCATATTTAAAATACTTTAGAACCTTTATTCATAACTCTAATCCTTTTCCTAGATGTACTTATTATAACTGCGAGGGCCATACTACTATTTCTTGCTACCACAAGAAAAAGGGTACCTACAGGACACTAAGATTTGTATTGAAAGTTACTTATGAAGTGAAGGCTTGATAGACTAACCAATCATGATTTAAAAAGATATGGGTAACTAAAGTCAGATAATGTCTTATGCATGTATGTCTCAAGGCATCCAAGACAACAAAATGGTATATTCATAGTGGATGCTCAAGACACATAACTGGGGATGCTGACAAATTCTTAAAACTCACACCCAGAGAAGGGGAAAAGTCAACTTTGGAGGAAATCAATTTGGAGAAATTGCTAGGATTGCAAAGATTGGTAGCAATGATGGCATGAGAATAGAAGATGTCTACTTGTAGATAGTCTCTGCTATAATCTACTCAGTGTTAGTCAAAGTACAGATAAAGACAAATGGGTAATCTTGGATTTGGAAGAATGCCAAATTATCAACAAGAAAGATCTGAGCCTAAATAAAGACGAGTTGAAAGTGAAACTTAGAGCACTAAGGGACGATAATTGCTATACTGTTTCATTCAATTCAAATCTTTCTGAAAATTGTTTTATGAAAAAACCCAATGAATATTGGCTATAGCATAAACGGTTTGCTCATGTAAATATGAGCCAAGTTTCAAAATTAATTAGAAAAGATTTAGTTATCAGTTTACCCAAAATGAATTTTGAAAATAATATTGTTTGTGATGCATGACAACGAGAAAAGCATACAAGGTCATCATTCCATATGGATTTGATTGGTCCTCGAGAGCAAAAAGTTTTGGCGGAAACTTGTATGCTCTTGTAATAGTTGATGACTATTCTAGATTTACATGGACTTTGTGCTATTTTTGCCAAGAAAGTTCAAAATAAGAAAGGTATTTCCATTGTGTCTATCAGGACTGATCATGGAGGAGAATTTGAGAATCATGAATTTACAACAATTTGTGAAGAAAATAGAATTGATCACAAATTCTCAGCTCCTCAAATGCCTCAACATAATGGAGTAGTAGAACGCAAAAATAGAGTCCTTACTGATATGGCACGAACAATGCTAAATGAGAAAGGTGTATCTCAAGTATTCTAGGCTGAGGCCATGAGCATTGCATGCTATATCACAAACAGAGCCTATATTAGAACCATACTTGACAAGACACCATACGAGTTCTACAAGGGGAGAAAACCAAATATTGCTCATCTGAGGATTTTTTGTAGCAAGTGTTTCATCCCCAACAACAACAAAGATAACCTCGATAAATTTGATCCTAAATCTGATGAGGGTATATATCTAGGTTATTCTAATCGTAGTAAGGCATATAGAGTATTTAATAAAAGAACTTTTATAATTGAAGAATCCATTTATGTTATTTTTGCTGAAATTGAAATTTTTTCAAAACCTTCCGATGATGACGCTGAGATTATTCAAAAGTTTGAAAATTTGAATCTTAGCAAAAAAGTTAGCATCATGAGATTGTGAAAAGATTTATGAAAATGATTCCTATGATGATGATCAACCTAAAGCCTGGCATCATATATAGGATCGTCCTTTAGATCAGGTTATTGGTGAAGTCAATGAAGGGTTTAGAATCCGAAGACAAGTGTTTAATAAAGTACACGTTGTTACATTCATTTTAAATATTGAACTAATTAATGTTGTAGATGAGACAATATCAAATACCTTCTAGATAGATACCATGTAGAAAGATCTAAACCAATTTGAAAAAAATCAAGTTTAGGACTTAGTACCTAGGCTAACAGATCATCCTGTTATATGCACGAAATGTGTATTCAAGAATAAACTTGATGAATCTGTAGTCATCATTAGGAATAAAGCTAGATTAGTTACAAATGGCTATAATCAAGAAGAAGGTATTGATTATGAGGAAATGTATGCTCTAGTAGCGAGATTGGAAGCAATACGAGTTCTCTTAACCTTTGCATGTATTAAAGATTTTAAACTTTATCAAATGGACATTAAAAGCTTTTTTATAAATGGTTTTATTATGGAAGAAGTGTACGTAGAATAACCACCTAGTTTTGAAAGTTTTAATCATCCAGATTATGTTTACAAACTAAAAAAGGCTTTATATGGTTTAAAACAAGCTCCAAGAGCTTGGTATGAATGATTAAGTAGCTTTATGTTAAATAAAATTTTAAAAGAGGCAAAGTGGATACAATCCTTTTTATAAAAATAACCAGAAATGATTTACTGGTAGTTCAGATTTATGTAGATGATATTATTTTTGGAGCTACTAATGATAATTCTTGCCAAGAGTTTACCAAGTTAATACAGGGTGAATTTAAGATGTCAATGATGGGTGAGCTTAGCTTCTTTATGGGGCTTCAGATCAAATAGAAGAAAAATGGGATCTTCATTTCACAGACAAAGTATCTCAAAGAGTTACTAAAGAAATTTAAGATGAAAAATGCCAAGTGCAGGTCAACTTCAATGAACTCAACCATAAAGCTGGATGAAGATGAAAAATGAGTTGATTTTGATATCAAGAAGTATAGAGGAATGATTGGATCTCTTCTCTATTTGATAGCAAGTAGACCTGACATACAATATAGTGTTGGCATGTGTGCAAGGTACCAAGATGCTCCTAAATGGTCACACGCCAAAGCTATCAAAAGAATCTTCAGATATCTTTGTGGAACCATCAATCTTGGAATATGGTATCCAAAAGGAGGTGGATAATTCCTAGTGGCTTACTCAGACTCAGATCATGATGGATGCAAAAATGATAGAAAAATCACTAGTGGACAATGTCAATTTCTTAGTAATTGTCTTGTTTCTTGGTTCAGCAAGAAACAATACACCGTGACAATTTCATCCACTAAAGATGAGTATGTAGCTGTAAGAAGCTATTGCGCATGTGTTATAGCTAAAGAAATAACTACAAGATCTGGGAATACATCTGAAGGAGATACCAATTCTCTGTGATAATACAAGTACAATCAATCTATCAAAGAATCCGGTACTTCAGTCTAGAACAAAACACACTGACATAAGATATCATTTTGAGAGACCATGGGCAAAAGAAAAATGCTAGTGTGGAGTTCATTCTAACACATATGCAGCTTGCTGATATATTCACCAAAATATTGGCAAAGGATCAATTCACGTACATCAGAGGAGAGTTGGGAATAGTGAATCCCAATGAATTGTAAAGTATTCCTTAACTCCAAATCTCTATTTTCTTTCATACTTAATGCTCTTGAAGTTAGAACTAACTTAAGCATCGGAGTGTCTAGAAATTTGTTTTGCAGGAAAGCTGATAATTATTGATAAACTCTTTAATAAGAAGGATTATCGAAGAAAACTTAAAAAAAAAAGGAGGATGTTCTGAAGAGAAACGTAAAATTTATCGATAAAATAGTTTATCGATAAATACTTCGATAAATAAAAGGTATGCTTATATTTAAATGCATTGAATTTTATCGATAAACTACTTGATAAAGAAATTTATCAAATAGGTATTCAAAAAATGATTGATTTTAGTACAATTATCCTATGAAATTTATTGAAAATCTCTTTGATGAAAGGATTTATTGAAATATTCTTCGAAAAGAATGAATTAATTTTAATGTTCTGCAAGTATTTTTGAATGGAATTTATCCAGCATCTTATCGATAAATAGATTTATCAATTAAATGACTTATTTTGAAAAATGATTTTACTGATCAATTCTTCAAAGAAAGGATTTATCAAATTGGTATTCGACTAATTTTCTTCAAAGTGTTAAAATTTATCAAACAGATTATCGATAAGGGGACTTATCGAAGAATTATTCGATAAAAGTGGCATGTTTTGCAAAATGAAAGTAATATCTAATCGAATAACACTTTAATAAGTTAAAATTTTTCCAAGTCTTTTCGATAAATTCTTTGCAAATCTTTGAAATTAACTGTTATTTATTGAACAACTTATCGATAAGTACTCTTATAAAGAGCTATTTGATAAATAACTTATCATTATTTGAATTTTATCGATAAGTACTTGGATTATAGTTATTTTAGAAAAGTTTATCGATAAGATTGTAGTCATTTAAGAAAAATATGATCGTTACTGTTCAGTTCATCAAATATTTTCTCGAATAATTTTAACCCAAAAAACTCGTAACCATCCTTGTAACCTATCCTTCACAATTATATCCTCCTATAACTGTTCCCAACATTCCAAAACCACTTTCACTACAAAACTAGGATATGCTTTACTCTCCCAACCACATTTTAAACATTTTATATGTTCATTCATTCATCTGACTAAAGATTGAACTATGGCAAGGACTAAGGTATCAGAGATTGGAAAAACGAAGGAAAAACAACAGGCGACTTTGTCAAAACCCAAACAGAAATCAAAAGGGACAACTTCACCTGCTCCACAAATATATAAGAAAAGATACAAGAAACTATCAAACAAACTGCCAAACAAGTTTCAAAAAGGAAAAGACATCAATTAGTCGATGTTCCTGAAGAATCTGAACACACACACACTGATGAGAATCTTGGACAACTGGTCAAAAAGATCAAAAAATCTGTAAGAGTTTCATCAGGTAAGGAGGGAAAGAAAAAAAAATTGTGTCTTTACAAGGTACATCAGGGTCTCACTCTCCATCTCACTCCAAACCTTTTTCCTCTAGTTCACCTCGAACCAGTCCTATTCCCTTTCATTCTGCCAATTTAACTGTACTTTCTTGTGACATAGACAAGGGAGTAGATAAGGGAAAGTTAAAAGATGATTTTGCCCATAGAGATTTATGCCCGATAGTTGTAGTGGACCTAGAATATTTGAAATATAATGACAAGACCTAACTGGACTTGTCTGATCCTTTGAAACACTACCAAAACTAGCTAGGAATTTACCTTCCTATTGTCCAAAAGTTGTTAGGCGCTTATATTGTAATATTCAAATTTTTGATAAATTTGGTGATGATGGGGAGTTAATTAGTAGCCATCTAATTACCGAATTAAGGGGAGGAAAATTAAGTTAGACACCAGTACCATAAATCATCTTCTAAACAATCCAGAATTTGAGTCTAAACTTGAGCCTTCCATGAGAGAGATATACTAGATCCTAATGCTTGATGACAAGTTTTTTTGGAGATTTAAAATTTGTTCTAAGGAGATATGTGATTATCACAGGATAATCCACTATATCTATTCCAAAAGTATAGTGAACAAGTATGGAAGCTTCACCTACATGACACATCAGTGAAGAAAAGATCAATATAGGAGCCTTGATCTATGAAGAAATAAGAAATTTATTCTTCTTGAAAACCGTAGCCACTCCAATTCCTTATCCTCAGCTAGTATCCTACTTTCTTCACTGTAATAATATTGACTATCTAGAGAAAGGTGAAAAAGTAGTAAAGATTCCAAAATTTGGAGTGGAGCAGATTACAAGATGAGAATCTCGATCCCACTGACAGCTGGAGGAAAGAAGATTTAGAAAGATAAGGGAAAGCAGCAAGTTCAAGTAGAGGCTGAATCATCTGTTACACCATATGTTCCCGCTGCACCATCAGCTACTGCTCAAACAATTGTTCAGCAACAATTGAAGATTTTTGAAGAAAATATCCGATTCCAGATTCTAGAAGGAAACCAGAACATTGTGCATAGTATTGCATAAATGCTGAATAACATTGGAGCTCACCTAGAAAATAAGTTAGTTTCTGAAATGACACAAAGGCATAAAGCAACATGTGCAGAAATCCAATCTCTTAAGGAGATTATTGAAACACAAAGGTCTGACATAAGAAGTTTAAGTACAGAAGTTATGGACTTAAAAGGCAAGATCATTTCTTCCAACACCAGTTTTACTATGGGCGATCTTCTGAACATTCCTAGATCTCAGACTCAGCCTCCTTTCACTTAGACTTATGTTTATTTTGCTCCAATACAATTGTCTGAGAACATTGCCATTAAATAGACCATACTTACTTCCTCTGAACCTCAAGCCTCTATCCCTATACCTCCCTTTTCTTCACCAACCTTTGGCTTCACAACAATTTCCTCTACCTCTCAGTCCACCAAGTCACCTTCTCCACCACCACCACCAGTTGATTCTACCATTAACCCTCCACTTGCTTCTTCTCAAATTGATCCTCAATCCTTCAACTCCATTTTTTATGAATGACAAAAAGGGAGAGAATTGAGATGAACTTGAACAATAGTAGTCATATTATTTTGGATATTGTTTATTTTAATTTCTGCTGTGATTTATTGATCAATGCAAAATCTATTCTAAATTGCTTTTATTCTATCATTCTACTCTAATTGTTTTATCTGTTCTAAATTTTTTTAAATTGCTTTATTCTTTATCAGTTCATCTACTAAATTTTGCCATCACCAAAAAGGGAGAAATGTTAGACTCTAATATTTTGATGATGAGAACTGAGCAAATGATTTAAAAAGTTTTTTAAGACTAATAAAGAATATTTATCGATAAGCTTATTGATAGGCACCTATTCGATAAACTCTTCGATGAATGTAAAAGAAATTTGTGAAAAGATTAATTTCTTAAGGATATTTATCGAAGGCCTATTAAAAAAGTTTATTTATCAATAAAACATTCGATAAATAAGAAAACTATAAGTCTTTGTTTCCAAAATGATCTCTCTTCAAAGATTTATTCGATAAAGTCATTTATCGAAAAAGCCTTCGATAAATTTGAAAGTGATTCAGTGAAATTTGTGAAGGAATTTATCCAAACAGTTATCGATAAGAATGATAATCGATAAGGCAAAAATAGATTTGTGAAAATGTTTTTGAAGAAAACTTCAAAGTCTTATTCGATAAATTGATTTATTGATAAAGTTTTTGATAAATAATGAATAGTCTATGTGAAGATCTTAGTAATTTACTGATAAACTATTTGATAAATATAAAGTCTGTCAATCCTTTTAAGACTCAATTTATCGATAAGATTCTCGATAAGACAACTTATCAAAGCTCTCTTTAATAAGAATGAGATCATATTTTTTTCAAAATGTTATTTGAAGTAATTTATTGATAAGCTATTCAATAAGATAGTTCTTTGAATAAATCTTTGATATATTAGATTTAGAAATTTTAAATTTAGTCTGATTCTATATGGCATTTATCGATAAGTTATTCGAGCAAACTATTTATCGATAAGAGGCTCAACTATTTTATAAAGGATTTCATTCAAGTTTTATTGAAGTTTTCTTCAATAAATAATCTTATCGATAAACTCTCAATTAAATGTTGATAATTTTTTAAATGATTTTGACGATCAGATTTTGATACAACGGATTTAAACATAGTGTAATATTCCTATATGTTTCTTATCATTGCCTATTACACTCACAACATTTGCCTAGCATATTTACATTACAAATTTAAAATGAAGAGGTTGTGGCTAAAAGGCTAACTATCAGAAAATTTATTAATGCTACCTCCTACTGTCGCCAACAGCCAACAGCTTTATCTCCGCTTCACTCAAGGCTCAATGTTTCTAACGGTTATCTTTAGAGCTGAAGCTATAAATACATGATAAATTGAATGCTAAATGTCTTATCCCTAATTTTCTTATCTAATATGTATATAAAGTCTATATTTAATATACATGAAATTTTATAAGGAAAAGATTGCAATTTAATAGAAGAAAAGGATTAAATTGTAATATTGAAAAATATTAAGAAAAGGAAACAAATATGAAGGAAAGACCTTAGGGACCGAATTGGAGTTTTGAAATTAGAAGTAAGGGACCAAATTAGAATTTTGAGATTTGAGGTGAGGGACCAAAATGAAATTTTATAAATTCAGGGACTAAAGTGCAATTTGTTAAATTCAAAGGCAAAATTGTAATTATAAGGAAATTGAGCCAGAAAAGACCCAAAACTATCCGAAAATGTTACAATCCCAAATTTTACCAGCAAATAGAGAATGATAATTGGGCAAGGTATATTTTTCAGAATTTCAATTTGAGGTCCCAAATAATTGATATTAATTTTTAAAGTCAGAAGATTATTACAATATCTTTTGGAACTTATAATTAGATAAAATTTTATAAGAAATTCTCATAATTAATATAAGAACTTATGAAACTCACAGAACTCAAAAAGGAGTTATGTAGTATTTATAATGGAATTTACAATGAAATAAAATACCTGATAAATACTTTTAGGTGAGTTTTATTAGGAATTAAGCCCATAAAGGCATTGGACCCATTTAAAGGCCCTAGTTGTCATCCCATAGGCCCATTAATATACCTTAACAGTTATGTGGCCCAATGTCCAGAAAAACCCTAAAAAGTGTAAAATTATAAAAATGCCTTTATGTTATAATATTGAACAAGAGAAAAATGGAGGGAATTTTTGTCATTTGGGACACAGTCAAAAGGTCAAAAGGTACACAGGAATGATTGACCAGAGTCAGAATATATTATGATACAGTGTCAAGAAGAATAAAATGATAATTATGCCCTTAGAGTTAGTATAGTGTAAAATAATGAACTAAGGGCATTTCAGTCATTTTTCAATAGATGGTAAGCAGATAAATACTCAGTCTAATAATGTCAGTAGCAAGAAAAATCAAGACATTGGATTTAATGATAGAATACATATTTTGAAATATTCTAAAAATTAGAATTATAAAATAGTCTAATTTTTGTAAAATCTGATTGAGCCAGTGGACTGAAATTTTTGCTATCAGTATTTTGCCTTGTCTTGCACCAAACAAAGCCTTATTTGATGTGATGGATGATGTCACTAAGCCTTATTTGATGTCATGGATAAAGTCACTTTTTGTCTTGGTGGGCAAGCAAGTTTCAAGATTCAATATGGACCCTTGGATTAAATAGTATTTAGATTAATCTTGGCCTTCCATTTTTACCCAAACTTTTTTATAAATACCCCTTCACAGCCCATTTCGACAGCCATTAGGAACCTTAGGCTATGTTTGGTTCAATGAAGGAGAGGGTAGGTTAAGTTAATTTAAGGGAGGGTAGGAAATGGTAGGGAAAGTTATAAGTATGAAGGTAAGGGAGGAGAGATGATATTTCTTGTTTGGTTCAGGAAGAGAGGGGAGGGTAGGTAATGAAAAATTGATAAATATACCCTTATGTCTTTATTTAAATTTATTTATTTTTTATTTATAATATTTATATCATTTATATATATACCCTTATTTAAATTTTTTTTACCTCATTTATATATGTATATGATAAAATTTTAACAATATCCCTCGTTAATTTTATAATTATTATATATATTAATATAATATATAGATCTGAATGTAAAGACACAATATACATAAGCTCCAATAATTAAATTCTAATGCAAAGACACAATGCACAAAAAAAATCATTACCCCATTTTTAAGCATAAATTCACGATTTATTACTTAACATAATCTTATTTAACCTTTTCTCTACTATTTTTTATTGCATTGGGTGAGTAAACTGTAAAAATTTACCAATTGCTTAGATCTCACACAAGTTTTAATCACAACGTATCTTCATTGATGTATTTTTTCTCCCTTACGTATCAGAATGTAATGCACAATGATAGAAAAGGCCATAGGAAATCCAACTGGGAAAAACACCCAACTACCATAATTGGACATAAAAAATTATAAATTCATCGATCCCATTTCGCTCAAACAATCAAGACCTTGTGGCTAAATATAAACTACCAAAAATCATGACAACTACATGCCAGTGACAAACATATGAACAACAGAAGGGTAGAAAAGGAGAGAAGTGAAGCACGATATGAGCACTACACTAGCACCAACCACACCCATAATTTACATCTGGCTTTGCAGTAATTGCTGAAAATGGAACTTCAACTCTCTCTTTCACAACACATCGAACTTCCCCATTTTCTACCACTAGGATTCTCCCTGGTGGACATCTAGCTTTTAATCTCTCATCCTCACTTTTCGGTCGATGAAGCCACCCTAGAATATTGAAGTTCATACCTAACTTCCCCATATTAGGTCCAAAACCAGACATACTTATAATGGATACCACACCAACAACAGTGAGCATAGTTTTGGTTGCAAAAGTCACAAAAAATCCCAATCATTTTCTTGCATTTTTAACCCCATCTTAGACATGATTTTGCTCTTTCTCGCTCAGATTCTTCCTTGATTGGACATTGGGATCAATTGAGATTAACCCGTTGCCAACGGAATTATGCATCATGGTATAGGGAGGACGACTTGGATATGGAGGAAGAAGTAGATCATTGTTGTGCTCCACTGTTTTGCTAGCAAAGGTATAAGCTTCTTGTATCACTCCCAGATCCTTACCTTTGTACTTCTTGAGCTTATCAATTAATATTTTTTTGCTCAATCTCAGAAAGAGCAACTTCTCTTTCATATTGCTGCTGGTGTTGCAGAACCTGGGTATTGCCACAACAGTTAAGATTTCTAAGTGATCAATTAAGAGTTCTAAAAACAAAGTAGAAGCAAATAAATAACAAGGGTGTATTTCACATTCTATGTCTAATGATAAAATGGACTAAGATCAAAATAGGAGAAAGATAAAACAGCATTCATTTAGTCATATGAACAAAGTCCACATCTGTAGACAAACAACTAATTCAAAACAACAGTTATACATCCTCATAATGACAAAGAGCATAAAGGGCTATGCTAATAAGAAGTTTCAATGAGTTTCATTTGACAGGTGGCGAATGAAAAATTCATTCATAACATACTACATGACTGTATCTGTGATCAAACATTAACATACACACCAAGTTTATCTTATGCTGTGAAACTCTGGATGTAACTCCATTACCATGAAAGGCTTGAATTAGGAATTGCAGGGTCAGTTCCACTGTCACTAAGTCAACAGGTTTATCGTGGAGATGCGTCTCTTTTTAAATTGACAATGCCATGGCAGAAGATACTGTTTCCATGGAATCAAACATTTGGCAATGCATGGCACCTTTCCCCTTCTAAATTAACGGTACCAAGAGCATAAGATGGGATTTTCTTTCTAGAATTCTTGTAGCATTGAGTACTCTAGGTTAAAATTCTAGCTCGGTTAGATCCTGAATTATAGGCGAGAATTGCTTATTTTTGTCAAAATATGGATGCCAGTGGTACTTAATATTCTAGAACTATGGAAGTATACAAAATATTTTAGATTTTCAGTAGTATGGGTAGTTTCTATTGAATGGGATTACCAAGGTACATGGAAGAAGTTTAGTCCCCAAGGCAGAGTGCTTCCGAAATTTAGCTTTCAAGGGTAGCAGATTGCTTCAAAGGCTTTTAAGCAAAGGAAAATATTCGCTAGAGTTCAAGAGGGGCATACATCCCACTATATCTAGTTCTTATCCCAAGAAACATCACAGGCTATAATCCTAACAACTAAGACAGATCCTAAGACAAATGTTCTGAGCTTTTGTTCTAGATGAACGATTAGAAAGAAAAATATGTCACAATGAAAAACCCTGAAAAAAGAAAGGGGCTTTGAGGAAAACGTGCAAGGAAGATAACTGGTTCTCTAAGGATTCCAGCGCATCGCAAATGTTTAATAGCCTTTCTCCTTCTTTATCATTATCGTCATCTTCGGCATCAGCATCATTCACTTCTTCGTTCCCATCAGGAGGTTCCGCCGTTAGGAGGCCATTGCCGACGGTTTAAGACGGGACCTGTGTATGCACACAGAAGGCAGAAGATGAATGGAGTAAAATGAAAAATGAAAAAGGCTTTTTACCTTGCAGGGGCAAACGTGAAAAATTAAAAAATAAGCAGGGGTAATTTAGTCATCATAACACATAATATTTCTCATCCCTCCAAAAAACCCCAAATTTGGAGGGGAGAGAGAGAGGGTTAGGGGAGCAAAAAAAGACAAAAAAATTCCCCTCCCCTCCCTTCCATTTTTACTAACCAAACACACTTATATCTCTCCTCCCCTACCCTCCCCTCCAAAACCCCCCAACCAAACAATGCCTTAGGGAAACTCTGTCAAAATTAATTTTGAGCTAGGAGAAAGCATACAACTTAGAGCAAAAAGAAATGTAATTGTTTCCTTTGATCTTGGAATTTATTCTAGGAAGTTTGCTCTTAGTTTTAAGAAGCTTCTATGACAATTTCCCTTTGGTATTACTGCTGGACGTGCTGCTCATATGTGGTGGGAATATGAATTTTATGTTATAGATAATTTAGACAAGCTTAAACAAGCTAGAATCAAGTAGTATTAGTTTAGAAATTCAAGTATGCATGCAATTAGGGTTTTCTACTCTTGGCTGCCACTGTAGAATCACTCTTCATATGTGAGAATTTGATGATTTTCGTGCTTCCAATAGATTTAAAATGAAAAATTGTGTGAGGTAAAGTAGAGAAACAAGTATTAGAAGCATTGGAATCAAAATAAAATTTTTTGTAAATAAAAATGATAAATGTGAATGATTGAACTTGTATTATAAGATAATTTGGTTATATGACATTATAGAATGCAATAGAGTATGGTATGTATGTAATATAAGGCAGTGACCTTATGACAGTATTTTCAGTGACGTAAAGTATGATTTATGATGTGAAATTTGGCAAGAATATAGCTAAGATATAGAGATTTAAATGGACTCCAAGAATGCTTCAATTGGTTAAGTTTTCAATTTAATATGATTTTTCAAAATTAAAAATAAAATATGAATTGAGGTAAAACTAGTGTCCAGAGGGAGTAAGGTTCAAACGACAATTTGAAATAGCAAATGAAAGAATTTTTTCATGAAATATTATGAGCTTAAATAATACATCTTGATCTTTAAATCCATAGGTAACACGCATCATTTGGATAAGTAATCAAGGAGAAATAAATTTTTGAAATTAAGGAAAGAAAACTAAAATTTTCAGATTTACTAAATAAACAGTGCTTCTTCAATGGAAAAATTGTATTCATTTAGACAATGAAACCTTAGTTTTATATTTTTTTCTCAATGTTTAATAAAAGAGATTTCAATAGAAATTTGAACCACTTTATTTTGATTTTTCTATATTTAATTATAAATTTTTAAAGTTATGTCTGTAATCTGGAATTACCAATGAACAGTATCCACATATTTATTTTTTGAAAATTCATTTTTTCAAGTTAAAGAGGTTTTAAAATAGTTCAAACTACTTCCATTTGAGCAAAACTTAGGGTAAAAATTAGGACACGATATTTTGGTTTCAGAGCAAAGGGTTCTGGCTTAGGAAATGCTCTAAATAGATTATTTATAGACAAATAAATTATCATACACTATCATAATTGACTTTAAGATAGTGGGTGTAGAATAAAGATAGCCATACATAGATCAGGATTAGAGACAATAGTAAATTAGGTGATCTTACACTTGAGGTCTGTAATATATCCCTAATTTTTTGTACTGAATAGTATGTACAGGTTGTACGTAATATATATGATATTTTCTAAGGAAAATGTGGCCATTTATGTAAAGAAAGAGATTGAATTGAAAAAGGAAGAAAATGCAAGGACTTAAGTGAAATTATAAAAGTTTTAAGGCCAAAAGAGAAAGTAGACAAAAATGAGGGGCCTTTAAGTGTAATTTTAACCAACTTTGAGGGACTTAATTAAAAAGAAGAAAAGTTTCCAGGGGCCAAATGGTAATTAAAGAAAGTTGAGCCAGAAGTAGTTTAGACTGCCCGAAAGCATTTCAGTCTCAAATTACACCAGTAGATAGAGGAAATGATGCTGGTTAATCTGGCTTAATACAAGAATTTTACCAGAGTTTCAGATAGCTGAAATTTATCTGATAGTGAAAAAGTTATCTGAAATTTTTATCAGATCTTCTGGACCTCAGATAAAAGTGAAAAGTTACAGGATGATACGTCCTGTGAAGCTGAAGGTCAGGGAACTGGCAGAATCCCGAAAGGAGTTATGTAGAAAAAGTTATTCACTTTTTAGTGAATTTAGACAGGAGTTTGTGAGCTCCTGGGATCCGATAGGGAGAATTAGCAGTAAATAAACTGGGATTAAATGAGCCCAAATGACTTAACTCAAATACCCAAAAGAACAGGTGGCGTCAAGAAGGCCCAATGAAATCATTGGACTGATAAGGTGGGCCAGTATCGGGAGAAACCCCAGAAAATATGAAATTACGAAAATACCCCTGTGTTGTACCAAGGAGCAAGAGATGAATGAAGGGCATTCTGGTCATTTTGGACAGGCCAAAATGATAGGGAAGGTATAGGAAGGGTTAGTCCAAGTCAGTATATGCCCTGACAGGGTACGAAGAGGTGTGAAATGACGATTATACCCTTAGGGTTAATATAGTGCAAGAAATGGCACCAAGGGTATTTTGGTCATTTTCACAATGGATGGATATCAGATAAAATTTGATAGTAAATTCTTATAATTAATATGAGAATTTATAGAGTTGACAGAAGTCAAAAAAGAGTCCTGTAGAATTAATTATGGAATTTACGGTGAAAAAGGATACCGATAAAGGCTTAAAGAAAATGTATATAATTTTTATCAGGACTTATGGGTCTCAGAAAATTATGAAACTTTGTAGATAATTCATTTTATATTATAATGAATTTCTAAAAATGTTAGAACAATTAAAAGAGGTGTTTAGTATTTATTCCAAGATCAGCGTAATTTAAGGATATCGGTATAAGGAAAGTGCATTGGAATTTGTGACAATTAGCTATTGGACCTAAAAGAGGCCCAAAATTTCATCATAGGCCATCCCAATAAGTCCCAAAAGTTATCTTGGAGCCCAAATCCAATAATGAATAATTTATGGATTTTTGAAAAGAAAAAAAAGGAATAAGGTAAGAATTATGATTTGCATATGGTGGGACCCATAAGGCCTTCCACATGGCGTCCAAGAGAAGTGGGAGGAGAAGATTTTTGTCATGTGATCTTATCCCAAATTGGCTTGGTGGAGAAGTTTGGTGTAAGACTAATTATGAGCCCTTAGATCAAATAGTACACAAAGTAATCTTGGCCATTCATTTTCCATGGAATTTGCCTATAAATACCCCACCAATTCAGCTCAAAACCGTGGCTCTTGGCAACCTTGGGGAACCTCTTGCAAAATGAAAACTCAAGCCAAGAGAGTTCAAGCAAGCTAGAGATTAAAGGTAAGCAATCTATCCTAGCTTATTTTCCTTTGATTTGGGAGCTTGAACTTAGGGTTTTCATGGAAGAAAGATGAGTTTTCTCTAAAGTTTATATGTTTTCCAAAACCTTAGATGAAAGGAGAAAGAAGAGATTAAAGTTAGAGTTGTGAGATTAAAGCTTAAACAAGCTAGCTAGATGATTGGTTGTTAAATCAAGTTGATATTCTTAACTTTGCCATGGATTAAATATTTCGGTGTTCACTGTTCATGCACTTTTCATGATAGAAGGAAATGGAATTTCAATGATGTAATGCTTCCATTGAGTTTATATGATAATTTTGTGTAGGATTGGATAGGTTTTGAACCTTAGAAGCATTGGAATTGAAAGTTGTAATGTTTGGAATTCTTCTCTGTTACTGTTCACTCGTATGAACAGTGATTTGAATTTCATGATTTTGATGCTTCCAATGGTTTTAAAATGAAAAGTTGTGTGGGGTAAAGTAGAGAAATAAGTATGGGAAGCAATGGAATTAAGATGGAAATTTTTGAAGGAATTATGTGTATTTTGTAAATTATGTCCAGAACAGTGCATATTTGCTGTAATTTGGTTGTTTTGAGTTCATAAATGGATTCAAAAGGCCAAATTGTGTAGGGTAAGGTCAAGACATCAATTGATTCAAAGGCCAAGCCAATTGGTAAAGATTAAAGGAAGTTATGTTAAGTTAAGTAAGTTTGATGTTCAAGAAAGTTAGATTATAATGAATGGATGATTATGTGATGTTAGGGTGTGATTGTGGACTCCAAAGAGGCAACCACACACCAAGGAAAAGTAAGAAGGAAGAAGCAAAGTTAAAGTGGAAAGAAGTAAAGCAATAAGGTAGTAAACTTACCCTAAACTTGTATGTATTGAGTGTTATGCCTGATTGTGCTATGACTTTGTTGAATTGTGTGCATATATGTATATGATTATGATTACCTTGGCCAATTGTATTTCATATGATACATGGAAGCATGCTCATTACACTATGGTAACACTTTCACAAGCAATTACATTAATACATGCATTGTTTGGTATTGTTTGCTACTGAGATTTCCCTAGGAATCTCACCCCATCTATGTAATCCCAATCCCAACAGGTTTATAAAAGATGAAAGAGCGTGAAGAAGCATGAAGGGGAGTTAGGGATTGGTCAATGTAAATGTTATATGATGTTATGTGAAGAATTGTTGCATGTAAGGATGCTGTATGACCAGTTTAAGCAACAATGAGTATGATGTCATGAAAAATAGTAAATGATGGAATAAATGTATGAACTTTTACAGACAGTTAGTTAACATGTCAAGCATCGTTTTGACACCAAGAACACCTTATTTTGATATCTGTACAAAGAGAATCGATTTTCCAAAGATGGGGACCAGAATCTATTTTCAGAATTTTTGACCAAATGAATAGTAACATTTAATGAATAAACTGAATCAATTGACTAAGCATTTGGTCAGGAAATTATTTTTCCCTTAAACTTCAAGATGTTAGCTTCGAGTATAATTTTAAACCACTTCATTTTAATTTTTCTAGAATTAATTATGATTTTTCAAAATTTATTACCTAATATGGAATACCATATGAACAGTAACTCGCCAAGATTAAAAATTTCAGATTTAGCTAATGGACTTCCTAAGTCTTGTAAGTGGTTCTAAATGCTACTGAATGGTCCCTAAGATGTACGAAAGTAAGGATGTTTCATTTTGGTATCAGAGCAGAAGTTTCTGGCATCAGATAGGATAATTCCCAGGCCCTAACCCTGAGTAATAAGCACTTTGTTAAGTTAGGGTATTTATTGAGATAGTTAGCCTTGCTTATTTAAGCAAATGTTGTAGGCGTAGACATGGGGATTCATAAAGTTCAGTCTGAGCCATCAGTTAATCAGGGAGACCCCCGACCAGTAGTGATATATGACAATGATATACATCCAGACTTTGGTTTTTCAGACAATGAAGAGAGTTCAGACGATAGTATAGGGAATCAATCAGGAAGGTCTATAGTAGAATATCCTATAGATGTTTCTGTAGACTCAAACCTGCAGTCTGGAGATTATGGAGAAAATAAGCCTAAAGTATTACATACCCCAGATGATGCTGAGTCCAGTGACTCTACCCAGTATAAGTTTGTTGGAGTACCCTCTAATCCTGATATAAGCTCTATTCCTCCGATGAGAGGACAGATTAAGGCTGAGAAAGCTGAGTTCTGGTACTTGACTATGGGTAGATCAGATATTATTCCTCCTCCACCAGAGTTTGAGGATAGGTTTGAAATGAGTAACATACAACAGTTCCTTAGTCCAAAAGTCCAGTCACAATCTATGACAGTCCCTTCCTGTTCTCGCAGTCCAGGAATATATAATGTTAGAGATAGAGATACGAGGGATATTCCTGGTCTTAGTCAACCCCAGCCTTCTTTGAGAAATATAGATAATGTTGACTATATCAGTCTCAAGAAAGCTGTGGAGAGTGAATTACTCAGTTTAGGTCAAGGGATGGATAGAAGTAGAGATCAAGAGCAGTCAATTTATCTGTATTTCCTCAATGCCTTAGCAGGGATTATAAACAGATATATGATAGAGGGCATAGACCTGAATCAGGTTTACAATCTAGAAGATTGGCATGAGATGGTCGTAAGTCAAATATTGCCATATACCCCTACATGGCAGGTAGAGCTAAGTGAGTTTCTGGAAAATGATCTGCCAGCTGATATACAAGGGTGGCATTTCCATATGCAGAAGTACTTACAGTTTATGATTCCCTAGAAAATAATGTAAAAAGGGATGAGGGGTAATGTAAATATATAAACAGTGTAAAGTAAAGTAATTACATAGCTGTATACTAGTTATGACTTACCCCAAATATGTAATTGGCATGTATGTAATGTATGTACAAATGCTATGGTGATATGAAATATGAGTTTTGATGTGATATAATGAAATGATAGTTGGTTGAACATTTGTGTGAATATGTTCCCTATTTAATTCAATTATGATAGATAGATATGGATGAGTTTCAAATCACTCAAGCTCATCAAAGTTAAGAATAAGAATTGGCCATTGCTAAGGCAAAGATTGGACAAGAATGCTAGAATAGAATGTTTAAAGAAAGCTATGTCCAGGTCGCGATGTGAAGCAATTTTGGTCACGACTAGAAGTTCCAGAGAAGTTAAGTCGTGACGAGTTGAGCCACGGGTCGTAATGAATATTTACAGAGGTGGTTTGGTCGTGATGAGTAAAGACCATTGGCCATGACGGAAAGTCACAGAGCTATCAGGTCACGATGAGATCAGACCTGAGTCGTGACTAAATATCACAGAGCTGTTAAGTCTTGAAGAGTAGAATGAGATGGTTGCGACTAAAGTTTACAAAGAATATGAGTCGCAACTAGCCAACACTCAGGTCACGACTAGGATGCACAGAGACCTGATAATAAAAGAAGATGCCAGCCTCACTGAAGTTTATCAGTTAGAGGTTTAGCACGAGATGCAAGCAAGCTAAACAGTATGAGATATAGAGATACAGATCAGTTTAAGAGGATGTCCAGAAGTAGATCCTCCATATGATAATCAGGAGTTGATCTATATAATGAAAGAATTTGTTTAGTTAGTTTTTCCTGAACAAAAGAATTAGAAGTTAAATTAGACTTGCCTAAGAATTAGCCTAACACGTGGCTTAAAGTTAGAAACATGATGGTTAACAATTAGAGAGCTAACATTCCCAAGACAGAGGGATTCCATCACAAAGAAGTCGTAACCTAGTAAACCCAGGGTAGAGCACTCTAGAGAGCAGAAGTAATAATAGTAGTAGATGAATAAGATTCATGTGACTTAAGTTAGTCAGGATCCGTAGAAGAAGACCATAAAGGAACCACAATCTGGTCAAGAGTAGACTAAGACTGATATATACACAGAAAGAGTTAAGAGATAGTAGAGTGATACGGAAGTTACTCTATAGAGATGGAGATTGATCCGCTCACCTAAGAAGTATTTCTTCAATAGTTTTACGGAAAGCATTCCTCTCAGTTAGATAGGGATGTGCGTGAGGCTAAGGGTTAAAGTTGAGGAAGAAAAACCCTTTAATGAATACTTAGCCGAGTTCATCTATATGAACAGAGAGTTGAATGATTACAAAGTTAATTCATGGATTGAATTCCGTGTTACGAAGAATTTTTCTCAGGTAATCACAGAGGTTTAATAGAACGGTAGATGTATACAAAATTAGAAACAAAAGTGTATGATGTTTAGAGAAAGAAAGGTAGCCACAATTTTAAAGATAGAGTGACTCCCCTATTCTCTATGCAAGAAAGAGTAGTAAAGGGTTGAGTCTGTACCCTAGAAAAAAAGGTTACGTGGTAGCCTAAGTAACTGAGTATTTATCTTAAGCTCATGAATGAGTATGGGGATCTGGCAGATAAGATGATAAAGGGACATAATGCTTAAAAGGATTACCTAGTTAATAGTTGAATTATAGTGTGCGTATAATGGATGGTTGAGCAAATTATGTAATGCTATGGCTTTTGTTGCCATAAGTTATGATTATTAGTTGATGATATGGTTTTTGTTGCCATAAGTTACGATGATCAGTTGCATCTCCTTGCAGTTGTTATATGATGGCACGCAAGTTAGAGAATGCTTAAATAATTGCATCTCCTTGCATATTATGCATGTTAGAGTATGCTATGACGAATGAACACTCCCCTTTTGTAGTACATGCAGGGTAGAGTACATATGAGATGAGGAGTTATGAGAAAGTTATGTTGCTCCCATACCATACGACATGCAATTAGATAATTTAACTTGGTAATGATAATAAAGCAAAGAAAAGTGATAAACAAGATAATTAGCCAGTTAATCCTTCAAGTTTAGAATGAGAATCTGAGACAAATAATAATAGTCAGTTAGACAGAGAATGAGGATCACAATCCTATAGGCATATGATTACAGTACTCAGGACATATTGTAATATCCCTAATTTTCTGTACTGATTTATATGTACAGATTGAATGAAATATATGAATTATTTTTCAGGAAAAAGATGTGGTTATTTATGTAAATAAAGGGATTAAATTGAAAAAGAAAGGAAATGAAAGGACTTGATTGCAATTATGAAAAGGTTAAGGTTAAGAAGGAAAAGAAGACAAAAATGTGGAGTCCTTAAGTGTAATTTTAGCCAAATAAAGGGGCTTAATTGAAAAGAAGAAAAGCTTTCGGGGCAAAAGTGTAATTATGAAAACCTGGACCGGAAATAGGTAAAAATAGTGATCGTACTCCGATCAGCCCCATATTCCACCAGTAGATAGAGTAAGTGACGCCGGGTAATCCAGCGTTATACAGGAATTTTTCAAGACTCCAGATAGCCAAAATTGATCTGATAGTCTAAAAGTTATAAAAATTCCTACCGGATATCCTAGATTTTAGATATAAGTGAGAAATTATCGGATGATGCGTCCTGATGGGACGGATGTCAGGAAACTGACAGAATATCAATAGGAGGTCTGTAGGAAAAGTTATTCACAAATTAGCAAATACAGACGGGAGTATGAGGCCTCCGAGGATCCGATTAGGGAATTTATCGGTATTTAAAAAGGGACTGAATGAGTTCGGATGACTTCAGTCAGATGACTGTTATAACCCACAGGGATGCCTAAACACAGTAGGCCAATGTATCTGGTAAAAGGACCCGGTGTCCGGGACTGTGTATTAACGGTGTTTAATAGTTAGAATACTCGATGAACTGTGCCGGGGAAAATTCCTCGTAATGCGTGCCATAAAGGTAATGGACCCTGAAAGGCCCAATAATGGCGCCATCAAAGGCCCAATAAGACTCTTGGACTGATATGTGGGCCAGTGTCCAACAGAACCTCGGAAAAGTGCGAAATTTCGAAAATGCCCCTGTGTTGTACTAAAGGGGTAATAGGTGAATGAAGGGCATTTTGGTCATTCTGGACAGGCTCAAAAGCCAAGAAATATACAGGTAAGGTTAACCAGGGTCAGTGTATGCCCTAACAAAGTACAGAAAGGTGTAAAATAACGGTTTTGCCCTTAGGGTTAAAATAGTGCACGAAAGGGCACCCAGGGGTATTTTGGTCATTTCGCAGGGGATCTGTAATTGAGTTTAGACCCAGTATAAAAATGTTAATGGTATAAGGGACCCAGATACTAAACTTAAGGTCAAAAGATATAATATGGATTTTTAGAAAAATTAGATTCAGAAAACGGTCTAGTTTTCAAGGAGACGGATCGGGCCGGTACTGGATTGGACCGGAATTCTTCCAGAAGGCTTCTAGCTCCCTCCAATTTTGCCATGTGAAGAATGTGAGGGGTGAGGTGTCCCCTTAGGTGTCCCTTGATGATGCAGTAAAAGGGAATAAAGAAAAATAGAAAATTCTGGAAAAACCAGGACCATAAGTTCAGATGGCTTCAAAATTACGAAAATGCCATCCATCAAAACTATAAATACCCCCCCATGCTCTTCATTCATCATGGTCTAGAGTGATTTTAGAGAGATAAGGAAGTTCTTGAGAGAGAAAGTGAGAGAAAGAAAGAAGAAAGGAAGTTCTGGCGGAGTTGGAAGCAGTATAGAGGTTCTGGAGTTCTGTTAAGCTTTTAAGATAGTAACTAATCCTAGCTTTTATGTAATGTCTTTGTGATTGGTTGTGCTATTGTTTGGTTGGATTGTTATCTTATATGTTATGCTTGAAGCTCTATTACAATGCTATGATCATATGTTATTGAATATGGAAGCACGCAGCATACTTATCTGTACACAATCACAAGCAAGCACTATCACTCTGCATTACATATATTGCTATGATTATTACTACTGAGATTCCCTCGAATCTCATCCCAAATAACCCATTACAGGGGAGGCTATGTCGAAGTAAATTTTGAAAATCTTGAAAGACGCCGTTATGCTGCCGAAATTCTAGCAAAGTGGTAAAGAAAGGAACTGATACGTACTGTGTACCTAGGTACTGTCTAAGGAGGCTGGAAGTGAGTGGACCTAGCCGGTTCATCCAGTCTTTCCTGGGTACTTACGTAGAATGGTAATTCTCACGGGAATTACCGAATCGGTACAAGATCGGTTACTTTCTAAAGACGAAGGGTAGCAGTTATGCTGCCGGATTTCAGGCAGAAAGGATGTATTAGAAATATGAGAATTTTGTACATGTTATGATGAATAACAACTTATTAATTATTAATGAGTATTGTTTGGCATGCTTGACTGATATATGATGGATGTATGCATATGTATGCAAAGTTGAAATGCTGAAATTTACCACTATGAACAGTAACACGTGCTGACCTAATGATGTTTGACCCATGATTAAAAATAGTAAATGGATGAATAAACGTATGAAATTTTTATGGTAAATAGTATACATATTAAGCTTAGATTTTATATATAATAATCTTCGTTTGGATGTCTACACATGGAGTTATAAATTGCCAAAGTTGGGACCAGAATGATGGAATTAGGGGGAAAACGTGGGATGAACAGTAAAGTTGTAACATTGACCCACGTTGACTTGGTCAAAGATTGGTCAATGAGTATTTTTCCCTAAAATATAATTGAGATTCATGTAGCAATTGGAACCACTTCATTTCGATTTTTCTATAATTAATTATGATTTTTCGAAGTCAGGTCACTCATCTGGAATTTACACAGTGAACAGTACGCGATAAGAGAAAAATTCCAGATTGAGAAATTGGACTTCAATGACCTTGGAAGTGGTTCTAAATGCTACCAAATGATCCCTAAAATATACGAAAGTAAGGACGTTTCACATATCCCTTCAATAGGGATGAGATATGGGAATGATGTTCCTTGAACATGAAATGAGACACTGTTATGAAAGATGATGCAACTCTGAGAGGGAGCAGCGTCTATGTAATAGAAGTTAACGTTCTCGCAATAGAGCTAGATTGCTCTTGCGATAGAGTCAAACTGCTCATGCTAAAAGCATGTACATGGACAGTGAAGCTCATGATAAAGCTATGTCCATCAAATGAGATAGAAAGATTATAAAGGATATGTGCATAATAGAGCATTTGTAGCTCTCTGCAGTACTAGATATGGTAAAGTTATGAAGGATGAGAATGACATCAAAAATTCCTGAGTAATAGAGGAAATGAGTAAAGTCTTAATATATAATATTGGCTTCTGTGATCATCTTTGGGGAATTATCTGTTGAGTTAGCAACTAAGTGGAAGTAACTAACCTTGAAACTTAGTCGTTGGTTTTAGGTCTTCCGGAGATGATGATACAGTACAACAGAATCGTAGTAGATTCTGGAGGATCACAGTTAGATCCTAGTATAGCTCACAGAGAAAAGAATTCCAGGGTCGCAGTTAGATCCTGAAAAGGCTGACGGTTGATCACAATAGATCCCGAGGGTCGCAGTAGACCTAGCCTAGAGAAAGAAAATGAATGAGCCATGAGTACAGTATTTCTTTGGAATGACAATTACCGAGGACAAGGTCAAGGTAGAGAAGCTTCACAAGTTGTTAACTCATAGCAGAGAGAGTACCCATAATGTTAGTTTCAGATAGCCTTATTATTATTATAGACTGAACTCAGAATCTTCTTACTGGAAAATGAAAAGTTAAAAGGGTTATGAATAGTGAAGGATTAGAACCCTTTTGTCAAGTCCAAATAGAGTGGATTTGAAATGAAAGATTTAAATCATGACTTTGTTCAGGAGAACGAGAAGCAAAAGAGCAATATTCTCCTGAGAGGCTGACAAAGTTATAAGTTAAAAAGAATGTTAGACTTATGATATCTCAGGATATATGATGATAAGGCCAGATAAGTTATGAAAGAGTAAGATACACCATGATATAGCCAGATTTGGCTAGATATGCCACGATACAGCCTGAGAAGTATGCAATGAGATACATTTTGATAAGCATGTAATGTGGCACATAATGAGAGATGTGTATTGAAAATGATAGTAAGAAGTAACTTTATGAACTGATAGAGAGGCTCCTTTTTGAAAGGGATAAGATAATGAATGTTATGCTACAGATGAAGGTGAGAGCTTTCACTCCTTGCATGAAATGCCAGGCACTATGTTATGTTTGTAAAATATGCTAAAGCTCCGAGTGTTAGAGCTGTGCATATTCGAGAAAGAAATGCTTGAGCTCCGATGTTATAGCTTTGCATTCATGAGCAGGTATGCAGTCCTACAAGATGTTGGCCAGGCATTATGCATGTCAGAGTATGTGCTCCTACTTAATAGTAAAGCAAAGAAAGAGTAGTTACATAAGTCCTCTCTCTGTATAATGTTAAGTTATTAAAGATGATGAGAACAGATGATGAGAACATATGATTATACGAAAAGAGAGATGAACCTTTGCAGATGTTAAGAAATTCCGCTAGATGAGAAGATAGAAGATAAGAGATAGATACCCCAATCATTAGTCATAAAGCAGAAAGAGATATACATAATATATATATCAAAGATAATTGACTAAGGTACTAAGTAAATTTCTAGGACGAAATTTATTTTAAGGGGAGAGAAATGTAATATCCCTAATTTTCTGTACTGAATAGTATGTACAGGTTGTACGTAATATATGTCAGATTTTCTGAGGAAAATGTGGCCATTTATGTAAAGAAAGGGATTGAATTGAAAAAGGAAGAAAATGTAAGGACTTAAGTGAAATTATAAAAGTTTTAAGGCCAAAAGAGAAAGTAGACAAAAATGAGGGGCCTTTAAGTGTAATTTTACCCAACTTTGAGGGACTTAATTAAAAAGAAGAAAAGTTTCTAGGGAAAATGGTAATTAAAGAAAGTTGAGCCAGAAGTGGTTTAGACTGACCGAAAGTATTTCAGTCTCAAATTCCACCAGTAGATAGAGGAAATGATGCTAGTTAATCTAGCTTAATACAGGAATTTTACCAGAGTTTCAGATAGCTGAAATTTATCTGATAGTAAAAAAGTTATCTAGAATTTTTATCAGATCTTCTGGACCTCATATAAAAGTGAAAAGTTACAGGATGATGCGTCCTGTAAAGCCGGAGGTCAGGGAACTGGCAGAATCCCGAAAGGAGTTATATAGAAAAAGTTATTCACTTTTTAGTGAACTTAGACGGGAGTTTGTGAGCTCCTGGGATCCGATAGGGAGAATTAGCAGTAAATAAACTGGGATTAAATGAGCCCAAATGACTTAACTCAAATACCCAAAAGAACAGGTGGCGTCAAGAAGGCCCAATGAAATCATTGGACTGATAAGGTGGGCCAGTATCGGGAGAAACCCCAGAAAATATGAAATTATGAAAATACCCCTGTGTTGTACCAAGGAGCAAGAGATGAATGAAGGGCATTCTGGTCATTTTGGATAGGCCAAAATGATAGGGTAGGTACAGGAAGGGTCAGTCCAAGTCAGTATATGCCCTGACAGGGTACGAAGAGGTGTGAAATGACGATTATACCCTTAGGGTTAATATAGTGCAAGAAATGGCACCAAGGGTATTTTGGTCATTTTCACAATGGATGGATATCAGATAAAATTTGATAGTAAATTCTTATAATTAATATGAGAATTTATAGAGTTGACAGAAGTCAAAAAAGAGTCCTGTAGAATTAATTATGGAATTTACGGTGAAAAAGGATACCGATAAAGGCTTAAAGAAAATGTATATAATTTTTATCAGGACTTATGGGTCTCAGAAAATTATGAAACTTTGTAGATAATTCATTTTATATTATAATGAATTTCTAAAAATGTTAGAACAATTAAAAGAGGTGTTTAGTATTTATTCCAAGATCAGCGTAATTTAAGGATATCGGTATAAGGAAAGTGCATTGGAATTTGTGACAATTAGCTATTGGACCTAAAAGAGGCCCAAAATTTCATCATAGGCCATCCCAATAAGTCCCAAAAGTTATCTTGGAGCCCAAATCCAATAATGAATAATTTATGGATTTTTGAAAAGAAAAAAAAGGAATAAGGTAAGAATTATGATTTGCATATGGTGGGACCCATAAGGCCTTCCACATGGCGTCCAAGAGAAGTGGGAGGAGAAGATTTTTGTCATGTGATCTTATCCCAAATTGGCTTGGTGGAGAAGTTTGGTGTAAGACCAATTATGAGCCCTTAGATCAAATAGTGCACAAAGTAATCTTGGCCATTCATTTTCCATTGAATTTGCTTATAAATACCCCACCAATTCAGCTCAAAACCGTGGATCTTGGCAACCTTGGGGAACCTCTTGCAAAATGAAAACTCAAGCCAAGACAAAGAAGAATTCAAAGGCCAAAGTTCAAGCAAGCTAGAGATTAAAGGTAAGCAATCTATCCTAGCTTATTTTCCTTTGATTTGGGAGCTTGAACTTAGGGTTTTCATGGAAGAAAGATGAATTTTCTCTAAGGTTTATATGTTTTCCAAAACCTTAGATGAAAGGAGAAAGAAGAGATTAAAGTTAGAGTTGTGAGATTAAAGTTTAAACAAGCTAGCTAGATGATTGGTTGTTGAATCAAGTTGATATTCTTAACTTTGCCATGGATTAAATATTTCGGTGTTCACTATTCATGCACTTTTCATGATAGAAGGAAATGAAATTTCAATGATGTAATGCTTCCATTGAGTTTATATGATAATTTTGTGTAGGATTGGATAGGTTTTGAACCTTAGAAGCATTGGAATTGAAAGTTGTAATGTTTGGAATTCTTCTCTGTTACTGTTCACTCGTATGAACAGTGATTTGAATTTCATGATTTTGATGCTTCCAATGGTTTTAAAATGAAAAGTTGTGTGGGGTAAAGTAGAGAAATAAGTATGGGAAGCAATGGAATTAAGATGGGAATTTTTGAAGGAATTATGTGTATTTTGTAAATTATGTCCAGAACAGTGCATAGTTGCTGGAATTTGGTTGTTTTGAGTTCATAAATGGATTCAAAAGGCCAAATTGTGTAGGGTAAGGTCAAGACATCAATTGATTCAAAGGCTAAGTCAATTGGTAAAGATTAAAGGAAGTTATGTTAAGTTAAGTAAGTTTGATGTTCAAGAAAGTTAGATTATAATGAATGGATGATTATGTGATGTTAGGGTGTGATTGTGGACTCCAAAGAGGCAACCACACACCAAGGAAAAGTAAGAAGGAAGAAGCAAAGTTAAAGTGGAAAGAAGTAAAGCAATAAGGTAGTAAACTTACCCTAAACTTGTATGTATTGAGTGTTATGCCTGATTGTGCTATGACTTTGTTGAATTGTGTGCATATATGTATATGATTATGATTACCTTGGCCAATTGTATTTCATATGATACATGGAAGCATGCTCATTACACTATGGTAACACTTTCACAAGCAATTACATTAATACATGCATTGTTTGGTATTGTTTGCTACTGAGATTTCCCTAGGAATCTCACCCCATCTATGTAATCCCAATCCCAACAGGTTTATAAAAGATGAAAGAGCGTGAAGAAGCATGAAGGGGAGTTAGGGATTGGTCAATGTAAATGTTATATGATGTTATGTGAAGAATTGTTGCATGTAAGGATGCTGTATGACCAGTTTAAGCAACAATGAGTATGATGTCATGAAAAATAGTAAATGATGGAATAAATGTATGAACTTTTACAGACAGTTAGTTAACATGTCAAGCATCGTTTTGACACCAAGAACACCTTATTTTGATATCTGTACAAAGAGAATCGATTTTCCAAAGATGGGGACCAGAATCTATTTTCAGAATTTTTGACCAAATAAATAGTAACATTTAATGAATAAACTGAATCAATTGACTAAGAATTTGGTCAGGAAATTATTTTTTCCTTAAACTTCAAGATGTTAGCTTCGAGTGGAATTTTGAACCACTTCATTTCAATTTTTCTAGAATTAATTATGATTTTTCAAAGTTCATCACCTAATCTGGAATACCATATGAACAGTAACTCGCCAGGAGTAAAAATTCTAGATTTAGCTAATGGATTTCCTAAGTCTTGTAAGTGGTTCTAAATACTAAATGGTCCCTAAGACGTACAAAAGTAAGGATGTTTCAAGGTCATATGTTCAGATATTCTAGTTTAGCTTCAGAAGAGGAACTTCTGTTGGATCCAGAGGAATTTTAGCTTCCAATAATTGATATTTCGGATTCTGAGATCTCTGGTTTAGATAGATCTGATAGTTTATCAGTAGGGTCTAATGATATGGATAGGATATAGGAGGAACCTATTCTAACCCCTCCTTTACAGGCTGTATACCCAGATATGCTAGAACCAGACCCTAACTCAGTACCTGATACAATTTATCCAGATGAGTTTTATTCCCAAGTTTTGGGTACGATAGACCCTATTCCTAGGCAACATGTTAGTCCAGATATTCTTAAACATAGTTATTTACCTAACCAGATAGATGTACCAAGTCCCAGTGAACCTAGAGTGGTGATACATATGGAGTCTAAAGACATAAAAATAGAACCTGCAGAGGTAACTAATGAAGAACAGTTCAAGAAGGCCGTGGAACTAGCCATGCAGCTGTATGATTTAGGCCAATATTTAGTTAGATAGGTGAACCAAGATTACAGGATTTAGCAAATTTTTTTTAGTTAGAGCTTGGGAAGCCTATCGAGCCTTTGATTGAGATACTCTTGCTTTGGAAGATTGGGTTAATACCATGGATAATATTTTGCCTACAACAGAGATCTGGAGATCAATATTAGATCGATGTTTTACTGAAGAACCTGTAGTATATATACCAAACTGGATCTTTCTAGTGGAGGAGTTTACTAGTAGAACTTTTAAGAAGGTATGATGTGATATGAAAAATATGTATGATAGTATGAAAGCTGTGTATGAAAGATATGTACACATATGACAAATGAGACATGATAGCATGTATATATATATGATGTTTTGAAAACTGCTTGTACATCATGTTTATATTGAATATGAGTTATGTTATTTATTTTATTCCTTATCATATTTAGACAGTAAACAATATGGTTAGAACTAGAAGAACAGTTTTACCTAACCCAGAAGTACCCTAGAGAGAAGAGAGTAAAACAGCGATAGATCCTCTTCAGCTTATATTAGGACAATTAGATCAATAGCAGAGAACTATAAAGGAGATGAAAGTAACACTAGCTCGATAGGCTGATGAAAGTATAGCTATTGTGGTGATAGTCGTAGTTGTAGTAGCAAATCTGCAAGGGCAGCCTAAGGTATAGGTAGCTATAGGGCCACAGCCAGTACCTGAACAAATACTGCCTGAGAGATAGGCAGGACCTACTATAGGACCAAGAGACATCTAGCAATGGATCACAAGGTTATGTCAACATAATCCTCCTTCTTTTGACGTGCAAGCTATAGAAGAATGGGTTAATCATTTGGAGAAGATTTTTAAAGTTCTAAATTGCCCAACAGAGTACAAATCTCATATGATAATCTATAAGCTAGAGAGGGATACTGACAGATGGTGGAGAAAACATGGAAATTATTCTGTAAGCCCGTGAGACTCTAGTTACTTGGGAAATATTCCTAGAATGGTTCTATGAGAAGTATTTTCCTTTTTCTATCTGAGATGAGAAGGAAGTACAATTTCTAACTCTATGCTAGGGTGAGAGGGAACCATTTGATGAGTACCTAGTAAAGTTCATTTGCCTATCCTATTATTCTACCTACCATAGACAAGGCAACAACGAGAGGTGGCCAACAGAAAAGCTTATCAGGGGATTGAATTTAATCCTAAAAGAAAGGATTGCTCTTAGACAATTACAAAAGTTTAATGAAGTAGTGGAGGCTTGTCGTATCACTGAGAATAGTTTGAATCACAGAATGACAACATAAATAGTCCAAAGAATGAGGGCTCAGTAGTTAAATTTAGTCCAGTAGGGACCTCAAGTCAGGGGAACAATTTCAATAGGAAGTGGAAAAGGTCAAAGTTTGGCAAAGGGTTTAAGAGAGGAGCAAGGCAAGGAGGCACAAGCTACCAGTCTTGACTAAGAGAATGTGAAAAGTGTGGCAAGAATCATAGGAACAAACCATGCTTAGCAGGTCAAAATGTGTTATATAACTAGGGCAGACTAGGACATTTAGCCAAGGAGTATCCGCAGAATGCTGAGGGTTTGAGACCACAGACATAGGGAAAAGTATTTGCCCTTACTCAAGAAGAGGCACAGTAGTTACCTAATATGATACAAGGTACGATCAGAGTTAATGATTGCTTTGTGAATGCTATGTTTGATTCAGGCGTAAGTCATTCATTCATATCATATAACTTTAATGGGCAATTACTGAACATGCATGTTTGAACCTTTTTATCTAGTATGAGCATTGTTGCACTATATTATACTTGATATGAATGTCATTCCATGATATTGATGTCATTATTGGTCTAAACTAGTTGTCTTCCCAAAATGTACTCCTTGATTGTAAGAATAAAACCCTAATCCTTCCTCAGATAAAAACGAGTTCACATACTGACATTAAGTTAAACTTTATAACTGAGGCCCAAGCGGACAAATGCCTAAGTAGAGGTTGTCAAGGGTATGTAGTATTCTTCTCAGTGCAAGATGAGGTTGAAGAAGGGATTCATGATATTCTGATTGTAATGACCCTAGAAAATACAAAGATAAAAATGATACTATTTTATTATATATATCATTTATTTCAGTGATATTGCAAAGGGAGCTGGTGGTAGAGTGGTTGAAGACAGTGGAGTGAAGTGAGGGTCCAAGGTTCGAATCCTAGCTCCAGCCAAAGTGGGATTTTATTTTCTTTAGCTAGCACATGAAATTACTGAAATAACCTTCTGTCCATTTTAATTCATCAGCTTCCCTTTTCTCATTCTGCCGACAGCGAGAGTTTGGGGAAAAATAGAGAAACGTCGTAACCCTAGGAATCATTTCTACAATAACTCATCCTTTTCTGTTTCCTGAGTTGCTGTCTTCGGTATTGTGTGGGTCTGCCGTCGGCGTTAGCCCTCTGTTGTCTGGGGTACTGTCGACATGCAATGTTGTTGCTGTCACCGCTATTTTACCTCTTCATGGTTACTGTAGCAAAACTCAGAATTTCTGACTCCCGTCTCTGTACAGCTCATGTGAGGATGGTAAGTTATAGATCTCTCCATTTCCATAGTTTGTTCATAGATTGATTTGTGTTGTAGTGTAGAAGCCATGTCCGCCTGAAGCACGTGTGGGAGTAATTATATTTTCTGTTGAGTTGTGTGTGATGGTTCAGTATGTTGTTGTGAAAATCTTCAGCTTTCTTCCCTGCGCGATTCCGTGTGTGAGTGGTCGGGTACTGTAGCTATGGTGCCCTGAGTTTCTTCTCCCCTGTTTCCGGTCAGTTGCATTGGAAGGGTGATGTTTGGTGGAGTGTGTGGTGCTATGGAATTTGATTTCTCCTGAAGTTGGGTAAGTGATTCTTGGTAACCGTTGAGTTGTGCAATGTGAGATAGATGGTTGTTTTTGGTTGCTCTATTTGCTGTCAATGATTTCTGAATGATAATGGGCTGCTGTTTTGAAAAAAAAAAGAATAGAGGAAGAGAAGATGAAATCATGTCTATATGTGTGGTTATGTGCTGTTGGGAGGTGTGGTTTCATATGTGTGATCTGCGGTCTTTAGTTGGGTGAAACCAGAAGGGAAAGAGGGAAATGAAATGGGCATAGTGTGTATATTTGATTTGTGGTTGCATATGGATATATATGCTGTTTCTGATGGTGTGTGAATGCGTGTGTGCTGCTGTTTTGGAAAGAAAAAGGAAGAGAAAGAAGATATTGGATGCTACTGTTTGACAAATACATAGATATTATGTTGCTACAAGTGTATATATATGTATAACTTGCTGTCTTGGTTGATATATATCTATATATATAAATGAGGTTGTGATTCATAATTCAGAGAATTGTGCTGCTGTTTTGGGAGTTAAATGGTATAAGTATGTGTATATATGTATTTGGTGCAGAAGTATAAGAAGAAGTGAGAATGTGGTGGATGGTTATATATGTATAGTTGAATTGAGGAGTTAATGGAAGTTATATGAGTAACTTACCATGATGATGATATATCAAAAGTATTTGGTTGCAAGTTAGGGAAACTTTCAAAGTTAAATGTAATGTCTTCATATTTTAAGTGTAAATGAAAATGGAAATAATGATAAGAGAATTTGATGGAATATTTTAATTTTGGGAATTTAGGAAATTTGAGAGAATATCTCCATAGGATAGAGAAAGATAAGCTGTAGTGGAGTATTACAGGTGAGTGAATAACGTCCCTAACCTTAAAATTTTAAAATATAATAAGTTTTTGATATATTTATTAAATGTGAATTTTAGCACGAATTACGAGAAAAGAATTTCGAACTCATGACCTTATATATTTATTTGACATTTCAGTTAAATGTTAATTTCAGCATGATTTACGAAAAAGCAAGCATATGAATTCATGATTTTAAATGTTGAAAATAGACATTTCATTATTGCATACTTGTTCATATGGATTGACAAAATGAGTTTTGATGATTTATCGAAAATGTTCATAATGGGGAAAGTTCCATGATTATGAATAGTTTTAACGGAAAGTATTGCATTGAAAAATGTTATTATTGAATGTAAATAGCCCCCATGCATGTTTGAAAGGTTTTAGAGGACAGAACACAGAATGTTGGTTACTAACAGTAGTACTGTTAGTCCTTGGTGCACCATGGTTAAACCCGAGCTCGACGGACATTCGTGAGTCTCATACTCGCGTCTGTTATTCGTGGGATTTATTCTCGCGCCTGTTATTCGTAGGTCTTGTACCTGCGCCTGTTTTACGTAGCCTCGAGTCACGATGGATTGGTTAGTTACCCTCATGGACTGTGTGTCCACGCCTGTTACGTTCTGTTGAAGTCCTATGGAAAAAAGGTTATTTCGAAACGATTGTTTTAAACGGTTTTTTTCTGAAAAGAAAACGTTTACCGAGTTATTCGTTGTGAATTACGAAGCTATATGATTTATGTTTAAAGGTATTGAAAATCAAGTATGTTTGAAGTCCTACGAAAAAGTGATTGATTTGCAACGACGGTTTTGAAAGGTTTGGCATGAAAGAAAGTGTTTACTTTCATGGAATGAAGATTACTGAAACAATTGTATTGAATTACGAAATATTATGATTTATACTTAAACATGCTGAAATTATTCTCACATTTCAAATTATATTTTTGGGACGTTATTTACGAGTAGATTATTTGGCTTCAGATAATACAGTTGACTCTATTCCTCCAGCTGAGCAGTGAAGAGCCTCGCGTCCGATCCGAAGTAATGTAATTATAAATTTATAAAATACTTGTATTATTTTGGTTGAAGTTTAGATGCTCCACCTAGTTTATAGATCAGATTCTGGTTATTTTGAAAAATGTCTGTATGTGATTTGAAACGTTCGCAGTCTGTTGTAGGATTTTCGGAAGGATGGTCATACCAAGACAATCTTACCTAAATTCCTATGGATGACTTGCCTTTTTATTTAAACGGAAAGATGAATTATGATTATTATTTTAAACATTTTATTTAAGGTTTGAGGCTTAAGGAATATGAATTTATTCATATTCTGTGCAAGTCACGGCTCAGATTTTGGGACGTGACACTGATAGTCGGTAAATTTCCTGAAGTATTTCCTAAAGATATTAAAGGACTACCACCAAAACGTGAAGTAGAGTTTGCGATTAATATCGTACCTAAAGCAGGACCAATATCTAAGCCCCTTATAGAATGGCTCCTAATGAGATGGCAAAGCTTAAGAAGAAGATTGAAGAGTTGCTTGAGAAAGGTTTCATTAGACCCAATATCTCGCCATGGGGTGCTCAGTACTATTTGTCAAGAAGAAAGATAGTAGTTTCAAATTATGCATAAACTATCGAGAGTTGAATAAGATTACTATGAAGAATAAACATCCTCTTCCTAGAGTTGATGATCTTCTGGATCAACTAGTTGGTGCTAAAGTATTCTCTAAAATCGATCTTAGATCGGGTGATCATCAATTGAGGATTAAGGTAGAAGATGTTTCAAATATAGCTTTCAGAACATGATACGAATATTATGAATTCTTGGTAATGCCATTTGGACTAACAAATGCACTTTCCATATTCATGGATTATATAAATCAGATCTTTAGACTGTATCTAGACCAATTTGTGGTAGTTTTCATAGACGACATTCTAGTCTATTCAAAAACTCCAGAAAAACATTAACAATATTTGAGGATGGTCCTTGGTACTTTAAAAGGCAAGAAGTTATATGCCAAGCTAAGCAAGTTTGAATTCTAGCTTAGAGAAGTTAAATTCTTAGGCCACATTATCTTGCAAGATGGAGTGGCTGTTGATCCTAGCAAAGTAGAAGCAGTCTTAAACTGGGAACAACCAAAGTCAATAACAGAAATTAGAAGTTTCCTTGGCTTAGCTGGGTACTACAGACGATTTATTAAGGAATTTTCTCAAACTGCTCTTCCATTGACTAGGCTTACCAGAAAGGGTCAACCATTTCAGTGAAATGAGAAATGTGAGGCGAGTTTTCAAGAACTAAAGAAGAAGTTAACATCTACTCCTGTGCTAATTATTCCTTATCTACTCAACTTATGTAGTTTACATTGATGCTAGTAGCAAGGATTGGGATGTGTTCTTATGTAGCAAAGTCGAGTAGTAGCATATGCTTCACGGTAGCTTAAACCTCATGAAGAAAGTGACCCTACTCATGATCTAGAGTTTGCAGCAATAGTTTATGCTCTCAAAATATGGAGGCATTATCTGTATAGTACAACTATTTAGTTGTATTATGATCACAAAAGTCTAAATTATCTACATGATCAAAAGGAGTTAAATATGAGATAACATAGATGGATGGAGTTACTAAAAGATTATGATATGCAAATCAAATACCTTCCAGGCAAAGCTAATGTGGTGGCAAATGCTTTGAGTAGAAAAGCTGTGCAAGTAGCTTCACTAATGATCAAGGAGCAGGAACTATTAGAGAAATTCAGAGATTGGTGTCCTCTGTACCAGATGCAAGTAATGGATACACGAGGAAAAAACCAAGTAACTGCCCTGCTCGATGAAGAGATCAGGGAAACACAAACACATGATCATTTAGTTGAGATCTTCAAAGATAAAGTGTTTAAGGCATAAACGAAGAACTTTGGAACCTCTATGAGTAGATTGTTACAGTTTAAAGGTAGAACATATATTCCTAAAGCAGATGACTTAAGAGAAAAGATTCTAGATGAGGCTCACAAGAGAAAATACACGATACATCTAGGCATGACCAAAATGTATCATGATCTAAAGAATTTATTCTGGTGGCCTGGGATGAAGAAAGATGTAGTAAAAATATGTAGCAAAGTGCCTTACTTGTCAAAAGGTTAAAGTTGAGCATTAGAAGCCAGCAGGAAAACTATAACTGCTTAATATTCCAGAGTGGAAATGGGATAGGATCGCGATGGATTTTGTAGTAGGTTTTCCAATAACCTTAACAAAACATGATGCTATATGGGTAATAGTTGATTGGTTAACTAAGTCGGCCCATTTCCTAGCAATTAATGTAAAGGATTCTCTTGAGAAGTAGGACAAACTCTACATAAAGGAGATTGTTAGGCTGCATGGTGTCCCGAGCAGTATTATTTCAGATAGAGATCCTCAATTTATATCAAATTTCTGGAGGGCTCTGTATAAAGAAATGGACATTACTCTCAGATTTAGTACAACCTATCATCCGCAAACAGATGGACAGTAAAAAAGGATGATTTTAACATGGAAGATATGCTGAAAGCCTGTGTTTTGGATTTCAAAGGAAATTGCGATGTTCATATACCATTAATAGAATTTGCTTATAACAATAGTTATCGTTCTAGTCTTCAGATGGCTCCTTTTGAAGCACTATAAGGTCAAAAATGTAGATCTCTGTTATGTTTGACAGAGCTAAGCAAAAGGAGAATATATGGTCCTGATATAGTATATCAAACTTTAGCACATATTGATTTGATTAAGAAAAGGTCGTTAGTGGCACAAAGCATATAGAAAAGTTATGCAAATGTTAGAAGAAAGCCGCTAGAATTTGAGGAAGGTAACCATGTATTCCTCAAAGTTACGCCAACTGCAGGAGTTGAATGATCTATTAAAGTTAAGAATTTTAACTTGAAGTATATTAGACCATTTTAGGTTCTTTCTAAAGTTGGACCAGTTGCTTATAAGCTAGCTCTTCCTCCAAACATCAGCCAGATTCATGACGTATTTCATGTTTCCTATTTCAAGAAGTGTATACCAGACCCATCACATGAGATTAAATAAGATGATATCGCGTTACAGGACAACCTGACATATGAGGTTAGATCAATACGAATTATTGATCGAAAGACTAGGCAACTATGAAATAAGCAGATTCCTCTAGTCAAGGTGGTCTGGAAAGGATTGACGGAGACTGAAGCTATCTAGGAAATGGAAGAAAGAATGAAGGAAAAGTGTACTGAATTATTTCCTTAGTATGTATATATTGTAAATTTTAAGGACGAAATTTATTTTAAGAGGAAGAGAAATGTCATATCCAAAATTTTCTTATCTAGTATGTATGTAAAGTCTGTATTTAATATACATGAAATTCTATAAGGAAAATGTTGCAATTTAATGGAAGAAAATGATTAAATTTCAATATTGAAAAGTATTAAGAAAAGGAAAGAAATATGAAGGAAAGACCTTAGGGACCAAATTGGAGTTCTAAAATTAGAAGGGACCAAAATGAAATTTTATAAATTCAAGGGCTAAAATGCAATTTGTCAAATTCAAGGGCAAAATTATAATTATGAGAAAATTGAGCCAAAAAAGGCCCAAAACTGCCCGAAAATATTACAATCCTAAATTTTACCAGTAAATAGAGAATGGTAATTGAGCTAGGTATATTTTTTAAAATTTTGATTTGAGGTCCGAGATAATTGATATTAACTTTTAAAGTCTAAAGATTATTACAGGATTTTCTGGACCTTATAATTAGATGAAATTTTACAAAAAGATCTCATAATTAATATAAAAATTTCTGAAACTAACAGAACTAAAAAAGGAGTTATGTAGAATTTATAATAGAATTTACAGTGAAATAAAATAAGCGATAAATAATTTTAGGTGAATTTTCTTGGGAATTGAGCCCATAAAGGCATTAGGCCGAGTTAAAGGTCCAGTTGGATCCCATAGGCCCATTAATATACCCTAACAGTTATGTGGGCCATTGTCAAGAAAAACACTTAAAAGTGTAAAATTACGAAAATGCCCATATGTTATAATATTGAACAAGAGATAAATAGAGGGTATTTGGGTCATTTGGGACATGCTTAAAAGGTCAAAAGGCACACAGGAATAATTAACCAGAGTCAGAATATATTATGATAATGTGTAAAGAAGAATAAAATGACAATTATGCCATTAGAGTTAGTATAGTGTAAAATAATGAACTAAGGACATTTCAGTCATTTTTCAAGAGATGGTAAGCAGATACATACTCAGTCTAACAATGTAATTGGTAGGAAAAATCTAAACACTGGATTTAATGACAGAATATATATTTTAGAATATTATAAAAATTAGAATTATAAAACAGTCTGATTTTTATAAAATCTGATTGAGCCAGTACTAAATTGAAGTAGAATTTTTTCTATCAGTATTTTGCCCTGTCTTGCGTCAAAAAAAGACTTTTTTGATGTCATGGATGATGCCACTTTTTGCCTTTGTGGGCAAGCAAGTTTCAGGATTCAATATGGACACTTGGATTAAATAGTGTTTGGATTAATCTTGGCCTTCTATTTCCACCCAAACTTTTCTATAAATACCCCTTCACAGCCCATTTTAGCAGCCATTAGGAACCTTAAGGAAACTCTGCCAAAATTAATTTTGAGCTAGAAGAAAGCATACAATTTGGAGCAAAAAGAAATGTAACTGTTTCCTTTGATCTTGGTCTTTATTTAGGAAGTTTGCTCTTGGTTTTAAGTGATTTTTATGGCAATTTCCCTTTGGTATTGCTGCTGGATGTGCTGCTCATATGTGGTGGGAATATGAATTTTATGTTATAGATAATTTAGACAAGCTTAAACAAGTTAGAATCAAATAGTATTTGCTTGAAAATTCAAGTATACATGCAATTAGGGTTTTGTATTCTTGGCTGCCACTGTATGAATCACTGTTCATATGTAAGAATTTGATGATTTTTATGCTTCCAATGGGTTTAAAATAAAAAATTGTGTGAGGTAAAGTAGAAAAACAGGTATTGAAAGTATTGGAATCAAAATAAAAATTTTTAAAAATAAAAAAGGTAAATGTGAACGAACGAACTTGTATTATAAGATAATTTGGTTATATGACATTATGGAATGCAATAGTATGGTATGTATGTAATATAAGGAAGTGATCTTATGACAATATTTTCAATGACTTAAAGTATGAGTTATGATGTGAAATTTAGCATGAATATAGCTAAGATACAAAGCTTTAAATGGACACTAAGAATACTTCAATTGGTTAAGTTTTTAATTTAATATGATTTTTTAAAATTATAAATAAAATCTGGAATGAGGTAAAACGAGTGTCCAGAGGCAGTGAGGTTCGGATAACAATTTGAAATAGCAAATGAAGGAATTTTTCCACAAAATTTTATGAGCTGAAAGAGTACATCTTGATCTTTAAATCCATAGGTAACACTCTTCATTTGGATAAGTAAGAATGAGAAATAAACTTTTGAAGTTAAGGTAAGAAAACTAGAATTTCTAGATTTACCAAATGAACAGTGCTTCTTCAACAAAAAAATTGTATTCATTTAGACAATGAAACCTCAGTTTTTTATTTTTCACTCAAAGTTTAATGAAAGAGATTTCAATAGAAATTGCACCACTTTATTTCAATTTTTTTAGATTTAATTATAAATTTTTAAAGTTGGGTCTATAATATGGAATTACCAAATGAACAATATACGCATATTTAATTTTTAAAAATTCACTTTTTCAAATTAAAGAAAAGTTTTAAAATTGTTCAAACTACTTCCATTTGAACATAACTTAGGGTAAAAATAAGGACACGACACTAAAGTTAAGACACTCAACAACCTATGTAGAGCAATTACAACGCATTCATTCTTATTCATTGTTATTCTTTGAGTGTCTAGTTCATACTCTGTAATATTCTGTTTTCAAAATTTCCTGAGAGAATTTATTGTACTTCAGTGCTTAACATATCTTCTCTGTGTGAGAGATTCATTAATGCTCAATTCTTATTCTAAGTTGTTTAAGAGTGAGACTCTTGAGTGGTGAATATCTTTACGGGTTGTAAGGGGGAGTGAGAAAAAATTCTTGTAGTAATGTACTAAGGGGTCAAGAGCCCGTCGAATCTTGAAAAATATAGTTGAAAATCTTAGAGGTATATGAGGACTGGACCTAGGCCAAGTGGTTAGTCCAAACTAAAATAAATCTCTACGTCTACTTCTTCAAACTACTTTTTGTAAAATCTTTCTTGACTTATCTATTTTTATTTCCTAAGAAATTTTAATTTTTCTAATACCACCCAATTCACCCCCTTTTAGGTATATCTATCATTCTAACAGTAATATTAAAATCTCTTCATTTTTTTCTTTATCCCCTCCTCTCACTTAAACCAAACACATCCTTAGATGCTCTCATTCTTCTGTCCTAAAATCTTGCCGTCTTCACAAATCTCATGTCCTTAATAAAATAATAGTATAATTTTTCTTTTCTCCTCTCTTTGGTCCCTTTATTCTTCTCTCTCAATCTTGCAATCTTCACAGAACTCCCGTAATCTGCCATAGCTTCATGCTCAGGAACAATTCAACTACAAAAATGAAACTACTCAAAATACAACTGAAGAATATTAAATGACAAAAATCATTGGGCAAAAAAAGAACACAAGGCCGAAGAACTACAATAGTTTTTCAAAACTTTATTATAAAGTAATATGAACATAAACATATGCCACATAAAAAAAATTAATAAACATCTTTTAATTAAATAAAAATTGAAAATTGAAGATCTAAAAGATAAAAAAAAAATATGAAAATACAATTTTTTAGAACTCAAAAGAATAAGTGATCACTTTCCCTACATACAATCAACCCTCGAACCCTATTGTATTTTTGTAAACTGCACTTTTTTTTTTTAATAACAGTTTACAAAATCCTCCTAAGATTTTGGTGGCGACTTCCTAATTCTGCCCCTCTTCAAGGAAACTGAGATTTCGAGCAGACAACACATATATCAAATTAAAAATTGAAAAAGATGGTTTTGCCTAAAAATAATTTTGTTTTGACAACTATTATGTACGTGTAACTTGTGTCAGTCAAGTACTTACAAGGATGAAGTTTTGTTTTGCTAATTGTGTTACTCTATTTTCAGAAGCACAGCATATGTTCGCATATTTATTATTATTTCTAATTTTTAATATAAAATATATTTAATTAATTTAGTAGATTAAAAAAATTAATTTAGTTAGTTATTTATAATAATTATATGTTAATTTTTTTAAAATATTACTTAATTATGTACATTTGAATTACCTTTAGTAGAAATCACTTTAGTATGTGCGATATATATGGATACTTTAGAAAAAAAAATTATAATTTTAAAAGATAAAATAGATTAGGGTATTATATTTAGGATTAAAGTAAATTTTCTATTTAGCTCCTATATTTAGAACTAAAGGGAGTATTATATATGAAGCTACCAATATGATAAATAAACATACATATATAAAAAGCTTTCATAAGTTTATTGCCCTATTCCTTGTTGAACCTGCGAATAAGCACAAATGTAAAATAACAAAGTGAAAAGTGTAAAAAAATTTTTATTCATTCAATCGGATATAGGTTCCAAGCTAAATCAGCTGGCTCTTACAAACAAACCAGTTCAATATCTAAACTACAAAGAAAAACTAGCTACAAACACACTACTCCTGTCATCCCAATATATTATTAAATTTTTTTCCAATCCTAGAGTCACTATGTAGACTGTTTAGCTTGTTAAAGCCCTCAAACTGAGACTACAAAAAAATGTAAGCCCTAAGTTCAAAGGACATTTTGTAAAAGCTGATCATAAGTATCAAATGATCAATTTTCCAAAACAAGATTTTGATAGCATTCATGTTTTTAAAAAGAGTTTTTTTTGTATTGATAATAAATAAATATTTATTGGACCCTTTGTTTTTTTTAAGAAAACTTATTTTTATTTTGTATGTGTGACAATTTATATGTTGTTTAGTCAATAAATACATCCAACTTAATTAACATATTATGAACATAAGACTAATGCCTATAGTTAAGGAAATTGTAAAGATTTAATAAACAAAATTACATAAACCTGATTAAAAATCATGCAGAACTGTAGGAATTAGGAACTCCCCCCCTCCCCCTAATTTCTATACAAAATTAATCCCTTAAAAATAACAACAAAAAATGTGTTGTCATATTGATTGGGCCTAAACATGGTTTGAAACTGAACCCATTCAACCCATGATGGGTCACAGTGCTCTAGAAGGGTCATTGTCTCATTGTATGGTGGTGACTGAACCCTAAAATGATAGTTTAGTCTACGACTAATTTCGAGACAAGACAAAATGATATATTAAATAAATTTAAATTTTACAAATTACATATAGTTAGAATGCTACTATGAAAATTAAAAAACTCAAGAAAGGAAGGCAAGGAAATGGTCTTTACACCAATGATAGAGAAACCATGATCTCTTTTGTCAAGTGATAGATAATAAATGAGTAGATTGACCAGGAATATGAACAAAGTATTTCTTGACACAATAGATCTTAAGTGATGGCTTAGAATAAGCTTTTATTAGTCCAAATTTGTAAATTTAGAATGAAACTCTTAAACACTTAGATAGGAAAACAAGAATTTGGTTTCTCCACAAAAACTCTTTTAAAAATAGCAATAAATTACAGTTTTAAAATTTCAAATAGACAAAAGATATAGTTATTCTATTTTATTCTTTATTTTGATTTAGTTATTCTATTTTATTTTGATTTATTTTCTTTATGTTATTAACTTATTTTTATTAACTAGAATCTACTGTCCGTGCAATATAATATTTCAATTATTCGTAGACAAATAACATTACTTCATAAACTTAAGGTTTATTATAATTTGTTTATTTTTATTGAGAAATATTTTGTTGTATTTTTCATCATATTATTCTTAGAAAAACATTTCTCCCTCTGTACAAATTATCAAGTGCATTAGAGATTTTTAAAAATGTAAAAAAGTAAGTTGTTGATATATTACTAATTAGTGTATTAATTGGGATATGAGTATTTGAAAAAGAATAATGACATTAAGTAGGATGTTTATATACCACTAATTTCTATTATAAGAGGAACCACATATAATTATTAGACCCGAACAAACAAATCTATTTCTTTTTGTCATTAACTTATTTTTATGGGAAAAAGATAATAAAAGACCATGTGAATTTAGAAATGACAATTTGGGTATATAAATATTTAAAAAAATAGATTGGGCAGGAAGGCCAATCTATCCTTTGTAAATTTGGGTGAAAAGACGAAATTACCCTTAGAAATTTTTGAAGAATAAATGGGAGAATTATGCGTGAGAATGCAAAGCATCTCCTCCCCAAAGCTTGAGACTGACTGATACCTCCCCAAAGCTGCGTTTGCCTTATTGCCGTCAAAGAGTGTTAGAAATTTGGGTCTATCTGATGAATCTATTTACCGTAGCCATTTTTACTTTGTTTTTCAGTTTTCTTCTCGAATCAAGATTTTCCCGTTCCTGGCTTGTTTGAATCTCAAAACACTTAAACTCATATATATGAGAATTCCAAGATTTGTCATTAATGCATTATAGGAATTGGTTGCTTGAAGTTGTTTTTTTTTTATAATTCAATGATTTTAGGGGGGAAAGTACAATAGAAATCAGAAATTTAAGGGTTTAGCATCTTACTCTTCTTATTAGTGGGTTTAATTGAATTTTTTGAAGGTACGAATAAGATCTTGATGAGGGTCGTCAGAACCAGTTTCTTTCTACTGCTCTCATTGCCATGTCTTCTTTCTCTTCTATTTCTAAATGCTCAGTCATCTTCTTCTTCTGTGTTATCAGCGCGCTCATTGGATGCCAATCTTCAAGACTATGCTTTTAGGGCCTTCATTAGGCCAAGAACTGGGGTACCCTATGATGGAAAATGACCCTCTAACCTAGCAGGAATTAACATTGAGGCATTAAGGATTAGGAATTGACTTTCTGGTTTGCAACTCCTCTAATGGGATTAACAACTTTTCTTAAGATATTTACAACTCTGTAACGAAGTAATTGCAATTGTTTTTGGATTTGCAACTCCTCTAATGAGATTTGTAACTTCAGCAATGTGATTTACAACTTTCTCAAAGATATTTACAACTGAAATTGTAACTCATAAATAGTCATAACTTAGTGCACAATTTTGAATACAAAAAATAGCATTTTCCATACTAAACAAAAACAGATTATCATTTTGAATACAAAAGTAGCATTTTCCTTAGTAAAGAAAAGATTATCTTATTCAGGTGTTGAAATCTCGCCATTAGGTTATATACGGGTAAAAATCTAGAACCAATCTGTCGAGGAAGAACATTTCATGTGCTATTTGAGATTACATTCTAGTCCCAGACAATACTTGAAGCCATTGACAACTCTGACGCATTTATGGGACAAGCATGGATATGGTTAATGTGAATGACGACATTTTTGTGTCTTACAATCAGTTGATCTACGCATTAGGGCATTCCTCTTCAGCCTAATCAGATTGAGAGGGAAAGAGTAGTTATTAGTGAAAGAGCAATCCCTTGCTTTTCTTATGACTCATAATGTTTATAGTAAAACTTACTTGCAAGTCAATAAACTAAGTAATTGCTATCATGGGTAGGATGATTTTTTGTATATAAGGGTTCATTGCTGGTTGTAGACTCATAATGTACATTGTTGTAATTTGATTATATGTAATGTAATTGCTGTCATGGGTAGGATATTTTTTGTAAATGCCATAAGTAAAGTGGTCAATGTCATTGAATGAAATTGTGCTGTAAGTTATGACTATTTATGAGTTACAATTTCAGTTGTAAATGTATTTGAGAAAGTTGCAAATTCCATTGTTGAAGTTATAAGTCCCATTAGAAAATTCCATTAGAGTAGTTGTAAATACCATTAAAGGAGTTGCAAACCTGAAAGTAATTGTAATACAATTTCAGTTGTAAATGTCTTAGAGAAAGTTATAAATTTCATTGCAGGAGCTGCAAACCCAAAAGCAATATCATGCCTTTTTAGTTGTAAATGTTTTAAGGAAAATTGCAAATCCCATTAGAGGAGTTACAAAACCCGAAAGCAATTGCAATTACTTTGTTACAAAGTTGTAAATGTCTTAGGGAAAGTTGCAAATCTCATTGTTGAAGTTGTAAATCCCATGAGGAGTTGCAAATACCATTAGATGAGTTGCAAACCTGAAAGAAATTGTAATGCAATTTCAGTTGTAAATATCTTAGAGAAAGTTACAAATGCCATTAGAGGAGTTGCAAATTCCATTGTAAGAGTTGTAAACCCGAAAGCAATATCTTGCAATTTCAGTTGTAAATGTCTTAAGGAAAGTTACAAAACCCATTGTTGAAATTGTAAATTCTATTAGAGGAGTTGTAAATCCCATTGCAGGAGTTGCAAATCCGAAAACAGTATTTTGCAATTTTAGTTGTAAATGTCTTAAGGAAAGTTGCAAATCCTTTTAAAGGAGTAGCAAATACCATTAGAGGAGTTGTAAAACCCGAAAACAATTGCAATTACTTCGTTAGAGTTGTAAATGTCTTAGAAAAAGTTGTAAATAGCATTAGAGGAGTTGCAATTCCGAAGGTAATTGTAATTAAATTTCAGTTGTAAATGTTTTAGGGAAAATTGCAAATCTCATTGCAGGAGCTGCAAACCCGAAAGTAATATCTTACAATTTCAGTTATAAATGTCTTAAAAATGCTGCAAATCACATTGTTAAAGTTAAAAATCTCATTAGAGAAGTTGTAAATCCCATTGCAGGAGTTACAAATATGTCCTGTATGCATCATAACCTGCCTACTACAACTCATTTAACATTATCAACTAACTGCTACTGACATTTAGAAGGAATTTCACGCTATTGGCAACAGATACTAAGGTTATAGCATGTCTGGTCTGTATATTAATTGATCAAGGATATAAAGTTCAGCATTGATAATACACCATTGTATCAGGAATTCCTCTATGTCTAGTCTACACAGTGAGCTTCTACAGTGACAAGGTGTGTGTCAGATTTAAACTTGGATAGTGCTATAATTAGCTTCGATACTCTTTGATGGCAATGAGGCAAAAACTATGGAGTCGGAGAAGCCACCTACAGCAAACACCCACCAACTATAGAGTCGGAGAACAAGAAGTCTAGCACTATCTGGCGTGTCAAAATTGGATCCATTTATATTTTTCACTGATGCAAATTCTTCTTTCATGTAGTACCTGTATATGAATGCACAATATCCATAAGCAATAGTAGTACTACCCTTAGACACTCAAGGCCATTAGCAAAACTTGGTTCAGAAAATCTATTTTTTCTCCTACTTCATTCTCCCGCTTCCTTCTAAGCTTCATTCTTTCACTTTTTCTTCAAATGCTTCGAGCGATAATTTAGTATTTTTACCCAAATTTACAAATAATAGATTGAGCCTCCTACTTCATCTATCATTTTAAATATTCATATGTCCAAATTGTCATTTTCAAATTCACATAGTTGTATATAGTCTTTTTACCTATTTTTATTAATTTCTTCTCCTACAGCAAGTGACGTCGTTTTGGGAGCAGAAATTAATTCAATGGAGCTGACCTAAATGAAAGAGACAGAACGCGATTGTGGAGGCGGCATTGGGTTCCTCATCTTCAACCTTGAAGCCGCACGGTTGATCATCTTCTCCAGTGAGCCAGAGACGCGACTGGACGAAGGAACTGAGTGAGGGATAACCGTTCTCCTTCGGTGCTCTTCTTCTGGAGGTTCGACGACGTGAGCTGTGAAGGAACGCCGTCGGAGGCTCTGGTTTTCTTCTTCGAGGGAAGGAGAGCTGGAGGGAGACAAAGGGGATAAGCGTAAGACGTGAAGTATTCAATCAGCTGCATTCAAAAAGAGCGAGGTTCGGAAGCTACCGGAAGCTTGAAGCTGTTTCTTCTTCAGCAGGTTTTTCTAAGAAATTCTCTCATTTTGTATTGGTATCGACAAAGTGTTTCGACTGTATTGTTTTTTATTAAGCATTGAGCACATACGTTGATGTTCAGTTTTGTAAAATTTCTTAAACTTAACTTGAATCTTCCGCTAAGTCTCAACTCTATACTTAGCTCTGATACTTCTCCTCCTTATATTCTGCTATCTACGAACCATCACTTAGGTCCACTTCATCTCTTCCGTTACAGTCTCCGAACTATCACCATAGCTAGAACTCATAATGCTTGTACTTACAATTCTCACTAGTTTGTCGAGTCAGTTACTATATTGACGCCATGAAGATTGAAAACAGTCCTTAAGAAAGTTGCACGAAAGGGTTCATTTTGCAGTCTCTCACCATAGTGACCAATTTTTGTTAGTATTAAAATCAATTTAATTATTATTAAGAGATACAAGCCTCCCAAAAACACATAACTATTTACTAGACTTCATATGTAAGCCTATGTCTACTGAAGGGACTTCACTCTCAAACAGACTTCACTTCACCAGTTTACTTGGAGTTTGCTTTATAAAACTATTCTGTCCATGTTGTGTCTCTTTCTTTCTTTGGTACGGATGTGTGGCAAGTTGCTGAATATATTTATAATTATAATTATATAAACAATTATATATATTTTTAATTATATTTTAATCATCTTAAAAATGAGAGTTAATCAAGAAAAGAAGATTTTTCCACTTGTTTAGGATCAAACATTGAAGAGAAACAAAATGTTGATTGTGGAGAGTAAAAGTTACACCACACAGTATGCATAGGAATTAATTAGTAATAAAACTATCTGAAGAATGGTACTTGTCTTTCTTCACCTTGTTATTTCACCACTCATTACTCAAAGGCATCCTTAGTTTTTGTTCATTTTGATATCTTGTATGGCTGAATGACATTTCATCAGATGCACTTACCAGAAGCTTAAATCTTCTTGTTCTTTGGTTAGATACTTATTATCTTTTTATTAATGTTTATTGTTATTCTTGTTTGCGTTCCATTTATGTTCTCTGTATCCTTCTCAAGATATTCTTGATCTCCTTTGTCTCTGTAGTTCTCTGAAAACTTGCTCAAAAGATGCAGCATGATGAGGTTATATGGCAAGTTATCAGGCACAACCACTGTAGTTTCATGGCCAAGTAACCATTTTCTGCCTTCATCTTTGTTTCTATTCTTTTCTTTCTCTCCGTATTCTTGACTAATGACAAATAATTTCATTTTCTTCATTTTTATGGTGGGTTTTGCAGGATCTCGACAGGGAATTTCTGTAGAAACCCGTATAATGTGACTGGAATTTGCAACCGAAGCTCGTGCCCTTTGGCCAATAGTCGATATGCCACCATTCGAGATGAGAATGGTACCTTTTACTTAATCTTTCTTTTCTTTACTCTTAATCTATACGTTTCATCTGCACTTAAGTCTTTAGATTTCAACGACACAGTTTTGGCGAGAAATTGGTGGTTATGGAGAGTAAAACTTTGTGGATTATGATTATTGAATGTTTTACCTATATGAACTTACACAATAAAACAGCTAGTTGAGGTTTTTTCTTTTGATAATCACGTGTAGAATTAGAGATGCAATAGTTATCTGACTGAGCTTAATCTTTTATGCCGTTCATTGCTGCCATTTTTTCTGTGTGTATATACTGGACAATTTACTTTAACACATCAACTATATGATGATATACTTAAGAATGATACATGTCATGTTGCTTTCACAACATGCAAAGAATGATACAGTTGCATTGGGTACTGCAGGAGTGTTCTACCTTTACATGAAAACTATAGAAAGAGCTCATTTGCCAAACAGTCTGTGGGAAAGAATCAAGCTTCCTAGGAATTATGAAAAGGCACTTGAAATCATTGACAAACATCTGGTATAAAAAATCTAAATAGTCTATACAACTACTGCATTTTACATGTTTTACTAATATTTTCATAATTTCATAATTGGTTGATTTGCCTGAACTTTTTGCTTGGACAGATGTATTGGCCCAAGTTTCTTGTACACAAAACAAAGCAGCGATTGACCAAAATGACCCAGATGCGGATACGCATGAGGAAACTTAGTTTGAAGACAAGGTTGAAATTAGAATCCCATATTCTCCATCTCTTTCTATGTGAAGTGATGCCTATTTTATGTGTGAGAAATTTAGATGATGAAATATCCTGTTTAGGAGAATCAGACAACTGTAATTTTGTGCGTGATTGTCTGCAAAGGGAAAGATGCATAAGATTAGTATGATCATAAGTAAAACTTCTGGACCTAACCATTTTACCCCAATAATATGATCGGAAGTAAAACATCAGTATGGCTTGTGTCATGTGTTTTTTTTGTGGTTCATGAGCTGCCTCAAGAATGCTGGTTTTTTTTTGGTAAATTGTGCCAAGTACCACCATATTGATTCAGAGAGAGTGACAACTTAAATTTGCAAACTGAGAGGAAACGTGTGATAGAAGGGGCTATATGTGAAGGAAGAGTCCTCTTCATGGGCAGAAGTTTGAAGGGTTTAGAATTTTGGCCCTAGGTTAGAATGATACTCTTTTAGTAAAAGCATTATAAGTTTCAAAATTCTCTACTATAACAAGTATATTGGAAACTCTATTCATAGACTTCAGCGATCTAAAACAGACTTGAGGTTTATGTGACTATCCCTATGGCATTGCTTTTGTCAATAACACAAATTTATTAAATCTTTTACAGGGCTATTTGATCACTATCTTAAAATGCTCAAACAATGTCATTATTTTTTAATCACAATAGGTTAATTCATGAAACACTTACGGATGAGAATAATCAATGCTAGAAACAAGAAAAATATAGATATTCAGCCTTCCATATCTTGTTTGCTATCCTATATTCAATGTGTAATTTATATGGTCTTCTGGCTTATTTGGTTAATATTTGTCTTATTGCATTGCGTTTCTTCCATTATAAATTATAAATTATGGATATTTGGTAACAGTTACCTTTGTTGAAAATTCTTGGTATGTATGTATTTGAGAATCGAGATTTCTAGCATCCAAGATTTTGTTATATCTTCTATGCTCCATTAATATTTGCTTGGTTAACTGCATGCTGCATTCTCTTATTGGACTCTTTTCTACCCTGTAATAAATACTACTTCTAGATAACAAGCTTTGAAGCCTACATATCCTTGATTTATAGTTGGGTTGTTATTGTGGAAATTTGAAGGATTGAGAGTAGATTGAAAAATAAAGTCTCAAAATATTATTAATCCTTAAGTGAATAAGAATACAAATAGGTCTTTATATATGCAAAAATATAAGCTAATAGGCTAAACCTAAAATCTATCGTAATCCTAATATCTCAAATATATTATTCTGATATATGATAATTTAATATTCAAATCTGATTCTAAATAATATTCAAACTTAATTTTAAATAGTTAATTAAATAACTAACAAAACATAATATTAATTAATTCTAAACTAGCGCATCTCAACAGTTATGCATTATGAATTACTAGATTTTTCATTCCTCACCATAATAACCTGATTCATCATGTAGGTGACATTGTTATGTTATTTTGGTCAGGGAAAAAATAATGACGGCACCGAGGAAAGAAAAAAAGAGAGAAGCTAGAAGAGAAGAGAAGGCTGAAAAGGCAGCATTGTTAGACAAGGTTATACTTAATCCTGCTTCGATTTCACCTATACATATGAAATGTAATGTTCCCTCATGAGTGCTAGTCTATTTTATATAGGCTATTGAAAATGAGCTTTTGGAACGCCTTCATAAAGGAGTTTATGGACCTGGTGACATAGTTAACTATCCTCTAAAAGAGTACAATAATGTTCTTGATATGGAGAAGCTTCAACCAGCTGAAGAGGAAGACGAAGAAGTATGCTTCTGTAGATCCTTTCTTTCTTTTTTCTTAGCTATCATGTATATTGAACATTCAAGGTTGCAGCTTGACTTAATAAAACGCCTCACTGTTTTAATGTCTTAATTTTGTTTTCTACACGTACAGGAACCTGAGGTTGAATATGTAGAAGGTTATGATGAGTTTGAAGAGGAAGATGATATGGAGGATTTTGCTGGCTTTGGGATTCAAGAGGCTCCTGATGATTATAATGACGATGAAAATGGTATAGTTTGGTCCACAAGCTTTGCAATCTGCATGTGATGAGTCTAATATTTCTGTTGCAGAACATTTTATTAGCACGTGATTGGCTTTTCAAATGGATTTATCCTAAAAGTTAATGACTTCTGCATAATATTCGACCCCTTGGTAATGCTACAAGAAATAGCATAGGGAACACAGGAGACTACTGGTATGATTGGGAATCACAACTAACTTTCATTAGACAAAACAGTTACAACACTCTAAACTCGCAAATACAATCCAAATCGGAACATACGAACTTTTTACATGGGTTATAACTACACCAAGTACAATACAACATACTGACATTACAGAGAATATAGATGGAGACGTGGATTTTGCAAAGGCAGAGGAAACTCAAAAAGGAAATTAAACTGGAGAATGGGTTGTTTTAGTTAAATAACTAGCTTCTTGAATTGGTCAAAGAAAAATAAATCATGCATGTTAATACTCGTGTACAATGCTTGCATCTAAATATTTTGTCATTCAGATACAATGTTGCTTGATATATCACTCTGTTTATGTTATGCTCTAAAATGTGTTGGAAATAGCAGAGAGGATACTCTGTTTTTAACTTTAGACAATATAAGTGTGAAATGCACACTTTTTTGAGAAAAGGACAATGTAATTGGTATTAGGTGATGCAGCTGGAACTGACGAGGAAGTCGGTTATGTAGCTGTTCACAAGAAGTCAACAAAGAATAGACGACCTGAGAACAATGCACTTGACAAAAAATCAAAGAAAGCAAGGGTCCTTGTTGAGGTAATGATTTTCTGTGTTCCAATTCTTTTTAATGGTGCTGGATTTTTGCTGCAATGAATTCATTTTTATGGTTGATGTTTTAAGTCTGTTTTCTGGTAACCTCTGCTAGTTTGCCTATGTATATCTTTGTACCTGAAATATTAGGAAGAATACCTATTATTGATTTTAAATATAAAGTTGATGCCTCATACTAGAAAGGATATAAATGCCTATTGGCGCACTTGGACATGTGGCAGGATTTGATTTGTGTTAACCACTCAATCAATCAGTAGCTGCCACTTGTGCTGGTCTGTTTCTAAGTACATGTCAATAAAATGATTCAACTAAACATTCTCCAAAGCAAACTGATGGCAGTGGGATGTATAATTGTTAACTGTGCTAACTTTGTACTTCTCATCAATAATATTGTTTTGTAACCATACACGTGTTATTCAAATGCTTTATGCATATCTGCAATCCCCACATGCCCTTTTCTGTTCCTATTCCATGGATATTATCTGGTTTAAACAAGTTTAGTATTGCTTGCGTTTCAAAAAATGGTTCTTGGTATTAACCATAGGATTTACAATATGCAAACATGTCAATCATATTAATGGAAGTATTATATTTGAAGAATAAAAGGAATAGGTCACTTCTAAACGCATACAAGGTTATGCTAATAGGAGGAAGTCCTACTGATGATTTTCACACACGCAACGAAATGTTGGTTTGTTGCAATTTAATCATCTTACTTTGGGAAACAGTTTTTAAAAATCACAAGCAATGTTGGACCACTTTTTTTAAAAATCTTAAACTGTGATTGCATGGGTCAAATCATTCTTCACGACCATGTTATGAATGGAATACAATTTATTCCACCTGTGGTACCTCAAATTACATTCGAACTGTAATATGATTTCAGGTTGAGGGTGAAGATGCTGATGAAAGACAAAGGGCTGTTCAATAGTTGCCATTCCATTTAAAACATTCTCTATTTGCTTTGTGGCTTGAGAGAAAACTGTGCTATAGTAGAAAACTGTCATGGTTGAGTCTCTGACCGACAAGAAAATTTTGATTCAAGAAATTTTGTATTTATATCAAAATGCCATAGTTGAATAGGAATTTTTGATGGTTGAGAAAACTGCTATAATTTTGAATCTATTATATCTCTTGGCAAGTTGTAATGACGGCAAGGATTTTTTCTAAACACCGTTTGCTGATGATGGTTTGTTTCTTTAAGTAGATGTGGAATTTCTTAAACAACTTTGTTGATGGCTTTTTTAAATAGTTTGAAGGTTTGTTTTTAAAATAGATGCAATGCATAATTACTTCTGTTATATTTGGGTAGTGAGATGCTCCACACAAAAGGATGGCCACCCCTCACCCTCTTCCTAATTTTAAGAACTTTATGTTATGTCACAAATATATTAATTAATTAATTAAATCTCAAAATTCGAAACAAAATAGAAAAAACAAATTATTTAATTATGAATTATAAATGATATATATTATTTTTAATGCTTAAATAATTTACTTCTGTGATTTTTAAACCCCGAGTTCAGAGAGTAATAGTTTGGAAGTATATATATAGCCAATTTATCACAAGAAACTGTTTCCCTCTGTCAATGAAAAAATAATAATGGTCCGGATCCTCCTATGAGCAGCTCAAATACTTATCATCCCTTCATGGCCTTAATTTTATCCATGCAAATTAATTCAACAACTCTGTGCCAGCTCATCTAATTATTAAAAAAAATTAAAAATAGATATGAATCATCTTTCAATGATTTTTTTAATATTTTTTGTCTGGTTTCTTAGCTTCAATTTACCTCACTTCAAATAAAAATATTATTTGGGTCCAAACTATTCCAAATCAAACTGAGCTAGATTACAAAAGGGGAAAAATCTCTACAACCATAAACTATTTTAATTTTAAAATACTTGATGATAGAGTTTTGCCTGTAGAACTGCCAAACTCTACGAATATTGGTCTCAACCTCTGTCGAAGTAAATCATACTCCTTACCTTACCTCGTTGATATGTACCCTCAAGAGGTGATTAGTTCCCCATCTAGCATTTAGTGTTAAAACTTCCAAAAAATACATTAAAGGAACACCAGTTGAATGATACAAATGATATATAATATTTCATTGGTCCTTAATAAATAACTCAATTGAGAAGTTGATCATAATTTTAAATATAAGACATACTTTACATATTTATCATTTTTCTCAAATTACCTGATACTCCATCAACAATAATTTAATAATACACCCATGTATGATAAAATGTAAATAATATTTAGTGACTTAACTATAATTCGGTATAGCTCAGTCGCTAATTTTTTTAGTTAAAACTTAATCCCTAATATTTTCTTACGTAAAAAATTAATCCTGTATGATACACAGTTAAAAATTCTGAGGTGGGATTCCAACTAAGCTTCACATAAGCAGCTGATTCTTTTTTCTAGTTTTATTTGCTTAAATCTCGTGAAAACAATGTTTGCTCAAGAGAATTCTGGGCGTTCGGGTCCTGGAAAACATTCACTTCATATTCATGAGTGTTCGGTGCTTCATCGGGAATATGGCGTGCATCTTCTTTTTCTTTCTCGGCTGAATTACTCTGCAACCCCCCAAACAAACCCAATCGAATCAGAAAATCTCGTTAGGTTCGTACACCAATCTTCCACCAAGACAAAACCATATTTAGGATACCTTTCGACGTTTTGATGAAGATGATTCTCCTGCTTATGTTGTCCGACAGAACCACGAGCAGAGCATCACGCTGCTTTTTTCTTCAAGCAACCACCACAAATACATTAATTAATCGTAGAAACAAAGTTCATATTTTACAACAAACCTTCCTTTATTCCTCTAAGTTTTTTTGGGTCTCAAGTGAAACTGAAGTTCATACATTGGTGGGTTTGGTTGATTCTGGGCCCTGTTCAATTCTCCGTCTCCAGCTCTTTCATCCATTTGTCCTGCCAGTGCCAGCGATGGTGACATACACCATTTGATTAAAAATAATAATAGTAAAAGCAATGGAAATTCTTACAACTGGATCTTGGAACTCATGAATTTGAATTGGGCATTCGTACGGGGAGCAGATTTGTGTGAAGTTCCAGCATTTTTATGTTAAGAGGAAGTGGCCTTTGCTTTGGGGCTATAAGAGGTAAACCGAAGTTTAGTCTTCTGCCTTGTGGAACTTACTTGGAATTCCACATGCATTTTTAACAGTGTCAGCATCCACGTGGGATTAATTTATTAAATAGGAAAAGATTTGTGATTGAATTTTAACCGATTTAAAGGCTCAAACTGAGTTAAAACTTGAAGGACCAAAACATGAATTTTTCCAAAAACAAACTATTAAAAAGAACTGAACAATTGGTGCACAAAACTTATGAAAGGAAGTACCTGCAGCATTTTTGCTCTCTTATATATTTGGTAGAGACAGGAAAAGAGATTATAAAATAAAGTTTTTTTGTGGCCATATCCCCAGAGTCACACAAAATATATATGAGCCGTCTATGTTACTTATGCTTATGAAGCATAAATTTACCAGCATAAAGGAGAGGTGAAACAAAATCAAAACAGATTTTGCAAAATTAATTAATATTCCTCTAATCTTTAATATAGGACCTAATTAGAGAATTAATTTTGGTTCTAAATATAAGACATATTTTTCATATTAATATCTTTTTAGATTATCCCTATTAATACTCCCCCAACAATAATCAAGAGAGGAGGGGAGGGAATTAAGGAAGATGATAAGGGTATTCCAAAAAATAAATAAATTATATTAACTAACTAACTTCCTTAATTTAACAAATTAGTTGATTATGTCTTATATTAAGAATAAGTGGAGTATATTATATTTCCAAGATTATCATTCCTGCTAAGATTATCATCATCAACTTTGTCCACCAATGTAGCCACAACGCCCCCAACATCCTCCAGCACCATAAGATGAAGGCTGAGTTCCTTGAGCTGCTGATTCTTTGTGCTGCAGTATCTGTTCAGTAATCTCCCCATCATCAATCATGGGTGTGCTTATAGGACATAGATTCCCAATAAAAACTATGAATAGCATTAAAAATTCAAATAAAACTTGCTCCTCAATAATAATGCAAAATTAATATCAACAAGAATGAAAAGCATACACAATGGAAAGAAACAAAGTTTAACACTTTCGATGGTTATGGCATCCTTCTTGTTGGCAAATGACCACTCGTTAACATATGTTGCTTCCCGCACAAATGGGTGTATATGTTTCTGGGGCCATTATATACTTGCAAGAGCAAATAAATAAGGCAATGTTCTTTTCTATATGGGATTAATTGTAAACCCTTTAATACAAACGCATTATGCATATATAATTGGATTTCTATCGGAAAATAAAACTTAACTTAAATACTTCTTTGGTATTAAATATAAGACCTATTTAACTAATTTGATTAGATTAAGGAAGTTTATTAAGTTAGTTATTATAGTATATTTTTTCCAAAGTACCATAATCATTTTCCTTAACTCCTCCTCCTTCTTTTACTGATTATTGTTGAGAGAGTATCAATAAGAATAATTTAGGAAAGGGTTAGTAAATTTAGAAAATAGATCTTATATTTTAGACAAAGATCAACTCACTAATTATGTCCTATATTTAGGACTTGAGAAGTTTATATTCACCACTTATGCAATGATAGATCCAAGAGGGGCAAAGGGAGTTTGTTTTCCCCTCTTGGTCCTCACATTCCTTTGTACTAGATATAAGATTTTCTTTGTAAGAAATGTTAAAAATAAATTATAGCCCCCAAATTTTATTTATTCCCCTAATTTCATTTATTTGAAATTTCAACTCCAATTATTTTTCTTTGAACCTACAATATTCAATCATGGTTAGGAGATCACTTAATTTCTTTCAACATATATTGGAGAAAAGATAATTTATATATATATCAAATAGAACGTGAAAATTAAGATTTGTCAAATAAAGTCAGAAATAAATTATTGCACTTTAATCCTAAATCTGAGACCTAAAATCCTAATATCTTGCTCAAAAAATCCTTAACTAATATCAATGAAACTTAACAATTATTGATTTCATTCTTTTCGGAAATAATTCATTAATTCAAAATAAATTTTTTAGCATACATCAGCACCAATGATAATTATATATACAGGATCTAGAATATTATATAAATGATAATCAATTCCACAAATATCGTGATTCGGTATTCCATTGATCTGATTTATAAAAGGTATTCGTCGATTTCTCTAAGCTTTATCATCATCATCTTCTTGTTCTGAAACTTCCATGTATAACATATCTATATTGTTAGTAGCAATTGCTGAAAAACCTTATGCTTTGAAGAGTTTGACAGCCGTTGTTTTGTAACTTTTGAAGCTAAAATAATTTATATATATATGGTGAGTAGACCTAGGGTTGTTCTTTTAGCCTATGAGATCACCTAAGGGTATTGTGCACGTGTTTTGCACATGTATATTTAATACAATCAAGAGAGTTTTAAGTCCAATTGAGTCTTAAAAATTTCATCCAAGTGATGGTATTGGGTCATTTGGCTATGGGAGTTTTAAGTCCGCCAGTCACCAGACGGCAACGAGCCCCCTTTGAACCCACTACTCCTTGCATCCCAAAGGGTGTGGTGACCAATGAGTCACCCAACCAATTTGATAATAATATACAAAATAATATATAAGTTAACTATTAAGTTTAACCACATGCGATTCACTACTTTTATAATACAATTTACTACATTTCATTAAATATTTACAACAACATCAATGCAATTGACAACTACTTTTTCCATATCTTAAGTATGTTAAATTAAACAAATCATTTGGGAAATTTACTTTTATAACAAAATTTACTACATTTCAATAAATATTTACAACAACAGTAATACAATTAAAAACTACTTTTTCTAGATCTCAAATATGTTAAATTAAATGAATCATTTGGGAGATTTACTACTTTTATAATAAAATTTATTACATTTCATTAGATATTTACCACCAAAGTAATGCAATTGACAACCATAATTTTCATATCTCAAATATGTTAAAATAAATGGATCCTTTTGAGAGATTTACACTTTTGTAATAAAATTTACTATACTTAATTAGATATTTGTCACAAGAGTAATGCAATTGACATCCATATTTCCATATCTCAAATATAAAATAAATGAATCTTTTGAGAGATTTACTACTTTTGTAACGAAATTTAGTACACCTCATTTGATATTTACTATACGAGTAATGCAATTGACAACAATTTTTTCCCCTAGAAATTAAACATGTTAAAAAATGACAAGTTAAAAGTAGTTGGCAATTCACTACTGATTTACTAAATATAGAAAGAAATGTAGTAAATTACTTTATAAAATTAGTTAATTGTGATCACTACCAAAAAAATTGAGAGAAGCAGCGATTCTTTTGTAGCGGTCGGCTTTAGACCGGTAGAATTTTGTTGCCCTTTGACCATGAATAATACCAACAGTGACATTTGTAGCAATTCAAACTGCTACAAATATGGCGCCAAGTTGGCGCCTCCTGGCATGAACTTTTTTGACGATATTTGTAGTGATTTTAACTGCTACAAATGTTCACGCCAAAAGGTGGGAAGTTAACGCCGAGGTTGTAGAGGTTTGAACCACTACAAAATTCCCCATGGATCGATGAAATCAAACACGTATCTATAACCCTTGGCATTGTGTAACAGTTTGTCAACCTAAACTGCTACAAAAATCATAACACTACAAAAAGACGCAGTTTTCGGAAGCTATATATACCCCCGCGCTATCACTTCAAAGTTTTCCCTATTGCGAGTAGCTAAACTCTGCCGGATTGTTATCATAAATCTTAGTTGGCACACTGATCCATATCGTAGTCCACTTTTGAGGTACGAATAGAAATTTTATTTATTTAGTTTATTTATAAATTTTTTATTTAAAAACTTGAGTGATTTATTTAATTTAGTTATATTTTCATTAGAATTTTTTATTTAGAGTTAATATAACTGTTTATTTTGAGAAGTTTAGATGGTTATGTGGATTAGGAATACCTCTTTGATTAGGAATCTTTTTAATATTTTGGTTAGTAATTTTCATTTGTTAATTAGGAATGTGATTAAGAAAGGCTTTTAATATGTTGATTTAATTTAATTTATTTTGATTTGCGGATTATAAATTTTTTTAATAAATTATACTTTATTGATATATTGATTATTTTGATTAGAAATTAGTTAATATAACTAGTTTTATTGATTAGTAATGTGGATTAGGATTTATTTAGATTTAATAAAATCTTGTATTGTACATTTGTTATTTTATTTAATATTTTGTCATGTAATTTATTATTTATAAGTAATAGAGAGGATGAGTCGTCGAGGATAATGAGGAGTTACATATCAACGAGGCAATGCTTTTGTCTCTAATTGATGGAGGAGCTCCTCAGACTGGAGAGCACTCCCACTAGTGTGATGCAGGCGAGGGAGCAGGCGGGGGAGGCGAGGAGGGTGGGAATGATCATTAGGAGACTGGTGACCAAGCAAATAAGCGGCCTCGTTGTGGAAGGCGGCAAACTGGGTAGTTGGTAGAAGTCGTGGGTAAGAATTTTTTTTAATTTATAATTGAAATTTGATATCAATTTTGTTAATATAATTTATTTTTAAATTACACTTGTAGACGATAAGGGAAACAGGTCAGCCAATAGGATGACAGCTATAGAAGTTTCCATGATGATGAGGGGGCGTGTGGTCGTGCCGTGAATCGTATGAACTAGCCGATCCAACAAGAGGCTAGCTGTACAACAAATACTTGTTGTCACTGGTAAAGGAGTAGACTCATTTTCCCATCTACAAGAAGAACTGAAAAGAGATCGAAGGTTCGATTAAGGACAGAGCTTGGGAGCTGATAAAGGTAATTAATTTTAAATCTGCATCAGTTATTTAGATGAAGTAATCGTCTGATTTAATGTAGCTATTGAAAATAATCATTTCATTTACTTAATTATAGAGTAAATTTATGGCCAGAGAGCATTTACGATCGGATACCCTTAAGAAGCTGGGAAGGAATGGAGGAATGGGATGCTAGGCCTGTTTAATTGGCAAATGATGATGGGATGCTTACTAAGGGGGAGATAGGGAACGAGGTGCCTGATGGTGTCCCTGTGCAAGATTAGAGGGAGTATGTGAGATATCAGTTTACTTTAGAGGTAAGGGTATGAATTTATTTAGTTGAGTACAGAATAATTAATTTTTTACCTAGTTGACTGACCATATATATGCAATTTGTTTTAGAAAGCGTCCCAAAGAGGTGCCGCTAGTGTCAGTCAGCAGACCATGTGCTACTGGGATGGCTCAAGACCCATTTTAGTTTCTTACGAAAAGATCATAAGTAGAGAAATTATTCAGATGTTATTAACTATTTATTTATAATTTAATGTTTAAATATTTATTTGTAATTAACTTTCAGGAGAAGATGTTCCTACATCGAGGATGTTGAAGAAGTTAATGTAAGTATTTAATTGTTATAATTTAGTATTTTTATAAGAAATTAAAAATTTTTGTTTACTTTTTGTAATTGTTTTGACAGGTGCAGATGAATTAGATTAATGCAGAGGTGCAGGAGTCGCAGGGGTCTGCCTTGGTTCCTACCGCATCACTGCACGAGGACCGTGGCTGACCTCCGTACCCCGACAGAGTCAGCGGACTCTGTCTTGGTCCCATACTAATGAGACTGAGACATTCTTCAAGTGGTGCCGGCCCTTCAAACGCCCCATCATCCTCTCATCAGTCATCAGCTGCACCATTCTAGACGAGTGCAAAAGTTAGGCAACCAAGTGATATGTCTGTTGATTAGCTTTGTGACGAGGTCACACGCGAGATGCATGAGCAGGTGATATCCATGGAGGCCAAGATTACATCCAAGATGCATGAGCAGGTATCTCAGGCCACCTTTAGGCATTTAGGGAAACCACTCAGGCCACCTTCACACAAATTCCAGGCGCCTTAACTCCTCTGACGATGCCAAAGATTCACCTTCCGCCTATTGTGGTACGAGTCTTGTCGTCCCCACCGACTCTATAGGACTAGACACCCCCATATCTCAATGAAGATGTGTAGGATGATGCTTATCATCCCTGAGTTTGTTTCTATATTTATTGTTTAAACTTTGTTAAAATTTATAGTTTATTTCACAATTTTGATTTGGATATTATGAATTTTGTATTGAACATTTTAATCTTTACCCTTACTAACTCTATTAGTTATGATTGGGAACTGCACCCATTAATATCATTTCTAAAATTTGCTAACTCTATTAGTTATAAACCATTACAAATGTCTAAATTTTAAATATGACTTTCCCTCCAATGTATGAAGAGCTTGTAACAAAATTTTGTAGCGGTTTTCAAAGGTCCAATTTTAAAAATTAAATTTCCCCTCCCATGTACAAACTCACTGTCACACATTTGTAACGGTTCTAAACCGCAACAAATGTCCAATTTTAAAATTCAAATTTCCTTCCAACATCCAAACTCATTGTCAACCCTTTATAGCGATTCTAAATCACTACATATGTCCAAATTTGAATGTTGAAATGATTGGACTATTGTGTAACTTTGTAGCAGTTGGTATAACCCTACAAATGTTTGACAGATCTCCTTCTTATAAGGGGTGAAACTTCAATTTAACTTCCTAATAACTTCTAATATAGCTTTTACTCTTACATGTTCTCCAAATCATCGCTACAATAATAATGGATAAGACTTGGATCAATGTGCCACGTATGTCCTCGTGATATTTAGCTAGGCTCAACTCTTTATTGGATTTTGTGTGCAATAATGCATCGGTCAACTGTAAGATTCAGTGTCCATGCCCTATATGTAATTTCAACAAGTGGTATCCAAGAAATGTTGTTGGGACCATTTGACTGTTACGACCTTCCCATGAAAGTATTTCATTTGGAGTTTACATGTGGAATAACATGATATGATTCCTGAGTCAATTCTAGTTATATCATGAATGGGAGTTCGAGTGGGCCAATCTGATACTGGGAATGATGTGTTCGACATTCATGAAGGCGATAATCTTGAAGAAGTATAGGGCCTTGAGTAGGAGTTTAAGAGGAATAACACTGCTTGAGAAGTTTTTGAACTGATGAATAAAATCGACAAGCCTTTGTATCATGGGTGTACAAGGTATTCTAAGTTGTCCTTCTTGATAAAACTGTATCATATTCCATGCTTGTGTGGTATCACAAAAAAGATTGTGCCCATGATATTGGAACTGTTCAGAGATGCTTTCCCTCAAAATATACTCCCGTTGTCTTTTTATGAAGCAAACAATATTATTAACAAGCTCGAATTGAACAATAACAAGATTAATGCATGCCCAAATGACTGTATGTTGTACTGGGGAGAAGACACGAATAGGGAAATTTGTAGGCATTGTAAGACATCTCGGTACAAGACAGTGCGAAAGGGGAATAAGCAGAAGAAGAAACTTACAAAAATTCTTAAGTTTGTTAATTTAATTTGTTACTTAATTTTTCTCTGGTTAATAAATAACAGTTTGAATTGTTCGGTACTTCCCTTTGAAGTCGCGGTTGCAGCTAATATGTATGTCATAAAAAATGGTGAAGTATATGAGGTGGCATGTTCTTGAGTAGAATCCAGATAAGAAGCTAAGACATCCGCTGGATTCAGAGGCCTGGAAAGCATTCAACTCATAATTCTCAGATTTTACTTGTGATATAAGAAATGTCCATCTTGCTTTGGCTACCAATAGTTTTAACCCATTAAAAAACATGAGTACCACCTATAGTATCTGACCAGTTGTGTTATTTCTATACAATCTCCCACCTTGGATGTACATTAAGCAAAGCTCATTTTTGCTTTCCATGATCATTCCTGGAAAAAATGCACTGAGAAATGATATAGACGTATACTTACAGCCGTTGATACAAGAGTTGATAAAGCTGTGGATGAATGGTGTCGAGATATATGACTCATACGAGAAGCATCTATTCAATCTCTATGCAACGTTGATGTGGATGATAAGTGATTTTTTGGGTTTAGGAACTTTGTCCAGCTAGAACGTGTATACTGGGTTGGCCTATCCTGAGTACAACTTTGATGATGTATCATGCTGCCTTTCGCACAGTCGAAAGTGGTTTTTTATTAGACATCAACGGTTCCTCGATTCCAAACACATTTAAATTATAACGGATCTGCTTTGATAGAAAATAAGAAAAGAGAGATCCTCCTACCACCTTGTCTAGTATTGACATCTTTTAGCAATTAAAAGATGTTTATGTTGAGTTTGGCGAGAACATTGAGGATTCCGAGCGACCAGACAAAGTGGCAGGAGGAAGATCCCAGTCTCGTGGGATATCCGACAGTTAGCCTCTGCAGTTGCACAAGAGAAGTATATTTTTCACTCTTCCTTACTGGAAACATAATTTGCTATGCCACAGTTTGGATGTTATGCATATTGAGAAAACTATGTGCGATAATATTCTGTATACGTTGCTCAACGAGCTCGAAAAGTCCAAAGATCATCTCGTAGCTAGAAAAGATTTACACGCTTAGGGAATCACGAATAGGCTTGGCCAGATGACAATGTAACATCCTTAATTTTTTACATCTTAGGAACCATTCGATAGCATTTAGAACTACTTACAAGATCTTAGAAGTCCACTAGCTAAATCTTGAATTTTTACTCTTCTCGAGTTACTGTTCATATGGTATTCCAAATTCGGCAATGAATTTCATAAAATCATAATTAATTATAAAAAATTGAAATGAAGTGGTTCAAAATTATACTCAAAGTTAACATATTGAAATTTAATGAAAAAATAAGTCTCAGACCAAATGATCAGCCAATCAATACAGTTTAATCGTCAAAGATCACTGTTCATTTGGTAAAATTTCTAAAAAATAGATTTTGGTCCCTAACTTTGGAAAATTCGTTCTCTTTGTACAGACATCAAAATAAGGTGTACTTGGTGTCAAAATGAAGCTTGACATGTTAACTAAGTACTTCTAAAATATCATACATTTATTTGATCATTTACTATTTTTAATTACAGTAACTACTGTGCTATTTCTAAGCATACATTACATAATTCATACATAACATTAAGTACAATCAATCATTCCATCTATCCCCTAACTCCTCTTCTTACATCTTCATCTTCTTCCATCTTTGGAGAACGTATTGGTGTTGGGGTGACATGTAGGGGGTGAGATTTCAGGGGAAATCTCAGTAGTAAACAGAAACCATACAATGTATGCAACTATATGCTTGATGTTACTATGTGTGCATTTAATAATCATGCTTGCATAAGGATACTTACATGCTTCCATGTCCCTTAATTATAACATATGGCCATAGCATAAAAAGAAACAGAGTATTACTTAATCATACATGCTTCACACCACATAAAGCATCCAAGCAACATAAGCACACAAGTAGGTAAGTTCAGTACCTCACACTCTTTGCTTTCCTTATCCTTTTCCTTTACCTCTTGCTTCCTAATTCTCCTTGAGGTGTGACTGCCCTCTTTGAGCACACAAACCAAATCCTAACATTGCATTACCATTAACTCATTATAATCCAACTTCCTTGAACACTGAACTTTATCTACTAAAGTAACTTTCTTTAATTTTTGTTAATTAGCTTGGTCTTTGAATCAATTGACTTCTTGACTTCACCTTACACAATTTGGCCTTCTGAATCCATTTATGAAATCAGAATTCACAAAAATTCTAGCAATTGCACACTGTTCTAGACAAAATTGCATAACTTCCATTTTTCTTTCAAAATTCTCATTTTGATTCCAATACTTCCAATACTTGTTTATCTATTTCATCCCACACAATTTTTTATTTTAAAACCATTGGAAGCATCAAAATCATGAAATTCCAATCACTGTTCATGCATATGAACAGTACAGAGAAGACTTCAAAAAGTATAACTTTCAATTCCAATGCTTCTAAGGTTCCAAACATATCTAATCCTACACAAAATCATATTTTAAATTCAATGGAAGCATTAGATCATTGAAATTCCATATTATCTTATCCATAACAGCCTTGGCCAAAAGGCCTCAAGAAAGAGCAAAGTCAAGAATATCAACTCAATTCAATAACTAATCATCAAACTAGCTTTTCCAAGTGTCTTCTACTTGATTCTAACTTGCTTTTCTTCTTTCTCCATTTCTGTCCAGATTTGGACAGCAAGGTTACCAATAGAATATCTCACTTTTCTACCATTAAAACTTAGGTTTCATTCTTCCAAAACACTTACAAAAAAATAGGAATGATTACATACCTTAAGCTCTAGCTAAAGTGCCTTGAATCTCCCTTTGCCTTGGCTTGAGTTTCCATTTGGCCATAGTTTCTCCAAGGTTCAAAAGGCCACAATTTTGCAAGGAAATGGAGGGGTATTTATAGCCAAAACTTTGGCATCTTGGGACAAGAATATCCCTCTTTCAACTAATTATTACAACTCCCTAATATTGAATCTTATTGGCTACTTAATTCTTTAATCTTTATTAACTTAGTTCTTATATTATTTTAATAAATTTCAGCACATGGGATAAGGTTTCTTTCTTCTTCTTGACGCCATATGTCCCTTGATATGGGTCCCACCATGTGCTTCTTGGCTTCCTCTTGAAACTCCTTGATTTTCCTTTGATTTGTCTATTTAAAAAAATTCAAATCCAAAATTGACTTAAGTTCCAAGAGTTGATCTTGGGCTTATTGGGCTTGTCTAGGACGCCATATTAGGCCTCTTTTAGGTCCAATAGCTAATTGGCACAAATCCCAAGGCACTTTTCTTATACCGATATTCTTAAATCACCCTGATTTTTGAGATAAATGATAGACACCTCTTTTATTGGCTATGAAATTTTTAGAAATTCATTCTAATATAAAATGAATTCTCTGCAAAGTCTCATAATTTTTTGAGACCCAGAAGTCTTGATAAAAAATTCTTTACATTTTCTTTAACTATTTATCAGTGTCCGATTTCACCTTAAATTTTATAATAACTTCTACAGGACTCCTTTTTTATTATGTCAGTTTCATAAATTCTTATATTAATTATAAGAATTTACTACCAAATTTCATCTGATTATGAGGTCCTGAGGATACTGTAATAATCTCCTAAATTTAGAAATTAATATCAATTTATCTGGACCTCAAATCAAAACTATGTGTTGCGTTAAACTGATCAGAATAACTTTCTCTATTTTATGGTAAAATTTGGGACTAAGATGCTTCCGGGCAGTTTTTGACCTTTTTTGGCTCAACTTTCCGTGATTACCATTTTGCCCCTTAACTTTTGGAAATTGCACTTTAGGCCCTCAACTTTTCATAATTACACTTAATAGCCCAAAACTTATGTCTACTTCCATTTTGCACCATAGAACTTTTAGAACTTTCACTTTAGTCCCTTTCTTTTCTAAAATATCCATTATGTCCTTGGAAATTTTTATTAATATCAATTTAATCCCTAGACTTTTACTAAATTGTAATTTAGCCTTTTTTGCTTCACAACTTTATACCTTTTCTCTTTCTTTGGCTTAAAACTTATTTTAATCATTATCTTTTCTTCTAATTATCATCCCAATCCCTTCATAACCTCTTTCCTCTATCAATCTTATACAGATAGAAAAAATTTGGGATGTTACAGATGAAACATCCTCCCTTAGACCCCTCAGAGTACACTTACGGAAGCGATATTAGCTCGATCATATCTTAACTTAAGCCCAGAAATTTAAAATTTTACTCTTAAGTTCCTTATTCTGAACCTTTACTTTGAGAACTAGTTTATCTCATTCTACACATCCAAATGAGGCTTATTACCTATCCATGTAATGCCCCAGATGTGTACTACTGGCTCACCAAATTTCGTAGCCAAACTCCTTCGTTTACTAGGTCAAACTGAGGTCAGAACACTGCTACCTCATGACCTGCGAATTTCTCTCTTAATTCCTCATACACAAGTTTAACATGCCAAACAATATTTATTATTTAATAATAAAATATCATACAACAGGACATACATAAAATTCTCATATTTCTATTACATTTTTCCTGCCTGAAATCCGGCAGCATAACCACTACGCTGCGTCTTTAGAAAATAACTGATCTTATACCGATTCGGTAATTCCCGTGAGAACTACCATTCTACGTAAGTACCCAGGAAAGACTGGATGAACCGGCTAGGTCCACTCACTTCCATCCTCCTTAGACAGTACCTACGTACACAGTATGTATCAGCTCCTTTTCTTACTACTGCTATCTTGTCATAATTTCGGCAGCATAACGGCGTCTCTTAGCATTCTCAGAATTTACTTCGACATAACCTCCCTGTAATGGGTTATATATGGGGGATGAGATTCGGGGGAATCTCAGTAGCAACAATCATAACAATATATGTAATGCAGTGTGATAGTGCTTGCTTGTGATTGTGTATAGATAAGTATGCTGCGTGCTTCCATACTCAATAACATATGATCATAGCATTGCAGTAGAGCTTCAAGCATAACATATAAGACAACAATCCAACCAAACAATAGTACAACAAATCACAAAGCCATTACATAAAAGCTATGATTAGTTACTACCTCAAAAGCTTAGCAGAACTCTACTATCTCTATACTGCTTCCAGCTCCGCCAGAACTTCCTTTCTTCTTTCTTTCTCTCTCTTTCTTGCCCAAAACCGTGATGTAAATGAATGGGGAGGGGGGTATTTATAGTTCCTTCGATGGCATTTTTGTAATTTTGAAGTCTTATGAACTTGTGGTCCTGGTTTTTCCTGGAATTTCCTATTTCCTTTTATTCCTTTTTACTGCATCATCCAGGACACCTCAGCAGCACATTTCTCACATGTCTAAATCCCGGGACACCTCATCAGCTGACTCAGCATTTCCAGATAGTTCTAGAGTCTTGCACCGGAATCAGTGGCTGAGATCGTGCCACGTGTCCTTAACTTTTCTTCTGCCTCTAGGATGACGCCATGTGGCATTTGGAAGGGACCTTTCATGCCTTCCAATGCTATCAAGATAAGTCCCAGACTTTATCTGATCACCTCCTCGGTTATCGTGCCAATCGAGTAACTTTACTGAAAAGTCATTAAATCATTATTTTAATGTCACTTTTCCCCCTGAATCACTGGGCCTGCGTTTTTGGGCCTGGGAATATCATCTTGGGTCTCTGATCCAGCCCAAGTACTCTGATGGCACGATTCCCAAGAAACACCCCTTGGCAAATTATCAAAATGCCCTTAGTCTCTCTTTCTTTACTTTATTAGGTCTAGGGGCATTATTGTTTTTTCCCATCTTACCAGAGTATTCTTTGACCCTGGTCAACTATTCAGATAACTTCCCTAGACTGTCTAACCTTAGGCAAATGACCAAAATACCCTTTACTCATTCTTTAGCTGTTCTATAACATAGGGGCATTTTCGTCATTTCGCACCTTTTTCCCGGACACCGGCCCCTTTTACCACTGGACTGATCTAATGGGCCTGGGCCTTCCCTGGTGTCACTAAAGGCCTTAGAAATACTATACGGCCCCTGGCCACAGTCCGATCATCCCTATCGGGACTGCTTTTCCTTTACCGATTATAACTGTAAATTCCCATCTTCCGGAATTTTTACAGAAAAATCGGGACCTCAAATCAAAATTCCGTGACTCCTCATTCAACCCGGAATCCTTTTCTCTATCTCCCGGTATTTTCAGATATTTTATCCGGACCGGGCTGTTTTGGCCTGAAAAAGCGCTCATGCGCACACTTTTCCAAAATGATCATTTTACTCCTGGTCACATTTCTAATTGTTTCATATACATAGAGACCTCATATGGACATTTCACAGTTCAGTGAAATGATCAGCATAATTTTCTCTATTTTCTGGCAAAATATGGTACTCATCAACTATCGGCCCGATCTTTCCCATAATTACAATTTTGCCCCTACATTCTCTTTCTAGCATCTATTCTCATCTCCTTATCCTTCATCTTAAGTTCTAGAAATTCTCTTTCAATAACTCATCCCTTAAACTCTTCGGGAGTCATCGTTACTTGAAAGGCTTGACAACCTGCCCATATCAGGTTATGTTGCACAGGAGCCAGCCCATATCAAGCTACCTGCAGAATTCCTAGGCTTAAGACTTAGGATATTCCTCACATTCGTCATTTTGAACCTAGGTAAATTGTCCTGATCTTGTAGGTTAAAGGCTTAACTCATCTTTAAATTCTGAAGGACTTAGCTCATCCCTCGGATTCCTATAAAATACAGGTAAGTGATCGCCCATATCAGATTACTACTCTGAGACTACGGGTTTAGCAGCCTGCCCATATCAGACTACTTCCCAGTTCTCCTAGACCAAAAATCAGGATGTTACAATAGACAATAAGTTTTAGCTAGCTAAGTTCACCTTGACCAAGCAGAACAAGGCATCTTCCTTTCGAAGCTAAAGAACATAAAAGTTCCTGATGGATATTCCAACAACATATCCAGATATATCAATCTCTAGTCTTGAAATGGTTTCTAGGTTAAAGAGTTATGACTCATGTTCTGATGCAACAGCTACTCCCTTTGTCTTTAAGAAACATCCTTCCTCTTGATGTATATGTGGTATTAGTGGAGTTGTGTTCAGTTTTTAGGAAATTTTGTTCAAGGTTTTGATACCTCAGGAGCTCGATCAATTATAGGAAAAATTATTTTTACACTGTGTCACTTGGAGATAATATTTCCTTTATCCTTTTTCACTGTCATGTTTCACTTGATAGTCAACCTTGTTCGAGAAGCAAAGCTTGCTACCCCAGCTCAATATCGATGGATGTACCCTATTGAGAGGTATGAGATACTTTATCCCTTCATTTTTTATTTCAAATTTGTGATTTGACAACACGCACAGTTGTTAATGGAATGTGAGCCTACATGTTTTTGGAAAAACTGAAAACCTATGTTCGTAATAAGGTGTGGCCAGATAGGTCAATAGCATAAAGTTATTTAGAGGATGAGGTCCTAACTTTCTGTTCAAGGTAGTTTAATGACATAGAGACATCTTTTAACCGCCCGAGTTGTGTTGACGATTCTCTTCCTCATCCTTCCATGTCAAGTGAATTGTTTCCTCCCATTGGGAAACCCGTTGGAGGATTTGAGTTCTTCAAACCCACTTCCATAGAGAAACTCAAGGCACACAGACATGTTCTAATAAATTACAGCCAAGTTGAACCTTTCCTCTAGTATGTATATATATTAATTAAATGTAAACTTATTTTTATACTTGATATTTAGTTTATTCATCTTTAACTCTTATAAAGCAAATTGCACTTCATTGTAGTGGGAGTACAAAAGTGAAGTAAGGCGCCAGCTACGGGTACATGGGCAAACTTCCTTTGAGGTTGATAAAAGAGTTCACCGAGAGTTTCTTGAATGGTTTACAAGATAAATATGAAATGATGACAAACCTTACATGACCGAATTCAGAAATCTTTCACTCTTCCCGTCAGACCATGTGAGAAGGTATATCGCGTATAATATTAACAGGTTTGAGTTTGTACGGTTACATGTGATCAAGGATTGCTTACACTAAACTCTAGAGTTTGCGGAACATTTGGGATGAGGAGTTATGCTAGTAACAGTGACGGAAACATATGAGGCATCACTTATTATGGAAAGCTTATTGACATCAATGAGTTAAATTACCAACTTTTTACTATAACTCTCTTCAAGTGTTCCTGGGCAAACAAGACATCTTCACAGGGATTTATTGTTAATGACTTAGGTATCACTGTTGAAAATTGTGCCCTAGGGGCCAATCATTGTATTATGAATATTATTGATTTATGAATTTCTTAATTATGTTATCATATTATTTGCATGTTTACTGTGATGACCATCCTTGGATAACTCATGATCTTATCCTAAATGTCCCTGGTCGATCATCTATGTGGGAGAAGAGATGAAATAAGACCAGTATGACTTTGAAGATATATAGAGATATAAATCAAATTCATAGGCACATGTAAGAGTACAAGGTGTTGGACCGACCCGCTATGAGAGAGCTGCATGGGTTAAGTCATAAGCTTCTCTCATATACAAACCATGTCACTATGCCCTTTGACCTGAGATTATCGTGGATTCCTACATGACAAACGCTCAGCTTTGACCTAGTCAAAAGTCACTTTTGACCGAGTGATCATAAAGGCTATGCTCGGGCTTGGTGATTTTTCATGCGGAGGAATGTGAATGGTCAAGATGGAATTTGTCCCTCACATTCGTAGAGAGATATTACTGGGCCCCTCGATGAGTGAGTCTGGGAAATGTATGACCATACTATAATGGAAAGGAAGTTCCATTTCTATAGTCAGACTACTCAGGGATCAAGAAAGTAACGGTTAGGAACAGGAGGATGACGTTCTCCATGCCTCATCCATGACCAAAATATCGTTTGACAAAAGGGACGTGATGTGGTTGTATGAAAGGTAACATCGTTCATCGATCCTCATATGATTTGGGTAGTCGTAATATCTTGTTGGAGACCGCTTACGACTTGTGGGTCAGTATAGTAACTGGCCCACTGCCAACTTCATATGGGCCTACAGGGTCACACACAAAATAGCCCAACACGAGCTGTGATGTCCAGATTTATTGAATCTAAGACATGTCCATATTCAATGAATAATCTAGATATTTGCAATATTTAATTTATAAGGATAAATTAAATCTCTATCACTTTTAAATTTGAATTTAAATTGATATGATATATTTGAATTTGAAATTCAAATTGATATGATATCTCAAATTTGATTTATGAGAATAAATTAAATATAATTCTGTCTTATCTTTATTTTAAATTAAATGAATAGGTGAATTAAATCTGTGGGACGGATTTAATATAAACCATATTTATTTAATTAGTTTCTTATCAAATTATACAATATATGATATTGTATTAATTTTAGAATTAATATAAGATTAATTCTGAAATCCAACCCAATCAGAACACCGATAGCATCCTATATATTTGACATTAGGGGCTAGGGTTCTTGATGAGAGACAAAGAGGCAAGGAGAGTGCAAAAGGTTTGCAGATAAGAAACGGTCAAAATAGAGACGGTGAGGACGGATTCTTGAGAAACCCTGAGGGACAAGGAGCGCTAGCACCTCGTTCGTGGTTGGAACGCTGTTCGTGTGAATACCGGTAGAGGAAGCCGATCTGAGTTGTCGACTTCTTGCGATCGAGGAGAGAGCACCAGGTACGATGACAAGTCGCGACACGTAGACACTTAGGTCGCGACCATACAGGCATCCTGAACGTCAGAAAATCGAAAAGAGGCGGTAGGTTACGACTAGAAGCTGAGAAAGTCTCGACTGACAACTCCAGAGACGAAAGGTCACGACTAGAATTTGAAGAGGTCGTGACAGAAAACTCCAGAGGCGACAGGTCGTGACTTAAAACTCCAGAGGCGAAGATTCGCCACTAGTGGATACGGAGGTCGCGACGATAGTTCGAATACCGAAGATAACACTTCTTTCTACTTGACTTAAACACATTCGGTAGATCATGGCGGAAAAATTTTTAAAGTTAATTTCTGCTGCGTGTCTTCCAATTCCCTTCAATCACATCTGTCAATTTTTCTAGACTCATTCATACAGGTGAATCTGAATATGATGAGCCGTTCATTCTAGCCTCTGAGGCACACTAAGAATATTATGTCGAGGACGAGAAACGTAAAGATTGGAATATGGTCGTTCACCTCAAGCCATGAGATCTTTTTGACATGGGTAATGGTGACATCACTGCTTATGACAGCAAGCCTTCCAACTGATGAATTTTGAAAACTTCTTCTCTCAAGGTGATGATAATTTAGCCATTATCAGGTATGTGTCCTCTTCATCCCAGTATTCATTTATAATTGTCATCATTAAATTAATTAAATACTTATTTACTTCAATTTTTAATTTCATTCAATTATAATCTTATTACAAATTAAACCTAACAATAATTTGTTATCATACATCTCTTTTCAAGCAGGGTGATAATGATGAATGACTTTTACAACACTTTGAATGACTAATGTAATCATTTTTTCTTGTACAAAAATAATTATAAACAAAAATTAAATTTTGTTTAAAAATAATGAAATATACATTTATAGTGGTTATCATAACTGCTACCAATGTCAACGGAGAGCAAACAACTACAAAATTACGTAAAACTACTACAAATTACTAACTACTACAGAAATCATAAAACCACTACAAAATGACCCCTAGCATCTATAAATTCATCCCCTCCTCCCATTCTTACTTTGCTCCTACTTCTATTCTTCCTCATTCATTTTTTCTTCTTCTTTCCTTTATTTTTTTCTTTCTTCATAAGGTGGTAAGATCATTTGAATTTAAAAGCTTATTTTTGTTTTAGGTTTCTATACTTATTCTTTATTAACATGCATATTCTTTTTTTTTTAGGTTCTTCTTATAGAAATTGGTGGATCTTTTCAATCAATTCTATATCCTATTTTCTACACTTTCTAACTCTCTTCTACACTTGTCTTTGTTTACTTCCATAACTTTCTAGCTATCTAATATCAATTTGTACACTTTCTATATCTTAACTATATCTCATCAATTAAAATATATCAACTTATATAACATAGTACAACTAAATAATATACTCAATTATCATAATAAAACTTTAACATATTAACTTTAATAACTTATCTATATATCTACATATATACATAGTATTAGAAATTAATATATTTCTACATATAATTATAATTATATTAAACAAATGGAAGTTTTTTATTTTTTTTATCAAATATGTAACATTTATAGTGATTTCCAACTGCTACAAGCTTTCAACTAGCGGGAAAATTATATTTGAAATCAGCATGACGCTAACATTTATAGCAGTTTTAAAACCACTTCAAAGTTTGGCACCATGGTAAAATATTTCATTTTTCGCCTAAGTTACTAGCTGTTCATAAACCGCTACAAATATTTTGGACCATAAGGAATATTTTCCTTTCCTGCCAACCATTGACAACTTTGTAGTGGTTTGTTTCCTCTACAATGGTTTTTTTCCTTATTTTTATTAATACATTTGAAGCGGTGTATATGCTCGCTACTAAATCTTTTCAACCACTATAAATATTTGCAGCGTTTTGACCATCATGAGTAGCAATTTTTTTGAACCACTACAACACCCAACCGTTACAAAACGTCACTGTAGTGGTGAAAACGGCTACAAAACGCCTTCTTTTTTTGTAGTGAATAATTACTCATTTGTTTTAACATGTTTAAGATTTGGAAAAAGTGGATGTCAATTACATTACTCTTGTGATAAATATCTAATGAAGTTTTATAAATTTTATTACAAAAGTAGTAAATCTCCCAAAAGGATCCATTTCTTTTGACATGTTTGAGATTTGCAAAATGTAGTTATCAATTGCATTATTTTTGTGGTAAATATCTAATGAAGTGTAGTAAATTTTATTCCCCAAAAGGATCCATTTATTTTAACATGTGAGATTCGGAAAATATGGTTGCCAATTGCATTACTCTTATCAATATCCAATAAAATGTAGTAAATTTTATTACAAAAGTAGCAAATCCCTCAAAGGATTCATTTAATTTAACATGTTTGAGATCTGGAAAAAGTAGTTGTCAATTTTATTATTATAGTCATAAATATCTAATGACACTTCAAAAAATATGGTGTTTTGTAGCGGTCAAATTTACGCATTTGTAGCACAAGTACCAAATAAAATATAAAGAGATAAAGTTTCTTCATCCATATCACTATTAAAAAATATAGTTTTTACATCTATCTGATGTAATTATAGGTTTAAACTATTTACTATTGCCTGAATAAGTCTTATAGAAGCGCATAACAGGTGAGAAGGCATCCTCATAATCTATTAGTTCATGTTGTTTTTATGCCTTTACTTCTAATCGAGCCTTATATTTATCAATTCATCTATCCACTTTTCTCTTAATTTTGAGAACCCACTTATTCCCAATAGCTTTGCGCCCTTTTGGAAGATCAAGTAACTCCCAGATAGGAGTTTCCCTGTTACTCCTTCTATTTGAAAGTGCCTCTTAGGAACACTTTCCCTGTTACTCCTTCTGATAGGAGTTCTTTGCTTATCTTTTCCATTTGTTTCGATATTGATGTTGACCTTTCATGGCTCCTACTCAGATTGACATACCTAGATATTTCTAGTCTGTCAATTTGTTCTGTACTATCTTGTTCCTGTTCTTTGTAAAGAGATACAGTGTGATTAACATCTCCTCTATTAGGAAAATCAGTCTCAATGAATGTAACATCTCTTGATTCTATTTCAATTATTGTTCCATCTTCATTTTTGTTAGATTTAGGTAGATATGCTAGATCACCTAAGAGGGGATGAATTGGGTGTTTGAGTCTTTTAAAAACCTTTTGCAATTCTTTGAAAAATCTGATAAATAGAACAAGATAATTTGAAACACTTTGATTTGAAATTAAAAATTAATTACTAGAAATCAAAAGAGTTTTAGGAAAAAAGAAATTGCATAGAGAATTTATCCTAGTTCAGTCTTTCCTTAACTTACGTCCAGTCCTCAGCTTCCCACTGAGGTTTTTCAATCCACTATACACTAAGATTACAACGGTCTCTTAGTAGCTTTTACAACCTCAATTTTAACGGCTAACTGAGAACCACCTCAAACATAAGGTTACACCACACTTCAGGTGGCAACACTCCCCCTTAAATGGATATGAGCAAATCCTAACCTTTAATTCCCTGATTCTAATGTTTGCTATCATATTGATGAAGGATGAAGGGATTTCAAACTCTCTTAGAGAGAGTGGATAATACATTGTTGCTCACAATATTTTTCTCTCTTAGTAAAATGATACATTATGAACAAAGAGTTGAATTCTTTCTGGGAAGAGATATTTCTAGCATGATTATTCATTCATAGCTCTTTTTGCCATCTTTATCTCTCTCGTAGGCATTATCTGTTACCTCTTAACTTTGAATACTCTTGTATTTATATTTGATCTTGTGACAGTTGAGCATTATTTTTGTTGAGGCTTTCTTCTATTGTGTTTTCTATCCGTTAGAAATATGACCGTTGAACTTGCTATTGTAGCTGTTGAGGCTTTTGTCTTTTTGTCACTGAGAGTCCGTTGGCTTTGATCTCAGTCTAATCTCAGGTTTAGCTTTGAGCTTAATGGAATCTGAGCTCTTGATATTAATCCTGTAAACACTTCAAGTTTTAATCGTTAATATATAAACATGTGAAATGAGGATTGATAAAATAAATTTAAGTTCGAGTAAGATTAATCACAACAACAAGAATGTTATGAGAATAATGTATGCTTAATCATATGAATTAATATTTGAATGCCCAATTAATGATCAAGTGCATAAAATGAATTCAGTTATAAACACTTTAATATTTTTGCTTGTTTTTAAATATTATTCTAAATTAATCGATTACCTAATCGATTAATTAGAATTAAAGTGTAAAAAAGAAAATAAAGCATCATACTGATTGGATCTAGTTAGGCATATATGATGTAATCTTAGTAAGGAAAGTTTCTCAAAAGATTTATGTTGAGGAATAATGAGAAACGTATGCAAATTATCTTTTAAATGAATCACATGAAGATGAAATCAATTTTAAGGTTTAAAACAGAGATACATTTGAAATTTCTAAAGTTTCTGAAGTTGATCGAATATTTAGTTGAGTAATGTGTCTAGAAGATTTGAATCAAAAAATATTTTAACACAAATTAATCTAATAGTTAATCTGTTAATACAAATTAATCGATTAACCAATCAATAAATTGGTTTATATTTGAATTTCTCAAAATTGAAACTTCACATATTAATTGAACAGTTAATAGATTAATATAAATTAATCGATTAACCAATCGATTAATAGCAATATCTTTGTTCAAGAGAAAATATATTTTTAATAAATTAATCCATTAACCAATCGATTAATTGACTTATGAATTTAATTCCAGAAGGAAAGCTCTCGACATTAATTGAACATTTAATCGATTAATGGTCACTCATTAATCGATGAACTAATAGATTAATTGATTTTCATTTGTACAATAGATTGCTGCCTTTACATTAATCTATCATTCAATCAATTAATTGATATTAATCAAGTAACTCAACTAACTTCTTCTTTTAACTTCATTTGATTACAAATTCATTTTCATTACTTCAAAAACACTTTTTCACATCATTAATCAACTTAATTCTCTATTATCTTTTGACATCATCAAAGCATATACAATCTAACAATTTTCACCTATGAAAACATATTCTTTAGACTATTTAGAGTACTTTATAAATATACACTTCTTTTCTCTATAACTCAACTTCCCATACTAATAGAAATCATCATGGATATACGCGGCTGACCCCCATGGTCTAAGGATGGTTAGATTCGGATTGTGTTTCATCCGTAACTTTTAGGGCATAGAAGAGACTGATTTTGAGGGCACACGGTTAAGCATGAATGTTACTGTCAACAAAGCGTCACCCCAATATGAAATTGGTAGGTTTACTTGAGCTACCATAGACCTAATCATGTCTAGAAGAGTTATGTTTCTTCTTTCAGTAACTCCATTCTGTTATGAAGTGTTAGGGATAGTTAGTTGGCTAATTTTCCCTTTTTCTTCACGGACTTGTCTGAATTGATCAGACAAATATTCATGACCTCGATCAGTGCATAACACTATGATTTTATTGTCCATTTGATTCTCTATCTCATTAATATATCATCTGAAACACTCAACGGCCTTAGACTTATGTGAGATCAAATAGACATGACCATATCGTGAAAAGTCATTAATAAAGGTAACGAAATACCAAGCTCCATGCCTTGCTCTCACATTCATTGGACCATAAATATCAGAATGGATTATTGCAATGGACTCTTAGCTCTTGTTCCCTTACCAAAAGGGCTCTTGTTCCCTTACCGAAATGTTTCTTGCTGCCTTGCCAGCTAGACAATTTTCACATAAAGATATTTCTGTATTTGCAATGGAACCTAGCAATCCTTCTCTTTGCCAGTTTAATTATTCATTAATATGTCCTAGTCTAGCGTGCCAGGCATTCATATCAATAATATTGAAAGAAATAGCAAAGCATTCATTAACACTATAACCACTAACAATATCCAAAACAAAGAACTTTTTTGAATAGGAAAGCTGAACCATAAGAGACAAAGTTCCTAAAAATATCTATAACTTTATCATAGAAGTTCACTTCAAACCCTAACTCTAAAAAAAATATAACACAGATACCAAGTTCTACTGGATGTCAGGAGTATTAAGCACATCATGGAGTATCAAGGTCTTTCCACAACACAAAGTGAATTTTCAGGTGTCAATACCTCTAACCTTAATTATCACATTGTTCCCTATGTAAAACCACTTGCTTTGATATGGCAACCAACGATACTTCATGAAGGATTATCAATCCTTGGTTATATGGTTTGTGGAGATTGAATCGATAACCCAGGAAGAAGAAATTGTTTCTGTTAGAAAAATAGTACTGAAACATATAGGGCATGCGAATTCACATATTTCACAAATACCTTTTTGCTTTTATCCTCTTTAGAATAGTTATGTGCGAAATGGCCCACCTTTTGGCAAGCAAAGCACTTGACCTTCTTCAGGTTCAGTTTCTACTTTCCGCCTTTCTGACCCTTCTTCTTGAATTATTTCTTGCCCTTTTGAAATTGAGGACCATCCTTCTTTCCTTTCTTTTGAAACTCTTGCCCTTCTTGAAATATGACTTTAAATGGGAAGTGCCAGTATCCTCAGCCAAATAGGATTGTCAAAAGGTTCTGTATGCCTCCAGATGCTCATCTTCGATCTCCAAATGCATAGCTGTATCATTAAAAGTAACTATGTTTTCATTGTGGGTTAAGTTTACTTTCATTTGCCCCTAACTAGTAGGGAGCGATATGATCATAACTTGCACTTACTGTTCGTCAGACAAGGTATGACCAGCTTCCTTTAGTTCTCTAGTCATGTTGGACATATGTCTCAATGTTGCTTCATAGGAGTGTTTGGTGTAAGCTTATAGGTATTGAACTTAATCGTCAACCTCCTAAGTTTAGTGGTAGAAACACTGCCAACTTTATCCTTTCATGTAATGCACATGGCTTAGGCGGTCTTGTGCATCTCAAACTCACACATGATGTCATCTTCTTTGGCACTAAGAAGAGTGATTCTAGCTATGTTATTCTTCGTCCTCAAAGCCTGGTAAGCGTCTTGGTCTCTCCTATGCTAGACTGAATTCCCAGCTTCAGGTTCAGCCATAGCAGTCATCAAAGGTTCAATAGTATCTTATTCCTCTAAGATGTATTAGGCCTTTCAGTTTTGAGGTAAATATAGGTTCTCTTCTAAAGAGAATCATACCAAAGAATATTTTAGTCATATAGCACAATAAAGTATACAATGTCGTGTGCTTATATTATTCTTGACTATAAAATAATAACACTACAAGATCTATGATCAGGAGCATACGCTTGTACCTCCTATCACATATATACTAGCAACAACCATTATGTGCTATCAAGAATTTTATACAAGTACTTTAATAATGAAACACAACTATTAGAAGCCTTATCTTCTAAAAGCTCACACTTATAAGAAGCATGCTTAGATTATACATGAATAATCAAATTGCAATTTAAACGAGTTTCTTGAAGTAAAATAAGACATACCTTCCATTTACAAAATATGAAATCATGTCTCCAAAAGCAATAAAAATATAAGGAGCACCAGTACTAAGAGATATCAATCAAGATAACAGCAAAAAAAATTTAAGAACAACTTTTCTTAGTTTTTTGAGCTTTGATGACTTGAGCATAAATTTTTAAGTTCTCTCTATAACGTCAATCCAAAAAGATTTTTTGGTGCATCAGCCTTTGTCTCTTACTTATCTTATGTATTTTATCATGACTTTAGTGTAAAAAATTTTCTTTCTTATTAGTCATGAACTTAGCATAATCATGGAGAACTTTACAAATGCCCTTTTTTTTATGTTCGTGAGTATGGCTGCTTGATCTTTATCTATACTCTAGCCAAAGCTGGGTATTGTTTTGGATTACTTCTTCTTCTTCCCTGTTCATAAGTTGTTTAGGAAGAGAAGGCACAGAGTTAGATCCAGAATATGTGAACATTAATTAAAACTCCTTGGGTAGAGGATCTTCTACTGGATCCTCATGATACTCTTTAGGGTTCTACTCAAGATCCCCTTCTGGATCTGTATCTGGATTTTCTTCAAGGTCCTCATCAAGATCTTCTTCTCGACCATTAATCTCTACATGCTCCTCCAGATCTTCTTCTTCAAGAAGTTCAGGATCTGAATCCTTACTTTAGGGTTCATTTTTTGGGACTTTATCATCTATATATGAGGAGCTTAATGAACCAATTCAGTGATTTCAATGCTACTTGAAGTCCTATGACTTATTTTCATGTAGGAATTTAATAATATAAATTATCATATTTTTTAGAATTTTTAAACACATAAAAATACCAGAAAATACACTGAATACTCACAAACAAGTCCAGAATTTCCCTTAAAAATAGGCAATTATATATTAAAATAAAAAAATACTATTTTAGGGATTTTTCTCACGCTCATTTGTGCTCCCCAAGAAGATAAAATTCAGGAAAAATAAAAAACTAGAACTTCGCCCTCTCAGCACTGGCACGTTGTGTACACGCGCCAGTTTGGTGCTGCCATGTGGCAGTTACCAAAAAAAGCTAGAAAGGAAAGCAAATAGAATCTTGAAGACGCGCCTATGCGGTCATGGCAAAGCACTTTGTATGAAAAAAGAGTCTAAACCCATTATCCTTAACCCACCAAGTGTGAGTGGGAGATGTAGAAAAATGGGCCAGTTCACCTTGGTGTATTAGGCCTAGACCCATATATATATGTGTGTGGGCTGAAGCAAAGATACCTAAAGAAGAGTAACTGGTGGCTTAGCGGAACACAGGTTGTTGGATGTCTCGCAGTGTTGAGTTTGAACCGCATATTGTTCCAAAGGGGTATTTTATTCCAAGAAAGGTCATATCAATATCGAAATAAATAGAAAAAGATAAGCAATTACTCCTAGTTACTTCCTAAGAGTAACAGGAAAAATATTCCAAAGAGGTACTCCATATATAAGGAGAATCACTCCTAGTTACTCTTGAAGGGGACGATGAACCCTAGTTACTCTTGAAAGGCCTATTCTGTAGACCATAACTCCGCTGTCTGACGTCTATTGTCGACATTTTTAGAGTCATTTTTGAAGCCTAAATCGGAGGTTTTCAGGTGACTCAAATTTATCCAAAACTTCTCTCCTCCATAACTCTACTCTCCGATGTCCGTTTTTACATTCTTGGAGTCTAATCTCATTATTTTTGTGAGCTCTTCTCAATGGTACTAATTGTATAGGCTAAATCGATTATTTTTAAAAAATGAAAAAAATTGTAATGACCTTACGGTGCAATTTTTCACCCTCTTATTTCTACAATATGAACTAACAGTGAAAAACTAGTAGAGACAGATTCATGTAGCAGAAAGAATCACACAAATAAGAATCAGGCTCTGATACCACTATAGGATTTCAGGATAACCTGCTGTCGGTTCACTTACTTCAGGTACCCACACGGCAACCTGACACTGCTACTAGACTCGGGTCTCTAGTACATAGCAAAAGCAAAGTAGAGAGGAGAAGAGAGAGTTTCTGTTTTTTAAGATGAGAGCATCCATACGTAGGGCACACACCCAATTTGCTTCTATATCACTTGTTCCCCTAGTCACGTACCCATGAAGAGATAATTGAGGGATAATGGGTGCTTATTCTCATAACCGTTCCCTCCATCATTTTGAATATTTTAGGATATCTAAAATGATAACACAACTCTTTTGGTATCTCTGCTTCAGTGCGCGCACATATATGGATATGGGCCTAATACATCACGGGTGGACATGCCCATTTTCCTAAAACACAAAAAAAGAATATTTTTTATAGCAAGAAGGACAGTCCTTATCATCCTTCACTTGGTTATTTCACTGCTCATTACTCAAAGGCATCCATATGACGCTTTTGGTCGCACAAGAAATTAGAGGTTGAGAAGTATAAGTTGGAGTGAAAGGGCTAGGGGTCTCTAATATGTTTCTCTCTAATGCTCTCTAACGCCCTTTAAAATTCAAACTGCTTAAAATATTTTTTTATTAGATTCTACATATAATGAGTGACACTTTGATATGTTATAGATACTAAATAGTCTAGTTTTAAATGTTTTTACTATTTTTCAAAAACAAATAAAACATGCATAATTTTATAGTATTTTTTCTTTGGAAAATCATATAAAGAATTAAAACTACACCATTTCATGCCTATAAGATATCAAAATGTCACTCATTTTATGTAGAGTTTAATGATCACAAGAAAAAAAAACATTTAAGAGGTTGGCACATTATATAAAGGGCATTAGAGGCCTAAACCCGTGAAATAAATATTTTTTTGTTTGGTGCATTGGTAATCACTTTTCTATAGAACTCACTTCCACCAAACAGGCTGGAAATTATTTCCAACCCTATTGATCATGGAACTGATTGAGTGACGTGGAAATCACTTTCACCAAAACTATTTTCATATTGCTTTTCCCTATTTAGTTACTCAAACTTATATTTTTATCTACAATTGAACTTGGGTGATGATTGAGATATTTTAATAAAATAAAAAAATATAGTGTCAATGTTTAAAAATATTGATTTATTGTTAAAAATGATAATAAATTAATGAATTAATAAATATGAAAATGATATAAAATAATACGTATATATTAACTATTAATATATGTCATACAAAATAAGTTTAAGGAAAATTAGATGTTTTGTATAGTTTAGTGTAAAAAATGAACTAAATTTATACTGAATAAATATGAAGTACTAGATATCTGAGAGTTTTTATGACTCCAGTTCCCTTTATGGGATAGTACTATAGGAGATGAAATAGAGGATTTGGAACATCAAGCATATATTTTAGAAATTGATTCAAAAGAAAATACTAAATCTAATCAAAGTACTACTAAACTAGAAGAATTTGAAAATGAAACCTATAATCCAATAAAATTTGAAAATCTAACAATAAATATGATAAATACCAAAATAGATAATAATTGTGATGAGTATGAAAGAGTAATAGAAGGAGAAAAGGGAATATCACAACCTAAAATTGTATTTAATTCAGAACAATATAATAAATAAAAAATGAAAATCTAGATTTAAACGTTGAAGAATTAATAAGAAATCAAAGATTAATAACTAAGATAGAAAGAATAATAAAAGGAAGAGAAAAACTAAAATAAAAATGTATAGCTTATAAAAGTAAACATCTAATAGAAGCAACTCAAACAGAAGGAATGATAAAAATTCCCCTAATAACTAAACAATTAATAGAAGATGAAATAAGAAATATATACTCGGAATACAAATCTTAGTACAATGATATTTTAGAAAAAAATATAAATAGCCAAATAGATTTAATTATAATAGACGATCGAATAATATGTTAAGTACAAGAAAGTATCCTTGGAATTATTCAAAGAAATGTAATATATCAAAAACTAAAATTTACTCTAAATACAAATTTTACTATAAGTCGATCAGATCAACATATAAAATAAGTTTTAACAATATATCATAAGTTACATAATCCTAAAATGAGGCCAGGAAGTAAAGTTATAAACATATCTATAATAATATGACTTGTATTTAGTAATCAACACAAAATTGACCAAAAAATAAAGGAAGATTACAATAAATAGAAATTTTATGCCAATATTTGGAGAAATAAAACAAGAAACATAAAGATACTAGAGATTCTAAAATTAGAATTAGATAGAACCCAAGAAATTTGAGAATCCAGTAATAGAAATATAAATTATCAAAATTGACTTGGAAGAAGATCTATAAATATAAATAGAAGAACCCCACGACAAATAAATATAAGAACTCCTATACTGAGAAGTAATTCCTTTAGAGAAATTAGAAAAGGAAACTTATTAGTAGAAATGGCTATAAGATGAAGTAATTTAGTTCAATTATTAAGTAGTAATACTCCAAAAATAAATCTAACTCAGAAGAAATGAGAAGTATCTAATACAATTAGAATTAAAACATTTAAGAGAATGGAAACCAATAAATGCTGAAATAAAAAGTCAATATGAAAAAACATTTATAAAATTAGAAATAGTTGAAAATTATTTAAATATGGAACAGAGGAAGTAACGACAACAATAATAATAAGATTTAATAATAGAGAAGACTTAAGAATAAAAGTATATGTAGATATGGAAGATAAAATAGAAAATTGTATAGTATAAGTTGTAAAACCATATAAAATAAAAAATGAAAGATTATTGATCAATATAGAAAATATAGTAATAATTTTAAATAGACTTATTCAATTATGAGTGAATACCATTTTATTTTAGTAAAATTAATCTATGAAAAAAATGAAATAAGAGCATATCATGCAACTATAGACATTGGTGCAAATATATGTTTAGGGAAATTTAATATATTACTAGAAGAATTATAGAAAAATGGACATTTAGCTCAAGTAGGAACTATAAGACAAGAAATATATACATTAAAACATAGAGCTCATAATGTTAAAATACAAATAAGAGAATACGACTTCAAATTCCTTTAATATATCAATTTAATAAATGTAAATCAGATTTAATACTAGGAACAAATTTCTTATATCAATATTTACTAGTAGGTTTATATTAAAATAGTGTATAATTTATAATACCATATAAACATACAGCACGGGCTGTAAGAGTAAAAAATCCTTTAAATAGATCAGATGAAAAATTTAAAAAGAAACTAAACCTAAATAAAATTCAACTGTTAGATAATAAAGAAAAAGTCAAATTAAGTGAACAAAAAATATCCTATATAAAATTTTATAATATGCTTATAAACTGTATGGCAAAAATTGAAGAAAATTAAAAGAATGCTATAGTGAAAATCCATTAGCATTTTGGAAAAAATCTAAACAAATAACAAAATTAAATTAAAAGATTATAGCAAAGAAATAAATATAAAGCCTTACCCTTATACTAAAAAAGATAAAAGTGAGTTTATTATGCATATAAATGAAATAAAAAAATAACTTAATTTGAGAAAGTACTTTGCCATTTAGTTCCTCAATAGTGATAGTTTTAAATCATAACAAATATTAAGAGAAAAATCTATAATGGTAATTAATTATAAAAGATTGAATGATTTTTCTATAAGAAATAGATACCCTATACCAAAAATAGAAATTTTATTTCAACTAATAAAAGGAAAAAGACTATTTAGTAGTAAATCAGGATTTTTTTTCAAATAAAACTAACAGAGGAAAGTAAGCAATATACTGCTTTCAGTCAGAAGGATTATATGAATGAAATTTATTACCAATGAGATATCATAATAGCCCAAGTATTTTCCAAAATTATTTGAATGAAAACTTTAAATGAAATTGTTATTGTTTATATTGATGATATTCTAATATTTTCATATAATCTAGAGCAACATGAAAAGCATCTAGAACAATTTATAAATACTATATATGATAAAGGAATCAATATATCGGTTAAGAATGTTGAATTAAGAAAAACAAAAGTAAAATTCCTATGCCAAATAATATCCCAAGGAGAATTAGAATTACAAGGTCATATATCTAAAATGTATTAGATTTTGAAAATATAAAAAATAAGAACCAATTACAATCATTTCTAGGAATAATTAATCAAGTTAGAAATTACAATCCCTGTCTATCAAAATATACTAGAAGACTAAATAAACTAACTGGACAAAATTCTAAATTCGAGTGGAATGATAGTCATTAGAAGGATATAAAAAAGATAAAAGAAATATGTCAAAATTTACCTATGCTCAAAATCCCTAAAACGGAAACCATAAAATGGATTCTATATACCAATGCCTCAGAAGACTATTGGGGTGCGGCACTATATTTTGAAGAATCTAGAAAAGAATAGCAAGGTATACTAGTGAAAAATTTAATAAATCTCAATCTAAGTATCATTCAAATTGGAAGGAATTATTAATAGTAGTAAAAGCAGTAAAAAAGTTTAAATTGTTAATTGTTCAGTATAAGTTTATCATACGAACTGATAATACTCTAGTAAAATATTAGCTAACTAAAGGAATACGAAAAACAAATATTGTTAATAAAATATTATTTAAATGGTAAAATGATTTATTTCATTATAACTATTTAGTTGAGTATATTTCAGGAAAAATAATCTTATTTCAGATTATTTAAGCAAGGATGGAGCAAGAAAGTCTAAGTAATTCAAAAAAATTTAATAAGTCCTTTCAATATTGGATCATCAATATCCATGAAAGGAACTTTAATTCTTAAGGTTTTTGCCTTAAAGATGCAAGTAAATTTAATGGCTACTAAAGTAAACAATTCATTTACCTAAGTGAACAGTTTATTTAATAATGTTATGGACTATATTAGTGGCTTGAACCAAAAAGTAAATGAATTATATCTAAAAGTAGAAAATTCAAAAAGTGGAGTCTAAACTAGACCCGCTAGTCCCTCTATTGATAAATGATGTCAAATTGATGTCCTTGAAGCCCAATTAAGTGAGAACATTCATTTAAATGATCCAATTAAGGATCCAGTACCAGTAAAGATCGAGAAGGAAGATTATAAAGAAGCAGTGAACAAGGAGAAGGAACCTGGACCCAGTACTACTCAAGTTCCTTTATCTGATATCCATAAAAGAAAGGAATAATACAATTATTCAGGAATTTAGTAGGAAGAGCAAATCAGTTTTAGACTTCAATATTTTGATTATGACAATTAATAAAAGATTTCAAAAAGTATTTTAACTGATAAAGAGCATTTATCAAAAAGCTTATCGATAAGAGGTCTACTCAACAAGCTCTTAGATAAGTGAGAAAGAAATTTGTGAAGAAAAAGAGTTTTCTTATATGCATTTACTGAAGTCCTATTCGATAAGATTACTTATCGATAAAGCCTACAAATGAGTAACAAAATCTGTTTTAGAAAAAATTGAGTCTTTGATTTGTAACTTATCTATTCGAAGACTTATTTGATAAGGGGATTTATCGAATAAGCCTTCGATAAGTATTTTACAGACTCATCTTTTTAAAAAGAATTTTATGAAAAGTTTTATCGAATAATTGATCTAATAGAGTATTTATCGATAAAATCTTCGATCAATCAACTCTTATTTCAAACTGTTTTCAAAGACACATTTATCAAATGATTATTTGATAAGGAGATTTATCGAATAACTCTTCGATAAATAAGGAAAAGCTTCTGCGTTTACAAAAGCACTGAACTATGATTTTTCACACTATTTGCTTTTGATAAAATGTTGTTTGCTTGACATGATTTATAAAATCTTATGATCAGAGATAAAGGTTTAAAGGTTTGAAATCTGATCATTGAAAATACTTTTTAAGGTTGACAAGATCACTAAGCTTATGTTCTGATAGATGATCTTTGTGGTGATCTAATTGAATTGTTTCTTTTCTAAATGATCTTTGGAATCTTGAGTTTCAAATTTATAAGATCAAATAAAAGAAAGAGAAGAAAATATAAATTGTTTCAAATTCAAATCACTGGAATCTTGATTTTGACTGTTGTTTTTTATGGTGATTTGATTGTTTGAAATGTTTTGATGATGATTCATTTCTTATAGTATTTGATTGATATACTTGAATCATATATGGTTTGATTTGTCCTGAAGTTACGAAGATAAGCTTATTCATGAAAGATTTAAAGTAAGATACATTATACTCTTATCTATAAACTATTCAATCAAATCAATTATCAAAGAAATCTTCGATAAGATCCTTCATTAAGCTTAAAATGAATTATCTTAAAATATATTATTGATAGTGCTATGACCTTGTTAAACTTATGAATCACTTTGATTTGATTGAATGAATTATCTTCATGAATTTTATAGCCTGATCTTATTTACTGAATGCTTATAAGTTCTTGCTTTTATATGCTAAATATTTTAGTTGAGCTTATCATTGTGAGATTGTGATCTTATGACTTGCTCTGTTAAAAATGATCTCATAAGTTTAATCTAAAGTTAGTTAAATGATCTTTAGAATATGTGTTTCCAAATACGCTACAATGTTGTGAAAACCAAAAATTGTTTAAAAGACTGTTTGAAAAGGTTTAAAAATATTCTTCAGTATTTATCGATAAGGTATTCAAAGAGTCAATTTATCGAAAAATGCTTCGATAAATGATGTATTGTGAAATATATTGACAAATCTGAAAGCATATATTTGAAAGAATATTTTTTAAAGAGTTATTCGATAAGAATATTTGTCAAATAACTATTCAATAAATCATGAACTATCTTTGTACAATTCATTGAAGATTTATTGAAGTTCTTTTCGATAAGGTTGATTATCGAAATATTGATTGATAAGATTTTAACAGTTTCATATGTAATTCTTCAGCAATTTATTGAATACCTTTTCAATAAGGGGTTTATTCGATAAGTCAAGTTATTTTGCGAAAAGTATTTTAAACTCTTGATCTTTAATTCTAAATTATTTGGAAACGATTGCTATATTATATATCTTTTCTAAGGCATGATTCAAGATCATTTGTAGGCTGAAACCAAGATCAAAAGAAGCGATTAATTAAAGAACAAAAAGTAATAAGTCAGATGCACACGTCAGTAATAACAACAACAGCTATATTTGTCAACGGCTACTTCAATGTATTTATAAAGAACCAAACTATAAAAGAAGAAAAAGCCAGAAAAAGAAAGCTGAGGAAGTTGAATGACGTGAGAAGATACAACAGATGCTCAACATGCAATTTGATCATATCTAGTGATTTTATCTCTATTTCACTTTGTTTCTCTTCTTTGGTTTAGAGTATACCATATTCTTGAAAGAGAGAAACTTAGATAGTCTGAGCTTAAGTGTTTATAATAATACCTCTATTGAGAGAGATACTTGTAAAGATATATTTCATTTTCTGAGTTGCTCAAGAGTAGGTCTCTTGAGTGGTCATCACCTTATGGGATGTAAGGGGGAGTGTAAGGGATTCTTATTGGTGTTACCTTATAGGTTGTAAGGGGGAGTGAGTAAAATCTCAAGTTGATGTACTGAGACACCAACAGTCTAGCTAATATTGGAAGATAGTGGAATACTTAGAGAAGCTTTGGGGACTGGATATAAGTCAAGTAAATTGGGCCGAACCAGTATAAATAGACGGTGTTCAACTTCTCATTTATATGTTTCCTTCATCTTTCTACAAATCGGTGATATCCTTCTAAGCTGAGCCTTTTAGTTTATTTTAAAGTTCTTAAAATTTTTAAATTTTTTAAAATCACCCAATTTTGTCCCCTCTTGGGTGATACATCCATTCTAACAATCAGTGCTTTCAAATTAAGCAAATGAGTACCATCTCCCATTATCAAATAAATAAATATATAAATATGCCTAAAGCATCATTGGAGATGACAACGACTTTATTAAGTTTTGGATTTGTAAATGCAATCTACCCCTTAGCAAATTTAGGAGAAATATAACTGCTACCAACAGTAGTAAAGGAAACTCTAAAATCTTACTTTGGAATAGTAAAACAATACAAAATCTTTATAAGGTGTTATACTACTATTGCTAAAGTAACTAAAGAGAAATTCTATCCTCTAAACCATCTAATTAGATTGGGAACAACAAGGAGTATAGTAAGAGTCGAAGAAGAGAAGAAGGAAAGAATAAATGAGGATGCTTTTCCTGTAACAATAAGCCATGCAAAAAGTCTTGGATATAGAATAATGTTCAGGGAACTCAATAGATGTATAGCAACAGAAGAAGAAAACTAGTGGGTATATCATACTAGTGCAAATATGTGTATATACGCTTCTGGAAAAATACCACATGGAAAACAAAAATTTTAAAAATGGTACGACCAAGTAAGATTAAAATAAATGAGGACATCTACAAAATTAGCAGAACCAATAATGATGCCCATCTAGACTTTATCACGGCTGGAAAAAAGCATTTCAACACCAGTTGAAAATGGCATTCAACATCGCACATACAGCTGGTGTAGAAACGGACAGTGTAAAAAGTGAGCCCTTTTACACCGGTCACATTACCGGTGTAGAATGTATACTTTTTTACACCGGACTAAAATTTAAAGCGGTTCACATTTACAACCGGTGTATTATTTTTAACATCTACACCGGTTGAATATTGGGACGGTGTAGATTATTCAAATGTTAACACCGGTTGAATATTGGGACGGTGTAGATGTTATTAAATTTAATTTATATATTATGATATATGTTCTTTCTACACCGGCAGGTATATACCTCCGATGTTGATGTTATTAAATTTATATTTAATACATTTCGTTGGCCTGAAGCTTCATAAATAAACTGCCCAAATATAATATACGACTCAATCATCAATCATCATCAGTTCAAGATGCCAGAGACATATATAATTCAATTGCTCATTATATTATTCATTGAATAAAATTCAATACAAAAATGCTACAATTTGAACAGACAAGTAGAAAAAGGTATTCAGTGAAAGACAAATACTATTGAGAAGGAAGGAATTGAACAAAAAACTCTGCCCACCGATTACGCAGGTCCTCAATATCTTGGTCAGGAAATGGATCAGGTTGATCAAACATCTGAAATATGAAATCAAAATCAAAGAAATTAAGGCATTACTAATATAGATTAGATTGAGAATTAAGAAATATGAAATCATTAAAAATACAATTTTACCTCCTCAGTTAGGTCAATCCTATTTGACAAGATAATATTGACCATGTGTCTAACTATGTAGAAGCCGCACAAGTTGCTTTCTCTGGGTTGCCTTCGACTCTGTAATGTTAAAAAGATAAAAATTATTTCTCATCATCAAAACGGGGAACCTAGCTAACACCCAATATATACTTTTATTACCTTCGGTGTGATCCATTTAGTCCCTCACCAAATTAGCGTGCTTAAGGCCCCTTGCAACTGCGAATGTCCTCATAGCCCTATGACCAAAGTTAATAAGTTAGTAACCCATTTATCACAAAGATCATTGTGTATAGAAGAGAACTCACGTGTTCATGATCTTTCTGACATCAACCGAGGGCTTGTAATGGAGGGAGCATAAGAAGAAAACTTTATAGCTATGCTTACATAGGATGACAAGTTGCCAATGATTGCTGTAGATATTAGTTAAAAGAGAATGAGTATTATAATTAAGCAAATACAAAACTAGTATATATGAAATAAAATGAAATATTATTATTCTTACTCCTGCATATATGGTGCGAAGAAATAATCAATATCGGTTTCACCGAGCCTACTTGAAATGTATGCAAGCCTCGAAGATTGAGAGGTCCCTTGAGCATAAATCTGAAGTGGGCATAGGAATCCGAACTTTTTTTCTTTGCCCTTGGAGGAAACCAACTCAGCTTGCATGTACCTACAGGCAATGCATAAACGACATTAGTTATAAGACTTAAACTTTGTTATTATATATATTTACATTTAAATTATACTTACATCAAAAACACTTGGATGCAGCCGGAGGTCAGTTCTTCCTTAGGAGTGATCAGAGATTTGATGTCCGCATGGTCCAGGAAGGCCGGTGCCCCCATGTCGCCCACAACTGAATCCATAGGCAACGAGTCCACATGGAACGTTTTGTCACATGCCAATAGGATCACACGTTGCATGGCATTCAAAGTGGGAGGGGTGGGAAGTTGGCCGGGGGATGAGGCAACGTGATCCGAAACAAGATGCTTTGGCCACAATATGAAAGTCCCTTTTGCTTGGCTCACTGTCTTCACCTCATCAGTGGGAATTGGGACAAGAGCATCTCCAATTAGCACGGCTTCAACTGTCACCCTTAATTGATCGTCCTGAATTTGGCTGTGGTGAACAGTTGCCCCTAGGCTATGGATGGAGCCACGTGCCACTAAGCGTCTAAGAGGATCCTCAATATATAGATCACAATATTCTGCATCCTCTGACAGCGGCAAGCAATAACTCAAATTAGTGCTTGGACGGACTGCAGTTGAGGGCGGGAGGGGATCAGTTGGCTCTTGCTGCCTTGATGTCATCATGGACAATATTTCTTCCTTCATCTTTGCGAACCCCTCTTGTAATCGCGCCTCAATTGAAGCTTCTGCTTGTGCCCTAGCCTCTATCCAAGCCTCTTCCTTAGCCTCTGCCCTTATGGTGGAGAGCAAGGATGCCAACTCTGCCCTCGGCACCACATGTGGGGAATGTGTTTGAGATGCTCCAAAGTAATCTCTTATACCCACACCTCTTCCAACTCCCCTGACACGGCCCCCATGTTCTTGTTTCCTAGTGGCAACAGTCAAGATGTCATTCCTACCATCTGACTTGAAGGATCTATGGGACTCTTGTTGTTTAAGATCACTCTATAACATAGAAAGAACAAACATAAGGAAAATGATATAATTATATATAGTCTACTAACACAAAATAATGCAAGTAGTGCTTACAATTTTTTTAGCAATCATGCAAGCATTGTCGCTTGTAAAAGTTCCGCTCTTTCTTTGGCGAGCGTACAACCATTTTTCTTTGCGACGTATCGGAGAGGGGGGTCAAGAAGAACACTAGGATCCGACCCAGCATTTTCTTCTAGCCTATTCCTCTTGGCCCCCAACAACTCTCTTTCTGCCTTCGCATAACCCCTCGAGACATTGTGTGGGGGCAATCATTCTTGAGGGCGTATTCAATCGCTTTTGCCCTTTTTTTCTACAAGACATGAAGTAGTTAAAATCAATACATATGATACTCTGACACGTTTTCTGCCAACACATACAAAAGGATACACTCACCATTACTACTGGCGTGGTCCAATTCCTAACAAATTGTTCCCACGCAACTTCGTCAATGAATTGATACTTGCTGCATGGAGAAGGTTGAGGATGACCACTTCTGTCCTATCCATGCAGATACTGACGAGCTAGTTGTGTCTTGAATGCCCTCCAACGCTCAGCGCAATAAGACAACGTCTTCTTCTTCAAGAACTCATTGTTGGGAACATCGTAAGTGAGCTGCAATGTTTGCCATTGAAAACAGAGTAATCAACAAACAGTTGTGTATTTGGTATTGCTCTGCATGCAATATTAGATAGTTCCTATACCCGGATAGTGTCCTAAATTTGATTCTTCACGCGATCATCCACAGCATCCCAAGTCAAATAGGTGATGCTAGGCTTGTTGCGTGCTAGGAGGCTGACAAAACTTACGTACTTTGTCCTGTGTTCACCAGTTGGGTTCCAGTTTCTGTCAAACTCTATCGGAAGAAGTTTCCCCTCCATCCTGTCCTTCATAATATCTTTCAAATGAGTCGCACTTCTGCCCTTCCTTTGCGTAGTGGCGCTTGGAGCATCGCTAGCCTCAATCTGAGTAACTCTATCCTCTATATTCCTATGTACGCAATAACAACATAAAAAACATTGAAAACAGACTTAACCCTTTTTCCTTCAACCCGTCAGAATACACAAAACTTGTTCCTTTAGCAGTTATGAATGGAAAGATGTGCAAGCATTCATCAGGAAAAATAGAAAACCTAGATTAAACGAACATAAAAACGGCGACGCACGTTCACAGGGAAAAAAATGCAGAGAACACGTGCACGGAAAAGCAGAATGAGAGAGACAACAGAGAAGAATGACTGATCGAGCGCGGAGAAGCCTCACGAGAACCACAGAGCACGACGAGCAGGGATATGACGGAGTACGTGAGAAAGGAGAATGAAGGTCATCGCGCCAAGGGGAGGGCTTAAAAAATGAATATAAACATGCGACACCGGGTGTAAATCATTCTAACCCGGACAAAAACATAAGCGATGTAAAATTGATACATTTTACACCGGATAAATTTTACAACCGATGTAAACAATAACACCGTTTAAAATATAACACCGGATAAAGTAAAACCCGGTGTAAAATTGAACTATAATTTATTTACAAAATGTCAGTAGTGACTTTTTTACACCGGATAGCACTTAAGACCGGTTTTAATGTTGTAGTTATTTTTTAAAACTCCATCATCATATACCATCCCATCCTTGGCGTAGTCCACCTCCTAAATCCTAACTGATCGACTATAACACCGTTGTTTACATTAGCCCACTTGCATTTGAATACAAGAACTTTGAATTTGGAGTAGTCCACCTTCTAAATCTCTTCAACAACGCCATAATAAGGGATGGCTGATAATTTAGGATTGTTGTCTTTTGAACTAGAGAAATGCATAGCTTCAGCCACTAACATAACACCACTATTTTGCACGCTACTTCTATCATCTAGGGACTTCGTATAAAAAGAATACCCATTGATATCAAATGAATTCCAACAGATCACATTATGTTCAGGACCACATGCCAACCATCTAACTGTATCAAAAACACAATCCTCATTTTCAACCTCCAATTTGAACCAATGTACAAAAGATTTATTGTGTTCTCTAATCAGCCTTTGCTCTGTCATCCTATTATTTATTTTCCAGACAAGATCTTTATGAACAGCAATATAGTCTTGAACTTCATCAATGTTATTCAAGATGTGTAAGTGTATTTGCTGCAGTTCATTACGATCAACACTCCTCACTGACATTCCGCGTTGACCTCCCTGTTTGGCAAGGGGTTTGTGGAGACCAGTAAGTCTTACTTTAGACAGGTATTATTGACAAAAATCTATAGCTTCTTTGGCAACATATTTTTGAACAATGGATGCTTCGGGCCGATTTGGATTCTCATATACCCTTTAAGGATTTTCATGTATCTTTCAAATGGGTACATCCATCGTAAGTATACAGGGCCACACAGTTTTATCTCTTGCACTAGATGAACGATGAGGTGTACCATGATGTCAAAAAAGGCAGGAAGAAACTATTTTTCAAGCTGGCACAAAATAACATAACCCTCGTGCTCCAATTCCTCCAACTTTTCAGTCTCAAAGACTTTGCCACATATAGCATTAAAGAAGAAGCAAAGTCAGGTTACAATGTGTCTCAAATCATCTTGAAGGATTCCTCGAACAACCACTGGGAGTAATTGTTGCATCAATACATGACAATCATGAGACTTTTGGCCTACTAATTTCAAATCTTTCATGGACACAATCCTCTTAAGATTAGCTGAGTACCCAGAGGGAACTTTGATTCCTTGCAAACACTCACAAATACTTCTTCTCTCAGCCTTGGACAAAATGTTAGTCTCTTCAACATGATAGCTCCCCTCACCATCTGGCCTCGGATGTAACTCCTCCCTTATTCCCATTTCTTCCAAATCCAATCTTTCCTTCAAACCGTCTTTGGAACTACCATGTGTGTTGAGAAGTATTCCAACAATGCTGTCACACACATTTTTCTCCACATGTATCACATCAAGACAGTGCCTTACATGAAGATGTCACCAATAAAGAAGCTCAAAGAACACAGATCTTTTTTTCCATACATTTTTCTCACTTTTCTTGGTAAGCTTACCGAAAGTGACATTGATGTCTTTCACCTTTTCATAAACTTGTTCGCAGTCAATGGCTTTGGAGCATTTTCAAATTCTTGGCCGCCATAAAATTTCTTCTTTAGTCGACGGTATGGGTGGGCTTGTCTTAGAAATCTCCTATAACCTAGGTAGACTATCTTTCTTCCATGACGAAGTTGATAGTAGCAAGTCCCTTCCTCATAAATCAGACATGCTTTATGGCCCTTAACACTATACCCTGACAAATTTCCGTATGCAGGAAAGTCATTAATTATACAAAAGATCATGGCCCGCATATTGAAGACCTCATTCTTAACAGCATAAAAAACATCCACACCTTCCCATAACTTCTTCAAATCTTCGATCAAGGGTGTTAGGTAAATGTCTATGTCATTTCCCGGTTATTTTGGTCCTGAGATCAACATAGACAACATTACATACTTCTGTTTCATACACAGCAAGGGAGATAGGTTGTAAATCACCAGAAGGATGGGCCATGAACTATGTATACTACTAAGGCTACTATAAGGGTTCATTCCATCCGTACTAAGTCCAAGCCTTAGGTTTCATGGTTCATTGTCGAACTCGGGAAATAAGTCATCAATCTTCTTCCATTGCAAAGAGTCAGCAGGATGACGAATCTTTCCATCATTAATCCTTTCATTTGCATGCCATAACATTTTCTTTGCATCATCTTCATTAGAAAAAAGTCGCTTAAACCTTGGTAAAATTGGAAGATACCATAACAACTTGGCAGGAGAGTTGTTTGATTTGTACCTTGGTGTCTTACATATTGGACACTTCTCCTCATCTTCAAACTCTTTCCTGTACAATATGCAATCATTTGGGCATGCATGAATCTTTCTATACTGCATGGCTAAAGGACCTATTATTTTCTTCGCATCATAGTAGCGTTTGGGTAACGCATTTTCTTCAGGAAATATTTCTTGTAACAACTCAAGCAATTCTAAAAAACTACTGTCACTCCACCCATGCCGAGCTTTCACACTTACCAATCTCAACACCGCATTCAACAGGTTGTATTTTCTGCACCCTGGGTATAGAGACTTTTCTGCATCATTGCACATATTACCATATGCATGTGACCTCATAAAAGCATCTTCTCCAACATCACGAATCATGTCCTCTACTCGATCATCAGTATCCATGTCATCGTCAAAGGTCTGTTCCACCTGTTCACCATGCCATACCCATACCGTGTAACTCTTACAAAACCCCTCACAAATTAGATGAGTGTAAATATCAGCAGTACTTTGTTTCCTCTCATCTAAACAACTCACACAAGGACAATAAAACCTTCCATTGTCATCATCACCATTCCGTTTAGCAAAATCCAAAAACTCCTTCACCCCCTCAGCATACTTAACACTTGTTCGTTTAGCATTTATCCAACTACGATCCATATTTGTGGAAGACTATAAGAACTAGAAAAATAGAAAACAAGAAATTAAACCATTACGTTGTAGCTAATGCATGGAGAAAATAAATTTTTAGTTCTCGAGAGGAGTTCAAAACAAAACTCACCTTCTGTGAAGGGCCGAGAAGACTTAACGCGCGAACCAGGGAAAAATAAGAGATGGAAGGGGCGAGAAATGTACCAAATAAAAGAGTATTTGGTAAAAAAAATAAAAGAAAAAGTTTATTTTGTAAGAAAATATACCCCGGACAAAATGTTACACCGGTGTAGATATATATAAAAGTTGTAGAGAGTATATTTTACACCGGCCACTATATATAGACCGGTGTAAAATATATCAGTTTTTTTTAAGTGATACAGACCATGTCATCAACTTTTACACAAAAAAAATATATATATCAAAATATATAAAAGTTGCAATCTTTCACTACTCATCAGACTCGGAGTTTTGGGAGTCATTAGATTGGGTGAGATCAACAGGATTAAAGAACCTATCACGGGGTTGATGGCGACGAACTTCTGAGAGAAAATCTCTAAAATTTGCTTTCAGTCTGTCAACTTTGCGATTCAGTTCTTCCACAGAGTCCTCTAGCCCATTGAAGCGCAGTATGAGTTTCTCAAAGCTCTCCATCAGAGTCACAACCAGGGGAGGAGGAGAAGGAATAGAAGGGTGAGGATCAGGATGTTTGTCTTCAAAGTCGTCTCTGTTTCTTTTGTGGGGCGGAGAAGGAGGCGTGCGTGAGGAAGAGGCCATTGGAGAAGTCAGATAGATGAAAAGAAAATAAAACAGAAGAATGGTATACATATATATATATGGTTAACGTTCATGATCAATAAGAATATAGAAGAATGCAATTGGCCTTCTATCATAATGACTACAAACGTTGGGAACCGAAGAAGTGAAATGAACGGTCTGAAAAATAAAGAAAGCGCGCGGGAAAGCATAGACAGGAAACTGAAGAGGCAGATAGGACGAAGCTAATCTGCACCGGGTGTTTATATTTTAAACCGGTTACTTTTAAAACCGGTGTAAAAATTTAATTTTTTTTAAACCGTCTTCTCCTCAGTGACCGGTTTAAAAGTGGGATTCAGATGAAAAATAAACGGATCATCAGCAACGTATGCAGAACAAGAAACCTGTTATACTTCATTATATTCATTCAAATTAAACTTTACTAACTTTACATCTTGAAATCTAGAAAAAAAGACCTCGCTCTATCAACAACAGGATGAAAGAAACTATCATCGTGTTGATGGCGACAACTTCAGAACGGAAGGCTCTGAAACGTTCATTCATCCTCTCCACTTTCAGAGCCAGTTCTTCCACCGAGCGCTCCAGGGCATTGAAGCGCGGGATGAGTTCCTCCAGGAACTCCACCAGTTGCTGAAGCAGGGGAGGAGGAGAAGGAATTGAAGGGTTATCAGGAGATACGTGCATATGTTTGTCTTCAACATTCTATCTCTGTCTTTTGTGAGGCGAAGCCATTGGAGAGTTAAGATAGAAGAATAGAAGAAATGAATATAAAACAGATATCGGAGAAGGTGATCATGATGAAATACTGCGCATGTCTGAGAAGACTTGACATAAAATGGCTGGAAAGGATCCTGACGGAGTTCATCTACACCGGACTAAATATTTCCACCTCGGTCAATATAAATTCGCTGTAGAAAGTAAATATTTAAACCGGACCAAATATTTCCACATCGGTCTCTATAACATCCGCTGTAGAAATTAAACATCTAAACTGGACTAAATATTTCCACATCGGTCACGAGTAATACGGTGTGAATATTTTATTTTATTTACAAAAATGACACCGCTCATTTTTTTAAAATCATCTTCGCATTGACCAGTTTAAAAATGGGGATTTCGATTGCCAATTTTCCACCAGTGTGTCATCCAATTGAAGACAAAGGGAATACAATCATTTTACTTTTTGAAAAGAAAATGTAACGATTATACTTTTACTTTTTTCTTTTGCTTTTTACTATTTACATTTTTAAAAAAAGAATGATTATGTCGAGTGTTAGTAGTCAGTTCTCTTCCAGTTACCAATCATCTATAAAATGAAGGCTCATTATAGAAGGTCATCATCAGTCCATTTAGAATAATCAGAAATCAAGTCTTCAAGATCTTGAAGAATCAAAGCATTTTTGAGCTCTCTTGTATAAATTTCTCAGTCAATATAATCTTTATTCCATATCGTTTGAAGTTCAACTACCTACATTGAAGATAAGGAATATCTATAAGTATGGCTACCTAAGCCTCTATAGGGAAAGGATAATAAAAATTATCATATTAGATATATGAATTTGGATGAGATTATTGTGATAATCCTTTGGTAGTGTTCCCTAGGAAGTTTAAGAAAAATTGGATGCTTTGTACAGTTTAATGTAGAAAACGAACTAAATCTGTGTTAAATAAATTTAAAGTACCAGATATCATAGAGTATTTGTGACTCAAGGTCCCTTTGTGAAATAGTACCGCTTAGAATGGTAGTTTTAAGGTGATATCTAAAAAATCGTATTTATCTCGATAAAAGAAAAGTATCAGATTTTGCTTAAATTCTTCAGTACCACCCCCTTTGGTATCAGAGTAATGGTTTAATTTAAGTTCATATAGAAGTATGATAATGAGTAATTGTTCTTTCCCTATATCTTTTATTTAGTTAAATTCTATCTCTCTATTTGCTCAATTTTCTTAGCTTTCGAGGATGAGTAAGATTTATAATTTATAACCCATAATTTACTATTTTAAACCAAATAGAAGTTATATCCCTATAGGAACAGAGAATATAGCAATGGCAGCACCATTTATTTGTCTAAAAGATGAAGGTCTAAATGAACATAAGCAATTAATTTGGTTAAACATGTATATTTTAAGTAAACTAGGTAAGTCTATAAATGCATCTATAATTTTAGAAATTGAAAATAATAATGGAAGAATAAAAATAGATGATATAATAGAACATTTACCTAAGGTTTTACAAGAAGATTTATACTCCACAAATTCTGAAGATAGTAAATTTAAAAGATTGAAGGATGAAAATAAATTATTAAATCAAAAGTTATTTGAAATTAAGTATCAGTTAAAATCCATATTTGACGAAGTACAAACCTTTGATAATAATGATTATAGAGAGATAGAGAAAGATTTAAATCAAATAAAGCAAGCTCTTAGAATAAATATAACACCCCCCTTTGGTATTAGAGCAAGTACACGTAGCCACAAAGACCCACTCTTTAGTCTAGAAGCTGTGTTTAAGAGCTTCAATCTTTATTTATCTTAGCTAAATTGACCATTTTCCACCCAAAATCTCAACTAATCGGTGACCTAACCTAAAAGTCGAAAGAGCAAAGGAGACTTAGGTAAAGACGGAGTCCAAGAACTCACATCAGGTGGTCGACAGTGTCGCAAGGCTATCTGTTCTCCTCCAACCACTCCTCCGGCATCGTGCTCCCTAGTCCGACGCTATTCTTATCCAAGCTCCGAATTTCACTCAGCCCAACCCAAAAGTTGTTCAAATTGGAGAAGGTGAAAACAGAGGGTTAGAAGAGACTTACCTCAATCGATCTCCAGTGTCGCGAGCTCATCCCTCCTCCGGCCACCCTTCTAACATCGTACTCCTCTAGTCTGTCGCCCCTCTCTTACATTCACCCACTCGCTGTCCCTCTCTTTCTCGCAGGCTCTCTCTGTTTTGAGTAAGAAGAAGTCGGTGATGAATAGGTAGAGAGGGACAGGTGGAGGTGGTGTGAATGAAATGTCATTTTTGTCCTCTCAGCTTTATTTATTATTTATTTCATCATTTATTTAATATCCTAAATCTTTCAAAAAAAAATTTAGAAAATAATCCATAATAGTATAATAGTGTATTTAAAAAATTTTGAAAAATAGCTATTGAATCATTTATTCCTCTCTTGAGAAAATAAACTCTTCCAAAATTTTCTAGATCCCCCAAATATCTATTCCATAATTTTTTTAAATTTTTTTGAGTCCTAAAATATTTTTAATGATTATTATTTTCTTTATCTTTTTCTTGAAATTTAACGTTTGTAACTTTTAATTCTAAAAAAAAAATACTCTTGACCTTAAAAATTTATAAATTCCTTCTATTAAAATTTAGATGTTACATAGAGATTGAACGGGAAGTCATCGGTGGAAGTACTTAGACCCTTGTCGAAGAAGGAAAGAAGTTGCCGTGGAAGGAGATCAATTTGGTCGACGTCGCTCAGCTCATTTCTTCATATATGTTTATCGTAGTATACAAGCCCCACATATGTGATTATGATGTGCCCAGTTGATTGTCCCCTTCAATCTCTCTTCACATTGAATATACTCTCAATTCACGAGAGGAGTTGAGCGCGTTTGTTTGTACGAGGAAAATAGAATGAAAGAAATGGGAGGAAAAAATTTAATAAGTTTGATTTAAAAATATTAGAGAAGTATGATTAAAAGTTTTTAATTAATTTTTTTTACTATTTTATCTTATATATTCTCTTTATTAAAATTTTATAACTCCACTTATTCAGTTCTTTTAAATTGAACCCATTAAAATTTCCCTCCCCTCAAAGCTCAATTCCATTTTCCTCATACCAAACTGACTCTAAGTTAAGCATTCAAGCAAAATATTTCCCCAATTTTCCAACTGTTAATTGTGTTGCAACCGCACATAACACGCACACTTTTACTTTTGAAGGTTCACGAACCAATATTGTTCATCAATTCAAGAACCCTAGCTACTGTACTACACAAGCATACCGACCCAACTTCTCCAATTTTTTAAATCTAATATAGAAAAAATTTTCCACCCCTCCAAATCCCTTATACCAAACAGCCCAAAAAAGAGGTCTATCATCATCATAATAATAATTGTAGATACCATGGATGATATTATTTTTATTATTATTACTCTCTTTTACATCCCTGTTTGATTGGGGAAAGCAAAAGGCTTATTCCTCCGGGGCAAGCTTATGTATATAAATTGTTAGAGGCTTCATTAAGTAATAATTATAACTTTCTTTACTCATATTTCATTTTACACTTTACATGGTTCAAATCTTTCCTTGGTTACAAGAAAAGTAATCAAACCAATAATCAACAATTTTGAAATGACAAGTTACTCGTAATAAACTCCAGCTATATATTTATATGATCCTCCTATTGGCTATCATTGCAGAAACTGAACAGAAGATACAGGCTCATTGCTTCCATTGGATTTGACAAGAACATTATATGATATGACTACATTGCCAGATCTCTCGAGCATGCCATTCCCTAGTTTACAAGTAGTAAGCATTGGAGGGGTTATTTTTCCCCATGTTTATTGTACTTGTGATTGAAGTAATGGATTTCAGTATCATTCAAAAAAAAAAAACCGGGTTATTTTTCTGAATCTGTATTCGGTTGAACAAAACACGGGGGTAGTTAATTAAAACATGTAATGTTATAGTTGAGATCATTGTGGCCGCTATACTTAGATTCCCTCTCATCTCTTTTAACCAATCAGAGTTGTTATGTTGATCAACAGGAGGTGGCTAAGCTTGTGATATGCTTGATAAAATAGTAAATATGTTAGTCTATTTATATTATGACGGGTGGAGCCAAATGATAATTGAGCAAAATCACTACTATTACCTTTGATTAATCAAAGAAATCGCAGTCGAATTACCTAATCTCCCACATTTTATCGCTCACATATGTTCAAGGCCTCTACATGGTGACTCCAAATAGTGAACTTTTTCACTCAGCGAATGAAATGTTCAAAATATCTATTTAGTGTTGGATTGTGTTTCTCAGGTTTGTTGATGTGTTCTTTACCCTGCATTTTGCATTTTGGTTGGCAAAAAAGGGCAAGCATAAGTTATGAGCCATCCCATGAAAACAATGTTTGCTCAGAGAATTCTGGGAGTTGGGGTCCCGGAACACATTCACTTCATATTCATGAGTGTTTGGTGCCTCATCGGGAATTGGGCGTGCATCTTCTTTTTCTTTCTAAGCTAAATTACTCTGTAACCACCCAAACAAATCCAATCGAATCAGAAAATCTCATTAAGTTCATACACCAATCTCCGACCAAGGTAAAACCATATTTAGTATAGCTTTATTCCTCTAATGTTATTTTGGGGTCTCTTAAGTGAAATTGAAGTCCATACCTTGGTTGGCTGTGGTTGATTCCAGGCCTTGTTCAACTACGTCTCCAGCTCCTTCCTCCATTTGTCCTGCCAGGCTAGCGATGGTGTCATACATCATTTGATTAAAAATAATAATAGCAAAAGAAATGGAAATTCTTACTACCGGATTTTGGAACTCAGGAATTTGAATCTGTTGGGCATTCCTATAGGGAGCATATTTGTGTGAAGTTCCAGCTTTTTTACTAGAAGAGGAAGCGGCATTTGGTTTGGCGCTTTAAGAAGTAGAAGCCTAGTTTACTATTCTGCCATGTGGAACTTACTCGGAATTCCACATTAGCAGTTTTAACAGTATCAATAGCCACGTAGGATTAATTTATTAAATGGAAAAAGATTAGGAATAGAGTTTTAATGAAGTTAAAAATTTAGAGATATAGTGAAGGGATTGAGTTAAAATTTAAATGACCGAAGAATGATTTTTTCCCAAAAAAAACTATTAAAGAAAACTGAATAGTTGGTGCACAAAACTTATGCAAAGAAATACCTGCAGCATTTCTGCTCTCTTATATATTTGGTGGAGATGGGAAAAGATATTATAAAATAAAGTCTTTCTGAGGCTATGTTAATTATGTTCACAGCAAAGCCAAGAAATCTATCTGGACATTCCTCTTTGGATCATCAAGAAAGATTTTCCTTTTTCTATAACGAGAACAAATTTACCAGTATATAAAAGGAGGGGCATAGATTTTGTAAAATTAATTAATATATTATGTTTCCAAGACAACAAGCATCCTTCTTGGTGGTAAATGCCTACTCTTTAATATATGTTGCTTTCTACACGAATGGGTGTATATTTGTCTAGGGCCATTATATACTTGCAAGAGCAAATAAATAAGGCATTTTTTTTTTCCTTATAGGGGATTCCCTTAACACGAATACATTATGCATATATAATTGCATTTCTGTGGGAGAATTAAACTTAACTTATAGGTCAACTTATATTTACCACTCATGTAATGATCCAAGAGGGGCAAAGGGAATTTGTTTGGCCCTCTTGATACTCACATTCCTTTGCAAAGATATGAGATTTTCTTTGTAAGAATAAAAATACATTTTTGCCCCCAAGTTTTATTTATTTACCTAATTTCATTTATTTTACAATTCACTCAATGATAGGCGTTCACTTAATTTCTTTCAACATATATTGCGGAAAAGAAAAAAAATCTATATAAGATTTGTCAAGTAAAGTTAGAAATAAATTATTACACTTTAATCCTAAATCTAAAACCTAAAATCTTAATATCTTACTCGTAAAATCCTTAACTAATATCAATGAAACTAAAAAATTGTTGATTACATTATTTTCAGAAATAATTCAATTGTTGACAATATAATTTTTTTAGCATATATTAGCACCAACGATAATCATATATACAATATCTAAAATATTATATAAATGATAATTAATTCCACATATACCTTGATTCGGTATTTCATTGATCTGATTTATAAAAGGCATACATCGATTTTTCAAAGCTTTACCATCATCATCTTCTTGATCTAAAACTTCCATAGATAACATGTCTATATTGTTCGTATGTCAATCGCTAAAAAAACCTTACACTGTAAATAGAGTTTAACGGCCGCTCTCTTAAAACTTTTGAAGCTAAAGTGGTTTATATATGGGCATATATATATATATAGGGGGAGAAAACCTAGGGTTGTTCTTTTGGCTTACGAGGAGATCACCTGAGGGTGTTGTGCACGTGTTTTAACATGTAGATTTAATGTAATCAAGAAAGTTTTAAGTCCAATTGAGTATAAAAAATTGCATCCAAGTAGCAGTACTGGGTCATTGGGCTGCGGGAGTTATGATTCTGGGTTGGCCTATGGAGACTGACAAGTTTGTGAAGGCCAGGCTACTAGTGGATGACAAGGGCGCGAAGAAAGAATTTGCTATAAAAAGCCCATAAAAGCCCATACAAGTGTGGTTGACACGAGTGATATTTGTGAACCTTCCATGTATATTTTAAAAACAGAGTAACCTTAGATATTGATTAATAGAATCCTATCAAATTGTATCTCTTGAAAGTTTTGACTTTGGAATGTTGGATCAAATATTAAGTTTCTGGTATTGATGATTATGACCTTTTGAATAAGTGGTTTTGTTGTAATATATGACTTGTTGGTTGAAGGGTTTGCTTGTGAGTTCCTTATCTCGAGTGTGTGTCACATTTGAGAGAGGTCGTAGTTGTCGAACTAGTAAAACTTGGTGTTTCAGAGTGACCTCCGATATGGGCATGTTCGCCACCCGCGCTCAATTTGACTTGTAACCCGCTTGATCGAAACCGTCCCTCCTGCTCCATTTGACTGCATTCTTCCTCACCTCCCCCCTCTCTCCACCCCCCATCACCTCCTCCACGCATCACCTTATCCCATCCTCCCGCTATTCCATCATCGTCCTCCTTAGTAGAGGGTGGGAGAAGAAGACCTGAAACTGTGTCTCAAGGAACCGTAATTTGGGTGAGTTAAGGATCGACTTACTCAACTTTTAAACTATACCGAGTTATAAATTTTTAAACTATAGAAACTGAATTGATAACTCAAGGATCAATTAATTAATTTCCTTTTATTTTCCTGCTCTTTATATCTTATTTCTTTTACTTGATTCTTTTTTTAATTTTCAAATGATACATAGAATGGTGAGAGATTCATGTATCTCGTTGTCTCTAGGGGACCCATATGTACAGAACTAACGCGGGGACCCATATGTACAGAACTAACACTCAGGATAGCAACATTCCTATTTAAGTACTTTTTTTTTTTTTTGTCCATCCGGTTCACCGGAGCTTTGCCCCAACTACATCCGAATCCGACCAGCGTCGCGCACCTGGCTGTGGCTGGTGAGGCTCCCAACGGGAATTTTCTGCATTAGCCAAGGCTCAAACTCGAGACCTCGCTTAAACGATACCGAACTACTTACCACTCGGACTAACCCCCGTTGGTTCCTATTTAAGTACTTGAATCACCGAAAGACAAACAAACTCAAATTTAGCACGATCAAATCAGGCATCAATACTCCACCAAAGCCCATGTAACACAGCAAGAGCCTCAGCCATGAAAGAAGTGCCTCCACAAATACTCCCTTCAAAACCAACGGGAGTAAATCCAAGTAGTAAGCGGCTCGGTATCGCTTAAACGAGGTCTCGAGTTCAAGCCTTAGCATATACAAAAAATCCCCATTGGGAGACTCACCTACCATAGCTAGGTGCGCGTCGCGGGTCGGATTCGGATGTAGTCGGGGCAAAGCTCCGGTGAACCGAGTAGGCAAAAAAAAAAAAATACTCCCTTCAAACAAAGACAATCGCCCCTTCATTCCTGCCAATTATACCCACACCAGCCCATCTGTTTGCTTTAACAAACGCACCATCACAGCTCACCCTCAACCCCTCCCATACTTCAGAATTCGCACAGGGAGCGTTAGGCAAACCATCTCCCACTTTTTGACTGTCACACCAATTCTCATCAATTCTCAAACCCAATTCACATCCAAACCCAATTCACATCCAAACCCAATTCATTCACATCAATTCTCATCAATTCTCAAACCCAATTCACATCCAAACCAAACCACCCTATTTCTATTACAAAGTAAGAGAAGGTGTTCAAAGGATTCAGGCATAGAATAACAAATAGGGGAACTTACACATTTCCTTCGCCATAGAGTCTCATGAGTGGGAACAGCTCCTTTCATGACTTTCCAAAGGAAAAACTTAATTTTGACAGGTATCTTTAGCATCCATATTTCCTTCCAAAACCTTTTATCAGCAATTAAAGAGCTACTAGGTCGCTTAAGCAAAACAGGATGATTGCTTTGACCCATCTATACACAGGCCTTAACAGTACAAACGCCACTCTTCTTGACAATCCAAACTGCCTAGTTGAGATGAAGCCCCTAATTCTTCCCAAAATCCAGCCATTTTGATCAATAATTTCAGAAACTAACCACTTCTTGGCTACCAAGTCAGGAGCAGCAGAAGACAGTCTAAAGTTTTCCAATGTCAGTATCCAAGGGTCACCCAGATCCTAGTGTTCAGCCCATTGCCAGCATTCAAGCAAAACATAATTTATCAACAGAGAGCGCTCTTCCTAAATACTAGTCCACGCCCAAGAGGCCCTTCCACCTTTCTTAGCAGCCAAAAAACTTTCATTAGGAGTAGATACCCCTCAATACCCTTACCCATAACTCATTAGGTTCATTCAAAATACACCACCCTTGCTAGCCAACAAAGCAACATTAAACCAATAGAAATCCCTAAAGCCTAACCCTCCATCCTTCTTTGATTCAGAGAGAGCAATCCATCGGATAAGGGTACTGAACTTAGATTCTGATTAAAACCATAAATACGATCTGTGTTTTCTTTATCTTCCTTTCTACCAATATCAGAAAAAGAGAAGAAAGAAATATAAAGTGATGAGAACTAAGGAAAAGGAATTAGACCAGTTAGAAAATGGAATCCGTTAAACTGAAATGCTAACAATTGAAGAGTCCTCCAACCCTATAGCTCTGCCATATTTGATTGGGAGAAGTACAGAAATGGCAAAGAGAATCGATGGCAACCAAAGTAAAGAAGGGCTTGTAGGCAGGGTGAATATTGTGGCCTAATCTTCATGCTCCTTACCTTGTATACTTTTATCAATTGCCGTCATAATGGCTGCAACAGCACCTGCTCCACTAGCACCTGCTCCACTAGCACCAACTCCATCGCTTTTTGATTTTGATACTTTCTCCAGGTTCCTCTTGTGTTTCTTACCTGATAAATGTCTGATATATACATGCTTACTATTACAATTGATCAAGCAAATTTCACATCGAGCAGGGAAATCAGGCAAATTAAGGACTTCCTCGCTGTTGACATCGAATTGATTGCAGGTAGTAGTGGTTCCAGCCCCACTTTCAAGTTCACACTTCTGTTTCTTTGTTTCAATGTCCTTTTCTGGCGCTTCTAACATTAATGCAATTTCTGGTTTATGGGATTTGATCAATTCTTGTTGACTTGTCTCCAACTTTTCCAATGGCTCAGATGTTGGATCCATTGCCTGCTGCATATCATTTGTTGTTATAATGGCTGCCACAGCACCAGCTACACTAGCATTGACCCTATCATTTTTTGATTTTGATAGTTTCTCTATGTTCCTCTTGTGTTTCTTCCCTGATAAATGTTTCATATAGACATGTTTACTATTGCAATCTATCATGCAAATTTCACACCGAGCAGGGCAATCAGGCAAATTAAAGATAGTCTCATTGTTGACATTAGATAGAGTGCAAAACTTGGTAGAGGTTATAGAAGTCCGAGCTTCAAGTTCATGCTTCCGTTTCTTTGTTTCAGTCTCCTTTTCTGGAGCTTCTGATATGGCTGCATTTTCTGGTTGATATGAATTGCTACATTCTTGTTTATTAGTGTCTGGCTTTTCTTGTGACTCAATAGCTAGATTTGATGCCAGTTGCTTATCATTTGCTGTTACAATGGCTGCAGTGACAGCGGCTACACTGGCATCAGCACCAGCACTGGCACCATCACCTTTTGATTTACATAGTTTCTCCAAATTCCTCAGGTGTTTCTTCCCAGACAAGTGTGTGATATAAACATCCTTAGTGTTGCAATCGATCATGCAAATTTCACATCGTGTTGGTTGAGCAACCTTAATTCCTTTTTGACCAATCCCATTATTAGATGTCAAGTGAACCTACAGAAGTAACCAACAATGCTTAATCAATTTAGAAATATCCCTCTAGTGATTCCCTACCACCATATCCCTTGAAGCATTACATCACAAAAATCAACAGAAGATAACACCAACCAAAATGAAGTGGATTATTAAACTAAACAACTAATCGATCAATTCATATCAGAGAAACTAAGCAATGCAGCATATAATCTAATCATCAGGCCATAAATAAGAACACTATGGTTCTCATGGCCCCTAAACACTTATAAGTTATGCTAAGATGATAAGCAAAAATCTTAAAAGTTGCCATGCTCAACTACCTATAAGTTATTAGATTCAAGTGAAAAAAAGAAAAAAGAAAAACTGGATTAGTGAATGAGAATATACTGGATTCCATTTTTGGATGCAAACAACACGACAAATTATAAGAAGGGAGCAGTGAAATTCAATGTCACAACATCCTCAAAATGGAAACAATGGTGAAGGACTTGCACAGTGATAAAACAGTCAACCATCCTCATATTTTTATCATGCAGGCAATTCTGTCAACATAAGTTATGTTTAATACAAGAAATTATGCCTAGAGCACTTGGACAACTGAAAAGCGGAAAGAAACTTAAAGATAACTACATAAAAGAATTCATTAAATGAAGAAGCTGAAAAAACAGGAAAATAAATAGATTTAAGAAATCTGCTTAAATGCACAACTAACCTGATCAGCATGCTCTGCTTCACCCCTACTCAAAAGCTTCCGTTTCTTAGGCTTTAAATCCTTTCCTGCATCAACAAATAGCTCTTGTCCTTGGACCCTACTACCTTGGATTTGAAAATTCACATTAGAGGTTCCAGATGATATTGTGTTGCTAGGATTATTGTGCAATCGCATGTTCTTCTTGTGTCTCTTCCCTGATATGTGGTCTTCAAACACACACTTGCTATTGAGATTAATTTTGCACACCTCACATCGCAATGGGTTGTTGATTTGACGCAACCAACTGTCCCTCCACGGATTATGAAAAATTGTGGGCATGGCGGAAGTCCCTTGAGAAGTTTCGACAGCCTGCATGCCAAGAGAATGATAATAAAAAATAACAATTCGAATCAAGAAGGACACCCGTTGGGTATTTTCCGATGTAAATGTACTATTCTGTTTTTGCTACCAAATAAATGATAAGGAACACTAGGAATTGGCCCACGAGCAACCCCATATATACTTTTATCCTTAAAACCCGACCCATCAATTTAAGCGGGTCCCATGTGTGTCTCTGTCCCGTTAATATACTAGAGAAAAAATTGAAAACATCACGATACAACTCCAACAACGCAAGAATTCTAGAAATCCGCATTTCAACTAAACAGCAGAAAGGTTCGTGACTTCTTAGAATAAACTTTGCCGCTATTTTACCATTCAAAACACCCTTTTGGGAGATGTTTGCATCTTCGAAAATAAGAAAACAAAAGGGATAATTTCAACTTACAGGTCCATATCTTATGGGGCGAACTTGATGGACGACGAAATTCTGAACATTTGAAACCGAGTGCCGAGAATCTGTTGTGCAGCCAGCGTCATCAACAGAAGGATTGGAAAATAGCGAAGAGGCAAGCGATGGTTGAGGCAGAGATAAGAGTGTTTCGTCAGAAGAGAGAGAAGCATGGAGCTGATGATTCATTTTGAAAATTCGAAAGAGTTCGAGAATAAGGCATGCAAGGGTTAGGGCAAAAAGTTTTATGAATCAATCAGCCATTAATACCCTCTCCAATATCCTTCTCCCTACAGCTTCAGCCTCTGTTCTTCGATCCGCATTCCTTCTGCATATGCGTTTAACCAAGGTTCTTTTTTACAGTACGATTAGAAGGTTTAAAGCACCATACTGCATACATATGAAATCAATTCCAACTATTGCAACACCGTTAGTCATCAAACAATCCCAAAACCTTTCGCCTACCTTGCAAAAATCAACGTAGGAAGAAAGGGATATGCTTGAAAGGAATCCACCCGTTAAGCACTTCTAGAGATGTCTTCGGGAAGCATCTAACAAGTGGAAGAGGTTGGGGACACGCGACGATTGTGAAGGCATAGGAATTGGGTTGTGAATTTATTATTATTATTATTATTATTATTTTAAAGTTATTTTTTAAACAAACTTCTAGAGAGAAAAGAGGATTAGGCATTGCCTCATTGGTGCCTTAACTCATCTTTAATGGTTACAATTATTTTTCAACTGTGTTCAAAATATATATCTAGTTAAAAATATGTTGTTGATAGTTATAGAATAATTACATATATTTAAGAACATGAATTTTTAAACATATTTTAAGTACTTTTGTACAATAATATTTGGGTTAAGATGGGACTAATAATATCTTAAAATAATTTGTGATATAATTTTATTTATAAAATATTTAAAATGATGCAATCTCATCCAAATTAATAAGAACTTTCAATTTTAATTATTAAAATGATATTTCAGTTAGGGTTTAATTAAAATAATCTTTCATGTCATTTGAAATAAATAGATGAGTTAAGAGTTTTTTAGCAAAAATAATAAAATTTATTTTTGCTCATATCTTGATATTATACTGCTAGATTAATTCTATATTGATATGTAACAAATTTAATTTCATATAGCAAAACTTTTAGATTTTAATATCATAAATTCGAATAAATATTGAATAAGCCCTTGAAAAATTTGATGTAAATAAACGAGTACATCTGCAAGGTATATATCCTCATTTAATTCTGGTTATTATGGAAAATTTTGATGGGGTCCAACTATTCCAAAGTTCCAAACTTGAAAATTAATTAAAAGAAACCAGGGGGATAGGAAGGTTGGGTTGCCATTCATAAACCACACACAGCAATCCTCGTAGCAATTAGGTTGCTGGCTGCAAGATGTATGCTCAGTCTTGAGCATCGTGAAAGAAGATAACAAAATGATTCATGTGTTGTTGTATGACAGACACCTTATTCCTTAACGCCCGGGGGAGAGAGATAAGCTATTGAACCTTAGCATAATGAAAGAACTCGATGGGGAATGACCCCAAAGAACAAGTAGTGTTGCCGACAATAACCTAGCTTCTTTGTGCCGCTCGAAGGAAGAATCATCTTTCTTCAATAAAATCAAAAGAACCAGCAAAAGGAAATGAAGAAAATGGTAGACAATGTCGGAAAAGAAAACGACCAAAAAGACGTAGAAGAGGGTGGACAATGGAGCACCGCCTTTCTAAGAGAATGTTCTCTCCCTCCTGGCCCCTTCAGTAGCAGAACCTCATATGTTCTTTGTCATGAGTTTGCTTTACTTAATTAAACTCGTAAGTTTGATAATCTGGATTTAGACATGATTGACAAAGGTTTCTTGCAAGAATCTCTTAGGATCCAATGAATCTTTGTGAATTAATTGATTAGTAATATTAATAAATTTCATATTGTGAATTCAAATTTCAAATATTTTCTAAGCTCATAAAATATTATTATTCTCAATCTTACTCAATGACTGAAGTTATATATGTAGTTACTTTTTTATTTCACAAAATCATATCAAGTTTTTTTTTTTTCCTTTTACGTTCAATCTTCGATTCACTGTACACAATGGGGGGCATTCACCTGTTGTAAGTATTGGATAAAACATTTGAAATTGGAATACATAAATCCAAATAAATGTTCATAAATGTATATGCATGAATCACTTTCATTAGACAAACAAATTTCGTATAGCTAGTCATCAATACATATGAACAACTTCAAAGTTATTCATTGGATTAAACAATAACGTTATTTGTTGACATCAGCTTATATTATATAAGATACACCCACCTCTGAAAATTTCAAAAATATGACCAAAATAAAAAACCAAAAAAACTATTTTTGAGAGAAATGTTATGTCAAATTACTTTGCGCTCAAAGCTAATAAGGATTAAGTGTATGCTGAATTCAAAAAAAAAATAGATTATTCTTACACTACTTGAAAAAATACCTTTAATGACAGTTAAAAGTAGCATTTCATAAAAAATTTTGTGAACGACGTGAATTCTACTACTATTGTAAGTCAACCTTTTAACGGCGGTTATAAAACAGCCGTTAAATGTCACCTTTCACGATGATTTTATAAAAAAATCGTCATTAATAGTCTTCCACGGCAATTTTGCCTAAAATTGTCGTGTAAAGCTTGATTTTTTCTTTTTTTTTTCTTTTTAATCTTTCCACGGTGGTTCTTAGTTTAACCACCGTGGAAAGGTATATTTTTTTTATTTTTTTGTTAATTTTTTTTATTTTAGACCATCCTGCATTTATCATAATCAAGACAAACCAATTTCTAGAAGTAAAGTATAAAATCAGCAATACGAAATTCAAATAATAATAAAATAATCCAAATTGGTAATGTTGCAATGAATCAAATAGGTCTTTGTATATCATATATACAAGAAGAAAATGATTGAATGATAAATTCTAAACAAATTAAAAAGCTACTGACCAAATATTTACAAAAATTTGACAAGTACTTCATCTTTAAGGCATGTGTAAAAGTATTGTTCTTGCCAAATTATCTATCACTGAGTCGATTATGTCATCTTTATACCTCATGTTGTTATCGAACGAGTGTAAATTAGAAGTAATAGGTAAGTATTAGATATATGAATAAATTGAAGAATCACTAAATATTAATCTTGTCATCTTCATACCTCATGTAAGTTCCTCGTGAGACATATCTCAATAATTTCGTGAATATAGCGGATCACATAGTATCTGTCACATCCCATATTTATGAGGTTAGAAGAGTAGTATTAACATTGTTGGCATAATATATGAAGTTAAGCAAACAAAAAAAATGGGATAAAAGTATAATTTTCATAAAGTTTTGGGCTAATAGGGGTAATTTTGGAAAAATGCATGAAAATTCTAGAAGAAAATCCTAGAAAATGGAAAATGAGATATTAAGGCCCATTTGAGGTGATAAATGACGAAAATATCCCTATAATAATTTTTTAAGAAATTTTTAGATATTTGGCTAATTGGGAACTATTTACCCATGTTTAATTATTTGAGCTATGTGGAGACATTAAAAAATTAAGGAAAGACAGGGATAATATAATTTGGAAATTATAGGATATTGTACAAGTGGTTTTATCTCCAAAATGTGTCACATCTCAATTTTTAGGCCTAGAAGCCCATAAAGTAGCCTAAAATATGTAGGATACCATGCCCTTTTAAGAAGAAGTCTTAGAAACATACAAAGGATTTTAAGAGTCTAAATTGCAAATAAAGGAAGTTCAATGACTAATGTGCAAATAGAGAAGTTCCTGGGGTCAATATGTAAATGAAGTTAGGGACTCTAAAAGAGTCTCCAGGGTTTATAAAGAGAAAAGATGATAGTTATAGGCCTAAGATTGAGATAGAGGCCTTAAAATGATGATTTATAAGGTTAAAGATAAGTAAGGGCAAAACTATAATTTCAAGGAGTTTCAGGCCAAAAAGGGTAACTATAAATATAAAAAGTATGAAAATTCCAAAAAATCCCAAAAAATAGGAAATGAGGCGTAGATGCCTACGTATGAGTATAAATGACATAAATACCCCTAAAGTAACTTTAATAGAATTTTCAATGTAATGGCTTAGTTTGAAGTATTTATCCGGATATAATTGTTTGAGCCATAAGGTGGCCTAAAAAACGTACGTAAAAATGGGAAATAAATAGTTAAGAGACTAAAGAAGTTTATAAAATTAGTCTCATTCTAAAAAGGTTAGCAGTGTGAGCTACAAAAATACTGAAAGCTTAGAATGCCAGTAATGGGCATTTTATACGAAATTCAGAAAGAAATAATTAAAGAAAGAGTTATGGTTCAAGAAAATTTATGGAAAATTCCTGTAATTAAAGGAAAATTATGGATTAGGCAGAAGAACTTTTTGAGCTCCAGAAGGCCCTTAAGAAATCTAAATAAATATGAGCCGTGCAAAGTAAAAAAAAATGGAGATTAAGCTTGATCCAAGGGCCAAGATTTTATCTTCCTTCTTCCTTCTTCAATTGACGCCACATAGCATGTGATGCAAGGAAAATGAAGCTTGATATCATGAAGATGATGCAAGAGGAGGAAAAGATGATGCAAGATGGATGAGCGGTGCAATCTTGACTATCAATTTGATCTCATAATTTCTTGTAACTTGGAGGGCATTTTAGTAAGAGTGAAGTATTATAAATACCTCCTCCCAAGAGTGCACGGAAAGCATAGAACAAGAGAGGAAACTATGGTAAAATTTAGAGAGGAGAGAGAAAGAGGAGGCAGCCACGGATAAGAGAGCAAGAGCAAAGATCAAGCTCCAGTCAAGATAAAATGATAACTGTAACTTTTGATTTTGTAGTAGTTGTAATTTTGAGCTTGGGTAGGAATTTTAATGGATTTGGAAGTTTGAAATCTTATGTTGATGCTAGTGGTTTAAATCTGAAATTTTATAGAGATATAATTATGATGATATATATGTTTAAATGATAGAAAATAGTAGATTAAAGTGGTTCTAACTTGTAGTTTATTGAATTTCATGACTTGGTTACCTAGAGGAGTGCCACAGCCTTAACTAGTTATGTACCATAGGATGTGATTTTGATAATTGTAAGTCTTCCAATGGATTTATAATAAAAAATTATGTGGAACCAAGCTAAGAAAGTGAAGTTGGAAGCATTGGAATCAAAAGTATAATTTTGGCACCAAGAAAGGTAACCTCTTGGCCAAGGCAATTTCATGGGGAAGGAGTGTGAGTTTGATAAATCTAAACTAATATTTAGATTCTTCATGCAAAATTGTGTAGGATTGGCTTGTGAGAATAATTTTTAGAAAGCTAGAACAATAATCCTAAATTTAAGAGAAAGATGTTAAATACAAGTTAACTAGTCTTGACTATGATGTGAGTTATTGATCCTAATGAGTTGTATGATTATTGTGGTTGTGTTTAGGACCTTGAGACATCTAAAAGGATGAATTGATGAGGTTGGCTGAGCCACTCATTGGTTGAGAAGCTTAGGGAGCAAGTTCAAGAACAAGGAGAAAACATATGGTAAAAGGTAGTGCACTTATCCCTTTATGTGCTTGATGTGGTATACTTATGTGTTAGTATGTATGAGTTAATTGAAAGAGTTGTTGTCACATCCCAATTTTTAAGCCTAGAAACTCAGAAAGTAGTATAAAATAAGTAGCTACGGGAAAAGATCGAGGATAGTTACAGGCCTAAGGTTGAGGCAGAGGTCTCAAAATATGGTTTATGAGGTTAAGCCCGAACAGGGTTAAATTGTAATTTCAAGAAGTTTCAGGCCAAAAGGGGTAACTATGAATATGAAAAACAAGAAAATTCCATAAAATCCTAGAAAATGGGAAATGAGGCAAAGTCCTTTTTATGCGCGTAAATGACAAAAATACCCCTAAAGTAACTTTATGGAATTTTCAGTATAATTGTTCAGTTTGAGGTATTTATCTGGATTTGATTATTTGAGCCATGAGGAGGCCTAAAAAATATATGTAAAAAAATAGGAAATAAATAGTTAAGAGACTAAAGAAGTTTATTAAATTAGTCTCATTCCTAAAATGTTAGCAGTGTAAGCTGCAGAAATACTGCAAAATCAGGATGTCGGTAAGTGGCATTTTGCTAAAAGTTAAAAAAGAAATAGTTACAAAAAGAGTTATAGCCCAAGAAAATTCATGGAACTTTTCTATAATTAAAGGATGATTATGAAGTATACAAAGGAATTTTTTGAGCTCCAGAAGGCCCTTAAGAAATCCAAATAAATATGATCCGTGAAAATTAAGAAAACTTGGAGAACAAGTTGGATCCAAAGGGCCAACATTTGATCCCAAGAAATTCCAAGAAACCTCTCTCAATATGGGTCCACTACCTTTATAGCACAAATTCTAAGAAACCTCTCCCGATAGTATTTATCGGATATTTTATTCTACTGTAAATTCTATTAAAAATTCTATAGGACTCCTTTTCTAACATTGTCAATTTTATAAATTCTCATATTAATTATAATAATTTACTGTAAAATTTTATCTGATTCTGAGGTCCGAGAAATACTGTAATAGCTTTTCCTAACTTCAAAAATTCATATTAATTCATCGGGACTTCAAATCAAAATTATGTGTTCTCTTAAACTGACCAGAATAATTTTCTCTATTTACTAGTAAAATTTGGGACTAATATGTTCCCGGCCAATTTTAAACCTTTTTCGACTCAATTTCTTCATAATTACACTTTTTTCCCTTAAACTTTTGATAAATTACATTTAAGTCCTTAATCTTTTTGAAATTATACTTAATAGCCCAACATTTATGTCTACCTTCTATTTTGGCCCTAAAACTTTTATAAATTCTACTTAGGTCCTTGAACTTTTCATTATTTATAATTTAATCCATTTCCTTCCTTAAATTGCAAGACTTTATTTAGAGAATCTCATGTATATTACGTACAAACTATACATATATATCATATAAGAAAATTAGGGATATGACACCAGACGTTAACAGACTCTGATTCTTAAATTCTAAATCAATTGGAAACAATTACTGTATGTTTACATCGATCATATATCTTTTCTAAAGTATGTTTTAATGTCATTTGCAGATCAAATGATGAGATTGAACAGAAAGGGAAAAAGTTAGAAAGCTTATGTCAGCAATAACGATATATTCATCAACGACTACTTCAACTGATTTATGAAGAACCAACTATAAAAGAAGAAGCTAAAAAGATAGAGCTAAGGAAGTTGAAAGATGTAAGAAGAGACAAGAAAAGCTATACAATGCATTTCGATCATATATTGTAATTCTCTCTATTTCACTATGTTTCTTTTCTTTAGTTCAGAGTATCCCATAGTCTTGAAAGATAGAAAATTAGATTGTATGTACTTAAGTGATTATCACAATTCCTCTACTAGAGAGTTTGTAATTTCTGAAATCATTCTTTGATTTGTTCAAGTGGGTTTCTTGAGTAGAATATTACCTTACAGTTATAAGGGGGAGTATGAGGGATTCAAACATTAATGCATTGAGGTGCCAAGAGCCTGGCTAATCTTAGAGAATAGTGAAATACTCAAAAGAGCTCTGAGGACTGGACGTAGGCCAAGTGGATTGGGTGGAACTGAAGGGAATTGGAAGATACCCAGCAAAAATTAACTTTAAAATTTTTTTCCATTCCTAGCCAGGATCTACCGAATGTGTTTAAGTCAAGGAGAAAGAAGCGTTACCTTCGTATTCAAGCTTTGGTCGCGACCTCTGTATCCACTAGTCGCGACTCTTCGCCTCTGGGACTTCCAGTCGTGACCTACTCAACTTCTCGTCTCGACCTACTAAGCTTCTCGTCGCGACCTGTCACCTCTGGAGTTGTTAGTCGCGACCTACTAAGCTTCTCGTCGTGATCTGTCGCCTCTGGAGTTGTTAGTCGCAACCTCCTCAGCTTCTAGTCGTGACCTGTTCTGCTACTAGTCGCGACCTGTAGTCTCTTTTCGGATTTCTGACGTTCAGAAGCCAATTTGGTCGCGACCTATGTGTCAACTGGTTGCGACCTCGTCGTACTTGGTGCTCTTTCTCGTTCGCAAGAAGTTGACAACTCAGATCGACTTCCTCTACCGGTATCCACACGAATAGCGTTCCAACCACGAACGACGTGCTAGCGCCTCTTGTCCCTCTAGGGTTTTCTCAAGATTTTGTCCTCACCATCTCTATTCCGGCAGTTTCTTATCTGCAAATCTTTTGCACTCTCCTTGCCCCCTTTTCTCTTGTGTGTTGTCTCTGTGATTGTGTGTAGAACCCTAGCTCCTAATGTCAAATATATAGGATGTTATCGGGCTCCTAATTGGGCTGGGCTTCAAAATTAATCTTATATTAATTCTGAAATTAATACAATATCATATATTGCATAATTTGATAAGAAACTAATTAAATAAATATGGTTTTTATTAAATCCGTTCCACAGATTTAAATCACCTATTTATTTAATAAAGATAAGACGGAATTATATTTGATTTACTCTCATAAATTAAATTTGAGATATCTTATCAATTTGAATTTCAAATTCAAATAGATCATATCCATTTAAATTCAAATTCAAAAGTGATAGAAATTTAATTTATCCTTATAAATTAAATCTTGCAAATATCTCTTATATTATATATATAAATTTTTATATATATAAAATATATAAATCCACCCTAGACTATTCATTGAATCTAGACATCTCTTAGATTCAATGAATCTAGACATCACAGCTCGTGTTAGGCTATTTTGTGTGCGACCCTGTAGGCCCATATGAAGTTGGCAGTGGGCTAGTTACTATAATAACCCACAAGTCGTAAGTGCCTCTACCAAGACATTACGACTACCCAAAATATATGAGGATCGATGAACGATGTTACCTTTCATACAACCATATCACGTCCCTTTTGTCACACGATATTTCGGTCATGGATGAGGCATGGAGAACGTCATCCTCCTGTTCCTGACCGTTACTTTCTCAATCCCTGAGCAGTTTGACTATAGTAATGGAACTACCCTTCCATTACAGTATGGTCATACATTTCTCAGACTCACTCATCGAGGGGCCCAGTAATATCTCTCTACGAATGTGAGGGACAAATTCCATCTTGACCATTCACATTCCTCCTCATGAAAAAATACTGAGCCCGAACATAGCCTTTATGATCACTCGGTCAAAAGTGACTTTTGACTAGGTCAAAGCTGAGCGTTTGTCATGTAGGAATCCATGATGATCTCAGGTCAAAGGGCATAGTGACATGCTTGTATATGAGAGAAGCTTATGACTTAACCCATGCAGCTCTCTCATAGCGGGTCGTTCCAACACCTTGTACTCTTACATGAGCTTATGATTTTGATTTATATCTGTATATATCTTCAAAGTCATACTGGTCTTATTTCATCTTTACTCCCACATAGATGACCGACCAGGGACATTTAGGATAAGATCATGAGTTATTCAATGATGGTCATCACAGTAAACATGCAAATAATGTGATAACAGAATTAAGAAATTCATAAAACAATAATGTTTATAAGACAATGATTGGCCCCTAGGGCACAATTTCCAACATCCTCCCACTTGCACTAGCAACAATCATTAATTTATCTCAATCCTATTGACCAAACATGACGCTCATGTTTTGCCTGCACAAGCGGCTTTGTTAGAGGATTAGCAACATTTTCTTCTCCTGCTACCTTGCATATTTTTATATCACCTCTATCATTGATTTCTCTGATAAGATGAAATCGCCTGAGTATATGCTTGATCCTTTGATGTGACCTAGGCTCTTTGGCCTGTGCAATGGCACCACTATTATCACAGAACAAAGTTATTGGATCTGAGATAGTTGGTACCACCCTTAGTTCAGTAATAAACTTCTTGATCCAAACGGCCTCCTTAGCTGCATCAGATGCTGCTATATACTCGACTTTCATTGCAGAATCATCTACAGTGCTCTGCTTAGAGCTCTTCCAGCTTACTGCTCCATTATTCAGGAGGAATATGTATCCAGATTGAGATTTTTGGTCATCCTGGTCAGTTTGGAAACTTGCATCTGTGTAACCAGTTACACAGAGCTCGTCTCAAGTATTTAAGGATATTCTTGACAGCAGTCCAATGGCCCTCACCGGGGTCCTGTTGATATCTGCTAGTCATACTTAAGGCAAACGAGACATCCAGTCGAGTACATAATATGGCATACATGATGGATCCTATGGCCGAGGCATATGGAACCTTACTCATGCGACCTCGCTGATCAGGTGTACTAGGACACAAATCCTTGCTAAGGTGAATACCATGAGACATGGGTATGAAACCCCTCTTTGATTCCTGCATACTAAACCTATGCAGTATCTTATCTATATATGTGCTCTGACTGAGTCCTAGAAGTCTTTTAGATCTATCTCTATAGATCCTAATTCCTAGGATGTAGGTGGCTTCACCCAAGTCTTTCATCGAGAAAGACTTTCCTAACCAAGACTTGACAATCTGCAAGGTAGGATTGTCACTCCCAATAAGTAGGATGTCATCTACATAGAGTACCAAAAATATAACTATGCTCCCACTAACCTTCTTGTACACACAAGGTTCATCAATATTTTGAAGAAATCTAAACTCTTTGACTTCTTCATCAAAATGATGATTCCAACTCCGAGATGCTTGCTTCAGTCCATAAATGGACCTTTGAAGCTTGCACACCTTACCAGAGTCCTCGGAACGCTCAAACCCTTCAGGTTGTGTCATGTACACATCCTCAAGGAGCTTTCCATTAAGGAAGGCTGTCTTGACGTCCATCTGAGATATTTCAGAGTCAGAATATGCTACAATGGCAAGGAGGATTCTGATTGATTTGGCCATTGTAACTGGGGAAAAGGTCTCATCATAGTCCACACCATGAGTTTGAGTAAATCCTTTTACAACCAGTCGTGCCTTGAAGACATTTACATTGTCATCCATGTCAGTTTTCTCTTTAAAAACCCACTTGCACCCGACGGTTTTTACACCTTCAGGTGGGTCGACTAAGGTCCATACCTTATTGTCGTACATGGATTGTATCTCAGACTTCATGGCACTAAGCCATTTTTCAGAGTTTGGTCCCACTATAGCTTCTCGATAGGTAGTTGGCTCATTATGCTCAATGAGCAACATATCACGATTGTCAGCAATCAGAAATCCATATCTCTGAGGCTGAAGTCGTGCCCTATTAGATCGCCGTGGGCCTTGCGTGACTTGAGGAGTCTCAACAACATGTTGTGAGTCTTCTCCATTTTCCATCTCTAATTCTGTGGTGTCTTGTGGCTCTCGAACTTCTTCGAGATGTACCTTACTCCCACTGGTTCTTTTAGAGATAAATTCTTGTTCGAGAAAGATACCATTTCTGACAACAAACACTTTGTTATCAGTGGGGTTGAAGACATAATATCCCTTGGTTTCCTTAGGATATCCCACAAAAAGGCACTTTGAAGATTTGGGCGCTAATTTATCTAAGGCTTATTACTTAACATAGACCTCACATCCCCAAATCTTGAGAAAAGACAAACTAGATTTCCTCCTAGTCCATATCGCATACGGAGTCTTTTCAACTGCCTTAGATGGAACATGATTCAGTGTGAACGCAGTTGTCTCTAGGGCGTAGCCCCAAAAGGACAGTGGAAGATCTGTTCGATTCATCATGGATCGAACCATATCTAATAGTGTTCTATTCCTCCGTTCAGAAACCCCATTCCATTGTGGTGTTCCTGGAGGAGTCAATTGTGAGACTATCCCACAATTCCTAAGATGATCGATAAACTCTTGGCTCAAATATTCACCACCTCGATCAGATCGAAGGGCTTTAATTGTTTTACCAAGCTGGTTTTGTACTTCATTTTGAAATATCTTGAACATTTCAAAAGATTTGGATTTATGTTTCATTAGATAGACGTAGCCATATCTATTGAAATCATCTATGAATGTGATAAAGTACGAATAACCTCCTCTAGTATTTGTATTCATCGGTCCACACACATCTGTATGTATGAGGCCCAACAAATCAATGGCCCTCTCACTATGCCCAGTGAAAGGTGACTTTATCATCTTACCAAACAAACAAGATTCGCAAGTATCATACGATTCAAAATCAAATGAGTTGAGAAATCCATCTTGATGGAGTTTAGAAATACGTTTCTCATTTATGTGGCCCAGACTACTGTGCCGGAGGTATGTCGGATTCAAATCATTTGCTTTGACCCTCTTGGCGGTTATGTTATAGATATTTTCATGATTGGGTTGTTCCAAGTTTAATATGTAATGATCAACATGCAAATCACCATGAGCATAGAAAACATCATTACGATAAATGGAACATTTACCATTCCCAGAAATGGAAGTGTAACCTTCCTTATCCAAATAAGAAAGAGAAACAATGTTACTACTCAAAGTAGGAACATAATAGCAATTGTTCAAAACTAACAAAAGCCCAGTGGGCAGAACTAATTCATAAGTGCCTACAGCTAAAGCAGCAACCCTTGCTCTGTTTCCAACTCGTAGGTCAACTTCGCCCTTTTTCAGCTTTCTACTGTCCTTTAGGCCCTGCATATTTGTACAAATATGAGAACCACATGCGGTATATAATACCCATGTAGTAGAAGTAGAGAGATGAATGTCTATAACATAAATACCTGAAGCGATAGCCCCGCTATCCTTCTTGTTCTTTTCAGATCTTCAAGGTAGAGTTTGCAGTTCCTCTTTCAGTGACCCGGTTCATTGCAGAAGAAACAAACTCCTTCCTTTGGAGGCTTTGCCTTCTTTGGTGCAGGCTTGGTTTCGGGCTTGCCTGACTCTTTGGTCTTACCAGATGAGCCATGACCCTTCGCCTTGCCCTTGCCTTTCTTTTTCATACCCTTTCCTTTCTGAACCATCAAAATAGTACTGGGCTTCTTCTTAATAGTCGGTTCAGCAATTTTAAGCATCCCATGCAGTTCAGAAATAGATTTCTCCATATTGTTCATGTTGTAGTTTATGACAAACTGGTCATAACTTTTCAGGAGTGAGTTCAAGGTCAAATCTGTAGCTAACTCATGGCTCATGGGAAATCCAAGCCTCTCAAGGTGATCAATGTACCCTTTCATCTTTAAGACATGAGTACTTACTGATGCACCTTCATCCATCTTGCAGGAATATAAGGCCTTAGTGGTCTCATACCTCTCTTGCCTTGCCTGTTGCTGGAATATTTCCTTAAGATGCACAATCATCTCATAAGCCTCCATGTGTTCTAGATCTCTTTGGAGCTTCGGAACCATGGTGGCAAGCATCAAGCATCCCACATCGACAGAGTCTTCCTTATGCTTCGCAAAAGAATCTCTCTAAGCTCTAGGAGTATTGGCTGCTGGATCCTCAAGAATGGGTTGATCTAGTATATATACTTTTCTTTCCTGCTTGAGAACAATTCTCAAGTTCCTGAACCAGTCAAGAAAGTTTGTCCCATTGAGTTTGTCCTTCTCAAGGACAGATCGCAACGATAATGTAGCAGTATTACTAGTCGTCATGATTCTACAATTAAAATATGCAAGCTTATTAGCAATCTCCCACTAAATAAAACAACCCTTAATGTAATAATTAGTGGGCTAAGATCCATATTTGGCTTAAACTTGAGTCCGCTTTGGCAGGACTCTCAACTTTAAGTTATTTAGGTAGGTAACAACTTTACCAATTAATCAAATGTAACTCTTAGATATTTATAGGATTCCATCATCATATGATCCGGCATGTTTTAATCCCATCTAATGCCTTGAGACCCAAAACCGTTTTGATAATCTCAATTAAGTCAAACAATAACAAACATAAGAGTAGCACCATTACTCTTGCTTATCTCCCAAATATAACTCAAATGCACCCACTTTGGTGGAGCCTACAAATGAGCGATCGAGGTTTTGATAAGTATTCATTAATTGACGGCATATGACTTAAGATTTCTTTTAGAGAGTTTAATTAACTATCCGATTTGCATGTATCTCGATTGTATCTCATACCAGTATTATGCATATAAAACATACATGCAGTGATATAATCATAAGGTGCATAATCTTAAACGTGATACAATATGGCTCACCTATCCTATTCTATTTCATTAGACCCCATTAATATTAAGAATGGGGTGTAGGGCAGCGCCCCAATAAAATTTTTTTTTGATCAATAATCTTAATTCTATTTCCTTAGACCCCATTAATATTAATTGATCAAATCAATTAACATACACCACCAATTTCAGTTTCCTTTCGGATTTCGTATATGTCATACATAAACGGATTCCATATATGTCATACATATCTCGCATGTTATCATATAAACAGCTAAGAAGTCTAACATACATCACATGTATCAACAATCAAACCTAACTTAAACACAAAACGGCATGGCTCTGTACCACTGAAGGGATTTGGAAGACACCCAGCGAAAATTAATATTAAAAAATTTTTCCATTCCCAGCTAGGATCTACCTAATGTGTTTAAGTCAAGGAGAAAGAAGCGTTACCTTTGTATTCAAGCTTTGGTCGCGACCTCCATATCCACTAGTCGCGACTCTTCGCCTCTGGGACTTCCAATCGCGACCTACTAAGCTTCTCGTCGCGACCAGTAGCCTCTGGAGTTGTTAGTTGTGACCTACTAAGCTTCTCGTCGTGACCTGTCACCTCTGGAGTTGTTAGTCGTGACCTCCTTAGCTTCTAGTCGTGACCTGTTCTACTACTCATCGTGACCTGTAGTCTCTTTTCAGATTTCTAATGTTCAGAAGCCAATTTGGTCGCGACCTATGTGTCAACTGGTTGCTACCTCGTCGTACCTGGTGCTCTTTCTCGTTCGCAAGAAGTCGACAACTCAGATCGGCTTCCTCTACCGATATCCACACGAATAGCGTTCCAACCACGAATGACGTGCTAGCGCCTCTTGTCCCTCTAGGGTTTTCTCAAGATTTTGTCCTCACCGTCTCTATTCCGGCAGTTTCTTATCTGCAAACCTTTTGCACTCTCCTTGCCCCCTTTTCTCTTATGTGTTGTCTCTGTGTATTGTGTGTAGAACCCTAACTCCTAATGTAAAATATATAGGATGCAATCGGGTTCCTAATTAGGCCGGGCTTCAGAATTAATCTTATATTAATTCTGAAATTAATATAATATCATATATTGCATAATTTGATAAGAAATTCATTAAATAAATATGGTTTTTATTAAATCCGTCCTACAGATTTAAATCACCTATTTATTTAATAAAGATAAAATGGAATTATATTTGATTTATTCTCATAAATCAAATTTGAGATATCTTATCAATTTGAATTTCAAATTCAAATAGATCATATCCATTTAAATTCAAATTCAAAAGTGATAGAAATTTAATTTATCCATATAAATTAAATCTTGCAAATATCTCTTATATTATATATACAAATTTATATATATAAAAAATATATAAATCCACCCTAGACTATTCATTGAATCTAGACATCTCTTAGATTCAATGAATCTGGACATCACACCTTGTGTTGGGCTATTTTGTGTGCGACCCTGTAGGCCCATATGAAGTTGGCAGTGGGCTAGTTACTATAATAACCCATAAGTCGTAAGCGGCCTCTACCAAGACATTACGACTACCCAAAACATTTGAGGATCGATGAACGATGTTACCTTTCATACAACTATATCACGTCCCTTTTGTCACACGATATTTCGGTCATGGATGAGGCATGGAGAACGTCATCCTCCTGTTCCTGACCGTTACTTTCTCGATCCCTGAGCAATCTGACTATAGTAATGGAACTACCCTTCCATTACAGTATGGCCATATATTTCTCAGACTCACTCATCGAGGGGCCCAGTAATAACGCTCTACGAATGTGAGGGACAAATTCCATCTTGAGCATTCACATTCCTCCGCATGAAAATCCACTGAGCCCGAACATAGCCTTTATGATCACCCGGTCAAAAGTGACTTTTGACTAGGTCAAAGCTGAGCGTTTATCATTTAGAAATCCATGATGATCTCAGGTCAAAGGGCATAGTGATATGGCTTGTATATGAGAGAAGCTTATGACTTAACCCATGCAGCTCTCTCATAGAGGGTCGGTCCAACACCTTGTACTCTTACATGTGCCTATGACTTTGATTTATATCTCTATATATCTTCAAAGTCATACTGGTCTTATTTCATCTTTGCTCCCGTATAGATGACCGACCAGGGATATTTAGGATAAGATCATGAGTTATCCAAGGATGGTCATCACAGTAAACATGCAAATAATGTGATAACAGAATTAAGAAAATTATAAAACAATAATATTTATAAGACAATGATTGGCCCCTAGGGCACAATTTCCAAAAGGAACCAGTATAAATTATCTTTGTGTAAATATTTCTTCATCATCTTCCTCATCAGTTATATTATTCTAAAATCTACTCTTAAATTTTATTCCAATATTCTTAGAGTTTTTAAATTTTTTAAAATACCCAATTCACCACCCTCTTGGGTGATACAGCCAGAATCAACATAAATACCCCCATAAGTAGCACATCTAAGCATGAGGAATGGTAGAAAAATATTGTAGAAATTTAGAGAGGAGAGACAGAGGGCAGCCACATTTTATAGAGAGAAAGAGCAAGATTCAAGCCTCAATCAAGGTAAAATGATCATTATAGCTCTTGATTTTTTAGTAGTTTAAATTATTGAGCTTGGTAGGAATTTTTATGGATTTGGAAGCTTGAAATCTCATGTTGATACTACTGGTTTTAATCTAAAATTTTAGAGATAGATAAGTATGATTATAGATATATGTTTAAAGATTAAAAAATAATAATTCAAGTGGTTCTAGTTTATAGTTGATTGAATTTTATGACTTGGTTGCCTAGAGGGTGTAATAGCCTTATCTGGTTCTAGACTCTAGGATATGATTTTGATTATTCTAAGGCTTCCCATAGATTTATAATGAAAAATTATGTGAAACCAAGTTGAAAAAGTAAAGTTGGAAGCATTGGAATCAAAAGTGGAATTTTGACACCAAGAAGAGCAACCTCTTGGCCAAGGATAGTTTCAAGCAAAGGAATGTGAGTTTGATAAATCCAAGATCATATTTGAATTCCTCATATAAAATTATGTAGGATTGGCCTATGAGAGTAATTTTTAGAAAGCTAGAACACTATCCTAAAATTAAGATAAAGAGGTTAAGTTCAAGTAAGCTAGTCTTCCACTTGGTGTAAGTTCTTGGTCCTAATGAGTTGTATAATCAATGTGGCTATATTTAGTACCTTGAGACATCTAAGAGGATATTTTGATGAGGTTGAGCGAAAGTCCACATGGTGGGAAAGCTTAAGGAGCAAGTGGAAATCCAGAAGAAAGCTTATGTATAAGATAGTAAGCTTACCTTTCATTGTATGCTAAGTGCTATGCTTGTGTAACATGTTTGGTTACTTTACTTGAATATCTTAATCATGTATGTATGAATGATATTTCAATTTCCATATGTACCATGGCCATTTGTATGATATAGAAAACCATGAAGCATGCATGAATGCCATAATGTTAGCATGAGTTCATGAAAGATAAGCATGTTATTTTCTAAGAATATAGTGGCATGCACCAAAGGTATGATTTACTACTAAGATTCTCTAGGATCTCACACCTCCCTTAACCAACCAATATAGGTTAATCATGATGGAATATATATGCATGAAGAAGAGCCAAATGAATGGAAGAAGAAATATAGACAATTCAATGTTCTTGCATGTGTTGTATAATTTTCTCATTAAATGTTATGTAATATGCCAATTTATGTAATGAGTTTGTATAGAAAAATCATGGCATATTTACAGGATTATATGAATGTATAAGAAGCTAAGAGGATGGTTCAAGCATACTAGAATAATTAAAGAAAGATGTTAGTAGATCAAATTCGTAGGTCATGGAGCAGCAAGTTTCTAGCTCCAGTTTGACCTAGTAAATGAATGAATATGTCCACAAATTTGGTGAGCATGTAGTACATATCCCAAGCTTTAAATACATGTGTAGTTTGCCTTAATTGGATGTGTGTACTAAGAGATTTGAATTTCCAAAGTTGAGGCATAAAACTGAAAGTTCCAAGAATGACCCTATGAATAGTAATAATTAATAAATTAACTGTATTGATTGGTCTAGTAAAACTCTATATTTATATTTTTTCCTTAAAAAGCATTAGAAGATCTTTAAAAAGAGAAGTGAACTATCTCTATAAAAAAATTTAGAATTAATTATGATTTTTTAAAGTTAGACTGTCAAATCTGGAAATGAACAATGCAGAGTACCCTATAACCAATTTGCAAATTTTTAATTTTTGAGCCTACGTAAAGCTTTTGATTACCTAATCACTTCCGAAGCATACTCTGAGAGGTAAAAAGTAGGACGTTTGAGTTTTGACATGATAATTGTTGCTAGAAATGATGTTCGTAATATGATTCCCATGACCATCATTTTTATACAAAGCATAAAGTATGATAGCATGTCACTAGCTAGCATAAGTTTAAGTAAGATTACATATCATGTATTAGCGTCCATCTTATCAAGATATGATAATGTTTACTATAGAGATTCCCTTGAATCTCACCCTTCCCTTAACAAACCAATATCGGTTAAGCATTGTGGAAGATGTATTTATGAAGAAGAATCAATGAATGGAAGAAGAAAAGTGGAGAATTGTATGTTCTAGCATGAAATATTTGATTATCCAATTATGTAAATATTATGTAATGTGTCAAATTATATAATGAAATTGTATAGAATAATTATGGCATGTTAACATGAGTATAAAAATTTATGAGAAGCTAAGATAATGGTTTATGCATGCTAGAATAATTAAAGAGAATTAAAGAAAGAAGTTAGTAAGGCAATTTCATAGGTTTTGAAGCAGTTATGTTCTAAACTTGATTTGACTGAATCTGATCACAAAATTTGGTGAGCATTTAGTATACATCCCAAACTTTAAAAGTTAGTATTTTGTCTTAATTGGATGTGTACAATAGGATATATCAATTTCCAAATTTGAGGTAGAAAAAATGGAAATCTAGAAATTGACCAAATGAACAATAAAGTTCAATGAATAAATTGTATCTATTGGTCAAGTAAATATCCAGTTTTATATTTTCCCTTACAAAGAATTCAAAAAGCTTCAAGTATAAATTTGAAGCACCTACATACAATTTTTGTAGAATTAGTTATATTTTTTAAAGTTGGACTACCGAATCTAAACAAATGTACGATGAAAAATACCAAGGACTAAAGTGAAAAGTTTTAATTTTTGGGACTAATTAAAGCTTTCGTGCATTTAATCAGTTCTGAGCACATACTCTGAGGGGTAAAAGTAAGGATGTTTCAAAAATGCCCCTAGAGAAATTTTAGAGGAATTTAAAAGCAAGTTAAACTAATTAGGATTTTATTTGGAGAATTCCAAATAAATACCTAAACTGGTAAATAAATTCTAAGAAAATTTCTAGGGTTTCCTTGGAATTAATCTAAGATAATGTAGCAGACAAAAGTCTTTTACTAATTTAGAAACTCTAGAAATTAATTTTTAAGTGAGGTTGAATAATAGGAATTAAATTGATTTCTTTCTATTTTACCATCAATAAAATGATGGTGGTAATAAATGAGGGACTTTTTTTTAAAGAGAAAAATGGTAGGAGTGTATTATGGGACCGATAAGAATTAATTAAAGTGGCCAAGACACTGGAATTGTGAAATAGGAATTTATTCCGATAAAAAGTACACTAGTATAACATGCCATTTTTCTAGCTTTCTTCTTAAGCAAGATGGTGCCATTTGTTAAGCCAACAATAGTGAAGATTTTGACTTGAAAAATAATTTAATTTAGGATTAATTTTTGTAGGAAAAATTGTTGCAAGAAGCCATGACATCTTGACATATAAGCATGTAATTAGTGTGAACTTAGAGGTTAAACATTTATCTTGTTGTCTATAAATAGCACCCCTCCTCCTCAAACTATATCAAATTCGGCACACCTAAGGAACCTCTTGCAAATTGGATTCTTGATCTTTCAAGAAGAAGAGCTATCCATTTTGGTCAAAAAGCTTGGATTAAATGTTAGTTTATGTCTCTAACATCTTAATTAATATTTTAACTAGTTAAATAATGGTTTAGGTCACTACTTGAAAAAATACCTTCAACGATGGTTAAAAGTGATCTTTCACGGCAATTTTTTGACTGACGTGAATTCTTCCGCTATTGTAAGTCTATCATTTGATGGCAATTTTTGTGTAAACCGTCATTACAGTCTATACCTTTAACGATGGTTTATACAAAAACCACCGTTAAAGGCTTCTTTTTAATTTTTTTCTTTTCAATATTTTATTTAATTTTCCCTTCAATACCGTCATGCATTTACCATAATCAAGACAGATTAATTTCTAGGCAGTAAAGTATAAAGTGAGCAATGTGAAAGTCCAAATTAAATGGTAATAAATAAATTAAAATTCTTAATCATGCAATGAACCAAATATTGTACAATCATATATACATAGAAATGGATGATTGATTAAGGCAAGTTCAGAAGTATGGTTCTTGCCAAATTATCCCTCATTGAGTTGATTAGCTCATCTTCATAGCTCATATTGTTCTCGAATGACTGCAAGTTTGAAATAATAGGTAAATATTTAAGATGTGAATAAATTAAAAAATCACTAAATATTAATAGCTTTATGCCTCATGTAATCTATCCGTGATCCCTATCTTAATGTTCTCGTGCATATAGTAGATTATATAATATCTGTACTCAACACGGCCAGGTACTAACAAAATAGAAAAAGACAGAGCACATTAGTCACTAACTTTATACCTAATAAATTTATGAAAACTGAAACTTAATTATTTGAAAACTACTTACTTGAGGACAAATCCATGTAGGATTAGTATTAAATGGATAGGCTCTAAAGAGGTTGAAGCCTTACATAACCCTATCGCCAATTGGAAAAAGAGATATCTATAACTTACTAAATTTTTATCTTAATAAATATATGAAGAAAAAACTCACGTGTTCATGGTGGACGATCTCGAGATATGGCAGTCTAAACATTAAATTGAACTAGTACACCACATGATCTTCAGGAGCAATGACAAGTAGAGTACAATGCTTACTACAAAATATGAACAACTTTATATATGAATGTATTATAATATGTATATGTATGTGCCAAGTATAAGAGTATACTTACCCTTTAATGTAAGATACAAAATATATCTTCCTCTTCATTTGAGTCATGATGTCAACCATGTACATCATCCTCGAGTTCCTATCGGTGCCTATCTACTGGATCTTTAACAGACACATGAAGTCATATGTGTCTTATTTTTTTTGTCCAAGAACTTGCGATAAAAGTGGCTATTGTTCAATAGAGAAAGGAATCAGTACTTCACAAATGATAAAACATAAAGTATTAAAATAAATTTGTAACTTACAATGTGGCTAATTGGATGCAGTTGAATCCATCTCCTCAAAATTTAGGAATTGCACTATGTCATTCCTGTCTAGGGTAAATTTATAAAGGTCCTATATGGTCAAAACCCCTGATAGAATTGTGAAACTAAATGCTTCCTCTAATCCTTCTACCAAAATATGAAGAGTTGCCATACTCATGTATCTTGAGGATATGTTCTGATGAAGAGGTTTGAGCTTGTCTCTTTTTTCCCTCTTAACCTTTGGCTTCTATAACGCCTTTTTTGGTCCTGGCTCCTTCAATGTTTACTTCTTTGGCACCTTCTCTGACACTGGCTCAGGTGTGACGCCTTTCCTCAATTTGACTAGAATTGTTGGCTACACAATAAATTGCCCTAGAGTATCGCCCAATATATGGACCTTGTTAGTAGGGTAGGGAATTGGTGTAATGCCAAAACCTTTTTGATGTGGTGTATCTTGACCTTGACTTTTCCATGAGGAATTGTATTCTAGTGAAATGTTGTGGCACTCGGGTACACTTTAGCATGAGCGGCGAAGGTTGTAGTCCCTTTGTGTGTCACAATACAGAGACCATACTCTTTCCTATCATCCTCGGTATAGTGAGGGTTAGTATCAAGGTCAGATAGTTATGAGACAATCTTCTCCTTACTGGCGATGCCCTTCCTACTTGTCACTGCAGGAGAACTATAAAAATATGAACAAAATTAGTCAAGACAAAATACATGTTAAACATCCCTTGAAAAGAAGTAAATGAATATTTTTTACCTTTGAACTTTGGCCGACTATGGGGAAGTCCATTATATTCATGGCCTATTGGAAAGTTTTAAAGTTTTAAAATCTAATCATTGAAAATGTTTTTAAGGTGACTAGATCACTGAGCTTTATGTTCTGATAAAATAATATTTATAGTGATCAAATTAAATTGTTTTCTTCTCAAAAATGGTCTTTGTAATCTTAAATTACAATTTATATAAGATCAAATTGAAGAAAGAGAAAATAAGTTGTTTCAAACTCAAACTACTGTAGTTTTAATATTGACTATTATTACTGATGGTGATTTGATTATTTGAAATATTTTGATGATGATTCATTGCTTATAATGATTGACTAGTCTACTTGAATCATCTATAGTTTAATTAGTCTTGAATTTGTGGAGATAAGCTTAGTCATAAAAGATTCAAAGTAAGATTCATTATACTCTTATCGATAAACTATTCAATTAGATCATTTATTAAAGAAATCTTTAATAAGATCCTTTGTTAAGATTAATTTTCTAGAATTCTGATTGATAAGTCTTGGAATAACTTTGGTGAGCTTATGAATTGATTTGATTTGATTGAATGAATGAATGATCTTTGTAAACTTATAGATTATTTATATTTGCTGAATGATTATATACTCATGACTGTTGGAGATTGTGCCCTAGGGGCCAATCATTATGTTATGAACATTGTTGATCTATGAATTTCTTAATTATGTTATCACATTATTTGCATATTTACTGTAATGACCATCCTTGGATAACTCATTATTTTATCCTAAATGTCCCTGATCGGTCATCTATGCGAGAGCAAAGATGAAATAAGACCAGTATGACTTTAAAGATATATACAGATATAAATCAAAGTCATAGGCACATGTAAAAGTACAAGGTGTTGGACCGACCCGCCATGAGAGAGCTGTATGGGTCAAGTTATAAGCTTCTCTCACATACAAGCCATGTCACTATGCCCTTTGACCTGAGATCATCATGGATTCCTACATGACAAACGCTCAACTTTGACCTAGTCAAAAGTCACTTTTGACCGAGTGATCATAAAGGCTATCTTAGGCCTCAGTGGTTTTTCATGCGGAGGAATATGAATGGTCAAGATGAAATTTGTCCCTCACATTCGTAGAGAGATATTACTGGGCCCCTCGATGAGTGAGTCTGAGAAATGTATGGCCATACTGTAATGAAGGGTAGTTCAATTTCTATAGTCAGACTACTCAGGGATCGAGAAAGTAACGGTCAGGAATAGGAGGATGACGTTCTCCATGCCTCATCCATGACCGAAATATCGTGTGACAAAAAGGGACGTGATATGGTTGTATGAAAGGTTACATTATTTATCAATCCTCATATGATTTGGGTAGTCGTAATGCCTTGCTAGAGACTGCTTACGACTTGTGGGTCAGTATAGTAACTGGCCCACTGCCAACTTCATATGGGCCTACAGGGTCGCACATAAAACAGCCCAATGCGAGCTATGATGTCCAGATTCATTGAATCTAAGATATGTTTAGATTCAATGAATAATCTAGGGTGGATATATATATTTTATATATATATAAATTAGTATATATATATTATATATAATATAAGAGATATTTGTAAGATTTAATTTATAAGGATAAATTAAATCTCTATCACTTTTTGAATTTGAATTTAAATGGATATGATCTATTTGAATTTGAAATTTAAATTGATAAGATATCTCAAATTTGATTTATGAGAATAAATCAAATAAAATTCTGTCTTATCTTTATTTTAAATTAAATAAATAGGTGAATGAAATCTGTGGGACGAATTTAATATAAACTATATTTATTTAATTAGTTTCTTATTAAATTATGCAATATATGATATTGTATTAATTTCAGAATTAATATAAGATTAATTCTAAAACCCAGCCCAATTAGAAGCCCGATAGCATCCTATATATTTGACATTAGGAGCTAGGGTTCTAGACAGATGTGAGAAAAAGGGGTAAGGAGAGTGCAAAAGGTTTGCAGATAAGAAACTGCCGAAATAGAGATGGTGAGGACAGAATCTTGAGAAAGCCCTAGAGGGATAAGAGGCGCTAGCACGTCGTTCGTGATTGGAACGCTATTCGTGTGGATGGCGGTAGAGGAAGTCAATCTGAGTTATTGACTTCTTGCGATCGAGAAAAGAGCACCAGGTACGACGAAGTCGCGACCAGTTGACACAGAGGTCGCAACTAAATTGGCATCTGAATGTTAGAAATTCGAAAAGAGACTACAGGTCGCGAATAGAAGCAGAGGAAGTCGCGACTGCGAACTCCAGAGATGACAGGTCGTGACAAGAAGCTGAGGAAGTCACGACTAAAAACTCCAGAGGCAAAGAGTCGCGACTAGTGGACACTGAGGTCGCGACCACAGCTTGAATACCGAAGGTAACACTTCTTTCTCCTTGACTTAAACACATTCGGTAGATCCTGGCTGGGAATGGAAAATTTTTTAAAGTTAATTTCCGCTGCGTGTCTTCCTGGCTATGTCTATCTAATGAAACATAAATTTGAATCTTTTGAAAAGTTCAAGATATTTCAAAATGAAGTACAAAACCAGCTTGGTAAAATAATTAAAGCCCTTCGATCTTATCGAGGTGGTGAATGTTTGAGCCAAGAGTTTATCAATTATCTTAGGAATTGTGGGATAGTCTCACAATTGACTCCTCTAGGAACACCACAATGGAATGACATTTCTGAACGGAGAAATTGAACACTATTAGATATGGTTCGATCCATGATGAGTCGAACAGATCTTCCACCTTCCTTTTGGGGCCACGCCCTAGAGACAACTGCGTTCACACTGAATCGTGTTCCATCTAAGGCAGTTGAAAAGACTCTGTATGGATATGGACTGGGAGGAAACCTAGTTTATCTTTTCTCAAGATTTGGGGATGTGAGGTCTATGTTAAGCAACAAGCCTCAGATAAGTTAGCGTCCAAATCCTCAAAGTGCCTTTTTGTGGGATATCCTAAGGAAACCAAGGGATATTATGTCTACAACCCCACTGATAACAAAGTGTTTGTTGTAAGAAATGGTATCTTTCTCGAACGAGAATTTATCTCTAAAAGAACCAGTGGGAGTAAGTACATCTCGAAGAAGTTTGAGAGCCACAAGACACCACAGAATTAGAGATGGAAAATAGAGAAGACTCACAATAAGTTGTTGAGACTCCTCAACTCACGCAAGGCACGGCGATCTCATAGGGTACGACTTCAGCCTCAGAGATATGAATTTCTGATTTCTGACAATCGTGATGTGTTGCTCATTAAGCATAATGAGCCAACTACCTATCGAGAAGCTACAGTGGGACCAAACTCTGAAAAATGGCTTAATGCCATGAAGTCTGAGATGCAATCCATGTACGACAATGAGGTATAGACCTTAGTCGACCCGCCTGAAGGTGTAAAAACTGTAGGGTGCAAGTGGGTTTTCAAAGAGAAAACTGATATGGATGGCAATATAAATGTCTTCAAGGCACGACTGGTTGCAAAAGGATTTATTCAAACTCATGTTGTGGACTATGATGAGACCTTTTCCCCAGTTGCAATGGCCAAATCAATCAGAATCCTCCTTGCCATTGCAGAATATTATGACTATGAAATATGGCAGATGGACGTCAAGACAGCCTTCCTTAATGGAAAGCTCCTTGAGGATGTGTACATGACACAACCTGAAGGGTTTGTGCGTTCTGAGGACTCTGGTAAGGTGTGCAAGCTTCAAAGGTCCATTTATGGACTGAAGCAAGCATCTCGGAGTTGGAATCATCATTTTGATGAAGAAGTCAAAGAGTTTAGATTTCTTCAAAATATTGATGAACCTTGTGTGTACAAGAAGGTTAGTGGGAGCATAGTTATGTTTTTGGTACTCTATGTAGATGACATCCTACTTATTAGGACTGACATTCCTACCTTGCAGATTGTCAAGTCTTGGTTAGGAAAATCTTTCTCGATGAAAGACTTGGGTGAAGCCACCTACATCCTAGGAATTAGGATCTATAGAGATAGATCTAAAAGACTTATAGGACTCAGTCAGAGCACATATATAGACAAGATACTGCATAGGTTTAGTATGCAGGAATCAAAGAGGGGTTTCATACCCATGTCTCATGGTATTCACCTCAGCAAGGATTTACACCTGATCAGCGAGGTCGCATGAGTAAGATTCCATATGCCTCGGCCATAGGATCCATCATGTATGCCATGTTATGTTCCCGACCGGATGTCTCACTTTCCTTAAGTATGACTAGCAGATATCAACAGGACCCCGGTGAGGGCCATTGGACTGCTGTCAAGAATATCCTTAAGTACTTGAGAAGGACTAAGGACTTGGGTGATACCTACCAACTCAGATCCGATAACTTTGTTCTGTGATAATAGTGGTGCATTGCACAGGCCAAAGAGCCCAGGTCACATCAAAGGACCAAGCATATACTTAGGCGATTTCATCTCATCAGAGAAATCAATGATAGAGGTGATATAAAAATATGCAAGGTAGCAGGGGAAGACAATGTTGCTGATCCTCTAACAAAGCCGCTTGTGCAAGCAAAACATGAGTGTCATGTTAGGTTAATGGGAATTAGGCAAATTAATGATTGTACCTAGTGCAAGTGGGAGGATGTTGGAGATTGTGCCCTAGGGGCCAATCATTATGTTATGAACATTGTTGATTTATGAATTTCTTAATTATGTTATCACATTATTTGCATGTTTACTATGATGACCATCCTTGGATAACTCTTGATCTTATCCTAAATGTCCCTGGTCGGTCATCTATGCGGGAGCAAAGATAAAATAAAACCAGTATGACTTTGAAGATATATACAGATATAAATCAAAGTCATAGGCACATGTAAAAGTACAAGGTGTTGGACCGACCTACCATGAGAGAGCTGCATGGGTCAAGTCATAAGCTTCTCTCACATACAAGCCATGTCACTATGCCCTTTGACCTGAGATCATCATGGATTCCTACATGACAAACGCTCAGCTTTGACCTAGTCAAAAGTTACTTTCGACCGAGTGATCATAAAGGCTATGTTCAGCCTCAGTGGTTTTTCATGCGGAGAAATATGAATGGTCAAGATGAAATTTGTCACTCACATTCGTAGAGAGATATTACTGGGCCCCTCGATGAGTGAGTCTGAGAAATGTATGGCCATACTGTAATGGAAGGGTAGTTTAATTTCTATAGTCAGACTACTCAGGGATCAAGAAAGTAACGGTCAGGAACAGGAGGATGACGTTCTCCATGCCTCATCCATGACCGAAATATCGTGTGACAAAAAGGGACGTGATATGGTTGTATTAAAGGTTACATCGTTTATCGATCCTCATATGATTTGGGTAGTCGTAATGCCTTGCTAGAGACTGCTTACGACTTGTGGGTCAGTATAGTAACTGGCCCACTGCCAACTTCATATGGGCCTACAGGGTCTCACACAAAATAGTCCAATGCGAGCTATGATGTCCAGATTCATTGAATCTAAGATATGTCTAGATTCAATGAATAATCTAGGGTATATATATATTTTATTTATATATAAATTAGTATATATATATATATTATATATAATATAAGAGATATTTGCAAGATTTAATTTATAAGGATAAATTAAATCTCTATCACTTTTTGAATTTGAATTTAAATGGATATGATCTATTTGAATTTAAAATTCAAATTGATAAGATATCTCAAATTTGATTTATGAGAATAAATCAAATATAATTCCGTCTTATCTTTATTTTAAATTAAATAAATAGGTGAATGAAATCTGTGGGACGGATTTAATATAAACCATATTTATTTAATTAGTTTCTTATTAAATTATGCAATATATGATATTGTATTAATTTCAGAATTAATATAAGATTAATTCTGAAACCCAGCCCAATTAGAAGCCCGATAGCATCCTATATATTTGACATTAGGAGCTAGGGTTCTAGACAGACGTGAGAAAAGGGAGTAAGGAGAGTGCAAAAGGTTTGCAGATAAGAAACTGCCGAAATAGAGACGGTGAGGACGGAATATTGAGAAAACCCTAGAGGGATAAGAGACGCTAGCACGTCGTTCGTGATTGGAACGCTGTTCGTGTGGATACCGGTAGAGGAAGTCGATCTGAGTTGTTGACTTCTTGCGATCGAGAAAAGAGCACAAAGTACGACGAAGTCGAGACCAGTTGACACAGAGGTCACGACTAAATTGGCATCTGAACGTCAGAAATCCAAAAAGAGACTACATGTCGCGACTAGAAGCAGAGGAAGTCGCGACTGCGAACTCTAGAGATGACAGGTCGCGACTAGAAGCTGATTAGGTCGCGACTGAAAACTCCAGAGGCGACAGGTCGTGACAAGAAGCTGAGGAAGTCGTGACTAAAAACTCCAGAGGCGAAGAGTCGCGACTAGTGGACACTGAGGTCGCGACCACAACTTGAATACCGAAGGTAACACTTCTTTCTCCTTGACTTAAACACATTCGGTAGATCCTGGCTGGGAATGGAAAAAATTTTAAAGTTAATTTCCGCTGCGTGTCTTCCAATTCCCTACAATGACTTATTCTGATATACTTAATAGAGTCAATCGAGCTTATGATCTTGTGACTTGCTCTGTTGTGCTAAAATGATGATCTTGTAGTCTGTATTGATAAATGATCTTATGTATTCTTGTTTTCAAATATATTCTATGATTTAAGAAAAGATTAAAGAATTGTTTGAAAGCTTGTGTTTGAAAAGGTTTGAAATAATGCTCTTTATTGAAGTTATTCAAATATATTCAACATTTGGTATTAGAGTAGATCACTTGTTAAAGGATCTAACGATCTCAAATGCAAAGATCATGGCTGTATTTGATTGTAAAACACTTTCTGAAGATTTTGATATTACTATTCCTCATGTTTTAGAAAATTCTAGTTTTTTGTATTGGAAATGTTAGATGGCCATATTTTTGAAAACTCTTGATTATGGTATGAGGGAAATACTTTTGAATGATTTTGATTTTAAACCAAGAAAGTATTGGAATGAAAATGAAAAGAAATTATTTTCCCTAAGCCTTAGAGCAATAAAAATTTTATACAATATTTTATCTGAAAATGAATATATGAAAATCAAATATTGCTCTAATATCAAAGACATCTTCAAAACTTTGATTCTCTCTATTCCTTTGACGATTATATTGAAGCGAATGTTGACAGTTCATCAGTAATTGAAAGCTACAAATCCACTACCGATGAACAAATAAAAGATGATACTAAAGAAGGAGAAATCACAAAACATTTTCCTAAAATGGTCAACACAAGGAAACAAGAGGAAGAGGAACATCGAGAAGAGGTCAATGCACGTGAATATGATGAATCTTATTGATAAGGTCGTTATTCGATAAATGAGAAATAATTTTTGAAGGAAAATATGATTATGAAAAGCATTTATCAAAGACCTATTCGATAAGGTTTATTATCGATAAAGACTTTAATAAATCAATCTAAAACTAAGTTTATGAAAATTCTAAGTCATTGTTCAGGAACTGAAATTATTTGAAGACTTATTAGATAAGGGAATTTATTGAAGAAGACTTCGATAAGTTTTGTAAAGACTTAGTTTTGAGAAAAGAAGTTTATGAGAAGCTTTATCGAAGAATTGATCGATCAAGAGATTTATCGATAAAGACTTCAAGCAGTTAGTTCTATTTCAAAAGAAATTTTTGCTTTCAAAGACTAATGAAGGACTATTCGATAAGGGGATTTATTAAATAAATCTTTGATAAATATGAAAAAGTTTCTGAGATTTACAAAAGCACTGATATATAATTTTTCACATATACAACTACTTACTTTTGAAGTTAAATTACCTTTTAGTCGTTTCTTCTCAAACATGTTTATAAGAATTATGATCCGAGAATGGAAAGGTTTAAAACTTTAAAATCTTATCATTGAAAATGTTTTAAGGTGACCAGATCACTGAGGTTTCTGTTCTGATAAAATAATATTTATAGCGATCGAATTACATTGTTTTCTTCTCAAAATGATCTCTGGAATCTTAAGTTATAATTTATATAAGATCAAATTGAAGAAAGAGAAATTAAGTTGTTTCAAATTCAAACAACTGGAGTTTTAATATTGACTAACATTATTGATTATGATTTGATTATTTAAAATATTTTGATGATAATTTATTATTTATAATGATTGACTGGCCTACTTGAATCATCTATGGTTTAATTATTTTTGAATTTATGGAGATAAGCTTATTCATGAAAGATTGAAAGTAAGATTCATTATACTCTTATAGATAAACTATTCAATCAGGTCATTTATCAAAAAAACATTCGATAAGATCCTTTGTTAAGATTAATCTGTCAAAATTCTGATTGATAAGTTCTGGAATAACTTTGAAGAGTTTATGAATTAATTTGATTTGATTGAATGGATGACCTTCCTAAACTTATAGCTTATTTATATTTGCTAAACTAAATAGATTCAGTTGAGCTTATGGTCTTGTGACTTGATCTGTTTTGCTAAAATGATGATCTTGTAATATGTATTGATAAATGATCTTATGTATTCTTGTTTCCAAATATATTCTATGATTTAAGAAAAAATTAAAGAATTGTTTGAAAGCTTGTGTTTGAAAAGGTTTGAAAGAATGCTCTTCAGCATTTATCAATAAGATATTCAAAGAGTTTATTTATTGAAAAACACTTTGATAAATGATGTATTGTAAAATATGTCGAAAAGTCTAAAAGCATATGTTTTGAAAGAATATTTTTTGAAGAGTTATTTGATAAGGACATTTATCAAATAATTATTTGATAAATCCAAGACGTGTTGAATGAAATTCATTGAAGATTTATCGAAGTTATTTTCGATAAGGCTAATTATCAAAGTATTGCTTAATAAGATTTAAACTATTTTAAACGTAATTTTTCAGCAATTTATCGAAGACCTTTTTGATAAGAGTGTTATTCGATAAGCACTTCGATAATTCAAGTTATTTTGTGAAAAGTGTTTTAAACCAACTTTGACATATTTTGATTTTTAATTCTAAATTATTTGGAAACAATTGCTATATGCTTAGAATAATTATATATCTTCACTAAAGCATTTTTCAAGATCATTTATAAGTTAAGGCAAGATCAACAAAAGATCCAAAAAGTATCAGTGCACATGTTAGCAAATAACGACTATATTCATCAACGGTTACTTCAACAGAATTATGAAGAGTCAAGGATAAAAGAAGAAGAAGCCAGCATGAGGAAGCTGGAGAAGTTGGAAGACGTATGAAAAACAAGAGATGCCTACAATGCACTTCGATTACATTCATTGATTTGATTGTATCTCTATTTCACTCAGTTTCTCTCATATGGTTTAGAGTGTAGTATAGTCCTAGACAAGAGAAACTTAGAAAGCTGTGAACTTAAGTGTTTATCTTATCTACTCTACTAAGAGTTTCAATTGTATCAATTATTCTTTAAATTGCTCAAGAGTGTGAGACTCTTGAGTGGATTGAAACCTTATGAGTGTAAAGGAAAGTGAGAGGCATTCTCACTTAATAACCTTACAGTTGTAAGGGGATGTGAGAGGGATTCTCACGTGAATGTACTAAGGAGCAAAGAGCCAGCAAAATCTTGGAGAATAGTGGAAAACTCATAGGAGCTCTGGGAACTGGATGTAGGCTAAGTGGATTTGGCCGAACCAATATAAATCATTGTGTGTAATCTTTCTTTTACAACTTCTTCCCTTGGTGATATTATTCTAAACTCCACTCTTTAAATTCATCCAAATATCTTTAGAGTTTTTCAAAAATTTTAAAATCCCCAAATTCACCATCTATTGGGTGATATAGCCAGATTCAACACCTACAACATATACAAGTAACTAAGTTAAAATAATTGAAGAGGAAGTAATAATGTATAAATTCTTAATATTTAAATTAATTGCTTACAATCATCTCAGCAATAGTAGCAACCTTTGGAGTAATATACTGTCCCTTCTTCACCCTCATAGCCTTCCATTTTTGTTGGCGAGATGGACTTTGGATAGATGAAGAAGGGTCTGACGTATTAGGGTCTGATTCAGTAGCTTGTTGCGCAGCCTATAACTTCTCTTGCATCATTTTTCTCTCAAGGACATTGTACCCCCTTGAGACATATAATGGCGGTACATATTCTTCTTAGCTATTTCATAATTCCTCTTACAAATAGCTTATGAAAATGAAACAAAGTTAAATTAATTTATTAAAATATATATTCATTACTAACTAAGTTAATTAAAATGTAAGTTTACAGCATATATCAAACCTTATAAGTAGCATCTTCCCTCCGTTGACAAAACAATGTCCATGCTTCATCACTAGGGCATGTGGCCTTTAGATGCTCCCCCATCTTACTACCTTGGAGGTAATTCTTTGCAAGGTTGGACTTAAAGTCTCTACACAATTCATGGCATTGCTTTACGATGCGATGCTTCATGCTTGATGTGGCAGGAATATCAAAATTTTGCTATATTGAAGTACAAAAAATAAATAAGATGAAGCTGCAATTAGGGACAAAAATCATGAATAACTAAAGTAGATAGGTGAAATATAGAATTAGAAATGTACAAAAATGTCCTCCCAAATCATATCCTTTTTTTTAGATCTATCGCCTTCCAATTGGCGTACACAATGCTAATATTAGCTTGTACTATATGGCCGACAAAGCTGTTAAGCCATGTCCCATTTTCACCAGTTGCCTTCATATCATGATCAAATTCTACCGGCCACTTCGTGGGATGTATCTGCTCATCTGTCTTAGATACCCATTTCATACAGGTCGAGCCTCTTTCTCATTTCTTCCCTTGTTGACTAGAACAATCCATACATAATGGAATTACAACATGAATAGTAACCCGAGAAAACAAAAATTCCATATTTGGTTTTCTTGAACTTGGGCCTTCCATAATAGTTCAAATGAAAATAAATAAACCCTAATATGGTCTAGAGCTAAGGTATGACAGTATCCATATTCAACACCATTAAGTTGACGGTGGTACTAATAAAATAGAAAAATATAGAGCACATTAGGGAATATTAAACTTTATACATAATAAATTTATAAAAAATGAAACTTAATTAGTTGAAAACAACTTACTGTAGGAAATATCCATATAAGGTTAGTAGTATGTGTATGGACTTTGAAAAGATTAACGCCTTACACGGTCCTATCGCCAATTGAAAAAAGACACCATATAACTTACTACATTTATGCTTAATAAATCTATAAAAAAAACTTACGTGTTGACGATATATACAATGTCAAGATCTGACTGTCTAAACATTGAATCAACCTAGTACACCACATTTTCTTGAGGGGCAATGACAAGCAAAGTCAAATGCATACTACAAAATATCGACAATATTATATATGATTTTTTTATAATATGTAAGCCAATTAACAACAAAAAAGTCCAATAACAATGTATTATTTTTCAAAATTTGCACAAACACACACATAAATAAATAGGAACCAATATAACAATATAAATACTACAACAATCAAATCTTTAGTAAAGGAAGATAGCCCACATGATCTATTACAGTTTATACACAATAAACAGCCAAAAAATTTGCGAAAACACACCCACAAATTCAAACAATTCGCAAAAACACAAACACAAACAAATAGGAACCAATATAACAAACCAAAACTACAAAAATTAAATCTTTAATACAAGGATGATATCCCACATGATGTATTATATTTTATAAACAATAAACAACTAAAAAATTAAGAAATGAGCAAATAATGAAGTTAAACGGTGACTTACAGTTCTAACGACGTAGAACGATGATAGAGACCACAGAGAACGACGTTAATGATGGAGATAGACACCGAAAATAGGAGAAAAATGCTGGGAAATAACCTTCATGTAAGTCTGTCATGGTGAGGCAAAGGAACGGGAGTACAAATAGTTGTGGAAAAGTGAAACTGAAACTGTAGCCGGGTTAGTTTTTGAATTTTTTTAGAAACTTTTAATGATGATTTTATGAAAATGTAGCCAAGACTTATCACGGTGGTTTTGTCCAAAAGCGCTATGATAAGTAAGTCCAACAAAGTTTTCATTATTATTTCTTAGAGAATAAAGAGAGAAGTTTTATTTGAAAAATTTAAAAATATTTTAAATATTTTACGTACTTTATAAAAATTACTTTTAAAATCCATTTAATAGAGAATATATCCAAACACATATAAGAATATACCAAAATACTATTCCAGACATCGTAACTGTACTTATTAGAAACACAAAGCAACGACTTCCTTCTTTATTTTTTTTTATTATTATTATTAAAAGAAAGTGGGGCAAATCAAAAGATTTTAGGGGATACAAATTTTAAGGGGCAGCAGTCAACAATAACAGCAAGTCAATACTTAAAATTTCAGTCTTTATTATAAGTTGTTTTTAAAGGAAATTTTTTATCCTAAATATAAATCATTTTAAAAAAAAAGTTAATAACATAAATGACTTTTTCCCTTACAAATGTCCTTATTAATTGGAGGGCAACGTTGAAAAATAGTACTCCTTCCGGTCATAATTATAAGATCTAGTTAATATCTTTGGATAGAGATAGAAGACTATATAAATCAATTAATTATAATTAAATTTAACTTCTCAAGATATATTTATATTATATACTCTTCAATCTACCAAAACTAGTCAATTAACTCTTATATTAATTATAACTAATTAATTTATTTTTTTATAGATTTACCTAAAAAATTAATTAGATTTTATAATTAGGATTGGAGATAGTAATAATTTCTTATTATTTTAAGTATACAAATTATTTTTAACTATTTTTCTTAATTTCTTAATCATTATGCTCCAATCAGTCCTAAATATAAGAGTTAGATAGGGAGTTTATTTTAGTTCTAAATATAAAACTTAAACTCACTTTTTCTCCGAAAATTATAATTTTCTCCCCAAAGTATCCCTATGGTTACACATGTTAAGGGGATTTGTCTTAAGAATAATTCAAATGTACATGATTAAATATGATATTTTAGAAAAATTAACATATAATCATTACAAATAACTAATTTAACTAATTTTTTTAATTTATAAAAATTAGTTAAATTGAACTTATATTAAGAATACGAGATAGTATAATATATATAATTGTTTTATATTAGCAACCGGAGTATTATGTACAACTCTCCAAACAAAAATTTGTCCAATATTTAAAAGAAGATAAATATTTATATACTCCAGAAGTGTCAAGTCATATGAGTTATGTCCAATTAAAAATACAACAACTCAATACATTTTAATCCTAATTAGCCGATGACTCATTTGAAACTATTTACATTTTATTTTTGTTTTTAAGTAAAAAAAATAAACCTCTTAATTTGGTTTGAATGAATTTTTATTTTTTAAAATTTAAATATTTATTTTTTTAAAAAATAAAATACTACCTCTAGTCCTTAATATAATATATACTTAACTAACTTTAGTAAATTAAAGAAATTAGTTAAATTAGTTATTTATAATTACTGTGCGTTAGTTTTCCTTAAATATCTTATTTTATCATGTGCATTTAAACTACATTTGATAGAAATATTTCTAATATCTGAAATTATATAGGGGTATTTTGGGAGAAAATTTATAATTTTAATAGATAAAGTGAATTTGGGTCTTATATTTAATATCAAAATATATTTCATATCTAACTCTTACATTTAGGAACGGAGGAAGTAAATCGTGAATTTTTTTAGATAAATCATCAGTTAAATTATTATATTTTACTTGGATAGAGTTTAGATGATATGTCACTCCTGAAATAAGTATTTCTCTTAAAAAATGCTCATGGCGATAAAGACATATGAGTATTTCTCTTAAAAGTATTTCATGAGCATGATCTTCCTAATTACATCTTCAAAATTAATGTTGGATTTTTCACGTCACTTTCCCCATGAATAAATTAATGGTAATTAAAATATTTAATTATCATTAATCAAATACGATATAGGTGCTATACCATTCTTTTTCATTAATAATTATTATAAACATTAATTTTTCCATAATAGCATACCCAAACAAGAACCATTAGTTTTTCCTTGTTTGTATTATTTTGGTTTAACTTATTTGAGAACTTCGCAAATAATGATAATTGAAGAGGAACTGGAATTGAAGAGGACTCATGCAAATCAAAACTCCAACAAGGATAAGGTTGCTTTGTTTTTCCTCAACAAGAAATTTTCCAAAACTTCAAAAGTTTTAATATTATTATCATTAATAATTACTTATCTTGTCTTTAATACAAAACATATTTAACTAATTTAATTATATTAAAAAATTAGTTAAATTAATTAATAAAATATATTTTTTTAAAGCACCTTAATTTTTTTCTTTAACTCCCTCCATCTCTTACTTGATTGTTATTAAAGGAGTATCACTAGAGGTAATTTAAAAAAAATAGATAAATATAAGAAATATATCTTATATTTAGGATCAAAAGTAACTCCTCAATTAAGTCCTATATTAAAGACTCTTAGAGTATTATAAATGTTAGGTTCCATAAGTCACTTCCCATATGAAGAGCTAAGATAGAGATCAAGTGTTTTGGGAATCACTTATTTTTCCGCATGCATTTCAAAACTCTGATAAGTAATAATAGCACCAACGTTAAACCCATTCAATCGAAACGTTTCATATATTGCTTCTAAAAACTGTCTTGCAAAATCAATATGAAAATATGAAGACCTTATTAAGATTCTAAGAAACAATACAAACAAGCAAATATTTTGTTCTGGTAGAAAATTAAAAGCTGAAAGGAGATAAATAAAAATATACATGTTCTCATGTAGTGCGATTTAGAAGCATACATATAACCAAGACTTTCCAAGGGAGGAAAGCATACGAATATTTTATTTTCCTTAAGAGTACCATAAGAATATTTATATTTAAAAAACATATTAACGTTGGTTGGAGAAGTATACATTTTGATTTATACATAATTTGAGCGGATTAAGGCACTCTTTATAGTTGCTATAATTTTTCTTTCACTTGTTAAAATCATTCATAATCTCAATGTTCTTTTCAAATAACTTTGAATTCACAGCGATCTTCCCCTCCATAACTGTAACAACTATACAACTTGGTCCCTCTAAAGTTGCATAGTTGTTAAATTTATAGGCGAGAAGATCACTGTACATTCATAGTTATTTGAAAAAAAAAATTGAGATTATGAATGATTTTAACAAGTGAAAGAAAAATTATAGCAACTATAAAGAGTGCCTTAATCCGCTCAAATTATGTGTAAGTCAAACTATATACTTCTCCGACCAACTTTAATGTTTTTTAATATAAATATCCTTATGGTACTCTTAAAGGGGAAAAAAGAATATATGCTTTTCTATGTGAGTTTCCCAAGTTTTTGTGTATTTATAAAAATATGACATTTAGTGAAAACACAATTCCTGCTCATAGCAAAATGACATTTGAGCAGGAATATCATGTCTTGAAATCAATTGCAAGTCTCGGAGTAGCTTCATCAAGATTGGGATAATTACTTGGCAACCGAATTCCCACCCATAACAAAAGGATGCTTGGATAATAGAAATGCAGAGTAGTAGATCACATGGTGTGGATTATAGTAATTCCAAAAACATTGCCACATCAATCTCATTTATTAGCTTTTACTCAAATGGTGCCACCTCAGTCTCATTGCTTAGGGTTTATTTTGTCGGGGTCACCCTAATCTTATACTTGAGGGTTTACTTGTCATCTAGGTCTCATGCTTGGGGATTTGCTCCATTAGTGTCATCTCAATCACACACTCAAGAGCTTGCTTGCCAAATATCATCTAGGTCTCACTCCTAATAATAAAAATTAACCATTAATAAAATGAAAAACATAGCATGACACAAGTACACCATATTAGATTATGCTAGTGTGTAGAATACTATGAATACAATTATTGACAATCAGTACAACACACATAATATATATGAACACCCTTTTCAAACTATTATCATGAAAAGCCCTACATGGTAAGATATATACTCAAAAGATTAATATGAGATATATTAAATTATCTGAAGCTAAAAGTAGTATATGTAGACATATAAGTTAAGAGAAACCACACACAAACAAATATAGATGCAGATGTAGGCAAAGATAAGGAAGAGCATAGATCGACTTCAGGTTATACTTCTTGTTGAACAAGGTGCCATATGTTGGAGTAGCAAGAAGAAAACTTACATTGCCTTACACTCTATGGAAGCTTAGTTTGTGGCATGCATTGTAGCAATGCAAGAGGTTTTGTGGCTAAAAATATTCATAAAATATCTTGAATTTGGAAATGAGAGTACCAATATGGTATTAGTGCTCTATGACAATATTGCAGTTATAGCCAAAGACTCCAAGTATCATAGCAAGACCAATCATATTGTCATAAAGTATGCAATGTCCATCATGTCGTACAAGTTAGAAAGGTTGTCTCTCTCAAACGAGCAACCACTTTTGACGGTTAGGTGATGTGTACATAGATGAGACATTTGTGTTCACTAGTAAAGCAGCAAAGAGTGCTGATATGATAGAGAAGAAACAAAAACTATATGTCACATCGACCAAAGGGTAGCAAGTCAAGATGAGATCCATATATATAAAATTGGATTGAACTAAGGAAATCTACTTCCATGATGCCTGTTGCAAGATAACAAGTCCTTCAATGTTAACGTCATATGAGATAAGTATAGTTGAAGAGTTTGGGTCTAGATAATAAGAATGTCTAAACTTAAGTTTATACGGTATTAATGATAAATGCAAAATAACATACACTCTTATAGTATAAGAGTAACACCGTAGCATGTGATTCATACCACATGTGTAGAAAAATCGCACAAGGTAACCAAGTAAAAGATCCGTGTTTCATTACTCTGTGAGCCCCAGGAAGGCACAATCCTTCCATTGGTGTTCTTTGATTTTGATAATCTCATGGAGGTAGGTTTCAACGACTGCTACTTTAGCACATATCATACGATCATGATAGATACGATTTAAGAAGTTACACTAGGAAAACAGTTGATATACATCAAAGTGATATATGGGCGAAAAGAAGATTACCTACAATATACACACATATGCTAGTGTATGTAACATGTCCCTTATGATATTTCATTTTCATAAGTATGGATATTAGGCTTAAAAGAAAGGCAATCTGAGTCAAATATTGATTCTAGAGGGATTAGATTAGGCATAAAAAAGTGTATATTGGTAAATATTGGACATCTGAAGCATATTACTGAATTCAAGTTACATGATGGAGGCTGCCTTATGCTGGTCCTGCATGTAAAAGGGATTTCTAGTATAGGAGGCTAAGCAGAGACGTCATGCCCACGCGGTCACAATAAAACACTTAGTATGAAAGAAATAAGAGAAAGAGGTTAGGCCGATGGTATCAAATCTACTAAGTGTGAGCGGGAGATATTAGAATTTGGGCTCAAATCCATCCTTGGTAGATTAGGCCTAAGCCTATTTAATATAAGGTTTAGGTGATAATAACCAAAATTCTGGGTTGTTATCCATGATTTCCCCTTTTGTTCAAATTTTGAATTTTTTACATGTGATAAGATAGCATAATTCATGATAGGGAGACCAATTTTTTTATAATCCGACATATTCTCTCCTCCTGGTATGTTTCCCTTTGCTCTCTCTCTTTTTTGGAGTACATTTGCTATGTACGAATACCCAGGTCCATTGAGGTAACTGGTTTATCATGTGGCTGTTAGAGAAACTGGTCTACATCTCAGGTATGCCTAAATTCCTTCACTAAAAGCAGTAAATATAGACATATAAGTCAAGAGAAACCACACAGACAAATATAGATTAGGTGCTATAATTGTTATACTCATTTAGAACAATAGGAATATCAAGGATGGGATCAATTGCGGAGCTCGATCAACCTCATCAGGACTGGGATAACTAAGTGACAGTTCCATCTATGGAAAAAAGGAAGCAGTAGACATTTAGTTAAAACGAATTCCCACTTACATCTTTTCCTGTCGTGTTTCATGCCCAAAGGGTATTGGAGTCTTTACACTTTTTAAATATATCAGGAAATCAATTAAGAACCTAAAGGATTTACTTTACATTTTGGAATTTATTAGGACTTCAGTTTAATAAAATCATAGGAACTAAATTATCATTTTCCGTTAATTTTAATGAATAATACTCCTATAGTTTTTAATATAGAATATATTTAACTAATTTGATTAGAGTAAAGAAATTAGTTAATATAAGGTGTATTTTTTAAAACATCATAATCTCTCTCAACTCCCTCCTCCCTCTCCTATTTGATTATTATTGAAAAGTTAATAAATATAGCAAATAAATTTATATTTAGGACTAAGATTAACTTCTTAATTAAATTATATATTAAGGACAATAGGAGTAGATCATTAATTACATGTAAAGTTGACTTTGTCCAAAGTTTCTAAACTCAACGAATATATGGATTAACCATTTTGGCCATGTTTGGATGAAAACAAAAGTGGGAAAAAGAGAAGGAGAAATATTAGAAGGAATTTTTTTTAAAATAATAAAAAAATTACTATTTTTTAAAGTTTTCGTCTTAATATTTTTTTTTTTCTAATTTTCTTTTCATTAGAGCTACACCCCTACAACACTATCAAACAGGAACACCTATAACTACTACATTGGGATTCATCATAACAGATGTTATCAGCTTCAAAGTTGTATTTTTTTTCAATTATATTTCAATAATTATTCTAATATTTTTATAAAGTTTCACCAACTCTGTTTACCTTACTCTTTATTTCCAGCCGAAATACAATAACATCAACTGCATTTTATTCCCGTAAAATGCATCTGAAACTTACCGAAATTCTCAAAAAGACGAGCTTATATTAATATTTATTGGAAAAAATAAAATTGTTCATTACATTAAATTAAAATGATGTATAAATAAGAAAATTTAATAATACATCCAAAATATAAGTTTTTACATTAGGAGACAGACAATATTATTGAACCCATCAACGCAATATATGATAATATAAGAAATGGCAGACAATCACACGGACTAACTAATGTTCTCAAACCATAATTTCGCAAAAAAAATATTAATAATTCTCGAGAAAGATTAAAACCAACAAAAACCCCGGAAATCAAGCTCTCAATCTTAAAAACAAAAAGAAGAAGAAGAAGCACAAATTGAGAGGAGAAGGGAGTAGATCATACAATGAAAGATGCCAACTAAACCATAAAAAAATGAACAAGGAAAAAATTTGTCTGCAAATTCCGAAAAGGATCCTTCATACCTGGTTTAAGTGAAGAAATTGAACATTATTAAAAAATAGTAATGGGATTAGAGATGCTGGAACATCTGCGAAAAATAAATGTTCAGTCCAATGTCAATTGTCAAATCCACAACAATTAGTCAATTAAATGGACTTCATATGTGCATTTTGTTCCATTATTTTAACATTTTAGGGAATTTTCACCGAATCTGAAACATCCTCCTTTATATCTCTCAAAGTACTTTTGCTATAGCTCTCTTGAAGTGGATTATATTTCTCTTGCCGAAAATCCTGGTAGAAAATAACTGTACTGATTCGGTAATTCCCCATGAGAACTACCATTCTACGCAAGTACCCAGGAAAGACTGGATGAACCGGCTAGGTCCACTCACTTCCAGCCTCCTTAGACAGCACCTACGTACACAGTACTTTATATAGTCTGCTAGCACAACGGTATTTTTTAACAAATATCTTTAAGTCTTAACCTTAAAACCTTGACCTTAATTTTGAACTTTAACCTTACTCAATTGGAACTCTTTTAGAACATTGAAATACCTCTTAACCTCAAAAACATGAATTTCCAAGTGTTGGGCTTACGGTTACTGTTCACTGCCACTATTCACAGGGTAATTCCAGATTACAACCTGAACTTTGGAAATTCATAAATAAATCTAGAAAAATCATTTTAAGGTGATTCCGATTTCTAATGACATCTATTTCATTTAAATTTGAGATAAAAATATGAAAATAAGATCTTCTTGTCCAGATCAAATCAGTTTATTCATTAAATTTTACTGTTCATTTGGTAAATCTGGAAGTTCCAGTTTCTTTGCCCCATTTTCAAAAATTCATTTCTCCTTGTATACTTATCCAATTGAGTTTAATTACATATGGATTTAAAGCTCCATATGTCTACTTTAATCTCACAAAATTTTGAGGAAAAAATCATTCGTTTACTATATGAAATTAGCGCATGAACCTCACTGCCTCTGAGTAGTCGTTTTACCTTATTCCAGATTTCAACTCCTAACTTTGAAAAATCATAACAATTCGACTTCTTAACCAAATGAGACGTTCTTGGTGTCCATTTAAAGCTATAGATATTAGCTATGTTCATGCCAAATTTCATATGAAAAATCATCATATAAGTCAATCAAAATACCGATGGAAGTACACTACCTCAGATTGGATTTATGAGTAGCATGCATCATACAAACCAAAACATCATCTTGTAATTAAAGTGCACACTATTTAAATTATGTACATTCATCCATCAACATTTACCCTCTTGCCTTGAGAAGATCCAGCACCTAGAGCATGTTTAATTATATGGAAGGAATGAGATTTCATGGAAATCCCAATAGCAAGTAATATAAACTATAAGGTTATGCATGTTTGATTGAATGCCTAACATGTTATCATGCAATGGGAGCTAATTCATGCTTATACATAAGCAATTCTAATATGCATATTGTCATGACATATATTGCAAGGAGTATCACATACTCATATCACATCATCATCATCATCACACAACATTCCATGCTCAACCAAACCTTCATGCATAACAAGTAAGCAAAACAATCAAAGCACATAAGTTTATAGTTAGATATTCTTGCTACCTCTTGTAGATCCTTGTTCCTTTCCTTCTTGTAATGGTCTTTCCTTGCCACAAATGTCAAAACCTAGGCATTACAAGATAATTACCAAATTATAACTCCATTCCAAACAAAATCCAAGTCTAGTTTCAATAAGCTCCCTTTTTCCAAAAATTCCCATTTTGGTTCCAATGCTTCCCATATTTGTTCCTCCACTTTACCCCTACACAAAATCTCATTTTAAGACCATTGGAAGCATCAAAATTATGAAATTCAAATCACTGTTCACGCGAGTGAACAGTACCCGTGAGGAATTTTCAACATTATAACCTTTAATTCCAATGGTTTCCAAGGTTTAAAACCTTTCCAATCCTACACAAAATCATCATATAAACTCAATGGAAGTATTAAATCATTGAAATTCCATTTTCTTCTATCATGAACAGTGCATGAACAGTGCAAACCGAAATGGTAAAGTGAAGAGCATCAACTCACCTTACTTGCTCTTTCAAGACCCTTGCTTCTTCCTTGCTTTCTTCCACTTTCTTTCTCTAGAACTCACTTCTCTCTCTAAAGGAGCTCTTGGGTGTGAAGAATGAATGGAAAGGGGGGTATTTATAGCAAAAGTCATGTGCCATTTGAAGGCCAAGATCACTTTGGAAACTATTTGATCTAATGGTTAAAGGTTTGATCTTGGAATGTCTTTTCACTTTTCACTCAAGACCTTACCACCATGACATCACTAGCATGGCCTCCCTTGGTACACCTAACCCTTCCTCTTTTTGGGTGCCATTCTTGTGTCCTTGTGGGTCCCACCATGTGCAACACCTAATTCTTACTTTATTCTCTTTTTCTTTCTTTTCAAAAATCCATAAATTATTTATTATTTGGACTCGGGCTCCAAGATAACTTTTGGGCCTTATTGGGCTGGCCTAGGACGAAATGTTGGGCCTTTTTTAGGTCCAATAGCTAACTGGCCCAAATCCCAATGTACTTTCCTCATACCGATATCCGTAAATTACCCTGATCTTAGCATAAATGCTAAACACCTCTTTTAATTGTTCTAATATTTTTAGAAATTCATTCTAATATAAAATGAATTCTCTACAAAGTTTCATAATTTTCTGAGACCCAGAAGTCCTGTTAAAAATTACATATGTTTCCTTTAACCCTTTATCGGTGCCCTTTTTCACCGTAAATTCCATAATTAATTCTACAGGACTCCTTTTTGACTTCTGTCAACTCCATAAATTCTCATATTAATTATAATAATTTACTATCAAATTTCCTCTGATATCCATCCATTGTGTGAAATGACCAAAATGCCCTCCATTTACTTCTAGTTTCTTAGGGCATCACAGTGGCATTTTCGTAATTTTGCACTTTGGCTCTTAGACTTTCTTCCTCTTCCAATTAATCATTTTCTTTACATAAATATGGCCACATCTTTTCATAAAAATCTCATATATTTTATTCAACCTGTACATACAACTTAGTACAGAAATTTTAGGATGTTACATTTCTCTCCCCCTTAAAATAAATTTCGTCCTCGAAATTTACTTAGTACCTTAGTCAACAATCTTAAATGTACATCCTCTTTAAATCTCTTTCTGCTTTATGACTAAGAATCGGGGTATCCATCTCTTATCTTTTATCTTATTATCTAGCAGAGTACTTTCAATATCTGCTTCATGTCCTTGCTTGAGAGAGAATTTTTCATATCATTAGATGTTCTCATCATCGTTAATCACTTAACATCATACAGAGAGAGGATTTATGTAACTATCCATTCTTTACTTTTTCTACTAAATAGGAACACATACTCTATCATGCATAATGCCTGGCCCTCAAATTGCAGGACTGCATACCTGCTCATAAATGTGAAGCTCTAACATCGGAGCTCAAGCATATTTACAAACATAACATAATGCCTGGCATTTTATGCAAGGAGTGAAAGTTCTCATCTCTATCTCTAGCATAACATTTGTCATCTTATCCCTTTTTCAATAAGGGGCCTCTCTATTTGGTCAAAAAAATGCACATTTCTCATTGCATTCCACTTTACACAGTTATCATAGTGTATCTCATTACATACTTCTTATGTTGTATCATAGCATATCTAGCCAGGTCTAGCTATATCATGGCGTATCTTACTCCTTAACATCTTGGTGTAACTCCGGGGTCTATCTTACTTTAACTTTTCACTTTTCTTACCTTGTCCATCTATACCAACTTCTGTGACAACTGGACCCTTTTTCATTACTCTTTCTTAGACTACTCATGCCTAAACATCTTTCTGGATGAAGGCTACATTACTCTGCTAAGCCTTAGCATTCTCTATCTCATAGAACTACTGGGTTCTATCTTTACTTTAGACATTCTTCTCTAGGTCTCTCTAGCCTTTTAATCTTTTTATCCTCACCTGGAGGATTTATATGCTCATACTTTTTTGTTCTCAAAACATATGGGGTTCTCTTCTTTGTTTCTCAGGCATACTTCTATAAAACTTTTGAATATCAGCACTCAAACTTTAACTTGGACTCCGTCTTTGTTTAAAGAAAACTAAGTTTAGTCTGTATAATATAGGTTATCTGAGGAAAATTATTATAAATAATTTTTCTGGATGAGTTTATCAACTAGTGAAGCTTCCTTACCTTAACTTCGTCTTTGGCATTCATCTTCCCAAAGAGATACTATATTGTACTCATATCTCATGGCTCATTACTTTCCTTAGGCTAGGTCTAACTGCGACCTCGGGATCTAACTGCGATCAACCGTCAGCCTCTTCAGAATCTAACTGCGACTCTGGAATTGTTAGGATCTAACTGCGACCCTGGAGCCATGCTAGGATCTAACTGTGACCCTCCAGAATCTAACTGCGATTCTGTATATCTCTCGAAGATCTTAAACCAACAGACTAAGTTATAGGGTTCACCGCTTCTACTTGTTGATAACTCAATAAAAATTTAAAAATATTATGTTCAGTAGCCCATATTATTTCCCAAGACTTTACTTACTTCCTCTCTTACTCAGGAGTTCCTTCTCATCTTTCTCTTACTGTGGCTTACCATGCCTTGTGCAATCATGGTTTAACCACCTCCATTGCATTCTGCTGCTATGGCCTCATCATAACTTCTCATGTAAATCTGTGCTCTAACTACGAGCCATTTGAACTATGCTCTAACTACGAGCAGACTGTATCAGATCCAACTCTTATCTGAAGAGTGATCTGTACTCATCTAAATCTAGTCTCTATCTCAGAGTCATCTGTTTCAAATCTAACTCTTTCTGTATACCATTCCTTTCAATAGAAATGGCTCTGAGTACTGCATTCGCAAGCCTATAGAAAAACCTGAATCACCCCAATCATAAATCATATCAGAATATCATATCATAACTTATCGTCCCATAAACTGAGACTATCTATCATCCTCAATACATTCCTTATTGCATATCATATGGTATGGGAGCAACATAATTTTCTCATAACTTCCTCACCATATATACTCTACCCTGCATATACTGCAAAATGGGAGTATTCATCATGGCATACTCTAACATGCATGTCATTATATGACCACTGCAAGGAGATGCAACTATTTATCATCATAATTTGCTCAACCATCAATCAGACATTGTAATAAACTAAGTAAGCCTCAAAACATATTTCCTTTATCATATTGCCTATCATATCCTGATCATTCATCCTGAAACATCTATCTATTTCACTTAGGCTGCCATGCTACCCTTTTATCAGGGTATAGACTCGACCCTTCTATCGAATAGGGGAGTTACTTTATCTTTAAAATTGTGGCTACCTTTCTCTGTCTAGGCATTATACATTTCTGCTTCTAATCGTGTATACATCTACCGCTCTATTGAACTTCCATGACTACCCGAGAAATCCTTTGTAGCATGAAATCCAATCCGTAAATTAACTCTTTAATTATTCAACTCTCTCTGTTCATATATATGAACTTGGCTAAACATTCATCAAAAGGGTTTCTCTTTCTCTATTTAACCTTTAGCCTCACGCTCATCTCTATTTAACTGAGAGGAATACTTTTCATAAACTTTACTCAAGGAATACTTCCCAGGTGAGCGGACCAGTCTCTATTTCTCTAGAGTAACATTGGTGTCTTTCTACTATCTCTTAACTCTTTTCACGCGTATACATCAGTCTCAGTCTACTCTTGACTAGACTATAGTTTCTTCCTGGTCTTTTTCTTGATTCTAACCAACTTAGATCACATAAATCTCATTCATCATCTAGCACCATTACTTATGTTCTCTAACAGCTCAGCACCATTCCACATAGATATTGTCCGCTTTCCCCTTAGGCAGGCCCCAGGCCCACATGAGGTCATAGTTTCATTCTCCAGGCACATGAGGACTTTAACCCCTTAGGCACCCAAAACGCGTCCTCCGGGTATCAAAGTACACAGCGGAAGATATTATACCGACATGAGGCCACTGCCCCTTAGGCCAGGTTTTGTTCCCCAGCACTGCCTGCCTACCCACTCGTGCCTGCCTACCCCTTCGGGGCGCTTGGTGACGAGAGGCGCTTGGTGAGTACTGGAAACGCGTCCTTGAGGGAGAGGTATCTACACCCTTATAAGGCATGCTTCGTTCACCTCCCCAACTGATGTTGGACTAATATCCTGTTTCAGGAACTTTGACTTTAGAGAACTTGAAGCCATATGTTAAGCTCATTTCTTGCGCAAGCCTTATCCTAACTTTTGATTCTTTTATTCATCAAAGATTAACTGAACCAAATCTTTCCAAATGTAGATCTACTCTTGATAGTCACATAGAGGATCTACTTCTAAACATCATCTTAGACTAGCATGTATCTCTATTTCTCATACTGTTCCGCTTGCCTACATCATGTGCTAAACCTCTAACTGATAAACTTCAATGAGGCTGTCATCTTCATTCATCATCAGGTCCCTGCGTATCTTCATCGTGACCTGAGTATGAACTAGGTGCAACGCATCCATAAACTTTAGTTGTGAGAATCTCATTCTACTTGTCATACCTGGACAGCTCTACATTCTTTAGTCACGACCTCGGGTCACCTTTCGTCATGGCCTAACTTCTCGAGGACTTCTAGCTGTGTTCCAAACTATTTTACATCCGACCTGGATCTAACTTGCTTTAAACATTCCCTTATAATGTTCTTGTCTAGTCTTTACCCTAGTAATGGCCGATCCTTACACATCAGTTGTGAACCATTTGCCAAAAGCTCACTTAGCTTTACATGCCACGTAGGGTATATGGCAATATCTGGCTTATGGCCATCTCATATCATGCTACTAACATAAAAACTTAATCCAGGTCAATGCCCTCTATCACATCTCTATTTATCATCCTTGCTACGGCATTGAAGAACTGCAGCTAAACTGACTGCTCTTGATTTCTACTTCCTTCCATCCCTTAACCTAAACTAAGTAGTTTACTTCCCACAGCCTTTCTTGAGACTAGTATAGTCACATTGTCTATCTTTCATAAAGAAGCTGGGGTGGATTAGGGCCAAGAACATCCCTTTAATCTTTATCTATAACCTCATATATTCCTGGACTGGGATAATAGGAATGGATGTCACAGATTATAAATGGTTCTTAAGCTACTCATATCAAACTTATCCTCAAACTCTAGTAGAGGAGGAATAATATCTAGCCTACTTATAATCCGGTATCAGTTCTCAGCTTCCTCAGCCGTAATCTGTCCTCTTATCGAAGGAAGATAGCTTATATCAGGGTTAGAGAGCACTCTATCAAACTCATCCTGTACATAATTACTAGACCCATCATTATCTAGTGTAGCATTATCTGATGCATACACAACATCTGACTGAATTTCTCATAATCTCCAGACTATAAATCTGAGTCTACAAAAATATGCATGGGGTACTTTACTATAAACCTTCCTGATTGAGTCCCTTATGATGTTATCTGAACTCTCTTCACTACCTGAAGAGTCAAAGTCTGGGTGTACCTCATCTTTATACAACATTACAGGTTGGGGGTCTCACTGATTAACTGATATTTTAAGCTTAACTTTATGAATCCCTATGTCTACTACTCCAACATTTACTCTGTGTTTTGCGACCAAAAGTCTTCTCTCATCGTGACTTATGACTTAACTTGTCGCAACTTGGACATCTAGCATGCTCACTATAGAATCTGGTCACAACACGATACCTCAAGCTACTCTTATAGCTTCCTTAGTAGTGAATTGATCAGCTTCTATCTCTATCCATAGAGGAAACTGCTTCTTAAACATTATTCTGCTTAGTCCAGCCACATTATTTTAATAAACATGAGACCTCGGCTGTATCGGCTGACTAAGATTAGCCCATCGTAATTATATCTTTTGTAAGACTGTAAAGCTCGGGGTACAGTCTCATTCATCTGGGTGTCACTGTTTTCTATCTAAACCTTTCCAAGTAGTGAACACCATCCCTATATCATACTCTAGGGAGAGAACCATTCAAATTTCTCATTTGTCTAAGGGATCAGTCTAACTAAACCAGAGCATCACTGAGCCAGAACCTTCTGTTCTGTGCCAGAATCTTATGCTCTGAGCCAGAACCCTTTGTTCTGTGCTAACTTTATTTTGTACTAACGCTAGAAATCATCTATTCAGAGCATTTCCTAAGCCAGAATCCTTTGCTCTGATACCAAAATGAAACATCCTCCTTTATATCTCTCAAAGTACTCTTGCTATAGCTCTCTTGAAGTGGATTATATTTCTCTTGCCGAAAATCCTGGTAGAAAATAACTGTACTGATTCGGTAATTCCCCATGAGAACTACCATTACCATTCTACGCAAGTACACAGGAAAGACTGGATGAACCGGCTAGGTCCACTCACTTCCAGCCTCCTTATACAGCACCTACGTACACAGTACTTTGTATAGTCTGCTAGCACAACGGTATTTTCTAACAAATATCTTTAAGTCTTAACCTTAAAACCTTGACCTTAATTTTGAACTTTAACCTTACTCAATTGGAACTCTTTTAGAACATTGAAATACCTCTTAACCTCAAAAACATGAATTTCCAAGTGTTGGGCTTACGGTTACTGTTCACTGCCACTATTCACAGGGTAATTCCAGATTATAACCTGAACTTTGGAAATTCATAACTAAATCTAGAAAAATCATTTTAAGGTGATTCCGATTTCTAATGACAGCTATTTCATTTAAATTTGAGATAAAAATATGAAAATAAGATCTTCTTGTCCAGATCAAATCAGTTTATTCATTAAACTTTACTGTTCATTTGGTAAATCTGGAAGTTCCAGTTTCTTTGCCCCATTTTCAAAAATTCATTTCTCCTTGTATACTTATCCAATTGAGTTGAATTACATATGGATTTAAAGCTCCATATGTCTACTTTAATCTCACAAAATTTTGAGGAAAAAATCATTCGTTTACTATATGAAATTAGCGCATGAACCTCACTGCCTCTGAGTAGTCGTTTTACCTTATTCCAGATTTCAACTCCTAACTTTGAAAAATCATAACAATTCGACTTCTTAACCAAATGAGGCGTTCTTGGTGTCCATTTAAAGCTATAGATATTATCTATGTTCATGCCAAATTTCATATGACAAATCATCATATAAGTCAATCAAAATACCGATGGAAGTACACTACCTCAGATTGGATTTATGAGTAGCATGCATCATACAAACCAAAACATCATCTTGTAATTAAAGTGCACACTATTTAAATTATGTACATTCATCCATCAACATTTACCCTCTTGCCTTGAGAAGATCCAGCACCTAGAGCATGTTTAATTATATGGAAGGAATGAGATTTCATGGAAATCCCAATAGCAAGTAATATAAACTATAAGGTTATGCATGTTTGATTGAATGCCTAACATGTTATCATGCAATGGGAGCTAATTCATGCTTATACATAAGCAATTCTAATATGCATATTGTCATGACATATATTGCAAGGAGTATCACATACTCATATCACATCATCATCATCATCACACAACATTCCATGCTCAACCAAACCTTCATGCATAACAAGTAAGCAAAACAATCAAAGCACATAAGTTTATAGTTAGATATTCTTGCTACCTCTTGTAGATCCTTGTTCCTTTCCTTCTTGTAATGGTCTTTCCTTGCCACAAATGTCAAAACCTAGGCATTACAAGATAATTACCAAATTATAACTCCATTCCAAACAAAATCCAAGTCTAGTTTCAATAAGCTCCCTTTTTCCAAAAATTCCCATTTTGGTTCCAATGCTTCCCATATTTGTTCCTCCACTTTACCCCTACACAAAATCTCATTTTAAGACCATTGGAAGCATCAAAATTATGAAATTCAAATCACTGTTCACGCGAGTGAACAGTACCCGTGAGGAATTTTCAACATTATAACCTTTAATTCCAATGGTTTCCAAGGTTTAAAACCTTTCCAATCCTACACAAAATCATCATATAAACTCAATGGAAGTATTAAATCATTGAAATTCCATTTTCTTCTATCATGAACAGTGCATGAACAGTGCAAACCGAAATGGTAAAGTGAAGAGCATCAACTCACCTTACTTGCTCTTTCAAGACCCTTGCTTCTTCCTTGCTTTCTTCCACTTTCTTTCTCTAGAACTCACTTCTCTCTCTAAAGGAGCTCTTGGGTGTGAAGAATGAATGGAAAGGGGGGTATTTATAGCAAAAGTCATGTGCCATTTGAAGGCCAAGATCACTTTGGAAACTATTTGATCTAATGGTTAAAGGTTTGATCTTGGAATGTCTTTTCACTTTTCACTCAAGACCTTACCACCATGACATCACTAGCATGGCCTCCCTTGGTACACCTAACCCTTCCTCTTTTTGGGTGCCATTCTTGTGTCCTTGTGGGTCCCACCATGTGCAACACCTAATTCTTACTTTATTCTCTTTTTCTTTCTTTTCAAAAATCCATAAATTATTTATTATTTGGACTTGGGCTCCAAGATAACTTTTGGGCCTTATTGGGCTGGCCTAGGACGAAATGTTGGGCCTTTTTTAGGTCCAATAGCTAACTGGCCCAAATCCCAATGTACTTTCCTCATACCGATATCCGTAAATTACCCTGATCTTAGCATAAATGCTAAACACCTCTTTTAATTGTTCTAACATTTTTAGAAATTCATTCTAATATAAAATGAATTCTCTACAAAGTTTCATAATTTTCTGAGACCCAGAAGTCCTGTTAAAAATTACATATGTTTCCTTTAACCCTTTATCGGTGCCCTTTTTCACCGTAAATTCCATAATTAATTCTACAGGACTCCTTTTTGACTTCTGTCAACTCCATAAATTCTCATATTAATTATAATAATTTACTATCAAATTTCCTCTGATATCCATCCATTGTGTGAAATGACCAAAATGCCCTCCATTTACTTCTAGTTTCTTAGGGCATCACAGTGGCATTTTCGTAATTTTGCACTTTGGCTCTTAGACTTTCTTCCTCTTCCAATTAATCATTTTCTTTACATAAATATGGCCACATCTTTTCATAAAAATCTCATATATTTTATTCAACCTGTACATACAACTTAGTACAGAAATTTTAGGATGTTACAGAATCTATATACCTTACTTTTTATTTCCATTCAAAATAAAGTACCATACATCACTTCCACTTTCTGACACTCACCAAAATTTTCAACAAAATGTAGTTATATATATATTTATTTATTGAAAAGAAATACAAGTGGTTCATAACATTAAAATAAAACAACGCGTATATATGTATAAGACAATGTAAAGATTCAGCTAAAATAGAAGTTTATCTATGGCCAATGGAGAAACAACGCAATTACATGATAAATGAAAAAAAAAGACAATTAAAAGAACACGTGATGGGAAAACAGATCATATTATCGATGAACATAGTCATTGAAGTTCATTATATTAATAACACTACCGGTCTAGAATATAAGAATATTATTACTTGTTTATAAATAAATAACAATTACATAAAACTTAATACAAATAGTGAGTTGAGTATATTATTACCTCAAATGTTGGAAATGCATGATGAAAATGCATGAGACATAAATGGTTCGGTACCGCCCAGAGGGATAGAGGACAAGGAGACCCGGATAACAGTCCCGGCCATTTCATAGAGGCCACACAGCCTCACCATATGTCGCGGCAAGAGTCTCCCTTAAGTGATAGGCCCTATCCATAATTTCAAAAAAAAAAAAAGTATGATAGTCTCCCTTAACAACGCACAATGGCACAAATCAAGCGTTCAATCTAATTAGCTAAGCACAAACTGAGAGCAAAGAAGAGTCAACTGGGCAATGCCGACTAAACCATAAAAAAATGAAAAATATTTACCTAGAAGAAATAGAAAAAGAATAATGTTAAAAAAATGAAATGAAATTCACAACTATTACCTCAAGCCAATTAATCGAAGAAATCACGGCTGAGAACACGGTATAAGACGCCTCATAACCGGCAAAGCGTAACCCAGCCAGGATCCTCATCACTTTCTCGTGTTATCTTGCTTTTGCCATTTCCATTTGAACTGTGGAAGCACAGCAAATAAGATGATGAGTCTGTTTAGTTTAGTTTTTAGAGAAAAGCTTATAAAAAAAAAATAATTCTAGAGAATAACTTCTGGAGAAATTTTTTTGGGAAAAAAAAATGATTATAAAAAAATAAGTGTTTAGATAATTATTACTAGAATGACTTTTGTGATTGATAAATTACTAAAAGGGTATGACATAAAATAATAATTACATAAAATAAAATTTTAAATTTGTATTTTATGTTTGATATTAAAATAATAAATAATATACATACATATACATATATTTAATTTATTGGGTAATTAATAATTTATAAAGTGTTTATAAGAACAATAGGAATAAAATTTTAGCTTGTTCATATTTAATAACTTCATCATTTAATTAATACACAGCTTTGTCTTGTGCATAAAATTGTAAGAATAAAATTCTACAATTAATTTCATTATTTTTCAAACTTCATAATTTAGTAATTTCTTAACCGTTGTGTTTGTAATTTGTGTTTGCTTTTATGACATTGGATAAAGGAAGAATTATCCACAAAACCACAGTTAAAAAGGTTTACAAGCTGAGGAACGAGTTAGCATGTTGAAACTTGACGCAATATGTTCTAATTTTATATTTCCTTGTACATAATTTTTAATTTAATTTTATATATTTTGATTAATGTAAGTAACTAAAGGAAGTAAAATTAGTTACAATGTAGTAATTTTATATATTATTGATGGAAATATCAAGTCAAAAATCGTACGAAAGCATATGTACTAAAGATGACTATTGGACTTATCTATACTCAATAATTTTATCTCTAATTTGATCACTAAATAATCCATTGCATGTGAAGATCCTATAGAAGAACGTAGCTGTGAAGGCTCTTCATCATCTTCCTCATCATCGTATTGTGAATCATGAAGGGGTTGTCCTTCTTCTGCAAAATCATGATAAAAAATAGAAGTTCTTCTTATAAAATTATGTATAGCCATTGTTGCGCAAACAATTTTGACTTGAGTTGGGCAGTCATAGTTGCGCATTTCGCATATAATTCTAAACTTATTTTTCTATACCCTAAAAGTTCTTTCTATTGTGCATCTTAAACTTGAATGAGCAAAGTTGAAAACTTCGTCAGTGGTATGTTGTCTGCTAGTTGTTATACAAAAATACCTAGATAGTAACGTGCATGTCTGTACAGACCAAGATATCTGTCCAGTGTTAGATAGCTTACCTGAATCAAAGAGTTGAGCACTATCATAATATTTGTAGTAAAGGAAAAACATAAATAATTTAAGCAACGAATAGGCATACCTTGAGGTGGATAGGAGAAGTTCATGGAAGAAGTTGTCAATGCATGATTGAATATGCGAGCATCATGAGCATTACATTCCCTCCAAACAAGACAAAGGTGAAGTACATGTCCAAATCACAAACTATCATGACATTTTGTGATGTGTATCCTAGCTTATTGCTTTGTAGGGACAACACAAGGAATATGTATGCCATCAATTTCTCCGATTGCATTTTTAAAAAATAGCCAATATCACCAGTCTTGACTAATTTTGGTGTTAATATTCCTAAACTTAGGATCTATTAGTTTGATGTTCTCTATTGCAAGTCCACAACATGCTCGTAAGACCTCATTAAAGTGTCTGGTAATCATCTCGTCGAGTGTTGAAACCTTTCTTGCACTTGTCTACTAGTTTCCATATGTGCAACCATCCATAAAAACATTGCTATCTTTTCCTGTATTCCCGTTCGATTCCCTTCCTTGAGGCCATGATGTTGCAATGCAAGACATAGATATAGGAATAAGCTCAGATACATTCAGAACTATTCGTAGCAACGAATTCATTCACCATTTAAAATTTCATTTACCCATTGTGAACCTGTATTTTCACTTGTACGCACAGACTCCTTACACATATTCAGTCCTGTATAAGCTCCAATCAAAATAGCAATTTCTTTATTCGTGTCTTGACCTTGCTCCCTGCTTTCTTGTGAACTCGTTGGGTGGTCCATTTCTATCAAAGAATATGTTGCAAAATTAAATAATCGTCCTTGAAAATTACTATTGAACAAAATGGCTAACTAATGTTCATACATATGAAAGCAAATTTAAACATTCAACTAGACATTTAACAATGAAATAAATAGTTCAAACTAAATGCATCCTCCCCCATAATAAAGCCAATGAAAAAATTCCACAACTAGTTGCAGGTCATCCTTAAGTGACCAATATATCTCTCTGTTCTCGAGAGTTCTCTAGACTTCTGTGCAGCGCATGAAGAAATCAATATTCTCCCTAACTTGTTGAATAGTGCAGAGGTGAGTCAGGACTATGCTGAATGATGGAAAAGCAGCCCACGCTTGTTTTGCTTCTTTGTTTGCATGTTTCATAGATGACCTCCGTATTCAAACCAGATCAGTCAGTGCTTCTGCTATGACATTGGAGGTAGGTCCTTTTGCCTTCTCCTCCCCGCCCGCCCGCCCGCGTGCCTTCTTAACCCTTAGTGTGCTACTTGCAGATATTGGTGCCTTCTCTTTGACACTTGCACTGCCACTACCACCTTGGGATGAGATGAACATCACCCTGTGAATTCCCCATTGACCCCAGTTGGGTTTACTGTGACGTCATTAGAAATCGGATCCTTCTTCAAGATTAACACCTTCATCATCATTGTCATATACGTGTTCATGCCCTGGTTCAGGTGTCGTTCTTGAAGGTGCCTAATTGCAATACTCCGTGGCAGCCATATTGTTGAACAAACAGTTTAACTCTTCAGACTGCAGCCCTTTGAATATGAATTTCTTGATAGTCGGATTTACCTGCGCAAACGAAAACTGTCAGAGGTCATAAAATGTTTTTTCCAATTTAGTTGAAAAAGCATGAAATATATGATAAGAAACATCATACCAATTTCATCTTCTCCTACCATTCATCTTCTGCCACTATTACCCCCTTATCCTCATCCCACCCCAACCCTGTCTCTGAACTTCTTAATTTGTTCCATGTTTGTCATTCCTTTTGCAACGTGTCATACTATTTTTTAACTGTATCTTTGAGTAGTTCCTTCCAGTGCAAGTATTAAGTCTGTGCTCAATCAGTTTCCATGCAACCCTAGTCATACTACCCTATTTTCTTTCACCTTGTTGAACTTGTTACAGACACAAGTAAATAAATAACTTACTTGTCTAACTATCCCAGGATGCTTTTGATTTGCTCATGGTGCTATAAAGACATGGCAACTAACTATCAGATGTTCAAACAACCGGGGATTGGCTTCCCCACAATATTTTTATGATAAACAAATGTAAAATCATTAAATATCAAGCAAGTCAACACTTAAACAAATACCACATACACAATAATAACAGAACAACAAAACCAGAACCAAAATTGTGCAAGCAATAAACAGACAAACACAGGCAAACATATACATGTAATTATGAGATCTAAGTAACAACACGGGCAAATAATGGATAGACAGCACATATCATGATAGATTTCAATTTCAACAGGAAAAGAACAATCTAAACAGTCCTTCATAAATTCCACATTCAGTAAAAATTTTACTGCCAACGACAATGAAAGAAAAAAATCTCATCCATTCTTTCATTACAAAAACGAGAGAACCAAAAGCTCTTCAAACATACACATCAAAAGAGCCTGCACATTACCATATTTCTAGCTACATTTTCACTTTACAATTTCCATGGGGGTACTCAGATAGATAGCAATTGTAGCCCCATTTTTTTATTTCTAAATATTCATTGCTTTCCAACGAAATTCAAAACCAATTCAGAATGGGAAAATAACGTTGTCCTCAGTGAGAAAACACAATAATAGAGCTCCAGGAAGACTACATCAGGGAATTTATAACATCAGGAACCTCGAGATGGAGGAACTCACTCACTCATAGATCCACCGATGAGATCTCAAGGGAAGAAAACAACGACCTCTAAGAAGCTTCGATCTACAAAAGAAGAAGGACGATGACGAATAACAAAGCAGAAGCTAGTGAAGAAGACACGTAAGAGGAGGAGAGCAGAGTGAGAAGAGAGAGATTCAAGAGAAGAAAGAGTGACTGAACAACGTGTGTGACAGGGACTGGAGAGAGGAAATTGACCTAAGAGGACAATGTTAGAGAGACGGAATAGAGGTCAACACAGTGGCCGACAATAGAGGCGAGCGCACAGGTCGGCGAAAGCTTAGAAGACACAGAGGAGAGAAATCGAAGCGGAGAAATGGTAGAAAGAAGAGACAGTGTAGGAAATAGTAGAGTGAAGGAACTGAAGAGTCCGTGAAAAGCTTGAAGTGTCAGTTCCTCCGTGAAAAGCTTGAAGTGTTGGCAAAGAGATGATAGAGAGTGGAATAAACGATAGGATGGTTATTAAAAGAGCCCAAAAACTATTTTTTTTATTTAAAAATTATTTTTATAAATTTATCCGAACTATAATTTAATTTATAAATTTTTTTTAGATATTTAATAATTATTTATTTAATTTTAATTTAAATAATAGTTTAACTTAAAAATATTTATAAAATCCTAGTTTTTAAGTTATCTAAACAGTCACGACGAGTGACTAGGCAAAGCAAACAAAACCCTAAAAGGCACAAAAGCCCAAAAAGCTGAGTTCTTACCTGTTTTCATTCTCAAGCGCTTAATATTTTATTTTTTTATAATGGGATTTACGCTGTTTCTAATAATTAATAATTAATAAGTTTTAAAGAATCTCGCCCTCATAAGAAGGAAAACCATATTAAAAATATCTATATTATTTAAAAAAAATTAATTTAGTACCTGTATATTTTTTTATTTTAATTTAATATGTAATTTTACCTTGTTGGCACTAGGCTAACAATGTTAATATGATAAAGTTACATGGGGTAACAGTATAAAATTATAATATTTAATTAAGTAAGAAAATCCCCTAGTTATCAAATTAAACATTTAGAAAAAAATATAGATAATATCACAGAAAAGAAAAAGAATATACCGCTTTATCTATCAGATGCTACTTGTCAGAATTCACTTTCTCTCTCTTTTTTGCATTGTGAGTTGGGGGCATGTTTGTTATTTTCCATTTAAACTTATTCTCAGCTCCTAAAGTCTAGGGTTAGAATTCCTTGATCCTGATTTTTAAATAAGATGCTGCAATGGTATTCTAGTGAAAATTTCCCCCATTTTTTAAGGGGTTAAAAAAAGCAAAATTTACTGTTTTCCTTAATTTTTTATTGCTAGAATATTTCAATTATACTAATATTATTATTAATTATCTCATGGGAAAATACTAGTCCTTTATAATGCAATCGATTATGATTTGAATAGTCGCTAATAGAGATATTTATATTTAATATTTAATAATATTTTAAATATAATTGCATCTAAAGCAAGATACATATCTGCTAAAAATTTAGAGGACACCTATATTTAATTAAAAATAAATGAATCAATTTATTGACATCATCAAGAGTTTTGGACTTATTGATTGGGTTAAATTTAATACATTTTTCTTCTATTATGCTTTCCTAAAACAACATGATTTTGAATTTAAAAAATAGAAATTCATCATATTTGTACTTTAATAATCTTACTTTGTTGAATTATACATTGTTTATACATAAATATTCTATTAACTTGTTTAATGTCTTTTCATTAAAAAAAATTTAGTTGCATATTAATATTTTTTATATTTTAAATAAATTATATTATTTTAAATTATTGATCTAACTCAAATTGAATAGTCCGTTTTGAATTGAACTACTTACTGTTGAACTATTGTATCAATTAATTGATTAATTGATCTGATTTTTCAGTACCTTGATTTTAATTTATAACATTTGTCATATTGTAGTTTACTTATAAGTTATAACAAGATTTGTATATATGGGGGAGAAAATTAAAAAAAAAATTCATTCCCCTAAAAAAATTTCATTTCCCTTCTAAAATTGTATGATAACAAACAAGAGAAAGGGAAAAGGAGAGATTTTACTTATTTTCTCTTGTTTGACACCACAAAATTTTTAGGAGGGAAGAAAAATTCTTTTAAAATTATTATCTTACATTTTATTTATTAAAAAACTCATTAAAATCTCATTGATGATTTATTTTATTTCTTTCCTAATTTACATGATTTAAAATATAAAAGTGTTATATTAAAAGATAAAATTTAATAATATTTTATAAATATTTAATTGCATAATTAATATTTAAATTTGTTGAGTCGATATTTTTCATTAAATTAGACTAATAGTGTTAATATTATGAGATTAAAAATATATCTTATATATTTAAATAATTGAAATGAAACTGATGCAAACTTAAAAGAAATACTTTTTTTAGGTAAACCTAGGATATTTCTGCTGAAAGCACTGACTAATAACTTGCAGTGTAAACTTCCTAAAAGGATTTTAGTATTAGTCATGAGACCTCACTATATACACTACCAATAATTGAACCCCTAATTAAATACTTATTGTGATCCATTTATTAGTTATAATTTGAATTCTTTATTTATATATCTATTCCTCGCTTGATTTATATTTATCTTTTATATTTTTAATTGGTTTGGATGGTTAATTCATAATTTAAAGGTTTTCGTGGAAAAGTCATATTTCTTTTGAAGCATATATTTTAATTAATATTTGGTTTGCAAAGTAAATGGGATTTAAATATTATATTCTGTTTTTAAGTATTTTTATGAAATAGATAATTAGATTTAAGAATTTTTTAAGATTTTATTTTTGACTCTTTTATTATTACAATCCCATTATCTTTTTAAACGATAATAACCGCGTTTTAATCTTTGGAAACATTTCATCATATGGATAACCATACCATTCACAGAACGAAGATATTATCCTATCAATTTTATTACGCGGAGCTCATAGAGGTAAACTGGTAAAGTGAAAAGTCGGAAAGCTTCACAATAAGACTTCGCGTGAGAAAGCAAAGGAAAACAAGAATAGTATTCCCTGTGATCAATAAAGTCATCCATAAATAGTAATTTAATCTGCAAAAAAGAAATAAAATTTAATCGGGCAGTGAAAGGTTTAAAATTAAATTACTCCCTCTTATCCTAATTAAACAATTAACTTTTTTAGATATATTAAAAATGTTAAATAAATTAATTAATTATAACTAAATTTAATCTTTTAAAATAAATTTATATTATATATTTTTTAATTTACCTAAATTAATTAACTAATTTTTATATTAATTATAATTAATTAATTTATTTATTTTTAATATATTTAAAAAGATTAATTAATTTTTATAATTAGAATTAGAATAATACAATATTGTGGTTATATCAGGAAAATTTGTGTCTAGTGAGAATTAGTTACAACAACACTAGGATACAACTACAAGTCTCAATAAAGTTTTTCTGACATGATAATTAATTGGCATTTTCAAAATATCTTGAATACCTTTATGTTGTTGACTGAAAAAAAAGTTATCAGAAGATTATCTTCAGAAATTTAAATTGGGCCACCCTTAATAAACTACCTCAATCACAGACGTTGTTCATAAGAATTGTTTACCATTACAAAGAAATAAACCAAATATTAATACCATAGACCAGAACAGAAGAGTAATAGCATTAATATCAATACCATTACAAACTGTTGTTCCCAAACCATAATTTTAAAAAAATAAATATTAATTATTCTTCTCTCCTCTCTTATAATCTCTGTATACCTCCGATCCTTAATATAAAATTTAATTAGATATTTAATCTTGATTATAAATATAGGGTTAAAGGACAATTTTGCTCTGGAAGTTTTCACCCAGGAGCGCAGATTGTCTGAAAGTTTTTTCTAGAGCAATTTCGCACTAGAAATTCACAAAATGTAGCAATATTGCCTTGAGCGTTACTCAAAATTAAGTTTAACTATTATTTGACTAATATGCTGACGTGACATGCCATGTGGTATTCACATCGTCTTTTATTTTAGGTTAAGGTACAAATTTATCCCCAAAGTTTTCACTTATGGGCACTAGGTATCTAGAAATTTTTTTATTAGTTCAAATTGTCCCATCCCAATTTTTAGGCCAATAAGCTAGAAAGTAGCTTAAAATAAGCAGGCTATAGGCCCCTTTGAGTAGAAGTCCCAGAAAATATACAGAGAAATTTTATGGACTAAACTATAAATAGAGAAAGTCACGGACTAAATTGTAAATAATGAAAGCTCCTAGGGCAAATTTGTAAATAAAGTTAAGGACTCCAGAAGAGTCTCAGGGCTTAGAAAGAGAAAAGAAGTCAATTTATAGGCCTAAGGTTGAGATAAAAATTGTTATAATAGTTGTTTCACTTAACAGGGAGGTAAATTGGATGATTTAAAAATTTTGAAAACTCTATAAATATTTGAATGAATTTAAAGAGTAGAGTTTAGGATAATATCACTAAAAGAAGAAGTTGTAGGAGAAATATTGCACACATAGATTTATACTAGTTCGGTTCAATCCTTTTGATCTATGTTCAATCCCTAAAGCACATCTGAATGTTCCACTAGACTCCAAGATTCTGTGAGCTCTTGGTGCCTGAGTACCATCACGAGAGAATTTCCTCTCACTCCCCTTACAACCCATAAGGTCATTTTCTAGTGAGAATCCCTCTCACTCCCCCTTACACCCATAAGGTTGTAACCCACTCAAGAATCCTCTTGAGTAATTTAGAAAAATGTTAATATAGATGAAACTCTCTCGGTAGAGTAAAGAAGTTCTTGATAATTCAATTAATAAAAATTTTTAAGAAATACATCCAGTAGCCCATATTATTTATCAAGACTTTACTTATTTCCTCTACTTAGGAGTTCCTTTTCATCTTTCTTGCTCTTTGTGGTTTACCATGAGTTATTGCCTTGTGCAATCATAGCCTAACCACCTGCTATCGCATTCTACTGCTATGGCCACATCATAACTTCTTATTTCAATATGTGCTCTAATTGCTAGCAATCTGTATCATATCTAACTCTTAGCTGAAGAGTGATCTGGGCTCATCTGAATCTAGCTCTATCTGAGAGCCATTTGTTTCAGATCCAACTCTTATCTGAAAAGTGATCTGAAAATAATCTCTTTACTGTTATCTGTTGTTCTTTCTGTATACCATTTATTTTGATAGAGTTATAACACTACCACCTTCTTGGTATTTGCTATTACCCTAACATAAGAATGGCCTTGAGTACTGTATTCATAAGCCAGTAGAAATATCTGAGTAATCTCAATCATACTGTAACTGATTGTCCCAATTACTGAGACTGTCTATCACCCTGGGTACATTCCTATTGCATGTTGTATGGTATGTGTTATTTTAGATGAATAATGCTTGTACTTTATTGATAGTCAGAAGGGATATTTATACATACAATAGAGAATCCTAGATAAACCTGGATACTAATAAAATAATATCATATCTTATCTTATATACTAATTATAGGATATTTATATTAGGAGTGTTCACGGGACGGGTCGGGACCGGGACAACCCCGTCCCGTGTCCTGTCCCGATACAGTACACGGGACGCAAAATGCGTCCCGTGTCCCGTCCCGTCCCGAATTTGTCCCGGTCCCAACGGGACCGGGACGGGTTCTGGACGGGACGGGAATTCCCGAATTTATTTTTTTTAAGAAAATATATTATAATAAAATCATCTCAATAAATTATTCCATATAAAATGCCCCAGCAACTTACTCTAAATACCAACATTTCTCCTTGATATAATATAATAACTTACCCATATAAGGGAAAAAAATAATAGTAAGAAAGAATAGAAATATCAATATAAAAATATCTGTATAAGAATAAAAATATCTATATAAGAGTGGGAAAGATAGGATAATGTAAATTTTTTTTTAAAAAAAAAAATCGGGACGGGACGGGATTCCCGAGGGACGGGCCGAAACCCGTCCCGTCCCGAATACCAACCTTGTCCCGTCCCGGGACGGACCTGTCCCGGTCCATTTCGGGACGGGACGAACCCGTCCCGAAATCCCCGGGACCGGGTCGGGACACCCGGGACGGGACAAGGTTGGACACCCCTAATTTATATATCTTATAATATATCTAATATCTCTACACTCCCCCTCAAGTTGGAGCATAGATGTCAATCATACCTAACTTGTTACAAAGATATTCAACTCAAATCTCAATAAGAGCTTTGGTGAGGAGATCATCCAGTTGATCAATGAATCTGACATATTTTGTAGGGATAAACTTTTCCTTGAGCTTATCTCAAATAAAATGACAGTCAATTTTAATAAGTTTCGTGCGTTCATGAAATACCGAATTAGAAACTATATGTAAGGCTGCTTTATTATCACACCACAGCTTCGCTGATAACGAGATTTTAAGGCCAACCTCATTCAGTAATTGATATATCCAAACTATCTCACATATTGATTGTGCCATGGCTCTGTATTCTGCTTCTACACTTGATCTTGTTACCACATTTTGTTTCTTGCTTATCCAAGATACCAAATTTCCTCTTATAAAAACACAGTATCTTGTAGTCGATCGTCTTGTGACTTTTGATCCTCCATGATCGGCATCACAAAAATACTCAATATATGTGTGACCATGATTTTTGCACAATATCCCACGAACTGGAGATCCCTTCAAGTAATGTAACACATGTTCTAAGGTTTCCTACTGTTTGACAGTTGGCGAGACCATAAATTGGCTAAGGACACTTACTGGGTAAGTGATATTAGCACGTGTTACTGTAAGATAATTCAATTTGCCAATCAATATTTTGTACCTCTCTAGGTTCTCAAGCAGCTTGCTTTTAGTGTCTTCAACAAAATTTTCAGATGGTATACAACCATCAACATCAAGTAGTGGATTGTAAACCATAAGAAAGCTAGTTGGAGCAGCTCCTAGTTTTCTAGTTTCTTTTAGCAAATCAAGGACATATTTTCTTTGAGTCAATAGGATGCCCTTCTTACTCCTCATGACTTCAATCCCCAGGAAGTACTTTAATGAACCCAGATCCTTCATCTGAAAATAAGAGTTAAGGAATGACTTGAGTGATGAGATCCCCGAGGCATTACTCCCTATAATCACAATAATCATCTGGAGAAGATTGTTTGGGTGGCCATTCTCATGTAGGGATCATCTTTAAGATGCCATAGTGTTGAGGATCTTGTTAACTCATAGGTTCTTGATGAAAATGAAGAGAAATGGGAATCAATTATGTCAGCCCTTTCATCAGAGGATGAGATTACGGTGGTCTCAGATGCTAAAAACTTACAAGGTGATTATACTCTCTTTGATGGATTCTGTGAGGGTCCAATTGCCAAAAGGTCCAATTCAGATGTCAGGTTGTATGATCAAGATGAACGCAATAAGGAAGTTAATGGCGGTGGATGTGTTAACATTAATGGGTCTGATAGGAACTCAGGGAACATCGTTTCAGAGAACTCAATTGTCTCATTTATAGATTCATGTGGCGATGAGCCCAAGAATTTTTACATGTTAAGCATCAATTCTCTTTCTCTCGCAGACAAGGATCAATATGACGAGTTGTAACTGGAGCTTGATGCAATAAATACACATTTAGAGACAGTCGGACCCACATCTTGAACAAAGCACACACATCCAAAAATCTTAGGATTAATGGGAAACAAAGGTTTGGAAGGAAAGAGAGTGGTGTAAGGAATGTGACTATCAAGAACAAAGGAGGGCATGCGATTAATGAGAAAGCAAGCAGTTGAGACCGCATCTGCCCAAAAAGGTTTTGGAATGTGCACTTGAAATAAAAGGGCGCGGGCTACTTCTAATAAGTGGATATTTTTCCTTTCGGCAACACCATTTTGAGCTGGTATATCCACACAAGAAGATTGATGTAGAATTCCATTTTGAAGCATAAAAGAGTAAAATAATTCAGAAAAATATTCTTTAGCATTATCACTACGCAAAGTATGGATAGACGAATTGAATTGATTTTTAATTTCAGCAGTAAAGGCACAAAAATGAGAGAATAACTCAGAATAATTTTTCATTAAATATAACCAAGTAGTACTTGGAATAATCATCTACAAATGTAACAAAGTACTTAAAACCAGCTTTAGACTCAACTAGACACAGACCCCAAACATCATAATGCACTAACTCAAGAGGAGACGAAGCTCTTTTATTGACTCAAGATACTAAAGGCGATGATGTTTAGCAAACTGACAGGACTCATAATCTAATGATAACACATGTTGAAACTAAGGATAAACATTTTTTAAAGATAATAAAGATAAATGACCCAAACGACAATATGCTTTAAAAGGAGTGAATAAACGACCGCCATCGCACGAGAACCCTGATCATCAAGAAAGTAATGACCGCCAGATTCGTAACCTCTACCAATAATTTTCTTCGTCAAAAGATCTTGTATCAAGCAAAGGTGAAGAAAAAGTGAAACCCAACAGTTTAATTGACGAGTAAGTTTACTAGGGGACAAAAGGTTAAACACAAAATTAGGGACATTAAGCACATATTCTAAATGAATAGAAGAGGTAGGGTCAATAATGCCAGAACCAAGAACACAGGATTGGGAACAGTCTGCAATGGTGATATTTGAAGGGTTGGCAAAAGAATTATAAGTAGAGAAAAGATAGCGGTTACCTGTCATGTGATCAGTAGCACCAGAGTCTATGATCCATTTGGAGGAAGAAGAGGCAAGGGTGGTAGCCTCATTACCTGTTGCAATACCAGCACTCACAGGGGGATTGACAGACTTTAAATGAGCATATTCGATAGTAGAAATGGTAACCATGTCATTGGCCGTGGCGGCTACATATGCAGAGTTTTGTCAATTTTGTTTGTTTTAAAGTTTACGGCACGTACGTTTTATATGACCCGGTTCTTTATAGTAGTAATAGATCACGTCCTTTGACCCCTGATTATGGCCCCTTAGTGTAGAACCACGCGATTAGCTGGCCCACGATTATCTGTCTGACTATGACTAAGAAACATACTAGTAGGCTCAATAGGGGCTGGTAAAGAGGTTTGTTCTATTCTCAGTAGACGAGAGAAAGCTTCTTCAAGAGAGGGGAGCTGAGGCCCAAAAAAAATTTGAGAACGAGCAGTTGCAAATCGAGGCGGAAGTCGATAACAAAGAAGCAGAGTCGATGACGAAGGACCCAGACGACGGAGAGTCATTCACTTGGCGCTGAAGCTCCCTGCTGAACTAGGAAGCAGAGGGGGAAAAATAATAACCCCAGTAATTATGTAGGCTATGGTACCATGTTATTTTAGATGAATAATGCTTGTATTTTATTAATAGTCAGAAGGGATATTTATACATTCAATAGAGAATTCTAGATAAACCTATATACTAATAAAATAATATCATATATTATCCTATATACTAATTACACGATATTTATATATCTTATAATATCTCAAATATCTCTACAGTATGGAAGCAACATAACTTTCTCATCTTATATACTCTATCCTGCATGTACTACGAAAGGGGAGTATTCATTTATCATAACATACTCTAACATCTCATATGACAACTGTAAGGAGATGCAACTATTCATCATAACTTACGGCAACATAAGCCATATCATCATCGTATAATTTGCTCAACCATCTATCATACAACTAACTAGGTAAACTTTAAAGTATTCTTTCCTTTGTCACATTATCTATTAGATCCTAATCATTTATATGGGAATCTGAAATAACTACTCATCTAACTTAGGCTACTACGTTACCCTCTTTACCAGGGTATAGACTCAACCACTTCATTATTTTATTTGTCTCTTGATCATTACTCTTTCATCCACAGGGGAGTCTCTTTATCTTTTAAACTGTGACTACCTTTCTCTCTCTAGACATCATAAACTTCTTTTTCTAATCTTGTATACACTACCGCTCTGTTGAACTACCTAGGAAAAATTCTTTCTTTGTAATATAGAATTTAATCCGTGAATTAACTTCTCAGTCATTCAACTCTCACTGTTCATGTGAGTAAACTCGGCTAAGTATTCATCAAAGGGTTCCTCTTTCCCTGCTTTAACACTTAGCTCACGCTCATCTCTATCTAACTAAGAGGGATGCTTATCATAAAACTACTCGAGAAAAATTTTCCAGGTGAGCGGATCAATCTCCATCTTTATGGAGTAACTTCTGCATATCTCTACTATCTCTTAACTTCTTCTATCTATATATCAGTCTTAGTTTGTTCTTAACCAGACTGTGGTTCCTTTCTGGTCTTTTCCTTTATCCTGGTGAACTTAAGTCGCATGGATCTCATTCATCATGTACTACTATTACTTCTATACTTTGGGGTGCTCTATCCTAAATCTTCTAGGCTACTATTTCTTCGTGATGAGGTTCCTCTATTTCGGGAATATTAGCTCTCTATATAGAAACCATCACGTCTCTATACTTAAGCCATATGCTAAGCTTAGTCCTACGCAAGTCTCAATCTAACTTCTGATTATTCTGTTCAGGAAAGACTGGCTGAACAAAGTCTTTCATAAAGTATATCTACTCCTAGTTATCACACGGAGGATCTACTTCTGAACATATTCTTAAACTGATCTTCTGTATCTTTGCATCATCTACCTTGTCGGCACCCCGTGGCCATCCTCATCTAAAGGTTGGCACCTTCATTCTCGTTGTTGCCATAATATCTTGTCTTTGTGTATCCCATTCGTGACCTGAGTATTAGCTAGTCATAATTCACATTCTCTATGAACTTCCCTCGCTACAATCTCAATCTACTCGTCACTACTAGACAGCTCTGTGTTCTTCTGTTATGACTGAAGGTCTTCTTCTATCATGACCTGAACTCCTCTGTGCATAGTAGTAGTGACCTATGACCTAACTCGTCACAACCTAACTTCTATGTGACTACTAGTCACGACCTAAACACTTTCACATCATGACTTAGACATACCTTCATAATCATCATTCCTATAGCCTCTGATCGTTGCTTCTATGTACACAGAAGGATCCCTCAGCTGCTATTGTAGCTTCCTTGGTCTTAAACTAGTCAGCTTCTATCTCTATCAATAGAGAAAATTGCTCCTAAGATGTTATCCTGCTTAGTCCAGCCTTATCATGCTAAGAAACACGAGACCTCGGTGGTAATGGTAATTAAGAATAATCTATCGTAGTTGTATCCTTGAAAACTATCTCATAAAATTGTAAGGTATGGGGTATAGTTCTATTTATCTGGGTGTCACTGTCTCTTGTCTGAATCCTTCTTTAAGCAGTAAACACCATCCACATATCGTACTATAGGGAGAGAACCTCTTTAGTTCAAATATCGATTAATTTGTTTAAAGGGGTTAGTCTAACTAAATTAGAGCATTACTATGCCAGAACCTTCTATTCTATGCCAGAATCTTATGCTCTGATACTAAAAATGTCATTACCTTACTTTCCTAAGCTTCATCTTCTCCAAAACAGTATCCTGTTATATTTGGAAAAGATAGGGGTGAGATTTCTGGGGAAATCTCAGTAACAAATGGTACTATAAATAATATATTCATTAATATAAATACTTGTGCTTGCTTGTGAAAGTGTTAACATTATGTAACGTGCATGCTTCCATGTAACATATGAAATACAATTGGTCAAAGTAATCATATAAATAGAGCTTCAATCATATATACATACATGCAACACAATTCAACATAGCCATAACACAACCAAGCATAACATCCAATACATATAAGTTTATGATAGTTTACTACCTGTCTGATAGCTTTCCCTTAGTTCTTAGTCTTTGCTCTGAGGTTCCTTCTTTACATAGGTCAGAGCCTATACATAGCATAATAATATTTTTATTATTATCCTATCCAGTATAGCTTTACTTAACTCAATCTTAACTTGAGGTAATATCCTTAATCTGACAATCCCCAAACTTTCTTTCTATCGACGACTAACCTTATCAAAAGAGAAACATTTCTCTATTTTAACTATTAAATTCATAAGAATAATCCTCTAATTTATTAGAGCAGGGACTATAATAAATTACTTACATTATTTCTAAGTTTGCTAAGTCCCTAAGCTTTTTAGATTGCTCCTAACTCGGTCAGACCTCCTCCTTTTTTCTTCTTTTCTTTCTCTTTCTCTCTCTCTCTCTCTTCTTTCTCTTCTTGCCATGGATGTGCATGGAATGGAGGGGGTGGGGGTATTTATAGGGTAGGTTTGGTGGCCAAATTACCATTTTACCCTTTAAGGTCATAATATTTATGGAGCCTCCAGAACTTGCCACGTGTCCCTGTGACATCATCGTCCTAAATGGCATCATCAATGTGATATCATCAAGGGGACACCTTGCATGCTAGGTGGCACTATGGTGAGGCCCTTAGGGACACCTCAGCGCTTCTAGAGAATTTCAGAATCTTATCTCATAATGAACGGCTGAGATGTGCCACGTGTCCTCAGCTTTTTTGAGTCTTCTTCTTCCCCTAGATTAATGCCATGTGGCATCTTGGTGGGTCCTATGAGGATATCTTTCATGCCACCTTATGGCTTCTGGATAAATTCAAAGCTCTATCTTATCAATTCCCCGGTTATAATTTCAATCGGGTAACTATACTTTACTGAAAATTATTAAAATATTATTTTAGTTCCACTTGGACCCACATAACTCTTGGCCTACATTTTTGGACTCTTGGAATGCCATCTTGGGTTTATGATCAAGCTCAAGTACTCTGATGGCTTAATTTCTAAGAAACTTCCCTTATACCGATATCCTTAAATTACCTTAGTTTTTGAGATAAATTATATTTAACTCTTTTAGTGGTTCTAAATTTTTAGAAATTCATTCTGATATAAAATAAATTTTTTGCAAAGTCTCATAATTTTTTAATTATGAGATCCAAAAGATATTGCAATAATTATAAGAATTTACCATAAAATTTTATCTAATTATGAGGTTCGAAAGATACTGCAATAATTGTCAGACTTCTGAAATTAATATTAATTTTTCAGGACCTCAAATCAATATTTCGTGTTGCGTTAAACTGATTAGAATAACTTTCTCTATTTTATTGTAAAATTTGGGACTGAAATACTTTAGGGCAATTTTTGGCCTTTTCTGACTCAACTTTCTATAGTTACCATTTTACCCTTAAATTTTAGAAATTGTACTTTAGTCCCTCAACTTTTTATAATTACACTTAATGGCCCACAACTTGTGTCTTACTTCCATTTTGCACCATAAAACTTTTAAACTTTCATTTTAGTGTATTTCTTTTTCGAAAATGATCATTCTAACCCTAGGTTCTTTCACTATTTATATATAAGTCCCTATATTTTTATTTATTTATAGTTTAGTCTCTAAAAACTTTCTATATGTTTCTAGGACTTCTGCTCAAAGAGATCTAGTAGCCTATTTATTTCAGACTACTTTCTAAATCTCTGAGCCTAAAAGTTAGGATATTATAAGGTACCTCTAGAAGAAACTAATGGAGAACCCCATGCAAAGTAAGTATTGCGCATCAAGAATTAAATGCCACCCTACCACACATGGGACATATGGATTGCGAAAACAAATTTATGTGTTGTCTTCATTTGGACTCAATGTCATGGTTCATGGATTGAAATATTTGTGTCGTGGACTTGTGGTTGTTTTGGTTTGGACTTGTCATTGACATTTGGCTGACTGCCTACTAACATCATCCAATCTATCATGTCTCAATTTGTTTTGTTCAATTTTGCAGAAATTATAGTCCAACCTATTATGAAATAGATTGTTGAACTGTTTTGTTGTGTTGGAAATATATGTGTGTAAATAAATCTAATTATTCTCAGTTTCACGTGATAAAAAATTATGTCATGTGACTGGTGATGTCGATCTCCATTATACATGGTCAATCATCATCTTTACTTCTCTATATATATTTCATAAATGCATATGAAAGGGTAAATTTTGCAAAAACGAGTAAATTCCATTAACTTACGAAGATAACTGATTTTTTTTTTATATAAAAAATTTTAGGTGGGTTCGACACCAGTCTCCTATCAAGGCTAGAGCACAACCTAGGGCTCAGAGAATATTCATAGGAGACTTATAAGATTGTCTATCAAATGAGCTCTCACAACGGCAGTAAAAATTGAAATCGTGTCTTTATAAAATATAAATTTATTTTTTATCATCTATGTTAATTCTCGTTAGCTGAAGATAACCGATTTTATTATTTATATATATGTTTTAGTAGTTAAATGATGCCTGGCCCAAATTCAGTTTCATAAGGGCATGTGAACGTCCAATTCTTTTTTTTTTAAATGCATAGGAATGTCAAGTTTTCTTTTTAAAAAATTCAAGTACACTTGGCCCAAATCTGTTTGTCAACAAAAAATTTCGGGATATGGGACAAAAAATGTTGTCCCTATCCTGTACACTAGGATGACCCACCTGTCCCGTTAATAGACTTTGGCTCAAGCTGAGGCTTTAAAAAGTTTGTGAGGCCTAAAATCATTGTAGAGATCTCCTTATAATATAAGCTTTAAAAAGACTTTATATTTTTTAAGGCCTTACTAAAATTTATATAAAATATAGGATTTTAATAGATTTTAAAATTTATATATTTATAAATAGAATATTTTAAATAGACTTTAAATCTATTTATATCCTAAACATAATTAAATAGATTTGACTTGCATGCTTGTAGGTTAAGTTTAAAAAAAAAAAAGCCTATTTAAACTAATAGGCCTTTAAGTAGAATTGAAATCTAACATATTTGTTAAATAAGTTAAGTTTTATCATGCTCCAACTAAACTAGACTATAAACCTGTATTAAATATCTGGTCTATTTTTATCCCCTAAAGATCATGGTGGCAGTGAATTTACCTCCACCACTACATATTTCATACATTGTATGAGATTCTAATTAAATTAAATGTAGTAAAGATGACGGTCATATCCTGAAAGCTAATTTAATGACAGCAGTTAGCTTTCTAAAAAAAATTACATTAATTGCAAATATCCATCGATACAATTACAAATTTAGTTATATATTTGAAATTTAAATATATTTTATTTACAACTGAAACTCCTTAACTTACAACAATTTGAATCCATATCTGCAAATTATTTTTTTAAAAAAAATACGTAATCTCCTTGAATTAAATTTACCGTTAGTTAAATTTAAAAAACATGGTACATATAACACCCCCATCATTTTTCATTCAAGGAATATGGAAAAACATGCTTACATTACATGGTTAATATAATTTTTAGTTTTCTAAATTTATACAAATTTTAATTCTAATTCTTCAAATTTTAAACTATGTATTTTGGTTACTTAAATATATTCATTTGAAACTGTTAATTAAGTTCAATAATTTTATTGAGTATTTTCTTTAATTATTTTTTATTTTTTTTAATTTTATATAATATATTAATAATAAATTCATTTATATAATCTAAATTGTCGGGTGCTATGAAAAAGAAAGTAGAAGACTAAAAAAAATATTTGATAAAATTATTAAACAGTATTTTTTTATTAATAATATATTTAAAAATTTAATTGTTGATAGAGTATAATAATATTATATAATTTATATCATTGTTCTTATACAGGGATATAAAATTTGTGATCATATTATGATAAAATCATACATATAATAATTGTCATAATCAGAAACGGGCGATACATTTATCCAAAAAAAAAAAGAAAGAACTTAGCTCCGCACTGCATGGATAGCATCGACCCATCACTCTTATTCCGCAGGGGTAAGAATTCACGGGATGAGGCAGAGGAAAGCAAGAATAGGCCTCCATGTGAGCCATGAAGTCAGTAAATAGTAGTAATTTGCAAGGACATTTCACGTGAACACAATTTTTTTATATAAAAAATATCTTTTTATTTTATTTTTTATAATCTACCTATTATTAATATATGACCTAATTGAAGAGTTGATCTTATTCCTAAATAATCTTATATCATTAATAAACCAAATTTGATAATTTTCTATGTCCATAATAGTATTTTAATGCCTCCTTTTAATAAAATGGCTACAAATATTTCTTACATCCCTTCATAGCGGATTTCTCCACCTTTGTACATGAGAGAGAGAAAATTCTTTACCCAAAACCTAATTATTTTACTTAACTCTTATTCTCCCCAATACTATGAGATTAATTTTCTACAAATGCTTTTTGAAGATTCGTTTAGTCACATGACCAATGTATACCATCAATAATTCACATATGAGATTAATTTTCTACAAATGCTTTTTGAAGATTCTTTAATCATATGACCAATGTAAGACCATCAATAATTCACATCTATTTGGATGTAGTTTCTCAATTTTTCTCAAGTCCAAATTTGGTCCTCAAGTATTTTTCCCATAATTTCCAAAAAATTGTTTTATTCTTGAGCAAAATTCCCATAAAATGTTTTTGAGCTAAATTTTTCATTTTCTTTGTTATAGAACCATTTTTATAAATAAAAATTAATCTTTAAATAATTTTCCCTTATTTTTTCCTAATTATTTGAGGCCTCCTGATATTTTTCATAATTAAATTTATCTAATTATTCTTCATTTAGCAAATTCAATCATTATTCAAGATTATGTCTGAGGTAATTTTCTCATTTATACCTCAATTAAGCCTCAAACTTAGTTTAGGAAAATAACTCTATACATTCCTATGTATTTGGAACTTTTACTAAAATTCAAGGCATAATTTCCAAAATTGTCCTTATGTACCCATCATTTTCATAAATCACATTTTTGCCACAATCTGGGATGGTAGATATACAACATTACCCATCATTTTCATAAATCACATTTATTTGGCCCTCGGCTAACCTTTAATTGCATGTTTATTCTTTATTCGCAAGGTCGAATGTTACATAATTCTTTAGAATCATTCTATCTTTCAGGGCATTTTCGTTTGCTCAATAAGACTTGATAGTCTATCAAACTTATTCTTGAGCTTCTAAGCCTAAAATTTAGGATATGATAATTATGATATCATGTGACTTTATTAATAAAGTGAGATATTTAAGAGAGTTATAATGAGATTGACAAGACAAATGTCTGAGTCAACCGGATGATAGAATTCAAGAAATATACTAATATAATATAATCTTTAAAGTATGACTCAGACAATTTTTAGAAAAGTTATTCTTTTCCCATTTTCTAGTGACAATGGTGCCAAGTAAAGCTTTTCTATTGGTAGGAATTGTCTATAAGCCATGTGACTAAATTCAAGGATTAAAATAATATTTTGGACTTGAAATGATTATTAAATTTAGTTAATGGACTTGAAATAATATTCCAATTTGATTAAGGATATGTGGACTAATAGTAAAGTGGCGATGGACTTGTAATTTGGATTAATTTTGAAGGCAATTTGTGACTCTAAATTACAGTTCAATATGGGTTAATCTCCAACCATTATAAATAGCACTTCCCTTCTCATTTAGGATAGATTTTTGGCCAAACCAAGAGAGGGTAAGGGGAAAATGAAATTTCAAAAGAAAGAGAAGAGGAAGAAGAAGAAGAAGAAGGAATGAATGGGAAGGAACCTAAAGTAAACCAAGTAGCAACCTAAGGTAAGTTGTGATTTTAGTTGTTGTTGATGTTGTTGCTTGAGTACGTAGCTAAGTTTGTTTATGGATTTTAATAAGTTTTAGAAGCTTAATACCCAAGGGGAAGGTTCTGTCCAAATCTCTAAATTCATGAAAAGGATAAATTGAATTTAGATTAATACTTAAGAGGTAGAAAGGGTTGTAATCAAGTGCTATTGCATGGAAATGGAAAGAATCCAACTTTGCCTTAACCTTAGCATATTTTGGCCAATGCCAGGGTTTATGTTAGAGATTCATTTTGATGCTTCCAATGAATTTAGTATGAAAAATTGTGTAGGGAAAGGATGAGAAAGTGGTTTGGGAGCATTAGACATCAAAGTGAAATTTTACTCCTTAAGGTACCATATTTCGGTTTTGGCCTAGTTGAAGGGGGAAGGAGTTGGACTTTGTTAAATTTGAGCTTAGAAATAGATTCTACATGAAAAAATATATGGTAATATCATGTACAAATAATTTTAGAAGATGGGATTAAGAACCCAAAATTTTAAGTGTTAAGGTTAAGCATAAAGGGATCACTTGTTTTCATAGCTCTAATAAATGATATGTATGATGTGATTGTGTATTTAGAGCCATATGATATCAAAGAGAATGAGTCAGAAAGATTGGTTAAGTAACCTCAAGGTTAAAAGGAAAGGGGAGCAAAAGACAGAGCATAAAGGTAAAAGGTAGCAAACTTTCACTACTAGAACAAAACATTTATTACGACGCTACTTCATAGTGGTTATAAGAAAAATCGCCGTTAAAAAAAGGCTGTGTCATTTTCGTAAATAAGTTCAATTTTAAAAACTTATAACTACGATTTTTATAAAAGAAGGCCTATAAAAGTCTTCAAGTGGGACTTTCTACAATTGTTTTTATAAAAGTCGCTGTTAAAAGTAACTTTTTTAAAAACAATATCGTAAAAAAAATGTAAAAGGTTTTTGCAAAATTTTAAAAGCCATGGACGCGATTTCAGTTTCACTTTTCATAGCCATCTATAGTCTCGTTTCTCTTCCCCACCACCACAAACTTTGATGAAGGTAATTTTTTAGCATTTTTTCCTTAGTTTCAGTGCCCATCCCAATTGTTAATGTCATTCTCCGTCGTCTCCATCATCGTTCTCCATCATAAAAGTCATAAGTCACCGTTTAACTTCTTCATTTTCTCATTTTCTTGCTTTTTTGCCAGATCTGTCACTTTTTCTCCATATCTTCTTCATCATAAAAGAGCTTGAAGAATTTTAATGAAAGAAGCTTATGGATCCTTAATTTTTTCACATATCTTTGACTTCTTCTCTTCAGATCTGGTCTAATACTTTTGATGAGAGTGACTAAGGCGTAGGCTGAGAAAAGCAAAAAAAAAAAATTCAAGCAATTAACTGCGATTTTTTTAGAACCGCCGTGAAAGATTACCTTTAACGGCGGTTATAAAACCACCATTAAAAGGTAGATTATAACGGCGGTAAAATTCATAGCGCTCCTAAGGCCACTTTTAATCGCTATTATAAGCCCTTTTTCTAGTAGTTTTTACTTTATTCTTATGTGCTTGGTTGTGCTTGCATGAATTGCCATGTTTGTATGTTTATGTGATTATGTGAAATCATGGATTTGTACATGTGAATATGTTTGAATCATGGCACAGACCTATGTGTTTTCAATTGATGCATGATGATTATTTTAAACATGTCATTATGTTATAAGAAAGTTAATAAATTGTAAGCATGTGTTAAATGCCAAGCTATGCCATATATATTTGTTATTGAGATTCTCCCAAATTTCACCCTCCCTTACCCAACAATGCATAATAGGTATATGAGCATGGAAGCCGAATGCATGAGGTAGAGCAAAGAGGATGAAGTGGAGAATTGAAGAATTGTAGTTGATATTATATTTTGTATCAATTCTCCTATTATGACAAAGTTTATATGAACATGCTAATTATGTTATGTATTTATGTATGATACTTATGGCATGTGAATATGAATGTGAAAAAGAATGAGAATAAGATTGTATGGTTTAGAATGTTTAACTGGTCTCAATATGGAAATGCATGTGACTAGTTGAGGATGAAATTATGATTCTGGAATGTCGAATCTGTAACTGTAATTTGAATAGGTAAATGAATGTATTTATTTATGAGATTCGATGAGTTTATAGTATACATCCTAAGTTTTAAATGAAGAGATAGATCGCCTCAAGAGGATGTGTACAAGAAAAGTGATAAATTTTTGAAGTAAAGGTATTAAATTTAAAATGTTATAAATTTTTAAAGTTGAACTATAAAATTAAAATTTATCAAATAAATAGTATCCCCTAGTGATAAAGTGTAAAATTTTAATGTGCAAGTTTTAATTAATAATTCGCCTCAACCATAGCTCTTCCATATGCGTACTATAGAGTAAAATGATGGATGTTTTAGCATTCACCTTCAAGTATATCCAATAGTTCATTCAATCCCTCCCAATCCCTAACTCCGTGCGATTCTACCATTAATTCATCCATAGATCTCCTGAAATCGCTGTACATATTCGATGATTCCATCGCCAGAACCTCACTCTCCTTGTATGGAACATCAATCTCGTATGCTACCAATGGGGATTTTAACATAGATGTTCCAGAACCTGAAATTATTCTTCATCCCTGGCATTGAACTAGCAAAATATACAACAAAATCATATCACTTACCAGCATCTAAACCTCACTCTCCTTGTATGGAACATCAATCTCGTGTGCTACCAATGGGGATTTTAACATAGGTGTTCCAGAACCTGAAATTATTCTTCATCCTTGTCATTGAACTAGCAAAATATACAACAAAATCAGATCACTTACCAGCATCTAAACTCAATAAACAATCAAAATCAAGGCTTTTGAACAAATCAAAACTAGGGATTAACCACATTCGAGGTGGAGAAAAGATTGAGGGATCTGAGAAAAAGGAAAAGAAAGAAAACATATCGATGACGTACTTAGAAACAATGATGGTGTCAACTACACTTGAAGGATATATATACTTTCTGACAGGAAAATCACAATAGGAGGTGGTTAGCTGGGTGGTTGGAGGCAGTGCTGGTACACAGAAGGTCCCCTGTTCGAATTCCAGCACCTGTAGAAGGAGGATTTTATTTTATTTTTCAGGCATGTGAAATTACCAAACTACCCTCCTGTCTATTTTTAACTTGTCACCTCTTCTTTCCTTCACTTCCGTCGGCAGCCAGCGAGAGAGAACAGAGAAAATGGAAGTTTCACGACACGGGGAACCTGCTACCGTGTAACCAATCACTGTCATCACCTCGCCTCGGTCAATTTCCTCTGTCTGTGCTGCCGCCACTGATGTCATCATTCCTTCTGCAGATGCCGTCGTCATTTGATGAATAGAGCGAAGCGGGAATAGAAGAGTGTCGCGGAAGGTGGAAGAAAAGGAAAGGCCGTCAGTGGTTGCTGTAAGTGCACAGTGCTGGTAGTTCTCTGTCGCCTGTGGCTCCGTTGACCAGCGTCGTAAACCCTGCCGCCACTGTTAAGTGTCTCCGTTGCACTATAGCAAATGCTAGATCTCCCGCCTCTTTCTTTCTGGTTGCCGTGAACTTGTGAGCTGCTGGTTGGCGTGTATGGAAGCTCGCCCTTTACTCCGTCGCAGCTAACGTCCAACTCCTTCTCTGTGTCGTTCGCTGTGAGTGTGGTTGGTACTGTAGCAGCTGCAGATCTTCATCTTCCTCCTCCGTTTCTGTGCAGTCCCTTCCATTGAACATTCATAGCTGTGTGTGGGTGTATGATTTATTGTCTGCTTGCGCTGTCTGTCAAATCCGTGAGGGTATGAGGGTGGACGAATGAAAATGGATGGGAGTTGTAAAACTGTGGCGACACCTGAAGCTGTGTGAGGGTGATTAAATTCTGTGTCCCTCTGTTTGCTGGTTATATATGTCGTGGCTGTGGGGGAGTGGATGGACAGTAAATGTATGTTTATATATATGGAAGTTTGTTGTTGTGAGCAAGTGATCTCGGTTAAGGGGAGAGTTTGTTTTTCTAAAGGGTGCAGTAGGTTTGGTTCAAGTTGTGGAGGAACCAAAAGCTAATGAAAGTAATTGTTGGAATTGAAGGGTATAGGGAAAATGATGATTATGTGCCTAAATGAAAAGAGATGTTGGATTTATATCTTGAATAATTATTTAAGTATGGGTGTTGAGCTGAATGAAAGAATATGAATTCTGGTAGAGATTTTTTGGGAATTAAGTATGGTTATAAAGTTTGAAAATTTTCAAAGTAAAGGTTGTGGTTTTTCATATTTCAAGTGTTATAAAGAAGATAGTATTTGGTACAAAAAGAGAGGAATGGTATTCATTGATGAAATGTTTTATTTTCAAAAAAATTAGAAAAATAAGGAGATGATATCATTTTGAAGAATAGGGCAAGAGTAAGTTAGATTAGAGTATTGCATGTGAGTGAATAACGTCCTTTAAAAATAATATTTTTTTTAATGAATTGTTATTTGAAATGTTCTATTTAAAGGGTTAAATTTTAAGTATGATTTTTTAAAGACATGGTTATATGATTTGATATCTTTGAATTATATTATTGGTGTTCTTTACACTTGGTTTATTATATGATTATACTTATGTATGAAAACGAATGAAGAAAAATTTTGAAAATGACTTTGGTAAATATTATACTGAATTGATTTTCTTGATGAAATACTTTTATGTGAATTTTACTATGGAAATAATTATTCCATACAAAGTGAAGAAAACTTTTGATAAGTTGTTTTGATGTTCATGCTGGGGTTTTGTAATTATAAAGTAATCTTACTGAAAATAGTTGCATTGGAAGGTATCGTGATTATGAAATGTCAAATGGACCCCATGTATGCTGGAAAGGTTTTTAGAAAGGACTAAATACAGAACGCTGGTTACTAACAGCAGTAATGTTAGTCCTTGGTGCTCCATGATAAAACTCGAGCTCGATGGATATTCATGAGTCTCGTACTCGCGTTGGTTATTCGTGGGATTTATTCTCGCGTCTGTTATTCATGAGATTTATTCTCGAGCCTGTTATTCGTAGGTTTTATACCTGCGCTTGATTCGTGGTTTCGAGCCACGCCGGATTGGTTAGTTACCCTCATGGACTATGTGTCCACGCATATTTTCGTTCTGTTGAAGTCCTACGGAAAAAAGGAGTGATTTGGAATGATTGTTTTAAATGTTTTTTCCTAAAATAAAATGTTTACCGAAATATTCGTATTGAATTACTAAATGTTATGATTTACATTTAAACATGTTAAAATTATTTATTTCTGCATTTTAAATTATATTTTTGGGACGTTATTCATGAATAAATTATTTTGGCTTCAGATAGTGTTGTTGACCCTACTCCTCCAACTGAGCAGTGAAGAGCCTCACGTCTGACTTGAAGCATTATTTTTTGGCATATCTATTTTTGAAGTAATTATACTTTATGAACTACCTGTATTATTTTATTTGAAGCTTAGATGCTCTATCTAACCTATAGATAAAATTCTGGTTGTTTTGAAAATGTCTGCAAGTGATTTGAAATATTTGCAGTCTATTGTAGGATTTTCGGAAGGTCGGTTATGTAAAGACGATCCTGCCGAAATTCCTACAAATGACTCGCCTTTTGATAAAAATATAATCTATATTATGATTATTGTTTTAAATATTTTATTCAAGGTATTAGGCTTAAGGAATATGAATTTATTTATATTTTGTACTGATCACGGCTCAAATTTTAGGACGTGATAGTTTGTGTTTACATTTGGAATGCTTGGTGGAGGCTAAGATTGTGCTTTGCCTAGACAGAGGCGACCTTCATCTGATCTTCAACGGCACTCCAGGGTCGAGGAAGAGAGAGAGAGAGATGCAATAAGAGGAAGAGAGGGAGGAAAGTGTCAAAGTTTTTTAGTGATGAGGTGGCAATGAGTCGGAGTATTAAGTGCTATATGAGAGTGCCATGTGTACATATAAGTCTACACAATAGGATTTAATGGTAAAATTAACATTTTTAACTGTTGGGTGACATTGCTATGATTGTGTAACTTGTAGAGTGATATTATTTTTAAAAACTTCTTGGTACCTACGACTCATTTATCACAACTTTCAACGCAAAAATGGCCTTTAACTTTTTTAAAAAGTTAACATCATTCAAAAGCAATAATAAATTTTAAGAAAAATTATTTTTTTAATTTTTTAACTTTTAATTCAGTTATGATCCCTGAATTATGACTTGGTGTTATTCAATTCTTAAATTTTTAACTTATTTATAACTCAATTTTTTGTCTTTTTTATATTTTTGTATTATTATTCTTGTCATCTTTTGAGTTATCCTATCTCGCAAAAATTGTTTCCACCTCAGCTGCACCTGGAATTTTATATAAATTTTAAACAAGAGAAAAAGGACAGGACGTACGAAAAATTTGCATAGATGAAAAAGAGCCAGGATCACTGCAACTGCAATGTCCAGAAGCAGAGGAGAAGGAAGATCCATTGCCACCGTGCAAGAGGCGGGTATCGTTTGATGGCGCTCCATGAACCTTGATGAAATAGCTTGAGCAACAGACCCTTCTTCACATACCACAAACCAAGCACTGGTACAGAGCCACAAACAATAGCAAGTTTTGGCACTAAAGGCTAAACAATTATATAAGACATCAATTCCCTATTAGATTAATGAAATGGTTCCATGGATATCCTTTCACTCAGATCAAGCAGTTGAACACTTTTCTGAACCCGGTTGAGATGGTCAAAATTTCCATAAATTAGAGTCTTCCTTTTAATACTCGCCTACTGAACCGTCTAGCGACGACCCCAGTGAAAATCCTCCTCTATCCTCGTCCTCAATGATAATGCAGCTGTGATGATCCTGGGTCTTTTTCATCTCTGCAAACTTTTCTTCGGTGCTCGTCCGTCCAGTCGTTTTTGCTCGTTTAAAATTTATAAAAAAATCCAGGTGGAGCTGAAGCAAATTTTTCCACATAAGATGACTTAAAAGATGACAAGGATAATAATATAAAAAATAAAAAAGACGAGGGAGTGAGTCATAAACAAGTTAAAAGTTGAAGGACTAATAAATTAATTTTTCTTAAATCTGAATTTCTTGGAGAAGCTGATTGTATTACATTCTTTTATTACCTTCCTCATCTTTGAGAAGAATTAAGGGTGTGTTTGAATTTGAATCGGAAAAATTGAGTTCACTTGTAATAGGTGGTCACCTCTTCTTTTAATATAATTCTGGTGGCTATTAAAAATAGTAGAATAGAAATATTTTGTAATCCATTCGAAAATATCAGATAATTAAGTCATTTGAAAATGAAATGGTTCTAAGAATTAACTATTATTTTGACAAAATTGTCTAAGGATAAAGTAGAAATATTTTACAACTAATTTAAAAATTCAAAGTAAGGCTTTGGGCTGCATCTCAGTCTTCTGCCATACTATTGCACTGTAACAATAAATACCTTCTCAGTACAAAATCCTAATTCATCTTACAAGGCACATTCTATCAGTCCATCTTCCTAAATTGGGATTGAGCCCTAATTATTTGCGGCCAATGAACAGTAAATGTAATAAATGCTTAACATGTTCTTTTCTTTTAGAATGACTTAAAATTAATTAATCTACCATACCACAATCCAAACATCATATAATTAAAATAGTTCCCACTGAGAAGGATATAGCATTAATTCATTGCCTATAATATTTGAGTAGTAGACAGACCACAAAACCAACATAACATAGCAGGTAGCTCTACGAGAGAACAAACAAACTTCAGGATTCAATGAAGTCATCCAGCCCACTAGCCTTGTCAAGTAACAACACTAATGACTCCTTCACAGAAGCCAACTCCTTCTTCATGGATTCAATATGAGCTTCGAGTCCGGAAGCTTTACCTTTAGTTTCCTCAACCTTCCTCTTGATGTCTTCTCCATTGCCACATTCCTCAATGCTTTTATTCACGTAACTCAGCCATGAAGCATTAAAACCAACCCCTTGTAAGACTGTGCAACACTCTCTGATGTAGTTTCGATCATCTTCTGTCAAGTGGCCTTTTCGAGTTGTCCTCAAAATGCGAGTCACGTCAGCAAATAAGGAAAAGGCGGAGGAAGCATACACCCTTCGTCGCTTTGTGTTGAGCCAATCAAGCACTTGAGGATGCCGCTTTACCCCAGCCTCTAAATATGGCAACAGCCTGTCCATCTCCTTAAGGCTACTGCAAACCTCCGCTATTGGTGTTGATGAAGACGTAGTTTTTGAAGCTTGGGAAGGAGATGGATCAATAGCTGATTAAATAAGTGAAAGGAAAAATTAGGAAATAGGGAAAAAAAAGTTATTTTCTTGCTTCTAAAAGACTAAAACACCTTACGTGCTTTTTTTTTTGGGTCCTGACAGAGGTTGTAGTTAGAAAAATCAATTAATTAATAGAAGGGAGATTCACATCTAAATTAATGAGTTAATAAATATCACTAGATGAATAAAGTAAAGGGAACTAAAGTAATATAGAATCTTGAAAACAGTAGCAGAAGTATTAGAACTTCTAAACAAAAAATTAAGGGGTAGATACTTTATGGCAACTTGGACTACAAAATAAGATGATATCAATACCTGTATCCTGTACCATGGTAGGACTCAATATATTTTGAGCATCATGAACTGAGAACCTCCTCTTGGATTCGTATATCTCTTGAGTTCCAATAGCTAGAAAAATAATTTCTTAGAAAAATTGAAAGATGGAATGACACAATATTTTGGCAAAATTGAAATAATTTCCCCATTCAACAAGTAAAAAAATGCATTACTTTCTTTGTAGTCTTCTGCCAAAGAAGTTATGGTCTGGTTGAACAAATTCTTACTCAGGTGAATATCTGAGTTATGTGATTCTTCTAGTTGATTTCAATTAATAGGCAAAAAAAAAAAGTTAGAATCATTAGACTTCTACAACTCTTTTAGTATGAAAACAAGTTATTGACAACACAAACAGATTCATTAAACCACACATTTCTCCTGTACAATGGTAATGTCCCATGCGTTTTGCGTAGCATGAACGAAGGCTTTATCAATACTCTCATGCATAACATGGTTCCAAGTAGCTACACAAATAAGTAAAACAAACCAAAAATAAAGAAAAAAAAAGAATGAGAAGATTTTGGCTACACATAATTTTTTCCTTCCAAAATGTATAAATGCACTAATCCATACCTATGTCCTGAACCGAGGCAGGGATTAACATGTCTTCATCAGCATTTTGAAGCAACGGTCTTTGAATGGTTTCATGCATCTCTTTAGTCCCAATATCTAAACAACCATATTTATCTATGAGAGAAAAACAGAGAAAAAATAGAATAATGCAGATTTTGCGAAAAAAGATTAATAAAATTAATTCCTTCCAGAAGTAATATTACTTTCTTCGTCATCCTTCATAATAGATGCTGTGCTCTGGACCAACAAATTTTCACGAGGATGAAGTTGTAAATCTTGTGATCCATCGAGTGCATTCCAATTCACAAAAGAAATTAATGAACCAGAAAGTACTATGATGCATATTATTTAGTCTGTAAAATCAGTACTATACCAAGCACCCTTAGATAGTTACTTGCTACTCATCTAGTCTTTAAGATAAGACCTAACTAAAAAGTTTATCCTTATCCTAAATATAAAATATATTTTCTATATTTATTAATTCTTTCTAAATTACCCATATATATAATCTTTTAACAATAATCAAGTAATAGAGGGAGGACGGGAGTTAAGGAAGAGTATTAGGGTGCTTTAGAAAAAATATATCATATTACCTAACTTAACTAACTTTATTAATCTAATCAAATTAGTTAAATATATCATATATTAAGGATAAGAGGAGTATATTTATAGCTCTTAAATTAAAGAGTTTGTACTTTGACTGGTCAAATTCACCGTGAGAAGCATTTTTGGATCATGTGATCTTTTAAATATATTTTGATTCACATAGCATAGAGCTTGAAACATCAACTAATAAGAAATAGAGTACCATGACAATTAATGAGTTATTAAAAAATCACTAAATATAGAAAATCAAGACAAAATAAAGTTGAAACTTGGGAGCAATACCTATAGCATTAGAACCTATAAAACAGATTAAGGCAAAATAAGTCATAACTTCGACATTGAAAAGCAAAATTTGTACATTTTGAGCAATTGAAACTAACGTGTTCTCGAAGGTCTTGTACATCTCTTCATTCCTAATATCTAAATGTAAATTTTCTAATGGATTTTAGTTAGCACAAACGAATATTATATTATTAGTACTAATCAAAAGAATATAATAACAAAGACCAATAAAACTGAACAAAATTGTTTTAAACGTAATAATATTATATTGTGCTTCAATAGAAAACAGAATTAGAACATGTGTCCTGAACTATGCCAAGGCTAAATATGCCTTGATGAATAATTTGAATTAAGGGTCTCTCATTGGTTTCATCTTGAGTTCCAAGAGCTAAACAAGTTAAAAAAACAAAAATTCATTCATTCAACACAAACAACTCAAGATTTTGGGGCAAAACGTAAAGGTAAACTTCTTTCTTCTGACAAGTTAAAAAGCCGAATTGCTAGCTTTTTCGAACATCAATAGTCATAAAACTGCTTTTTAGTATATTTGAATGATCAAAATAGAAAGTTCACGTCATAATAGAAAAGAGTCATGACACGCACAATAAAACAATTTATCATCATTTGTGGCAAATTGGAACCACAGAATAAGATTAGTACTGTTTCTTGAATTGAGGTATGAATTAATTTGCTTTCAATAGCTTCAGTGAATGGTGTTTGAATGGTCTCATTCATCTCTTCAGTCCCAATGGCTGAGCCGAAAAAAATTCACCGAAAAAATAAAGCAAATGTTACAACATAGCAAATCAGTTTTAAAACATTTATAGCATACTGAACCTATAGTAATAAAACATGACCAGTACCTGCATCTTGAACAATAGTAAAGCTCAATGTGTTTTGGGCATCCTGAATGAAATCTCCCTCAGTGGTTTCATGCATCTCTCGAATCTCAATAGCTAAATAAACAAGTTTTTTAAAAATGAGACAATACTTTTTTTGCCTAATAGTAATGAATTACTTCCTTCCAAATTAAATATATAAACATAATAGTATTGCATAACAAGATGAGTACCTCCATCAACTTTTGTAAGACTTAACGTGTTTTGACTAGCTTGATCCAAAGGCATCTCAACAATTTCACATATCTTTTGACTGTCAATACCTAAATAAATAAATTTAAAATATGACAATAACAAGGTTAACACTTGGGAGCAGTAATATAGAAAGCCACTAGAAATTGTAAGAAAAGAAAGCTAAAGCCAAAATTAAACAAGTATAATGATTATTTTTATATAAACGAAGTATAAGAGACATTCTTAATCAGTACCTGTATGTGGAATAGGAAGTTTGTGCATTTCTTGCTTTCCTGAATCAGCAATCTCATCAGCCTTTGATTCTGCTCCATGCTCCCCAGAGCTTATTGCTCTGCTTGTAGTCACACTCTTTTGATGCATTTGACTACTTTGCATATTTATACTTGAAGATTCTTTGTAGTCACCTTCAACTCCTTCTTCAATTGCCTAATGGAGACAGGCAAGCAAACGTCAATAAATATCTAACTAGAGCACAATAAACCCCAATCGATTTATAATGATGTGAGAATTAACGTGCATCTAGGAAAATTAATTCCATAGGAAATAATTATTTTTGTTGGAAATATTTTTGTATACACCAATAAATATATCATGGACATTTTTGGTTACTCAATTATTTTGTCTAAGTATTATTCTATAACTTTTCTAGATAGAGGTCAAAAGCAAACAAGGAGATTTTTATCCCCTGTGGGTGGAGACGAATGAAAAACAAGAAGATAAGAATGTTTTTTTGACATCCATACCTGTTCTATGAATAACTGTCTAATTGTGGTGTTAAGGTCTTCTTTCCAACGTTTCTTTCCATTTTTCACTTCCACTAATATCAAAAATGGGGCAATGATGACTCCATATGAGAAATTTTGCATTTTGTGGCATCCTATGACTTTTAATGTCACCAAAGATGGGAATACGAAGGTGTGTTTTCCTGAGCAAAAACGTTTGAAGGCTGATAAACCAGTTAGTTCCAAATACTTCAGGCTTTCAAATGTGATCTCTTCTTTTGGTTCTCCTTCATCTGTAATCACAACCTCCTCTAGCTTCCTACAATTGCTAACTATTAAGTTTGTGAGGTGCATGAGACTTTTAGCAGTGCAAGATGTCATGAAGTACATAAGCCCATTGCAATCCTTCACTCCCAAGAAAGTTAAATTTTTGAAAGATGCAGAAGGTGGTGCCAATCTTATCATCCCTGAACATTCCATTATAGATAGATGTTCAAGGTTTTGAACTAGAGGATGTGATGCTGAGTCATCATCATTCCAGATATCCTCAAGCTGCTCCAATTGAAATAGATGCAAAGTTTTAATTTGGGTGGGGCTTTCCATACTACAATGACCAATTTCTTCTAAAGGAAATAGTGTTTTAAAATAACTGCAACGTGCTTCAAGTGCGGTTATAGCTGGGAATTTTTGGATCAAATCATTTAGAAACTTTATTGGAGTTTCTTGAAAATGTTGTAAACGAAGCATTCTTATGCTTTGAAAGAGATTTTTCTCATAGTTGCCATTGAATATTCTCATGGTGTCCTTTTCATTCAATGACAAGTCTTCCAAGTTTTGGGACACCTGAAGAGATGACAAAATAAAATTAGCACCTTTCATCATATAATCAACTAATAAGTTATTTTTTGGTAAAATAACATAATTAAAAAAAATATATTCTAGCAAACCCCTTATATAGTTATAGTTTCCCTCAATCATGCATCTGTTTTTTAAGAAGGAATTAAACTAAAGAAAAATGGATAAAAAGAAAAAGGTTGCATACCTTTTCAATATAAAACAAAGCTTGTTCAATTTGTAACTCATCAATGTCATCCTCCCTAAGGGGTTGGGAATTCAAATGGTCAAATGCAAATACTCGCAATTCTTCCCCTCCACTAACATGTAATATCTTCAATGAAGGACACTGTAGAGTATATCTTTTTGGACAAAAATTAATGAGCCGAGTCAAATCATATAGCCACAAGATTCTTAACCGAGGAAAGTCAAACTTGATGAGTTCCTCTAATCCTTCAATTGAAAAAATTTCCTCAACACCACAAGACTCAATGTGAAGCACTTCAAGTTGCTTCAAGTCTTGGCATGGCGAGACCGGAAACAAATATTTTAGATGTTGGCATTTATCAACTTTCACAATCTGTAAATTTCCAAAGCTGATTATATCTCCTGCTTCTTTGTTCCATATGTGTTTCAAATTTGGAAGCCCCGAGAGTGTTAATTTTCTCAACCGACTAACTGTCTTTGATTCCATTGCTTTGTCATCCAATACATTCGGATCAAGTACTGCTTCTAATGAATCACACTTTGCTACTTCTAGTTCCTCCAATGTATATAACATTTGCAGTAAATTTGATGAAAAAATAACATTGGATAAGAATGTACATTTATGCACCACCAGATGCTTCAAATTGGAGAATATTTTCTGCCCAACTTGGCCATACCATAGTTCTTTCAGTTCTGGATATTCAGAAAGTTCCAAATGATTGAAGCTACTAAATGCCACCTGTTCAAATGATTATTAGGGTAAGTGATAATAAAAGGGCATCAAAACACATTAAACAATGACATTTGACTATTTCTTTTCAAACTTATAAACATAGTATGTCAAATGAAATTGTTAGGATAGGCATATATAAGTTGAAATATTAATATCTGTCCCCATGTTTAAATTGGATAAATCCCCTAAATAAAAACATACCATATCTTGGAATATCTTGTCTACTGTTCTATTTAAGTCACCATCCCAGCACCATTTCCCATCTTGTTTGCCTGTTAATATGTTTTGAAGCTTTGGAGCACTTGTGTTGCTCACAGAGAAGCACTTCATTCTTGGACATTGCACTATAACAAGTTTGGTTAACAATGGAAGCTTCAAGACACATTTACTAGAACAACAAAATATCTTAAACCACGCAAACTTTCAAGTTCCAAAACTTTTAAGCTACTAAATTCAATTTCATTCATTGCCTCCTCGTTTTCTTCTGGTATAACTTGCTCAAGTGAATTGCAGGCTCTTATCTTCATTGTTGTTAATTTGTTCAGACTTCTTGCTGTTGATGATGTGATTAAGTGAAGCAATCCATTGCAATTATGTACCTCTAAATAAGTCAAGTGACTAAAACTTACAGATGAAGGCGCCAATTGCTTCAATTTGGAGCAATCCTTGACCCATAAGTATTCAAGAACTGGGTCTACTTGAAATTCTTCTTTAAATATATCTAGGAGTTCATGCAATTGACTGAGACTCAATTTTTTAATTCGGGTTTGAATCCCATTTTGTCCTCCATGTTGGAAAATCTCCTTAAAAGAACTGATTTCAACAAGCATTATCTCGAGATTGATTATGTTTTGGAGAAGCCAACATGGAAATCTAGCATGTTCATCTTCGAAGTTTGACAAAATAAGATGTTTGAGATTAGGGAATTGTTCCCCAGAAAATTGCCCTTGTACCATCACACTGACATCTTCATTATTGAGCGCCAACACCTCCAAATTGCAAATCACCTGTACCAGATAAGTGTATGTAATTAAGCAAGCTAAGTGAAAACATCTTAGGTAAAACGCTTATAATTTTATTAGAGATTTAGTCTAGAGAAATTTAAAACGAGATTTTACTATGCACGTGATGGCGGAAAAATTAACAAACATGATTAAATATATTCATTCATAAAAAAAAACAAAAAACAAAGACAAAGACAAAGAGAGCTGTGCATTTATGTCAATGGTTTCAAGTTCAGGGCATTTTAATACAAATTCATACCTCTTTGAGAGGGAAAGGACACTGTTGCGTTGAGACTTGTAGATTACCGTCAAGGGTAGTGCCCTGTTTCTTGAATAGACTCCATTTCAAACATTTGCGGACATCTAATATCTTCAACGAGGGACATGCTAAAATGTGATTTTTAGAACAAAAACCTTGCAGTTCAGGTAAATTCCAAAGCACCAATGAACTCATACGTGTAAACTCAAATTTGGGACGACAATCGAAGGGTCCTTCTTTGTCTGAAACAATTTCCTTCATCTTCCCTGCATTCTTTATGGTAATTTCTTCAAGTTGCAGCAGACCCATGGCTATTGAGAATGGGAAAAGGTACTCAAAAGCGTTACAATGTTCAACACGCACAACTTTCAGAGTACAAAAGCCAAGGCTTGTTTGAGGATCTCTACTCCAAATTTGTCTCAGCTGTGGTAATCCAAGTAGAGTTATATTCTTGAGTTGTGTTGTACCTGTATCCTCATCTTTGATACCCAATTGGAATATCTCTTTCACAGAGCTACACTCAGTAACAGACAATGTCTCAAGGCTTGTGAATGCTGCTTGCATATATAATGGGCATATAATCTCAACTTTTCCACACTTGTTTATTTCCAACGTTTTGAAGTTGACCATGGAATTTGGACAAAGGATGGGGTGCCATACTGTCTCAAAATTTTGCACTTTTGTTGTTATTATTTTTTCCAAATTGGGCAAAGCTACCTATGATCCATTCGCAAAGTTGCATGTGTGAGTTCAGGGAAGCCAAACCAGGAGATGAGATATAAGTGGGGAAAATTACTTAGGTCCGCCAATGAAAAAAATATATAAAGGTCTTCCAAATTTTATTTGATACTACTAGATTCTAAGAAATTTATAATTTATAAGTCAATTTTTCATATTTACAATTCAAATTTCCTCCTCTAAAAACTTTTTTGTTATCTGAAAAGAAATATATAATCCATATGCCTTAAATAACATTTGAAGCACGTTTTTATTTTATTTTCAAATATCTCATTTGCATTAAAATCATTTTATAAATATTTTTCTTAAAAAAAGATCAAATGATATTAATAAGACTATGGAATAGGCATCATCATGGCCTCAAAACTAAGCTATGAAAGCAGCACCAACATTATGCATATATATATATATATATATCATTATATGCGTAAATTTTACCTAAACATTGGGTGTAAATAATTAACCTGAACAAAGAAGCAAAGTTTCATACCTGTCCAATGGAATACGTTGGCTGCTGATGATGAGTATTACCTTCTTCTGGTGCTTCCCTGAAGCCTTGAATTTTTGATACATGCAACAACCCTTGACTGTTATCAGAAGAAATCTCCCCAAAATTTTCAGAACTCCAGATATGCTTGAGCTCGGTTAGACAAGAGAGAGATATTCTTTTCAAATGAATAGTCAGCTTTTCCGTTATTCTTCCTTCATTCATATAATTAGGTAATTCAATCAAAGCTTCCAGTGAATCACACTCGCTCACTTCAAGCTCTTCGAAGTTGGACAGCGCTTTCAGCAAATTTAAAGGCAAAAGGACTTTTGATAAAAAGTCACATTTGTATACTGCTAAATGTTTCAAATTACCAAACATTCCATGCTTAACATGGCTGCACCACACATCTCCTCCTAACTCAGGATATTGGGATAGCTCCAGACGCTCCATACTACGTAATGCCACAGGCCACTGTTGGTATATAGGGTCAATAAAACAATAAAAAGCAATTAGATAAAGCTTACTAAACAATAACAAATTGACTTTTACAAGTGTTTTGTTCCAAATATTTTCACATAGAATGATTATCTTTTTCTCCACGTTTGTAGAGGGTTCTTAAACTCAAACATACCTTACCCCAACCCAAACGTTCTTTTTCTTTTGGTCAAGAAAGAATATCCCCAGACATTCATAACAGATCAAAAAATAACATTTGGCTACTAGAAATAGTATTCTCTGTCTTCATATGTAATGACGTCCACAATTTCTTAGAATAAAAGCATACCTTGGCTTGGAACATCTTGTTCACTGTACTATTTACGTCACCTTCACAAAACCATTTCTCATCTTCTTCATCTGTTCGTATTTCTCGAAGTAATGGAGCACTTGTGCCGCTCGCAGAGAAGGTCTTCATTCTTGGACATTGCCTTATTACAAGTTCCTCCAACAGTGGAAGCTTCACGGAGCAGTTGCCGGAGCCAAAACAATTGAGTTTTGGCAAACCTTCAAGTTCTAAAACTTGTAAGCTATTGAATTCAATTTCATTGTTGCTCTCCCCTTCCTCTTCCTTCACGATTCGTTCAACTAAATCACACCCGCTTATCTTCAATGTTGATAGATTTACCAAACTTATTGCTGTTGATGAGGTAATTAAATAAATCAATCCCTTGCAATTTTGCACCTCTAAATAAGTCAGGTGATTAAAGGTTACAGAGGAAGGCACCAAGTTCTTCAAATTGGGACATTCATCCACATCTATGTATTCGAGAACTTCAAGAACTGGGTCCACTTTGCATCCTTCTTTGCATATATGCTGGAGTTCATACAATTTATATAGCGTCAACTTCTTGAGTCGTGTTTTAATCTCAGTTTCTGCATTATCATCTTGAGGCCTTTCGTTCGGGAATATCACCTTGAAAGAATTCCTTTCAATGAGTAGCCACTCAAGACTGGATATATTTTGGAGAAACCAATATGGAGAAGTAACTCGAGCATCTTCTAATCCAGACAACCCCAAAAAGTTGAGTTTTCGAAATTGGTCTCTTGGAACTTGCGATTGACATATCATGCTAGCATCCTCATTGTTTAGACGTAAGCCCTCTAAGTTATCAATCACCTATGCCATGCAAGGAAAAAGTTTATCACTAGAAGGGGAAAATATTTGTTTGTTTTTACCCTAGAATTTATAAGATTCCATGGTGCCCCTTTAGGGTTCATTAAATCTTAAAGCAATTTAATAGAAAACAAAGTGTCACATAGTAATATTACGACACTCAAGAATATAACTGTGTAACATCCAAGTGACCAATTATTAGCATGCATAATATTTAGACATGAATAGAAATTTAGAACCTTTTAAAAGTTAAAATTTTGGACAGAACATGTACAAATATTATAAAACATGTTTAGGGCCCCACTCTGTACAAGGCATCTAAGTATATGTGTGTGTGTGTGTGTGTGTGTGAGATATATATATATAGATATATATAGATATAAGCATTCAAAACCTAGCGTAAATATAGATATTATTAATATTTTTATCTGGTAGGCCCCAACAAAAAATATGTTAGATTAGGGTCAATGTAAATGGTAATAAGTTTAAAGTGAAAAAATAAATAAAAGTTTATTAAGAAATAATAAAGACATTGGAAAAAATTGTATTAATCTTAAACAAAATTTTAAGTGGACATTATGATGTTTATGGTATTGATTTATTTTCTAAATTGAGGGTATCAAGAGAAGTTTTAACAAAAGAAATTATATAAAAATTATATTCTTTTCTAAATACATGCATTACTTATAAGATATATTGACAATACCTGTAATAGTTGCTATTGCTAAAAGAAGTTTTTAAAAATTAAAATTCCTTATATCATATTTAAGATCAACTATATATGTTACTAGATATATTGAATGGGTTAGCAATGTTATCAATTGAAATTAAAATGTTAGAATTACTAAATTATAAAGTTTGATAAATGATTTCGCAACTAAAACATCTACAAAAGTAATATAAATGTTAATAAGTAATATAGATTTAAGCCTCTTTATAGTGACTTGACCTAGAGTCCAGGAATCCTTGAAAACATCCTAACAAACAAATAAATGCATGAAAAGTATAATAAGCTATTTTCTTTGAAAGACGGGTCATACCTCTTCAAACGTGAAAAGAGGCTGTTGTATTGAGACGTGAAGATTGTTATCATCAGAAAGTCTTATTTCTTGGCTACTTGTACCTTGTATCTTGAACAGCTTCAATTTCTTACAATTGTAGACATCTAATTCATTCAATGATGAACAAGATAAGCTATGATTTCCAGCACAAAATCCTTGCAAATTTTGTAAATTCCAAAGCACCATTGAGGTTAGTTGATTAAACTTAAACTCAAATTTGACATAATTATCAAATAAGGGTTCTTCTTCTCTCGTGGAAACAATTTCCTTCATCTTTTCAGCATCCTTTATTGCAATTTCTGCCAGTTGAGGTAAGTGCTTAGCTATGGAGAATGGAAAAAGGTACTCTAAATCGTCACAATCTTCAACACACACACCTCGTAGATTCTTAAAGCAAAGCCTTGATTGATAACCTCTACTCCAAATTTGTTTCAACTGTGGCAATCGAACTAGTGTGATATACTTGAGCTGTGTTGTATCATCTGCATTCACACCCAACTCGAATATCTCTCGCACTGACTTACAGTCTTTAACCTTCAATGTCTCCAGAGTTGCAAATGCTCCATTCATATATTCTGGAAATATGTTCTCAAGTTTTTCACAATTTTTGACTTTCAACGTCTTGAAGCAAGCCAAGGAATTTGAAGCCAGGATGCGGTGCCAAATCGTCTTTAAGTTATGCATGTCTTTTATGATTATTGCTTCCAATTTTGGAAGAAGCACCTGTCATCCATTTGCAAGGCTAAGAATGAACAAGAAAAGTAAAATGTAAATCATTTCAAGTGTCTACTACTCTGATATCACAATGCTCTTTCAAAAAGACACGATGTTTTTTAGATAGTTATATAAGAATTCAATTTCTTTTTGCGTTTATTTTAATTTCATATACTAACAGGTTACCTTTGCAAACAAGAGAGAGAGAGAGAGAGATGTTGGCATTGAATTTCAACTTGATAGAACCAAAAACTAGCTATGATTGATAGAAATTATTGCAACTACGTACCCAATAAAATCTTTTCAATTCAAATTGAATTTACCTCTTCGAGTGCAGCACCATTTATCTCCTCAGTTGCAATTATCTCCTCCATCGTATCACATTTACTTATTTCAAGTTGTTTGAGATTCGAAAGTCTTCCAACCATAGAAGGTGAGAATAGATACTTCAAGCCACTACAATCCTCTACAGTCAAGTTGGCCAAATTCTGAACCAAATGGGGTGCAGAAGACTGTTCGTCATCCCAAATTTTTTTTAAATTGAGCGAACTCACCTTCAAAGTCTCCAAATTAGAAAATATAACCTGTGAATAGCATGGAAATAATGTTAATGTTAAGATTTTTGATCGACCATGGATATCCAAAAGATGACGTGATTCATTTATACGAGGATGCTAATAATTTTTTTTTATGAAAATTAAAGTAAAATTTCGTTTCTTAAATAAAAGAAATTATCAATCATTAGATATTGTTCGTATCAATCAGTATATACAAAAAAAAAATTAAACAATATACCTTGGCACTAAAAAACGTTGTTGGTATATTAGCCCTCAACAAGTTCTGCTTAGTTCTCAGAGAACACTCAGGAGAGCAAAAATCTTGAATGGATGGCAAATGTTGTAAAGTCAACGAGCGCAATGGAAGAAACGCAACCTCGCCATCAATAATTTTGTCACCATCCGCACTTTCTCCAGACACAATCTTCTTCATAGAACTGCATTCGGAAACTTCAATCTCAACAAGTTGAGAAAAAGCTGTAACCATTGAAACAGAGAAGAGATATACCAATTGGTTACAACTTTTGACTTTGACAACCTTGAGTTTTCCAAAAGAATTATCTCTAACTGGACCGTGCCATATCTTCACCAAGCTATTGAGATTGTGAAGTGCTAGTGTCTCCAATTCTGGGAACAAAAAATAAGTTTGATTCCTCTCCTTTGAGTTGATAATATGATGATTTTCACCATTATTTTCGATATGCAAATGCTTTAGCAATTGAAATCCTTCTCCATTCAACTCAAAAAGCACATTCGAAATGCCACCTATTTTATCCAAGTATAAATCTTCCACTCTTTTAATTAATGCTTTAATCCCTCGTTCCCAACGAATGCTAGTATCCAGCTTTGCCTTTAGCAACCTCGAGGTCTCTTTGTTGTCTGACCATACCCATTTATCTCCGATAACAACATTATATCTTTCTAACTTGTCAAATGCTATGTCCTTGGGCAAAAGCCAAGCCTCACGGATTTGAATTTCTAGATTGGTCAAGCTAGTCAAATGGCCAAGCTTAGCAAGGCTAACATTTCTCTTTTGCTTTCCTGAAATTTCCACCTCCCAATTAATTGTGGCGTTGCCCATATATAGTTCTTCTATTTTGGTCATCTTGCACAAAATGTTGGGTAGGGTGGTCCCAATTCCAGACCTGCTCAAATCCAACATTCTAAGCTTGGTCAACTGCTCTATTTCTCTTGGAAACTCTTCCATAGATGAATGGATTAAGCTAAGAATTTCTAAATTTATCAATGCACCTATTCCAGTCATATCTTTCAAAGAGCAATGATCCAAACACAATGTTTTGAGTTTGGTCAAGGAGCTGATAGATCTAGGTAATGAAGACATGATCAGGCCTGTTAAATCTAATGCTTTGAGGTTTCCCATCCCTTCAAAAAAGGAATCTGGAATTTCTAAAGTGCGATTATCAGTGCTGTCTATGTGGAAAAATGTCAGATGGGGACAATCTAACCTTTCAGGAAGCTTTTGGATGCAACAATGGTCCAAGATAATATGGGTGCACCTTTCAAGAATATCCTTTCTTGGCCAATCTTGCCACTTAGCATTACTTTTAGTGAAAACCTCTTTTGAGGCAATGAAGACTGCTGCTTCACGAATAATGTCATGCATTTTGATCATTTCCGCTCTTGCATCATCATCATCAATAAACAAACAAGATGCCTTCAGGTCATAAATTATACTATAAAGCCTATTCCTTGCATCCTCAATGGTATTTATACGTTTGAATATATCCAAACCAATAACATATTTCAACAAGTCACTAACAAATAAGGATGTTCCATGCACGCCACAAAGCAAGAATACTTTCTTTACTTCATCTTCCAATCGGTTCAAATTGAATTCCAAAGCTGATAAAAGAGTGCCATGCATGTCTTTGTTGTCAACACTTTCTAGATTGTTCAATGTATCTTTCCAATAATAAATATTCATATTATATTTTAATGACTTTGCAATTGTAACTATCAAGACAGGCAAGCCCGCACACCTTTGAGCCACTTGGGTTGCTATAGTTTGGAAATTAGCATCTTTAACAACATCACCAACCATAGCTTCAAACAAGCTCCAAGATTCTCTGTCATTCAAAACTTGAAGGGAGAAGTTCTTTTGAGTATCATTCATTTGTAAAATATCTTGACTTCTTGAAGTCAATAATAATTTGCAGCCCTTGTAGTCATCCTTTAGTGGAACTTCCACCTTTTCTGAATTAATTTTTCCCCACATATCTAAAGAAGGTATTCCTAACTTCTCCAAATCAATTTTCTCCCATAAATCATCTAGAATGATGAGGATAGTTTTCTCCTTTTTTATCCTCTCGCACAGGCAGTTGGCTCTTCCAATTGATGAGGTCATCTCTTTTAAAGTATGAAGGTCTAACTGTTCTGCAATCTCATCTTGAATTCTTTCAAGATTTGTTTGGGATATAGTTACTATGACAACTGTATCAAACAACTTGTTATCTTTAACTTGTTTAGCAACTTCTTTAACCAGAGTAGTCTTTCCCACTCCCCCTATCCCATAAACTCCAATTTTGCTGACCTTAGGGTCCTTTAGAGAAAACACAACTTTCTCCTTGATTGAATTTCTTGACTCTAGTTCATCACTTCCTCTAGGAGCAGAAAGGTTGCTTATTATATCCACGTGTGGAACATACCCAACTCCTTTATCAAAATTTCCCTTTTCCTTCATTTCAGCAAGGACGTTTGCCATTTTCTTTGCTTTTCTACTACGCTGATGCCGGGACTTTAAATTAGGAAAAGACCATTTGGAACACCCTGCATTTGCATCACATGGATCATCACAAAGTTGCTTTGCTTCTTCTAAAGTCTCAAAAACACTTTCTTGCCATCTTAGCACATCACCTTCAATTTCTCTCCCATTTCTTTTTTCAGCTCCAACTTCATGGTCGATACGTTCTTTTGTTTTCTGTAGCTCCTTTACTTGATCCTCTAGCTCCTTCAAATTGTTTCTATAGCATAAAATATATCCTACTTGCCTTACCATGGGTTCCACGGTAAGCTCTGCTATTTTTGCAGCAACAGAAATGAAAATGTCCATTCTTACTTTCTGAAAAAGATGACAAGTAAATTTAATATGCTTCAATAAACAAATTAAGGATAAATATGAGTGCATATTTTATAATTAAATAACTGTAGATTTTGAATATTTTGGATTAAATATATCATTATTTTATATGTATTTAATTTATTTTATATATTGTTTCTCCTAAATCTACTTATCAGGATAAATTATAATCTTTCAATAAAATATTAAGCAGGAAATATAAAATAAAAGAAGATATTTAAGAGATGGGGTCATTAATCTTAATTTTCTCCAAAATGTAAAGGGAGGGAAAGAACTGGGGGCAGGGTTTTAAGAACCGGACCAGCGGTCATACCAGTTAGGCTGTTAATTTTTTTTTTGTACAAAGTTAGGCTGTTAATTTTTTTTTTTGTTCAGCCGGTTCACCGGAGTTTTGCCTTAACTATATCCGGATCTGACCTAAGTCGCGCACCTGGCTATGGTGAGTGAATCTCCCAACAGAAATTTTTTACATACGTTAAGGCTCGAACTCGAGACCTCGCTTAAACAATATCGAGCGACTTATCACTGAACTAACCCTAGTTCGTGTTAGGCTGTCAATTGGTTTAGGCAGTAGCTCGTTTCTATGTATTGGGCCGCTTAAGCATTTAAGCCAGTTTGGATCGTCATTTAAGCATGGTTGGTCTGGAAATCGTTGTTGGGCGGGGAACCAGACAGGTTTGCCAAGATAAATATTAAATGTTTTTGGGAGAATACTAAGAATAAGGGTGATCAAATTTTCCCATCCCGACCTAATTCTGAGTAATTCAGGATGGGTCTCTCCTGTCCCATGAAGGGACAGGATAGGACGGGGGAAAGATCGGGATGGGACGGGTCTCGGTCTGACCCTCGGGACTCCCGTCCCGTCTTGAATATTTTTTAAAAAAAATAAAAAATATTTTTATTTTATTTATATTTTTTAAAAAAAATAGAAATAAAAAATTGTATTAATTATATCATACTATTTATTAGATATTTTATTTTTCTCTTCCTTACATGTATTTGTTTCTTTACAGATGAAATAATAACTTCAGTTGGTGAAGTGAAAAAATTAAAAAAGTAATTGTATTTGTAGTATAATTAATGGTATTTATCATAATAAGGATAATTTAATTTCTTTTATTATTTTTTATATTTTAATTATATATTACTAATAGACAGGTTGTGCATAAAATATCTAGTAGTTTAATTTTTTTTAAAATTAAATTCAGGATGTCCCATCCCTTCCAGAACCTGTCCCGGTCCTTTACGGGGCGGGACACGGGACGCAAAATGCGTCCCGTGTACTGTTTTGGGAAAGGACACGGGACGGGGTTGTCCCGGTCCCATCCCATCCCGTAAACACCCCTAACTAAGAGTTTCGTAGAAAAAAAATTATTACAAACAAAATTATGAAATCATCAAATAATTAAGTAGTCCCATAAGACAGGATAATAAATTTGATTTATATAATTACTAAACTACCCTTATACACAAATGACAAGTTATTGAAAACGCGATGACAACTTGAAGTACCACAAATGACAACTTAGGAAGCTTACAATAACAACTTGAAGTGATACAAATAACAATTGGGAGTATGCAATAACAACCCTGGTTGTTATTTGTATCATTTCAAGTTATTATTGTATGTCGCTTAGCTATTATTTATACCATTCTAAGTTGTCATTGAGTGCCCAAAAGAGATAATTTAATTATTTTATAATTTTATAAATTTTTTTAATAAACTCTCTTCTATAGGACCTTTATATAATTCTCACAATGTTTTTTAGTCATGAATATTAAATTACCTAAAAATAATTTAAATTTAAAAAAATGATTTTAAATTAAAAATTTGTACAAAATAGATTTTGCCCCTGCAACCCAAAAAAATGTCATTAAAAATCAGCCACAACCAATGCGAATGTCAAACTAGAGATGCCAGTTGGTGATAGTTTAAACAGTTAGATTAGTGGGAACATTCGATTGGACAGGTGACATAATAATTAAATTAAAAACATATTACTATATAAAAATAAAAAATCTATTATATACTCGTAACTTCAAACTTAGGTTTTAAAATTTTTTTTTATCTAAATCTTAATGTTAAAAAATTTTAAAATAAATATTTATATTTGTCTAAAATAGCTTATAAATCAAACTATGGTTTAAAACTACAATTTTGAATAAACTACTAGGAATAGTTTTTAGAGAGTAAAAGAGCTTATGGACTACCTATTTACTATATTGCCCTATTTTTTTCCACTCTCTCCTCTTTTTTCTCCTCTCGCTTCTTATCTCTACTTCTCTTTCGCATCCGCATCGCTGTGTTCCTATCTTCCGTGTCGCCATCCTGATAGCCTCCACAAGGCGCCTTTGCAAATCTAGTTGGTTGAAAAAGAAGCGGTAGGTAGCCATCTGTCACGTGGCCATTACCCTCTCCCCATAAAACCGGTTGTATAGGGTGTGCAGCGCCACACTTATATAGCCAGGACCCTCCCTTCACCTATCCGATGTGGGACTTTTTGAGTCGTCACACTCTCCCCCACCCAATCCTGTGACGCCCTCGTCACAGTGGGCCCCCTGCCTACCCCGCACCCCGAGGGCGCTTGGCGAGACATCGGAGTCGGAGTCCGGGTCGGCTTTGATACCACTTATCACGTGGCCATTACCCTCTCCCCATAAAACCGGTTGTACAGGGTGTGCAGCGCCACACTTATATAGCCAGGACCCTCCCTTCACCTATCCGATGTGGGACTTTTTGAGTCGTCACACATTGCTACTCAGAGAGAAGAAATGGTGGGTCGCCGTCGCTGCTCCCTAGTTGCCGTCGCTCCTCACCGCTTGCCGCTTGTCATCGCTGATCGCCGTGGGTCATTGCTCGTTGCAAAGATTATGAACAGTGCTGATGATTAATTTATATTTTTTATCTCATACACTTTCTGATAATTTATCAATATTTAAGTCATTCTGAAAAGAATTATCCAAACACTTATTTATTCAGAACTACTTTTTTTTCTATAAGCTCTTCTCAAGAAGCTATTTTTCAAAAGTTATCCAAAATTTCTTTTTTTCTATAAACCCTTTTTTAAAAGTCTACCCAAACACACACAATAATAGATGTATAGAAAATAAAATATGAAATTATTAAAAAGTTTTAAGAAAATTAAATAGTCTATATATACAAACATTTAAGTTTATATTAATCATTTTCTAAGAAATAATTTTATATAAAAATATGTAAATAAATTTCCTACAACAATAAAATTAAAAATATAAAAAAATAAGAAATTAAAAGTGAGAAAACAAATGGATAAATGATCTCAGGAATTAAAAAGATGGCCTCCGTGTGATGTGAAATGGTGATTGGTAATAAATAAAAGTACTTAGTTTTATATAGCATTCAAAAAAAAAATTCTCTAAGGTTTTGAAATCATGTAATGAATACGAACATAATATGAAGAGGATATGCTAGATTTGTAAGAAATTATTGATAGAAGGAGCAGTTAATAAAATTCTACTGATAATTTTAAGAAGAAAAAGACAAAAAGAAAAAGAAGACTGAAAAAGGAAAAAAAAAAAAGAAAACATCAAGTTGGTGTGAATAGTAATATGAATAGTAAAAATTATCCGCTAAAAAGAATATATAAAAATTATTTTGTTTGGCAGACAATTTTTACTATTTATATTACTATTCACATCAACTTTATATCTTTTTCTTTTTTCTTTTTCAATCTTTTTTTTTTTGTCTTCTTCTTGAAATTGTCAATAGAATTTTACTAGCTACTTTTTTTGTCGACAATTCTTTATAAATCTAACATATCCTCTTCATATTATGCTCATATTTATAGAAGTAATTATGGGAGAAAATCATGATTTTGACACTTGAAACCATGGTTTCAGCTTTTTTCATATTATAGACATTTATATAATTATCATTTTATCTCATATATTTTTTAGTAATTTACTTACTAAAAAAATTATTCTAATAACAATCATCCAAACACTTATTTCTTCAAAATTATTTTTTATATAAAATATATTCCCCAAAAATATTTTATAATTAATTTTTTTAAAAATCTATTCTCGAAAAATTAAACCAAACAAACACTAAATATCTCACATTATCCTTTTTCGATGTAAAGCTCCAACCTTCAACATATTTGTCAAGAAGCGACCTATCATTTTTATTGTTCATGGTCGGCAACTTGCAACCTTAGTGGTTGGTGGGTTTAGGTGTTTGAGATTATATGCGTGTTTAGATTCAGTTAAAACTAATATTTTAAAATAGCTTACAGCCCAAATTTTTATTTAAAAAATTTTAAAATAAACTATATTTGTCTAAAAAAATTGGTTTTGACATTTGTTTGAGGAGAATACCAATCTAAGAAGGACTTGTCAAAGATTCTATAAGAGGTAGCAAGTATACCTAACTATAGTGTTATTGAAGTTTGATTGATTGTTTACTTGTTGATTTTGATTATTTTGTTGAGCTTGGATGATGTTTTATATCATGACAATATGCATGTTAGATATTGCTTATGGATGATGAATGATTAGCTCCTATATCATGATAACATGTTAAGCACATTGGTCAAGCATGCATGATGTTATAATTTATATAACTTGCTATTGAGACTTCTTTAAAATCTCATCATTTCCATGTAAATGCCCTTGTTATAGGTGCTGAAAAATCAAAGAGAAAAGGGTTAAATATGGATCATTGAACTTGTAATGTGGTATATTAATGGTGCTAAATATTGTGAAGTACTTTAGTAAGCTTTGGCATGTATGTAACCTAGAGACAGTGACCATGTGACGAGATTTTGAATGCCTGAAAGGATGAATTAAGATGTGAAATTTTGCATGATGAAAATTAAGATAAAGATCTTTAAATGGAAACCAAAAACAATATTAAAATCATAGGTATCACACCTGAAAAGATCTTTAATTTAATATAATTTTTTAAAGTCAAAGATAAAATATAGAAAGATGTAATTCTGTGTCCTAAGGCTGAGAGGTTCTAGCCACGTTTTGAAATAGCAAATGATGAATTTTGACCACAATATTTTGTAACCTTAGAGTAAACATCTTGATATTTAAAACCATAAATAACACGCCTTATTTAGATAAGTAAGTAAGGATAAATAAATTTTTAAAGTTAAGGTTTGAAAACTGAAAATTTCTAGATTTATCATATGAGCAGTGATTTTCAACAAATATATTGTATTAATTTGACCAAAGAAACTTTAATTTTATATTTTTTCCCTCAAATTTTAATAAAATAAATTTCATTAGAAATTTAAACCAATTCATTTTAATTTTTCTATAATTAGTTAAAATTTTTTAAAGTTTGGTCTGTAATCTAGAATTACCTTATGAACAATGCCCAAAAAATAAATTTTTAAAAATTTATTTTTTTAACTTTAAAATATTTTTAACTGGTTTAAATTGCTTCCAATTGAGTATAAAAAGGGTAAAAACGACAAATAGGATAATTAATACTTACACACTTATAATATGGTCAATAGTGACTCAACAAACTTCAAATATGGTCAGTAGTTTATTGACTAGAACCAGTGAAAACAAACTTCAAATATGATCAATAGTTTAATTAAAAAAATATGGTCAACAAACTTAAGAAAGCTACCCTTTATTTGAGTCCGATAATTAATACTTACACACAGTTGCATTCAAAAAAATAAAAAAAGAACTGACAAATCACAAAGGGCAGTAAAAGAAGTTTCAATAAGGTCTAGCCCAAAGTGATTTTAAACTATAATAGAATTGTGGGTAAACTCGGTCTTTGTGTAACTCTACTATTAAAATTCCTAAATCTGGGTCGTAATGAATTAAATAAAAAGCATTAAATAGTTCTTTAATATTTTTAAACTTCATGGTCAAATAAATCCACTGGTTGTTCTTGTGACTTCATGGTAGTCCCATGTACATTGTCAATTGCAATACTTCAAAGTTCAAATATCACATTTTTATATGGAAAGGCCAACAGATTGTCGCCATAATCATAATCATGCACGCAGCAATAAATAAATAAATTGAAAACTAGGAACTCATTGTAATACATTTACTTTTCCATACAGTCAAAATTCGCCTCAAACTTTGATACAGGGAAAAATTTTTCTTTATTTTTTTCTTCTTCCTTTTTCTTTTAATTTTTGAAAGGCCTTTGGAAATAATATTTCTAGGATAATTTAAAACTTTCTCAATTTTTACTTTTTCCATCTCCATCTAGCATATGTATATATGTATATATTACCATATTCATCCATAGCCATCACCGTGATGGCATTACCTATGCGGCGGAGTTTATGCTTCTTGAGTTTAGGAATTACAGGTTTACAAAATTATATATACATACATACTAATAAACATTAAATGAGCCATGCAAGGCTCTGTCCAAAAGAATATACGAGACTACTAACTTCATATATTACATAACAATAATTATACTCTAGCTCCCATCTACTTATCCCTCCTTATAATAGTCCTTACCCTTAGAGCTACCTGCTTTTATTGTATGTCATAGAAGAAGAAGGGGTGAGATTCAAAGAATCTCAATAATAATAACAGTCTTTCATATATACACATGTACATATTCACAAAGCATGTAAAACAAGTCATATCCACAACCAATCAATATGGTCTCAATCAAATATACATACATTCATTCGGTAGAAGAACCAACCATCCCAGATAGCGTCTCAATACCCATGCATCGCATCATATATATCAATCAACCAATAAACATGGTTAACTGTCAAATGTATGTACATTCCCAGAACAGTGCCCTACACTAGCAACTGTTAGTCAATTCTAGAATTCATATAACAATGCAGATTCCTAGGACAAGCCCCAGCCATCCCAAATGGCGAACTCAGTACCCCATGCTATTCAGCATGTCAACTACGTTAACACATATTCCCCACGCTTGCGTGTATCACTACGTCTGGAATGCGTATCACTATAGCACAAACAAACATGCAGAATAACAAACATACAAATATGAAAAGAAAGTGTTATTGCCTGGTTGCTTTTCTACCAGAGCTCTTTTCGTCCTTTCCTTAAATGGTGGCTCAGAGAAACTGTTAAATCCTATGTTTGTATTTCAATAAGAGTAGATTACTACTTTACTCAAATACTTTTAATATATCACTCCTCCCTTTTTACTCCCCTATTAATAACTGGCCATCTTGGTAAAAAATAAACATAATTATATATCTAAATATACATGTGGTCGTTACAACCGTAGTAGTGTATACATAACTTTTTACTCCCCTATTATATACACAATTATATATCTAAATATACATGTGTCCCTTTTTACTCCCCTATTAATAACTAGCCATCTTTGATAATAGCAAGTATTTTACTTAACTTTCAGCTCCAGTGGCATCCGACAATACACACTAGCACCACACAGTTCTAGAATTTTGCACTCCATCTCATTATCCCTCTTACTCTTTCATTATTTTCCATCTTTCAACAACTGTCTACTGCCTTAATACCCCAACTCGGGTTACATGCTGGCACAACCTAGCTTGGCAATAGATACAGACCACCTTGATAAGATACAAATTATATATTGTTTCTGTCATTTTCAAGGGTTTTGTGACACTTTTACCCTCATTTTATGCATTCAATTGTACTTTTATGATAATATTTGATTTTGCATGGCAATGTGCTTATTTAAGGGTAAAATGGCCAATTATTTCTTTCAAATTTAAATGCCTTGATTGTTAATTTTCTTGAATTTCACAAGTAATTTGGTTTTATTTGGCATGCATTTGGAAGAGATTTAAATACCTAAAGTGGAGCATAGAAGGAATCATAAGACAAAGAGGACCAAAAATAAGAGAGACAGCTTATGTGACCATTAGTTGCGACCTTAGTGTCCACTGGTCGTGACCTATTTTCTTCTAGGAGATTCTCTATATTTATTGGTCATGACAAAAAATATGGATCTGGTTACGACTAAAAGGACGATTAGTAAAGATGTGCATTTTTGCTTAGATCACTCTACAATTAAGGGAAGGATCTCAGAAGCCACGAAAGGGGGAGCTAAAAATTTTGCCAGATTTGGTGAGAAGAAGCCCCAAGACATTCTCTCAATTTCTCTCATCAACCTTCAACCCAATCCTCCAATTTTTTACAATTTTCCACTATTTTCTCTATTTCTACACTAATTAAATCATCTCAACCATATTTCTCTTCATCTTTCCATAATATTTTTCTACATATCTCATGGCATAAACTTTGGACAGCGATTACGACACGGTCAGAGTTATGAGAGGTGTAACATCCTAAATTTTCCCTATCTATATAAGACTGATAGAGAAAAGAGGTTATGAAAAGATTAGGATGTTAATCAAAAGAAAAGATAATGATTAGATAAGTCTTAAGCCAAAGAAAGATAAAGGGTATAAAGTTGTAAAGCCAAAGGGGCTAAAGTACAATTTTCAAAAGTTCAGGGCCAAAATGATAATTATAAAAAATTGAGCCAGAAAAGGCTCAACATTGTTGGAAAAAGGCATATCTATTAGAATTTTGATTTGAGGTCCTGATAAATTGATATAGTGAAGAAATGATAAAGTGAAGAACATCAACTTACTTCACAAGCAAGCATGTAACTAGCTTGTTTAAGCTTGTCTTAACTATCTATGACCTAAAGCTCATATTCCTTTCACATATACACAAAATTTCCATCAGCATCCCCCCAAGATTTAAGCCTAAAAAATCACTTAAACTCAAGCACAAACCATAAGAACAAAAGGTAGAAGCAAGGAGACAAGTTACCTTACTTGCTCCTTCAAGACCCTTGTTTCTTCCTTGCTTTCTTCCACTTTCTTTCTCTAGAACTCACTTCTCTCTCTAAAGGATCTCTTGGGTGTGAAGAATGAATGGAAAGGGGGGTATTTATAGCAAAAGTCATGTGCCATTTGAAGGCCAAGATCACTTTGGAAACTATTTGATCTAATGGTTAAAGGTTTGATCTTGGAATGTCTTTTCACTTTTCACTCAAGACCTTACCACCATGACATCACTAGCATGGCACCACTTGGGACATCTAAGACTACTTCTTGGCACCATTTTTGAGTCCATGTGGGTCCCACCATGTGCCAAACCTAATCCTTACTTTATTCTCTTTTTATTTATTTCCAAAAATCCATAAATTATTTATTTTTGGACTTGGGCTCCAAGATAACTTTTGAGCCTTATTGGGCTGAAATAGGATGACATGTTGGACCTCTTTTAGGTCCAATAGCTACTTGGCCCAAATCCCAATGTAATTTCCTTATACCGATATCCGTAAATTACCCTGATCTTGGCATAAATGCTAATCACCTCTTTTAATTGTTCTAACATTTTTATAAATTAATTATAATATAAAATGAATTCTCTAAAAAGTTTTATAATTTTCTGAGACCCAGAAGTCCTGTTAAAAATTACATACGTTTCCTTTAACCCTTTATCGGTGTCCTTTTTCACCGTAAATTCCATAATTAATTCTACAGGACTCCTTTTTGACTTCTGTCAACTTCATAAATTCTCATATTAATTATAATAATTTACTATCAAATTTCCTCTGATATTCATCTATTGTGTGAAATGACCAAAATGCCCTCCATTTACTTCTGGTTTCTTAGGGCATCATAGTGGCATTTTCGTAATTTTGCACTTTGGCTCTTAGACTTTCTTCCTCTTCCAATTAATCCTTTTTATTTAAATATGGCCACATCTTTTCCTAACAATATCATATAGTTTATTCAACCTGTACATACAACTTAGTACAGAAATTAGGGATGTTACAGCTTGCATTGCTCTAACATTCAGACCTTTACAAACATAACATAATGCCTGGCATTTCATGCAAGGAGGGAAAACTCTCACTTGCTATTCTATCTGTAACATGACATTTAAACATCTTATCCCTATAAAAGGGAGCCTCTCTATCTGTCTACAAAACTAGCTGTAAAATCATCTTCTTATTCATAAAATTACAGGGAGAGGACTTATACTAGTCTATTCTTTCTTATATGCTTAATACCTTGTTAAGCTCTGTCCCTAAATTTTGTTCTTGACCAATCATACTTTTATTGGGTAAAGCCAACTCCACTTGCCTTACCTCGGCTGTATTCTCTTTGTTCTTAATGGAGGACATTATTCTGTCAAAGCAAGTTTAATTCCATCATAACCGCATCCCCTTTTACACCAATAGAGTATCTTGCTCTATTTTGAGCAATATCAACTCTAATTCAGAGGACTAGTTCTCAATTCTTAAGAAAAATAAGGCGGCCAGAACTTTCATACATCGTATTTCTTACTTATGAGCCTCTTAACCTAATCTCAAAACTGAGTTGCTATTAACATTCATTATCAAGAATATACTTATCTCTCATCATATTAATTTCCCGTAACCATCTATCTCATTATCTGTCTCTTTCATCTCTATCATCTCTTTCCATTAATCCTAAAAAAATTACTAAGGCTCTTTATCTTTCGCTTACTATCTAAGACAGCTATTATGTCAAACCATCTTACCTTAATTAGGATATATACATTCTACACTTTGGGGATTAATTGGATAACTATCTTATTTACCACTTTTTCTATTGATTTATCATTATCAAGTTAAATTATCTAATTGCATGTCATATGATATATAAGTGTAACATCCTAATTTTAATTCTGAACATTTGGGTAACATTAGAACGTAATTTATTAAGTAACTTAAGGTTTAGAGTACTTCAAATATATTATTTCATTTATAGAATTATAAAATTAAGAAATAATAAAATAGGATTTAAAATTGAAGGTAACATGCATTTATTTATATTTATATTGAGTTGAATTCAATGGGGTTATTTTATGGTAATTGGCAACTACTCTATAATTATTTGAGTGTAAAGAATTTATCCAAATTAACTTGCATTTAATCAATTTAGAATTTTTCTATTTGTATTATTTAAGAGGTTTAGAGTTAGGGTTTAAATGTTAGAGAGTATGGATGATTTAATATGAAAATTTTGTTAATTTAATTTGAGTTTAATGATTGGGTTATATTTATTGGAGTTATAATTGATATTTAATTGGTTTAGATTGTGACTATAGCTTGTAAATTAAAAATGGGTATTTTTGTTAGAACCCTAAAGTGGAGAAATTGGGAATTTTGATCAAATTGAATAATTATGGGTTAATTGATGGTGTTAATGAGTTATTGAAATTTAGGAATGATTTAATTTAATTTTGAAATGAAGATTTGGATATTGTGTGTTAGATTTGGAAATTAGAGGTAAAAAATTGGGAACTTTAAACTTATGTAATTAAATTGATTGTTTGTTTAGCAAGTTGATTGGTGATGAAACTTAAGGCTTGGTACATTGAGTGTTAATTATAAGTTAAGGGATTTGAGGATTTTGTATAATTGGAGGATTTAGTGGTTGATTTAAGTAAATTAAAGTTAGAGTTTGATTGAAAATTATGAATTATGCTTTTTGAGGTTGATTATGAAATGTCAGTATTGAAAATTTTGGGTGAAGCTTTAAGCGTTGTAAATTTAGGATTTTTGGATTGTTTGAGGAGTTTGATGTTAAATGAGAATTTGTATGAGTAGAATAAAGTTGAGACAACATAGGATTATCATTGGAATGATAGTTTGGTAAATAGATGTGTGATTGGGATAGAGAAATTAAGTTATGATATTGAATTAATAATTTTTAAATAAACTGAAGTTAGAAGATAAATGTGAGTATTTATTTAAAAGTATATGTTGTGTTAAATTAACAACTTATTCATGCACATATATACAAATATTGTAGATTGACTAGTGAATTATGAACTAAACATGGGGGCTCCTCATTTATGGTACTTTTATAAGATTTAGCGAGAGGTAACCACTTTTCACTCATTGTATGTGCTAATATGATGTTTGTGAGTGATTTAATATATATAAATCTACTGATGATGATATGATTATATTGAAAAAAATTTGATTGGTGATTTTATTCAAAATTATCTTGTGGGACTTAAAGTAATTTTGAAAGTTTAAATGGAGATTAAAAACTTGTTATATCTTGAGATTAGAATTTAGAGAAAGTTATTATTTTAAGAAAAATCCTATTGTGGTATTGATTGGAGTTATTATTTATCGAGCTATTGATATTTTGATTAATATGATTATCTTAAGAATTATGTATATGGTGATTGAGATTGGTGATAATGAAGTTGTCTTTCTACCACGTGGTATAGCCTCCATTGGAGCTCGATGGTTGGCTTTGTCCCACCAGTTTACCAAGGGACTTGCCCCACCAGTTTACTGAGAGGCTGCGTCACCCCTACCAGTTTATCGATGGGGAATGAACCCCTGATCCAGTCTTGTGCTCTGTGGATTTTGGCCGATCCATAACACTTGATCGGTTAGCTTTTTGAGTGGCCAGTCATATGTTGTTATCACTAGCCTATGGGTTTGGTCGGCAGGTATAAGGCGGGTAAGTTGGTTTGATAGGAGGAACTGTGGTGGTATTTCCATTTGACCATATTATGATAATGTATTATTTCTATTTTGTATATTTTATTAATTGTCCCACTGGACACCTCACGAGCGCATATTAGTATGCATGATGAGTAGGATTGTTGGTTACTGAGACGTTTGTCTCACCCCTTGGTTATTAACATTTTTCAGGTGATAGTTTCGTACTAAGACATCAGGGAAGGTTTCGAAGACTTGATTGGTGCTATATCAATTGTATAGCCTCCTCCTCTTGATTTATGTGTGAAATAGTTATATATTGCCATAATAGGGCTCAGTTTGCATATCCTGATATGATATGACATTTTATTTGGATTTGATACTGGGAATGTGTGCTGGTAGTGGGTTTGAGGCCCTAGACTGTTGCTTATGATTTGTTGATTGTGGATCCACTATTTAGAATGTGGGATATTGAGAATTGATTTATGAATGAGGATTATATCAGATCTTGGTTGTGAAGTGGGTTTATGTGGTGTTGTTGAGGATGACTGTGATAATGGTGTTAATTAGGGGATTGAACCCTATAACCATGTTAGTGGGGTCGAATCTTTTCTAACATAGTTTTATATGAAATTATTGTGTAGAGCTCTTATATCCATGATAGTATCCTCATATAAGTTTTACTCTTTTCTATTATGGATAACCTTTTTAAAATAAGTTGAACTCTTTTAACCATGATAGTGCGTGAGGGTGATTTTATCTTTTTCTATCATGGTTAATTCTTTATAAGAAAAGTTTTCTTTCTCTAACCATGATAAATTTCAAATGATTAACAAAGCTATTTATATCATGGTTAGTTTATAACTAATTTTGGTAAAAATGATTTAATGTAGTTAATTATGGTTATGTAAAGGAGAATTTTACAACTTGGTATCAGTTTCAAGGTTTCTTGAATGTGTTGCATTGCATAGTTATGGCAATATATATTATTCACACATATCCTTCCTTGTTAGTATATATATGATTAATTAGCTGCTATGGTGGCTTGTAGCCTTTGGAGGGGAGAGGGTATGAAACTAAGCAACTTAACACATTATCAAGGATTTTGTGCCTGAAAATAGTGTAACTTTGTGACAAATAAGGGAATAATATTAAAATAGTGCAACTTAATGAAGGGAATTGAAAGACACGCAGCGGAAATTAACTTTAAAAATTTTTCCATTCCCAGCCAGGATCTACCGAATGTGTTTAAGTCAAGGAGAAAGAAATGTTACCTTCGGTATTCAAGCTTTGGTCGCGACCTCCGTATCCACTAGTCGCGACTCTTCGCCTCTGGAACTTTCAGTCGCGACCTCCTCAGCTTCTAGTCACGACCTGTCGCCTTTGGAGTTTTCAGTCGCGACCTGTAGCCTCTTTTCGGATTTCTGACATTCAGATGCCAATTTAGTCGCGACCTCTGTATCTACTGGTCGCGACTTCGTCGTACCTGGTGTTCTTTTCTCGATCGCAAGAAGTCGACAACTCAGATTGACTTCCTCTACCGGTATCCACATGAACAGCGTTCCAATCACGAACGACGTGCTAACGCCTCTTATCCCTCTAGGGCTTTCTCAAGATTCCGTCCTCACCGTCTCTATTTCGGTAGTTTCTTATCTGCAAACCTTTTGCACTCTCCTTGCCCCTTTTTCTCACGTCTGTATAGAGCTCTAGCTCCTAATATCAAATATATAGGATGCTATCGGGCTTCTAATTAGGATGGGTTTTAGAATTAATCTTATATTAATTATGAAATTAATACAATATCATATATTGCATAATTTAATAAGAAACTAATTAAATAAATATGGTTTATATTAAATCCGTCCCACAGATTTAATTTACCTATTTATTTAATTTAAAATAAAGATAAGACGAAATTATATTTGATTTATTCTCATAAATCAAATTTGAGATATCTTATCAATTTGAATTTCAAATTCAAATAGATCATATCAATTTAAATTCAAATTCAAAAGTGATAGAGATTTAATTTATCCTTATAAATTAAATCTTGCAAATATCTCTTATATTATATATAATATATAAATACAAATTTATATATATATAAAATATATAAATTCACCCTAGATTATTCATTGAATCAAGACATGTCTTAGATTCAATGAACCTGGACATCACAGCTCGAGTTGGGCTATTTTGTGTGCGACCCTGTAGGCCCATATGAAGTTGGCAGTGGGCCAGTTACTATACTGATCCACAAGTAGTAAGCGATCTCTAGCAAGATATTATGACTACCCAAAATTATATGAGGATCGATGAACGATATTACCTTTCATACAACCATATCACGTCCCTTTTGTCACACGATATTTCGGTCATGGATGAGGCATGGTGAACATCATCCTCCTATTCCTGACCGTTACTTTCTCGATCCCTGAGTAGTCTGACTATAGAAATGGAACTACCCTTCCATTACAGTATGGCCATATATTTCTCAGACTCACTCATCGAGGGGCCCAGTAATATCTCTCTATGAATGTGAGAGACAAATTCTATCTTGACTATTCACATTCCTCCGCATAAAAACCATTGAGCCCAAACATAGCCTTTATGATCACTCGGTCAAAAGTGACTTTTGACTAGGTCAAAGCTGAACGTTTGTCATGTAGGAATCCATGATGATCTCAGGTCAAAGGGCATAGTGACATGGTTTGTATATGAGAGAAGCTTATGACTTAACCCATGCAGCTCTCTCATAGCGGGTCGGTCCAACACCCTGTACTCTTACATGTGCCTATGACTTTGATTTATATCTGTATATATCTTCAAAGTCATACTGGTCTTATTTCATCTCTGCTCCCGCATAGATGACCGACCGAGGACATTTAGGATAAGATCATGAGTTATCCAAGGATGGTCATCACAGTAAATATGCAAATAATGTGATAACATAATTAAGAAATTTATAAATCAACAATGTTCATAACATAATGATTAGCCCCTAGGGCACAATCTCCAACACTTAACACATTATTAATGAATAGCAGTTCGAGAAGGCTATGGAATTAGCTAGACAGCTATATGATTTAGGCCGCCCCTAGTCAGAGAAGTAGATCAGGACTATAGGATCTATCAAGATTTCATAACCAGAGTCTGAAAACCTATCAGGCTTTTGATCCAAATACACTTATATTAGAGGATTGGACTAATATCATGGATGATATCTTACCTACCACAAAGACTTGGAGAGAAGGGTTGGATCTTTATATTGATGAAGAACCATATAACAGTATACCAGACTGGATCTTCATGATAGAAGAGTTTATTAGAAGAACTTTTAAGAAAGAATAGTGTGATGTGACACCTATGAATGATAATGTTATGTATGTACATAAGTGATGTATAATAGATATGTATGACAGTTGTACTTGACAAATGATACATGATAATGTTTGTATGTATTTTGAGGCAGTACTCTTATGACGCTATTTTCTGTGACTTAACAAGTTTTGATGTGAAATTTGGCATGAAAATAGTTAAGATACAGAGCTTTAAATGGACACCAAGAACGCCTCACTTGGTTAAGTTTCCGATTTAATATGATTTTTCCAAGTTGGAGATAAAATTTGGAATAAGATAAAACGAGCAACCATAGGTTGTGAGGTTTATGCGCAAATTTCAAATAGCAAATGAACGAGTTTTTCCACAAAATTTTATGAGCTTAAAGAACACATATTGAGATTTAAATCCATAGCTAACATGTTTCATTTGGTTAAGTGATCAAGGAGAAATGAATTTTTGAAATTAAGGTAAGGAAACTGGAACTTCCAGATTTACCAAATGAATAGTATTTTTCAATGAATAAACTAAATTCATTTGGACAATGAAACCTCAGTTTTATATTTTTCCTTCATACTTCAATGAAAGAGATTTTATTAGAAATTGGAACCACTCTATTTTGATTTTTCTAGATTTAATTATGAATTTTTAAAATTGGGTCTGTAATTTGGAATACCAAATGAATAGTACCCAGGAATCCTTTTCTTGAAAATTCACGTTTCTAAGTTAAAGTGGTATTCTAATTGGTTCAAGTGACTTCCAATTGAGTATAACTAAGGGTGAAAATAAGGATATGACATTTTGCTCTCATAATTTTAAGGTTTACCTAGTTAATTGTTTAATTATAGTGTGCATATGATAGATGGTTGAGCAAACTATGTGATGATATGACTTATGTTACCATAAGTGATGATTAAAAGTTGCATCTCCTTGCAATTGTCATATGATGACATACATGTTAGAGTATACTATGATGAATGAATGCTCCCCTTTCGCATTACATGCGGGGTAGAGTATATATGATGAGAAAGTTATGTTGCTCCTATACCATACGACATGCAATTAGATAATTTAACTTGGTAATGATAAATCAATAGAAAAAGTGGTAAATAAGATAGTTAGCCAGTTAATCCCCAAAGTTTAGGATGTATATTGTAATATCCCAATTTTTAGGCCTAGAGACTTAGAAAGTAGCCTGAAATAGATAGGCTACCGACCCATTTGAGCAAAAGTCCCAAAAACATACAGAGGGTTTTTAGGGACTAAACTGTAAATAAGTGAAAGTACAGGGACTTATGTGTAAATAGTAAAAGTCCCTAGGGGCATAATGGTCATTTTGAAAAAGAAACGGACTAAAGTGAAAGATTAAAAGTCCCATGGTGCAAAAAATAGAACTAGACACAAGTTGTGGGCCTTTAAGTGTAATTATAAAAAGTTAAGGGACTTAATTGAAAAGAGGAAAAGTTTCCAGGGGCAAAATGGTAATTATAGAAAGTTGAGCTGGAAGAGGCTTAGAACTGTCCAGAAGCATTTCAGTCCCAAATTTTACCAGTAGATAGAGAAAATGATGCTGGTTAATCTAGCTTATTACAAAAATTTTATTAGAGTTTCAGATAGCTGAAATTTATCTGATAGTCTGAAAGCTATCTGAAATTTTTATTAGATCTCCTGGACCTCAGATATGAGTGAAAAGTTATAGGAATGTGCGTCCTGTGAAGCCAGAGGTCAGGACCTGACAGAATCCCAAAAGGAGTTCTGTAAGAAAAGTTATTCAATTTTTAGTGAATTTTGACGGGAGTTCGTGAACGCCCGATATCCAATTGGGAAATTAATCGATAAGCAAACTGAGACTGAATGAGCCCAGATGACGTCACATAGAGGCCCATAATGATGCCAAGGGAGGCCCAGGCCCATGATATCAGTTCAGCGATAAAAGGGGCCAGTGTCTAGAAAATGTGCGAAATGACGAAAATACCCCTGTGTTATAAAATAAGTAAAGAAGGAGTAAAGGGTATTTTGGTCATTTGACTAAGGTTAGACAGTCAAGAAAGGTTATCTGGATAGTTGACCAGGGTCAGGGGATACTCTGGTAAAGTGTGAAAAGATAATAATACCCCTATACTCATTAAAGTAAATATAGAGGAACCAAGGGCATTTTGGTAATTTACCAAGGGATGTTTCTTGGGAATTGAGCCATCAGAGTACTTGAGCTTGATCAGAGACCTAAGATAGCATTCCAATAAGTACAAAAACGTAGCCCAAGAATTATGAGGGTTAAAGTGGCATTAAAGTAATATTTTAGTGAGTTTTTAATAAAGTAGAGTTACTCGGTTGAAGTGATAACCGGGGAATTTATCAGATAAAGTTTTGGACTTATCTGGAAGCCATGAGGTGGCATCAAAGGTACCCATAAGGCACCACATGGCATGAGCATAGGAGAAGAAGAAAAAGCTAAGGACACGTGGCACAATCTCAGCCGTTTATTCCGAGATAAGACTCTAGAATTCTCTAGAAGAGCTGAGTCAGCTGGTGAGGTGTCCCGAGGGCCCCACCATTATGCCACCTAAGCATGTGAGGTGTCCCTTGATGATGTCACTTTTGATGAGTCATTATGGAGGATGCTGTCATCATAGTGATGTAAGCAAGGCTTAGTGAGAAAGCTAATTGATTTGAGTCGTCCATCGAGATTTGATCTGGACAGTTCAATCCACTTCCCTTCACCTATAAATAGAGCTACACCCCCTCCTATTCAAGGCATCCCACGGAAAGAAGAAGAGAAAAGAAGAGAAAGAGAGAAAGAGAGAAAGAGAGAAAGAAAGGAAGAGAAAGAAGGAGTTCTGGCTGAACTAGGAGCAATCTAAGGAGCTTAGGGACTCGGCAAGCTTAGGAATAAGGTAAGTAATTTATTCTAGTCCCTGCTCTAATAAATTAGAGGATTGTTCTTATAAATTAAATAGTTAGAATAGAGAAATATCTCTCTCTATAAGGTTAGCAATGGATAGAAAGAAAGTTAGGGGATTGTTAGAATAGGGGTATTACCTCAAGATAAGCCTGAGTTAAGTGAAGTTATGCTGGATAAGATAATAATGAAATATTATTATGCTATGTATAGGCTCTGACGTATGAAAAAGTTGAACCTCATATCAAAGGTTAAGGACTAAAGGAAGGGCTACACGCTAGGTAGTAAACTTACCTAAACTTGTATGTGTTGAATGTATGGTTAATTGTGTTATGGCTTGATTGATTGATGTTAATATGTAATTGTTGAATCTCTATGCTATGATTGCCTTGGCCAATTATATTTCATATGTTACATGGAAGCATGCACATTACATTAAGTTGACACAATCATAAGCAAGAACTAATACCAATCATTGATGAATACACTGTTTAGTACTGTTTGCTACTGAGATTTCCCTCGAAATCTCAACCCTACTGTTTCCAAACATAACAGGGTACTGGTTTGGAGAAGATGAAGCTAGGAAAGTGAGGATGTGACATATATAGCCTAGTTAAGGTAAGATGATTCGACATAATAGCTATATAAGATTCCTGAATTAATAAACAGGATCTTGGAGATAGTAAGCTAAAGATAAATAGCCTCAGTAATTTCTTGAGGATTAATAGAAAGAGATGATAGGGATGATAAGAGATAGATAATGAGACAGATGGTTACGGGAAATTCATATGATGAGAGATAAGTATATTCCTGATAATGTTAATAGCAACTCAGTTTTGGGGTTAGGTTGAGAGACTCATGAGTAAGGAATACGATGTATGAAAGTTCTGGCCACCTTATTTTTCTTAAGAATTGGGAACTAGTCCTCCGAATTAGAGTTGATATTGCTCAAAATAGAGTAAGATACTCTATCGGTGTAAAAGGGGATGTGATTATGATGGAGTTGATGTTGCTTTGATAGAAGAATATTCTCCATTAAGAACAAAGAGAATACAACTGAGGTAAGGCAAGCGGAGTTGGCTTTACCTAATAAAAGTATGATTGGCCAAGAACAAAGTTTAGGGACATAGCTTAACAAGGTATTAAGCATGTAAAAAAGAATAGACTGGTATAAGTCCTCTCCCTCTAATTTTATGAACAAGAAGATGATTTTAAAGCTGACTCTGTAGACAGATAGAGAGGCTCCCTTTTTGTTAGTGATAAGATGTTTTAATGATATGTTACAGATGAAATAGCAAGTGAGAGCTTTTACTCCTTGCATGAAATGCTATGCATTATGTTATGTTTGTAAAATATGCTAAAGCTCTGAATGTTAGAGCAGTTGCAATCTCCACATGATAGAGCTGTGCAAGCTCCGAGTGTTAGAGCCATGCATATTAAGGAAAATAATGGTTGAGCTCTGATGTTAGAGCTTTACATTCATGAGTAGGTATGCAGTCCTACAACATATTAGCTAGGCATTATGAATGTTAGAGTTGTGCTCCTACTAAGCAGTAAAGTAAATAAAAGAACAGTCGTATATGTCCTCTCTCTATACTTATTATAATTGTTAGAGACGATGAGAGCAGCTGAAAGAGCGAGAAAACCCTTAAGACTTCTAATGTAAATTGATTAAAGTATAGTATAAGGCTTAAGCCAAACCTAAAACGATAGATAGGTTATTGGCTAAAGAATTGCTAAGACCTACAAAAATGGTAATAGTATATGGGTTTGCATAAGAATTGTTCAATGCACTAAGAGGCAGCAATCAGACGTTACAGAGACAACGAGAATGAAGACACCAACCTCGCTAAAGTTTATCAGCTAAGGGATTGGTACAAAATGCATTTAAGCCAACTAGTGTGATACACTGACTTTTGAACAATCAATTTAAGGAATGTTCAGGAGTAGATCATCTGTGCAATAATTCAGAGTAGATCTACATTATGAAAGGCTATATCAGGGTAGACTTTTTCCAAATGAAAGTAGTAGAGGATAGACCAAGGCTTGTCTAGAGACCTGCCTAGCATACGGTCTAAGGGAAAAGACGTAATAATAAATAGATGGAGAGTTTATGTTTTTGAAATGGAAGAATTCCATCACAGAGGAAATAATGACTAAGTGGACCTAGTATAGAATAATATCCAGTTAGGTGAGCACAAACTGCCTATAGTTGAAGGAACATTCAAAGATCTCCAAAATGTGAAATATGCCTCTCAATAGAAGGCATAGTTAGTCATTTATGAATTAGAGAAAGATGTTAAAAGATAGTAAAGAGCACAGAAGTTACCTTACTAGCAAAGAATAACCCGCTCAACTAGGAAGTATAACTTAAACAGTTTTACAAAAAGTATTTACCTCAGTTAAATAAAGATGAGAGAGAGGCTAAGTTTAAGTGATAAGACAGGGAAAGAAAAGAGACCCTTTGATGGATACATTGCCAAGTTCATCCACATGAATGATGAGAGATGTACAACTGAGTAGGTAACTTATAAACTGAGTTCATGTTTTAAGAATGATTCTTCCCAAGCTGTTACAAAAGTTCAATGGAGCGGTAGGGGCATGCAATATTTCAGAAAGAAGTTTACAATGCCTAGAAAAATGTAAAGGTTAGAGGTTAAGAAGAGGTAATGAATTAAGAAGTTCAAACATACAATTAGTACCTAAGGGATACAAGATATATGGTAGAGACCACAGAAATAAGATTTGTTTAATAGGTCGAAGAAGTTGCTACAGATGTGGCAAGCCAGGATATTTAGCCAGGAAATATCTGCAGAATACGATGGATAAGAGATCCTAGACAAATGAAAGAACTTTTGCCATGATCAGAGAAAAATTAAGGAAGTCGCCTAACATAATCTAGGAGACGGTATGGATTAATGATCACTAAGTAGAAGCAATATATAACTCAAGTGTTGGTCATTCGTTTATAATGATGATTGTAAATGGTAACTGGATCTTCCTGTTAGCATTCTGCCATATGATGAATGTGTTCCTATGCCCACTGGCTTAAGGGTAGTAATACCCTATGTATGTTTGAACAATAATGTCCTGTATGCGCACTGTTAAACTACCCTAGATCTGATATATTTACATTTACATGTTAGAGATGGATGAGATAATTAGCACCCATTAATCTTCAACGATTAAAGTCAGGATTAGAATAAGGGCTTGAGGTAAGATAATGATAATTTGTTAGAACAAAGGAGATGATATAATATGTTTATTATGGTTATACAAATAAATGATACTATATACCTACGAACATAGGATTATAGTACTCAGGACGTGTCATTTAATAATTATGAGATATATGAATGATGAGTTATGTACATGACATAGATGATATGAAATGAAATGAGATAAAGTTATAATAATGATGATATAGCTCCGAGAGAGCAGTGTCTATGTAATGAAAGTAAATGCTCTAGTAATAGAGCTAGATTGCTCTTAGGATGAGTCAAATTGCTCTTGAGATAGAACCAGTGCAAGGAAATAGACAGTGCAGCTCATGTGAACGCTATGTTTCCTAGATGAGCTGAGATATTTCTTAGCAATTCTGCACAGAACCATAATAAGAAAGATGAGATGTATAATTTATAGTAGTTAGTGCATGGTAGAGCCTGTGTAGCTCTCTACAGTATTGTACATATCAAAGTCATGATCTGAAATGAAAGATAAGAATGATATGAGAAATTCCTGAGTGATAGAGGAAATGAGTAAAGTCTTAATAGATATTATTGGCTTATGTGATCAGTCTAGGGGAGTTATTAGTTGAGTTACCAATTAAGTGTAAATGGCTATCCTTGTATCTTAGTCCATTTGTTTTAGGTCTTCTAGAGATAAGGATACAATACAATGGAATCGCAGTAGATTCTGGAGGATCGCAGATAGATCCTAGCATGGCTCATAGAGAATAGAATTCTATAGTTGCAGTTAGATCCTGAAGAAGCTTACGGTTGATCGTAGTAGATCCTGAGGGTCACAGTAGACCTAGCCTAAAGAAAGTAATGAGCTATAAGTACAGTATTTCTTCAGAAAAATGATTACAAAGGACAAGGTTAAGTTAGGGAAACCTTACAAGTTAGTTAACTCATAACAGAGAGAGTACCCACGATGTAAATTTCAGATAGCCTTATTACTATTATGGACTGAACTCATAATCTTCTTACACGAAGAAGGAATTAAAGTCAACAGAGTTAAAGTTTATAGTCCTGAGTACAAGGTATTCACAAGTCTGTAGGGAGAGTATCTAAGAAAGAGAAGAAGAGTATTCCACATGAAATAAGAAAAGATCAAATATAAGCAGATAAGTTCCTAAGATGAAATTAAAGAGAATAAAGAGCCAGATAGACCCAAAAGAGACAATATGAGAAGGGTTTAAGATAGTAAAGTACCAGGGTAAGAGCTTGTTAGCACCAGTACTTTAGATTTTTATTGGCATTTCTCAGTTAAGAGTGCTCATGCTAGAGTAGCCCAATGATGGGTGACCCCCTAGGAAGGGATGAAAAATGGTGCAAATGCCATACATGTTTGGCATAGCTTCACAAAGTATGTAAGATGATAAGAAAAGTTAGAAAAAGTTATGAAAACTAAGAGAATAGAACCCCTTATGTTAGATCCAAAGAGATGATCTAAAAGGAAAGATTCAGATTGCGACTTTGTTCAGGAGAAAGAAAGGCAAAAGAGTAATATTCTCCTGAGAGGCTAGCAAAGTTATAAGTCAAAGAGAATGCTAGAGTTATGATATCTCAAGATATATAAAGAGAAACTTTGTAATGAGACATGTAATGAGATAAGAAGTATGATGGAAAATAGAAACCTCAGAATTTCATCAAATTTCTGCAGGGTTATGTATGAAAGAAAGGCACTACTCACAAGACCAGTATGGTGAGTCGTCCATAAATATATAAATGAATGAATGACTAATGAGAAAAAATAGAAAGAAGCAAATTATGACTTTAATTGAGTCGACCAAAAAACGAGTATGATAACACAATAAGGAAGTAAAGCTCTGCGGATACTAAGAAAATTCTGCTAGATTCTAAGACAAGAGATGCAATTACGTAAAATTTGTTAGAAATTACGCCCTAGGGGATAATCATTGTTAATTTATGAATTTCTTAATTGTGTTATCATATTATTTGCATGTTTACTGTGATGATTATCCTTGGATAACTCATGATCTTATCCTAAATGTCCCTGGTCGGTCATCTATGCGGGAGTAGAGATGAAATAAGACCAGTATGACTTTGAAGATGTATAGAGATATAAATCAAAGTCATAGGCACATGTAAGAGTACAAGGTGTTGGACTGACCCGCTATGAGAAAGCTGCATGGGTTAAGTCATAAGCTTCTCTCATATACAAACCATGTCACTATGCCCTTTGACCTGAGATCATCATGGATTCCTACATGACAAACGCTCAGCTTTGACCTAGTCAAAAGTCATTTTTGACTGAGTGATCATAAAGACTATGTTCGGGCTTGGTGATTTTTCATGCGGAGGAATGTGAATGGTCAAGATGAAATTTGTCCCTCACATTCGTAGAGAGATATTACTGGGCCCCTCGATGAGTGAGTCTGAGAAATGTATGGTCATACTGTAATGGAAAGGTAGTTCCATTTATATAGTCAGACTACTCAGGGATCGAGAAAGTAACAGTCAAGAACAGGAGAATGACGTTCTCCATGCCTCATCCATGACCAAAATATCGTGTGACAAAAGGGACATGATATGGTTGTATGAAAGGTTATATTGTTCATCGATCCTCATATGATTTGGGTAGTCATGATGTTTTGCTAGAGACTGCTCACGACTTGTGGGTCAGTATAGTAACTGGCCCACTGCCAACTTCATATAGGCCTACAGGGTCGCACACAAAATAGCCCAACACGAGCTATGGTGTCCAGATTCATTGAATCTAAGACATGTCCAGATTCAATGAATAATCTAGGGTGGATGTATATATTTATATATATAAATTTGTATATATATTATATATAATATAAGACATATTTGCAATATTTAATTTATAAGGATAAATTAAATCTCTATCACTTTTGAATTTAAAATTCAAATTGATATGATATCTCAAATTTGATTTATGAGAATAAATCAAATATAATTCTGTCTTATCTTTATTTTAAATTAAATGAATATGTGAATTAAATCTGTGGGACAGATTTAATATAAACCATATTTATTTAATTAGTTTCTTATCAAATTATGCAATATATGATATTGTATTAATTTTGGAATTAATAAGATTAATTCTGAAATCCAACTTAGTCAGAACACCGATAGCATCATATATATTTGACATTAGGGGCTAGTGTTTTTGACAAGAGGGAACAAGGAGGGTGTAAAAGGTTTGCAGATAAGAAACTGCCAAAATAGAGACAGTGAGGACGGATTCTTGAGAAAGCCCTGGAGGGACAAGAGGCGCTAGCACGTCGTTTGTGGTTAGAACGCTGTTCGTGTGGATACCAATAGAGGAAGCCGATCTGAGTCGTCGACTTCTTGCGATCGAAAAGAGACCACCAGCCGCTAAGAGAAGCTGTGAACGTCGCATCTGATAACTCCAAAAACGCTCATGTCGCGACCATATAGGGATCCTGAACATCAGAAAATTGAAAAGAGACTACCCGTCGCTACTAGAAGTTGAGGACGTCACGACTGACAACTCCAGAGACTACCCGTCGCGATGAGAAGCTGAGGAAGTCGCGACTAAAAACTTTAGAGCTGACAAGTCATGACGAGTGGATACGGAGGTCGCGACCATAGTTCGAATGCTGAAGGTAACACTTCTTTCTACTTGACTTAAACACATTCAGGGAATAGAAAAAAATTTAAAGTTAATTTTTGCTGCGTGTCTTCAAATTTCCTTTAGTGGTATCAGAGCCATGCCGTTTTGTATTTAAGTTAGGTTTGTTTGTTGATACATGTGATATATGTCAGACTTCTTAGCCGATCATATGATAACATGTGAATTATGTGTGACATATAGGGAATCTGCTTTATGTATGACACATAAGGAATCCGAATTGAAACTGAAATCGGTGGTGTATGTTAATTGATTTAATCAATTAATATTGATGGGGGTCTAAGAAAACTGAATTAAGTTTCTTGATTATTGATGCGGGACCGCCGTGGCTACCTAGTCGTAGCGCAACATAATCATAACATATGCTACCTTCCTGATATATGAATGTTTTGAAACATTTATTGCCCTTCACATAATATGAATTTTGATTCTTGAATGTTTGGGTATGGTGAACAATATGGCTCTAGATTACAAATGTTGTAATTTTTCTAAATACGGCCTGCGTGTCGTGCCTTCATCTATTTACTCTCGATGTATCTTCTCTTCTCATCTCACTCCCCTTGAATGTTAAATGAGGTTTCTTTATGTAATTTTCCTTTTCTTACTAGAGAGCTCCTCTCATTGGCTTGAGGGGACTTAGGATAGGTGAGCCATATTGTATCACGTTTAAAATTATGCATCTTATGATTATATCACTGCATGTATGTTCGATATGCATATTACTTGTATGAGATACAACCGAGATGCATGCATTCTTGTAAACCAGATAGTTAATTAAGCCCTCTAAATGAAATCTTAAGTCATAATGCCATCAATTTATGAATACTTGTCAAAACCTCGATCGCTCACTTGTAGGCTCCACCAAAGTGGGTGCATTTGAGTTATCTTGGGGAGATAAGCAAAGAGTAATGGTGCTACTCATATATGTTTGTTATTGTTTGACTTAATTGAGATTATCAAAACGGTTTTGGGTCTCAAGGCATTAGATGGGATTGAAACATGCCGGATCATATGATGATGGAATCCTATGAACATCTAAGAGTTACATTTGATGTAATTGGTAAAGGTGTTACCTACCTAAAAAAACTTAAATTTAAGCATCCTGCCAAAGCGGACTTAAGTTTAAGCCAAATATGGATCTTAGCCCACTAATTATTACATTGAGGGTTGTTTATTTGTGGGAGATTGCTAATTCAATTGCATATTTTAATTGGAGAATCATGACGACTAGTAATACTGTTACATTATCGTTGGGATATGTCCTTGAGAAGGATAAACTCAATGGGAGAAACTTTCTTAACTGGTTCAGGAACTTGAGAATTGTTCTCAAGCAGGAAAGAAAGGCACATGTCCTAGATCGACCTATTAGCCAGCAGTCAATGCTCCTAGAGCTCAAAGAGATGCTTACATGAAGCATAAGGAAGACTCTATCGATGTGGGATGTGAAACATCCTCCCTTAGACCCCTCATAGTACACTTACGAAAGTGATATTAGCTTGATTATATCTTAACTTAAGCCCAGAAATTAAAATTTTACTCTTAAGTTCCTTATTCTGAACCTTTACTTTGGGTACTGATTAATCTCATTCTACACATCCAAATGAGGCATATTACCTATCCACATAATGCCCCAGATGTGTACTACTGGCTCACCAAATTTTGTGGCCAAATTGAGGTCAAAACACTGCTACCTCATGACCTGCGAATTTCTCTCTCTTAATTTCTCACACAAATTGAACATGCCAAACAATATTTATTATTAAATAATAAATTATCATACAACAGAGCTTTCATAAAATCCTCGTAACTCTATTACATCTTTCCCTGCCAGAAATCCGGCAGTATAACCGATAGGCTTCATCTTTACAAAGTAACTGATCTTGTACTGATTCGGTAATTCCCGTGAGAACTACCATTCTACGTAAGTACCCAGGAAAGACTGGATGAACCGGCTAGGTCCACTCACTTCCAGACTCCTTAGACAGTACCTACGTACACAGTACGTATCAGCTCCTTTCTTCACTACTGCCATCTTGTCATAATTTCAGCAGCATAATGGCGTCTCTTAAAATTCTCAAAATTTACTTTGACATAACCTTCCTGTAATGGGTTATACATTGGGGATGAGATTCGGGGGAATCTCAGTAGTAATAATCATAACAATATATGTAATGCAGTGTGATAGTGCTTGCTTGTGATTGTGTACAGATAAGTATGCTGCGTGCTTCCATACTTAATAACATATGATCATAGCATTATAGCAGAGCTTCAGACATAACATATAAGACAACAATCCAACCAAACAATAGCACATCAAATCACAAAGCTATTACATAAAAGTTAGGATTAGTTACTACCTGGCTAGCTTAGCAGAACTCTAGAATCTCTATACTGCTTCCAGCTCCGCCAGAACTTCCTTTCTTTCTTTCTTCCTTCCTCTCTTTCTCTCTTCCTTCCTCTCTTTCTCTCTTTCTCCTTCTCTCTCTTCCTTCTCTCTCTTTCTCTTGTAAAACCGTGGGATGATGAAAATGGGAGGGGAGGGGGTATTTATACTTTTCATGGATGGCATTCTTGTAATTCTTAAGAACTCTGAACTTGTGGCCACCTTTTTTCCTGGAATTTCCTATTTTCTTTTCCATTTATGACATCATCACCATGATATCATCCAAGGGACACCTCATAGGCTAGGTGGCGCAATGGTGGGGCCCACAGGACACCTCACCAGCTGACTCAGCGCTTCCAGAGAATTCCAGAGTCTTACACCGGAATACACGGTTGAGATTGTGCCACGTGTCCTTCACCTTTTTCTTCTTCCTCTATGTTGGAGCCATGTGGCATCTTGCTGGCACCTTTCACGCCATCCAATGCTATCCAGATAAGTCCAGAACTTTATCTGATCACCTCCCCGGTCATCACGCCAACCGAGTAACTTTACTTTATTGAAAAGTCACTAAAATATTATTTTAATGCCACTTTTCCTTACATTATTCATGGGCTACGTTTTTGGGCTTTGGAATGTCATCTTGGATCTCTGATCAAGCTCAAGTACTCTGATGGCTCGATTCCCAAGAAACATTCCTTGGTAAATTACCAAAATGTCCTTGGTTCCTCTTTATTTACTTTAACGAGTCTAGGGGCATTATTATCTTTTCATATCTTACAAGAGTATTCTCTGACCCTAGTTAACTATCCAGATACCCTTTCTTGACTGTCTCACCTTAGTCAAATGACCAAAATACCCTTTATTCATTCTTTCACTATTTTATAACATAAGGGCATTTTCGTCATTTTACACCTTTTTCTGGACACTGACTCCTTTTATCAGATAAACTGACATACTGAGTCTAGGCATCCCTTTGGGTCATAACAAGCATCTGACCGATGTCATTTGAGCTCATTCAGTCTCAGTTTGAATACCGATAAATCTTCTAATCGGATCCCCGGAGGTCACACACTCCGTCTGAATTTACTAATTTGTGAATAACTTTTTCTACATACCTCCTTTCGGTATTCTGTCAGTTCCCTGACATCCGCCTCATCAGGATGCATCATCCTGTAATTTTTCACATATATCTGAAGTCTAGGATATCTGATAATAATTTTTATAACTTTTTTATTATCAGATAAATTTCGGCTATCTAGAGTCCTGATAAAATTCATGTATTAAGCTGGATTATCCAGCATCATTTCCTCTATCTACCGGTGAAATTTGGGATTGAAATGCTTCTGGGCAGTTCTAAGCCATTTCTGGCTCAACTTTCCACAATTACCATTTTGCCCCTGAAAACTTTTCTTCTTTTCAATTAAGTCCCTTAACTTCCCATAATTCTTACATACTCATAGAGACCTCATATGCATATTTCACAGTTCAGTGAAATGATCAGCATAAGTTTCTCTATTTTCTAGTAAAATATAGTACTCATCAACTACCAGCCCGATCTTTCCCATAATTACGATTATGCCCCTGAATTCTCTTTCTGGCATCTTTACTGATCTTCTTATCCTTCATCTTAAGTTCTAGAAATTCTCTTTCAACATCTCAACCCCTGAACTCTTTGGGAGTCATTGTTAATTGAAAGGCTCGACAACCCGCCCATATCAGGTTATCTTACTCAGGAGCTAGCCCATATCTAGCTACCTGCAGAATTCCTAGGCTTAAGACTTAGGATATTCCTTACATTTCTCTTTTTGAACCTAGGTGAACTGTCCCTATTCTGTAGGTCAAAGACTTAACTCATCTTTAAATCCTGAGGAACTTAGCTCATCCCTCGGATTCCTACAAAATATAGGTAAGTGATCTGCCCATATCAGATTAGTACCCTGGGACTACGGGTTTAGTAGCCTGCCCATATCATACTACCTCCCAGTTCTCCTAGACCCAAAAATTGGGATGTTACAGGATGCTTGATGCTTGCCACCATAGTTCCGAAGCTCCAAAGAGATCTAGAACACATGGAGGCTTATGAGATGATTATGCATCTCAAGGAAATATTCCAGCAACAGGCAAGGCAAGAGAGGTATGAGACCACTAACGCCTTACATTCCTACAAGATGGCTGAAGGTGCATCAGTTAGTGCTTATATCTTAAAGATGAAAGGGTACATTGATCACCTTGAGAGGCTTGGATTTCCCATGAGCCAGGAGTTAGCTACGGATTTGATCTTGAACTCACTCCCAGAAAGTTATGACCAGTTTACCATGAACTACAACATGAACAACATGGAGAAATCTATTTCTGAACTGCATGGGATGCTTAAAACTGCTGAACTGAGTGTTAAGCAGAAGCCCAGTACAGTTTTGATGGTTCAGAAAGGAAAAGGTATGAAAAAGAAAGGCAAGGGAAAGGGGAAGGGTCATGGCTCGTTAGGTAAGACCAAAGAGTCAGGCAAGCCCAAAACTAAGCCTGCAACAAAGAAGGCAAAGCCTCCAAAGGAAGGAGTCTGCTTCTTCTGCAATGAACCTGGTCATTGGAAGAGGAATTGCAAGCTCTACCTTGAAGATCTGAAAAAGAACAAGAAGGATAGCGGGGCTATCACTTCAGGTATTTATGTTATAGACATTCATCTCTCTACTTCCACTACATGGGTATTAGATACTGCATGTGGTTCTCATATTTGTATAAATGTGTAGGGCCTAAAGGACAGTAGGAAGCTGAAGAAGGGCGAAGTTGACCTACGAGTTGGAAATAGAGCAAGGGTTACTGCTTTAGCTATAGGCACTTATGAATTAGTTCTACCCACTAGGCTTTTGTTAGTTTTGAACAATTGCTATTATGTTCCTGCTTTGAGTAGTAACATTGTTTCTCTTTCTTATTTCGATAAGGAAGGTTACACTTCCATTGCTGGGAATAGTAGATATTCTATTTATCGTAATGATGTTTTCTATGCTCGTGGTGATTTGCATGTTGATCGTTACATATTAAACTTGGAACAACCCAATCATGGAAATATCTATAACATAACCACCAAAAGGGTCAAACTAAACGATTTGAATCTGACATACCTCTGGCACTGTCGTCTGGGCCACATAAATGAGAAACATATTTCTAAACTCCATCAAGATAGATTTTTCAACTCATTTGATTTTGAATCATATGATACTTGCGAGTCTTGCTTGTTGGGAAAGATGGCAAAGTCACCTTTCACTGGACACAGTAAAAGGGCCACTCATTTGTTGGACCTCATACATACAGATGTGTGTGGACCGATGAATACAAATGCTAGAGGAGGTTATTCGTACTTCATCACATTCATAGATGACTTTAGTAGATATGGGTACGTCTATCTAATGAAACACAAATCTGAATCTTTTGAAATATTCAAGATATTTCAAAATAAAGTATAAAACCAACTTGGCAAAATAATTAAATCCCTTCGATCTGATCAAGGTGGTAAATATTTGAGCCAAGAGTTCATTGATCATCTTAGGAATTGTGGGATAGTCTCACAATTGACTCCTCCAGGAACACCACAATGGAAAGGCATTTCTGAATGGAGGAATGGAATACTATTAGATATAGTTCGATCTATGATGAGTCAAATAGATCTTCCACTGTCCTTTTAGGGCCACGCCCTAGAGACAGCTACGTTCACACTGAATTGTGTTCCATCCAAGGCAATTGAAAAGACTCTGTATGAGATATAGACTGGGAGGAAACCTAGTTTGTCTTTTCTCAAGATTTGGGGATGTGAGGTCTATGTTAAGCAACAAGCTTCAGATAAGTTAGCGCCCAAATCCTCAAAGTGCCTTTTTGTGGGATATCCTAAAGAAATCAAGGGATATTATGTCTACAACCCCACTGATAACAAAGTGTTTGTTGTCAGAAATGGTATCTTTCTCGAACGAGAATTTATCTGTTGGAGATTGTGCCCTAGGGGCTAATCATTATCTTATGAACATTGTTGATTTATGAATTTCTTAATTATGTTATCATATTATTTGCATGTTTACTATGATGACAATCCTTGGATAACTCGTGATCTTATCCTAAATGTCCCTGGTCGGTCATCTATGCGGAGCAGAGATGAAATAAGACCAGTATGACTTTGAAGATATATAGAGATATAAATCAAAGTCATAGGCACATGTAAGAGTACAGGGTGTCGGACCGACCTGCTATGAGAGAGCTGCATGGGTCAAGTCATAAGCTTCTCTCATATACAAGCCATGTCACTATGCCCTTTGACCTGAGATCATCATGGATTCCTACATGACAAACGCTCAGCTTTGACCTAGTCAAAAGTCACTTTTGACCGAGTGATCATAAAGGCTATGCTCGGGCTTAGTGGTTTTTCATGCGGAGGAATATGAATGGTCAAGATGGAATTTGTCCCTCACATTCGTAGAGAGATATTACTGGGCCCCTCGATGAGTGAGTCTGAGAAATATATGGCCATACTGGAATGGAAGGATAGTTCCATTTCTATATTCAGACTACTCAGGGATCGAGAAAGTAACGGTCAGGAACAGGAGGATGACGTTCTCCATGCCTCATCCTTGACCGAAATATCGTGTGACAAAAGGGACGTGATATGGTTGTATGAAAGGTTACATCGTTTATCGATCCTCATATATTTTGGGTAGTCTTAATGCCTTGCTAGAGACCGCTTACGACTTGTGGGTCAGTATAGTAACTGGGCCACTGCCAACTTCATATGGGCCTACAGGGTCGCACACAAAATAGCTCAATACGAGCTATGATGTCCAGATTCATTGAATCTAAGAGATGTCTAGATTCAATGAATAATCTAGGGTGGATATATATTTTATATATATATAAATTTGTATATATATATTATATATAATATAAGAGATATTTGTAAGATTTAATTTATAAGGATAAATTAAATCTCTATCACTTTTGAATTTGAATTTAAATGGATATGGTCTATTTGAATTTGAAATTCAAATTGATAAGATATCTCAAATTTGATTTATGAGAATAAATCAAATTTAATTCCATCTTATCTTTATTTAAATTAAATAAATAGGTGAATTAAATCTGTGGGACGGATTTAATATAAACCATATTTATTTAATTAGTTTCCTATTAAATTATGCAATATATGATATTGTATTAATTTCAGAATTAATATGAGATTAATTCTGAAGCCCGGCCCAATTAGAGGCCCGATAGCATCCTATATATTTGATATTAGGAGCTAGGGTTCTACACACAATACATCTCTACACACACATTCAGACGTGAGAAAAGGGGGCAGGGAGAGTGCAAAAGGTTTGCAGATAAGAAACTATCGAAATAGAGACGGTGAGGACGGAATCTCTAGAAAGCCCTAGAGGGACAAGAGGCGCTAGCACGTCGTTCGCGATTGGAACGCTGTTCGTGTGGATACCGGAAGAGGAAGCCGATCTGAGCTATCGACTTCTTACGATCGACGAAACACGAAGCAAGGTCGCGACCTATTGACACTGAGGTCGCAACCATACGGGCATCTGAACGTTAGAAATCCAAAAAGAGGAGACAGGTCACGACTAGAAGTTAAGGAGGTCGCGACTGAAAGTTCCAGAGGCGAGGAGTCACGACTAGTGGACACTGAAGTCACGACCAAAGCTCGAATACTGAAGGTAACACTTCTTTCTCCTTGACTTAAACACATTCGGTAGATCCTGGCTGGGAATGGAAAAAATTTTAAAGTTAATTTCCGCTGCGTGTCTTCCAATTCCCTATATTATCTCTAAAAGAACCAGTGGGAGTAAGGTATACCTCGAAGAAGTTCGAGAGCCACAAGACACCACAGAACTAGAGATGAAAAATAGAGAAGACTCGCAACAAGTTGTTGAGACTCCTCAAGTCACGCAAGGCCTAAGGCGATCTAATAAGGCACGACTGCAGCCTCAGAGATATGGATTTCTGATTTTTGACAATCGTGATGTGTTGCTCATTGAGCATAATGAGCCAACTACCTATCGAGAAGCTATAGTGGGACCAAACTCTGAAAAATGGCTTAATGCCATGAAGTCTGAGATGCAATCCATGTACGACAATCAGGTATAGAACTTAGTCGACCTGCCTAAAGGTGTAAAAATTGTCAAGTACAAGTGGGTTTTTAAAGAGAAAATTGACATGGATGGCAATGTAAATATCTTCAAGGCACGACGTGTGGCAAAAGGATTTACTCAAACTCATGGTGTGGACTATGATGAGACCTTTTCCCCAGTTGCAATGGCCAAATCAATCAGAATAGTAACTGGCCTACTGCCAACTTCATATGGGCCTACAGGGTCATACTCAAAATAGCCCAACACGAGCTATGGTGTCCAGATTCATTGAATCTAAGACATGTCAAGATTCAATAAATAATCTAGGGTGGATGTATATATTTATATATATATATATATTATCTATAATATAAGAGATATTTGCAAAATTTAATTTATAAGGATAAATTAAATCTCTATCATTTTTGAATTTGAAATTCAAAATTGATATGATATCTCAAATTTGATTTATGAGAATAAATCAAATATAATTCTGTCTTATCTTTATTTTAAATTAAATGAATAGGTGAATTAAATCTGTGAGACAGATTTAATATAAACCATATTTATTTAATTAGTTTCTTATCAAATTATGCAATATATGATATTGTATTAATTTTGAAATTAATAAGATTAATTCTGAAATCCAACTTAGTCAGAACACCGATAGCATCCTATATATTTGACATTAGGGGCTAGGGTTTTTGACAAGAGGGAACAAGGAGGGTGTAAAAAGGTTTGCAGATAATAAACAGCCAAAATAGAGACGGTGAGGACGGATTCTTGAGATAGCCCTGGAGGGACAAGAGGTGCTAGCACGTCGTTCGTGGTTGGAACACTGTTCCTGTGGATACCAGTAGAGGAAGCCGATCTGAGTCGTTGACTTCTTATGATCGAAAAGAGACCACCAGCCGCGAAGAGAAGCTGTGAATGTCGCATCTGATAACTCCAGAAATGCTCAGGTCGCGACCATATAGGCATCCTGAATGTCAAAAAATTGAAAAAGAGACTACCTGTCGCGACTAGAAGCTGAGGCGTCACGACTGACAACTCCAGAGACTACCCGTCGCGACGAGAAGCTGAGGAAGTCACGACTAAAAACTCCAGAGTCGACAAGTCACGATGAGTAGATACGGAGGTTGCGACCATAGTTTGAATACCGAAGGTAACACTTCTTTCTACTTGACTTAAACACATTCAGTAGATCCTGGCAGGGAATGGAAAAATTTTTAAAGTTAATTTCCGCTGCGTGTCTTCAAATTCCCTTCAAAAATACCCCCGAACCTTAGTAGTGAAACAGAGAAAGATATATGAGAGATATATCCATAATGATTTGACTAAGGTACGAGTTAAATTTTGAGGACAAAAATTATTTAAGGGGGAAGAAATGTCATATACTGCTTGTCCTTATTGTAGATAATTAATTTTTCCTTATCTATAGAAACTGATAAAGGAAAGAGGTAAGTAAAGGACTGTGACAATGAGTAGCATAAAAGCTAATGATTAAAATAAGTTTTAAACCAAAGAAATAGAGAAAGTATAAAATTATAAAAAAGAGGGGTTAAATTACAATTTAATGAAAGTTTAGGGACTAAGTTGCAATTAATGAAAATTTCAAGGACAATGGTTATTTTGAAAAAGAAAGGGACTAAAATGAAAAGTCTAAAAGTTCCATGGTGAAAAATGGAAGTAGTCATAAGCTTTGGGGCATTAAGTGTAATTATATAAAGTTTGAGGGAGTTGGAAAAATGCAATTTGCCAAAAGTTCAGGGGAAAAATTATAATTATGGAAAGTTGAGCTGGAAAAAGCCTAAAACTGCCCGGAAGTAGTTCATTCCCAAATTTTACCAGTAAACAGAAAAAATTATTTTGATCAGTTTAACACAACACAGAATTTTTATTTGAGGTCCCTGATGAATTGATATAAATTTTTAAAATTTGGAAAAATTATTATAGTATCTTCAGGACCTCAGAATCAGATGAATTTTTTTAATAAAATCCTATAATTAATATGAGAATTTATAAAACTAACAGAACTCAAAAAGGAGTTATGTGGAATTTATAATGGAATTTACAGTGGAATAAAACACACGATAAATATTTTTAGGGGAATTTATTGGGAGTTGAGCCTAAGAAGACAAGGTTCCATGTAGAAGGCCCAAAATGGCACCTTATAGGCCCAATAATATTTTTAGATAAGTATGTGAGCTAGTGCTAATAAAGACCCAGAAAAATATAAAATTATGAAAACGCCACTGGTATGCCACTGTGTTGTGCCATTGAGCAAGGGATAGATAGAGGATATTTTGGTCATTTTGGATAGGTCAAAAGGCCAAGGCAAGTACAGAGATGATTAATCAGAGTCAGTATATGCCCTGATAAGGTGTAAAGAGGTGTGAAATGATAATTATGCCCTTAGGGTTAATATAGTGACAAATAGTGAACTAAGGGCATTTCAGTAATTTTCCATGAGATGGTAAGCAGATAAATACCTAGTCCAACAATGTCAATGGTAGGAAAAATCCAGATATTAGATTTAAGATAAGAAAACATATTATGGAATCTCAGAAAAATTAAAAACATAAAATAGTCTGTTTTTTTGTGAAACTGACTGGATCAGTATCGAATTGGACTAGAATTTTTCCTATCAGTATTTCTCTATTTGTTGCATCAAACACGGCCCTCTATGATTTCATGGATGATGTCATTATAAAGCTTCTAGGGCAAGCTTGATGGAAGGTAAATTATGGACGATTAGATTAAATAGTAACCAAAGTAATATTGGCCTTCCATTTCTACCCAAATTTTTCTATAAATACCCCCCAAATCTATAGCATTGTAACACCCCAATTTTCAGGCTAGAGACTTAGAAAGTAGCCTGAAATAGATATATCCCTTTGAGCAGAAGTCCCCGAAACATATAGAGGGTTTTTAGGGACTAAACTGCAAATAAGTGAAAGTCCGGGGACTTATATGTAAATAGTGAAAGTCCCTAGGGATATGATGGCCATTTATGCAAAGAAAGGGATTAAATTACAAAAGAAAGAAAATGAAGGGGCTTAAGTGCAAATATGAAAAGTATAAGGTTAAAAGGGAAAGGTAGACAAAAAGGTGGGGTCCTTAAGTGTAATTTTAGCCAAATAAAAGGGACTTAATTGAAAAGAAGAAAAGTTCCTTGGGGCTAAAGTATAATTAAAGAAAATCAGGCCGAAAGTGGTTTGGACTGTCCAAAAGCATTTCAATCCCAGATTTTACTGGTAGAGAGAGCAAGTGATGCTCGATAATCTGGCTTAATACAGGAATTTTTCAAGACTCCAGATAGCCAGAATTGATCTGATAGTCTAAAAGTTATAAAAATTCCTACCGGATATCCTAGATTTCAGATCTAAGTGAGAAATTACAGGATAAGGCGTCCTGATGGGGTGAAGGTCAGGGAACTGCCAGAATACTGGTAGGAGGTCTGTAGAAAAAGTTATTCGCAAATTAGAAAATTCAGACGGGAGTGTGAGGCCTCCAGGTATCCGATAGGGAGATTTATCGGTATTCAAAATGAGATTGAATGAGTTCGGATGACCTCAATCAGATGACTGTTATGACCCACAGGGATGCCTAAACGCAGTAGGCCAGTGTATATGGTAAAATGACCCGGTGTCCGGAGATGTGTAGAAACGGTGTATAACGGCGGAAATACTCGATGAACATTGACGGGGGAAGATCCTCGTAATATGTGCCATGAAGGTAATGGACCCTGAAAGGCCCAATAATGGCGCCATCAGAGGCCCAGTAAGACCCTTGGACTGATAGGTGGGCCAGTGTCCAGTAGAACCCTGGAACAGTGCGAAATTACGAAAATGCCCCTGTGTTGTACAAAAGGGTAATAGATGAATGGAGGGCATTTTGGTCATTTTGGACAGGCTCAGAAGCCAAGGCACATACAGATAAAGTTACTTAGGGTCAGTATATGCCCTGACAGGGTACAGAAGGGTGTAAAATGACGATTTTACCCTTAGAGTAAAGATAGTGCAAGAAAGGGCACCCAGGGGTATTTTGGCAATTTGCCAAGGGATGTTTCTTGGGAATCGAGCCATCAGAGTACTTGAGCTTGATCAGGATCCAAGATAACATTCCCAGAGCCCAAAAACGTAGGCCCAGTGATGTGTGGGAAAAAGTGGCATTAAAATACTATTTTAATGCTGTTTCAATAAAGTAAAGTTACTCGGTCGGCACGATAACCGAGGAAGTGATCAGATAAAGTCCTGGACTTATCTGGATAGCATTGGATGGCGTGACAGGTGCCAGTAAGATGCCACATGGTGCCAACATAAAGGGGGAAGAAAAAGTTGAGGACACGTGGCGCGAACTCGGCCGTGTATTCCGGGGCAAGACTCTGGAACTATCTGGAACTGCTGAGTCAGCTGATGAGGTATCCCAGGAGCTTGCAATTTTGCCATGTGACATATGAGGTGTCCCATGAGGTGGCCTTGGGATGATGTCATGCATGATGCAGTAAAAGGAATAAAGAAAAATAGGAAATTCCAGAAAAACCAGGACCACAAGTTCAGATGGCTTCAAAATTACGGAAATACCATTGACCAAAACTATAAATACCCCCCTTGCTCTTCATATGCCATGGCCAAGCAAGAATAAGAGAGAGAAGGAAGTGCTAGAGAGAGAAAGTGAGAGGAAGAAAGAAAGAAAGGAAGTTTTGGCGGAGATGGAAGCAGTATAGGGATTCTAGAGTTCTGCTAAGCTCTTGAGGTAGTAACTAATCCTAGCTTTTATGTAATAGCTTTGTGATTTGTTGTGCTACTGTTTGGTTGGATTGTTGTCTTATATGTTATGCTTGAAGCTCTACTGCAATGCTATGATCATATGTTATTGAGTATAGAAGCACGCAGCATACTTATCTGTACACAATCACAAGCAAGCACTGTCACTCTGCATTACATATATTGATATGATTGTTGCTATTGAGATTCTCCCGAATCTCATCCCAATAAATAACCCATTACAGGGGAGGTTATATCGAAGTGAATTTTGGAAATTTTAAGAGACGCCGTTATGCTGCCAAAATTATAACAAGATAAGGAAAGCAGCTGATACGTACTGTGTACGTAGGTATTGTCTAAGGATACTGGAAGTGAGTGGACCTAGCCTGTTCATCTAGTATTTCCTGGGTACTTACGTAGAATGGTAGTTCTCACAGGAATTACCGAATCGGTACAAGATCAGTTACTTTTTGAAGATGAAGCGTAGCGATTATGCTGCCGGATTTCAGGCAGGAAAAGATGTAATAAGAGATATGGGAAATTTTGTACATACCTAGATGTAAAACAACTTATTAATCAATAATAAGTGTTGTTTGACATGCTTGACTGATATATGATGGATATATGCATGTGTATGCAAAGTTGAGTGCTGGAATTTGCTTTCATGAATAGTAACTCGTGGTGACCTAATGATGTTTGACCCATAATTAAACATAGTAAGTGAATGAATAAATGTATGATATTTTTAGGGTAAACAATATACATACCAAGCTTCGATTTGATATGTATAATTCCCCATTTGGATGTCTACACATGAAGATATAAATTATCAAAGTTGGGACCAGAATGGTGGATTCGGGAGAAAACTGTAGGATGAACAGTAAAGTTGAAACATTGACTGTCATTGACTCGGTCAATGAATGGTCAACTAGTTATTTTTCTATGAAATATAATGGAGTTATCTTCATGTAACAATTGGAACCACTTCATTTCGATTTTTCTAGAATTAATTATGATTTTTCAAAGTCAGGTCACTCATCTGGAATTTTTATAGTGAACAGTAGTCGATAAGAGTAAAACTCTAGATTGAGAAATTGGACTTCAATGACCTTGAAAGTGGTTCTAAATGCTACCAAATGGTCCCTAAGATGTGCGAAAGTAAGGATGTTTGAAGCATCACGTAAGGAAAAGGAGAAGCATGGGGAGGTGTTACCAAAATGAAATCTCAAGGCAAATCTAAGAGCTAATCAAGTAAGGATCCAAGGTAACTTCTTCCTCCTATCTTTGTATTATGTTGTAGAAAGATTTCCTTTAGATTTGGATGGTTGAAACACCATTTTTCTCTCCATCTTATATGTCGGATATGATCTAGAATTAAAGGGGAAATATGAATAAGTAATGGAATGTTTAGACAAGTTTAAACAAGCTAGAATTAAGTAGTTTGAGCTTAGGAAATCATGTAATCTTGAGACCCTTTTTGTTACTGTTCATGCACCTGGGCAGGAGTTATAATTTCATAATTTTAATGCTTCCAATGGTTTTAAAATAGAAAATTGTGTGGGATAAAGTAGAGAAACAAGTATTGAAAGCATTGGAATTAAAATGAGAATTTTAAGAAAACAAGGAGGTTATGTCTGATTTTGTACAGCAGCTAAGGGAGGAGTTTGAATTTTGAAATTATAACCTCATATCTGGATTCCTTGGACAAAGTTAGGGGTTTTAAGGGAGTTAGTGTGTAATGTTTATGTAATAGCTCTAATGAGTTGTATACACAATATAATTGTGTTTAGGGCCATGATATGTCAAAGAAAATGAGTTAAAGAGGATGATCAATCAACCAATGTTTGGTTGGAAGCTTAGGGAGCAAGTGCAAGACAAGAGCAAAGCTTATATTTAAGGTAGTGAACTTACCTCTTTGTGTGCTTGATGTGGTATGCTTATGTGTTGACATGTATATGATGATTGAATGATGTTGTGACATGATAAATAATATTGAATATGTTATGAATAACATGTTTCCCATGGCCATGCATTTTATACAAAGCACATAGCATGATGGCATGTCACTAATTAAAAAAAAATTAATGAAATTACATATCATGCATTAGCATCCATCTTGCATATTTAAGTGGTAATGTTTGCTACTGAGATTTGATAGAATCTCACCCTCTCACAACCAACCAATTTAGGTCAAGCATGATGAAAAATGTATGCATGGAGTAGAGCTAAAAAGTGGAAGAAAGAAAGCGGACAAGTTGATACTCTAGCCTATAATATATGGTCTTTCCTAGTTATGTAAAGTATCTATTTATGCAATAAAAATGTATAAAATAATTATGGCATAACCCCATGATGTATATAAATGTATGAGAGTCCAAAGCAGTGGTTTATGCATGCTGGAACAATTATTGGGAATTAAAGAAAGGAAACTAAAATGGTAAAAATATAGGTCCTAAAGTAGTTTTATTGTGGCTTCAGTTTGACCTAGAAAATGAAAGAATTAACTTACAAAATTTTATTAAAATGTAGTGCACATCCAAATCTTTAAATTCATAGGTAAAATGCATCATTTGGATGTGTATATCAAGAGAAATGAATTTCCAAATTTAAGAGATAGAATCTGGAGTTTCAAGAATTTGCCATATGAACAGTAAAAAGTAACGATTTAACTGTATTGATTGAAAAATTAAATGTCTAGATTTATATTTTTCCCTTAAATAGATATAAAATATATTCAATTATAAATTTAGATCACCTCCATATGATTTTTCTACAATTAGTTATGAATTTTTATAGTTGGACTATCAATTTGGAAATTACCTAATGAACAGTACCCAAGAAGTAAGTTTTAAAATTTTAATTTTGGGCCAAAGTAATGCTTTCGCTAATCAAATACGCTTATAAATACGTACTCTAAGAGGTTAAAAGTAGGATGTTTCATTTTGGTATTAGAGCAAAAGGTTCTGGCATTGATACAAAATAAAGTTTTAGTATAGAATAGAGGTTTGAGTGCAAGATAAACTTGCTCTGATTAGGAAGCAAAGTATGTAGCATGTCATACCTTAGTTTCCTAAGCTTTATCTTCTCTAAAATAGTACCCTATTATATGTTTGGAAAAGATAGGGGTGAGATTTTGGGGAAATCTCAATAACAAACGGTACTAAACATTATATGCATAATGCTTGGTATTAGTGCTTGCTTATGATTGTGTCAACATAATGTAATGTACATGCTTCCATGTAACATATGAAATACAATTGGCCAAAGTAATCATAGCATAGAGCTTCAACAATTACATATGAATAACGTCAATCAATCAAGTCATAACACAACCAACCATACATTCAACACATACAAGTTTAGGTAAGTTTATTACCTGTCGTGTAGCATTTCCTTAGTCTTGACCTTAGCTCTGAGGTTCCTTCTTCTCATAAGTCAGAGCTTATATAAGGTATAATAATATTTTCATTATTATCCTATCAAGTATAGCTCTACTTAAGCTTAACTTGAGGTAATACCCCTATTCTAACAATCCCCTAACTTTCTTTCTATCCATGGCTAACCTTATAGAGAGAGATATTTCTCTATTCTAACTATTAAATTCATAAGAACAATCCTCTAATTAATTAGAGCAGGGACTAGAATAAATTACTTTCCTTATTCCTAAGCTTGCCGAGTTCCTAAGTTCCTTGGATTGCTCCTATCTCGGTCAGATCTCCTTCTTTTTCCTTCCTTTCTTTCTCTTTCTCTCTCTTCTCTTCCTTTCCCTTCTTCTTGTCATGGGTGTGTGGAATGGAAGGGGTGAGGGGTATTTATAGGTGTAGGAAAGTATAATGGACGGTCCAGATCGAATCGAGATGAACGGCTCAAATCGCTTACCTTCCTCAAGAAGCTTCATCTGTATCATCAAGATGACATCATCAAGGACACCTTGCATGTTAGGTGGCACCTTGGTAGATCCCATGGGACTCCTCACCTGGTGAGTCATCGCTTCTGGAAATCTCCAGTCCGATCTGTCTAATCCTGTACCAGCTTAATCTAATTTCCCAAAAATCAGACTATTTTCTGAATCTATTTTTTGTGACATTCTATAATATATATTCTAATCTTAAATCTAGTATCTAGATTCTTCCTACCATTGACATTCTTGGACTAGGTATTAACTTAATTACAAATCCCTTGACAAATTAACAAAATGGCCTTAGTTCCTCTTTATTTACTTTAATAATTCTAGGGGCATGATTGTTTTTTCACATTTCAATAGAGTATTCCTTGAACTTGGTCAACTATAATGGGAACTCTCTTTAACCTTTTGATCTGGGTAAAATGACTAAAATGCCCTTCACTCATTATTCTATAATATAGGGTATTTTTGTAATTTTGCACTTTTTTAGAATATTTCTATACACTGGTTCCTTTAACCAATGAACTGATATCATGGGCCTCTTGTGATGTCATCTAGACCCATCCAGTCCCAGCTTACTTACTGTTTAAGTTTTTCAATCTGACATCGGGTGTCAACAAACTCCAGTCAAAATTAACTAAAATGTGAATAACTTTTCCAACAGAACTCCTTTCGGGGTTCCATCAATTCCCTGACCTCTAGCTTAACAGGACACAACTTCTTGTAACTTTTTATTTATATCTAAGGTCTAGAAGGTCTGATAAAAATTCATATAACTTTCAGGCTATCAGATAAATATCAGCTATCTGAAACTCCAATAAAATTTCTGTATCAGGCTAGATTAACCATCACAACTTTCTCTATCTACAGATAAAATTTGAGACTAAAATGCTTCCAGCCTGTTCTAAGCCTTTTCTGGCTCAACTTTCTATAATTACCATTTAGCCCCTGGAAACTTTTCCTCTTTTCAATTAAATCCCTTAACTTTTCATAATTACACTTAATGGCCCACAACTTGTGTCTACTTTCATTTCATACCATGAAGTCCCTTTCTTTTAAAAAAATGACCATTATGCCCTTAGAAACTTTTACTATTTACATATAAGTCCCTGTACTTTCACTTATTTGCAGTTTAGTCCCTAAAAACCCTCTGCATGTTCAGGAAACTTCTGCTCAAAGGGGTCTGGTAGCCTATCTATTTCAGGCTACTTTATGAGTCTCTGGGCCTAAAAATTGGGATATTACATAGCAGATTAGCTAAGGCTTAATTGAGATTGAGGTTAGTGATGGGTTACTTATTCATAGTCCAATTAAGATTATGGATTGGAGATGAATGCTCTAGGGAAATTAAACACTGAGGTTTAATAAGAGATAAAAGTGATTTATCAGTTAATTGAGATAAAGTTTAAATCTCAGTTAGTTAAGTTTAAAGGAGAGTTGATATTAATAGAAAGTAAGAGATATCTTCCCGCCTGATAGTGATCCATGAGGATAGGGGAAACTTAAAAGTATAAATGGCATAGATCGGTAAGCCAGACCCTTCCTCAGTTAGCTGAAAGAAAACAACTAAATCAATTATGGATTATAGTGAAGCAAAGGACATAGAAGTCCTTCAGGCTAGGGACAGAGAAGTCTTACAAGCGGTAGTAGATGTTATGATGGAATGAAACTAAGTATGACTAGCAGAAGTTAAGGGAAAGGTAGCCAAATATTAAGAGACTCCCCTATCTTAGAAAGAGTAATGCTTTAAAGTTAGACAACGTAGTTAAGGGTTGAGTCTGTACCCTGGTAGGAGGGTAAAGTGGTAGTCTAAGTTAAATGGATAGTTATCTCAAGTTCCTGAATAAATGATCAGGATCTGGCAGATAATGTGACGAAGAAAATAATTCTTTAAGTTTTACCTAGTTAATTGTTTAATTGCAGTGTGCATATAATAGATGGTTGAGCAAATTATGTGATGATAAGGCTTATGTTACCATAAGTTATGATTAACAGCTGCATCTCCTTGCAATTGTCATATGATGACACGCATGATAGAGTATGCTATGATGAATGAATGCTCCCCTTTCGCATTACATGCAGGGTAGAGTATATATGATGGGAAAGTTATGTTGCTCCTATACCATACGACATACAATTAGATAATTTAACTTGATAATCATAAAGCAATAGAAAAAGTGGTAAATAAAATAGTTAGCCAGTTAATCCCCAAAGTTTAGAATGTATATAGCTAAGTTAAGGTAAGATGGTTCGACATAATAGCTATATCAGATTCCTGAATTAATAAACAGGATCTTGGAGATAGTAAGCTAAAGATAAATAGCCTCAGTAATTTCTCGAGGATTAATAGAAAGAGATGATAGGGATGATAAGAGATAGATAATGAGACAGATGGTTACGGGAAATTCATATGATGAGAGATAAGTATATTCTCGATAATGTTAATAGCAACTCAGTTTTGGGGTTAGGTTGAGAGGTTCGTGAGTAAGGAATATGATGTATGAAAGTTTTGGCCACCTTATTTTTCTTAAGAATTGGGAACTAGTCCTCTGAATTAGAGTTGATATTGCTTCAAATAGAGCAAGATACTCTATCAGTGTTAAAAGGGATGTGGTTATGATGGAGTTGACATTTCTTTGACAGAAGAATATCCTCCATGAAAAAAAAAAGAAAATACAGCCCAGGTAAGGCAAGCGGAGTTGGCTTTACCCAATAAAAGTCTAATTAGCCAAGAACAAAGTTTAGGGACATAGCTTAACAAGGTATTAAGCATGTAAGAAAGAATAGACAGGTATAAGTCCTCTCCCTCTAATTTTATGAATAATAAGATGATTTCACAACTAATTTTGTAGACTGGAGAAAAAAAATGGTGTTTCAACCATCCAAATCCAAGAGAAATCTTTCTACAACATAATACAAAGATATGAGGAAGAAGTTACCTTGGATCATTATTTGATTGGCTCTTGGATTTGCCTTGTCTTGCCTTGAGATTTCATTTTGGCAGCACCTCCACATAGTTCTCCGTTGCCTTACGTGATGCTACAGATTTAGGGGGTATTTATAGAAAAAATTGGGTAGAAATGGAAGGCCAAGATTACTTTATTTTGTATCAATGCCAGGACTTTTTGCTCTGATACCAAAATAAAGCATCCTACTTTTAACCTCTCAGAGTACGTATTCGTAAGCTTATTTGATTAGCGAAAGCATTACTTTGGTTACTATTTGATCTAATGGTCTATAATTCACCTTCCATTAAGCCTGCCCTAGAAGCTTTAGAATGAAATCATCCGTGACATCATATAGGGATGTGTTTGGTGCAAGAAATAGAGAAATACTGATAGAAAAAATTCTAGTCTAATCCTGTACTGATCCAGTCAGTTTCACAAAAACTAGACTGTTTTATGTTTCTAATTTTTCTGAGATTCCATAATATATTTTCTGACCTTAAATCCAGTATCTGGATTTTTCCTACCATTGACATTATTGGATTGGGGTATTTATCTGTTTACTATCCCATGGAAAATGACTAAAATACTCTTGGTTCACATATTTGTCACTATATTAACCTTAAGGGCATACTTATCATTTCACACCTCTCCACACATTATCAGGGTATATACTGACTCTGATTAGTCATCTATCTACTTGCCTTGGCATTTTGACCTGTCCAAAATGACTAAAATACCCTCCATCTATCCCTTGCTCAATGGCACAACACAGTGGCATACCCAGTGTCATTTTCATAATTTTATATTTTTCTGGGTCTTTATTAGCACTAGCCCACATACTTATTGTAATATCCCAATTTTCAGACCCGGAGACTCAGAAAGTATCCTGAAATATATAGGCTATCAGACCCTTTTGAGAAGAAGTCCCAAAAACATACAGAGGGTTTCTAGGGACTAAACTGCAAATAGATAAAAATTCAAGGACTTATATGTAAATAGTGAAAGTCCCTAGGGATATAATGGCCATTTATGCAAAGAAAGTGATTAAATTGCAAAAGAAAGAAAATGTAAGGGCTTAGGTGCAATTATGAAAAGTGTAAGGCCAAAAAGAAAAGTAGACAAAAATGTGGAGTCCTTAATTGTAATTTTAGCCAAATAAAAGGGACTTAATTGAAAAGAAGAAAAGTTCCAGGGGCAAAAGTGTAATTATGAAAAGATGAGGCAGAAATGGCTTAACACTGCCTGGAAGCATTTCAGTCCCAAATCTCACTAGTAGATAGAGGAAATGATGCTGGATACTCCATCTTAATACAGGAATTTTATCAGGACTCCAGATAGCCAAAATTTATCTGATAAGCTAAAAGTATAAAAAATTCCTATCGGATATCCTAGACCTCAGATATATGTGAAAATCTGCAGGAATGTGCATCCTGTAGAGACGGATGTCAGAGAATTGACAGAATACCGAAAGGAGGCCTATAGAAAAAGTTACTCACAAATTAGTAAATTCAGACGGGAGTTTGTGACCTCCGGGTATCCGATTGGGAGATTTATCGATATTCAAATTAAGACTGGATGAGCTCAGATGACATCAGTCAAAGGCCCGTAATGACACAAAGGGATGTCTAGAGTCAGTATGGCAGTCTATATGATAAAAGGAGCCGGTGTCCGGAAAAATGTACAAAATGACGAAAATGCCCTTATGTTATAAAATAGTGAAAGAATGAGTAAAGGGTATTTTGATCATTTGGCTAAGGTGAGACAGTCAAGAAAGGTTATCTAGATAGTTGACTAGGGTTAGAGAATACTCTAGTGAGGTGTGAAAAGATAATAATGCCCCTAGACTCGTTAAAGTAAATAAAGAAGAACCAAGGGCATTTTGGTAATTTGCCAAGGGATGTTTCTTGGGAATCGAGCCATCAGAGTACTTGAGCTTGATCAGAGATCCAAGATGGCATTCCAAAGCCCAAAAATGTAGCCCAACATATATGTGGGAAAAAGTGACATTAAAATAATGTTTTAGTGACTTTTCAATAAAGTAAAGTTACTCAGTTGGCGTGATCGCTGGGAGAGGTATCTCGGAATTTGTGCCATAAAGGTGGAGGACCTTATCAAGGCCCAAAAATGGCGCCAACTAAGGCCCAATAAGACACTTGGACTAATAGGTGGGCCAGTGTCCAGTGGAACCCTGGAAAAGTATGAAATTACGAAAATGCCCCTGTGTTGTCTTAAGAAGTAACAGATGAATGAAGGGCGTTTTGGTCATTTTGGACAGGCTAAGATGCCAAGACATACACAGGTGAGGTTAATTAGAGTCAGTATATGCCCTGGCAGGGTACAGAAAAGTGTAAAATGATGATTTTGTTGGAAATCGTGCCCTAGGGGCCAATCATTGTCTTATGAACATTATTGATTTATGAATTTATTAATTGAGTTATCATATTATTTGCATGTTTACTATGATGACCATCCTTGGATAATTCATGATATTATCCTAAATGTCCCTGGTCGATCATCTATGTGGGAGCACAGATGAAATAAGACCAGTATGACTTTGAAGATGTATAGAGATATAAATCAAAGTCATAAGCACATGTAAGAGTACAGGGTGTTGGACCGACCCGCTATGAGAGAACTGCATGGGTAACGTCATAAGCTTCTCTCATATACAAACCATGTCAATATGCCCTTTGACCTGAGATCATCATGGATTCCTACATGACAAAACGCTCAGCTTTGACCTAGTCAAAAGTCACTTTTGACCGAGTGATCATAAAGACTATGTTCGGGCTTAGTGGTTTTTCATGCGGAGGAATGTGAATGGTCAAGATGGAATTTGTCCCTCACATTCGTGGAGAGATATTACTGGGCCCCTCGATGAGTGAGTCTGAGAAATGTATGGCCATACTGTAATGGAAAGGTAGTTCCATTTCTATAGTCAGACTACTCAGGGATCGAGAAAGTAACGGTCGGGAATAGGAGGATGACATTATCCATGCCTCATCCATGACCAAAATATCGCGTGACAGAAGGGACATGATATGGTTGTATAAAAGGTTACATCGTTTATCGATCCTCATATATTTTGGGTAGTCGTAATGCCTTGCTAGAGACCGCTTACGACTTGTGGGTCAGTATAGTAACTGGGCCACTGCCAACTTCATATGGGCCTACAGGGTCGCACACAAAACAGCCCAATGCGAGCTATGATGTCCAGATTCATTGAATCTAAGAGATGTCTAAATTCAATGAATAATCTAGGGTGGATATATATTTTATATATATATATAAATTAGTTTATATATATATTATATAAATAATATAAGAGATATTTGTAAGATTTAATTTATAAGGATAAATTAAATCTCTATCATTTTTGAATTTGAATTTAAATGGATATGATCTATTTGAATTTGAAATTCAAATTGATAAGATATCTCAATTTTGATTTATGAGAATAAATCAAATATAATTCTGTCTTATCTTTATTTTAAATTAAATAAATAGGTGAATTAAATCTGTGGGACGGATTTAATATAAACCATATTTATTTAATCAGTTTCTTATTAAATTATGCAATATATGATATTGTATTAATTCAGAATTAATATAAGATTAATTCTGAAGCCCGGCCCTATTAGAAGCCCGATAGCTTCCTATATATTTGACATTAGGAGCTAGGGTTCGATACAACATAGATCTCTACACACATTCAGACGTGAGAAGAGGGGGCAGGGAGAGTGCAAAAGGTTTGCACATAAGAAACTGCCGAAATAGAGACGGTGAGGACGGAATCTCCAGAAAGCCTTAGAGGGACAAGAGGCGCTAGCACGTCGTTCGCAATTGGAACGCTGTTCGTGTGGATACCGGTAGAGGAAGCCGATCTGATCTGTCGACTTCTACGATACGGCAAGACACGAAGAAAGGTCGCGACCAGAACACACTTAGGTCGCGACCAAACGGGCATCTGAACGTCAGAAATCCGAAAAGAGGAGACAGGTCGCGACGTGAAGTTGAATAGGTCGCGACTAAAAGCTCCAGAGGCGACAGGTCGCGACTAGAAGCAGAGTAGGTCGCGACTACAAACTCCAGAGGCGACAGGTCGCGACTAGAAGCTGAGGAGGTCGCGACTGAAAGTTCCAGAGGCGAGGAGTCGCGACTAGTGGACACTGAGGTCGCGACCAAAGCTTGAAACCGAAGGTAACACTTCTTTCTCCTTGACTTAAACACATTCGGTAGATCCTGGCTGGGAATGGAAAAATTTTTAAAGTTAATTTCCGCTGCGTGTCTTCCAATTCCTTACAGTGGTATCAGAGCCATGCCGTTTTGTGTTTAAGTTAGGTTTGATTGTTGATACATGTGATGTATGTTAGACTTCTTAGCTGATTATATGATACATGCGAGATATGTATGACATATATGGAATCTGTTTATGTATGACATATACGGAATCTAAAAGGAAACTGAAATCGGTGGTGTATATCAATTGATTTGATCAATTAATATTGATGGGGTCTAAGGAAAAAGAATTAAGATTCTTGATTATTTATCAAAAAAAAAATTCTATTGGGGCGCTGCCCCACACCCCGCCCGCTAACCGGCTAGCGGGACCGCCGTGGCTATTTAATCGTAGCGCAACATAATCGTAATATGTATTGACTTTCCTGATATATGAATATTTTGAAACATTTATTGCCCTTCAAATAGTATGAATTTTGATTCTTGAATGTTTGGGTATGGTGAACAATATGGCTCTAGATTGCAAGTGTTGTAATTTTTAAAAATACGGCCTGCGTGTCGTGCCTTCCTCTATATACTCTCAATGTACCTTCTCCTCTCATCTCACTCCCCTCGAATGTTAAAAGAGGTTTCTATATGTAATTTCTCTTTTCTTACTAGAGAGCTCCTCTCATTGGCTTGAGGGGACTTAGGATAGGTGAGCCATATTGTATCACGTTTGAATTATGCATCTTATGATTAGATCAGCACATGCATATTACTTGTATGAGTTACAAACTGGGATACATGCATCCTCATAAAAACAGATAGTTAATTAAGCCCTCTAAAAGAAATCTTAAGTCATAATGCTGTCAATTTATGAACACTTGTCAAAACCTTGATCGCTCAATTGTGGACTCCACCAAAGTGGGTGCTTTTGAGTTATCTTGGGGAGATAAGCAAAGAGTAATGGTGCTACTCTCATAGGTTCATTATTGTTTGACTTAATTGAGATTAACAAAACGGTTTTGGATCTCAAGGCATTAGATGGGATTAGAACATGCCAGATCATATGATGATAGGATCCCATGAATATCTAAGAGTTACATTTGATGTAATTGGTAAAGGTGTTACCTACCTAAATAACTTAATCTAAGCGTCCTGCCAAAGCGGACTTAAGTTTGAGCCAAATATGGATCTTAGCCCACTAACTATTGCATTGAGGGTTGTTTATTTAGTGGGAGATTACTAATTACATTGCATATTTTAATTGTAGAATCATGACGACTAGTAATACTGCTACATTATCGCTGCGATCTGTCCTTGAGAAGGACAAACTCAATGGGACAAACTTTCTTGACTGGTTTAGGAACTTGAGAATTGTTCTCAAGCAGGAAAGAAAGGCGCATGTCCTAGATCAACCCATTCCTGAGGAGCCAGCCGCCAATGCTCCCAGAGCTCAGAGAGATGCTTATATGAAGCATAAGGAAGACTCTGTCGATGTGGGATGCTTGATGCTAGCCACCATGGTTCCGGAGCTCCAAAGAGATCTGGAACACATGGAGGCTTATGAGATGATTGTGCATCTCAAGGAAATGTTCCAGCAACAGGCAAGGCAAGAGAGGTATGAGACCACTAAGGCCTTACATTCCTGCAAGATGGCTGAAGGTGCATCAGTCAGTGCTCATGTCTTAAAGATGAAAGGGTACATTGATCACCTTGAACGGCTTGGATTTCCCATGAGCCAGGAGTTAGCTACAGATTTGATCTTAAACTCACTCCCGGAAAGTTATGACCAGTTTGTTATGAACTATAACATGAACAACATGGAGAAATCTATTTCTGAACTGCATGGGATGCTTAAAACTGCTGAGCCGAGTCTTAAGAAGAAACCCAGTAGTGTTTTGATGGTTCAGAAAGGAAAGGGTACGAAAAAGAAAGGCAAAGGCAAGGGGAAGGGTCATGGCTCATCAGGTAAGACCAAAGAGTCAGGCAAGCCCGAAACCAAGCCTGCACCAAATAAGGCAAAGCCTCCGAAGGAAGGAGTCTGCTTCTTCTGCAATGAACCGGGTCATTGGAAGAGGAATTGCAAACTCTACCTTGAAGATCTGAGAAAGAACAAGAAGGATAGCGGGGCTATCGCTTCAGGTATTTATGTTATAGACATTCATCTCTCTACTTCCACTACATGGGTATTAGATACTGCATGTGGTTCTCACATTTGTATAAATGTGCAGGGCCTAAAGGACAGTAGAAAGCTGAAGAAGGGCGAAGTTGACCTACGAGTTGGAAATAGAGCAAAGGTTGCTGCTCTAGCTGTAGGCACTTATGAATTAGTTCTGCCCACTGGGCTTTTGTTAGTTTTGAACAATTGCTATTATGTTCCTGCTTTGAGTAGTAACATTGTTTCTCTTTCTTATTTGGATAAGGAAGGTTACACTTCCATTTCTGGGAATGGTAAATGTTCCATTTATCGTAATGATATTTTCTATGCTCATGGTGATTTGCATGTTGATCATTACATATTAAACTTGGAACAACCCAATCATGGAAATATCTATAACATAACCGCCAAAAGGATCAAACCAAATGATTTGAATCCGACGTACCTCTGGCACTGTCGTCTAGGCCACATAAATGAGAAACGCATTTCTAAACTCCATCAAGATGGATTTCTCAACTCATTTGATTTTGAATCATATGATACTTGCGAATCTTGTTTGTTAGGAAAGATGACAAAGTCGCCTTTCACTGGGCACAGTGAGAGGGCCACTGATTTGTTGGGCCTCATACATACAGATGTGTGTGGACCGATGAATACAAATGCCAGAAGAGGTTATTCGTACTTCATTACATTCATAGATGATTTCAGTAGATATGGCTATGTCTATCTAATGAAACATAAATCCGAATCTTTTGAAATGTTCAAGATATTTCAAAATGAAGTACAAAACCAGCTTGGCAAAACAATTAAAGCCCTTCGATCTGATCGAGGTGGTGAATATTTGAGCCAAGAGTTTATCGATCATCTTAGGAATTGTGGAATAGTCTCACAATTGACTCCTCCAGGAACACCACAATGGAATGGGGTTTCTGAACGGAGGAATCGAACACTATTGGATATGGTTCGATCCATGATGAGTCGAACAGATCTTCCACCATCCTTTTGGGGCCACGCCCTAGAGACAGCTGCGTTCACACTGAATCGTGTTCCATCTAAGGCAGTTGAAAAGACTCCGTATGAGATATGGACTAGGAGGAAACCTAGTTTGTCTTTTCTCAAGATTTGGGGATGTGAGGTCTATGTTAAGCAACAAGCCTCAGATAAGTTAGCGCCCAAATCTTCAAAGTGCCTTTTTGTGGGATATCCTAAGGAAACCAAGGGATATTATGTCTACAACCCCACTGATAACAAAGTGTTTGTTGTCAGAAATGGTATCTTTCTAGAACGAGAATTTATCTCTAAAAGAACCACTGGGAGCAAGGTACACCTCGAAGAAGTTCGAGAGCTACAAGACACCACAGAACTGCAGATGGAAAATAGAGAAGACTCACAACAAGTTGTTGAGACTCCTCAAGTCACGCAAGGTCCACGAAAGTCTAATAGGACACGACTTCAGCCTCAGAGATATGGATTTCTGATTTCTGATAGTCGTGATGTGTTGCTCATTGAGCATAATGAGCCGACTACCTATCGAGAAGCTATAGTGGGACCAAACTCCGAAAAATGGCTTAGTGCCATGAAGTCTGAGATGCAATCCATGTACGACAATAAGGTTTGGACCTTAGTCGACCCGCCTGAAGGTGTAAAAACCGTCGGGTGCAAGTGGGTTTTCAAAGAGAAAACTGACATGGATGGCAATGTAAATGTCTTCAAGGCACGACTGGTTGCAAAAGGTTTTACTCAAACTCATGGTGTGGACTATGATGAGACCTTTTCCCCAGTAGCAATGGCCAAATCAATCAGAATCCTCTTTGCTATTGCAGCATATTATGACTATGAAATATGGCAGATGGACGTCAAGACAGCCTTCCTTAATGGAAAGCTCCTTGAGGATGTGTACATGACACAACCTGAAGGGTTTGTGCGTTCCGAGGACTCTGGTAAAGTGTGCAAGCTTCAAAAGTCCATTTATGGACTAAAGCAAGCCTCTCGGAGTTGGAATCATCGTTTTGATGAAGTAATCAAAGAGTTTGGATTTCTTCAAAACATTGATGAACCTTGTGTGTACAAGAAGGTTAGTGGGAGCACAGTTGTGTTTTTGGTACTCTATGTCGATGACATCCTACTTATTGGGAATGACATTCCTACCTTGCAGATTGTCAAGTCTTGGTTAGGAAAGTCTTTCTCGATGAAAGACTTGGGTGAAGCCACCTACATCCTAGGAATCAGGATCTATAGAGATAGATCTAAAAGACTTCTAGGACTCAGTCAGAGTACATACATAGACAAAATACTGCATAGGTTCAGTATGCACGAATCAAAGAGGGGTTTCATACCCATGTCTCATGGTACTCACCTCAGCAAAGATCTGTGTCCTAGTACATCTGATCAGCGAGGTCGCATGAGTAAGGTTCCATATGCCTCGGCCATAGGATCTATCATGTACGCCATGTTATGTACTCGACCGGATGTCTCGTTTGCCTTAAGTATGACTAGCAGATACCAACAGGACCCTGGTGAGGGCCATTGGACTGCTGTCAAGAATATCCTTAAGTACTTAAGAAGGACTAAGGACTTATTCTTGGTCTATGGTGGATTGGATGATGAGCTCTGTGTAACTGGTTACACAGATGCGAGTTTCCAAACTGACCAGGACGACCAAAAATCGCAGTCTGGATACATATTCCTCCTCAATAATGGAGCAGTAAGCTGGAAGAGCTCTAAGCAGGGCACTGTAGCAGATTCTGCAACGGAAGCTGAGTATATAGCAGCATCTGATGCAGCTAAGGAAGCCGTTTGGATCAGGAAGTTCATCACAGAACTAGGGGTGATACCTACCATCTCAGATCCAATAACTTTGCTCTGTGACAATAGCGGTGCTATTGCACAGGCCAAAGAGCCTAGGTCACATCAAAGGACCAAGCATATACTCAGGCGATTTCATCTCATCAGAGAAATCAACGATAGAGGTGATATAAAAATATGCAAAGTAGCAGGAGAAGATAATGTTGCTGATCCTCTAACAAAGCCGCTTGTGCAGGCAAAGCATGAGCGTCATGTTAGGTCAATGGGAATTAGTCAAATTAATGATTGTACCTAGTGCAAGTGGGAGGTTGTTGGAAATCGTGCCCTAGGGGCCAATCATTGTCTTATGAACATTATTGATTTATGAATTTATTAATTGAGTTATCATATTATTTGCATGTTTACTATGATGACCATCCTTGGATAATTCATGATATTATCCTAAATGTCCCTGGTCGATCATCTATGTGGGAGCACAGATGAAATAAGACCAGTATGACTTTGAAGATGTATAGAGATATAAATCAAAGTCATAAGCACATGTAAGAGTACAGGGTGTTGGACCGACCCGCTATGAGAGAACTGCATGGGTAACGTCATAAGCTTCTCTCATATACAAACCATGTCAATATGCCCTTTGACCTGAGATCATCATGGATTCCTACATGACAAAACGCTCAGCTTTGACCTAGTCAAAAGTCACTTTTGACCGAGTGATCATAAAGACTATGTTCGGGCTTAGTGGTTTTTCATGCGGAGGAATGTGAATGGTCAAGATGGAATTTGTCCCTCACATTCGTGGAGAGATATTACTGGGCCCCTCGATGAGTGAGTCTGAGAAATGTATGGCCATACTGTAATGGAAAGGTAGTTCCATTTCTATAGTCAGACTACTCAGGGATCGAGAAAGTAACGGTCGGGAATAGGAGGATGACATTATCCATGCCTCATCCATGACCAAAATATCGCGTGACAGAAGGGACATGATATGGTTGTATAAAAGGTTACATCGTTTATCGATCCTCATATATTTTGGGTAGTCGTAATGCCTTGCTAGAGACCGCTTACGACTTGTGGGTCAGTATAGTAACTGGGCCACTGCCAACTTCATATGGGCCTACAGGGTCGCACACAAAACAGCCCAATGCGAGCTATGATGTCCAGATTCATTGAATCTAAGAGATGTCTAAATTCAATGAATAATCTAGGGTGGATATATATTTTATATATATATATAAATTAGTTTATATATATATTATATAAATAATATAAGAGATATTTGTAAGATTTAATTTATAAGGATAAATTAAATCTCTATCATTTTTGAATTTGAATTTAAATGGATATGATCTATTTGAATTTGAAATTCAAATTGATAAGATATCTCAATTTTGATTTATGAGAATAAATCAAATATAATTCTGTCTTATCTTTATTTTAAATTAAATAAATAGGTGAATTAAATCTGTGGGACGGATTTAATATAAACCATATTTATTTAATCAGTTTCTTATTAAATTATGCAATATATGATATTGTATTAATTCAGAATTAATATAAGATTAATTCTGAAGCCCGGCCCTATTAGAAGCCCGATAGCTTCCTATATATTTGACATTAGGAGCTAGGGTTCGATACAACATAGATCTCTACACACATTCAGACGTGAGAAGAGGGGGCAGGGAGAGTGCAAAAGGTTTGCACATAAGAAACTGCCGAAATAGAGACGGTGAGGACGGAATCTCCAGAAAGCCTTAGAGGGACAAGAGGCGCTAGCACGTCGTTCGCAATTGGAACGCTGTTCGTGTGGATACCGGTAGAGGAAGCCGATCTGATCTGTCGACTTCTACGATACGGCAAGACACGAAGAAAGGTCGCGACCAGAACACACTTAGGTCGCGACCAAACGGGCATCTGAACGTCAGAAATCCGAAAAGAGGAGACAGGTCGCGACGTGAAGTTGAATAGGTCGCGACTAAAAGCTCCAGAGGCGACAGGTCGCGACTAGAAGCAGAGTAGGTCGCGACTACAAACTCCAGAGGCGACAGGTCGCGACTAGAAGCTGAGGAGGTCGCGACTGAAAGTTCCAGAGGCGAGGAGTCGCGACTAGTGGACACTGAGGTCGCGACCAAAGCTTGAAACCGAAGGTAACACTTCTTTCTCCTTGACTTAAACACATTCGGTAGATCCTGGCTGGGAATGGAAAAATTTTTAAAGTTAATTTCCGCTGCGTGTCTTCCAATTCCCTTCAGATTTTACCCTTAGGGTTAAGATAGTGCAAGAAAGGGCACCAAGGGTATTTCAGTCATTTTGCAAGGGATCTGTAATGGAGTTCAGACCCAGTATAAGAATATTAATGATAAAAATAATTCAGATATTGAATTTAAGGTCAGAGGATTTATTATGGCATTTCAGAAAAATTAGATTCAGAAAATAGTCCGGTTTTTGGGGAATTTGACCGGACTGGGCCGGTACCGGATTGGACTAGAATTTTTTCAGAGGCTTATTGGACCTTCATTTTTTCCATGTGAGAGATTAGGTGTCCCATGAGGTGTCCCTTGGATGATGTCATGGTAATGATGTCATAAATGGAAAAGAAAATAGGAAATTCCAGGAAAAACGGTAGCCACCAGTTCAGAGTTCTTAAGAATTACAGAAATGCCATCCATGAAAACTATAAATACTCCCTCCCCCTTTCATTTGTCTTCACGGCTCAAGGCAAGAATAAGAGAGGGAAGTGAGCTCTAGAGAGAGAAAGTGAAAGGAAGAAAGAAAGGAAGTTCTGGCGGAGCCGGAAGCAGTATAGGGATTCTAGAGTTTTGCTAAGCTTTTGAGGTAGTAACTAATCCTAGCTTTTATGTAATGACTTTGTGATTTGATGTGCTATTGTTTGGTTGGATTGTTGTCTTATATGTTATGTCTGAAGCTCTACTGCAATGCTATGATCATATGTTATTGAGTATGGAAGCATGCAACATACTTATCTGTACACAATCACAAGCAAGCACTATCACACTGTATTACATATATTGTTATGGTTGTTACTACTGAGATTCCCCTGAATCTCATCCCAATAAATAACCCATTATAGGGAGGTTATGTCGAAGTAAATTTTGAGAATTTTAAGAGACGCCGTTATGCTGCTGAAATTATGACAAGATGGCAGTAGTGAAGAAAGGAGCTGATACGTACTGTGTACGTAGGTACTGTCTAAGGAGGCTGGAAGTGAGTGGACCTAGCCAGTTCATCCATTATTTCCTGGGTACTTACGTAGAATGGTAGTTCTCACGGGAATTATCGAATCAGTATAAGATCAGTTACTTTTTAAAGATGAAGCCTAGCGGTTATACAGACGGATTTCAGGCAGGAAAAGATGTAATAGAAATATGAGGATTTTGTACATGCCCTGATGTATAACAACTTATTATTTAATAATAGGTATTGTTTGGCATGTTTGACTGATATGTGATGGATGTATGCATATGTATGTAAAGTTGAGTGCTGAAATTTGCCACTATGAACAGTAACTCGTGGTGACTTAATGATGTTTGATCTATAATTAAAAATAGTATATGGTTGAATAAATGTATGATATTTTTATGGTAAATAGTAGACATACCAAGCTTCGATTTTATATATAGAATGACTCATTTGGATGTCTACACATGGAGATATAAATTATCAAAGTTAGGACCAAAATGCTGGATTTAGGAGAAAAACGCTGGATGAACAGTAAAGTTGTGACATTGACTTGGTCAAGGCGTGGTCAACGAGTTATTTTTATATGAAAGATGGTTGAGTTAGCTTCAAGTATAAATTTGAACCACTTCATTTCAATGTTTCTAGAATTAGTTATGATTTTTCGAAGTCAGGTCACTCATCTGGAATTTACACAGTGAACAATACTCGATAAGAGTAAAACTCCAGATTGAGAAATTGGACTTCAATGACCTTGAAAGTGATTCTAAATGCTACCAAATGGTCCCTAAGACGTACGAAAGTCTGGATGTTTCGCTTATCTCAAAATATTATTGGGCCTATAGGGCACCATTTTGGGCCTTCTACATGGTCCCCTGCCTTCGTGGGCTCAACTCCTTTTTGAGTTATTTTAGTTTTATAAATTCTCATATTAATTATAGGAATTTATTGTAAAATTTCATCCAATTCTAAGGTCCTAAAGATACTTTAATAATTTTTCTAAACTTCAGAAATTCATATAAATTTATCGGGACCTCAAATTAAAATAACTTGTTGCGTTAAACTGATCAGAATAATTTTCTCTATTTACTGATAAAATTTGGGACTAAACTGCTTCTAGACAGTTTTGGGCCTTTTCTGGCTCCACATTCCATAATTTCAATTTTGCCCCTGAGCTTTTGGCAAATTGTATTTAATTCCCTCAAACTTTTTATAATTATATTTAATGGCCCAAAGCTTATGTCTACTTTTATTTTTCACCATGAAACTTTTAGACTTTTCATTTTAGTCCCTTTCTTTTTCAAAATGACCATTGTCCTTGAAACTTTTATTAATTGCAACTTAGTCCCTAAACTTTCACTAAATTACAATTTAGCCCCTTTTTCTTTATAACTTTATACCTTCTCTATTTCTTTGGCTTAAAACTTATCTTAATCATTAGCTTTTATTCTGCTCATTGCCATAGTCCTTTCCTTACCTCTTTCTTCTATCAGTCTTTTATAGATAGGGAAAAATTAATTCTCTATAGATAAGGAAAAGTAGGATATGACACATTTATGTTCATTGAATATAATAGAGGCCAGACATTCATTTCTACACACTTGGGCCTAAACATAAGCCATAAATATTAATATATTGTTCACCCCATTGGGCCTTTTTTTCTTTCATTTCATACATTGTTCATCCATTGTTTATTCGAGTGTCCAATTTGCATTGTAAATTAAGTCAATTTCATCTTCCTATTTGGAACCATATATGTCACATCCTTATTTTTATACATCTTAGGGACCATTCAGTAGCACTTAGAACCACTTTCAGAGTCATTGAAGTCTAAACTCTAAATCTGGAATTTTATTCATATCGGGTACTGTTCACTATGGCAAATTCCAGATGAGTGACCTGACTTTGAAAATTCATAACTAATTGTAGAAAAATCTAAATGAAGTGGTTCAAATTGATACATGAAGATAACTTAAGTATATTTCAGGGAAAAATTATTGGTTGACCAATCCTTGAAAAATTCAACGTGGGTCAACATTTCAATCTTACTGTTCATCCAATGACTTTCTCCTGAATCCAGCAATCTGGTCCGAACTTTAACAATTTATATCTTTTCGTGTATACATCCAAATGAGGCACTCTATATATCAAATTAAATCTTAGTATGTCTAAGTTTTACCCCAAAAATTTCGTACATTAATTCAATCATTTGCTATTTTTAATGTTTTATCAAACATAAATAGGTCCTCACGAATTACTGTTCATTGAGCCTATTTTCAGCACTTAGTCTTTACATACACATGTATACAACCAACACATATTAGTTATACAGGCCAGATAACAATTAATATTAAATAATCAACTGTTATATAATAGTGCATGATTAACATTCTCCTATTTCTGTTACACTTTCCGTTGTCTAAAATTCCGACAGCATAACTGCTACATTATGTCTGTAGAAAGTAACCGATCTTGTACCGATTCGGTAATTCCCGTAGGAGCTACCATTCTACGTAAGTACCTAGGAAAGACTGGATGAACCTCCTAGGTCCACTCACTTCCAGCCTCCTTAGACAGCACCTACGTACACAGTACGTATCAATTCCTTTCTTTGTCCCGTATTTGTTGCCGGAATTTCGGCAGCCTACCGGCGTCTCTTAAGATTTCCAAATTTTATTTTGACAGAACCTCCCCTGTAATGTTATATTTGGAAATGAGATTCAAAAGAATTCCAATAGCAATAATCATAACAATATATGTAATGCAGAGTGACGGTGTTTGCTTGTGATTGTGTACAGATAAGTATGCTGTATGCTTCCATATTCAATAACATATGATCATAGCATTGGAATAGAGCTTCAAGCATAACATACAAGACAACAATCCAACCAAACAAAAGCACAACAAATCACAAAGAGATTACATAAGAGCTAGGATTAGTTGCTACCTCAAAAGCAGAGCTTCAGAACTTCCCTACTACTTCCAACTTCACCAGAACTTCCTTACTTCTTTCTTTCTCTCACTTTCTCTCTCAAGAACTTCTTTCATCCTCTCTTTCTTGCTTGTGCCGAAATGAAGGGCTAGGGGGGTATTTATAGTGTTCAGCAATGGCAATCTCGTAATTTTGAAAAATTATGATCCTGTGGTCCTGGTTTTTCCTGAATTTCCTATTTTTCTTTATTCCTTTTACTGCATCATGCATGACATCACTCAATGCCAACTCATGGGACACCTCACCACCCACATTCTTCACATGGCAAAATTGAGAGGAAGCTAGAGCCTTCCGGAAGCTTTCCGGACCAATCCGGTACCGGCCCGGTCCGTCTCCTCGAAAAACGTGCTGTTTTCTGAACCTGATTTTTCCGAAAATCCTTTTTATGTCTACTGATCTCACATTTAGTATCTAGACCATTTATATCACTAACTTTTAAATACTGGGTCCATACTTAGTTACAGATCCCCTGCGAAATGACCGAAATGCCCTTGGTGCCCTATCTTGTCCTATTTTAACCCTAAGGGCAAAATCGTCATTTCTTCACCTTTCCGAACCTGGTCAAAGCATATACTGGCTCTAGTCAACCTTATTTAGATATGTCTTAGCCTCTAGGCCTATCCAGAATGACCAGAATGCCCTCCATTCATCTGCTGCCCTTTTTGTACAACACAGGGGCATTTTCGTAATTTCGCACTTTTTCGGGGTTCCGCTGGACACTGGCCCACCTATCAGTCCAAGAGTCTTATTGGGCCTCTAATGGCGCCATTTTTGGGCTTCCTGGGTCCATTACCTGTATGGCACGCATTACGAGGAATCTTCCTCTGCCCCAGTTCACCGAATATTTTAATTATTATTTACCGATTATACACCTTTCCGGACACCGGCTCCTTTTCCCAGATACAGTGTCCTACTGTGTTCAAGCATCCCTGTGGGTTATAACAGTCATCTGACTGAAGTCATCCGATCGCATTCAGCCCCTTTAAAAATACCGATAAATCTCCTACCCGGATCCCCGGAGGCCTCACACTCCCGTCTGGATTTTCTAATTTGCAGATAACTTTTCTTACAGACCTCCTATCGGTATTCTGTCAGTTTCCCGACATCCGCCCCATAAGGGTGCATCATCCTGTAATTCTTTACTTATATCTGAAACTAGGGTATCCGGTATAAATTTTTATAACCTTCGGACTATCAGTCCATTTTCGGCTATCTGGAGTCTTCAAAAATTCCAGTATTAGGCTGGATTACCCAGCATCACTTGCCCTATCTTCTGGTAAAATCTGGGACTGAAATGCCACCGGTCAGTCCAAACCACTTCTGGCCTAATTTTCTTTAATTATACTTTAGCCCCAGGGAACTTTTTCTTCTTTACACTTAAGTCCCTTTATTTGGCTAAAATTACACTTTAAGACCCCATATTTTTGTCTACCTTTCCTTCCTTACCTTAAACTTTCCATATTTGCATTTAAGTCCTTTCTTTTCCTTTCTTTTGCAATTTAATCCTTTTTTTGACATAAAGGACCACATCTTTTTCTTGAAACAGGACTCATATATTCCATTTAATCCGTACATGGAAATCAGTACAGAAATTAAGGATATTACATTTCTCTCCCGCTAAAAATAAATTTCGTCCCCGAAATTTACATTAAATCTATCCTATACAAACAATTCAGGGTACTTTTCTCTCATCTTTTCTTCTGTTTCCCATGTAGCCTCTTGTTCAGTCAAACCTTTACAGATCACTTTAACTAAAGGAATCTGCTTATTCCGCAACTGTTTGACTTTTCTATCAGCAATTCGCACCGGTCCAACCTCATAGGTCAAGTCATCTCGCAGTGCGACCTCATCTTGCTCAATCACATGAGATGGATCTGGAACATACTTCTTTATTTGGGAAACATGAAACACATCATGTATCTAGCTGAGATTCAGAGGAAGAGCCAACTTGTAGGCTACTGCTCCTATCTTTGAGAGAATCTGAAATGGTCCTATGTATCTTGGATGCAACTTCTTCACTTTAATCGACTGTCCGGCTCCCTTGGTTGGAGTTAACTTAAGGAATACATGTTCTCCTTCTTCAAACTCCAACGGCTTCCTTCTGATATCTGCATAGCTTTTCTGTCTACTTTGAGCCGTTAACAATCGCTTTCTAATCATTGCAACTTGTTCTGCGGTTTGATCTACTATATCTGGACCAAGCATTCTTCTCTCGCTCAGCTCTAGCCAGCATAAGGGGGATCTACATTTTCGTCCATAAAGTGCTTCAAAAGGGGCCATCCGAATACTGGCCTGATAACTATTGTTATAAGCAAACTCTATAAGGGGCAAATGGATATCCTAGCTGCCTTTGAAATCTAAGACACATGCTCTCAGCATATCCTCTAACGTTTGTATTGTTCTTTCAAATTGACCATCTGTCTGAGGATGATAAGCTGTACTAAATCTGAGAGTAGTGCCCATTTCTTCCTGTAAAGCCCTCCAGAAATTTGAAGTAAATCGAGGGTCTCTATCAGACACAATGCTGCTCGGGATACCATGAAGTCTAACTATCTCCTTTATATACAGCTTTGCCAGCTTTTCAAGAGAATCTCTCTTATTGATTGCCAGAAAATGTGCTAACTTTGTCAGTCGATCAATTACTACCCAAACCGCATCATGTCTACTTGGTGTCAAGGGTAGTCCTTCCACAAAGTCCATGGCAATCCCATCCCATTTCCACTCAGGGATTTCTAGAGGCTGTAATGTTCCTGCTGGCTTTTGATGTTCAACTTTCACTTTCTGGCAGGTTAAGCACTTAGACACGTAAGTCACGACATCTTTCTTCAATCCAGGCCACCAACATAACCTTTTAACATCATGGTACATCTTGGTCATACCTGGATGTACAGTATACCGACTTTTATGTGCTTCCTCCAGAATCCTTTCCCTTAATCCCACAACATTAGGGATATAGGGTCTTCCCCGAAATTGTAGTAATCTGTCGGGGGACATCTCAAAATTCCTTGTCTTCCCCTTCTCCAGCTTGTCTTTGAAAATTGCCGCGAGCTTATCCTGCTTTTGAGCCTCTTTTATCTCATCTTCTATGCAGGCCCTGACATGAACTCCTCTGAAAGGATTCTCCGTCAGTTGCATTTGATATAGAGGGCTCCAGTCGCGCATATCTTCTATCAATTCCAATTCCTTGATCATCATGTATGCAACCTGCACCACCTTTCTACTCAGGGCATCAGCTACCACATTGGCTTTCCCTGGATGGTATTTGATCTGAAAATCATAATCTTTTAACAATTCCATCCATCGCCGCTGCCTCATGTTCAACTCCTTCTGATCCTGTAGATATTTTAGGCTTTTGTGGTCGCAAAACAATTCTATCGTTGCTCCATATAAATAATGTCTCCATATCTTCAGGGCTTAGACCACCGCCGCAAGCTCCAGATCATGAGTGGGATAATTCTCTTCATGTGGCTTTAACTTCCGAGAGGCGTAAGCTACTACTCAACCTTGCTGCATAAGCACACATCCCAGCCCCTACTTGCTAGCATCAGTGTAGACTACATAAGTCTGAGTTGGGTCTGGAATAATCAGCACGGGAGTAGTCATTAATCTCTGCTTCAACTGCTGGAAGCTAGCCTCGCACTTCTCATCCCACTTGAACTGCTGATTCTTTCTGGTCAGCTTGGTAAGTGGTAAGGCAATTCGAGAAAAGTCTTGAATAAATCTTCTATAGTACCCTGCTAGGCCAAGAAAACTTCTGATCTCCGTCACTATCCTGGGCTGCTCCCAGCTCAAAACTGCTTCAACTTTGCTAGGATCCACAGCTACCCCATCTCGGGATATGACATGACCGAGAAATTTGACTTCTGACAGCCAAAACTCGCATTTACTCAGCTTAGCGTAGAGCTTCTTCTCTTTAAGGGTACCAAGAACAATCCTCAAATGCCTTTCATGCTCCTCTGGAGATTTGGAGTACACCAGAATATCATCAATAAAGACCACAACGAACTGATCTAGATAAGGCCTGAAGATCCGATTCATGTAGTCCATGAAAATAGCAGGTGCATTGGTTAGCCCAAAAGGCATCACAAGAAACTCAAAATGCCCGTAGCGCGTCCTGAATGCCGTCTTTGGAATATCATCTGGCTTGACCCTTAGTTGATGGTAGCCAGATCTCAAGTCAATCTTAGAGAATAAGCTCGCTCCTGCCAATTGATCTAGCAGGTCATCAATTCTGGGAAGAGGATACTTATTCTTAACTGTAAGCTTATTTAATTCCCTGTAGTCAATACATAGCCTTAAACTGCCATCTTCCTTCTTGATAAATAGCACTAGAGCACCCCATGTCGATACACTGGGTCGTATGAAACCCTTTTCCAATAGCTCCTCAATTTGCTTCTTCAATTCCATCATTTCATTAGGAGCCATCCTGTACGGGGCTTTTGATACTGGTCCAGCTCCAGGTATGATATCGATCGCAAATTCCACTTCACGCTCTGAAGGCAATCCTGAATCTCCTTTGGAAAGACTTCAGGAAATTCATTGACTACAGGAATCTCCTCGATGCCTTCTTCTACTTCTATTTGGATAAAAAAGAATACCACATATCCCTGACATCCTGTCCGTAAACATTTTTCTGCCTGAGCCTCCGTCATGAAGTTTAGTTGCACTTCTGAGCTCCGATCAGTGATCTTTGGACCAAGAACCAGGGTCTTGTTTCTGCAGTCCAACATCACATTAGTAGAGGATAACCAATTTAGACCGAGTATGACATCAATCTCTTGGAAAGGCATACAGATCAGGTCCAGGGTGGTACTGCAGTGCTCATAACGCACAACGATATTTAAACAGGCATCAGACGTGATTACTTTAATGTTAGTGGGGGTTTTCACCTGTATATCATAACGTAATTTACTGATTAGAAGGCCTAGGCTTTTAACATAGTCATAAGATATAAAGGAATGACTTGCACTCGAATCAAAAAGAGCAGTCACAGCATGATCATTGAGATAGATTGTACCTTGGATCATCTCAGATGATCGCTGCGCGTCCTCTCTAGTGAGTGTAAACACTCATCCCGCCGTCCTTGGCCTTGGATCAGTTATAGCTTGAGGACATTCTCTGGAAAAGTGTCCGGGCTTTCTGCAGGTGTAACAAACATTCTGGCCCATGATTTTTTCCACACTTTTCACATACTGGGGCCTTTGAATCCCTGTTGTTGGATCTGCCGCAAAAATTTCCTCTATTTGGCTTTTTGCTCTGCCACGGTCGCTTCCTCTTCTTATAGCTGCTCCCACCTGCAGCTTCTTGATTTTGACCGGCCTTGTCCGGGATCACCTGATCTCTACTCCCGGGTCTGGACAGCATTCGATGATTCATGCTGTTTTCTACAATTCGGCACGCTTCCACAGCCTTATTGAACTGGCTGTATTATTGCGGAGTTAACTTCTCCTTCAGCATGGAATTCAACCCTCGAATCATTCTTTCTGTCATCCACTTGGCGTAGATACATAGAATACTGGGACAGCCGGATGAACTTGGCCAAATATTAATCAAAAGCTTCTTTTTCTCCTTGCCTCAGCACAAGGAATTCGGCCTCCCTTTAATCTCTGACAGATTGAGGAAAATATTTCTCATAAAATTGCTCAAGAAATACTTCCCAGGTAACTGGAATGTCTCTTGCTTGGAGAAGTAGCTCTGTATTCTTCCACCATCTATCCGCATCCTTTCCCAATTGATAGATGGCCATTTGGGCCTTAGTTTCAGTTGGGCAGTCGAGGACCTTAAAGATCTTCTCTAATCTGCTGACCCAATTCTCTGCTACCTGTACTTCGAATGTCCCTTCGAATACTGGAGGATTGTGTTTACAAAATCGAACCATCCATTGTTGGATTCCTACTGCCTCCTCCCTCGATTCAACCCGTCTCTGGGGCTGCTCCGCCTGCTGTGGTACTTCTTCAGGTTCTCTACTAGTTGCTCCTGAAGGCTCTGGCGGTCTTAAATTATTTACCGCCGATGCTACTGCTGCGGCTATGGCAGCATCTCTTTCCTGCTCATTTCGTGCCTGAGCAGCTCTCATTTCTTCTATCATCTTTTGTTGTTGCTCTAATCGCTCTAAAATTAGTTGATTAAGATTTCCAGCTTCCTGTGGTTCCTCCGCTGGAATCATTCTTCTTATTCGAACCATTTTGTTATGTTCTAACATAGAAAAGAATGTGATAAACAACAATATTTCTTATTTCATTTCAAACATAGCATACAAAGTACATATTACAGTCTTACATATGCTACCGTACTGATCTTTTACACATTGGAAACATTACTCTAATTTTTCTTAAACTTTATTCTAATAAACTCTCCTACTAAGTAGATCCAGTCGGATACGGTACAATATGGTTCTTCATCAAAATACCGGTCCAACTCTGATCTCCACGTAGGGGTAGTGGGTAGTACATCATCCATGATAGCTTCCCAAAGACTCATGGTCAGCACATTTAGATCCCAAGCTTGGTATATTGCTTTTACTCTCATAATAAACTCCTTGTAGACCGTATAATCTTGATCTATGTTTCTGATCAAAGTCTGCCTCAATTCGTATAGTTGTCGGGCTAATGCTACCGAACTCTCAAATTGTTCTCTATTCAGGTTCCTCCCTGGGACCATTCTTACGATTAAACCTCCCAAATATATTTCTGCTAGGGTCACTTCGGGTCTACTGGGACCTGGCGCATTACTCTGACCACGTACCTGGATGGATCCTGAACTGTCTGCTATATTCAAGGGTACCGCACTTATGGGAATGGCAGGAATAGGGCCTTATGTTATCATCACCTCCTGATCATCAATCGGAAAGTTTGATCCTACCGAGGAACTATCGTCCTCAGAATCACCAGCTACTAGAGGTGTCCAGAGGTCAGAATCATTGCTTACTATCTCTTCTTCTGAACTATCTGAACTAGAGACCTCTGGTCTTAATTCCCATTGGTTTACTATAGTTTCAGATCCACATCTATGTCTAGCCATCCTACAATCACTAACTTAGTGTCAATTATGACGGCTTTATCATAGTATATCTATCTACAAATCATCTAATCAGAGCATTTCCTAAGCCAGAATCCTTTGCTCTGATACCAAAATGTCACATCCTTATTTTTATACATCTTAGGGACCATTCAGTAGCACTTAGAACCACTTTCAGAGTCATTGAAGTCTAAACTCTAAATCTGAAATTTTATTCATATCGGGTACTGTTCACTGTGGCAAATTCCAGATGAGTGACCTGACTTTGAAAATTCATAACTAATTGTAGAAAAATCAAAATGAAGTGGTTCAAATTGCTACATGAATATAACTTAAGTATATTTCAGGGAAAAATCATTGGTTGACCAATCCTTGACAAATTCAACGTGGGTCAACATTTCAATCTTACTGTTCATCTAATGACTTTCACCTGAATCCAGCATTCTGGTCCGAACATTAACAATTTATATCTTTTCGTGTATACATCCAAATGAGGCACTCTATATATCAAATTAAATCTTAGTATGTCTAAGTTTTACCCCAAAAAGTTCGTGCATTAATTCAATCATTTTCTATTTTTAATGTTTTATCAAACATAAATAGGTCCTCACGAATTACTGTTCACTAAGCCTATTTTCAGCACTTAGTCTTTACATACACATGTATACAACCAACACATATTAGTTATACAGGCCAGATAACAATTAATATTAAATAATCAACTGTTATATAATAGTGCATGATTAACATTCTCCTATTTCTGTTACACTTTCCGTTGTCTAAAATTCCGACAGCATAACTGCTACATTATGTCTGTAGAAAGTAACCGATCTTGTACCGATTCGGTAATTCCCGTAGGAGCTACCATTCTACGTAAGTACCCAGGAAAGACTGGATGAACCTGCTAGGTCCACTCACTTCCAGCCTCCTTAGACAGCACCTACGTACACAGTACGTATCAATTCCTTTCTTTGTCCCGTCTTTGTTGCCGGAATTTCGGCAGCCTACCGGCGTCTCTTAAGATTTCCAAATTTTATTTTGACAGAACCTCCCCTGTAATGTTATATTTAGGGATGAGATTCGGAGAAATCTCAGTAGCAATAATCATAACAATATATGTAATGCAGAGTGACGGTGCTTGCTTGTGATTGTGTACAGATAAGTATGCTGCATGCTTCCATATTCAATAACATATGATCATAGCATTGGAATAGAGCTTCAAGCATAACATACAAGACAACAATCCAACCAAACAAAAGCACAACAAATCACAAAGAGATTACATAAGAGCTAGGATTAGTTGCTACCTCAAAAGCAGAGCTTCAGAACTTCCCTACTACTTCCAACTTCACCAGAACTTCCTTACTTCTTTCTTTCTCTCACTTTCTCTCTCAAGAACTTATTTCTTCCTCTCTTTCTTGCTTGTGCCGAAATGAAGGGCTAGGGGGGTATTTATAGTGTTCAGCAATGGCAATCTCGTAATTTTGAAGACTTATGATCCTGTGGTCCTGGTTTTTCCTGAATTTCCTATTTTTCTTTATTCCTTTTACTGCATCATGCATGACATCACTCAATGCCAACTCATGGGACACCTCACCACCCACATTCTTCACATGGAGAAATTGAGAGGAAGCTAGAGCCTTCTGGAAGCTTTCCGGACCAATCCGGTACCGGCCCGGTCCGTCTCCTCGAAAAACGTGCTGTTTTCTGAATCTGATTTTTCCGAAAATCCTTTTTATGTCTACTGATCTCACATTTAGTATCTAGACCATTTATATCACTAACTTTTAAATACTGGGTCCATACTTAGTTACAGATCCCCTGCGAAATGACCGAAATGCCCTTGGTGCCCTATCTTGTCCTATTTTAACCCTAAGGGCAAAATCGTCATTTCTTCACCTTTCCGAACCTGGTCAAAGCATATACTGGCTCTAGTCAACCTTATTTAGATATGTCTTAGCCTCTAGGCCTATCCAGAATGACCAGAATGCCCTCCATTCATCTGCTGCCCTTTTTGTACAACACAGGGGCATTTTCGTAATTTCGCACTTTTTCGGGGTTCCGCTGGACACTGGCCCACCTATCAGTCCAAGAGTCTTATTGGGCCTCTAATGGCGCCATTTTTGGGCTTCCTGGGTCCATTACCTGTATGGCACGCATTACGAGGAATCTTCCTCTGCCCCAGTTCACCGAATATTTTAATTATTATTTACCGATTATACACCTTTCCGGACACCGGATCCTTTTCCCAGATACAGTGTCCTACTGTGTTCAAGCATCCCTGTGGGTTATAACAGTCATCTGACTGAAGTCATCCGATCGCATTCAGCCCCTTTAAAAATACCGATAAATCTCCTACCCGGATCCCCGGAGGCCTCACACTCCCGTTTGGATTTTCTAATTTGCAGATAACTTTTCTTACAGACCTCCTATCGGTATTCTGTCAGTTTCCTGACATCCGCCCCATAAGGGTGCATCATCCTGTAATTCTTTACTTATATCTGAAATCTAGGGTATCCGGTATAAATTTTTATAACCTTCGGACTATCAGTCCATTTTTGGCTATCTGGAGTCTTCAAAAATTCCAGTATTAGGCTGGATTACCCAGCATCACTTGCCCTATCTTCTGGTAAAATCTGGGACTGAAATGCCACCGGTCAGTCCAAACCACTTCTGGCCTAATTTTCTTTAATTATACTTTAGCCCCAGGGAACTTTTTCTTCTTTACACTTAAGTCCCTTTATTTGGCTAAAATTACACTTTAAGACCCCATATTTTTGTCTACCTTTCCTTCCTTACCTTAAACTTTCCATATTTGCATTTAAGTCCTTTATTTTCCTTTCTTTTGCAATTTAATCTTTTTCTTGACATAAAGGACCACATCTTTTTCCTGAAATAGGACTCATATATTCCATTTAATCCGTACATGGAAATCAGTACAGAAATTAAGGATATTACAATATAACCTTCAAGGAATTTGTGGGAAGTACTGTATGTACCCAAATTGTGAAAAAAAAAGAAAAGAGAAGAAAGAAACACAAAAAGAACTTGAATAAAGTTGTAGCGATGTAAATAAGCTATAGGAAAAAATAAAGTTGAAATAAATACTTCTTGGTAATAGAAGGTTAGGTTTAGATAAAACTTGACTTGCATTATCTTTAATCAAGGCACTCAAGTATACCCCAGTTCTATTTCACTTAACCTTTCCATCATTCAACCTTAAAGTCCTACTTATTCTTTGCATGTATGTTGTATAGTAGAGGATATTTAGAGCTATTACAAGCATATAGAAGAGTATTTGCCACTTGAATTGGAGTGAAAGAACCTTAACAATGAGAGGTTAGAGAGCAAAACACTTGTATTTCCATAGAGAATCTATTGCTCTTATGCATTTAAAGTTAATTGCACCAGATAGTTAATTACTTGGCATTGCTCATGTTATCATTCTTGCATTCCCAAAAGATGATTGATAAATTTTCTCAAAGGATCATTATTGATATGTTGTTCTCCTTGGTTTTGCCAGCATTTTTCTAGATGTGATTCAATTCTTTCTTCTATAGATTCTCTAGCCCATAATATAATTTTCCTAAAATTTTCGAGGTAAACAATAACTCCTGACTAATTTTCTTGAATTTTCCAAGAAAAAAACCTCTTAAAAATCTGACAATTTCATATTAATTTATTTAAACCTCTTTTAGGGAAATATTCTCTTCCATAATTTTCTAAATATTTAAAATACTATTTCCATGATTTTTCCCTAATTTTTTAGCCTTCAATATTTTCTAGGAATGATCTCTTCTTTTGTCATTTCCCTAAAATTCTTTTTGAATTTCCTTTTTAAGCCTGTTTAATTTGAGAAAAAATATTATTTTTCTTTAAAATTTTCTGATTATATCTTTACCCAAATTGTGGGATATTATTACACTCATCTTAATCCTGACAATTTTTTTATTGGCATAAAGGGTCAGAAACACTATAAAACAAGTTATACATGTTTTAAAACTTAAAAAGCTACTAGATTGAATTAGAAAGGTTCAACTAGTTTAAACTCATAGAAGTTTCAGAAATATTGGGTACACGACAAAGAGAAGTTTTAGTAAATGAAGTTTCTCATACCTTGGACGACGAGAATAACAACAGAGGGAGTAACAACAATGAAGGGAGTAAACAAAGACAGAGGCAAGAGTGAACGACGACGAGAATGATGGCGGAGGGCACAGAAAATAGGGGAAATGACAAAAAATACTTTTCGTAAAAGTCTGTAGTGGTGGGGTTGTGAACTAGACCACAAGTGGCTATGAAAATTAAATCTGAAACTAAAATTAGCCTTTAGGTTTTTGAAAATTTTGTGGACTTTTTACGGCAATTTTTTAAGAAATTGTCGTTATAATTCTTTTAACGGCAGTTTTTTTGAAAAACCACCATAAAAAGTGCTGACGTTTACTCTTCCCCAAGCATAGTACAATACTTTTAACGGCAGTTTTAGTTGAAATTATTGGGAATTGGAAGACACGCAGCGGAAATTAACTTTAAAATTTTTTTTCCATTCCTAGCCAGATCTACCGAATATGTTTAAGTCAAGGAGAAGGAAGTGTTACCTTCGGTATTCGAGCTTTAGTCGCGACCTCTGTATCCACTAATCGCGACTCCTCGCCACTGGAACTTTTAGTCGCGACCTACTCAGCTTCCAGTCGCGACCTGTCACCTCTGGAGTTGTTAGTCGCGACCTCCTAATCTTCTCGTCGCGACCTGTAGCCTCTGGAGTTGTTAGTCGCGACCTCCTAAGCTGGAGTTTGTAGTCGTGACCTCGTCGGCTTCAAGTCGCGACCGGTATCCTCTTTTCGGATTTCTGACGTTCAGATGCCCGTATGGTCGTGACCTCAGTGTCAATAGGTCGCGACCTGTCTTCGTGTCTGGTTTCTTTTCTCGATCGCAAGAAGTCGACAGCTCAGATCGGCTTCCTCTACCGGTATCCACACGAATAGTGTTCCAACCACGAACGACGTGCTAGCGCCTCTTGTCCCTCTAGGGTTTTCTCAAGATTCCGTCCTCACCGTCTCTATTCTGGCAGTTTCTTATCTGCAAACCTTTTGCACTCTCCTGCCCCTTTTTCTCTTGTGAGTTGTGTTGTGTATTGTGTGTAGAACCCTAGCTCCTAATGTCAAATATATAGGATGCTATCGGGCTTCTAATTGGGCCGGGTTTCAGAATTAATCTTATATTAATTCTGAAATTAATACAATATCATATATTATAAATTTGATAAGAAACTAATTAAATAAATACGATTTTTATTAAATCCGTCTCACAGATTTAATTGACCTATTTATTTGATTTAAAATAAAGATAAGACGAAATTATATTTAATTTATTCTCATAAATCAAATTTGAGATATCTTATCAATTTGAATTTCAAATTCAAATAGATCATATCCATTTAAATTCAAATTCAAAAGTGATAGAAATTTAATTTATCCTTATAAATTAAATCTTGCAAATATCTCTTATATTATATATATAATATATATATATATAATATATAAATCTACCCTAGATTATTCATTGAATCTAGACATCTCTTAGATTCAATGAATCTGGACATCATAGCTCGTATTGGGCTGTTTTGAGTGCGACCCTGTAGGCCCATATGAAGTTGGCAGTGGGCCAGTTACTATACTGACCCACAAGTCGTAGGCGGTCTCTAGCAAGGCATTACGACTACCCAAAATATATGAGGATAGATGAACGATGTTACCTTTCATACAACCATATCACGTCCCTTTTGTCACACGATATTTCGGTCATGGATGAGGCATGGAGAACGTCATCCTCCTATTCCTGACCGTTACTTTCTCGATCCCTGAGTAGTCTGAATATAGAAATGGAACTACCGTTCTATTCCAGTATGGCCATACATTTTTCAAACTCACTCATCGAGGGGCCCAGTAATATCTCTCTACGAATGTGAGGGACAAATTCCATCTTGACCATTCACATGCCTCCGCATGAAAAATCACTAAGCCCGAACATAGCCTTTATGATCACTCGGTCAAAAGTGATTTTTGACTAGGTCAAAGCTGAGCGTTCGTCATGTAGGAATCCATGATGATCTAAGGCAAAGGGCATATTGACATGGCTTGTATATGAGAGAAGCTTATGACTTAACCTATGCAGCTCTCTCATAGCGGGTCGGTCCGACACCCTGTACTCTTACATGTGCCTATGACTTTGATTTATATCTCTATATATCTTCAAAGTTATACTGGTCTTATTTCATCTCTGCTCCCGCATAGATGACCGACCAGGGATATTTAGGATAAGATCTCGAGTTATCCAAGGATTGTCATCATAGTAAACATGCAAATAATATGATAATATAATTAAGAAATTCATAAAACAATAATGTTTATAAGAAAATGATTGGCCCCTAGGGTACAATTTCCAACATCCTCCCACTTGCACTAGGAACAATCATTAATTTGTCTCAATCCTATTGACCAAACATAACGCTCATGTTTTGCCTGCACAAGCGGCTTTGTTAGAGGATCAGCAACATTGTATTCTCCTGCTACCTTGCATATTTTTATATCACCTCTATCATTGATTTCTCTGATAAGATGAAATCGCCTGAGTATATGCTTGGTCCTTTAGCCTGTGCAATGGCACCACTATTATCACAGAATAAAGTTATTGGATCTGAGATGGTCTGTACCACCCCTAGTTCAGCAATGAACTTCCTGATCCAAACGACCTCCTTAACTGCATCAGATGCTGCTATATTCTCAGCTCCTGTTGCAGAATCTGCTACAGTGCTCTGCATAGAGCTCTTCCAGCTTACTGCTCCATTATTCAAGAGGAATATGTATCCAGATTGCGATTTCTGGTCGTCCTGGTCAGTTTGGAAACTTGCATCTGTGTAACCAGTTATACAGAGCTCATCATCCAATCTACCATAGACCAAGAATAAGTCCTTAGTCCTTCTTAAGTACTTAAGGATATTCTTGACAGCAGTCCAATAGCCCTCACCGGGGTCCTGTTGATATCTGCTAGTCATACTTAAGGCAAACGAGACATCCGGTCGAGTACATAACATGGCGTACATGATAGATCCTATGGCCGAGGCATATGGAACCTTACTCATGCGACCTCGCTGATCTGGTGTACTAGGACACAAATCCTTGCTGAGGTGAATACCATGAGACATGGGTATGAAACCCCTCTTTGATTCCTGCATACTGAACCTATGCAGTATCTTGTCTATATATGTGCTCTGACTCAGTCCTAGAAGCCTTTTAGATCTATCTCTATAGATCCTAATTCCTAGGATGTAGGTGGCTTCACCCAAGTCTTTCATTGAGAAAGACTTTCCTAACCAAGACTTGACAATCTGCAAGGTAGGAATGTCATTCCCAATAAGTAGGATGTCATCGACATAGAGTACCAAAAACACAAATGTGCTCCCACTAACCTTCTTGTACACACAAGGTTTATCAATGTTTTGAAGAAATCCAAACTCTTTGACTACTTCATGAAAACGATGATTCCAACTCCGAGATGCTTGCTTTAGTCCATAAATGGACCTTTGAAGCTTGCACACCTTACCAGAGTCCTCAGAACACACAAACCCTTCAGGTTGTGTCATGTACACATCCTCAAGGAGCTTTCCATTAAGGAAGGCTGTCTTGACGTCCATCTGCCATATTTCATAGTCATAATATGCTGCAATGGCAAGGAGGATTCTGATTGATTTGGCCATTGCAACTGGGGAAAAGGTCTCATCATAGTGCACACCATGAGTTTGAGTAAATCCTTTTGCAACCAGTCATGCCTTGAAGACATTTACATTACCATCCATGTCGGTTTTCTCTTTAAAAACCCACTTGCACCCTACAATTTTTACACCTTCAGGCGGATCGACTAAGGTCCATACCTTATTGTCGTACATGGATTGCATCTCAGACTTCATGGCACTAAGCCATTTTTCAGAGTTTGGTCCCACTATAGCTTCTCGATAGGTAGTTGGCTCATTATGCTCAATGAGCAACACATCACGATTATCAGCAATCAAAAATCCATATCTCTGAGGCTGAAGTCGTGCCCTATTAGATCGCCGTGGGCCTTGCGTGACTTGAGGAGTCTCAACAACTTGTTGTGAGTCTTCTCTATTTTTCATCTCTAATTCTGTGGTGTCTTGTGGCTCTCGAACTTTTTCGAGATGTACCTTACTCCCACTGGTTCTTTTAGAGATAAATTCTCGTTCGAGAAAGATACCATTTCTGACAACAAACACTTTGTTATCAGTAGGGTTGTAGACATAATATCCCTGGTTTCCTTAGGATATCCCACAAAAAGGCACTTTAAAGATTTGGGCGCTAACTTATCTGAGGCTTGTTGCTTACCATAGACCTCACATCCCCAAATCTTGAGAAAAGATAAACTAGGTTTCCTCCCAGTCCATATCTCATACGGAGTCTTTTCAACTGCCTTAGATAGAACACGATTCAGTGTGAACGCAGCTGTCTCTAGGGCGTGGCCCCAAAAGGACGGTGGAAGATCTGTTCGACTCATCATGGATCGAACCATATCTAATAGTGTTCGATTCCTCCGTTCAGAAACCCCATTCCATTGTGGTGTTCCTGGAGGAGTCAATTGTGAGACTATCCCACAATTCCTAAGATGATTGATAAACTCTTGGCTCAAATATTCACCACCTCGATCAGATCGAAGGGCTTTAATTGTTTTACCAAGCTGGTTTTGTACTTCATTTTGAAATATCTTGAATATTTCAAAAGATTCGGATTTATGTTTCATTAGATAGACGTAGCCATATCTACTGAAATCATCTATGAATGTGATGAAGTACGAATAACCATCTCTAGCATTTGTATTTATCGGTCCACACATATCTGTATGTATGAGGCCCAATAAATCAGTGGCCCTCTCACTGTGCCCAGTGAAAGGTGACTTTGTCATCTTACCTAATAAACAAGATTCACAAGTATCATATGATTCAAAATCAAATGAGTTGAGAAATCCATCTTGATGGAGTTTAGAATTCGTTTCTCATTTATGTGGCCCAGACGATAGTGCCAGAGGTATGTCGGATTCAAATAATTTGGTTTGACCCTTTTGGCGGTTATGTTATAGATATTTCCATGATTGGGTTGCTCCAAGTTCAATATGTAATGATCAACATGCAAATCACCATGAGCATAGAAAATATCATTACGATAAATGGAACATCTACCATTCCCAGTAATGGAAGTGTAACCTTCCTTATCCAAATAAGAAAGAGAAACAATGTTACTACTCAAAGCAGGAACATAATAGCAATTGTTCAAAACTAACAAAAGCCCAGTGGGCAGAACTAATTCATAAGTGCCTACAGCTAAAGCAGCAACCTTTGCTCTATTTCTAACTCGTAGGTCAACTTCGCCCTTTTTCAGCTTTCTACTGTCCTTTAGGCCCTGCACATTTGTACAAATATGAGAACCACATGCAGTATCTAATACCCATGTAGTGGAAGTAGAGAGATGAATGTCTATAACATAAATACCTGAAGCGATAGCCCCGCTATCCTTCTTGTTCTTTTTCAGATCTTCAAGGTAGAGTTTGCAATTCCTCTTCCAATGACCCGGTTTATTGCAGAAGAAGCAAACTCCTTCCTTTGGAGGTTTTGCCTTCTTTGGTGCAGGCTTGGTTTCGGGCTTGCCTGACTCTTTAGTCTTACCAGATGAGCCATGACCCTTACCCTTGCCCTTGCCTTTCTTTTTCATACCCTTTCCTTTCTGAACCATCAAAACCTTGCTGGGCTTCTTCTTAACAGTCAGCTCAGCAGTTTTAAGCATCACATGCAGTTCAGAAATAGATTTCTCCATGTTGTTCATGTTGTAGTTCATGACAAACTGGTCATAACTTTTTGGGAGTGAGTTCAAGATCAAATCTGTAGCTAACTCCTGGCTCATGGGAAATCCAACCCTCTCAAGGTGATCAATGTACCCTTTCATCTTTAAGACATGAGTACTCACTGATACACCTTCAGCCATCTTGCAAGAATGTAAGGCCTTAGTGGTCTCATACCTCTCTTGCCTTGCCTGTTGCTGGAATATTTCCTTAAGATGCACAATCATCTCATAAGCCTCCATGTGTTCCAGATCTCTTTGGAGCTCCAGAACCATGGTGGCAAGCATCAAGCATCCCACATCGACAGAGTCTTCCTTATGCTTCACATAAGAATCTCTCTGAGCTCTAGGAGCATTGGCTGCTGGCTCCTCAGGAATGGGTTGATCTAGGACATATACTTTTCTTTCCTTCTTGAGAATAATTCTCAAGTTCCTGAACCAGTCAAGAAAGTTTGTCCCATTGAGTTTGTCCTTCTCAAGGACAGATCGCAATGATAATACAGCAGTATTACTAGTCGTCATGATTCTACAATTAAAATATGCAAGCAAATTAGCAATCTCCCACTGAATAAAATAACCCTCAATGTAATAATTAGTGGGCTAAGATCCATATTTGGCTTAAACTTGAGTCCGCTTTGGCAAGACGCTCAACTTTAAGTTATTTAGGTAGGTAACAACTTTACCAATTACATCAAATGTAACTCTTAGATATTTATGGGATTCTATCATCATATGATCCGGCATGTTTTAATCCCATCTAATGCCTTGAGACCCAAAACCGTTTTGATAATCTCAATTAAGTCAAACAATAACAAACATAAGAGTAGCACCATTACTCTTGCTTATCTCCCCAAGATAACTCAAATGCACCCACTTTGGTGGAGCCTACAAATGAGCAATCGAGGTTTTGACAAGTGTTCATTAATTGACGGCATATGACTTAAGATTTCTTTTAGAGGGTTTAATTAATTATCCGATTTGCATGTATCTCTATTGTATCTCATACCGGTATTATGCATATAAAACATACATGCAGTGATCTAATCATAAGATGCATAATCTTAAATATGATACAATATGGCTCACCTATCCTAAGTCCACTCAAGCCAATGAGAGGAGCTGTCTAATTAGAATAGGAAAATTACATAAGGAAACCTCGTTTTAACATTTGAGGGGAGTGAGATGAGAAGAGAATGTACAACGAGAGTCATTAGAGGAAGGCACGACACGCAGGCCGTATTTAGAAAAATTACAACACTTGTAATCTAGAGCCATATTATTCACCATACCCAAACATTCAAGAATCAAAATTTATACTATTTGAAGGGTAATAAATGTTTCAAAACATTCATATATTAGGAAAGTCAGTACATATTAAGATTATGTTGCGCTACGATTAGATAGCCACGGCGGTCCCGCTAGTCGGTTAGAGGGCGGGGTGTGGGGCAGCGCCCCAATGGAAATTTTTGATCAAGAATCTTGATTCTATTTCCTTAGACCCCATTAATATTAATTGATCAAATCAATTAACATACACCACCGATTTCAGTTTCCTTTCGGATTCCGTATATGTCATACATAAAACGGATTCCATATATGTTATACATATCTCGCATGTTATCATATAATCAGCTAAGAAGTCTAACATACATCATATGTATCAACAATCAAACCTAACTTAAACACAAAATGGCATGGCTCTGATACCACTGTTGGGAATTGGAAGACACGCAGCGGAAATTAACTTTAAAATTTTTTTCCATTCCCAGCCAGATCTACCGAATATGTTTAAGTCAAGGAGAAGGAAGTGTTACCTTCGGTATTCGAGCTTTAGTCACGACCTCTGTATCCACTAATCGCGACTCCTCGCCTCTGGAACTTTTATTCGCGACCTACTCATCTTCCAGTCACGACCTGTCGCCTCTGGAGTTGTTAGTTGCGACATCCTAATCTTCTCGTCGCGACCTGTAGCCTCTGGAGTTGCTAGTCGCGACCTCCTAAGCTTCTAGTCACGACTGAACGTCTCTGGAGTTTGTAGTCGTGACCTTGTCGGCTTCAAGTCGCGACCGGTATCCTCTTTTCGGATTTCTGACGTTCAAATGCCCGTATGGTCATGACCTCGGTGTCAATAGGTCGCGACCTGTCTTCGTGTCTGGTTTCTTTTCTCGATCGCAAGAAGTCGACAGCTCAGATCGACTTCCTCTACCGGTATCCACACGAACAGCGTTCCAACCATGAACTACGTGCTAGCACCTCTTGTCCCTCTAGGGTTTTCTCAAGATTCCGTCCTCACCGTCTCTATTCTGGCAGTTTCTTATCTGCAAACCTTTTGCACTCTCCTACCTCTTTTTCTCTTGTGAGTTGTGTTGTGTATTGTGTGTAGAACCCTAGCTCCTAATGTCAAATATATAGGATGCTATCGGGCTTCTAATTGGGCCGGGCTTCAGAATTAATCTTATATTAATTCTGAAATTAATACAATATCATATATTGCAAATTTGATAAGAAACTAATTAAATAAATACGATTTTTATTAAATCCGTCTCAAAAATTTAATTGACCTATTTATTTGATTTAAAATAAAGATAAGACGGAATTATATTTGATTTATTCTCATAAATCAAATTGAGATATCTTATCAATTTGAATTTCAAATTCAAATAGATCATATCCATTTAAATTCAAATTCAAAAGTGATAGAAATTTAATTTATCCTTATAAATTAAATCTTGCAAATATCTCTTATATTATATATATAATATATATATATATAAAATATATAAATCTACCCTAGATTATTCATTGAATCTAGACATCTCTTAGATTCAATGAATCTGGACATCATAGCTCGTATTGGGCTATTTTGAGTGCGACCCTGTAGGCCCATATGAAGTTGGCAGTGGGCCAGTTACTATACTGACCCACAAGTCGTAGGCGGTCTCTAGCAAGGCATTACGACTACCCAAAATATATGAGGATAGATGAACGATGTTACCTTTCATACAACCATATCACGTCCCTTTTGTCACACGATATTTCGGTCATGGATGAGGCATGGAGAACGTCATCCTCCTATTCCTGACCGTTACTTTCTCGATCCCTGAGTAGTCTAAAATATAGAAATGGAACTACCGTTCTATTCCAGTATGGCCATACATTTTTCAAACTCACTCATCGAGGGGCCCAGTAATATCTCTGTACGAATATGAGGGACAAATTCCATCTTGACCATTCACATTCCTCCGCATGAAAAACCATTAAGCCCAAACATAGCCTTTATGATCACTCGGTCAAAAGTGACTTTTGACTAGGTCAAAGCTGAGCGTTCATCATGTAGGAATCCATGATGATCTCAGGTCAAAGGGCATAGTGACATGGCTTGTATGTGAGAGAAGCTTATGACTTAAACTATGCAGCTCTCTCATAGCGGGTCGGTCCGACACCCTGTACTCTTACATGTGCCTATGACTTTGATTTATATCTCTATATATCTTCAAAGTCATATTGGTCTTATTTCATCTCTGCTCCCGCATAGATGACCGACCAGGGACATTTAGGATAAGATCACGAGTTATCCAAGGATTGTCATCATAGTAAACATGCAAATAATATGATAACATAATTAAGAAATTCATAAAACAATAATATTTATAAGAAAATGATTGGCCCCTAGGGCACAATTTCCAACAGAAATTTCTGTTAAAGAACTGATGTTTACTCTTCCCAAGACGTTATGCAAAACTTTTAACTGTAGTTTTAGTGAAAAGCTCCTTTAAATATACGTGACGGTGGATTTGACAAAAACTGTCGTTAAAGGTTTATTTGAGTTTGAACTTATTTATGAAAATGACTCTGCCTTTTTTTATTCACAATGATTATTCATATAATTACCGTGAAATAGCTATGTGAAAAATATTTTTTCTAGTAGTGTCACCTCAAAAATGTCAAACAACATGAGGGTGATTCTCACAAAAGACTATAGAATGGAGATTATTATAAATTTGTAATTCATTTCAACACACATAGATGACTAACGTACAAGGAAAATGAATAAATTAGGAATGAAAGAGATGGAGAAACTTGCTCACTCACAGATCTACGGACGAGATATAAAGGGAAGAAGACAATGACTTTCGAGAAGCTCTCATCTGCAAAGGAAAAAAAATGATGATGAAGAACTGAGCAGAAACTGGTGAAGAAGACAATCAATGCTGAGAAGAAAGTGAGCAGAAAGAGATTTAAAAAAAAAGGGTGACCACTGTCACATCCCAAATTTTTCTTACTTGTATAAGGTAGATATAAGTATGAAAATGTTAAAAAGGGATTGTGAGGTTATGTATGAGAAATTCCCAAGTTTAATAGGGAGTTTTGAAAGTTCAAATACTAAATTGGAATTTCAAAAAGTGTAGTAAGGGACTAAAATGAAATTTGGTCAAATTCAAGGACAAAAATATATTTTGCCAAATTCAAGGGGGAATGTCTAATTATGAGGAAGTTGAGCCATAAATGACCGAAAACTATCTAGAAGTAGTTCAGTCCTAAATTTTACCAGTAAATAGGGGATAATATTTAGGAGAATCATATCTTTCATAATTTCAATTTGAAATCCCAAATAATTAATATTAATTTTTGATATGTGAAAATTATTACAGGACTTTCTAGACCTCAGAATCGGATAAAATTTTACAAACAATTCTTATATAATTATAAGAATTTATTAAACTAACATAACTCAAAAAAGAGCTATGTATAATTTATAATAGAATTTATGAAACATCCTACTTTTAACCTCTCATAGTACATATTCAGAAGTGTATTTGATTAGCGAAAGTATTACTTCGGCCCAAAAATTAAAATTTCAAAACTTACTTCTCGGGTACTGTTCATTAGGTAATTTCCATATTGACAATCTAATTTTAAACATTCATAACTAATTGTAGAAAAATCATATGGAGGTGATCCAAATTTTTACTTGAATTTCTTCCATAGCTATTTAATGGAAAAATATAAATCTGAACATTTACCTTGCCAATCAATACAGTTAAATCGTTACTTTTTACTGTTCATATAGCAAATTTTGGAAATTCCAAATTCTATCTCTTAATTTTGAAAATTCATTTCTCTTGATATACACATCCAAATGAGGCATATTACCTATGCATTTAAAGCTCTAGATGTGTACTACATGCTCATAAAATTTAGTGAATTAATTTTTTCATTTTCTAGGTTAAACAAAAGCCACAATAAAACTGCTTTAGGACCTACATTTTACCATTTCAGTTTCCTTTCTTTAATTCCCAATAATTGTTCCAGCATGCATAAACCATCTCTTTGATCTCTCATACATTCATATACATCATGAGGTTATGCCTTAATTATTTCACACATTTTTCTTTATATATAATGGTATAACATAACATTACATAAAAAGGATAACATATGTGACATGCCATTACTTGTATACTTATTCTCCTCCATTCCTTGGCTCATGTATCAAGCATGATTCTTCCATCATAAATAACCTATTATGGTTGGTTATGGGAGGATGAGATTCTGGAGGAATCTTAGTAGCAAATGGTATCATTCTATGCATACAAGATGAATATAAGTACATGACATATTTCCTTTATCTTTCTTTAGCTTCCATTTGCATACTATCATGCTCCATGCCTATCACTATCATGCATAACCATAAACTCATAAGGGAAAAGTATATATCATTCATACATATCATACATTATCATTACATATCATAATCATATCAACACACAAGTATATACATCAAACATACAAGAATGGGTAAGTTTACTACCTTAACCATAAGCTTTCTTCCTTACTCTTACACTTGCTCCTTAGGCTTCGAGCCATGCATACCTTCGGTCAACCACTTCCAAACAACCTCTTGGATATTTCAAGGTCCTTAGTTGCTTAATCAATTAGCTCTTAGTCCTTAGTTGCTTAATCAATTAGCTCTTCGATTTGACTTGTCCTTTCTTGAGATTTCATTTTGCAAGAGGTTACCCATAGCTTCCTCATGCTCTACCTGCTGTAGATTTGTGGAGGGGGTATTTATAGATTTTTGGCAAGGTGAATCAAGGGCTTAGATTACTTTAGTTACTATTTGATCTAATGGTCCATATTCAATCTTCCACCAAGCTTGGTCAAGAAACCACTTTATGACATCATCCATGACATCATTTAGGGCCTTGTTTGGCGAAATGTAGGGCTAGGATCTCATTGGAAAAATTCCAGTCTAATATGAGACCGTCACGGTCAAATTTCACAAAAACCAAACTATTTGATGAATCTAATTTTTATGAGATTCCATAATATATTTTCTTACATTAAATCTAGTATCCGGATTCTTCCTACCATTGACATTGTTAGACTGGGTATTTATCTTATTACCATCCCTTAGAAAATGACTAAAATACCCTTGGTTCACTATTTGTCACTATATTAACCCTAAGGGTATAATTATCATTTCAGAGTTCTTTACACCTTATCTGGGTATTTACTGACTCTGATTAATCATCTCTATACTTGCCTTGGCATTTTGACCTATCTAAAATAACCAAAATGCCCTCATCTATCTGTTGTCCATTATTACAACACAAGGGTATTTTTGTAATTCGTATTTTTAGGGTTCCTCTGGACATTGGCCCACATGACTGTCCAAATATCTTTCTGGGTCTTTAGGATGCCAACTTGGGCCTTTACATGGGTCCAATACCTTTATGGCTCAATTCCCAAGAAACCTCACCCGAGAGTATTGATCGGATATTTTATTCTACTATAAATTTTATAATAAATTCTACACAATTCCTTCTGTTAGTTTCATAAATTCTCATATTAATTATAAGAATTTACTATAAAATTTTATTTGATTCTGAGATCCAGAAGATACTGTAATAATTTTTTCAAACTTCGAAAATTCATATCAATTCAGCGGCACTTCAAATCAAAATTCTATGTTACGTTAAAATGATCAGAATAATTTTCTCTACTTATTCGTAAAATTTGGGATTGAACTACTTCCAGGAAGTTTTTGGCCTTTTCTGACTCAATTTTTCATAATTACAATTTTGCCCCTAAACTTTTGATAAATTGCATTGAAGTCCCTCAAACTTTTTATAATTATACTTGATGGCCTAAAGCTTATGTCTACTTCCAGTTTTTATCATGGAACTTTTAGAATTTTTATTTTAGTCATTTTCTTTTTCAAAATGACCATAGTCCTTGAAACTTTCATTAATTACAACTTAGTCCTTAAACTTTTACTAAATTGCAATTTAGCCCCTTTTTCTTTATAACTTTATACCTTCTCTATTTTTTGGCTTAAAACTTATCTTAATCATTAACTTTTATTTTGCTCATCATCACTGTCTTTTTCTTACCTCTTTCCTCTATCTATCTCCAATAGATAGGGAAAAATTAATTGTCCAAAGATAAGGAAAAGCAGGATATGACATTTCTTCCCCCTTAAATAAATTTTGTCCTCAAAATGTAACTCGTACCTTAGTCAAATCATTATGGATATATCTCTCATATATCCTTCTCTATTTCACTAAGGTTCGGGGGTACTTTTACGTAATTACATCTCTTGTCTTAGCATCTGGCGGAATTTTCTTAGTATTCGCAACGCTTTACATCATTCTTGTGTTATCATACTCCTTTTCTGGTTCACTCAATTAGAGCCAAAGTTTGCTTCTTTATTTTTTTTTCTCATCAATCATTCATTCATTTTTTTATTTATGGACAACTCACCATACTGGTCTTGTGAGTAATTTCCATTTCTTTCATACATAACCCTTCAGAAATTTTATGAAATTGAGGTTTCTGTTTTCATCATACTTCTTATCTCATTACATGTCTCATTACATGTTTTTCTTTACATGTCTTGAGATATCATAAGTCTAACATTCTCTTTGACTTACAACTTTGCTAGCCTCTTAGGAGAATGTTACTCTTTTACCTTTCTTTCTCCTAAACAAAGTTGTAATCTAAATCTTTCCTTTTATATCCTCTCTTTGGATTTAACATAAGGGCTTCTACTCTCTTACTTTTCATAACTTTTTCTAACTCTTCTTAGCTTTTATTATCATCTTACGTACTTTGTGAATCTATGCCAAACTTGTGTCACATTTGCACTAGTTTTTATAACTTCGCAGGGGGTCACCCATCATTGGGCTACTCTGGCCTAAGCACGCTTAACTGAAAAGTGTTAATGAAAATATGAAGCATTGGTGCTAACAAGCTCCTACCCTGGTATTTCCCTATCTTAGACCCTTCTCATACTATCTCTCTTGGGTCTATATGGCTTTTATTCTCTTGGGTCTATGTGGATTACTCTTTTTCTCTTTCTTAGATATTATCCCTATAAACTTGTAATACCTTGTACTCAGGACTATAAACTTTAACTCTGTTGACTTTAATTCCTTCTTCGTGTAAGAGGAGTCTGAGTTTAGTCCATATAAGAAAATCATCTAAAATAAATAAATAAATAAATGTTATGGGTACTGTCTTTGTATGAGTTAACCAATTTGTGAGGCTTTCCTTCTTTAACCTTATCCTTGGTAATCATTTTCCTAGAGAAATACTACACTGTACTCATAACTTCATGGTTCAATCCTTTCCTGAGACTAGGTCTACTACAACCATCGGGCTCTACTGCGATATACCGTAAACCTCTTCGGGATCTAAATATGACCCTGGAACTCTGTATAACCCATGCTAGGATCTAACTGTGATCCTTCGAAATCTACTACGATTTTGTTGTACTTTCTAGAAGACCTAAAACCAATGGACTAAGTTACAAGGTTAGCCACTTCCACTCAGTTGGTAACTCAAATGATAATTTCCCCAAAACTTTTTCTTTTAAACAATATTTATTTATTATTATTTTATTAAGACATTACTCATTTCCTCTTTTACTCAGGAATTTCTCATATCATTCTTATCTTTTATTTCAAATCATGACTTTGATCTGTGCGGTACTGTAGAGAGTTACACAAGCTCTACCATGCACTTGCTACTATAAATTATACATCCCATCTTTCTTATTATGATTCTATGCAGAACTGCTGAAAAATTTCTCAACTTATCTAGGGAACATAGGGTTCATATGAGCTATCCTAGTTCTATCTCAAGAGCAATTTGACTCTATCGCAAGATCAATCTAGCTCTATTATGAGAGCATTTACTTTCATTACATAGACATTGCTCTCTCGGAGCTATATCATCATTTTCATAACTATATCTCATTTCAATTCATATCATCTATGTCATGTACATAGCTCATCATTCATATATCTCATCATTATTAAATGACACATCCTGAGTACTGTAATCCTATGTCCATAGGTATACCAGTATCATTTATCTGTATAACCATAATAAACATATTATACCATCTCCTTTGTTCTAACCAATTATCATTATCTTACCTCAAGCCCTTACTCTAATCCTGACTTTAATCGTTAAGGATTAACTAGAGCTAATTATCTCATCTATCTCTAACATGTAAATACAAATCAAGAGTAGCTTAACAGTGCGCATGTCAGACATTACTGTTTAAACATACATAGGGTACTACTACCCTTAAGCTAGTGGAAATAGGAACGCATTCACCAAATGGCAGAATGCTAACAAGAAGATTTAGTTGCCTTTTACAGTCATTGTTATAAATGAATGACTCGCACCTGAGTCATATATCGTATCTACTTAGTGATCGTTAATCTATCCCATCTCTTAGATTATCTCAGGTGACTTCCTTAACTTTTCTCTAATCAGTGCAAAAGCTCTTTCATTTGTTTGGGATCTCTCATTTGTCATATTCTGTGGATATTACCTGGCAAAATGTTTCGACTGCCACATTTGTAGCAAGTTCCTCGACATATTAAACAAATCTTATTTCCATGGTCTCTACCACATATCTTGTATCCCTTAAGTACTAATTGCATGTTTGAACTTCTTAATTTATTATCTCTTCTCAACCTCAAACCTTTATATTTTTTTGGGCATTGTAAACTTCTTTCTGAAATATTGCATGCCCCTACCGCTCCATTAAACTTTTGTAACAGCTTGGGAAGAATCATTCTTAAAACACGAAACTCAGTTCATAAGTCACCTACTCAGTTATACATCTTTCATCATTCATGTGGATGAACTTAGCTACGTATCCATCAAAAGGTCTCTTTTCTCACCCTGTCTTATCACTTAAACTTAGCCTAGCGCTCATCTTTATTTAACTAAGGTAAATACTTTTCTAAAAAACTGTTTAAGTTATACTTCCTAGATAAGCGGGTTATTCTTTACTTGTAGGGTAACTTCTGTGCCCTTTACTATCTTTTAACATCTTTCTCTAATTCGTAAATGACTAACTACACCTTTCATTGAGAGGCATATTTCACATTTTGGAGGTATTTGAATGTTCCTTCAACCGTAGGCAGTTTGTGTTCACATAACTGGATATTATTTTATACTAGGTCCACTGAGTCATTATTTCCTCTGTGATAGAATTCCTCCATTTTGAAAACATAAACTCTCCATCTATTCATCATTATGTCTTTTCCCTTAGACCATATGCTAGGCAGGTCTCTAGACAAGCCTCGGTCTAGCCTCTACTACTTTCGTTTGAAAAAAGATAATCCTAATAAAGCCTTTCATAATGTATATCTAATCTAAATTATTGCACGTATTATCTACTTCTGAACATTCCTTAAACTAATTGTTCATATGTCAGTGTATCACACTAGTTGGCTTAGACGTATCTTGTACCAATCCTCTAGCTGATAAACTTTAGCGAGGTTGGTGTCTTCATTCTCATTGTCTTTGTAGCATCTAGTTACTACCTCTTAGTGCATCGAACAATTCTAATTCGTTCCCATATACTAGTATCATTTTTGTAGGCCTTAGTAATTCTCTAGCCAATAACCTATCTATAGTTTTAGGTTTGGCTTAGGCCTCATACTATACTTTAATCAATTTATATTAGAAGTCTTAGGGGTTTTCTTGCTCTTTCATTTGCTCTCATCGTCTCTAACAATTATAATTACTACAGAGAGAGGACTTATACGACTGCTCTTTTCTTTACTTTACTGTTAAGTAGAAGCACATACTCTAACATGCATAATGCTTGGCTAATATGTTACAGGACTGCATACCTACTCCTAAATTCAAAGCTCTAACATTAGAGCTCAAGCATTCCTTCCCTTAATATGCACATCTCTAACACTAGGAGCTTGCACTGCTCTAACATTCGAAGCCTTAGCATACTTTACAAACATAACATAATCCCTGGTATTTCATGCAAGGAGTGAAAGCTCTCACTTGCTATTTTATCTGTAACATAACATTCAAACATCTTATCCCTACCAAAAAGGGAGCCTCTTTATCTATCTACAGAGTCAGCTATAAAATCATATTCTTGTTTATAAAATTAGAGGGAGAGGACTTATACCAGTCTATTCTTTCTTACATGCTTAATATCTTGTTAAGTTGTGTCCCTAAACTTTGTTCTTGGCTAATCATACTTTTATTAGGTAAAGTCAACTTCGCTTGCCTTACCTCAGCTGTATTCTCTTTGTTCTTAATGGAGGACATATTCTTCTATCAAAGTAATGCCAACTCCATCTTAACTACATCCCCTTTTTACACGGATAGGGTATCTTGCTCGATTTGGAACAACATTAACTCTAATTCAGAGCACTAGTTCCCAATTCTTAAGAAAAACTAGGTGGCCAGAACTTTTATACATCATATCCCTTACTCAAGAGCCTCTCAACCTAACCATAAAATTGAGTAATTATTAACATTATCGGGAATATACTTGTCTCTCATCGTACTAGTTTCCCTTAACTATCTGTCTTATTATCTATGTCTTATCATCTCTTTCTATTAATCCTCGAGAAATTACTGAGGCTATTTATCTTTAACTTACTATCTTCAAGATCCTGTTTATCAACTCAGTAATCTGAGATAGCGATTACGTCAGGCCATCTTAACTTAACTAGGCTATATTCATTCTAAACTTTGGGGATTAACTAGCTAACTATCTTATTTACTACTTTTTCTATTGATTTATCATTACCAAGTTAAATTATCTAATTGCATGTCGTATGGTATGGGAGCAACATAACTTTCTCATCATATATACTCTACCCTGCATGTAATATGAAAGGAGTGCATTCATTCATGATAGCATACTCTTAACATGCATATGTGCAAGGATATGCAATCATTTAAATATACTCTAACATGCATGTCATCATATGACAACTGTAAGGAGATACAACTATTCATAATAACTTATGGTAATATAAGCCATATCATCGCATAATTTGCTCAACCATCCATTATACGCACACTGCCATTAAACAATTAACTAGGTAAACCTTGAAGCGTTATTTCCTCTGTCACATTATCTGCCAGATCCTGATCATTTATTGAGGAACCTGATATAACTATCCATTTAACTGGGGCTGCCACTTTACCCTCCTACCAGGATATAGACTTAACCTTTAACTACTTCATCTAACTTTAAAGCATTACTCTTTATGAGACAGGGGAGTCTCTTAATCTGTGGCTATCTTTCCCTTAACTTCTGCTAGTCATACTTAGTTTCATTTCATCACAACATCTCTCATCGCCTGAAAGACTTCTGTATCCCTAGCCTAAAGGACTTCTGTGTCCTTGGCCTCACTGTAATCTATAACTGAGTCAGCTGCTTCCTTTTAGCTAACTGATGAAGGGTCTAGCTTACCTATCTATGCCATTCATACTTTTAAGTTTCCCCTATTTTCATGGATCACTATCAGGAGGGAAGCTATCTCTTATTAAACCTCAATGTTTAATTTCCCTAGAGCATTCATCTTCAACCCATAATCTTAGTTGGACTATGAACAAGTAACTCATCACTAATCTCAATCTCAATTGGGCCTTAGCTAATCTGTTGCGTACTCTGTTTCCCAATCAGAGTAAGTTTATCTTGCACTCGAACCTCTGTTATGTGCTAAAACTTTATTCTGTACCAATACCAGAACTTTTTGCTCAGATACCAAAATGAAACATCCTACTTTTAACCTCTCAGTGTACATATTCGGAAGTATATTTGATTAGCGGAAGCATTACTTTGGCCCAAAAATTAAAATTTCAAAACTTACTTCTTGGGGTACTGTTCATCAGGTAATTTCCAGATTGACGTCTAAATTTAAAAATTCATAACTAATTGTAGAAAAATCGTATAGAGGTGATCTAAATTTCTACTTGAAGTTATTTCATAGATATTTAAGATAAAAATATAAATCTGGACGTTTACCTTGCCAATCAATAAAGTTAAATCATTATTTTTTACTGTTCATATAGGAAATTCAGGAAATTTCAGATTCTATCTCTTAATTTTGGAAATTCATTTCTCTTGATATACACATCCAAATGAGGCTTAATACCTATGAATTTAAAGCTCTGGATGTTTAATATATACTCATAATATTTAGAGAATTAATTCTTTCATTTGCTAGGTCAAACTGAAGCCACAACAAAACTGCTTCAAGACCTACATTTTACCATTTTAGTTTCCTTTCTTTAATTCCCAACAATTGTTTCAACATGCATAAACCATTTCTTTAGTCTCTCATACATTCATATACATCATGGGGTTATGCCATAATTATTTCATTTATTTTTCTTTACATATAATGGTATAACATAACATTACATAAAAAGGATAACATACGTGACATGCCATTACTTGTCTACTTATTCTCCTCCATTCCTTGGCTCATGTATCAAGCATGATTCCTCCATCATAAATAACCTATTATGGTTGGTTATGGGAGGGTGAGATTATGGGGGAATCTCAATAGCAAATGGTACCATTCTATGCATACAAGATCAATGCAAGTGCATGACATATTTCCGTTATCTTTCTCTAGCTTCCATTTGCATACTATCATGCTCCATGCCTATCACTATCCTGCATAACCATAAACTCATAAAGGGCATAGCATATATCATTCATACATATCATACATCATCATCACATATCATAATCATATCAACACACAAGCATATACATCAAGCATAAAAGAATGGGTAAGTTCACTACCTTAACCATAAGTTTTCTTCCTTACTCATGCACTTGCTCCTTAGGCTTCCAACCATGCATACCTTCGGTCAACCACTTCCAAACATCCTCTTAGATATTTCAAGGTCCTTAGTTGCTTGATCAATTAGCTCTTGGGTTTGACTTGTCCTTGCTTGAGATTTCATTTTACAAGAGGTTCCCCATAGCTTCCTCATGCTCTACGTGCTGTAGATTTGTGGAGGGGGTATTTATAGATTTTTGGCAAGGTAAATCAAGGGCTTAGATTACTTTAGTTACTATTTGATCTAATGGTCCATATTCAATATTCCACCAAGCTTGCCCTAGAAGCCACTTTATGACATCATCCATGACGTCATTTAGGGCCTTGTATGGCAAAATTTAGGGATAGGATCTCATTGGAAAAATTCTAGTCCAATCCGATATCGGCCTGGTCAAATTTGACAAAAACCAGACTGTTTTATGAATCTAATTTTTATGAGATTCTATAATATGTTTTCTTACCTTAAATCTAGTATCTAGATTTTTTCTACCATTGACATTGTTAGACTAGGTATTTATCTGCTTACCATCCCTTGGAAAATGACTAAAATGCCCTTGGTTCACTATTTGTCACTATATTAACCCTAAGGGTATAATTGTTATTTCACACCTCTTTACACCTTATCAGGGCATATACTAACTCTGATTATTATCTCTGTACTTTCCTTGGCATTTTGACCTGTCCAAAATGACCAAAATTGCCCTCCATCCATTTGTTGTTCATTATTACAACACAGGGGCATTTTTGTAATTCATATTTTTTAGGGTTCCTCTGGACACTAGCCCACATGACTGTCCAAATATCTTTCTAGGTCTTTAGGATGCCAACTTGGGCCTTTACATGGGTCCAATACCTTTGTGGCTCAATTCCCAAGAAACCTCACCCGAAAGTATTTATCAAGTATTTTATTTTTCTGTACATTCCATAATAAATTTTACATAATTTCTTATGTTAGTTTCATAAATTCTCATATTAATTATAAGAATTTACTATAAAATTTCATCTGATTTTGAGGTCCAGAAGATGCTGTAATAATTTTTCCAAACTCCAAAAATTCTTATCAATTCATCAGGACCCCAAATCAAAATTTCGTGTAGCATTAAACTGATCAGAATAATTTTTTCTACTTACTGGTAAAATTTGGGATTGAACTGCTTCCAAGCAGTTTTGGGCCTTTAACGACTCAACTTTCCATATTTACAATTTTGCCCCTGAACTTTTGACAAATTGAATTTAATTCCCTCAAACTTTTTATAATTACACTTAATGGCCCAACGCTTATATCTACTTCCATTTTTCACTATGGAACTTTTAGAATTTTTATTTTATTCATTTTATTTTTCAAAATGAACATAGTCCTTGAAACTTTCATTAATTACAACTTAGTCCCTAAACTTTTACTAAATTACAATTTAACCCCTTTTTCTTTATAACTTTATACTTTCTCTATTTCTTTAGTTTAAAACTTATCTTAATCATTAGTTTTTATTATGCTCATCATCACAGTCCTTTTCTTATCTCTTTCCTCTATCTGTCTCCTATAGGTAGGGAAAAATTAATTGTCTATTGATAAGGAAAAGCAAGATATGACAATTTAAGGTAATTTTTAAAATTTTGAGAAATATATGGAATTTTTATCAAATCTTATGGGTCTAAAAAATTGATGAAAATTTGTAGGAAATTATTCAATAGTAGAATGAATTTCTAAAAAATATTAAGACCCCTAAAAGAACTTTATATAATTTATCACAAAATTTAAGTTGAATTATGATACCCGATATAGTTTATAGGGGTTATTTATAGGAAATTGGATCAGGTAATGAATTGGATCAGACAAGGCCCATAATGACTTCTAGCAAGATGCCCAAGATGCCAAGAATTTATTGAGGTTAAATGAATTTTTAATGCTATTTTTATGAATTTTCAAAAGGAAAAAGAAAATATTTTTTAAGACATGTAAGGCGGCTATGTGAGGTATCCATATGGAACCCACACCGTCACTACTTGGAGCCACATGTCAAGCTTTGCAAGGGAAAAGAATTTTCACATGTATTTCATTACATTAAAATAATGTAAGAATTAAATTAATGATGATTAAGTTTAATTAATCCAAAAATTAACAAATAAGGAGCAAGTTTAAAGGGTTGTAATAAGTAGTCAAAGTAGGGGTAGACTAGTCCCAAGTACCCCAAAATTTCATTATAAATACCCCCTTCCCTTGCTTAACCCTAAAAACTCAACCAATCAAAGGCAATTGAAGGAGGAATCCAAAGGCACTTTGATCTAAGATAGCTAAGGTTTAAGATAAGCAATCATTCCTAATTTTTATATGTGTGTGTGTGTGTGTGTTTTAGAAGGTTGGAACCTAGGTTTTAATGGTTGAAAATTGGATTTCCCTTGAGACCCCTTGTTGGCTTAAAATTGAAAGAAATTACACTTAGATAAGCTAGAATTAAAGATTAGTTGTGGAATTAATTTGTGTTCTTGACTTTGCTATCTATGGAGGCCTCTCGGCTAGCTGCTGTTCTAGATAATTTGTGTTCTTGACTTTGCTATCATTGTTTTGATGCTTCCATTGAATCCAGAGGATGATTTTATGTAGTAATGAGTAAGGTTAGAGACTTGGAAGCATTGGAATTGAAAAGAGGAAATTTTGAAAGATTATATACTCCTTTCGGCCCTATGCAAAAATTCATAAAGAAGTTAGAATTTTATAATTGTAAGCCCATAATTGGATTCAGTGGGCAAAATTGTGTAGAATAGAGTCAATACACCAATTAATTCAAAGGTTAAGTCAATTAACTAAAGGGAAAATGGCATCTAGATCCCGTGAAAGGAATCAAATTGTATATAAGTCTCAAGAAATAGCATAATGAATGTAAAGTCCCATGGGACCTGGGATTAATTTTTTCTAATTGTGAAAAGACATAACTGTCCCTTTCTCATATTATCCTCAATGTTGGGACGGGAGAAAGAAGGAGTCGCCACTCCTCGCCGTTAATGCTCTTCTCCTTCATCTTCTTTTCTCTTCACACCTCTCACCTCCTCGTGTCCTTCTTCTCCTTCGCCTTAATTTCAAACAAGTTGTACAGTTATTTTCCTAAACTTTGTCTAGTTCAACACTGACCCAAAACGGGGACCCATTGAGTCTTGATCCTAGAGGCATCCTCGAAGAAACAAACACGAATGGAAGAAGTACTCTGTACATATGCTCTCTCTCTCTCCCCTAAGCCATGAACCTCTTCTGGTAAAATTTTAGATTTTGACTAATAATTCATACTTATGGAGTGCCTCCTAAATTAAGTATTATAGTAGTCGACGCTTCCTTCAAATATAGCAGTTGACGGGAGGCGTTTCCCTTGGTTTTGAATTTTTATAGTAGTATAGTGTAATTTTTATTGGTTAATATGCATACAAACAGCTTCCTGGATATTATTTCACATTTTATATATTTTCTTCTCTGTTCTTTCTTGGAGATTAAATTATAACTTATAGTTGTCTAAATTGCATGGATGTACAAAGTTGCTAACTTGTTATCCTACCCTGGCATCTTGAAAAAGACCAAATTTTGTCAATAAAATTTTATTTGTAGGCTATGTTGGTTTTGACTATATTGAAGTATCTTTGGAGCATTTCAGCATGGCATTTTGTATTTTTCTTTTGGGAAGATGGTATAGCTGAACAATGCTTTTCTTTTGGGAGCTCTTCAGCATGGCATTTTGTTTAGAGAGTTGATTTTTCAAAAAATCCAACTGTTAACCAGGATTATCTTATTTATTAATTTTTATCTTTTACTATTTCAGGTATGAATCTTAGGTCATTTATAATTTGATTTCATTGTGTCTAGCATGGGTTGGTGTCCTGGAGTAGTGGTTATAAGTTTGAGTGGTCGAGTTTTGAAGCCATCATGGTATCTAATGACTTGCTGCTTTCCATCTATTCTGCTTGATGGGTGGGTTTCTTTAAACATGATGCATATCTTTGGATTTAAATATTTTATGCTTGAAATGATTGTGATTTTATTTCATCAAAACTGATGATATTAGAATAATGTTTCTTTATTGCTTTATGTTGTACCTTTCGTAATGATTAGCTATCATTCAAAAAAATATGATAATTGTTAGTGGTTCAACCATTAGTATGATGAATGTGTTGTGCAAGATGAAAAAATGATTATATGAAGTTTTGGGTAACGTGAATCTAGACATTTATTAGAAGCAAGGAATTTGTGACTGACTTGTATCATGGTGGCATGGTCATTGTATCCTAGTTCTTGACATCTCATTTTTTTTAACTTCATTGCAAGCGTTTTATACGGAAATGCAAGCAAGGTTGCATGCATTTTGTGATCTTGAAGCCTATGTTAGTTAGTCACACAGGTGTTTTATGCAAAGGGGAAATATAAAGACGGAAATTTTAGTCCAGTGCAATCATACTTGTATTTCACAATTATGTATACAATATCATACACAATGCAATCATACTTGTGTAAATACATTGTACACTCTCCTTTTTGTTTTGTAAGTTATAAAGTACACAGAGTCCTGTTTTTTGGCTCATTCCAGGTGTTAGGTAGAAATGTACCCAAGTTGTTATTCCTTAGTGGTGGAGTTGTTATTTTTCCACGCAGATTCATGTTTGTTTGGTTCATTCATAGTATTGGGATGACGTGGCCAGTACCTTTTGAGTCTCCCAAATATATGAGAATAAATGTACCCAAGTTGTTATTCATTTACTATAGAGTTGCAACATATGATAGCAAAAAGAAGTAGTAATCTAATAGCAGTAGTTTGCCTTACAAGTTCCAATGATGCAATAAAACAAGTTCAAGAAATGTAAAATTGTTATGTTGTTAATGGAAATAACAACTCCATGCTAAAAAAAAAACCCCACCACCACGAAAACAACAAACAGTCAAGTGGCAAAATAACAACTCTACTACCTGGAAATGACAACTCAATGTTGGAGGAATAATAACTCTACAACTGGAAAAAAACAATCTGACAACTGGAATAACAAGAAAAATAAAAACCCCACAACTGGAAAAATAACAACTCTACCACTAGGAAATAACAATTCCTTGTTGAAGGAATAACAACTCCACTACTGGAAAATAACAACCTGACAACTAGAATAACAACACAAAAAATAAAAATCTCATAACTGGAAATAACAACTCTACCACTAGAAAATAATAACTCCTTGATGAAGGAATAATAACTCCATTACTGGAAAATAACAACCTGACAACTGGAATAACAACACGAAAAATAAAAACCCACAACTAGAAAAATAATAACTCTACCACTAGGAAATAACAACTCCACTACTGGAAAATAACAACCTGACCACTGGAATAACAAGACGAAAAATAACAACCCTATAACTGGAAAAATAATAACTCTACTACTAGGAAATAACAACTCCTTGATGAAGGAATAACAACTCCACCACTGGAAAATAACAACCTGACAACTAGAATAACAACACAAAAAATAATAACCCCACAACTGGAAACATAACAACTGCACCACTAAGAAATAACAACTCCTTGATGAAGGAATAACAACTCCACTACTAGAAAATAACAACCTGACCACTAGAATAACAATACAAACATAACAACCCCACAATTGGAAAAATAATAACTCTTTCACTAAGAAATAACAACTCCTTGATGAAGGAATAATGACTACACCACTAGAAAATAACAACCTGACAACTAGAATAACAACACGAAAAATAAAAACCCCTTAACTAGAAAAATAACAACTGCACCCCTAGAAAATAACCACTCCATGCTAGAGTAATAACAACTCCACCGGTGAAAAAAATTAAACCCACAACAGGAAAAATAACATCTCTACCACTTCTAAATAACGACATCATAATTCTTCCCAGGATTGGAACAGATAGAAAGTGAACTGGGGATGCAAGCAAACACCTAGACTAAACTAGAAAAAACATATTGTATATATAAAAATAGCAACTCCACCAATAACAAATGACAACTCTATGTGTAAAAATATCAATTTTGGCATAAGACTTTCTAATACTACTCTGGTGAGAATATAACTACATGTTTTGGCACAAGACTTTCTAATCCAAGCTTCATGAAGGTTACAAAAAAATTATATTATCACCTTGCAAAGCTATTTACAAATAAAAAATTAGGGTGCTATATATTTACACAAAAAATTATATAACCCAGCACTATTTCTCAGCTTGGATTTGGATTATTGCAAATTTTGATAGTGTGTCCAAGCTCATGGTATCTTCCACAGTGATTAGTCTTTTTGTTCTAAAATTGAGATTTAATCATTTTTCTCACTTGACCACCAACATATGTATGACCTCCTCCATCATTTCCAAATTGTTCCCCCATATAAACATAACAGAATATATGCTTTCCAGACTATCTCGCCATCAATTATGACAACCTACACCAAACACAAATTATTAACAACTCAACCATCATATTAATAACTATCGCGTGCTATAATAACAACTCATGCTCCCCTCCCATATCAGACCATACTCTGTCATACAAATTTTACAACAACATTTCTAATGCTCATTCGTTCTTACTACACTCAAGTAAACATACCACAAATTCCTACAAACATAACATAAGATTTAAAACCCTAAATAAACACACTGAACCAACAACTACGATGATAAAAAATTCATCCTATCAACACAATGTTTGCATTTACGTGGGTCACCTTTTATAGATCACACTTCAGCCTCACAAGATCGTACATTGCTACACTATTAAGAGGAAACAACTTCATTGATTTTCATAGCAAATGACATCACTTTCTCACATTACATCCAAAAAAGATGACAAATTCGCTAAGCCTTCCTCAATGCCCAGCCATAATGAAGAGAAAACCTAGCTGCAATCAAATCGTGCAGACCCTTGTACACTATCTTCCTAGTCACATTTCTCCCCTTCCTTCCATACCAGCGCGCCAAGTCACTTCTACTCTTTACTCTCTTTTTTAATCACAGGGGCAATTATAGTTTTTCATAATTAGAAATAATTAATCTCAGGTCCCATGGGAATTATAATAGTTTTGCCATTTCTAGGGACTTATTTGTAATTTGATTCCATCCTCAGGACCTAGATGCAATTTTCCCTTAACTAAAACTAGGAAAAGTTACCCCTAATTGGTTAATTAAGTTTAATGCTCTTGCATACCAATTGAAATTGGATTGTGATGAATAAATGATTATGTGATGTTTAGACTTTGATTTGTGTGCTCAAGAAGGCACCCACACACCAAAGAAAAGTGACAAGGAAAAAGGGTAAAGGAAAGTAAAGCAGCAAGGCAGTAAACTAACCTAAACGTATATGTATTGAATATTATGCATAGTTGTGTCTTAGCTTTGTTGATTTGTGTTATACATGTGTATTTGTATGAAGCTCTATTTCTATGATTGCTTTGGCCATTTGCATTTTATATGTTACATGGAAGCATGCACATTACATTATATTAACACAATTATAAGCAAGCACAAGTACTAAGCATTAATGCATACATTGTTTAGCTCCGGTTACTACTGAGATTTCTCCCAAAATATCACCCCTATTTATGTCCCCAAATAGTAGGACCTTCATGCACAAGAGGATATATAATGGATGACTTTGGAATGTATGTATATATGTTTAGTTGCTGGAAATTTTGTATGTGAACAGTAACATGTTTTGGGCAGTGCTCTTTGGGCTATAATTAAAAATAGTAAACAATTTAATATATGTACGATATTTTACCAACATATAGTTAACATGTCAAACTTTATTTTGATACAAAGAACACCTTATTCTGATGTTTGCACAAGAACAAATTTTTCAAAGATAGGGACCATAATTTGTTTTCATAAAATAATGAACTTTGATGCCAAAAATGTATTAATTGGCTAAGCAATTGGTCTGAGACATATTTTTTTCTTAAACTACATTATGTTAGCTTCGTGTATCCTTTTGAACCACTTTGTTTCGATTTTTATTGAATTAATTATGATTTTTTTAATTTCATTGCCAAATCTGCACATACCAAATGAACACCAACCGTAAATTTTGGAAATTCCAAATTTTGCAAATGAGCTTTCATGGTCATATAAGTAGTTCTAATTGCTACCGATTGGACCCTAAGGAGTTCAAAAGTAAGGTGAACATTTTTTTATATCAGAGCAAAGATTTTGGCATCAAATATGACAGTTCCTAAACCCTAGCCTTAAGTAGTTAATACTTTGTTGGAGATCGGGGTACTTGCTTGGATAGTTACTTTCGCTCATTTAAGTTAGTTTTACAGGAGTAGAGTTGGGATTCCATAGAGTTAAGTCTGAGCCTTCTATTAATCAGGGAGATCCTCAACCCATAGTAATTTGTGAAGATGGAATGCACCCTTATTATTACTCTGATGAGACAGAATCTGGAAATTGGCTTGATGGTTTTTGGTCTGACTCTGTCGATAATAGTATAGAGGGTAGCTCTGAAGGAGACCAGATAGGGAAATCTACAGCTGAGGATTCTATAAACACTTCAATAGGTTCAAACCTCTAGTTTGGAGAGATTACAGAGTTTCAGCCAATAGTTATGCATTCACCGAACGCTGCTGAGTCTAATAACTCCCACAGCCACCTCTCGATCTAGTGCCCCAACAGCAATATCTGATAGTTACTCCAATTTCTTCTCTTAACCCAGCATTGTTGGCTTCATTGATAATTATCAATGGAATGATCCCAGCCCAAGTCAGCCTCAGCTCCCTCCGATAAAGGAAGACAACATCAATTATATATGCCCTTAGAAAGCTGGGTGAAGGATTACAGACATGCTTGTCGTGGGTTCACTTACTTCAGGTACCCACACGGCAACCTGAAACATTACTGGACTCAAGTCTCTGGTACACAGCAAAGACACACTAGAGAGGAGAAGAGAGAGTTACAGTTTTTACCACGAGTAGAGAGCAAACTAATGCAACCAAAGCTCACTTACGCATGAAAGCTTCTGTATTTTTGTGCCCCCAGTCATGTACCCATGAAGAGATAATTGAGGGATAGTGGATGGTTATGCTCATAACCGTTCCCTCTATCATTTTGAATAGTTTAGGATATTCAAAATCATAACCCAACACTTTGGGTATCTCTGCTTCAACCCACATATATATATGGGTCTAGGCCTAATACACTAAGGGTGAATCGACCCATTGTCCTACATTGTGGAATGTGAAATAGTTAACTTAGGTCAAGGAATGGACAGAAGTCGAAACTAAGAACAATCGGTCTATTTGGATTTCTTCTATACTATGGCAAGACTCATAGAAAAGTATATGACTGAGAGCATTAATCTGAACAAGGTCTATATCCTAGAGGATTGGCACGAGACCATAGTGAGCCAGATATTGCCGTACACCCCACGTGGCATACAGATTTAAGTGAATACCTAGTGAATGATCCATCAATCAACATCCAGGAGTAGCTCTATCTTATGCGGCAGTATGTATCTATCACGCCCTAAAATTTGAGCTGTGACCGGCACAAAATATGAATGAAATCATATTCCTTAAGCCTTAAAACTTATATAAAATGTTTAAGATAATAACATAATTTATCTTTCTATTTAAATCAAAAGGCAAGTCATCTGTAGGGATTTCGGTAGGATTATCTTTGTATAATATACCTTCCGAAAATCCTACAATAGACTGCAAATGTTCCAAATCACATACAGACATTTTTCAAAATATCCAGAACCTTAGCTATAGACTAGGTGGAGCTAGCATCTAACTTTCAGCAAAATAATACATGTGTTCCAAAAATTGATAATTACATTATAAGAAGATATGCCAAAAATACTGCTTCGAATTGACAATGAGGCTTTTCACTACTCAGGTGGAGGAATAGGGTCTACCGCACTATCTGAAGCCAAAATAATCTACCGGTGAATAACATCCCAAAAATATAATTTAAAGTGCGAAAAGAAACAATTTCAACATGTTTAAATGCAAATATTCGAGTCAAACGTTTTATTTCAGGAAATCCATTTAAAACAATAATTTCAAAACAATCCTTTTTCCGTAGGACTTCAACAGAATGAAAATAAGCATGAACATATAGTCCACGAGTATAACTAACCAATCCGGCATGGCTCGAAGCCACAAAAATAGGCGTGGACACACAGTCCACGAGGGTAACTAACCAAGCGTAGCACGAGGCCACAGAAACAAGCACAAGTACGAGAGCCACGAATAACAGGCACAGGTACAAGCCATACGAGAAACAGGCGCGAGAATAAATCCCACGAATAATCGGCGCGAGAATAAATCCCATGAATAATCGGCATGATTATGAGACCCACAAATATCCATCGAGCTCGGGTTTAACCATGGTGCACTAAGGACTAACAGTACTGCTGTTAGTAACCAGCCTTTTGTATCCAGTCCTCTCAAAAATCAATTTTCAAGCATGCATGGGTCAATTTGACATTAAATAAGAATAAGATCTTTCAAAACTGAAATCTCAGAAAGAATATTCTATAATCAAAAAACCCATCATGAAAATCATTGCACAATATTTCCTTTGAAATTCTCATGCATTCAACTTTGTAACAATAAAGTGTGCAAAACATTTAAGTAATAATCATCGTTATTTCAACTAAACATTCATATATCAATCAATGACTACATAATTTCCATAAATATACTTTTAGCAAATCATACTCAAAAATTGATGCTTAAAATAAAATGTGTATCAAATAGCAAGATATTATCAAAATTATTATTATCATGGGACGTTATTCACTCACCTGTAATATTCCAATATAGCTTACTCTTGCCCTATCCTTCAGAACATCATTCTCTCTTTATTTTCCTAAATTTTTTGAAAGTAAAACATTCCATCAATAAATATCATCTGAAACATCCTTCTTTATATCTCTCAGAGTACTCTTACTATAGCACTCTCAACTGGATTATATCTCTCTTGCCGGAGATTCTGGCAGAAAATAACTGTACTGATTCGGTAATTTCCCATGAGAACTACCATTCTACGTAAGTACCCAGGAAAGACTGGATAAACCAGCTAGGTCCACTCACTTCCAGCCTCCTTAGACAGCACCTATGTATACAGTACTCTGTATAGTCTACCAGTATAACGACATTTTCTAGTAAATATCTTTAGATCATAATCTTAAAGCTTTACCATAAATATTAACCTTACATATACTCAATTGGAATTATTCTATCTTAGATCATTGGAATACCTCTTAACCTTAATAACATGAATTTCCAAGAGTTGGGCTCACGGATACTGTTCACTGTTACTGTTCACTAGGCCATTCCAGATTACAGCCTAAACTTTGATAATTCATAATTAAATATATAAAAATCATATTGAGGTGATTCCAATTTCTAATGGAAGATCTTTCATTTAACTTTGAGAAAAAAATATGAAAATGAGGTTTTCTTGTCCAGATAAAATCAGTTTATTCGTTGAACTTTATTGTTCATTTGGTAAATCTAGAAGTTCTAGTTTCTTTGCCCCATTTCAAAAATTCATTTCTCCTTGTATACTTATCCAATTGAGTCGAATTACCTATGGATTTAAAGCTCAGAATGTTTACTTTAATCTTACCAAAAATAACGAAAAAACTCATTCATTTACCATATGAAATTAGCACATGAACCTCACTGCCTCTGAGTAGCCGTATTATCTTATTCTAGATTTTATCTCCCAACTTCAAAAAATCATAACAATTCGAATTCTTAACCAAATGAGGCGTTCTTGGTGTCCATTTAAAGCTATTGATCTTATCTATGTTCATGCCAAATTTCATATGAAAACTCGTCGGATAAGTTAATCAAAATACCGATGGAAGACACTACCTCAGATCTGATTTATGAGTAGCATGCATCATACACACCAAAACATCATCTTGTAATTAAAGTGCACACTCTTTAAGTTATATACAGTCATCCATCAACATTTACCCTCTTGCCTTGAGAAGATCCAGCACCTAGAGCATAGTTATGGGGGGTGAGATTCGGGGGAATCTCAATAGCAAGTAATACAAACTATAAGGTTATGCATATTTGATTAAATGCCTAACATGTTATCATGCAATGGGAGCTAATTCATGCTTATACATAAGCAAACTCTAACATGCATATTGTCATGACATATATTGCAAGGAGTGGCACATACTCATAGCACATCATCATCATAAACATCATCACATAATATTCCATGCTCAACCAAACCTTCATGCATAACAAGTAAGCAAATCAATCAAAGCACATAAGTTTATAGTTAAGTATTCTTGCTACCTCTTGTAGATCCTTGTCCTTCCCTTCTAGAAATGGTCTTTCCTTGCCACAAATGTCAAAACCTAAACATTACAATATGATTACCAAATTATAACTCCATTCCAAACAAATTCCAAGTCTAGTTTCAATAAGCTCCCTTTTTCCAAAAATTCCCATTTTGGTTCCAATGCTTCCCATACTTGTTCCTCCACTTTATCCCCACACAAAATCTCATTTTAAGACCATTGGAAGCATCAAAATTATGAAATTTAAATCACTGTTCATGCGAGTGAACAGTAACCGTGAGGAATTTTCAACATTATAACCTTTAATTCCAATGGTTTCCAAGGTACAAAACCTTTCCAATCCTACACAAAATCATCATATAAACTCCATGGAAGCATTAAATCATTGAAATTCCAATTCCTTCTATTATGAACAGTGCATGAACAGTACAAACCGAAATGGTAAAGTCAAGAACATCAACTTACTTCACAACCAAGCATGTAACTAGCTTGTTTAAGCTTGTCTTAGCTATCTATGACCTAAAACTCATATTCCTTTCACATATACGCAAAAATTCCAGCAGCATCTCCCCAAGATTTAAGCCTCAAAAACCACTTAAACTCAAGCACAAACCATAAGAACAAAAGGTAGAAGCAAGGAGGCAACTTACCTTACTTGTTTCTTCAAGATCCTTGCTTCCTCCAAGCTTGAAAAATATTTTGCAAGAGCTTCCTTCCCCTTTCTTGCTCACGGTTTTGGATTGCAAATGAGGGGGTATTTATAGTAAAAGTCTTAGGAAAATTGAAGGCCAAGATCACATTGGGAACTATTTGATCTAATAGTTAAAGGTTTGATCTTGAAATGTCTTTTCTCTTCACACTCATGACCATGACATCATTAGCATGGCCTACTTGGGACACCTAACCTCCTCTTCTTGGCGCCATCTTTGAGCTCTTGTGGGTCCCACCATGTGCAAACCCTAATTCTTTCTTTATTCTCTTTTCTTTTTCTTTTCAAAATCCATAAATTATTCCTTATTGGGCTTGGGCTTCAAGATAACTTTTGATACTTATTGGGCTGGCCTAGGACAAAAATGTTTGGCCTCTTTTCGGTCCAATAGCTATTTGGCACAAATCCCAATGTACTTTCTTTATACCAATATCCTTAAATTATCCTGATCTCAGAATAAATGCTAAACACCTCCTTTAATTGTTCTAACATTTGTAGAAATTCATTCTAATATAAAATGAATTCTCTACAAAGTTTCATAATTTTCTGAGATCCACAAGTCCTGATAAAATTTCATACGTTTCCTTTAACCTTTTATCGGTGTCCTTTTTCACCATAAATTCCATAATAAATTCTACAGGACTCCTTTTTTACTTCTGTCAACTCCATAAATTCTCATATTAATTATAATAATTTACTGTCAAATTTTCTCTGATATCCATTCATTGTGTGAAATGACCAAGATGCCCTCCATTTACATCTGGTTTCCTAGGGCATCACAGTGGCATTTTTGTAATTTTGCACTTTGGCTCTTAGACTTTCTTCCTCTTCCAATTAATCCTTTTCTTTACATAAATATGGCCACATCTTTTCCTAAAAACTTCATATATTTTATTCAACTTGTACATACAAGTAGTACAGAAATTAGGGATGTTACATCATCCATCTCCTTTTGTACCAAATACTATTTTTTTCATAACACTTGAAATATGAAAAACCACAACCTTTAACTTTGAAAATTTTCCAACTCTATAACCATAATTAATTTCAAAAATCTCTACCAAATTTCATATTCTTTTATTCAGCACAACACCCATACTTGAATAATTATTCCAAATATAAATCCAACATCTCACATAATGTAAACATATAATCATCAATTTCTCTATAACCCTTCAATTCCAACAATTAACTCCATTAGCTTTTGGCTCAACTACTCTTCCTTCAAAACTCAAACTGAGCCCACTACACACTTTAAAAAAAATTCTTCCCATAATAAATACCATACCTACATGCATCAGCATAAGCTTATACATATATATATCCAACAGCAGCTTGTATATATATATATCCTCCCCATTTCAAACCATTACCTTACCCAAGTTATCTATATGTATATATATGCATACTAGCAGCAGCATCATCACTTCTTCTTTCTCTCTCTAGTATTTTTTCAACACAACCACAGCAAGCCTATGCATATACATGTACATCATTTATACTCAACCCAAAAACCCAACACCGACAATGCTTTTGTTCCGCTCTTTCTATTTTCCTTCCTGCAGCTCCATATGTATATGTATATATCAAACAGAGTCCAACGCCTTCTTTCTTCTTCACGGTAGCTACAGTACACAGAAATCACTCACACTCACACAGCTCCAAGCGAAGACAGTTTCCCAGCACTACACAACTCAGACATGAACAAACCATGGAAAGGGAGAGATCCATAACTTACCACTCACACACAGCGATCCAAATAGAGAAGCACGTCAGAGATGAGGTTACTATAGTAGAAATGATGAAGCTCCTACGACGATAGAGCGATCGAACTGAATAGAAGGAAATAGAGGAGAGCGTCAACCCCACCAAACTCTAAATGCAGAAGAACAATGGTGTACAACGACAGCAGCACAGCACACTGTGCAGAACCAAATGAATGAAGGAATTTCGTAGCCAAGATCTAAAAAATATAGAATATCACAGAGTCGAAAATAGTCACCACTGACAGTGGAGTAGCCATACACCGGTGATAGCAGCTCGACGACAAAGAATGATAGCAGCTATAGTAGAAACACATCGTGAAGCTTCCCAGCAAATTTCCTCTGCTCTCTCTCATGGTTGTTGTCAGGAAATGAGGAAAGAAGAGGTGATAGAAGTTAAAAATAGACAGGAGGGCAGTTTGGTCATTTCACGTGTCTAAAAAATATAAAATCCCACCTTTGTAATTGCTGGGATTCAAAACAGGGGACCTCATACTCTCACTCTTCTGTCCCCAACCACTCAGCTATCCAATTCCCTTTGTGACAATGTTGTAAGAAATAATATAAATATTAATAAAGTCGTATTATTTATCTATTTTGTAGGGTCATTACATTCTTCCTCTCTTAAGAAATTCGGTCCTCCAAATTTGAAAATATGCTCACCTTTATTCTCAAACAAGTGTGGGTACTTGATCCGTATCTCACTCTCAATTTCCCAAGTAACTTCTTCCTCTGAATGATTACGCCATAACACTTTCACCGAAGGAATATCTTTCGATCTTAACTTTTTACTTGTCTATCAATAATAGTTACTGGATACTCATCATACTACAAGTCTTCATTTACACGAACTTCTTGATATTCCACCACATGAGAGGGATCATATAGATATTTCCGTAGCATCAACACAGGAAACACTAGATGAATTCCAGATAACTCTGGTGGTAGGGCTAATCGATAAGCTATAACACCCACTTTGTCTAAAATCTCAAAGGGACCAATGTACCTTAGACTTAGTTTACCTTTCTTCCCAAATCTCATGACACCTTTCATTGGCTACACCTTTTAAACTACTTTATCTCCAGCCATGAATTCCAATTCTCTATGACGATGATCCACATAAGATTTCTATTGGCTCTGAGCTGTCAATAACCTTTGAATTACTTTCACATTCTCTTTAGCATCCTGACTCAAATCTGGTCCAAATATCTCTCTGTCACCTACTTCAAACCATCTAATTGGAGACCTACACTGTCTTCCATATAATGCTTCAAATAATACCATTTGAATACTTGATTGATAACTATTATTATAGGAAAATTCCACTAACGACAAATGATTATCCCAGCTTCCACCAAAATATATGATTCAGGATCTCAACATATCCTCAACTATTTCGATCGTTCTCTCGGATTGCTCATCAGTTTGAGGAAGAAAAGTAGTACTTAGATTCAATCAAGTTCCCAATGCATTTTGAAATGACTCCCAAAATTGAAAAGTGAATTGGGGCCCTCTTTCTGAAATGATAGACACTGGAACTCCGTGCAAACGTAAAATCTCAGCAATATAAATCTCGGCATATATAGCCGCACTGTAAGTCATTTTTACTGGAAGAAAATGAGCTGACTTAGTGAACCTGTCAACAATCTCCCAGATAGAGTCAAAACCTCTAACAGTACGGGGCAAGCCAACAATGAAATCCATTGTTATGTTTTCCCATTTCTACTCAGGTATTTCCAATCGTTGTAATGGTCCTGCAGGTTTCTGATGCTCCGCTTTAACTTGTTGACACACCAAACAACGTGCAACAAAGTTTACCACATCATTTTTCATACCATGCCACCAATACAACTGCTTCAAATCTTGATACATCTTAGTTATTCCAGGGTGAATAGTATAAGCAGCATGATGAGTTTCTTCCAAAATTTGCTTTCTCAAATCTTAAACTTGAGGCACGCAAATCCTGTAATTGTACCTCAGAACACCTTCATGGTCAATCACAAATTCTGTATTAATTCCTTCTTTGACCAAATCCCGCAACTTGCATAATCTCGGATCAGAGTACTGAGTCTCCTTAATTTGTTCATTTAAAGAAGAATTAGCCTATAAATGAGCTAAAAATGCTCCTCTAACAACAATTTCAAATATGACTCCCTCTTACTCAACTTTATGAATTTCCTGCACCAGCGGTCTTCTTTCAATATTTATATGTGCCAAGCTACCCATAGACTTTCTACTTAAAGCATCAGCCACCATATTCGCTTTGCCCGGATAATACAGAATTGTTCAATCATAATCCTTTAGCAATTCCATCTATCTTCTCTGTCTGAGATTCAGATCCTTCTACTCAATAATGTACTTGAGACTTTTATGATCAGTGAAAATCTCACAAGTTTCACCATACAGATAATGTCTCCAGATCTTTAGAGCAAACACAACTGTGGCCATTTCCAAATCATGCATTGGATAATTTTGCTCATGCTTCTTAAGCTTTCTAGAGGCATAAGCAATTACTTGCCCATTCTGCATTAATACATAGCCTAAAATAATTTGAGAGGCATCACAATACACTGTGTATCCCCTAACTCATGAAGGTAAGCTTAAAACTGGAGTGAAAGTCAAAGTTTCCTTCAACTACTAAAAACTTCCCACACATTTATCATCCCAAACAAATTTCACATTCTTCTCAGTTAACCTTGTCAACGGAGCAACTATTCTTGAAAAATCCTTCACGAAACGGCTATAATATCCTACGAGGCCCAACAAACTGTGAATCTCAGTGACTGTTACAAGTCGTGGCCAACTTTTGATTGCCTCAGCCTTGCTAGGATCAACTTGAATATCGTCTTTCGACACCACATGCCCTAAGAAAGTGACCTCATTCAACCAGAATTCATATTTAGAAAACTTAGCATAAAGCTGTTGCTCTCTCAACTTTTGTAACACTAACCGTAAATGATGATCATGCTCCTCCGTACTCTTGGAGTAGACCAAGATATCATCAATAAATACGATTACAAACTTGTCAAGAAATGATTTAAATACTAGATTCATTAGGTCCATGAACACTGTAGGAGTATTTGTCAACCCAAAAGATATTACTAAAAATTTATAATGACCATACCGAGTTCTAAATGTTGTCTTTAGAATATCTTCCTTCTTGATCTTTAATTGATGATACCCTGATCGTAGGTCTACCTTTGAAAAATATTGTTCTCCTTGCAACTGGTCAAAAAGATCATCAATGCGCGGCAACAGGTACTTATTCTTTATGGTCACTTTATTAAGCTATCAGTAATCAATGCACAACCTCAAAGACCCATCTTTATTTTTCACAAACAATACTGGTGTACCCCACGAAAAAGTGCTGGGTCGAATGAACCCCTTATCTAACAGTTCTTACAACTGAGTCTTCAACTCCCTTAACTCTGAGGGTGCCATCCTATAAGGCGGAATAGACATTGTCTGTATATAAGGAATAACATCAATAGCAAATTCTATCTCTCTATCTGGAGGTAAACTAGGCAATTCCTCCGGAAAGATATCAAGATAATTTTTGAACAACTGGAATTTGATCTAAGCTGACAATAGGCTTATTAACATATTTTACTACAGCCAAAAATCCCTGACAACCCTTTATCAATAATCGTTGGGCTTTTAAAGCAGAGATCAAGTTAGTTGGCCTCTCTACTTTATTCCCTTGAAATACAAAAGGAGTTTTACCTAGAATATTAAATTTCACCACTTTTGAGTGGCAATCAACAATAGCGTAACAAGAGGCTAACCAATCCATGCCTAATATCACATCAAAATCAATCATGTCAAGAATCATTAAATTAACAAGACTTTCGCTTCCCTCAAAAGACACTTTACAAGATTTATACACCTGCGAGATTGACAAAGATTCCCCGACTGGGGTAGCAACTGAAAAAAGACAATCAAGTTTGGCAAAATCTTTACCTAACCTTTTTTTAAAATATACTGAAACATAAGAATATTTTGAGCCAAGGTCAAACAATGCATAAGCTTTTTGAGAACATATAGTGATAATACCTGTAACCACAGCATTAGAGGCCTGAGCATCTTACCTCATTATCGCATACACCCTTGCTTGGCCTTGCCCTAAAGAAGGTTATTCCCTCTTTCCTAAAGGTCTTCTTGAAGTACCTCTACCTATCGAGGTAGAAGTTGCTCTAATAGATGGGGCCACAAAAGTAGCAGGGCCGGTAGAAGGTTGAGCTGATCCATAACTCAAAGTTGGCTAAGCAAATAGACACTATCTCTTTATATGACCCAGTTGTCTACACCCATAACAAACACCTGAGGCCTTACAACAGACTCCTGAATGATAATTCCCACAAATAGCACAAGGAGACCTGGAATAATTAGACTGGCTCACAGCAGGTTGAGGTTTAGAACCTCCAAATTTAGGTCTTGGATCTGAAGCGCCTACTGAGGGTCCATAAGATCTAGGTACTGGTTGCATAGCAAATGATTGAGACTAGCCCTGAGAGCAATTCCCTTTAAATCAAGACCCCTAGAATCTTCTACTCCCTATCTTTTGCTTCTTAGAAACCCCTTCTTCTTCAATGTGCCTCAGCTCAATTCTTAAAGCACAATCAACTACATCAGTATAAGAAGCAAAATGATTCAACATAGGGGCCATAGTATCATGTATATATATTGATAACCCCTGAATGAATATACTAATCCTATCCTTCTCTGAAGGAATCAATGTAGATGCATAAGAAGAAAGCTCTATAAACTTCCTATCATACTCAGCCACTGTTATTTCTAAAGTACATTTCAGTAATAAGAACTCTTTAATTCTGCATCTTTTCTACTTTGGGGAAGATAGCGTTTAAGAAAGATATCCTTGAAGTCAGCCCACGATAATGATGGCACTTTATCTCCCTGCAAAATAGGCTTATCTTGCTCCAGGCATTAGCTACCCCTTCTAACTGAAATAAAGCAAATTCCACATACTGAGCATTAGGGCATCTCAGATCTATGCACCTCTTCTCGATACCTTCCAGAAATTCCATAGGTTCCTCTCGAGAATCAAAACCACATAACTTAGGAGGATCCAACTTAATGAATTCTAATAGCTTAATTACAATATTATCCTCTTCACTTACATAGGGTGTCTCTTCTCGAGTCTCCTGCCTAGATGATGTAGAGATTTTAAGGGATTATAGATTAGATGGTTCAGCTACTGATAGAATCTCTTGAAGAGGTCTAAAGGGTTGACCTCCCTTAGTTCTAGCTCTCCTACGACCTTGTCCTCTTCCTCTAGGGGCAAATCACTTTGCTGAGTAGAGCCTTTATCCGAAGCCCTATCACTCCTAAAGCTTCTTCTAGCTGGTAGATGTCTAGGCTGCATGTATCTATACATAAAAGGCACAAAAATATTTAATTCCCCGTGAAAATATACTTATAGTACCATAAGAAAAGAAAACACCCTTTTTAACTTCCTAAAAGACCTTCAATGATGCCTCAATTATAATTATGCCCAGGTTCATAATGACAATTGAGACCCCACTAAAGCATCCCTGCCCCCACTTAGCTATAGGGGACTTTTGCTTTGAAACCAAATTGTCATGCCCTTTAATTTGGGCTGTGATCGGCACATAATATGAATGAAATCATATTCCTAAGGCCTTAAAACTTATATAAAACATTTAAGATAATAATCGTAATTTATCTTTCCATTTAAATCAAAAAGGCAACTCATTTGTAGGGATTTCAGCAGGATTATTTTTGCATAACAAACCTTCCAAAAATCCTACAATAGACTACAAATGTTCCAAATCACATACAGACATTTTTTAAAATATCTAGAAACTTAGCTATAGACTAGGTGGAGCATCTAACTTTCAGTAAAATAATACATGTGTTCCAAAAATTTTTAATTATATTATAAGATATGCTAAAAATACTATTTCGGATTGATAATGAGGCTCTTCATTGCTTAGCTGGAGGAATAGAGTCTACCACACTATCTGAAGCCAAAATCTACCGGTGAATAACTTCCCAAAAATATAATTTAAAGTGCGAAAAGAAACAATTTCAACATGTTTAAATGCAAATATTCCAGTAAAAAGTTTTATTTCAGGAAATCCATTTAAAACAATAATTTCAAAACAATCTTTTTTCTGTAGGACTTCAACAAAACGAAAACAAGTATGCACACACAGTCCATGAATGTAACTAACCAATCCGGCGCAGCTTGAAGCCACGAAAATAGGCGTGGACACACAGTCCACGAGGGTAACTAACCAATGGTAGCATGAGGCCATGAAAACAAGTGCAGGTATGAGACCCACGAATAATAGGTGCAGGTACAAGACTTACGAGGAACAGGCACGAGAATAAATCCCACGAATAATGGACGTGAGTACGAGACCCACGAATATCCATCAAGCTCAGGTTTAGCCATAGTGCACCAAGGATTAACAGTACTGCTGTTAGTAACCAGCCTTTTGTATTCAATCCTCTCAAAAATCGATTTTCAAGCATGCATGGGTCAATTTGACATTAAATAAGAATAAGATCTTTCACTATTGAAATCTCAGAAAGAATATTCTATAATCAAAAACCCCATCATGAAAATCATTGCACAATATTTCCTTTGAAATTCTCATGCATTCAACTTTGTAACAATAAAGTGTGCAAAACATTTAAGTAATAATCATTGTTATTTCAACTAAACATCCATATATCAATCAATGACTACATAATTTCCATAAATATACTTTTAGCAAATCATACTCAAAAATTGATGCTTAAAATAAAATGTGTATCAAATAGCAAGATATTATCAAAATTATTATTATCATGGAGCGTTATTCACTCACCTGTAATACTCCAATATAGCTTACTCTTGCCCTATCCTTCAGAACATTATTCTCTCTTTATTTTCCTAAATTTTCTGAAAGTAAAACATTCCATCAATAAATATCATCCATCTCCTTTTGAAACATCCTTCCTTAGACCCCTCAGAGTACACTTGCGGAAGCGATATTAGCTCGATTATATCTTAACTTAAGCCCAGAAATTAACATTTCACTCTTAAGTTTCTTATTCTGGACCTTTACCTTGAGAGCTGATTTATCTCATTCTACACATCCAAATGAGGCTTATTACCTATCCACGTAAAGCCCCAGATGTGTGCTACTGGTTCACCAAATTTCGTGGCCAAATTTCTTTATGTACTAAGTCAAACTGAGGTCAAAACACTACTACCTCAAGACCTGCGAATTTCTCTCTCATAATTTCTCATACACAAATTGAATATGCCAAACAATATTTATTATTAAATAATAAATTGTTATACAACAGGGCATGCACAAAATCCTTATATCTCTATTACACTTTTCCTGCTTGAAATCTGGCAGCATAACTACTAGGCTTCATCTTTACAAATAACTGATCTTGTACTGATTCGGTAATTCCCGTGAGAACTACCATTCTACGTAAGTACCCAGGAAAGACTAGATGAACCGGCTAGGTCCACTCACTTCCAGACTCCTTAGACAGTACCTACATACACAGTACGTATCATCTCCTTCCTTCATAACTGATATTTTACCATAATTTTGGCAGCATAACGGCATCTCTTAGCATTCTTAAAATTCACTTTGACATAACTTCCCTGTAATGGGTTATATATAGGGAATGAGATTCGGGGGAATCTCAGTAGTAATAACCATAACAATATATGTAATGCAGAGTGACAGTGCTTGCTTGTGATTGTGTATAGATAAGTATGCCGCGTGCTTCCATACTCAATAATAACATATGATTATAGCATTATGTAGTAGAGCTTCAGACATAACATATAAGACAACAATCCAACCAAACAATAGCACATCACATCACAAAGCCATTACATAAAAGCTAGGATTAGTTACTACCTTACTAGCTTAGCAGAACTCTATTATCTCTATATTGCTCCCAACTCCGCCAGAACTTCCTTCCTTCTTTCTTTCTCTCACTTTCTCTCTCTAGAACTCACTTCTCTCTCTAAATTGGCTCTTGGCCGTGAATGAGAAGGCAAGGGGGAGGGGGTATTTATAGTTTTCATGGAAGTCATTTCTGTAATTCTCAAGAACTTTGATCTTGTGGCCACCGATTTTCCTAGAATTTCCTATTTTCTTTAATCCAACTTATTGTATCATCATGGTGATGTCATCTTGATGACTCATCATGATGACTCATGGCCTTTCATAATTACCTGCTGACTCAACATGCTGACTCAGTGTTTCCAGAGAATTCTAGAGTCTTGCACCGGAATACACGGCTGAGATCGTGCAACGTGTCCTCAGTTTATCTTCTCCCTCTAGGTTGGCCCCATGTGGCGTCTTGATGGCACCTTTCATGCCATCCCATGACTTCCAGATAAGTCCAAAGCTTTATCTGATAAATCCCCCAATTACCACTTCGACCAGGTAACTTTACTTTATGAAAACAACACTAAAATAATATTTTAATGCTACTTTTACTCACATATTCCTTGGGCTACGTTTTTGGACTCTGGGAATGCTATCTTAGGTATCTGATCAAGCTCAAGTACTCTAATGGCTCGATTCCCAAGAAATATCCCTTGGCAAATTACCAAAATGCCCTTGGTCCTCTTTATTTACTTTAATAAATCTAGGGGCATTATTGTCTTTTCAAATCTTACAAGAGTATTCTCTGACCCTGGTCAACTATCCAGATAACCTTTTTTGACTGACTAACCTTAGTCAAATGACCAAAATACCCTTTACTCATTCTTTTCCTATTTTATAACATAAGGGCATTTTCGTCATTTTGCACATTTTCAGCACATTTCTGGACACCGGCCCCTTTTATCCAATGAACTGATATCCTGGGTCTGGGCCTCCCTTGGTGTCACTATGGGCATCTGCGTTATGTCATCTGGGCTCATTTAGTCTTAATTTTAATACCGATAAATCTCCCAATCGGATACCGGGAGGTCACAAACTCCTGTCCAAATTTACTAATTTATGAATAACTTTTTCTACATACCTCCTTTCGGTATTTTGTCAGTTCCCTGACATCCGTCTCTACAGGACGCATCTTCCTATACTTTTTCACTCATATATGAGGTCTAGGATATCCGATAAGAATTTTTTATACTTTAGACTATCAGAGAAATTTCAGCTATCTACAGCTCCGATAAAATTCCTGTATTAAGCCAGATTAACCAGCATCATTTTCTCTATCTACTAGTGAAGTTTGGGACTGAAATGCTTCTGGGCAATTCTAAGCCACTTTTGGCTCAACTTTCCATAATTACCATTTTACCCCTGGAAACTTTTCTTCTTTTCACTTAAGTCCCTCAACTTTTCATAATTCTTACATACTCATAGAGACCTCATATGCATATTTCACAGTTCAGTGAAATGATCAGCATAATTTTCTCTATTTTTTGGTAAAATATGGTACTCATCGGCTACCAGCCCGATCTTTCCCATAATTACGATTATGCCCCTGCATTCTCTTTTTGACATCTTTTCTTATCCTTTATCTTAAGTTCTCGAAATTCTCTTTCAACAACTCATCCCTTGAACTCTTCGGGAGTCATTGTTAATTGAAAGGCTCGACAACCTGCCCATATCAGGTTATCCTACTCAGGAGCCAGCCCATATCTAGCTACCTGCAAAATTCCTAAGCTTAAGACTTAGGATATTCCTTACATTCCTCTTTTTGAACCTAGGTGAACTGTCCCTATTTTATAGGTCAAAGACTTAACTCATCTTTAAATCCTGAGGGACTTAGCTCATCCCTCGAATTCCTACAAAATATAGGTAAGTGATCTACCCATATCAGATTACTATCCTGGGACTATGGGTTTAATAGCCTGCCCATATCAGACTACCTCCCAGTTCTCCTAGACCCAAAAATCAGGATGTTACACCTTTTGTACCAAATATTATTTTCTTCATAACACTTGAAATATGAAAAACCACAACCTTTAACTTTGAAAATTTTCCAACTCTATAACCATAATTAATTTCAAAAATCTCTACCAAATTTCATATTCTTTCATTCAGCACAACATCCATACTTGAATAATTATTCCAAATATAAATCCAATATCTCACATCATGTAAACATATAATCATCAATTTCTCTATACCCTTCAATTCCAACAATTAACTCCATTAGCTTTTGGCTCACCTACTCTTCCTTCAAAACTCAAACTGAGCCCACTGCACACTTTAAAAAAAATTCTTCCCATAATAAATACCATACCTACAGCAGCTTGTATATATATCCTTCCCATTTCAAATCATTACCTTACCCAATTCATCTATATGTATATATATATGAATACTAGCAGCAACGTCATCACTTCTTCTTTCTCTTGTTTTTTAACACAACCACAACAAGCCTATGCATATACATGTACATCATTTCTACTCAACCCAAAAACCCAATACCGACAACGCTTCTATTCCTAACCATTAAGCTATCCAATTCCCTTTATGACAATGCTACAAGAAATAATATACATATTAATAAAGTGGTATTATTTATCTATTTTGTAGGGTCATTACAGTATCACTCACCATTCCTTAAGCACGATTCAAGCTAAGTTTAGGGGCTGGTGTGGATATGTGAATAGTTTAATTTAGGGTACCTATTTTGGTGTATGATAATAATGTACTTTATATGTATAACTAGCATGTGTGTGATATATGGATGCTATGTACAAATATGATGATGACATGGGATATAAGCTTTTGTTGTGATAAGAATGATATAACAGCTTGTTATATATGTGATTTTGTTCCTTCTATCCGTTTTAAGTATAGCAAGTAAATAAAGATAGTTACGACTCGTTGAAATCAAAGACCCCAAACTAAGGTACCCCATAATTAGGGGACTAGCAATCAGAACTAAGTTCCACTTCAGGCTATTTTAGCTAGGTTAGATCAACAACAACAAATCATGGATGAAGATTCAGGCAACTTAAGCTCGCCAAGATTAAGAGTGAGATGTCGTAATTGCTGCAGCAATCCAGATGTAGTTGCCAATCTGTAATTGCTCGAGAAAGAAGCGGCGCTAGAAATTAAAGTAGAACTTGAGCCCAAACAGTAGGAGCTAGAACCACAGTTAGGTCAAGGATAGACAAGGACTGGTACCACTGACAACAAGGGTCTATAGTAGAGCAATATGGTATTTAGACCTAGATTGCTAGGTTCTGTAAGCAAAATCCCCCAGAATTTAAAGGGACGTTTGGCGTTCAAGAGGTGAAAGATTGGATTAATCACATGGAGAAAATTTTCAAGGTACTAGATTGTCCCTTTAAAAGAAAGGCACAGATAGACATTTACAAGCTAGAGAAGTATAGGGATAGGTGGTGGAGAAACACAAAGCTTATGCTACAAGCTAGGAACACCCCTCTAACCTGGGAAGTTTTTCTTGAGCAATTTTATGAGAAGTACTTCCCGCAGTCTGTTAGGGACGAACGTGAGGTAGAGTTCCTCATGTTAAGACTGGGAGAGCAAAAACATTTTGATGATTATCTTGCTAAATTCATACCAAATGAACAGAAATCATAAATTTTAAAAATTCCATATTTTGCAAATGAGCTTCAATAGTAATATAAGTGGTTATAATTCCTGCTGATTGGTTTCTAAGGCTTTCGAATGTAAGGTGTGACAACTACCGACTGTCAATCGAGAAGATAAAGTAAGTTAACATCGACTGTAAGTTAAGAGAAGAGAGAGGCAACAGAGCTAAGAAGATAGCTACTGAGAAATAGAATAGAGGTGAAGATAGGGGTTAGAGAAATTTAGAAGGTAAAGATAAGAGAAGTTGCACATATCAGAGAAATGGTAAATATATGAGAGAAGAGAGAGTAAAGGAATGCTAGAAGAGAGGAGTGTCGGCCAAGAGGAGAGAGTAGCAAAAAAAGGAATAAAATAGTCATTACACAGCCTAAAATCACTAAACCCCACTCAAAAGCTATTTCCATAAACTTATCTGAAACCATGATTTTGGACCCCCAAAATCATGGTTTAGTCCAGAAGTCCAAAACTATAGTTTTATCCATAAGCACTTCTGAACATAAATGGCTGTTTGGGTGCTTTTGGTTTGGGCCCAAAAACACTTTTAGGATGGTTAACTAAATAGGCACTATATACTATTTAATATATTTAAATTAGTTAATTAGTTTTTAAATTCCTTAATCTATCTAAAACAAATCAACTAACTCTTATATTAAGGACCATAAGAACACGTCATAAGAAGATCATCATTAATTAAGGGTGTGTTTAGATTAGCTTTTGGAGAATAGATTTTTGGAAGAATAGATTTTGGAAAGAATAGATTTTGGGAATAGAGATATTTGGATGATTAGTAGTAGAATTACTTTTTATATTGGTAAATTACCAAAAATGGTATGATTTGATTAAAAGTAAGAGAGAGGAAAGATAGTAGAGAAGAAAGAGGAGAGAGAAGAGTGGAGAAGAGAGATAAAAGAAGAGAGAGGAGAGAGGGTGTAAGAAAAAGTAGGGGTAAAATAGTAATTGGATAGTCTATAACCTAGGTTTCAAACTAAAAGCTGCTTTCAGGAGCTTATTCAAAACCTAGGTTTGAAACCAAGGTTTTGCCTAAAATCAATTTTCAACAAAAATTGTTGTTTGTGTAAAAATTTTCCAAACCGAGGTTTTGACCAAAATTAATTTTCTAACCTAACATCCAAACACACACTAAATCAACCCAAAGAATAAGTATTGTCATCAGAACTGTAATAAATCATTTTATTTTTTTAATTGTGTAAAGACATAACTTCCCTTGTGAAATAAAAAAATAGTAAAGAACAAATGGGACTTGGCACGCTCTGGTGTAAAAAGAAGAGGAGAAAGCATGACGAGGAAGACAGCGTACGATGGCCCGTATAGTGTGTTCGCAGCTGGGTTTTCTCATCATCTTGGCTGGACATTGAGGAAGAATTATTGTATATGTCATCTTTTCTGACTATGATATGAGAACATAAAGTCCGTTGCTATCAAACCTAGTGAAGTGGTTACCTCGTCATCGTCCTGCTACATATGATAGTGTGTGGTTGAAGTGTGAGGTATAAAAGGTGACCCACGTAAATATTGACACTGTGTTCGTAGCATGACTTTTTAATCATTTGAGTTGTAGGTTAACTGTGTTTATTTAGGGTTTTAAAAGTTATGTTCAATTTGCAGGAATTTGTCTTGTGTTTACTTGAGTATAGTAAGAAAACATAAATAATAGAAAGGTTCCTGTAAAGTGTGAATGACAGATCATGATCTGATATGCGAGGGCAAGACGAGTTGTTATTATAGTAGCGATAGTTGTTAATATAGGTGCTTGAGTTATTAATATTATATGTCTAGTACAGGTTGTCATTACTGAAGTGTGAGGTATAAAAGGTGAACCACGTAAATATAGACATTGTGTTCGTAGCATGACTTTTTTATCATTTGAGTTGTGGGTTAACTATGTTTATTTAGGGTTTTAAAAGTTATGTTTGGTTTGTAGGAATTTGTGTCGTGTTTACTTGAGTGTGGTAAGAAAATATGAACATTAGAAAGGTTCCTATAAAGTTTGAATGACAGATCATGATCTGATATGCGAGGGCAAGATGAGTTGTTATTATAGTACTCGATAGTTGTTAATATAAGTGCTTGAGTTGTTAATATTATATGTCTAGTGCAGGTTGTCATTCCTGATGGCGAGTTCATCTGGAAAGCGTCTATTCTATTATGTTCATATAGGGGACAGTTTGAAAATAATGGAGAATGTCATACATATGTTAGGGTCATGTAAGAACAATATCCATAAATGAAGGCACACCATATGATGAATTCAAAATATTAGTAGCATCACTTGTTGGGAAAGGAAATGATAAAATTGTGATAAAATTTACTATTATATTTGATCGACACACATTTATTGACATGTTTAATGATGAAGGAATTGAGCATTTAATAATGTTCAATGGAGAAAGTGGCCATGTGTATGTAACATCCCAATTTTTGGGTCTAGTTCACCTAGGTTCAAAATGATGAATGTGAGGAATATCCTAAGTCTTAAGCCTAGGAATTCTGCAGGTAGCTTGATATGGGTTGGCTCCTGTGTAAGATAACCTGATATGGGCGGGTTGTCGAGCTTTTCAATTAACGATGACTCCCGAAGAGTTTAAGGGATGAGTTATTGAAAGAGAATTTCTAGAACTTAAGATAAAGGATGAGAAAATGAGCAATGAGGCCAGAAAGAGAATGTAGGGGCAAAATCGTAATTATGGGAAAGATCGGGCTGGTAGCCGATGAGTACCATATTTTGCCAGAAAATAGAGAAAATTATGCTGATCATTTCACTGAACTATGAAATGTGCATACGAGGTCTCTATGAGTATGAAAGAATTATGGAAAGTTTAAGGACAAAAAGGTGGGGTCCTTAAGTGTAATTTTAGCCAAATAAAAAGGGACTTAAATGAAAAGAAGAAAAGTTCCTTGGGGCTAAAGTGTAATTAAAGAAAGTCAGGCCGGAAGTGGTTTGGACTGTCCGACGGCATTTCAGTCCCAGATTTCACCGGTAGAGAGAGCAAGGGACGCTCGGTAATCTGGCTTAATACAGGAATTTTTGAAGACTCCAGATAGCCAGAAATGGACTGATCGTCCAAAAGTTATAAAAATTCATACCGGATATCCTAGATTTCAGATCTAGGTGAGAAAATACAGGATGATGCGTCTTTATGGGGCGGATGTCAAGAAACTGACAGAATACCGATAGGAGGCCTGTAGAAAAAGTTATTCGCAAATTAGAAAATCCAGACGGGAGTGTGAGGCCTTCGGGTATCCGATAGGGAGATTTATCGGTATTTGAAAAGGGACTGAATGAGTTCGGATGACCTCGGTCAGATGACTGATATGACTCACAGGGATGCCTGAACACCGCAGGCCAGTGTATCGGACAGAAGGAGCCGGTGTCCAGATATGTGTATAAACGGTGAATAATAGATAAAATATTCAATAATTATTAAAAGGGGAAGATTCCTCGTAATGCGTGCCATGAAGGTAATGGACCCTGAGAGGCCCAATAATGGCGCCAACAAGGCCCAGTAAGACACTTGGACTGATAGGTGGGCCAGTGTCCGGCAGAACCCCGGAAAAGTGCAAAATTACGAAAATGCCCCTGTGTTGTACTAAAGGGGTAGTAGATGTATGAGGGCATTTTGGTCATTCTGGACAGGCCCAGGAGCCAAGGCACATACAGATAAAGTTACTTAGAGTCAGTATATGCCCTGACAGAGTATAGAAGGGTGTAAAATGACGATTTTACCCTTAGGGTTAAAATAGTGCAAGAAAGGGCACCCAGGGGTATTTTGGTAATTTGCCAAGGGATGTTTCTTGGGAATCGAGCCATCAGAGTACTTGGGCTTGATCAGGATCCAAGACAACATTCCCAGAGCCCAAAAACGTAGGCCCAGTGATATGTGAGAAAAAGTGGCATTAAAATACTATTTTAATGCTGTTTCAATAAAGTAAAGTTACTCGGTCGGCACGATAACCGAGGAGGTGATCAGATAAAGTCTGGGACTTATCTGGATAGCATTGGAAGGCGTGAAAGGTACCTTCTAGATGCCACATGGCGCAATCTTAGAGGCAGAAGAAAAGTTGAGGACACGTATTACGGTGCAAGACTCTGGACCGGTACTGGATTGGACTGAACTGCTGAGTCAGTTGATGAGGTGTCCAGGAATTGTGACATGTGAAGAATGTGGCGATGAGGTGTCCCGGTGAGGTGTCCTGGATGATGTCATGCATGATGCAGTAAAAAGGAATAAAGAAAAATAGGAAAATCCGGGAAAAACCAGGACCACATGTTCAGATGGCTTCAAAATTACAGAAATGACATCCATTAAAGCTATAAATACCCCCTTCCCCTCCCATTTTATGCATCCCACATTTTTGGCAAGAAAAGAGAGAGAAAGAAGAGAGAGAAGGAGAAAGAAAGAAAGGAAGGAAGTTCTGGTGGAGTTGGAAGCAGTATAGAAGTTCTGGAGTTCTGCTTTTGAGGTAGTAACTAATCTTAGCTCTTATGTAATGTCTTTGTGATTGGTTGTGCTATTGTTTGGTTGGATTGTTGTCTTATATGTTATGCTTGAAGCTCTATTACAATGCTATGATCATATGTTATTGAATATGGAAGCACGCAGCATACTTATCTGTACACAATCACAAGCAAGCACCGTCACTCTGCATTACATATATTGTTATGATTATTACTACTGAGATTCCCCCGAATCTCATTCCCATATATTACATTACAGGGAGGTTCTGTCAAAATAAAATCTGGAAATTTTAAGAGACGCCGTTAGGCTGCCGAAATTCTGGCAACGAAGAAGGAACAAAGAAAGGAACTGATACGTACTGTGTACGTAGGTGCTGTCTAAGGAGGCTGGAAGTGAGTGGACCTAGCCGGTTCATCCAGTCTTTCCTGGGTACTTACGTAGAATGGTAGCTCCTACGGGAATTACCGAATCGGTACAAGATCGGTTACTTTCTATAGAAGAAATGTAGCGGTTGTGCTGCCGGATTTTAGACAGGAGAAGATGTAATAGAAATATGAGAATTTGCTGTATGCCTTATTGTATGACATTTTATTATTTAATAATAAATGTTGTTTGGCATGTTCAATTTGTGAATGGGGAATTAAGGGAGAAATTCGTAGGTCTTGAGGTAGCAGTGTTCTGACCTCAGTTTGACCTAGTAAACGGAGGAGTTTGACTATGAAATTTGGTGAGCCAGTAGTACACATCTGGGGCATTCCGTGGATAGGTAATAAGCCTTATTTGGATGTGTAGAACGAGATAAATTAATTTTCAAATTAAAGGTCCAGAATAAGGAACTTAAGAGTGAAATTTTGAATTTCTGGGCTTAAGTTAAGATATATCAAGCTAATATCGCTTCCGTAAGTGTACTCTGAGGAGTCTAAGGAAGGATGTTTCAGTGTACATAGGAGAGAAAGTAAATAATGAGTGCACATAACTTGGTATAGATAATCTAATGGAGGATCAATATGTGTAAGTAATATGCTGTGCTGATTTCAAAATGTTGTCCTCTATAATTTGTAATATAAGTTGTTATATTGTATATAGATGGATGTCATCTCATTGGTCCATACAAGGGAACAATACTTACAGCCAATACATATGACGCAGATAATGAATTAGTTTCGTTGGCATATGCTATTGTCAGTGATGAGATGAATGATGAGTGGACTTTGTTTCTTCAAAACGTTAAAGAGATCACAGGATCCTTGGAGATCATAATTGTGTCAGACCAGAATAATGTAATCATAACTGTTGTTCAAACTATTTTTTCAGTGCTAGACATGCTTATTGCTACTAGCATATAAAATAAAACTATAGTGTTACTTTCCTCAAAATCATAAGAGGTAGGGAACGAGCATCAGGGGTCGAAAGGAGGAAGCACTTAACCTACTTGATGGAATTGTATATGCAAGCTTGAGGGAGATTTTAATGTCACAATGGGGAAGCTACAAGCCTTTTGTCCACAACTGGAGCAATGTCTTGAGACCCAAGGGGACGTACAATGATGGGCTATGAAACATCCTCCCTTAGACTCCTCAGAGTACACTTACGGAAGCGATTTCAGCTTGATTATATCTTAACTTAAGCCCAGAAATTCAAAATCTCACTCTTAAATTCCTTATTCTGGACCTTTAATTTGAAAATTAATTAATCTCACTCTACACATCCAAATGAGGCTTATTACCTATCCACGTAATGCCCCAGATGTGTACTATCGGCTCACCAAATCTCGCAGCCAAACTCCTTCGTTTACTAGGTCAAACTGAGGCCAGAACACTGCTACCTTAGGACCTACGAATTTCTCCCTTAATTCACCATACATAAATTGAATATGCCAAACAATACTTATCATTGAATAACATAATGTCATACAGCATGGCATACATAACAAGACATATACATAATCTTGCTATCTCTATTACATCTCTTTCTGCCTAAACTCCGGCAGCATAACCGCTACGCTTCATCTGTATAAAGAACTGAACTGTACTGATTCGGTAATCCCCTCGTGAGAACTACCATTCTACGTAGTACCCAAGAAAGACTAGATGAACCGGCTAGGTCCACTCACTTCTAGCCTCCTTAGACAGCACTACATACACAGTACTTATCATATACTGATGTTCAGTCTTTACTTCGGCAGCATAACGGCGTCTCATAGGATTCTCAAAATCCACTTCAGTATAACCTCCCTGTAATGGGTTATGGATGGGGGATGAGATTCGGGGGAATCTCAGTAGCAACAATCATAACAATGTATGTAATGCAGTGTGATAGTGCTTGCTTGTGATTATGTACAGATAGGTATGCTGCGTGCTTCCATACTCAATAACATATGATCATAGCATTGCAGTAGAGCTTCAAGCATAACATATAAGACAACAATCCAACCAAACAATAGCACAACAAATCACAAAGCCATTACATAAAAGCTAGGATTAGTAACTACCTCAAAAGCAGAACTCCATAACTTCTATACTGCTTCCAACTCCACCAGAATCTCCTAACCCCTCATACAGCAATCTCATCACTGAGTTAAGACAGATTTATTATCTTACTAATTATTTCTCATGACTCGTTACAATAATCAAATTCTCTAGATCAGAAAGGAACTCTTCATTACCTCTTTATCCACATCTAGGCATATAGTTCCTTACAGCTCAGTCGCCCTTACAGCTATGGTTCCTCTTAACCATTCTTAGGGTCGACCTCAGGGAAATTGGAGACTCTGTCTGTGGTAGCAAACACCTTTCCGAGGGATGTCAGCATTCGTAGGCAACTCTCGCCAAGTGGCCTTTCTCTCACCACTGTATTACCCTGCTCGACACTCCTATGTGCCATGGTTCACCACTTTGACATCTCTGCTCTCCAACCTGATCTTCACCTTGATCAGACCCCTGCCTGAACTATTGCTTCTTTCTCTTGCTATTGGCTTCACAACTTGAGCTACCTCCCAGAGTACTCTTAGCCAATGCTTCCCTACCTCTTTCTCTTGATCCTAGCGAACTTCAGTCGCATGGATCTCATTCATCATCTCTTATTATCACTTCTGTTCTCTAGGGTACTCTTCCCTAGGTCTACTACTTCTCTGTGATGGAATCCCTCTACTTAGGGAACATCAGCCCATCACGCCTTAGGCCATGTCCTAGGATCATTCCTAGACAAATCTCATTCTAGCTATCTCATCAAACTTTGCACCTTTTCAATACTATCTGCTCTCATTCTTATGGACAACTTACTGCACTTATAAGCAGTATCCATGTCTTTCATATCTTACCCCATCTTGACGTAATTTTGGGGTCTACTTTATCTCACTTTCTCATTTAAGAGCTTTACCTCCACTGGGCTTTTCTAAACCTCTATGTACTCTAGGGAAATAACCTTTCTAAATCAGAGTATCACTAAGCCAGAACCTTTTGTTCTGTGCTAGAATCTTATGCTCGGAGCCAGAATCCTTTCTGGTCTATGCCAGAACCTATTGCTCTGATACCAAAATGAAACATCCTCCCTTAGACTCCTCAGAGTACACTTACGGAAGCGATATTAGCCTGATTATATCTTAACTTAAGCCCAGAAATTCAAAATTTTACTCTTAAGTTCCTTATTCTGGACTTTTAATTTGAAAACTGCTTAATCTCATTCTACACATCCAAACAAGTCTTATTACCTATCCACGGAATGCCCCAGATGTGTACTACTGGCTCACCAAATTTCATAGCCAAACTCCTCCGTTTACTGGGTCAAACTGAGGTCAAAATACTGCCTCAGGACCTGCGAATTTCTCCCTTAATTCGTCATCCACAAATTGAACATGCCAAACAATATTTATTATCAAATAATAAAATGTCATACAACAAATCATACACCAAATTCTCTTATTTCTATTACATCTCTTCCTGTCTAAAATTCGGCAGCACAACCGCTACATTTCTTCTGTAGAAAGTAACCGATCTTGTACCGATTCGATAATTCCCGTAGGAGCTACCATTCTACGTAAGTACCCAGGAAAGACTGGATGAACTGGCTAGGTCCACTCACTTCCAGCCTCCTTAGACAGCACCTACGTACACAGTACGTATCAGTTCCTTTCTTTATCCTTGCTCTGTTGCCAGAATTTCGGCAGCCTAACGACGTCTCTTAAAATTTTCAGATTTTATTTTGATAGAACCTCCCCTGTAATGTTATATATGGGAATGAGATTCGGGGGAATCTCAGTAGTAATAATCATAACAATATATGTAATGCATGACGGTGCTTGCTTGTGATTGTGTACAGATAAGTATGCTGCGTGCTTCCATATTCAATAACATATGATCATAGCATTGTAATAGAGCTTCAAGCATAACATATAAGACAACAATCCAACCAAACAATAGCACAACAAATCACAAAGACATGACATAAGAGCTAGGATTAGTTACTACCTCAAAAGCAGAACTCCAGAACTTCTATACTGCTTCCAACTCCACCAGAACTTCCTTCCTTTCTTTCTTTCTTTCCAGATACATGATGTGTTCCAAGTTTCCCAACTAAAGAAGTATGTTCCAGATCCATCTCATGTGATTGAGCAAGATGAGGTCGCACTGCGAGATGACTTGACCTATGAGGTTGGACCGGTGCGAATTGCTGATAGAAAAGTCAAGCAGTTGTGGAATAAACAAATTCCTTTAGTTAAAGTGATCTGGAAAGGCTTGACTGAACAAGAAGCTACATGGGAAACAGAAGAAAAGATGAGAGAGAAGTATCCTGAATTGTTTCTATAGGATAGATGTAATGTAAATTTCGAGGACGAAATTTATTTTAAGGGGGAGAGAAATGTAATATCCTTAATTTTCTGTACTGATTTCTATGTACATATTAGATGAAATATATGAGTTCTTTTTTAGGAAAAAGATGTGGTCCTTTATGTAAAGAAAATGATTAAATTGCAAAAGAAAGGAAATGAAAGGACTTAAATGCAATTATGGAAAGTTTAAGGTTAGGAAAGAAAGGTAGACAAAAATGTGGGGTCTCAAAGTGTAATTTTAGCCAAATTTAAGGGACTTAATTGCAAAGAAGAAAAGTTCCCTGGGGCTAAAGTATAATTAAAGAAAAATAGGCCAGAAGTGGTTTGGACCGTCCGACAGCATTTCAGTCCCAGATTTCACCAGAAGATAGGGCAAGTGACGCTGGGTAATCCAGCTTAATACCGAAATTTTTGAAGACTCCAGATAGTCAAAAATGGACTGATCGTCCAAAAGTTATAAAAATTCCTACCGGATACCCTAGATTTCATATATAAGTAAGAAATTACAGGATGATGCACCCTTATGGGGCGGATGTCAGGAAACGGACAGAATATCGATAGGAGGTCTATAGAAAAAGTTATTCACAAATTAACAAATCCAGACGGGAGTATGAGGCCTCCAGGGATCCGATAGGGAGATTTATCGGTATTTAAACTAAGACTGAATGAGGTCGGGTAACAACAGTCAGATGCCTGTTATGACCCAAATGGTTGCCTAGACACAGTAGGGCAGTGTATCTGACAGAAGGAGCCGGTGTCCGGATATGTGTGTAAACGGTGCATAATAGCTAAAATATTTGGTGAACCTGGACAGGGGAGGATTCCTCGTAATACGTGCCATGAAGGTGTTAGACCCAGAAAGGCCTAATAATGGCGCCATCAAAGGCCCAATAAGACACGTGTACGGATAGGTGGGCCAGTGTCCAACAGAACCCCGAAAAAGTGTAAAATTACGAAAATGCCCCTGTGTTGTACTAAAGGGGTAGCAGGTGTATGAAGGGCATTTTGGTCATTCTGGACAGGCCCAGGAGCCAAGGCTCATACAGATAAAGTTACTTAGGGTTAAGATAGCGCAGGAAAGGGCATCCAGGGGTATTTTGGTCATTTTGCAAGGGATCTGTAATTGAGTTTAGACCCAGTATAAAAATTTTAATTATATAAAGGGATATACAGGGTCTAGATACTAAATTTAAGGGCAGAAGACATAAAAAGGATTTTCAAAAAAGTTAGATTCAGAAAACAGTTCAGTTTTCGAGGAGACGGACCGGACCGGTACCGGATTGGACCGGAAAGCTTCCAGAAGGTTTCTCTCCTCTCCAAATTGCGCCATGTGAAGAATGTGGGTGGTGAGGTGTCCCATGAGGTGTCCATGATGATGCAGTAAAAGGGAATAAAAGAAAATAGGAAATTCCAGGAAAAACCAGGACCACAAGTTCATAAGGCTACAAAATTACAAGAATGCCATTGATCAAAACTATAAATACCCCCTAGCTCTTCATTCAACACGGCCCAAGCAAGAATTAGAGAGATAAGGAAGTTCTTAAGAGAGAAAGTGAGAGAAAGAAAGAAGAAAGGAAGTTCTGGTGGAGTTGAAAGCAGTAGAGAAGTTCTGAAGTTCTGCTTTTGAGGTAGTAACTAAGAATTATTCAATCATGATTGTTATCTGGCATGTTTGACTTATATGTGATGTATGTATGCACAAATATGTAAGGTTGGTTGCTGAAAAATGACTTTGTGAACAGTAATCCGTGGAGACCTATTGATGTTTGATAAATCATTAAAAATAGTAAATGGTTGAATAAATGTATGATATTTTTATGGTAAATAGTAGACATACTAAGATTTAATTTGATATATAGAATGCCTCATTTGGATATATAAACGAAAAGATATAAATTGTTAAAGTTGGTACCAGAATGTTGGATTCAGGAGAAAATCACTGGATGAACAGTAAAGTTGAAACGTTGACCCACGTTGAATTTGTCAAGGAATGGTCAACCAATAATTTTTTCCTGAAATATAATTAAGTTATCTTCATGTAGCAATTCGAACCACTTCATTTCGATTTTTCTAGAATTAGTTATGATTTTTCAAAGTCAGGTCACTCATCTGGAATTTGCCACAGTGAACAGTACCCAATATGAATAAAATTCCAGATTAAGAGTTTAGACTTCAATGACTCTGAAAGTGGTTCTAAGTGCTACTGAATGGTCCTTAAGATATATAAAAATAAGGATGTGACAATTTACATATTGTTTCTACACGTGTCGGTATTCTTTGTCCAGTTTAAATGTATTTTTTAAAAATGACCCCTTCAATATTTCATTAACCACATCCCCTGAAGCTTTAAAAAATCGCGTCGCACTTCTACTCCTCCTTTACGTAGAGTCGCTTGGAGCATCGCTAGCCTCATTCTGATTAACACTACGCCCATATTCCTATACACGCAATAACAAAATTAAACATAGTAAATAGACTTAACCATAGACTTAAACATAGTAACAAAACTTGTTCCTTTAGCATTTAACCATAGAAAGAAGTGTAAGCATTTATCACAGGAAAACTACAAAACCTAGATTAAACAAACATGTATACGGCAAAGCACGTAAATGAGAAAATAAGTGTCAAGAACACGTACACGGCAGAGCACAACGAGAGCAAGAATAGAGAAGAACGAATGAGCACGGCAAAGCCCTACGAAAATCAGAGAGCATGATGAGCGAAGTAATGCTAGAAGTAAGAAATAAGACTTAAGAAAACCTGAGAAATGATCAAAGACGCGCCAAGGGGCGGGCTTCAAAAATATATTTTCGGAAGCTATTTTTTACACCGGTTAACATATAAATTCAGTGTAGTAAATTATATTTCTAAACCTGACTAACACAATAACTGGTTTAAAAAGATGTCTATTTATTTTCAAAAATGCCACGACTAATATTTTGAATTTCAAAAGACTTTCTATACATGATAACATCTACATCCGGTGTAAAAAAAGGTTTTAATTTATTTACAAAAATTGCACTTTAAGTTTTTCAGATAACTTTTTACACTGGATAACATGTACAACCAGTTTAAATATTGGAGTTATTTTTTCCCACCAACCTCTTTTTTACCCCATCCCTTGAATTTACAACATATATATGCAATCAGAACAAGAAACTTGTGTTATCATTACATCAAAACCATATATACAATCAGAACAAGAAACTTAATTGCACTAGTGCCTCAAAAATTTAAAACACTCACATACAAATCAATCATAATCCACTTCTTCTTCATTCAATTTTGGTAAACCTACTGAAAAAGAAGGGGTCTCACAAATCAAATCATCATCGTCAACAACCCTTTTTCCTTGGAGAACGACAGACCATCTTTTATTTGTCAGATCAGTGATATAGAACACTTACTTTGCTTGGTTTGTCATAATGAAATGCTCATCCCTAAAACTTGTACTATTAAAATCAACCAGTATAAATCCTAACCGATCCACCACAACACCATTGTTTACATTAGCCCACTTGCATTTGAACACGGGATCTGTGAATTTGGTGTAGTTTAGCTCCCAAATCTCTTCAAAAATGCCATAATAAGGGATGATTGCTAATTTAGGATATTTGTCTTTTGAACTAGAGAAGTGCATAGCTTCAGCCACTAACATAACACTATTATTTTGCACGCTACTTTTATCATATACGGACTTCATATAAAAGGAATACCCTTTAATATCAAATGAATTCCAATATATCATATTAAATTCAGGACCATATGCCAACCATCTAACTGAATCAGATACACAATCATCATTTTCAACCTTCTGTTTGAACTAATGTGCAAAAGATTTGTTATGTTCTCTAATTAGCTTTTGCTCTGTCATTCTATTATATTGTTTTCGGATAAGCCCTTTATGAACAGCTATATAGTCTTGAACTTCATCAATATTATTCAAGATGTATAAGTGTATTTGTTGCAATTCATTACGATCAACACTCTTTACCGACATTCCACATTAACCCCTCTGTTTGGCACTAGGTTTAGGGAAACTAGGTAAGTCTTACTTTAGACAGGTAGTGTTGACAAAAATCTATAGCTTATTCATAAACATATTTTTGAACAATGGATACCTCGGCCCGATTTGGATTCTTCATATACCCTTTAAAGATTCATGTATCTTTCAAATCGGTACATCCATCATAAGTATATAGGGCCACATAGTTTTATCTCTTGCACTAGATGAAGGATGAGGTGTACCATGATGTCAAAAAAGCCAGGAAGAAATAGTTTTTCAAGATTGCACAAAATAACACAACCCTCGTGCTCCAATTCATCCAACTTTTCAGTCTCAAAGACTTTGCCACATATTGCATTGAAGAAGAAGCAAAGTCAGGTTACAATGTGTCTCAAATCATCTTGAAGGATTCCTCAAACAGCTACTAGGAGTAATTGTTGCATCAAGACATGATAATCATGAGACTTTTGGTCTACTAATTTCAAATCTTTCATCGACACAATCTTCTTAAGATTAGATGAGTACCCAGAGGAAACTTTGATTCCTTGTAAACATTAACAAATACTTCTCTCATCCTTGGACAAAATTATTAATCTCTTCAACACAATAACTCCCCTCACCATCTGGCCTTGGATGTAAATCCTTACGTATTCCTATTTCTTGCAAATCTAATCTTTCCTTCAAAACGTCTTTGGAACTACCATGTATGTTGAGAAGTGTTCCAATAATATTGTCACACATTTTTATCCACATACATGACATGAATACAGTGCCTCACGTGAAGATGTTGCCAATACGGAAGCTCAAAGAAGACAAATCTTTTTTTTTCATATATTTTTCTCACTTCTCTTGGTAGTCTTACTGAAAGTAACGTTGATGTCTTTCACCTTTCCATAAACTTGTTCTCCAGTCAATGGCTCTGGAGCATTTTCAAGTTCTAGGCTGCCAAAAAAAAATTTCTTGAGTTGATGATATGACTGGCCTTGTCTTAGAAATCTACTTTAACCTAGGTAGACTGTCTTTCTTCCATGATAGAGTTCATAGTAGCAAGTCACTTCCTCACAAATCGAACATGCTTTATGTAACATCCCAATTTTTGGGTCTAGTTGAACTGGGAGGTAGTCTGATATGGGCAGACTGCTAAACCTGTAGTCCTAAGGTAGTAATCTGATATGGGCGGATTATTTACCTGTATTTTATAGGATCCGAGGGATGAGCTAACTCCTTCAGGATGTAAAGATGAGTCAAGTCTTTAACCTACAGAATCGGGACAGTTCACCTAGGTTCAAAATAAGGAATGTGAGGAATGTCCTAAGTGTTGAGCCTAGGAATTCTGCAGGTAGCTTGATATGGGCTGGCTCCTGTGTAAGATAACCTAATATGGAGGGTTTTCGAGCCTTTCAATTAACAATGACTTCCGAAGAGGGGATGAGTTATTGAAAGAGAATTTCTAGAACTTAAGATGAAGGATAAGAAGAAAGTGAGATAAGATAGACCCCAGAATTATGCTAAGATTCTGTGGGGTGAAATATGAAAGAAATGGACACTGCTTATGAGAGCAGTATAGTTGTCCATAAGAAAGAAAGCAGACAGTATGAGAAAGATGTATTGGTGACTTTTGGTCGCGACGATGAAGTAGATTGGTCGCGACTAATATTGGCAGAGAGGATTGGTCGTAACGGATATGTATGTGGTGTCGCGACTAATGGGTATATGAGCCTGGTTGCGACTAGAAAGTAATGGGGTCGTGACTAGAATATGTTGTGGTCGCGACTAAAGAATGTTGTGATCGCGACTAGCAAATGCTGTGGTCGCGACTAATGAACACAGAAGGTGTTATGTCGCGATGAGATGATGGCTAGGTCGCGACTGGTGGCTAAAGTAGTGCTAGCCGTATGGGCCAAGAGTTGTGAAGGTCCAAAGGAGATAGTTACCCGGTTAGAGATAGAACTAGGGAAGAAGGTTAGATACAAGAAAGGTTATCTGAAAACCATGTGGTGGACTGATAAGGTATTCTCATGGGACCCACAAGATGACACATGGCATTAGAGCATGGTTCAATAACCTTTCAGTAAAATAAAGTTACTTGGTTGGCACGAAAACCGAGAAGGTGATCAGATAAGTCTGGGACTTATCTGGATAGCATTAGGTGGCGTGAAGGGTGCCTACCTTGTCGCGACATGGCTCTAGTCTGGAGAAAGCAGATAAAGCTGAGGACACGTATTACGAGACAGGACTCTGGACCGGTGAGTCAGCATGCTGAGTCAGCTGATGAGGTATCCCAGGATTTTTGACACGTGGAAAATGTGTTGGTGACATGGCTGCTGAGGTGTCCTCTGAGGTGGCACTGATGATGCAGTAAAAGGAAATAAAGAAAATAGTAAATTCCAGGAAAAACCAGGACCACATGTTCAGATGGCACGAAAATTACGATTATGCCATTGATGAAAACTATATAAACCCCCCTCATTCATTTGGCTTCACGCATGGCAAGAGTAAGGGAGAGAAAGAATAGAGAGAAGGAGAAGGAAAGGAAGAGAGAAAGGAAGTAAGGAAGTTTTGGCAGAGCTGGAAGCAGAATAGAGATAGTAGAGTTCTGCTGAGCTAGCCAGGTAGTAACTAATCCTAGCTTTTATGTAATGGCTTTGTGATTTGATGTGCTATTGTTTGGTCGGATTGTTGTCTTATATGTTATGTTTAAAGCTCTACTGCAATGCTATGATCATATGTTATTGAGTATGGAAGCACGCGGCATACTTATCTGTACACAATCACAAGCAAGCACTGTCACTCTGCATTACATATATTATTATGATTGTTGCTACTGAGATTCCCTCGAATCTCATCCCTTATATAACCCATTTCAGGGAGGTTATGTCGAGGTAGATTTTGAGAGACGCTGTTATGCTGCTAAAATTTCGGCGGAGCTAGCCGTAGTAGAGAAAGGATGTGATGCGTACTGTGTACGTAGGTACTGTCTAAGGAGGCTGGTAGTGAGTGGACCTAGCCGGTTCATCCAGTTTTTCCTGGGTACTTACGTAGAATGGTAGTTCTAATGAGAGAATTACCGAATCAGTATAGCTAGTATAGCTTCCGCGAGTGTACTCTGAGGAGTCTAAGGGAGGATGTTTCACTTTATGGCCCTTAACACTATACCCTAACAAATTTTCGTATGCAAGAAAGTCATTAATTGTACAAAAGATCATGGCTCGCATATTGAAGACCTCCTTCTTAATCGCATCAAAAATATCCACACCTTCCCATAGCTTTTTCAAATCTTCGATCAAGGATATGTTTCAGAATTGCTTGAGTTGTTACAGGACATTTTTCCTGAAGAAAATGTGTTACCCAAACGCTACTATGATGCGAAGAAAATAATATGTCCTTTAGGCATGCAGTATAGAAAAATTCATGCATGCCCAAATGATTGCATATTGTACAGGAAAGAGTTTGAAGGTGGGGAGAAGTGTCCAATATGTAAGACACTAAGGTACAGATCAAACAACTCTCCTGCGAAGGTGTTATGGTATCTTCCAAATGTATCAAGGTTTAAGCGACTCTTTGCTAATGAAGATGATGCAAAGAAAATGTTATGGCATGCGAATAAAAGGATTAATGATGGAAAGATTCGTCATTCGGCTGACTCTTTGCAATGGAAGAAGATTGATGACTTGTTTCCCAACTTTGGCAATGAACCATGAAACCTAAGGCTTGGACTTAGTATGGATGGCATGAACCCTTATAGTAGTCTTAGTAGTATACATAGTTCATGGCCCGTCCTCCTGGTGATTTATAACCTATCTCCCTTATTGTGAATGAAACGAAAGTATGTAATGTTGTCTATGCTGATCTCAGGACCAAAATAACCGAAAAATGACATAGACGTTTACCTAACACCCTTGATCGAAGATTTGAAGAAGGTATGGGAATGTGTGAATATTTTTGATGCGGTTAAGAAAGAGGTCTTCAATATGCGGGCCATGATCTTTTGTACAATTAATACTTTCCTGCATACGAAAATTTGTCAGGGTATAGTGTTAAGGGTCATAAAGCATGTCCGATTTATGACGAAGGGACTTGCTACTATCAACTTCGTCATGGAAGAAAGATAGTCTACCTAGGTTATAGGAGATTTCTACAATAAGCCCACCCATATCGTCGACTAAAGAAAAAAAAATTGGCGGCTAAGAATTTGAAAATGCTCCAAAATCATTGACTGGAGAACAAGTTTATGAAAAGCTGAAAGACATCAATGTCACTTTCGGTAAGATTACTAAAAAAAAGTGAGAAAAATGTATGGAAAAACATATCGGTCTTCCTTGAGCTTCCGTATTGGCGATATCTTCATATAAGGCACTATATTGATGTCATGCATGTGGAGAAAAATGTGTGTGACAGTATTGTTGGAACACTTCTCAACACACATGTCACATCCTTATTTTTATATATCTTAAGGACCATTCAGTAGCACTTAGAACCACTTTCAGGGTCATTGAAGTCTAAACTCTTAATCTGAAATTTTATTCTTATCAGGTACTGTTCACTGTGGCAAATTCCAGATGAGTGACTTGACTTTGAAAAATCATAACTAATTCTAGAAAAATCGAAATGAAGTGGTTCAAATTGCTACATGAATATAACTTAATTATATTTCAGAGAAAAATCATTGGTTGACCATTCCTTGACAAATTCAACGTGGGTCAATGTTTTAACTTTACTGTTTATCCATTAATTTTCTCCTGAATCCAGCATTCTGGTCCCAACTTTAACAATTTATATCTTTTCGTGTATACATCCAAATGAAGCATTATATATATCAAATTAAAGCTTAGTATGTCTACTATTTACCATAAAAATATCATACATTTATTCAACCATTTACTATTTTTAATGATTTACCAAACATCAATTGGTCTCCACGGATTACTGTTCACAGAGTCATTTTTCAGCAACTAACCTTACTTATTAATGCATACATATATCACATATCAGTCAAACAAGCCAGATAATAATCATTATTAAATAATCAACTGTTATACATCAGTGCATGATTATCACCCTCATATTTCTATTACATTTTTCGTTGTCTAAAATCCGGCAACATAACTGCTACGTTCCTTCTGTAGAAAGTAACCGATCTTGTACCGATTCAATAATTCTCGTAGGAACTACCATTCTACGTAAGTACCCAGGAAAGACTGGATGAATATGCTAGGTCCACTCACTTCCAGCCTCCTTAGACAGCACCTACGTACACAGTACGTATCAGTTCCTTTCTTTGTTCCTGCTTCGTTGCCACAATTTCGGCAACCTAACGACGTCTCTTAAAATTTTCAAATTTTATTTTGACAGAACCTCTTCTGTAATGTTATATATGAGAATGAGATTCAAAAGAATCCCAGTAGCAACAATCATAACAATATATGTAATGCAGTGTGATAGTGTTTGCTTGTGATTATGTACAGATAAGTATGCTGCATGCTTCAATATCCAATAACATATGATCATAGCATTGTAATAGAGCTTCAAGCATAACATATAAGACAACAATCCAACCAAACAATAGCACAACAATTCACAAAGACATTACATAAAAGCTAGGATTAGTTACTACCTTAAAAGCAGAACTCTAGAACCTCTCTACTGCTTCCAACTCCACCAGAACTTCCTTTCTTCTTTCTTTTTCTCACTTTCTCTCTCAAGAACTTCCTTATGTCTCTAAATGTTCCTTAGGCCGTGGGAATGAAGAGCAAGGGGGTATTTATAGTTTTGAGGAGTGGCATTCTCTTAATTTTGAAGCCTTAGAAACTTGTGGTCCTGGTTTTTCCGAAATTTCCTATTTTCTTTTATTCCTTTTACTGCATCATGTATGACATCATTCAATGCCACCTCATGGGACACCTCACTACCCACATTCTTCTCATGGCGCAATTTGGAGAGGAGAGAAACCTTCTGGAAGCTTTTCGGTCCAATCCGGTACCGGCCCGGTCCGCCACCTCGAAAACTGAACCGTTTTCTGAATCTAATTTTTCTGAAAACCCATATTATGTTTTCTGACCTTACATTTAGTATCTAAACCCTTTATATCATTAACATATTTATACTGGGTCTAAACTCAATTACAAATCCCCTGCAAAATGACCAAAATGCCCTTTGTGCCCTTTCATGCACTATTTTCACCCTAAGGGCAAAACCGTCATTTTACACCTTTTTGTACTTTATCAGGGCATATACTGACTCTAGTTAACTTCGCCTGTATATGTCTTGGCCTCTAGGCCTATCCAGAATGACCAGAATGCCCTCCATTCATCTGCTACTCTTAGTACAATACAAGGGCATTTTCGTAATTTTGCACTTTTCCGGGGTTCTGCTGGACACTGGCCCACCTATCAGTCCACGTGTCCTATTGGGCCTTTGATGGCGCCATTATTGGGCCTTTCTGGGTCCAACACCTTCATGGCACGCATTACGAGGAATCCTCCCTTGTCCAGGTTCACCGAATATTTTAGCTGTTATGCACCATTTACACACATATCCGAAAACCGGCTCCTTCTGTCACATACACTGCCCTACTGTGTCTAGGCAGCCATTTGGGTCATAACGGGTATCTGACTGTTATTACCCGACCTCATTCAGTCTTCGTTTAAATACCGATAAATCTCCCTATCGAATTCCTGGAGGCCTCATACTCCCGTTTGAATTTGATAATTTGTGAATAGCTTTTTCTACAGACCTCCTATCGGTATTCTGTCCATTTCCTGACATCCGTCCCATAAGGGTGATCATCCTGTAATTTCTTACTTATAACTGAAATCTAGGGTATCCGGTAGGAATTTTTATAACTTTTGGACGATCAGTCCATTTTTGACTATCTGGAGCCTTCAAAAATTCCGGTATTAAGCTGGATTACCCAGCGTCACTTGCCCTATCTTCCGATGAAATCTGGGACTGAAATGCTGTCGGGCGGTCCAAACCACTTCTGGCCTATTTTTCTTTAATTATACTTTAGCCCAGGGAACTTTTCTTCTTTGCAATTAAGTCCCTTAAATTTGGCTAAAATTATATTTTAAGACCCCACATTTTTATCTACCTTTCTTTCCTAACCTTAAACTTTTCATAATTGCATTCATTTCCTTTCTTTTGCAATTTAATCCTTTTCTTTACATAAAGGACCACATCTTTTTCTTGAAAAATAATCCATATATTTCATTCGATCTGTACATATAAATTAGTACAGAAAATTAAAGATATTACAACACATGGTAGTCCCAATGATGGTTTGAAGGCAAGATTTGATTTGCAAGAAATGGGAATACGAAGGATTTACATCCGAGGCCAGATGGGGAGGGGGCCTATTGTGTTGAAGAGATTAACATTTTTCCAAGGGTGAGAGAAGTATTTGAGTATTTGCAAGGAATCAAGGTTCCCTTTGGGTACTCATCTAATCTTAAGAGGATTGTGTCGATGAAAGATTTAAAATTTGTAGGCCATAAGTCTCATGATTGTCATGTATTGATGCAACAATTACTCCCAGTGGCTGTTCAAGGAATCCTTCAAAATGATTTAAGACACATTGTAACCCCACTTTGCTTCTTCTTCAATGCTATATATGGCAAAGTCTGAGACTGAAAAGTTGGAGGAATTGGAGCACGAGGGTTATGTTATTTTGTGCCATCTTAAAAAATAGCTTCTTCCTGCCTTTTTTGGCATCATGGTACACCTCATCGTTCATCTAGTGCGAGGGATAAAACTGTGTGGCCCTGTATACTTACGATGGATGTACCCATTTAAAAGATACATGAAAAATCTTAAAGGGTATATGAAGAATTCAAATCGGCCCAGAGCACCCATTGTTCAAAAATATGTTGTCAAAGAAGCTATGGATTTTTGTCAACAATACCTGTCTAAAATAAGAATTACTGGTCTCCCTAAACCCCTTGCCAAATAGGGGGGTCAACGCGGAATGTTGATGACGAGTGTTGATCCTAATAAATTGCAGCAAATACATTACACATCTTGAATAACATTGATGAAGTTCAAGACTATATTACTGTTCATAAAGAGCTTGTCCGGAAAAAAAATAATAGGATGACAGAGCAAAGGCTGATTGGAAAAGAGAACAGATCTTTTGCATATTAGTTCAAACTGGAGGTTGAAAATGAGGATTGTGTTTCTGATACAGTTAGATGGTTGATGTGGTCCTGAACTTAATGTGATATGTTAAAATTTATTTGATATCAATGGGTATTCCTTTTATACTAAGTCCCTAGATGATAAAAGTAGCGTGCAAAACAGTGGTGTTATGTTAGTCGCTGAAGCTATGCATTTCTCTAGTTCAAAAGACAACAATCCTAAATTAGCATCCATCCCTTATTATGGCGTTGTTGAAGAGATTTGGGAGGTGGACTACTCCAAATTCACAGATCCCGTGTTCAAATGCAAGTAGGCTAATATAAACAACGTTGTTATGGTCAATCGGTTAGGATTTACACTGGTTGATTTGAATAATACAAGTTTTGGGGATGAGCCTTTCATTATGGCAGACCAAGCAAAGCAAGTGTTCTATACCACTGATCATCTAAATGAAAGATGGTCTGTTGCGCTCTAAGGAAAAAGGGTTGTTGACGATGATTATTCTATTTGTGAGATCCCTTTTTTTCAGTAGGTTTACCAAAATTAAATGAAGAAGTGGATTCTGATAGATTTGTATGTGTTTCGTATTTTTGATATAGTATAAACATGTAATATTAAGTTTCTTGTTATGATTACATATATATTTTTGATGTAATAATAACACAGACAGTTTATTGTTCTGATAAGAATATTGTAACATTAAGGGATGAAATGATATATATGATGAAGTTTATATTCAACTGTGTAGATATATATATGATCATATATATGATGGGATGATATACCATGATGAAGTATATATTCAACTGGTGTAGATATATATATGGTCACCATATATATATAGATATATATATTCAACTGGTGTAGATATATCATCTTATCCCTTCATGTTACAACATTTTTATCAGAATAAGAATCTGTCTATGTTATTATTATATTAAAAATATATATGTAATCATAACAAGAAACTTAATATTACATGTTTATACTATATCAAAAATACGAAACACATACAAATCTATCAGAATCCACTTCTTCATTTAATTTTGGTAAACCTACTGAAAAAAAGGGATCTCACAAATAGAATAATCATCGTCAACAACCCTTTTTCCTTAGAGCGCAACAGACCATCTTTCATTTAGATGATCAGTGATATAGAACACTTGCTTTGCTTGGTCTGCCATAATGAAAGGCTCATCCCCAAAACTTGTATTATTCAAATCAACCAGTGTAAATCCTAACCGATTGACCATAACAACGTTGTTTATATTAGCCCACTTGCATTTGAACACGGGATCTGTGAATTTGGAGTAGTCCACCTCCCAAATCTCTTCAACAACGCCATAATAAGGGATGGATGCTAATTTAGGATTGTTGTCTTTTGAACTAGAGAAATGCATAGCTTCAGCGACTAACATAACACCACTATTTTGCACACTACTTTTATCATCTAGGGACTTCGTATAAAAGAAATACCCATTGATATCAAATAAATTTTAACATATCACATTAAGTTCAGGACCACATATCAACCATCTAACTGTATCAGAAACACAATCCTCATTTTCAACCTCCAGTTTGAACTAATATGCAAAAGATTTGTTCTCTTTTCCAATCAGCCTTTGCTCTGTCATCCTATTATTTTTTTCCCGGACAAGCTCTTTATGAACAATAACATAGTCTTGAACTTCATCAATGTCATTCAAGATGTGTAAGTGTATTTGCTGCAATTCATTACGATCAACACTCGTCACCGACATTCCGCGTTGACCCCCCTATTTGGCACGGGGTTTAGGGAGACCAGTAATTCTTATTTTAAACAGGTATTGTTGACAAAAATCCATAACTTCTTCGACAACACATTTTTGAACAATGGGTGCTTTGGGCCGATTTGGATTCTTCATATACCCTTTAAGGATTTTCATGTATCTTTCAAATGGGTACATCCATCGTAAGTATACAGGGCCACACACTTTTATCTCTCGTACTAGATGAATGATGAGGTGTACCATGATACCAAAAAAGGCAGGAAGAAACTATTTTTCAAGATGGCACAAAATAACATAACCCTCGTGCTCCAATTCCTCCAACTTTTTAGTCTCAAACTTTGCCACATATAGCGTTGAAAAAGAAGCAAAGTCAGGTTACAACGTGTCTCAAATCATCTTGAAGGATTCCTCGAACAACCACTAGGAGTAATTGTTGCGTCAATACATGATAATCATGAGACTTTTGGCCTACTAATTTCAAATCTTTCATCGACACAATCCTCTTAAGATTAGATGAGTACCCAAAGAGAACTTTAATTCCTTACAAACACTCACAAATAATTTGTCTCACCATTGGACAAAATATTAATCTCTTCAACACAATAACTCCCCTCAGCATCTGGCCTCGGATGTAAATCCTTCGTATTCCTATTTCTTGCAAATCAAATCTTCCCTACAAACCGTCTTTGGGACTACCATGTGTTGAGAAGTGTTCCAACAATGCTGTCACATATTTTTGTCCACATGCATCACATCAATACAGTGCCTTACATGATGTCACCAATACGGAAGCTCAAAAAAGATAAATCTTTTTTTCCATATATTTTTCTCACTTTTCTTGGTAATCTTACCAAAAGTGACATTGATGTCTTTCACCTTGTCATAAAATTGTTCGCCAGTCAATGGCTTTAGAGCATTTTCAAATTCTTGGCCACTAAAAAATTTTTTCTTTAGTCGACGGTATGTGTGGGCTTGTCTTAGAATTCTCTTATAGCCTATGTAAGTTATCTTTCTTCCATGACGAAGTTGATAGTAGTAAGTCCCTTCCTCACAAATCGGACATGCTTTATGGCCCTTAACACTATACCCTAACAAATTTTCATATGCAGGAAAGTCATTAATTGTACAAAAGATCATAGCCCACATATTGAAGACCTCCTTCTTAACCGCATCAAAAATATCCGCACCTTCTCATAGCTTCTTCAAATCTTCGAACAAGGGTGTTAGGTAAACATCTATGTCATTTCCAGATTGTTTTGATCCTGAGATCCTCATAAACAATATTACATGCTTTTGTTTCATACACAACAAAGGAGATAGGTTGTAAATCACCAGGAGGACATGCCATGAACTATGTATACTACTAAGGCTACTATAAGAGTTCATGTCATCCGTACTAAGTCCAAGTCTTAGGCTTCGTGGTTCATTGTCGAAGTCAGAAAATAAGTCATCAATCTTCTTCCATTGCAAGAGTCAGCCGGATGACGATTCTTTTCATCATTAATCCTTTCATTCGCATACCATAATATTTTCTTTACATCATCTTTATTAGCAAAGAGTCCCTTAAACCTTCACACAATTAGAAGATATCATAACACCTTTTAGGAGAGTTGTTTGATATGTACCTTGTTGTCTTACATATTGGACCCTTCTCCCCATCTTTAAACTCTTTCCTGTACAATATGCAATCATTTGGGCATGCATGAATCTTTCTATACTGCATGCCTAAAGGACCTATTATTTTCTTTGCATCATAGTAGCGTTTGGCCAAAATATGACTCCTGAAGGGCTAGGCGTGGATGCAAAACATGTCCTGTAACAACTCAAGCAATTCTGAAAAACCACTGTCACTCTACCCATGCCAAGCTTTCACACTTACCAATCTCAACACCGCATTCAACAGGTTGTATTTTCTGCACTCTGGGAATAGAAGCTTTTCTGCATCATTGCACATATTACCATATGCGACCGCATAAAAGTATCTTTTCTAACATCACAAATCATGTCCTCTACTCTATCATCAGTATCCATATCATCATCAAAGGTATGTTCCACCTTTTCACCATGCCATACCCATACCGTGTAACTCTTGCAAAACCCCTCACAAATTAGACTAGTGTACATATCAGCAGGACCTTGTTTCCTCTTATTCAAACAACTCACACAAGAACAATAAAACCTTCTATTGTCATCATCATCATTCTGTTTAACAAAATCCAAAAACTCCTTCACCCCCTCAGCATACTCAACACTTGTTCGTTTAGCATTTATCCAACTATGATCCAAATGTGTGGAAGACTAAAAAACTAAAAAATAAAAAATAAGAAAACCTTACGTTGCAGCTAATGCATGGAGAGAATAAATTTTCAGTTCTCGAGAAATAGTTCAAAACTCACCTTCTGTGAAATGCCGAGAAGACTTAACACGCAAACCAGGGAGAGATGAGAGATGGAAGGCACGAGAAATTTCCATTAAATAAAAGTATTTAATAAAAAAAATTTAAAAAAACCTATTTTGTAAGAAAATATAAAAGACAAAATATTACACCGGTGTAGATATATATACAACCGGTGTAAAAAGTATATTTTACACCGGCCACTATATATAAACCGGTGTAAAATATTAAAAATTAATAATTACTAAACAAATCTACTACCAGTAAAATTTACTTTGGGGATAATATACAACGGGTATTAACATGTTCGATTTTAATCTGTTTATTTTTTTATATAACTAAAAAAATACTATGTCATCAACTTTACACAAAAAGAATATATATCAAAATATATAATATAGTCATTATAACCTAGGAGAGGCAGATAAAAGTTGTAATCTTTCACACTCATCAGACTCGGAGTTTTGGGAGGCATCAAATTGGGTGAGATCAACAGGATTAAAGAAGCTATCTTTCTGTTGATGGCGGTGAACTTCTGCACGAAAATCTCTGAAACTTGCTTTCAGTCTGTCAACTTTCCGATTCAGTTCTTCCACGGAGTCCTCCAACCCATTGAAGCGCAGTATGAGTTCCTCAAGGCACTCCATCAGAGTCACAACCAGGGGAGGAGGAGAAGGAATAGAAAGGTGAGGATCAAGATGTTTGTCTTCAAAGTCGTCTCTGTTTCTTTTGTGGGGCGGAGAAGGTGGCGTGCGTGAGGAAGAGGCCATTGGAGGATTCAGATAGATGAAAAGAAAAGAAAACAGAGATAAAGTGATGAGACGAAATGTACAGATCAATCATAGGAATGGTATACATATATATATGGTTTATGATCAATAAAAATATAGAAGAATGCAATTGGCCTTCTATCATAATGACTACAAACATTGAAAATCGAAGAAGTGAAATGAACGGTCTTAAGAACAAAGAAAGCGGGAAAGCATAGATAGGAAACTGAAGAGGCAGATATAGGACGAAGCTAATTTGCACTGGGTGTTTATATTTTAAATCGGTTACTTTTAAATCCTGTGTAAATATTTAATTCTATTTACAAAAAATATCACTATTAATTTTTTTTAAACCGTCTCCTTAGTGACAGGTTTAAAAGTGGGATTTAGATCTATAGAACATTTTAAAAAATAAAGAGATCATCAACAACGTATGCAAAACAAGAAACTTGTTAAACTTCATTCATTCAAATTAAACTTTACTAACTTTACATCTTGAAATCTAAAAAAAAGACCTCGCTCTATCAATCTATATAAATACAATATCATCATCTCCTCATTCTTTTCATTACATCAACAAGGAGGTGGAGAATAGAGAAAGGTAGGTGACCCCATTTTCACTCATCATCATCTTTCGAGTTAGTGTTTTGGGAGTCGAAGTTGGGATCAACAACAGGATGAAAGAAACTATCATCCTGTTGATGGTGACGAACTTCAGAACAGAAGGCTCTGAAACGTTGATTCATCCTCTCAACTTTTAGACTCAGTTCTTCCACCGAGTGCTCCAGGGCATTGAAACGCGGGATGAGTTCCTCCAGGCACTCCACCAGATTCTAAAGCAGGGGAGGAGGAGGAGGAACTGAAGGGTTATCATGACAGACATGTTTGTCTTCAAAATTATATCTGTCTTTTGTGAGACGGAGAAGGAGGGGTGAATGAGGAAGAAGCCATGGGAGAGTTAAAATAAAATAATAGAAGAAATGAATACAAAACAGATATCGGAGAAGGGTGATCATGATGAACTACTGCGTATGTCTAAGAAGACTTGACATAAAATGGCGGGAAAGGATACAGACGGAATTCATCTAAATCGGACTAAATATTCACATCGATCACAATAACATCGACTGTAGAAAGTAAACATCTAAACCAAATTAAATTTTTTCACATCGGTCATGAGTAAATACGATGTAAATATTTCATATTATTTACAAAAATGCCACTGATAATTTTTTTAAAACCGTCTCCGCATTGACCAGTTTAAAAATAGGGATTTAGAATGCCAATTTTCCACCAGTGAGAATTTGATAGGATTTAGACTATGCCAGCAGCTATGGTGAATTGTTCTATCTTAGAGTGTCCTGCGTGTATATGTTATGAAAAGGAATCTTGCATTTCCCTTGTTTCTTCCTTTTGTATGTGTTGACAGCAAAAGCAAATGTATCAAATTATCATATGTATTGATTTTAACTACTTCAAGTCATGTAAGAAAAAATGGCAAAAGCGATTCAATACTCTCTCAAGAATGATTGCCCACACACAATGTCTCGAGAGGTGAAACATCCTTCCTTTCATACATCTTAGGGACTATTCGGCAACATTTAGAACCACTTTCAAGGTCATTGAAGTCCAATTTCTCAATCTGGAGTTTTACTCTTATCGATTACTGTTCACTATACAAATTCCAGATGAGTGACCTGACTTCAAAAAATCATAACTAATTCTAGAAAACTTGAAATGAAGTGGTTCCAATTGCTACACAAAGCTAACTCAATTATCTTTCAGGGAAAAATAATTTGTTGGCCATGCATTGACCGAGTCAACATCAGTCAACGTTTCTACTTTACTATTCATCCAATATTTTTCTCCTGAATCCAGCATTTCTGGTCCCAACTTTGATAATTTATATCTCCTTGTGTAGACATCCAAATGAGTCATACTATATATCAAATCGAAGCTTGGTATGTCTACTATTTACCCTAAAAATATCATACATTTATTCATCCATTTACTATTTTTAATTATTTATCAAACATCATATTGTCACCACGTGTTACTGTTCACAGTGGCAATTTTCAGCATTCAACTTTGCAAACATATGCATACATCCATTATATATCAGTCAAACATGCCAAACAACACTTATTATTAATTAATAAGTTGTTTTACATCTGGGTATGTACAAAATTTCCCATATCTCTATTACATCATTTCCTGCCTAAAATTCGGCAACATAACCGCTATGCTTCATCTTCAGAAAGTAACTGATCTTGTACCGATTCGGTAATTCCCGTGAGAACTACCATTCTACGTAAGTACCCAGGAAAGACTGGATAAACCGGCTAGGTCCACTCACTTCTAGTCTCCTTAGACAGGACCTACGTACACAATACGTATCAGCTCCTTTTTTTATCTTATCATAATTTCGGCAACATAACAGCGTCTCTTAAAATTCCCAAAATTCACTTTGACATAACCTCCCCTGTAATGGGTTATTTATTGGGATGAGATTCGGAGAAATCTCAGTAGCAACAATCATAACAATATATATAATGCAGAGTGACAGTGCTTGCTTGTGATTGTGTACAGATAAGTATGCTGCTTACTTCCATACTCAATAACATATGATCATAGTATTGCAGTAGAACTTCAAACATAACATATAAGACAACAATCCAACCAAACAATAGCACAACAAATCACAAAGCCATTATATAAAAGTTAGGATTAGTTACTACCTCAAAGGCTTAACAGAACTCTACTATCTCTATTCTGCTTACAGCTGCGCCAAAATTTCATTTCTTTCTTTCTTTCTTCCTTTCTCTCTTTCTTTCCTTCTCCTTTTCTCTCTTCTTTCTCTCTCTTTCTCATGCGTGGTCGTGGCATGCAAATGAATGGGGGGTATTTATAGTTTCCTTCAATGGCATTCTTGTAATTTTGAAGCCATATGAACTTGTGGTCCTAATTTTTCCTAGATTTTCCTATTTCTTTTATTCTCTTTTACTGCATCACCCAGGACACCTCAGTGGACACCTCAGCATGCACATTTCTCACATGTCACAATTCCTAGGACACCTCATCAGCTGACTCGGCATTTTCAGTCCAATCCAGTACCGGTCCGATTCGATTTCCCACAAACTGGACTCACCGGCTAAGATTATGCCACATGTCCTTAACTTTTTCTTCCTCCTCTATGTTGGCGCCATGTGGCATCTTACTAGCACTTGTCACGCCATCCAATGCTATCCAGATAAGTCCAGAACTTGATCTGATTACCTCCTCGATTATCGTGTCCAACAAGAACTTTACTTTATTGAAACAGCATTAAAATAGTATTTTAATGCCACTTTTTCCCACATACTTCATGGGCTACGTTTTTGGGCTCTGGAATGTTATCTTGGATCCTTATCAAGATCAAGTACTCTGATGGCTCGATTCCCAAGAAACATCCCTTAGCAAATTACCAAAATACCCCTGGGTGCCCTTTCTTGCACTATTTAACCCTAAGGGTAAAATCGTCATTTTACACCCTTCTATACTCTGTCAGGGTATATACTAACTCTAAGTAACTTTATCTGTATGTGCCTTGGCTTCTGGGCCTGTCCAGAATGACCAAAATGCCCTTTATACATCTACTACCCCTTTAGTACAACACGGGTATTTTCGTAATTTTACACTTTTTCGGGGTTTTGCCGGACACTGGCCCACCTATCAGTCCAAGGGTCTTACTGGGCCTTTGAAAGCGCCATTATTGGGCCTTTCAGGGTCCATTACCTTCAAGCACGCATTACGAAAAATCTTCTCCTACCCATATTCATCGAGTACTTTAACTATTATGTACCATTTATACACATCTCCGGACACCGGCTCCTTCTATCAGATACACTGGCCTGCTATGTTCAGGCATCCCTGTAAGTCATAACAGTCATCTGACTGAGGTCATCCGAACTTATTCAGTCCTTTTTCAAATACCGATAAATCTCCCTATCGGATACCCGGAGGTCTCACACTCCCGTCTAGATTTTCTAATTTGTGAATAACTTTTTCTACAGGCCTCCTATCGGTATTCTGGCAGTTTTTCGACATTCGCCCCATCAGGACGCATCATCCTGTATTTTCTCACTTATATCTGAAATCTAGGATATCCGGTAGGAATTTTTATAACTTTTAGACTATCAGATCAATTCTGGCTATCTGAAGTCTTGAAAAATTCCTGTATTAAGCCAAATTACCGAGCGTCACTTGCTCTCTCTACCGGTAAAATCTGGGACTGAAATGCTTTCGGGTAGTCCAAACCACTTCCGGCCTGACTTTCTTTAATTAACTTTAGCCCCAGGGAACTTTTCTTCTTTTTAATTAAGTCCCTTTTATTTGGCTAAAATTACACTTAAGGACCCCACCTTTTTGTCTACTTTTCCTTTTTGACTTTATACTTACCATAATTGCATCTAAGTCCATTCATTTTTTTTGCAATTTAATCCCTTTCTTTGCATGAATAGCTATCATATCCCTAGGAACTTTTACTATTTACATATAAGTCTCTGGACTTTCACTTATTTGCAGTTTAGTCCCTAAAAACCCTCTATATGTTTCGGGGACTTCTGCTCAAAGGGATATATCTATTTCAGGCTACTTACTAAGTCTTTGGCCTGAAAATTGGGGTGTTACAAGAGGGTTATGCGAAGGTTGAAAGAGACTTTTAAGAAGCCAAGAGGAAGAGGTTAGAAAAAAATGATGAGTCAGATCCTAGTGTTATTCTTGCTCCCCCATCTCTAATATGTCATGAAGATAAATAGTTATACGCTAACCAAACAAGGAGCTGATCATATACAATCATGCTTACATGATTGTGAAAAAAATTGTAAATACTACTTCTATTATTTTGTTTTAGTACCTACAATTATTTTGTTTTAGTAAACTAATTATATTATTTCTTATATTTGTTCTTTATATATGATAGGCTAATCTTAAACAATAAGAGGCCCATGGATCTTTTAAATTAGATGGTAGGAATGACATTTTGACTGTTGCTACAGGCAAACAATAAGATGCTCTTCTCCCAATTCCCACTTATGAGGTGAAAACAGTGAATTAGGCAAAGAGAACTTTCATATTGTGGCCAAAAAATCTTATTTTGGATCACGTCATCCCAGGCCAACTTCCCACACCTCCCACTTTAAGGCCCATGTAACGTGTGATCCTATTAGCATATGACAAAATGTTTCATATGGATGCATTGCCTATGGATTCAATTGTAGGTGACATGTGGGCACTGACCTTTGTTGACCATGAGGATGTGAAATCTTTTATCACTCCTAAGGATGAACTGACATCCGGGTGCATCCAAATATTTTTTTATGTAAGTCTAATTTAAATATAAGTATATGTAACAACAAAATTCAATTCTTATAACTAACATCGTGTTTGCATTAACTATAGGTACATATAAGCTGAGTTAGTTTTCAAGGGCAAACAAGATAAGTTCAGATTCCTATACCCAATTCAGATTTATGCAAAAAGGACCTCTCAAGCTTTAAGACTTCAATATATTTCAAGGAGGCTTAGTGAAACTGATATTGATTATTTCTTCGCACCATATATGTAGAAGTAAAAATAATAATATTTTATTTTATTTCATATTAATTTTATATTTATATGATGATAATACTCATTCATTTTTCATTTCTATAGTAATCATTAGAGAGATGATAATACTCATTCTTTTTTCATAGCTGATGATGACCAGAGGAGGAAATACAGTAAGAGAGGCGGGTGGCAGTGACGATAATCACTAGAAAAGGGGTGAGTTAGCAGAGGAGGAAAGGCGATGATAACTTATACAGGTGGTAAGAGGGACGTGTGGCAGTGAAGGAGCAGAGTGCAAAGACCAAGCAGGGACGAAAAAACAAAGTGCAGAGACTAAGTAGAGAGCAAGTGATCTAAGGAGCTAGGGCTTCAATTTCGAATGAGGTGACAAGAGAATTATGTCTTCAGCAAACTAAATAGGTAGTTATATATTTTTACAATTAAAAAAAATTAATCTGAGATCTCATGAGACTTAAAATTAATTATGTCATTTTTTAAGACTTTTTTGCTATCATTTTTTGCTATTTAATTGTTTCTACATGACCCAGGTATCATTTTCCCAAATAAAAATGCAACACAACTTTAACTCACGCCAAAATATTTGATGGGTAGCTATACATGATTGAGTACTTTTAAATTCGTATTTTGATATTTAATCTTTCTAAATAATTCCAATTCCTTTACAATAAATATCATTCTTTTTAAATCTTTCCGGTCTAACCGACAAGAGTGTCACCCTTGCGCTATTATCAAACCAACACATCTGAAACTATCAAATTTAGGTTCACCATAACACATGTTATCAGCTTCAACGTTGCCTTTTGTTCCCTTACATGTATTTCAATAGCTATTTTAATTTTTTCAGAAAATTTACAAAAGTCCTTTTTACCTTACTTTTTATTTCCATACGAAATACAAATAACATCAATTGCACTTTACAGGAGAAAGTGCATCTGAAATTACCAAATATTCTCAACAAAATGTATGTTATTATATTTAAACTCTCCGTTGAAAAAGCAAAAGGTGAATCAATCAACATTTATTAGTGACCCAATCTCTAATAATATCATTTAAATTAGTGCAAAGAATCAGAAAATAATGACAACCATAGACATTATATATTAATTAACCAAACAAAAATCAATAATTTAGAAGAAAATTCCATAATTCTTAAGAGAGCAGAAAAGCAACTAAGAAATTCAACAATGCTCAAACAACCGAAGAATTAAGAAATCAGTGTTAAGGGGGAAAGAAAATAAAGAAGAATACCCTACAAAAATTAACTACAAATCAACCATTCAAGTAGGTAGGCCAACCCCAAAGTTAAAATAAAATTTTTCACCAACTAATTTAGAAGAAAATTGAAAGGTAAAGTCGTAAAGAATAGCGTAAAATAAAATAAATAAATTTCAGAAATATTACCTTATTAATCAAAAAAATCATAGTCCGTAGAAGAAAACTTTTATCCATCTGAGCAGAAGAAGGAGAAGGAGCTTTACATAGTTGTCGAAGAAGGTTTTCCATTTTAACTACGACTCTCTCAGTTGAGTTTAACAACACATATATAAAGAAATCAGGAGAAGGTTTATTGCCATTTTTTTTCTGTCAATTCCAATGCATATAGGTTTTACTGTAGTGTGACTTGTTCTTTCAACCCTCAACATTTTGCTTCTTTCCAAAGTCTGATCCCAAAAAAGCTGTCAACAAAGGGAAAACCCTCTGTTTCTTGAGTAACGTGAGCCTCTTTCAATAATACATATTTTGACTACTCATTTTATTTTTATTTATAATTATTTATTACATATTTTATTTAGAATAAATAAAATTTTAAATTTTATTAATTATATTTTAAAAATTAATAATTTTTTAATATTATTTATATTTAATATATATTAAATTTAATAAAAATAAAATTAATATAAATAAATAAAAGATAAAATATTATATTCGTATAAAAGAATTTCTATTTCTACTTTATAAATATAATTAAAATAAATTTTTTTTTACCTTATAAATAATATTAGAAGAATAATTTAATTAGATTAAAGAAGTAATTTATGTTAATTAATTTAATATATTTTTTTAAAATATTTTAATTATCTTTCTTAACTTTTTTTATGTCTCTTAATTAATTATTGTTAAAAAAATATTAGTTAGAGTAATTTAAAAAAAACAATAAATAAAAAATATATCTTATATTTAGAATTAAAATTAATTCTTTAATTATATTATATATTAAGATTAGAGTAAGATATTTTTTTTAATAACAATCCTTATCAAGAAGAGCTCATGAGAAAATAAGTTTAAAATCAAAATAAATTATTTAAAATTGTTTAAATGTAACTTAAATTTATTTTAGTATTTTTTTGTCATATTAAAATTGTTTTTATTTAAACTTATCTTTATAATTATCTTTATTTTTAATTTTATATATGATATTAACATGTATTTAGTTGTTTTTAGAAGATACTTAAAATGTATTTAATATTTTAAAATATTGTTTTATATCATAAAATATTTTAACACGTTATACACATCAAATAAAATATTTTATAATTTAAATACATTTAAAAAATATTTAAAAATACTAGGCGAAAGTTTAAACTTTATTTTTAATATATTCGTACTATTTACATAAAGTATCTGACCCAACTCGTACGTACCCAAAATGAAAACCACCATAGGGATCAGGTTTTTAGGCAGAGCTCAGGGAGGTACGGAAGTGAAGTACCTGAGGCTTCACGTGATGAAACGGACCCTTCAATGCTGCGAGGCTTTCGTGTGAGGTCTGTTAAACAATACTCCAACGGACCCTTCAATGCTGCCAGGCTTTCGTGTGAGATCCGTTAAACAATACTCCATTCTGTTTCCTATATAAACTTATTTGTATAACTAATAAAGTTGATCTAAATAGTAAACAGTTCGATATTATTTAAATAATATTTTGAGTTTGAGTTTTAGTATATGTAAAAAGTTTTTGTTAGAAGACTCACTCAACGCGAGTCTGGATGTAGTTGAGATAAAGTTCCGATAAACCGATGGACAAAAAAAAAATTGTTTGGATAGATTTCTAAAAAAATTTATAAAAAAAAAAAAAGATTTTTAGATAATTTTTAAAAAATATTCCTAAAAAATAGTTTATAAAAAATAAATAATTTTAAATAAATGAGTGTTTGGATAATTATTATCAAAAGAATTTTTGTGATTGGTAAATTATTAGAAAGGGTATGTGATAAAAAAATAATTATCTTCTGTGCACAACATCTCTAACAGTGATATACTATTTATTTCTTTTTTCTCCCCTATTCTTTCTCTACATCCAGCATCTCCAATAGCAACGAGCACTGATAATGACGAGCACCGACCTCCAACCAGCGAAGCATCTCTAACCAATGACGACATCGATGAGCACCAACCTCCAACCAAAGATGAGCACCGACCAACATCATCGCTGTGAACATCTATCAGCATCTTCTTCCACGACGATATGCGACCACCATCTTCTTCCTCTCCTTTCGATGAGTAGACGGCAACCATAGCAAATAGCAGCTTCGCAGAGAGAGGAGAGAGGGTGTCAAAAAAAATAGAGATAAAATAGTAATTAGGTAGTCATAAGTTCTTTTACTAATTTAGAAGATATTTCCAGTAGCTTATCCAAAATTATTATTTTAAACTATAGTTTAGTCCAGAAGTCTTTTTGGATAAATATAACTATTTGTTTTAAAAAAAATTCAAATCAAAGTTTGAGGTAAAAGCCTTTATAAAACCATAGTTTTATTTCGTGACCAAACTCGCACATAAACAACAACTATTTAAATTAGTTAAAAATACTTCTTCTATTATTTTAAATATAAGAGTTAGATAAAAATTTATTTTGATCTTAAATATAAAATTATAATCTATTTTATCTCTTAAAATTATAATTTTTTTATAATATATTCTTATATGATTACATATATTAAAGGGATTTATAATAAGGGTAGTTTAAATACACGTAATTAAAGAAAGTATTTTATAAAAACTAACATAAAATTATTATAAATAATTAATTTAATTTATTTTTTTAATCTATTTAAATTAATTAAATAGATATTATACTAAAAAATAAATATTATAATAAATATGTTCAAATATAGTACACGTATATTTATAGATATGATAAATGAGAGGAAATAAGTAGGAAAAAAAAGAGAAATAATGAATAGAAAAAGAATTAAAAAACGTATAATTAATTAGGTGTAAATATTAAAAAATATATATTAAATTTATAGAAAAGCACATATTATTGCTTATATTTAACATCATACATTTATGAGATAATACTATTTATATGTAGGATCAGAAGAACTAATATGTGTTTGTGAGGCTCAACGTAACTCTATTTTTTAAAAAAAAAATTATAATGATAATAAAATTAATTTTAATACTAACAAAATTGGTTTCTAATTCTATTGTGAGAATCGGGAGAATGAATCATTGTGTGCAACTTTCTCGATGTGTTGGATAATTTGTTTTTAGGTCGTGAGTATAATATTTTTATAATTCTTAATATATGATATATTTAATTAAATTAAGAAAATTAATTAAATTAATATAATATATTTTTTTTAAAATATCTTAATAATCTTTCTTAACTCTTTCATTGTCTCTCTTAGTTGATTATTATTGAGGGAGTACCAATAGGGATAATTTAAAAAAAATTAATAAATATAAAAAATGAGTTTTATATTTAAGATCAAGATTAACTCTCTAATTAAATCCTATATTAAATAACGAAAGAATATTAAATACAAACTTGAGTAAAACTTTTTACTTAAGAACGCCTTAAACATGCCATGTTTGAATGGGAACATGCCATGGGTTACTATATTGGTTGAAATCAAGGAAGAATAAATCTTTTTACATATAATACTCCTTCAATCTTAACTATAAGATCTAATTAGGGGATGAGTTTTGTTCATAAATTGAAAATCTTAATTCAATTTTTTTAATATTTATATTTTTTTAAAATAATTTACTTAACTTATAAACTAATATATAATATAATATAATGTTACACATAAATATTGTTGAATCTGATTGCATCACTAAGAGGGGGTAAATTAGATGATATTAAAAAAAATTAAAAACTCTAAAGATATTTGAATGAAGTAGAGTTTAGAATAATTTTACCGAAGGAAGAAGTTGTAGAAGAAAGATTACACTTTATACTGGTTCGGCCCAATCTACTTGGCTTACGTCCAGTCTCTAGAGAGCTCATCTGAGTATTCCACTATCTCTAAGATTTCTTTGGCTCTTGGAGCTTCAGTATATTCACATGAGAATTACTCTACTCCCCCTTACAACGCATAAGGTTATTCAGTGAGAATCCCTCTCACTCCCCCTTACACCCGTAAGATTTCAATCAACTCAAGAGTTTCACACTCTTAAGCAATTTAAAGGATAATTGATAGAAATAAAATTCTCTCAGTATAGTAAATAAGATAAACACTTAAGCTCTAACTCTCTAAGTTTCCCTCTTCTAAGAATATAGTATGCTCTGAATCAAAAAAGTGAAGCAGAGATATAATTTATTGAATATGATCGAAGTGGATGTTGAGCATCTCTTTTTTTCTTATGTTTTCTAACTTCTTCATAATTCTATTGAAGTAGCCAGTGAGATAATTGTTTATGAATATAGATGTTATTGCTGACATATGCATCTGATGCTTTTGGCTCTTTCGTTGATCTCTTCATTTGATCTTGCCTTAGCCTATAAATGACCTTGAAACATGCTTTAGTGAAGATATATAATCATCATAAGCATATAGCAATTGTTTCTAAATAATTTAGAATTAAAGATCAAAATTTGATAAAATCTGGTTTAAAAATCTTTTCACAACTCAATCTTGAATTATCGAAGTACTTATCGAAGAGAAACCTTATCAAAAAAGTCTTCAATAAATTACTGATGAATTATATTTGAAACAGTTTAAAGCTTATCAAGCAATTCTTCAATAATCAGCTTTATCGAAAAGAACTTTGATAAATATAATCTTTAATGAATTGCATACAGATAGATCATGATTTATCGAATAGTTCTTTGATAAATGTCCTTATCGAATAACATTTTGAAAAATATTCTTTCACAACATATGCTTCCAAATTTATTAATTTATTTCACAATATCTCATTTATCGAAGTATTTTTCGATAAATAACCTCTTTGAATAGCTTATCGATAAATATTTAAGAGTATCTTTTTAAACATTTTCAAACAGACTTTCAAACAATCTTTGATCTTTCATAACATTGTAACATAATTGGAAACACTTATTCAAAATATCATTTATCAATTTAGATATAAATCATAAGATCATCTTTTTAGCACATCAGACAAATCACACAATCATTAGCTTGACTCAAGAATTTTAGCATATCAAAATAAGAACAAGTCATGAGCATATAATCATTCAGTAAATACAAATAAGCTATAAATTCATGAAGATCATTCATTCAATCAAATCAAAGTAATTCATAAGCTCATCAAAGTTATTCACATTCACAGGGCTATCAATCATATATTCAATATAATTCAATTTAAGCTTAATAGGAATATCTTATCAAAGAGATATTCGATAAGTGGTCTAATTGAATAGATTATCGATAAGAGCATAGTAAATTAGACTTTGAATCTTTAACGAATAATCTTATCCTCATAAATTCACGATATATCAAACCATAGATGATTCAAATAGATCAATCAACATTAAAAGCAATGAATCATCTTTTAATATTATTTCAAACAATCAAAACATTAATCAATATTAAAACTTCAGTTATTTGAATTTGAAACAATATATCTTTTTTTTCTTCAATTTGATCTTATATAAATTGTAACTTAAGATTCCAGAGATCATTTTGAGAAGAAAATAATTTAATTTGATCACCGCAAAGATTATTTGATCAGATTTTAAACCTTTAAATATTTCCATTCTCTGATCATAATTCTTATAAAACATATTTGTGAAGAAACGACTAAGGTAATATTTCTTCAAAAGCAAGTAGTTGTATATGTGAAAAATCATATAGTAGTGCTTGTGTAAATCTCATAAACTTTTTCTTATTTATCAAAGAGTTATTAAATAAATCCCCTTATCAAATAGTCCTTCAATAAATCAATATTTGAAAGAATTAATTTCTTTTGAAAATATAACTGATTGATCGAAGTCTTTATTGATAAATCCTTTGATCGATCAATTCTTCAATAAAGCTTTTTATAAACTTCTTTTCTCAAAATTGAGCCTGTGTAATACTTATCGAAGGCTTCTTCAATAATTCTTCTTATCGAATAGTGCTTTGAATAATTCTAGTTTCAGAACAATGACTCAGAATTTTCATAAATTAAATTTAGATTGATTTATTGAAGTTTTTATCGATAAGAAACCTTATCGAATAGGTCATCAATAAATGCTTTTCAGAAATCATATTTGCCTTCCAAAGTTCTTTTTTATTTATCGAATAACTTATCGAATAATCACTTTATCAATAAGTTTATCGATAAATATTCTTTATCAGTGTAAAATCACATTTTGAAATCTTCTATCAATTACTTGTCATAATCAAAACATTAACATTAGAGTCTAACAAATATTTTAAAGAAATATGGTGTTATAAGTAAGTAATTTATTTAACATTTTAATATCTCATGGAGAAACAAGAACATACAATGTGACGCCTATCTTTTGTTGTTTAAAAAAAATAGTTAATATAATTTTTTGTTATTCAAGTTCAGTGAAGCTAAATTATTGCGTGGATTTTGCCTCTCCCAACAAAATTTTTTTTATTAGAGTTTATTGTGTCTGATGTCAAGAACATCATATTGGCATACCTCAGCAACATCAGACATTCCTTCACAAAAGATGAGCTTAGGGATCTTTCACCCCCTCAGCCTGATTAGCTTGATCCAGTACCCTCCACTGCCACAGCCTTAGAGCCTTTACCTACTCCTACATATTCCATGGCTATACCCCTGCAACCTATTGACTCAGCATCGGACTTGCCCTTACCTCTGCTTCCCTTGGTCATTCCTTCCTCCCTAGCCCTGACCTTTTTGGATGATGTCAAAAAGGGGAAGAGAAGAAGTAAAGAGGAAAAAGAATCCTCTATGGAGTCAGTTAACTGATGATTGAGTTTTTTATTTGTATTATTTTTTGTAAAATAGTTTAAAGTTTTAATGAGATATTATCCACGTTATTATTCATTGATTCTTAACTTGTTTATTCTGCCTAAGTGATTAACTAACTTTAAATGGTTTTAAATCACTCCATTTAACTTCACTTTCACTTAAGTTTTGCCATCATAAAAAAGGGAGAGAATGTTAGAGTTTTATATGTTTTGATGATGTCAAAAGAAAATAAAGAGTTGAGTTGGTTCACGAAGTGAAAAGTGTTTTTGAAGTAATGAAAATGAATTTGTAATCAAATAAAGCTAAAAGGAAAAGAAGAAATAGTTAATCAATTGGTTATTCAATTATTGATAATTAATCAATTAGTTAATCGATTAATATCAATTAATTAATTAAATGATAAATTAATGTAAAGGAAGAAATCTATTTTTTCAAAGAAAATTAATTAATTAATTAGTTTATCGATTAATGAGTGACCATGAATCGATTAAGTATTCGATTAATATCGAGAGCTTACTTTTTGGAATTGAGTTGATAAGCCAATTAATCGATTAGTTAATAGATTAATTATAATTAATCGATTAGTTAATTTATTAATCTAGTGAGAACATATTTTTTTCATTAAACAAGGATATTACTATTAATCAATTGATTAATCGATTAATTTATATTAATATATTAACTGTTCGATTAATAAGTGAAGTATCAAATTTGTGAAATTCAAATATAAACTAATTAATCGATTGGTTAATCGATTAATTTACATTAACAGATTAACTGTTTGATTAATATGTATTGAAATACTTTCTGATTAAAGTTCTTCTAGACACATTAATCGACTAGGCATTCAATTAACTTATATTAATCTATTAACTTCAAAAACTTAAGAAACTTCAAATATATCTCTGTTTTAAGCTACAAACTGATTTCCTATTTCTTATAATTGATTCAAGTGATAATTTGTCTATGTTTCTCATTACTCTTCATGTTCATTCTTTTGAGAAACTTATCTTTATAAAATTACATTTAAATATGGTTAAATAATCCAATCAGCATGATGCTCTGTTTTCTGTTTCACATATTAATTCTAATTAATTGATTGGGTAATCGATTAATATAGAATAATCATGAAAATAAGCATAATCTTTATATGTTCTTGAAGTGTTTATAACTAAATTAATCTTATACACTTGATTATTGATTGGGTTATCAAATATTAATTCATATGATTGAGTATATTTTATTCTCTTATCATTCTTGTTGTGATTAATTCTATTCAAACTTAAACTCATTTCATCAAATCAACACTTCATATATTTATCTACTAACGATTAAACCAAATGAAGTGTTTACAGGATTCATATATTCAGATTCAGTTCAAAGCTAAAAATGAGAAAAGACCGAGATTAAAGCCAACGGACTTTCAATGACAAAAGGTAATCTGTGTCAGAAGCTTCAACGGCTAGTTTAACGGTCATATTTCTAACGGAAAGAAAGCCTCAACAGAAATAATGCTCAACGGTCATAAGATCAACTATAAATAGAAGAATATTCAAAGTTTAGATGTTGGCGACAATGAAAGAAAAACTATAAATGATTAATCATGCCAGAAGTATCTCAACCCAAAAAGCATTCAACTCTCCTTTCATAATTTATCATTTTATTGAGAGAGAAAAAGATTGTGAGCACAATGTCTTATTACTCACTCTATCTGAGAGTTAGATTCACCCACTATTTCTTAATCTATCTGAGAGTAAACCTTAGAATCAGGGGATTCAAAGTTGGGATTTGCTCGTATCTGATTAAAGGGGAGTATTACTACCGAAAGTGTGGTGTAACCTCAGGATTAAGGTGGTTCTCAATTAACCGTAAAAATTAAAGTTGTAAAGGCTACCAAGAGCCCATTATAATCTTGGTTATAGTGGATTGAAAATCTCAGTGGGAAGCTGAGAATTGGACGTAGGTCAAGGAAAGACTGAACTAGGATAAATCACTTGCGTATCTCTCTATCTTTATAAACTCTTTGATTTCTAATAACTTATTTTCAATATCAAATCAAAGTTTTTCAAATTGTATTATTTGACTTATCAAATTTTTAAAGTGTCGTAAAAGTTTTTAAAAGTCGTTGATCACATAATTCACCCCCTCTTGGGTGATCTAGCCTATTTGCCTAAATCTAACATTTTCTATACGCATGGCCTAATTCAAACCCATGATATTATGTTTAAAAGACCCAGCTATCTATCAATTATGATAGGTGTTGATGCAATTTTTCGTTCGAATCAAGTCACTAACAATGTATTTAATCAGGTAATCAGAATAATATGAATAGCAAAAGAAGTAAACGAAATAAATAATAAGGAAGGAACAAGACGGAGATAAGCTCTCAATGTTATTGATTAGAGAGTGTTTCTTGTGTTTATAGTGGTCTCACATGCCTGTTTCTGCACCCTCTTGCCTCTATCTTAATATTCGATCTCGGTGCCCTAAGATGCCAAGGACGTTGGACGAGCTCCTCCTAGATCTTTAGCTAAATCATCATGGACGTTAGGGCCCATGACTTCCATGATCCTCGTTATCCTCCTTGCTAATGGCTTCCTCGACTAGCGGGAGAACGTGGGGATGCCAAAGTCAAGCTAGGGCGAGGCGGGCTACGGAGTAGGCCTGGACACTTCACGGGCTTGTCCATAGATTGGGCTTGCACAAGAAAAAGGGTCCAACATTAAGTCCCCCATTCTTTGAATCAAGGCATCCTAACACACAAGACGGTTGTGGTGAAAGCGGCCCTACGTTGCTCCTTGCATAGGGATCAGGATCATTGGTAACGGAGGGATATGAGCCATTGGTCATGTGTTCGAGTTAGCGGGCGGGAATACGTCTTGGCCATGGATCGTCTATATATCAGACGACAAAGAACGAGTTAGATGTCCCATCTTCCTTTCTACCTTTCTGACTTCCTGCCCAGTTGCATGTCTGGACGGGAAACAAATTCTCTCAGCGGTATCTCTCTCCTCATCCCTCAGAATCTCAATTTTTTTTTACTTTGTTTCCTTCCCTCTTCTTTCCACTACCCAAACTTAAAAAAATAATTTTTTTTAAAAATAAATAAATACTTTTTTAAAAAAAAAGTTTTTTTAATTTTAAAAAAATGTGTATTTTTTTTTTAATTTTTTCTTAAAAACACTTTTTTAAGACTTTTCTTTTAGAAAGTGTTTTTTAAATAACAATTTAAAAAAAAAAAAAAGACTTCTCTCTGCTGCCTATATTGTAAAAAAAAAATTAAGATTTTTTTTTTTCAAAAACGTCTTTCTACTTTTTTTGTAAGTTTGGGCAACTGGGAGAGAAGAAGGCAAAGTCAAGGCAAATATGAAGAAAAAATGTTTCTGAGGGATGAGGAGGGGGGTGATTCTGAGGAGATCCGGATCCGTCTGGACGAGCATTGAGTCAAAGCAGAGGCAGAGAGTTCATTCATTAAGGGTTCAGCCGAGGAGTTCTTCATAAAGTGAGTCTTGCTTATTCTACACCGATTTATTTCTTGTTTAGTATTGGGATGTTTCTGCATTGTCGCGTCGTTCTCTCGCTCTCCTATGTACTGGTTCGATTTCGATCAGGTCTAGGTGAGAGAGTACTGGGTTTGGGATCGTGAAGTCCCCCTATTTTGGCCGTTCTCAGAGAACCTTAGGGTCAGAAGTTTGCTTTTTGGTTTTTGGGGGTTTACAAGCGAGAGTGTTCTAGTTAGGAGCACGCTTCGAGTGTGTGCCCGTGTTGAGGAGGGAGTAGTGCAGCACGACCCATCCCTCGTTGTTGATTGCTTTAGCAGCGAGCTATTTCTTCTAGGCACGATGTGGGGGATGAGAAACGGCGACCGAGGGGCCGATGAGGCCATCGAGGTGGTGAGTGACATGTGGTCTGGCCTGCTCGTGGTTAGGTCTTCAGTTCTTATGGGGGTCGACCACATACCCAAGCGGCCCGGTGTTAGTGGATAGTAGTTTAGCCACTGACTTGTGATGGCCTCGATAGTGACATCAAGCCTACTTAAGGAAGTGCAATAGGTATACGGCATCAGGGATAAGGTGTGTATGAGAGCTCCTGACTGACGGAAGGAGTGAACTGCCCCGAGGAGGGCTGGGTGTCGATGCAGCTAGAGGCTTGCAATATGGGGTTCAATTCACCTTGCCTAGGTTGATGGTGGGATTGTGCCGTCGATTCAACCTAGCCCCGACCTAGTTTATACCCCACGTGTGGCAGATAGTGGTAGCCGTAGAAGCAATGGCTGGGCGTCAGGGGGTAGAGTTCAATGTCGATGATTTGCTATACACCCACTACTTGGCACGCAATCGGCTGTGATAATATAACTTAGGCAAAAGGTATGGTAAAGGGTGCTAGTTGACAACTGCTAAATTAATCTTCTTTTTCGACTTAATCTCCCTGGTCATGGACATCCTGGGGGTTCACGCCTAGTGGAATATGGCTGGTAAGTTGTTTCTTTACGTTTGTATCTGTTCCAATTATTGATTGATTGACACTGATGTCGTTCTATGTGCAAATGTTATGCATGATAGGGACGAGGAGGGGAATGAGAGCTTGGAAGTAGGAGACAATACTGACAGGCTGTTAGACCTTTCAACAGTAAAGAGAGATTTCGTGGTGCTAGTGGGTAAAGAAGGTAAGTGTTCATCCTCTTGACTTCTGCCTTCTTATATGCTATAATAACGTTTCCTTCGTCTGATGGGTGTTTTTGTTTTGTCCAAAGGAATGAGGGATAGGAGACAAATGTCACAAAGTCTCAAGTTTGGAGGCGTTAAGGGTGAAAGTGAAGACAAGGTCCAGCGGGTCACCTCACATGCCTGTAGGGCGGTTGCCTAGAGTGTCGAGTGTCGATCTTGCTCGCAAAGAGGGGTCCTTGTGAAGGTGACAAGCAAGAAGCGGAAGGGAGTGGTTGGAGGCGAAGTTGACATGTAATATCCATCGTGTTGCATCCTCCCCAACACTCATGCATAACACTTCTTTGTCAGCGTCCGGTTGTGCGTCGAGGCTGAAGTCTGCAATGAAGTCGGCGAGTACTTGGGATTTGATGGCGGTGTGTAGTTTGTACATGATGTCATATATTCGCTCAATTTTACTCCCCATTTGATCATTCTCCTAACAATTTGGGTTTGTGCAATATCTTCTTCTATGGGGAGGAGGTAACTACGACAATCGGATGGCATTGGGATCTATCAGAAAAAGGTAAGTCCATTAAGGCAATCTAAATGTGATGGTATTATTAACGGGGGTTGGTGAGTGATAAGAAGTTTGGTATCGTTTAAGCGAGGTCTCGAATTCGAACTTTAGCGTATGCAGAAAATTTCTGTTGGGAGACTCACTCACCATAGCCAAGTGCGAAATGCAGGTCAAATCCGGATATAGTCGAGGCAAAGTTCTAGTGAACTAGGTGAACAATAAAAAATAAATAAATAAATGTGATGGTATTTTTACTCTAATTTTAAAAAATTATGAATACTTTTGCGTCTTTGAAGAACATATAATGTTAAATGGACCTTTGAAAAAAGTATATAGGTATGTTTACCCATTAACCCTTAAATAATTACTTTTCCCTTTTTTTTTTACCAACAATTCTAGATTTAGCTTTTAATATTGCAATAATGATTAAAATGCCTCATGTCAAACATGGGTTTTGAAATGAGGATGAAACTAGAAGACCCCAAAAGCCGTAACATAAATTGAGGGAGGGACACAGAACAAAGATTAAAAATTAATGTACTGTTTATGTGATAATTTTATAATTACATACGTATAATTTTTTTAAACGGTACAACTCATTTATTATATAGATTCAATTATAAAACAGGTGTTAAGATTAAAAAACATATATGATATGGAGTTTTATATAAATCTTAAGAGTTAAAAAGTATAATATTAAGAAAACATTCAAAACATTAAGGAGATCATCGCCTAGTGAATTCTCCTCCCCAACTGGATATTTCGTGTAATTTTTTATATTTATGCTAATTAATTATAGAAAAAAATGGCAATCATATCCTAAAAAATTAATTTACTGGCAGTTAACTTTCTAAACAGATTTAAATGTAGCATATGAAACTACTTACTTAACTTATAACAATTTGAATCCATATATGAAAAATCATCAATATGTATCAATCATCAATATCTTTATTAAAATTTGTAACAACTGATGCGAAGATTAATGGCTTGGAATAAGTAGAACTATTTCTCTCTCCTTTCTTTGATTTAATTTTATGATCTCCAATTTTAACTCTATTTTGCCATTGTTCTATTGCGCTAACCCTTGTTATGCCCTGCTCCTCCTCCTCCTCCTCCTTCTGCTTCTCCTTCTCCTTCTTCTTCTTTGATTGCATCTAATCTGTCATCGCCGAAAACGACATCGTGGACGACGACGACAATGACGCTTGTTCGCCACCAATGTTAGAGAACGACAATGATGAATCCGCCAACATAATAGAGGTGTCTTCTCCTCTGCAACCAAAAAGCTCTCTCTTTTACCCATGCTTTTTTTTTAAAAAAAATGGTTGTATAATCCTCTAATCCTAATCAGCGCCACATTCTCACTTGCAATTATTTGCTATGGCTTCGACTCATGGGAATACATGCAATACAAGAACTGTTAACTAGCTCCTAAGGGATGAAGAATATACTGGTTTATGCTCACTGTACTTCAAAGCAATCTGTGAGTGAAATTTCTACATCAGTTTGATTATAAAGTAGCTTGTCTCCTCTATGAAAGAATACTTTATTAGTAGATTATATTCACAATAATTTAATACATCTTAACTATAAAATAATACTCTTTTACTTTTTAATATAAAATCTAATTAAAAAATTAATTTTAATTCTAAATATAATACCTATTTATTATATTTATATATATATTTTAAATTATCTTTATAAATATTCTCTCAATAATAATTAAATAATATATATAGATTTAAAGTATCTAATACCCCTTCTCGATCTGTTACCTCTTAAATTTGGGGTGGTTCCTAAATTTTGTTTCATATTTCTTTTCGTGTTGTTAGAATCTATCTAAAATAAATAGTACAATTTTGATATATTATAGGCAAAAGTGATAGTATTTTCAATTTTTTTACAATTTTTGAAGAACGGTGCAGATTTGATACGTTAAACTTTTTACTAGAGTATTAAATTTTTAAAATTATAAAAAATTGAAAACAATACTATTTTTTTTTATAAGATATAAAAATTTCACTCATTTTATATAAGTTTTAGAGAGAGATAATTAAAAAATAGTTAATATTTTAAAAAATATATATTATATTAATTAATTTAACTAATTTTTTAATATAATTAAATTAATTAAATATATTTTATACTAAAGATTAAAGATTAAAAGACTATTTAATATACCTATCCAAGCATTTGGGTAGAGCTCCCTTGTGTTTTATGGTTAGTTTTAAGCCTCCACGATCTCCAGTCGCCATCCTCTCGCTTTCTCTATGATCGCACTCACAAGCTCTCAGTCTCTCTCTCTCGTTTTCTCCAGCTTTCTCACTTTCTCGCCTTATCGCAACATTCTTAGGTCAGTCACGTTCTTCCCTTCTCCGAAGTCAGAACTCCCAATCTCCTCTCAGCCTCTGCATTTCAATCTTTCAAATCTCATTAACAATACATGGCGTCCAGCTCAGCAAATTTTAACACGGTTAACCCCAGTTAGCGCCATGTAGGACAAGTTTCAAGGCACTTAGGTGTTACGTAAAATATAGGGATGGATGGAGTATAGTGAAGCAAATTTTAATGATTAAGTCGCAATAAGTCAAACTATTAAAAACTGAGTTGTAACTCTGTCAAATTATAACAATATGAGAGAAAAATAAGAGAGAGAAAAGTAGGAGAAAAATTGAAGAGAAAATGGATTTTATCTTATTTGGATTACGAGAGAAAATAGGGCAAGGGGAAAAGTGGAGAGGAAAAAATGGTGTGGGCCATATGCTTTCCCCTAAAATTTTCTCTCTAAACTTGGAGAGAAAACTCATTTTACCATACTGCCCTTGGCCTACGCGCTACAATACCTTTTATTTTTGCATCTGGATGAGACCCTCCCCATATTTTTTTTTGTACATTAATAATAGTTCATATAAATAATAATAAACTACAAATAAAATAAAAAAGCTTCAATTTTTCTAAATTGTTTTGATTTCAATAAATCAGAATATTATTATTGTGACGTTTATTTTTATTTAACTTTTTTATTATTTTTTTGAGGAAATACAATGATTTTCATTAAAAAGATAAGTTAGAATACTCAATAAGAAATAGGACAACAACTATGATTATATATCCTAAAAAAATAATTCTGACTACAAGTTCTAAAAGAAAGAAAAGAGAAAACTTACACCATCTAAGAAATATCTTCTTGTAGAAGGTCTTTCAATAAGAAGTCATATTGTCGTGGGAGATAGAACGCATTTTTTTCTAGTAGTTTAGTAGTTTACTTTGTGAGGTAATATATTTTGCTATTTCTCACTTGATTTTGATAGAAGGTATTATTATCATTATAAATATTATATATTTTCTTTCCTTTCCCTTTTCTTTCTTCTGTCTAAACACATGGGGATAATATTATTCCTCCACTTTTCTCCTCTCTTTATTTTCTCCCCCTCTATTTTTTTTCTAATATTTTTTCATCAAAAAATATAGCCTAAGAATTAAATAATTAATTTTCTCTAATAAAAACCATGCAATCCATACATACAAAAAAACAGAGCACTGCATGAATGTAACATCCACCCATCACTTTCACTAGGTAGAGTTGAGAGGTGTAAGTAAACTGATAAAGTGAAAAGTGAAAAGTCTTCAGGCTTCACAGTAAGACTTCACATGATGAAGCAGAGGAAAACGATAGGCTTCCTCGTGAATCATGAAGTCTGTAAATAGTAATTTGCTTGTGGCAAGGACACTTCACGTGAACACAACTTTTTTGGAAAAAACAAATAATTTTTATTTTTAATAAAAAAATAACAATTTTTTTAAAATTTAAAAATAATTTTAAATTTAGAAAAGGATATATTGGGCAACCCAATTTATCCTTTATAAAATTATCATTTAATTATTTATTACTTCTACAATAGGTTTGCAATTTGAGCAATAGTTTTAACAACGTTTCCTAAAACATTTACAACTCTATAAATTTTAAGGGAAGTTGTCAAAATTATTGCTCATGTTGTAAATCCTATAATAGGATTTACAACATGAGCAATGATTTTAACAACTTGAGCAATATAGTTTACTACTCTCAATACCAACTGAGTTGCAAGTATTTATTTTAGTCATTTATAACTCCTGTAATGGGATTTACTACTTAAGTAATGATTTTGATAGCTTGAGCAATGAGATTTATTATTCTCAATATCAACTCAGTTATAAATAATTTCTTTAGTCATTTATAACTCATGTAATATGATTTACGACATGAGTAATATGATTTACTACTTATTGTCACCTTAAGCCGTCATCATTCATCTCCTGTTCACCTATCGTCCATCCTTCTCTTTCGTCGACAACGAGCATAAAAGTAGCAAGAAGAAGGGCTGTCAGAGCACGACGACGACATCAACATGGCAGTAAGGCACAACAGCAGATAGAGATAGTAACGGTGCAGTGAGCTAGATTAGGTGATGAGTTGGAGCGGCGACATCGACAACGAACTAGGAGCCTCGATCTATGATTATGACTTCGATGGCGAACATAGGTCCTCGAGTGCGACTTCGATGATGAACTAGGAGCATCGATCTGCGTCATCGACAGCGAGTTAGAGTGCGATTTCGATAGCGAGGCTAGGAGAGGAGAATGACGAGAGGTTGAGTAGAGACATATTGACAATAATGGCATTATGGCGAGACACATTGTTACGGAGTTGTAAATATCTTATAGGAAGTTGTTAAAATCAGTGTTCAAGTTATAAACCCATTACAGGAGTAGTAAATGATTAAAAGGCAATTTCTTCTTTTATCTTAAATTTACAAATGACAAATTAGACAGAGGCCAATTTATCATTTTGAATTTAAAAAAAATTATTGTTTTTTTCCTTTATATGAATTTTATAGGGAGTATTATTTAGAACTATCATAAAAGAAAATTTATTATAATAAAATCATATGATGTTATTAAATAATTAAATAGTCTCACATAACCTAAATAATAAATTTAATTTATATAATTATTAAGTTATGTGAAATTATCAAAAAAATTAGAGAGAGTTAAAATAAATGACCTATAATAAATTATATTTATTAGAAATGACCGTAAAATTTTTAATTATTTAAAATGATCAAATATTAAAATAAAAATTTATAATTATTAAATTATCCCTTACTAAACTCTCTATATTTTTTCTACATTTTATTTTTAAACCTCCTACATTATTTCTCATATCCTATTTTAAAACTAATATAAAGTTTATTTTTTACCAAAATTAAATTTATTTTTTAACTTTTATTTTCTACTAACATCCATATAATAATGTCTTCAATATATCATATAATTATGAACATAAATATTTATCCATCTAGGATCGTCGACAATATTGACGATTGCATGCCACCAGTGTCGTCGATCGAGGACTGCCACCTTCTTCGATGACCCCCAGCGACCACCATGACAACCCATGACCGCCACCATTGTTAACGACTGCCTATAACAACTGATGACTACCACCATCGTCAATGACCACTGGCGACCACTGTCTGCAACCAATGTCTCAACCATCATCAACGACCCCTATCGCCATCGCGATCATGGATGACCGCCAACATCGTCGACAATTGTCAACAATTGCTACTGCTGTCAACCATTGTTGACGACTGTCATAGCTGTTGAGCACCCTCTATTACTAACCAATGACCACTTTCTATTTTATCTCTTATAATCTTTTAATTCTTAAAGTTGATTTTAAAAATAATTGTTACATATAAATTTTTTTGTGTTTTTTGTTTTTAAATAGTATAACTTTTTAGAACAATTAGTCAAATAGATTTTTTTTCCAAAACTTGTTTTTATAACTTTTTTGAGAAAAAAGACAGAGGACAGAGAACATAAACAAGCAGCCCCTAAATTACTATTCCCCTTTCACGTGAAATCAAAGCAAGATTCGCTTTGAAGCCTCGAAGAGTCAGAACTCGCAAGAAGCATATTTCACTCTCTCGTTCTTTCTTTCTTTCCCACCTTCAATCTCTCGCTTATTAATTCGATGGGTCAATGGTCAATGCGATAAGATGGATCAATGTGATGTGGGCGCATACGTTTTGTATGTATTCCTTTTAATTTTAATATAGAGGTCGAGTAGTTAAATTTAATTTTAAATATAAAATATTTTTTATATTTATTTTTTTAAATTTATTTATATTAATATTCTATTAATAATAATTAATTAAAAAATTAAAAAAATTAAAAAAAATAATTATAATATTTTAAAAATAAATTATAATATATTAATTAATTTAATTAACTTCTTATATTATAAATATATGTATAAAAAGTCAAGTGCAAACAACACTTTATAATATATTTTAAAATATATTATAAAATATTTAAAGATATAATTTTGCCATTAAAGTATTAAAAATAGATCAATCTGACCCGCCTAACATTCCATAAACGTCTTTTTTTTTTTACAAGTCCAAATTGCTTCTCTTCTTCGACAGTACTGTAAAACTGCAATTCAAGTCCGAGATGGGCATTGCTCTTTCTCTCTTCTAACCCATCCCATCAATTCCCACGGCTGTTTTAGTTTCGATCGCTAGATTTCACTCATTCTTCTTCTCGTTTTTCCTCTCTTGAAGCAAGAAAATGGTGGTGGAGCTCATGGGGTTTTCGAAAATGGATGAGTAGAAAGCAATTCATGAGGCTTTAGCGTGTCTTCAAACTCCAGCACCAAGTGTGTAATAAATGAATGGTTGTAACTCAACTATTGTAGAACCGAGAAACAATCAAGAAACTGAAGGTGTGGGGCCCCGTTTATCAGAATGTATTCATTTCTTTTGAATCGATCTGCCTTTAGTTTTTATTCATTACTGAGATGTATCATTTAGAGAGTGAGTTCAAGAAGTTTGATCCTATCAAGCTGATGGTATCCAAGTTAGAAGCCGAAGGATATGCCACACACCCATTTTCTGCTTTGTATTATCAGATTTAGCTTTTAATTCTTTGGGTTGTCCAACTAGGATCGTCGACCTTCCTTACACCGGCAGCACCAATCATCTCCGGCAAAACGAAGCCACCCCTGTCAACGGTACGAAGAAGGGAAGGAATTTGAACTCGGCAAAAACAAAGCAATCGGACGTTTGTGGGATGTTAGTCTAGGGGTGGGATTGATCTATTTTTAATATCGGGTATTAGGGTGTTAGGTGCACATTAGAAATTATTTCAGAGTGTTGTTTGCACCTTCACACCCTATGTATAAAATAGAAGGAGGGAGAGAGGGAGAGGCACGCACCATGAACCAGCTGCCTTGGAAAAAAACAGGGAAGCACACTGATATAAAATGAATTTTTAATCTAATTTTCATTTTAATTAACAAATATATTTAAAAAATTAAGTTATTAGTTATTTGCTAAAAAAAATCTTGCTGATTTTCTAAAAACATCTTCCTTTTAGTAATTTACATCAAGAACTTGTCAACATAAATCACATAAAAATGTAACTATAGGAACTTTATAAAAACGTGAATCTTAATTGCCTCTCAGTTACAACATACAAACTCTAAGCATATTTTCCAATGTTATTTTTGTTTTTTGTTGTCTAAATCATTGCTTGAAATTAAATAAAAAAAGCACCAATTGAAAACAAAAATTATAAGAGTTGCGTTCCCCTTGTATCTAATTTTGATTCAATTACAACTTAACCTTTTGAGGTTTTGCTCTTCCAACTCTGTCTTTGACATATGCGAATATTAAAAATAGTAATTTTATTTTACCATTTCTAAAACTTATTAATCCTAATATTCCTTTCCCTATATTTTCCTCTTACTTTTTTCTCTTTCTAAATATAACCTAAGGTGTTAGAATCATCTAGTCTTTTTCGGTTGGGTTATAGCCTAGTTAGATAAAAGTTTCATAACTATTAGATTAAATGATTGAAATTTGAGAGAATAACTATAAAGCTATACTACCTTTGATTTAAAATATAAGGTATAAAAGTTAGGAGGAATCTGATTTTTTTATAAAGTCCATTTTGGGTCTGTCTTATTATTTAATTTACTTTTTTTCAATTTTACCACACTTTCTCTCAGGGAGAGCAAACAACCCGTTATATGTGGGCCCGTCCTCTACGAATTGAAATTTTGCCAGTTTGAGCCTGCCCATTAAAGACATAGGATGGGCGGGCTCAAACTGGGGCAGTAAGCATTTAAACGAGTCGAGGAGGGCACACCCTTAGGTACGGGCTAGCCTATACTCATGACGGGGGTACGGGTTAAGGCATGAGTTACTATACCCACTTGTTGCTCACCTCTAACTCTCTCTCATAACCTTTTCTACATATTTCATTTATTGTTTTTGTCAAATTTTTAACTAATTTTTTAATATGCGCAAACCATTTATTTGTATTTTATATTTTGAATTAGAGGGAGTATTAACTAAATAATTAAAATATAACATTCATAAAAAAGGAATTACTATCAAATTCTAAGGACTTAATTACTAAAAAGTGATATTAATAAATAAACAGTATAAACTTATTATTTTTTATCTTAAAACTTATTATTATATATTTCTCAATTGTTATTAGATTTTTAGGTAATTAAATTTCTTTGTTAAAATCTTATACAGTACGTTTGGTATGATATAAGAGCTTTTTTATGAAAGTAGAAGTGAAAATAGAATTAGGATACGAATGACTTTTAAAAATTTGTTTATTATGATAGAAATTAGTATAGAATTTGTGTATATTTTTTATAATTTGGGGTAAAATGATCTAATTTTTTTTTATAATTTAGGAAAGATTAAAATTGTCTAAAAATTTTATAATTTAGAATAAAATGGTATAAAATATTTCATTTCAATTTTCATCATCTCATTTTTTAACTTTTTTAATGGAACTAAAATTATTTAAAATATTAAAAATAAAAATAAAAATAGCTTTAATTGTACCAAACAAAAAAAATAAAAAATTCTATTTTTATTTATATTTTCTTACTTTTACTTCTCGTTGTACTAAACATGCTTATAGTAATTTCACGTGAAAAAAACTTTCATGTAAATGGAAAACAATGAGACAACTTGGGGTAGTTGAAAAAAAATAAACTACTTTGGGCCTGAAAGTCGTAAGATTTCAACATCTTAAGCCCATGGGCAACACTATTTCTAGAAGGATCAGTTATTTGTTGTATATGTCTAATAATAGCTACTAACCAACAGAGGTTAATCCGAGTGGTAAGCGGCTCGATATCGCTTAAGTGAGGTCTTGAGTTCGAGTCTTGGCGTACGCAGAAAATCTCCGTTGGGAGACTCACCCACCATAGCCAGGTGCACGACGCGGGTCGGATCCGGATATAGTCGGGGCAAAGCTCCGGTGAACCGGGTGGGCAAAAAAAATAAAATAATAATAATAGCTACTAACCAACAACAGTTAATCTGAGTAGTAAGCGGTTTGATATCACTTAAACGATATCTCGAGTTCGAGGCTTGGCGTATGTAGAAAATTCCCGTTAGAAGACTCACCCACCATAACCAGGTGCGCGACGCGAGTCGGATCCAGATATAGTCGGGGTAAAACTCCGGTGAACCAGGTGGATAAAAAATAAATAATAATAGCCACTAAGGTAACAAAAAACAAATAATAATAGCCACTAAACCCTAATAGGGTTAAAGGGACGCAAGGCCTTCGAAGTTTGGCAGTAAAGCCGCCACAAGAAGGGAAATTATTTGACAAATTTTCTCGAAGCCCTCGGAGATGTGAAGGGACGATACGAGAGATCCAATTTAGAAGATTGCGTGCGAAAATGAACGAGATTGCGTGTTCTGAAGGTTCTTCTGCTTGTTTCTTTAGCTTTATCTTCGGTGGTTTGATGTTTCACTGTGTTACTCATCTTCAAACACTTTCATCTTCATTTGTTCAGATCTGGGCAGAAGGTTCTGTATTAAATTTGACTGTGATTTTCTTGATTAAATATTTTATTAATTATTTTTATAATATTTAAAAGATATTATATGAATAATAATATTTAAATATTATGATAATGGATGATGAAATGAGATGTTTCTTATTTCTTAAAAAATTATCTTAATTTTTAAATATTATTATTGATACAGAGTCCTTTAAATATTGTGATAATAATTAATAAAATATTTAATCAAAAAACAAATTTAAGTTCTAATTATTGTACGTTTTATATTTTTGTAATGTTTTTAGATATTTTTGTTTCAGTATTTTAATAAGAGCTTCTTAATTGGTTGAAGTCATTTTTAATTATATAATTTATTTTTCCCCAGCATTTTAATTATATAATTTAGTTAATTGATTATTAACAAAAATACATTTAATTTTATGTAATTCGTTAATTGTTTTTGGTGCTATTGCGCCTGCTTTAATAGATCCAATTTTAACGGGGCATCAAATTTGAATAAATAGATCGTATCCCTGTATGAACCGTTTTTTAATAACTTAGTATTACCTCATCCTATAAAGAGCAATATTTATTCCCTCCATAAAATATCATATTACTACCATAAAAAAATAATAATGTGATACAATATAAGTATATTATGCGCAATTTTCTATAAATTTTTTGTTAAAATTCTGTTCACATTTTTCTATCAATAAACTGTTTATTATTGTCCGTCCGCCTCAACCTGTGAAATTTATTCTATAGCTGGTTAAATATCTGTTGCCGTAACAATATAATTCCATGATAAAAAAATATAATTCTTTTTTTTTTGGCCTTCAAAAGAGGATGAATTATATTAGGCAATTCGTGTTTAAAGACTTAATGGTACACAAAATTCTGTGTCATTTTTCATCTATGCGAAAACTTGAGGTCTGTTGTTGAGAGTGATTATAGTCATTGGTGTCGTACTCGGGCCAATCAGCATCTTACTGGTCCAATATTAACATTTAATTTTGTATTTAAAATTTATACTTTAATATAATATATATTTGGTCATTTAAGATTTATATTTGTATTATTCAAAGCTTAATATAATTCTCTGGGTATTTTTTTTGTTACAAAAATTTTTAGAAAAGGGTTAGGTTCACCAATGATCTAAGGGTAGGGCGAAGTCTCTCTTCCTCCTAAGCGATACCAATATCATGCAGAGTGAGTCACCTATTATCCTCAGACATAAATTTAGACACCTAAAAGCTAGGATGTCTCTCCAAATGCCGCAACTAGAACCACAACAAAATGACACTCCTCAATAATCAAATACGCTCTAAATAGTTGCATGTTTTATCTTTTCGTTAGTTCAACCCACAAACTATGGGTAATTCAAGAACCCGTATCAATTCTTTAGGCATTTTTTTTTGTTGCCCACCCAGTTCACAGAAGCTTTATCCCGACTACATCCGGATTCAACCCGCGTCGCGCACCTGGCTATGGTGGGTGAGTCTCCCAACGGAGATTTTCTGCATACGCTAAAGTTTGAACTCGAGACATCGCTTAAACTTTAAACATTTATTTGGTCATTGAATTTATGAAAAATGGTACTGGGCCTTTTCGGCCTGATCCTAAGCCCTTACTATTAGGGTAGGGTTTGAAAGAGTATTTCAATTTGGAATATAAAGGTTCATGGGATAGAGCTCTTACCTTTTTAGCTAAAACTATCGTCAGTAGGTTTAACTGGCGAAAGGGTGAGACATATGACAATTTGGAGTGTGTTCGATCCGTTGGGAGTACTACTTGTTGTGGTTCTAGTCGCGGCGCTTGGGGAGATATCTTAACTCCTAGGTGCCTAGGTTTACATTTGAAGGTAATAGACAGCTCGCCCTGCCCGACATTGGTATCGCCTAGGAGGAAGGGAGATTTCGCCTTGCCTTTGAATCGTAGATGAGTCCAACCATTTTCAAAAAAAATTTAAAGCTTAAGAGGAAAAGAGGGAATTTTTATATTTAGTATTATTTATTTATTTATGATATGTGTGTAAAATAATAAACACTTAGTTAAATTGGAATTTCATCGTCTTAATTATATTTATTTATCATTTCAAAATAACCCATAAAATTACAAGAATCATATATTATTGAAATTATATCTTTTTTAAGAAAAAGTTATATCTTAATTATACTAAGGTATCTATATATTTTTTTAATTTTTAATTTGATACTTATCTTTTTTCTCTCTCTCTCTCTTTAATTAATCCTTTAAATTTGTTTTGTTAAGGGCGTATTTGGATTAGATTTTGGAAAATAGATTTTGGAAAAAATAGATTTTGGAGAATATATTTTTGGAAGAATAGATTTTGGGAATAGAGATGTTTGGATGATTAGTAGCAGAATCACTTTTTATATTGATAAATTACCAAAAAGGTATGATTTGATTAAAAATAAGAGAGAGAAAAGATGATAAAGAAGAAAGAGGAGAGAGGAGAGAGAAGAAAGTGTAGAGAGGAGAGATGAGAGAGAAAAAGAGAGATAAGAGAAGAGAGAGGAGAGAGGGTGTAAGAAAAAGTAGGGGTAGAATAGTAATTGGATAATCCATAACTTAAGTTTCAAACCAAAAGCTATTTTTAATGGCTTATTCAAAACCTAGGTTTCAAACCGAGATTTTGCCCAAAATCAATTCTCAACAAAAATGACTGTTTGTGTAAAAAAATTTCAAACCACGGTTTTGGCCAAAATCAATTCTTAGAATTGATATCCAAACACACACTAATATGGGTTTGTTTGGATAGATTTTTAAAAAATAACTTATAAAAAAAAGAGGTTTTTAGACAATTTTTGGAAAAGGGCTTCTGGAGAAGAATTTATGGAAACAAGTGATTTTGAATAAATGAGTGTTTTGATGGTTATTACTAGAAGAACTTTTGTGATTGATAAATTACCAGAAATGGTATAAGAGAAATAAAATATTACTATCATCTTCTTCTCTATTCTTCAGACTAGTGAGCACATGGCAAGACCAGTGGCGTTCCACTGCGAGACTTGAGGTGAGATGCACGACGAGATGTGACGTCTTCTTCCATGGCAAGATGTGACCACCTTCTTCCTCCTCTCCTTCTGACGAGCATCTTCTTCCATGGCGTAGAGAGGAAAGAGAAGAGAAAGGAGAAAGGAGAGAGGGTGCCAAAAAAAATAAGGGTAAAATAGTAATTGATAGTCCATAAACTCTTTTATTGTTTTAGAAGCTATTTTTAGTAGTTTATTTAAAATCTTAGTTTTAAACCATAGTTTGGTCTAAAATATACGACTATTTATTTTAAAATTTATCCAAACTAAGGTTTGTGCCAAAAACCCTCTTAAAATATTGATTTGGGTTAAACCCAAACATGCACTATAATTAGTTTATCCATTGAAGCTAACTGTGCTAATAGAGTAAATTTATAAGAGCTAATAGTACTATCAAAGTAAAATTAAAGGATTTAATAATGATAGAAAAGTGATATATTTGTTTATCATTTCAAAATAACCCATCAAATTACATGAATCATATGTTATTGAAATTATATCTTAATTTTACTAAGGTACCTATATTTTTATTAATTTTTAATTTGATACTTATCATTTTTTTTCTCTTTAAAAAATTCTTTAAATTTACTTTGATAGTTTATTTGTATGAGTTAACGGTGTTAATAAAATAAATTTATGTTACTAACAGAATAAAATTAAATAATTTAATAAAGAGAGAAAAATGTATAAGTATCAAATTAAGAATTGAGAAAAATTATAGGTATTAATATCTTCAATTATATTTAATGAAATGCAAAATTGCAAAATAACACGGATTAAAGCCACTTGCGTTGTTGGGTCAAGGTTTTCGAATATTCTAAATTAATCAAATGCACAAAAAGAAAATAAAACCAATTAAAGACCAAAATGGTAAGCTTCATGCAAGATGCTACTTTTTTAGACTTATTTTGAAATAAGGAGGTTGACTTCTGCTTGTGTTTGAATTAGTTTATTTTAAATTATTTTATGTTATACGAAATAAATATATGAAGAGAAAGTTTTCTCATATGTGAAAATCACCTTTTAAAGTGCTTTTAGGGTTTACCAAATGAATTAATTAAATTCCTGCAAGAAGAAGTACTATGTGTGAAAAATGGAAACCCTGGCATTCTAGGAGTATCCTTGTTGCCTTTTTAGGCTTAATTGTTGCTTTATATATAGTGTTTTGTGTCCATAGTCCGTAGATTTAGCTAGTAAAGAGGTGAGACATGTGACTATTTAGAGTATGTTCGATCCTTAAAGAGTAGCACTTTATTATGGTTCTAGTTGCGGTGCTTAGAGATGCATCCTAGCTTCTAAGTACTTAGGTTTACGCTTAGGGGTAATTGATGTAAAATCCTCCTAAAATGTAACTATTATTAATTATTTAGACATATTTTATACCCAATATAATTTAAAAAGAATATTATAAATAAATTTATTTCATTTTAAAAGAGCTAACCATGGTAGAAAAGAGTTTAACTAAAATTTAAATAAACTCTACCATGGTTATAATTTTTTTCCTTAAAATATAAATAAAATAATAGGATATATGAGTATGCAAAATAAAATCTATTGTGACAATATACAAGTATTTTACACATACCTTTAAAGGAGAAGACTATACAATCAATATAGCTTTAATCAAGCCTATGATGTTTTCTTTGGGGTGCTAAGATGAGACTATCACCTGAAAAATATTATAAAAATAGGATAAGACTAAAGTCTCGGTAACCAACAGTTCTACTCATCATGAGTACTAACATGTGCTCATGAGGTGTCAAGTAGGACCAATCACAAAACACTATATATAAAATAATATATTCATAATAAAATCAAATGGATAACCCACCCAAGTTTCTCCCCTCAAACCAACCGAACTGCCTTATTTTCGCCGATCGAACCCATGAGCTAGTGGTAACTACCCCTCGAATAGCTAACCGATCAAGTGATATGGATATGCCAAGATCTACAGAGCACCTGACCAGACCATGGTTCCATTCCCCCTTGGTAAACAGGTGGGGGTGTCGCAGCCCATCGATAAACATATGGGGCAAGTCTCTCGATAAACTGGTAGGACAAAAGCCAACCATCGAGCTCCAATAGTGGCTATATCACGTGGTAGAAACACAACTCCATCATCACCCATTCCCAATGCATAATTATCAAAATAATCATATTAATCAAAATCTCGATAACTTGATAAATATCACAAAATTTTTTTTCTCAAGATAATAACTTTCTTCAAATTTCAATACTAAGATAAGTTTCTAATCTCAACTCAAACTTTCTAAATTAAATTTTAAATCCCACAAAACTATTTTCAATAAGAATAATCAAATAAGTTTTCTTAATATAATTATATCAATATCAATATATCTATATATATCAAAACATTCACAAACATCATATTAGCACACACAACGAGTAGAAAGTGGTCACCTTCTTTAGGAATATGAGAGGGACTGAGAGAGAAGACTAAAAAAAGAAGAGCCGACTCAATAATCAAGTTTGAGGAATAACTCATGGTCTTAACTCTATTTATAAAGTCATAATAATAATTCAAAAATTTAAATTCATATCTTATCTTTATTAAAATCTTATCAGATATAGTAATTTAAAATTTAAACTATATTATTATTATTATAGTATAAATACATATATTATTATATGTATATTTAATCAAAGATATATGTATATTATTATTTTTATCAAAATTCTATCAGATATTTTAAAATTTAAACCATATTTTTAAAATAAAATTGTATATCTAAATCTGAATCCAAATCCTAATAAAGTTCTAATTAATAGTAACAATCAAATCATAAGATTTTAAATAAGATAAAAATAAGATAATCTATATATTATATCATATTTTATTAAAAATAATAAAAATATTAAATTATAATAATTTAATTAGATAATATTTTTAAATTATTGATAAATAATATTTTAAATTTTTCTTAAATATAAGGATAAAAATTGGGATGTTACAATTGACGGCTCGCCCTGCCTAACATTAGTATCGCCTAGGAGGAAGAGAGATTTTTCTCTGCCTTTAGATCATGGGTAAGCCCAAACCTTTTTTAAAAATTTTATAACAAATATATATATAGTGTTTTATTTTAATGCAGCTAATTGAGAGGTGCAGTTGTAGCAAGAATGAAAAACTTGTGTTATTTTCATCAAAACTAATATGAGCACATGTGACGTCTTAAGTACTACCTCACTTCTAATTATAAGAGTTAGTTAATTTTTTTATACAGATTAAAGAAGAGAAATAAATCAGTTAATTATAATTAATATAAGAACTAGTTGACTAATTTAGGTAGATTGATAAGTATATAATATGAAATCATCTCGAGGAGTTATATTTAATTATAATTAACTAGAGATGAAAATAGGTCAGGTCAGGCCAGGCCAAACTTTGGCTGAACATGCCTAAGCCTATAACAGGTATCTAAAACTTGAGCCTGTATACAAACTTTTTTTTAGGCTCAAGCCTGGGTTTGTAAAAAGCCCACCAAGCCTAAAGCCTTTTTAGAGGCCTATTGACAATTAGAAAAATTAATTTTAAATAAATAACCAGTCCATAAAAAATTCAACTAGCATGCATGAAATATAAAAATAAACAATTATAAAATATTATATTTATACCTTTTATTTTCTCTTCAGCCCATATTTGTGACAAAACTAATCCCCACCACACAAAAGAACTTCAATAGATTGTTCATTCAATCTCACACAACATTTATCAATCACTCTTCCCCTGCACTAAATGTGGATTCTGATGTCACAGTTGAGATAGGGACAACTAATATATCAAATTTTATCCTAGATAAAATTTTAAACTTTGTACTATTATTTTTTTCACCATTCTAAGGCATAGAAAGATGAAGAAGAATCAAGAGAAGTAATATAAGGATAATCGTCAAGATAAATTTTCAACTTTGATTTAGTAAGAGGAATTGAATGACTTTGATGAACCATGTTTAACATTCGTTGCATTTTATTATTTTTTTTTGTCGTGCCCTAGTATTTGTCAAGGTAATGACATCAGTATTCACTTCACTATATGTAGAGGATGAGTCTTCTTTATACAACTCCATATACTCAACATATAAATAATCTAATACCCTTTTCCCTTTTCCATATTCCGCTTAGCCTCATTTTCTGGTTTATACATCAAGGGGAATATTATCTCAATAGCTTCTAATTTGATCCTTGGATCCAAAACACTTACAATAGCCATTAACAAGTTGCATTTACCTAGTGTTCATTAAATTTTTTTTCATAGGTATTGTCATCGCATTCATAAACAAGTCAGGAGACTCTATTGCTTCATCAATAACTTGTTTCACCCTATGAACTTCAGCAAGATATAAGTTAGTAGTAGGGTATTCATTACCTGAGATAACATGAGTGTCATCATTAAAAACTTCTATATGTATAAGTATAATGTGGCTCTTTTTCATGATAAGCTGAAAATGCTTGCTTGAATTTCATTAGTCATCAACATCAAGAATGCAGAGTTCCATCTTGTAAGATAATCAAGAATAAGTTTTTTTTTTCAAATCCTTTAACTCCACAACTTCACAAAAAGATTTCAGCCTTAAATCTAAGGCATTTATAAATTTGACACTTTCACTAATGCTGTGAATGATATCTTTAATAGCGCTAAGCCATCTTGCACCAACAAATTCAGAATGTGTGCACAACATCTAACATGAAATAATTGTCCACAACATACCACTTTATTGCTTAATAATAAGTTCTCCTTCAAATTTCTTAAACAAGAATCATTATAACTAGCATTGTTAACAGAAATTGAGAAGATTTTATTCTCAATACCCCATGATCTCAAACAATTGAAAGTTGCATTTGCTATATCTACTCCTCGTCTTGGAGCAGACACTTTGATGAAATTCAAAACTCTCTTATAAAGATTCCAAAAATGGCCAGCGATCACCGTATATTCAGCTACTTGGTGACTTGACTTCCACATGTCTATTGTATTTCTTAACTTACTCACATTCTTCAACATATTTTTTAAAGCATTCTTTTCATCCTTATATAACTTGAGAGAGTCACTTCTTGTTATTTTACAACTGACTTTTCTAAAATCTGAATTTGCATATTCAAATGCCCGTATCAAAACTTCATCTTCTACCATGCTAAAAGGAAGCTCATGCACCACGATAAAAGTAGCTATGATTTCTCTCATTTTTTTCATTGGAATATTTAATGCCAGGACCAATAATTGGATTAATTCCTGATTCAGTTGATGAGCGAAATTGTATAGTAGTTTTTTTTTATTAAGAGACAAACAACTGTCGTCACAATCAAATATCTTAATGCCTTTTAAGATGGCTAGTGATAGCTCCCTTCTACTAATAGATAACTTCTCCTTAATTACAGTACAAGCATATTGCTTTGTTGACACCATCAGTAGTACAATTTCTTCAAAATCTTTCCATACCTCTGAAGTTTTTATCAGCTTTTTTGTGATCCTAAAATCTTCTTCACTCCTAGAAACTATTTGTTGAGAGGTATTATTGTTGCTTGCCTAATTTGTTCAGATTGATGTTCTTAAGGAGGAATATATTCAATTATGTTGTATTCCTACTATCCATTAAAACTTATAAAAGGTATTATTTCAATAAAATTTACTTTTATAATTTTATTTTGTAGGAGATATTATAAAATAAAGGAAATAAGATAAGAGTAAAAGAAGGAAGGCATAGGAATCTCAAGAATGATAGGGTATTTAATTGTAATTTTTTTCAAAGTTTAAAGTTTAAGAAAAGAAGGAGATAAGTACCATAAACATGAGATGACTTAGGGTCATTAATTATAATTTTCTCTTAAGCTCAAAAGGAATATGCAGGGTATTTAACTATAATTTAGACCAAAGTATATATATTATATATATATAAATAATATTAAACAGTCATGCCTATAGGCTTATAGGCAGGCTTTAAAAAAAAAGTATGACCTATTTAAACAAACAAACCTTTAAATAGGTTTGAAGTTTGGCCTCTTTATTAAATAGATCAGGCTTTACTAGGTTCTAATTAGACTATGCTATAGGCCCCTATTAAAACTACTAGTCTATTTTTATTTTTATAATTAACTAATTTATTTAATTTTTTTAATTTATTTAAAAAAATTAATTAGTTCTTATAATTAAGACTTGAGAAAGTAGTATTCAACAAGATATTCAAGTTTTATATGGCATCACATGTGGCAACTATGTCATATGTGACATTTACGGTCTTAATGTGGAGTCCATGTCATCTAAGAAGGGTTAAATTTTTTTTGCTGAATATATGTATTATTTTATTAAAAACAATCTTATTCAAGACATCCCAAAATTTCCAACAGGGTATAACAAATAATATGCCCCAGTTACTATTGGTTTTGCCAGAACTAGGATTCTGATGTAGCCAATCGTCAAAAGGGCAACTATAGAACCTGTCTTGGAGCCAAGGGGGAAGAACGAGATTCCAGCGACAGGAGGCGATACTACATCCGCGAAGGACATGGTCCAAGTCTTCTGAATATTTAATATCTTATAGTATTTTAAATATAATTAGTTTAAATAAAAAGGTATATGTTCTTAGTAAAAAAATAATAATTATAACACGCATGACCTACTTTTCTTAAACTACTTATATAACATTAAATTATATATCAGCATATAAATTAGATAAATTAGTTTTAAAAAAATAATAAATATAAGATAAATTGAATTAAAATATTCTATTTAGGACTAAAACATATCTCTAATTAGAATCTATATTTAGGATCGGAGTAGTAGTGTTCAATCAAGGTGGGAACTAGTGCTCAAACAAATCTTGTTGAATGTATATCAGTCCATTGATGATTCAGTTTATATAATTGTTTTATGAAATGAAAATAAATTACTAATATATTTGTATTTAATTACTCCTCCAGTCCTAAATATATGACATAATTAGTGAGTTGATGTTGATCTTAAATATAAGATCTATTTTTCAAATTTACTAACTATTTGCCAAATTAACCATATTAGTGCTCTCTCAATAATAATCAAGTAAGAGAAAAAAAGAGAGAGTTAAGGAAGATGATTATGGTGTTTTAGGAAAAAATGCTATAATAACTAACTTAACTAACTAATTTAATGTAATCAAATTAGTTAAATATATCATATATTTGAGGCTGGAGGAGTATTTCTTTGGATACCGTAGAAGGGTTATACGATGGATCTACATTTTTACATGTCTATAAAATTTTAAATAAGTAACTCTATATTAATGGTTCAATGAATGTTGAGAATAGATCATGAATTGCTTAAAATTGATATTCACCTCTCACACCATAAACCCACAATGTTCATACATATTGAAAATCGATCAATCATTAAACTATAAAAATATGGTACAACTGGGTTTAAACCTGAGTTAAATTGGTTATAATTAAACTAATATAATTTAATTAAAAATATATAAAAATATTTATATATAATCATAAAAAATAATATTTAAATAAAAAATATATTAATTTATAGATAAATAGAACATTCATACATAAATTATACGTAATTCAACAAAACACAAATATGATGCACTAATATTTTTTCTTTTGAACTCATAAAAATGTTTCAAACTCAATAAAAATAAAAATTATATAAAATACATCCCACGAATCCCGTTCAACTGGTTAAGTTGATCGGGTTGCACTAAGTTAATTCCAAGGTCAAGCCAGTTGATCCCGAGTTAAATCTCTTTTAGATTGATTGATTATGGTCTACACCAACTAAATGGTCGGGTCACTAAATTATCGGTCTAGGTTTCCATGACATGATAATGTTTGCGTCAAATGTGCTTTTAATTTTCTTTTCAACATTTAAATTTCAATCGCATGACACAATTTTCATTTCTATCATCATGTCATTTTCTTCCATTTATAACAAGTCTCATTTTTCAGTGTCCACAGTGTGAGCATCTTGTCACATCCTAATTTTCATACGTTTTAGGGACTAGTTGGTAGTATTTAAAATCACTTTCAAGGTCATTGAAGTCAAATTTCTCAATTTAGAATTTTACTTTATCGAGTTCTGTTCACTGTGTAAATTCCAGACAAATGACTTGACTTCGACAAATCATAACTAATTCTAGAAAAATCGAAATAAAGTAATTCAAATTGCTAAATGAAGATAACTGAATCCTCTTTCACGGAAAATAACTCGTTGACCACTCATTGACCAAGTCAACATCAGTCAACGCTACAATTTGACTGTTCATTCAACATTTTCCCCCTGAATCCAGCATTTTGATCCTAACTTTGATAAATTATATCTCTATGTGTAGACATTCAAATGAGGCATTCTATATATCAAATTGAAGCTTGGTATGTCTACTATTTACTGTAAAAATATCATATATTTATTCAACCATTTACTATTTTTAATTACAAATTAAAGGTTACTAACTCACCACGAGTTACTGTTCATGGTGGCAAATTCCAGCAACCAACTTGACATACATATAACATACATCAATCACATATCAATCATGCTAAATAATTATTAACTTCTCTTCACGTATCTTTATCTCCTCTATCTTGAGAAGACCTGCTGTAATTGGATTGATATGGAAAGGGTGAGATTTCGGGGGAAATCTCAGTAGCAAATGGAAACCATACAATGTATGCAACTATATGCTTTATATTACTATGTGTGTACTTAATGATCATGCTTGCATAATGATAACTTACATCCTTCATGTCCCTTAATTATAACATATGGCCATAGCATAAAAAGAAACAGAACATCACTTAATCATATATGCTTTACATCATCAAAGTAAGTAAATATCACATAAAATAATCAAGCAACATAAGCATACAAGTAGGTAAGTTCACTACCTGGCGTGTAGCCATTCCTTTAGTCCTTAACCTTTGCTCTGAGATCCCTGCTTTATAGATGTCAGAGCCTATACATAGCATAATAATATTTTATTATTATCTCATCCAGTATAACTCCACTTAACTCAAGCTTATCTTGAGATAATACCCCTATTTTGACCATCCCCTAACCTTCTTTCTATCCACGGCTAACCTTGTAGAGAGAGATATTTCTCTATTCTAACCATTAAATTTATAAGAACAATCCTCTAATTTATTAGAGCAAGGACTAGAATAAATTACTTACCTTATTTCTAAGCTTGCAGAGTCCCTAAACTCCTTGGATTGCTTCTAGCTCAGCCAAAACTTCTTTTTTCTTTCTCTTTCTTTCTTTCTTTCTCTCTTTCTTTCTTTGTCTCTCTCTCTCACGGCTGGAAAAAAGGCTTTCTAAATCGGTTGAAAATAGACTTCTACATCGAACTTTAATCCGGTGTAGAAACAACCCATGTAAAAAGTTTAATATTCTACACCGGTTGTATATGACAGGTGTAAATAATCAGCTTTTTTAAATCGGTTATTCCATACAACCGGTTTAAAAAGTAATGTCAAAATAAAAAAAAATTTAGAATAAAAAAACTCTAGATCCGAAATTATTTCCTTCTTCGTCACAAATCTGAAGGAGGAGGAGAGTGATGAAGAAGAATAGGTACCTGTAACATGCAAGCAGAGAACAAAAAAGAGGAAGAAAGAAAAATCAAGATAACCCAGAAACGAAAGAAATAAAAACTTAGATAATGCGCAGAAATGAAAACCCATAAACGTCGTCACCTAATTGAAGATATCACAAAAACATTGTCACAATTCCTTTTGGTTAATTGCTCAAAAGCAAACAAAAATATATTTAAACAGAACACAAAAATGAATGAGACAAAAACCCAAATATATATACAAAAACAAAAACCTAGAAACACCGTTACCTAATTAAAGATATCACAGAAACATAGTCACAATTCCTCCGACTTACTCAGTTAAAAGTGAACAGAAATATATTTAAACAAAATCGAGAAAGAAAGGAACAAAAAAATAGACACCCACCATCGTAGATCTGGGTCTTCTTCTTTGGCGAGCTTTAGAGGCTACAACGACTGACTTCAACAATAGAGAACGACGAGCACAGGTATGGGTCATCGCATATCTAGGTCTTCTTCTTCGGCTAGCTTTAGACGGTGTGTTACGAAGGTGGAGCTTCCTATCACTATGTGTTCTCCCTTGTCTAGTTTTCTCTATGGACGACGATATGATTTGTGAAGATAGGGAATCGTAAAAAATTAACACTTTTTGTTAGATTTTTAATAGCAAAGACATTCTACACCGGATGTAATTCTATCAGCTGTAGATAAGAATGATTTTAAAAATATGCTTTTTAAAGCTCCATTTTTAAATCGGTCACTGCGGAACCGGTTTAAAAAAAAACTGACCGGTGGCATTTTTGTAAATAAGATGAAATATTTACACCAGTCATGACTTTTTACACCGGTCATGTTTTACAACCGGTGTAAATATTTCATCTTATTTACAAAAATACCACCGGTCATTACTTTTTACAGCGGTCATATTTTACGACCGGTGTAAATATTTCATCTTATTTACAAAAATGTCACCGGTCATGACTTTTTACAGCGGTCATATTTTACGACCGGTGTAAATATTTCATCTTATTTACAAAAATACCACCGGTCATGACTTTTTACAGCGGTCATATTTTATGACTGGTGTAAATATTTTATCTTATTTATAAAAATACCACCGGTCATTTTTTTTAAACCGTCTCCGCAATGACCAGTTTAAAAATGGGGCTTTAAAAAGCCTATTTTCCACTAGTGTCTCTTCCTTAATCTTCTTCTTGGCGGTGGGTGTGATTTGGAATGGGAGGGGGTGAGGGTTATTTATAGGTGGAGGGAGGTGAAATTGATAGCTCAGATCGAATCACGATGAACGGCTCAGATCGCTTAGCTTCCTCAAGAAGCTTTGCCTGTATCATCGTAATGATATCATCCTCCATAATGACTCATCAAAAGTAAAATCATCAAGGGACATCTCACATGTTTAGGTGGCGCAATGGTGGGGCCCTTGGGATACCTCACCAGCTGACTCAGCGCTTCCAGAGAATTTCAAAGTCTTATTCCGGAATATACGGCTGAGATCGTGCCACGTGTCCTTAGCTTTTTCTTCTTCCCTTAGATTAATACCATGTGGTGTCTTAATGGGTACCTTTGATGCCACCTCATGGCTTCCGGATAAGTCCAAAACTTTATCTGATCAATTCCCTGATTATCACTTCAACCGGGTAACTCTATTTTATTGAAAACTCACTAAAATATTACTTTAATGCCACTTTAACTCACATAACCATTGTGCCACATTTTTGGGCTCTTGGAATATCATCTTGGATCTCTAATCAAGCTCAAGTACTCTGATGGCTCAATTCCCAAAAAAATCCCTTGGCAAATTACTAAAATGCCCTCGGTTCCTCTTTATTTACTTTAATGAGTCTAGGGGTATTATTGTCTTTTTACACCTTACCAGAGTATCCCTTGACCCTAGTCAACTATCCAGATAATATTTCTTGATTGTCTAACCTTAGTCAAATGACCAAAATACCCTTTACTCATTACTTATTTTATAACATAGGGGTATTTTCGTCATTTTGTACCTTTTTTAGACACTAGCCCCTTTTACTGCTGAACTGATATCATGGGCCTGGGCCTCCGTTGGTGTCATTATGGGCCTCTGTGTGACGCCATCTGGGCTCATTCAGTCCCAATTTACTTACCGATTAATTTCTCAATCGGATATCGGGTGTTTACGAACTCCCGTCTAAATTTACTAAAAAGTGAATAACTTTTTCTACAGAACTCCTTTTGGGATTCTGTCAACTTTTCACTCATATCTGAGGTCCAAGAGATCTGATAAAAATTTCAGATAACTTTCTGACTATCAGATAAATTTCAGCTATCTGAAACTCTGATAAAATTCCTGTATTAAGCTAGATTAACCAGCATCATTTTCTCTATCTACTGATGAAATTTGGAACTGAAATACTTCCGGGTAGTTCTAAGCCATTTCTGACTCAACTTTCTATAATTACCATTTTGCCCTTGGAAAATTTTTCTCTTTTCATTTAAATCCTTTAACTTTTCATAATTACACTTAATGGCCCACAACTTGTCTCTACTTTCATCTTTACACCATGAAACTTTTAGACTTTCACTTTAGTCTCTTTCTTTTCTAAAATGACCATTATACCCCTAAAAACTTACTATTTACACATAAGTCCTTGTACTTTTACTCATTTATAGTTTAGTCCCTAAAACCCTCTGTATGTTTCTGGGACTTTTGCTCAAAGGGGTTTGGTAGCCTATATATTTCAGGCTATTTTCTGAATCTCTGGGCCTGAAATTGGAATGTTACACATCTCATCTTCTAGATGTAATGTGCATAAACCATATTTTATTTAACGAAGGCGAAACTGATTTCAGTAATCTCTACATTTCGAAAAGATTAATTTCTAGTTCTATGTCAATAAGGAATACTACCAGGACTCTAAAAAATCAATTTATATTTTTATATATAAACTCTACCTTGTGTTTGTTTTAATCTTCACTTCTCAGATATTAAACATTTAATTTATCAAAATTATGATTAAAATCCTATACAAATCTAATTGAAGCTAAAATCATACTTCTCTCGCCAGTTCCTAAACCATGAAAAAACAGACATTATAGACAATGCGGGGAATGGTTACCCAAGTGGATGAAAACTTCTGAGATTTTGGTATACATAAGTTTAGTTAAATTCGGCACCAGTCCCCCACCAAGACCAAGGCACAACCCCAAGGCTCAGAGAACATTTACAAGGATTTTACGAGATCGCTGATGAGAGCGTCGGATTGTCGCAGTCCGAGCCATCAAAATTAAGTGAATTGCACCCCAATAATATAGTATAAGGCACAACCCTATCGTTCTTCTCAAGGAGCCTTTCTAAAGGTATCCTAGTAAATTGGATGTCAAAATCATTGAAAACCTGAGTTGAGGGTAAATGGTTTTGGGTTTTGTTGGGTGCAGAAATGTAAAGATGCAGTAAAATACATGTTTTTGTGTTTTTGTATAAATGAAAGGGATTTATTATGGCAGCCTCTTGATGATGAAAGTGTATCTATCCTTACTCTTAATTCATTTGGAGTTCGAAATCACTAAGTCTTGTGTAAGATGAACCTCAATCGATCGATTGAGTCCAGAACCCTAACAATCTTTAAACTCCTTTGATCAAAGCTAGTTTAGAGATTATTAGTGAACTGCTAATTGTACCACTTAGTGTGCAATTCAAATCAGATTGTAAAGAATGCCCTCAAGTGAGCGTCGATCGACTAACCCTAGATTTCAAGCAATCGAATCAATTAGCAACAATCGTTGACAACCATTCAACCATCTTAAAATCACAACTGGAGTATTATAATAAAAACCAGCATTCAAAACATCCAAGTAAATCACACTGTCTAAAATGAGAATTATCAATCGAATTCAATCTTGTTCATATCATGAAAACCCTAGATCTAGCAGCAAACACAATATGATAAGATACAAATTAGAACAGAAGAAACTCCCCGATTAAGCTCATGAGCTCAAGAATACAAAATCAATCACCAAGAGACTAAGAGTTTAGCCTCTCATAAGCTCCGCTGCACTCCAATCGCTGTCCAGAAGTGGTGCCATGAAGAAACTATGGAAAGATGCAGAATGGGGGTGAGGAAACGTATGGAGGAGGTGGAAAATGGAGATGGAGTGTGTGAGTGTGGGTTCCAGACCTAATCAGGTCCGGAACCCTACTCTTGCTTCCCTCTGCGCGGCTCTGGAATGAAAATGGAGGGGATCCCCCAGAATGCTGGCTTCCCATGTCTTTTAAACGCAAGTTAACCTAATCAGAAACGCACAGCTTCGCGTCTGTCTTCTTTGGTCGCGACCAGATCCATTTTTGGTCGCGACCTGTGATCACAAAATAGTAGCCCGAGAGAATGCTTCAGGTCGCGACCACGGATACTTTTGGTCGCGACCAAAGAATGCAGAGACGTGATTCACTTCATTAACTCGTGATTTCTTTCCTGGTGCTTGTTCTCCTCCTCCAAGATACCTGCAATTCAACATAGAAGCTCATTGTAAAAGTCTAAATCAGTAGATAACAAAATATGTGCAGTTTGGAGAAGTTATTTTACCATTTTATACTAAAATTAGCATATTGCCATGCACAATCATGTAGTACACAAAAGTGCAATTTAAGGCATGAAATGAATGGTAAAGTTACAATAAACTCTTAAAAGTGTGTTAGAAACCATATACAAAAATGTGACTCATCAATTCCCCCACACTTGAACCTTTGTACTCCTGGACAAAGAAGTGAATCACACCTAGAATCAACATCCAAACAATTAATCCACCATCTTTCAGGAATCCACAAGTGACAATGTGAGCAATGCCAAGTAATCAACTACGAAACGAAATTAACCTCAACTATGAGCGCAATAGATCCTCTCAAAAGATGTCAGTGTTTAGCTCTCTATTTTCTCTCATTGTTAGGGTTCTTTCACTCAGATTCAAATTGGAAAACACCCTACCATATGCTTGTAATGGCTCTAAATCTCAGCAACTACATAGCACTTATGCAAAGAATCAATAGGTCTTTTAGGGTAGAAGTGAATGAGATGGGCTGTGTGGAATGGGATATGGAGAATAGAAAGTTTTATATGCATTTAATGATGAGTATATAACTTGAATTCATGTCTCTAGAGATTCAGAAATGATTATTGTGCTAATTAAGAGTTTATAATGGTGCCTTCATCATTTTCATTTTTTTTTTTGCACCTTATACATAGAATGGTCTAGCATAATAACACAATAATAATGAGTTTTGACATGAATTACAAGTTTATCTTGGAAAGATGTTCATGCATAAATTGCTTTCTATCTAAAATGATGAAAAGTAATAGTGATGGGCACAAAGAGGTGACTATGGATATGATATGGAGTGAGTTTGTGTTTGGGATAAAGGGTTTAGAAATGAATGCCTCTATCATGTTCAGTTCATAAATGCGCAAGTAATTCCCAATTCAGAGCCAAGACAAGTTCTGGAGAATATAAACCAATTGAATAATCACTCAATATAGCATTTAAGGCCAATAATCCTTCCAACCAGGGTTTTGATCTACTTTGCTCATAAGCTAAAGTCTCAAACAAAGTTCATCATTCACTAGGCATTAAAACACTTATCACAACTGAAAACCCTTTAAATGATGATTTAAAAGTTTTAAGATAATCATGTAGAACCATGTGATAGAGTTTAAGTGTTTCCACTTCAATTTCCAAGAAATTTAAACAATAAATTCAAGTATGAAGATAGTTTCTGTAAATCTTTTATGCACAAGGTTGAAAAGTAATAGGGTAATGAATCATTTATAAATACATAATAGTAGTTCAAACAGAATCCTTCTATACAGCATTGCACAAGGCAACGAGAAGGTACATAGACTTTGCACTCAGGTCGCGACCTGTGAAATCTCAAAGTCGCGACCAACAAACACAGAAAGATTGAGTCGCGACCTTATGATACTAAAGTCGCGACCAAATAACACAGAGAGTGCATTAATTCCAAAATTTTGTTCTAGGTCGCGACTGAAATCAGGGACGTCGCGACCAATGTTCACAGAAACTACCATGTTATAATTTTCAAAACCCAAAACGTTTGTTACACAACCATTTAAACAGTGTAGAATGGGGGTCCAATTTTTCAACTATTCATCACACATTAAAATCACAGACCAAAATCTTTATGATGAAAGATTGAATTATGGAAGGATTTTTAACATTATTAGCATAGAAATAAGGACATCCTATTCCCCCACACTTAAACTTGACAGTGTCCTCACTGTCAACAAGTATAGAAATCACAGAACTGCAGAAGGTCAACTCGCTTCGACACAACAAAATAGCACAAAACTCAATGCAAATTTTTCAGTTAGGCATGCAGTCACATTCAAGTCATATAACGCAATACAAGTAAAGCGAATATGACAGGATGGGTAAGCTAAAGTCATGCATGTGAGTAGTGACTCAAAGAAAAATCAATGAGTATGCAGCATATGGACAGTGACGGGGTGTTATGCAAAAACAGAAAGAAACCTAGAATAAGCAGAAATAAACTGAAAATAAAAACTATTCTACTGAATCATTCCTTTCCAAGCATTGAACTACAATATCAAGCATATAGTATTAGGAAAAATTGTAACAGGTAAAGGATAGGAAAGGAACAACCTGGCTATCAGTGGCGATGGAAGCTCATAAAGTTTCAAAGGGTGGCCTTTGACTTAGAACATTTTGCTTGTAGCTTCCTCCTTCAATTCAATCACCTCAAAATCATGGACTTTGATGACTGAATAGAACCTGTCCCCTGCTAATTATAAAATTCTAGCAAGCAATTCAGACACAGGGGCTTCTCAGCAAATTTCTTTTGTTTTTTTTTGTTTTTTTTTGCGAAGATGTGTCGCCTAGTCGCCACTGTAGGTCAAAGAGAGCATTAGTCGCGACCAAAGGGGATCCAGGTCGCGACACAAAGTCACAGAGAGCTACAGTCGCGACTATCGGTTCACAAGGTCGCGACGCACAATGGCAAAGAGTAAAAATCACGACTAAATGAATATAAGGTCACGACGCAAAATGACAGAGAGCATGAGTCGCGACAAACTGTGTCAAAGGTCGCGACACAAAATGACAGAGAGCAGCAATCGTGACTGAAAGCTTCAAGCGTCGCGACTTGTTTTCGCAGAATTTATAGATTTCACATAAAAAGCAATCCGGTCGCGACAAAAATGACGAAAGGTCGCGACTTGTTTTCGCAGAATATGCAGATTTCACAGAAAAAGCAATCAGGTCGCGACATAAATGATGCAAGGTCACGACTCAAAGACACAGCGACTGATTATTTTCCAGAAAACTCAGACAAATGCAGAATGCAACTAGTAAAAACTCAAATGCAAACAAAAACAGGACAATAACCCAGGTAGCTAATGAAATCAACAACCAATTACTATAGGGAACATATTACTTGGCTCCCCGGCAACGGCGCCATTGATGAGAGCGTCGGATTGTCGCAGTCCGAGCCATCAAAATTAAGTGAATTGCACCCCAATAATATAGTATAAGGCACAACCCTATCGTTCTTCTCAAGGAGCCTTTCTAAAGGTATCCTAGTAAATTGGATGTCAAAATCATTGAAAACCTGAGTTGAGGGTAAATGGTTTTGGGTTTTGTTGGGTGCAGAAATGTAAAGATGCAGTAAAATACATGTTTTTGTGTTTTTGTATAAATGAAAGGGATTTATTATGGCAGCCTCTTGATGATGAAAGTGTATCTATCCTTACTCTTAATTCATTTGGAGTTCGAAATCACTAAGTCTTGTGTAAGATGAACCTCAATCGATCGATTGAGTCCAGAACCCTAACAATCTTTAAACTCCTTTGATCAAAGCTAGTTTAGAGATTATTAGTGAACTGCTAATTGTACCACTTAGTGTGCAATTCAAATCAGATTGTAAAGAATGCCCTCAAGTGAGCGTCGATCGACTAACCCTAGATTTCAAGCAATCGAATCAATTAGCAACAATCGTTGACAACCATTCAACCATCTTAAAATCACAACTGGAGTATTATAATAAAAACCAGCATTCAAAACATCCAAGTAAATCACACTGTCTAAAATGAGAATTATCAATCGAATTCAATCTTGTTCATATCATGAAAACCCTAGATCTAGCAGCAAACACAATATGATAAGATACAAATTAGAACAGAAGAAACTCCCCGATTAAGCTCATGAGCTCAAGAATACAAAATCAATCACCAAGAGACTAAGAGTTTAGCCTCTCATAAGCTCCGCTGCACTCCAATCGCTGTCCAGAAGTGGTGCCATGAAGAAACTATGGAAAGATGCAGAATGGGGGTGAGGAAACGTATGGAGGAGGTGGAAAATGGAGATGGAGTGTGTGAGTGTGGGTTCCAGACCTAATCAGGTCCGGAACCCTACTCTTGCTTCCCTCTGCGCGGCTCTGGAATGAAAATGGAGGGGATCCCCCAGAATGCTGGCTTCCCATGTCTTTTAAACGCAAGTTAACCTAATCAGAAACGCACAGCTTCGCGTCTGTCTTCTTTGGTCGCGACCAGATCCATTTTTGGTCGCGACCTGTGATCACAAAATAGTAGCCCGAGAGAATGCTTCAGGTCGCGACCACGGATACTTTTGGTCGCGACCAAAGAATGCAGAGACGTGATTCACTTCATTAACTCGTGATTTCTTTCCTGGTGCTTGTTCTCCTCCTCCAAGATACCTGCAATTCAACATAGAAGCTCATTGTAAAAGTCTAAATCAGTAGATAACAAAATATGTGCAGTTTGGAGAAGTTATTTTACCATTTTATACTAAAATTAGCATATTGCCATGCACAATCATGTAGTACACAAAAGTGCAATTTAAGGCATGAAATGAATGGTAAAGTTACAATAAACTCTTAAAAGTGTGTTAGAAACCATATACAAAAATGTGACTCATCAATCGCCTATCAAAAGAACCCTCATAACGGTAGCAGAAATCGAACTCGTGTCCTTATAAGATATGAACCCGTTTCTTACTATTTGTACCAACTCACATTGGCTAAAAGACTTAAAAGTTGTTTTCTAATGAAAACTGCAAGATAATAATAACTTCAACACGAAGTATATCTACGTCATATCTACATAATATTGAACTTATAAATTTCCACTTATACTGTGATTTTATTTATTTACTATTACTTTTTTTGTGTGTGATAACATTCTATAAAAAGTGTAATGGCAAAGCATAATGATTATAACTTTCACCAGATCATGCTGCAGAACAAGGACGAAAAAACAAAAGCCAAGAATAAACTTCATCTCTGATCATGCAAGTCCTACAAAAATGTGTCCCCATCTTCTCTCTCTACTTCAACAGAAATACTTCAGGGAATATGATTTTACCTACCTATGTAAAATAAGTTAAAAAACATAATTATAAATAATCAATTCACAAAATTGAACTGAACTACATCACGCATGCAAAATCAATTGGAAGGTTTCTTACAAAAATTTCACCTCCAAGCTGGTCCAAATTTAGAACGACCAATTCCATTTCTATCTTGTTTTTAGATTCCCTATATGTAATTAGTACATCGGGATCACAACCCTTCTTCATCTGGAATTTCCAATTTTGACTTGCTTTTTTTCTTGGATTTTAACTTGCTTAATTCATCTCTTGTAATCTTCTCTTCTTTCGATTTCTTGTGATCTTTGCTCTTCTTGGATTTCTTCTTTTTGCTATCTTTTGTGTCCCTCGAGGTTTCTTTTTTTTCAGACTTCTTTCTTTTCAAAGGCAATGCATCCAATTGTTCACCAAGCATGACTTTATCCTTAGCCTGCTCTTCCTTTGTGAGCTGGTTTTCTACTATTTCACACGAGACATTAACATTAGTGGTAGCACAAAATGTCAATCAACAAAAGACACTGAGAAATGATGCATCAATATATTATTATATAATCATAAAAAATTAATTAACCAGATATATTTAATAAAATAAGATCCGCAGCATTGGACATGCAATTATCCAAACATAATCATTCAGGTTGTCCCTTGTCTCCTTGTATTTTAAGTTTGTCTGAAAAACCCTAAAGACTAAACTCCTCAAAAATAATCCTATGGTCCTTAATATAAGAGCTAGTTGACTTTTTTAAATAGATTAAGGAAGCTAAATAAATCAGTTAATTATAATTAATATAAAAAATAGTTGACTAATTTGAGTAAATTAATGAGTATATAATATGAATTCATCTTGAGGGGTTAAATTTGGTCATAATTAACTGATTTATTTATCTTCCTTAATCTATCCGAATTATTCAACTAGCTTTTATATTAAGGACTGGAGGGAGTACTATAAAGTGAGAATGACCATTTTACAACATTACTTGTTATTTATAGGGGCTTGGTTTTACAGTTTCTCAATCCTATAGGGAGCCACATTCTTTATGAGCTAAGAACAATGCAATTTATATCTTCGGCCACATGCAATACATGGGGAATACTTGTGTTGGGCTTCTAAGATTGCCATTCCCTTTTCGTCACACTTTTAATCTTAAGTGCCTAAGGCTCATGCATGGAATGAAGCATAAAAAATGCCAAGGACTGCCAGGTGAGTGCCTGGTTAAAGTCAATGCCTCTCAGGGTGCAAGATGCATTGAGCCTTTTCGGCACCTTACATCAGTGCGTTAGGGGTGAGGGGTGAGCACCTTTGACTAACTTGCTCTTATTCAGTATATTGAGTTTCAATTTAGTTAAAAGGAAACTGACAGCTGTGTCCTGTAAATTATTCTCCAGCCCCCCACCTTTCCAATTTTCCACTCTAGGAACCAAGTACCTTTTAATGTTCCTTGATCTAAAAGTATTTTAAAAAACAATACTAAAAAAGAAAGAAATAGACAAACCTTCACCGGTGAAGTTGTGGTCAAAAACAGCATGCATAAGATGTTGCTTCAGGAAGACCTGCATGAGAAAAATTTTCTCATTATGAAAAGTTCATAATTATTTGAGATGTTTTCTAATTATTAAACTTATCATTATGACCCGTAAATTCTACAAAGAGTTTGAACTATCACTAAGCAACCTACCTAGTTCAAGTTAAGAAATTATGCTTTTCAAGAGGTAACAACAAATACTACAGTTAGCTTCATAATAAACTCAGTTATATAATCAGTCTTGAAATTATCATGTCATCCAAAAACTTCTATCATATTTCCTGATTACCAATGTCACAATTATTCTTAATCAGATCCTCTAATTAATAATTACTTCTACTAAGGAAGTTAGCCTATATGGATGGGGACTCTAAGTAAATATTAAATTTTAGCTAATAGGTTTTTAACTGGGATCCGGTATCAAATCTAACTCTTCTTTCCCTATATCTTTGCTGTTTTATTCTGTTTTAGAAGTAACATGATGCACCAGTGATGACCTTATCTCTATACAAAATTCTTATATTTAAAACAATATCAATTTTTACATAAAAATTTGTCTGACCTTATATGATATGGGCTGCTTTTACTTTAGAGTTGTATTGTTTTATTGAGTGAAAATTATAAATCCAATATATATATACAGCAACTCCTTGGTCTAAATATGAAAAGCATGTCATAGAACTAAGGGAACGAGGTCATGGAGAATGGCATGGGCTCAATATTAAATGGTAAGAAAATACACCAATGCAATGGATCAAAGTGGAAATGAGCTTCATCCTACGGAATTTAACTTTGAAAGATTTCTTATTACCTACTAGAACTTTAGAGCTCACAATTGGGTTTCCATGGGTAATAAGTACTAAGTTTCAAATCCATATGATTTCAAGCATCAGTGCTCGAAGTGAAAGGTTTGCAAAGGCATTATTGCAGCTTCAAAAAAATAAACAAAAAAATCATACTTTTCCATAGAAGAGATACACAAGCCAACATTCCCCGTAGGAGAGAATTGTTATAGAAAATATTATAAATACAGAAGTTACTTACTGTCTGTTAGATGGTTACTGGGTCTAACCTTTGGGGGTTAAGTAGGGATATTAGACTATAAATAAAACCCCAAAGCCTTTGTATTAGATGTCTTGATCGTTAATGGATAGTTAGAAGTATATTCAGTTCTCTCGGTTCTCCTTCTCTCTGTTTCTCTCTCTTTCCTGAATTCCCTCTATGTTTCCCTTCCCTTTCCCTCTTTCTCTTTCATTCTCAGTCAGTTTATATAAGAGTGGTATCAGAGAAGACGCTCCTTGGCACCACTACAACTATATATAAGTAATGGTCCTACCCAGTGCTCGAGAAACAAGAATCATGGAAGAACGTGTGCAGATTCTTGAGCAACAAATGATAAAAAATAGAGCATTGAGAAGGGCTGTCAACAAGCTCTATGACGGCGTTCGTGGGATGGCTAGAATGACGCATAATACAGCAAGAAGATTGGATTTCACCCACCTTCGACAAAGAAAGCCACTCGCCCAATTCAATGTGGAGTTCGATCATATTTCGGCATGGCTGGACTTCCCAAAGGAGTATTTACTCAACGCTTACATATCGGCCTTGAAACTAGAACTCAAAGCCTCAGTTTGAATGTTTGACCCAAGAACCATGGTGGACGATTGGCGTCTTACTCGACTTCAAGAGTTGATTATCGTAAGGCAGAATTCAAGAAATATGGTCAACAAATCTCAAGGATACGTGTCGACGTCAACATTGGTGTCACATGGATCTACATCCACGTCAAACACCACCCAGCCGTCGTATATTGGTGGTGGGGCCCAAAACAAAGATGAGGGTGATTTTTTAATCAACACTCAAGGCTCGGTGGCAAATAGAGGCTCTACTTCGTCATTTTCTTTGAATACAGAGATTGGGTATGTGGAAATCACGTCTAGAGTTGAGGGGTCTTTGCATCTCGATTCTGGTGGAGGGTTGCAAGAGAGCAACAGACATGGGGGAATTGACGGAGAAAGGTTCCATGAACCTTTCGGTCAAGACCTAAGCTTCTGTAGTAAACAAAGGCTCTGTTCCTTCAAACTCGTCGAAATCAAAGGCTGAGTGTGCGCAAAATAGTGTGGAATTCAAGAAAAGTACACCCTATCTCTGTTTCTTCGCATTGGGTTCCATTTCATCATCTCCATTTGTCACTCCTGATTGTGAGATGTTTTCACCACCGTTTATAGGTTCGTCGCTAGAGTCTATTGCTGCTTCTTTGCCATCCCTGCCTCTGTCCTCACAAGTCGAGCAGCAGCAAAGAGTTTAGTTGCCAAAGAATGAACAAATGGGGTGTTGTCAAGTTGGGTCGCACAATGCACCTTCAAGCCCAACGCCATCAATAACTACTGCTCTCTCGATGCTAGTCGTTGCTGTACTTACGCCGTTGAGTTCTTTTTTTCACTGCTATCTCTGTTTCAGTCGCTTGTTCAAAGGACTTTGCAAAGTGAAGATAATACGCAAACTTCAAAAACCACTTAACAGCTTGAGGAATGTGTTCGGGAGCTCACGTGGCTGCAAAAATCTCAGTTTGAAAAGTCAGACTCATAGCTGGCTAGCATCTTTTCTAAGCTTCAGCAGTATTTTCAAGACTACACAGGAATTTGCAATACCCAATGGGCTTATGGACTTGGTTGTTGTAGTAAAGATGATAGCCCAATGCCATTGCAATTGTGAAACACAATTCCTTTGGGTGTCATTAATGATGGGTTATTTCAGAAGTGGGCTTCGTTTTTGAACTTCACTCCAACAAAATTCTGGTGTTAGAATAGTTTAAAGGAGAATTAATTACAATGCTTTTTGGGAGGGTCTGCTCTTTAAGTAGGAAAGAAAAGAAGGAAGTGAAGTGTGCAATGCAGCAGGGTGAAGTCAATTTGAAGGAATCAGCTCCTGAATTCAAATCACAGATTTATTCACTGACAAGCAGAAGACTTTTTTGTCAGAATCTAAGAGCCTATGCTTTGTAATTTTGATCTTAATTGATCCTTGGGGGCAAGGATCTCTTTGGGAGTGGGGTATTGTTATAGAAAATATCATAAATACAAAAGTTAGTTACTATATGTTAGATAGTTACTGGGTCTAACCGTTGGAGGTTACGTAGGGATATTAGACTATAGATAAAACCCCAAAACCTTTGTATTAGATGTCTTGATTGTTAATGGATAGTTAGAAGTATATTCAGTTCTCTCATCTCTCCTTCTCTCTGTTTCTCTCTCTTTCCTGAATTCCCTCTATGTTTCCCTTCCCTTTCCCTCTTTCCCTTTCATTCTCAGTCAGTTTATACAAAAATATAGGAGCACTATCATTCTTGATAAAATAATAGGATATGCAAAGAGAACGGTAATATTCCCTGGTTTAAATAAAGACTCAAGCGTCACTATTTAGGTCAAAATATGATCTACTTCTTTTACATTGTAGTGGCATATATGCCCCTAAACATTTTAACATATCATGAAATACATAGCCATGATCAATACCATAATGATAAATAAGAAAAAGGGTACAAACCATACCGCAGAAAGGAGCTGCCTGGTCTTTGTATCCCAAATACGAAGATATGCGTCCAGTCCTAAAAGCACGGTGTGATATGAGCTTTAGTGATGAATATGATTTGTAAATGCTAATACAATAGTACAACAGCTGAAATGTTCTTATCAGACCCAAAAATGTTCAGTCAGCAAACTACAGACCTGTACTTTTTCAATTGATTATGAGCTTTTGCAACAATCATCCAGAATGAAGAAAAAGGGCAACAATAAATTATGAATAATAGCTCAAATGGTATGGCCAACAACTAAAACAATAATTTTCACTGACAATAAAACTGCATATACCACACTATAATTTTAAAACAAGCAAAATAGAGATAACAAGGCAGACCAAACTCTAATAAACTACCTGCTCTAAAGGTTTTTAGTAAGAAAAAGCTCACTCACCACATGAAGCTATAATCGGTAGCTCAGGGTGCCTGACTATGGATTTGATGCTTCCAGAGCATTTGCCAATAAAACATCCTAGCAACTTTCCTGTGACAAATTGCATATCAATTAATATAAGATGAAAATAACTCATGCAAGAGGATATCAAATAATAATGAAAGAAACTATAGCAGTTCAAACTCAATGCAATTGCATCTGATAACTAGCAAGAATCAGAAAATACAAGAAAAACATACCAACATAAAATGTGGTTATCAGGATTCCCATCTTATACAGGAAATAAATGCATGCAAATCCCAAGAACTCTCTTTGTTACATCTATACAAAAAGAAAGGAGTACTGCAACAAAGGAACTGATTAGAATCCAACTCCTAATCTCTGTGATTTAAAAAGTCATTTGTACTTAAAGAATCGTGATTTACATCTATCTCAATTATGCCTAACAAAGACCTTAGGTCCACATTTAATGTCTTCTCATGCAAATAGGAAATAGTTGTTAGTGAAATGTGAATGAGCAGTTGCTGTACAGAGAAAGCACGGCAAAAGATCTTGGAGATTATCTATACAAAGAAAATGTCCCTTCAGAATGTTAAACATAAAATGCAAGCAATGCTAAAGGTCATAGAAATCCCTTCTATTGAGGAAGGAAGCTTTAATGAAATGAACTGCCCATTGAATCCAAAAGAGCTGGTCTTCACCCCAAAGATAACTTTCTCCTTTTGTCATTCCAAGTCTTCAACGATAATGAGTACATCTCAAAACCTCAAGCTGTCCCTCAGGCCTTTATTTTTACACCTCAACATCACCCTCTCCTTTGTTCCATATAATAGGAAGATGCTACATGTTTAGGTATAATCTTGAGCATTTATAAATATTAAATATCCAAGTTGGGTTTTTTCTAAAGATATTTTGTTTTTCTTTTTTTGATAATATTAACAGGATTCTATTACCAGGTAAAGATATTTTGTTTACAATGGGAGAAATTTGCTCTATACAGTAAGACAAAGACTAAAACTCTGTAGGAGATAATATCAACAGAAAAGGGGGGAAGGGAGAAGGAAAACAAAGTAGAACAAGAAAACAACATAATCTCAAATATGCACGTAGGAAGACTGGTCTCTACAAATAAGAACAGGAAATTCCCCGTAAACTTTCATGCAGAAATTCAAAGTGAAGTCATTGAAACTACTTTATCCCACAGCACATGAAGCTCTGACAAAATAAACCATAAAACCATAAACAATTGCACATCACAAGTTCAAATTTATTATGATGCGAGCCTTGGTAAATTACCCAATAAAACTTAGTTTACTAAATAAGAGAGAATGCATATAAGCCCATTACATGAAACTTTGTAAGACATAAGAAATGGCTACCCAATCAATTATCTCAAGAACCAAAATATACAGCCTCATGTAACTAGACTAAAACTTTTAATACTAAAGGGTTTAAATTGAGGTTGCCTCAAGATCCTAGCTATGGCCAACTCAGGCTTGTTAACAAAGTATAAATGGCTTTTTCTTGAGAGTAGAGGGCAAATGTAGGATCAACCTGTATCTGCCACTGTACAACAACAGCAACATGAAATGTTCAACATTTACAGATTTTACTCCTCCATAGTTCTTAATAGAGTAATTTCAGGTCATAACAAGAAAAGAATATTACATGGTCACTAATGCAAATATTAAGCACTTAATCGGCATTCAAATATTTGGAATCCCATGATTGATCTATCCATTCACTGCTACAATATGGCACTTTACTCTCTCAAGTACAGGATACAACTTTAGTCACATAACAATTGACAACTAGCCAATTTATATCATTGCCTTAAATCAACTAAATTACCCTAGCGAATCTAGTCATGGAAGGAAGATACTGCTAATCTGATACAATAGAAAAGGATAGAAGAGAAGAAGATAGGAATATATTTATATATATATATATAGAGAGAGAGAGAGAGAGAGAACAGGAACTGAATTCACATTCTGATTATGCTAAAAGTTAAAGCTACATACTACCAAGGTGATCTATATAGCCAACGTTTTAATGTCACTAACCACCCTAACCATCTCACTTATTTATACAATTATAGTTCTGGTATCATAATTGCTAAAGAAGACTATTAGTATGGAAATGATGAAGAAAGTCATTCATAAACTTATATGACTAGCCACCAAAAGGCATGCACTTACCAGTACGTATATCAACAGAGGCAAGGTCACCAGACCCATTCCCTATATAGATTGAATAACCATCTATGTCCTCAGCCACTGCTTTAATTGGTGTCTCACGAAAATCAAATGAAATAACAGGCCTTCGCTGAGCAGAGATGTCATATAGACGAACCTGGTTGAAAGTTACATGTTAAAAAGCAATCGAATGCATTGAAAATTAAGTAGCTTAGCAAGGGAGTAGATAATAGAAGTAGTGACTTCTTTATCTTCTGAAATAGTAAGATATATAGGAATTAAGCACCACATCTGCAGTTTAATCACGCCAGCTTCGTACCCATAAATCCAATTTGACAAAAACTACGTTCAGGAGACTATAGTTCAGAATTGTCAATGGCCAGAAAAACAGGCACCATGAACCCGTAGACTAATCCATTTACTTCAAGGAATCAAATAATATCTACTTGTCTATCAATACAACGTATGCTTCGTTCTGTATTATAATGTTAAAGACTATGCTTATCCCAGATATAGAAAATAAATCAAAACATTATATGAAAGAACTAATATCAGTAACTAAATTATGTCGACAATTGCAGTAACCATGGCTTCCATGATCAAGTGGCATGTAAGTTTAGAAGGCCATCAGTCTGAAACTAACAAAGCTCAGTGACTTCTATGCTATGGCAAGCATTTCTATGATGAGTGCCTAATTGAATTTAGAAAGAAAACAATCTTTGCTACACCATTCCCCAATTTTCTTGATCTCTAGACATTGATATTGTTGAGTTTAGGGGGACGGCACCATTGGCAGTGTCTCTGAATCTTTGATATAATAAAGCAACAAAATATAACAGAAAATACACCAGAATTTGTTCCTCTGTGTTCTCCATGATTAAAGCTTTGGACAAGAGAGCTCTGTCAAAGGACCTCAAGCTTTATATCTCCATATACTTGGCTGACATCCTCTTTCTGGCTACTGACTTTATCAAGTACTACCTCAGGTCCTAAATATAAGATCCACTTTGTAGTGCTAATTACACTACAAAGTGGATCTTATATTTAGGACTAGAGGGACTACTATATAACTCCACTAACCCTCCTTTTTCCCCATCATTTCAATTTTCTGCCAACACATCTCTCCTATGTCTCTATCCTTCCTCTATAGATAAATGACATTATTTACAGCTTCCACATAACGAATATTGAAGAGGAAAATAATTTTAGACCTGTTGTGCTGTGGGCTAGATCAAATACCGACTTTATCTGCTAGGAAATTACTTTATTCTAGTGATTCTCCCAATGTGCCAGTTTATTTTATTTTCTTATGTGTTTTAAAATAATATGTTGATACAAGGCTTGCCATAGTAAAAATATAATCTACAATTCTCTAGGTTTCTATGATGCAGGTAAATTCATCTATAATTCTCTAGTTTTCTACAATGAAGGTAAATTATAACCCTTCTCAAGAGTCTCAAATATAACCACAGTACAAGGACATATGCATCATTGGCAAGGAAGCTTCCCTAAGTATTATTACACATTCCAAATATGTTTATTGATTAATTTCAAGTTTCCATAGAAACTTACCTGATGGCTGTTAGTTCCAGAAACAAATTTACGGTGATCATCTTTGCTTAGAAATGCAGCACATGTGAACCAGGTAGGGGTAAAAATACCAAGGCTGTTCTTAGGAGGCTGCAAAACAAATGGCAATATTATGCATGTAGGAAAACCAAAATATGACACAGTAAAAGATAATACAGGTGGAAAAAGAAAAGTAAATATTGAAAGAACAAAAATAAATTTATTGCAGACTCACAGATTTGGCATTCCATATCTTAGTGGAGCTGTCAAGATCCCAAAAATTAACTTCAACGCCCCTCCTAAGTGATAGATAGAAGCAATAGTTAGAATATTCCAGCTCAGAAATCTAAAATAAGATGACAGAAATTCAGTGATAGTGCTCATATTGGTTTCTGTAGATAATAGAATATATTACAAGGATAATAGCAGATATCATGGGCTAGGATACATGCTGATTTATAGGGATTTATGTAGATATGATAATCTGATTTCATTGTATTAATTATTCCTGATTTACATCCCTTACTTATCGGCCATCAGTTATTAGGCCAGATTGCATTTCATTGTATATACGTATGCTGCAAGACAGAATGAAAGATGAAGTAGAACAACATTTTTCTCTATACTTCCCTGCTGTTTCCAGAGCTATGTCGCTCAATAGTTTCTCATCAGATTTTAAGAAGCACCTCCCTCTCCATTGTTTTTTGTTGGCTTTGAGCTTGTATCATTGCAAGATCTTTCTATTTTATATATTTCTACTTTGGAGGTCTTATAATTGTATAATTTTTTTATTTTCTAGTAGCCATATTAAATAAAAACCAGTGAAATTGCTTTTGCATCTTAAAACTCCCAAATAACTATAATACATTTCAAATTGAGCTTGTATCATTGCAAGATCTTTCTATTTTATATATTTCTACTTTGGAGGTCTTATAATTGTATAATTTTTTTATTTTCTAGTAGCCATATTAAATAAAAACCAGTGAAATTGCTTTTGCATCTTAAAACTCCCAAATAACTATAATACATTTCAAATTGCAAGTCATTTCCACAGTTAAGATACTAAGAAATTTAAGCAACCACAAAATATCAAAACGTTCAATTTGGTCTATAAAACTTGATAACATTAGCACAAATAAACAGTAACCATTACAGAAGAAGCAAAAGCTTTATAACTCAGTGTATCTGTGAACTCATATTATGTGTTTTATGTAACACCAATACAACTAATATCCGTTTATATGTAGAGTTAAATGAAGATTAACTATTGAGAGAAAGATACTTAAAATATTTTGCCTGCAATGTTTTGACAAGTTTGTACAGATTCAGTACGAGACCTAAGAATATGAACGTTCAATATATGGTTAAGGTAGTAAGCCTGGATTTCCATGCAGAAGTTCATGCCCTAGCATCTGCTGCAGTAAATGATAATCTCTAAAACCCAGATATGATTATCTTGTAACGGTTATTTTAAGATAATAAGGGATATCAATCATCCAATAGTTTAGAACACTGCTTTTTTTAATGTCCTCCATTCCTTCTAGTTGACACATTTTGCAATCTTAAGGGAACTATCTTTTACTTTGTTCGCATATTTTCTACGCATAAAACCCTTATTTATAAAAGTTTATGAAATAAATTATTTGAACAGTTTCATACTGGTTTGGATTCAGTTAATTTTTGCAGCTTATATGTCATACTTGAGTAAATTGTAATGACTCACCCTCCAAATAAAGCATACTTCTCACTTCCATCCACCTTGCAACATGAGATGTTACCACCAGTACAAACATTCCAATTTGAAGAATTAGAAGAAACAGATTCTGAAGATGAATTGGTCACTTCAAAGGACTTTACACTTGCGTTTCCCTTGGCTGTGCAGTAAAGTAAAGTACAAGACCTAAAAACAGATGCTAAATCAGAATGACTACTTTAAAGCTGTACAAAAAGAGACGTGCAGCTGATACATACGCATACATCAGAGCATTACAAGCAATTAAAATATATCAATCATGTGAGCACGAGTAAATAACCAATGCACCACCAATATGAAAGCCAACTACTTTTTTTACTTGCAGAGAACATGAAGATAATGAGTATGTGTGTGAAAACTATCTAAAAAGGAAAAGGAAAAAGGAATAAAAAATCACTGCGATAATCACTTTTTAACTAAATCGGGCATAAAAATGTAGCAAAACAGAAACAAGCATAACATCCAAATTTGAACAGTTAAATGACAATGGTATATACACTACCTGGAAGCTAACTCCAGGTTTTGCTTCGCAAATAAATGCAATCCAACAATAGCATTTTCTTCCGACCGAATATCCGTAACATTGGAATTTAACAGTGCAGCCTGTAGATCTCCATTTACAGGGTTCAGAACCTCAACCTAAAGTGGATATGAAGATCAAAGCACTTAAGAATCTAACAGTAAAGATTGAACACCAAAACATGTTGAGGAACCTTCAATGATATTATGAAGGAACTTACCCGACCATTTTTCCTCCCTACAGCTAATAACTGCAATGCAAGAAAAAAGAAAACAATGAGAGAATATTAATTCATGTTTCTCCTTTGTACCTTTTCAACACAACACATACCGGGTCAGCCTTGCGGTGAGTGATAGAAACGGCTGAGACGGAATTGGAGGAGTCTGGTTCACCCCATCTATCAACGACACGGGCAACTCCAGCTTGCTTATCACGGGCTTCAACAACTAAGACAAAACAAAAGAACCCAAAAGCGAATCAAAAGAGTGAAGCAAAACAATATGCGAATTTGTAAGAGCCAAGAGATGAGTGCACAAATATGATCAATAATCAATCACCTTTAATGAGACCAAGTGCGTCGAAGGTTAGAGCCCGAAACGGAGGGCAACCAGGGCAGTCAATAGTGGTGGTACGTGGCATGTTTCACGGCGCCGCCGGGAGAATTTTTCAGTTCGGCGCGTTTCAAAGGGGCTCTTTGGGTTGGGTGGAGGTATGAGAGTACCTTGCGGCTAGGCTTCTTTCGAACGAAGACGAGTTTTTGCTTCAGATCCTCTACGTTTTGGGCGCCAATCGATGTTGAAAGAATCTATACCGTTAGTGTAATCTTACGGAAGATATAATGCCATCTGTTCTAAACATCCAATTAGGTGAAAATAATTGAAGACTGAGTAGGAATTTATTTTCAGTTCACAAAAAAAGTAGGAAATTATTTAAAAACATCTTTTAAGACTATAATTATTTTTTAGATTTTCAAAAAAAATTAACATAGGGAACATCTTTTATCGAAATGAAATATTAAAATTTTATGAATTTTATAATGTTATTAAAATTTTCAATTAGCAAACAATTTTCAATGTTAAATATTAATATATAATTTAAATTTTAATTAAAATAATTATAATACGACTATTAAATATTAATTATGATTAAATTTAAAAAAATTATATTATATACTTTTTAATTTGATTAAATTAAATAATTAATATTTATATTAGTTATAATTAACTAATTTATTTAATTTTTTTAACTATCTAAATTAATTAACTAATTTTTATATTAATAGAAACATTAGGTTTTTGTAATTCATAAACCAGTTGCAGAAACTAGCTTTAGTCAACCAACTTCATCGTTCAATTAACATTCAGCATAACATAAATCCTAATTATGCTATGAAATGAGCTCAAGTAACATTAACAACATATATATTTTATTTTGACATTTCAAGAATTTATAATTCTTCTTTGTCCAATGAGGTATTGGCCCTCAAATGTTATTTTTCATTATAAATAACAATTTTTTTATACAACATTAAAATTAATAACAGTAAATTTGAAATTATTGCCTTTTTTATAAAATCATTTTTCAGATCATTCTTTAATATTGGGTGTCTTTATATTTATTACTCTTCATGTCTTTAATATAAAATCTAATTGACGAGTTGATTTATATTTTTTATATTTATCATTTTATTCTAAATTACCATAATTAATATTAATTTTAATCCTAAATATAAGATATATTTCTTATATTTATTATTTTATTTTAAATTATCACAATTAATACTCCATCAACAATAGTTAAATAAGATATAGGAGATAGAGTTAAGAAAGATGATTATAATATTTTAGATTAAATATATCATATTAATTAATTTAATTAATTTTTTAATCTAATAAAAATAATTAAATAAGTTATATATTAAAATTTGAAGAAGTACTAATTAATTCTTTTAACGGGTGGAATATAACCACTTGGTTGGTGCATATTATCATTGTTTCTTTTAAGTCTTCCGTTCTTTTACCATAACCTATACATCAGAAATCAAACACAAAATATTTGTATTGTATACCAGTGCTTAATTATTGCTTCTGCAGAAGAGAGTACTTATGGTTAAGCTAGTGTGTGGTTTCTAAATTGGTCTTTAATTGTTGTCCTTTTTAGATATGTGATAATAAGGTTTCAGTATATTATGTTGTAAAGGAAAAAATAAAAAAAAAATTAATAGGTTGACAGACTCGAGTTCAGATTGGTTAAATACCAACTCATTTAGAGGCGCAGATATTTTTAATCCGACCCGTCTCTAACCTAATCTGCTGTGGGCTAACCCGTATTTAGTTAGTTGGCCCGTAATATCACCCTTATTTTTAACACATTTATTATATTATAATCCATCCTTACTTCTATTTAAACTTGTTTTGATATATGTAATATAAGTAGACTTTTAAATAACACAAACATGAGAAAGATATACTAAATTTTACAAGAGTCCCTTATACTGGGAAAAAATTTCTCCTCCATACACATTATAAAAAGGATAAGAGAACGTACTAGAGTCAATATTCCATGGATTTCTTTCTTATTTGGTGATAAAAACATGGCTAATAAACCCAAAACGCTTAAGTAATAATCCTATGAAGGAGAGTTATTCTTGCATGATCATGCCTAACAATGTCACACACCATTGGGTGGTCTGGTCGAAAATATCTTTTGAATAGATTAATCTCCGCTTATCTATATAAACATGTTTGCACAACGATTACCTTCTCTATAGATTAGGTATCTAAGCCATATTCCTTCTTGCTTCTTTCTTAATAATCAATATTAATTTAGATAGGAGAATTTTGTTTCAGATTCTTTTGTTTTTATTGTGGTTTTGGTTTAGTTGTTGGATTATGTTTAAAATGTAAGTTTTGACTTGACTATCAATACAAGTTTTCTTTTGGTGGTAAAAAACAAAAAAAAAACAGAAATTTTAAGTTTGAGATGATCATTTATTTAATATATAATCTTAATAAAATCAATCTTAACAATATCATTTATTTATAATCGGTCAATGTCTCCTAAAAGTATTTTCACAATTTTTATAAGAACTCTACATAATTAAATAGGGGATATTAAGTCAAACTTGCTCAGATTTATTTTTTGTCCTAAAAAAAGACTTTTTAATTTCTCGGCATGGATTACATTTTTGACCTTAAACTCCATCTAGTGTTTGTTTAGATAGTACTCTAACCGTAGTTTTAAAAGGGTTTTTAACACAAACCTTAGTTTAGAAAAATTTTAAAATAAATAGACATATTTATTTAAAAGGTCTTCTGGATCAAATCATAATTTTGGATAAACTACTAAGAATAGCTTCTGGAACAATAAAAAAATTTATGAACTATCTAATTACTATTTTACCTATACTTTTTCTATCTTGCTCTCTCATCTCCTCTCCATTCTCTTCTCTCTCTTTTGCGATTGTCACCGTCGTATTGTTGCCACTGCCGCTGCCATCATTGATGTTGGAGCCATCCATTGCCGCTGTTTTCTTCCTCCGTCGTCGGGTCTTCAATTGGAGATCGCCATCGCTGGTCTTCGTCTTGGGCCTCCATTGCTGGTGAACGTTAGTCGTCTTCCTCCGTTGCTGGTCTTCTTCCTCTGTCACAGGTCATCCTCCTCCCTCGCTGGTCTTCTTCCTCCGTCAGTAGTAGAAGAGAGAATAGGAGAGAGAGAGAGAAAAGAAAAAAAGAAATTGAATATTTTTTTTATAAAATTATATCATTTCTAGTAATTTAACAATACTAAATCTTTCTAATAATAATTATCCAAACACTCATTCCTTCATAACCATTTTTTTTTATAAACTCTTCTGAAAAAATTCCTTTTTAAAAAGTGTCCACAAAACCGTTTTTTTTATAGAAATCTATGGCCCCTAAACTGTTATGAATGAACACGAGGAAGGCCCTTTAAATCGTGCATATCATAAAATCATCCCATTATTGAATCTTGCCCTTAGACACGCAGATTTAGTGTAACCCTGCGAGCTCTCATACTATTTTATTAAATTTTATTTTTTAACTATTTTAAAATATCAAAAAATGAAACAATAAATCTCCTAAAATTTTCGATTTAAATTAAATTTTTTAAAACTAATATAAATCAAACCTCAAACATTAATGGTGTTACAAATGTATTTATAATCTAACGAATATTATATCATTATCCTCACCCACCTCCACTCTACAAAAGTTAAAAACTCTGATACTTCAATTTAGATTTAAACGTGAGATAAGTATAGTAAAGCCTCTAGCTAAACATCTTAATCAATGTATCAAAATATATATATATATATATATATATATATATTTTAATATTACTCTAATTTTTAATATAAGATCTATTTAATTGGTTATTATTGAAAGAATATTAGTAAGAATAATTAAAATAAAAATTAATAAATATAAAAAATATGTATTATATTAATGAATAATAGTGATAGGTTATTTTTCTTTTGTTATAAAATTTTTTGGAAAGGGGTTGGGTTCACCCACGATCTAAGGGCAGAGCGAGATCTCCCTTCCTCCTAGGCGATACTAATATTGGGTAGGGCGAGCCGTCTATTACTCTCAGGCATAAATCTAGGCACCCAGGAGCTAAGATGCCTCCCCAAATGCCGCGACTGGAACCACAATAAAATGGTACTCCGTAAAAATCGAACACGCTCTAAATAGTCGTATGTCTCACCCCTTCGCCCATTTAAACTCAATTTCCCTTTGAACCCCTAAAATACAAACCAGACCCTCTATGGCTCCCCTTAACTGGGTTTAAATGGGTTGGGCTGACGAAATCATTTCACTGTTTTCACTCCTCCTCCCCCTTTCAATTCATAGATTTAACTGAGAAAAAAATGAGACATACAACTATTTATAATATATTTGATTATTAAAAAATACTACTTTATTATAGTTCCAGTCGTAACGTTTGCGGAGACATCCTAACTATTGGATGCCTAAATTTATACATACAGGTAATTAATCGCTTGCCCTATCCAACATTAGTATCGCTTAAAAATAAGAGAGACTCGGATCCGGATGTAGTCGGGGCAAAGCTCCGGTGAATCGGGTGGGCAACTAAAAAAAAAGATCGTAGGTGAGCCCAACCTCTTTCTAAAAATTTTTGTAAAAAAAAAAATTAAAAAAGTTACACTATATTGCACATTCTTTTACAAGACAAATCAAATTTACAAGAATTATCGTTATTCCTTTTATTCGTTTGTTTTTTCCTTCTCAGAATTCTTTCCTCGACCCTTAATCCATTTGTTTGTATGCAACAAAATGACTCATTCTAATACCTTGAAAAGAGAAAGATAAAATTAAAACAAATCAATAACTAATTACATGATTTTTGTAACTTCTATAAAAGAAAAGAAGAATGTCCAAGGCTAACGAATATGACTTTTCACAACAGTGAACACAATTTATTTCCGTACTCAAGTCTCTAAAATTCAATATAATTAAATATAATGATATCCAGAAAGAGTTCAAATACCACAATGTATCCTATGAAATATGAATACATGTGTATAAAATGCACGCAAGGATTAATAAAATCTATGTTCTGCAATAGAGAACAACCATTGTATAGATAGTTTTGGAGCAGCCAAGCTTGAGATTTAGTCTCTTACAGAAGACTTCAATGCTTTAAACTATACCAACGCGGGTTGTGACCAATGTGCAGCTAAAAAACCTTGATAGGAAAAGATATGGGGTGTGTATAAATGGCAATATATTGAAACAAGAATACCTGAAAGGGAAAAATTGATAGAGCAAATCAACAACATTCTAATATTTTGTAGCAGAACCTGTAATGTGAGTATTCTATGTTTAGAAAAAATCAGTGAATATAATATAATATTCAAAGGAATAAGAAGAAAAGAGATTATGAGTATAAAATAGCATTATATCAGTTTCTCAAGATTTCTAATTCATGCTAGCTTATCTCACAAGCAAAGATCAAGCTATTATTAAGTTCTATCTGACCACTTTTTACAGCCCGGTAACACATGATTAGGTCTTTCAAAACAGGAAAAATAAACTTTATCTGCATATTATATTCTTATCGTAGATGGAGAATTGATAGCTAACTCTTGAAGAAATTTACCAAGTTTAATCCATATGGAAAACTGTTATGTAATTATAATTATAAATAAGAATAGATATAAATAAGATAAATAGGATTTAAATGATATTAGTAGGATTAAGATAGCATTTGGATAGATTATAATATCTAGAGAATGTTTAGAAAAAATTAGGATATCTATTGACATTTATATCTTATAGGGACTTGTTTCTATAAATGAAGCCATCGTACCCCTCTGGCACTATTATGGTGTTTATTTGAGGAAGAGAGAGGAAAAGAGCGATCAGGGAACAAAGGAGCAGATAGAAAAGAATAGCCTGAATAATACCAATCTTATTAAATTACAAAACAAATCTACCCTTATTTATATCCATAAGTACTAATAGACATAAATCTTACTCTTTCCGTCCTTCTTAATATTCTTAATATAGGACTTAATTGGGGAGTTAATTTTGGTCATGAATATAAGACACATTTTTTATATTTATCAATTTTTTCCCAAATTATCCTTATTGATATTCCTTCAACAATAATCAAGTAAGAGAGAGATGGAGAGAGTTATAGAAGATAATTAGGATTTAAAAAAATATGGCGTATTAACTAATTTCTTTAATCTCATTAAATTAATTAAATATGTCATATATTAAGGACTAAAGGAGTAACAGATATCCTAATCTTATCTAAATATTCTTTAGACATCCTAATCTATCCAAATCCTACTAATATCATTTAAATCTTATTTATCCTATTTAAATCTTTTCTTATTTATAATTATAATTGCATAACAAAAACCTGGTATCTCAATTCTTTATATGAAAATAGGCAATATATAACTGTTTACATTTGAATACAAAGTAACTAAAGCTGCCTTCTTGATGCAAAATTTGGGAAAACATAAATTAAATATGAAAACAAAGGCTAAGCCAAAAAAAATCCCAAAATACTATTCCCACTTTGGATTACCAAAAGTGTCACTTTCTACAGTAATATCAGAGCATTTTTAAAGGCATTACACAAAATAATTGAGCATCCGAAATATTCCCATGAAGGCCACAAGAACACAAGAATTTCGCATCATGAAAGAGAATATTATAAAAAGGAGACACAAGAGAATCGATGCCTCATCAATTGAAAAGAATTGCACAACAAAAGTATTATCTTAAAACTAAATTCTAAATCAAGTATAAAGGGAGATGGCCCACTGTTCAATCACCCTACAAGTGTTTGTCCAATACTGTGTATCGCTCTTGAAATAAGAAAAGCAAGGAGAAGGGAATAAAGATTAAGGACACATGAAGGGAGATGGCTCACTGCTCAATCACCCTACAAGTATTTGTCCAATACTTTGACAGAACTATTTTATCACCTACTAGGGTATTGCTTGTATCGCCCTTGAAATAAGAAAAGCAAGGAGAAGGGAATAAAGATTAAGGCCAAAACAAACCCCCCCCCCCAAAAAAAAAAAAGAAAAAAAGGTCTGAAAGATGTATGAGATGTTTAGCATGTGGTGCAAACTTTACCTCTAATTTTCAAGCAAACAAAATCCGGGGTTTTATACTCAATCAGCCTGCAGACACCACAGATGAAAATCAATTCCAGCACAGATTTGCAATTGGAATGCGCAACGATAGAATTTATATCAAATAATCAAGATGTATTCATTTTTCTTGTAGATATTTGGTCATATATTATTACATGCTTCAACCTTTTAATCACTTCTTAGGCAGCGTTCATACAGACAAGTGAAAAAAAATAACTACAATGAAGCAGTACATGTAAAAATTGAAGATAAAAGGTAAAGCTGCAAGATATGTGATCAGATTTTCCTTCCTTTGCTTGAGTAGCACAAGTTTAAGACCAAGTTTATGTCCAGTATAATGGTTAACAATACTTTTTGTAAATCTTTAATATTTGTTGCCCCAAATCTTTCTAAATCTGATTATTCTTTCCTTTTCTTTTCTCAAACTGTTAATCCTATCAAGACTACTAAGTACTGCAGGATCATGATGGCCTATATTGACAAGCATCTATATGTTTGCAAGTTTGCGCTTCTCTGTTGGAAGTATCGACTTTGGTCCCTTCCAGTTGGGGAGAGCAATTGATAAGTCAATCATAAAAGTTGAGCACACTTTCGTTATTTTATACTGAACAAAGTTCCATACAATTTATCAAAAGTATAAGGAAAGATCAGTGATGTTTTTGGGAGCTTTCCATCACCCAGCTGCCAACAAGGCTTCACTCACCTGAGGTCACTAGTATAAATAATACACAATGTATTGAAACAAAGAAGACAATACATCCTCACTTAACAATGGCAATTACTATTTTCTAATTTTATTTTTGATGCCAATCGAAATTTATACATATAAACTTTTGACATGAAGCGAACATAATGGGATACCTTCTCATTTTTTGGAGTGAAAATTGTCTTGACTGTTTCAAAGACCTCTTCAATAGGCTTTGAAGCATCAATCTGAGAATGAAAATGTATGCCCTCAGTACAGAAAAGCAGCAACGACTAAGCAAAATTGTTATAGAAGCAAGAAAAAGAAGGGAGGAAAATAAATTACCTTGTGAACTTTTCCCTTTGCATCATAATAATTTACCACTGGGAGACTAGACTCCAAGAAAACCCTAAACCGCTTCCTTATAGTTTCAATGTTGTCATCCGCTCTTCCCTTCATTATTTATATACAAGTGTAAGGACATGTAAAAATGCTGAAAACTGCAAGTCATAAAAACATCTAACAACAAAGAAAAAAAATCAACCTGGTTTCTAGAAAGGAGGCGCTTCTCCATCTCTTCCTCAGGACAGTCAAAAAACAAGACAAATGTTGGCTCTATTCCAGTCTGCAAGGCCATAATACATTTTGTAAGTTAACGGAACATATATTGATTACTCCACGAAAGCAACCAAAAAAATTGAGTAGTGAAAATGAAAACCTACCACTTTTTCAAATGCTGCACGGTTTTCCTCATTACGAGGAAAGCCATCAATAAGAAATTTGTCATTGCCATTTTCCTGCATTGCTCGTTGCAGAAGCTTAATTGTTACCTCTGAGGGAACGATTTTCCCTTCTTGAATCATATTTTGAATCATTGTACTGTCAAACATACGGCAAACAACCGTGCAAATAAGATCAAGCATAAATGTTTCATTACTATTTTTAGAAGTGTAGAAACTGTACCCATTCTCAGAACCAGATTTAATTTCAGCTCGCAGAAGATCACCAGCACTGAGGTGAGTATACCCAAAGTTCTCAACAATTTTCGCACATTGGGTACCCTTTCCACTGCCCGGGCCACCTGTATGATCAGCACATAGGAATAAACTTACAAGTCAGAAATCATCCACTAGAACTTCCAATGAAGACAATAAGAACATAAGAAGGAAAAACAAGAATCAATCTTGGAAAGGAAAAATAACTGAAGAAAAGGAACTACATAAATACCTTACACCATAGTCATAAAAAATTTTCCACTGCACACAGTAAACCACAGACGGAAACAGATAAAATTACAAAAATTTCATTTTGTTGCAAAAGGAAACCAAAGTTTATTTCCCTGTTCAGGTTGATCAGATTCCATGCCACACACCAGTCATCCACAAATTAAATGAAATCACTCAACCAGACCTAGATCTCAAGGCTCGTTCTGGTGTTCAACCATTAGAATAAGAAAGTAAGACAAAGATTATCAGCAGATCTAGAGATCAGCATATTTTGGAAATCGATACTAGTAAGGCAGGCATAGACCATTCATAACATTCCTTTTGCATTCAAGCAGTATAAAAATAGGAAAGTAAGAACCAAAATTTCCATGGATTGATATAGTTGCTAAGTGACTTGCTGTCGGAACACCAGTTGACCATGCAAAAAAAAAATGTCAAACTGAATGAGATCAAAGAATGCAATTTAACACAAGAAACTTGGAATTGTGTCATGCACCTGACAAACAGCACCAAACTACCGAGATCCCTAGGCTTTAACTGTTTTTGAAGGAAACACTCAAACATATTATTAATGTATAAGAACTCAATGAATTTCTTTTTCTTTCAACTTTCTTATTGTTTATATATATATATATTGTCAGTCTTTTTCCTTTCAAATTATATCAATCTCTAGAAGGAAAACAGATTAGTCATGTACGTTCAAATTCACAAGTCAAAGTACTTGCTTATTCAGAAAACCATTTTTCAGCAGCTACTCAACCAATTAACTGATAAAGATTATAGTTGCAAAATAGAAATCTTGTGGAAAGTTAAATGCATGAAAGCAAACTGTCATTTAAAGGCCAAAACAACATCTTATTCATAGCAGTGCACCACAAAAAGATCCATGTCCTAATGCCAAATTTACATAAAAATCAAAGGTCTTAAAATCTTTACTATTATCTGAAGGACGTATAGGCTGTTTTGATCCTGAAAGTGTTGACAAACGCTTAAACTACAACCAAGGTAATCAAGAGAGTTATTGAGTTCTTAAAGAAAGACTAGTCTATGCATAAAGCTTTCTTGAGCCCTGAAATTCTAATTTTAAATAATAATAATTTATTCCCCTAAATGCTTTCAATGAGGGTAATGCAAATCCCATTACAACATATTAATTCAGTCAGTTGAAATAATTTTTTAAAAGGAAATTTACTCAGTATACCTATTTTATGGTCTTCAAAATAATTGAATATAATTACAACCTGATCTCTTCAAATCAACAGATCAAACTATTGTGTGTTCAAGAATTAAATGACGTATATACAGGATATGATACATGGAGAAAGATTGCAAACAGAAATGTAGTGAGCTATCAGCTTGACTAAATCCACATAAAAGAAATGGGAAAGGTCAGAATTTTCCCCAAGTCAAATATAGATAGCAAATAAAAAATGCATCATTTGAATGCTACCAATTTGAGCTCACCTAACACAAAAACAACTGTAGGCTTTTTCTCTACGGCACTTCCATTTGCATCCTACGAGAAAGGAAGAGTTAAGATTAATCACGCAAAATAATGATCAAATAGATGACAGAAAAATATGATAAAAACGATGCAAGGTTTTAAGTTTGCTATGATTGTAAGTAACCAAGCTATAATTTTCTAGAGTTTAAAGGAAAAAAAAATGATCAAATAAATGACAATAAAATATGACAGACAAAGAATATTTCAGATTTGAAGTTTGATATGATCGTAAGTAATGGAGCTATAATTTGCCAGAGTTAACAACATGACAAAAAAAAGGAATAATGATCAAATAAATGACAAAACAAAAAAGACAGACTGTTTTAAGTTTTGAAGTTTGCCATGATTGTAAGCAACAAAGATAGTTTGCCAGAGTTAAAGGAAGAAATGATCAAATAAATGACAATAAAAATATGACAGACAAAGAATATTTGAGATTTGAAGTTTGATACGATTGTATAGAAGCTATACAAGAAAATAACTTCTCAAAGTTCAAACCTCAAGAATTCTATATGGCAGTAGGAAAAACAATGGTGTCTACAGTTTAATAAGATTTTCAAAAGAATGATCTTAATTTCTTAAATGCTAGAAGTAAATGGGCATAAGGAGCAAAAATACCTGGTTTGCTGCTTCAACAACAGTTCCCATGAGTACCTATCAAATGCTGTACCAAAAAGTATCTGCACAAAATTTAAAAAAAAAAACAATATATAGTTATTTGTCCAAAAACTATAATATTAGGCCAATCATCAGACGTCATACAGCAAAGCAGCCATTGAGGTTTCAATTCAAGCACAAACATGTACATGTTAAGATAAGAGTATAGGCAAAGAACAAGAAACTCAGCTAGGATAAAAACTTAAGTTTAGCTCATGTATTTGTTATTTACAATTTAAACTCTCACGCCCTTTGAAAATTAGCTTTTTCCGGAAATTCAGATTATTCATATAATCATAACGGTATTCACTGTTCAACAGATCAAGGCAGAATCTTAACAGATCTTCATACAACAAGTCTTCTTTGAAGCAACCAAATTTCTAGAATTAGATCTGATCAAAATCAGATAAAAGAAAGCTCTGAACTATAGTTCGCATATAATGCATGCAAAATTAATAAACAACTAAAGGAAACCATGTTTCTTCTAAAAGGGATTAGACAAAAAAGTAGGAAAATGAAGACTTTAAATATTGAAAGAAATATCATTTAACTCGTCCAATCCCCCTCTCCAAAACTCAAAATGACATGCAACTATAACAAGCTTTACCAATATCAAACAGCAACAAAATGTTGCCTTTCAAACAGTATCATTCTGGGTCTGACGAAGGGTGTCAGTTCGCAGAATGGAAACTTCATAGATCCAAATCAGAATTCGGATCTATGCAAAATATTCAAAATTTGAGGGATGAAAGCAAAAAATTCAAATGGGAAGAGATCAAATAAGTCCGAAATTTTCAGAATGTCCGGAATTTAGAGAGATCTAAGAGATGCAAACTAAATTCCAAGAGATTGAATCGGCGTACCTTTGAGAAATAGAGAAGAAGTACGTAAACAAACGAGAGATCTGAGCTGAGCAAGAGAGGAGAGAGACACAGATGCGAATTTGCTCAAAGCAACTTTGGCTCCTTAAATAAAAGGACCGAATAACGCCCTACTCGGTCGTTTTTGGTGGGTAGGGGTAAAGTCGTAAATTTACAGAGCGTAGTGCTTGCGTGAATTTAACGGCTACAAACTGCAAACTATCACCACAATTAATTAATTGATTGATTGATTAACTAATAACTAATAACGGTTACAATAATGAAACAATAATTTAATATTTATGATATTTTCATGTATTTTTATTTATAAAAAATAGTTATTATTTATTAATTTTTAACGTATTTACATATTTCTATTAAGATTTTTTATTTTTTATTTACTACATCCGATTATTTTCGGAAATTATTCAAATTAACTTCTCAAAATAATTAACAATAATTTTTTAAGATTATAATTATTTTCTTAAAAATATTATATTTTTATAAAAAATTATTTAAAATAAAAAAAGTTGAAACAAATGATCCCTTATCGAGAGAAAAATAAAATCCTATCAATTGACTGGAATAATTAACCGAGGGATAAATTAAGAAAAAGTTCACTTGTGAGTTTTAATGGGAATCAATTCAGAGATTTAATGAGAAGCATCCTCTCAATTAATTCATAAAAAAAATAAAAAAAAATCATTTACTTGTGAGTTTAAAAATATATAATTAATTACTAAAAATTAAAAAAAATATAAATTTTATAGGAACAGCTCAAATGCTAATGTTGAAACAGCAAGCCCCTCGACTACTGCTAGGATATTAGTCTTACGAACAGTGCGATTAATTAATAATTAATAAATTAATAAATAGAATAATTCTGGAATTTGGATTTCCCAAATGAATTTGAGCTATAAATAATAGTTCCAACTTCCAACTTTAGGTGTTCCGTGAAGAGGAAAACTTTGAGTCACCAAAAGGAAAGGGAACTTTGAGTGCGTTTTGTGTAATTAAAAACTGAAGGCAAAAACAAAAATGAAAATCTAATCATGATTGCGTAATCAAACTTTGAAAATATAATAATTTTTTTTTGCTATGAATAGGATATTCTTATCTAACAAATCATATAATATGTGAAACCCATGTTGGGATTACTATTTCACATTTGAATCAGATTGTGCTTGAAACACTATAGTTTTTTTATAAATATATATTTTGTAATTAAATAGGTGTAGATTTTGGGATATGTGAGATTAAATTTATAAATATTATATATGTTTAATTTATTTTTATACTTTCATTCTTAAATTTAATTATTTGGATAAAAAATAATTTTTTTACAAAAGAAAGGAAACAAGAATAAAATGTAAAAAGAAATAAAAAAAGGTAAACTAATACCAATATTCTGATATTATTTCTCACATGCGGCCAGTATCCTAATCTTATTTGTGATAAAATTTTATCCATAATCTTTTTAATTTGATGCAATTTTACTCATAATTTTTTTAATTTAAGGCCATTCTTGGTATATGAAAAACAAGATTAGTGTATCAAATTAAAAGGATTATGTGTAAAATTAACTAACTTAAAAAGATTATGAGTAAAATTATACTATAAATAAGATTATGATACTTGCTATATATGAGAATTAATATCAAAATATTAGATGCTATTTTATCTAATAAAAAATAGGAGTAAATATGTTGCAGAGTCCCACGCTCTAAGAATGTATTAAGAACTTTTTATAAGGAGGCACAAAGTAATTGGTTTGAGAAGAAAAAAAGGGAAGAAAAATAAAAGAAACAGAGCACAATATATATATATATATATATAGAAACAAGTATAATATATGTTTCCACTGTAATAAATAATTTAATTAGCTGAAGAAGAGACATCCAATCACTATTATGAGTAGTTTAAAAATTCTCTCTAAATTTTTGGAGCCAAACAATAGTGTTTTGAAATTGATATTTCTTCCCTCTCTTCATTTTTATTGGGAATTTTAGAACCATGTTGTTCATTTATTTTATTTTGTGTTTACTTTTTAATCTTTCTTTTATTTTGTATTTGATTTTATGCATTTATTAGTTTTTTTTATTTTGCCAAGGGATTTGTACCTTTTTGAGGTTTTGAACGAGTTTTTATCTATTTTTAATAAGTACGATTATTAATATTTAAATTTATATTCTCTTTGTTATAGAGTGAGATCGCTTATCATTTTAACCAATAACTTATTAGTTGCATTTATTAAATTAGTTATGAATACCAAATCTATAGCTAATCTGTAATCTTGATAAAGAAAAACTTAGATTTATGTTTAATTAGTTGTTTGTGTATCATAAAAATGAAGTCAATACTAATTAAAAAAGAACTAATAATTTGAGAGAATATTAAGATATTTAAAAATAGTTTACTAAAAAAATTCTTAAACCAAAATGCTTCAAGTATGAGAATATTTACATACTCTCGTATTACCACCTTATTTGTATCCTGATAAATCAAAATAAATTATTTTTTGTTATTTATTGTTAACAACTTATTTTCATTTACTTGTTATTCTAATTTTTAGGGATTAATTAAAAAAGAACTAATAATTTGAGAGAATATTAAGATATTTAAAAATAGTTCTTACTAAAAAAATTCTTAAACCAAAATGCTTCAAATATGAAAAATATTTATATACTCACATAGTACTACCTTATTTGTACCCTGATAAATCAAAATAAATTATTTTTTTTATTTATTGTTAACAACTTATTTTCATTTAATTGTTATTCTAATTTTTAGTACCCTGATAGTACTACCTTATTTTCATTTAATTGTTATTCTAATTTTTGTTATTCTAATTTTCATTTAACAACTCACATAGTACTACCTTATTTATACCCTGATAAATCAAAATAAATTATTTTTTTGTTATTTATTGTTAACAACTTATTTTCCTTTAATTGTTATTCTAATTTTTAGAGACTTTTTCTCTTTTAAAAAAAAAAAATAGAGGGTTCTAACTAGAATTTAAATGAGGAGAAATATTTATATGCTCATGAAATGTCACGTCATCTAAACTTTATATAATTAAAATATAATAATTTGATTGATGACACATTTAAAAATATCATGATTTATTTTATTTTTTAAAAATATGAATATTTTAATTTGAAAAAAATAAAAAATATCTTAACCTAATTAAGAGGTTTATTTTTTCTTAAAAATAAGATAGAATATGAATTGTTTCAAATGATTTATCGATTAACTATAATTAAAATATGTTGAGTTGTTATATTTTAATTTGATAGAGTTCAGATGACATGATACTCTGGGAGGAGATGATTCATATAAACAATTCATGATTTACTTTATTTTTAAGATAAATAAATGTTTTAATTTGAAAAAAAATAAAAATTCATCTGAACTAAATTAAGAGGTATTTTTTTAAATAAACAAAATAAAATGTGATTTGTTTAAGATGAGTCATGAGCTAACTAAAATTAAAATGTATTAAGTTATTGTATTTTGATTAGACAAAATCAACTGAATTATTCTATTTTGATTGGATAAAATTCAGATAACATGACACTTTTAGAGCATGTAAGTATTTCACTTTTGAGAGTATACAAGTATTTCTCTTAAATTAGATATGCTGTTATATTTTAATTGGTCAGAATATAAATGAGATCATAGTATATAAATATTTCTCTCAAGTGATTATATTCCTCTTATAATTTAATTTTCTCCTATTTTTATTTTTATATTTTCTACATATTCTCATCAAATAATTTATTTTATCTTATTTTCCCAAATTATTAATTACCTCAATTTGCAAAACACAATCTTCTTTTCTTTTTTGTAAAAAAAAAAAACAATCTTTTGGAAATAACACCGTAATATTATGAGATTTTTTTTTACACCAATCCCGCATCGTGAATTGTGATAACAATGAACTCTTTCCAAAAGTATATTTTGCATCCCCACGAATTAAAACTTGAGATCTACTTAACCAATTATATCATGTCACCAAAATCAACACCATTAATATTGTGAGAAGGAATTTAATACCATTCTAAAGTCATTCTAAAAAAGTCTCTCATTGAACTTTCGACACCAAGTCATGATGCTATTACCTAAATTTGCCAGAAACGAAGCAGAAAAATAAGAATCCAAATGATTAGACTTTTAATTAACGGTAGGTTAGGTTGGTCAAAAAACTAACGGTAGGTCAGGCCTAACATAAAATTAGGTTTGATTTCATAAGATTAAAAAATAGAGATATCTACTAATAAATTATTAATTAAAATAAAAAACGGTCACATTCTATCTATTAAAAAAATACAAATTTAAATATTAAAAAACCTATTTATTAAGAAAGCGGGTTAATCATAATGTCCTGAAATAAAAATTAGGTTTAAGTTTAAAGTAATTTGGGAATACTATGGGTTTAAAAAAAATAAATATATCTTATTAGGAACAAGTGAACATGCCCATTAAATATTTCTTTCTTTTTCTTTATTATTCTTGTAATTTGTCTTTTTCTTTTCATTTTTTCTTCCATTTTTTGGACTGATGTAATTCGTCTGATTCTTTTTAACATAATTTTATAATTCTTGGACTCATCCTTTTTTTTTTTTTTTATAATTTGTCTGATATAAGGGATTCGCAAACAGGACAAAAAATGGTGCCTTGACTTGACACGTCACAAGAAGGCTTCAAGATGACATCTTTTTCCAGGTGGGTAATACTCATTTGAGAATTGAATCGTAGTTATTATAACAATGTAAAAAAATATTACTCTAATAAATAATAATAATAACAACAATAACAACAACTAGTATATAAAAAATTTTAATCAAAATTATTATGCTCCTCAATCTATGTGCATTTCTTTGGAGTTTTGATATACCATGCAATATTCAGGCCCAAAAATAATATAAAAAAATACTCCTTTTATCCTTAATATAATATCTAATTAGAGAGTTAATTTTAATTCTAAATATAAGACATATTTTTTTTTTATATTTTCACCTTTTTCTCAAATTATCCATGTTAATATTCCATCAATAATAATCAAAGAAGGGAAGGGAGTTAATGAAAATGATTAAGGTATTTTAGAAAAAAATATGTTATATTAACTAATTTAACTAACATTTTCTATCTAATCAAATTAGTTAAATATGTCTTATATTAAGGATATGAGGAGTATCATGCAGTAATATATTGCACACATATTTTATCATATTTATATGTCATGGTTATAAAAATTAGCCTGACCAGATTGATAAGAAATTTAATAAATTGATAACTAATTTTGATTGCATATGTTATGGTGGAACCAGTATCATTTTTTTTTGTTAAATATATGTATCCTTCTATGAGAGGTAATATTCTCTGAAGTATTCTTAGACACTAAATGTTGATATTTTTTCTAGTAAGAGTTCAAATTTTAATCCGTCATATTATAAAAGATTAATTTATTCTATTAGACTTAATTTTCAGGACCAATAAGATTTGATATATCGGCATTCTAGTAAATAAATGCCAAAAAGAAAACGAAGATATACCATGCAGTGTTATATTGTACAAGCAGGTCTAGTTTTTATCATATAGTTATAACCTGTCATGGTTAAAAAAATTAGAATGATCCAACAAAAAAAAAATAATTAGAATGAAGTGGCCAGATTCATAGGAAGAATTTGTAAATTGATCCTTAATTTTGTCAGCATATATTCTAGAACCAGACCAAAAAGGGAAGATGACAGTAAAAATACTTTTGAAATATGCAAAACCTAAATGAGGATCCAAAATGTTGTAATGATCCTAAAGTCTTCGTACCTACTTTGAAATTAAGTTTTTACAAAACGACCTAATTGTTCTCACGTACAAAAAAATCTCCCACCTCTACCAATTTTCTATAGCCAACCGTTGATAGCTGGAGCTCCAATAATGGCCTTCGATCTTCGACCCCAGTCGCTAAATCTCTAATGGCAACTGGCGATCTTTTTTTCAAAAATTGGTCAAGGTCGATGTACAACCATTAGCCATTAAAGTTTTGTTTTAACTTTTACCCAATGTAAACAATGTTTACTCTGTTAAATCACTCTAGATCTTAAGTTTAATTCTTATATGAGATATCTATGTTAAAAGGGACAATCACAAATCCTGGAACAAAATATTTAGTAATAGGATCCGGTTAATATTATAAAAGAGAGTAAACAATGATTAATGCTCTTAATATTTGTGAGAAGTAGATATACGAAGATATTTAACAAGTCTTAAACTAGAACTATCAATCATCAATCAACTATATTTTTAAAATCTTATAATATTCAATTTAGTTAAAAATATGTTTAGATTGATCCGACTTAGTATTTCTAATTCTTTTATTTGTAAACTACAATCAATGATCTTATTTTGATATTTGAAAGATTTTAAGCCACACTTTAATGTGATTACTAATTAATTATTATCATGTGACTCAAAATCTTTTGAAAATCAAATTTTAAATATATATGATATTTCAAAATTTTAATCATAATAAAAATTTATAATAATCATTCATAATTAATTAATTATAATATATTTTTTCCTACCCCGTGCAACTCAAGGAAGAAATCTCTAGTTGGATGTGTAAAAGTTGATTTATGATTTTTTAAATTTAATGATAGATTATCAATTATTATGGGATAATGGGTGATTTGGGATTTAGAAAAATCTCAAGAATAAATATTTATTTAAGTTGTTATATATATATATATATATATATTATATTTTACTATATAATTAGTTTAGGATATTATAATACGTATGTGCATTTATAAATTCACATGTGAATACTTGCAAATTTTTTATCAATTTTTATAATATAAATTAATATTTATAAATTTTTATATGGACATTTATTATTTTACTATTGTCAATTTTTAAAATTAGGATTTGTATTATTTTTAAATATATATTTATTATTTTATTATTATTAGTTATTAAAATAAAATATAAATATACATTTGTAAATTTACCTATGAACTTGAAATAATAAATATAAAGCAATTAGACTTAAGTTTTGTCCTATTAGTTTATCTTATTTGATAAGAGGTTTGATTTAATTAGTTTATCTTAAATCAAATGTTTAAATATTTAATAAAAGGTTTTAGAAATTAAATAAGGATTTATATATTTGATGATATGATCTGATAGATTTGAGAAATTATTTTTAAATTTTATTCTATTGTTTTGTTGTAATTTTTATTTTATTTTATAAATAGTCCCTAATATCCTTAACACTGAGTGCTTATCTGATTCCTAAAGTTTCATATCAAATATTTAAATATTTGATTCAAGATAAACTAATTAAATAAAACCTCTTATAAATAAGATAGACTGATTAAATAATAAAATATGAAATATCTAAAACAACTTAAGTAAATATTTATTCTTCATATTTGTCTGACTCCCAATTTACCCATTATCACATGATAATGGATACTTTCTGTTACATAGAATCTGTCTAAGAAATAGAGCATGCTTAGAAAGTGAAAATCTATATTAATCTAAGCAAAACTTAGTTAAAGTCATATTTTTCTCATGTAAAAGAATTGAAGAGCTTTCAATAGAACTAGAATCGTCTCCCCGAGCAATGCACGTGACAATAGATATGGTTGGATGTGAAGTTTGAATCATACAAATATAAGTAATATTGCTTCATAGAATATGATTACTAATTACTAATTTATAATTATTGTTATGACTAAAAATTTAAAATATCATAGAATTAATTAATAAGATTTCTGATTAATTACAATCATGAGGGTCAAAATATTTTAAAGATCAAAATAATTGATGATTATTATAAATCATTATTATGGTTAAAAATTTGAAGTATTATATAATCAATTAATATGATTATTGATTAATTATTATCATATAGCTCAAAATCTTTCAAAGATCAAAGAGGAATTATTGATTACGGTAGCTCAAAATCACTCACATGCTCCCTTCTCCATTTCCCTCAGCTTGCAGCTCGGCATCAGCACATCTCGAACTCCAATTCCCTCACCCTTAGGTTTGAAGGTCCCGGGTGACATTGAAGCTTGCATTGCTATCAACTCGTCTCTCTTCCTCTATTGTCAAGTGAATGTAGCAGATCTCTTCAGCCTTCAACTTCGTTTGAGAAAATTTATAAAAGGATTCGATCTACCATTGATAGCGGCGAAACCGCGATCTTCCACAGCACATTCAAAATCTTCTTTATCCTCGATTTGCAAGCACCTGTTCCAAGGAGGAGATGGAATCTCAAAGGGTGGGAGTAACCCACTTGTTCAAAACCTCGTAGCCTCCATCACCTTTCATTAGATTTTAACCTAATAGTTTTTCATCGTGCTCCCAAATCCAAATCCAATGTGAAAGTGGGTATCAGTACTTGTTGCATGATTTTTTGAGGGTCATTTGTGTGTGTATGGAATCACTTCAAACACTTCATAATATTATTTGAGAAAGGTTTTGGTATACAACTGATACTTTTTGTAACTAATGTATAGTGCATGGAATATGCTATCTAGTGTTAATGACAAGAAAACATTAGGCATAAGTGGAATCTTAATGTTCACTTATCATTTGAATATATGTAATGTAATTGTTGTTATAGGAGTCTAATTTTTGGTAAATGCCGTAAGTAAAATAGTCAATGTCATTGAAAGTGTTGTTACTAATGAAAACTAAGATGGAATGAAATTGTGAAGTAAATATTGTTTTGCTGGATTGAAATTGTTGAAATTGATGACTATTTATGAGTTGCAGGTGAGGTTATTGGCTTCAATTCAGAGTGTATGTACTTAATTGCAATCAAGTTGTTAAAGAGAGTAGTATATAACTTCATTAAGTCATTAAGGTGGTCAAAATCATTATAAAAATTGTTAATCCCATTATACGAGTAGTGATTAACCTAAGTACTTACTTGCAGCCAACGTATTAAAAAGAGGAGTAAATAGCTTCACTAAGGTAGTCAAAATTATTACAAAAATTGTTAATCCCATTACACGAGTAGTTTTTAACCCAAGTACTTACTTGCAACTAAGTTGTTAATGAGAATAGTAAATAGCTTCACTAAGGCGGTCGAAATCATTAAAACAGTTGTCAATTCTATTACATGAGTAGTAATTGACCAAACTATTTACTTGCAAACAAATTGTTAAAGAGAGTAGTAAATAGCTTCACTAATGTAGTCAAAATTATTACAAAAGTTGTCAATACCATTACACGAGTAATAATTGATCCAAGTACTTACTTGAAACCAAGTCGTTCAAGAGAGTAGTAAATAGCTTACTAAGGTGGTCGAAATTATAACAAAAGTTGTCAATCCTATTACACGAGTAGTAATTAAATTAAGTACTTACTTGCAGCCAAGTTATAAAAGAGAGTAGAAAATAGCTTTACTAAGGTGGTCGAAATCATTACAAAAATTCTTAATCCCATTATACGAGCAATAATTGACTAAAGTATTTACTTGCAACCAAATTGTTAAAACGAGTAGTAAATATCTTCACTAAGGTGGTCAAAATAGTTATAAAAGTTGTCAATCACATTACACGAGTAGTAATTGACCCAAGTACTTTCTTGTAACCAAGTTAAAGAGTAGTAAAAAGCTTCACTAAGGTAGTCAAAATTATTAAAAAAGCTGTCAAGGAGATTACACGAGTAGTAATTAACTCAAGTACTTAATTCCAACTAAGTGGTTAAAATGAGTAGTAAATATCTTCGCTAAGGTGATCAAAATCATTACAAAAGTTGTTAATCTCATTACACGAGCAGTAATTAACCCAAGTACTTACTTGCAACCAATGTATTAAAGAGAGGAGTAAATAGCTTCACTAAGGTAGTCGAAATTATTACAAAAGTTGTCAATCTCACTACACGAGTAGTTATTGGCTTAAGTACTTACTTGCAATCAAGTTGTTAATGAGAATAGTAAATAGCTTCACTAAGGTAGTCGAAATCAATAAAAAAATTGTCAATCTCATTATATGAGTAGTAATTGACCCAACTACTTACAACTAAGTTGTTAAATAGAGTAGCAAATAACTTCACTAATGTAGTCAAAATTATTATAAAAGTTATCAATACCATTACACGAGCAATAATTGACCAAAGTACTTACTCGTAACCAAGTCATTCAAGAGAGTAGTAAATAGCTTACTAAGGTGGTCGAAATCATAACAAAAGTTATCAATCCTATTACACGAGTAGTAATTAATCTAAATACTTACTTGCAACAAAGTTGTTAAAGAGAGTAGAAAATAGCTTCACTACGGTAGTCGAAATCATTACAAAAATTGTTAATCCCATTACACGATCAGTAATTGCCTAAAGTACTTACTTGCAACCAAGTTATTAAAGAGAGTAGTAAATATCTTTACTAAGGTGGTTAAAATAATTATAAAAGTTATCAATCACATTATACGAGTAGTAATTAACCCAAGTACTTTCTTGTAACTAAGTTAGAGAGTAGTAAAAAGCTTCACTAAGGTGGTCAAAATTATTAAAAAATTATCAATGAGATTACATGAGTAGTAATTAACCCAAATACTTAATTACAACTAAATGGTTAAAATGAGTAGTAAATATCTTCGTGAAGGTGATCAAAATCATTACAAAAGTTGTCAATCCCATTACATGAGTAGTAATTAACCCAAGTATTTAATTGCAACCTAGTTATTAGAGAGAGTAGTAAATATCTTCACTAAGGTAGTTGAAATCATTACAAAAGTTGTCAACACATTATATGAGCAGTAATAGATTCAATTACTTACTTGACACCAAGTTGTTAAAAAGAGTAGTAAAAAGATTCACTAAGGTTGTCAAAATCAATACAAAAGTTGTCAATCCGATTATACAAGTAGTAATTAACCTAAGTACTTACTTTACTAAGCTGGTCGAAATCATTACAAAAGTTATTGATCATATTACACGAGTAGTAATTAGCCAAAATACTTACTTGCATCCAAGTCGTTGAAGAGAGTAGTGAATAGCTTACTAAGGAGGTCGAAATCATAACAAAAGTTGTTAATCCCATTACATGAGCAGTAATTGACCGAAATACTTATTTGCAACCAAGTTGTTAAAGAGAATAGTAAATAGCTTACTAAGGTGGTTGAAATCATAACAAAAGTTGTCAATCCCATTACATGAGTAGTAATTAACCTAAGTACTTACTTGTAGCCAAGTTGTTAAAGAGAGTAGTAAATAGCTACATTAAGGTGGTAGAAATCATTACAAAAATTGTTAATGCCATTACACGATCAGTAATTGTCTCAAGTTCTTACTTGCAACTAAATTGTTAAAAAGAGTAGTAAATAATTTTACTAAGATGGTTGAAATCTTTACAAAAGTTGTCAATTATATTACATGAGCAGTAATTAACCTAAGTACTTACTTGCAACTAAGTTATTTAAGAGAGTAATAAATAGCTTCACTAAGGTAGTCGAAATCTTTACAAAAGTTATTAATACCATTACACGAGTAGTAATTAACCTAAGTATTTTCTTATTTGCCAAGTTGTTTAAGATAGTAATAAATAGCTTCACTAAGGTAGTCGAAAATTATTACAAAAGTTATTAATACCATTACACTAGTAGTAATTAATCTAAATACTTACTTGCAGCCAAGTTGTTCAAGAGAGTAGTAAAAAGCTTCACTAAGGTAGTCAAAATTGTCACAAAAGTTGTGAATGACATTACACAAGTAGCAATTAACGCAAGTACTTACTTGCTACCATTCGTTAAAATGAGTAGTAAATAACTTTACTAATGTTGTCGAAATCATTACAAAATTTGTTAATCCCATTACATAAGTAGTAACTGACTCACGTACTTAGTAGCAACCAAGTTTTTAAAGAGAGTAGTAAATATCTTCACTAGTTAGTAGAAATCATTACAAAAATTGTCAATCGCATTATATGAGTAGTAATTGACCTAAGTATTTACTTGCAACTAACTTGTTAAAGAGAGTAGTAAAAAGCTTCACTAAGCTAATCAAACTTATTACAAAAGTTGTCGATCCTATTACACAGGCAGTAATTGACACAACTACTTACTTGCAACCAAGTTGTTAAAGAGAATAGTAAATAGCTTAACTTAAGTGGTCAAAATTAATACAAAAGTTGTCAATCCCATTACACGAGTAGTAATTGACATAACTACTTACTTGCAAGCAAGTTGTTAAAAAAAGTAGTAAATAGCTTGATTAATGTAGTCGAAATCATTATAAAATTAGTCAATCCTATTACACGAGCAGTAATTCATCTAAGTACTTACTTGCAACCATGTTGTTAAAGAGAGTACTAAATAACTTACTAAAGTGGTCGAAATCATAACAAAACTTGTCAATCCTATTACACAAGCAGTAATTAAACTAAGTACTTACTTGTAGCCAAGTTGTTAAAGAGAGTAGTAAATAGCTTCACTAAGATGATCAAAATTATTATATTTTTTAATCCCATTACACGAGCAGTAATTGACCCAAATACTTACTTGTAACCAAATTGTTAAAGAGAGTAGTAAAAAACTTCCCTAAGGTTGGCGAAATCATTAAAAAAGTTGTCAATCATATTATACGAGTAGTAATTGACTCAAGTATTTTCTTGTATCCAAATTGTTAAAAAGAGTAGTAACAAGCTTCACTAAGGTGGTCAAAATAGTTACAAAAGTTGTCAATGACATTACAGGAATAGTAATTAATCCAAATACTTAATTGCAACTAAATAGTTAAAATGAGTAGTAAATATCTTCTCTAAGGTGGTCAAAATTATTATAAAAGTTGCCAATCACATTACATGAGTAATAAGTGACGCAAGTATTTACTTGCAACCAAGATGTTAAATAAATTAGTAAATATGTTCGCTAAGGTGGTCAAAATGACTACAAAAGTTGTCAATCCTATTACACGAGCAATAATTGATCCAAGTATTTAATTGCAATAAGTTGTTAAAGAGAGTAGTAAATATCTTCACTAAGGTAGTCAAAATCATTACAAAATTTATCAATCCGATTACATGAACAGTAATTAACCTAAGTACTTACTTGCAGCCAAATTGTTAAAGAGAGTAGTAAATAGCTACACTAAGGTGGTTGAAATTATTATAAAAGATGTTAATCCCATTACACGAGCAGTAATTGACCTAATTATGTATTTGCAACCAAGTTATTAAAGAGAGTCGTAAAAAGTTTCACTAAGGTAGTCAAAATCATTACAAAAGATGTCAATGACATTACAAGAGTAGTAAATAATGCAACTACTTACTTGTAATCAAGTCGTTAAAGTGAGTAGTAAATATCTTCACTAAGGAAGTCAAAATCATTATAAAAGTTGTCAATTCCATTACACAAATAGTAATTGACCAAATAATTACTTGTAACTAAGTTATTAAAGAGAGTAGTAAAAAACTTTCCTAAGGGGGTTGAAATCATTACAAAAGTGGTCAATCATATTGCACAAGTAGTAATTGACCCAAATACTTTCTTATAATCAAGTTGTTAAAGAGAGTAGTAAAATGCTTCATTAAAGTAGTAAAAATTATTACAAAAGTTGTCAATGACATTACACGAATAATAATTAATCCAAGTAATTAATTACATGACTAGTAATTGATATAAGTACTTACTTGCAACTAAGTTTTTAAAAAGAGTAGTAATAAAGTTCATTAAGGTGATCAAAATGATTATAAAAAGTTATCATTGACATTGCACAAGAAGTAATTAACCCAAGTGCTTACTTGCAACTAAATTGTTCAAGTGAGTAGTACATATCTTGATTAAGGTAGTCAAAATTGTTACAAAAGTCATGAATCCCATTATACGAGTAATAACTAACCCAAGTCCTTACTTGCAACCAAGTTATTAAATAAAGTAGTAAATTTCTTTACTAAGGAAGTTAAAATCTTTATAAAATTTATAAATTCTATTATACGAGTAATAATTGACCCAATTATTAATCTGTAACCAAATTGTTAAATAGAGTAGTGAGTATCTTCACTAAGGTAGTTGAAATCCTTACAAAAGTTATCAATCACATTACGTGAGTAGTAATTGACTAAAGTACTTACTTACAACTAAATTGTTAAAGAGAGTAGTAAAAAGCTTCAATAAGGTGGTTAAAATCATTACAAAAGATATCAAACCCATTACACGAGTAGTAATTGACCTAAGTACTTACTTGCAGCTAAGTTGTTAAAGAAAGTATTAAAAAGCTTTACTAAGGTGGTCGAAATCATTACAAAAGTTGTTGATCCCATTACAAGAGTAGTAATTGCCATAACTACTTACTTGCAACCAAATTGTTAAAAAGAGTAATAAATATCTTCATTAACGTAGTCAAAATCATTACAAGTTTTGTCAAGTCCGTTACACGAGTAGCAATTGACCCAAACACTTACTTGTAAATAAGTTGTTAAAGAGAGTAGTAAATAGCCTACTAAGGTAGTCAAAATCATAACAAAAGTTGTCAATTCCATTACACGAGTAGTAATTAATCTAAGTACTTACTTTAGCTAAGTTGTTAAATAGAGTAGTAAATAGCTTCACTAAGGTGGTCAAAATCATTACAAAAGTTGTTAATCCTATTACACGAGCACTAATTGACTCAAGTATTTACTTGTAACCAAATTGTTAAAGAGAGTAGTAAATAATTTCATTAAAGTGGTTGAAATTATTACAAAAGTTGTTAGTCACAATACACGAGTAGTAATTGACTTAAGTACTTTCTTGTAACAAAGTTGTTAAAGAGAGTAGTAAAAAGCTTCACTAAGGTGGTTAAAATTATTACAAGAGTTGTCAATCACCTTACACGGGTAGTAATTAACCCAAGTACTTATTTGCAACTAGGTGGTTAAAATTAGTAAATATTTTTATAAGGCAGTCAAAATCATTACAAAAGTTAACAATCCCATTACATGAGTAGTAACTAACCTAAGTACTTACTTGCAACCAAGTTGTTAAAGAGAGTAGAAAATATCATTCCTAAGTTAGTCGAAATCATTACAAAAGTTTTCAATCACATTACATGAGTATTAATTGACCCAAGTACTTACTTACAACTAAATTGTTAAAAATAGTAGTAAAAAGTTTCACTAAGGTAGTCAAAATCATTACAAAAGTTGTCAATCTCATTAAACGAGTAGTAATTGACACAACTACTTACTTGCAACTAGATTTAAAGAGAGTAATAAATATCTTTATTAAGGCAGTCAAAATCATTACAAAAGTTGCCAATCCCATTACACGAGTAGTAATTGAACCTAGTATTTGCTTGTAACTAAGTTGTTAAAGAGGGTAGTAAATATCTTCACTAAGGTAGTCAAAATCATTATAAAAATTGTCAATCACATTACACAAGTAGTAATTGACCCAAGTATTTACTTGTAACCAAATTGTTAAAGAGAGTAGTAAATATCTTCATTTAGCTAGTCAAAATCATTAAAAAAGTTATCAATCACAGTATACGAGTATTAATTGACCTAAGTACTTACTTGCCACCAAGTTGTTAAAGATAATAGTAAAAAGTTTCACTAAAGTGGTAAAAAATATTACAAAAGTTATCAATCTCATTAAACGAGTAATAATTGACTCAACTACTTACTTGTAACCAAGTTGTTAAAGAGAGCAGTAAATATCTTCACTATGATGTTGAAAATCATTACAAAAGTTATAAAATCTATTACACGAGTAGTAATTGACCCAAATACTTACTTGCAACTAAATTATTAAAGAAAGTAATAAATTGCTTACTAAGGTGGTCGAAATCATAACAAAAATTATCAATCTCATTACATGAGCAGTAATTAACCAAAGTACTTATTTGCAGCTAAGTTGTTAAAGATAGTAGTAAATAGATTCACTAAGGTGGTCGAAATCTTTATAAAAATTGTTAATCCCATTACACTAGTAGTAATTAACCCAAGTACTTACTTGCAACTAATTTTTTAAAGAGAGTAGTAAATATCTTCTCTAAGGTGGTCAAAATCTTTAAAAAAATTGTCAAACTACAACAACGATGATAAAGCAACTAGGGCAAATGGAAGATTTGGGAGCATGATGCAAAACTATTTGGTTAAAATCTGCAGAAAGGTGATGGAGGCTATTAAGGTTTTGAACAAGTGGGTTACACCCACTCATTGAGATTCCATCTCCTCCTTCGAACAGGTGCGAGCAAACCGAGGGAATAAAAGATTTTGAACATGCTGTGGAAGATTACAGTTCTGCCGCTGTCAATGGTAGGTCGAATCCTTTTATAAATTTTCTTAGACAAAGTTGACAGTGGAAGAGATCTACGACATTCACTTGACAACAGAGGACGAGTTGATAGCAATGCAAGCTTTAATGTTGCCCAGGACCTTCAGACCTAAGGGTGAGGGAATGGGAGTTTGAGATGTGCTGATATCGAGCTGCACGCTGATGGAAATGGACAAGGGAGCATGTGAGTGACCCGACACTAAGGTGAAGAGGCTGGATAAATGAAAGCGGAGAGAAGAGGGAAATAAAGGGAGAAAAGAGAAAAAGGGGTACATAAGTAAATTAACAATATTTTGAAATTCCAGATTAATATCTCATGACTAATTTGAGATTCTGTAAATTGGGATTATCAGTTTGTCCTTTTGATATTCAAAAGGTATTTTTTTAGAATTTTCCCCAAAAAAAATATTTTAAAACTAAATAATTGAAATTAAATTCATCAACGTTCGTAATTTATTATGCTCAGTAAACAAATTTCTATGGATTCATATAAATTTTAGTTCATTGACTTTACAAAAATTTTTATTTTAGTCCCTTAAATTTTAAATATGAAGTTTTAGTCTTTAAGTTTATGCCGTTTTAAACCATTAGTCTCTGTATCTACATGGCACTAACACTATTGAAAATGCTTATTTGGAGAATTGATTGTACAAAATAGACTAATGATGTATATGGTAATCTAGATATATATTTTCTTTTTAAAAAAAACAAAAAAACAACAACATTAAATCCAAAAGTCGATATCCTTCTTGTCATTTTCCTTTTAAATTTTGCACAGATGGATCAATGCCTTAATAAATCCAAAGGTGGAATATAATCAACTGTCCTTATTGGGTTGGGGGTTGATAATGTCCACCTTCTTTTTTGTCGGTGAGCTTGTCTCAAAGTCTTGAGTGGTCCACATTTTCGGTGACAGTCACCTTGCCGGAATCACCATCGACTTGGATAGTTTCCACTTGAGTACAGAGACAATTTATAGGGTATTAAAAGCAGAAACTAAAGCGAGGGAAAATGGTAGAGAAATTAAAGAAAATAAACGGACACCAAGTGTGAAAATGAGAGAAGAAATTGAATTATTTGGAGACAAAAAAAAGGAAGGGAATATTGGAAAGAAGAAATCGCGTGATAGAGAAAACTAAAAATAAAAAATCGGGAAGAGCTAGTGAAATGAAAGAGCAAAAATAGTGCAAACCTTGAAAGTAGTTGAGAAAACGAATGATCTTAGAAGCACAGCCATCGCAATGTAAGTCGACCTTCAAGATGATAGTGATAGGACTAGTTTCCCCTTTGTTGGCCGTATCATTCTTCTCCTTTGCACTAAGCCCTTTGTTGACTTTGTGTGTGCGTGCATTTGTATTTAATGTTTTTTTCCCATTCATTTTAAGAAAATATATATCCACCTTAGCATATACATCATTAGCCTATTTTGTATAATAACTCTTCAAATAAGTATATTTAACAATAGGAGTGCCACGTAGGTAAATTTAACACCGTTAAAATTACAAGATTAACAGCTTTAAATGGTGTAAACTTAAAGGATCAAAATCTCTTGTTTAAAATTTGAAGTACTAAAATTAAAATTTATGCAAAGTCAAGAGACTAAAATTTGTATTAACCCAATTTCTATAAAGTTCATATATGAAGTCCTTAGATATAGACAAATTTTAAAAAGTTAGTATGAGTTTAAGAGTAAGTTAACACAATTTTGTCAGTTAGAAACATAAAAACGGATAAATTCAATGAGTGGACTCACGAGTTGAACCGTGTTTACAGTTAGTACAAATTTAAGTAGAATCAACACAATTTTGTAAAATAGAAATACAAAAATAGTAAACTAAATGAATCAAGTTTCACAACACTGGTTCTAAGGATTGGTATGATACATATAAGAGAGAGTAGCAATGACCCATTATTGCCCAATAATGTCCTACCCATAAGCCATCATCATACAGATTACAATATCTACATAATAAAGGGATAAATCTCCTATGATCCTAACATACAGCAAATATGAGGGGAAAAATACATATGCTCAGCAGAAAAAATATCCACAGAATTGTTAAGGTGTAACGATTGGACGCAATCTCTGTAGGCATATGTTCATTAACATCAACAGTACCTTAATTTATCAAGTCTACAAATAACAAACCCACTAATTCAACATTTAAGTTAATGAAAAATGAACAACCTAATGCAAATACTGTCTACATTAGTAGATTTAAATTTTTTACCCTGTGGTACGATAGAGAGAAGAGAGAGGAAGAGAGAGAGAAAAGTACGACTGTATTATTCACTGAACTCTCTGTTATTACAGATAAGGGTATTTATCCCTTAATCTCATCTCTAACCACTTCCCTTAGCCTGTAATCTAACTAAAGTGGTTAAGCTACGTGTCATTTACTAACACTTACTAGTTTACATGTAACAATTACACCCACCCCCTAGAAAATCATCCTTGTCCACAAGGATGGTATTAGACTGTGGATCAGCAGAAGGAAAGTCTGGAAATTGCTGCTGGATAAAGGAGAGATCCTCCCAAGCGGCATCTTCAGGTTTGCTATGCTTCCACTGAACCATTAACTGGGTGACAGGCAAATGACCACGTTTAACAAGCTTCCGTCCAAGAATGGCAGCAGGTTCGAGTTGAAATAGCCCTTCCCCATCAGTCATTGGAAGAGAAGTGGTTACTGGAACCCCTTGCCCTGCATATTTCTTGAGTAAGGAAACGTGGAAGACCGGATGCACTTTAGTTTCATGGGGAAGCTTGAGCTTATAAGCAACTTTCCCTATGCGTTTAACAACTTCAAAGGGGCCAAAGTATCGAGCAGCAAGCATGTGCAGGGAGGAATTGTTGACCAGATTCCTGCGAAATGGAGGTAGCTTCAGGAAAACCATGTCAACCACTGCAAACTCGCTCGGATCCGTGCCTATTGGCCTGCTGCACCATACGATGTTGTGATGTGAGAAGATGGTCTTTCAAGGACTGAATAGCCAATTCCCTCGAAGTACAGATTCTATCACCATCTGGTTTGGAGAATCACCAGGAAGATAAGGCATATGGACAGGAGGAGCAATCCCATAAACTGCCTCATAAGGGTCATTCCAATAGCTGAATGATATTTGGTGTTATACCACAACTCTGCCAAAGGAAGCCAATTGACCCATTGCTTGAAAAAATCGCCAGTCATGCATCTCAAATAACTTTCAAGACAGGGATTAAGTACCTCAGTTTGGCCGTCTGACTGTGTGTGATATGCAGAGGAATATTTCAATGTGACACCCATAAGCGAAAGAGTTCATGCCAAAAGTTCCCACAAAAAATGGGGTCACGGTCGGAAACTATTGTGCAACATGACTTGAATATGGCTCGGAAACACAGTAGGGAAGTGTGGAAAACTGATTTTTGTATATCTCTTCTTTCTCTCTAACGTGTACATATATACAACGGGATCAAATCTGGTCTAATAACTACTGCCCGATAAATCAGGAATTACAATCAATCAGATTATCCTATCTACATAAATCTCCTATATATCAGCGTGTATCTTGGGGTATTGTAGAGATTTGAAGGATTGAAAGTATAGGGAAAATAAAGTCTCAAAATATTATTAATCCTTTAAATGAATGAGAATATAAATAGGTCTTTATATAGGCAAAAATATAAACTAATAAGCTAAACCTAAAATCTATCATAATCCTAATATCTCAGATTTATTCTTTTAAGATATGATAATTTAATATTCAAATTTAATCTTAAATAATATCCAAACTTAATTTTTAGATAATTAATTAAATAACTAACAAAATATAATATTAATTAATTAATAATTAATTCTAAATTAGTGTATCTCAACAGATATTAGCATGTATCTTGGCCTTAACATCTGCATTTAATATTTGCCGTTATCTACAGAAACTAAAGACTTAGGAAATCCATTGAGTTACACCACGTTATCCATGAAAACTCAAGCCACATCAACCGCTGAGAAGGGGTGTTTGAGAGCCATGAAGTGGCGGCTTTATTGAGTCTGTCAACAACTACTAAAATAGTTGTTTTAGTGTAGGAAGGAGGTAACCCACTGATAAAGTCCATTGAGAGCTCACACCAAATGGTGTCAAGAATCGGTAATGGTTGTAATAACCCTGGAGAAGCAACATGTTCATATTTATAACGCTGGCATATAGTACATTCCCAAACAAATTCACGTACATCACGTGGCATGCCCTTCCAGTAGAACACTAATGCTAAACGTTTATGGGCATGTTTGGATAGAATTTTAAAAAAGGACTTATGGACAACTTATGGAAAAGGACTTTTGGAGAAGAGTTTATGAAAAAAAAGTGATTTTGAGTAAATAGGTGTTTGGATAGTTATTTTTAGAATGACTTTTTATGGTGATAAATTACCAAAAAGGGTATGATTTGATTTAAAGTAAGAGAGAGGAGGGAGTTAGAGAAAAGAGAAGAGAGAGGAGAGAGGAAGAGAGAAGAAAAGAGAGAGGGTGTAAGAAAAAGTAGGAGAGAGGAGAGAGGGTGTAAGAAAAAGTAGGAGAGAGGAGAGAGGGTGTAAGAAAAAGTAGGGGTAAGATAGTAATTGGATAGTCCATAAGTGCTTTTACTGAAAAAGCTATTTTAAATAGCTTATTCAAAACCATGGTTTTAAACCATAGTTTTGTCCAAAAGCACTTATGGACAAATAAGCCTGTTTGTTTTGAAATTTCCCCAAACCGAGGTTTGGGCCAAAAGCCCTTTTAAAATCATGATTTGGTAACTTACCAAACAGGCCCGATATATGTAGGAGCCACCCCCGAATGTCCTCCTAACACATCAGAATGAAAGAAAGTCAACAGGCCGCTCGAAGAAATCTGCTAGCACCCATCACTAGCTTTCCATATTCTGCTCTAGAAGGATCCGACTGCTCTCCATCGTAGTAGCTTGAATGTCCAAACGGCGTTCTACTTCACTGATCTGTCGCCCGAACGTGTTTCCAGCGCCACTGTAGCCAGAATTGTCTCTGGTACCAATATGGCACGATAGAGAGAAGAGAGAGGAAAAGAGAGAGAGAGAAGTAATTATTGTATTATTCACTGAACTCTGTTATTATAGCAAGGGTATTTATCCCTTAATCTCATCTCTAACCACTTCACTTAGTCTGTTAATCTAACTCGTTTAAGCCACGTATCATTTACTAACACTTACTAGTTTACTTGTAACACTCTGCAGTTAAAAGCAATGAGAAAATCTATTGAATAAAATGAGCAGGCAGGTACAAAAGGAGTTCAAGTAAAAATTGCAGGACATATTGAAAAGAAATTGCAAGTGTCAAGTGGCTCAGAGAAGGTAGGGTTCCTCTACAAACTATTGGAGCCAAAATTGATTGTGCACTGAGATGAGGTCTTATTAGTGTAGCAGATAAAAGCACCTATCCACCTAAGATTAGTCCCTTACCTTAAATTGAAGCCAACCTAGTTTCAAGAACAAAGGTACCCCATGGCAATAGTTTTAAGTGCACAGTATATGTATAATACAGACACCAAAATCCAAATTAAGGTTTTTCCTTTGAAATGTGTCATTCTGAAAACTGTAGGGGGACATATAAAGAATTCTTTCGAAAGATAATAATAGACAATAATAGAGGAAGAGTTATAAGGCAAGGATCAGCAAAACATGGAAGAAAAATTAAATTATTTGTAACAACGGATTTAATTACATCATGGTTACATCAAGTATCAACAAATTGCTATGCCATTGATGGATTGTAAAGTTTGAGGGTCAAAGAAGATCTAGTTTATATAGTTTCTTCAAGGGTTTCTGATGCATAAGATTTCTTCAAAACTCAAGTTAGTTTCGTTAAACCACCATGCAAGTTGCACTAGTATCTCATGACTTACCATCTTATGCTTAATTGTTAACCACTGTGAGCCATGTCACCAACCAGAGAGCAAGCCAACCTTAATTTGCCATGGTACTGAGGATCGTACGAGGAGTAAACTTCCCTCTTTTCGACCGTGATGTTACTACACAAATTTGGTGTCCTCCAGAAAGAAAACCTTTCACTTCTCTTGGTTCTTGCTTCTATCATTGATCTTAGCCATCTGCAAATTAAGCAGCTCATACACTCTGGATTTCAGCTGCAATTGAAAAAAAGACTTGTGTTAAGGAATGTACAGGTGTGAATGGGGATCTTCACTTCAATTACCATTTCTAAATTGTTCACAATTCATTTGGATAATTTAGATTTTGTTTTTTTATTAATTAAGCTATTTCGTTTAAATTTACAATTAAAAGATTGTTTTCATTTATATTTTGCTTCTTATATAACCAAAGAAAAAATAAAGAATCAACTGAAAAACTAAAATTTAAAATCTAGATGCCTCAAATTTAAAGCATATGATTCAAAGTTTGCAATGAAGTAGAGTGAGGATCCTAGATCATGACGATATAGTGGGTAGAAAACTGGCATCATTTCAAGAAATAGCTTTATCGAAGGTAAAAAGTTGAAATAATGAAGAAACATGACCATGATCAATATTATTTCTAAAAGTGGTTATGTTCTCTTCAATTCTCTGTTTGTAAAACTTCCACACATCTTTCATGGCAAATAATTTCACTGATGTAGACAAAGGGGAAAAAGGAGGACGAAGGAAGAGGAAGAACAAGGGACTGTAAAGGGAGCATGAGAGGTAGAAGAAGGACAGAGAAGTAAAGAAATATAGGGTGAAATAAAGAGAAAGGAGGGATAGAAAATCGATGGCAAATAATCTCAGTAATAACTGATAAAAGAGTCTATCATGCATTTAATTCTAGGACAAATTATAGAGCCCTCAATACCATAATACTCCCTTTAGTCCCTAATATAAGAGCTAGTTGGGGGATTGGGTTTGGTCTTAAATATAAGACCCCAATCCACTTTGTTCCCAAAATTTATAATTTTTCCCCAAAGTATCCCTATTGATTGAACACATTTAAGGGTTTCTATCCAAAGGTAGTCATGATGAAAGTTTACATTTTAGCAAAACCAAACCATACTTGTTACAAAAAACTAACATAACTAATATCCTTAATCTACCCAAATTAGTTATCTAACTCTTATATTAAGGACCGGAGGTAGAAATAACTAAAACCTAAAAAGAAAATAAACCCTGACTCATAATAAAACTAAAAGAAAGCCCATGTTAAACTTCCAAGCAAATAAAGCATAAAATAGAACACAACCTGAGAAAGCCTAGTAAACATAAATTACTAAAACATCCAATAAATCTTTCCTGATTTTCCATCCTGTCAAGAAAGATGTGCTAGTAGGGAAGCATATTTCAATAAGGGCAATTAAGGTAAAGGAGTAGTGAAAAGTGGAAACTGATTAAGAACAGAATCTCACCTCATGGAGTCCTTGTTCTGTTTTCACAGAGACATGAAGAGCTCCATCGGGTCCTGATTTCCTGTACTTCAACAGCTCAAGTTGTTCAGGATCTGCATCTTCTGTAGCATAGATTACTGGAGCCTTTCCCAACAGATCAGATTTGGACACAACATCAAGCCACAAGTGTTCGGTAAAATTTTCCCTTATTTCTTTGTATATGGTGAACTGCATAATCAACCATCATAAACTGAGAGCCTCATCTTTTACCAAAAGAAAAACAATTGAAAACTGATCATTCCATATCATTTATACGCTCCCAACTCTCCAAATAAAAAGTGAGAGTAAGAGAAGGAAAAAAGGAAAAAAACAGAAAAAAGGAAGGAAGAAAAACAACAACAACAACAACAACAACACACAAAACATGCAAATTGAATGGACTCTTTTTAGGTCATTCGTTTCTTCCATTCTTTCTTTGTGATGTAAATGAAATAGATGTACAGGCAACATAGTCACCAGTCCATCTGAAAGAATAGAATGCTTCATCCACCTAACTATATAATACACAGAGACAAAGCGCAAGGCCAGAAACAAAATTTGTGGATTTTTGTAGCATAAGCTTAGTCCATTCAGTTTTACCTGGATCCTGTTTATTCTCATGTAGGTGTCAGTCATCATTTTAGTTGTTAACAACCTCTTTAACAAATGAGCAGAGGGATGTCTTCTTAGAAAATCTAGGGGTCAATCTCATTCTCTTCACAATCCGATACTTGTTAGATCTTTTACGTTGTGGTCTGAATCCTCTCAATTTCAGCGTATCACCATGAAGTTTTGGGTGTTCTGAAATTCAAGCCACACCTGTTCCGGTCACTCTTCGAGCACTTCTGGATACTCCAAAATGCATATCATCATCATCATTTTATTTTAAAAGTTTGATATGAATATGGGTTGTGGTAATTAAGTAAATAGGATATTTATGCAAATCAATAATTAATATTTTGAAATCAAGTTAGAGATATAACTTAGAGAGATTATCGAATATATTAGTTAGCATATCCTATCAGAATCATAATCTCTATGATTCGGATTTCCCTTGTAATCTATATATGCAGCAATTACCCTATGAATAATATACTTGTGAATCATATTTTGTACCGTGTCTTCATGGTATCAGAGCGGGAACCTTCCGCACACAAAACACCCTGGTGAATTGCTGCCTTTAATAGTTCCGACTCTGTAAAGTCCAGCGTCCCTTATAGCTCGAATTCTGTGTTCGATGGCTCAGTTGGTGAAGCCCCATTTGCGATTGTGTCTAACAAATTGTGGTAATTATGAAAATAATTAATTATTGTAAATAGTTAAGATATTATGAGAGATATGGGGAGATAATATGAGAGACATTAGGATATTAATTCTAGTAAGATTAAGATATCTTAGGATATTATTGTTATTTTCTATCTAATTGTACTCTATAAATTCGTAGCTCCAAATGAATAAATCATCGCATTATTCAGGCTCCAGTAATTCCACATGGTATCAAAGCTAGCGATCACGGTGTACAACCAGCAAAGTGTGACGAGATGAGGGAAGTGAAGCCCACCAGAGTCCAACGTCCAGAGCCTGCTGTTGCGACGGTCAGCTTCACTTGTTCTAGCGCACGCGAAGCCTCTTATTCCTGGAGAATCAAGTCGGGTCTGTTGAGTGACCCAGTAAGCCTAAGTCGGGTCTAGTGACAGAACAGGACAGTCAGTTCTCATCCAGTAAGCTGAAAGCAGGCTTCAAGCCACCCAGTACAATCGGCGCCACCGTAGTCCGAGACGGTGCTCTTAGTCAGCAACGTGCGAAATTCCCACGAGACGGTGCAAGCTCAAAAAGTCTATATATAGACTAAAACAGTCACCTCGGGCTTGGTTTGACAGATTCTCTACTGTACTTAAATCTGAAGGATACAGACAAAGTTTATCTGACCATACTATGTTTGTCTTGAGAAATGAGGATCTCATAACCATTCTTATTGTATATGTGGATGATATTATAGTCACAGTGAATGATGAGAAGGAGAACACCCGCATCAAAACAGCCCTGAAAAGAAAGTTTGAAGTCAAAGATCTAGGAAAATTGAAATATTTCCTAGGGATGGAAGTTGCAAGATCCAAAGAAGGGAATTATGTCTCTCAAAGAAAGTATATTCTGGATCTTCTCAAAGAAACTGGTATACTTGGGTGTAGACCAAGAAAAGTTCCTATCAGTACAGTGAAAAAGAAGCCTAAGAGAAATGAGAAGGCTGCAAGAATAGAATAAGAGGATGCAAAGAGAGGGCAACAGGAATAAGATGAAGTTGCTGCTGACAAAAGGAGATATCAAAGACTTGTTGGGAAACTTATCTATCTTTCCCACACTCTTCTTGATATTGCGTTCTTAGTTAGTGTAGCTAGTCAACATATGAACTCTCTAAAGAAGAAGCATATTGATGCTGCTTAAAATACTGTGATATCGCAAAAGCACACCTAGTCGTGGACTTTATTTCAAGAAGAATGATTCAATAACAGTTGAAATCTTTACCGATGCTGATTGGGCAGGGTCACTAGAAGATAGCAGATCCACATCAGGGTACTGTGTAACATCCCGATTTTTGAGTCTAGGAGAACTGGGAGGTAGTCTGATATGGGCAGGCTGCTAAACCAATAATCTCAGGATAGTAATCTGATATGGGCAGATCACTTACCTATATTTTGTAGGAATCCGAGAAATGAGCTAAGTCCCTCAGGATTTAAAGATGAGTGAAGTCTTTAACGTACAAAATAGGGACAGTTCACCTAGGTTCAAAAAGAGGAATGTAAAGAATATCCTAAGTCTTAAGTCTAGGAATTCTGCAGGTAGCTAGATATGGGCTGGCTCCTGAGTAAGATAACCTGATATGGGCAGGTTGTCGAGCCTTTCAATTAACAATGATTCCCGAAAAGTTCAGGGGATGAGTTGTTAAAAGAGAATTTTGAGAACTTAAGATGAAGGATAAGAAAAGATGTCAGAAAGAGAATACAGGGGCATAATCGTAATTATGGGAAAGATCGGGCTAGTAGCCGATGAGTACCATATTTTACCATAAAATAGAGAAAATTATGCTGATCATTTCACTGAACTGTGAAATATGCATATGAGGTCCCTATGAGTATGTAAGAATTAGAAAAGTGACTAAGGGTAAAATGGTCATTTTGAAAAAATGTGCGCGCGAGCGTACTTTCAGGCCAAAATAGCCCGGTCCGGATTTAATATCTGAAAATATTGGGAGATAGAGAAAAGAATTCCGGGTTGAATGACGCAACACAGAATTTTGATTTGAGGTCCCGATTTTTCTGTAAAAATTCCTGAAGATGAGAATTTATAGTTATAATCGATAAAGGAAAAGCAGTCCGAATAGAGATGATCGGACTATGGCCAGAAGCCATATAGTATTTCTAAGGATAGACAGTCAAGAAAGGTTATCTGGATAGTTGACCAGGGTCAGAGAATACTCTGGTAAGATGTGAAAAGACAATAATACCCCTAGATTCATTAAAATAAATAAAAGAGGAACCAGGGGCATTTTGGTAATTTACCAAGGGATGGTTCTTGGGAATTGAGCCATCAGAGTACTTGGGCTGGATCAGAAACCCAAGATGACATTCCAAAGGCCCAAAAACGTAGCCAAAGAAATATGTGAGTTAAAGTGGCATTAAAATAATATTTTAGTGACTTTTCAATAAAGTAAAGTTACTCGGTTGACGTGATAACCGGGGAATTGATCAGATAAGGCTCTGGACTTATCTGGGAGCCATGAGGTGGCGTGAAAGGTGTCCTCATGGGACCCATCAAGAGGCCACATGGCACTAATCTAGAGGGAGAAGAAAAAGTTAAAGACACGTGGCACGACCTCAACCGTTCATTCCAGGACAAGACTCTGGAATTCTCTGGAAACGCTGAGTCAGCTGGTGAGGTGTCTCAAGGGCCCCACCATTGAGCCACCTAGCATGTGAGGTGTCCCATGATGATGTCACTTTTGATGAGTCATTATGGAGGATGATGTCATCACGATGACACAGGCAAAGCTTCTTGAGGAAGCAAGTGATCTGAGCCATTCATCGTGAATCGATCTGAGCCATTCATTCCACCTTGCCTCAAGTATAAATGCCTCCTCCCCCTTGTCTTTCCATTCACGGCCAAGAGCCAATTTAGAGAGAGAAGTGGGTTCTAGAGAGAGAAAGTGAGAGGAAGAAAGAAGGAAGGAAGTTCTGGCGGAGCCGGAAGCAGTATAGAGATAGTAGAGTTCTGCTAAGCTAGTAAGGTAGTAACTAATCCTAGCTTTTATGTAATGGCTTTATGATTTAATATGCTATTGTTTGGTTGGATTGTTGTCTTATATGTTATGTCTGAAGCTCTACTACTTAATGCTATGATCATATGTTATTGAGTATAGAAGCACGCAGCATACTTATCTGTACACAATCACAAGCAAGCACTATCACACTGCATTACATATATTGTTATGGTTATTACTACTGAGATTCCCCCGAATCTCATCCCCTATGATAACCCATTACAGGGAAGTTATGTCAAAGTGAATTTTGAGAATGCTAAAAGACGCCGTTATGCTGCCAAAATTATGGCAAAATATCAGTAATGAAGGAAGGAGATGATACGTACTATGTACGTAGGTACTGTCTAAGGAGTCTGGAAGTAAGTGGACCTAGCCGATTCATCCAGTCTTTCCTGGGTACTTACATAGAATGGTAGTTCTTATGAGAATTACCGAATCAGTACAGATCAGTTATTTTTAAAGATGAAGTATAGTAGTTATACCGCCGGATTTCAGGCAGGAAAGATGTAATAGAGATATGAGGATTTTGTTCATGCCCTTTTGTATAACAATTTATTATTTAATAATAAGTATTGTTTGGCATGTTCAGCTTGTGTATAAGTAGTTAGAATAATGGGTTATCATAAGAGAAGTAAGTATGAGAGTAATTGAAAAGTTAAGAAATTAAGAGAGAAATTCGCAGGTCCTGAGGCAGCGGTGTTCCGACCTCAGTTTGACCTAATAAACGAAAGAGTTTGGCCACAAAATTTGGTGAGCCAGTAGCACACATCTGGGGCTTTACGTGGATAGATAATAAGCCTCATTTGGATGTGTAGAATGAGATAAATCAGTTCTCAAAGTAAAGATTCAGAATAAGGAACTTAAGTGTAAAATTTTAATTTCTAGGCTTAAGTTAAGATATAATCGAGCTAATATCGCTTCCGCAAGTGTACATTGAGGGGTCTAAGGGAGGATGTTTCATACTGCACCTTTGTTTGGAGTAGTAAGAAATAAAAAGTGGTCGCCAAGAGCAGTGCTGAATCAGAACTAAGATTTTAGGTCAAGGTATTATGGAGGGATTGTGGCTTGAAAGAGTAGCAGAAGAAGCTAACATTCCAATTAAAACTCCACTAAAATTATTCTGTGACAACAAAGCTGCACTGAACATGGCATTAAATCCAGTGCAGCACAGTAGAACAAAACACGTTGATGCAGACCGTCACTTCTTCCCCTTTTAATTAATATTTCTGTCAATTAATAATTAATATTTTGAATTCAAGTTAGAGATATAACTTAGAGAGATTATCAGATATATTAGTTAGCATATCCTATCAGAATCATAATTTTTATGATTCAGATCTCCCTTGTAATCTATATGCAGCAATTTCCCTATGAATAATATACTTGCGAATGATATTCTGTGCCGTCTCTTCATGGGTAAATTTTGAGGAAAAAGCACATTATCTTTTTCCAACCATAACCAAAATGAACCAGGCCTTAAATAATCCCCTTATTTAAAATAAACTGACATGTATTATTACTTGGAATTCTCTATATGGCCACTGATATGAAATAAATTTCACAATGCAAATAAATTATTCTAACAATCAAGTTGTTAGAGAAGCATGGAACCAATAGTACCTGATCAGTAGGTGAAGTGCCACACTCTCCAGAAAGGTCATGAACATATAAAATTGCAGATGGTAAATGTGAAAGGGCAGCAAGTGTCAACTTTTCTAAATTGTTCCTGTCCTCTGAATATGCAAAACCAGGAAGAAACAATGATGAGAGAGAGGACAAATCAACAGTACTAGATTCAATACAACTGATTGAGTAAATAGTTGACATTCAACCAATTCATCTCTTGGACACAAGTGTAAAATCCATCAAAAGAGAAGTTGCTTGTGGATTTTCAAAGAATCAAGGAACATTAGTCGTACTTATCACAACCTATTCCCTCCCTTTTAGACACCAGATTAATGAAAGCAACCACCCTACATAGAAATATTAACAGGAGGCATGCCTGAATAAGAGTTGCTCCAGATTTGACAAACTAAAGAAAAGATAGGCTTCCAAGTTCTAACCATCTAACCTCATAGGAATCATTGAGCTATGAGGTTGATAGAGGGAAATCCATTCAAAGTCTAGAGAAAGATCTCAGACATAAGTAACAAATATGAGCTAAGAAAAGACAAGAAATTGACCACCCAAAAGTTTATCACAACCAGACCGCTCTAAGCCAAATTAATCCTCAAACCCACAAATACATAAAGGATCTGTAATGAAAGAAAATTTCATAGATACATTAAAACACGCCACCATGAAACTAAAGGTTCATGATAAAGTTTCAATACCATATTGTCTCTTCAGTAAGCCTGGTGTATCTGTAACCTACAGTTGAATAAGGTATATAATTAGAAGATATATAGTGAAAGAAAAACCATTGAAAAAAATAATAACAACAAGCAAGAAATAGAAAATTTTGGACCTGGAACTTCTCGTAGTTCAAAACAATATGACCTATAAGAATCCCTCTAGTTGTGAAGGGATAGTTGCAAACCTGAAATGACAGAGAGAATTCAAAGGATAAAGGTTAAAGAAAACATTATATGGCCAGTGGAATCTTAATTTTAAGCACAAATGTGGTTTTGCAGCTTTTGCTTAAAGATAAGAAGAGAGTTAATCAACTCCTGTAGTTAAGCAAGAATAGCATACTTTCACATAAGCACAACACTGTTGTGGAAATATGACATTTTTTGCTGAAGTCCCATGATCCATATCAGAAATAGCCAAATGAAGCATATAGGAACAAAGTTGCAAATAACCAGGGGATTAATAGAATTAAGACATTGACCCAGGATCACAGCTGTCTATACTGTTTTTTCTTGATTCTGTACATTCATCTCTGCCATAATTATTTCATTCTTTTGCATATATATGCCTTTGACAATTGATCAAATAATAAGGTAAGCTCTGTAACTCCTGCTTCTTGTTTCCCTCTGTCTCTATTTCTCCCTATTATTCTGTTTGCTTTCATTTTTCATGGTGTTGGAGATCATGAGATATTCTAGCGTTAGAAAATCATGGTTGATTATCAAACTTTATTTCCTTAAGTTATTGTGTGTTTTTTAGTCAAAAAATGCTTACTATTTGGTCATCCCTCGTACCATTGTATCTACCGTCCTCCTTTAATATTTAAATGCCCTCATTTCATGGGTGGAGGAGCAGGTCATTTGTTGCAATCACGCCCCTATTTGTACCCTAGTTTTCATGATGGAATCAATGGAATAGAGTCTTTCATACTCTGAAAAGTTTCAAATGTTATCAGAGCTGACGCCAGATCCAGCTAAAAATGTCACGAAGACAAAAAATCAAGGACAACCAAGGATTATTGCATCCCCCCTAGCAATAATACTTATAGTAAGATACTAAGCACACTCCAAACATCCCTGCTATTATACTATTGATGGTAAATTACAAGCCAAGTTAGGAGCCAATAAGACCTTCTAAGGATCAAGATATCAAATAACTTCATAGCACCAACACCACCAGGAACCTTTCAGGGTGAACTACAATATCTGATAACTTCTCTATGGGTTGGAAGTGGGTGAGATCCTATAATCCTCCCCCTACTCTCTTCATAATTTGAATTTAGCCTGAGGAGAAGTTTATAAATTTCCTTTTATCTAACTTGCTGGAAATAGGTAGCATCACTACACAAAACTATTTATGAATCTAACATACATCAATTTATTGCTAGTATTTCATAAGTGCGTTGTAGTATTGAATGGTTCCCATCTCTCATTGTCTTCAATCATGGACAGATTCATCATGTTTTCAGAATACCAAATCTTAGATTTCAGGTCATTCACATTTTGAGGAGGAGTAACACCCATCAACTAGTCTACCAAGCCTTTTCCATTTAAATCAGAACACTGGATGACCACTGAAGGTAATAGGGGTGTTCATAAAGCCCGCGGCCCGGTATGCCCACCCGAGCCCGCGAAAAAATGGCCCTGCCCAGCCCGACAAATATAGGGCAGGGCTGGGCATCGGGCTGCAAAATACAGCCCATGCTTTTTTCGGGCTGGGCACCGGGCAGGGGGGTTGCCCTGCCCTGCCCATGAGCATCCCTTTTTTTATTTTTTTTTTATTTTCTCCATAGATGCTACACTTAGAAGGGAGAATATGATAGTTACTGGTGACTAAAGGGTCATTTTAAAAATATAAGTAGTTAAGTACGTAAGTTCCATCTTTTAATATTTATAATTACATTAATTTTTTTAACTTTATTAATCATAATATGATTACATTACAAATTATAATTATTTATTTTATTTTTTTAGATACTTCATCATTGTCAACATTTGGGAAATTGATGTAAAGTTGTAATTATAAACTACTTAGACTTCAAGATTTTTTTATATGCAATGAATTTCAAGACTTTAATTATTATCTTTTTGTTATCTTATTTTTAGTGGATTATAGATCTTATTTAACTCTTGAAGACATATGAATATGATATTATTTAACTCTTCAAGGTAATAACTTCTATGGAGCCAATGTCCAGTGTGAGGGCAGGAGAGGCATTGTGCACTCCCTAGAGCAAAAGTGTTTTTTCCCATCTCAAACAAAGAGTTTTTTCCCATCCTGTTTTTGGGTATTCAAGGCAGAGACATGACCAAATATGATAGAGGGATGATTAGGCATATTGTTCCTCTGAAGTGAAAAATCAGAGCGGAATGACTCTCTGATTCTGCTTACATTCTATAAGAGTTGAAATACTAAAATATACATTCAGGCTGAGAAGTCAGACACGGGACCCCATATAATCACAATCACCTAATCAAATTGCTATGTATACAAGATAATATCAACAAAATAAATGGAGATGAAAAAGAAATATATTGTGAGACGGCATTCTTCAGAATAATGCCAGAAACAAGCACTTGGATACAGATTACAACAGGGAACGTAAGATAATTCTTGTGTATATTGTATTGCTGTGATGAGGTACATATATACACATATACACATAACGGTTTCCCAAATATCATGGGATTTACATCATAGAATCAGGCATAGAATCCGGGATTAAATCATAATGTGATTAGCTAATTAATCTCCCAATATCCCTCTTATTTATTCCCATGATTAGCTAATTAATTCTTGATATCTCTCTCATTTACTTCCACTATTTCCTACACTCCCCCTCAAGTTGGAGCATAGATATTTATCATGTCCAACTTGCCAATTAAATATTCAAATTTGTCCCGAGTCAACCCTTTTGTGAGTACATCTGCGATCTGTTCCTTTGAAGGAATATGCCTGAAATTAATGGTTCCTTCATCAATCTTTTCTCGAATGAAATGTCTATCTATTTCCACATGCTTTGTTCTGTCATGTTGGACTGGATTGTGTGACATATTAATTGCTGCCATATTATCAGAGTATAGTTTAATGGGTAATTCCATTGACATTCTCAATTCTTCTAGAACTCGCTTTATCCACAGACCTTCACAGATCCCAAGGGCTATGGCTCTGAATTCAGCTTCAGCACTGCTTCTGGCTACCACACTCTGTTTCTTACTGCGCCATGTAACTAAATTTCCCCAGACATAGGTAACATAACCTGAGGTGGATCTTCTATCATCCTGATCTCCTGCCCAATCAGCATCGGTTAGTATCTCCACATTTCTCTTGTTGGATTTCTTGAATAAGAGACCAAGCCCTGGAGAACCCTTCAAATATCTAAGGATCCTGTAAACTTCATTCAGGTGCCTTTGCTTAGGATTATGGGAATGCTGGCTTACTACTCCAACGGCATAGGCAATGTCTGGCCTAGTGTGTGACAAGTAAATTAATTTTCCAACCATACGCTGGTACCTTCCCATATCAACTGCTTTCCCCATGTCTTCACCTTCCTTGATCTTATCCGTTCTTATAGGAGTATCACTAGGTCTACACCCTAGCATGCCTGTCTCCTTTAAGAGATCCAGTATATATTTCTTTTGTGAGATGCTAATGCCCTTCGTAGATCTAGCGACTTCCATACCAAGGAAGTATTTCATCTCTCCGAGATTTTTAACCTGGAATTCTTTGTTCAGTGCTCCTTTTATTCTATCTATCTCTGTTGGATCATTTCCTGTGAGAACAATGTCGTCCACATATACTGCCAAGATCACACTCTTCCCTTCTCGATGTCTGAAGAATAGAGTGTGATCACTCTGACCCTGTGTGTACCCTTGAACCTTTAGTACCTTGGTGAATCTCTCAAACCATGCTCGAGGAGATTGTTTTAGTCCATACAGTGACTTCCTTAATTTGCACACTTGATTGACGTTCCTTCCGGGGAATCCTGGAGGCATCTTCATGTATTTCTTCCTTTAGTTCACCATTCAAGAACGCATTCTTGACATCCATCTGGTGTAGTGGCCAGTCTAGGTTTGCAGCCAGGGAAAACAGGATTCTGATGGTGTTGAGTTTGGCAACTGGAGCAAATGTCTCTGTGTAGTCCATCCCATATACTTGAGTGAAACCTTTTGCCACTAGTCTGGCTTTATATTTGTCAAGACTTCCATCAGCACAATACTTCGGAGTGAATACCCATTTACAGCCTACTGCTTTCTTCCCTTTGGGTAGTTCAACTATCTCCCATATTTTGTTATCTTCAAGAGCCTTCATTTCTTCCGTCACTGCGTGTCTCCATTCAGGACTGGCAAGGGCTTCATGTATATTTTCTGGTATCTTGATTTGATCAAGGTGAGATGTGAAAGCAAAGTGTTTTGATGAGAGAGCCTGATACGAGACAAACCTTTCTATAGGATATCTGGTGCATGTCCTACGTTGCTTTCGTACTGCTATTGGGAGATCAAGATCGTCAGGAGTTTGTGCTTCTGGGCCAGGACCTGCTCTTGGTTCAGATTCTTGGGATGTGTCCGGTGTTTGGGATGTATTGCCTGCCATGTCTTTATTACGGCGAGTATATATTTGACCCCACCTGTTAGTATCTCCCCCTGAACTAGTACTTTGTTCATTCTCTCTAGGCACTTCGTGTACAGACTCCTCAATAACATAGATTCGATCAGGTTCATGGTGAGGGTACGTGAAGTCAGTATCTATTGAAGTAGGAGTCTGAAGTTCATTCCAACTCTCCCCCTGAACGGAGGATGAGGGATAAAAGGGAACAGTTTCATGAAAGGTGACATCACAAGTGATATAAAGGCGCTTCGAGAGAGGGTCAAAACATTTGTACCCCTTTTGATTTCCCGCAGGTCCTAAGTAAACACATTTGACGGCTTTGGGATCAAGTTTAGGAGTGTGGTGGAGGTGGACAAAGGCAGTACATCCAAATACTCGTAGTGGTAAGGTATTCTCCAGGTAGGGTAGGTTAAAATGACTATGGAGTACCTGGAGAGGTGTTTGGAAAGACAATGGTTTACAGGGCATGCGGTTGATCAGAAAAGTGGCTGTTAGGATAACGTCATCCCAGTAGTAAGTAGGAACAGTGCTACTAAAGAGCAGGGCCCTAGCTGTCTCTAGGAGGTGTCTGTTCTTACGTTCAGCAATGCCATTTTGTTGAGGGCTATGAGGACAAGAACTTTTGTGAGTAACACCATGCTGCTTAAGGAACAGAGATAACTGATGATTAAAATATTTTGTACCATTATCGGTGTGAAGGGTTTGAATCTTTGTGTGAAACCGGGTGTGGATCATATGATAAAAGTCAATAAAGGTTTGGCATACATCAGATTTATCCTTTAAGAGGAAAACCCAACTAACACGGGTGTGGTCATCAATGAGGGTCATAAACCACTTAGAACGAGTACGATTTGGGATACGAGACGGGCCCCACACGTCACTGTGAATAACTGAGAAAGGGTTGGATGGGCGATAGGTGACACTAGGGAAAGATGTGCGATGGTGTTTAGCAAGTTCACATGATTCACAATGAAAAACAAATTCTTTATTTGAGCAGATTGAGGGAAACATCTTACACATGTATTGAAAATTTGGATGCCCTAATCTTTTGTGCCATAATTCCAACTCACTAGTTCGAGGGAGAGACACTTTATTACAAGAAGAAGATTCTGTTTTGTGACAGTCACTCAGGTAATACAATCCATCAAACTCCTTAGCAACACCAATCGTCGTCCCCGTGAACAGATCCTGAAAAATACAATGAGTAGCAAAGAAATTAGCATGACATTTTTCCCTTTTATTCAGTTGGCTCACAGATAATAGATTGCATTTCAATTTGGGAACATGCAATACATCATGAAGCGTTAGTGTAGCAGAAATTTTGATGGTACCACTACCAGCGACCAAGGAATCAGAGGCATCTGCAATTTTAACCACGAGATGGGAGGTCGCAGGAATATAAGTGGTGAATAGGGAGACATCATCGGTCATATGATCAGAGGCACCGGAATCTACTATCCAACAAGGCCCGGTATTCTTACCTCTAATAGTAGCAAGGGCTTTAAAGAAGTTACCTTTCTGGACTACACTAGCAACAGGTTGTTTACGAGACTGAATTTCAAGGGCATTGAGGCGCTCCAGGATGAGTGTCAATGGGTCTAAAGAGTTATGGACCTGGGCCTGCAAGTTATGGACTGGGCCTGTATATCCTGAGCCCATGTGAGCAAGGCTGTGTGTTGGGCCTGTTCCTGTAGCGCCAGAGCCCAGTTGAGAAGACGCTCCTGGTGACGTTGGGCCAACACCGACGGAGCCCATGTCATCTACACTGTGGTGAGCATCTGCGACATGACCTCGAGGCTTCCTCTGTCGGGGTCTCCAGTCTGGCGGCTTGCCGTGGAGATCCCAGCAACGGTCCTTCGTGTGGCCAAGCTTTCTGCAGTGGTCGCAAGTGGGTCGCTCCTTTTTGGCGTCGGTCATCCGAGCAGCGAGAGCCGACGACGTCTCAGGGGGAGCGACAATGATGTCCGGTAACATTACCTGACGGCGAGACTCTTCATCTCGCAGAAGAGCGAATGCTTCAGAGACTGACGGAAGAGGAGAGTGGCTCAGGAGGCGTCCGCGAGCATCGTCGTAGATAGGCTTCAGGCCAACCAGGAACTCGAATAGACGCTCTTCTTCCAGAGACCGTCGATACTCATAGGCGTCGTCTGGGTTCTTCCATACTCGGTGCTGAAGCATATCCAGTTCCATGCCACAGCGAATTCTTCTCGAGGTAGTACGCATTCAGAGGTCGATTGCCCTGTTTTGTGCTCCAGAGACAAGTACACAGGTCAAACAGCAAGGAGGCATTGGGTCTCTTCCCATAAGCTTCTTTCACGGCGACCCAGATCGCCTTTGCAGAAACCAGAAACATGAAGCTCTTCCTGACGGCGGGGAGCATTGAATTGAGGAGCCAGGAGGCGACCAGAGAATTGTCAGATTTCCACCGACGGCGGACACCGTCATCGTCAGTGGGAGGTTGGTCATTATGGAGCAAATCAAGCTTATCCCTTCCATCGAGTGCAAGGAGCATCGATTGGCTCCATTCTACGTAATTATCTCCGGTGAGGCGATCTGGTACAATCAGAATTGCTGATCCTTCAATTCCAGCAACTTTGGGTGGGTTGACTCGTGAGCCTCCGTCAGTTTGGAAGGTGGCGGTGGACTCAACAGCAGAAGATCTCTCCCCTAGCTCTGATACCATGTGAGACGGCATTCTTCAGAATAATGCCAGAAACAAGCACTTGGATAGAGATTACAACAGGGAACGCAAGATAATTCTTCTGTATATTGTATTGCTGTGATGAGGTACATATATACACATATACACATAACGGTTTCCCAAATATCATGGGATTTACATCATAGAATCAGGCATAGAATCCGGGATTAAATCATAATGTGATTAGCTAATTAATCTCCCAATATCCCTCTTATTTATTCCCATGATTAGCTAATTAATTCTTGATATCTCTCTCATTTACTTCCACTATTTCCTACATATATGATGACTAAATTATAATTAAAATAGAGGAAGAAATGAAATAATATATGTGCACAGCCACTTGCTCAGTCACGCAACACGACAAGAAAAGAATATAGTTCAGCAGAATCATAACATAGCAAGCTAAAAGAACAGGGTCAAGTTTGTCCCAAGAAAATAAAAAAACAGTCAAGGATTCTGCTGCACACCTCAGGCTTTCCAGTAGAGAGTACACGGACCAAAGAAGATTTTCCTACATTAGGGGCTCCAACAAGGCAGAGTGTAGGTGTTTCCAAGTTAATTACAGGCATCGCTCTTAAAGTCTGCAAAGTTTAAAAGTCGATGGACAATATAGTAGAGGAAACAATTGTTTGAAGAGAAAAATTCCCAACCCAAGGGTTCTCCCAAATACCTTGGCAATGCCCAACAAATCATCAACAACTTTCCCTTCTTGGGCAAAAATATCTTCAACTTTTTGAATGCCCTGCAATAAATATAAATGCAAGAATCATAACAAAAAAGTAAGAAACAAGATGTGCCAAATAAGATAGAAAGGACACCTGATTCAATCTCTCCTCTGCTTCTCTCTTTGATGAAGACTATTACATGAAACCATGATATCAAAATGTTAAGAAAAGGACAACAAGAGAAAGAACCAAAGTAACAAGTGTCTGTATAAGAGAGATATCAAACTATTGCATCTTAAAGAATTCAATATTGAGTCAAGAGCTGTATGTGTAACTAACTCATGGTCTGAGAAGATTAGGTGGGTGATAGAGAGGAAGGGAGTAAGGAATTGAGCAAATATTTTGGGCAGTGGGTCCAGAGAGGGTAAGCATGCCATGAGTGAATGACTGCGGAAAGCCTATGCCTCTCAAACAAAAAATTAAAACACAAATTTAGCTATCATTACAGCTTTTAGAATGAAACAAGGAGGCCATGAAAATCATCAGTTTTTATACATCAACCATAATATAAACAAGAAAATTTCTTGCTTCTATCAAGCCAAGAACAAGTGACAACAAACACCTAGTCCAAGCATAAAAGACTTTTACTAATGCTTACATTAAATCTTATAATAGAACAATAACAACAAGCCTTATCTCAATAGGCAAGGCTACATGGACACTAAATCTTACCATACGTCAATATAAATAAAGCTTTTAAACAGCATGACAACTACTGAATATTACCAACCCCAGATGTATTTTAAACTTGAATCAACATCCAGAGTCTGATCCTATAGAAATTTAAAGTTATTTGATATGTATCTACTAAAAAACTTGATCCAATACACACAAAAACCAAACATACTTTAATTTAATCATCAAGATATGTGAGTTAATAACTAGACAAACCTTAGCACAAAGTGAAGCATGTTCCTTTCCAACAGATACTAACTTCTTCCTTAAAGCATCTACCTTTCCCAAGACCTGTTAAATATTATACCCTCAGTCAACAGAACCATCATATTGTACAATGTGATCAAAATGTCTTAAAGAACATGATTAAAATCCATGGCCAACAAAATTTGTACTTAGAGGATTTACAATGGCAATGGAAGTCCAACAACAAATGTACTAATTGCTGCAGAGCAATTTGCCTTATATACCGTTTCATAATATCCATCTCCAAGAGTCAATTCTATAAGAGACCTTTCATAGGGATGAAGATACGTTTTCTTTGGAAAATTCTCCACATATGTCCTCAAAGGAACAGCCAGTTCCTGAAAAAAATTTCAATGTCAATTTTTACTTTTGTTTTCTATAAATAGAATGTAGATGTTGTAACAGACAATAGAATAACATGAAATATTTGGAAATTAAGAATATACTTTCATCAATGCATCAAGTTGCTTTGCACCCTTGTTCTTCTCCCTTTTTGCAGGGTTGATTATGCCTAGAGTTTAAACAGACTAAAAATTAATATTAACAACAGGTTCAATGATGAAAGACAGACATGCCAAGATTAGACAAAAGAATATCATTCCAGTCAAAAACCTTTTGTTGGAGAAACCCTTCTTGCCTTTCTTAGAGCTGAACCAATAATATCAATAGATGGCATCACCATGGGCAACTTTTGAAATGCTCCTATGGCTTCTAATTTTCTAGATGGTTTTTCCTGCAATTGAATATTTAATGGCACTTACAATTTGGTCTGCACAACTACTTTAATCTAACACACTGTAAAGAAAGAATAGCAAAAAATCGATAGTTACTACAAAACTCAAACAGATTCGATATCATGAAGAGTAGTAAAGAATGTAAGAAACCTAAATCGTAAATTACGTTTTAATGGATTATAATATCCAAAGTTATACTCACCCTCACACAAGCCAAAGTAATAAAAAGTAAAATTAAAATGGGGAGGGGGAACATCTTGAAAATGAAAGTTATCCCTTTAACATCTAATATATGATAACTTGTCTATAGCGCTCAGTCTCCATAAAAATGCAGCTAAGATGTGGAAAAACAAAAAGGACAGCTCCATTTCTTGACACAAATTCAACTTTAACACCATTGCCCCATATGTTTTTCATTAGTATCCATTCAGTAAAATGTACACATAGAAAATAGTAATTACCCTTCCCATGTAATTTATGCTTCGATAGATTTATATTGCTTCATTCATTTCTTTCTGTTTTAGCATAACTTTCTATGTGCCCCAATCTTCTTTCTTCTTTGAGAAAATAAAAGGTGGGAGTCAAGCCAGTAAATTAGAGAAGGTAGAAAATTTCAATGAAAACATAGCCAGACAAGTCTACCGTTACATCAAAATGAGAGAGAACAAAAAAAGAAAAAAATGACTAAATCAATAAAGCCCTCCAATCTGTTTGAAAATTCTATGGCAAAGCACCACAAGGATGCGATAATAAAAATTAAAAAAAAAAACTATATGAATCCATTTTCACTAGATTAATATTCTAGTAGACACCTAAGTGGGATGAAGAACCTTCTCCTAAAAGCTAGTCATTGAGGTAGGAAAACCTAAAAGCTAGTCATTGAGGTAGGAAAATCAGCCTATTTACATACCCCATAAAATCTCTCACGCTACCCAACGTGAGACTAGGCATCACATACCACTCAATGGAATAGAAAGCAGTAGGGAAGTGTATACTCTATAAGAAAGAAACCAACCCAAAAAGAGGTCGTAGTCAAAGCATGTTTCATGTACGCCAAACGAAAGGAGGGCCAGGCCCAACCTGAAAATAAGGATGAGCTGGCAGTGGGGAGGCAGAATAAGTGAGATCCTGTGTACAGACAACAGAGAGAAGTGAGAGGAATATTGGAAGGGAAAATGGATCTGAGGGGTATAGCCAGAGGAGAGGACCTGGTCTATCAAATACTAGGGAGAAAGGGGCGCTTAGCATCCATTTTAAGTCTTATTTTCTTTGTTCCCTTTCAAAGTCAATGAGAGTTTACTCTCAGCCAATGTAACAGTCCTTAATCCATCCTTGGAGCAAAGCCTGAGCTTGCCATATAAATAATAGAACACAAGTTCCATAATATTTCAATTAGGAAGGGAGGTAGCATGTCACCATGCTAATCCATCTATTCATCTTGTGCAAAATTTAATACTGCTTTGTCTTCAATCAATTGAGAGGATTGAAAGGCTAAGATATCTTCCGTAAGATTCATATAAGTTTACCTTAACTCAATCAACAGTACAGGATAACATTAGTCTACCTTACACTACAAGGTGCCAGATAAATGAGAGGTAAGGAAGAAATTGATACCTTGTTATTGTTGTCTTGGGTCTGCAATGTGGGAATATAGCTTCCATTAGCAACTTCATATGAATTAGTTTGGATGTTGTTACAGAAGCAGATGATTGGATGCTTCTTGACATGGAGTATTCCTGCATTTAGAACCCAATTATAGGCAATTGAAGGATTCTTGAAAGGAGAGGTGAAAAAATTGAAAACTTTGAGAAAATGCAAGTTTTTAAGACAAAGGATAAGAAGAATAGATAAAAAAATAAATATAGAAAACAAAAGAAAATACCAGCAAGAACGTATTTGAGAAAAAACGTTTGTATAGAATGATTGAAAGAAAAATAAAGAATCATCTTCCTACACTAAGCACATTAGACAAACCAATTAGCAATTTAACAACGCAAGTTTTGAGCCAAATTTAAAAGGCGACCTTTGGAGTTGGGAAGTTGGAAAATGGACGGAACCAAACATGAAAAAATGGTATAATGACAAAGAAAATCAATTTGGGATGCCAAAGAAAGACCTCGGAAAGCAAATCAAAAGTGTGAGTAATTTACTTCCGCGACAGTAAACGCAAAGTTCAAAAATGGGATGAACAACCTTTGTAGAATTTGGAGCTTCCGATGAGTGTAGTACAGAAAGGAGTCTGCCCTTTGAGAAAGAGAGTTGAAGAGGCTCTCATGTCGGGCGTGGCAACGGCTAATTTCGGAGGATATCAGCGCTGAAGTTCTCTGAGTTGTTTCGGCGTCAAGCGGATAACGCGTTCGGGTTCGGGTATCCTATTATAAAACTGAAAAACAAAAGAAAAGAAAGAAAGACAAAATTATAATTTCACCTTGATTTTTATTAGATTTTATAGTTTTTAATAAACATATTTTATTTTTTATAAAAAAAATCTCACTTTTATTTTTTATTTTGTGACAATTTATCTATGACCGGATTAATTAACATATTTTAAGTTAGATCAATCAACAAACAAGTCAAGGCAATATTTTAAAGCTAATAGAATCAACTCTAAAATAATATAATTTAATTAAAAATATTTATATTTAACTTTAAAAAAATAATAAAGAAAAAGACTACATATGTTAGATACATGCATCTCTTACACTGATATTCTTTTCTTAAAAAGCTGCAAACTATGATGAGAAGCGAGTCAAGTGACTAGAAAGTTTAAGTCAGCAAACAATGGCTATGGAATAATACAAATATTCTTCAACCAACTGGTTTCTGCATAACTAAGAGATTATTGCTCACGTGTAGAAATAATCTTCTCAACCACACGAGTTACCATAAACATGAACTATAATAAGATATGCATCCAATATTACTTCTAACTACAAATAAACTTCAGTTAATTTTGAAGAGCGATGGTGAGGGACTGAGGAGAAATAAGATAGTATACAAATAAGATATCCCAATGCCAGCGCATCTTACCTGCGAAGGCCAAGGAGACTGAAGTGAGCACCAGCGATATTGAGTGGATGCCGACGTTCGATGCGACAGCTGCAATGAAGATTGAAGAGCTTAACGAGGCGGAGGCGGACGGATTCCGATCAGATTATGGGTGGCAGTTCGACCCTAGAAGAGGTGAACTTTGCGATGTTCTGTTCTGCCTTATCGTGCGATGCGAGAATAAGGTTCATGTTATCATCTTTAAAAAACATAAAAACGACATCGTTTAGCATTGTTTGGGAGGTAAAATAAGAGGAAAATGACATCTGAGTCCCATGAAAATAATTAAATAATAAAAAAGTCTTAAAAAATGACATAATTAATTTCAAATCCCATGGGACCTTAGATAAATTTTTTTTCAATTGGGAAAAGATAAAACTACCCTTGTGAATTAAAAACCAGTAAAAGTAAAAGGAATTTAGCGTTCTGCTATGAAAAGAAGACAAGAAAGCGTAAAATCGAAGGTGTAGCTCCCTTTCAAGATTACAGTATACTCCTTCGTCGTCGCTTACACTCTGCTCCTTTGTCTCTGCTTGGTCGACTTTCCTCTTCCAATCATCGTCGTTGCCGCTCGACCTTCCAATTACAGCCACTTGCTTCGTCGTAATCGATCGTCGCCGTCATCTCTCTAGTAGTGCCGTTCGTTCTCGTCGCTCTGAGTTTGTTCTCTCTAGGTGAATCTGTCTCTGTAGCTATTACCTTTGCTAAATTTTTTATGTTTAAATTTGTATGCTCTACGTGTTATATCATAATGTGAAGTCATGTTTCTTTGGATTCTGCTCTAACATCCCTTTTATTGGAAAAACTTATCCCTTTAAAAGTTATATTCGGTTTGCAGGAATTTGTGGTGTGTTTACTTTAGTGTATTAAGAAAATATGAACATTAGAAAGGTTCCTTCAAAGTGTGAATACATATCATGATCTAATATACGAGGCAATGTGAGTTGTTATTATAGTACGCGACAGTTGTTAATATAAGTGTTAGAGTTGTTAATATTATATGTCTGGTGCAGGTTGTCATTACTGATGGCGAGTTTGTCTGGAAAGCATCTATTATGTTATGTTCATATGAGGGGACAGTTTGGAAATGATGAAGAATATCATACATATGTTGGTGGTCAAGTAACAACAATATCCATAAAGGAAGGCATAACATATGATGAGTTCAAAATATTAGTAGCATCACTTGTTAGGAAAGAAAGTGATAAAATTGTAATAAAATTCACTGTTAGATTTGATCGACACAAATTTGTTGACATGTTTAATGATGAAGGAGTTGAACATTTATAATGTTCAATGGAGAAAGTGGCTATATGTAAATACGTAGCACACTAATTTTTACTTTGTAAATAACTGTACACAGTGATAAAAGTAATTTTTTGTAACCTTGATCAATATCCATCTGTCTGGCAGGTAGGGTAGATCTTGATGAAAGTGAATAAATTTGATGTACAACCTGAAAAGGTGCAAGATTCTCTTTCAATTGAGCTTGAGAAAGTTCAGCAAGAGAAATTAGTTCTTGAGAGGAAGGTACTGCAAAATCATAAATAATTATCTAGACAAAAAACTTTTACCTGTTCAATATTAGATGTTATATTCATTGCATATCCAAAATATATTCTTGCCCTGGTATATTCTACACCAGATTCTAGCATGATTATGTTACAGTTATTTGCTTCCTTGCTTCTATTTTTTGAAATTGCTGATTTTTGCAAGCAAATTCAAACGAGGAGTTAGTATAAGTGATTGAGTTGTCATTATGTTACGCGATAGTTGTTAATATGAGTGGTTGAGTTGTCATTATGTTACGCGATAGTTGTTAATATGAGTGGTTGAGTTCTTAATAATTTGTGTCTGGTGTAGGTTGTCATTACTGATAGCATGATCATCTGGAAAGTATCCGATAAGAATGATGTTTATGCTTTTAGGTTGTCATTGGGAGACTTGTTATTGGCGAACTTGGTCCCCAGGATCAAACTAGTTCCACGAATATGCAGAGCCAAAGAAGTTATTCTCACACCTCAATCATGTCTTTTGTAGAGGGACAAGACTTGGTAGAGCTTCAAGTGTTTACTATCAAGTTCTCCAATAAAATCATGACATATTTTTTTTTACAAACGAAAACAACTACATATGATGTTTTTATCTGAGAATTTGATTGATAGCACCAACTTAAAGAACTTTTAATAAGTAAACTTTTTCCTTCATATTTGAGTATAAAACACAAGCTACTTAGAGGTACCTCCCCAATGATTGGACTATCATAAAAGGCTTTTACACCATCTTGTAATTCTAAGTGACTATTTAAGTGTAATTCTGAGTGCCTGACAATTGTTATATTGTTGATTAAACAATAGGTGTAATAAAATATGTTCAAGACATGTCAACTTATTATATTGTTAATAAAAGAATTTTATCATGATAGCAAAAACAACTTAACCACTAAAACATAACTTACCCACGATAGCAAAAATAACAACTCCAGCACTTAAAAATAACAACCCTATATTGAAAGAATAATAACTCTAACAGTAGGAAATAATAACCCCATAGTAAAGGCATAACAACTACTTGTAAATAATAACTACCCAATGACAGCAAAAATAATAACTCTATCAGTAGGAAATAAGAACCTCATAGTGAAGGAACAAAAACTTGACAACTGAAAAAAAAAACTTATCCACAACAGCAAAAATAACAGCTCTAGCACTTAAAAATAACAACCCCATATTGAAGGAATACCAACTTTAACAGTAGGAAATAACAACTCCATAGTGAAGGCATAACAACCACCTGTAAATAACAACTACCCAATGACAGCAAAAATAACAACTTTATCAGTAGAAAATAAGAACCCCATAGTGAAGAAACAAGAACTTAACTGAAAAATAACGTATCTACGATAGCAAAAATAACAACTCTAGCACTTATAAACAACAACCTCATAGTGTGAAGGAGTAACAACTCCAGCAGTAGAAAATAACAACCCCATAGTGAAGGCATAACAACCACCTGTGAATAACAACTAACCAATGACAACAAAAATAACAACTTTATTAGTAGGAAATAAGAACCCCCATAGTGAAGGAATAAGAACTTGACAACTGAAAAATAACTTATCGACGACAGCAAAAATAATAACTCTCACACTTATAAATAACAACCCCGTAGTAAAAGAATAACAACTTAACCAATAAAAATAGAACAACCCCATAATTGCAAAAATAACAACACCAGAAGGGAAGATAAACAACTTAACTAATGAAAACATAACAACCCCATAACTGCAAAAGTAACAAGACGAGAAGGGAAAATAAAGAACTGGAAAAATAACAAATCCAGAAAGATTAACAACTTACAATGAAAACAGAACAACTCCACAACTGGAAAAGTAAAAAGTCCATAAGGGAAAAGAAACAACTGAAAAAATTACTTTTATCATTGTGTACATAACAACCCCATAACAACACCACCAATAACAAATGACAAGTTCATGTTGACAAAATAACAACTTTAGCACGTTTCTTCCCATAATCATTCTAGTCAGAATATAACTTATATATATGGACTTTACAATTACATTAGTTCTTGACAAAAAATGTAAAAGGAGTACATCAAACATAGTCACATTCATCAAGATCCACCCTACCTTCCAGACAGATAGATATTGATCAATGTTACAAAAATTTACTTTTATCATTGTGTACAGTTATTTACAACTCAAAAATCAGTGTGCTACGTATTTGCACATGGCCACTTTCTCCATTGAACATTATAAAATGCTCAACTCCTTCATCATTAAACATGTCAACAAATTTGTGTCGATCAAATATAACAGTGAATTTTATTACAATTTTATCACTTCCTTTTCCAACAAGTTATGCTAATAATATTTTGAACTCATCATATGTTATGCCTTCCTTTGTGGATATTGTTATTACTTGACCACCAACATATGTATGACCTTCTCCATCATTTCCAAACTATCCCCTCATATGAACATAACATAATAGATGCTTTCCAGACAAACTCACCATCAGTAATGACAACCTGCACCAGACATATAATATTAACAACTCTAGCACTTATATTAACAACTGTCACGTACTATAATAACAACTCACATTGCCTCGCATATCAGATCATGATCTGTCATTAACACTTTGAAGGAACATTTCTAATGTTCATATTTTCTTAATACACTAAAGTAAACACACCACAAATTCCTGCAAACTTAATATAACTTTTAAAGGGATAAGCTTTTCCAATGAAAGGGATGTTAGAGCAGAATCCAAAGAAACATGACTTCACATTATGATATAACACGTAGAGCATACAAATTTAAACATAAAAAGTTTACTTTATTTGTTGAAATCATTTGCATGGAAAGCAAGAGGCCACCAAATGTATTGAAAGCCAGAAAATAAATGAATAATGACGGTCGAAACTGTCAGCTGCAATTCTAGCTTCAATTTCTTTTCTGTGACATACAATTTCTTCTTGATTATTAAACAGAGGGATCATTAGGAAATAGGAAATTTAAAAGATCATTAAATCATAGTGCTGGATGGTTAGCAATCTTACCTTCTTACACGAATCTTCCCTTGCAATTTTCTCTTCTAAAGAAGAAAATGTCTTTCTCAAATCTGATCTCCCCTGAAATAGGAAAGTCATATTTAGCAAAGGTAATAGCTACAAAGACATATTCACCTAGAAAGAACAAACTCAGAGCGATGATAATGAACAACACTACTAGAGATATGACGGCGACAATCGAATAAGACGAAGCAAGTGGCTGCCGCTAGAAGGTCGAGTAGCAGCGACGATGACTGGAAGAGGAAAGTCGACCAAGCAGAGACGAAGGAGCAGAGTGCAAGCGACGACGAAGGAGCATACTGTAATCTTGAAAAGGAGCTACGCCTTTGATTTCACGCTTTCTCGTCTTCTTTTCACAATAGAGTACCAAATTCCTTCTGCCTTTACTATTTTTTAATTCACAAGGGTAGTTTTGTCTTTTCATAATTGGAAAAAATTCATCTAAGGTCCCATGGGACTTGAAATTAATTATTCAATTTCTTGGAATTTTTTTGTCATTTAATTGCTTCCATGGGACTTAGATGTCATTTTCCCTAAAATAAATTAGTTGATTATGGCTAAATTCAACATCTCAAGACGAATTTATATTATATATTTCTTAATCTATCTAAATAAATCAATTAACTCTTGTATTAGTTATAATTAATTGATTTATTTATCTATTTTAATCTATCTAAAAAATTAATTAGTTATTATATTAAATATTGAGATAGTAATTTAGTTACCCATATTAGTACACATTACCCCACCTTAAAATTTTCCGCAAACAAACCAAAAAGTGGTCAAATCGTCAGTTTTTAGGCTAACCCAACTAATCCGTTTCAATCTTGCATACTATGTATCTTATTAACAAATTATGAGCATAGAAACTAAAGTCTGTAAGTTATAATTGAAGAAAATATAAGAACCAATAGAAAAAGACCAGAGAAACTTGATTAAAAATAAGATAAAATTATAAGTATTCAAAGAAATAACTTTTAAAACAATGATTTAATATTTTCTTGAGATTTTTATGCTAAATTAAATTTTTATAGAAATTATAAATTCTTGAAATTTGTGTCATATATTTCACTAGTGGCGTTCTATTTCTTCAATTTCATCTATATACACACAACACAAAAAATAAACTTAATCCCACTATAAGATAGGATCAATTATATAGATTATATAATATTATTATGTTCTATCAAAAATAAGTTATTGAATTAATTATTGATCAAGAGGTTACGCTCAATAATTTTATTGAGTGCTCTCTTTTAGCTTCCCCTACCTCTTTTTATTAGACTCTATATTGTTTATATCCTACTCACTAACGTATTCGATGGCCTTCTTTATATGTGCCCGAATCACTTTAGGCTATTCTTTAGCATTTTCTCTTCGATAAATACCACTCTAACTCTTCTTATATATTCATTATGAATATTTTCTTGCCTTATATGCTTACATATCATCATTTCAGCTATCCCAATTCCATGTTCTTGTTGTTCCTTTAGAAGCCAACATTCATTACCATACATCTTTGTTGGTTTTACAAGTGGTGCAATAACACTTTCATTTTATTTTATTAGCACAAGTAGTAGGAGGCACACTGATGGAACACATGGAAATTATAAGTATCGATTTAATACATATTCCCTAGATAAATAATACTACTAGAACATATAGGAATTATTAGACTAAAAGACAGTCTAATAATTTAGGAAAAATCCCTTTATACGGTACAAAATTATACAGGATAAGACAAAATGTACTGAATTACTTTAGAGGTTTATAGAAATGATGACTCAACATGTGAGGTGTCATGTGGGACCCACACAAGGCATCAACTAGCATGATGACATAAGGACGATAATGTCATCATAATGATACAGGCTTTACTTGGTGAGCAAGTTAAGCAATTTGAGCAGTTTATTATGATTCGATTTGGATCGTCCAATATATTTTACCTCAACTATAAATACCTCAACCCCCTTCATTCCATGCACATCACAGCAAGAAGCAAGAAAAAGAAGAGAGAAAGAAAGGAAGAAAAATGATGAAGTCTGACCAAGCTATGAGCAGTCCAAAGAGTTAGAGACTTAGTAAGCTTAGGATTGAGGTAAGTAACCAATTCTAGTCTCTGCTATAATAAATTAGAGAATTATTCTGGTAAATATAATAGTTAGAATTAGGGAACCTCTCTCTCTTGATAAGGCTAGACGTAAAGAGAAAAAAAAGTTAGGAGTTTATCAGATTAAGGAAAAGCTATGGTGTAAGGTAGTGAATTTATCCAACTTGTATGCTTATTCTTCTTGGATGTTCAATATGATGATTGTTTGGCTTAATTATGTGAAGCATGAATGATTAAAGCTATATCTCTTTTTATACTATGGTCATATGTTATAAGTAAGGAACATAGAAGTATGCAAAATATATACAAGTATGATCACTGTAAGTACATACATTAGCACCAAGCATTAATTTGCATACATTGTATGGTACTGTTTACTACTAATATTCCCTGTAATCTCACCCTCTTATAACCAACCATAATAGGTCCAATATGATGGAGGAGGTTTATATGAAGAAAAACTAAGGAAGGTAAAAGAAAAGTAGAGAAAGAATATATTCTAGCATATATTACACCAATTTCCTATTTATGTAATTAATTTTATTAAATATTATACATGTCTATTTATATGATAAAATTATATATGATGTTATAGACATGTCTAAATGAACATGAGAAAGTGTGATGATGAGTTATGCACGCTAGAAATTAATGATGAAATCATCATGGTAAAAACGTAAGTCTTGAAGCAGATATATTTTGGCTTCACTTTGACTTAGTAAACGAAGGATTATGACCACGAAATTTGGCATATATATAGTACACATCCTAAGCTTCAATTTTTTTTTGCCCACCCGGTTCATCAGAGCTTTGCCCCGACTGCATCAGGATCCGATTCGCGTCGCGCACCTGGCTATGGTGGGTGAGTCTCCCAACTACATAGAATTCTCATTTGAATGTCTACACATTGAGATATAATTTTTTAAAGTTAGGACTAAAATGTTGAAATAAGGGGAATGGCGTTAGATGAACAGTAAACTTTGATCATTGTGGTTAACGAGTTATTTTTTTTTTCTGAAAGAAGATTAAGTTAGCTTCGTGTAACAACTTGAATTACTTCATTTTGATTTTTTTAAAATTAATTATGACTTTTCGAAGTCAGATCACCTGTCTGAAATTTACACTAAAAACAGTATTCAAGAAAGGTAAAATTTCAGATTGAATAATTTAACTTCAATAACCTTAAAAGTAGTTCGAGATGCTACCATTGAGTTCATAAGACGTTAAAAAATTATGATTTTACACTTAAAGAGGTATCCTAATTCTAGATGTTTAGATTTACACACGAGGATAATTGACAGTTCACTTTGCCTAATATTGATATCACCTAGGAAGAAGAGAAACTTCATCCTGCCCTTAGGTCGTGGGTGAACCCAACCTCTCTTCAAAAAAATTTTTGTATAACAAAAAATATATGACTTTGACCTTCATAAAAAATTTCTACACGCTCGAGAATGTTACATTAATAATATTCAAGACGCACGTGCCGCAACCATATGAGGAAATTGGTATTCGTATTTGATAAAAATCTCATACATCAAATCCTCACAACTCTCCATGAACATGCTGATAACTAAGAAAGCTCAACTATCTTTGGTCGTTTTTTGGAATGCTGATTTCTCTTTTGTTGGCTGAAGATCTTATCCTCCCCAGAAATTGGTAATTCACCAATAGAACATGTCTTTGAACCATCTTTTTCACTGCCATTTCTGTCTTCACCATCGCTGCTTTTGTCCTCCTCCTCCTCATCATCATCAGAACCTTCATCAGAATCTGTTTCACTAGTATCAGCACCCAACGGAATCACTGGTTGAGAACCAGAAATTGTAGATTCTGCAGCCGCCACAGCCTCTGGTGTGTGGAGATCAGCAACACCAAGCATTAAATCCTGTGATAAAATAGCATTCCAAACACAATCAACTATCTCCAGATTATAAAGTAAAGTCAGCTACATGTGGGGGGGCAAGAGTGAGAGAGAGAGAGAGATGGGTCCGACTTATGTAAGACCCACCAGGTAAAAGTGAGCCACTCAATCAGATCTAAACAATCCAAGAGGCTGTGTATATCTCTCCAAGCAAACGAGGATCCAAGTTCATAAATGTAAAATACGAACGGAAGTTACTAAGATAGGTAGATTACATGTAGATTTATAAAACAATATAAGGAATTGAATTACCATCTCAATAACTTCAGATTCATTCCCTGTCAGCTCTTCGATGTCATAATTCTGCGGATTGTCCTACATTTTATCAAGATTAAGTCTTAATAATAAATATAGAAAATATAAAGAAATAATGCCATTGTAAAGCAGTTAAAACTTATGTTTTCAATCAGCAGTCAATTTGTAACCTTTGCATCAAGCTGCAGCCGTTGATTTGCTTCTGACATCACTCCTAGAAAGTCTTTCACTTTTCCTAAAACTGCATCAACAAAAGGAACATCTAATATCTTGATATGAAAAAAAAAATTATTAATTTTTGCGATTTCATATTCATAGAAATATAAGACATTAATAATATAATGAAAGACAACGAAAGCCTGGTGTAGAAGGTGGTAGGATCCTATTCCTTTCACCTCATTTGTTAGCCACAAAGGAATGTAAATCCCATTCCATCTCACAATAGATATATAATATATATTTACCTCTATCATCATTATTTGATAGTAATTATTTTTTCTATTATTTTGTTCATTCAGGTTATAACAGACATTTTCACATTTACAAAATCATCATTTTCATTCTATTCCATTTCATTCAGCATATCAAACATGCCTCAAATACATAATTTTAAATTATGATGAAGGCAAATTATCGAAAGCAAAAGGAAAGAAAATAGATGTGAGCAGATCTAATAATTTTGCTGTAAGTGGGCTTGCTGCCACTGTTGGACCCACTTAAGGCCTAACCCTAGTTTTCCTTTATTAGTTTAAATGTTATTATCTTAGATTTTATTGTTTCCAAGATTATAGGAGAGATTTAGGTGATATAATTAGATTCTTTTGTTGCTGCCTTAACCAACTCCTATCAATGAAATACACGAGAATTGCCATACGAATTATTTCAAATGTGTCTATAAAATAACATAAGTGCATATGTTTATGCAGTAAAACCAAACCAACATCATAATAAACAGTCAATCGAGCAGAGATTTACAAGATCACGGATCACCAATACAACAACATCAACAACAACAAGCCCCCTATGCCACTAGATTTTGAAATGACTCTAAATTAATCTGATCTACCCTCCTCACTGGTGCCTCCAAAGGCTTTCTTTGTACATTACAATGAAAAATCTAGAGTAAATTATAAGTAATATCAACAGTATCAATTTTAATAGCAATACCAATATCAATATAGAATATAAACTCTATAACGAGCCATAAATTGTGCGACTTATTTCTGAGGTACTCAGTTCAATGCAAGAGGAACCCACCTACCCAAACGAAGATCATAGAAAGAGCCATGATACTAATTATTATTAGGGGGATTCCACTGACATGGCAGAACAAAGTAAGAAAATCCAAAAAAAAAAATTCAGACCAATTCAAGTGATTAATAAATAAAAACAACGTCATATATTTTAATATCAGCCCATCTTACCAGTTAATAGTAGGAGCAATAATTTGTTGGAAGATATGTACTACGAACTTAAGCATCATAACATCAGCACTCATATAGGCATAGATTATAAAGAGATACAAAACATTAAGCTACTTGTCAACAGGATTACAGGAGAACTACATGAACTAGATTCAGCATCAACCAGGAAAAGCACAATCAGTAAGTGACGTAAATATCAATGCATTTGCCAAGAATGCATGAGATTCTTACAAGTTTTGTTAAAATAATCCGTATTATTATCACCCACTACTTAAATAAAAGAGAAATCCATCGTCAAACAAAAAACAGGTTTTAAAAAAGGGAGAAATTTTGTAAAACTTAGAATTTAGAAACTGAACATACGGTGGTTGGGGGCTACTGGGACTGTAAGGGGCGTTCCATCAGAGGGGCGCTTCTTAGTGACAAAGCTTGACTCGTTTTTACAAAAAGAAAGTGAAGATTCTGCAAAACAACGGAAGAAGCATTGTAAGGACGACATAATTCACAATTAGAAAAAACTAAAACAGAGAAACATAAATTCCATTAATTCAAAACCAAATGGAGTCCAGATAGACAGACCTAAAGAAGAAAAGGATGTATTCTTGTGTTCTAAGTGGAGAAGCTCTTTACTCCTTCGTTCCATCTTTCAAGCACTTTATCAGCTTGCTTCCGCGTCTTTGGAGAGGCAACGAACCTGGAAGCTGGAGCAATAAGTTAGAAGTACACGAACTTCGAGGGGTGACGGCGGAGGGCGAGAAGCTCGATTGCTCAACCACTAATGAAGACGGAGAAAGAAAAGGAGAAGACTCGAGATGTAGGGAACACGAAGAAGGAGGATTGGAGGAGGGTGATAAGCTTGAGATGCAGAGGTGACGGCAGCGGACAAGGCTCCTGAGTCCTGAGCTCTGAGTGACGGCAGGCGCGAGGGTTTTCTTCGAATTCCAGAGAGCAAGATAAAACGACTGGCACTGCCACGCGCAGCCAAAAAAAATTTATAAAAAATAATTTATAGACAACTTATAAAAAATAACTTTTAAAAAAAATTTATTAAAAAAATAATTATAAATAAATTATTTAGATATTTATTTTTAAAATGATTTTTTATATTAGTAAATTAATAAAAATGGTATGATTTGACTAAAAGTAGGAGAGAGGAGAGATGTAGAGAAAAGAGAAGAGAGAGGAGAGATAGTGTAAGAAAAAGTAGGAGAGAGGAGAGATGGTGTAAGAAAAAATAGGAGTAAAATAGTAATTAGATAGTCCATAAGCTCTTTTACTGTTCCAAAAGCTAGTTTCAATAGCTTATTTAAAACTATGATTTTAAACCATGGTTTTGCCCAAAAGTACTTATGGACAAATATGGCTGTTTGTTTTAAAATTTTTCCAAACTAAAATTTTACCCAAAAGAGTTTTTAAAACCAAGATTTGGAGAAATACCAAACAGGCCCATAATATTGTCCATAAAAAAATTATTACTCTTTTTTTTAAAAAAAAATATAAACATTAGCTATAAAAGGAATTGAGGGTTAAAATAAATTTTAAAAATAAAAAATAAAAAATAATTGATTGGATAGTAGTTCTAAAACTTACATTTAAAAACAAAAAATATACAAATTTGTTTTTTTGCTAAAAAAATATACAAATTTATTTGAAATAATGATTATTCCCATCAACTTAGAGAAGAAAAAAAATAGAATTGTTTGGTTTACCTTCTTTACATAATTGATATTCACATTATTTTTTATAATTAATATTTTTTATTTTTAATATATACATAATTAAAAAATAAATATTTAAAATTTTTATATTTATTAATTTTTTAAAATTATTTTATTAATATTTTTAATAATAATAAAAGAAAAGAAAAAGATATATTATTAAAAAAATTATTATTATGTTTTAAAAAATATATGTTATAACTAATTTTTTAATCTAATTAAATAAATTAAATATATTTTATATTAAAAATTGGATGAATATCTTATTATTTCGATATAACAATAGTTATTATCATTTTTATACTTGATGAAATATATTACATAGACTATATGATATTATTATTTACTATAGAAAAAGGCAATTACCTACAGAATTAGTAGTGTAATTTTTTCATAAAATTAATTATGTTACAAATTTGTCACTAATCCTTTAGGGTATGTTTGGTTCAATAAAGGGGAGGGTATGTTAAGTTAATTTAAAAAAAAGTAAGGAATGATAGGGGAGGTTATAAGTATAAAGATAGGGGAGGAGAGATAATATTTCCTGTTTGGTTCAGGAAGGGAGGGGAGGGGAGGGTAGGTAATGAAAAATTGACAAATATACCCATAAATCTTTATTTAAATTTATTTATTTTTTATTTACAATATTTATATCATTTATATTTATATACCCTTCTATCTTTATTTAAATTTATTTTTTTACCTCATTTATATATATAATAAAAAAATATGATAAAATTTTAACAATATCCCTCGTTAATTTTACCAATATTTCAAAATAAAAAAGCTGAAACTGCATTACATGGCTAGAGAATGTTTCTATGCCTTTGCCTTTGCTAGAAAGTTTTTAGGCCTCAAAGTGATCGACCGCCTATAATTCTTTCCACGATAGTAGATAATGGTATATCCTTTGGGAACTCTTTCTATTGTCACAAGTATTCCACCACTTTCATATTCCAGCAACCTAGCCGTGTCTTCAACAAAAACAAGGGTCTTTTGTTTGGTAATCAATTTTACAAGTTCTCGGTGCTTCCAATGCAAATGCATATTCTCAATTTCAAGGTTTAGATATTTAAATTCAAGTAAACCAACAAACCTCAACAATCTCATGAGCTGTCTTCATACCCCGAGCAAGCACCTCATGAAACTTGAGCCTCACCAACTCCTTCTTCCAGTAATCATATAACACCTAAATTCTGATATAAGTGTCACAAAAAAATCTTCCACTCATAGATTCTCACATCAAATTGTTTCTCAGTTTGGAGCCTGTGCCTGAGTTGTTTGGCAGTCTCGCCATTTTTGGCCAGCAAGAGACGAAAACCACCACCACCGGCTCCAACCAGCTTGTACCCACAGCAGTAAGGACCGGCGAAGGAGAAGAGCCTGTGAACAGACTCATTGCTACAAAATGGGTCAAGTTCTTGATGCAGTCTCCAAGCTTCCAACATTATCTCGCCAAGTTCATCTATATCACAGTTCATTAAAGCTTCTCTCCCAGTCTTTGCCAGTTCAACAAGGTGCTTGATGCTCGCACAAGAAGGTTATCGCGGCGAAGATATCTAGTCACAACATTTTGCAGCACCTTCTTTGCAAGTCGAACCTAACAAAGATTCATGGTATATAATCAAATTCATAGTTCACAAAAACTAAGGAGGACAGAAAACATAAACAAGTTAATTGCTGTGTAACATTAGCCTAAGAACGATTAGAAACAGGTAAAAAAGTTTTAAGAAAATTAAATACAAAACAAAAATAATTCCATGAGAATTCTATATCTAGACTTAAGCCTTCTGATTCGGATTCTCATGCTTTCACGTGGGTAAATCTGATACAACCTGAAAATGTACATGCACAATTCCGCATACCAATAATTCTAATTTTCTACTGTACAGTTACAATGGATTAGAGTCTTTTAGAAGGAGTATTACTAGAAAATAAAATTGGAAACTTCACCTAACAGGGGAATGACTTGAAGCCTCAATGGAATTCCATGAAAGCTTGAAGTGCATTTAATCCCAGGGTACAAATCTAGCAACATTCTCAGCGCTCTTCAACATTACATTCCCCATGAAGACTCTGATAAATGTTCTACAGTAAAAGAAGCTTATAAACTTCGTTTCCTTTTTAACAATATCCCTCATTAATCATGATTGTTGTTCTGCTTGATCAATTCAACTCCATTTAGAACTTAATTATGGGAAGTATAAGACAGTAAATTCGTTTCCTTTTTAACAATATCCCTCATTAATGTTACTAATAATTGAAGATCACACTGCACATATTTAATATTATATATCATTACATAATTACATAGGCAACTCCAAAAGTATTTTTTTATACACAGAGAACATTGAAAGTCATCTGTTTATAAAAAAAATCAAAAGTCACCAAATGGTTAGCAAAATATTAAATAATGCCTATGTCCTAAAATAGTTAGTAAAAGTCTAAATAATGCCTATAGTAGACCATCAAAAGTCAAACATAATTAGCAAGTATCACATAATTCCTAAGTCAGACATGACATCCATAAGTAAATTATTGCATGCCATAAGGGGACATTCAACAAATGTCCTTAGTTGGTCCACATCCCCCATGAGAACTCTATAAATCTTGGTAACATGAGTTGGGGTAATGTCACAATCCTGAGTCATATTCCAAACTTCTTCACCCGACAATTGTGGAAGCTTTCTAGAACTCTCTCTAATTGCTTGATTTCCTTCACTTATAGCTTGTGACATTTCAGACATAACCTCCTTAATCTCAATTAACTCACAATCCTTTTCTTTACTTGAACTCACTTTTTGCTTCTTCCTAGAAGAACCACTTGCAACATTATTGACATTCACATCTTCAAAAGTTTGCAAACGGTCAATATTGACATTATGTTGGGATGCAACATTATTGTTATTGACATCTTCAACGAAGTCCTCCTCATTAATTGAGTGACGCCTCTTTCGCATGTCACCAATAGTATGACTTCCCTCCCCTGATGCTCTATCAGAGCCATATAAGATGACCATCTTATTATAGTTCGGAAAATGAATATTTCTCCAATTGGCAGCTTTAGGCTTTGACTGTAAAGAACATATTTAAAATAATATGAATATTAATAAATAAATTAGATGAGAATAAAGTTGTTTGAACAATTCTTTAAACAAACTTAAGATAAACTCACCTCAATAAGTTGCTCCCAAACTTTATCTTCTGCTTCCCACAATTGTGTTGATGGGTTCCAAGCAAACCCACTTAATCCATTTTTAAAAATATCATAAATATTAGAGAAGTTTTTTTTTTTTAAGTTTTCCATGTGTTCTTAATCCTCTCTTTATCCACTTCAACATCAAGCAAAGCAGTCATCTCTTTCACAATATTGTCATACGCAGTGCCTGTAAATTGCCCACTTACTTTGTTGCCAATATTATATTGTTCCATAAAGGCATCTCCAAGATAATCATCCATTGCTCTTGTCCAATTCAAACATTGTTTACTCTTTGATCTTGGAGGCATACTATTACAATAATAATAAAACAATAGACCATCAAAACATAATAGAATATATGGCATATTTAAAAACATCTAATCTAAAAAAATAAATAACAAAACATGAAAGTCGACCGTCAAACTTATAGAATACATGACATAATTAAAACAAATAACAATACATCAAGTCTAACGATACTTAAAACAACAAGTCCATAACAACACAAATTCAAATTGATTAAGGTGCATTGCCATCGCGACTCATTCGCCTATTTTGATAATCTATCCACATCTCATTTGCTATGGAATCTCTTATAAGCTGTCCTCAAATAGCCTCTTCATTGTCACTATGCCCATCATGATTATTGTCAATATACTCAAGTTGACTTGCAAGTTCACGATCTACTTCTTCTATAATATCCTCATTAGGGTCGGCGCTCATTAAGAAGTTATGAAGAATGCAACATGCTCCAATGATAAGGGTTTGTACTATTATTCCATAAGTAGGCTTAGATGAATAGGCTAAAATGTCAAATCTTTTTTTCAAAACACTAAACGTTCTCTCAATCGCATTACGAAGGGATGAATGCCGCAAATTGAACAACTCCTTATAATTTTGGGGTGGATTTCTTTGTGAGTACTCTTTCAAATGATAACAGACTCCACTATAAGGTGTAATGAGTCCACTAGTTAGCATGAAGCTAGCATCCACAAGGTAGTATTTACCTTCAGGAATTTTGAGATTATCTTCTAGTGTCAATGCATTTTTTATAATCCTAGAGTCAAATGCTGTGCCTTCCCACCCAGTGAGCACATAAGTAAATTTTAAATCAAATGTGCAAGCTGCTAACACATTTTGTGTCGAGAATTCTTTCCTGCCACGATATCTAGGAGCATCTTTAGCTGCCACTTTCACACGTATATGTGTTCCATCTATAGCACCAACACAATTCTTAAAGAAAGGGTCGAACCTATAATTTGCATGGATTTCAGGAGAGACAGTTGTCCCATCAGGTTGGACAATAAATTTGTCTCCTACTTCAATGATGGCTCCTAATACATTATGAAGATGACGACTAATTATCTCATTAGATCGTCGGAAGAAGAAATTTACCACACGATTTTTTGCCTTATGCCCTAGTATGTAAAGTGTTTTAGCCACATGTTCTTTCACTGTAGCCCATCTCGTAGGTTTTAATCCCCCCTCTCTTTCTAATAAGCCACATAATGTTAGAAAAGCTGTAGGAGTCATACGGATGATGTTATGACTCTTTTCACTAGTACTTAACTGACTCATTATTTCTTCACGCACCCTTTCCCTTTCTAAACTCATACTATAACTTATTTTTCTTTTACGGCATCTCCTCCGAAATACAAGGTAGACAAAAACACATGTGAGTAATGCTATAGCTTTTTGACGCAAATCTAGCCATTGATGCAAGACTATATTGTTTTGAAATGTCGATTCCATTTAACAACTGTTATAAACAAATTACAAATAATAATATATTAAAATAAATGTCAAATAATGTAGCATAGTGAATATAATGCAGAACAATAATGCATCAAACATTGCTTTTGAAGTGCCTCATTCACAGAACAATAAATTATAAATAGAATAGGATAAAAACAAAACCCATCTCACGAGGCAAAAATGAGAAACTGGAGCAAGTTCAAAAATTAAAATATCAGAGAATCTGCAATTCGAACTGCACCAATTCAACTCTCAGCGGGACAAAGATATTGGAGATATGAGATATTCACTGAAAACAGAATAAGCACGCTGTAAAGAATTAAAATACACCATTCAGAAGTTGGAGCAAGAAAATAAAGAATTGAGGGGATCACTGAAAGAACTCCAGGAAGCTTAAATTCAATAAGCAAATGAACTATCGGTCTAGAAAATAAGACAGCAGCTACAAAAATTGACAGGAGGGATGAATGGCTATCGATCTGAATTGGAAAATAAGAAAGACGCAACAGAACTATGAAGCAAATGGAAAATAAACTGAATGGCTCCATTTACTGCAAAATGAACTTGATAGGTACGAGTCCACCAAGTGTCAACTTCTCCTCAAAGAGAAGACTTTACAAATGGAAAGTGACTCAAGAGAAAAGCTTAAAGAAGTTTCTGATGCTTTACAAATACTGAGTTGGATGAGAAAATACATGAAGCAAATGAAATGGAATGTGAATTGCAAATATGGATGTCAATTGTTGAACTGTTGAAGAATGATCGTGAACAAAATCATGTGATATGTAAAGAACTGGAAAACTCACTTCTTGCACAAGTAAATTGCAATAGAATGACATAAAGAAATCAAAGGCATGCAGTCAAAGTTTTTCTGCAAAAACAGGGGAGAATGTATAAGCCTCGTCGGATGTCTCCAAAAAAGGAAAAGGGGAACAACAACTCATAATAAAAAAACCCAGAAAAGAAAGAGGAAAATGCAAGGTAAAAGAGGAACCGGGGGGTGGTCCAGACAACAATTTCCAGATACCTTCAAAACCAGAACCAGCATAGATAGATACAGCAAAAGGGAAAGTAGAGGAGTGAGAGAGAGAAGATACAAGGAGCGAAGAAGGAGAAGGGTAGAAGAGGTTACTTGAACGAAGTCGACAGTGGTGGTTGCCGGAGTACATAGCAGTGACCAGCAGCAGTTGTTGGAGGTGCGCACCGACGGGGAAGGAGCCTGTGTACGCGGAAGATGAAAATGGAGGAAATGAGAAACGAAAATGGGTTTTTACACCCCCAGGGGCAAACGTGAAAAATTAAAAAATTAGCAGGGGTAATTTAGTAAAGATAACACATAATATTTCTCACCCTTTCAAAAAATCTCAAATTTGGAAAGGTGAGAGAGAGGGGTAGGGGAGCAGAAAAAGATAAAAAAATTTCCCTCCCCTCCCCTCTATTTTTCCCAACCAAACACACTTATATCTCCCTTTTTCTATCCTACCTTCCCTTCCAAAACTCCCCAACCAAACAATACCTTAGCGAAGGAAAAACCCAGTGGTCATAGGTTGTCACTCGCAGGGGACACGTGGTGACGAACAACCCACATCAACGGGCGACACATGGTGGCCTCAAGCCTTCCCGCTGGGAAGCAGTGTGGAGCGAAGAAGAAAGGGCTCCCGATTTTTCAAAATATAATATAAGAAATGTGAAAAAAAAATCTAAAATTATTTATAAAAAGAGATTAATAATCATGATAATTCAGATATTTAGTTGAGCACATATCATATAAAAGGGATTACATTTTGTAATTCTTGATTACATCAAGGGAGCGCACCGAGATTACCCTGGGCGTACTCCTTGTAATCCAGTTGAAAATATACTATTACCCTTATAATTTTTAAAATTGACTTTATTTCCCTTTGAGTTCCTCTGTCCACCCCACGCACCATTGCTATCGGGACCTCCTATTACCATCACTGCCCTATTGACTTTGGCAAAGCTCCTCACCCATTTTTAATCTCCAGTGACTTCTCCAATCAAGTAACCTATCAACCTTCTTCATCTCTAGCTTCCTCAAATCTAGCAACCTTCATCTTTCTCATATCCAATGACCTCATTATCATCGTCCACCGCCGAGACGAACAAGATCAGCATCTCCATCTCTTTCAACGATGAGCTCAACCAGATATGCGATGAGGGAGGATGGAGGAGAAGCTAAGAATCTCCTTCTCCCTTTCCTTCGACCTCTTCTTAGATCTGCCGCTTCTATCTATCTCCTTCTCTACCTTCGTGGCATCACTCATCCCATCGTCACCGGCGTCGCTCATCCTATTGTCACTCACCTTCTCTTCCATCAGGTTCATATGTCGGAGATCGATGCCCAATTGCTCATGGTGTTGAGATAACGGTGAAAATTAAAAGGAAGTACAGATGACGACAGGGGAGAAACGAGGAAGGGGATGGGTTATATTGTTATTAAATTAAGAGCATGTTTGGATAGGATTTTAAAAAAGGATTTATAAAAAAAAAGGGTTTATGGACAGCTTATGAAAAAAGGCTTTTAGAGAAGAGTTTATGGGAAAAAAGTGGTTTTGAATAAATAAGTGTTTGTATAATTATTTTTAGAATAACTTTTTATATTGGTAAATTACCAAAAAGGGTATGATTTGATTTAAAGTAAGAGAGAGGAGAGAGGTAGAGAAAAGAGAAGAGAGAGGAGATAGGGTAGAGAGTAGAAAGGAGAGATGGTATAAGAAAAACTAAGAGAGAGGAGAGAGGGTGTAAGAAAAAGTAGGAGAGAGGAGAGAGGGTGTAAGAAAAAGTAGAGGTAAGATAGTAATTGGATAGTCCATAAGCTCTTTTACTGTTGAAAAAGCTAGTTTTAATAGCTTATTCAAAACTATGGTTTTAAATTATAGTTTTGCCCAAAAGCACTTATGGACAAATATGACTGTTTATTTTAAAATTTTCCCAAATCAAGATTTTGCCCAAAAGGACTTATAAAACCAAGGTTTGGGTGCGTTCCAAACACATCCTAAAAGTTAAACGTATCTAACAATCTAAAATAATTTTAAAAAAATAATCAATATTTTAAAATATTTAAAATTATAATTCGCATTTTAAAAGTATGACTAATATATTAAAATATTTAAATATATAATTAATACGTTCAATTAATTTTAGAAGTATGGTTAATATTTTAAAATATTTAAATTAGTACAATTTTACTTTTTTACTAAAAAAATACTTACTTTTGTTTAATACATATCACATAAATTTTTTATTTTGACACATTATTATTTAAAAATCATAGATGTAATATTATTTTAATAAATTATATTAAATAAACTATAAAATTTTTCAATCTTCACGTATGAATTATATATAATATCAATTTTATGGTTTATTCAATACTCTTATTAAATAATATGACACATGTGATATTTTAAATAATAATATGACGAAATAAAAAACTCACGTGATATGGATCGAACAAAAAATTATATTTTTATCAATAAAAAGATGAAACTATACCAATTTAAATACTTTAAGCGTTAATTGTACCTCCAAAATTAGTTGAGGGTGCTAAATGCACCCTTAAATACTTTAACGTACTAGTTGCACCTCTAAAATTAATTTAAAGTGCTAATTGTATCCTTAAATACTTTAGAGTGTTAATTACTCCTTCAAATTTAGTTTAAAATATTAGATATACTTTTATCTTTAAATTAAATATGAAAATTAAATTTATTTTTATTATTCTTAATATCGTATCAAACAACTTATATAATTAGATTATATTATATTGGGAAAAAGACAGAAAAAGACATGTTGAAATTTAAAAAAATAAAAATGGCATCTGAATTTTAAAAAGGATAGATTGGGCAGGAGACCCAATCTGTCATTTGTAAATTTCTGTGTAGAGACCAAATACTATTATGGAAGTTGCAAATATCATTATGGGAGTTACAAATACTATTGACAGAGTTGCAAATACCATTGACAAAGTTACAAATACCATTATAAGAGTTACAAATACCATTGGCAGAATTGTAAAAAGTGTAATTTCATCTTTTACCTCAAATTTGTAAAGGATTGTTTGCAACTCTACCAATAGCATTTGTAACTCCCATAATGATATTTACAACTCTGCACAAAAATTTATAAATGACATTGCTCAATCTATCATTTTTAAAATTCAGAGGCCCTTTTTATCTTTTTAAATTTCAAAACGTCTTTTATTATCTTTTTCTCAATTATATTCCCTAATATTACATTCTCTCTAATTCAATGACTAAAGCGGCACTTAGTTTTTTAATTTTTAGAAACATATTGCTATTTCTTTATATTAAATAATTTTTTTTTGCTTTTAAAAAAAGAAAACAAACATTTCACATGATAAAAAAAATTACTAAACATATTTTTTAAACCCAATTCTATTTCAATTCTATTTTTTTTCTAATTTATTTTTCTATTTTAATTTTTATCTCGTCAAACGAGGTCTTCTAAAAAGTAAACAATGGGGCTAAAAATGACTTTTCTCAAAAGCATATAAATATTCCATGGACTGAAACGTAAATTGAGGACATGTGTCGCGGTGGCACCTCACATTTCCGGCAGTAGCCTTCTGGGTCACCGAAGCCAAAAACCCGCGAGTCGGGAACGTAGACAACAACCGTATCGTCTTCATCGCCGCTTCACGGTGCCAGAGATGGCCGTGAGACACAGTGCAGTAGCTAAGCTGCCAAATCTCATACGCAGCCTCAGAAAGGTTCGCCTAATCCCCTCAATCACGCTTTACCCTCTCTTCGACGCACTTTCTCTTTGTACGATCAGATTAATCTCATCAATAATGTTCCTGAAGACCAGCTTCGCTTCCAGGGGTAGGCTTGCATTCATTGTTAGTATTGTTAATAGAAACTGGAGGGTGTAAATTCAGTTTCTGTGGAAGAGCTTGGTGTGAAATGAGTTTTCCAGGAATTCTATTAGATAAAAAGCTTACTATAGCTATGTTTTTTTTTTCCTTCCTTCCTGAAAAATGTAATGAAACTTGGGCATAACTTGAGGTAAAATTTAATTTAATTTATTAGGTACAATGATACAGGCTTTACTGTAAATAAGGTTGAATATGAAGGAAGCCTGCTTTGTGTTGGAAATTTGCTCGTCTTGGAAAACCGAAGAAGTTCTCGGAGATCACTTCAGATAGGTACGCACTGCGTGCATGCTTCGGTTCTTGTTGCTAAAATTGTCAAGCCCAAATTGCTAAAATAAGTATGCCATATTAATAAGCATCTTTATTCCAATCATGTAAATTTATTCTGGTTTCGTCGGCTCTTAAAAAAAAAAAAGAATGAATGAGAAATCTTTTTCATCATGCTCCTGCTCATCTAAAGTAGAGGATTTTGCTTGAAAAATAATCATGTCACCTTGAATCCTGAACAAAAACAGGCAGCTTTTTTTCTGGTAAATGAGCTAGCCTTAGTTTACAGTTATTACCTTATCGGTTTGAAGAACAAAGAACATACAAGAATCTATGGAACTTTATTTTTCAGAGCCGTTTCTCTATATAACACTCCCAACTTACTTATTGTGTGCAGTTGATTGAAGGTACCTCTATCAGATTTACACATTAATTCATCTGCCTTTCATTTAAATGACTTGGCACCACCACATCAGCTACTGACTATTTATCCATGATAATTGGGTTATTTAACATATAGAATAACTTTGGGAGTTTTGGAGTATAGGAAAGGAGTTCTTTATGGAAGAAACGGTAGGAAGGGAAGGGGCAATAAGCAGGGGAACAGTGTTGATTTTTTTGGTTGGATGCTAAATGAGAATAGAGAAGTAGGACGATTTTATTTGTAAAATGTCAGGTACTGACTATTTATACTTGATAGCTACTGACTAGTTATACTTGATAGCTGGGTTATTTAACATATAGAATACCTTTGGGAAAGGAGTACTTTATGGAAGTGTGTTATGAGTCTCACATTGGGGAGCCTCACAAGTAGAGTGGGGTTTATAAGTTCAAGGGGTTCTCCCTCCTAATAAGCTAGTCTTTTGGGAATGGGCTCTCCCTTTGGGCTTATGCTCATCTCATTGGTGCTTTCATTGAGAGTCGGCTCACCGGAGAGGGCTACCTATGGAGGGTTCTGACCGGCAGAAGGCCGAGTGAAGTGCCGTAGAGTGGAGCCGCCGGGGACGTCGGCTTTCGAGGGGGTGGCATTGTTATGAGTCCCACATTGGGGAGCCTCACAAGTAGAGTGGGGTTTATAAGTTCAAGGGGTTCTCCCTCCTAATAGGCTAGTCTTTTGGGAATGGGCTCTCCTTTTGGGCTTATGCTCATCTCAAAGTGATGTCTAGGAAGGGAAGAAGTAATAAGTAGGGGGAAACAGTGTTGATTTTTTTACTTGGATGCTAAATGAGAACAAAGAGAAATGAGAGGATTTAATTTGTAAAATGTCAGTGTTACACTTGTAGAGAAAAAAGGTATGGGAAATTGATGGTGACAAGTGAGGAAACAATTGCTTTTAGAGCTTTTAAACAGTATCTTCCCCATTTATCAGACTGAGGGGATTCGAATAATGGTTGAGGAGTTGTATTGAGGGGTTGGATTCCCCCCTCTTTTTGTTCCAAAGAAGACTTTTTTCTTTCTCTCCATTCCTCGTTTTGCCTTTGTTTATTCATGTCAAGGAATGGCTCAACATTTAACTGTAAAATTTCCCAAAGATTGTATAATTCAACTGATAAGACACAATTTGTGTTTGGTTTTTACGACATTTTTAAGGGTTTTATAACAACTTTACCATTAATTTTATGTCTGTAGTTGTGCTTTTGTGATAATACATGATTGTGCTTGGCAATATGCTGTTTTAAAGGTAAAATGGTAAATTAACTCCTCCAAACTATATATATGTTATTCTTTTACTGGTGGGACTTTTACAGCAAGTTTTGATTTTAAATTGCAGGTACTCTGGAGGAGAACCAAGGACTAATGTGAGCAGAAAAGAAATCACAAGAGAGAATCAAATCAAGGAAGCAGCTTCTGTGTCTTTCAGTCGCGACCAAAGTATCCACAGGTCGCGACCTAATTTCTCCTGGGAAGTTTCTCTGCGTTTACATGTCGTGACCAAAACATGGATTTAGTCGCGACCAAAGAAGACAGTCGCTGAAGCTTTGCGTTTTTTATTAGGTCAACTTGGAAATAAAAGGAAGGGGGAGCTGCAGACAAAGAAGAGGCTGATTTTTGACCTGATTAGGTTAAGAAGCAGTGCTCGAACTTTCTTTACACTCTCTTCACTACCTACACACATCTTCTATCATTCATCTCTCTATCTCGCTTTCTGCTTTCTTCATGGCATCATATTTGGACAGCGATTGTAGCACAGTAGGAGTTATGAGAGGCTAAATCTTTAGTCTTTTGGTGATGGATCTCGTATCTTGAGCTCATGGACTGCACTGAGGAGTTCTCTGTTTTAATCTGCATCTATTTCATGTTTTGATGCTTCTAGATCTAGGGTTTTTCATTATACGAACAAGGAATTGAGTGTCGATTTATTACTCTCAGATTAGATAATTGTAATTGACTTTGGATGCTTTGAATGTCGGATTTAATATAATATTTCAATTTCGATTTTAAGATAGTTGGATTGTTATCAACGATCGTTGCTAATTAATTCAATTGCTTGAAATCTGGGGTTTGTCAATCGACGATCATTTAAGGGTATTTTCATCATCCCATTTAAATTACACATTAAGTGAATTTTAACAGTGTATTAAGGGTTTTTAAACTAGCTTTGATTAAAGAAGTTTAAGTAATATTAATGCCCTAGACTTAATCGATCGATTGAGGTTTTGTTTAAGATTTAGTGATTTCAAAAATTCCCATATCAAATTAAGAGTAAGGATAGATATGTTTTCATCATCAAGAGTCTGTCACAACATATTTCTTTCACAAAGTAACTCGTTTTCATCTTAATCAAAAATACCAAAAAAATATTTACTTTACTGCACCTTTATTTTATTGCATCAAATATTAATCAAACCCCAAAACCCATTTTACTTTCACTCAGGTTTTCAATGGTTTTGTCACCAATATGCCAGGTCTCCAATAGAAAAGCTCCTCAAGAAAAACGATAGGGTTGTGCTTTATACTATATTATTGGGTGCAAACATTATTATTTTGATGGATCTGAAGACGATAATCCGACCTGCTCATCAATGGCGCCATTGTCGGGGAGCCAAGTAATTGGTTCCTTAGTGATTAATTGTCAATTCCATTATTTACCTGAGTCATTTTTTGCTTTTACTTTTTAGTTTTTATTGTTTTCATTGCATAGCATTCTGCATTTTTCTTTTTCAAAGTTTCTGAAAAATCACTCTGTGTTATTTAGTCGCAACCTGAGTACATTTGAGTCGCGACTAGTTGACACTTTTTGCTGTGAAACTTCTGTGTTTAATTCTGATTGCTTGCCTAGCTATTCTTTATTGTTTCTGAGTTGCATGCATAGAAGAACTGGACCATTAATGCCTTTTGAACCTGAAATTGAGAGGGAACTTAGGAAACTAAGGAGAGAATTTAGAGAAGAGGCGAGGTCATCAGAATCTAACATGGCTGAGATAAATCATAATGGGCATAATAGACAAGGAGAAAATGAAATACCTATGAATGTAGAAGATAATAGAAATGTGAGGGAAATAAATCATTCGCATGTGAATTATAATCCTTATGGTTTCTATACTGAAGAGGCTAATTTTAAAATTAAAGGAGCTTTGATTGCAGCCTTACCTAAATTTCATGGTTTTGCAGGAGAATATCCTCATCGGCACTTATAGACCATGCATATGATCTGCTCTTCGATGAAGCCTCCAATGACTGCATTGGACGACATCTTAAGGAGGTGTTTCCATTTTATTATGGAAGGGAAGGCTAAGGAGTAGTTATACAATCTGCCAACTCAGTTTTCAACTCTTACATGGGATTAGTTGAAGTCAACATATCTAGAGCAGTTTTTCCCAGCCTCAAAGACTACTCGGATGAAGAAGGAGATTACAAATATCCTACAACAGGATGGAGAGTCATTGCATGAATATTAGACGAGATTTATCAATTTGTTGGCTTGATGTCCCCATCATAACATCACGAAGGCTAATTTAGTAGACATTTTCTTTGATGGTCTACTTCCTCACAACAAGGTATCCTTGAATGCAGCAGCAAATGGGTCTTTGAGAGACAAAACTCCACAAGCAAGTTGGGAGTTATTCCAGAAAATGGCTAATGAAGACCATCAGACTGAAGATCCAAGGAGAATGCCCACATCATCTTCGGACAATTCAAATGAGATCTTAGCAGAAATAGCAGCTCTAGGAAACCGAATGGAAAAGAGGATGAATTTAATTGAAAGAGAGCTACATTCTAGGAAACAAGTTCATGCAGTAGGAACCTCACAAGCACTAGTTACAGGATGTGAGTCATGCGCTTCATTGATGCATGCTACAAGTACATGTGATAAACAGTATGAAGAAGTAGCAGCAATGTATCAAGGGAGAGACCACCAATACCAGAAGAGAGACCCATAATCCAACACATATAATCCTGGCTGGAGAGATCACCCAAATTTTAGGTGGGGGAATGGGGAAAATAGACCAAACCAATTCCAAGGAGGTGGTGCTTCCTCAAGCAACTACCAAGGTAATGCAAGGTCTATGTTTCCAACTCAACCTAATACTTTAGTGGCATCAAGACCAGCTGAGACTTCTCAATTATTGAAGAGTATGGCAGCACAGATGAAAAATATGGACGGTAGAATGATCAATATAGATAACAAGCTCAAAGAGAATGACGGTCAATTCACCTCCATAGCTTCAATTCTTCAAAGTATGCAGAAGAATAAAGCAGATGTGCACAGGAAACTTGAGGAGTTAAGTTCCAAGAATGTAGACATTACCAGTCATTTAACTCAAGTTTCCAATACAGTGAGTGACATCCAAACAAAAAGCAGTCGCAGCATACCTTCAAACACTGTCATGAATCCGAAGGGTCTGAAGGCCATATCACTCAGAAGTGGAAGACAATTGCATTTTAAGGAAGATGATGCACCAAAGGAGGATGTGGAAGATTTTGAAGTTGAAAATTCATCATCGTCACAGATGAAGATTGGGAAATCAGAAAGTCTTAAAGAATAGCAGTTTATGATTAAGAAGGTAACCCAAGAAGAGAACTCACAAGCACAAGAGGAACTACAAGAGAAGCAAGAAGAGGAAGTGACCATGCAAAGTCCAGCATACAAAGGAAAGCAAACTGAGGAGAAAGCGGAGTCTAGTAAGCAAGGAGCTTCTAAGCATACAGGTAAGCAGGTAAGTATAAAAGATCTCCCTTTTCCTAAATCTTATTTTGCTGGAAAGAAAAAGATTGACCCTGACTTTGCACAAGATGCTTATAATCTCCTCAATAAGTTAAAAATAAATAACCCTATAGTTGAATTTCTCAAGAGAAATCCTAAGTATGCTAAATTTTTAAAAGAATTATGTGCTAATAAGAAAAAGTTTAGGCCCCTTGAGAGAATTCAGGTGAGTGCTAATGTGTTATCACTTTTTAAGGCTGAATTACCTATTAAGTGCCAAGATCCAGGATTTTACACCATCCCATGCACTATAGGAAAGGTTCATATCCAAGGAGCGTTACTAGATCTAGTGGCTACCATGAATGTAATGCCTTGGTCGGTATACTTAGCCTTAGGTATTAAGAATCTTAGAGACACAAGTGTAGTGCTTCACTTAGCTGATAGGTCGATTAGGTATCCTAAGGGAATTCTTGAGGATATTCTTGTGCAGGTCAAGGACTTAGTGTTCCCAGCTGATTTTTATGTTCTGGACATGTCTAGTGAGCTAGTGAGTAAGAGCACTTTGATCCTAGGCAGACCTTTCCTTCAAACCTCCAAGATAATTATTAGTATGAAACATAGTTCCATCACAATGGAAGTTGGAGAACATGTGGTAACTTTCAACATGAATGAAGCAATGAAATATCCTTTTGATAATTCTGCTTTTATTGGGTTGAACGCCATTGACTATGCTGTTAAAGAGACTAGGGATGAGCATGAATTGAGTTTGCATGATGGGTATGATTTTCTGTTTCATAATTTCCATAACTCCATGAAGCATTTCAGGAACATGAGGATTCAAATTTATCTTTGAGTGCGTATGATGATTATTTTGAATCTCTTTCTTATGTTTACTCTTTTTCTTGCTCTTGTGAAGGTAATGCATCATGTTTTAACTGTTTAGATGTAAATAGCATGCTTTCACCCTCTCAAGATTTCTCATTTTCATCAAATGTCGATGCGATTTCATCATTTGCCAGTGATAATGCTTTTAGAAAAGAGTTTGTGAGTGATTTTACAGGGTCACAAGATATTCTGGAAGTTAGAAGTGGAACAAATAAAGAAGGGTTGAGCTTCTGTGACCCCAAGTCGCGACGTGAAAGCCTACAAGTCGTGACCAAATATCAGTCTTCTGAGGGGGAACCTCTCTGTAAAACTGGTTCGCGACAAGAAGACCTATTGGTCACGACTAAAGACTCTAGAGATGTCCTGTCGCGACGCAAAGATGAAGAGGTCGCGACCAAATATTTTAGAGACAGTCTCTGTGAGTTTGAGTCGCGACTAGAAGTTGAAGATAAGTCTGAGAGGTCGCGACCAGAAATGGCAGACGCAACTAGTGAATTCCTAATGCCTTCAGTTCCATACTCCACTATTTTGGTTAAAGGGGTCAATATATTCTAACTCTACTTATCCTCACTCACAGTCCAAAATTACCTCACATACTTTAAGGTTCTTGAATGATTTGATCTATACCAATGATGCAGGTAAGAGAAAGGGTGATCTCAACTATGTTGTAGCTGTAGACCAACTTAAGCTTGGTGTAACTCCTGAAGAGACCAAAGGCAAGACGAAATGTCCTAATGAACCAAATATAAGCAACCTTCAAGAATATACGAAAGGGAGTATTTCGAATTTGAATGATTGCCCCCATCTTATCCATTCTATTGTCCAAGCCCCAGATTTAGAGTTAAAAGATTTGTCTTCTAACCTAAAGTATGCTTATCTTGAGCCAGACTCAAAATTGCTAGTAATAATTTCTAGTTCTTTAACTGTTAGTGAAGAGTCTAGGTTATTAAGGGTGCTTAGAAGGAATAAAGAAACTTTGGGTTGGCAATTAGCTGACATAAAAGGTATAAATGCCACTGTTTGTACTCATAGGATTTTACTGAATGAAGATTCCAAGCCAATTAAACAACCCCAAAGGAGATTAAACCCGTTGATCTCTGATGTTGTTAGGAAGGAGATTAGTAAATTGTTAAAAGAAGGAATCATATATGCTATTTCAGATAGTGAATGGGTATCCCCTGTGCATGTAGTGCCTAAAAAGAGCAGACTGATAGTATTAAAGAACGAGAATAATGAGTTGATACCTACTAGAGTATAAAATTCATGTAGGGTTTATATTGACTATAGGAAGTTAAACGACTCTACTAGGAAAGATCATTTTCACTTACCTTTTATTGATTAAATGCTGGAGAGATTAGCAGGGAAAAGTCATTACTATTTCCTGGATGGGTATTCAGGATATTTCCAGATTCCTATAGACCCGAGGGACCAAGAAAAGACCACATTTACATGTCCTTTTGGTACATATACTGATAAAAGAATGCCATTTGGTTTGTGTAATGCCCCTGGTACATTTCAGCCTTGTATGCTTTTTATATTTGCTGATTTCATTGAAAAATGCATGGATGTGTTCATGGATGATTTTACTGTATATGGTAATTCTTTTGATGAGTGTCTTGAGAGCCTTGATAGAATCCTTGCTAGATGTATTGAGAAAAAACTAGTTTTGAATTTTGAAAAGTGCCATTTCATGGTTGATCATAGAATAGTACTTGGACATCTTATATCTAGCAAAGGAATTGAGGTGGATAAAGTAAAAATTGAAGTAATTTCCTCGTTGCCCTACCCCACAACTTTAAAAGCACTTCGATCTTTTCTGGGGCATGTTGGATTTTATAGAAGATTCATCAAAGACTCTAGCAAAATTGCTCTATCATTCTCAAAGCTTCTGCAAAAAGACCCTGACGTTGTTTTCTTTACTGATTGCAAAGAGGCTTTTGAAAAATTGAAGGATAGGTTGGTTTCTCCACCTATCCTAACTTTACCAAATTGAGATCTTCCATTTGAACTATCATGAATGCTTCCAATTATGCTGTGGGAGCTATGATAGGTCAAAAGGAAGATAATTTATCTAGAGTGATTGCCTATACCTCGAAAACACTTGATGCTGCTCAAATTAATTACACCACTACTGAGAAAGAATTGTTTACAATTGTAGTGGCTTTGGATAAATTCAGAGCTTATCTCGTTAACTCCAAAGTTGTTGTCTACACAGATCATGCAGCCGTCAAGTATTTGTTCCATAAACCTTAATCTAAGCCAAGACTTTTACGATGGATGCTACTTCTTCAAGAGTTTGATATAGAAGTGAGGGATCGAGCTGGAAATGTGAACCATGTTGCAGATCATCTAATCAGATTACCAACAGAGACTAGGGGAGTACTCAGTTCTAATCTTATTTGCGATTCTTTCCCTGATCAATCTCTTTGTTTGGTTGCTATTGTGGAACCTTGATATGCTCATTTAGTTAATTTTATTGAAATTGGTCTAATCTCTTCTCATTTGACTAGATTTCAGGCCCAAAAGCTCAAGAGTGAATCTAAATACTTCATTTGGGACAAACCTTTTCTGTGGAGGTTGTGCTCAGACCAAGTATTGAGACGATGTGTCCCAGACCAAGATCATAAATCAGTTTTAGAAGCTTGCCATTCATGAGTTTGTGGTGGCCATTTTGGGGGGAAAATGACTGCACGTAGGGTCATTGAATCCGGTTTCTATTGAGCCTTCCCTTTTTAAAGATACTTTTGAATTTTGTAGAGCTTGTGATAGGTGCCAAAGATTTGGGGGGATTAGTAAAAGGCATAAGATACCGCAACAACCTATTCTATTTTGTGAGATTTTTTATGTTTGGGGAATAGATTTCATGGGACCTTTTCCACCTTCAGCAGGGTTTTATTACATTTTATTGGCTGTAGACTATTTATCTAGGTGGGTGGAGGCTATCCCTTCAAGACTAGATGATGCCCAAACGGTCTCCAAGTTTCTAAGGTCTCATATCTTGAGTAGATTTTGAGTACTGAAAGCAGTAATCAGTGATCAAGGAACCCATTTTTGCCATAAGTTAATCAATAGTTTATTGGCAAAATATGGTGTAACTCATAAAGTTTCAACACCATACCACCCTCAAACTAATGGTCTAGCAGAGGTTTCTAATAGGGAGATAAATCATATTTTAGAAAAGATTGTTAAGCCATCCAATAAGGATTGGAACTTGAGACTTGACGACGCTTTATGGGTGTACAGAACAGCTTTTAAAACCCCTCTAAGCATGTCCCCTTATCGGACATTTTTCGGGAAAGCTTGTCACATGCCTGTGGAGATAGAGCACAAGATATTTTAGGCTCTGAAGGCTTGCAATGAGGACCTTGTAGAAGCGAGTTTAGAGCGGTTGTTGCAGATTCAAGAGCTAGAAGAGACTAGATTGGATGCCTACTGAAACATCCTCCTTTAAACATCTTAGAGTACACTTATGGAAGTAATCTTTACTTTATTATATCTCTCTTTGCCAAAAATCCTGACAGAAGATAACTGTACTGATTCGGTAATTCCCCATGAGAACTACCATTCTACGTAAGTACCCAGGAAAGACTGGATGAACCGGCTAGGTCCACTCACTTCCAGCCTCCTTAGACAGCACTTACGTACACAGTACTTTGTATAGTCTACCAGCACAACGGTATTTTCTAGAAAATATCTTTGAATCTTAACCTTAACCTTAACCTCAAAAACATGAATTTTCCATTAATTGTTCTAGAACACATAACCAATCTCTTTGGCCTTTCATACATTCATATACATTATGGGGTTATGCCATAATTATTTGATACATTTATTTCATCATTTACTATTATACCTTTTCATCATGAACATTGTTGCTCAACTTGTCATATAACAACATTACATGCAACAATTCGCACATTTATTACATAATATTCAAATCTTCCAATTCCCAACCTCTCTTCATGCCTCTTTATCTTCTTTACTCATTCGTAAACCTGTGGGTTTGGGATTACATGGATGGGGTGAGATTTCTGGGGAAATCTCAGTAGCAAACGGTACTAAACAATGCATGCATTAAAGTAAATACTTATGCTTGCTTGTGAAAGTGTAAACATTGTGTAATGTGCATGCTTCCATGTAACATATGAAATACAATTGGCCAAGGTAATCATAGAAACAGAGCTTCAATCATATACACATGTGCACACAATTCAACAAAGTCATAGCACAATCAAGCATAACATTCAATACATACAAGTTTAGGGTAAGTTTACTACCTTATTGCTTTACTTCTTTCCACTTTAACTTTGCTTCTTCCTTCTTACTTTTCCTTGCTATGTGGCTGCCCTCTTTTGAGCACACCAAGCAAATCCTAACATCACATTACCATCCAACCATTACAATCTAACTTCTCTTGAACACTAAGCTTACTTTAAGTAACATAACATCCTTTAATCTTTACCAATTGACTTGACCTTTGAATCAATTGATGTCTTGACCTTACCCTACACAATTTGGTCTTTTGAATCCATTTATGAACTCAAAACAACCAAATTCCAGCAACTATGCACTGTTCCGGACAGATTTGAAAAACATGCATAATTCTTTCAAAAATTCTCATTTTGATTCCAATGCTTCCCATACTTATTCCTCCACTTTCCCCCCACACAAAATCTCATTTTAAGACCATTGGAAGTATCAAAATCATGAAATTCAAATCACTGTTCATGCGAGTGAACAGTAACCGTGAGGAATTTTTAACATTATAACCTTTAATTCCAATGGTTTCCAAGGTTCAAAACCTTTCCAATCCTACACAAAATCATCATATAAACTCAATGGAAGCATTAAATCATTGAAATTCTATTTCCTTCTATCATGAACAGTGCATGAACAGTGCAAACCGAAATGGTAAAGTCAAGAACATCAACTTACTTCACAACCAAGCATGTAACTAACTTGTTTAAGCTTGTCTTAACTATCTATGACTTAAAACTCATATTCCTTTCACATATACACAAAAATTCCACCAGCATCTCCCAAGATTTAAGCCTCAAAAATCACAAAAATTCAAGCACAAACCATAAGAACAAAAGGTAGAAGCAAGGAGACAACTTACCTTACTTGCTCCTTCAAGACCCTTGCTTCTTCCTTGCTTTCTTCCACTTTCTTTCTCTAGAACTCACTTCTCTTTCTAAAGGAGCTCTTGGGTGTGAAGAATGAATGGAAAGGGGGGGTATTTATAGCAAAAGTCATGTGCCATTTGAAGGCCAAGATCACTTTGGAAACTATTTGATCTAATGGTTAAAGGTTTGATCTTGGAATGTCTTCTCACTTTTCACTCAAGATCTTACCACCATGACATCACTAGCATGGACTCACTTGGTACACCTAACCCTTCCTCTTTTTGGGTGCCATTCTTGTGTCCTTGTGGGTCCCACCATGTGCAACACCTAATTCTTACTTTATTCTCTTTTTCTTTCTTTTCAAAAATCCATAAATTATTTATTATTTGGACTTGGGCTCCAAGATAACTTTTGGGCCTTATTGGGCTGGCCTAGGACGAAATGTTGGGCCTCTTTTAGGTCCAATAGCTAACTGGCACAAATCCCAATGTACTTTCCTCATACCGATATCCGTAAATTACCCTCATCTTAGCATAAATGCTAAACATCTCTTTTAATTGTTCTAACATTTTTAAAAATTCATTCTAATATAAAATTAATTCTCTATAAAGTTTCATAATTTTCTGAGACCCAGAAGTTCTGTTAAAAATTACATACGTTTCCTTTAACCCTTTATCGGTGTCCTTTTTCACCGTAAATTCCATAATTAATTCTACAGGACTGTTTTTTGACTTCTGTCAACTCCATAAATTCTCATATTAATTATAATAATTTACTATCAATTTTCATCTGATATCCTTCCATTGCATGAAATGACCAAAATGCCCTCCATTTACTTCTAGGGCATCACAGTGGCATTTTCGTAATTGTGCACTTTGGCCCTTAGACTTTCTTCCTCTTCCAATTAATCCTTTTCTTTACATAAATATGGCCACATCTTTTCCTAAACATCTCATATATTTTATTCAATCTGTACATACAACTTAGTACAGAAATTAGGGATGTTACACCTACAGTAGCTCTGAGATTTATAAACAAAAGACAAAGGCATTCCATGATGCCCATATCTTGAGGAAGAGGTTTAAGGAAGGTGATAGAGTGTTAAGGTACCAAGCTAGGTTCAAGTTCAAATATGGTAAATTCAAAACTAGCTGGGATGGACCTTACACAGTTGTCAAAGCCCACGACTTTAGGATGATCGAGTTGAAAGAGGAGGCGACGGGCAAAATCTTCCAGGAAAATGGCCACCTCTTAAAACTTTATGAGGAATCCGCTTTGTCACCTTGAGGCCGGGTTGTTCCTTTCCTATCTCTTACCTTTTACAAGTTTTCCTAATGTGATATGTTTGATATGTTGGTTTGATGATTGGAAAGGGATGATTCATAGGATAGTGTTTATTTTCAATTTATTTTCGGTTTACTTCTGTTTTGTATAATACTTCTGTGTTGTCCATGGTTTGTTTACTTATTGCTTCTGCTCTGAGCTGTTTACACACTCAATTGCATGCTATAGTTTACCTATCTAATCATCGTTGCTTCCCTTGTATTGCTCTGTATGATTGGAATGTGACTGCGAGCTTTATTGTCAAATTTGCATTGAGTGATGTGTTTGCCTGCTGTGTTAGAGCCCAATTGAATTGACCTTCTATAATGCTGTGATTTTTGATACCTTACTGACAGTGAGGACACTGTTAAGTTTAAGTAGGGGGGAGATGTTCTTGTCTCTGTGCTAATTAATGTAAAACTTCTTCACTTAATCCAATCTTTCATCATAAAGTTTTTGGTTTTTGATCTTAATGTGTGATGAATTGCTGAAATTGGATCCCTAATTTAAACTGTTTTGTGGTTAGCTAAAAAAGTTTTAAGTGTAAAAGATGTTTTGGGCTTTGAAAACTATCACATGGTAGTCTTTGTGAAAATTGGTCGCGACCTTCACTGTTTTTAGTCGTGACCTAGCATGGAATTTTGGACTTAATATGCTCTCTGTGAAAATTGGTCGTGACCTATGTATAATATAGTCGCGACTCAGTTTGAAAATTGATGATTGTGGACTCTATGTAAAACACTGTCGCGACGCTAGTGTCTTTAGGTCGCAACTATACCTCTCTGTGATTTGTGTCGGACAGGAACCTTTCCTGGTCGCGACTAGTTTTGGTAAGTTAGAGCCAGCACTCACTGTGAAATTTGGTCATGACCTTAACTGTCTTCAGTCGCAACCTGAGTGTGAAAATATCCATTTACCTTCTCTTTGCTTTGTGCAATACTATATAGAAGGATTCCTTTTGAGCTGTTAATGTACTTTTATAGATGGTTCATTGCCCTTTGATTTTTAACCTTTTACATAGAGTTTCTAGAAACCATTTCCACACTTGAATGTTTTTTTTTTAAATCTTGGAAATTGAATTGGAGACACTTAAATTCTTACTATTAGATTTGGGATTATTACACGATTCTTATTGATTACTTTGGAACTTTTAAATCATCATTTGAAAGCGTTTTCAGTTGTGATAAGTTTTTTAATACCTAGTGAATGATGAACATTGTTTAAGACTTTAGCTTATGAGCAATTTAGATGAAAACCTTAGTTGGAAGGATTCTCGATCTTAATCTATATTGAGCAATTATTCAATTAGTTTATATCCTCTAGAACTTGTCTTAGCTCTGAGTTGAGAATTACTTGCACATTTATGTTATTGAATATGATAAAAGGCATTCATTACTAAACCCGTTAATCCCAAACACAAGCCCGTTACATATTATATCTGTAGTCACCCTCTTTGAGCCCATCACTTTTCTTTCCATCATTTTTATAGAAGGTCATATATGCATAAACATTATTTTTCTTATTCATGTAAAAAAAACTCATTATTATTGTGATGGTATGCTACATCTTCTATGTATAATGTAACATCCCTAATTTCTGTACTAAGTTGTATGTACAGATTGAATAAAATATATATGAGATTTTTTAGGAAAAGATGTGGTCATATTTATATAAAGAAAGGGATTAAATTGGAAAAGGAAGAAAGTGTAAGAGCCAAAGTATAAAATTACGAAAATGCCCCTGTGATGCCCTAAGAAACTAGAAGTGAAAGAAAGGGCACCAAGGGTATTTTGATCATTTCACAATGGATGGATATCAGATGAAATTTGATAGTAAATTATGATAATTAATATGAGGATTTATGGAGTTGACAGAATTCAAAAAGGAGTCCTGTAGAATTAATTATGGAATTTACGGTGAAAAAGGACACCGATAAAGGGTTAAAGGAAATGTATATAATTTTTATCAGGACTTCTGGGTCTCAAAAAATTATGAAACTTTGTAGAGAATTCATTTTATATTAGAATGAATTTATAAAAATATTAGAACAATTAAAAGAGGTGTTTAGCATTTATTCTAAGATCAGGGTAATTTAAGGATATCGGTATAAGGAAAGTACATTGGGATTTGGGCCAATTAACTATTGGACCTAAAAGAGGCCCAACATTTTGTCCTAGGACATCCCAATAAGTCTCAAAAGTTATCTTGGAGCCCAAGTCCAATAATGAATAATTTATGGATTTTTGAAAAAAAAAGAGAATAAAGTAAAAATTAGGGTTTGCACATGGTGGGACCCACAAGGACTTTAAAATGGCGCCAAAGAGGAGGCTTAGGTGTCCCAAGTGATGTCATGTTAGTGATGTCATGGGTGAGAAGAGAAAAGACACTCCAAGATTGATTTACGATCTGGCTATTATCAGTTGAGAATTAAGTCAGATGACATTTCAAAGACTGCTTTCAGAACACGTTATGGGCATTTTGAGTTTTTGGTTATGCCTTTTGGTCTGACTAATGCGCCTGCAATTTTTATGGATTATATGAACCGGATCTTCAGGCCTTATTTAGATCAGATTGTGGTGGTCTTCATAGATGATATTATGGTTTACTCCAAGTCTGCTGAGGAGCATGAAGGGCATTTGAGAATTGTTCTTGGTACCCTTAAAGAGAGGCAGCTCTACGCTAAGCTTAGTAAGTGTGAGTTTTAGCTTTCAGAAGTCAAATTTCTTGGTCACGTCATATCCCAAGACGGGGTAGCTGTGGATCCTAGCAAAGTTGAATCTGTTTTAAGCTGGGAGCAGCCAAAGACAGTGACAGAGATCAGAAGTTTCTTGGGCTTAGCAGGGTATTACAGAAGATTCATCCAGGACTTTTCTCGAATTGCCTTGCCATTAACCAAGCTTACCAGAAAGAATCAGCAGTTTAGGTGGGACGAGAAGTGCGAGGCTAGTTTTCAAGAGTTAAACCAGAAATTAACCACTACTCTCGTGCTGATTATTCCAGACCCAACTCAAACTTATGTAGTCTACACTGATGCTAGTAAACAGGGGTTGGGATGTGTACTGATGCAGCAAGGTAGAGTAGTAGCCTACGCCTCTCAGTAGTTAAAGCCGCATGAACAGAATTATCCCACTCATGATCTGGAGCTTGCAGCGGTGGTTTATGCTCTGAAGATATGGAGGCATTATTTATATGGAGCTACAATTGAATTGTACTGTGACCATAAAAGCCTGAAGTATCTGCAGGATCAGAAAGAGCTGAATATGAGACAACGACGATGGATGGAATTGTTAAAGGATTACGATTTCCAAATTAAATACCATACAGGAAAAGCCAATGTAGTGGCCGATGCTCTGAGCAGAAAAGTGATGCAGGTGGCATATCTGATGATTAAAGAATTAAAGTTGATAGAAGATGTGCGAGATTGGAGCCCTTTGTATCAAATGCAAGTGACAGAAAGTTCCTACAGAGGAGTACATGTCAAAGCTTGCATGGAAGATGACATAAAAGAGGCTCAAGAACATGATAAGCTCGCAATGATTTTTAAGGACAAGCTGGAGAAAGGGCAGACTAAGAATTTTGAGATTTTCTCAGATGGATTATTGCAGTTTAGAGGAAGACCCTACATCCCTAATGCTCGGGAACTAAGGGAGAAGATTCTGGATGAAGCACACAAAAGCTGATATACAGTGCATCCATGTATGACCAAGATGTACCATGATGTTAAAAGATTATTTTGGTGGCCTGGACTGAAGAAAGATGTGGTGGCTTATGTGTCTAAGTGCTTAACATGCCAGAAAGTGAAGATTGAGCATCAGAAGCCAGCAGGAACATTGCAACCTCTAGATGTTCCTGAATGGAAGTGGGACAGTATTGCCATGGACTTTGTAGAAGGACTACCCATGACCCCAACTAAGCATGATGCGATATGGGTAGTGATTGATCGGTTGACAAAGTCAGCTCATTTCCTGGCAATAAATAAGAGGGATTCTCTAGAGAAGTTGGCAAAATTGTACATAAAGGAAATTGTTAGACTGCATGAAATCCCAAGCAGTATTGTGTCTGACAGAGACCCTCGACTCACGTCATATTTCTGGAGGGCTTTGCAGTAAGAAATGGGTACTACTCTCATATTCAGCACAGCTTATCATCCTTAAACCGATGGTCAGTCTGAAAGAACAATCCAAATACTAGAAGATATGTTGAGAGCATGTGTCATGGATTTCAAAGGCAGTTGGGATACTCATCTACCATTGATAGAATTTGCATACAATAATAGCTCTCAAGCTAGTATGCAGATGGCCCCATTCGAAGCTCTTTATGGACGAAAGTGTAGATCTCCCTTATGCTGGCTTGAGTTAAGTGAGAGAAGAATTTATGGTCCTGATATTATGGATCAGACTGCTGAGCAGATTGCAATGATCAGAAAACGGATGATGACGGCTCAAAGTCGACAGAAGAGTTATGCAGATGTCAGACGAAAGCCGTTGGAGTTTGAAAAAGGCGAGCATGTATTTCTTAAGTTAACTCCAACTACGGGAGCCGGACAATCAATCAAGGTGAAGAAGTTGTATCCTAGATATATCGGACCATTTCAGATTCTCTCCAGGATAGGATCAGTGGCCTACAAGTTGGCACTTCCTCCAAATCTCAGCCAGATACATGATGTATTCCATGTTTCCCAGCTAAAGAAGTATGTTCCAGATCCAACGCATGTAATTGAACAAGATGAAGTTGCGCTGCGAGATGACATGACCTATGAAGTTGGACCAGTACAAATAGTTGATCGAAAGGTCAAGAAACTGCGTAATAAGCAGATTCCTATAGTCAAAGTGATCTGGAAAGGCTTAACAGAGAATGAAGCTACATGGAAAACAGAAGAAAAGATGAGGGAGATGTACCCTGATTTATTTCGGTAGAGTGTATATGTTGTAAATTTCGGGGACGAAATTTATTTTAAAGGGGAGAGAAATGTAACATCCCTAATTTCTGTACTAAGTTGAATGTACAGATTGAATAAAATATATATGAGATTTTTCAGGAAAAGATGTGGCCATATTTATGTAAAGAAAGGGATTAAATTGGAAGAGGAAGAAAGTGTAAGAGTCAGTGCAAAATTACAAAAATGCCCCTGTGATGCCCTAAGAAACCAGAAGTGAAAGAAAGGGCACTAAGGGTATTTTGGTCATTTCGCAATGGATGGATATCAGATAAAATTTGATAGTAAATTATTATAATTAATATGAGGATTTATGGAGTTGACAGAATTCAAAAAGGAGTCCTGTAGAATTAATTATGGAATTTACGGTGAAAAAGGACACCGATAAAGGGTTAAAGGAAATGTATGTAATTTTTATCAGGACTTCTGGGTCTCAAAAAATTATGAAACTTTGTAGAGAATTCATTTTATATTAGAATGAATTTCTAAAAATATTAGAACAATTAAAAGAGGTGTTTAGCATTTATTCTAAGATCAGGGTAATTTAAGGATATCGGTATAAGGAAAGTACATTGGGATTTGGGCCAATTAGCTATTGGACTTAAAAGAGGCCCAAAATTTTGTCCTAGGCCATCCCAATAAGTCTCAAAAGTTATCTTGGAGCCCATCCAAGTCCAATAATGAATAATTTATGAATTTTTGAAAAGAAAAAAAAGAGAATAAAGTAAAAATTAGGGTTTGCACATGGTGGGACCCACAAGGACTTCAAAATGGTGCCAAAGAGGAGGCTTAGGTGTCCCAAGTTATGTCATGTTAGTGATGTCATAGTGGTGATGTCATGAGTGAGAAGAGAAAAGACATTCCAAGATCAAACCTTTAACCATTAAATCAAATAGTTCCCAAGGTGATCTTGGCCTTCAATTTTCCCAAGATTTTTGCTATAAATACCCCCTCATTCTTAGCCAAAACCATGAGTAAGAAAGAGTAGGGAACCTCTTGCAAAATATTCTCTCAAGCAAGGAAGAAGCAAGGATCTTGAAGAAACTTGTAAGGTAAGTTGCTCCCTTGCTTCTAGACTTTGTTCTTATGACTTCTTCTTGAGTTTAAGTTGGTTTTGAGGCTTGAATCTTGGGGAAATGCTGCTGAAATTTCTTTGGATATGTGATAGGAACATGTGTTTATGTTCTAGATAGTTTGCACAAGCTTAAACAAGCTTGAATCACATGACAATGGCTTAGGAATCCATGTGTGTTTGTGAATCCATGAAGGTGTTCTTTTCTGTACAGTACGAATTCACTGTTCATATGTTGGAATTTCATGGTTTTTATGCTTCCAATGGGTTTAGAATGGAATTTTGTGTGGGGTTATAGTAGGAAAACAAGTATTGGAAGCATTGGAACCAAAATGGGAATTTTTGGAAAAAGGGAGCTACTTTTCGATACTGTGCAGAACCTTGGGAAGCAATTGGATTCTGGAATTTTTGAATATATATTTGGATTCTACATGAAAAATTATGTGGAAATGAACCATGAGAGTTTAGTTTAGAAAGATGTAAACATATGTTACAAAGTAGAGAAAGAAAGGGACTTAATGAAACCTAGACTTGGAATTTAATTGGAATGAAGTTATAATTTGGTAATTGTCTTGTTATGTATAGGTTTTGACATTTGTGGCAAGGAAAGACCACTTCAAGATGGGAAGGACAAGGATCCATAAGAGGTAGCAAGAATACCTAACTATAAACTTATGTGCTTTGATTGATTTGCTTACTTGTTATGCATGAAGGTTTGGTTGAGCCTAGTATGTTATGTGATGATGTTTATGATGATGATGATGTGCTATGAATATGTGACACTCCTTGCAATATATGTCATGACAATATGCATGTTAGAGTTTGCTTATGTATAAGCATGAATTAGCTCCCATTGCATGATAACATGTTAGGCACTTAATCAAACATGCATAACCTTATAGTTTGTATGACTTGCTATTGGGATTTTCATGAAATCTCATTCCTTCCATATAAATAACCATGCTCTAGGTGCTAGATATTCTCAAGGCAAAAGGGTAAATGTAGATGGATGACTGTATATAACTTAAAGAGTGTGCACTTTACTTACAAGATGATGTTTTGGTATGTATGTTGCATGCTACTCCCAAATCCGATCCGAGGTAGTGTGCTTCCAATGATAGTTTAAGTGACTTATCCATTTCGGTTTCACGTGAAATTTGTCATGAAAATAGCTAAGATCTAGAGCTTTAATTGGACACCAAGAACGCCTCATTTGGTTAAGAACTCGAATTGTTATTATTTTTCAAAGTCAGGATTTAAAATCTGGAATAAGATAATACCACTACTCAAAGGCAGTGAGGTTCATGCGCTAATTTCATATAGTAAATGAATGAGTTTTTCCACGAGATTTTATGAGCTTAAAGTAAACATATGGAGTTTTAAATCCATATGTAACACGACTCATTTGGATAAGTAACCTAAGATAAATGAATTTTTGAAAATGAGGCAAAGAAACTGGAACTTCCAGATGTACCCAATGATAAGTATTTTCAACGAATAAACTGATTTGATCTGGACAAGAAAACCTTATTTTCATATTTTTCTAACAAATTTAAATGAAATAAATTTCATTAGAAATTGGAATTACCTCATTTTGATTTTTCTAGATTTAATTATGAATTTCCAAAATTCAGGCTGTAATCTGGAATTACCAAGTGAATAGTAGCGATGAACAGTACCGTAAGCCTAACTTTTGAAAATTCATGTTTTTAAGGTTAAGAGGTATTCCAATGATCTAAGATACTTCCAATTGAGTATATGTAAGGTTAAGGTTTAAGGTCAAGAATTAAGGTTGAGGTTTAAGGATATTTACTAGAAAATGCTGTTGTACTGGCAAAATATAGAAAATACTGTGTACGTAGGTGCTGTCTAAGGAGGATGAAAGTGAGTGGACCTAGCCGGTTTATCCAGTCTTTCCTGGGTACTTACGTAGAATGGTAGTTCTCATGGGAATTACCGAATCAGTACAGTTATTTTCTGCCAGGATTTTCAGAAGGAGAGAATTAATAAAGTAAAGATTGCTTCCGTAAGGGTACTCTGAAGGGTTTAAGGAAGGATGTTTCATATAAGGTGTCAAATAAAAAGAAGAGAAAAGAGCATATTGCACAGGGAAAAAAAGTGCAAGAAAAATTGAAGAAAGAAACAAGGAAAAAAAATAAAAGAGAAATGAAGAAGGCACTGTTATCAAGTCCTACTAGCACAATTATCACCTCTACATCTCTGAAGACATGAATTCATGCTATATATTCTTTATTGAATGCATATAGTACTTTCTACCCTTCATATTCCATTCTAAGTGGCCTATCTTCAATATTTCACTCCTAAAAGACCTCTTGATTCTTTGCATAAGTGTTATATAGTTGCTGAGATTTAGAGTTATTACAAGCATATGGTAGGATGTTTTCCAATTTGAATCTGAGTGAAAGAACCCTAACAATGAGAGGATATGGAGAGCTAAACACTTACATCCTTGGAGAGAATCTATTGCACTCATACAATTAAGGTTGATTTCATTTAGTAGTTGATTACTTGGCATTGCTCATATTATCACTTTTGCATTTCCAAAAGATGGTGAATTAATTGTCTTCAGGTTACACTGTGGATTATGTTGTTATCTCGGATTTAATAGTGTTAGCTTAAGTATAATTCATTTCTTTGTCCAGGAGTACAAAGGTTCAAGTGTGGGGGAATTGATAAGACACAATTTGTGTTTGGTTTCTGCGACATTTTTAAGGGTTTTATAACAATTTTACCAATAATTTTATGCATGTAGTTGTGCTTTTGTGGTAATACATGATTGTGCTTGGCAATATGCTGTTTTAAGGGTAAAATAGTAAATTAACTCCTCCAAACTGCATATATGTTATTCTTTTACTGGTGGGACTTTTACATCAATTTTGAATTGTAGGTACTCTGGAGGAGAACTAAGGACTAATGTGAGCAGAAAAAAATCACAAGAGAGAATCAAATCAAGGAAGCAGCTTCTATGTCTTTCATTTGCGACCAAAGTATCCATAGGTCGTGACCTAATTTCTCCTAGGAAGTTTCTCTACGTTTACAAGGCGCGACCAAATTATGGATCTGGTCGCGACCAAAGAAGACAGTCGCTGAAGCTGCACGTTTTTTATTAGGTCAACCTGGAAATAAAAGGAAGGGGAGCTGCAGACGAAGAGGAGGAGGGGTTTTGACCTAATTAGGCTAAGAAGTAGTGCTCGAACTCTCTCTACACTTTCTCCACTACCAACACATATCTTCTATCATTCATCTCTCCATCTTACTTTTTGCTTTCTTCATGGCATCATATTTGGACAGCGATTGCAGCACAGTAGGAGTCATGAGAGGCCAAATCTTTAGTCTCTTGGTGATGGATCTTGTATCTTGAGGTAATGGACTGCATTGAGGAGTTCTCTGTTTTAATCTGGACCTATTTCATGTTTTGATGCTTCTAGATCTATGGTTTTTCATTATACGAGCAAGGAATTGAGTGTCGATTGATTACTCTCAGATTAGACAATTGTAATTGACTTTTGATGCTTTGAATGTCAGATTTAATATAATATTTCAAATTTGATTTTAAGATAGTTAGACTGTTATCAACGATCATTGCTAATTAATTCAATTGCTTGAAATCTAAGGTTTGTCAATCGACGATCATTCAAGGGCATTTTCATCATCAGATTTGAATTACACACTAAGTGGATTTTAATAGTGCATTAAGAGTTTTTAATCTAGCTTTGATTAAAGGAGTTTAAGTAATATTAATGCCCTAGACTCAATCGATCGATTGAGGTTTTCTTTAAGACTTAGTGATTTCAAAAATTCTCATATCAAATTAAGAGCAAGGATAGATATGTTTTCATCATCAATAGTCTGTCACAACATATTTCTTTCACAAACCAACTCGTTTTCATCTTAATAAAAAATACCAAAAAAATATTTACTTTACTGCACCTTTATTTTATTGCATAAAAAATCAATCAAACCTCAAAACCCATTTTACTTTCACTCAGTTTTTCAATGGTTTTGTCACCAATATGCTAGGTCTCTAATAGAAAAACTCTTCAAGAAGAACGATAGGGTTGTGCCTTATACTATATTATTGGGTGCAAACATTATTATTTTGATGGATCAGAAGATGACAATCTGACCTGTTTATCATCAACCTTTTCCTTTTTTTAGGGTTACATATTGAATCTTGGACCTCTATACACATCCACCTCACAGGTGGCTATCTTTCCATAAAATTTATGCATGTGCGGAATAATGGAAGACAATGAAAAAAAGTTAATTATTAAGTAGTATATGCAATTATGCATTATAAGATACTAGTTCCCTAGCTGTTTAATAGTTCTTGCCTCTGTAAATATGCTAATGTGACATTCATTTGCCCTATTCCAGGTTAGAACTATTGTTACCATTCCTTCTTTCAGCAAGACTTTTTGTTTTCCGTTTTATTTGAAGATGACTTTGGTAAAGTTCCTTACGTGTTTAATGTCAAGTTGTTCTGGTAAATATTTGTTGGAGATAAGCATTAAAATAAAGTTTATCATCTAAAACTAAAAGTCATAAGAAAAAATGAAGGGCACATAAGCTCATATAAGCTCCAAGTAGATAAGTTATTTTGTGATTTAAACAAGTTCAAGCACTAGGCTTAATGTGGTACCAGAGCACAGGAGCCAAGAAAAAAATTGATAAAAGGCCTAATCATTGCAAGATGCTGGACCTATAAAACAAAGTTGGGTCTGTGAGGTTCAAGAGCACAAAATCCCATGCAATGAAAAATGATGGTTGCGACCAGACTTGAAGGTCTTTACAGTAAATCCACGAGGATTTAACTTGGAGGTCTGGAATTCGAGATCAAGAATTGGATCCAAGTAATAATTAGATTGAGAAAAATAGTGTGCCTTGTCCAATTATATTTGAGAGAGAGTGTTGGAGACAAGAATCAATATAAAATTGCACATGTAAAAGTCATAAATCCCTGGTGATATGGACATTTCTAACTAAGCAGATTAAGCTATTTTTGGTAATATGGGCATTTCCAATATAATCCCATAAAAAGTTGTGGGAATTATGAAAATAATTAATTATTATAAATAGTTAAGATAGTATGAGAGATATGGGGAGATATTAGGAGGGATATTAGGAGTATTAATTCAAATTAAGATTAAGATATCTTAGGATATTATTGTTATTTTTATCCAATTGTACTCTATAAATTTAGTAGCCTTAATAAATAAAATCACGGTATTATTCAGGCCCCAGAAAATCTATATGGTACCAGAGCCAGTGCCGTCACCATGTCTTAAAACCGTCGACTCTGTTCTGTTCCCGTGAGTGAAGTGCTGATAGCCCGACGACAAGGCAGCCTTCGACGACCTTAGACGAATTAACAAGACTCTCCAACAACCACGACCAGCAAGTAGCCAGTGACAGGCGAGTTTCTGACAACCACGACCAACAAGCAGCCAACGACAGGCGAGTCTCGACAATAACGACCCAGCCCTCGACGGCCCAGCCTCCGACGAGTTAGCGCGAGCCTCTGACAGCCTCATCTTCTATTCTATTCCAGCCACAGTCGAGCCTGACAGCAAGTCGCTAGCGATGACCTCCGACAGCCCCACCCGTCGACGGCCCAACAGCCTCCGACGACCAGTGAGCACCTCAGATGAGTTGGTGTTCTCTTTCCTGCCCAATGTTCAGCGTACCCAATTTAGAGTGAGGCTAGAGTCGAGAGTCGAGAGTCGGGTAGCAGCTGCTTCATTCTTTTCCATTTTTTCTCTCTCTCTTTTTGCTAGTTGTAGTAAAAAAAAGGTGTTTCTATTCCTATAAGCCCAATTTAGTTACTTGTTTGAGATGGACATTTCATTTGATGGATCTTTAAAAATGGATTCTCCAAGACCTGGTGGTCCCCCGGGATTAATCTCTACCTTTGATGGTTCGCCTACGACGATTGTTTTAGAAAAGCTCACCCTCACAAATTCTAGGGATAAGGCACAAGCAGTTCAGTTCGCCTAGGTGGTCGCGGCAAGTTGGGTCACTTAACCGGAGACACACCAGTACCATCTGATCCTATAGCCATGAACCAATGGAAAACAAATGATTTACTGGTATGCTCTTGGTTGGTAAATGCTATCTCTCCTCAACTTAAGAGAAGTTTCATGTATCTAGTTCTGTTCTCTGGTCTTAGTTCCTGATCAACAGTAACCTATATTCCTTAGCTTTAAAGCCAGTGAATATGTAGCTCAAGAAGGGAAACAAGCAATGGCCAGAGTGCTAACGCGCCATTAGCCCTCAAGCTGACACTTGAGCGACTTCGTACCCTCACTTATTTAGTCACTTCACTCAAGCTATAGGATTTAACCACTGTTTGGAACAATCAATAGTTGAAGAACCCCTATTTGTAAAAGTTTCCAAGGGACAGGATCCCAGGCTCCCCACTGCTAAAGCAATTTGGGAGGCTGTTCGTGACTCATATTCTTAATGGAAAGACCATTCTCGAGAATATGGTGCGAGGCGTAGAATTTGGAAGTCCATACAAGGTGCACGAAGTGTTACAGAATTCTGGCTTAAGCTTGTGGCTATGTGGCAAGAACTTGATCTAATGATAGAGGAGACATGGGACTATCCACATAATGCCAACTGTAAGAAACAAAACATAAAAAATGAACGAGTGTTACTTTTTTGGCCAGCCTCAACCCAGAATTTGATGATGTCACGAGGTCAGATATTAAGCACACAGGTTCTTCCACTTCCTAGGGCGGTATATGCTGAGATCTTACGTGAAGAGTCTCGACATAAGGTAATGTTACCTGTATATAAATCACCTGCTTGTACTAATGCTACTGCTTTTGTAAGTCAGGATACCAACTATTGTTCGACTCGTGGAAAAGTAACCTGCGACCACTGCAAAAAGGTGGGTCACAATAAAGATAAGTGTTAGGATATCCATGGTAAACCTGCTAACTGGAAGCTAAAAAGAGGTAAGCCTCGTGCTAATCAAATCTCTCAATCTAGAGATAGTGCTCCACCACCGGTCCCAACTATGAGCAAAGAGCAAATGGGTTAATTGTTCAAGTATTTTAAAACTCTTCATATTGAACAGCAGTTTGCATCTGTTGCTACTATTGCTCACCGAGGCAATCATGTCACTGCCTTATATAATTTTGTCCCTACAAAATGGATTATTAATACAGGGGCTTCTGACCATATGACTTCAGAAGTCAAAATGTTTTATTCTTATCTTCCTCTGATTGGAAGTCGATCAATTAAGACAGCTACAGGTTCCTCTTCTCCTATAGCAAGCACTGGGATGGTCCATTTGTCAGAAAAATTGCATCTTGACTCTGTTTTACATGTCCCACACTTGTCTTGTAATTTACTATCTATTAGTAAACTAACTAAACAACTCAATTGCTCGGCTCATTTCTTTTCATCTTATTGTGTTTTACAGGATCTCTCATTGGGGATGACGATTGGCATAGCTAAGGAATATGAAGGGCTCTACTATCTTGATGTTTCTACCGTGAGTGTTTTAAGTTGTGGAATAAGTGGTTTAGCATCAACCACATATGACAATAATATTGTATTATGGCATAAAAGGATGGGTCATCCTAGTTTTTCCTATTTACTACACATGTTTCCCCATTTACTTTTGAATAAAAGTACTATTCCCCATTGTAACATTTGTGAGTTTGCCAAACACCGTCGTCCTACTTTCACATCGTCTATCATAAGTTCACTCGCCCTTTCTCCATTATTCACAGCGATGTCTGGGGACCCTATCGTATCCCAAACCTTACCTAGTCTAAATATTTGTTACGTTTATTTATGACCGCACACGCATGTGCTGGGTTTATCTGTTAAAAGACAAGTTGGCTGTTACCTCCATTTTTATCGAGTCCTATCACTATGTCAAAAATCAGTTCAACACCACATTGCAAGTCTTTTACACGGATAATGGGACAGAATATTTTAACCAATCCCTTGAGAGTTTTCTTAAAACCAATGGTATTGTGCACGAGAGTAGTTGTCCTTACATTCCTCAACAAAATGGTATTGCCGAACGGAAAAATAAACAACTTCTTGAAATTGCTCGTGCACTCTTGTATACTTGTCATACTCTAAGTTTTTTTCTGGGGGGATGCCATACGGTTACTCATCTAATTAACCGTCTTCCTAGCTGTGTTCTATCTTACATTGCACAACTAGATAAGCTTCGTGAGACCCACACTGTCACTCACCTTGAATGCTCCTTACCACTTCGAGTTTTTGTTGCTCTGTCTTTATCCGTCAGCATCACCCACCATCTAAGTTTGATCCTAGATCTGTCAAGTGTGTCATTTTAGGCTATTCCAATTCCTAGAAAGGATACCGGTGCTATGATCCTATCACTAAATGCCTCTTTATCAGTCGAGATATTACCTTTGCAGAAAATGAACCCTATTTCACCGCTTCTTCAACATAGGGGAGAATTGGAGTGAGTTTCAGCTTGAGTGTATTCTATAACCCATACCTCCATCTATCACCATTCCACTATCTATGGACCCATCCAATGTTATGCCATGACTAGAGGTCCAAGCTCAAAAGTTTGATGATATTTACTCACATAAAAATAAACAGGTAGTTAGGTCCAGCATACCCAAAGAGGTCCCAATCTCATTATCGGTGGAAGGTCCTGTGAATGTTGATGAGGGTACTCAGAAACAAAGACAAGAGAGGAATAACTTCCTATTGTATTAAGAAAGAAAACTCCAGCATGTACTAAACATCCTATTCAAAAGTATGTTTCTTACTCCACACTCTATGAGAAGCATTATAGCTTTCTTACTAATCTTGATTAGATCAAGTCCCTAAAATCGTTTATGAAGCTCTTGAGAGTCCAGAATGGAAAAATGCAGTAATGGAAGAAATTAGAGCACTAGAAAAGAACGAGACATGGGAGTTCACTGCACTACCAGAAGGAACCAAACCCGTGGGATGCAAATGGGTGTTTACGCCAAAGTTTAATATTGATGGATCACTAAATAAGTACAAGGCAAGGCTAGTTGCCAAGGGATTCACCCAGACTTATAGAATTCACTATAATGAAATGTTTGCCCCTGTTGCTAAGTTAAATACCATTCGGGTCCTACTCTCTATTGCTGCAAATCTTGACTGGCCACTCCAACAACTTGACATCAAAAATGCGTTCCTTAATGGGGAATTGAGGGAAGAGGCCTACATGAGTATCCCACCCTGATTTGATAAAGGGAAAAATGGTCAGGTATGTAAACTGAAAAAATCAATTTATGGCTTAAAGTAATCACCAGGGGCTAGGTTTGACAGATTCTTTACAGTACTCAAAGTTGAAGGCTACAAACAAAGCTTGTCAAATCGCACCATGTTTGTGTTAAAAGGGGGTGATTTGATAACTATCCTCATTGTATATGTGGATGACATTATTCTCACAAGAAATAACGTCAAGGAAATGGAGAGAGTTAAAATGGCGCTCAATGAGCAATTTGAAGTGAAAGGCCTTGGAAAACTGAAGTATTTCCTAGGTATGGAAGTAGTAAGGTCTCAAAAAGAGATCTATGTTTCTCAAAGGAAGTATATACTGGATCTCCTCAAGGAAACAGGAATGCTTGGGTGCCGGCCAAGCAAAGTACCTGTTTGTACTAAAAAGAAACCAGCAAAGAAACAAAAGGAAGCAGCTCAAGAAAAAAAACAAGAGGCAAATGAGGCAGTGACAGATAAAGGCCAATATCAACGACTAGTTGGTAAGCTCATATATCTTTCGCATACTAGGCCAAATATTGCCTTTGTAATAAGTGTAGCCAGTCAACACATGCATGCTCCTAAGAAGAAGCATCTAGATGCAGTTTATAAAATTCTAAGGTATCTTAAAGGTACACCTGGCAAGGGATTGTTCTTTAAAAAGAATAATATCAGAGATGTTGAAATCTTTACAGTGCAGATTGGGTAGGAGGTCAGGATAATAGTAGGTCTACGTCTGGCTATTGTACCTTTATATGGGGTAATCTAGTGACCTGGCAAAGTCAGAAGCAGAGAGTTGTTGCTAAGAGTAGTGTAGAACCCGAATTAAGAGCCATATCTCAAGGTATTATGGAAGGGCTATGGTTGAAAAGAGTAGCAGAAGAAACCTATTTTTAGTTTGATTGTCCACTAAAATTCTACTATGATAACAAAGCAGCTTTGAGTATGGCATTGAATCCTATTCAACATAGTAGGACCAAGCATGTTGATGTGGACAGACATTTCATTAAAGAAAAAGTTGAAGACAGGATCATCAGCCTGTCATATGTTCCCACCAAGTTACAAGTGGCCGACATCCTTACTAAAGAACTACTAGAACATGTGTTCGAACGTGTTGTAAGCAAGTTGGACATGATCAATATTTATGATTCAACTTGAGGGGGAGTGTGGTAATTACGAAAATAATTAATTATTATAAACAGTTAAGATAGTATGAGAGATATGGGAAGATAATAGGAGAGATATTAGGAATATTAATTCAAATTAAGATTAAGATATACTAGGATATTATTATTATTTTTTATCCAATTGTACTCTATAAATTCAGTAGCCTCAATGAATAAAATCACACCATTATTCAGGCCCCAGAAAATCTACAAAAGTTAACTGTTACATCGGTCACGATTTATTTGTAGTCCCTGAATGTCATCTTATGAGTTTGCTGGTGACTTTTCTATTGTTTTTCACTGCCTGTTTTAGCTGACCAGTGTGAGTGAACAAGCCTATAGGCTGTCTTAATACTTATTGTTGTTCACTTAAATTTGGTTTTGGTTTATTTTAATTGACTTTCTGATGGAAAACTTGTCAGAGATCTTAATTATTGGATGTGGAAGGCACATTCCGCAAGTGGATCCTGAACTTCGGCGCTTTATTAAATCTAGTGGCATGAAGTTAGAAGCTGTAGACTCAGTAATGAATGCCTTTATTTTTAATTTTTTCCTCACTTGTTGATATCATACCCGTTTTTATGTTTGGTAAAGTAATTGAAGTATATAACAAATGGATCTTAAGTGGTATGTGTCATAGATAGGTGTTTATAATCTGTTTAGTAAAAATCAGAAGGTTAATACACTAATGTCGTTGAGATTACATTTGATCCCTGAATCATTGTCAATTCCATTACAGAAAAATTCTTTACTGGTAAAATCATTTAAAATATAAGAACTTACTCAACATGACGTTCAAGATTCATGTCTGCTTGCCACTATCTTTTGGTGGGCTGATCTTTACCGAAACATCTTTAGTGTTCTGTTCTACCAGCTCAATCATCAAGTTAATGCTCATGGTCATCGATCTCTGTCTTCACTTTATTCCGTCTGATCTTTTGTTTTTCCTTGCTCCATCATGTGCGCATTCGTTGTTAACAGTGGCTTGCTATTTTGCTAATCTTCCTTTAAAATTAAAGTTTGATTTGTGGCTGGTGTGAAGTAACAACAACTAGTGTGAGAATGGCAGTGTAAGGCAGATCTAATTTAATGCATTCTTAAAAAAGAGCGTCTACCTTTTTCTTGTATTGATGGAGACCTCCCTGAAAAGAAAAAATGATATCTCATTTTTTCTGCACGTTCGATGCTGTCATGTTGATAGGTATCGTATCACTAAGAAGAAAGTAAATAAGGTTATGGATTTTTATAGACAGGGTTACCTCCAATTGGCCTCCAGTCCAGTGAAATAGCCTTTGGCCGGTAGATTATCCACAACATAAAATAAATTAGAGTAACCAAATGTTGGGATACATAAGATGCATTATATTGTAAATCAAATAAAAAAAAAATATTTAGTGTAGGTTTCATAAATGTAGTGCTCTTGAATATATTGATGGATGCATTGACAGTATGATACAAATTATCTTATCCAAGTATCCACAACTAAAATAAATTCTTGGAGAAGGTTGGCAAAAAAAAAATCTTGGAGAAGAGCTAAGAAGCGATAAATTGTTTAAAAGATGACGGTAAAAGGCGCAATCTGGTAATCCAAGAATGTTGGCAACTCCTTCCTCTCCAGATTTTTCTCTGACCTTCCCTGATAGCCAGTCTCCCCCTTTTTTTCCATTTGCTCTATCTGTTGTTATATGTAACCTAACCAGTCCCAACTTGCCATTTTCTTATTCCCCAAAATAATCATCATTCAGTTCTTTTTTTCTTCCTGGCAAGGGCCCTACTACTTCTCAACCTACTCTATATATAGACACACAACCACCACACACTCAATATAAGGGTCTCAATTTGTCACTAGTTAAATATTACTGAAAGACTAAAGGTTGGATTTATTTTGTGGTACCTGGTGTTATATATAGACAAACACAATCATTCTCAATCTCTTGCAAATTACACTAGTCCATCACCCAAGAGCTCTCAGTTATTTATTTGTGTCTTTTTTTTTTACCATGATTTATATGTATCTTTAATATTTAGTTTCATTGAGGGAATAGCAAAAGTCATCTAGATATGCGTGGTCCAAAAATGCTTTGGAAGTAAAACTCAGTCTCTAGGGAATGACTGTATATTGGGTGGTAAAAACTAAATTCTTAAATAAGTTGTTGATCAAGAGGTCCCGCTTAATAATCTCATTGAACGTTCTCTTTGATTTTCCTCTACTATTTTCTATAGGACTCCATATTACTTGATCCATCCGTCTCATCGGCATATTCAATGGGACATCATTTTAGTTAAATATTAAATACTCATCAAGTCTTAAATATGAGTTAGATAACTAATTTATAAAAAAATATATGTTGGTTTCCTTAAAGTACTTTTTTTAATTACTTGCATGAGAAATTACTCTGTTGATAGAAAATATTTTAATATATATAATTAATAGGGAGAGTTTAGTAAAAAAATTATAAATTTAGGAGATAAAATGAATTGAGGTATTGCACTTAGGACTAAAGCAAAACCCTCTATTAGATCTTACATTGTAATAACCAAAGTGAGGATCTCATGATAGATCTAATTGTGAAGTTCAACTTCTTGAGATTTAAAACATCTTATGGAATTGTCTTAATTCAAGGTGTAAACTAAAAGCAAAAAAATTGGCAGTCATGTTTAGAACTGGTTGTTTTTCATTTCTGTATGCTTAACAATTTTTTCCTTTTTTCAGAGAAACGCAGCGTCAACTTACAACATATTGAATGAAGAAGGCCGCATTGTTTCTGCTGCACTTCTTCCATATGGAGTTACTTCATGAAGCCTTGATCTCATACTCAGTGAAAGAAGACGAATTGGGTTTCTGAAATTCTACTTGATTGCTTTCGAGTTAGATATCTTGTTTCCACTTGAGGCTAGTTCAAGGAATACATTAGTTATTTTTGTGTGCTTTCACTAAGACCGGACAAAAAATAAAGATCCAACAAGATGAATTCTCACGAACTAAGGAGATTTTTAAATCTTGCATGTACCTCTATAATTTTTTATAAAGAACTAACAAGATCTCTAAGCTGTCTAATACATAATGCAAGGTTCCTAACTCTAATCAATAAAACATATTTTTTTTAGATGGCAAAGTATTTACTAGTAACTCGGCCTGGTTTGGGTGAAATAATTGAGTTGAAAATATTGAAGTAAATTACTCCATTTAATCCTAAATAGAGAAACAGATGAGCTAATTAGAGAGTTTATTTTTATTATAAATATAAAATTTTTATTCATTGTGTTTTTAAAATTTATAATCATTAATCAATCAATTATCAATTATATTTTTAAAATTTTATAATTATTAACTTAGTTAAAAATAGACTTGAAGGGGCTTGACTCCCGACTTTATATTTTAAATTATTGCAAACTACAATCAATAATTTTATTTTAATCTTTAAATGATTTTTAGTCATATTTTTATAGGATTACTAATTAATTATTATCATATAGTTCAAAATCTTTTAAATATCAAAATAGGAACTTAAAATTTTTCGAATATCAAATTTAAAATTTTTAACTATAATAAAAATTTATAATAATCATAAATAATTAATTATTTATAATTTATTTTTTCATTCCCTGTGCAACTGACAGGAGAAATCTCTATTTTTTTTTTCCAAATAATTAATTTAGCTAGTTAGGGAAAACCATTGTTTGGAAACCAGAAATTGGATTTTCCCCTTTGTATTCTCTTGGAAGCTTTCTTTTGATTTCTGGTTTCCAAGCAGTTAGCAGGGGAAATCCTAAGGAACTGTTAGTGCTTCAGGTGTGACTTCAAGAAATATGCCTCCTAGTAGGTGATTCTTTGAGCCTTTATCTTTTGTAGGAACTACATATGTTAGAAAAGTTGTTCTACTATGCATTTTTATTTTATTTAAATTATATTTTTAATTATAATCTGTTTGATTTTGAGTTAACCCCAATTTAAAATATTAACCCTTGACCAATAATTAAAAAATTAGGTTGGATTGAATGATCTAATCGATTGAACTATCAACCGGACTCACTAACGATTGACAGGAAAATTGTTTTTGTGTTTGGGTTAATTTGGACTAGAGTTGAGCCACAATTAAATTAGAATATAAAGTTAGACTAGGAATTTTAATGGTTTTTAGAAAACTAAATGGTTTTTTGAGCTAATGAAAAAAAAAATAATGACAAAAATAAACCTATAAAAATTCAAAAACTTGACCTTATAAAAAAATTAATATACTTTCACACCATTTGTAGTCATATGATGTTATTTTATTAAAAATTTCATTAATTATGAGATTATTATGTTGACAGTTAGACTTACATGAATTTATTATATATATATATATATATTATATAATACATATAATTATTTTTATGAATTTTTTATTTAACGATTACATAGCCGATTCAACTGTCGGTCTAATTGATTAGACCATGAAAATTGTGAACTGCAGACTTTTTTTGATTCAATGTCTGGTCTAGTTTTTAAAACATTGTTCTTGACCCATTGCCTCAATGAGTTGAATGATTGATTCGGTTTTCGGTACCTTAGGGGAAAACAACATACTAAATCTAGTCTTAAATATAAAATTTACTTAATTAATTTAGATATACTAAAACAATTATTTAATTTAATTATTTATAATAATTATGTACTTATTTTCTAAAATATCCTTATAGTCATATACATTTGAACTAACCTTAATAGAAGCCTTTTAATATCTATAATTATATAGGAATATCTTAAAAAAAATTATAATTTTAAGAGATAAAATATATTAGGGTCTTCTATTTAGGAGTAAAGTAAACTCACTATATAGCTTTTATATTTAAGAATAGAGAAATATATTTTTATAAATAATTAATTTAATTAATTTTGTTTTAATCTTTACAACTTAATTATTAAAGAGATTTTTAAACCTTGCATATAAGTTCTACAATTTTTTAAGAAAAAACAAGAAGTAACGCTCTCTAAGCTTTCCAACACGTAATGCAAGTTTCCTAACTCGATCAATAAAGCTATTTTTTAGTGGTTGGCATAGATTCTTTTCCCCTAGTAACTCGGGTTGGTTCGGCAAAATAGTAGAAAACACTATAGTAAACTGCATATTATTGGTTAGCCAGGCTGCACTTTAATCAATTAATCAATCATCAACTACGAGTATCAACTATTAACAATCAATAAATTAATTATATTATTAAAATATTATAATATATAATTTAATTAAAAATAAGTACGCGCTGATCCGAGTTAATACTTTAAGTCATAATAAATAATCACAATGATTAATAAAATATATTAAAATTTGATAATATTATTTCTAACTTTTTAACTTCGAGTTGTTATGTTAAAATTAATATCCATTTAATAAAAGTGATAGGTAACATTTAAGTGGCTTTTCAACTTCTTACCACATTCACTATTTTATAATTAACATTTACTATTTTAAAAATACCAAATCATCAACAAACAGTGTTAAAAAACCTCAATTCCGTCATTACAAGCCAAGCCAACAACAAACTGCGTAAAAAAAAACCCAACTCTGTCATGACAAGTTACTATTGAAAAAAGGTTTTTCACGGAAGTTAAAAGTGATATTTCACGACGGTTTTATGAGCTGTGTGAATTCTACCATAGTTGTAAATCTACTTTTTAACAGCAATTTTATAACCGTCATTAAATGTATTATCTTTAATAGCAGTTTTTGCATAAAATCACCAAAGCCGTTAAAGGTATGCCATTGAACGGCAGTTTTTGTATAAAATTACCATTAAAGGTATAACCATTAACTGCGATTACAATGAAAACCGCCTTTAAATATCATAACTTTAATGGCGATCTTGAATAAAAAAAATCGCCGTGGAAAGGTTTATTTTATTTCATTTTTTTGCTTTTTAATCTTTCCACGACGGTTCTCTGTTTAACCGCCGTAGGAAGTTATATATATATTTTCGCTAATTTTCCATTTAATACCATCATGTATTTGTTAGGATAGGCTAGATCACCCAAGAGTGGAGTGAATTGGGTGTTTGTGAGATTTTAAAACTTTACCCAAACTCTTTTGAAATTCTTTTGCAATTTGATCAGTGAAATAGATAAGCTTAAAAATTTTGATCAAATAATTGAAATGAGTTATTGGAAATATAAAGAGTTAAAGAAGAGAAAAATCTCACAGAATAATTATCCTGGTTCAGTCATTCCTTGACCTATGTCTAGTCCTCAACTCCCTACTAAGATTTATAATCCACTATCTCCCCAAGATTATAACAGACTCTTGGTAGCATTTTCAACCTCAATTTTAACAGCTAATTGAGAACTTCCTCAATCCTAAGGTAATATTACTCTCTGGTGGCAGTACTCCCCCTTACAAAGATGAGCAAATCCCACCTTAAACCCCCGATTCTAAGGTTTTCTCTCAGATTTAGATAAGGGTAATGAAATATAAAACTCTCTCAGATAAAGTAAATGATACATTGTAGTACATGATATTTTTCTCTCTCAAGATATGATAATTGTACATAATGAAGAACATAGAGTGAGGCTTTCTCAGTCTAACGAAGTTTTGGCATTATGATGATGCATTCATAGCTCATCTCTCTTTTGCTTAATTTTAAATGCTCTTCTATTTATATATGAAGTTGAGCTTTTGACTGTTGAGCATAATCTCTTTCTCTATTGAGCTTTTCTTCTTCCGCTGAGAATATGATCGTTGGAACCAGCCGTTTAAGCTTTTGACACAAAGTACCTTTTTACTGTTGAGGGTCTGTTGGCTTTAATCTTTGTCTAATCTCATTCTAATCTTGTCTTTGAATACCTTAAATGAAGTTTGATAGAATCAAGAAAAGTTCTGGTACTAATCGTTCAGCATTTAACTTTCTTCAAACTTCTTATTATCTTTGAGTTTAAGAACAATGGCCATATTTTAATTATCATAACTTCATCTATTTAACTACAAACATAGCAAATGACCTATCTCCAGAAATCTCTCTATGTTTAATTTTCAATGAATTAAGTTTGACTCTAAAATTCATTGTAGACAGAAAGATATGATCAATTTAATGAGTAGAGGTCATGGACAAAGCGTTAATCATATGTTCTATATTACAAATGGCATATCTCCCTCATATGAGACTCTTTGGTGATGATATTGGTGTCATTGAATTGCATTCTCTGTCTAGTTTTATAAGAAACAAGTTTTACCTCAATCTAATAAGTAGATATTGAGATATGGTCGAAATACTCAACCTATGTCGATGTATAGCAGAATCGAGAAGTGAAAAATAAAGAGATTAATCGATTAATTGTAATTAATGGATTAATTAATCCATTAATTCAGAAAAATAGACATATTTGAGTTGATTTATTGATCATCATCTTCTCCCTTTACTATTCCTTCAGTCCTTTATTTACTCGATTAAGAGTTTGATTAATTCCTTGATTCTTGAACTTGATTGTCGAATTCATAGTTGATTAATTCCTTCTTCTTCACAGTTCCTCTATATTAATCGAATCCAAGTTTGATTAATTGTGATTAATTGAATTGGAGTTCGATTAATATTCAATTTTCACACTGAACCGATTACCCAATCTATGAATGTCTCCATATTCTGTGCTTGAACTGAACCGAAATCTTGGCTTCTGATCTTAATCCTATAATCACTTCATTTAATTGAATTGTTAGTAGATAAAGACTTGATATATGAAGTGAGAATTGATGCTATAGATTTAAGATCAAAGAGAATGAATCAGAGAATGATATGATACTAAGACATCGCATGCTTATTTAGTTGAATTCATAGTCGGTAGTTTAAGCAATGATTAAGTGTATAAAGAAGTAATAATCAAATCATATTAGAAATACATCAAGTTCAAATAAAGTTCAAATGTCTTCCTTTTGAAAAGTATACTGTATTAATCCATTAACTAATCGATTAATCATCATTAATTCGATCAATGTTTCAATTAAATTAAAAAATAGAAAATAGCGCATCATAATTATCAGAGTGTTCAATCATATTCAATATAAATTGATAAGTTAAGTTTCTCAAAAGATTTATAATGAAGAATGATGAGAAACATAAGTATACTTCATATTTGAATCAAGCATATATAGCTCAGAGAGAAATGCAAGTAGTTCAGTGTAAACAGAGAAGTATCATTGAAATATATGAAGTTAATCGAACAACTAATCCATTAATGTAAATTAATCGAATCTTTAGTCGATTAATATCTCTGGAGGAATTGACATAGAAATATTTTCAAAATATATTAATCGAACAATTAATCTATTAATGTTAATTAATTTAATCCTTAGTAGTTTAATGTCTCCGGAAGAATTGTTACAGAAAGTTTTTCATAACATATTAATCAAACAATTAATACATTAATTTAGATTAATCGATTAATAGAGGTTTATTTTGACTGAAGGAAAAACTATTCTAAATATATGAATCGAATAGGCAGTAGATTAATTAGAATTAATCGAGTAACTAATCGATTAATTGACTTCTCTTTTCAATTATAGAGATCAACAACTTTACATTAATCGAAATATCAATTGATTAATGGACACTTATTAATCTATTGATTGTTCAATTAATTGACATTAATCGATTAACCAATAAAAACTGAACATAAAATATTTTGGATTATCGATTAACTAATGCATTAATTTATATTAATCGATTACTTAATTGATTAATGTAGTAAATCATTAAAACAACAATATTGACACAGAAACAACTTGAATCACGTTTGGTATAATCAAAACATGTAATTAATCAATATTGTATTAAAAACAGTTTGTAAAAGAAATTGAATAAGATGCTACTCTAAATAAATTAAGTGTGAATGCAGTAACTGAACTTCAAACATGTTGTGACAAGCTTTATTTTCTCTCATATTTGTTAAAGCTTTAAAATCATTTTCTCAAAAGTATTATAAAATCATTAAAAACTTCATTTGACATTTTAACATTACTGAAATTTTTTTACCATTTGTCATCATCAAAACATACTTTCCAACAATCTCTCCCTTTTTGATGATGGCAAATTCTTAATGAAAAATAATATTTTTCATGTCTGATTTCTCCCCTGTGTCATCAGCAAAAAGTTTGAAGGTTATCAAATGTAAGATTCATTACTCCCCCTTTGACGGATAATATATTATCCTTCTCACTTAAAGTATACAAATATAAGAGATAAAGCAAAGCATGAGAAATATGATTTAAAACAATAGCATGATGCAATGTTTAAAATAAATAGAGAGGGTTTAGAGATGCTTATTTGATTTCAGCAGGATGTTGTATTGATATTTGAAATCCTGCGCCTTCCTCTCTTGCTTCTTCTGAACGTTAAGTCTTCTGCTGCACAACTCTCAGACACTAAATATTGTTTGGCCAACTTGCAGCTCTGGCACCAAACCTTTACATCTTTGAATGCCTTCTTGATATTTTTACCTTTTGAACCAGTGGCTACATATCAGAGCATCTTTGTAGCTTGTTAATTCTCTTGTAATGATTTCAAAATATTTCTTGCATGGAGAATGGTTAGCATCTACAAGAAACCTTTTCGACTAAGTTATTTTCTAGTTTAATCATGGAAGATATCATATGAATAACTCATCATCAAAACATAATGAATTGACAGTGAATGCATATAAGTTATATTAGGAGATGATCTTTATGAGATAAGATACACATGTTAATGTGAAGCTCCCCTTAATCAATACAAGACATGAATGAAATATTAGAATAAGGTTGAGAGCTCTCCCTTAATTGTACAGTTGGCTAAAATTTTGAAGAAGAGAGACCTTTCTTGATTCAAATCCTACAATCAAATGATTTTCTTTGGTACTCAATGCTTATTGAGTCCAAGGGGTTAGAAAGAGTAATTTTATTAGTACCAGATAGAGCAATTTTATTGGTACAAAATATTAGTAATAGATCAGGGTACCTTTTGAGTAAATCATTTGCTCTGAAATTCTTTTGAATATAATAAAATCATAAAATCTTTGAAGAATAAATTCTATCTTTGTAATGTAGAAACTTTCAAGAAGTAATGTTTCTTTTGGAATAAGGTTTTTATACAATTTCTCAAAGATTTGATAAAGACATATGTCTCAGTCGAAAAATACACATTGGTGGAATTCAACTAAATCAGTCAAATGAGGTTTTTAAATAAGTTTTATATAGTAAATTGATTTTCAAATAAAGTATATGAACTTTTGTAAAATCAAAATGATTTGATGCATAAGCTTGAAGTATAATTTTAGATTGTGCATTAATCGATTATATGTTCGATTAATATTCATTAATCTATTAGTCAATCGATTAATTTCACATATGCGCACATATATCAACATTTAACATTGATTAATCAATTATATGTGTTCGATTAACCACAATTAATCGAACTGTTAATCGATTAACTCTATAAAAATGAAATCATTTAATATATTTATCACTGATTAATCGATTAGTTGTTCGATTAATCTCAATTAATGGAATAGTTGATCGATTAATTCTATAAAACATAACTCACAGACATTCATTAGTTGATTAATTAATCGATTAACACACATTTTCACAAAAAATAAACATAATATGATAAAATTGTTGAAGGATGAGAATGAAAACTTTTTCTAAGAAACAATGCTTCCTTTGAAATAAAATTAATTAAAAGATGAAACTTTGAAAACTGGTTTCAAAACTTGTTAAAATAGATGCTTTTGTTAAAACCTTGGAAGTTAGCAAATTGTAGAAAAAAAATATCAAATAGCTTCCCTTTGAAAGATCAAGTTGGATAACATGTTAAACATCAAAGTTAACACGTTAGAGAACTTTTCAGGAGCAAAATTCATATGGATAACAAATAGTAAGTCTAACTCATTGGATAGGAGGACTCAGAAGTTCAAGAATAGAATAACACAATAAGATCAATGATCAGTATTACAGCAATATCTTTAAGATGAATTTGAAGTATTTTTGAAATTTTCACTCAAAGATATTAACTTCCAGCTTTAAAATTTTTTTGAATGCTAATCAAAATCAAATGCATTTTTCAAATCAAATTTATGCAAGTGAAAATATGAGTATTTTCATAATCAAGTGTATGCAATTTTTGTAGAGATCAAAACATTTGGTGAATGAATTTGAAATCCAAAAAAACTAAATTTTGGATTATGCATTTCAAAACAAACTCAAAGAAAACTATGCGCAATTTTCCCTTTCATTTTTTTGTCCATTTAGCAATCTGAAAATATTTTAAGAACCTTTAAAGAATTATTGCTAATAGAATGTAACAAGGAACAAATATTCATCACCCAAATATAAATTTATTTAATGCGCACAAGATTGGGTAGAAATAGATTTCACCATATTTTCACTTGTCCTTACGACAGTTCACTTTCTGTGTGCTACTTACTGATTCTTCAGGTTTATGATATTCATCACCAGAATCAAAAGTCTACTTCCTCAAGATTTGAATTTGTCTCTGTGTAGCATATTATTGAGATACAACTTTCTCTAACTTTCTTTTCTACAATATAAATCTTTTTCTTCCATGGTATCCAACTTGCTTGGATCCATCACAGTTTAGTTGTAGGAAATATAGTACTATTCATATGCTCAGAGAATATGAATAATTTAGAACAATTGAGCATAGTGAAATAAATATGTCTTTATGCATAAAAGAAATATTTGCTTTTTAGTTTATATGCATAAAGAATTGAACTGCTGAACATTGCCCCTTTTTTATAAAATATTTATCAATTGAGTTTTCACAGGAGTATGAAAAACACAAAAATAGATTTTTGAATTATTGCAATGTTCATTCCTAAGATTACATATATAAACCTCAAATAATTGTTAAACATGAAAATGCAGAAAGTTTACCATTGTACCTTTACCTTAGGTGCACGAAGGATTGTCTTTGTATACCCATTGCATCTTTGAATATCTTCTGACAGATATTTGCAATGGTCTCTCAACTGTTATGAACTTTGATGCTTGATAGATCCTCCTTATTTTGTTCTCCTCATGGTAATTGAATGGTACATTATGATAGTCTATTTTTGAGGCAGAATGCACTCCTTGATCCTTTCTCCATTGCTTCTTATAAATAGACTTTGAGGTTGCAGTAATGGAGTCTTCATAAATTCTCCTAAGTGATGTGACTTTCACTGATGCACAAGAGACTCTTGGATGCCCCTTTTTCATTGTACCGTGTCCATTCCTCTTAATGTTATCTTACACATTTAAAGTACTAGGAGGACATTTTGGTACCCATTTGACTTTGGGTTCTTGAGCATTAATTTTAAAACTTGATTGTCCTTTAGGAACCCAAGCCATAGTTCTCACATTAGAATTTCTTCTAATATAGCATATGTGAGAAATGTGACCTAGTTTATCATAATAATTGCAGATAATTGGATGATACACTTTATAATCATATTTGCAAGTATTGTGTTGGTTGAGTGGAAGTCGTTTATAATTATTGTGCAAAGTCTTTTTCTTCCTATTAATAACATCATTAGATTCTAAATGGAAAATATTTTTGCTTTTCAAAACAGATTCAATGATTTATTGAAAAATCATGTCATGAAAACTTTTAAAATTATTTTTCTTACATCTACAAGAGGAATTGAGATTGTTTACCATTGATGTATTTTGGGCTCTGAATAATGATTCGGCATATTCATGTACATTGAGCTCTTCTTGATTATCTTCTTCCTCTTGTTGTTCTGTGTTGGCCAATTCATAGAAGTCTGTTTGGATTTCTCCTTCAATAGTCTTTGCTTCTATTTGTTCATCGTCAGTAGATATTTAACTTTCTGATTCTGATGAACTGTCATCACTTTCAACATCAACACAAAGGTAAGAGGAATAGATAGATTCAAGCGTATGAAAAATGTCTATGATATTAGAGTAAAACTTGATTTTTTGATAATCATTTTCATTTAAGGCACAGTGAATTAGTTTTAAAGCTCTAATATTCAAATAAAACATTTTCTTTTCACAATTAATCAAATCCTTTCTTAGTTTGAAATCAATGTCATTTGAAAGGATTTTTCTCATATCATAATCAAGAGTTTTTAAAAATATAGTCATTCGACATTTTCAATACAAAAACTTATAATTTTCAAAAATAGGAAGAATGATAATATCAAAACCTTCAGAAAGTATTTCTCAATCAAATCCAGCAATGATCTTTGCACTTGAGATCGTTAGATTTTTTAAGCAAGTGACATGCTCTGATACCAAATATTAAGATAGGTTGGATCACCCAAGAGGAGGGGTGAATTGGGTATTTGTGAGATGTTAAAACTTTGCCGAAACTCTTTTAAAATTCTTTTGCAATATGATCAGTGAAATAGATAAGTTTAAAAACTTTGACCAGATAATTGAAATGAGTTGCTGGAAATATAAAGAGTTAAACAAGAAAAAAAATCACACAGAATAATTATCCTGGTTCAGTCCATCTTTGACCTACGTCCAGTCCTCAGCTCCTAACTAAGATTTATAATTCACTATCTCCCCAAGATTATAACAAGATATTGATAGCTTTTATAACATCAATTTTAATGTCTAATTGAGAACCTCCTCAATCCTGAGGCAATACCGCTATCTGGTGGTAGCACTCCCCCTTACAAAGATAAGAGCAAATCCCACCTTGAATCCCTGGTTCCAAGATTTGCTCTTAGATTTAGATAAGGATGATGAAATATTAAACTCTCTTTGATAGAGTAAATGATACATTGTAGTACATGATATTTTTATCTCTTAAGATATAATAATGGTACATAATGAAGAACAGATAGTTGGAGGCTTTCTCAGTCTAACGAAGTTTTCGTATTATGATGATGCATTCATAGCTCATCTCTCTTCTACTTAATTTTGAATGCTCTTCTATTTATATATGAAGTTGAGCTTTTGACCATTGAGCATAATCTCTTTCTTCGTTGAGCTTTTCTTCTTCCGTTAAAAATATGACCATTGGAACCAGCCGTTTAAGCTTTTGACACAAAGTGCCATTTTACTGTTGAGAGTCTGTTGGCTTTAATATTTGTCTAATCTCATTATATTCATGTCTTTGGATACCTTAAATAAAGTTTGACACAATCAATAGAAGTTATGGTACTAATCGTTTAGCACTTTAATTTCTTCTATCTTCTGATTATCTTTGAGTTCAAGAACAATGGTCATATTTTAATTATCATAACTTCATGTATTTAACCCCAAGCATGGCAAATGACTTATCCCCAGAAATCTCTCTATGTTTAATTTTCAATGAATTAAGTTTGACTCTAAAATTTATTGTAGACAGAAAGATATAATCAATTTAGTGAGTAGAGGTCATGGCCAAAACGTTAATCCTATGTTCCATATTATGAATAGCATATATCCCTCATATGAGACTCTTTGGTGATAAAATTAGTGTCATTGAACTGTATTCTCAGTCTAGTTTTATAGAAATCAAGTTTTACCTCAATCGGGTAAGTGGATCTTGAGATATGGTTGAAATACTCAACCTATGTCGACCCGAGGATATGTTTTAATGAAGAGATTTGAGCTTGTCTCCTTTTGCTCTCTTTACCTTTTGCTTATGTGGTGCCTTTTTTGGTTCCAGCTCCTTTAATATTTTTTCTTTGGTACCTTCTCTGGCACTAGCTACGATGTGACCCTTTCCTCAATTTGATTAGATATGTTGGCCATAAAATAAACTACCCTGGAGCGTCATCCAATATGTGGACCTCGTCAATGGGGCAGGGAACCGGTGTAGTGCCAAAACCTTTTCTGATACGGTGTACTATCATGACTCTGCCATGTGGAATTCTATTTTGGTGATTTGTTGTGGCAGTTAGGTACGTGATAGCCTAAGCGACAAGGGTTGTAGTCCCTTTGTGTGTAATAATATAGAGACCACCCTCTTTCCCTTGTCCTCCGTCTGCTTAGTGTTAGGGTCAGGATTAGATGGTTGGGAGACAAAATTCTCCTTATTGTAGCTACCCTTCCCACTTGTCACCACAGGAGAACCTTAAAAATATGAAAGAAATTAGTCAAGATAAAATACATGTTAAATATGCCTTGAAAAGAAGTAAGTGATTTTTTTACCTATGAACTTTGGCCGACAGTGGGAAAGCTTGCTAGAGTCTGGCATCCATATCCTCATTAAGTTTGGCGTCGACAGCTTGCTAGAGTCTGGCATCCATATCCTCGCTTATCCTTCGCAACTCCACTTGATGTTATGCAGTAAGTTCATCTCGAACCTTTTGAAGCTTATCTCTGGACACCATATCTGCGGGGAGCCAAAAAACTCTTTTCAAATAACTCCTTTTAGGGACCCTCTTACTTAACCTAGGTGGTCAGGCCTCCCAATAGCTGTCTCCAAGATATCCATTCCTTTTTTAGGATCCTTAGGTTTCTTGTTCCTCAAGTGCATTCTACAACATACAAGTAATCAACATAAAATAATTGAAGAGCACATAATAATAATGTATAAATTCTTACTATTTAAATTAATTACTTACAATCCTCTCATCAATAGTAGCAACCTCTAGAGTGATGTATTGTCCCTTCTTAACCCTTGCTCCCTTCCATATTTGTCAGCGAGATGGACATTGGACAGATGCAGAAGGGTCTGATGAAGTAGCTTACCACGCAGCCTGCAACTGCTCTTCCATTATTTTGCTCTCTAAGACACTGTACCCCTTGAGACATGTAATGCTAGTACATATTCTTCTGGGTTATTTCCTGATTCCTCTTACTCATAGCCTATGAAAATGAAACAAAGTTAGATTAGTTGATTAAAATATATATTCATTACTAACTAAGTTAATTAAAATATAAGTTTACACACATCAAACTTTATAAGTAGCCTCTTTCCACCGTTGATGAAACAGTGTCCAAGCTTCGTCACTAACATTGGGTATGGGTCCTTTGGATACGCTCACATATTACTTCCTTGGAAGTAGTCCTTTGAAAGGTTGGACTTAAAGTCTCTCTAGCGTTTATCGCATTGCTTTAAGATGCGATGCCTCATGCTTGCTATGACAGGAATATCAAAATGTTGATGTATTGAAGCACGAAAAATAAATAAAATGAAGCTACAATAAGGGACAAAAATCATTAATAACTAAAGTAGATAGGTGAAACATAGAATTAGAAATATACTAAAATATCCTCTCAAATCATATCATTGTCTTTCGGGTATACCACCTTCCAATTGGCGTACGCTATGCTAATCTTAATGCATACTATATGGCCGACATAACTGTTAAGCCGTGCTCTATTTTGACCAATTGCCTTCATGTCATAATCAAACTCCACTGAAAACTTCGTGAGATGTGTCCCCTCATCTGTCTTGCCCACCCTTTTCATACAGGTCGACCTCTTCCTCTTTTCTTTGCTTGTTGACTATAACCGTTCTAACCTGAACTGTACATGCTCTGTTCAACAACTAATAAATAAAGGTAAGAATAAGAAATAATGATCATACAATCAATTTAGTAATCAAATAAACATTTGTTACACACAATAAACAATCCCAAATGATAACCAAATCCATCAAACTTGAAAAAATAGGAACCAATATATTGAATAAGCCTATTGACAACAAAATAATCCAATAACTTTCTTTGAATGTATTACAGTTTAATACTAAGTAACAATTAGCTTTTATATTCGCATTTCTTCCTCAGTTTAATACCAAGCCTATTAGATGAATTTTCACAATGACACAAGAATGCAAACAATGTTCATATGTAAAGGAAATTCTCAAATTATATCATTCAACTCTACCTCCTAAAATCATATAGTGGCCTATATATAGACCAAGACATCATACACTATAATTCTTAATATTAATGACAAATTTCTAAACATTAAAAAGTAAAGGGACACCTATAAAATTAAAGATATGGTGTAACAGTCCAAACACTACAATTCTTAATACTTAGCTGGTATATACGCTCAGCCAAGTGGGGTAAATCTATTAGTTAAAATAATTAAAGTAAATAGGAATCAATGAAATAGTCCAAACACTAAAAAAATAAGTCTTTAATAAAGAAGATAGCCCATATGATTTTATAAAAGACAAACAATCGAACAATTAGCAAAAAGACACCCATAAATTCAAAAAATAAGCAAAACCGCACCCACAAACAAATATGAACCAATGTAACAAATCAACGCTACAAAACTCAAGTCTTTAATACAAGGATGATGGCCCATATGATGTATTACAGTTTATAAATAACAAACAACCGAAAAGTAAGAAAAATGAGTTAATGAAGAAGTTAAAAGGTGACTTACAGTTTTCACGATAAGAATGCTAATGGAGATGACATAGAACGACGTTAGCGATGGAGATGGGCACAAAAAATAGGCGAAAAATGCCAGATAATGACTTTCGTCTAAGTCTGTGGTGGTAGGGTAGAGAATAGGACCACAAACGGCTTTGAAAGGTAAAACTGAAATTGAAACTGAGCTATAGGTTTTTGAAATATTTGTAGACTTTTTATGACGATTTTTCAAAAAAATGCTGTTATAAGTCCCACTAAAGGCTTTTAACGGCGGTTTTGTGAAAAACGACCGTAAAATGTAGTTATCGAGGCATTTTTTCACAACATCATGATAACTTTTACTCCACCTGAGTGTTTTAAATTTGGGTAAAATACTTTTAATGGCAATTTTTCTCATAACGCTGTTAAAAGTATCTTTCACCACCTTTCTATTCACGGTAGTTTTGCTTATAACCTTCATAAAGTAACGCCGTGAAAAGTATTTTTTCTAATAGGGAGTTTTATATATATATATATATATATTTATATATAATAGATAATAGATTTGAGCCCATTAAAATTAAATTGAGTCATAAACAACATACGTTGTTCTAAGTGAAAGGGGCTTTGGCCGCTTAAACATGAGGTTTCGAATTTAAGTCTATATAAATACAAAAAATACTTTTAGAAGAGTTATCATCAATTGGGTTATTTGTAGAAGTTGTATTCCCGTGTGAAGCACAATCTAGGAGTTAATGCATCACACATGTAATCATAATGTAACATTTTTTAAATACTATATAGGGACATTCATGAATTCTTTTTATTAAAAAAAATGCAAAACAATATACTACCTTCAGTTCATAATATAATAACTATATAACTAATTTGGATAGATTAAGGAAGTTAGTTATGCTAGTTACTTATAACAAATATAGTTTGATTTTCCCTAAATGCCTTTTTTTATCATGACTACCCTTGGATTTAAATCCCTTCATGTATGCAATCAATAGGGATATTATAGAAAAATTTATAATTTTGGTAAACAAAGTAGATTGGAGTCATATATTTACGATTAAATCTAAACCCCAAGTAGTTCTTATATTAAGAACTGGAGGGAGTAATAAATAAGCATTTAATAAAGCTCCTTTTATTAAATTAAATATAATGTCTACATGCAATTGGTGGTGGTATATTGTTTCCCCCCGAACACTCTTCCACCACAAATTTAGTCTGCAATTAAGTAAATTAAATATTAATTTTTAAGAAAATATTTATTCATTCAAATAACCAATTTAGGATTAAAATTAATTACCTATATTAGTTCCCACGCTCTATCCTTGATTGGCGCGTCCATCACCCTCTAGTCCTTTTTGTTGATGTGGAAACAGGTCTACTCCTTCGTCAGCAACCATAGGTACTTATTGTACAGCTAGCCCCCTTGTTGGATCCGTTGGTCTATACCATTAACTGGCATGATCACATGTCCCCTCGTCATCATTGAGACATTTATAGCTGTCATCCTGCTAATTGACCTAATCCCGTACTAACTACAAAGTGAAATTTAAAAATAATTATATTATTCAAACTCATATAAAATTTAAATTATAAATTGTAAAGTACAATTTAAAAAAAATCTTACCTACGACTTCTACCAACTGCCCCGTTTGCCACCTTCCACGACGAGGCCGCTCATCTGTTTGGCCATCGGGCACCCCCTCATCCCCCTCCTGAGCATCCCTACCCTCCTCTCCTCCCTCGCCTGAATCATGCTGGGGGAAGACTCTCTAGTCTAAAGAACTCCTCCCTCAAACAGAGACCATATGAGAGCCTTGTGGATCTACTGGTAGGGCTCATAATCATCCACGCTGATGTCTAGCTCTAAATCCCTATCACCAGTATGCTAGCTAGGGGTAGGTTTGTACGACTGATCTATCAGCTCCTTACCACGCTGATGACTCATCTTATTTAAAATGAAAACATGAAAAAATATTAAATAAATCTGAATAAAAAAATCTTCTAATCCATATTACTAATCAATAAAAAATAATCAATATATAAATAAATTCGAATTTACTGAAAAAATTCATAATTCTAGAATCAAAATGTTAAACTTTGCAAAATATTCCTAATCGCAATCCTAATTAACAGATAAAAATATTCCTAGTCAAACAGTACTTTTAAGTCTAACATATTAAAAAAATAAAGTCCAATAGGTATTCCTAGTCCAATTTATATTCCTAATTAACAAAGAAAAATAAAGTCCAACATATTAAAAATATTCCTAGTTAAACATGTATACTTAATACACCTAACTATCTAAACTTCACTAAATAATCAGTTAAATAACACTAAATAAGGATTTATAATTAATATATATTTAAATTAAATAAATAGCTCAACTTTCTAAATAAATAAACTACGTATATAAAATTTCTATTCGTACCTCGAAAGTGGACTAAGATATCGGTCTTCACGCCAACTAAGACTTGTGATCACAATTCGGTAGAGCTTCGCTACTCGTAAACGGTAAAACTTTAAAATGAAGGCGTAGGGGTATTTATAGGTTTCTAAGGCGTGCTTTTTTTTATGTAGCGGTTTGTGCATTTGTAGTGGTTAATTATAACAAACCGCCTCAAATAGCTAACGGTCTCTGACATGTGTCTAAGCATCAGTTTGCATGGGACTTTGCAACGGTCCTAACTACTACAAACATGACAATCATTTTCCTCTAGCACATTTGTAGCGGTTTAAACCGCTAGAAACTCAAGTATGCCAACAGCCGCTCCTCAACTCAGAATTTTGTTGCCTAGCAACCAAACAGTCGCTTGCTGCTTGGAAGTTTATAGTGGTTTTAATTGCTGCAAACTCTTTACGTGTTGTGGCTCGAACATTAGTAGCGGTTTGAACCGCTACAAAAGTGTTCCCGCCTTATGGTGCCATTTTTGTAGCAATTGTAATTGCAACAAATGTCTCTGTAGGCATTGTTTACAGTCAAAGTACTATAAATTGTTAGAGGTTTATAGGCAAAACGCTACAAAATGAGACTTTGCAGAGGTTTGCCCATAACTGCTGCAGGTCTAAGTTTTTTGTAGTGTTTTTGTCCTTTTATAAGACTCTTCTATGGTTTCAATGAGTATTAAATATTTTTTTCCATAAACTCGCATATTTAACAAGGGTAGTGAGAGCGTGCAAAAATTTATATGATATTGAAATGTAGTATAGTTAATAAGGATAATATTAAAAATTATTTTAATTTTATGACAAATTTTATATTTTTACCTGTTATTATTGGTACATGTGAATTAGTTAGAAGTACCTAAGGAGGAGGAGAGGGAGTATATTGGTTCTTAATTGTTGTGGACCTCATTCATTGTGAATAGAAAACAAGGCAAAGCCTTGGGATAAAGAGAAAAAAGATTTAAGTCTAATATCTCTCTCATCAAATCAAATCACAAGTTTCTGGCGCTGAGAAGGAGACTCTTTCACAATCATTTCTTCAAAACTCAGACTATGAGCTGCTTTTGCTGGCAAATCAACACAATAATTTACTTTTCTAATGGCATAGCCATACGATAGCTCCCAATCCCATGACAAGGACTTTGGCGTTTGTGTCCTGTGACCAATGGAGTGTGCACATTAAATATCCACTATAGATATGGGATATGTTGAAGAAATAATGACTTGGTAATTTGAGCATTTTGGTATTTTACGTGGTTAATGAATGAACCATACATTGTTTTAGAAGTTTTTTTTTTTAGTTTTTGAAGTTGTTTTATATATATATACATACAAAATGTTGTCTGAGTGCTTCTTATTTTTCCATATATACTACATACAACTCAGCTCCATCCTTTTGCTGGCATAGCATGCATGATCAAGGCATAGCATAATAAATCAACTTTGTTACAGAAGAAGTTGGTGGAGGGAAGATTGCAATTCATTGTAGACGGCATGCCAACCATTTTGAGAAGGATGAACTTCGTCCCAAAAGATTGATCCTTCTGGTTTCTCACATACATTGAGTTTATGTTTTCCTTCCATGTCCACTTCAATGCTTACACATGGCTCTAAAGGATTCATTAGCCTCTGATGTCCTGAATAATATATATAATAATGTTTTTATAAAGTGAAGGTAGCTAGGAGACATATATATATATATATATATATGGTGAACTTACTTGCACGCCTTGTCAGCATTGAAGTAATGACGGAGATGAAAGCGTTGTAGAGATCAAGTGTTATAAAGACTGATGGTGAGTTCAAGTTCGCGAGGCAATGAAGCAGCTTACGGTTGTGATTTCTGGCAATCACATTTGGAATCTCAGCGCACTTTTTGTACGAAGTGTTCACAGATTGCTGAGGCACACATCCCATTGGCATCATTAACATAATCGCTACTTTCCTCACTCCAAAGCTCTCAATACGTTTCAGATTCAAACACAGTTCCTTTACTAAACCCGACGAAAATGCTCCTACATCCTATATAATAAGGATGAGAAGAAGTATCAAACAACTAAGGAAATTAAAGACGAAACACTGTCATATATATGAATATATATTAAAAAACATACCTTGAGGTTCCTATTTGTTCGAAGAAATGTAGCGTAATCGTTACCACCAGTGTTGAGCAGAGCAACTGAGGATCGAAGGTCGTATTTGGTGTATACATTTTGTTGAATTAGCTTTTGGAAAGAGTGGATTTGGGTGGTAAGGTTTGGTCCATCACTAAATATAGTGTTTAAAATTCCAGTCCCTCCATTCGCATAGTTCATCCCATTTTGGAGTTTTGATTTCGCTACATAATTTCTGTATTTGTATGCTACTGGCGATCTTATACCCAAAAATTTGGCTTCATTATATTTCACGAAATATATTATTAATTAGATGTACAATATATATTTTGTATACTGATGATAATTTATATCCTATTTAATAACTGTGGCTAAATATGTGTAAGAAAGAAGGGAATCAACATTTGCAAGAATAATAAACCCATTTCTCCTTTGATGCATGGATATCAGATCATATATATATATATATAGAGAGAGAGAGAGAGAGATTGAAAAAGGTTACCTATATAATCAGTAAGAATTCGACCATCACTAAACCTGCCAGAAGGTTTGCCGGGAAAAGTCATTCCATAAGGTGGCTTATAGGATCCAGAATGGAGGAAATTGCCAGTGTCAACGTATGAGTCTCCAAAAACAAACAGTTTCATCATATCCCTTTTCTTCTCATCACACCTTGTGGCTTCTGCAATATTAATTAATTTATAAAACCAATTATAATTAATTAACAACTTATTCCTTCTTATGATTACCTGTGAGATTGATGAAGATCAGCATCAGTAGGATCACAAGAGTGAATAGGGGGGATTGAGATTTTGGGATCATATTGGCGTTCATGTTGATTTTTACTTGTTGCAGGAAATTATAGACAAAGTATATATGCTTTTAAAGCCACTATGTTGTGAATTTGTAACATTTATTTTGCTGTTTCATATAGGAGCCATTTATGGTGGAATTATTGCCGCATTAAAATACTTCTTTATTTTCCATAATGGCTATTAAAATGCTTAATTTCCCTTATAACCCTTTTGATATGATCATATCTATGCACAGTTGTCTCATTATTCACCCTTAGTATTCTGGTCCAGAAAATGCCCCTCTATATAGTTAAAATGTTGTAAGCCTGATTTCGGTTTTTTTTATTAAGTAAATTAAATTGTGTTACAATAAGATATGGTGAGATTTTTTTCTTGAATACCGATTATTTGTTAAGATCATAGTTACGCAAATTTCCTTAACTTCAAAATTTTTGTCCAAACTCAAATATGATGAGTTTTCAAATTCTTTTTAATCCATTTTTTTCCATCAATTGGTATTTTAATAAGAAATAAATTTTTGAAAAAAATTATATATATATTCTAAAGATGTTAGATTTTTTCAATGGCCAGGCAGAAACAAAAAACTACCCTAAAGCTAAATGAAAACAAATTGCATCAGAAAGAAATTACGGAGGCTTGCTAAGCGCCACCACCCCTTGCTCAATGCTCAAGGCCGCTTTCACCAAAGCATCTGACACGCCGTTAGCTTCCTTGTTGCACCAATCAATGCTAACTTCCCAATCCTTCTCTAACCAGTCGCTAATTTATGCTAGCAAATCCGACTCTGGGTGAAACTCATCTCATCTAGATGAAAAAGTTTGGACTACCTCCCAATAGTCGGTCTCAACTACCAACTTCCGCCAATACAGCTCCCATGCTCGTTTCAAACCCCAAAGAACCGCCTAAACTTCAGCATTCAGGCTAGATCCCTTGCCAATGTGGAACATGAAGCCATCTATAACACACCCATCATTGTCTTATGTTTCTTTTTCCTCCTCTTTTTATATCTACTTTTTCAAGGGACAAAATTTAGGGAAAAAATTGTTTATATAGTCAAGTTTATAGGTGAATTTATAAGTGCATATTTATATTTTAACAATAAATAATAGCAAAATAACAAATGCCTCTATAAAATTTGATAAATCATAATTTTAATAATTAACAATAGCAAAATAATAAATGTTCATATACCTTACAAATGCTAATTTTAATAACTAGTAATAGCAAAATAGAAGTGCCATAAAAATTTATAAATCCTAATTTATGTTTTAAAAGCTCATAAAAAATCTATAAGTGATCATAAATAAAATTTACAAGTGCACATGTATATTTTAATAATTAACAATAATAAAATAAGAAATATAGCTGAAGAACTTAATGGATATAAAAATGAGGTAAGTTTTGTCCTTTTTCTTATATTCTTACCTTTTCTTTTTTAATTTTAAGTTGATTTCAAATCTTTTTTATGTTTTTTTTAAATAAAGCTAAATTGATTTATTTTTAATGGTAATTTTTATTTCAGTTATTTCCTTTTAGTTTAGTTTCTTTCGGTCTCTCTTTCTATAGTTTACTCAAATTATAGTTAAATAGTTTTTATATTAACGACTAGAGAAATATTACTTAATTATCATATGCTCGTCTAGAGTACAAGATAAAATAGAGACCAAGATAGCTATTTTTCAATTTTCTTTTATTGTCATAAATTTTTGATTTGGAGTACATTATAATAGAGATAAAACCATCCACGATCCAATAACAATATCTATTAGACAGAGAACGTACGATGGCATGATCAAACTTAAGTACAAAAGCTTTAAACTGTCATTTAAGAACTTATAATATGAGGTAGAGAGGTTTAAGATTCACGATGTTTGATGTAAATTGTTTCATCCAGCACCGAATAAAAGGAACAATAATGCAGTTTAGTACAAGGAACTAATAGAAGAAATGTAAAGATCATAATTAAGTCTGCATAACATACAGAGATCTTGAAAGTATTAATTATAATGTGAATTCTATACGTTATGGTGATATGAAATTTCCAAAACAGATTGAAACCTGTTCGGCGCACTCGGATTAATTGTTAATGCATTGAAAGTTGAAACCGTCACTCGGACAACGTCTTCTTGCCTTAAACTCTGCGCTAAATAGGCTTTTTTAATTTCCAAAACAGTTTACTTTACGGACCCTGCCATCAAGACTATATATATATACACGGAGGTGCCATTAGCAATACTGGTATGCTTTTTTTTAGTAAGCATAAATTAAAAATAATGATTAATCCTCTTCATACTGTAAATTTTTTAAATAGATTTTAATGTTAGCTATAAAACTTTTTTTATACACGCCGTTAGACATTGAACCCCTAACTAAATGGTTAAAAAAATTAGTTAAATATCAATTATACTAAACCCTATGTCTAATATTGGTATACTTTCTATTGATGTATTGACCTTAGGATGATGGCACCTTTGACTATTTTCTAAAGCTTGTAATTTTATACTTCGTGTAATATTTTAATTTTTATTCATACTACTTAAGTACTATTAAAATGTGATTTATTAAGTAAATTGATGTTTAGGGTAGATTAAATATATTATTTAAAATTTAGAATCATAAAATTAAGAAAATAAGGGAATAGGATAAGAAATTGAAGCTAGTGTATATTTATTTATGGTGAATTGAATTCCATGAAATTATTTTTATGGTAATATGAAAATATTGGATAACTATTTGAGTACATAGAAAATCAAATGAGGTTTAGTAAGATTATATAGAAATATTAAAAATATGTTTCTCATCTAAGAGATTATAATCACTACTACAAAATAGACTTTCTAAATCTCCTTTTTAAACTGTTTCTCGTAAAAACGGTTTAAAAAATTGATCGGTGATATTTTAATAAATAATGGTAAAATATTTATACATGAAGTACACATGATGTAACATCCCAATTTTTATCCTTATATTTAAGTACAATTAAAAATATTATTTATCAATAATTTAAAAATATTATCTAATTAAATTATTATAGTTTAGTATTTTTATTATTTTCAATAAAATAGGATATATAGATTATCCTACTATTATCTTATTTAAAATTTTATGATTTGATTGTTATTATTAGTTAGAAAATTATTAAAATTTGGGTTGAGATTTAGATATAGCTTTAAATTTTGAATTATTATTATTGTTTTATAAATAGAGTTAAGGTACTGAGTTATTCATCATACTTGATTATTGAGGTGGCTCTTCTCTTTTTAGTCATCTCTCTCAGTCTATTTTTTTATTCCAAAGAAGATAATCACTTTCTATTCGTTGTGTGTGCTAATATGATATTTGTGAGTAATTTGATATATATATATATATATATATATAAAGCTATTGATATTAATATAATTGTATTGAAAAAATATTTATTGATGATTTTTATTGAAAATAGTCTTCTAGGATTTAAAGTTTAATTTAGAAAGTTTGAGTTAAGATTATAAATTTGTTAAGTTTTGATATTGAAATTTAAGAAAGTTATTATTTTGAAAAAAAAATTATTGTGATACTTATTGGTATTATTTATTATCAAGCTATTGAAATTTTGATTAATATGATTATCTTAAAAATTATGCATTGGGGATGGGTGAAGATAAAGTTGTATTTCTACCACATGGTAAAATCTCCATTGGAAATTATGCATTGGGGATGGGTGAAGATAAAGTTTTATTTCTACCACGTGTTAAAATCTCCATTGGAGCTCGATGGTTGGCTTTTGTTCCACCAGTTTATCGAGAGACGTGCCCCACATGTTTATTGAGGGCTATGATACCCCCACCTTTTATCAAGGGGGAATGAACCATGGTCTGGTCAGGTGCTCAGTAAATTTTGGCCTATCCATACCACTTGATCGATTAGCTTTTTGAGTGATCAGTTATCACTAGCATATAGGTTCAGTCGGCGGGAATAAGACAGTTCGATTGGTTTGATGGGAGAAACTTTAGTAGGTTATCTATTTGATTTTATTATGATAATACGTTATTTTTTATATATTATATTTTATGATTTGTCCCACTTAACGCCTCATGAGTACATGTTAGTACTCATGATGAGTAAAACTACTGGTTACTGAGATGTTAGTCTCACCTTATTTTTATTAACATTTTTTAAGTTATATTCTCATCTTAGGACCCCAGAGAAAACTTCAGATGTTTGAATAGAAGTATATTAATTGTATAACCTTCTCCCTTAAAAGTATGTGTAGAATATTTGTATACTGCCATAATAGATTTTATTTTACATACATATATATACTATTATTTTATTTATATTTTAAGAAAAATCTTTTTTATAATTATAGTAGAGTTTCTTTTAGATTTTAGTAAAACTCTTTTCTATCATGGTTAGCTCTTTTAAAATAAATCAAACTCACTTATAATAATATTTTAAATTATATTTAATACAAAATGAGTATAAATAATTAATAATAGTTATATTTTAGAAAAATTTTACAATTTGATACTAGAGTTTAGGTTCTAGATCCTCTTAAATTTTTTGATATATTATGATTTTATTTTATTGTTTAAAAAAAGCAAGAAGTAGAAAAGTTTACGGCTTTTCTACAGTGCATTTTTACTTTTTGTACACATATGTTTTTTCTTTTTCAATTCAGCGTTGAGCATTTTTTTTTCCAAGGATTTATGGGCGGGGATTATTTGTTCAAAAATATAGCTTTCTGTGTTCGCCATTTGTGTTTAAAAAATAAAAACTTTGCGATAACGATTATGGGCCCTTATTTTTATTATTATTTTTCTTTTCCTTTTTCTTATCAATTGCGTTTGGGCCATGTTGTTTTTCTTATCATCATATATTTTTGAAATTGGACTCTCACATATTGGCCCTTGAGTTTTTTTTTAAAAATCTCTATTCTACACAGTAACAAGTGTGGGCCCTATTATGTGTTGGGCTATTTTTTTCTTTCCTTTCTACTTTGTATTTTCATACAATCCTTTTTACTTTTTGTTCCTTCGGCCTTGTGGCTTAAATTGCATTTAACACCATTCTTTTGTTTTGCAACAAGACTTTTATTTGAATTTTGGGCCATTACCTGTTGGGCTTTTATTTTTTTAATATGCATAAGATAATGGAGTCTCCTGATGAGCATAAAGAGCAATGCTTCTTTGTTAACATGATTGAGCATTGTAACAAAAAAAAACATGATTGAGCAAGTAGTGCAAGAAGGAATCAACAAGTCAATTCCCAATAATCGTTATCAACCTTTGTTGTTAGGACTGAAAGAAGTGGAAGAATGAAACATCCTACTTGTATCCCCTTAGAGTACACGTTCAGAAACGTTTAGATGTTCGGAAGCTTTTCTTTGTGCCAAAAATTTAAAAATTTACAAATTGGTCATAGAGTACTGCTCATCGTGCATTTTTCAGATTTGACAGTCTAATTTTAAAAAAATTATAACTAATTCTAGAAAAATCATATAGAGGTGGTTCTAGTATCTATTTAAAACTCTTTCAATACTCTTTAACGTTACGTTTGGTAGTATGAAAGAGTTTTATATGTATCATTTTATTTTTTATTTAAATAAATTGTCTTTTATAAAATAAAATAAAGAATTTTGCTTTCACTCTTCAAATGAAATCACCAATAAGAAATGGAAAAGGATTTGTGAGATATTTATTCATTATTATATACTTAGATATTAATTAGAATAATTAATAAATATTCTGAGTGTAGTCTATAGTCATTTTAAGCTCAGTCTAAAGGTGGATAATTAACTCAGTTAATTAAAGTTAATTTTCTGATAGTAGAAATTAACGTGAAACTTACGATAGTTTTCTGAGTCTCAGAGCTATAACCTAATTTTCTCTACTCACTCTCTGAGGGTTCCCCACTGGTGACGGCAGAATAAAAGTTGTCATAACTATGTCTAATTACCAACTGGAAGAATTCGTTCTCATTTCTTCTAATTATGTTCTCTAATTCACAAGTCTTTGAATTTAGTTTTAGTTCTCCGTCAGATTAACTAAGCTAATAGCAAGAGGTAACTATAAATTTTTAACTGTATCTCATATAAGTTTTATACTTATATATGTTATAATCTAGAGTGATTAAATTATGCATGGGATATTTTTATCTATCAGAATTTTCCCAAATTTGTTTCTGTTCTTTAAATTGAAAAATTCCATGAAGGATTTGCGTATCTTAGCTTTAGCTTCCTATAATCATCAATTACTATATAAGACCGATATCATTGTGTATCATATGAGTATCAAATTTCATTTCAATCTTCAACTGAAATCACCAATAAGAGATGGAAGATGGTTTTCCCAAATTTGTTTTCATTCTTTAAATTGAAAATTTAATAAAGGATTAGAATTTCTTTATTTTCTAATAACCATCAATTACTACATATGATTGTGAAGTCGCATATATAAGGACAAAAGTAGAATACGATTGTGATGCTTATTATAGCAAAATAAGTTACATAGCCACATATTATGGTACAATTAGCCTCTTACTAGATTCAAGTACTATATATATATATATATATATATATATATATAAGTTACATAGCCACATATTATGGTACAATTAGCCTCTTACTAGATTCAAGTACCATATATATATATGGTACTTGAATCTAGTAAGAGGCTAATTGTACCATAATATGCGGCTATGTAACTTATTTTGCTATAATAAGCATCACAATCGTATTCTACTTTTGTCCTTATATATGCGACTTTATATATATATATATATATATATATATATATATATATATATATTCTTTCGCTTCCATTATGTAGACTTTCAGGGTGAGGCCTAAAATTAGTTAGTAGAAAAAGAGAAAAAGATAATGATGCACCATTAAATATAAGATGAAGAGAATCAACTGTCAAATGCGCTAATTGCGAAGGGTCTAGATAAATAAATTTTGATAAATGTGATGACAAATTAAAATTATAAAACTTTATAATATAATTAAAATTAATAGTTAATAAATTTAATAACATATTATAATTATTCTTTTGGTTTATAAATTTTTCTGAATTAATATAATCTTTAGTTCTTTAAATTTGCCCTTATTTTATTTTTTGTTCATCAAATTTTAAACTATAGATTTTTATCTCTCAAATTTTTTTCTGTCTAAAACATTCATGTGAATGTAAAAAACGCCTTTAGAAGAGTTACCTTCAATTGGGCTTAATAATGCTTGAATATGATCTATTCAGATAGTCAAATTAAAAAAAATATTGGTACTTATAATTTAATAAAAATTTGGATCATTTTCCTAATGAGGGAATAAAACCCATGGTTTAAAACTTGAGGGACTAAAATTAAAATTTATACAAACTTAAATGACTAAAGATTATATTAATCTAATTGTTTTTTGATAAATATAAACGTTTAAACAATTCTAATGTTAAATAAGGATATTTTAATCAAAACAAAAGTCTAAATAATTATTATGTTAAACAAGGGTATTTCTGTAATATATATTGTTGGAAATTGTGCCCTAGGGGCTAATCATTGTCTTATAAATATTATTATTTTATGAATTTCTTAATTATGTTATCACATTATTTACATGTTTACTGTGATGACCATCCTTGGATAACTCATGATCTTATCCTAAATGTCCCTGGTCGGTCATCTATGAGGGAGCAGAGATGAATTAAGACCAGTATGACTTTGAAGATATATAGAGATATAAATCAAAGTCATAGGCACATGTAAGAGTACAAGGTGTTGGATCGACCCGATATGAGAGAGCTGCATGGGTTAAGTCATAAGCTTCTCTCATATACAAGTCATGTCACTATACCCTTTGACTTGAGATCATCATGGATTCCTACATGACAAACGCTCAGCTTTGATTTAGTCAAAAGTCACTTTTGACCGAGTGATCATAAAGGCTATATTCGGGTTCAGTGGTTTTTCATGCGGAGGAATGTGAATGGTCAAGATGGAATTTGTCCCTCACATTCGTAGAGAGATATTACTAGGCCCCTCGATGAGTGAGTCTGAGAAATGTATGGTCATACTGTAATGGAAGGGAAGTTCCATTTCTATCGTCAGACTACTCAGGGATCGAGAAAGTAACGGTCAGGAATAGGAGAATGACGTTCACCATGCCTCATCCATGACCGAAATATCGTGTGATAAAAGGGACGTGATATGGTTGTATGAAAGGTAATATCGTTCATCGATCCTCATATGATTTGGGTAGTCGTAATGTCTTGCTAGAGGCCGCTTACGACTTGTAGGTTATTATAGTAACTAGCCCACTGCCAACTTCATATGGGTCTACAGGGTTGCACACAAAATAGCCCAACTCGAGCTGTGATATCCAGATTCACTGAATCTAAGAGATGTCTAGATTCAATGAATAGTCTAGGGTGAATTTATATATTTTATATATATATATAAATTTGTATATTATATATAATATAAGAGATATTTACAAAATTTAATTTATAAGGATAAATTAAATTTCTATCACTTTTGAATTTGAATTTAAATGGATATGATCTATTTGAATTTGAAATTCAAATTGATAAGATATCTCAAATTTGATTTATGAGAATAAATTAAATATAATTTCGTCTTATCTTTATTTTAAATTAAATAAATAGGTGAATTAAATCTGTGAGACGGATTTAATAAAAACCGTATTTATTTAATTAGTTTCTTATTAAATTATACAATATATGATATTGTATTTATTTCAGAATTAATATAAGATTAATTCTGAAATCTGGCTCAATTAGAAGCCCGATAGCATCCTATATATTTGATATTAGGAGCTAGGGTTCTAGACACAACAGAACACACAAGAGAAAAAGGGGTAGGGAGAGTGCAAAAAGGTTTGCAGATAAGAAACTGCCGAAATAGAGACGGTGAGGACGGAATCTTGAGAAAACCCTAGAGGGATAAGAGGCGCTAGTACGTTGTTCGTGGTTGGAACGCTATTCGTGTGGATACCGGTAGAGGAAGCCGATCTGAGTTGTTGACTTCTTGCGAACTAGAAAAGAACACCAGGTACAACGAGGTCGCGACCAGTTGACACATAGGTCGCGACCACATTGGCTTCTGAACGTCAGAAATCCGAAAAGAGACTACAGGTCGCGATTAGTAGCAGAATAGGTCGCGACTAACAACTCCAGAGGTGACAGGTCGCGACTAGTAGCTGAGGAGGTCGCGACTAACAACTCCAGAGGCGACAGGTCGCGACTAGAAGTTGAGTAGGTCGCGACTGAAAGTTCCAGAGGCGAAGAGTCGCGACTAATAGACACTGAGGTCGCGACCACAGCTTGAATACCGAAGGTAACACTTCTTTCTCCTTGACTTAAACACATTTGGTAGATCCTGGCTGGGAATGGAAAAATTTTTAAATTTAATTTCCGCTGCGTGTCTTCTAATTCCCTTCATATATTTGAATTTCAAGATTTATGTAAGTTTAAAAATAGAAGAAAAGCTCTTGTAATTTAGGTAAAATAAATGGATGATTAATGTATTTTGCTCTTTTAAATTTAATATCACCTAAGATCTTGATATAATACATATTTAAATTTCAAGATTTGTGTAAGTTTAAAAATAGAAGAAACGCTCTTGTAATTTAGGTAAAATAAAAGGACGGTTAATGTATTTTACTCTTTTAAATTTAATATCATCTAATATCTTGATAAAAAAATTGTTAGGTTTTTCTAGGTCTCGAGTTCAATTTCTATAAGAGACATCTATATTAGGAGGGACAGTCATGAACTCTAAAATTAGATACATGCTAATAGGATCTAGTAAATATTATAAAAAGATTTAAAATTTAATCCAAAAATGATAAGAAAACAAAATATCTGAACCATCACGTGTGCACAAGATCATCCATCTCTAAAATTCTCCAATACCATACAGAGTGACAAGAAGAATATATCGCATTCGCCAGCAAATGTGGTTCCATAAAGAGATTCTAAATCCATTCATTCCCTTTCATTGTATGGGTGAGATTGATAAAGCAAGAAAAAATAATTAAAATTCCACATGTACTTTTATTCTTTGTAATATTCTTTCTTTACAAAGAAAAGGTTCAAAATATCTGTTTGATTCCAAGAAGATATTTTTTCCTAATTCTTATTTGACTCCAACGAATTACACAATTTTTTAACAAACTAATTGACCCGAATCAATTTGATTATTTGATTACTGAATCTAATAAGTTGGTCATAAATCATATGAAATAATTAGTCTATTTTTAATAAACTTAACAATCTCATCAAATCAAATAAAAATAGAAAGCAAAGAAGTAAATATTATATGTAATTGAATTGAGTTCTATTGTGCAAATAGTTTTAAATATATAGCTACATAATTAATTTCAACAAATCAATTTATATAATATAAAATTTAAAATTTGTAGGTAGTCATGTGACACTCCAAAATTTTAATCTAATTTGTAGTTACATAATTGTGCCAAAGTTTAATGTTTTTGTTGTCATCGTCTATGTGTACTAATGAATGTGACGCTGTACTTTTATTTTTAAAGGTTAAGGGTAGGGAAAATTGAAATTAAGTATTGTGTAAAGAGTACCACGAAATGGTATAACGACTATGAAATTTGATGGGATTTAATATTAATTTTTTTTAATCATGAAAAGACAGAAATGCCCCCAGTATTTTAAAGAAATTTCAAAATTTTCTTCTTTGCTCAGACGGCGAGGGATATGAAGGAGAAGCTTATAGAGGTGAAAGGTATTGATATGGACACTCTGATCAGTCACTAACCCCTTGTCTCCGGTGTTGTAGAAGCTTGTCTCCCACGATTTCCTCGCAAATTCTATCTGGCATCCCAAAGCCTCTTTCTGAGGACGAGCTCGCTGATCCTTGCCGGCGTTGCATAAAAACTGGAAGAGAGAATGAGATCAGGGCTATCGTTGGTCTCACCATTCTTCTTACAATCGTAAATTTGTAATCTGATGTAGGTATTTTTGAAGCTTCGGTCTTTTAAACAATTTAATTTCGATTAATTAAGTTAATTTCGATTATTTGAGCTTCTAAACCTCTGACTACGTTTCTGATTGATACTGGGTATAGGTTTTGTTATTGTCTTTTTCCTTTTTTGATGGGGATTCATGATTCATGGTTGAATAATTAAATGCTTTTAGATTTAGCTATATATGCTATCAAGGTTGTTTGGTGGTGTTGTAGGATGCTATTCTATTTCTCTGGTTATCCTGATAATAAAATAATCACGTGTCCTTGTCATACATATGAAGCTAGCATTCCAGTTTTGGGGTTGGGTATTTCTAGATAATTACAATCATCTATGTTTTGCTCACCAACAGGAGTGATGATGAGGATGATGACTATGGTGGCTATCACTCTAATACATAATCAAGGCATTTTTCTCATGTTAATGACTATGATGACCCTCTTAACATTCATGGGATTGACCATGTCTATGGACCACATGAAATGCATCATTACAGATATAACATTGAGGCAAAAAGTTGGAGTTCTTTAATGCCTGCTTAGAATCTTGATCTAGAAGATGTAGATGGAATTCAAGCACTGTCAAACAAGCTTATGTTGACAGATGTACCACATCTCATTACATGGAGGAAATCACTAATTATGAACCTTTAGATTTTGAGAATAATGGGCTACTATGTCTCCCTCCAAATTCAAGCTGAGCAATGTTGGTTGACTATATATTTTTTGTTGTAAATATATTGCACACTCTCATTTTTATTTTGTAAATAGCTGTAGAAAGTCATGATAGTAATTTTTTGTAACCTTGATCAATCTCTATTTTTTAGATGATAAGGCAAATCTTAATGAAAGTGACTATGTGTGTTATATTGCTTTTATGTTTGATGTAAAGAACTAGTGTAATTGTAAAGTACATATATATGAAGTTATATTCTCACCTGAATAGTATTGGGAACAAATGTTGCTAAATTGTTGGTGGAGTCGTTATTTTCCTACCCAAAGTCCTGTTTTTTTGGTTCATTCAGGTGTTAGGATAGAGTGGCCAGTGCCTTTTGGGTCTCCCAAATTGCTGAGAAAAAAATGTGCCCAAATTGTTATTCATTCACCAGTCTGTTAACATTACTTCATGCTGGTGTTGCTATTTTTCTACCCAGTAGTATGTTTTGGTTCATTACAGGTGTTAGAAAAAAATGCCCCCCAATTGTTATTTTTTTTCGATGGAATTATCATTCATTTTTGCTACAGTTGTTATTTTTTCCCTACAGAGTTATAATTGTTTAAACTAATGTAAATCATTTGTCAATTAGCCAGGAATAAAAGCGCCTAAGTTGTTATTCCTTCACTAGAGTGTTGTCATTCATTCATATTTGAGTTGTTATTTTTCTACCAACGGTTGTTTTGTGTCCCCCATTAATTTGGGAACAAATTCCCTCCAGTTATTATTTTTTCATCCTCTAGTTGTCATTCTTTCATATTTGAGTTGTCATGGCGTGGCTATATGGATAAGAAATAGATAAGTAATATTAATTTGTTGTTAAATTCTCTATGAAACTAATCAATTCAACGTCACACAAGATCAATTAGCTAAAGAACAACATAAAAATGTTATATTATTTTAAATTCTTTGATTACGTGAGTTTTCACTAATTGTCAATTTGGTGACTAAGTACCAGATTCCTAATTACATACTAGAAGTCATTAATTGTCCATCTTCATCTTTACCTTCACGTCCACCTTCTATCTTCACCTTCCTCCTAATTCAAAAAGAAAAAGAAGAAGAGAATATTTTCAAACAATTCATCAATCCTACAGAAAATAATAAGTTATTGTATCAGTAATGATAACTTAATATAACTAATATGATAACTTATATTGCAACATATGATAGCAGTGTCTAAGGCTGTCAAGAATCAGTTCCATGACCACAGGATGGTTACAATTCAATGAATTTCATGCTGATAAATAATTACTTCAAAGTTCAAATGAGAGAACTTTTAATATCGATAGACTTCTCTAATCTTTATATCTATACTCAGTTTCTTCTGCTCAACAGAAACCTCAAATACATAAAAAGTCATGAAACGACGATATTGGACGCTGTGACTACAAAAGGTTCAACAAATTAACGAAAATATTAAGATAAATATGTATAAAATAGTTGACAAATTGGGTCATTTTTGTAACGATTAGGGCCAAGCTTCTAAAACATGAAGTAGGCTTTCATCTTGTCAAGTATGACTCAAACCAATAATATATATCAAAGCTTAGGCATGTAGCAAGTCAGTAAACTATATAAGGTATGGCACTGATATAGATGAAGTAACATGCTGAAAATAGCACTGGAAGATACCCTTTGTATGTTAGAATACCAGTGCACAAGGCATCACACAAAGATGTTAGCAGAATATATCTTAATTAGTACAGCTGTACAAGCACCTGAAGCGGCCAGTAATCCAACAGCATTTTGTGACCAGTGAAATCTGAAGCGAGGTAAGGTTCCTGATGAAGGAGGGGCACCTGCAGGATGCAAAGTCTGTGGCTGGGCTTGTTGCTGAAAATTTTTTGATGGCCTCGGTTAGCTATATGAGAGTATCACAACAAGCAAGGTAAGGAATGTAAATAATGCACGAATCAACTCAGCTCTAAATCAACATATCAATAATAATAATGGTGATTTTACTAGCAGTCTAACTCAAATGAAGGATAGGGGAAAAACAAAACAAGACCCAACTATAACTTCAACATTACACTCCTTCCCTTGATTTACACCAGCTGTCTGCGCACATGGAGATGAATCCTAGAATTACAGTGAAAGCTGATTCATTTTCTGTCAAGCAAAGATGAACGATAAGTTACTTATAGCTAGTTCATTAGATATGTCATTTGAACAATAAGAACAGCAACACTGAAGTAAAAATCAACATTAACAAATACTTGTTGTGATTCCCCACATTGTTGAAATTGTTAACCTCAGAAGATTCATATAATCCTAATTTTGTTCCGAAAGGAGAAACAAAACAGAATTAGAGACTAAGAGTACCTTCAAGAAACTTCAAGAAAATGCCTCCCACCATTGTATGTGGCTTGACTGCAAAGGCAAGGTAAATTATATGATTATGGTAACAACTATGCTTTTTGTATTATCATTGTCAGTAACTTCTCCCTGATCCAAGCCAAAAAATATATATGGAAAAAAACATAAGCATCTTATTCTATAGATTTTTCAAGGTACTGATGAAAGCCAAGGATTTGAATTTTGCACAAGAGTAACTTCAGTTTTATGTACTCTGAAACTCACCCACAATCATCTAGAAGTAAAATAGTCTTTACATCAAGGGGCAAAAAGACACCCAAGGCACTAAGGGAAGGTGACAGAAATTCTCTTGAGATGATGAGGCGATGTGACTTATTTGGTTGCAGGGTTAGCCCATATGGTTTGGTTTTAATTGAATTTTGCAATAACAAAATGTATGTGTCAGAACATGAACTATGACTAGAACATCGTGCAGTTATTTAAAAGTACCGTAAGATTGTTATCCTTTAACAATTCAGTTGCAATTATCTATCAGCTTCTCTCCCCCAGTTCTTTTAGATTTTGTCACGGTCTACATCTTATGCTTGGTTATTTATAGTTTCACTTGCTCCGTTACTTCATTCTCACTATCGACATGTTCTACAATCTACACTTGTTAATACGCACATACAAGTGGTCTCCAGAATAATCAAGCAAACTGTGACAGACGCCAAGCCTCAATCACGATCTTCAGAAGAGTTTGTTAGTTCGTTTAGCAGCAACATCCAACTAAAAACTTCCTTCACAAACGTCTTTACTAAATTTTTTTCACAGTTCTGAAAATGGCGGATGTCATGCACATAGAATTGAAACTCAATACCTTTCTAAACCACAATTTCAACAGTATCTAACACAAAACGCAAAGAGTAACCACAAATAATCAAAGAAACTACTGAGTCATAACAGTGCTTCCAAAGAAGAGAATCAAATTGTACGACGTCATCTAAAAGAAAAACATCTCAATCGAGTATTATGCAACAAATGAACAAGCTCAGAGATCTGAGCAAGTACCAGAGCACTAGAACGCATAAAGAAGCAGATGAAGCTCAAATTTGCACGAACTCGAAGAAGAACAAGAGTGATGACGCAGAGGAGAAGAAGACGAAGTAGATGTGTGGGATCATAGGAAACAGGCTTTTATTTTCGTTAAATTACATAATATCTTTTTATAATTAAAAAAAATTAATCTTAAATCTTATATATATTTTTAAAATCTTTTTATAATTAGATTTTAGATACGATTTTCCCTTTTTATTTTGGAAGTATCACGTCAAGAGCTATTTTAGGATCAATGTCACTCCCAAAATTTTATTAAATTTTATTTTGGTGCAATATCAACCCAATGAATTCCTCCAAACGGTCAATTAACAGTTGACCCACAGTTATACTGATGTGAAGCTTATATAACATCCACCTCACTTGTTTTACCCAGTCAGATTTACAGGTAGGGAAAAAAATTAAAAAAAAAAAAAATTGTTCCTCTCCTGTTCTTCCTTCCTTCCAAACGCCGCCACTTCCACTCCCCATAGCAAAATCTTCATTTTGTGTTTCAGATAAGAGAATCAAAGAGTAACCCCAACCCAATATACCCAAACTTCACTCGCATCATAACATTACCAAAGATTTACAGCCTCGTCCAAACTGAAAGTGAAAATCTATCACCAATAAAGTCATCATAATAGTGAAGTATCATGGGATCTTGAATAACCAGTTGATTGGAACCATTCTCTTCGATGTCGCAACCTAGTCCCTGACCCACTTCGCTCGCTTTGATCTTCCAGTTCAGAATCCTCTGTTGCCGTCGCCGTTGATCTGCAAGTTTGCACTGTTCTTCAAAATAAACTATATGAACCCAGATCCAAATTGTTCTGGGTTGTGCTCTCCGGAGAATGGCGTGGACGATGAAGAGACCGCTGGGTTGTGCTCGTCGGCTTTGAGGGGGAGGAGAGGAAGAAGACCAGGACGACAAATGGTTCAAGGCCGCTGATGCCGATGGGTATTTCTATGTCGATTTTCTGGGAATTTCGTCGAGGGAGATCCATCTCTAGGATTGTGTCCGATTTATGGTTTGTAGAATTTGTATTTTCGAATTTTTTTCTTTTTTGGTTTTGAAATCTGAATTGTGAGGAGCAAGACAAAAAATTGATTAGGAGTATTGGGGTTTTCTCTTTCACTAAGCACCATTAGCAACCCAAATCTTCAGAAAAAAAAAATCTACAATCTAAAGTAGTTGTTGCTCTTCTCTTAAATGGATGCTTTGGTGGTGGGAGAAACTTTTGTTTAAGTAAGAAGGGACGCAAACACAATGAAGAGGAAGACCCCAACTGCACTTAGTTTTTGGAGTTTTTATTTTTATTTTTTAATCATGCAAGAATGACATGGTATAAAAATATCCCATGTGTGGCCTCACACATCAGCATAATTGGGTAAACCTATAGTTGACCATTTGGAAGAGTTAAATTGGGGCAACATAAAATTCTCGAAGTAACATTGTCCCTAAAAAATTGGCGCTATAACTACTGATTTGTATTTTTAAGGCAAAAATGCCCTTTAAACTTTTTTTAATATAAAAGAAAACTATAAAAAGATACTCTGTATTACAATAAGAAAACAAATAGAAATTATTTAAAGGAATCAAATGAAATTCTGGGGCATAGGCATGGAAACAGGCCAGGCCAGGCCAGGCTTTGGCCTTAACAGGCTAGGCCTGTTAAGTAATAATCTGGCCTGAACCTGGCCTGTAGCCTGTTATAGGCTATTTTTTTAGCTTAAGCCTGGCCTGTATAAATATTTGGCCTGGCCTGAAGCCTGTTAAAAAGGCCTGATTTTTTTAACAAAACCCTAACATGCTGCCGCCAACATAAGAAGAAGCAGCAAAGAGTAATTTGAAGAATATTTCCATCACATTTTGGGATTCACCGAAAGGTGGAACAAAATGAAGCAACTTTCAAATAAACCACATCCAATAAGATATCAAATAAGCCAAACAAGTCAGACGCTAAGAGAACCCGAAATAAAGGCAATAGGTAGAGAAACAAAAATAATCAAATAAGCCAAATCCAATAAGATACTCTTTTCAGCTGCAACAAATTTCCATTTCATCAAAACACCCCAGAAAATTGCGACAAAGCTCCGCAGAGAAGCAGTGCGCAGGTGTAGAAGATTGGATGGAGAGGGGAACCAGTACCTGAAGGAACCAGAGAGGCACCAGTGCGCAGATGTTCGTGTCTCCTGTGCTTGTGTTTCTTCCTCCGCAGCTCTTTCTTTGTCTCGCTCTTTCTGGGTAAAATGAAATAGGGTTAAACTTTAGTGTTATTATTTATATAGATTACAAAAGTGGGTATAAACTTATAAAGTAAGAATAAAATTAACAATAAAACATGTTAGCTTAATGGTCTAATTATTGTATTATCTTCCATTGGTTGTGGGTTCGATACTCAAACATAGCACCTCTAAATTAAATATATTTTAACAACAGGCTCAGGCCGCCTGACAGGCCTAACAGGCTTGTTAAGGAGCCTGAGCCTGGTTACTTAAAAAAAATAGGCTATAATATAAGCCTGAGCCTGTTTATTTTTTTAAACAGGCTAAGCCAGGCCAGGCTGTAGGCCCCTGACAGGCCGCCTGGCCTGTTTCCATCCCTACTGGGGCATCACTGAAACACGCTTGGCAAGTATATCAATTCTAGAGTTCTCTCTCATAATCTATTGAAGATCAAATAACTAATCCCATTGAAGCATTACATAACTTTCTAAGATTAAATTCCAATTATCATGAAGATCATTATTTCCTTCCTTAATATACTTATTTGCATCTGAAAAATCATTTCACAAACAAGTACATCTATGATTCCCGTCCTATGCCCTTTTAAGACCATTAAGACATGCCTAAAGTTCCACTATTAAATTATCTCCATTTTGTATATTAAGCATAGAACACTTCAATCAGATTTTTTCTACAATTGTTGATAGTACCTCCACATCATGCCTTACGATCTCTATGAGAATAAACTCCATCAATATTGATAGTCACCCAACCATCCATTTCCAACCGATGAGTGTCCTCCTTTATAATAGAAATACCTCGAATTTGAACTTGATCTATCTGTATCTTGGCTACCCTAAAGGTAAACAGAATGGCTTCGGCCTTTGGTGAAAGTCCAAAAGCACTCGAGTTGTTATTCTCAAAAACTCTCTCCTTGCTTCTTTTCTAAATAAGCTAACAAAAAATGACAAACAATTTTTTTCAAGGTATGAATGTGACATTGTACTTTTGATTATGGGAGCATAACCCCTTTTCTCCCTCTAGTGGTTAACGGTTTACTGCTCTTCTTTGGTCATGTACATATAATGTTACTTCTTACAATCTTAAATATAAAAGTTAGATAAAATTCTATTTTGATCTTAAACATAATACCTCAATCTATTTTGTCTCTTAAAATTATAATTTTCTACCCAAAGTATTCCTATATGATTATATATATTGTGGTTTCTGTTAGACTCCAATGTTTTGATGATAACAATTGAGAAAAAAATTCAAAAAGTATTTTAACTGATAAAGAGCATTTATCGATAAGAGGTTTGATCGATAAAATTTTTGATAAATGGGAAAGAAATTTATGAAGAAAATATATTTTTCAGAAGTACATTTATCGAAGCTCTATTCAATAACCAAAATCATTTTATGGATGAACAAATTACCAATTTTTTAGTGTCTAATTTTACTGGACAATTAAAAGGATGGTGGAATAATTATCTTTCTTTGGAAGATAAGAATACTATATTCTCATCCATTAAAATTGAATCTGATGGAACACCCATTACATATAATGGTGAACCCATTCCTGATTCTGTAAACATCCTTATCTTTACGATAATTAAACATTTTGTTGGAGATCCTTCCATATGGAAAAATCGATCAACTGAACTCTTGTCGAATCTTAAGTCGGAAACTTTGTCTAATTTCAAATGGTATATAGTCCGTAAACATATGGTTGTTTAGATTTTGGCATATTCAAATTTCTAAAATCGATACATATGAAACTGCTTTTACTTTGACATTCGGTCAATATAAGTGGAATGTTTATTGATGAGATCTTCAATGATCATACTAAGTTCATCATTGTTTATATCGATGATATAATCTATAGTCATTCGATAGATCAACATTTTAAACATGTTTCAAAATTTATTAAAATTGCAGAAACAAATAGTTTAATAGTTTCTAAACGTAAAATTAGTTTATTCCAAACTAAAGTTAGGTTTCTTGGTCATTGGATACACCTAAGATCCATAACACCGATTGAATGAGCAATTCAATTTGCCGATAAATTTTCTGATCAAATCATTGACAAAACTCAACTTAAAGATTTTTTGAGATGTTTAAACTATGTTGCGGATTTTATTTCTCATCTTAGCAACTTCATTAAACCGCTTCATCAACGTCTTAAATTAAGTTTGCCTTCGTGGAGTAATCTTCAATCAAACATTGTAAAGTATATCAAATCTTAGGTTAAGGAGCTTCCTTGTCTTAGCCTTCCTGATCCATCTGCTTTCAAAATTGTTGAAATAGATGCCAGTGATATAGGTTATGGTGACATTCTCAAACAATGTATTAAAGACAAAGAAAAAATTATCTCTTTTACATCTAAACATTGGAATAGTGCTAAAAAAATTTATTCCACAATTAAAAAAAGAAATTTTGGCAATTGTTTTATGTATTTCTATATTTCAATCTAATTTGTTAAACCAAATATTTTTATTATGCATTGATTGCAAATTGGCAAAAGATGTTTTGCAAAAAGATGTCAAAAATCTTGCATCCAAATAAATTTTTGCAGATGGCAAGCCATTTTAAGTATCTTTGATTTTGAAATTAAATTTATTAAAGGTACTTCAAACTCCCCTATAGACTTTCTTACCCTTGAGTTTCTAAAAGGTAGGTAGATAAATCTAAGTGTAAACATGCCAAGGAAAAAGAAAGATCATGATGAAAAGAGGGATAATAAACAAAAGAAAATATTTCAAGTCCAAAAGTCAAACAGTCTCTAGTAATGAACTAGGGGCACTCATGCAACAAATTTTGCAACAATGTGGGTCCCAGATAAAAGGATCCTAGAAGCAGAAATCCCAAATAGAGTCATCTACTCCATCTGGATCTTCTATCCAGAAACCTCAAACGGAGTCTTCCACTCCATCTAGATATCAATCCAGAAACCCCAAACTAGAGCTTCTTCAACTAAAAAGACCCTTGCATCATAAACACAAGGTTATGCTTAAAAAAAGCTCCCAGAAACAACCTTCTCATAGAAATTGACCCTTCCTCTAATTCCCTAGAAGGTTATCACTAAATAGGAGTATGATTTGTTAAACCAATCACCGACAATATTGCAGGTTAATAAATCCACTCTTTTAACTCAAAAATAAATGGCTACTACCTCACCCTCAACGGCGCTGGCCATCTAACTTCAAACACAATCAAACATGGGCATGTCTTATTTTCATTAAGAAAATCAGGTCAAAAACATTGTCCAATAGAACCAGAGTTCTACCACAAAAAGCTGAATCAAGTAGCCCTTATTGTTTTCCCTTTTGGATTTAATTTTAGGCCTACAGATTTTAGAAAAATACGAGAATATTATGAGTTGATATTGATTCATTCCAAGTCAGCAGAAATTGACATAAAGACTGACAAAAAGAATAAAGCATTAATAACTTATTCTACCTTTCAAATTCTTCAAGTTCTCACCCCTTCCCAGTGGAGACAAGATTTGAACAAACAAAAATATTTTGGGATCCATATGAACCTGAAAGATATAATTATTAGGACATGGTTTGTACCCAGAATCAACAATTCTTCCCCCAACAATAGTTCAAGCCTTTAAACTTTTTGAACAAAAATTTTACATTAGTGAAGATGCTTTTCCGATTGATCTTCACTATTTTTTAAAATTATCTGTATCATAGGTTATTTCCTAGAGTTACAGGTTCTCTTCAACCCCTGAAGGATCAACAATCCTACCAATATTGAAAAGACTATCTTCTGTCAAATGGTGGGTAAAATTTGAGCTTACTCGGATTAACACAACTGCAGTAGAGAGTTGGTTCAAACATAACCCTCAACACCTCTGTATGACGAAATAGAGCAAGTTCCTAAATCAGAAGTTAAAAGTATAGTCTATTCTAGCATCAACTGCGGATAAGACTAGTTTGATTAACCAACTCAATTCCACGCTGCAAATCCTTCAACAACAGGAGCAAACCTCTTCAACAAGTCCAATAGATTTTGCTTCAACAAATCAACAAGATAATGAAGAAGAGTTTGTTGTAGACATAAATGAAGATTAAACTTGCCGAAGACTTAGGTTCACTTATTCTAGGTTTTTAAGTGTAAAAGTAAAATAGTACTCTTATGAAAATTTAGTGTCATCATGACGTCATCACTGTAACAGTACTGTACAAACAGTGTCATTGTAGTGTCGACAGTACTATACAAATAGTGTTATGATCGGAACTATTCAAACAGTAAACTTCATCTGTCTATTTAAACAAAGCTCCTCTCATTCATTAGGAAGAATTTTAGACACCAGTTCTAAATAGTCCTTAAAGAGAGCAGCATTCCCTTTTTAGACGTTGTTCTAACTTCTCTCTTCTCCTTTCTTCTGTAAGTGTTTATGTTTTAATAAAAAAAATTCAGTTTCAGTTTTTCATTTGCATTATATCCTTACCTCCTCTTATGAACTAAGTTGGCAGGTTTTATCGCCTTCAGTTTATTTCAGAGCATCCCCCTCTGCATACCTGCATAAATTGTCAATTATGTTTTAAGTAGTCAGTCTACTTCTCTGCTTCACTCCCTTCTTCCTTCTCCTTTCTCCTTTCTCCTTTCATCCTTTCCCCTCAGGTATCCCCCTACTTGGTATCAGAGCTAGAAGGTAAAGTAGAGATGTGTTAAATAGATTTAGATCTGTCTTTATGGCATCAAGAATTTTGTTAATAGAAATATGATTTACTGATCTATATTCGATAGCATATTTTATATATAGTTCTTGTTTATCATATATGAGTCCATCCATGGATAACAAGTGCATTGTTCAAACTCCTGATGGGATTATTAAACTATGGTTTGACAGACCTAGAAGATCTTATTTCCAAACTAACAGATCTGACCCTTCAATATATGAAGACTATAGATATATCAAAACAGAATCATCATGGTTATCTTGTTCTTCAATTCTTATATTGTTGTCTATCATATACATGCCGACAACCACAACACCATCGGTAGTTACCCAACCACAAATATCTACCAATATTTTAATACAAAGAATTGATAATTCTTCAAACATTCCCCAAGCAAGCTATACAAGAGAGGAAGACTTAAAATCTATTAAGTCTCCAACCTATTCATTACTTGAAGAAATAAACATTTTAGAAACTATTTTTCAAATTGACAAACCAACTTTACAAAAAAAAATTATTCCTAGAAATATACTCTCCAGAGAGAATGGTTTTTGCAAAACTTCAAAGGATATACTAGAAGAGAAATTCAAGAAAATTTCTACAGATTCCTTGAAAGTATACAAATTAATATCCCATTTTTTGACTAGTTTGATGCTTACGCTTAATCTAAGAAATTTGATTATCCATTTGTTCAAACTATTAATGTTATTAAATAATGGAAAAGTTATGAAGGAGAAAATATTTCATCAGAGTTTCTTTCTCCTAAAACAATGCAGATACCCCAAGTAAGGGATAACAAAGGTAAACATTTACTAGCTGCACCTTTCATATTCAAAAATCTTGAAAAACTTGTTAATTCAACAGATATTAAAAAAAAATGTTGAACAAAATAATTATACCAACTTATATCTCTAACAATTAGGTAATTATTTTGCTCAAACACCATATTCTTCAAATGTTGTTTTAGAACAATCAAAACTAACAATTCAAACTTCACTTTTCAAACCTTTCCAACTCAACCCAGCAATTAAATCCGATTTTCAAGCCAAAAAGAGATATGATTTATTGAGAAAAATTGAACAGCAAATTAGCCAGCTTCAAACTACAATTGTTCCGGAAATACCATAATCGCAATCATCAAAATCCAAACCATTGATGAATTTAGAGGAAATTTCCAAAACAACCTCCCAAATCGAAGAAACAAACTCCTCTGAGTCTCAAATTTTTTTACCCACTTGTTTTAAATGTGGAAAACCATGCTATATTTCTAAATATTGTGCTTTAACTAGAAAACTAAAGAAGATAAGGTGTATTGAGGAACTTCTTCTTGAGCAAATAAATAATCTTTTGATTGAAACTTCTGAATCAGAAACTGAAAGTCATTCTATATACAGGACACAACCAAACATGGACATGCCTTATCGATAAGTTTACTTATCGATAAGAACTTTGATAAATAAATAACAGAGTCAGTCTGAGTCTTTTGTTTTAAAAACTTAATTTCTCGAAGACTTACTCGATAAGGTTGTTTATCAATAAAGCCTTCGATAAATTTGAAAGAGATTCAGAGTATCATATGAAAGGATTTATCAAAGTATTTATCGATAAGATTATTGCTCGATAAAGACTTCAAATAGAAAGCTTTGAGAAAATAGTTTTTAAAATGAATTTGTTAAAGTCTTAATCAATAAATTCAATAAATAAAGAAAATCAAATGGTTTAACTCTGTTTTGAAAAACTTATCAATTTATCGATAAATATCGAGTTTGTTAAGAAAATATATTTTTTAAGACTTAATTTATCAAAATATTATTCGATAAGGGAGTTTATCAAAGAACACTTTGATATATAGAGAAAAATTCAATTTTATCTAATCCTGAAGCACTAATTTGATAAATATTTGATGGTGATTTATTGGTTATAATATTGCTAAGTTGTTTGAATTATCTATTTCTCAAAATGCTTTAAGCAATCTTGCAAGAAGAAGAGAGATTAAACATGAAAGAAGTAAGTCTAACATTGCTCTTCTGATTTTTATCAATAAGCTATTCGATAAACCTATTTATAGAAGAACACTTCAATAAATTGGATATTCTAAAATTTGAAAAAATTTATGATATTTTTTGAAGAGATATTCAATCAGGCTATTTATCGAAGTCCTCTTTGATAAGAGCTCTTTTCAATAAGCACTTCAATAAATGAGAAGAAAATTTAGATTCTAAATTTATTAAAGATTTAACAAATGATTTTTTGTATGATCTTAATAAGCTTGTGACTTGCTAAATGATCTTCTAAATTCTTATTTTTAAATATATTACATGATTTAAGAAAAGATTATAAGTTCAAAGAATGTTTGAAATTCTGTGTGAAAGTTTGAAAGAATGTTCTTCAGGCATTTATTGATAAACTATTCGATAAGCTTATTTGTCAATAAGACTGAAAGTTGTTTTAGAAAAGGACATTTCTCAATACAACTTTTTGATAAGGGTGTTTATCGAATTCCTATTCGATAAATCTAAAACTATTTGAATAAAATTTATTTGAGATTTATCGAAGTCCTTTTCAATAACATACTTTTTCGATAAACACTTCGATAAATTGAAATAATCTTTTCAAACCAGATTTTCACAAAATTTAATTTTTCAATCTAAATCATTTAGAATCAATTGCTATATGCTTAAACTTTTTATATATATCTCTTATGAAGTATATTTTCAGATCATTTGTAGGCTAAAACAAGATTAAAACAAAGAGATTCATTAAATATCAAGATCTGTCAGATTGCATACGTCAGATAAATATTCTCTTATATATATTCTTCAACGGGTATCTAATGGTTTTATGAATAACTCATCTATAAAAGAAGCTAGAGAGAAAAAATGAAGTTGGATGACGTAAGGAAGTAAAAAGGACAAATAAGAGAAAAAGAGAGATGCACTATGATGCACTATGATTATACACAATCTGTTTCATTATAAATGTATCTCTGTTTCATTCTGTATCTCATTCTCTAAATAGAGCATATATTATTAAGAGAGAGAGAAACTTCTTCAGTGTTTACAACAATTTCTCTAGTTGAGAGAGATTTAAAAAATTACATTTTATTTTTGAGATATTCAAGAGTGTAACATTGCAATTTTTTATCCTTATATTTAAATACAATTAAAAATATTATTTATCAATAACTTAAAATATTATCTAATTAAATTATTATAGTTTAATATTTTAATTATTTTGAATAAAATAGGATATATGGATTATCCTACTATTAATATTTTTATTATTTTGAATAAATTATTATAGTTTAATATTTTTATTATGATTTGATTGTTATTATTAGTTAGGGAATTATTAGGATTTTGGTTCAGATTTAGATATAGATTTAAATTTTGAATTATTATTATGGCTTTATAAATAGAGTTAAGGCCCTGAGTTATTTCTCATACTTGATTATTAAGTCAGATCCTCTCTTTTTAGTCAGCTCTCTCAGTTTCTTTTCTATTCCCAAAGAATCTCACCTCTGTTTTCCTCCCAAACATGCCCTTAGTTCAACTCACCTAAAGCTAGATTTACCTGTCAGATCTTTTATGATAATTGGTCATATATTTAGGAGAGATGTAACCACTTTCTACTCGTTGTGTGTGCTAATGTGATATTTGTGAGTGATTATATATATATAACTATTGATTATGATATGATTGTATTCAGAAAACTTTTTTGATTATTTTTTATTGAAAATAGTCTTATGGGACTTAAAGTTTAATTTAGAAAGTTTGAGTTGAGATTATAAATTTGTTATATTTTGATATTGGAATTTGAAGAAAGTTATTATCTTGAAAGAAAAATCCTTTTATTATATTATCAAGCTATTGTGATTTTGATTAATATGATTATTTTAAAAATTATACATTAGGGATGGGTGATGATAGAGTTATTTTTCTATCATGTGGTATAGCCTCCATTGGTGCTCGATTGTTGGCTTTTGTCCCACTAGTTTACTGATGGATGTGTCCTACCTGTTTACAGAGGGGCTACGATACCCCACCTATTTACCGAGGGGGAATAAACCCATGGTTATAAAATGATTTTTTTTAATAGAAAAGGAATAAGATGAGTCAAATTATTTATGATATATAAATTGCTGAATCTTTTATAAATTATATAACTCATGGTCCGGTCATGTGCTCTATAGATTTTGGCATATCCATACCACTTGATCTGTTAGCTTTTTTAGTGGTTAGTTATCACTAGTCCATGGGTTTGGTTGGTGGGAATAAAGTGGTTCAGTTTGATTGATGGGAGGAACTTGTGTGGATTATCCATTTAATTTTATTACGATAATATGTTATTTTCTATATATTGTAATTTGTGATGTCCCACTTGATAACTCATGAGCACATGTTAGTATGCATGATGAGTAGAATTGTTGGTTATTGAGATGTTTATTTCACCCTATTTTTATTAATATTTTTCGGGTGATAGTTTCATCTTAAGACCCCAAGAAAAAACTTTAGAGGCATGATTAAAGCTATATTAATTGTATAGCCTCCCCTTTTGAAGGTATGTGTAGAATACTTGTATATTACTACAGTATGTTTCATTATGCATACTCTAATATTATATTAATTATTTGAATTTTAAAAAAAATCCTTTTTATAACCATAGTAGAGTTTCTTTTAAATTTTAATAAAACTCTTTTTTTACCATGGTTAGCTCTTTTGAAATAAACCAAATTTATTTATAATATTATTTTTAAATTATATTAGATATAGAATATGTCTAAATAATTAATAATAATTATATTTTAGGAGAATTTTATAAAAAGTGTGTCTCTTGAATGGATTATTACCTTACGGGTTGTAAGGGGGAGTGAGAAGGATTCTTACGTTTGATATACTGAGGAGCCAAGAGCCCAGTTAATCTTGGAGGATAGTGGAACTCTCATAGAAGCTTTGAGGACTGGACATAGGCCAAGTAGTTAGGCTGAAATAGTATAAATTGTGTCTGTGCAATATGTTTCCTTCATCTTCCTTCATCGGTGATATCTTTCTAAACTTATTCTTTTAATTTTATTTAAAGTTCTTAAAGTTTTAAAATCATCCAATTCATCCTGTGAACACAGTCATTCTAACAGTTTCTTTCAAACGTTGTTCAAATGCTGATTAAAGAGAATTTTTAGAGAAACTAATACACAATTATTATAAAAAATAAACTTAACTAATTTATTTAATCTACCTAAATTAGTTAAGTAGATCTTATGTTAAGAATAAGAGATATTACTTTTTTTATTAATATTATTTGGTCTTTTCATAAAAAAAATATGGTGGCCACATATATCTTTAGGGCCATATATTTTTTTTTATTGCACACCCGATTTACTGGAGTTTTGCCCGGACTACATTTGGACCCGACCCGCGTCGCGCATCTAGCTATGGTGGGTGAGTCTTCCAACGGAGATTTTCTGCATACGTCAAGGCTCAAACTCAAGACCTTATTTAAATGATACTAAGTCGCTTACCACTCGGACTAACCTAGCTATATATGATTTAAGTGGTGGAATTACATTCAGCCTTTTTCTGCTCATGGGATGAATGGTTAGGTTTGTATCAGCTAAGCCTATGTGGTTGACGAGTTATGTGGGGTCACATGTCCAAAGTTAGAGTCAATCAAGTGATTAATTGTAACCATTGAAAATTGAAACTAATAAAAAAAAGTTAATACTTCATAATAAAATAAATTAATATTTAAATTATTATCAGGAGATATTTCTAAATTTCATACTTTATAATACTTTGAACCTTTTTTTTTTAAGGGTGTGTTTGGATTAGCTTTTGGAGAATAGATTCTAGGCAGAATAGATTCTGGAGAATAGATTTTGAAAGAATAGATTTTGGGAAAAAAGTGATTTTAAAAATTGGAGATGTTTGGATGATTAGTAGCAGAATTGATTTTCTATTGACAATTTACTAAAAAGGACATAAACAAAATTGATAATTACATAAAGTATATATTTTCATTTTATTGATTAAAATATAACACTTACAACCCATTTGTGTTTGAGTATAATAAAAATTAACCCTATTTACTTTATTTTTAATTTTTTCTTGGTATTGAAATAATACTTTCTAATTTAGAATTTATTTAATTTATATTGTCATATAAATAGAGCTTAATTATTTAAATTTTTAGATAATATTAACAATTGGTGATTAATAACACATACTATTATTTTTTAAATATTAACAATTGATTTTTTTTATTATTTATAATTTATAAGAATAATTTAAAAATTGATATAAAAAAAAAAGAGACTCTGTGACTGTGTGTGTTGCGCAGAAAAAAAAGAAAAGAAGAGGAAAGAAAGCAGTGGAGCAGGGCACGTGGGTGTGTGTTATTTTCTAACAGTAACTTTTACCTAAACCTAACAAAAAAGCAGTAGTCATGTGGATTCTCACAAACCATGGTTTTGTGAGACAAAACCATAGTTTTAAAAAAAAATCAATTATGCTCCAAAAATAAGTGTTTGGCTAAAAAATACTAAAACTTTGTAGTAGAATCAATTCTTAAACCTAGAGTCCAAACACACACTAAGTCTTCCAAAATTTATTCTATGAACTCGGATCTTATTTATATTATTTTTTTAAAAAAAATTAAATATAGGTCCCAAATAAAAAAATTAATTATTTACAGGTTTTTGTCACCAAGTAAAAAATTTAACATGGAAATATTAAAGTTTAACATGGAGATGTAAGTGAGAAAATAATCATTTTTTATTTAGGAGTTATTATTTGTAATTATCTTAAAAACTTTTTCATCGACAAAAAGGAGAAATTCGGACGAATTATATTCTTAGAAGCAACACATCCAATGGTCCTTAAAATCCGAAGGGCATTGAGCTGGGAAAGAATCTGAAACACCCCATCAACAGAATCTTATTCCTTTTAGAAAAGAAAAAAAAAAAAGCTTCACGTCTCTTCCATATTTTATTTTGTTTTCCTAATTTCTAAATTTATAATTACAATCAAATTAATATTGCCATTTATATTTGATGATAAATGTCTATAAAAGTACTTTGATGAAAAATGTCTATAAAAATAGGAAAAAAATAATCCTCAAGTCCTTATATTTTATCTTAATTTTTAAATCAGGTTTGTATATTTTATTTTCTTTAAGTCTGGTCCTTATTATTTGATTTGTCAATTTTAATTTATAGATTTTATAAAAAAAAATTTTGGCATATGAGAATGAAAATGGTGTGAAATGAAACAAAATTATTTCTATAAAGTTCATAAAACTCTATAAAATTAAAATTAACATTTTATATATTAAAGAATGGATACCTATAACAGATTAAATTATAAATGTATAATTTAAACAAAACATAGAAGGGCCCAATTTAAAATTGAGGTAACTATAAGATTTGTAGATTAATTTTTTTTCATAAAATTATAAATTTGGTGGAAGCTGCTGTAAGTGGCATGTGTGACATTACAATATCATAATTCATAATATGTATAACCCATGCTAGTTTATTAAAATTATTTTATTCTTAATAAAAATTTAATTAAAGAGTTGATATTTATTTTTAACGTAAAAATTATTATTTATATTTATTATTTTTTAAAAATTATTCCTAATAATATTTTCTTTTGATTCCTTCAACAATAATTATATACAAAAATAAAATAATTTAATAATCACCCATGTATCTTATAAAAAAAATCGTGGGGCAGAGAAATTCATTAATCTCATATGTAGAGAAATTCTATTATTTTTATTTTTTAACAAAATAATTTAAAGCATTTTTCAATCTATTAACTAGCATTTCGTGACAGTAAAAAATCATTTTGAATTTATTTAAAAATCAATTTAAAAAAAAACACTCGATAAACTAGCATCAAACATATAAGAGGATCATTACCTAAACTTTTTGAATTAGTAAATCTAAACAATAATGAGCATTAGACTGTATAATATGGTACTCTTTTAATTTTAAATATAGGTTTTATATATTTAATAAAATTAAAATAATTAGTTAAATTAGTTATTATAATATATTTTTAAAAAAATATTTTAATAATATTTCTTAATTCTTTTCTACATTTTTTATTTAATTATTATTAAAAAATATTAATAAGAATAATTTAAAAAATAGTTTATAAATTTAAAAAATATATATTATATTTAAATTAATATTAACTCTCTGATTATGTCATATATTTAAAAATAAAAAAATATATTTTATTTATGAACAAAGAGATTTGTTTTTCTATATGTATATCCTATTTTAAACCTAGAATATTATGTTTATAGACATAGTCAACAACTAATTGTCCCAAGCTTTATTGGATTATCATCTTTTAGTTTTATTATCTGTAAAATTTTATTATATATACATATATATACATACATACATATATATATATATATATAAGTTTATCAAGCTGTTCAGGGTGTCTTTGATCTAATAGAAATGGAGGAGAAATTTTAGTAAGTTCAATTTCAAAAGTTTAGAGAAATGTGTTTAATAGTTTTAATTAATTTTTTTTTATACTTTTATGAAAATTTTAAAATCTGACCCGTCTATTTATTTTAAATTAAGCTCATTAAAGTTTTTCTCCCCTGCTGCTCTCCTCCTTTTCCTTCATGCCGAACTGACATAATCCCTTATTTTCTTAGAAAAAACAAAGATAGAAAAAGAATTTATGAATTTTAAGGAAGACAGATTGTGCATCTGTCGTTTACAAATTCATGTATAGAGTTATAAATACTATTATGAGAGTTACAAATATCATTATAGGAGTTACAAATACTATTGGCAGAATTACAAATACCATTATGGAAGTTATAAATATTATTAGTAGAGTTGTAAATACTATTAGTAAAGTTGTAAATATAATTATAAGAGTTGCAAATACTATTGACAGAGTTGCAAAAAGTGTAATTTCGTCTTTTGTCTCAAATTTATAAAGGACTGTTTTCAACTCTGCCAATAGTATTTGTAACTCCTATAATAGTATTTACAACTTTGCACAGAAATTTATAAATGATAAATTGGGTCTCCTGCCCAATCTATCTCTTTTAAAATTCAAAAACCCTTTTTATCTTTTTAAAATGCAAAATATTTTTAATTATCTTTTTTCCTATTTCTTTTCCACTCGTGGTTGCCCTCATTGGCTCCCGCTCTGCATTGGCCCTTATAGCTTACCTTGGAGCCGCTTATTTTTTTTTTTAAAATACTACATGAATTTTAAAATTTAAAATCAATTAGTTTATTATAATTTTTAAGCTCTTTAATATTTATTACTCCTATAAACAACATATTTTTATAAAAATTCTTAATTTAAGGTTTTGAAATTTAAATAATATTTTTTTAGGATTTTCCCTTTCTCTTATACTTTCATTTCATTTGAAATTTTATATAATTTAGTCATAAATTAATTTAATATAATATCTCTTTATTTAAAAAATAATTAAATAAAGGATTTTTTTTTTTTAAAAAACAGTGTTGGACGATGTATCTAAAGTTATATGCCTTTGACTTTATATTATATAATCCCATGACCTTTCGTTCTCATTAGCAGCTCATCGTCCCCAAGTACCGCCATCGATCCGGCGATATCTATCTTTTCAGGTACTGGTCAGCTAAGAAATGGTAGGTAATTCTACAAACTACACTAATTTCTTCGGTTCGATCATGGAGTTTGCTAATTGTCAATATCTGTTTGTATTTATGTATTTATGCATCTATATGGCTGTGTCTTGTAAACCGTTGCATTCGGGATAAAATAATAATAATAATAATAATATCTTGCAAAGAGTGGGATAGTATTAAATTAGAGGGAGGGAAAGTTACAGTTGCAAAATATGATTATGCTGAATTAGTTTTCATCTTAATTTGTTGTTTGGAGTTGGTTTCTTTCTCATTTCTTTTTGAGTTTGTGGTTTCAATTCGTTATTAATAGGAGGGAGAAAAGCAAAAGCTTATTGGCGCTTCTTTTGTCCGTCTGTCTGTTTGTGCTTCGTATTGAACTTGAATGCTTGCTGTGCTCTATTCTTCCTTTTCTGGGTTCAATTTTGTCCTGATTTCTGTTTTTTTTTTCCTGGAAGGAGCTCAAATTAACTGTTATCCCCAATTTCAGATAATGAAGAACCAATGATTATAGCAAATGCACTCGATCAATCACCAATCAATAAATATAAGCGCTGGCAATGGTGGTCTTTGGTGTCAGTTAACATAACTTTTCTCATAGTGGGGCAATCTGTTGCCGTTCTTCTTGGAAGATTCTATTATGATCAAGGTGGAAATAGCAAGTGGATGGCTACTTTGGTCCAAACTGCTGCTTTCCCATTTCTGTTTCTTCCATTGTTTTTAATTCCTTCACCTCAGGAGGCTTCTAACTCTTTTCGTCCTTCTATCAAAATTCTCACCATGATCTACATTGTTCTTGGAGTCGTAATAGCTGCTGACAATATGTTGTATTCTACTGGACTCCTATACCTCGCTGCTTCAACATATTCACTTATTTGTGCGTCCCAGTTAGCTTTTAATGCTGTTTTCTCTTATTTTATCAATAGTCAGAAATTCAATGCCCTGATCATCAACTCTACAGTAGTCCTCTCTTTATCTGCTGCACTTCTTGCTATTAATGATGAGTCAGAAGGACCAGCTGGTGTTTCCCATGGAAAATACATTATTGGTTTCCTTTGTACCCTTGGAGCCTCAGCATTGTACTCATTGTTGCTTTCCCTCATGCAACTCTCCTTTCAGAAGGTTCTGAAAAAGGAAACATTTTCTGTTGTTTTAGAAATGCAAATCTATACTTCGCTTGTTGCCACTTGTGCTTCCATTGTGGGGCTATTTGCAAGTGGGGAGTGGAGAACTTTGCATGATGAAATGGAGGGGTTTGGTAAGGGAAGAGTGGCTTATGTGATGACTTTGGTTTGGACGGCAGTAGCTTGGCAGGTTTGTTCTGTTGGAGTTGTTGGTCTGATTTTCATGGTGTCTTCTCTGTTCTCCAATGTTATCAGTACTCTTTCTTTGGCTGTTACTCCTATTGCATCTGTGATAGTGTTTCATGACAAGATGAATGGTGTGAAGATAATTGCTATGCTTATGGCTCTATGGGGTTTTGCTACTTATATCTATCAGAATTATCTTGATGACTCTAGGCATAGAAGAAGACAAGGTGCTATTGATAAATCAAACGGTGATACTTCATGCTGAGAGCACTGTTATTTTGCTTGGGGACTTAAGACCCCTTTTACCAATTCCCCTTTTGTCATTGTATTTATGTAGAGCAACAAATGATTTTACTTTTTGTTTTTCATCTGTCTTTAGTTTTGGTAGACAGAGGGAAACTTTTAAAAGAACTATGTTAAATGAAGGGGTTTGGGAGGCGCAGGAAAATGCTAATATCATGTGGAAGGAAATGGCTGACAAGGTACAAACGGTTGCTAAAGTAATTTTGGGAGAAGCTAAAGGTTTTGGTCGACGAGATAAGGAGACTTGGTGGTGGAACGAAGACGTACAAGAGAAAGTTAAGAACAAGAGAGACTGTTTCAAGGCTATACACTTATGTGATAATACTGAAAATTGGGAAAAATATCGTTTAGCTAAGAAGGAAACGAAGAAGGCGGTGAGTGTAGCTCGTTCTAAAGCTTTTGAGGAATTTTATAAGGAGTTAGGGACAAAGTCGGGAGAACGAAAGATTTATAAGATTGCAAGAGACAGGGAAAGGAAATCGAGGGATTTGGATCAAGTACGATGTATTAAAGATGAAGAAGGCAAGGTTTTGGTTGCAGATGGTGATATTAAAGAACGGTGGGAGACTTATTTTTACAAATTGTTTAATGACGAGGGAGGAGGGTCGAGTTATGAGTTAGGAGATTTAACACGAGAAGTTGAACCAAATTTGGCATTTTACCGTAGGATCCGTGTTGGCGAGGTTAAAGAGGCGCTTAAGAAAATGGAAAATAATAAAGCGGTTGGACCTGACGGGATTCCTATTGAAGTTTGGAAGTGTTTAGGCGAAACGGGGGTGGTGTGGCTTGCTAAACTTTTTAATGTGATTTTAAGTTCTAAGAAAATGCCTGATGATTGGAGGAAAAGTACTTTAGTTCCTATCTATAAAAATAAAGGGGATATTCAAAATTGTGCAAATTATAGAGGGATAAAGCTTATGAGTCACACTATGAAGTTATGGGAAAAGGTAATTGAACACAGGTTGAGATTAGAGACTGATATTACGGAGAATCAGTGTGGTTTCATGCCAGGTAGGTCTACAATGGAGGAGATTTATTTATTAAGGGGGTTAATGGAAAAGTATCGGACCAAAAGAAGAGACTTGCATTTGGTCTTCATTGATTTAGAAAAAGCGTATGATCGAGTGTCAAGGGAGGTGCTTTGGAAAGCTTTGGAAAAGAAAGGTGTACGGATAACATATATCAAAGCAATAAAAGATATGTATGAAGGGGTAACTACTACTGTAAGAACGTCTGGGGGAGAAACAAAGGATTTTCCCATAAAGATTGGTCTACATCAGGGATCATCTTTGAGTCCTTATTTATTTAATCTGGTAGTGGATGTTCTAACTAAGCCTATTCAAGACGAAATCCCTAAGTGCATGCTTTTTGCGGACGATATAGTTCTTATGGCGGAGTCAAGAGAAGAGATCAATTTTAAACTTGAGTTATGGAGAAGTACTTTAGAGTCGAAGGGTTTTCGTCTGAGTAGAAGTAAGACTGAATACATGCATTGTAATTTTTCTAAGAGGCAAGTTAGAAGTAATTTGGAGGTCAGATTAGGAGATCAAGTTATTCCACAAATAGATAAGTTCAAATATTTAGGATCAATTATACAGAAAGATGGTGAAATTTTGGAGGATGTTAATCATAGAATCCAGGCTGGGTGGTTTAAATGGAGAAAGGCTACTGGGGTTATATGTGATCGGAAAGTACCAGATAAATTAAAAGGAAAGTTTTATCGTACTGCTATAAGACCAGCAATGCTTTATGGAAGTGAATGTTGGGCTTTAAAAGGACAACAAGAGCATAAAGTTGGGGTAGCCGAAATGAGGATGTTGAGATGGATGTGTGGGCATACAAGAAAAGATAAGATTCGTAATGAACAAATACGGGGAAGAGTTGGAGTGGCACCTATTGCGGAGAAAATAGTGGAGAACCGTCTTAGGTGGTTTGGACACGTACAAAGAAGGCCAAGGGATGCGCCGGTGAGGAGGGTGGATCAAATAGTATGGAGTCCGGTTAAAAGGAGTAGAGGAAGGCCAAAGAGAACGCTCAACGAGGTCATTGAGCGGGATCTCCTGGTCAATAACCTATCCAAGGATTTAGTTTTTGACAGAGCACAATGGCGTCGTATGATCCATGTAGCCGACCCCATTTAATGGGAAAAGGCTTTGTTGTTGTTGTTGTTTAGTTTTGGTAGAACTTGTGAGAGCTAGTATAGTTATGTCCACATTGTGGCTACCAATTTTTGGCTGATAAAAGTCCTAATAAAAGCAGAGAATTGTCAGGTTCTTATGTGGGCACCATATTGTTCCCCATCTGATCTTCAAGTATGGGCATCACTATATTCTTTACAAGTTCTTGATAATCATTGGAAGTTTCAGGATTTGAGTAATTTATTTTTAGCTGAGGAACCCCTCCGGTTATTTTTTATGACTTTCCTGGAAAGTTGCGATTTCACCTGTTTCAATATATACGTATGTGTGTGTGTGTGTGTTTTGGTCTTGATGAAGTATTTGCAACTGGGAGAACTATGTGCTTGTGCTTTTATTACAAACTAATAGGCTTACAGCTACTAAGATTGGCCGTTAATTAAATATAATTATATATATATATATATATAAAAATCCTAAAGGAAGCTGAAATGTTCACAAACCATGAATAGATGGGTTTCCTCCCAGGCCCCATGTTGCTCTACGATTTCTCTATTTATTTGACCTTTTTTTATTATTCCAATGCTTCTCTTTCCTGTCTGGTCAAAATTCAGATTCATTTACTATTATTAAATCAGGACACGAACCATGAATTGGAAATCTAATTTTCTGAATCTTAAATCGAAAAGTAGAGTGAATCGTAAGATTCATGATCAATTATTAAGGATGACATATATATAATTTTCACATAAAAAAAGTCTAAAGTTTATAGATACTAATAGTTAGCATAAAGCGTAAACATTAAATCAAGTCAAGATTCAAGTTATATAGTGAAATAGAGAAGCCGTAAAGTCGTGAACGTGAAAGAGAGAAAGCAAGGCAATAAAAAAATAGGGTTTTGATTTGGATAAGCTGATATATTAAAAGGGGATTGTATTTTCAGCAGGTTCCTACCAAAAAAAGAAAGAAATAATAAAAATGGAGTTTTTTTTTTTGTTTTTTTGCAGGAATCGCTCAATCCGCCAGAATCGCAGGATTCCGGTTTGAATCGTGGATTCAGGGCCCGATTCAGGTCATAAAAGATACACTGAGAGATTCGAATCTCCCATGCGATATTTGTATCGGTGCGATTCACAAATGGTAAGATTACGATAACAATTCAATATGAATCCTGCCAGAGACTCTTTTGGAAGTTTTCTCTCAACTTTGCCTTCCTGTTCTTCTTTCATGATCAGAGAATAGTGTATTTCTGTATAACTTGGTTCTTTGCTCCACCACTGCCTGAACTTCCTCTACACCCTCCAAGTTCTGAAAACCACTGCGGTATGTTGCAGTTACTATGATCCGAAGAGATTTGAAAACATTAGATAAGCTGAATGGGTACTTAAATCTGCATTCATTCTACTTTTCTTTTTAAAAAGAAATCTGCAATTGTCATAGGATCTGAGATTGGAAGTTTAGTTTCAGTGATCCAGGTGACAGTGAACATGGAAGAAGCTCAGGTTTTATCCGGAAGGATTTTTATACTTTTGATGTTCCCTCCTCTTGCATTTATGGTTTTGGTGTTAGATCTTCAAATCATGAAGGACCTTTGAAACTGGTTGTTTCTTTTCTAGCTTTGCTGTAATGCTAGAATGCATATCATTCTTGGTATCTGCAATTTTGCATATGTAAACTTTTCGTTGACAGTTCTCAATTCCAGCCATTTTCTCTGTTTTTGGCAGGGCAAAAGAAGAAATGGGAAGTTCTCATTCCTGAATGTAAGTGAGAATATTTGATTTGAAAGCTGTTATTCATATTTCAACTTAAAGCCATGTGCTTTTATACAACTAGTCTTTTGCATCAATTTTCTAATTGTCTCAAATAAGAAACATTATATAAGAGCTAAAAAATTAATTTAGATAAATTTAAAAGTTAGTTATATTACTTATTTATGATAAATATGATTTGTTTTTTTTAAAATATTATATTTCATAACTATCCTTAGATAAAAACTCTTGAATGTGTTAAATTAATAAGAATATTTTGGGGAGAAAATTATTAGTTTAAGAGATAAAGTAGATTAAGGTCTTATATTTAAAGTTAAATATAATCTCATAACTAACTCTTATATTAATGACTGAAAGAAGGAAATGGAGTACATGTCATTAAGGATACAAAAAGAACAGTAATTTTTATCGTTTGCAATTTTCCAAACTGAGTAGTTTTCAAATATGTGAAATGTTGTGACATATGGTCAGGAATGATATATCGCTTATGACGGGGAAAAGAAAGAGAATCTAGTGCCTGTGTGGTTTACCTAAAAACATGGGTTTTAAAAGAAATTTTGACTTAAATTTTATTTAGAAAAATTTTAAAACAAACAGTTATATTTGTCTATAAGGGCTTTTGGACCAAACCATAATTTTGGATAAGCTACTGAGAATAGCTTCTGAAACAGTAAAATAGTTTATAAATTATTTAATTACTATTTTATCCCTATTTTCTAAAAATCTCCCTCTTCTCGATCCGCCTTCTCTCTCTATTGGTTATTCTTGGTGTCGCGTCTAGTTTCCTCGTTGATGTCTATCGTTGCATCTGTGACTCTGTGTTGCTTCTTCTCTTTGGAGAAAGAAGACGTCGACGATAGAGGAAGAAGGAGTGGAGTGAGAAGACGCCAATGATGTCGACTAGATCTAGAACATATCACCTCTGCCAATGTTGTCGTTGAAGGTCATTGCTTCACCTGAGAGCCCGAGGGATGGAGGAGGGAAGAAGAGGAAGAACATGAACAGTCCGCAAAAAAAAAATTCACTGGTCAAAAGAAGAGGGGAAGAAGAAAGAAGAAAGATGAAATATACGAGTGAACAGTTGCAGACTTTTTTTAATCTCATATCTTTTTTGGTAATTTACTAATCATAAAAATTTTTCTAATAATAACAATCCAAATATTTATTTTTTTAGAACTACTTTTTTTTCATAAGTCCTTATCCAAAAGTTATTCAGAAACTTTTTTTTTCATAATTTTTTTTCTCAAAAGTCTATCCAACCAAGCCCTTACATATACTTAGCCTCAATTCAACCTTTAATGACAGATAGCCAATAGGCCATGATAAATAAAAAAATGGAAATTAATAAAAACCTTGATAGCCAAAATTTTCTTATTGATTAGTACAAGGGTAAAAATACTTCAGGTAATTAGTTAGGGCCTACATTTATTCTAGTTTAGCTTAGCCTATTTAAAAATAAGAGTAAGTTCAAGTCTATCTATTCCGTCTAACAAGTTATACTTAGGCTTTTTGCGAAATTTATTAAATTGGTCAAGCTGGCTCAAGTCTATTGTAAATTTATAGGGTTAATATAATATATTTTTTCTTAAATTTGCATAAATTTTAATTTTAGTCCCTCAAATTTTAAATTATAGATTTTGATCATTTAAAGATAAAATAATCTAAATTTTTATTAAATTACAAAAATTAATATTTTAGAAGGAAATAAATTTAAGACACTAAAACTTATAGTTTAAAATTTGAGAGATTAAAATCAAAATATTACAAAACTTTAAGGATAAGATATTATATTCATTTCAACTTTAATTATAAGAGACGACTTTTTTAATAAATTTAGAAAATTAAATAAATTATTTACTTATGATCAAATCTAACATGAATTCATATTATATACTCTTCAATCTATTTAAATTAATCAATTAACTCTTATATTAGTTATAATTAACTGATATATTTTACTTTCTAGATCTATCTAAATAAATTAATTAACTTTTATAATTAGGATTGAAAGTAGTATCAACTAAATTTATAATATCATTTTATTTTTAATAAATTTTCATTTCACTACCGTAATCCTTAATCCCCTCCCAGTCTCACCCCCCTCACATCTTAATATTGCCTCGCTCCTAGTCTTCGCCTCCTCTAGGGTGTTTGGTTGGAAGGGTGAGAAGGGAAAATGATCCCTATCCCTCCAAATTAACCTAGAGCAGGTAAAACGGGCTCAGCCCTACAAGAAAACGAGGTGGGCTCGAGCTGGTTAAAAGCAGCACGTTTAGTGGCGGGCTACAGAGCCCACCTCGAATCAGCCCACTACAAAAACAAGCTAGCCCGTATTTTTTTTTATAATTATCAATACGTCATCGTCGCAGCGCCAGCGGAAGAACTGAAGAAGGGAAAATTTTTTTTCTTCACTTTCACTCTTCAGACTCCACTCCAGTGCCTTAGCAGCCACGATGCGTTTCTTCTTCTTGTGTTCTTCTTCTACACTCCTTCACTCTTCCGTGCCCTAGCCGCGTCGTCGGCGTCGCTCATAAGTCACGAGCTCACGGCTAGCCTTGAGGTCACAGACTCATCTCTCAGTCGATCAGTGACTCACAGCCTTACCCTCTACTCTGGCTAGTCATCGCCGCGTCGTCTTCGTCTCACTCTTGTGCCAGTTGCCGTGCGCCATCGCCTGATCTAAAATTGACGTCGCGAAGGTTTGAAATCGACGTCTTCTGCTCTCTAATATCTCTGTTTTCTTCTCAATCTGTGTTTTTTGTCTTCTTGGATTCTTGTATGCTTTTTGGAATTGATGTTACAGATGCTTGTTATTTGTTAATAGCAGTAATATCAGTTTGGGGATCAATGTCTACAATATCTTGCTTACCTGATATTATTATGAACACTGATGGACACTGATACTTGGACACTGATGGGCATTCTGAGTAGAGTTTGTGAATTTGACTACCATATTTGTTTGACTGCCTGATTTGCCACCTAGACACAAGTGTCTTACTTTAATTTGTCATGAATTTAGTCACTGGTATGAATTGAAATTGAATGACGAGGGGGATAAATTGAGGCTTATGTCTCACTTAGTGTTCCTGCTCTTGTTGTACTTGTACAGATGCTTTTTGGAATTGATACTAGTTATTAGTTGGAACTTGGAATTAATGCTTTTGCTGACTATAACTAGAGATGTTTTATGGAATTGATGTTATGGATACTTGTTTGATTTTAATTTTTGCAGTAATTTGTATAAATTTAAGATGGATTCGGGTAACATTGTTACTGGACTTGGGGAGCATAAAAGAAAGAGTGCTGATGATGCAAGCATGGAACTGGAAAATCAATCTGTACAAGCTGACCCCTCTGTTTCTGTAGACGCGAATTTAAGTAAGAAAACAAAGAAAAATACCTCTGATGTTTGGAACTACTTTACTAAAATTGGTAAAGTAGATGGAAAAGAAAAAGCTGAATGTGAAGGGTGTAAAAAATCGTATAGTGTTGGAGGTAAAGATTATGGGACTTCACATCTTCGACATCATATAAATATTTATGCAGTAATCCCTAAATATAAAGATGTGGTTGCCATGATATTAGACCATGTAGGGAATGTTAGAGCTAGGAAACTTGATTAGAACAAAGTTCGAGATTTGCTAGCTTATTATATCATCAGACATGATGTTCCATATTCTTTTGTTGAGTGGGAGGCATTTAGAGATTTTTGTTCATATTTAAATCCTTACTATAAGCCCATTACTAGAAAAACTGTTACGGTTGATGTTATGAATTTCTATCTTAAAGCAAAAGAGAACTTAAAACTTTAGTTAGCGAGGAGTCCTGGTAGAGTATGTTTAACTGCGGATTGTTGGACTTCTTTGGCTACTGAATGATATCTTTGTTTGACAACACACTTTATTGATGAGAAATGGAATCTCAATAGCAATATATTAGCATTTGCTAGGATGAAGCCTCCACATTCTGGTATTGAATTGCCAAATAAGGCACATGATATCATTACAGACTGGGGTATTCAAGGAAAAATATTTTCTATTACTTTGGATAATGCCTCAGTAAATGACAGTATGCAAACTTTGCTGAGAGATAGATTGAATTTATGTAATGGTTTGATATGTAATGGGGAGTTCTTCCATGTGAGATGTTGTGCCCATATCTTAAACCTCATAGTGCAAGAAGGGTTGACAGTAGCGAGTTCTGCTGTGCAAAAGATTAGGAGTAGTATTACATACGTGAAGCACTCGGATTCCAGGTTGACAAACTTTAAGAAGTGTGTTCAATAGGTTGGGGGCATTGATAGTTCAATTGGGTTGAGATTAGATGTCCCCACTAGATGGAATTCGACACATTTAATGCTCCAAAGTGCAATCAGATATCGTCGTGCTTTTGTAAACTTATCCTTACATGACAGCAATTATAGACATTGCCTTTCACCTGAAGAGTAGACTAGAGCAGAAGTGATGTGCTCATTCTTGAAGCCATTTGCAGTTATTACAAATTTGATTTCTAGGTCATCTTATCCGACCGCTAACATGTATTTTATGCAAATCTCCAAAATTGAGACACTACTAAAACAATATATGGAAAGTGATGATCTTTTGACTCAAGATATGGCTGAGAGGATGCTTCGAAAGTTTGATAAATATTAGGGTGATTGTAGTGTCATTCTTGCATTAGCAAATATTCTTGACCCATGGATGAAGTTTGAGGTTGTAAAGTTTTCTTATGCAAAACTTGATCCCATAAATTATGAAGAGAAGATTGAACACATTAGGAGAAAGTTATACTATGTGTTCAATAAATATAAAAGCATAGGATCATCTTCATCATCCTCAGTCCCCTGTATCAGAGGTGAATCAAGCTCTAATGTCAATGTGGCAACAACAATATCTTTCCCACAAACTGCTATTGAGTCCTCTATATATGATGAAAACAACTACTTGGATGCTTTTAAAGTAAGTTTGAGATATTTAATGTTAGTTCTTAATTTATATAATAATCATCTTATCGATGTTAACATTTAATTTATATGATGTAGGATTTTTTTGAAACGAAGAATAAAGATACTGAGGTGTTTCAAAAGTCTGAACTAGACATTTATTTAGAAGAAGCAACACTTGATCCTAGATTTTCTGTCAAATTTAATTTGTTGAGTTACTGGATGACTAATGCGGCTCAATTTCCTTGTCTTTCAAAGATGGCCTGTGACATACTATCTATTCCAATCACTACAGTTGCAAGTGAATCAGCTTTTAGTATTGGTTCACGAGTTCTTACAAAGTATCGTAGTTGTCTTCTTCCAGAGAATGTTGGAGCTATTATTTGCACTCGCAATTGGATACTGGGTTATTCATGGGGTGATAATTTAATTATATTTTTCCCATTTTATATTTTTCTTTTATATATTAATTCAATCATATTAACTCTATTTTAAAATGTTGTGTGATGTGTTTTGTGACAGATGAGACTAAGGAGAGGAAGTTGCTGCTAATTATAGTGTTGATGATACTGTTACAGTTTCAGATGTTGCTTCAAATACTCCAAATATCGCAGACTAGCTTGAATGATTGTGTGATGTTTTTAACATTAATTTAGATTGTGATGGATTCTTGTAGTATTTAGTAGATTGTGATGGATTATTGTAATATTTAGTTACAAATTATCTTTTTTTAATAAAAGGTGGCGCCAGCCTGCCACCTGAAGGGGAGGGCTTGGGCTGACGAAAAGCCAGCCTATTTTCAGGCGGGCAGCGGAGCCCGCCCCCTCTTTATGACGAGCTAGATACGGGCTAGTCCGTTTTAGGCGGGTCAGCCCGTATTCCCACCTCTAAATTAACCCAATTGTCCCCTCCCTTTCCCTTATTTTAATTCCCTCCAAATTGGGGGGGGGTTGGAGGGGCTAATATTTCTAACTACTTTACCCTCAGATCTGAGTTCCCTGCATTTTCTTTCCTTTCTTGTCTTTCTCAACAACGTCGCCGGAGAGAATGAAGAGGAGGTGGCGAGTTTCTTCATCAGCTTGGCAAAACTCATCAGCAGCGAGATGGTGACTGAGATGGTCGACGAAAATGGGTTGAGAAAAATGAAAATGGAGAAGGTGATGAAGGAGAGAGAGAAGGGGATAGTGGTGGTGATAAAAGAGGATGATGAGGGAAATCAGAGAAGTTGAAACCTTAAAGGTGGGTTTAGGGGAGGGTGTGGAGGATAGATTAGAAATAGTGATGGTGAAGTGAGGGTGCAGTGGGGATTTTTTTTTGTTAACTTTGCAGTGGGGGTGAAAGGGGAGAACGTTTTCTTTTCCTGAAAATGAGGGAATTTCCTAAGGATGTGAGAGAGATGAGTTTTTTTATTTCCTTTTTAATTTGATAAGAATGAGGTTGTTAGTTTTATTTTTTTAAAATATATTTATTATATGATTAAAAATAAAATTTATTATTCTATCAGTTTTTATACATATGTTAACATATCGTTGTGATGATAATGAATTTTTTATAAATTGTGCAATTTGATAAATAAGTATAAACTAATTTATATAATGTAGAAGTAAAAAAAATATACCTTGGCACAAAAAAATAATAATTAAAGGATCATTAAAAAATCCTCACCTCTCTTCTCTTCTAATCCAACCAAACAAGCAAGCTAACATACAAACCTCCCATTGACGTCTTTTCCCTCCCATCCCTCTCCATCTATCAAACCAAACACAAAAGTCGCATATATATCAGCCCCTCCCGTTCTTGCTCCTCCGTCATCCGCCTCTACACCCTTACTTGGTTGAGTTCGCCGTCGCATCTGACATCTCTCCTTCACTTCTATCTTTGCTTCTTCACATCGCTTCTCCACTCTCTTAACGGTCGATGCTCTCACCCTCACTTGAGCAAGAATTCCACACTTTGGTAAGACGATTCGAAGCTCAAACTTTGTGGAAACCCTAACCCCCTTTGCATTACAGGAATTAATAGCCCAAGTTATAGATTTCCCCACTAACCAGATTGAGGGTGATGTTATAGGTTTTATTTTTAACACTCTTGTTTTGGTTACTGATAATAAACATTTCCCTGTGAGATAACGAACTCTGATAAAAAAAACTAGAAAGTAAAAAAACAAAGAATTTATTTTCTTGCATTATTCTACGAGCATGAGAGGCAAGTGTAGAAGCTGAAGAGCAAATAATGGTTTTCTTGTTTTAATTGTGATAGGTAGAATTGGAATAATGGGCATTTTAGTAATATGTGATTAAATTTTTCTTACCTCTCAAAAAACAAAAAGACCCTTCCGAAGGGAGAGAGGTGGAGATGAGAGCATCAGAAGAAAAATAATTATTAAGTGTTATGAATATTAGAATATAGATGTCCATCTACATCTCCCTCTTCCTTTTCAACTTCCACTAGGTCATTACTCCTCCATTAATCACTAGACTCTTCCTCTTCAACTTCCCATGTAAGACTATGCCTATAAATATGGTATGTCATTTGTATTTATATTTTCTCTCATTTGTAAAGAAAGTAAAAGAATACAACATACTTCTCTCATTTTCTTGTCTTTATATTTTCTCTCCTCCTAATCTTATTGATAGTTTTACAATACGTTATCAGCACGCCTGCTCTGGAAATTGATATTATTGTAAGATCTATTATTGGTAGGTGAGTTTCTATATTACTTTCATGTTGAATTATAGTTCATGTTTGATTATTTTCTAGTTACTAAATTTTCTTAATCTCAATCTCTATTTATCTTTTGTTACATTTTATAATAGTATCATCATGTCGAATCTTACAAAACTTGAGTTTGTAGCTCTTGATATTACTGGAAAGAACTATCTATCCTGGATACTAGATGCAGAAATCCATCTAGATGCCATGGGTTTAGGAGACACTATTAAGGATGTCAATCAGTAATCTAATAAAGACAAAGACAAAGACAAAGCCACGATCTTTCTTCGCCACCACCTGGATGAAGGACTAAAAACTGAGTATTTAACTGTTAAAGACCCACTTGTTCTTTGGAATAACCTAAAAGAAAGGTATGACTAACAGAAAACTGTGATTCTTCCAAAAGCTCGTTATGACTGGATGCATTTATGTTTGCAAAATTTTAAATCAGTCAGTAAATATAATTTTGCACTATTTAGAATTAGTTCTCAACTGAAACTATATGGAGAGAACATTACTGATGATGACATGTTAGAAAGAACATTATTCACATTTCATGCATTCAATGTGCTATTGCAGTAACAATATAGTGAAAAAGGTTTCAAAAATTATTCTGAACTGATTTCTCACCTTTTGGTGGTTGAACAAAATAATGAGCTTCTAATGAGGAATTATGAATCCCGTCTAACTGGCTCTACAGCATTCCCAGAAGTGAATGTAGTAACAAATGAGTCATCCTGTGGTCGGGGACGTAGACGTGGATGCAGTCGTGGCCATGGGCGAGGCCGTGGTCGACGTGGTTGTGGTCGTGGTTCCCAATCGAGGTGGACAAATAATGATGATAACCATAAAAAGGAAACTAATGGGAATAATAATTATATTGAAAATTTATGTCATCGTTGTGATGGTAAAGGTCATTGGGCTAGTACTTGTCGTACACTAGGATATTTGGTTGAACTATACCAAGAATCGCTCAAAAGGAAAAATAAGAATAAAGGCAAAGAGCCAAAGATAGAAATAAATTTTGCTGGGGAAGAAAACGATTCTGATTATGGCAATATGGATATCACTCATTTGGATGTTGCTGATTTCTTTACTGATCTTAATGGAAGAATTGATCACCTAATTGGTGATGGGAGTGTCCAAAAAATAAGCTAAACTTTTATGATTATGTGTGTTTTCTTTTTGCTACAATGAATTTTATACTTCTCTCAATACAAAAAAATTCTACTTACTATGAAGTTATTTCTCTCAATAACTAAAATTATGAGTATTTCTTTTCATTAATTCTTTTTATAATTCTTTTTATTTGCTATATTCCTGTTAATGAAGAATAACACTCATTGATATTAATAAAGAAGATTTGTGTCTCGTTGATAGTGCAACAACTCATACAATATTCATAAATGCAAAATATTTTTCGTTTTTGGTGATGCGAGAAACCAATGTCCAGACCATATCTGAAAGTATAAAGATAATTTAGGGGTTTGGAAGAGCTAATATATTTTACTTGGAGGAATACAATTATACATTGATAGTGCATTTTATTCCTCTAAATCTAATAGGAATTTGTTGAGTTTCAAAGATATCCGTAGAAATGGATACCATATTGAAACAACAAATAAAGAAAACCAGGAATATCTTGTTATAACATATATGATTTCTGGTAAAAAATGCACACTGGAAAAATTCTCTGCTCTTTCCTCTGGCATGTACTACATATTTATTAATACAATTGAAACACATGCTATTGCAAATCAGAAGTTTGCAAGTGAGAATAAATTTAATATTTGGCATGACCGGTTAGGCCATCCTGGGACAATATTGATGTGAAAAATAATTGAGAATTCATGTGGACATTCATTGAAAAGACAATTAATTCCACAATCCTATATTTTCTCATGTGTTGCATGTTCTGAAGGGAAACTAATTATTAGACTATCATCGGTAAAAATAGAGAGTGAGTCTCTCACATTTCTAGAACGTATACAGGGAAATATTTGTGGGCCGATACACCCACCATGTGGACCATTTAGATATTTTATGGCTCTAATTTATGCATCGACAAGGTGGTCGCATGTTTGCTTATTATCTTCTTGTAACCTGGTGTTTGCGAGATTACTTGCTCAACTAATTAGATTGAGAGCACATTTTCCAGATTATCCCATTAAAAATATACATCTAGATAATGCCGGTGAATTTACATCATAAGCTTTTAATGAGTATTGTATATCTTTGGGGATCGATGTTGAACATACTATAGCACATGTTCATACACAAAATGGATTTGCAGAATCATTAATTAAACGTTTGCAGTTGATTGCAAGACAATTTCTTATGAAATCGAATCTCCCAATATCTACTTGGGAACATGCAATTTTGCATGCAGCGATGTTAATTCGTATCAAGCCAACTAGTTATCTCAAGGCCTCCCCTTGACAAATGGTTTTTGGTCAGGAACCAAATATTTCTCATCTAAGAATTTTTTGATGTGCTATATATGTTCCGATTGCTGCACCATAACGCACTAAAATGGGTCCTCAAAGAAGGATATGAATATATGTTGGATATAAATCTCCTTCTATAATAAAATATTTAGAGCCAATAACAGGAGATTTATTTACAGCTCGATTGACTGATTGTCATTTTGACGAATCAAATTTTCTAACATTAGGAGGAGAAAATAAGTAGTTGGAAAATAAAGTTAGTTGGAATGAATTATCATTGTCTTATCTTGATCCTCATACAAAATAATGTGAGCTAGAAATTCAAAAGATAATTCATTTATAGAGTCTAGCTAATCAATTACCAGATACATTCATTGACCCCAAGAAAGTGACCAAGTTACATGTTCCAGCTGCGAATGCTCCTATTAGAATTGATGTCCTTATTAGACAATCTACTGATATAAATGAATCAAAAGCATGCTTGAAGTGTGGCAGGCCCATCGGTTCCAAAGATAAAAATTCTCAGAAAAGAAAAGGAGCTACAAATATAGATGACCAGGTCGAGAATATCCAAGAAAATTTAATGACTCTAGAAGAGTCATTTGACAACACTAATATCTCAATTTCGAGAGAAACTCATGTACCTGAAATATATGAAAATAATGAGATCTTAATAAATTATGTTATCAATGGAATACGATGGGATCGGGATGAAGTCAATGTTAATGATATTTTTGCATATAATGTAGTGCTTGATGTAATAAATGATTATGAGGATCATGAACCAAGATCCATTAGTGAATGCAAACAAAGAGATGATTGGCTAAAATGGAAAGACGCAATTGAGGCAAAATTAAAATCATTAGAAAAATGAAAAGTGTTTTTCCCTGTTGTTCTTACACCTGAAGATATAAAATCAGTTGGATATAAATGGGTTTTTGTGAGAAAACGAAATGAAAATGGTGAAGTAGTAAGATATAAAGCACGACTTTTTGACAAGAATTTACACAAAAACCTGGTATTGATTTTGTAGAAACATACTCACCAGTGGTGGATGCAACTACTTTTCAATATCCAATTAGTCTGGCAGTAAATAAAGGCCTCGATTTACGTCTAATGGATTTTATTACAGCCTATTTGTATGGCTCACTTGACAATGACATTTATATGAGTCTCCCTGACGGATTTGAGTTGTCGAAAACATATAATTCAAGTTCTCGAGAACAATACTCAATTAAGTTAAATAAGTTTTTATATGGATTGAAGCAATCAGGGCGCATGTGGTACAATCGACTTAGTGAATATCTATTGAAAGAAGGATATAAGAATGATCAGATATGTCCATGCATTTTTATAAAAAGATCTAGAAATGAATTTGCTATAATTGCTATTTATGTCGATGACATAAATATCATTGAAACTCCTGAAAAGATTTCTAAAGCAGTGAATTGTTTAAAAAAAGAGTTTGAAATGAAGGACCTGGGAAAAACAAAATTTTTCCTTGGACTACAAATTGAACATCTGAAAAATAGGATCTTCGTGGGTCAAGAAACTTACACGAGAAAAGTCTTAAAACGTTTCTATATGGATAAATCGAATCCATTATGCACTCCGATGATTGTAAGATCTCTGGAGAAAGATAAAGATCCCTTTAGACCTCAAGAAGGTGATGAAGAACTACTTAGCCCAGAAATACCTTATCTTAGTGCAATTGGTGCGCTTATTGCCAGATATATCATTTGTTGTTAACTTACTAGCAAGATATAGTTCTTCACCAACACGAAGACATTGGAATGGGGTTAAGCACATTCTTCGTTACTTGAAGGGTACTATAGATATAGGATTATTTTATTCGAAGGAACACAAGACTGACTTTGTCGGCTATGCTGATGCTGGATTTTAATCTGAACCACATATTGGTATATTGCAAACAGGCTATTTGTTCACGTGTAATGGTACAACTATTTTATGGCGATCAATGAAACAAACCATATCAGCCACATCATCTAATCATGCAGAAATACTAGTTATACATGAAGCAAGTCGAGAATGTGTATGGTTAAGATTGATAATACATATATACGTACTACCTGTGGATTGTCATATAGTAAAATGATCCCAACAGTCCTATATGAAGATAATACTGTTTGTATTACCCAACTAAAAGAATGATATATCAAAGGAGACAGGATAAAACTATTTCTCCAAAATTCTTTTTCACACATGATCTTCAAAAGAATAGTGAGATTAATATCCAGCAAATCTGTTCTAAAAAAAATCTAGCAAATTTGTTCACCTCGTCACTTGTGGCAACAGTATTTGAGAAGCTCATACATGATATGGGACTTCGCAGATTCAGAGATATCAATTGACGTTGTAAAAAGGTGGAGTCGATACATGCTGTACTCTTTTTCCCTTGACTGAAGTTTTGTCCCACTGGGTTTTCCTAACAAAGTTTTTAATAAGGTAGCGCTGTAAGTGTACCAATTAATTATGTAGTCTTTTTCTTTTACTAGATTTTTATCTCATAGGATTTTTCCTATTTGAAGTTTTTTAATGAGGCACATTATTAAAATAATAGACATCCAATAGGAAGTGTTATGAATATTAGAATATAGATATCCATCTCCATCTCCATCTCCCTCTTCCTCTTCAACTTTCACTAGGTCATTACTCCTCTATTAATCACTAGACTCTTCCTTTTCAACTTCTCATGTAAGATTATGCCTATAAATAAGGCATGTCATTTGTGCCTATAAATATTATAATATAGATGTCCATCTCCATCTCCATCTCCATCTCCATCTCCCTCTTCCTCTTCAACTTCCACTAGATCATTACTCCTCTATTAATCACTAGACTCTTCCTTTTCAACTTCCCATGTAAGACTATGCCTATAAATAAGGCATGTCATTTGTGTTGTAAAGAAAGTAAAAAAAAATACAAGATACTTCTCTCATTTTCTTGTCTTTATATTTTCTCTCATCCTAATCTTATTGCTAGTTTTACAATATTAAGAAAATTTTTTAAACTAAACACATTTATTCTTACCCAATCTTCCTCTTCTCTCTAAAAACTCTTCAACTAATACCTACAATTAATAGAGAGAGAGAATTAAAAAATAATTAAAATATTTTTTAAAAAATATATATATCATATATTTGAATGATAGGAGGAGTAATTAATTGTATACTTAAATCAATCATCAATCAATAAGCGTAGGTATAAGGAGAGATCAGAGGTCTAAGAAGGCAGAATACTAGTTAGAAGGAAGGGCAGTGAGAAGAAATCGAAGAAGAAAGCTCTCGGCAGAGGTAAACATGAATACTGATTCGATTTTAGATTACTCTCTCTCTCTCTCTCTCTCTCTCTCTCTCTCTGTTCAGTTTTGTTTATGCTGTTTATAACATAAGCATTTCTATGGAATATTTGCTTCTTCTCAAATTTTTTTCAAAAGAACACTTTATTGCCTTGGCTCTGCTGATGGTTCGAAAAAGTTTTGAAATGGATGTAAACAACAAGAATCCCTTCCGAAGTTTTAAAAACTATCAAGAAGAAGAAGAAAATACCTATTTCAAAATAAAAAGCAGAATCTAGTGTTTTTTCTTTTTTTGCTGTGATAAGAAGTTGGAGCGTTTCAATGTTCTCCCGTTAGCAATAGTTTCACATTGCAACTATCACCGTCTCTTTGTACAGCGTCTTCTTCAATCTCCTCCCTCGTTTTGGCGCCTATGTTCAAATCTTCAGCCCAGAGAGAATATTACCTCAATCATAATCAACTATCAACTATTAATAAAGTACATTAGAAATAATAGGTCTCAAATTTAAACTTAGAAATGTGGCAACTGATAGGGTCATTCTAAATAGATCTTAACTTAGCCTAATCCAAATTTAGATCGGTCAAGTCTTCAAATTAGAAAAGACAGGCGTATATGTACCCAAAAAAAAAAAGACAGGCCTATTTGTACCAAAAAGAAAAGAAAAGAAAAGACAGGCCTGTCATACTGTGCAGAAAAAACTATCTACAATAAAATGGGCCGGGGATTTTTATTTATCAACGGGTTAGTCCGAATAATAAGCAACTCGGTATCGTTTGAATAAAATCTCGAGTTCAAGTCTTGGTGTATGTGGAAAATTCTTGTCACTCAAGCCATAGCGAGGTACGCGACGCGGGTCGAATCCGGATATAGTCGGGACAAAACTCCGGTAAACCGGATAGACAACTAAAAAAAACTTTATTTTTATTTTATCAAAGATAACAAAATATTTATTATTAACTTGTACTATTAAAATCTTATAATATTATTTACGTTTATCTCAATCAATACTTTTAATTCTTTAACTTAATTATAAATCACTTTTATTTTTAAAAAATTTTAAACCTTATAAAAATAATTAATTAATAATCCTATTAACTAATTTTATAATATTTTAAATTTTTAACTATAATATTAATTTATAATAATTATTTAATTATAACCTATTTTATACTCCCTTTCGCACAGGCAAAAATCTCTACCTATTATGGTAAAAGAAGTAAACAGATGCTATTGGAAAAAACGAATAGTAAGAGGGAATATCGTTATTTAGGTAGCATAACCAACATATCATAATCGTGCTAAAAGAAATATACAAACCTTTCATTTGAAAAAAAATAAATATATAAAGCTAAAAGGAAAAAAAATAAAGGAAAAGACAAGAAACAACTATATGAATTTAGAAATGATAATTAGGCATGTGAATATCTAAAAGGACAGATTGGGTAGGAGGTACAATCTGTTATTTGTAAATTTGGATGAAAGAACTAAATGACCCTTGGAAGCATTTGAAGAACAAGCTGTAAAAGGAAAATCAGAATAGAACGAAGCGGGAGAAAAAGTAGGAGAATGAAGCGGGAGATTAGGTTCCACTTGTTATCGAACATTGCTCCGAAAATAGAATTCCGACTGGCGTTAGCAAGGGTACTAGCTATCATTTCAAATACTCTGCCACTAAAGTTGAATTTCACCCTATCTGAACAAATTCCCATGATTGGGTTTGCTGAAGAAAACAAACAAAGCCAAAACAAAAAAGAAGCAATCGAATGGGAGTTGTCAGGAAACAAATTCCTAGAATAGAGGATGTGAATGAATGATTGATTCTAGAAAAATAGCAAAAAAATGTGGGAAAGTTGGATTAAAGCAAACTAGTGGAAGAAACAAGTAATAAAAATGAATTAGGAAGAGAATAAAAATTTAGAGATTGAAGAAAGGTTTTTAAATTTGAGAGATTTGGTGAAGAGGGGGAAAGAGAGATTGAGTTTCAAAAACTAAAGAATTGGCATAGTTTGATGACTGACCATCTTCTCTCTCTGAAATACTCTGTTTTTCTACGTCATTGTTGAAGTCGCAAATCACATTGTTGAAACTGCAAATCCCATTACAAGAGTTGTAAATCCCATTAGTAATATGTTATAATTTCAGTTGTAAACGTCATTGCAGGAGTTACAAATGTCATTATAAGAGTTGCAAATCCCATTAGCAATAGGTTGTAATTTCAGTTGTAAATATCATTGTTGAAATTGTAAATCCTATTGTGGAAGTTGCAAATCCTATTATAGGAGTTATAAATCTCATTAGCAATATGTTACAATTTCAGTTGTAAATATCATTGTAGAAGTTACAAATCTCATTGTTCAAGTTGCAAATCACATTAAACGTGTTACAAATGTCATTACAGGAATTGCAAATCCCATTAGCAATATGTTGCAATTTCAGTTGTAAATATCATTGCAAGAGTTGCAAATCCCATTGTTCAAGTTGTAAATCTTATTAGACGAGTTGCAAATGCCATTACCGGAGTTGCAAATCCTATTAGTAATAGGTTACAATTTTAGTTGTAAATGTCATTGCGCGAGTTGCAAATCTCATTATTCAAGTTGCAAATCCTATTAGACGAGTTACAAATGTCATTGTTAAAGTTACAAATTCCATTGTTGAAGTTGTAAATCCCATTACTCGAGTTGTAAATCTCATTAACAAAATATGATTTCAATCAAGTATTTTTGTGAATGTTCTTCTCGAATTAACCTTATATCAAATAGAAGACCTGTAGAATATACTACCTACTACATAATTTCATTCAATGACATTGACCACTTTACTTATGGCATTTGCAATTGACTACTCTTTTTGTAAATTGTTGTCATGGGTCAGGATGATCTTTTGTAAATAGCATAAGTAAAGTGTTCAATGTCATTGAATGAATTTGTACAGTAAGTTGTGACTATTTATGAGTTGCAATTTCATAGTTGTAAATGTCTTTGCAAAAGTTGTTAATCTCATTGCTGAAGTTGCAAATTCTATTGCAGGAGTTGCAAATACCATTGTATGAGTTACAAACTCGAAAGTAATATCTTGCAATTTAACTTGTGAATGTCTTAGGAAAAGTTACAAATGTCATTGCAGAAGTTGCAAATCCTATTGCAGGAGTGGTAAATACCATTGTAGGAGTTGCAAACCCGAAAGTAATATCTTACAATTTCACTTGTAAATATCCTAGGGAAAGTTGCAAATCCCATTGTTAAACATAGTCATTACAAAATGTGGTCATAGTCATAGTCATTACAAAGTTTAATATTACAAAAGTTGAATACTGAAAAGTGATTACCTAAATTTGAACATTAGTTGGTCAATAGTTGAATATTACAAAAAATTCAATATAATATACATTAGCTTCATATACCCTATAAGGTGTGGGATCATAAACCCCATAAATGACCCCAGTTGCTGATGCTTTTTTTTACAATTTTTAAGCCCTAATCTTCCTCCCAATACTAAACGCAAAGTGAGCTTTGATAGTGGAAAGGCGTGTCAGCTTTACTTTTCTTGTATTAAATGCTGCTCTTTTGCATTGCCGACTGCTTCTTTTTCTTTCTTTGTGTAGACCTTTTAACTTCATGTTTAATCTAATGTTGTGATGGAGTGTCAATAACTCCCATCTTGTCTCTAAGATACCAAAATCTTGCATGATGTAATAGTTTTGTAAAGCAATCAACAATATGTAATTCTGTTCGCCCATATTGAATAGAAAAGTAGTTTTGACAAAATCTGATTATGAACATAATGAACATCAGTTTCAATATGCAGAATATCATCATATGAGGGAGAACAATGTGAAAAAACTAGAATTTGATTCTGTTCACAATATTCATCACCCCAATCACTTTGAACAGTTTTGATCTTTACATCAAATTAATTTTCAGTCATATTCTTGAAATGAACAAAGGCATTTAATGCTGCATCTTTAGTTTTTAAAGAGTATGTCCATATAAATCGGCTGAAGTCATCAAGAAAACTGATATAGTATTTATGACCATTGTTAAAAGTAATAGGTGAAGGTCCCCACAAGCTAGTATGTATTAATTCAAGATTCTTGCTTGTATGAGATTGAGACAAGGGAAAAGGTAATTTGTGTGATTTGTCAAGTTTATAAGATTCATAAAACTGAGATTATTTACTAGATTTTGCAGAAACCTTACATTCATGTAAAACCTTTTGCAATACGTGACTACTAGGATGACCAAGTATTCTATGCCAAGATTCTAGAACTGAAAGAAAAGCTTCAGATTTACATTTCTTTTCTAACTCAGACTGACTTGAACCAAAAATAAAATAACTACCAGTAGGTCTTTTTAAAGGTAAGACATCATTTTCAACTCTATAAAGTCTATGACTAGGTATTCCTTACAGCAGCAACTTACGGGTTCCCTTGTCCTTTACAAAACAACCATGTGAGTGTATTTCAACAAATATGCCATGATTATCATTGGTCAGCTTGTAAGTACTGATTAAATTATTTTAAATTTGAGGAATAACAAGAATGAAACATCCTTCCTTTCATATGTCTTAGGGACCATTCAGTAGCATTTAGAACCACTTTCAAGATCATTGAAGTCCAATTCCCCAATCTGGAATTTTACTCTTATCGAGTACTGTTCACTTGAAAATTTCAGATGAGTGACCTGACTTCGAAAAATCATAACTAATTCTAAAAAAATAAAAATGAAGTGGTTCCAATTGCTAAATGGAGATAACTCAATTATCTTTCAGGGAAAAATTGTTGGAAATTGTGCCCTAGGGGCCAATCATTGTATCATGTTATCATATTATTTGCATGTTTACTATGATGACAATCCTTGGATAACTAGTGATTTTGTCCTAAATGTCCCTGGTCGGTCATCTATGCGGGAGCAGAGATGAAATAAGACTAGTATGAATTTGAAGATATATAGAGATATAAATCAAAGTCATAAGCACATGTAAGAGTACAGGGTGTTGGACCGACCCGCAATGAGAGAGCTGCATGGGTCAAGTCATAAGCTTCTCTCATATACAAGCCATGTCACTATGCCCTTTGACCTGAGATCATCATGGATTCCTACATGACAAACGCTCAGCTTTGACCTAGTCAAAAGTCACTTTTGACCGAGTGATCATAAAGGCTATGCTCGGGCTTAGTGGTTTTTCATGCGGAGGAATGTGAATGGTCAAGATGGAATTTGTCCCTCACATTCGTAGAGAGATATTACTGGGCCCCTCGATGAGTGAGTTTGAGAAATGTATGGCCATACTGGAATGGAAGGGTAGTTCCATTTCTATATTCAGACTACTCAGGGATCGAGAAAGTAACGGTCAGGAATAGGAGGATGACGTTCTCCATGCCTCATCCTTGACCGAAATATCATGTGACAAAAGGGACGTGATATGGTTGTATGAAAGGTTACATCGTTTATCGATCCTCATATGTTTTGGGTAGTCGTAATGCCTTGCTAGAGACCGCTTACGACTTGTGGGTCAGTATAGTAACTGGGCCACTGCCAACTTTATATGGGCCTACAGGGTCGCACACAAAACAGCCCAATGCGAGCTATGATGTCCAGATTCATTGAATCTAAGAGATGTCTAAATTCAATGAATAATCTAGGGTGGATATATATTATATATATATATATATAAATTAGTTTATATATATATTATATAAATAATATAAGAGATATTTGTAAGATTTAATTTATAAGGATAAATTAAATCTCTATCATTTTTTAATTTGAATTTAAATGGATATGATCTATTTGAATTTGAAATTCAAATTGATAAGATATCTCAAATTTGATTTATGAGAATAAATCAAATATAATTCTGTCTTATCTTTATTTTAAATTAAATAAATAGGTGAATTAAATCTGTGGGACGGATTTAATATAAACCATATTTATTTAATCAGTTTCTTATTAAATTATGCAATATATGATATTGTATTAATTCAGAATTAATATAAGATTAATTCTGAAGCCCGGCCCTATTAGAAGCCCGATAGCTTCCTATATATTTGACATTAGGAGCTAGGGTTCCACACACAAGAGAGATCTCTAAACACACATTCAGACGTGAGAAGAGGGGGCAGGGAGAGTGCAAAAGGTTTGCACATAAGAAACTGCCGAGATAGAGACGGTGAGGACGGAATCTCTAGAAAGCCTTAGAGGGACAAGAGGCGCTAGCACGTCATTCGTGATTGGAACGCTGTTCGTGTGGATACCGGTAGAGGAAGTCGATCTGAGCTGTCGACTTCTACGATACGACCAGACACGAAGCAAGGTCGCGACCAGAACACCCTGAGGTCGCGACCAAACGGGCATCTGAACGTCAGAAATCCGAAAAGAGGAGATAGGTCGCGACATGAAGTAGAAGAGGTCGCGACTAACAACTCCAAAGGCGACAGATCGCGACTAGAAGCAGAGGAGGTCGCGACTAAAAGCTGAGGAGGTCGCGACTGAAAGTTCCAGAGGCGAGGAGTCGCGACTAGTGGACACTGAGGTCGCGACCAAAGCTCGAAACCGAAGGTAACACTTCTTTCTCCTTGACTTAAACACATTCGGTAGATCCTGGCTGGGAATGGAAAAAATTTTTAAAGTTAATTTTCGCTGCGTGTCTTCCAATTCCCTTCAAAAATAACTCGTTGACCATTCATTGACCAAGTCAACGTCAGTCAACGTGTCAAGTTTACTGTTCATTCCACACTTTTCTCCCTGAATCCAGCATTCTGGTCCCAACTTTAATAATTTATATCTCCTTGTGTAGACATCCAAATGATACGTTTTGTATATCAAATTAAAGCTTGATATGTCTAATATTTACCATAAAAATTTCGTACATTTATTCATCCATTTACTATTTTTAATCATTTATCAAATATGACTAGATTACCACGTGTTACTGTTCACAATGGTAAATTTCAGCATTTCTACTTTGCATACATCCATCATACAACAGTCAAACATGCCAAACAACAATTATTATTAATTAATAAGTTGTTTTACATCTGGTTATGTACATAAATTCTCATGGTTCTATTACATCTTTTTCTGCCTAAACTCCGGCAGCATAACCGCTACGCTTCATCTGTACAAAGAACTGAACCGTACTGATTCGGTAATCCCCTCATGAGAACTACCATTCTACGTAGTACCCAGGAAAGACTAGATGAACCGGCTAGGTCCACTCACTTTTAGCCTCCTTAGACAGCACTACGTACACAGTACTTATCATATACTGATGTTCAGTCTTTACTTCGGCAGCATAACGGCGTCTCTTAAAATTCCCAAAATTCATTTCGACATAACCTCCCCTGTAATGGGTTATTTATTGGGATGAGATTCGGGGGAATCTCAGTAGCAATAATCATAACAATATATGTAATGCAGAGTGACAGTGCTTGCTTGTGATTGTGTACAGATAAGTATGCTGCGTGCTTCCATGCTTAATAACATATGATCATAGCATTACAGCAGAGCTTTAGACATAACATATAAGACAACAATCCAACCAAACAATAGCACAATAAATCACAAAGCCATTACATAAAAGCTAGGATTAGTTACTACCTGGCTAGCTTAGCAGAACTCCACTATCCTTATTCTACTTCCAGCTCCGCCAGAACTTCCTTACTTCTTTTTTCTCCTTTCTCTCTTCCCTTCCTTCTCCTTCTCTCTCTTCTTTCTCTCCCTTCTCCCTTTCATGCGTGAATGCAAGAATGGAATGGAGGGGGGTATTTATAATTGCCTTCAATGGCAATTCTGCAGTTTCTATGAACTTTGATCCTGCGGTCCTAGTTTTTCCTGAATTTTCCTATTTTCTTTAATTCCTCCTTTACTGCATCATGCATGACATCATTGGGACACCTCACCAGGACACCTCAGCGCCACATTTTCCACATACTGAAATTCCTGGACACCTCAGCAGCTGACTCAGCAGGCTGACTCACCGGTCCAGTGTCCTGCCTCGTAGTACGTGTCCTCAACCTTTTCTTCTGCCTTTATGTTGGCGCCATGTGTCATCTTACTGGCACCTGTCACGCCTTCCAATGCTATCCAGATAAATCCAGGACTTTATCTGATCACTTCCTCGATTATCGTGCCAACCGAGTAACTTTACTTTATTGAAACATCATTAAAATAATATTTTAATGCCACTTTTTCCCACACATTACTGGGCCTACGTTTTTGGGCTCTGGGAATGTTGTCTTGGATCCTGATCAAGCTCAAGTACTCTGATGACTCGATTCCCAAGAAACAGCCCTTGGCAAATTACCAAAATACCCTTGGGTGCCCTTTCTTGTACTATTTTAACCCTAAGGGTAAAATTGTCATTTTACACCCTTCTATATTCTGTCAGGGTATATACTGACTCTCAGTAATTTTATCTGTATGTACCTTGGCTCCTGGGCCTGTTCAGAATTACCCTTCATTCATCTGTTACCCTTTTGTACAACACAGGGGCATTTTCGTAATTTCACATTTTTTCGGGGTTCTGCCGGACACTGGCCCACCTATCAGTCCAAGGGTCTTACTGGGCCTCTGTTGGCGCCATTATTGGGCCTTTCTGGGTCCAATACCTTCATGGCACGCATTACGAGGAATCTTCCCCCGTTAATAATTATTGAATATTTTATCTATTTTTCACCGTTTATACACATATCCGGGCACCGGCTCCTTCTGTCCGAAACACTAGCCTGTGGTGTTCAGGCATCCCTGTGAGTCATATCAGTCATCTGACTGAGGTCATCCGAACTCATTCAGTCCCTTTTCAAATACCGATAAATCTCCCTATCGGATCCCCGGAGGCCTCACACTCCCGTCTGGATTTTCTGATTTGCAAATAACTTTTCCTACAGGCCTCCTATCGGTATTCTGTCAGTTTCCCGACATCCGCCCCATAAGGACGTATCATCCTGTATTTTCTCACCTAGATCTGAGTTCTAGGATATCCGGTATTAATTTTTATAACTTTTGGACGATCAGTCCATTTCTGGCTATCTGGAGTCTTCAAAAATTCCTGTATTAAGCCAGATTACCGAGCGTCACTTGCTCTCTCTACCGGTGAAATCTGGGACTGAAATGCTGTCGGACAGTCCAAACCACTTCCGGCCTGACTTTCTTTAATTACAATTTAGCCCCAGGGAACTTTTCTTCTTTTCATTTAAATCCCTTTTTATTTGGCTAAAATTACATTTAAGAACCCCACATTTTTGTCTACTTTCCTTTTTGGCCTTGAAACTTTCCATAACTGCACTTAAGTCCTTTCATTTCCTTTGCTAGGTCTAGGGGCATTATTATCTTTTCATATTTTACCAGAGTATTCTCTGGCCCTGGTCAACTATCCAGATACCCCTTCTTGACTATCTAACCTTAGCCAAATGACCAAAATGCCCTTTACTCATTCTTCAGTTATCCTATAACATAAGGGCATTTTCGTCATTTTGCACATTTTTCCCGGACACCGGCCCCTCTTACCACTGAACTGGTATTATGGGCTTGGGCCTTCCCTGGTGTCACTACGGGCCTTAGACAATACTGTATGGCCTCTGGCCATAGTCCGATCATCTCTATTCGGACTGCCTTTCCTTTACCGATTATAACTGTAAATTCCCATCTTCAGGAATTTTTACAGAAAAATCGGGACCTCAAATCAAAATTCTGTGACTCCTCATTCAATCCGGAATCCTTTTCTCTATCTCCCGGTATTTTCAGATATTTTATCCGGACCGGGCTGTTTTGGCCTGAAAAAGCACTCACGCGCACACTTTTCCAAAATGACCATTTTACCCCTGGTCATATTTCTAATTCTTTCATACACCTAGAGACCTCATATGCACATTTCACAGTTCAGTGAAATGATCAGCATAATTTTCTCTATTTTCTGGCAAAATATGGTACTCATCGGCCACCAGTCCGATCTTTCCCATAATTACGATTATGCCCTTGAATTCTCCTTCTGGCATCTCTAGGCCTAAAAATTGGGGTGTTACAAAGAACATTTTTCAGTTTCAATGATTGAGATGCATTATCACACAACATATCATAATTCTCAGTAGCTACAACATCTAATGAATCACCACCTCCCACAATAAGAGATTGAGTACCTGTAGCATTATTAATAGGCTCCACATTGCCAATATTGGCAGTGATATGATTTGTAACTCCACTATCCAAATATCAATCTGGGTCAACTACAGTGTTTGACATGGCAACATATGAGATAAATTGTTTATTTTTCTTAGATCTGAACCTCCCCTGCCTCTACCACTAGATGGCCGACCATTTTGACTACACTAATTATTTCTATAATCCTGCATATTCGACCTCAAAGTAAGATTAGAAGATGCAAATGAAATATTATGTTGAGAGGCTGAGTGAAGGTGTTCAAGATCAACATCAAATGTGAGCAATGATGTCTAAGAATAATCCAATTTAAATCATCTTTGTCTGACAAATGGATAACTAGAAGTGTATACTCAGCGTCCAAGCTAGTAAGAATTTGAGTATGAAGGTCAGATGGAGAAATTGGGCTTCCAGCAAGAGCAAAGTTATCTACAAGTATCTTTATCTTGTTGAGATATTCCTCTATTTTAAGTGCACCTTTCCTGGTTTTTGAACTGTGAAAAAAAGGGAAATGTTCTAGGCACAGATATGAAGCCTCCAAGACATACCAATGAAGCCTCCAAGACATACCAATTAGAGATTGATCAGAACTTAGATTTTACTGGTAAAATATTCATATCAGTAAAAACAAGTATGTCAAAATAAAGCTACCTTTTGATCAACCTTACTTCGTGGCGACCAAATAAAACTTCAAAACTATAACAGATTTATACCAACTATATTTACATTCCATAAACAATACTAGCAAACTTGCAAGCAAACTTTATTATTTTAAGTGCAAACAGCATCAAGTCAAAGCCAGGCAATATAATCCAATCGAACCAAGACGAAGCCCCAGAATTTTCAACATTAGTATGTTGAAAAATCAAAGTTGGAGAGTCAACTAATTATTTTCTTAATGATAGCAAAATATTTAAAACATGGGGAGTATTTAAAGGGATTTGCAACTCTCCTACAATAGAATTTGCAACTAGTCTAATAGTATTTGTAACTTCAACAATAAGATTTACAACTTCTCCTCAGATATTTGCAACTTTGAAATTGCAACTCATAAATAGTTGCACAAAAAGCAATGGACTGCAGGACACAAAGCAATGGACGAAAAGCAATGAATTCGCGATTTCTCCTACTGCTTTCATAAATTAGTCGAATCTATAGTAAAAATTACAGTCTTTTTCCCAAGGTAACCATTAGAATGAACAAAATGATGGTGATTATTGGAGGAGTAAAAGAAGAAGATTTGTATTAAAAATTTTCTTACACTCACTCCTTTCTAATTTCAGCTCAGCTAAAGATGTCTCCCGTAAGCTTCGTCTCCCAAGCGCACCAAAGTTCTTTCTTCAGATTGATGCCTTAGTTATACATTTCATTTATTTTAAGGGTAATTTAATATTCTCACTCAAATTTATAAAAAATAAATTATACCTGCTATTCAATCTGTTTTTTTAGATATTTATATGTTTAAATTATTCTTTTAAATTCGCATGATTTTTTTTGTCTTTTTCTCAAAAAATAAAAAATGGAGAAAATTTTGCAAGGCCTGCGAATCTCCCGATCCAACCATTTTTGCGGTGGAAGCTAGACCCAGCTTTCTAGAGTTGCAGTTGCACCTTGCATATTTATTCACTTCTGCGAAAGATTTCTTCGACTGTGTTGCTCGCTTCGTCATCTTCGACTTTGCTGCAATCTATTCTACTCAAGGTCGGTTTCCTGTGTACCCAGCAGCCCTTCCTTCTTTTTTTTAAAAAAAATCTTTTTCCTTCCTGATCAATCACGCGCACTTGGGGCACCCAATGCCGCCTCTTTTATCGCCCTTTCTCTAGTTAGGAGATTTTTGTTTGTTTAATATTTGACTTGATATGATTTCCCCCCCTGGAAATGATTCAAATGCCACAAGGCAATAATAACTAGGGTGTAAATAGAGTTGTAACATCATGGTTCATGAGTGTACTTCAGAACCCTGCATGTAACTCGTTCTTTTCCTTTTTTTTTTTTCAGGTCTGCTTAGCCATGTCTTTGAGAACTGTGACTAGAAAGTTGGGGAATAAACTCTTGCCCATTTTATCTTCTACTTCCAGGCTACATTCTCATGCTACCAGTTTTGGTTGGTGTAGATTCTCTTACTTTTTAACTCTCCGTACATGCGCATACATTGCGTCTGATCTTTAAATTCTTAATTTTGCCTTGTTGTTTGGAGTTTCCATTCTGGCAGAAGTATTTTAAATTCTTAACAGAATTTGAGATCTATTTGCTAGTATCCTTCCAGCTATGACTTTTGTATTGGTTTAACCAAAAGATAGGTAATTTGTATTATGAAACTAGTGCCTGGAAATTATAGAAGTAATTGCTTTCGCTCAGTTTCTCTTCTACATGAATGAAAATATATTAAATAATATTAACTTGAAGATTGAAAGATAAAAGGAAACATTAAACAAATTGCAATACGTTGATTAAAATTTTACTTTGCAGGAAATGATAATTTTTATAGGAGTAATAACTTGTTGAAATTTCAATCTGGAATGGAAACTGATATGGTACCTCAATTTTTTAGGGAAAAAATGGGTTATGTGATGCTGTGCTGCTAGACAAATCATCAACTAATTGCTATAATACTTCTCTTTTGCATTCTCGGATTATAATATATTATCCATATTTGACGTCTAGGATTTAGACAAGTAAATGAGGAAGAAAAGTCCCGAATGGTTGGTAATGTCTTCACAAATGTTGCCGCAAGCTACGATGTCATGAATGATCTAATGAGTGCTGGATTACATAGATTGTGGAAGGATAGGTTAGATTATCAGCAGTTGTTCCCTTCAGCATCATTCCAATTTGAATCCTTCGTTTTTTTTTATTGTTTACCTTGGCTTAAATGTGTTTTCTGCTCAACTTCTCAGACTAGTTTCCAAACTAAACCCTTTTCCTGGAATGAAGCATCTTGATGTGGCCGGTGGGACAGGTGAGCTTCTTTCTCACAATATATGTTTTATAATGCTTCTACATTTAAGTTTGAAAAATTATAACTAAATCAAGATATATTGGCAAAATTTGTATTGGAGAAAAAATGTAAATGTCTGGAAGGATGTTAAGGATTGCACATTGAAGCCATGTCTTCGGTTGATGAGTTGAGTTTACTAGCTGCATGAGTTTGCGGATTTGTCCCTCTTTTTCCATAAAGCATTTCAATTTGAGCAAAATTGGACCTCGTATGAAAACCAAATGGTCAATATCTCCTGTTCTTGTTGCATATTTCTGTGCTATATATAAGTTGTTTTCTAGGATTATATGCTGGGGACTGTTATACAATGGTCATTTAACTGGTTCAGAAGCTAAGTTTTCCATGAAATCTTATTTTTGTGTTTGTCCGAGGAATACAATTGTATGACCCTTTTATGAGGTAAAGCTTTCTTCTCCTTTCTCCCCAGGAATATTCTATTGTAAATACGGATAGAAATAAATTGACATTGGCACTATGTATCATCTATGGTAGTCTTGAATAGCTTAAGGTGCGTGTAATAATTTATTTTTTTGTATCAGACATATTCATTTGTGTTGGAGTCCCATGATTTATGCCCTAGATTGTCTCTCATTTATTTTAATCGTTGTCAACTTTTTTCCCCTTTTATATATTCTTTAATGATAATTTATTCCTAGGTTTGTATTCTCTGTCTGTCTGGACTCTGGAGTGAGTGGCCGTGGCTGTTTTCTGTGTCCAACCCTCTCTCTCTCTATATATATATATGTATTTCCTTTCTTCCAAAGAGTAAGATGAATTCACAAAACCAATAATTCTGAAATTCTGCTATTATTGATTTTACAGGGGATGTTGCTTTTAGAATCTTGGAGTCTATAAACAAAGTTAAAGTTAGAGGGCTTCAAAATGTGCTTGAAGATACTTTAGAGGAGGAAACTCAGATATATGTTTGTGACATTAATCCTAGCATGCTAAATGTTGGCAAACAACGGGCTTTGGAGAGAGGTAATTTAGAAGGCCTTTAAATTTTGCCGATTAGTTTTAGGCTTTAATACGGGAATATGGGTAAACTTATTCCTGATTTGTTTGAAGTGAATATTTTCCGGTGACTATACTAGGATTTGGACAAGACCGCTCCCTTGTATGGGTGGAGGGAGATGCTGAAAACTTGAGTTTCAAAGATGATTCAATGGATGGCTACACTATTGCTTTTGGGATTAGAAATGTTACACACATAGAGAAAGTTCTTAGTGAAGCTTATAGGTAAGTTTCACTTTTTCAGATATTTATGTACACCTTAGTGGCTGAAAACTATCAATCAGTAGAAATGTATGGCCAATGACCATTTTTTCCCTAAACAGGGTATTGAAACGTGGGGGGAGGTTTCTCTGCCTTGAATTGAGCCATGTTGACATTCCAATATTTAAAGAATTGTAAGTATAATTTGCCCTATTTTGTGACATCAATGCATATGGGTTATTAAATTTGAGAGAAAAAGTGTGAAATAGAAAATGCATATTATTACATTTGAGAATGAAAACACAATAAATGATAAATGTGATGTGGTTCTTGACCCTGAATGAGAGAGAAAAAGAGAAAGAAGACGATAGCAGTAACAGAGAAGGCTAGAGAAGAGGATATCTGAGAGATTCAAGAGAAAGAGAGGGAATTAGAGGGTAAGAGACAGAGATTAATCTGAATAGTACTTTGATTATTCAATCATCGAGTCAAGAACTGAATACATGAATTGTTTAGGACACTAATCCACTAATCCACTTGCTAACGGCTATATTCAAGTAACAGACACTTACCCTTTTACTGCTTAGTAACTAACAGTAACTAATTACATTTTATATTTATTCCATAACATAATGTCTGATCTTTAATCTACGTATGTTTTTATGTATAACGTAATTGTTTATGTTGACCTGCTCTTTACCTCCTTCTACCCTCATGTTTAACTCAAACTCTAATTTAATGTTTCACTTTTTATTTCTCTTAGGTATGACCTTTATTCTTTCTCAGTTATTCCTGCCATGGGAGAGTTGGTTGCTGGTGATCGAGGATCCTATCAGTACTTAGTTGAGAGTATTCGGCGTTTCCCCCCGCAGGTTTTTATTCTTCCATTTTTTGGTAGCTTCAATGTCTTTAATTAATTTTTGCTTGAAATGAAAGAATCATCTGCTTAACAAAAATTTGTAACTCTGGCCAAAACAAAACCAAAATTTCGTAATTTTTTTAAAAAATAGGTTACCTATTGAGAGCAGAACAAGAAGATTTTGGGTGCGGTTGCACATGCTAGTGGACCAGTAGGTGCTTCTCAATGCAGCTAGTCATGCTAGTTACAACTAATTACAAATTAAGTCTTGAGCTACAAAGATAAGTCCTATGCCAATTAATTAATGGTAACCAATTCCAAAGATTTTTTAATTGAGGCCTTATAGCAGCCACGAGCAAGTAAATGGTTGCTTTTCATGAACTAAAAGAAATGAGCTGCTAGTTACTTACTTTAGTTTTTGCCCTGAGCTGCTGCTTGATGGGTATGCATGTGATCTTTTGTCAGATGCACTAGAAATTAGACCGAAATACTACTGTAAAATGGGTTTTTCCTGAATTGTTTTGTTCTCCTGTGAGAGACGTAATACTAATTGAGATCTCATCCGGTATTTCCTTTTAATGTAGATCTTATCCCTGTACTTATGGTTACAACATTTCTTAGAAAGAAATCCTTGCGGTAAAAGAGACGTGAAATCGATCACTTGATTGTTCTGATTGCAATTGCATCTTTTATTTCACATCCAACAGATCTTATTGGCGTCAAAATGAAATTTTCTCTTCCATATTTCATTTTTTTTTGGGAGAAAGATAGTATCCATGGTATTATTAATCAGCTATAACTGACCCAAGAAAGTTATGTGATGGCATATTTGCTTCCTATAGCTTGAACCCCTTTAAGCGATCAATAGCAAAGCTAAAAAAAATTTCATGACAATTAATTTAAACACACATGTACACAAGCATGTCAATGCCGAACTTGAGCTTGGGACCTCTGCAAAGTGAGGTGGAAAAACTAGCCGGTGACAATCAAAGTAAAAAAAAAAATTGAATATGCCTATTACAATGCAGGAGTTTTCTGATGGAAAGCAAATGTCAATGAAGGTTGCTGATTTGGCTGGGATCTTATTCAATGTTGACTAATCTGTATTGCAACTGATGTGCAGGATAAATTTGCTTCAATGATTGTCGATGCCGGGTTCCAGAAAGTTGAGTATGAGAATCTGGTTGGGGGAGTGGTTGCGATCCATTCGGGATTGAAAGTCTGATGGTGTATGCATATTTCAAAGCTACACAGCGTGGAGGTCAAGTATATGATCTTGCTTGCATTCCAAATGTTGAATTGGTTAGAATGGCTTTTGTAGTTTCTGCACTTAGTGCAGCAATTGGAAATGTCTTTATTGTGTATTTGGCGTTTGCAATTCTTTTACATATACCCAGTTTTTTTAATTAAAACGGCAGACCCTAATGTATAAAAACTGATGTTACAAGCGGAATCGAATCCCCAACCTCGCATGTATAAGAGAGCTCTCATATTATTAAGCTAAAGCCTATTGGCCTTTTACATATACTCTAGTCTTCTTATGTATTTATTAGGGATGACTTTAATAAGAATTTAAAAATGAAATTTTGCTTGTGCGCCAATAAATTAATTCATTTCATTTTTTATGCAGAAGTTGGCCCTATTGCTTCTTTTTATTGGCAACCATAGTACGTGTAGGCAGGGATCAAACCCGGGTAATTGTCACCAAAGGGTCCTATCGTTTCCATCTGGCAATATGGTCGTTTCTTTTTGATAGAAATATATAAAATTATCTAAGCAATCAACTTTAGGATTTGATATTCAATGTCATACTTGCTTTCACCATTTGAATTTTGATCCTTCATACAAGCATTTAGTACTGCTTTTCTTTTTATTCCCCTTTTAATTTGTATCCCCACTCCTTCCTGTCTCCTTTTCCTTCTCTGCTCTACATCGCTCGGTTTATCAGTAGTATTTCTGTGTTCCATTGATGATAAACTGATACAAGCGCATATAGGCTGAATAACAATAACTTGTTTTTATGTTTAAAATTAAAATCTTGGGTATTAATCTCAAATTTTCTTTCTAGTTTTTCTGTTCAAAATTCAATGACAGTATAGTATCCTCCTTTTCTCTCTGTTAAATTACTAATAAGATAAAATAGGGGAGCATAAGCTTTTGGGAGTTACCTATTTCTTCATTTATGTACAGAAGAATTCTACCAAATTAATTAATTGCTTGTAGGTAATCACCAAATCCAGCGAAAGCAAAATACATTTGATCAGATACTGTAAAATTTTATTTTAAAATTATTCATTGAACTAGCTAATGGATAGATATTTCTTTAAGTTCACTGAGCATATGTGCATTAATTTGTTGAACAATGTAAACTGTATAATACGAACAAAGCTGATGATACAGTGGGTGAAAACAATGAGTAATAATTATTAATTAGATATTAATTACTTCCTAAAAAACTATAAAAAAATTAAATGTATAATTTTTTACCTGCATCTATTAAATGTGTACTTAAAATTTTTATATTAACAATTAACAATTTTATATAAATCTTGATCATTAATTTATGTATTGAAGGAAGAAAAAAAAACATAGAACAAGTAGAAGAGCCTAAATAAGTACTGCGCGCCATGAATGACGAACGAATCATGAATATAAACTATATAATTTATAACAAGTCACACTAATTGTAAGCAATAAGTTATAAATAATGTGACTCATCAAACTCTGTCCGTTAATTTTATAACAACATGAAGTGACCTATCGTCCTTGTGTTCAACTAGCGAAGGGGTGAGACATGCGACCATTTAGAGTGTGTTCGAACCCTAGGGAGTATCACTTCCTTATGGTTTCAGTCGCGGTGCTTGGGGAAGCATCCTAATTCCTGAGTGCCTAGATTTACGCCTGAGGGTAATAGACAGCTCGCCTTGCCCGACATTGGTATCGCCTAGGAGGAAAGGAGATTTCGCCCTACTCTTGGATCGTGGGTGAGCCCAACCCCTTTCCAAAAAATTCTTATAACAAAAAAAAAATTAATAATAATGACATGAAGCGTAACCACTCCTCACACTGATGTCGAAAACACTAGCTGATGTTGCGGAGCTTATTAGCTCTTTTAGCACCTTGGCTTTCAGCCGGAAATACGATTGGTCTAATAACTCGCATGCTGAAGTTTGATCAATATAATGCACACAATTGCTTTCCAATCCCGACTTGCTTGGATTGCTCAATGAAAGCACTTTGTTTTCTCACTCAAAAATAATGCACAAGCTCTTAAATTTTCAAGCTTTGTCCATGGCTTAAAAGACATCTTGTAAATTGCCAAATGTTAAAAGGGTTCAAAATCGACCACTTGAAACTTGTTATTTGAGTTGACCAATTTAAATTTTTGGAATTAATGGCAAAAGGAGGGTTAATGTAAAACTCCAGAAATCTCAAACTCTGAGAGTTCTTATCTAGCTTCACTATTCCTACTTCAGCTTTGTCTGTAATATAGCATACAAATTTATACTTATAAGAGCCACATCCATGATATTCAATGGAGTTCCATCTCTTAACAAAATATACCGTATGGAAAGATATTGAAAATAAGATCACAATGATGAATTCTTTCGAGTCGAATTCGAAAGCGAGCATGACTCAATCTATATAAAGAGACATATCATGTGATTTTGGGATTGTGATCATTTTTCTGGTAAAAGGGTTTTTGAGTATAATTGTGACAATGTTTGTCATTATCAGATATCTACTAGAAAATCGATTCTATGAAGAAGAATCCTGTGAAGATAGGTAGCTTAATAGTGTAGGATCTTTCATCATATATACTATAGAGAGAACAAGCTCTCTTAGCATGTGGTGTCTTTTGAAGAATCAATGGTGATTCAAACGCCATAAAACTTCACTAAGAATCAGAATAGACTCTTCTCCAACTCTTACAAACTTGCCCAAAAGAAATTAACTCAAAGATATCTAATTTTTTTTTTTTGTAATGATTACGCATCTGAAGGAAGGTCAGACCCTCCTCTTGCTTGATCTTCAATTTTCCTACTTACCACAGTTAATAATTCATTCAAACAGTGAAAATGCAATAATAATTAAGACATTTACATATTTAATTTAGTTCCTAAATCTCTACCCCAATTCATAGACAATTTTTTAGTTAAGTTACTTATATACCTCAATCCAAATAGCAATTTAATAACTAAAAATAGTAAAATAACAAGTATTTATATAAAAATTTATAAGTCCTAATTTATATTATAATAATTACTACAAAGATTTACAAGTGTTAATAGAGATGAATATACAAATGTACATACTTATTTTAACAACTAACATTAACAAAATAATTTGACCTAAGTTTTATCTATAATTAAATTATTTATTTAATTGTTTTACTTAGTTTTACCTATAAAGTGACGGTGGGAATTTGGGGTTAAAAGTAGAAATTTGGACAGGAAACAATATCAAATTCCTAAAAACAGTAAACAAAAGAAAAATAAAAACGCACTGAATTATATGTTATTGTGATTATTACTATCACTAACTGTATCGATTGATTTGTGTTTATTAGAGAATTGTAGGATTTTCTCACTCCCCTTATAAACATAAAGTATAAACTGGATCATACTAATAATCGTCTCAACTTCAAGTAAGTTCTAATCTGTGTAGATAACCCACAACTATCAATTATATATTATACCCTTAAACTTTATTTTTGTTGTGTATATAATCTTTTATCAAATTTGATTGATATATAGCTAATTTCGATGAAGAATCCATTGGTACTATAGAAGATCTGCATCTTTGTCCATAGGTTCAAAGATAATAGATGAGCCAAGTAGAGAAGCTATTGTTATTGAATAGTGAAGTTCTCTCTGTACAAAATTTTTGTACTACGAAATACTATAGTTGACTAGTCTTATATACATTATCGATGCTTCTTTTCCTTCTAAATTTTCTGATGTAAAACAAGAAAGAAACGGGAAGAGGGGGAGAGGAGAGATCAAAGAGAGAATAGAAGAGGATGAAATAGGAATCTGTATTTCAATAATCAAAGTCTGAGTATAACTCTAAACCCTAGAAACTAATGAGAAATATTCTGAAGATAATAAATAAAAGGAATAAATCAGAAATAATCCTAAAAATAAAAATTATTAAAATTAAAATACTAATAGTAGGATAATCATAATCTGTGATTTAAAAAAATTGATAAGATAGTATTCTTTTTTAAATTCAACACTAAAATTAAATATAATTAATGATTAGGTGATAAATTTAATACTAAAATAAAGATACAATGTCACAAGGATTTGTTAAACGTATATTCAATTTTTTTTATTAGTGATTTTATATATATCTTGAGAATCAATTTATGACTCGAGTACACTTAATTATTACTATGAGATCTTTAAAAAATAAAAAAAAATTATAGTAAGTTAAAAGTAAGCAGCTAATAACTTAGATTTTAAACTTCAGGTTCAAGCAATATAAACTGAATATGCTATATATATATATATATATATATATATATATATATATATATATATGAAATTTTGATTCTTTTAAATATATACGCTAATTTTAAAAATATACTTTACAAATATAAAAATTTGAGGCTCTACCCTAGGCAATATATCCTATATTACACGTCATTTCACATGAAGATTTTGTTGGCCATTTTTCAAATATCTCAAATTATAATTTTAAAAATAAGTTAATACATCTATTTCTTAAATTCATTTGAACTTCAAGAATTGTCTCAACAAAAAAAAAACACAAAAACATTGGCCAAGATAGTAAAATATAACTTTAAAATTGTTCATATAAATATCTTTTAGAATCATATAAGTTGAATCTATGCGCAAGATATGCCAATTAGAAAAATAAGAAAGGACGTGATACAGAAAGAAATGTAACTAATTTGTCATATTTATTAATTAAATCGTGATAAATGTATAATTTTACAAATAAATATTTATTTTTCAATCACATTATACATTTTGTCATTTTTTTTTAAACCAGCCTTAGTCAGATCCCCAAAAAAGTGCCTCAATTATAGGCACTTATACGAAGTTACAGAATATTTTAAAACAACGTAAAAGGGGGGAGGGGGGGACAAATTTATAAGTCAAAATATATAAATAAATTGTTTTTTAATTTCAGTTTATATAATTTAATTTAATATAATGATTATATATTTATTTTGATTTAATTTAAAATTTAAAAAATTTAAAAAGTCAACTCAAATTTAATTTTTTGTTTTAGTAAAAAACACAATTTATTCTTAAATTTGAATCTTCCTGAGAAGATAACATACATTATCATGAAAAAAGAGAGAACAAACTCATTTAATTATTTATTTCAGTAAAGAGTTAAAGGGAAATTTTTCCTCAAAAGCTTTTCATCAGTACAATAGGGATGGAGCTGGCTTCTCTCCGCTGCCCTCCTATACCCAAAACTACAGTTTTGGATATAAAATAAGGGTGGTGGATATATTTTTTTACTGGGTATTACAAAAAAAAAAAAATTCTAGTAGCACTCAATAATGTTTATTTTAATTTCTTGTGCTCTCATAACACTAAAATATTAGTGTATGCTATTAAAAAAATATTTTAAGATATTAAAATATTAAACATTATTTTAGGATAATGAGTGTTACAGAAAAAATATTTTAGAATATCAAGTGCTATTGAAAAAATATTTTAGGATATTAGTATAAAGATATTTTAAGATACTAAGTAAACAAAAAATTATTTTAAAATATTGAGTACTATTAAAAAAATATTTTAAAATATTAGTTTTTTTTTATGAAAAAAGCATCCCCACCTAGGGGTGCTCACGGGACGGGTCGGGACCGGGACAACCCCGTCCCGTGTCCCGTCCCGATACAGTACACGGGACGCAAAATGCGTCCCGTGTCCCGTCCCGTCCCGAATTTGTCCCGGTCCCGATGAGACCGGGACGGGTTCGGGACGGGACGGGAATTCCCGATTTTTTTTTAATATTATAATAAAATTATCTCAATAAATTATTCCATATAAAATGCCATAGCAACTTCCTCTAAATACCAATATTCTTCCCTAATAGAAAATAATAACTTACCCATATAAGAAAAAAGATAATAGTAAGAAAGAATAAAAATATCAATATAAAAATATCTGTATAAGAATAAAAATATCTATATAAGAGTGAGAAAGATAGGATAATGTAATATTTAAAAAAAAAATAATACTTCGGGACGGGACGGGATTCCCGAGGGACGGGCCGAAACCCGTCCCGTCTCGGTCCTCCTTTTGTCCCGTCCCGGTAGTGTCCCGGACCGGTCCCTTTCGGGACGGGACGGACCCGTCCCGAAATCATCGGGGCCGGGTCGGGACACCCCGGGACGAGACAAAATGGACACCCCTATCCCCACCCTTATTTTATATCTAAAACGATGTAGTTTTAGGTATAGGAGGGGTAAGTGATGGAGCTGGCAGCGGAGAGAAGCCAGCTCCTATTGGAATTTGTTTATTTCTATTCTCTTTTTTTTGTTCTCAAAATATAAAACTGTTTTTAAAAATAAATTTTGGAAACAAAAAAAATCTGTTTGGATAATTATTCTAAAAATTTCTATTTGAAAACAACCTAACATAAAAATTTGTATGAAACAATTATTTTTAAAATTAACTTTTAGAATTAAAAGAATGTGAGAGATAAAGTGTATAATACAGTGACAACAGGTGAAGAATTGAAAAATTGAGATATGATATAGACAAGCGAATAATAATTGTTCTTATCATTAACTTAAAAAATAATCAGTGGTAATCACTAACTACAGAGGTCGTTAGTGGTATGGCAGTTGTTGGTAGTGGTCATCGACAACAAAGGTCGTCGATGGCGGCTGTCGCTGTCGCCAGTCGTTGGCAGTGGAGGTCGTCTAGGAGGGCATTGTTAAGGGTGACGTCGACAGAGGCATATTGGCCGTGGCTGACATGTGTTGCTAAAAAATTAGTTTTTCAATAGTGGGTCACTTTTCTAAAATAAAAAATACAAAAAATAAAAACAATAAAATAAGATTTTTTTTTTACAAAATATCTAAAAGTAAAAGTTGTTCTTAACTTTCTATTTTTAAAAACAAATTTTATTTTTTTTTGTTTTGGAAAATAATTAAGTAAAAATAAGTTATCACATAAATGATTTTTTTAAAAAACAAAAATAAAAAACTGTTTTTAAAAACATAAACAAACAGGCCCTTGGTATCTTTAACTTCTGATTAGGGTAATGTTTTGTTGAAAGTTTTATAAATGGGGTAATGTTGCCATATATAGTAACATTTAACCAATACTAATCATTAGTTAGATAATTTTAACTAGTGGTAAAAGACAATTTTGCCACGGAATCTTTGTAAATAAGTATCAATATGGTCCTAAACTTTTGATTGACATAATATTTTTGGGTTATCAATATTAAAATAAAAAAGAAAGATCCAACAATCCATTATTAACGTGAAAAAATGTTTTGTATTCTCAAATTTTAGTATTTTTTATTTTTTTAGTTGTCTACTCATTTTACCGGAACTTTATGGTGGGTAAGTCTCTTAACAATTTTTTTTTACATATGTCAAGATTTAAATTCGAGATTTTACTTAAATAATATTAAACTGTTTACTATTCAGATTAACCTCCTGGTATTCTCAAATTTTGACTAGAGACCTTGCCTGAGGTTGCTCGGGCTTAAAACCAACTCTTACCCAATTGCTCCACGACTTGCCCTTTAGCAAAGTCCGAACTTCACCTTAGTTTGCCCATGAGCAAGTTTGGGCTTGCGTAGGCTTAACTGTGAGTAAATATAAACTTGCCTAAGGTTGCTCGTGGGAAACATGAGCTAGCCTAAGATGAGGGACAAATTGAAAGTACTTGTGCTGAATTTCAATAGATCATAGTATTAAGGCTAATCTGCTACTTACGATAATATTTAATTGTGAATTTAAGTTGAATACTAAGGTCAATAAAAGTTAACATAGATAGTAAGAAACATAATCGTATCTCATAAAGAGTGGTGAGTTCGATTCTCACTGTCATTGTGGTGGTTCTTTTAGTAGGAAATCTCGTAAATTTTCTGTAAGCATTTTTTGAGCCCTAAGACTATATTTTGACCTTAGCGGAAGACTCGTGTTGAACCTATCTAAATTTTTTTTTATAACAAAAAAGTTAAATGCTAAAGGATTCTACGCCTTGCTTGATGGGAATTTTTTTGAGGCATCTTTTGCCACTCATCCATTACAAGGGTTTAGCCAATAACATGTCTTTAGGTATCAAAGCCCCTTCTCCAAGTTTGCAAACAAACTGCAGGCGCATGCATCACTTTTAGCTTAGATTCAAACTTAAAAATGTTCAGTCATAATCCAATCCAATTTTTTTTTATTTTTTTTATTTTAGGTTATAGCCTGGGTTTTGGTGGGGGCTTTCAACAGAGTTTGGTGGTGGGTTTGATACAATTGTTTGATGGTTGTTAAGAATAACTGTCAACTAATACCCCACTCGGCGGATTACCTCGAGTTAAAGCTGGGTTGCATCGGTTTGGCTAGGTCGTCCCAGCTCTAAACTAAACTAGGGAAACGTCCGGTTGACCAAGTTCCGATTTGAACTGGCCGGTCGAGTCCAATTTTTTGAACAACAATAATAGTAAACCACAAGATGTAGGGCCTAGGCCAGAAAACTGCAGTTACCTATTTTCCCCCCCAATATTTCCTGACTTCCTATTAGGCTTCAGACTTCGGTATTTTCCTTGCTTTTAGGTTTTAACTCGCGGTAGCACTCTCCGTCCGTCTCTCGTCTTCTCTCCAGCGCCGTGGTTTTCAGGTGCGTTTCCCCTCCCTCTCCTCTCGATTGAACCCAGACTCTGCGTTTCCTCGCCGTTGCCCCTCCCTCTCTTGTCGATCTTACTTTCACCGTTGGATTTCGTTTATTATATCTTGATTTCTGTTTGCTCTTGGGATTATGGTATATTTTGTTAAATCTTTGCTACTTGTTGTAATGGATTTGAAAACTCTCTTTTGTACTTCTGGATTTCTTTTTCGGTAATAACTTGCTTGTTCTTGTTTTCGTTTTCTGGGATTCTGATATTTGTTGCTCTAATCTAATTCGGTTTCTAGATGATTTTTTCTTAATAGTTATTCTTTCCCCGAGGAAAGAAACTATCATATTCTGGATGTCGATTTAAATATTCTTTTTTTTTTTTGGGTGAAATTATGTTCCTCTTGATCATCCAAATTCTGAGGTTTTAAAGATTTTTGTGCTGTGTTTCCGTGACGGTCCTGTACAGAACATTCTCATAGTCAATTCTAGCAAAAATATAGTAGTCCTTCTGGTCCTTTATATATAAGAGACTTTTGAATGAATCCTTCACGTATTAATTAAAAGCTTTTATTTTGTAAAAAATTATTGTATTAATACCCTTAATAAAAGTTAACCTCTATCCTTAATTCTCTCATAATCAACTAAGAGATAGTTAAAATCATCAAGGGCATTTGTGTAAATCATGCATACATCACTAAATTTTGTAAATATTCTCATATTAATGACAAAGTTCTTTTAGAAGTCCTCTTGTAAAACCATAGGTAGTGAAATGTGGAAATAGACTGAACTCAAACCACATTATTGACTTAAGAGTTATTTTTCAATGACAAATCAAATATAACCTCTCAAAATGCTTTAAACTCTCTCGAAAGAGCAAAATCGTACCTCTATAAACACCAGAAAAAAAAATACCCAGACCCTGAGGCTTATGCAAATGGGCTATTGTTTGATAGTGTCTTGCTGAGTGGATAAAATGCAGTATTAATAATGAATGTTGGCGTAGACCTAAGGGCTTATGGGCCTAATATCCTAGCTGATTTCCCTAATATCTTGGCTGATTGCTATGTTTAATTCTCTTGATTTATTTCCTGATTCTGTGACCCTGATATCTGGGAATTAATGCCAGATTTTATGGGATATTATTCTGCTGTATCTTAGGCTAGAATCTCGGTTTTGAGACTTGTATCTATTTATAGTCTGTGAATATTGGAATAAAACCTAAGCTTCTAAACCAGAATTACTCTGATCTTGAACTACATGGTATTAGAGCAATGCTACAGTTCGGATTTGGCCTTAATGCCGAGAGCCATGGTGCTCAATCAACTCAGAGGTGATCTCTATGGGTTTGACAACAGCAACCCAACTAGGAAATCACACACAGACCGATTCTAGTTCTATCTCTACTATCCATCGGCTAAATAGAGAAAACTATGTCCAGTGGGCTAACAGCGTATGTCACTACGTCATGGGTAAAGGGAAATACGGATACCTCACAGGTTTGTACTTAGACCCCTTGAAATCGATGAGAAGTATGCAACCTGGGAAGCAGAGAACTCTATGGTCTAAGTGTGGTTAATCAACTCTATGACCACCGACATCAGTAACCACTTCTCGTTCTTCATGACAGCAAAGGAGGTCTGGGATGTAGCCTGAGACATGTTTACTTCACAGTAAAGTAGAGCTGTGGTGCTAGAGATTGATGGCTTCATTCATGACCTCTTGATACATATGATGTGCACGAGTGGAAGCACCCTGATGATGCAGCTCTCTACAAAAAGATAAAAGAAGAGCAGAGAATCTTCAAGTTCCTACTTGGTCTGGATGCCGGGTTTGAGGAAGTAGGGTAGAATCATGAGTTAAGAGATTCTACCCTCAATGCGTGAAGCTTTCTTCATTGTTCAGGATGTAGAGAGCAGAAAGAAGCTGACCTAAGGAGACTCCTTGATTGAAGCACAACCTAATGCACTAATGACAAAAGATGAGGTGCAAGAAGGAGACAAAAACAAACAGAATAATTGGTGTGACTACTGTTGAAAGGACACACCAGAGAAGTCTGTTGGGAGTTGCATGGAAAGCCTCCCAAAAAGGGAAGCCAAGAAGGGAAAGCATATGCTGGGTCTGTTGAAAGCAATCCTGGATCTGGATTAAACAAAGAAGAAGTTGAATTTTTGAGAAAGATACTCGAAAAACATGAGGCTCCAGAAAAAGTGATGTCTTCAGGATATGTTGCTCACACGGGTACAACCATTATGGCCCTAAAAGCTAATGTTCATCACAAAGCTCTTTAGATTGTTGATTCCTGAGCCACTGATCATATGACTGGAAATCAAGATTTATTGATTGATATAAGGCCTTGCACCTTGAATATATTCATTCAAGTGGCTGATGGAAAATCTGTTAAGTTTGAAGGCTTTGGTACAGCTCATATAAATCATAAATTAATTCTGTCCAATGTCTTTTATGCACTTGAATTAAAGTGCAGCCTTCTTTTTGTGAGAACAATGACCCGGAATAAAATTTTGATGTTCTGCTGTTGAATGTCTATTACAGGATCTGTGGTTGGGAAGATGATTGGTGTAGCTAAGATCCTAAAAGGACTTTACTGTTTGGAACTCTGTCAACAGAAGTAGCCTCTAGACAAGAAGGATTCATTTGCTCTATCTGCTGTTTCATCAAATAAAGATGTGTTACTGTGGCACCATAGATTAGGCCACCCCAGTTTTAATTATATGTCTAAACTTTTTTCTTAATTTATGAATAAAGGTGCCTTACCTTCTTTATATGAATTTTGTCAACTTGCTAAATATACTACAACAACCTACAAAAGCCACCCTCATCAATTTTCCCAACCTTTCAATTTGATCCATAGTGACATATGGGGACCCTCATGGATTACATCCCTTTCAAATTTAAAATGGTTTGTCACATTTATAGATGATGACACACTGCTCACATGGGTTTACTTCATGAGAGAAAAATCTAATCTTCCGACTTTCATAAACTTTTACAAAATGATTATAACACAATTCCAAACCCCAATTCATGCTTTAAGAAGTGATAATGGGAAGGAATATATAAGTGGGACCCTAAAAAATTATCTTAAAGACTATGGGATGATTCACCACCAAACAAGTTGTGTCAATACCCCTCCACAAAATGTGACTACCAAACAGAAAAAAAGGCATATTCTAGAGATAACCTGAGCCATAATGCTGACTCGTAATGTTCCCAAATATTATTGGGGAGAAGCTATCCTCACAGCTGTTTATCTAATAAACCGAATGCCTTATAAGATTCTTCATTTTGAAACTCCCATAACCATCCTCACCAAGCACTATCCAAACACCACTCTTATCATCGAAATTCCCTTGAAAGTGTTTGCATGCCTAGCCTATGTTCACACTCTTACCGGAGGAAAACTTGACCTACGGGCTATTAAATATATTTTTCTAGGGTATTCAACCTCTCAAAAGGGTTATAAGTGTTATTCTCCTACCCTAAGGAAGTTCTTTGTTACCATGGATGTCATCTTTGAGGAAAACTTAGGCTATTATCAGAATTCTCCCATTCAAGGGGAGGACTTGAGGGAATGGGAGTCTTTAGAGTCACCCAACGGTATTGAAATAGTACCAAATATCCCTGAGATCGTTCAAGAAACACCTCCCATACCTACTGTTTATCATACCCGTGGATATAAAAAATGGACAAACCAGACCTGACACAAGCCCAAAAATTGGTCCAACTTCCCATTGCAATGACTCACCAATGCTCAGTAACACATTGAATGGGGAGGAATCGGAAGAGGCAAATGATGAAGTGGAAGAAGACACTTAGGAGAATTAACTTCCAAACAGTGATGCTCCCTCAGGCTTAGCGCAAAACTAAGAGTCCTCTCCAATCCCTGAGCCTAATGACCTTGGGTGGCCAATTGCCTTAAGCAAAAAGGTAAGACAGTGTACAAAGCACTCCATAAGTAACTTTGTTTCATATGACAAGTTATCTTCTTGCATGAGAAGTTTTGTTACCAGGATTGAAGAAGAAAAAATCCCAGCTACCTTTGAAGAGGCAATAAGAGGCTCAAGATGGTGTGGCAAAAAAAATAAGACATGAAAAATCATGAAACTTCCGTTGGGAAAAAAGGCAGTTGGATATAAGTGGGTATTCACAATCAAATATAATCTTGATGGTACAGTCAATAAGTTCAAGGCAAGACTTGTTGCCAAAGGGTACTCTCAAACTCAAGGCATTGACTACCAAGAGACATTTGCATTGATGGCCAAATTGAATACCATTCAAATTGTCCTTTCACTGGCGGCTAATCTGGATTGGCCACTACATCAATTAGATGTAAAAAATGCATTCCTAAATGGAGATCTTGAGGAGGAGGTATACATGAAGATACCAGAAGGTGTGAAAGTACGGAAACAAGAATATGGCATGCAGATTGGAAAAATTATTGTATGGGTTGAAACAATCACCAAGGGCATGATTCGAACTATTCCCAAAGTAGTGAAAGGGTTGGGATACACACAATGCCATGCTGACCATACTCTGTTCGTAAAGCATACAAGTACTAAGATCTCAATTTTGATTGTATATGTTGATGATATCGTGGTGACAGGAGATGATGCCGAAGTGATTTTGAAGCTTAAAAGGACCCTAGGTACAACATTTGAAGTAAAGGATCTGGGAAGTTTGAGGTATTTTCTATGGATGAAAATTGCTAGATCACGGCAAGGATTTCTGTCTCATGAAGAAAGTATACCCTTGATCTACTCGAAAAAACAAGGATGCTGGGGGCCAAACCTTCACCAATACCAATGGATCGATCCATCAATCTCGAATATAAACAAGATGGAGTACCTATAGATGCTAAAATATACCCAAGGCTAGTTGGGAAACTAATTTACTTGTCTCACACTAGACTTGACATAAGCTATGCAGTAAGTATGGTTAGTCAGTTTTCATCACAGCCTCGAGAGCACCATATGGAGGCCATATACACTATTCTAAGGTATCTGAAAATGACACCAGGAAGGTGAATCTTCTTTGGTAAGACAAATTCTAAAGCAATAGTGATATACATTGAACATAGAAGAGACTCAAAGGATAGAAGATCATTAGGTGAATACTTCATCTTTGTATGGGGTGATCTAGTAACATGGAGAAGTGAAAAGCAGTCTGTTGTGTCACGGAGTAGTGTTGAAGCTGAACTCAGGGTTGTGGCAAATGGAGTTTGTGAAGGAATGTGGATTACACGTGTCCTACAGGAATTGAAAATCAGTACACAGTTCCCTATGAAGAAGTGGTGTGACAGCATGGCAGCTATTCAGATGATCAATAACCCAATCCATTATGATAGGACCAAACATGTGGAGATTGATAGACATTTTATAAAAGAAAAAATTGAGTCAAAAATAATTAATTTGTCCCATATAAGGTCCAGTGTTCAAGTGGCAAATGTTCTCACAGCCTCTGGATAGAGGCAAATTTGAATTCTTTAGAAGTAAGGTGGGCATGTTAGATATCTACTTGCCAGCTTGAGGGGGAGTGTTTTGGCAAGTTGGGCCTAATATCCTAGCTGATTTTCCTAACATCTTGGTTGATTGGTATGTTTAATTCTCTTGATTTATTTCCTGATTCTATGACCCTAATATCTGGGAATTAATACCAGATTTCATGGGATATTATTCTTGATTTTATTCTGTTGTATTTTAGGCTAGAATCTCGGCTGATCTCTCCTTTTTGATTGAGAGCTTGTATCTATTTATAGTTTGTGAATATTGGAATAAAACCTAAGCTTCCAAACCGAATTACTCTGATTCGAACTACAATGAATAAAATCGTTTTAATCAAGGGACTGGACTAGTTTAAAAAAGAAACAAATAATCATATTGCCGCTTTCCTAAGCCGAAGCTAGGGTGTAAAACTATTAATTGGCTTAATGAGTGCTGGTGAGAAGCAAATCGCAAGAAGTATGTGCAAGCTTGGAAATGTCGCAATCCTAGAATCACATAAACCTGGAAAAGGATAGTAGGGAATAAACAAAACTTTGATTGAAATGAGGTTTATTGTTTTTTTAAGTAGAGCTAAAAATTAGATATGTCACAAGTTTAAAATCACAAATACGAGATGAAAGATATGCTTCAATAAGCAAAGAAAAATACTAGCATAGCACTGTGATTTAGTTAAAAGTTTGTTATATAAAGGATCGGAAGAGATTACTATATTTGCTAGATCTTAATACTCGGTACCTTGACTATGAGAATATTCTTTTCTGTGGTGTCCTTCGCCACCAAAACAAGTTTGTTTTTTAGGCTCAATCTTTCACATTCCGTGTGTTTTTGAATGCATCTTTCTAATTATATTCCTCTCGTTGCAGCTTTTAAGATTTTCAATCATGTCTTGGTGTACAATCGAGTCAGATCCAGGTATGCTTCTGTTAGCTTGCCTTTCATATTTGATAAGTGGCAAAGCAAGACCCATCTCTATCTAATGCTAAAATTGAATTTTATATTCAAGAAAACGCGAAAATGGAGGTAGTGAAAATCAAGTTTCTTAGATTCGGTCTTCATGGCTCATAGGATATCATTTCAATAGCCATTCTACCTAAAAAAAGTAAGCCATTAGATAGCTCCATAAATGCCTTATGTCTCCAATAATAGATACCAAGCTTTATAAATTTGAATATAAGGCAGGGATTTGCCTTACAACTCACAAACTTTCTATGTGAATGAAATGATATATTGACATATTGTTTTTGTTCATCTCTTACCTTTGTTCAAGGTCTGGCATGCTTCACGTAATTCTGTAGTAGTTACATAATTTTTGTTAAGACATAACTCAAAGCATCCCCTCCTTCTCTTTTTAACTTTTCAGGCGTATTCACAGAACTTATACAACAAATGCAAGTGAAAGGAGTACAGGTAGTTTTGTCCTATATGGGTGTTTTTGTTTTTGTTCTACTGTTGTATTTTTAGCTTTTGCTTGCTGTGGGATGTTGTTTTATTTTTTTAAGATTTTTTGGGGTGATGACTTGTAGCCTCCTTAGAAATTTATCTACTTTAATCTTCTTGAATTGCTTTAGCATGAATTTTTTCAGAGATGTTATACCCTCTTTTTCTACGTTTAGAGTTGATGGTAATGATAACACTTTGTGCCTGAATACTTACCATCTAAATTTGACTGCAACAAATCAGTCTTAGGGAATGAATTAAAAAAGATATTAGAGAACTACCAACAGTAAAGCATATAATATTCTGCATTCAATGAGAGATAGCTAGGCTGATGGTATATGTATTTAAGTAGAAGTATCGAAAAAATCTAAAGAGCTATAAATAGCCATAATGGACAACATGATTTTCCCAATTTTTATGTGAGTAAAAGTCCTGTGCCTGGGACAATTAAATTATTCTATCTGATTCCAGTTATTTTATATTTTTTTAGTTTCAGTTTCCCGGTTGTTATTTTTTCTTTATGGTCTGCATGAACATTGTCATGATGCCCAATGTGTTGGCAGGTTGAGGAGTTGTATTCATTGGACCAGGACTCCCTCAACAGCCTTAGGTTGGTGTACTATCTCACCCAGCTAAATTTATGCTCACAAGTTATGTTCTATTTGTGAACATTTGCCTTTGTTTTTCTTCCCCTTTCGTGGGTTCCATCCTCAATTGCAGGCCTGTTTATGGGTTGATTTTTCTTTTCAAATGGCGTCCAGGCGAAAAGGATGACCGTGTTGTTATCAAAGATCCCAATCCTAACTTGTTTTTTGCTAGCCAGGTTACTTTTGTTGATTTACAACAAAATCTTGTTATTTTCTAAGGTTTACCGATTGCTGAGTGTGTTAAATTTGTAGGTCATAAATAATGCTTGTGCAACACAAGCGATCTTGTCTATCCTTTTGAATTCACCAGATGTTGACATTGGACCAGAGTTGTCAAAATTGAAAGAATTTACCAAGAACTTCCCGCCTGAGCTAAAAGGATTGGCTATCAACAATAGTGAAGCTATTCGTACGGCCCATAATAGCTTTGCGAAGCCTGAACCTTTTGTCCCTGATGAGCAGAAGGTTGCCGGGAAAGATGATGATGTTTACCATTTTATAAGCTACCTACCAGTGGATGGGGTCCTGTATGAGCTTGATGGATTAAAGGATGGTCCCATTAGCCTTGGTCAGTCCTCTGGCGGTCAAGGTGACATGGAATGGCTAAAGATGGTGCAACCGGTGATCCAGGAATGCATCGAAAGGTATTCCCAAAGTGAGATAAGATTTAATCTCATGGCAGTTATCAAGAACAGGAAGGATATGTATACGGCCGAACTCAAGGAGCTTCAAAAGAGGAGGGAGCGCATCTTGCAGCAGCTGGCCGCATCGAAATCGGAGAGACTAATGGAAAATAGCAATTACGAGGCACTGAACAATTCTCTCTCCGAAGTGAATGCTGGGATCGAAGCTGCAACCGAGAAGATATTGATGGAGGAAGAAAAATTCAAGAAATGGAGAACTGAGAATATCCGTAGGAAGCACAATTATATACCTTTTCTGTTTAACTTTCTGAAGATCCTTGCTGAGAAGAAGCAGTTGAAGCCACTCATTGAGAAGGCCAAGCAAAAAACAAGCAGCTCTCGGTGAAGAATGCGTTTACTTTCTCTGTTTGTTATCTGGTTTCATGAATTTATTCAAGATTGTACCAGTTGTGTATTATGTTGCCTCGCAAGTAGTTGCGTTTAGTATGCAAATTAACTGACGCTGGCTTTTTGGGTTCAGGGGTAGCCAGTTAGAGGACTTGTACAGAGGTGAAGTAAAAAAGCGTAGGTAGCTTCTGGATTTTAACACTTGTGCTACTTATGCCTTGCCTGCATGATACTGTTGATTCTTGACACTTGTTCTCAGTATTCCATGGAAACCTATCAAACCTTGCACTAATGGTCTGTGCTATGAGGGGAGGGGAGGAGAAACTTTAATGAGTTTATACATACTTTGATCCCTTGAGTTTGTTCAATTTTTGATTTTAGTCCCTTAATAAATTAGCCGTGGGTTTTAGTCTCTTAAAAAAATGATTTAGATTTTTATTATATTATAGAGACTAATATATTAGTCAAAAGAAATTTGAGAGATTGAAATTTATAGTTTGAAATTGTAAGGAATCAAAACTAACATGAGTGTAGACTAGAATGATTAAATATTGTATTAATCATTTTAAAAATATTAGAGAAAAGAGATTAAAAGTTGATAATTTTTTATTCTTTTATCTTACATTTTTACTTTATTAAAATTCTATAATTTATAATTTCATTTATCCACTATTTTAAACTAAACTTATTAAAATTTTGAGAAAAAGACAATAAAAGGCTTCCTGAAATTTAAAAGGATAGAAAGCTTTTTTAATTTTAAAAAGGCTACCCAATTTGTCTTTTGTAAATTTAGGGCTAAAGATGAAATTACCGTTTGATTATTTACTACTCCTGCAATAGGATGTATGATTTAAGCAATAATTTTTATAATTTTAGCTAAGATATTTATTATTTTATAACAATGTAGTTGCATATAATTGTTTTGGGTTTTGTAACTCCTATAATGATATTTATAATATGAGTAATGATTTTGACAACTTCTCTTAAGACATTTATAATTCTCTATAACAATATACTTGCAAGTAATTGCTTTCGGGTTTGTAACTTCTGCAATGGAATTTACAACATGAGTAATAGTTTTGACAACTTCTTCTAAGATATTTATAGCTCTATGTAATAATTTACTTGCAAGTAGTTACTTTAAGTTTTTAATTCTTACAATGGGATTTACAACATGAGCAGTAGTTTTAACAATTTTCCTTAAGACATTTATAATTCTATATAACAATATACTTGTAAATAATTGCTTTTGAGTTTGTAACTTCTAGAATTATAACTTGAGTAATAATTTTGACCACTTTTATTAAGGCATTTATTACTCCCAGTAACAACTAAGTTGCAATTGCTTTGGCCATTTACTACTCTTGCCACTTGAGTAATGATTTTGACCACCATGAGACCCTCCTCCTGACTGTTCATCTTCTTGCTTGCCCTCACTGTCGACGTGCACTCTTAGGGATTTACATGTTGGTTGGAAGATAGGGACAAGCTGCTGCCGTCGATGCTGCTGTTGTTACCGAGGTCGCACATATATGAGAAATCTGAGTTCAAAAAGTCCAACAAGCAGATGTCTCCCACGTTGAAATCCACCAGGAAATCTGTAGAAGACGACTCTTGATGATGATCCTTCCCCTCGGCATTGAGTAATTTCGTCATATGGTCATAGTCAGCCGCCGTCACTGCCGCAACAACATCCACTAGTCGAAACGTCTCAGCTACTTCAGACTTGGTCGTCTAGGAGTAGTAAATATCTTAGGAAAAATAGTCAAAATTATTGTTCAATTAATAAATCTTATTGTAAAAGTAGTAAATGATCAAAGGGTAATTTTATCTTTTGTCCTAAATTTATAAAATTTAAAAGTTATTTTTGTCTTTTTTAATTTTAAAAGATTTTTTATTATCTTTTTCCCTAAAATTTTCCTTTCTCTCCATTTTCATCATACCAAACAGATTACAAGGCCCTCAAGAATCACATCTCTTTGTACTGACCTATAAATAAATCAAAACTATCTTCTATGTTACAAAATAACAGATTTCGTCTAGCCTCAGGGTAAACATAAATGTTCAGCTCTAGGCCATTCCATGATCTAAGCTAGCATAATGCTCCAGAGAACAAGACACCTTCAAAATAGAACGTCCATCCATGGCCAGCAAAATTCCTGAAATTTAGATGTTTGCTTGAAAGTCCTGAAAAAGTTGTTTTTTTTTTGTAGGGCCTTAAATTTCAATGAAAATTTGAAAAATACGATAAAATTGTGAGATTTATGGTAAGAGTCCGTTGAAAAGAGTCAACTGCTGAATCAAGCATCCCAAGCTTTGTAGTCTAGCCAAATAATTGAAGGCAAAAAAATTATTTCACTAATTTAACCATATAACTAATTTACTAATATTAAAAAATTAATCAAGTTAGTTACTATAAAACAATAATTTGTACCCATTGTTTATAATTTGATTCATCAAATGTTTTATCTAAAAAATGAAACCTAGATATACTTATAGGAAATAATAATAATAAAAAAAAAATAAAAAAATAGTAATAATCAAAGCTAATCCTAATCAGTCTTAAATAATAAAATAATGATAAATCAAAATAACCTAGAGATAATAATAAAACATAAAATTACTTAGATATTACTTCATCATATTCTTTATCCCATTTCTCCCCCGATTGAAGAACTGGGCTCCTAACGAGTTAAAATTGATGCACAAAGTTAGGGAGGGAAGGGTAGGATAATAAATATAGCATGGTGCTTTGATATAGAAATCCTTTATAACAAATGAAGTACCATAAGAGACAACTTTGGTACAAGCGAAAAACTAGATTAGGGAAAGCATCTGGAAGATCTTTCCAACAAACAAGGTATTGTTGGAGTGATTCATTCAGTAATAGAGTGGCTTTGGGAGATGGTGCTCAACGTAGTCAACTTGATCATCAAGCATAACCACTTCACTGTTGAGGCCACATGATTAACGTTATCAATCACATGAGCCTTTCTTGGAGCTTATTGTAGATAGGTACTGGTGACGCCATCCCAGTGCCATGACCAGGTTCCGATTGAGATGAGGGAATCGTTTCACTTAGATTTAAAGCCTCATCTTATACCTTTGAGGGAGTAGATTCTACTTCAATCAACTTGCTTGCTTCTTCCATTTGCTTGTTCTGCTCCTCAAACCGCTTTAACATATGCTGGATATTCGTTAATATGGCATCTATACGTTGGTCGAATTCATCTTGTGCCTTATAGCATTCATCTTCAGCCTTGCGTTGCTCTTTAGTAGCCTTAAGGCACCTACAAAAAACTCCCTGTTCTTCTTCAGCTTTGTGAAGTCTTTAAGCATTCTTGTAATACCTTTCAATTGGGAAGTAGTTAGAATCACTATCTTGATAACACTCTTCTTGTATACTTGGTGTTGATTGTGGCTATAATGGCAAGCAGTGCATCCAATACAAAAAATAGGCTATTTACAGTGGTCAATTTTTTCCTTTTCTAGTGGTTTGAACTGTTGGTATGACGCTTTACAATGGCCAGCTGAATTACTACAAAATCATGCGTTACAAACACTTTTGTAGTGGTTTATGTAACCGCTGCGCAACATGGTCAAATCGCTGTAAAGGTTTTTAGCGGTTTTAGTAATTTAGTAGCGGTCAAGTAAACTGTCATAAATGTGCATGTCAATTAAAGGGATAAAAGTTTGCAGCAGTTTACTGAACCATTACAAAACCTTCGTAGGTTTGCGAAAAAGAGAAAGGCAACAAAAAATTGAGGCGAGAAACGAAAAAATTTGATATTGGTGCGAAACATTTGTAGCGGTTCGCAAAAAAAAAAATTAAAAAATCAAAATTTTCCCATTTAAAGAGTTTGTAGCTGTTAAAAAAAATAAAAAATAAAAAATCCTTGTACTGATACTTATAATTATATATATAAATATATGAATATACTTTATTAGATATTTGATAGGTTAAAGTAGTATATAATTTAATTTGATATATCTTATTTTATGAGAAATATTGGAGATATAAAAAGTGTAAAAATTGACATTATTAGGTTGGTAGAAAGTTATGAAAGGAGATGAAAGAAGATGTAGAAGAGAGTTGGAAAGTGAAGAAATTCTAGAAAATATGATATAGAATTGGTTGAATAGATCTAGTAATTTGTGTAAGAAGGACCTAAAAATATTAAATACAAATGTTAATAAAAATAAATGTTCAAACCAAAAAGAAAAATAAACTTATAAATTAAAATGATCTTACCATGTAAAGAAAGAACCAAAATACGAACGAGAAGAGGAAGAAGAACAACGATAGAGGAAAAATGATCTTACCACATAAGTATTTGATATGATACAGCTTTACCAAGAATGACAGCTTAGAATACTTTGTGCAGCCAGAATAAAGAGGTTTATTGGCTTCATTTATGAGGTCAAAAAACTCTCGAGTATTTTTGTTTTTAACAAACTCCGGACGAGGCCCCTCTACTTTATCGGGCTCCCCACTTTCATGAATGCGGAAAGTATCAAGCAGAGCATCGTTTATGGCATTAGATTCTTCCATTTGAACTCCTATTCGTGAGATTATAGGAATTGACTTAGGAATCATATCTGGTCGTTCTTCATGTAGTTGCCAAAATACATACTTTCATTAGAAGGGTTTAAATATCAAATGCTCCCTAACATCTCTTGTGCCACTTATTGAAACTACAATTAGGACATGGACATTGATTATTGCCATTTACGAAGGCATTAGGAGAATCAAAATCTAAGAAATTGTTTGGATTGAAGAGAGTGGAGGGAGAGTAGCTGTGCCATCCAACTCTCTCCGTTGTATGTTTCACTGTTGTTGTCCCTGTCATCTCACGTCTGTCCATCTGCTTTGTTGCTATTCGAAATATCGCTCGCGTCTCTGTTATCAAAATCTACTATTGTCTGTCATTATTCTCTATTTTTTTTCATGTCTCACCTCTGTTTCTGTCATCCTCTGCGCATCTCTATTATGTGTGTTTCTCTCTCTACATGTTTGTCGTCGCTTCTATATGTTTTTGTAGCCCCCTGTGGGCTTTTCGTCTCTGGTCTGCTAAAAAAGAAGACAAAAAATGACATCATTTTGGTGTCTTGGGAATTCGATATATTTTCTGAATTCAGGTCCTTTAGTGTAATTTTGAAATTCAGTGGTCATTCTCTGTCATTTGATTTTGGTCCTTCGCTGGAGTTTCTCAATTTCAAGTCCTTCTTTGTCATTTCTCTTGGTCCTTTAGTAACATTATTTTGGTCATTCTTTGTATTTTTTGATCCTTTGTTGCTATTTTCTCCTTTCAGCTTTTAAATTCTAATTTCTCCCAAGTACTCTACGATAAAGTTTTCAAATAATAACAGCAATTGTCCTAAAAATTAAGTAATTATAATTAAACCAAAATATGATAATTTTACCCCTATAAACACAAATTCAATGTAAGGCACAATAATTCAAATGATAATTAAATAATGCAATAAAGACCAATAATAGTTACAAAAACCCATCCAAATGATATGACAATATATATAAATAAATGAGTTTGTGAACTCCCCCACACTAAGCTTTTTGCACTCCTGCGTAAAATATCAATAAATAGCAATCCAACAGTTAAACTCAATGCAAGCAAACATAAAACCAACCAAGCAAGAATATACAATCAACTCAAGCAATCTCTATCCCTAATCAATCAACAGTCATGGAATGCTTAGGTAGAAACATAATAGATCTCTCATAACGTACAAATGTCTCACTCATCTCTCAAATAGGGAAATTTTTCACTCAATCAACCTAAATTAGCACATACCATAAATTTGTAACGATTCTACTATCTCCACCACTAACATACCATAAATTCATGATCAAGGGGATTTTGGTAGGTTGTAATGTTTGTGAAAGGCTAATGGATGGATGAAATGGAAATAATGACAAGTTCAATGCATGAGTGTTAAGAAACAACTCAAAGTGAGCTAAAGTGCGACTATCAAATGAACACCAATGTGCAAATAGGCAATCTTTAATCTCCAACCACCAAGGGATGCTTTATTTCAAACTTTATTTTTTTTGGCGCAATTATTTCTCAGTCTTTTCTTTTTCTTTCTTAGCTTTTTCTGTACATTTTCTTCTCTTTCTTTGTTTTTTTGTATATTGCAAACCTAACCCAAAATATAAAAATAGCAACATCAATCGTTCATATTTAATGATGAAGAACATAATATAACTCATGCAAAATACTTGTTCAAAAATAATGGAATGAAATGAAAGTAAAAGGCTGAAAGGAGTAAGCAAAGGTCAATTGAGATTAGTTGTGTTTGGGTGAAAGGGTTTAGAAATGAACGCCTTTATCATGCTCACAAATCTAGGCATTAATGTATCTTTGAAAAAGAGTCTAGACAAATTCTAGAGGCTAAACAAACTAGGTGGAAATCACACAATATGAGAAAGAAAAGTAATGCTAAAAAATCCTTTCAACAAAGCTTTCTCTAAAATATTTTCTCCCTAAAAGAAAGTAAATAACACTGCACCAAGGCACTCCACTATATTAATCAACTAAGAATAAAAATTACTCATATCAAAATACATTCAAACCTAGACATGCCATTGTTCACATGCATAAAGCAATAAGGATTTGAAAAGAAAGGCCAAGGATTGCAAAAGTCAAGTTAGAAGGTGGAATCACAACAGTAAATAGCCTATACAGTAGTGGAAAACACTAAGGCGAGTGAAAACAAAAGGACACATAATCCAGCAACAATATTCTCAAGCAAGATTCACCTTCCAATCATGCAGTATAATCAAGAAATTCAACCAATGAGGCAAATGAAAAAGTGATTATAGCAGCATTACTTGAGAAGCAAAAGATAGACCCAATCAATTTAGCTCAAAAAGTTCAACATTTTTTAATTTTTTAGATTATTTCAGCTCAATCAAACAAACAAGTGTAATAAACAAATCCATAAAAGTAGTCCCTTCCCTACTTTTAGTTAATACATTGTCCTCAATATAAGAAAAACAAGTGTAGGCGAAATGGCAAAAGTAAGGGAAACTAAACTAATAACTTCTAAACGAAAAAAACAACTATAACTACTTCCTAATGGAGAGGTTCCCTCCCCCACACTTACTCCTAATTATCTCAGTAAACAGATATCACTAGCAATATAATAGAAAGTAAGGGAGAAGGGTGAAAGGGAACAACCATGTGATTAGGGTCTCTGATCCTCATGGTAGTGTTTAAGCATATGACCATAAGTTCGTGAAACATGACTAGTTACTTCATCTACCAGCTTTACCGTAGCAAATGAATGCATCTTAGTAACTATAAAAGGGCCCTCCCACTTGGTGATAAACTTCCCAGGTATCAACTTTGACCGTGCTTGAACTTTAGAATCTTGTCATCTATTCATGGAACTCTTTCCTCAGAATCTGTTTGTCATGAATCATTTTCAATTTATCTTTGTAGATTCTGACGTTATCATATGACTCAAGTTTCATATCTTTAAGCTCTTGGAGTTGCATTGTCTAATTTTCAAGTAAAGATTCAAAGTCTATAGCATATGCCTTGATCACCCAATAAGATCTATGCTTGATCTCTATAGGTAGATGGAAAGACTTACCATAGAGCAACTAAAAAGGAGACATGCCTATAGGGGTCTTATAGGCAGTCATGTAAGCCCACAGCACCTCCTCAAGCCTTTCACTCCAGTCTTTGCGGGATGGTTTCACAACCTTTTATAGTATCCGCTTCACTTCTCGATTGGAGACTTCAACTAACCCATTTGTCTGACGGTGGTATGGAGTGGCCAACTTGTGATTAATTCCATATTTAACAAGTAGAGACTTAATGGTCCTATTGTATAAATGTATTCCTTGGTCACTAATGATTGCTTTTGGAATACAGTACCTACAAAAGATATAAGAACGTAAAAACTTGGCAATATTAGAAGCATTAACTTTTCTAGTTGACACTGCCTCTATCCACCTAGACATATAATCTACTGCAAGTAATATATATGAAAACCCAAATGACAGAGGAAAGGAACCCAAAAAATCCATGCCCTAAACATAAAAATTTCACAAAAATGCATAGGTCTTAAAGGCATTTCATGCTTTCTACTTAGACTTTCAAACTTCTGGCACTTATCACAAGCCTTGAAAAAAATATAAGTATCTTCGAATAAAGTAAGCTAGTAAAACCTATACTCTAAACCCTTCCTAGTAGTCTTATTAGCACTAAAATGCCCTCATAATATAAAGAATGTGAAAAGATAAAGATAGAGTGGATCTTATTGTTAGGAACACATTGTTTGATGATCTGGTCACTGCATTGCTTCTAAAGAATTAAAGCATCCCAGATATAGTATCTTGCCTCCTTCATCTTATCAACCTGAAACTTAGACATAGAAGGATGCACAAGATCAACGACAATATAATTAACAATATTAGAGTACCAAGGCTTCTAAACTGCCAAGGTAAAAAGTGCAAAATCAGGAAAAGAATCAACAGTAAGATCAGAAGAGTCAACTCCCTCAATGCCTTCAGGTAATCGACTAATGTGGTCAGCCACATGATTCTCTGCTCTAACTCTATCTCTGATTTCAATATCAAACTCTTGCAGCAACAAAGCCCATCTAAGTAGTATTGGTTTAGACTAGGGCTTCTTGAACAAGTACCACACTGCTGCATGATCTGTAAAAACAACCATTTGAGAGTTTATTAGATACAATCTAAACTTATCTAAAGCAAAGATTATAGCAAAAAGTTCCTTCTCGATAATTGTATAATTCACTTAAGCTGAGTCAAGTGTCTTGAGGCATATGCTATCACTCTAGATCACTTTTCCTCCCTTTGACCAAGCATAGCACCTATTGCAAAGTTATAAGCATCACAAGGCTTTTTAAAAGGCAAATCCTAGTTAGGTGCAGTAAGAATAAGAGGTGAAACAAGCAAGAATTTCAAAGTGTCAAAGGCATGTCTACATTTATCATCAAAGTGAAAATCAATATATTTTTTCAATAAAGTAGAAAGGGGTAAAGTAATTGTACTAAAATCTTTTACAAAGTACCAATAAAACCCCAAATGACCTAATAAAGACCTTAAATCTTTAAGACAAGTAGGATAGGGAAGTGAAAAAATGATTTCAATCTTGGCTCTACCAACTTCAATCCCCTTTTGAGAGATGTGATACCTAGCACTATGCCATTATCTACCATGAAATGATATTTTTCTTAATTCAAAACAATTTTTTTCTTGATATATCTACAATAACATGTTCAAAACTAAGCAGACAATTATTAAAGCTATCACCGTAAATGGTGAAGTCATCCATAAAAATTTCCATATCTCGCTCCAATAAATCACTAAAAATCGCCATAATACACCTTTGGAAGATGCTTGGAGTATTACACAACCCAAATGGCATCCTTCGATAAGCGTAGGTACCAAAAAGGCATATAAAAGTAGTCTTGTCTTGGTTTACAGGTGCAATCAGCACTTGGAAGTAACATGAAAAACTATCCAAGAAGCAATAGTGAGATTTGCCATATACTCTTTCCAACATTTGAACAATGAAAGTTAATAGAAAATGATCATTCCTAGTCGCTTCATTCAACTTCCTATAGTCTATATACATTCTCCAAGCATTTTGAACTCTTGTTGGAATAAGTTCATTATTCTCATTTCTCACTATTGTGATACAGCTCTTCTTCGGTACTACCTATACTGGGCTAACCCACTCACTATCTGAGATTGCATATATGATCCTAACACTCAATAACTTAGACACCTCCTTCTTAACCACATCATGAATAAGAGGATTCGACTTTCTTAGTGGCTGCTTAACTGTCTTAGACCTTCAGCCAAAAGGATCTTGTATATGTAAAGTGTAACATCCTTATTTTCATACGTCTTTAGGACCATTCGGTAGTATTTAGAACCACTTACATGACCTTTGAAATCCATTAGCTAAATCTAAAATTTTTACTCTTGGCAAGTTACTGTTCATATGGTATTCCAGATTAGGTGACAAACTTCAAAAAAATCATAATTAATTATAGAAAAATTGAAATGAAGTGGTTCAAAATTCTAATTGAATCTAACATGTTGAAATTTAAGGGAAAAATAATTTCTTGACAAAATTCTTAGCCAATTAATACAGTTTAATCGTTAAAGATTACTGTTTATTTGGTCAAAAATTCTGAAAACAGATTTCGGTCTCTTACTTTGGAAATTTTTTCTCTTTATACAGACATCAAAATAAGGCGTTATTGGTGTCAAAACGAAGCTTGACATGTTAAATAAATGTCTATAAAATATCATACATTTATTCCATCATTTATTATTTTTAATCATATCATGAACATTGTTGCTTAAACTAGTCATATTACATCATCACATTGAACAATTCTTCATATAACAATTATACTATCCAATCCCTAACTTCTCTTCATGCTTCTTCATCTTCTTTCCTCATTCACAAACCTGTGGGGATTGGGATTATATGGAGGGGGTGAGATTTCGGGAAAAATCTCAGTAGCAAACGATATTAAACAATGCATGCATAAATAAACATACTTGTGCTTGCTTATGAAAGTGTTATCATTGTGTAAAGTGCATATTTCTATTTAATATATGAAATACAATTGGCCAAAGTAATAATAGAAACAGAACTTCAATCATATATACATATACAACACAATTCAATATAGCCAAAGCATAATATTTAATAGATATAAATTTAAGATAAGTGTGAAACTTTCAACGAAAACTCTAAAAGTCACCACTAAAACTTTCAGCAAGACTTTCAGCAGATCACTAAAAGGCAGCCTTTTAGCTAGGAACTTTTTAGAGTTACCATTGAAAGTTTACTTTGAGCAACAACTGTTTAGAGAAATTCTTTCCTGACTCAGAGTACCACGTCATTTATAGTCTCTCCAATCAAATGGTGCTAGCTCAGTCTCACATGGCATCACAGTCAAAACAATAAAAAATGTGGGTTTCATAAATTTTTTAACTCTTACAATTTCCATCCCCTCAATTAATTTCTCTCTCTCCCCTCCCATCTTCACTTCCTATTCCCTTTCTCTTCCATCGAAACACCACACGTCTTGGACAAACTGGGAAGCTCCACCGTAAAAGACTACCTCTTTGGAGATTGTCGTTGCCAACTTGCCATTTTTATTGCTGTGGTACTCAGAACTTTGAAATTGCATATCTGGAACTGGAAAGGGGATGAGATAGATCGTCTGTACTCATATAGAAATCAACATGTCGTATTCTTTACGTGGAGTCATCACGTGGAGTCAATAAGAGATTTAACTCTAAATTATACTAAGTGTGAGAAAGATAAGTAGTAGAAGAGGAGCTGATTAATATTTTTTTAAAAATAAAAGGGGATAATAACAATAATAAAATAAAATAAAAGTAATAATGTAGGAGAATATTACTAATAAGACGAGTATTCCTAAAGATTATTATGTGGCTATCATTGTTTAATAATATATTAGAGTTATAACAATTATATATACTAAGTTTCTATCATGCAGAATCCTAGATAACTGCTATAGTCATAATCAAATAATATATAATTATACATAGAACTAGCATACAATTGTAATAATGATTAGTGAAGATCCACTTAGCATGCGATAAATTAAATAATAAATGATTTGTTCCTCTAACATGGATATTCAACCGAAAATCCTATAACTAAACATATGAACCCAGCATGAATAATTATAAGAGAAAACTAAAGATATTAAATAAATAGTATCAAATTATAAATTGAAATAATAAATTACAAGGGTTTGATTACAAAGGTGTTTCAATCGAAACCCTAGATCTAACATATACAAATATCAAAATCTAAATCTAAGAAATCATAAATTTGCATAAAGAAAAAGATCAAAACAAAATTATTCAACTCTTAAGTCTAAAATATAGGAACTCAAACTACTACGTCTTTTCTCAAGAACTTAGAAGCAAAATGATAGCATTGTAGAAAATATGAATAAGATGATTGTGATGATGGTAATTGGTGTGGTGAATGGAGGAGACTTGGTGTACTTTATATAGCTTTTAGGAGTGAGTCCAATTGATTTGGGTCTCTTAATGATAATTTTTATTTATCTTCTGTATCCTCATTATCTTGTATTCAAATCCAAGTTATCTCTTGATCTATGAAGATGCCATTGAAGCCTTAGAATATCTGTTGGATTATCTTTTTTTTTTTCAAATCCAATCCTAAGATAATATAATAATTTAATACATGAATCTATTATTCATGGCTTCATATATTAAATTAAATCACATATCCAGTTGCAAGATATAAATCAAGATAAACTTATATATTTTGTGACGATTTGAAATATTTGAGAGGAAAAATTCCAAATCTTGAATCTAGGATATTAGGAGAATATATTTAAAATATTCAAAGTGGATATTAATTTAAATTTTGAAAGATGTACTTTAACTAATTCAAATATATTAATATCATACTAATATATTAAAAAGGGATAAAATAATTTTCTTTAATTAGGATATAAATTAGATAATAGTATTTTTTTTTAATAAATTAATACATACTTTCATCATCTTATACTTCATTAAAATTAGATAATAGTATTAGGTAGCTCCTTTTGTAGGCTAGTAGGTCTAATCATAATTAATTAATTTCATCTTCTTCTTAAAAATCTCAAAAAAATAAAAATACCTTTATGTATATAATTGTAATTAAGAAAATAATAAAATTAATAAAATCTTAAAAAAATAATATTTTTTAGTTATTTAATTTATATAGCTAATTAAAGTATAAAAGAAAATAAATTAAAATAATAAATATTAAATATGATAAATTTTTTTAAATAAATATAAAATAATATAATAAAATATGAATTTATAAAAAAAATATAGAGGAGGAAGTAAAGAAAAAGAGATTGGGAGAGGGTACTGGAGAGCTGCGAGAGAGCATAGGAGACATGGAGGGTAGGAGAGAGATGATTAGGAAGGAGGTTGGAGAAGCAAAAGAGACAGATGGAACCGCCTTATTGGGTGTGGAGGTTGAGGGAAGATTAGTAACCTTGAGAGCACGACGGCAAGGATGACAGTGGCGGCGAGTCTTCAACTTAGTCATCTTCCAATGGCTCAATGGTGGACGTCTGTGCTTTGGTGTGGCCGATGGTGGTCGTCGGCACTTAAATGTGGCCGCTAGAGGTTCTATGATGGCTGCTGGTTGTCTGGATTTTTTTTTTGCTTCTGATGCTTTCTTTTTTTGGATCTCAATTTTTAGATCAAGTTGTGTTTTTTATTTGATTTGTGGGTTCAATTGCTTTATCTAGAAGCAGTTCAATCTTTTGCATTTTAACTGTGGGTTTGATTAAATGTAAATCAATGGCATTTTTGTTTAGAAGGGGTCCAAATTTTTCTTCTATGGCTGTGGTGTACCAATGCCGGATTGCGGAAGATGAGATTTTTTCATTTTGTAAAGGTTTAAAAATAATTATGGGACCCACATTATATTATTGCTCTAATTGTGATGCCATGTGAGACTAGAGCCATTTGATTGGAGAAAACACAAACGCCGTGGTACCCTGGTTTTATTAGACTCTATATATTTTGATTATAATAAATTTATTAAATGTTAAATTTTGATTTACATAGTTTATTTTTTAATAAATTTATTAATAAACTCTTCGATAAATAAAAATAAAATTAATTTTATAAAATTAATTTTAAAAAAAAAATTATTGAAACACTTATTTATAAGGGTGTTTATCGATAAACCCTTCAATAAATAAAAACAAAATTCAGTTTGTGAAAACTTTTTTTAAAAGGTATTTATCGACAATAGTGTTTATCGATAAACCCTTCGATAAGTGAGAATAAATTATGTTTATGAAATCGGTTTCTCAATGGCATTTATTGAAGCATTAATCGATAAATAAAAAAATTTTAGTTTTTAAACTAGTTTCTAAAACCAGTTAATCAATATTTAAAATCTGTAATTATTTGACCAATGATCTTATGATTTAGAAAATTATCTTATAAAATCTTATAAAACTATTTTTATTTGAATACACATTGTTTGAATGTTTATTGAAGCGCTTTTCGATAAGAATACTTTTTGATAAATCTATCTGTTTTTCAAAATAATTTTCAAACTAGATTTAGCTATTTCAATTCAAAATATTATAAACTAATTGATATTTGCTTAAAAACTTATTCTATCATTTATACTACGCATTTCATGATCAATTGCAAGAAAAAATAATATCAAATAAAAAAAATCATCAAAAAGTAAATTTGTGTCAGATATATTAAATGCTTCAACCGTCACACACCAACGGCTCTATGCTAATCAACGAATTGATCTTCAAAGAAGTCATAGTAAATACAAACGAAAGATAATAACGAACAACAAATTGACATTTATTGAACATTAATTATTGCATTCATTTCATACATGTTATACTCTATTTTTCATATTATGAGCATACCATTTGATTTTCAGTGTTTATCACTATCACTCTACTTGAGAGAGATTTAAAAACTTTTATTCTTTTATCTGAGATACTCAAGAGAGCATCTCTTGAGTTGGTAGATTGTAACTTTATGAAAAGTAAGGGGAGAGAGGTTATCTCTTGTTGAAATACTGAGGTACCAAGAGTCCTGTGAATCTTAGAAAATAATGGAATACTCAAAGGAGCTCTAAGGACTAGACGTAGACTAAGTAGTTAAGTTAAACCAATATAAACTCTTTGCGCATTATCTTCTTTATATATTTCCTCACTCTTTGGTGATATCCTTATTTACTTAATGAATCTCTTCTTTTCAATTTAAGTTTTAATTTTTTTAATATCACCCAATTCACTCCTCTCTTAGATAAAATTATCGTTCTAACAGGTTCACACAAGAAATTCTCTGACTGTTTATAGTCGCTAAACAGTCGTTGTCAAAAGTTTCACTTTTAGTGATAACTATCTAGAGTCTATACAATTTTTCTTTATAACTTTTTTAATAATCATATTATTGATTTAAAATAAAAATAAAACCCACAAAGCTCAACACAATTGGTAGATCGCTGAGTCATTTAAACATAATATCTTTAGTTCAAACTAGATTATATGCATGAAAAAGACTTTGTTGAGAGAGGCAAAACTCACTTCGATGATCTCTATACCTCAGGAGAATTAGTCTCTAGTTATTGGCTAGGGAATACCGCTTAGACTATATCAAAAAGCAAATAAAAATAAAGTTTTAAAGTAAAGAAAGCAAATGCCTATGTTATAGCATGTTATATATTGTAAATGATCTTATATTGGGTTAGTACTAATGGTGGTCCATGCAGTTTTCTTTCATTTTAGTTTTAGACCCTGAAGTTAAAATGCTTTAGCTTTAGTCCCTCAAGTTTTCTACGTATATATTTGTATGACTTAAATACACAAAATTCTCCTGAACTTTGTGTCAGTTGTACATAACATCCTTAACTTTTAAAAGTTTAAATTAAAAACTCTAATATTTCATATTTTGATTAATAAACCCTTACGATTAAAATTGCCGTTAAAATTAACGATTTTTATCATATCATAATTTTATATTTTTTATTATATACCATGTGATTTAAAAAATAACACTTAGAAATTTACATACGTAATTTTAAGTAGTATATATTTTTTATTTAACCATGGTCAAATAAATATTTTAAATTTTTTAAGTATTTTATATTTTTTAAATATTTAGAAAATACTTTAAATTACATGTCAAGTGTCCAGTGTTATTTAAATATTTTATATTTAAGTATTTAAAAAAATTAAAAGTATATGTCAAGTGTCAAATGTTATTTTTTATTTATTTTATTTTAGCTTATTTATATTATATATAAATATTATTATAATATTTAAATTTCGAACTAAAGGTGTAATCCAAACACTTAGATGAATGGCAAATGAGTCATTGATGAACCTCTTTTTTCCGAGTTCGATTCCCTCAACTTATTTTTTTGGAAAAAAGATAAATAAAGCCTATCTCAATTTCAAAAAAGTAAATTGGGTATCTCAATATTAAAAAAGACAGATTGGGCGGAGGTCCAATCTGTCATTTGTAAATTTCTATGCAAAGACTAAATTATCCTTCAGTAAATGAAGCAAAAAGTCAGGGGAGTTGCAAATACAGTATTGGGAATTGCAAATACCATTAGCAGAATTATAAATACCATTGACAAAGTTACAAATACCATTACAAAAGTTGCAAATACCATAGGTAAAGTTACAAATACCATTGGCAAAATTGTAAATACCATTATGGGAGTTGTAAATACCATTGGAAGAGTTTAAAATACCATTGATAAAATTACAAATACAATTATAAGAGTTATAAATACCATTGATAAAGTTGCAAATACCATTACAAAAGTTACAAATGCCATTAACAAAGTTGCAAATACCATTAGCAAAGTTGCAAATACCATTACAAGTAGGGGTGTTCATAAAGCCCGCGGCCCGGTATGCCCACCCGAGCCCGCGAAAAAATGGCCCTGCCCAGCCCGATAAATATAGGGTAGGGCTGGGCATCGGGTTGTAAAATGCAGCCCATGCTTTTTTCGGGATGGGCACCGGGCAGGGGGGTTGCCCTGCCCATGAGCATCCCTTTTTTTTTATTTTTTTTTATTTTCTCCATAGATGCTACACTTAGAAGGGAGAATATGATAGTTACTGGTGACTAAAGGGTCATTTTAGAAATATAAGTAGTTAAGTATGTAAGTTGTATCTTTTAATATTTATAACTAAATTAATTTTTTTAACTTTATTAATCATAATATGATTACATTACAAATTATAATTATTTATTTTATTTTTTTAGATACTTCATCATTGTCAATATTTGGGAAATTGATGTAAAGTTGTAATTATAAACTACTTAGACTTCAAGATTTTTTTATATGCAATGAATTTCAAAACTTTAATTATTATCTTTTTGTTACCTTATTTTTAGTGGATTATAGATATTATTTAACTCTTGAAGACATATGAATATGATATTATTTTAGAAGTTTATAATTGCTAATTTTTTTCACAACATGAGCATGGCATCACAACTTGGGCATGCCCAGCCCGCCCATGCCCAGCCCAAAATAGTTAGGGCTTTTACCGGGCAGGGCCGGGCATCGGGATGCAAAATATAACCCATACTTTTTCTGGGCAGGGCACCGGGCAGGGGGGTCACCCTGCCCAGCCCTGCCCATGAACACCCCTAATTACAAGAGTTGAAAATACCATTGGCAAAGTTGCAAATACCATTACAAAAGTTATAAATACTATTACAAAAGTTATAAATACCATTACAAAAGTTGCAAATACCATTACAAAAGTTGCAAATAACATTGACAAAGTTGCAAATACCTTTACAAAAATTGTAAATATTACAAAAGTTGTAAATACCATTGGCAAATTTGCAAATACCGTTATGGGATTTGCAAATGCTATTGTCAAAGTTGCTAATACCATTGGCAAAGTTACGAATGATATTATGGAAGTTGTAAATACTATTGGCAGAGTTACAAATACTATTACAAAAGTTGCAAATACCATAGGCAAAGTTGTAAATACCATTGGCAAAGTTACAAATACCATTGACAAAGTTGCAAATACCATTACAAGAGTTGCAAATACCATTGACAAAGTTGCAAATACCATTTGTAAAGTTGCAAATACCATTACAAGAGTTGCAAATACCATTACAAAAGTTGTAAATACCATTACAAAAGTTACAAATACCATTGGTAAAATTGCAAATAGCATTGGCAAAGTTGCAAATACTATTACAAAAATTGTAAATACCATTACAAAAGTTGCAAATACCATTGGCAAATTTGTAAATACTATTATGGGATTTGTAAATGCTATTATAATTGGCAAAGATACGAATGACATTATGGGAGTTGTAAATATCATTGGTAGAGTTGCAAATACCATTACAAAAGTTATAAATACCATTTCAAAAGTTACAAATACCATTGTCAAAATTGCAAATACCATTGACAAATTTGCAAATGTCATTGTGGGATTTACAAATGCTATTGTCAAAGTTGCTAATAACATTGGCAAAGTTACGAATAATATTATGGGAGTTGCAATACCATTGGCAAGGTTGTCAATACCATTGTTAAAGTTGCAAATACCATTATGAGAGTTACAAATACCATTGGCAATGTTGGAAAGCGCATTGTGAGAGTTCCAAACAACATTAGCGATTTGTGAGGAAAAATATTTACATAGTCATTACAATATTCGGTTATACTCATTATAAAGTTTAACGCTACAAATATTGTAAAGGGAAATGTGAGTTCCTAAGTTTCAACAACAGTTGGTCAATGGTTGAACGGTCAAAAAATGAAACATTATAAAAGTTAGACATTAGAACAATTTGAACATCATTTGGTCATCGTGCGCTTTTTGCTTTATGGAAGTAGGCTTAACGTAAATTCTCGCCTCTAGTTGAGTTCGTGATTAACTAGCCACCATAATAGATTTCGTCTAAACTCTGCAACATATTCATCATCATAGGCAAGTACAATATTGGGTTCCCATTTAGTCAACCAAATCAGTACATGAACCCCACAGTCTCGCCTGCATAGACAATGATACGAACATGTAAATAGCTTGGACCAATTGACCACGTACAAGAACCATCTGAATTTCAAGTGGAATTTTATCCCCTAATTTTTCCGATGCAATTTTCACATATTGCACAATATGCAAAATCAAGTGGAAAAAGAAAATCATTTTACAGGCCTAATCACTGACCAAATTTATCTAATCAGACAGGTTGTTGAAATGAAAGCTATTTCCTTTAGTTATCAACTGTATGAATAACCATGCCAAATTAAATTATAGTTGAGCGTGTGCTTATATGCACTCTTGTGTAGGATGTATGTGCTAATGTCAGGAAATTATTAACAAAATTTAATTATGATTGCATCCACAATTGGAGATCTTACCAGATGAAAGTCAGCAAGATTGTCAACATAAGCCTCTAGACGCTTCATATCATGTGGTGATAAATATTCTCTAACTGGCCCCAAGGATTTGTCAGAGTTTGGTATTCTATCTCCATGAAATTGATTTTTGGATCTAAGATGCTGAAAAATTATCACTTCCATGAGAAAAAGAACTCTAGAAGTAAAAACAATCATAAAAACATTGAACTGGGAACAATTTCAAAGTATGATATCAGAAACTAAACTCAGGCTACCACTAATAATCAAAATTAAACAGAATGATATCCAAATTGTAGCTCTTTAAAAAATAAAAATTATCAAATACCAGTTCATAAAAATGAAATACCAAAACAGACCATTTCCTTTATTCACACAATATATAAAACTATAAAAAAACAGGCCATGTAATGTTAGCCAAGAAAGTGGAAAAAAGATCTTGTCCATTAATAAATCTGACATAACATACTTTAAAAATTGTAACAGGATGCTACAATTCAGGAATTATGAAACATCAACGTCCATGTTTGAAAAGTGCAAGCATTGAATAATCAAATACGTAAATTCTAACCTCATAGCAAGTTTGTATTCCATTCCACGAAAACTGGAAGCCAGAAGTCTAGTAAATCTTTGTCTAAAATCTACACATTAAGTGATCCATGCCCTCACCGTATTAGAAGTTCGACTGCTTGTGAACCATATCCAAGCTGCAATAAATGAAAATGTGAAGAGTTAGAGGATGAGGCTAAAGTACATTTGAAGAATTTGGTTAAACAGAATAATTAGCAAGATTGCCATAATACAAAAATTACCCTATGGCACTTGGGTGGGTAGCAATGCGTACAATGCGAGCCTCAGAAAGTACTGTGTCTCTAAATTGCTCATAGAATTTCCAAGGTATTTGGTCTCCAAAAGGTTGATGACCATCACTCAAACTTTTAATTGCTGACTGGCGAGATATCTGTCCCTCAAAAACTAACAGAAAGTGAGGGAAAAACTACCAGCATGATAAGGTAACAGATAAAACTAACAGTAAAATTTGTTAGGAAAAAACTTAAGGTAGAAACTCTGGGCGATTGCCTTTTTATACTTGGAAAACCTTGGACTTTGGTCTGTCCTAGTAATTTGGAGTAGCTTCTTCTCATCAAGTTCAGAGATTAGAGCAAGAACAAGACCGGACTTAAAGTGAAATGATCTGAATGGGCTTCATGAGGAACAAGACTGTTTATGGCCTCTTTAAGGTTTTCACAAACCATTCTTTTCAAGTGACCACCAAGGTAGATATGAAAAGAGATAGGAGATCTATTTTGTAATAATGTTTCTATTATTTCTCACTATCAAGATTACCGTATCCTCTTCTTTATTCCTTCTCTCCGCCTAATTAAATTTCTTCTTTTATAATTTAAAAAACAATGAAACTTCATGCAATGGTCTCAAAACCAACGTATAAAAAGAGCCAAGAAGGAGAACATAGATTGAATAAATTAGATTCTATCAGAACAGAGACAATAAAACAAGCTAAGAGAGCCAAATATGATACTTTATGCCAGATGCAAACCTGGATGACGCACAAGATATCAGGAAGTTGGTTCTTTAACTCATCAACAGGACCTATAATACAAATCCATTAGAATTCCAGCACAAATAGACAAGTCAAGCATATCTAAACAGAGAAACTAAAGCAATGATAGTTAGGACTAAAGTTTGGGAAGTGGAAATCGCCAGTGTCCCCATGAACTATGGTGAAATAAATGTCCATTTTCTACCCGAATAGAAGACTGTAAGAATCCCAAGTGTGGATTAAGAATTCCAAGTAAGCCGTCTTACCTAATCGCTAAACCCTAATCTTCCTCCCACTCCTAAATGCAAAGTGACCTTTGACGATGACAACCTTCAACAATAAAGGTGTCCGGCAATCTTTGATGGTGCTGGAATGAGGCTTCGATGTTGCTCGATTGAGGCTTCAATGGTGCTGGAATGAGGTCGGCAAACTTCAATGGTGCTCCAATGACTCAGTTTCTCTCTCAAGGCGTTATGTATTTTTCAGAGTGAAGTCCCCTAACTTTTTGCTTCATTTACTGAAGGATAATTTGGTTTATAGACAGAAATTTACAAATGACAGATTCAACCTCCTGCCCAATCTATTTTTTCTAATATTAAGATGCTCAATTTGTCTTTCTAAAATTGAGATGGCTTTCTTTGTCTTTTTCCCTATTTTTTTTATCAATTTTTATTAAAGCAATTTAAATATCAACTCAAAAATCAGAAAAGAAAACCTTAGGTCCCTAGCTTCCTCTAACTAGTCCTCATCCTTCTCCTTGCCTCCACCTCTTCTACTCGCCTTTCTCTCTTCTTTCTCCTTGCCACCAACTCCTCTCCTTACCTTTCTCTCTTCTTTCTCCTTCTTGCTCCCTGTCTTCCTTATTGCCATATTCCCAGAAAATCAACCATGAATCAATAACCATAAAAAAAGAAAGAAAATCAACCCAGGGAAGCAGGGAACATAAGCGAACCAACAATCAAAGGAGGTTTGTGAGTCCAATATGCAATTCAAATGGATCTACAGTGATGTAAATCAAAATCAAACACAGATCTACAATTCGAACGGATTTTCGGCGAATATCAGTTAGCTGAAATCACTGGTAAAGGAAAGCCCAATATCATATTTTTAACCTGCTTGACAGATTCACGTTAGTATTGAATGTGATATCGATATGTACCATGTTGATTACTATTAGTGTTCTACATTTTTCATTTCTTTTCCCGCACCTAACTCTCTTTCTCTCCCTAGATGCTATGAGCTCATCATGTAACATCCTAATTTTATTTCTTGAACTTAATTATCGTTAAGATGCAATTTATTAGCAAATTGAGAATTATAGTAGATCAAATCATTATTAGAGATATGAAAATAGAAATTAAGAAAAATAAGGGACTATAATTGAAAATTGAAGGTGGTATATATTTATTAATATTAAGTTCAATTTAATGGATTATATTAATTAGAAATTACCACGTAATCAATTGAACATAGAGAATTTACCTAAAAATAATTTATATTTTAAGTGCATAATATCAAATTATATTTTATGTGGAGAGAGAGAGAGAGAATAAAAAAGAAGAAGAAGAAGAAAGAAGAGGAAAAAGGAATAAAAAAAGAAGAGAATTAAAAAAAAGGGTGGGGTCCACACCAATTTTATAATACTCCATAGTGAGAGATAGGCATTTATAGTCTCCTAAGGGTCGAGTTTAAAATTTTTATAATAAGTCATAAATTATAAAAAAAACAACTATAATACCCTTATAATAAAAAAACCTTACAACCCTGCTCCCGCAACCTCTCTCGTGTCTACACCTTCTCTTCATCCTCATTTCCATCATCTGGTTTGCAGGCTCTCTTCTTGACTTCTTCTCCAACCTAAATTGCAGTAAACATTACATGAGTAGATAAATTGTGGGGCTTTTATAGAATAAATAAATTAAACAAAAAATTGAACTGAACCTCGAATCTTGCAATGAATGGCCCAAGTGAAAATATGAAATCAAAATATCCATTAAAATCCTAAATCTAGAGTAGTAGGATGAAGAATGGTAAGCAATCAACAGAAAAACTGAAGAGAAAAAGGGTAGCACCAATTTTCTATTTCACATCTTTAAAGTTTTTCTAGACATCACAAATCACGATAGAAAATGGTAAAGAGAGAGATGAGGTTGCCGTCGGAGTCGCCATGGTTAGTCTTAATCCGTTGCTCCTCCGTCTTTACCTTTGAAGATCAAGATCAATAGAGCAATGTTCATTTTACCTCACATTTGTTATGAAAACATATATGTAGGAGATAGGGGCATCTGGAAGAGAGGGAGGAGATGGGGGAAACTGGATGAGGGAAACAAAATTGTAGATGTCAGGCAGCCAAGGAAGAGAGAGAGAGGAGTTTGACGGCCAATGACCAGATAGAAGATGGAAGAAAAGGTGACTGGAGATGGAGGAGGAAACTGCTAGAGATGTAGGGATGGAGGCGATAGGGAAGAGAGGAAGGGACCAGAGAATGACGAAAGGGAGGGTATTTTTGGTCTTACATCCAATCCTAGGATTAAATTTCCAATACCACCTCCCCCTTGGTATTGCCTAATTTCATCTAGGTGGCTTTCTCCAATCCCAAGTTGCAAGCAACCCCTCCTACCAAACACTCTTTCACAATCCTTATCCCAATCCCAACCCCAACCTCCACATGCTTCCTACCAAACTGGGCCTAAATTCTTGCAAAGTGAAGGAATGTGGTTATTGGGATTGTATTTATATAATGACACTGATTGGTGATTCACGAGGCATGAGAATTGAGTTTTGAACTATAAGAACTATTGTTAACTACTTTATACTATTAATTATTACAATTGTCACACTTAACACCTCAAGAGTACATGTTGGTATGTCAAATGAGTTAAATTATTGGTTGCTAGGACTTTTGTCTCATCCCATAGTTATTAATATTTTTCAAGTGATAGTTGTCATGAGGGTACCTCATGGAAGTCTTTAAAGGCTTGAGTAGTACAATATAAATCGTATAGCTTCCTCTTTTTATTTATGTGTTGAATAGCTATATTTTTCCACAATATGACTCATTTTACATACTAAGATGAGATGCGATACTTTGTTTTGATTTGATTATGGGAATATGTGCTAGTAGTGAGCTTGAGGCCCTAGGTTGATGATTGTGACTTGTGGATACACATTGACTACTTTGCTATGTTATGAGTATTATTCAATATTATTGTATGTGTTTGTAGGCTTTGGTATTGTTATTCCTAGTTTTAAGCCTCGGAGACCCATTTTGTAATGTTTGGAGATGATATATGTGATAATTTTGTTAATTAGGGGTTGAATTCTAATAACCATGTTAACGAGGTTAAATCCTATCTAACATGGTTTTGCATGCGCTAGTTATGTAAAAGTCTTTTATTCTTTTTAGCTTCTAGAGTTGAGTTTATTCCTTTTCTAATATGGATATGCTAGAGTTATAAGTGAGCTTTTATATTCATGATAACCCTTTATAAACCATTGTTTGTTCCTTTTTTATCATGGGTAATTATTTGAGTTTTTAGTGAAACTTTTATATTGATGATAATCTTTTGTTATGAGTTTAATTCTTTTCTATCATGGATTGGTTTTAGAAATATGAATAATATTCTTTATATCCATGATAGCCATTTTGTATTGATGAAATTCTCTTTTCTATCATAGATATCCTTCTTAAAAAGAATTGAACCCTTTTAACCATGATAGCGTTTTGAAAGGGTAGTTTAGTCTCTTCTAGTTTGGTTTAACCATTTTGAAGTTCTCACCATGGTAGCCTTTTTAACTATTTACTAAAACTCTTTTCTGCTACTGCTATGTTCGAATGATTAGAGAAATATAGTAGTTTTTAAATGACTAATTCTCTTTTCTACCAATATAGTGGACTAAAAATAGTTGTAAGTGGTTAAATGGGTTTAAAACAGGTTAATTATTGGGAATAGTTAGAAAATTTTACAATTTGGTATCAGTTTTAAGGTTTCTTGATTTGTGTTACATTACATATTAGTGGCAATATATATTATTTTCTCATATCCTTCTCTTTTAGTCTATTGATTGTCTATATTCTAATACTTAAATATTATGGTGGGTTGTATCCTTAGGAGGGGAGAAAGGGTATTAAATTAAAAAGTTTAATGCATTACTATTGGCTCTTCTGTGATGTTAAATAAGGGAGATGATGTTAAATTTCAATGAGAAAAGTTAAATATTAGATATGAAAATGAATAGAATGAGATGTCAAAGAAACAATAAAGAAGAAGAATCTTCTATGCGAAGTATGATAGTTAAACTTTATACTATGATTAATATAGCAAGATTGCATGAGGAAATGTGCTTCTTTAGTGTTAGTATGTGACTATTGTTTAAGTAAATTTAGTATTAATAAGAGTATAAACAATTGTTTATAGAAAATTGATGTTATCTTAGACTATTCATAAGTTAAGCAGTAAAGTTATCCCTTTATGTAGCTTGCATGTTGATGTTTCTTAAGCAAAGAAGTCATTACGAGAGTTGGTAAGATATATTATCAAATGTTTTATTGCTATTGAGGAAGAGATTTAGAAATTTTATGAGGACAAAGTGGACGTAAAGAGGAAAGAGTAAAGAAGAATAAGAAATTTTGTGGACTTTCAAGTTAGTGGAAATTAAGATTAGATAGAGTTTGATGTGGAAAGGATTGTAAAGTAAGTGTGTTGTTTGAATTATGAGAAATTTGGAAACTAAGTAGGTTGCTAAAAATTACAATGAGGAAGTGATGCAGCAAATATGTAAGTATACAATGAGGTTGGGGAAATAATTGAAGAAGATTGAAAGGTTTGTTCCACTATTTGAAACCTACAAGGAGAGTTGATAAAAGAAATAATCATAGTTTAAGAAGTTCTAGTGATAGAATTAAAGAACTTGTATTTAGGGAACCATGATTTCAACGGCCGAAAAACAAATTGTTAACATCCTTATATATTAGAAATTTAGAAGTATGAGAATATGAAGGAAAATTTATGAAATGTTCCAAGTGGGAAGTCTAGGTCACATTTTAAGGTTTGTCAGTACTAAACGTTTATGAGATGTGAAAGCCAAACATATAAATAGACTTTTGATGTTTAAATCTATATGATAATAGAATTTGTGAACGGATTTGGTAACAAGTAAATTAGTATGCTTCTTGATCGTATTTGAAGTTGGGAATTGTAAGAACATGGATTATTAGTTTGTGTATGTGCCTGTACCTATTAGTATCTTGTGAGAATATTCATGATTGTTTAATTTGTAGGCTTGAATTTGAGAAATTTATTGAATTAGTACGTGATTATGTTTGCTATTGGAAATTGGGAAAAGGCAAAATTTAGAAAGATCGAGATTGTTGAGGAAGATTTCAATCGTATTGTTGTAAGATGTGAGCAGTAATATTTAGATGTAGTATACCTCTTTGTAACACCTTAAAAGAAAAATTAGTCATTAATGATATTGTTGAGTGTTTTCTTGTAAGGCAAAAAGAGTTTGAAATTCACGTGTAGTTATTGAGTGGATAAATGAAATTAATTTGGAAAGTCTACTGAAAAGGAATACTTTGAGAAGTTGTAACAATAATGACAGGTGCAAACACTAAGATGTAAGAATCGCATTTAAGTTGAGGAGGAAGTAAAATTGTTGTTAGAAACTAGGGTGTGTAAGTTGTAATCATGCCTACAAGCACAAAGCGAATTTTAGCAAGAGAACTTGACATCGATTAAATAAGCTGATGATGAGATTTGACGGACTTGGTGTGAAGCAGTAAGTATGGATTGTTTATCAATGGTTTGGTGTGAGTGGAAAATCTTTAGGTGGAACATATTATGACTAACAAAATATGGTGTTTACTTGGGAAATGTATTGATCATTCTAGTAGGTGTGATAGAGTCTTCATAATGGAAATATATCGAACATTTTAATGAACTTCTTTTGTATAATCTAGGAATAGAAAGAAAAGCTTTGTATTAAGTAATGAGTTTATTATGAATTGAAACTATGAACATAAGGATTTCATGATGTCTTATCGTTATCTTCCAAAATAAATTCCCCTAAGCGAAGAGTTCTTAAAATTGCATTTTTGTAAACAATGTATCGTGGGCAAGTATCATTTTCTCCCATTGAGCTTTTCATGTATTTTGTGAACTCAAAGTATTATTAAAAGTCTACTTGATGATTTGATCAAGTTGAAATTTTTTTATGAAATGGTCAAAATCTTGTTTAAGAAATAAATATTTTGTGGGGTTACAAAAAAATTTTGAATTGTGGTTTACCTTCGAAAAGACTTTAAAATCTACGTTTACTTACTTCGAGGATTCTTAGTATTCTCAAAGTTGTTTACTTTCTCTCTTTCCATTATATTTTTATGAATATTTTTACATAGAGAATACAGAAAGCTTTTCGAAAAGAGATTTTGGGAAACATGAAATTCCTTTCTTAGGAAATTTTTTAAAGTTATGAGATATATAAATTCTCAATTGGTTTAAAAAACATGATGATTAAAGGTAAGGTGTTAGTAGGCTGATTAATGTCGATTGAAAAAAAAAACACATGGTTGAGGTTTTGATCCAGGATATATAAATTTAGTTAGTATTGGTTTGATTTTTTAGAGCATATTCATTCAAAATTAATAAGTTGTATTGTTGAATAAGGTCTTAGCTCATAGTTTGTAACTTATAAATAGTTTTTTTCTGGTATAAGCACATAAGAATCACTACTAAAAAAAATACTTATTACAGCACTATTTCACGGCGGTTATAAGAAAAACTTCCGTTAAAAAAATAGTAGCATTTTCATAAATAAGTTTAGTTTTAAAAACTTTTAACGGCTGTTTTATAAAAATCGCCGTTAAAAGTCTTCAGATTGGACTTTTTACAGCGGCCGTAAAAAGACTCTCAAAATGTTAAAAATCATGGACCCTATTTCAGTTTCATTTTCACTTTTCATAACCTTTTATGGTCTCGTTTCTCTTCCCCACCACTACAAACTTTAGCGAAGGTCATTTTCTGACATTTTTTCCTTAGTTTTGGTGCTCATCTTTGTCGTTAATGTTGTTCTCATCGTCTCTATCATCGTTCTCTATTGTGAAAGTTGTAAGTCACCGTTTAACTTCTTCATTTACTCAATATATTTACTTTTTTGTCAGATTTGTAACTTTTTCTCCACATCTTCAACTTTTTCGTCAGACCTTCAACATTTTAGTGAGAATTGACCGTTGTGGCTAACGGTGGGTGGTGGCAAATGAACCTTGTTAGAAAGATCTCGAAGAGGTTTAATGAAATAAGCTTATAAATCTTTATGTTCTTCATCAGTTTTTTGACTTCTTCTCTCTAGATCTGGTTTGATGCTTTTGATGAGTGTGACTGAGGTGATTGATGGTAGATTTAGGCCGAGGAAAGTAAAAAAAATTCAAGCAATTAATAGCAGTTTTTTTAAGAACCGCTATGAAAAGTTATATTTAACGACGGTTATAAAACTGCCGCTAAAAGGTAGACTTGTAACAGTGATGGAATTCATGATGCTCCCAAACCTGCCATGAAAGGCCACTTTTAACAGCTATTATAATCTTTTTTTCTAGTAGTGAATAGAAAGTTCTAGTGAAAGATTTTAATTAGATTCTAAGATAATTTTCTTAAAGATTTTGGAAGTAAATAATTAAGAATTATTAATGATTTTAGTTTATGAATAAGATTGTTTACTTGTGAAAAAAAATTATGAAATTTTGACTTAAAATTATAGGTTAGTTCAGAATTATAAGAATTAACTATGAAGAATAATGTGAGAACAAAAAAGGTTTCCTTATTTCTCTAAGCCAATTTTATAATATCCATTAACGGTGTTTATGGAACCGGACTAGACTAGGACAACCCAATCTTAGTGAACAGTAATAGGATGACTTTTTTATCCTGTGTTCTATTCCGTCTCAAAAATGTCTCAGTCTCGATCGGGATAAGATGAGACCAGGACATTCCGTATATTTGAATAAAACAAAGCAAAACTTTGAATCTAAAACTCATGAGTCAGAAAATTAGAAAAAGCTTCTTCATGCGTTAAGAAGAGAAGATAGACTTCTTCGACTTCTTCACCAACTATAAGAACCAAAAACATATTCATGTGCTTATCATTGTCAGATCTAAGTGCTTATATGCGAGAAAGATTTGTGTCGTCAAGAAATAACTCATTTGTGTGGTTATCATTATCGGACTTGACTTATAGGAATTGACAGGGGGGAAATGATGGTGGAGGGAAGGTCAAAGGTGAAGAGGCTGTAAGTCGGTGTGAGGTTGCGAGCTACCAGTGTGAGAGGACGAGGGATGAGTTGAAGTCGAGGACTGAGGGAGCAGCAACGAAGAATATTAGATAGAAAGAAGGCAGATTAGGTGTTAAGGTTTATGTTATTTCATATAATATATTTTTAATTAAAGATGTATATATATATTATATTATATTATATTATATTATATTATATTAATAATATGTATATATAATCTATTACTGTATATTATCATATATACATATATAATATTAATATTTGCATTATTAGATATAATATTATATTATTAGATATACAAATAGATATTATATTAATAGCTGTATATATATATAATAATATAAAGTAATAAATTATAAAATAAAACAAATTAAAAAATAAATAAAAAGCCTTATACATACTAGGACGGGATAAGATTGTCCTGTATTTTGTCTCATTTCGGTGCTCTTCTTGTCACATCCCAAAATTTTTTTGAGATGGATCTGTCTCGTCCAAATATAATTGGTACTGGGACAAGCCAGCAAGGATAGGTTTACCCCGAATACCCCGAATACCCCGAATACCCATGCTCTTTTATTCTCCCGTGCGCGTCCCTCGCATCGTCGTCTTCTTCTTTTCTTCTAGCAGGGAGTGAGAGACTGTCCACTATTATTTGAGATTTCAGATATTTTTTTAGCTCCATTTTTACTATTAAAATCTTTTAACTATAATATTTATTTCTCAAATATTTTTCTATTCAATGAAAGATCTTTAAAAATATAATTTTTATTAGGAGCAAAACAAAATTGAAGATTTAAGTTTGAGATAAGTGTAAATTTTTAACAAACAGAAATCATAAGATTGTAAAAGTAAGTAAATACTTAAATTTAATTGGTTTAAATTTTTTTTATTTTATTATTTAAGAGATTTAAAGTTAGGGTTTAAATGTTAAAGGAGATATATGATTGAATATGATAATTTTACCGATTAATTTTGAGTTTAATGATTGAGTTGTGTTTATTGAAAATATAATTGATATTTAATCGGTTTATATTATTGTTAGAGCTTGTACATTGAAAATGAAAATTTTTGTTGGAACACTAAATTGAAGAAATTGAGGATTTTTATCAAATTGAATAATTGTAGGTTAATTGTTGACTCAAATGAGTTATTAAAATCTAAAAATAATGGGATTTAATATTAGAATAAATATTTAGACATTATAAGTGAGATTTGGAAGCTATAAGTACAATTAAAAACTTTAAGTCTATATAATTAAATTGATTATTTGTTTAGCAATTTAATATTCATAATTGGATGGACTAATTTGAGGTCTATGATGAAATGTGAATATTTATTGTTTTTAGTGAAACTTTAAGAGTTAGAAATTGGGGCTTTTTTATAGTTTGAGGAATTTAATGTTATATATGAATATAAATTCGTAGAATATAGTTGAGAAAATATAGGATTGTCATAACAATGATAATTTAAGGAATAGTTGATTTATAGGTATTTTCCTAATGATTAAAGTGAGCAAAATTTTGGGATTTTAGGATTATTGGAGGAAAATTTTAATGTTATCAATTTATTGGATGCTAGAGATGTAATTTGGATAGAAAAATTAAGTTATGATAGTGAATTATGAATTTTTGTATAAATTGAAGTTAGAAGAAAAGTGAGTTCTTATTTAAAGTTATATATTGTTGTATAAAATTAGCATATTATTGATATACATTTATACTGATTATGTAGATTGATTAATGGATTGTGGTCTAAGTATGAAGCTTGAGCAGTGCTATATTAATTATATAGCCTCTTCCTTTTATTTATTTATTGAATAGCTATATATTGCCACAATATGACTCATTTTACATACTATGATGAAATTCAATACTTTTTTTTATGTGACTCTAGAAATGTGTGCTGGTAGTGAGCCTGAGGCCACCCTAAGTTGATGCTTGTGACTCGTGGATCCATATCGACTACTTTGCTATGTTATGGATATTATTCAATATTACTAGATGGGTTTGTGGGTTTTAGTATTATTATTCCCAGGTTCGAGACTCGAATGCCCATATTGTGATGTTTGGAGATGATATATGTGATAATTTTGTTAATTAGGGGTTGAATTCTATTAACCCATTTAGCAAGATTAAATCATATCTAACATGATTTTGCATGTAATAGTTATGTGAAAGTCTTTTATCCATTTTAGATTCTAGAGTTGAGTTTATTCATTTTTTAACATGGATATGCTAGAGTGAAGTTTTATATCCATGATAGCCCTTTATAAACTATTGTTTGTTCCTTTTCTATTATGAGTAATTATTTGAGTTTTTACTTAAGTTTTTATATCTATGATAATTTTTCGTTACGAGTTTAATTCTTTTTTATCATAGATTGATTTTGGAAATATGAATAATATTCTTTATATCTATAATAGTTGTTTTATATTGATGAAAGTCTTTTTTCCATCATGAATATCATTATTAATATTAGTTGAACCCTTTTAACTAAGATAACACTTTGAAATAGTAGTTTGGTCTTTTTTATCATAGTTAACGCTTTTGACAGTTGAGAATTTCTTTCATAATCGTGCTAGCCTTTTTAACTATTTACTAAAAAAAATTTCTACCATAGCTAAATTCAACAATTAGAGAAAATCTTTTCTACTAATTCTGTTTTCTACTATAATAATTAATTAGAACTAATTTTGAGTGGTTAAATGGGTTTAAAGAAAGTTAATTATTGTGATTAGTTGAAGAATTTTACACATCACACTTTGAATATTGTCAATGTCTTAAATGCAAAGACCCGCCAAATATGATTCACCTTTATAATTATATATTCAAATATTTTAAAATTTAATTTTGTATATACATAAAGCCATGTCATTAAGGCAGAAGTAGGTGCATGGAATCCCGATCACAATTGGTCAACTTATGCCTCAACATTGCAAGCTTTAAAATTTTGATATTCTCAACCATTACATCCTCCCATTTATATTAATAAAAGCTCAATTTTACACCTTGAATCCTATTGGTAAAAGATGCCCATTTAAGTCTTCTTTAAGAAAAATTAATTCTTTCACAATTTTAAGAGTAAAACTAATCTATGGAGCGCCTACTATAGGACAAGGCTAGCTTGTATTAAAATATATAAAAAGTGATGCTATTTATAAGCATGAATACTGTAAAGCACCTCAAACTCTGTGCAAAATATAGAACTCCCTTCTACGAAGCACTAATATTTTAAATTGTTTGACCTATTCATGTCAGTATTGTATCTGATACACCTATGTATAACGTCCTCTTTTTATTTTCAAGACTTAGAGTGGTAGTTGTAATCTTGGGATAGAAAATAGAACTCATGCATAAATTAGATAAATAATAAAAAAATTTAAAGTTTTGAATGATTAAGGGTGTGTTTGAATTAGCTTTTGGAGAATAGATTCTAAGCAGAATAGATTCTGGATAATAGATTTTGAAAGAATAGATTTTGGAAAAAAAGTTATTTTCAAAATTGAAGATGTTTGGAAGATTAGTAGCAGAATTGATTTTCTATTGACAATTTACCAAAAAGGACATAAACAAATATGATAATTACGCAAAGTATATATTTTCATTTTATTGATTAAGAAATAACACTCACAACCCATTTGCGTTTGAGTATAATAAAAATAAACCATATTCACTTTACTTTTAATTTGTTCCTGGCACTAAAATAATACTTTCTAATTTAGAATTTACACGGACAATTTAAAAATTGATATACTAAATCAATTTACTTACGTAGAAATTAATAAGAACATACAAAATGATTCATTGAGATTTCATTAGCCGAAAAGTTTAGGGTGCATCAGACAAATGTACAATGTCTAACTATTGGTCTTCTCTATAATAAATAAGTTGATCCCCTATAAAATCACGACGATGAGCCATTTCAGATGAAGAGGTCATGGATACAGGTATACGTGCAGAGTCATATTCATCATCACCAAATTATGCAAACAGATTCACGGAATCACACTTGTTCACAGATTTGATTCAAACATTCATGAACAGATTTGGTTCATGGAATCACGGCATCCTCCTACACAAATTCACTGAAAGAGACAAGCGCACATATTTCATTCACCGAATAGTAGAGTCACTGAAACTTCAGCAGAAAATGAAGCAAAGCAACAGCAGGAGATCATGTGCACACAGCATGGACACCATGTGATTCATAATTATGGACACCATGCGCACACAGCGAAAAATGAAGACAACACTGGACAATTCACAAACAAATACACCACCAACGTGACAGAAATTAGCATACCGGAAGCAAAACAGAGCCTCACCGCGCATACCAGAAATGGAACAGAGCGCAAGGGAAACCGAACAACTTACCTTTTCTGTGCTGAACAAAGTTGACGGTGGAGAATGACGTCGAGGAAGGACGCTTTCGTCTTAAATTTCTGGATCCACGGACCCGACCACCAAGTCTAACGGCGCAAGCAGGCTGTCGCCGGAGATCAACTATCACGCCACGGCACGGCACGGCAAGATTTGAATCACAGAACGTCTTCAGACAGAGCAGTCACACCAGATCAGGATAGATAACAGTGAGGAACTACAGGTATGGAGGAACTGCAGCCGGTGACATACACGATTCGCACCAAACGCCACGATGAACCAGCATCCACCGTGGGCAGTGAAGACGTAAACCTACGGGATCCGCAATCGACACGCACAGGAAGGGCCGAAGAAGAGAGGAAAAGAGAAGCGAACGCGAAAGAGAAGAGGAGAGGAAAGGGCGAAGGCTCGGGGGAAGAGGAGAGGAAAACTGGAATGAGCATCGGTGGTGGTGTGGCTGTGTGTTGCAGAGAAAAGAAAAGAAGAGGAAAGCAGGAGCAGGGAAAGATAGGAGCAGGTGTGTGTTTATCCCAACGGTAATTTTTTTAACACACCCTTGACAAAAAGCAGCAGGCATGTGGATTATGTCAAACCATGGTTTTGTCTCACAAAACCATGGTTTTTGGGCAAAATCAATTGTGCATTGAAAACAGGTGTTTGGCTCAAAAATGTTGAAACCATGGTTTTGTGTCAGAATCAATTCTGAAATCACATGTCCAAACACACACTAAGATATTAGCATAGGAGGTTGCTTAAAACTAAATTAAATAATAATAACAATAATACAAAAAGAAGAAGATGATCTGACCAAATAAAAAGTCACGTATCAAAAGTTTAGAAGAAGTAGATGAGATAGTTCTTCTATCGAAGAAGCCCAAAGTTATTTGGAATATGGGGAGAGGCTCTATGTAATGTCATTATTTTACTATACATATATGCGCATTTGGAAGCTCGTTGAACTACATTAAGACCTCTTAAAGTAATAAAAGGGAATTTTTAAAAATATATCTCTTGAGTACTGTTCTTATAGAAAATCCAAATTTCTGACCAAATTTTAAAAATTCATAATTAATTATAAAAAACATAAAATAAGGTGGTTCAAATTCCTACTTGAAGCTCTTATAGTTCTCTTTAAGAAAAAAAATATAATAATGGATATTTCCTTAACCATTCAATATAGTTAAATCATTTAATTTTACTGTTCATTTGGTAAATTCTGGGCCTTCTAGTTTTTATGCCTTAATTTTAGAAATTTATATTTCCTAGCTCACATATCCAAATAGGGAAAATTACCTATACTTTTAAATCTTGAGAAGTGAACTACTTGTTCACAAAATTTTATGGGCAAATTCATCCATTGGCTAAGTCAAATTAGAGCTATAACCTTACTACTTCAGGACCTACGAATTTAGCTTATTTCCAGTTTTTCAGTTTATGAACTTTGACTTTGAAAACTCATATTAAATTGTATACTTAACCAAATTAGGTGATCTTCATGTCCATTTAAATATCCTTATCGTAACTATATACATGTCAAATATCACATTAAAATGCGTCCAGCAACATAAGCAAAACATAGCCATAAGGTCATTGCCTCACTTAAGTTTATATGCCATCATTCCAAATCTTTTAATACAAATGCAGTATCATGTTTACATAACATAACATGCCTAGTTATTCACATTTAATCCATTTCCTTTGAATGATTCAACCCCTAATAATGGCAAATTTATGGAAGGAGTGAGAGTTTGAAGAAATCTCAATAGCAAGTGATATGCACTTTAACATTAATCAAGTTGAATTATCTAATCACATGTATATGAATGGGAGCAACATAACCATAGCATCAAGCATACTCTAACATGCAAATTGTGATGACATATAGTGCAATGAGATGCAACAACTCATCATAGCTCATGGTAACATAGCCCATAACATCATCGCATAGCAAACTCAACTAACCATCATAAATACAATGTAATTAAACAATCAACATAATAAACTTTAAAGTGGATTATCCTTGCTACCTCTTGAAGAATCCATGTTCTTTGCCTCTAGTTGATAAACTCTTATTTGCATTGATTTTAGTGTGTTTAAAGAGAGTTTTATTATTGATTTATGTCCCTATTTATCAATATGATGAGCAATTAAGTAATAAAATAAAATGAGAACACTGGGGAATTAATTGATATAATTTTGGTCATATATTGGAATATTATCCTGTTAGATAAATAATATGTATATTTTAAGCTCCCATTTTAGGAAAATACTCACTAAATACCAAGTCAACTTGCTATTGTAGCTAAGGTAGAAAGATTAATGAGAACAGAATGCAAAACACACATGCTGGAAGGGAGTTTTCATTCATACACGTGCTGACCAAGAAAGAAAGGGAGTTGGTAGCAGCATGTGATGGCACATGGGGATTACAGTTACACAGGCTGGATCCATGAATTCAAGAGCTGATAAATAGAAATCACATAGGAGAAGGAAGAAGGAATGCATGCACGTGCTAGGAAAGAGTAATTCACTTCTAGACAGCTCACACACCTCATGCACATCAGCTCACTCATTCCACACTTCTATATATCACGCAGATTCACAGCATCACACTACATATCATTCCACACTCCAACAGATTCCATACATCACTACATTCTCTCACTCCACCTCCCATGCCCTGTTGTATATCATTCATCATTCCATACTCCATCTCTCATCTGACGCCATCCATCTCCATCTTTATTCTTCTCAACTTTCCTTTATTTTAGGCAATAGAATTAGAGGAAAGTCTTGCTTCCATCTTCACATTCTCTATCTACATTCACCATGACTGCTGCTAGTTTTACTGTTGTTGTTGAAGTCCTGATAATAATGGAAGGCTAAAATTGCCGTGCTCTCTTGGAGATGATACTGAACCAGAATCCTTGAGCTGAAACAGGGAGTTTCATTTTGTTCTTAATTCAGATTTAATTGTATTGAGTTGATGTAATTAATTCTATAATTACTAATACAATTAGAGTTAGTAGATTATCAATGATTAGGGAACCGAGTTGGATTTCCTTTTTCTACATAATTGATGCTTTAATTGATTCTCATCCTTGAACTAGTTGGATTTCCTTTTTCTACACTTGTATCTGTTTAATTCATCTTCTTCTATCTCTTGAGTTGAATGATTCATAATTCTCTATTCAATGTCTGCGAGTTGTAGCTTTGATTGAGATTTAGCTGGCGAGTTGTTAGCTAACATATTCTAATGTTGGAAATTGTGCCCTACGGCCAATCATTGTCTTATAAATATTATTATTTTATGAATTTCTTAATTATGTTATCACATTATTTCATGTTTACTGTGATGACCATCCTTGGATAACTCATGATCTTATCCTAAATATCCCTGATTGGTCATCTATGTGGGAGCAGAGATGAAATAAGACCAGTATGACTTTGAAGATATATAGAGATATAAATCAAAGTCATAGGCACATGTAAGAGTACAAGGTGTTGGACCGACCCGCTATGAGAGAGCCGCATGGGTTAAGTCATAAGCTTCTCTTATATACAAGCCATGTCACTATGCCCTTTGACCTGAGATCATCATGGATTCCTACATGACAAACACTCAGCTTTGACCTAGTAAAAAGTCACTTTTGACCGAGTGATTATAAAGGCTATGTTCGGGCTCAATGGTTTTTCATGCGGAGGAATGTGAATGGTCAAGATGGAATTTGTCCCTCACATTTGTAGAGAGATATTACTGGGGCCCTCGATGAGTGAGTCTGAGAAATGTATGGCCATACTGTAATGGAAGGGGAGTTCCATTACTATAGTCAGACTACTCAGGGATCGAGAAAGTAACAGTCAAGAACAGGAGGATGACGTTCACCATGCCTCATCCATGACCGAAATATTGTGTGACAAAAGGGACGTTATATGGTTGTATGAAAGGTTACATCGTTTATCGATCCTCATATATTTTAGGTAGTTGTAATATCTTGCTAAAGGCCGCTTACGACTTGTGGGTTAGTATAGTAACTGGCCCACTACCAACTTCATATGGGCCTACAGGGTCACACACAAAATAGCCCAACTCGAGCTGTGATGTCCAGGTTCATTGAATCTAAGACATGTCTTGATTAAATGAATAATCTAGGGTGAATTTATATATTTTATATAGATAAATTTATATTTATATATTATATATAATATAAGAGATATTTGCAAGATTTAATTTATAAGGATAAATTAAATCTCTATCACTTTTGAATTTGAATTTAAATGCATATGATCTATTTGAATTTGAAATTCAAATTGATAAGATATTTCAAATTTGATTTATGAGAATAAATCAAATATAATTCCATCTTATCTTTATTAAATAAATAGGTGATTTAAATCTGTGGGACGAATTTAATAAAAACCATATTTATTTAATTAGTTTCTTATCAAATTATGCAATATATGATATTGTATTAATTTTAGAACTAATATAAGATTAATTCTGAAGCCTGGCCCAATTAGAAGCCCGATAGCATCCTATATATTTGATATTAGGAGTTAGGGTTCTACACACAACACACAAGAGAAAAAAGGGCAAGGAGAGTGCAAAAGGTTTGCAGATAAGAAACTGCCGAAATAGAGATGGTGAGGATGGAATCTTGAGAAAACCCTAGAGGGACAAGAGGTGCTAGCACGTCGTTCGTGGTTGGAACGCTATCCGTATGGATACCGGTAGAGGAAGCCGTTCTGAGTTGTCGACTTCTTGCGATCGAGAGAAGAGCAACAGGTACGATGAGGTCGCGACCAGTTGACACAGAGGTCTCGACTAAATTGGCTTCTGAACGTCAGAAGTCTGAAAAGAGACTACAGGCCGCTACTAGAAGCAGATAAAGTCGCGACGACAAACTCCAGAGATGACAGGTCGCGACTAGAAGCTTAGTAGGTCGCGACTGAAAGTTTCAGAAGCGAAGAGTCGCGACTAGTGGATACGGAGGTCGCGACCAAAGCTTGAATACCGAAGGTAACACTTCTTTCTCCTTGACTTAAACACATTCGGTAGATCCTGGCTGGGAATGAAAAACTTTTTAAAGTTAATTTTCGCTGCATGTCTTCCAATTCCCTTCAGTTGTATCAGAGCCATGATGTTTTGTGTTTAAGTTAGGTTTGATTGTTGATACATGTGATGTATGTTAGATTCTTAGCCATTCATATGATAACATGTGTTTTATGTATGACATAAAGGGAATCCATTTTATGTGTGACATATAAGAAATCCGAAAGAAAATTGAAATCAGTGGTGTATGTTAATTGATTTGATCAATTAATATTGATGGGATCTAAAGAAATCGAATTAAGATTCTTGATTATTTATCAAAAAAAAATTTATTAGGGCGCTGCCCCAGACCCCTCCCGCTAACCGGCTAGCGGGACCGCCGTGGCTAATCGTAATACATACAGCCTTTCCTAATGTATGAATATTTTGAAACATTTATTGCCCTTCACATAATATGAATTTTGATTCTTGAATGTTTGAGTATGGTGAACAATATGGCTCTAGATTACAAGTGTTGTAATTTTTCTAAATACGGCCTGCGTGTCGTGCCTTCCTCTAATTACTCTCGTTGTACATTCTCTTCTCATCTCACTCCCCTCGAATGTTAAAATGAGGTTTCCTTATGTAATTTTCCTATTCTAATTAGACAGCTCCTCTCATTGGCTTGAGGGGACTTAGGATAGGTGAGCCATATTGTATCACATTTAAGATTATGCATCTTATGATTATATCACTGCATGTATGTTCTATATGCATAATACTGGTATGAGATACAATCGAGATACATGCAAACTGGATAGTTAATTAAACCCTCTAAAAGAAATCTTAAGTCTAATGCCGTCAATTAATGAACACTTGTCAGAACCTCGATCGCTCATTTGTAGGCTCCACCAAAGTGGGTGCATTTGAGTTATCTTGGGAAGATAAGCAAGAGTAATGGTGCTACTCTTATGTTTATTATTGTTCGACTTAATTGAGATTATCAAAATTATTTTGGGTCTCAAGGCATTAGATGGGATTAAAATATGCCGGATCATATGATGATGGAATCCCATAAACATCTAAGAGTTATATTTGATATAATTGGTAAAGTTGTTACCTACCTAAATAACTTAAGAAGGTAAAGCCTCCAAAGGAAGGAGTTTGTTTCTTCTACAATGAACCGGGTCATTGGAAGAGAAATTGCAAACTCTACCTTGAAAATCTGAAAAAGAACAAGAAGGATAGCGGGGCTATCGCTTCAGGTATTTATGTTATAGACATTCATCTCTCTACTTGCACTACATGGGTATTAGGTACAGCGTTTGGTTCTCACATTTGTACAAATGTGCAAGGCCTAAAGGACAGTAGAAAGCTGAAGAAGGGTGAAGTTGACCTACGAATTGGAAATAGAGCAAAGGTTGTTGCATTAGCTGTAGGCACTTATGAATTAGTTCTGCCCACTAGGCTTTTGTTAGTTTTAAACAATTGTTATTATGTTCCTGCTTTGAGTAGTAACATTGTTTCTCTTTCTTATTTGGATAAGGAAGGTTACACTTCCATTACTGGGAATGGTAGATGTTCCATTTATCGTAATGATGTTTTCTATGCTCATGGTGATTTGCATGTTGATCATTACATATTAAAATTGGAACAACCCAATCATGGAAATATCTATAACATAACCGCCAAAAGGTTCAAACCAAATGATTTGAATCCGACATACCTCTGGCACTGTCGTCTGGGCCACATAAATGAGAAACACATTTTTAAACTCCATCAAGATGGATTTCTCAACTCATTTGATTTTGAATCATATGATACTTGCGAATCTTGTTTGTTAGGTAAGATGACAAAGTCACCTTTCACTGGGCACAGTGAGAGGGCCACTGATTTGTTGGGCCTCATACATACAGATGTGTGTGGACCGATGAATACAAATGCTAGAGAAGGTTATTCGTACTTCATCATATTCATAGATGATTTCAGTAGATATGGATACGTAACATAAATCCGAATCTTTTGAAATATTCAAGATATTTTAAAATGAAGTATAAAACCAGCTTGGTAAAATAATTAAAGCCCTTTGATCTGATCGAGGTGGTGAATATTTGAGCCAAAAGTTTATCGATCATCTTAGAAATTGTGGGATAGTCTCACAATTGACTCCTCTAGGAACACCACAATGGAATGGATTTTCTAAACGGAGGAATCGAATACTATTAGATATGGTTCGATCCATATGAGTCGAACAGATCTTCCACCGTCCTTTTGGGGCCACGCCCTAGAGACAGCTGCGTCCACACTGAATCGTGTTCCATCTAAGGCAGTTGAAAAGACTCCGTATGAGATATGGACTGGGAGGAAACCTAGTTTGTCTTTTCTCAAGATTTGGGGATGTGAGGTCTATGTTAAGCAACAAGCCTCAGATAAGTTAGCGCACAAATCTTCAAAGTGTCTTTTTGTGGGATATCCTAAGGAAACCAAGGGATATTATGTCTACAACCCTACTGATAACAAAGTGTTTGTTGTCAGAAATGGTATCTTTCTCGAAAGAGAATTTATCTCTAAAAGAACCAGTGGGAGTAAGGTACATGTCGAAGAATTTTGAGAGCCACAAGACACCACAGAATTAGAGATGGAAAATGGAGAAGACTCACAACAAGTTGTTGAGACTCCTCAAGTCACGCAGGGCCCACGGCCATCTAATAGGGCACGACTTCAGCCTCAGAGATATGGATTTCTGATTTCTGACAATCGTGATATTTTGCTCATTGAGCATAATGAGCCAACTACCTATCGAGAAGCTATAGTGGGACCAAACTCTGAAAAATGGCTTCATGCCATGAAGTTTGAGATGCAATCCATGTACGACAATAAGGTATGGACCTTAGTCGACCCGCCTGAAGGTGTAAAAACTGTCCGGTGCAAGTGGGTTTTCAAAGAAAAAACTGACATGGATGGCAATGTAAATGTCTTCAAGGCACGACTGGTTGCAAAAGGATTTACTCAAACTCATGGTGTAGATTATGATGAGACCTTTTTCCCAGTTGCAATGGCTAAATCAATCAGAATTCTCCTTGCCATTGCAGCATATTATGACTATGAAATATGGCAGATGGACGTCAAGACAGCCTTCCTTAATGGAAAGCTCCTTGAGGATGTGTACATGACACAACCTGAAGGGTTTGTACGTTCCGAGGACTCTGGTAAGGTGTACAAGCTTCAAAGGTCCATTTATGGACTGAAGCAAGCATCTCAGAGTTGGAATCATCGTTTTGATGAAGTAGTCAAAGAGTTTGGATTTCTTCAGAATATTGACGAACCTTGTGTGTACAAGAAGGTTAGTGAGAGCACAGTTATATTTTTGGTACTCTATGTCGATGACATCCTACTTATTGGGAATGACATTCCTACCTTGCAGATTGTCAAGTCTTGGTTAGGAAAGTCTTTCTCAATGAAAGACTTGGGTGAAGCCACCTACATCCTAGGAATTAGGATCTATAGAGATAGATCTAAAAGACTTCTGGGACTCAGTCAGAGCACATATATAGACAAGATACTGCATAGGTTTAGTATGCAGGAATCAAATAGGGGTTTCATACCCATGTCTCAGGTATTCACCTCAGCAAGGATTTGTGTCCTAGTACACCTTATCAGCGAGGTCGCATTAGTAAGGTTCCAAATGCCTCGACCATAGGATCCCTCATGTATGCCATGTTATGCACTCGGCCGGATGTCTCATTTTCCTTAAGTATGACTAGCAGATATCAACAGGACCCCGGTGAGGGCCATTGGACTGCTGTCAAGAATATCCTTAAGTACTTGAGAAGGACTAAGGACTTATTCTTGGTCTATGGTGGATTGGATGACGAGCTCTGTGTAACTGGTTACACATATGCAAGTTTCCAAACTGACCAAGACGACCAGAAATCGCAATCTGGATACATATTCCTCCTAAATAATGCAGCAGTAAGCTGGAAGAGCTCTAAGCAGAGCACTGTAGCAGATTCTGCAATGGAAGCTGAGTATATAGCAGCATCTGATGCAGCTAAGGAGGCCGTTTGGATCAGGAGGTTCATTACTGAACTAGGGGTGATACCTATCATCTCAGATCCAATAACTTTGTTCTGTGACAATAGTGGTGACATTGCATAGGCCAAAGAATCTTGGTCACATCAAAGGACCAAGCATATACTCAGGCGATTTCATCTCATCAGAGAAATAATGATAGAGGTGATATAAAAATATGCAAAGTAGCAGGAGAAGACAATGTTGTTGATCCTCTAATAAAGTCGCTTGTGCAAGCAAAACATGAGCGTCATGTTAGGTCAATGGGAATTAGGCGAATTAATGATTGTACCTAATGCAAGTGGGAGGATGTTGGAAATTGTGCCCTACGGGCCAATCATTGTCTTATAAACATTATTGTTTTATGAATTTCTTAATTATGTTATCACATTATTTGCATATTTACTGTGATGACCATCATTGGATAACTCATGATCTTATCCTAAATATCCCTGGTCGGTCATCTATGCGGGAGCAGAGATGAAATAAGACCAGTATGACTTTGAAGATATATATAGAGATATAAATCAAAGTCATAGGCACATGTAAGAGTACAAGGTGTTGGACGGACCCGCTATGAGAGAGCTGCATGGGTTAAGTCATAAGCTTCTCTCATATACAAGCCATGTCATTATGCCCTTTGACCTGAGATCATCATGGATTCCGACATGACAAATACTCAGCTTTAACCTAGTCAAAAGTCACTTTTGACCGAGTGATCATAAAGGCTATGTTCGGGCTCAGTGGTTTTTCATGCGGAGGAATGTGAATGGTCAAGATGGAATTTGTCCCTCACATTCGTAGAGAGATATTACTGGGCCCCTCGATTAGTGAGTCTGAGAAATGTATGGCCATACTTTAATGGAATGGTAGTTCCATTACTATAGTCATACTACTCAGGGATCGAGAAAGTAACGGTCAAGAACAGGAGGATGACGTTCACCATGCCTCATCCATGACCGAAATATCGTATGACAAAAGGGACGTGATATCGTGTGATAAAAGGGACGTGATATGCCTCATCTATAGGTATTTTTATCTTTTCACATTTCACTAAGGTATTTCTTATCCCTAATCCCCTATTCCTATAACCTTATTTGACTTCCTGACTAGGGTTGTTTCCTTTGTTAAATATTTGATTTTACAATACCCGAAAATTTTTACTGTAAATTAATTACTTTCAAATTTTATATCAATTAATCGGGGAATCAAATCAAAATTCTGACTCCCTCTAAATGGATCAGAAAAACTGCCTCTATCTTTTCCTAACTTCATATTTAGTGTGTTTTCAGGCATATTTACTATTCACCTTTGCATCCTTGGACTTTTCAAGAATGACATTTACATCCCTTTATTATTCATAATTAAACTTAATGCCATATAACCTTTTTAATTTTCACTTTAGTCCCTTTAAACTTTTTACTTAAGCCTTAAAGAACTTTCTTTCTTTTTAATTTAATCCTTCCTCCAACTATCTAATATTTTTCTTTACTAGGCTTCTTTTACTTTAGATAGAAAATTTAAGGATGTGACACTATAGGTATATGAGGGGATAAGGTAGAGTTGAGCATTCATTTTAAATGGCAACAAAATAAAGTTATGAGTTCATAGTGATTTATTTTATGTATTTTGAGGTCTAAAGGAGTTATAGAGGGCTTAGAAGGGAAGTCCCCTACACTTTATTCTTAATAAATTTTAGGCTTTTGATGCTTTAAGGTAGCCTTAGAAATTATATAATAGGGTCTATAATTATTGTTTTTTATCTCGATAATCTTTTATTTTTAATTTAAAAAAGAATTAACCTTTTATTACTTGAAAATTTTTATAAAATTAAAAATAATAAGTAATAATTACTTTATTTTATTTTATTAATTTTTTAATATAAAAGTTAGTTTAGAATAAAAATATTTATTTTTTTTAATGGTAGGAAATTAAAAAAAATAATAAGTTTTCTTTTAAAAGAATAATAAATATAAACTTACAGTTTTACTACACAAGTTTAGCTCTTATGCCCTCTTTGGTACAATGGAATTGAGAAGTGGGAAATGGAAGTGGAATTAAGGTTTTGGCATGTTTAGTATGAAGGAACCCACTTCACTTCCACTTCCACTTCTATTAAAAAGGCTAGAAGTGGGTTCCATGCCCTTACCTATGGAACTGGTCTCACTTCCCTGGAACTAAAATATGGTGACCATTTTACCCTTCAACAGATCTAACAATCTAGACAACAGAGGATGGCATAGGCAACGACGGACGGTGAGGATGACAGCATGGACGATGACAGAGGTGAGGACAATGGCAAAGATGACGATGGAGGCATGGGCGACTACAAAAGATGGCAAACGATAAGCATGGACGAGATCTGAGATGAGTGAGGATGAGATCTAAATGATGTGCCTCTATCGATTTCAATTTCATTCATTTACTTACAATATGCCTCTATCGATTTCAATTTTTCTCCTTCACAAATGATGTGCCTCTTATATCTTAGATTCCTTTCACTGATTTTTTTACTTTTTTCTATGATTATTGCGAGGATTGTTTGTGATTTTGGCTACCATTAATGATGATGAATGTAATATCCTAATTTTTAAGCCTATAACTCATAAAGTAGCCTGAAATAGATAGACTACCAGACCCCTTTAAGCAGAAGTCACAGAAATATACAAAGAATTTTTAGGGACTAAACTGCAAATAAGTAAAAGTACAGGGACTTATATGTAAATAGTGAAAATCTCTAGGGGTATAATGGTCATTTTGGAAAAGAAAATGACTAAAGTGAAAAGTTTAAAAGTTCATTGGTGCCAAATGGAAGTAGACACAAGTTGTGGGCCATTAAGTGTAATTATGAAAAGTTAAGGATATTTGTTCTGATACCAACAGTATCATACCTTAACTTTATATCATATTAGGGTTCATTAGAATCATTTTGGAAGGCCCAAAATTCAAGAAACCAAATATGTTTTTTTTATTGGGTTACTATTCATTTGGTAATTTTAGAAATTATCTCAAACTTTAAAAATTTATAATTACTTCTAGAAATATTTAAATTGAGTGGTTCTAAGTTCTACTAAAAGATATTTTATATTTATTTTAGGAAAAAATAGTTATAGGAACTCATTCATTGAATAACAGTGCTAGATTGACGTGAAATTTCTACTGTTCATTTAGTCAAAAGCTGTATTCCTTATTTTTAACCCTAAATTTATAAAATCACCATAAATTGTACACAACTCCAATTTATATTTTCTACCTATAAATTTAAAGCTTATTGTGTGTACTTTAAGCATAAAAAATTTTAAGGTTAGATTCAAACATTAACTTGATCAAAACACTACTCAAAAGTCACTACCTCATATAAGCCATATATATTGTCATGAATAATTACATACAACATTAGGTATAATAATGTCATGAAATATATACACTAAGATCCCATCATAGTTCCCTTGCCTCTTGTTGATTCAATCTCTAAATAATTGATCAATTGGAGGAGTGAGATTTCAAAGAAATCTCAATAGCAAGTTACTTCAACAAAAATACCAACAAGCAAGATTATTATAAAACTAAGCATAATGTCACAATTAGTGAACTACTTTATTTCATGCTAACTCAATTATGCATCACGTCAAGACATCAAAATGAAAATAGTAGCATCCTATCATTATCTTTAGTTTAACTAACAATCATGGCAAATACACATATAACAATCAAGACAAGTTAACATTAAAGTTGAGTAGTCTTGCTACTTTTATCAAGTAATTCCTTAGTTTCTGTTCTTGTCCTTAATTCTTTCTCCCACAAATGTCAAACCTTATTCCAATACGACAAAAGGGAGTACAACCATCAATATACATTCTATTAACTATGGTTTAAACATTAATTAGGAAATTAGAGACATAAACTAACCTTTAATCCAAGTTTAATGACTAAAGTAGCTAGCTCTTCTTCCTCTTGAAAGGTCAAGAATTCAATTGGCAAGAGCTTTACTAGGGTGCCAAAATTTGCTACTGTATGAGGAGGAAGAGTGTTATTTATAGACCACAAGTTAAATGTTTAACCTCCAAGTTCATCCTAATTATCATGCTTATATGTCAAAATCCTATAGCTTCTTGCAACAATTTTCCCACAAAAAAATCATCAATTAAATTATAATTCAAGTTAAAATCATCACCATTCCTAACTAGGCAAGTGGCGCCATTTTTGGCTAAGAAGAAAGATATGTTATATCAGTATACTTTTTACCGAAATAAATTCCTATTTTACAATTACATTGTCTTGTGCACTTTAATTAATTTTTATCAATTACATAATACATTCCTAACATTTTCCTCATCCAAATAGGTCTCTCCTTTATTTCCCTCATAATTTTATTAATGGAAAAATAGAAAAACTAATTTAATTCTCATTATCCAAGCTTTACTTGTAAATTAATTTCTAGAGTTTCTGAGTTAATAAAAGATTTTTGTCTACTGCATTATCTTATATTAATTTTAAGGAAACACCATAAATTTTCTTAGAATTTATTTACCCTTTTAGGTATTTATTTAAAAAAATTTCAAATAAAATCCCTAATTAGCTTAACTTGCATTTAAATTCCTTTAAAATCTAACTAGAGGTATTTTGGGAATAAAATTATTTGTACAATATCCTATAATTCTCTATTTATACTATCCCTATATTTTCTTAATTTTCTAAGGTATCCATATAGCTCAAATAATTAAATCTGGTTAAATAACCCACAATTAACCAAATATTTAAAAATTCATTGAAAATTAATCTATGGTATTTTCATCATTTTTTACCTCAAATGGGCCTTCATATCTCATTTGATATTTCCTAGGATTTTTCTGAAATTTTCACGTATTTTTCTATAATTACCCCATTGGCTTGAAATTTTTTGAAATTACAATTTTACCTCTTTAGGGCTTAACCTCATAAATCATGTCGTTGAGATCTCTAAGATAACATTTAGCCCTTAACTAACTTTTTTACTTATTCTTAGCCTTTGAAACTCCACTTGAATCTCTAACTTTATTTGTACTTCATATCCTCAAATTTTTTTAATTTATAGTTTAGTCTATAAAAACTATTTATCTTTCTTCTGATATCTATGTGGCTTCTACAAGGGCTTAGTCCTTGAATTTCTAAGCTCATGGGATGTGAAAAAATACAACAAAAGCAACTCAAAGATGTAGTTCGAAAAGATGATGTCGTTCAAAATCTGACCATAACCCACAAGCTCAACGAATGAAACACAAGGAGAAAGAACACGACAAAGGGGAGAAGTAACTCAAAGGAACCGAGCATGAGTGCAATGAGTAAGTCTAAGTCCTGATGCAGAAGCGGAAGCGAGGAACGAAGGAAGAGATTGATGAGCAGAAAGGGGACTCTAGCACTAAAATTGTCAATCAAATCGAAGCCCATAGCATTAGTTCTGAGGGGAAAACTTTGAGAAGGAATTGGAGGAGAAAAGGAGAGAAGAAGGCAAGGAAGTATAGGTGACCCAAGGGAGAGCTTAGAGCAAGCTTCATGTTAGAAGTGAATTGGTTCTCTTCTCTTCTCTTCTCCATCCCAGTCGCATATGGACTAGATGGAAATGTAATATTAGAATTTAGGGATTTAGCCATTTAGGGTTATCTTTTGGGAATAAATTATTAAAATATGTTTAAAAATAAAATAATAAAATAAAGAATATGTATTTCTATAATATTTCAAGACGTGACACCCCCATCTCACACCCAACCATGTGCCAATATAGTTTTCGTCCCATCTCATTTTCATCTTATCCCAAATATTTTTAAGGTTGGGACCTTGATAGGAAATACTTGAACACCCTTAGAATAAGTAACTCATTTGATTAAAAAAAAGAATAACTTAGGATTTTTCTATTAACTATACTGTTAAAATCTTGTAATACATAATTTAGTTAAAAATATATCTGGGTCGACCCGACTTAATACTTTTAATTCATTTATTTACAAGTTACAATCAATAATCGGAATCAGTAAACTCATTTTAATTTTCAAAAGATTTTAAATCTACTTTAATGAGACTCAAAATCTTTTAAAAATTAAAGTGGGGTATAAAATCTTTCAAAGGTTAAAATGGACCCAAAATCTTTAAAATATCAAATTTTAAAATTCCAACTATAATAATCATAAATAATTAATCAATTATAACCACTACAAAAAAATAGACTTTTGGCGATAATCTTTCAGCGTCCAACTATAATAATCATAAATAATTAATCAATTATAACCACTACAAAAAAATAGACTTTTGGCGACAACCTTTCAGCGGCGACAAAAAATGTCGCCACTAAAAGTTAATTTTCAGCGGCGACATGTATTGTCGCTGCTGAAAGTAATACTTTCAGGGGCGACTTTTTCAGGGATGGTGGAGGCAACTGGAAGAATATTTTTGAAAAATATGGTCATGATATGATTTTAAAAATACATGTATTATTTATGTCAAATTTTTATACTTATTTTAGTTTATTTATATTATTATATAAAGTATTTATATTTATTTGTTTCAGGATAAATGTGAACCTGCTGATGCAATTACTGAAAAAAAGTTTCATATAGCTATATCAATTATTTTACAAAATGTATTCAGAAATTGGAAGACCAATCTGCACTCTCACTATAAGAAATATGAGACTGATGAGAATAGGTTGACTGATCCTCCTCAAACTATTAGTTTTCAAGATTGTGAGTAGTTATTAATATATTTTAAGTCTGACATGTTTAAGGTATCTCACTATCCGTCTAAATAAATTATATTTTTTTGTTTCAATCATTAAATTCTTATTAGTTACTACATTTTGTTGTAGAACAAAAGTGCAAAAAACACTATAAATTGAGAAACAAATGACTAAACATACTTTTGGTCCTCGATCATTTGCAAAGATTGAATATGCTACAGTAAGTTCAATCTATCACCACTATAATTTAAGTTTTCAATCATTTTTTTATTTTAAAATCTATTCTTTGTATTTTCTTGTATGTTATTATTTTATAAAGAGATCCTACTACAGACAACCTACCCCTCCTGACCAGCTGTGGGAGATAACGCATACTAAGAAGACATTAAATAGACAAGTAGTATGGGCTGACCCACACTTTGAATAGATTCATGTATGCATTGTAGTTTAATATTTTATTTTAATTTAGTTTTATTTTTAATCTAATAGTTTCATGTGCTTTTATTATAGAGTCGTATGCACGAACTTTCTCAACAACAAGACCAAGATTTAAAGAGTGATGCTCGAATGACATCAGAAGAAATATTGGCGACAGTTCTTGGTGAGAGGTCAGAGTATGTAAGAGGGAAAGGGTATGGAGCAGAGCCTTTAAGGAAGAGAAATCGCCCTCAATCTAGTGATAGTCCAGTTGTGCAGAGTGTGCGTGCCCAATTGCAGGAAGAGTTTGATAAAAAAATTCAAGGAGAGAGAAAAAATGGAGGTAGAGCGTGAAGCAGAGCGAGCAAAGATATAAGAAGAGCGTGCAGCATAACGTGAAAAGATGCAACAAGAGTGTGTGCAATTCGAGCAAAGACTAATGGAACAAATGGAATAAATGATACAAACTCAATTCGCTGCCTTGATGTAGAGGGGTCAACCACATGCGCCTGCTTCTTCTACTCCTAGTATTGGTCATTCTATATAAAATTTATGTATAAATTAAACAATTTTATTTTAATTTTAAATATGTTTAAGTAATTGAACTAATTTGATATTTTATATGATGATCAAAATATTTATCAATGTTATTAGATTCTGGTTTATTTAATAAGCTGCTGGCCCGACCTAGTATGGCGGTATGGCCTAGTACATCAAGTAAGCCTATACCAACTAAATCTCTAAGCTAGTATGGTTTGATATTCTATAAAATTTGGTCGGCCATTAACTGTCATTAAATTGATATTGTGACGCTTATTCATCATTCTTTTTAAGGTTAAGGGTTAAATTTATTCTGTAAACATTTTTTTAAGAATAATATTATTTTATAAAAAAAATTTAATCCAATATTATCTCAAAAATATTAAAATAAAATAATGATACCCTCTATTGTTAAAATACTAATGATTAATATTAATTTTTTAACGGAGTAAAATAATATTATTTTTGAGTAAAAATTTTAAAAAATAAGTGTGTATTTTAACCCTTCCTTTTATATAAAAAAACTTATTATGAGATATTAAAAAAAATATAATTATTAAAATATCTTATAACAAGTAAATAATGTGTAATAATAAATTAGATATAAGAAATAATAATAAATTTATACTTTTTACTTATTATAAAAAAATTTAATAATTATATTTTTTCCCTTATACCTCACAATAATTTTCCTTATGCCTCACAATAATTTTCTTTTATATATATTTCCATCCTGTGCCCACCACTTTGGCTATATGACTTTTGATTATAGTGGAAAGCCGCGTCCCGCCACTATCTATATGTTCTCCTCAATATCATGACCTTTGTTTTCCACCACAAAAGAAGGTTTCACAGCCAAAATTTAATAAAAAAAAATCAATTAAAAATAGTCATTGTTGCTTTAAGAATGGCCTTCTCCTTAAAGCTTCTATTTTTTTTTTAATAATGTAACTTAACTCAAATCCCAAGGGATGCTTTATCTAGTTCATTATAGACAAAATAAAAAGTTGTCTGGTTTGTATATAAATGCACTAGCCGTATGTAATTTTTTAAAATTTTCAATATAATTACTAACTTCTTTAAGTTCTTAAATCATTATTTAAAAATTAAAAGATATAGGTAGCCTTGAAAATCTTTTGTTAAAAATATATCTATATTTCATTTCAGACTTTTCTATGAAAGGAGAAAATTTATGTCCTTAAAGGTATATACTTTGGAAAGTTTATATAATCTTATCCAAACAAATTAGAATAAATGAATTTAACACTAAGCACTAAGCACTAAATGAATTTAACACAAATTAGAATAAATTAGAATAAATAAATTTTATACTAAGCACTCTTGAATTATTATATAGGTAAATGTGCATCCAGCACTCCAAACTAATTTTGGAAGAGCAATTAACACTCTAAAGTATTTAAAAGTGCAATCAGCATCCCGAACTAATTTTAGAGGTACAATTAGCATTATAAAGTATTTAATGGTGTAATCAGCACCCCAAACTAATTTTGGAGGGACAGTTAACAGTCTAAAATATTTAAATTGGTACAATTTTACCCCTTTACTAACAAAAATACTAATTTTTATTTGATACATGTCATATAAATTTTTTATTTTGATATATTATTATTTAAAAGGCTACATGTGTAATATTATTTTAATAAATTGTACTAAATAAATCATAAAATTTCTTAATTTTTACACATGAATAATATATAATATTAATTTTAGAATTTATTCAGTACTCTTGTTTAATGACAAGTATGAGTTTTTCAATAATAATGTATCGAAATAAAATACTCACATAACATAGATTAGATATAAATTTATGTTTCTGTCAGTGAAATGATAAAATTTTATCAATTTAAATACTTTAGGGTGTTAGTCGCATATCCAAAGTTAGTTCAAGGTGTTAATTATACCCTTAAATACTTTAGGGTGTTGATCGCACCTCTAAAATTAATTTAAAATGCTAATTACACTCTTAAATATTTTAATATACTAATTACTTCTTTAAAATTAATTTAAGATATCATATACATATTTACCCTTGTTACATTTATGCATATAGCACCCATACCATATAATAAGCTTTATTTATTACTTAACCACACAACTTATTAAACTACAAGGATTATCTTGATATAATTAAATATTTAAGTGAGTTATTTTATATGTATATAAAAATAAAATTTAATGAGATACATAATTGACGGTTGAAAATATCCCCATAAACTTGAAATTTTAGGATGGCTTATTATTAAATTTTAAAAATTAAGAGGCTATTTGTACATTAATTCAAAGTTTAAAAGTGTGTTTTATATAATAAAGCCAAAACTTAATACATACAAATATCCTTTTAAACATATTTAAAATTAAAAGGTGATTTTACCTTTTTAAGGAGAATAACCAAAATTTAAATATTAACTCATTGAGAGAGATAAAAATATTTTACATTATAAATATAAAAAAGTATTATATCATTAATTAAATGAAATATTTTTTTTAACAACAGAAGCTCAAATATTAAATCAAACCTATCAGAAACGGCATTGATATTAGACATATTAATATAGAAAATAAAAATGTAACATGACATTGATGAGAATAAACACAATGACACATTTCCCATTTCCTGTTATGCTCGTATAAAATTGAAGAGATCTAGTTTTCGGAAGTCAATAAAACTCTTTACAAGTAATTTAAAAATTAAGGATTTTTTTAATGGCATTTTGCCGTAAAATACCAGCACCGTGTTTAACGGGCAAAAATAAATAAATGAATCAAAATTCAAAAGTATGAGTCAAGACGGACACTTCACAAACTATCAATCTGGATAAGAAGAAATTCAATTCAAATGCAGATTATTAATTGAATAATTGTAAAATAATCTTTGCAATAATCAAATTAAACAATCAAACAATACTCTAATTATCTAATTCAACTACTTTTAATCATATTAATTAATATATTGAAACAGTTAACTAGTTTTGCGTCCTGTATAATTTAATGTACTCACTATAAAGTTGGGTGAAAGCTAAGAACCATTATCTATTTTTATGGAAGCAGTTCAATCTCAAAAAAAAAAATCTCTTTCTTGTAGTAAGCATCTGTGTACAGAAATTGTTTTTTAAAATAAAAAAATTGGAAAAAGAATCTATCTTTGTTCAAATAAAAAAGAAAAGAAAAGAAAAAAATTGAATGGGCAGAAACCAGCAAGGAGGAAGAGACAACACATGGGAAATATCACCGTTCAAGGTCCATGGTCATCGAAATCAACGGATATGGTTGGCTCTTCCGAAGTCAGCAAGCTTCCTTGAGCGGTTTGCATAAAACGACGACGCAGTGGAGAGGTGAGGCTTCGCCGCCGTCGTGCCTCTCATCTGCCCCGCCGCAACTATCTCCGGAGGCAATCCCTTCGGATTCCAGTGAGGGTTCGGGCTCGCCCTCACCAACGGACTTAAGCAAAAAGACATGCCTGATACGTTCCTTACGTGGCGGGAACGACGTGTCGAATACGGTGCCGTCGATGGCGTTTTTCGCCACCGTGGGGACGTTTCCGTTGAGTAGCCACCGGCTGAAGGGGATCGGTCGCATCCATCGCAATTGACCGCACAACTTTCGTTTGTCACCGGCGACATTCCACGATCTGTTGGCCGATACCGCCTTCGTCCTGTGGCGGTCGAACCTTCCATAGAGTTCATCCTATCCATATTCTTTCGGCGAGTAGGGAAGATCATCGAGAACCATGAGGGAGACACAGATGACGATGGTTCGCATGATTCATGCGAAGAAATCCTCGGATTCGCTTCCAATTTATCGGATCTGGATCTGAATATACTTGAGAAAATCCAGAACCTTCCCGTTTTCTTCTTGAATGATGAACTCGTTGTCACAGGGAATCCTGAATTGGCCACAGAATTGCCTGTACCGAAGGTAGGTCCAAGTTGCGGCGTGCTATAGAACAGGTTGTTATGTCTATCACAGTTCTTCCAGCTGGCATAGTCCGATTTCCGTCGAGAGACATACGGCGAGACAGAACGAGGGAAGACAAGCGGAGGAGGAGGGTTAGGGTCGGATTTCCGAGGGTGATCATCGGAGGCGCGTGAGGAAACGCGCGCTAGATGCGCCTTCTCTTGTGCTGCGATGAGTGCGACGAGACGCTCTCTGAGACAAGAGGCGCAGACGCCGACGGTGCTGCTCAGGTCCGCCGGGTTGTGCTTCTGACACCTCATCTAACCAGACCCTTTTGCTTCGTCGTGAACAACACAAAACAGAGATCACCTGCTTCAATACGACCACGTTTTGAAGTACAGTACCAGTGGTGGAGCTTCTGATAGCCCACCGTGAGGTGAAAGAGATCTGATGGAGAATTCGAAAGCCACGTTTGTCTTGTTGCTTCGTGAGAGTGGAGAGAGGAAGTGGGGGAAGGAGGAAGGAGTCTCAACTCTCAAGTTTGAGGCGTGAGAGGGTATCTTTATTAAATTTGGAGAGAGAAACGTGAACTTGCTTTGCCTGTGGAACAGATCCTAATAAATATACCCGCGCCTGTTCAATGCGTATGTATTTGTATAATACATTTTGCGGAACTGTTGAAATGGTTGTATTACTGTTTGGGAGATTTTTTTTTATAAAAATATTTGAATAATTTGGCTCTCAAATCATCTTTAACCATCCTAGAGAGAGTTAAAAATAATGGGCTAAAGTTTATAAAATTTCTCTAAATTTTATGTTAATATCATATAACCCGTTGATATTTTAAAATTTAAATTTAATTTTTTTAATATTTTAATTTTTTATGTTAAACCCTATAGTTAATTTTACCAATAATTTACTGATAGAAGCTATCATGTCAAATTAATGAAGATGGTGTGGCACTTGAGTTGAATCAAAAAATTTGGACTATAATAAATAAAATTCCTTTAAATTTTAGGATAATTATGTATAATCTCCTAGACATTTTAAAATTTAAATTATTTTTAGTGACAAAATTAAATTATTTTTAACATATAAGATGACACACCATCCTCAGTAAGCTAATGTGGCAATTTTTGTCAATAACTTGATCATAAGGGGTTGAATATCAAAGATTAAAACATGAGTAATGTTAAATTTAAATTTTAAAATAATAACAAATTATATACAATTGACTTAAAATTTAAAGAAGTTATATAAATTTTAGTCAAAATAAAATGACATGAAATTAATAATACTATTACAAGATTACTCAATTTTCCAATCCCCTCTCTACTTCTCCCTTCCACTCTAAAAATTCAACGGATCCTTATAGCTCGTAGTATCTATGTTCTCAAAATTGGATCGAGTATTGAATCAATCAAGACAATGATTCAAGTCTTAAGGGTCGGACCGCAATTGAACTGTAGTTTGATTAGTTTTAATTAAATGAATATAATTTAAAGAATATATATATATATAATAAAAATAGCTTAGACAATATGTATCCAGATCCTTGTCATACATGCTATTTTCATAGTCAATCATCCAACATTACAGTAAAAATATTTATAGTCTATTACTAATCACCAAATCATCAAATACGTAAAATTAATTGTCCCACCGAACTAGCAAAATACAAAAAAAAAATTCATCAAATATGTACATAACAATAAAAAAAAGTACAAAATGACATAATTTTGGGTTATTGAAAAATTTCGAAAATATAAGAAAAAAATAGTTCTGACCTGTTCTCCACCAGTTCACTTTTTGGCTAGTTTTGGGGGGTTTCAAATTGGACATGTGCTCGATTCCGGGTCAGATCGGTCAAATTGACTAATCCTATCGAATTTTGATAACATAACATAACGTGAAAGATATAATTTAATTTTAAAAGAGTTGGCATATCATACTCACTTTTTAATATAATTTTTTAAATAGTTTACAAATATTTTTAAAACATTTTACTTAAAAATTATATGATAATATTTGATATGTTTGTTCATAATGGAACAAATTGAAATTAGAACAAGGTTCATTTAGTTCAAATAATTATATTTTTAATTAATTTAAATGTTTTACTCCTCACTTCTCTATTTTTTTTCATTTCTCAATTTTTAAATGAAATTTAAACCATTCGATTATTTCAGTTATTATAAAAAATAATTTAAACTGATATCTATAAAACTAAGAAATAAAAAAATTTGAGAGATATCATAAAAGTCAAAGAAACGATTTCACATTCATCAAAAGATTTAGGGAGAATGATAATTAAGACCTTATTAAAAAAAGTTAATACTAAATTAGATTTTTTTTAAAAAAATTAATATATAAGAAAGGGAATATTAAATTTGAGATTTTATTGTAATGAGATTTTAATTTAGTATTAGATGTTTAGTTGTCATTTTCTTAAATATATATTTTTTTTATATGAGATTTTTTTAAAAAGAATTAGGCTCACTTACTATTTAAGAGTAGAACGAAATCTCCTTTTTTTCTAGGCAATACTAATGTCAGATAGGACTAGCTATCTATTACCCTCAGACGTAAACTTAGGCACCCAAGAGTTAAGATATCTTTTTAAGCGTTACGACTAGAACCATAACAAAATAATACTCTTCATATTCGAATACGCTTTAAATAGTCATATATCTCACCATTTCACTAATTGAACTCATAGATAATAAGTAAATATTTAATTATATGTTAATATTTTGATGATTCCCTTATCTTAATATTATTGTCTTTTATAATTTCCTCTCACACGGCCCAAATTTGTCACGTTATACTATATGGGCAGATAATTAATGACAAAATTATTTTAATTATTATGATTTGAAAACTCAATGTATGAGTGTTGACTTTAATTCGCACAATCAAGATGAGATAAATATAATGATTAATTGACGCAAGAGCCTTACCGATTTCTTGCCACATCCGCATCTAATTATTTGTTGGTTGAATCAAGGTGGGTTTACCTTTTCCAACTAGGATATTTTAATAATTTTATTTAATAATAATTTTTTAAATTTTATCACCCAATCATTTCTTGATTACGGGTCTGTTTACTTGTATAAGTTGATAATTATTAACTAATAATTAATAAAAGGAAAAATATAGCTTTTAATTTTTTAAATTTTTTTATTTAGTTAAAAGTATAATTTTTCTCGACCCTAGAGAGCAAAAAATTTTATCTCTCTTAAAAAAATATAATTTCCGATATTTAAATTTATATGTTCTTTCTTATTAGAATGATAATGCTTACCATCTTAATTAATATTTTTTTGTTAATAAAATTAAGCTTTAATTACAAGTTAATCTTTATAATTTATTGAGTTAATAAATTATAAAGAGTAAATTATTTTGAGTAAATAAATTACATTGAGTCATTTTAAATTAAAAAATTATAAAAGTTGAATTGATTTGAGTTAAATTTTTGAAACTAAATTAATAATTAAAAAATAAAAATAAATTTTTTTATTTGTATAGATTTATTTAATAAAATGTTGTTCTTATTCAGTTATAATTTATTCTTTAATATTTTTTTGATGTGATTTAATTTCTCTAATTTAATTATTTAAAATATTAATTTTTATATTTAAAAAATAAAATTATATATTTTATATAATTTAAGATTAGAGAGATGAACTGAAATATTAATTTTACCTAAAGACCTTCAAAGATCAAAAGTTATGTTGCCACTTGATCGTAGAAATATTTAAGGGGACGAGGCGCGTGGCTTACACGCTTTACGTTGAACCTTGATCCAATTAAGAAATCAGACTTAAGATTTTCGTCATCATGTGCCGATCATATTCTCCCTGTCTACATCTAACGGATACTATTGCGCTAAAGGAAGACACGCGCCTTTAACGAGGGGTAGATTTTTCCTTTTAAATTAGAAATATAATTAAAAAAATTTCAAAAAATTACTATTTAAAATTTAAAATTTTAAATCAATCTATTTATTATACTTTATAAATTATTAATTACTTTTGTAAGAGAAACAATAACATATTTTTGTAGTAATTTCTAATTTAAAATTTTAAAATTAAATTGGTATTTTTTGAAGTTTTCTCTAATTAAAAACGAAAGCATGACACACAAAAAATAAGAGTATAATGTATATATAATTTTGTATCTTAGTGTTTTCCTTACCCAAATTCAATTTAATGCATTTGTACTAAGGTTCAAAAATTTTATAAAGCCACAAAAAATGACGAAATTTAAAAAAATTGAAACATCAATAAATAATAAAATAACATAATGTAAATATAATAAAAAAATATTTGCATTTAAAAGTAGCATCCTCAAAAATAACAATAAATGGTTAAAAAATAAAAATATCTATTTATATAAATAATAAATGAAGAATAACAATTTTATTTTTATCTGCCATATTGATAAAATATTAGGATATTTATTGATGATTTATATTTTAAAAATTATATCTTTATGACATCAAAGGGATACTTCAAACTTTATGTGTTTCAATTTTAAGTAAGAAAATAATTACAATATTAATTGTAAATAAATCTAAATTCAATCAATCAATATATATTAAACATTTTTTAAATGTTATATATATTATATAAAATAATAGCTACTATTATTTTCTTTTTTTATAATTTCATATTTTTCTCCTCTGTGGAATGTATGAAGAGTGATTCCAATTAAAAATAAAGTATAATTCTAAATAAATATGAAATGCTTAGTTTAATTAAACAATCAAAATTTGCACACAAAAAAAAACACCAAAAATCGTATATGAACTCGTCAGTTTTCTTTAACTTTTTAGTTTATTGTGGCCACTAGTCGGATGGAATTCAATATTCATATTCTAGGCCCAAGAGATCGTCATCAAAATTTGATGCTAAATCTTTGTAAAAAAAATAGTTTCTTATAATTTTCTATGTAGTAACTTCATCATTTGTCTTGGACCAAAAAAAAATCAACACATGGTGTGGATAATTTTCGTTGTTCTTCTTAGCATGCATAGAATGAAACGTTCTTTATTTTGAAATTTCAATCATTTGAAATAAGAAAGGAAGATTATCAATCTTTGGCTTTTGCTAAGATTCTATTTCCTTCTTCTAGTCTTGTTTTCCAAACAAAGCATCAAAATATTTAGTACACTCACTAATTTAAGTTTGAGATGGGTTTAGGTCAAATGAAGGATGCTCATTTTTTGCCTAGAAAAAAATAGGAAGAAAATATAAGGAGATAATACTAGGAAATAAAATTTTTAAAAATAGTAAAAATAATATGCTTTTAAAAGTTTTTTCTTCTGGTATTTTTTCTTTCCTAATTTTCTTCCCATCTAAACATAAGTTTTTTTTAACAAATCATCCCATATCTGGTTTCTTCTACTTTTTGAAATGAATAAATCAACACTTCTAACTTTTTTTTTTATTTAAAAGATTTGAACCAATCAAACCTAAAGTGAATTAATCTCTTACCTAGTCTAGTCAAAAGTTTTGAACAAGTTGATTGAGTGGATTTTATATTTTCCTCCAAAGTTGATCTTGAAATGATATCATTTTGTAATTTGTAGTTAAAAAAGAAAAAATAGCAATATGTAATATTTATATTTTAGTAACTCTATTTTTATTACATTATGTATAATTTATATATAAATATTCTATTTATTTATAAATTAATAATTTTAATTTAAATATTACTATTTTTTTATTTTTGCAGACAAATACGACTCTTTTTAAAATTATATATAATTATTTTATATATTTTAATTAAATTATATTATACACTATTAATTATGGTTGGATTTACATCGATTCAACCATGACTAGATCTTAACTTTAAACTCCAGTTTTGACCCGTTCAATGGACTATTTGTTTCAGCATCTTGACTTTAAATGACTAGATATTTTTCTCTTAGTCTTTGATATCTAGCTAGGAATGTGGTGTGTGGGTTTTACGTGAAATAAGTCACACAAATGTGAATGTGTTAACGAACAAATGACACACACACATATAGGGTTAGGGTTTACCTTATCGGCGTTTTTGGAACATTCATCTAGAGCATTCATTACTAAAAAAATCGCTTTAACAGCAATTAAAAGTGATATTTAATGGCAATTTTGTGAGTGACGTGAATTTTACCAATGTAATAAGTCCATGCTTTAACGACACTTTTTAACCGCCGTAAAAAGAACATTTTTCATAGAGTTTTTGTGTGAAAAGTGTTACTTTTAACGGTGGTTACTAAATCGACCGGTGTTAATTGTACTCCATTGCCATATTCTTCTTTACTCTGATGTTTTCCTTTTAACGTCAGTTGTTACCGCCACTGTAGACTTTCCACGGCAATTCTCTAGTTAACCGTTGTAAAAAGGTTTTTCTTTTGCTTTTTTTCGTTAATTTTTCATTTTAGTATTTCCACAGCCGTTCTTCATTTAGCCATCGTGAAAGGATATATTTTTTTCATTAATTTTAATTTTATACCACCCTACATTTAGCAAATCAAGACATACCAATTTTCAGACAGTAAAGTTTGAAGTTAACAATGCCAAAATCTAAATGGTAATAAAAATCCAAATTGTTAAACTTTCAACGAACCAAATAACACTTTGTACATCATATATATATCAAGGAAATAGTTCAATGATCAATCATAAACAAGTTCAAAAACTATTGATTAAATATTTACCGAAAATTTGACAAATACTTTATCTTCAAGGCATGTGTGCCAAATCATCTCTCACTGAGTGAATAATCACTAAATATTAATCATGACATCTCCATACCTCATATAAGTTCTCTGTGAGCCCTATCTTAATAATTTCGTATATATAGCAGATCACACAATATTTGCATTCAACACCGCCAGGTTGATGTTGGTACTAACAAAATGGAAAAGTATATAGCACATTAGGGAATATTAAACTTTATACCTAATAAATTTATAAAAATAAAACTTAATTAGTTGAAAACAACTTACTTTTGAAAAAATCATGTAGGAAGTTGATTAGTACCTTGTGTATGTGCTCTGAAAAAATTGACACCTTGAACAACCCTATCTCTAATTGAAAAAAGATATTATATGACATGCTAAATTTTATGCTTAATAAATCTATAACAAAAACTCACGTGTTGACAATGTATACAATTTTCAGATATGGCTGTCCAAACAATAAATCAAACCAGTAAACAACATTTTCTTGAGGGGCAATGACAAGTAGAGTCCATTGAATACTACAAAATATCAACCACGTTATATATGATTTTATTATAATATGTATATGTGTGTGCCAAATATAAGAGTATACTTACCTTTTAATGTAAGGTGTACAATATATCATCCTCTTGATTCTGGTCATAACATCCACCATGTATATCATCCTTAAATTCCGATCGTTACTTGCATCTTGCACCTTTTGCAGACACATGAAGTCATATGTGTCTCTTTTTGCTTCGTCCTAGCATTTGTGATAGAATCGACTGTTGTTCAAAAGAGAAAGGAGTCATTGCACAAACGATAAAACATAAAGTATTAAAATAAATTTATAACTTATAATATGGCTAATTGGATGACAATTTAATCCAGCATATTAAAATTTAGGAATTACACTATGTCATTCCTCTCCAAAGTGAATTTATACAATTCATCTGTACTCAAAATCTCTAGTGAAATTGTAAAACTAAATGCTTTCTCCATATCATTCGTCAGAGTATGAAGAGTTGACATATTTTTAAATCTCGAGAGTATGGTTAGATCAAGAGGTTGGAGCTTGTCTTTGATCTCTATTTTTTATTTTGGCTTATGTGCTACCTCCTTAGATGTTAGCTTCTTTGCCACTTTCTTTGATTCTAGCTTCTATGTGATCATCTTCTTCTATTTATAAGAGATGTTGGACACGGAATAAACTGATTTGGAGCATCATCTAATATGTCTACCTCGTCAGTGGGGCAAGGAAAAGGTTTAGTACTAAAACCTTCTTTGATCTTACGTACCGTCACCTTCACTTTGTCCTTTGGAATTATCTTATGGTGAATTGTTGTGGTCACGTATACTATGCCATGAGCAGCAAGGGTTTTAGTCTCACCGCTTATGAGAATGAAGAGACCACATGGTTCCCTATTGTCTTCAATCTAGTTAGGTCAGGGTCAGATAGTTGGGAAACAAACTTCTCCTTCTTATTGTTGCTGCCCTGACCACTTGTCACTATAGGAGAATCCTGAAAATATGAAAGAAATTATTCAAGACAAAATACATGTTAAATGTTTCTTGAAAAGAAATGAATATTTATTACCTGTAGAAATTGGATGGTAGTGGGAAAGCACATCATTATCATATCTTGATTGATTCTGGCATCCATCTCCTCGTGTATTTTTTGCATCTCCACTTTATATTGTGCAGTAAGTTCAGTTTAAAATTTTTCAAGCTATCTCTGAACACCATGTCTGCAAAGGCTACATTTGTTCTCCGTGAATCAGAGCCAAAGAACTCTTTTCGACCAACTCCTTTAGGGGCCTCTCTTGCTTGATCTGGGTGACCAAGCCTCCTAATAGATGTCTCTAGGATATCCATTCTCTTTTTAGGAATGAAAGATCCTTGGATTGCTTATTTCTCTAGTGCATCCTATAGCATATAAGTAACCGATTTAAAATAACTAAAGAGCACGTAATCATATATAAATTTTTACCATTTTAATTAATTATTTACAATCCTTTCAACAATATTAGCAACCTTTGAGTGACGTACTAACCCTTCTTAACCTTTTCGCCTTCCATTTTTGTTAGCGAGATGGATGTTGGATGGATTGAATGACTCTAGTAGGGTTTGATGCAGTAGCTTGCTGCACAGCCTACAACTGTTCTTCCATCATTTTGCCTTCTAAAGCGTTGTAACCCCCTGAGACATGTAATGTTGGTACACATTTTTTTAGCTATTTCCTGATTCTTTTTACTCAGCCTATGAAAATGAAACAAAGTTAGATTAGTTAATTAAAATATAAATTTATTACTAACTAAGTTAATTAAAATGTAAGTTTACACACATCAAACCTTATAAGTAATAGCTTCCTGCCGTTGAAGAAAGCGTGTCCACGCTTTGTGAGAAAGGGAGACGACAACTTTCTATACTTGAGTTACATGTAGTTAATGCATTCTTCACATATAGGACATATTTTATGCCCCTCACTATAACTTGACAGATCAAATTTCCATACGCTACGAAATCATAAAGCGTAGTTTGAATGTCTCTTGTTTATATACATCAACACATTCATCCCACAATTTCTTCAAATCCTCAATCAAAGATGCCAAATACACATCGATATCATTTCTCAAATGTTTTGACTCCGAGATTAGCACTATGTGTGCTATTGAGATTACCATAAGGATTAATTTCGTCTGTACAAAGCCCAAGTCAAAGATTTCTGTGCTCACAACTAAATTCAGGAAAATTTTGATCTATTGTCTTCCATTGAGGAGAATCAGTTGGATGATGAAGTTGTCTATCGTTTATTTTTCTATCGGAATGCCATCTCAAGTTCTTTGCATCTGTGGCGTTAGCAAACAAACGCTTAAACTGTGATATTATTAGAAGATACCACAACACCTTTAAATGAGAGCTTTTGGTCATCTTATCACAATAACTACCATCTTTCATACTCATTTTTGAAATGCCACATTTATGGTACTTATTCAGCCCTTCATACTCATTTTTGTATAGTATGCAGTCTTTAAGGCATACATGTATCTTCTTATAGGACAAACCCATCGGAAATAACGTTTACTTTGCCTCGTCCATTCCTTTTGGAAGTATGTTGCCTATAATAAGCCCATGACTCAACAATTTGAGCAATTCTGTCAAACTAAAATCGGTCCAACTATTTCTTGATTTCATATTCATCAATCTCAACAAAAATTTTAATCTTGTGTACTCATCTTTACTTTCCAGGTACAATGGCGTCTTAGCATCACTTAGCAAACTTTCATATATCGAAGAGAACCATGGAAATGACTCGGCTCCAATATAACAAAACATATTCATCATTCTATCCCCAAAGTTATCATTCACAACTTCCTCATTTTCGTACAAATGAGTCTTTCTAATTTCACCGTACCAAATCCAATTTGTATATCTTAAATTTATCCCATCACATATAAGATGCTCATCAGAAATAGACAATTTGTTACTGTTTAGACAGTTGACACAAGGATAGAAATATAATCCATCACACTGGTGGAAAATTGGCATTCGAAATCCCCATTTTTAAACTGGTCAATGCGGAGACGGTTTTAAAAAAATGATCGGTGGCAATTTTGTAAATAATATGAAATATTTACACCGTATTTACTCGTGATCGATGTGGAAAAATGTAGTCCGGTTTAGATGTTTACTTTCTACAGCGGATGTTATAGTGACCGATGTGGAAATATTTAGTCCGGTTTAGATTAACTCCGTCTGTATCTTTTCCCACCATTTTATGTCAAGTCTTCTCAGACATGCGCAGTAGTTCATCATGATCACCTTCTCCGATATCTGTTTTATATTCATTTCTTCTATCTTCTATCTTAACTCTCCAATGGCTTCTTCCTCATCTACCCCTCCTTCTCCGCCTCACAAAACACAAAGAACTAATTTTGAAGAAAAAAATGTCTGTCATCATGATAACCCTTCAGTTCCTTCTCCTCCTCCCCTGCTCCAGCAACTGGTGGAGTTCCTGGAGGAACTCATCCCGCGCTTCAATGCCCTAGAGCGCTCGGTGGAAGAACTGGGCCTGAAAGTTGAGAGGATGAATCAATATTTCAGAGCCTTCCGTTCTGAAGTTCGTCGCCATCAACAGGATGATTTCTTTCATCCTGTTGTTGATCCCAATTCTGACTCCCAAAACACTGACTCGGAAGAAGATGATGAGTAAAAATGGAGTCACCTGCCTTTCCCTATTCCCCACCTCTTTTTTGATGTAATGAAAAGAATGAGGAGATGATGATATTGTATTTATATAGATTTCAAGATGTAAAATTTGATAGTAAAGTTTAATTTGAATGAATGTGTCTAACAAGTTTCTTATTCTGCATACGTTGCTGATGATCCGTTTATTTTTCATCTAAATTCCACTTTTAAACCGGTCACTGAGGAGAAGACGGTTTAAAAAAAATTAAATTTTTACACCGGTTTTAAAAGTAACCGATTTAAAATATAAACACCCGGTGCAAATTAGCTTCGTCCTATCTGCCTCTTCAGTTTCCTGTCTATGCTTTCCTGCGCGCTTTCTTTATTCTTCAGACTGTTCATTTCACTTCTTCGGTTTCCAACGTTTGTAGTCATTATAATAGAAGGCCAATTTCATTCTTCTATATTCTTATTGATCATGAACCATATATATATGTATACCATTCCTATGATCGATCTGTACATTTCGTCTCATCACTTTATCTCTGTTTTATTTTCTTTTCATCTATCTGACTCCTCCAATGGCCTCTTCCTCACGCATGCCTCCTTCTCCGCCCCACAAAAGAAATAGAGACGACTTTGAAGACAAATATCCCGATCCTCACCCTTCTGTTCCTTCTCCTCCTCCCCTGGTTGTGACTCTGATGGAGCGCCTTGAGGAACTCATACTGCGCTTCAATGGGCTGGAGGACTTCGTGGAAGAACTGAATCAGAAAGTTGACAGACTGAAAGCAAGTTTTAGAGATTTCCGCTCAGAAGTTCGCTGCCATCACCCCGTGATAGCTTCTTTAATCCTGTTGATCTCACCCAATCTGATGACTCCCAAAACTCTGAGTCTGATGAGTAGTGAAAGATTGCAACTCTTATATATTCTGATATATATTTTTTTTTGTAAAATTTGATGACATAGTAGTGGTCTATCACTTAAAAAAACTGATATATTTTACACCGGTTTATATATAGTGGCTGGTGTAAAATATACTCTCTACAACTGTTGAATATATATATCTACACCGGTGTAACATTTTGTCCGGTGTATATTTTCTTACAAAATAAACTTTTTTTTTTATTTTTTTTACCAAATACTCTTTTATTTGGTACATTTCTCGCACCTTCTATCTCTCATTTTTCCCTAGTCCGCGCGTTAAGTCTTCTCGGCGCTTCACAGACGGTGAGTTTTGTTTTGAACTCCTCTCGATAACTAAAAATTTATTCTCTCCATGCATTAGCTGCAACGTAATGGTTTCTTGTTTTCTATTTTTCTAGTTTCTTAGTCTTCCACAAATATGGATCGTAGTTGGATAAATGCTAAACGAACAAGTATTGAGTATGCTGAGGGGGTGAAGGAGTTTTTGAATTTTGCTAAACGGAATGGTGATGATGATAATGGAAGGTTTTATTGTCCTTGTGTGAGTTGTTTGAATGAGAGGAAACAAAGTCCTGCTGATATTTACACTTATCTAATTTGTGAGGGGTTTTGCAAGAGTTACACGGTATGGGTATGGCATGGTGAATAGGTGGAACAGACCTTTGACGATGATATGGATACTGATGATCGAGTAGAGGACATGATTCATGATGTTGGAGAAGATGCTTTTATGCAGTCATATGCATATGGTAATATGTGCAATGATGCAGAAAAGCCTCTATACCCAAGGTGCAGAAAATACAACCTGTTGAATGCAGTGTTGAGATTGGTAAGTGTGAAAGCTCGGCATGGGTGGAGTGACAGTGGTTTTTCAGAATTGCTTGAGTTGTTACAGGACATATTTCCTGAAGAAAATGCGTTACCCAAACGCTACTATGATGCGAAGAAAATAATAGGTCCTTTAGGCATGCAGTATAGAAAGATTCATGCATGCCCAAATGATTGCATATTGTACAGGAAAGAGTTTGAAGATGAGGAGAAGTGTCCAATATGTAAGACACCAAGGTACAGATCAAATAACTCTCCTGCCAAGTTGTTATGGTATCTTCCAATTGTACCAAGGTTTAAGATGTTATGGCATGCAAATGAAAGGATTAATGATGGAAAGATTCGTCATCCTGCTGACTCTTTGCAATGGAAGAAGATTGATGACTTATTTCCCGAGTTCGGCAATGAACCACGAAACCTAAGGCTTAGACTTAGTTCGGATGGCATGAACCCTTATAGTAGCCTTAGTAGTATACATAGTTCATGGCCCGTCCTTCTGGTGATTTACAACCTATCTCCCTTATTGTGTATGAAACGGAAGTATGTAATGTTGTCTATGCTGATCTCAGGACCAAAACAACCGGGAAATGACATAGACGTTTACCTAACACCCTTGATCGAAGATTTGAAGAAGCTATGGGAAGGTGTGGATGTTTTTGATGCGGTTAAGAAGGAGGTCTTCAATATGCGGGCCATGATCTTTTGTACAATTAATGACTTTCCTGCATACGGAAATTTGTCAGGGTATAGTGTTAAGGGCTATAAAGCATGTCCGATTTGTAAGGAAGGGACTTGCTACTATCAACTTCGTCATGGAAGAAAGACAGTCTACCTAGGTTGTAGAAGATTTTTAAGACAAGCTCACCCATATCGTCGACTAAAGAAGAAATTTTATGGCGGCCAGAAATTTGAAAATACTCCAAAGCCATTGATTGGTGAACAAGTTTATGAAAAGGTGAAAGACATCAATGTCACTTTCGGTAAGATTACCAAGAAAAGTGAGAAAAATGTATGAAAAAAAAGATCTGTGTTCTTTGAGCTTCCGTATTGGTGACATCTTCATGTAAGGCACTGTATTGATGTGATGCATGTGGAGAAAAATGTGTGTGACAACATTGTTGGAACACTTCTCAACACACATGGTAGTTCCAAAGACAGTTTGAAGGCAAGATTGGATTTAAAAGAAATGGGAATACGAGAGGATTTACATCCGAGGCCAGATGGTGAGGGGAGCTATCATGTTGAAGAGACTAACATTTTGTCCAAGGCTGAGAGAAGAAGTATTTGTGAGTGTTTATAAGGAATCAAAGTTCCCTCTAAGTGCTCATCTAATCTTAAGAGGATTGTGTCCATGAAAGATTTGAAATTAGTAGGCTAAAAGTCTCATGATTGTCATGTATTGATGCAACAATTACTCCCAGTGGCTGTTCGAGGAATCCTTCAAGATGATTTGACACACATTGTAACCCGACTTTGCTTCTTCTTTAATGCTATATGTGGCAAAGTCTTTGAGATTGAAAAGTTGGAGGAATTGGAGCACGAGGGTTATGTTATTTTGTGCCAGCTTGAAAAACAGTTTCTTTTCGCCTTTTTTGACATCATGGTACACCTCATTGTTCATCTAGTGCGAGAGATAAAACTGTGTGGCCCTGTATACTTACGATGGATGTACCCATTTGATAGATACATGAAAATCCAAGGGTATATGAAGAATCCAAATCGGCCCGAAGCATCCATTGTTCAAAAATATGTTGCCGAAGAAGCTATGGATTTTTGTCAACAATACCTGTCTAAAGTAAGACTTACTGGTCTCCACAAACCCCGTGCCAAACAGGGGGGTCAACGCGGAATGTCGGTGAGGAGTGTTGATCGTAATGAATTGCAGCAAATACAATTACACATCTTGAATAACATTGATGAAGTTCAAGACTATATTGCTGTTCATAAAGATCTTGTCCGAAAAAAAAATAATAGGATGACAGAGCAAAGGATGATTAGAGAACACAACAAATCTTTTGCACATTGGTTCAAACTGGAGGTTGAAAATGAGGATTGTGTTTCTGATACAGTTAGATGGTTGGCATGTGGTCCTGAACATAATGTGATCTGTTGGAATTCATTTGATATCAACGGGTATTCTTTTTATACGAAGTCCCTAGATGATAGAAGTAGCGTGCAAAACAGTGGTGTTATGTTAGTGGCTGAAGCTATGCATTTCTCTAGTTCAAAAGACAACAATCCTAAATTAGCAGTCATCCCTTATTATGGCTTTGTTGAAGAGATTTGGGAGGTGGACTACTCCAAATTCAAAGTTCCCGTGTTCAAATGCAAGTGGGCTAATGTAAACAACGGTGTTATGGTCGATCAGTTAGGATTTACACTGGTGGATTTGAATAATACAAATTTTGGGGATGAGCCTTTCATTATGGCAGACCAAGCAAAGCAAGTGTTCTATATCACTGATCCTCAAAATGAAAGATGGTCTGTCGCGCTCCAAGAAAAAAGGGTTGTTGACAATCATAATTCTATTTGTGAGATCCCTTCTTTTTCAGTAGGTTTACCACAATTAAATGAAGAAGAAGTGGATTCTGATTGATTTCTATGTGTTTCTTGTTTTTGATGTAGTCTAAACATGCAATATTAAGTTTCTTGTTATGATTGCGTATATGATTTTGATGTAATAATAAGAGAGACAGATTCTTGTTCTGATAAGAATGTTGTGACGCCAAGGATGGGATGATATATATGATGATGGAGTTTAAAAAAATAACTATAACAATAAAACCGGTCTTAAGTGATATCTAGTGTAAAAAGTCTACTACTGTTAATTTGTAAATAAATTATAGTTCGATTTTACACCGGTTTATACTTTATCCGGTGTTATATTTTAGACGGTGTTATTTTTTACACCGATTTTATACTTTATCCGGTGTAAAATGTATCAATTTTACATCGGTTATGTTTTTACCCGGGTTAGAATAATTTATATCAGGTGTAAAATATTTATATTCATTTTTTAAACCCGCCCCTTTGGCGCGACCATCATTCTCATTTCTCACGTACTCTGTCATATCTCCGCTCGTCGTGCTCTGTGGTTTTAGCGAGGCTTCTCCGTGCTCAGTCGTTCTTCTCTGTTGTCTCTCTCATTATGCTATTCTGTGTACGTGTTCTCTGCACTTATTTTCCCCTGTGTACGTGCTTCACCATTTTTATGTTCGTTTAATCTAGGTTTTCTATTTTTCCTGATAAATGCTTACACATCTTTCCATTCATAACTACTAAAGGAACAAGTTTTGTGTACTCTGACGGGTTAAAGGAAAAAGGGTTAAGTCTGTTTTCAATGTTTTTGATGTTGTTATTGCGTACATAGGAATATGGGGGATAGAGTTACTCAGATTGAGGCTAGCGATGCTCCAAGCGACACCACGCAAAGGAAGGGCAGAAGTGCGACTCGTTTGAAAGACATTACGAAGGACAGGATAGAGGGGAAACTGCTTCTGATAGAGTTTGACAGAAACTGGAACCCAACTGGTGAACACAAGGCAAAGTACGTAAGTTTTGTCAGCCTCCTAGCACGCAACAAGCCTAGCATCACCTATTTGACTTGGGATGCTGTGGATGATCGCGTGAAGAATCAAATTTGGGACACTATCCGGGTATAGGAACTATCTAATATTGCATGCAGAGCAATACCAAATACACAACTGTTTGTTGATTACTCTGCTTTCAATGGCAAACATTGCAACTCACTTACGATGTTCCCAACAATGAGTTCTTGAAGAAGAAGACGTTGTCTTATTGCGCTGAGCGTTGGAGGGCATTCAAGACACAACTAGCTCGTCAGTATGTGCATGGACAGGACAGAAGTGGTCATCCTCAACCTTCTCCATGCAGCAAGTATCAATTCATTGACGAAGCTGCTTGGGAAGAATTTGTTAGGATTCGGACCACGCCAGCAGCAATGGTGAGTATATCCTTTTGTATGTGTTGGCAGAAAACGTATCAGAATATCATATGTATTGATTTTACTACTTCATGTCTTGTAGGAAAAAAGGGCAAAAGCGATTGAATATGCCCTCAAGAATGATTGCCCTCACACAATGTCTCAAGGGGGTTATGCAAAGGCAGAAAGAGAGTTGTTGGGGCCAAGAGGAAGAGGCTAGAAGAAAATGCTGGGTCAGATCCTAGTGTTCTTCTTGACCCCCCTCTCCGATACGTCGCGAAGAAAAATGGTTGTACGCTCGCAAAAGAAAGAGCGGAACATTTACAAGCGACAATGCTCGCATGATTGCTGAAAAAATTTTAAGTACTACTTGCATTATTTTGTTTTAGTAGACTATAATTATATCATTTTCCTTATGTTTGTTCTTTCTATGTTATAGAGTGATCTTAAACAACAAGAGTCCCATGGATCCTTCAAGTCAGATGGTAGGAATGCCATCTTGACTATTGCCACTGGGAAACAAGAACATGGGGGCCGTGTCAGGGGAGTTGGAAGAGGTGTGGGTATAAGAGATTACTTTGGAGCATCTCAAAGACGTTCCCCACATGTGGTGCCGAGGGCAGAGTTGGAATCCTTGCTCTCTACTATAAGGTCAGAGGCTAAGGAAGAGGCTTGGATAGAGGCTAGGGCACAAGCAGAAGCTTCAATTGAGGTGCGATTACAAGAGGGGTTCGCAAAGATCAAGGAAGAAATGTTGTCCATGATGACATCAAGGCAGCAAGAGCCAACTGATCCCCTCCCGCCCTCAATTGCAGCCCGTCCAAGCACTAAGGGGAGCTGTTGCTTGCCGCTATCAGAGGATGCAGAACATTGTGATCTATATGTGGAGGATCCTCTTAGACGCTTAGTGGCACATGGCTCTATCCATAGCCTAGGGGAAACTGTTCACCACATCCAAATTCAGGACGATCAATTAAGGGTGACAGTTGAAGACGTGCTAATTGGAGATGCTCTTGTCCCAATTCCCACTGATGAGGTGAAGACAGTGAGCCAAGCAAAAGGGACTTTCATATTGTGGCCAAAGCGTCTTGTTTCGGATCACGTCGCCTCATCCCCCAGCCAACTTCCCACCCCTCCCACTTTGAATGCCATGCAACGTGTGATCCTATTGGCATATGACAAAACATTCCATATGGACGCGTTGCCTGTGGATTCAGTTATGGGTGACATGGGGGCACCGGCCTTCCTTGACCATGCGGACGTCAAATCTCTGATCACTCCCAAGGAAGAACTGACCTCCGGCTGCATCCAAGTATTTTTTATGTAAGTATAATTTAAATGTAAATATATGTAATAACAAAGTTCAAGTCTTACAACTAATGTCGTGTATGCATTACCTGTAGGTATATACAAGCTGAGTTGGTTTCCTCCAAGGGCAAACAAAAAAAGTTTGGATTCCTATGCCCACTTCAGATTTATGCTAAAGGGACCTCTCAATCTTTGAGGCTTGCATACATTTCAAGGAGGCTCGGTGAAACCGATATTGATTGTTTCTTCGCACCATATATTCAGGAGTAAGAATAATAATATTTCATTTTATTTCACATATACTAGTTTTGTATTTACTTAATTATAATATTCATTCTCTTTTAACTAATCTCTACAGCAATCATTGGCAACTTGTCATCCTATGTAAGCATAGCTATAAAGTTTTCTTGTTATGCTCCCTCCACTACAAGCCATCGGTTGATGTCAAGAAGATCAGGAACACGTGAGTTATCTTCTATACACAATGATCTTTGTGATAAATGGGTTACTAACTTTATAACTTTGGTCATAGGGCTATAAGGACGTTCGCAGTTGCAAGGGGCCTTAAGCACGCTAATTTGGTGAGGGCCCCTGAATGGATCACACCGAAGGTAATAAAAGTATATATTAGGTATTAGCTAGGTTCCCCGTTTTGATTATGAGAAATAATTTTTATCTTGTTAACATTACAGAGTCAAAGGCAACCCAGAGAAAGCAACTTGTGCGGCTTTTACATAGTTAGACACATAGTCAATATTATCTTGTCAAATAGGATTGACCTAACTGAGGAGGTAAAATTGTATTTTTAATGATTTCATATTTCTTAATTGTCAATCTAATCTATATTAGTAATCTCTTAATTTCTTTGATTTTGATTTCATATTTTAGATGTTTGATCAACCTGATCCATTTCCTGACCAAGATATTGAGGACCTGCGTAATCGGTGGGCAGAGTTTTTTGTTCAATTCCTTCCTTCTCAATAGTATTTGTCTTTCACTGAATACCTTTTTCTACTTTTCTGTTCAAATTGTAGCATTTTTGTATTGAATTTTATTAAATGAATAATATAATAAGCAATTGAATTATATATGTCTCTGGCATCTTGAACTGATGATGACCGATGATTGAGTCGTATATTATATTTGAGCAGTTTATTTATGAAGCTTCAGGCCAAAGAAATGTATTAAATATAAATTTAATAACATCTATATCGGACGTATATACCTGCCGGTGTAGAAAGAATATATATAATAATATAAATTTAATAACATCTACATCGGACGTATATACAACCGGTGTTAACATTTGAATAATCTACACCGTCCCAATATTCAACCGGTGTAGATGTTATAAAATAATACACCGAATATAAATGTGAACCGCTTTAAAATGTAGACCGGTGTAAAAAAGTATACATTCTACACCGGTCTTATGACCTGTGTAAAATATCTCACTTTTTACACTGTTTGTTTCTACACCGGTTATATGTGCGATGTAGAATGCCATTTTCAACCGGTGTAGAAATCCTTTTTTCCAGCCGTGTCACTTTTCTTATAAGCATTCCTCCTAACAAGTTCAAGAAATCTTTCTATCCCATTTTCATATTCCTTAATAGTTCTACTAGCTTCCATCTAACTACGGTCTATTATTCTTCATCGTCATTTAGCATAGTTGTCAAATTAAAGAGAATTTGCAGGTCTTTTATATTTTATAAAAATTTTAGCAGAGTTTCCCCTTAAATATAAACAATCCCAAATGATAACCAATGCCACAAACTTGCCAATCAAGTTTCTTATTAACCAAAGCTTTAACTTAATTTATAACTTTCCTAAATAATACTTACATTGCTCAAATAAAAAAATAACACAGAAATACCAAGCACTACAAAAAGTTAGCAAGGTATTAACAACAAAAAGTATCGAATAAACAAATAGCAGTCAATAAATAAACAAGCACTATAAAAAAATCACAATGTATTATTGAATAAGACAATTAATAACAAAAAATTTCAATAACAATATATTATTTTTTAAAATTCGTAAAAATATACCTATAAACAAATATGAACTAATGTAACAATCTAAATACTATAAAAATCAAGTCTTTAATATAAGGAAGATAGTCCATATAATCTATTATAATTTATAAACAACAAACAATCGAAAAAAATAAAGAAAAATAAGCAAATGATAAAAGAAAACGATGACTTACAAAAATTACGATGAGAACGACGGTGACAATGTTAATGACAGGAGATTTGACAAAAAAAAAAACAAGAGGAAAACGACGAATAATCAACTTCATGGAGACCTATGGTGTTGGGGTAGACTAAGAGGATCACAACGATTGTGAAAAAATAAAAATGAATCTGTAAATGTGATAAGTTTTTTGTTCAATCGAATTTTTTTACTAGATAGACTTCTTTCCACAACGCTTTTATAGAAAAATAGTATTAAAAGCTCTTTTCACTGTGATTGTTTAAAAAATGCCGTGATTTTCACTATAATTTTTAAAAAAGGTCATAAAAAGTGTTTTTAATATCTAACTATTTATAAAATTATCACCGTTTTTTTTAACCGCGTGTTTTAGGATAATTGCCGTAGAGTAGCACGGTTAAAAATATTTTTTAAATAGTGATTAATGTTTCAAGGTTGCAGAGTCAAATGGGAAATGCCACGTCCATACGAGGACTTATATGGACAAAACACGAGGGACGATCGAAAGTTGGGGTATTAAATTCATACACGTACTGTGCCCTTCCTTTCATAATTCAACGACAAGCCAATAACTATAGCTTTAAATAAATTATGTACATTTACGTATTCATTTATATTCAATGAAAATCAATATTAATTAATTTTGTAGGGATGAAGAAGAAGTATATTTGTTAGTACTAGATATGTAATTGGGTGGGTTTGTATTTGACACACGTCTAGTTAAGTTCGTCCACATGAGATTTAATTACTTGATTTAGATATTTTATTTTGTTTTTTAAAATTCATTATATAAAATAAATTTTTATACTGTAATAGTTGTAAAATTGTTATTAATTACTTTGTAGTTTGTTATATAAAAAAAAATTATAAAATAATTGATGGTATGGTGAACTGGTCAGTAAGTTGATAAACTATTTGGTCAAAAGTTTTAGACATATCAATTGGGTTGGATTCTCCCAAATGATTCCGATTTGAATTAAAAAAAATAACACTCCATTAAATTTGTACTTTTGTATTATGTTTTATTAAATTATATGTATGATTTAATTTATAAATAAATGTTTAATTTACTTGTGTATTGATTTTTTTATTTAAATATTATTTTTAGGGTAATATGATATTTTTGTATATTTTAATTAAAATTTTTAAAATTAAGTTAATCTCAATTTAATGACACTTGGACTATGAACTCATTAAACCACCATCTCGGACCAGTTTTGAATATATTAAAAAATAATAATAAAATAAATATTAATTTAGAAGGTCTAAATCTCACATAATGATTTAAATGAGACATAATATTATAACATATTTTATAGATAGGCATCATATCAGTTACGTATTGCAACGGGTATGTGGTAGGTGATCTATACAAGGCATGATAAACAAGGTATTTATTACTTTTTTTTCTTTTTTATAACAAGAAAATGAAATCTAACTACTTTATTACTTTTTTGGTACACGCAATTATAACATTTTTAGGGTTGTAATATTATTCATAAATTCATTTAAAAATTATATGGATAATAAACGACGGGTTAGCTAATAATTATTTATGACATATATATGTATGATATTTGCATGGTTTGATGTATCGTTTTCTTTGTTGTTATAATTGTTTTAAAAATTAGAATCGTCTTTTTTTTTTTTGTTTATCGAAAGAAAGAAAGAATATGTAGACAAAAGTCAAAAGCACGCTTACATTATAATAGATGAGGACATGACTAATTCTAATAGTTTAAATTAAAAATACAGTTTTGAAAAAATATTGGATAATTAACTATTAAAGAACTTATATTTTTTTTACCAAATCATGGTTTTGAGTTTTCATAAACAAAGATTTAAGGAATAATCACGTAATTAATTCAATAAACTTGTGAAAAAGATTAAGACCCGATAATTATAATAATTTTTTTACGAATGAATCAAAATAATATAGTCTAAAATATGATAGATAAAAAATATTAAGGCCTAAACCCTTGAGCCGAAGATTAAAAGAATCGAGAAGTGAAGGAAAATTGGAGTGAGAAAAGAAGAGCAATTCTGTTCAGGTTGTCAAATTTTTCCAAACACCCGATAACAACAATGAAATCAGATTGAAGCTCCCAAATTTTAGATTCAACCCTAAACCCCACAAACAACCAATTGTAACTTTAAGAAATCAAGAGTAGAATGAAAATTGAAGCTTACCTTGGTGTTTGAGGGTGTTTGAAGGCCCTCGTATTGGTCCAAAGTCACCCCATGGTCATGCCCTAGCAGAGCTACACCGTTATCCCTTCCTTCCCCTCTGTATCTCGTTTCAAATCGCATCTGATTTAGAATTTGAAGTGACTATGCACCACGATGAAAATTCCTGGCAAACGTGACATATTCTTGAGTATGACTTAAACAATTTATACTTAATTTCACACATGTCTAAAAATTATGAATTAGGTTTCTATGGATGGAATGCTTAAGATATGCACTTTTTAATACGAAAAGAATACAAGAAAAGGTCCTCATTTGCCTCTAGGAAATAAACAATTCCCAAGAAAACTCATAAAAGCCCGAAAATAAGATAAAGAAGGTGCTTAAGGAAAACAAGTCTTAATTATGTAGGATATTGCATCTAGCGCGGCATCTCATTTGGAACATCTAAATGGGATTTTATTGGTTTGGATCTTATATTTTGTTTTTAATATTTTTATATTTGAATAATCATTTTTCTATAAATTTGATAGTTTTTTTTTTCATAATAAATTTGATAGCTAAAATATTGCAATACTTGTTTTCTTCCTAAATTAGATGCATTTAGATCTCATTCATTCATAAAATGAATACACACACAGAAAAAGTGATACAAGAGGTATATGATCCATATATCATAATTAAATATGGGGTCCACTTCATCTCTTTCTCTCTCTCATTCCATGAATGCTGAGTATTCATGATGAAATTAGATATTTTTCCCTTACATTATACAGAAGACTAAAAAGAGTGAAAACTTATATCAAATTCTAGTATCAATTTTGTCAAGTTATCTAATTATGCATCATATTTTTTTTAATATTTTTATTTAATTTAAACTCATATGAAAAAGGTGGTACACATGACAATATGATTAGAGAACTTTACACAATAGATATAAAGAACTTGATATAAGTATAATCTATGATATTATTCATAATTTATAAATAATGTGATTTATTTTTATATTTTTATATTTTATATCGATAATTTAATATAAGTAGAAAAGACATTAAACTTAATTTAATGATAAGTAAAGTGTATGGAATAGTTATATAGTGCATATTTTATATATGTGAACCAAATCCATCTCCTATGGGATTAACTCAACCTAGAACAAGAGCATAGCTTATATATAGATAATTTGAAATATAAGTGCTCATCATTCTATTTTTCTCTCCTTCATTTCTTCTTCATGAAGCCTTCATTATGTAGTTTAACCATCAATGATCATTGAATAACATCTTCTTTTCAATGTGCATATTTGCTTTAACAACAAGAAATCAGTGATTTTCAAAGCTTTCAAATTCCAATTAAAACATAATTATTACTACCACTTTAGTATTTCATATTATTATTAGTATCTCTTTAGATGCGTCGATCATGCGAGAAAGCTCACAAATATTCAATACTAATGCAATATCTTCATTGCTTGACTTCAATTACAAAAATTTTCATGAATATAAAAAAAGAATGTTGCTTATAAATATATATATAAAAAAAAGTGCATGACAAATCTAAATTGTTACTTATTTATATGACTACCCCATAAAAAAGAATGTTGCTTATAAAAAGGATTAGGGGAGTAATAAGTAATGAAGAGATTAATTTAGAGTGATAAAAGTACTACTCTTCTTGTCCTTAATCTAATATCTAATATAGTGTAATTATAATACAAATTAAATTTTATATTAAGGACTGGAGGAATAATTTACACTATAAACTAAATTTTATATTAAAAATTGAAGAGTAATATTTTATTAATTTCCACTTCTATTTCTAAAGAAAGGTATTTTGTTTGATATTGTGATGATCCTCATCAATGTGTTAGATTTTGAATATTCATTGCTCATTTATGTTTATTTGAGAAAAGTTGGAGAACCACATGAATGTTTCGGAATCTAAATTAATTTCTTGTTCCCCACGTTGACCTGCCTTCCCTTAGTGCACATGTAGGTGGTTGGCTTCTTCTTTTTTCTTTTTATAGTGCTTAGGTTTAGAGCGGTGGGTAATCCCACATTGTTCCTTATGATTGCCCTTTCAAGTTATGATGTGTGTCAACAAAAAATTTGAATTATAAAGTTGCAAAATATGGTATTAAAATTGAATTTAAATTAGTAAGTCAAACCAATGAACCAATAAATTTATTTATTGCCTTGATCGATCAAAAAATTTGAGTTGACTGATCAGGTTAAATTTTATATTTTTTCTCCTCTTATTAAATCTAAAACGATATCATTTTGAATAAAAATAAAAATAGTAATCCGTCATATTTTTATTTTAATAAATTTATTTTGTTAAATTATGTGTACTATTTGTATATGAATATTATATTTACTTGTGGATTAATATTTTTATTTAAATATTATTTTTTTTAAAGTTGTACATGAATGTTTTTGCACATTTTTAATTAAATTTTATTATTTTAATCATAATTAAATTAATCTATAGTTCAATTACGATTATACTATTGACTTTTTGAACATTATCTCAACTAATTTAATGATTAGTTATGTTTTTAGTACCTTAGAACATAGAAAGAAGACCAATTAGATCAATCAATTAATATATTAGAATTAGTAATATATAAAATAATAATGTAAAAATAACTATTTTACTACTTATTGATGCAACTATTTTTTTTTTATAGATTCAAAGAAGAACGTTAGAGTTGTCAATTAAATAGAAGTTGAAGATTAACTGAAATGATAAGGATGTAGTGAGATATAACTTATAAAAGTAGAGGTTTAAATTTTTTTTAGTAAAATTCAAAATAATATTAAGATAATAATAGCAGCTACAAGTTTCCAATAAACTGAGGAAAAATAGTTAATAGAAGATAGTCAATCAATATCATCTTTCTGCCCCAAAAAAAAATCTTGACATATTGTATAGAAGATGAATAAAAAATAATTACTTTTTCTATTTATTAATGTTCCTGTTGATTTTTTTTCCTTATCAGGTAACATTTAAATTTTATACTTTGTTTTATATAAGTTTATAAAATATTACGAATTGGGTTGGGTCGGATCAAAGGTGATTAGGCCAGGCTGGACACCAAATGGGCCCTACTAATTGGTAACTCCATCCGGTCCAATAAAGATGACAGCAAACCTAGAACGAAAAAATATGTACCCAAAAAAAACAAGAAACTAACAGTGCTTAAGTATAGGGTGAAGGTGTTAGTCGGTAAATTAATATTTAAATTTTTATTAGGAGATATATCTATATTTAATATTTAACAATATTTTTAATAGGATGATACTAATAATCAATAAAAAAAAAATCTATAGAGATAAATTTAACTAAAAGAATTAATCCCTCATATGACAAATTAAAATTTAAATATTTATTAAAAAAAATATATATTTAATGTTCGATAATATTTTAAATAAAATTATTTTTAATAGAATGATATTTATATTTAGTAAATAAATAAAAAAAAAGAAATCAAAGGTATATAAGGGGGAAAAAAATAAAAACGACATTTTACAATTTTAACAAAATACGTTTGATTAAAGAATTTGTAACTATCACTGTCACAATTAAATAAAAAAGTGATAAAAAATTTAAATAAAGAAAAAACTAACCAATAATTTTTAACTTGATTGATATAGTTATGTGATGTGACTTTTATCCTATGGCTACAGAGGCATAAATTTAAAATCTTTTGTGAAAATCTTGTGGGAAATATAAAATTATTTCTATTAAGGATTTTTTAATAGTAAAACTTACTTCTTAGCTTGCTCTTAAACTTTATATATAATAAACAATAATTAATAAAATAAATATATAATTAAAAAAAATAAATCAAATTTGTTAAATTTAATATAGTATTAATAATATAAAATCTTGCTTTAATATTTATTATTTTTAAAATTATTATTATTATTTTTCCTAATTTTTATCTTGAAAGTAAACATTTATTTTGAAACAATAATTAGGTAAAATAATATTATTAGTGTGTATTTGGTTTGAAAAAAAATACTTTTGTATCCAAATCATAATTTGGATCAAAACATATCTAAATACCCATGGAAGTACTACAATTAATTAAAGGACAAAATCATAGTTTTTCAAAACTTAATCCCACTAATTTTTTTCATATTTTTAATATGAAATAACGAGTGTACCCTTCTAAACTTTTATCTCCTCTCTCTTGTTATCTCATATATTTTTTAGTAATTATTATTTTATTTTATATTTTTTCTGATAATTTATCTAAAAAAAGTCATTCAGATAACAACAATTTAAATATTTATTTTTTTAAAATTAATTTTTATACAAAATCTATTTTTTAAAATTATTTTAATCAATTTTTTTTAGAATTTATTCTTCAGAGAAATTCAAAACAAAATATCAAATAACCTTTGTTTTATTGGTGTGGTCAAAGCCACCAAAAAGGAAAAAGGTCAAAATTCAGCAGAAAGAATAGTGAGCAAATTTTTGTAACCTGTCCGGAAATTCTTTCAAGTTCTAAGTTGGGATGAAATCAGAATAATAAACATTCTTATTTAGAAGAGATTGAATAACGTGATTTGTTTGCCCAAAGACAAAATGACGCTATTTGTTATAAATTTTATTCATTTAAAGGAAAATCTTAAAAAATATTAAATTTTAAAATTTTAAATTAAAAATTTCTATAAAATTATATTATTATTTGTTTTATAAAAATAATAAATAGTTTAAAAAATATAACAAATAAATTAATTTAAAATTTTAAAATATAAATGATATTTTTTTAAATTTTTTTATTATATATATTGATTATAATATGAAAAAATATTATTTCTTTTCTCAGGAATGCCTTGAAGGTTCGTTTGACCAATATTTCTTGGTCCCTCACGGCCCGTCAGCATTAAATACAGGTCAATTGTGCAATAAATGTTTGCCAAAATATTTTAACTTTAAGGGAACATCATAAATATAAAATATCAAATCAATCAAATACCATCTATTCAAAAACTACTGTACTCACGAGGGCCTTTGTTTTATAGAAAATGGAAAGAAATAAAATATTTTAATTAATTTAATTTAAAATAATAAATAAATATAATTATAAAATTTTAATAAAAATAAGAAATAGAAAAAATTTTAAATTTTTTTAATCAAACTAATTTTTTTTAAAACCAAAATTAATCAAGCTCAATGAAATCTTCTTTCTTTGCTCAATTCTCCACAATTTTCTTAAAACCAATCAAATCATAAAAATATAAAAGACATTTTATTATTCTAAAACATGTGATCGCTATTTAAATTATTTCAGAATATTTTATTACCCCATCCACCTTGTGTATTTCAATTCAAAAAATTAGAAACATATATTTTTTTTTATTTCAAAATTTATTATCCCATGCATCTAATGCATATAAGTTATTATAAAAAAGCGAATAGCTAATTTTAAAACTACGTAAATCACAAACATGTTAACATAATATTATAAAACTAAAAATAAAAGAAAATTTTAAAAAATAATTTATAATATAATATTTTTTAAAATTACTTTTACAAAAATAAAAAAAAATTATTTATGTAAACAAAATTTCCTTTTTTCCAAACAAAATTTAAAAATTAAGAAAAGCTGGAGCATTATAAACCGATAAATGACAATAGATGGACATTTATTATTAAAACAAATCAAATAGTATATTCTAATAACAAATTTATTAGGAAAAATTGGGGGGAAATCCCCTCATTAGAAATTTTATTGTATATAATAACCTAATAAATTTTTATAAACAAAACATTTGAATTATTCTCACTAATAATTTTTTAATGGGTTTAGGGTTATAATATCACATTAAAAATCTCCCATTAAAATATGTAATATTTTAATGGGAGATTTTTTCTCAATTTACCCAATTTATTATCATAGTTTTTATTTTGTGTGCTAAAAGTTAGGAAAAATTACAGTTACATACCTTCTAAAAACATTGATGACAATTTAAATTTTTAATTAAACTTCATGAGAAGATCATGATTTGCAGACCATGAAAATACTATCATTAAAAACAGAAAATAAACTATTAAAATTTTATCATCACAGTTTATAATTTAGACAATCTTAAAATAGAAAATTGATGGTTTTATAAAAAACTGCATATCAATAATTTATTTTTCAATCCTATAGAGGAGATAAGATGAGGAGAGAAAAGGAAAAAAAGAGATAAAGAGAGGATTTAAATCCCATGGACGCACACTCATTTGAATATTGGGGGAATCCACAAGTCACATAATTTTATGATTGTCATTATGTTGCTTGTTCATGAATGTTGTGATCAATCTTTCAAGTTATTGTTGCTTTGTTCACCAAGTTTATTTTGTTTCGGCTCCAAGATCATGATGAGTGTATTGCACATGCTCATTTTCTTTTTATTTATTCCCGATGATACCATGATAGTTACTCATTCGATTTTTAATATAGAATTTAATTAAAAAATTAAATTAAATTTTTAATATATAAACTATTTTTTATTTTTATTAATATTTTCTTAATAATAATTAAATGAGGGAGTGAGAGAGCTAAAAAAAATAATGATATTTTAAAAAAAATATGTTATATTAATTAATTTAATTAATTTTTTTAATCTAATTAAATTAGTTAAATAAATTCTATATTAAATATATAAAAAAAATTATTTGGTTTGAATCACTTGGTTCTCCTCCTATAATAGGGTATGCGTTTCCCTTTAGCTTATCTCTATATATAATTACTTGCTCAATAGGTGAGTTGCAAAGATAGCCGCTGTGATGTTTGAATCACTTGGTTCTCCTCAAGCACTAGAGCTACATGTTTTTACTATGGCTTTGTTTCTATACATACTGATCTCTTGTCGCCTTGAATTGTTCCATATAGATGATATAGGGATTGTGCAAATGCTCTTTCGTTCTTACTCTCTCATTGATTGAATAAAGTTTTCATATTGTTTTTCTTTTGGTCTAACTTTTGTAAATATCAAATTAGATTTTGAAAAAGAAAAAAAGAATAGTTCTCCTTTTAGGGACTAAAAATAATATTTCAAAATAGTTATGTGCATTGTGAAGTTTTCGAACCTCCTCAAGCAAAAATCGATTACCTTCTATATAAAATTATGTGAATCTTTTTAAGAAGTTTAATCCAAAATTCTTTCAAGAATTTCCCCCCCTTCAAATAAAGATAAAGGAGTTGTTTTGTTAAACAAAAAATACAAACCAATAAAAAATATTTTTCTTAAATAAACTAAAAAAAAATCCTAAAAAACACTGACAAACTGGTACATCTTTGTGGCTTTGATCCTCTAGAGGGTACATGGGCCCTAAGTTCTCATCCTAAGTCAAGTCCAATTATATAAATACATAATCTTTTTCTTTTTATTTTTAAAATAAATAAATTTTGTTCATGGAAAATATAATTTTATTATAGTTTTAATCCCGACGCTTGGGGAGGTATCATAACTCCTGGGTATTTAAGTTTATGCCTGAGGGTAATAGACGGCTCGTATTTTTCGATATTAGTATCACCTAGAAGGAAAGGAGATTTCGCTTTACCCTTAGATCGTAGGTAAGTCTAACCCCTTTTAAAAAAAAATTATTTCCTTTTTTTAATTAGAATGTAATTGAAGGCTACATTAGTTTTGGATAATTAATTTAGGGTAATCATTCTCATAAACAACTATTGTTGGGTTCCTAACACTTTCTTCATGTTCGGGGGCGCGGCAATTTAAATTGTCATGCCGGAATTAGTCTCCTAAAAGGGAGGAAAAAATGGGAGTTGCCACCATAATATTATTATGAGAATTTTGAAAATCTTTTTTAAAATATGATCTACGAAAACATAAAAGGATTTGAGAGTTGATTGTGTGTGTAGAATGTGTTAGGCACCCCACAATACTTGTTCATGAGAATAGTTATCCTAAATTAATTATCTAAAACTAATGGGGCCTTTAATTACGTTCTAATTACAAAAACATAGAAAAGAAAAATTTTTATTTAAAAAAATAGAAGAAAAAGGAGTATTTATTTATAAAATCAGACTTAACGCAGGAGGAGAACCTAGTATTTACGTACCCTCTAGAGGGATAAAAACTCATGTAATTCGAGGATGGAAAGACGTGGCACTTTGTTGGTGTTATCAGGAGAATGTTTATTTAATTTATTTGAGAAATTTATTGAATTATACTTTTTTTTATTTAAAAAACAACTCCTTTACCTTTATTTAAAAAAAGTTTTGAAAGAATTTTGAATTAGACTTCTTGAGAGGATTCCTATAAAGATAATCGATTTTCATTCTAAAAACCTCATATAGCATAGAACTATTTTAAGAACTTATTTTTTTCATAAAAGGAGAATCGTTTTGTTTTTCAAAATTTAATTTGATATACAAAAGGTAGACTAAAAGAAAAAACAATGCAACTTTATTCAACCATTGAACCAATGAGGACAAAATAGCAATTGCATGCTCATCATATCATCCAAGAAATCCAAAACAGAGCCAATCACTACATCTATAATATACGCCATAATTCAGTGAGATAATGAGAAGCAAGCACATAGCTCTTGATCTTTTTATACTTGTAGGCTACACGATGAACAAGGTAAGGAAACAAAAAACAGAAAACTAAAATGGGAGCGTAGAGAAAACTTCTCATTTAAACTCAAGCAAAGTGGGTGAGACATTTATAAACACTAATGCGAGAAGCCAAACACCTTTAGGAATAAAAGAGAAAGAGCATGCAAAAGTGTAGTCACGGGGCTACGAATCTAAGCCAAGTAAACGGGAGAAAAAAAACGGCCACAAGCCTTATAAGTAGAGTCTTGCCTAATATTCAAATGGGTGTGGCTGATAAAGAGAGTTATCACATAAAGTAAAAAATAGAACTCATTTGATAAAGGGAGTTATCACATAAAGTAAAAAATAGAACTCATTTTATAAAGATGTGAGTTCGATTTTTGTCGCCGTTGTGAGGGATCTTTTTGTAAGTGATATCGTAAGTTCTTTATAAATACTCTTTGAGCCCTGAAATTGTACTCTAATCTTAGTAGAGGACCGGTGCCGAAGCTACTTAAAATTTGTTATACTAAAAAAAATGAGTGTGCCTCTATCTTTAACTAGACCATGGTTTAAGAATCATGATTTCTACCATAAGGACTTTTGGCATTTTTAAGTACTTTTAAGCTTAAATTATGGCTTGAGCCTAAAGTATATTTTTTCTTACTAACCAAAGAGGTAGTAGGGATATTCATTAATCTCATATCTTGTTTAAACAAAGCAAAAGCGAAGTGACCTCTTAGGGGAAATATACCCTCCCCCATAAAAGTTATTTTTGAACGATGAGATAGAGTGGACAATAGAGAAATAGAGTAGTCTCCTTACCCTTTTCCCTTGCCACCCTTTTCTCTCTGAATTCTCGTCCCCCCTTACATCTTTACATCCCCTTTTTATGGGCATCACCTAAGGTTTGTCTCATTAATGTCCTTTCTTCAATTTGTGTGGGCGTGTGTTTTTTGTTTTTTTTACTTCTCTGCTTAATAACATTTCCTAACTTCAAACTAATCAACATAAATTAGAGGATTTGTTTTTTCATTTCTTCATTTTTTATTTTTTCTCCTAAAAATCACATTTTTATTATGGGAGCCAACCACCATAAATGGAATTTTTTCTTTTTGATATTTTTTTTCCATAATGACTCTACACCACATTTTCTTAATCTAGAGGCCAATCAATATTTAATCTCATCATAAATGAGATTTTCTTTTATTTATTACAAGGAGGCCACTAATAGTTAAATGATTTAAAAGAAGCTGATATAAATACACGTATCGTAGTTAAATGGAGAAAAAATATATTGAATGAGCCACGGCCATTTAAAATAGCAATTAGTTGAAAAAAACTCTTTGCAAAAGTCAACCACCGTCACGTAAGAGTAATAAGTGTCAAAAGATAAGAAAAACTATTTAAGAATAATTATTATATTGGATATTTGCTTTAAAAATGGAAAAAAAGAACTCTCTTTTCAAAAGGTTTTAAATTAAAATTCGACAAACCAAAAAAAGTTTACAAAGTCAACATCATATCACGAAGCATGTTTCTAAAAATAATAAAGTGCCACAATCAAACCAAAACCTTTTTCTGGGACAAAAAGAACACAATAATTCAGAGACTTAGATCAACTAGATCTTACGTTATTTAAGAATAAAAAAGAAAAGAAAAGGAAAAACTATGAACTTTTTTTATAATATTAACCAAATTTTATTATCGACTATCCCTGTATCAAGTTCATGGCTGCTCCTCTAAATATAGATGTTTTATCTAGAAATTAAATTTGAGACCCCAAAAAAATCTAATGGGATATTTTACCACTAGACTAACTCTATGTTGTTAAAATTATAAACTTTTTAAATCACCGTGCTGTGATATAATTATTGTCGTCAAACTCACGAGTTAATTATCCAATTTTACCGTTTGTACGTTTCTACATTATAAAATTGTATCAATTCGTACTTAAACTTGTACTCAAAGCAAGTTCTGTTAAACTTGTGAGTTCACTTACCAAGTTTATCGTTTTTACATTTCTAACTTATAAAATTGTGTCTGCTAACTCTTAAACTCATGCTAACTTTGTAGAATTGATTATATTTAGTGATTTTATATATGAAATTTATAGAAATTTTTTTATTGAATATGATGAATTATAGATATTTATAGATTTAATTTTAATTATTTAGATTTAAAATATATTTAAATTAAATTATTGGTCTTTTTATATTTTAATTATTTAATTATATACTTTTTATAACTATTTATTAATAAAGGTGAACTCTTACAAATTTACTATTTAAGTTCAATATTTAAATTTATCTCTTTCTCACGAGTTTACTTCAACTCATGAAGTTTGAGAAGCTTAGATATAATCCTTAAAATAGATAAATTCACTTAAAATGGCCATAAATTTTGCATTTTCCCTTTTTGGGAATCCTTCCTCAAAATACAACCAAGTTACTGTATTTGGACTTGGCAAACCAAACCATGTTTCCACATTTTTCTGCTTTCAAAGATTTTCAGAGTTTTATTACTATTTTCTTAAAAATAGGAAAAAAACTCACACTAACATAGAGTTACTCTAGAGGTATAAGGCTCCGTTAAATCCTTATAGATATTGAATTCAATTATTAGATAAAATACTTATACTAAGAAGGGTGGCCATAGAAAGCCAATGGGTTTTAATTTTCGTAGTTTAATTAGTTAGATTGATAGTTGAATCGATGACAGTAGTAATTAAATAGAAATTTAATAAGAAATAATTATATATATTTTTTTGGTAATTTTTTTTTTAAAAAAGAGTTAGACTCACCTACGATCCAAGGGTAATGTGAAATCTTCTTTCTTTTTAAGTTATACCAATGTCAGGCAGGGCAAGCCGTCTATTACTTTCAGGCGTAAACCTAGACACCTAGGAGTTAGGGTACTTCCTTAAGCACCGCGACTGGAACCACAATAAAATAATATTCCCCAAAGATCGAACACACTCTAAATAGAAAGCTAATTATATGCATATACATAAATCATTTTTTGTACTAGGGCTTGAAGATATTAAATCAGGAAGGCCAATGGGTCTTGATTTTCGTAGTTTAATTGGTTAGATTGATAGTTAAACTAATGACATAATAATTAAATAAAAATTTAATAAGAAATAATTATATGCATATACAGAAATAATCTCATTGTCAACATAATAACTCCACAATATATAAAAATTTTAATAAAATAATATCATTTGGCTATAAATAGTATGAAAACATATTGAGCTTGTTTTTAGAGAGTCAGTTTTTTATAGGCTTTTAAATTTTTTAGCCCTTTTTTGTCACATCCCATACCTATTCGGTTTTCTAAAAATTGTTTCAATTTTCGGCTTGATGACATCTCAACTCTAATCCAACTTAGCTTAATCATGAAAACGGGTTTCTGATTCTAGTAGACGGTCTGGCCAACCGGTCCGACTTTTTAACAATATGTTATTTTCCTTGCTCTCCTCCGTCTCCCACTCATACCCTCTCTTAACGTGAGTTTGAAGGTTAGTTTTTGTATTTAGTGGCTTTTCTCTTTGATTTAAAGATGGAAAAGGATTTTGATTGATGAAAATACACCCTGTTTTATTAATCAAATAGCAATTTTTGTATGTATAGGTTCCCTTCTACTAGATGTAATTATATTTGAAGTATTATCAGATATTAAATATAGATACCTCTTTTAGTAAGATTTAAATTTTAGTTCAATATATTAAGAAAAATTATTCTCTTTTGTTAGACCTAAACCTCGTCGATAATCAAACAGCAAATTAGAAGAAAACAAATCACAATAACAATAACTTGGGCCAACAAAATTTCCTCAAGATAAACTTTCAGACTCCGGCCTTAAACTAGACGTTGGCCTGGAAAAAAAAAACCCACATGATACAACCGAAAAGTCTAGCCCAATAAACATCAAATGAAATAAATATTATCTAACAAAATATGATATAATTATTTTATTAATTTACTTAACTTATTGATCAATATAAAAAATATACGAGTAATATACATAATTTCATCTAGAATTAATTTAAGGGCTAACTTACATTTATCACCATAAAATACTTTTCTAATTACACTCAGTATCATAAAATAATTTTTAGTGTAATTTTATCTTTAAAATATTTTCACAATAGCAATGAGTATTCTTCCATGAGAAAATTTATGAAAAAAAGAAAAAATATAGTTTTTGGTACTAATTAGAACTAATAAAAATACTTTAAGGAAAAATTATATAAAAAATTACTTTAAAACACTAATTACTATTGAAAAAATAATTTAGAGTGCATAATACACTAAAAATTATTTTAAGATACTGAGTGCTATTAAAAAAATACTTTAGGATGCTGAGTATAATTAATCCTATTACTTGAACTTTTTTAAGGATTTATATCTTATATGTATGATTTATTTTTGTCAAGTTAAAATATTTATCATTTTTTCAAATAATCTACACCACTGCACGAGAGATTATTGAAGCCTGAGTTTTTTGTTCCTTCATCTATCGAAGAGCTTCTTCTGTGGATTATTGCTGATTCTTGCTCTATTTTTAGTCTTATGTGCTTCTTGACGAAATTATCATCTCTAAACCTGGCTCCATTGATGATTCTCTAATGATGTCATTAACCTGTGGTCCTATTTGGTCCGTGGGATTGAGATTGGATAATACCAAATTTTCATGTTTGATATATAATAAGGGGTCCAATCCCAATTCTATCCTACATAGGATTATTAATACCACCACCTCTGTTGTTGTAATTTGTATATTGGCATTTAAATTTTTTTGGAACCAATATACCCTCTTCCAACTCAACAATGTTGAGATGTCATCTTTCTTCTTAGTCTTTGTTGCTGACATCTCCTCATCTCCAATCATAGCCTTCTCCTTCATCTCTGACCACCACCTTCTCTCATTTGAGTTCGCTAAATCAGCTTCAAGTTTAAGGTTTTTTGATGGTCAGAGTTTGCTAGATTTTGTTCCATAAGTTCGACAGTATACCAAATGGTTGGAGTTGGACAAAAAGAATGGCAATCAAAATGTTGGGATATCCATTGAACTAGAATAATATTTTCTGGATTTGAAGATTTGCGTCGAACCATAACCATACTTTTGAATGAAAATGCCTGGAAACCACGTTTGTCTTCTCCGATTTGCATCAAAATGCTTGTTATATGAAAAAAAATGCTTGTTATATGAGTTTGCATGAGTTCAAGTTGGATTTGGTTTCTTTTCATTTGTGTTCGAATTTGAATATTTTTTCTTCGATCCTGGTTGCTTCTTTATATTAAAGTTGTATTTCATTATAATATTTCACTTTGTTTGAATTTGGCAATCACACCTTTTTCGATTTGGGTTTGATTAAGGCGGTAAAAATAGAAGAAGATGAGGATAATTGTGTCTGTTGCCTATTTTTTTTTGTTAGATCTTAGTCTTTACCTTTTTAATCTCATGTTATACCAAACATAATTTTAAAACTTTTTCTTAATCTCAATCTCAATCTTATTTCCAATTTCATTCTCATTCCTTGAAATTCAGACCACATATCTAATAGTGGTGGGTAAGTTGAAGCACATCTAAGGGAGGGGCTTTCTGTTTGTGTCATGCTGAAAGAGGAGATAGTGAGAGTTGGCAGCACATTATAAATAAGGTTTACAGTTCAACAAGATATTTGGCCTGTGAATGCATGGAGAAACGAATATCGGGAAGTGTTTATTATAAAAAAAGTGAGCAAAATGGCCGTATGTTTGTCCATAAGTATTTGGGCTAAGATATTATTTAATGAAATATTCCCTCTAGTCCTTATTATAAATAACAATAAAAATTAAGTCTAATAAAAAGAGTTAATCTACTACAATATAGTTAACTAATATTTAAATCTTATTGGGAGATGTGCCTATATTTAGTGGCTGTAAATGCCTCTAATAAGATTGCCTCCTATAAGCAACAACGGGAGTCCAGTCTAGTGGAAGGGGTTAATCCTTCACAATGTAGCTAACCAAAGTTTAAATTCTATCTATTGGGAGATGTGCTCATATTTAGTGACTGACAATACTTTGAATAAGATGGCCTCCTATAGGAGGATACCATGTTTTAAAAAAAACTATTCAAATAATGTAGATCAAATTGTTAGTAAAAATTAATTAAAAGCAATCAATGTGTCAAAAAATAACTTTTTCCTAAATATATCCTTATTTATTAAGATAATGGGTGTGAGAAAGAATGAGTGAGAAAAGAGGTGAGAGAGAATAGGTAGGAGAAAGATATGAGAGAGAAATATAATTAATTAGGGATAAAGATGAAAAAAATATATTAAATTTTTAGAAAAATATAAATTGTTGTTTATATATAGGATCACTCTTATAAGAGAGAATGTTACTTATAAAAATTACTGGAGGGAGTATTAAATAATACATTAAATAACGTATTGACTTAATTTATTCCCCACATAATGTTTCTTGCATATTAAACCAATATGTTTTATACCCCCAACGTTAATGCAGATTAAATAAGAAAATAGTAAAATATTGAGTAAGTTAATAATTAATAAATTAAAGTAAATTAATAAAGAACACTCTTGAAATAATGACCTATTTATCTATCAAAATAAGCATTTAAATTTTGAGTCCCTTACAAATTGCAACATCTATTTAATTATATCAGTATTTAATAAATCCCCATGAATAAAAATTCTTAAATTTTGAATCCCCTAATTTATGGAAAACACCTAAATTTAACTAATGGATCAATAATAAATAATTAAAAATAAACAGAGTTTGAACTTAACATATTAGGAGCAATCCGATGTATGAAGACATAATCAAATGTAATAAATGATAGCCTGATGAATAAAACATCAATTGGTATTCCAAGTGGGTATTATAAGTTTTAGTAAAGATATACATTGATTAATTGATGACCATTTTATGGATATTTGATTATTCAAATTTTATTTTTGAATTAATATTATCTCGAAAGTGTTAAAAAAAAGAATAAAGTCATATTAACCATTAAGAATAATTAACGTTGATGATTAAGAAAACTCATATTAACAATTAACATTTTTAATGAACGGGAGGCGACATTATTTTTTTTTAATACTTTTAAGCTGATATTGATTCAAGAAAAAAATTTCTAGATACGTACAACTCCTACATAGAACTTTTGAGGCAAAATTGGACCTTAATTGTCACATCCCAATTTTTATGCCTAGAAGCCTAGAAAGAAATCTAAAATAGGTAGGCTACTAGGCCCCTTTGAGCAGAAGTCTTATAAATATATAGGAGGTTTAAGGGCAACTGCAAATAGAGGAAGTTAAGGGACTAAGGTGTAAATAGAAAAAGTTCTTGGGGGCAAATATGTAAATAAAGTTAGAGACTCTAGGAGAGTCTCAAGGGCTCAAAAAGAGAAAAGAGGAAGATATAAACCTCAAAGTAATGATTTATGAGATTGAGCCCAAACATGGGTAAAACTATAATTTCAAGAAATTTTAGGTCAAAAAGGGGTAATTATGGATAAAAAGCACAAAAATTCTAGAAAAAATCTTAGAAAATGGAAAATGAGGCATAGAGGCATTTTATAAGCATAAAGGACAAAAATATTCCTAAAGTAACTTTAATGGAATTTTCAGTGTAGTGCTTGTTAGCTTCTGGAATAGTAAAAGAGCTTATGGACTACCCAATTACTATTTTATCCATACTTTTTCTGACACACTCTCTCCTCTTTCTTCTCTTCACTATCTCCTCTCTCTATGCCAACGTCTCCTCTCCACCGCTATTTCTGTTCGATGGGAAGAAAGAAGAAGGAGGTGTCATCACCGAAGGAGGAATTTGACGTCGTTGGGAGATGCTTTGAGGTCGCAGGTCGTCGATTGGAGCAAAGAAAAAGAAATAGATGACGCTGCTGCCGTCGATGGGAAGAAAGAAGAAGTAGACGTCGATGAGAGATGCTTCTATCACCGATGGAAGTTGGGAGACGGTGGAGACAGTGGAAGTTGTGGAGGTTGGAGACCGTGGAGGTAGTGAGACCGGATGGCTAAAGATGATGAACAGTGGTGAAATTTGTTTTTATCTCATACATTTTTTGATAATTTACCAATAACAAAAATTCTTCTGGTAATAACCATCCAAACACTCATTTATTTAGAATCATTTTTTTTCATAAGCTCTTCTCCATAAGAGTTTATACAAAAACGGTCCAAAAGCCTTTTTTTTTTCTATAAACCCTTTTCCAAAAGTCTATCCAAATGGGCCGTAATGGTTCAATTTGATGTATTTATTTGGAAATAATTATTTGAGCTATAAGTAGACATGTAGACATGTAACATGTAAATAAAAATGGAGAATAAATAGTTGAGAAACTAAACAAGTTTATAAAATTAGTCTTCCCTAAAGGTTAGCAGTGTGACTTGTAAGAATACTACAAGCTTAATGCCAGTAAAAGATATTTTACGGGAAATTAAAAAAAAATAGCTAAAGGAAGAGTTATGGCCCAAGAAAATTCATGAAATTTTTCTATAATTAAAGAAAGATTATGGAGTAGACAAAAGAATTTTTTGAGCTCCAGAAGGCCGTTAAGAAATCCAAACAAATGTGAGCCAAGTAAAGTAGAGACAAGCGGCATAATCTAATTTGTCAAGGGGAATCAAGGGTCAAGATTCAATCTCATTTTCCTTCTTCCCTTGAGATTGCGTCACCTAGCATGATAATGTCATGAAGATGATGTAAGAGGAGGAAAAGATGATGCAAGAAGGGCATGTGGATCAATATAGGCCAAACATGTGTTCTTGAAATTTCATGCAACTTGGAGGGCATTTTGGTAAGTGAAGTAGTATAAATACCCATCCCCTCCTTCAAGGTTCCAGCCAAGTGAGAAAAAGAAGGGAAACTATGGCAAAATTTAGAGAGAGAAAAGAAAGGAAGAAAGCCATGGAGATGAGGAAGAATCAATACAAGGTTCAAGTTTCAATCAATATAAGATGACAACTCTAGCTCTTGATCTTGTAGTAGTTTGTATTCTTGAGCTTGGGTAGGAGTTTTAATGGATTTGGAAGCTTGAATTCTTTTGTTGTTGCTGCTAGTTTGAATCTGGAATTTTAGAGAAAGACAAGTATGATGTTACAAATATGTAAAGGATATAAAGAGTAGGATTCAAGTGGTTCTAGCTTGTAATTGATTGAATTTTTTGACTTGTTTGCCTAGAGGAATGACACAGCCTTGCTGTGTTCTTGTGCCTAGGATGTGATTTTGATGATTCTAAAGCTTTTAATAGATTTAAAATGGAAAATTATGTGAAACCAAGATAAGAAAGTAAAGTTGATAGCATTGGAATAAAAAGTGGAACTTTGGCACCAAGAAGGGTAACCTCTGGGCCAAGACAGCTTTATGGGGAAGGAATGTGAGTTTGATAAATCCAAACCCATATTTGGATTCCTCATGCAAAATTTTTGTAGGATTGGCCTATGAGAATGATTTTTAGAAAGCTAAAACATTAATCCTAAAATCAAGAGAAAAAAGTTAAATGAGCAAGTCTTGACTATGGTGTAAATTAGTAGTCCTAATGAGTTGTATGATCAAATGTGGCTGTGGTTAGGACCTTGAGACATCCATGAGGATGATTTTATGAGGTTGACCGAAAGTCCTCATAGTTGGAAAGCTTAGGGAGCAAATGAAAATAAAGAAGAAAGCTTATAGTACAAGGTAGTAGTCTTACCGCTTTATATATTTAATGTGGTATGCTTATGTGTTGATATGTATAAGTTCATTGAATGTTGTTGTGACATGATAATTGTTACTAGAAATGTTATTTAATATGATTTCTATGGCCATATATTTTTATACAAAACATAAAGCATGATATCATGTCATTAGCTAGTATAAGTTTAAGTCAAATTATATATCATGCATCAATATTTATTTTGTACATGTATGTGATAATGTTTGCTACTGAGATTTACTCGAATCTCACTCCTCCCTTAACCAACCATATTAGGTAATATGATTATGGAAGGAGCATGCATGAAGATGGTCAAAGATTTGAAGAGGAAGCGGAGAATTGCATTTTTTAATATATAATGCTTGCTTCTCCAATTATATAAATGTTACGTCATGTGCCAAAATTATGTAATAAAATTTTATAAAATAATTATGATATGTTCATATCAGTATGAGGTTGAGGTTGATTGGGATTGCATGATCTTGAGTTATGCTTGCTAGAATTATTTAATAAATAAAAGAGCAATTATATTAAAGGATTATTCGTAGGTCCTAGAGTAGAAATATTCCAACCCTAGTTTAACCATGTTAACAGTTAAATCTGACTACGAAATTTGGTGGACATGTAATACACATCCCAAACTTTAAAAACATAAGTAGTTTGCCCTTAATTAGATGTGTATATTAGGAGATATGAATTTCTAAAGTTGAGACATAGAAATTGAAAATCCAGAATTGACCAAATAAACATTAAAGTTTAATGAATAAATTATATTAATTGGCAAGGATTAACTCCAATTTTATATTTTTTTCTTAAAGAGTATTGAAAGAGCTTTAAATATAGACTTGAACCACTTCCATACTATTTTTTGTATAATTAATTATAATTTTTTAAAGTTAAACTGTCGAATTTAGAAAAATACACATTGAATCATAACTGAGGACCAATTTAAAAAGTTTTAATTTTTGGATATAAATAAAATTTTCACGCATAAGAGTAAAAATAAGGAGGTTTTATTATCTTTATAAACAATTAAAATATTATAAGGATTAATTAATAGTGAAAACGTAAAAAAATTATAAGGAATATATTGTACAAAATTAGAAGGAATATATTGAAAGTTGATCAAGTATAGGGACTACAGTAAAAATGAGTATAAAGTATGCACACCAAAAGATTGATTCTTTTCAAAAATAAATATTTTTTATATATTTCATCAAAAACATATTTTTTATATATTTCATCAAAAACATATTTTTTTTATATATTATTATATCATATGAACTGTTATATTTTTAAATAATATGCCACATTATATATTTCATCATTTACATTGATTGATGCTGATGCTCTCATATTAATTTAGAAATATTTTACGCCCAAAAGTTAATCTACAAAAGGGGAAAAACTTTGTTCCTTTTCAAGTGGCTTTCTCTTTGCTAGAAAAAGTGAGATCAGTTTTGTTTTGCAGTACATGTTGGAAGAAAACTGAGCCCAGGCCACACACATGGAAATAAACAACCGTAACTTTCGGGCGTCGTAGATCCGTTTTCGAGTTTCTTCTTTCGATCATGAAGCGTTGAAACCAATCAATCGCTTTCAGTTAGTTTCGTGTTGTCTTTTTTTCTCTCAATTCTCCATATTTATTACGCTGCTTCAGTTGGACCAAGTCTTCTCTTTACCACTTGCTCCTTCTGCGAGAGCAAGATTCCTCTTTTCCGCTCAGCAATGGCGAACTTCTTCTTCTCCAACAAGATCAGGCTTTCTTCTTCTCTGCTCAAACGATTCCAACGGCACGCTACCAGTGCTACTCCGTCGCTATTCATCACCAGATCTTACACAACTGAAGGCAGCCGTCCTACCATAGTTCACAAGCGCAGCCTTGATATTCTCCACGACCCATGGTTTAATAAAGCATGTCTCATCATTTTCTTTTTCTTTAGATCGTTAATTATTGAGTATGTGGTATTTATTTATGATTTGAAAGTTGGATTGCACTGGCTGCTGGGTTGCTGTTTGTGCATTCTGTTTAATTTAAACTGTAAATTTGATTTTTTTTAAATGCCAACTTAATTTCTTGTCTTCTGTTCACTACTTTGTTGATTTTGTTCTGTAGAGGTTTTAGTTTTATAGTAATTTCAATAGTTTCGATTGTTTTACTTGCTGGGAAATTGCTGTCTGATTACATGCATTTTATATTTTATGCTTCATAATTTGTCGCGTGAGTACAAAATCTAATTTCCCTGTAGTATCAAAATATAGTATGGGGCAATGCGCCCTACCTACTATTTTATTGATAAATGGGTCGTATACACCCTTTAACGGCTTAGTTTTGAAAGTTAATTATTCAAGAAATAAGAAAAACTCCAGCAACTAGGATTACTCCAAATTCTCTAATGACTCTTCCGCCGAACCTTCCCTCTGTTTATATTTTGTAAATCTCTCTCCTCCACAAACCCGGGGTAAGAACATACAATTGAACATCTGAACAACTTCCTTCTGCCTACATGTAGACAATCAAGCCTATTAATTCATGACTTATTCTTCACATTGGTAGCTTCCTTCCAATTTTCTAATTCTTTTTTCATTTTGACTTTTTTTTGAAGATTTGCTCATCCAATAAAATTTCTGACCTGCTTCTGAAACTTACATGGTCCCTAATTTTCATATAGTAGTCCTAATTCTTCTGTAGAATCTGCAATCTATACATAAGTGATCCCTGTCTTCAGCTGGTCAGTTACATCATGTTAGAAAATGCACTTGAAATTTGCTGCAAATCCTTTTTTGTTCATTATGGTCATTTGCCTAGTCTGACTTTCACTGGAGTTTATGAACCAAATAAACACTCCTCCCATTCACACATGTGCTTATGTTGAATGAGGAAATTGAGCTTTTGCATGAAGAGCATGTTCCATTTACCAATTTTTTTTTTGTTAAGATAAATTTTTTTTATTAAAATAATTGTGAATTTTACATTTGCCTGTATCAAATCTAAATACAGAATTAATTGCACTTTGGTGTTTTAATATTAGGGAACAGCTTTTACCATGACAGAACGGGATCGTCTTGATCTACGAGGATTGCTTCCTCCAAACGTTATGTCTACTGAACTACAGATTGAGCGCTTCAGTATGTATTTATATATTTTTTCTCTTGTTCAAAATTGTATTAATATTTTTTGGTGGTCTTTCGGTGAGCTGACGATAGAGTTAATTCTGCATTCAAAATTTGGAAATTAAGGCATTCTAATGTAGGCTGGTTCTAGGGTTCAATAATTTGTTTTGTTATGAGGAGGGTAGATCAGAGAGTATGGAGTCCTCTAAAAAAGGACAGAGAAGCGCTCAATGAAATTATTGAATGGGACATTTTGGTTAATAATCTATTAAAAAATTTGGTTGTTGATAGAGTATAATGACGCCGTTGCCGTGGGATTCATGTAGCCGACTCTACTTAATGGGATAAGTCTTATAGTTGTTGTTGTATGTTACTTGAGAGAATGAATCTGGCAGATCTGTTGCAGGAAATAATGATTATTTATCTCTTGATATCTGTGCGCAGTGTTAGAAAAGTTTGGATGCCAATAGTAATTTGTTTTTGCATTGTTTGGTGGCTATCTCCACTCACTGGAGAGGCATGGTTAATTTTAAAGAGTTCGGTAGGGAAAGGAAACAAAACATTTCTAGAGAAATGTGATTCGTTGTTTGTGGTCTGGTGTACTTGGATGGATCTGAATCTTAGGGGAAGATTCTAGACATTCCATGGGCTATAGTTTTTTGTGTTTATGTTCGACGGGCTATAATTTTTAGATAAGTTCATTTCAACCAATGGTTTTTTGATAATGTTTTATCTGATATTCATAGGAACTGGAGAGCTTTTCCCTTTGGAGCATTCTATCCATTTCCTCTTTACTTTTGTTTATTTGGTCACTTATCTTTTTGTATATAACTATATTCTCCTCTTAGTTCTTTCATTCATTTCTTACCGTATACAAAAAGGGTATTGATGGAAGTACATTAGCATTTTTTTCCCTCCACTCTATGAAAGCTATCTTCTATATATACACTTGTTCTTCCTGATGGTAAGTTCTCTATTGGGCTTTAGTTGAACAACTTGGAGGCAGTTTTTGTTAAATCTGTTGAAAATAAAAGGCCTTTTTTTTTGTGAAACTTTTGACTTGAGGACATTTCTGTTCTACTATTTCTTTTAATTGTGACTCTGTTGAATATATTTTTGCATGATACTGCAAAGTTGTTTGGCATTAAACTACAACCCAAAATACCGGCAATTCTAGCTAGTTAGTCTTATGTGATAAGAATGACAATTTTGGTTTTGATTGCTTTATAAACTGGGTGTGTTGTTGTTCTTATTTGATACTTTATCTATTGGTATATTTGTTTGTAAACAGTGGTTGATTTAAAGAGGCTTCAAGTGCAAGCAAGAGATGGACCTTCTGATCCAAATGCCTTGGCCAAGTGGCGGATACTCAACCGCTTGCATGACAGAAATGAGACTATGTACTACAAGGTCAGTTCACAATATTTTTCTCTTTATTGATGAAAGAAAAGAACTCAACTATTGCGATTCATGTTTATATACACCTTTGGTTATCTAATGACATGAGAGCTGGGGTTACAATGTAAAAGGCTACAAGTCTATTATTAGGTGAGGAGTTAGGGGAAGTTGTTCATTAATAGCTATTGAAAAATAATCACATGATGCAGTATTCAGGTATTAAAGGGAGAGATATACCTTTAGCTGATGTACGCTCTCTCTTTATGTTCTTGAAAATAATGGAGTTTAACAATTGCACTATCTTCTATATCTAAGATAACTTTTAACACCTCCAGGCAAACAAAACAACGAGATAAATAAAATAATTACTAGCTTGATCTAGCAGATTAATTCAATAGAATACAACTCAGAATCATTTCTCTCGAACACTTCTCAAGTTGGAGCATATATATATGCTTCAAGCTAATTATAAATTTATTTAACCCAAAGAAATACCATAGATTTAGTAGATGAATTAACTAACTGTTGTTCACACTTGGTACAGACTATCCTGATCGTGTTTTGCAAATTCTCATTAACTGTGATGATTTGATGAAGAAACTGAATTCAGTTCCCACTCTGAATATCACATGGCAGCCTAGATAATTGTATACATCATAACTGACAGCTAATCAATTATAGGATTGTTCCTGATATTGCACAGCTAACCTATTCTAATAAATACACCATAATAAGGGGATTTTACGTACCCTTAATCATAATTACATTGTTCCTTAATATTTTCTTAATCTGACACCCTCATAATGGCAGAATTTCTCTCATAATCATAGCATTTTTGAACGCTTTTTGAAGGTAGAGAATTCAAAATTCTGTATTATTTTGTTCTGTACAATGTAACATATATACAGGAAAGGGGAATCAAGGTCATAATGAATTTCCTAATATCCCGGGATTTACAATGAATGATGAAATCAATCGTTATCCTCTTAATCCCTATAATTCCTCTATGTCTATAATCATGGCATATCTACACTCCCCCTCAAGTTGGACTGTAGATATCAAACATGTCCAACTTGTCAATGAAATATTCGAATTTTTCCTTGCCTAGTGCTTTTGTAAGTACATTTGCCGTCTGATCTCTAGAAGGGATGTATCTAAGCTTGATAATTCCTTCGTCGATTTTTTCTCTTATAAAGTGCTTATCAACCTCTACATGCTTCATTCGATCATGTTGAATTGAGTTGTGAGAGATGTTTATGGAGGCCATATTATCAAAATGAAGAGTAATTGGCAAGTGTGAGCAGTTTTAATTCCTCTAGCATCCGTTTTACCCAAATTCCTTCACAAACTCCAAGTACTATCCGCCCTGAACTCACCTTCAGCACTGCTACGAGCTACTACATTCTATTTTTTACTTGGCCAAGTAACCAGGTTTCACCACACAAAGGTAAAGTACCCAGAAGTTGATTTCCTGTCCTCTTGGTTACCTGCCTAATCAGCATCAATGAACATTTCTACATTTCTTTGTTCTGACCTTCTAAACAGGAGACCGTGTCCTGGTGAACCTTTCAGATACCGTAGAATCTTGTATACTTCATTCAGATGTTTCTGCTTCGGATTGTGGGAATATTGACTTACCACACTAACGGCAAAGGCAATGTCTGGCCGTGTATGTGATAAGTAAATCAGCTTCCCCACTATGCGTTGATATCTTCTTAGGTCCACTTCCTTTCCTAGGTCCTTGTCATCTTGTACTTTGTCAATTCTTATCGGGGTGTGTTATGGTCTATTCTCTCCTTCTTACTCTGATTTCTTGTTTTCATTTCTCTGTAAAGACTTGTCCTCAAGTCAAAAAGATGGGAATTGTGCAGATAAGAGCTCATAATCTTCCTAGGTTGAATCCTCTAGTGGCCAAGACTCCCATTGGACTAGCAATTCTAAGCAGTCGTCTTTAGACTAGCGATGACGTAGAATGCTCCGTGGAGTAAGTAGCAACTCTATATCAGAAGAGATGGGTAGTGGGGTTGGGTGTACATCCTGTGGCTGTCCGGTTGCTGGTAGTAGCAGGGAAACATAGAAGACTGGGTGGATCTTGGCCTCCGGTGGTAGTTCAAGTTCATAAGAGACCTGGCCAATTTTTCTGATTACCCTATAGGGTCCAAAGAACCGGGGAAAGAGTTTTTCAAATTTTCGTTTGGCCAAGGTTTTTTGGCGGTATGGTTGTAGTTGAAGCCAGACTAAATCTCCCTTGGAAAATTGCAAGTCCCTTCTCTTCTGGTCTACTTGGAGCTTCATCCTGTTTTGTGCTTTCAACAAATTTCGGTGTAAAATTCTAAGCATTTCATCGCGCAACTCTAATTGTTCTTCTAATTCAGCTACCAAGGTTTCCCCTTGACATAGGGAACTAGAGGAGGGGTCCCTGCCATACACAAGCTTGAAAGGGGCAGCGTTTGCTGCCACATGGAAACTGGTATTAAAAGAGTATTCGGCCCAGCAAAGGAATTGACTCCACCTTTTTGGCTGCTCATGGGTAAAACAACGGAGATAAGTCTCTAAGTAGCGGTTAACCACTTCAGTTTGTCCATCCGACTTTGGGTGATAGGCCGTGCTCATTTTCAAACGGGTCTGGCTTAGTCGGAGAAGTTCCTACCAAAATTCACTGAGAAAAAGCGAATCCCTGTCTGAAACTATGGATCGGGGTATGCCATGTAATCTAACCACCTCCTTACAAAATAGTTCAGCTACTGTCTTGGCAGAATAGGGATGAGATAAGGTCATCAAATGACAATACTTGCTTAGGCGATCAACTACTACCAAAATGATATCAAAACCCCTTGATTTTGGTAAACCGGAGATGAAATCAAGTGATATGTCTTCCCATATTCTTTCTGGGATTGGGAGAGGTTGTGGGAGCCCTGTAGGTGCTAATGTTTGATATTTATTCTGCTGACACGTGTAGCACTGTTAGATGTATCTTTTGACGTTCGCTTTCATCCCACGCCAGTACAACTGCTTTAGGTCTTAAGAAAACCTGAGTGACCTCTAGATGGAGTGGCGTGAGCTTCTTCGATAAATTTAGCTCTGAGTGCAGTGTGGTTGGGAATGACTAGACGGTCTTTGTAATACAACCGGTTTTGTACCACCCTGAAGTGAGGAAATGAGGTGGGATTCTGATGTACCCCTTCAATGATGCTTCTGGTTTCACCATCATCCATTAATTCTTAAGGTAAAAGAAGGAGTTCCTTAGCCATGGGGAAGACCAGGTGGTAAAAGTCGGCATATTGGGGTCTTCGCGACAAAGCATCAGCTGCTGAGTTGGTCTTTCCTGGCTTGTAGGAGATTGTGAAATCAAAAGGGAGTAACTTGACTAGCAGGCATTGTTGGGAGGGATAATGGTATGCTGGTTAAGCAAAAATTGTAGACTATAATGATCTATCTATACAAAGAAATGGTGTCCCAACAAGTAATGTCGCCATTTTTGTAAAGCTAGTACCAAGGCAAGTAGTTCCCTATCATAAACAGGCTGTATCGGTTAGTAAAGGAGAATTCCTTACTAAAGTAAGCTACCGGGTGTCCTTCTTGCATGAGGACGGCACCTACCCCTGCCATTGAAGCATCGCATTCCACTGTAAATGGAATTTGGAAATTAGGTAGATGTAGGACAGGTGTGGTAGTTAATGCAATCTTTAAGTTGTCAAAAGCCTCTTGAGCTGTTTCTGACCACACAAAAGCATTCTTTTTTGTTAAGTTGGTCAATGGGCGAGCAATGACACCATAATCCCACACAAACCTCCGGTAGTAACCTGTAAGACCCAAGAATCCTCTTAATTCTTTTACTGAAGTTGGTGTGGGTCAATGAGCAATATCATGAATCTTCTCATGCATGACCTCTACCCCTTGGGTTGTTACAATGTGCCCCAAATAATTGATGCGTGTCTGGCCGAAAGCACATTTCTTGGCATTGAGATAAAACGAGTGCTGTTGAAGAGTTTGGAAAACCACTTGAAGATGTTCCATATGCTGAGATGCATTAGCACTATAGATCAAAATGTCATCAAAGAAGACCAGCACAAATTTTCTTAAATACGGGCGAAACAAGTCATTCATAATTGTCTGGAAGGTGGCTGGTGCATTTGTGAGGCCAAAAGGCATTACTACAAATTCATAGTGTCCGGAATGAGTGCGAAATGCTGTTTTATGCACATCCGAGGGAAATACACGAATTTGGTGATAACCCGAACGCAGATCTAGTTTAGAAAAATAAACAGGCCCATGCAATTCATCTAATAACTCATCAATGTTAAGAATTAGGAACTTATCTGGTATAGTGATTTTGTTGAGACAGCAGTAGTTAATACACAATCTCGAGGATCCATCTTTCTTACTAACAATACTGGGCTAGCGAAGGGACTGGAGCTAGGACGGATGAATCCCCGTTCCAGTAGTTCTGGAACCTGAGCTTCAATTTCATCTTTTTGATAGTGAGGGTATAGGTAGGGTCTCAAATTTGGGGGGGCGGAGTCTAGTAATAAAGGGATGAAGTGGTATAGTCCATGGTGAGGTGGTAGCATATGTGGGTCAGTGAAGATTTCCTGAAACTGGTGACAGAGGGTTTGTACACATACTGCCATGTTATTCTTGGGCGATGTTTCTGTGTCACGTTGCATACTTTGTAGCTGGATAGATGTATTGGCTTGTGGGCTAATCCCCTGGATCTTGTACTTCTTTCCCTTTAACCAGAAAACCATAAACATTTCGTTCCAGTTAGTTTGAACTGTATTTAAGGATGCCAACCATTGAATTCCCAGTACCATATCTGCTTTTCAAGGGGAAAGGAAAGAATTGTTGTTTAATTACCAAGTCAGAAATCTGGACTTCGACTTGATCACAGACACGGTTGCATTTCACCATCCTGCCATCACCTATTTGAACTCCAAAAAATAGGATGGCTTGCGTTTCCAGTTGAAGTTTGTTGGCCATATCTTCTGAAATAAAATTATGGGTTAAGCCACTATCAACCAAGATAACCACCTGATGACCGAGTACTTTCCCTTCCAGTTTCATAGTTGACGCCGAAGACCTGCTCAGAATGGCGTTAAATGAAATTTAGCAGTACGCGCCTCCCCTTCTTCATCTTCAATTTCTGGTTCAGGGGCCACGAACATGGCGTTGTTGTCATCTCCTTCTAGCAGCGACAAGGACGAGGTATTACAGTGGTGGCCTGGACGGAACGGAGCGACGCACCTGAAACAAAGGCCCTTGCCCCTTCTTTGTTTCCTGGTTGCTTCCCAACTGGACTATCTTGCCGTTCTCGACGACAGAAATTGAGAATACGAGGGAAGTGTGGCTGACAAGCTGGCAATTGTGGTGGGGCGGACTTGTGGGGTAATTGGGCTGGATGGAGTGTAGTTGGATAGACGGGTTGGGCTTGTGATGGAGTCGGGTCTGGGTCCACGACCCGACCCAATGGTCTTCTCCAGTTCAAGGGCTAAGATAGATGCTCGATACACTGTCTTTGGTTTGTGCAATCTCACATCCGTTCGCAGTTCTTCCCGCAGGCCATTCAAGAAAATGCCTAGAAGATAGTAGTCCGGCTAGTTCCCAACTCGAGCTACTCTTCTCGCCCATTCTTGACGGTAGTCAGCTACGCTACTTGTTTGCTTGATGGCGCACAAATACTCGTCAGGATTTAGAAAATCAGGTGGCCCAAGTGTTTGTTCAATGTTACGAGTTCCTCCCAATACAGGAGAGTGTGTTCTGAGTTTATTTAAGAGAAGAGGTCGAGAGCTTTTCCTTCCAAATACATTGCTGCAATCTCGACTTTGTCATCTTCCGGTGTTTGGTAATACTGGAAGAACTTCTCAACTTTCAGTGTCCAACCCCTTGGGTCTCCCCCGCGACTTTGGAAAATTCTAGTTTTGCGTGGGGAACTCGAGTCCTATGGTAGGTCTCCCCTTCATCTTCCTTTTCGTCTCCCCAATGTCTCACCTTTTTCTTCCCTGAGTTACTTCACGACTGTACCTCCAGGGCTGCCACCTTGTCCCTTAATTCCTCTAACATATCCAATTTTGCTGCAATGGCCGCCAGCGGGTCACCACCAGGGACGTGGCTGCCAATCTGATGAGCATTGCTATCGAGGTTGATAGCAGCAGAAGAACGTGTCTCCACCATTCTGGCTCTGATACCAAATTGTTATGGTCTATTCTCTCCTTCTTACTCTCTCTACAAGAATCTCGCAAAGAAAATAAGGTAGAAGCCAAGAGAATCTCAGTATATCACTCTGCAAATCTTCCGTGCCTTTCATAGGACCAGTTGGCCTTTTTTATAATAATTTACAGAGTAGTTTCTGAGGAGCATAATTAATAGAAAAATAGGAAACTGATCCTAGACGTTCCTAGTGCTCCTAGTCGTGGGCAACCTACTTGTTTTTAACTGTAAACATTAAAAATATGAAAAACTGACTAAACTGCAACTAACAAAATGAACAGGGAATTAAATAAACAAAGAAATGAAAACAGGAAATTAGAGCTTAGTTCTTTGGTCCAGCCTCTTCTCTTGGTCGTTTCTGTCTCCTAGCATAAATCTTCAGTTTTAGACTGCTATCAGGGTGTCACTGGGTCTGCAACCTAACATGCCTGTTTCCTTCAAAAGATCCATAATGTACTTCCTTTGTGAGATGTAGATTCCTTTCTTTGACCTGGCAACTTCCATCCCAAGAAAGTATTGCATTTGACCCAAATCTTTGACCTGAAACTCTTGATTTAATGCCTTCTTAATACTTTTGATTTCTACTAAGTCATCACCTGTGAGGATGATATCATCCACATAGACTGTTTGAAGAATAAAGTGTGGTCACTTTGTCATTGAGCATATCCTTGTGTCTTCAAAACACGAGTGAACCTTTCAAACCAAGCCCGAGGAGACTGCTTGAGTTCATATAGAGATTTCTTGAGTTTACAGACTTGATTTGCTTTTTCACTTGGAAACCCTGGGGGTAACTTCATATATACTTCCTCCTTCAGTTTCCCATCTAAGAATGCATTTTTTATGTCCATTTGATCTAGTAGCCAATCTAGGTTAGCAGCTAGGGACAACAATATTTGGTATTCAGCTTCGCTATTGGTGCAAATGTCTCCATATAGTCCATACCATAAACCTGTGAGAAACCTTTTGCAACTAGCCATGCCTTATATTTATCCAAGCTCCCATCAGCAGTATATTTTGAGGTGAAGACCCATTTACAGCCCTACTGTTTTCTTCCCTCTGGGTAGATCAACAACCTCCCAAATGCCATTTATTTCTAGGGCTTTCATCTCTTCCATAACAGCCTGTCTCCACTGAGGGTTGGCAAGAGCTTCATGTATGTTATTGGGTATCTCAACCTAGTCTAAATGAGAGATAAAGGTACAATAGTGTGAGGTAAGAGCCTTATATGAGACAAACCTCTCGATAGGATGTTAAGTGCAGGTCCTGGGCTGTTTTCATAGAGTAATTGGCAGCTTAAGATCATCTTGTATGGGAACATCTTCTTTTACTTTTTCTGGATCTGTTTCTGGTTCAGATTCATGGATTGCATCATTTGTTTGAGGGTCCTCTCCTATCGTGTGTTGACGTGTGTAGGTTTTACCCCACCTGTTGGTGTCTCCCCCTGAGCTAGTGTTTTCTTGATTTTAGGCATGGGTATTGGGTCATTTAGGACAACAAGCTCAAGGTCAGATGTAATGGGTGGTGGTTCTGAGTCAGGCTCAAGTTGTGACGTCTGAAATTCTTTCCAACTCTCCCCTTGAATTGAAGACCCAGGGTAATAAGGAATTGTTTCTTGGAAGGTAGTGTCACAAGTGAGATGGAGACGTTTGGAGAGGGGGCATGACACTTGTACCCATTCTGTGTCCCTGCATGGCCCAAGAAGATGCATCGAGTGGCTTTGGATTCTAGCTTGGTGGTCTGGTGGAGATGGACATAAGTGGTACATCCGAAGACTCGAAGTGGAAGAGTGTTTTCCAAGTAAGGAAGATTGTAGTAAGACTTTAAGACTTGTAAGGGTGTGCAGAAGGATAATGGTTTGCTAGGCATTCGATTAATGAGAAATGTAGCTTGAAGAATGACATCACTCCAATAAAAGGAAGGGACGTTGCTACCAAATATCATGGCTCTAGCTGTCTCTAGAAGGTGACAATTTTTCCTTTGGGCAATACCGTTTTGTTGGGGACTATGAGGACATGAACTTTTATGTAAAATAGTGTGGTCGGTTAAAAAAGTGGACAGCGTTTGATTGAAGTATTTAGTGCCATTATCGGTGTGAGGAATCTGAATTTTTTCATGAAACTGGGTTTGAACCATGTGGTAAAAACGAATGAAAGTTTGCGGTACTTGGGTTTTATCATTTAAAAGAAAGGCCCAACTTACACGTGTATGGTCACCAATGAACGTTATAAACCACTTTGAGTGAGTGCGATTTGGGACACGGGATGTACCCCATTAGTCGCTATGGATTAGGGAGAATGGTTTTGATGGGTGATAGGGAGAACTGGGAAATGAAGTTCGATGGTGTTTTGCAATCTCACAAGAGTCATAATGAAAATTGGAATTCTTTTTATTATTGCAAATAGAGGGTGGCATAGTAGTCATGTAATGGAAATTTGGATGTCCTAATCGTTGATGCCATAATTCTCTGTCACTAGTCTGAGGGAGAGAGCCTTACAAGAGCGGAGAGTCCGAGTAGCACAGTCATTCAGGTAGTAGAGCTCCTCAAACTCCTTAGCAATGCAATCATGTCCCCGTGAGCAGATCCTGAAAAAGGCATGAGTAGCAAAAAATTTAGCATGACAACGTTTATCATGAGCCAATTGGCTAACGGATAACATATTACATTTTAAGTTGGGAAATGTAGGACCGCATTTAGTATGAGGGAATCGGTGACTTTAATATTCCCAATACCAGCAACAATGGAGGTGAGGTATCGGCAATTTTGATAGTGAGCTGAGATTTTGAGGGAACATATGTGGTGAATAATGAATGATTATCAGCCATATGGTCAGAGGCGCTTGAGTCAACCATCCAAACAGGTCCAGAATTTATACCTTTAATGGTAGTTAAAGCTTTAAAAAATTTACCTCGTTGTACTATACTAGCAGTAGGTGGTTTGTTTTCCAACGCTGCCAATCTTTCTAAAATTAAACTGAGCTGATCAGCGGTAGGAGAGGGACTCACGTCATCTTGTTTAGAGAAGTCAGCCACATATCCCCTTGACTTACCTTTTTTAGGTTTTCAATCAAGTGGCTTTCCATGAATATCCCAATAGGTATCCTTTGTATGTCCCAATTTCCTGCAACGATTACAAAATGGACGGTCTGGATTGTGCTGATTAGTGGCTCGGGAGGCTAAAGCAGATGACTCGACCTGTGTCATGTGAGGAGATAAACTGTCGGTCTTTACACGAGGTCCTGGTAGCATGACCTTGCGCTTGGATTCTTCATACCTCATAGTGGAGAATGCCTTGCGATCCGACGGGAGAGGCTTGCGAGCGACAATCCGGCCTCTAACATCATCGTATACGAGATTCAGTCCGGCGAGTAGCTCGTACAGGCGTTCCTCCTCCATCTCGCGCTTGCTTTCAGTTGCGTCATCGGAGCACTTCCAGACTCGATCTCTGAGTTGATCGAGCTCCTGCCATAGTGCTGTTTTCTCCAACCAATACTCATTCAGTGACCGTGTGCCCTACTTCGTCTGCCACAGTTTTGAGCGAATATCAAAAATCATCAACGCGTTGGCTTTGTTCCCATGAGTCGCGGACCGCATCCCGGATGGCTTTGGCAGAGGGTGGGAACATGTTGCTTTTTTTGATTCCTGGGGCCATGGCATTAATCAACCATGACGAGCCCAATGAGTTATCTGACTGCCATTTCCTCTACGCCTGAGTGTCGCCGAAAACAGGTGTACCGGGGGTGAGGTATTCGAGTTTGTCTTTACTGTCGATGGCGAGCTTCATCGACTGAGCCTACTCCATGAAATTCTCGCCGGTGAGTTTCTCTGACACAAGTAAAGCTGACGACCCTTAGATTTTGACAATTTTGGAGGACCCATTCTTGGGGACTCCAATTGATCATATGAAGCCATTGACGATACCGATGATGATTCTCGGTCTGGCTTTGATACCATGAATGTTTTCTGAAGGTAGAGAATTCAAAATTCTGTATTATTTCTTTCTGTACAATGTAACATATATACAGGAAAGGGGAATCAAGGTCATAATGAATTTCCTGATATCCCGGGATTTATAATGAATGATGAAATCAATCGTTATAATGGGAAAAGGCTTTGTTGTTGTTGTTGTTGTTGATGAAATCAATCGTTATCCTCTTAATCCCTATAATTCCTCTATGTTTATAATCACGGCATATCTACAATTTTTTCACATTGCCGCTCAAGTTGGTATGTAGATGTTCTGCATCCTCAGCTTGGAGTAATGACTTAGAATGATGAGTCCTTTACTAAGTACATTAATTAGGTGGCCATATGTTGATGCATAAGGAGTGAAAATTAAACCACTTTCCAAATTTTCCTTTATGAAATGTTTATCAACTTCACTGTGCTTTGATTTTATCACATTGTATTGGGTTGTGAGCAATGCTTTTATTTATTTATTTATTACCATAATACAAACTCATTGATTCATCCCACTTAATTACCAGGTCTTCCAAAATGATATTCAACGGTTCAACCAAAGTAATTCACAAATCCTAAGTGCCATAAATTTTTAATTTGCAAATTCCACTACACTTTTTTCTTACTCCATATTACTTGATTGCTTTGGATAAGTGCAATAGCTTGCTGTGGAACTCTGCTCAACCAGAGAGCAGACATAGTCTTCATTTTTATTGACCTCGAGATGATTCTGTGATCCTTTCCCTAGAGTGTCCTTCAAATAGTGTAGGATGAGCAGCCTTGTAAATGTGCTTGTTTGGTGTTGTGCATGAATTAACTTATCACACATATTGCATAAGTCATGTCTCGTGTGAGGGAGCTAGATAAGTTTTCCCTCCAATCTTAGGTATATTTTTCTGTCAGCAACATCATTTGCTCCCAACTGGGATCAGTTGCTGTGTCTGTTGGTCTGCATGTTGACTGCACGTTTTTGTTTAGAGATATTTTTTTCTCTGAAATATAGATACCTCATTTTGAATATGCTATCTTAGATCCTAGGAAGCAACTAACTAATAACATGGTGTATAATGGGGTGTAAAATCTACAATACAGTTAAGATACAATTAATTACAATATATCCTGAACATTATAACGATACACAAAATGAAACTCCAATGGGGAAATGGGTAGCAAAGCTGACCTTGGTATCAATGCCCTAGACATTTGGGGGATGGAAGTCCCATGATCTATCATGAATAGGAACTTTATGCCCCACCATGTGAATTTATTTAGTTGTATAGTCTGTACCATATTTTCTATGGTTCATTCATAAGAAAACAGGATTTTGCTTTGCTTATTGCAATTTATAATTGATTAGATGTGTTCTTGTACAACCTAAGGATAAAAGAAACCGGATTATCTGTACTGATACACACTTGTATGACAGGTTTTGATTGCGAACATTGAGGAATATGCCCCTGTAGTGTATACTCCAACTGTAGGTCTTGTATGTCAAAACTATAGTGGTTTATTTAGAAGGCCAAGAGGAATGTATTTTAGCGCTGAAGACCGTGGAGAAATGATGTCGATGGTTTATAACTGGCCGGCTGATCAGGTACTCGCCGGTTAATGTCTCTGTTCCATTAATAATTTATATTTATTGTACTATGACTTATGCATTGCTATTATAAATATCATTGCTCTTCTGTTTCTTACCTAATGCTATGATTATAGTCATGATGCTTGATAGACGTGTAACACTGTGGTAATGGTCTCACTTATAAATTGATTGTCTAGTTTTTTCCTTCCCTCTAGCATTTGTCTTTTTATTTTTTGCAGTGCTGTTTAGGGTTGGAAGAAATGTTAGAGCTCTAACAGGAGATTTCTTCCACGGCTCCATTTATGAAATGAATTTACCGAGGGGTTGGAGCTGTGATAGGCTAAATGAATTTTTGTTTGCCTCAGTGTGTTTTGTTATTAGCACATTAGGCTGTATTGTTGATATATATATGTTTTGCTTGATGTTTATTCTTCTTTTGGTAATTACTATTTATCTCTCAATGTCTTCATATCTTATTTGATGATCCAAAAAACTGAATCTCTCTGTTTTTCCCCAGGTTGATATGATTGTTGTTACAGACGGCAGCAGAATTCTGGGTCTTGGTGATCTTGGAGTTCAAGGAATTGGCATTGCAATTGGAAAGCTGGATTTGTATGTTGCTGCTGCTGGAATAAACCCTCAAAGGGTATGTCAGTATTCATGGTTTCATTATTTTTGCCTAGAATTAAAATCTTTCATTTTGATTGCTGAGCTGCTGGATTAAATTTTCGTTAAGAAATGTTGACTTGGCTTCAATTCAGATTAGTTGGTAGTATTAGATCCCAGATGGTTCAAATTCTAAAAGTGGAATTGTTGTTAGGAAAATATTGTAGTTGGATAAATGCTGTGACTTCGTCCCAAAAAAAAAAAAAAACTGTGACTAACTGCATTTGAATATGCTTATTACATTATGTGGAACTGGAATGACCTGAATAGTTCGATAATTGTATTCATAGGATATGTACAGTATATATAGAATACAAGGTGATCGCTGGAGATACACTCTAATAACAGAAAAGATTGTGGGAATATTTACAATTAATGGAGAATATTCTGCATCTAATTATATCAAATCATATTTAATTATATCTCCAATAATAAACTTAAATTTATAATCAGATCCCTTAATAATAGGAAAGCATAATAATTATCTATTTCCTACAATTACCACACTCCCCCTCAAGTTGGATCATGGATGCTAATTATGTCCAACTTGCTTACAAACTTCTCAAAGGTGTCTTCAGGCAGTCCCTTTGTGAGAATGTCAGCTAATTGCTGTTTTGTTGGCACTTAGTATATTATTTGATGCCAGAAAAGTATCTTCTATTCATTGGAGAATAGCTGAATATATAGACACAATTCTAGGTTATTTGGGAATCTCAGAATCGGTCTAGGATTACAAAGAATCAGAATCATAATTAAATCACATCAGAATTAAATAACCAATGATTTAAGGGAGTATAACAACTAATATCTAATCATAAATAACTAAGCTACGGGGGCCTAAGGCCCAAGTTCACCATCGTCAATACTCCCCCTCAAGTTGGCGAATAGATGTCTATCATTTCCAGCTTGCCTCTAAGTGCTTCAAATTGTGCTGTCGCTAGTGCCTTGGTGAAGAGATCGCCAACACCTGTTGTCGAGATGGAACATGAGTTCATTCAATGATGCCTTCATCCTCCTTCTCTTTAATAAAATGTTTATCTATGTCAACATGCTTTGTCCTCTCATGGTGAATAGGATTTCTGACCATAGCTATGGCTGACATGCTATCACTTCTCAGTCTGATTGGAGTGTTCAATGCAAGGCCTAGCTCTTTTAGCACTCTAACTATCCATGATCCTTCACACACCATGAACTATGGCTCATAACTTGGCTTCAACACTGTTTTTGGATATAACAGTTTGCTTCTTACTTCTCCATGTCACTACATTTCCCCACAGTATAGTGTAGTACCCGGAGGTTGACCTTTTATCAGGCTAGAATCTTGCATGATCTACATCTGTATATACAATTAACTCTCGGGAATTCCTATGAGATAATGTAGAATTCTGACTGCAGCCTTATGTTCTTCCATTGGTTCATTTGTTAATCGACTTACCACACCTACTGCATAACTTATATCTGGGCCAGTGTGAGATAGATATAGGAGTTTTCCTACTAGTCTCTTGTACCTCTCAGTATCAACAGGTACTGACTTCTTTTTCTCCTTTTTTGTGACCTTGGTCGTGGTTTCTTCTTCTTCATCTTCTTTATCGTCAAGTTTACAAGCTGGTTCCATTGGAGTTTCTGTAGGTGCTGCTCCAAGCATTCCTATTTCTTTCAACAAATTGAGAGTATACTTTCGTTGGGACATTGCAATCCCATCTCTAGATCTTGCTACTTCCATTCCTAGGAAGTATCTAAGACTTCACAAGTCCTTTACTTCGAATTTTCTTTCTAGAGATCTTGAGTCTTATTAATTCATTTGAGTCATCTCCTATTAAAATGATATCATCAACGTACACAATAAGGATTGCCACCTTACCTCCATTCCGTTTTACAAATGGTGTGTGATCTGCTTGACATTAAATGAAGCCAGCCCTCTTTATAGTTTTTGCAAATCTCCTAAACCATGCTCTCGGGGACTGTTTTAGTCCACATAGTGATTTGTAGAGCTTGCATACCACCCTTGGAGTACTGTATTCTACCAAGCCTTACTGTATATCCATATATACTTCCTCTTCTAAATCTTCATTAAGGAAAGCATTTTTTATATCTAGTTGGTGCAAGGGCCAATCTATATTAGCCGCTAGAGATAGGAGTATTTGGATGGTGTTTATCTTAGCCACCAGAGTGAAGGTTTCTTGGTAGTCAATGCCATATGTTTGTGAGTAACCTTTTTCCACAAGTCTGGCCTTGTATTTGTTAGTTGAACCATCAAGATTATATTTCTTGGTAAATACCTATTTACATCCCACTGATTTCTTTTTGGGTGGCAACTTCATAAGTTTCCAAGTCTGTTTTTTCATAAGGGCCTTTAATTCTTCAATAGCCCCTCTCCAATTTGGATTCTTGATGGCTTCTTTGAAGGTTTTAGGCAACTTTTCATCTGCTAAATGAGTAACAAAGCTACGCATAGAGGTTGACAACTTATCATATGAAACGAAATTGCTAATAGAATGTCTAGTGCATGATCTTACCCCTTTTCTCAAGGCTATTGGCCACCCAAGGTCATCAGTACTAGGAGCTGAGGTTGAGTCCTGGGATGTTACAGTACTAGAGGGCTCCCCCGTATTCCTGACCTGCACTTTCTGCATCTCCACCTGACTCATTCACATCTGCTTCTTCCTCTGAATTATGGTCCATTATTTGGCACCGTTACACTGTGATATGGCCTTGTTTCAGATCTATCCAGATTTTCTAAAGATGAAGGTGAGGTTGAAGGTGCTGTAGTTTGAGGAGTTGGGTTGTCCATAATAGGTGCAGGTGTATGTGGTGTAGGAATAGGTCGGTCAAGCTGTTTCTTGTCAAAGGTAACATTCATAGGTGATATAGGATTTTTTTAGGGTATGGGAATAACATTTCCAGGCCTTTGGGTGGTGGAGTATCCTAGAAATATGCACTTGATTGCTTGTGGATGAAGTTTTCCTCCATGGTCATCATGGACATAAGCTATGCACCCAAAAACTTTTTCAAGAATATGTTTAAGGATATGGGAATGTGGGTAGGTTGTAGAAAGAATTCTCAAAGGAGTTGAGTAGTTGAGGGTTTTGGAGGGTAAGCGATTGATTAAGCGAGTAGCAGTGAATGGCCCCCCCCAAAAAAAATATATTTTGGAACATTATTTGTCATCATTATGGCTCCGGCAGCATCAAGGATATGGCGATTTTTCCTTTTAGATGTTCCATTTTGTTGTGGGATGTTGACACAACTAGTTTGGTGATGATACTATGTTGTAGATAATTTTGAAGGTTCAAGGTCATATATTCTTTCCTATTATCACTTCTAAGCACTTTGATAGGGGTATTAAATTGAGTTTGAACCATCTTGTGGAAATTCATAAAAAGTTGGGGAAATTCAGATTTTTCTTTCATGAGAGTAAACGAAGTAAATCTAGTATGATCATCAATTAGTGTGACAAACCACTTACAATTTGATAGTGTTGGTATATGGGCGGGGCCCCAAATATCGCTCTGCATAAGGGAAAAAGGATGGGAAAATTTAGGGGGATGAGGTTTATAGCTGTTTTTGGTATGTTTGGAGAGCTGGCAGATCTCATATAGTGAAAAAGAAATAATTTTATTCATGGATTTTGGAAATAATATGGACAAATATTTAAAATTTGGGTGGCCTAACCTATAGTGCCATAACAAAACTTCTTCATTTCTGAAATTGACCATGTGAACTTGCTGCACAACTTGTCACGTGCCTTGCTATCTATTTGGAAGGCTGGTTCTCCACACAGTAAAGCCCCTTAGTAACTTAGCCGTGCGAATCGTCTTCCTCGACTCTAAGTCCTGAAATAAACATCAAGTGGTAGAGAAACTAATGTGGCAACACTTAGAGAGGGTGGCTTTACTCACAAATATTAAATTACTTTTCAAATAAGGTTTAAATAGGACGTTTGTCAATATAACATCACCAAACAAACCTCCCCTATGCCTTGAACCTTAATATATTTTCCATCTACAACTTTTATAAACATGAGTATCACATGGTCTAATATTCAAGAGAGGATCGATATTATCAGTCATATGATCAGTGGCCCCAGAGTCAATAATCCACATTTGATCATTATAAACATTAGTTTTAAGTCCTAAAACAACATTACATGTATATGCTATATTTCCTATGGTGACAATTGATTCTTAGCCTTGTGTTTCTCCAGGATTTTTTAGAACACCCAGTTCTTCTTTGCTCAAGTTACCATCAGTATCATCCTTTGAGTTAGAGGTTGCTGCATGTGCTTTTGCCTCGTTCCTTCCTTTGCCTTTTTGATGTGGTGGTTTGCTGTGTAGCTTCATCAAACATCTTGCATGTGTCCTGATTTTTGGTAGTGATCACACCACTTTCTATTTTTCTTTCCCCTGTTATCACCAGCCTGATGTCCTTTGGCAAGAAATGCATTTGGATCAATTTCGATGGCTGTTTGTGATGTAGGAGTGGTGATTTGTTTCTTGCTCACTTCCTGCTTGCTTAGCCATAAAGAGTACTTCTCGAAGTGTTGGTAGATGTTCTTGATTCATAATCCTTCTCGTAATCTCATCAAAGGAGGGTTGCAAACTGAGCAGGAACTTATTGATCCTCCTTTCTTCTTTTATCTTGTCATATAGCCGAGCGTATATTGCACAAGTCCACTTGTGGGAGTCATACTCATCCAATTGTTGCCACAAAGTAACTAGTTTAGACCAATAATCAATTATAGTAAGGTTACCTTGTCGAAGTTTCTCCAGGTTAGCTTGGGTATCTAGAATAGCGGCCCTATTCTTTATGGATGTGAAGATGTCACGAGCAGCTTCCCATATTTCTCTTGATGATTTGAACAAGGTGATGCTTGAGCTAGTCTTCGTGGTCTTTGAGTTTACCAGCCACGATTGAATCATCGAGTCCTCTACTTCTCAGGTACTGTAATTCGGGTCAGTTTCTGTTGGTTACTTTGTGGCACCATTGAGGTACCCGAACTTCCCTTTTCTGGTGACAAATCGTCGCATGCCAGAGGCTCACTGAAGGTAGTTGTGGCCGTTTAGTCGATGGATAGTGACTAGTGAAGCACTGGCATCGTTCGGCACTTAGTTCTCATCCATGGTTATCGGCGACATTGTGGTGTTGTGCGCCGAGGGTTGCATACCTCCCTGGCCATTGCTGTCTAGGCCAAAGCTGAAGTGGATCATCTCTGCTCTGATACCATATAGTATTTGATGTCAAAAAAGTATCTTTTATTCATTAGAGAATAGCTGAATATATAGACACAATTCTACGTTATTTGAGAATCCCAGAATCGGTCTAGGATTACAAAGAATCATAATCAAAATCAAATCACATTAGAATTAAATAACCTAGGTTTAAGGGATTATAACAACTAGTATCTAATCATAAATAACTAAAGTTCACCATCGTCAACACATAGGATAAGCAGACAATCCTATCTTCTACTTTTTCTATGATGAAATGCCTATCAACATCAACATGTTTGGTCTTGCTATGTTGAACAGGATTCAAGGCCATGCTCAATGCCACCTTGTTGTCACAATACAACTTTAGTGGTGGGCTGACGTGTATTTGAGCTTCCTGTCACCCTTTTTAACTATAGGCCTTCCATAATACCTTGGGATAACGCCCTTAGCTCCGATTCTGCACTGCTCTTGGCCACGACCTTCTGTTTTTTACTTTGCCTAGTAACCAAATTCCCCCACATGAAGGCACAATAACCTGAGGTTGATCGACTATCTTTTACAGATCTTACCTAATCAGCATCAGTGTAAATTTCCACTGTTCTGAGATCATTTTCCTTTAAAAACAGACCTCTACCAGGTGTGCCTTTGAGATACCTTAGGATTTTATATGCTGCATCCATATTTTTCTTCTTTGGAGATTGCATGTGTTGACTTGTAATGCTCACAGCAAATGCTATATCTGGACGTGTGTGACAAGTAAATTAGCTTTCCAATGAGCCTTTGATATCTGCCATGGTCTGTTGCTGCCTCATCTCTCTAATTTTTTCCTTTACTTCTTTATCAGTCTTGGATGGCTTTCGTTCTTCTTGCTTTTCTTCTTCTTGGTACTAATAGGTATTCTACTCGGCTTACACCCGAGCATACCTGTTTCCTTTAGCAGGTCAAGGATATATTTTCTCTGTTAGACAAATGCCCAAACCTTGTAATTTCCATTCCCAGAAAATACTTCAATTTACCCTAGTCTTTGACCTCAAATTCCCTATTCAAGGCCTTTTTTATCCCGTCTATTTCCTCAATGTCATTCCCAGTGAGTATAATGTCATCCACATAAACAATGAGAATGGTTATCCTGTTCTCATTACTTCTAATATTGTGTAATCAGACAAGCTCTGTTTGTATCTTTCAGTTTTGAGAACTGTAGAGAATCTATCAAACCAAGCACTAGGTGATTGCTTTAGTCCATACAAAGACTTTTTCAATTTGCATACCTGATTCTCTCTGCCTTTATCAAAACTTGGAGGAAGGGTCATACATAGCTCTTCTTTCAAGTCACCATTGAGGAATGCGTTCTTAATATCGAGTTGCTGCAATGGCCAATCAAGATTAACTACAATTGATAAAAGTACTATAACAGTGTCTAACTTTGCCAGTGGGGCAAATGTTTCATTATAGTCCAACCCATATGTCTGGGTGAATCCTTTTGTTACCAATCTCACCTTGTGCTTGTTGAGGGAGCTATTAGGATTGTATTTGGGAGTGAATCCCCACTTGCAACCTACAAGCTTCTTACCTTTCGGCAAGTCATCAATTTCCCTTGTACCATTTTTCTTCGATGCTATCATTTCTTCCATCACTATCTTTTCCATTCTAGAATCTCAAGTGCCTCATGCACATTTTTAGGAATTGTAATTTTATCAAGATTAGTAGCAAAGTTGCAGTCACTAGGAGAAAGAGAATCATATGATACTACTTTTGAATAGGATGCATAGTGCGAGACTAAGTCTTTTTCCTTAAAGCAATAGGCAATTCCAACTCATTTGTTACCTCTTGCAGATCATTCTCCCTTGTAGAGTCAGGATCTATCATTGGTTTAGAATCTGGTATTGCTTCAGGTATGACAGGCTCTTGTATCTCTTTGTTTCTCTGTGAGTAAATCCTGCCAAACTTATATTTGGTCTCATCTCCCCTTGTTTTTTGGCAACGTGATAGTTTCACTATGGATAGGTTTAGAATTGGATGATGGTATAGGTTCGGATATGGATTCAGACACATGTTACAAAGGCTGAAATTCACTCCAACTCTCCCCTTGAATTGAAAACTTAGTGAAGAAGGGCTCATTTTTAGAAAAAGTGACATCGCGACTCACAAGTAAGTGTCTGGAACTAGGATCATAGCATTTATATCCTTTTTGAGAAGTAGAGTACCCTATAAAAAGACATTTGACAGCATGTGGATCGAATTTGGATGTAGTACAATGGAGGTGAACAAACACGGAGCAACTAAAGACACAAAGTGGAAGATGGTTCTCAAGATGATGGATAGGATGTGTCTCTCGAAGTTTCTCAAGTAAAGAGTTGTAAGAGAGAATATAACATGGTAGTCGGTTAAGAAGAGTGGCAGTAAGAATTGCATCGCCCTAGAAAAAATTAGGCACATTGGAAGTGAATAAAAGTGCTGGAGTAATTTCAAGTAACTATCTATTCTTATGTTCGGCTACGCCATTTTGTTGGGGGCTGTGTGGGCAACTTGTTTTATGAACAATCTAATGGGTTTTGAGGAAGTTATTTAGTGAATGATTTTTATACTCAGTGCCATTATCAGTGTGAAGAACTTGGATAGTTGAATTGAACCATGTTTGAACAAAGTTGAAAAATTCGACAAAAATAGTGGAAATGTTATATTTTTCTTTAAGTAAATAAACCCAACACATACGGGTGTGATCATTAATAAATGTGACAAACCATTTAGAATGAGTACGATTAGGAACATGGGATGGAACCCACACATTGCTATGAATAATGGAAAATGGATGAGTAGGTGTATAAGGAGAAGGAGGAAAAGTAGCACATGGTGCTTAGCAAATTCACAAACGTTAGAATGCAAATTGTCATTTTTATTAAAAGAAGAATGAGGAAACAAACGTTGCAAATAAGACAAATTAGGATGACACATCCTTTTATGCCATAACAAAATGTTGTTATCTTCAGAGGTGGAGACAAAACCACTCAACTTTGAACACAAAGCAGTCATAGTAGATTCATCGAGATAGTAGAGCCCATCATACTCCTTAGCCATACCAATCATCCTCTTCGATGAGATCCTAAAATATACAGTATTAAGGGCAAAAGTGCGCACAACAATTTATCTACTTAGTCAACTTGATGATAGATAGAAGGTTACATGCTAACTGTGGGATATGCAAACCAGAGTCAAGATGCGTTGAATCAAAAATTGTTATAGTGCTTATCTAAGCAATAGAAGATGAGTACCATTGGCAATTCTAATGTGTTCAATTCCGCAGGAGGAAGATATGAAACAAACACTCGTGCCTTCAAGGTCTTGTGATTAGAGGCACCTGAATCAAAAATTCATTTTGAGGGAAGGAAAGAAGTATGTAAGGCAATATGATTAGTACCTTTATGTACCACAGAGGCAGAAGCAGCAGGTTTCTGTTGGTTCTTAAGAACCTTAATGATATTAAGGAAGTGGTCCAACTCGGCCTTACTCACTGGAGGAATGTCATCACCTTGTGTTGAAGGGTTGCCTTGTGTTGGAGGGTTGCCTTGGGTCACTTGATACCCTCGGGGCTTACCCTTACGCGGCTTCTAATCAGCGGGCTTACCATGAATGTCCCAGCAGCGACCATGGGCAGTTGACAAATACATGAAGCTTCGCTTAAGGTTAGGTGACATGGTGTTGATTAACCATGAAGAGATGAGCTTTGTCGATCGACCACTACTACATCACCAGTGAGGCAAGATTAGCGGGCATCTTCGTAGCACCAGTGAGGCGAGATTAGCGGGCATCTTCGACAGCAAGGCGAACAGCCTGAGCCTAATCTTGATAATTTGTAGGCTTTAGTTTTTCAGTAGCAATTGAGATAGGTGATCCATCAAAGCTAGAAGTAGACCGCGGGGAACCTCTAGATTTTAGGGGATCGATTTTTGAGGACCCATCAAGAGAAGTATCAAAGGATGTTTCCCGAAGCGTGCGACTCACTAAATGTTGTCAGACTGAGATGATAGTATTTCAGTCTTCTGCTCTGATACCATGTGGAACTGGAATGACTTGAATAGTCCGATGATTGTATTCATGGGATATGTATAGTATATATAGAATACAAGGTGATCGCTGGAGATACACCCTAAGAACATAAAAGATTATGGGAAAATTTACAATTAATGGAGAATATTCTGTATCATATCTCCAATAATAAACTTAAATTTATAATCAGATCCCTTAATAATAGGAAAGCATAATAATTATTTATTTCCTACAATTACCACACATTCCCCCCTTTTATGCTTAAACTGTTTTTTGAGTATACTTTGTTCAGTTGAAAGCATTACTTCTCTGCTCACTTATTGATTGACAACTGATTATCAATTAAAGCAAGTTTTACTTAAACTCTACAATAGAGTTTTCAATTGGAATGATCTGATTAAGTTTCAACCTTTTCCTCTCTCAGGTACTTCCTATAATGATTGATGTTGGGACTAACAATGAGAAGCTACTCAAAGATCCATTATGTAAGCATTTCTATATCTAGTTGTTAGAGAATAATCTACACTAATTGTAAATTGTAAATTGTAAATATTTTGTAAGTAGTGATGAGCTTAATTCTAGGGATTAGTTTTTATGAGAGAATATTTTGTAATTGATCCTAGGGCAGTTTGATTTTAGAGTCGAAGGGTTTTCGTCTGAGTAGAAGTAAGACGGAATACATGCATTGTAATTTTTCTAAGAGGCAAGTTAGAAGTAATTTGGAGGTCAGATTAGGAGATCAAGTTATTCCACAAATAGATAAGTTCAAATATTTGGGATCAATTATACAGAAAGATGGTGAAATTTTGGAGGATGTTAATCATAGAATCCAGGCTGGGTGGTTTAAATGGAGAAAGGCTACTGGGGTTATATGTGATCGGAAAGTACCAGATAAATTAAAAGGAAAGTTTTATCGTACTGCTATAAGACCAGCAATGCTTTATGGAAGTGAATGTTGGGCTTTAAAAGGACAACAAGAGCATAAAGTTGGGGTAGCCGAAATGAGGATGTTGAGATGGATGTGTGGGCATACAAGAAAAGATAAGATTTGTAATGAACAAATACGGGGAAGAGTTGGAGTGGCACCTATTGCGGAGAAAATAGTGGAGAACCGTCTTAGGTGGTTTGGACACGTACAAAGAAGGCCAAGGGATGCGCCGGTGAGGAGGGTGGATCAAATAGTATGGAGTCCGGTTAAAAGGAGTAGAGGAAGGCCAAAGAGAACGCTCAACGAGGTCATTGAGCGGGATCTCCTGGTCAATAATCTATCCAAGGATTTAGTTTTTGACAGAGCACAATGGCGTCGTATGATCCATGTAGCCGACCCCATTTAATGGGAAAAGGCTTTGTTGTTGTTGTTGTTGTTGATCCTAGGGCAGTTTGATGTATATAAATAGAGATACATATGTTAATAATAGATAAGAAATTCAGTTAAACTTGTTTTCATAGTATCGGAGCTGGTTGTATTTGAAATTTTCCACTTAAAATATTTCCCTCTTTGCTATGTTGTTTCTCTCCGTTTTTTTGGGTGTACATGCATTGGGTTAGGGTCAAGTTGAAGTGATCATCAACCTTTATTGCTTACCCGGGTAGTACTAGAGACCTCTAATTTTTGTTACTCGAAAGTATGGTGGTCATTGGCTATGCAAGTCCCATGTACCACCTCCAATTCCTGCTCTAGAGTCACATGACCAGCATGTTAAGAGCATGGAACATCCCCTTTGATGGCGATCTCCTTCCTATAGTTACAACATCTATTTTTGGCATATTCCTTCTGTTTCTCAAGTGTGGGTACTTTGTTCTTTGTATCTGTGTGGCTGCTCTTATTGTTGCCTTTATTTTGGGCTTGTTGCGCCTTTGTTTAGTGTCTTGTTGTTTGCTATTTGGGGATATATTTGCCGTTGGTGAAGCTACTGCTTGCTGCAGCTATGCCACTCTGGTTCAGTGGTGTCTTCTCTGTTTGGCGACAATTTTCCTTCAGCCAGATTTTAGTGCTTTCCAGATCTCGGTCTTTGATTTTAATTGTCTCCATAGATGATAATAATGGCATGGAGGAAATGGAGAGACTTGATGAAGCTCTAGCTAGAGAATTTGAGATGAAAAATTTAGGAGATTTGAGATATTTTCTAGGCATGGAAGTTGCAAGATTGAAGAAGGGGATTTATATTTTGCAAAGAAAATATGTCTTTTATTTGTTAAGAAATACAGGGATGCATGGCTGTAAACCGGATGGTATTCCTGTGAAAGGTGGGATAGGAAAAGAGAAGATGAAGAGAAATTTGTTGACAAGGAAAAATATCGAAGGCTATTTGGCAGGTCAATATTTCTCTCTCACACACAGACACCGTATTTAGTATTTACCTATGTTGATTGGGCTGGATCAGCCGATGATAGGAGATCAACATTTGGGTACCATACTTTTTTATTGAGCAATGTATTCACATGGATAACCAACGAGTAAAGTGTGGTTGCTTAAAGTATTGCAAAGGCAGGCAGGGTTTAGAGCAATTGCACAAGGAACTTGTGAGGGATTATGGCCCAAGAAATTGTTGGAAGAACTGCAAGCTGACATATAGTCACCAACAAAATTCAATTGTGATAATAAGGCTGCCATAAACACATCTCATAATCCGGTCCAGCATGATATGACCAAAGATGGATAGGCATTTCATCAAAGCAAAGAAAGAGGAGGTGATACGTGGGAATTAGGAAGACTCACTGAGTGAGGGATACAATTTTATTGGAAAAGAGATTGAAGTTATCAACGTTGAGATTGCATTAGAACTATTGAAGCCTCTGCTTAGTCACGATGGTGACGATGGATTCCGCTGCTATGGTATCCTCTTCCTCCATCGTCTATGATTCTTATTGGTCAAACAAAGTTAAGTAGGGAGTTGATCCTAGATATATGTTTTAATTTCATACTGATCCTTGAGGACAAGGATCTTTTTGTTGGGGAGAGTATATTGATACATGGGAATTAGGCACAACACAAAAAGGGGAATTAGGGGTAAAAGCGGTATTTTAGGAAATGGTTCAATGACTATAAATAGGGTCTTGGTGTAATGGGGAAGGTGTGAATGAATATTTGGTATTTTGATCTCTTCTCTCCATTTCCCACTAACAGGAGAGAGTTGTGTGCTTGACATATGTGCCAAGAAAAGAGCAAACAGCTGATATCCACCAAAGGGCTTTCCAAGCTAGTATTCTAAGATTAGTGAGTAAGCTGCACATTATTAACATCTATTATCTAATTTGAGGAGTAGTGTTGTTAAATATGTAATTAATGGGAAAATATTGTTTAAATAGTCATCAAATGCAATCAAGAGGGGTTATTACATGTAGGTGTTAAGCAAGTAATTTTATGATTTGATTCTGTCCATGTTTAGGCTCCAAAATCCCTTGTAGTTTTGTGTATATATAATATATTGTAGCTGTACCTTGAGAAAGTGTGTCACCTTTGCAAATCCTTGTATGGTTTGAAAAAAAGTTCTCATGCTTACTTTGTTAGATTTAGTAATGTTTTGAAGTTTGGGATGAGTAAAAGTAAGTGTGATCATTGAATGTTCTATAAGCGAATAGATGCTGGCATAATCGTACTTGTGTACGTTGATGGTATTTTGATTAGCGGGAGTGACACCTTGAGCATTTCACCACTCTAAACTTTTCCTCATTCTCAGTTTTAGATCAAAGACTTGGGGGCTATTGAAGAGTTGTAGTAAGAAGGTTATGCTATTATCTCAAAGAAAGTATATTCTTGATTAGTTGATAGAAATGGGAGAGTTGGGAGTTAAACCATGTATACTATGACTCCATTTTTTTGGATAACCCCTATGACTTCTAATTAAACTTTTCTTAGGGTGATGGTAAGCCATTTAAAGAGTATAGAGGACTAAATGGAATTTGGGAAATTTGAATTACCTCATTGTGACCCGTCTTGACATTGCATACTCCATGTGCGTGTATTTGTACGCCTGTATGAAGCATGTGTTTGGATCCTCTACAATTCTTGATCGTAATGTTCTTGTGGAGTTTGGAGCAAGGAAAGATTGAGAGGGAGAAGAAATAGGAGTGGGCCCCACACACACTAGTACTCTGTCCTTTTTTCTCCAAACTCCACAAATGCGTTACAATAAACAACTCTAGAGGATCACATAAATACTTCAAACGGGGAACATTGTCTGTCCTACACCTGTTGAACATTCATATTGAAAAACGTGGAGAATTGAAAAAGAAAAATAGTTAGACATTTTAGAATTTCCTGGGTTGCCACTTTGCGTACCATGTTCATGCTTCTTCTTAGATGCTCTCTTAATTAATGAGTGAGTTTTGATAAATTTGCTGAGCTCATTGGTATTTGACACCTTTAGTTGTTGCATATGCAATATGCCAATTATCATTTTTTCCTTGAGCCTTCTAATTGATTTGACTTCAGTCTGAAATATGATTAAATTATTCTTTGTTGGCAGATCTGGGATTGCAACAACACCGTCTTGAGGGGGATGACTATCTTGCTGTTATAGATGAATTCATGCAAGCTGTCTTTACTCGTTGGCCACATGTTATTGTGCAGGTTTATTTTTTTTACAAAAATGAGATTCTATGGAGAAAATACAAGTAGTTTCTTGGATACGCCAATTATATATCTTGGGCACATTTTTTGCAGTAGAAATTTTTACTAGAAAGTAGTCTTGACATCTTTTCAATTATACAAGGATTTTAAATATTAGTTTCTCATACTTACGCAGTTTGAAGATTTCCAAAGCAAGTGGGCATTTAAGTTATTGCAGCGGTATAGAAATTCCTACAGGATGTTCAATGACGATGTGCAGGTATAGATCTCTTTTATTAAGGACTTATCATATCTATCATTTTCTAGGGTACTATTATGACAACTTGGATCTTTAGAGCTTAGTATAGCGGTAGTTATCTATACCAATATGTGTTTAGGGCTGCTTGGTGTTATGGTCCCAATTTGAGGGAATGTGTGAAGTATTAAGAATTTATTCCTTATTGATGTAAATAGAACAATGTAAATTTATCTTAGCTCTGGGGGGTCATTTTTGTCATTTACAAGTATACATAAATAGAGGCCTCCTCACTTGAATATCAGAAAATTTATTCAAAACAGAATACAAACTCTCTAAGGGTCTGTTTTTGTTTTTGGCCAAATCTAAGGGTCTGTTTGGTACGAGGAAATGGAGGGGAAGGGAAATTTTAACGAGTTTAATTTAAAAAATTGGAGAAGTGGGGTTAAAAGCTTTTAATTATTTTTTCTTACTCTTTTATCTTATATCTTCTCTTTATGAGGAATTTATACCCCCATTCGCTCATACCAAACAAACCCTAAGGCATTTATGAGGAGTTGACAATAATTGGTTGTCGTTGAATATGTCTAAAGCACTATGCTAAGTGTCTGCCTTTTTTATGGAAGATCTTGTCACCTAAATTAGTGTGAAATTAAACTTTATATTTCAAATTGGACAATTATTTGTAACTTTTGTCATAGATTACTTCCCACCTCGCTTGATATATGTAGAATTCTCCTCACAGGGAACAGCTGGAGTCGCAATTGCTGGACTTCTAGGTGCTGTGAGAGCACAAGGAAGGCCAATGATTGACTTTCCAAAAATGAAGATTGTTGTTGCTGGTGCTGGAAGGTGAGTTTATGGCATTAATGTTTTATCGTAAATTAGAATCTTGCATTTAATTCTGGAAAACTTTTGCCATTTGCAATATTAAAAGCTACAGTTTCAATTGGCTTGTTTTAAAAAAAGCTCTCTATATTTAGAGAATGCGTGAGAATCTAGAAAGAAACAAGTTGGGAAGCACGGTCATTGAAATGGAGATGGGTAAAAAAGAAGTATGGGAAGGAGGAGGAGCTTCCATATGTATTTTGAAGTGTTGTTGATGGAGGATGAAAAGAGATTAGGGAAGATAGCATTAATTATTAGTTATTTGTAAATTAAAAATACATTCAAATAAATAAATTAGGATTTTTAAAAAAAGATTAGTTGTAGTATGATTAAGGGTGTGTTAGGGAGAGCGTTTGAGCCCCCAAACTGACTTCGTAACCTGTATAAGTTAATTTTTCGTTAATATTGATGTTTGGTTTATTGTTTTCGTGACACTTTTAGGTCCAAATGGACTTTTAGGATGGAGCTGCATTTTGTAGCTTCTGGCTTCTTCATCTTGATTTCTTTTTTTCCCTGTTTTGAGTCTTCATCCAAACAAGTTTTTATCAAATTGACTTTTTGTACAAAAGTCAATCTAAATATAAGTCACATTATACTAACTTTTGCCTAATCACTTTTGCAAAAGTCAGATTGAAAAAAAAGCTACTTCTTTAACGCAAATCCAAACACACCCTAAGAATTATTATGATTGGAATTTAATATTTTAATATATTTTATTATATATAAATTATGTTTTATAAGGATTTTATTAATTTAATTATTGTGTTAGGATTATAATCTTTTGTTATGTTTGGCATATTATCTTGCATTTCAAAATGTAATCTTTTGAGCTCTATGCGAGGGTTAATCGATTTTCTAATTGATTATTATTTCTAAAATTCTCTTAGTTTTTCTTTCTTTCTTTTGCGTCTCTCTCCTCCTCCTCCTCCTCATTCTTTACTTTTACTAACTGTTCAATATTAAATTTGGAGGTATCAAAGTAAGCTTTATACTCCAAACATGCCATTGCTTTGACCATTAAAAAGAAAATGCTCGCTGTTGGAGTTTTCTAAACTATGCTGTCTGTGCAAGATCTAGCCCTTGCGGTCACAAGATAAGTGACACAGTATGTGGATTGCAATGTCAAGATCAGCCTGTCCCCAAAGTCTGTTCCCCAGTGTTGCTGTCATGTTTCAGAGGAGTCCTCTTGCACGTGCACATTTTAATGTCCTTGATTTAATAACCTAATATTGACCAAATATAAATCAAATAGCAATATTAATAAAATACTATGATAATCAACAATATCTTTATACTTTGCTTCATCGTATAGCCTTCTTTGGTGGATATCCTAACGTTTCATCACTGTTTTTGATGTAATTGAAAATGCACAACTGATTTTGTTTGAGAAACATTTATTCTTATAAGGCTTTTGAGTGGTTCATTTCAAATGAGAATCTATGCTTAGTTTTCTTGCATTGAGGAGATTCATTTTCATGGGACGATGACATGGCTTCATATGGTTATATCTGTGTTGCTGCAGTGCAGGAATTGGTGTTCTTAATGCCGCAAGGAAAACAATGGCAAGGATGTTGGGTAATAATGAAGTAGCTTTTGAGAGTGCAAAGAGTCAATTCTGGGTTGTTGATGCTAAGGTATTGGATAGCATCATATCCGTAATACATAGAAGTTAGTTCATTTGTGTAATCAAATTAATTATATGATAGAAATTACAGCATTTGTTTATTTAATATTTTAGTGGATACTTATGTACCTTGTCTAGTGCTTTGAAACCTAGGGTAAGTGTTAGAAAAGAAAAGGGAGTATAAATTTTAAACGATAAGAGTCTTGGAGTTTGTTATTGTTTTGATGTGGGCTATGCTGGAAAGGCTTCATCTTAAGTGGGTATGGAAAGCTTATGATCGAGTACCAAGAGAACTGCTATGAGAAGCCTTGGATAAAAGAGGTGTTTGAATTGCATATATTAGAGCTATAAAGGACATGTATGAAAGGGTCACAACTAGTTTGAGAACCCTTGGAGGTGGGGAAAAGGACGTCCTTATAAAAAATGGTCTCCATCATGGATCATTTTTGAGCCCTTATTGATTTGACTTGGTTTTGAACATTTTCATTGTGCTCATTCAAGAGGAAATCACCATATGCATGCTCATTGTAAATGATGTAATCTTAATTACAGTGTCGAGAGAAGAGGTTAACTTTAAACTTGAATTATGGAGACAGACTTTGGAATGTTTCTTCCTGAGAAGTGATAAAATGGAATATATGCACTGCAATTATATAAGCGGTAAGTTAGAAATGATATAGAGGTAAAAATTGGAGATAAGATCATTCAATGAGTGTTAAAGGTTAGGTATTTGCAATCAATAATATGAAAAGACAGTGAAATCGATGTGGATGTTATGGGTAGGATATAAGTTGGGTTGTTGAAAGAGAGAAAGGCATTATGAGTTATTTGTGATCACAGAGTACCTACTAAATTTGAAGGGGAATTTTATTGAACTGCTATAAGGCCCACAATGTTATATGATAGTGAATGTTGGGTGTTGAAAAGATGGGATTCACAATGACGTATGAGATCAAGTTGGTGTGACATCTATCGAGAAGAAAATGGTAAAAAATTATTTAAGGTGGTTTGGACATGTGTAAAGAAGACCAATGGAGATGCTAGTGAAGAAGGTTGGCAAGATAGCTTTTAGCCTTACGAAGTTTAAAACAATATGTTGTGGCCAGGAGCAATGCTAAAGAAGTGTAGAGCCTTTCGACAAAGTGTTATTGGAGGAATCTGGTTGAAAAGACTTCTTGGAGAACTCAGTCAAACTATAGAGGGACCTATGAAAATTATTTGTGGCAGTGTGGTCATCTTTAGTATTCCAAGACATTTTGTGGATCATGACAGGACAAAGTGGATGGCATCTTAACTAAAGGTGATATCAAGAGTCAAATTTGAAGACTTGACATCCATGCTGGTTTTGTTGAATATATACAGTCTAGCCTGGGGAGAGTGTTGGAATCCTGTGTTTATTCCCATTATATCTTGATTTTCTGCTTCTATTATCTTATTGTATTTCTCCATTTTTAGGGTGTTATAGTTGGCATTATAACTGTTGATTTGGGGGGATTCGATGCCAAATACCTGTTTAAGTAAGGAATCATCTTTTTGAATAAAATAATAATTCAGAATCTAACTAATATGAAATTTTGAACCACTTTATATTAACATAAAATATGCAATAATACTAGAAGTTCAATGTACTAATTATGAAATCCAATCCCAGCACATTCTCATTGTATAAATAAATTAGAACTTATTTTTAGTTATATTAATCACATCGATTATGATTTTTCTTTCATTTTTATAATTTTTTATAACATGTGCATTAGCTTCAGCCTAATTGTTTAATAAGTCAGATTTACATTTGCACTAAAAGTATGATTGGCTGAGATACTGCATTTATATTATCTTTGATTCGTTTGAGGGTGATCCACCAACCAACCACTCATATAAAAGTATTACTGTTTTTGTAAATATAGGGTTTAATCACAGAACAACGTGAAAGCATTGATCCAGATGCCCTGCCTTTTGCAAGAAACATTAGAGAAATCGATCGTCAAGGACTCAGGGAAGGTGCTAGCCTCGTGGAAGTGGTTTGTAAAATAATCTTTCTCATTTTTGTATGGCTTATGAAATATCAAATGAAACTATGATTTAAATTTGAAAGTTTTGTAAACAGTATGTGTGTGTTGAAGTAGTTATAAAACATAACTAATAATGAGGGTTCGGTTTGAAACCCCCCAAAAGTATATATATTCAATCAATATTACCTGAATTTCTATCATGAGATTTGTTGCATATTAAAGATAAGCTAGACATACTACTCCCCCCGGTTCTTTTTATAAGTTACACTTTGAAGATGGCTGAAATTTTAATGCATTTTTTGTATTTTTATCCCCAATTAATTATTTGTCTCTCTCATCTCTTTTTCCCACTCAATTCTCTCTTTCACTCACCTTCTCCATAAATAGGGGTGTTTTGGGAAAATAAGTTGCATTTTTTACATATTTATTGTCTTTAACCATTTTTTTTTATCTACGTAATTCAGTTACTTGTATCTTATAAAAAGGACTAGACGGAGTATATTATATGTGGTTTATCATTTTTGAGCGAATATTCAACAATCTGCGTCTTTAATCTATCAGATTCACATTGTTTCTTGAAGGCTAACTTAAAAGCCTAGAAATTCAACAAAAGAAGGTAGAATCTTTTAGGAGTGATCATGAAAACAAAAATGTACATGAAAAAGGAGTTTCCTTGTTTCTCTCTGTCATATCATGAATTCCATCATTGACCATATTTTTGCTGTCATATCTTGTTCTTATTGTAGATATGTCAAGAGGAATTATAGGGATAACGGTAACATGCCATGATTGTAGGGATTTAGGAGATAACGGTTGATTTTATCATTCATTGTATATCACGGGATATCAGGAAACTCATAATGATCTTGATTCCTCTTTCCTGTATAAATGTTACACTGTACAGAACGGAAAAAAAAAACAATTTGAATTCTCCATCTTCAGAAATTGTTCATGGTATCAAAGCCAGGTTCAGAACAATCACCGGAATTGTCAATGGCTTCATATGATCACCAGGAGGGAGTCCCCAAGAATGGGTCCTCCAAAATCGTCAATGTCGACGGGTCGTCAACTCTGCTTGTGTCAGAGAAACTCACCGGCGACAACTTCATGGAGTGGGCTCAGTCGATGAAGCTCGCTATTGGTGGCAGAGACAAACTCGAGTATCTCACCTCCGATACCCCAGTCTTCGGCGATGATCAGGCACAAAGGAGATGGCAGTCGGACAACTTACTGGTCTCGTCATGGTTGATTAATGCCATGGCCCCAGGAATCAAGAAGGGCTACATGTTCTTACCCTCAGCCAAAGCCATCTGGGATGCAGTCCGCGACGCCTACGGAAACAAAGCCAACGCGTCAGTGATTTTTGATGTCCGCTCGAAACTATGGCAGGCGAAGCAGGGTACACGATCACTGAGTGAGTACTGGTTGGAGAAAACCGCACTATGGCAAGAGCTCGATCAACTCAGAGAACGAATCTGGAGGTGCTCCGACGACGCGATCGAGAGCAAGCGTGAGCTGGAGGAGGAACGCCTGTATGAACTGCTCGCCGGACTAAATCCCGCGTATGATGACGTTAGAGGCCGAATCCTTGCTCACGACCCTCTCCCGACGGTTCGCCAAGCGTTTTCTACTCTGAGGTATGAAGAATCCAGACGCAAAGTGATGCTGCCAGAATCCCACCTCAACGCCGACAGCTCTCGCGCGACACAGGTGGAGGTATCTGCTTTAGCCTCCCATGCCCATAAGCCCAATCAGCCTGGCGCCGTCTGTGGACCCAATCAGCCCAATAGGCCCAATCAGCACAATCAGCCCAATCAGCGCAATCCAGACCGCCCTTTTTGTGAGCATTGCAGGAAATTAGGGCATACAAAGGATACGTGCTGGGATATTTATGGCAAGCCACCTGACTGGAAACCAAAGAAGGGCAAATCTAGGGGATATATGGCTGACATGTCTCAACAAAGTGAAGCGGGTTCTACTTCAACTGCTGATCAGCTCAATTTAATCTTGGAAAGATTGGCAGCCTTAGAAAATAAACCACTTACTGCTAGTGTAGTACAACGAGGTAAATTTTTTAAAGCCTTAACTACCATTAAAGGTATGAATTCTGGACCTATTTGGATAGTTGACTCAGGCGCCTCTGACCATATGACTGATAATCGCTCCTTGTTCACCACATATGTTCCCTCAAAATCCCATCTCACTGTCAAAATTGCAGATGCCTCAACCTCCATTGTTGCGGGGATTGGGAATATTAAAGTTACTGACTCCCTAACACTAAAGGCAGTCCTACATGTTCCCCACTTAAAATGCAATTTGTTATCCGTTAGTCAACTGGCTCGTGATGAACACTGTCATGCTAAATTTGTTGCTACCCACTGTATTTTTCAGGATCTGCTCACGGGGACGATGATTGGTGTTGCTAAGGAGTTTGAGGGCCTTTACTACCTGAATGACTGTGCTACTCGGACCCTCCGCAATTGTAAGGCCGTGTCTCTCCCTCATGCTAGTGACATAGAATTGTGGCATCAACGATTAGGGCATCCAAACTTTCATTACATGACTACTATGCTACCCTCTATTTGCAATAATAAAAGGAATTCCAATTTTCATTGTGACTCTTGTGAGATTGCGAAACACCATCGAACTTCATTTCCCAGTTCTCCTTATCGCCCATCAAAACCATTCTCCCTGATCCATAGTGACTTGTGGGGTCCATCTCGTGTCCCAAATCGCACTCACTCCAAGTGGTTTATAACGTTCATTGATGATCATACGCGTGTTAGTTGGGTCTTTCTTTTAAATGATAAAACCCAAGTACCACAAACTTTCATACACTTTTATCACATGGTTCAAACCCAGTTTCATGAAAAGATTCAGATCCTCCACACCGATAATGGCACTGAATACTTCAATCAAACGTTATCCACTTTTTTGACCAACCACGGTATTTTGCATAAGAGTTCTTGTCCTCATAGCCCCCAACAGAATGGCATTGCTGAAAGAAAAAACCGTCATCTCTTAGAGACCGCTCGAGCCATGATGTTTGGTAGCAACGTCCCTTCCTTTTATTGGAGTGATGCCATTCTTCAAGCTACATTCCTCATTAATCGAATGCCTAGCAAACCACTATCCTTCCGCACACCCTTACAAGTCTTACAGTCTTACTACAACCGACCTTACTTGGAAAACACTCTTCCACTTCGAGTCTTTGGATGCACTACTTATGTTCATCTCCATCAAGCCACTAAACTAGAACCCAAAGCCACTCGGTGCATATTCTTGGGCCATGCTGGAACCCAGAAAGGATACAAATGTTATGATCCCCTATCCAAACGTCTCCACATCACTTGTGATACTACCTTCCAAGAAACAACTCCCTATTACCCTCCGTCTTCAATTCAGGGGGAGAGTTGGAGAGAATTTCAGACATCGCAACTCGAGCATGACTCAGAACCACCACCACCTATTACTTCTGACCTTGAGATTGTTGTCCCAAATGACCCAATACCCATGCCTCCAGATCAAGAAAATACTAGCTCAGGGGGAGACACCAACAGGTGGGGCAAAACCTACACACGTCGCCACACGACAGGAGAAGACCCTCAAACAAATAATGCAATCCATGAATCTGAGCCTGAAGCAGATCAAGGAACAATAAGTGCAGATGTTCCCATACAAGATGATCTTGAGTTGCCAATTGCTCTACGAAAACAGCCTAGGACTTGCACCCAACATCCAATCGAGAGGTTTGTCTCATATAAGGCCCTTACCTCACACTACTGTACTTTTATCTCTCATTTAGACCAGGTGGAGATACCCAATAACATACATGAAGCTCTAGCCAACCCTCAATGGAGACAAGCTGTCATGGAAGAGATGAAAGCCCTTGAAATGAATGGCACGTGGGAGGTTGTTGATCTACCCAGAGGAAAGAAACCAGTAGGTTGTAAATGGGTTTTTACCCCAAAATACACTGCTGATGGGAGCTTGGATAAATATAAAGCACGTCTAGTTGCAAAAGGTTTCTCACAGGTTTATGGCATGGACTATACGGAGACATTTGCACCGGTCGCAAAGCTGAATACCATCCGAATATTATTGTCACTAGCTGCTAACCTAGATTGGTCACTACATCAAATGGATATAAAAAATGCATTTCTAAACGGGGAATTGAAGGAGGAAGTATACATGAAGCTACCTCCAGGGTTTCCAAGTGAAAGAGCAGATCAAGTCTGTAAACTCAAGAAATCTCTATATGGACTCAAGCAATCTCCCCGAGCCTGGTTCGAAAGGTTCACTCAAGTCTTGAAAACACAGGGATATGCTCAAGGACATAGTGACCACACCTTATTCTTCAAACATCTAAAGGGGAACATTGTCATACTAGCAGTCTATGTGGATGATATTGTCCTCACTGGTAATGACATGGGAGAAATAGAACGCATTAAGAAAGCGTTAAATCAAGAGTTTCAAGTCAAAGATCTGGGTCAAATGAAATACTTTCTTGGAATGGAAGTCGCCAGATCAAAGAAAGGGATATACATCTCACAAAGGAAGTACATCATGGATCTATTGAAGGAAACAGGCATGTTGGGTTGCAGACCCAGTGACACCCCGATAAGAGTCGACAAAGTACAAGATGATAAGGATCTAGGAAAGGAAGTAGACTTGAGAAGATATCAACGCATGGTGGGGAAGCTGATTTACTTATCACATACACGGCCAGACATTGCCTTTGCCGTTAGTGTGGTAAGTCAATTTTCCCACAATCCGAAGCAAAAACATCTGAATGAAGTTTACAGGATTTTACGATATCTGAAAGGATCACCAGGACGTGGTCTCCTGTTTAGAAGGTCAGAACAAAGAACTGTTGAAATGTTCACTGATGCTGATTGGGCAGGTAATCAAGAAGACAGGAAATCAACTTCTGGGTACTTCACATTCGTATGGGGAAACCTGGTTACTTGGCGAAGTAAAAAACAGAATGTTGTAGCTCGTAGCAGTGCTGAAGCTGAGTTCAGAGCGATAGCACTTGGAGTTTGTGAGGGAATTTGGGTGAAAAGGATGCTAGAGGAATTGAAACTACTCACACACCTGCCAATTACTCTCCACTCTGATAATATGGCTGCCATAAACATCTCTCACAACCCAGTTCAACACGATCGAATGAAGCATGTGGAGGTTGATAAGCACTTTATAAGGGAAAAAATCGACAAGGGAATCATCGAGCTTAAATACGTCCCTTCAAGAGATCAAACGGCAGATGTACTTACAAAAGCACTAAACAAAGAAAAATTTGAATATTTCATCAGCAAGTTGGACATGTTTGATATCTACAGTCCAACTTGAGGGGGAGTGTAGATATGTCAAGAGGAATTATAGGGATAACGGTAACATGCCATGATTGTAGGGATTTAGGAGATAACAGTTGATTTTATCATTCATTGTATATCATGGGATATCAGGAAACTCATAATGATCTTGATTCCTCTTTCCTGTATAAATGTTACACTGTACAGAACGGAAAAAAAAAAACAATTTGAATTCTCCATCTTCAGAAATTGTTCACTTATTAATGATGTCAACAGTGTGAGAGAGAGAGAGAGAGAGAGATGAGTGGGTTGATTGACTTGATTATGCATGAATACACTAGTTTTAACATAACTGTCATGGACTAACTCTCCGTTTGAAGAAGGTCAAAACAAGGTCTGCTTGTAACACGCAGAACCCAATTGAATATGCAAAGCTTCTCGTGTCTATTTACAATTATAAATCAAATTAGGTACGAGGATCTTACTACTAGGACAAGCCTAATCGATGAGTAATTATCACTACTTTTTTCTTCTAACTTATCTGTGGCAAACTCTATTTAATCAAATGGAACTTTTTATTGCAATTGAAAACATCAGCCAGTTACTTCCTTGGGTTACCTTGTGATTTCTGTTTCTTAAAAATAGAAAAACAATGTTTTATTGCTTCCATGTACTGGATTGGATTATATGATCATGTCCATTATATTTTAAATTACTTTTTATTGTTTAATCATTTAACTGCTTTTTTGCATTCACTGCCTCTAAATTTTGGCATCCAGGTGAAGCAAGTGAAGCCTGATGTGCTTTTAGGATTATCAGCTGTTGGAGGATTGTTCTCAAAAGAGGTATAGAACTAATGCTGAGCTTGGATTATTCATTTAATATTCTACACTTTGTCTGATTAGGAACATTTGATTAACGTGAATGTTCTCTATTTGCCATTGGAGCGTTTAAGGTAAATGTTCTTATGTTGTATTAATGCATTGTGCCAAAAAACATTCAATATCTGCAATTTGAATTTTTCCTTGGAGCATAATTTTAAGTTTCGTTTCGGGCACTAAGACTCTGAATGGTGTAAGCTTGTTATGGGGATGGGGACTTCAAGGAGTAGGAGGGCCAGGGTGAAGCAATAGATTTGAGTCATTAATGTGCGACATAACTGGAATATGGCTCTGGAATACAGCAGGAAAGTATGGAAATTGTTTCTTCTGTATGTTCTTCTCTCAATCTGGCGATGTACATATATACAATGGAATAGAATCTGGCCTAATAACTGATGGCCGATAAATCGGGAATAATAATTACAATAAATCAGATTATCATATCTACATAAATCTAAAGATCTTCCTATATATCAGCATATATCCTAGCCATAACATCTGTCATTATCTTCACTGATATCTGCCATAATCTACACCCCCCCTCAAGTTGGAGTATAGATATTTATTATATCCAACTTACTACTCAAATACTTCAATTTATCTCGGATCAATCCCTTAATAAGTACATCAGCTATCTGTTTGAGATCAATAGTTCTATTATCAATCTTCTCTCTTATGAAGTGTCTATCTATCTCAACATGTTTTGTTCTATCACATTGGACTGGATTGTGTGATATATTAATTGCTGCCATATTGTCTGAGTATAGTTTGATAGGTAGTTCTATCATCACTTTTAGCTCCTCTAGTACCCTCTTTACTGATAGACCTCCGCAGATTCCAAGAGCTATGGCTCTAAATTCAGCTTTAGTGCTACTTCTAGCTACCACACTCTGTTTCTTACTGCACCACATGACTAGGTTTACCCAAACGTAGGTAACATAACCTGAGATGGATCTTCTATCATCTTGATCACCTGCCCAGTCAGTGTTTGTTAACATCTCTACGTTTCTTTTATTGGACCTTTTAAATAGGAGACCCAACCTAGGTGATCCCTTCAAGTACTTGAGAATTTTGTATACCTCATTCAAGTGTTTTTGCTTAGGATTATGAGAATGTTGACTCACTACACTGACAGCATAAGCAACGTCTGGTCGAGTGTGTGACAAGTAGATTAATTTACCAACTATGCGCTGATATCTTCCCATATCAACAATCTTTCCTAGGTCTGTATCATCACTAATTTTGTCAGCCTGTATAAGAGTATCACTTGGTCTGCAGCCAAGTATTCCTGTTTCTTCTAGTAGATCTAGTATATATTTCGTTTGCGAGATACTAATTCTTTTTGCAGATCTAGCAACTTCCATGCCCAATTGCCTTGATATATACTATGCGCACACTTTTCTTTTCCAAAGCTTTCCAAAGCACCTCCCTTGGCACTCGATCATACGCTTTTTCTAAGTTAATGAAAGTAATTTGAAAGTAATGAGCATCATCAGTCATATGATCAAACGCACCTGAGTCAACTATCCAACAAGGGCTTATATTCTTACCTCTGATGGTAGCAAAGGTTTTAAAGAAATTACCTCGTTGTACCACAGTAGCAACAGGTTGCTGTTTATAGGTGTGATTTTCAAGGGCAGTTAAACACTCTAAAATGACAGTCAGTAGATTAGGTATACCCGTTGGGCTTGTAGAAACTAAACTGGGTAAGGAGCCATGAGTTGGGCTAGCAAGAACAGGGCCCAACTCATCTAGACTTGAGGCTTGTGCCACGTGACCTTTGGGCCTCCAGTTTGCGGGCTTCCTATGGAGGTACCAGCACTTCTCCTTGCTGTGGCTCGTTTTCCTACAATGCTCACAGAACGGTCGTTCTTGCCTGGAGTCTGGAGCTCGAGCAGCAAGGGCGGAACTTTAGAGATTGGTGACTGAGACATGACGTTGTCGTCAGAACTCCTCATCCCTCAGGAGAGCAAAGGCCTCGTGGATGGAAGGGAGAGGTACTCGTCTGAGGAGGTGACCATAGTCGTCGTCATAGATAAGGTCTAGTCCGACGAGAAGCTCAAATAAACGCTCCTCCAAAGCTTGACAGTAATCGGCGGCATCATCGGCATTTCTCCAGACTCGGTGCTATAATAGGTCGAGTTCTTGCTAGTGCCATCTTCTCCAAATAGTAGGCGTTGATTGGCCGTGTACGCTACTTGGGGGCCTAGAGACGATCTCGTAGATAAAAAATGAGCAAAGTATTAGGGTGTTTATCATAGGCCTCCTTCACCGTGACCCAGATTGCCTTGGCTGAAGTAAGGAACATGAAACTTCTTCAGACAGCAGGGAGCATAGAATTGAGAATAGTGTCTGGTTGTTATCTGACTTCCATCGATGGCGGGTATTGGTATTGTCGAATAGTGGCTGGTTGTTGAGGATCAAGTCGAGTTTGTCTTGACCGTCGAGTGCGAGGAGTATTGATTGACTCTATTCTAATTAGTTGTCGCTGGTGAGACGTTCCGGCACGATGAGGATGGCAACTTTGGATGAGGTAAGACGTGACCCACCATCGGACGAGACGATGCCTTTTGACTTTGCGGCAGAAGAATGTGCAGAACCAGTCGCTTGCTCTGATACCATATTGTGTGACATAACTGGAATATGGCTCTAGAATACAGCAGGAAAGTATGGACATTGTTTCTTCTGTATATTCTTATCTCAATCTGGCGATGTACATATATACAATGGAATAGAATCTAGCCTAATAACTGATGGCCTATAAATCAGGAATAATAATTACAATAAATCAGATTATCATATCTACATAAATCTAAAGATCTTCCTATATGATGCATATATCCTAGCCATAATATCTGCCATTATCTACAGTCATTGAGAGGGCCTTGGTATCTTGAAAAGGGGGTTATATTACCTTAATCTCCTCTGTGGAGGTGCCTCCAATCTTAACAACTAAAATGTTGGAGATTCTCAATAGTTAAGAGTTATGTTCTCTATACACAAGAAAGGATGGTGGTCAACTCTTAAGAATGGGTTTCTCCATAGTGGCATTGTGGAAAAGGGCCAGAGAGAGATTGAAAGACTCGAGTACCCCCTGAAATTTTACCCAACTCTGTATGTGGAATGTATGAAATACCTATGAATAGAGGAAGAAAGAGAATAATTTTATACTCAAATTAGAATTTGCAACAAACTCTTGTGGGGAGCTAGTTATAGTGGAAGAGTCGGTGAGCATTTAATGAGGAAGTATTGGTTGACATACCAATGATAGCAAGGGAGTAACCAGAAAACTATGAGAGGTTCTGTATAATATTCTTGCTTGTATTGCTTCATTGTTGTGTTACATATATATACACATATGAGATGATTCTAGAGACTGATTTGTAGGGATCCTATAATCTGTACAATAAATGCAAATCACACATAATCTTCCTAATTAATAGATTCTCCCATAATCCCTCCTATAATCTCTCCATTTAATGCTAATATTTACAACAGGAAGCTATACCAATACCTATAACGGCCTAAAGTGGATATGTGACAGGTGAAGATCAAGAAGGGAGGTCTCCTAAAATGTTGAGGGATAGTGACTTTTAAATTCATTGTCTAATTGTAAGTAGACATTGTAGGGTTGTTTCAGAACAGTAACAATACGTGATATTATGATACCTCAAAACAGATCAAGTAACCTTAAAAATTAGGAATACCAAAGAAAATACCAACTTAAAACCCCTCCTGTCCTTGACAAAGTGACCATTCTTAGGGTATCGAGGTGCTTTCACTTTGATCCTCCCAAGCCAATTCCAAAATTACTTCCCAGTGGAAAGGAGGGCCTTCATAGAGCTCCTAACTTTGTCAATGCTGGGTGTTGTAGGGCACAGAGGTGTGTGCAAAACTTATTTTAAGGGTATTATTTTCTGTCAAAGTCGAGGCTAACTTGGTGTGGTTCTTCTCATATCAACAGTAATCAACCTCAAAGGTGGGGGTTGACCTCACCAAACACTTTCGAGCTCAGGCACTTATAGGCAGCGCAAGGAAACTATTGTCTAGGGGTCTGATTCACTGTGTTCTTTAAAGCCCTGGGCTTATGTTATTATTTACTCGAGAGTGCTCAACGTCTGAGTTTTGGGTGCAGAGACTCACAGGTGTCCAATTCATTAATCATTTTACAAAGCACCTAGCTATTAGAGTCTAATTAATATTTGGCATGGGGTGCTTTGTCCTTAAGGTTACACTGCAGGGTGATTTGATTATCAACTGGTCTTAGACACCAGTAGGTTAACTTCTATGAATGGCTACTTCAATCAATTGCCAAGGCGGGCCTTGGGGATACTAGACCATGTGTAGGTTGCTTTAGGAGCCTATGTGGAATGAAGGCTAACGTACCTTACAACAAAGGGCCTGTTTGGTTCATTTCTTGGGAGTATGGTAATGCAATACAATAAGTGCAGTGCAATGTAATGCAATTTTGACTGCTGAGCGTGTGTTTGGTATCTTACAAAGAATCATAGAACAATATTTATCAGAAAAATATTAAAATTATGAAATGACTCTTTTTACCCTGTAGGCAAAAAACCTTCCCTTCCCCATCATTCTTCTTCCCCCAATCGTTCCTCACTTCCTTTAACCCTCAATGAGTTTTCTTGTACTGTAACTATCTTTCTCTCAATTGGGAAGAAGAGTATTTTGATATTTAATGTAAATTCAGCATTGGATCTGCTTGGACTCTATCATGATCCCTTCAAGTTTGAAATGTGTTCTTCTTTTTAATCTTATTCTTTCTCTCTCCCCATTTCACTTTTTCCCCTTACTGGCCTATGATTTTTTGCATCTTATGTACTTTCCGTGATGAGTAAATGCCCGTATACACGTGCAAAATTGACATACTAAAGGAACTAGAAAATTACAGCTGTACAAGATTGTTTCTTTCCAATGATGGCATGGATTTGGAGAAGGGGAAGTTGAAATTTAGTAGCTGTAGTTTTTGCCATCTTTCTCTCAGAATATTTTATTATTTTTATAATAGCGTTTTAAAGTTAGTTATGTTTGTTATCAACCTTTAGTTTCACGAGTTCTAGTCTTCTATCAGGGTATTCATCCTTTTATTTGAGGTACTCAATAATGTGGCATAGACAATGTACGAAGCCAATGTTTGGGAACTGGGATCCTCTGCTGCATGCAATGTTTTTGTTGAAAACCTAAAAGCCCAAGCCCAGTGTATTGAATGCACTCTGCCGCATTCCTACTTTGTCTCTCAACTCTGTATTCTGCTTTATTTTGTTTCCTTTTATTGCTTTATCTTGTGTCAATTTCGTGTAAATCATTTAGAGCAGATTTCCCCCTAATTTTAGGGTTCTAGTTGTAATCTCGGATCTACTAAGATTTATAGGAAAAGAGATGAGATTGTAGGAAGAAGATAAACTGGAATTTACAGAGAGACGTTGGAATGAGTGGTATTTCACACATCTATTTTACTCTATGACTGTACATATATATATACACTGTAATACATGATCAGGGGAGCATGATATCCGGATGAGATCAAGGAAGACATTAAAACATTGAAATCATATCATATCGCCTATAATCTTCCCTATTATAACCAAATCATATCTTGCCTGATATAGCTCCTCCAATTCCTCCTGATTGATTCTTAATATTTCCTACACTCCCCCTCAAGTTGGAGCATAGATATTGATCATGTCCAACTTGCGAATCAGATAGTTGAATTTGTCTCGAGTTAATCCTTTTGTAAGTACATCTGCGGTTTGTTCATTGGAGGGAATGTACTTCAATTTTATCAGCTGAGCATCAATTTTTTCTCGTATGAAGTGTCAGTCTATCTCCACATGCTTTGTTCTGTCATGCTGGACTGGATTGTGGGACATATTGATAGCTGCCATATTGTCTGAGGAAAGTATGATAGGTAAATCGAGGAGTACTCCCAATTCTTCTAGAACTCGTTTCACCCATAGACTCTCACATATTCCTAGGGCTATAGCTCTGAATTCGTCTTCAGCGCTGCTTCGAGCGACCACACTTTTTTTTTTTTACTGCGCCACGTGACTAGGTTTCCCCATACGTACGTAACATAGCCCGAGGTGGATCTTCTATCTTCTTGATCTCCTGCCCAATCAGCATCAGTGAGAATTTCCACATTTCGCTTATCAGACTTTTTGAATAGGAGACCTAGGCCAGGGGAGCCTTTCAAATATCTGAGGATTCTGTAAACTTGATTCAGGTGCTTCTGTTTGGGGTTATGAGAGTGTTGACTCACCATACTGACAGCATAAGCAATATCTGGCCTTGTGTGTGATAGGTAAATTAGCTTGCCCACCATACGTTGATATCTTCCCATATCTACCTCCTTTCCCAGGTCTTCATTTTCTCTAATCTTGTCAGCCCGAATAGGAGTATCACTCGGCCTGCAACCTAGCATCCCAGTTTCTGTCAGGAGATTCAGTATGTACTTTTTCTGTGAGATACTGATTCCTTTCTCAGATCTGGCCACCTCCATGCCCAAGAAGTATTTCATCTTGCCCAGATCTTTCACTTGAAATTCCTGGTTAAGAGCCTTTTTAACTCGATCAATCTCCGTTGAATTGTCACCCGTGAGAATGATGTCATCTATATACACTGCTAATACAGCAAGCCTTCCATTTGTATGTCTAAAGAATAAAGTGTGATCGCTTTGTCCCTGTGTATACCCCTGTTTCTTTAACACTCTAGTAAATCGCTCAAACCATGCCCGAGGTGATTGTTTTAATCCATGTAGAGATTTCTTCAGCTTGCATACCTGATCTTTCCTTTGTCCAGGAAATTCTGGAGGCATCTTCATGTACACTTCCTCTTTCAATTCCCCATTCAAAAAAGCATTTTTGACGTCCATCTGATGTAGTGACCAGTCTAGATTTGCAGCAAGCGATAGTAGAATTCTGATAGTGTTCAGCTTTGCTACAGGTGCAAACGTCTCAATGTAATCCATACCGTAAACTTGGGTGAAACCCTTATCTACTTACCGTGCTTTATACTTGTCAAGGCTTCCATCTGCAAGATATTTTGGGGTAAAGACCCATTTGCAACCAACTGCTTTCTTTCCTTTAGGTAGCTCAACGACTGCCCATGTGTCGTTTCTTTCTAATGCCTCCATTTCTTCCATCACTGCTTGTCTCCACTCAGGTCTAGCTAGAGCTTCATGTATGTTTTCAGGTATTCTGATTTGATCAAGGTGAGAGACAAAAGCATGATGTTCAGATGATAAGGCCTGGTAAGAAACAAACCTTTCTATCGGGTGCCGGGTACAAGCTCTTTGTGGTTTTCTGAGTGCTATTGGGAGTTCAAGATCATCATTTTTGTCTCGGGTTTGTTCCGGACCTGCACTTGGTGTGCATCATCCACTGGAGGAGTATTACCTGTCGTGTTTCTACGGGTATATACTTGTCCCTATTTGTTGGTGTCTCCCCCTGAACTAGTTTGTCCTTCAGACTCCTTAGGTGTCTCGTGCACAGGTGTGGCATGGGTATATATGTGATCATTTTCATGATGAAGGTATAGGGGTTGGGTTTCAAGTCCAACGTCTGTATGTAGTGGCTGAGGATCACTCCAAGGGATCAAAGGATCCCTAAGAGATGAGATTGTAGGAAGAAGATAAACTGGAATTTACAGAGAGACGTTGGAATGAGCGGTATTTCACACATCTATTTTACTCTATGACTGTACATATATATATACACTGTAATACATGATCAGGGGAGCATGATATCCGGATGAGATCAAGGAAGACATTAAAACATTGAAATCATATCATATCGCCTATAATCTTCCCTATTATAACCAAATCATATCTTGCCTGATATAGCTCCTCCGATTCCTCCTGATTGATTCTTAATATTTCCTACAAGATTCTATGGTAGAAGCTGAGCCTATATACTTATGTTCTGCACGTTTAAAAAGATATGCAGGGGAGAAAAGTCTGTTTTCATCAATAGAAGTTTAGTGTTCAACGGTTTGGTTATGAAAATAGGGAAGGCAAAAGGTGGGGAGAAGGGATGGATACCAAACAAAATAGTGTTATTTAAACTTTAAAGACTCAATTACTGCATATATATAACACTGACTTTTCAATTTTTATTCATCTTGTACCATGGCAATACACAGACATGGGTGTTCAATAAGCAAAACTATTTTGACATTCAATTTGAGATGGCTAAAGCCATAGCATAGCTCAGTATTCAACCTCCATACCAGATCTTGTAACCTCGTATTATTTCTTACTCTTGAAGATAGGCATACAATGTACTGTATTTAAATAAAGCCTATGCATCCTATTATACGTAGCGTTTTAGGGCAATTAATGAATATTAAAGAAATCAAGTAATCCAACTAGTGTAATGTGTATACTTAGATCAATGGTGATCCAACTAGTGTAATGTGCATCCTATTTTTACTGTTTGCAAACTTAGCATTTCTTGGTGATAATTTTACTCGTTTACATTGAAATAATAGAATGAGTAGGATAACTATAATTACTCCATATGGGCTACTGGCAAAGCATATGCTTGTCTTGTGTACGTAAAATAGGGTAAAGAGGGAAACAATTGCATCTCAGCCATTTCTTTCATGGATATGATTTTTAATGTTAGCTTACTTTTCATCAACATACTGATAATTCTGCCCTAGTTTCCAGGTGTTAGAAGCCCTCAAGGATTCAACATCTACAAGACCAGCTGTATTTGCCATGTCAAACCCGACAAATAATGGTCCTGATTTTTTCCAAACTACTTTGTATCTGATTTTATTAGTAAAATTATTGCCATAATCTGTCTAAGCATGGATACATAACTGTATAACTGATCCCATCATTTCATGACAGCTGAATGCACCCCTGAGGAAGCTTTCTCCATTTTGGGTGATAACATTATATTTGCAAGTGGGAGTCCATTCAAGGACGTTGATCTGGGTATGTAACCTGCCTGCGGGAAAATTGTTGAAGAAATCAGATCATTTATTTCTTATTTATCATGTATAGTACTATGACTGTATATGGGGGCAATCATCATATAAATCAAGTAGTTTCATGTGAAGTGTGAATACGTGTGGATAAGCACTGGTAATGTTCTCTGTTATTTATTTTTCTGTTACTTTTTATTTTATGCTCCTACTTTTGTGGGCTTTGAAATTCCTAGTATCTTGGGATCTCAAGCCTGTCTAGTAATCAAAATTAATGCACTATTTCATTCAGATTTAATAATTAATAATATAAACCGGAGAAGAGTTGGGCACACTCTCTGGATTAGTTTGTCACTAAATTCTTAAGTATGGAAGCTCTTATTTCAGACAGGATATGTTAAACCATTTTTTTAACGAGAGATATTAGAGTTATTAATCAAAATGATTCCATGGTCTTCTAATAACGTAAACTCATAATACCTTTGTAGTATATAGTTCTTTGAATTGGTAAGGGAGTTCCTTATCCAAGTGGTTAAAGTTTAGTCTATATGGAGAATTGTAGAATAGTGAAATATGAAAAAATATAGTGGAACTGTAAGGCAAGGGATGGAATAGGATAAATTCACCTTCCTTTACTGGTAGTTTGATAATGAAGTGGTCCTTTCATTTGTTAACAGTACAACTAGTGCAAGTATGCCCACTATAGTCATCAACCCTCGTAATTGTGGACTTGCTATGCTGTATTTATTGAGTTTTTATAAATAACTTAGCTCTTAAGGACACTATTGTACATGCTTCTTAGCTCCAGGGATACTATTGTAAATTCTCCTTGGCTAGAACCTATAAATAGATCGTGTGATATACTCCAGATTGTAAGTTCCTTTCTATCATTGAGGGGGAAGAGTATCTAGACTTTAATCAATTCCAGTGTCGTTTTGCCTACTGTTCTATTGAGTTACTATTTCTTTTCAGTGCTATTCGCCTATTGTTCTGCTGGGTTCTATCAGAAGCCTTGAACACTAGGGTGATCCTCATTAGATCTTCTTTGTTGGACATTTGAGAGAAAATGTACAAGTGGATTTGATGTTACCTTTTGACTTGAAACCTTAAGCAATTGGATTCATGGCTTGTGCTTTGCTTATGTACCATTTTCTGGTCCAATTCTATCCATTATGGGACTTTTTTGACAATCTCTTCCTCAAGTGTGCAAATGTTCCCCCTATTTTGGTCTTCCTAATGTGTGCAAAAGAAAAAAAAATTATTCTTGAAAATATAACCAGTTGCTGACCACCAAAGAACCACACAGCCAGCCATGTGCCTTTGTTCAGTCACACTGCCAGTGAGACTGGGTCCTGACACCTGAAGGGTCATGTGTGGTCATCTGCCCCGTGCACTGAACACTCCCAACTACATCTACCCTTGGAGCCGCTAGCCTGTTTCATTTTGTGTACATTTTTTCATAGCCTACAAAAGGTTCAAATATCCTTATACAACTTGACTCTAGTCTTTTCCAATGCCTTAAAAATATTCTGAACAAGTTTATGTTTCCTTTAAGAATGAAGCATGTCCATCTATATCTCACTTGTGAAGCATAGGTTTGTGACTAAAAATCTTCTTTTCAGTGTCTTACTCATGTAAGTAGTTAACAATTCTAACTCTTTTTTTGCAGGAAATGAGCATATTGGTCACTGCAACCAGGGAAACAACATGTACCTCTTTCCCGGGTTGGTTGGCTCTTCCCAAAAGGAATTGACATTTTAATTTAAATTATACTAAAGTATATGATTTATTTTTTATTGCCATTTCTACTATTTCAGCATTGGTCTTGGAACTCTTTTATCTGGATCTAGGATAATCTCTGATGGCATGCTGCAGGCTGCTGCTGAGTGGTATGTTTGAATCATGGTCCTGGGTATATTGAGTGTAAACTTTCTGCTATTAGCTGGATTGAGTTTTTAGTCTATTCTAGTGCACTTAGATGAGGTTTAGTATAAGGATTATGATAGGATCCAAAATATGTAGAGAGAAATAAAGAAGAGAAGTCTTTATTAAATTATGATGTTAGAATCTAATTCCATAAATTAATAAAGATGGGAAAAAATATTTATTAGAGTATGAGCAAGGATCTTAAACTCATACCGAGGAAAGGAGACCAAATATCTCACTCAACTCCTCCTTACTAGCCAAATACTTTTGGAGAATCTAGAAGAGTCCAAAAGGATAAAACTGATGTCATTCCATGACTAGCTCTATGGTAGCTAGCCTATTTATAGGCTGAAATTATATTGAAATAATAAAATAAAATCTAGAAATAATCCCTAAAATCTACTGAATTCTATCAACAATATGGATCCTTATTTGATTCCTAAAATCCCTCCATAATTTTTTTTTTTTTTAACTCCCACATTATCCATTATCCCACAATAATAGGTATCTATCAGGTTATCTAAAGAAAAATATAATTTGTATAATTTGATTTGAACTTAAATAACGTCAAAAATTTTATTTGGGGACATGTTTAACTAGTTAAAAATTGACTTATCAGTGATGTAGAAACTAAATTAGAGAGACAATACCTTGGAAAATGAAAGTAGATAGGCTTACGCTTGTATATTTATACTAAGTATAAGACTGAAATAGACGATATGATGCTAGAGCATATATTGTCTAGCTTAATACATATCCTAATTCGGTTGCTCTTTCTCATGATGGTATACATAAATCCTATGCATCAAGCTTGTTACAAATATATTTGATATAAATAACTCCTAGGGATGTGATGGAGATATTTGCTATCCAAAGATTTAGTTGTTGTGCGATCTATATTGTTGACCTCACCTTGTGAGATAAGGTATTTTGTTTATTTTCTGGCCTGTCACTTGAGTAACAAATCATGTAGTACTGCAATCAGACAATTTTCTCCTGGACGAAGTGACAACCAATCTCCATACTTTATTGCTTAGTCCTTTCATGGAAAACATGATAGGAGAACATATGTAAGGGAACTTGCTTGTTGCAGATTGACTGCATCTAATTGAGTTTTCCAAACTTCAACTTCTGACTATACACAAAAATCATTAGAGGATGGTCAGATATGATCAAATGATTCAAATGATCAGAATCTTAGTCTCTTAAAAGACCATGAAATAAACTCAAAAGCGGAAGACATTAATTGAAGGCCCATAAATTGTTCTATTTTAATCTATTTAACAAATAGATAGACCTATGCTGTGTTTTGGAAGTAAAATAAACAAGAGAGAATTACTATGAGGTCTTAAGAAAGGGATTTAATTACCAAAAGTTCTAATGACAAGTGAGCATCATAAACATGCCATTTCTTACACTGAAACTTGTCATTGCATGGCCCTTAGTTGTTATCGGACTTTTGAGTAATTAAATTCCTTTCTTGGGAGCTTATAGTAATTCCTCCAATAAACAATGTAGGACTGGAGAATATACTACTTAGCCTACTATATGCACTTAATTCTAACAGATTTTCCATTGCTGGTGACTTGAAATTACAGTCTGGCTGCATACATGAGTGAAGAAGAGGTTCTCCATGGAATCATATTCCCACCAATATCCAGGTATAGTATATCTTTCCTTTTCAGTATTTAGGCTTAAAGAGATGGTTTGAGTCGGACTTTTGTTGATACTAATGCACAAATTTCAGAATTCGAGATATAACAAAGGAGGTAGCCACAGCTGTTATAATGGAAGCTATAGAAGAGGATCTAGCAGAAGGATACCGCAATGTCGATGCACGAGAGCTTCACAAACTTAATAAGGTAATTTTGATTGTGTAGGAGAACTTCTATCAAATATTATGGTAACAACATGGTACTCTCTCCTGTTCTTATTATAAGGACCTATGCAGATTTCATAAGGAAAATACTTACATGAAGTTCTTTATATTCATTATGTCAAGTTCTTCAATTATAAATAGCTATGGGCCCTTCTTTTTCATGTGAATTTATTGTTAAATAATATGTTTCAAAATGAGTATACATGATCATGTGTAATTGGAAAACTTGACATAATGGATATAATGAACTTGACCTAAGTATTATCCATTTCATAATATAACAAGTTTTGTCTAAAAACTTACTCTTCCAGTCCTTAATGTATGACCTAATTAGGGAGTTGATCTTAGTCCTAAATATAAGATTTATTTCTTATATTTATCAATTTTTTTTGTCAAATTACACCTATTGATATTCCCTTAACAATAATCAAGTAAAAGAGGGAGGGAGGGAGTTAAGGAAGATGATTTTAGTATTTTAAAAAAAACATGTCATATAAACTAAATTAATTTTTTTAATTTAATCAAATTAGTTAAATAAATCATTTGTTAAGGACCGGAGGAGTAATTCTTTTCACCTAGTATCTCTAATCAGTTATAAAACTTCCTAACTAATTAACCAAACTCCTCTAATTAATAATTTTTATTGAGGGTAATTTTGATATTTCACAAGAAATAACTAATTTTAACTAATTTTATTAATTTATGTAAAGTTATTATTATATGCTTATAAGCATTATAATCTCTACTAAAACATGGTGAAGAGCCTCAGTATAAGAGTCTGTAATTGCTTCTTTTGATCACATAAGATTATGTGAATCTATCAGTAACTATTTTGTCCAATGGGCATTAATGGTGCTGGTGCTGGTGCTGGAAATGTGATCCAAGTTCATTCTTTTTCTGTTACTTGACTCGAGCTTTATTAATGTATCAAAACTTTTAAGTGTTACACGCTTTTCTTGTGCGATTTGCAGGAGCAAATTCTGGAATATGTGAACAAGAACATGTGGACTCCAGAGTACCCCAAATTGGTTTACAAGGAAGATTAAATAAACCACGAGAGCCAGTGCATACAGACGATTTATTGCCGCGCGCCAGCGTTAGCTTCCACCAATTTCTCATTTACTGTTTGAATTGCACTCATAGATCATTCAATTCATAATGCCCTGGAATTATTTGTTTATATACGATGTATTTTTCATTACCTTATAAATAATAAAATATTAAAAAAATAGAAGAAAAAGAAACTAAATGTGGGGGCTATAAACCAGTGTGATGATCTTAATATTTCTCATATTGGTAAAAAGTGCTCTAGTCATTCAACTTTGCGTAAGGTCCCATTTTAGTCCCTTAATTTTATAAAATGTATATTCAGTCCTCTTTTATAGCCACCAAACTAAAAAGAATTTCAAATTATTAAAAAGAATTATTCAAAGTACTTGTTACCAAATTGACTTGGAAAATTAGTGAGCAATGACAAAAATATTTCCTTTGATTATAATTATAATAGTTAGTTAATTTTTTTGAATATATTAAGGAAGTTAAATAAATTAGTTAATTATTATCAAATTTAACCCATTAAAATGAGTTTATATTATATACTCTTTAATCTACTAATTATTATCTTAGTTATTGGGTCCGTTTGGTTTAACTTATAAAGAACTTATGAGAAAAAGGTGATTTAAAAGTGGTTCTGAAAAATAACTTCTGGAGAAGAGTTTTTGGAAGAAAAGTAATTCTAAAAAAATATGTGTCTAGATAATTATTATTAGAATAATTATTTTTATAGGTAAATTACTAAAAACGGCATGGGGTAAAATGATAGATGAAAAAGAGAGAGGTAAAGTGGTTCTTATATAGTCCAAAAGTTTTTTGTCACTTACAAGCTATTTTTACAAGTTTATCTTAAAGTTTATTCCAAAAACTCTTTTAGATATTTAATAGTTGTTTGTCTAATTTTTTGCATAAATCTTTGTTTGACCTAAAAGCACTTCCCAAATCATGGTTTAGCTTCAAACCAAACATGTACATAATTAATTAGTTTATTTATTTTTTAATCTATTTAAAAAAAATTAACCCTTATAATTAAAATCGAAAGTAGTACGAATCAAGCAGAGCTTTATTATGGCAAAAAAACAAAAGATAATTCTTAGATCAAGATTTCAATAGACATTATGTTAAGTTCTCTAATTATATATATATGTCTTCTTTTTCATAAGTTTATGATTATGAGTTACCTAATGAAATGAAAAAAAATAACATAACGTGAAGAACTTAACATATGTAAAGATATTATCTTAAATATCCTATAATTAGTATATAGGATAAGATATGATATTATTTTATTAGTATCTAGGATTCTCTATTTGTGTGTATATATATCCCTTCTGAATATCAATAAAATATAAGTATTATTCATCTGAAATAACATGGTATCATAGTGGTCTTATTACAAAAAGTAATAATGATACATGTTTGGTCTCTTTTACTTCTAAATGGATCATAGATTCGGGTGCTACTAATCACATGACAGATAACCGTAATTTCTTCTCTACTTACCATTGATAATGTAGTTCCTATTCCCGTGTCATTGGTTCTGGTATAGTAAGTCTTACTCTTTCCATTCAGTTACCTTTGGTGCTGCATGTACCTGACCTTGCATTTAATCTTCTTTCTCCGAGCAAGCTTACCCTTGATCTCAATTGTTATGTTTTATTTTATCCTCATCACTGCTTGATATAGGATCTCTTGACGAAAAAGATTATTGGTAGAGTTTACGAATCTGGCGGTCATTACTTCCTTGATGATCAGGGGTCTCGTGCGGTAGCTTGTGCTGGTGGTGTCACTCCTTTCGAAACGCATTGCCGTTTGAGTCATTTATCTTTATCGTCTTTAAAAAAGGTTTATCCTCAGTTTCAACATTTGTCATCCTTAGATTGTGAATCATGTCAATTTGCTAAACAACATCGTCTTCCTTTAGTATCTCAAGTCCATAAACGGGCTTCGTCTCCTTTTGAGTTAGTGCATTTCGATGTTTGGGGTCCATGTCCAATTGAGTCCAAAGCTGGTTTCAAGTACTTCGTTACATTTGTTGATGATTATTCCCGCACTACTTGGTTATATTTAATGAAAAGTCATTCTGAGTTGTTCTTTCACTTTTGTGCCTTTACTGCCGAAATTAAAAATTAATTCTATACTCCTATCCATACCCTGCGTAGTGATAATGCTAAAAAATATTTTTCTAAATCATTTCGCTCTTTCATGCTTCAAAATGGAATTCTACATCAATCTTGTATGGATACACCAGTTTAGAATAGTGTTGCCGAAAGAAAAAATTGCCACTTATTAGAAGTAGCCAGTGCACTTTTATTTCAAATGCAAGTTCCAAAACTCTTTTGGGCAGATGCGGTCTCCACTGTTTGCTTTCTTATTAATCGCATGCCCTTATGTGTTCTTGATAGTCACATTCCCTATACTACTCCCTTTCCTTCCAAGTCTTTGTTTCCCATTGATCCTAAGATTTTTGGTTGTGTGTGTTTTGTTCGAGATGTGCATCCTACTGTCTCTAAATTAGATCCTAAGTCCCTCAAGTGTGTCTTTCTTGGCTACTCTCGAGTTCAGAAAGGTTATCGGTATTTCTCTCATACTCTTAATCGTTATCTAGTTTCTGCAAATGTTACTTTTTAGAAATCTGTTGCATATTTTACCTCTGACACTTCCGCTCCTCCTGCTCCACCTGTGGAGGAGGACACTCTTTTGGTATATTCTATTATTGCCTCACCATCACCGGCTCCAACTCCCGTAGCGGCACCTAGTCTACCACCTTTGTCTCAGGTCTATACTAGACGTTTGAAGGAAATCAATCCTACTATTGCACTAGATTCAGCTTCGCCATTGTCTGCTTCTTCATCAGATCTTGTAGCGAGCATCACTCACCCTAAACCAGACCCAGACCCAGCCCCAATTCTTGACTCTGAGACACCTCATGTTCTAGATCCTGATCCCTTCCTTGATTTGCCCATTGCCCTTCGAAAAGGTAAACGTACTTGTACTTATCCTATTTATTCTTTTGTTTCCTATAACCACCTTTCCACTACTTCTCGTGCCTTCGTTGTCTCTTTAAATACTATTTTAGTACCCCAATTCCTTCTTGAGGCCTTGTCCCACCCGGGTTGGCGTTCTGCTATGGAAGAGGAGATGACGACCCTTGATCGTGTTGGCACATGGACCTTAGTGGATTTACCGGCAAGAAAGAAAGCTATTGGGTGTAAATAGGTGTTGACCCCTAAAATTAAGGCTGATGTCACACTTGAACGCCTTAAGGCACATCTTGTTGTTAAAGGCTATGCTCAAAAGTATAATGTTGATTATTCTGAGACTTTCTGCCCCGTGGCCAAGCTCTCCTATGTTAGTCTCTTCATTTCTCTAGCCGCTACTTATGGTTGAGATCTCTCTCAACTGGATATCAAAAATGCTTTCTTAAATGGTGATCTTCTTGAAGAAGTGTATATGGAGCAACCACCAAGTTTTGTTGCTCAGGGGGGCGTGGTAAAGTGTGTTGCCTTAAGAGATCTCTATACGGATTGAAGCAAAGTTCTCGGACATAGTTTGACAGATTTAGTACTATTTTGAAGGATTTTAGCCTGTGCCAGAGTAAGTGTGATCATTGAACAAGTGCAGGAATGATTCTACTAGTTGTGTATGTCGATGATATTATGATTACAGGGAGTGATACCTCGGGAATCTCATCACTTAAGTCATTCCTTAACTCCCACTTTCAGATGAATGATATGGGTTCATTAAAGTACTTTCTGGGGATTGAAGTCATTAGGAGCAGGAAGGGAATCTTATTGACTTAAAGAAAATATGTTCTTGATCTGCTAAAGGAAACTGGAAAACTAGGAGCTGCCCCAACTAGCTTTCCTATAGTTTATAATCTTCTACTTGATGCTGATGGTAGTATACCGTATGAAAATCCCATTGAAGCTGCTAAGAGCAAGTCGTTTGAGAATCCAGAGAGGCACATGAGATTGATTGGCAAATTGAATTATCTTACAGTGACCCAGCCTGATATCACTTATCCAGTGAATGTCCTTAACCAATTTATGGTCTCATCAACTGTCCGCAGTGGGAAGCCTTAGAACATGTGTTACATTACTTAAAGGGATCTCCAGGTCATGGGATATTATACAAGAATAATTGTCACATAGATATTGAGTATTTTTGTGATGCCGATCATGGTGGATCAAAAGACACAAGACAGTCTACTACATGATATTGTGTTTCTATAAGAGGAAATTTAGTATCTTGGAGAAGCAAGAAATAAAATGTAGTGTCAAGATCGAGTGCAGAAGCAGAATACAGAGTCATGGCACAATTAGTATATGAGATAGCCATGGCAGAATACGAGTGATCTTGATGCTTAAATTGTTTCCATGTAAGCAGGATAGAAATAATGGTAGCTTTTAAGCAAAATATCAAGACAAACTCAAGCGTATGCTTAATATTAAGTTCAACTTTTTACTTGATAGTTATCTTCTAAATCCATTAGTTAGTAATTGGGAGCTTCTTACTCTAAAATAGAGCTCCCTTCGCATAAAGAATTTCCCCAATGTTATCCATTCTAATTTTCCCTCCAAGTGACCACTGCTCACAATGATTTTACCGGAAACGCTCAAAGAAACTCTCTTGAAGGATATGAAGGAAGCTTTAAAAATATCAAATGATAGAAGTTTTGCCAGTTTTAGCTTAAGAAATCTATTTTCTCTCTCTTAAAATTAAGATTAAGCTCACATTCTAGCTCATAACCCCATACATCCCATTGGAAAGAACTTTTATAATGTACTCTTTCTAATCCTAATTATAAGAGTTAATTAAATTTTTTAGAGATATTAAAAAAATTAAATAAATTAGTTAATTATGATTAAATCTAACATCTCAATATAAATTCATATTATATATTGTTCGATTTACTCAGATTAGTCAACTAACTCTTATATTAATTATAATTAACTGGTTTATTTAGCTTCGTTAGTGTATTTAAAAAAGTTAACTAGCTCTTATAATTAGGACATGAGGTAATAATATTCATAACCAATTGATAAATATAGCACTTGTGATTAAAATGAGGGTGCCTTGGGTGACAGAATGGAAACTGGTAATGTGGGAGAAGATGGGAATGACGGGACTGGAAATACGCAGAAGGAAGAAAGTGAGATGCAAATAGGGGGCTTACATGCATTTGATGGACCACATCAAAACAAGTCCCAAAATTCTTTTAATAATATGAGGATTGAAGAGCTAGACCTAGGAGACTTTGAAATTGGCTCATCGCATACTAGCCTAACTCCTATTACTAATGAAGTAGGAGACAATTGCGAGATTCTAATGGGCGTGGACAATGAGATATTAATAGTACCAGAAACCCAATTTCTTGAAGACAATTGATTGGGCTGCTGCGATTGAGCTTTGGTGAGCAATCTTTTTTAACAAATAATTTTATGGATAACCTATCGTCCGTGGGTTCAACTAGAAAAGGGATGAGACATACGACTATTTAGAACGTGTTCGAACCTTGGGGAGTACCATTTTATTGTGATTCTAGCCACGGCACTTAAGGAGACATCCTAGCTCCTGGTGCCTAGATTTACACTAAAGGGTAATAGACAGCTCGCCCTGCTTGACATTGGTATCGCCTAGGAAGAAGGGAGATTTCGCCTTGCCCTTAGATCGTGAGTGAGCTCAACCCTTTTCCAAAACTTTTTTTGCCAAAAATAATAATAATTTTATGGATAGTATATTATATTAGAATACTAGAGCGGTTTGTGCTAAGGGGCTATTAGGAATTTAAATGCAGCGTGCAATAGTCCAAAACCTCATCTTATTATTTTATCTGAGACCAAATGTTCAAGAGAAACTCGGTTCAATTTTCTAAAATCTTGGGATTTTGACTCTATTAAATTTATTTCTAGCTCTGGTCAATCTGGAAGTTTAGTAGCGGCCTGGAGGAGTGATTTAATCAACGTTTTAGTATTGATTGAAAATAGGCAATTCTTCCACTTTCAATGTGATATTGATGGGAGGCAATCTTTCTTATTGACGGCTGTTTATGTAATTCCTCACTCTAATTTTCAGCAGATATTGTGGAATGAGTTAAAAAAATTATCTCATACTATTATTTTACCTTGGGTGGTGTTTGGTGATTTTAATGATATTCTTCAGTCAACGGATAGAATTGGAGGTGTTGGTTGCCATCAGAATAGAATAAATTGGTTTCAAGACAGTGTTAAAGAATGTAGTCTTTCAGATATGGGATATCAAGGGCTAAAATTTACCTAAAAAGGGCCTAGGATTACTAGGTACTCTCACTTATATGAAAGATTGGATCAAACTTTAGCAAATGTTCAGTTCTTACATGATTTGTCAGACTGTATTTTGAAGGTACTTCATAGAACTCAATTCTCTTATCATAATCCTATTATGCTTTAATTTCAAAATAATATTCATAATAGAAGACTTAAACCTTTCCTCTTTGAGGCGCTATGTGGCTAGCGCATGAAAATTTCATTGACTTTTTATCTAATACTTGGAATAATGATGATGAATTTAATAATTCACTGGAAAATTTGAATGGGTCTCTTGTTAATTGGAATAAAAATATTTTTGGCCTTGTGGAGAAAATGAAAAAGAATTTATTAGCTTGGTTGAATGGTATTCAAAGATCTCCTATCTATATTTATTCCAAATTTTTAGATTCCCTTGAAAAGAATTTGCAGAATGAGTTGGAGGATATTTTGAAGTTAGAAGAAATTAAATAGTTTTAGAAGGCTAGGGCTGATTGGATTACCAAAGAAGATCAGAACACTAGGTATTATCACCTGAAAACTAAAATGAGAAGGAGGAGAAATAGAGTTTTAACTCTAAAAGATAATAGAGGTATTTGGGTAGATGATGAATAAGATCTGATGACTATGGTGATAGATTATTTTAAGAATCTTTATGACTATTATGATACTACTCCATGTCTGTTAAATACAAACACAAATTTTCCTAATCAGATCAATGGCGTTCTTAACAAAATGGGCTATATGCCGACTGAGAAGGAAATAAAAGAAACTCTACTTTCTATGGGACCTTACAAGGTCCTGACATTGATGGATTCTCCCCAATCTTCTACCCAGAGCTAGAATTGGAATACTATAGGCAGTTCTTTATGCAAATTTGTCATATCAGTGTTTGAAAACAAATCGATAGACGTTAGTGCAAATAGGACTCTGATTTCACTCATACCAAAAAGAGATTATCTAGAGGTTATTGCTCATTTTAGATCGATTGCCTTGTATACAGTGCATTATAAATGCATTAAAAAGGTGATTATTGCCAGATTGAGGAATGTCTTGGATGATATTGTTTCTTCATTTCAATCTAGTTTTTTAGAAGGCAGACGCATATAGAATAATATTATAGTTGGGTAAGAAATTATGCATATAATGAAGAAAGCTAGAGAAAAAACTGGCTTCGTGGCCTTGAAGATTGATCTTGACAAGGCATATGATCGCATCCGTTGGGACTTTATTCAACAGGTTCTTCTTGATATTAGTTTGGATTCTAATTTTATAAATCTTATTATGGCTTGTGTTACTTCTGTATTATACAATTTGTTATGGAATGATTCACAAACTGAATTTTTTTTTCTCCTAAAAAATGTCTTCGTCAAGGAGACCTTATCTCACATCTTTTATTTGTCCTTTGTATAGACAGGTTATCTCATCTTATTACAGATGCTATGAATTATGGACAATGGAAACCTATTTTGATTGCTAGTGGTGGCCTGGTTATTTCTCACCTTATGTTTGCAGATGATCTTCTTCTCTTTGGAGTGGCTAATGGAAAACAGGCGAAATGTATGATAGATTGCCTAGACAAATTCTGCTTAGCTTCGGGAGAAAAAATAAGTAAGAGTAAATCTTCTATTTTTTTCTCTCCTAAGGTGAATTGCAATACTAGAAGAAAAGTGAGTGAAATCACAAGAATGCATGTGTCTACCGATATAGAGAAGTATCTAGAATTCCAATTATCAGAGAGGAAAGCATACAAAAAGGTTCATCAGAGGGAGGAATTTTTCTATAAATGATATAAATCTCAAGGGAGTTATGTAAAATGTGACCATACAAAAATGAATTACGCTAGATAATAAAATTCAATTTAAAAATTTATACAATAAAAGTAGTAGTATTTTTTATTCATAGATTTTTATATAATCTTTTTTTTTTCCTTTTAGATGTATCAAATACTTGATATATATATATATATATATTACATATTTAAAAGGGTAAAAATGTATTTAGCATCCTAAACTAATTTTGGAGGAGTAATTAGCACCCTAAAATATTTAAGGGTGTAATTAGCACCCCAAACTAATTTTAGATGTACAATTAGCACTCTAAAGTATTTAAAGGTGAAATTAGCACCCCAAATAAATTTTGAAGGGGCAATTAACACCCTAAATATTTAAATTGGCACAATTTTGCCCCTTCTCTAACAAAAATACTAAATTTTGTTTGATACATGCCACATAAACTTTTTATTTTGACACATTATTATTTAAAATGTCACATATATAATGTTATTTTAATATATTTTACTAAATAAACCATAAAATTTTACAACATTCACATATGAACTCTACACAATATCAATTTTAGAGTTTATTCAATATTATTGTTTAAACAATATAACACATGTGATTTTTTAAATAATAATATGTCAAAATAAAAAGCTCACGTGACATAGATCGGATATGAATTTGTGTTTATGTCAATGAAAGGGTAGAATTGTACTTATTTAAATATTTTAGGGTGCTAGTTATACTTTTAAAATTAGTTTATAGTACTAATTGTACCTTTAAATACTTTAGGGTGCTGGTCGCACTTATAAAATTAGTTCAGAGTACTAATTGCATCCTTATATAATTTAGAGTGTTAATTATTTTTCTAAAATTAATTTGGGGTGCTGGATGTACTGCAACAAGGGTGGAGCTTATTTTTTTTATTGCCTACCCGGTTCACCGAAGCTTTGCCCCGATTACATCCTGATCCGACCAACGTCACGCACCTGGCTATGGTGGGTGAGTCTCCCAACGGAGATTTTCTGCGTACGTCAAGGCTCGAACTCGAGATCTCACTTAAGTGATATCGAGTCGCTTACTACTCGGACTAACCCCTGTTGGTGGATAGAGTTGGAATATGAGTTGGTGCCAAAAATGGTAAGTTCGGGTTAGTACCAGTGAGACTCATCTAAAACAGGTTTTTTGGGCTTGGGACTGTTTAACGTGAGCCCTATGTGGGTGAGATCATAGGTTGATGGGCTAAGCCACTTTTTTTTCCAAATTCATTAACCTATCTATACCAATAGGGGTTAGTCTGAGTAATAAGTGACTCGGTATCGCTTCAGCAAGGTCTCAAATTTGAGTCTTGGCGTATGCAGAAAATTTCCGTTAGGAGACTCGCCCACCATAGCCAGATGCGCGGCGCGGGTCGGATCCGGATGTAGTCGGGACAAAGCTCCGATGAACCGGGTGGGCAAAAAAAAAAACTATCTATGAAATATTCCAATCTCTATGCCAAATAAAAATATTTCAATCCTTAATTCCCTTTCGGCTTTCTCGTTCAAATTTAGAATCTAGAGTTTTCTTCAAGACAACCAATCTATACATTTAATGTAACTACACATTTGTACATGAGCTAATTTAAGGGTTAAACAAAAACATTAGAGGTTATACACCCTCTAACAAAACCCAACTCTCACCATAATATCAATCAAATCATTCTAATAATATTTTCCATAGTCCAATAGTACAATCAACTCATCTAAATCATTTATCAATCTCCAATTACTTATATCAATTAAAATCCCAATTTATAACTTAGGGTTCCAATCTCAAAATACCTATAGGTGAAATTTAAGCCGAATCAACAAGATAAACCATTAAACCTCAAATATAACTCAATTATCAAACCTCAAATCTTTAACGTCACATTATAACTATCCATAAAAAACCCAACTCTTACATCATACCCTAGCTCCAAAATTTTTAAAATTTGAAATCTAACAAAACCAAACTGATTAAACATCTCATCTAGCTCAAATGTTCCATTTAAACTCAAAAGATTTAGTCAAAACTTCAGCCATTTTGAAATCCTCCATAACCCTAACTTTTAACTATTAATTCTAAATATGTAAGAGAGGATGGCGGAAAATAAATTAGAATCACTTACGTAGGTGTTAGGAAGCTTGAATATACTCTTAATAGGCTAAAAATTGCAACCCTAATAGAGCGCATCTATCACACCTCCTCCTTTCTTTTGTTTTGAGCCTAACATCTAATTTATATAACCAAATTTCTATATTGTAGGAAACAACACCTTTCATTGTGGCGTACAACATAGAGAAAGTGAAAATTTGAATTCTAACATGTTCGTCACGGCGAACGACACAAAGAGGTCGTTCTGTCAAATAGATTTTCTGTTGTGGCAAACAACGCCCTTCACCACAACGAAGAACACAAAGAGGAAAAGCCTTGAAATTTCATCCTCCAATCCAACTCTCATACTCTCAAACATCAAGAATCAATTAATCACTCGTTTTACCACAAATCAAAGTTCAATAATTACTAAACCTTAGAATTAAAAATTTAGGATGTTATAGGTTATAGACATGGTAACTACTAAAATAAAGTTTTAACTTATCCTACAAAACTAATTCTTCTCTCAAGTTTTGTTATCATCAAAACATAAGTTCTAATTGTTATAATGCCAAGTATTGCCATCTATGTTTGAGTGGTGATTTTTTGTTACTAGGATTCTTTGAATCTCACCACCCCCTAAAGACTAATCATGCTAGGTTACAAGCTTCCAAGGGAAAAACTAAATCAAAAAGCAAGTGTTAGTGAAGGGATAAGCTTCTATACCATTATTTTGCTAGAAGTTGAAAGATATATAAATAATTCGATGAGTTATGTAAAGTCATGATCTAACCTTGCAATTCATAATTGATGTGTTAATAAGGATAGTGACCTATTGGGATTCAAAGACTAGCATTGTTCATGACTTCCCAATTTAGGTTCTTTTCAAAGTATATTCATTATTGTATTATGCAATATATAGTAAATGATGTCAAATGCTCATGCAAATTGGTATGTACAAAGTAGATACATAGAGATTTCTATCAAGTGTTAAATCAGGTCAATTGGATGCATATAACAAGATTTATGAATTTTTAAATTCAAGACCCAGAATTTGTCTGAGAAACAGAGCAAGTCAAGGAAATGAACTTATTGTATCAAGTTGAGCATGATTAGGATATAATCATATTTTTCTCATGTAAATGATCTCAAGAGCTTTCAATAGAATTTTATAGCACTAATTTTTTTATAATTACTTATGAATTTCCAAAGTTGGATAAAAATCTAAAAATATAAGATGAATACTAACCCAAAGATCAAAATGTAAATTTTAAACTATTGGCTGCAATTAATGATTCACCTAAACCATAATGCTTCCATATGTGCTAAATGGGTAAAAATGAGCGATGTGAGACATTGAAGCTATGGGTTATGTGACATCTCCTCAGTCTTATTCTTCAAAAGATGTGAGTCATAGTCTAGACTTGAGCTCTATACCTTTGGTTGGGTATCATCTCAAGTATTGGTGAGTTTGGGACAATTCGGTTACATGGATTGGTTCTCGTTGGGCTATGTATTAGCCTGTGACTCTAGTTAATGGTATAAGTATGGTCAATTATTTAAGGGAGGTTGCATATTGCATTCCTTCATATGTAGTGTAATTAGTATAAGGAATATGAGACCATGATATGTTGTTGAAATAAAAATGAGTTTGAGATAAATGTGATATTCGTAAGGTATATTTATATAAATATGAACATAATTAGATCGGTTATATATTGTGATGTGTATGGTTCACTTGTATATGTTAGAATTCTAGTGGTTATTGAGACGTTAGATCTCGCCCTTTTATCTTAACATTTTTTAGGTGCGGAATTAAGTAGAGTTAAGGGAAGGCACTAGAGGAATGAACCTTGAAGGCTCTACTATGCTCCTCGAGCACAAATTATGCTTATATTTAATTGCCATAGCTGTATGACCTTATTGCTTTATTTTGTTATTCAAAGCATTTTGAAAATTTAAAGTGATACTATGTTATATTGAATGTTGTCGTTAAGTTGATGTCATTGGGACGGAATCCCTAAGCCTTTATGTAGTGCAATTGATTGGACGCTAAGTTTGCAAGTGATTTGAGTTTGGTGTTACAATTTGGAAGAACATTATGGTCTAGAATCATATCACTCAACAATTGAAGCAACTATATGAATAATTTAAAGTGATACTATGTTATATTGAATGTTGTCATTAAGTTGATGTCGTTGGGACGGAATCCCTAAGCCTTTATATAGTGCAATTGATTGGACGCTAAGTTTTTAGGTGATTTGAGTTTTGTTTTACAATTTGGAAGAACATTATGATCTAGAATCATATCACTCAACAATTGAAGCAACTGTATGAATCTTGTATTGGTCCACTCATCATTTGCATTCACCTTAACCAATCTCAACAAGCTTTCAAGCATGTATACTTAGTACACCCAGGATATAAAGGTGTCTTTGCATTACTGTACAAGTTGTCACATGTGATCGTGCAAAGTACTTTGCCCCAACATCATGAATCATATCTTCTGTTATATCATCATCTTAGTCATCCACAACTTCATCCTTTTAGGACACAAAAGTTATGCTTGCTTTACCATATCATATTTATCTTGTATATCAAAGATTTATCCCCTCACAAAGCAGGTGATCCCTTATATCATTAATACATAATCGACTCTCATTTAAACACTTGACACAAGGACTAAAATACATCCTATTTTTACTAGACACATTTGTTTTAGCAAATTCAAGAAACTTTTCCACCACATTCCCATATTCCTCACTGGTTCTCAAAGCATACATCTAATTACGATCTATAATATTACTACTTAAGCAAGTTCCAACAATAGTCAAGTTCAGCTCAATTGTCAAGCAATTTACAAATTTAAGGATATCTAAGCATGCTTGGATTACATTTGGAATGTCATTTTGCCAAAAACAACATTTTGTTGCTTTTGGAAAATCACTTTGTGCTACAATTTGTAAAGGTTTGAAATTTATGGTATTGCCTTACTCATGTTTAAAAGTAAGATATCCAAAATTTCAACGATAATCCAGTTCAAGCAACTTTCAAACTCATCAATTGTACGCAATCCTAAGTAAATTACTACAAGTAGAAAAATCTAAAAGTATATGTATAATGTGTAATGCAAAGTCTAACCTTTTCAACTTGATTATTTGAACTTCAAGTATTAAATTTGTAGCTCCCTTAGGCTTCTAAGATAGAAAAATGGTAAAAGAAAGAAAAGAAAAATATCAAAATCAAATGCAAAACATAACCCACGGACACAAACCTACAGAGAAGAAAAGGAATAAGGAAGAAGGATAAGAAGAGTAACCAAAAGAGAATGATGAGAAGAATTAACCATTCACATTGAAGAAGATTAAAGAAATTACCCAAAGAGAATGCCAACAAAACACGATGGAGAAACATCCATGAACTGGCCAGAAATACTCCACCAAGCATGACGAAGATGGCATAGTAGAATGGGGGAGGGGAATGATGAAGTGAAAACGGAGGAGAACGATGGAGAGTTTAGGTTTCACATGGCTTGAACATAATGAACCCTTGAGGGCATGTGGGGGAATTATGAATAAAAACTGTGTTTGTTACATTTAAAACAGGTGTGAAAAATAATTTCTACGTCTATCACTAATTAATGGACATAGTATGTCTGAATCTCTATGTCTATGTTAAATGTAATAGACATAGAAAAGTATCTTCAATTTCATTAAAATTTAAAAAATGTCACCATCTCTGAATAAAAACTATGTTTGTTACATTTAAAACAGGTGTGGAAAATAATTTCTACGTCTATCACTAATTAATAGACGTAGTATGTCTGAATCTCTATGTCCATGTTAAATGTAATAGACATAGAAAAGTATCTTCAATTTCATTAAAATTTTAAAAAAGTCACCATCTCTATTTATTATTTTTTTATGAAATGGATACAGATTAGCAAGATAAATTTTCTATTTTGTAGCAGTGATAAATGCATTACATGCAAAAAATTGTTGAGAAAGCTAAGGAACACTAGGTCAAGGAGGAAAATCCAAATTTCAATTGAATTTCTTTTCAGGTCTAGTGAATGCTTTAGTTACTAGGATTAATTGAACTTTTAAATTCTTGTGATAGAAAGTTAGGTTAAAGGATAGTTTTGCCCTTCAACTATTTTGCGAGGAGAACTAGATATACTAAATTACGTATTAGGGTAATGTTGTCCCTCAAGTGCCAAAATTGTTTGTTGCCCCTTAACTAATGGACATTGACATTGATTGCTAAATTTAGATTAAAGAGTATTTTTGCCCCAAAAGTATTCATGGAAGAGTAACTAGTGCCTTAAAGTTAAATAATGTAGAGCAATTGGTATCTCTATTTTTATTATTGAAACATGTGGCATCGTGTTTTAGGTGTCACATATTTTGCCAAATTGGTATCATCACTAAATAAAAAAAGGTTCATCAACTTGAATTAACGATCAATTAGCAACGTTGTCACAAGTTATATATGTCTCTCAACAATAATTAGTAATTAATGTTGATTGATTGACATTTTCTGCTGATGAATACCAAGTTGATAAGCTGTATAACACCCTAAACATAATGTGTCATATTTTGGTAAAAAATAGGAATGATAATTGCTCCATATTATTGAATTTTATAGTGTCAATTACTCCTTTAAGAATACTTTAGAAGCAAAAATACTCTCTAATCCAAAGCTAATATGAAGTTAATGCTCAACATCAATATCTATTAGTCAATGGTCAGTATTGTAATGATTTACACACCTAGAGATGACATTACTCTGAAAAATAGTGAAATACATAGTGCTTCTCGTGAAATAGTTCAAGGGCAAAAATACTTTTTAACCCTAGATTTTGTTTTCTTTTTCATGAGGTTGAATCTTGTATTGCTAAATTGTTACTAACATGTTATAGCATGTGACCACTTAGTTTTTTTAATCTTGACGATTCTAATTGCTTTTGAGATGTCTATATTTTTTATTTTGTAGAAACCATGAGATTGTATATGAGCGTCATTATTTTTTGTTTCCCTCACTCATTTTCTTGAGTTCTATGCGACATCATCCGTGAGGTAGAGAGTGATTGAGCCAATATGTGTGGGGGAAGAGGGAGAGAGTAAGAGTATGTTTGTCTCTATGTGTGTGTGCGCACACGTGAGTGAGTGCGTTTGAGTGAGTGAGAGAGAGAGAGAGAGAGAGAGAGGAATTAATGGCAGTATATGCAAGAGATGAAGCCTTTTGCAAGAATGGCGTTATTTGCACAAGAATGGTGATACTCTTCACACGAAATAAACACTAAACTCTCTTGTTCTCACTCCCCATTCCACCTTTTCCGCTGTGATTGTTGAAGCTTTTGTCTTTATCTTGGCTACAAACTTTCTTTTCCTTTGCTTTCTTGTATCATTTATTCTTTCTCATTAATTGACCATAGCTTTCACATTAATGTTTTGCAAAAGGTACCCATAGTTCGTGGGTTCAGCTAGCGAAAGAATGAGACATACGATTATTTGGAGCGTGTTCGATTACTGGGGAGTACCACTTTGTTGTTGTTTCAATTGCGACGCTTAGTGAGGCATCCTAACTCCTGGGTGCTTAGATCTACGCCTGAGGATAATAGACAACTCATCCTACTCGACATTAGTATCGCCTAAGAGGAAAGGAGATTTCGCCTTACCCTTGGATAGTGGGTGAACCTAACCCCTTTCTAAAAATTTATGTAATAAGAAAAAAATGTTTTGCAAAAGCTAAATTAATTAATTTAAAAATGACAGCTCTATTTAATGTCTCAGTATCTTTTTATTGAAAAATATAAATGCCATCAATGCAGTAAAGTGGTTTATTATTTTCCCCTTATCTTTCTCTGCGTTTGTTGTTCCCAAAATACCCCTTTTATGCCCCAAAAATGCAATCTATGAGGAAAGTAACCACTTCGCTAAATTGCACTTGTTTTCTAACTTTATAGTTTCTAGAAAGCCTTTGTACAAATAATTAGCAAGTTTTGATTAAAACAATTTATTTAAGTAAATTAACCAATCAATTATATACCAACCATTCTCTATACAATTTATTGAATATAAACACCACATCAATAATGAAAGAAAAGAGAAACTACTCAATAATTAAAGTTATAATTACTTTAAATGGTCTTAGAAATTATACTTCCCAAAATTAGCATATATAGGTTCTTCTTAAAGTCAAAGAATAGTTAAATGTTAAAGAAACTTATGTTTTACATTTATAAATTTAATATAAATAATTTAACTTTTTGGGAAAACTATTTTGGAGGTGCATATATTTTCTCTTAATTTTTAATTTGTTACCTGTGTTTTTTTTCTTATTAAATTCTTTAATTTTGCTTGGTTAACACTGTTAATCTCTGTAACTTTACTTTGTTAGTATTGTTAGCCCTTGTACAAAAGCTAATTATGGTGACAGAATAAAACTAAAGAATTTAATAAAGAGAAAAAAAACATCATAGGTATCAAATTAAAAATTGAGGAAAATTATATGTACCTCCAAAATGATTTTTCTAACCTTTTTTATATAACTATCTAACATTTTGGACCTAACCCTAAAAATATCTATCTCTCTCCTAATTGGTAAGGAAACCATATTTAAGGTCCTTATTGAACTATTATTATTCCTCATGGGTCTTCAAGTGAAATTTTTGCAAAAAGAAAACTTAAGGGTCAAAATTGTCAATTGCAAATTTATATGCATATAAATACTGACTCAAGCTTATTCAACATCATCCTTTTAATCTCTTGATCTTTCTTGTTTTCTCTCCTTGTTTCTTGAGCAATGGAAAAGGAAGTTATTGATCTCATTTCATCCTCTTCATCATCTCCTAAATCTTTGAAATCCAAAAAAGACTTGCAGTCAAAAACTTCTACATCCTTAGAAATAACACAAATCAGAAACGAGAAATGCGAGCAATGCTCTGAGCCTCCAAAGCCTAATCTCAACACCAATACTACAGATCTTTTTGGTCAAACCAATGGCTTCTCTGGGGCTTTCCAAGCCCCAGCTGCTGCTGCTGCTACCCTTACTATTGCTTACTTACTTACTTCAACAAGAAGTCAATAGTTTAGATCCTTGGATTTCTAAAGAGTATGGGCTTGTTTCCTTCAATCTTGTTTGCAATAATTTTCTTGCATTCTTAGATTCACACAATCCTTATTCTTACTACTTACTTGTTTACTAGTTTCTAACAATTTTAAAAACAGATGAAATCACTTTGATCTCTGTTTAGTATCATGGATGGAGGCTGACATTTATGTTTTGATTTGAAGCATCTCAAATATAAATGTTGAATTAAATAAAAAAAATGTAATCAGTTTCATCATCGTTGATCTACCGTCACCATTTTCAATACTTACGGTTGTTCCAAGATGAACCTGGTACATATTTTGGATCTTATCTTGAGGTCGTCCGCAAAATCCGGGAACATTATGATACTTTTAATTAATGAAATAAAATCAAATAGTAACGCCTTGAATGTGATCTAAATTACTAATGTTGTCACTCTGATGAGTCTTGTAATAGTAATTACAGTGAACTACTGATAGCATTCATATTGAATTCACCTTAATAGTTGTAAACTTTCAATAAATGTCATGTGATTTTTTCATTCTTTTTATTTATTTAATTGATTTTGTTATTCTAGACCACTTTTTATAAAAATTTTAATATATGAACAACTATAATAAAATAATTTTATTACTAGTAATTTTAAATTTTATGATATCTTCATGCACTACCAACAAAAAAGCAATTAGTGAGATGGAATTAGTCACGAAAATTCCATCAATAACTTGGCTTGTGATGGAAATTACCGATGGAAAATATTCTGTTAGAATTACCGTCGTGAACCTGGAATAGGTTATCCAATGGAATAGCTACGGAATTTAGTAATGGAATTGCTGACAGATCATCGACGGAATTTAGCAAAGAAATTTTTTCCTGCAAAATGCCGTCGATAATTAGATTTTGCAATGGAATTAATTAGCCACGGATTATGTCTGTCGCTAAATTCCGTCAATAATATGTTGATAATTCATTTGGTAAAGTTAGCAACGGAATTTCTGTGGGTACTCCATTGGAAATTAGTGACAAAATAATTTTCTGCTGCTAATTATGTTGGTAATTGGCTTTTTTTGTAGTGACCTATATATACAAACACATATTGCAACATTAATTAAATAATTTATTGTTCCTTGATTGATCAAACATTGAAGGGTTCTCATGTGTTTTTATGTATATATGTAGGCCACGTCAATTGGGGCACTCTGCATGCAACATGCCGCCACAATATGAGGGATATGCTCCGAATTTCAAGAGCTCAACCTCTGGTACTGTTTCAAACTATTCGAACAATATGGGGAAGAAGAACATGAGCCCACCAAAAACCCTAAAGCTCTTCCCAGTTCCAAATGTTAAGAACAGCAATAGTGCCTTTAAAGGGTTGAAGAAGAAGGTCAATTATGGTGCTCGCAATGCTGAAGTTGATTTGGAGCTTCATCTCTAGTTTTCCATAGATAACTAGGTGCCTCTTGTATGTTTCTGCAGGCGATGACAAATATCTTATTATAATGTTATTTGGCTTTTTTTCTATATTTGCTTTAAATCTTTGCTTGTTTGTGTGGAACTCTGTGTTGAATGCTTGCTTATATATGTTAAAGATATGTATGTTTTCTTGCAAACATGTAATAACGCTTATTATACACCCCCCCCCCCCAATTTGGTAAACTTTTCCTTTCGCTTTGTATATTTATCATTCAATTTCAATTCATAAACAATCTTATGCAAAATAATTAACATTTTAATTCTTCCTTTTTAGATTATAGTTAGTTTGCCTATTTTTTCTTCTTCTTTGTAAAATCAATTAAGTCTGGATGATAGTGAACTTTATATGAAATTATCACTAACTCTAACAAGTTTATATATACAGAATCCAAAACTGCCATTTTAGTCCCTTAATAACACATTTATTTCAATTATTATATCTAATACTTTTTAAGAAAAAGGATTCAATGTAATATATTCTTTGTTCCCAAAATCCTCCTCTTATACCTAAAAAAATGCAATTTATGAGGAAAGTAACCATTTTGCTAAATTGCACTTGTTTTCTAACTTTGTAGTTTCTAGAAAGACTACCCTGTATAAATAATTAGCAAGTTATGATTAAAAAAATTAAAACCAATTTATTTAAGTAAATTAACAAGCAATCAATATCGCCATCCTTCTCTAAAAAATTTATTAAATATAAACACCACACCAATAATAAAATAGAGGAACTAGTGAATGATTAAACTTATAATTACTTTAAATGATCTTAGAAATTATAATTCTTAGAAAGAATAGAGTCGTCCCCAGTACTTTTCAAAATTAACATGGGTTCTTTTTATTAAAGTAATAGAATTAGTCTTCTAATTAAATTTATAGGAAATAATGTTTTACGTTTATAAATTTAAGGTTAAAATATACAAAATCTCCCTGAACTTTGGGCCAGTTGCAAATGGCCTCCCTAATCTTTAAAAATTTAAATTAAGGGCCATAATATTTTATGTTTTGATTATTAAGCCCCTGCCATTAAAGTTAACAGTTTTTGTCATGTTATAAATTTTATATTTTTTATTATATATATTACGTCATTTAAAAAATAGTATTTGACAATTAAATATAATTTTAAGGTTTTTAAATACTTTAAAAATATAAAATATTTAAATAAAACTTGACCCTTGACATATAATTTAAATTATTTTTTAAATACTTAAAAATATAGAATACATAAAAAAATATTTAAAATATTTATTTGACCATGTATTATATAAAAAAAATATAAATTATTTAAAATTATTTGTAAATTATCAAGTATTATATTTTAAACGACGTGATATATAATAAAAAATATAAAAATTATTACATAATAAAAACTGTTAACTTTAACGGCAATTTTAACAACAGGGACTTAATAATCAAAATATAAAATATTAAAGTCTTTAATTTAAATTTTTAAAGATTAGGGAGGTTATGTGCACCTGATTCAAAATTCAGGGAGTTTTGTGTATTAAGCATAAATTTAATATGAATTTAACTATTTAAATAACTATATAATATTTTGAACCTAACACTATGCTATCTCTCTCCTAATTGGTAAGGAAACCATATTTAATGTCCTTATTGAACTATTATTATCCCTCATAGGTCTTGAAGTGAAATATTTTGAAGAGAAAAGTTAAAGGGTCAAAATTGTCAATTACAAAGTTGTATGCATATAAATGCTGGTCCAAGCTCATTCAACATCATCCTTTTAATCTCTTGATCTTTCTTGTTTTCTCTCCTTAGTTTTCAAGAGATGGGGAAGGAAGTCATTGATCTCACATCATCTCCTAGATCCTCGAAATCGAAAAAAAAACCCGCAAAGTCGAAAACTTGTGCATCCTCGGAGAAAACCCAATTCAAAAATGAGAAATGCGCTGAACACTCTAATCCTCCCAAGCCTACTCTCAACTACAATACTAAAGATCATTTTGGTCAAACTTATGGCTTCCCTGAGGCTTTCCAAACTCAAGCTGCTGGTGTACCTACTGTTGTTTGGCCAGATACTTCCTTACTTCAACAAGGACTCAATCTTTTAGAGCCTTTGATTCCTAAAGAGTATGGGCTTGTTCCCTTCAATCTTATTTGCAATAATTTTCCTGGCATTCTCACATTCACACATAAGTTCATATTCTTCTTACTTGCTTGTTTACTAGTTTCTAATAATTTTAAAAACATATGAAATCACTTTGGTCTCTGTTTAGTATCATCTATGTTTGATTTTAAACATAGTAAATAAAATGATGAATTAAATAAAAAAAAGTGTAATCAATTTTAGCATTGGTGGATCTACCGTCACCATTTCAATACGGTTATCCCAAGAAAATGAGCCTGGTAGATATCTTGGATCTTATCCTGAGGTCCTGCGCAAAATCTGGAACACTAATTATGATACTTTAAATCAATAAAATAAAATAAAATAGTAACAACATAAATGTGGTTTAAATTGCGAATATGCCACTTTGATGAATCTTGTAACTGTTACAGTCAATAATAATAGCATTAATCAAATTTACCTTAATAATTGTGTACCTTCAATAAAATTCATGTGATTTCTCCATTCTTTAATTGATTTGTTATTCTAGATATTTGTTTATAAAAAATCGAAATTATCTTGTATTTGGTTACAATAATAAAAAAATAATTTATTACTTAGTAATTTTTAAATTTTATGATATACCTTCATGTATATATATACAAAGGAACATTAATTAAATAAGATATTTTTCATTGATTGATTAAACATTAATAGGTGCTCATGTGTTGTTGATGTATATATATGTATGCCCCTTCAGCTGGGGCACTTTGCATACAACATGCCACCGCCGTATGAGAGCTATGCTACAAATTTCATCAATAGCCAACAGCCCCATGCCTTTACACTCAACCTCTGTTACTGTTACTACTGATTCTACTATCCAAACTATTTGGTGAAGAAGAAGAAGAGCCCACGAAAAACCCTAAAACTCTTTCCAGTTGCAAATAATGTTGACAAAAGCACTGGTGCCTTTAAAGGGTTACAGAAGAGGGGTAATGCTAGTGCTCGCACTATAGCTTATAATGCTGAAGTTGATTTGGAGCTTCGTCTCTAGTTTCCTATGGATAACTAGGTGCCTCTTGTATGTTTCTCTAGGCGATGACTAATATTTTATTATAATGTTATTTGGTTTTTTTCTATATTTGCTTTAAATCTTTACTTGTTTGTGTGGACCTCTGTGTTGAATGCTTACTTATACATGTTAAAGAAATGTATGTTTTTCTTGCAAACCTTTTATTTTGTAGTTGAATTCATGTAATAAAGCTTATTATATATATATATATATATCCAAATTCGGAAAACTTTGATTTATACATATATAGTTCACTTTTAATTCATAACAAATCTTATGTAAAAAAACATTTTAATTCTTCCATTTTAGTTTTTAGTTACGTTGAGGAATTTGATTTTCTTTGCAAATCAATTAAGTCTAGATGATAGTGAACTTTATATGCCATTATCACTTAATTTAACAAGTTCATATATACACAATAAGAAAATTCCATTTTTGTTCCTTGATAATTAACTTACACATATTTATTTCAATTATTATATGAAACATTTTTAAGAAAAATGATCAATTTAATTTATTTTAATTTGTAGACAAAATGGAAAATTGGATTGGATAGATGCTCATCATGCTTTATCTTTTATATGAATTGTACATGTTAGATTTGAAAGGTTGAAATCATGCTTTATTTTTTTTAGTGCATGTTGATACTTAATCTTATTTCAAAAGAAACAAAGGCAAATTTAAAATAATATTCCAAATATCAATATAACAATAGTAATATTTTTAATTTTTTTGTCAGCTATTTTAGTTAAAAATTTTAAAATTTGAAGAACACAAGGAAGATGAAAGAAAGCAATGAATTAAAATAAGAACATGTGAACCATAAATTGTTGGCCTCTCCAATTCCACATCTGATCTGCCTTTTAAAACGTTGTAGAAAATAGAAGAGACAGGAGAAAGGTGAGAATATAGATAAAGAGTGAGAAGCAAAGATGTGCCACATGGCATCCACAACTATCAAATAATCTTTGTCATTTGCTTATGTGTGCTCCACGTACGTCATCTGAATGCTTGCCACATCATCGTCTATATTGAAATGTCGTTTGCCATGATAACCTCTGGAATATTGGAAAGCAAACATTTGATTTTTGGCGGGATTAAAATTAACAGTTTAAATTATAAGAACAATTTAAAAACTTTGAAACTGTATGGAGTTACTCAAAAAATATGTGAACCATAAGGATTAATTTATTAATTTTTTGTTATTATTGAAAGATTTTTCTATGGTATTTTTTAAAACAAAAATATTGAAATAAAAATTCAAAATTTATATTGTCTAAATTAAATGCGTTTCCTTCGAATTTAATGATCACTCAAATGAAGATTTAAGATGATTCCCCTAACTTAATGAAACCCAAATCGGTCCAAAATATTGTTCAAGGAAAAATAATGAATTTGGACTTGCATTTTTTTTTTGTCTGGATAAATTGCAAAATATGAGTTATTCTGGTCCATATCTATTTTGAACCTACATTCAATTCAATCCCAAGTAAATCATTTGAAATTTCTCTATTATAATTTATAAGTTTAATCTGGATAGTACTTGTTAGCTACTACAATAAACCATACATATTTACATTCCCGTATGGTATTTTTTATTAGCTTTTAGAAAATATTTTTTTAAATGATTTAAAAGAGAATAACTTTCAAAAAAATTGAAATTTTGGACTTATGAAAAACCTTTCCACCCCACACTATAGTTTTTAATATAGAAGTACTTTTAAAAAAATTTGTTTGGCATCTTTTTGTTAAAACCATAATTTTGAAAGCTAAAAAATGCTTTTTTTATATTTACCCAACCACACCCTTAAGAATAAAACACGAAAAGATATCACAGCATGAGGAATTATTTGAATGTGAAACAAATTAACTCTATCATAGAGCAAATTTTAAAGTTGAAGCCATCATAAAATATAGATGAGAGCTTTTGACCATTCAAAACACCATGTATTTTAAAATAAAGGTTCAAGTGAAAACAAAAACTTTGGCTAAATGACATTTAATAGGATCTTGAAATTTTGAGATTTTAAAAAAAATATTCTAAAAATTTTGGAGCCATCATGATTCTAGGGTGGAATTAAAATTTTTCTAAGTTAATTTTTTTTCTTGGGTATTCATCTTTCATATTTTTAGTACTCACCTTTCACATTTTGTAAGGAAATGGGTCAGTCTACCTATGGTGGATTAAGCCCAGATCCATGAAGAGCAAAGGAGGGAATAGTTGGTTTTTTGAAAGGAGAAAAATGAGGAGTGGGAAGTTATATAGGTATCCCACTCCTCTCATCAGAGACACATACGGAAAATAGAGGTGGCGTGCAAGGGAGTTCATTTTTGTTTCTGAAGTCTCTCTCTCTCTGTAGAATCAGATTATGTCAATTTCGTTTTATCTCCTCCTCTGTTCTTTACTCCATTTATCAGAGGTGCCTCTCGGTGCTCTTTCTTCTGTGGGTGCATTTGCTGTATATACGTACCAGAGTCCATACAAGGTGCTCCGGTTACGCGTGGCTATCTCGGTAACAAGAGAAGATCCAAGGTACACCCGAAATCCTTCAGTGGTATCATGAGCCTGGTTTTCTGTGCTTTCGCATGCTTCTGTGAATTTTTCGTTTTCTGGTAACATGCTTTTCTTGCATATATTTCTATTTAAATATGTTTGTTTTATGCCAAGATACATCGAGCATGTGTTTAAACCATAAACAGGAGCACTCTTACAGTAAACCAAAACAGAGACATTTCGTTTCAAAATTGGGTCATTGGAAAACAGTGTTTTTAGGCTTTGGAATTAGTCTCATTACGTAGAGCACGAAAAAACGAAGAAAATGACACCAAGAACGTCGAAATCGGACATCGGACGGAGAAGTTACGAAAGAAAAATGAGGCGGGTCCGTCGGACCCAAACCGTTTTCCAGTCGGGTCTGTGTGATCCGGCTGGAGGTCAGGGATGAGCAAAACGCACTGTTTTGATCATCCCCAAAATGGCGTCGTTTTGACGCTGTCTAAAAAAAAGGGAAATAAAGAGGTTCTCTGTTACTGCAGACTGGGCTGCGTTCAACCCAGTCCAGCAGTCCATCCGTACAAAAACAAAATGGGCTACAGTACGTAGGCCCATTTCATTTAAAACAAAAAAAAATTTGCTAGTTGCAGGGGTTTTCTTAAAAAAAAATAAATAAATAATTATTATTTTTTATTTTTTTATTAAAAAAATGAGAGAAAAATCTGGTGACTGACACGCAGCAGCCCCAGACTGGCGCGTGTAATACACGCGCCAGAGACTGAGAGTGGGCTTTGTTCAGTTTTTTATTTTTTTTCTGATTTTTTCCTTCTTGGGGCGCTTGAAGGCGTGTTGGAGCTCTGATTGAGGTGCGGTTTGTTCCTAAAAATTCCTAAAATCAAGAGCTTTATTTTGATATATAATTTGCCTAATTTGGGGCAATTATGGACCTATTTATAGATATTCAGTATATTTTCTGGTATTTTTTAGTGTTTAAAAATTTCAGAAAATTATAATAATTAATATTTTTTATTATTTAGGTGAAAATGACTTTATCTAGCACTGAATCTCTGGGATTTAGCTTAAATGATGACATTTCATTTATGGATGATATCAATTACCTAGAGGAGAACCTTCAAGAAGATCCTGAGGGGGAACCTGAAGAGGATCCAGAACAATATCTTAATGAACTTTCTGAAGAAGACCCAGAGGAGTTGATGGAGGAAGTTCCACAAGAGGAACCAAAAGTAATGTATGATTACATACTGATATCAAAAACTTTATTCCCTATCGAACCCCTTCCTTTGCAGCCTTTCATGGATTATTCAGACTCCAAGTCGGTGCCTACTCTTCACAATGAATCTCCAGTTGATGATGGAGAGGAAGTGAACCAACATTTGACCCCTGCTTTGGCCATGAACATAGCTGAAAGAGATGTAGCCAAACTAACAAATATAAAAAGCGTTAATAGCGTGATTGGCGACTACATTGAATGCATGACAGATAAGAAGAATACTGAATTGTACCTAAAAGTCATAATGGAATATATACGAGCAACAAGGGTTAGAGGCAAGCCTAGAACAGGACGCATGAGCAAAACACATTGGCTTCAAATAATAGAATTTGTATCTAACCTTCTCAAGCCACCTCATAAACTTAAGAAACTAAGAAAAGGGATGTTAGATTATTGTAAAACTCATATCAAATGATGTATATTTGTATTTGATTACCATGGCTTTACTTAGTTAAGGACATGTTTTATTACTCTTTCTTTGTAAAGACTTGCCATTTATTACATGTCTTATATGCAAGCGAATTATATTTTATTTCATTTCTTTACTATTTATGATTAATGTATATTTTTTATAAGTGGGAGTTTTTTAGATAATGAGTCTTCTAAAAGTAAAACTTGATAGTGCTTATATTAATTTTAATAGAAAGTAATGACGCTACTAGTGCCTATGTGATGGGAGGTACAAATATATTATCCTGATCATGGGTCTAGTGATGTTATTATTTTCTAATAAAAAATAATAAAAGTACATGACATTGTATACTTTACATGTGCTATATATGTAAATTCACTTAAATATTCTATGGTTCAATAAATTAATGTGGGATAGGTTTGTCACAGAACCGATATTGAACAATAGTCTCAAAGAACATTATTACTGAATTAAACAAGGGGGACAAACTCAACGGGGATAACTGGGATATTTGGCACCGAAAAGTCCAATATATTCTAGAAGAACAGAATGCAATTGAGCCATTGACCATGGCAATGGTAGAGCCTGAGGGGGAAATACGGCTTAGCACAGGAGAGACTAAGAAGCATACTTGTCATGGAAAAAGAAGAATAGCATAGCAAAAATCACACTGCTGAGTGCAATGGCTGATGATTTAATGTGTGAGTTTTAGAAATACAGAACTGCACAAGCTATGTAGATTGCCTTAAAGGATAAGTTTGGTGGAGTCTCCATGACTAAGCTTAGACGGTTGACGATTAAATTCGATACCTATAAGCTAAAACTAAATAATCCTATGAGGCAACATCTGCGAGAGATGTCCATAATGATCCGTGAATTGAAGGTGGCTAGACATAATTTATCTGATGAGCAACAAGTGTAAGCTGTCATCAGGTCGCTCCCTACCAGTTGGGAGCACATGAAAGTTAATCTGATCCATAATGAGAACATCATCACTTTCAATGATGTAACTAAGCATTTAGAGCTAGAAGATGAACGTCTGGAGTCTTATAAGGCCACTGGACAAGTCTATCTGACCGAAGGTGTTGGTCCTTCCCAATCAAAGCCTGAATTCAAAAAATGTAAGAAATTTTAGAAAAATGGGAAGAAAGATGGTCCTCCACCTAAGAAAGGCAAGCAACAATACAAAAAGAAGGGAAAGAAAGGAGGCAAGAAAAAGCTAGACCTAAAGAAGGTCAAATGCTTTGCATGCCATAATATGGGACATTTCGCACGTGACTATTCTAAACAGACCGAGAGATGAAAGGTAAAAGTGAATTATGTGAATTCACAAGTCTCATTTGTTTCTAGTATTGTTTTCCTAACAGAACCTTTTTTCTTTTCTTGAATTATTGACTTAGGCTCCACAGACCACGTAAGTCGAGATCGAGGATCTTTCATGGAATATCGTCGGTTGCCATTTCAAAGCAAGTAACTTTTCGTTGGCAATAATGCAAGGATCGAGGTTCGAGGCATTGGCACCTGTAAACTTGTTTTGCGTGGTAGAAAGACCTTGATGCTACATGATATGCTTCATGCTCCTGACATCCGATGGAATTTAGTTTCTGTAATTTGCTTATTGAACTTTGGGTTTAATGTAAACTTTCATGGTAAAGTTGCAGACATTTATAGCAACTCAACATTTTATGGTTCATCTTTCCAATTTCAAAAGTTCTTTATTTTGGATCTTGTTGGTGATTTTAATGTTCACGATTGCTTTGTTATTACTTCGAATAATCCTGATATGAATATCTGGCATACTAGATTAGGATATATTAATCAAAATAGAATGATTAAACTGGCAAAAGAAGGCTTGTTGGGGGTAATCCCTAACATGGATATGTCATTATGCAAAAGTTATCTAGCAGGTAAGGCTACCAGAAAACTATTCGGTAAGGGAACACGAGCCAAAAATCCATTGCAATTAATTCATTCCGATATTTGTGGTCCAATGAGTGTGAGGGCAAGACACGGAGCTTGGTATTTTATTACATTTATTGATGATTTTTCACGATATGGTCATGTCTATTTGATTTCACATAAGTCCGAGACACTAGAGTGCTTTAGATGATACATAAATGAAGTAGAAAATCAAATGGACAATAAAATCAAGGCATTACGTACTGATCGAGGTCGTGAATATCTTTCGGATCAATTCAAACAGCTCTGTGACGAAAAAGAGATTATTAGGCAACTAACTATCCCTGGAACACCTCAACAGAATGGGGTTGCCGAAAGAAGAAAGAGAACTCTTCTAGACATGGTTAGGTCTATGATGGCTCAGGAAAATCTTCCAATTTCACATTGGGGTGATGCTTTATTGATAGCAACTTTCATACTTAACCATGTGCCCTCCAAGTCAGTCGCTTCCACACCCTACGAGTTATGGACTAAACGCCAGCTAGATCTAAGCATCCTTAGACCTTGGGGCCAAGAACGGTCAACATAAAGACTGAGGCAAATGAGAAAAGATAAGCAAGTTGTTGTTGCTCCTACCAGAAAGAATAACAGGGAAAGTGTTCCAAAGAGACGCTTCCAAATAGAAGGCAAAGCACTCTTAGTTACTCCAGAAGGGGATGATGAACCCCGCACTGTTCATGAGGCCTTGGTAGGTCCTGCTAAGGAGGAATGGAAGAAAGCAATGAAAGAGGAAATGGACTCAATGATGAAAAACCAAGTCTGGGAATTGGTTGATCTACCAAAAGGGCGTAAAGCCATTGGGAACAAGTGGGTTCTCAAAATCAAGAGAAAGGTGGATGGATTAATTGACAAATTTAAAGCTCGATTGGTTGCAAAGGGATATACACAACAGGAAGATATAGATTATGAGGATACTTTTTCACCTGTTGTGCGCTTCAATTCTATAAGACTTATTCTGGCAATAGTAAACAGTTTAAACCTGGAGTTACATCAGATGGATGTAAAAACCACATTCCTGAATGGTGATCTAGATGAAGAAATCCATATGGAACAACCAATAGGTTTCATTGAAAAAGGGTTTGAACACAAGAAGTGTAAACTCAAAAGATCTATTTATGGATTAAAATAGTCATCCAGACAGTGGTACTTGAGGTTTCACAAGGCATTAACCTCATATAACTTCCAAATGATAGAGGAAGACCACTGCGTCTACGTTAAGCGGTTTGAGGGTAACTTTGTAATATTATCCCTATACATAGACGATATACTATTAGCCAGAAATAGTCTTGACTCGGTGATAGCTATTAAAGAATGTCTTTTATCAAACTCTGAGATGAAAGACATGGGTGAAGCAGAATACATACTTAGAGTCAAGATTCGAAGGAATCGCTCCAAGAGAATCCTTACTCTTTCACAAGAGAATTATATCAAGAAGATACTTGAGCGATTCAATATGAGTGAATGCAATTCCATGGATATCCCTGTAGCTACTGGAGTGGTCTTAAGTTCTGACATGTGTCCCAAAACTAATTTAGACAAAAACCAAATGGAAAGAGTTCTATATGCCAATGCCGTTGGTAGCCTTATGTATGCAATGATGTATACAAGACCAGATATTTGTTATGCCATGGGGCTAGTTTGCAGATTCCAGTCCAACCCTAGTAAGAAACACTAGAAAGCAGTGAAGAGGATCTTGAGATACTTAAAGGGCACATCTAATTATGCGTTGTGTTATCAAGGAAGCGATCTGCGCCTAGTCGGTTATTCTGATGCTGATGTTGGAGGTGATGAAGAAGAACATGAAGGGAATTGGAAGACACGCAGCGGAAATTAACTTTACAAATTTTTCCATTCCCAACCAGGATCTACCGAATGTGTTTAAGTCAAGGAGAAAGAAGTGTTACCTTCGGTGTTCGAGCTTTGGTCGCGACCTCAGTGTCCACTAGTCGCGACTCCTCGCCTCTGGAACTTTCAGTCGCGACCTCCTCAACTTCTAGTCGCGACCTGTCGCCTCTGGAGTTGTTAGTCGCGACCTACTCTGCTTCTCGTCGCGACCGGATGTCTCTGGAGTTTGTAGTCGCGACCTCGTCAGCTTCAAGTCGCGACCTATCTCCTCTTTTCGGATTTCTGACATTCAGATGCCCGTATGGTCACGACCTCAGTGTCAATAGGTCGCGACCTTGCTTCGTGTCTGGTCGATCGTAAGAAGTCGATAGCTCAGATCAGCTTCCTCTACCGGTATCCACACGAACAGCGTTCCAATCGCGAACGACGTGCTAGCGCCTCTTGTCCCTCTAGGGCTTTCTAGAGATTCCGTCCTCACCGTCTCTATTTCGGCAGTTTCTTATCTGCAAACCTTTTGCACACTCCCTGCCCCCTTTTCTCATGTCTGAATGTGTGTGTAGAGATGTGTAGAACCCTAGCCCCTAATGTCAAATATATAGGAAGCTATCGGGCTTCTAATAGGGCTGGGCTTCAGAATTAATCTTATATTAATTCTGAATTAATACAATATCATATATTGCATAATTTAATAAGAAGCTAATTAAATAAATATGATTTATATTAAATTCGTCCCACAGATTTAATTCACCTATTTATTTAATTTAAAATAAAGATAAGACAGAATTATATTTGATTTATTCTCATAAATCAAATTTGAGATATCTTATTAATTTGAATTTCAAATTCAAATAGATCATATCCATTTAAATTCAAATTCAAAAGTGATAGAGATTTAATTTATCCTTATAAATTAAATCTTACAAATATCTCTTATATTATATATAATATATATATATATATACAAATTTATATATATAAAATATATATCCACCCTAGATTATTCATTGAATCTAGACATCTCTTAGATTCAATGAATCTGGACATCATAGCTCGTATTGGGCTATTTTGTGTGCGACCCTGTAGGCCCATATGAAGTTGGCAGTGGGCCAGTTACTATACTGACCCATAAGTCGTAAGCGGTCTCTAGCAAGGCATTACGACTACCCAAAACATATGAGGATCGATAAACGATATAACCTTTCATACAACCATATCACGTCCCTTTTGTCACATGATATTTCAGTCAAGGATGAGGCATGGAGAACGTCATCCTCCTATTCCTGACCGTTACTTTCTCGATCCCTGAGTAGTCTGAATATAGAAATGGAACTACCCTTCCATTCCAGTATGGCCATACATTTCTTAGACTCACTCATCGAGGGGCCCAGTAATATCTCTCTACGAATGTGAGGGACAAATTCCATCTTGACCATTCACATTCCTCCGCATGAAAAACCACTAAACCCGAACATAGCCTTTATGATCACTCGGTCAAAAGTGACTTTTGACTAGGTCAAAGCTGAGCGTTCGTCATGTAGGAATCCATGATGATCTCAGGTCAAAGGGCATACTGACATGGCTTGTATATGAGAGAAGCTTATGACTTAACCCATGCAGCTCTCTCATAGCGGGTCGATCTAACACCCTGTACTCTTACATGTGCCTATGACTTTAATTTATATCTCTATATATCTTCAAAGTCATACTGGTCTTATTTCATCTCTGCTCCCGTATAGATGACTGACTAGGGACATTTAGGATAAGATCACGAGTTATCCAAGGATGGTCATCACAGTAAACATGCAAATAATGTGATAACATAATTAAGAAATTCATAAATCAACAATGTTCATAAGGTAATGATTGGCCCCTAGGGCACAATCTCCAACAGAACGAAGATATACTTTAGGATACACCTTCTTGCTTAACAATGGAGCCATATGTTGTAGCAGCAAGAAGCAGACGTGCATTGCTTTACACTCTATGGAAGCTGAGTTTGTGGCATGCATTGCAGTAGCGCAAGAGGCTATTTGGCTGAAGAGATTTATCGAACACCTAGGGTTTGGGAACGAGAGTACCAATCCGATGTTGATACCCTGTGACAATACTGCAGCCATAGCCTACACCAAAGACCCTAAGTATCACAGCAAGACCAAACACATTGATATTAAGTATAACTTTGTGAGGGATTATATAGCACAAAAAATTGTAACTGTACAATATATTTCAACCAAGTGTATGGTTGCAGACCCCCTAACTAAGCCAATAGGCAAAGAAACATTTGAGAAACATGTAACAGCCATTGGCATGCAAAAACTATAAAGTAGCAGACTGTATGTAATACTTTTATTTTTCATTAATGATATCATGTCATTTATTAGTACTTATATGTATGAATGAAAGTATACAATGTCTAGTATGTCGTACAGGTTAAAAAGGGTAGCTCTCTCACACGAGCAACCGCCTTTGATGCTAGAGAAGCATTTAAAGATGAGACATATGTTCACCAGTAAAGCAGCAAGAGTTCTGATATGGTAGAGAAGAAATACAATGAATGTCACCTTGTCTTAAATAGTGCAGTAAGTTAAGATGAGATCCATGAGCAAGGATATGAATCAAACTATGGATACCCACATCCATGAAACCTATAGCCAGATGACAAATTCTTCAAAATGGACGTCATATTATGTGCATAGAATTGAAGAGTTTGGATTTAGATACTATGAGTGTCTGGACTTAAGTCTGTACAGTGTGATTGATAGAATCAAAACGATGTACACTCTTATAGGGTAAGAGGAACACCATAACACGTGATTCATACCACATGTGCTAAAGCACCGCAAATGGAAAGCAAGTGAATCAATTCCTGCTTCATTTTTGTGTGAGTTCCAAAAAGGTATCATCCTTTCATTAATGTCCTTTGACTTTGACAGTATTATAGAGGTATATTTTAGCGATTGCTACTTTAGTATATGTCCTATGGTCAAAATTATATATGAACCAAAGGTATTATGCTAGGAAAGCGGTTGATTCATATCAAAATGATATATGGGAGAAAGAAAGATTGCCAGAATATACACATCCATGCTAGTGTCTATGACCGGTCCCTTGTGATATTATTTTGTTAATTTCATAAGTGTGGATACTATGCATAAGTGGAGGCCATCTGAGTTATATCCTGAATCAAGAGGGATTAGATTAGCCATAAGAAAAGTGTATATAGGCCAATCTAGGACATTCAAGGCAATATAACTTATTCTAATCGAGCTGCACTAAAGGGTTGCTTGGTGCTGGTATCTGTAAAAGGGATTTCTAGTACAAACGCCCGGAAGGAGACGTCATGCCTACGCGGTCACGGCAAAACACCTAGTATGAAAGAAGAAAGAAAATGAGATTGGATCCAAGACATCTAATCCACCAAGTGTGAGTGGAAGATGTAAGAAAATGGGCCAATCCACCCATTGTGGATTAAGCCCAGATCCATGAAGAGTAAAGGAGGGAACAGTTGGTTTTTTGAAAGAAGAAAAATCAGGAGTTGGAAGTTATATGGGTATCCCACTCCTCTCATCAGAGACACATCCGGAAAATAGAGGTGGTGTGCAAGGGAGTTCATTTTTGTTTCTGAAGTCTCTCTCTCTCTCTTTGTAGAATCAGATTGTGTCAATTTCGTTTTATCTCCTCATCTGTTCTTTACTTCATTTATCATAGGTGCCTCTCGGTGCTCTTTCTTCTGTGGGTGCATTTGCTGTTTATACGTACCAGAGTCCATACAAGGTGCTCCGGTTACGTGTGGCTATCTCGGTAATAAGAGAAGATCCAAGGTACGCCCTCCTTCACATTTCAATCCTCATCTTTAGCATTTTTAGTACTCGATTTTTTTATTTTTTCCAGTAATCATCTTATATATTTTTAATACTCATATTTTATATTTTTTGTACTAAAAAAAACTCAAAGGCAAGTGTTAAAAACATGAAAGCTAAGTATTGAAAATGAAAAATTATAAATAATTACATCTAAATCTTAGAAAACCCAATCAATGACCCCAATTTGACAAATGCCATATTAATCCTTTTGTACCAAACTGAAATTTAGAAATGTTGTGCTTTCACTATACAACCCTGCAATTAAATAAAGCATTCCACCTCAGTCAGCCCCCACTGATGACTAGTATGACAGCCACCCCATTGATGGTTGGGACATTGAGCCACTGAATCATATTGGTGAAATGGTACAAAATAATATATAAGATAACTATCAAGGGTTGACCATTGACAGTTATTTACAATACTTCTTTAGTTATTATATTCAATTAGCTATTTATTATTATCATTTAATAATTGAAAATACATTTTAGCTAATCCCACACTTGAATAAATTAATGTAAAATGCCCATAAACCCTAAAGTATCTATCTTAGACATACTGTGACCTAAGACAAGGGAATTTTATATTAATATACTCAAGTGTGGGATTAGCTAAAACATGTTGTCAATTGCTAAATGATAATGGTGAATAGCTAATTTATTGTAGTAAATAGTGGAAGAAGTTATGTAAATAACTATTGTTTCGATGGTCAAAATTTGATAGTTATCTTATATATTATTTCCTACCAATTTACTAATATGATTTAATGGCTAAATGGTCATATCATTTTTCTGAGATCCAAGAAGTGGTGGAATCAAATCATATCTTGACCAACTTCGCCTCAAAATATCCCAACCGTTGGGGCTCCAAGCGGCAGCATGGTCATTGGCTGAGTTCATGGTTTTTTTTTTTTTTTTAAATTGAGAGAAAGTACTAAATTTTATTTTGGTACATATGGACTATTATGGCATTTGTGAAATTAGAGTCGCTAATTTGGGTTTTTAAAATTGTAGGGATACATATTTTGAATTTGCTCAATTGAAAATATTTAAGATGAATATTGAAAATGCTAAAGATGACTACTGATAATATTGGAGAAGCTGAGTATTAAGAAAATTAACTTAGAAAAATTTTAATTTCAATAAGAAGGATTATGGTACTTAAAAAATTTTAAAATTTTAGAATACTTCATTATAATCAATATTCTTCTAGGGTTCTTAAATATTAAGTTCTCTAAAGCTTTAATCATGCCAAGGACATAAATACAAAAAATCTAGACAAAACTTAAACCCTTTGGAATTGTCTCTATGCCCAAAACAACCCTACCATACTATAAAGATGGGCCAAGAATCAACCCCAAATAATAGCTTTAGCGCAAAAGCATATTAGAAGAAGAAGAAGACCAATAGGACTTAGTTTCCATAGGCAAACATCAAACTTTTTAGCAATATTTTAAACGTCGTCAATGAGAGTTAGTATAAATAGTAAAGAATTGGCTCGTACCCCACAAGGACGGGAGTTTGATTCTCACTGCCATTATGAGGACTCCTTTAGTAGGCGATCTCGTAAATCCTCTGTAAGTACTCTCTGAGCCCTGGGGTTATACCCTGACCTTAGTAGAGAATTAATGCTAAACCCATCTAATTTTTTTGTATAAAAAAACAATATTTTAGAAGTTAGGACATTAAATATGAAAAACCAATGGGACTTAGGTTTCATGATTCAACTAGTTAAATTGACGATTGAACATAATAATTAAATAAATTCAACAAAAAATAATTATATTTATATATATAAAAAATAAATTTATAATAAGTCTAATTGTTAACATAATAATACCGTGATATACAAATTTTTTTAATAAAATATCGTATGTCTACAAATGACCTAAAAATTTATTTGGATCACTTTTTTTTTACATGCTTTCCAATTTTTTGAATTTTTTCTGTTGGGCCCAAAACCCATTCGGTTATTTAAAAGCTATTTTCAGCTTTCGGTTTGATTACTCAATCATGGGCTGTTTGGTTTTATTTCAAACTATAGTTTAAAAAGGGCTTATGGCCTAAATCTTAGTTTAGAAAAATTTTAAAACAAACAGTCATATTTGTCCATAATTACTTTTGGACAAAACTATGGTTTAAAACCATGGTTTTGAATAAGCTATTGAAACTAACTTTTGGAACAGTAAAAGAGCTTATGGATTATCTAATTACTATTCTACCCCTATTTTTTCTTATACCATCTCTCCTCTCTCCTACTTTTTCTTACACCCTCTCTCCTCTCTCTTACTTTTTCTTACCCTCTCTCTCTTCTTTCCTCTCTACCCTCTCTCTTCTTTCTTCTCTTTTCTCTACCTCTCTCCTCTCTCTTACTTTTAATCAAATCATACATTTTTTGGTAATTTACCAATATAAAAAGTTATTCTAAAAATAACTATCGAAACACTTATTTATTCATAACCACTTTTTTTCATACACTCTTCTCTAAAAGCCATTTTCCATAAGCTGTCCATAAGCTCTTTTTTAAAATCTTATCCAAACAGGCCCAATGGTTCAATTCTGGCCTAACCCTTTTACAAAAATTGTGGTCGTAAATTAAAAATTATTTACTTAAATAAGAATAAGCTAAATTACACAACATTCCCCTAAACTCTACATCTACAAATAAAACTCTTAACATTTAAAACATAATAATGAATCACCATAATTTTTTTTTTATTCCAATAACCTCCAATTCTATATACATTAAACTCTATTTTTATGTAGATATAACCCATATAAACTTTGAATTATATGTATATAACTTCTTAAGGTGTATGATGTAAACAAAACTAATAAAATATAAGTTATCTATATAAATAAAAGAGTTTAGAGAATTTATTATAATGTTTTAAATATGAGAGAAATTTTCTATAAATGACGTAAAGTTTAAGGGAGTTGTGTAAAATTTAACCATAAGAAAATGAATTACTCTAAATAATAAAATTCATTTAAAAATTTTAAATAATAAAATTATTATTGTTTTTTATTCATATTTTATATTTTTTTATATAATTTTTTTAGATGTATCAAATACTTGATATATTACATATTTAAAAGTATCGCAAGGGTGGAGTTTGGTTAAATAACATCCTAATTTTTATTTTTAATATTTAAATAATATTAGGAAGAAATTATTCCATAATAATAAAACTTATTATGTAACTATTTGGGTAAAAAAGGAATTTTACCCAAAATATTATTTATAGGAATTATAAAATGATAATAAAGAGGCAAAAATAAAAATAATATATTATTTAAAAAGGAAAAGAGTTAAAAAGTGAGAGATAGAGAGAAAAATTAGTGAAAAAAATAGAAAGGAAATGGAGGTGAAAGAATGAAAAAAAGAAGAAGAATATATATACAAGGAAAAGGTGAACAGAAGAAGAGGATTTAAAAAAAATTATAACAAGTCATGGGCCCATGCCCATTAAGGTTAAATAAGGTAATAAAAACACACACATCATTTCAGCTACAGTGTCGTGAGAGATCCAAGTGTTACGTGTTTTCTTCTTTCTCCTGCTCCCTGTTCTTCCATTTTTCAGCTTAAGTCTAGGTTAAGCTAAGTCTCGAATTCGAGTTTTAATGTATATAAAAAAAATTATTGAGAGACTCACTCACCATAGCTAGGTATGTGACGCGGGTCAGATCCGGATGTAGTCGGGGCAAAACTCTGGTGAACCGGATGGGCAAAAAAAAATAATTATTTAGGTACTTAAATCTATGTTTTTTTTCGAGTAAACTTCTTTCACGGAAATTATTCTACTAATGTTTAGCTTTCTAATGGTAGTATTTTACTGTAATTAGAGTAAATTTTTGAATTAAAATTTAATATAAACTTTGAATTTTAACAACATGTGGCCATATAAGTGTATAAGTGTAGAGGTGAATTAATAGTTAATTTTTAGTTTAAATTTATTATTTGGTTGCTGTGTTACGGGGCTATTTTATTAGTTTAAATTTATTATATAGTCATATGGCCTCTACTATAATAGTGGTTGACACTTCTATAGACCTAAACCCAAGTGGAAAGTTGGCTCAGACACAAGTAAGGAGTTAGACACCTTTTGAACCAAGACCCAGGTGAGAGGTAAGAGAGGGATCGACTGACTCAATATGTTATGTGAGACCTTGATCGTGTTAAATGACGTCCGGTCCATGTCACGGAGTGATAAGGAGTAGTAAGGATAGTTGTTATTGTGTTGTTTTGATATATCATCTACTCATATTGTGATTTTCCTATTTTGGCACTACTTCACTTACTTATAATTTGTTTCTTCATATGTTTTAAATTAATTGTTGGTTACTAAGAGTTTATGTCTCATCTCGTTGTTATTCAATATTTTTAGATGAGAGGTTTAGTGCTTAGTGACGCAAAGGGAAGGAGCTTGAAGCTTTGGCTTTGGTAGCCTAGTGTATACCCCTGGTTTGTGTATTATTGTGTACTATTGTATATTACTATCTAGGAGCTACCATTTACTTTTGTAAACTATCATTCTGGATTATGCTTGTATCCTAGATTACTATTGATTGGACTAGTGCTATTAGATAATCGAAGGCCATCGAATTGTTGCGTATAACTTTTTGTGGATCCACACTTTGATTAATGATTATGTTATGGTATTACTCAATATCTATGTTGTGTTGATTGTGATAGAGAATTGTTGCAGTGGACTTGTGGGTGGGTGATGTGCCCTTAATGAATTTTGTGCCCTGAGTCCCAATGTGTGCTATTGTAGTGGACTTATAGGTAGATTTAATAACCTTAATAATCTCTGTGCTCTAAGTCCCGATGATGATATATTGTAGTGGATTTATGGACTACACTTTGAGCCTCTTTATTTACTACGCCCTAAATCCCAATGTGTTGTTGTGATTGAATGTGATATGTTATGTGAGAAACTTTTATATCTATGGCAGCATTTAAGGGTTCAATTTCCTAGACAACACTCTAGATTCATGCTTAGAAATGACACTAGTTTTACTTATGATTGTGGGCTTCATCCTCATTGTAACCCAAATTATTTGGGTAGGATGTGGTTCAAGTCGATCTTTAACCCATCTCAATTTGAACTGGGCATAGGTAGAAGGGAAATTCCTATTTTAATTCAACTGAAATGCTAAATTTTAAATTTAGACTTGCACTTTTTTACAAATTCCTAATCAGTCTAAGAGGTCTTATTAGGGATTTTTTAATATTATTAAATGACCATATTGCCGTTTAAAGTTGCCTCTTTCTTCCCCACCAATTACAACTTGAGAGCTACTTCCTGTGATATTGTCAGCAAATTGAGCAAGGTTTGTGGGCAATTATCGATAGCAAAATACATCTTATAATCGATAAATACTATTTGGGGAGCAATATGTCAGTTAGCGGTCTATGGGAGAGATGGGAACCATACAGTGGCGGCTACACTTAGAACGACGCTATTTGGTTGTTAGAAGCACTAATGCTTGTGCAAGAATTGGCCACCATCCTTTGTGCAAGTTTGATCATGCTCCTCTTGCATTTTAGGGACGGAATCACTAAAATTTTTAAACAACACATTGTTCATAGTAAAGTGATCGAGAAACCTTAAACATCACATATAAGATTCCTGCTCCAAATGCCAAGCCACTGTCAATAAGATTTCGGTAAAGACAATGAGTTGGCGTTTTATCTTCAATCTCTACTTGTTCAACTCAAGTCACCTGTTTGAGTAGCTTTTAAGACCGTAAGTTAATTAATAGAGATCGACTATTCTAGGTATCAAAAATCAAAGTAGACTTATAAATTTGAGTCGAATTGGAGAAGATAAGATCATCCTTAGAATACCCATTAGGCATATTCTGGATCAAGCAACTAGAATTAGAAGGGAATCGATGAGACCGAAACTAGGGAGCAAATTGGTTATCTTGAGGAAAACCATAGGAAACACCAACAATTGCCCATAAACTAACCTTGCTCAATTTGCTGACAATATTGAGGAAGTATAACTCTCGAGTTGGAACCAATGGTAAAAAAGAGCTGGTTTTGAGAGGTAAGGTGATCAATTAATAACATTCAGAAAAAATTGTAATAAGGCCTCTTCACTTGGTTAAAAATTTGTTAAAAGTATAAGTCTAAATTTATATTTTAGTATTTTAGTTATATTTAAGAAGGGTTTCCATAGGCCTAATTAGTTTTTTTTTAATATTTTAAAAAAAGATCAGCCTAATATTGATTTTTTTAAAGAAAAGTGTGATTTTATTTTTTAAGTATTATTTTTTATTCTATAAAAAAGTAGGGAGAATTGCATCTCATCCCGTGGAAGAATCAAATTGTAGATAAGTTCTGAGAAATAGCATAATAAATATGAAGTCTCGTAAGATTTGGGATTAATTTTTTTTAATTTTAAAAAGATATAATTGTCCCTCTAAAACACCTTCTCCCAGAGTCCCCAAATTTGCAATCTGGCCAAAGCCACATTTTATCTATAATCTGCTCTCTCTCTCTCTCTACTCGTTCCACCATCTCAATCTCTTCTCTATCTCTCCCTGCCTCTCTGCAATTTTTTTGATCAGATTCTCTTATTACCGTATCCTCAATGTTGGGCCCTCCTTCTCTCTCACGGCTCGCTCTTACCCATTCCCAGCTTTGCTTTATTTTAATATGTAAGACATAATTTCCCATTGTTAAATAATTTCCCATTGTTAATTTCTCTATCTTTACTTTGAAGCTCGTTCATCCCTCTGAAGGCACCGATGTGTCCCTAATTTAGTAAATTTTGTTGTTCAGAGGGATTCATAGCTTTTTGGCTATGGTCATGGATTTTTTTCCTAGGTTAACGTTATGAATTTATGCTTTGGGTCCTTCCTAATTTGGTTTTCAAGACATATGATTGTATTGATGATAATAGTTGAAATTGTTAATTCTACGAGATGGAATTCGAACGATTTTCTCTTCCTGGTATGTTACATTTTCTATACCTATGTAATTATTGGGTTTATTTGTTCAAACTAGGATTTTATTTTCTTGTGGCAACTGATACCCCTTTTTCCTTTTCTGATCCCATTAATGGCTTTATTAACCATAAGATGAAAATTTCCCTGTAAAATCTCATGGTTTTTATTTCCAATTGTATACTTGGGAATGGTAGATAAGTTGCCAATGGTAATTAATTTTCTGGCCTCTTACTGCTTAAGTACTTTAGGAGGCATTGATTTTGAAATGAGATCAGTAACTGGTTGATTGAGGAACACTTTGTTGTGTTGCCAATTGAACTCGATTAGTATCCAACTGTACCCCATGCCCATATTGCTTCTCAAATGCTTTACATAGTATATCTCTCTTACTCTCATCACTTCAATCAGTTGCTGCAAAATATCATTTCTTGTTGCTTCATACTTCACCTTTAGTTGTAATTTTTAGTAATTATGACAGTAACTTTTAAATTTTGGTTACATTCACTTCTCAATAACCTTGAATCAGAACTAAGAAAAAACTTCCCCGGATAGCTAATCCCTTTGAACCATTATTCTCTAATGTCTAACACTGTTCATCCTTCCTTTATTTATTGGCTATCTTATTTAGTTTTAAATTTAAAGCAGAAAAAGGGACATCATTAGGTAGTTAATTGTTATTTGGTGTTCCAATTAATTGTCCTTTCTTTGGAAGGCAATTTCTATTTTTGAGGGATTTTGTTACTTTGTTCTGCTTTTGAATGTTCTCTACTTTCTGATATGGGGATTTCTTATGCTCCACGATTTATTCTTTCATCTTTTCCAAATGTAATTCATTTTATCATAAAAAAATTTAAAATTGGAAACAAAACTAGTGGAACACACATTCCATGCCTAGATGGGAACTTTGACAGACGAGTGGGTAGAGAACTTTGGTAGCTAGAAATTTGGGGCAAGTATCTTTTGCCTATAATAAGTACATGAAAATTTTTGAAATGTGGTGAAGTTGATGGTTTTTGCAGGTTAAGAAGATGGAAAGACTAAAACCAGTAAAAAAGGACCAAGGAGCTCAAACTTTCCTGGGTATGCATTGTGTGCATGGTGATAAAGTGTTGTACGACTCTCAAGCTACAACCAAAGCAAGAGGCAAAGATAGATGTGCAGATAATATAAGATTGGAAAATAGAGATTCCTAACTTGTTGATAGCCTTCTTTGTAACTAGGAACTACATTTTCTTTTGTAACTTAATTACTTGACAAGCTAGTGTACATAGCTTTTTTGTATAGAAAATGGTATTGACAATGATATATTTTGTTTTGTTATTAAAAAATTGGTTGAGAATAAAAGGATAACTATGTCATATAATTTTGTTATTATCCAATTATTATAGATAAGTTAGCACCATGACAATGACAAGTCAGGTGCCAGTAATGATAACAAACCATTTGATTTACATTTTGCTCGTTAGCTAATTTACAATACCTTAGTGAAAGAATATCAACTTGGGCGCTTTTATTCACAGCTAATTGACAAATGATTTGCATGATTTTAAATAATTACAACTCCGTAGGAAAAAAATTACAACTCCAGCCAGAAGAAATGACAATTCCCTTAGAAAAAAAAAATAACTGGAGGTATTGGTTCCCAAATTGATGGGAAAAAATATGCCGAAGTTGTTATTCCTTCACTACCGAGTTGTTATTTCTTAGTGGTGGAATTGTTACTTTTCTACCCAGATAGTAATTTTTTGGTTCATTCTTAGAAAAATTGTGCCCAAGTTGTTATCTTTTCACGACGGAGTTGTTGTTTTCTAGTGGTGGAGTTGTTGTCTGGGTTCATTCCTCGGAAAAAATGTGCACAACTTATTATTCTTTCAAGGCGGAGTTGTTATTTTCTAGTGGTAGAATTGTTATTTTTCCACTCATAGTGAGGTCTATTTGGTTCATTCCTGGGGAAAAAATGTGTCCAAGTTGTTATTTTTTCACGACAGAGTTATTATTTTCTAGTGGTAGAGTTGTTATTTTTCCACCTAGACTAAGATCTATTTTGTTTTTTCTAGGTCTTGAGAAGGCGTGCCCAGTGCACTTTGGGTCACCCAAATTGATGAAAAAAAATGTGCCTAAATTGTCATTCCTTTATCATGGAGTTGTCATTCATTCTTTGTGGAGTTATTATTTTCTTTTCCACAGTCATGTTTTTTTTTGTTCATTCTAGGTGTTGGGAACTAATACGCCAAGTTGTTATTTTTTTCCTGAGGGAGTTGTCATTTCTTCTTGCTGGGGTTATTATTTTTTTCCCTACAAAGTTGTAATTGTTTGAAATCATGTAAATCATTTGTTAATTAACTATGAACAAAAGTGCCAAAGTTGTTATCCCTTCACTAGGGCGTTGTCATTTATTCTTGTTAGAGTTGTTATTTTTTCACCCAAGAAGTATTAATTTGAAGTCAAATTCCCTATGAAAATAAGCAATTCAATGTCACACAAGATCAATTAGCTAACGAACAATATACAAATGTTAAATTACTTTAAATTCTTTGATTACATGAGTTGTCGCTAATTGTGAACTTGGTGACTAAGTACCAAATTCTTAATTACATACTAGTAGTCACTAATTGTCCATCTTCCTCTTCACCTTCATGTCCGCCTTCTATCTTCACCTTCCTCTTAGTTCAAAAACCAAAAAAAGAAGAGAATGTTTTCAAACAATTTATCAATCCTACAGGAAATGACAAGTTACTATTTTAGTAATGACAATTTAATATAACTGATATGACAACTTATATTGTAATATTAGATAGCAGAGAATGTTTTCCCCTCATGCCACTCCTCAATGATTTGGGGACACAAACATGTGGCAATTGCATTATCTGACACCATATGGCGAGCTATGCACACTCAACACACACACCATTTCCTTTGATACAAACATAATGACAATTTGGGAGCAGAAAAACTCAATGTTAACTGCAGTAGTAACAATAACCAAAGCAAATGATCCAACTTCTTCCCATGTAAAGGTAACACTAAACCAAACTAAACTCCTAATTTCAGTATAAGATCCTATAGCTCAAGTCCGATTCTTCTGCCAATATAATATTCATGGTGTCAATACACAAGTTAGTTTAGGATAACGTTTTCACAAAAAAAAAATCTACAATGATATAATCTCCCAGAATAACAATAGTGGAAGCTGTAAATTTAATTAATTTGCAATAGTCAAAATGATTAAGAACAATTAATCAAGCACGCTGTCTAACTTTCGTGACCTGAATAGTAATTAATATTTACAACGAAACTGCTATGGATTCTGCACATTCACGATGACAAGCTTAAAGAATGACTTTCAGTGGCAGTTGGTTCCTGAACACACATCTCATATTATAACTGCACAAGTATAATCAAAGTGTAGGAAACTGTAACCAAAACATAACACTCAGAAGTAATAATATCTGCTTCAGCATAAAAATCATAAACTTCTGTTACATGTTCATGTTTTCAATTGTTGCAAACCTGACAAGGGCCACAGCTTAAAATTAGTATAGAGACAACTACCTATTTTTGTATCTCATTCACTGTTCTGTTAGGTGATGTCATAATTTGTTTGGAAAATTTCTTAGCATAACTATTCTAATACTTCTTTCCAATTTTCATTAATCTTTATAACTACTGTTGAGAAATGGGCTAGTCCACCCATGATGGATTAGGCCCAGATCCATATATGAGATAATAGAGGGAGCAATTTATTTTTAAAAGGAGAAAAATAAGAGATTTTGGAGTTATGGAAATCTCACTTCCCTACCCATGCACTTTTTCCGGACGTGAATAAGGCAGCAAAGAGAGTAGTTGTTTTAATCATTCAGTGAACTGCAGTCTTGCTCTCTCGTGTGGGTTATAGATTGGCTCTCCTCTGCTCCTCTCCTCTTGCGTCTGACTCTCTACTTTTCTTCCTTCTTCGGTGAGTTTGCTGTGTAAACATACCAGAGTCCAAATAAGGTGCTCCGGTTGTATGTGGGTATCTCAGTGGACAAGACTTGATCCAAGGTACGCCCGAAAACTTACAGTGGTATAAGAGCAAGGTTATATGCTTCCGCATGCTTCTCTATGATTTTTTTGTTTTCTGCATATGCACTATTCCGTTGCTTATTTCTGTTTTAAATTGTTTATTTAGTGATAATATGCATAGAGCATGCTTTTAAACCATAAATAGAAGCAAATTCAACGTCAACCGTGTCAAAGCTTCTTCATTTCAAAATTAGGCAATTAGAAAACAACTTTTTTTAGGCCTTGAAATTAGTCCCATTGCGTAGAGAACGAAAAAAATGAAGAAAACGACGCCAATAATGTCAAAATCGGACGTCAAACGGAAGAATTACGACCAAAAAACGCTTCAGGTTCGTTGGACCTGACCCATTTTCCAGTCTGGTCTGTACGACGCGGCTGGAGGTCAGGGATGATCAAAATGCATCATTTTGAGATGCCAGCAACAAAAAAAAATTGTTGTGCTGCTGTGTTGTGGACTGGGCTGGCGTAGCCTAGTCCAGCAAGCCTTAAAAAAAATTGGGCTACGACTGGGCCAAGCCCATTACAAAAACAATCTCTTTCTGATTTGGTAGTAGGGGTCAGGTTGGGTTGGATCTACAGATCCAACCCGGACCCACAAAAAAATATTATTTTGTTTGGAGTAAAAAAAAATTTGAATTAAAAAAAAAAGAGAAAAATCTGGTGACTGACACGTGGCATTGGCCACATGGCAGCACCAGACTGGCGCGTGTATTGTGGCTGAGAGTGAGCTTTATTCAATTTTTTTATTTTTTCTGAATTTTTTCTTCTTGGGGCGTGTGAGAGAGCTTGAAATCTCCGTTTGAGGTGCAGTTTGTTCTTAAAAATCCCTAAAATCAAGATCTTTGTTTTGGGATATAATTTACCAAATTTGGAGGGAAATTTTAGACCTATTTGTGAATATTCAGTGAATTTTTTTTAGTGTTTAAAAATTCTAAAAAATTATGATAGTTAATATTTTTTATTATTTAGGTGAAAATGACTTCATTTAACACTGAATCTCTGTGATATAGCTTATATGATAACATCTCATTCCTGGATGATGTCAATAACCCAGAGGAGAACCTTCAAGAGGACCCCGAAGGGGAACCTGAAAAAGATCCAGAACAAGAACTTGATGAACTTTCTAAAGAAAACCTAGAGGAGTTGGTGGAGGAAGTTCCACAAGAGGAACCAAAAGTAATGTATGTTTCGGACCAAGGTCAGAAATTTTATTCCCCATCGAACCCCTTCCTGAGAAAATTTCATGGTTTCTTCAGACTCAAACTCTAAGACGATGCCTACTCTTCACGATGAATCTCCAGTTGAGGACGGAGAGGAAGTGAACTAACCTCTTGCCCTTACTTTGGCCATGAGCATAGCTAAAAGAGACACAACCAAACTAACAAATATGAAAGGCATTAATGGTGTGATTGGCGACTACATTGAATTCATGACAGATAAGAAGAATACTGCATTCTACCTAAAAGTCATAATGGACATAAGAGCAACTAGGGTTAGAGGCAAGCCTAGACAAGGACGCATAAGTAAAACGTATTGATTTAAAATAATAGAATTTGTATCTAACCTCATCAAGCCGCCTCGTAAGCTTAAGAAGCTAAGAAAAGCAATGTTAGAATACTATAAAACTCATATCAAATAATATATATTTGTATTTGATTTCTACTGCTTCGCTTTGTTAATGACATGTTTTAATTACTCTTTCTTTGTAGTGACTTGCCGTTTATTACATGCTTTATATGTAAGAGAAACATGTTTCATTTCATTTCTTTATCTTAGTTATAATTCATATATACTTTTTATAAGTGAAAACCTTTTAGATAATGAGTCTTCTAAAAGCAAAACTTGATAAGAATAGTGCTTATATTAATTTTGATAGAAAGTGATGGCATTGCTAGTGCCTATTTGATAGAAGGTACAAACGTATTCTCCTGATCATAGGTCTAGTGATGTTATTAGTAAATTCACTTAAATATTCTATGGTTCAATAAATTAATGTGAGATAGGTTTGTCACATAACCGATATTGAACAATGGCATCAAAGAACATTATTGCTGAATTAAACAAAGGGGAAAAACTCAACAGGGACAACTAGGATATTTGGCACTAAAAGGTCCAATATATTCTAGAAGAATAGGATGCAATTGAGCCATTAACAATGGCAATAGTAGAGCCTGAGGTTGGAAATACAGTCTAGCATAGGAGAGACCAAGAGGCATACCTATCCTGGAAAAAGAAGAATAGCATAGCAAGAATCACACTGCTAAGTGTAATGGCTGATTATTTGATGTGTGAGTTTGAGACACACAAAACGGCATAAGCTATGTGGATTACATTAAAGAATAAGTTTGGTGGAGTCTCCACGACTAAGCTTAGAAGGTTGACGATTAAATTTGATACCTATAAACTAAAACCAAATAATCCTATGAGGCAATATCTAAGAGAGATGTCCAATATGATTTATGAACTGAGGGAGGCTGGACATAATCTATCTTATGAGCAGCAAGTGTAGGTTGTCATCAGGTTGCTCCCTGCCAGTTGGGAGCACATGAAAGTTAATCTGACCCATAATGAAAATATCATCACTTTCAATGATGTAGCTAAGCATTTGGAGCTACAGGATGAATGTCTGGAAGCTTATAAGGCCACTGGACAAGCCTATCTGACCGAAGGTGCTGGTCCTTCCCAATCAAAGTCTGAATTCAAAAAAGGCAAGAAATTTCAGAAAAATGGGAAGAAAGGCGGTCCTCCACCCAAGAAAGGCAAGCAACAATATAAGAAGGAGGGAAAGAAAGGCGGTAAGAAAAAGCTAGACCTAAAGAAGGTCAAATGCTTTGCCTACCACAATATGGGACATTTCGCACGTGACTTTTCTAAATAGACCGAAAGCGGAAAGGTAACAGTAAATTATGTGAATTCACATGTCTCATTTGTTTCTAATACTATTTTTCTGACAGAACTTGTTTCTTTTTCTTAGATTATTGACTTAGACTCCACAAACCACGTAAGTCGAGATCAAGGATCTTTCGTGGAATACTATCGATTGTTGTTTCAAAGCAAATGGCTTTACATTGGTAATAATGCAAGGATCGATGTTCGAGGCATTGGCACCTACAAACTTATTTTGCGTGGTGGAAAGAGATGGAATTTAATTTCTATAATTTCTTATTAGACTTTGGGTTCAATATAAACTTTCATGGTAAAATTGTAGACATTTATAGCAACTCAATATTTTATGGTTCAGCTTTCCAATTTCAAAAGTTTTTTATTTTGGATCTTGCCGGTGATTTTAATGCTCATGATTATTTTGCTCTTACTTCGAATAATCCTAATATGAATATATGGCATGCTAGACTAGGACATATTAATCAAAATAGAATAATTAAACTGGAAAAAGAAGGCTTGTTAGGGGTAATCCCTAACATGGATATGTCATTATGTGAAAGTTCTCTAGCTAGTAAGGCTACTAGAAAACTATTCGGTAAGGGAACACGAGCCAAAAATCTGTTGCAATTAATCTATTCCGATATTTGTGGTCCAATGAGTGTGAGGGCAAGACACGGAGCTTGGTATTTTATTACCTTTATTGATGATTTTTCATGATATGATCATGTCTATTTGATTTCAAATAAGTCCAAGACACTATAGTGCTTTAGACGATATATAAATGAAGTAGAAAATCAGATGGACAATAAAATCAAGGCATTACGCACTGATCGAGGTAGTGAATACCTTTTGGATCAATTCAAACAGCTCTGTGAAAAAAAAGGGATTATTAGGCAGCTAACTATCTCTGGCACACCTCAACAGAATGGGGTCGCCGAAAGAAGAAATATAACTCTTCTATTCATGGTTAGATCTATGATGGCTCAGGCAAACCTTTTAATTTCATATTTGGGTGATGCTTTATTGACGACAACCTTCATACTTAATTGTGTGCCCTCCAAGTTAGTCGCTTCCACACCCTACGAGTTATGGACTAAACGCCAACCAGATCTAAGTATCCTTAGACTTTGGGGTTCGGCAGCCTATATCCATGATAGTTATCATAGACATAGGAAACTGGGTCTTAGAGAGAAGAAATATATTTTCATAAGGTACTCTGAATCCTCAAAAGAATATGTATTCATAAGTGAAATTGAAGATGGGACAGTGACTGAAACATAATCAAGAGATGTTGTATTCATTGAAATAGAATTTCCCAGTGGGGGAGATATTGACAGCACTGTATCTCTTTATGAGACTCAGAAATAGGACAATGTCGAACAAATTTATAGACCAGAATCATCTAGGTAGGGGTGGATACAGGCTAGGGCAGGCCAGGCTTTGGCCTTAACAAGCCAAGCTTGTTAAGTGACAATCTAGCCTGAGCCTGGTATGTAGCCTGTTATAGGCTAATTTTCTCGCTGAAGCCTGGCCCGTAAATATACCTAGCCTGGTCTGAAGCCTGTTAAAAGAGCCTATTTTATAATTATACTACAAGCCTTCATAACAAGCCTTTGTAACAGGCCCCATAAGAGGCCTTCGTAACAGGCCTCACAATAGGCCTTCGTAACAGGCCGTCTAACAAGTCGGAACACTGCTGTCTCAGGACCTGCGAATTTCTCTCTTAATTTCTTATACACAAGCTGAACATGCCAAACAATATTTATTATTAAATAATAAATCATTATACAACAAGAAATGAACAAATCCTTATATCTCTATTACATCTTTCCTGCCTGAAATTCGACAGTATAACTACTATACTTCATCTTTAAAAATAACTGTACTGATTCGGTAATTCTCATGAGAACTACCATTCTACGTAAGTACCCAGGAAAGACTGGATGAACCGACTAGGTCCACTCACTTCCAGACTCCTTAAACAGTACCTACGTACACAGTACTCATCATATCTTATCTTCATTATGGACATTCTGCCATAATAACGGCGTCGTTAAGCATTCTCAAAATTCACTTTGACGTAACATCTCTGAAATGGGTTATACATAGGGGATGAGATTCGGGAGAATCTCAGTAGTAACAACCATAACAATATATGTAATGCAGTGTGATAGTGCCTGCTTGTGGTTGTGTACAGATAAGTATGATGCATGCTTCTATACTTAATAATAACATATGATCATAGCATTATGTAATAAAGCATCAGTCATAACATATAAAACAACAATCCAACCAAACAATAGCATATCAAATCACAAAGCCATTACATAAAAGCTAAGATTAGCTACTACCTCACTAGCTTAGCAGAACTCTAATATCTCTATACTGCTTCCTGCTCCGCCAGAACTTCCTTCTTTCTTTCTTTCTTCCTCTCACTTTCTCTCTCTAGAACTCACTTCTCTCTCTATTTTCTTGCCTTGAGCCGGGAATGGAATGGCAAGGGGGTGGGTTATTTATACTTGAGGCAAGGTGAAATGGATGGCTCAGATTGATTCACGATGAACGACTCAGCCTGCTTCCTCAAGAAACTTCGCCTGCATCATCGTGATGACATCATCCTCCATAATGACTCATCAATCATGACATCATCAAGGGACACCTCACATGCTAGGTGGCATAATGGTGGGGCCCACGGGACACCTCACCAGCTGACTCAGCGCTTCCAGAGAATTCCAGAGTTTTATCCCAGAATAAACGGCTGAGATCGTGCCACGTGTCCTTAGCTTTTCTTTTTCCTCTAGATTAGAGCCATGTGGCATCTTGATGGGTCCCATGAGGACACCTTTCACGCCACCTCATGGCTTCCAGATAAGTTCAAAGCTTTATCTGATCAATTCCCCGGTTATCACGTCAACCGAGTAACTTTACTTTATTGAAAAGTCACTAAAATATTATTTTAATGCCACTTTAACTCACATAACCATTGGGCCACGTTTTTGGGCTCTTTATATGTCATCTTGGGTTTCTGATCCAGCCCAAGTACTCTGATGGCTCAATTCCCAAGAACCATCCCTTGGTAAATTACCAAAATGCCCTTGGTTCCTCTTTTATTTACTTTAATGAATCTAGGGACATTATTGTCTTTTCATATCTTACCAGAGTATTCTCTGACCCTGGTCAACTATCAGATAACCTTTCTTGACTGTCTATCCTTAGAAATACTATATGGCTTCTGGCCACAGTCCGATCATATCTATTCGGACTGCTTTTCCTTTACCGATTATAAATGTAAATTCTCATCTTCAGGAATTTTTACAGAAAAATCGGGACCTCAAATCAAAATTTTGTGTTGCATCATTCAACCCGAAATTCTTTTCTCTATCTCCCAGTATTTTCAGATATTACATCCGGACCGGGCTATTTTGGCTTAAAAGTACGCTTGCGCGCAGTTTTCAAAATGACCATTTTACCCTTAGTCATTTTTCTAATTCTTACATACTCATAGGGACCTCATATGCATATTTCACAGTTCAGTGAAATGATCAGCATAATTTTCTCTATTTTATGGTAAAATATGGTACTCATCGGCTACTAGCCCGATCTTTCCCATAATTACGATTATGCCCCTATATCCTCTTTCTGACCTCTTTACTTATCTTCTTATCCTTCATCTTAATTTCTCAAAATTCTCTTTCAACAACTCATCCCCTGAACTCTTCGGGAGTCATTATTAATTGAAAGGCTCGACAACTCGCCCATATCAGGTTATCTTACTCAGGAGCCAGCCCATATCTAGCTACCTACAGAATTCCTAGGCTTAAGACTTAGGATATTCCTTACATTCCTCTTTTTGAACCTAGGTGAACTGTCCTTATTTTGTAGGTTAAAGACTTAACTCATCTTTAAATCTTGAGGGACTTAGCTCATTCCTCGGATTCCTACAAAATATAGGTAAGTGATCTGCCCATATCAGATTACTATCCTGGGACTACGGGTTTAGCAGTCTGCCCATATCAGACTACCTCACAGTTCTCCCAGACCCAAAAATCGAGATGTTACATGTGACAAGGTGAAAGTCTGAGTATCTCAGAAATGAATGACTTTACAAGGATAATTTATACTTATAGCAACTAACAAATGCACTCACACAAATATGTTAATTAAATCAAGGCGTTGGGAAATTGAAGGAAAAGTTACTTAAATCTACAGCCTTTTTCTTTTCTCTCTCTATTTATGTAGTCTTTACTGCTTTTTTTGTGTGTTGAAGATGGATTTGGTTTTACAGATAGGACAAGAACCTCACCGTTCTAGAAACCTTGTTTAGCGCTAATGTTTTGAGGCAATTTCTTCATTTGCGAAAGTAGTAAATTATTCCGCAGAACCAAACTCAGAAAAACACTAGAACACCAGCACCAACATTCATGGCAACAAAATTACAACAGAATCACAACACTGAAGTAAATGAAGAGGATTGAAGAACATTAAAATAGTGAAGGAAGAAGAGAATGAGCGACAAACTGGTGAAGTTTAAAGTCTGAAGGTACGCGATCTGAAGGTTAAGCAAGCCTTAGGAGATGAGAAGCCAGACTCCAGTCGGTGAACTGTCAGTGCCACACAAGCCGCAAGTCGTGAGAAGGTTTGACCGTCAGTGCCGCAAGCCACAAGCCACAAGTCGTTGAACTCTGAACTCCTCTGAACTAAGGTGCCACAAGCCGTAGGAGGTTTGAATCCTGCAACCGCAAGCTATAAATGCAATGAAGGGGTAGAGAGGGAATTAGGGTAGAGATTTAGGAATTAGGGTTAGCATATCTGATTCTATGAGAATAAAATTAAAAGTTAAGAATAAAATTTATAATAAGAAGCTTTAGTCTAGTGGTCTAATTATTGAATATTGTCAAATAGGTTAGAGGTTCGACACTCACCTATTACATTATCATACCATATTTATTTTAAATAACAGGTTCAGGCCGTCTAACAGGCTTGATAGGCTTCTTACAGAGCCTGAGCCTGGCCTGTTAAATAAAACAGGCTTCTATACTGGTTTAAACCTGAGTATTTTTTAAAACAGGCCAGGCCACCTGGCCAATTTTCACCCCTACCTCTAGGTATGTCAATCTGAGTGGGAGCTAAGAACGACCAACACAAAGATCGAGACAAATAAGGAAAGACAAGCAAGTTGCTCCGATAAGAAGGAGTAACAGGGAGAGTGTTCCAAAGAGACGCTTCCAAATAGAAGGCGAATCATTCTTAGTTACTCCAGAAGGGGATGTGAACCCCTTACTATTTATGAGGCCTTGGTAGGTCCTGCTAAGGAGGAATGGAAGAAAGCAATGAAGAGAAAATGGACTCAATGATTAGAAACCAAGTTTGGGAATTGGTTGATCTGCCAAAAAGGCATAAAGCCATTGGGAACAAGTAGGTTCTCAAAATCAAGAGAAAGGTGGATGGATCAATTGATAAATTTAAAGCTTAATTGGTTGCAAAGGGATATACACAACAGGAAGGTATAGATTATGAAGATACTTTTTTCGCCTGTTGTGTGCTTCAATTTTATAAGACTTATTCTGGTAATAGTAAACAGTTTAAACCTGGAATTACAACAGATAGATGTAAAAACCACATTCCTGAATGGTGATATGGATGAAGAAATCTATATGGAACAATTAATAGGTTTCATTGAAAAAGGGTTTGAACACAAGAAGTGTAAACTCAAAAGATCCATTTATGGATTAAAACAGTCATCCAGACAGTGGTACTTGAGGTTTCACAAGGTAATAACCTCATATAACTTCCAAATGATAGAGGAAGACTACTGTATCTACGTTAAGCAGTTTAAGGGTAACTTTGTAATATTATCCTTATAAGTAGACGACATGCTCTTAGCCAGAAATAGTCTTGACTCGGTGATTGCTAAATGGCTTTCATCAAATTTCAAGATAAAAGATATAGGTGAAGCAGAATGTATACTTGGAGTCAAGATTCGAAGGAATTGCTCCAAGATAATCCTCACTCTTTCACAAGAGAATTATATCAAGAAGATACTTGAGCGATTCAATATGAGTGACTACAATCCTATGGATATCCCTGTAGCCACTAGGGTGGCATTGAGTTTTGACATGTGTCCCAAAACTGAATTAGACAAAAAGCAAATGGAAAGAATTCTATATGACAGTGTCGTTGGTACCCTGATATATGCAATGATATGTACAAGACAAGATATTTGTTTCACCGTGGGGCTGGTTAGTAGATTCTAGTCCAACCCAGGGAGAAACACTGGAAAGCAGTGAAGAGGATCTTGAGATACTTAAAGGGCACAGTTGACTATGCGTTGTGTTATCAGGGAAGTGATTTGCGCCTAGTCGGATATTCTGATGTGATGTAGGCGTTGATGAAGAAGAACGAAGATCGACTTCAGGATATACCTTCTTACTTAACAACGGCACCATATGTTAGAATAGCAAGAAGCAAACGTGCATTGCTTTACACTCTATGGAAGCTGAGTTAGTGGCATGAACTGCAGTAGCACAAGAGGCTATTTGGCTGAAGAGATTTATCGAACACCTAGGATTTGGGAACGAAAGTACCAATCCGGTGTTGATACACTGTGACAATATTGCAGCCATAGGCACCAAAGACCCTAAATATCACAGTAAGACCAAACACATTGATATTAAGTATAACTTTGTGAGAGATTATATAGCACAAAAAATTGTAACTGTACAATACATTTCAACCAAATGTATGTTTGCAGACCCTCTGACTAAGCCAATAGGCAAAGAAACATTTAAGAAACATGTAAAAGCCATTGGCATGCGAAAAATATAAAGTTGTAGACTGTATGTAATATTTTTGTTTTCATTAATGATATTATGTCATTTATTATTACTTATATGTCTGAATGAAAGTATATAATGTCTAGTATGTCATACAGGTTGAAAATGTTAGCTCTCTCACACTAGCAACAGCCTTTGATACTAGAGAAGTATTCAAAGATGAGACATGTATTCACCAATAAAGCAGCAAGAGTGCTGATATGGTAGAGAAGAAACACAATAAATTTTTCCTTGGCTTAAAGAGTTCAGTAAGTCGAGATGAGATCTGTGAGTATAGATATGGATCAAGCTATGGATATCCACATCCATGAAACCTGTAGCTAGATAACAAATTCTTCAAAATCGACGTCATATTATGTAAACAGAATTGAAGAGTTTGGATTTAGATACTATGAGTATATGGATTTAAGTCTGTACGGTGTGATTGATAGAATCAAAACGACGTACACTATTACAAGATAAGAGGAACACCGTAACATGTGATTCATACCACATGTGCTAAAGAACTGCAAATGGAAAGCAAGTGAATAAATCCCTGCTTCATTGTTGTGTGAGTTCCAGAAAGGTATCATCCTTTCATTAATGTCATTTGACTCCGACAGTATTATGGAAGTATGTTTCAGCGATTACTACTTTAGTATATGTCCTATGGTCAAATTATATATGAACCAAATGTATTATACTAGGAAAGCGGTTGATTCATATCAAAATGATATATGGGCGAAAGAAAGATTGCTAGAATATACACATCCATGCTGGTGTCTGTGACCGGTCCCTTGTGATATTATTTTGTTAATTTTATAAGTGTGGATACTATGCATAAGTGGAGGCTATCTGAGTTATATGCCAACTCAAGAGGGATTAGATTAGCTATAAGAAAAGTGTATATGGGTAAATCTAGGACATTCAGGGCACTATAACTTATTATGATCGAGCTGCATTAAAGGGTTGCTTTGTGTTGGTCTTTGTAAAAGGGAATTATAGTACAAATGCCCAAAAGGAGACGTCATGCCTATGCAATCACAGCAAAACACCTAGTATGAAAGAAGTAAGAGAATGAGATTGGAGGTATTATCTAATCCACCAAGTGTGAGTGAAAGATATTAGGAAATGGGTTAGTCTACCCATGGTGGATTAGGCCTAAATCCATATATAAGATAATAGAGGGAGTGATTTATTTTTGAAAGGAGAAAAATAAGGGATTTGAGAGTTATGGAAATCCCACTTCCCCACCCATGCACTTTTTTCGAACGTGAATAAGGTAGCAAAGAGAGTGGTTGTTTTAATCATTCGGGGAATTGTAGTCTTGCTCTCTCGTGTAGGTTACATATTGGCTCTCCTCTGCTCCTCTCCTCTTGTGTCTGACTCTCTGCTTTCCTTCCTTCTTCAGTGAGTTTGCTGTGTAAACGTATCAGAGTCCAAATAAGGTGCTCCGATTACGTGTAAGTATCTTAGTGGACAAGAGGTGATCAAAGGTACGCCCGAAAACTTACAACTACAAACATAACTACAAACTCTCTTAGGTTAAAACCCTTAAAATTTCAGAAATTATAACTCAAAAGTAATGGAGAAAATAAGAATATGAAGAAACTAAACGAAAGAACCAATTTTGTTAACAAAGCAAGTCACTGTAGATGCTTGGTACTTTGAGCTTACACATCAGATCCTTATCTCAAGGTCACCTCCATAGGATGATCCATAGACCAACACTACTACTCCAAACTTTAGTAACAAGCAATAATCCACAGCAAAAGTCGGAAACAAGATTTATAGTCAGTAGTAATCATAGAGAATTACGGGTAACTGAAGATTATCTTGACATACTAGCGACAAACATCATACTAACAGATTATTTACTGAATAAGAGCATGTTTAATACCTTGTCCCCATGATTAGCCAAAATCTGGAGCCACGAACTCCACCACTTCCCGCTCCAACAACAAACAAGTCGAAGTCATAGTTCTTGTCATCTTCACTAGGCTTGCTCAATTACCCATCGATAAGTATCTTCTGTGCCCTCGTTACAAAACAAATACAAGCAATTTGATTCCAGACGATCTTTGAACCGACGGAAAAGGAATGAGTGATACTGACAGAAAAGTAATGGAAGAGGTAGTGAGGAAGGTGAGAGACGAGAAGGAAGCGGGCTCACGCTATCAAGTTTTCATTTCGTTAGACTGCATCATTTTTACCACTAAAAAAAATTAATCTCAACTTCACAATCATTTTATAATTTTTTAAATTTTTTTATAATTTAATTCCTCCCATAAAATCTAGTTATAATTTTCCCAAAACTCTCTTATTTTTTAAAGCATGTGAGCGGCTCGTGACTCTCTTGGATTTCTCTCCATTCCCTTCCTCCGATTATAACCTGCACGTACACTGAAGACCGACGCAGTGAATCAGTCCTCGGTTATTACTTATTACTCACCCACGAACAATTTCGGACAGAAATGGCGCTCAGAGCAGCCATACTTCGCCATGTCAAAGTTCCAGTGCAAACCCTTCCTCTTGCCGCTCCAAAATTGCAGCTTTGGAATGGTTTCTTCCGGTCCATGTCTTCGCACGATGATCATATCACCAAAGAAGAGGTCACCGAGAGAGTCCTCTCTGTTCTCAAAGATTTCCCCAAGCTCGATCCTTCCAAGGTCTCACTCTCCTCTCTTCTCTAGCTTCATTGTGATTTTGTGTCTTATAGGCTTTATATTATTGTGAGAAATTAGAAATGTGAAGTCAAAATCTTAAATCTGTCGATTGATTTTTATGGTTTGATGCCGTACGGGTAGTGTCTGAATCGGGCTGAAATAAATTTAAAGGTTTTATAGAAGATTGAATTGAATGAGCGAGTTGGGTAAACATTATTCTGCTGAAATTCGATTGAATGAGATTAGATGTGACAAGGGAATAATGCAGTTCAAGTAAATTGGGTAAATGGGGGTAAATTTTCGACTGCATTTGGTTAAGATTTGGTGAAATGTGTCCACTGCGGTATGATAATGAATATTTTGGTGCATATGCTGCGCTTCTTAGTCTGACTGTCCTCTGAAGTTGAGTGTTAAATTCAATGTGCTTGTCTCTCTATGGTACATTTAGGTATATAGATGTTATAGATGAATCAATTCATAAAAATTTCTGACATCAAGAATATTTTGGTTGTTGTACCATTTTAGTGTTATGTTTGACATCCCTTTGTAATTTTTGGAAACTTTTGCTTACTCATGCCTGTATGACTGGAGGTATCCATCATTTCTGGGAGCAGTGGATTAATACATCGTTTGTGTGTTTGTGGTACATGTTATTTGAACTTTGCTGCCTTTGGAGGTTTTAATTGGAGACTTGTGATGTCATATTGCATCATTCTCTAATGAAGCAAATCATGTTCGACACATTTTGCAAAAATTGAAACCTTTTAAGCTCTTCTCATCAGCTTGTTTTTTTTTTGCTATTCCATAACAATTGTTGAAATAAAAAAAAATCTACTACTCCTCCAGTCCTTAATCTAGGGCCTAATTGAGGAGTTGATCTTGGTTCTAAATATAAAACATGTTTCCTATATTTATCAACTTTTCCTAAATTGCCCCTATTGGTACTTTCTTAACAATAATCAAGTAAGAGAGGGAATGAGGGAGTTAAGGAAGATAATTAGGGTGTTTTAGAAAAAAGCATGTCTTATTAACTATTTTTGAAAAAAGCATGGCTTATTAACTAACTTCCTTAATCTAATCAAATTAGTTAAATAGATCCTAAGAACTGGAGGAGTATATTATAGACTCTCATTGTGTCTTTGGTACAGGCCTACTGTGCTGATGCTTTCCTTCATTTTTTATCTTGTTTCTTTGCTATTTTCCATACTGTAAAGGGCATTTATAATATTTCACTTCAAAAGTTTTCTCTAATTTTAAGGCATTTCTTTCTTATAGCAATAAATGACTTATGTGCAATATAAACAATAACTTAGTTGTAACTCTGTGGACGGGAACAACTTTGTGAAATAACTACTGTTTCCCGTACATCCTGAGTGTAGAAAATATCATGTGTCTTGTTCTTTTCCAATACAAAGTAATTTGCTTACAGTGCTCAGGGAGGTCTCTCGTCCCTTTTTCCTTTTTGTATCTCTGTCCACCTAGAGAGAAGGCTGATGAAGTATGGCTATTGGAAATATTTTGTGCATAAACCTGAATATACATTTTAGCTGATGTGTATATTATGCCTTTTTATTCATCAAGGCAAAAGCTTCTAGTGATACTTTGGCTCCATTTCTATAGAAGATGTGCAATGGCTGATGTGGGTTGATATCTAAAATCATCATTCACAAAAAATATAATAAAAGCTGTTGTGAATTGTATAAGATTAACTTTGTCTGAAACGATTGTATATGATTAATAAATTGAGAGGATTAATGTGAAACTCAATGGTTTAAGAACTGGACTGGATCAGATGGTCAAACCGGTTCAACCCCCACTTGCTCTAATAATATAAATGGCCTGGTTTCATGCTTAGACCCATTTTTGTGGTCAGACTGCTTTGAATTGTTTTAATGGGCTATTGAGCCGGAAACCAGACAGGGTTTTTTTAAACACGAAATTTTCTTCTCAGAAATACCCTCATTTTTTGGGTTTGGGGTTTATTTTCAATGCTGGAGTTTTTTTTTATTACCATGTGAGTTTATTAACTTACTATGAAATTGGACTGTTTAAGTTTATTTTTATGTTAATTAGTAATTTGATATTTTATTTCTTATCCATATATTATTATATATAATAGGGTTAAGGTTCCATTTTTCCCCGAAAGTTTCCACATAAGAGATATGGGCATCCGAAGCTTTTCTCAGATCAATATTGCCTCAAAAAATGTTAAAAAAGGAGCAATGTTGCCCCTGACCGTTAAAAATGCGACTTTGCTCATTTTTTTTAATACTTATAGGGCAAAAACTTCTGAGGTAAAATTGAACCTTAACGATATATATTTTTTAAATTTAATTATCACACCATTGGTTCAATCGCCAATTGAACGAGTTAAACCATTAAACACTTGAGTCATGACCCAGTAACATTTCTGGTTCAATGTCAAGTCTGGTTTCTAAAACATTGGTGAAACTACAAAAAGTATCAAATATTGCCAAATATTTTGACAAGTTTAAATCAGTAAAGTAAAAATGGTTCCATGCAATACAAATGGAGGTTTATTGTTAATTCATACTGTTAACAATAAACAACCTCAAACAACATTGAGAAGCATCCCCTAGAAACATGTGGCTATAAAAAACGCAACAGAATAACCACCTTAGAAAAATTACCATATATCAATTTAACCTTGTGCTTTAGAAAGCAGTTGAGTGTAAAAGCACAGCATTTGTAAAGGAGGCTGCAGAATAAGCCATCTTTTGTTCTTCACTTTTACAAAGAAAACTTCAAATGTGTTTTCATTTGACCGACTTGCAAAATCATTTCCAGATTATTTTCTGAGCTTGAAGGTTGCAAAAGACCTTGCATTTGCGACTTCTTAACTTGGTTTTTGGACAGTAAGGAGTTAAAGATGAAAGTCTAAATACCCGCACTTTACTATCTGATAGTTTTCTGATGTTCTCATAAATTTTCTTTCTGGCACCTGATTGCATGCAGTTTATATGAATGGTCAAGACATGATCTCTGATAAAGTGGGTGCATTCAGTGAACTTAGAACTTTTATAAGCTACTGAGTTCAAAGGTTTTGTGAGTGCTGCATTTGGAAGCCTGTGGTGTCTATGGTTATAATGGAATGGAGTTCTTTTAACCAGAAGTTTTGCCCATCAAGTGGTCTTCTGGAAAGAATGATTTTCTGTGGCCTCCCAAACTATTTTTTGTTGGAGTGTTACCCTATGGCCCGCAAAGGGCCAGGAAGCCCTTTTGACCCAATGTTTGTTTAAAGTTTTTTTTTTCCTTACTAAGCATAGGTATCCTCTTATTGGAGGCAATCTTATTCGATGCATTACTGGGCACTGAATGTGGGCACCTCTCCCAGCTGGTATTCAAACTTTAGTTCGTAACATTATGAGGGATTAGCCCCTTCCGCTAGACTCAATCTCTTTTGATTGTTTGTTTATAGTTCTAGTTGTGGGAGGATTGTAATTGATATATTGTTATATTTTCTCTTTAATAGATTACTTTTATCTAAAGGATTTGAATGTAAAGTGCAGTCTCCCAGGGCTACGCTAGCATTCTTTCTTTTCATTATAGATCTTCCTTTTTTCTACTTCTTATTCGTCTACATATCTATTAACAGAAGCATTAGAGTTACTTCCCTCTTAAATTTAACGCCCATCCTCTTCCTCACTGGCCAAAATTGTTCAACCATGTCTCCCATTTGGCTTTCTGGTCATGTAGCATTCTTGCACATTGTAATCATGAAGTTATGGGAATATATTTTGGGACTTATCAGGTTTTCCCTGAACCTCAGGTGACTCCAGAGGCGCATTTCCAGAATGATCTAGGTTTGGATAGCTTGGACAATGTGGAAATTGTGATGGCTCTAGAAGAGGAGTTCAAGCTGGAGATCCCAGATAAGGAAGCTGATAAGATTGACTCATGTCATCTTGCTATTGAGTATATCTCTAATCATCCCATGGCTAGTTAGATGATGTGTTTCTTTTTTATTATTTAACTTCAATGCATGCTTGCACCCACCTTGTCTTCTAGAAGTTTCTGGAACTTGGTCATCTCTTTTTTCCTTTCATCTTTATAATTGGAGTGAAGGGGGTGTGGTGTGGTCGTGGAAAATAATGTGAATCTGTTTCATTGAAGAACCGGGTTCTAAAAGGATTGCTCTTTTGACTTTGGAATTTTGATTTCTACCCTGCTGAATATGATGTGTCAGGTACTTACCTGTAAACCTAGTTTGTGTTCATCTTGTGTGAGTCTGAAAGCTTGCTACCATGTGGTATTTTTCCCATTTTCACTCTACTACTCCACATGTCTTTAATATAATAGTTAATTTTTTTGGGTAGATTAAAGAAACCAAATAATTCAATTAATTATAGCCAAATTTAACTCTTCAATATGAATTCATATTATATACTCCTTAATTTATTTAAATTAGTTAATTAGTTCTTGTATTAGTTATAATTAATTGATTTTAATCTATACAAAAAAGTCAACTAACTCTTATATTAAGGATTAGAAGAATATTAAGTGGTTCAATTCAAACCTTTGTATTAAGGAACGGAGGCTTTGTAGTCTAATAACATGAAAGATTTCATGTAAGTGGGAGATTACGGGATCGATCCCATTTGTTATCTTAAGCCATTAGTTTACCAGAAGTTTGTTGCATTGAGCATCACAAATGAGCCGCACTAGTTATGGTTCATGAAGAGTGTACATTGTTCGAATTTATTAGTCATTATTCATTGTTTTTGAAGAGCGTACATAGTTATGGTTCTGGATGGATTGGTTTTTAAAAGAAACATCATTGTGAACTTCTAAAGAATTAAAATTATTTTCTTCATTTTTCTTGGTTTTATTTAAATATATCATATAATGAGCGGATCCTTATTTCAAATCTAAATTTCTATTATGACTGCTAGTGTGTTTTATTTAATCCGAAATATTCATTGAATATAAGAATTTCCTTATGGAACCAAAGGTTAAAAATTGAGTATAAGTCAAAATAAACATTTCTAAATTCCAAGCTTCATCGCATACACAGCAAGGCCTTGATATTGATATGACAAAGCAGAATTAGGAGGGCATAATAATAGAGGTGGTATGACTCAGCACATCAATGGTAAGAAAATTCTCAATCATTTGTTTACTTTTGAAATATTCACAAAAAGGTCAAGAGGATAGCTTTAACTGAAGCAAGGAATAATAAAAGTTGTGTACATGAATCAACGATTAAAGCACTAGACCAAAATGTGCAATATTCTATTGGTCACGCTAATGGCTTAACTAGAAAACTGTTTTTATAGTTGAACTGAGGGTTGAATTATAGTTGAGCCAAAATCCAAAATTAGATTAGAAATTGAAACAAATTTTAAAAAATCAAACGGATTTTGGATTTGACAAAAACATTTTTAAAGAAAAGATAAAAAAATTGACCCTCTTAAAAAATTAAATATATTTCTAGACAATTTTTAGCCATATGATATTATATAATGTTATTATATTAATAATTAGATTTATTATAAATTTATTTCTTATATATGCATATAATTAATTATTAAATTTTTATGTAATTATTATGCATCAATTTGAATGACAATCTAACTAGTTAAACCAAGAAAATTGAGACCTGATGACCTTTCTGGTTTGGCATCCATCCAATGTTAAAAATATTTACATGAATATTTGTCGTGCTCAAAATGAATAAAAAGAGGAGCCAAGAGCATCGTAGCTCAATGACATCCCATGCCTCTTCTCATAGAAGAGGTCGTGGTTTTATACCCTTGGATAACAAGGGTGGGTGGGTACTTTTGTGTTGTGTGTTCCCCTATAAGGGGGGTTTTTTAATTGTCTTAATAAGAAAAAAAAAGAAGAAGGAAGGAATCAAGGAGAAAAGAAAGGAGGGATGGAAAGAATGGAGAGGCGCAAGTTGATAACAAAAGAAAAAAAAAAAAAAAGGTAAGGAAAGACAAGGCAGAAGAATTACTAGGACAACGAGAGGATTCATGTCAAAAACTAGTTCAGAAATAGCTTAAGCTATTTACACGAGTAAAACTCCCGAGCTTAAGTAATTTCACTTGACAGAAATAAATTAAAAAGTATGTTTTTGTAATATATAGCAAATATTAAAGGAGCCAAATGAAACTTTCAAAGCAAAAAGAATATCAAATATCATTCAGTCCAACCTGGAAGGATAATGTAATCTACCCTAATTTTGTTTTTTTAAAGAATGTACAACACATAATCGTGATAATCTTTGATTATCATATCAAAGCATAAAAACCTAAATTGATATTCAAGGAGACATATATGTCAGATTAATGAATCTGCAAGTAACTGGTGCTCAAACCAAATAAGACGACATTACATTCCAACTAATCCTCATATGTGAGGGCATTGTTGCCACAAACCGAAGAACATCAGGATTCATGCTATCTGAAGGTCTCCATTCTTGTGATCTATTATTCAAAGCACGTAAAAACTTAGAAATGTTTGGGAGTACCAGTTCTCTGCAGTGAAGATGCAACAAGGGAACCTTTGACAAAACACTTCCCTTCTGAACCTCCAGACCTTCTGGCCTCCTTAACCTGTATGGCTGTCCAGTCGTCGGCTCAATATCAATCCGAGGCAGCTGTTTCCATCGATTGTGCACAAACCAACCATACTTGTAGTCACCAACTATGGGTGTGCCAAGAGCTTCAGCACAATGAACTCGCAACTGTGAAAGAAGAAATAAGATCCATAAAATAAGCTAGCTGCATTAACTAAGCATATATTTCAATAAACCATTAATACAGGGAATTAAAAGTCGTAATCACATAATTCCTGTTTGCCAAGAAAGAAACCCAAATGCAATCAATAACTGAAGGATTCAATAACCAGTACAAGAGCATGAACATTGAAAATAAACCGCAATTATTCCCACTGCAATTGCATCGTAAGCCTTATACACACACACAGACCCTTTGGATCCCTCTAGTTTTAGAAAGGGTTCAAATTAGTCTTTAGTCAACGCTAAGCTATAATTTTCCAGAAAGGCCCTTTTATAAGAAATCCATAAATGAACAGAAACATCTTGTTGTGGTATTTGATCAAAAATGGTAAAGAATAAGGGAGAAAAGTAAAGAATGAGAGAAGAAGAAGAACAGAGGGAATTCAGGAAGAAGAGAAAGAAAGGGGTTGACGAAAAGTAGATATACAAGAGGAAACCGAAATGAATCACTATATTATCATATATCCCCCTATACATGTTCTGAACCACCTATTTATAGGCTTAGGAAAGGATAGGCGGGAAATGCCTAACTGACAGTAACTAACTTTTTATAACAATACCCCCTCCCAAAGAGATCCTTGCCCCCAAGGATCAAGCAAGATCAAAAAATACAAATCTGAAAGCAACACATAGGCTTTAAATTTTGACAAAAGCTTCTGCTAGTAGGTGAAAAACTCTCAGTGACTTGGACCCAAAAGTTGATTCCTTTAAATTGTATTTATTCCTGCGGCATTGCACACTTCACTTCTTTCTTTTCTTCCTACTTAAAGAGCAAATCCTCCCAAAAAGCATTGTAATTAATTCTCCTTTAAACCATTCTAGCATTAGAATCCTTGTTGGAGAGAAGTTTAGTAATGAAGCCCACTTCTGAAATAGCCCACACATAATGACAGCCAAAGGATTTGTAAAACGCAATTGCCATGGTATTGGGCTATCCTCTTTACTTCCATAACCAAGTCCATAAGCCCACTGGTAATTGCAAATTCCAAAGTAGTCTTGAAAATACTGCTGAAGCCCAACAAAAATGCTAGCCAGCTGTAAGTTTGACTTTTCAAATTGAGATTTCTGCAGCCACTTGAACTTCCAAGCACCTTCCGCAGGCTGTACAATGTTTTTTGAAGTTTGCGCATTATCTTCACTTTGCAAAGTCTCCCGAATAAGCGATTGAAGCAGAGATAGTGGTGAAGAATAAGAACTTAGCGGCACAAGGAGTATAACAACCACCTGCATCAGAAGAGCAGTAGATATTACTGGCACCAAGCTTGCAGGTGTGTTGTGCGACCCAACCTTTCTTGAATTCTCCACACTATTTTCTGCACCCTCAGTTTCTGATTTTGACGAGATTGAAGGATAGAGCTCTTGTTTACTACAGAATCTTGGGTCTTGACCGGAAGGTTCTTGCAACCTTCCTCCGTCACTTCCTCTGTGTCCGTTGCGCTCTGGTACCCCTCCACCCGAATCGAGATGCCAAGACCCATTAACTCCAGACATGATTTCCACCTTCCCAACCTCGACGCATCCTTCTTGCATTACAACACGTTCTGGGCTCTCTGTGGATTTTCCTTGCGGTTCATTCTTGATCGGTGGGATCAATTTTTTCTTGCTCCGCCATAGCAAAGAAAGCTCTTGAACTCGGGCCATGCGTCGTGCTTCAAGCATGGTCCTTGGATTAAATAACGGGACCGATTCGGCGATGTCTTCCTTCAACGCTCCCACGTACGCATCTACCAGATACATCTCTAGGAGGTCCAGTCTAGCCGAGATCATATCAAACCTGATGTTAAACTCCGCCAGCGACCCCGTCTGCCTTAGATGCTTTAATTCTGTCATGGGCTACTCGTATCTTGGGAATTCTATTCTGGGTAGACGAACCCGACGCCGGTCGTCACCACTGTCATCATTCCTCGGGTGGCCGCTGCAGTGAGGCGCACCTCGAACCATATCGCGCATCTCCTGCGACAAGGTCTGTAGCTCTTGACGAATTGAGCATCCCATCATCTGCATTTCTTCTCGGAAGCCCAATATCATTTCTTGCAGGTCATCTACCTTGAACAATTGCTGCTCCATGTTCTGTAGCCTGCAGTCCATCTTTCTTGCACTTTCTTGCCGACGGTTTTTTTTTTCCCATTCAATGTCGCACAGGGAAGAGTCCGAGGAAAGCTTGCTCTGATACCATTTGTTTTGATATTTGATCAAAAATGGTAAAGAATAAGGGAGAAAAGTAAAGAATGAGAGAAGAAGAAGAAGAACAGAGGGAATTCAGGAAGAAGAGAAAGAAAGGGGTTGACGAAAAGTAGCTATACAAGAGGAAACCGAAATGAATCACTGTACTATCATATATCCCCCTATACATGTTCTGAACCACCTATTTATAGGCTTAGGAAAGGATAGGTGAGAAATGCCTAACTGACAGTAACTAACTTTTTATAACACATCTTATGTGTCTCTTAAATTTACAGCCTGTTAGTTAAGAGAACTAACAAATTCCACAAGGTTGTCTAGATAGATTGGCCTCCAAATATCGCGCGATAAGCATATAGGGAAATTTCACATCTTTCCGTTAACACTGCATCAAATTATGAGTATATGGTGCCTTAACTACCTCTACACAACTTGACACAGCATCAAAGGTTGTTATATAATAATTGAATTAATTCATAAATTCTAGAACAACCCAACAGATACCCTAAAAACAACATATCTGATCTCTTCTTTCGACTTGCAGAGGTCTACAAAAGTAGCTCAGCTACCTGGTAGAGTAATAACATATAGAACAGCCTCCATAGCACTCTCAAGAAGTAGTTCCAACACAACTCAGTCACAAATGAAAATACTTAACGCTCATAATTAAAGGATCATAAGCCAGTCAAGTCCAGGAAAGAGTGGGACTCTGGTTATTTTCAAGGTATTCCAGCTACTTTCCAGTTTCCGCACCCACACTACTGGCCTATTATCCACTAAATCGCCATTTAGTAGAATCTCCGACATAACTACACAGAACATAGTTACCACTGATGCGATTTTTATGTATAAGGATGAATACACCACTGGTAAATGAAATAGGAAACATATCTGCGGGAACTTTTTATTTTCACACTATATTAATGGCCATAAGTGCATATGAATAACCAAAGATAAGCCCCCAAAAATCTAATATAGTTCGTCAGTCAATTTAAGACCACATGGAAACAGGTACTTGTAAATGTAAAATTAATGTTTTTTTCTCTCCCCTCCAACACCTCCCACAGAAAACTTTTCCATTTAGTTAACAATTTCCTCTTACTGACAAAGTAAATAGCCTTTGAAATTCAGAGCACACTTGGCATAGCTAAAGATAGTGCCACTAGTTTTACAAGCATAAGTCTGATCCTCCAAGATACCTGATGTTTCCGGTAAGTAAGTGGACGTAGCTCAATCCAGGAGCAACCATTTATCTTTGGACCAAGAACCCGGTACTCAGTTATAGCTTCCTGATGAGGTTCAATACCAGACTGGGGGGCTAGCACTACTCTCTCTGTCTTCCCATCATCTAGAAGAACCTATACTAAGTAAGATGTTAAAAAAAAAATGAAACACTGGAACGAAGAAAAAACTTTTAAAATAAATAAATGCTGGCATGGATGCAGAAATACATCTACAACAAATAAAACTTAGAAAGAGACAAGAACCTTTGAAAGAGGGGCACAAATTAAGCCTTCCCTCTCTTTAGGAGTACCAATGACCAATGCCCAATACCTCTGATATGTAGCTTCACAAGCATCATTCCAAGCCTAACGCACCCCCAATGAATTAGTTTAGAAGTTGGAAAACAGAAAGGTGTTGTTTGTTATTAAAAAAAAAAAAAAACTCCAGTCACAAACTGATACTTCTTAGAGAGCACAGCTTATGATATCATGTAAATAAAGCACCTTAAAAGAAGATTTTGCCTGGTTTATGTTACTGAACAACCACTGAAGGTGTTCTATGCTATCTTTCTTTCGTCCTAGCAAATAGATGCCACTGGTCTCTCTGTCAAGACGGTGAACCTGACAATTTACAAAATAAGAACATAAATATATATATTCAACAAGAAGCAGCCAATTCAAGAACTTGGCTTAAGACATTTCGGACAATATTAGGATAAAACATTTAAATAAGTCTAAGAATGTCATTGTACATGTTATCAAGAAGAAAATTCAGATTATAATTTATATAAAACAATTGACCAAGAAAAGATAAAATTGAACAGCCTGACAATGGTCTATGAAAAGCACAAAAAATTAACATAATAACCATATCCTTAAGCCTTCTATTTTCAAGATAATTACAATATGAAACAGAGGTCATCAAAATTCCTGCCAAAGAAAAGAAATAAACTTAAAGCAACAATCATATTCTTAACCTTTAAAGAAACAAGTAAAGAAAATTCATGTTCATCAAATTCCTACTATTTCTCTTAAGTAGTGCAAACAGGAATCAAAGAAAATACTACTTTAGTCATAATTCTGAAGTATATATTGAAACACTCCAACTTCCCAATTAAGAATAAAAATAATTATTTAGAATTATCCGGAAAATTTAAGTCATAGGCCACTCACAAATTGACAGACTCTGCACTTGCCTACATAATACATCCAAATGATATATATACATAGAGAGGGGGGGGGGGGAGAGCTGAAGTTCTATGCATCAATTACCTTATCAAAAGGAAAAAAACCAAAAAGAAACTTAAGAAAGTTAACATTTCTATTCCCTGTTGGCTTTTTAAATCATTAATCAATTTTGTCTTCAAGAAACTTACAATCAATAAATGCTGCTATTACCTGATCAACTATGAATTCAAATGCTTTCCTAAAAATACTTTTTTATAGCTTATATTGCATTTCTATTTGCAGGAAAGTTTATGCAAACAAACGAGATCATACATTGTGACTTCTAGAAATAAGACCAAAAGATAATAAAACAGACCAATCACACACAACCACATCAAGACCATGTTCAGATGCTGATTTTACCTCTTCTGAGATAAAGTTACTCATTCTTTAAATATCATAAGCTTTTGCTGGAGACGTCAACAAAAATCACATTTATATTAGATACTATCCAACCTCATCAGTCACATAAATATAGGTGAAAAGAGAGAGCTCAAGCTAAATACAAGATATAGAATCAAATAAAAGTCAAATATAGATGAAAACCTGCCAGCCAAAAAACAAATCTAAATATAGAAAATAAATCAGCAGCAAAAATGAAGAGAAAGAAAACAGACTCTAGCAATTTGAGAAATAGAATTTTCCCTCGAAACCCTTGTCGAGATTCTTCGAATTCACAAATGCTATCACTCATTGACCTTGGTCAGAGATGATATGCTGTGCTAGAGTTAGTCACCACTCACCCGGTTTCTTACCTTCTTTGCCCCTCTGGTCCGTCAGTCTACTCTATCCTTGTTGCTTTTGTAGGACAATTAAGTTAGTTATTTTAGGCTCAATATGCTCACCCTACCCTTATTTCTTTGGTATGTAGTTTCAGACCCATAAATTCCTCTCTCTGCTTGAATAATTCACAAATTAAAAGCAAAGACATTCTTCCATCATTACTGCAGATTTGCATTCACAAACTACAAGGACAAATTAATAGAAGGGAGAAAAAAATGGCATAATTTCCTCTCCCTGGCTAGAACATCGGATTAAATAAGCAATAACACAAAACTAATGCACAATGTTATTACATCCAAAATTCACCAAGTTAGGGAAGGAGAAGTGGGCTTTAAAGTTATAAGGTTCAAAGAAAAATGAGTCCAATTTCTTAACACAGTCAAGACAGGTGGTGAGCAGAGGTTGGTTAGAACTTAGAATTATAAAATGGTTGGAGGAAGCAAAGAAAGTGAGTCTGGCTGTTCAAGAAAAGAAAAGAAGAATTTGGAAGGAGTGGAGTCTCCTAGATTCTGGTATCCTCAACAGGTAGTTACTGTTTCCTTTTTACTGTCCTCTCTATGTGAATTCCCTGAAATTCATTCTAGAATAATAGAAACCTAAAACAAATATCAAGGCTTTTCCTCTAAAGTCTAAAGGAATCCCAGGAAGAAAAGAGCTACACTGACCAAACATTTTATATTCAACATTTAAGATTATGATCAATTAGGACATCCATAAGCCATTAATGGAAAAACGTCCATACATAGCATAATAATGCATTTTATTGTCAAAAGTCGACCAAATTGTTTTGCTGGCTGATAAGAATCTGAAGAGGAGAGCTCACCAACTTAGGACCCTCATCATAATCATAGGAAAGTGCTGCAGCCGCTAATGCATCCATGCTATTATGAATTGGCAGATTTCCCTAACAAGATTACCAAGAAAATTAAGAGGGGAAAAAATCAAAATGCAAGAACATAAATGCATAGAGATTGCAGAGTGTGGGAGAACAAATGCTCAAACCTTAACAGGCAATTTTGGAGGTTTATTAAGTACAATTATGGCAGAATCCTGAAAGAAATACATTGAACAAAGTCTACAATAAATAAAATATATATCAATGAAATAAAAGCAAGAAAAATAGTCAAATTAAATAAATTAAGATTTGGAAGACATGCCTTGTAAATCACAAGCCTCTGCAAATACCTAATTTCATCAGCATTTGGATATAGAGTTCCACTAGGTATGGTGTCATATCTTTTGGAAATCCTAGTCTCAGCAACTGATACAGGGACATGAATTCTTTCCCCAGGCTTCATCACTTCATTATGGTTAATCTGTTGTTAAGCTGTATGGTTGTAGTATCCTTAAACATACAACACATCATAAGCAATTAACTAATTCAAAATAAACAAACACCCACAGGAGATTCTTGAGAGTCCAGAGCGACGTTTGTGACTCAAAATTTTTGAACAAAAACGCTACATGAAAGTATCATTAGATTCAGTACCTTCCTCAAAGGTTTCTTCCCTTCATTTTGAGTAAAAGAGTTATCAGAAGTTGGGTCTTCCATCTTGACCTTGAACAAGAAAATAACAGCAAGACCTATAAGTAAACTTTCCACTCCCTGAACTTGACCATGAAATAAACTATATCATTTGATAGCAGATTGCATATTCTCTCTTGTGAAATCTTAGAAATACCATAGTTAGTCAAACAGCACCATGGCTGGGGTGATGAGGTATCATTTGCAATATCTACAGTTCAGTTCTATCATTCTCTCCCTCTCTTTTATCCTACATTCTATCTATCTAAATCTGTTTTTCCTACTCATTATGTAATTGCTTAGATTTAAGAGTTGAGTCACACCGCTGAAAGGGTGCTTCTATGATATCAACACAGCATGTGCACCCCATAAAAAATTATTTTGCATTTGTTCTTCCCGGATCAACTGAAGAAAAGGAAGAAAATTCAAGTGCTATTGGTAAAAGCAATCAAATTACGCTACAGAGAAAAAGAAACATATAGAGAATACTCACAAGGCCATCCCTAAAATGGGACTCAATGACAGAATTCCACATCCCTTTGAAGTAATACTTTACCCAACTGATAGCAGTGACATGACCAGGCTGTCTCGAAGCAGTGATTGAGTTCTTACCAGGCAAAGGGTGAGGAGGGAAAGGAGGCAATGAGAGAAGCTGCCTGGGTTTCGGACCTTCTTTTGGAGCATCAAGGCGAGCAATATTATTGGACACTCTGATTACAGGCTCAACAGTGACGGGTCGTGGAGGGCGAATCCTGGAGTAGCATCTCACGGTAACAAATATCCATTGGCTGCGATTATTGCTCAAAATCATTGCACATTCTGATAAAAAAGAAGTATCTTTCTTCACGAGTAACAATTTTTCTTTCCTTCCCACCGAAAAGTTAATAAGATCCTGTGTAGGGGTTAGAGGAAGAGAAGGAGACGAAGAGCGTTGCGACAAGGGAATCGTAAACAATTTGTAGTGTGAGAGTTGAGTTCTTCTATTCTATCCCGTCTCAGTCCTCTCACATATTTTCCGACGAAGAAATTGGGAGGCAAAGGCTTTCAATTTTCGGTCTTCGTGGGGTAGTGAGGTCTAGGGTTTTGTTTTTTTAATGGAAAACTATTTTTTTTTATTGGATTTTTTTTTTTCATTTGTTTAACTTCTCTAGCAATCTTCCCTTGCCAAACTACGTGTGTTTGACAGTTAGGTTTAAAAATTAATTTTAGGCAAAATTTAAGTTTAAAAAAATTTTATACAAATAGCCGTTTGTTAAAAATTAATTTTGGGCAAAATTTTGGTTTGAAACCATAGTTTTGAATAAGTTACTAAAAATAGCTTTTAGAACAGTAAAAAAGTTTATAGACTATCCAATTACTATTTTATCTCTACTTTTTTATACCCTCTCTCCTCTCTACCATCTCTCCTCTCTCTTCTCTACCCTCTTTCCTCTCTCCTCTCTCTTCTCTACACTCTTTCCTCTCTCCTCTTTCTTCTCTATATCTCTCCTCTCTCTTACTTTTAATCAAATCATACCCTTTTTAGTAATTTACTAATATAAAAAGTGATTCTGCTACTAATCATCTAAACATTTCAATTTCCAAAATCTATTCTTCCTAAAATTTATTATTCTCAGAATTTATTCTCTAAAAACTAATCCACACAGGCTCTACATCTATACACAACCTCAGGCTATCTGGGCTTCGGACCTTCATATATATTCGCTCTTTTCTTTATTATAAATTACTAACTAAAAATAATTTTAATCTTAACTATAAGTTACTAATTTATTAATTATTATTTTTTTCATTTAATTCTTATTATTAATTGAGGAGAGAGATGAGAGAATATAAAATACAAAGTATATAAAGAGCAAACTCATAAAACATTATTAATTTAGGACAAATTTAATATGTTAACTATCATTTATTTATATACTTTATACTTAGGGTACCTTATAATAAGGATAAAAAGAGTATAAGACTCTAGTATTTATTATATACTACATTTATTTTTTAATACAAAACTCAGTTAATTAATTTAAAAAAATTAATAAAACTAAATAAATTATTAAAATATTTATATTTATCGTTTTTTTAAAATTAATTTACTTTATTTATAAATTATATAATATAACGATACTTTGTATATATTATAATAAAGTTATTTATTTCTCATCACTTTCAACACAACTTTCATATGACTCTAAATACAAAATATAACATCATAACTAGAGGCAATTTTTACTTTCAGCATAACTTTGAGTTAACTTGAGTTAGAGATAATCTAGCACAAAAGTTAATTTTGGATTGCTATAACTTTCTCGATTTAGCTCCAAAATAAGCAAATGGCATATCCTAGAAAGCTCTTTGAGTCTACTTTTTAATGCAACAAGTACCAATCAGAAATTCACTGTAGTCTTAAAGGTATGATCAACGTAGTGACTGAATGTCAAAGTCAAAATACAAAAACCAATCACCGTGTTGCGAACAGCATAACCCCTTTACCTAAAACTCTTTTGAGGTTGATTTTGGTGTTCTTGAACTGAATTACGAGCCTAGTTTCATATGAAAAATGTTGCACCTTAAACGGATTTTTGAATTGTGAGACCTTGTAGAAATAGCCAACATATGTCAAAACTGAAAACCAGAGGAGAAGATTAGAGACACTTAGTTTCTAGAACTTGAATCTTGATGTTCCCATTTGATCTTACAAATTCTTCTTTCCTCAATCTCTTCTTCTTCTTTTGAATTAATCTTTGAAATTCAACATGCTAGCTCCTTTCTTTTTTCTACTAAACTACATAAGATATCCACATTAAATATGGCAGTTAGTCATATATGAGAGAGATATATATTTAAACTTTTTCTCCTTGACATACTCAAAACTAAACATATCTAACGTACCAAACACTGATATTAAGTTACTAACTACACTTAGATTGCTTCAACTTATTTGTTACACTCTATTTGCTAAGACTAAGACCACATACTTCAAGGAAAAAGAAAAGGGTCTTGATAATTTATACATATCATTTGTCGAATTAAGAGTCGATCTCTCACAACTTTGACGCATTTCTACCACGCGGCTCATTGAAGGCCTTGCATCTTTGTCTTCCACAACACATTGTAATGCCACTGTAATCAAAACCTCCATCTTTTTCTTCTTATAACTTCCCTCAACTGTTGGATCAACAATGTTTTCCACCCACGATGATGTATCATATTCTTTTCCTTTGTTCTTCTTGTCTCTCACCCATGTCACTAGCCTCACATGATGCGAGTGATCTGGTCCATCCACCCTAAAACTTTTTCCTGTTATCATCTCCAACACCACAATTCCATGGCTGTAAACATCAACCTTGGATGTTATTGGTAAGTTGAAAACCCACTCTGGTGCCATATATCCACTTGTTCCTCTGATCCTTGAGAAGCTTGGATTCTTTACAACGTTTCTATTCTGCAACTTCGACAATCCAAAATCTGCAACCTTAGGCTGATAATATGAATCCAAAAGTATGTTTTGAGGTTTTATGTCACAATGTAGAACCCACTCCAAGCATTCTTCTTGAAGATATGCAAGACCCCTTGTTGTTCCTAGAGCGATTTCATACCTCTGTCTCAAATCAAGTGACTTCTTGTTGGATTCCAAGTTTTTCTGCTAAAGAACCGTTTTCCAGGAACTCATAAACCAACATTATGTACTTTCCTTCTGCACAATATCCCCACATGTAAATTAAGTACATGTGGTTAAGCCTTCCTATTAAGTTGACTTTTGCAAGAAACTCACTTTCTATTTGGTTTGCTTCGCTGAGTCTCTTAATTGCAGTAACTCGCCCATCTTTTAGTGTTCCCTTATATACAATTCCTCCAGCACCCCTTCCTATCTCTTCACTGAAACATCTTGTTGCTTCTTTCAACTCAGAGTAGCTATATTTTCTAAACCCAGTTCCAGTAAGATAATCATAACTATGCTGCTTACTTGATTTTTTCCATGTCAGACACCAAAAGAGAAAGATGCATGCAAGTTCAAAGCCTCCAGTTCCTAACACTAACCACAATAACACCTTCACTAAAACACTTTCTTGTCTTGAGTCATAGACTCTCTCAAGTTTGACTGACTTAACAAGTTCACACTTGGTATTAGGTTCTTGAAAAGCGAATGAATTGGACCGAGGGACTCGCAAGTGTAAACCTCCCTGAAACGCAGGAGAAAGATTATCATTGACAAAAGGGTGTCTTTCGATAACATAAAAACTGGGTACTATCATGTGTATATTGAAAACCTTTGCAGTTACATAACTTCAAACACTCTTTCTTACACACATCAAATGTAACGTTACTATAAGTCCCTTGGTCGTACCCGAAGAAATCGCCATTAGGTATATATAGAAAGTCAAAATTGTGAATTACAAGAATAATTGAACTCTGGTTCACACCCAAGTGACAAGTCGCTTTCATCCTTGAACCTGTAACCTGGAGGACATAAGCATGTTCGACCAATATAAGGTCATGAATATTGCAACCTGCAGAAATAGCTTGCCATGAAACATACCATTTCTCTTCTGACTTTCTTCGACTATAGACCCTGACATTACCATCACTATCAATAGTTAATCGTCTCTAAAGCATAGGGCCATAGTCTGATGTCTAGCTAGTAAAATTATCCGTTGAAATGATATCACCATACATCTCAAGAAACACAAAGAGAGACTTGCATTGAAGGTGGACCTAACATTTGCTAATGGTAGATTCCAGGGAGGTGTCCAGTAAAATACTCGACAGGTTAGGTCCATAATAGACAAGACAAAGAACATTATCATTGTCAAAAAATAACTTATGAAAACCAGAAGAGAGGTAAGTGTGACTTTTGGCGAAGACAAGGTTAACGTGTTTGGTAAGCCTCTATCCAGGAACAAGTGTGTATGTTGGAAAATCAAAACTTTGTCATATAATGTGATTAAGGGATTCACGAAGAACGAGATTACTATCATCTTTTTTTTTATACAAAAAAAGTTTAGGTGGGTTCGGCACGGTTCCTACTAAGGCTAGGGCACATCCCCATGGCTCAGAAAGCACTTACAATAGACTTACGAGATTGCCTATCAAAGAAGCTCTCATAATGGCAGAGGGAATCAAACTTACATCCTTGTGAAATACAAGCATATTCTTTACCATATGTGTGAACTCTCATTGGCGATTACTATAATCTTTTAGAATCAATTTTGGAGGATTCAACGAAGATGTGTTGGTGGCCCAAACATCGACCTGACTTGCATCGTTCAACACTAGATTTCCATTGCTCCGAAGGGTAAGCGTTGAGCCTGTTGAGCCCAACTTTCCTTCCCATATCAAGCACACTGTATGCACAAAATGATCCTTTGATTTATGAAAAATAATGTGTTACAAATTCTAATAATTACAGCCCTATTTATACAGTTGTACTAACAACGTCACTCCTAAATTATACATGGTAACAATCACAATAAAAAATATTTATACAGTAACTCAAGTAGTAATTTCCTACACTCCCCCACAAGTTTGAGGTGAAAAAATGTTGATAGTCCCTAGCTTGCATAAAAAGTTTGCTTGAATATCCTTTCCTATTATCTTGGTAAGAAGATTTGCTGATTTTTTTTTATCTCATATGTTGCGGATCTATTTCTTTCTTCTCCAACTTCTCTCTCACAAAATAACAATCCACTTCAATGTGTTTTGTCTTCTCATGAAATACTAGGTTTGCTGTAATGTGGATTGTTGCCTGACTATCATAGAGAACTTTTACTTGTTTCTCATGTGATATGCATAGATCTCTTAACAACCCAAGTCCCAAAGTTATTTCAGAGACTGCCATGCTAAGAGCCCTATACTCTGCCTCAGCTGAAGACTTTGACACTGTATTCTGCTTCTTAGTCTTCCACATCACCAGAGATCCACTAAGCTTCAATAGATAGCACGTAACTAAACGTCGTGTGATGCTGCAAGAAGCCCAATTTGAGTCACAGAAACACTCCAATGCAATGTCTCCCTCTGAACTCATCAGAATCCCAAGTCTTGGACTTCCTTTCAAGTACCTCACAACTCCCATAGATGCTACCATATGTGTCTTGGTGGGCGCTTGCATGAATTGGCTCAGGGTCTACATAGAAAAACAGATGTCAGATCGAGTCAATGTTAGATAAATCAACTTATCTATGAGCCTGCGATATTTATTCGGGTCCCTTAGTAATGCATCCTCTTCGTCCTTTTCTTTGTCATACACATTGAGTTTAAGGTTCTGTGGCATATGAATTCCCAATGGCTTACACCTACTTATTCCTGTTTCAGCCAAAAGATCAAGTGTATATTTCCTTTGAGATAAAAACAATACCCTTTTCTAATTTTGCAACTTCTATCCCAATAAAATACTTCATTAAACCTAGATCCTTTACTTTAAAATTGTCATTCAAAAAAGCATTTTCACTTTTACAATACCTGATTCAGAATTTCCAATTATCATAAGGTCATCAACATATACCAAAATTAAAAGTATTCCATCATTATAGCTCATAGCAAAGAATGAGTAATCTTATTTGCTTTCCTTAAAACCTCCCTCTATCAGTGCTCTTAACAGCCTTTAATTCCACTTTCTAGATGCCTGTTTTAAACCATAGAGATTTATTTAATTTGCAAACCAAATGCTCCCCCTTGCTTTCAAAAACCACAGGTATATTCATGTATACTTCCTCTTTTAAATCTCCTTGCAAGAAAGCATTATGTACATCTTACCAATGGCAACTAACTTTAATATTATTCGCATAGTAAACATTTTAACAACGGGGGAAAAAGTTTCATGGCAATATATTCATTCTACTAGATTGTACCCCTAGTCTAGCTTTATATTTATCAATGTTTCCATCTGATTTGTATTTAATTATAAAACCCCATTTACAGTTTATGGCTTTCTATCCTTTAGGTAGCAGTACTATTTCCCAAGTTTTATTGTCCTCAAGGGTTTTCATTTCAACCTTCATAGCTTTCACCCATTCAGGACTTTTCTTTGCCTCCTTATTAACTGGTTGGTTCTATTGTAGAATCAATTGAGCATAAAAAACACAGAAAATCATCAAACACATTCTTATAAGAGAAGTAATCAGTAATTGGATACTTAAATTTATTATTTCCTTTATCATTTGTATTGGAATTTAGAATAGAACATACATAGTAATTTGATCATATTGGGGGCGTCGCTCTCTAGTAGTTCTAGTAGGTCTTAAATGTAAGATACCCTTGTCATCATGATCATTCACTTGAGTAATAGGATCTGCCTCTCTCTCTCTCTGCATTCTGCTAATTTGAATTACTTATAATTCTTTCATTATCTATTGATAATTCTAGAGGTTCAGACCAGAACAGTTCTCTTAGATCTCTACCTCCTCCCCCCTTGATCATTAGGTTCACTATCCTTGAACGGAAATATGTCCTCCATGAAGCTTGCATGTCTACTCACAAAAATAGTTTTCTCCTATAGATTAATAAGTAGGAAAAAAATCCTTTTAATATTTTGGGTATCCTAAAAAAACATAAGCAATGGCTCTTCTTTCCCTTTTATCATTGACTCTTACAATGATCCAAATACTTTAAGGTTATCTAGATTCGGTGTGTGTCCATAGATTATTTTATAGGGTGTCTTGTAGCCTATCATTTTGGATGGAATTCTATTAATCAAATATGTTGCCATAAGCACATATTCAGCCCAGTAAATATTTGGCACACCAGATTGCAAGATTAAACTTCTTGTTATTTACATTATTGTTCTATGTTTCCTTTTAGCCACTCCATTTTGTTCGGGAGTATAAGGATAACTAGTCCTATGCACAATGTCATTTTCATGAAAATAAGATTAGAAATCATGGTTTGTGAACTGTACAATTATCACTTCTAATTCTTTTAATTTTCACAGAAAATTGAGTTAATACATGCGTAACAAAGTGTTTATATGCATCATAGTTTCATATTTGTATTTCATCAAAAAGATCCATGTTCCCCTTGAATAATCATCTAGTATTGTTAAAAAATGCCTATGTCCTTGATGTGTTAGTGTCCGATAAGGACCCCACACATCAACATGTAATAGTTCAAAGCAACTCTTGGATTTAATACTAGTTGTGAAAGGAAATTTTGTCTACTTGGATTGAACACAAATATCACATTTATTATTATCACTATCTTTATCAGCTACAAGATTTAAGTGTCTCATAATAGATAATGGGGCGTGTCCTAATCTCTTGTGCCACAGACATACATCAGACAATTTTCCTTTACTACAATCATTCTAAGTTGTGTTTACAGACAAATAATTCATAAGGGACAAACGTTCAGGCATTCTATGAGTATATAATCCTGCAAACATTTTATCAGTCAGCTTCACCCTCCCCCTGAAGGTCCTGTAACATCCAGATATCAAGGAAGAAGTATGCAATGCATTTATACTCTTGAGTTAATTTTAGGATGGATATCAGATTGAATTCCAATTGTGGTGCCTATAAAATATCAATTAACATGATTTCATCAGTGATCTTAACACAACCAACATTTGCTATACCCACACGACTTCCATATGGTACTTTTATAGATTTAATTGGCCCATTATATTTTCTATAATCTATCAAAAGTTCTAAATTTCCTACCATGTGAAATGTAGCCTTCGAATCTAAATTCCAATTAACTTATGATAATGAACGAGTTCCAGAGTTAGTCAAACATGTACCAGTTAGTGCATGGATTATGGGCTTCACATCTTTCTTTAACATCTCTAGAATTTGCTTGTATTGCTCTTGAGTAAATGTTGGTGCAATAGTGCTTGCCTCGTTAGTGTGAGCTTGTGGATCGCTTGAAGATTCATTCCCTTCTTTTGGCTGTCTCCTTTTGAAATTGGGTGGATATCCCACTATCTGGAAACAATTCTCATGAACATGCCCTTTCTTGTGGCAATAGGTACACTCTGGCATATTCTCTCCATATCCTCTTTTTTTACCACGGCCTCCCCCCCCACTGCCATTGCAACTCCTTCAGTGGGGAGGTGTTCTGTCAACAATCAGCTTCTACGCTTCATCCTCAACCACTATTCCATAGGCATCATTCATCGTTGGAAGGGGATTCATGAGTAGGATGTGACTTCTGGCCTGATTGTAACCTTCATTGAGGCCTATCAGAAATTGCAGCAGTTTCTGCTACTGGATTGTCTTACTGTAAATTTTTGACATCTCACAGGAACAAGAGAGTATCATAACCAATGCTAACTATTCCTCCCAGAGTTCTCTAAGCTTCGAAAAGTAGGCCGTGATAGATGAAGACCCTTGTTTCAACTGATTAATTTATCTATGAAGGGAAAAGATTTTTTAACCTGTCTTCTTGTCGAATCTTTCCCTTAAATTGTGCCAGACCTGGTAGGCACTCTATAAAAAGATGATTCCACTAACGAGTTCCTTCGACACCAAGTTCAAGATCCATGACAGCACCATTGCGTTGCATCTCTCCCATTTCTCTCGGCGAGGTGCGTCATGTGATTCCCTTTTGCAGCTTCTGTCAATGAATCTGAGCTTGTTCTTCCTCATCATGGCTATCTTCATGTCTTTGCTCCACACCGTGTAGTTCTTGACAACAATGAGAACGTGAGAGATGATGGCTTGCCCCTACGTGTATGATAGGTGAAGAAGGAGGGGATGATTGAACGACAGAACCTTACCGTTGAGCATGGAGTTTCCCATCAAATTTTCGGTCTTAAAGGCTCTTCTGCTTTGGGTTTCTAGTGCTATTTAGGTTGAATGAGTCTAGTTCTTGGGCCTTGCTTGACGGGAGAGGTGATTACCATGGCTTTGATACCATGTTGAGCCCAGCTTTCCCTCCCATATCAAACGCACCGTATGCACAAAATCATCCTTTGATTAATGAAAAATAATATGTCTTACAAATTCTGAACATTACAGCCCTATTTATACAACTGTACTAATAGTGTCAGTCCTAAATTATACACGGTAACAATCACAATAAAAAATATTTATACGGTAACTCAAGTAATAATTTCCTACAGAGCCTTTTTCCAGTCAACAATTCATCACGATTTGCCATCCAAATAACAGTCAAGTTTTGGCCTTGATGAGTTTCAGTGAACCAGATAGCGAAAGCCAAAACATTCTCATCGATGTCATAGAACCCAGTAGTGAAATTGCCGTTTTCTGATTTGATGACATGTTCCTGATTCTTCACCGACAGAGACAACAAATTGGCCCAAGGAAGATGATGAACATAGGAAAAGCCAAGCTAAGACGAAGAGTATCATCGACATGGGAGAACTCAGAAACGCCATGTGGTAGGTATATTATAGAGCTATATTGAGTTGTGCAGATCTTTCAAGCTAGCTTTTAACCATAATTTTGATTAAAAACGCCGTGGCGGATTGAGTTGATCCACGACCCAATGGTTAAATTTTTCTCCTTACTCGTTGTGGACAATGACTATACTTCGCAAATCAGATTTTTCGTTGCCTTTCGTTTAATGTCATGGCCCAACATTAAGGCAATAAATTTTGCACCGAACCAACTTGACTGGTTCAAATATACTTGGTAGGGCCAAGACGAGGAGGATTATCAACATAGAGAACTCATACTATTCTGAGTTGTGCAGAAATTTCATGTGAATTTAACAAGATATTAAAGCGGAATTTCTGTTTGACTTTCATTTAATTGATCGACGATATTTATAAAGCAACTTGACTGATTCAAGTATAATTGACAGAGACAATACTTGTAATGTCCCAAGGGGCCTTTAATGTAGGCAAAGGGCTTTAATGCACATTGTAATGCAATCTCAAACGTTTTTTTTATATGGATCGTTAGATTTTAACATTTTAATATCTGTAAAAACTTTATACTTTTAAATTTTTTTATGATTTTTAAAGAAGATAAAATAAAATTACATAATTGTAGGATAACTTTCTTTAAAACAGAAAAAAAAAATCAAAACTGCCACTTTTTTTTATCTGCAAGATATTAAAATATCACTCATTTTATGTAAAATCTAATAAACCATAAAATATATTTAGAAATTTGGGACATTTGAATGGGCATTAAAGAGTATTAGAAAATGGGCATTAGAGGTCCCTTGCCTTTCTAATGTGATTTTCACTAATACTCCCTAATAATATTCCAACTTACTAAATGTTTTTTTATTTTTATTTTAATTATTAGATTCTACATAAAATTAATGACATTTCCATATATATAATGGGAAACAAATAGTGCATCTTTTAATTTTTTATATTTTTAAAGAAAAATACTTTAAACTTGTATAATTTTGATTTTTTTGAAAAATAAGAAATTAAAAACTTTACCATTTTTTTGTTCATAAGATATCAAAGTATCACTAATTTAAAATAGAGTCTGCTCATTAAAAGAAAAATAAAAAAAATTGGGAGATTAGAACATTACAAAGGACAATAGAGAGAGGTATATTAGATGCTCCAAACACCCAACAATACGTGGGGGCAAATTAGCGTGACGCTGCAATGAAAGTATTGCTATAATTAATTAATAAGAATATACCAACAAAATCTTATACAGATAGATAAATAGATATTTTAAACATAATGTTAGTCTCTAATTATTAGTTGGGCGATACCGCTAGACTCCATCAAAGACAAATTAACAAGAATATGTAAATAACCAAACCAATTCGTTTTAGTAAATAGCTAAATTAAATAAGTGTTGTAAATAGCTATTATTTGAATATAATAAGAAATTAACAAGTTCAACGTGGAGGAACTCAGAAGCGCCATAAGGTAGATAGATAGAGAGAGAGTTTATCCTTAGTTGTGCATAATTTTCCAGTGCATTTAAGTAGATCAAGTCTATGTGGAAAAAGGAAGAGCCCTCAACCAATATAAAATTAGTCTAGTTGTGTCAAACCCTATTAAATCTCTTTAAATTTTGAATTTAATTTTTTAAAAAAATACCTATATTAATAAGGATAATTATAGATCCCAAAACTAGATATATAATAATAAAATATAATAAATAGTAATAGAAAAATAGAGAGGAGGCCTCAAGTAGGTCGATGACAAAGTGGTTTTTTTTTTGTTGCCTTTTGCTCCGACTACATCCGAATCCGACCCGCGTCGCTTACCTGGTTATGGTGGGTGAGTCTTCCAACGAAAATTTTCTATATATACCAAGGCTCGAACTCGAGACCTCGTTTAAGCGAAGTGATTTGATTTTTAGTTACCTTTCGTTTATTAATAATGTCATGGCCCAACATTAGCTAGACTTGTTGAAACAGTACTGTAACATTGTGTCCTTGTACTTAGATTTTTTTTAGGCTATGGAAGTACAATTATTAATGGAATCATATGGTGCAGATCAATTATTGGACTCTAATAGTTAAGGTCTCGGAAGACATTTTTAAAAATCATTACAAGGGTGTTAAGCCACTTCATGTAAAAATCAATAAAATTTTCTTTTTCTTATTATTTTAATTTATTTTCACTAGTCCAATTCCATTTTAACATATAGCTTAAATTTTCTCTAAATTCCCCATCACAATTACAAATTTATTACCTAATGTACAAGGAATTTGTTTAGAGACTCATATGTAACCTATTTTTAGCATGTGTAACTCTTTTTCAAATGTTTGCAATTTACTTTCAACTATTACAATGGAAAATATTTATATATAGCTAAAGATATGTTATTCATATTTAAAGAAGAGTTGCATCTATTCAAGGATCTAGATTCTTTGATAGTTTTGGTTAATAAATTTTGCAATAAGAAATTTTCTAAACAATTTTCTCTAATAAAATTAAGTAAATTAAATAATAATAGGGAAAATCTTAAAAGAAGACTGAAAATTGTTATATCCTAAATTATGACTCTAACTATTGTAAACGACACAGAAATGTGAAGATCCATTTTAGTATTTTGAGATTTGGCCAAAGTAACCCTTGTTTTATTAAAACAAATAGTTAACAAACCCTCACCTTCACCGAGACTGACCCCATAGCCCCCCGTTGACGCCAGAGATTAGTCATTGGCTGTCGGCAAGCTAGTTGCCATCAAAACTACTATTTACCATTGCCCACCCTTGTCAGAGTTAATGTGGTAGGCGTCAGAACCTGCAAACAGAGAATAAACAATCCGAGTAGCGTCTAAAGACACTGTCCTTAAGAGTTATTCCACGACAACCGACAAGATGAAGTGGCACTCCCCAGGATTAAATGGATTCTTCTTGTATAACAAGGAAACAAAATCTGGTGGAAGCAAATAAACTCAAAAAGAAAATGAGCAAGAGAGAGATATAACAAAAGTGGTAAAAAGAGCAATTCATGTGCGCTACTTTTATAGGCACAAAAAGGCATGGGTTAAGTCCGAAAGAGACGACCCCTTATTTATCCGAAATAACACGAAGCCGGAAGAATGTCGGAGTCGTGTCTCATGGTCGATGATAGTCCCACCCAACGGTCAAGACTTAACGTCCCACCCAACCTTCAAAATGTTAACCCTCCAGATTTTATTTTGATTGTAAGGATTTGAGGACTTTTCGTTTAAGCATATTCAAAAAAATTATTTTTGGCAGAACCAATTTTTTTTTATAAAAAGTACCCAATACCATGCTTTAACTCGCGCGTATGGGGAGAAATCGCCAGATTTCAATAGAATTTTCCATTGATGGTCGTTATCATTGGCGCGAGCTCACCTCTCTTCTAAGCCCATTTATTATCCCATGGTTCTATCTTATTATATATACACTTGAGCCTTCACTCATCAAGCAATGTGGGACTTTGGTTTTTTTGACACACCCATAAAACTATAGATTTCACAACAATCCCCCACATATGTCAAAAGACACTCCCACTCTCTGAGTTACACACATGGATATAATCATTGTATCCAGTGATCCTATGGACTATGAACTAAACCTAGATCAATAATACTTGGTATACATAGATGTTAGTGGTCTTATGGACTATGAACAAGCACCTCTTGGGCGTATACCAGAGGTATTAATAATCAGATTATACCCCATATTTCCACTATTTATCGAGCAATTTTGCACATTAGGCGGCCATGCTTGTGTCCTAGTGTTTAATAAATGCTCTAGAGATTTCGCCACAATCTCATAGGAGCGGCCCCCACTCGTAATTCGTATAGGTGATTTCTTTAAGTATATATGTACTGAATACTCCATTCCGTAGGATTTAAAATCATTAGGAGCTTTTGTTCAACCCTCTAATATGTAATCTAGCACTTTCTCGCACATCATAGGAAATGACTAGCAATAATATTTTAGTGCTAGTAGAACTAACAAGTGACTTGTTCTTACCAATTGAATCTTCTTCATGGGATCATCAATCACAAAGGTTGGGTTGCCATCGCTGTCATAATCAAACTGGCTTTAGTCCCATTCTCCTCGATATTTCAACAATTTGTTTTCTCCCCAAGATTTTTGTTAACAGATTTGCTAAATTTACTTTTGACTTTACATAATCAATTGAGATCACCCTATCTTTAAGCATCTACTTTATAATATTGTGTCTCAATTGAATATGCCTATTTTTACCATTGAATATTTTATTTTTAGCCATAGCTATCCCAGATTGGTTATCACAATGTAAAGATATTGATCATGTGGGCTTGTCACCCCAATGGAATACTTGCTAAGAATTTTTTCAACCACTCAGCCTCAGTGCCAGCCAAATTGTAACACCTTACTTTCGTACATATGAGGGACTATTCGGTAGCATTTAGAACCACTTATATGACCTTTGAAGTCCATTAGCTAAATCTGGAATTACACTCTTCACAAGTTACTGTTCATATGGTATATCCAGATTCGGTGATAAAATTAAAAAAATCATAATTAATTCTAGAAAAATCAATATGAAGTGGTTCAAAAGTCTACTCGAAGCTAACATTATGTAATTTAAGGGAAAAATATTTTCTCGGACCAATTGACCAGTCAACTTTGACGTCAAAGTTTACTGTTATTTTAGTCAGAATTTTAGGAAACAGATTTTGGTCCCTGAATTTTGAAAATTCATTCTCTTTGTAAAAATATCAAAATAAGGTATTCTTTGTGTCAAAACCAAACTTGACATGTTAACTAAATGTATGTAAAATTTTATACATTAATTCTATCATTTACTATTTTTATAAATAGCCACAACTGTACTACTTTTAAGTATACATTGTACATTACAACCTTAAATATAATTATAACAAATTTATATTTCATCATACTATCAAATCCCTAACTTCTCTTCATGCTTCCTCATCTTCTTTCATCATACATGAACCTGCTGGGATTGAGATTACATGAAAGGGGTGAGATTTCTTGGAAAATCTTAGTAGCAAACAGAAACCATACAGTGTATGCAACTATATGTTTGATGTTAATATGTGTGCATTTAATGATCATGCTTGCATAATGATACTTACATGCTTCCATGTCTCTTAATTATAACATATGATCCTAGCATAAAAAGAAACAGAGCATCACTTAATCATATATACTTCACATAATCAAAGTAAGTAAATATCACATAAAATATCCAAACAACATAAGCATAAAAGTAGGTAAGCTCACTACCTCTTACTCCTTGCTTTCCTTATCATTTCTCTTTACCTCTTGCTTCTTACTTCTCTTTGATATGTGGCTACCCTATTTAAACACACCAACCAAATCCTAACATTGCATTATCATTCATTCATTACAATCTAACTTCATTGAACATTGTATTTGATTTACTTCAATAAATTTCCTTAATCTTTATTAATTAGCTTGGTCTTTGAACCAATTGATGTCTTGACTTTACCTACACAATTTGGTCTTCTGAATCCATTTATAAATTCAGAATTTCCAAATTTTAGCAGCTACACACTGTTCTAGATATAACCGAAAAGCTTCTCTTTTTCTTTCAAAAATTTTTATTTTGATTCCAATACTTTCAATACTTGTTTTTCTACTTTACACCACTCAATTTTCCATTTTAAAACCATTAGAAGCACCAAAATCGTGTAATTCAAATCACTATTCATACGAGTGAACAGTAATAGAAAAGACTTCAAAAATTCATCTTTTAATTACAATGCGTCCAAGGTTCCAAACATTTCCAATCCTACACAAAATCATAATTTAAAGTTAATGGAAGCATTAGATCATTGATAATCAATCTCCTCCTATCCAGAACAGCACTAGCTGAATGGCCTAAAGAAAGAACAAAGTCAAGAACACAATTTAATTCCATAACCAACTATCCAATTTAGCTTGTCTAAGTGTGAATTACAGGATTCTAACTTAATCTTCCTTTTCTCCCTTCATTTATAAATTTCAGCCAGCAAGGGAATCAAGGGAGAAATCCATTTTCTAACCATTAAAACCTAGGTTTCATCCTTCCAAAATACTTATAAATAAACTAGGAAGGATTACATACCTTAAGCTCTAGCTACCTAGGATCAAAGTGCCTTGAATTTCCCTTTGTCTTATCTTGAATTTCCATTTGGCCATAGTTTCTCCAAGGTTCAAGGGCCACAGTTTTGCAAGGAAATGGAGGGGTATTTATAGCCAAATTTCAAGGCTCAAGGGACTAAAATATCCCTCCTTCAACTAATTATTATAACTCCTTAATCTTGAATTTTATTGATTACTTTATTGATTAATTATCTTTAATCATCATTAAATTAATTATTATATTATTTTAATAAATTTCAGCACATAGGATAACCTTTATTCCTTTCCTTGGCGCCATGTGGCCTTAGTGTGGGTCTCACAAGACACGTCACATGCCACCTTGCACCTTCTTATATTTATTTCTTTTTTAAAAATTTATAAATCCATATTAAATTCATGTAATCACATGACAATTTCTTAGGCTCCATGGGCTTATATGATGCCATGTTGGACTTGTCTAGGCCTAAACCATAATTTTGGGCACACAGCCTAAGTCACTTCCTATACCGATATCCTTAAATTACTCTAATTTTTAAGATAAATTCTAAACACATCTTTGATTGGTTATGACAATTTTAGAAATTTATTCTAATATAAAATAAATTTTCTACAAAGTCTCATAATTTTCTGAGACTCTCAAATCTTGTTAAAAATTCATACATTTCTTTAAATCTTTTATCGGTGTCATTTTTTACCTTAAATTCTCTAATTAATTCTACAGGACTCTTTTTTTACTTCTGTCAATTTCATAAATTATTATATTAATTGTAAGAATTTACTATAAAATTTTATCTGATTCAGAAGATACTGTAATAATTTTTAGACTTTAAAAATTAATATCAATTTATCGGGATCTCAAATTAAAATTTCGTGTTGTGTTAAATCGACTAGAATAATTTTCTCTATTTTATAGTAAAATTTAGGACTAAAATATTTTTAGGTAATTTGGGGCATTTTCTAGCTCAATTTTCTCATAATTATCATTTTGCCCATGAACTCTTAAAAATTATACTTTAGGCCTTCAACTTTTCATAATTACACTTAAAGGCCCAAAGCTTATGTCTACTTCCATTTTGCACCATGAAACTTTTAGGATTTTCACTTTAGTCCCTCTTCTTTATACCCTTGTCTAATCATTATCTTTGTTTTTTGTTTATTGTCACAATCCCTTCCATACCTCTTTCCTCTACTAATCTTGTACAGATAGAAAAAAATTAGGATGTGGCACAATTCTATAACAATAAATTCAGAATCCCTTGAGAATTTTGTTAGAATTGTTTGCTTGGATGATTTCAATGTGACTGCACCACTACCAAGTATAAACACATAACCACTAGTGAATTTTGACTCTTCCGAATCTGAGATCTAATTCGCATCATTGTATCCTTCTAATACAGAGAAATCTACTATAATGTATACCATAATTCATGGTGCCTTTAAGATATCTCAATAACCTTATTAGAGTATCCTAATATTCACTGCTTCGATAGTGAGTATATCTGCTCAATCTACACACACTATTAGAAAAAATCTTTATCACGGCGTTATCTCACAGCGGTTAAAGGAAAAAATGCCGTAAAAAAGGCGGTGGAATATTCATAAATAAATCATATTTTTAGAACTTGTTAATGGCAATTTTGTATTAAACTGTTAAATGATAATTTAACGGTGGTTCAACTAAGAACCGCCGTTAAAAATAAATTTTATGGCTATTTTAGTATAAAAAAGTTGTTGTGTAAAATTTCACGAAATTTCTAAATCCCTCACGCGGAGTACAGTTTCAGTTTCACTTTTTTACAACCTTGTGTGTTCTGTTGCTCTGTCGAATGATTATAGACTTGCACGAATGTCATTTCCCTACGTTTTTCTCCTATTATTGGTGCCTATCTTCGTCGATAAAGTTATTCTCCATTGTCTCCATCATTGTTCCACATCATCAGTGCCATAAGTCACCGCTTAACTTCGTTATTTGCTCAATTTTCTTATTGTTTTGGATGTTTGTTGTTTATAAGTTGTAATACATCTTATGGGCTATAATCCTTGTATTGAAGGCATGATCTTTATAGTTTTAGTTTGTTATATTGGTTCCTATTTGTTTGTGGGTGGGTGTTTCAAATTTTCTGAATCTGTTTGTGTTTTTGTCAATTATTTTGTTGTTTAATTTGTTTGTTATAAACTGTAATATATATTGTGGGCTATCTTACCCTACTAAAGATTTAATTTTTATACTTTTGGTTTATTAATTGGCTTATAAAAAATGTTAGTTCCTATTTATTTCCTACTTGATGGATTTGGTTACCATTTGAGATTGTTTACATTTAAGAGAATAATGGATCGTAATTGGATGAAAGCTAAGAGAATTGTTAAGGAATATGAAGATGGGGTAGAAAGGTTTCTTTTGCTAAATAATGCCAGGATGCCATTGTACTTGGGGAGTAAAGATGATTACACAAGGTTAAAATTTGTGTTGCGATTGATGAATTTGAAATCGAGAAATGGTTGGACCGATTATAGTTTGACGGAATTGCTCAAGTTGTTGAGTGATGCCCTTCCTGTAGGAAATACACTACCAAGATCAATGTAGAGGCAAAGAAAATATTGTGTCTGGTGGGTTTGTCATATAAGAAGATACATGCGTGCCCTAACGACTGCATATTGTATATAAATGAGTATGAAGGGCTGAATAAGTGCCCTAAATGTGGTACTTAGAGATACAAAGTGAAGAAAGACGGTGATGATTATGATGAGAGTACCAAAGGCTGTCCTTTGAATGATTCTCCTTAATTGAAGATAATAGATAAAAAAATTTCTGAATTTGGTTATAAGCCTAGAAATCTTCGGCTTGGGCTATGTACGGACCGAATCAATTAGTGTGGTAATCTCAATAGCACACATAGTGCCTGGCCAATTCTCCTTGTGATTTATAACTTGCCTCCCTCATTGTGCATAAAACGAAAGTACATCATGTTGTCTTTGATGATCTCTGGGCCAAAACAGTATAAGCTGTGACATTTATAGCGGTACCGCTACAAATGTTCGCACCAGAAGCCGCAAGTTAGAGCCAAGTTTATAGCAGTTTGAACCACTACAAAAATACCTATGGATCGATGAAATCAGACACATGTCTATATCGTTAGAATTTTCTAGCGGTTTGTTAGCCTAAACTGCTATGAAAAGTGGGGATCTATGAAATCTGACATGTGGCTGTGACCATTGCCATTTTGTAACAGTTTATCAGCCTAATCCGCTACAAAATAGCATACCGTTACAAAAAAAGTGGTTTCCAAAACCTATATATACCCCCACGCTGTCATTTCAAAGTTTTCCCTTTTATGAGTAGCAAATGTTTGCTGGATTGTTGTCAGAAAACTTAGTTGACACGCAGATCTATATTGTCACATCCTCACTTTCCTAGCTTTATCTTCTCCAAAACAGTACCCTGTTATGTTTGGAAAAGATAGGGATGAGATTTCTGGGGAAATCTTAGTAGCAAACGGTACTAAACAGTGTATACATCAATGATTGGTATTAGTTCTTGCTTGTAATTGTGTCAACATAATGTAATGTGCATGCTTCCATGTAACATATGAAATACAATTAGTCAAAGTAATCATAGCATAGACCTTCACCAATTACATATTAACATCAATCAATCAAGCCATAACACAATCAACCATACATTCAATACATACAAGTTTAGGTAAGTTTACTATCTGGCATGTAGCCCTTCCTTTAGTCCTTAGCTTCTGCTCTAAAGTTCCTTCTTTTCATAGGTCAGAGCCTATACAGAGCATAATAATATTTTATTATGATCTTATCCAGCATAACTACTTAATTTAGTCTTATCCTGTGGTAATACCCCTATTCTGACAATCTCCTAACTTTCTTTCTATCAACGACTAACCTTATAGAGAGATATTTATCTATTCTAACTATTAAATTTATAAAAACAATCCTCTAATTTATTAGAGTAGGGACTAGAATAAATTACTTACCTTATTCCTATGCTTATCGAGTCCCTAAACTCCTTAGATTGCTCCTAGCTCAGCCAGAACTCCTTCTTTTTCTTCCTTTCTTTCTCTTTCTTTATCTCTTTCTCTTTCTCTCTCTTATTTTTCTCTCCTTTATTTCTTGCTTGTCATGGAATGAAATGGGAGGGGTGAGGGTCTATTTATAGGTGAAGCAAAGTGAAATGGATGGTCCAGATTGAATCACAATGAACGGCTCAGATCGCTTAGCTTCCTTAAGAAGCTTCGCCTGCATCATCGTGATGACATCATCATTCTCAATGACTCATCAAAATGACATCATCCATGGACACCTCACATGCTTAGGTGGCACAATGGTGGGGCCCTTAGGACACCTCACCTGCTGACTTAGCTCTTCCAAAGAATTCCAGAGTCTTATCCTGGAATGAACGGCTGAGATCGTGCCACATGTCATTGGCTTTTTCTTCTTCCCTCAGATTAGTGCCATGTGGCATCTTCACGAGTCCCATGAGGACACCTTTCACGCCACCTCATGGCTTCCAGAAAGTCTAAAGCTTTATCTGATCAATTCTCTAGTTATCACTTCAACCGGGTAACTTTACTTTACTGAAAAATCACTAAAATATTATTTTAATGCCACTTTAACCCACATAATTCTAGGGCTACATTTTTTTACTTATTGGAATGTCATCTTGGGTCTCTGATTAAGCTCAAGTACTCTGATGGCTCATTTTCTAAGAAACATCCATTGACAAATTACCAAAATACCATCGGTTCCTCTTTATTTACTTTAATGAGTCTAGGGGCATTATTGTATTTTCACACCTTACCAGAGTATTCCTTGATCTTGGTCAACTATTCAGATAACCTCTTTGACTGTCTAACCTTAGTCAAATGACCAAAATACCCTTAACTCATTCTTTAACTATTTTATAACATAGGGGTATTTTCTTCATTTTGCACATTTTCTGTATTTTTTTGGACACTGGCCCCTTTTATCGGTGAACTGATATCGTGGGTCTGGGCCTCACTTAGCATCATCATAGGCCTCTCCGTGATGTTATCTGAGCTCATTCAGTCCCAATTTGCTTACTGCTTAAGTTGCCTAATCGTATATCGGGCGTTCACAAACTCCCATCAAAATTCACTAATATATGAATAACTTTTCTTACAGGTCTCTTTTTGGGACTCCGTCAGTTCTCTAACCTCTATCTTCACAGGACACATCTTCCTGTAACTTTTTACTTATATCTGAGGTCCAAGAGATCTGATAAAAATTTTAGATAACTTTCAAAATATCAGATAAATTTCAGCTATCTGAAACTCTAATAAAATTTCTGTAATAAACTAGATTAACTAGCATTATTTTCTCTATCTACTAATGAAATTTGGAACTGAAATGCTTCCGGGCAGTTATAAGCCACTTCTGGCTCAACTTTCTATAATTATCATTTTGCCTTTGGAAACTTTTTCTCTTTCCAATTAAGTCCTTTAACTTTTCATAATTATACTTAATGGCCCACAACTTGTGTCTACTTTCATCTTTGCACCATGGAACTTTTAAACTTTCACTTTAGTCCATTTCTTTTCTAAAATAACCATTAAGCCCCTAGGGACTTTCACTATTTATATATAAGTCCCTGTACTTTCACTTATTTGTAGTTTAGTTCCTAAAAACTCTCTGTATATTTCTGGGACTTCTACTCAAAGGGATCTGGTAGCCTATCTATTTCAGGCTACTTTCTGAGTATCTGGGCCTAAAAATTGGGATATTACACATATCGTAGTCCACTTTTAAGGTACGAATAGAAATTTTATTTATTTAGTTTATTTATGAATTATTTATTTAAAAACTTGAGTTATTTGTTTAATTTATTTATATTTTTGTTAGAATTTTTTATTTAGAGTTAATATAATTGTTTATTTTGCAAAGTTTAGATGGTTATGTAGATTATGAATACCTCTTTGATTAGGAATATTTTTAATATTTTGGTTAGTTATTTTTATTTGTTAATAAGGGATGTGATTAGTAATGGCTTTTAATATTTGGATTTAATCTAATTTATTTTGATTTATGGATTATGAATTTTTTAATAAATTATACTTTATTTATATATTGATTATTTTGATTAGAAATTAGTTAATAAGTTAATATAACTAGTTTTATTGATTAGTAATCTGGATTAGGAATTTTTTTATTTAGATTTAATAAAATCTTGCATTGTACATTTGTAATTAATCGAGTATGGCGTTGTATTTGTCATTTTTATTAGGATGAGTCGTCGAGCAGGAAAGGATCCGATTGATCTGTACAGACCTAGCCAGAGTGTTGGTGATAGGGATCCTGACCTAGATATCAGCGTTGAGGATTATGAGGAGTAACATATCAACGAGGCAATGCTTTTGTCTCTGATTGATGGAAGAGCTCCTCAGACTGAAGAGTATTCCCACCAGCGTGATGTAGGCGAGGGAGCAGGTGGGGGAGGCAAGGAGGGTGGGAATAATCAGGAGGAGCCCGGTGGCCAAGCAAATGAGTGGCCATGTCATGGAAGGCGGCAAACTGAGCAGTTGATAGAAGTTGTGAATAAGAATTTATTTAATTTATAATTGAAATTTGATATCAATTTTACTAATATAATTTAGTTTTAAATTACCCTTTGTAGACGATCAGGGGAACATGTCCACCAACAGGATGATAGCTATAGACGTCTCCATGATGACGAGGGGGCATGTGATCGTGCTGGTGAATCGTATAAACTAGTCGATCTAACAAATACCCACGGTTGATGGCAAAGAAGTAGGCCCATTTCCCCATATGCAAGAAGAACTGGTGGGAGATTGAAGGGCCAATTAAAGACAGAACTTGGGAGCTGTTAAAGGTAATTAATTTTCAATCTACAATGGTTATTTAAATGAATCATTTGATTTAATGTAGCTATTGAAAATAAACATTTAATTTACTTAATTGCAGAGTAAATTTGTGGTCGGAGAGAGTTTATGGGCAGATACCCTCAAGAAGCTTGGGGAGGACTGGAGGAATGGGAGGCTAGCAATGTTTCATTTGGTGAATGGTGACAGGACGCAGATTGAGGAAAAGATAGGGAACGAGGTGCCCGATGGTGTCCCTACGCAAGATTGGAGGGAGTATGTGAGATATCGGTTTACTCCGGAGGTGAGGGTATAATTTATTTAGTTAAGTACAGAATAATTAATTTTTCTCCAAGTTGACTGACCATATATATGCAATTTATTTCAGGAAGTGTCCTAGAGAGGTGCTGCCAACGTCAGTCAACAGACCATGCACCACAAGGGCCTTGAAACCCTTGTCAGTTGCTTACAATGAGATAGTAAGTAGAGAAATTATTCAAATGTTATTAACTATTTAATTGTAATTTAATGTTTAAATATTTATTTGAAATAAACTTTCAGGAGAAGAGGTTGTCGCAAAGCGGGGCGACACGCCTACCATAGGTGAGATGTGACTTGAGTTGTATAGGCCTCGAGATGGGACTCCTCATAAGAGGATGTTGAAGAAGTTGATGTAAGTATTTAATTATTATAATTTAGTATTTTTATAAGTAATTAACATTTTTTATTTACTTTTTGTAATTGTTTTGACAGGCGATGATGAGTCAGATTGACACAGAGATGTGGGAGTCGCAGGGGTATGCCTTGGATCACAATGCATCACTGCTAGAGGTCGCGGCCTACCTTAGCACCCTGGCAGAGTCAGTGGACTCGGTCTCGGTCCCACACCAACGAGACTGAGACATTCTTCTAGTGGTGCCTACCCATCAAACGCCCTATCGTCTTCTTATCAGTCATAAGCTGCACCATTCCAGATAAGCGTAGGAATGAGGCGGCAAAGCAATATGTCTATGGGTGAGCTTCATGACGAGGTCACACGTGAGGTGCAGTCGCAAGTGTCAAATGCGATGCAGTCTATTCAGAGCCAATTTGATACATTTAGGGAGACTGCGCATGCCCTCCTTCAGGCCTCCTTCGCACAAATTCTAGGTGCCTTGACTCCTTCGAATATGCCAAAGATTCTCCTGATGCCTATTTTGATACGAGTCCCATCGCTCCTGCTACCGCCCTTGTCGGCTCCACTGGACCAAACAGCCCATATCTCAATGAAAATGTACAAGATAATGCTCATCATCCCTAAGTTTGTTTATGCATTTATTGTTTAAACTTTGTTAAAATTTAAAGTTTATTTCACAATTTTGATTTGGATATTATAAATTTTAATTTGTCTATATATTACAATTTCCCATCTTTACCCTTACTAACTCTATTAGTTCTAACCTGCTACAATTGTCCAAATTTAAAATCCGAATAAGCTCTTGTGACAAATTTTGTAGCTGTTAAAAGTACAATTTTGAAATTCAAATTTCCCTCCCATGTTCAAACTCACCATCACACATTTGTAGCCATTCTAAACCGCTAAAATTATCTAAATTTAAAATCCAAATTTCCCTCCAACATCAAACACTTTTGTGAGGTACACTTTGAAATTCAAATTTCCCTTCCACGTTCAAATTCACCGTCACACATTTGTAGCAATTCTAAAGTGCTATAATTATCCGAATTTGAAATTCGAATTTCCCTCTGACGTCCGACACTCCTGTGACAAGTTCGTAACGGTTTACAAATTTAAACATGAAATGATTGGACCGTTTAGTAAGTTTGTAGCAGTTGCTATAACCGCTACAAATGTTTGACCGTTAGATCTCCTCGTTATAAGGGGTGAAACTTCAGTTTAACTTCCTAATAACTTCTAATATAGCTTGTACACTCACGTGTTCTCCAGATCATTGCTACAACAATAATGGATAAGACATGGATCAATGTGCCACGTACGTCATCGCTATATTTAGCTGGGCTAAACTCTTTCTTGGATTTTGAGTGCAATAATGTATTGGTCAATGGTAAGATTCAGTGTCCATGCCTTATATGTAATTTCAACAAGTGGCGTCCAAGAAATGTTGTTAAGGACCATCTGATTGTTTAGGCTTTCCCACGAAATTATGTCATTTGGACTCTACATGGGGAACAACATGATATGATTGCTGAGTCAACTCTGGTTATATCACGATTGGGAGTTCGAGTGGGCCAACCCGATGCCATGAATAATATGGTGCATAATACATTCGGCATTCATGAAGGCTATAGTCCTGAAGAAGTACAGGTCTCTGAGCTGAAGTTCAAGAGGAAGGACACTGTTCAAGAATTGTTTGAACTGATGAATGAAGCTGACAAGCCTCTGTATCATGGGTGTACAAGATATTCTAAGTTGTCCTTCTTGATAAAATTGTATCATATTAAATACTTGTGCGGTATCACAGACAAGGCCATGTCCATGCATTTAGAATTACTCGGAGATGCTTTCCCCTTAGCTGTATTCCAGCCATCTTTTTATGAAGCAAAAAAGATTATCAACAAGCTTGGATTGAACTACAACAAGATTGATGCATGCCCAAACGACTATATGTTATACTGGGGAGAGGACATGAACATGGAGATCTGTAGGCGTTGTAAGACATCTAGGCCCATTAGACCATGCGAGAAGGTATACCGCATATAATTTTAATGGGGTTCAAGTTCTATATGGTTGCAAGTGATCAGGGATTACTCTCACAAAACTTTGGAGTTTACGGCACATTTAGGATGAGGAGTTATGCTAGAGAAGTGACGGTGACATACGAGGCATCATTTATTACGGAAAGCTTATTGATATCATTGAGTTAAATTATCATCTTTTCACCATAACTCTCTTCAAGTGCTCCTAGGCAAACACGACATCCTTACGGGGACTTACTATTGATGACTTAGGCATCACATCTGTCAATTTTTCTAGAATCATTCATACGGGTGAATTTGAAGATGATGAGCCGTTCATTCTGGCCTCAAAGGTGTACCAGGTTTATTATGTCAAGTTCGATAAGCATAAATATTGGAATATAGTCGTTCATCTCAATTCACGAGATCTTTTTGACATGGGTAATGGTGACATCACCGCTTACAACAGTGAGCCCTTCCAACCGATGAATTTTTAAAACTTTTTCTCTCAATGTGATGATAATTTAGCCATTATCAGGTATGTATCCTCTTCATCCTAGTATTTATTTACAATTGTCATTATTAAATTAATTAAATATTATTTACTTCAATTTTTAATATCATTCAATTATAATCTTATTACAAAATTAAACCTAACAATATTTTGTTATCATACATTTCTTATCATACATTTCTTTACAACGATTTGAATGACTAATGTAATCATTTTTTCTTGTACAAAAATAATTAGAAACAAAAATTAAATATTTTTTTAATGAGACATACATTTATAGCGGTTATCATAACCACTACAAATGTCAGCGTAGAGAAAACCGCTACAAGATTACAAAAAACTGTTGCAAAATCACCCCTGACGACTACAAATATCTCTCCTCCTCCCATTCCTACTCTTGCTCCTTATTCCCTTCTTCCTATTGTATTTTTTTCCTTCTTTCCTTTATTTAGTTCTTTCTTCACATGGTGGTAATAGCATTTAGATTTATAAGCTTATTTTTATTTTAGATTTATATACTTATTCTTTAGTAACATGTGTATTCTTTTTTTTTCAGGTCCTTCTAACAGAAATTGGTGGATCTTTTCAAGCAATCCTATATCCTATTTTCTATACTTCCTTCACTTTCTAACTCTCTTCTACACTTTTCTTCATATACTTCCATATCTTTCTACCTATCTAATATCAATTTGTACACTTTCTATATCTTAAATATATCTCATCAAATAAAATACATCAAATTATATAACATAGTACAACTAAATAATATACTTAATTATCATAATAAAACTTTAACCTATCAAATATAATAAATTATCTATATATATCTACATATGTACATATATACATACATAGTATTAAAAATTAATATATTTATATATAATTATAATTATCATTAAACAAAACAGAATTTTTAATTTTTTGATCAAATCTGTAACATTTCTAAACTTTCAACTGGAGGGAAAAATTAAATTTTGAAATCTTTTTTCAGCATGGTGCCAATGTTTGTAGTGGTTATAACTGTTACAAATATTGACGCCATGATTAAATTTTTCTTTTCCCGCCTCAAGTTACTAGCCGTTCATAAACTGCTACAATTTTGGCACATTGAGAATATTTTCCTTTTCCGCCAACCATTAATGAAAAGTTTTTACCCTTAAATTTTATTAACGCATTTGTAGCGGTGTGTATGCCCGCTACTAAATCTATAAAATTACTATAAATATTTATAGCGTTTTGATTGTCATGATTAGTGGTTTTTCTTAACTGCTAGAAAATAGTTTGTAATGACATAATTTGTAGCGGTTTGGTAAACCGCTACAAAACGTTATTATAGCGGTTAAAACTGCTACAAAAGTAAAAATATAGCTGTTACAAAACACCTTTTTTTGTAGTGATTATTAATAAGGGGATCAAAATTATTCACTCGGATTGAAATACTTTTGAAATGTGAAAAACAAAATTAGCGAAATATTATTAATAAGAGATGGAAATTATTCAGTCATTATTCATTTCACATTAAAACATTTCTAATGTTGTATTGTAATTTTGAAATATGAAAAACAAAATTATGGGATATTATTAATGTGGTGAAATTAGTAGAATAATTTACATGGATACTTAGATCCAACACATTTTTACTATGAAGAGAGTATGACGAGTTTTCAAGAGTAAAGTTGATTGATGATTTTGGTATATCCAGCACCCTATAATATTTTATAGTAGCATACAGTATTCTAAAATAATTCTTAGTACATCTTAAATTATTTTTCGAATAGCAATTAGTATCTTAAGTTTAGAGTGTTCGTTCCTATTGAGAAAAATACTTAAAGATAAAATTGCACCAAAAATTAATTTAGGCTACTAGATGCTACTAAAAAATATTTTAGAGTGCTAGATGTAACTAACCCTTTATTTAACACAGTGATGCTTTTAATTAGGGGCAATTTTGATATAGTCAATTCTTTTATGCCTTTATTGCATTTCTTAATCTGTGTACTCTTTTTATTTGTTTTTTGTATAGGACTTAATCTGTGTACTCTAAAAGACTTGTATTTTGAAACAAATGGAGTAGCTAGGAAGCTGTGAAAATAACACGTCCCAGGGCCTCCAAGAAAGAGTTGGCTACCTTACACTAAGATGAACAACTTCTCTTTTATCATTTTTTTTTTGTATTTTTGTATTTTCACAAACGTCCAAGACACCGTAAATATTTACAATTAAATTAAAAAAATCCCAAAAAAAATACTATTTAAATTCTGAAATTTTAAAAAGGCATCAGAATATATAAAACGATAAATTAGTCACAAGTATCATTTTAAGATGTCAACATTTATGGAAAAAAAAAAATAAAACTGCTATAAAACTTACAATAATTAAAATCACCACACTTACTGTCAATTTATTATTAGTAAAGTCAATGTCAATGCATCACTAAATTGTCAAATGGAGTACTCAATCTCATTAATAAAATAGTTAAAATCATTACATATGTTGTCAGTTTCATTACTAAAGTAATTCATGTTCCAGAACCTAATCAAAATATTTGAACCGCTAACTTGTTAAATGTAGTAATTAATCTTATTATCGAAATTAGTTAAAATCATTACACATGTTATCAATTTCGTCACTAGTATAGTTAATACTCACAACTTAGGGGTATTTCTATCTTTTTTTTATAAATATTAAAATTTAAAATTGATACTTGTGACTAATATATTTTTTTATAAATTCGTATAACATTTTTAGAATTTCAAAATTTATTTCGTAGTTTATGGGGATTTCCTTAAATATAAGATAAAACTTATGTCAAATTCCTTATTATAATTATTAAATCAAATTTTCCAATTAAACTTTACCACGTGGTCTATTTTTTCCACATCATTAGTTAACCCCCAAACACACCCTGTCAAACTATCGTTACCTCCTTCAAGTTTCAAACACAGCTCACTCCTCTCTGTCAATTTTCCCAGCTATGTTTGTTATAACCTCTGTCTTGTTTTGTTGCAAAACTCTATTTGCCTTCACTTCCTTATATCATTTATTATTTCTCATTAATTGATAAATGCATTCACATTTATACTTTGCAAACATAAATAAATAAATGAATTAGAAAATGGCTGCTCTATTTAATGTCTCACGGTCTTTTTATTAATATATATATATATATGAATCAATATAGTTTGTTTCTTTTCTTTTATTTTGGCTATCCTTCTGTATATGTTTTGTGCCCAAAATGCCCTTTTGTAAAAAAACGGATGGAAATTATGCTGAAAAAGTAACCATTTTGCTAAATTGCACTCTTTCTAAGTTAGAACTTCATACTTTCTAGAAAGCCATTTAATAAATAATTAGCAAATTATGACTTACAAATTAAAAGCAACAATATGTATTTAAACAAGTTACCGAGCAAATTATGGTTGATATATCCTTCTCTATGCTAATTATTGAATACAAATACATTATCAATAACGAAAGTAACTATAAGTTCAATTAAAATCTTGTGTTTGCAACTTTTTTAATAAAAACTTTTAAAAATGAGAATTGCAATTCTTTAAAAACAAGCTTAGGAACAAATTTCTTGAAAATTATACTTAAGTTTGCTCATTGGATAAAAAAATTTATAAGCGTGCCAACCTCTCCTTATTTACTACACGTATTATTACTCTTAATTTTGGCATGAATTTAAGTTCCTCCCTTTTTCTTAAAGAGAAAATAAAGTTTACGTAGTCTTTTTTTCTTACAAAAAAACTCATTGAAAAAATAAAAGAAAAAATAAATAAAAATAAAAGAAACATAGCACAGGTGCAGTTCCAGCTTAACATGTGGTCTTGTGTTCGAGCCCTGGATATATAGCCGTGATAATTACTTAGAGGTAATGGGGTTCTCTATATTGTGGGCTTATATTCTTACAAACTAGACTTGTCGGTTGCCAATAATATCGGATACCAGTGGATAAATAAAAAAGTAAATTTTGTCAATTGCTTGTCTTTTAACTTGAAAAAAAAAAGATGGTAATAAATTTGGTCATCTAAATTTGTTTGTCATAATTTTTTAGGTACTCTTTTGTAGCCTTTTTGTATATTTTAATATTATATATGTCTTGAATTTTCTCAAAATGAAAACGTAAGGGTCAAAATTGTCAATTGCAAGATTTTAATAAAGCAAGTATCAGAAGTTGTATGCATATAAATGCTCACCCAAGCTTCTTAACACTGTCCAAAGAAAACTCTCTTCTCTCTTGTTTCCTCTCCTCTCCTGAGAAATGGTGAAGAAAGTCATTGATCTCAATGCCGCTCCATCTTTATGCCCATCAAAATCCTCTGAAACCAAAACAGACCCAAAGATGAAAGCTTCAACATCATCAAAGAAAACCCAATTGAAGAAAAAGAAATGTGCTCAACGTTCTAAGATTCCAAAGCCAAAGAACTCCTTACTTCAACAAGGACTCAACCGTTTAAAGCCTTTGATTCCGAGGCAGTATGAGTTTGTTTCCTTCAATCTTGTTTGCAATAATTTTCATCTATTCTCACAATCACATATAAGTTCTAATTCTAGTGACTTGCTTGTTTACTAAGTTTATAACAATTTTTGGAGCTGATGAAAAATTAATGTGATCTAATTTAGTTTCATGGTTGGAAGTTGACATATCTATATTTTGATTTTAAAGATCATAAATGTTTCTAATTACTTGCTTGCTTGTTTACAAATTTCTAACGATTTTTGGAACTGATGAAATCATTGTGATCTTTAGTTTTATGGTTGGAGTTTGACATCTATGTTTTGATTTTTAACATCTTAGAATTTTTAATGCCCTCAAAAAAATTATAATCAGTTTTATAATCGATGATCCATTGCCACCATTTTCAATACCTATAATGGTTATTCTTAGAAGATGAATGTGGTTCCTATCTTGGACTTTATGCGGAGGTGCGGTGCAAAATCCGGATACATTATGATACTTCAAATTAATGAAATAAAATCCAAAAGTAACGTCTTAAATGTGGTTTAACTTATGATTGCTGCCACTCTGTGGTATGTTTTGTAACTATACGTGAACCTGATATTGTTAGGCCAGAGATTTCCTTACTTCAACAAGGACCCATATTTTAAGCGTTTGATTCCTAAGGAGTATGAGTTTATTTGCTACAATCTTGTTTTTTTGTGATAATTTTCATTTATATTCTCACAATCTTACATTAGTTCTACTAATTACTTGCTTGTTTATCAATTTCTAACAATTTTTGGAAAAAAATGAAATGATTGTGATCTGAATTTAGTTTCATGGTTGGAGGTTGACATATATGTTCTGATTTTACACATCTTAAATGGAATGTTGAATGCACTCATAAAAAAAAAAATATTATCATTAGTTTCATAATTGGTGATCTATTGCCAGCATTTTCAATTATATATATAGCTATCCTTAGAAGATGAGTCTGGTAACTATGTTGGATCTTACGCGGAGGCTCGGCGCAAAACGTGGGCACGTTATGATACTTCAAATTAATGAAATAAAATCCAAAAGTAACGTCTTAAATGCGTTTTTTAACTTTTGACTGGTGCCACTCTAGTATGTTTCGTAACTGTATAATTAGTCAATATTGATAGCATTCACCTCAAATTCAACATAATAACTTTGCACATTTAGTAAGAGTCACATGATTCCTCCATTGATTTGCTCAATCAAGTTGGATCTTTTGTTACTTGGCAAAAGCATGGTCCATTTTTTATCTTAGTTGTCTAGATTAAATATAGATATTTCAAATGAGATTGAGATAGTCTAATTAAATCTACTATACTTTTTATTGTGTAACGAACAAAATACAACAACAACAATATCAAATTTTATCCCACTAGGCAAAGCAAAGATCAAAATAATACAACTATAATTATACTATATCTTAAAGCTTAATAGTTAGAAACACCATGTACACAGGTGAATGTGAATGAAGTACGACTTTGACAAATTAATTAAATAAGTTATTAATTATCCACTGATTGATCATATATTAATGGGTGCTCATGTCGTTGATGTTTATAGGCCACTTCAATCGGAGCCCTTTGCTTGCAACAAGCCACCACAATTCGTGAGCTATGCTGCAAATTTCTTCAGCCAACAATCAGTCACAAGCCTTTACAACTTCAGAAACAATTTAACATTTCCTGCTTCATATTATTCAAACTATTATATGATGATGAAGAACATGAGGCCACCACCACAAACGCCTCTCACGCTCTTTCCAGGTGCCAATGTTAACAACAGCTCTAGTGCCTTGAAAGAATGGTTTGTGAAGAAGACAGCTGATTCTGGTTCTGTTGCTGTGGCTTCTAATGGTAAAGTTGATTTGGAGCTTCGTCTCTGGTTCATATAATGAATAAATAGATGTCTTGTTTATGCAGGCTTAATATATATATATATATATATATATATATATATATATATATGTATATTGTTGTCATTGGTTTTTTTTTTCTATATTTGTTTTAAATCTTTGTTTGTTTGAGTCGAAGAATGTGTTTTCGATGCTTGCCTATGTTAAGGTTATATGTGTGTGTTTTGCTTGCAAACATTTTATTTTGTAGTTGAATTCATGTGATATGTAATGCATCTTTTATAGAGAGAGAGAGAGAGAGAGAGAGAGAGAGAGAGTTAAACTTTCCTTTTGGCTTTATATATTTTTAGTTCATTTTTTAATTCGTAAACAATCTTATGTTATGAAAATTGACATTTTACTTTTTGCTTTTAAGATTTTAGTTACCTTGAGGATTTTCTGTAAACCGATGAAGGCTAAATGATGGTGATGAATTTTCTACGCAATTATCACTTAACTCCATTTCAGTCTATTAACTAGACTAACTAGAGTGCAAGCCTAACGAGATTACGTAGGATCGATATTATATACTTCTATCTTTCAAGCAAATTAAATTATTCGGGATTCAATTAAAGTTTTAGTCTAAATTTTCTCTGTCTAAACTTTTTTAAATATCAAAATTAGAACCAATCAAATGTCTCATGTTTCAAAACAATCAAGCATACAATTAAACCAACAAACATCAAATTAAAGCAACTAAAGGTTGAAATTATCATCCACTAAATCCATAATAAACAAGTGAAATTTTAGCTATATAAATTAAATATTTGCATGAAGAAAATATAAAGCAAAACAGATATAGATAAAATTTAGAAAAAAAATTGGGGAAAAGTCCTCTATTAAAATTTTAATTGGTGAGAAAGACATTATAAATTTCTATACATAGAGTATCTGTATTATGCTAATTTTGTACAGAATACATAGTATAAGTATTTTGATTCGAGTCCTTCTCACTAATTAGATTTCCAATTGGGGATTTTTCTCAATTTTGCCTAAAATTTAACTTCATCTCACAGCCCAAATAAGTTCAGAATCAAAAACTATAGAGAAAACAAAAGAACTGTAAATTGGCGATTGGGAGAGTGGCAACGGCAAAATGGAAGAATGGGCAACGGTGGATGGCAGCGAAAACATGGAGAGCAGAGCACTGGAAGATGGAGATGTTGATGACTCTTTCTGGTTAGAGGCGACTTCCTTCTATTCAAGCGGTTACCGGATGGCTGAAGGTTGAAGATGGAGACAGATGGTGTTCGTAACCGGCGTGAGAGTGGACGGAGGACTACTGTGATATTATATATACTATTGTGATGTGTATATCATGATATTATGTGAACTACTGTCAATTAAGGAAGAACAAATACTTGTGATGGTGTTAGCATCACTAATATAAATAAAGACTTCTTACGTCGGTTAGAGAGGTTTGGGTTTTTTTTAATCAACTATTATGTCGGTTTGTGAAGGATAGTATATAATAGTAGTATATTGATGTCATAAATTTACATTGGAAAAACAGTCAACGTAGACTTAATTAGTCTCATGGATATAGAGTTTCTCTTGACAAGAATATTACCTAGTCTAATGTGGCTGTGTCCATGATTATTCACTACTTACTGAAACTTTTCTGAGTTGAATTTTAAAAAAATTAGAAGGTGGGGTTAAAAATTTTTAATTAATTTTTTTATTCTTTTATCTTACATATTCTCTATATTAAATTTTTATAGCTCTATTCTCTAATTTTTTTTTAAATCCAATTAAGACAAATTTCCTCTCTCCTCTTTCATAACAAATAGCCCATTAAACTTCTAAATTCTCTAGACCAAAAAATGTGTAAGTCCAAATTCCTTATTTTACCTTGAACTTTAATTTTGGACCGATTTGGATTTCATTAAGTTAGGGTAATCATCTTGAATCTTCATTTGAGTAATTATTAAATTTGTAGGAAACATATTTAATTTGGATAATTTAAATTTTGAATTTTTTTTATTTTCTAAATATACCATATAATAATCTTTCAATAGTAATTAAAAATTAATCAATTAATCATTATAGTTTAACGTCAGTTTTTGAATAGCTCCATACCGCAGTTTCAAAGTTTTTAAATTGTTCCTATAATTTAAACTGTTAAGTTTAATCCCAGCAAAATCAAATGTTTACTTTCCAATTTTTCAGAAGCTAACGAGATAAACGACATTTCAACATAGATGATGTGGCAAGCATCTGGATGATTTACTGACTTTTGGACAGCTTTTATATACTTACTCAAAAAAAAAAAAATTTTGGATAAATGAGTGTTTGGATGGTTATTATTAGAAGAACTTTTGTTATTGGTAAATTACTATAGAGGGTATAAGATAAAAAAAAATTCCTACTGTTCATCATCTTCAGCCGTCTAGTCTCCCTACCTCTACAAGCTTGCACATAACAGAGGAGAAGACCAAGATAGAGGAGAAGAGAAGGGTTCAGACCACGACCTCCCAACCTCAGATCTGTAGCAGTGAAGACTAGAGATGTTTGCTTCTTTCTTCCCATCGACGACCAGCGACTTCAGAGCATCTCCCAATGACGTCTACTTCCTCCTTGAATGACGATGATCTGCCATCTCGCCTCCTTCTTCTTTCTTCCCGTCAGACAGAAATGGCGGTAGAGAGAAGACGTTGGCGTAGAGAGGAGAGAGGGAAGAGAAGAGAGAGAGTGTCAAAAAAAGTGGAGGTAAAATAGTAATTAGGTAGTCCATAAGTTCTTTTATTATTCTAGAAGCTATTCCCATGAGTTTATTTAAAATCATAGTTTAATCCATAAGTCATTTTAGATAAATATAGCTGTTTGTTTTGAAATTTCTCTAAACCAAAGTTTAGGCTAGAAATCCTTTTAAAATTTAGGTTTAAGAGTTACCAAATAGGCACTTGATAGTTTGGATGCCATATGGCAAATTCTCACTTCTTACTCTTTGTTTACATTCTGACATTCTCCCTCTTTCTTTCTCTTTACTTCAATGTTTGTTAAATTAAGGAGGCCAATAATTTACGATTTACACAATTTGTTCGGTCTAAGTTTTAATTCATTTCTTTCTTCTTCTTCACACTCCTCTTTTGAAATTTGTAATTGAAAAAATTATTATTGTTAAATTGGTATTTAGAATATTATTTTAAATTTACCTTTGTTTATTTTGAAATAAACTAAGCATCAGCATGCATTAAAAAAAATAAAACGGATTTCAACCTTTCAAATCTAACATGGACATATAAAATATGTAAGCATGATGAGCATCCATCCAATTTTCCATTTTATCTCCGAATTAAAATAGATTACATTGAATCATTTTCCTTAAAAAGTATTAGATATACTAATTGAAATAAATGTCCAAGTAATTAAGAGACTAAAATGGCACTTTTGGATTTTTATATATATGAATTTTTAAAGTTAGTGATAATTTCATATAAAGTTTACTATCATCTAGGCTGAATTGATTTTACAAAGAAAAAACTCCTCAAAGTAACTAAAATCTAAAAAGGAAGAAGTAAAATGTTAATTATTTTACATAAGATTGTTTATGAATTGAAATTGAACCCAAAGCAAAGGGAAAAGTTTACCGGCTTTGTGTGTGTGTGTATATATATATATATATATAAGCTTTACTCCATGAATTCAACTACAAATGAAAAGTTTGCAAGAAAAGCATACATATATAAGCAAGCATTCAACACAGAGTTCCACAACAAACAAGCAAAAATTTAAAGCAAATATAGAAAAAAGCAAGATAACATTATGATAAGATATTTGTCATCGTCTGCAGAAACATACAAGAAGCACCTAGTTATCCATGGGAAACCAGAGACGAAGCTCCAAATCAACTTCTTCTTCACCAAATAGTTCGGATGGTATGAATTAGTAGTAACAATAACTGAGGTTGAGTAACTATAAATGCATGGAGCTGATAGTTGGCTATTGATAAAATTTGGAGCATAACTCTCATATGGCGGTGGCATGTTGTATGCAAAGTGCCCCAGTTGAAGAGTGGACTACATTTAATTATATTCATCAACAACACATGAGCACCTATTAATGTTTAATCAATCAGTGGACAATATCTTATTTAATTAATGTTCCAATATGTGTTTGTATATATACATGAAGGTATATCATAAAATTTAAAATTTACTAAGCAATAAATTATTTTTTATTATTGCAACCAAATACAAAATAATTTCTATGTTTTACAAAAAAAAAATCTAGAATAACAAATCAATTAAAGAAAACGGATGGAGAAATCACATGAATTTTATCAAAATGTACACAACTATTAAAGTGAATTTAAGTTTAATGCAATCAGTATTGACTGTAATAGTTACAAGATTCATAAGAGTGGTAGCATTCATAATTTAAACCACGTTCAAGAAGTTACTATTTTATTGATTCAAAATATCATAAATTAATATTTCGGATTTTGCTCAGGGCCTCGGGATAAGATCCAAGAAATGTACCAGGCTCATTTTCTTGGGATAATCGTAAGTATTGAAAATGGTGACAGTAGATCCACCGATAATGAAACATATTACACTTTTTTTATTTAATTCAACATTTTATTTGATATGTTTAAAATCAAAGATAGATGTCAACCACTAACGATGATACTAAACAGAGATTAAAGGGATTTCATATGTTTCTAAAATTGTTAGAAACTAGTAAACTATCAAGTAAGAAGGATAAGGACTTTATGTATGAATGTGAGAATGCCAAGAAAATTACTGCAAATAAGATTGAAGGAAACAAGCCCATACTCTTTAGGAATCAAAGGCTCTAAAGGATTGAGTCCTTGTTGAAGTAAGGAAGAATTTGGTAAAAATATAAGACATGCGACTATTTAGAACGTGTTCTATTTCTGAGGAGTACTATTTTATTATAATTCTAGTCCCGACGTTTGGGGAGGCATTATAACTCTTGGGTGCCTAGATTTATGTCTAAGTGTAATCTTATGGTCGAGAAGAATTTGGATAATTTGGAAAACACACACACAAAATATATTATTTTATTTAAATAATGTTAATAATTTGTTATGTTATTATTATTTAGACTTGTTCTTGATAATTAGGATCAATATCCCCTATTCAACTGATCCCCAAATTGATGTTAAAATGTAACTAATATGACTTATCTAAGGAGTCCGGGTGACTGAATTCATAGATCTAGCTTAGATTTCATACATCTGAGTTACTTTGAGTAACTCTAGGGAACTCTAAAGAGTGTAAAATGGCCTTAAGTTACCCTAGAGTGATAATTTATTAATTTAGAGTTATATTATGTCATAGACCATATAAGGAACGTAAGAGGTGTGGAATCTATTTCGGTGGCTTTGTTTGGTAATTTTTTGGTGAAAGGTAACTCTTATTCTACTTGCCATGCTTGTCTATATGACTTATGACTTATGAGTTCTTATTTTGAAAACCCGACAATGTAAATTGATGAGATATAAAAAGTTGTGGGACAAAATGAATTTAAGTTTTATATTTAGAATCAAAATAAATTGTTTAAATCTTATCTTTAGGACTAAAGGTAATCTAACGTTTGATGCACAAGATACTACTTCTATGATTCACGAAAATAATGGGGAAAATGACTTTAAAGTCTTAAGTAAAAGAATTAATTACCTTAAAATAGAATGACAACCCAAACCAAGTCAGGAGAGATTGAGTGTCATGTGGATATTTATGGTGGAATACAATTACTTAATAGTCAAATTTAAACTAATTAATGGTAGGAGCAATATTAACAAAACCACATAATATTTATTGTTTTATAAATAAGTTTAGATATGATAACAAAGTAATATTCCCCCAATTCTTAATATATGATCTAATTAGAGATTTAATTTTAATCTTAAATATAAGATATATTTTTTATATTTATCTATTTCTTTTCTAAAATTATCCCTATTGATATTTTTTCGACAATAATTAAGTAAGAGAGTGAGTGAAGAATTAAAGAAAATGATTATAACATTTTAAAAAAAATATTATATTAATTAACTTTTTTAATCTAATTAAATTAATTAAATATATCTCAAAGACATGAGGTGTCGTATATCTGAGTTTTGATTGTTTATGTTAATTTTAGTTTAGATAAGATAATAAAGTAATCTTGATTCATGTATCCCCTAAGACTCAGTTCAGAGGATTTAGTTATCAAGTATTCCTGTTTCAGTGAACAAAAACACTTGTTCAGTTTCTTGTTCTGCGTTCATTGTCGGACCCAGGTCCCCTCAAAATCATGTTCAGATTTAATATTTTATAAACTGTTATTATAATAATATTTTATAAATTAAAAATTTTCTATATAATATTATGAAAAATAAGTAAATACATTAAACTGTTAAAATTGGATAGCACAGTTCACAATTGTCAATTATAGACTATTATTAGAATATTTTATAAATTAAAATTTTTCTATTTTTTATACTGCAATTTTGAACGGTACATGTTAATTTTTAATAGTTTAAGTTTGTTTATTTATTTTTACTGCAGTACTATAATATTTTTATAAAATATTAAATTGAATAATCAATTTTTTATCCAAAGTAAATATGTGATTTGGAGAGAAAAAAACAAAGACAAAGATTCTGGGAGTATATGATCCCTCCTGATCACTTTTGTGCTTTTTTAAGATGTTAGTATTTCAGTTTCCTTTTCTTTTTAGGGTTACAAGAGAGGACGGAGCCCAAAAATAAAATAACTACTTAAACTATGGAGGAATTAAATCCTAAACTCTCTGAAGTAAGTAATTGCTGCAATCTGTTAGGACACATGCTCAATATAGCAGATCAAGTAAGCCCTTCTTTTACAAGCGCATTTGCTATCTTATTAGCTTTTATTGGGATAAACTATATAGTTAAATCCCAATGCTTACAAAAGAAGTTGTCAATCTACAATAGTAACAAATTTCCATTTCTCCTTGAATTAATGTCCCCCAACAAATCAATGATAAATTTTGCATCAGACTCAAGAATAATTTTTTTATATCCATTGTTCCACGCACTTCGCAACCCCTTAAAAATAGCCAATTCCTCAACTTCATCTGTGCTGCATGATCTAATAAAATAGGTGAACTTATATATTTACTTACACTTATGGTCTTTGAGCACCCCCATATCCAGCTTTATTACCAGACAAAGACATTGCCCTATCTACATTAAGTTTAACCCAGCCTATAGGCGGTGGTTGCTAGTTCAAATTTTCTATTTGAGATAAATATTATAAAGTGGTATCATCCCACAGTTGAACATAATGCTTCCATACTTGCAGAATAATCATCTCTTGATGCTATGGTTTCATGGCCTCCGAATTAAAGACCAAATGTTTCTCCAAAGCCATAGCTTCTAAATAGTTACTGTCTAGATTAGTTTCTAATTGGACCCCATATTACCCAATTGTCTCTTCAAATTTAAGGCAAACCAATCAGAAAGTTGTGCAACAAAAAAAGTATAGTATTGATATGGTAACAACAGTGTCAGCCATATTCGCTTTGCATAATTACAATCTCTCAATATATGTAAAGTATCCTTACCTGCAAATTGCAACTTGGACAAACAAGAGAAGTGGACGACCTACTACTCTGCCAAACATTGGTGGGGAGACTATCATTAATAGCTATACACATGAAAACTTTAATTCTCTCTGCACCTTGCCACTTCCAGATGGCCTTATATACTAATTATGAGCAAACGAGCAATTATCTTCAATGAGGGAGTAAGCACTCCTTACTGTGAATGCCCCATTAGTAGTAGCATTCCAAGTCATAATATCATGACCAGCATCAACCAGTGGTGATGGCATCGTAATGAGCCTTGGAAAAACATTACTCGGAACTATAGTGGCCAGTCTTTGAAAATCCCATGATCCATCCTTAACCCAATCTACAACGGTAGTTACTTTCTCATCAATCGTTAGAGGTCTAAGACAAACCTCTCTAATCGTTTTATCAAGAAATAGCCAACGGTCCTCAAAGAAATTAGTTGAACTTCCATCTCTAACTGTCCACTTGATTCCTTTGGTCACAATATCCTTTTGCTGTGATAAGAATTTCCATAAAGTTGAATCTCCTCTGCGCGATGCTAACAATTTTTTTTCATTTCTTATCATATATTTATGCCATAACACATCAGCCCATAGGTCGTTAGAACCTGAAATTAAAGTTCACGCAATTTTCTCACCAAAAGCCATGTTCATATATGACAATCTTTTGAAACCTAGCCCTCCCTGCATCTTTGGTTGAATCACCTGATCTTAACCAATAGGGTGAAGAGCATGATGAAGGGAATTGGAAGACACGCAGTGGAAATTAACTTTAAAATTTTTTCCATTCCCAGCCAGGATCTACCGAATGTGTTTAAGTCAAGGAGAAAGAAGTGTTACCTTTGGTATTCGAGCTTTGGTCACGACCTCAGTGTCCACTAGTCGCGACTCCTCGCCTCTGGAACTTTCAGTCGCGACCTCCCCAACTTCTAGTCTCGACCTATCGCCTCTGGAGTTGTTAGTCGCGACCTACTATGCTTCTCGTCGCGACCGGACCTCTCTGGAGTTTGTAGTCGCGACCTCGTCAGCTTCAAGTCGCGACCTGTCTCCTCTTTTCGGATTTCTGAAGTTCAGATGCCCGTATGGTCGCGACCTCAGTGTCAATAGGTCGCGACCTTGCTTCGTGTCTGGTCGATCGCAAGAAGTCGACAGCTCAGATCTGCTTCCTCTACCGGTATCCACACGAACAGCGTTCCAATCGCGAACGACGTGCTAGCGCCTCTTGTCCCTCTAGGGCTTTCTAGAGATTCTGTCCTCACCGTCTCTATTTCGGCAGTTTCTTATCTGCAAATATTTTGCACTCTCCCTGCCCCCTTTTCTCACGACTGAATGTGTGTGTAGAGATGTGTAGAACCCTAGCCCCTAATGTCAAATATATAGGAAGCTATCGGGCTTCTAATAAGGCCGGGCTTCAGAATTAATCTTATATTAATTCTGAATTAATATAATATCATATATTGCATAATTTAATAAGAAACTAATTAAATAAATATGGTTTATATTAAATCCGTCCCACAGATTTAATTCACTCATTTATTTAATTTAAAATAAAGATAAGACAGAATTATATTTGATTTATTCTCATAAATCAAATTTGAGATATCTTATCAATTTGAATTTCAAATTCAAATAGATCATATCCATTTAAATTTAAATTCAAAAGTGATAGAGATTTAATTTATCCTTATAAATTAAATCTTACAAATATCTCTTATATTATATATAATATATATATATACAAATTTATATATATATATAAAATATATATCCACCCTAGATTATTCATTGAATCTAGACATCTCTTAGATTCAATGAATCTGGACATCATAGCTCGTATTGGGCTGTTTTGTGTGCGACCCTTTAGGCCCATATGAAGTTAGCAGTGGCCCAGTTACTATACTGACCCATAAGTCGTAAGCGGTCTCTAGCAAGGCATTATAACTACCCAAAACATATGAGGATCGATAAACGATGTAACCTTTCATACAACCATATCACGTCCCTTTTGTCACACAATATTTCGGTCAAGGATGAGGCATGGAGAACGTCATCCTCCTGTTCCTGACCGTTACTTTCTCGATCCCTGAGTAGTTTGAATATAGAAATGGAACTACCCTTCCATTCCAGTATGGCCATACATTTCTCAGACTCACTCATCGAGGGGCCCAGTAATATCTCTCTATGAATGTGAGGGACAAATTTCATCTTGACCATTCACATTCCTCCACATGAAAAACCACTGAGCCCGAACATAGCCTTTATGATCACTCGGTCAAAAGTGACTTTTGACTAGGTCAAAGCTGAGCGTTTGTCATGTAGGAATCTATGATGATCTCAGGTCAAAGGGCATAGTGGCATGGCTTGTATATGAGAGAAGCTTATGACTTAACCCATGCAGCTCTCTCATAGCGGGTCGGTCCGACACCCTGTACTCTTACATGTGCCTATGACTTTGATTTATATCTCTATATATCTTCAAAGTCATACTGGTCTTATTTTATCTCTGCTCCCGCATAGATGACCGACCAGGGACATTTAGGATAAGATCATGAGTTATCCAAGGATTGTCATCATAGTAAACATGCAAATAATATGATAACATAATTAAGAAATTCATAAATCAACAATATTCATAAGGTAATGATTGGCCCCTAGGGCACAATCTCCAACACATGAGAGATTTGACTCTTTCCCCAAATGAAGTTTCTTTACAATCTTTCAATTTCTTGACAAATAGATATGGTATCTTTGCCACTTGCATTGGATACAAAGGAATAGAACTCAAAACTGATTTAGCCAAGGTTCTTCTCCCCACCATGGACATACTATTCTCCTTTCAAGATGCAAGTTTAGCTTTAACTCTATCAACAAAGTAATGAAAAGTTTCTATTGGTCTCCTCCTTCTAGAGATTGGAAACCCCAGATATTTGCCTATCTCTATAGACACTTTCATCCCAGTAATTCCAGTAATTACCTTCCAAGCATCAGAATTCACCCTTGGAGAGAAAAAAACTGAGGATTTATCCTTGCTAACCTAAGCTCCAAAAGCCACACAGAATTTGTTCAACCATTCCATCATGCGATTAGCTTAGTCCTTCAATGCCACTCCAAAAAGGAGCAAATCATCAGCAAACATTAAATGGGAAATATTAGGCCCACTTGAGGTTACCTTAATAGGATTCCATGAACCATCACTCGCTATGTCAGTAATCAAATGAGACAATACACAAAACAAATAAGAGAGGAGATATCATATTTCCTTGCCTTAACCCTCTCTTGAGTATAAAATCTTCAGTCTTATTGATATTCCACAACACATTATAAGAAACTGAAGTCACACAAGTCATTACCAAGGAAACAAAATCTGAAGCCCTTAAATAAAACTTCTTTAAGAAAATCCCACCGTATTCGATCATATGATTTCTCCAAATCAATCTTAAGAGCCATTAATCCTTTCCGTCCTTTGCATTTCTGCATCTGATGCATTATTTCTTGGCCCACAATGATATTATCTTGAATATGTCTACCTTTTATAAAACTAACCTGATAAGGGGAGATGATTTTATCCATAAAATCCCTCAGTCTAGCAGTAATGACCTTAGTTATGCACTTATAATGAACAGTACACAAAGAGATAAGTCTGAAGTGATGAACTAACTCCGGATAATCTCGCTTAGGAATTAGAGAGATAAGAGTCTTGTTGGCCTCCATTAAATCAATTTTCTTTTGAAAAACATCTTTGACAAAAGAACATAGAGCATCCCCTATGACATTCCAGTTAGAATGATAAAATATAGGGCCAAACCCATCAATTCCAGGTGCTTTATAAGGTCCCATTGAAAATAGAGCAGCTTTAATTTATGCTATATTAGGCTCACTATGGACATTAGAAATGATAGAACTGTCTACTTTAGGAAAAGAACTGACAGTATGTAATAAACAAAAGTCATCAACCTCCTCAGCATACAAATTTTTAAAATATTTAAAACAAAATGCCTTAAAGTTAATTCTTCCTCTATCCATGTACCATTCTCATCTTTTAGAGTCAGCATTCTATTTCTTCTTCTTCGCAAGTTTGTTTTCAGATGATAATACTTTGTATTCCTATCACTTTTTGTAACCCATGTAGTTCTAGCTTTCTGAAACCACTTAATTTCTTCTACTCTCAAGAGTCCTTCCAATTCATCCTGTAGTTCCTTTTCAAGATTACTCAGAAACACAAAATTAGGATACGCAGGAGAATTCTGGATACCAGCTAGTCTGGCTATGAGCAAATTCTTTTTCTTTTCAACTAACCCAAACACTTCCATATTCCACTGAATAAAATCATATTGCGAATTATTCAAAGACTGGGTCAAAGAAAAATCTACAAGCCATTTTCTTCTAAGAAAATCTTTAAAATTATCATTGGTTAACCACATTGTCTCAAAACGAAAGGCCTAAAATATCCCCACCCTCTCATTCCCCTGAAACTGTAGAGAAATAGGATTATGATTAGAATATTGAGTACGAGGAAGTACCTTAAGAAAATATTATGGTAGTTGAGATATCATGTGCACATTTGATAATGCTCGATCCAATCTCTCAAACAGACGAGAACACCCAGTCATTCGTGGACCTTTTCAGGTGAATTTTGGTCCCTTAAATCCTATATCTATCAGACCACAAGCCATAATTCTCGCATGGAACAAATTCATCATGCATTTAGTGAAAGCCGTACCCTCTCTTCTTTCAAAAGACAATAGGATCTCATTAAAATCCCCTATCACTATCCGTGGAGAAGATATGGCGGATAGCTGAAGAATCTTTTCCCATAAAATATTTCGATAGCCTATTTCAGTTTCCTCTTGTTTTTTATGTTGGTGTCAAGTCGCAATTTTTTTTGGTACAGTGTCAAGTCGCAATTTGATTGATGTACACAAGAAATTATTGCTCATTCTGAATTGAGTAGATAATACGGGTCAATTCCCCGTTGAGTATTAGCCCATTATGAGTTGTAGTTGGGTTAAGATTTAGCCAATTTGAGCCCACTAGAGATAGGCTCGCCAACCCACCTCTTTTTTAATTATTTTTTTAAATTTTTAAATATATGTTTTTAAATTTTTAAATTAAATTACAAACTTTCATAGAATATTTAATTTATTTATATATTTTCAAAAAATTATATAATTAAATTACCCCAAAACTTACAAATATAAGCATATAATATTTTTTATAATTATTTTGCTAATATATAAATGATAAACCAATAAAAAAAATGAAAAACTAAACTTAGAATCTAATTCCTAACATAAAATAAGGCTATATTTATGTTAAGTGCAAAACAATAATTTTTTTATTAAAATTAAAATAAAATTTGTAAAAATAAGGGCTAACCCATAGCTCAGCAACGGGTGCGGGCTAAAAAACCCTACGTCTAAAGTCTAAACATCTCGTTTTGCTAATTAAGCCGATGGATCCACCATATTACCACACCCCTTTCTACTGTATCATTGACCAACTCATAATACAACTACTAATGGCGTTGATCCGAGTAGCAAGTAGATTGGTATCGCTTAAACGAAGTCTCGAGTTCGAGCCTTGGCGTATGCAGAAAATTTCTGTTAGGAGACTTACCCACCATAGTCAAGTGCGCGACGCAGATCGAATCCAAATGTAGTCGGGGTAAAACTCTAGTAAACTGAGCGGGTAACAAAAAAAAAAAGCTCATAATACAACTCATCTCCACTAACTTTTCTAAGAGTGTGAAAATATGGGTTAATATAAAATATAAATAATATATTACTCTTGTGTTTAACTAGTAAAAGGATATGATATATAATTATTTAGAGCGTATTTAATTCTTAAAAAATATTATTTTATTGTAATACCAGTCGTAACACTTAAAGATACATTTTAATTTTTAAATATCTAAATTTATGTCTAAAAATAATTAATAACTCACTCTATCTAATATTAATATCATCTAAACAAAATAAACTTTACATTTAAATGAGTTCAACTTTTTTAAAATTTTTCTTATAAAAAAAAATATAAACAAGTGTAGCCTTGTGAACAAGAACACAAGCAGTCAAATATTTTATGAATTTTGTACCCTGAACTATGACACCTCATGGTTGCTTTATCAATTATTTAATTTTCACCAGTTATTCTCGCATCTCATCAACCCTGATCCCTAGCCTACCTTTTTTCTTTTTTATATAATAATTCAAGTCGGTGGAGAAATTAATATCATGGAATGCAGAAATAATTGCAACATAGCAAAAGTGGGCTCCACGTCATTACTATTACAAGTACAATAATTATGACAATTTGAAAAGTCATACTCGGTTTGCACAATGCGTAAGACGAAAAATCTGACTACTGTATCATCGACCGGCTAAATCCCCCGCCGCGGCGTGCTTAAATAAAATTTCTGCTTAAAACCAGCTTGAAAGATCTTCACAGATCAGTATAGCTCCCTCTCTCTCTCTATTCATATCATATGGCGTTTCTGAGTTCTTCACTGGTGATAATCCTCTTTTTATCAGCTTTGCCTTTACTGTGTTCATCTTCTACCTCAAAAAATCTGTTGTCTCTATCGTTGGAAAATCCAGAGCATGTTATCAAATCAAGAAACGGCAATTTCACAGCTGGGTTCTTCAACGTCGGTGAGAATGCTTTTGCTTTCGCTATCTGGTTCACTGAACCTCAAGGCCAAAGCTTGACAGTCATTTGGATGGCGAATCGGGATGTATTGGTGAACGGAAAAGGCTCAACGCTTACCCTTCGGAGCAATGGAAACATGGTGTTGAACGATGCAGGTCAAGTCGATGTTTGGGCCACCAACACAACTTCGTTGAAACCTCCACAATTGATTCTGAAAGATGACGGTAATCTAGTTCTTCTTGAACCCACTAATAATCATATTGTGTGGCAGAGTTTTGATTTTCCAACAGACACACTTGTCCCTGGACAGAGGCTTACCAGACACTCTAGTCTTGTCTCCTCCAAGAGTCAGACTAACCCCTCTTCTGGTTTTCATAAGTTATTTTTTGACAATGATAATGTTCTTCGTCTTGTCTACGACGGCCCTCAGTTGTCAAGTATTTACTGGCCGCCTCCTTGGTTTCAACCATGGCAAGTTGGTAGGTCCACCTTCAATGCAAGTCGCTTTGTGTTTCTGGATTCGTATGGCGATTTCATTTCAACTGATAACTTTACTAGTGAGACATCGGACTATGGCCTTATGCTTCAGAGAAGATTAACCATTGATAGTGATGGTAATGTCAGGGTCTATAGTCGAAGAAACTCCGAAGAGAAATGGGATGTTTCATGGCAAGCTATTTCTGCAGGTTGCAACATTCATGGCGTTTGTGGAGAAAATAGTTTCTGCAAATATGAACCTTATACTGGTCGAACATGCTTGTGTCTTCCAGGTTACAGGTTCAAGGATGAAAGCGACTCGTCACTTGGGTGTGAACCAGAGTTCAATTTGTCTTGCAACCCACAAGATTCTGACTTTCTATACATACCAAATGGAGATTTCTACGGGTACGACCAAGGGACTTACCTTAACGTTACATTTGATGAATGTAAGAAGGAATGCTTGAAGTTATGTAATTGCAACGGTTTTCAATATACACATGACGGTGCCCAGTTTTTATGTTACCCAAAGACCCTTTTGGTCAACGGTAATCTTTCTCCCGCATTTCAGGGTGGTTTTCACCTGAGAGTCCCTACTAATTCAAGCTCATTCATTCTTCAAGAACCCACTACCAATTGTGAATTTGTCAAGTCATTAAAGCTTGAGAGAGTCTATGTCTCCAAACAAGATAGTGTTTTAGTGAAGGTGTTACTGTGGTTAGTGTTAGCAATTGGAGGCTTTGAACTTGTATGCATCTTTCTCTTTTGGTGTCTGACATGGCAAAAGTCAAGTAAGCAGCAGAATTACGATCATCTTACTGGAACTGGGTTCAGAAAATACAGCTACTCTGAGTTGAAAGAAGCAACAAGAGGTTTCAGTGAAGAGATTGGACGGGGTGCTGGAGGAATCGTATACAAGGGAACTCTAAAGGATGGGCGAGTTGCTGCAATCAAGAGACTCAACGAAGCAAATCAAATAGAAAGCGAGTTTCTCGCAGAAGTCAACTTAATAGGAAGGTTGAACCACATGAACTTGATTGACATGTGGGGGTATTGTGCAGAAGGAAAGTACAGAATGTTGGTGTATGAGTACATGGAAAACGGTTCTTTGGCAGAAAACCTCGAATCCAACAAGTCCCTTGATTGGAGAAAGAGATATGAAATCGCTCTTGGAACAGCAAGAGGACTTGCATATCTTCACGAAGAATGCTTAGAGTGGGTTTTGCATTGTGACATAAAGCCTCAAAACATACTTTTGGATTCAGATTATAAGCCCAAGGTTGCAGATTTTGGATTGTCGAAATTGCAGAACAGAAACGACCTCAACAATCCAAGTTTCTCAACAATAAGAGGAACAAGAGGATATATGGCACCAGAATGGGTTTTCAATCTACCAATAACTTCCAAAGTTGATGTTTACAGTTATGGAGTTGTAGTGTTGGAGATGATAACAGGAAAAAGCTTGAGGGTGGATGGACCAGATCACTCGCATCATGGGAGGCTAGTGACATGGGTGAGAGACAAGAAGACCAAAGGAGATGGAAAGGCATCATGGGTGGAACAGATTGTGGATCCGACGGTTGAGGGAAGCTTTGAGATGAGGAAGATGGAGGTTTTGATAACAGTGGCATTACAGTGTGTTGTGGAAGACAAGGATGCGAGACCTTCAATGAGTCGCATAGTGGAGATGCTTCAGAGTCATGAAATTGAGTAATGATTTTCAGTGAGGGATATGTCCATAATGTTTTTTTATTTTAATGAAATTTTATTTTGATTTTTAGGTTATTGTTTTTTTTTTATGTTCTTGGTCAGCATTTTTTTATGAAAGTACGTTAAACAATAAAAAAAGTTGCCTAGATTCTGTTGTGGGGAAATTATTTATGAATATACTACACTACAAATGGTTTAGGTGAAGAACAATTTTGATTTTGTGAAGAAATCGTTCCGTGCAAGAACGATTTTGGTTTCCCCCGCATTTCTCCCCCATCACATCACCTGACATTTATATTTTTAATACAAAAGCAAAATTGTTCACTCTCTGAACGATCTCACCTTCCTCAATTTGCCCCCGAACAGTAAGTCTTTGTGCTCTCCCATTGCCCGTGTGTGTAATCTTTTTATAAATAGCAAAGGGAGAAAATTTGTGTATATATAAATATTGTTATAAATATTAAAATATAGATATCTATCTCTATCTTCCTCTTCCTCCTCAACTTCCACTAGGTCATTACTCTCCAAGTACTATATTCATCACTAGACTCTTTCTCTTTAACTTCTATTAGGTCATTACTCCTCTATTAATCATTAGACTCTTCCTCTTCAACTTCTCATGTAAGATTTTACCTATAAATAGGGCATGTTATTTGTGTTGTAAAAAAGTAGAAGAATACAAGATACTTCTCTAATTTTTTTTGTCTTCATCTTTTCTCTCATCCTAATCTTATTGCTAATTTTACAATACGTTATCAGCACGATTGTTGTAGAAATTGATATTATTGTAAGATCTATCGTTGGAAGGTAAGTTTCTATATTACTTTTATGTTGAATTATAGTTTCATGTTTGGCTATTTTCTAATTACTCAACCTTCTTAATCTCAATCTTCATTTAACTTTTGTTATATTTTATGATAGTATCATCATGTCGAATCTTACAAAATTTGAGTTTGTGTTTCTTGACGTTTCTGGAAAGAATTATCTATCATGGATACTAGATGCAGAAATTCATCTAGATGCCATGAGTTTAGGAAACACTATCAAGGATGACAATAAGAAATCTAATAAAGACAAAGCTAAAGCCATGACCTTTCTGCGCCACCACCTGGATGAAAGACTAAAAATTGAGTATTTAATTATTAAAAACCCACTTGTTCTTTGGAACAACCTAAAAGAAATGTATGACCACAAAAAAATTATAATTATTCCAAAAGCTCGTTATGACTGGATGCATTTATATTTGTAAAATTTTAAATCAGTCAGTGAATATAATTATGCACTATTTAGAATTAGTTCTCAACTGAAACAATGTGGAGAGAACATTAATGATGATGACATGTTAGAAAGAATATTCTTCACATTTCATGCATCCAATGTGCTATTGCAGCAACAATATCGTAAAAAAAGTTTCAAAAAGTATTTTGAACTGATTTTTTGCCTTTTGGTGGCTGAACAAAATAATGAGCTTCTAACGAGGAATCATGAATCCCGTCCAACTGGCTCTATTGCATTCCCAGAAGTGAATTTAGTAATAAATGAATCATCTCGTGGTCGTGGACATGGACGTGGACGTGGCCGTGGCCCTGGACGAAGCCGTGGTCGACGTGGTTGACATGGTCATGGTCGTAGTTCCCACTCGAGGTGGACAAATAATGATGATAACCACACAAAAAAAACTAGTGGGAATGATAATTATATTAAAAATTTATGTCATCGTTGCGGTGACAAAGGTCATTGGGCTCGTACTTATCGTACATCAAGACATTTGGTTGAACTATATCAAGAATTGCTCAAAAGAAAAAATAAGAATAAAGGCAAAGAGCTAAAGATAGAAACAAATTTTGCTGGGGAAGAAAGCGATTCTGATTATGGCAACATGGATGTGACTCATTTGGATATTGCTGATTTCTTTATCGATCCTAACGGAAAAATTGATCACCTAATTGGTGATGGGAGTGTCCAAAAAATAAGCTAAACTTTTATGATTATGTTTTTTTCTTTTTGCTATAATGAAGTTTATACTTCTCTAAAAAAAATTCTACTTACTATGAAGTTATTTCTCTCAATAAATAAAATTATGAGTATTTCTTTTCATTAATTCTTTTGTGTTTCTTTTCATTTGCTATGTTCCTGTTAATGAAGAATGACACTCATTGACATTAATAAAGAAGATTTGTATCTCGTTGATAGTGCAACAACTCATACAATATTTAGAAATACAAAATATTTTTCTTCTTTGGTGATGCGAGAAGCTAATGTCCAGAGTATATCTGGAAGTATAAAGATGATTGAGGGGTTTAGAAAGCTAATATATTATTACCTGGAGGAACACAATTATACATTGATATTGTATTTTATTCCTCCAAATCTAACAGGAATTTGTTGAGTTTCAAGGATATTCGCAGAAATGGATACTATATTGAAACAACAAATAAAGAAAATCAGAAATATCTTATTATCACAAATATGATTTCTGGTAAAAAATGCACACTGGAAAAATTCCCTAGTATTTCCTCTGGCATATACTACACATTTATTAGTACAATTGAAAACATGCTATTGCAAATCAGAAGTTTGCAAGTGAGAATAAATTTAATATTTGGCATGACCGGTTAGGCCATCCTGGGACAATAATGATGCAAAAAATAATTGAGAATTCATGTGGACATTCGTTGAAAAAACAATTAATTCCACAATCCCATATTTTCTCATGTGTTGCATGTTCTGAAGGGAAACTAATTATTAGACCATCATCGGTAAAAATAGAAAGTGAGTCTCACATTTTTAGAACGTATTACGAGGAGATATGTGCGGGCCGATACACCCTGTGGACCATTTAGATATTTTGTGGTTCTAATTGATGCATCGACAAGGTGGTCGCATGTTTGCATATTATCTTCTTATAACCTAGCGTTTGCGAGATTACTTGCTCAACTAATTAGATTGAGAGTACATTTTCTAGATTATCCCATTAAGAAAATACGTCTAGATAATACCGATGAATTTACTTCACAAGCTTTCAATGAGTATTGTATGTCTCTATGGATCGATGTTGAACATACTGTAGCACATGTTCATACACAAAATGGATTTGCAGAATCATTAATTAAACGTTTGCAGTTGATTGCAAGACCATTGCTTATGAAATCGAATCTCCTAATATCTACTTGGGGACATGCAATTTTGCATGCAATGATGTTAATTCGTATTAGGCCAACTAGTTATCTCACGGCCTCCCTTTTACAAATGGTTTTTGGTTAGGAACAAAATATTTCTCATCTAAGGACTTTTGGATGTGCGGTAAATATTCCGATTGCTCCACCACAACGCACTAAAATGGGTCCTCAAAGAAGGATGAGAATATATGTTAGATATGAATCTCCTTCTATAATAAAATACTTAGAGGCAACAACAGGAGATTTATTTACAGTTCGATTTACTGATTTTCATTTTGAGGAATTAAATTTTCCAACATTATGGGGAGAAAATAAGCAGTTAAAAAATAAAGTTAGTTGAAATGAATTATCATTGTCTCATCTTGATTCTCGTACAAAACAATGTGAGCTATAAGTTCAAAAGATAATTCATTTACAGAGTCTAGCTAGTCAATTGCCAGACGCATTCACTGACCCCAAGAAAGTGATCAAGTCACATTTATTGATGTAAATGAATCAAAAGCACACTTGAAACGTGGCAGACCCATCGGTTCCAAAGATAAAAATCCTCAAAAAAGAAAAGGAGCTACAAATATAGATGCCCAGGTCGAGAATATTCAAGAAAATTTAATGACTCCAGAAGAGTCATTTGACAACACTAACATCTCAATTTCGAGAGAAACTCAGGTACTTGAAATATGTGAAAATAATAAAATCTCAATAAATTATGTTGTCAATTAAATACGATGGGATCGGGATGAAGTCAATGTTGACGATATTTTTGCATATAATGTAGCGCTTGATGTAATAAATGATTATGAGGATCATGAACTAATATCTATTAGTGAATATAAACAAAGAGATGATTGAAAAAGGAAATTTTTTGGCCATATGGTTCTTACACCTGAAAATGTAAAACTAGTTGAATATAAATAGATTTTTGTGGGAAAATGAAATGAAAATAGTGAAGTAAGATATAAAGCACTACTTGTTACTTAAGGATTTACACAAAGACCTAGTATTAATTTTGTACAAACATACTCACCAGTGATGGATGCAACTACTTTTCGATATCTAATTAGTCTGGCAGTAAATGAAGGCCTCGATTTACGACTAACGGATGTTGTTACAATCTATTTGTATGACTCACTTGACAATGACATTTATATGAGTCTCCCTGATGGATTTGAGTTGCCGAAAACATACAATTCAAGTTCTCGAGAATGGTACTCAATTAAGTTAAATAAGTCTTTATATGGATTGAAGCAATTAGGGCGCATGTGGTACAATCGACTTAGTAAATATCTATTGAAAGAATGATGTAAGAATGATTAGATATGTCCATGTATTTTTATAAAAAGATTTGAAAATAAATTTGCTATAATTGGTATTTATGTCGATGACATAAATATCATTGGAATTCCTGAAGATATTTCTAAAGCGGTGAATCGTTTAAAGAAAAAGTTTGAAATGAAGGACCTGGGAAGAGCAAAATTTTGCCTTGGACTACAAATTGAATATATGAAAAATGGGATCTTCGTGTGTCAAGAAACTTACACGAGAAAAGTCTTAAAATGTTTCTATATGGATAAATAGCATCCATTATGCATTCCGATAATTGTAAGATCTCTGGAGAAAGATAAAAATACCTTTAGACCTCAAGAAGGTGATGAAGAACTACTTGGCCTAGAAGTACCTTACCTTAATACAATTGGTGCGCTTATGTATCTTGCTAGTCACACACGACCAGATATATCATTTGCTATTAACTTACTGCAAGATATAGTTCTTCACCAACACGAAGATATTGGAATGGGGTTAAGCATATTCTTCATTACTTGAAGGGTACTATGGATATGGGATTATTTTATTCAAATGAACACAAGACTAACTTTGTTGGCTATGCCGATGCTGGATTTCAGTCTGATCAACATGTTGGTAGATCACAAACAGGCTATTTGTTCACATGTAATGGTACAGTGATAAACCCATATTTTTATATATATTTATTCATATCATTTTAGTGGATTTTTATCATTATTTTAGCCCTTAATTGTATAGTTTTTGCATTATTTGGATTAATGTATCTTACATTGAATTAGTGATTAACAGGGGTATAATTGTCATATTTTTATTATTTCTCCCAAATAATTATTTTTGAAACAAAAAGTATGACATTATTATGATTTGTATTTCAGGTATTAAGAAGAAATCAGAACTTATAAATAATAACAAAGGACTATAAATTGAGAAATTACATATAAAGACCCAATGGGCTAAACCTTGCGATTTGGCCCATTAGGTTTTGTTTTATCAGCTTTTAAAGAAGCCATACGCAGCATGCATGAGGAGGCTGCCAACGAGAGACGTAAGAAAAAGGAGAATGGCGAGAAACCTTTACACAATGCCGTGAAAGAACAATACACATAAACCCTTCTGCCGTCACCATTCATCTACACGCCATTTCCATTCTTCCTCTTATCATCAACTCTATCTCCATTACATAATCCAACACACCCATCTTCCTCCACCGTAGCCTCTCATTCCATTGGCACCCACACCCTTCTCCACTCCATCTCCTATCATCACAGCACCTCCATTCTATCTTCATCACAGCGACGGCACGCACACAGATCAGAACAACAGCATCAGCCCAGCGCGCAAACAGTGACTGTGCAGTGATGTTAGTAATGATGGCATCGTCTTTGATTTTCATGGCTAAGTGTGGCTAAAACATCCTAATTCTCTAATTCAATAGCAAGCGCATGAGCTTAGAATCTCAAAGTGAAGTTTAAGTTACTCTAATTTTCTACCCATTAATTATATTATGATTTCTAGGTCTTAGGATAATTTTATAATTATTGGGAATGCTTATAATGATTTATTTATATTTATTGAGGATTATTGTAATTGGATTATTGTTTGGCAATTGATATTGTTCTTTAGTTAATTTTAATTTCATTTACTTTGATCTGGGTCAGACATGGTATTGAGATTATTGTGAATATTTTGTGATTTTTTAAGGTGGCTTGAATTATTGGATCATTGTATCTCTTGCTGGCTTTAACCCTATTTTTATGAATTATTGAGTTATAATTGAGCATTAAATTTTAATATTTTTAGTCATATTTTATTATTCTGGTGGCAGTTAATAATAAATTATGACTTGAAAAATATTTTATGACAATTTGAGGTGGCTCGGTTGTTGGATTAAAAGCTTAATTATAATTTTTAATTCATTGTTTAGAACTCCCATATCTGTTGAAGCTATGATTGCATGCGTTATTGAATTGGAGGATTGCTTTTATAATTGTTAATCACTTGCATTTTTATTCCATTCACTATTATCATTCATTATTCCTTTCTTTAAATTAAAAATATCAAAAATATTTTATTTAACTTTATTTTTAATTCATTACATTTAGTTGTTAGTCAATCAAAATAAATCCCATTTTCAAGATTAAGTTGCATTGCATTTAGTTACTTAGGAATTCAATTTTATTGTTGGCTCCTCAAAGAGAACGACCCGAGGTTACATTATACGCAATATTTGGTTTAATTTTTGAAATAACCCCAAGGCGAAATCGAACTTAAAGGTTGTTTCAAGTGGCACCGTTGCCAGGGAGCCAAGAAATTGGTTCTTTAGTAACTAAGTGCCAAGTATTATTGACTGGGATTTATTTATTTGTTGAGCCTGTCTCAGTTAGTTTGCATAAATATTTTTACATTTGCATTTTCATTTGCATTTTTTAAAAATAAAAATAAAAATTTAGGTTAATTTTTTTTTCCGATTTATTTGGTTCTTCCTTTTTCTTTTTTTTCTTTTGTGTCATGTTTGATTCATTTTGTTTTATTTTACTTTATTTAGTTTTTCTTTTATTTTATTCTTTTTATTTGACAGCTACCTCTAGTGAACATTTGTCTGTTAGTTATTCTGAATCATGAAAAAGAAATCATGAATGGTTTTAATGATATTAATGGATATAATGGGTTTAATGGGAACAACATATATAGTGAGAATAACTTATGGTATAATGGTGAGGATAATAGAAGCATAAGGGAGATTTATAATTCCAATATTAATTATGATCCTTATGACTTTTATAAAGATGATATGAACTTTGAAATTAAAGGAGCATTAAATTCTTTCTTACCTAGATTATATGGCTTTGCAGGTGATGATCCCTACTCTAACACCTATAACCCAGGTTAGAGGGATCACCATGACTTTAGATGGACTAGAGATCAAGGCAACACTCAAGGAAATTTATCAAATCAAATTGTGTCTAATCAAGGGGCATCATTTTCTTTTTCTTGAGGTAATGAACTTGCTATGATCGTGAAAGGTATTACCGAACTTAATTCAAAATTTGACCATCAAAATTCAGAAACTGAGGCTAAGTTACATGCTATGGAGAATAAGATAGATTCATGTCTACAAAATGTGTTTTCTAAATTGGAGCAAATGGAGACTAAGCATGAGAACTTGAATATTTTTATTACTCAAATCTCTAACAACTTGAGTGAACAACAAGCAAAGAGTAATGGTTCTATATCCTTTAACATAGTGATAAATCCTAAATCTTCGAATGTAATCACACTGAGAAGTGGTAAGGAAAGTGGAGCTAAGAAAGTGCAATTCGAAAAGAATGAAGAGGATGAAGAATCGGTTGATGAGGAAATAGAAGTTGAATCTCCCTCGACCAACACTACTAAAAAAACTTCCCAAGTTGAGAAAGAATCCTCTATTCAATCTGAAAGCCTGCAAGAAAAGAAGATATTGGAGCAGTCTAAAAAACAATCAGTGGTGCAAAATGATGAAGAGGACACAACTATTATGAAGATACAAGTGGAGAAAGGATCATCTTCTGACTCTAAGGGTGATGAGGAGAATGATGTGCAAGAAACTGACAGGTATAACATGGTTGTGAAGCATAGTGATACTGTTACTTGTCTATCAATTCCTCATGTTGAAGGGAGTCTTATTGATTTTATTGGATATAAGAAATATTTATGTTCTTATATATCTTATAGAGCTCTCATATCTGATATCTTGATTACTAACCTTGCATACTTGAAGACTTTTCACGGCTTTAAGTATTTTGATTCTTGTCCCATACTTGGAGTTGGAAAATGTGTTGCTTGTATTTTGTCAAATCTCTTGCAGGTGCCTCATTTAAGAAAATTGTAGGGTTATCACTATATCCCCTATATTAGGTCTCCTTCCATTGATCCATAACCACCACCATTGAGGAAGAATAATGTAGGAGAAGGAGCTACAATGAAGAAATGCATGTTTCTCATCAAGGATGAGAACTTCTCTTACAAGAGTTTAAAGAGATTTCGTCCTCAAGGTTGTCCCTTTCCTTCCTCGCCTCCTCACATTTTGATTTACTGAGCTTTATTATTTAAGATAAGTGTGGGGGATGGACTATCACAGTAGTAAAAGATAAAATAATTTTGATTTATTGCTTTATGTCTTTTAACAATTTCTTAGAATATGTTGCATTTTAAGGATTTCTTAGTTTTGGTTAGTTTTTCTTTGAATAAATCTCCCCTTTAGCTCATGACTTTTGAACTATCTCCCTTTGATAGTGATGCGTTGAGGACAACGCATAGTTTAAGTATGGGGGAAGGATTGCTTTTAATAAATTGCTTTACCACTGTTTTAATTATCATAATTTAAAAAATTCAAAAATTTTGAACCTTTTGAGCCTAAATTGTTTGGATTTTTCACTACTGTATGAGCGAATTGTTACTATGATTCCCACCTTCTACTTGACTTTTGTAATCCTTAGGTGTTTTCAAATCCTTATTGCTTTATGCAAGTGAACGTTAGCATGTCTAGGTAAGAATATATTTTGATTTGAGTAATTTTTATTCTTAGTTGATTAGCATTGTAGAGTGTCTTTGGTGCAGTGTTATTAACCTTGTTTCATAGCTTGATCTTATGAAGGATACATCTTAGAGAAAGTCTTGATGGAAGGACTTTGAGCCTTACTTTTCTTTCTCATCTTGTATGATTTCTACCTAGTTTTGGTTAATCTCTAGAACTTGTTTAGATTCTTTTTCAAAACTGCATTAATACCTGGAATTGTGAGCATGATAGGGACATTCATTTCTAAACCCTTTTACCTAAACACAAGCCATCCCGATTGACCTTGACTTATCCCTTTGAGCCCATCACTTTCATTTCATTCTATTGAATTTGAATAAGTATTTTGCATGAGTTACATTATTCTTCATGATTAAATGTGCACTATCGATGTTGCTATCTTTATCTTTAGGTGAGTAGCCAATAAGGGTATTCATAAAGCCTGCGGCCTGGTATGCCCATCCGAGCCCGCGAACAAAAGGCCCTGCCCAGCCCGATAAATATAGATCAAAGCTGGGCATCGGGCTGCAAAATGCAGCCCATGCTTTTTTCGGGCTGGGCACCGAACAGGGGGGTTGCCCTGCCCTGCCCTGCCCATGAGCACCCTTTTTTTATTTTTTTACTTTTCTCCCTAGATGCTACACTTGAAAGGGAGAATATGATAGTTACTGGTGACTAAAGGGATATTTTAGAAATATAAGTAGTTAAGTACGTAAGTTGCGTCTTTTAATATTTATACCTATATTAATTTTTTTTAACTTTACTAATCATAATATTATTACATTATAAATTATAATTATTTATTTTATTGTTTTTAGATACTTCATCCTTGTCAACATTTAGAAAATTGATGTAAAGTTATAATTACAAACTACTTAGACTTCAAGGCTTTTTTTTATATGCAATGAATTTCAAGATTTTAATTATTATCTTCTTGTTACCTTATTTTTAGTGGATTATAGATATTATTTAACTCTTGAAGGCATATGAATATGGTATTATTTTAGAAGTTTATAATTACAGATTTTTTTTCACAACATGAGCATGGCATCACAACTTGGGCATGCCTAACCAGCCCACGCCCAGCCCGCTCATGCCCAGCCCAAAATGGTTAGGGCTTTTACCGGGCAGGGCAGGGCACCGGGCTGCAAAATGTAGCCCATACTTTTTTTGGGCAGGGCATCGGGCAGGGGGTTGCCCTGGCCAGCCCAGCCCATGAACACCCCTAGTTGCCAATACAAAAAAGAAGAAGAAGAAGAAAGTAGAAAAGAAGTAGAAAAGACAAGAAAGAGAAGAAAATGTGTAGAAAAAGCCAAGAAAGAAGTTTGAAAAAAAATAACAAAAAGAAAAGAAGAAGGAAGGAAAGAGAGAAAAATAAAAGAAAAGAAAAAAATTGGCAACAAAGAATAAAGTTTTGAATAAGGCATCCCTTGGAGGTTGAAGATTAAAGACTGCTGTTCATTTGATAGTCGCATTTTAGTTTACTTTGAGTTATTTCTTAATACTCGTGTATTAAACTTGTTTTACATTCTATTTCATCTATTCATTAGCCTCTCACAAACATTACAGCCTACAAAGTCCCTTGATCATGAATCTATGGTATGCTAATGGTGGAGATAGTAGAATCTTTACAAGCCTATGGTAGGTACTAATCTAGGTGGATTGAGGGAAAACTTCCTATATTTGAGAGTTGAGTGAGATACTTATACCAATAAAAGCTCTATTATGTGTCCCTTCCTCTATCTTGTTATGTCTCTTGTGTTACTTTCTTTGCACCTAAGCATTCTATGACTACTAATTTATTAGACAAGAGTTACTTGAGTAAATTGCATATTCTTGCCTTGTCAGTTTTATGTTTACTTGCATTGAGTTTAATTGTTGGATTCGCTTTACTGGCACTTTGCCCAGGAGTACAAAAGGCTAAGTGTGGGGGAGTTGACGAATCCATATTTTAATATATTTATTCATATCATTTTAGTGATTTTTGTCATTATTTTAGTCCTTAATTGTATAGTTTGTGCACTATTTAGATTAATGTATCTTACATTGAATTAGTGATTAACAGGGGTATAATTATCATATTTTTATTATTTCTCCCAAATAATTATTTTTGGAACAAAAAATATTATATTATTATGATTTTTATATTTCAGGTATTCAGGAGAAATCAGAACTTATAAATAATAACAAAGGACTACAAATTAAAAAATTATATATAAAGACCCAATAGGTCGAACCTTGCGATTTGGCCTATCAAATTTTATTTTATCAGCTTTTAAAGAAGCCATAGATAGCATGCATGAGGAGGCTGCCAACGCGAGACGTAAGAAAAATGAGGAGGGAGAGAAACCTTTGCTCAGTGCCGCAAAAGAACAATACTCACATACCCTTCTGCTGTCACTATTCATCCACACGCCAACTCCATTCTCCTCTTATCATCAACTCTATCTCCATTACATAATCCAACACATCCATCTTCCTCCACCGTAGCCTCTCATTAACCCACTAGGAGTTACGGTCCTAGTGAGTCGGGTTAGAAAAGCTCACCACTAGCTAGGTTGAGATTCGACCAACTTGAGCTATTAGGGATATGCCCGCCAACCTATCTTTTTTTTTAATTATTTTTTTACATTTTCAAATATATGTTTTTAATTTTTTAAATTAAATTACAAACTTTCAGAGACTATTTTATTTATTTCTATATTTCATAAAATTATATAATTAAATTAACCCCAAAACTTACAAATATAACACAATATTTTTCATAATTATTTTGTTAATATATAAATGATAAACCAATAAAGAAAATGAAAAAACTAAACTTAGAATCTAATTCCTAACATAAAATAAGGCTATATTTATATTAAGTGTAAAACAATAATATTTTATTAAAATTAAAATAAAAGTTGAAAAAAAGGGCTAATCCATAGCTCAGCAGGTGCGGGCTAAAACACCCTACGTCGAAAGTCTAAACAAGCTCCAGTTTTGCTAATTGGGCCGATGGAGCCACCCATATTGATATTACCACACTTCTTTCTGCTGTCATTGACCAACTCATCTCCACCACATTCTCTAAGAAAGTGAAAATCTGGGTCAATATAAAATATAGTGTGTGGTTGAGATTCTAAAACTATAATTTAAAAAAAAAAATTAACTCAAATTTTAGTTTAATTTTTTTTAAATAAATAGTTATATTTATCTAAATTTTTAGATTAAATTATAGTTTAAAATTAAAATTTTAAATAAACTACTCAAACTAGTTTTTAAAATAATAAAAAAACTTATAAACTACCCACTTACTATTTTACTTTTACCTTTTTTACATCCCCTCTTATCTTTCCTCTTTTTTTTTCATCCTCTAATCTCTCTCTCTACCCTCTCTTCTTTCTATCATCTCTCTTTTTTCTTCAATCATATCTCATACTTTTAATAAAATTACACTTTTTAATTATTAATCAATCACAAAAACTCTTCACTAATAATTATTCAAACACTCATTTTTTTAGAACCATTTTTTTTTTCATAAATTTGTTTACATAAACGATTTTTTAAAAATTATCTAAATTTTTTTTTTTAACTCTTATCCGCGAATAAACAAGTGTAGCCCTGTGAACACCACAAGTCAAATATTTTATGAATTTTGTACACTGACCCCTCATTGGTTGCTTTATTAATTATTTGATTTTCACCGATTATTCTCGCATCTCATCAACCCTGATCCCTAGCCTTTCTTTTATCTTTTTTATATAATAATTCAAGTTAGTGGAGAAATTAATATCATGGAATGCAGAAATTATTGCCACACGGCAAAAGTGGGCTCCACGTCATTACTATTAAAGTACAATGATTCTGACAATTTGAAAAGTCATACTCGATTTCCACAAAGACTTGATTGTTTGTTGAGCTTGCCTATTTCCTTGCAAGCAAGTGATTTCATACCTTGTGTTCTACGCTTTAACTGGAACCAGTGCTTTTAGAGTGACTTTCGCTAGGAGAAGGCAGTAGGAAAGTCTTGGTTTCTGGCAGTAAAGCGAAAAATCTGACCACTGTATCATCGACCGACTCAATCCACCGCGGCGGCGTGCTTAAATAAAATTTCTGCTTAAAACCAGCTTGAAAGATCTTCACAGCTCAGTATAGCTCTCTCTCTCTCTACATTTCTTATGGCGTTTCTGAGTTCTTCCCTGGTGATAATCCTCTTTGTATCAGCTTTGCCTTTACTGTGTTCATCTTCTTCCTCAAAAAAACTGTTGTCTCTATCGGTGGAAAATCCAGAGCATGTTATCAAATCAAGAAACGGCAATTTCACAGCTGGGTTCTACAACGTCGGTGAGAATGCTTTTGCTTTCGCTATCTGGTTCACTGAACCTCAAGGCCAAAGCTTGACAGTCATTTGGATGGCGAATCGTGATGTATTGGTGAACGGAAAAGGCTCAACACTTACCCTTCGGGGCAATGGAAACATGGTGTTGAACGATGCAGGTCAGGTCGATGTTTGGGCCACCAACACAACTTCTTTGAAACCTCCACAATTGATTCTGAAAGATGACGGTAATCTAGTTCTTCTTGAACCCACTAATAATCATATTGTGTGGCAGAGTTTTGATTTTCCAACAGACGCACTTGTCCCTGGACAGAGGCTTACCAGACACTCTAGTCTTGTCTCCTCCAAGAGTCAGACTAACCCCTCTTCTGGTTTTCATAAGTTATTTTTTGACAACGATAACGTTCTTCGTCTTGTCTACGAAGGCCCTCAGTTTTCAAGTATTTACTGGCCGCCTCCGTGGTCTCCACCATGGCAAGTTGGTAGGTCCACCTTCAATGCAAGTCGCTTTGCGTTTCTGGATTCGTATGGCGATTTCATTTCAACTGATAACTTTACTAGTGAGACATCGGACTATGGCCTTATGCTTCAGAGAAGATTAACCATTGATAGTGATGGTAATGTCAGGGTCTATAGTCGAAGAAACTCCGAAGAGAAATGGGATGTTTCATGGCAAGCTATTTCTGCAGGTTGCAACATTCATGGCGTTTGTGGAGAAAATAGTTTCTGCAAATATGAACCTTATACCGGTCGAACATGCTTGTGTCTTCCAGGTTACGGGTTCAAGGATGAAAGCGACTCGTCACTTGGGTGTGAACCAGAGTTCAATTTGTCTTGCAACCCACAAGATTCTGACTTTCTATACATACCAAATGGCGACTTCTACGGGTGCGACCAAGGGACTTACCTTAACGTTACATTTGATGAATGTAAGAAGGAATGCTTGAAGTTATGTAATTGCCACGGTTTTCAATATAGACATGACGGGGCCCAGTTTTTATGTTACCCAAAGACCCTTTTGGTCAACGGTAATCTTTCTCCCGCATTCCTGGGTGGTTTTCACCTGAGAGTCCCTACTAATTCAAGCTCATTCATTCTTCAAGAACCCAGTACCAATTGTGAATTTGTCAAGTCATTAAAGCTTGAGAGAGTCTATGTCTCCAAACAAGATAGTGTTTTAGCGAAAGTGTTACTGTGGTTAGTGTTAGCAATTGGAGGCTTTGAACTTGCATGCATCTTTCTCTTTTGGTGTCTGACATGGAAAAAGTCAAGTAAGCAGCAGAATTACGATCATCTTACTGGAACTGGGTTCGGAAAATACAGCTACTCTGAGTTGAAAGAAGCAACAAGAGGTTTCAGTGAAGAGATTGGAAGGGGTGCTGGAGGAATCGTATACAAGGGAACACTAAAGGATGGGCGAGTTGCTGCAATCAAGAGACTCAACGAAGCAAATCAAATAGAAAGCGAGTTTCTCGCAGAAGTCAACTTAATAGGAAGGTTGAACCACATGAACTTGATTGACATGTGGGGGTATTGTGCAGAAGGAAAGTACAGAATGTTGGTGTATGAGTACATGGAAAACGGTTCTTTGGCAGAAAACCTTGCCCTTGATTGGAGAAAGAGATATGAAATCGCTCTTGGAACAGCAAGAGGACTTGCATATCTTCACGAAGAATGCTTAGAGTGGGTTTTGCATTGTGACATAAAGCCTCAAAACATACTTTTGGGTTCAGATTATAAGCCCAAGGTTGCAGATTTTGGATTGTCGAAATTGCAGAACAGGAGCGACCTCAACAATCCAAGTTTCTCAACAATAAGAGGAACAAGAGGATATATGGCACCAGAATGGGTTTTCAATCTACCAATAACTTCCAAAGTTGATGTTTACAGTTATGGAGTTGTAGTGTTGGAGATGATAACAGGAAAAAGCTTGAGGGTGGATGGACCAGATCACTCGCATCATGGGAGGCTAGTGACATGGGTGAGAGACAAGAAGAACAAAGGAGATGGAAAGGCATCATGGGTGGAACAGATTGTGGATCCGACGGTTGAGGGAAGCTTTGAGATGAGGAAGATGGAGGTTTTGATAACAGTGGCATTACAGTGTGTTGTGGAAGACAAGGATGCAAGACCTTCAATGAGTCGCATAGTGGAGATGCTTCAGAGTCATGAAATTGAGTAATGATTTTCAGTGTGAGGGATATGTCCATAATGTTTTTTTATTTTAATGAAATTTTATTTTGATTTTTAGGTTATTGTTTTTTTATGTTCTTGGTCAGCATTTTTTTATGAAATTACGTTAAACAATAAAAAAAGTTGCCTAGATTCTGTTGTGGGGAAATTATTTATGAATATACTACACTACAAATGGTTTAGGTGAAGAACAATTTTGATTGTGAAGAAATCGTTGCGTGCAAGAACGATTTTGGTTTCCCCCGCATTTCTCCCCCATCACATCACCTGACATTTATATTTTTAATACAAAAGCAAAATTGTTCACTCTCTGAACGATCTCACCTTCCTCAATTTGCCCCCGAACAGTAAGTCTTTGTGCTCTCCCTTTGCACGTGTGTGTAATCTTTTTATAAATAGCAAAGGGAGAAAATTTTTGTATATATACATATACAAATATATATAAGTTGTTAGGATAAGGCAACATTACAACATTATATTCTTATCACTTCTAGGTGACATTGCTTCTTAAAATTTTTCTAATATTAAAAATTTCTGGGGCAAAATGCAGTTGTTATAAGGGTAAGATTCATCCAACATACAAAAATAATTTTTTAGATGTATTTAGTATTTTAAAATATCTTTTATGAATAATTTAGCCAATAAATATTGCTTCTGTTTAAAAATATTTTAATAGTAAAATTGCTCTTGAAAAATATTTTAATAGTAAAATTGCTCTTGAAAAATATTTTTAAGATAAAATTGCTCTAAAAAATACATTAAAAGAAAAATTGATCCTAAAAAATATTTGAAGGGCAAAATTTCTCATAAAAAAATATTTTTAAAAAATACTTAAGGATATTGAACTTATCTAAAAAATACTTTTGGATATTAGATGAATATTAACCTTATATATAATATTCAATCTATTTTATAATATAAGAGTTAATTGACTATTTTAGATAGATTAAGAAAATTAAATAAATTAATTAATTATGACTAAATCTGAACCTTTAAAATAAATTCGTATTATATACTCATTAATCTTTCTAAATTAATTATAATTAAGAGATTTATTTAATTTCTTGAATCTATCTAGAAAAGTTAACTTTTACATTATATTATGGAAAGAAAGTAATAACTTTTCTTTTTTCTATATATGCATATTAAAAAAAAATTAACAAGATTATACATATACAAAAAATTTCTCCCTTGCTTAATTATTTATAAAAAATTACACACACGCACAAAGTTCAAACACTTCCTATTTGAGTGGAAAATAAGGTGAAATCGTCACCTAGTGAACGATTTTGCTTTTATATTAAAAATATAAAGACCAGGTGATATAGGGTTTTGGGGAGGGGGGATGTGGGGGCAACCAAAATCTTTCTTGCATTAAACGATTTCCTTAAAAAATCAAAATGGTTCTTCACTTGAATCATTTGTAGTGTAGTGTAGTATAGTGGGAAATAATTTCTACCCTATAGGATCTAGGTAATTTTTTTCATTGTTTAACGTATTTTGATAAAAAAAAAAAACCTTCTTGCTTTGGTAAGAAGCGGATATCTAATTTCAATAAAAGACATGGACCCTACAAGTATATGTAACCTTTCCGGGAAAGTGACCTTTCGCAAATGTTGGCTTGTTGCTATCACGTACATGGGACTACAGTAAACAAAATATTTTATAAAGAATTAAACTTGAACAGTTCCAATGTTGATGATATTAGGTACTACTAAATAAATATTTTAATGTGTTGAGAATACTAAAAATTATTTTAAAATATCTAGTATTATTAACAAATATTTTAAGGTGTTTCTAAAAGATATACTTTAGAATAATGAGTGGGCTAAAAATTATTTTAGAATATTAGATATTATTAAAAATAATAATATTTTAAAATATTGGATATTATTTAAGATAAAAGATATGCAGCAACCTCCAATTTTCCCCCAAAATGACAACGTTTTGGTAAAGGAGGGGAGCGGATGGAAGGAAGCAGCCGAGTAGACTCCAACATCCTTTTATCGCATGGCTAAATTGTAGCTCTTTTTTCGTTCTTCCTTTCTTAATGTTATGCCAAAAGTTTGTTTATTTTCTTTCTTTTCCTTGTTTTTCATAACTTTTTTTTCTTCATTTAAATAACTATTTAATAACATTTCAAAACTTGTACATTTAAAATCAAAATTATATCCATTACAATTTTACTGTGACAAGACTAAGGGGATGTAGAATGAATGATATAATATGAATCCGTTTGATTTCTACGAAAATAAAAGATTATTCTTTTTTTATACATACAATTTGATTTTATAAATTGTTTTTAGTTTATAACTCTTAGATTTTTAGTTTTATTAACAAAAAAATTGACATTGAAAATCATTAAGCGTTTAAATGAATTAGCCGTGGATTATTTCCACTTAACCAATTGTCTTATATATGTATGAATCATATATTTGTAGTTACGATAATTATTTAAAGGTAATAAAATTATCTCATTTTAGGCAAACATTACTTCGAATCCGATTAGTAGGTTAGTTTTTTATAATATAAATTTCTCATTTTAAAAGAAAATTTTCTTTAAAGAATCAAAGAAGAAAAAGAAACCTAATTGGCGTAGATATTTTCTTTGTCAAGAAGGACATTATGCAAATAATAATTGTCCTAAAAAATTCAGAAACCTGAAAAAACGAAGTTATTAGAAACTTCTAAAAATGAATTTGACTTTCTTCCTTACGAAGAAGGAGAAGAGACTGACTCATATATCACTTTTTATGAGCTGCAATCTGAATCTGAAGAAAATTAAATGGAAGCCCATAATTTTGATAAAAAAATGGCTTTAAAAATTGAAAAGGAGAATTTAGATTTGAAGGAAGATCACATCTTTGATAAAAATGTCCTTAAACTTTCTAAATTATATTTTAAGTCTTATGAGACTATTTTTAATAAAAATTATTAATCAAATTTTTTCAATATAATCATATCAATAACAATAAATTTATATATATCAAATCACTCATAAACATCACATTAGCACACACAACAAGTAGAAAGTAGTTACATCTCTTCTAAATATATGAATAATTATCACAAAAGATTTGAAAAGTAAATCTTAGCTTTGAATAAGTTGAACTAAGGGCGTGTTTGAGAGGGAAACATATGTGATATTCTTCAGGAAAAGGAAAGGGATTGAGAAAGAGGAGCCGGCTCAATAATCAAGTTTAATAAATAACTCAAGGTCTTAACTGTATTTATAAAGCCATAATAATAATTTAAAATTCAAATCCATATCTAAACTTAAACCCAAATCCTAATAATTTTCTAATTAATAATAACAATCAAATCATAAAACTTTAAGTAAATATAATGGTAAGATAATCCAGATATCATATTTTATTAAAAATAATAAAAATACTAAATTATAAAAATTTAATTAAATAATATTTTTAAATTATTGATAAATAATATTTTAATTTTACTTAAATATAATATTAAAAATTGTAATATTATACATAATCCCTCTTGATCACTTTTGTGCTTTTTTTAAGATGTTGGTATTTCAGTTTCCCTTGTTTTTGATGTTGGTGCCAAGTCACAAGTGGATTGATGCCCACAAAAAAGAATTTATTGCTCATTCTAAATTGAGTAAGTAATACGGATCAATTCTCCGTTAAAGATCAACTCACTAGGAGTTATGGTCCTAGTGAGTTGGGTTACAAAAGTTTACCACTAGTAAGGTTGAGATTCAACCAACTTGAGCCCATTAGGGATATGCCCGCCAACCCATCTTTTTCTTAATTTTTTTTTTATATTTTGAAATATATGTTTTTAATTTTTTACATTAAATTACAAACTTTCAGAGACTATTTTATTTATTTCTATATTTTCATAAAATTATATAATTAAATTAACCACAAAACTTACAAATATAAACACATAATATTTTTCATAATTATTTTGTTAATATATAAATGATAAACCAATAAAGAAAATGAAAAAACTAAACGTAGAATCTAATTCCTAACATAAAATAAGGCTATATTTATATTAAGTGTAAAACAATAATATTTTATTAAAATTAAAATAAAAGTTGTAAAAAAAGGGCTAACCCATAACTCAGCAGGTGCGGGCTAAAAAACCCTACGTCGAAAGACTAAACTAGCTCCGGTTTTGCTAATTGGGCCGATGGAGCCACCCATATTACCACACTTCTTTCTGCTGTCATTGACCAACTCATCTGCACCACATTCTCTAGGGAAGTGAAAATCTGGGTCAATATAAAATATAAACAAGTGTAGCCCTGTGAACACCACAAGTCAAATATTTTATGAATTTTGTACACTGACCCCTCATTGGTTGCTTTATTAATTATTTAATTTTCACCAATTATTCTCGCATCTCATCAACCCTGATCCCTAGCCTTTCTTTTATCTTTTTTATATAATAATTCAAGTTAGTGGAGAAATTAATATCATGGAATGCAGAAATTATTGCAACACGGCAAAAGTGGGCTCCACGTCATTACTATTACGAGTACAATACTTCAGAAAATTTGAAAAGTCATACTCGGTTTCCACAAAGACTTGATTGTTTGTTGACCTTGCCTATTTCCTTGCAAGCAAGTGATTTCATACCTTGTGTTCTACGCTTTAACTGGAACCAGTGCTTTTAGAGTGACTTTCCGCTAGGAGAAGACAGAAGGAAAGTCTTGGCTTCTGGCAGTAAGGCGAAAAATCTGACCACTGTATCATCGACCGACTCAATCCACCGCCGCGGCGTGCTTAAATAAAATTTCGGCTTAAAACCAGCTTGAAAGATCTTCACAGCTCAGTATAGCTCTCTCTCTCTCTCTACATTTCATATGGCGTTTCTGAGTTCTTCCCTGGCGATAATCCTCTTTGTATCAGCTTTGCCTTTACTGTGTTCATCTTCTTCCTCAAAAAATCTGTTGTCTCTATCGGTGGAAAATCCAGAGCATGTTATCAAATCAAGAAACGGCAATTTCACAGCTGGGTTCTACAACGTCGGTGAGAATGCTTTTGCTTTCGCTATCTGGTTCACTGAACCTCAAGGCCAAAGCTTGACAGTCATTTGGATGGCGAATCGTGATGTATTGGTGAACGGAAAAGGCTCAACGCTTACCCTTCGGGGCAATGGAAACATGGTGTTGAACGATGCAGGTCAGGTCGATGTTTGGGCCACCAACACAACTTCGTCGAAACCTCCACAATTGATTATGAAAGATGACGGTAATCTAGTTCTTCTTGAACCCACTAATAATCATATTGTGTGGCAGAGTTTTGATTTTCCAACAGACACACTTGTCCCTGGACAGAGGCTTACCAGACACTCTAGTCTTGTCTCCTCCAAGAGTCAGACTAACCCCTCTTCTGGTTTTCATAAGTTATTTTTTGACAACGATAACGTTCTTCGTCTTGTCTACGACGGCCCTCAGTTTTCAAGTATTTACTGGCCGCCTCCGTGGTCTCAACCATGGCAAGTTGGTAGGTCCACCTTCAATGCAAGTCGCTTTGCGTTTCTGGATTCGTATGGCGATTTCATTTCAACTGATAACTTTACTAGTGAGACATCGGACTATGGCCTTATGCTTCAGAGAAGATTAACCATTGATAGTGATGGTAATGTCAGGGTCTATAGTCGAAGAAACTCCGAAGAGAAATGGGATGTTTCATGGCAAGCTATTTCTGCAGGTTGCAACATTCATGGCGTTTGTGGAGAAAATAGTTTCTGCAAATATGAACCTTATACTGGTCGAACATGCTTGTGTCTTCCAGGTTACAGGTTCAAGGATGAAAGCGACTCGTCACTTGGGTGTGAACCAGAGTTCTATTTGTCTTGCAACCCACAAGATTCTGACTTTCTATACATACCAAATGGCGATTTCTACGGGTACCACCAAGGGCCTTACCTTAACGTTACATTTGATGAATGTAAGAAGGAATGCTTGAAGTTATGTAATTGCAACGGTTTTCAATATACACATGACGGTGCCCAGTTTTTATGTTACCCAAAGACCCTTTTGGTCATCGGTAGTCTTTCTCCCGCATTTCTGGGTTTTCACCTGAGAGTCCCTACTAATTCAAGCTCATTCATTCTTCAAGAACCCAGTACCAATTGTGGATTTGTTATTAAGTCATTAAAGCTTGAGAGAGTATATGTCTCCAAACAAGATAGTGTTTTAGCGAAAGTGTTACTGTGGTTAGTGTTAGCAATTGGAGGCTTTGAACTTGCATGCATGTTTCTCTTTTGGTGTTTGACATGGCAAAAGTCAAGTAAGCAGCAGAATTACGATCATCTTACTGGAACTGGGTTCAGAAAATACAGCTACTCTGAGTTGAAAGAAGCAACAAGAGGTTTCAGTGAAGAGATTGGAAGGGGTGCTGGAGGAATCGTATACAAGGGAACACTAAAGGATGGGCGAGTTGCTGCAATCAAGAGACTCAACGAAGCAAATCAAATAGAAAGCGAGTTTCTCGCAGAAGTCAACTTAATAGGAAGGCTGAACCACATGAACTTGATTGACATGTGGGGGTATTGTGCAGAAGGAAAGTACAGAATGTTGGTGTATGAGTACATGGAAAACGGTTCTTTGGCAGAAAACCTCGAATCCAACAAGTCCCTTGATTGGAGAAAGATATATGAAATCGCTCTTGGAACAGCAAGAGGACTTGCATATCTTCACGAAGAATGCTTAGAGTGGGTTTTGCATTGTGACATAAAGCCTCAAAACATACTTTTGGATTCAGATTATAAGCCCAAGGTTGCAGATTTTGGATTGTCGAAATTGCAGAACAGAAACGACCTCAACAATCCAAGTTTCTCAACAATAAGAGGAACAAGAGGATATATGGCACCGGAATGGGTTTTCAATCTACCAATAACTTCCAAAGTTGATGTTTACAGTTATGGAGTTGTAGTATTGGAGATGATAACAGGAAAAAGCTTGAGGGTGGATGGACCAGATCACTTGCATCATGGGAGGCTAGTGACATGGGTGAGAGACAAGAAGAACAAAGGAGATGGAAAGGCATCATGGGTGGAACAAATTGTGGATCCGACGGTTGATGGAAGCTTTGAGATGAGGAAGATGGAGGTTTTGATAACAGTGGCATTACAGTGTGTTGTCGAAGACAAGGATGCGAGACCTTCAATGAGTCGCATAGTGGAGATGCTTCAAAGTCATGAAATTGAGTATCGATTTTCAGTGTGAGGGATATGTCCATAATCTTTTTTTTTTTTTAATGAAATTTTATTTTGACTTTTAGGTTATTGTTTTTTTTTATGTTCTTGGTCAGCATTTTTTTATGAAAGTACGTTAAACAATAAAAAAAGTTGCCTAGATTCTGTTGGGGGGAAATTATTTATCAATATACTACACTACAAATGGTTTAGGTGAAGAACAATTTTGATTTTGTGAAGAAATCGTTCCGTGCAAGAACGATTTGGGTTTCCTCCGCATTTCTCCCCCATCACATCACCTGACATTTATATTTTTAATACAAGAGCAAAATTGTTCACTCTCTGAACGATCTCACCTTCCTCAATTTTCCCCCGAACCGTAAGTCTTTGTGCTCTCCCTTTGCACGTGTGTGTAATGACATTGCTTCTTAAAATCTTTCTAATATTAAAAATTTCTGGGGCAAAATGCAGTTGTTATAAGGTTAAGATTCATCCAACATACAAAAATAATTTTTTAGATGTATTTAGTATTTTAAAATATCTTTTAAGAATAATTTCGCCAATAAATATTGCTTCTGTTGAAAAATATTTTAATAGTAAAATTGATCTTGAAAAATATTTTCAAGATAAAATTGCTCTAAAAAATACATTAAAAGAAAAATTGATCCTAAAAAATATTTTAAGGGCAAAATTTCTCATAAAAAATACTTAAGAATAATGGACTTGTCTAAAAAATATTTTTGGATATTAGATGAATATTAACCTTGTATATAATATTCAATCTATTTTATAATATAAGAGTTAATTGACTGTTTTAGATAGATTAAGGAAACTAAATAAATTAATTAATTATGACTAAATAATTTCTTTGTCAAGAAGAAAGGACATTATGCAAATAATTGTTCTAAAAAATTTCAGAAACCTCAAAAAACAAAGTTATTAGAAACTTTAAAAAATGAATGTGACTTTCTTCCTTGCAGAAGAGGGAGAAGAGACTGACACAGATATCACTCTTTATGAGCTACAATCCGAATCAGAAGAAAATTCTTCTGAAGAAAATTAAATGGAAGCCTATATTTTTAATAAAAAATTGGCTTTAAAAATTGAAAAGGACAATTTAGATTTAAAGGAAGATCACATCTTTGATGAAAATGTCCTTAAAAATCTAACCTAAAACTATTTCAAAAAAGAAAAAATATTTTGTGATAAGACAAAATATCAGGATTAGAAACAATCCCTCTGATAACTAATCAAATAATGGAAGAATAACTACAGAAAATAGATAATGATAAAATATCACACATCTATATTGCAACAATCCAGATAACTGTAAAGGCAAATTTCTGAGCAGGAATTGATACACCTATACAATTATATGTAATAGATGATAGAATAACATCTGAACTAAAAGACTGCGTTTTAAGGATAGTGTTAGGAAATGTAATATATCAAAAGTTAAAGTTCAAAGTTCAACCCAATTACAGCTTAACCCGAATAGATAAAAATAAAAATCGAGCTATAAAACTTTGTTATAAGCTTTCTGGAATGGACATGCACTCTGGCAGTGATGACTATTCAAACAAGAATTCTATATGCTTTTACAGAAACCCAAAAGATATATCAGAAAAGTTACTCTCTAGTAATTATTCCTAAAGAATTCGTATCTTTCTCTTCTGTAGAGAAAGTAGAACAAGATGAATTGTCTTGGCCAAAAGAGATAGTTATGCAACTTATAAATTCAGCAACTATTGAAGATAAACCTAATCTATCCAGATTAAGTTTCTCCCAAAATACTCTAACTATTCGAGAACCATCTCGAATGAAGAAATCGTTATCTACCACTATCCTTCCTAGAAGAATAGAGGAAAGAACATCTCCAGACTCATCACTGAGTACTGAGAGAAAATATTTCATTCAAGACTCGTTCCTAAATGAAAATATAAATTTTGAAAGGATAATAATTAATACTGGAATCAGTAGAAGCAATATATCTGATGAAAAGTTAAAACAAGCTATTCTAACAAGATTATAACAACCCAGGAAATATAACTACAGGGGTAAATCTGTTCTAATAGAATTTGAGGCAGAATTAAGTTTGATCTTAATAAATGAAGCACAAGAAGAATTAATAATCCCTCAATGTATTTGAAATATTTGAAGGATTTGAAATAACTCGACGACAGAATTTCTTAGAAGAAAATATAATTATTTTAACTCCTAAAAGTTTAGTTATAAATGAAAATATAATTAAGCGACAAAATTAGGTAAACACCCTATATTAAAATAAGAACAAAAAAATAGAGACTTGCACTCTCTAATTGATACTGGTTGTAGTATTAATTTTACATCTAAAAAAATTGAACGATTAGGTAACCTTAGTCCAAAAAAGGAGTAGATGTTCATAGTAACATTACTCAATATCAACAAGGATATAAATTTCTGTATTTACAAATTGGAAATAAAGAATTCAGGGTTATGCTGCTCATTAGAAATTTTTATAACATCTTAATCTTATAAAAATGATCTTAATCAGGGATTTAATCTCAAAGCCCCAATTTAATCGATAGAAAATCTTCCTAGAAATAGAGCAACCAGAAAAACCAAATACATGAGCCAAGGCATGCGATTTGGGTTGGATGTCAAGTGGAAAAACTTTAATATTACTAATCCAACGCTATTCTTACACAAGCTCTGATTTTTTCACTCAACCCAACACAAAAATCGTTGAAATCGGAGAAGGTGAAAACAGAGGAAGGTAGAAGAGGCTCACCTTGTTCGAAATCCTTGGTTGCAGGAACTTTCCGGCCACTCCTTCCCTTTTCTCCGGCGTAGCAAGTCCTCCGATTCCTCTCTGGCTACTCACTTCAATTACTCTCTTCTCTCTGTGTGTTCTCTTGTTTGGAGACGGAAGTGAAGTGAGAATGTGAGGCCGAGTGTTTAGGGAAGAGGAGGGCACGTGTGTGACATGTGGTGTGGTGAGCAATGACTATTATGCCCTCCTAATCAAATTTATTTTCAATTCACTAATTTTTTATCTTTTCTGAGGCATTTAAAAATTTGTAGAAATTAATCTTTTCATAATATAAAAATTTTCTTCCTCTATAGCTTGTCTAACGTAATTTTCCTAAAAATTTCATCTTAAAAATTAACCTTTAGCTATTTTTTTATTCGACAAATAGATGTTAAATTCTTTAGACCTCTTTTAAGGAAATAAAATTTTTCATAATTTTCTGAATCCCCAAAATATTTATTTCAAGATTTTTTTCTTAATTTTTTTATCCCCAAAATATGTTTAATTATTATTTCCTTTCTCCTTTTCCTAAAATTTAATTTTTGAGATTTTTTAATTCCATAAAAAAATACTATTGATTTTAATAGTCCCTTATAAATTTTTTTCTATCAAAATTTAGAATGTTACAATTATCTCCCGTTAAATAAATTTTGCTACCGAAATTTAAAACGTGCATCGTGACATTTCAATGACTTCGTGCCATAAGAAAATTTTTTAAACTATTATTGGCTAAATTTTCTTTGACAATTTCCTTGCTGAAATATAATTTCAGAAGAGACACAGTCTTTCTCGTAATCAACTACTCCCTTAGTGAAAAATCTTATTATCTGTGACTACCCTTTAAAGTCACCTTTTATCAAGGCATTAGTTACTTAACTAGTTTTACCAAATAATACTTTATCTATTATGTCTTCCGTTCAACCTAAAAATACTTCTAATTGCAAATAAATTAGCATTTTCAATGAACTTTGTAAATACTTTCAACTTCCACATCTTTAGCAAAGTTATCTCTGTAATCAAATTCTCAAACTTCACTACAAGCTAATCTATATTAAACATATAAAGTAATTACTATTTGCTTAGCACTAACAATCAACTACTTTATTCCATTTTCCTATTCCCAAAACTTCAAAAATAATTGGCTACGGTCAACATGCAATCAACATTGAAATTACCATATTCTAATTTGGCCTAACTTAACCCATTGCTCCCATTTTCAATTCAACTCGGTGAATATTTCATCACTTCTATATATCGAACATTTAAGCCAACCTTTTAAGTTCATAGTAAATCCCAAAATCAAACCATAATACATCAACTATGCCAAGTAACTCACCAAAATTTAACTTGTATTTGATCCTTACTAATCACACTTCTTTATAGCAACCTTTTCTCTTAACTTTTAAAATATATAAACATTATCTCAAATTTTATGAGCCATTTAAAATAATAATACCAACAAATAATATACCAATATGTATACACACAATTCCATGCATATGTCAAAATCATTGTCGCTTCTTTTGTTGAATTTATATAACCGAATTCTTCTATATAAAAACACATCCCCTGCCTCATAATCAATTTTAAATCACTTATCAACAATTTTCAACAACTCAACAAGCAAAATCAACCACCTCATAAGCATCCTAAAGTTTAACATGAGAATAAAAAATTTAACAAGAAGAATTTCCTAAGAGTATTCATCCTAACATTATTGTAGAACACTTATTGACTCTTATATAATAATTTATTCAATACTATTAATTTATTTAAATTAAATTTCTCAACTTTTATCCTATAAACAAATATCATACCCCACCATTTAGCAATTGTATAACCTTCAAGCATCAAAGTAGTTTCACAAAAGTCCCAATATTCCATTCAATACCAAATTTAGCTTTAAATTCTACTTGCAAACATTTTATCAAATAATAAATGTGCATTTAATTTAGTAAGTTCCAAAAAAGATATTCCTCTTATAATTACAGTTCAAACTTCAAATAACAATCTTTAACAAGATTTCACCTTCTAGACATATTAAAACTTACCTCAACTTCAAAACCACAAATTCCAATAGTTACTCACAACATTTTAGTTCCTCAAATGTTATATTGAAGCTTAATAAATTCTCAAAACTAACCTCCTAACTCTTTTTATAGCTTTAATTCAAGTACCTCTAAGGAATGATACATAATTGGAATCCTCTTACAAATCTCAAACATTATTTCAACTATTAACTAAAATAAGCATTTAACTTCCTTAAACATTAAACAAAAAGCTATATATAAATTTCCAGTGTCAAAACCTTAATTCAATCCTCACTTAAGTATCTCTTTAATACTCTATTATACTTTCTTAAACATTTATTGCCTAAACCAATGTCTCTATTCACAAGATTCAAGCCTATGCATTCCAGAAATTAACACCAAACTAAGCAAAGGGAAAATTTATCATTTATCCTTCTATTACCACTGATTATCAAGGATAAAAAATCAGCAGCAGCAATGAAAGCAATAGATGGATGACACCAAAAATTGGATAAACGACCAAAAGAAAGTAGAGATAAGGTAGAAATCTCCATCTTAATGATATAGTCTTACCTGTTATAATTTATTAGATATTTTTTTAAGAACATAATATTTCAAAAATATTGGTTGTTTTTCTATCTAGAAATTTTTACAATGTAATACTCCCGCCGGTCCTTAATACAAGAGTTAGTTATTGATTGCACACATGAAGGAGTTTCCATCCAAGGGAGTCATGATAAAATATAGTATTTTAGGAAAATCAAATTATATTTGGTAAAATATGCATATTTATTACTAATATATCTAACTTTCTTAAACTACCTAAATTAAATATCTAATTCTTATATTAAAGATTTTTAATATGAAAATATATCATATGAATGTGCATGGGAGAGAGAACATAAAACAGAGGATAGTTATGCGTATTTTGTAGTTACCAAATAATATGTTTAGTCCTAAAGACTAATATATTTGTTCACTTTGTGTGTGAGTGTGATAATGTCACAACGCTAAATTTTCTATCTACGGTAAATGAAGTTTAGTGAGAGAAAATAGTAAGAAATAGTTAGATGAAAGGGACTAAATGATAAAATATTATGAAAGGGACTAAATTTCATAAAGGCATATGTATGAACCAAGGCCATTGTAGTAATTTTTTAAGGGTCAGTAATTAAATTCATACCTAGTCTAAGAATGTCAGAGGTAGGAAAAATCTAGACACTGAATCTAATATCAGAAAATATATTATGGAATCTCATAAAAATTAAACACCACCTAGCATGATGATGTCATAGAAGGGAGTTGATGATGTAAGCAAACTAGGTGGTTCAATCTTGGCCTTGATTTTCAAGATGCAATATTAGTCATCTATTGTAAGATTAGATATTGGCCTTTGATATAATCTCACATTGGCCTATAAATACCCCATTGCATTAGCCGGCCATCACTTGGGAACCTAAGGGAAACTTGCAAATTTTATTTCCAATCTAAATCCATTCTTCCAAGCTTCCAATCTTCAAGCAAACTATGATAACTGCTTCCTCCTATCTTTTGGTTATGTTGCAGGAAGATTTCTTTTGAATTTAGATGATTGGAATATCATTTTCTTTGTTGGGGTGTGTTGGCTTAAATGTGTTGCTGTTGGTGAAGGATGAATTTCAACTGCAACCCGTTCAATATTATCAACTAACTGTTGTTGAATATTTAGAAGGAATTTCACAATATTCACAACAGGCACTAAGGTTACAGTATGTCTAGTCTGTATACTAACTGATCAAGGATACAAAGTTCATCCTTGATAATACACCATTGTATCAGGAATTCCTCCATGTCTGGTCTGCACAGTGAGCTTTGATAGTGACATGGTGTGTGTTAGATTTGAGCTTGGATGGTGCTATAATTAACTTCGACACTCTTCGACTGCAATGAGATGAGTGCTATGGAGTCAGAGAAGCCTTCTGCAGCAACCACTCAACGACTATGGAGTCAGAGAACAAGAAGTCTAGCACTATTTGGCTTGTCAAAATTGGATCCATTTGCATTTTTCACTGGTACAAATTCTTCTTCCTGTAGTTCCTGTACATGGATGCACAATATCCATAAGGAATAGTAGTACTACCCTTAGGTACTCAAGGCCATTATCGACTTGGTTCAAAAAATCCCACTTCATTCTCCCGCTTTGTTCTAAGCTTCATTCTCCCACTTTTTCTTCAAATACACTTCCAGGGTTTAGATATTCTTTAAATTTGGTCTTTTCACCTAAATTTGTAAAGGATATATTGGGAGGCTCAATTTATCATTTTAGATATTTATATACTTAAATTATTATTTATAAATTCATAGTCTTTTATTGTCTTTTTTCTTATCTTTATTTAACCTTTTAGATTAGGATATCACGTATGCTCCTCTTTCTTTCTTTTATTTCTTATTTTTCTATAAAATAAAAAATATAAGCAGATTTTCTATAAAATATTATTTACTTCTTTCCTTAAAAAATTTAAGAAAAAAGTATATAAAATAAATTAAATATGTATATTTATAAATTTAATCCAATATATTCTCAAAACTACACTTATTTAGTATAAGATATGCACTTATTATTATCTTATTTGAGCTAAAATATTTTGAGAGTTGATTTTGGAACACTTTCACAAGGGGGCGAGCCTCTTTATGAATTCTGATACCTAATCCTGGATATTCATAGATCAGTCTATATTTGGTTCTTACCTCGACTCATTTCTCCATACTGCTCATTGATGAGTACCCAGACTAAATCAAATTACTCATGTGGAAAATAAATCCCTTGGATCAAGATCATATTCTTTTTGATACACATGTTTCTATTATTAAAGGCAAGAGTTGAGATGAAGAAAAATAGAGCTTTCGGAAGAGAGAAAGCTCATAAAGGAAAACACACTTTCTATTTCACAAGGTAAGATACAATGTAGAACTCTCGATTATCCTCAAGAAGTGCCAAGGGATCCTTTTATAGGGAGTTGGGGATACAAACTGACAACTACACAATATTTTACATGAGCTGGAAAGTATTACAAATTATGCTATGACTACTTTAGTACAATAATTAAACATACTTTAATAAAACCTGAGAAGAGTATGAGAGCACGCAGGAATCTTCTTTATTAAAAGCTGTTGAGAAGAGCACGTGGGAATCTTCTTTACATCTCACCATCCCAATTTACAGATAGGCTCATGATTATCATTAGGTAAAATGTTTGAGCAGTCTTCATCACGTGGATCATATATTGGGAGTGACTCTAGGTCTTGAGAGAATGGTTTCTCCCATCATTCTTGAGAAAGTGGTCCACCCCATGGGTCATATGATAGGAAGGCATCCTGAGAGACTGTTTGTGAGCTTTGAGTAAAGTGTAGTAACTTAGTGGATGGCTGTTATTTGCTGGAGTCGAGATAAGCTAAGGTTGTTGGACTGAACATCTATTCTCAAGGTCTTCTATCTATTCTCAAGGTCTTCTGTGCCATTTTCGTACATCTAAAGGCATAAAGGATTCATTGGAAATAAGACTATAAGAGAGGTGCATGTTAAGCTCTTTCCAAAAATGAACACATTCGTGATAAGCTCCTCTAGCTTTGTGAGATAGTAATGATCAATTCAAACATCCTTTTCCACTATGGAAGAACAAAGACTTCTTTGTGAGATTGCCTTTCAAGAAGAATGAAGATATTAATCACACAAAGGTAACTCATTCAGGAATGAACCCTGATGACCTAGTTCTAGAAAAAAAGGAATGTGCCACTTTGGTGGCCCAAGGTCTCACTAAGCCCACAGAGTCTAATCTAATTGGGCTTGTTAGGCTTGTTATGTTGAAAAAAAATATGAACAACTCAGAGGAAAGAAAATGTTGATACTCAACATGTTCTTATAGGATGATAAGTTTCCTTTACCCAAAATGAATACATTATCCTCTTGGCTATTCCAAGTAAAAATCTTCTCCAAGTTTGACCTGAGAGTAGGCTTTTGGCAACTTGGAATCCACCCTAAAAAAGATACAAAACTGCCTTTTGTATTCATGATGCTCAGTACCAATAGATTGTGATGTCATTCGGCTTGAAAGTTGCTCTTTCAATCTTCCAAAAAACATGGTAAAGATTTTTTAGCCTATTGTCCATTCTATATGATATTCTTCTATTCTCAGAAAATGAGCAGACCCATAAAGCACTCTTGACCCAGTTTGTTGATCTTGTTACAAAATATGGGATCATGCTTTCCAACTGTTACATAGCCCAAGCCCAAATTGAATTGCTTGGCATGATATTCCATGATAGTTTTTACCAACTTAGCCCTCATATTGCCCCAAGAATTGTTCAACTTTCTAGATGACAACCTGCGATAAAACAGACTCAGCAATTTTTAGACATTGTTAATTATCTACGTGATTTTATTCTAGATGTGACTAAACTCCTCAAAACTCCTCAAAAAGAACCCCCTCGGGGAGCCTCATAAACTACATTTACCTCCTTTAAAGATTCCAAGTACTAGAGGATTTTGCAGACTACTGTGTCCATGCTAGGGGACAATTCAAGGACTCTGAGAAATATTATCATGCAACTTACAGCTCAACATGAAAGTAGATCATTACAAGGAGATCTTTACAGTTAAAAAATGCATTGAGAAATATAATTTTCACTTTAGTTTTTATGAATTTATTGTCAAAATAGACAATACGTCTTTTCCATCCATATTAGATACCAAAAAGAAGACCCTTCCAAACTCACAGCTCAACATGAAAAGACTAGTTTTCTTGCTATAAATTCAAGGTGAAACACATCAAGGGGAAGTGGAAGTGGGAAAATGGAATCTTCTACTTCCCTTGTTTGTTACGATAGAAGTCACTTCTACTTCCACTTCCAACATTTTAGGTCATTTCAATTCTATTAGAAAAGCTAATAATTGAGATGATGGAAATGGAAGTAAAATTTTTTTGGACTATTTTACCCCAGTTTTAAAATTTCTAGACAACTTTAACCCTTTCCAAATTATAAAAAAATATATATATCAATTCAATACTCATTTCTATCATACCAAACAAACTTTTAAAGCCCATTTTCTGCCTGATTCTACTTCCACTTTCATCAAAAACTCTACCATCCTATCAAGCGTACTGTGAAACATCATTCTTTATATCTCTCAGAGTACTCTTGCTATAGCCCTCTCAACTGGATTATATCTCTCTTGTCGGAAATCCTGGCAGAAAATAACTGTACTGATTCGATAATTCCCCATGAGAACTACCATTCTACGTAAGTACCCAGAAAAGACTGGATGAACCGGCTAGGTACCTACGTACACAGTACTTTGTATAGTCTACCAGCACAACGGCATTTTCTAGTAAATATCTTTAAATCTTAACCTTAAATCTTGACCTTACATATACTCAATTGGAATTATCTTAGATCATTGGAATACCTCTCTTAACCTTAAAAACATGAATTTCCAAGAGTTAGGCTTTCGGTACTGTTCACTGTTCACTAGGTAATTCCATATTATAGCCTAAACTTTGGAAATTCATAATTAAATCTAAAAAAATCATATTGAGGTGATTCCAATTTCTATTGAAAGCTATTTCATTTAACTTTGAGAGAAAAATATGAAAATGAGGTTTCTTTATCCAGATCAAATCAGTTTATTCGTTGAACTTTACTGTTCATTTGGTAAATCTGGAAGTTCCAGTTTCTTTTTCCCATTTTCAAAAATTCATTTCTCCTTGTATCCAATGGAGTCAAATTACCTATGGATTTAAAGATCAGAATGTGTACTTTAAGCTCACCAAAAATCAAGAAAAAACTCATTCATTTGCTATATAACAACCGCGTTGGAACCTTACTATATTGGATGACTTGTTTTATCTTGATTCGGAGTTTAAGTCCAATTTTAAAAATCATATCAATTTGAAAACTTAACCACATTATATGTTCTTGTTCTTGGTGTCCAATTAAAGCTCTGGATCTTAGCTATGTTCATGCTAAATTTCATGTGGAACCGAAACAGATAAGTCACTCAAACTATCACTGGAATGTCACTCCCTCAAATCGGATCCAGTGAGTATTTACCATGTACATACCAATATATCATCACATAAATTAAATGCATGCTTTCCAAGTCATATACACATTGTTCATTCCCATTTACCTTCCTCCTTGTGAAGTTCCAGCACCTAGAGCAAAATGAAATATCCTTCTTTATATCTCTCAGAGTACTCTTGCTATAGCACTCTCAACTGGATTATATCTTGCCGAAAATCCTGGCAGAAAATAACTGTACTGATTCAGTAATTCCCTATGAGAACTACCATTATACGTAAGTACCCAGGAAAGACTGGATGAACCGGCTAGGTCCACTCACTTTCAGCCTCCTTAGACAGCATCTACGTACACAGTACTCTGTATAGTCTACCAGCACAACGGCATTTTTTAGTAAATATCTTTAAATCTTAACCTTACATATACTCAATTGAAATTATCTTAGATCATTGGAATACCTCTTAACCTTAAAAATATGAATTTCCAAGAGTTAGGCTTTTGGTACTGTTCACTGTCATTGTTCACTGGGTAATTCCAAATTATAGCCTGAACTTTGGAAATTCATAATTAAATCTAGAAAAATCATATTGAGGTTAGTCCAATTTCTAATGAAATCTCTTTCATTTAACTTTGAGAGAAAAATATGAAAATGAGGTTTCCTTGTCCAGATCAAATCAGTTTATTCGTTGAAAGCTCTTACATTTATTCATTTGGTAAATCTGGAAGTTTCAGTTTCTTTTCCCCATTTTCAAAAATTCATTTCTCCTTGTATACTTATCCAATAGAGTCGAATTACCTATGGATTTAAAGATTAGAATGTGTACTTTAAGCTCACCAAAAATCACGGAAAAACTCATTCATTTGCTATATGACAACAGCGTTGGAACCTTACTGTATCGGATGACTTGTTTTATCTTGATTCAGAGTTTAAGTCCAACTTTGAAAAATCATATCAATTTGAAAACTTAAATACCAATATATCATCACATAAACTCTGGATATATCAAATGAAACTTCCAGATTTACCAAATGAACAGTAAAGTTTAACGAATAAACTGATTTGATATGGACAAGGAAACCTCATTTTCATATTTTTCTCTCAAAGTTAAATGAAAGAGCTTTCATTAGAAATTGGAATCACCTCAACTAGATTTAATTATGAATTTCCAATGTTTAGGCTATAATCTGGAGTTACCCAGTAAACAGTGACAGTGAACAGTACCGAAAGCCTAACTCTTGGAAATTCATATTTTTAAGGTTAAGAGGTATTCCAATGATCTAAGATAATTCCAATTGAGTATATGTAAGGTCAAGATTTAAGGTTATGATTTAAAGATATTTACTAGAAAATGCCGTTGTACTGGTAGACTATACAGAGTACTGTGTACATAGGTGCTGTCTAATGAGGCTGAAAGTAAGTGGACCTAGCCGGTTCATCTAGTCTTTCCTAGGTACTTACGTAGAATGGTAGTTCTCATGGGGAATTATCGAATCAGTACAGTTATTTTCTGCCATGATTTCCGGCAAGAGAGATATAATCCAGTTGAGAGTGCTATAGCAAGAGTACTCTGAGAGATATAAAGAAGGATGTTTCATTTTGCTCTAGGTGCTGGAACTTCACAAGGAGGAAGGTAAATAGGAATGAACAATGTGTGTATGACTTGGAAAGCATGCATTTAATTTATGTGATGTATTGGTATGTACATGGTAAATACTCACTGGATCCGAATTGAGGGAGTGACCTTCCAGCGATAGTTTGAGTGACTTATCCATTTCGGTTTCACGTAAAATTTGGTATGAATATAGCTAAGATCTAGAGATTTAATTGGACACCAAGAACGCATAATTTGGTTAAGTTTTTAAATTGATATGATTTTTCAAAGTTGGACTTAAACTTTTGATCAAGATAATCCGATACAGTAAGCTTCCAACGCGGTTGTCATATAGTAAATGAATGAGTTTTTCTGTGATTTTTGGTGAGCTTAAAGTACACAATCTGAGCTTTAAATCCATAGATAATTTGACTCAATTAGATAAGTATACAAGGGGAAATGAATTTTTATTGATATGGAAGGAATGAGATTTCATGGAAATCTCAATAGCAAGTAATACAAACTATAAGGTTATGCATGTTTGATTAAATGCCTAACATGTTATCATGCAATGGGAGCTAATTCATGCTTATACATAAGCAAACTCTAACATACATATTGTCATGACATATATTGCAAGGAGTGGTACATATTCATAGCACATCATCATCATCATAAACATCATCACACAATATTCCATGCTCAACCAAACCTTCATGCATAACAAGTAAGCAAATCAATCAAAGCACATAAGTTAGTTAGGTATTCTTGCTACCTCTTATGGATCATTGTCCTTCCCTTCTTGAAGTGATCTTTCCTTGCCACAAATTTCAAAACCTAGACATTACAAGACAATTACCAAATTACAACTCCATTCCAAACAAATTCCAAGTCTAGGCTTCAATATACCCCTTTCTTTCTCTACTTTGTGACATATGTTTATATCTTTCTAAACTAAACTCTCATGGTTCATTTTCACATAATTTTTCATGTAGAATCTAAATATGTATTCAAAAATTCCAGAATCCAATTGCTTCCCAAAGTTCTGTACAGAAATCGAAAAGTGGCTCCCTTTTTCCAAAAATTTCCATTTTGTTCCAATGCATCCAATACTTGTTTTCCAACTATAACCCCACACAAAATTCCATTCTAAACCCATTGGAAGCATCAAAACCATGAAATTCCAACATATAAACAGTGATTCCATACTATACAAAAAAGAACACCTTCATGGATTCACAAACACACATGGATTCCTAAGCCATTATCATGTGATTCAAGCTTGTTTAAGCTTGTACAAACTATCTAGAACATAAACACATGTTCCTATCACATATCCAAAGAAATTTTAGCAGTATTTCCCCAAGATTCAAGCCTCAAAACCAATTTAAACTCAAGAAGTCATAAGAACAAAGTCTAGAAGCAAGGGAGCAACTTACCTTACAAGCTTCTTCAATATATTGCAAGGTTCTTGCTCACGGTTTTGGCTTAGAATGAGGGGGTATTTATAGCAAAATCTTGGGAAAATTGAAGGCCAAGATCACCTTGGGAACTATTTGATCTAATGGTTAAAGGTTTGATCTTGGAATGTCTTTTCTCTTTTCACTCATGACATCACCACCATGACATCACTTGGGACACCTAAGCCTCCTCTTTAGCAGTATTTCCCCAAGATTCAAGCCTCAAAACCAATTTAAACTCAAGAAGTCATAAGAACAAAGTCTAGAAGTAAGGGAGCAACTTACCTTACAAGCTTCTTCAATATATTGCAAGGTTCTTGCTCACGGTTTTGGCTTAGAATGAGGGGGTATTTATAGCAAAATCTTGGGAAAATTGAAGGCCAAGATCACCTTGGGAACTATTTGATCTAATGGTTAAAGGTTTGATCTTGGAATGTCTTTTCTCTTTTCACTCATGACATCACCACCATGACATCACTTGGGACACCTAAGCCTCCTCTTTGGCGCCATTTTGTGTGTGTGAGTTCCAATAAAAGTTTCAACCCAATCCGGTATCGGCCCGATCCGATTTTTCGTAAACCGGACTGTTTCCTTAATCTAATTTTTAGGGACTTCATAATATATATTTTTTCAATATTTAAATCCTTCATACCATTGGCATTCTCATACTGGGTTTAAATTTAATTTTAAATGCCTTGAAAAATTACCAAAATACCCTTAGTGCTTTTCCTTGTACTATATTAAACCCAAGGGCATAATTGCCATTTCTCACCTCTTTAGACCTTGTCAAAATATATATTGACTCCGACTAACCTTTCCTGCACTTGTCTTGGTGTTTTGTCCTATCCAAAATGACCAAAATGACCTCCATTCACTTCTGGTTTCTTAGGGCATCACAGGGGCATTTTCAAAATTTTGCACTTTTCCGGGTTTCCTCTGGACACTAGCCCACCAAAATCAGTCCACTTATTTTATTGGGCCTTAATGATGCCATTTTTTAGCCTTTTAGGTTTCAATACCTTTGTGGCACAAATTCCTAGCAAACTCTCCCGGCAATATTCATCGGGTATTTTATTCCACTGTAAATTCCATTAAAAATTCTACAGGATTCCTTTTCTGATCCTGTCAATTTTATAAATTCTTATATATCAATTATAGGAATTTACTAGAAGGCCTCATCTGATTCTGAGATCCAAAAAATATTGTAATAATTTTATCTAACTTTAAAAATTTATATCAATTTTTCGGGACCTCAAATCAAAATTCTGTGTGACGTCAAACAACCCGAAATAATTTTCTCTATTTACTGGAAAAATTTGGGTCCGATCAGAACACGGTCATTTTTGGCCTGTTTTCAGTCCAAAGTTCCCATATTTACAGTTTTGCCCCTTGACGTACCACAAATCATAACTTTTCATAATTACACTTAAAGTCCCCATATTTTTATCTACCTTTTCTTTTAATCTTAAACTTTTCATAATTGCACTTTGGCTCTTACACTTTCTTCCTCTTCCAATTTAATCCCTTTATTTACATATATATGGCCACATCTTTTCCTGAAAAAATCTCATATTTTATTCAATCTGTACATACAACTTAGTACAGAAATTAGGGATGTTACATACTGCAAGGGTCACTAGAATACTATAGCTGGCTATCTTTCCAAACCTCAAAAGATCCAACTCCTTACCCACTATAAACCTCGTTATATCATTACCTTGCTCTCCCAAAAGCCTCCTACTTCACCACCAAACGCCATGCTGGATTTGAGCCCACAAATGTTGATATAGAAAACCCTTACCTAATCGTTTCCTTCTTGAGAAACTAAAGTGGTACCTTTGGTACCGTTTTGCTCTTTATGCCTATTTTATAGCCATTAAACCTCTACTTGTTTATCATTACCTCTATGACAGTAAAAATAAAAATTCATGTTTATGGTCAGTTTTACATTCGGCTCACCCTGTTTGGTGAAGATAACTCGATTAAGTCATTTAACAATATTGTCTTTAGGACACCCCAAAAGATCAATAGACACTTTCAAGTGTTTCTTTGCTCTAAATAGACCTTATCACATGGATTATCAAGGCATGCTGTATACCTCAAATCATGCTTGCCTATGGCAAAACCCAAGCTCACTGGCTAGAATACAAATATGTTCTTTTGAAATTTAAAACTCTTTATAAGCAACTCAAACAATTGCTTAGATAGTAATCCAGGCCTAACATGCACCTCTCTTAGTCCTATTCCTAATGAATCCTTTGTGCCTTCAAATGTCCAAAAATTGTACAAGAAACCTCATGAATATATGTTCAGTTCTGCTACCTTAGTTTATCTCAACTCCAACAAATCACAATCATCCACTGAGTTATGGCTCTTTTCTTAGAGCTCACAACCAGCCTCTCAGGATGCCTTCCTATAATAGGACCCATGGGAGAAACCATTCTCTCAAGACTTAGAGTCACTCCTAACATATAACCCATGTGATGAAGACTACTCAAACCTTTCACCTAATGATAACCATAAGCTTATCTACAAATTGAGATGTTGAGATGTAAAGAAAATTCCCACGTGCTCTTCTCAGTAGCTTTTAATAAAAAAGATTTCGGATTACTCTCACACTCTTCTCAAATTTTATTAAAGTATATTTAATTATTGTCCTAAAGTAGTCATAGTATAGTTTGCTTTCCAACTCATATGTAAGGCTTTCTAGTTCATGTAAAATAATTGTGTATTTGTCAGTTTGTATCCCTGGCTCCCTATAAAAAGATCCTTTGGCACTCCTTGAGGATCATTGAGAGTTCTATTCACATTGTGAAATAGAATTGTTTTTATTATAAGCTTTCTCTCTTTTGAAAATTCTATCTTTCTTTATGTCTGCTCTTATATCTTCGTAGAAATTCGATTATGCTCTATACTTGCCTCTAATAAGAGTAATTTATATATCAGAAAGAATCTGATATTAATCCAAGGGATTGATTTTTTCCATGATTAATTTGATTTAGTCTGAATATTCATGGTGAGAGGTCCAGCATTGGGCAATATGGCAAAAGGATGTTGAGGTAAAAACAGCTAGTTTTATTTTCTTATAATTTTTAATTTTGTACCTATACTACTTTTTATATTTTTATTAAATTATTTAATTTTATTGTTTTAACACAATTAGCATGTATAATTGTGATAACAAAAATAAAATTAAATGATTTAGTAGAAAGAAAAACATAAATAACAAATTAAAAATGTTGGGAAAATATAAGCAGCTGTCAAATAGTATTTCCAATTATGAATCATTTTTACATGATGCAGACATTATGGTAGGACTATTTTGTATATTTTTATCATTAGATTATTTTATAAATATATAAATGTTTTATCGATAATTTATAACCAAATAAAATGAAATCTAAGCTCATAAGATGATACGTACATATCTTATAGTTAAATATGTGTAGATTTGAGAATATATTGAATTAAATTAAATTTAATTATTAACATAAGCAATATAATATACTCTATAGAAAATAATAATAAAAGGAAGAATGGGTTCGACGCTGGAAGCTTGAAAAAGATAATTAGAGGAGGGGTGGGACGCTGCTGACTTTGTGAGTTGTGAGGGGAAATAATAAAACAAAAAAGGTAAAAATTGAGGAGAACACAACGGCGGATAGGACCTTAAAGCATGGTAAAATCGTTCGACTCTTGAATGATTTCAATTTCTTGATGGGTAAACTCATTCTTGAGTTGAACAACTTCCTTGTATTTCTAACCCCATTCACATGTAGCATTTTGATAATTACTTTTTACTGCTTACAAGCTCTTGTTTAAAAAGCTGGCTAAGTTTAAACAAAAAGTATCAACCAACAGAGGCCGACAACAATCTATGGATACTATATCTGCACCTCCAAAGTTCCTCTCAGAAGTTTTATATATGAAAAAGCAAAACACAAGAGTCTTGCATTTGCAAGAATTTAACAATTGAAAGTAAACAACAATCTGGCAATTGAAATTGTCTGTTCCATTTAATTTTTCATCTTGAGAACTAGAGAATGCATGAGTTGACCATTGAAACTTTTAAAGCCATTACTCATTAATTCTTTTGTCAAGGGATCTTGGGATGTTATAGAAGTTCAAACATTCAAAAAGTTAATATTTTTGTAGAAAAATAAAACAAACAAGTGAAAGACAAAACCTACTCAAAAAATAAACTTGGTAGATCATATTCTTATTCATAGTTTTAAAAGGGAAAAATCAAATAGCATAACACTATTACGTCAAGAAAACTACAGCAAAAACAGAAAAGAAAAGGAAAAAAAATTAGAAGAAGAATGGTCTAGAAAAGGCCTAGCTTGAGCCAGTATTTCAAAAGCTAATGATATATAACAGAAAACAAAACAACAAAGATCATGTTGTGTTACTTCTGTTTAACCATTTATCTTATGATAGAATGAATATATCCAAGCACCGAGATCAGAAGAACGAAAATGAACAAATAACTTCAACTAGCAAGAAAAAGTAATATTGGAAGATGACAATGTTCTATCATTGACTTTCTACGACTCACCTCTGCAAAATACGTTCTCTGACTTGCAATGCCGCAATGTTTCAATGGTTTTCTCTGACTTACAAATAACATCTCAGGTTTGGATTTGTTGCGAAAGAGAATATTTCAACCCAGAACCTCCTCGAACTTAATCTACATAGTGCGAATCAGAATGATAAAAAGATTAAAAAAAAACAGAGTGTAGAAATAATTGAAGACGCTAAAAGAAGGAAAAGGAAAGAAAAATGAATAATTACAACGAAATAATAAGCTTTAAGAAAGGGAAAAGGAGAAAAAATGATCATGACTCTTCAATTGAAATATCTCTCTAACCTCTAGAAGAAGAACTCCTCTTTCTCAGAGCTTCTCCAGAGTAAGTTTGCTGCAGATTTGAAATGGGATGATTTGTTCAAAAATCTGAAACAATGAAGCAACCCAGCTATATATAGGGTTCCTATATTGTACCGTTAAGGAGGGAACATAACGGGCAAAATTTTGAATCAGCTTCAACGGCTATATTGATTTGTTCAAGATATGAAAGTCGGCGATGCACGCCAACCATATAATAGGCTAATTTGAATCTGTATCAACGGCTAATTTTCTCCCTACTTTCATATGTTCACTGAAACTATCATTCCATCAATGAGAATACCACAAAACATAATGATGCACAAAATTTGTACTTAGGGAATTATGAATCTTAATTTTAAATAGGAAAAATCCTAAAAACACCTATTTGAATTTTAAAATTCTAAATCAAGATTTTTTTACAAAAAAAAAGTGATAAATAACTTTATACGAGTTATAAATAGCTTATAAAATGTAGTAAACGGAATTTTAAAATTTAAATAGGTGCTTTTTGTGATTTTTTTTAAATATAAGATATATTTTTTATAATTGTTAATTTTTTTAAGCTATATTGGTACTCTATCCACAATAATTAAGTAAAAGAGAGAGAGAAAAAGTTAATAAAGATTATTATGATATTTTAAAAAATATATATTATATTAACTAATTTAATTAATTTTTTTAATTTAATTAAATTAATTAAATATGTCGTATAATAAGGATAAAATGAGTAATACATTTGATTATCAATAAATCATGAATGATAATATGATTTATTTATCAAACTAGAAAGAGTACTACTCTTGGTCTATTTAATAAGATATTCTCTAGAAAGTATTTTTTATCATTTTTATAAGATATTTTAATAATTTTAATGGTTATTAAATATTTTTTATATATATGCATATATTTAATAAAAGTAATAGGAGAGTGTATATATCAATATAATGTTAAAATTTAGTATACTTACTAAGGATAATATTATAAATCACTTGAATTGTATAACCTTTTATACTTTTAATTGTTTTTATTAGTATATTAAAATACCTTATAAAATAAATAGGATGAATTAGTAATTTATAAATTTGAAATATTTTTGTATTGCGCAACATGCTTGCATGAGATTTCATGCAAAGTATAATTATAACTAATATAATCTATATTTATAAACAAATTAAATATGCCTCCATAGAAGATATCAAGACATTCTGATAAAAAAATTGAAATTAATTTCAAGTATACGTAATAAATTTTATTTTAAAAATGAAAGTCTATGTAATTTATTCTTAATTTATTAGTAAAAGAGAATAAATAATTAAAAGATACAGTACATTATTATTAGTAGTAAACATATTTAATTAGGTTTGGCCGAAAAAACATATTTAATTTAGAAGAAAATAATGAAATAATTTCACACCTTATTTTAAATACTTGTAAAATATTTTATCCATATGAATGAAAATATTGTATCTTTTTCATTATAACATAGAGATATGGTAGAGGCAGTGAGGCACTCTTCAAAACTAAGGGAAAATTTCATCCAAGTCTTATACAAAAACTCTAATTATTAAAAAAATCTTAAAAATTAATATAATACTGTAAAATCCGATAGGATCTAAGCATAATTTTTTTTTAATTATAAAAACACATGACTACATGTAGTTTAATGAAAACAAAAGTCTGCCCGTCACCACCCCACACGATCTACTTCATCGTCTTCTCCTCTGCGTCATCGCTCTTGTTCTTCTCCGAGCTCGTGCAAATTTGAGCTTCATCTTCTTCCTTTTGCGTTCTGCTTCTCTAGTACTTCCTCAGATATCTGAGCTCGTTCATGCGTTGCGTGATACTCAACTGAGATTTTTTCTTTTAGATGATGTCGTATAATTTAATTCTCTTCTTCGGAAGCTCCGTTATGACTCAGTAATTGCTTTTATTGTTTATGGTTACTATATGTGGTTTGTGTTAGATACTGTTGAAATAATGGTTTAGAAAGGTATTGAGTTTGAACTCTATGTGCATGAAATTCTGCCATTTTTTGAACTGTAAAAAAAATTTTTAGTAAAGGTGTTTGTGAAGGAAGATGGGCATTTGGCAGAGATAGCCTTATCCCGCCATCTCAAAATTGAATCTCAATTCCATAAAGGGTAATCAATTTTTTTTGTTGCCCACCCGGTTCACCGGAGTTTTGCCCCTACTACATCTGGATCCAACCCTCGTCACGCACCTGGCTGTGGTGGGTGAGTCTCCCAACGAGGATTTTCTGCATACGCCAAAACTCGAACTCGAGACCTCGCTTAAGCTATACCGAACCGCTTACCACTCAGACTAACCTCCGTTAGTTCCATAAAGGGTAATCATAACTCTAATGATGGTTCTATTAACATGCGTGGATTCTGAGAAGGGTCTTGCTTGTTCTCGTCATTTGAATATTTTTTGTTCCTTTGATGTCAGTCCCTGTTGGGTATATTCTATTATAAGATCCATCTGTAATAAATCAGAGTGGGGAAAAATAACCCCATGTTTGTACTTTATATTTACTTTTATTTGTATGTAAACGACAAAGTTTATATATATACTCTTCGGATTCTTATAGAACCTATTTAATTAGTTAAATTAATTAATATGATATATTTTTTCTAAAATACCCTAATCATATTCCTTAATTTCCTCCCTCCCTTAACTTAATTATTGTCGAGGAAGTATCAATTAATAGGAGTGATTTAGAAAATAGTTAATAAATATAAAAAATATACCTTATATTTAGAGTTAGTTTTAACTCCCTAATTAAGTTTTATATTAATGACTAGGAGGAGTACTTTGCATAGAATCTCATGAATTTGAGAGGCTTAAACTTAGAAGTTTCTGGATTTGGTATGCACTATATATTATATACCCTGATTGCTAGCCTAAATAATGTAGCCTACACCAGAATATTTGTTAGACCCAAATCAGAATCAACCATGCTCACATGCTGCTCTTTATTATCATCATGCATTCTTGATCCTTATTTACTTTAAATGCATAATTGTTCTGCCTATTAGAGAGTTGATCATGCAGATAGAAATTATACATAAGTATATATATATATAGCTAAAACTGATTAGAACTTTAATTAGAAAGATGTATTTCGACCTCATATGGTAATTTACGAAATTATAATACTTGAAAACTTGTCTCAAATTTATACTCGTGTGGATTTGGATAACTTTAGCAGCTACTCCATCCACATATTTTGTTAGAGTGAAAAATAGTTATAATCCTTTATTATAGTGAAAGGCTCTTAGGTTTTATGTCTTGGAAACATTCTAAACAAACATGCCCTTGTTCGTTATGTAGTTATTCTTATGCAGAATTGAAATGAATGAGAAAGAATTGCTGCACAGACATTTCTTTGTCATAGTGGGTAAGGCTCATTCTCTGCAGTTGTTGTTGTCACTATTTCTCTTTCTCCTTTACTTGCTTAGCAGAGTTTCTAGATTTGGGGCTTGAGCGAATAGCTGTGATTGATATCGTCGTGTTTCAACCATTATAGGGTTTTTTCCCAATTTGTCCATTAGCCCAGATAGAGATTAACTAGTATTGTACTCGTTTCTCTATCCTTGAGCCCCACTGTTGGGAATTGGAAGACACGCAGCGGAAATTAACTTTAAAAATTTTTCCATTCCCAGCCAGGATCTACCGAATGTGTTTAAGTCAAGGAGAAAGAAGTGTTACCTTCGGTATTCGAGCTTTGGTCGCGACCTCAGTGTCCTCTAGTCGCGACTCCTCGCCTCTGGAACTTTCAGTCGCGACCTCCTCAGCTTCTAGTCGTGACCTGTTGCCTCTGGAGTTGTTAGTCGCGACATACTCTGCTTCACGTCGCGACCGGACGTCTCTGGAGTTTGTAGTCGCGACCTCGTCAGCTTCAAGTCGCGACCTGTCTCCTCTTTTCGGATTTCTATCGTTCAGATGCCCGTATGGTCGCGACCTCAGTGTCAACAGGTCGCGACCTTGCTTCGTGTCTGGTCGATCGCAAGAAGTCGACAGCTCAGATCGGCTTCCTCTACCGGTATCCACACGAACAGCGTTCAAATCGCGAACGACGTGCTAGCGCCTCTTGTCCCTCTAGGGTTTTCTAGAGATTCCGTCCTCACCATCTCTATTTCGGCAGTTTCTTATCTGCAAACCTTTTGCACTCTCCCTGCCCCTTTTCTCACGTCTAAATGTGTGTGTAGAGATGTGTAGAACCCTAACTCCTAATGTCAAATATATAGGATGCTATCGGGCTTCTAATTGGGCCAGGCTTCAGAATTAATCTTAGATTAATTCTGAATTAATACAATATCATATATTGCATAATTTAATAAGAAACTAATTAAATAAATATGGTTTATATTAAATCCGTCCCATAGATTTAATTCACCTATTTATTTAATTTAAAATAAAGATAAGACAGAATTATATTTGATTTATTCTCATAAATCATTTGAGATATCTTATCAATTTGAATTTCAAATTCAAATAGATCATATCCATTTAAATTCAAATTCAAAAGTGATAGAAATTTAATTCATCCTTATAAATTAAATCTTACAAATATCTCTTATATTATATATATAATATATATATATACAAATTTATATATATATAAAATATATATCCACCCTAGATTATTCATTGAATCTAGACATCTCTTAGATTCAATGAATCTGGACATCATAGCTCGTATTGGGCTGTTTTGTGTGCGACCCTGTAGGCGCATATGAAGTTGGCAGTTGGCCAGTTACTATACTGACCCACAAGTCGTAAGCGGTCTCTAGCAAGGCATTACGACTACCCAAAATATATGAGGATCGATAAACGATGTAACCTTTCATACAACCATATCACGTCCCTTTTGTCACACGATATTTCGGTCAAGGATGAGGCATGGAGAACGTCATCCTCCTGTTCCTGACCGTTACTTTCTCGATCCCTGAGTAGTCTGAATATAGAAATGGAACTACCCTTCCATTCCAGTATGGCCATACATTTCTCAGACTCACTCATCGAGGGGCCCAGTAATATCTCTCTACAAATGTGAGGGACAAATTCCATCTTGACCATTCACATTCCTCCGCATGAAAAACCACTAAGCCAGAGCATAGCCTTTATGATCACTCGGTCAAAAGTGACTTTTGACTAGGTCAAAGCTGAGCGTTTGTCATGTAGGAATCTATGATGATCTCAAGTCAAAGGGCATAGTGACATGGCTTGTATATGAGAGAAGCTTATGACTTGACCCATGCAGCTCTCTCATAGAGGGTCGGTCCAACACCCTGTACTCTTACATGTGCTTATGACTTTGATTTATATCTCTATATATCTTCAAAGTCATACTGGTCTTATTTCATCTCTGCTCCCGCATAGATGATCGACCAGGGACATTTAGGATAATATCACGAGTTATCCAAGGATTGTCATCATAGTAAACATGCAAATAATATGATAATATAATTAAGAAATTCATAAATCAACAATGTTCATAAGATAATGATTGGCCCTTAGGGCACAATCTCCAACACCCACCTCTCGGGGTACCCCTCAAAGTAGGAAATTGAGTTAATGTTGCATTCTTTCTCCAATTATAGACAATTCTTCTTTCCTCTTGCAATGTTAACTTTATAACCACGCTTTCAAATAATAATGCATCTAGATTGTCATTAATCTTTGCTTGAATGAGTTCTAAGAAGTTACATCTAGAACAATTGAGAGTAGCATCTGACTCCATACTTTATCCTCAGAATATATGCCATATAATCGGTGAAGTTAGTTACACATGCTGACTGTTTGGACGAAGAATTTGATAAGACCACTGAGGTCTTGATCATTCTTCATGCTGAAGTCCAGGAGCGCCTTAAACCAGTGCGGATATCTTCATCATCAAAAGTAGTGACTAACCTAGTTTATGTGCTTAAATCTCTCATCTTTGAGAATAAAGTCAAGGTGACACTCCTTGACTTAGATGAAGAATCATCGAGACCTTAGCGGTCTTATCAAATTCTTCATCTAATCAGTCAACATGCTCTACTTCACCAAATTATATGGCATCTATTCCAATGATAAAATATGGAGCCTGATGCTACTCTTAGTTGTTGAAGATTACAATTTCTAGGAACTCATCAAAGCAAAGATTCATGACAACCTTGATACATTATTCTTTGAAAGCGTGGTTAATACTGCAGGAGGAAAGATGAATTGTGGGTAATTACAGAAAGACTGTAACATTAACTCAATTTCCTACTTTAAGGAAATATTCTCTATCTGAGCTAATCAACAAATTGGGGGAAGATCCTATAATGGTTGAAGCACGATAATACCAATCGTGCATGTTTGATCAAGCCCTAAAGCTAGAAACAACTGCAGAGAAATGTCTCAAGTTTCCTCCAATGAAGCATGGTGCAGAAGCTTCAACTTTAGAGCTGGCAGTTGAGCACACACCAAAAGATTATAGTGTTCGATGATTAGGCTTGAGAAATTTCAATGATGTACTTTGATTGAATGTTAGTTTGTTAGTTGTCTTGATTGAAGTAACCTTATGATGATGAATAAAGCATTATGCTTATATTTAAAGCAAGAAGAGATTCATCGAACATTTGCAATAGGATCTTGTGAGTGAAAGGCAAGAATTGAGCAAGCCAAAACAAAACGAGAAGCCTTTCTTCCCCTGCGCATTGCGTGAATGCATCAATTATAAGAAACGATAATTGTATCATATGTCTTATTATCAATAGAGGACACTCGTTCAATAAATATAGATAACTACATGTGTGTGTGTGTGTAAATATTGATGTCAAATTTGCAAGGATGTTGAAGTAATACCAGCAAATTAAGTCTTTAACTAAGGTAACTAGCAATGGATTCATGTTGTTTGCAAACAAAAAATACATACATTCATATAGCATAGCATAAAGGGGTATGATAAAAATGATAAACAAATTAGTTGGCAACAAACATATCACTAACCATTATGTAAAGTCCTGAATATTTCAAGGTAGACCACATTAATAGTACGTTTCTCTTGTAAAGTATGTGAATCATGCAAAAGAATTTTCCAACCATCCAATTGCTTGACCCTTGACAAAACATTGGCTTTGACAAATATAATTCTACATAGTTCAAGGATTGCCCTTGACTTTTATTGATGGTCATGGCAAATGAAATCATTACAAGAAACCGCCTCCATTTCATACTAAACAGCATGGCACCTTTAGAGGGATTCAAGTCCATTATGTGTATCAAAACTTTTTTATCTGAATGTGATCCATTCAAAGTAATTGCCTCAATCACATTCTTCCCAAGGAGGGTAACTCGGAGCTGTGTTCTATTGCATAAACCAGTAGACTGATCAATATTCATAAGTGAAACATCCTTACTTTCGTATGTCTTAGGGACCATTCGGTAGCATTTGGAACCACTATCAAGGTCATTGAAGTCCAATTTCTCAATCTGGAGTTTTACTCTTATTGAGTACTGTTCACTATGGAAATTCCAGATGAGTGACCTGAATTTGAAAAATCATAACTAATTCTAGAAAAATTGAAATGAAGTGGTTCCAATTTCTAGATTAATCTAACTCAATTATATTTCAGTAAAAAATAACTTGTTGACCATTCATTGACCGAGTCAACGTCATTCAACATCACAACTTTACTGTTCATCCAGCGTTTTTCTCCTGAATCCAGCATTCTGGTCCCAAATTTAATAATTTATATCTTCATGTGTAGACATACAAATGAGACATTCTATATATCAAATCGAAGCTTGGTATGTCTACTATTTACCTTAAAAATATCATACATTTATTCATCCATTTACTATTTTTAATTATGGGTCAAATCTCATTAGGTCACCACGTGTTACTGTTCACAGTGGTAATTTTCAGCAGTCAACTTTGCATACATATGCATACACCCATCACATATCAGTCAAACATGCCAAACAATATCTTTATTAAATAATAAGTCATTATACATCAGGCATGTATGAAATCCTCATATTTCTATTACATCATTTTCTGCCTAAAATCCGGCAGCATAACCGCTACGCTTCATCTTCAGAAAGTAACTGATCTTGTACCGATTCGGTAATTCCCATGAGAACTACCATTCTACGTAAGTACCCAGGAAAGACTGGATGAACCGGCTAGGTCCACTCACTTCCAGCCTCCTTAGATAGTACCTACGTACATAGTACGTATCAGCTGCTTTCCTTATCTTGTCATAATTTCGGCAGCATAACGGCGTCTCTTAAAATTCCCAAAATTCACTTCGACATAACCTCCCCTTTAATGGGTTATTTATTGGGATGAGATTCGGGGGAATCTCAGTAGCAACAATCATAACAATATATGTAATGCAGAGTGACAGTGCTTGCTTGTGATTGTGTACAGATAAGTATGCTGCGTGCTTCCATACTCAATAACATATGATCATAGCATTGCAGTAGAGCTTTAGGCATAACATATACTACAACAATCCAACCAAACAATAGCACAACAAATCACAAAGCCATTACATAAAAGCTAGGATTAGTTACTACCTCAAAGGCTCAGCAGAACTCTACTATCTCTATTATGCTTCCAGCTCCGCTAGAACTTCCTTTCTTTCTTTCTTCCTCTCACTTTCTCTCTCTAGCACTTTCTCCTCTCTCTAAAACTTGCTTGGGCCGTGCATAATGAAGAGCAAGGGGGTATTTATAGTTTTGGTCAATGGCATTCTTGTAATTTTGAAGCCATATGAACTTGTGGTCCTGGTTTTTCCGGAATTTCCTATTTTCTTTTATTCCTTTTACTGCATCATGCATGACATCTTCTCAAGGCCACCTCATGGGACACCTCATATGTCACATGGCGAAATTGCAAGCTTCTTGGACACCTCATCAGCTGACTCAGCATCTACAGTCCAATCCAGTACCGGTCCGGTCCGATTTCCCACAAACTGGACTCACCGGCTAAGATTATGCCACATGTCCTTAACTTTTTCTTCCTCCTCTATGTTGGCACCATGTGGCATCTTACTGGCACCTGTCATTCCATCCAATGCTATCCAGATAAGTCCAGGACTTTATCTGATCACCTCCTTGGTTATCGTGCTGACCGAGTAACTTTACTTTATTGAAACAACATTAAAATAGTATTTTAATGCCACTTTTTCCCACATATCACTGGGCCTACGTTTTTGGGCTCTGGGAATGTTATCTTGGATCCTGATCAAGCTCAAGTACTCTGATGGCTCGATTCCCAAGAAACATCCCTTGGCAAATTACCAAAATGCCCTTGGATGCCCTTTCTTGCACTATCTTAACCCTAAGGGTAAAATTGTCATTTTACACCTTTCTGTACCCTGTCAGGGCATACACTGACTCTTAGTAACTTTATCTGTATGTGCCTTGGCTCCTGGGCCTATCCAGAATGACCAAAATGCCCTTCATACATCTACTACCCCTTTAGTACAACACAGGGGCATTTTCGTAATTTCACACTTTTCCGGGATTCTGCTAGACACTGGCCCACCTATCAGTCCAAGTGTCTTATTGGGCCTTTAATGGCGCCATTATTGGGCCTTTTAGGGTCCATTACCTTTATGGCATGTATTACGAGGAATCTTCCCCCGTCCGTGTCCATCAAGTATTTCCGCCGTTATACACCGTTTCTACACATCTCCGGACACCGGGTCCTTTTACCAGATACACTGGCCTACTGCATTTAGGTATCCCTGTGGGTCATAACAGTCATCTGACTGAGGTTATCCGAACTCATTCAGTCCCTTTTCAAATACCGATAAATCTCCCTATCGGATACCCGGAGGCCTCATACTCCCGTCTGAATTTTCTAATTTGCGAATAACTTTTTCTACAGGCCTCCTATAGGTATTCTATCAGTTTCCTGACATCCGCCCCATCAGGACGCATCATCCTGTATTTCCTCATCTAGATCTGAAATCTAGGATATCCGGTAGGAATTTTTATAACTTTTTCATTATCTGATCAATTCTGGCTATCTGGAGTCTTGAAAAATTCCTGTATTAAGCCAGATTATCGAGCGTCACTTGCTCTCTCTACCGGTGAAATCTGGGACTGAAATGCTGTCGGACAATCCAAACCACTTCCGGCCTGACTTTCTTTAATTACACTTTAGCCCCAAGGAACTTTTCTTCTTTTTAATTAAGTCCCTTTTATTTGGCTAAAATTACACTTAAGGACCCCACCTTTTTGTCTACTTTTCCTTTTTGGCCTAATACTTTTCATAATTACACTTAAGCCCCTTCATTTTCTTTCTTTTGCAATTTAATCCCTTTCTTTGCATAAATGGCCATCATATCCCTAGGGACTTCCACTGTTTACATATAAGTCCCTGGACTTTCACTTATTTGCAGTTTAGTCCCTAAAAATCCTCTATATGTTTCGGGGACTTCTGCTCAAAGGGATATATCTATTTCAGGCTACTCTCTAAGTCTCTAGCCTGAAAATTGGGGTGTTACAATAAGCAACATTATTGGAACACCAACTTTTAAGCTAAGCTAATGGACAGGGAGGCCTGAACAATTGATGCTATTTAAGAACTCAGAACTGTATAGATCATCAAATTAATTAATGTCATATGTAGACCTGCAAATGCTATCACAACTAAAGTACTCAACAGGTTCCCTGGTAGCATAGAACACATGAAATCATTTACTTGGTTAATACTTTCAGTTGTGGGTGCAAGAATGACTCTTTCATTGTAGTAAAAAGAGCTGCTCATATTTTTCAACAAACGGGGGTAAGTTGCCGTGATTATTGCTAACAGTGGGTCATCAAATCCTTGTATCAACAAAACTAGAGGAATGTTTACCTTTGCCATACTATTGTGGGGTAGGCCTAAATTTCCCTCTAACAACCACCTTAAGAACTTTGAAAGCTTATCCTGGTCTTCCACAAATGAAGACAACATTCTCATGTTTTATGTGAAGCTCAATGCTTTGCATGAATCCCATAAATAGGATGAAGTAATACAAGAATCAACAATAGTTACACGGCTGCCCTTGGGATTACAAGTAGAAGTTGACAAAAATTACCCTCATCAAAATATATTTAACTCTGAACAGTTCATTTGAATGTATTATGTATCTCAAAGAACGATCAAATGCTTCAATACAAAATCTTTGAACCATAAGAGCCTCATCCCATATGATTAATCTTGTCATTCTTATCAGACCACCAAGATGAGAATTTTGGTTAATGTTCTAAACTGAATCTTCAGTGACTAAAATTGGAATAGCAAACCTTAAGTGAGCGGTCCTCCTAGAAGGTAGTAATGTTGCTGCAATCCTACTTGGAGCCATGGCTAAAATAATGTCTCCTAGTGAATGGATGGTTGATGACAAAGCCCTCCAGAGGAATGTTTTATATGTCCCACCAAAACCATACACAAAAAATAAAGCACCAACATGAGAATCTAGGTAAGACATAATAACGTCAAATATATACTTTTGTTCCATATTTAAAGAAAACAATAAATTTATAGATTCCTCATGTAAAGAAGATTTGTCATAACTTAGTTCTTGTAATATCAAATGATTGTTTACATCTAACGTATCATCAACCGGGTAAGAAGGAAGTGATGGATAATCAGAGAGGCTCATCCCATTATGTTGCAATAACTTCTCAATTTCATGGAGGGCAGCTTGTCGCTTGTCATGATATGTAACTTACACAGCTACATTACAAAAAGAATTAATTGTCAGATAACAATTTGAGGTATTTTGAAATTGTAAGAATTGTAGTATTGAAATGAACTTACATTGGTACAAAAGATCATTACGTGAAATGTATAAAAGATCTTTGGACAAAATGTTTGAAGTCTATTACCACACATGATTGGAACAACTTAAGTAGGAACATAATAACATGCTCACAAACATTTTCCTTAGCATGGTGCTAGTAGACCACGTTAAGGCTTCTTGTAAAGCAAAAATATACTCATTGTCATCATCGTGTAATCCAAGAGCAAGACAAGCCTCTCTAAATGATGAGGGAACAATACCATCAACTGTTTTTATCTCAAGAAAAGATAGGCCCCTAACCTTTGTTAATAAAAGACATAAGTAGTATAGTTCCCCATAATGAGGAGATATATGTGTTAGGCGACCAATTTCAAACCCAATCTTCCTTGGCTTCCAAATTCATTTATCTTGATGGTAAACATCATGCTAGGGAAATTTAGAATACATCAAGCCCTTTGCCTCATTATTGCTAGCATTTTATTGCATCCAACTGAGAAACATAGACTTACAAACCCAAGGATTATCCAACAAATCACCAAGATATCTGAATTTTGATATATAATATGTTGTTGGTTTGATAAATGGAAACTAAGTCTCTCAACAGCAAGGAACCTATGATGGACATCAAAAGACAATATCCTCTATGCGACTTCAGATATTGAGATATATATGAAATTGTCATATTACTAGATCTCATCTAAGGGGAGTTCAGATACTTTGAGCTTTAATCTAAACAACTGAGCCAATACATCAGCTTTGTCATATAGGGTTAATATTTTAGACTTACATAGAGTAAGAACCTCTGGCCAAGCTAGATTGCAAGTGAATGTAATGAATAAATTTGGATACCCTGCATATGCACATATGGCCATGGTATCTTTAAAATTTTGAATCATGTAACATGCACCACCAGTGAATGATGAAGGCAATATGATATGCTTTCTAATGGATGACGCATTTCTTTATCTATTGAGCAATGTATAAGTCAAACCTTGATATAAGTCAACATGAAGCTCCTTTTGGTGTGTTAAAATACAGAGCATCCTTTGTGCTTCAACCATTGCGTACGCATCCATAATATATTAGAGGAATAATTGTCCATCATTATTTAACAATGAAACCTCAGTCTCTCTGAACATTAACTTATAAGAAAAGAATTCTCTCATGTTGATGCTCTTTTGGATCTTCCTAGAAGTTATATTATGAGCTGAGTGGTAAATATCATCTCTATAAGTATCTTCTCCTCTTGGAAATAGTAGTGGGTACTGAAGTAGTAGATAGCACAGTGGAGTTCATCAATCCTTTGAGCAATCCCAGATAGTTCTTCAACAACAGTGTCCCTAGATGGAAGTTATTGCAAAATCTCTAACAATAAGAGTTACAACTTCGGATGTAGTAGGTAAGTTATATGTATGACTATCTTGATTTCTTCTACTAATCAATTGTAACCTCACATTGGCATTCCCATATTTAAAAATGAATGATGATGCATTTCTATATTGCTCAACATATGGGTTAATGTCATCAAGGACATTCTTAATATGAAGGACAATCTCAGGATCTATGCTTTGCTGTTTCACATGTTTCTGTAATAAATGGGAAGAAATTACAAAGCTACAAAGAAGACAATACATTTTCATGTATAATTATAACAAAAATATAGCTCTAAGAAATGTATGAACCAACCTGACTGCAAATATTATATTATTCAATTCATGCTCTGTGTCATAAATGTATAAATATGAGTACACTGGTCTAGTCCTCGGCAACGATAATAGACTCCCAATCCTATGATGATTTATACCAGATAACACAAAAGATTAAGGTTCACTATCATAATTCCTTGTGTGATGTATTTTTCCCCATAGATATGAAAGAAAACATATTATTGTATGTACTAATGTTTGATATGAGGTTCTTAGATTCCAACAATGCTTTATCAAAGAGAAGTTTCTTGAATAAGTCTTGTGGCGGAGCACTAGATATAAGCACCACTTTCCCTTACAAATAGCACAACAAAAAAGTAGAAGTCTTCGATGCTATATCTCTTCTAACCCTCTCATTAAACCATATCATAGCATTATAATTTGGACAACAATGAATGAGGTCTCCATCTAAATATTCTAGAAAAATGTGCATATAAAAAAAAATGAAAAAGGAAACTACCATATTGAATGGCATCTTATTTACTGAGTGACAGAGTAACTTAAGATAATCAATAATTAAACTAATTAATTACTAAAGTACCATTAAATGATATCCTCTTTGTTCGAAAGTCCTTTATCATTTCTGTTGGGGTATTATGAACTGCACAATCATTTATGCATTCCTCACCTGAAGGGATTATGTCAACACTATACAACATGGAACACTAATTAACCTAAGCATATAGAGTACCTTAACTTCAGATAAGCTAGACTCATATGTATCACATTCAAACTCCAAATGAGTAGAATCTGTGAACAAAAAATTAATATCTTTGTAAAGAATTTCTAGTCTTGGAACAGCACATTGAATTAATAAATAAGTTTTAAGATTGAACATAAAACTGAATATTAAATTGATATTAGCTAAGCTGATTATTACACACTTAATGATAAAGGCAGGGGTACATTATGTTCAATCCACACATTTTTCTTAAATAATGGTTCCCATGTAAATCATTGACACCTATTATCTCCAACTCTATAACATGATGGACTAAATGAGGATATTAGGTATGCATATTTACCTTAAACCACAAAGAAACGACGTCCATATAATAGAAGTAAATTATGACATGTAGCACAAAGACATAGGTTAGGTAAGTCAATCATATCAGACATATAAATGAACCAATACGTACCCATGCATCAAATATCATACATCACATGGAATTGTTAATATTATCCTTACGCTTATATGCGATACCATTTTGTTTATCTGTTTTCTTCAATTCCTTCATTACTTTCAGTACATTGACATTATCACCCAAAATTTCATCCTCAATATTGCATAACATTTTGGTTTAACACTTGAATACTTTACGATTGGAAAATAAATCTCCTACACCCAGAAGAAAAAAATCAGTCCCATATATATAGGCCAACATTTTAAACTACATAGATATGACAAGGATTGAATTATTAGTCAATGTAACCTACATTGTCAAATTTTTCATCGAGGTTTAGTGAAAGATTTGTAATATCCTGGTGTTTTGACCTGAAGATTTGTATCCATTAAATCCATGCATTTCAATTTGCTATGGACTTTCACGATAATTTGTTGAGATTCTTTTGTTCAAACTTGTTTGACCAAAAGAGCATTTTGTAGAAAATATTTACAATTAATTTTACAAATGATGGTGTAATAGATGATGCTAAAAATATGTGCAAAAAATAATTGTCTTTAATCCATGAATGTATTGAAGCAAAATTGAGACATGTACAAATGAAATAAATTGTATCTGGACATTTGATATCAGATTTAAAGATTTAATTGTGGTAAATGATTAGACATACAACTCACGAAGATAATTATGTAACAACACTACATGGTACATTGAAATGAACTAATAGGAACAAATGCATTTAACATTAAACCTGATATGCCATTCTTAATACTTTCCTTGCCTTTACAAAGTATGCCTTTTGTTATTTTCCCTTTCTTCAATCCCTCTTTGGTTTCTATTGTATACTAAATTTTAGTTCTCAATACTGTATTACCTTTTAGATATACGGTTGAATACAATATAAAAAGAATAAATATCTCCTACAGCTATGAGACAAAAAATATTTGTCATCCATACAGGCCAACGTGTAAAATTATATATAGATCACAAAGAGTGAAAGATGAACCATTGGAACTTGCATTCTTAAATATTTTATCCCCTTTTACTGACATATTTGTAATATCCTCAGACACATAAGGTCTTTGATTAATTTTGTAACACATGCTATTTTGACCTGAATAAATGTTTTCATTAAATCTATGCATCATAATATGCATTTGACTTCCAGCATAATTTATTGACATTCCATTGGCAACACCAGTTCCACCAGAAGGGTATTGTGCATACACTATTTGCAATGAATTCTCTAATGCGTGATACAAAACTTGATGTAGAAAAGGTGTGTCAAAAGCACCCCTTGTTAATGCATAAATGTATTACAACAAAAATGATACCTGTGCATTTGATATCACATATAAATATGTTATTATGGTAAATGATGAGAGATACAATTCATGCAGGAACTAACGTAATTACACCACATGGTACATGGAAATGAAATAATAAGAAATGATGCATTAAATATCATACCTAATATGTCATTCTTCATATTTTGCTTGCCTTTAGATAGATGCCTTTTTTCTTCATTTGTTGAATCCCTCAATTACTTCATCTTGTTTTGCACTATGCAGGAAATGTTGGTTCTCAAACTACATAACCTTTTAGATTTATGGTTGGCTACTATCATATAAACAAATATCTCCTGAACACATGAGAAAAAAATCAGTCTCATCCATATAGGTTAATGAGTAAAATTACTTAGGGATGATAAGGACTGAATGATTAACCTTTAGTACCTGCATTCTTAAATCTTTTTTTCTAGGTTAAATGAAATATTTGCAATATCTTCACATAAATAAGATCTTCGTTTATTTTTGTGACACGTGGTATTTTGACATGAACCAGAAGTTCTATGAAATCTATGCATTATAATGTCCATTGGACTTTCACCATAATCTGTTGAGATTCCATCGTTAAAACCTCTTGCATAAGAAGAAAACTCTATAGAAACTACTTGCAATGAATTTTCCAATTAATGATGCAATAGTGGATAATCAAACTACGTGTCAACATTCATTGTTGTGAATGCATAAATATATTCCAACAAAATTAAGACATATCCAAACAAAGTAAAGTATACCAGGACATTTGATCATATCAGATGAACTAATTACACGATATACTACATGGATGTGAACTAATAGGAATTTTTGCATTAAATATTAGGGGTGTGCATGGGCAACTGCGTAGGGCAGTCACCCTGCCCGAAAAAATATGGGCTACATTTTATAGCCCGATGCCCATCCTTACCCGATAAAAGTCTTAACTATTTCAAGCTGGGCATGGGTGGGCTTACGTGCCCAAGTCTTGACGCCCTCTCATATTGTGAGAAAAAATCTACAATTATAAACTTATAAAATAATACTATATTTATGTATTCAAGAGTTAAATAATATCCATAATTCATAAACAACAAGGTAACAAAAAGATAATAATTAAAGTCTTAAAGTCCATTATATATATAAAAAAATCTTGAAATCTAAGTAGTTTGTAATTGTAAATTTGCATTAATCTCCCCAAAGTTGACAAGGATGAAGCATCTAAAAAAATAAAAAAAAATTATAATTTATAGTATAATCATATGATAGTTAGCAAAGTTAAAAAAGAAAGAAAGAAAGAAATATAGTTATAATAAAAGGGATATAATATATATAAGGTCATGCCAAATGGGCAGGGCGTCATATTTTGCCCAGTATCCTACCCTGCCCTACCCTGCCCAATTATATTTCAGTTCACTTTTTTTGGGCTGAGCTAACATTTTTTCTCTGGACTCAGGCGAGTGCAGGCAACCGGGCACCATGCACACCCCTATTAAATATCATACCTGATTTGGCATTCTTCATATTTTCTTTGCCTTTAGATACTACTTTTTTTTCCTTCCTTCAATCCTTCAGTTACTTTGTGTTGGTTTCTAGTACGTACAAAATTTTGGTTCTTAATATTGCATAACCTTTTAGACTTACACTTGAATATTGTGTCATATGAACAAAAATCTCCTACATACATGAGAATAAAAGTCAATCTCATCCATAGAGGGCAACATTTAAAATTAAATACGGATGACAAGGACTAAATAACTTACCAGTAGAACCTACATTTCTAAATCTTTTTTCTAGATTGACTGTAGATCAATAATATCCTCAAACAAAGAAGTATTTGCTTTAGTTTTGTTGGACATAGTGTTTGGAGCTGATTAATTATTTTCAGGATATATATGCATTTGAATATGGTCTGGTCTTGATAGACAAAAAATATGTCATACAAACATCAGAAAATAAATCAGTTTCATCCGCACAGGCCAATGTTTGAAATTACATAAGGATGAGAAGAAGTAAATGACTAAGTAGTAGAAGATGGAATATCAAATATATTATCTAGGTTAACTGAAAAACTTGTAATATTTTCCAACAAATAAGGCATTGCTTAAGCTTTCAGGGCATTTTGTGTTGACCTGAAGGACTATTTTGAGAAAATGTATGAAGAATAAGGCAAGTTGAAGCTAATCGTAATATGTTTATATTGCATTCTTAGAACCTCGTCCACCATAAGGGGATTTTGCACAAAGTATTTGCAATTAATTATTAAAGTACAAAGACAAATGTTAAATCTCTCTGTCAAAATTGAATGATATGAATACATATAGAAAGTTCATATATGATACCACATGAACTATTATTAAGATGAAGGAAAAAATAAAGAGAACATTAGGAAGACGTCATAAAAGATACAGTAACATATATGAGCACATTATAGTGGTATAATTCAGTTCAACTAGAATACCACATCGTAAAGTCAACGAGATTTGAATATAATATTACTCTAACCATGATTTCAAGCAAATAAATTCATAAATCCTATTAACTAAGGGATAGGTAGACTACTATATGAGCTACGTACTTGAGTTAACCAAAAATGAGTCAGCTACTTGACTGATGCACTGTTGAGATAAACAGGAGATATATTTAGACTGATAGTGATATCCTTGATAAGCATGATTTGTGAAAACAATGGGTTTATAATAGTAAAATTCAGTTTGAGCTTTTATAAAATGAAGAAGAAAAGAAAATAAAGAATCAATAGGAAATCATAAATCCCATAAAGTAAGCGATATGTACACTACTATATCATCTATATCCTTCAGTAAACCAAGAAAGACTCACCTACTTAACTGATGTACTGAAAAAAGAATACATGACATATATTCACAGGGATAGTGATGTGACTCGTCGGTATGTAAAGTATAACGAATATGTTTAAAACAATAAAATTAAACCCACGAATAGATAAAATGAAGAAGAAATTAATATTATGCATAAATATTTATAAGAAAAGTACAGGAAGTTGATTGAACAGATGTCATTGAGAGGTAAAGTTTTAATCTAAAGTTGCTTCCATTTGGAAGCTCATACTACATATTACACAATAAGATATGCAGATTTAATGAGGCACCTAAATAAATATCAGATCATTAGTGTCTCTTTAACATATTCACAACTAACATATTGCAAAACTAAAATTCAGGAATGAATGTACAATAAGGAAAAGAAAATACATGATCGAACCATAATCACATTTTACAATATGCCTAAAATGGATTAAATCCACAATATTTCTTAGGGAATTTGCCAAACATAAACCACAGATAACAAAAACACGCATACATATGAGTTTGTCCATTAAATTGAAAGTGTTGCCAAGTACATCTAGTCTATCACACCATATTAAACAACAAAAACTTAAAACACTGCATAATCTACTATCACTACACAGTTAACTCATTCCATCTTGCCATCACTCTAGAGGCTCAAGCCTTTCATAACGAACTTGCAAAGGAATCATTTAAATAAATCCAACCCTATCAGTTCCATTGGAATGAACTTGATATTCTTTTTGAATAGAAGTCCATATTCGAGTGTCCCTTTTGTGTATCGTAGGATTCTTTTTGTGGTTTTTAAGTGAGAAACTCTTGGGTCTTGCATGAATTGAGAGCTGATGCCGACTGAGTAGATATTTTTGGTCTTGTGATTGTTAAGTAAATTAGACTTCCTTCTAGTTGTCAATACTTCATTGGGTCATTCAACGTTCTTCCTTCATATTTCTTTAAATTCATATTTAGCTCTATGGGAGTAGCCTTATCTTTTGCCTCCCCCATGCAAAAACATTCGAAGAGATTCTTTGCATATGCTTGTTGAGTCACAAAGTATCCTTGGTTGATTTTCTCAACTTCCAAGCTAAGGAAGCAACTTACTTCCCCCCAGATTTTCATGTAAAAGCAAAGTAATAGATCAACCCTTTTGACACAAATTTTAGACTTATCATTTTTTGTTATAATCATATCATCTACTTATAAAAGAACCAGCAATTGTATATTTAATTCGTTCTCCACGAACAAACTTGAATCTATAAAAGTAAGGTACTAGCAAAATTACCATACCAAGCTCGTAGAGCTTATTTTATGCCATGTAACGCCTTCTTCAGTTAGCATACATGACTTGGAACTTGCTTAGAGACAAACCCTAGCGGTTGCTACATGAAAACATCTCTATCGAGTTCCCTATAAAGAAACATGTTCTTCATATCTAGTTGCCATAACCTCCATCCTTTTAATGCAGCAAGGGAGATTATGGTTCTTACAGTCACCATTTTTACTACAGAAGTTTCTTCATAGTCTAACCTATAATTCTTAGAGAACCCACATGCAACCAGACGAGCTTTAAATATGTCAATAGTTCCATCTAACTTCTTTAGTTTAAAAACCCACTTACAAGTGATCAGTTCATAGTTTTCTGGTTTGGGTACCAATTCCCACTTCTCATTCTTAAGTAAAGTACTTATTTCCTCCTGCATGGCTTTCTCCTAGTTTGGATTTCCCTTTAATTCTTTATAATAGGTTGGTTCACCTATACTTTGATCCCCCATAAAGAAACACGTGGCAACCGAGCAACTATTTACTTCATAGTCCTTCAGATAATGAAGATACCTCTTCTCCCTTGTTAAGCGTCTTGCATCTTGGTCACATGGATAATCATTTCTAGGAGAGATCTTCCTTTCTTCTTCATCATTATCACATGCTATTTTCTCACTTGCCTTAGGAAATAGAAGTTTTATGTTGCCGTCACACTAGAAAAAACGGCTTTTAACGGCGATTAAAAGTGGCCTTTCATGGCAGTTTTGGGAGCGGCAGGAATTTCACCACCGTTATAAGTATATCTTTTAATAGTAGTTTTGTTACTGCCGTTAAAGGTAACCTTTTACGGTAGTTTTATTCAAAAATTGCCGTTAAATGTTGCTTTATTTTCACAACAGTTCTAGCTAAAACCGCGGTGGAAAGCTAGAATTTTTTTTAGCTTTCCTCGGCATACACCCACCATCAACCACCTCGACCACACTCATCAAAAGCATCAGACCAGATATGGAGAGAAAAAATAAAGATCTGGTAAAGAAACTGAAGATCTAGAACTTCTTCCATTAAAGCTCTTCGAGCTCTTTCCAACAAGGTCAATATGCCACCACCCACTGTTAACCACTACGGTAAGCTTCACCAAAAGTATTGGACTAGATCTAAAGAAGAAGTTACAAATTTGGTAAAAAAAGCCAAAGATCTAGACAGCTTTTGTTATTGAAGCTCTTCAAGTTCCTTCTAACACGATGGTGAAAATATTCAAACGAGTGTGATGTTAAAGGAGTAAAGAAAAATATAACAAAAATAAAAAAAAAATTATAAGTCTTTAGTATAAGGATGATAGCCTATATAATGTATTACAGTTTATAAACAACAAACAAGTGAAAAAGTAAAAAAAAATGAGCAAATGACAAAATTAAATGGTGACTTATGGCTTTCACGACGAAGGACTATGATAGAGGTGAAGGAGAACAACAGAGATATGTATTGAAAATAGGAGAAAAATGATCTTCGTGCAAGTTTGTCATTGTGGGATAGAGGAATGGGATCTCAAATAGTTGTGAAAAAAGTAAGTGAAACTGTAATCAGGTCAGAGTTTTTAATTTTTTTGGAGATTTTTAACGGCAATTTTATAAGCAACGACGGTTAAAAGTCCTCTAAATCACTTTTAACAGTGGTTCTTTAAAAAACCACTATTAAAAGTGCTATACTTTTAGTACTTTTATCCACCTGAGTTTTTTAAACTCGGGTAGAATACTTTTAACGCTGGTTCTTTAAAGAACTGCCATTATAAGTGCCTTGAAAATGCAAACCATGCAGCTCATGTAGGTACACACAAACATATATATATAATTTAATCTTAAAAGTACTAAATGTTGTTCAATGTCAAATCCACAATTAATATGTATATACATAATTTGTTTCCATGGCCAGCGGCACGTACAAATAGCGAGAGAGAGGGATATTATATATATAGTTTACTCAGTTCTTTAATGTGCAAGGGAATATTGCATGCCAACTCTTTAATGAATTCTTTGGCAATATATAAATCTATTTGACCTTTAATTATATTAGAGTTTTGTACTTCTAGTATATATGCCTTCTAGTACATAAATTACTTTTAAGTCCCCTACTTTTAATGTTTTTACTCCACCCGTGCTTTTTAAATTTGGGTGGAATACTTTTAACGGAATTTTTTCACAGCACCACCGTTAAAAGTGTTTGTCACAGCAGTTTTGATAAAAATTGTTGTTAAAAGTGTTTTAAAATAGAATTTATTTACAAAAATGTCACCACTTTTTTTTACAGTGGTTTCGCTTATAACTAACGTGAAGTAGTGCCGTGATAAGTATTTTTTCTAATAGTGTGTCGTCAAGGACAATAGACATGGGATCCATGCACCTCCAACCTTTCCTATATCAATCATACCCAATAAACACACACATTCTAGCCTTCGAGTCAAGTTTAGTACAACTACTTATAGGAATATGAACATAGTAAACGGACCCAAACACCCTAAAGTAGTTAACATTTGGCTTTTCATCATATACAACTTCAAAAAGATATTTTTTATTACTTGGCCAAGCTGGTAACCTGTATGTTACATGATATGAATACCAAACTGCCTCTGCCCATAGTTCTCTGTGAAGGTTCTTGTCATGCAACCATGAAAGACACATTGATGTGAGGTGTGCTAGATTTCTTTTTGCAACCCCGTTCTACTGAGGCATATTTAGACAAGTCATCTGTCGAGTAATGCCATTCTCATCGCAGTACTTGAAAAAATCATTGGACATGCACTCTCTGCCATTATCACTCCTGAGGCATTTTATTTTCTTCCCAAACTCTTTCTTGTCTGCTTCTTTGAACTCAACAAATTTGGATAGGTCCTTGCTTTTCTCCTTCAATAACTTCACCCATGTGAACCTTGATTGATTATCTACTAGCACTATAACTTACCATTGTCTGCTACAACTTGTTGTTCTTATTGGCCCCATTAGATCCATATAAACCAGATCAAATATTATGGAGCTTCAGTTTGTCGATCTTTTGTATGGGAGTCAATAAGACTTACTATACTGGAACCCTTGGCAAATCAAGTCTTCTCGAACATTCTTCAGGCTTGGCATTCCATCCACCAGTCCTTTTGAGAATATTTGCTACAACAGTTGGTATCCTACGTGTCCCAGCCGAGCATGCCATATCAAGGCATTGTCGGTCTAACTGCTTTTCTTCACATAGGCCTCTCTTGCTAACATAACAAACAAAGAACCTTTCTTCTTGTTAGAGAAAAGAATATCAATAGATATCACATTATCAAGTATCTTTACATCTTTTAGACCAAACACCACATATTTTTAAGAATTAGTAATATGAGGAATTAACACTAAATGTAGTCAAACCTAGAACATGATATATGTCCAGTTTGATGCTCACCTGATCACTTACTTTGACGGTTACTACTCCTTATTTGATCACAAGATAGATTGAGTTGTCAACGATCACAATGACTCTATCTCCATGGTGGTCATATATCTCCAAAAATAGAGTTTCATTTACAGTGCCATGGTGGGAGCACCCTGAATCAACTATCTATCTGTATTTCCATTGATTGCATAGTTGATAAAGCCCTGAGATGACTTCTGATCCATTACTTCAACCGTGAAGTAGTGGTCTCATTTGATTTGATCATTGTCTTCGCTAGTACATGTAACATTATCCTTTGAGAGTTTTACTTGGCAGAACTTCTTTGTGTGACCAGTTTTACCAAATGTAAAGCACGTGATAAGGTTTTTGACATGAGAATCTCTATTCTCCACATCACTTGAATCCTCGTCTTTACTTTTGCTGTTAGACACGCCTCACGTGTTTGCCTTCCTTTTTGAAAAGAGAACAGCATTATTCACAGAACTTTGTCATCTGCTTGGCCAATGCTTCTTGGTTTGAGAGAAGATTTTCTAGTTCTTCAAATGAAGGTTACATTACCCACCCTTGAATCGAAGTGACAAAGGGCCCATATTCCTTCCTTAAACCAAGTATGATATAATGGCGTAGCCTTGCCTTGCTAATTTTTTCATCCATGTAAATCTCTGAAATTTTAGCATACAAATTTTTAACTCATAAGAAATATTCTGAGAACAACATACCTTCTTGAGTTAACCTAGCCAACTCATTTTCTAGTAGTTGTAGCCATCCGTATTCTTTTTCTTGAATAACATTTCAAGAGTTTGCCATACCTCTCTAGAGAAGCAACGTTGTGAACATGCTCAAAATATTCCTTGCTGATAGATGTTCTCAAGGCATATAGAGCCTTTCCTCATAATTTTCTGGAACCTTGGTGGGAATGTTAGCAGTTCCGGCAACTAGCTCCCATAGGTCTTGTCCTTGAAGATAAGCCTTCATGCACATTAGCCAATAATTGTAGTTTATGCCTAGTAGCTTCTCCATTCTAGGTTGTATGTTTCCTTCATTCAAGAGTTCTATTACAGTGGACAAAAAAAACTTCACTTATACAAACCTGGCTCTGATACTATAAAACAAAATGAGAAGGAAATAAAAGCAGAGATAATGAAATGCTTTATCAGGAATGCTATGCTTTATTTTTCTTTTGTATTGGATTGAATACATTTGGTTCCTTTTATAAATGAAGGCAATAAACTTAGTACCTAGAATTTATCCATTATACTAGATATATCACTAGCACTACCTCATTATTTTTAAGAAAGATAAATCAGCTAAACTATAGGAAACTATTTTATTTGACTTAGTAAAATAAGCTAGACTGATAAGATAAAATCCCAAGAATCATGGAGTAGAATGTTAGCATGGTTGCCCCGTGCTTTTCATGTGCCCATGGTTTGTGCTAAGTTTAACACAAGCAATTACAAGAATTCAACTTCCTACTCGGCAAATAGTCAACCGGCAACCTGAATCAATCTTGAATCAAGAAAGCCAGCTAATTACAAAATTTTGTAAGCATCCCTAACCCCACCCCTCTTCAATGGAAATTGAGTTAAAGAGATCTTTAAAATTCTGAACTGCACTACATAATAGGAGTGTGCATTGTGTCCGTAGCCTGGTCCGCCCACCTGAGGTTGGGAAAAAATTGCCCAGCTCGGCCCAAAAAATATTGTCCAAAATATATTTGGCCAGAGTAGGGCTAGTCTAAGTGTCATGCAAGGCAGGGCACTAGCAAGATATGTCGCCCTGCCCATTTAGCCCCGCCCTATATATATATTATTTTTAATTTTTCTTAAAATTTTATTTCTTTTCTTAGCTTCTATTTATAACTTTATACTTTTCACTTTAACTGATAACTCTTCTTACTCATTTTCAATATATTGAATATAACTCTATATTTACGTAGATATCGAAGTTATTCCCATGTTTTACTTACAAAGTATTCAATTATTAATATTGCAATACCGCTATAGATATCCGACTCCGCTACAGATTTTAAATTTTTTTTATATATGCAATGTACTTCAAGACTTTAATTACTATCTTTTTGTTACCTTATTCTTAATAAATTATAGATATTATTTAACTTTTGAAGACATAAATATGGTATTATTTTATAAGTTCTTGATTGCAGATTTTTTTTTTTACAATATGAGCAGGGCATCACGGTTTTGGCATACAAGTCCGCCTATTCCTAACCCACTTATACCCAGCCCAAAATAGTTAAAACTTTTATCGGGTAGGGCCAAACATCGAGTTATAAAATATAACCTATAGTTTTTTCGAGTAGGGCACCAGGCAGGAAGCTACCTTACCTAGTCCTACCCATATACACCGCTACTATATAAATAAAGGCACAAATAGCTATTTATAAGTTGGAAACTGATCGGCTATATAGGAACCTAAAAATAATTATTAAAAAATAACCCATTTGCACATCTCTCAATAAATGAACAAAACAATATTGTATAATTAATATTACGTTACATTCCCATTGCATTGCATTGCAATGTATTGCATGGTGCAATAGAGTTGAACATTCAATGGCTAGGTCGTCAAAGACTGGACCATGAGTCTTGAAGAGATCTTTAAAATTCTGAATTGCACGACATAAATAAAGGCACAAATAGTCATCTACAAGTTGAAAGTTGATCGGTGGTATAGGAACACAAAAATATTTATTAAAAAATAACTCATTTGCACATCTCTCAATAACAAAACACTACTCATTACATTGCAATGGAGTTAAACCAAATGAGTTCTTAAACTCATGATTTTGACAACCTTAACCATATCAATCAATGCATTGATATATTAATATAAATATGGCATGAGTAGAAAAATATTCACTATAGTAGTCCTTATAGTGTGATAAAATATTATATCTAATAGAACATATCTTTTTTAAAAGAATTAGATTTGTCCAAATATGCTCTTACTTTTTTGTGCAAGACATATTCGTACTCCTAATAAAAAATTCACACTAATGTTATAAATGATAAAATCAAAGTAATTGAACATATTAATAATATTTAGTTAGATTTAGATGCTTTCAAAGCTTCTTTTTCAAAAATGGGTCCATGTTACTTCCTTTTTCTGCTTTATATGACTTTAAAAGTATAAAATATTATATAACATAGCATTCTAGAACACAATATATCTTTGCAACTTGCAACTTGCATCTTACATTTACCCAAAAAAAAACAAGAAGAAAGAAAAAAAGAAAGAATAAATAATTAAAAGTTAAGTGTAGAAATTTTATTACCTAAATTTGAATGGATACAACTCATTTTTAATGGGAGATGTAATTCTTCTTCAATTGTGTACAACACATCTTTCGTTATGTATAAATAACTTCTATTTTAATTTAAAGACTTTTATACAGTTAAAAATATATTACACACAACTAAATAACAATTATATAAATGAGTTGCACCAAGTCTCTTTGGCCAATAAAATTTTTAAAAAGGTACTTTTAATCAATTTTCTTAAGAAAATAGCTCTATATTTCGTAGGTGTCCTGATTGGGTGAGAATAAATTCATTAATACATAAAAAAATCTATTTAACTCGCTTAAATTTTTTAATTATATATAAAAAATCTTTGGTGAGAATAAATTCATTAGTACATTTTAAATCAAGAAAGAGAATAAGTATTAAACTTGTCATTAACTGATTAAAACTTTATATCAAGCACTATGACAGATTCCCACGTTATAGTCAAACAACTCTTTTTTTTTTTGGTGTAATCAAGCAACTCTTTTTAATTGTTTATTAATTATATAATTTTATAACGATAATGATACCTTGCAAACTTCTTGATAAGCAATTTCATTTGATTCTTTCATATTTAAATTTTAGTATTGATTTGATATGTTTATGTTTGATTTACTCAATGTATTGTATAATATTTCTCCGGTCCTTAATATAGGATCTACTTAAGAAGTTGATATTGGTCATAAATATAAGATATATTTTATATATTTATCCACTTTTTTAAATTAGTCATAGTGATACTCTCTCAATAATAATCATGTAAGAGAGCGGGGTAAAGAGTTAAGAAAGATGTAGAGAGTGTTTTAGAAAAAATATAACATATTAATTAATTTAACTAATTTACTCAATTTATTAAATTAGTTAAATAGATTTTATATTAAGAATTAAAGGAATATTAAATTATTTTTGTTAGAAAGTGAGTTAGGCTCAATGCTTATAAAAATAACATATTTTGACAACGTAGGTTTATTCTTTAGATTTTCTATTTTTTTATTTGAAGTATCGCTACTTTTAATGAATTGAGTACTCCATTCACACTATAAGAGCACTTTGGAGTAAACTGATTTGTTGATAACTCTTATGTTTTAATTTATACTTATTCTTATATATAAGAAACAAATTTCTTTTGGTATAATCTGGGCAGATCTCTAGCTATTAGCTAAAAATTAATTCTTTTGAGGCGTATAGATTATCAAAATAAATTTTATCTTTCCTAACAAAATATATTTTCATGCACATAACCTGATTCGAATACATGACATCATATTTAAGGAATCTAACTATCTACCAACTATGCTAAGATTTGTTAGTATAATAAAAAATTTCTTGGAGTAGCCTAGTCCTATTTATAAGATATGGTACTTAAAGGATGTTTGAAATTTTAACCAACTTTTTCATGTTTGCCCCAATTTGTTATATCAATTTTATTAATTATCTCTCGTACATACATCTTTTTCCTAATCTCTCTCATTCCCTCCCTCCCTATAAATAGTATTTTTTAAACATAAAATATATTTTTACATATTTATCTTTAACCAGTTTTAACAAATATTTTAATATTTTTACATTTTTGCCCCAATTGAATTACATGTTATATCACTGTTATTAATTAATATCTCCCGGACGAACTTCTTTTTCCTAATCTCTCTCATTCACTCTCTCACTATAAATAAGAGTATTTTTAAAAAATAAAATATATTTTTATATATATTTATTACCTTTAACCAATTTTAAATTTTTAACCAACATTTTAATGGGTGTATAATATATTATATATAGGACAGTATAAGAGGGAGTATTTATATATAATTTAAATTGGATATTATATAAGTATGTTTTGACTAACATTTGAAGCATAGATCTCGAACTAGCTAGGCAGTAGGAAGGTTAATATAATCAATCTAGTTTAGACATATGGTTTAGCTAATTACAGTTACGGATAACGACAATTAATTAATTAGATACTTGAACCTATAATAAATTGATATATCCAATAACAACTACTGTTTTTATATAACTATTTAGCAATGTCTCATTCAAGTATTATCAAGTTTAAATAGGAATAACTTTTCTAAATACGTATTTATACGAACTTCATCTTGAGACTTCATACTTATTAAAAAATATTATTTTAATTATTGAACAACTCAAAATCTAGATTGATAATTAGTCTCCTTTCCCATCTGATAAATCCCAACTTCCTTAGCGTCTTTCCTATTGATTCGATCAATCTTAATCTATTTTTGCCGAAAACCAGGAGTATCTTCTACTATATATAAGCAAAGCTGTTCAAGGTATTGAGGGTAAAAAGCAGCCACTTTCAACATATATATATATATATATATATATATATATATATGTATATGTATAGATAAAATTTATATCAAGTTCCTTATATGCATCAAGTTTTTCAATCCCATGTTACCATACGTTTTTTTTATAATATCTTTATTTAACTTGTATCAAGTTCCTTGCACCATGTGTTTTAGTTAGTTCACTTTCTTAATCTAAGATTAATAAATATTTAATTTGAAATTAGTCTAAATGAAGAGAAATTATAATCAAGGTAATGAAAAAACTTGATCAGTCGATATAGTACTTTAAGAGTAAATTATTTAACTATAAATCGTTGTCTACCCAATCATGACTAAAATAATATAATTTAGTTAAAATATAAAACATATTCATATATAACCCTAAAAAATAGTAATATTTAAAAAATATTAATCTACAAATGAAATAGAATATTTATATATAAATCACATATAACTCAATAAGACAGAGTTATTTATAGTAGAATTTGACCGCTATTTTTTTTTAGAAATGATGTTGTTCTAGGCTCAATAGAGAGAAAATATAAAATTAAACCCGAGCAATTCGTCCAAAGCTCTTGATTAGATTAAGAAATTGATTCACTCACTAATAACTAACAAACCCAAATTATGTTTTGATACCATGATTATAATTTCAGCCGGTTCTATTCAATACCGCATATGATAATTACGGGATCACTTTCTTCTTCTCTTTTATCTCCCAGCCTTCTCTCGTGCTGAACTAAAAAACATCCATGTCTAAATGGAAATCAACAAGATAAAATTCTATCCTGACAATTACTGCAATACATACATACATACATACATACATACATACATACATACATACATACATACATACATACATACATACATACATACATACATACATACATACATACATACATACATACATACATACATACATACATACATACATACATACATACATACATACATACATACATACCAACGGGCTGGTTCTTGAATTTCATTCACGGACCATATCGATGATGGAGAGAGCTATGGCAGACAACTGAAAAGTATGATTATTTCTCTTCGTTAATGGCGAAACCACACCTCTCTTTTCCTTGAACCCATCTTCACAGGTGGAAGACGCATCAAGAACTGAACTGAACTTAACGTTCGAATCTAAATAACGCTTTCTCTTGTAATCTCCAATGGCTTCTTCAACAGTTTCGATGGCATCTGAATACAGTTCCAGGCAATCCTTTAAGCATTCTTTGATATAGCGATCTATCATCTTCTTCATCATCATCGTCTTCTTTTTCGTCTTCAAGAGGTGTTGAATGTAAACCCTAGTTTCTGTGATGTTGTTTCTGGTTAGATTCATGGAGATGAGACCAAGTTTAGTGAGGCTTAATCTGACGCTGTGGCTTCCGGGATCTGATTCTAAAGAAGATATGCAAAAGTTGAGGCTTATGTTTGGATCAGTGTCTGAAGTTTTCTTGCAGGTTTCTTGAATGAGATGGTTGATCGATGTTGTGGAATTAAAGGAAAGGAAGAAGATGATAATGAAAAAGAAGGAGGGAATAGTACTCATCATCTTCAATGTTGTTGAATTCTCTACCATGCATAGTGTCTTGAACTTTTGTAGGTTCAGGAATATATATAGAGACAGAAGGGAGGGGAAGAATGAATGTTATAGTTTTTTTTTTGGGTGAAATAATATATATTATTTTGTCTATCTTTCAAATATATAAGCATTTTAATACCAAACAAAAAACTTTTAAACATTTTTTTGAAATAAAAATAATTTTTAAGGGTGTACATAAATCAAGCGATCAGGGTTGACACACGCAAGTAGAAGACCAAATTTAATCGAAGAAATTATTTAAAAAAATAAAATTGTATTTATTGGGAAAAAATATACTTTTTTCCATCTAAAATATATTCTCTGGAAAAATCATATTATGATCATAAATAACATTCTTTAAAAATTATAAAAAAAATCAATAATTATGCATCATTTTTACATAATATTAATTTGAAAAATTAATTTAAAATTTTAAATAAAAGTCAAATATTGAATTGTTTACACTTTTCATGATAGTGAAAAAGATACATAAATATATATACCCTAAGTCACTTGGATCAGAATTAACCTAGTTTTTTCAAGACCAACATGAAGCGCTTTTCTTTAAGAAGTTTGAATTAGGCTTGTTTATGAATCCCTCGAATCTAAGTTTTAAATGGGTTTGTGGTTCAAATCTTGATTTAACTTTTTTTTAAAACAAACAGTCATATTTGTCCAAAAGAGTTTCTGGACCAAACCATGATTTAAAACCATGATTTCAGATAAGCTGGTCAGAGTAGCTTTTAGAACAGTAAAATAGCTTATGAACTATTCAATTACTATTGTACCCTTACTTTTTCTTATACTATATCCCATCTCTCTTATTTCTTTTCCACTATCTCTCCTCTATCTTTTCCACTATCTTTCCTCTCTCTTCTCTACCATCTCTCCTCTCTCTTCTCTTTTCTCCACATTCTCTCATCTCTCCTCTTTTTAATAAAATCATACAATTTTTAGTAATTTACTAATATAAAAATTATTTTAAAAATAACTATCCAAACACTTATTTATTCAGAACCACTTTTTTTTTATAAACTATTCTTTAAAAATCATTTTGCATAAGTTGTCCAAAAATCCCTTTTTTTATAAACCCTTTTTTAAAATTTTATCCAAACACACACTTAGTTATCTTTACACTATATTCATAGGATTAAAAGGAGTAAAAAAAACAAAACTACATAAACATATCTTTTTGTTAAAATTTCAAAGAATTCATTTTTATTCTCCTTAATACGCAAGCCAGATCCCATACAAAGATAATAAAAACAAGGTTAAGATCTAATTTTATATTAAAAATTGTCATGAACAATGTTGCCTCAATTTTTTTTTTTTTTAAGTTAGTGTTGCTTTGAAAGCATTAAAAATAGAGCAATACTATCATGGCCATTAAAAAATATTAATTTTGACCATAAAAAAGACTCCTTTAGACTATTATTATATCATTTTTATTTTCTAAAAAAAAATTGACAATTTTATAATTTAAGAATATTATGTTCTTTTTTATGAGAGACATTTTTAGGTATGACATATTTTTATTTGTAAGAGATATTTAGATGTTGTCTTAATTTTTTTGTTAGTTTCCTTTTTTATCTTCATTTATTTTTTTTGGTAAATTTCATCTCCATTTAATTACTGTATTTGGTTGGCAAAAAAATTATGAACTTTAACTTTACATTCTCTCTCCCACATAAACGAAAGTTTTTTTTTTTAAAAAAAGTTACAATTAATTTTTATATATTTATTATTTTTAATTAATTTTAAGTAACTTCTCTAATGTTATTTGTCTCATATATAAAAAGAATGAAGGGAGTAAGTACTATAGTTTTTTTGCAGCATTAATTCAATCTAATATATTATATGTAATATTACAAAAAAATTATTTTAATTTCTTTTTGGGTCGGAAAAAATTCTTTTAATTCAGATTGATAACTGATTTATTATTTATTTTCAGAAGTTGTAAATAAATTTTATCCAATTAAAAAAATAAGAGATTATTATAAATCCTGTAATAACCAATACATACTAGTACTACATAATTTTCATTATTTGTTTGCTTCTGCTAAGACAATAATTGAAAAATAAAAACTTGGGCATCGAAATTATCAAAAACGGTCAAAGAACATTAAACCCATAAAAACCCTGAGAAGCCCCTCTTTCTTTCATTTCACTCTCTCTGAGCTTCCATTTCAAACGCAGCGAAGTTGATAAGGCAACACCGAACCAAAGAACCTCAAGAAAAATGGTGAATCTAAGGACCGCAATGGACTCTGCCTTCTGGGATCTCAACGTTTCTTCTCCTCAAACAATAGATGGCTGTGCCAAGGCCGTTCCCGGCGACCCATTTCCGATGGACGCCACCGTCTCAAGCAAAGCTCTTCGTATTCAGCAGTTCTCATGCTTCAGGAATGGCTTTCCTTTGGGGATAGTTCCTTCCCTCTCTCCCACTTCTCCTAAGAGCTTTGGTTCCTTTTCTCTTCAGTCTCTCGCACTTAAAGTCTCCAATCCTCCCTGGTAATTCATTCGCTTACAGTTTTTGTTTCCGTTGTAGAAAATTCTCGTTTCTGCTTCTGCTTATTAAAAGCTATAGTGGTTTTTCGTTTCATTTTTATATTTTTTCCTTTAATGTCGATTCTGAAGAAAATTAGAAAGCCAATTTGTTGTATCTGGCATTCTTATTCAATTCGCTATTTAGCTTATGCTTGGTAGGAGTAACAATGTGCCGCTCAATCATTGATTTCTTATTCAATTCAGATTGATTTTCAATTCTTAATAGTTGCTCGCCAAATCATTGAGTGAATCATAGCAACCTTTTATGCCGTATTGGCTCCTTTACTTTAATTGTCACATTAAGAAAATTCCCTTTCCCATTAGACCTCAACACATTCAGCGAAATTAAGCATTCTCATATTCAAGTCATATTATGTGTACCTCACTCCCTTACTTTTCAATGCCATGTTGTCAGAACCAACCCTTTATGTTGCTTTAAATTGGGTTTCATTGAAGAAAATTGAAACCAATGGTGTCAAGATTTAATCAAATTCTATCTGCAACATTTGACTTCTTAGACTTGCTATTTCATATTTAGTTCTGTTGGCCAAAAAAACAAATGTTAGTTCTGTTTCTTTTTAAACTATCTCTAAATTTGATCTCCTGGGTCAAGTTGATTTCTGTACTTAAAGCTATACTCTATTTTTAACCTACTTCTCTTTATCCCACCTATGTCACTTTTTCCCCTCTATTCTATTGTGGATTGTGGAGCAAATTGTGTGTGTGTGTGTGTGTGTGTGTGTTTTTTAACTTATTGCAGTTCTCTACACTGAAAATTTCCCCCCATCGATATTAGTTGAATTTTCTCATTTCTTTTGGTTTATTTTAACTTTCTAATTGGTTTATGGAAGTTGAGTACTTATATTCTACTTTCAACTTTTCAGTTATGAGTTCATGAACTTTTCCACGGCATACTTACTATGAATTCTCAAAGGTCCTTTAAAATATAATCTGTGCATCTAAATGTGAAGCTTGATGGAACTCCTGGACTTTGGATTTCTGAACTTATACTATAGCCTCATTCTTCATCAGGGTAATGGGTGCTTTGAGAGTAAATGATCATAAAGTCCCTGACTATAGGTGATCATGATTAAAAAGTGTCAAGAGTCATAATGAGACTGAAATTTGCAATGGACAGTTTAATGATATATAGCATCATTTATAATATCTTAAGTCTTTAATGTTCTTATGCATGCTTTTGCTTCACAATTGTTAGGTGGGTTGGGCTGATTGGACAGTTCCGTCCTAGGAAACTGTTTGCTGATATAAAAAAGGATATCTCTAATGCTGATGAATTCGATCTCTCCACAATCAAGGATGTTGCAAAGCATTTTATTGACAAGTCACTTTTTTCATTTGGATTATTCTCACAGTATGCTGTTACTGAATCAACATCTATTCTACTCTCCATGGAGGGCCATGGTGAGAAAAAAAGACGTCGCAAGAAAATGATGATTTACCACCAGGCATGAATTTCAATTTCTTGTCTTTTCAATTTGTTTTATTTTCTTGTTTTGATGGTTGAACTTATAAGGCTTCCTATATATTCTCAATAGTTTATTATTATTTTTTCTTGTTTATAGTTGATTTTCCTTCCTTTATGGGATTGGATTATGCTGATTATAAAAAATAAAAAGTATTTAAATAATAATCTAATATAGTTTCTAAAGGCAACTTTTTTTATTGTATATTGTACTAGAGTTAGCCGAGAAACTGTAATTACAGTGCTATTTTGTGTGAGTTTTTGTGAACAAAGTGTACAAGGTGGTGATGAAGTTAATTGAATTTGATATTACCCAAATTTAGAATTTTTTTTGTTTGCTTCCATGCTGCTGTTTTGTTGCCCTTTTGTCTAAAAATGGTTATTTTGATTTCATACAGTTTTGAAAGGAAGGCTTAGACTCTTGGTTTTTTCTGGGATGTAATCTTCCTAGTCAATTCTTTAATTTATAAATGCTCTTCAAACAGATTCATTCTCCTTCATAAAACCCCTTTGAAAAATTTCAAGTTCCCTTTGAGAACCATTTTTTCATGTCAAATTTCAATAGTTTAGTGCTATTAATACACTGCCAGTTTGTTGAATTTTAGAAACCTGTTTTTCCTTATATCTCCGGTTTGTGTTCAAGCTCAACTACTTCTATCTAGAGAAGGCCTTCTGAATATTTTTCTGAATGTTGGGCATATTCTTAAAATGTGGAATAGACTTTGGTAGTTATGCTATTAATGCTAATCTTTACCGTATTTGGTTATGGTAGAATGCTTGAGTTTTCAAGTATTCATTTTGTCAGCTGGATTAGTTATGATCCCCATCAGCTCTGTGTAATCACTAATTGCGATCATCGTCTCTTGTTTTAAGGGATTCTCCTTCCACATCTGTGGAGCAGTTGGAAAGCATTACTGAATTGATAAGTTCATCTTGTTATGTATTAATTCTGGGACCCTGTTGAGGATATTTTATTTTATCTTCTTTGTTTTTGCTCATTCCTTCACCTGTAATGAAACTGTCTTCTAGGGAAAATAGAAAAGCAAAGTTGCAGTGAGTAATTAATATAAAATTTCGCTTGATATTATTATAGATGTTATTTTAAAATGGCTTTTGTGAATTTCCTCTTGTTTCTCATATATGATTTTTGTTTTTAAAATTATTCTTTTACAATAATATGAGTTATTTCATGTCTTCTACAAAACGTAATAATATTGCATGGCATGTCCTAACTTTTCCCTTTGTTTTCCCCCTCTTTTATTATCCTATTATGGTGCTTGACCATATACTGAAACACCAAATTTATGGGGTACGCAGCTTCCAGATCATGATATCACATTGGAGGCTGCATGGCCTCAACTATTCATTGACCACAAAGGAAAATACTGGGATGTGCCTGAGTCCCTATCCCTTGATTTGTCATCCCTAAAGTCTGATTCTGGGCTCCGATACCGTTTTGGGATACATAAAAATGGTGGTGATCCTGAGGCAGTAAATGCATTAGATGGCAACCCGCCACTTTCGTTGCTGCCTGGGCTGTGCGCTAAGGCTGCCTTGTCTTACGAGAAGATCAAGTACCTCTGGAGAGACGATGAGGCTGCAGAAAGTCTCAGGCAAACAACAGATAAGCCAGCTACTTCTTATCCATATGATGTTCGTCTTATGGAACCCCAATCAGCAATATCTGGAATTATTGGTAATTTCTTTAAATTCATGTTGTCATAACTCTTTGAGATGAGAAACAGAATGTTCACGTAGCTATATGCAGCTTTTTTTGGTTATTGGTATGCTCTATTTGCTTATTTAAAAATTAAAATGGTCTGCCAAAGACTGTTTGGTCAAGTGGCACAAGATGTGCCATTGTAGCTATTTGCTTATTTCAATCTTTCCATATTGAGTTTAAAATTTCTAGGTTGTTTAGACTGAATGATTTTGACAGTAATAATGTTAAGAAGATTTATTTCGAGTAATTTTTTCTTTCTTTTTTTTTTTAATTTTCTGGGTATCGTTGTTGTTACAAGAGTCGGAGCAGAGATGCTGGTTCTGGTAATAGCTCTTGTTCCAAAGAATGTCTACTTATTTAAACGTACACAAAATATTAAAAAGAAGGGGTCACTTGTAAATCAGGGTTAGATCACTTATTTACATGTACAATAGTGGACACTTTACATATGAATCTCCATAAGCTTGTTGATTTTGGGAGGAAGAAAGAGTAAGCTGCACTTTGGCTATGTGTTTCTGCAGGGTTATGGTGCCTCTGGTTTGAATTTAATGGGAGTTTCAATGAGATTTCTTCTGTCCCATCTTGTGAGAAATAATTGTTTTAATGTCACCCCATGTGGATTCCATATTTTTCCTTTTAATTCTTCCAAGACGTTTTACCTGTTTTGGTATACTTATTCCCAAGTTCTTGGCCATTTTGATATGCCTGTTTTGGGCCCCAGAAGAAATATATGCTTATTTTTGTTATGCTAATGGTTTGCAATATATTGTAGGCGGTGCCTGCACTGCCTGGATTTGGGATGGCTGGAGCCATTCAAGCGTTGATTCAAGAGAAGGTCTGGAAATGTCAAGACCAAGCCAGAGATCTCCATTGAATGCTGATTTATTTGGTTCGGTTATATATACTTTCCAGCACGGAAAATTTACAAATGATTATGGGGATTTGACAAGGTTAGATGCTCGCCTAGATATTTGCTCAGCTTCAGGCTTTGCCAAGAAGGTTCTGAATGGTTTCAGAAGTTTCGCTGATGTTAATGAACATCCATCAGCCTCACCGCGGCTAAATTTAACCTTTCAACAGCAGGTGTCTCCTTTGGATTTGCATTTGACTTTTAATCAAGTACTGGTCAGTAACTGCATATCATTTGGGTCAAGTGAAAACCGTGATTGAATACATATCTCCCATAGAATCATATGCATCCATTTGTAGATCCAGTAAAAGAAAACTCAGCCACCCTTGTACTCCCTCTGGTCTTGAATATAAGAGACATTTAAGATGGTTGTTTTGGTCCAAAATATAGGAAACAAATAAGTTATGCCTAATGAATTAAATAATTGTTTCCACTTCTACCCTCATTACTTAGGAGTTTTAATTGCCTACCATTAAATTAAGGTTAAAGGTTTAAGCATTGAATGGAGGGCATTTCTGAAAACTAATTTTCATTTGTGACAAATTTAAGAAGACAAACTAATTTTAACTACTTTTCTTAATATTGGTGAGTTAGTTACATATTCCTTATATTCAAGATTGGAGGGAGTATATATAGTAAGAAACTGAGCTGCAAATCCAATGGCATCATGGGCTTGGTTAATTTTTGAATTTTTTTTGGGGAAATATTCAATATTCAAATATGAATGCTAGTTAACTGGTTGATGGCAGAGGAGGGATGACTGTAGAACTTATTGCGCTGCTGATAATGATAATTAGTGGACAACCAAATTGGATCTTCTATATTCATGTAATTGAAGAGAGTGACATAAAATATGACAACTAAGTGTATATTTCACACCATATCTTTATATTTATCTTCTTTTACTTGACATATATCTCTCTCCAAATGCGTTATGTGCTTTCATTTTTGTGAATGTGAAACATCTGAATTGGTAGAATTAGAAAACGGTTTCTCTAGGAGACACTATCCATACAAATTTTCATGTGGATCTTAGTAGTTAAATATTGTAACTGATCGAGTATAGCTGTGCATAGTGCGCTAATGGTGTTGTAGCCTACTGATACGAAAGTTCCATTGTAAGTGGGAGGTTGCAGGTTCAATCTCGCTTGTAACCTCAAACCGTTAGTGTCTCTAAATAAATAAATAAAAAATGAAAGAAGAAAAAGAATACAATGCAAAGCTGACATGTCAATTTCCTACTCGTAGGTTGCGGGGCCGATTGTCTTCCGGACAGATTCCAGATTATCCTTTGAATCATTCTCCAAGATGTTTCAGGTAGAGGATTATGTTTGCAGCCTGAGCTACTCCTTCAGGCTGTTGCAGTCTGGTAAGGTTGTTGCTTGGTATTCTCCGAAAAGGAAAGAAGGAATGGTTGAGTTACGTCTATTTGAGTTCTAGAGCACTTGATGTAGTCCTCACTGTCAGCTCTTTTTCAGGTAAGAATTTTGTAGAGGCTTGAGTTGGAAGTTAGCCCATTTGTTTACTACTTGCTTATGCACAGTTGTAGTGTACTTGGTTAAGTTGAAACTCAACATCATTGATTGGTTAAGCCAGAAGCGCTAATCATTAACTTCCCTCGGAAAAAAACAATCCTATCCAATTCTAAGTCCACAAATACAACAAGTATCATTATCTCACTTCGTAGAGTCAGTTATATGAATTACACGGTACTATTATATTCTAATAACAACTAAATCTTAAGATATATTCTAAGTCCACAAATATTATCCTAATACATATGGCAATTACTAGTATTACCCACTAAACTAAATATCAGCTCCAATTTGGAGTAGTTCATATATTATAATGTCAAGCTCTTTTGGAATTAGGTAACTGGAGGATTGCATCCAAGGACCTAGATAGGTGGTTGCAGATTTTAAAAGCCGTAATTGCTTGTTATGACTTAAGCTATTATCATATTTTATTGCAGGTTTTAGGAAAAGTTATTAGATCTTATTAGTTATTGAAGATGGTAAGTTTTCTGAAATTTAATGACTGAAATTTAGTAATAAGTCTTATAGAACTTAATAATTATTTAGTAAAAGTGCATTTTTAATATTTTAATTTCACACGAGATTTTATTTTAGTTCATTAATTTTATAAAGTATCTTTTTATTCTCATAATATTAACACTATTAATAAAAGCTGCTGACATTGAAATTTTAAATGTTAGTAAAACATTACCTAATGTTTATATATCAAGTTTAATTTTCAAAAAAATAATAATGATCAACACAAAATTATCATTTGCATTGAGACTAATTGTGTTAGAGTTAATAGACTAAAAGAATATTTTATAAAATTAAGAGATCAAACTGAAATTTTATATAAAATTAAAGAACTAAAAAGTAGCTTCTATCTATTTATTTGGATGCTTGAAAATGAGTACTTGGCCCTTTTAAGCTTTAACTTCAATATTTTTAAGATTAATTCTTTATGTATTCTTCCTGTTCCTGTTCAGATGCATTATAAATATTCCTTAATATAGGATTTAATTAGTGCATAGATCTTAGTCATAAATATAATTTTTTAAAATTTAATTAAATTAATTAAATATGGTATATTTGAATTCAGTGTGTGGGGGGGGGGGGGAGAGAGAAAAACGTTATGTATAATTATGCCCTCAAAGTCACATTAATTCATAAATGCAAGACTATATTCAATTTTTTTGGGGGGACTATATTCAATTTAAAATTATCTTACAAGAATACACAATCCCAATCAGCAAACTCAGTCCATTACAATTTAAATTATTATTATTTTTAACTTATAATGCTTAATGGAATTTGTCATTTTGTCAAAAAAAATTGATTGAATCGAATTTAGTCCAACTAAAATTGAACCAAATAGATCGTCCATGCTCTTAGGCCTAAACAGGTGTGAAGCAAACCAATTGTTAAATGAATGCATCACGTGAGAAAATTTTGAAGTTAAATTTTGGATCAAAACCAAAGCAAATCAAACCAATCTAGTTCAGATTTTGTTTTCTTATTTTGTTTTATTAAGGTATAATCTCTTTGGAGATTTAAAGTATAAAAAAATTTTATTTCTCCTTATAAATACGTTTTTTTAAATTTAAATTTATGTTCTCCTCTTTATAGTCCGCTTACCACATCAACTAACATTTTGTTGGTAATTTCAGATTTTTATTTATTTTTTTTATACAAAAATTTTTAGAAAGAGGTTGAACTCATTCACGATCTAAGGGCAGGGTAAAATCTTCATTCTTTCTAGGCGATACCAATATCGGGCAGGGCGATCCGTCTATTACCTTCAAGCGTAAACCTAGATACTCAGGAGCTATAATACTTCTCCAAACACCGCGACTGAAACTACAATAAAATGATACTCCCTAAAGATCGAATACACTCCAAATAATCGCATGTCTCACCCTTTCACCAGTCGAAAAAATGTCGAAAAAGATTTTTGTTTCTATCATAGAGCAGAACTGACATTGGATTGGATCGATTGTAATGGAATAGTGTGAACATCAGTGTAGAAATTAATTAAATATATGACAAACTAAATTTTAAATTCTTGTTGAGAAATATAACATACTTAATACCTAATAATACACTAAACAATGTTATTTTTTATAAGAGAATACTTATGCATTAAAAAAAATTAGAAGTTTGGTCTTGCTGTCAAAACCGTTTGATCGTAAGGCCTTTCATTTCCACGCTAACACCAAACCATATCATTTCGTATATATGATAAAGTATTTTTCTTGAAAACATAGAAAATTTAAAAATATTAGAAGAGGTGAATTTTGCACTTTTTTATGGAGGGTAACAAGTAATAACTAATTTCCCTCTATCTTTTTTTTTTGTTTAGTACAAAAATTTTTAGAAAGAGGTTAAACTCACCCACGATCCAAGGGCAAAACGAAATCTCCTTTCCTTTTAGGCGATGCCAATGTCAGGCAGAGCGAACCATCTATTACCCTCAAACATAAACCTAAACATCCAAAAATTAAGATGCATCCTCAAACGCCACAACTAGAACTACAATAAAGTAATACTCCCCAGAATTCGAACACTCTAAATAGTCGCATGTCTCACTTCTTTGCCAGTTAAACCCACATATGATAGGTTAATTTTCCTCCATCTATTGCAACATGTAAAACTCCTACTTTTTTTTATATATCATTTTGTCTTCTAAAAAATAAAAACTATTTCACTCCCAGCGACGATTAAAACCAATTACTTCTCCTATTTGAACTTGGGGACTGTCTACTAATGAATGGTTTATATATTTTATCTTTATGTCATATATTTTAATAATGATTTTGAACTTAATTGTATTTATTTGAATTTTATCTGTCAAATCTATTTAAACATTTTTAAATGAAATTAAAATAATAATAAAATTTAAATTATCCGAACAACCTAGCACACCATTTAAAGACATGCCAGGGATCCATTAACCGGGCTTGCAAAATTTCATCAGGTGAGTTTACAGATTTCACAAAGAAGCAAGAATTAAGCGCGCTAAGAACAAAAGTGTTGTTTCTTTGATAGAATTTGCTGAGATGTCATGAACAAACATGAAGGCTGCTCAGTGCTACTCAACCACAGCCAATAAATCACTTGCTTTACAGAAGCAGTGCTTTACATCAGTCCCCAAATCCACCTGACATTATCACAACCCAACTATTAATAACCCTTCATACAAAAATAATGGCAGCAGAAGCCAGAATATTAACTTTGGAAGCGATTTTGTAACTAGGATTTGAATCTTCTTTGGGTTAAAAATTCATAAAATGGCTCTCAAGTAATAAAAAAAAAAATACAGAGAGCAATAAAGTAGGTTTATACTTCTCTCATCCTAGTTATAAGTCACTTCCAACGTATTTCACAAGGACAAAAACAAAAACCTTAAACTTTATTAACCCTGCCTTAAAATTCAACAACTTTTTAACTTTATCCCTATTTAATATACATTATACTTTATGAGAATAAAGTCAACACAATAATAAATAAAAGATAAAATTGTACATTCATATAAAAAATTTAATAATATAAATTATAAGTAGGACAAGAGGAGTACATGTTCTCTGGGTGTGTTTGTGTGTGTGTGTAAGGTCATAGCTAGTTGCTTAATTAGGTTCATTTTCTAGTCATCATACTGCAAAATTCATTTAAAAAAAAAAAACAATGCAGTGCTGAACATGCTAGGGTCTTGAAAAAGAAAATGCCCTGATAATGCTAGCAATTTACAGCTAAAACAAGAGCTATAGTTTGGGTGGCCATTTGATTATTTCACCAAATATTTGGACCCACTTGAGAAATTAGGCATGGTTTGCAAACTACTTTTCTCCTATATTGCATGATATTTGATGAATGAATTGCACATTTTAAAGTTGCTGAATATTACAACTGGCTATGAATTTTATTATATCAATATATTGATGCCATGCCAGGGACCTTAGGTAATATTAGTTCCTAATTAATTCCCTAGGGTATATCCAATGGGTCAGTAAGAAAAAAGGGAAAATGATACTTAAGGTCCCATAATTTATATTGTTGACAGTAAAGGATCTCAAAATTCCTGAGAGAAAAGTATAAAAATGAATTACCATTGGTGCTTCATATAGTTACCATTCATCCTTTCTAATCTAGTCTTCCAAATGTTACAGAAGTATTTTCATCCAGTAGTAAATTTCTTTTAAAAAAATTCTCATGAAATCTTGAGGATCAAATAGTGAGCCTCAAGATGTTTTGACATCTTAAAAATACTTTTTTAAAGCCAAGCCATTAAAAAACCTTCTTACCGAACAGCTTTACAGCTTTAGATGATAATCAACTTTATCAAATAATCTAAATATAAGACAAAGCCAAGAACAGTTTTATGACTTAGATGATAATCAGCTTCATCCAATAATCTAAATATAAGTTAAAGCCAAGTGAGCTATGCCACTCACCTCGTAAGCACTCATGTCTGAGAATAAAACCTGCGAAAGAATATTCATTAGCCACATCAAAATAATACTCCTGCCCAAGAGGATCAAAAGACAACAAAATACCTCCCCTATTCTGAGGAAGAAATCTAAAAATATGCAACCATTGATAACTTTACACAATTTGACAGAAAACTGAGACAGAAACTATGAAAACATGTCAGCCCCTAACTAATAGGATAAGGCTCACTCACACGGGATCCGCAAGGTGTGAGTGATGAGAGGGAGTAAGGCATGTATTGTGGGGTTTAGGGGCAGAAGATGACATGTCAGCCCCTCTCAAATTGCTAGGAGTATTGTGTTCTTGTATGCTTTTAGATTTCCCAAAACTTAGCTATTCAACTTAGACCTACAATCTAGCGGAATCTTTTTTCTTAATTAAAACAGGAAGCCGATTCAATTAATTGATGAGACAAAAGTTTATCTTAAAACCATAATTAATCCCAATCCAAAAAAAACAATGCTACATTCAACAATCCACCCATCACAGCTTGGGCAAGTAACTTACTTAGGAAGCCTCTGGTATGCAACTGTATCACTTTATTAAGATTTGATCCCACAAATGACCAAATGGATGGACCAATAATGTGATAATTATTGTACTGCATGAATAATAAGATTGTTTCATATTAATGAAAAGCTAACCTTCTTGCCTGCCTCTACTTCTTGAACATCTGCACCAACAGAAAGAATCTGAAAATAGATGAAGAAAATTAGCAAATTATGTATACCATCAAAAACAAATTTATCAAAGAGAACAGTTTTTGGCGCTTAGAAAACCACAGGGTTCCAAGTCTGCTTACTTCTCCCATTAGATATCGCTCAAACTTCACAGCTGACTTTGGCAACAAAACTCCACCAGTAGTTTTCTACACCAAAGTACAATCATAAATTAGGTACAGAACATGGCACTGGTTTTTAATAGCCAAATGGCAAAGATATAATATGGAAACTAAGCCACACCAATCATGGTAATGATATCAAAGCCGATTAATGATATCACAGATGATCTAGCAATTCATTCACAAGTAATACATTAGCAGTGTTAGTCACAATAATCTAGACAACAGACACTATGACATCTCCTATTGGATACAACTTCATTTCATGCAGATACATATCCAAACTAATGAGCATTTCAAAACTTATCATTATTCTGTCATAAATTCTAAATGTTATTAGTTTAGCTTAAGGTCTTGAACATAAAATCACAAAGTTTCTCATAAGGTTGCTAAATGTTGGGCCTAACTTGTTATTTTATAATTACATTGTCGAATTATAATACATTTCATAACTCAGCTAAACTATTCAATCCTAGAATATTTACAATTACATCTAGTTGTATAATAAGATGTACATACAAGGGAAAAAAACTTCACTACTGAAAAGCAAAATTCCAGCAACACAAATCTACCTACAAGGAACTCTTCGCCAGTGTCAATATTTTTTTTAAAAAAGAACAAAATAAAACGGAACATCTATTATAGTGCACTACTTGAAAGGACAAGCTTTACAAGAGGATGGGAATAAATAATCATAATCGCATTAAATTAGTAGAAAAGAAAGTGGAGAAAAGCAAAATCAATTGCACTGCTCAAATGATAAGATCATACAAACAATAGAAACATTGGATAACTGCATTTGTGTATAGCTATACGAACTCAGAAAGTCAAATCTGTAAACTCCCACATTAAATTTTTTCAGTGATCAATCCCATTCAAGATTTACATATTACAGCAAGCACGTCAGGTTTACCTTCAAGGTAAATATAACAGGTTAAAAGCAAGCTGAATGCCAAAAAAACCATCAAATTAAGCACCACACAAATATTCAGACTTCAGCATTAAATCTGTATGAGTAATTTCTACATATTGTGCTTGCAACTCGCACGTCAAACTGTCAATTGAAAAGACTAAACAATCAACCTTAACAACATCAAAGTCATATATCAAATACTAAGAGAATTCTATGACATACTTGTTCAAGCTCATCCAAACGAACAAGAACTCTGTCAGCCTGCGGAACCACCTGAAACCCACATTCATAATGCACAATGAAAAGCAAATCGACATTCAAACGTTAATAACGAATTAAAAACGTTACAGGTGTAAGCACAAAACAAGCAAAATAACCAAAAATTACATAAACACCTTTGTGGGTTCCCATTTCTTCACAATTGCATTAACCCTCAACGAGTTCTTCCGCAAACCTTCAAAATTAAAGGAAAAAATGTACATAAATTAAATTAGGAAGGTGAAGAATTTGAAGAGCAGAAATGGAAGTGAGAGATAGAGCTACAAGTACCAGCAAGTTTGCGGTCAGAGGAAGAGAAGGTAGCCTTAGGCGGGCAAAGAAAAGGTTTTGGGAGAGTGAGGAAGGAGGAGGCCATGGATAAGGAGCGAGAGTAAGAAAAGAAGCTGGAGATAGAAAACAAGGCAGCAAGGAGGGTACAAGGAAGACGTCCTAAGGTTTAAACCTCTTTCGTACACGATTTGTTCCGTTTCTAGAGAGTTCGGGACTTCATCTGTTCTATGGAGTATGGACTATAAACTAGTTCACTTTTTTTTTTTAAATTAAAAAAATTAAATAAATAAAATTAATTATAATTAATATAAAAATTAATAAATTAAAAAATATATAATATAAATTTATTAAATTTAATCATAATTAATTAATTTATTATAATAATATTATTAATTATTTTGTTTGATAGTAGTTTAGTGTTATTAATTACATAACTAGACTGTTATGAGGAGTTCTTTTAAGAAAAAAGAAACTTGATAAGAGAGAATTTTTTAAAAAAATTATATGAAGTAATTTTGAGAAAAAAAAAGAATATATAAATTGTTCTAATTTTGATAATTTGTGTTTGATACCAAAAGAATACTTTTAAATATATAAACTATGGTTTTAAAGTGTAATAGCACAAAAGTATATAAATGGTATGTTTAGATAAGAGTTTAAAAAATGACTTATAAAAAAAAAGTTTTTAGACAGCTTTTAGAAAAGAGTTTTTAGAGAAAAGTTTATGGAAAAAAATAGTTCTAAATAAATGAGTAATATTTGGATAGTTATTATTAGAAGGACTTCTGTAATTGAAAAATTATCAAAAAATATATGATTTTATTATAAATAGGAGAGAGGAAGGGGTGGAGAAGAGAGAAAAGAGTGGAGAGAGGAGAGAGAGAGTGTAAGAAAAAATAAGGGTAAAATAATAATTGAGTAGTCTATAAATTTTTTTATTATTCCAAAGCTAGTTTCAGTAAATTATTCAAAACCTTAATTTTAAACCATAGTTTGGTCCAACAGCCCTTTTAAACAAATATAGATGTTTGTTTTAAAAAAATTTTAAACTAAAATTTAGGCTAAAAATCCTTTTAAAATCTTAATTTTAAAAGTTTCCAAACATACAAAGTTTTAAAAAATATTTTTTGATGGAAACCACGGGTTTTAAAAAGCAATTTTTTTTATTTTTTTAAAAACGATTCTCCTCCAAAATTATTTTTTATTATTTTTTTAAAAAAAGTATAATTTAAAAGCTAATCTAAACACACTCTTAAATCTTTGTAGTTTTTTTATTAAGTTTTATTTTTTTTAGTTATAAGTATGGGTATCTCTAGTCATAATTTATTTATTTTTTAAAAGAAAAAAAAGAAATTAATAGCTAATAATATGACCCATAGCATATACTTAAATTAATTTTGTCAATGAATACAAGGAGATAATTATGAGCATACTAACTTTTTATGTTGATTAATGAATAAATTTTATTCTATCTTTTATCTTTTGAAAAAACTCTTTTTCATTTTTATATTCTATGATAACTTACGTGACTATAATTAAGGACTCATAAATTATATAAAATTATAAGAACTCATAAATTCATTTTTCTTAATTTTAATTTGAAGTCTAACTTGATTAAAACAATTTAGGAGAATAAAGTACAAAAGCGTTTTAGGGAGAATAAAATTTAAAAAATTAAATTGAAGTTGATTGAATATTTAAAATAGTAAAAAGAACTCATTTTTACATTTTGCATTGAATTTGATAAAAAAATTAGTATTATATTGATAATTAACAAATTGCTTGCATATTTATAGGAATCGAGTTATAGTGAATTAAAATTCGGGGATTAAGTTAAAGTTTAAGGACTAAATGATAAGCAAGTCAAAATTATAAGGACTAAGTTATATCAAGATAAAATATAGGGACTGAATTATAATCGAGTCAAAATTAAATCTAAATGATTAATTTTTCCTTAACTTTATTAAAATCAATCTATAATGACCCATCAACCAAATCCATAGCATTTTAATTTCCAACTATGGATTTTTATGGATTTTTCCTTAAACCTAGCCAATCACATTTTTTGTTGACTATATATCTCTGTATCTCTTTTTATGATTATCTTTTCCCTATCATCATAAATCTCTAGCAAATAACACATGTTCCTTAGGCATCTTTGAATTCTTGTTACCATAAAAGTGCCTAATTCTCATTTATATTCAATCATAACCTTTTACCTTTTCATATATTTCTCACATTATCTTAACTTCTTTTATTAGTATTTGAAATAGGGTTAAATGACAATTTTACCTTGAAAGTTTTTCGTCAAGAGCGCTGGTTATTTGAAATTTTTTTAGAGTAATGTCGCCTTAGAAGTTCACAAAACGTAACAATCTCGCCCTGACCATTATCCAAAGTTAAATTTGACTGTTAGTTGACCCATATGCTGATATGACATGCCATATGCTATCTATATAATTTTTTATTTTCAGTTAAAGTGCAAATTTTCCCTAAAAATTTTTACTTGGAAGAGTTGGAGAGCTGGGTATCAAGAAATTTTTTATATTACACAATTATATTATATGAAGAAGGTTAATTGAGGAATCGAAAAATTGAAAGAGAAAATTATAATATCTAATTAGAGAAAATCAAAATACCTCTAATAATATTATATTTTATTATATTAATTCATTTTCTTAATATAATATTATATTATAGTATTATTATTATTATGTTATATTATATTAATTCAATATCATTTGAATTAATTCAAAGATAATTTATCAATATCTAACATTTGGATTTAATCAAAGGATAATAGATAAATGTGTTATATTTTTCTATTTTTTATTAATCATTTTATCTCTTTTATCATATTACTTTTTATTTAAATTGTTTATAGGATATTTGAATTAAAAAAAATTATTTATAGAGATATTAAAAAAGATGACAACTTGAAAGGATACAAAAGATAAATGCAAATTATCATTATCTTTTAGAGACAATCAGTCAAAAGATCCATATCAATAACAAAGACACCAAGGCCACAACCTAAGGCTATGTAAAGGACCCCAATGCTCCTCCATTTGACACACCAATCATACCACCACCATTACAATCATCTTCTTTATCTTTTCTACAATTTCATCCATTTCCTTCTAAGTTCTTGAGGAAATATGTAGTGGCTTGAATTCTTGTGCTATAGAGTAGGAGTTGAACGATTTTATGATTAATTTCTTAATTATTATTTCAATTTATGATTTGGTGTTCTTTATTTAACATCTTTGGTTTCCTCTTATAATTATTTAAGTTAGGTTCACATGTTTAGTTATAAGGTTTTCGGTTGAATATCCATGTTAGAGGAATAAATAATTTATTGTTTAATTTATCACATGCTAAGTTGAGCTTTTAAATAATCATTCTTGATGCAATTGTATGCTAAATCTACGTATAATTGCGAATTTTATGATTATGATCATGACAATTGTCTAGGGTTCTGTATGTTAGAGACTTAGCATATGTAATTGTTATAACTCAAATATATTATTGAACGATGATAGCCACACATCAATCATTAGGGGCGCTCGTCTTATTGATGATATCTTTCTATACTATTGCTTTTAATTTATTTTATTTTTTTATTATTATCTCCTTTTACTTTTTAAAACTTATTAATCAAGTTCTCTTCTACTATTCCTCCTTCTCATACCTACTCTAATATAGAGTTAAGCTACGCATTAACTCCATAAAAAAAATACGATCTAAGTTGCTCTATGCTATATATAAATTAATTTAATAAATAATTTAAGCGCTGACGACAGACGATGTCATCCCACTTCATGTTTTAAGATTTATTTGTCCCAATCTGATCCTTGAATAGAAGAAAAAGTATTCCATAAAGAGGGAGACCCTACAAATTTTCACTTATCCTTAGTATTCAAACAATCTCTTAATAGGTGCATGGAGTCTTCCTATTGGTCAATCCAAAAGGGCAGTATGCCGATGCTTCAAGGCCTCTTCTCACTCTAAATTACGTTGTATGTGCTATGTCATGTGAGAATAGTCACAAAAAGGATTTAATTAATTGTCTCCGATACTGGCCATCTCCAAAGGATTTTCTAGACACTGTCCACAATCTGATTAATTAGTACTTACAAAAAGGAAATGATAGGCAGATTAACCAAAAAAACAACCATCAGTAGATGGTTTCCAAAAGAATTTATTCTATCATCTCTTCTCACAAGGTGGGTGTGTACAAGTGATACAATCGATAATACGAGGTTGGAACTAAAATCCCACCTTTCGTCTATCCCACTCTCCCCAAGGGCCCACATAATTCACCACACTTTCATTTCTATCAGTCATTTCCTCATATTTAGGATTTAAATCAATTAGAGAGATATTAAGTTTCGATCATTTGTCAAACTAAAAAGATGAAGAAGTCCTATCAACAATTTTCTTGCCAATTCCACCCTTAAACTTTTCCCACTCTTTGAAAACATCCTTCCAAGTGAGGGATGAGTTTTGCTTCTTCTTCTTTCTTTTTCGCAATGGACATATCAAGATTGCTGCACTTGTATTTAGCTCTAAACTTTAACTTATAAAGCCTCGCTGTTGCTATGAAGATTCCAACATGACTTTATAACAAAGGCCTCATTCTGCTTGCGTAAATTCCTTATTCCCAAGCTACCCTCCTTTTTATCCTTATAATGTGATCCCATGAAAGAAGATGCAATTTCCTCTCTTCATCATTTTTCTCCCTTAAGAAACTCCTCTTCTTTTGAAGTTCACCCAAAAAGCGTTTAAGAAGTAGTATGGTTTGTATATGCTAAGAAGGAAGTGCAGAAAGCACAACTTTAACTAAGGTAGCCCAACGTGCTAGGTTGAGGCAACTCTTTTTCTATCCTGAAGTATCATCTAGATTCTCTCCAATAAGGGTACAAAGGTGACCAAAAAAATCCCTTTTGTGAATAAGTGGTATTCCTAAATATTTACTAGAGAAGCACACTTTCGTCGTAGTTGTGTTCGTATTCTAGAATGAGGTATAGCAAATCATCTTGAACAATCCATCATCACATCAAATTGGATTGAAATTTATTGCATAGAATAATCGTGCTAAAGACTAAAGAGAGCTTGAAAGCTCTTTAAATAAGAGAAAATCAATATATGTTATTAAAAAACCAAACAAAGGTACGATTCCAGGTAATACCCACACTCCGCAGTCAACATAGATGGACACAACTGCAAGTATATTTATCTTTTATGCTAGTCAACTCTTTCTGAGCTACAAAGAAGAAAACTGTTCTCTACAATCGAATAAGGATATTTTAAAAAATTATAAATTTAAAAAATAAAATAAATTAAAATATTATATTTAAAATTAAATATAATTTTTAATTAGTTTTTATATTAAAAAGCGTACTAGGATTATATACCGTCATTCTTGTGATTGAGAAGAGTCAAGTTGATAGTGCTAGCTGGGTTTCATTTATTTTGCCACTAAGCCTAAACCTGTCTGGAATATATTTCCCTAATGATGGGACCACTCAATTCGCGATTTTTGAAATGAGCAACATTACTATTATTGTTTCCTTGAGGACATAGAGGCTAGTGGGGACCACAAGTATGGGTTTGTCCCTGTTTTCTGCAGCACTATCTCCAGTCAAGCCCTTTCCTCCTTTCCTTTAGTCCCTTTTCATCAATATTCAATCTTGTTTCTTCTTTCCATTTCCCCCCTTTCTTTCTTATCGCTTTTTGTTTGAAAGCCCGTGTAGAATCACTTTCGCTTCCCATTTTGCATTTTGTCTCATTTTCCTGGTAGATCTTCAAACCCCCATTTCTCCTCCTGTGGAAATGATGACGATGAAGAAGCTATTATGCTGCTGTGAGCTTTCCATTTTCTGTTATCTGTTGTGGGCTGCTCTCGTTTACTCCAAGCATCATCATGGTACTTCTATTGTCTTTTCTTTTCCATTCTTTTTTTGACATTTTGAACTGTTCCTGTCTAGGCTCGTTATTTAAAAATCCCATAATTTATCTATGCTTGTGTTCTTTGTAATGGGAGGTTCTGCTAGGTTGTTCTGATAATATCTTTGAATAACTTTAGTAGTTATACACACACACACACACACACACACAAACACATCTATCTGGTATCTAAGTAATACTCGGCGAGATTCGTGCATTTTCGTGTCTGAATTGATTTAGTAGTATCTTTACGGTTAGAATAGTTAGCGCACACTGGGCGTTGAATAACACTATAATGCTGTTATTAAGCTGTATTTGTACATTGTGGCTGTTGTTGCATTTAGAATTAGAGGTTAGTTTTTCAGATCCTAATAAGAGGGTGATATGTGTTTTATGAATTAGGAGTATATATTTTCTTCTTGAGACCTGCTCTTTCTAGAAAGCTGCATCCATTGTTCCCTCATTAGATTTTAAGGACGGTTGCATAATTAACTAAGTTCACTTAGGAATCTTAGCTTGGTTTATACCTGTTGGAGAAGCTTGGAAACTTTAGTAAGTTTCCTGTTTGGAGTTAGATATATAAGCAGGCGACAAAGTAGTAACATTTTCATCTGCAATTATTGTATTGTTCAAAAGAACATATTTATGCCAATGTCTTTGTAGCTTAGTGGCATAAAAGTTCCTTTAAAAATTGAGGTTGTGAGTTCAATCCCGTTTGTAACCTCTAGCTATTAGTTATTGCCCCTTTAATTTTAAAAAAGGAACCTGTTTATGCCAATTTGCTTTCACCCTTAGGTTTGAAAGTAAAGGGTATAATAGAGTTGCTGCAGAGCCTCCAATAAGGTATTGCCATTTCCATATCTGTTAATATTAATGGTAGTCTTTGACAAATTAAAGCCTTGAACTTTGACATCTGGAAGTGTTAACCATATCTTATTTAACTCAGGGCATTCTACATTTGTCAATTCTTCCTTGTTTCAGCCACTTCTGTTCTAGTTTAGAATTAATTATTAATTAATATTATATTTTGTTAGTTATTTAATTAATTATCTGAAATTAAGTTTGGATATTATTTAGAATAAGATTTGAATATTAAATTATCATATCTTAAAAGAATAAATATGAGATGTTAAGGTTATGATAGAATTATATTATCATATTTTAGAAAAATAAATATGAGATATTAGGATTACGATATATTCTAAGTTTAGCCTATTAGCTTATATTTTTGTCTATATAAAGGTCTATTTGTATTCTCATTCATTAAAAAAGGATTAATAACATTTTGAGGTCTTTATTTTCCTCTACTTTTAATCCTTCAAATCTTAACATGGTATCAAAGCAGGAATATTAAATCTTGGTTAAGGTCTCGATGAAGAAGAAGAAGAAGAAAAAAAATGTCAAGTCTGAAGAAAAGATACGCCTTCAGAAAGTCAATCTTTTTTTCTTCAAGTTCGTAAAAGTTTCCTCTACGATCATGACTTCACTCAATATCCAAAAGCACTATCTATGTACGCCTTCAGAAAGTCAATCTTTTTTCCTTCAAGTTCGTAAAAGTTTCCTCTGCGATCATGACTTCACTCAACATCCAAAAGCACTATCTATGTGGTGTGACGCCGTCTCTATGCATGTGTTCTCCTTATCAACTACACTTCAAGTTCGTCTCTGCCTTTGCCCTTGATCATTGGTCTTGTCTTTTGTCCTCAGAGTTTGAGACATAGTCTCCTTTGTTCATTGTATCCATGGGAAATCATCCCTGAGCTTGCGAATATTGTGCCCCTTGCAACTTCAGACTCTTACAAATCTTTCTGGCTTTGAAACTCTCACCTTGTTCACATTCGCAGCCAAACGAAATATCCCTTTATCAAATCTCCTAAGATCCTAGGAAGCATAAAAGTTCTCAATGCACTGAAATAGTTTCTCCTTGGACAACATTGTCTCTACACTTCGCAAAAGTAGACCTTTTCTGTCCGTGAGTGTGCGAATTCATAGTGTTTCTAATTCGCAAGTCCCACTCCACATCATAGAAAAAACTCTCTCTTCTATTCGTGAGAATCATTATCAAGTTGCTCTCTTGCAAATATTTTTGTCAGGCCTCTGACATTGATGTTATTCATCAAGTTCACAACTTTGTCTTAAAATCTAGATTCAAAATCCAATCAACTTCAGTTCAGTAGTCACTACTGGTTTAAGGATTCATAGTTCTGGTTCTTTTATAATGATGCTATTCACATCCAAGCTGCCTCCCAACTTGAGAGGGAATGTTGAGATGCGCTAGTTTAGAAGTTTAGAATTAATTATTAATTAATATTATATTTTGTTAGTTATTTAATTAATTATCTGAAATTAAGTTTGGATATTATTTATGATTAGATTTGAATATTAAATTATCATATCTTAAAAAAATAAATATGAGATGTTAAGATTATGATAGAATTATATTATCATATCTTAGAAGAATAAATCTGAGATATTAGGATTACGATATATTTTAAGTTTAACCTGTTAGCTTATATTTTTACCTAAATAAAGGCCTATTTGTATTCTCATTCATTAAAAAAGATTAATAACATCTACTTTTAATCTTTCAAATTTCCACAACTTCATATGGTGATATGTCTATGGTTCAGCAAAGATCCACTCTCTTGCCGTTTTTGGGGCTGTTAGCCATTAGTTCTCTCAAAATGCCTTTGACATGCTAACCCAGAGGATGCTCAGACAAAATGGTGTTCCATTTCTGATAACATTAACAAATTCAGTTTCAATGCTTCAATGCCTTTCAATTAAGTGCCATTTAGTTAGTTCATGAGGTCAAGAAGCTATATCTGAGTGCTTTTTCAAATAAATATGATCTTTCTTTGTCTTCCCTATGATTCATGAGGAATGCTTTTGCATCTTGGACTCCTAAACAACTGTAAGCAGCTGGCCAAACTCATCTTCTCTTGATGGTGCAAGACATAGTGATTCGATTTGGTAGAAGGTGAGCAAGGTGTACATATTTTGGTCAAGTGTGAGTGAAGAGTGAGAAAAATGTCTGACATTGAATAGGATTGAACTAGTAAAATACGAATGGAAAAGACCAATAGTTCTAAAGTTTTAAGATTTTGGGTCAAGAGGTCGTGCCAAACGTATTTATATATTTTCTCTCAAAGTCCAATAAAGAAATAAGACCTAATAAATCTCTCTGGTTTCTGATGCTCTCCCTGATCCTAACAGTACAATCTCTAGGTTTCCTGCCTCATCATTCTTTGAGAAGTTCTGGAGAACATTTTTTCTTCACAAAAAGCTCAGCAAAAATGGGTTGGTCAGTGTAATTGATGCATTAAAAAGAATAACAATTACATGCATCAACTCAATTGGAAGTTGTGACCATAATTTTTGTTTAGTAAATAGAACCTCCTTCTGACCTGAAGCAAAATAGCTACAATTATAACAAGCTTTGCTGAAAAAAATTAATTAATTCTGACTGATAATCCTTTAAGAAATAAATTTAAACAAATTATTTGCTCTTCTGAGCCATGAATTTCATTGAAATGTGGTTACAGAAAAGGTTTAGAAATAAGTAACCTCATAAGGGGGCATCAGTCTTGTTTTTTCTTTTAAATTAATTCAAAATAGTTTCAATTATAAAAAGCTTTGCTGAAAGAAAATTAATTAACTGACTTAGATTCCTTTAGAAAATTAGTTTAAACAAATTATTTGCTTTTCTGAGCAATGAATTTCATTGGAAATGTGATTACAGAAAAGGTTTTAGGGATAAGCAACCTCATAAGGGGGCGTTTTTCTTGGTTTTTCCTTTGAAGAACAGAGTAATTAAAAAGGCATGCTTGTTGAACAGAGGAGGATTACTTTTATCAAACACAAAAAGTAGGACCCTGTACTCTAAAACTGAATTAAAATCTGTTATGTATCATTAAAGATAGTTGTGATTGCATCTTGAAATTGGGGAAATGAATTGTAGAAGTGATACTGGTATAAAAAATAGTTCCCTCAGTTGTTTTCCAAGTATGTTACTGTTTGATGATTCTGATTCTAAGAAAAGCAAGTTCCAACAATTGATTGGACTTGTTTGATGGCTCCCATGTTTGAATAATGTCTTTTGCTAACTTAAGGGTTAGGCTTGGTATTTTGAAATTAGTGGATTGGTTTGAAGTCATAACTAGAATATGTGTGAGCATCAATTCACCACCTGTAAATCCAAAATTTAGTGGTCCCATCTAACTCAAGCAATGATGTAGAATGTTTTGAATCATCACCTTGAAACCCAAAATATTCATGGCTTCATGGCACATCTGCCAGTCAATATATTGTCGTATTCCTGTAGGCTCAGAAACATCTTGCTGTGGAAGATTGACTTTTTACTAAAGAGTATTAATAAGAAGGGAACACGGTAAGGTTACTGCAAACTGGTTGGCAGTATTCTCTTCTTAGTGTGGATTGATTACATTTCATTGCTCTTCAATTTTTTGTGTTTTCAGTGGTTATGGTTCTTCTTTTAGTTTAATATAGTCCTAATACGTTATATATTGTTAATTAGAATGAATCTGAATGGTACTCGCGTCAAACAAATTTTGTGTTTTCAAATTAGGGAAAGTAAAAGGAAAGCATATTAGAATTAATATATGTCTACAATTAATACTCCCTCCAGCCCAGCCCTTAAGGACAATGTAGAAGTTATATAACTAATTTGTAGATATTAAGGAAATCAGTTAAATTAGTTATTTTGAAAAAATGTGTGTTGATTCCCCTAAAATACCTTCTTTAGTCATTTCTATTTGAACTACCTCTTAATGGAAACCCCTTTAACTAGTGCAAACAATAGGGATAGTTTGGGGGGAAAATTATAAATTTAAGAGATAAAGTGGATTATGATCTTACATTTAAGATCATAGTAAACCCTTTAACTAGCTCTTACATTTAGATAAAAGGAATAGCATGTTTGGGAAACTCTCAAAAGTCCATTTCCCTTCCATTTGAAATGGACATTTGCAAGATCCAAAATCATAAAGACTTGTGCAGCAAAATATTCTCAAGAACATTTGTGATTGACCACCCTTGAAAATTTATATATTTAGGAATAACATTCTAAGGAATGAAAGATTCTGAGAAACCAAATGTCCTCTTATCTCTAAAAGTGTGATTGATTCATGCCATATGTGGCACAACTGAAACCGCCTCATTAAGTTTGTTATTATGATATTTTTCCTGTAGGAAACCCTGCAAATGATCTTGTCAGCATCATCAACGAGAACCGAACAGCTCACAAGCTCGAACACCTAAATGACAGTCCCGGTCTTGGGTGCATGGCCTTACAGTATGCGGAACTATGCAAATGGAACTGCACAGAGAACAACGTGGTGAACTGCAAGCCATCAGAAGATGACTTCACTGAAGTATTCGCTCCCAACTGCGGCGTAGAGCTCCCCACTTTCGGCACCATAACCGGCCAAATAGTAGGCTGTCAAAAGAAGTATGTAGAACCACCATTAGCTTTCTCCGATGTTCTTGTTAAAGACAAAAAATCTTTGTCTCTGCTAAGAAACAAGTCACATGCTGAGGTTGGAGTAGGCATGGTTGGAGTTCATAAAGGCTCATTCTTTTGGTGCATTTTGTTCAGTAATGGCCTCACAAGTTCAACATTTGTGCTCGAAAATCGTGGGGCAGGGATCAAGCAAAAAATAGGGTATTACAGTGGAAACAATGTTACATGCAGCGAGGGAGAGAAAATTCGTGCAGATTTTTACTTGTTCTTTGTATCTTTTAGTGTTGTTGTATTCAGTCTATTTTTTGCAACAGGTTTAGGGTTTCATCTTTGATAAGTTACAATATGTTTGTTTACTTGGCCATGCCTTTGATAATGCAGATATATTCTAGATTGTTAGATTGTGTGTTGCTTGCAAAGTGTAGGACCAGCTGACATAACAAATCAACCAAAAATTTAGTTGTCGTCACTTGCCTGGTAGTCGTCGTTGTCTTAGAGGGAGTTCTTATTTTTATTATATGATGAAAATTAGGTTGTTTCACAAAAGTACTAAAACCAATGTTGTTTTGAGTAGAAAAAAGAATAAAAATAATAACCCATTATATTTATATTTTAGTAGCTATTTTATTAGATTATTTGAGGTTTAGATATAAATATTCTGTTTATATGAGTTAATGCTATTTTATTTAAATATTATTCTTTCCAAGATTATATATAAATATTTTTTAATTATATTATATTATTTTAATTATAATTAAATATATCTCAAATTAACTACTACTCTTATCCTTTTTAAAAGATATAATTGTTGAGTATAACACATTCTTTTTTATAAGATGCGCTTTAGAGATGTTTAAATATTTAATATATTTTTTTTTATTTTTATCCTCAATTAATTGCATATCTCTTTCATCTCTATTTTTTTTTGATAACGAAAGAAACCACGACTAAGCCCTACAACAGTGTCTTTTTAATACAGCAGCAGCGGTCTCCATTAAACTGGTAGACAACTCGCGGGTAACATTCTCAACCAAACTAAAGCCGTGCATAGCTCTGAGACCCACTTTCGCTAGATAATCCGCTGCCTCGTTTCCATGTCGATTAACATATAGAACCCCAACGTCCCACTCACCACTGAGGAGTTGCTTTGCTTCACTAATAATCCTGTGCTCTTGATGATTCTCAGTAGTGACTTGTCAGCAATTCGATGGCATTTGTTGATTCAGATTCAAGTAGAACCTTTCTATACACTACAAAAAAAAAAAAAGATATTTAACGACAATTAAAAGTAGACTTTACAGCAATTTTGTGAGTATCGTGAATCTTACCTACGTCATAAGTCAAAGTTTTAATAGCGGTTCATAATCACAGTTAAAAGTAACACCTTTCACGGCATTTTTTGTCTAAAATCACCGTAAAAGTTATTACTTTTAATGGCGGTTACTAGATAAACTGTTGTGAAATGTGTTACATTTAACAGCTGTTACTATACAAACCACTATTAATATTAATATGTGGCACACACTGTTAATGGAGGTTTGTATGAAAACGGTCATAAATGTTTAACTTTCCATGACGGTTCTCTCTTTAACCACCGTGGAAAGTTTTTTTTTTTTACTTCTTTTTTTTGCCTTTTAATTTTTCACAGTAGTTCTCCATTTAACTGTTATGGAAAGGCATATTTTTTTGTTTTTACATTAGTTTTTTATTTTATACCATCATACATTTAGCATAATCTATATAAACCAATTTTTAGGCAGTAAAATATGAAGTTAGTGATGCCAAAATCCAAATTGTAATAAAAAAAATCAAATTGGTAAACTTTCAATGAATCAAATAGGTATTTGTATATCATATATACAAAAAGGAAATTGTTGAATGATAAATTATAAACAAGTTAAAAAACTATTGATCAAATATTTACCAAACAAGTTAAAAATACTTCATCTTCAAAGCATGTGCAGAAGTATTATTCTTGCCAAATCATCACTTACTGAGTTGATTATGTCATCTTTATAACTCAAGTTGTTATAGAATGATTGTAAATTAGAAATAATAGGTAAATATTAATCAGTTGAAAACAACTTTAGAAAAAATTTATGTATGATTAGTACCATGTGTATGGGCTCTAAAAAAATTGACGCCTTGCACAGCCCTATCGCCAATTGAAAAAAGATGTCATATAACATGCTAAATTTTATGCTTAATAAATCTATAACAAAAAACTCACGTGTTGACAATGTATACAATCTTAAGATCTGGCTATCCAAACATTGAATCGTACCAATAAACCACATTGTCTTGAGGGGCAATACCAAGCAGAGTGCAATGGATAATACAAAATGTCAACAACATTATATATGATTTTCTTATAATATATATATGTGTATGCCAAATATAAGAGTATACTTACCCTTTAATATAAGGTGTAAAATATATCGTCTTCTTGATTCGGGTCATAACATCCACTATGTACATCATCCTCAAATTCCTATCATTACTTGTCTCCTTAACTTTTTGTGGACACATGAAGTCAAAGATGTATTCTTTTGCTTCGTCAAAGCATTTGCGATAGAAGTGGCTATTGTTCAAAAGAGAAAGGAGTTAGTGCACGAATGATAAAACATAAAGTATTAAAATAAATTTACAACTTATAATATGGTAAACTGGATGATAGCTGAATCCAGCATATAAAAATTTAGGAATTGCACTATGTCATTCTTGCCAGAGTGAATTTATAAAGCTCCTCTGTACTCAAAATCCCTGATAGAACTGTGAAACTAAGTGCTTCCTCCATATCATCTGCTAGAGTATGAAGAGTTGCCATATTGCCAAATCTCGAGAATATGATCCAATGAAGAGGTTAGAACTTGTCTGTTTTCACCCTCTTTGACTTCGGCTTCTGTGCCACCTCCTTCAATATTGGCTTCTTTGGCACCTTCTTTGGTTTCAGTTCCAGTGTGACCCCCTTCTTCAATTTGATTAGAGATGTTGGCCACATAAGAAATTGCCCTATAGCATCGTTTAATATGTGGACCTCGTCAATAGGGTAGGGAATAGGTGTAGTGCCAAAACCTTTTTTGATAGTATGTCCTATAACCTTTGCTATACCATGTGAAATTCTCTTCTAGTAAATTGTTGTGGTGGCCAGGTACACTTTACCATGAGCAACAAGGGTTTTAGTCCCTTTGTCTGTCAGAATGAAGAGACCACCATTTTCCCCACTGTCTTCGATTTGGTTAGGGTTAGGGTCAATATCACATGGTTGGGTGACAAACTTCTCCTTCCTATTGTTGCTGGCCTTACCACTTGTCACCATAGGAGAACTCTAAAAATATGAAAGAAATTACTCAAGATAAAATACATGTTAAATGTCTCTTGAAAATAAGTGAATATTTTTTACCTCTAAAAATTGGATTGCAACGGGGAAGCCCATCATCATCAAAGCTTGGTTCAGTCTGGCATCTACAGCTTCATTAAGTTTAGCATGACAGCTTGATTGAGTCTGGCATCCATCTCCTCGCTCATTCTTTGCAACTCCTATTGATGTTGTGTAATAAGTTGTGCAGAAAGTTCACCTCGAACCTTTGGGAGCTCGTCTCTAGACAACTATGTCTACAGAGGCTACACTTCTTCTTCAGGATATGGAGCCAAAAAACTCTTTTTGAATAACTCCTTTAGAGGCCCCTCTTACTCGACCTGGGTAGTCAGGCCTCCCAATAATTGTCTCCAAGATATCTATTTCTTTTTTGAGAACGAAAGACCCTTGGGTTGCTTGTTCCTCTAGTGCATCCTATAACATATAAGTAACTATGTTAAAATAACTGAAAAGCACGTAATTATGTATAAATTCTTGCTATTTAAATTAATTACTTATAATCCTCTCAGCAACAGTAGCAACCTCATGAGTGATATACTTTCCCTTCTTAACCCTCGTAGCCTTCCATTTTTGTTGGCGAGATAGACGTTGGATGGATGCAGTAGGTTCTGATGTAGTAGGGTCTGATACAACAGCTTATTGCACATCCAGCTTATTGCGTATCCTGTAACTGCTCTTCCATCATTTTGCTTCCTAGACCAATGTAACCCCCGAAACATGTAATGCTGGTACACATTCTTCTTGGCTATTTTCTAATTCTTCTTACTCATAACTTCTGAAAATGAAACGAAGTTACATTAGTTAATTAAAATGTAAATTCATTATTAACTAAGTTAATTAAACTGTAAGTTTACACATATCAAACCTTATAAGTAGCCTATTCCAACTGTTGACTAAACAGTGTCCACTCTTCGTCACTAATATTGGGGTATGTGTCCTTTGGATGTTATCCCATCTTACTTCCTCAGAGCTAGTCCTTTGCAAGGTTTGACTTAAAGTCTCTCCACCGTTCATCCATTGCTTTAAGATCCGATACCTCATATTTGATGTGGCGGGAATATCAAAATGTTGCTGCAATTACTTACAAAAAATAAATAAAATAAAGTTGTAATAAGAGACAAAAATCATTAATAACTAAAATAGATAGGTGAAACATAGAATTATAAATGTACCAAAATGTCCTCCCAAACTATATCCTTGTCTTTCGGGTCTACTGCCTCCAATTGGCATGCGTGATGCTAATCTTAAAGCGTACTATTTGGCTGACATAACTTTTAAGCAATGCCCCATTTTTACCTATTGCCTTTATGTCATAATCAAACTCCACCAGTAACTTCGTGGGATGTGTCCCTTCATCTGTCTTAGCCACTTGTTTCATACAGGTTGGGCCTTGACCTCTTTTATTACCTTGCTGACTAGAACCTTGCTAACTAGAACCATCCTAACCTGAATTGTCCATGTCTTATTCACAAAACAATAAATAATGGTAAGAATCAGAAATAGTAATCATACAATCAATTTAGTAATCAAATAAATATTTATTACACACAATAAACCAATTTCTTACTAGTTGGTATCCACCTAAATTCTTTCACAATGATCATCCCTAATAGTATATTCATCATCTACCAAATCAAACTCTATTATTTTAGGTCGAGTAATTGTGAAAGGGGGGGTTTCGTCGAGATTGAACCTTAAGTCACTACCATCTCCACCAATCGCTTGCCTTTTACCTTAGAGCAAAATGTAAATATCTTTATTTGATGGATCAGTAACATAAAACACTTGTATTGCTTGACTTGTTAAGATGAATGACTCATCTAAGTATCCAACTCTCTGAAGATCGACTGAAATAAATCCAATTTTTTGTTTACTTGTGCAACATTACTATTTACCCACTTACTTTTGAAGACCAGAACTTTAAACTTGGAATAACTAACCTTCCAAATCTCTTCAATCACTCCATAATATGGCATGGATGCCAATTTTGGTCTTTTATCTTTTGAACTAGCAAAATGCATCTCTTCGGCTATAACTATCACCACACTGTTTTGCATAGTACTTTTATCATCTTGGGCTTTTTTGTAAAAACAGTAACAATTTATATCATATCATTCCCAACACACCTTGTAGCTAGTATTTATATTGTCTTAGAAGAATTGTTATCCTTTAACACTTCTTGTTTGAACCATTCTATACAAGACCTGTTGTGCTCATTAGCTGGTTACATATCGCTCTTTCTTGGGTTCATATTCCTAAGCATATTCTTATAAGCATTCAAGTAAGGTAAAACTTCATTTTTATTATTCAAAATATAAAGATGTGTTTGTATCACCACTTCATGAGACATGTACTTCACTTTGGCACCCCGTGTTCCCTTGTTTTTTCTCCCATGATTATGCCGATATTGAGGAAGTCCAATTGCCTTTACCTAGCAAGATATGAGTTACAAAACTCAACTACCTCTTCAGCTACATATCTCTCGACAATTAATGCCTTGGGTCGATAATAATTTTTAGAATAACCTTTAAAATTTTTCATATATCTCTCAAACGGGTACATCCACCTTAAACATATAGGGCCACAAAGTCTAATCTTATTTACCAAGTGAGCTATCAAATATACCATAATGTAAAATATTGGAAGGAAGTGCATCTCTAACTGGGAGAGGATAACATAACCTTCCTTTACTAATTCATCCAACTCAATAGGAATAATCACTTTGCTGCAAAGATCATTGAAGAACATACAAAGTCTCATGGCACGTAGTTTGAACGTCTCTTGTTTATATGCATCAAATACATCAACACATTCCTCCCAAAATTTCTTCAAATCCTCAATCAAAGGTGCCAAGTACACATCGATATCGTTTGTCGGCTGTTGGCCCTGAGATCATAAGAGAACCATGATTTACTTTCGCTTCATACATAAATCGGGAGGCAAGTTGTAAATCACAAGGAGAATTGGACAAGTATTGTGTGTGCTATTGAAATTACCATTGATTCCGTCTGTCCATAGCAAGCCGAAGATTTCTAGGCTCATCAAAATTTAGGAAAATTCTGATCTATTGTCTTTTGTTGAGTAGAATTAGTTCGGTGATGAAGTTGTCTATAATTTATTTTACCATCGGAATGTTATCTCAAGTTCTTTGTATCTGTGGCATTAGCAAACAAATGTTTAAATCGTGGTATTATTGGAAGATACCACAACACCTTTGAATGAGAGCCTTTAGTAATCTCATCACAATCATCATCGTCTTTCTTCATTTTGTATATTGAAGTGCCACATTTAGGGTACTTATTCAGCTTTCATACTCATTTTTGTACAGTATTCAATTGTTAGGGCATGCATGTTTCTTCTTATAGGATAAACCCATCTGGCCCAATATTTTCTTTGCCTTATACATTCCTTTTGGAATTATATTGCCTACAAGAAGCGCACCACTCAACAACTCCAGCAATTATGTCAAATTAGAATTAGTCCAACCATTTCTTGATTTTAAATTCATCAATCGCAACACAAATTTTAACCTTATGTACTCATCTTTACTCCCTGGATACAATGGCATCTCAATATCACTTACCGGACTTTCACATATTGGAGAGAAATGTAGAAATGACTCAGCTCTAATATCAAGAAACATATTATGTATTCTATCACCAAAGTTATCATTCGTGAAATAAATCGGAGTTTGTTTTAACTATGTTGGAGTACTTTTAAAGGCAATTTTTTCACAAACAGCCCATAAAAGATTTATTTACGGCAATTTTTCAGAAAATTGCCATGAAAAAGTCTTTTAAACAAAAACTTATTTACAAAAATGTCATCGCCTTTTTTTACCTTGTTTTTTCAAATAACCATCATGAATTAGCGCTGTGAAAATTATTTTTTTATAGTAGTGATAAAACGCATCCCATGCAATCTTTAGTACATGAAGACAACACCAACGTATAAGACCACCACAAACTTTGATATGAGATGAATGAGAATAAGCACCGTTGATGTTCACTTTAACCTATCCCTCTCTAGGTGCTTGCCACTGCTCCAACATCATGTTTCATGAAGTCCCTTGAATATTAGAGCCAACGAGGATCCGTTGAGCATGGTGAATGTACAACTGAGACTTGGAATTATTAATCACACTCTTATTCTCAATCTTTGTCGCCTCTAAAATAAATAGATTCCAACGACGCCAAAGCCACTAAGGGACCATCGCAAATAGAGTATTCTACTCTTCTCTACTATTAAACTCCTGACTCACATTCCATATCAGCCAGTCAGAGAGATTTAGGGAGCAAAATTGCCTCCACTGTACCGGGTGCACTACCTTGAGCCATTGAGGTCACCGCTTGTCTAACAATACTTCCATCTTCAATAAGCTCTATACCACTTGGCAATTTTCAACCCGAGGCCACCGTATCGCTTTTTCAAACATATAGAGTCCCATGCTACCAGAGAAATCTTATTATAGTTTTTAAAGCTTCCACAAAGAAAGCATCAATTATTACGATTTAACGCTTGTTGGGAGCTCGGGGGAAATAGCGTGGTTTGCATCACATGACTTGGACTTGCTCATGTGACTGACTATATCAATGTCTTCCTACCTACAAGGGATAATGAGTTTGTTTTCCATCATGAAAACGTAGCTTTAACTTATCAATGGTTCCTTGAAATGAATCCTTGCATACTCATTTTTTAACACCGATCTCTGCTAATAAGATAACATGGTCTGCAAAGAAAAGGTGGGGAAGGGGTGGGCCATTCTTTGTTAGCCTGATTGGTTTCTAATGTCTAGCTTCCACATTTTCCTAAATTAAATGAGCCAATCTCTCCATATAGATCACAAAAAGGTAAGGTGACATCGAATTTTCTTCCAAACACCTCGAGATGACTAAAATTGGTTAGCCTTGCTACCATTCCAAAGTAAATATAAATTAGCTGTACTAACACAACTAGATATGATATTGATAAATCCCTATTTTATTATATTATTTCCTATCTATTTGAGGGAATTTATCATGTTTAATAATCATTATTATAGAAGTTTTACTTATTTTGTACTTTAATTGACTATATGAATTACATAACTAAAAAGGTCATTTTCTTGAGTTTTTACTAATTTTATTATTTTCTTAATCACACTGATATGCATGAAGGTATTTTTATCTTTCGTGATTTTCAGGAAGAAGAGGAAAATAATTAATTATGACTGGATCCACTTGATTATATGGTTGCCACCTAGGATACTAAAAGAAATTATCTTGAGAGATTGAGGAGGTTTGGAGATAATTGAAGATAAATTAATATTATCATTATCTTTTGAAGAGCCAATCAGTGAATGGACCCACATTAACAGGACACACTCCCAAAAGCTATATAAATTAAACGAGCCCAAGGCTCCTCCATTCAACACACCAACTCACTTTACACATCTCCTCTCTTCTCAAAGCCAACTTGACATTCTTTCATCCACCCTCTCGTCTTCATCTTTTTGCTCTCTTTCCACATCCAATAGTGTCATCTAGCCACGTAAGTGGCTAGTCCTCCCTTGTTCTTGAGGATGGATGTCTAAGGCTTGAGTTCATTGTGTTAAAGGTAAGGAGTTATACTATTTATTTCTTTTGATCTTTATTTTCTATGCAATTTTATGATTTCCTAGATTTAGGTTTTGAAAATTGTATATGTTGACCTATGATTTCGATTGAGATACCTTGTGATCAAACCTTTGTGTTTTACTATTCAAGTTATTATTTGAGTTTTTATTTCGTATATTTTGCTTCCTCATATAGCTATGTATGTCTTCTCTTTCATGATTATATTTGGATTAATATGTATATTTATATTTAGGGTTTCGATTGAATATCTATGATTTAGGACTAATCATATCTTATTGATCAATTCACATGCTACATGGTACCTTTAAATAACCATCTTTGATGTAATTATATGCTAGATCTAGGTATGATTGTTGATTTTATGATTATGACCAGGACGATTGTCTAGGGTTCTGCATAATAAGACTTATTATATATAATTATAATAACTCCAATATTATTTCTAGCAATGATAGCTGACATTATCCATTCTTAGGAACATTCAACTCACTGGTAATCGTATCGTTTAACTCTTCACCTTACTTACTTTCTTGCAATCAATGCTTTAATTAAATTGAATATTCTTTTCTACCCTTATCTACTCCTTAATCACTTCAATTAATCATAATTAAGCCTAAAATTGACTCCGCTTGGAGATCGACCTAGGGTTTGCTTATAACATCCTAAATTTTTCCTATCTGTATCAGACTGATAGAGGAAAGAAGTTATGAAGGGACTGTGATGGTAATCATAAGAAAAGATAATGATTAAGATAAGTTTTAAGCTAAAGAAAGAAAGAATGTATAAAGTTGTAAAGCATAAGGGGCTAAATTGCAATTTAGTGAAAGTCTAGGGACTAAATTATAATTAATGAAAGTTTCAAGGACATAATAGATATTTTGAAAAAGAAAGGGGCTAAAGTGAAAGTCTAAAAGTTACATGGTGCAAAATGGAAGTAGACATAAACTTTGGGCCATTAACTTTAATTATAAAAAGTTGATGGCCTAAAGTGTAATTTTTAAAAGTTCGGGGCAAAATGGTAATTATAGAAAGTTGAGCCAGAAAATGCCCAAAAATACCTAGAAATGGTTTTGTCCCAAATTTTACCATAAAATAGAGAAAATTATTCTGATCAGTTTAACACAAAACAAAATTTTGATTTGAGGTCCCAAAAAATTGATATTAATTTTAGAAGTTTAGGAATTATTACAATATTCTATAAACCTCATAATCAGATAAAATTTGGTAGTAAATTTTTATAAATAATATAAGAATTTATGAAACTGACAAAAGTAAAAAAAGAGTCATGTAAAATTAATTATAAAATTTAAAGTAAAATTGAACATATATAAAGGGTTAAAGGAAATATAAAGAATTTTATCAAGACTTCTGGGTGTCAAACAATTATGAGACTTTGCAGGATATTTATTTTATATTAGAATGAATTTCTAAAACTATCAAAACTAATAAAAGAGATATTTAGAATTTATTTTAAATTTAGGATAATTTAAGGATATCGGTATAGTAAGTGCTTTGGGATATGTGCCAAAATTATGGTTTGGGCTTAAGTAAGCCCAAATTGGCATCATAGAGGTTCCCATGGAGCCCAAGAACTTGCCATGTGATTAAATGGATTTTCTAGAATATTTTATAAATTTTTAAAAAATAAGAAGTCAAAGAAAAATAAGAAGGTGCAAGGTGGCATGTGAAGTGTCTTGTGAGACCCACAAGCTTTACACATGGCTCCAAGAAGAAGAAGAAAGGGTTATGCCTTGTGCTCAATTATAATAAAATAATATAAGAATTAATTTAATGATGATTAAGGATAATTAATTAATAAAGTAACCAATAAAATTCAAGATTAAGGAGTTGTAATAATTAGTTGAATGTGGGATATTTTGGTCCCTTGAGCCTTAAAATTTGGCTATAAATACCCCTCCCATTCTTCACAAAACTGTGCCCTCTTGGAACCCTTGGAGAAACTCTTGTCCTTTGAAAACTCAACCAAGATAAAGGCAATTCAATACACTTAAAGATCAAGGTAGTTAAAGCATAAGGTATGTGATCTTCCCTAATTTAGTTGCAAGTGTTTTGGAAGGGTAAAACTTAGATTTTATTAGCTGGAAATTCCATTAAACCTAGAGTATGCTTGCTGTCCAAATTTCAAGTTAAAGGAGTAAGAAGGAAATAAAGCTAGAACTATGTGATTAATGCTTGAATAAGTTAGTTTAGATGATTGGTTATTGAATCAAGTTGATATTCTTGACTTTACCATGGATGAGGCATTTCGGCCTGCACTGTTTTGGATAGAAAGAAATGAAATTTCAATGATTTAATACTTCCATTAAATTTATATGATGATTTGGTGTAAGATTGGATGGATTTGGAACCTTGGAAGTATTAGAATTGGAAGTTGTAATTTTTAAGTCTTCTCTGTTACTATTCACACGCATGAGCAGTTATTGGAATTTTATTATTTTCATACTTCCAATGGTTTTAAAATGAAAAATTGTGTGGGATAAAGTAGGGAAACAAGTTTTGGAAGCATTGGAATCAAAATGAGAATTTTTGAAATAAAAAGAGAAGCATTTTGGTTCTGCCCAGAACATGTTGCAGCCGCTAGAATTTGGGCATTTTGAGTTCATAAATAGATTCAAAAGGTCAAATTGTGTAGGTTAAAGTCAAGACATCAATTGATTCAAAGATCAAGCTAATTAACAAAGATTAAAGAAAGTTACTTTAGTAGATAAAGTTCAATGTTCAAGAAAATTGGATTATAATGAGGTAATGGTAATGCATGTGTATAAATATGAAATGGTTAGGATTTGCTTTGTGTATTCAAGAACACAACCTCACTTCAAGGAAAGGTGACAAGGAAGAGGATAAAAGGAAAGTGAAGCATTAAGGTAGTAAACTTACTTAAACTTGTATGTGTTGAATGTATAGTTGATCGTGTTATGGCTTGATTGATTGATGTTATTCATATGTAATTGTTGACGCTTTATACTATGATTACTTTGGCCAATTGTATTTCATATTTTACATGGAAGCATGCACATTATATTATGTTGACACAATCACAAGCAAGCACTGATACCAATCATTGATGCATACATTATTTAGTACCGTTTACTACTGATATTTCCCTAGAAATCTCACCCCAAATTATATCTCCAATCAATAGGAACAAGCATGAGAGAGGAGGAATGTTAGATGATGATGTGGTTTGCTTGTATGGTTATGTTATAGACAAGTTTTGGGACGAATGTATATAAAGTTAGTTGTTAAAATTCTACACTTGAGCAAAAGACAGTTTTGAGCTATAACACGTGGTCTGTAATTAAAAATAGTTAATGATGTAATAAATATATGATATTTTAGAAGTAGTTATTTAACATGCTAAGCTTCGTTTTAACACTAAGAATGCCTTATTTCTATGTCAGTGCAAAGAGAACGAAATTTGTAAAGTTACGGACCAGAAACTATTTTGCAGAATTTTTGACCAAATGAATAGTAAATTTGACGTCAGAGTTGACTCAGTTAACTGGTCAGTTGGTTCAAGGAAGTGTTTTTTTTCCTTAAAATAAATTATGTTAGCTTCAATTATCCTTTTGAACCACTTCATTTTGATTTTTCTAGAATTAGTTATGATTTTTTAAAGTTCATCACTGAATCTGAAATTACCAAATGAACAGTAACTATGAACTTGAAAATTTGAGATTTTGATATTGAACTTTAATGGATTTGTAAGTAATTCTAAATGCCACTAAATAATCCCTAAGACGTACAAAAATAAGGTGTTACATTGCTCCTATACACATAAGGTTAAAACTAGTAATTAATTTGAGTGCTAATGATAGGCAATATCCAGACATCAATGAAGGGCATAGGAAGCTTCAATTCTTTCAAACATTCAATTAGGAAATGCCAATTAACCATGTCGTATGCCTTCTCAAGATCAATTTTTATTGCCATAAATCCCTTCTTCCCTTTCATAGTTTGCATCAAGTATACCACCTCTTATGTATTATCTGAACTATGTCGCCCGGGTACAAAGTCGTATTGATTTGGAGAAATGACCTGTGGCAGGAAATTCTTAATTCGATTTGCAATAATCTTCATAATTTCCTTATAAATGACGTTACACAGACTAATCGATTTAAGATCCTTAAAGGTCTCAGGCAGTTCTTTCTTGGAATAAGAACAATCAATGTCCCATTCACTTTTCTAATTGCAATGGGGTTAGAAAATTTGATAAAGTGCACAACAGAATTCCCAATATTATTCAGTTGATTTTGATAGAATAGGGCATTAAAGCCATCTAGACCCGGCGATTTAAGGGAACCCATAGCAAAAATTGCAACTTTGATCTCATGATCATCTACTTCCCGAGCATAGTTTCTAATGTGTACATCATCAAGCAAAGGGTATGAAACTTCACAAGTTAACGGATGACAGATATTAAGCATCTTCAATGAATAAACCTACAAAGAAAGATGCCACCTTGCATTTTATTTCATCACAATCATAGCTCCACTTTCCATCCTCCAAGCAAATTCCATAAACAGTTTTGTTCCAATGATAGCAAGCAGCTGTAAAATGAGAAATATTGGAATTCCAGTCGAGAGCATTATTCCACTCTTTCTTCACAAGTTCCTTAAACCCTTCATGAAGGAGAAGTGAAAAGGTTATTGCATCTTATCATTATCTGCACAACAATCAAGTCGAAGCAAAATGGGAAGATGGCCAGATTTAAAGAAAGGGAGGCGAGTTACCCTTGCATTAGGAAATTGTTGACACCACCTCTAATCACCCAAGGGCAATGAACACTAATGCTTATTCATAAAAGCTCCTTCCACAAAGTCTGACGTACCGTAATATTAGGACTAGCATACACTATTGTCAAAAGCCAACTTTCTAGTCTAGAATTTTCAACAGACAAATGAATATACTGTCGGTGCCATTCTAAAACTTCTATCTTTCTTTTACTAGCATTCCATAAACACTAGATACCACCACTAAAACCCTCTGCATCAATAAACGTGCACTACTAGAAAATAGGCTTTCTAAACCGGTTAAAAATAGGCTTTTACATCGGACCTTGGTGCGATGTAGAAACAGCCCGTGTAGAAAGTTTGATATTCTACACTGGTTGTATATGACTGTGTAGAAAATTAGCTTTTTTAAACCAGTTATTCTATACAACCGGTTTAAAAAGTAATGTAAAAATAAAAAAAAAATTAGAAACGAAGAACTCTAGGTTCAAATCAGAGAAGCTTCTAAACCAGTTTCCCCATTAACATACTAAAATTCTTTCCTTCTTCATCACAAATCTGAAAGAGGAGGAGAGTGATGAAGAAGAATAGGTACCTGTAAAACGCAAACAGAGAACAAAAAAGAGGAAAAAAGAAAAAGCCAGAGAACCTAGAAATGAAAGAAACGAAAACTCAGATATATACACAGAAACAAAAATCCATAAACATCGTCATCTAATTGAAGACATCATAATTTTTTTAGGTTACCTGCTCAAAAGTAAATAGAAATATATTTAAATAGAACTCAAAAATGAATGAAACGAAAACCTAAATATATACACAGAAACAAAAACCCAAAAATGTCGTCACCTAATTGAAGACATCACAGAAACGCCGTCACAATTCCTTCGACTTACCTAGTCAAAAGTGAACAAAAATATATTTAAATAAAACCCAGAAACAAAGAAACAGACACCCACCATCGCAGATCTAGGTCTTCTTCTTTGGCGAGCTCTAGAGGCGAGAATGACAGACTTTAACAATAGAGAATGACTAGCACATGTATAAGTTATCACATATCTAGGTCTTCTTCTTCGACGAGTTTTAGATGGTGTGTTATGAAGGCAGAGCTTCCTGTCACCATGTGTTATCCCTTGTCTGGTTTTCTCCAAGGATGACGATGTGATTTATGAAGATAGGGAAGCGCAAAAAACTAAGATTTTTTGTTAGATTTCTAATAGCAAGGACATTCTACACCGAATGTTATTCCATCAGGTGTAGAATGTTTTAGCCTTATTTACAAAAATGTCACCGCTCATTTCTTTTACACCAATCATGTGTATATTAGGTGTAGAATGTTTTACCCTTATTTACAAAAATGTCACCGCTCATTTCTTTTACACCAATCATATGTATATTAGGTGTAGAATATTTTACCCTTATTTATAAAAGTGCCACCATTCATTTCTTTTACACCGGTCATGTGTTACATCAGGTGTAGAATGTTTTACCCTTATTTATAAAAATGTCACCGCTCATTTCTTTTACACCAGTCATGTGTATATCAGGTGTAGAATATTTTACCCTTATTTATAAAACTGCCACCGCTTATTTTTTTTACATCGGTCATGTGTTACATTATGTGTAGAATATTTTATCCATATTTACAAAAATACCACCGCTCATTTCTTTTACACCAGTCATGTGTACATCAGGTGTAGAATATTTTACCCTTATTTATAAAACTGCCACCGCTTATTTTTTTTACACCGGTCATGTGTTATATTAGGTGTGGAATGTTTTACCCTTATTTACAAAAATTCCACCGTTCATTTCTTTTACATTGGTCATGAGTACATCAGGTGTAGAATATTTTACCCTTATTTACAAAAATGCCACCGGTCTTATTTTTTAAATCGTTTCTGCTAGAACCGGTTTAAAAATGGGGCTTTAGAAAGTTTATTTTTTAGTAGTGGTGTATTCTTGGAAACCAATTTTTGTAATTCTATTCTCAATTTTCTTCTTATCTGATTGTGTCTCAAGTAACGCCAAAAACTCCAGATTATGTTTTTAAATTTCTTATACCAGGTTAAGAAAATAGTTTGAGCCTATACCCCTTTGATTCCACATCATAAAATTCATAAAGAATCTATTGTAGGGGTTGGTGAGTCTTTATTGTCCCTCATCTGTGTATCATCCATAATTCCTGTACCCAATTCTCTTTTTCCAGCAGTAGTGTCTATGAGTTGTTCATGGCGAGTACTTTTTTCGCAAGCCTCTATCATAATTTTCTCTTTCACATGCAAGTGGTGTTGTGAAAATCTATGTTCTATGGGTATGTCAAAGAAACCAAAGTCCCACATTGCTTAGGAGAGTGAAGGCTCAAGTATATATATAATAAGATATATTAATAGGCTAGTAAATGGGCCTAGAAGAGAGGTGGGCTCATGCGAATGAAAATAAGCCATCAATGGGAAATTCAGTTGAAATCTGGTGATTTCCCCCCTATGCTAGAGCTAGAGCGTGGTATTGGGTAGTTTTTATAAAAACTATGGTTAAACAGAAAGATTTGACCTCAATGTCTGATCAGCTTTGTGTTGTTCCCTTGTTCCAGAGGAATAATCCTTTTAATTCTTGGGAATGCCAGTTGTCGCGGAATAACTCTTAAGGACAGTGTCCTTAGACGTAACTCAGATTTGCTGTCTTTTTTTTTATTGCAAGTATCGAGGGTGCACGAGCTTCATCTCATCTTTGTCTACATCCGTAACTCCTCTTCTTGTCTCCGTCATGGGCCTTGAGCTTTCAGCCTAATCTTCTTGTCTCCTCTTCTTGTTTACATCCGTAAGTATTTCAGCACCCAACAACTTAATGATGAGTGACTTCATCCAAGGTTGGCACCATGCTGAATATTGCTTAGCAGACACCTTGAGCAAAGGGTATGTACCACTTCCTCTTGTTATGTTAGTCGCGTCTAAGGACACTGTCCTTAAAAGTTTATTCCACCTCGATAAATCAAGAAGCGGTACTCCTTAAGAGTCCTTCCAACAATCCCCTACTTGCATCAAAGAAAATACTACTTGTTGAGTTACACACATGGATATAACTATTGTATCTGGTGGTCTATGGATTTAAAACTAGACCTAGAGCGACAACACTTAGTACATAGAGATGTTGGTAGTCCTATAGACTTAAAACCCACACCTCTTGGATTAAAAGCATTAAGAGTCAGATTATACCCCCATATTTTCACTGTTAATGAATGGTTTTACATGTTAAATCGTCATGTGCACCTCGTGGTGTTTAACGAATATTTTAGAGATTTAGCCACAATCTCATAGGTGTGGCCCCGCTTTTAATTCATATAAGTGATTTCATAAAATGTATCTATAATGAATACATCATCCCGTAAGATTATAAAATTATTAAGAGTTTTTTTATCAACCCTCCAAACATGCATTCTAGCACTTTCATGTACCATAGGAAAGGACAAATAATATATTTGAGTGCTAGCAGAACTAACAAACAATATGGTCTAACCCATTGAACCTTATTCATCGGATCACTAATCACAAAGGTTAGATTGCAATCTGTCATATCCTAATTTTTTCCTATCTGTATAATACTGATAGAGGAAAGAGGTTTGGAAAGGATTGTGATGATGAATAGAGAAGAAAAGAATGATAAGATGAAGATTTAAGAAAAAAAGGGACTAATTTGAAAAGTATAAAAGTTCTAAGGTGCAAAATATAAAGTAGACATAAACTTTGGGCCATTAAGTGTAATTTCAAAAAGTTTAAGGACCTAAATGTAATTTAAGGAAAGTTCAAGGGGAAAAATGGTAATTATAGAAAGTTGAGCCGGAAGTGGCTTAGAACTGCCCGGAAGATTTCAGTCCCAAATTTTATCAGTAGATAGAGAAAATGATGCTGGTTAATCTAGCTTAATACAAAAAATTTATTAGAGTTTCAGATAGATGAATTTATCTGATAGTCTGAAAGTTATATCAAATCTCCTGGACCTCAGATATGAGTGAAAAGTTACAGGAATGTGCATCCTGTGAAGCCAGAGGTCAGGGAACTGATGGAATCCCGAAAGGAGTTATGTAGAAAAAGTTATTCACTTTTTAGTGAATTTTGACTGGAGTTCGTGAACGCCCGATGTCCGATTGGAAAATTAATCGGTAAGCAAACTGAGACTGAATGAGCCTAGATGATGTCACATAGAGGCCCATGGTGACGCCAAGTGAGGCTAGGCCCATGATATCAGTTCATCGGAAGAAGGGGCCAGTGTCCAGAAGTTTGCAGAAAATGTGCGAAATTACGAAAATGCCCCTGTGTTGTAATATTATACAAGAGATGAAAGAAGGGCATTTTGGTCATTTTGGACAAGCCAAAATGCCAAAGCAAGTGCAAGAATGAGTACTCAGAGTCAGTATATGCCCTAGTAAGGTATAAAGAGGTGTGAAATGACAATTATACCCTTAGGGTTAATATAGTGCAAGAAAGGGCACCAAGGATATTTTGGTCATTTGCCAAGGGATCTGTAATTAAGTTTGGATCCAGTACAATAATGTCAATGGTAGGAAGAATCTAGATACAGGATTTAAGGTCAGAAAGCATATTATGGAATCTCAGAAAAATTAGATTCAGAAAACAGTCTAGTTTTTTGGGAAATCGGACTAGGCCTGTATCGGATTGGACTGGAATTTTTTCAGATGCTTCCTCCCTTCACAATTTCTTCACATGGGCTATGAGGTGTCCCTTGATGATGTCATGGATGATGTCATCTCATTAGCTTCTAGGGCAAGCTAATCCAAGAGCAAATATGAGCCATTAGATCAAATAGTGCACAAAGTGATCTTGGACATCCATTTTCCATTGGATTTTTCTATAAATACCCCCAATTTTCTTATTCAAAACCGTGAAGGATGAAACCTTGGGGAGGATATGTCAAAATGGAAACTCAAGCCAAGACAAAGAAGAATCCAAGGTCCAAAGTTCAAGCAAGCTAGAGATTAAAGGTAAGCAATCTATCCTAGCTTATTTTCCTTTGATTTGGGAGCTTGAACTTAGGGTTTCCATGGAAGAAAGTTGAGTTTTCTCTAAGGTTTATATGCTGTCCAAAACCTTAGATGAAAGGAGAAAGAAGAAATTAAAGTTAGAGTTATGAGATTAAAGCTTAAACAAGCTAGTTAGATGATTGGTTGTTGAATCAAGTTGATATTCTTGACTTTGACATGGATGAAATATTTCGGTTTGCACTGTTCATGCACTGTTCATGATAGAAGGAGATGGAATTTCAATAATCTAATGCTTCCATTGAATTTATATGATGATTTTGTGTAAGATTGGATAGGTTTTGAACCATGGAAACATTAGAATTGAAAGTTGTAATTCTTGGAATTCTTCTCTGTTACTGTTCACTCATATGAACAGTGATTGAATTTTCATGATTTTGATACTTCCAATAGTTTTAAAATGAAAAGTTGTGTGGGGTAAAGTAAAGAAACAAGTATGGGAAGCAATGGAATTAAGATGGGAATTTTTGGAAGAATTATGTATGTTTTGCAAACTGTCCAGAACAGTGCATAGTTGCTGGAATTTGGTTAATTTTAGTTCATAAATGGATTTAAAAGATGGAATTGTGTAGGGTAAGGTCAAGACATCAATTGATTCATGTAATATCCCTAATTTTCTAGACTAATTTGTATGTACAGTTTGTACGTAATATATGTGAGATTTTCTAAGAAAAATGTGGTCATTTATGTAAAGAAAGGGATTGAATTGAAAAAGGAAGAAAATGCAAGGACTTAAGTGAAAATATAAAAATTTTAAGGCCAAAAGAAAAAGTAGACAAAAATGTGGGATCCTTAAGTGTGATTTTAGCCAAATTTGAGGACATAAGTGTAATTTATGAAAAGTCAAGGGGCAAAAGTGTAATTATGAAGAATTTGGACCGATAACAGGCAAAAAATGCCCGGAGTCGGATCAGACCCAAATTTTACCAGTAGATAGAGAAAATTATTCCGGTTGTTTGACGTAACACAGAATTTTGATTTGAGATCCCGAAAAATTGATATAAATTTCTGAAGTCAGATAAAATTATTACAGTATTTTTCAGATCTCAGAATCATATGAGACCTCACAGTAAATTCCTATAATTAATATAAGAATTTATAAAATTGACAGGATCAGAAAATGAATCCTGTAGATTTTTTAATGGAATTTACAGTAGAATAAAATACCCGATAAATACCTTCGGGAGAGGTTTCTTGGGATTTATGCCATAAAGGTAGTGGACCTATATAAAGGCCCAAAATGGCATCCCATAGGCCCAATAAGGTACCTGAGCAGTATGTGGGCTAGTTTTCAGAGGAGCCCCAGAAAAGTACAAAATTACGAAAATACCCCTGTGTTGCACTAAGGAACAATAGATGAATGAAGGGAATTTTGGTCATTTTGGACAGTTCAAAATGCCAAGTCAGGTACAGGAAGGGTTAGTCAGAGTAAGTATATGCCCTAACCAGGTACAGAAAGGTATGAAATGATGATTATGCCCTTAGGGTTAATGTAGGGCAAGAAAGGGCACCAAGGGTATTTTGGTCATTTTCCAAGGGATCTGTAATTAAGTTTAGACCCAGTATAAGAATGTCAATGATAGAAAGAATCCGGATACTGATTTAAGTTTAGAAAACATATTATAGAATCTCAGAAAAATTAGATTCAGAAAATAGTCTGGTTTTCGGGGAATCGGACTGAGCCGGTACCGGATTGGACTGGAATTTTTCTTGGAGCTTCCCACCATGAGAATGAAGCCAAGTGTCCTATGAGGTGTCCCTCTTGATGATGTCATGAAGGTGATGTCATAATGATTAAAGAAAAGAAAATCCAAGATTAAATCTAAGCCATTAGATCAAATAGTGCACAAAATGATATTGGCCTTTCATTTCCACCCAAGTTTGCCTATAAATACCCCACCAATTCTTCTCAAAATCGTGAGCACAAGAACCTTGGGGAAACTCTTGGAAAATTACCACTCAAGCTTGGAGGAAGCAAGCACCTTGAAGAAACTAGTAAGGTAAGTTGTCCCCTTGATCCTAGACTATGTTCTAGCAAGTTTGTTCTTAGTTTTAAGAGGTTTTTGGGACATATTCCTCTTGATGGTGCTGCTGTCCATTCTGTTTTGATGTGAAAGGAAGATGAGTTTTATGTTATAGATAGTTTAGATAAGCTTAAACAAGCTAGAATCAAGTGGTAATAGCTTGGAAATTCAAGTATGCTTGTGAATCAAAGATTATGTTCTGTTCTGGTACTGTACGAATCACTTTTCATATGTTGGAATTTCATGATTTTGATGCTTCCAATGGGTTTAGAATGGAAAATTGTGTGGGGATATAGTAGAGAAACAAGTATTGGTAGTATTGGAATCAAAATGAGAATTTTTTGAAAAAGGATTAAGCTTTTCGGTTCTGTACAGTCACTTAGGATGCAATTTGATTTTGGAGAATATGAATGCATATTTGGATTCTACATGAAAAATTATGTGGAAATGAACCATGAGAATTTGTTTTAGAAAGATGGAAGCATAAGTCATAAATTAAAGAAAGAATGGAACCTAGTTGAAACCCTAGACTTGGAATTGTGTTGGAAGTAAATTGTAACTTGATGTTACTTTGTAATGGCTAGGTTTTGACATTTGTGAGAAGGAATGATCAATCCAAGAAAGGAATAGCAAAGACACCTAAGAGGTAGCAAGAATACCTAACTATAATCTTATGCTTGTTTGATTGTGTGTTTGCTTGTTATGTATGATTATTGGTTGAGCATGAGATGATTTTATTATGATGATGATGAGATGTGAATGGTTGCAACTCCTTGCAATGAATGTCATGACAATATGCATGTTAGAGGTTGCTTATGTATGTTCATGAAGTAGCTCCCATATCATTATAACATGTTAAGCATTTAATCAAGCATGCATGTTATTATAGTTTGTATGACTTGCTATTGAGATTTCCATGAAATCTCATTCTTTCCATACATATATAACCATGCTCTAGGTGCTGGAAGTTCTCGAGGCAAAAGGTTAAATGGGGATGATTAATTTGTATATGACTTAAAGTTGGGTACTTAGCTAGAGAAGATGATATTTTGATGTGCTTGATGTATGTTACTATGGATCCAGTCTGAGGCAGTAGACTTCCAACGTTAGTTTTTATAAGTTATCCAACGTATTTTCATATGAAATTTTGCATGAACATAGCTAAGATCTAGGGATTTAAATGGACACCTAGAATGCCTCAATTGGTTAAGAATTCAAATTGTTATGAGTTTTCAAAGTCGGAAGTAAAATCTGGATCAAGATAAAACGAGTACCCAGAGGCAGTGAGGTTCATACGCGAATTTCAAATAGTAAAAGAATGAGTTTTTTCAAGAAATTTTATGATCTTAAAGTACACATATGGAGATTTAAATACATATATAACACGCCTCATTTGGATAAGTATACAAGGAGAAATGAATTTTTGAATATAAATTAAAGAAACTGGAACTTCCAAACTTACCAAATGAACAGTATTTTTCAACTAATAAACTGATTTCATTTGGACAAGGAAACCTCAGTTTCATATTTTTCCTTCAAATTTTAATGAAATAGCTTCCATTATAAATTTGAACCAACTGATTTAGATTTTTCTAGATTTAATTATGAATTTCCAAAGTTCATAATGTAATCTGGATTTACTAAATGAACAGTATTATGAACAGTACCTGATATCCTAATTTTTGGAAATTCATGTTTTTAAGCTAAAATGGTGTTCCATTGGTCTAATATACTTCTAATTGAGTATATGTAAGGGTAAAATTAAGGATACGACAATTCAAAGGCCAAGTCAATTGATAAAGATTAAAGGAAGTTAATGTAGTTAAGTAAGCTTAATGTTCAAGAGAAGTTAGATTGTAATGAATGGATGATTATGTGATGTTAGGGTGTGATTGTGAACTCCAAAGAGGCAGCCACACACCAAGGAGAAGTAAGAAGAAAGAGCAAAGTTAAAGTGAAAGAAAGTCAAGTATATGAGGTAGTAAACTTACCCTAAACTTGTATGTATTGAATGTTATGCTTGATTGTACTATGACTTTGTTGAATTGTGTGCATATGTGTAGATGATTGAAGCTCTGTTTCTATGATTACCTTGGCCAATTGTATTTCATATGATACATGGAAGCATGCTCATTACACTATGGTAACACTTTTACAAGCAAGCACAAGCAATTACATTAATACATGCATTGTTAAGTATTGTTTGCTACTGAGATTTCCCAGAAATCTCACCCCATCCATGTAATCCCAATCCCAACAGGTTTTTGAATGATGAAAGAGGATGAAGAAGCATGAAGAGGAGTTAGGGATTGGTCAATGTAAATGTTATATGATGTATGTGAAGAATTGTTATATGTAATGATGTTGTATGACCAATCTGAATAGTAATGTTCTTCATATAATGAAAAATAGTAAATGATGGAATAAATGTATGAAATTTTACAGATATTTAGTTAACATGTCAAGCTTCGTTTTGACACCAAGAACACCTTATTTTGATGTTTGTACAAAGAGAACCAATTTTCCAAAGATGGGGACCAGAATCTGTTTTCAGAATTTTTTACCAAATGAACAGTAAATTTTAACGAATAAACTGTATCAATGTGCTAAGCATTTGGTCAAAAACTTGTTTTTTCATTAAATTTAAAGATGTTAGCTTCGATTAGAATTTTAAACCACTTCATTTCAATTTTTCTAGAATTATTTATGATTTTTCAAAGTTCGTCGCCGAATCTGGAATACCATATGAACAGTAATTCGCCAAGAGTAAAAATTCCAGATTTAGCTAATGGATTTCAAAGGTCATGTAAGTGGTTCTAAATGCTACCGAATGGTCCCTAAGACATACGAAAGTAAGGATGTTACACAATCGCTATTAATTTCAAACTGGCTTTAATCCCATTCCCCTCGACTAATTTATTTCTTCTCTAGGTTTTGTTAACGAATTCAATAGGTCTATTTTGACCTCACAAAATCGATTGAGATAACTCCACAATTTTTTAAGCATTTACTCATATAGTATCTCAAACGATTGCATGTCTTTATTCTCTCAACAAAAGTTATTGCCATTTAACAATTACACATCATCAACACTAACCTCATCAACACTAAGTGTTGCACATCTTTGTTCTTCTCAACAAAGCAAAAATTTTGGTGTAAACACAACACTTAGTCTCCAGTTTCTACTATTTCCAAAGTAATAAATTACCATACACATAATATTTTATCTTTACCACAACTAAAGATAAATCATCACTTAATATTCGTGTATTTTAATATAACAAGATTTCACCACACATGATATTTTGTTGCATATAAAACTAAAAGCCAGTTAACCTTCGTGTATTTTTGATACAACGAGAATCCACTATACATAATATTTTCTCATATATATATCAAACTAAAATTCAATTATCATCTATATATTTTGATACAACGGAAATACTCCATATATGATACCTACAATTATGACTTCCATTAAATATTTTATTTTTTTTCTCAATCTTTGCACACCATACACTATATCACTGAGGATTAATATTAATGCATCAAATTCTCATGACTTATGCATAAACAAATTGAGTAAATAACACCCTAAATAATGTGTCAACATCAAAAAGAATATTAACACTATAGTTCTCAAAAAACTAAACTTTTGAAACACTTTTCAAGAAGATATATTCTTTTATGATTTCAATACCTAAAAACTTATTTGATTCACCCTTGCTTTCAAACTCAAATTTAAAGCAGTAAAATATTATAATATGCCATCCATATTAAAAATTCATTATAAATCTTCAATAATTATTTATATTTATACCAAGATAAATACACCCACAAAAAATAAAAATTAAAACACATTTATCTCTCCACCAAATAAATTATTAAGTTTCATACCCTTATAAATACTTATTTTAAGCAACACAAAAATTAAATTATTCACAAAATTTGCACTCAATAAAAAAATAAAGCTACCATTTAATTTTTAATTGCAACATACAACTTTACAATTATGAAATAAGGCTAGAAGACACATAAGTTTAATAAAAATCACAATTATATTGTTGCAAAATCGAATTCAAAACAAGAACAGAGTTAAAATTGAATGTGACTCATAGACACATATAATGACACATGGTAATCCCAATTTGTAAATAATATATTTAATATTAAAACTCATAAACCGAACCCAAGGGAAATATATATATCCACCCCTGTGATATATATTGTTGAAACACTTTTAGGAAACTACCCAAAGGGAATTTACCGTTGGCACTATTTAAAATAATGATAATAAAATATCATTTAATCAATCAAAGCACGACAAAATATCGTTACTGCAATGTCTCTCTTTCCTCTTTCAAAATTTGAAGTGATTTTTATACATCAGACTTCAAAGGCGAATCTATTTGATTCCTCATTAGACTCACAAACTTCTTCTCTACCTCTCTTATTGCTCACTGAAACAACCTTACGTCTGACTTCGCTTTGAAGTTACTTCAAAGATTAAATCAAGGATTGCGTATAGTGTAACATCGGGTCACTCTCTTTCAAGAGCTAAAAATATTTTTGATATTTTTAATTTAAAAATGATGATAATAAGTGAATTGAATGAAAGCAAAATATTTGAAATATTTCAAGAGCTAAATGCATTGAATTAAAAATAAATTTAAATAAAATATTTTTGATATTTTTAATTTAAAAATGATGATAATAAGTGAATTGAATGAAAGTGAAAGTCATTAATAATAATAAAAGATATCATCCAATTCAATAGCGCAAGCAATCATAGCTTCAACAGATATAGGAGTTAAAAATAATAAATCAAGAATTATAATTAAACTTTTAATCCGACAACTGAGTCATCTCGAATTGTCACAAAATATTTTTCAAAGTCCCAATCTATTAATTGTTACCAAAATAATAAAATAGAACTAAAGATATTAGAGACCAATGTTTAAAAATAACTCAGAGATTCAAAATAGAAAGAATCAAATTTAACAAATGGCAGATGATCCAATAATCCAAGTCACCTTAGAAAATCACTAAATATTCAAAATAATCTTAATACAAAGTCTGACCCAGATCGAAGTAAATGAAATTAAAGTTAATTAAAGAATAATGTTAAATGCTAAGCATAAGTTCACTTACAATAATCCTCAATAAATATAAATAAATCATTATAAGGCTTCACAATAATTATAAAATTATCCTAAGACCTAGGAATCATAAAATAATTATAGGGTGAAAAATTAGAGTAATTTAAACTCCATATTAAACAGTAGGATTAAGACACTCTAGCCATCAAATCACAGTAGCCGCCAATATTAAGATTTCACGGCCACCTATCGTTGAACTATGCTATCTTGTCTATGCCACCGTCGTGGTTCTCGCCTCTGTTCTTGTACCGTCGGCTGGAGGTTTGAGTGGCCAACGCTGATGAGGAGTCAGCTGCCAAGTGGGTATATTCGTGGAGGGAAGATGGAGGAGGTGAGGAAGATGAATGGTTGTCGATGGAATAGAGGTGGCATCTGCCTTCATGATTGCTGTGCGTGTGTGTCCTGTGATTCAATGGTTCTCGGGCTGCACACTGAAGAGTTATATGATGTGGCAGCATCCCTCTTTTTCTCGTGTGCGTCTCCTGGTTTAAAAGCTAATGAAGAAAAGGTTAAAAAACAACTAATGGGCCAAATCGCAAGGTTTGGCCTATAGGTTTTCTAGTAGAATTTCTGAATTAATATCCTTTGTTGTCATTTATAAATTCCGATTTCTCTTAAATTCCTAAAAAATAAAATCATAATAATGTAATGCATTTTGTTCCAAAAATAATTGTTTGTGAGAAATCATAAAAAATATGACAATTATGCCCCTATTAAGAACTAATTTAATGTAAGGTATATTAATCCAAATAGTGTATAAATAATATAATTAAGGACCAAAATAATGATAAATGCCCACTAAATTGATATGAATAAATATATAAAAATATGGGCTTGTCAACTCCCCCACACTTAGCCTTTTGCACTCCTGGGCAAAATATAGTAAAGAGAATTCAACAGTTAAACTCAATGCACTCATAAAACTGACAGGACAAGAATATATAATCAACTCAAGCAACTCTATCCACAATCAATTAACAGTCATAGAATGTTTTGGTGTAAGGAAATTAACACAAGAGACATAGAAAGATAGAGGAAGGGAAACATAATAGAGCTCTCATAGGTATAAGTGTCTCATTCAACTCTCAAATATAGGGAATTTTTACTCAATCCACCTAGATTAGCACCTACCATAAGCTTGTAAAGATTCTACTATCTTCATCACTAGCATACCATAGATTCATGATCAAGGGAACTTTGTAAGGATGTAATATTGGTGAAAAGCTAATGAATGCATGAAATAGAATGTAGAACAAGTTTAATACATGAGTGTTAAGAATAGCTCAAAGTAAGCTAAAATGTGACAATCAAATGAATACCAAAATGCCAATAGAATCAATCTTTAATATTCAACCATCAATGGATACTTTATTTCAAACTTTATTCCTCGTTGCCAATTTTTCTTTTCTTTTCTTTTACTCTCTTTTTTTTTAAACTTCTTTCTTGGCCTTTTCTACATATTTTCTTCTCTGTCTTGTCTTTTCTCTCTTTTTTATATAGGCAAAACTAACTCAAAAAGATAAAGATAGCAACATCAATTATGCACATTAACCATGGAGAACATAATGTAACTCATGCAAATCACTTGTTCAAAATCAATGGAATGAAATGAAAGTGATGGGATCAAAGAGATAAGCAAGGGTCAATCGAGATAGCTTGTGTTTGGGTAAAATGGTTTAGAAATGAATACCCCTATCATTCTCACAAATCTAGATATTAATGTAGCTTTGAAAAAAGAATCTAGACAAGTTCTAGAGGTTAACCAAAACTAGATGGAAATTACACAAGATGAGGAAGAAAATTATGGCTAAAAAATCCTTCCAACAAGGCTTCCTCTAGGATGTTTTCTCCCTAAGATCAAGCTATGAAACAAAGTTAATAACATTGCACCAAAAGGCACTCCATTATGCTAACAACTAAGAATAAAAATTACTCAAATTAAAATACATTTTTACCTAGACATGCTAATGTTTACATGCATAAAGCAATAAGTATTTGAAAACAAATCCCAAGGATTGCAAAAGTCAAGTTAGAAGGTGGGAATCACAGCAACAAATAGCTTATACAGCAGTGAAAAACTCAATCAATTTAGCTCAAAAGGTTTAAAATTTTTTAATTTTTCAGATTATGGCATTTCAAGTAGTGTTAAAATAAATCAGCAAAAACAATCCCTCCCCTACACTTAAACCATGTGTTGTCCTCAATGCATTACTAAAGCATATATCAAAGGGAGAAGGGAAGATGGTTAAAGATTCATAAGCTAAAGGGGAGATTTATTCAAAGAAAAAAATTAACATAAGACTAAGAAATTCTTAAAATGCAACCATTTTTAAGAAATTGTTAAAAGACATAAAACAATAAATTTAAATTATTCTACCTTTTACTACAGTAATAGTCCCTCCCTCACACTTACTCCTAATTATCTTAGCAAACAGATAACACCAGTAGTACAAGAGAAAGTAATGGAGAAGGCTGGAAAGGAACAACCGTGCAATTAGGGGGTCTCTAATTCTCATGGTAGTGCTTAAGCAGATGACCATTGGGTTGTGAAACAAGACATGTTGCTTCATCCACCAGCTCTACCATACCAAAAGAATTCACCTTGGCAACTCTAAACAGGCCCTCCTACTTGGTGACAAACTTTTTGGGCATCAACTTCAACCGGGCCTTAAACTTTAGAACCTTGTCACCTTCATGGAATTTTTTCCTCAGAATCTGTTTATCATATGACTCAAGTCTCATCTCTTCAAGCACTTGGAGTTGCATCGTATAGTTTTTAAGTGAAGATTCAAGGTCTGCATCACATGCCTTGATCGCCCAATAAGATTTATGCTCAATCTCCATAGGTAGATGGCAAGACTTGCCATAAAGCAACCGGAAAGGAGACATGCCTATAGGGGTCTTGTAGACAGTCCTTTAAGCCCACAGTGCCTCCTCAAGCCTTTCCCTCTAATCTTTGTGAGATAGTTTCACAATCTTTTCTAGTATCCGCTTCACTTCTCGACTGGAGACTTTAGCCAATCCATTTGTCTAAGGGTAGTAAAGAGTAGCCAGCTGTGATTAACTCCATATTTAGCAAGTAGAGACTTTATGGTTCTATTACAGAAATGTGTTCCTTGGTCACTAACGATTGCTCTTGGAATGCCGTACCTACAAAAGATTTGAGAACGTAAAACCTTGGCAACAGTAGAAGCATCATCTTTCCTTGTTGGCACTACCTCTACCCACTTAGCCACATAGTCTATTGCAAGTAATATATATGAAAACCCAAATGATGGAGGAAAGGGACCCATAAAATCCATACCCCAGACAAAAAGTTACACAAAAATGCATAGGTCTTAAAGGCATTTCATGCTTTCTACCTAAACTCCCAAACCTTTGGCTCTTATTACAAGACTTACAAAAAACATAAGTATCTTTGAATAAAGTAGGCCAGTAAAATTCATATTCTAAAACCTTCCTAGCAGTTCTATTATCATTAAAATAACCCCCCATAAGATAAAGAATGTATAAAAGTAAGGATAGAGTAGATATCATTGTTAGGAACACATCGTCTGATGATTTGGTCACTGCATTGCTTCCAAAGAATTGGAGCATCCCATATATAGTATCTTTCTTCCTTCTTCATCTTATCAACTTGAAACTTAGACATAGAAGGAGGTACAAGATTAGTCACAATATAATTAACAATATTAAAGTACAAAGGCTCCTAAATAGGTAAGGCAAAAACTACAGAATCAGGAAAGGAATTAACAGTAAGATCAGAAGAGCTAACTCCCTCAGTGCCTTTAGGTAACCGACTAAGGTGGTCAACCACATGATTCTCTACTCCAACTCTATCTCTGAGTTCAATATTGAACTCCTGAAGCAGCAAAGTCTATCTCAGCAATCTTGGTTTATACTGGGGCTTCTTGAACAAGTACCGCACCGCTGCATGATCTGTAAAAACAACCACTCGAGAGTTTATTAGATATTTTCTAAACTTACCCAAAGCAAATATTATAGTAAAAAGTTCTTTCTTGGTAGTGGTATAATTCATTTGAGCGGAGTCAAGTGTCTTGGACGCATAGGCTATCACTCTGGATAACTTGTCCTCCCTCTAACCAAGCATAGCACCCACTGTAAAGTTAGAAGCATCACAAGACAGTTTAAAAGGAAATCCCAATTAGGTGTAGGGAGAATAGGAGATGAAACAATTAAGGATTTCAAAGAGTTAAATGCATGTCTACATTTATCATCAAAGTGAAAATCAACATATTTTTTCAACAAAGTAGAAAGGGGTAAAGCAATTGTACTAAAATCTTTTACAAAGCGTCGATAAAACCCCGCATGCCCAAAGAAAGAGCTCAAATCTTTAAGACAAGTAGGATAGGGAAGTGAATAAATGATTTCAATCTTGGCTCTATCAACCTCAATCCCATTTTAGGAGATATGGTGACCTAACACTATGTCACTTTCTACCATAAAATGACATTTTTCATAATGTAAAACCAACTTTTTCTCAATACATCTACTTAGAACATGTTCAAGACTAAGCAAACAATCATCGAAGCTATCATCATAAATGGTGAAGTCAACCATAAAAACCTCCATATTTTGCTCCAATAAATCACTGAAGATAGCCATCATACAACTTTGAAAGGGGCCTGGAGCATTACATAACCTAAATGTTATCCTTCGATAAGTGTAGGTACCAAAAGGACATGTAAAAGTAGTATTATATTGATCTGCAGGTCCAACTGGTACATGAAAATAACCTGAAAAGCCATCCAAGAAACAATAGTGAGATCTACAAGATATTCTTTTCAATATTTGATCAATGAAAGGTAATGGAAAATTATCCTTCCTAGTTGCTTCATTCAACTTCCTATAGTCTATACACATTCTCCAAGCATTCTGAACACTTCTTAGAATAAGTTCATTACTCTCATTTCTCACTATTATGATACCGCTCTTCTTCGGTACTACATGTATTGGGCTCACCAACTTAGTGTCTGAGATTGCATATATGATCCAGTACTCACTAATTTAGATACCTCCTTTTTAATCACATCATGGATAAGAGGATTTGACCTCCTTGATGGCTGCTTAATTGACTTTAACCCTTCAGCCAAAAGGATCTTGTGTATACAAACTAAGGGATCAACACCTGGTATATCCCTTAAAGACAAACCTATAACCCTTTTATACCTTTTTAACACAAACTAATCTCTCTTCTTCAGAACTACTCAGAGAACTGGAAATAATAACAGGCAATTTACAATCATCAGCAAGAAAGACATATTTCAAGTTAGGGGAAGGGGTTTCAATTCTAAATCAGGGGGTTGCACAATAGAAGGAACTAGTCTCAGTATATCAAGTGCATCCAGTGTGAGTGGTGTGTCCATGTGGCTTGGGGAAAGAGATATAAGCTCAGTGTGATATATATGTCCTCCACTTCCTGACTCAGTGCCACTATCAAAAGACCTAGAAATAGGATAGTTAGGGTAAATCTGATCAATAGAAAAAGAAAATGAACTAGAAGTAAGAGTGGGATTAGAAAGGATTAGGGCAGTAACAGGATCACTGCTATCCTCTTCTAATGTTCCAGTTCCACTCAACGGGGAAGCTGTATTCATAGCTTTCCGAATAGCTCCCTTATTATCAGTTCCTACAAAATCAAGAAACACACCTTCCTCAATACTATCAAGTGCAAAATCAGTCTCATGCAACTGGTTTACATCATTATCATGACATTCAATCGAACTAATACCCAAATAAGAACAATCTTCATAACCATGATTCATAGCTTTTGAAAGATTAAATTGCACTTCTTGATCCCCAATTCCCATAGTGATAAGACCATTTTTCATGTTAATTATGGTTTCTGTAGTCAGAAGGAATAGTCTACCTAGAATCAAAGTTCTCTTAGTAGAGAGATAATTAGTCATATCAAGGATATAAAAGTCAGTTGGGAAAACAAGACCTTTGACTTGCACAAGGATATCCTCAAGAATGCCTTTAGGGTATCTCATAGTCCTATCACTACACTAGTATCTTTTAAAGCTTTAATACCCAAGTTCTTATAAACAGAGGTTGGCATGACATTAATCACTACACCTAAGTCAAGTAGGGTATGAGAAATTGTAGTTTTACCTATAGTATAGGGAATAGTGTAGGAACCTGGGTCTTTGCATTTAATGGGCAACTGTGACTTAAATAAGGCGCTAACACTTAACCCCAGTTGGATTCTCTCACTATGCTTGTACTTTCTCTTGTTTGTGCTTAGGTTTTTCAAGAATTTAGCACACTTAGGCATCTTTTTAATCAATTCAAGCAATGGCACATTAATTTCAAGTTTGCTAAACATTTCAAACAATTCACCATTATCTTTTTTTTCAACAATATTTTTACTAACCAAGTAATAATTTGGAAAAAGCAAGTCAAGAATGTTTACCTCATCACCCTTAGAGTCAGAAGGTAATCCTTTATCTACTAGTCTCTTCATGATAGTTGTTGTCTCTTCATCATTTTGCACCACTGGTTGTTTCTAAGACTTTTCCAAGAGCTTCTTTCCTTGTAGGCCTTCAGATTGGATATAAGTTTCTTTCTTAGCTTGGGAAGTTTCTTAAGTAGTTTTGGCAGGAGGAGACTCAACTTCTATTTCCTCATCAACCTGCTCTTCATCCTCTTCATGTTCTTTAAATTGCACATTCTTAGCACCAATTTTCTTACCACTTCTCAGTATAATTGCATTCAAAGATTTAGGATTTATCACTATGTTGAAGGGTATAGAACCACTACTCTTTGATTTTTGTTCACTCAAGTTTTAGAGATTTGAATGACAAAAGCTTTCAAGTTCTCATGCTTAGTCTCTATTTGCTCTAATTTAGAGAACATATTTTGTAGACATGAGTCCATCCTATTCTCTACAGCATGTAACTTAGCCTTAGTTTATGACTTTTGATAGTCAAATTTTGAATTAAATTCGGTAATACCTTTCACTATCATAGCAAATTCATTACCCCCAGAAAAAGAAGATGATACCCCTTGATTAGGCACCACTTGATTTGAGAAATTTCCCTGAGTGTTGCCTTGATTCCTACCCTATCTTAAGTTAGGATTATATTTCCAACTTGGATTATAGGTGTTAGAGTAGGAATCCCTCTTTTGATATTGTCAATTCCTATTTTGGTAGAGGGCAGAAACCTCTTCATATCGAGAATAAGTATTGGAGACATCATTGATATACAATACTCACAACCAGCAACTATGGCTTGAAAGTGACCCATTGAATTAACCTACTTAGTATTCACATTATTCTCCAAAATACTAAGTATTTTCTCTATTCGGTTCCCCAAACCAGCAATTTCAGCAAGAATATTTTGGGAAGAAATCGAAGAGGTATTATACACTTTTCTTGTGTCTCTAGATTGAGGGTCATTGGTAGCTATCTTTTAAAATAGGTCCCATGTAGAATTGGGACTTAATTCTTTGAGTGACCCATTTGCAGTAGCATGAATTGAGGGCTTATGATGTGGAAGTAGCCCTTCATAGAAAGAATTGACCAGATCATTTTTTGAAATATTGTGGTGTGGACACTGAGCTAGAAGTGTGATAAACCTGGTCCAATACTCCTGCATGGATTCATTATCTCGTTGTACCATACTAGTTATCTCCTTTTTTAGCCTTGAAGTTTTAGAGACAGGGAAATATTCATCTAAGAATGCTCCTTTCAACTGATCACAGGTCAATGTGGTAAAATGTTGAGGTAGCGTGTAAAGCCACTCATTAGCTTTTCCTTCTAAAGTAAAGTGAAATGCTCTCCTCAATACATCTTGAAGATTTGTCGTGGGTGGTTTCATGGAAGAGCACACCATATACATGGTCTGCAAATGCCTGTGGGGATCATCACCTGAAAAGCTATGGAATTTAGGTAAGGAAGAAATTAATGTTCCTTTAATTTCAAAGTTCACATCATCAGTATAAAATCCATAAGGATCATAATCAATATTAGAAGTATTAATCTCCCTCATGCTTATATTATCCTCACCATTATTTCCTAAGTTGTTCTCATAATGTCCGTTGTTCCCATTAAGCCCATTATAACCATTATTATCGTTAGCACAATCCATAGTTTCTTGTTCTAATTCAAAATCACTAACAGACACAGGTTCACTAGATATAGCTCTCTCACTAGACTCTTGTTCACTAGATGACAAACTTGACTCTTGTGAAATTTGCCCTTCCTTGATAATAACTTGACTTGTACCCATATTATCCTCTTTGTTCTAATATTTTTCACAAACCTTTCAATTTCAAGAAGGTAAAGCCCTATCACTCCTAGGTATAAACAATAGCAGTCAGATGAAAAAAAACTGAAATAAAACAAAAATAAAATAAAATAAAAATAAAATGAACCAAATCAATAAAAATAAATAAATATACCAAATAAAATGAACCTAATTTTTTTTTGTTTTAAATGCAAATACAAATGTTATGCAAACTAACTAAGACAGGTTTAACAAATAAATAAAATCCCAGTCAATGTTACTAGGGAACCAATTTCTTGGCTCCCCTGCAACAGCGCCACTTTAAACAACCTTACGTCTGATGTCGCTTTGAGGTTACTTTAAAAATTAAACCAAGGATTGCATATAGTGCAACCTTGAGTCGTTCTCTTTAAGGAGACAAAAATGAAATTAATTCCTAAGTAACTAAATGTAACGCAACTTAAGCTATAAAATGGGGTTTGAATTGATTGACTAACAACTAAATATAATGAATTAAAAATAAATTTAAATAAAATATTTTTATATTTTTAATTTAAAAATAATGATAATAAGTGAATTGAATGAAAGCGAAAGTGATTAATAATAATAAAAGTAATCATCTAATTCAATAGCGTAGGCAATCATAGCTTCAACAGATATGGGAGTTAAAAATAATGAATCAAGAATTATAATTAAACTTTTAATCCAATAACCAAGTCACCTCAAATTGTCACAAAATAATTTTCAAAGTTTCAATCTATTAACTGTCACCAGAATAATAAAATAGGACTAAAGATATTAGAAACCAATGTTTAAAAATAACTCAGAGATTCAAAATAGAAAGAATCAAATTTAACAAATGATAGATGATCCAATAATCGAAGTCACCTTAGAAAATCACTAAATATTCATAATAATCTCAATACGAAGTCTGACTCAGATCGAAGGAAATAAAATTAAAGTTAATTAAAGAACGATATCAAATGCTAAGCATAAATTCAGTCACAATAATTCTCAATAAATATAAATAAATCATTATAAGACTTCTCAATAAATTATCCTAAGACTTAAAAATTATAAAATAATTAAAGGGTACAAAATTAGAATAACTTAAACTCCCTTTTGAGATCCCAAACTCATGCATTTGCCATTAAATAGGAGGATTAGGACGCTCTAGCCACGCCTAGCTATCACAATAGCTGCCAACATTAAGATTTCACGGCCACCCGTGGTTGAACTGTGCTGTCTAGTCTGTGCCACTGTCGTGGTTCTCGCCTCTATTCTTGCACCGTCTATTGTGCTACTGAGGAGTTGGTTGTCGAGTGGGTATGTACGTGGAGGAAGATAGAGGTGGTGAGGAAGATGAATGGCTATCAATGGAATAGAGGTGGTGTCTGCCTTCGTGATTGCTGTGCGTGTGCATCCTGTGATTCAATGGTTCTCGCGGCTGCACACTGAAGAGCTCTGTGATGTCACGGCGTCCCTCTTTTTCTCATGTGCGTCTCCTAGTTTAAAAGCTGATGAAGAAAAGGTTAAAAAAACACTAATAGGTCAAATTTCTTAATTAATGTCCTTCGTTGTTATTTGTAAATTCCTGTTTCTCCTAAATTCCTAAAAACTAAAATCATAATAATGTAATACATTTTGTTTCAAAAATAATTATTTGGGAGAAATCATAAAAAATATGACAATTATGTCCCTATTAAACACTAAATATGACAATTATGTCCCTATTAATCCAAATAGTGCACAAATAATATAATTAAGGACCAAAATAATAACAAATGCTTACTAAATTGATATGAATAAATATATAAAAATATGGTTTTATCACTCGCGTTTATAATAATCACATGTCTTCCAAATCTCCAAGACATCGCTGTGACTAAGAGAAGTTAAATTTATCTCTTTACCCAGACATGAACTTCATTTCTAAATGACAACATCATCTCTGTGGCTTTCTCTTTACTTCCAAAAATTTATAGGCAATAAACTCTTAAGTTTGTTGACTAAATCTACAAAACAGTAAAATAATTTATTCGAGTCGGGTCTAAAGACATTATTTTTAAAAGTTTATTCCACGACTCCTTAGTAAATCAAAAAACGGTACTCTTCAAGATTAAACGAATCCTTTCTGTAGGAATGCAAGGTGATAGAATTAATAGAATATGAAAGTAAACTCAAAAGATTGATGTGTTATTCTCCGTTGTTCTCTTTTATGAAGAAGTTTCTTTTATAAATTGTGGAAGGACACGAAACATATATCTTTTCTGCATATGTCCTAAAGACCTAAGACTCATGTCAAAAAGATATTTTTTTTTTTACATACCCTTTCGTAATATTTGCAATATGTTCAACATTATCCTCCCCTCGTCGGTGTTCTTTTTGGCAAAGAACGCCTTCCACCCATTAGCTATGTCCTCCTCCTTTGCCATGCTTCATCAACGACCACCTATTGGACAAACAGCCCAAAGAAAGTAACTCAAACAGCCAAGTAATTTTTCCTTGTATGACGACGGGAATGGCCTCCTATTGGACAAGGAATTCGCCTTAGGTTCAGGTTTCTCCATATCCTTCTCTCCCCCCGACCCTCCGAGAACAAATTTCAAAGTGATGCTGTTTTCCACTCCTTGGTCTCTCTCTCCCTTCCGCCGCCCTTGTCATTGTCACCCCCGCCACGACCTCCTTTGGCCTCTTCGCTCATTCTCTTATGATATTCTTTCTTTCACATCTATTTTCTAATTATTCTCTCTCATCTATTTTCCCAGTCATTTTCTTTACCACCTACATTTCCTATAAATGATGGTACTTTTGAACAAAAGGTTATAATTTTTATATATTTATTATTTCTAATTAATTTAAATTAAATTTTTGAATAACTTTATTTTGTTATTTATATCTTATAAGAGGAAATGAAGCCAATATTAAATTACTTACTCTTAAACTACTACCTTTCAATTGATCTAACTAGCTACTCGTTCTTGTCATATTTATAAGTCACTTATAGTATGTTTTATACACACACAAAAACTCTCAAATCTTATTAATTGTGACATAAAATTTAATAATTTTTTAACTTTATTCCTTAATAAACAATATATCACATATAAATAAAGTCAATATAATAATAAATAAAGAATAAAATAGTATATTCATATGAAATTTTTTTTTCCTACCTACTTATAAATAGGATTAAAATAAATCTTCTCTCTAACATATAAAAAAGGACTGGAGAAGTATTCAATTCTTTTCTTGAAAATGATAACCCTGGATTGCACATGATGGGTGAAATGAATCGAGTTGCATATGTCAGCAATAACTTATTCTTATTATTTTTTAGGATTTTGATCTTTGAAATAATTATCCGTCTAGTTTCTAAATTTTAAATACTGAAGTGTCACTTTCACGTTAAATAATGCTACAAAGAGAAGTTTTTCAAAACAAAATGCTAGAGAGAGAAGGATGGTTTCATGCATGCCCACAGTTTTTTAGAAAAAATATAAAAATATATATACTATTATATTGCTAGATTATTGGTTAGACAACCTCTTATTATAGAATCTCAAAGTGGCTGCCCAGCATGGCGGAATCTCTATTGCGGCTTCCTTCTATTATTTTTTCATTTAAATAAGTTGATGACGCGGTTTAATTTTAGGGTGAAATCTTAATCATTAATTTTAATATCTAATCTTAACTATTGTTTGAGACACTTGGAGAGAAGAAACTCAAATTTAAGACTCAATCATTTATAACAAAACATCATGGTTTTATTTAAATTGAGAAACAATAGGAGGAGTATCCATAATGGAGAGTTTCTATTTTGGCCACGCAAAGGATTAACGGCAGAAAACAAATACATTCTCTACTCTAATAAAACTTACTTAAAAATAATAATAATAATAATAATAATAATATATAGGAGATTAGCAGAGTTTTAATTCCAACTTATGATAAAAAAGCACAAAAGATAAAGAGAAATTCTCATTTACTTCATTATTTAATGAGTCATATATGCATAAATTATAATAATGTCTCGTAAACGTATACTTCACTTTCATATGACATACTCATAGTATATGCAAAAAATAATTGCATTCACTATAATATAATATATATTTTTTAATTCTAAATATAAGACCTAACTTATATTAAATATAATTTATACTATAAATTAAATCTTATATTTAAGATAAAAGAAAATATTTTTTAATAATAAATATTAAATTTCTCTGATAATTCTTATATGATAAGTAACCCTTTGCACATATATAAATATTTATATATCCTATGATAACTTTATACTTGAAGTATTTGGACCATAAGTCTATAAGTTTTACATTTATTTGATTCGATCATATTTAAATATTGTTAAATCTAATTGAGAATAATTTTTTAAAATATATTTTTTATATTCACACCAATTCGAACTTAACATTTTAACTAATATCTATTGGTAATTCTTACATAGTAATAATGTATGTAATTCAACTCATTGCATCTATTTTTGCTTAAATTTGCAATTTTTTTATTAATTCTAATTGTTTAAATCAATTCAGCCCACCATTCAAGTTTACTCAACACTATCTCCAAGGGACGACAAAAATAATATACAAACACACATGTATATAATAGATATATAGTACATATGAAACAACTCTAATAGGCCAAATAAAACAAGTGTACCATGTTATAGTTAAATTTTGAAATTGAAGGAATTTTTTATATATAAATGTAATATATTTAATTAAAAATATGGTAATAAAAATATAGGTCAAAGTCTGGTTCAATGATATATGTGAAATGAACAGCGAAGTAGGAGACTAAAACTACACGTTTAGGATATGCGAGGGTTTTATACTTTTATTCGATGGCATAACTTGTCCTTTCAGATCTCAAACATACTGTCTCCCTAATTTTTTATATTTATTATTTTATTGTATTTATTATATATTTTTTGTGAAACATTATTTAGAAAAAATTCCAATCAAATACCTTCAGAATTTAAAAATCCAAAACCATTGATTTCTACTAAAATATGTTGTTATTTTGCTCATCCAGTAGTAAATAGCTAATAACATATTGTAAACGAAACTGATCTAAAATTTTTGAAATTTTCAAAGTGTTTCTCATAAATTCTCCTATCATTCATTCAATTATTTATTTATTTTGATCAAACATTTATCTCAGTTCATTTATCCTACCGACAATGCTTTTCTAACCTTCACTATAAAAAAAATGACTTTCAAGTCGCCGCTAGAGGTATAAAAGTTGTTACTGAATATTTTTAGCGGCGACTTTTTGTCACCGCCTATAAGACTCTCACCTATACATATTGGCGGTAAAAATTAAAAGTCGCCGCTAAATATCAATAATTAGAGTATTCAAAGTAAAACTATTTTGATTTTATTAGGTTCACCTTTTTTCTTTTTTACTTCTATTTTTTAAAAAATATCTTTTAATATACACAGAATCTATAGAGATAATATCTTTTTGAGTGAATGGAAAATTTCATTGCATCAAAATAACTGTACAGAGGCGATTGCAGAAGCCCTATTTACTCATCTAATTTGAAAAGAGAAAAATTCCTGAGTATGTGATCTACTGCTATCCGTATGGATACTAAAATGCTATCTATGGTGTAAACTTCCTGTAAGAAAATCCTATGGTTTCTTCGTACTTCCCATAGTCTCCAACAAATGATGCAAAAACCTATCTTCCATGAGATGTCTAAAAATTTGTTTTCAAGTTGATTGGTCAGCCAAAAGTCGATATTATTGCCAAAGAAATCCAAGCACATGTACTGTGGAAGAATTCTCTTCCAAACTAAAGAAGCAACGCAGACGCCACTAATGTAGCCAAAAAGTCAACGGTTCTAGAGGAGCTTGATCTATATCATTCTCATCGGGTCATCCAAAAATTTTTTTTTATATATGTTCAAACAATCAAAAATAATTTTTTATAATTTTTTTTAATAGACGTCACACCAACTTTTTTTATATACATTTTTAATAAATATTATCTTTTTTTTATATATAACCATATATCCGTCTCAACATTCTCATATTGGCTACCATATTTTTACTTCAAACTAGCTCCACTTTATGTTCTTATATTATACACATGAGTAATGTATGAATAAAAAATTAAGCTAAGAATAGGGTTGGGTCTCAGCAAAATAATTAATGGAGAATCAATCAATATTCAAATATCTATTAAGATAGGTGTTCACGTTTAGTACTTAACAATATTTTTAATATAATTTTATTTAATAAAAGGATACTTAAGATTGGCCCCCTCTATTGCTCTCTATTTATTTAAAACTATGTAGTTTTAATACTAGATGTTATATGTTAAATAAATAATACCTAAATAAAATAAAAATTAATATCCAAGCCCATCATATTACTTCAACTATTCATAGCAGTTGTACTTGTGTTTCTGCGAAGAGGCCCCAAGCCCAGGATACTTACTATTTATATATTTCTATTATTAAAAACATTTTAAGAAAGAGTACACGAAACAATTATCGTGAAGCGCAGTTGTTAACGTCACAGGTGTCTCATCTGAAGTAACCCAAACGGAATCAAAAACTTAACACTTCTTATCTCTTAGTTCCCACGTTATATATATAGCCTCACTCAGTGCAGAATTCCAGAATATTACAGCTACAAAAATGGCTTCGCCGTCTACCTCCTCAACACCACACCCTATCAAAACGATTGTCGTTTTGGTTCAAGAGAACCGTTCCTTTGACCACATGCTTGGTTGGATGAAGTCTCTGAACCCAGAAATCGACGGCGTTACTGGATCAGAGTCGAACCCGGTGTCGACCTCCGACCCGGAATCAAACCGGGTCTTCTTTGGGGATCGGTCGGTGTACGTTGACCCGGATCCAGGGCACTCGATCCAGGACATATACGAGCAGGTGTTTGGTGAGCCATGGAGTGAGGCATCGGCGGCGAAGAAGTTGCCGCCGAAGATGGAAGGGTTCGTGCAGAATGCAGGAAAGCAGAAGGAAGGGAAGGAGATGGAGGAGACGGTCATGAACGGGTTTAAGCCGGATCGGGTTCCGGTTTATGAGGAGCTGGTGAAGGACTTTGCCGTGTGTGACCGGTGGTTCGCGTCGATGCCGGCGTCAACGCAGCCGAACCGGATGTTCGTGCACTCGGCGACGTCGCATGGGCTTACGAGCAACGATACAAACAAGCTGATCGGAGGTTTGCCGCAGAAGACGATATTTGATTCGTTGGAAGAAAATGGATTCGCTTTTGGGATTTATTTTCAAATAATTCCCTCAACGCTTTTCTACAGGCACGTAAACCTATCTCTTTCTTTTACGCTTTGTTTTTCACAAAGCAATTTTTTTGCCAACTTGGGAAAACAACAAAGAAAGAATCTTCTACCTAAGAAATACAAATTATCCATAAATTTCCTGGAAAACAAAATTATCCATAACTATAATACTAAAAAAAATTATATGTAACTCTATTTAAAGAAAAAGAAATCATAACTCCTACATAAGCTAGTTAGGATATTTATTTTAGTTTAGAATTTAGAATTTATTTAAATTTTAAATATAATATTTCAATTCATTTCATCTCTGAGAATTATAATTTTTTAATATATTTTATTTGATTATATATATTAAAAATAATTTGAGACAATAATTAATTAAATGAGATATTTTATGAAAAGCAACACATATTATTACATATAACTAATTTATTTAATATTTAAAAATTAGTTCTCCAATCCCTACATTTAAAATTGAAGGGAATTGAAGGGAACATGATTTATCTATTCTCTTAATTTTTTTTTTAAAGCTAAATGGACTTGTGGAGAAATGTACATATTTTACGAAATAGAACACACAATTGCAGATAGAGGAATATTTTCTTATACTCTTTTAGTCTTTAATATAAGATTTAATTATGATGTTAATATTAGTCTAAAATATAAGACATATTTTTTATATTTATTAATTTTTTTAAAATTATTTCTATTGATACTATATCAACAATAATTAAATTTAAAAAGAATGAGTTAAAGAAAATAATTATAATTATAGTGTCTTAAAAAAATATATATCATATTAACTAATTTAATTAATTTTTTTAATATAATTAAATTAATTAAATAAATTTTATACTAAATACCGTATATGTTATATTTTGCAAAAGTAAAATTTGTGCATTGCATAAAAACCCATATAATAAGTTATAATATGGATGGATGGGTTAATAACATATTTAATCCTTATAGTTTGTCTTTTTTTTTTATTCATATAGTTTTAAACCATGAATTTTAGCCTCTCAAATTTTTTTTTTGTTTAAATTGTTAGTCCTTATATTTTAATAAAAATTTATATTATTTTATCTTTTGAATGACTAAAACATATTGTTTGAAATGATTGGGACTAAAATAAAAATAATATTAAATTATAATGACTAAATGTTATATTAACTTTAGATGAATATTGATGGATAGTGTTAAGTGTGTTGACTTTTGGTATGTGTTTTTTTTTTTCTCTTTCTTTTAAGACGCAAATAAACTTTGTAGTATATATTATCTCTATTCTTTTTATAATTAAAAAAATTAATTATTATCAAATTTAACATTTTAAAATAAATTTATATTATATATTTTTAATCTACTTAAATTAATTATAATTAATTAATTAATTTTATTTTTTAAATTTATTTAAAAAATTAATTAAATTTTATAATTAGAATTAGAGATAATATTATATTTTATATTTTGGATTGAAAAAAAAATATAAAGGTTTGAAGAAGTTTTCTTATTTTAAATATTTATTCGAGGCTCCAGCTGTTCAGTACTTTAGTGTGAATAAATTTATTCATGGATTAATTTTCGTAAACTCCATGTTATGCAATCATATGTTTAAAGAATAAAAAGAATATTCTTGTGTCACATCTAGATACAGAATGACCTCACCAAACTTAGGAATCCTATGAAGTATGAATAATTTGAATCCTATGAAGTATGAATAATTCATTTGGAACACAAAAAAATAGAATTCTGAAAAATATATAATTAGTTATTTTAATAAAACTTAAAAGAAATATAATGACATTTTTAATGATATGGACTAAAATAAATTTCTTTAAAATAATTATATATTATTGCTCCTACATTACGTCTGAACTCTTAGTTTGAGTATTATCATGTTTGAATAGAATGAGTCTCATTATGTTTTCTTTTTAATTATAAGATTTGAATTTTTGAATAAATTGTCAAATCATAAAAAATTTAAGAAATATTATAATATCAAATGTATGATTTATCTAAAATTTAAATTAGATTAAATTAAAAGTAATTTTTTATTTTATAGAAAATTTATTAATTCTTACTATGTTCATAAGAGATTTATGCAATATGCTCTTATGGTATTCATATCCTAAAACGGTCTGTATTTTTTTAAAAAAAGAAAAAAGAAAAACGTAGTTGAGAGATGATAATTAAAATATACTAAATATTTTGGGCTTAATCATACAAACTTAAATTTTAGGTTAATTGTATATAACTCAGTAATATTTTAAAATTTAAATTTAATCACCTCAACATTTTTATTTATTTATCATATGACACTTTCCATTAAGCTAATATTATCTTTTTACATAAAATTGTCACGTCATCAATAGAAGCTTCTTAACTCTTACATGCATCCTATGTGATTTAATAATTTTATAAAATTTTCATGAAATTTTAAGCTTTTAATAAAATTTAAATTTTAAAATATTAGGTAGGATATATACAACGGACTTAAAAGTTCATGTATGAGAATTTTATAAAATTATTAAGTCATATAAGATATCACATAAGATGTTATATGCTTTCTATTAATTTTATAAATCGTATTTTCAGTTATTTAATCCTAATATCTTTAGTTTCATTAACATAAAATATTAACATTCCAAATAAAGAATTTTGTAATAATTATTGTTATTTTTAAAACTTAAATATGTCGAGAATATCTTGTCGCTATTTAGAATTGCAATGTCAACTTTTTTAGTGAAAATAATGATATTGGTATTTAAAAAGGTAAAAAAAAAATCTTTATAAAATTAAGTAATCAACTAAAATCATACATATGAAGTTAAAGAATTAAATGTTGATTTTTGCAATATTTCATGCTTTAATATCTGGAAAAAAAAAAGAGTCTTTTTGCTTACACGTACCAAACGGCAGCGTTTAATGTGAATCCTGCAATAATATTGCAGGAACCTGAGGAAGCTGAAGAACGTAGACAACTTCCACTCATTCGACTTAGAGTTCAAGAAGCATTGCGCACAAGGGAAGCTCCCAAACTACGTCGTATTGGAGCAAAGATTCTGGGACTTGTTATCCATTCCCGGTAACGACGACCATCCTTCACACGACGTCTCCAAGGGCCAACACTTCATCAAAGAAGTCTACGAAGCTCTCAGATCAAGCCCTCAATGGAACGAAATCCTCTTCGTCATCACGTACGACGAACACGGCGGATTCTTCGACCACGTGCCGACACCAGTGACCGGAGTTCCCAGCCCAGACGGGATCATCGGTCCAGACCCTTTTAAGTTTAAGTTCGATCGGCTTGGTGTTAGGGTTCCTACATTCTTCATTTCTCCTTGGATCGAGCCTGGCACAGGTACGTGTTGGATTAAATTGATGCTTTAATTTGTGTTGTTGATGAGAGATTTTTGTGTAATGTATTAGTGTTGGGTTTAATGTTGGTTGCAGTGTTACATGAACCGTCTGGGCCGGAGGCGACATCACAGTACGAGCATTCGTCTATTCCGGCGACCGTGAAGAAGATATTTAAGCTACCTGAGTTCTTGACGAAGCGTGATGCATGGGCTGGAACATTCGACGTTCTTTTAACTCGATCCACCCCACGAACCGATTGTCCAGGTAATTCTAAGACGGTTATATTATATTCTCTACGATCATAATGACTATGAACATAATCATTGAGATGAATCCCTTTTATAGATGAGATTTTGTGTCATGTTAACAAGTTTTAAGGAGAGGCTGATTCCAAAAAACTAGTCTTTCAGTGTGGTAAAACCTTTCAATGCTTCACACCATAGCACTCATTACTAGAAAATGGCCTGTTGAAAATGAGCTTCTACACTAAACATTGGTCTAGTGTATATACAACCCGTATAAAAAGTCTGATATTCTACACCGGTTGTATAATCAGTGTAGAAAATCAGATTTTTTAAATCAGTTACTCCATACAACTAGTTACTCCATACAACTAGTTTAAAAAGTAATATAAAAAATTGAAATCATCAGTTTTTCTAAACCTGTTGCTCCCTACAACGGGTTTAAAAAGTAATGTAAAAAATAAAAAAATCTAGAATAAAAAATACTCTAGATTCATATCAGAAAAACTCCTAAACCAGTTTTACCACTAAAGCACTGAAGTTCTTTTCTTCTTTGTCACAAATTTGAAGGAGGAGGAGAGTGCTGAAGAAGAATATGTACATGTAAAACGCAAGCGGAGAAAACAAAAAGAGAAAGAAAGAAAAAATCCTTTTTAGGAAATTATCTCATATCATAAATGATAAAACAGGAGTAGGTGAATGAGAAAGAGAAGTGACCAATCGTAAAAGGATGGAGAAAAACACAAAGAATAACTGTAGAAAAAAGAAAGCTAGAGAACCTATAAACGAAAAAAACGAAAATCTAGATATATACATAAAAATAAAAACCTAGAAATGTCGTCACCTAATTCTTCCAAAAAATAAACGAAAAATAAAATCTAGATACATCACAAAAATAGAAGAAATATAAAAGAAAAAAAAAATAGAACCCGTGTCCCAATTCTTCCGACTTACCTCCTCAAAAGCGAGCATAAATATATTCAAACATAACCCAGAAAAAAAAAAGAAACAAAAAAAATAGAAATACAATAGAAAATAATGAATGCCCAAAACTGAGAAACCGAGAGAAAATCTAAGAATAATAGAGTGAGAAACTAAGACAAGGGAAAAGAAAAGTAGTAGAAAAACTATGACTTACCAATTGGATTCTTGATATGCTAAACCAAACTTTTCTAAAGAGGGAAAACGAAGAGTGAGAGGCCAAAGGAAGGAGCAGCCGATGATGAGGCCAAAGAAAGGAGTAGCCGGCGATGAGGGAGACAACGTCAAGTATGCCGAAGGAAGGAGAAGTCGGCAATGAGGGAGTAGGAAAGTTAGGGCTTTGGGAGTATGACGAGAGAAATAGGTGGTGTGGAGAAATGGGCGGTAAATGTGGCAATATTCTACACCAGATAAAATTGATTTACACCAGTCACGTGTATATTAGGTGTAAATATTTTACCCTTATTTACAAAAATATCACTGTTCATTTCTTTTACACTGGTCGCGTACATCAAGCGTAAATATTTCACCTTTTTACATCGGTCACATGTACATCAGGTGTAAATATTTCACCCTTATTTACAAAAATACCACCGCTCATTTCTTTTACACCAGTCACGTGTACATTAGGTGTAAATATTTTATCTTTTACACCGGTTACATATACATAAGGTATAAATATTTTACCCTTATTTATAAAAATATCACAACTTATTTCTTTTACACCGATCATGTGTACATTAGGTATAAATATTTCACCCTTTTACACTGGTCACATGTACATTAGTTGTAAATATTTGACCCTTATTTATAAAAATGTCACGGCTCATTTCTTTTACACCGGTCACATGTACATCAGGTGTAAATATTTCACTCTTATTTATAAAAATGTCATTGCTCATTTCTTCTACACCGGTTACTTGTACATTTGATATAAATATTTTACCTTATTTACAAAAATATCACCGGTCATTTTTTTTAAACTGTTTTCGCGATTTATAAAGAGAGCTTTAGAAAACTTATTTTGTAGTAGTGACTTCACTTAATTTCTTGTCAGTTAAAATCTTTCATAGATAGCCCTCCCTATAAATATTAGGTTCTAAATAAAAGCACATTTGTTATGATTACAAATCCAAAGAGATAGTTCAGTCCTAAAAGAATTATGAGGTAAGAGTATCCCCTAATATAAGACTCGTAACATTTTGATGGCCAAAATTCAATATTTTAGTAAATTTCTAATCAATTTGACTTTTCTATAAATCAATCCTAATCATTTACAGTTCAAACTATAATAAGCCTTATATTTAGGCTTATGCATGGTTTTTAATATGAGACATATTTAATTAATTTAATTAGATTAAGAAAGTTAGTGTTAAGTTAAGTTCATATGACATATTTTTTTTCTAAAACACTATAATAATCTTCCTTAACTGTCACCCTCTATCTTTTACTTAATTATTTTATAGAGAGTATCAATAGGGGTAATTTGAAAAAAAATTAATAAAAATAGGAAATTGATCTTATATATATGATCAAGATTAACTCTTCAATTAAATTATATGTGTGTGTGTATATATATATATATATTAATAACTGGAGGAGTACTATTTGTGTGCCCCTTATAGTGGGTATGAACTTATCCATCACGAGTGGGCCAGGGAACTTTTCCAACACCCTATATTTAGGTTGAGATTTAAAATTAAAATGTCATTTTTCTCTACACTTTAAGAAAATTAGTCTCTAAACTATCGACTAGAGATACAACCTAATTTCTACCAAAAAAAAATATCCTTCTCTTTCATGTACTAAAATAGATACTCGTAAATATGTAGATAATATAATCTGAAGAGAAGCCAAAAGTCCGATAAACTTTGTGAATTGGAAAAGTTCTATCAAACCTTTGCTTGATTGTTGCAAATATAAGTGCAGTGACATTGCCAGAACCAGTGAAACTGAGAGAGGCAGGTGCAAATGAACAAACAGAATTAAGTGATTTCCAAGTAGAATTAGTGCAGCTAGCGGCAACTCTTAATGGCGATGACAAGAAAGATATATACCCTCACAAGATAGTGGAGGGTCTGAATGTTGCAGATGCAGTGAAATATGTTGAAGAAGCTTTCCACTTCTTCATGACTGAGTGTGAGAAAGCAAAGCAAAGTGGCGTCGATGGATCTGAAATTGTTGAGTGTGCAGATCATTGTTCTTCTCCTACACCACCATCACCACCCCCAGTTCCTAGAAGCTTCTGGCAAAAGATTCTTGGTTGTTTGTTCTGTGATCGATGTGATTGATGATGATTCAGTGTCTTTGTAGTTTGTCTCTAACTTTCTCGTCATATTTTTTCCCGGAAAATTCAATTGGGGATATGTTTGTGTGTGCGTGTTCGTTAAGTAGATCAGTGTGAGAAGTGGGTTGAAGATTGAAACATGTTACAGTTTAATTGGTAGATAGAGGGAATCTCAGCTCAATTGAGGAATTGTTTGGTGTAGTTTCAATATTCTTGTAGTATTCATTCCTTTTCATATTGGCATAAATAAAGAAAAATATGGATTGTAATCTTTATACTAATTTATCATAATTATATGTTAATTATAGCATTACTAAAAAAAAAGTCATGCTGGTCGGTTAATTAAGCATGTTGGCGTCTTTTAACAAATACAACTACGGAATATATCATTTTTTTTATACTATTGGTACTGCTTCTTCCAAATCCTAATATACACACACACACACACACATATATATATATGCGTGTCTCCTTTAATAATCAAATTTGAGATTTAGAAAGATCGGATCTTATGGAGCACCTTTTCGTACAATGACTTCTGATATTTATTACACTTATATATGGCCATTTTATACAATAACGTATGTAAAGAACAATAGTTTAAGCTAGCAAATTGGCCACACCATAAAAGCACTCATTAAATAAAAGATTTTATCTTTCTTTAATTTGTTAAAATTCAAACCAAAGTTAAAAGCCGATAGTATTTTAAACAAGATTAAGCCCTAACTTAAAAAGGTTTACTAGGATCTTATTGCCATTTAGGTCACAATTCTGACATGATTCCTAACAGGTTTAGAATCTCTCCAGTCTCCACTTTCCTTTCTCCCCCATTTCTGCTTAACTTCTCATTTCAATCTTTTCAACTGTTAGATAGAAATTTAAATGGTTCAAATTTAATATCTTATAAAATTATTAATAAAATATTAAATTATTAAAATGAAATATACAAGTTCACACACATACAATTTGGTCTGGACAATTTAGAGCTGCAATAAAGAGAATATTAAAAACTTTTAAAATAATTTTATAAAATATTAAATCTGAACCCCTCAAATTTTCATCTAAAAATATAAATAACTTAATATGCTTCCTTCTTAATCTCATCCTGAGTGTTTCATTATAATAACGGTTAACTGCTTCAAGTTTTCCATATATTTTGGAAGATGATAAAAAAATTGAAAATCCAAAGAAACACACGCTCTCTTACACCTACACTTCTATTATTAGTTAAACAAAGCTCACATCTCTCCTCACATGATATTTACTGTGGACATAATTAGAATACTTTACAAGAGCAATTTAAGATGCCTAATTGTCAATCTCCTTTTACACACACACACACACACACACACACAGAGGAAAAGAAAAACACAAACACGCCGTATTAGTAATTACTTGGACTCTGCAGCTTTGAATAGTTCTCGCCAACTTGCAGCATCAGTTCCAGGACCTTCACCCTATGACCATTATTACAACATATGCAGAGAGCAAGTAAAGGAACACAATTAAACACAAATATACTCTATGAGCATCATTCCACAGCAACACAAAATGAAACAAGAGACATATATACCGAAAAAAAGACAGCTAAAGACCCATAATTTACATTAACTAACATAACAATATAAAATCTATAAGCTATAATCGTAAGTCATGGGTTGTGTGGCTCATTCCTCAGACTTTGTTCAAATATAGGAGGCACACATCTAGTTACAGTCAAAATATTTAAAAATGAAAAATTCTCTCAGTGATCATAAAAAGAAGTTCTACTAGAGCTGCAGAAGATATACCATAGTATCGTTTGATCCATGTAATTGACCTTAATGAAATCAAGCTTGTTGTTGTTATATACTTCCTCCGTTCATTTTTATAAGATATAAATAACCGAATAACGTTGTTTAAAAAGTTATGTAAAAAATTTAACTATTTTCCCAAAAGTACCCTCATTCATGGAAAAGTGGGTGTGAGAGAGAATGAATGAAAAAATAGATGAAATGGAATAAGTGAGGAAAAGATATGATAGAGAAATGTAATTAATTGAGAATAAAAATGGAAGAAATGTATTAAATGTTTAAACATCTCCAAAGTGTATCTTATAAAAAGGAACATGCATATTTAAAAGATTGTATCTTATAAAAAGAAACGGAGGGAGTATAAAACAATGAAAAGCAAATGCCTTTCTTATAGTACAACAAACATATGGCCTAAGTTGTGCTATTCATGAATCATGATGAAAGTGAAGTGCAAATAAAAGGTTAATATTGCATAAGCTAAGGATGCTAAGGCACAATACAGTAATCACTAGAATTTTTGGTTAGCCAAGTAAGATTGGCCTCTCAACTTTTTGTCACGCCATTTCTAATTGCATTCACATTACACATTCATATGCCATAGCTTAAACTATATAATGCAAGATCTATTTAAAGCTTACCTCAACAGAATTAATTTCATATGTTTTGCCTTCAGTGAATTCTATATCTAGTGCTTGTATGCAAGCTTCAGCAACAACAATTCTGCTGGCTTCTCCAATCAGTTTATCTCCTGAAAGTCCATTGCAGATGCTTGTGAAAAAGAAAATGGAAGAAAAGACCGACCATTATAAATTAGGAAGAATTTCAATAAAGGAATCCTGTAGCATTTTATTTACAGATCAAATTGAAAAGTTTTTAAACTGACAAGTAAGAGTTAAAAAATTGACAAGTCAGGTTACTTTTTTTAACAAGCATGAGTAACTAAAATCACAAGTTGTGTAAGGTCCATAAAAAAAGTATTTGCACCTTCATTCTGAAATTTGTCAAGAGTAAGTTATTTAACTGACAAGTAAGAGTTAAGAAATTGACAAATCAGGTTAGTGTTTTAACAGACATGAGTTACTAAAATCACAAGTTGTGTAAGGGTCATAACAAGTTCATTTGCATTTTCATTTTGAAATTTGAAGAGAGTCAATTAACATGTTGACAAGTATGAGCTAAGCAGGGTTATTTCAGTCATTTTGCATAACAAGTTTATTTCATTTAGTCCTCAGAGCCTGCAATGTATTTTCAGATTTCTTTGGTCCTGATTTGTAAATAACATGCTACAGGTGCCCTTTACTGAAAATTCTCCCTATAAATTATAGAACTATCAACTATGCTGAACTCTACTCCTGATAACTACCATGTGTTTCAACTTGAATAGTCATTTAGACAATTCATTGTCAATATGTATACCATTTTCAAAAATTGAGTCAGATCCTCTATTTTATAATCAATATATCTTACAAAAGACATAGAGAGTTGTATGTGATATAGAACCCTCAGCTCAAATGGCATCTAGTTTCAAGCTTTGAGCAAGGTCTATTGCAAATATATAAGATCCATAATTTCCTAGCAATGATCATTATCACAAAAAAGAAGCAATCACCCTAATTCAAATACCACTTGTTCTTAAAACACAATGCAATGCTAGCAATTAAATTGTTGGTTTATAAGATAATATCGCCACACTCAGCTTCTAGCAGCCTCTGTATACTCATTGGCTGAAAATGTAAGACGTGAAGAACAAGAAAAATAAAAACCAGTGCCAAGGCTATAACAATAAGCATTTTAACATACCTTGACCTATAAGGACAGCACGCCGTTGCCCTGCTGTGGCTTTGAGCAGAGTATTAAGATCATAAGATGTGTAAGGTCCATCAGTCAACCTCCCAGGTCTGATATGAATTAAAATGTGGAATGAGGAGGGTTAACAGCTTAATGGCACATAATCCAAATTTATGTGTTCCATTTATTTGGTTACCTATCAGCAAAGATAAGAATTACGTGCAACTTTCATCTTACCTGATAATAGTGAACGGAATTCCGGAACTCTGAAGAAAATCCTCTGCCATCTTCTTATATTTGAGGACACCAAATAGGTTCATAACGCTACCCCACAAAGTAGCATACTAGTAAATGTGTGAGACAAACAATTAACAAGTCTTTTAGATGATAAAGTGCAACTATGATGGAAGATGACAACATGAAATTAATTCATAATAGGGTAATTGGGGTAATTTAGGATGAATTAGGAATTATCAAAGAAGAAATTCGAGCAAAGAGACATTTTATCTCCTATTATTCTAGAAGGATTAAATAACATAGTTACCTTGATATTTACTATAAACTGTAAATCAATATCTAAGATATATTGAGAATTTTTTATTTTCTTTTTCACCCTTCTTCTGCATTGAATTAGCCAACTTTGGTCTTCTGGTGCCATTGTTATGCCTGGAATTTTGCGTTTACCTCTGTGCGAAAGACAACATAATTTACAGATTTTCTCCTCTATTCCCTACCTTCAAGGGAACCATTGATTCCAGCCATGAATTCCATTAGCTCACCCAAGTTTGACTCTATATTTCCAAGTCTCTCCAATCTCGTTTCTAACATCTCAACCCCAGGTTCACCATTCACCTAGGAATGTATTACTTTGATAACATGTTATGAGCCCAGTATTTCCAGTTACAGTTCAAAATAGACACAAAAACAGTATAAAAAAGATTGGAACTTCCCACGTAAATAAATTATGCCTGCCTCTACCCCAATTTATCTCAGACTACCTAGCCAAGTTCTTTTAGAACCTTGTGTATAGAGAACTTCATGTGTCCCTCATTCACCATTATAATTCCCATGCATTTATGAACTCATTTGGTCAAACCTTGCACTCAATTTCCAGTTGAAGCTTCATATTCTTTTCCTTGCCTACCTCATGTAAATTAGGGCTCTATTATTCTGCCTCAACTTCTGGTAAAGCCCTTTAAAAAGAATGATCAAATAAAGGATACACAAAAGACATCCTTTCTATTGTTTTGGTGAAAACCAAAGGCATTCTTTAAAAAGCACCAATTTATAGCCTTCAAAGCAGCACCAGTTCTTCAGGCAACCTATCAGTCCCCATGGAATTCATCCTTTTTTGATCTATGCTTGCTAAAACTGGGAAAAAGAAGATACAAGTGGGGTACCTCTTAGTCTAGACAATGACGAGGGGGTGCTTTCTTAGGCCAAAGGCACTGTGGCAAAGGAAGCCAATTAGTGCCTTGAACTAGCAACTCTGATCAAACTGTATTTTGATTTAGAAGGTTCAAGAACACTTTAATTTCAGACAGAACAGTCATATTTTCATGACATTTTTTAATCACCAATAAAGGCCAGTTACTGTCCGTTGTAGAAGAATAATTAGGAATGAGAGAGAAAAAGGGAGAAAGAGAGAATGAGGGAGAAAGACAGGAAAACTAAGAGGAAGAGGGGAACAGAGGATAAAGAGAGAAGAACTAGAGAAGGGTCGAGAGAAGCCAGAACAGGGGGCAAGATTTCATTCACATCATAATCTGATTGAATACAATTGATAGGGGCATCTTATTTATAGGCTTAAGTCAAGTATCTAACAGCTATGCTAATCCCTAATAATTTTACTTAACTTTTACATTTAATTATTGTGGAGATTTAAAGGATTGGAATTAGAAGGAAAAAACCTCAAAATATTATTAATCCTTGAATGAATGAGAATATAAATAGGCCTTTATATAGGCAAAAATATAAACTAATAGGCTAAACCTAAAATCTATCATAATCCTAATATCTCAGATTTATTCTTCTAAGATATAATAATTTAATATTCAAATCTGATCCTAAATAATATCTAAAACTTAATTTTAGATAATTAATTAAATAACTAACAAAGCATAATATTAATTAATTAATAATTAATTATATACTAGTGCATCTCAAGACTCCCCCTTAAGCTGGGAGGCAACTTGGATGTGAGTAACATCATTATAGAAGAACCAAAACTTTGAATCCTTAAACCAGTAGTGACCACTGAACTGAATTTGATTGGATCTTAAATTTAGATCATGGTAAGAGCAACATGCTCATACAATCATGATAACCCACTTGAGTTTACACATTAATCTAATCTCACTTGAGGAAGATGAACTAATCCTATAACCTATGAGATTTTGTGAGAAAAAACCCAAATTATCCTCTTCTATCATAAAACAATTTGCTCATACAATCATGGTAACCCACTTGGGTTTACACACTAGTCTAACCTCACTTGAGGTAGATGAACTAATCCCATAACCTATGAGATTTTGTGGAAAGAGACCCAAGTTACCTTCTTCCATCGTAACCTACTTAGGTTTACACACTAATCTAACCTCACTTGAGGTAGATGAACTAATTCCATAACCTATGAGATTTTGTGGAAAGAGACCCAAATTATCCTCCTCCATCATATGTAACTAATCTTCACTTGAAAGCGTGCATTTTCTTTAGGCTTGACCTTTTTCTTTTTTTTTCTTCTTCGTCATCAAGATCTTAACTAAGATTTAATATTCTTACTCTAATACCATGTGGAGATTTGAAGGATTGAAAGGTCTTTATATGAGAATATAAATAGGTCTTTATATAAGCAAAAATATAAACTAATAGGCTAAATTTAGAATCTATCATAATCCTAATATCTCAGATTTATTCTTCTAAGATATGATAATTTAATATTCAAATCTGATCCTAAATAATATTCAAAACTTAATTTTAGATAATTAATTAAATAACTAACAAAACATAATATTAATTAATAATTAATTATAAACTACTGCATCTCAACAATTATTATTATGCAACAGTGTCATAAAGAGATTGAAACCAATATGCCCTGATATAAGTAATTTGTGTCCCTAAAAGTAAAGATGAGAAATGTAAGCAAATCCATGATTTCTAACAAGAAGTAAAGCATAACAGTACTCACTAATGTTTGTGTATAATTCAAGTTTAATCAAGGAAGTTGACTATTAAAAGTAAAATCATTAAATACTCACTATTTAACTGTTTCCCTCAATAGGAAAACATTTCAATTTTAATACTAGTAGATAGTTTATGGACAAACTTCTGCTGCTTCATAAATACACATTTTCTTATTGCAAGGCTGAGAACGGAAAGCTTTAATGTTGAGATACAACTATAATCCAGCAAGAAGAATTTTACTGTGGAGGCAATAACAGAATCGTGAATGATTGTGATAACAAAGGTGAAGTCAATTACTGGAATCACTATAAGGGCCCCAATTTGAAATACCAGAAACATGGTTATGATTTTCTAGGGAGCCAACTGATGATAACAGAGAATTGACAGATATATTATTAAATTCAAAGCTAATCATTAAGTATTATTACCTCCACGGTAATTCATTGAACTTAGTCACGCCAATTGATGACACGAGAACAACTCTCTTCACTGAGGAGGGCAATGCAGATACCAGATTCCTTACTCCATCCCAATCTTCAGATAAAAAAGAATAAAAATGCATTAATATAATAATAAACTGTCCTGTGTATGCACAAAAATTTGGATGAATGGAAGCATTAATATTTTTAAATTTCCAGTGCTTGACTCTGTCTAATTAATTTTCCTTTTCATTTGATTATGATTCCAAGTGTTGTAATTTAATAATAACAAGATTCTAACCAACTCTTTCTGGAGTATTATCTCCATCCCACCGCTTTGAAGGAAAAGCTGTTGTTCCTGTGCAGCAAATCACATGTGTGACTCCCTAAAATTCAAGTAAGTACCCCAAAAATAAAATCAATGTAATAATTCTATTACATTGCTTTTGAAGAATGATTTTACACATGAAAATTAAACAAATACAAGGAAAATGAAGTATTTGCATTGGACAGCGTACCTCAAATATGGATAGATCCAAATCCTCTTGCTTCCTAGTGTCTCCTTTGAATACCTATCTTGTTCAAAAGTTCTCTATAACTTAACAATCTTGAGAAGGAATGCAATCAAGTTTAAGAGACAAAGCTTTTTTTCACTTGAAGGACGTTCAAAAAATGACATCTATATTTTGATTGCTCAGTTAAGATGAGATAAAATACCAGCATTGTCTCCTCATCTTGTTCACCAAATAACGATTTGGCTTTCTCAGGATCCCTTAATAGCAAGCGTGACTTAACATTTCGCTTAAGCAGCGATGCTACCACCAACTGCCCTGCGAAGTAAGCCAACTACATCACAAACCTCCAAGCTAACATCAAATATGCATTGAACCAGGCATTTCCACATTCTATAGCACTAATCTGAGAACAAAGTTTAATACATGTTACATGTAAAAAATGTCGTTATTATTATTAGTAGTAGTTTGTATGTTTTTGTGTCAATGGCAGTCATATGTAATCAGAAGCTGCGCACTAGTTGTTAGTTGACAGCTATTAATAGATCCATTATGAAACATAACTGTATGTAGCAGAATATTAGAACACTCTAAACTATAAACTAGAAGATTCTTGAGAAGGTGCTGATGAATACTAGAGGAAATTTTGCTGTCTGGAGCCTTGCATCAATATATCTCTAGAATGCTATACAAATCTCAAAACTAGGCTGAGCTGCTAGAACAAACATATACATAAGCTAAATTTTAATTTTTTTTTTCTAGGCCAAGAACAAATCATTAACTTATATATTTACCAATTCAAGAGACATCAACGTGTACCATGAGTACCAACTTTATAGTAGTTTAATCTAGAATGACAAGTGAAACAGTAACATTAGAGAAAAGATAAAGGGCAATTTACCAACACCTCCGGTGCCACCAACAACGAGAACCAATTTGGAAGATGAAGAGGGGCTTGGGGTTGAATCGGAACTTGGGGTTTCAATAGTTTGTTCCTTGATAGTGTTCTTGGCTCCTTCTCTGGAGGATGAAACTGCTTTTGCAGAAACATACTTACTAGAATGAGAAATTGATACAGACGGAAAAGAAAGCACAGGAATTCGCTGTCGTGGTTGAGCAAAATTTTGAAGCGAAGAAAAATAATGAATATGGGCAAACGGTAATGCTGAAGCCATGAGCACACACACACGAGTACGGGTAGACCCTCGAACGGAGCCAGAAAAAGCCTTTTATTTCGCTGGGACTCGATTCTTCGTCTGGCCCCACAGAAACACGTGGATCACAAAATTCCCTATTTTTTATTTTACAAGAAATTAAATATTACTATCATATCTCTTTTTCTGAAATTATTCGCATCATGTAAGGAAAAACAGAAACAATCTCGGATTTTTTTTTTAAATGTAAGCAATGGGTATCCTACTACTAATCTCTTCTTATCATAGATTTTTTTAAAAAACTTAAATACAGACAACGAGACTCTCTTTATACATACTACTAATAATCGAATCTCTAATTAAATACTTAAAATACTTAATTAAGTACTAATTGTATTAGGTGTCATGGTTAACAATATCAAGTTCTACTTGTGTTTGGCAAAGATTTGGATTGAATTGACAATTTTTAATCTATTATAAATATTATATAAATATGTGGATATCCATAATATATAACTATTAGGATTTTTTTTCTTTTAATATCGTAAACATATAACCTCCACAATCAATGACTCGAGACAAAAATTTTATTGTTAATGACATTACATTCATTTAGGTTTAACATTTAATTGTCTGGCCATATAAATAAAAGCATGCACAATATATTTGTATAAGAGAATATGCTAATAAATAAAGAATACTTCCTTGCCTCCCTTCTTAATCTCTTATATCGTTATTTTTTCTATTTTTTAACTTCTTCATTTTGTCTCATTTTTATAATATAACTTAATTTTTCTAAATTTAACGTCTCAAACTTTTTATTTTCTAATGCCAATAATTACTTAAAGTTTTTTTGCTAATGCTTTTTATTTTGTATATTGATATTACTCATTTGATCCTAAATATAGAATATATTTAACTAATTTGATTAGATTAAAGAAGTTAGTTATTATAACATATTTTTTTAAAATATCCTAATTATCTTTTTTAACTGCATTCATCTTTCTCTTAGTTGATTATTGTTGAGAGAGTATTAATATAGGTAATTTAGGAATAAATTGATAAATTTGAGAAATATATCTTATATTTAGGATTAAGATCAACTTATTAATTAAATCCTATGTTTAGAACTAAAAGAGTATAAAATATTGAAAACCATGGCACATAGCCCCTTCATGGTCCCAATTTTCACAACTAGGACATATATGGATTTAGGGAAAACCTTTCTTTAACTATAAGAATGGAGAAATACTTAACTGGAAGAATGGAGAAATATTTACATACTCTCAACATTAGCTAATCTAAATTTTAATCAATAAAAATATTCCAACTAAAATAATTTAATCTAAATATTAGCATAATTATTTCCATTAATTTATTATTTTCGAAAAATAAAAATGCCCATGTTGGTTTCCATTTAAGAGTCTATTTAGAGAAGGGAGTTGAGGGATTTTAATGAATGGGAAAAAAATAGGAGGGGTGAGTTATTTTAATATTATATTGATTGAATTGACCAAAAGATAAAAGAAGGAAAGGATTTTAATATTATTTTATTTAGTTTGGAAGAGAAAATATTTTTATATGGACAATTTTATCTTTATTTTATTAAATGTTTTTAAATTTGGTGGAATTTTTAATAAAATAAATGATATTTAATATATAAAATTATAATTATCAAAATATTTAGATTCTTTTTAATTTTATCAAGAAACTATGTAAATCTCCTATGTATTTTTTTTAGATATACTCAAGGATATTCCTACTATTTCTAGGTTTAGAGGGCATAAATTATGTAAATATCTGATGTATTTGTAAATATACATTTTTATTATATATATTTATATTCATGTAAGTAGATAAAAGTTAACTTAAAAAATAGAAAATAAGCAGTTGAAGAAGAAAGAGCGGAAAATCCCTCCAACCAAACACACCCTTTGAGTAGTGCCATCTGCCTGATTTTCATTGCTTCTCCTAGGGGTGTTCATGGGCAGGGCTGGGCAGGGCAACCCCCCTGCCCGGTGCCCTGCCCGAAAAATCTATGGGCTGCATTTTGCAGCCCGGTGCCCAGCCCTACCCGGTAAAAGCCCTAACTATTTTGGGCAGGGCATGGGCGGGCTGGGCATGGGCGGGCTGGGCATGCCCGAATTGTGATATCTTGCTCATATTGTGAAAAAAAATCTGTAATTATAAAATTATAAAATAATACTATATTTATATCTTCAAGAGTTAAATAATATCTATAATTTATTAAGAATAAAGTAACAAAAAGATAGTAATTAAAATCTTGAAATATATTATATATATAAAAAAAATTTGACATCTATATCAAAGTCGGATATCTGTAGAGATATTACAACACTAATAATTAAATGTTTGGTAAGTAAAGTATGAAAGTAATTTTAGTATTTACGTAAATATAATATTTATATTCAAAATTTAAAAAATGAGTAGAGAGAGTTGTGAAAAGTATAAAATTATAAATTAAAAAAATTAAAAAAAAAAAATTTATAAGAAAAATAAAAAAATATATATATGTATGTATATATATATAGGGCCGGGCCAAATGGGCAGGGCGACATACCTTGCCCGATGCCCTGCCCTGCCCGACATTTGGCCCGGCCCTACCCTGCCCAAATGTATTTTGGGCAATATTTTTTGGGCCGGGCTGGGCAATTTTTTCCCGGGCTCGGGCGGGCGGATCGGGCCACGGGCATAATGAACACCCCTAGCTTCTCCTATCTTCAAGCAATACCCACGGTGAGAACGATGAGCAGGAGAGGATACACACAACTGGAGACAAAGGAAGAATAGAGGCAATGAACAGAGGGCGACAATGCAAGAACAGAGACGATGAAAGAACAGCGACAATAGGGCAGAAAGAGGAATGGAGTTGTTGGCCAGATACAACGAAAGAAGGGTCTGGACTGGAATGGGTGAGGTAGGTGTTTTTTTTAAAAAAAAAAAACTTGATATGGGTATTTCTGGAATACTACAAAATGAATGAGGGCGAATTGGTCCGAAAATTTAGCCCCTTCCAAAAATCCTCCAGTTTGAGGGACCAAAAGGAAGGGAGGGGAGAATAGATTTGGGGTCCTCAACCCTCCCCTAACCTCCAAAATTTGCCAACCAAATGATGGGAGGGGAGCATTTTCCCATTCTCCCCTTCCAACCAAACAGCCCGTTACTGTCCCATCTTTTCTTTTTCTCAATTCCTCTCCCTTGTCTCTTCACTCCCTCCCTCCCACACTTTGTATCCCTATTTTCTTCTCAGATGCAGGTGACAGCAGCGGCATCCCCCACCATCTCATTTCTTTCTATTTTTCTCAATTGTTAATTTATTTATTTTCGCAAGAGCTTTATAGCTCAATGGCAACCCATAAAACACGTAATGAGTTCTATACTTTTTGATAATAAAGGGGTATGTGTGGTCCCTTCTCTACGGGGAAGGAGGGCTTTGAATTATCTCAATAAATAAAACTTGTTTATTTTATTTTTTTTGGGGTTGGCATGTGCCAGCATATACAGGAGTATATGCCGCAGGTGAAAAATGATGGGTTTTGTGGATGAGTATAGGATGAGGAGTTGTGACCTTGTCTCTGATTTAAGATTTGGTTTGTTTGACTTCGATGATTTCATTTATGTCTTTTCCTTGTGTAATGTCCTATTTAAAAGTTAAATTGAGTAAAAAAAATTTCTTCTATCTATAAGTTATAGTATTAAATTTTTATATAGATATATAATTTATCTTTTATTTATTATTGTGTTAAATTTTATTCTAATAGAGTATAATGTATATTAAATATAGATAAAATTAAAAATTTATGTAATTTTAAAATAGTTACTAAAATTTAAAGGTTTTTTTTATCTGTATAAAATATATTAAAAATAATTTATAAATAAGACTAGGGAATAGATAATTTATTTGTTTTGTGTGAGTTTTTGTGTGTTAGCTTGTATTAAGTTTTTTTAGGGTTTAATTTGCTTGCACTATTGGTGTATATACTTTTTTTTTTTAATTGCCCACCCGATTTACTGGAGTTTTGCCCCGATTACATCTGGATCCGACCCGCGTCGCGCACCTGGCTATGGTAGGTGAGTCTCCCAACGGAAATTTTCTGCATACGCCAAAACTCGAACTCGAGACTTCGTTTAAGCGATACCGAGTTACTTACTACTCGGACTAACTCCTGTTAGTATATACTTTGGTTTTTGATATTAATATTATGGACTTATTTATCAAAAAAAATATTATGGACTTATGTTTGGCCCAAAGAATAACACCAGCGATAATACCACCACCAATCCAGAAGAACAAGAAACTGCCATTGAAAAAAATAATATTTTTTTAATATTCTTTACATTTTAAAATGATTAATCTCTAGCTCTTTATCGGCCGAAAGCTACCATTTGAAATTTAATTTCCACCATTGCCAATAAACCTTAAAACAATTCAATGTGAATTATCCACTTAGAAATGACGAGATAGATATCAACCACACAATTCACCTCTATATATATATAAAAGGAGACAACGTTCTATCACTATCATCAATTATCAAAATGTGATATGATTTTTAAATAAAAAGTGAAGATTATAAAATAAAAAGGTGAATGCATATGTGTATAGCAACATGAGATTAGCTTGTTAAAAAAACATCATGAGATTAAGAATAAGAACTTTGATTTTTTTTTTCAAAAATAAATATTTAGTCCTATTTATATGATTATACCTATTAGTCCTTAATGCAATTTTCTTACAAATTTAATGAAATATTTGCGATTCATTTCATAAAATGCTTTTTTTTTTAATTTTAGCGTAAATAATGACTTTTTCATCCCCTCTCTTTTTTATGAGATTTTTGTTTTTATTTTCATTTCCTTTTCTCCTAATGAACTGTACTGATCAAAGACAAATTTTAAATTTTAATATTTAAATAATTTTTTTAATAGTATGAAAGTATCCATGATTAAAAAAAAGATTGGAAGAGCATGATATATGTATGTTCTATTATAACTACCTTAGTTAATAATACCTAATAAAAGAATTGTTTTTTAATTTTCTTTTTTTGCCAAATATAGAAATCCTCTTAGTTGAAACAATTCTATTTGAGGCATGATGCCTCTTTTTTTAATTTAAATGAGGATAAATTAATTGACAATATTTTATGTTATATGCTACAACAGAACCTTTAGAACAAAACTTTTAGAATGATAACTAACAAAGAGTTTACTTAGTAGTATAAAATTTTACTATATTTATTTAAATCTTGAGTTCGATTCTTAAAAAAAAAGTTTATGTTGAGAGGAGTAGTCATAAGTTTTGAATTTAAATATTTAATAATATGATTTAGTAAATAATATTAAAAAAATAAAAACTTTAGGATGGCCCATTTGACATAAGGACGGTGTTAGAAATAGGTAGGAGAATGACTTAGCGCATTGAAAAGCCTCTTAATGCGCTTATAGACCCACCCCTTCCTCACATGTTTTTTTCAATTGAAAATAAATTATCAAGGTGTCATCCGCGGTCATTATAATTGAACTTTAATACCCACCATTGCCAAAGATATCAACTTTTTTTTAAAAAAAAAAAAGAGGACGGTACCTCCCAAGTTTATTAGCAAAGATATCAACTTTAGAACAATGAAACGTGGGCTTATCCACTTTGGAATGGCCGTAAAACAACTCAACAATATAAAAGGGGGGCACTTATTAGTTACTAGCACTATTTTAATTATCAGGTATTCGAGGAAGTATCATAACTTCTAGGTACTTAAATTTATACTTGAGGATAATAGACGGTTCGCCCTGACCAATATTAGTATCGTCTAAAAGGAAGAGAGATTTCGCCCTACCCTTAAATCGTGGGTAAGTCTAACTACTTTCTAAAAATTTATTTATAAAAAAAATCCGAGAACTCTTTAATAGGATTGAGTCTAGTAAAATATATTAGTCACTGAAAATATAACAAACTAAATTTTGAATCCCTCTTAAAAAATTATCTATATTTAATGCTTGACAGCACCTTGAAAAATATTATCTCTAATAAGAGGGAACTTGTGTTGCTATGCATATAAAAAAAGGTTACTACTATTGCTGGTGTTTACAGTTTGATCTAATTTTAATCTTAATCTTTATAGTTTCAAATCATAGTATTTGGTCCCTATAGTATTATGAGGATTTTGTTTGAGTTTAACAACTTTAAATTTTAGTTAACACTATTAAATATAGGGATCAAAACAAAAAATCGTTAAAATTATCATTCGATTCCTATACTTTTAATGAGTTTTGGTTTTGATTTCTATACTTAACGGTATTAACTAAGATTAAAGTCTTTATAAAATTATAGGAACTAAAAATTATGATTTAAAATTATAGAAATCAAAACTAAAATTCGATCAAATTGTAACGATTAATAAATATATTAACCCAACAAAAAAAAATCTAATCAAAATCTCAAATAAAAGTAGAGATTTAACTGGAAAAAAAAAGTGAAGGCATGCGCATTTTGCAACTTGTGTATAGCAGCAACTTGTGTAGAAATGGGGGCTTAGGATTCCTGTCATGGCATTAAGACTGTGTTAATAGCTAATGGGGTAATAGTCTTGGGCCAACCAACAAGCCTCTTGATTTTGATTATTTTTCTAGAAGATAAACATTAACAGTACCCATTACTCTTATTCGTGAGTTTAGTTAGTGAAGGGGTGAAATATATGATCATTTAGAGCGTATTCGATCTTTGGGGAGTACCATTTTGTTGTGGTTCCAGTCGCGATGTTTGGGGATGCATCCTAACTCTTGGGTGCCTAGGTTTACAGCTGAGGGTAATAGACAGCTCGCCCTACTTGACATTGGTATCATCTAAGAGGAAGAGAGACTTCGCCATACTCTTGGATCGTGGGTAAACCCAACCCCTTTCCAAAAATTCTTGTACAAAAAAAAAATTAAATAAACATGAACAGTTTAAGATTATAAATAATCTATCGTCCATGGGTTAAGTAGCGAATGGTGAGATATACGCCTATTTAGAGCGTATTTGATCCCTGCGAAGTATCACTTTATTATAGTTCTAGTCGCGGCGTTTAAAAAGTATGATAGCTCTTGGGTGTCTAAGTTTATATGTGAGGGTAATTGATAACTCGTCTTGCCCAATATTAGTATCACCTATGAGAAGGAAGATTTTACGCTACCCTTAAATCGTGGGTGAACATAATACTATTTCAAAAAAATTTGTACCAAAAAAAAAATTATAAACCCTATCAAACTTATTATACCACTAGGAATATAGACTATTAACACAAGCCTCTTTATGCTCTTACGCATATACACTCATAAATAAGCCTCTTCATGCTCTTATGCATTATTGCATATGCTTCTTTATCACATGGTCTTTCAATTGAGTTTCTTTCTCACAAGTCCTATGCTTATTAACAATCACTTTGTACCGCTATCATCAATTATCATATTGTAATATTTTTTCTGATAATAAATATAAGAGTTAGTTAAAAAATTTTATAATTATAAATATAAAATATTAATCATTTATCTCCTAAATTTTTTATATTTTTTAAATTATCTCTATTAATAATATATATTAAAAAATAATTTCACTCAATACTGAGAGTTTTTTATTTAAATATTTTAATGAGTATTTTAATAAAACTTAAGCAAATTTTTTTATAAATAATTAATTTACCTAATTTTTAAATTTCTGTGGATTAAAAAATGAAGGCACATGTGTTTAGCAGCTTGTGTGCCAAGCAAGGTATGAAATTAAGAATTCTGAAATTTTTATTTAGAAATAAATATTTGGCATTTATATAAGATGATATGAATTGGTGCTAAGTAATAAGGCTAGGCCTACTCTTTTTTCTTTTTATTTTTATTTATAAGAAGAGAATTTATTCAATATAAAGATAAAATAATACGTATAAAGCTATCAACTGATTCATAGTCAGAACTAAAGATCAAATAAAGGATAAAAGAGGAAGCCATCACTAAGTAGCCATGCAGGCCTACTCTTTCAGCCCCAACATCGGGGGATACATCCGCGCGTGACATACACATGGGCGTGGTAACGTGGCACATGAAACCATGTGATGTTTAGATTTTGTGCCAAAGCATCTCCCACTCCCCAATATCACTCTTAAAAATTTGAGTTTATGTAAATTTTCATTATGTCTTTTCCTTATTTTTATTCTCGCAACCTGAAATATGTTTGATTTATCTTATTAAATTCATATATTTCAACACTAAAATATAAAAATTGCAGATTATATAAAATTACAAATATAACTTTTAAATTTTTGGCAATTTTTTTTTTAAATATGTTATATAGATTTTGTATTTTATATAAACAAATTCATTCTTATTCTTATAATTTATCTCAATTTTAAATTAGGTTAATATAGTTTATTTTATTTAAATCAAGCCTTTATATGTTATAGACATGAATGTAAAACTCTTAATTTTAAGTTTGGATGATATATAATTGCGTTATTTTTTACTATATTAAATTTTTAAAATTATCTACTTTATTTTTTATTTTGAAAAATTGTATTTTTACTCATTTATTTAGTTTCAGAATATAATAACATAAATATATATATACCAAATAATTGATTATATTAATTTTACTATGAGTTTTCTATTGTGGAATTTAATTTGATTTTCAATAGGGAAAAAGACAAGAAATAACCATAAAAATTTGGAAATGACAATTTGGATATTTGAATATCTAAAAAGATAAATTGGACAGTAGGCCCAATCTATCATTTATAAATTTGGGTAAAAATATCAAATGAACCTTGGAAGCATTTGAAGAACAAGCTGGAGAAGAAAACTCAGAACAGAATGAAACGAGAGAAAAAGTGGGAGAATGAAGCGGGATATTGGGTTCCAACTGTCATCGAACATTGCTCTGAAAATAGAATTTCGGCCTGCATTAGCAAGGGTATTAGCTGTCGTTTCAAATACTCTGCCACTAAAGTTGAATTTCACCATGTCCGAATAAATTCCTATGATTGAGTTTGCTGAAGAAAACAAACAAAGCTAGAACAAAAAAGAAGCAATCGAATTGGAATTGTCAGAAAACAAATTCCTAAAGAACAGAAGATGTGAAGGAATGATTGATTCTAGAAAAATAGCAAAAAAGATGTGGGAAAGTTGGATTAAAGCAAACTAGTGGAAGAAACAAGTAATATAAAATGAATTAGGAAGGGGATCAAAATCTGGAGAATGAAGGAAGGTTTTTAAATTTGAGAGATTTGGTGAAGAGGGGAGAGAGAATTTTAATTGTAAACGTGATTGTAGGAGTTGTAAATACTATTAGACGAGTTGCAAATGTTATTATAAGAGTTACAAATCTCATTAGCAATATGTTACAATTTCAGTTATAAATATCATTGTTGAAGTTGCAAATCCTATTGTGGAAGTTGCAAATCCTATTATAAGATTTATAAATCCTATTAGCAATAGGTTACAATTTTAATTATAAATATCATTGCAGGAGTTACAAATCCCATTAGTAATAGGTTACAATTCCAGTTGTAAATATCATTGCAAGAGTTGTAAATCCCATTGTTCAAGTTATAAATCCTATTAGACGAGTTACAAATGCCATTACAGAAGTTACAAATCCTATTAGTAATAGGTTACAATTTCAGTTATAAATGCCATTGTAGGAGTTGCAAATCTCATTGTTCAAGATGCAAATCTCATTAGACGAGTTGTAAATATCATTACAGGAGTTATAAATCCCATTAGCAATATGTTATAATTTCAGTTGTAAATATCATTGTTAAAGTTATAAATCCTATTGTTAAAGCTACAAATCCCATTACAGAAGTTGTAAATCCCATTAGCAAAATATGGTTTCAGTCAAGTATTTTTGTGAATGTTCTTCTCGAATTAACTTTATATCAAATAGAAGACCTGCAGAATATACTACATACAATATTTACTTATCAACAAGCAACTGCTGAAGCTTCAACATAATTGCTGAGCATTCATCTTAAACTCACAAACACACCAATTATATAACTATCAAAGAAACTTACCTGAATTCAGAAATGTACTTCCAATCCTAATATACCATATCTTTATTAACATATATATAACAATATCTCTGTACAATACAAATAACATAAACTTCAATAGGCCTTCTTTTGATGTAACCAAACAAAAATTTAGATAGTTTATAAATTAAATTTAATAGATCAAACAATAAAAGTCTGGTTAAAAAAAACTATATGAACCTATATAAAATTGAGGTAAATTTATAGGATTTACGGATTAATTTTCTCTTATATATATAATATTTTTAAAATATATAGATGTCTTTTTTATAATAACTATTTATTTGTTCTGATTTCTAATGTTTTAACTATAATTTATAGTACATTCATAAAAATAATTTTAACAAGCATTTATATAGTTTACTCTCAATTTAATTATTGTACCCTTGTGAGACTTTTTACAATACACTGGAGGAATAAATGACATCTTTTCATCATATGATATTAATAATATTTATATAGTTTTCTATATTTTTTGAATAAAATTATTTTTAATAAAAAGATATGTGCTTATAAAAAAATCATAGTAATTAACAATGAAGTTCACATCAATATATATATATATATATATATATATATATATATATATAACTTGTAGGTTACAAAAAGTTAAAAAGTGTTATTTTTTAATAGGAAAGTCCAATGCATCAAAAGATAGAAACAACTGACAAATGAAAACACGTGTAATTACAAAAAAACAAATTTTACCTATATATGCTTACTAGCTAGCACATGGGGAAAATACTTTTTTCCGCCGAAAGTACATTTTTTCTCTCTATTCAATTCCGTCCACTAATGTAAATAAACATCCAGTTCCCTAGGACAAATCAATATTTTGGAAAAATATTTATTTAAAAACTTACAGTCTTAAAAATATCCTTTTTTATTAAAAAATAAATTTATATTATTAACACTTTCTTAAAAAAATGACTAAAAAGTAAGGAAACTTAAATTGAGAGTTTGGGACTCTAATATTTATAAATAGCATAAAGATACGAGTACATGTTATGATATTAAGAAGTTATGAACTAAAATAATTTTTTTAATAGATTATAAAAAATAAATAAATAAATAAATTATATATGTTTATTAATTTATCTAAATTATTTAATAAAATTTATAAAATTATAATGATTTTTGAACATTAACCAAATAATGTGCCGACCCCACCAAAATGCACCGGCCATATCTCAAACCAAGCAGGCAATGCCTACTTCCTACTTCGTCATGGAGCTATCACCTTCCTCCATAAACAAACCTCAAAATCACATCCAAACAAGTAAACATCCGCTTCATCTTCAACAATAATTATTACTACTTTATAATAATTAAACAAATCCACAGCAAAATAGTAATTCAAAGAGTTTTTGATGTAACACCGATTTCCCACCACCAACTTTGCTTTGCCTCTCATGCTCTCATGATTCCTTCTCATGAAGAACAAAACTTGTCCCCCTTTACTCTTCCCTTATACCCACCACCTACTTTCTGCTCTCTCTCTCCCTCCCTCCCTCCCTCCCTCAATCCCCTTCTGATTCAATCCAAAAACACAGTTTAAGAGCTGATGATTGATTTCAGACCATGGGTTCTTCTTTTCTGAACACTCCATATAAGCCATGGACGCCTGCAGATTCTGTTCTTCGAGATTGTTCTCAAGGAATCTGCAGCTTCTATTGCCCTCAATGGTGCTCCGTCGTCTACCCTCCTCCTCCTTTACCTTCTCTCACAGCCATCGGAGTCGCCGCCTCTGCTACTGCCGGTGACGATGACTCTTCTTCATTCCGGCCATCTCCCCTCATAGTGGCTCTCATCGGCATCTTAGGAAGTGTTTTCGTCTTAATCACTTACTACACTATCATCTCTCGATTCTGCACAAGACGCACCCGAATCCACCAAAACGACACCAACCAAGGGCTAAACGACAATAACGAGTCGGCGATTCAAGGCTCGTCTTCTTCCGCTAATACCGGCGGCGGCGGCTTAGACGACACCGTCATCAGATCTATCCCAGTCTGTAAGTACAAGAAAGGAGATGGATTAGTCGAAGGTACGAATTGCTCTGTATGTCTCAGCGAATTCCAAGATTGCGAGAGCTTGAGATTGTTACCTAAATGCAACCACGCGTTTCATCTTCCTTGTATCGATACATGGTTGAGATCGCATTCGAGTTGTCCTCTATGCAGATCCAATATCGTCGAATCCAACACTTGTTCTTCTTCTTCTTCTTCTGGTAATTTACCGAATCAAAGAGAGAATTCTCAGTTGCAGGAAGCTTCGCGAACACAGAGCATACATGTGTCTGCGTTGGAATACCAGTATAGGAACGAAACAGTAATAGTGATTCAGGGTTCAGAACAGGAAATTCAGGTCGGTTTTGCAGGGAATTTGGAGGAGAGGAATGGGAGTGAATCGAATCGTCAAGGAAGATTGTTGTTGGTTGCTGATATATTGAGGAGTAGTGAAGATGAGGATGAAGAAATCGAGATTGGATCGTCGAAGGAAAATCGAGATTTGATTCATTTTCCTGGAAAATTTGTGTACACGGAGACTCAAACTTGAAGATTTGTCGATTCCTTAATAAAATGGTAACATCTTTTAGATTCTTACTTAACAACATCATCATTCTTACGAATTGTGATGCTCTAATCCTGACTACAAGCATGAATTCCATGTTTATCAGAAACATTTTATTGCCAGAAATTTGCATCCTCTTCTTCTTCTTCTTCTTAACCCAACAATTTCATTCTCTTCTCAGAACTTTTAAATTTTGCATAAAATTAAAAAAAAATCGCTCCATTATTCATATATATATATATATATATATATTATAAATGGTGCATTCATAGTCAAATTCTTGCCCAACACTACCATCGTCGTGGAGAAACGCCAGTATTCAATGCATATTTGACAGAACTTTTTTATTCATAGAGATTTTCATTCGTTTTCCCTTTTCTTAGGTATTTGAAATTTCGCTATTGAGTATATATATATTGCATAATTTTTTTTTTGTTGAGTAATCTATAAATAATCTCTTAACATCCAAAATTTAATAAGAAACCCTGCTAAATTTTAATTTATTTTGCACATGCAATCTCTTTTAAATTTCGGATTATATATAAATAATGTTATGAACCTTCAGCTATGCAGATAATCTAGTTGGCAAGTCACGTTTAATTATAAAATAATAAATTAATTAATGATAAATAATAATCATTTGTGTAAATTTACTAAAAAAATTTAAATATAAAATCATGTGTAAGTTGACTTCTTTGTATGCATAATTTACAACGCAAACCACCAAATATTTATGGACGTAAAGATAAGGAGATAATAAGTTTTTTTAAAAAAAAAAAAAAAATTGGCCATGATAAAGATAATCAGGGAATCACCTCTGCTGCACTGCAAATTTCTATTTGTGAGTGTGTAGAAAAGCATAAATGAATATGTTTGTGTATAAGAAAAATATCTCATATTTAATATTTGATATATCAGTTTTTATATATTTGTATTAACTATGTTTAGAATTGTTATTAACAATTTGGATTAGCTTTTTATAAGTGATTTTACATAAATATATGAGAAGAATTTAATATAAAAATGCTTATAGTTTAAAAGTTTCTCAATCAGGCCAGTAGATTTCCTCAATTAAGACAGCATATGGGTAGGACTAGGTAGAAATTATCCCTGCCCAATGTCTAACCTAAAAAATAAATAGGTTACATTTTGGGGCATGGTGCTTGACCTTACCTAATGATTGCCCAAGAATTTTTGAGCTCCCCTGCCCATAATTTTACAACTTAAAATATTTTAAGAGAATAAATAAATATAAGTTTTATAAAAAAAAGTTAAAAAATGAGATGAGAGAACTGAAATATTTTAGACTATTTTATTCTAAGTTATAAAATTTTTAGACAATTTTAACCCTTCTCAAGTTATTAAAAAATATTTTAGATAATTTTATCCTAAATTATAAAAAAATATATCAATTATATACTTATTTTTAATCTACCAAACAAACTTTTAAAGCATATTTTTAACTTAATTTAATTTCTACTTCTACTTTTATAAAAAAACTCTTCCATCCTACTAAACTACCTTAATGCTTATTGCAAATAGACATAAGTTTGATCATCATAACTTTTATAAATAAAATTAATGCAAACGGTAAATAATAAGAAGAATTATCAACTTAACTCAATTTTTGTTAGATATTATAAACTTAGTCTTCTATGCATATATCTCTCTTTGTGATTAAAACTTGACAACAAAATCTCTTTAATTGAGTAACCAATATATGTATATTATATATATAAATAATACAATTATTTGTATGTTAAGGCTATTTTTTAGGGTTATTTGTATATTATATATTATATATTATATATAGACTAAATGAGTAAGGTAACATACCTTATCCAAAAATCCCCAATTATATTTTAGGGCTATTTTTTAGGCTCGGGCAAGGCATATTTTTACTAGGCTTGAGTGGATATTGTAGACATTTGAACATCATGAACACCTCTATCCTTATAATCAATTATAAGAGCCAAAATTATGGTTTTCTAATTTTTTTTTATCTAAATACTCATATTTTGATTAAAATCAATTGAGACCGTCAAACCAAATACTCTTTATTTTGATTAAAATCATTTTTGAGACCATCAATCATATTTTAAATAAATAATCTCTCCATGCTTTAAGTGCATTAGGATTAAGGTTGGGTAAAACATAGCTTATAAAATTCATTTATAAGCGTAATTGATTTAATGAAAAAAATATGTTGTTTTGATAAATTTTTAGAAAAATATAATTGAAATGCAAGTAATAATAACTTATGGGATAATATGATTTTTGGTTTACAATTGATTTTGGCATGTATAGGGGTGTTTGGCAGCTAATGAGATACATCTAGTTTTGAGTTTATAGTTGACTTTGGCATATATGTGCTTCCTCTGATCCATTTTATTAAACTTATTTAAAAAGTATTTTTAGTCATTTTTATAAGATATTTTCATAATTTCAATCAACATTAAATATTATTTTTATATATGTCTATATTGAATAATAATAGTAAAAAAATATAAATTAATATGATATTGAAATTTATTATCGTTATAATATTAAAATTATCTTAATTTTATAATATATTTAATATTTTTAATTATTTTTATTGATATATATAAATTAATTAAAAATATATTATAAAATAGACAAGAGAAAGTATATCTTGAAGTCGTTTTTTTGTTAATGTAAACAAATCATAACTTGCGGCTCCCAAAAAAGAATCATGATGATATTTTGGCTAAATTTTATATGTTGGGGCTGACGAAGGATTGATTAGAAAGTAGTTATTGCTCTGGTTATTTATTAACAATGTAATTATTGCAAAAGGAAAGTTCAACAAGAACTGATAATAATATTTTTTTAAGTAAATAAAAATTTAAATAAGTTTAATATTAATCTTCTTTAAAATTAGTGTATAATCTTAAGGTTCATAAAATGTTTATAAAAAATTTATAAAATGGGCTATTATAAATAATAATAATAATAAATATATTTAAATATGGTAAGTAGGCCCATCTTTTACAACAACCCCAAACCTAAAAAATCTAACTTTAAATAATTGTTGGTTGGTGGCCTATTTGTTAAATCCCAATTTGCAAATAAGTTAATTCACCATAATGACATCAAGTTCTAGCAAAGTGAGGGTTAGATTTAAAGAAAACGTAATACTTCCATTCTTAATTATAAGATCTAATTGATTTTTTAAGATAAATTTAAGAAACTAAATAAATCAATTAATTATGATTAAATTAAACCTCTTAAAATGAATTTATATTATATATTTTTTAATCTACTTAAATCAGTCAATTAACTCTTATATTAGTTATAAATAATTGATTTATTTTTTTTCTAAATCTATCTAAAAAAGTTAACTGGATCTTATAATTAAGATGATAGTAGTAGTATTTTAAGATAAATGAGTTTTAGGTTCGACCTTTTTAAACCCAAGCCTATTTAGGAGGTGTTCGGTTAGAAGGAAGTGGAAGGAAGGGAAGGAAAAGGAGGATTGAATGTTGCGTTGTTTGGTTTGATTGGAAGGAAAGGGAAGGAATGCATTTTTAATGATCATTTACTTGGTTAAAAGAGGTAAGGGGAGGAAATGATATGATTAATTTATTATTATACCCTTATTATTACCGACGAACTTGTGTATGGAAACTCAATTTTTTTATGAAACTCGAGTTGTGTAATAAGAAGAAAATAGAGTGATAGTAAAAACATCAATTGAATGTGTTTAAAGATGAGTTTTTCCATAAAACACTCGAGTTCTATAACAACTCGAGTTTCACGGTTATAAAACTCGAGTTTTTGAATGAAACTCGAGTTTTACAACGACTTTCATTGGTAAAACTCGAGTTCTTTTTACACAACTCGAGTTTTATCTATTCAACGACAATAATATATTACTTCAAAAACTCAAGTTCTTTAGCTAAAATCGAGTTTAACCAATTAAAAATGTTATCCAACTTGACTTTTTATTTAAAACTTGAGTCCTGTTCCCATGAAATTCGTGTTTTCCCAAAATAACTACTAAATAAACCAATGCAGAGTGGAGAAATACCCCCGGCTCCAATAAAACACACACACACCAAGATGTTTCCAGAATGAATATGCTTGCGTATCTATAGTAAGCATTAGATGCAATCTAACAACTCGAGATAGAGACACATTTCAATAGCATAAGGGAATAAATCCATTCCTTATATATGCCACAAGCAAGCAAATATCTTTATTGCAAGTGTGAGTTCTATTTTATCTTCTTCTTTTATGGGTGCAGGGCGTTGGTCCTGAATAACGCTAGAGAAATCAAATGGTCACTGTCCAGAGAACAAAGTACTCTTGAAATTCAACGACTGAGTGAGCAAATGACATGCATTTGAACTTAACTGAATCATCAGGTTATATAACAGGAAGAATATGGAACTTCTCTCTCTCTCTCTCTCTCTGATTGCATTTCATATATATATATATATATATATATATATATATATAGCGCCCACTAAACCCAAATCATATCTAACCTAAACTAGTTATATATATCAAAAGTACAACACAAGAATATTAAGTCTTCTGTGATGATATTCCCCAGAACATATATATATATATAGCAGATACAAATTTGCTTTTTCTGCTTGAGAATTTGCCCTTTTTCACTTTGGAGCCATATATCAAAGGCCTTCTAATTAATCACTGGCCTTTAACTTTTATGTGATTATTTGGGGGCAATATCAAAGGCCTTCCTGCAACTCCAATAGATTGAATTCCTTATATTGTTCAACTTATTCTGTTTATTGGGCCATTTTGAGTGGCCAAGCTGTTGAAACTCTGTGATCTTCTTGAGTACTCCCTTATGAGTTTAGAAAAGAAGGAATCTTCTCTTTCAATTAACTTCGATGGTGCATCGAACTCCGCGATTTTCCCTGTCAACATATCATCACACAAGTTGATTAATTATTATTTGACAGTAAATGATACAGAGTTCCTGTCACATTTTGGTAAAACTACATAAATCTCTCTTTGACTTTTCAAAATATACACACCCCCTACAATAAAAAAGGTAAATTACACATATTTCCCTTTAATTTTGTTAAAATTAGACAAATTTAAGTTTCTATTTTCAAATCATACACAATCCCCCCTTGAAATAACAGTAAATTGTAAACATTTCCTCTAGTTTTTGCTTCCCTTAAACATTTTGAAAACAGAAGAGAATTGTAAACATTTTGTAAACATATAATTTTAGGGTTAATATAAACTTTAGTCCCTCAAGTTTGTTCTCATTTTAATATTAACCTCTTAAGTTTCAAACTATAAGTTTTGGTCCCTCAAGGGATAAAATGTTCCAGGTGTTTATTAAATTATGGGAACTAATATTTTAGATGCAAAAAATTTTGAGAGACTAAAACTTACGGTTTAAAATTTGAAAGACCAAAGTTAGTATTAACCCGTAATTTTAATAAAACTAAGGGGTGAGTCTGTATAATTTACTGTATGTATTCAAAAGAAGTTAGTGTAGGTCCTGAAAATAAAAAGAAAATCCATGTAGTTTTAAGAAAACTCTGAGAAATATGTGTAACCTGCTCATAATTTTACTAAGTCTTATGTGCTTGTGGATATATTAATGTGTTTTCACTTGTCAATGATGTGATTGACTTACCATCACTTAGAACCAAAACCAAATCGCTATCGATAACAGTATGGATTCGATGGGCTATTGTGACAACAGTTCTATCTTTGAATTCTTGACTGATGATCTTATGTAGAACTCCATCAGTTGCAGAATCAATTGATGCTGTTGCTTCATCTAGCACAAGTATGCTACTTTTCTTCAGTAAGGCCCTTCCAAGGCAAAATAGTTGCCTTTGGCCTGCACTCCAGTTTTCTCCATTTTCAACCACTGTTAATAATAATAAAATAGTCAATCATTTTAGAAATGCAAGAAGGTTGATTTATAAAAATCAAGGTAATAAAATTCGGATTGGTCATTGAACCAATCGAGGTAGTGGTTCAACCGTGGTTGAATTGGGATTAACACAACCATTGTTAAAATGATATAATTTAATTAAAGTAAATAGGATATTCATTTATAAACCACAAATAATATAACAAAACAAAGTTTCTAAAGTACAAATATGATAGACTGTTATTTTTTCTGTTTTTTTAACTCAAAATGGCATTGTTTTAGGCTTAGGAAGGAAAAAAATAAAAATTTCAATCCAATCAACCTATATCTAAAACTCTTGATTGGATCGACTAGGGTTATGATTTACTAGTTTGACCGGCCGATCTGTGTTGGGTCTTAATACCATGATAAAATGCAAAATTAAAAGTTGATGAATCAAACCTGAGGCCTGCAATTTCTCTTGCTTTGATCTCACCAGCTGACCAAGCTGACATTTATCCAAAGCCTGAAGAAGGTGATGAAGGATTTGTTTTCATGTTAGAGAAGAAGTTTCAATCTTTAGGGGAATAAAAAGCTTTCTGATATACCAGCAACCAACTTCACATAGCTTAATAAAAAAAAAAATTGCAAGATTATGAATATCTTTATTGTTTATTTAACCTCTAAAATAAGTATGTGGTACATATACAGGTTAAATTACACATATTTTCGTTGGATTTTGTTGAAATTACATGTTAATTTACTTTGTTTTGAAAAATCTTCTGCATGTTAAGTATGTGCAAGATTATGAATACTGTTTGTTAATTATTTAACCTCTGGAATAAGCATGCAATATATGTATATTCTTGGTTTTAGTGTTTGGTTTAGTTATTTACCTCCCACACTTGCTTGTCAGAGTACTGCTCAAGTGGGTCCAAGTTTCCTCTAACTGTGCCTTCAAACATTGTGGGATCCTGTGGAATTATGCTAAGTCTCAACCTTAAGTCATGTAGACCAATCTTACATATATCCAAATCATCAATTATAATGCTTCCTTCCCAAGGTTCAACAACCCTGAAAATGGCCTGTATTAGGGTCGATTTTCCACTCCCGGTTCGTCCCACCACACCGATTTTCTTCCTTCCGGGAAATGTGCAATTGATGTTCTTCAGAACAGATGGTAGATGTTCAGCATAACGTATCTGCCAAACACGATAATATAGAAGAAGAGTTAGAAAACACTTGAGCACATTGAACTTGTATGTATTTGCAAAGATATTAGAATTAATGTAAATATTATAATCTGTGTCATTGGTATAAGATCTGATATTATTCCATTAGGAGATTCTCCTCCCTCCTGTATATTTACCCTTTTCCTGATCGTAATAACAGAAACAAGATATTCATATAATCTTCTGTTACTCTATATGATATCAGAGTTAGGTTCCGATCCTATGTTCATCTTTAGGTTAACTTGTTATCTCTACTAACCTGCAGGTTTTTGAAACATATTGTTCCAATTTCGGGCCAGTTGTTTGGTGGCCTAGAATCTTCAATAACAAGAGCTGCTTCACTTTTGAGATTTGAGTATTGAATGATTCTTTCAACAGATATCATCTTATTTTCTGCATTACATATGTTCCATATCGCTGAAGCTTGCAGTACATTCAAATTGATCCCATAAGTTACTGCCAACCCTGCAATGCCTGTGGAAAAAAATTTGCTTCAAGAAATAAGTTCTCTATGGATAAATAAGCTTCAAAATGATCACATGACAGTGCTTTGCTTGCAGTTAAGATTTCAAACTTGTTCATATGGTAATGCAATTGTGAAGTGAGAGGATACTCTCAGTATCATATTTTCTCTATTTCTCTCAGAATCCAATCTCCACCATCAAATCCAAAAATCCATGGTTCAGATTTAATATTTCGTTTTTAGGTCTGATGGAGGAGATTAGATTATGAGAGAAATAGAGAGAGTGGGATACTGAGAGAAACCTGATTCGTGATACTTACTTGGATTGATGATTCCTTCTGGGAGGACTACAAGCAAAACCAGAGAGAAGGCGAAAACAAAATTGGATAGTAAATTCAATCTGTAAGAAAGCCATTCCATTGCAGATACATTATGGAACCATGGTTTTGAGTAGTTGTCAACAAGATCAAGATTTGAATATACAAAACGGCTTTCTTGATCGAAAGCTCGAATCGATGCTACTCCTGCTAACGATTCTGCAAAATGATGCAGAATTGGAGCTATCTGTATTTGTGACAAGCGAGCCAGTTCTCTTGCTGTTGGTGTATAGTATCTCTGAAATAAGAATCATTATTGGACATTAGTTAAGATGTCATGCAACTAATATTTTATAACATTGCAGAAAGAAGCATCATTCAACATCAACTTGAAATATCCATGACTGTTTTATTTAGACAAAAGTGTACCTTTGTCCTTTAACATCACACAAAATTTTATTTTGATCCCTTAAGTTTATAAAATATCTTTTTAGTCCTCTAACCCTAACATTATTAGTTTCATTAATAGAAAATGCCAAAACTGAAATATTAAATGTTGACAAGACATTCCCAAATACTTACATATTAAGTTTAATTTTTTAAAATAATAGCAATTGATACAAAAAAAACCATCATTCGAGACTAATAATATTAGAGTTAGATGACTGAAAAAATACTTTGTAAAATTGAGGGACCAAATTGAAATCTTATTTTTGACATGAATTTGAAAAATTTTATAGGAACTGAAACCACAATGAAGAAGGGATCGATCTCATACTTGATACCATACGCAGACCGCGGTTACCGGAATGAAGATGACAAATACTTGCCATGCCACCTGTGACATTACTGCAATGGTACCCAGAATCTGTATTATTGAGAAAGCACACCAGCCTAGTTTGGTTGCCATTTCCAAGTCTAGCACACTTTGATCTGTGGAGGCCTGAAATAAAAAATTTCTTAGTCTATCAATCATCTTGCAGAAAAGAACTCCTACAGAAACTGTGTTTGAAAGTAACAAGCATTCCCTCACAAAAAGATCAGTGGCTTGATATATATGCTAAAATAAAGATTAGAAATTAGAAAATTTTCACATTACCCTGTTCAAAATTCTGCCATTTGGAGTTGAATCGAAAAATGACATCGGTGCTCGAAGAATACTATGCAACATATTGACAAATAGTTTTTGTGCAGTCCAAAGTCCAGTTTTTGCTACTAATATGGCTCTTAGGAGAACACAAAGTGCACTCCCAATAGAAAGTACCATATAAACAAGAAGTATGAAATCCATGTCAAATGTTGGCTTAGCATCACTTGATGTAGGGCAAACCCAAGCCATCCAGTAGTTACTTGCAACCTGAAGTACTTGGAATGAAGATTGAGCCAAAAGTATTACAGGAACTATGGCACCCCTTTTGACAGTGGTTAAATAGGTCCAGTAAACTTCTCTAGAAATGCTTCCTCTTTCTCTTTCTTCATCTTGCATAAGTTTACCTTCTTTCTCTTTGATCTCTGGGGGATTTCCTTGCTCTGTGTTGTTATGTTGAGTGGGAGAAAGTTCTGATTTTGACTGAGAATTGACATTTGGTTCACCTTCAGGTGCCGGGTTTAGAGTTGTTCTGCTTGAATTCTCAACCATGAGAATTGACTCCAGAGCTTGGCTATGAGCTCCAACTAAAACTTCAAATCCAATATTTTGCTTTAGAAGTTGTTCAAAGGTTCCAGCTTGTGCAATCCTTCCATTTTGCATCACCTGTTTCCATATATAAGTAAATTGATTTCTAGGGAACAGTTCAATACATAAATTGCTATACTCTTATATACTCATCATCCAGTCCTTAATCTAATTAAATTAATTAAATAGGTTCTATATTAAGACCTATTTCCTATATTCATCATTTTTTTTAAATTAGCCCTATTGATACTCCCTCAACAATAATCAAGTAAGAAGAAGAGGGAAGGGGTTAAGAAAGATAATTAAGGTATTTTAGAAAAAATATATTATATTAACTAACTTAACTAACTTTCTTAATATAATCAAATTAGTTAAATAAGTTCTATATTAATTATTGGAGTAATATTTGCGGTGAAGTAAATATAGAAACAAAATATCACATTGCACATACCAGAATAAGATCCGCTGCTGGAAGAAACTCCACTTGATGGGTAACATAAAGTATAGCTTTTTCTCTAAGAACTCCCATAAGGCACTCCTACATAAGATATGAAATATTAATTACTAGAATATGCTAATTTTATGTACAGAGAATTACTATGCAATACTATATAAATAATTTAATTACTAAAAAATCTCATTATAATTAAGTAGCATGTAGCTTGTTGTCATTATGCTCAATTATTATAAGATATTTTAGTGATTAAATAGTTTATGTGGAACTGCACAGTAATTTTCACTTTTATTTATAAATCTATAGAAGTCTGACCTTGAAGAGATGGCTTCCGGTATGAGCATCAACAGCACTAAAAGGGTCATCAAAGAGATATATGTCGGCGTCTTGATAAACCGAACGAGCTATTTGTATCCTTTGCTTCTGTCCTCCACTAATGTTGATCCCTCTTTCTCCAATCTCTGTCAGGTCACCATGGGAGAATAACTCAAAGTCCTTTATCAATGCACATGCTTCAATAGTCTTCTCATACTTGACACTATTGAATTCCTTTCCAAAGGTAATATTGTCCCTAAAGTTTCCAGTCAATATCCATGGTGATTGTGGAACATAAGCTTTTGTTCCACTGATCTTCACGGTCCCGCATTGCTTATACATTTCGCCCAGAATGCCGGAAAGTAGGCTAGACTTTCCGGAACCTACGGTCCCACAAATCGCCACCTTCATTCCTCTTTTGACTCTTAAATCTATTCCATCAAGGGTTGGATTGCTTGGTGCAGAATCCCAACTGAATCTTCCTTTTTCAATAACTACATCAAACTCTGTTTGGTCCCTTGGAACATTCTCAATGGAATTATGTTGAACTTCTTCCTCCCTGAGATAAGAAGCAATTCTATCTACTGAAACTTTCCCTTGAGCAATGACATTGAGTAAATCAGGTAAGTTAAATATAGGATCCTGTAACATCCGAAACGTGGCAAATGCGGATAAAACTCTTCCGGCTGTTAGTTCAACACCCATAAAGATACATGTCCAGAAGGTTACCAAGGAAATGAATGTGGGTGATCCCCAGAAGATAAAAGCAGCAAATGCTCCTTGCCTTAGTGACTTCCATAGCCAGATGGATTCTGTTTCCCTCAGTTCTTCTAACCTGTGCTGGAATTCGGTATCCCAAGCTTGAAGTTTCAAAGTCTTCATGTTTCTGAGGACTTCTGATGTGGCTTTCATCCTATTATCCTTAGCATCCATGATTTTGGATTGGTATCTTTTCTGTATTCTTGTAAGAGGTATGTTCAAACCCATAACTATTAGAGTAGCAGCTAGCGTAGCCAACGAACCCAAGCCGAGATTCATGTGCAAAATGTAGACCGCTAAGGTTACTTGCACCGGAAGCATCCATATGACATTTATGAAATACATGAAATCTGTGATTCTCTGCACATCTACACTCATATAATTCATGATCTCCCCACCGCTGTGACTTTGCCGCGATTTACTAGACAGATTTAAGCCCTTCTTGTATATGTGTGACATCAACGCCACTCTAAGGCGAAGACCCGCTTGGCGAGCACCAAAAATCCATTGCCTCTGAGTTATTGTCTCGATCATTTTGGCACATAAGAATCCAAGAGACAATAAGTATCCTTCATTCAACCCGCGGGTTCCCTTATCGGCGAGGAAACTCACAAAGTCAGTGATTAGGTATGGGCCAACATAGGATGCTGCAGCACTTACTACTGCAAAACAAGCATTGATCAAAGTCTTCTTCCTAGCAAATAGATAAATTGCTTTGTAAACAGATGGATTTGTGGTTCCATCGGCTTCCTTGACTTTTCTAAGGCTCTCATCAAAGCATGAAGATAGAAAATCTGCAGAATCCTCAATGGCAACGTCAGGAATATCACTCTGTTCAAGAGCTTTCTTATACCCTACTGCAAACAAAGGATTGAGCCATGAGAAAGTAATGAGTTGAATGAAAGTAGATTTCCCATATAAAGATTCCCTTTTGGAAGATTCTGAATCTTTTCCAGTTTTCTTCCTCAAAAGTGGCTCAGAGATTCCATCTGTAGCAATCACTACAATCCCAGTTCTTCCCCTTATAGAAATTCCCAATAGAACTGTTGAAGCAAGCAAGCCAAGCAAATCTGCATATTCCCTGAATCCAATCTGTGTCCTTTTGCTGATATTGAAATGGCTATGAAACCCTAAGTTGATAATACACAAAAAGAAGCTGCAAATCCACCATGATCTTAGCATCAAAGGGAACTTAACATTGATTTTTGGAAACTTCCACACTGTTACCAATGCAATTGCCCATACTAATACCATAACTGTTTCTGATGTAAAAGCCATAAGTTTTGAATTGCCCTGAGTTTGAACTTTTACCATCATCAGAAGCAACAAGATATGAATTGCAAGCAGTAAAGTGCTGCAAAATATACTGGTTTTGTAAGCTAAACCATACTTCAGCACATTGGGATGAAGAATCTCTGTGTTCTGTTCTGAGACCTTGTTCTTCTTCTTCCTCATCCGTTCCACAATTTCCATTATCATTTGGATCAACCATATTGCTAAGAAACCAGTTCCCACTGGTAGCATTACATGCTCCAACATGCATGGTGAGTCTAATTTTAGACCTGAAATACAACATTGAAGAGATCATAGGTGTTATGGTACTGTACTGAAACATAGGATCAAGCTATAAAAACATGGTTTAACTATGAAGAAAAATTCAGCATAATAAAGACAAATACTTTCTTCATTCTTTAATATAAGATCCAATTAACTTTTATAAATAGATTAAGAAAGATAAATAAATTAATTATAACTAATATAGAAGTTAGTTGACTAATTTAAGTAGATAAAGAGTATATAATATAAATTTATTTTAAAAATTAAATTTAGTAATTATTAGCTAATTTATTTAAAAAAATTAGAGTCAAAACTCATAATCAGTGATAAACTCAAGAAGTCAGAAAATCTTTGAAAATCATCTTTCTGCAGCAAATCTTGATGGATAATGTTTCCCGTTCCCCACTAGGAAAAGTAACATTATAATGATCACCCTATTTCAATAAACCAAACTGTTTTTATTTATTTCAGGAACAAAAAATAATGTCAAAATATAAGACAGCTTCCAAGAAATCCACCACTCCAGAACAAGTTTAGAAGTCATAAAAAAAAGGAGGCATAATGATTAAAATCATACAACTATGCTTTAGACAAAAAAAAAACTATTATTTTCACTTTATGAGAAAAAACTTTTATCATTATTATTATTATCTTATTTAAAAAAAAAAAAACTAAAAGATGTTTGCCCTTCATCCGCATCACATGACAACTGCAGAGTGATAGCACTAAGTTTGGCTTTGAAGCCACTTGTTTTATGTTTATCGTATAGCCGCTAAATGGTTGTCCAGATTCAAATCACGTGTGTATAAAATGTCCGAAGCAAAAGGACAAAATAAAAGAAAGTACAAAATATTATTATCTTTTCAAATTTAGAGAATCCCATTTTGCCTGTGAAAGATATGCGGCAGTGTACGAATACAAATTTGATTTTTCAGTGCTATGTGTGTTTGTGCGTGTGGTGTGTATTAAATAGATAGATACCATTGAAGACGGTGGGGTAGATCAAGTGGGGCCACTTAACAGAGTTCTTTTGCAGGACGATTGATGAATATTAAAACTATTTATTATAGTTCATGAACCTGTGGAAAAGTGAGATTAATACTTCTTTGTAATATGGAAATGCATGAGAAAACAAAGATTAGGTAGTATGTCAATTATGTGTGTGGAACGTTTGGTTCATGACCCATCCTATGTGAGTTTAATTAGCGAAAGAGTGAGACATATGATTATTTAGAGTATATTCGATATCTATAAAGTATTACTTTATTGTGATTCTAGTCATGACGCTTGGGGAGGTATCCTAACTCCTAGGTGCTTAGATTTATGTCTAAGGGTAATAGACGACTCGTCCTACGCGACATTAGTATCGCCTATGAGGAAGAAAAATTTTGCTATGTCCTTAGATCGTGGGTAAGCCTAACCCCTTTCTAAAAATTTTTGTATAAAAAAAACAGAGAGAAGTCCATAGAAAATAAAATCAACTTTATCATGTACTTCTAGTTTTAAGAGTAAAATTTTAAGTGAGTTGGGTCATATGAGTTTACTATAATAGGGTATACATGTAGATTTAAAGAGCGTTTATAGATCGTTTATTAATAAAATTTGTATACAGTAACATGATTTGAACTCATAATCTTTTAAATTATAAATTAACTCATTATCAATTAAGCTAATCTTTGTTGACATCTGATATCATATCCAGAGGAAAGCTTTCTAAAAAACGTTTTAACCTAAGACCATATGCTTAAACAATTACACGCCCCTTCTCACCGGGGCCATGTGTGTTGGTTGGTAGTATTTTATATGCTTTTCATTATGAATATCCGAAGAAGCATTTATAATTTATAACTTTCATATGGACAAGAAACTTGGACTCTTATGTTTAGAGAGGCATAATTTTATAATCTATTCAACTTGCAATAATAGCTTTTTTATGAGCTATAAATATTGTACATATGATAAGGTCACTTTTAGCAATCAATCAATGATTAAGAAAAGCTTTAACACAATTCACAATAATATTTCGATCATTGGAAAACGACTAATTTCATTCATAGCAAACCTCAAAAACCAAAAAAAAAAAAAACAAAGGAAATAACATTAATCAAAACTCAAAACACACTATTATCAAAGTAGTTCAATGCAAAAGCAGAAAAATTTAATTAAACTCATACCCATATACGAAGTAACACACAAATCATCAAACACTTGAACTACTACTTCAAGTAGCCAAAAAAGTAAAAAAAAAAAAACTTAAGAGATGAATATGGATTGAAACCAAATAATAATATTCTTTTTGTGTGTGAAACTGATATATTATCAGAAGAATATATGAAACTTGCGAGTAAAATTGATGATAAGAGATCTGAACTTACTCGTAGCACTTAAAACCACGTTGGATAGATCCTCCCAAAGCATGATTGAAGCTCAAATCAGTCTCTTTCCACGTACTCTTCTCTACTCACAGAAGCCAAGTTTTTCATACCCTGCATACGTACAACATATTTGTACCCTATATATATGTAAAGTTGCTTCGAGTTTTGAAGATATATCAGCGTATGATTCAGATTGAGAGCATGGAGGAAGAAACTAGAAGTGTGTAGTTACAGAGAGACAGAAGGAAGAGGAAGAAGAAGAAAGAAAGAAAGGTCGAAGAGAAAGAGAAAGTGTTCCTCACCAAAGAATGTTTATGTATATATGGGGCGCTCTCAATATAATGAGAGAGAGAGAGAGAGAGAGACCGCACCAAAGTCACAATCTCGGAAAGTATTTTATAAGCATTACTGAGATTATATACCAAAATAAAAATCCTTCAAAACCTAAATTTATGCATTAAATCTGTAAAACGTTGGACTTGAATAATAATAAGTCTATCCTTTTCATTGTTTTCTCTTCTTCATCTGATGATTATTGCTGGCTAGGGTTTTCAAATTTGAGAAACTTACCTAATTCGCACCACTTCATGATTATATTCATGTCGGAACCTTTTGAACTCATCAGAGACGTAAGCTTCGAAATTTAAAGAACCGATCATAGAAAATTTAGGAGAAGATGGTTTTTGGAGAGAAACATAGGAGAATATTTTATTAAAGATTTATTGTATAGAAATCGTGAATGATTGGATTTATTAGGGTTTTCCAACACGTACGAGACTTACCTTCTTCTTCTTCTTGTTTTGTGAAAAGACTTACCTTTTATTTATTACTAATAATGACCATGCCTTATTGTCTTATTAGTATTTTACTCCTTAATGACAAATTATAATAAGAAATTACCCATGACCATTATTGAAGGTAAAAACTTATAATACTCTGTATTTTTACTATTATAATTATAAAGCATATTGTTTCTAATGATTTTATGTTGTAAGACAGGCTTTGGATTGTTATCACTAATTAATGTATTTATCTTGAAAATTTCTTAACAAATAAAAAAAATTATTATTTGATCCTTATCAATTTTGTTCATTCTATTTAATAAATGGTATATTTAAAAATATTATTAGAAATAAAAATCTCAATTAAATCCAACTAAAATACTAAAATTCAGATTTAGGTTTACACTTGTAACAAATTCGGAGCCTATTAGAGATCTCTAGGTGTTGTTAAAAGGCTAGAATGCTCCTCTGTAGTGAAAAAGGAAAATTGAGTGTATGTGTAGGCATGATTTTGTTTTAACAATTTTTTAGAAATCAAATTTAGTATTTAATTGGAAAACAAACAAAACTTTATTTGATTCTGATTTCGGTTTTGATTATCTAGCACTGGTTATCCTTTCAACAATTTTTTTGGTTATCTTTACTTGTTTGCCAATTACTTTACATAATCAAATTCTTGCAAATCCTTATTATAGGTAAAGATAGGGAAAAACAAAACAAAAAGAAAATGGTTAAAAGGATATCTAGCATTGGGTAAGCAAAACCGAAATTAGAATCAAACAAAAATTTGATTATTTGCCAATTGAATCCAAAATTCTTGTTTATTTTCATAATCAAACAAAAAATTGATTTCTAAAGAATATTAAAACAAAATCAGGCTTACATCTAATTTCAATTTTCCTTTTCAACTACAGAGGGTATTAGCCTTTCAACAATATTAAAAAAATCTCTAATCAGAATTCTTGTTTTGATTAAGAATTTATTAAATGCGTATACCTGAATTTAAGTTTTGGTATTGTTTTAGGATTTTCCCTTATTATAATTGTTTAGAAATAATAATAATTGCATTGATTTGTTTGAATTAATTAAGAATGCATTATTATCACAACCGTAGGGAGTATTAACAAAACTTTTTAATTCAAGCCTTATAAATGAAAACTAATAAGGCCAAAAAATAAATTTATATACTACCTCCAGTCCTAAATATAAAAGTTAGTTAATTTTTTTTAGATATATTAAAGAAGTTAAATAAACTAATTAATTATAACTAATATAAAAATTAATTAACTAATTTAGGTAAATTGAGAAATATATAATATGAATCCATGTTAGATTTAGTCATAATTAATTGATTTATTTTTATTTTTTTAATATATCTAAAATAATCAATTAATTCTTATAATTAAATTAAAAACTGAATCAGTTTGTGTGTGTGTGTGTGTATGGGTGTGTGTGTTATCGAAAAGGAAAATTTTCCGGCCAAAATAGAGAGCATGAGAGAGGTCGAGAATTCTCTAGACCACAAACACAGCTCCACATAATTTGGTGGATATGAATTTTATAATTATTTGTTCTCTTTCGTTTTTTGGCACACTACTATTATTATTTTGTCATATTGAAGAGACAAAGGAAGGTGGTAAATAAATAAATTGTGTTAATTCCGTATTGCTGATGATGCTATGATGATGACTTGTCGAATCTTAATCATTTTTTTTATAAACAAATTTTAAGAAAATAATTGAGTTCACTTACCATCTAAGGGTAAAACTCATAACTCATGATCTATGGAGATTGGTCCAGGTAAAAATGTGTATACACCCTGTTAATCCTTACTCTGGTAGTACTCCCGCTTCACTTAGATATGTAGATATCCCCAAGCGTTGTGACGTTCTCAGGAATCAAATCCCTCCTTTTGGTGAGACTATCCGACTCTTTGACCACTGAATCTATGGTCAATGGGTACTGAGACATTAATCTTAAGGAAAATTTTATACAAGGACCATTGTACCAAATTTATTCAAAAAAGCCTAAAAAAACTCTAAAACTTCACTGTAGCCCAGGGGCTGAACTGGAATTAAATCTGTTAATGCTCTTATTTATCTTATTAATGCCCATATTCTTCTTTATTTCATTAGTGGGGTATTTCTGGCTTTTAGCATTATAAAATGGGTTAAAGGAAAATTTTGCCTTAGAAGTTTCTATTCAGAAGCGTTAGTTGCCATAAGTTTTTTTTAGCAATATCAACCCCGGAAGTTCACAAAACCTAGTAATGTGGACCTGGACCAATAGAGACCCAACGTTTACTGGCAAACTTACATGTTGTGCTTGAAAATGACATGATGGTGAGAGAACTTGGTCATACGTGGCAAATATTGTATTGATGTCGCGAGATAGCCAGCATATATGGGAAAAGTTGGATGATCAAACATTAGGGCAGGACGAAAACAACCCTAATTGCAAAAAAAGAGACTTGCAAAGCAGAGGAAGAGGTGTGCATGCGAGCTTTGAGTCGCTACACCTGCAATAGATCAGAGATTTGTCCTAAAAAAGGTATGGAATCTCAGTTTTAATAAGTTTTCTTTATGAAGATGCATAATGAATTGGCATTATTGCCCTCATCTCTTTGTTTATTATAAATGGTTTTGTTTTGATTAGGAGTAATTAATCTCGAGGGTTAATGGCATCTAAGGGGAGGGTGGTCCCAATTGTGGTCCCAAAGGTGGTCCATCTAATATTCCTGACAATGATGGGTGGGATGTGGATGATAGTAAGCATAGGGGAGACGATAGTGATGGAGATGGTAGTGAGGAATTTGATTGGCGAGCGAGTGTAGCTTATTTAGAGAGTTTAAAAGCAGGATTCAATGTAGTAAAGAGGAATTTGGATAGGGATTTCGGTGAGAAACATGATGATTTACCTGAAATAGGACATGACAATGGAGATAACGATGGGTTAAGTGAAGGTGAATTTAATGATGAAGTCCCTGATGTTGAATGTGATGGTGAATGTGAGGGTGCTAATGGTCACAATGATAGTGAAGATGAAGATTTTGAACCCAGACAGGAAGAGTTGAGAGTCGATGATGATGATGATGGTAGTGAAGATGAAGAGAAAGAGGAAGATTTGGACAATGAATTCAGCCTTTGTGGCAGTAATAGGCCTCTATTACAAGTGAGATTCCAAGAAAAACCTGATGGGTCTGAAAGGAGGCCCTTTTTCATGCTGGGTAGCACATATGCAAACAAGAAGGAGTTGGTGGCAACAATAAATAAATATCCAATTAGTATTAGAGTGAACTTGAATCTCATTAAAAGTGAGCCATTGAGAGTGAAGGCCAAGTGCGAGAAAATTATACATGCCCATTTATACTGTTTGTTTTGCAAGATGGGTTCAATCCAGGGTCACTCATTAAGACATAGTGCTTATAGCAAAGGTGCAATAGTGTTTTCAAGAACCCTATGGCATCAATGGAGTGGTTGGCTTCGGATTTCAAGAGGAAAGTCCAAGATAGGCTACAAAATAAATTGACAGACATGAAGAAGGATGTGGAAGATGAGTTCAAGCTTCATGTGAGCATATACAAGTGCAAAAAGGGCAAAAAGGATGATAATGCAATAGATGAAGGGGAGTTATGTTGATTAGTTTAACAATTTGGAAGCATATTGTAATGAATTGAGTTAGTCAAATTTGGGCTCAGATGTGTGCCTTGAATTAAGCAAAGAGGCTGTTGAAAGAGGCAAAATTCAGCTTATTATATGTATGCTTCAATACTTCAAAGGTTAGAAATTTTCTTAATATAATTTGATTTTTAATTGTGGTAAAGTTGCTGCCTTAACACGAGTTAACCTTATATTTTTTTACACATATTGGGTGGAAAGCAGGGTGCATACCCATATTATTTGTCAATGGGACCTTCCTAAAGGGCAACGCTCGAGGAATCATGCTAATAGCAATCGGGATTGATGCAGATTACTCCCTATATCCCATAGCTTTTAGGATAACATAGATTGAGAATAAAAAACAACTGTAAGTGGTTCTTTGAGTGGATAAACAAATTATTGGAGTTGGAGAAAGGGAAGCGTTAACTATTATGTCAGATATGCTGAAGGTATGACTTGTTGCTATATTAAAAACATGTGACATTCATTCATGCTTCATTTGTGCTAATTAATTGAAGATTAGCTTTATTTCAATTTTATATAGGGATTCACTTCTGCAGTATCAGATGTGTTTCTAAATGTAGAGCATAGATTATGTGCTAGGCACATCTATTCTAACTAAGGTAAGAAGTAGGGGATGAGTTAAAGAAGAAATTTTGAGCCTATGCATTGAGCACTTTGAAGGACAATTCTTGGACAACCTCAACGTAATTGGAGCTCTCAAGATTCCAGCAGCAGAAACAATTTTATCCACTACTATAAAGTAGAGTTTTTAAAGCCCCATTTTTAAATCGGATCTTGCGAAAATGATGTAAAATAACTGAGCGGTTGCACTTTTATAAATAAGGGTACAATTTTTACACCGGATATACACATGCTTAATGTAGCGGTGGCATTTTTATAAATAAGGGTATAATATTTACACCGGATGTACACATGACCGGTGTAAAATAAATGAGTGGTGGCATTTTTGTAAATAAGATAAAATAGTTATTAGTATTTACAAGTTACCGTTGTAGAAAATCTAGTTCTATTCTGACGCTTTAGTTTCTTATCTATGCTTTCCCGCGTCTTTTCTGTACCTTCTTTAGACCGTTCATTTCACTTCTTCGGTTCCTGAAACAACCTTGGAGTCCGATGTCTCCTTGGGGTTACTTCAAAAATTTAAACCAAGGATTGCGTATAGTGCAACCTCGGCTCGTTCTCTCTGAGGAGCCAAAAATCAAATTGAATTCCTAAGTAACTAAATGCAATGCAACCTAAACTAGAAAATAGGGTTTGATTTGATTGACTAACAAATAAATGCAATGAATTAAAATTAAATTTAAATTAATATTTTTGGTATTTTTAATTTAAAGAAAATGTTAATAAATGATAACAAGTGAATGGAATGAAAGAGAAAGAGATTAATAATAATGAAATCAATCCTCCATTTCAATAACGCAGGCAATCATAGCTTCAACAGATATGGGAGTTCTAAAAATGAATTAAGAATTATAATTAAGCTTTTAATCCAACAACTGAGCCACCTCGAATTGTCCCAAAATATTTTCCAAAATCCTAGTTTATTAATTGCCACCAGAATAATAAACTAGGATTAAAGATGTTAAAATCCAATGCTCAATTATAACTCAATAATTCATAGAAATAGGATTAAAGCCAGCAAGAGATACAATGATCCAATAATTCAAGTCACCTTGAATTATCAAAAAATATTCACAATAGTTTCAATACCATGTCTGACCCAGATCAAAGTAAATAAAATTAAAGTTAATTAAAGAATAATATCAATTGCCAAACAATAATCCAGTTACAGTAATCCTCAATAAATATAAATTATTATAAGCATTCCCAATAATTATAAAATTATCCTAAGACCTAGGAATCACAAAATAATTAATGGATAAAGATTAGAGTAACTTTAAACTCCCCTTTGAGATCAAAAGCTCATGCCCTTGCTACTGATTAGGAGGATTAGGACGTTTAGCCATGCAATACCATCTCTGATGCTAACACCACCGAGTTTGAGAGCTTGATCATGGATTTGGAGATGGATGAGGTCGCTGCACTTTCACTATCACTGCACTGTTGCTCCCTGTGTGAGATACAGATGACGGCGACGTGGATAGGTGATGAAGGTGTCGAGTCCGCGGAGGTGCTACTGTTCTGGTTCACTGTCTGGTGCACTTGGGTATTGTTGAATGGATCTCTAGCTTCACCCTCATGTGCATGTGGAATCTCGCGACCTCACTGCTTCTCCTCTGTGTGTGTTTATGCTTCTACTTATGGCGTCTGTGAATTATTCTCTGCGGCAGCGTGGGTGTTATGGAAGGCGCTGAGGGTTGTGAATGGGATGGAAGGTTTGAGGGTGATGTCGCCGCGTGCTCTCCTTTCTAGTTCTGCGTGTGTGTGTTCTCCGCGGCGTGTGAAAGGAATGGAAGGCTGAAGGTGTGTGCTGCGTGAATGAAGATGGTGCGTGCATGCATGATTAAAAAGGTAACCTAATGGGCTAAACTGCAAAGTTTGGCCCATGGGTCCTTATTTGCAATTTATGAATCTATGGTCTTTTGTTGTCATTTGTAAATTCTGATTTCTCCTAAATTCCTGAAATATAAAATCATAATAATGTAATACCTCTTATTCTAAAAATAATTGTTTAGGAGAAATAATGGAAATATGACAATTATGCCCCTATTAAACACGAATTTATTATAAAGTTCAATAATTCAATTGATGCACAAATAATATAATTAAGGCCCAAAATAATGATAAAAACCCACTAAAATGACATGAATAAATATATAAAAATATGGTTTGTTAGTTCCCAACGTTTATAGTCATCAATATGATAGAAGGCCAATTGCTTTCTTCGATGTGCTTTTCTGAAACCGTTCTTATCCCTCAACCATATGTATACCATTTCTATGATTAGTAATTTTTGTCTCATCACTACTTGATCTCTATTTTGTTTACACCTCTTCTACCTGAACCCTCAAATGGCTTCTTCCTCACACACGCCTCCTTCTCTGCCCTAAAAAAGAAACAGAGATGAATTTGAAGACAAACATCCTGACCCTCACCCTGGAGTTCCTTCTCCTTCTCCCCTGGTTGTGACTCTGATGGAGTACCTGGAGGAACTCATCATGCGCTTCAATGGCCTCGAGGACTCTATGGAAGAACTGACTGAGAAAGTTAACAGACTGAAAGTCAGTTTTAGAGCTTTCCACTCGGAAGTCCGTCTCCATCAACAGAATGATAGCTTCAAGAATCCTCTTGGTCCTACGCACTCTGATGAATCCAAAAATTCTGACTCTGATGAGGAGTGAAAAGTGTAAATATTGTAGAAAAAGAGAGAATATATTATATATTCTGATAGATATTTTTTTTTGAAAATTTTAAACTTTCAATGTAAAGTTATTAGTAAAGTTGAATGAATGAAGTTTCTTATTCTGATTAAGACATGCATGGTTTTCTTTTATTTTACACCGGTTGTAAAAGTGACAGGTGTAGAATATAATGTCTGATTTAGAAAAAGTTATTTCTATACCGGTGTTCCAGTTTAACTAGTGTAGATTTGCACTTTAATTTAAAGGAAACCCCATTCGCGCCTCCCATCTCTCATTTTTCATTGGTTCTCGCGTTTAAATCTTCTCGCCCCTTCACAGCCGGTGAGTTTTGTTTTGTACTCCTTGTCTCAAGAACTAAAAATTTATGCACGACTGGCAGTACCTTTTGCTGTTACTTGCTGGATCTATTCAGTTACTTGTTTCACTTGTGAGTTCTTCCACTTGTGTGTGATATATTTTCTCCCATTATTAGCTGAAAGCTAGGTTTTCTTATTTTCTATTTTTCTAATTTTTAAGTCTTCCACAAATATGGATCGTAGTTGGATAAATGTTAAACGAACAAGTGTTGAGTATGCTGAAGGGGTGAAGGAGTTTTTGGATTTTGCCAAACGAAATGGTGATGATGACAATGGAAGGTTTTATTGTCCTTGTGTGAGTTGTTTGAATGAGAGGAAATAAAGTCCTGCAGATATGTACACTCATCTAATTTATAAGGGGTTTTGCAAGAGTTACACAGTATGGGTATGGCATGGTGAACCTGTGGAAAGGTCGAGTGCATCTGAACAGTTGGAACAGACCTTTGATGATGGCATGGATACCGATGATCGGGTAGAGGACATGATTCGTGATGTTGGAGAAAATGTTTTTATGTGGTCACATGCATATGGTAATATGTGCAATGATGCAAACAAACCTCTATACCCAGGGTGTAGAAAATACAACCTGTTGAATGCGGTGTTGAGATTGGTAAGTGTGAAAGCACAGCATGGGTGGAGTGATAGACATTTTTCAGAATTGCTTGAGTTATTGTAAGACATGTTTCTAGAAGAAAATATCTTACCCAAACGCTACTATGATTCTAAGAAAATAATATGTCCTTTAGGTATGCAGTATAAAAAGATTCATGCATGTTCAAATGATTGCATATTGTACAGGAAAGATTTTGAAGATGAGGAGAAGTGTCCAATATGTAAGACACCAAGGAACAGATCAAACTAGTCTCCTACAAAGGTGTTATGGTATCTTCCAATTATACCAAGGTTTAACCGCCGCTTTGGTAATGAAGATGATGCAAAGAAAATGTTATAGCATGCAACTGAAAGGATTTATGATGGAAAGCTTCGTCATCCTGCTGATTCTTTGGAGTGAAAGAAGATTGATGAATTATTTTCCGAGTTCGGGAATGAATCACGAAACCTAAGACTTAGACTTAGTACAGATGGTATGAACCCATATGGTAGCCTTAGTAGTATATATAGTTCATGGCCCGTCCTCTTAGTGATTTACAACCTGTCTCCCTTGTTGTGTATGAAACGCAAGTATGTAATATTGTCTATGTTGATCTCCAGACCGAAACAACCAGGATATAACATAGACGTTTACCTAAGACCCTTGATCGAAGATTGAAGAAGCTATGGGAAGGTATGGATGTTTTCGATGAGATTAAGAAGGATGTCTTCAATATGCGGGTCATGATCTTTTGTTCAATTAATGACTTTCCTGCATATGGAAATTTGTCAGGGTATAATGTTAAGGGCCATAAAGCATGTTCGATTTGTGAGGAAGGGACTTGCTACTATCAACTTCGTTATGGAAGAAAGACAGTATACCTAGGTTATAGGAGATTTCTAAGACAAGACCACCCATACCGTCGAATGAAGAAATAATTTTTTGGCAGCCAAGAATTTAAAAATACTCCGGAGTCATTGACTGGAGAACAAGTCTACGAAAAGGTCAAAAATATCAATGTTACCTTTGGTAAGACTACCAAGAGAAGTGAGAAAAATATATGGAAAAAAAGATCTGTCTTCTTTGATCTTTCGTATTGGCAACATCTTCATGTAAGGCACTGTATTGATGTCATGTATGTGGAGAAAAATGTGTGTGACAACATTGTTGGAACACTTCTCAACACACATAGTAGTTCCAAAGACGGTTTGAAGGCAAGATTATATTTGAAAGAAATGGGAATACGTGAGGATTTACATCCAAGGCCAGACGGTGAGGGGAGTTACTGTGTTGAAGAGACTAATATTTTGTCCAAGGATGAGAGAAGAAGTATTTGTGAGTGTTTGCAAGGAATCAAAGTTCCCTCTGGGTACTCATCTAATCTTAAAAAGATTGTGTCGATGAAGGATTTAAAATGAGTAGGCCAAAAGTCTCATGATTGTCATGTCTTGATGCAATAATTACTCCCAGTGGCTGTTCGAGGGATCCTTTCAGATGATTTGAGACACATTGTAACCCGACTTTGCTTCTTCTTCAATGCTATATGTGGCAAAGTCTTTGAGACTAAAAAGTTGGATGAATTGGAGCACGAGGGTTATGTTATTTTGTGCCATCTTGAAAAACTGTCTCTTTCTGGCTTTTTTGACATCATGGTACACCTTATCATTCATCTAGTCTGAGAGATAAAACTGTGTGGCCTTGTATACTTATGATGGATGTACCCATTTGAAAGATACATCAAAATCCTTAAAGGGTATAAAGAATCCAAATCGGCCCGAAGCATCCATTGTTCAAAAATATGTTTCTTAAGAAGGTATGAATTTTTATCAACACTACCTGTCTAAAGTAAGACTGCCTGGTCTCCCTAAACCCCATGCCAAAAAGGGGGTCAACGCGGAATATCGATGAAGAGTGTTGATCTTAATGAATTACAGCAAATACACTTACACATCTTGAATAACATTGATGAAGTTCAAGACTATATAGTTGTTCATAAAGAGCTTGTCCGAAAAAAAATAATAGAATGATACAGCAAAAACTGATTAGAGAACACAATAAATCTTTTGCACACTAGTTCAAACAGAGGTTGAAACTGAGGATTGTGTATTTGATACAGTTAGATGGTTGGCATATGGTCCTGAATTTTATATGATATGTTGGAATTCATTTGATATCAATGGGTATTCTTTTTACACGAATACTCTTGATGATAAAAATAGCGTGCAAAATAGCGGGGTTATGTTAGTGGCCTAGTATGCGTTTCTCTAGTTCAAAAGACAACAATCCTAAATTAGTAGCCATCCCTTATTACGGCGTTGTTGAAGAGATTTGGGAGGTAGACTACTCCAAATTCATAGTTCTCATGTTCAAATATGTATGTGGGCTAATGTAAACAATGGTGTTCTGGTAGATCGGTTATGATTTACATTGGTTGATTTGAATAGTACAAGTTTTGGGGATGAGCCTTTTATTATGGCAGACCAAGCAAAGCAAGTTTTCTACATCACTTATCCAGCAAATAAAAAATAGTCTGTCACTCTCCAAGGAAAAAGGATTGTTGATGACGATGATTCTATTTAGGAGACCCCTTATTTTTCAATGTACCAAAATTGAATGAAGAAGAAGTGGATTCTGATTGATTTGGATGTGAGTGTTTTAGGTTATTGATTGATTTGTATTATGATTCTATTTGTTATAATTGCATATATGTTTTTAATGTAATAATAACACAAGTCTCTTGATTTGATTGCATATATATCTGTTGTAATTTCAAGGGATAGGACGATATAAGAGTTAAAAAAACACAAACATCAATATTTAAACCGGTCGCAAATGTTAGTAAGGTGTAAAAACCTAGGAGTAGTATTTTCATAAATAAGTAGTTAATAATTTACACTGGTTGTTATTTTATCTGGTGTAAAATATGATATGAAAATATCATTTTTACACCGAATTTTAAAGATAACCGATGTAAAAAATCAAAATTAAAATTTTACACAGATTTCTTATTTTGACCGGTGTAAAATGTCTACGACAAATAAATTTCGAAGACTCCCCTTGGCGCTCTCTTATTTCTTATTTCTCACTTCTCATTTCTCAGGTTTTCTTCAGCGTTGTGCTCAATCGTTCTTCTCTGTCCTCCTGTGCTGTGCTTAGTCGTTCTTCTTATTTTGTAGTGCTCATTCGTTCTTTTCTGTTCTGGCTTTTGTTGTGCTTTGCCCTGTACGTGTTCTCTTTTATCGTGTACGGATTCCATTTACAGGTTGATTTAATATGGATTTTATACTTTTCCTGTGATAAATACTTGCACTTCTTTCCATGGATAAAAACTAAAGGAACTATGTTCTTTGTTCTTTGTGTATTTTGATTTTGTTATTGCGTATGTAGGAATATAGAGGGTAGTGTTAATCAGAATAAGAGTAGCGCTGCTCTAAGAGACTCTACGCAAAGGAGTGGCAGAAGTGCGACGCGATTGAAAAATATTGCGAAAGATAGAAAGGAAGGGAAATTGCTACCGATTGAGTTTGACTCACGTTGGAACCCAGTTGGTGAACACAAGACCAAGTACATTAGTTATGTCACCCTCCTAGCACACAACAAGCCTAGCATCACCATACAGACTTGGGATGCTGTTGATGATCGCGTGAAGAACCAAATTTGGGACACTATCTGGGTATAGAAACTACCTATTTTATATTGTATTCAGATCAATATCGAAAAACACAACTCTTTGTGGATAACTCTATTTTCAATGGCAATTATTGCAGCTCACTTACGATGTTCCTAACAATGAAGCCTTGAAGAAGAAGACGTCTTACTGTGGTGAGTGTTGGAGGGCATTCAAGACACAACTAGCTCGTCTTTATGTGCATGGCCGGGACAAAAATGGTCGGCCTCATCCTTCTCCATGCAGCAAGTATCAATTCATAGACTATGCTACTTGGGAAGAATTTGTTAGGATTCGAACTACGCCAGAAGCTATGGTAAGTTGATGTGCAAATGTCCTGCAAATGCATTTCCCATGTTTCTTCCTTTTGTATGTGTTGGCACCAAATGCAAACGTATCAGATTATCATTTGACTTGATTTGTAGGAAAAAAGGGCAAAAGCTATTGAACATACTCTTAAGAATGATTGCCCGCACACAATGTCTCGAGGAGGATATGCGAAGGCTGAAAGAGACTTGTTGGGGTCTAAGAGGAAGAGACTAGAAGAAAATTCTGAGGATCCTAGTGTTAGTCTTGCTCCCCCATCTCCAATACGTCATGAAGATAAATGGTTATATGCTCACCAAACAAGGAGCGGAACATATACAAGAGATCATGCTCGTACGATTGCTGAAAAAATTGTAAGACCTATTTCTATTATTTTTTTAGTAACGTAATTATATTATTTCTTATGTTTATTCATTCTATGTTGTAGTCATGTCTTAAAGAACAAGAGGCCCAAGGATCCTTCAAGTCGGATGGTAGGAATGACATCTTAACTGTTGCTATAGGCAAACAAGAGCATGGGGGCCATGTCAGAGGAATTAGCAGAGGTGTGAGCATAAGAGATTACTTTGGAGCATCTCAACGACATTCCACATATTTGGTACCGAGGGCAGAGTTGGAATCATTGTTATCCACCAATAAGGCAAAGGCTAAGGCAGAGATTTGGACAGAGGCTAGGGCACAGGCAAAAGCTTCATTTGAGGCATATTACAAGAGGGCTTGGCAAAACTCAAGAAAGAAATATTGTCCATGATAACAATAAGGCAACAGTAGGCAAGTGCCCCCCAAACGCTCTCACATGCACCCCTTCATAGTACTAAAGGGAGTTGTTGCATGGCCACACCGGTGTCTAAGGATGCTAAACCGTGTGACCTATATATGGAGGATCCAATTAGACAGTTAGTGGCACATGGTTCCTTCCACAGCTTAGGAGCAACTGTCCACCACATCCAAATTCAGGAAGATCAATTGAGGGTGACAGTTGAAGTCGTGATAGTTGAAGATGCTCTTGTCCCAATTCCCACTGATGAGGTGCAGGCAGTGATGCAAGCAAAATGGACTTTTATATTATGGCCAAAACATCTTATTTTGAAGAATGTCGCGTCTTCCCCGAGCCAACTTTCCACACCTTCCAATTTGAGTGCCATGCAACGTGTCATTTGATTGGCAGATGACAAAACGTTCCATGTGGATGCATTGCCTATAGATTTAGTTGTGGGTGACACAGGGGCTCCGACCTTTCTTGACCATACTGATGTGAAATCTCTCTTCACTCCTCGGGATGAACTGACCTCCAGTTGCATCCAAGTGTTTTTGATGTAAGTCTAACTTAAATGTAAATACATGTAATAACAAAATTCAACTCTTATAACTAATTAACAAGTGTTTGCATTAACTGTAGGTATATGCAAGCTGAGTTGGATTCCAAGGAAAACAGATAAGTTTAGATTTCTATGCCCAATTCAAATTTATGCAAAAGGGACCTTTCAACCTTTGCGACTTCAATACATAACAAGGAGGCTCGGTCAAACCGAAATTGATTATTTCTTCGCACCATATATGCAAGAGTAAGAATAATAATATTTTATTTTATTTTATACAAGTTTTGTATTTGATTAATGATAATACTCATTCTTTTTTAATTAATTTCTACAACAATCATTGGCAATTGGTCATCCTATGTAAGCATAGTTATAAAGTTTTCTTCTTACGCTCCCTCCATTACAAACCAGGGACTGATATCAAGAAGATTATGAACTCGTGAGTTTTCTTCTATACAGAACAATGGTCTTTGTAATATATATATGGTCTTTGTAATAAATGGGTTACTAACCTTATAACTTTGGTTATAGGGCTATAAGGACAATCAAATTTGCCAGGGGTCTTAAGCACGCCAACTCGATGAGGGACCCTAAATGGATCATACCGAAGATAATTAAACTATTAAGTCTTATGCTCCACGTTTTGCTCTTGAAAAATAATTCTTATCATGTTAATATTACAGAGTCGAAGGCAGCCTAGAAAAAGCAACTGTGCGACTTCTACATCATTAGACACATGATGAATATTATCTTGTCAAATAGGACTGACCTAACTGAGGAGGTACAATTGTGTTTCCTAATGATTTCATATTTCTTGTTAATTTAACATATACTAGTAATGCCTTAATTTGATATTTCAGATGTTTGATCAATCTAACCTATTTCCTATACAAGATATTGAGGAGCTGCGCAATCTTTGGGCTGAGTTTTTTGTTCAATTCATTCCTTCTCAATAGTATTTGTGTTTCAAGGAATACATTGTTTTATTTTTCTATTCAAACTGTTCAATTTTTATATTCAATTTTATTAAATGAATAATATATTTATTGAATTATTTCTCCGCTTTTGTCTATTTGACTTGTATATTTGGAAGCTTCAGGGGATAGGGTAATGAAACGTTGAACTAGCAATTTTTTAAACTTACATTTAAACAGGACAAAAATTACCGGTTATGCTAATTGTAAGGTGTAGAAAATAGCATACTCTACAACGGTCATTAAAATAACCGATGTAGAAAATAGCATACTCTAAACTGGTCGTTAAAATAACCGATGTAGAAAATAGGATAATCTACACCAGTCATTAAAACAGCTGGTGTAGAAAATAGCATAATCTACACCGGTTGTTACCACAACCGGTGTAGAAAATAGCCTAATATATTTATATACAATGCCCATATAAACACACCATATGCAAAAAAATTTGTTAATCTACAGCTGACGTTGACATAACATTGTAGAAAATCTGTTCATCTACATCAGTTTTCCTTGAATTCGGTTTAGAATGTCTCGCTTTCTACACCGGATATCTGACCAGTTTAGAATGTCTCACTTACTACACAGTCTATTGCTACACCGATTATTTGTCCGGTGTAGAATGCCATTTTAAACCGATTTCGAAAGCCTTTTTTACAGTAGTGATCCTATCCAGCCTACTTTAGTTGTAGGTCTTTGTGCTAGATATGTGATAATAACATTAGTGAGAGCTACAATGCTTGGGTAGATGAATTTAGGTGTCTGCCTATAATTAAGATGATTGATGAGATGAAACTTAAGTTTATGAACAAGTAGGCCAAGTGTGAAAAAAATGTTTCTAGGTGGAGGGGTAACTTTAACCCAAAGTGTATTGCTTTATTTGAGGACAACAAGATGTTGTCCATGTGTTGTAGTGTTTTTTTCAATGGTGAAGATGACTACGAAGTCACTGAAGGGGATGATAGGCATACTGTATTCATCATTAGAAAATGATGCACTTATAGGATATGGGACTTGATCGGTATACCTTGGCAACATGCAATTTTACACTATACCAAAAATAGTTTAGTGAGTCAAATTTTAAGGTTTTACCACAAGGATGCATACATTGCTAGTTACAGAGCTAAGTTTCACCCTGTGAGAGGCAAGAGTTTTTGGGGTATTAAAAGGTTCCAACCAATGGAGCCACCTCCTGGTTGTGCCATGCCTGGAAGACTTACGAAGAAGAGAATTAGAACAGATAGGGCTAAAAGGAGAAAAAAAGTCAGTAAAGCTAAGCAAAATGCATAGGAACCCATACTAGAGAGTGGTGAAACCAACCCTTACTTTCCTCCTCCTATACCTACTAAGAACTTGAAAAAAAGGAGTGTATCAAAATGCAGTATATGTCATAAAGAGGGACACAACAGGGCTGCATGTAAAGATGTGAGTATATCATTTTTTCCTGCATAACTAGTTTGATCCATTACTTTAACAATTATTTCTTTATTTGTTGCAGGGACCAAAAACAAGCACCCCTAAGTCAAGTAATAGAAAGAAAAAAAAAAGTATTCAACCCGAGAGTGACACACCATAATCCCAACTCATTACCTAACAGTCTCAAACTACATCAAGACCACGAGGTGGCAGAGCTTTCTATCGTAGTTGAGTTGAAACTGGCATGGGTATACGTGTTGACTTGGACACTAGACGAATAGTCTATAATGTACGAATTTACTTGAGCATTGTGTATTACTTCATTTGTTCATTAGTATGTATAAAAAGTGAAAAGTTGTTACCTCTCGTCAAAACAAGGAATAATTACCACAAGTCGAGTGGTCTTATGTACAACAATATCAATCACAAACAATCTAGTGCTTTAACAAAAGTAATCTAAAATCTCAATGACAGTTTGATGGAAGAGAAGAGAGAAACTGGACGACAACAGGAGTTAGGGACTAGACTTAGGGTGCTTATATATAATTTGTAAGGTTTAAAATCACAATCTTATCTAATTTGATCTTATTATTTTTTAGTATTATTATTATCTTGCTCATATATCCAATATTATCTAATCTGATCTTATTATTTTTAGTATTATTATTATCTTGCTCCTATATCTAATATTATTTAATCCTGATCTTATTGTTTTTTATGAATACAATTTAAAATAATATCTTAGATCGCATTATGCTAATGAATTATAACAAATCAACAAGATAATTCTCTTTATAAAAATTATCCTAAGACGGTGCCCTAAAAGATGAATTTACAAGATAATTTAACAACAAATATAATTAAAGGCACTATAAATAATCCCTAAAGGATAAAACATCATTTATTGATCCTTATAGATATATGTATATATTCTCTATATATATTATTAGGTAGAGGAATAATTTTAAAATAACCGAAGGGTTTAAAATATTTGAAGATCTAATCAGATTCTTAAATTATTATCTTTATAACTCATCTTATATTATTATTATTATTCTCATCAAAATCCAATGTAATTTAAAATCTAAACAATATTTTTTCTTATTTGTATTTACACTATATTATATATATTTAACTAAAGATATATGTATACTAGTATAGATATATTCCCTATATATTCCATGTATCTACCTATATATGTATATCATCAACCATTTAAGATAATTATTGATTCTTTATTCACTCTTAAATTTTTATAATTTGTTTAACCCTTTATAGTGAATTCCTAACAATTGATAATTTAATTTTTCTTATTTTTTTCATTTTATATATTTCTAAACTGTAAACAATACATTTAATCTATTATAAACTTTCAATTATTGATAAATAATATTTTAATTATACTTAAATACAAAAATAAAAATTAGAATGTTTCATTATCGTTGGAGGTAACTTTATTCCTTTTGTAGTTAGAGATGACAAATTTTGCAAATTGTTTGGTTGAAGTCAACACTTGAAACGATTGAGTATTAAAAAGAAAATGAGGGAGAATTAATGCCCCGATAGAGGGAGAACCAGAAAACCCTGTCTTTTATATCTTATGTTGATAGGCTTTAATTATTATGTGCACTCATTAAAAATATAATATAACAGTTATATTTTTGGAATTTAATTTTTACCTTTTTAGTATTTTTTTCTAAAAAATTATATTTCTTTAACTATTTTTTAATACAATTTGTTCGGTCAAAAATTTAGGTTAAGTCATTGAGTTGAATGAGATTAACGTGTTTAATAATACTTTATTAACAACTAATTTTTATATTAACAACTATAATTTTGTTATCTAAATAATTAGAAGGATATAATTTTTCACCTACTCAATGTTCCTACAATTGTCTTCAATTTCAACTTCAGAACAATGAGGTAAAATAGTACTCAAGACCTCGATACTTCTCCGATCTTAAATATAAGATATATTTAATTAATTTAATTATATTGATGAAGTTAGTTAAATTAGTTATTATAGCATATTTTTCTTAAAGCACCTTAATAATATTCCTTAACTCCTTCTCTCTTCTTACTTGATTATTATTGAGAGAGTATCAATAGGAATAATTTGTGAAAGAGTTAATAAATTTGAGAAATAAGTTATATATTTAGGATCAAGCTCAATTCATTAATTAAGTCATATATTTAGGATATGATGAATATTATTTTTAGGTGTATTCAACACTCTAATCTTATTTGTGGTGTAATTTACTTTTAATATTTTATTTTTTGTTTAATCTCACATATAATTAACTTGCACCAAACCTCCATTTAAAAATGTTTCATGTTAACCAATTAGCTCCTTTTTATTTATTTTTTAAATAGAAATAAGAATTTTGATAACATGGATAAACTCATAGATTACTTAGTAATTCATGTTCAACTAAAAATCTACAAATTCTCACTATTAAAAAAAAACACTTATAACGGCGCTACCTCACGAAGGTTAAAGGAAAAAATAATGTAAAAAAAAAAAGCGGTGACATATTTGTAAATAAGTCACATTTGTAAAACTTTATAACGGTAGTTTTATACAAAACCGCCGTTAAATGATAATTTAACGGCGGTTTAACTAAGAACTGCCGTTAAAACTCAATTTTACGTCAGTATAGTGTAAACTGCCATATAAAATTCTACGAACTTTTAAAATCCCTCGCGCGGGGCATAGTTTCAGTTTCACTTTTTCACAGCCTTATGTGTTCTGTTGCTCTACTGAACAAAGACAGACTTGCACGAACATTATTTTCTACCATTTTTCTCCTATTTTTAGTGTCTATCTCCATCGATATAGTCGTTCTCCATCGTTGTTCTACGTCGTCAGTGCCGTAAGTCACCATTTAACTTTGTTATTTGCTCATTTTTCTTACTGTTTCAGATATTTGTTGTTTATAAGCTATAATACATCTTATGGGCTATTATCCTTGTATTGAAGACATGATCTTTGTAGTTTTAATTTGTTACATTAGTTCCTATTTGTTTGTGGGTGCGTGTTTCAAATTTTTTGAACCTGTTTGTGTTTTTGTCAATTGTTCTATTGTTTTATTTGTTTATTAACTAGCTTATATAAAACATTAGTTCCTATTTATTTCTTATTTGATGGATTTTGTTACCATTTGAGATTGTTTACATTTAAGCGAATAATGGATCATAGTTAGATGAAAGCTAAGAGAACTACTAAGGAATATGATGATGGGGTAGAAATGTTTCTTGAATTTGCTTAGAAGAATGCTTTGAAGAAAAGAGATGATTGTTCTTCTGTCCTTGTGTCAACTGTAACAGATTATCTATTTCTGATATAAGAGAGCATCGTATATGTGACAGGATAAGCTTAAGATATATAAATTGAATTTTGCACAATGAGATTGGGAGGACTCCTTTGCATGAGAAAGTTATGAACGATAACTTTGTGGATAGAATTATAGATTTTTTTGTGATATTGGAGCTAAATCCTTTCCAAAGTACTTTCCTGTACATGAAAGTTTGTTAAATGATGTCGAGATTGTAACATCCCAAATTTTTATCCTTATATTTAAGTAAAATTTAAAATATTATTTATCAATAATTTAAAAATATTATCTAATTAAATTATTATAGTTTAGTATTTTTATTATTTTAATAAAATATGATATAATATATAGATTATCCCATTTTTATCTTATTTAGAATCTTATAATTTGAATGTTACTATTAGTTAAAATTTTATTAAAATTTGGATTCAGATTTAGATATGCAATCTTATTTTAAAAATATAGTTTAAATTTTAAATTACTATATCTGATAAGATTTTAATAAAGATAAGATATGAATTTGAATTTTAAATTATTATTATGGCTTTATAAATACAGCCAAGACCCTGAGTTATTCTTCAAATATGATTATTGAGTCGGCTATTCTCTTTTTAGTCATCTCTCAGTTCTTTTCCTATTCCTAAAGAAGGTAACCACTTTCTACTCGTTGTATGTGCTAATATGATGTTTGTGAGTGTTTTGATATATATAAATTTATTGATATTGATATAATTATATTGAGAAAACTTATTTAATTATTTTTATTAAAAATAGTCTTGTGGGATTTAAAGTTTAATTTAGAAGGTTTGAGTTGAGAAAATAGACTTATTATATCTTGATATTGGAATTTGAAGAAAGTTATTATCTTGAGAAAAACTCTTTTATGATATTTATTAAGATATTGGGATTTTGATTAATATGATTATTTTGAGAATTATGCATTGGGGATGGGTGATGATGGAGATGTGTTTCTACCACGTGGTAAGGCCTCCATGGAGCTCATTGGATGGCTTTTGTCCCACCAGTTTACCGAGGGACGTGCCCCACCTGTTTACCGAGGGGCTGCGACACCCCCACCTGTTTATCGAGAGGGAATGGACCCATGGTCCGGTCAGGTGCTCTGTGGATTTTGGCCTATCCATATCACTTGATCGGTTAGCTGTTCGAGGGGTAGTTACCACTAGCCCATGGGTTCGGTCGGCGGGAATAAGGCGGTTCGGTTGGTTTGAGGGGAGGAACTTGGGTGGGTTATTCATTTGATTTTATTATGATAATATGTTATTTTATATATATTATATTTTGTGATCGGTCCCACTTGACGCCTCATGAGCACATGTTAGTACTCATGATGAGTAGAACTGCTGATTACTGAGACATTAGTCTCACCCTATTTTTATAACATTTTTCAGGTGATAGTTTCATCTTAGGACCCCAGGAAAAACTTCAGAGGCTTGATTAAAGCTATATTGATTGTATAGCATTCTCCTTTGAAGGTATGTGTAGAATATTTGTATATTGCCACAATAGGTTTTATTTTGCATACTCATTTATCATATTATTTTATTTATATTTTAAGAAAAGTCTTTTTATAACCATGGTAAAGCTTATTTAAATTTTAGTTAAACTCTTTTCTACCATGGTTAGCTCTTTTAAAATAAATGAAATTCATTTATAATATGATTTTTAAATTATATTGGCTATAAAATATGTCTAAATAATTAATAATAGTTATATTTTAGGAGAATTTTACAGAGATGCCATTGTACTTGGGAATAAAGATGAGTATACAAGGTTAAAATTTGTGTTGCGATTGATGAATTTGAAATCGAGAAATGGTTGAACCAATTTTAGTTTGACATAATTGCTCGAGTTATTGAGTAATGCCTTCTTGTAGGCAATACACTACCAAGATCAATGTATGAGGCAAAGAAAGTATTATATCTGATATGTTTGTCATATAAGAAGATACATGCGTGCCCTAATGACTGCATATTGTACATAAATGAGAATGAAGGGATGAATAAGTGCCCTAAATGTGGCACTTCAAGATGCAAAGTGAAGAAAGACAGTGATGATTGTGATAAGATTACCAAAGGCTTTCATTCAAAGGTGTTGTGGTATCTTCTAATAATACCACGATTTAAACATTTATTTTCTAACGCCATAGATGCAAATAACTTGAGATGACATTCCGATGGAAAAATAAACGATTGACAACTTCGTCACCTAACTAATTCTCCTCAATGGAAGACAATAGATCCTAGAAATCTTCAGCTCGGGCTATGTACGGACAAAATGAATCAGAATGGTAATCTCAATAGGTCTTTTACATAATGGTTCAAGTAAGAAGTGTTAAAGGATAACAATCATTTTGAGACAATATAAAGGCTAGCTGTAGGGCCCGTTTTGAGGTTGTGTGTTGGGAAGGATATGACATAAATGGCTACTATTTTTACACAAAAGCCCAAAATGATAAAAGTACAATGCAGAATAGTGGGGTTATGATTGTGGCCGAAGTGATGCATTTTGCTAGTTCAAAAGATAAAAGGCCAACATTGGCGTCCATGCCATATTATGGAGTGATTGAAGAGATATGAGAGGTTAATTACTCTAAGTTTAAAGTGTCAGTCTTAAAATATAAGTAGGTTAATAGCAATGTTGTCCAAGTAGATGAGAAATTTGGATTTGTTTTAGTCGATTTTCAGAGAGTTAGATACCTAGATGCGCTATTCATCTTAGCAAGTCAAGTGTTTTATGTTGCCGATCCAGCAGATAAAGATCTTTTCATTGTGCTCCAAGGTAAAAGGCAAGCGATTGGTGACGACAATGACTTAGGGTTCAACCTCAACGAAACCCCGCCTTTCACAACTGCTCGACCTATAATGACAATAGAGTTTGATTTGGAAGATAATGAATATGATGTTAGGGATTATCATTGTGAACGAATTTGGGTGGATACAAACTAGTCGAAAATTATTTTATTCTGTTATAATAAATATCCCTTTGATTACTTAATTCATTGCATGATTAATATTCTTGATTCTTACATTTACTTATTATTTTGTAAACGTTATGAAGTACATTTTTGGTTAATAGATGCATGTAATTGTCTTTTAACTTGTTTAGGATTCATCTTCAACCATTTTCTTCTTTTATATTTGATGTACAAATATATAGGTTCATTGAAAGTTTACCGATTCAGATGATTGTATGACAATTTGAATTTTGGGATTGTTGACTTTATACTTTGATGCATGGAATTAATTAGTCTGTCTTGACTATACTAAATACAGGGTGGTATAAAATGATAAATAAAAAAATAATTAAAAAAAACTTTCCACAATAATTTTAAGGAAAACCGCTGTGTAAAGTTTATAAATAAAAAAATGACTACTAACAACCGTAGGAAAATTATACATTAACGACGATTAATAATATAACATCAGTTAATGTATTACACTATAATAGCGGTTTTAATATTAAACCACTATTGTAAGTCTAATATTTAACGGCAGTTTAAATCGCCGTTAAATGTTAGACTTACAATGACAATAGAATTCACATAAAATCACCTTGAAATATCACTTTTAACCACCGTTAAAAATATTTTTTCTAGTAGTGTCTATAATATTCAAAGCAAAGCAATACAAGTTTCACAAAAGTTATACAATTCAAATTTAATACATAAAATGGATAAACTCATAAATAATGACATAACATAAAGCACAATTTAAACAAGCATCAACTCAAAAGAAATTCTCTCTCTCAAATTTTAGAAAACACACTTATTATGAGAGTTAAAAATTCTTTAAGCTTCAAGTTATGTAGAAATAAAAATACACTACATCAAAAAGAAAAAAAATTGTCTCTATCCACCAATTTGGACGATCCCATAGCATGACATGATTTGCCTCCAATCCATACTTTCTTCAAGACCAGACAAAGTTTTGCGAGTCTAAACGAGTTTAACTTATTGAGTTTAATCTGAATTACCAGTTCTAATTTAAATAAACAAATAGATAAACAGTTTATGAAAGATATAAATTAATATTTTTAATTAAATGTTTTTAATATTTATCTTAGTCAATATCACAAAAATCAACATAATAGGAGTATAAAAAGTATATGAAATCATATTGTTTATAAGTTGTGACTAATTTGTGAAAGACAGAAGTGAACGATGCGTTTGGTGACTACAATCTCCAACAAACTTTCCACATTCCCAAATTTTTATTCTTTCACTGTTATAAATATTTTTTCACAGAATTTTCATTTGTTTTAAATTATTTTTAGTATAAAATATAAAATTTATAGTACGTTATACTGATGATCACAAGCCATTTGTCATTCATTAAAATTCAGATTCTATACAATACATGCGAAAATGTGTCTAATGATATAAAAAAAATCATAAAATAAGATATAAAATATATTTTTTTTCATAAAATTTGTTAACTAAATTATTCACTGTTTGCAGTAATTGTTTATTTTGTTAACATATTTCATTAAAATGTTACAATTAATTAGATACTTTTTGTGTATAGAAAGTTTCCTATTTATTGTTTTTAATATTATAGTTTATCATAATTTCTTATAAATATATATATTGATTTAGAACCATCATAAATTTATTTAAATTTAGTATTTATAGTCATCATTTTTAGTATTAATTTACTCAGTTCAAATCCTCAAGAAAAAATTTCTGAATCAAAGAAACTTGTGACAATGAATAAAAACGTATTGGAATTGTTGCATATAAAACAAACTTAGTTGGTATTGAATATAGAGATTAATTTCTATTATATCACAGAAGATAATTTTGAAATTCAAGAAAAAAAAATAATGATTTTGATAACGATATTCGTGGATTTTAAGAAAACTCCAATGGTCGATTAAGACTTGAAGGAAATAATTATTCGAAAGTCAATTTGTGCATAGTACGTGCATTTTATTATTTTTACTTAAAATTTAACAATATTTTTATTTATTTTAAATGGTGTAGAATATAGAATGTTATCAATATTATAACTATCAGCCTACCACAAGAAAAATATTTTTTAAACAAAAAATTATAAATGAGTTGCATTTAATGCTCATTAAATTAAAGTCGGACAGGTTTAAAAGTTCATAAATAATTTATAGAGGTATTTCTACATTATTTAGTATGAAAGTCTTCGCATAAGTAGTGCTATTTAAATCCATCCTTAATTTGTTAAATACCGTGACTAGTAATTTTTTAAAATGGATCAATATTTGTTGGCAAAAGGATAATATTTTGACTAAAAAATGTAAAAGTAAAAATATTATAATTCAAACCATCCGACTTTCAGTAAAAAGAAAAACCATCCAAATCTGATTAGAACAGCTTAGATAAGAGAGGCGTACACGACACCAAGTGTCCTGTTTAGTTTTTTTTTTTTAAATTATAATTTCGGTTAAAAATTAAATAAATAACTATTAAATATTTAAAAAAAAATTATGGAGTAAATTATGATTTTAAGAGTTCTAAAATAGATAAATTTGTGAGACTCATTTCTGTGTGAAAAAAATACTTTCGAGTCATGTAATAACTATTTTATTCTTATTTTTTTCCTATCATTTTACCCCGTGTATTTTCTGATAATTTACTTATAGTCATTCTGATAATAACTATCTAAATATTTATTTTTTTAGAATAATTTTTTTTTTAAAAATTATTTTTTATAAACTCTTATCCAAAAACTAAATCAACGATCTCAAGACCAATTCCTAGATTAAATTTGAGTAGGTTAGCTTTTCATATTCATCGCATGATTTAGGTTTTACGAATAAAACATTCTTATTAAACATTTACATATTATTCCCCATCAATTTGTTTCATTTACGTATTGATATATTTTAAAAAATAACATAAAATAAACTAATAGTGTATAAAACACATATTCTATTTTTATAGTCATTATTATTATTGCCAAGTTGATCCAAAAAATTATTATTTTGGCCAATAAAATTTTAACGTTCAAATCCATATGGTATAAATTAATAGTATAATACATTTGTGAATTAAAGAAGGTGATGATTTCAAGTTTCAACAAACATTCACCATGTCTCACCTAAAGTTCATAGCCTCAAGTCTTACAAATACAAACAAAAAAAGTCATTATAATAAATACCAACTGGAATATATTCTCCATGGGGCCTGCATCATATTCATTTAATGAATTCAACTCCGTCGTCTTGTCCAAAACTCAAATTGGTCCTAATACCATGTTCTCTTGTGTTCATATTCTAATTTTTTTGTCTATTCTTTTTATAAATAAGAAACTCATTTGTCACTAGTACTGTTCTTTTCCCGCCAACAACTCATTCGCTGGTTCGGCCCCTAATAAGTCATATAAATTGACTTACCCAAGTTAATTAATTTAAAGAAATTAAAAAAATTAAATAAATGACTATTATAATATATATTAAATATTATTAAATTATATATCAATTTATAAGTTAAATAAATTATTTTAAAAAAATAATAAATATAAATATTTTAAAATAATTTATCTAGTTTCTTTAATTTTCTTATAATAATTAATTGGATCTTATATTAGAAAATATAGGTAGTACTTATATATATATATATACTAATGAGAAGTGAGTTCTATAAGCTGCATGCAATTTTATAATTTTATTAAAGTTAAGTTTAATTTACTGTGTTTGAGGAATTCAAAAGCTACCCAATTAATATTATTTAGAACATTTAAAAGCAAATTGCATAATTATTTAAGTAGAGAAGATAAATAAATTTCTCATAAATAAATAAATAAATCTGAGAGGGCATATCTGTGGGTAAATTAACGAGAGATCAGTAGGTAGGTGGCATCAAAGAACATCCTGTCCATGATTCCTTGCTCACAGGGTCATATTTTTTAATTTTTATTTTGTCACCTAAAATAAAAAAAATAATGTAAAGTATATGATATTCCATTCCCTATTTTAGAAAAATCTTCTTAAGTGTATTGCTTTTGAACAGTTGAACAGGGGTAGGATATATTTTCAATTATAAATTTAAATTTATTTATGATACAGATGTTAACTGTCCAGATTATATTTTAATAATTTAAATTTATTTATTTATATTTTAGTAATATTATAATAATACTTTATAAGATATTATATCTAAACCGTTCATTTTTTAGAGAAAAGATTTTGAGAGAAAAATGAGGAAGTAGATGATCAGGGCATCTAACTGTATTTTCTCTCTCTGTCTTTTATAATTATTTTATATTTTGATATTACTAATTTAGTTTGAGTATAATAAGCTATTTTTTTAACATTTTTTTTTCATTCATATGGTTTGGATTCACAACCTTATTTAAAAAAATATCAAATATATATATCTTTTACTCAATTTATTATACTTCATTCATATTACTCATGAGTTACAAATAACAAATAGTATAACTCATTTTTCCCTCTAGTAGTTCTAATTTTTTTTTTAAAAAAAATAAATTACAAGTTGGTTGAAATACTACATTTGGCATTTTGAGTTAAAAAGTAAGTGTCAGTAATTCAATTGGTGGACATAAAATTTAGGGATACATATCTTCTCAAAAGCTCCTACCTCCTCATCTCTTATAAGCATATCTCTCTTTATTTTTGCCTTTGCTTTATTCTCTCTTTGCTTTTATCTGTTGCCTAAATTGTTAAAAAAAAGTATTTGTTTGAAAACACTTTTTTTTTAAATACTTTTTTAAAAACACTTTAAAAAAGTGTTTTTTTAAGAATTTTTTTAAAAAAATACATTTTTAAAAAAAAATAAAAACGCTTTTTTAAAGTGTTTTAAAAAATAATTTTATTTTGGCAGTTTAAACAACGGAGAAAAGTTATGATGAGCGAAGCCTAACAAGACAGAGGAGTTTATGAGAGGATCTGAATTCAAAAATTTTGAATTGACGTTGATATATGCCTTCAATTATTTTCGCTTATATGGAGAATGTTTATGGGATGTGATTCCGTGACATATCGTATGTCTTTTCCAAAACTCAACATAAATTTTACTTTCTGTCTTTTCATTCCAGCTCTACCTTCACAAATTGTAATAATTTTATTTTTTATCATTATAATTAAATCAATTAGATCTTGGGAAAATCTCCCAAAAAGACTCTGAAAAATGAGAAAACTCAATTTAAGACCGTAAAAATTAAAATTGACAGAAAAGGATGAGGATCCGTTCGGGCATTTCTAAAGTTCAGCGTGAAATGACTGAAATGCCCCTACAATAAAAAAAAGACATATTTATAATATCCATTTTTTTTGCCCAAGTTTAATCGTAAGTTTTTTTTTATTATCTCTTAATATATCAATTGAAAAAAAAAATTCTTCCTAGAGCAAAACGTTAATCCATGTCCATCTCTTTGAATACCCATCCTGGAGAAATGCTCCTGATAATATGTCTTAATATCTCAGCTGAAAAAAAAAAACCTCTTAATATGCTTAAGTTTCACATCGGTTTTTTATGATCTTGATGTATTAATTGAAAAAAAAAATCTTCCCAGAATAAAACATAAATCCATCTTCATATCCTTCAAATACCCAAGCTGGAGAAATCTTATTGATAATACGTAGGAATCAATCCTAACACTAAAATCGAACAACAGCTCAGAATCAATGAGTAGCCATATGAAGTGAAGACATGCTCAGCCTCACTCATCGTGCTTCTGGTGTCGTCGACCCCATTCGGCCGGCGTCGGGGATCTGTCGTCGACGCCATTCCATCGCAAATGTGGGCACGGATCTTGGTTCCCATCTTCTTCGATGAAATGGAGAAGACGAAGGTTGCGTGGTTGAATATGAGTTCGAGTCTCCGATCAAGCATATAAATGCAGAAAGGGACGAGAAATGATGGCCGCGATGCTATTGGCCTGCACACTGGCGAATTTCGTCGGCCAACTTCTCTTCACTCACCATGTCCAAGATCAAGGTATGTAATTGAAGCCATCAGAGCAGAAGAAAAGAAGGGCCGGAAGATGACTGGAAAGCATTCCCAAAATGGTTTGCCCAGTGGAGAGAATGAGAAGGAAAGCGATTGAACAGAGATAATTGAGCTTCTTCTTCTTCTTCTTATTTTTTTTTTTTTTGTGTGTAACTCGATAATTGGGTTTGAGAAGCGAGAGTTTTGCTGTGAGAAGGGTATTTCGGTCATTTCATGTTGAACTTTAAAAATGCTAAAATGGGTATTTTATCCTTCTCAATCAATTCCATTTTTCACAGTATCAAATTAAGTTTTTATTTTTTTTAAAGTCTTATTAAAAAAATTTCCCACAGATCTAACCATCTTTGTCTTACAAAATATTAATTAATCCACGTACATTAAAAAAATTAGGTAAATATACTATTTATAAAAAAATTTGTGTGCTGATTTTTTTTTTAAAAAATCCCTCTTTTTAACAATTTACAACATGCAGTTATTATCAACGTAGCTTATTCAGCATACAAGAATCTTGTTATATTGATAGTTTAGGAGAAAAAATCAATTATAAATATAAGAGTTAGTCTTTTATTAAATATAATTATTTTTTTATTGAAGAAAATATTATTTAAAATATTATTAAACAATAAATGCAGACATGTGTGTGTTTGTCTCAACTGAGAAAAGAAGAGAGGAGAGATTTTAATATTATCTAGTTTAAATTGATGAAAATGAATGAGAGATAGTGATTTTAATGTTATATTTTTAATTTAGAAGGGGAGAGGAAAAAATATTTTTATATAGATAACTATGAGATGCGGAAGGGTATCTTAAAAAAATTATGAATATAATAGTCAAAACAAGATAAAAATTTAATTTCCCATAAAACTCTCTTAATTTTGGATGGGAGGAAAAAATTTAAGAAAATTTCTCTCATTTTCTAAAAGTTTTGTGGTGTAAAATAAAAGAAATTGAGCAAAATCTTCCCCTTCCCTTTTATTTCAAATCCCTCATATCAAACACGTTTTTAGTGAGATTTAAACATTAATTTATTACGTTGTGAGAAATTAACTCATTTATTAGATCTAACCCCGTTATAATATAAAAACTAATTGATAAATTTATTTTGATCATAAATATAATATATTAATATTTTTTTCACTATTTAAAATAAGAGAAAAATAATAAATATATAAAAATAAAGAAGCATAAAAGTTTCACGATAGTGTGTGTTTTTTTTTTTTTAAGTTTTAACAATCTCAAACCCTTTAGCCTATAGGAGAAGAAACCTATATACCCGTTACACTCAACCCCTAAAGTTTTACTATTTTAAGATATAGAACCCATAATCTACTCAACCGGGTGCCATTTGAAATAGGATAAATTAATACTTAATATTTTGATCTTATTTTTTATGTATAATCAGTATTCTAATCTTATTATAATTTTACTCATAATATTTTAATTTAGTATAATTTTATCTATAGTTAACTTAATTTAGGATTGTTTACTCCCTAACTACTATAAGTTATCAAATAAAACAAGTTGATGAAAAGAATATGCATAAAGAAATAGAAAAAGTATCAATAATTCTTGTAAAAAATCGAAATCCATCATAAATCCATCATAACTATAGGTGAAATTCTACCACAAATAAAATTATGATATTGGTCGTACCTAAAAAATAAGATTAAGATATTAAGTATTAATTTATCCTTTAACATATGATAAAGATGGTTTTAATAATATATGCAGGGTAAAAGAACAGTTGTTTACTTAAAATGTTAACCAAAATATATTGATAATAAGTGAACCAAAATATAGTCACTATCAAGGTGAAAAACTTGATGAAAGGAAACTGAGGGAGGAACCATCATTACATTATTTTATTTAAATTAAATATTTAATGAAAAAGTTGATTAAAATTTTTTATTACAAAATTTATTTTCTAAAGATACCTAAAAATTTAGTTCATTAAGCGTATGTAATTTTTTTTAGCTGTATGCAGCATATATTAAGTTATAAGTAAATATTTTCTGATTTACATATAATTAAAGATAACTTATACATAACTTAAAAAAATTACACCCATTAAAGATTTGTTATAATTAGATCCTTAAACAAAATTTAAGTATCTCCGAGGAATGAGTTTTGCACTGAGAAAATTTTCACCAATTTTCCTTTTATCTTTTTTTTTTCCTTTTCTCAGCTTCTGCATTTTGTGCTTTCATCTATTTAGCAATAGTAGGGGTGGTGCATACTAATTTTTTTTTTATAATATTAACTGAATTGTATTACAAAATATTTTAATTTTGATATTTATAACTGCTCCTCCTAATATTAAGTGTCTCCTTTAGAAATTAAATTTAAAAATTAGAGAAATTTAGTAGAATTTTATATTATTAAGCTAACTCTATGATAGTAGTAGTGCTTAGTATTAATGTATAGATTTCATTAGATTTTAGCTGATCTTTCTACGGCTCAATCATTCATGATGTTGGGAATGACAATAAAGCCCAATGGGCTGGCCCAATAAAATGATGACTAAGCCCATGAGAGTGCTAGAAAACTCAACTATATTCTCTAAATATTATGTTAACTCAAAAATTTGTTAAGAAAACGCTTATAAAGAACAATAATAGAATGAGGTTAGCAAAAGTTTTTGGTGCATAGAATATGGAGGAAATTTTTTTAAAAACTTAATTTGTTTATGTATTTTTTTTAATTAAAGAAATTTAGATGAGTTGTGTTTTGTGGATACAAACTTCAAGGAAGAAATAAATAATGATAATACTTATAAAGATATTTATATATTACCTATTAACAAAATTCTTGTACAAGAATTAGGATGTATATCCACTATGCAATGTTAATTTATCTTATTATACATAATCTAATAAGATATTATATATAATAATATTTGTAGTTAAAAATGAACTTCTTACTTATTATACTAAAAATAATTAAAACACACACAGGAAAATAAAATAAATTATTCAATAAAAAAAATCATTTGTTGTTTTCGTGTACTATTCAAACAAATAAGAATGAAAATGAAAATTTAAAAAAAGAAACTGTATTACTTATTCTTACCCCATATTAATAAAATTTCATATTTATCTTTTTTTTTTTGTTTTAAAAATTAAGTAGTTCAACACAAATATATATGCTGCCTTGGTGGAGACTGGAGAGAGCGGCAACATAATCCTATAATTATTTTCATTTGTGTTTTCTTTTTAAATAAACACGAATGATACTTATTAACTAGTTGAGTCTTTAAATATTATTTTAAGCATCCAACAATGAACAATACAATGAATAATTATTATTTTTTTGTTATTCACCCGGTTCACCGGAGTTTTGCCCCGACTATATCTGGATCTGACCTGCGTCGCTCACCTGGCTATGGTGGGTGAGTCTCCTAACGGGAATTTTCTACATACGCCAAGGCTCGAATTCGAGACCTCATTTAAACGATACCAAGCCACTTACCACTCGGACCAACCTTCGTTAGTAATAAATAATAAATTACATAGATTCACGAACTCTTTATTCTTCTTATAGTTAGGATGCATCGTAACGAACCAAACTCAAATCCATAATATGGTTTCGCATGTAGTAGTTCTTTCTGTTTCAATGGGAGAGAACCTTTAACATGATGAAGAGCAATGGAGATGAGATGATACATTGCCAACGACAATAAAAAGAAGGTCAAATTGCTGATAGCGAAAATTCTAGATGGAAAATGAACGCAATCATCCAACAATGAATTTGAAGGAGCAAGGGAAGAAGTACCTTGTGACTATGGGGGAAGGAAGTGAGAGAAGCCCGGGTGCAGTCTTCCAATTTAGGGAGCTAAACTCGTCATGGGGGCGCAAGAGATGAAACGAAAATGGATCTAGATAACGCGAGAGGGATGGAGGGAAGAAAAAAAGAAAGCTAAAAGCATATTCCGCCTCCTGGGTTGCTTCTACTCATCACGCGTTAGGAAAAATGGGTTTCTTGGAAAGCTAATCCCAAAAGTTGATTTTGGGCCTTCAGATTTTAATTTGGAGTAGCCCAAAACTAATTTAAGGATGTGTTTGGATTAGGTTTTTTTTTTTTTTAAATGTTAAAAGTTATTCTCCCGTAACTTCTTCTAAAACTAAGATTTTGGGTTCAAAATCATGATTTTCGGGGCAAGAAATAATAATGAATTATTTATGAAATATTATGTCGGTAAAAGAATTATAAATAGCCAAAAACAGTTGAATTATTTTTTTATTAATATGCTAACTAAATTAAGTTTAATTAATATTATCTATAAATATGAGAAATAAGTAACAAGTATCATGAAAAAGAATGTTAGATAAAGTTCTTAACCGATTTATTTTTATAATGACTTTTTGGGTCTTTGACAATGACAAGATGCTTCTCCACTTCTTCAAAGTAGTATATGTGGGCACCTATAAACCAAACTTTCTCACACTTCCAATTAAAATAAAAGATAAAATACCAAAGTATTTTATTATTTTAAGCATCCGAAGATGAACAATACAATGAATAATAAATTACATAGAATCACGAACTCTTTATTCTTCTGATAGTTAGAATGCGTGAGTGAACCAAACTCAAATCCATAGTATGGTTCCAAACTTCAAAAGCTATATATCAGTAACCACTTAGAATTGTTTTTCAAGAACGTTGATTATCTTCTCGTCCACTTGAAATGCCTTAGCAAGAATTTCGGCAGAGATAGGAGGATTTGATCCAAATACATTGTTGGCAATAGTGATAAGCCCTGGACTTTGGCTGCTAAATGCAGAGATGGCAACCGCATTTGTTTTACCCACATTGAGTTGGAAGTGAATGAGACCAATTGGAAACACAAACACATCTCCTTTGTTAAGTACTTTGGTAAAGAGACGGTTTTCAGGGTTAGATGTGACAAAACCAACATGAAGAGTACCCTCTAAGACTACAAGGAGCTCAGTGGCTCGAGGGTGAATGTGAGGAGGATTTAAACCTTTAGGAGCAAAGTCCAAGAGAACCTTTATGTACGTACGTTTGTCTATAGATTATGGAGTATGAATTTGTCTCTCAAACAGTTTGAAGGTTTTCGGGCGTACCTTGGATCTTGTTCTGCTTACCGAGGTACCCACACGCAACCAGAGCACCTTGTATGGACTCTGGTACGTTTCACAGCAAATAACACCAAAGAAGAAAAACAGAGCGTCGGACTGAGGGAGAGAGTATTCTGTGAGAGAGTGTGTTTTTCAGAGGACCAGAATGCTCTCTTAAATAAGCTTTCTGCAGTTCTCTGGAATCGACGCATCAGTTGGAGAAACAATACGTCTGCTTCTCTTCCCGTGCGTCGCTTCAGCATGAAATGGTATGTAACTCTTTACATATGGGGTATATTACACATATATACCCAACTCTCTCCCTTATTCTCACAATGGCCTTAATGCCTATTGGGTTTGGGTCTAACCCACCAAAGGTGGATCAACCCATTTTCCAACATCTCCCACTCACATTTGGTGGATTAGATATCATGAGTCCAATCTCATTCTCTTTCTCCTTTCATACTAGGTGCCTTGCCGTGACCGCGTAGGCATGACGTCTCCTTCTGGGCGTTTGTACTAGAAATCCCTTTCACAGAGACCAGCACAAAGCAACCCTTTAGTGCAGTTCAATCAGAATAAGTTATAGTGCCTTGAATGTCCTAGATTTACCCATATACACTTTTCTTCTGGCTAATCTAATCCCTCTTAAGTCAGCATATAACTCAGATAGCCTCCACTTATGCATAGTATCCACACTTATGAAATTAACAAAATAATATCATAAGGGACCGGTCACAGACACTAGCATGTATGTGTATATTCTGGCAATCTTTCTTTCGCCCATATATTATTTTGATATGAATCAACCGCTTTCCTAGCATAATACCTTTGGTTCATATATAATTTTGACCATAGGACAAATGCTAAAGTAGCAATCACTGAAACATACCTCCATAATACTGTCAAAGTCAAAGGACATTAATGAAAGGATGATACCTTTCTGGAACTCACACAACAATGAAGCAGGGATTGATTCACTTGCTTTCCATTTGCGGTTCTTTAGCACATGTGGTATGAATCACATGTTACGGTGTTCCTCTTATCCAATAAGAGTGTACGTCGTTTTGATTCTATCAATCACACCGTACAGACTTAAGTCTAGACACTCATAGCATCTAAACCCAAACTCTTCAATTCTACTCACATAATATGACGTCAATATTGAAGAATTTGTAATCTGGCTATAGGTTTCATGGATGTGGGTATCCATAGTTCGATCCATATCTTTACTTATGGATCTCATCTCGACTTACTGCACTATTTAAGCCAAGGCGACATTCATTGTGTTTCTTCTCTACCATATCAGCACTCTTGCTGCTTTACTGGTGAACACATGTCTCATCTTTGAATGCTTCTCTAGCATCAAAGGCGGTCGCTCGTGTGAGAGAGCTACCCTTTTCAACCTGTACGACATACTAGACATTGTATACTTTTATTCAGACATATAAGTAATAATGATATCATTAATGAAAAATGAAAAATATTACATACAGTCTGCTACTTTATATTTTTCGTATGCCAATAGCTGTTACATGTTTATGAAATGTTTCTTTGCTTATTGGCTTAGTCAGGGGGTCTGCAACCATATACTTGGTTGAAATGTATTGTACAGTTACAATTTTCTGTGCTATATAATCCCTCACAAAGTTATACTTAATATCAATGTGTTTGGTCTTGCTGTGATACTTAGGGTCTTTGGTGTAGGCTATGGCTGCAGTATTGTCACAGTGTATCAACACCGGATTGGTACTCTCATTCCCAAATCCTAGGTGTTCGATAAATCTCTTCAGCCAAACAGCCTCTTACGCTGCTGCAGTGCATGCCACAAACTCAGCTTCCATAGAGTGTAAAGCAATGCACGTCTGCTTCTTGCTACTCCAACATATGGCTCCGTTGTTAAGCAAGAAGGTGTATCCTGAAGTAGATCTTCGTTCTTCTTCATCACCGCCTACATCAGCATCGGAATATCCGACTAGGCGCAGATCACTTCCTTGATAACACAACGCATAATCAGATGTGCCCTTTAAGTATCTCAAGATCCTCTTCACTGCTTTCCAGTGTTTCTCACCGAGGTTTGACTGGAATCTACTAACCAGCCCCACTGTATAACAAATATCTGGTCTTGTACACATCATTGCATACATAAGGCTGCCAACGGCACTTGCATATGGAACTCTTTCCATTTGCTTTTTGTCTAAATCAGTTTTGGGACACATATCAGAACTCAATGCCACACCAGTGGCTACAGGGATATCCATGGGTTTGCATTCACTCATATTGAATCGCTCAAGTATCTTCTTGATATAATTCTCTTATGAAAGAGTGAGGATTCTCTTGGAGCGATTCCTTTGAATCTTGACTCCAAGTATGTATTCTGCTTCACCCATGTCTTTCATCTTAAAGTTTGATGAAAGCCATTCTTTAATAGCTATCACCGAGTCAAGACTATTTCCGGCTAATAGTATATCGTCTACGTATAAGGATAATATTACAAAGTTACCCTCAAACCGCTTAACATAGACACAGTGGTCTTCCTCTATCATTTGGAAGTTATATGAGGTTATTTCCTTGTGAAACCTCAAGTACCACTGTCTGGATGACTGCTTTAATCCATAAATGGATCTTTTGAGTTTACACCTCTTGTGTTCAACCCCTTTTTCAATGAAACCTATTGGTTGTTCCATATAGATTTCTTCATCCAGATCACCATTCAGGAATGCGGTTTTTACATCCATCTGATGTAATTCCAGGTTTAAACTATTTACTATTGCCAGGATAAGTCTTATAGAGTTGAAGCGCACAACAGGTGAAAAAGTATCCTCATAATCTATACCTTCCTGTTGTGTATATCCCTTTGCAACCAATCGAGCTTTAAATTTGTCAATTGATCCATCCACCTTTCTTTTGATTTTGAGAACCCACTTGTTCCCAATGGCTTTACGCCCTTTTGGTAGATCAACCAATTCCCAAACTTGGTTTTTCATCATTGAGTCCATTTCCTCTTTCATTGCTTTCTTCCATTCCTCCTTAGCAGCACCTGCCAAGGCCTCATGAACAGTGCGGGGTTCATCATCCCCTTCTGGAGTAACTAAGAGTGCTTCGCCTTCTATTTGGAAGCGTCTCTTTGGAACACTTTCCCTGTTACTCTTTCTGGTAGGAGCAACAGCAACTTGCTTATCTTTTCTCATTTGCTCGGTTTTGTGTTGACCGTTCTTGGCTCCCACTCAGATTGACATACCTGGAAGATCCTGGTCTGTCAATTTGTTCAGCACTGTCCTGTTCTTGAGTCTCATAAAAAGATACAGTGCGGTCAACATCTCCCCTACTGGGAAATTCTGTTTCAATGAATACAGCATCTCTAGATTCTGTTTCAGTCACTGTTCCATCTTCAATTTCACTTATGAATACATATCCTTTTGAGGGTTCAGAGTACCTTATAAAGATACATTTCTTCCCTCTAGGACCCAGTTTCCCATGTCTATGAGAACTGTCATGGATATAGGCCGCCGAGCCCCAAGGTCTAAGGATGCTTAGATCTGGATGACTTTTAGTCCATAACTCATAGGGTGTGGAAGCGACTGACTTAGAGGGCACACGGTTAAGTATGAAGGTTGCTGTCAATAAAGCATCACCCCAATATGAAATTGGAAGGTTTGCCTGAGCCATCATAGACCTAACCATGTCTAGAAGAGTTCTATTTCTTCTTTCGGCAACCCCATTCTGTTGAGGTGTGCCAGGGATAGTTAGTTGCCTAATAATCCCTTTTTCTTCACAGAGCTGTTTGAATTGATCCGAAAGGTATTCACGACCTCGATCAGTGCGTAATGCCTTAATTATATTGTCCATTTGATTCTCTACTTCATTTATGTATCGTCTAAAACACTCTAGTGCCTCAGACTTGTGAGAAATCAAATAGACATGACCATATCGTGAATAATCATCAATAAAGGTAATAAAATACCAAGCTCCGTGTCTTGCCCTCACACTCATTGGACCACAAATATCGGAATGAATTAATTGCAATGGATTTTCGGCTCGTGTTCCCTTACCAAATGGTTTTCTGGTAGCCTTACCTGCTAGACAACTTTCACATAATGACATATCCATGTTAGGGATGACCCCCAACAAGCCTTCTTTTGCCAGTTTAATCATTCTATTCTGATTAATATGTCCTAGTCTAGCATGCCAGATATTCATATCAGGATTATTTGAAGTAATAGCAAAGCAATCATGAACATTAAAATTACTAGCAAGATCCAAAATAAAGAATCTTTGAAATTGGAAAGCTGAACCATAAAATATTGAGTTGCTATAAATGTCTGCAACTTTACCATGAAAGTTTATATTAAACCCAAAGTTCAATAAGCAAATTACAGAAACTAAATTCCGTCGGATGTCAGGAGCATGAAGCACATCATGCAACATCAAGGTCTTTCCACCATGTAAAACAAGTTTACAGGTGCCAATGCCTCGAACCTCGATCCTTGCATTATTGCCAACAAAAAGCCACTTGCTTTGAAAAGGCAACCGACGGTATTCCACGAAAGATCCTCGATCTTGACTTACGTGGTCTGTGGAGCCTGAGTCAATAATCCAAGAAAAGGAAACAGGTTCTGTTAAGAAAACAGTACTAGAAACAAATGAGACATGTGAATTCACATAATTCACTTTTACCTTTTCGCTCTCGGTCTGTTTAAAACAGTCACGTGCGAAATGTCCTATATTATGGCATGCAAAGCATTTGACCTTCTTTAGGTCTAGCTTTTTCTTGCCTCCTTTCTTTCCCTTCTTCTTGTATTGTTGCTTGCCTTTCTTAGGCGGAGGACCGCCCTTCTTCCCATTTTTCTGAAATTTCTGGCCCTTTTTAAATTCAGGCTTTGACTGGGAAGGACCAACACCTTCGGTCAGATAGGCTTGTCCAGTGGCCTTATAAGCCTCCAGATGTTCATCCTCTAGCTCCAAATGCTTAGCTACATCATTGAAAGTGATGATGTTCTCATTGTGGGTCAAATTAACTTTCATGTGCTCCCAACTGGCAGGGAGTGATCTGATGACAGCTTGCACTTGCTGCTCGTCAGATAAATTATGTCCAGCCTCCTTCAATTCACGGATCATTGTGGACATCTCTCGCAGATGTTGCCTCATAGGATTATTCGGTTTTAGCTTATAGGTGTCGAATTTAATCGTCAACCGTCTAAGCTTAGTTGTGGAGACTCCTCCAAACTTATCCTTTAAGGCAATCCACATAGCTTGTGCTATTTTGTGTGTCTCAAACTCACACATCAAATCATCTGCCATTGCACTCAGCAGTGTAATTCTTGCTATGCTATTCTTCTTTTTCCATAACAGGTATGCTTCCTGGTCTCTCCTGTGCTGGGCCGTATTTCCAGCTTCAGGCTCTACTATTGCCATGGTTAATGGCTCAACAGCATCCTGTTCTTCTAGAATATATTGGACCTTTCGGTGCCAAATATCCCAGTTGTCCCCGTTAAGTTTTTCCCCCTTATTCAATTCAGCAATAATGTTCTTTGAGGCCATTGTTCAATATTGGTTCTGTGACAAACCTATCCCACATTAATTTATTGAACTATAGAACATTAAAAGTGAATTTATATAGCACATTTTTAAAAAATATACAATGTCATGTACTTTTATTATTTTTAATCAGAAAATAATAACATTACTAGACCCATAATCAGGAGAATACGTTTGTACCTCCCATCACATAGGCACTAACAGCGTCATTACTCTCTATCAAAAAATTAATATAAGCACTCTCAAAATTTTACTTTTAGAAGACTCATCATCTAAAAGAGCTCCCACTTATAAAAAGCATTAATCAACTTATATAGAAATGAAATATAAGTCAATTCCATATAAGACATGTAATAAATGGTAAGTCTTTACAAAGAAAGAATAATTAAAACATGTCCTTATTGACATCATTTATAAATAAAATGTCATCATTTAACCTATATCCCAGATATTCAGTGCTAGATGAAGCTATTTTCACCTAAATAATTAAAAATATTAATTATTATAATTTTCTGGAATTTTTAAACACTAAAAATATACCAGAAAATACACTAAATATCCATAAATAAATCCATAATTATTTCTAACATAGGAAAATTATATATCAAAATAAATATCTTGATTTTAGGGATTTTTAGAAATAAACCGCACCTCAATCGGACCCAAAACGCGCCCTCACGCGCCCCAAGAAGGATAAATTCAGAAAAAATAGAAAAACTGAACAACGGCCACTCTCAGCCCCTGGCGCGTGCATTACACGCTCCATTCTGGTGCTGCCACGTGTCCCTGCCACGTGTCGCCACCATAATTTTCTCCATTTTCCATTTTTTTTTGAATTTTTTTTTAACGCAGCTTAAAAAAAAAAACTATTTTTTTTTATTTTTTTTTTTAAAATATGCCGTAGCAAAAAAAATTTTTTTTTTTATTTTTTTGGTACTGTAGCGTCGTCCCTGACCTCCAGCCGGGTCAGGGACAGACCCGACTGGAAAACGGGTCGGGTCCGCCGACCCGACTCGTTTTTCACCCATAACTTCTCCGTCCGACGTCCGATTTTGACGTTCTTGGTGTCATTTTCTTCGTTTTTTCGAGCTCTACGCAATGGTACTAATTTTAGAGCCTAAAAATACTGTTTTTAATGACCCAAGTTTGGAAACGAAATGTCTCTGTTTGGTTCTACGTACAAAGTGCCTCTATTTTTGGTTTCATTGCATGCTTTATACATATTATCATGAAATAAGCACTTGGAAACATAAATAAGCATGCAGAATAGTGTAAAACCAGAAAAACGAAAATTCACAGAAATATGCGGAAGCTGGCTCTGATGCCAATGAAGGTTTTCGGGCGTACCTTGGATCTTGTTCTGCTTACCGAGGTACCCACACGCAACCAGAGCACCTTGTATGGACTCTGGTACGTTTCACAGCAAATAACACCAAAGAAGAAAAACAGAGCGTCGGACTGAGGGAGAGAGTATTCTGTGAGAGAGTGTGTTTTTCAGAGGACCAGAATGCTCTCTTAAATAAGCTTTCTGCAGTTCTCTGGAATCGACGCATCAGTTGGAGAAACAATACGTCTGCTTCTCTTCCCGTGCGTCGCTTCAGCATGAAATGGTATGTAACTCTTTACATATGGGGTATATTACACATATATACCTAACTCTCTCCCTTATTCTCACAATGGCCTCAATGCCTATTGGGTTTGGGTCTAACCCACCAAAGGTGGATCAACCCATTTTCCAACACAGTTGATGCATCTGATGTGAGAGTCTGGGGAAGTCGAAGAAAAATATGTGTGTGTGTGTGTGTGTGTGTGTGTGTATGATGACTTGGTATTTAAACAATTACAGCCTTCAGTAAGGAAAATAACTTGAAGCATTCCAAACTGATCAATATTAATAAAAGCATGTTTAAGAGAAAGACCCTTTTATATTCACACATTTCCGTCAAATCCACTTTTTTTTTAAAGGAAATGTAATTCTAAATCCACCTTTTTTGCCTAATTCACTTAAAAATAAAATAACATATCACCCCTGGAAGCTAATGAAAATATATACGCGAACCCACGTATACAAGTACGTACTTTTGTAACAAAAACAAAATAATTGTACTTTTATTTAGATTTTTTTTCACATGATTTACATTTCATGCAATCCAGTTGTTTCGAAAGTATTTCTGGAGAAAAGAACAAGAAATGCTGACTTGACAAAAATATGATATGTTCTCTCTTGTCCCTCCCTTTTTTCTGGTTGGCGAACAGTATAATCAGCAACGCTATATTATTTGTAGCACACGAAGTTTAAACGTTAAATTTCACTCTATCCAATATATATATACACACCAATATCAGAACTGATGAGGTGTTTGATAACAAATTATTTGTTCTCCTTTAGTTTTCATAAATCAGAACTAAGTTTCTGTTATAGTAGAGTTACTTGGTATTACTTGGTGAGAACTTCAGCAGAAATTAGAGGATCTGACTTGAATATGGCAATTGCAACAGTGATGACTTGATCGCACGAAGCAGGTGAAGACTTGGTAAGTTTTAAGTGATATAGTTAATATTTTATTTGTGGAGCGAATTGTTCTTAATTCAAACCATTACTTAGAACTTGGTCTTATCTTGTGCTCCCTTTTTTTGTTCACATTATCATATATGGCCCACTGCGTCAAACTTTATACCCCTAATTAATATCGCTGATCTAGTCCATTATTGGGTGTATTATAACAAGTAAGGTTTAGCAATAGATTGATCATTCAAATACGTAATTGTCTCTCCACGTTTCGTAATTAGTTACTCCCTTTAGTTTTAATTATAAGAGACAGTTGATTTTTTTGGATATATATAAGAAACTAAATAAATCAGTTAATTATGATCAAATACAACTCCTCAACATAAATTTATATTATATATTTTTCAATATACCCAAATCTGTCCATTAGCATTTATATTAGTTACAATTAACTGATTTATTTTGCTTCTTACATCTATAAAAAAAAGTCAATCAACTCTTATAATTAAAAAGGAGATAATCCTTTATTTACTTAATAGCAAACTATGAATTGGTTATAATTTGACTAGAAAATTTTCAAATTTAATATTACTATAACCTATTTAGAACAAATTCTAGAGGAAGACATACCATTTTATATTTTCATGCATATATTTTATTTAATCAGTACCAGGGACATTTCACTAGATGCTACTGAACACTGATCTTCTCCCAATCCTAAGATATAAAATTAATTTATTTAATGTAAATTTTGTTTGGTAAAAAAAGAAACAACTTCAATACCACGTAAGTAACATCGATCTTAATCATACACTGTTACTATCAATTTGATATGTATCGTAATGTTGAAAGTAAATGATAATTAATTACGGTAAAGTAAGGTTAGAATTTTTTAATAAATTATATATTTTATTATCAGTGGAATTTACCCAAACTGGACATTTTATGCGTTGGAAAGGAAATAAGATGTGATCTCATTTACTGTTCATGTATATATCTTCGGTTTTCATAAATTTGAACCAAGTTTCTGTTGAAAAGCAGAGTTGCTTGGGGGTGCAAGTATAAAATGCTAGATCTCCTGGGAAATGTGAAGTCACAACTTAATGTGCGTATGTATTACTTATTTTATTCGAACATATAAAAATTAAGATACAAAGACCCGTACATTATTATAAGGAAAATATTACAAACTCAAATCAATGATATTAATTTTCTATCTATAAATGTTTCTTAATAGCATCAATTATCTTCTTGTCCACCTGAAAAGCCTTGGTGAGAACTTCATCAGAAATTGGAGGGTTTGATTTGAACACTGCATTTGCAATGGTGATGACTCCTGGATTCTGGCTGCTCAAACCAGCAATGGCAACAGCATCTGTTTTACCCACGTTGAGTTGGAAGTGAATGAGACCAATTGGGAACATAAACACATCTCCCTTGTAGAGTACTTTAGTAAATAGGCGATTCTCTGGGTTGGATGTGACGAAACCAACTAGAAGAGTACCCTCCAAAACTGTAAGAATTTCAGTGCCTCGAGGATGAGTGTGTGGAGGGTTCAAGCCTCTAGGGGCATAATCTACGCGGGCCAATGATATACCCATAGTATTGAGTCCTGGTATTTCATTTATTGCAACCGGAGTCACTGCTGAGCCTAGTGGACCAGATGTGTCTCCTTGTTTTAGTCCGCCATAGAAGAAATCGTCGGCATTAGCAAGTTTGGGGTCCTTGCAGAACTTTCCATTCACAAAAACTGCAAATAAACAAAGGAAAGATGTTGATGCGCATGCATGTCATAACCAAAATGAAATTAGATGGGAGAGAAGAGAAAGTTGAGAATAATACGTACCACCACCAGTCTTGGTTTCGTTTATAGCGATGCAAAAATCTTGAAGTGGGCTAGGGTCAAAGGCAAAGACCCCAGAAGATGCCAGAGCCAAGAGGGCAATGAGGGCTAAGGGAGCAGCTTTCATGTTTTCTCTCCTGATATGGCAACTCTTGCTTGTTTGTGTATAATTTTCTACTTGTGAGGGATGATTTCGTTGTATGGTAACGAAGTGTATTTATAAGTAGGAGACGTTGATCTGGTCTATTTTTTTTTATCTAAACGAAGATGAAGACGACCTGGTTTGTTTTAATTTTTTTTTAAACGACAATGAATTTTTTATTTATGAAATATCTTTACCAAGCACTTGAAAATAGTTGGAATTTTTCACGTTGCTTTCTTAATTCCTTCTCGAGAACAAATTGCGCCATTTGTCAAAGCATGGATAGCCATATACGGAATGAATAATAACCTAGGGAAGGTTTGACTACCGATTAAATTTGAATATGTCTCTCTTTTGATTATTTTAATTAAACAAGGGGCCAAAACTCCCACATACTTTATTAATCTTATAAAATGAGAATGCGGCTGTATTCGGTATGAATTGGCAAATGCAATTAATAAGAAGAGTTCCAAATGTTCATGCCGTAACCAAGAAATATTCTCAAGAGAAAAGACCATTTCATATTCACATCTTTATCAGCTAAGTACCTCAATCACTCACTCACACAATGAACTAGTATACGCTTTGTGCAAATGAATTTTTAAGTTGTTCTAACGAGTTGTTTGGTGCACAAAATTAGTAAATATTAAAGTAATAAATAAATATATGAATAAAATTATCCTTATAATTGTCATATAAAAAATTATCCTTGCAATTTTATTTTAGGAAACATCAATACTAACATCCTATCAATGTAGATTCAAACTAAATCAGTTGTCAAATGAGGGGGAAATACTCACGGTGTGAAGTTTTAATCCCTTCAATTATTAAGAAGGATTATTTTCTTAACTATATCATTTATTTAATTAAAAACCAACGATATCACATAGAATAAGAAGTGGGTTAGTTACAGTTATTTTGGTTTTTCTATCACATTGCCACCCAGACTTATCCGACTTGCCGTTTGTTGTTAGCACTCAAATTATTTACTAAATTTATATCTATGTAGTATAGAGATCAACTTAGGTCATATTCTTTACGTTGAGTCAATACGAGTCTTAACTCTAAATTAGACTAAGTGTGAGAATGAGGAGTAGGAGAAGAGAATTTAATTAATAATATTTAGAAAGTAAAAGGAGATAATAACAAAAATAAAATAAATCCAATAATATAGAAGAATATCACCAATAAGACGAGCACTCTTAAGGATTAATACGTGGCTATCATCGTTCAATAATATATAAGAGTTATAACAATTATATATGCTAAGTCCCTATATATCATACAAAATCTTAGACAACCGCCATGATCATAATCAAACAATCCACAATTATACCTAGATCTAGCATATAATTATATCAAGAATGATTAGAGAAGATCCACGCTTATCATATGATAAATTAAACAATAAATGATTTGTTCCTCTAACATGGATATTCAACCGAAAAACCTATAATTAAACATGTGAACCCAACATGAATAATTATAAGAGAAAACCATAGATATTAAATAAAGAATATCAAATCATAAATTAAAATAATAAATCATAAGAGTTTGATTGCACAAGTGTCTCAACCGAAACTTTAGATCCAATATATACAAATCTTAAAATCTAAACTAAGGAAATCATAAACTTGCATAAAGAAAAAAGATCAACTCATAAAATTGTTCAATTCCTACTCTAAAGCACAGAAAATTAAGCCACTATATCTCTCCTCAAGAACTTAGAAAGAAAAGAATGACATTGTGGAAAAGATGAAGAGGATGATTGTGATGGTGGTGATTAGTGTGTTGAATGGAGAAACCTTGGGGTCCTTTATATAGCTTTTGGGAGTGAGTCATGTTGATGTGGATCTCTTCACTAATTAGCTATCCAAAAGATAATAATTATCTTCATTTATCTTTAGTATCCTTCCAAGCTGTCATCTTTTCCAATTTCTCCAGAGATAATATGTTTTAACTCAAATATCCTATAAATAATTCAAATAAAAAGTAATAGGATAAAATAGATAAGACAGTTAATAAGAAAATAGGAAAAGATAACAAATGTATATATTATCCTTTAATTAATTTTAAATGTTAGATATTGATAAATTATCTTTAAATTAATTCAAATAAAATATAATATAACATAATACTAATATAATATAATATTATATTATATTATATTAAAGGAACGAATTAATATAATAAAATATAATCACTACAAAAAAAAATAGAGCTGTAGCGACAACTTATCAGTGGTGACAAAAAAATTTAGCCGCTGAAAGTCTTACTTTCAGCCGCGACAATGAAGTCATTGCTAAAATTCTTGAGTTTCTACGGCGACAAAAAGGTTGCTGCTAAACTTTTAGTAGCGACATTAGCTTGTCATCGCTGAAAGTAAGACTTTATGCGGTGACACTAATTGTCACCGCAGAAGGTCAATATTTTCTACAGTGACTCTGGTTGTCGCTACAGAAGTTCCATAGTTTCTACGACGACATGTAGTGTCATCGTAGAAAGTTAATAGTTTATGTGGCGACTATTTTTTGTTGCAGCAGAAGGTCAATATTTTATGCAGCAACTTTGCTTGTTATTGTAGAAGGTCAATAGTTTCTGAAAGTCTTCTTCATGCAATTTTGTTTTTTTAATTTGGAGGATTTTTAAACAACTATCTAATATATAGAATGAAATTATTGAATAATGTCACTTTTAAAGAATAAATAAAGGAATATCACATGTGGTTATTGTAGTAAGAATAGATTATATAGATAATAATATGGTGTGTGTGAAAGAAGGATATGAAGTAGGGGTGTGTGTATAAGAAAGATATTATAATTGCGTGTCAATGAGTGTGAGAGTTAATATGTGTGTGTTAGAGACAATGTGGGGGAGGAGATAGAGAGAAGGAGATGTGTTTGTGAGAGAGATAGAGTGAGAGATAGGGAGAAAGAAGGGAAAGTGAAAGACATATATGTAGTGTGTGTGTGTGTGTGTTAGAGGGTGGAGGAGAATTGTAATTAAGCATGAGATAGAGAAAAAAAAAGAAAAAGTGAAATACATACATATATACATACATGCATACATGCATACATGTGTGTGAGGGAGATAATATAAATTAAATGTATGAGAGATATAATACATTTTAAAAATAGATTTATGATGAGTATTTGTATACTTTATTTAAAAGATAAAATATATTATTATGATATAAGAGGTGAGACAAATAATATAATAGGAGATAAAATAATTAATTTAAACATATGATGAAGATTATTAGATCTTATGTTGATATTTATTTTTTTATTTTAATTATAGTTATTTAAAATCCATTATACCATATAAGTTGCTTTCATAATTTTTTTTTATATTTTTATGTCAACTAATATTCAATTGTGATTTTAGTTCAGCTAGGGCTATATGTTGGCAATGACCTTTGGATACAGGTTCGAATCTGGATTGCTGAACACTGGAGTCTTGAGAGAAATATATGGAAAAAGAGATCACTCTTCTTTGATCTTCCATATTGGTAGAGTCTTGAAGTGAGATACAGTCTAAATGTCATGCATGTGGAAAAAACGTGTGTGAGAGCCTTGTTGGCACGCTTCTGAATATCAGTGGAAAGAGTAAAGACGGGGTCAATGTGAAACATCCTCATTTTCCTAGCTCCATCTTCTCTAAACCAGTACCCTGTTATGTTTGGAAAAGGTAGGGGTGAGATTTCGGGAAAATCTCAGTAGCAAACGGTACCATTTAATGTATACAAGATGAATGCAAGTGCATGACATGTGTTTCCTTGTCTTACTTTAACTTCCATTTGTATACTTTTATGCTCCATGCCTATCACTACTATGCACAATCATAAACTCATAAAAGGCAGAGCATATATCATCATCATCACATATCATAATCATATTAACATACAAGCATATACATCAAGCATATAAGAACGGGAAAGTTCACTACCTGGCATGCAGCTTCTCTTAACCTTAATCTTTGCTTGGACAATCCTCTGACTGTCTCTCTATCCAGGGCTAACCTTAGAAAAAGGAAGATATTTCTCTATCTTAACTACTAAAAACAATCCTCTACTGTATTAGAGCAAGGACTAGAATAACTTACTTACTTTATTCCCAAGCTCTTTGGACTGCTCCTAGCTTGATCAGAACTTCTTCCTTCTTCCTTTCTCTCTTTCTCTCTCTTCCTTTCTATCTCCTTCTCTCTCTTCCTCTTGCTCCACCGAATTGTGCAATGGAATGGAGGGGGAGTGCCTCTATTTATAGTGGAGGCAAAGTGGAATGGATGGTCCAGATCGAATCACAATAAATGGCTCAGATCGCTTGCTTTCTCAAGAAGCTTCGCCTGCATCATCATGATGACATCACCATCCCTAATGACTCATCACTTATGACATCATCCTAGGGACACCTCACCCGCCTAGGTGGCGCCTTGGTGGGGCCCTTGGGACACCTCATATGCTGACTCAACGCTTCCAGAGAATTCCAGAGTCTTTTCCTGGAATGAGCGGCTGAGATCGTGCCACGTGTCCTTTACCTTTTTCTAACTTTTCCTCTTCCCTTTAACTTAATGCCATGTGGCATCTTGTGGGTCCCATGAGGACACCTTTTTATGCCACCTCATGGTTCTGGATAAGCCTTTACTTTTCCCAGTTTTATCTCTAACCGGTAACACTACTTTATTAAAATATCATCTCAATTTCTCTTGGACCCTCATAACTCTTGGCCCACTTGATTCTTGGCGTCTAACACCTCTTATATCCAATAGTTGCGACTTAACTATCCTTCCATCGCAACTTAACACCTTCTGTGTTCATTAGTCGCGACCTCAATATTATTTAGTCGTGACCTCATAACTTTTTAGTCGCAACCAGACTCACTTTGTCTATTAGTCGCAACCTACACATCTTTAAGTCGCGTCTAACCCTTTCTGTAAAACTTAGTTGCGACCAAACTACTTTCTTGTCGCGACCAAAGTGGTCATCCCTTAACTCTGCAACCTTTAACCTTTACATTTCCCAATATGGCCATTCTACCCCTTGGGACATAGATCCCTATACCTTTGCTCACTCACAGTTTAATCCCTGAAAACCCTCTGCTTGTCTCTGGGACTTCTGCTCAAAATGGGGTTTGGTAGCCTCTCAATTTTAGGCTATTTTTGGCATCTCTAGGCCCGAAAATTGGGATGCTACACAATGCTATACAACACTTAGTTGAAATAGGAATAAAAGCACATCTACATCCATAACAAAGAGAGGGTAGTAAGAGAGTTTATTTATACCCAATGGAACACACATTATCCAAATATGAAATAACAAGCATATGTGAGTGTTTGCATAGTATTAAGATGCCACAAAGGTATTCATTGAATTTTAGAAAGCTTCTATCAATTTTGAAGATAACGGATATGAAGTCCCATGATTGCCACATGTTGATACAACAATTACTACCAGTGGCTATTCGATACATTATGAAAGATGATATGAGGGGCACTATTACTAGACTTTGTATGTTCTTCAATACTGTTTGCAGCAAAGTGATTGATCCTACTGAGTTGGATGAATTGGAGAATAAAGGTTATGTTATCCTCTCCCAGTGGGAGATGCACTTCCCTCCAACATTTTTTGACATCATGGTCCATTTGATTGCTCACTTGTTACATGAGCTTACACTTTGTGGCTCTGTTTATTTGAGGTGGATGTACCCGTTTGAGAGATACATAAAAATCCTTAAAGGGTATTCTAAAAATCCTCATCGACCAGAGGTATCAATTGTTGAGAGGTATGTAGATGAGGAGGCAGTTGAGTTTTATAACTCATATCTTGCTGGGGTAAAGGTAGTTGGACTTCCTCAATCTCGGAATGACCAAGGGGAGAAAAACCAATGAAACTCGGGGTGCCAGCTGTAGGGCCTCATTTTGAGGTTGTGTGCTGGGATGGATTTGACATAAATGACTACTCTTTTTTACACAAAAGCCTAAGATGATAAAAGTAAAATACAGAACAGTGGGGTGATGGTTGTAGCCGAAGCAATGTATTTTGCTAGTTCAAAAGATAAAAGCCTAACATTAGTGTCCATACCATATTATGGAGTGATTGAAGAGATTTGAGAGGTTAGTTACTATTGGAGATTGTGCCCTAGGGACCAATCATTATCTTATGAACATTGTTGATTTATGAATTTCTTAATTATGTTATCACATTATTTGCATATTTACTGTGATGACCATCCTTGGATAACTCATGATCTTATCCTAAATGTCCCTGGTCGATCATCTATGCGGGAGCAGAGATGAAATAAGACCAGTATGACTTTGAAGATATATAGAGATATAAATCAAAGTCATAGGCACATGTAAGAGTACAAGGTGTTGGACCGACCCGCTATGAGAGCTGCATGGGTCAAGTCATAAGCTTCTCTCATATACAAGCCATGTCACTATGCCCTTTGACCTGAGATCATCATGGATTCCTACATGACAAACCCTCAGCTTTGACCTAGTCAAAAGTCACTTTTGATCGAGTGATCATAAAGGCTATATTCGGGCTTAGTGGTTTTTCAGGCGGAGGAATGTGAATGGTCAAGATGGAATTTGTCCCTCATATTCGTAGAGAGATATTACTGGGCCCCTCGATGAGTGAGTCTGAGAAATATATGGCCATACTGTAATGGAAAGATAGTTCCATTTTTATAGTCAGACTACTCAGGGATCGGGAAAGTAACGGTCAGGAACAGGAGGATGACGTTCTCCATGCCTCATCCTTGACCGAAATATCGTGTGACAAAAGGGACGTGATATGGTTGTATGAAAGGTTATATCGTTTATCGATCCTCATATGTTTTGGGTAGTCATAATATCTTGCTAGAGGTCGCTTACGACTTGTGGGTCAGTATAGTAACTGGCCCACTGCCAACTTTATATGGGCCTACAGGGTCGCACACAAAATAGCCCAACACGAGCTATGATGTCCAGATTCATTGAATCTAAGAGATGTCTAGATTTAATGAATAATCTAGGGTGGATTTATATATATTTTTTTATATATAAATTTGTATATATATATTATATATAATATAAGAGATATTTGCAAGATTTAATTTATAAAGATAAATTAAATCTCTATCACTTTTAAATTTGAATTTAAATTGATATGATATATTTGAATTTGAAATTTAAATTGATAAGATATCTCAAATTTGATTTATGAGAATAAATCAAATATAATTCCGTCTTATCTTTATTTTAAATTAAATAAATAGGTGAATTAAATCTGTGGGACGGATTTAATATAAACCATATTTATTTAATTAGTTTCTTATCAAATTATGCAATATATGATATTGTATTAATTTCAGAATTAATATAAGATTAATTCTGAAACCCAGCCCAATTAGAAGCCCGATAGCATCCTATATATTTGACATTAGGAGCTAGGGTTCTATACAGACGTGAGAAAAAGGGGCAAGGTGAGTGCAAAAGGTTTGCAGATAAGAAACTACTGAAATAGAGACGGTGATGACGGATTCTTGAGAAAGCCCTAGAGGGACAAGAGGCACTAGCACGTCGTTCGTGATTGGAACGCTGTTCGTGTGGATACCGGTAGAGAAAGCCGATCTGAGTTGTCGACTTCTTGTGATCGAGAAAAGTGGACTAGGTACGACGACAGGTTGCGACTAGTTGACACATAGGTCGCTACTAAATAGGCAGCTGAACTTCAGAAATCCGAAAAGAGACGCCAGGTCGAGATTAGAAGCAAAGGAAGTCGCGACTGACAACTCCAGAGGCTATAGGTCGCGACTAGAAGCTGAGTAGGTCGCGACTGAAAGTTCCAGAGGCGAAGAGTCGCGACTAGTGGATACGGAGGTCGCGACTACAGTTCGAATACTGAAGGTAACACTTCTTTCTCCTTGACTTAAACACATTCGGTAGATCCTGGCAGGGAATGGAAAAAAATTTTAAGTTAATTTTCGCTGCGTGTCTTCCAATTCCCTTCAGTTACTCCAAGTTTAAAGTGTTAGTCTTTAAATGTAAGTGGGTTAATAGTAATATTGTCCAAGTAGATGAGATATTTGGATTTGTTTCAGTCGATCTTTAGAGAGTTTGATACCTAGATGAGCAATTCATCTTAGCAAATTAAGCAATTCAAGTGTTTTACATCACCTATCCAACAAATAAAGATCTTACATAGTGCTCTAAGGTAAAAGGCAAAAGATTGATTATGACAGTGACTTAGGGTTCAACCTCGACAAAACCCCGCCTTTCACAACTGCTCGACCTAGAACAACATAGTTTGATTTTGAAGATGACGAATATGCTGTTAGGGATGATCATTGTAAAAAAAATTGGGTGGATACAACCTAGTAGGAAATTAATTTATTCTTTTATAATAAATGTCCATTTGATTACTTAATTAATTGCATGATAAATATTGTTGGTTATTACATTTACTTATTGTTTTATAAACGTAATGAATTTTCGGTTAATATTTGTTCAATAGTCTTTTAATTTGTTTATGATTCATCATTCAACCATTTCCTTCTTGTACATATGATGTACAAAGATAGATGTTCATTGAAAGTTTACAAATTTGGATTATTCTATAACTATTTGGATTTTGAAATTGCTGACTTCATAATTGATGCTTAGAATTAATTGGTCTGTCTTGATTATACTAAATGTAAGATGGCATAAAATAAAAATTAAATGAAATCTTTAAAAAAATAAAATCTTTCCACGACGATTTTACAAAAGATCACCTTAAAAAAATAAAAAAAAATATATTTATCGCTATAGGAAATTGATACATTAACTATGGTATTTAACATAACTGCCGTTAATATATAAACATTTAATAGAGGTTGTAATAAAAAACCGCTGTTAACGATAACATTTAATAGCAGTTTTATAACCGCAGTTAAATGGTACACTTACAATAGAATTTACGCTGCTAGAAAAACTATTATGAAATGTTACTTTTAACCGTGTTAAAGGTATTTTTTTTAGTAGTGGAAGAAGGCGATGGCTGTTGTTGAGGTGGATGAGGTACAGGCTAAGGGTACTGAGGTTGAGGGTTCTATTGATATTATGGCTGTGGAGGTGCCCCAGGATGAGGATGAGGCTGCTGAGATAAAGGCAATCGGTATTGCTGATTAGGGGTTTCGTGAGATTGAGGTGGTGGTTGGAAGTATGGTTCTCGCGGAGGAACAAAAGGAATTAGGTTCTGATGAAATTGATTAGGAAGTTGAACTGTTGGGGGCAAACCTTGTTGGGACAGAGGTTGAGGAGGAGCAATAGGGTGAGGGACCACAACAACTGATTGTGGAAGATTAACAGGGGAAGGAAGCTGTTGTTGCAACTGCTGAGGAGCCGATGCAGTTTGCTGTGCTGGATCTGTAGTCACACTAGGAAGCTAACTGCATGAAAGAGCTATCCAATATCTTTACATATCAGAAATGCAGATTCCCTTGAAGAAAGCCATGAGCTTAGCTCCAAAGGTTTGCAATTTAGACAATTCTACCCCACAACATATTTAGAGGTGAAGATATGCCCTCCAAAACATGGGCATGGGCATTGCTCCGCAACTAAACAAATCAGATAATCCATAAATCATAAACTGCCATAAAGTTTTGTTATCTTTGTTATTACCAAATATTTTAAGTGAATTTTGGTAATCTTGATCCAATATACCAGGGCATACTCAATGCTATAGGAAAATATGAAATTACAGAGACAAATTTCTTTTTTCTTTTCTTTTCTTTCTTTTTTTCAGTGAAAAGCACAAAGAGAAGTCAGAATTGTAAAGATAACAAATTCTTGCTAGCATAAACTTTCCAAAAATCAATAGGATCATGTCCTTTCCATCCATCATAAGCATTCATTCTCATATCAAATGCTGCTAAATCATGGTTAGAACAAGGAAGAGTGAAAGGGAATAATATGATAAAAAAATACCTCTTTAAGGATATTCTCGAGCTGTCTCATTTTTCCATCAGTGCTCCAATGATTGTTTTCAATAGATACCTTCCACTCCACATGATTGGGAGTAAGTCATGTTGATGTGAGTCTCTTCACTAATTAGCTCTCCAAAGCTGTCATCTTTTCCAATATCTCCAAAGATAATATTTTTGGACTCAAATATCCTATAAATAATTTAAATAAAAAGTAATAGGATCAAATAGATAAGACAGTTAATAAGAAAATAGGAAAATATAATACATGTATATATTATCCTTTAATTAAATTTAAATGTTAGATATTGATAAATTATCTTTAAATTAATTCAAATAAAATATAATATAACATAATACTAATATAATATAATATAATATAATATAATATTAAAGGAATGAATTAATATAATAAAATATAATCACTACAAAAAAAATAGAGCTTTAGCGACAACTTATCAGCGATGACAAAAAATAAATTTAGCCGCTGAAAGTCTTACTTTCAGCTGTGACAACAAAGTCATTGCTTAAATGCTTGAGTTTCAGCGGTGACAAAAAAGTTGCCGCCGCTGAACTTTCTGCAGCGACATTAGTTTGTCACTGCTGAAAGTAAGACTTTCTGCGACGACACTAATTGTCACTGCAGAAGGTTAATATTTTTTGTGGTGACTCTGGTTGTCGCTATAGAAGGTCAATAGTTTATACGACGACATGTAGTGTCACCGTAGAAAGTCAATGGTTCATGCGGCGACTATTTTTTTGTCACCGCATAAGGTCAATATTTTATGTAGCAACTTTGCTTGTTATCGTAGAAGGTCAATAGTTTCTTAAGGTAGGCTTCAGCGGCGACTTTTCTCACTTTCAGCGGCGACAAATGTCACCGCTAAAAGTCTTCTTCATGCAATTTTTTTCAATTTAGAGGGTTTTTAAGCAACTATCTAATATATAAAATGAAATTATTGAATAATGTCACTTTTAAAGAATAAATAATGGAATATCACATATTGTTATTGTAATAAGAATAGATTATATAGATAATAATGTGGTTTGTGTTAAAGAAGGATATGAAATAGGGGTGTGTGTATAAGAAAGATATTATAATTCTGTGTCAATGAGTGTGAGAGTTGGTATGTGTGTATTAGAGACAATGTGGGAGAGGAGATAGAGAGAGTGAGATGTGTTTGTGAGAGAGATAGAGTGAGAGATAGGGAGAAAGAAGGGAAAGTGAAAGACATATATGTAGTGTGTGTGTGTGTGTTAGAGGGTGGAGGAGAATTGTAATTAAGCATGAGATAGAGAAAAAGAAGAGAAAGTAAAATACATACATATATACATACATGCATACACGAGTGTGAGAGAGATAATATAAATTAAATGTATGAGAAAAAAATAATACATTTTTAAAATATATTTATGACGAGTATTTGTATACTTTATTTAAAAGATAAAATATATTGTTATGATATAAGAGGTGAGATAAATAATATAATAGAAGGAGATAAAATAATTAATTTAAATATATGATGAGGATTATTAAATCTTATGTTGATATTTATTTATTTTTATTTTAATTATAGTTATTTAAAATCCATTATATCATAATGTTGCTTTCATATGGTTTTATATTTTTATGTCAACTAATTTTCAATTGTGATTTTAGTTCAGCTAGGGCTATATGTTGGCAATGACCTTTGGATATAGGTTCGAATCTGGATTGCTGAACACTGGAGGTTCCCCCCTCCCCCCACACACCGAAAGTTTTAGTTCAAAAATATAAGTTGGCGGTGAAGTCACTGTCCTTGAAAACAAAGAGAGAAAAACTGAAATCAAGATTGAGTTTTCGAGGAAAAAGTTGGCGCCCAAAAGTCAAAATTTCAATTCTCTCCCTTTTTTCCTCTCCCATACAAATTTTCTAGTTACATTTCTCTCTCTCGCTTCACTCCCATTTTTGTTTCTTATTCTCTGAGATTCTGGGCGGGGAGAGATTCTGAAACTTGAAACATCCTCCCATACAACCCTCAGAGTACACTTGCGGAAGCTATACTAGCTCTTCTTCTGCCTAAACTCCGGCAGCATAACCGCTACACTTCATCTGTACAAAGAACTGAACCGTACTGATTCGGTAATTCCCTCATGAGAACTACCATTCTACGTAGTACCCAGGAAAGACTAGATGAACCGGCTAGGTCCACTCACTTCTAGCCTCCTTAGACAGCACTACGTACACAGTACTTATCATATACTGATGTTCAGTCTTTACTCCGGCAGCATAACGGCGTCTCTTAGGATTCTCTAAATCCACTTCAGCATAACCTCCCTGTAATGGGTTATGGATGGGGATGAGATTCGGGGGAATCTCAGTAGCAACAATCATAACAATATATGTAATGCAGTGTGACAGTGCTTGCTTGTGATTGTGTACAGATAAGTATGCTGCGTGCTTCCATGCTTAATAACATATGATCATAGCATTACAGCAGAGCTTCAGACATAACATATAAGACAACAATCCAACCAAACAATAGCACATCAAATCACAAAGCCATTACATAGAAGCTAGGATTAGTTACTACCTGGCTAGCTCAGCAGAACCCTACTATCTCTATTCTGCTTCCAGCTCCGCCAGAACTTCCTTTCTTCCTTTCTTCTTTCTCTCTTCCTTTCCTTCTCCTTCTCTCTCTTCTTTCTCTCTCACTTCCTTACCCATGCGTGAAGCAAGAATGAGGGGGGGTATTTATAAGGTTTCCCAATGGCATTTCTGTAATTACCATGCCATCTGATCCTGCGGTCCTGGTTTTTCCTGGATTTTCCTATTTTCTTTAATTCCTCATTTACTGCATCATCATGCCAACTCACCAGGACACCTCAGCAGCATATTTTTCACATGCTTGAATTCCCGGGACACCTCAGCATGCTGACTCACCATGCTGACTCACCGGTCCAGTCTCCTGCCTCGTAATGCGTGCCCTCAGCTTTTTCTTCTTTCTGCAGACTAATGCCATGTGGCAACTGGAAGAGACCTTGCACGCTTCCCAATGCCACCCAGATAAGTCCCAGACTTATCTGATCACCTCCTCGGTTTACGTGCCTCCTCGGTTATCACGCCAACCGAGTATCTTTACTTTACTGAATCATTACTTTAATGCCATGTGGCATCTTGTGGGACCCATGAGTACACCTTATCAGTCCACCTCATGGTCTCCAGATAACCTTTCCTGTATCTGATATCCTGCCTCCGGTCTATCTCTAACTGGGTAACTATCTCTCTTGGACCTTCACCACTCTTGGCCCATACGCTTAGCGCCACTTTAGTCACTAGTCGCGACCTCAACATCCTCTTGTCGCGACCTAACATCTTTGTGTACACTAGTCGCGACTACAACATTTTCTCGTCGCGACCACAACACATTTTAGTCACGTCTAAGGTTTTCTGCCACTATTAGTCGCGACCATATCACTTTTCAGTCGCGACCTCAGTACATTTTAGTCGCAACCAAACTCATTTACTTATTAGTCGCGACACCACACATATCCGTCACGACCAAACCTCTCTGCCAATATGAGTCGCGACCAAGACACTTACTCGTCGCGACCAAAGGTCACTTTACATCTTTCCCATGGACAACTCTACTTCTCTCACAAGTAGTGTCCATTTCTTTCATATCTCACCCCACAGAATCTTAGCATAATTCTGGGGTCTATCTTATCTCACTTTCTTCTTATCCTTTATCCTAGGTTCTAGAAATTCTCTTTCAATAACTCATCCCTTAACTCTTCGGGAATCCTCATTAATTGAAAGGCTCGACAACCCTCTGTATCAGGTTATCTTACACAGGAGCCAGCCCATATCAAGCTACCTGCAGAATTCCTAGGCTTAAGACTTAGGACATTCCTCCCATTCCTCATTTTGAACCTAGGTGAACTGTCCCGATTCTGTAGGTTAAAGACTTAACTCATCTTTAAATCCTGAAGGACTTAGCTTATCCCTCGGATCCTACAAAATACAGGTAAATAATCCGCCCATATCAGATTACCACCATAGGACTACGGGTTAGCAGCCTGCCCATATCAGACTACCTCCCAGTTCAACTAGACCCAAAAATTGGGATGTTACAAAACTCGCCCCTTCCCTCTCTTCTCCATCTTCATCCTCTCTCTCTGAATCACCATGATTTTCGATAAGGTCTCAACGCAATCTAACCTTGAAGGCTTCCTCCGGTGTATCACCCCATTGGTTCAATCCCAATTTCTACCCAAGGTGAGTTTTTATTGCGTTGGCCTTTGATTATTACCCAGATAATCATAAAATCTTAACACATACACATTGACGTGCTTCTGTTTGTTGTTACGACATAGTCAGAAATTATAAAAGTGAATCGTTTATGGCATCCATGGGAGAGAGATAGAGTAGAATACTTGAGGTTGGGTCTCTGAAATCGCTATGACGAATAGAGTGCGTACGGTGCTAAAAGTTCCTATCGCCTTAAACAATGGCGAGACCCTCATCCAGTATTACGTCCCTCACCTCTCTGCTATTCAAATGTTAACATCAATCAATGTTGTGATATTGAATTATTGAAGATGATGATAGTTCATTAGGTATGGATTTCTCAGGGAAGAGGCAGAGTCCGGCGAGTGAGACGATGGATTCTTACAGCGAAGAGAGTGAGGGTGACAAGTTATGGAGGTGATAAGATAAGTAACATGGAGTAAGACGATGTGTATATATATAAGCTAATGATGATGAAGATTCTTCAAGTCTGGTTCTCCAATACCGTCTTCACCACTACTTCGTCGTCCTGAGTGGGAGGCGCGTGACTGTAGGGAGTGCGACGACTTTGGATGGGGCGCTTATTGCTGTCAACGGGGAAAAAGTTGTTTGACGTATTGTTATAGCTGAACTTATACTCGCACTGGCCGGAGAACTGAAGGTGTGAGGTTCTGTCATGGAGAAGAAGAAAATTAGGTTGTGTTTGTATTTTACGTTGTGTTTGGCTCAATGGAGGAAGGGGGAGGGGAGGGATTTTAATGGAGGGAAATGAAGGGAAAGAAAGATGAAGGATTTTAATATTACTTTGTTTAGATTGATATAAAGGGATAGAAGGGGAGAGATTTTAATGTTACCTTGTTTGGTTTAGGAGTGGAGGGAAGGGAAAATATTTTTATATGGACAAATTTGCCCTTATGTTATTTAAGAGTTTGGATGAGAACTTGTGGTTACAAGTATAAGCTTGTGTTTCATTCTTTATTTGCCGCTGGTCTCTTGGTGGAATTATTTTATGTACCAATTGATAATAAGGACTACCAAGATGATCTGTTGCCTCTATCTAGGATGCATATGATTATTTTTTCGTCTTCTTCTTCTTCTTTTTTTTGGTGGGGGACATATCTAGTTTATATAGCTTACAATTATAGTGTGTAACCAAGTTTCACCCTGTTTTGACAATCATCAGGGAGCAATGATAGTCAATTCATCAGTTACAATAACTTTGGATCCAGATTACCAGCTTCCACCAGCTGCTTTGACATCACCTGTAAGCTTTGCATGACCCTCTACAATCGTACTAAAACCAAATTAGGCTATTTTTGGCATAACAATTTTTGTGGCTTTACAGGTAACTGAAAGTAAGACTCCTGGTGGTGCTGAATCTACTTTGAGAAAAGAAGAGGATGTGGTCACCGGCATGCTTGTAAGGGGCTTTGTCTTGGGGAAAGATGCTGTCAACACAACAAAGACATTTGATGAGAAGCATCAGTTATCATCAACCGCCTCAGCAAAAGTTGCATCAGTTATTGGAACTTAATCACATATAAAGAGCAACAGCATCCCCCATTGATTTACTTGATTGTGTACCACAAAGTTTACTTCATAGAGACAAGTCCCAACAAAGGATCTCCTAATTCTTGGTCATAAAAAAGAATTTCTTATTCTATAATGAAGAAAAAACCACATTTTTCTGGCCAATGGTTCACAAATGAAGAATCAATCAATATGAAAATAATGAATATAATTATAAACTTGATTATATGTCATAACAAAATATCATAAAGCATGGTCTACAATATCATCAAATGTCATCAAATGGCCCTACAAAAAATCACAGGGCATGCCATAAAATGTCATCAAATACTATCATATAGCCCTACAAAATATCACTAGCCATGCCATAAAATGTCATGAAATGACATGATATATGCCTAACAAAATAACAGACACCATGTCAAATAAGTATTTACAAAGTACCTAGAACAAAAGACCGTTTTCCTTCCAGGCAACGACATACTAAGAACCAAAAACCATATCCATTATGACTTGCTTGCGTAGCAAAGGTGGACATTGAATTACTGCCTTTAGTTTAGCCACATCATTCATGAGGGAGCAATAAATTTTTGAGATCTTGTCTTCCCACATCTAGCATCAACAATCATCTTCAAAGTTTCTTCCCCTGAAATTTGTGGGACATATCTATCTTTAAATATTTTATTCCCTTCACTCATAGCATTTGCAATGAATTCCATCTTCTCTACAATCAGATGTATTTTGAAAGGATCTTTATCTTTAGTACCACTCTTTTTAATCCTCTTGTTGCTCTCACTATTTGCTTATGGAGAATGGTTATCAAGTCAGTAACTTTCCATATTAATTAAGAAATTCTCTAGAGTTACTTCATTTTGAGAGGTAAGTTGATCAACCTCATTGACAGAATCAACAAATTCTTGAGGATTTAAACGTCACATTTTCTTCATATTTGTAGGAGTATCACCCTCATCTCCATTGGCTCTATCATTTCCATAAAGAGCTACCATCTTTTCATAATGAGGCAGAGGTGTATTTCTCCAAAGGGCTGCTTTTGGTTTAACCTGAGAAATACATGTCATACAATTAGTTCATGGCATAGTCCATATAAAGATGGGAGGATGAATGAATTGTCAAAGTTCTACTGAGCATTCAAAAGAAAAAAGCAGAGAGAAGCAAAGGTTTTGATAAAAAAAATGCATGTAAATAAGAAACAGTGATGAAAAATATAGCTCATAAATATAAAAGAAATGCATACTGAAGTAAAGGTTCAGATTATTGATGCCAATTTTAGCAACAATAACAGTGATGTTTTCAAATATCTATATGGAAATCAAAATGCATCTCACAAATATCAAAACACTGCCTACACTACTTGATAATAAATAAAAAATAGACATACAAATGAAAAAAGTATGATTCACATGTTTAAACTAAAAAATAGTATGCACATACGAATGATAAGTTTATTAATCTCACCTCAATTAATTGATCCCAAACTTGGTGCTCAGCTTCCCATTTATTAGTGGATGAGTTCCATGAAAAGCCACTTATACCACATTTGAAGATGTCATAGATTTCAGAAAAATTCTTCTTCAAAGTCTTCCAACGATTTTTCACCTTCTCCTTCTCAACTTTAAATCCAAACAAGGCACTCAAATATTGTGTTATGTTATCATAAGCAGTAGGTGTAAATGTTCCATTAACCTTGTTGCCAATATTAAGTTCATGCATAAATGCATCAATCAAGGCATCATCCATCTTGGAACTCCAAATCAAGTTCTTATCAGTAGTAGTAGTCTTTGGAGCCATACTAATAACATTTAAACCCAAATAAAACACCATATAAGTAAACATGCTAGAAAGGATACATTAAGTAACCAAACTAATAATATGTAATACACACAAGAAAGTTAACTACCAAACAAATACATCTAATAAGCAATAAAACACAAGATTCTCAATTATTACAACAAATATTCATTATCAAGAAACACATTAAACAACTAACCATACAACAAAGGAACATATAAAGTTCAGTTCCAAACACTACTCCTAGCATTATTTGTAGCATTATTTTCATAGTCAATCCACATCTAATGAGCTATTGCATCCCTTATAAGCTCACCCAGAGCTGTTTTAGTTCTATCACCTCTTGGAGTGTGGTTATCATTGTTAGATTCAGCTTGAGCTGCAAGTTCATCATCTATTTCACGGATAATCTCTTCATCAGGGTCTACATTCAATAAATAATTATGAAGAATGCAACAAGCATCAATAATCACCTTTTGAGCTTTGACACTATAAGAAGGCTCAGCAATACTTGATAAAATTACGAATCTTTTTTTCAATACCCCAAAAGCCCGTTCAATTGTATTACACAATGATGCATGTTAGAGATTGAAAAGTTCTCTATAGTTTTAGGGTGGATTTCTATCGGAATATTCTTTCAAATGGTAACAAACTCCTCTATAAGTTGTAATAAGACCACTTGTTAACATGAATCCAGCGTCCACTAAGTAATATTTCCCTATCATCAAATAAAATAATCACTTTATTAGTTTCAAATTTGTGATGCTATTTAATTATGTCACTTTACTAATTCCTAAAATTGTTACCTTGAGGAATCTTAAGGCTATCTTCTCGTGTTAATGCATCCTTTATAATTCTTCAGTCAGATGCGGTGCCTTCCTATCCAACAAGAACATAAGTGAACCTTAAATCAAATATGCAGGCTGCTAAAACATTTTGGGTAGGGAATTCCTTCTTACCTCGATAATGAGGAGCATCTACCATAGGTACTTTTGCACGTATATGTGTTCCATCTATGACCCCAACACAATCCTTAAAATATGGGTAAAATTTATCAGTAACTTGAATTTCAGGAGGGACTCTAGAGCCATCTGGTTGTACAAGGAATTTATCTTCTAATTCAATAATAGCACCTAACACACTATGGAAATGACGACTAACTGTCTAACCAGAACGCCTAAACCAAAATTTAACCACACGGTTTTTTGTTTTATGTGCTAAGATGTAAAGGGTTTTAGCAACTTGTTCTTCCACACTTGAGTATCGTGTGGGCTTGAGGCCACCACCTCTTTCTAACATATCACACAATTCTAAAAAAGCTTCAGGACTCATTCTAGCAATATCTCGACCACTGGATGTACAAGTTATTCTGTACATCACTTCTTCACGTACCCTTTCTCTTGTGAAACTCATACTATAAGTAATTTTCTTCTTATGATTGTACATCTGAGCCACACAATACTGAACAGTAAGATAAACAAGGCATGCCACAATTCTCCGATGCATTTCCCACCATTGTATCAAAAATTCCCCTTCAGAATCCATCTAACAAATGAAGAAAAAGATTACCTCAAATTAATATATGTTTAATTGCTGTTCAAATCGGGCAACACAATAAAAAATGAGAGAAGACTCAGAGAAGAAGACCATATATAGAGCACAATAAAAACCAGATGTGGATTTGGCTGCGACAGTAAGCAAAAAATCAAAGAAAAAGAAGCAAGAAGCAAGATATCCCCGCACAGACACGAAACGTGTAACATCCTAATTTTAATTCTAAACATTTGGGTAACATTAGAATATAATTTATTAAGTAACTTAAGGTTTAGATTACTTCAAAATACATTATTTCATATATAAAATTATAAAATTAAGAAATAATAAAATAGGATTTAAAATTTAAGGTAACATGTATTTATTTATATTTATATTGAGTTAAATTCAATAGGGTTATTTTATGATAATTTACAACTTGGTATCAGTTTCAAGGTTTCTTGAATGTGTTGCATTGCATAGTTGTGGCAATATATATTATTCACACATATCCTTCCTTGTTAGTATATATATTACTAATTACCTACTATGGTGGGTTGTAGCCTTTGAAGGGGAGAGAGGGTATGAAACTAAGCAACTTAACACATTATTATGCATTTTGTGACTAAAAATAGTGTAACTTTGTGGCAAAAATTTAATCCATCCTTATTGGTGGAGGCACTGCCTCCTTGGTTCAACTTCAACCTAACGCGACTCTATACATCCCTCACGTAAGCCTCAGAATTTGTGGTTTAATATATAAAACAAAAACTCCTTATAAACCTCATTAGGTGGGGATAATAAAGTCATTGTTGATTTTTCTCTAGTCCCTTTTATTTGGTGACTTGTTAGGGGTTGCTGATTCTACTTTAGGTGATAATATTGTCTTTGGTGGTGACTTTTATTTTGATGTCTTCTGTTAAATTTTCAACGGCGATTGACATTTAGTGATGATTTTCAATTGTTGTCGCTAATATTTATAGGCGACAGTCTCATAGGTTACAATGGTCTTCAGCGGTGACTTTTGTCGCCACTGAAAATCAATTTTTTGTAGTGAATATTTATATAATATAATATTATTAGAAATATTTTGACTTTTCTAATTAAATATTATAATTTTCTCTTTGACAATTCCTCAATTAACCTTCCTCATATAATATAATTGTCCAATAGTTGATGTGGGTTCTAGTCATTATTTATTTATTTTTTCTAATTTTTTGAAATATATAAAAGTAAAATACCTTCATATAAATCAATTTAATTAAGAGAAATAATAAAATTAATAAAAACACAAGAAGATGACATTTTTAATCATTTAATTCATATAATCAATTAATTCATAAAGTGAGTAAAACTACTACAATAATACCTATTAAACATGATATTTTTTTTGAAATAAATAGAAAATAATATGATAAAATAAGAATTTATCACATGGTGAATCCCATCTTGCCACTTTGTCAACCATATCATCTAAGGGAACTCGATTTCCATTTCCACCAGATGCTAAATTGCTACTTGCCCCTATAGCTGTAGGCAATGCATGGGGAAGCACCCGAGAAATTGGAAGCAGTGGGTAACCATTTCCACCACTTGGAGGAGCCAAGGTAGAAGGAGGAAGCTGTCGTTTTAGCCCTAAAATGCCACCGTACTGAGGCGATCCTCCATAATGATATGGCTCAGCAGGTAGAGATGGTGCACTATATCCAAAAGAAAAACCTAAACAAGATCTACTAGATAGCAGTTCAAAGACATGGAATGGCGATCCATAGAATTGCTAGGTAGGAGGTGGCCCATTGTGTGGTGACTAGGTTTGTGGATGACGGATATTGAGTAGACAACTCTAAGGAGGAATATATGGTGTATCCTCCTCATGGTGACCCATTGAAGATGGGAGTTGAGCTGGTGGATTAACAGGACTACTAGAAAAAATACTTATCATGGCATTAACTCACAGCGGTTAAAAGAAAAAATATCGTAAAAAAAGGTGATGTCATATTTGTAAATAAATCCTATTTTAAACCCCTTTTCATGACAGTTTTTATTTAAAACTGTAGTGAAATTATATTTTATAACGACAGTTTTCTTAAAAATTGTTGTTATAAATAAAAACAAATATGTCACAGTGGTTTTTATGGAAACTCGACATTACTATTCCCTCAAAATTTTAAAAACCCTCACACGTAGTACAGTTTCAATTTCACTTTTTTGCAGTAGTGTGTGTTCTGTTACTTTGCTGAACCACGACTGAATTGCACGAACATTATTTCTCGATGTTTTCCTCCTATTTTTGGTACCTATCACTGTCGTTAAAGTCGTTCTCCATTGTCTTCATCATCGTTCTACGTTGTCAATGCTGTAAGTTACCGTTTAACTTCATTATTTGCTTATTTTTCTTTTTTTTAGTTGTTTGTTGTTTATAAGATGTAATACATCTTATTGGCTATCATCCTTGTATTAAAAACATGATTTTTGTAGTTTTGGTTTATTACATTGATTCCTATTTGTCTGTCGGTGCGTTTTCAAATTTTTTTGAATCTGTGTGTTTTTGTCAATTGTTCTATTGTTTAATTTATTTGTTATAAATTGTAACATATATTGTGGGCTATCTTACCTTACTAAAGATTTCTTTTTTGGTAGTTTTGGTTTGTTAACTAGCTTATTAAAAATATTAGTTCCTATTTCTTTCCTATTTGATGGATTTGGTTACCTTTTGAGATTGTTTAATCATAGTTGTATGAAAGCTAAGAGATCTACTAAGGAATATGAAGATGGGGTAGAAAAGTTTCTTGAATTTGTTGAGAGGAATACTTTGAAGAAAAATCATGGGTTGTTCTTCTGTCCCTATGTCAACTCTTTCAACTATAACAGATTGTATATTCCTCATATAAGAGAGCATGTTATATGTGATGAAATAAATTTAAGATATACAAATTGGATTTGGCATAGTGAGATTAGGAGAACTCCTTTGCGTGAGAAAGTTGTGAATTTAGAACTTTGGAGATAGATTTCTGGATATATTTCGTGATATTAGAGTTGAATTCTTTCCACAATTCTCTCCTATATATGAAAGTTTGTTAAGTGATGCCGAGATGCCATTGTACTCTGGGAGTAAAAATGAGTATACAAGGTTAAAATTTGTGTTGCGATTGATGAATTTGAAATCGAGAAATAGTTGGGCCAATTCTAGTTTGACGAATTATCCGAGTTGTTGAGTGATGCCCTTCTTGTAGACAATACATTACCAAAATCAATGTACGAGGCAAAGAAAATATTGCGTCCGATGCGTTTGTTATATAAGAAGATAAGTGCGTGCTATAACAAGTTACAAAGAGAGTATGAAGGGACGAATAAGTGTCCTAAATGTTGTACAGAAATGAGTATGAAGGGACGAATAAGTGCCCTAAATATGGCACTTCAAGTTATAAAGTGAAGAAAGGTGGTGATGATTGTGATGAGATTACCAAAGGCTCTCTTTTGAAGGTTTTGTGATATTTTCCAATAATACCCCAGTTTAAATGTTGTTTGCTAACGCCATAGATGCAAAGAACTTGAGATGGCATTTTGATAGGAAAATAAACAATGGACAACTTCGGCACCCAGCTGATTCTCCTCAATGGAAGACAATAGATAAAAAATTTCCTAAATTTGGTTCTGAGCCCAGAAATCTTCGGCTTGGGCTATGTATGGACAGAATCAGTTCATATGGTAATCTCAATAGAACACATAGTGTTTGGCTAGTTCTCCTTGTGATTTACAACTTGCCTCCCTCATTGTGTATGAAATGAAAGTACATCATGTTGTATTTGATGATCTCGAGGCTAAAATAGCTGGGAAACGATATAGATGTGTACTTGGTACATTTGATTAATAATTTGAAGAAATTGTGGGAGGATAGTGTTGATGTCTTTGATGCATACAAACAAGAGATGTTTAAACTTCGCGCCATGATCTTTACCGCAATAAATGAAAATTTGTCAAGCTATAGTTTTAAGGGGCATAAAGCATGTCTCATATGTGAAAAAGGCACTAACTAAACGCAACTCAAGCATGGAAGGAAGATAGTCTACCTTTCTCATAGAAGGTTTCTTAGCCGACACCACCCTTACTGTAGGTTGAATAAGGCCTTTAATGGCTCACAAGAATATGAAACAGCTCAAGTTCCTTTAACTAGAGATTAAGTGTATCAACATTTGCAGTGGTTCATGTTACCTTGGGTAAAAATAATAAGAAGAACGCGCTTGAAAGAAATATATGAAAAAAGAGATCAATTTTCTTTGATCTTCCATATTGGCAGAGTCTTGAAGTGAGACACAGTCTAAATGTCATGCATGTGGAAAAAACGTGTGTGAGAGCCTTGTTGGCACGCTTCTGCATATCAGTAGAAAGAGTAAAGACGGGGTCAATGCTATATAAGACTTAGCTGAAATAGGAATAAAAGCATATCTACAACCACAATAAAGAGAGGGTAGTAAGAGAGTTTATTTATACCCAATGGCACACACATTATCCAAATATAAAATAACAAGCCTTTGTGAGTGTTTGCATAGTATTAAGATGCCATAAGGGTATTCATCGAATTTTAGAAAACTTCTATCAATTTTGAAGATAACAGGTTCAATAACAGGTATGAGGTCCCACGATTGCCACATGTTGATACAATAATTACTACCAGTGGCTATTCGATGCATTATGAAAGATGATGTAAGGGGAATTATTACTAGACTTTGTATGTTCTTTAATACTATTTGCAGCAAAGTGATTGATCCTGCTGAGTTGGATGAATTAGAGAACAAATATTATGTTATCCTCTCTCAGTTGGAGATACACTTCCCTCCAGCATTTTTTGACATCATGGTCCATTTGATTGCTCATCTGGTATGTGAGCTTAGACTTTATGGCCTTGTTTGTTCGAGGTAGATGTACCCGTTTGAGAGATACATGAAAATTCTTAAAGGGTATTCTAAAAATCCTTATCGACCCGAGGTATCAATTGTTGAGAGGTATGTAGATGAGGAGGCAGTTGAGTTTTGTAACTCATATCTTGCCAGGGTAAAGGTAGTTGGACTTCCTCAATCTCGGTATGACCAGGGGAGAAAAAGTAATGAAAGTCGGGGGCCAGAGTGAAGTGCATGTCTCATGAATCGGCGATACAAGCACATCTTTACATTTTGAACAATAAAGATGAAGTTCTGCCCTACTTGAATGCTCACAAGAATATGCTCAGGAACACAAACACAAGAAAGAGCGATATACAACTAGCTAATGAGCATAACATGTCTTTTACTGAATGGTTCAAGCAAGACATCTTAAAAGATAGCAATCCTTCTGAGACAATACAAAGGCTAGCTGTAAGGCCTCATTTTGAGGTTGTGTTGTGATGGATTTGACATAAATGACTACTATTTTTTGCACAAAAGCCCAAGATGATAAAAGTAAAATGCATAACAGTGGGGTGATGGTTGTAGCTGAAGCAATGCATTTTGTTGGTTCAAAAGATAAAAGGCTAACATTAGCGTCCATGCCATATTATGGAGTGATTGAAGAGATTTGAGAGGTTAGTTACTCCAAGTTTAAAGTGTCAGTCTTTAAATATAAGTGGGTTAATAGTAATGTTGTCCAAGTAGATGAGAAATTTGGATTTATTTCACTCGATCTTCAGAGAGTTGGATACCTAGATGAACAATTCATCTTAACAAATTAAGCAATTCAAGTTGTGACATCCTTGGGTTGCAAAGCCTGGGATTAGTCCCATATCGGTTGGGAAGGAGAACGAAGCATGCCTTATAAGGTGTGTGGATACCTTCCCCCACAAGACGCGTTTTCGGGTTGAAAAGCCTAAGAAGCAAAACCCTGCTCTTGCTTGCGACTCCCAGGAGATGCTGGGCGTAGGTAAACAGGGACAATATCTTGTGGAAGGGTGCTGGGCTAGGTTGTCACAGATGGTATCAGAGCCGGACCTTGACCGATGGCCAGCGAAGACGCTGTGCCCCAAGGGGGGATTGTGACATCCTTGGGTTGTAAAGCCTGGGATTAGTCCCACATCGGTTGGGAAGGAGAATGAAGCATGCCTTATAAGGTGTGTGGATACCTTCCCCCACAAGACGCGTTTTCGGGTTGAAAAGCCTGAGAAGCAAAACCCTGCTCTTGCTTGCGACTCCCAGGAGATGCTGGGTGTAGGTAAACAGGGACAATATCTTGTGGAAGGGTGCTGGGCTGGGCTGTCACACAAGTATTTTACATCACCGATCTAACAAATAAAGATCTTCCATTGTGCTCTAAGGTAAAAGGCAAAAGATTGGGGATGATAGTGACTTAGGGTTCAACCTCGACAAAACCCCGCCTTTCACAACTGCTCGACCTAGAACAACATAGTTTGATTTTGAAGATGACGAATATGCTATTAGGGATGATCATTGTAAATGAATTTGGGTGGATACAAACTAGTAGAAAATTAGTTTATTCTTCTGTAATAAATGTCCATTTGATTACTTAATTAATTACATGATAAATACTATTGGTTATTACATTTACTTATTGTTTTGTAAACGTGATGAATTTCAGTTAATATTTGTTCAATAGTCTTTTAACTTGTTTATGATTCATCATTCAACCATTTTCTTCTTGTACATATGATGTACAAAGATAGAGGTTCATTGAAAGTATACCAATTTAGATTATTCTATAACTATTTAGATTTTGGGATTGCTGACTTCATACTTGATGTTTAGAATTAATTGGTCTGTCTTGATTATACTAAATGTAAGATGGCATAAAATAAAAATTAAACAAAATCCTTGAAAAAAATAAAATCTTTCCACGACGGTTTTACAAAAGATTCCCTTAAAAAAAATAAAAATATGTATATTTATCGCTAAAGGAAATTAATACATTAAATGTGGTGTTTAACATAACCGCCGTTATTGTATAAACATTTAATGGCGGTTGTAATAAAAAATCTCTGTTCAAGATGACATTTAACAGCAATTTTATAACTGTCGTTAAATGGTATACTTACAATAGAATTTACGCCGCTTGAAAAACTATTGTAAAATATTACTTTTAACCGTTTTAAAGGCATTTTTTTAGTAGTGAAAGAAGGCGATGACTGTTGTTAAGGTGGATGAGGTGCACGCTGAGGGTACTGAGGTTGAGGGTTCTGTTGATATTGTGGCTATGAGGTGCCCCAGGATGAGGATAAGGCTACTGAGATAAAGGCAATTGGTATTGCTGATTAGGGGTTTCCTGAGATTGAGATGGTGGTTGAAAGTATGGTTCTCGCAGAGGAACAGAAGGAATTAGGTTCTGATGAAATTGATTAGGAAGTTGAACTGGAGGGGGCAAACCTTGTTGGGACAGAGGTTGAGGAGGAGCATTAGGGTAAGGGACCGCAGCAACTGATTGTGGAAGATTAACAGGGGAAGGAAGCTGTTGTTGCAACTGCTGAGGAGCCGATGCAGTTTGATGTGCCGGATCTGCAGTCACACTAGTCTGAGTTTCTGATTATTGGTCCACCTTGGACACTTGAAGCTTTATCAACTGCAGTTGAGCTTCCACCACATCTTGCTTATCCTTTAAAACTTGTACACCCATTTACAATTGTACATTTTGTAGATTTCATGTTGAAGTAATGAAAAAGGAAAGTGACCCAGTAGTTACTTTACAAGTGTTTTCACGAATTTATATGTATTAGAAATAGGATAAATAACAAATTGAGGATAAGAAATTCTCAAATAAAAAAAAACAAATAAACACAAGAATAGACCAATGAGGAAAAGGGCCTAGGAAGCTAACTGCATGAAAGAGCTGTCCAATATCTTTACATATCAGAAATGCAAATTCCCTTGAAGAAAGCCATGAGCCTAGCTCCAAAGGTTTGCAATTTAGACAATTCTACCGCACAACATTTTTTTTGTTACAAAATTTTTTTAGAAAGGGGTTGGGCTCACCCACGATCCAAGGGCAGGGCGAAATCTCCCTTCATCCTAGGCGATACCAATGTTGAGCAGGGCGAGCCATCTATTACCCTCAGGAGTAAACCTAGGCACCCAGGAGTTAGGATGCCTCCCCAAGCGCCGCGACTGGAATCACAACAAAGTGGTACTCCCCAGGGTTTGAACACGCTCCAAATAGTCGTATGTCTCACCCCTTCGCCAGTTGAACCCACGGACGATGGGTTACCCCACAACATATTTAGAAGTGAAGATATGCCCTCCAAAACATGGGCATGGGCATTGCTCCGCAACTAAACAAATAAGAGAATCCATAAATCACAAACTGTCATAAAGTTTTGTTATCATTGTTATTACCAAATATTTTAAGTGAATTTCAGTAATCTTGATCCAATATACCAAGACATACTCAATGCTATCGAAAAATATGAAATTACAGAGACAAATTTCTTTTTTCTTTTCTTTTCTTTCTTTTTTTTTTCCAGTGAAACGCACAAAGAGAAGTCAGAATTGTAAAGATCCATAATTCTTACTAGCATAAACTTTCCAAAAATTAATAGGATCATGTATTTTCCATCCATCATAAGCATTCATTCTATATAAAATGCCACTAAATCATGGTTGGAACAAGGAAGAGTGAAAGGGAATAATATGATAAAAAAATATACCTCTCTAAGGATATTCTCGAGCTGTCTCATTTTTCCATCAGTGCTCCCATGATTGTTTCCAATAGATACCTTCAACTCCACAGAATTTTCAATATGGTTGGTTCTGCTTTCTAGTCAATATGTTGGTTCTACCTTACATACTCCTATTAATTGGTTCTAATTTTTTTATTTCCATTCATTATCATTTGTGTTTTCTTTTTAATCGGACGCTTAGGTGTCTCTTTTAGAAATTAAACTTAAGATTTAGAGAGATCTAGCGGGGCTTTACACTGCTAAATTAACTCTATGTTGGTAGTAGTGCATAATATTAATGTACAGATTTCATGAGATTCGGGCTGATCTTTCTATGGCCCAATCATTCATTATGTTGGGAATGACAATAAAACCCAATGGGCTAGCCCAATAAAATGATGACTAAGCCCACGAGAGTGCTAGAAAACTCAGCTATATTCTCTAATATTATGTTAAATAAAAAATTTGTTAAGAAAAGGCTTATAAAGAACAATAGTAGATTAAGGTTAGCAAAAGTTTTTGGTGCATAGAATATGGAGGCAAAATTTTTAAAAACTTAATTTTTGATGTATTTTTTTTTTAATTAAAGAAACTTAGATTAGTTGTATTTTGTGGCTACAAGCTTCAAGGCAGAAATAAATAATCATAATACTTATAAATATATTTATATATTACCCATTAACAAAATTATTATACAAGAATTAGGATGTATGTCCACTGTGTAATGTTAATTTATCTTATTATACATAAGCTAATAAGCTATTATATATAATAATATTTGTAGTTAAAAATGAACTTCTTACTTATTATACTAAAAATAATTAAAACACACACAGGAAAATAAAATAAATTATTCAATAAAAAAATCATTTGTTGTTTTCGTGTACTATTCAAACAAGTAAGAATGAAAATGAAAATTTAAAAAAAGAAACTGTATTACTTATTCTTACACCATATTAATAAAATTTCATATTTATCTTTTTTTTTTTGTTTTAAAAATTAAATAGCTCAACACAAATATATATGCTGCCTTGGTGGAGACTGGAGAGAGCGGCAACATAATCCTATAATTATTTTCATTTGTGTTTTCTTTTTAAATAAACACGAATGATACTTAATTGGGAATATTAATTAGTTGAGCTTTTAAATATTAGTTTAAGCATCCAACGATGAACAATACAAAGTATAATAAATTACATAGAATCACGAACTCTTTATTCTTCTGATAGTTAGAATGCGTCGCAACGAACCAAACTCAAATCCATAATATGGATTCGCATTTAAAAGTTCTTTCTTTTTCAATGAGAGAGAACCTTTAACATGATGAAGAGCAATGGGGATGAGATGATACATTGGCAACGAGAATAAAAAGAAGGTCAAATTGTTGATAGCGAAAATTTTAGATGGAAAATGAACGCAATCATCCAACAATGAATTTGAAGGAGCAAGGGAAGAAGTATCTTGTGACTATGGGGGAAAGAAGTGAGAGAAGCCCGGGTGTCATCTTCCAATTTTGGGAGCTAAACTCGCTATGGGGGCGCAAGAGATGAAACAGAAACGGATCTAAATAACGCGAGAGGGATAGAGGGAAGAAAAGAAGAAAGCTAAAACCATATTCCGCCTTCTACTCATCGCATGTTATGAAAAATAAGTTTCTTGGAAAGCTAATCCCAAAAGTTGATTTTGGGCCTTCAGATTTTAATTTGAAGTAGCCCAAGACTAATTTAAGGATGTGTTTGGATTAGGTTTGTTTTTTTAAATGTTAAAAGTTATTCTCCCGTAACTTCTTCTAAAACTAAGATTTTGGGTTCAAAATCATGATTTTCGGGGCAAGAAATAATAATGAATTATTTATGAAATATTATGTCGGTAAAAGAATTATAAATAGCTAAAAACAGTTGAATTATTTTTTTATTAATATGCTAACTAAATTAAGTTTAATTAATATTATCTATAAATATGAGAAATAAGTAACAAGTATCATGAAAAAGAATGTTAGATAAAGTTCTTAACCGATTTATTTTTATAATGACTTTTTGGGTCTTTGACAATGACAAGATGCTTCTCCACTTCTTCAAAGTAGTATATGTGGGCACCTATAAACCAAACTTTCTCACACTTCCAATTAAAATAAAAGATAAAATACCAAAGTATTTTATTATTTTAAGCATCCGAAGATGAACAATACAATGAATAATAAATTACATAGAATCACGAACTCTTTATTCTTCTGATAGTTAGAATGCGTGAGTGAACCAAACTCAAATCTATAGTATGGTTCCAAACTTCAAAAGCTATATATCAGTAACCACTTAGAATTGTTTTTCAAGAACGTTGATTGTCTTCTCGTCCACTTGAAATGCCTTAGCAAGAATTTCGGCAGAGATAGAAGGATTTGATCCAAATACATTGTTGGCAATGGTGATAAGCCCTGGACTTTGGCTGCTAAACGTAGAGATGGCAACCGCATTCGTTTTACCCACATTGAGTTGGAAGTGAATGAGACCAATTGGAAACACAAACACATCTCCTTTGTTAAGTACTTTGGTAAAGAGACGGTTTTCAGGGGTCGATGTGACAAAACCAACATGAAGAGTACCCTCTAAGACTACAAGGAGCTCAGTGGCTCGAGGGTGAATGTGAGGAGGATTTAAACCTTTAGGAGCAAAGTCCAAGCGAGCCAACGATGTGCCCAAAGTATTGAGTCCTAAAATTCTAGTAACATCAACAAGAGTCACTCTTGAACCAAGTGGACCGGATGTGTCTCCTTGCTTGAGTCTGGAGAAGAAGAAATCGTTGGCATTGGCAAGTTTGGGATCCTTGCAGAATTTTCCATTCACAAACACTGTGGAGAGAGAAGAGGAAGAGAAAATAAAAATTATGAACATTAACATGCATATCAGATTGGAGTTTAGCATTCAAAAGAGAAAAAGTAAAACGTAACATACCGCCACCGGTGGTCTTGGTGTCGTTGATAGCAACGCAGAAGTCTTGAAGAGGGCTAGGATCAAAAGCAAAGGTACCAGAAGTTGCCAGAGCCAAGAGGACAACAAGGGCTAAGTAAGCTGCTTTCATGTTTATTTTCTGTTACCTTTCAGAAACTACAACACACTTTTGTTGTGTTTGTGTATATTTGCGTTTGAGGGATGAGATTGTTGCATGCTCAACAATGCGTATTTATAAGGAAGATTCATTTATCTGGTAAAGAGCGGGAAATTAAGTTATGAGCATAAATTAATATTTTATTTATTAAGTGGAATTGTTCTTTAACCACTGCTTGGAAATTGGAACTTTTCTTATCTTTCATGCTCTTGTTTTCTATGTTTCCTTAATATAGCATTATATTATCAAACCACAAATATACCAAACCGGCTGATCCAGTCAACTCCAAGTTTGATGAGTTATATATTATTTCTGAAACAGGTTCACGCATGCTTGTCCATCGAGAGTTATTGGAAGAAATGTATGACTTGGTTTTGTAATTAGAAGAATTAATCCATGTAAAAAATATAACGTAAAGAATCGGTGAAATAATAAATGTTAATATTTCAAACATGTGGAAAGATAATTGGAATGCATAAGATAGGAGTCAACAGTGATGACACTAGCAGAAATAGATTTTGTCAACGTTTCTTTATTAAATATAAACCTTTTTAGAGTGCTGCTTCTTCTTTTTTAACTGCTAATTAAAAAAGAAAAGATGATAGCGCTATCAAAGTGCTGCTGTTATTGGACAAAGACAACGCTGTCAAAGGTCTAAAAGCGTATTTATGGGACTTAGTTTAATTTGTTGATCGAATGAATTACGTATGTACGTACGTTTGTCTATAGATTATGGAGTATGAATTTATCTCTCAAACAGTTGATGCATCTGATGTGAGAGTCTGGGGAAGTCGAAGAAAAATATGTGTGTGTGTGTGTGTGATGACCTGGTATTTAAACAAATACAGCCTTCAGTAAGGAAAATAACTTGAAGCATTCCAAACTGATCAATATTAATAAAAGCATGTTTAAGAGAAAGACCCTTTTATATTCACACATTTCCGTCAAATCCACTTTTTTTTTTTTTAAAGGAAATATAATTCTAAATCCACCTGTTTTGCCTAATTCACTTAAAAATAAAATAACATATCACCCCTGGAAGCTAATGAAAATATATACGCGAACCCACGTATACAAGTACGTACTTTTGTAACAAAAACAAAATAATTGTACTTTTATTTAGATTTTTTTCACATGATTTACATTTCATGCAATCCAGTTGTTTCCCTTTCATCAAATAAAATAATCACTTTATTAGTTTCAAATTTGTGATGCTATTTAATTATGTCACTTTACTAATTCCTAAAATTGTTACCTTGAGAAATCTTAAGGCTATCTTCTCGTGTTAATGCATCATTTATAATCCTTGAGTCAGATGCAGTGCCTTCCCATCCAACAAGAACATAAGTAAACCTTAAATCAAATGTGCAGGCTACTAAAACATTTTGGGTAGGGAATTCCTTCCTACCTTAATAACGAGGAGCATATACCATAGGTACTTTTGCACGTATATGTGTTCCATCTATGACCCCAACACAATCCTTAAACTATGGGTAAAATTTGTCAGTAACTTGAATTTCAGGAGGGACTCTAGATCCATCTGGTTATACAAGGAAATTATCTTCTAATTCAATAATAGCACCTAACACACTATGGAAATATCGGCTAACTGTCTCACCAGAACGCCTAAACCAAGACTTAACCACACGGTTTTTTGTTTTATATGCTAAGATGTAAAGGGACTTGTTCTTCCACACTTGAGTATCGTGTGGGCTTGAGGCCACCATCTCTTTCTAACATATCACACAATCCTAAAAAAGCTTCAGGACTCATTCTAGCAATATCTTGACCACTAGATGTACAAGTTATTCTGTACATCAGTTCTTCACGTACCCTTTCTCTTGTGGAACTCATACTATAAGTAATTTTCTTCTTATGATTGTACATCTGAGCCACACAATATCTTGACCACCAGACAAGGAAGGCCACAAGTCTCCGACTCATTTCCCACCATTGTATCAAAAATTTCCCTTCAGAATCCATCTAACAAATGAAGAAAAAGATTACCTCAAATTAATGTATGTTTAATTGCTGTTCAAATTGGGCAGCACAATAGAAAATGAGAGAAGACTCAGAGAAAAAGACCATATATAGAGCACAATAAAAACCAGATGTGGATCTGACTGCGACAGTAAGCAAAATATCAAAGAAAAAGAAGCAAGATATCCCCGCACAAACACGAAACATGTATTGATGCCTAAATATGAACTGTAAAACCCAATAATCTAAACCCAAAATCCTCACCCAAAAACCCAACTTCTAGAGAGAAATTATGTAATTGTAGGCATAAAAAATGAGAAATAATTGAATATTGTGAGACAAGCCCGTGTCAGCTTCGTAACAATTTCCTTCCCCTAACAAACACTCATGCAAAGATTTTTTCAGAAATATATAAAATTATAAAGCCATTTCTAGACCAAACAACAAAATGTCGTGGTATTTCGGGATCTAGCTAGCTTCCACATGATGAAGGAAGAAAGAAAACTTTTATCACTCATAAAAAGTCTAGTTGTTGAAATCCCACATTCTGTTTCTATTAAGTCGGTAGTTTTCACCTCTCTCTTTTTTTGTTCTATCTCTTCTCTTTCCCTTTCTCAAAGGGAAAAGTTACAACCCGAATTTTTTTTGCAGTGAAAGTTACAGTGAGCAACAACTCAGCAAAGGAAAAAAGGACAAAGAAGGGAAAAGAGGATTGATGGAAATAGTCCTAACCTTTGATACAGTGGAGAACAGTAGCAAAGGGAGACTATGGAACAGCAGAGCGCCTGGCGAGATAAACACAGCGAAAGTAACCAGAGGAGATGACGCACGAGCAGAGCCTTTTGCTTGCGACTGAATGGGACTCTAGGGTTCTGATCAGTTATAACATGAAGGGTAATGTTGGGATATTGAAAAAAACTCATGGGCATATTAGTCTAATCATGTATAAATATTACTCCTTATCTCCAAATTCCCCAATTTTGGAGGGGAGCTTCTGCCAACGAGGGAAGGGAAAATTTCAAAATATTTTCCCTTCCCTCCTAGTATTTTTTTAAGCCAAACAAGGGGAGGGAAGCAAAATCCCTCCCGTCCCCCCAAAATCCCTCATACCAAACAATACGTTAATGAGCGTATATTCTACAATCACCTTTGGGTGCATGAATATTCAGTTCCATTTCGCTTTTCTTATTTTTATATTTATTTATTTTTAAGCCATCCTTATTGGTGGAGGCACTGCCTCATTGGTTCAACTTCAACCTAACGCGACTCTGTACATCCCTCATGTAAGCCTCAGAATTTACGGTTTAATATATAAAACAAAAACTCCTTATAAACCTCATTAGGTGGGGACAATAAAGTCATTGTTGATTTTTCTCTAGTCCCTTTTATTTGGTGACTTGTTAGGGGTCGCTGATTCTACTTTAGGTGATAATATTGTCTTTGGTGGTGACTTTTATTTTGATGTCTTCTGTTAAATTTTCAACGGCGATTGACATTCAGTGATGATTTTCAATTGTTGTCGCCAATATTTATAGGCGACAGTCTCATAGGTGACAATGGTCTTCAGCGGTGACTTTTGTCGCCACTGAAAATCAATTTTTTGTAGTGAATAATTATATAATATAATATTATTAGAAATATTTTGACTTTTCTAATTAAATATTATAATTTTCTCTTTGATAATTCCTCAATTAACCTTCCTCATATAATATAATTGTGCAACAATTGATGTGGGTTCTAGCCATTATTTATTTATTTTTCTAATTTTTTGAAATATATAAAAGTAAAATACCTTCATATAAATCAATTTAATTAAGAGAAATAATAAAATTAATAAAAACACAATAAGATGACATTTTTAATCATTTAATTCATATAATCAATTAAATCATAAAGTGAGTAAAATTACTACAATAATACCTATTAAACATGATAAATTTTTGAAATAAATAGAAAATAATATGATAAAATAAGAATTCATCACATGGTGAATCTCATCTTGCCACTTTGTCAACCATATCATCTAAGGGAACTCGATTTCCATTTCCACCAGATGCTAAATTGCTACTTGCCCCTATAGCTGTTGGCAATGCATAGGGTAGCACCCGAGCAATTGGAAGCAGTGGGTAACCACTTCCACCACTTGGAGAAGCCAAGGTAGAAGGAGGCAGCTGTCGTTTTAGCCCTAAAATGCCACTGTATTGAGGCGATCCTCCATAATGATATGGCTCAGCAGGTAGAGATGGTGCACTATATCCAAAAGAAAAACCTAAACAAGATCTACTAGATAGCAGTTCAAAGACATGGAATGGCGATCCATAGAATTGCTAGGTAGGAGGTGGCCCATTGGGTGGTGACTAAGTTTGTGGCTGACGGATATTGAGTGGACAACTCTAAGGAGGAATATATGGTGTATCCTCCTCATGGTGACCCATTGAACATGGGAGTTTAGGTGGTGGATTAACAGGACTACTAGAAAAAATACTTATCACGACGTTAACTCATAGCGGTTAAAAGAAAAAAATGTCGTAAAAAAAGGTGATGTCATATTCGTAAATAAATCCTATTTTAAAACCCTTTTCACAACAGTTTTTATTTAAAACTATGGTGAAATTATATTTTATAACGACGGTTTTCTTAAAAACTGCTGTTATAAATAAAAACAAATATGTCACAGTGGTTTTTATGGAAACCTGACATTACTATTCCCTCAAAATTTTAAAAACCCTCACACGTAGTACAGTTTCAGTTTCACTTTTTCGCAATAGTGTGTGTTCTGTTACTTTGCTGAACCACGACTGAATTGCACGAACATTATTTCTCGATGTTTTCCTTCTATTTTTGGTACCTATCACTGTCGATAACGTCGTTCTCCGTTGTCTTCATCATCGTTCTACGTTGTCAATGCTGTAAGTTACCGTTTAACTTCGTTTTTTGCTTATTTTTCTTTTTTTTATTTGTTTGTTGGTTATAAGATGTAATACATCTTATTAGCTATCATCCTTGTATTAAAAACATGATTTTTGTAGTTTTGGTTTGTTACATTGATTCCTATTTGTCCGTCGGTGTGTTTTCAAAATTTTTTAAATCTGTGTGTTTTGTCAATTTTCTATTGTTTAATTTATTTGTTATAAATTGTAACATATATTGTGGGCTATCTTACCTTACTAAAGATTTCTTTTTTGGTAGTTTTGGTTTGTTAACTAGCTTATTAAAAATATTAGTTCCTATTTATTTCCTATTTGATGGATTTGGTTACCTTTTGAGATTGTTTAATCGTAGTTGTATGAAAGCTATGAGATCTACTAAGGAATATGAAGATGGGGTAGAAAAGTTTCTTGAATTTGTTGAGAGGAATACTTTGAAGAAAAATCATGGGTTGTTCTTCTGTCCCTATGTCAACTCTTTCAACTATAACAGATTGTATAATGTTATATGTGATGGAATAAATTTAAGATATACAAATTGGATTTGGCATAGTGAGATTAGGAGAACTCCTTTGCGTGAGGAAGTTGTAAACGATAACTTTGGAGATAGATTTTTGGATATATTTCGTGATATTAGAGTCAAATTCTTTCCACAATTCTCTCTTATATATGAAAGTTTGTTAAGCGATGCCGAGACGCCATTATACTCTGGAGGAAAAATGAGTATACAAGATTAAAATTTGTGTTGCGATTGATGAATTTAAAATCGAGAAATGGTTGGGCCAATTCTAGTTTGACGAATTATCTGAGTTGTTGAATGATGCCCTTCTTGTAGACAATACATTACCAAAATCAATGTACAAGGCAAAGAAAATATTGCGTCTGATACGTTTGTTATATAAGAAGATAAGTGTGTGCTATAACAAGTTACAAAGAGAGTATGAATGGACGAATAAGTGCCCTAAATATGGCACTTCAAGTTACAAAGTGAAGAAAGGTAGTGATGATTGTGATGAGATTACCAAAGGCTCTCCTTTGAAGGTTTTATGATATTTTCTAATAATACCCCGGTTTAAACATTGTTTGCTAACGCCATAGATGCAAAGAACTTGAGATGGCATTTCGATGGAAAAATAAACGATGGACAACTTCGGCACCCGACTATTCTCCTCAATGGAAGATAATAGATAAAAAAATTTCTAAATTTAGTTCTGAGCCCAGAAATCTTCGGCTTGGGCTATGTATGGACAGAATTAGTCTGTATGTAATCTCAATAGCACACATAGTGCTTGGCTAGTTCTCCCTGTGATTTACAACTTGCCTCCCTCATTGTGTATGAAATGAAAGTACATCATGTTGTCTTTGATGATCTCGAGGCTAAAACAGCTGGGAAACGATATAGATGTGTACTTGATACATTTGATTGATAATTTGAAGAAATTGTGGGAGGACAGTGTTGATGTCTTTGATGCATACAAACAAGAGATGTTTAAACTTCGTGCCATGATCTTCACCGCAATAAATGACTTCAGGACGTATAGAAATTTGCCAGGCTATAGTTTTAAGGGGCATAAAGCATATCTCATATGTGAAGAAGGCACTAACTAAATGCAACTCAAGCATGGAAGGAAGACAGTCTACCTTTCTCATAGAAGGTTTCTTAGCCGACACCACCCTTACTGTAGGTTGAATAAGGCATTTAATGGCTCACAAGAATATGAAATAGCTCATGTTCCTTTAACTGGAGAAGAAGTGTATTAACGTTTGCAATGGTTCATGTTACCTTGGGTAAAAATAATAAAAAGAACGCACTTGAAAGAAATATATGGAAAAAGAGATCAATTTTCTTTTATCTTCCATATTGGCGGAGTCTTGAAGTGAGACACAGTCTAAATGTCATGCATGTGAAAAAATGTGTGTGAGAGCCTTGTTGGGACACTTCTGCATATCAGTGGAAAGAGTAAAGATGGGGTTAATGCTATATTAGACTTAGCTGAAATAGGCATAAAATCAAATCTACATCCACAATAAAGAGAGGGTAGTAAGAGAGTTTATTTATACCCAACGGCACACACATTATCCAAATATGAAATAACAAGCCTATGTGAGTGTTTGCATAGTATTAAGATGCCACAAGGGTATTCATCGAATTTTAGAAAGCTTCTATCAATTTTGAAGATAACAGGTTCAATAACAGGTATGAAGTCCCACGATTGCCACATGTTGATACAACAATTACTACTAGTGGCTATTCGATGCATTATGAAAGATGATGTAAGGGGAATTATTACTAGACTTTGTATATTCTTCAATACTATTTGCAGCAAAGTGATTGATCCTGCTGGGTTGGATGAATTAGAGAACAAAGGTTATGTTATCCTCTCTCAGTTGGAGATGCACTTCCCTCCAGCATTTTTTGACATCATGGTCCATTTGATTGCTCATCTGGTATGTGAGCTTAGACTTTATGGCCCTATTTGTTTGAGGTAAATGTACCCATTTGAGAGATACATGAAAATCCTTAAAGGGTATTCTAAAAATCCTTATCGACCCGAGGCATCAATTGTTGAGAGGTATGTAGATGAGGAGACAGTTGAGTTTTGTAACTCATACCTTGGCGGGGTAAAGGTAGTTAGACTTCCTCAATCTCGGTATGACCAGGGGAGAAAAAGCAAAGAAATTCGGGGTGCCAGAGTGAAGTGCATGTCTCGCGAATCGGTGATACAAGCACATCTTTACATTTTGAACAATAAAGATGAAGTTCTGCCCTACTTGAATGCTCACAAGAATATGCTCAGGAACACGAACACAAGAAAGAGTGATATGCAACTAGTTAATGAGCATAACATGTCTTTTACTGAATGGTTCAAGCAAGACGTCTTAAAAGATAACAATCCTTCTGAGACAATACAAAGGCTAGCTGTAGGGCCTCATTTTGAGGTTGTGTTGTGATGGATTTGACATAAATGACTACTATTTTTTGTACAAAAGCCCAAGATGATAAAAGTAAAATGCATAACAGTGGGGTGATGGTTGTAGCTGAAGCAATGCATTTTGTTAGTTCAAAAGATAAAAGGCTAACATTAGCGTCCATGCCATATTATGGAGTGATTGAAGAGATTTGAGAGGTTAGTTACTCCAAGTTTAAAGTGTCAGTCTTTAAATATAAGTGGGTTAATATTAGTTCAAGTAGATGAGAAATTTAGATTTATTTCACTCGATCTTCAGAGAGTTGGATACCTAGATGAACAATTCATCTTAACAAATTAAGCAATTCAAGTATTTTACATCAACAATCTAACAATAAAGATCTTCCATTGTGCTCTAAGGTAAAAGGCAAAAGATTGGTGATGATAGTGACTTAGGGTTCAACCTTGACAAAACCCCACCTTTTACAACTGCTCGACCTAGAACAACATAGTTTGATTTTGAAGATGACGAATATGCTGTTAGGGATGATCATTGTAAAGGAATTTGGGTGGATACAAACTAGTAGGAAATTAGTTTATTCTTCTGTAATAAATGTCCATTTGATTACTTAATTAATTACATGATAAATATTATTGGTTATTACATTTACTTATTGTTTTGTAAACGTGATAAATTTTAGTTAATATTTGTTCAATAGTCTTTTAACTTGTTTATGATTCATCATTCAACCATTTCCTTCTTGTACATATGATGTACAAAGATAGAGGTTCATTGAAAGTTTACCAATTTGGATTATTCTATAACTATTTAGATTTTGGGATTGCTGACTTCATACTTGATGCATAGAATTAATTGGTCTGTCTTGATTATGCTAAATGTAAGATGGCATAAAATAAAAATTAAACAAAATCCTTGAAAAAAATAAAATCTTTCCACGATGGTTTTACAAAAGATTCCCTTAAAAAAATAAAAATATGTATATTTATCGCTATAGGAAATTAATACATTAAATGTGGTGTTTAACATAACCGTCGTTATTGTATAAACATTTAATAGCGGTTGTAATAAAAAATCGCTGTTAAAGATGACATTTAACAGTAGTTTTATAACTGCCGTTAAATGGTACTTACAATAGAATTTACGCCATATGAAAAACTATTGTAAAATATTACTTTTAACCGTGTTAAAGGCATTGTTTTAGTAGGGGAAGAAGGCGATGGTTATTGTTGAGGTGGATGAGGTGCAGGCTGAGGGTTCTGTTGATATTGTGGCTATGGAGGTGCCCCAGGATGAGGATTAGGCTGCTGAGATAAAGGCAATTGGTATTGCTGATTAGGGGTTTCGTGAGATTGAGGTGGTAGTTGGAAGTATGGTTCTCGCGGAGGAACAGAAGGAATTAGGTTCTGATGAAATTGATTAGGAAGTTGAACTGGAGGGGCAAACCCTATTGGGATAGAGGTTAAGGAGGAGCATTAGGGTGAGGGACCACAACAACTGATTGTGGAAGATTAACAAGGGAAGGAAGCTGTTGTTGCAACTGCTGAGGAGTTGATGCAGTTTGCTGTGCTGGATCTGAAGTCACACTAGTCTGAGTTTCTGATTATTGGTCCACCTTGGACACTTGAAGCTTTATCAGCTGTAGTTGAGCTTCCACCACATCTTGCTTATCCTTTAAAACTTGTATACCCATTTGCAACTATACATTTTGTAGATTTCATGTTGAAGTAATGAAAAAGGAAAGTGACCTAGTATTTACTTTACAAGTGTTTTCACGAAATTATATTTATTAGAAATAGGAGAAATAACAAATTGAGGATAAGAAATTCTCAAATCAAAAAATAAACCAAATAAACACAAGAACAGACCAATGAGAAAAAGGTCCTAGGAAGCTAGTGCATGAAAGAGCTGTCTAATATCTTTATATATCAGAAATGCAGATTCCCTTGAAGAAAGCCATGAGCCTAGCTCCAAAGGTTTGCAATTTAGACAATTCTACCCCATAACATTTTTTTTTGTTACAAAATTTTTTTACAAAGGGGTTGGGCTCACCCACGGTCTAAGGGCAGGGCGAAATCTCCCTTCATCCTAAGCGATACTAATGTCGAACAGGGCGAGCCGTCTATTACCCTCAGGCGTAAACCTAAGCACCCAGGAGTTAGGATGCCTCCCAAGCGCCGCGACTAGAACCACAACAAAGTGGTACTCCCCAAGGTTCGAACACGCTCCAAATGATCGCATGTCTTTCCACTTTGCCAGTTGAACCCACGGACGATGGGTTACCCCACAACATATTTAGAGGTGAAGATATGCCCTCCAAAACATGGGCATGGGCATTGCTCCGCAACTAAACAAATCAGAGAATCCATAAATCACAAACTGTCATAAAGTTTTGTTATCCTTGTTATTACCAAATATTTTAAGTGAATTTCAGTAGTCTTGATCCAATATACCAGGGCATACTCAATGCTATTGAAAAATACGAAATTACAGAGACAAATTTCTTTTTTCTTTTCTTTTCTTTCTTTTTTTTTTAGTGAAACGCACAATGAGAAGTCAGAATTGTAAAGATCCATAATTCTTACTAGCATAAACTTTCCAAAAATCAATAGGATCATGTCCTTTCCATCCATCATAAGCATTCATTCTCATATCAAATGCTGCTAAATCATGGTTGGAACAAGGAAGAGTGAAAGGGAATAATATGATAAAAAAGATACCTCTCTAAGGATATTCTCTGAGCTGTCTCATTTTTCTATTAGTGCTCCCATGATTGTTTCCAATAGATACCTTCAACTCCACATAATTTTCAATATGGTTGGTTCTGCTTTCTAGTCAATATGTTGGTTCTGCCTTACATACTCCTGTTAATTGGTTCTAATTTTTTTATTTCCATTCATTCTCATTTGTGTTTTCTTTTTAATCGGACGCTTAAGTGTCTCCTTTAGAAATTAAACTTAAGATTTAGAGAGATCTAGCGGGGCTTTACACTGCTAAATTAACTCTATGTTGGTAGTGGTGCGTAATATTAATATACAGATTTCATGAGATTCGGGCTGATCTTTCTATGGCCCAATCATTCATTATGTTGGGAATGACAATAAAACCCAATGGGCTGGCCCAATAAAATGATGACTAAGGCCATGAGAGTGCTAGAAAACTCAGCTATATTCTCTAATATTATGTTAAATAAAAAATTTGTTAAGAAATGGCTTATAAAGAACAATAATAGATTAAGGTTAGCAAAAGTTTTTGGTGCATAGAATATGGAGGCAAAATTTTTAAAAACTTAATTTGTTTATGTATTTTTTTTAATTAAAGAAATTTAGATGAGTTGTATTTTGTGGCTACAAGCTTCAAGGCAGAAATAAATAATAATAATAATAATACTTATAAAGATATTTATATATTACCCATTAACAAAATTATTGTACAAGAATTAGGATGTATATCCACTGTGTAATGTTAATTTATCTTATTATACATAAGCTAATAAGCTATTATATATAATAATATTTGTAGTTAAAAATGAACTTCTTACTTATTATACTAAAAATAATTAAAACACACACATGAAAATAAAATAAATTATTCAATAAAAAAATCATTTGTTGTTTTCATGTACTATTCAAACAAATAAGAATGAAAATGAAAATTTAAAAAAAGAAACTGTATTACTTATTCTTACACCATATTAATAAAATTTCATATTTATCTTTTTTTTGTGTGTTAAAAATTAAATAGTTCAACACAAATATATATGGTGCCTTGGTGGAGACTGGAGAGAGCGGCAACATAATCGTATAATTATTTTCATTTGTGTTTTCTTTTTAAATAAACACGAATGATACTTAATTGGGAATATTAATTAGTTGAGCTTTTAAATATTATTTTAAGCATCCAACGATGAACAATACAATGTATAATAAATTACATAGAATCACGAACTCTTTATTCTTCTGATAGTTAGAATGCGTCGCAACGAACCAAACTCAAATCCATAATATGGATTCGCATTTAAAAGTTCTTTCTGTTTCAATGGGAGAGAATCTTTAACATGATGAACAGCAATGGAGATGAGATGATACATTGGCAACGAGAATAAAAAGAAGGTAAAATTGTTGATAGTGAAAATTTTAGATGGAAAATGGACGCAATCATCCAACAACGAATTTGAAGGAGCAAGGGAAGAAGTACCTTGTGACTATGGGGGAAGGAAGCGAGAGAAGCCCGGGTGTCATCTTCCAATTTTGGGAGCTAAACTCGCTATGGGGGCGCAAGAGATGAAACAGAAACGGATCTAAATAACGCGAGAGGGATAGAGGGAAGAAAAGAAGAAAGCTAAAAGCATATTCCGCCTATGTGTTTGGATTAGGTTTTTTTTTTTTTAAATGTTAAAAGTTATTCCCCCGTAACTTCTTCTAAAACTAAGATTTTGGGTTCAAAATCATGATTTTCGGGGCAAGAAATAATAATGAATTATTTATGAAATATTATGTCGATAAAAGAATTATAAATTGCCAAAAGCAGTTGAATTATTTTTTTATTAATATACTAACTAAATCAAGGTTAATTAATATTATCTATAAATATGAGAAACAAGTAACAAGTATCATGAAAATGAACGTTAGATAAAATTCTTAACCGATTCATCTTTATAATGATTTTTTGGGTCTTCGACATTGACAAGATATATGTGGGCGTGTGAGTGCAAGCAAGTAAACTCAAACAGAGCTGTCAAGATGCTTCTCCTCTTCTTCGACAAGATATATGTGGGCGTGCGGGCACCTATAAACTAAACTTTCTCACACGTCCAAATAACATAAAAGATAAAATACCAAGGTATTTTATTATTTTAAGCATCCAAAGATGAACAATATAATGAATAATAAATTACATAGAATCACGAACTCTTTATTCCTCTGATAGTTAAAATGCGTCAGCGAACCAAACTCAAATCCATAGTATGGTTCCAAACTTCAAAAGCTATATATTAGTAACCGCTTAGAATTGTTTTTCAAGAATGTTGATTATCTTCTCATCCACTTGAAATGCCTTAGCAAGAATTTCGGCAGAGATAGGAGGATTTGATCCACATACATTGTTGGCAATGGTGATAAGCCCTGGACTTTGGCTGCTAAAAGCAGAGATGGCAACCGCATTTGTTTTACCCATATTGAGTTGGAAGTGAATGAGACCGATTGGAAACACAAATACATCTCCTTTGTTAAGTACTTTGGTAAAGAGACGGTTTTCAGGGTTAGATGTGACAAAACCAATATGAAGAGTACCCTCTAAGACTACAAGGAGCTCAGTGGCTCGAGGGTGAATGTGAGGAGGATTTAAACCTTTAGGAGCAAAGTCCAAGCGAGCCAACGATGTGCCCAAAGTATTGAGTCCTAAAATTCTAGTAACATCAACAAGAGTCACTCTTGAACCAAGTGGACCGGATGTGTCTCCTTGCTTGAGTCTGGAGAAGAAGAAATCGTTGGCATTGGCAAGTTTGGGATCCTTGCAGAATTTTCCATTCACAAACACTGTGGAGAGAGAAGAGGAAGAGAAAATAAAAATTATGAACATTAACATGCATATCAGATTGGAGTTTAGCATTCAAAAGAGAAAAAGTAAAACGTAACATACCGCCACCGGTGGTCTTGGTGTCGTTGATAGCAACGCAGAAGTCTTGAAGAGGGCTAGGATCAAAAGCAAAGGCACCAGAAGTTGCCAGAGCCAAGAGGACAACAAGGGCTAAGTAAGCTGCTTTCATGTTTATTTTGTGTTACCTTTCAGAAACTACAACACACTTTTGTTCTGTTTGTGTATATTTGCGTTTGAGGGATGAGATTGTTGCATGCTCAACAATGAGTATTTATAAGGAAGATTCATTTATCTGGTAAAGAGCGGGAAATTAAGTTATGATAGGTTATATATTATTTCTGGAACAGGTTCATGCATGCTTTTCCATCGAGAGTTATTGGAAGAAATGTATGGCTTGGTTTTGTAATTAGAAGAATTAATCCATGTAAAAAATATAACGTAAAGAATCGGTGAAATAATAAATGTTAATATTTCAAACATGTGGAAAGATAATTGGAATGCATAAGATAGGAGTCAATAGTGATGACACTAGCAGAAATAGATTTTGTCAACGTTTCTTTATTAAATATAAACCTTTTTAGAGTGCTGCTTCTTCTTTTTTAACTGCTAATTAAAAAAGAAAAGATGATAGCGCTATCAAAGTGCTGCTGTTATTGGACAAAGACAACGCTGTCAAAGGTCTAAAAGCGTATTTATGGGACTTAATTTAATTTGTTGATCGAATGAATTACGTATGTACGTACGTTTGTCTATAGATTATGGAGTTTGAATTTGTCTCTCTTCTTGTTTGATTTGCTATTGTCTCTCAAACAGTTGATGCATCTGATGTGAGAGTCTGGGGAAGTCGAAGAAAAATATGTGTGTGTGTGTGTGTGTGTAGGATGACATGGCATTTAAACAAATACAGCCTTCAGTAAGGAAAATAACTTGAAGCATTCCAAACTGATCAATATTAATAAAAGCATGTTTAAGAGAAAGACCCTTTTATATTCACACATTTCCGTCAAATCCACTTTTTTTTAAAGGAAATGTAATTCTAAATCCACCTTTTTTGCCTAGTTCACTTAAAAATAAAATAACATATCACACCTGGAAGCTAATGAAAAAATATACTCGAACCCACGTATACAAGTACGTACTTTTGTAACAAAAGCAAAATAATTGTACTTTTATTTATATTTTTTTCACATGATTTACATTTCATGCAATCCAGTTGTTTCAACAAAATGATATGTGCTACAAAAGAACAAGAAATGCTGACTTGACAACAAAATGATATGTTCTCTCTTGTCCCTCCCTTTTTTCTAGTTGGCCAACAGTATAATCAGCAACGCTATATTGTTTGTAGCACACGAAGTTTAAACGTTAAATTTCATTCTATCAAATATATATATATTCAACAATATCAGAACTGATGAGGTGTTTGATAACAAATTATTTGTTCTCCTTTAGTTTTCATAAATCAGAACTAATTTTCTGTTATAGTAGAGTTACATGGTACGTAGAAGTTAAAAATGGAAGATCTTCCGAAATATTGTATGTATATCATTTGCAGAGATTGAAAGAACTTTAACCCTTATTGCTAATGGCTTGTTTGCAGCTGTGTTCATTGATGATATTGTTAATTTCAACCTACATGTAAAGGCAAAATTGACTTAATGCACGCATATATGGCTTATTTTATTCTAATATAAAAAATAAGATACAAAGATCCATACATTATTGTAACAGGCACGCAGACCAAGAAACAAATTGGTACAAACCAATAAAATATTAATATATCAAATATGTTCAATGACCAGCGCCAATTTTTTTTTTTTAATTTTTTCTATCCAATAAAAGAAATTAACATTACTTATGCTCGTATCCACTTGAAAAGCCTTGGTCAGAAACTCAGATACGACTTGAATACGGCATATGCAACAGTGATAACTTGAATATGACTTAATCGCACGAAGCAGGGGAAGACTTGGTAAGTTTTAAGGGATATAGATAATATTTTATTTGTGGAGCTAATTGTTCTTAATTCAAACCATTACTTAGAACTTGGTCTTATCTTGTGCTCCCTTTTTTAGTTCACATTACCATATATGGCCCACTACGTCAAACTTAATGCACCTAATTAATATCGCTGATCTAGTCCATTATTGGGTGTATCATAACAAGTAAGGTTTAGCAATAGATTGATCATTCAAATACGTACTTGTCTCTCCACGTTTGGTAATTAGTTACTCCCTCCTGTCTTAATTATAAGAGCCAGTTGACTTTTTTGAATTGATATAGGAAGCTAAATAAATCAGTTAACTATGATCGAATCCAAGCCCTCAAGATGAATTCATATTATATACTTTTCAGTATACCGAAATCAGTCAATTAGCCCTTATATTAGTTACATTTAACTGATTTATTTAGCTTCTTAAATCTATCCAAAAAAGTCAATCAGCTCTTATAATTAGGAAGGAGGCAATCCTTTATTTACTTGATAGCAACCTATGAATTGGTTATAACTTTGACCAGAAACATTTCAAATTTAACATTACTGTAACCTATTTAGAACAAATCCAAGAGGAAGACATACCATTTTATATTTTTATTTAATCAGTATCATGGATATTTCGCTGGATGCTACTGAATTGATCTTCTCCAAATCTTAAGATATGAAATTAATTTATTAAAAGTAAATTATTAATGTGGCAATTAATTTTGTATGATTTTTCTAATCAAATGGGATTAATTTATGATAATCCAAAGACGTGAGTTTTCAATAATTAGGCATGCATTTGAAAGTACATCTCTTTTTAAGCACATAATATTGATTTTTTGAAATTGCTTAATTGCTGTAAGTGTGATCTGGCTAGTGTCAAAGTATTCGAGTATTAACCAGGAAAACACAAAGCTGAAGATCTACAAAGAAAGTAGAAAGGTAGATATAAAAATGGAGATCGATCTGTTAATTCCATATATACATCAACAGTTTTGGCCAAAAAAGAAACAACTTCAATACCACGTAAGTAACATCGATCTTAATCATACACTGTTACTATCAATTTGATATGTATCGTAATGTTGAAATTAAATTATAATTAATTACGCTAAAGTAAGATCAGAATTTTTTTAATAAATCGTATATTTTATTATCAGTGGAATTTACCCAAACTGGACATTTTATGCGTCGAAAAGGAAATAAGATGTGATCTCATTTCCTGTTCACGTATATATCTTCGGTTTTCATACATTTGAACTAGGTTTCTGTTGAAAAGCAGAGTTGCTTGGTGGTGCAAGTATAAAATGCTAGATCTCCCTGGGAAATGTGAAGTCACAACTTAATGTGTGTATGTATCACTTATTTTATTCGAACATATAAAAATTAAGATACAAAGACCCGTACATTATTATAAGGAAAATATTACAAACTCAAATCAATGATATTAATTTTCTATCTATAAATGTTTCTTAATAGCATCAATTATCTTCTTGTCCACCTGAAAAGCCTTGGTGAGAACTTCATCAGAAATTGGAGGGTTTGATTTGAACACTGCATTTGCAATGGTGATGACTCCTGGATTCTGGCTGCTCAAACCAGCAATGGCAACAGCATCTGTTTTACCCACGTTGAGTTGGAAGTGAATGAGACCAATTGGGAACACAAACACATCTCCCTTGTAGAGTACTTTAGTAAATAGGCGATTCTCTGGGTTGGATGTGACGAAACCAACTAGAAGAGTACCCTCCAAAACTGTAAGAATTTCAGTGCCTCGAGGATGAGTGTGTGGAGGGTTCAAGCCTCTAGGGGCATAATCTACGCGGGCCAATGATATACCCATAGTATTCAGTCCTGGTATTTCATTTATAGCAACCGGAGTCACTGCTGAGCCGAGTGGACCAGATGTGTCTCCTTGTTTCAGTCCGCCATAGAAGAAATCGTCGGCATTAGCAAGTTTGGGGTCCTTGCAGAACTTTCCATTCACAAAAACTGCAAATAAACAATGGAAAGATGTTGACGCGCATGCATGTCATAACCAAAATGAAATTAGATGGGAGAGAAGAGAAAGTTGAGAATAATACGTACCACCACCAGTCTTGGTTTCGTTTATAGCGATGCAGAAATCTTGAAGTGGGCTAGGGTCAAAGGCAAAGACCGCAGAAGATGCCAGAGCCAAGAAGGCAATGAGGGCTAAGGGAGCAGCTTTCATGTTTTCCGTGACCTTTCAGAGACTACAAAACACTTTAGTTCTGTGTGTGTGTATTTGCGTTCAAGGGAGGGATGGGATTGTTGCATGCAAAACAATGCGTATTTATGAGGAAGCGTCATGGATTTGGTCAACGTTTTGACCATACTTGATCGCACGAAGCAGGTGAAGACTTGGTAAGTTTTAAGGGATATAGTTAATATTTTATTTGTGGAGCTAATTGTTCTTAATTCAAACCATTACTTAGAACTTGGTCTTATCTTGTGCTCCCTTTTTTAGTTCACATTACCATATATGGCCCACTGCGTCAAACTTAATGCACCTAATTAATATCGCTGATCTAGTCCATTATTGGGTGTATCATAACAAGTAAGGTTTAGCAATAGATTGATCATTCAAATACGTACTTGTCTCTCCACTTTTGGTAATTAGTTACTCCCTCCTGTCTTAATTATAAGAGCCAGTTGACTTTTTTGAATTGATATAGGAAGCTAAATAAATCAGTTAACTATGATCGAATCCAAGCCCTCAAGATGAATTCATATTATATACTTTTCAGTATACCGAAATCAGTCAATTAGCCCTTATATTAGTTACAATTAACTGATTTATTTAGCTTCTTAAATCTATCCAAAAAAGTCAATCAGCTCTTATAATTAGGAAGGAGGCAATCCTTTATTTACTTGATAGCAACCTATGAATTGGTTATAACTTTGACCAGAAACATTTCAAATTTAACATTACTGTAACCTATTTAGAACAAATCCAAGAGGAAGACATACCATTTTATATTTTTATTTAATCAGTATCATGGATATTTCGCTGGATGCTACTGAATTGATCTTCTCCAAATCTTAAGATATGAAATTAATTTATTAAAAGTAAATTATTAATGTGGCAATTAATTTTGTATGATTTTTCTAATCAAATGGGATTAATTTATGATAATCCAAAGACGTGAGTTTTCAATAATTAGGCATGCATTTGAAAGTACATCTCTTTTTAAGCACATAATATTGATTTTTTGAAATTGCTTAATTGCTGTAAGTGTGATCTGGCTAGTGTCAAAGTATTCGAGTATTAACCAGGAAAACACAAAGCTGAAGATCTACAAAGAAAGTAGAAAGGTAGATATAAAAATGGAGATCGATCTGTTAATTCCATATATACATCAACAGTTTTGGCCAAAAAAGAAACAACTTCAATACCACGTAAGTAACATCGATCTTAATCATACACTGTTACTATCAATTTGATATGTATCGTAATGTTGAAATTAAATTATAATTAATTACGCTAAAGTAAGATCAGAATTTTTTTAATAAATCGTATATTTTATTATCAGTGGAATTTACCCAAACTGGACATTTTATGCGTCGAAAAGGAAATAAGATGTGATCTCATTTCCTGTTCACGTATATATCTTCGGTTTTCATACATTTGAACTAGGTTTCTGTTGAAAAGCAGAGTTGCTTGGTGGTGCAAGTATAAAATGCTAGATCTCCCTGGGAAATGTGAAGTCACAACTTAATGTGTGTATGTATCACTTATTTTATTCGAACATATAAAAATTAAGATACAAAGACCCGTACATTATTATAAGGAAAATATTACAAACTCAAATCAATGATATTAATTTTCTATCTATAAATGTTTCTTAATAGCATCAATTATCTTCTTGTCCACCTGAAAAGCCTTGGTGAGAACTTCATCAGAAATTGGAGGGTTTGATTTGAACACTGCATTTGCAATGGTGATGACTCCTGGATTCTGGCTGCTCAAACCAGCAATGGCAACAGCATCTGTTTTACCCACGTTGAGTTGGAAGTGAATGAGACCAATTGGGAACACAAACACATCTCCCTTGTAGAGTACTTTAGTAAATAGGCGATTCTCTGGGTTGGATGTGACGAAACCAACTAGAAGAGTACCCTCCAAAACTGTAAGAATTTCAGTGCCTCGAGGATGAGTGTGTGGAGGGTTCAAGCCTCTAGGGGCATAATCTACGCGGGCCAATGATATACCCATAGTATTCAGTCCTGGTATTTCATTTATAGCAACCGGAGTCACTGCTGAGCCGAGTGGACCAGATGTGTCTCCTTGTTTCAGTCCGCCATAGAAGAAATCGTCGGCATTAGCAAGTTTGGGGTCCTTGCAGAACTTTCCATTCACAAAAACTGCAAATAAACAATGGAAAGATGTTGACGCGCATGCATGTCATAACCAAAATGAAATTAGATGGGAGAGAAGAGAAAGTTGAGAATAATACGTACCACCACCAGTCTTGGTTTCGTTTATAGCGATGCAGAAATCTTGAAGTGGGCTAGGGTCAAAGGCAAAGACCGCAGAAGATGCCAGAGCCAAGAGGGCAATAAGGGAAAACTGAGCAGCTTTCATGTTTTCTCTCCTGCTATGGCAACTCTTGCTTGTTTGTGTATAATTTGCTTCTTGTGAGGGATGAGTTCGTTGCATGGTAACGAAGTGTATTTATAAGTAGGAGACGTTGATCTGGTCTATTTTTTTTTATCTAAACGAAGATGAAGACGACCTGGTTTGTTTTAATTTTTTTTTTAAAACGACAATGAATATTTTATTTATGAAATATCTTTACCAAGCACTTGAAAATAGTTGGAATTTTTCACGTTGCTTTCTTAATTCCTTCTCGAGAACAAATTGCGCCATTTGTCAAAGCATGGATAGCCATATACGGAATGAATAATAACCTAGGGAAGGTTTGACTACCGATTTTTTATTATTTTAATTAATCAAGGGGCCAAAAGTCCCACATACATTATTAATCTTATAAAATGAGAATGCGGCTGTATTCGGTATGAATTGGCAAATGTAATTAATAATAAGAGTTCCAAATGTTCATGCCGTAACCAAGAAATATTCTCAAGAGAAAAGACCATTTCATACTCACATCTTTATCCGCTAAGTACCTCAATCACTCACTCACACAATGAACTAGTATACGCTTTGTGCAAATGAATTTTTAAGTTGTTCTAACGAGTTGTTTGGTGCACAAAATTAGTAAATATTAAAGTAATAAATAGATATATGAATAAAATTATCCTTATAACTGTCATATAAAAAATTATCCTTGTAAATTTATTTTAGGAAACATCAATACTAACATACTATCAATTTAGATTCAAACTAAATCAGTTGTCAAATGAGGGGGAAATACTCACTGTGTGAAGTTTTAATCCCTTCAATTATTAAGAAGGATTATTTTCTTAACTATATCATTTATTTGATTAAAAACCAACGATATCACGTAGAATAAGAAGTGGGTTAGTTACAGTTATTTTGGTTTTTCTTTCGCATTGCCACCCAGACTTATCCGAGTTGCCGTTTGTCGTTAGCGCTCAAATTATTTACTAAATTTATATCTATGTAGTATAGAGATCAACTTAGGTCATATTCTTTACGTTGAGTCAATGCGAGTCTTAACTCTAAATTAGACTAAGTGTGAGAATGAGAGTAGGAGAAGAGAGTTTAATTAATAATATTTAGAAAGTAAAAGGAGATAATAACAAAAATAAAATAAATCCAATAATATAGACAAATATCACCAATAAGACGAGCGCTCTCAAGGATTAATGCGTGGCTATCATCGTTCAATAATATATAAGAGTTATAACAATTATATATGCTAAGTCCCTATATATCATACAAAATCTTAGACAACCGCCATGATCATAATCAAACAATCCACAATTATACCTAGATCTAGCATATAATTATATCAAGAATGATTAGAGAAGATCCACGCTTATCATGTGATAAATTAAACAATAAATGATTTTTTCTTCTAACATGGATATTCAACCAAAAAACCTATAATTAAACATGTGAACCCAACATGAATAATCATAAGAGAAAACCATAGATATTAAATAAAGAATATCAAATCATAAATTAAAATAATAAATCATAAGAGTTTGATTGTACAAGTGTCTCAACCGAAACCCTAGATCCAATATATACAAATCTCAAAATCTAAACCTAGAAAATCATAAACTTGCATAAAGAAAAAATATCAACTCATAAAATTGTTCAATTCCTACTCTAAAGCACAGAAAATCAAGCCACTATATCTCTCCTTAAGAACTTAGAAAGAAAAGGATGACATTGTGGAAAACATGAAGAGGATGATTGTGATGGTGGTGATTGGTGTGTTGAATGGAGAAACCTTGGGGTCCTTTATATAGCTTTTGGGAGTGAGTCATGTTGATGTAGATCTCTTCACTGATTAGCTATCCAAAAGATAATAATTATCTTCATTTATCTTCAGTATCCTTCCAAGCTGTTATCTTTTCCAATTTCTCCAGAGATAATGTTTTTTAACTCAAATATCCTATAAATAATTCAAATAAAAAGTAATAGGATAAAATAGATAAGACAATTAATAAGAAAATAGGAAAAGATAACATATGTATATATTATCCTTTAATTAAATTTAAATGTTAGATATTGATAAATTATCTTTAAATTAATTCAAATAAAATATAACATAACATAATACTAATATAATATAATATAATATTATATTATATTAAAGGAATGAATTAATATAATAAAATATAATCACTACAAAAAAAATAGAGCTTTAGCGACAACTTATCAGCGGTAACAAAAAAATTTAGCCGCTGAAAGTCTTACTTTCAGTCGCGGCAATGAAGTCATTACTAAAATTCTTTAGTTTCTGCAGTGACAAAAAGGTCGCCGCTGAACTTTCAGCAGCGACATTAGCTTGTCACCGCTGAAAGTAAGACTTTCTACGGCGACACTAATTGTCACCGCAGAAGGTCAATATTTTCTGCGATGACTCTGGTTGTCGCTACAGAAGTTCAATAGTTTCTACGATGATATGTAGTGTCACCGTAGAAAGTTAATAGTTTATGCGGCGACTATTTTTTGTTGCAGTAGAAGGTCAATAGTTTCTGAAGGTAGGCTTTAGCGGCGACTTTTCTCACTTTCAGCGGTGACAAATGTCACCGCTGAAAGTCTTCTTCAGGCAATTTTGTTTTTGTAATTTGGAGGTTTTTAAACAACTATCTAATATATAGAATGAAATTAATGAATAATGTCACTTTTAAAGAATAAATAAAGGAATATCACATGTTGTTATTGTAATAATAATAGATTATATAGATAATAATGTGGTGTGGGTGAAAGAAGGATATGAAGTAGGGGTGTGTGTATAAGAAAGATATTATAATTGTATGTCAATGAGTGTGAGAGTTAGTATGTGTGTGTTAGAGACAATGTGGGGGAGGAGATAGAGAGAAGGAGATGTGTTTGTGAGAGAGATAGAGTGGGAGATCGGGAGAAAGAAGGGAAAGTGAAAGACATATATGTAGTGTGTGTGTGTGTGTGTTAGAGGGTGGAGGAGAATTGTAATTAAGCACGAGATAGAGAAAAAGAAGAAAAAGTGAAATACATGCATATATACATACATGCATGCATACATGTGTGTGAAGGAGATAGAAGGAGATAGAGTGAGAGAAATAATATAAATTAAATGTATGAGAGATATAATACATTTTAAAAATAGATTTATGATGAGTATTTGTATACTTTATTTAAAAGATAAAATATATTGTTATGATATAAGAGGTGAGACAAATAATATAATAGAAGGAGATAAAATAATTAATTTAAATATATGATGAAGATTATTAAATCTTATGTTGATATTTATTTTTTTTATTTTAATTATAGTTATTTAAAATCCATTATATCATATACATTGCTTTGATATTTTTTTTTATATTTTTATGGCAGCTAATTTTCAATTGTGATTTTAGTTCAGCTAGCGCTATATGTTGGCAATGACCTTTGGATACAGGTTTGAATCTGGATTACTAAACACTGGAGTCTTGAAAGAAATATATGGAAAAGAGATCTATCTTCCATATTGGCGGAGTCTTGAAGTGAGACACAATCTAAATGTCATGCATGTGGAAAAAACGTGTGTGAGAGCCTTGTTGGCACGCTTCTGCATATCAGTAGAAAGAGTAAAAACAGGGTCAATGCTATACAAGACTTAGTTGAAATAGGAATAAAAGCACATCTACATCCACAACAAAGAGAGGGTAGTAAGAAAGTTTATTTATACCCAACGGCACACACATTATCCAAATATGAAATAACAAGCCTATGTGAGTGTTTGCATAGTATTAAGATGCCACAAGGGTATTCATCGAATTTTAGAAAGCTTCTATCAATTTTGAAGATAAAGGATATGAAGTCCCACTATTGCCACATGTTGATACAACAATTACTACCAGTGGCTATTCGATGCATTATGAAAGATAATGTGAGGGGCACTATTACTAGACTTTGTATGTTCTTCAATACTGTTTGCAGCAAAGTGATTGATCCTACTGAGTTGGATGAATTGGAGAATAAAGGTTATGTTATCCTCTCCCAGTTGGAGATGCACTTTCCTCCAGCATTTTTTGACATCATGGGCCATTTGATTACTCACCTGTTACGTGAGCTTACACTTTGTGGCCCTGTTTATTTGAGGTGAATATACCCGTTTGAGAGATACATGAAAATCTTTAAAGGGTATTCTAAAAATCCTTATCGACCCGAGGCATCAATTGTTGAGAGGTATGTAGATGAGGAGGCAGTTGAGTTTTGTAACTCATATCTTGCCGGGGTAAAGGTAGTTGGACTTCCTCAATCTCCGAATGACCAGGGGAGAAAAAGCAATGAAACTCGGGGTGCCAGAGTGAAGTGCATGTCTAGCGAATTGGTGATGCAAGCACATCTTTACATTTTGAACAATAAAGATGAAGTTCTGTCCTACTTGAATGCTCACAAGACTATGCTCAGGAACATGAAAACAAGAAATAGCGATATGCAACTAGCTAATGAGCACAACATGTCTTTTACTAAATGGTTCAAGCAAGACGTCTTAAAAAATAACAATCTTTCTGAGACAATACAAAGACTAGCTGCAGCGCCTCGTTTTGAGGTTGTGTGTTGGGATGGATTTGACATAAATGACTACTCTTTTTTACACAAAAGCCCAAGATGATAAAATTAAAATACAGAATAGTGGGGTTATGGTTGTAGCCAAAGCAATGCATTTTGCTAGTTCAAAAGATAAAAGGCTAACATTAGCGTCCATGTCATATTATGGAGTGATTGAAGAGATTTGAGAGGTTAGTTACTCTAAAGTGTCAGTCTTTAAATGTAAGTGGGTTAATAGTAATGTTGTCCAAGTAGATGAGAAATTTGGATTTGTTTCAGTCGATCTTCAGAGTGTTGGATACCTAGATGAGCAATTCATCTTAGCAAATTAAGCAATTCAAGTGTTTTACATCACCGATCCAACAAATAAAGATCTTCCATTGTGCTCTAAGGTAAAAGGCAAAAGATTGATGATGACAGTGACTTAGGGTTCAACCTTGACAAAACCCCGCTTTTCACAACTACTCGACCTAGAACAACATAGTTTGATTTGGAAGATGACGAATATGCTGTTAGGGATGGTCATTGTAAAAAAATTTGGGTGGATACAAACTAGTAGGAAATTAATTTATTCTTTTGTAATAAGTGTCCATTTGATTACTTAATTAATTGCATAATAAATATTGTTGGTTGTTATATTTACTTATTGTTTTGTAAACGTGATGAATTTTCAGTTAATATTTGTTCAATAGTCTTTTAATTTGTTTATGATTCATCATTCAACCATTTCCTTCTTGTACATATGATGTACAAAGATAGATGTTTATTGAAAGTTTACAAATTTGGATTATTCTATAACTATTTGGATTTTGGGATTACTGACTTCATATTTGATACTTAGAATTAATTGGTCTGTCTTGATTATACTAAATGTAAGATGGCATAAAATAAAAATTAAATGAAATCTTTGAAAAAAAAAAGAAAAACTTTCCACGACAGTTTTACAAAAGATCGCCTTAAAAAAATAAAAAAAATATATTTATCGCTATAGGAAATTGATACATTAACTGTGGTGTTTAACATAACTCCCGTTAATATATAAACATTTAATGGCGATTGTAATAAAAAACCGTTGTTAACGATAACATTTAATAGCAGTTTTATAACTGCAGTTAAATGGTACACTTACAATAGAATTTACGCCGCTCAAAAATTACTATGAAATGTTACTTTTAACCGTGTTAAAATGCATTTTTTAGTAGTGGAAGAAGGCGATGGCTGTTGTTGAGGTGGATGAGGTGCAGGCTGAGGGTACTGAGGTTGAGGGTTCTATTGATATTGTGGTTGTGGAGGTGCCCCAGGATGAGGATGAGGCTGCTGAGATAAAGGCAATTGGTATTGCTAATTAGGGGTTTCGTGAGATTGAGGTGGTGGTTGGAAGTATGGTTCTCGCGGAGGAAAAGAAGGAATTGGGTTCTGATGAAATTGATTAGGAAGTTGAACTGGAGGGGGCAAACCCTGTTGGGACAGAGGTTGAGGAGGAGCATTAGGGTGAGGGACCACAGCAACTGATTGTGGAAGATTAACAGGGGAAGGAAGCTGTTATTACAACTGCTGAGGAGCAGATGCAGTTTGCTGTGCCGGATCTGCAATCACACTAGTTTGAGTTTCTGATTACTGGTCCACCTTGGACACTTGAAGCTTTGTCAGCTGCAGTTGAGCTTCCACCACATCTTGCTTATCCTTTAAAACTTGTACACCCATTTGCACCTGTACGTTTTGTAGATTTCATGTTGAAGTAATGAAAAAGGAAAGTAACCCAGTAGTTACTTTACAAGTGTTTTCACGAATTTATATATATTATAAACAGGAGAAAGAACAAATTGATAATAAGAAATTCTCAAATCAAAAAATAAACCAAATAAACACAAGAACAGACCAATGAGAAAAAGGGCCTAGGAAGCTAACTGCATGAAAGAACTGTCCAATATCTTTACATAATAGAAATGCAGATTCACTTGAAGAAAGCCATGAGCTTAGCTCCAAAGGTTTGCAATTTAGACAATTCTACCCCACAACATATTTAGAGGTGAGGATATGCCCTCCAAAACATGGGCATGGGCATTGCTCCAAAACTAAACAAATCAGAGAATCCATAAATCACAAACTACCATAAAGTTTTGTTATCCTTGTTATTACCAAATATTTTAAGTGAATTTCGGTAATCTTGATCCAATATACCAGGGCATACTCAATGCTATCGAAAATATGAAATTACAGAGACATATTTGTTTTTTTCTTTTCTTTTATTTCTTTTTTTCAGTGAAACGCACAGAGAAGTCAGAATTGTAAAGATCCATAATCCTTACTAGCATAAACTTTCCAAAAATCAATAGGATCATGTCCTTTCCATCCATCATAAGCATTCATTCTCATATCAAATGCTGCTAAATCATGGTTAGACCTAGAAAGAGTGAAAGGGAATAATATGATAAAAAAAATATCTCTCTAAGGATATTCTCGAGCTGTCTCATTTTTCCATCAGTGCTCCCATGATTGTTTCCAATAGATACCTTCCACTCCACAGAATTTTCAAGATGGTTGGTTCTGCTTTCTAGTCAATATGTTGGTTCTGCCTTACATACTCCTATTAATTGGTTCTGCTTTTTTATTTCAATTCATTCTCATTTGTGTTTTCTTTTTAATCGGATACTTAGGTGTCTCCTTTAGAAATTAAACTCAAGACCTAGAAAAATTTAGCGGGGTCTTACACTACTAAATCAACTCTATGTTGGTAGTGGTGTGTAATATTAATGTACATATTTTATGAGATTCAGGCTTATCTTTCTAAAACCCAATCATTCATGATGTTAGGAATGACAATAAAGCCCAATGGACTAGCCCAATAAAATGATGACTAAGCCCATGGGAGTGTTATAAAACTCAGCTATATTCTCTAATATTATGTTAAATAAAAAATTTGTTAAGAAAAGGCTTATAAACAACAATAATAGATTAAGGTTAGCAAAAAATTTTGGTGCATAGAATATGGGGGCAAAATTTTTAAAAACTTAATTTGTTTATGTATTTTTTTTAATTAAAGAAATTTAGATGAGTTGTGTTTTGTGGCTACAAACTTCAAGACAGAAATAAATAATAATAATATTTATAAAGATATTTATATATTACCCATTAACAAAATTTTTGTACAAGAATTAGGATGTACATCCACTATGCAATGTTAATTTATCTTATTATACATAATCTAATAAGCTATTATATATAATAATATTTGTAGTTAAAAATGAACTTCTTACTTATTATACTAAAAATAATTAAAACACACACAGGAAAAATAAAATAAATTATTCAATAAAAAAATCATTTGTTGTTTTCGTGTACTATTCAAACAACCGTATTACTTATTCTTACACCATATTAATAAAATTTCATATTTATCTTTTCTTTTTGTTTTTTTTAAATTAAATAGTTCAACACAAATATACATGCTGCCTTGGTGGAGACTGGAGAGAGCGGCAACATACTCCTATAAGTATTTTCATTTGTGTTTTCTTTTTAAATAAACACGAATGATACTTAATTGGGAATATTAATTAGTTGAGTATTTAAATATTATTTTTCCAATAATATATACCACAAGTTATACTTTTGTCAGTTTTATCTAAAATTATTCAAATGAAACTGTTTAATAAAAAATTATCTACAAGAACTTGGTTCAAACATAACATAATAGAACTTCCATTTACATTAATCTCGAACGTGCCAAATGCCGGTGCTTCCCACTTCACTACTTGAACCGATCTGGATTGTTCAAGCCCTCTAGCTACTTGCTATTATAGTATTTGAGACCAAAGCCATCTATATTATACGAATATTTATATATAAGAAAACATGATTATATGAACAAGCAAATATATTTGGTGAAATTGAAACAAAGTATTTTTATGAATTTTGAAACTTATAACAACTATTTTTGTAGTTTAAAATAAAAGTATATAAAATATTCTTGGAATTTCTTTAGGATCCTCTTCTGGATCTTCCTCGATATCTTCTCCTGCTTCCTCTTCTAAATCTTCCTCTTCAATAAGTTCCATTTCAGAATCCTCGCTTAGAGATTCACACTCTACATCTAGGTATGAAATTATGAAGGAACTATATTTTGAGGTTTCAGTGCTACTAAACACCTCTTGCTTCATTTTCACCTAAAATATAAATATTATGAATTATTATTATATTAATTATTATTATTCTATTAAGAGAGTTGGTTTATGTGATCTTTAGTATTTGTGTTTGTGTTTACTTTGTTATGGTGTTTTTGAGTTTTTGGGTGAGTTTTGGTGTGCTAACTTGTACTGTTAGGATTTTTGAGTGGTTCATATATATCATATATAAAAAGTTTATATACATATTTATATCTTTCGTATTTTGACCCATCATCAACAAATTTATATACATATTTAAATTAAAGAGTAATTTTTTTATATCATTCATTTTTTTGTTAAAATTACAGATATCACGTCTATTTTCAAAATATAAATTTTCATTTAATTTTTAATATTGTTATGAATATTTCACCAAAGATTCTAAATTTTTTATTAATTGAATTTTTATACTGAAATTTTAAAATTTTAATTTACCCTTTAGTGGTGTCCTTTTTTCTATTTTAAAAAAATTAAAATAATTCATTATAATCGTGTTTAAATAAATATTTTAGAAATATTAATAATATATATAATCAAATGAAAAGTATGTCAAATTAATAGTTAACAATTGAAAGAATATATTGTAAGTTGTAAATATTACTAAACAAATATGTATATTAAGGAAGGATATTATTATAAATAAAAATAGATAAATTTTATAAGTTAATGTGGGATTAAAGATTAGAAATAAATAATAATAATACTTATAAAGATATTTATATATTAACTATTAACAAAATTCTTGTACAAGAATTAGGATGTATATCCATTATGCAATGTTAATTTATCTTATTATACATAATCTAATAAGCTATTATATATAATAATAATATTTGTAGTTAAAAATGAACTTCTTACTTATTATACTAAAAATAATTAAAACACAAACAGGAAAATAAAATAAATTATTCAATAAAAAAATCATTTGTTGTTTTCGTGTACTATTTAAACAAATAAGAATGAAAATGAAAATTTAAAAACAGAAACTGTATTACTTATTCTTACACCATATTAATAAAATTTCATATTTATCTTTTTTTTGTTTTAAAAATTAAATAGTTCAACACAAATATATATGCTGTCTTGGTGGAGACTGGAGAGAGCAGCAACATAATCCTATAATTATTTTCATTTGTGTTTTCTTTTTTAATAAACAAGAATGATGAATATTAATTAGTTGAGTCTTTAAATATTATTTTAAGCATCCAACAATGAACAATACAATGAATAATAAATTACATAGAATCACGAACTCTTTATTCTTCTGATAGTTAGAATGCGTCGCAACGAACCAAACTCAAATCCATAATATGGCTTTAGCAGTTCTTTCTGTTTCAATGGGAGAGAACCTTTAACATGATGAAGAGCAATGGAGATGAGATGATACATTGCCAACGAGAATAAAAAGAAGGTCAAATTGTTGATAGCGAAAATTTTAGATGGAAAATGGACGCAATCATCCAACAAAGAATTTGAAGGAGCAAGGGAAGAAGTACCTTGTGACTATGGGGGAAGGAAGCGAGAGAAGCCCAGGTGTCATCTTCCCATTTTGGGAGCTAAACTCGCTATGGGGGTGCAAGAGATGAAACAGAAACGGATCTAAATAACGCGAGAGGGATAGAGGGAAGAAAAGAAGAAAGCTAAAAGCATATTCCGCCTCCTTTACTTTTTTTTTAGTTGCCCACCCAGTTCACTGGAGCTTTGTCTCTCGACTATATCCAAATTCGACCCGCGTCGCGCGCTTGGCTATGGTGGGTGAGTCTCCCAACGAGAATTTTCTCCATACGCCAAGGCTCGAACTCAAAGCCTTACTTAAGCGATACTGAGTTGCTTATCACTCGGACCAACCCCCGTTGGTATTCCGCCTCCTGTCCTGGGTTGCTTCTACTCAGCACAAGTTAGGAAAAATGGGTTTCTTGGAAAGCTAATCCCAAAAGTTGATTTTGGGCCTTCTGATTTTAATTTGGAGTAGCCCAAAACTAATTTAAGGATGTGTTTGGATTAGTTTTTTTTTTTAATGTTAATAGTTATTCTCCCCTAACTTCTTCTAAAACTAAGATTTTGGGTTCAAAATCATGATTTTCGGTGCAAGAGATAATGATGAATTATTTATGAAATATTATGTAGGTAAAAGAATTATAAATTGCCAAAAGCAGTTGAATTATTTTTTTATTAATATACTAACTAAATTAAGGTTAATTAATATTATCTATAAATATAAGAAATAAGTAACAAGTATCATGAAAAAGAACGTTAAATAAATTTCTTAACCGATTTATTTTTATAATGACTTTTTGGGTCTTCGACAATGACAAGATATATGTGGGCTTGTGAGTGCAAACATGTCAACTCAAACAAAGCTGTCAAGATGCTTCTCCACTTCTTCAAAGTAGTATACGTGGGCACCTATAAACTAAACTTTCTCACACGTCCAATTAAAATAAAAGATAAAATACCAAAGTATTTTATTATTTTAAGCATCCGAAGATGAACAATACAATGAATAATAAATTACATAGAATCACGAACTCTTTATTCTTCTGATAGTTAGAATGCGTGAGTGAACCAAACTCAAATCCATAGTATGGTTCCAAACTTCAAAAGCTATATATCAGTAACTAATTAGAATTGCTTTTCAAGAACATTGATTATCTTCTCGTCCACTTGAAATGCTTTAGCAAGAATTTCGGCAGAGATAGGAGGATTTGATCCAAATACATTGTTGGCAATGGTGATAAGCCCTGGACTTTGGCTGCTAAACGTAGAGATGACAACCGCATTCGTTTTACCCATATTGAGTTGGAAGTGAATGAGACCGATTGGAAACACAAACACATCTCCTTTGTTAAGTACTTTGGTAAAGAGACGGTTTTCAGGGTTGGATGCGACAAAACCAACATGAAGAGTACCTTCTAAGACTACAAGGAGCTCAGTGGCTCGAGGGTGAATGTGAGGAGGATTTAAACCTTTAGGAGCAAAGTCCAAGCGAGCCAACGATGTGCCCAAAGTATTGAGTCCTAAAATTCTAGTAACATCAACAAGAGTCACTCTTGAACCAAGTGGACCGGATGTGTCTCCTTGCTTGAGTCTAGAGAAGAAGAAATCGTTGGCATTGGCAAGTTTGGGATCCTTGCAGAATTTTCCATTCACAAACGCTGTGGAGAGAGAAAAGGAAGAGAAAATAAAAACTATGAACATTAACATGCTTAATCAGATTGGAGTTTAGCATTCAAAAGAGGAAAAGTAAAACTTAACATACCACCACCGGTGGTCTTGGTGTCGTTGATAGCAACGCAGAAGTCTTGAAGAGGGCTAGGATCAAAAGCAAAGGCACCAGAAGATGCCAGAGCCAAGAGGACAACAAGGGCTAAGTAAGCTGCTTTCATGTTTATTTTCTGTTACCTTTCAGAAACTACAACACACTTTGTTCTGTTTGTGTATATTTGCGTTTGAGGGATGAGATTGTTGCATGCTCAAAAATGCGTATTTATAAGGAAGATTCATTTATCAGGTAAAGAGCGGGAAATTAAGTTATGAGCAGAAATTAATATTTTATTTATTAAGTGGAATTGTTCTTTAACCACTGCTTGGAAATTGGAACTTTTCTTATCTTTCATGCTCTTGTTTTCTATGTTTCCTTAATATAGCATTATATTATCAAACCACAAATATACCAAACCGGCTGATCCAGTCAACTCCAAGTTTCATAAGTTATATATTATTTCTGTAACAGGATCATGCATGCTTGTCCATCGAGAGTTGTTGGAAGAAATGTATGACTTGGTTTTGTAATTAGAAGAATTAATCCATGTAAAAAATATAACGTAAAGAATCGGTGAAATAATAAATGTTAATATTTCAAACATGTGGAAAGATAATTGGAATGCATAAGATAGGAGTCAATAGTGATGACACTAGCAGAAATAGATTTTGTCAACGTTTCTTTGTTAAATATAAACGTTTTTAGGGTGCTGCTTTTTTTTTTAACTGCTAATTAAAAAAGAAAAGATGATAGCGCTATCAAAGTGCTGCTGTTATTGGACAAAGACAACTCTGTCAAAGGTCTAAAAGCGTATTTATGGGACTTAGTTTAATTTGTTGATCGAATGAATTACGTATTTACGTACGTTTGTCTATAGATTATGGAGTATGAATTTGTCTCTTTTCTTGTTTGATATGCTATTGTCTCTCAAACAGTTGATGCATCTGATGTGAGAGTCTGGGGAAGTCGAAGAAAAATATGTGTGTGTGTGTGTGTGTGTGTAGGATGACTTGGTATTTAAACAAATGCAGCCTTCAGTAAGGAAAATAACTTGAAGCATTCCAAACTGATCAATATTAATAAAAGCATGTTTAAGAGAAAGACCCTTTTATATTCACACATTTCCGTCAAATTCACTTTTTTTTAAAGGAAATGTAATTCTAAATCCACCTTTTTTGCCTAATTCACTTAAAAATAAAATAACATATCACCCCTGGAAGCTAATGAAAGTATATACTCGAACCCACGTATACAAGTACGTACTTTTGTAACAAAAACAAAATAATTGTACTTTTATTTAGATTTTTTTCACATGATTTACATTTCATGCAATCGAGTTGTTTCAACAGTATTTCTGGAGAAAAGAACAAGAAATGCTGACTTGACAACAAAATGATATGTTCTCTCTTGTCCCTCCCTTTTTTCTGGTTGGCCAACAGTATAATCAGCAACGCTATATTGTTTGTAGCGCACGAAGTTTAAACGTTAAATTTCATTCTATCAAATATATATATATATATATATATATATATATTCAACAATATCAGAACTGATGAGGTGTTTGATAACAAATTATTTGTTCTCCTTTGGTTTTCATAAATCAGAACTAATTTTCTGTTATAGCAGAGTTACTTGGTACGTAGAAGTTAAAAATGGAAGATCTTCCGAAATATTGTATGTATATGATTTGCAGAGATTGAAAGAACTTTAACCCTTATTGCTAATGGCTTGTTTGCAGCTGTGTTCATTGATGATATTGTTAATTTCAACATACATGTAAAGGCATAATTGACTTGATGAACGCATATATGGCTTATTTTATTCTAATATGAAGAATAAGATACAAAGATCCATACATTATTGTAACAGGCACTCAGACCCAGAAACAAATTAGTACAAACCAATAAAATATTAATATATCAAATATGTTCCATGACCAGCGCCTAGTTTTTTTTTTTTTTTTTAATTATTTTCTATCTATAGCTGTTTTTTAATAGCATTAATTATGCTCTTATCCACTTGAAAAGCCTTGGTGAGAACTTCAGCAGAAATTAGAGGATCTGACTTGAATACGGCAATTGCAACAGTGATGACTTGAATATGACTTGATCGCACGAAGCAGGTGAAGACTTGGTAAGTTTTAAGTGATATAGTTAATATTTTATTTGTGGAGCGAATTGTTCTTAATTCAAACCATTACTTAGAACTTGGTCTTATCTTGTGCTCCCTTTTTTTGTTCACATTATCATATATGGCCCACTGCGTCAAACTTTATACCCCTAATTAATATCGCTGATCTAGTCCATTATTGGGTGTATTATAACAAGTAAGGTTTAGCAATAGATTGATCATTCAAATACGTACATTTGGTAATTAGTTACTCCCTTTAGTCTTAATTATAAGAGACAGTTGATTTTTTTGGGATATATATAGGAAGTTAAATAAATCAGTTAACTATGATCAAATACAACTCCTCAACATAAATTTATATTATATATTTTTTAATATACCCAAATCAGTCAATTAGCACTTATATTAGTTACAATTAACTGATTTATTTTGCTTTTTACATCTATCTAAAAAAGTCAACTAACTCTTATAATTAAGAAGGAGATAGTCCTTTATTTACTTAATAGCAAACTATGAATTGGTTATAATTTGACTAGAAAATTTTTAAATTTAATATTACTATAACCTATTTAGAACAAATTCTAGAGGAAGACATACCATTTTATATTTTCATGCATATATTTTATTTAATCAATATCATGGACATTTCGCTGGATGCTACTGAAAACTGATCTTCTCCCAATCTTAAGATATAAAAGTAATTTATTTAATGTAAATTTTGTTTGGTCAAAAAAGAAACAACTTCAATACCACGTAAGTAAAATCGATCTTAATCATACACTGTTACTATCAATTTGATATGTATCGTCATGTTGAAAGTAAATGATAATTAATTACGGTAAAGTAAGATTAGAATTTTTTAATAAATTATATATTTTATTATCAGTGGAATTTACCCAAACTAGACATTTTATGCGTTGGAAAGGAAATAAGATGTGATCTCATTTACTGTTCATGTATATATCTTCGGTTTTCATAAATTTGAACTAAGTTTCTGTTGGAAAGCAGAGTTGCTTGGTGGTGCAAGTATAAAATGCTAGATCTCCCTGGGAAATGTGAAGTCACAACTTAATGTGCGTATGTATCACTTATTTTATTCGAACATATAAAAATTAAGATACAAAGACCCGTACATTATGATAAGGCAAATATTACAAACTCAAATCAATGATATTAATTTTCTATCTATAAATGTTTCTTAATAGCATCAATGATCTTCTTGTCCACCTGAAAAGCCTTGGTGAGAACTTCATCAGAAATTGGAGGGTTTGATTTGAACACTGCATTTGCAATGGTGATGACTCCTGGATTCTGGCTGCTCAAACCAGCAATGGCAACAGCATCTGTTTTACCCACGTTGAGTTGGAAGTGAATGAGACCAATTGGGAACACAAACACATCTCCCTTGTAGAGTACTTTAGTAAATAGGCGATTCTCTGGGTTGGATGTGACGAAACCAACTAGAAGAGTACCCTCCAAAACTGTAAGAATTTCAGTGCCTCGAGGATGAGTGTGTGGAGGGTTCAAGCCTCTAGGGGCATAATCCACGCGGGCCAATGATATACCCATAGTATTGAGTCCTGGTATTTCATTTATAGCAACCGGAGTCACTGCTGAGCCTAGTGGACCAGATGTGCCTCCTTGTTTCAGTCCGCCATAGAAGAAATGATCGGCATTAGCAAGTTTGGGGTCCTTGCAAAACTTTCCATTCACAAAAACTGCAAATAAACAAAGGAAAGATGTTGATGCGCATGCATGTCATGACCAAAATGAAATTAGATGGGAGAGAAGAGAAAGCTTAGAATAATACGTACCACCACCAGTCTTGGTTTCGTTTATAGCGATGCAGAAATCTTGAAGTGGGCTAGGGTCAAAGGCAAAGACACCAGAAGATGCCAGAGCCAAGAGGGCAATGATGGCTAAGGGAGCAGCTTTCATGTTTTCTCTCCTGATATGGCAACTCTTGCTTGTTTGTGTATAATTTTCTACTTGTGAGGGATGATTTCGTTGCATGGTAACGAAGTGTATTTATAAGTAGGAGACGTTGATCTGGTCTATTTTTTTTATCTAAACGAAGATGAAGACGACCTGGTTTGTTTTAATTTTTTTTTTTAAACGACAATGAATTTTTTATTTATGAAATATCTTTACCAAGCACTTGAAAATAGTTGAAATTTTTCACGTTGCTTTCTTAATTCCTTCTCGAAAACAAATTGGGCCATTTGTCAAAGCATGGATAGCCATATACGGAATGAATAATAACCTAGGGAAGGTTTGACTACCGATTAAATTTGAATATGTCTCTCTTTCGATTATTTTAATTAATCAAGGAGCGGAAGGTCCCACATACTTTATTAATCTTATAAAATGAGAATGCGGCTGTATTCGGTATGAATTGGCAAATGCAATTAATAATAAGAGTTCCAAATGTTCATGACGTAACCAAGAAATATTCTCAAGAGAAAAGACCATTTCATATTCACATCTTTATCAGCTAAGTACCTCAATCACTCACTCACACAATGAACTAGTATACCCTTTGTGCAAATGAATTTTTAAGTTGTTCTAACGAGTCGTTTGGTGCACAAAATTAGTAAATATTAAAGTAATAAATAAATATATGAATAAAATTATCCTTATAATTGTCATATAAAAAATTATCCTTGCAATTTTATTTTAGGAAATATCAATACTAACATACTATCAATGTAGATTCAAACTAAATCAGTTGTCAAATGAGGGGGAAATACTCACTGTGTGAAGTTTTAATCCCTTCAATTATTAAGAAGGATTATTTTCTTAACTATATCATTTATTTAATTAAAAACCAACGATATCACATAGAATAAGAAGTGGGTTAGTTACAGTTATTTTGGTTTTTCTATCACATTGCCACCCAGACTTATCCGACTTGCCGTTTGTCGTTAGCACTCAAATTATTTACTAAATTTATATCTATGTAGTATAGAGATCAACTTAGGTCATATTCTTTACGTTGAGTCAATGCGAGTCTTAACTCTAAATTAGACTAAGTGTGAGAATGAGAGTAGGAGAAGAGAGTTTAATTAATAATATTTAGAAAGTAAAAGGAGATAATAACAAAAATAAAATAAATCCAATAATATAGAAGAATATCACCAATAAGACGAGCACTCTTAAGGATTAATACGTGGCTATCATCGTTCAATAATATATAAGAGTTTAACAATTATATATGTTAAGTCCCTATATATCATACAAAATCTTAGACAACTGCCATGATCATAATCAAACAATGCACAATTATACCTAGATCTAGCATTTAATTATATCAAGAATGATTAGAGAAGATCCACGCTTATCATGTGATAAATTAAACAATAAATAATTTGTTCCTCTAACATGGATATTCAACCGAAAAATTTATAATTAAACATGTGAACCCAACATGAATAATTATAAGAGAAAACCATAGATATTAAATAAAGAATACCAAATCATAAATTAAAATAATAAATCATAAGAGTTTGATTGCACAAGTGTCTCAGCCGAAACCCTAGATCCAATATATACAAATCTCATAACCTAAACCTAGGAAATCATAAACTTGCATAAAGAAAAAAGATCAACTCATAAAATTGTTTAATTCCTACTCTAAAGCACAGAAAATCAAGCCACTATATCTCTCCTCAAGAACTTAGAAAGAAAAGGATGAAATTGTGGAAAAGATGAAGAGGATGATTGTGATGGTGGTGATTGGTGTGTTGAATGGAGAAACCTTGGGGTCCTTTATATAGCTTTTGGGAGTAAGTCATGTTGATGTGGATCTCTTCACTGATTAGCTATCCGAAAGATAATAATTATCTTCATTTATCTTCAGTATCCTTCCAAGCTGTTATCTTTTCCAATTTCTCCAGAGATAATATGTTTTAACTCAAATATCTTATAAATAATTCAAATAAAAAGTAATAGGATAAAATAGATAAGACAGTTAATAAGAAAATAGGAAAAGATAACATATGTATATATTATCCTTTAATTAAATTTAAATGTTAGATATTGATAAATTATCTTTAAATTAATTCAAATAAAATATAATATAACATAATACTAATATAATATAATATTATATTATATTAAAGGAACGAATTAATATAATAAAATATAATCACTACAAAAGAAAATAAAGCTTTAGCGACAACTTATCAGTGTGACAAAAAAAATTAGCCGCTGAAAGTCTTACTTTCAGCCGCGACAATGAAGTCATTGCTAAAATTCTTGAGTTTCTGCAGCGACAAAAAGGTCGCTGCTGAACTTTTAGGAGCAACATTAGCTTGTCACCGCTGAAAGTAAGACTTTCTGCGGTGACACTAATTGTCACCGCAGAAGGTCAATATTTTCTGCTGTGACTCTGGTTGTCGCTACAGAAGTTCCATAGTTTCTACGACGACATGTAGTGTCATTGTAGAAAGTTAATAGTTTATGCGGCGACTATTTTTTGTTGCAACAGAAGGTCAATATTTTATGCAGCAACTTTGCTTGTTATTGTAGAAGGTCAATAGTTTCTGAAGGTAGGATTCAGCGGTGACTTTCTCACTTTCAGCGGCCACAAATGTCATCGCTGAAAGTCTTCTTCATGCAATTTTGTTTTTGTAATTTGGAGGATTTTTAAACAACTATCTAATATATAGAATGAAATTATTGAATAATGTCACTTTTAAAGAATAAATAAAGGAATATCACATGTGGTTATTGTAATAAGAATAGATTATATAGATAATAATATGGTGTGTGTGAAAGAAAGATATGAAGTAGGGATGTGTGTATAAGAAAGATATTATAATTGTGTGTCAATGAGTGTGAGAGTTAATATGTGTGTATTAGAGATAATGTGGGGGAGGAGATAGAGAGAAGGAGATATGTTTGTGAGAGAGATAGAGTGAGAGATAGGGAGAAAGAAGGGAAAGTGAAAGACATATATGTAGTGTGTGTGTGTGTGTGTGTGTTAGAGGGTGGAGGAGAATTGTAATTAAGCATGAGATAGAGAAAAAAAAGAAAAAGTGAAATGCATACATATATACATACATGCATGCATGCATACATGTTTGTGAGGGAGATAGAGGGAGATAGAGTGAGGGAGATAATATAAATTAAATGTATGAGAGATATAATACATTTTAAAAATAGATTTATGATGAGTATTTGTATACTTTATTTAAAAGATAAAATATATTATTATGATATAAGAGGTGAGACAAATAATATAATAGAAGGAGATAAAATAATTAATTGAAACATATAATGAAGATTATTAGATCTTATGTTGATATTTATTTTTTTATTTTAATTATAGTTATTTAAAATCCATTATATCATATAAGTTGCTTTCATATTTTTTTTATATTTTTATGTCAACTAATATTCAATTGTGATTTTAGTTCAGCTAGGGCTATATGTTGGCAATGACCTTTGGATACAGGTTCGAATCTGGATTGCTGAACACTGGAGTCTTGAGAGAAATATATGGAAAAAGAGATCAATCTTCTTTGATCTTCCATATTGGTAGAGTCTTGAAGTGAGACACAGTCTAAATGTCATGCATGTGGAAAAAACGTGTGTGAGAGCCTTGTTGGCACTCTTCTGCATATCAGTGGAAAGAGTAAAGACGGGGTCAATGTGAAACATCCTCATTTTCCTAGCTCCATCTTCTCCAAACCAGTACCCTGTTATGTTTGGAAAAGGTAGGGGTGAGATTTCAGGGGAAATCTCAATAGCAAACGGTACCATTCAATGTATACAAGATGAATGCAAGTGCATGACATGTGTTTCCTTATCTTACTTTAACTTCCATTTGCGTACTTTTATGCTCCATGCCTATCACTACTATGCACAATCATAAACTCATAAAAGGCAGAGCATATATCATCATCATCATCACATATCATAATCATATTAACATACAAGCATATACATCAAGCATATAAGAATGGGTAAGTTCACTACTTGGCATGCAGCTTCTCTTAACCTTAATCTTTGCTTGGATAATCCTCTGACTGTCTCTCTATCCAGGGCTAACCTTAGAAAAAGGAAGATATTTCTCTATCTTAACTACTAAGAACAATCTTCTACTGTATTAGAGCAAGGACTAGAATAACTTACTTACCTTATTCCCAAGCTTTTTGGACTGCTTCTAGCTTGATCAGAACTTCTTTCTTATTCCTTTCTTCCTTTCTATCTCCTTCTCTCTCTTCCTCTTGCTCCACCAAATTGTGCAATGGAATGGAGGGGGAGTGCCTCTATTTATAGTGGAGGCAAAGTGGAATGGATGGTCCAGATCGAATCACGATGAATGGCTCAGATCGCTTGCTTCCTCAAGAAGCTTCGCCTGCATCATCGTGATGACATCACCATCCCTAATGACTCATCACTTATGACATCATCCTAGGGACACCTCACCCGCCTAGGTGGCGCCTTGGTGGGGCCCTTGGAACATCTCGTATGCTGACTCAGCGCTTCCAGAGAATTCCAGAGTCTTTTCCTGAATGAGCGGCTGAGATCGTGCCACGTGTCCTTTACCTTTTTCTAACTTTTCCTCTTCCCTTTAACTCAATGCCATGTGGCATGTTGTGGGTCCTATGAGGACACCTTTTTATGCCACCTCATGGTTCTGGATAAGCCTTTACTTTTCCCAGTTCTATCTCTAACCGGGTAACACTACTTTATTAAAATATCATCTCAATCTCTCTTGGACCCTCATAACTCTTAGCCCACTTGATTCTTGGCGTCTAACACCTCTTATATCCAATAGTTGCGACTTAACTATCCTTCCATCACAACTTAACACCTTCTGTGTTCATTAGTCACAACCTTAACATTATTTAGTCGTGACCTCATAACTTTTTAGTCGCAACTAGACTCACTTTGTCTATTAGTCGCAACCTACACATCTTTAAGTCGCGTCTAACCCTTTCTATAAAACTTAGTCGCGACCAAACTACTTTCTTGTCATGACCAAAGTGGTCATCCCTTAACTCTGTAACCTTTAACCTTTACATTTTCCAACATAGCCATTCTACCCCTTGGGGCATAGATCCCTATACCTTTGCTCACTCGCAGTTTAGTCCCTGAAAACCCTCTACTTGTCTCTGGGACTTCTGCTCAAAAAGGGGTCTGGTAGCCTCTTAATTTTAGGCTATTTTCTGCATCTCTAGGCCTAAAAATTAGGATGTTACACAATGCTATACAACACTTAGTTGAAATAGGAATAAAAGCACATCTACATCCACAACAAAGAGAGGGTAGTAAGAGAGTTTATCTATACCCAACGACACACACATTATCCAAATATGAAATAACAAGCATATATGAGTGTTTGCATAGTATTAAGATGCCACAAAGGTATTCATTGAATTTTAGAAAGCTTCTATCAATTTTGAAGATAATGGATATGAAGTCCCACATTTGTCACATGTTGATACAACAATTACTACTAGTGGTTATTCGATGCATTATGAAAGATGATATGAGGGGTACTATTACTAGACTTTGTATGTTCTTTAATGCTGTTTGCAGCAAAGTGATTGATCCTGTTGAGTTAGATGAATTAGAGAACAAAGGTTATGTTATCCTCTCCCATTTGGAGATGCACTTCCCTCCAGCATTTTTTGACATCATGGTCCATTTAATTGCTCACTTGGTACGTGAGCTTAGACTTTGTGGCCCTGTTTGTTTGAGGTGGATGTACCCATTTGAGATATACATGAAAATCCTTAAAGGGTATTCTAAAAATCCTTATCGACCTGAGGCATCAATTGTTGAGAGGTATGTAGATGAGGAGGTAGTTGAGTTTTATAACTCATATCTTGCCCGGGTAAAGGTTGTTGGACTTCCTCAATCTCGGAATGACCAAGGGGAGAAAAAGCAATAAAACTCAGGGTGCCAGAGTGAAGTGATGTCTTACGAATTGGTGATGCAAGCACATCTTTAAATTTTGAACAATAAAGATGAAGTTCTTACCTTCTTGAATGCTCACAAGAATATGCTCAGGAACATGAATACAAGAAAGAGTGATATGCAGCTAGCTAATGAGTACAACATGTCTTTTACTTAATGGTTCAACCAAGATGACTTAAAAGATAACAATCCTTCTGAGACAATGCAAAGGCTAGCTGCAGGGCCTCGTTTTGAGGTTGTGTGCTAGGATGGATTTGACATAAATGACTATTCTTTTTTGCACAAAAGCCTAAGATGATAAAAGTAAAATACAGAACAGTGGGGTGATGGTTGTAGCTGAAGCAATGCATTTTGCTAGTTCAAAAGACAAAAGCCTAACATTAGCGTCCATACCATATTATGGAGTGATTGAAGAGATTTGAGAGGTTAGTTACTCCAAGTTTAAAGTGTCAGTCTTTAAATGTAAGTGGGTTAATAGTAATGTTGTCCAAGTAGATGAGATATTTGAATTTGTTTCAGTCAATCTTTAGAGAGTTTAATACCTAGATGAGCAATTCATCTTAGCAAATTAAGCAATTCAAGTGTTTTACATCACCGATCCAACAAATAAAGATCTTACATTGTGCTCTAAGGTAAAAGGCAAAAGATTGATTATGATAGTGACTTAGGGTTCAACCTCGACAAAATCCTGCCTTTCACAACTGCTCGACCTAGAACAACATAGTTTGATTTGGAAGATGACGAATATTCTGTTAGGGATGATCATTGTAAAAAATTTGGGTGGATACAAACTAGTAGGAAATTAATTTATTCTTTTGCAATAAATGTCCATTTGATTACTTAATTAATTGCATGATAAATATTGTTGGTTATTACATTTACTTATTGTTTTATAAACGTGATGAATTTTTAGTTAATATTTGTTCAATAGTCTTTTAATTTGTTTATGATTCATCATTCAACCATTTCCTTCTTGTACATATGATGTACAAAGATAGATGTTCATTGAAAGTTTATAAATTTGGATTATTCTATAACTATTTGGATTTTGAAATTGTTGACTTCATAATTGATGTTTAGAATTAATTGGTCTGTCTTGATTATACTAAATGGAAGATGGCATAAAATAAAAATTAAACGAAATCTTTGAAAAAAATAAAATCTTTCCACGACGGTTTTACAAAAGATCACCCTAAAAAAATAAAAATATATATATTTATCGCTATAGGAAATTGATACATTAACTATGGTATTTAACATAACTGGTGTTAATATATAAACATTTAATGGAGGTTGTAATAAAAAATTGCTATTAACGATAACATTTAATAGCAGTTTTATAATGCAGTTAAATGGTACACTTACAATAGAATTTACGCCGCTCAAAAAACTATTATGAAATGTTACTTTTAACCGTGTTAAAGGCATTTTTTTTAGTAGTGGAAGAAGGTGATGGCTGTTGTTGAGGTGGATGAGGTGCAAGCTAAGGGTACTGAGGTTGAGGGTTCTTTTGATATTATGGCTGTGGACGTGCCCCGGGATGAGGATGAGGCTGCTGAGATAAAGGCAATTGGTATTGCTGATTAGGGGTTTCATGAGATTGAGGTGGTGGTTGGAAGTATGGTTCTCGCGGAGGAACAGAAGGAATTGGGTTATGATGAAATGATTAGGAAGTTGAACTGGAGGGGGCAAACCTTGTTGGGACAGAAGTTGAGGAGGAGCAATAGGGTGAGGGACCACAGCAACTGATTGTGGAAGATTAACAGGGGAAGGAAGCTGTTGTTGCAACTGCTGAGGAGCCGATAAAGTTTGCAGTGACGGATCTGCAGTCACACTAGTCTGAGTTTCTAATTATTGGTCTACCTTGGACACTTGAAGCTTTGTCAGTTGCAGTTGAGCTTCCACCACATCTTGCTTATCCTTTAAAACTTGTACACCTATTTGCACCTGTACGTTTTGTAGATTTCATGTTGAAGTAATGAAAAAGGAAAGTAACCCAGTAGTTACTTTACAAGTGTTTCCACAAATTTATATGTATAAGAAACGGGAGAAAGAACAAATTGAGGATAAGAAATTCTCAAATCAAAAAATAAACCAAATAAAAACAAGAACAAACCAATGAGAAAAAGGGCCTAGGAAGCTAACTGCATGAAAGAGCTGTCCAATATCTTTACATATCAGAAATGCAGATTCCCTTGAAGAAAGCCATGAGCTTAGCTCCAAAGGTTTACAATTTAGACAATTCTACCCCACAACATATTTAGAGGTGAAGATATGCCCTCCAAAACATGGGCATGGATATTGCTCCGTGAAACATCCTTATTTGTGTACATCTTAGGGACCAATTGGTAGTATTTAGAACCACTTTCAAGGTCATTGAAATCTAATTTCTCAATCTGGAGTTTTACTCTTATCGAGTACTGTTTACTGTGTAAATTCCAGATGAGTGACCTGACTTCGAAAAATCATAACTAATTCTAGAAAAATCAGAATGCAGTGGTTCAAATTGCTACATGAAGCTAACTCAATACTATTTCAAGAAAAAATAACTCGTTGACCATTCCTTGTCCAAGTCAATGTCAGTCAAAGTTACAACTTTACTGTTCATCCAGCGTTTTTCTCCTGAATCCAGCATTTTGGTCCCAACTTTGATAATTTATATCTCCATGTGTAGACATCGAAATGAGACATTCTATATATCAAATCGAAGCTTGGTATGTCTACTATTTATCATAAACATATCATATATTTATTTAATCATTTACTATTTTTAATTATAGATCAAACATCACTATATCACCACGAGTTACTGTTCATGGTGGCAAATTCCAGCAAGCAAGTTTACATACATATGCATACATTAATCACATATCAAACAAACATGCCAAACAATACTTATCATTAAATAATAAATCTTTATACAACAGGGCATGAACAAGATCCTCGTATCTCTATTACATCTTTCCTGCCTGAAATCCGGCAGTATAACTACTATACTTCATCTGTAAAAATAACTGATCTTGTACTGATTCGGTAATTCCCTTGAGAATTACCATTCTACGTAAGTACCCAGGAAAGACTGGATGAACCGACTAGGTCCACTCACTTCCAGACTCCTTAGACAGTACCTACGTACACAGTACGTATCATCTCCTTATGTTCAGTCTGAAAATCGGCAGCATAACGGCGTCTTACAGCATTCTCAAAATTCACTTCGATATAACCTCTCTGTAATGGGTTATAAATAGGGGATGAGATTCGGGGGAATCTCAGTAGCAAACGGTACTAAACAATGCATGCATTAAAGTAAATACTTGTGCTTGCTTGTGAAAGTGTAAACATTGTGTAATGTGCATGCTTCCATGTAACATATGAAATACAATTGGCCAAGGTAATCATAGAAACAGAGCTTCAATCATATACACATATGCACACAATTCAACAAAGTCATAGCACAATCAAGCATAACATTCAATACATACAAGTTTAGGGTAAGTTTACTACCTTGGATTTAAGCTCTCTTTCTTATGCTTGCACTTGCTTCCCAAGCTTTTTGGTCAATCATTCCCCAACATCTTCTTAGAGGTTTCAAGGTCCTAATCACATTCATATTCATTACATAATCCATTAGGACCATGAACTCAAACACTACTCAAGACTATCTCTCTTGAACCTTTAACTTGCTTTAACTAACATAACTTTCTTTAATCTTTGCCAATTAACTTGGCCCTTGAATCAATTGATGTCTTGACCTTACCCTACACAATTTTACCTTTTGAATCCATTTATGAACTAAAAATAACCAAATTCCAGCAAGAATACACTGTTCTGTACAGATTTGGAAAAGCATGCATAAATCTTCCAAAAATTCTCATTTTGATTCCAATGCTTCCCATACTTTTTCCTCCACTTTTCCCCCACACAAAATCTCATTTTAAGACCATTGGAAGCATCAAAATCATGAAATTCAAATCACTGTTCACGCGAGTGAACAGTACCCCGTGAGGAATTTTCAACATTATAACCTTTAGTTCCAATGGTTTCCAAGGTTCAAAACCTTTCCAATCCTATACAAAATCATCATATAAACTCAATAGAAGCATTAAATCATTGAAATTCCATTTTATTCTATCATGAACAGTGCATGAACAGTGCAACCCGGAATGGTAAAGTGAAGAACATCAACTTACCTTACTTGCTCTTTCAAGACCCTTGCTTCTTCCTTGCTTTCTTCCACTTTCTTTCTCTAGAACTCACTTCTCTTTCTAAAGGAGCTCTTGGGTGTGAAGAATGAATGGAAAGGGGGGGTATTTATAGCAAAAGTCATGTGCCATTTGAAGGCTAAGATCACTTTGGAAACTATTTGATCTAATGGTTAAAGGTTTGATCTTGGAATGTCTTTTCACTTTTCACTCAAGACCTTACCACCATGACATCACTAGCATGGCCTCCCTTGGTACACCTAACCCTTCCTCTTTTTGGGTGCCATTCTTGTGTCCTTGTGGGTCCCACCATGTGCAACACCTAATTCTTACTTTATTCTCTTTTTCTTTCTTTTCAAAAATCCATAAATTATTTATTATTTGGACTTGGGCTCCAAGATAACTTTTGGGCCTTATTGGGCTGGCCTAGGACGAAATATTGGGCCTCTTTTAGGTCCAATAGCTAACTGGCACAAATCCCAATGTACTTTCCTTATACCGATATCCTTAAATTATCCTGATCTCAGAATAAATGCTAAACACCTCCTTTAATTGTTCTAATATTTTTAGAAATTCATTCTAATATAAAATGAATTCTCTACAAAGTTTCATAATTTTATGAGACCCAGAAGTCCTGTTAAAAAATTACATATGTTTCCTTTAACCCTTTATCGGTGTCATTTTTCACCGTAAATTCCATAATTAATTCTACAGGACTCCTTTTTTACTTCTGTCAACTCCATAAATTCTCATATTAATTATAATAATTTACTATCAAATTTCCTCTGATATCCATCCATTGTGTGAAATGACCAAAATGCCCTCCATTTACTTCTCGTTTCTTAGGGCATCACAGTGGCATTTTTGTAATTTTGCACTTTGGCTCTTAGACTTTCTTCCTCTTCCAATTAATCCTTTTCTTTACATAAATATGGCCACATCTTTTCCTAAACATCTCATATATTTTATTCAATCTGTACATACAACTTAGTACAGAAATTAGGGATGTTACACTCCGCAACTAAACAAATCAGAGAATCCATAAATCACAAACTGCCAGAAAGTTTTGTTATCCTTGTTATTACCAAATATTTTAAGTGAATTTTGGTAATCTTGATCCAATATACTAGGGCATACTCAATGCTATAGAAAAATATGAAATTACAGAGACAGATTTCTTTTTTCTTTTCTTTTCTTCTTTTTTTTTCAGTGAAATGCAAATAGAGAAGTGAGAATTGCAAAGATAAAAAATTCTTGCTAGCATAAACTTTCCAAAAATCAATAGGATCATGTCCTTTCCATCCATCATAAGCATTCATTCTCATATCAAATGCTGCTAAATCATGGTTAGAACAAGGAAGAGTGAAAGAGAATAATAGGATAAAAAAATACCTCTTTAAGGATATTCTCGAGCTGTCTCATTTTTCCATCAGTGCTCCCATGATTGTTTTCAATAGATACCTTCCCCTCCACATGATTGGGAGTAAGTCATGTTGATGTGAGTCTCTTCACTGATTGGCTCTCCAAAGCTATCATCTTTTCCAATATCTCCAAAGATAATATTTTTTAACTCAAATATCCTATAAATAATTTAAATAAAAAGTAATAGGATCAAATAGATAAGACAGTTAATAAGAAAATAGGAAAATATAACACATGTATATATTATCCTTTAATTAAATTTAAATGTTAGATATTGATAAATTATCTTTAAATTAATTCAAATAAAATATAATATAACATAATACTAATATAATATAATATTAAAGGAATGAATTAATATAATAAAATATAATCACTACAAAAAAAATAGAGCTTTAGCGATAACTTAACAGCGGTGACAAAAAATAAATTTAGCCGCAGAAAGTCTTACTTTCAGCTGCGACAACGAAGTCATTGCTGAAATGCTTGAGTTTTAGCAGTGACAAAAAAGTTGCTGCCGTTGAACTTTTTGCAGCGACATTAGTTTGTCACTGCTGAAAGTAAGACTTTCTGTGACGACACTAATTGTCACTGCAGAAGGTCAATATTTTTTATGGTGACTCTGGTTATCGCTACAGAAGGTCAATAGTTTCTACGACGACATGTAGTGTCACTGTAGAAAGTCAATGGTTCACGCGGCGACTATTGTTTTGTCGCAGCATAAGGTCAATATATTATGCAGCAACTTTACTTGTTATCGTAGAAGGTCAATAGTTTCTTAAGGTAGGCTTCAGCGGCGACTTTTCTCACTTTCAGCGGCGACAAATGTCACCGCTCAAAGTCTTCTTCATGCAATTTTTTTTCAATTTGGAGGGTTTTTAAGCAACTATCTAATATATAAAATAAAATTATTGAATAATGTCACTTTTAAAGAATAAATAATGGAATATCACATATTGTTATTGTAATAAGAATAGATTATATGATAATAATGTGGTTTGTGTGAAAGAAGTATATAAAATAGGGGTGTGTGTATAATAAATATATTATAATTTTGTGTCAATGAGTGTGAGAGTTGGTATGTGTGTATTAGAGACAATGTGGGAGAGGAGATAGAGAGAGTGAGATGTGTTTATGAGAGAGATAGAGTGAGAGATAGGGAGAAAGAAGGGAAAGTGAAAGACATATATGTAGTGTGTGTGTGTGTGTGTGTTAGAGGGTGGAGGAGAATTGTGATTAAGTATAAGATAGAGAAAAAGAAGAGAAAGTAAAATACATACATATATACATACATGCATACATGCGTGTGAGAGAGATAATATAAATTAAATGTATGAGAAAAAAATAATACATTTTCAAAATATATTTATGAAGAGTATTTGTATACTTTATTTAAAAGATAAAATATATTTTTATGATATAAGAGGTGGGACAAATAATATAATAGAAGGAGATAAAATAATTAATTTAAATATATGATGAGGATTATTAAATCTTATGTTGATATTTATTTTTTTATTTTAATTATAGTGATTTAAAATCCATTATATCATAATGTTGCTTTCATATGGTTTTATATTTTTATGTCAACTAATTTTCAATTGTGATTTTAGTTCAGCTAGGGCTATATGTTGGCAATGACCTTTGGCTACAGGTTCGAATCTAGATTGTTGAACACTGGAGGTTCCCCCTCCCCCCACACACTGAAAGTTTTAGTTCAAAAATATAAGTTGGCGGCGAAGTCACTGTCCTTGAAAACAAAGAGAGAAAAACTGAAATCAAGATTTAGTTTTCGAGGAAAAAGTTGGCGCCCAAAAGTCAAAATTTCAATTCTCTCCCTTTTTTCCTCTCCCAAACAAATTTTCTGGTTACATTTCTCTCTCTCGCTTCACTCCCATTTTCGTTTCTTGTTCTCTGAGATTCTAGGCGGGGAGAGATTCTGAAACTCGCCCTTTCCCTCTCTTCTCCATCTCCATCCTCTCTCTCTGAATCACCATGATTTTCGATAAGGTCTCAATGCAATCTAACCTTGACGGCTTCCTCCGATGTATCACCCAATTGGTTCAATCCCAATTTCTACCCAAGGTGAGTTTTTATTGCGTTTGCCTTTTATTATTACCCAGATAATAATAAAATCTTAACACATACATATTGGCGTGCTTCTCTTTGTTGTTACGACATAGTCAGAGATTAGAAAAGTGAATCGTTTATGGCATCCATGGGAGAGAGAGAGAGTAAAATACTTGAGGTTGTGTCTCTGGAATCGCTATGATGAATAGAGTGCGTACGGTGCTGGAGTTCCCATCGCCTTAAACAATGGCGAGACCCTCATCCAGTATTACGTCCCTCACCTCTCTGCTATTCAGATTTTAACATCAATCAATGTTGTGATATTGAATTATTGAAGATGATGATATTTCATTGGGTATGGATTTCTCAGGGAAGAGGCAGAGTCCAGCAAGTGAGATGATGGATTCTTACAGCGAAGAGAGTGAGGGTGACAAGTTATGGAGGTGATAAGATAAGTAACATGGAGTAAGACGATGTGTATATATATAAGCTAATGACGATGAAGATTCTTCAAGTTTGGTTCTCCAATATCGCCTTCACCACTACTTCGTCATCCTGAGTGGGAGGCGCGTGACTGTAGGGAGTGCGATGACTTTGACTGGGTCACTTACTGCTGTTAATGGGGAAGAAGTTGTTTGACGTATTGTTACAGCTGAACTCATACTCGCACTGGCCGAAGAACTGAAGGTGTGAGGTTCTGTCATGGGGAAGAAGAAAATTAGGTTGTGTTTGTATTTTACGTTGTGTTTGGCTCAATGGAGGAAGGGGAGGGGAGGGATTTTAATGGAGGGAAATGAAGGGAAGGAAAGATGAGGAATTTTAATATTACCTTATTTAGATTAATATAAAGGGATAGAAGGGGAGGGATTTTAATGTTATCTTGTTTGGTTTAGGAGTGGAGGGAAGGGAAAATATTTTTATATGGACAAATTTGCCTTTATGTTATTTAAGAGTTTGGATGAGAACTTGTGGTTACAAGTATAAGCTTGTGTTTCATTCTTTATTTGCCGCTGGTCTCTTGGTGGAATTATTTTATGTACCAATTGATAATAGGGATTACCAAGATGATCTGTTGCCTCTATCTAGGATGCATATGATTATTTTTCGTTGTCGTCTTCTTTTTTTGGTGGGGGACATATCTAGTTTATATAGCTTACAATTACAGTGTGTAACCAAGTTTCACCCTGCTTTGACAATCATCAGGGAGCAACGATAGTCAATTTATCAGTTACAATAACTTTGGATCCAGATTACCAGCTTCCACCAGCTGCTTTGACATCACCTGTAAGCTTTGCATGACCCTCTACAATCGTACTAAAACCAAATTAGGCTGTTTTTGGCATAACAATTTTTGTGGCTTTACAGGTAACTAAAAGTAAGACTCCTGGTGGTGCTGAATCTGCTTTGAGAAAAGAAGAGGATGTGGTCACCGGTATGCTTGCAAGGGGCTTTATCTTGGGGAAAGATGCTGTCAACACAGCAAAGACATTTGATGAGAAGCATCAATTATCATCAACCGCCTCAGCAAAAGTTGCATCAGTTATTAGAACTTAATCACATATAGAGAGCAGCATCATCCCCCATTGATTTACTTGATTGTGTACCACAAAGTTTACTTCATAGAGACAAGTCCCAACAAAGGATCTCCTAATTCTTGGTCATAAAAAAGAATTTCTTATTCTATAATGAAGAAAAAAACACATTTTTCTAGCCAATGGTTCACAAATGAAGAATCAGTCAATATGAAAATAATGAATATAATTATAAACTTGATTATATGTCATAACAAAATATCATAAAGCATGGTCTACAATATCATCAAATGTCATCATATGGCCCTACAAAAAATCACAGGGCATGCCATAAAATGTCATCAAATACTATCATATAGCCCTACAAAATATCACTAGCCATGCCATAAAATGTCATGAAATGACATGATATATGCCTAACAAAATAACAGACAACATGTCAAATAAGTATTTACAAAGTACCTAGAACAAAAGACTATTTTCCTTCCAGGCAACGACATACTAAGAACTAAAAACCATATCCATTATGACTTGCTTATGCAACAAAGGTGGACATTGAATTACTGCCCTTAGTTTAGCCACATCATTTATGAGGAAGTAATAAATTTTTGAGATCTTGTCTTCCTCACATCCAGCATCAACAATCATCTTCAAAGTTTCTTCCCCTGAAATTTGTGGGACATATCTATCTTTAAATATTTTATTCCTTTCACTCATAGCATTTGCAATAAATTCCATCTTCTCTGCAATTAGATGTATTTTGAAAGGATCTTTATCTTTAGTACCGCTCTTTTTAATTCTCTTGTTGCTCTCACTATTTGCTTCTGGAGAATGGTTATCAAGTGAGTAACTTTCCATATTAATTAAGAAATTCTCTAGAGTTACTTCATTTTGAGAGGTAAGTTGATCAACCTCATTGACAGAATCAACAAATTCTTGAGGATTTAAATATCGCCTTTTCTTCATATTTGTAGGAGTATCACCCTCATCTCCATTGGCTCTATCATTTCCATAAAGAGCTACCATCTTTTCATAATGAGGCAAAGGTGTATTTCTCCAAAGGGCTGCTTTTGGTTTAACCTAAGAAATACATGTCATACAATTAGTTCATGACATAGTCCATATAAAGATGGGAGAATCAATGAATTGTCAAAGTTCTACTGAGCATTCAAAAGAAAAATGTGTTGGATATTGTGCCTTAGGGGCCAATCATTGTATTATGAACATTGTTGATTTATGAATTTCTTAATTATGTTATCATATTATTTGCATGTTTTCTGTGATGACCATCCTTGGATAACTCATAATCTTATCCTAAATGTCCCTAGTCGGTCATCTATGTGGGAGCAGAGATAAAATAAGATCAGTATAACTTTGAAGATGTATAGAGATATAAATCAAAGTCATAGGCACATGTAAGAGTACAAGGTGTTGGACCGACCCGCTATGAGAGAGCTGCATAAGTTAAGTCATAAGCTTATCTCATATACAAACCATGTCACTATGCCCTTTGGCCTGAGATCATCATGAATTCCTACATGAAAAACGCTCAGCTTTGACCTAGTCAAAAGTCACTTTTGACCGAGTGATCATAAAGACTATGTTCGGGCTTGGTGGTTTTTCATGCAGAGGAATATGAAGGTCAAGATGGAATTTGTCCCTTACATTCGTAGAGAGATATTACTGGGCCCCTCGATGAGTGAGTCTAAGAAATGTATGGGCATACTGTAATGGAAAGGTAGTTCCATTTCTATATTCAGACTACTCAGGGATCGAGAAAGTAACGGTCAGGAACAGGAGGATGACGTTCTCCATGCCTCATTCATGACCAAAATATCGTGTGACAAAAGGGACGTGATATGGTTGTATGAAAGGTAACATCGTTCATCGATCCTCATATGATTTGGGTAGTCGTGATGTCTTGCTAGAGACTGCTCACGACTTGTGGGTCAATGTAGTAACTAGCCCATTGCCAACTTCATATGGGCCTATAGGGTCGCACACAAAATAGCCCAACACGAGCTGTGATATCCAGATTCATTGAATCTAAGACATGTCCAGATTCAATGAATAATCTAGGGTGGATATATATATATTTTATATATATAAATTCGTATATATATTATATATAATATAAGAGATATTTGCAAGATTTAATTTATAAGGATAAATTAAATCTCTATCACTTTTGAATTTGAATTTAAATTGATATGATCTATTTGAATTTAAAATTTAAATTGATATGATATCTCAAATTTGATTTATGAGAATAAATCAAATATAATTCTGTCTTATCTTTATTTTAGATTAAATGAATAGGTGAATTAAATCTGTGGGATGGATTTAATATAAACCATATTTATTTAATTAGTTTCTTATTAAATTATGCAATATATGATATTGTATTAATTTTAGAATTAATATAAGATTAATTCTGAAATCCAACTCAATCAGAACATCGATACCATCCTATATATTTGACATTAGGGGCTAGAGTTTTGAGAGAGTGTGAAGAAGAAGGTGCAAAAGGTTTGCAGATAAGAAACGGCCAAAATAGAGATGGTGAGTACAAAATCTCGAGAAAGCCCTAGAGGGACAAGAGGCGCTAGCATGTCGTTCGTGGGTGAAATACTGTTTGTGTGGATACCAGTAGAGGAAGCCGATCTGAGTCGTCGACTTCTTGCGATCGAGAAGAGAGCACCAGATACGACGACAAGTCGCGACGAGTAGACACTGAGGTCGCGACTAAATAGGCATCTGAACGTCAGAAAATCGAAAAAAGGCTTCCAATCGCGACTAGAAGCTGAGGACGTCGCGACTGAAAAGTCCAGAGACTCCCCATCACGATGAGAAGACGAGGATGTCACGACTGACAACTCCAGAGATGACAAGTCCCGACGAGTAGACCCTGAGGTCGCGACCATAATTCGAATATCGAAGGTAACACTTCTTACTCCTTGACTTAAACACACTCGGCAGATCCGGGCAGGGAATGGAAAAATTTTTAAAGTTAATTCCGCTGCGTGTCTTCCAATTCCCTACAAAATGCAGAGAGAAGCAAAGGTTTTGATAATAAAAATGCGTGTAAATAAGAAATAGTGATGAAAAATACAGCTCATAAATATAAAAGAAATGCATACTGAAGTAAAGGTTCAGATTATTGATGCCAATTTTAGCAACAATAACAGTGATGTTTTCAAATATCTATATGAAAATCAAAATGCATCTCACAAATATCAAAACACTGCCTACACTACTTGATAATAAATAAAAAATAGACATACAAATGAAAAAAGTATGATTCACATGTTTAAACTAAAAAATAGTATGCACATACGAATGATAAGTTTATTAATCTCATCACCTCAATTAATTGATCCTAAACTTGGTGCTCAGCTTCCCATCTATTAGTGGATGAGTTCCATGAAAAGCCACTCATACCACCTTTGAAGATGTCTTAGATTTTAGAAAATTCTTCTTCAAAGTCTTCCAACGATTTTTCACCTTCTCCTTCTCAACTTTAAATCCAAACAAGGCACTCAAATATTGTGTTATGTTATCATAAGCAGTAGGTGTAAATGTTCCATTAACCTTATTGCCAATATTAAGTTCATGCATAAATGCATCAATCAAGGCATCATCCATCTTGGAACTCCAAATCAAATTCTTATCAGTAGTGGTAGTCATTGGAGCCATACTAATAACATTTAAACCCAAATAAAACACCATATAAGTAAACATGCTAGAAAGGATACATTAAGTAATCAAACTAATAATATGTAAGACACACAAGAAAGTTAACTATCAAACAAATACATCTAATAAGCAATAAAACACAAGATTGTCAACTATTACAGCAAATGTTCATTATCAAGAAACACATTAAACAACTAACCATACAACAAAGGAACATATAAAGTTCAGTTCCAAACACTACTCCTAGCATTATTTTTAGCATTATTTTCATAGTCAATCCATATCTAATGAGCTATTGCATCCCTTATAAGCTCACCCAGAGCTACTTTAGTTCTATCACCTCTTGGAGTATGGTTATCATTGTTAGATTCAGCTTGAGCTGCAAGTTCATCACCTACTTCACAGATAATCTCTTCATCAGGGTCTACATTCAATAAATAATTATGAAGAATGCAACAAGCATCAATAATCACCTTTTGAGCTTTGACACTATAAGAAGGCTCAACAGCACTTGATAAAATTACGAATCTTTTTTTCAATACCCCAAAAGCCCGTTCAATTGCATTACACAATGATGCATGTTGGAGATTGAAAAGTTCTCTATAGTTTTGGGGTGGATTTCTATCAGAATATTCTTTCAAATGGTAACGGACTCCTCTATAAGGTGTAATAAGACCACTTGTTAACATGAATCCAGCTTCCACTAAGTAATATTTCCCTATCATCAAATAAAATAATCACTTTATTAGTTTCAAATTTATGATGCTATTTAATTATGTCACTTTACTAATTCCTAAAATTGTTACCTTGAGGAATCTTAAGGCTATCTTCTCGTGTTAATGCATCCTTTATAATCCTTCAGCCAGATGCGGTGCCTTCCCATCCAACAAGAACATAAGTGAACCTTAAATCAAATATGCAGGCTGCTAAAACATTTTGGGTAGGGAATTCCTTCCTACCTAGATAATGAGGAACATATACCATAGGTACTTTTGCACGTATAAGTGTTCCATCTATGACCCCAACATAATCCTTAAAATATGGGTAAATTTTGTCAGTAACTTGAATTTCAGGAAGGACTCTAGAGCCATCTGGTTGTACAAGGAATTTATCTTCTAATTCAATAAGAGCACATAACACACTATGGAAATAATGACTAACTGTCTAACCAGAACACCTAAACCAAAACTTAACCACACGATTTTTTGTTTTATGTGCTAAGATGTAAAGGGTTTTAGCAACTTGTTCTTCCACACTTGAGTATCGTGTAGGCTTGAGGCCACATCTCTTTCTAACATATCACACAATTCTAAAAAAGCTTCAGGACTCATTCTAACAATATCTCGACCACTGGATGTACAAGTTATTCTGTACATCACTTCTTCATGTACCCTTTCTCTTGTGGAACTCATACTATAAGTAATTTTCTTCTTATGATTGTACATCTGAGCCACATAATACTGAACAGTAAGACAAACAAGGCAGGCCATAAGTCTCCGATGCATTTCCCACCATTGTATCAAAAATTCCCCTTCAGAATCCATCTAACAAATGAAGAAAAAGATTACCTCAAATTAATATATGTTTAGTTGCTATTCAAATCAGGCAGCACAATAAAAAATGAGAGAAGACTCAGAGAAAAAGACCATATATAGAGCACAATAAAAACCAGATGTGGATTTGACTGCGACAGTAAGCAAAAAATCAAAGAAAAAGAAGCAAGAAGCAAGATATCCCCGCACAGACACGAAACGTGCAACATCCTAATTTTAATTCTAAATATTTGAATAATATTAGAATGTAATTTATTAAGTAACTTAAGGTTTAGAGTACTTCAAAATACATTATTTCATATATAAAATTATAAAATTAAGAAATAATAAAATAGGATTTAAAATTTAAGGTAACATGTATTTATTTATATTTATATTGAGTTAAATTCAATAGGGTTATTCTATGGTAATTTACAACTTGGTATCAGTTTCAAGGTTTCTTGAATGTGTTGCATTGCATAGTTGTGGCAATATATATTATTCACACATATCCTTCCTTCTTAGTATATATATTACTAATTACCTACTATGGTGGGTTGTAGCATTTGGAGGGGAGAGAGGGTATGAAACTAAGCAACTTAACACATTATTATGCATTTTATGACTAAAAATAGTGTAACTTTGTGGCAAATGAGGGAATAATGTTAAACTTCAGTGAGAAAAAGTTAAAGGTTATATTTAAAAATGAATAGAAGAGAGGCCACAGAAAGAAAGATGATGATGTATTTCAAGGGTACACGATTAAAGCAATTGAGTTATAGGAATAAAATATATAGTGAGTATTTAGTAGAGATCAAATTCTATTTATAAAAAGTATAAAGTATCGTAAATGATAAAGTTTCAAGATGAGATTTTAATATAAATTGTAAAATATTAAATTATGAAAGCTATGATTTGGATCAGTGTACTATTTTGGAAACAATGGGTGTTACTAAGGTTTTAAAATGATTGATGATTGAATTGGAATGTGAAAATTGACATGAATTATTGTTGTTTTGTTAGTTTGATGCCCAGAGGCCCATTCGAGATGATTGGAAGAATAACTGTGATAGTGGTGTTAATCGAGGGCTTTAACCCGAATATTTTCTAATATAATTTTATATGCGAATGTTGTGTAAAGCTTTTATATCCATGATAGTATCCTTATATAAGTTTTACTCTTTTCTATTATGGATAACCTTTTCAAAAAAAGTTAAATTCTTTTAACCATGATAGTGGTTGAGGGTGATTTTATATTTTTCTATCATGGTTAATCCCTTCTCTCTCTAGCCATGATAAATTTCAAATGATTAACAAAATTTATTTCTATCATGGTTAGTTTGTAACTCATTTTGGTAAAAATGATTTAAGATGGTTATGTAAAGGAGAATTTTACAAAACGCATATTGATGCCTAAATATGAACTGTAAAACCCAATAATCTAAACCCAAAATCCTCACCCAAAAACCCAACTTCTAGAGAGAAATTATGTAATTGTAGGCATAAAAAATGAGAAATCATTGAATATTGTGAGACAAGCCCTTGTCAGCTTCATAACAATTTCCTTCCCCCAACAAACACTCGTGCAAAGATTTTTTTCAGAAATATATAAAATTATAAAGCCATTTCGAGACCAAACAACAAAATGCCGTGGTATTTCGGGATCTAGCTAGCTTCCACATGATGAAGGAAGAAAGAAAACTTTTATCACTCATAAAAAGTCTAGTTTTTGAAATCCCACATTCTGTTTCTATTAAGTCGTTAGTTTTCACCTCTCTCTTTTTTTGTTCCATCTCTTCTCTTTCCCTTTCTCAAACGGAAAAGTTGCAACCCAAATTTTTTTTGCAGTGAAACTTACAGTGAGCAACAGCTCAGTAAAGGAAAAGAGAACAAAGAAGGGAAAAGAGGATTGATGGAAATAGTCCTAACCTTCGATACAATGGAGAACAGTAGAAAAGGGAGACTGCAGAACAGTAGAGCGCCTGACTAGATGAACACAACGGAAGCAACCAGAGGAGACGAAGCATGAGCAGAGCCTTTCACTTACCACTGAATGGGACTCTAGGGTTCTGATCAGTTATAACATGAAGGGTAATATTGGGATATTGAAAAAACTCATGGGCATATTAGTCTAATCATGTATAAATATTATTCCTTATCTCCAAATTCCCCAATTTTGGAGGGGAGCTTCTGCCAACGAGGGAAGGGACAATTCAAAATATTGTCCCATCCCTCTTAGTATTTTTTTAAGCCAAACAAGGGGAAGGAAGCAAAATTCCTCCCCTCCCCCCAAAATCCCTCATATCAAACAATATGTTAATGAGCGTATATTCTACAATCACCTGTGGGTGCATGAATATTCAGTTCTATTTCACTTTTCTTATTTTTAAGCCATCCTTATTGGTGGAGGCACTGCCTCCTTGGTTCAACTTCAACCTAACGTGACTCTATACATCCCTCACGTCAGCCTCAGAATTTGCGGTTTAATATATAAAACAAAAACTCCTTATAAACCTCATTAGGTGGGGACAATAAAGTCATTGTTGATTTTTCTCTAGTCCCTTTTATTTGGTGACTTGTTAGGGGTCGCTGATTCTACTTTAGGTGATAATATTGTCTTTGGTGGTGACTTTTATTTTGATGTCTTCTGTTAAATTTTCAACGGCGATTGACATTTAGTGATGATTTTCAATTGTTGTCGCCAATATTTATAGGCGACAGTCTCATAGGTGACAATGGTCTTCAGCGGTGACTTTTGTACACTGAAAATAAATTTTTTGTAGTGAATATTTATATAATATAATATTATTAGAAATATTTTGACTTTTCTAATTAAATATTATAATTTTCTCTTTGACAATTCCTCAATTAACCTTCCTCATATAATATAATTGTCCAATAGTTGATGTGGGTTCTAGTCATTATTTATTTATTTTTTCTAATTTTTTGAAATATATAAAAGTAAAATACCTTCATATAAATCAATTTAATTAAGAGAAATAATAAAATTAATAAAAACACAAGAAGATGACATTTTTAATCATTTAATTCATATAATCAATTAAATCATAAAGTGAGTAAAACTACTACAATAATACCTATTAAACATGATAAATTTTTTTAAATAAATAGAAAATAATATGACAAAATAAGAATTTATCACATGGTGAATCCCATCTTGCCACTTTGTCAACCATATCATCTAAGGGAACTCGATTTCCATTTCCACCAGATGCTAAATTGCTACTTGCCCCTATAGTTGTAGGCAATGCATGGGGTAGCACCTGAGCAATTAGAAGCAGTGGGTAACCATTTCCACCACTTGGAAGAGCCAAGATAGAAGGAGGCAGCTGTCGTTTTAGCCCTAAAATACCACCGTACTGAAGCGATCCTCCATAATGATATGGCTCAGCAGGTAGAGATGGTGCACTATATCCAAAAGAAAAACCTAAACAAGATCTACTAGATAGCAGTTCAAAGACATGGAATGGTGATCCATAGAATTTCTAGGTAGGAGGTGGCCCATTGTGTGGTGACTAGGTTTGTGGCTGACGGATATTGAGTGGACAACTCTAAGGAGGAATATATGGTGTATCCTCCTCATGGTGACCCATTGAAGATGGGACTTGAGGTGGTGGATTAACAGGACTACTAGAAAAAATACTTATCACGGCATTAACTCACAGCGGTTAAAAGAAAAAATGTCGTAAAAAAATGTGATATCATATTCGTAAATAAATCCTATTTTAAAACCCATTTCACGACAGTTTTTATTTAAAACTGTAGTGAAATTATATTTTATAACGATAGTTTTCTTAAAAACTACTGTTATAAATAAAAACAAATATGTCACAGTGGTTTTTATGGAAACCCGACATTACTATTCCCTCAAAATTTTAAAAACTCTCACACGTAGTACAGTTTCAATTTCACTTTTTCACAGTAGTGTGTGTTCTGTTACTTTGCTGAACCACGACTGAATTGTACGAATGTTATTTCTTGATGTTTTCCTCCTATTTTTGGTACCTATCACTGTCGTTAAAGTCATTCTCCATTGTCTTCATCATCGTTCTACGTTGTGAATGCTGTAAGTTACCGGTTAACTTCGTTATTTGCTTATTTTTCTTTTCTTTAGTTTTTTGTTGTTTATAAGATGTAATACATCTTATTGGCTATCATCCTTGTATTAAAAATATTATTTTGTAGTTTTGGTTTGTTACATTGATTCCTATTTGTCTGTCGGTGCATTTTCAAAATTTTTTGAATCTGTGTGTTTTTGTCAATTGTTCTATTATTTAATTTATTTGTTATAAATTGTAACATATATTGTGGGCTATCTTACCTTACTAAAGTTTTCTTTTTTGGTAGTTTTGGTTTGTTAACTAGTTTATTAAAAATATTAGTTCCTATTTATTTCCTATTTGATGGATTTGGTTACCTTTTGAGATTGTTTAATCGTAGTTGTATGAAAGCTAAGAGATCTACTAAGGAATATAAAGATGGGGTAGAAAAGTTTCTTGAATTTGTTGAGAGGAATACTTTGAAGAAAAATCATAGGTTGTTCTTCTGTCCCTATGTCAACTCTTTCAACTATAACAGATTGTATATTCCTCATATAAGAGAGCATGTTATATGTGATGGAATAAATTTAAGATATACAAATTGGATTTGGCATAGTGAGATTAGGAGAACTCCTTTGCGTGAGAAAGTTGTGAATTTATAACTTTGGAGATAGATTTCTGGATATATTTCGTGATATTAGAGTTGAATTCTTTCCATAGTTCTCTCCTATATATGAAAGTTTGTTAAGTGATGCCGAGATGCCATTGTACTCTGGGAGTAAAAATGAGTATACAAGGTTAAAATTTGTGTTGTGATTGATGAATTTAAAATCGAGAAATGGTTGGGCCAATTCTAGTTTGACGAATTATCCGAGTTGTTGAGTGATGCCCTTCTTGTAGACAATACATTACCAAAATCAATGTACGAGGCAAAGAAAATATTGCGTCCGATGCGTTTGTTATATAAGAAGATAAGTGCATGCTATAACAAGTTACAAAGAGAGTATGAAGGGACGAATAAGTGTCCTAAATGTTGTACAGAACTTGAAGGTTTTGTGATATTTTCCAATAATACCCCGGTTTAAATATTGTTTGCTAACGCCATAGATGCAAAGAACTTGAGATGGCATTTCGATGGGAAAATAAACGATGGACAACTTCGGCACCCAGCTGATTCTCCTCAATGGAAGACAATAGATAAAAAATTTCCTAAATTTGGTTCTAAGCCCAGAAATCTTCGGTTTGGGCTATGTATGGAGAGAATCAGTTTCGTATGGTAATCTCAATAGAACACATAGTGTTTGGCTAGTTCTCCTTGTGATTTACAACTTGCCTCCCTCATTGTGTATGAAATGAAAGTACATCATGTTGTCTTTGATGATCTTGAAGCTAAAATAGCTGGGAAATGATATAGATGTGTACTTGGTATATTTGATTGATGATTTGAAGAAACTGTGGGAGGACGGTGTTGATGTCTTTGATGCATACAAACAAGAGATGTTTAAACTTCGCGCCATGATCTTCACCGCAATAAATGACTTCCTGACGAATGAAAATTTGTCAGGCTATAGTTTTAAGGGGCATAAAGCATGTCTCATATGTGAAAAAGGCACTAACTAAACGCAACTCAAGCATGGAAGGAAGACAGTCTACCTTTCTCATAGAAGGTTTATTAGCCGACACGACCCTTACAGTAGGTTGAATAAGGCATTTAATGTCTCACAGGAATATGAAATAGATCAAGTTCCTTTAACTGGAGAAGAAGTGTATCAACATTTGAAGTGGTTCATGTTACCTTGGGTAAAAATAATAAGAAGAACACACTTGAAATAAATATATGAAAAAAGAGATCAATCTTCTTTGATCTTTCATATTGGTGGAGTCTTGAAGTGAGACACAGTCTAAATGTCATGCATGTGGAAAAAACGTGTGTGAGAGCCTTGTTAGCACGCTTCTGCATATCAGTGGAAAGAGTAAAGATGGGGTCAATGCTATATAAGACTTAGCTGAAATAGGAATAAAAGCACATCTACAACCACAACAAAGAGAGGGTAGTAAGAGAGTTTATTTATACCCAACGGCACACACATTATCCAAATATGAAATAATAAGCCTATGTGAGTGTTTTCATAGTATTAAGATGCCATAAGGGTATTCATCGAATTTTAGAAAGCTTGTATCAATTTTGAAGATAACAGGTATGAAGTCCCACGATTGCCACATGTTGATACAACAATTACTACCAGTGACTATTCGATGCATTATGAAAGATGATGTAAGGGGAATTATTACTAGACTTTGTATGTTCTTCAATACTGTTTGTAGCAAAGTGATTGATCCTGCTGAGTTGGATGAATTAGAGAACAAATGTTATGTTATCTTTTCTCAGTTGGAGATGCACTTTCCTCCAGTATTTTTTGATATCATGGTCCATTTGATTTCTCATCTGGTACGTGAGCTTATACTTTATGGCCCTATTTGTTCGAGGTAGATGTACCCGTTTGAGAGATACATGAAAATCCTTAAAGGGTATTCTAAAAATCCTTATTGACCCGAGGTATCAATTGTTGAGAGGTATGTAGATGAGGAGGCAGTTGAGTTTTGTAACTCATATCTTGCCGGGGTAAAGGTAGTTGGACTTCCTCAATCTCGGTATGACCAGGGGAGAAAAAGTAATGAAAGTCGGGGTGCCAGAGTGAAGTGCATGTCTCACGAATCGGTGATACAAGCACATCTTTACATTTTGAACAATAAAGATGAAGTTCTGCCTTACTTGAATGCTCACAAGAATATGCCCAGGAACACAAACACAAGAAAGATGGCATAAAATAAAAATTAAACAAAATCCTTGAAAAAAATAAAATCTTTCCACGACGATTTTACAAAAGATTCCCTTAAAAAAATAAAAATATGTATATTTATCGCTATAGGAAATTAATACATTAAATGTGGTGTTTAACATAACCGCCATTATTGTATAAACATTTAATGGCGGTTGTAATAAAAAATCTCTGTTAAAGATGACATTTAACCGCAGTTTTATAACTGCCGTTAGATGGTATACGTACAATAGAATTTACGCCGATTGAAAAACTACTGTAAAATATTACTTTTAACCGTGTTAAAGTTATTTTTTTAGTAGTGGAAGAAGGCAATGGCTGTTGTTAGGGTGGATGAGGTGCAGGCTGAGGGTACTGAGGTTGAGGGTTCTGTTGATATTGTGGCTATGGAGGTGCCCCAGGATGAGGATAAGGCTACTGAGATAAAGGCAATTGGTATTGCTGATTAGGGGATTCCTGAGATTGAGATGGTGGTTGGAAGTATGGTTCTCGCAGAGGAACAGAAGGAATTAGGTTCTGATAAAATTGATTAGGAAGTTGAACTGGAGGGGGCAAACCCTGTTGGGACAGAGGTTAAGGAGGAGTATTAGGGTGAGGGACCACAGCAACAGATTGTGGAACATTAACAGGGGAAGAAAGATGTTGTTGCAATTGCTGAGGAGCCGATGCAGTTTGCTGTGCCGGATCTGTAGTCACACTAGTCTGAGTTTCTGATTATTGGTCCACCTTGGACACTTGAAGCTTTATCAGCTGCAGTTGAGCTTCCACCACATCTTGCTTATCCTTTAAAACTTGTACACCTATTTGCACCTGTACGTTTTGTAGATTTCATGTTGAAGTAATGAAAAAGGAAAGTGACCCAGTAGTTACATTACAAGTGTTTTCACGAATTTATATGTATTAGAGACAGGAGAAATAACAAATTGAGGATAAGAAATTCTCAAATCAAAAAATAAACCAAATAAACACAAGAACAGACCAATGAGAAAAAGGGCCTAGGAAGCTAACTGCATGAAAGAGCTGTCCAATATCTTTACATATCAGAAATGCAAGTTTCCTTGAAGAAAGCCATGAGCCTAGCTCCAAAGGTTTGCAATTTAGACAATTCTACCCCACAACATTTTTTTTGTTGCAAAATTTATTTAGAAAGGGGTTGGGCTCACCCACGATCCAAGGGCAGAGCGAAATCTCCCTTCATCCTAAGCGATACTAATGTCAAGTAGGGCGAGCCGTCTATTACCCTCAAGCGTAAACCTAGGCACCCAGGAGTTAGGATGCCTTCCCAAGCGCCGCGACTGGAACCACAACAAAGTGGTACTCCCCATGGTTCGAACACGCTCCAAATGGTCGCATGTCTCACCCCTTCTCCAGTTGAACCCACGGACGATGGGTTACCCCACAACATATTTGAGGTGAAGATATGCCCTCCAAAACATGGGCATGGGCATTACTCCGCAATTAAACAAATCAGAGAATCCATAAATCACGAACTGTCATAAAGTTTTGTTATCCTTGTTATTACCAAATATTTTAAGTGAATTTCAGTAATCTTGATCCAATATACCAGGGCATACTCAATGTTATCGAAAAATATGAAATTACAGAGACAAATTTCTTTTTTCTTTTCTTTTCTTTCTTTTTTTTTTTCAGTGAAACGCACAAAGAGAAGTCAGAATTGTAAAGATCCATAATTCTTACTAGCATAAACTTTCCAAAAATCAATAGGATGATGTCCTTTCCATCCATCATAAGCATTCATTCTATATCAAATGCTGCTAAATCATGGTTGGAACAAGGAAGAGTGAAAGGGAATAATATGATAAAAAAAATACCTCTCTAAAGATATTCTCGAGCTGTCTCATTTTTCCATCAGTGCTCCCATGATTGTTTCCAATAGATACCTTCAACTCCATAGAATTTTCAATATGGTTGGTTCTGCTTTCTAGTCAATATGTTGGTTCTTCCTTACATACTCCTATTAATTGGTTGTAATTTTTTTATTTCCATTCATTCTCATTTGTGTTTTCTTTTTAATCGGACGCTTAGGTGTCTCTTTTAGAAATTAAACTTAAGATTTAGAAAGATCTAGCGGGGCTTTACACTGCTAAATTAACTCCATGTTGGTAGTGGTGCATAATATTAATGTACAGATTTCATGAAATTCGGGCTGATCTTTCTATGGCCCAATCATTCATTATGTTGGGAATGACAATAAAACCCAATGGGCTGGCCCAATAAAATGATGACTAAGCCCATGAGAGTACTAGAAAACTCAACTATATTCTCTAATATTATGTTAAATCAAAAATTTGTAAGAAAAGGCTTATAAAGAACAATAATAGATTAAGGTTAGCAAAAGTTTTTGGTGCATAGAATATGGAGGCAAAATTTTAAAAAACTTAATTTTTTTATGTATTTTTTTTAATTAAAGAAACTTAGATGAGTTGTATTGTGGCTACAAGCTTCAAGGCAAAAATAAATAATAATAATTATAAAGATATTTATATATTACCCATTAACAAAATTATTGTACAAGAATTAGGATGTATATCCACTGTGTAATGTTAATTATCTTATTATACATAAGCTAATAAGCTATTATATATAATAATATTTGTAGTTAAAAATGAACTTCTTACTTATTATACTAAAAATAATTAAAACGCACACATGAAAATAAAATAAATTATTCAATAAAAAAATCATTTGTTGTTTTCGTGTACTATTCAACAAGTAAGAATGAAAATGAAAATTTAGAAAAAGAAACTGTATTACTTATTCTTACACCATATTAATAAAATTTCATATTTATCTTTTTTTTTTTGTTTTAAAAATTAAATAGTTCAACACAAATATATATGCTGCCTTGGTGGAGACTGGAGAGAGCGGCAACATAATCCTATAATTATTTTCATTTGTGTTTTCTTTTTAAATAAACACGAATGATACTTAATTGGGAATATTAATTAGTTGAGCTTTTAAATATTAGTTTAAGCATCCAACGATGAACAATACAATGTATAATAAATTACATAGAATCACGAACTCTTTATTCTTCTGATAGTTAGAATAAATTACATAATATCTTGGAAAGCTAATCCCAAAACTAATTTAAGGATGTGTTTGGATTAGGTTGTTTTTTTTAAATGTTAAAAGTTATTCTCCCGTAACTTCTTCTAAAACTAAGATTTTGGGTTCAAAATCATGATTTTCGGGGCAAGAAATAATAATGAATTATTTATGAAATATTATGCCGATAAAAGAATTATAAATAGCCAAAAACAGTTGACTTATTTTTTTATTAATATGCTAACTAAATTAAGGTTAATTAATATTATCTATAAATATGAGAAATAAGTAACAAGTATCATGAAAAAGAATGTTAGATAAAGTTCTTAACCGATTTATTTTTATAATGACTTTTTGGGTCTTCGACAATAACAAGATGCTTCTCCACTTCTTCAAAGTAGTATATGTGGTCACCTATAAACTAAACTTTCTCACACTTCCAATTAAAATAAAAGATAAAATACCAAAGTATTTTATTATTTTAAGCATCCGAAGATGAACAATACAATGAATAATAAATTACACAGAATCACGAACTCTTTATTCTTCTGATAGTTAGAATGCGTTAGTGAACCAAACTCAAATCTATAGTATGGTTCCAAACTTCAAAAGCTATATATCAGTAACCACTTAGAATTGTTTTTCAAGAGCGTTGATTGTCTTCTCGTCCACTTGAAATGCTTTAGCAAGAATTTCGGCAGAGATAGGAGGATTTGATCCAAATACATTGTTGGCAATGGTGATAAGCCCTGGACTTTGGCTGCTAAACGTAGAGATGACAACCGCATTCGTTTTACCCATATTGAGTTGGAAGTGAATGAGACCGATTGGAAACACAAACACATCTCCTTTGTTAAGTACTTTGGTAAAGAGACGATTTTCAGGGTTGGATGTGACAAAACCAACATGAAGAGTACCTTCTAAGACTACAAGGAGCTCAGTGGCTCGAGGGTGAATGTGAGGAGGATTTAAACCTTTAGGAGCAAAGTCCAAGCGAGCCAACGATGTGCCCAAAGTATTGAGTCCTAAAATTCTAGTAACATCAACAAGAGTCACTCTTGAACCAAGTGGACCGGATGTGTCTCCTTGCTTGAGTCTAGAGAAGAAGAAATCGTTGGCATTGGCAAGTTTTGGATCCTTGCAGAATTTTCCATTCACAAACACTGTGGAGAGAGAAAAGGAAGAGAAAATAAAAACTATGAACATTAACATGCTTAATCAGATTGGAGTTTAGCATTCAAAAGAGAAAAAGTAAAACGTAACATACCACCACCGGTGGTCTTGGTGTCGTTGATAGCAACGCAGAAGTCTTGAAGAGGGCTAGGATCAAAAGCAAAGGCACCAGAAGATGCCAGAGCCAAGAGGACAACAAGGCCTAAGTAAGCTGCTTTCATGTTTATTTTCTGTTACCTTTCAGAAACAACAACACACTTTTGTTCTGTTTGTGTATATTTGCGTTTGAGGGATGAGATTGTTGCATGCTCAACAATGCGTATTTATAAGGAAGATTCTATTATCTGGTAAAGAGAGGGAAATTAAGTTATGAGCAGAAATTAATATTTTATTTATTAAGTGGAATTGTTCTTTAACCACTGCTTGGAAATTGGAACTTTTCTTATCTTTCATGCTCTTGTTTTCTATGTTTCCTTGATATAGCATTATATTATCAAACCACAAATATACCAAACCGGCTGATCCAGTCAACTCCAAGTTTGATAAGTTATATATTATTTCTTGAACAGGTTCATGCATGCTTGCCGTCGAGAGTTATTGGAAGAAATGTATGGCTTGGTTTTGTAATTAGAAGAATTAATCCATGTAAAAAATATAACGTAAAGAATCGGTGAAATAATAAATGTTTATATTTCAAACATGTGGAAAGATAATGGGAATGCATAAGATACGAGTCAATAGTGATGACACTAGCAGAAATAGATTTTGTCAACGTTTCTTTATTAAATATAAACGTTTTTAGAGTGCTGCTTTTTTTTTTTAACTGCTAATTAAAAAAGACATTTTTTTTAACTGCTAATTAAAAAAGAAAAGATGATAGCGCTATCAAAGTGCTGCTGTTATTGGACAAAGACAACGCTGTCAAAGGTCTAAAAGCGTATTTATGGGACTTAGTTTAATTTGTTGATCGAATGAATTACGTATGTACGTACGTTTGTCTATAGATTATGGAGTATGAATTTGTCTCTCTTCTTGTTTGATATGCTATTGTCTCTCAAACAGTTGATGCATCTAATGGGAGAGTCTGGGGAAGTCGAAGAAAAATGTGTGTGTGTGTGTGTATGATGACTTGGTATTTAAACAAATACAGCCTACAGTAAGGAAAATAACTTGAAGCATTCCAGACTGATCAATATTAATAAAAGCATGTTTAAGAGAAAGACCCTTTTATATTCACACATTTCCGTCAAATCCACTTTGTTTTAAAGGAAATGTAATTCTAAATCCACCCTTTTTGCCTAATTCACTTAAAAATAAAATAACATATCACCCCTGGAAGCTAATGAAAATATATACTCGAACCCACGTATACAAGTACGTACTTTTGTAACAAAAACAAAATAATTGTAATTTTATTTAGATTTTTTTCACATGATTTACATTTCATGCAATCCAGTTGCTTCAAAAGTATTTATGGAGAAAAGAACAAGAAATGCTGACTTGACAAAAATATGATATGTTCTCTCTTGTCCCTCCCTTTTTTTTGGTTGGCGAACAGTATAATCAGCAACGCTATATTATTTGTAGCACACGAAGTTTAAACGTTAAATTTCACTCTATCCAATATATATATACACACCAATATCAGAACTGATGAGGTGTTTGATAACAAATTATTTGTTCTCCTTTAGTTTTCATAAATCAGAACTAAGTTTCTGTTATAGTAGAGTTACTTGGTATTACTTGGTGAGAACTTCAGCAGAAATTAGAGGATCTGACTTGAATATGGCAATTGCAACAGTGATGACTTGATCGCACGAAGCAGGTGAAGACTTGGTAAGTTTTAAGTGATATAGTTAATATTTTATTTGTGGAGCGAATTGTTCTTAATTCAAACCATTACTTAGAACTTGGTCTTATCTTGTGCTCCCTTTTTTTGTTCACATTATCATATATGGCCCACTGCGTCAAACTTAATACACCTAATTAATATCGCTGATCTAGTCCATTATTGGGTGGATTATAACAAGTAAGGTTTAGCAATAGATTGATCATTCAAATTATAAGAGACCGTTGATTGTTTTTGGATATATATAAGAAGTTAAATAAATCAGTTAACTATGATCAAATACAACTCCTCAATATAAATTTATATTAAATATTTTTTGATATACCCAAATTAGTCAATTAGCACTTATATTAGTTATAATTAACTGATTTATTTTGCTTCTTACATCTATCTAAAAAAGTTAATTAACTCTTATAATTAAGAAGGAGATAGTCCTTTATTTACTTAATAGCAAACTATGAATTGGTTATAATTTGACTAGAAAATTTTCAAATTTAATATTACTATAACCTATTTAGAACAAATTCTAGAGGAAGACATACCATTTTATATTTTCATGCATATATTTTATTTAATCAATATCATGGACATTTCGCTGGATGCTACTGAAAACTGATCTTCTCCCAATCTTAAGATATAAAAGTAATTTATTTAATGTAAATTTTGTTCGGTCAAAAAAGAAACAACTTCAATACCACGTAAGTAACATCGATCTTAATCATACACTGTTACTATCAATTTGATATGTATCGTAATGTTGAAAGTAAATGATAATTAATTACGGTAAAGTAAGATTAGAATTTTTTAATAAATTATATATTTTATTATCAGTGGAATTTACCCAAACTGGACATTTTATGCTTTGGAAAGGAAATAAGATGTGATCTCATTTACTGTTCATGTATATATCTTCGGTTTTCATAAATTTGAACTAAGTTTCTATTGGAAAGCAGAGTTGCTTGGTGGTGCAAGTATAAAATGCTAGATCTCCCTGGGAAATGTGAAGTCACAACTTAATGTGCGTATGTATCTGAAACAACCTTTTCGTCCGATGTCGCCTTGGGGTTACTTCAAAAATTTAAACCAAGGATTACGTATAGTGCAACCTCGGGTCGTTCTCTCTGAGGAGCCAAAAATAAAATTAAATTCCTAAGTAACTAAATGCAATGCAACTTAAGTTGGAAAATGGGATTTATTTAGATTGACTAACAACTAAATACAATGAATTGAAAATAAAGTTAAATGAAATATTTTTGGTATTTTAAATTTAAAGAAAATGTTAATGAATGATAACAAGTGAATGGAATGAAAGAGAAAGAGATTAATAATAATGAAATCAATCCTCTATTTCAATAACGCAGGCAATCATAGCTTCAACAGATATGGGAGTTCTAAACAATGAATTAAGAATTATAATTAAGCTTTTAATCTAACAACCGAGTCACCTCGAATTGTCACAAAATATTTTTCAAAATCCTAATTTATTAACTGCCACCAGAATAATAAACTAGGATTAAAGATGTTAAAATCCAATGCTCAATTATAACTCAATAATTCATAGGAATAGGATTAAAGCCAGCAAGAGATAAAATAATTTAATAATTCAAGCTACCTTGAAAAATCACAAAATATTCACAATAATCTCAATACCATGTCTGACCCAGATCAAAGTAAATAAAATTAAAGTTAATTAACGAATAATATCAAATGCTAAACAATAATCTAATTACAATAATCCTCAATAAATAATAATCATTATAAATATTCTCAATAATTATAAAATTATCCTAAGACCTAGGAATCATAAAATAATTAATGGGTGAAGATTAGAGTAATTTAAACTCCCTTTTAGATTCTAAGCTCATGCATTTGCCATTGAATAGAAGGATTAAACGCCTTAGCCACGCATAGCCACAGGGATCGACGCTACCCTCATCATCGACATCATTGAATCGTCACAGCTCCTGTTTGTTTCTGGTTATTGCACTAACTGTTCTGTGCTTCCTTTCCGTCACTACTGTCCAAGAACGAGAGGGAGAGAGATGCCGCTGTTCTTTCTGGTTTCCGTCGACTGTGCTGATGCTTCTGTGATGTCGTCTCTCCTCACTACTTGCCGTCGTGACTGCTGCTCCTCCGTCCTGTGCTGGTTGCTGTTTTTCTTCCGTGGTGATGAAGATGGACAGTGGAGGAAGATGAAATGATTGTGGAGATGGATGATGGGTGGAGTGAAGCACAAATGAAAGGCTTGAAATCGTGACTGCCGCGTGAAGGGAATGAATATCTGAAGCTTTTTTGCGGCGTGCTGAATGGTTGCGTGCATGCATGGTTAAAAGGTAACCTAATGGGCTAAACCGCAAGGTTTGGCCCATTGGGTCTTTTCATGTAATTTCTAAATTTATGGCCTATTGTTATCATTTGTAAATTCTGATTTCTCCTAAATTCCTGAAATATAAAATTATAATAATGTAATACCTTTTATCGCAAAAATAATTATTTAGGAGAAATAATAAAAATATGATAATTATGCCCCTATTAAACACTAATTCATTATAAGGTTCAATAATTCAATTGATACACAAATAATATAATTAAAGCCCAAAATAATGACAAAGCCCACTAAAATGATATAAATAAATATATAAAAATATGGGTTTATCAGTATCACTTATTTTATTCGAACATATAAAAATTAAGATACAAAGACCCGTACATTATTATAAGGCAAATATTACAAACTCAAATCAATGATATTAATTTTCTATCTATAAATGTTTCTTAATAGCATCAATGATCTTCTTGTCCACCTGAAAAGCCTTGGTGAGAACTTCATCAGAAATTGGAGGGTTTGATTTGAACACTGCATTTGCAATGGTGATGACTCCTGGATTCTGGCTGCTCAAACCAGCAATGGCAACAGCATCTGTCTTACCCACGTTGAGTTGGAAGTGAATGAGACCAATTGGGAACACAAACACATCTCCCTTGTAGAGTACTTTAGTAAATAGGCGATTCTCTGGGTTGGATGTGACGAAACCAACTAGAAGAGTACCCTCCAAAACTGTAAGAATTTCAGTGCCTCGAGGATGAGTGTGTGGAGGGTTCAAGCCTCCAGGGGCATAATCAACGCGGGCCAATGATATACCCATAGTATTGAGTCCTGGTATTTCATTTATAGCAACCGGAGTCACTGCTGAGCCTAGTGGACCAGATGTGTCTCCTTGTTTCAGTCCGCCATAGAAGAAATCATCGGCATTAGCAAGTTTGGGGTCCTTGCAGAACTTTCCATTCACAAAAACTGCAAATAAACAAAGGAAAGATGTTGATGCGCATGCATGTCATAACCAAAATGAAATTAGATGGGAGAGAAGAGAAAGTTGAGAATAATACGTACCACCACCAGTCTTGGTTTCGTTTATAGCGATGCAGAAATCTTGAAGTGGGCTAGGGTCAAAGGCAAAGACCCCAGAAGATGCCAGAGCTAAGAGGGCAATGAGGGCTAAGGGAGCAGCTTTCATGTTTTCCTTTACCTTTCAGAAACTACAAAACACTTTAGTTCTGTGTGTGTGTATTTGCGTTCAAGGGAGGGATGAGATTGTTGCATGCAAAACAATGCGTATTTATTATGAGGAAGCGTCGTGGATTTGGTCAACGTTTTGACCATACTTGATCGCGCGAAGCAGGTGAAGACTTGGTAAGTTTTAAGTGATATAGTTAATATTTTATTTGTGGAGCGAATTGTTCTTAACTGAAACCATTACTTAGAACTTGGTCTTATCTTGTGCTCCCTTTTTTAGTTCACATTATCATATATGGCCCACTGCGTCAAACTTAGTGCCCCTAATTAATATCGCTGATCTAGTCCATTATTGGGTGTATTATAATAAGTAAGATTTAGCAATAGATTGATCATTCAAATACGTACTTGCCTCTCCACGTTTGGTAATTAGTGACTCCCTCCGGTCTTAATTATAAGAGGTAGTTGACTTTTTTAGATAGATATAGGAAGTTAAGTAAATCAGTTAATTATAAGTAGGAGATGTTGATATGCTCAATTTTTTTTTATCTAAATGAGGATGAAGACGACCTGGTTTGTTTTAATTTTTTTTTAAACGACAATGAATTTTTTATTTATGAAATATCTTTACCAAGCACTTGAAAATAGTTGGAATTTTTCACGTTGCTTTCTTAATTCCTTCTCGAAAACAAATTGCGCCATTTGTCAAAGCATGGATAGCCATATACGGAATGAATAATAACCTAGGGAAGGTTTGACTACCGATTAAATTTGAATATGTCTCTCTTTCGATTATTTTAATTAATCAAGGAGCGGAAGGTCCCACATACTTTATTAATCTTATAAAATGAGAATGTGGCTGTATTCGGTATGAATTGGCAAATGCAATTAATAAGAAGAGTTCCAAATGTTCATGCCGTAACCAAGAAATATTCTCAAGAGAAAAGACCATTTCATATTCACATCTGTATCAGCTAAGTACCTCAATCACTCACTCACACAATGAACTAGTATACCCTTTGTGCAAATGAATTTTTAAGTTGTTCTAACGAGTCGTTTGGTGCACAAAATTAGTAAATATTAAAGTAATAAATAAATATATGAATAAAATTATCCAAATAATTGTCATATAAAAAATTATCCTTGCAATTTTATTTTAGGAAATATCAATACTAACATACTATCAATGTAGATTCAAACTAAATCAGTTGTCAAATGAGGGGGAAATACTCACTGTGTGAAGTTTTAATCCCTTCAATTATTAAGAAGGATTATTTTCTTAACTATATCATTTATTTAATTAAAAACCAACGATATCACATAGAATAAGAAGTGGGTTAGTTACAGTTATTTTGGTTTTTCTATCACATTGCCACCCAGACTTATCCGACTTGCCATTTGTCGTTAGCACTCAAATTATTTACTAAATTTATATCTATGTAGTATAGAGATCAACTTAGGTCATATTCTTTACGTTGAGTCAATGCGAGTCTTAACTCTAAATTAGACTAAGTGTGAGAATGAGAGTAGGAGAAGAGAGTTTAATTAATAATATTTAGAAAGTAAAAGGAGATAATAACAAAAATAAAATAAATCCAATAATATAGAAGAATATCACCAATAAGACGAGCACTCTTAAGGATTAATACGTGGCTATCATCGTTCAATAATATATAAGAGTTATAACAATTATATATGCTAAGTCCCTATATATCATACAAAATCTTAGACAACTGCCATGATCATAATCAAACAATGCACAATTATACCTAGATCTAGCGTTTAATTGTATCAAGAATGATTAGAGAAGATCCACGCTTATCATGTGATAAATTAAACAATAAATGATTTGTTCCTCTAACATGGATATTCAACCAAAAAATCTATAATTAAACATGTGAACCCAACATGAATAATTATAAGAGAAAACCATAGATATTAATATAGAATACCAAATCATAAATTAAAATAATAAATTATAAGAGTTTGATTGCACAAGTGTCTCAGCCGAAACCCTAGATCCAATATATACAAATCTCAAAACCTAAACCTAGGAAAGCATAAACTTGCATAAAGAAAAAAGATCAACTCATAAAATTGTTTATTCCTACTCTAAAGCACAGAAAATCAAGCCACTATATCTCTCCTCAAGAACTTAGAAAGAAAAGGATGAAATTGTGGAAAAGATGAAGAGGATGATTGTGATGGTGGTGATTGGTGTGTTGAATGGAGAAACCTTGGGGTCCTTTATATAGCTTTTGGGAGTGAGTCATGTTGATGTGGATCTCTTCACTGATTAGCTATCCAAAAGATAATAATTATCTTCATTTATCTTTAGTATCCTTCCAAGCTGTTATCTTTTCCAATTTCTCCAGAGATAATATGTTTTAACTCAAATATCCTATAAATAATTCAAATAAAAAGTAATAGGATAAAATAGATAAGACAGTTAATAAGAAAATAGGAAAAGATAACATATGTATATATTATCCTTTAATTAAATTTAAATGTTAGATATTGATAAATTATCTTTAAATTAATTCAAATAAAATATAATATAACATAATACTAATATTATATTATATTATATTAAAGAAACAAATTAATATAATAAAATATAATCACTACAAAAAAAATAGAGCTTTAGCGACAACTTATCAGTGTGACAAAAAAATTTAGCCGCTAAAAGTCTTACTTTCAGCCGCGACAATGAAGTCATTGCTAAAATTCTTAAGTTTCTACGGCGACAAAAAGGTCGCTGCTGAACTTTCAAGAGCGACATTAGCTTGTCACCACTGAAAGTAAGACTTTCTGCGGTGACACTAATTGTCACCGCAGAAGGTCAATATTTTCTGTGGTGACTCTGGTTGTCGCTACAGAAGTTCCATAGTTTCTACGACGACATGTAGTGTCATCGTAGAAAGTTAATAGTTTATACGGCAACTATTTTTTGTTGCAGCAGAAGGTTAATATTTTATGCAGCAACTTTGCTTGTTATTATAGAAGGTCAATAGTTTCTGAAGGTAGGATTCAGCGGTGACTTTTCTCACTTTCAGCGGCCACAAATGTCACCGCTTAAAGTCTTCTTCATGCAATTTTGTTTTTGTAATTTGGAGGATTTTTAAACAACTATCTAATATATAGAATGAAATTATTGAATAATGTCACTTTTAAAGAATAAATAAAGGAATATCACATGTGGTTATTGTAATAAGAATAGATTATATAGATAATAATATGGTGTGTGTGAAAGAAGGATATGAAGTAGGGGTGTGTGTATAAGAAAGATATTATAATTGTGTGTCAATGAGTGTGAGAGTTAATATGTGTGTATTAGAGACAATGTGGGGGAGGAGATAGAGAGAAGGAGATGTGTTTGTGAGAGAGATAGAGTGAGAGATAGGGAGAAAGAAGGGAAAGTGAAAGACATATATGTAGTGTGTGTGTGTGTGTGTTAAAGGGTGGAGGAGAATTGTAATTAAGCATGAGATAGAGAAAAAAAAAAGAAAAAGTAAAATACATACATATATACATACATGCATGCATGCATACATGTGTGTGAGGGAGATAGAGGGAGATAATATAAATTAAATGTATGAGAGATATAATACATTTTAAAAATAGATTTATGATGAGTATTTGTATACTTTATTTAAAAGATAAAATATATTATTATGATATAAGAGGTGAGACAAATAATATAATAGAAGGAGATAAAATAATTAATTTAAACATATGATGAAGATTATTAGATCTTATGTTGATATTTATTTTTTTATTTTAATTATAGTTATTTAAAATCCATTATATCATATAAGTTTCTTTCATATTTTTTTATATTTTTATGTCAACTAATATTCAATTGTGATTTTAGTTCAACTAGGGCTATATGTTGGCAATGACCTTTGGATACAGGTTCGAATCTGGATTGCTGAACACTGGAGTCTTGAGAGAAATATATGGAAAACGAGATCAATCTTCTTTGATCTTCCATATTGGTAGAGTCTTGAAGTGAGACACATTCTAAATGTCATACATGTGGAAAAAACGTGTGTGAGAGCCTTGTTGGCACGCTTCTGCATATCAGTGGAAAGAGTAAAGACGGGGTCAATGTGAAACATCCTCATTTTCCTAGCTCCATCTTCTCCAAACCAGTACCTTGTTATGTTTGGAAAAGGTAGGGGTGAGATTTTGGGGAAATCTCAGTAGCAAACGGTACCATTCAATGCATACAAGATGAATGCAAGTGCATGACATGTGTTTCCTTATCTTACTTTAACTTCCATTTGCATACTTTTATGCTCCATGCCTATCACTACTATGCACAATCATAAACTCATAAAAGGCAGAGCATATATCATCATCATCACATATCATAATCATATTAAGATACAAGCATATACATCAAGCATATAAGAATGGGTAAGTTCACTACTTGGCATGCAGCTTCTCTTAACATTAATCTTTGCTTGGACAATCCTCTAGCTGTCTCTCTATCCAGGGCTAACCATAGAAAAAGGAAGACATTTCTCTATCTTAACTACTAAGAACAATTCTCTACTGTATTAGAGCAAGGATTAGAATAACTTACTTACCTTATTCCCAAGCTCTTTGGACTGCTTCTAGCTTGATCAGAACTTCTTCCTTCTTCCTTTCTTCCTTTCTCTCTTTCTCTCTCTTCCTCTTGCTCCACCGAATTCTGGAATGGAATAAAGGGGGAGTGCCTCTATTTATAATGGAGGCAAAGTGGAATGGATGGTCCAGATCAAATCACGATGAATGGCTCAGATCACTTGCTTCCTCAAGAAGCTTCGCCTGCATCATCGTGATGACATCACCATCCCTAATGACTCATCACTTATGACAACATCCTAGGGACACCTCACCCGCCTAGGTGGCGCCTTAGTGGGGCCCTTGGGACATCTCGTATGCTGACTCAGTGTTTCCAGAGAATTCTAGAGTCTTTTCCTGGAATGAGCGGCTGAGATCGTGCCACGTGTCCTTTACCTTTTTCTAACTTTTCCTCTTCCCTTTAACTCAATGCCATGTGGCATCTTGTGGGTCCCATGAGGATACCTTTTTATGCCACCTCATGGTTCTGGATAAGCCTTTACTTTTCCCAGTTCTATCTCTAACCGGGTAACACTACTTTATTAAAATATCATCTCAATCTCTCTTAGACCCTCATAACTCTTGGCCCACTTGATTCTTGGCGTCTAACACCTCTTATATCCAATAGTTGTGACTTAACTATCCTTCCATCATAACTTAACACCTTCTATGTTCATTAGTCGCAACCTCAACATTATTTAGTCGTGACCTCATAACTTTTTAGTCGTAACTAGACTCACTTTGTCTATTAGTCGCAACCTACACATCTTTAAGTCGCGTCTAACCCTTTCTGTAAAACTTAGTCGCGACCAAACTACTTTCTTGTCGTGACCAAAGTGGTCATCCCTTAACTCTGCAACCTTTAACCTTTACATTTCCCAACATGGCCATTCTACCCCTTTGGGCATAGATCCCTATACCTTTGCTCACTTGCAGTTTAGTCCCTAAAAACCCTCTGCTTGTCTCTGGGACTTCTGCTTAAAAAGGGGTCTGGTACCCTCTTAATTTTAGGCTATTTTCTGCATCTTTAGGCCCGAAAATTAGGATGTTACACAATGCTATACAACACTTAGTTGAAATAGGAATAAAAGCACATCTACATCCACAACAAAGAGAGGGTAGTAAGAGAGTTTATTTATACCCAACGGCACACACATTATCCAAATATGAAATAATAAGCATATGTGAGTGTTTGCATAGTATTAAGATGCCACAAAGGTATTCATTGAATTTTAGAAAGCTTCTATCAATTTTGAAGATAACGGATATGAAGTCCCGCAATTGTCACATGTTGATACAACAATTACTACCAGTGGTTATTCAATGCATTATAAAAGATGATATGAGGGGTACTATTACTAGAATTTATATGTTCTTCAATGCTGTTTGCAGTAAAGTGATTGATCCTGTTGAGTTGGATGAATTAGAGAACAAAGGTTATGTTATCCTCTCCCATTTGGAGATGCACTTCCCTCCAGCATTTTTTGACATCATGGTCCATTTAATTGTTACTTGGTACGTGAGCTTAGACTTTGTGGCCTTGTTTGTTTGAGGTGGATGTACCCATTTGAGAGATACATGAAAATCCTTAAAGGGTATTCTAAAAATCCTTAACGACCCGAGGCATCAATTGTTGAGAGGTATGTAGATGAGGAGGCAGTTGAGTTTTATAACTCATATCTTGCCGGGGTAAAGGTAGTTGGACTTCCTCAATCTCGGAATGACCAAGGGGATAAAAAGCAATGAAACTCAGGATGCCAGAGTGAAGTGCATGTCTTACGCATTGGTGATGCAAGCACATCTTTAAATTTTGAACAATAAAGATGAAGTTCTTCCCTTCTTGAATGCTCACAAGAATATGCTCAGGAACATGAATACAAGAAAGAGTGATATGCAGCTAGCTAATGAGCACAACATGTCTTTTACTTAATGGTTAAAGCAAGACGTCTTAAAAGATAACAATCCTTCTGAGATAATGCAAAGGCTAGCTGCAGGGCCTCATTTTGAGGTTGTGTGCTGGGATGGATTTGACATAAATGACTACTCTTTTTTGCACAAAAGCCTAAGATGATAAAAGTAAAATACAGAATAGTGGGGTGATGGTTGTAGCCGAAGTAATGCATTTTGCTAGTTCAAAAGACAAAAACCTAACATTAGCATCTATACCATATTATGGAGTGATTGAAGAGATTTGAGAGGTTAGTTACTCCAAGTTTAAAGTGTCTGTCTTTAAATGTAAGTGGGTTAATAGTAATGTTGTCCAAGTAGATGAGATATTTGGATTTGTTTCAGTCGATCTTCAGAGAGTTTGATACGTAGATGAGCAATTCATCTTAGCAAATTAAGCAATTCAAGTGTTTTACATCACCGATCCAACAAATAAAGATCTTACATTGTGCTCTAAGGTAAAAGGCAAAAGATTGATTATGACAGTGACTTAGGGTTCAACCTCGACAAAATCCCGCCTTTCACAACTGCTCGACCTAGAACAACATAGTTTGATTTGGAAGATGACACATATTCTGTTAAGGATGATCATTGTAAAAAAATTTGGGTGGATACAAACTAGTAGAAAATTAATTTATTCTTTTGTAATAAATGTCCATTTGATTACTTAATTAATTGCATGGTAAATATTGTTGGTTATTACATTTACTTATTATTTTGTAAACGTGATGAATTTTAGTTAATATTTGTTCAATAGTCTTTTAACTTGTTTATGATTCATCATTCAACCATTTCCTTCTTGTACATATGATGTACAAAGATAGAGGTTCATTGAAAGTTTACAAATTTGGATTATTCTATAACTATTTGATTTTGAAATTGCTGACTTCATAATTGATGTTTAGAATTAATTGGTCTGTCTTGATTATACTAAATGGAAGATGGCATGAAATAAAAATTAAATGAAATCTTTGAAAAAAATAAAATCTTTCCATGACAGTTTTACAAAATATCACCTTAAAAAATAAAAATATATATATTTATCGCTATAGGAAATTGATACATTAACTATGGTATTTAACATAACTGGCATTAATATATAAACATTTAATGGAGGTTGTAATAAAAAACCTCTGTTAACGATAACATTTAATAGTAGTTTTATAACCGCAGTTAAATGGTACACTTATAATAGAATTTATGCCGCTCAAAAAACTATTATGAAATGTTACTTTTAACCGTGTTAAAGGCATTTTTTTTAGTAGTGGAAAAAGGCGATGGCTGTTGTTGAGGTGGATGAGGTGCAGGCTAAGGGTACTGAGGTTGAGGGTTCTATTGATATTATGGCCGTGGAGGTTCCCCGGGATGAGGATGAGGCTGTGAGATAAAGGCAATTGGTATTGCTGATTAGGGGTTTCATGAGATTGAGGTGGTGGTTGGAAGTATGGTTCTCGCGGAGGAACAGAAGGAATTGGGTTCTTATGAAATTGATTAAGAAGTTGAATTGGAGGGGGCAAACCTTGTTGGGACAGAGGTAGAGGAGGAGCAATAGGGTGAGGGACCACAAAAATTGATTGTGGAAGATTAACAGGGGAAGGAAGCTGTTGTTGCAACTACTGAGGAGCCGATGCAGTTTGCTGTGTTGGATCTGCAGTCACACTAGTTTGAGTTTCTGATTAGGGCTACCTTGGACACTTGAAGCTTTGTCAGTTGCAGTTGAGCTTCCACCACATCTTGCTTATCCTTTAAAACTTGTACACCTATTTGCACCTGTACGTTTTGTAGATTTCATGTTGAAGTAATGAAAAAGGAAAGTAACCCAGTAGTTACTTTACAAGTGTCTCCACAAATTTATATGTATTAGAAACGGGAGAAAGAACAAATTGAGGATAAGAAATTCTCAAATCAAAAAATAAACCAAATAAAAACAAGAACAAACCAATGAGAAAAAGGGCCTAGGAAGCTAACTGCATGAAAGAGCTGTCCAATATCTTTACATATCAGAAATGCAGATTCCCTTGAAGAAAGCCATGAGCTTAGCTACAAAGGTTTACAATTTAGACAATTCTACCCCACAACATATTTAGAGGTGAAGATATGCCCTCCAAAACATGGGCATGGACATTGCTCCGTAACTAAACAAATCAGAGAATCCATAAATCACAAATTGCCAGAAAGTTTTGTTATCCTTGTTATTACCAAATATTTTAAGTGAATTTTGGTAATCTTGATCCAATATACTAGGGCATACTCAATGCTATAGAAAAATATGAAATTACAGAGACAGATTTCTTTTTTCTTTTCTTTTCTTTCTTTTTTTCCAGTGAAACGCAAATAGAGAAGTGAGAATTGTAAAGATAAAAAATTCTTGCTAGTATAAACTTTCCAAAAATCAATAGGATCATGTCCTTTCCATCCATCATAAGCATTCATTCTCATATCAAATGCTGCTAAATCATGGTTAGAACAAGGAAGAGTGAAAGGGAATAATATGATAAAAAAATACCTCTTTAAGGATATTCTCGAGCTGTCTCATTTTTCCATCAGTGCTCCCATGATTGTTTTCAATAGATACCTTCCACTCCACATGATTGGGAGTAAGTCATGTTGATGTGAGTCTCTTCACTGATTGGCTCTCCAAAGCTGTCATCTTTTCTAATATCTCCAAAGATAATATTTTTTAACTCAAATATCCTATAAATAATTTAAATAAAAAGTAATAGGATCAAATAGATAAGACAGTTAATAAGAAAATAGGAAAATATAACACATGTATATATTATCCTTTAATTAAATTTAAATGTTAGATATTGATAAATTATCTTTAAATTAATTCAAATAAAATATAATATAACATAATACTAATATAATATAATATTAAAGGAATAAATTAATATAATAAAATATAATCACTACAAAAAAATAGAGCTTTAGCGATAACTTATCAGCGGTGACAAAAAATAAATTTAGCCACAGAAAGTCTTACTTTCAGCTGCGACAACGAAGTCATTGCTGAAATGCTTGAGTTTCAGCGGTGACAAAAAAGTTACCGTCGTTGAACTTTTTGCAGCGACATTAGTTTGTCACTGCTGAAAGTAAGACTTTCTGTGATGACACTAATTGTCACTGCAGAAGGTCAATATTTTTTGTGGTGACTCTGGTTGTCGCTACAGAAGGTCAATAGTTTCTACGACGACATGTAGTGTCACCGTAGAAAGTCAATGGTTCACGCGGTGACTATTTTTTTGTCGCAGCATAAGGTCAATATATTATGCAGCAACTTTACTTGTTATCGTAGAAGGTCAATAGTTTCTTAAGGTAGGCTTCAGCGGCGACTTTTCTCACTTTCAGCGACGACAAATGTCACCGCTCAAAGTCTTCTTGATGCAATTTTTTTTTCAATTTGGAGGGTTTTAAAGCAACTATCTAATATATAAAATGAAATTATTGAATAATGTCACTTTTAAAGAATAAATAATGGAATATCACATATTGTTATTGTAATAAGAATAGATTATATAGATAATAATGTGGTTTGTGTGATAGAAGTATATGAAATAGGGGTGTGTGTATAAGAAACATATTATAATTTTGTGTCAATGAGTGTGAGAGTTGGTATGTGTGTATTAGAGACAATGTGGGAAAGGAGATAGAGAGAGTGAGATGTGTTTATAAGAGAGATAGAGTGAGAGATAGGGAGAAAGAAGGGAAAGTGAAAGCATATATGTAGTGTGTGTGTGTGTGTGTGTGTGTTAGAGGGTGGAGGAGAATTGTAAATAAGCATAAGATAGAGAAAAAGAAGAGAAAGTAAAATACATACATATATACATACATGCATACATGCGTGTGAGAGAGATAATATAAATTAAATGTATGAGAAAAAAATAATACATTTTCAAAATATATTTATGACGAGTATTTGTATACTTTATTTAAAAGATAAAATATATTGTTATGATATAAGAGGTGAGACAAATAATATAATAGAAGGAGATAAAATAATTAATTTAAATATATGATGAGGATTATTAAATCTTATGTTGATATTTTTTTTATTTTAATTATAGTGATTTAAAATCCATTATATCATAATGTTGCTTTCATATGGTTTTATATTTTTATGTCAACTAATTTTCAATTGTGATTTTAGTTCAGCTAGGGCTATATGTTGGCAATGACCTTTGGATACAGGTTCGAATCTGGATTGCTGAACACTGGAGGTTCCCCCCTCCCCCCACACACTGAAAGTTTTAGTTCAAAAATATAAGTTGGTGGCGAAGTCACTGTCCTTGAAAACAAAGAGAGAAAAACTGAAATCAAGATTTAGTTTTTGAAGAAAAAGTTAGAGCCCAAAAGTCAAAATTTCAATTCTCTCCCTTTTTTCCTCTCCCAAACAAATTTTCTGGTTACATTTCTCTCTCTCGCTTCACTCCCATTTTTGTTTCTTGTTCTCTGAGATTCTGGGTGGGGAGAGATTTTGAAACTCGCCCATTCCCTCTCTTCTCCATCTCCATTCTCTCTCTGAATCACCATGATTTTCGATAAGGTCTCAACGCAATCTAACCTTGACAGCTTCCTCCGGTGTATCACCCCATTGGTTCAATCCCAATTTCTACCCAAGGTGAGTTTTTATTGCGTTTGCCTTTGATTATTACCCAGATAATCATAAAATCTTAACACATACACATTAACGTGCTTCTCTTTGTTGTTACGACATAGTCAGAGATTAGAAAAGTGAATCGTTTGTGGCATCCATGGGGAGAGAGAGTAAAATACTTGAGGTTGTGTCTCTGGAATCGCTATGACGAATAGAGTGCGTACGGTGCTGGAGTTCCCATCGCCTTAAAAAATGGCGAGACCCTCATCCAGTATTACGTCCCTCACCTCTCTGCTATTCAGATTTTAACATCAATCAATGTTGTGATATTGAATTATTGAAGATGATGATATTTCATTGGGTATGGATTTCTCAGGGAAGAGGCAGAGTCCGGCGAGTGAGATGATGGATTCTTACAGCGAAGAGAGTGAGGGTGACAAGTTATAGAGGTGATAAGATAAGTAACATGGAGTAAGACGATGTGTATATATATATAAGCTAATGACGATGAAGATTCTTCAAGTTTGGTTCTCCAATACCGCCTTCACCACTACTTCGTCATCCTGAGTGGGAGGCGCATGACTGTAGGGAGTACAATGACTTTGGCTGGGGCACTTACTCCTGTCAACAGGGAAGAAGTTGTTTGATGTATTGTTACAGCTGAACTCTTACTCGCACTGGCCGGAGAACTGAAGGTGTGAGGTTCTGTCATGGGGAAGAAGAAAATTAGGTTGTGTTTGTATTTTACGTTGTGTTTGGCTCAATGGAGGAAGGGGGAGGGGAGGGATTTTAATGGAGGGAAATGAAGGGAAGAAAAGATGAGGGATTTTAATATTACCTTGTTTAGATTAATATAAAGGGATAGAAGGGGAGGGATTTTAATGTTACCTTGTTGGTTTAGAAGTGGAGGGAAGGGAAAACATTTTTATATGGACAAATTTGCCTTTATGTTATTTAAGAGTTTGGATGAGAACTTGTGGTTACAAGTATAAGCTTGTGTTTCATTCTTTATTTGCCGCTGGTCTCTTGGTGGAATTATTTTATGTACCAATTGATAATAGGGACTACCAAGATGATTTGTTGCCTCTATCTAGGATGCATATGATTATTTTTTTGTCGTCGTCTTCTTTTTTTGGTGGGGGACATATCTAGTTTATATAGCTTACAATTATAGTGTGTAACCAAGTTTCACCCTGCTTTGACAATCATCAGGGAGCAACGATAGTCAATTCATCAGTTACAATAACTTTGGATCCAGATTACCAGCTTCCACCAGCTACTTTGACATCACGTGTAAGCTTTGCATAACCCTCGACAATCGTACTAAAACCAAATTAGGCTGTTTTTGGCATACAATTTTTGTGGCTTTACAGGTAACTGAAAGTAAGGCTCCTGGTGGTGCTAAATCTGCTTTGACAAAAGAAGAGGATGTGGTCACTGGCATTCTTGCAAGGGGCTTTGTCTTGGGGAAAGATGCTGTCAACACAGCAAAGATATTTGATGAGAAGCATCAGTTATCATCAACCACCTCAGCAAAAGTTGCATCAGTTATTAGAACTTAATCACATATAGAGAGCAGCAGCATCCCCCATTGATTTACTTGATTGTGTACCACAAAGTTTACTTCATAGAGACAAGTCCCAACAAAGGATCTCCTAATTCTTGGTCATAAAAAAGAATTTCTTATTCTATAATGAAGAAAAAACACATTTTTCTGGCCAATGGTTCACAAATGAAGAATCATTCAATATGAAAATAATGAATATAATTATAAACTTGATTATATGTCATAACAAAATATCATAAAGCATGGTCTACAATATCATCAAATGTCATCATATGGCCCTACAAAAAATCATAGGGTATGCCATAAAATGTCATCAAATACTATCATATAGACCTACAAAATATCACTAGCCATGCCATAAAATGTCATGAAATGACATGATATATGCCTAACAAAATAACAGACACCATGTCAAATAAGTATTTACAAAGTACCTAGAACAAAAGACTGTTTTCCTTCAAGGCAACGACATACTGAGAACCAAAAACCATATCCATTATGACTTGCTTGCGCAGCAAAGGTGGACATTAAATTACTGCCCTTAGTTTAGCCACATCATTCATGAGGGAGCAATAAATTTTTGAGATCTTGTCTTCCTCACATCCAGCATCAACAATCATCTTCAAAGTTTCTTCCCCTGAAATTTGTGGGACATCTATCTTTAAATATTTTATTCCCTTCACTCATAGCATTTGCAATGAATTCCATCTTCTCTACAATCAGATGTATCTGAAATTATGAAAGCTATGATTTGGATCAGTGTACTATTTTGAAAACAATAGGTGTTACTAAGGTTTTAAAATGATTGATGATTGAATTGGAATGTGAAAATTGACATGAATTATTGTTGTTTTGTTAGTTTGATGCCCAGAGGCCCATTCGAGATGATTGGAAGAATAACTGTGATAGTGGTGTTAATCGAGGGTTTTAACCCGAATATTTTCTAATATAATTTTATATGCGAATGTTGTGTAAAGCTTTTATATCCATGATAGTATCCTTATATAAGTTTTACTCTTTTCTATTATGGATAACCTTTTCAAAAAAAGTTAAATTCTTTTAACCATGATAGTGCTTGAGGGTGATTTTATATTTTTCTATCATGGTTAATCCTTGAAAAGTAAAGTTTTCTCTCTCTAGCCATGATAAATTTCAAATGATTAACAAAATTTATTTCTATCATGGTTAGTTTGTAACTCATTTTGGTAAAAATGATTTAAGATGGTTATGTAAAGGAGAATTTTACAAAACGCATATTGATGCCTAAATATGAACTGTAAAACCCAATAATCTAAACCCAAAATCCTCACCCAAAAACCCAACTTCTAGAGAGAAATTATGTAATTGTAGGCATAAAAAATGAGAAATCATTGAATATTGTGAGACAAGCCCTTGTCAGCTTCATAACAATTTCCTTCCCCCAACAAACACTCGTGCAAAGATTTTTTTCAGAAATATATAAAATTATAAAGCCATTTCGAGACCAAACAACAAAATGCCGTGGTATTTCGGGATCTAGCTAGCTTCCACATGATGAAGGAAGAAAGAAAACTTTTATCACTCATAAAAAGTCTAGTTTTTGAAATCCCACATTCTGTTTCTATTAAGTCGTTAGTTTTCACCTCTCTCTTTTTTTGTTCCATCTCTTCTCTTTCCCTTTCTCAAACGGAAAAGTTGCAACCCAAATTTTTTTTGCAGTGAAACTTATAGTGAGCAACAGCTCAGTAAAGGAAAAGAGAACAAAGAAGGGAAAAGAGGATTGATGGAAATAGTCCTAACCTTCGATACAATGGAGAACAGTAGAAAAGGGAGACTGCAGAACAGTAGAGCGCCTGACTAGATGAACACAACGGAAGCAACCAGAGGAGACGAAGCAATTGGAAGCAGTGGGTAACCATTTCCACCACTTGGAAGAGCTAAGATAGAAGGAGGCAGCTGTCATTTTAGCCCTAAAATACCACCGTACTGAAGCGATCCTCCATAATGATATGGCTCAGCAGGTAGAGATGGTGCACTATATCCAAAAGAAAAACCTAAACAAGATCTACTAGATAGCAATTCAAAGACATGGAATGGTGATCCATAGAATTTCTAGGTAGGAGGTGGCCCATTGTGTGGTGACTAGGTTTGTGGCTGACGGATATTGAGTGGACAACTCTAAGGAGGAATATATGGTGTATCCTCCTCATGGTGACCCATTGAAGATGGGACTTGAGGTGGTGGATTAACAGGACTACTAGAAAAAATACTTATCACGGCATTAACTCACATCGGTTAAAAGAAAAAATGTCGTAAAAAAAGGTGATGTCATATTCGTAAATAAATCCTATTTTAAAACACTTTTCACGACAATTTTTATTTAAAACTGTAGTGAAATTATATTTTATAATGACAGTTTTCTTAAAAACTACTGTTATAAATAAAAACAAATATGTCACAGTGGTTTTTATGGAAACCCGACATTACTATTCCCTCAAAATTTTAAAAACCCTCACACATAGTACAGTTTCAATTTCACTTTTTCGCAGTAGTGTGTGTTCTGTTACTTTGCTGAACCATGACTGAATTGTACGAACGTTATATATCGATGTTTTCCTCCTATTTTTGGTACCTATCACTGTCGTTAACGTCATTCTCCATTATCTTCATCATCGTTCTACGTTGTCAATGCTGTAAGTTACTGGTTAACTTCGTTATTTGCTTATTTTTCTTTTCTTTAGTTGTTTGTTGTTTATAAGATGTAATACATCTTATTGGCTATCATCCTTGTATTAAAAACATGATTTTTATAGTTTTGGTTTGTTACATTGATTCCTATTTGTCTGTCAGTGCGTTTTCAAAAATTTTTGAATTTGTGTGTTTTTGTCAATTGTTCTATTGTTTAATTTATTTGTTATAAATTGTAACATATATTGTGGGCTATCTTACCTTACTAAAGATTTCTTTTTTGGTAGTTTTGGTTTGTTAACTAGCTTATTAAAAATATTAGTTCCTATTTATTTCCTATTTGATGGATTTGGTTACCTTTTGAGATTGTTTAATCGTAGTTGTATGAAAGCTAAGAGATCTACTAAGGAATATGAAGATGGGGTAGAAAAGTTTCTTGAATTTTTTGAGAGAAATACTTTAAAGAAAAATCATGGGTTGTTCTTCTGTCCCTATGTTAACTCTTTTAACTATAACAGATTATATATTCCTCATATAAGAGAGCATGTTATATGTGATGGAATAAATATAAGATATACAAATTGGATTTGGCATAGTGAGATTAGGAGAACTCCTTTGCGTGAGAAAGTTGTGAATTTATAACTTTGGAGATAGATTTCTAGATATATTTCGTGATATTAGAGTTGAATTCTTTCCACAGTTCTCTCCTATATATGAAAGTTTGTTAAGTGATGCCGAGATGCCATTGTACTCTGGGAGTAAAAATGAGTATACAAGGTTAAAATTTGTGTTGCGATTGATGAATTTGAAATCAAGAAATGATTGGGCCAATTCTAGTTTGACGAATTATCCGAGTTGTTGAGTGATGCCTTTCTTGTAGACAATACATTACCAAAATCAATGTACGAGGCAAAGAAAATATTGCGTCTGATGCGTTTGTTATATAAGATGATAAGTGCGTGCTATAACAAGTTACAAAGAGAGTGTGAAAGGACGAATAAGTGTCCTAAATGTTGTACAGAAATGAATATGAAGGGACGAATAAGTGCCCTAAATATGGCACTTCAAGTTACAAAGTGAAGAAAGGTGGTGATGATTGTGATGAGATTACCAAAGGCTCTCCTTTGAAGGTTTTGTGATATTTTCCAATAATACCCTGGTTTAAATATTGTTTGCAAACGCCATAGATGCAAAGAACTTGAGATGGCATTTTGATGGGAAAATAAACGATAGACAACTTCAGCACCCAGCTGATTCTCCTCAATGGAAGACAATAGATAAAAAATGTCCTAAATTTGGTTCTGAGCCCAGAAATCTTTGGCTTGGGCTATGTATGGATAGAATTAGTTCGTACGGTAATCTCAATAGAACACATAGTGTTTGGCTAGTTCTCCTTGTGATTTACAACTTGCCTCCCTCATTGTGTATGAAATGAAAGTACATCATGTTGTCTTTGATGATCTCGAGGCTAAAACAGCTGGGAAATGATATAGATGTGTACTTGGTACATTTGATTGATGATTTGAAGAAACTGTGGGAGGACGGTGTTGATGTCTTTGATGCATACAAACAAGAGATGTTTAAACTTCGCGCCATGATCTTCACCACAATAAATGACTTCCTGACGAATGAAAATTTGTCAGGCTATAGTTTTAAGGGGCATAAAGATGTCTCATATGTGAAGAAGGCACTAACTAAATGTAACTCAAGCATGAAAGGAAGACAGTCTACCTTTCTCATAGAAGGTTTCTTATACGACACCACCCTTACAGTAGGTTGAATAAGGCATTTAATGGCTCACAGAAATATGAAATAGCTCAAGTTCCTTTAACTGGAGAAGAAGTGTATCAACATTTTCAGTGGTTCATGTTACCTTGGGTAAAAATAATAAGAAGAACGCACTTGAAAGAAATACATGAAAAAAGAGATCAATCTTCTTTGATCTTCTATATTGGCGGAGTCTTGAAGTGAGACACAGTCTAAATGTCATGCATGTGGAAAAAATGTGGGTGAGAGCCTTGTTGGCACGCTTCTGCATATCAGTGGAAAGAGTAAATATGGGGTCAATGCTATATAAGACGTAGCTGAAATAGGAATAAAAGCATATCTACAACCACAATAAAGAGAGGGTAGTAAGAGAGTTTATTTATACCCAAGGCACACACATTATCCAAATATGAAATAACAAGCCTATGTGAGTGTTTTCATAGTATTAAGATGCCATAAGGGTATTCATCGAATTTTAGAAAGCTTCTATCAATTTTGAAGATAACAGGTTCAATAACAGGTATAAAGTCCCACGATTGCCACATGTTGATACAACAATTACTACCAGTGGCTATTCGATGCATTATGAAAGATGATGTAAGGGAAATTATTACTAGACTTTGTATGTTCTTCAATACTGTTTGCAGCAAAGTGATTGATCCTGCTGAGTTGGATGAATTAGAGAACAAATGTTATGTTATCCTCTCTTAGTTGGAGATGCACTTCCGTCCAGCATTTTTTGACATCATGGTCCATTTTATTGCTCATCTGGTACGTGAGCTTAGACTTTATGGCCCTGTTTATTCGAGGTAGATGTACCCCTTTGAGAGATACATGAAAATCCTTAAAGGGTATTCTAAAAATCCTTATCGACCCGAGGTATCAATTGTTGAGAGGTATGTAGATGAGGAGGCAGTTGAGTTTTGTAACTCATATCTTGCCGGGGTAAAGGTAGTTGGACTTCCTCAATCTCGGTATGACCAGGGGAGAAAAAGTAATGAAAGTCGGGGTGCCAGAATGAAGTGCATATCTCGCGAATCGGTGATACAAGCACATCTTTACATTTTGAACAATAAAGATGAAGTTCTGCCCTACTTGAATGCTCACAAGAATATGCTCAGGAACACAAACACAAGAAAGAGCGATATACAACTAGCTAATGAGCATAACATGTCTTTTACTAAATGGTTCAAGCAAGACGTCTTAAAAGATAACAATCCTTCTGAGACAATACAAAGGCTAGCTGTAGGGTCTCATTTTGAGGTTGTGTTGTGATGGATTTGACATAAATGACTACTATTTTTTGTACAAAAGCCCAAGATGATAAAAGTAAAATGCATAACAGTAGGGTGATGGTTGTAGGTGAAGCAATGCATTTTGTTAGTTCAAAAGATAAAAGGATAACATTAGCGTCCATGCCATATTATAGAGTGATTGAAGAGATTTGAGAGGTTAGTTACTTTAAGTTTAAAGTGTCAGTCTTTAAATATAAGTGGATTAATAGTAATGTTGTCCAAGTAGATGAGAAATTTAGATTTATTTCAGTCGATCTTTAGAGAGTTGGATACCTAGATGAACAATTCATCTTAACAAATTAAGCAATTCAAGTATTTTACATCACCGATCTAACAAATAAAGATCTTCCATTGTGCTCTAAGGTAAAAAGCAAAAGATTGGGGATAATAGTGACTTAGGGTTCAACCTCGACAAAACCCCTCCTTTCACAACTGCTCGACCTAGAACAACATAGTTTGATTTTGAAGGTGACGAATATGCTATTAGAGATGATCATTGTAAATGAATTTGGGTGGATACAAACTAGTAGGAAATTAGTTTATTCTTCTGTAATAAATGTCCATTTGATTACTTAATTAATTACATGATAAATATTATTGGTTATTACATTTACTTATTATTTTGTAAACGTGATGAATTTTAGTTAATATTTGTTCAATAGTCTTTTAACTTGTTTATGATTCATCATTCAACCATTTCCTTCTTGTACATATGATGTACAAAGATAGAGGTTCATTGAAAGTTTACCAATTTGGATTATTCTATAACTATTTAGATTTTGGGATTGCTGACTTCATACTTGATGTTTAGAATTAATTGATTTGTCTTGATTATACTAAATGTAAGATGGCATAAAATAAAAATTAAACAAAATCCTTGAAAAAAATAAAATCTTTCCATGACGGTTTTACAAAAGATTCCTTTCAAAAAATAAAAATATGTATATTTATCGCTATAGAAAATTAATACATTAAATGTGGTGTTTAACATAACCGCCATTATTGTATAAACATTTAATGGCGGTTGTAATAAAAAATCTTTGTTAAAGATGACATTTAACCACAGTTTTATAACTGCCATTAAATGGTATACGTACAAGAGAATTTACGCCGCTTGAAAAACTACTGTAAAATATTACTTTTAACCGTGTTAAAGGCATTTTTTTAGTAGTGGAAGAAGGCGATGGCTATTGTTAAGGTGGATGAGGTGCAGGCTGAGGGTACTGAGGTTGAGGGTTATGTTGATATTGTGGCTATGGAGGTGCCCCAGGATGAGGATAAGGCTGCTGAGATAAAGGCAATTGGTGTTGCTGATTAGGGGTTTCTTGAGATTGAGATGGTGGTTGGAAGTATGGTTCTCGCAGAGGAACAGAAGGAATTAGGTTCTGATGAAATTGATTAGGAAGTTGAACTGGAGGGGGCAAACCCTGTTGGGACAGAGGTTGAGGAGGAGCATTAGGGTGAGGGACCACAACAATAGATTGTGGAAGATTAACAGGGGAAGGAAGCTGTTGTTGCAACTGCTGAGGAGCCGATGCAGTTTGCTGTGCCGGATCTGTAGTCACACTAGTCTGAGTTTCTGATTATTGGTCCACCTTGGACACTTGAAGCTTTATCAGCTGCAGTTGAGCTTCCACCACATCTTGCTTATCCTTTAAAACTTTTACACCCATTTCAACTATACATTTTGTAGATTTTATGTTGAAGTAATGAAAAAGGAAAGTGACCCAGTAGTTACTTTACAAGTGTTTTCACGAATTTATATGTATTAGAAACAGGAGAAATAACAAATTGAGGATAAGAAATTCTCAAATCAAAAAATAAACCAAATAAACACAAGAACAGACCAATGAGAAAAAGGGCTACGAAGCTAACTGCATGAAAGAGCTGTCCAATATCTTTACATATCAGAAATGCAAATTCCCTTGAAGAAAGCCATGAGCCTAGCTCCAAAGGTTTGCAATTTAGACAATTCTACCCCACAACATTTTTTTTTGTTGCAAAATTTTTTTAGAAAGGGGCTGGGCTCATCCACAATCCAAAGGCAGGGCGAAATCTCCCTTCATCCTAGGCGATACCAATGGCGAGCAGGGCGAGCCTTCTATTACCCTCAGGCGTAAACCTAAGCACCCATGAGTTAATATGCATTCCCAAGCGCCGCGACTGGAACCACAACAAAGTGGTACTCCCCAGGGTTCGAACACGCTCCAAATGGTCGTATGTCTCACCCCTTCGCCAGTTGAACCCACGAACGATGGGTTACCCCACAACATATTTAGAGGTGAAGATATGCCCTCCAAAACATGGGCATGGGCATTGCTCCACAACTAAACAAATCAAAGAATCCATAAATCACGAACTGTCATAAAGTTTTGTTATCCTTGTTATTACCAAATATTTTAAGTGAATTTCAGTAATATTGATCCAATATACTAGGACATACTCAATGCTATAGAAAAATATGAAATTACAGAGACAAATTTCTTTTTTTTTCTTTTCTTTCTTTTTTTTCAGTGAAACGCACAAAGAGAAGTCAGAATTGTAAAGATCCATAATTCTTACTAGCATAAACTTTCCAAAAATCAATAGGATGATGTCCTTTCCATCCATCATAAGCATTCATTCTATATCAAATGCTGCTAAATCATGGTTGGAACAAGGAAGAGTGAAAGGGAGAATAATATGATAAAAAAATACCTCTCTAAGGATATTCTCGAGCTGTCTCATTTTTCCATCAGTGCTCCCATGATTGTTTCCAATAGATACCTTCAACTCCACAGAATTTTCAATATGGTTGGTTCTGCTTTCTAGTCAATATGTTGGTTCTGCCTTACATACTCCTATTAATTGGTTCTAATTTTTTTATTTCCATTCATTCTCATTTGTGTTTTCTTTTTAATCGGACGCTTAGGTGTCTCTTTTAGAAATTAAACTTAAGATTTAGAGAGATCTAACGGGGCTTTACACTGCTAAATTAACTCTATGTTGATAGTGGTGCATAATATTAATGTACAGATTTCATGAGATTCGGGCTAATCTTTCTATGGCCCAATCATTCATTATGTTGGGAATGACAATAAAACCTAGTGGGCTGGCCCAATAAAATGATGACTAAGCCCATGAGAGTGCTAGAAAACTCAACTATATTCTCTAATATTATGTTAAATAAAAAATTTGTTAAGAAAAGGCTTATAAAGAACAATAATAGATTAAGGTTAGAAAAAGTTTTTGGTGCATAGAATATGGAGGCAAAATTTTTAAAAACTTAATTTTTTATGTATTTTTTTTAATTAAAGAAACTTAGATGAGTTGTATTTTGTGGCTACAAGCTTCAAGGCAGAAATAAATAATAATAATTATTATAAAGATATTTATGTATTACCCATTAACAAAATTATTGTACAAGAATTAGGATGTATATCCACTTTGTAATGTTAATTACCTTATTATACATAAGCTAATAAGCTATTATATATAATAATATTTGTAGTTAAAAATGAACTTCTTACTTATTATACTAAAAATAATTAAAACACACACATGAAAATAAAATAAATTATTCAATAAAAAAATCATTTGTTGTTTTCGTGTACTATTCAACAAGTAAGAATGAAAATGAAAATTTAAAAAAAGAAACTGTATTACTTATTCTTACACCATATTAATAAAATTTCATATTTATCTTTTTTTTGTTTTAAAAATTAAATAGATCAACACAAATATATATGCTGCCTTGGTGGAGACTGGAGAGAGCGGCAACATAATCCTATAATTATTTTCATTTGTGTTTTCTTTTTAAATAAACACGAATGATACTTAATTGGGAATATTAATTAGTTGAGCTTTTAAATATTAGTTTAAGCATCCAACGATGAATAATACAATGTATAATAAATTACATAGAATCACGAACTCTTTATTCTTCTGATAGTTAGAATGCGTCGCAAAAAACCAAACTCAAATCCATAATATGGATTCGCATTTAAAAGTTCTTTCTGTTTCAATGGGAGAGAATCTTTAACATGATGAAGAGCAATGGAAATGAGATGATACATTGCCAACGAGAACAAAAAGAAGGTCAAATTGTTGATAGCGAAAATTTTAGATGGAAAATGAACGCAATCATCCAACAATGAATTTGAAGGAGCAAGGGAAGGAGTATCTTGAGACTATGGGGGAAAGAAGTGAGAGAAGCCCGGGTGTCATCTTCCAATTTTGGGAGCTAAACTCGCTATGGGGGCGCAAGAGATGAAACAGAAACGGATCTAAATAACGCGAGAGGGATAGAGGGAAGAAAAGAAGAAAGATAAAAGCATATTCCGCCCTCTACTCATCGCATGTTATGAAAAATAAGTTTCTTGGAAAGCTAATCCCAAAAGTTGATTTTGGGCCTTCAGATTTTAATTTGAAGTAGCCCAAGACTAATTTAAGGATGTGATTGGATTAGTTTTTTTGTTTTTAAATGTTAAAAGTTATTCTCCCGTAACTTCTTCTAAAACTAAGATTTTGGGTTCAAAATCATGATTTTCAGGGCAAGAAATAATAATGAATTATTTATGAAATATTATGCCGATAAAAGAATTATAAATAGCCAAAAACAGTTGACTTATTTTTTTATTAATATGCTAACTAAATTAAGGTTAATTAATATTATCTATAAATATGAGAAATAAGTAACAAGTATCATGAAAAAGAATGTTAGATAAAGTTCTTAACCGATTTATTTTTATAATGACTTTTTGGGTCTTCGACAATGACAAGATGCTTCTCCACTTCTTCAAAGTAGCATATGTGGGCACCTATAAACTAAACTTTCTCACACTTCCAATTAAAATAAAAGATAAAATACCAAAGTATTTTATTATTTTAAGCATCCGAAGATGAACAATACAATGAATAATAAATTACATAGAATCACGAACTCTTTATTCTTCTGATAGTTAGAATGCGTGAGTGAACCAAACTCAAATCTATAGTATGGTTCCAAACTTCAAAAGCTATATATCAGTAACCACTTAGAATTGTTTTTCAAGAACGTTGATTGTCTTCTCGTCCACTTGAAATGCTTTAGCAAGAATTTCGGCAGAGATAGGAGGATTTGATCCAAATACATTGTTGGCAATGGTGATAAGCCCTGGACTTTGGCTGCTAAACGTAGAGATGGCAACCGCATTCGTTTTACCCACATTGAGTTGGAAGTGAATGAGACCAATTGGAAACACAAACACATCTCCTTTGTTAAGTACTTTGGTAAAGAGACGGTTTTCAGGGTTAGATGTGACAAAACCAACATGAAGAGTACCCTCTAAGACTACAAGGAGCTCAGTGGCTCGAGGGTGAATGTGAGGAGGATTTAAACCTTTAGGAGCAAAGTCCAAGCGAGCCAACGATGTGCCCAAAGTATTGAGTCCTAAAATTCTAGTAACATCAACAAGAGTAACTCTTGAACCAAGTGGACCGGATGTGTCTCCTTGCTTGAGTCTAGAGAAGAAGAAATCGTTGGCATTGGCAAGTTTGGGATCCTTGCAGAATTTTCCATTCACAAACGCTGTGGAGAGAGAAAAGGAAGAGAAAATAAAAACTATGAACATTAACATGCTTAATCAGATTGGAGTTTAGCATTCAAAAGAGGAAAAGTAAAACTTAACATACCACCACCGGTGGTCTTGGTGTCGTTGATAGCAACGCAGAAGTCTTGAAGAGGGCTAGGATCAAAAGCAAAGGCACCAGAAGATGCCAGAGCCAAGAGGACAACAAGGGCTAAGTAAGCTGCTTTCATGTTTATTTTCTGTTACCTTTCAGAAACTACAACACACTTTGTTCTGTTTGTGTATATTTGCGTTTGAGGGATGAGATTGTTGCATGCTCAAAAATGCGTATTTATAAGGAAGATTCATTTATCAGGTAAAGAGCGGGAAATTAAGTTATGAGCAGAAATTAATATTTTATTTATTAAGTGGAATTGTTCTTTAACCACTGCTTGGAAATTGGAACTTTTCTTATCTTTCATGCTCTTGTTTTCTATGTTTCCTTAATATAGCATTATATTATCAAACCACAAATATACCAAACCGGCTGATCCAGTCAACTCCAAGTTTGATAAGTTATATATTATTTCTTGAACAGGTTCATGCATGCTTGCCATCGAGAGTTATTGGAAGAAATGTATGGCTTGGTTTTGTAATTAGAAGAATTAATCCATGTAAAAAAATATAACGTAAAGAATCGGTGAAATAATAAATGTTTATATTTCAAACATGTGGAAAGATAATGGGAATGCATAAGATAGGAGTCAATAGTGATGACACTAGCAGAAATAGATTTTGTCAACGTTTCTTTATTAAAATATAAACGTTTTTAGAGTGCTGCTTTTTTTTTAACTGCTAATTAAAAAAGAAAAGATGATAGCGCTATCAAAGTGCTGCTGTTATTGGACAAAGACAACGCTGTCAAAGGTCTAAAAGCGTATTTATGGGACTTAGTTTAATTTGTTGATCGAATGAATTACGTATGTACTTACGCTTGTCTATAGATTATGGAGTATGAATTTGTCTCTCTTCTTGTTTGATATGCTATTGTCTCTCAAACGTAAAATATGTGTGTTTCTGTTTGTGTGTATATATGATGACTTGGTATTTAAACAAGTACAGCCTTCAGTAAGGAAAATAACTTGAAGCATTCCAAACTGATCAATATTAATAAAAGCATATTTAAGAGAAAGACCCTTTTCTATTCACACATTTCCGTCAAATCCACTTTTTTTAAAGGAAATGTAATTCTAAATCCACCTTTTTTGCCTAATTCACTTAAAAATAAAATAACATATCACCCCTGGAAGCTAATGAAAATATATACTCGAACCCACGTATACAAGTACGTACTTTTGTAACAAAAACAAAATAATTGTACTTTTATTTAGATTTTTTTCCACATAATTTACATTTCATGCAATCCAGTTGTTTCAACAGTATTTCTGGAGAAAAGAACAAGAAATGCTGACTTGACAACAAAATGATATGTTCTCTCTTGTCCCTCCCTTTTTTCTAGTTGGCGAACAGTATAATCAGCAACGATATATTGTTTGTAGCACACGAAGTTTAAACGTTAAATTTCATTCTATCAAATATATATATATATATTCAACAATATCAGAACTGATGAGGTGTTTGATAACAAATTATTTGTTCTCCTTTAGTTTTCATAAATCAGAACTAATTTTCTGTTATAGTAGAGTTACTTGGTACGTAGAAGTTAAAAGTGGAAGATCTTCCGAAATATTGTATGTATATGATTTGCAGAGATTGAAAGAACTTTAACCCTTATTGCTAATGGCTTGTTTGCCGCTGTGTTCATTGATGATATTGTCAATTTCAACATACATGTAAAGGCATAATTGACTTAATGCACGCATATATGGCTTATTTTATTCTAATGTGAAAAATAAGATACAAAGATCCATACATTATTGTAACAGGCACGCAGACCCAGAAACAAATTAGTACAAACCAATAAAATATTAATATATCAAATATATCAATTATTTTTCTATCTATAGCTGTTTTTGAATAGCATTAATTATGCTCTTATCCACTTGAAAAGCCTTGGTCAGAACCTCAGATATGACATGAATACGGCATTTGCAACAGTGATGACTTGAATATGACTTGATCGCACGAAGCAGGTGAAGACTTGGTAAGTTTTAAGGGATATAGTTAATATTTTATTTGTGGAGCGAATTGTTCTTAATTCAAACCATTACATAGAACTTGGTCTTATCTTGTGCTCCCTTTTTTAGTTCCCATTATCATATATGGCCCACTGCGTCAAACTTAATGCACCTAATTAATATCGCTGATCTAGTCCATTATTGGGTGTATTATAACAAGTAAGATTTAGCAATAGATTGATCATTCAAATACGAACTTGTCTCTCCACGTTTGGTAATTAGTTACTCCTTCCTGTCTTAATTATAAGAGCTAGTTAACTTTTTTGAATTGATATAGAAAGCTAAATAAATCAGTTAGCTATGATCAAATCCAACCCCTCAAGATGAATTCATATTATATACTTTTCAGTATACCGAAATTAGTCAATTAGCCCTTATATTAATTACAATTAACTGATTTATTTAATTGTTTAGATCTATCTAAAAAAGTCAATCAGCTCTTATAATTAGGAAGAAAGCAATCCTTTATTTACTTAATAGCAACCTATGAATTGGTTATAGCTTTGACCAGAAATATTTCAAATTTAATATTACTGTAACCTATTTAGAACAAATCCAAGAGGAAGACATACTATTTTATATTTTTATTTAATCAGTATCATAGATATTTCGCTGGATGCTACTGAAAACTGATCTTCTCCCAATCTTAAGATATGAAATTAATTTATTAAAAGTAAATTATTAATATGGTAATTAATTTTGTATGATTTTTCTAATCAAATGGGATTAATTTATGATAATCCAAAGACGTGAGTTTTCAATAATTAGGCATGCATTTGAAAGTACATCTCTTTTTAATCACATAATATTGATTTTGAAATTGCTTTAGTTCTGTAAGTGTGATCTGGCTAGGGTCAAAGTATTCGAGTATTAACCATGAAAACACAAAGCTGAAGATCTACACAGAAAGTAGAAACATAGATATAAAAATGGAGATCGAACTGTTAATTCCATATATACATGAACAGTTTTGGCCAAAAAAGAAACAACTTCAATACCATGTAAGTAACATCGATCTTAATCATACACTGTTACTATCAATTTGATATGCATTAATGTTGAAATTAAATTATAATTAATTACCCTAAAGTAAGATTAGAATTTTTTTAATAAATCGTATATTTTATTATCAGTGGAATTTACCCAAAGTGGACATTTTATGCCTCGAAAAGGAAATAAGATGTGATCTCATTTACTGTTCATGTATATATCTTCGGTTTTCATAAATTTGAACTAGGTTTCTGTTGAAAACCAGAGTTGCTTGGTGGTGCAAGTATAAAATGCTAGATCTCCCTGGGAAATGTGAAGTCACAACTTAATGTGCGTATGTATCACTTATTTTATTCGAACATATAAAAATTAAGATACAAAGACCCGTATATTATTATGAGGCAAATATTACAAACTCAAATCAATGATATTAATTTTCTATCTATAAATATTTCTGAATAGCATCAATTATCTTCTTGTCCACCTGAAAAGCCTTGGTGAGAACTTCATCAGAAATTGGAGGGTTTGATTTGAACACTGCATTTGCAATGGTGATGACTCCTGGATTCTGGCTGCTCAAACCAGCAATGGCAACAGCATCTGTCTTACCCACGTTGAGTTGGAAGTGAATGAGACCAATTGGGAACACAAACACATCTCCCTTGTAGAGTACTTTAGTAAATAGGCGATTCTCTGGGTTGGATGTGACGAAACCAACTAGAAGAGTACCCTCCAAAACTGTAAGAATTTCAGTGCCTCGAGGATGAGTGTGTGGAGGGTTCAAGCCTCTAGGGGCATAATCCACGCGGGCCAATGATATACCCATAGTATTGAGTCCTGGTATTTCATTTATAGCAACCGGAGTCACTGCTGAGCCGAGTGGACCAGATGTGTCTCCTTGTTTCAGTCCGCCATAGAAGAAATCATCGGCATTAGCAAGTTTGGGGTCCTTGCAGAACTTTCCATTCACAAAAACTGCAAATAAACAAAGGAAAGATGTTGATGCGCATGCATGTCATAACCAAAATGAAATTAGATGGGAGAGAAGAGAAAGCTGAGAATAATACGTACCACCACCAGTCTTGGTTTCGTTTATAGCGATGCAGAAATCTTGAAGTGGGCTAGGGTCAAAGGCAAAGACACCAGAAGATGCCAGAGCCAAGAGGGCAATAAGGGAAAACTGAGCAGCTTTCATGTTTTCTCTCCTGATATGGCAACTCTTGCTTGTTTGTGTATAATTTGCTACTTGTGAGGGATGAGTTCGTTGCATGGTAACGAAGTGTATTTATAAGTAGGAGACGTTGATCTGGTCTATTTTTTTTATCTAAACGAAGATGAAGACGACCTGGTTTGTTTTAATTTTTTTTTAAACGACAATGAATATTTTATTTATGAAATATCTTTACCAAGCACTTGAAAATAGTTGGAATTTTTCACGTTGCTTTCTTAATTCCTTCTCGAGAACAAATTGCGCCATTTGTCAAAGCATGGATAGCCATATACGGAATGAATAATAACCTAGGGAAGGTTTGACTACCGATTAAATTTGAATATGTCTCTCTTTCCATTATTTTATTTAATCAAGGGGCCAAAAGTCCCACATACTTTATTAATCTTATAAAATGAGAATGCGGCTGTATTCGGTATGAATTGGCAAATGGAATTAATAAGAAGAGTTCCAAATGTTCATGCCGTAACCAAGAAATATTCTCAAGAGAAAAGGCCATTTCATATTCACATCTTTATCTGCTAAGTACCTCAATCACTCACTCACACAATGAACTAGTATACGCTTTGTGCTAATGAATTTTTAAGTTGTTCTAACGAGTTGTTTGGTGCACAAAATTAGTAAATATTAAAGTAATAAATAAATATATGAATAAAATTATCCTTATAACTGTCATATAAAAAGTTATCCTTGTAAATTTATTTTAGGAAACATCAATACTAACATACTATCAATTTAGATTCAAACTAAATCAGTTGTCAAATGAGGGGGAAATACTCACTGTGTGAAGTTTTAATCCCTTCAATTATTAAGAAGGATTATTTTCTTAACTATATCATTTATTTAATTAAAAACCAACGATATCACATAGAATAAGAAGTGGGTTAGTTTCAGTTATTTTGGTTTTTCTTTCGCATTGGCACCCAGACTTATCTGAGTTGCCATTTGTCGTTAGTGCTCAAATTATTTACTAAATTTATATCTATGTAGTATAGAGATCAACTTAGGTCATATTATTTATATTGAGTCCATACGAGGTTTAACTCTAAATTAGACTAAGTGTGAGAATGAGGAGTAGTAGAAGAGAATTTAATTAATAATATTTAGAAAGTAAAAGGAGATAATAACAAAAATAAAATAAATCCAATAATATAGAAGAATATCACCAATAAGACGAGCGCTCTCAAGGATTAATGCGTGGCTATCATCGTTCAATAATATATAAGAGTTATAACAATTATATATGCTAAGTCCCTATATATCATACAAAATCTTAGACAACCGCCATGATCATAATCAAACAATCCACAATTATACCTAGATCTAGCATATAATTATATCAAGAATGATTAGAGAAGATCCACGCTTATCATGTGATAAATTAAACAATAAATGATTTGTTCCTCTAACATGGATATTCAATCGAAAAATCTATAATTAAACATGTGAACCCAACATGAATAATTATAAGAGAAAATCATAGATATTAAATAAAGAATATAAAATCATAAATTAAAATAATAAATCATAAGTGTTTGATTGCACAAGTGTCTCAACCGAAACCTTAGATCCAATATATACAAATCTCAAAATCTAAACCAAGGAAATCATAAACTTGCATAAAGAAAAAAGATCAACTCATAAAATTGTTCAATTCCTACTTTAAAGCAAAGAAAATTAAGCCACTATATCTCTCCTCAAGAACTTAAAAAGAAAAGGATGACAGTGTGGAAAAGATGAAGAGGATGATTGTGATGGTGGTGATTAGTGTGTTGAATGGAGAAACCTTGGGGTCCTTTATATAGCTTTTAGGAGTGAGTCTTGTTGATGTGGATCTCTTCACTGATTGACTATCCAAAAGATAATAATTATCTTCAGTATCCTTCCAAACTGTCATCTTTTCCAATTTCTCCAGAGATAATATTTTTTAACTCAATTATCCTATAAATAATTCAAATAAAAAGTAATAGGATAAAATAGATAAGACAATTAATTAAATTTAAATGTTAGATATTGATAAATTATCTTTAAATTAATTCAAATAAAATATAATATAACATAATACTAATATAATATAATATAATATAATATTATAATAAAGGAATGAATTAATATAATAAAATATAATCAATACAAAAAAAAAGAGCTTTAGCGACAACTTATCAACGGTGACAAAAAAATTTAGCCGCTGAAAGTCTTACTTTCAGCCGCGGCAATGAAGTCATTGCTAAAATTCTTGAGTTTCTGCGGGGACAAAAAGGTAGCCGCTGAACTTTCAGCAGCGACATTAGCTTGTTACCACTGAAAGTAAGACTTTTTGCGGCGACACTAATTGTCACTGCAGAAGGTCAATATTTTCTGCGATGACTCTGGTTGTCTCTACAGAAGTTCAATAGTTTCTACGACGATATGTGGTGTCACCGTAGAAAGTTAATAGTTTATGTGGTGACTATTTTTTGTCGAAGCTTAAGGTCAATATTTTATGCAGTAACTTTGCTTGTTATCGTAGAAGGTCAATAGTTTCTGAAGATAGGCTTCAGCGATGACTTTTCTCACTTCCAGCGGTGACAAATGTCACACTGAAAGTCTTCTTCATGCAATTTTGTTTTTGTAATTTGGAGGTTTTTAAACAACTATCTAATATATAGAATAAAATTATTGAATAATATCACTTTTAAAGAATAAATAAAGGAATATCACATGTTGTTATTGTAATAAGAATAGATTATATAGATAATAATGTGGTGTGTGTGAAAGAAGGATATGAAGTAGGGGTGTGTGTATAAGAAAGATATTATAATTGTGTGTCAATGAGTGTGAGAGTTAGTATGTGTGTGTTAGAGACAATGTGGGGAAGGAGATAGAGAGAAGGAGATGTATTTGTGAGAGAGATAGAGTGAGAGATAGGGAGAAAGAAGGGAAAGTGAAAGACATATATGTAGTGTGTGTGTGTGTGTGTGTGTGTTAGAGGGTGGAGGAGAATTGTAATTAAGCATGAGATAGAGAAAAAGAAGAAAAAGTGAAATACATACATATATATACATACATGCATGCATGCATACATGTGTGTGAGGGAGATAGAGGGAGATAGAGTGAGAGAAATAATATAAATTAAATGTATGAGAGATATAATACATTTTAAAAATAGATTTATGACGAGTATTTGTATACTTTATTTAAAAGATAAAATATATTGTTACGATATAAGAGGTGAGACAAATAATATAATAGGAGATAAAATAATTAATTTAAATATATGATGAAGATTATTAAATCTTATGTTGATATTCACTAGTGGAAAATAGGCTTTTTAAAGCCCTATTTTTAAACTGGTCACTGCGGAGACAGTTTAAAAAATATGACCGGTGGCATTTTTATAAATAAGATAAAATATTTACACCGGTCATAAAATATGACCGCTGTAAAAAGTCATGACCGGTGGCATTTTTGTAAATAAGATGAAATATTTACACCGGTCGTAAAATATGACCTCTATAAAAAGTAATGACCTGTGGTATTTTTGTAAATATGATAAAATATTTACACCGATTGTAAAACATGACCGGTGTAAAAAGTAATGATCGGTGGCATTTTTGTAAATAAGATAAAATATTTAAAAATGAGGCTTTAAAAAGCATATTTTTAAACCATTCTTATCTACAGCTGATAGAATTACATCCGGTATAGAATGTCTTTGCTATTAAAAATCTAACAAAAAGCATTAATTTTTTACGATTCCCTATCTTCACAAATCATATCGTCTTCCATAGAGAAAACTAGACAAGGGAGAACACATAGTAACAGGAAGCTCCACCTTCGTAACACACCGTCTAAAGCTAGCCGAAGAAGAAGACCTAGATATGCGATGACCCATACCTGTGCTCGTCGTTCTCTATTGTTGAAGTCAGTCGTTGTAGCCTCTAAAACTCGCCAAAGAAGAAGACCCAGATCTGTGATGGTGGGTGTCTATTTTTTTGTTTTTTTCTTTCTCGATTTTGTTTAAATATATTTCTGTTCACTTTTAACTTGGTAAGTCGGAGGAATTGTGACGATGTTTCTGTGATATCTTTAATTAGGTAACGGCGTTTCTAGATTTTTGTTTTTGTATATATATTTGGGTTTTTGTCTCATTCATTTCTGGGTTTTGTTTAAATATATTTTTGTTTGCTTTTGAGCAGGTAACCAAAAGCAATTGTGACGATGTTTTTGTGATATCTTCAATTAGGTGATGACGTTTATGGGTTTTCATTTCTGCGCATATATCTAAGTTTTTATTTCTTTCATTTCTGGGTTCTCTGGCTTTTTCTTTCTTCCTCTTTTTTGTTCTCTACTTGCATTTTACAGGTACCTATTCTTCTTCATCACTCTCCTTCTCCTTCAGATTTGTGACGAAGAAGGAAATAATTTCGGACCTAGAGTTTTTTATTCTGATTTTTTTTATTTTGACATTACTTTTTAAACCGGTTGTATGGAATAACCGATTTAAAAAAGATGATTGTTTACACCGGTCATATACAACCGGTGTAGAATATTAAACTTTTTACACGGGCTGTTTCTACACCGGATCAAAGTCCGGTGTCGAAGTCTATTTTCAACCGATTTAGAAAGCTTTTTTTCCAGCCGTGATTTATTTATTTTTATTTTAATTATAGTTATTTAAAATCCATTATATCATATACATTGCTTTCATATTTTTTTTATATTTTTATGTCAACTAATTTTCAATTGTGATTTTAGTTCAGCTAGGGCTATATGTTGGCAATGACCTTTGGATACAGGTTCGAATCTAGATTGCTGAACACTGGAGTCTTGAAAGAAATATATGGAAAAGAGATCAATCTTCTTTGATCTTCCATATTGGCGGAGTCTTGAAGTGAGACACAATCTAAATGTCATGCATGTGGAAAAAACGTGTGTGAGAGCCTTATTGGCACGCTTCTGCATATCAGTAGAAAGAGTAAAAACGAGGTCAATGCTATTGACAAACGCATATTTTTATATATTTATTCATATCACTTTAGTGGGCTTTCGCAATTATTTTGGGCCTTAATTATATTATTTGTGCATCAATTGAATTATTGAACTTTATAATGAATTAGTGTTTAATAGGGGCATAATTGTCATATTTTTGTTATTTCTCCCAAACAATTATTTTTGGAATAAAAGGTATTACATTATTATGATTTTATATTTCAGGAACTTAGGAGAAATCAGAATTTACAAATGACAACAAAGGACCACTAATTCAGAAATTACATTAAAGGACCCATTGGGCCAAACCTTGCGGTTTAGCCCATTAGGTCACAAACAAGCCATGCAGAACCACGAAAAGCACACCTTCAACTCCTTCCCTTCCATTCACGGCCGCGACTCCACTCAACCCTCCTCTATCCATCTCTATCAGCTTCCACACTCAACTTCTGGCGGCACTACTACATCTCCAGCATAAACCTCGCTGTCGTCACTCCATTCCATCATCATCACATACCTCCATCTCACTGTTCTGGCAGCGGCTAAACCACATCTCACACAGAACCACCACATGCAACCCGTCTGTCATCACAGTCCTCCTCTCCATCATCCACCCGTTAACCACTTTTCCTAAACCTCTATTCTGTCCAAGCCCAGCACGTGCAGTGACGACAACACAGCAGTAAACAGAGCAACGACTTACGGCAGCACAGAACAACAACGTAAGCGGCAGTAGCGAAGGTACATACCAGTAAGTGAGCGCACGACAGCACTGACCATGGGTGTCCGTAAAAGCTTGATGGTGGCATTTACTTCTATGGCAAACCGTGGCTAGTTCATCCAAATCCTCCTATTCAATGGCAAGGGCATGAGCCAAGAATCTCAAAAGGGAGTTTAAGTTACTCTAATCTTCATCCATTAATTATTTTGTGATTCCTAGGTCTTAGGATAATTTTATAATTATTGGGAATGCTTATAATGATTTATATTTATTGAGGATTACTGTAACTGGATTATTGTTTGGCAATTGATATTGTTCTTTAATTAACTTTAATTTTATTTACTTTGATCTGGGTCAGACATGGTATTGAAATTATTGTGAATATTTTGTCATAATTCAAGGTGGCTTGAATTATTGGATCATTATATCTCTTGCTGGCTTTAATCCTATTTCTATGAATTATTGAGTTATAATTTAGCATTGGATTTTAACATCTTTAATCCTAGTTTATTATTCTGGTGGCAGTTAATAAACTAGGATTTTGGAAAATATTTTGTGACAATTTGAGGTGGCTCGGTTGTTGGATTAAAAGTTTAATTATAATTCTTAATTCATTGTTTAAAACTTCCATATCTGTTGAAGCTATGATTGCCTGCGTTATTGAATTGGAGGATTGATTTCATTATTATTAATCTCTTTCTCTTTCATTCCATTCACTTGTTATCATTCATTAACATTTTCTTTAAATTACAAATACCAAAAATATTTTATTTAACTTTATTTTCAATTCATTGCATTTAGTTGTTAGTCAATCTAAACAAATCCCATTTTCTAGCTTAAGTTGCATTGTATTTAGTTACTTACGAATTTAATTTTATTTTTGGCTCCTTAGAGAGAACGACCCGAGGTTGCACTATACGTAATCCTTAGTTTAAATTTTTAAAGTAACCCTAAGGAGAAATCGGACTAAAAGGTTATTTCAAGTGGTGCCGTTGCCGGGGAGCTAAAATATTGGTTCTCTAGTAACTAAGTGTTAAGTAACTTTGAGTAAATTAGTTCTTAGTTAGTTTGCATAACATTTGCAATTTTTTTTCTTTTCATTTGCATTTTTTTTATTATTTTATTTTTAAAAAAACAACAAAAATATTAGGATCATTTTATTTGGTTTATTTTTTTTTCTTTCTTCCTATTTATTTGATTTATCTTTTATTTTTAGTTTTTTTTTTATTTTATTTTTTGACTGCTATTGTTTATGCCTAGGAGTGATAGGGCTTTTACCTTTGATTCCCTTAAATCTTGAAATTGAAAGGTCTGTGAAAAAAGGTTAGAAGAGAGAGGAGAATAGAGGGTACAAGTCAAATTATTGCTGAGGAAGGGCATTTTTCTCAAGAGTCAAGTCTGTCATCTAGTGAACAAGAGTCTAGTGAGAGAGCTACCTCTAGTGAACACGTGTTTGTTAGTGAATTTGAATTAGAACAAACCATGGATGGTGCTAATGGTAATAATGGTTACAATGGGCTTAATGGGAATAATAGACATGGTGAGAACAACTTAGAAAATAATGGTGAGAATGATAGAAGCATGAGGGAGATTAATAATTCTAATATTGATTATGATCCTTATAGCTTTTATACTGATGATGTAAACTTTGAAATTAAAGGAGCATTAATTTCTTCCTTACCTAGATTCCATGGTTTTGCAGGTGATAATCCACACAGGCATTTGAAGACTCTGCATATGGTGTGCTCTTCCATGAAACCACCAACGGCTAATCTTCAAGGTGTATTGAGGAGAGCATTTCATTTTACTTTAGAAGGCAAGGCCAAGAAGTGGCTTTACACACTGCCTCAACATTTTACCACGTTGACTTGGGATCAGTTGAAAAGAGCATTCTTAGATGAATATTTCCCTGCCTCTAAAACTTCAAGGCTAAAGAAGGAGATAACTAGTGTTGTACAACGGGATAATGAATCCATGCACGAGTATTGGACCAGATTCATCACACTTCTAGCTCAGTGTCCACATCATAATATTTCAAAGAATGATCTGGTCAACTCTTTCTATGAAGGGCTACTTCCACATCATAAGCCCTCAATTCATGCCGCTGCAAATGGTTCTCTCAGAGAATTGAGTCCTAATGCTGCATGGGACCTGCTTCAAAAAATGGCTACTAATGACCCTCAATCTGGAGACACAAGAAAAGTGTATAATATCTCTTCGGTTTCTTCCCAGGATATTCTTGCTGAAATTGCTGCCTTGGGAAATCGAATGGAGAAAAGACTCATTATTTTGGAGAATAATGTAAATGCCAAGCAGGTTAATTTAATGGGTCACTCTCAAGCTATAGTCACTGGTTATGAGTTTTGTGGGTCAATGATGCACGCCTCTAATACTTGTTCTTGATATGAAGGGTTTTTTTGCCCTGTATCAAAATAGGAATGGTCAGTATCAAAAGAGGGATCCCTACTCTAACACTTACAATCCAGGGTGGAGAGATCACCCTAATTTTAAATGGGATGGAAATCAAGGCAACCCTCAGGGGAATTTCTCAAATCAAATGGTGTCTAGTCAAGGGGCATCATCTTCTTTTTCTGGAGGTAATGAACTTGGTTTGATTGTGAAAGGTATTACTGAACTTAACTCAAAGCTTGACAATCAGAAGTCACAAACTAAGGCTAAGTTACATGCTATGGAGAATAAGGTGGACTCATGTCTACAAAATGTGTTCTCTAAATTGGAGCAAATGGAGACTAAGCATGAAAATTTGAATGCTTTTGTTACTCAATTCTCCAACAACTTGAGTGAACAATAAGCAAGGAGTAGTGGTTCTATGCCCTCCAACACAGTGATAAATCCTAAATCTTTGAATGCAATCACACTGAGAAGTGTTAAGAAAATTTGTGCTAAGAATGTGCAATTCAAAGAACATGAAGAGGATGAAGAGCCAGTTGATGAGGAAATAGAAGTTGAGTCTCCTCCTGCCCAAGCTACTCAAGAAACTTCCCAAGCTGAGAAAGAAGCTTCTATCCAATCTGAAAGCCTACAAGAAAAGAAGCTCTTGGAGAAGTGTTAGAAACAACCAGTGGTGCAAAATGAGGAAGAGGCAACAACTATCATAAAGGGACCTGTGGAGAAAGGATCACCTTCCGACTCCAAGGGTGATGAGGTAAATATTCGTGACTTGCCTTTTCCAAATTCTTACTTGGTTAGTAAAAAGATTGGTGAAAAGAAAGATAATGATGAATTGCTTGAAATGTTTAGCAAACTTGAGGTTAATGTGCCACTACTTGATTTGATTAAAAAGATGCCTAAGTGTGCTAAATTCTTGAAAGTCCTATGTACAAACAAGAGAAAGTATAGGCATAGTGAGAGAATCCAACTAGGGTTGAGTGTTAGTGCCTTATTTAAGCCACAGTTGCCTATCCAATGTAAAGACCCAGGTTCTTACACTATCCCTTGCACCATAGGTAGAACTACAATTTCTCATGCCCTACTTGACTTAGGTGCAACAATTAATGTCATGCCTACCTCTGTTTATAAGACCTTGGGTATTAAAGCTTTGAAAGACACTAGTGCAGTGCTTGGCCTAGCTGATAGGACGATGAGATACCCCAAAGGCATACTTGAGGATATTCTCATGCAAGTCAAAGGTCTTATTTTTCAAGCTGACTTTTATGTCCTTGATATGACTAATGACCTTCCCACTGAGAGTACTTTGATTCTAGGTAGACAATTCCTTCTAACCACTGAGACTATAATTAACATGAAAAAAGCTCTTATCACTATGGGGATTGGGGATCAAGAAGTTCAATTTAATCTTTCAGAAGCTATGAATCATGGTTATGAAGATTGTTCTTATTTAGGTATTAGTTCGATTGAATGTCATGATAATAATCTGGACCACTTACATGAGACTGATATGCATGAACCTCACTGGGGTGACATAGTTGTGAAGCATGATGATATTTTTACTTGTCTATCTCCCTTCCATCCTTCTCACTTCTGTGCATGTGAGGGTGGTGTATCATGTGTCTATTGTTTAGAGATAGACAATTGGCTTTCTACTACTCATAATTTTGATACATCATCTTGCTTTGATTATGATATTCCTAATTATTCGACACTTGATAGCCTTAAGGAAGGTGTTTTTCTTGATTCTGCAGGACCTAATGATAAAAGGGTTGATTCACAAGCTACGAATATAGTTTCACCATTGAGTGGCGCTGGAACATTAGAAGAGGATAATTCTGCTGCCGCTTTAGTCCTTTCTAATCCCACTCTCACTTCTAATTTACTTTCTTCTTCTATTGATCAGACTGACTCTAACTCTCCTATTTCTAGGTCATCTGATGGAGTCACTGAGTTGGGAAGTGGAGGAAATATACACCACACTGAGCTTACATCTCCTTCCCCAAGCCATATGGACACACCACTCACACTAAATGCACTTGATATACCGAGACTGGTTCCTTCTATTGTGTAACCCCCTGATTTAGAATTGAAACCCCTTCCTTCTAACTTGAAATATGTCTTTCTTGCTAATGATTGTAAATTGTCTGTTATTATTTCCATTTCTCTGAGTAGTTCTGAAGAAGAGAGATTAGTTTCTGTGTTGAAAAGAAATAAAAGGGCTATAGGTTGGTCTTTAGGGGATATACCAGGGATCGATCCCTTAGTTTGTACGCACAAGATCCTTTTAACTGAAAGGTCAAAGCCAGTTAAGCAGCCATCAAGGAGGTCAAATCCTCGTATTCATGATGTGATTAAAAAGGAGGTATCTAAATTATTGAGTGCTGGAATCATATATGCTATCTCAGATAGCGAGTGGGTAAGCCCGGTACATGTAGTACCAAAGAAGAGTGGCATCACAGTAGTGAGAAATAAGAGTAATGAACTATTCCAACAAGAGTTCAAAATTCTTGGAGAATGTGTATAGACTATAGGAAGTTGAATGAAGCGACTAGGAAGGATCATTTTCCATTACCTTTCATTGATCAAATGTTGGAAAGAATATCTGGTAAATCTCACTATTATTTCTTGGATGGCTTTTCAGGTTATTTTTAGGTACTGATTGCACCTGCAGATCAAGACAAGACTACTTTTACATGTCCCTTTGGCACCTACGCATATCGAAGGATGCCATTTGGGTTGTGTAATGCTCCAGGCACCTTTCAAAGGTGTATAATGGCGATTTTCAGTGATTTATTAGAGCGTAATATGGAGGTTTTCATGGATAACTTCACCGTTTATGGTGATAGCTTTGATGATTGTTTGCTTAGTCTTGAACATGTTCTTGATAGATGTATTGAGAAAAGTTGATTTTGAATTATGAAAAATGTCATTTCATGGTGGATAGTGGCATAGTGTTAGGTCACCGTATCTCCCAAAAGGGGATTGAGGTTGATAGAGCCAAGATTGAAATCATTTCTTCACTTCCCTATCCTACTTGTCTTAAAGATTTGAGGTCTTTCTTAGGGCATGAGGGGTTTTATCGACGCTTTGTACAAGATTTCAGTACAATTGCATTACCTCTTTCTACTCTGTTGAAAAAAGATGTTGATTTTCACTTTGATAGTAAATGTAAACATGCTTTTGACTCTTTGAAATCCTTACTTGTTTCACCTCCTATTCTCACTGCACCCAACTGGGATTTACCTTTTGAATTATCTTGTGATGCTTCTAACTTTGCAGTGGGTGCTATGCTTGGTCAGATGGAGGATAAGCGATATAGCGTGATAGCATATGCCTCCAAGACACTTGACTCTACTCAAGTGAATTATGCCACCACCGAGAAGGAACTTTTTACTATAATATTTGCTTTAGATAAGTTTAGACAGTATCTGATAAACTCTCGAGTGGTTATTTTTACAGATCATGCAGCTGTGCGGTACTTGTTCAAGAAGCCCCAGTCTAAACCAAGATTGCTGAGATGGGCATTGCTATTGCAGGAATTTGACATTGAAATTAGAGACAGAGCTGGAGCAGAGAATCATGTGGCTAACCACCTTAGTCAGTTACCTGAAGGAACTGAGGGAATTGACTCCTCTGAGCTTACTGTTAATTTCTTTCCTGATTCTGCACTTTTTACCTTAGCTGTTCAGGAGCCTTGGTACTCTAACATTGTTAATTATATTGTCACTAATCTTGTACCTCCTTCTATGTCTACGTTTCAGGTTGATAAGCTGAAAAGGGAAGCAAGATACTATATCTGGGACGCTCCAATTCTTTGGAAGCAATGCAATGACCAAATCATCAGACGATGTGTTCCTAATAATAAGATCCACTCTATCCTTACCTTTGCACATTCTTTATCTTGTGGGGGGCATTTTAGTGCTAATAGGACTGCTAGGAAGGTTTTAGAATGTGGATTTTACTGGCATACTTTATTTAAAGATGCTTATATTTTCTGTAAGTCTTGTGATAAATGCCATAGGTTTGGGAGTCTAGGTAGAAAGCATGAAATGCCTTTAAGACCTATGCATTTTTGTGAAATTTTTTATGTCTGGGGCATGGATTTTATGGGTCCCTTTTCTCCATTATTTAGGTTTTCATATATATTACTTGCAGTAGACTATGTCTCTAGGTGGGTAGAGGCAGTGCCAACTAGGAAAGATGATGCTTCCACTATTGCCAAATTCTTATGTTATCATATCTTTTGTAGGTATGGCATTCCAAGAGCAATCATCAGTGACTAAGGAACACATTTCTGTAATAGGACCATCAAGTCTCTACTTGCTAAACATGGAGTTAATCACAAGCTAGCTACTCCTTACCACCCTCAGACAAATGGTTTGGCTGAAGTATCCAATCGAGAAGTAAAGCAGATACTAGAAAAGATTGTGAAACCATCTCGTAAAGATTGGAGTGAAAGGCTTGAGGAAGGGTTGTGGGCTTATAGGACTGCCTACAAGACCCCGATAGGCATATCTCCTTTCAGGTTGATCTATGGTAAGGCTTGCCATCTACCTATGGAGATTGAGCACAAATCTTATTGGGCAATCAAGGCATGTGATGCAGACCTTGAATCTTCACTTGAAAACCGAATGATGCAACTCCAAGAGCTTGAAGAGATGAGACTTGAGTCCTATGATAATGCCAGAATCTATAAGGATAAGCTGAAAATGATTCATGACAAACAGATTATGAGGAAACAGTTCCATGAAGGTGACAAGGTTCTAAAGTTCAAGGCCCGGTTGAAGTTGATGCCCGGGAAGTTTGTCACTAAGTGGGAAGGCCCTTTTAGAGTTACCAAGGTGCATTCTTTTGGTACGGTAGAGCTGGTGGATGAAGCAACAGGTCAGGTTTCACAAGCCAATGGTCATCTGCTTAAGCACTACCATGAGAATCAGAGATCTCCCTAATTGCACAGTCGTTCCTTTCCACCTTTCTCCTTTTCTTTCTTTTACATTGCTGGTGACATTTGTTTGCTAAGATAGTTAGGAGTAAGTGTGGGGGAGGAACCATCACAGTAGTTTTAGATTTATTTGCTTTATGTCTTTTAACAATTTCTTAGAATAGGTTGCATTTTAAAGAATTATTAGTTTTAGGTTAGTTTTTCTTTGAATAAATCTCCCTTTTAGCTCATAACTTTTGAACTATCTCCCTTTGATATATGCTTTAGTGATGCATTGAGGACAACTCATAGTTTAAGTGTGGGGGAGGGATTGCTTTTTTGCTTTGCCACTGTTTGAATCATCATAATATGAAAAATTCAAAAATTTTGAACCTTTTAAGTCTAAATTGTTTGGATTTTTCACTGCTATATGAGCAAATTGCTGCTGTGATTCCCACTTTCTACTTGACTTTTATAATCCTTGGGCTTTATTTTTAAATCCTTTTTGCTTTATGCATGTGAATATTGACATGTCTAGGTAAGAACACATTTTAATTTGAAAATTTTTTACTCTTAGTTGATTAGCATAGTGGAGTGTCTTTGGTGCAGTGTTATTAACCTTGTTTCATAGCTTGATCTTAGGGAGGAAACATCTTAGAGAAAGCCTTGATGGAAGGATTTTGAGACTTACTTTTCTTTCTTATCTTGTGTGATTTCCACTTAGCTTTGGTTAACCTCTAGAACTTGTTTAGATTTTTTTTCAAAATTGCATTAATACCTAGATTTGTAAGCATGATAGGGGCATTCATTTCTAAACCCTTTTACCCAAACACAAGCCATATCAATTTACCTTTGTTCACCCCTTTGAGCCCATCACTTTCATTTCATTCCATTAATTTTGAACAGGTGTTTTGCATGAGTTACATTATGTTCTTCATGATTAATTATGCACTATTGATGTTGCTATCTTTATCTTTTTGGACTAGGATTGCCAAAAAAAAAGAAAAAGAAAAAAAAAGGGAGAAAAGAAAAAGAAAAGACAAGAAAGAGAAAAAAATGTGTAGAAAAAGCCAAAAAAAAAAGAAGTTTGAAAAAAAAGGAGAAAAAAGAAAAGAAAAGAAAAATTGGCAACAATAAATAAAGTTTGAAATAAGGCATCATTTGGTAGTTGAAGATTAAAGATTGGTGTTCGTTTGATAGTCGTATTTTATTTTACTTTGAGTTATTTCTTAATACTCATGCATTAAACTTGTTCTATATTTCATTCCATCCATTCATTAGCCTTTCACCAACATTACAACCCAATAAAGTCCCCTTGATCATAAATCTAAGGTATGTTAGTAGTGGCGATAGTAGAATCTTTACAAGCCTATGGTAGGTACTAATCTAGGTGGATTGAGTGAATATTTCCTATATTTGAGAGTTGAGTGAGACACTTATACCTATGAGAGCTCTATTATATTCCCCTTCCTCTATCTTGTTATTTCTCTTGTGTTAATTTCTTTGCACTGAAGCATTCCATGACTGTTGATTGATTAGGGATAAAGGTTACTTGAGTTAATTGCATATTCTTGCTTTGTCAGTTTTATATTTATTTGCATTGAGTTTAATTATTGGATTCGCTTGAATGATATTTTGCCCAGGAGTACAAAAGACTAAGTGTGGGGGAGTTGACAAACGCATATTTTTATATATTTATTCATATCACTTTAGTGGGCTTTTGTCATTATTTTGGGCCTTAATTATATTATTTGTACATCAATTGAATTATTAAACTTTATAATGAATTAGTGTTTAATAGGGGCATAATTGTCATATTTTTGTTATTTCTCCCAAACAATTATTTTTGGAATAAAAGGTATTACATTATTATGATTTTATATTTCAGAAATTTAGGAGAAATCAGAATTTACAAATGACAACAAAGGACCACTAATTCAGAAATTACATTAAAGGACCCATTGGGCCAAACCTTGCGGTTTAGCCCATTAGGTCACAAACAAGCCATGCAGAACCACGAAAAGCACACCTTCAGCTCCTTCCCTTCCATTAACGGCCGCGACTCCACTCAACCCTCCTCTATCCATCTTCATCAGCTTCCACACTCAACTTCTGGTGGCACTACTACATCTCCAGCACAAACCTCACTGTCGTCGCTCCATTCCATCATCATCACATACCTCCATCTCACTGTTCTGGCAGCGGCTAAACCACATCTCACACAGAACCACCACATGCAACCCGTCTGTCATCACAGTCCTCCTCTCCATCATCCACCTGTTAACCACTTTTCCTAAACCTCCATTCTGTCCAAGCCCAGCACGTGCAGTGATGACAACATAGCAGTAAACAGAGCAACGACTTACGGTAGCACAGAACAACAACGTAAGCGGCAGTAGCGAAGGTACATACTAGTGAGTGAGCGCACGACAGCACTGACCATGGGTGTCCGTAAAAGCTTGATGGTGGCATTGACTTCTATGGCAAACCGTGTCTAGTTCATCCAAATCCTCCTATTCAATGGCAAGGGCATGAGCCAAGAATCTCAAAAGGGAGTTTAAGTTACTTCAATCTTCATCCATTAATTATTTTGTGATTCCTAGGTCTTAGGATAATTTTATAATTATTGGGAATATTTATAATGATTTATATTTATTGAGGATTACTGTAACTGGATTATTGTTTGGCAATTGATATTGTTCTTTAATTAACTTTAATTTTATTTACTTTGATCTGGGTTAGACATGGTATTGAAATTATTGTGAATATTTTGTCATAATTCAAGGTGGCTTGAATTATTGGATCATTATATCTCTTGCTGGCTTTAATCCTATTTCTATGAATTATTGAGTTATAATTTAGCATTAGATTTTAACATCTTTAATCCTAGTTTATTATTCTGGTGGCAGTTAATAAACTAGGATTTTGGAAAATATTTTGTGACAATTTGAGGTGGCTCGGTTGTTGGATTAAAAGTTTAATTATAATTCTTAATTCATTGTTTAAAACTTCCATATCTGTTGAAGCTATGATTGCCTGCGTTATTGAATTGGAGGATTGATTTCATTATTATTAATCTCTTTCTCTTTCATTCCATTCACTTGTTATCATTCATTAACATGTTCTTTAAATTAAAAATACCAAAAATATTTTATTTAACTTTATTTTCAATTCATTGCATTTAGTTGTTAGTCAATCTAAACAAATCCCATTTTCTAGCTTAAGTTGCATTGCATTTAGTTACTTATGAATTTAATTTTATTTTTGGCTCCTCAGAGAGAACGACCCGAGGTTGCACTATACGCAATCCTTGGTTTAAATTTTTGAAGTAACCCCAAGGCGACATCGGACTAAAAGGTTGTTTCAGCTATATAAAACTTAGTTGAAATAGGAATAAAAGAACATCTACATCCACAACAAAGAGATGGTAGTAAGAGAGTTTATTTATACCCAACGGCACACACATTATCCAAATATGAAATAACAAGCCTATGTGAGTGTTTGTATAGTATTAAGATGCCATAAAGGTATTCATTGAATTTTAGAAAGCTTCTATCAATTTTGAAGATAAAGGATATGAAGTCCCACGATTGCCACATGTTGATACAATAATTACTACCAGTGGCTATTCGATACATTATGAAAGATGATGTGAGGAGCACTATTACTATACTTTGTATGTTCTTCAATACTGTTTGCAGCAAAGTGATTGATCTTACTGAGTTGGATGAATTGGAGAATAAATGTTATGTTATCCTCTCCTAGTGGGAGATGCACTTCCCTCCAGCATTTTTTGACATCATGGTCCATTTCATTGCTCACCTGTTACATGAGCTTACACTTTGTGGCCCTATTTATTTGAGGTGAATGTACCCGTTTGAGATATACATAAAAATCCTTAAAGGGTATTCTAAAAATCCTTATCGACCAGAGGTATCAATTGTTGAGAGGTATGTAGATGAGGAGGCAGTTGAGTTTTGTAACTCATATCTTGCCGGGGTAAAGGTAGTTGGACTTCCTCAATCTCGGAATGACCAGGGGGAGAAAAAGCAATGAAACTCGGGGTGCCAGAGTGAAGTGCATGTCTAACGAATTGGTAATGCAAGCACATCTTTACATTTTGAACAATAAAGATGAAGTTCTGTCCTACTTGAATGCTCACAAGAATTTGCTCAGGAACATGAAAACAAGAAAGAGCGATATGCAACTAGCTAAGAAGCACAACATGTCTTTTATTGAATGGTTCAAGTAAGACGTCTTAAAATATAACAATCTTTCTGAGACAATACAAAGGCTAGCTGCAGAGCCTCATTTTGAGGTTGCGTGTTGGTATGAATTTGACATAAATGACTACTCTTTTTTACACAAAAACCCAACATGATAAAAGTAAAATACAGAACAGTGGGGTTATGGTTGTAGAGAAGTAATGCATTTTGCTAGTTCAAAAGATAAAAGGCTAACATTAGCGTCCATGTCATATTATAGAGTGATTGAAGAGATTTGAGAGGTTAGTTACTCCAAAGTGTCAGTATTTAAATGTAAGTGGGTTAATAGTAATGTTGTCCAAGTAGATGATAAATTTGGATTTATTTTAGTAGATCTTCAGAGAGTTGGATACCTAGATAATCAATTCATCTTAGCAAATTAAGCAATTCAAGTGCTTTACATCACCGATCCAACGAATAAAGATCTTCCATTGTGCTCTAAGGTAAAAGGCAAAAAATTGATGATGATAGTGACTTAGAGTTCAACCTCGACAAAACCCCGCCTTTCACAACTGCTCGACCTAAAACAACATAGTTTGATTTGGAAGATGACGAATATTGAAACATCCTCCCTTAGACTCCTCAGAGTACACTTGCGGAAGCAATATTAGCTCGATTATATCTTAACTTAAGCCCAGAAATTAAAATTTTACGCATAAGTTCCTTATTCTGAACCTTTAATTTGAAAATTGATTAATCTCATTCTGCACATCCAAATGAGGCTTATTACCTATCCACGTAATGCCCCAGATGTGTACCACTGGCTCACCAAATTTTGTGGCCAAACTCCTTCGTTTACTAGGTCAAACTGAGGTCAAAACACTGCTACCTCAGGACCTGTGAATTTCTCTTTTAATTCGTCATCCACAAATTAAACATGCCAAACAGTATTTATTATTAAATAATAAAATGTCATCAACAAGGCATACACAAAATTATCATATTTCTATTACATCTTTTCCTGCCCGAATTTCGGCAGTATAACCGCTAGGCTTCATCTGTACAAAGAACTGAACCGTACTGATTCGGTAATTCCCTCATGAGAACTACCATTCTACGTAAGTACCCAGGAAAGACTAGATGAACCGGCTAGGTCCACTCACTTCCAGCCTCCTTAGACAGCACAAACGTACACAATACTTATCATATACTGATGTTCAGTCTTAGTTTCGGTAGCATAACGGCGTCTCTCAAAATTCTTAGAATTCACTTCAACATAATCTCCCTGTAATGGGTTAGATATGGGAAATGAGATTCGGGGGAATCTCAGTAGTAATAATCATAACAATATATGTAATGCAGAGTGACAGTGCTTGCTTGTGATTGTGTAGATAAGTATGCTGCGTGCTTCCATATTCAATAACATATGATTATAGCATTGTAATAGAGCTTCAAGCATAACATATAAGACAACAATCCAACCAAACAATATCACAACAAATCACAAAGCCATTACATAAAAGCTAGGATTAGTTACTACCTCAAAAGCTTAGCAGAACTATACTATCTTTATACTGCTTCCAGTTACTCCAGAACTTCCTTTCTTTCTTTCTTTCTTTCTTTCGTTCTCTTTCTCTCTCTTCTTTCTCCTTCTCTCTCTTCTTTCTCTCTCTTTCTTGCCCAAAACTGTGGGATGCATGAAATGGGAGGGGGAGGGAGTATTTATAGTTTCCACCGATGGCATTTTCATAATTTTGAAGCTATCTGAACTTGTGGCCACCGATTTTCCTAGAATTTCCTATTTTCTTTTATTCCTTTTTACTGCATCATCCAGGACACCTCAGTGGACACCTCAGCGGACACCTCAGCAGCACACATGTCTAAACCCCGGGACACCTCATCAGCTGACTCAGCATTTTCAGACAGTTCCAGAGTCTTGCACCGGAATCAACGGCTGAGATCGTGCCACGTGTCCTTAGCTTTTCTTCTTCCTCTAAGATTGCGCCATGTGGCACTTGGAAGGGACCTTTCATGCCTTCCAATGCTATTCAGATAAGTCTCAGACTTTATCTGATCACCTCCTCGGTTATCATGCCAACCGAGTAACTTTACTTTACTGAAAAGTCATTAAATCATTATTTTAATGCCACTTTTTCCCAGATATATACTGGGATACGTTTTTGGGCCTAGGAATATCATCTTGGGTCTCTGATCCAGCCCAAGTACTCTGATGGCACGATTCCCAAGAAACACCCCTTGGCAAATTACCAAAATGTCCTTAGTCTCCCTTTCTTTACTTTACTAGGTCTAGGGGCATTATTGTCTTTTCACATCTTACCAGAGTATTCTCTGACCCTGGTCAACTATCCAGATACCCTGTTTGGACTGACTAACCTTAGCCAAATGATCAAAATACCCTTTACTTATTCTTTCACTATTCTATAACATAGGGGTATTCTCGTCATTTTGCAACTTTTTCCCGGACACCGGCCCCTTTTACCACTGGACTGATATAATGGGCCTGGGCCTTCCCTGGTGTCACTGTGGGTCTTAACAACCACTATATGGCCTCTGGCCACAGTCCGATCATCTCTATTCGGACTGCTTTTCCTTTACCGATTATAACTGTAAATTCCCATCTTCGGGAATTTTTGCAGAAAAATCGGGACCTCAAATAAAAATTACGTGACTCCTCATTCAACCCGGAATCCTTTTCTCTATCTCCTGGTATTTTCAGATATTTTATCCAAACCGGGTTGTTTTGGCCTGAAAAAGCACTCACGCGCACACTTTTCCAAAATGACCATTTTACCCCTAGTCATATTTCTAAGTCTTTCATATACATAGAGACCTCATATTCACATTTCACAGTTCAGTGAAATGATCATCATAATTTTCTCTATTTTCTAACAAAATATGGTACTCATCGACTACCCGCCCGATCTTTCCCATAATTATGATTATGCCCCTGCATTCTCTTTCTGGCATCTTAACCTCATCTTCCCATCCCTCATCTTAAGGTCTAGAAATTCTCTTTCAATAACTCATCCCCTAAACTCTTCGGGAGTCATTGTTAATTGAAAGGCTCGACAACCCGCCCATATCAGGTTATCTTACACAGGAGCCAGCCCATATCAAGCTACCTGCAGAATTTCTAGGCTTAAGACTTAGGATATTCCTCACATTCCTCATTTTGAACCTAGGTGAAATGTCACGATTCTGTAGGTTAAATACTTAACTCATCTTTAAATCCTAAAGAACTTAGCTCATCCCTCGGATTCCTACAAAATATAGGTAAGTAATCCGCCCATATCAGATTACTACCCTGGGGCTACGGGTTTAGTAGCCTGCCCATATCAGACTACCTCCCAGTTCTCCTAGACCAAAAATTAGGATGTTACAAATATGCTGTTAGGGATGATCATTGTAAAAAAATTTGGGTGGATACAAACTAGTAGGAAATTAATTTATTCTTTTGTAATAAATGTTCATTTGATTACTTAATTAATTGCATAATAAATATTGTTGGTTATTACATTTACTTATTGTTTTATAAACATGATGAATTTTCGGTTAATATTTGTTCAATAGTCTTTTAATTTGTTTATGATTCATCATTCAACCATTTCCTTCTTGTACATATGATGTACAAAGATAGATGTTCATTGAAAGTTTACAAATTTGGATTATTCTATAACTATTTGGATTTTGGGATTGCTGACTTCATACTTGATGCTTAGAATTAATTGGTCTGTCTTGATTATACTAAATGTAAGATGGCATAAAATAAAAATTAAATGAAATCTTTGAAAAAAATAAAATCTTTCCATGACAATTTTACAAAGAACGCCTTAAAAAAATAAAAATATAAATATTTATCGCTATAGGAAATTGATACATTAAATGTGGTGTTTAACATCACTGTCGTTAATATATAAACATTTAATGGCAATTGTAATAAAAAACCACTGTTAACGATAACATTTAATAGCAGTTTTATAACTGTAGTTAAATGGTACACTTACAAGAGAATTTACGCCGCTCAAAAACTACTATGAAATGTTACTTTTAATAGTGTTAAAAGGTATTTTTCTTAGTAGTGGAAGAAGGCGATGGCTGTTGTTGAGGTGGATGAGGTGCAGGCTAAGGGTACTGAGGTTGAGGGTTCTATTGATATTATGGTTGTGGTGGTGCCCCAGGATGAGGATGAGGCTGCTGAGATAAAGGCAATTGGTATTGCTAATTAGGGGTTTCGTGAGATTGAGGTGGTGGTTGGAAGTATGGTTCTCGCGGAGGAACAAAAGGAATTGGGTTCTGATGAAATTGATTAGGAAGTTGAACTGGAGGGGGCAAACCTTGTTGGGACAGAGGTTGTGGAGGAGCATTAGGGTGAGGGACCACAGCAACTGATTGTGGAAGATTAACAGGGGAAGGAAGCTGTTGTTGCAACTGCTGAGGAGCCGATGCAGTTTGCTGTGCCGGATCTGTAGTCACACTAGTATGAGTTTCTGATTATTGGTCCACCTTGGACACTTGAAGCTTTGTCAGCTGCAGTTGAGCTTCCACCACATCTTGCTTATCCTTTAAAACTTGTACACCTATTTGCACCTGTACGTTTTGTAGATTTCATGTTGAAGTAATGAAAAAGGAAAGTAACCCAGTAGTTACTTTACAAGTGTTTTCACGAATTTATATGTATTATAAATAGGAGAAAGAACAAATTGAGGATAAGAAATTCTCAAATAAAAAAATAAACCAAATAAACATAAGAACAGACCAATGAGAGAAATGGCCTAGGAAGCTAACTGCATGAAAGAGCTATCCAATATCTTTACATATCAGAAATGCAGATTCCCTTGAAGAAAGCCATGAGCTTAGCTCCAAAGGTTTGCAATTTAGACAATTCTACCCCACAACATATTTAGAGGTGAGGATATGCCCTCCAAAACATGGGCATGGGCATTGCTCCGCAACTAAACAAATCAGAGAATCCATAAATCACAAACTACCATAAAGTTTTGTTATCCTTGTTATTACCAAATATTTTAAGTACATTTCGGTAATCTTGATCCAATATACCAGGGCATACTCAATGTTATCAAAAAATATGAAATTACAGAGACATATTTCTTTTTTTCTTTTCTTTTATTTCTTTTTTTCAATGAAACGCACAAAGAGAAGTCAAAATTGTAAAGATCTATAATCCTTACTAGCATAAGCTTTCCAAAAATCAATAGGCTCATGTCCTTTCCATCCATCATAAGCATTCATTCTCATATCAAATGCTGCTAAATCATGGTTAGACCTAGGAAGAGTGAAAGGGAATAATATGATAAAAAAAATACGCCTCTAAGGATATTCTCGAGCTGTCTCATTTTTCCATCAGTGCTCCCATGATTGTTTCCAATAGATACCTTACACTCCACATAATTTTCAAGATGGTTGGTTCTGCTTTGTAGTCAATATGTTGGTTCTGCCTTACATACTCCTATTAATTGGTTCTGCTTTTTATTTCCATTCATTCTCATTTGTGTTTTCTTTTTAATCAAATGCTTAGGTGTCTCCTTTAGAAATTAAAATCAAGACCTAGAAAAACTTAGCGGGATCTTACACTACTAAATTAACTCTATGTTGGTAGTGGTGTGTAATATTAATGTACAGATTTCATGAGATTCAGGCTAATCTTTCTACAGCCCAATCATTCATGATGTTAGGAATGACAATAAAGCCCAATGGACTGGCCCAATAAAATGATGACTAAGCCCATGAGAGTGCTAGAAAACTCAGCTATATTCTCTAATATTATGTTAAATAAAAAATTTGTTAAGAAAAGGCTTATAAACAACAATAATAGATTAAGGTTAGCAAAAGTTTTTGGTGTATAAAATATGGGGGCAAAATTTTTAAAAACTTAATTTGTTTATGTATTTTTTTAATTAAAGAAATTTAGATGAGTTGCGTTTTGTGGCTGCAAACTTCAAGGCAGAAATAAATAATAAGACTTATAAAGATATTTATATATTACCTATTAACAAAATTCTTATACAAGAATTAGGATGTATATCCACTATGCAATGTTAATTTATCTTATTATACATAATCTAATAAGCTATTATATATAATAATATTTGTAGTTAAAAATGAACTTCTTACTTATTATACTAAAAATAATTAAAACACACAGATGAAAAATAAAATAAATTATTCAATAAAAAAATCATTTGTTGTTTTCGTGTACTATTCAAACAACCGTATTACTTATTCTTACACCATATTAATAAAATTTCATATTTATCTTTTCTTTTCTTTTTTTTGAAAATTAAATAGTTCAACACAAATATACATGCTGCCTTGGTGGTGACTGGAGAGAGCGGCAACATACTCCTATAAGTATTTTCATTTGTGTTTTCTTTTTAAATAAACACGAATGATACTTAATTGGGAATATTCATTAGTTGAGTATTTAAATATTATTTTTCCAATAATATATACCACAAGTTATACTTTTGTCAGTTTTATCTAAAATTATTTTCACTTTTATGTTGTTACAGTAGAATGAACTTTAAATTACACAAATGTCTTCAATATTTTTAAACAGAACTTTTTTTTTTGTTGCCCACCCGGTTCATCGGAGCTTTACCACGACTACATCCAGTTTCGACCCGCGTCGCGCACCTGGCTATGGTGGACGAGACTCCCAACAAAAATTTTCTGCATACGTCAAGGCTCGAACTCGAGACCTCGCTTAAGCGACACCGAGCCGCTTACTACTTGGACCAACCCTGATGATATTTTTAAACAGAAATTGAATACAAATGAAACTGTTTAATAAAAAATTATCTACAAGAACTTGGTTCAAACATAACATAATAGAACTTCCATTTACATTAATCTCGAACGTGCCAAATGCCGGTGCTTCCCACTTCACTGCTTGAACCGATCTGGATTGTTCAAGCCCTCTAGCTACTTGCTATTATAGTATTTGAGACCAAAGCCATCTATATTATACGAATATTTATATATAAGAAAACATGATTATATGAATCAAGCAAATATATTTGGTGAAATTGAAACAAAGTATTTTTATGAATTTTGAAACTTATAACAACTATTTTTGCAGTTTAAAATAAAAGTATATAAAATATTCTTGGAATTTCTTTAGGATCCTCTTCTGGATCTTCCTCGATATCTTCTGCTTCCTCTTCTAAATCTTCCTCTTCAATAAGTTCCATTTCAGAATCCTCGCTTAGAGATTCACACTCTACATCTAGGTATGAAATTATGAAGGAACTATATTTTGAGGCTTCAGTGCTATTAAACACCTCTTGCTTCATTTTCACCTAAAATATAAATATTATGAATTATTATTCTATTAATTATTATTATTCTATTAAGAGAGTTGGTTTATGTGATCTTTAGTATTTGTGTTTGTGTTTACTTTGTTATGGTGTCTTTGAGTCTTTTGGTGAGTTTTGGTGTGATAACTTGTACTGTTAGGATTTTTTAGTGGTTTTTTGGCTTCGGCTATTGGTGATTGTATTAATTTTGTTTGGTGATTAATAAAATTGACACAAGAAAAGATATATATATATATATATTCCATATTTATATCATCATCATTTATATTTAAAATAATATATCATATATAAAAAGTTTATATACATATTTATATCTTTCGTATGTTGACCTATCATCAACCAATTTATATACATATTTAAATTAAGGAGTAATTTTTTTATATCATTCATTTTTTTGTTAAAATTACAGATATCACGTCTATTTTCAAAATATAAATTTTCATTTAATTTTTAATATTGTTATGAATATTACACTCAAGATTCTAAATTTTTTATTAATTGAATTTTTATTCTGAAATTTTAAAATTTTAATTTACACTTTAGTGGTGTCCTTTTTTCTATTTTAAAAAATTTAAAATAATTCATTATAATAGTGTTTAAATAAATATTTTACAAATATTAATAATATATATAATCAAGTGAAAAATATGTCAAATTAATAGTTAACAATTGAAAGAATATATTGTAAGTTGTAAATATTACTAAACAAATATGTATATTAAGGAAGGATATTATTATAAATAAAATACATAAATTTTATAAGTTAATGTGGGATTAAAGATTAGATATATGGATATAAAATATTAAAATATAGTTGACGATTGGGTTACACAACTTTTAATTTTGAGCACAACTTGTTTAAATTTTTAAAGTTTAACTACACGAAACCTCCTAAATATTTTGGATTAGTTTTATAAAAAAATTTAACATTTCAAAGTTTAAATTTAGGGAAAAAACCAAATAAATATCTTTTGAAATTTAAAATAATAAAAAGAGCCTCTGAGTATTAAAAATGATAGAATGGGCATAAGTCTTAATAGCCTTTCAAAATTTAGAGGCAAAAGATAAAATTGCCCTTTAGTCATTTAATACTCCTATAATAGGATTTACGATTTGAGCAATAATTTTGATAACTTTAACTAAAATATTTACCACTCTCTATAATATCTGAGTTGCAAGTAATTATTTTAGTCATTTACTACTCCTGCAATAAGATTTACAACTTGAATAATAATTTTGAATGACTCAAAATTCTTAAAATCATTGCTCAAGTCGTAAATCATATTTCAGGAGTAGTAAATAACTAAAATAATTATTTACAACTCAGTTGTTACTGAGAATAGTAAATGTCTTAGCAAAAATTGTTAAAATCATTGCTCAAGTCGTAAATCCCTATTGCAAGAGTAATAAATGACTAAAAGGTAATTTCGTCTTTTGCTTATAAATTTTGAAATGACAAATTGTGACTTATGTCTAATCTATTTTTTTTTTTTTTAATTTAGGGTCTCTTTTTATCCTTTTAAATTTTAAAAGGTATTTATTTATCTTTTTCCCTTAAATTTAACTCCCAATCTTATTTATTTGTAGTAGGCCCATTGCTGTTAAACATATAAATATATTTTTAAAAATAAATCATTTGGATTTTATTTTCAATTTATTACTTGATTTTTAAAATATAAATTAAACGTACAAAATTAGTTGATTTTATTTTTATTTAAAAATATTTTGATAATTTTTTTTATTTAATCAAGGGTTTTCACATTCTCGCAATAAGTGTACTTTCTGAGATTTAAATTTATTTATTTTTCCTTATGAAAGCGAGATTGTTTACCACCCAATCAACCAACAGCTGGTTGGTTATTTGAATAAATAACGAAAAAAAATAATTCAAGCTAAAAAATAAAGCCTTAAGGTCCTGTTTGCATCGGGAGGGAAGGACTGGGATTGGATTGAGCAAGCCCACTAAAAGATTGTTTGGGAGGAAAGAGTGCTTAGTATGTCGGACTAATATAGATATCGCTTAAACGAGGTCTCGAGTTCGAGCTTTGGCATATGCAAAAAAAATTTGTTGGGAGACTCACCCACTATAGTCAGGTGCGCGACGCGGGTCAGATTCGGATGTAGTCGGAGTAAACTTCCGGTAAACTAGGTGGGCAACTAAATTAAAAAATATGGGACTAGTGTAATTGGGAAACCATGGGGAAGGTGGTACCGGAAATTTAATCCTGGCATTGAAACTTTTCATACCAAAATACCCTCTATTCAATATTATCGAATCTTCTAGCTTTGGTCTTCCCATCATCATCGTTCTTTCCCTTTGCTGTTGATACGCGTTCTCCAGCCTCGCTATCGTCTCTTTCTTCAACCTTTGCCGTCATCATTCTCTCACTTCCTGTTATCATTGTTCTCACCCTCCATCATGGTTGTACTCTCACATTCTGCTTCGCCACTATCTTCATCTTCAATCCCAACATTCTCTTATTCTCTCCACTCTCAACTTTATTCCAACCTCACCCCCGTCTCTATCTTTATTTTCAGCCCAATTTTTGCTAACCTAGATCTATTTGTTCATCTTTTTTTTATTTCTTTTGTTCTACTTTAAATCATTAAATAAACTTAATTGATTTGTGATGAGTAATTTTTGTTGAATCCACCGAGTGATGTGTGGTGTGGCCAATTTTTTAAAAAAGATTAGCTCATATATGATCTAAAGCTAAGATAAAATTTCATTTTCTCCTAAACGATATTAATATTAAGTAGAGCGAGCCATCAATTACGTTCATGTGTAAACATAAGTACCTAAAAATTATGATACCTTCTCAAATGTCATAACTAGAACTACAATAAAAAAATACTCCAGTATGGCTATCTAATGGCGTGGGTATACTGAGTTTTTGAGATTGACAATGGAATATTAGAGTTTGGCTTTTTTAAAATTTTTTAATAATAAAGATATTATAGTATTTTCATAATTTATTATAAAATAAAATTAATATAAGATTACCTATAAATATTATTTTATACCAAATATAATTTTATAACTTCACGCCCAAAAACAATGCTAATCTCAATCCCATACCCAATCTTCCAAAATTCAGAACCAAGTACCAAACATAACCTAAGAGTTAAGCCAAGCTTGGAACGCTGAGAAGAAGGGAAGAGGAGATTGAGTTTAATAAAAAAACTGTTAAATTTATACAATATTTAACATTCAATTACATCTTTATTTTCCCTATTTTTAACTTAAAACACATGAAAACCATTTCTAATCATGTTCTCATTCTCCTTTCATTTCCATACTTCAAATTTCTATGTAGACATTGTCATAATTTAAGAAAGGAAATTAAAAATACCATGTCACAAAATTTATTCTTCTAAAAAACAATGGAGTACAATTCTAAATCTTAAAGGTATTGCCTCGTGTGATAATTCACCAACTAGGGTAGTGCATAGAGTTTTAAATATTAATTACAAAAGTCAGCACTAAAACGGAAAAATGTACAAGAAATCCAAAAGGAATTTTACAAAATTGAGAAAATTCCCATATCTATAGATAATAATCATTGAACAACTAATCTCTTGAGATGATCCAAGAACACCTCAAAGCTAACATCATCTGTGAAAATAATATCACCTCCAGGAACAGCAGCATCAGAATTATAAGTTGCAGAAGGATTTAACTTTGCCAGCAGAAATCGAGCCTAAATAAAATGAATGCACACATCAATATTACGTCCCACTTATAAATAAACAGAAAATGTAGAAACGTAGGGGAAAACCTTTTATAACACACAAAAAATAAAACATGATTTCTAATTTTTTTTTCAAACAACCATTTAGTATCAAATATTATCTGCTAATCCAAATTTAAACATTGTTAGGCCCAGAAAATGGTAGTTATCTCAATAATATGTATTTGCAAAATTCGATCCCAAAACCTAAAACCTTACTTAAGAGGTATTTACATCGCTTCTACTTAACTCCATTGCCATTAATTGCTACTTTTTTTATTATTTAACAACAATTATTTTTTTCTAATCAAGAACATAGATGTTATCTACAACATTACTTTTTCTGTGTCTAGAGGTTGATTGTTAAACAACCCTTTCTCCTTTGGAAAGAACTTGAATCGGTTAGAATGTATAATAATTTGTAAAGAGAGCTTCTCCCTATTTTATAAAATCAAGCTTTCCCTTTCTATACTTTCCACAAGATGGACTCTAGGAGTCTCATCAATTCTTCAAGGACAATAGCAAATTACTTCTTCAATGAGGGATTATTTATTTATCTTATAATCATTGAATTTCTAGCAAATAATCAATTTTTCCATATGTCGAGATTTCTATGAAGTGGAAAAAAACATAGAAGCGGACAGCATAAACATGTTCTAGACAGAAAGACAAACAGCAAAAAGTGAAATATACTTATATGTCATAACAAGGAGGACCGCCACCGCAAGAAGTGGAAACAATGCAAAGCTCTTCCATAAAGGGAGTTTCACATATTTAACATCGAATTAGGCGGAAGGAATAGAAAATAACCTGAGAGCCATACTGATCACAAACAACCAGGCGAGGTACAGGAAATCGTTCCTTTATTATTAAATCTGCATCGTCATGAGGTGCTTGAAGTAACTGAGCAAATGACTGCAAAATATAGGGACCACGCTTAATTAAATGGATTGCATTATCTACTACAATATCAGTAATGCAATTTCAGCCCCAGTAAAGACCTCGAGAAAGTGTCCAAAAGTCAGTTTCAATTATCAGCATCAATGGGTATATGCCATTTGATGGAGTTCCTTTTTGATACCTTAATTGGAAGATCTTGAGAAGCTGTGTGTATTCAAATTTACCATATATATAAATTGGCTAATGGTGATTAACCAGGGGTTGCATTAGGGCTCGGCCTTTGTGTTTTGGGTCATACGGGAACTTAATTTCATGTCAGGATCAGGGCATTAGATTTATTATATTTTAGTCTTAACGCTCAGCAATAGGACTGACGCCTAAATCCTATTGGGAATTGTATAGATTCCCTAATGATTTTCTTTAAAATATCGAGGCATGAGTTTCATGGCCCAAGTGTGATATTGATTAATACTATATATTAACTATCCCAAGCTAACAACAACATCTGTCACAATCTCAAACCAGACCCAGTTGCCTGTCATTCCAAAGAGATTAAAATTAAATTATGGAAGTTCAGTTGCAAATTAAATATTAGTTAGAAATAAGTAGTAAATTGTAAATCCAATCTAAACACTTAAAGAATTTAATGAATTGATCTTCCGGCTTTTAGAATTGAGTCTTCTATTTTTATAATTAAGCTTTTGGGATTCATTCAATGATTTGTAACTAATGTTCCAATATTTACAACCGAGCTTTCATAATTTACAAAGCTTCCACAATTTATAACTCATTTGCAATTGACCTTCCAAGATTTGCAACTGAGCCATGTGTCAATCACGTAAAGGCATTTTCGTCCATCTACTTTTTTAAAACCTTGGCCCTCTTTGTAATTCTGAGAATTCATGGTCCTTTATAATAATTAAACTCCTTCCATGGTCCCTTTGTGTCAGTCTCCCTAGGATTTATCACTCAGTTACTTGAGTCTCGATCATCCATTAATGCATTTTCAGTTCTATTCAATAAGTTAAAAAACAAATTTAAGCCCTGAATTTCAACAAAAACTACACAAAAATATTAAAAAGATTGATCTTTCAGCTTATGCTTTCTTGATGTGTAGGGTCCACTTGGGGTGCTTATCATAGTGATGAGATCCTGACCATCCAAATTTATCCTAGATGGTTCAGATTTGTGATGAAACTCCGCCTATGCATGTAGCCGGTCCCAAACCCGAGTAAAGGAGGACGGTTGTGTTAGGCCCCGACAGCCAACGTAAAAACTTGTCGAATCTTATGAACATGGACATACGAAGATATTGCGCTAATACTAGGTTGTTGCCCGTAAGTAACGCGCTGTATGGCTCGAGTACAGTGAGAAGTGAGCAAGGGCCGCTGCATCGTCGCCATGATGTAGTGTTAAATGAGCAAGGGCTACCGCTCTCTTACGAACGGAGGCGGCTAAAGAAGCTAGTTCAGGAGAGAATGATTAGATTTGGCACTTGGAATATTGGGACTATAACTGGAAAAGCGTGGGAGGTGGTGGGCCAAATGGCAAAGCGAAAGATTAACATCTTGTACCTTCAGGAAACTAAATGGGTTGGAGAAAAATCTCGGGAAATCAATGAGTTCAAATTTTGGTACACAGGTAAAACAGGTACGAGGAATGGTGTTGGTATCATTGTAGATAAAGAGTGGAAGACGAATGTGGTGGATGTGAAAAGGATTGATGATAAAATTATATCTTTAAGAATAATTATTGGAAGGGATACAATCAACGTTATTAGTGCTTATGCACCTCAAGTGGGAACAGAAGCACACCTTAAGGAAAAGTTTTGGGAAGATTTGGAGGGGTTGATTCAGAGCATACCACTTACTGAGAAGATTTTTATTGGTGGAGACCTTAATGGTCATGTTGGTAAGGAGGCAGGGCAATATGCAGGGGCTCATGGTGGTTTTGGTTTTGGAGAGATTAATAATGAAGGACAATCTATTCTTGAGTTTTCCTTAGCTTACAATCTTAAGATTGTTAACACGTGCTTTAAGAAGCGGGAGGAGCACTTGGTCACATACAAGAGTGGGGTCCACAGGTCACAGATTGATTTCTTTTTGGTAAGGAGTCATGACAGAAGACTTTGTACAAATTGTAAACTGATTCCAGGGAACGGGGTGACAACCCAGCATAGGTTAATGGTCCTTGACGTATGTATTAAGTGTAGGAAGGAAAAACGCCAACATGTTTTAAACACAAGAGTCAAGTAGTGGCAGTTAAAGGGGGAGAAGAGGGAAACTTTTAAAAGAACTATGTTAAATGAAAGGGTTTGGGAGGCGCAGGAAAATGCTAATATCATGTGGAAGGAAATGGCTGAGAAGGTCCAAACGGTTGCTAAAGTAATTTTGGGAGAATCTAAACGTTTTGGTCGACGAGATAAGGAGACTTGGTGGTGGAATGAGGACGTATAAAAGAAAGTTAAGAACAAGAGAGACTGTTTCAAAGCTATACACTTATGTAATAATACTGAAAATTGGGAAAAGTATCGTTTAGCTAAGAAAAAAACTAAGAAGGCGGTGAGTGCAGTTTGTTTTAAAGCTTTTGAGGATTTTTATAAGGAGTTAGGGATAAAGTCGGGAGAACGAAAGATTTATAAGATTGCAAGAGACGGGGAAAGGAAATCGAGGGATTTGGATCAAGTACGATGTATTAAAGATGAAGAAGGCAAGGTTTTAGTTGCAGATGGTGATATTAAAGAACGTTGGGAGACCTATTTTTACAAATTATTTAATAACGAGGGAGGAGGGTCGAGTTATGAGCTCGGGGATTTAACACGAGAAGTTGAACCAAATTTGGCATTTTACTGTAGGATCCGTGTTAACGAGGTTAAAGAGGCGCTTAAGAAAATGGAAAATAGTAAAGCTGTTGGACCTGACGATATTCCTATTGAAGTTTGGAAGTGTTTAGGCGAAGTGGGGGTGGTGTGGCTTGCTAAACTACTTAATGTGATCTTAAGTTATAAGAAAATGCCTGATGACGGGAGGAAAAGTACTTTAGTTCCTATTTACAAAAATAAAGGGGATATTCAAAATTGTGCAAATTACAGAGGGATAAAGCTTATGAGTCACACTATGAAGTTGTGGGAAAAGGTAATTGAACACAGGTTGAGATTAGAGACTGATATTTCTGACAATTAGTGTGGTTTTATGGCGAGTAGGTATACAATAGAGGCGATTCATTTATTAAGGGGGTTAATGGAAAGGTACCGGACCAAAAGAAGAGACTTGCATATAGTCTTCATTGACTTAGAAAAAGCGTATGATCGAGTACCAAGAGAGGTGCTTTGGAAAGCTTTGGAAAGCTTTGGAAAAGAAAGGTGTGCGCATGGCATATATCAAGGCAATAAAAGATATGTATAAAGGGGTAACAACTACTGTAAGAACGTCTGGGGGCGAAACAAAGGATTTTCCCATAAGGATTGGTCTTCATCAGGGATCATCCTTGAGTCTTTATTTATTTAATCTAGTAATGGATGTTCTAACCAAGCCTATTCAAGAAGAAATCCCTAAGTGTATGCTTTGTGCAGACGATATAGTTCTTGTGGCAGAGTAAAGAGAAGAGATTAATTTTAAACTTGAGTTATGGAGAAGTACTTTAGAGTCGAAGGGTTTTCGTCTGAGTAGAAGTAAGACTGAATATATGCATTGTAATTTTGATAAGAGGCAAATTAGAAATAACTTGGAGGTCAAATTGGGATATCAAGTTATTCCACAAATAGATAAGTTTAAATATTTGGGATCAATTATACAGAAGGACGGTGAAATGTTAGAGGATGTTAATCATAGAATTCAAGCTAGGTGGTTTAAATGGAGAAAGGCTACTGGGGTTATATGTGATCGGAAAGTAACAGATAAATTAAAAGGAAAGTTTTATCGCACTGCTATAAGACCAGCAATGCTTTATGGAAGTGAATGTTGGGCTTTAAAAGGACAGCAAGAGCATAGAGTTGGGGTAGCTGAGATGAGGATGTTGAGATGGATGTGTGGGCATACAAGAAAAGATAAGATTCGTAATGAACAAATACGGAGAAGAGTTGGAGTGGCATCTATTGAGGAGAAAATGGTAGAGAACCGTCTTAGGTGGTTTGGACACGTACGAAGAAGGCCAAGGGATGCGCCAGTGAGGAGGGTGGATCAAATAGTATGGAGCCCGGTTAAAAGGAATAGAGAAAGGCCAAAGAGAACGCTCAACGAGGTCATTGAGCGGGATCTCCTGGTCAATAACTTAACCAAGGATTCAGTTTTTTATAGAGCACAATGGCGTCGTATGATCCATGTAGCCGACCCCATTTAATGGGATAAGGCTTTGTTGTTGTTGTTGGTTCAGATTTGTGATGAGCATCATGACGCGTATTATCTGTGTCAGTAGGACTATCTTATTCTAAGTTTCTAATACAGTAGTAAACCCAGATGATAACAAAATGAAAATACACGTGATCAAATTAAACATGTCCAAGAATACCTGATGTTCAGGTTGATGATGATATCCACCTTTTCGCCATTGAGCAATAGTTGAACCATGGAAAATAACAACAGTAAAGAAAGAATCCAAAAGCAGGATCCTGTCAGCTGCAATGGCAGCCACATCAAGAAGAGCAGGTTCTGGACCAGAATGGAATGAATAAGAAATCAAAGAAGGCTGAACCATCACAACAGAATTGGCAACATTCTCACGATTCAATATCATTCGGAAATATGCAGTTTCATCAGGGCTGTTGTTGAAAACCTGTAACATATATGAAAAAAGAAAATGAAAATATTAAACAAACTGAAATGCAGGAAATAATTGAGAACAACATCAGCAAAAACAAAAATGAATACCTGAACGAACTGAGAGCGTCGTAAATGAAACAAAAACTGTGGGAATATTGCCAACCTGGGAGACAAACTGAAAGATGATAAAGAGTCTTTCTGGTAATCGCCAAACCGGGAACATAAATTTATCAATGCTTTATCCAACCATCTGATAGGATCAAATTCAGCCTGAACACAAATTACCATAATGTCAAATGTTGGCACAGATACAAAATTTATAGAATTCATATAAAAAGACCGTTTCAATGTGCAGTGAAAGAGCCCGAAGAAAATTTGCCAACTATGGACAAGCAAGAACACTCAGTGCCCTCTGATTGCTGATGTCAAAACTTCAGACCCAAGAGCTTTCGTGAAAAGGAGCATATCAAAGACGATAATAAAAACTATTGGCCTTCACTTAAAAGATTAAGTTTTGAGTTGAAAATGGTCGTTGATAGAAGATATAATTAATTGTTTGGTGATGAGCGAAGCATGCAAATGGACCAAGTTTCTACCTAAGCCCCAAAGAGACGCCAAGTGGGATCAGGTGTACGTTAGAGAAAAGGGCAAGAAAAGCCCAGAGGCAAAAAGCAACCTGAAGGGGCACATTGGGAATTATGGGGGTAGTAACTAACTGTCTGTTTTCTGGGCAACAAAGAGGGAGAGAGATCGAGTGGAGCAGGAAGGATGTTTTACAGTTTTGGGTAGGAGAGAACCTGATCTCTCAAAAATCAGGGGGGACTTCCATTGCTGTTTTCTTCTTCTCCAGTTATGTGAATCTGTTGTAACAAGGGCAGATTAGCTTGTGTCTTGTTTTCCCCCTCTCATTACATAGAGAAGAGGTATATATTCCTGTAGCTATTAATATAACCAAATTCCATCATATGGTAATCAAGCAAAACAAATAAATAGACATTTAAGTTGAACTTATCAGCTTAGAATCGGAAATAGCTCCTGAAATGGTAATGGCAGTTGTGCAGGTTGTGGATCGTATTTTTTAATTACAACTAGTGAAGGTAATAGTTGGAGAATCTTGATGCATTAAATGCTATCATAATCTGAATTGATTCTATGATTAATGTCTGATCCTATGTTTAATGATTTGACTATACCAGATATTGATGGTCCAGTGAGGCTAACAACACTATACCTAACGTTTCATTTACATTTGTATTTTTTAGTCCAATCACACAGTTGGTCCTCATTATTTGGACTCTCAACTTCACTCCACCAATGAAAAAGGGAGGGCATACTCAATGGCAATAGGTTCACTCAAATGAAATCATGTGAGAGACAGACAGAGAAACGTGCTACAAAAACATACAAAATTCAGGGCTCACCTCTGTTTCCATTTTGAAAGAGACTTGGCGTGCCATAACAATTACAGCTGCTTCTTGGTCAAACCCAGCAACCAATTCCTAAAAAGTTTAAACAAAGATGTTATGGCAGCTTTCAAGAATTCCATAACAAAGATGTGACTAAGCAACTGAAATTAATAAATCCTAATCATGCAACGATACCACAACAGGATAACATCACAATAGACTCAAACCCCTTTTCCAAGATCATAAATCCCAAATGATGATTAAATCTTTAAGAAAAATAAATAAATAACAACTCTCTCATTCTGCATCAAGTATTAGCAGAAAAACACATTAACTAAATTTTCTTTTTGTTTCTTTTTCTTATTTACTGTTATAAAAAGACAGTTCATCAGCGCTATGAAAAGCCAGAAATTATCAGTATACAAAACATGTTTGAATCACAGTTCAGCAACTGGGGGGAGGGGGTGGGGAGGAAGGTGAGAAAAATTTACCCTGCCTCATTCCTAGGACTAAATGAAAAACTGTTACAACTAGGCACATTCAATAGAATTTCTATCATCAGTAGAAATCAGAGGAAATAGACATAATAAATCAAAGGATGGCATCAGTAAATCTTGCCTGTACACTTCCTGGTCCAGCAACCCATCTCCTGGAAAGAGTTGTAACTCGAAATCTCATTTGCCCACTGTTATTCTGATAACTGAATCAAAATATCTGTATTGAGTGAGAAATATTTCATCTATGCAATCATAACTGAAAATAGACTACACAGAAGGGTTCTCTAGGATGGAGTTCATACTAGGTCATAAACTGGAAGTAAAATTGATTGCTTGTAGACTGAACTGTAGTATCAGGACTTTCCTTCCTCACAATGTCAAAAAATAGACACAATGACGTTGATTTGTCAAGGCCACACATCTTCCATGCACTTGTACCACCCTGACCAACAACAACATCTGAGCACAGTGGACCTTTCTGCATATACAAAATGTTATTAACCGATTGAGCATATAAACAATTAGTAAAAAGGAATGAAGAAAGGTTCAAGATATACCTTTTCAAGAGATGCACAAGGACCGATGATACCTTCAACTTTAATATCCTTTGAGCAGTTTATCTCAAATATTCCACTGCAATACAAAGATAAAATAAGGGGGGCACTTTAGAAGGGGAAACAAGATGATCAGCCCCACAAACATTTAGAATTAGATATTAACATAATTAGATTCAGCTTCAGGGAAAGATATGTTGTCATTAAAAAGCATTTCCATATAACAAACAATCATGATTTTTGTGGAATTTTGGAGTCTGAATAATCCGATGATGTCATTCATAGGTCAAAAACGATTAAATAGAATACAGGGGAATTTGAATTCTGATATCCCTAGATCTTCTCTTATAATATTTTGATTTAATCTTCCTAATATCTCTCCCCATATGTCATAATTATATTTATAATAATATATTATATTGACATAATTACCACTCTCCCTCAAGTTGGATCATAGATATTAATCATGTCCAACTTACCTACAAAACGCTTAAATACATTTTATGGTAATCCTTTAGTAAGGATATCAGCCAACTGCAATTTAGTGGGAACATAGGACAGATCAATAATCCTATCTTCAACTTTTTCTCTAATGAAGTGTCGGTCCACTTCAACATACTTGGTCCTACTATGTTGGATAGGATTTAGAGCCATACTCAAGGCTGCCTTGTTGTCACAGTAGAGTTTTAGGGGAGACTCAAACTAAAAGTGTGCTTCCTCTACCACTCTCTTCAACCACAGCCCTTCCATAATGCCTTGAGTTAGAGCCCTTAGTTCGGATTTTGCACTACTCTTGACCATAACTCTCTGTTTCTGACTTTGCCAGGTCACCAAATTGCCCCATACAAACGTGCAATAACTAGATGTAGACCTATTATCATCCTGATCTCCTACCCAATATGCATTTGTAAAGATTTCAATATTCCTGACATCACATTTTTTTAAAAAGCAGTCCTTTACCAGGTGTACCTTTGAGGTACCTTAGAATTTTATAGGCAGCATCCAAATGCTTCTTCATGGAAGCATGCATATGTTGACTAGCCACACTTACTACAAAGGCAATATCTAGCATAGTATGTGAGATATATGAGCTTACCAACTAGCCGTTGATATTGTCCCTTATCTGTTGCTTTCTCATTTTCCTCGTTTCTTTTTTCGTGCTGCTTCTCTTTCTGTCTTTTGCTAATTTCTTCAGTTTGGTACACAGGTATTCTTCTAGGACGACACCCAAGCATTCATGTTTCCTTGAGTAGATCAAGTATATACTTCCTTTGAGAGACATAGATCCCTTTGTGAGACCTTGTTACTTCCATTCCTAGGAAATATTTTAGTTTTCCGAGGTCTTTTACTTCAAACTACTTATTGAGCGCCATTTTAACTCTCTCCATCTCCTTGATGTTATTCCTTGTGAGAATAATGTCATCCACATATACAATTAGGATAGTTATCAAGTCATCACTTTTTAATACAAACATAGTGTGATCTGACAAACTTTGTTTGTAACCTTCAATCTTGAGTATTGTAGATAACCTGTCAAACCAAGCCCGTGGAGATTACTTTAAACCATAGATTGATTTTGTCAGTTTACATACCTGATCGTTCTTCCCTTTTTCAAAACCTGGTGGAAGACTCATGTAGACCTCTTCCCTTAATTCACCATTCAGAAATGCATTTTTTATTTCAAGTTGTTGGAGTGGCCAGTCAAGATTTGCAGCAATGGAGAGTAGAACCCGGATGGTACTTAGCTTAACAACTGGGGCAAATGTCTCATTGTAGTCATATCCATAAGTTTGAGTGAACCCCTTAGCAACTAGCTTTGCCTTGTACTTGTTTAGTGAACCATCAACATTAAACTTTGATGTGAATACCCATTTGCACCCTACTGATGTTGCTACTTTTGGTAATGCAATGAGCTCCCATGTCCCATTTTTTTCTAATACTTTGATTTCTTCCATTACTGCATTTTTCCATTATGGGCTCTCAAAGGCTTCATATACAATTTTAGGTACTTGAATCTGATCAAGGTTAGTAACAAAGCTGTAATTGTTATGAGAGAGAGTAGAATAACACACATACTTCTGAATAGGATGCTTTGTGCATGCACGAGTTTTCTTCCTTAATGTAATAGGAAGTTCTACCTCTCTTGTCTTTGCTATTTCTGCTGCCCGAGTATGCTCATTATTGTTTACAGGACTTTTCACCAGGTCTGGGAGTGGTACATCCTCAGGTATGCTGGGCCCAACTACCTATTTGTTTCTACGTGAGTAAATATTATCAAATTGTTGATCTTGGACCTCCCGCCATGACATAACACTTGGCATAACATTGGATGGGTCAGAAGGGTCCGTCGAGACTTGAATAGCGGCAGATAGGGGTATAGGTTCTGGAAGACACTCAAGCTAAAACTCACTCCAATTCTCCCCTAAGTTAAAGGTTTGGGGAAATAGGGCTCATGTTTTGCAAAGGTAACATATCGGCTGACGAAGAGGTGTTTAGTGATAGGATCATAGCACCTGTACCCTTTTTGGGAGTTGGAGTAGCCTAAGAACACACACTTGACAGATCTGGGATGAAATTTAGATGGTAGGTGATGTTGATGGACAAAGGCAGAACAACCAAAGATTCGAGTTTTCAGAGTCAATCGTCATCCCCGATGAGAGATCCTGAAAAACACAATGAGATGGAAAGAAATGAGCAGGGCAATTGATTTGTTTATTCATCTTATTGATAGATAGTAAATTACAAGCTAAATGTGGGACATGTAAAACAAAGTCAAGACGTAGTTTGTCTGACAAATGGACAATCCTAGTGCCACCTATAAGAGACGAAGAACTTGTAGCTGTCTTAATCGATTTACTTCCAGTAAGAGGAAAATAGGAATCAAACATTTTGATGTATGAAGTCATATGGTCGGAAGCTCCCGTGTCAACAATCCATTTGATAGGGACAAAGGTATGTAAGGCAGTAGCATGATTACTGGCAAAACATGAGTTTTCCATCACTAACAAAAAAAAGCTTGTTAGCGCGAACCAAAAAAAAAACGAGGCTTGCTACTGAGTTTACCAAATAACAAAACTTGGGCCCGTCACTGAGTTTAGAAAGAGTGGGCTTCTCCTAGCCACTTCACAACGAAATGTCCCCTAACTTCTGCAAATCTATTGTTTCTCGGCTTCTGTGTAGTTGCTCATTCCAAGTGTGAAATCAAGGGCAACTCGTCGGTGCTATAGGTAAAGGGAAATCAGGAGCAACTCATCGGCGTTATGGGTAAGGAAATCTCTGGCTCATGCTGGTAAGGTGAGAGGCCAAGCTCCGTCAAGTGAACTCGGAGAAGGCTAAAGTATGGGCGGAGAAGTCACCAAAAAATACCACCAGAGTTGGACAGTACTGGTGATTTACTATCTGTGTCGAAACCAACGCTACAGGACACTGCGTCACTGACTCAAGCTGTCACTCACAGAGGCGACTCGTTCATGGGAACAGAGGCGATTGGGCACTCGCTAACTCGCTAGACCAGAAGCTTTTTGTCGCATGCCGTTGACTAGAAGCTTGTCGGACTACAGGGCAGTGTTCTGGCCACTAGCTTTGATACCATGTGGAATTTTAGAGTCTGAATAATCCGATGATGTCAGTCATAGGTCAAAAACGATCAAATAGAATACAAGGGAATTTGAATTCTGATATCCCTAGATCTCCTATATTTTGATTTAATCTTCCTAATATCTCTCCCCATATCTCATAATATCCCATAATTATATTTACAATCATATATTATATTGACGTAATTACCACAATTTTAAAGAAGAAACATATACGAAATTGAAGTTTAACTTCATGACATCAAGCATTCAGCTAACAAAAAAATACTGTTGAAGGGAGATGAACAGAATTGATAACACCCGAATGGAGGTAATTCTTACTGCTTACATTCTTCTTCTATTCACATACATATATACACATGGACACATAATCGGTGGAGCATAATCCGGGGGGGCACATAAATATGGAATACATTCAAGAGCATAATCCCCTAAATCTCTCCTAATTACTCCCCTATAATCAGATCTGATCAATCACAATCAATTGTGATTAATCACAATTAATTGTGATATCTTGAGTGATTGTAATATTTCCCACAAATACCCCATCATTTTTCTATATATATTGAATGGAATTAAAGTAGAGATACTATAACACATCATTCCAAAATAAATGCTTGTTGCTTATGGTATGAAATATAAATATTGAGTAAATTTTAGTTAATGTCATGTAAATGATAATTACTGTTATTAGTTACTTATGATTGATTAGTAGGGGTTAGAGGTAATAGAAGGTAGGGTCTTTGGCCTATAAAAATGATCTTTAACCATCATTGTAGTTAGACTATGTTTTGATTGGAACAAGACAGTGTACTATTCAGGAATCCTTCTATCTTCTACCCTCTGCCCTCTGTTCTCGAATCCCTCTATCTTTCGATTTCTTTTTGTTCTTCTCTCTATCTCTATTGTTAGCCTCTAATATCACAATAAGGTAAAGAAAGACTGAAGAGAACACGCAATGGAGTTATTGAGTGGAACCTTTTGATTAACAATTTATCCAAAGATTTAGATTTTGATAGAATACATTGCCATCGCACAATCCATGTAGCTAATCCCACCTAATGGGATAAGTTTTTTTCTGTTGCTGCTGTTAGTTATCCTTTGCCATTTTTTTCAAGAATTTATCTTGCAGTTAATCTCCATCTTCCAAGCATAATACTCCGTGTTCCTTTTTATAAAATATAGATAACCAAATACGTTGTTTGAAAAGTTGGTTAAACTTAGTTAGAGACAATAAATATGTAAAAATTATAACTTTTGGGACCCTCATTTATAGAAAAGATGGGTGGAAGAGAGAATGAGTGGAAAAAGAAATGAGAAAAAATAAGTGGTAAAAATATATGAGAGACATGTAATTTAATTGAGGGTAAAAATGGCAAAAATGCATTAAATGTTTAGACACCTCCACAGTGCATCTTATAAAAGGGAACATGTCTATTCAAGAGATTGTATCTTATAATAAGGAACAGAGGGAATTATAAATAAGAAAACTGTGGTAAATAATATTAATATCCAAACGGATATTATTATTATTTGATTAGAGATAATATTATTAGTAGGATATCAGTATCTTATTAGTATTTCCTAAAATATATCAAATCATCATATGATATAAGTTGATATTAATTATACGGTGCATCCTAGTGATAACCGACTTTATATATATATCTGTATACTCCCCTGAATAAATCATCCGACATATTTTTATCCCTATTTTTCACATGGTATTAGAGAAGGGAGTTCCTCTCTGATGTCCGAGTCACTGTTATCGCCAACCTAGCACGCTACAATCACTAATGGCGTTCACTGGCAACAGCAACCCCAAGGCCGGCACTCCCCACGACTTGAGCATTACCCATGACAGTTCTTTTGCGGTTCCGGTTTCTATTGTCTCCTACAAACTCACCCTCCATAACTATCAGGACTGGGCTCAAGCAATCAAGCATGCCATTAAAGGACGTGGCAAGCTTGGGTATCTCACTGGTGATACGACGTAGCTGACTGATCCAATGTCTATAGAGATAGCCCAATGGACTATGGACAACCATCTCATTTGTCTTGGCTGATTAACTCTATGTCACCAAACATAAAACGGAGCTTCCTGTACCTGTCGACAGCACAAGATATCTGGGATGCTGTACAAGACTCATACTCGGTTAAAGAAGATCACTCTCAGTTTTTTAATCTTCAACGAAGTACCTAGTGACGTGCGCAAGGATCCCGAAGCGTGCGCTAGTACTGATTAGACTTGATTGCATATTGGCAAAACTCGATCTCCTGGACACAGACCAATGGAAAACTCTTCACGATGTTGCTCTCAACAAGAAGAATATAGAGAAAGGACAATTGATGCTGTTTTTCACGGGCCTCAATGACGGGTTCGATGCTGTACGAGAAGGATTCTAGGTACCTCCACTCTTTCTAAATTACAGAAGGAAGGATTCTAGGCACCTCCACTCTTCCTAAATTACAGAAGGCTTACTTTCAGATTTGCAGAGAGGAATCTCGACAAGAGACCATGCTAGTAGACTCTAAACAGCCTCCTCCACCACCTGCTGCCTTCATTAGTAATTCTAGTGAGTCACCATCATCTTCCTCGGGTAAGCCCAAACCAACATGTGAACATTGTAAAAAGGTAAGACAGACCCGTGAAAAATGTTGGGACATATATGGTAAGCCTGCTGACTGGAAACTAGGGAAAAATAGGCCACGTGCAAATCAGACTTCTTAGGAGCCCGAGTCTACATCAACGCCTGGCTTCAACCAAGAGCAACTCAACCAGATTGTACAGGTCTTTAAATCTCTCACTGCTAAACAGAAATCACTTGGGTCTACCTCTTTGGCTCAAAAAGGTATTTCTCCCGTTGCTTTGCACACTTCATTACTTCCATCTAATTGGATTGTCGACACAGGGGCATCAGATCATATGACTTCGAATGCCCAAATGTTTGGTACTCACGACCACTAGCTGGGAATAAGAAATTACCACGGCCACAGGTTCTCCTTCACCAGTTGCAGGAATTGGTTCTGTAACTCTTTCTGAGTCATTAAATCTAGAATCGGTTGCACATGTTCCTCATTTAGCATGTAACCTTCTTTCAATTAGTAAGTTGACCAAGCAGGCAAGTGTTCGCTCACTTTTATTCCACTCATTACATCTTTCAGGATCTCGCATCGGGGAAGACAATTGGTTCGACTGAGGAGAATGACGACCTTGTCCACCGTGAGTACTCTGTGTTCCAGAATCGCATCTGTTTCTATTTCTGAAGATGATAATTTTTTGTTATAGCATAAGAGGATGGGCCATCCTAGTATTTCTTATTTGCAAAAATTGTTCCCCAATTTATCTTTGAATAAACATTCCTTTTTCCATGGTTGGGGTCCATGTCGTATTCCCCTATCACCTATAAACCTTCCCGTCCGTTTTCCATTGCGCACAGTGATGTTTGGGGTCCATGTCGTATTCCCAATCGTACAAATGCAAAATACTACCTTTATCGATAATCACACACGGTTGTGCTGAGCATATCTTTTAAAAGATAAATCTGAAGTACCTTCTATCTTTTTTGTTTTCTGCCATTATGTTAATAACCAATTCAACACATCTATCCAAGTCCTTTACATTGACAATGGCACATAATATTTTAACCTTGCCCTCACTACTTTCCTTTACCAACAAGGCATCGTTCATAAAAGTAGCTATCCTTATATCCCCAACAAAATGGTATTGCAGAACGTAAAAATAGACATATCCTTGACAATTTGCTCGTGCCCTTCTATACTCTTGCAATGTTCCTAAATTTCTCTGGGGGGATGCTATTCTTACTGCAGTTCAACTCATCAATCGCCTTCTTAGTCATTCTTTCCTTCATATCCCCAATAGATGAGCTCAAAAAGACCCATACGGTCACTCATCTCCAATCTCACCTTCCTCTTCGCGTCTTCAGCTATGTTGTCTATGTTCATCTTCACCATTCCTCCTCCAAATTCGATCCTAGAGCAAAAAAATGTGTCTTTGTAGGCTACTCCATGTCGCAAAAAGGCTACCATTTCTACGATTCCCCTTCTAAGTATCTCTATTTCAGCCGTGATGTAACCTTTATTGAACATGTGTCCTATTATTCTCAGCCTTCAATTCAGGGGGAGAGTTTAAGTGAATTTCGGCCTATTTCTGAACCTATCCCACAACCTACTGTTCCTTCAGCTGACCCATCCTCAATTATGCCAAAAGAGACTCACAGGTGGGGGAAGATGTACTCAGAGGAATCATGTACATCATATCTCCAAGGCAGAGCCAATCTTAGAACCAGTGATAGGTCCTGTGGATGTTTCTAACAATGTGGAAGGTCAGATTGGCAATGGTGATAACTTGGACTTGCCAATTGCTCTAAGGAAACAGCCACACACGTGTACAAAGCACCCAATTGAGAAGTACGCCTCTTATGCTTCACTCTCTCCTAATTATCGTGCGTTTGTGACACATCTTGATAGTATTACTATACCCAATAATGTGTATGAGGCGCTGGCCATACCTAAATGGAAGCATGCTGTAATGGAAGAAATAACAGCCTTGGAAAAGAATGGAATGTGGGAAATTGTAGAGCTGCCCAAAGATAAGAAGCCAGTAAGATGTAAGTGGGTATTCACTTCGAAGTACAATGGGGATAATACCTTAAACAAGCTGAAGGCCCAATTGGTTGCACTAGGGTTTACTCAAACATATGGTATTGATTATAACGAGAAATTTGCTCAAGTTGCCAAGTTGAACACTATAAGGGTACTACTCAATTGCTGTGAATTTGGATAGGCCTCTTAAACAGCTTGATATCAAGAGTGCTTTCCTGAATGGAGAGTTGAAAGAGGAAATATATATGATCTTATCGCCTGGTTTTGATTAAGGGAAAGAACTCAGGTATGTAAACTCAAAAAGTCCATATACGGACTTAACCAGTCTCCACGTGTTTGGTTTGATAGATTCTCTACAGTTCTAAAAGGATAAGGCTATAAACAGAGCCTATCGGATCACACCATATTTGTGTTGAGGGTGGTGACCTAACTATCATTATTGTATATGCAGATGACATAATTGTTCCTGAGAACAATTTGAAGTAAATTGATCAAGTAAAGAAAGTGTTAAACAGAGAATTTGAAGTCAAAGACCTTGAAAAACTGAGGTATTTCTTAGGGATGGAAGTTGCAAGATCAAAAGGAGGAATCTATGTGTCGCAACAAAAATATGTACTTGATCTCCTAAAGGAAACTGGCATGCTTGGATGTAGACCGAGCAAAGTTCCTATCAGTACAGTCAAAAAGAGGGCGAATCCCAAGAAAGTCAAACCAGGATAAGAAGACACAGAAAGAAAAAAGCAGGAGATGGAAGAAATGCCTACTGACATAGGACAGTAACAGAGATTAGTGGGAAAACTTATCTATCTTGCATATACACGACCATACATTGCGTTTGCTGTAAATATAGCTAGCCAACACATGCACTCTCCAAAGAAGAAGCATATGGATACTGCCTATAAAATTCTAAGGTACCTAAAAGGTACACCAGGGCGAGGACTTCTCTTTGAAAAGAATAATTCAAGGTCCATTGAGATCTATACCGATGTTGATTGGGCAAGATCACAGGAGGACAGCAGATCAATTTCTGGATATTGTACTTCTGTATGCGGAAACCTTGTTACATGGCAAAGTAAAAAACGAGTTGTGGCTAGGAGCAGTGCAGAATCAGAACTCAGAGCATTAGCTCAAGGTATCATGGAGGGACTGTGGCTAAAAAGAGTGTCCGCAGAAGCTCACATCAAGATAGACACTCCACTGAAATTGTTTTGTGACAATAAGGCTGCTCTGAACATGGCGTTAAATCCAATCCAACATAACATAATGAAGCATGTTGAGGTTGACTGACATTTCATTTGGGAGAAAGTCGAAGAAGAGATAATCTATCTCTCCTATGTACCTACAAGACAGCAACTTGCTGATGTTCTTACCAAGGGATTGTCAGAAGAAATGTTTGAGAAATTCATAGGCAAGTTAGACATGGTCAGTATCTATAATCCAACTTGAGAGGGAGTGTGGTAAATAATACTAATATCCTAATAATATCCTAACAGATATTATTATTTGATTAGAGATAATATTATTAGTAGGATATCAATATCTTATCAGTATTTCCTAAAATATATCAAATCATAATCTGATATTAATTATACGGCGCATCCTAGCGATAATCGACTTGTATATATATATCTGTATATTCCCCTGAATAAATCATCGGACATATTTTTCTCCCTATTTTCCACAAAATCATAAAGGGACTTCCACACTAAGAACAGTGTGTGTGCAGCCTTTCAGATTCTCCATATTTCTATATTATCAAGAAGTTTACGATAATTAAGAACTTTAATTATGAATTAATGCATGAATCAACAAGGATGACTTGACTATCTAACAAGAAATGCGAGAATTATGGGAGTTACCACAAACATAGCAAAGAAATTGCTTGAAAGTTATGCTATCTAAAATGTAAGCACTACGGTCCAAATGTAAGGTTTTGGAAAAGCTCCCTTTTCTATTATTATTATTAAAAAATTTAGCTCATATCCTCCTCCTTGAAACTGACAGATCCCTAAAGTCAATCAATAGTCATACTGATATCTAATGAGATTTTTAAGACAGCATTTCCTTAATGTTTAATTATTACAACGTGTAAAATTTAAATCCAGTAAATATATATATTATATAAAGAGGCCAACTTTCAATGTGAGAAAGCATATAAAAAATTGAGAAGGCTGTATTACGAAAATTCATCAGTATTTATGCATGAACCAACTAGGCTGATATTTCTAATTCATCAAAAAACACAAGAAACTGAAAGCATGTGTATATAAAATGATAAAAGATAAGGACGTACTTTGATGATAGCCCTAAATCAAAGTCGCCAGATTGAAACACACGTTTAAGTGAGTCCTTGAACACTGAGTGGCCAAAACTTTCAGCTAGTACAACAAGACCGCCAGTCCTGTCAACTGCTGTTTTGAGTTCAGCAATGCCCACCTGGGTAAGCAAGTAGAGGACAAAAAGAACATTACTTCAAAATAAATGGATTTGAAAAGAAAGATTTTTATTGAAAAAGTAAAAATTAAAACTTAGCAAGATTCAACTTTAAACATGTTTGAAATCAAGTAGGGCCAACCCAGTGGATTGGGCCTGTATTAAAAGCTATAAAAAAAACCACCATTTTTCAATAAGAAAATAAAAATCCTAAGAAAACCCATTTTACATCTTTTGGGGTCTATTTTCTCACTTATGTTACATACTATGAACAAAGCATGTGAACCCAAATTCATAGACTGTAACAACCAGAACGTTTATGATGAACCAAACATGGGAATGTCAAGTTACGTTTTAGTTTTTTTCCAAATAAAAGGCTATGGGAAGAGACGCTTAGATCCTTTTGTTGTCTAATTGCACTAACCTACAACCTAAAGGAGGATCAAAGAAAGACCAAAGATTAACACTAAGATCCTGTGTCTCTCATTTTGTTGCGTTCTAAAGTATTCCAATTTTGTTAGTCCAAAGGGACAAATAGTAGTTTCCCTCAATTTTTTATTCATATAGGGTAAGATATTATTTTCATCTTATCAGTATTAACATAACAATATTATAACATTAAATACATTACACGTTGATGAAACAACCCCATGATAGCACAAATATTTATACAATGAATGGCTTATTCAATTCATCCAATGCTACCTATAGTATCAGTCCTTATCATATGTGGCTCACCAAACAAGGCCAAAGTTGCAGTTACCACTACAACATATCATAAATATGAACTAAATTCTTTTTATATTAGAATAGCTACAGACAATAAATTTCAACTTTTTTAACATACACAGCACTGAAAAGTACATATTGAAACATATGAAAAAGAACTAAAAAACGAATAAAACCAGATGTAGTTAAAGAGTCACTTATATTTTGAATATTCTCTACTTGACTAAATAAGAGCAAAGAGTTTTAAATGTCAAAGGCAAAGGCAATCATCAGTCATCTATTGACATAAAAACCCAGAGAATGCTAAGTACAAGAAGGAAGAATCTCCCATAAAACAAAATCCTTACCTGATCAAGAGCACAAGCAAAGAGATCTAGTACATGACCTTGATGTACAAGCTGTTTTGAAAGCCCCTCATAGAATTTTACACATATATGATAATGCGGCACAGAATCTTTATCCAGGTCCTTGTGGGAGCGAATAGGTTCAGATAAACTTTTTGACACAATCTGTAAATATAAATAGAATCACATCAGCTTTGGTAATTCGTCAAATGAGATGAAAAATCATACTTATAATGATACTACAATACAAAAATCTGAAGTAAATATATAATCTTAGAGTCTTCATGATGCACGTAACAGTTATCCAAATTTTGTCTCAAGGTGGTTTTATATTTCAAGGCACAAAATATGAAACTAACAGGTTTTAATGACTTTGTATTGCTTCAACTTCAATGGGGCCTCATAAGGTTCAAACATTTTTGAAGTTCAACCATAAAATTGTAAGCTGGGAGGTACCAAAGATTATTTTCACATTCACTGAGCCTTGACTAAATCGAAGATCTTGAACAGGATCTTGTTGGAAGCCCGGAGGGCCAGGCCCTATACTATGTGTGTCACATCCCATCGCTTATCCTATTTGTCCTACTATGATTACTTATCCTATTTGTTCTGCTATGATTATTATTGCTTTTCCTGCTGTTATATTGTTTCAGTATTTAACTTTATTTTATCTTAATTAGATTTAACCTAGATTCATCTCTCTTGGCTATACCCACACTCTGGCCAAGTAGTATATGTGCTCTTCTCCCCGGTTCAATAAACACAGCAATATTATCACTGTTCTGCTCAGAACTGCTTAGTGGGCCAATATTTTCATACTAACATGTGGCATCAAACACCTGACATTCAAGACCTCCATGTTTGAAAAAAAAAAAAAAACTTACAAATGATCGTAATGATGATGATGTCTAACAATAATAAAATAACAACAACAACAGCCAAACACGTCCTAAACTCCATGATACCATGCATACCAAAGTGAAAATGCCAGTTTGCCAACCTCATGCTACCATATGCAATATATATCTTCATCCTAATACTAAAAGATTGTCATAAAATCTATATAATAGCATATTGGCCTTGACTACTGACGCAGACGCAGTAATTTTCCACTCAATCTTAGATGAAGAATACGGAACATGTCAATGACCATGATCAGTTATCCTTACAGAAGCAGGTCCTTCAGTTGCAGGCCCCCCAACAAAAGCCATTATTCTGGCCCCTGAACCAGGAACGCACGCCCCCAACAAACTGGCTGCGATACGGAGTGCTGTGCTTGTGCACCTGGTTGGGCGCTGATCAGCAGGGACAGCCCAAGGATCTTTCTGCAACTCCTCCAAAACCTGTTAATTAAATAAACAAAAATCAAATTAGAGAACCAAACACAACAGAGACAACATAAAATTCCCATGCTTCACTTTTGCAGGAAAGTAGATCATCACAATTAATTCCCCTAAACGTCTCAAACACAGAGATATGTCGAAATGGCAAGTACCGAATTGAAAGTGAATTCACATTCAGATGCAGGCAACAAGAATCGTGAAATGCTTTCAGAAGATAGTCCATCCCTAGCACCAGCAATAACCCCAGCGCTTGGTTTCGGCTTCCTAGCAAAGAAACTCATCTGCTCAAGAAGCTGGTCCTTACTCACGTCCTTAGACCCTTTAAAAACATATGTCTTGGGAATTTGACCGAAACCCAACTCATGAACATGGACAAAAGTCCCAAAAGTGATCAACCCAACAAGCGAATTATCAGGTAACAGCTCAATCGCCTGTGACAAAGCCGACTTCAAGAATGCCATTTCCTCCTCAATTATGCAGGTATCCACAACAAACATGAAAACGGTTGGAATAGAAGCCATTTCGCCTGGAGTCTCATACTCGATCGTCGTATACTGAGGGAAGAGTTCAGCGGGAAGGTTTTCATCGGAGATGGAAGCATACTGAGGAGGGAAGTGATTCCGCTGAAAGCAAAAGGGGCATATCCAGATCTTGGCAGCGAAATCGACGATGCAAAAAGGATTGAGAATGGCGCGGCAGGTTCGGCAACGCAAGGGGGAGTAAGGGAGTACGGGCATATTGGGGAAGTGCTTGATCGGAGTGTAGATGGCGGAGACAGGGACGACGCAGTTGATGGCTTCTTGCTTAGTGCCTGGGATCACATTCCAGGGCATTCGAACGCCATCTTGTGCTTCTAAATCGAGGAATTCCGCCATGGGGGATTCAAGCGGGCTATTCCCTGTGCGTGGGAGGGAGGAATCGATGACGAGGTTGAAGTTCACTCAGTTGCGACAGGGACGATCGAAGAAGAGAGAAAATGTAGCTTGGTGATCTCTCTCTCCCCTCCTGAAGGAGCAGGGATCATGCAGCCCAAACAAGGGAGTAACAAATTATGACTGTAAAATCAGGCCAAAAAATATTGTGACTGTAAAACATATTACTACTAAGATCCAGCAAAAGAATATTAGTAATGAAAAAAAATAGTAACCCTATAAAATATATTTTTAATTCTAAAATTTTAAAAAGTGTATTCTAATAAGATTAGTTATAAGTATTAATTTTAGATTTTAAAATTTAGTGTTTATAATACTAAAATATTAAAATTCTAATATATAAAATTGCTTTTGAAAGTATTTTAAAAAGTAAATATTTTTAAATAAATTGTTAAAGAGAGTAGTAAATATATTTATTAATATAGTTAAAATTATTATAAAAGTTGTTAATAACATTACACGAATAGTAACTAACCCAATTTTATCTTATTTTTCTTAAAATATTTTTAAGGGTAATTTTATTTTTTCTCTCAAATTTTAAAATTTCATATTAGTACTTATAATTAATCTGTTGTTTTATATATTATGATACTCTTTTTAGAATTTTAGAATTGAAAGGATATTTTATAGGGATTTCCCCAAAAAAAATATTTGTAAAAAATTTCTTTATTCTTACAAGTAAATTTTAAATCATTTTATCTTATAAATTCATAATTTTTTTAAAAACATTTCTATATTAATTGTGTATATTAATGGGAAAAGAGGGGGTCTCCATTGCCTCTTCATTTAGACAAAATAATATTATTTAGGTGTTAAATATAATTATGATGCTACATATTAAAAAAATAAAATAATAATAATAATTTTCAGTATTGTGAAATTTCTTGATATGTAACATTAGACTTGTATTTAACATCTAAATAATATCGTTTTAACTTGTATTTAACATTTAAATAATGTCGTTTTGATTAAATGAAAAGGAAATGGAAAATGCTCATAGACTCATTTCCCTGCATATTAAGAGGTTATTTATTGAGAAAATAGTTATTAAAATTGAGACTTTAAAAACTAACAAAAATTTATTATAAATAATTAATTTAAATATTTTTTTAATAAATTAGTTATCTAATTTTGTTTAGTTAGCACATACTTTTGCTTGGATGAGAGGTCGCAAGTTTAAACCTGTTATTGTGGTGTGTGTGAATGGAGGTTTACTTGCTAATATTTATGTGATTTAATTTAAACCTTATAAAAAAATTATCTAACCCTTTTGAATTAGAAAGAATAATAAAATTTATATATCATAGTTGAGTTTTAATTGAGGATATTAACCTGTAGATTATAAACAAAATTTATAACTTTTTTTTCTTAATACCATTATATTATCATTGGGCTATTCAAATACAAATAATAACAATAACACATGTATTTCCTTAATTTTTATTTTTTTATTTTTTTATTTTTTTTACACTTTTCCTAGACCCTCCCATAGCACCCACCCACCCACCCATTTCCCCGTATATATTGAGCCGCTTGGGGATTGGAGGTGTTGGGGGCATGCCACTTGACCTAAGGCTCATGGACTGTTTTTTTATTTTTTTTATTTTATCTAGCATCTCACGGACAGATTATCTTTCAAACACAACAATGATTATAAATTAATTTAGATCAGGAATTGAAAGATCATTTTGAGCTACTACCCTACCACCAGACTAATGAGGCTCATGGGTTATTTTTTGATTTTGCAACTATGCATTTTTTTAGCTCTTTTTTTTTTCTTTCCACTCTGTTTTTTCAGTATGATTAAGAGGTGTTTGATTTAGTTTATAGAAAAAATTAATTATAAAATAATTTTAGACAATAGATTTTATAAGAATAGTAATTTTTAAAAAATAAGTGTATAGATTATTATTATAATAATTTTTTAATATGTAAATTACTAAAAATAGCATGAGGTAAAATGATAATTACATAATTAAAAGAGAAAGAAGAGAGACAACAAAAGAATAAAAAATTAGAGGGTAAAGTCATCATTTTTCATGAGAATATCTAAAAAATTTATGTAAAAACTATTGGAATTCACTTCTAAAAAAGCATTATTTCAAAGTAGGGAGATTATAATTTTATCAATAATCAATTCTAATATAAAAATTGATATTTAAATGCTTTTGAATCAAAATTATAGTTTAGGTCTAATTTTTTTTTTTTAATTCAAACTAAACACACACTAAAACTTTAGTTGGATGGCAATCAGCTTCTTCTAACCATATTTGTGCCTTTCTATCACTTTAGTTGAGCTTTCAACGACTTGCTAGATTTTCTTAATTATGAGGATGAACTTTCAAGTAATAGAAAATTCAGGAGATAACTTATAACAAGGCAAAATTTGAGAGTTTTGTTATACCCTCCATGATATTTAATATAACAGTTAATTAAAATTAATTATTTTAAAAAAAGTCATCCTTTTCGAGCTTTAATAGTTCAAAAAATTTTATTTAAGGACCATTGTAAAAAAATAAGTAAATGAATAAGTGGTAAACATAATTTTTCACCTATAAAATTTTATTTTATTTTGGTTAGAAATACAGTTAAATTTTAGAATTATTTAAAAGAATTTGATATTACATTGCTAAAATGTTCTTCAAATGAATTTTTCATAGTTTTACTCAACTAGTTTTCTTAATAGAAACAACTAAGGGTGTGTTTGGAAACCACCCAAACTGCAGTTTTAAAATAGCTTTTGGCCTAAACCTCGGTTTGGGAAAATTTCAAAACAAACAGGCTTATTTGTCCATAAGTGCTTTTGGACAAAACCATGGTTTAAAACCATGGTTTTGAATAAGCTATTTAAAATAGCTTTTTCAACAGTAAAAGCACTTATGGACTATCCAATTACTATCTTACCCCTACTTTTTCTTACACCCTCTCTCCTCTCTCCTACTTTTTCTCACACCCTCTCTCCTTTCTCCTCTCTTCCTTCTCTCCTCTCTCTTCTCTTTTCTCTAACTCCCTCCTCTCTCTTACTTTAAATCAAATCATACCCTTTTTGGTAATTTACCACCATAAAAGTCATTCTAAAAATAACTATCCAAACACCTATTTATTCAAAACCACTTTTTTTCCATAAACTCTTCTCCAAAAGTCCTTTTCCATAAGTTGTCCATAAGCCCTTTTTTTTCATAAGCCCTTTTTCAAAATCCTATCCAAACAGGCCCTAATTAGGGTTAAGTTGAAAAACAGCTAATTTTATTGGCCAAAGAAAAACAGCTAACTATCTATTATAGTCAAAGCCGATAAAGTTAAGTGGAATTAGCTCAATTATTAACAATTAACAATTTTATCAAATTATTTAAATAGTATTATTTAAAAAACACTTATTAAATTGATCTCACTAACTAAATAATGTCACATTCCAAAAATTTGATATAAGAAATTTATAAGGGTTGTTGAAATCAGAGTATTTTTCTAAAATTAAAAGTCTCAAAGGAGGAATTTTAGGAAAAAATAAAAGAAAGAATAATTATTAAAATAATATTTTGGGACCCATAAAAATTAAGGAAAGCTAAAAAAATTATAAAAAAATTTATTTCTCTAAAAGATGCCTAAATGATTTAATAGTTATTTCTTAGAATTTTAAGGCCCTATTTTTTTTTAAGAAAAATATGTATAAATTATTGTTTCCCTTGAAAATTTTAAGGAAATTATCGAGAGCTAAAGAAGCCAATGGAGAAAGAAAAATTATTAAAATTACTAAAGAATAATTTGATCAATCAAAACCTTATAGAAAAGAATATGGCGCTTACTCTCTCAAACTCTCTATCATCCTTTGTGCCTCCTACACAGAAGGAAGATGATATGATGCTACAAAGCTCTAAGAAGGTCAATAATGATGGGAATAAAGCTGGGAGTGAGAATATCCTACTGGGACATTGGCCAACACTAGGAGCAAAAGGATCTGAATATGCAAAGGGAGGACCTTCTTTTACAGAAAAACTAAAGGGCGTTGATAGTACCAGTGATCATGCAGACAATGATATAGACGGAGAAGATGATATTTTATCTGATGATAGCATGTCAGAAACAACTAAACAGACTCATCTGGATAATGAAGAACCTTTATGAAAAAACATTGAAGATCCCACAAGGAACTTTCCTACATTTACTTTTAGGAAAGATGAAGAAAAAACTGTACAGAACATAGCGAAAGGCAGTGATTGTCAAACTACTGGATAGAGATATTGGTTACAAAGCCCTGCATTCTCGATTGCCATCAATATGGGCAAAAAAAAAGGGTGATAAGTTTGATTGATATTGGATATGATTTTTATGTTGCTAAATGTCAAATAGAGAATATTATTTCAATGAGTTGACTGGTGGTCTATGAATGATCTATGATCATTATTTGACTGTTAGACTGTGGGAGCATAACTTTAAGCTTGATGAAGCTTCAATCAATAAGGTTGCGGTTTAGGTTAGAATGTCAAAGGTGGCGCTAGAATACTATAATGAATAAGTTCTTACTATCATTGGTAATAGAATTAAGGAAACAGTATATGAATATATCATACCAATTACGTGGTCATTATGCAGGAATTTGTGTTCTGATGGACCTAGAGAAGCATCTAATGTCTGGATTCTCATTAGATAGGGAAAATTATTATTTAGAATATAAGGGGCTCCATAATCTTTGTTCAAGTTGTGGTATGTATGGCCACTGAATGGAAAATTGTCAAAACAGAAGGAAAAACCATGAAATAGAGGCGAATGAACAAAATATTCAACAAGTTCAGCCAAAAAATAGGGGAGGGTCAATTATTGAAGGTTGCAGTCATCAGGAACAATGGAGAGTGGTTCAGAAGACATGCAGACAAAGAAAGACGAAAGAGACCAAACCTGAGTCGACTCGCCAGGAAACTCAAGGTTCTCGGTTTAGAATCCTTGATGACGTGGAGGCTCAGACGCACAACCAGAAAGACAACGATAATAACCTACAGGTTGTTGTTCAGGGACTAGGAATTTCATAGGCTCAGTCAGAGGGGGGAAAAGGGGGACTCTGAAAAAGAAGGTACCAGAGGCTTCAACGAGCGAGAACCAACAAGAGAGTGAAATAAGATGGAACGGGGAGGAGATACGGGAAAGATCTATGAAGAGAAACCGTGAAGTGATTTAGGGCCATGTTTCAAACTCCTAAATCTAAATTTTAAAAACTTCAATCCTAAATCTCTTTAAAAATCTTTTAAAATAGAAGTTCATATTTATCCATAAATATTTTTAAACTAAATTATAATTTTAAATAAGTTACTTAAACTAATTTTTAGAATAATAAAATAACTTATAGACTATCCAATTATTATATTATCTTTACTTTTTCTTATACTCTCTCATCTCTCTTCTCTACCCTCTCTCTTCTCTCTTCTCTTTTCTCCACCACCTCTCATCTCTCTTCTATTTTCTCTCTCCTCTCTCATCTCTCTTCTATTTTCTCTACATTCTCTCATCTCTCCTATTTTTAATCAAATCATACATTTTTTAATAATTTACTAATATAAAAAAGTATTCTAAAAATAATTATTCAAATACTTATTTATTCAGAACTATTTTTTTTATAATTTTTTTTGTAATTTTTTTTATAAACTGTCTAAAAAATTTTTTATAAGTTTTTTTTTTATTTTATAAAAAAAAAATGGCGGCGCGACCTTAATGTTGGCACTGGGGAGTTCAGAAGAAATGAGGAGGATGCGAAAGCTGACGAGGATGCTGCCAGAGAGGAATTACAGGAAGAGCATAGGGAGATGGACAAAGGTGATGCGGTATCGTCAGGAATGAAGATGTAGATCCTGGAGATCTTGACATTGGGTTGATTGAAATAAGCCCAATACTACTGATTACTGTTGGGCTGGATGACGATGACGAGCTAATGGTTCCTGAGACATAAATGATTAATGGGCCTGGACTGGAAAAGTGAGATTGCAATTGGGCTACTGTTTATTAATATTTAATTTATGAATAGTATATTATATTAGAATATAAGAGGGGACCAACGGGGGTTGGTCCGAGTGGTAAGCGGCTCGGTATCGCTTAAGCGAGGTCTCGAGTTCGAGCCTTGGCGAATGCAGAAAATCCCCGTTGGGAGACTCACCCACCATAACCAGGTGCGCGACGCGGGTCGGATCCGGATGTAGTCGGGGCAAAGCTCCGGTGAACCGGGTGGGCAACCAAAAAAAAAAAAAAAAGAATATAAGAGGGGCATGTGATAAATGGCTTCTTAGAAATCTAAAGGCGGTATGCAGTGGCAAAAACCAAATCTTATTATTTTGACTGAAACTAAATACGATAGAGAAGCTCGTTTTTCAGTTTCTATATTCTTGGGACATTGATTCTCTTAAAGTTATTCCTAGTTCTAGGCACTCTGGGGGATTAGTGGCGGTATGGAGAAGTGATGTCATCAAAGTTTCAGTGCTAATTGAAAATAGGCATTTTTCCCACCTTCACTGTGAAATTACGGGGCGTACTCATTTTTTATTAACAGTAATATAAGCTATTCCTCACTCCAATTTCTGACGAGAATTATGGAATGAGATACATAAGTTATCTAATTTTATTTTTATCCTGTGAGTGGTTTATGGTAATTTTAATGATATTCTCTAGCTTACAGATAGAGTCAATGGTGTTGGTTGTTCTCATAATAAAATTAATTGGTTCTAAGACAGAGTTAGAGATTGTGGCCTTTTAGACATGGGATTTTAGGGACAAAAAATCATATGGAAGGGTCCTAAAAGGGTTGGCTGTTCCAAGTTATATGAAAGCTTGGATCAGGCTCTAGCTAATTCCCATTTTCTTTACCTGATATCTGACTACTTTCTAAAGGTATTATCTAGAACTAAATTTTCTGATTATAATCCTATTGTGTTGCAATTTCATAATCATGCTTATGATAGGAGGAAAGACCTTTTCGTTTTGAGGCTATGTGGCTTACTCATAAAATTTTAAACATTTTTTGGCTAATGCATAGGTGGATTTTGATGATTTTAATAAATCCCTAAAAGATTTAGGTGCCTCTCTTGTGGATTAGAATAAAAATACTTTTGGGTTGGTGGAAAAAAAGGAAAAAAGATTTATTAGCTAGATTGAGTGGTATTCAAAGGTCTCCAGCTTATACTCATTCTAGGTTTATAACTTCTCTTGAAAATAAATTACAAACTGAGTTAGATGATATTATGAAATTAGAAGAAATTAAATAATTTCAAAAAATTAGGACTGATTGTATTACTAAAGGTGATTGGAATACCTAGTACTATCATTTGAAAATAAAAATGAGATAAAGGAGAAATAAAGTTCTAACTCTTAAAAATGATAGGGGATATGGATTGAGGATGAATCTGATTTCATTAATATGGTTACAAATTATTTTAAGAATCTCTATGATTGTGAGGATTCTAATTCATGTGTTTTACAAATAAAGTGTAATTTTCTATCTGGTGTGAAACATCGCCTTATGAATATGGGTTTTTTGCCAACTGAGAAGGAAATTAAGGAAGCCTTTTTTTCTATAGGACAGTATAAGGGTCATGGTATTGATGGATTCTCTCCAATTTTCTACCAAGTTAATTGGGATGAGGTGGGGAATCCTTGCAAACAAGCCTTTGATTTCGTTACTACCAAAAAGTGAGCATCCTAAAGTAATTGGTCACTTTAGAACTATTGCTTTGTGTATGATGCATTATAGATGCATCACAAAGGTCATAGTCAACAGATTGAGGAATGTTATGGATGAGCTGGTTTCTCCTTCTCAATATAGTTTTGTAAAAGGTAGGCAAATACAATATAACATCATAGTAGGATAAGAAGTCATGCATATAATGAAAAAGGCTATAGGGAAAGCTAGCTTAATGACTCTAAAGATTGATCTCTATAAGGCTTATAATTGCATTCGATGGGACTTTCTCCAACAGGTTATTATTGATGTTAGTTTGGATTCCATTATTATAAAACTTATCATGGGTTGTGTTATATCTGTATCATATAACTTGTTATGGAATGGATCTAAAATTGGATTTTTTTTCTAAAAATAGTCTCTGACAAGGAGATCTTATCTCACCTTTATTATTTGTTCTTTGTATAGATAGATTATCTCATTTGATAAGTAATGCAGTGAATGAAGTCATTGGAAACCAATTAGGATTACTACCAGTGATCCGGTCATTTTTCATCTTACGTTTGCATATGACATTCTTCATTTTGGAGTGGCTACTGAAAAACAGGCAAAATGTGTCATGAATTGCCTGAATCAATTTTGCTTAGCATTAGGGAAAAAATTAGTAAAAGCAAATCTTTAGTTTTCTTTTCTCCAAATGTGTATGACAATACAAGAAGAAGGATTAGCAATATTATAGGAATGGAGGTTTCTGTTGAGATAGGGAAGTATCTGAGTTTTCCAATCATTAGAGGGAGGAAACGCAGAGATTCTTTCCACTACATCGTGGACAAAGTTAAGTTTAAACTTGCAGCTTTGAAATAGAACACCTTTTTTTGTTTCTTCTTTGGCCAAATCGGTGATGAGTTCTACATCGATATATCCTATGCTAGTTTCTAAAATACAAACTTCAATATGTCAGGAAGTGGAAAGATTATAAAGAAATTTTATATGAGGGAATGACCAAAGCTTACGTGGATTCCATCCTATTGGGTGGGATCAAATTATTGTGCCTAAATTATATGGTAGACTTGGGTTGAAAAAATTAGCTTCCTTTAATCGTGCTTGTGGAGCCAAAATAACATGGAAACCAGATAATGGTGGCAAAGGACTGTGAGTAGATATGCTTTTACACAAATATATGCTTAGGAATGAGAACAATCTTCTTGAAGCAAGGAAAGGAGATTCTGCACTATGGAAGTTCGTTTCCCAACAAGATATAGTAAATTCAGGAACAAGATGGCACACAGACAATTGGTAAATTTTTTTACTGATAATTGGTTGTTCTGACATAAAATTAAAGGAATTGTGCCTACGACCAATTACAACTGAAGAAGAAAACAATAAAGTCATAGACCAGATTGATTCAGAGACTTGGGATTTGTGAAGACTCGCTACTATTCTCCTAAGTAATGCCTTTCGAAGGTTAATCATCATGTTTTCATCGATATTCCAGGCGGGCAATGATGCCATGACATGAAATGCTACGAATGAGGGCAATTTCACTATTAAAAAATGCATATTTTCTAATTGAATCTCAACATGACAATACATATAACTCTACTTATAAAGATATCTGGAAGTGGAGGGGTGTTGAGCATATTCAAGTATTTATGTGGATAGCCTTCAATAATCGACTTTCGACTAATGCATGGAGAAGCAAGTGGCTTTCAACTAGTGCCATATGTTGATTTGCAATAAGGATATAGAGGATATTTTACATATTCTCCGTGATTATGTTTATGCCAAATAACTGTGGTTCCGTTTAATTCATCCCAGGTATTATTTCACATATTTCAGAGCTCCTTTAAGAGATTAGTTTGCCTTAAATCTCAAAAGAGAGTTGGGAGCGGATGGTATTAAAAATTGGTGACTAATTTTGGGGGTTTCAATTTGGAATGTATGGAAATAGAGGAACTAAGCTACATTAGATGAAGACTACTATAAACCTCTAAATCCTTATTTGATTATTATGCAAACATGGAGGAGCTTTGTTCAGGTTCAACAAGAATGTTTAATTAATGACTTAATGATTCCAATGTCGTCTAATTGGGCTACCTTCCCTTTTGAAATGGCTCAAATTAAATGTTGATGGAACTATTACGGCGGGTTAAATTAAGGCAGGTGTAGTTGAATCATTAGAGATCATTTAGGCAGTTGGGTAATCGGATTTACGAGGAAGCTGGGCTATTGTAGTGCGATGGAAGAAGAACTATGGGCTGTTTATAAAGGTCTCAAACTTGCTTAGGATCTAGGACTTAAGAAGATTATACTGGAGACATATACTAAGAATGTTGTACACATGCTATTTAATAGAAGAATTAACACATGCAACCTATTGGAGTCATAGATACAGAACCTTTTAGAACTTCTATGGGATTTGAAGATCTAACATATTCCTAAAAAGCAAAACAAACTGGCGAATACCCTGACAAAAAAGATGGATTAACTTCCACATCAATACTACATTATTGTCCTTCACATTTAACTTCTCTCGTTACTAATGAGTGCTTAGGATTCAATCACTAACAGTTTAGTTTCATTTGTTTCATGCGTTTAACCCTCATCTATACAAAAAATAATAATAATAATCCATCAAAATCAATCAATATGTCTCAATTGGATGTTTACCTTTTATTTGGATAAAATTTACCTTTATTTATATAAACTTTTGGATTGTATTCAAAATAGTATTCATCTTTCCAAAATAGATATATATTAAAGGAATACAAACAAAAGTACATTTCGATTTTTTTTTATAAAAATTTTTGAAAAAGAGTTAGACTCGCTCACGATCCAATGGCAGGACACAATCTCCGTTCCTCCTAGACGATACTAATGTCGGACAGAGCGAGCCGTCAATTACCCTCAGGCGTAAACCTAAATACCTAAGAGCTAAGATACTTCCCCAAACGCTACGACTGAAACCACAACAAAGTGGTACTCTAGAGATCAAACAAGCTCCAAATAGTCACATGTCTCACCCTTTTGCCAGCTGAACCCACGGACGATAGGTCACTTACTTCGAATTAAATGTATGGAGAAGTGTCACATTATTTATAACTTGTAGACAATACAGTCTTCTATAAATTTGATTGAAATAGTAGTACAAATCAAATGTAATCTATTCATATTTTTTTCTAAAATAAAACATCATTAAAATATGAACCACTATCAATGCTATGCAATAGAGCAATGCCCTCATAATCTGTAGCCCAGCAAAGAGACAAATTAAAAATTAGAAACTTGAAGGAAAACTTAGTCTACAAGTACCCATAGTTTTATCTAATTTTTAATCCCTATAATTTCACGATCCTAATCCAATCCTTGTAGTTTTTTTTATTAGACCCTTATAGCTTCACATGATTTTTATTCAGGACCCTATAGTTAGGTTAGTGATAAAAAGAAAACAAATACTAAAGGGACCTAATTAAAATCAAATAAAACTATAATGACTTGATAAAAGAAAGAAAAAAACTACAAGACCTTGATTAAAATTAGGTAAAACTATAAAGACCTAATTAAGAGAAATAAACTACAGAACCTGATTTTTAATCAGGTGAAACTATAGAGACCTGAAATTAATTTTCCCAAACTTTTTAAAAAAATAACCTACCCACACAGTTAAATAAAAGCAAGATTTATACAGGGAAGGAAAAAAATTGCGGTAAATAACCCAGTTTATTCCACATTCAAAGGGCTAAATGCCTGGAATTAACTTAAAAGTATAACACCATACATCGAGATTCAAGACAAGGTCCTGCTTATTCATGGAAGCATCACACAAGCAAACACTGCAGAGTTAGCTGATTGAAAAAGTTGTAAACGCTCACAGGAGGAGAGGACTTTAAGATCGTCCTCGAGATTTCTTTTCCCACCATTCCATGAACTTAACTTGCGCAGCAGCGGTATCCAACCTGTAAAGTTGAAGTGCGTGATTTGCAATTTCTTGGCCAAATGTCCACCCAAACACACCCCCAGCAACAAAAGACAGTCCTGCACCTGTTGGTTATGGTACAAGAAAGAACAGTGAAAGTATCAGCAATGTGAATGCAAGTATTACACCCAAATGATTGAAACCTATTCAGAAAGTTTCTTCTTTCATCGCAAATCATAGCAAATGTTTGGAGAGGCGAAAAACTCTGTTTGCAGAGAAGAAGCCCGAGGGCTACTTCTCTGCCAACCACACAGTGATTAATTTAGATTTCAAAATTTCAACAGCCCAAATGAGTAGTTTAATTAAAAAAGGGGAGAAATTTATAAATTATAATTAAGGACCTTAAAATAAATTATTATTAATGCTTCTTAAAGTTATCACCCATAATCGCTAACATTACAGCTTAATTTTCTTAATAAAACAAGGATCTCCCAAGGACCATAAAAATAAGTTACCACTTATACTCCCTAAAGTCACAAAGTGATTTTTCCAATATTACAAGGATGTATTGAACATGTTACAACTTTTGGATCAAAATACCATTATGACATCTTGAAGATCAAGTTATAAATTTAGGCAGCTCGAGTGGTAATTTAGGAAACTATCAAGGGTACCTTATTTCTATGACCTTTTGAGAGAAATTATAATTTTTATGACTTTTAACTACCATCAATATAAAGTTAAATGCTCCGTACAGCCATTTGGCCATAAAAAAATTGTTATTCACTCTTAGAGGAGGATATAAAACAGGGAAAATGAGATTTTAAAATCCTAAAATTGTAATGACAGTTCAAGACTTTACAATCAAAATTCTTCTCAAGGACCAATGAAATAAATTAATGTTGTTGCTTATCAAAGTTACCACTCATGTTTCCTAAAATTACTGATCTTCCGTGTGTTAAAGGTGTGTTTTCATGCAAAGGTAGTAACAAATTAAAAACATTCTCATAACATCTAGAACAACAAGGTATGGTGCACCTTTAGGGAACATGAGTGCTACCTTGAGGAAGCACAAGGGATAAATTATTATTTCCATGGTCCTTGAGCATTGGAAATATAAAGTAGCAGCTTTAACGAGCATAAGTAATAACTTAATTCTACAGTCCTTGAGAAGAATTTTATTTTTATGGTTCTTAACAATTATTAGTAAAAGTTACGGGTCCTCAAATGTGATTTTCCATAAAAATTACCATAATCTAAAATGGTAAATGTTGCAAAAGTGTCAGCAGTAGAAAAGTGGTACATTACCGTGCAAACTCCTGGAATATTTGTAAGCAAAACCTGCAGTAGATACTGCTCCAATGATACTTCCTGTGAGACCATAGGTCACTGCTTCCCTTGTAGTTTTCAGCTAAAATGATAGCAAAGAAAAAACAATTTAGAACTCAATTTTCTGCTCAAATAGAGATTCAACAAATTTTCCAGCAGGCAGTTGTCTTTATTCAGAGAAATATTCAACAAGTACCACGTACAACAATATCATTAACACTTATCTTCCTCAACTGCATGTTAAAATGATATTTAAAAACCAAAGGATGGCCAATTGCAAGTGTTTCATCCATTTTGAAAGCTTTATCTAACCAAGTCCAAATCCAGAGTTGACATGAAGTCAACCATTCTAAGAATAACTATGTAATCTGTCAATAAAAACACTGCTTAAATAATATGTTTAATAGAAAATCATTCCACATATCAAGCTATACATTAGTGACTTTAAATACTTAACAAGTCAGGAACTCAATTTCTAAGACTGATATACAATGAAAAGGACGGGGTGATTTATAAACAAAACACTACACATCACAATAAGAAGATGAACCTTTAGCCTCTTAGTTGTAAGTAACTAGAACTAAGGGGAAGTTTCAAAATTTCTACCTATTGCATTTGGCTAAAGGCCATAACTCAACATGAATCTTAAACTAATTAATTTATCAGCTAATTAAATCTTTAGTTTATACTCAATGTTTATAAAAGCTTCTAGAAGGGAAAGTTTATGTTGGATCATTTATCTTCACCCAAAGGTGAATGGCAACGCTAACACCAATTAAAATACATCATGTGAACCAGTGTTCCCAAAAGTTGGAAATCCAAGTAAAAATTTTGAAGAAGTTTGTCAAACAATAGGCTTTATAATCCAAATAAGTCTCCATATACAAGGAGATACAAATGACCTTTACAAACTCACATTACTATAGCAAATACCAATATTAAACTACTACGGTACTACCTACCTTATTATAGTGTTATCTAGCTCCATGGAAATTAGAAACAAAAGCACGTAAATCATATATGCTAGGAGAATTTTTCTTAACCAAACTGATTTGATATCTCAAAGAGATAAGATAGGAATTATCTCCTATTTTAAAATTAGAATTAGAATTTCAAACAAATATGATACAATATTATCTAAAATAATTCATTTCAATCAGCTTAAATTTAAAAGTAAGATTTTCAGTTTGGATCTTGAAGTTACTCCCTCATGGGCAGATCACTCCAATAATTTGTAATCAAACCATTCCATGGATGCACCAGGTGAAGAAATTCCAATCATAATTCAAATCATGAATACACAGAAAGTCCGCCAATAAAAAATATAAGACACAGACAACAGCACTCTTTATAATACAAGAATACCAAAATGAACTCCTGGACTAAATTATGTATTATGTATCAAAAGCGCACAAATCCCTCTTTTCCACTTATTGAAACCATTATATTTTTCCATATCTAGATAAGAGAATCTTGACTCTTCACATGTTTATCCAAGTAAATATTTTCTTCATTCCTCCATCGAAGGAAGGTAGATTTACAAAAGTTGGCCTTACTAATAATTTGTCCAGAAGTGCAGTGACTCACTGCTCTAGAACTCGCAGAACTAAAATCGACATAACCTCATTGGGTGAAGGGAATAAACTTTTTAGCTGCTGAACAGTATCTGTGATTTCTTTGTACAATGACGAAAGCCTTTTAGCTACATTACTAGGACTAGCATGTGCCCCATCGTCACCAAGAACCAATCTAGTATCAGCATTCATGACTTCCACATCAATAAACATTGGATGTGTTGCTACATAATGTTGCATGGCACTTGTACCCCTATTGAACTGTGACAATTTTGGCACATTCAGAGAAATCTCTTTTCTGTGATGCTGCATCAAACTGAGCGCCCTTATTGATAGAAACCAGCCCTTATTCAGAGAAGGTAGGCCTTGAAGTCTGAAAGACTAATCTATTCCCAATCCCTGATCCGTGAACTGACTAAAGAATCCAATCCGACTGATGAAATGCCAATTGAATGAGAAGTCAGGGAATCCCTTTTTTCAAGCCCTGAAGCCTAACTTGAATAGAAAGCAGGGGATGTTGGAAACTTCTAGTTTGAGATTATGAGTTTAACTTAGTGCAAGAGCCGTGCCTTGAGAAGTTTTTTACATGCCCTTAAGCAGGTAGGTGGCAACTAAGCTAGAACTCTTCTATTCTAATACCAGCCCACGGCTTATAATCCAAGTCACATTTGTCTCCACTCCATTTCTAACCCATTCTCCTTATAGAGACAAATTTGTTGTGTATGAGCTAGTCTAGAATTTTAAAGCTCCCCCTGAAGTTAAGATGTTTTGATAGAAACTGAATAGCATTGATACTTATCATGTCCTGAAAACCCCTTTTTCTCAATATGGCTATCATGTTTATAAATAGTTCAAAAACAACCGCCCCTTTTCTCAATGTCCAACACCTTTTCATTGTAGTGAACTGTCAGGAGATCTAGGAAACTATGGGTATGTCCTCAAACATTGGAAGGTTTTGTGTTTATACGGTCTAAAAAGTTTGGAATGAAGAAAAGAAGCTAAATCACAGTACCCCTCTTCAGTGTTTGTAGTGTTAGGATCTATTTGGTAGGAGAGGAAGGCTTGAACTTTTAAAGGTCTTCCTTTGTTTTTGGAGTTGTGGCCTTGTAGTAAAGAAAAGCATTCACGTCCTTCGTGTGGTGTGCTGCTCATGGTAATTTTAAGAGGTTGCCACCTCAAATTTGGAAGGACATTGGACTCCTTTGCTGCATTTTATTTTATTTCTTTATTTTTCAAAACAGACTTTTCTTCCCTTTTGCTTGTTTCTCTTTATTTTTTTACATTCATTTCAGAGATGTATTATTCCCATCCTTTGTAACAATCTCCTTCCTCAATGAAGCATAGAAATTTTTGTCCCTAACTGGGTAATGAAAAAGGATATATGAAATATGAAATTCTAATAGTGGGATATGGACAGATGAATATCCCAGGAACAAGCAGAAAGACAAAGCAACAATAGCAGATGATGTAGAGAACATATTAACCACCAGGAATGCCAAAAAGTCAATCAAACACAAAATAAAATTACATCAGTCGTAGATAGAGAACCACATAAATAAATGAAATTAGGTGATAAAGTTCTTACTACAGGTCCATGAACAGGGTCAGAAGCAATGAACTCCTCAACATCAGAGCTAGACCAAGAGGGGAGGTTATTGAACCTGGTATAGTTGTCGAGAAATGAGAACCTTTCTGACCAAAATCCTGTAAAGCCTTCCCAGTGCTTCTTGAAAAAGGATTGCAAGGAAGAATCTTCCATCTCTGGCAGATCAATTAAATCAAAACATGAAACTATAGAATTTTGAAATTTGTTGGATATATATGCCAGATAAATAACCATAAAATCCAACATATGAGAAGCTACAAAGTTCTTATAATGCCTAATCAAGGAGCATGTTAAATATACCTAAAACAACTTAGCAAGGAGCTCCGATTTGGATTTCTCTGCAAAAGCGTCCCCGATCCTAGCCGCCGTCGCTAGCAAGCGCCTTTTATCAAAGCGTGATTTTTCAATATTTAATAATAATAATAATTAATAATTAATTTTTAATTTCAAATGTTAATTCCATTAAGATCTACTTAATTTATATAAATTAAAAAATTAAATAAATTAATTATAATAATTATATATTATTATTTTTAAATATTTTTTTAATCGTGTTTAAATAACTCCCTTGCAAATATATAAAAGTATATTAAAAAACTATAATTTTATAAGATAAACGTATATTAATATTTTATATATTAAAAATAAATTCAATCCCTCACATATATTTTATAATTAAGATCAGAGCCAGTATAATATAGCTATTTTAATTATTTAATAAAATTTAGCAAAATCCTAAATCGATACTGTGTACTAAAAAGGAATTTTGAAATGTTTGTATTTTTACAAGCACAAGCATCACACTTTCTTCACATAACCAAAACAACTAATGTGAGGGAAATCATATGAACCAAAAAAAAAAAAGACTTTCAAACACATAATGACTATATGCCCCTACATATCATCATATCAAAATCTCACCAATTGAACGCTAAATACAAACTGGTAACAAATCGAAGCACATAACAAATAACAGTGACCAACTGAATTGTCGTTTCAATTGCATTTGAACATAAAAAGAAATTGGGATTAATTATCTAAAATGTTGGGCAATTGGTATATATGGCATGAGAAACAACAGATAGGGCTTTAACAACCATGGGCACCTGTAATGATTTCACAACAATGCAACCTTCTACTACACGTACATTAACACCTCTAATTCAATCTTAATATACTGTATTTAATATTGATTGTCCTTACAAAAATATCATATGATAACCTCCTTGGTATAGTTCAAAACAAAGAATGTACTATATTTTATAGTCTAATACCTTGCCCGACCCTATATTTTTTGGGTTGGACAAGGTTTTTTTTAGCTGGCATAGGTGTGCTCACCGGGGCAAAGGATTTCATGCGCACCCTTATCTCTAATAATCATTATTCTATTATTCATTTTTTTCACCACAATGTCAATATTTAAACTTTCTGAACTAACCAATAGGAGTTAGTTCGAGTGGTAACCGGCTTAGTATCGTTTAAACGAGGTCTCGAGTTCGAGTCTTGATGTATCCAGAAAATTGCTGTTAGGAGACCCACCCACCATAGCCAGGTGCGCGACGCGAGTCGGATCCGGATGTAGTCAGGGCAAAATTCTGGTGAACCGGGTAACAAAAAAAAAATTCTGAACTAAAATCACATACTTTGCCTCAATGTCGGAAAAAAAATATAATGAAAAATCAACCAAATGTCATTTGTGCGTCAGATACAATTGATATGAAGGTGAAGTAACTTGCATCTTAATAGTAAAATTGAAAGTGAAATAGAAGATTATCAAGATTTGCTCCGTGCATAAAGATTCCTGTGCAGCAATGTTGGAGAGGACATAACACTAACTACAGAATAGTTGTATAAAATTCACGATTACACATATCTACAGTAGAAGGTCATGAAATAATGAGAACAATCTTTATCTGAACTGATAATGTATCAAATTCTGCTGAATTTATGGAATAAGCACAAATTACACATAATAACGTGCCCCAACTATTAATACGTCGATTTACACGCTATTACGATTATAGGGAAGAAAAACTATTCTCTGGTTTGGATATAATATTAAAAAAATTGTATTTAAATTTTATATAAAGAATCTAATTACACATAAGATCTTAAATTAATTTTTTTAAATTGTAAAATGATAGAACATCCTATAAAAAAATTAAGGGCTATTTTGCAACTTTTGTGATATGCTCAACACCCTGTCGTATTCATAAGTTTTATAAGTTTTTTTTTTAAATGACGGCTAAGAACCAACAGTAAAAAACTGAAACGAAGTTCCAAAGAAAACACAAAAAGCAGCAATACAATTAATAGACTTGAACTTTTTGTTACTTGATGACCTTTATTCTAAGTAAGAGAGTCTATTTTATCTTTCATGAAAAATTATTACATATTAATTCCCTGTAAATGAAGAAACAAAATAGCCTGACATACAATCTATAAAATAGGGGGAACATTGCCCACACTTAACCAATTTTAAGGCAGAGTTAATCAGCAGGTTGCAGACTCCTAGCTGAACTTTAGAAGACATCAAGTTAGTTTTTGAAGAAATAAAGATTGCTATTTGATTATGGGTGTATTTGGATTAACTTTTGGAGAATAGATTCTGGGAAGAATAGATTGTGGAGAATAGATTTTGGGAAGAATAGATTTTGGGAATAGAGATATTTGGATGATTAGTAGTAGAATCACTTTTTATATTGGTAAATTATCAAAAAGGGTATGATATGATTAAAAGTAAGAGAGATGAAAGATGATAGAGAAGAAAGAGGAGAGAGAAGAGAGTGTAGAGAGGAGAGAGAAAAAGAGAGATAAGAGAAAAGAGAGGAAAGAGAAAAAGAGAGATAAGAGAAGAGAGATGATAGAGAAAAGAGAGGAGGGAGGGTGTAAGAAAAAGTAGGGGTATAATAGTAATTAGATAATCTATAACCTAGGTTTCAAACCAAAAGCTATTTTCAGTGGCTTATTTAAAACCTAGGTCTCAAATCGAGGTTTTGCCCAAAATAAATTCTCAACAAAAATTACTGTTTGTGTAAAAATTTTCTAAACCGCGATTTTGGTCCAGAATCTATTCTGAAATGCTATACCAAACACGCACTACTAGTGAAGATTTTGGGAAGAATAGATTTTAGGAATAGAGATGTTTGGATTATTAGTAGTAGAATCACTTTTTATATTGATAAATTATCAAAAATAGTATGATATGATTAAAAGTAAGAAAGATGAAAGATGATAGAGAAGAAAGAGGAGAGAGAAAAGAGTATAGAGTGTAGAGTGTGGGTGTGTTTGGATTAACTTTTGGAGAATAGATTTTGGGAATAGAGATATTTAGATGATTAGTAGTAGAATCACTTTTTATATTGGTAAATTATCAAAAAGGGTATGATATGATTAAAAGTAAGAGAGATGAAAAATGATAGAGAAGAAAGAGGAGAGAGAAGAGAGTGTAGAGATGAGAGAGGAGAGAGAGATAAGAGAAGAGAGAGGAAAGAGAAAAGAGAGAGAAGAGAAGAGAGAGGAGAGATGATAGAGAAAATAGAGGAGAGATGAGAGAGGGTATAAAAAAAGTAGGGGTAGAATAGTAATTGGATAATCCATAACCTAGGTTTTAAACTAAAAGCTATTTTCAGTGGCTTATTCAAAACCTAAGTTTCAAATCGAGGTTTTGTCCAAAATCAATTCTCAACAAAAATTGCTGTTTGTGTAAAAAAATTTTAAACCGCGATTTTGGCCCAGAATTCATTCTCTACTGCTATGCCAAACACGCACTATATAAAGAAATAAGACTTCTTGCACAAAAATGAAGATACAGAACAAAGATGATGCAAGTTGAAATGGAATCATGATCATCTTATTTTTATTTTTATTTTAATTGGCTGATAAGCGAAACAACAAATCATCTTGATCTTCTAGGTCATAAAGAAAGAAAGACAGAAGAAAATAGAAATGGAGAGCAAGAATAGAAAAACTATCTTGAAAGGATTTGAAAACTAATTGGCAGTCCATTAAAAAAATGCATAAGTAATCGATTTCCTATCTGCAGCGTTTTGGTAAGAATTTAGATTTCTCACACTTTGAAATCAATAATAGGAAAAATATTTGCCAATATAATGAATTATAACATACTATTAAAGGAAGCAAATATCTTTTTCCTCTTGAGATCTACAAATCACATAGTAGCTCTATCCCGTTAATGTCATAGATCATTATCTACCGTGTGAGATATTTATTATTATAATATAATTTATTTAAATATTAATTAAGATAATTAATAAATATTTTTAAGTGTGGCCCGTAGTTTAAGGTAGGTTATTGACTCATTTTATTAAGGTTAATTTTCTGATGATAAAAATTAACAATTAACTATTATTCGTGCAATAGTTTTCTAAATCCTAGAGTGATACACTTTCTTTGCTCACTCCGGAGGGTTCCCCACTGGTGACGACAATACACAAATTGACATCACTGTACCTAATCACTAACTAGAAGAACATGTTCTTTTCTCTAATAGTATTCTCTGATCGACAGGTCTCTGAGTTGAGTTATAATTCTTCCTCAGAACAGCTAAGCTAATGGCAAGAGGTATTTATAAGTCTTCTGCTGTATCTCATATATATTGTATACTTATATATGTTATAATCTGAATAGATTAGATTATGTATGAGATGCTTATATTCCAACAAATGACATTACAGCCTTGTTTGAGATCTCTTTAATTTACCTTACTTGTTAATTTATAATCCTCATTAGTAGCAATACGAGATAAAATATAGGATACGGAAACTTCTAGAGATTATAATTTTTGAATCAAATGATAGAGATTATATTTTAGTTATTGGCTCTCCGATGATTGCCACCTTCTTCGTTAATTATTAAAGGTTCTGAAGTGGTTGTTTAAATTTTATTTGAAATCAATTTTGATCTAATTTTCTGAGTGACTATACATATATTCATCTGTGATGATTTTGAATTTGATGGCAAGAGTCGCGAGAGATCGCTCGCGTACGGAAAGGGGGAATCGAAACTGGAAGCTGTCAAACTGGAGTAGAAAGAAGTTATCAAAAGCGAGATTCTTGGGATTGTATAATTGTGGGAGATTAGGGCTCATGATATTGGGCGCTAAGTGTGGAGAACCTGATTCAGCAACACTTGCATGCATTTGGGCCGTCTGCTTCTAATTTAAAAAAATATTAGGCAATTTTAATTTTGGGCCGTCGTTTTGAGCCATCAATATATTTTTTTTTGTTGCCAACCCGGTTCACCGGAGCTTTGCTCCGACTACATCCGGATCCGACCCGCGTCGCGCACCTGGCTATGGTGGGTGAGTCTCCCAACGGGGATTTTCTGCATTCGCCAAGGCTCGAACTCGAGACCTCGCTTAAGCGATACCGAGCCGTTTACCACTCGGACCAACCCCCGTTGGTAGCCATCAATATATATATTTATTTTGGTTGGTTGCTGTGTGTTCTGGGCCAAATTATTATTATTATTTTTTTGAGAAGTAGATTGGGCCGAAGTTTAGGGCTGTACAAACAATTTTGTTTTGTTTTGTGCATTTTGAGACTTGCATTTTGTACCTAGGCAATTTTGATTTTTGTTTCTGAAAAATATTTTTAGGCCCTGTTTTAGATTTTTGTGTATAAGTCATTTGGTTTTATTTTCAAAAAAATATTTTAGGTCATTTAATTTAATTTTTCAGAATATTTTTGTTTAAATTAAATTAAATTCTTTTTAATTTTAATACGTCCTTTTAAATACTATTATATGCACTGTAAATATTTAAATAAAAGAAAATTAATTTCTTCATTATTTTGATTTTTATTTAGAAAAGGTGTTTATAAATTTTAATTTTTATGTTATTTAATTGCCTATTTTGTATATTAATTTATCCTTGGGTAATTAAATTAACTATTTAATTTTGTAAAAATCTTTTGAGTTAAAATTAATTTATTAAATATTTTTTGCGTGCATGAAATAGTGAAAAAATTTAAATTAAATTATTTAGTCATATTTGTTGATTAAATTAATTTATTAAATACTCCATTAAGTTGTGCATATTTGGATTTATATGAACATTAATGATCTTTGTGAGTAGCATGCAATTTTTTGAGGAGTAGTCACACTCTTATTTATTGAATTTTGTTGCATGCATTAATTAATCACATATGAATTTAAAATATCAATTATAATTAAATATATAGCTATTATTTATCTTTACCCATAGGTAGATATTTTATAATTGTACATTTAATTAGGGTGAGAATTAAATGCTCTATTAAGTTGTGTATATTTAGATTTTCAATGCACATAAATGATATTTATGATTAGCGTGCAATTTTTTGAGGAGTAGCCACATCATCATTGTTTATTTAATTTGTTGCATGCATTAATTAATCACATATAGATTTAAAATATCAATTGTAATTAAATGTATAGCTATGATTTGTCTTTGTCCATAGGTAGATATCTTATAATTGTACATTTAATTAATGTGGGATAGAATATCCTTGTTATTTTCTAAGTAACCCACATATTGGAAAAGTACAAATGCATTATAGTTCCATCACTTGAGATAAATACATGCTATGTTAATGCCTTTGCCCATAGGTAGATATTGGTGATACGTATTTATACTGCTTGCCTGTTACATTTGTGCTAAGTATACATATATGGCATAGTGAATTGTGATTGCTTCAAATTCTAACTCGTGAGCTTATTTGTACATTTCTCTATTTTCATTTTGCAGATCCAATTGCAGCCCCCAAGATTATGGCTAATGTAAGCAACAAAATAATCTTAGATGGCAGCACTAAATATGCTTATTGGAGATGATGTTTTGCTGCAGTTTAATTTATTGGATTTGGATTATACCTTGAGGTATGAAAACCTTCAAGACCAGATGATGCCTCCGATGATAGAGAGGCAAAGGAAATATATAATATGTGGGAGTGGAGCAACCGCTTATCTCTTCTGCTTATACAACAAAGGATCACCAGAAGCATTAAGGGAGCAGTCCCTAAGTGCGACACAGCCAAAGGATACCTGGATGCTTTAGATAAGCAACTCAAGCTGACAGACAAGCAGATGAGTGATGCTATCATATCTGAACTATGTGCTATGAGGCTTACAGGTATTAGCGGTGTGAGGCAACATATAATGAAGATGAGAGGTATGTTCTCATCGTGTGTTACTTTTGAAGAGTCTAATTTTTCTAGCATTAATGATGACACTTGGTGGATTGACACTGATTCAATGATCTATATTTTGACTACCATACATGGTTTTCTAACAAGCAGGTCTCCACATCCAAATGAGAAAACTGTCCTTTCAGGTAGTGGGAGAGGAGACCTTGTGAAAGCCATTGGAACTTTTCGTATAACTTTTTCGAATAATCATATTTTGAAACTTTATGATATTTTTTATGTTCCCTCCTATTAGGGCTGGTAATTTGGGTTGGGCCCGCGGGCCCAACCCGCCAACCCGCCAAAAACTGGCGGGTTGGGTTGTAAAAATTGCAACCCACTTTGATGCGGGTCTTTTTGACCCGCACCCGCCAAGCCCGCACCCGCGGCGGGCTAACCCGCCGGGTTGGCGGGTTAGCCCGCTTTTTTTTTTTTTTACTTTTTTTTTTAACTTTTTTTATTATTTATATTACACATTTATACCTTACTAATTTGAGAGCCTTAGTTAAACAAGAGATATTATACTTAATTTATATTAACTTTATCTCATTGAGTCATTTCTTTCTTTATATATATTTATTTTATTTTATTATAATTTTTTTGTGATAGATTTATCTATAGATAGTGATAAAATTGACTAAATAAATATTTTGACTACTTAAGACATGATTCGAATCTAATTAATATTGACATATGTAATTTTTTTTAAAAAAAAAGTTGAAAAAAAATTAAAAAATTATATATAAAAAATTTAAAAAAAAAACAAAAAAGCTGGCGGGTTGGCGGGCTGCCATGGCGGTCTCGGGTTGGGGTTTCCCCAACCCGCCTGGAGGCGGGCCGGTTTTAACCGGCCCGCCTCCCCCCCAACCCGCGGCGGGCAAACCCGTTTTCGGCGGGTTGGCCCGCATTACCACCCCTACCTCCTATAAAAGGAATTTGATTTCTATGTAAAAAATTATTCAATTTGATTATTATTTAATTCTTTCTAAGACATTTATGATCTTGTCAAATGATTCTATTTTAATTACGAATTTAGTTATGATTGATGGTTTATTTAAAATTATTTTTTATTCGCCTCAATTTTTTTCTATTTCGCGTGGTACTAAGAGAAGTGTCATTGATGAGAATTCTTATAGCCTATGGCATAGGAGATTGGGACATATCTTCGTTGACAGAATCAAAAGGTTAAATAAAGATAGAATTCTTCCATCTCTTTAAACTATTCAAAATTTTATTCTTGTGTGGATTACATAAGGGAAAAATATACCAATAAGTCACATAAAGGAGCTAAAAGAAGTTTTGAATTGCTAGAAATTATACACACGAATATTTATTACCCTGATTTGACTGCACATGGTCAAAAATACTTTATTACCTTTATTGACGATTACTCACGATACATGTATGACTACATGCTTTATAATAAAAGTAAGGCACTATATGCCTTTAAGGAATATAAAATAGAAGTAGAAAAATAAATTGGGAAACCAATCAAGATTATGAGATTGGACCTTGGTAGTGAGTATTAAGGCAGATATACTAGTGAAGGACAAGCACCGTGTCTATTTGCTAATTTTCTTCAGGAGCAAGGTATAGTAGCCTAATATACCAAGCCTGGCTTACCTGACATGAATGGTATAGTAGAAAGAAGAAATAAGACCTTACTGGATATGGTTAGGAGCATGATGAGTAGCTCTAAACTTCCAACTTCCCTGTGGAAGGAATCACTCAAGACAGCCACATACATATTAAATAGGGTTCCAACAAAGGTAGTGTCCAAGACACCCTTTAAAATCTAAAAATGCTGGAAACCCAATTTAAATCATTTCAAGGTATGGGGTTGTCCTGCTAAAGTAAGAGTGTACAATTCACAGGAGAAGAAGTTAGAGCTTACTTTATAGGCTACGCAAAGAGGTCAAAGGGTTATAACTTTTATTGTCCTTTACCTTCTAAAGGGTTTGTAGAGTCTAGGAATGTCAAATTTTTTGAGAATGATGTGATTAGTGAGAGTGATTGTCCACTAGATAATCACATAGAGCGAACTACTAATATCATTCCTGAGGGAACGTCAATAGTTAATGATCACCCCACTATTGGGATTGATATTGAACATGATGTAGACTCTGTGGCTCAAGTTGATAATACTGAACAAGATGGACACATACAAGATTAGCTATCACACAAGTAAAACCACCACAAAATGTGATAAAGGATGTCCCTATTCAGCAACTTGGATCAACCCAAGAGGTTGAATTAAGCAGGTCAACTAGAGAAAGAAGGTCAACATTACCTAATGACTACGTAGTGTATTCTGCTTAAGTTGACTGTGATGTAAGTATTGAGAATGATCCTTTAACATTCACTCAGGCCATGAAGAGTGCAAACTCTAAATTGTGGCATGATTCTATGATTCATGAAATAAATTCCATGGCAAACAACCATGTTTGGGAACTTGTAAGTTGATTAGTGGGTCTAAGACCATTGGTCATAAATGTGTTTACAAAACTAAAAGAGACTCACAAGGTAACATTGATAGATATAACGTTAGATTGGTTGCTAAGGGCTTTACTTAAGTGGAGAGAATAGATTATAGTGAAACATTTTCACCTATATCCAAGAAAAATTCATTCTCATCATCATGGCATTAGTTGCCCATTTTGATATGGAGTTGCACCAGATGGATGTGAAGACTACATTCCTCAATGGTGAACTGGAGGAAGAAGTCTATATAAAATAGCCTGAGGAGTTCGTTGCAGAAAATAAAGAATAATTAGTATGCAAGCTAAAGAAATCAATGTATGGTCTAAACAGGTTTTGTTGGAAATTGTGCCCTAGGGGCCAATCATTGTATCAGGTTATCACATTATTTGCATGTTTACTGTGATGACCATCCTTGGATAACTCATGATCTTATCCTAAATGTCCCTGGTCGGTCATCTATGTGGGAACAGAGATGAAATAAGACCAGTATGACTTTGAAGATATATAGAGATATAAATCAAAGTCATAAGCACATGTAAGAGTACAGGGTGTTGGACCGACCCGCAATGAGAGAGCTGCATGGGTCAAGTCATAAGCTTCTCTCATATACAAGCCATGTCACTATGCCCTTTGACCTGAGATCATCATGGATTCCTACATGACAAACGCTCATCTTTGACCTAGTCAAAAGTCACTTTTGACCGAGTGATCATAAAGGCTATGCTCGGGCTTAGTGATTTTTCATGCGGAGGAATGTGAATAGTCAAGATGGAATTTGTCCCTCACATTTGTAGAGAGATATTACTGGGCCCCTCGATGAGTGAGTCTGAGAAATGTATGGCCATACTGGAATGGAAGGGTAGTTCCATTTCTATATTCAGACTACTCAGGGATCGATAAAGTAACGGTCAGGAACAGGAGGATGACATTCTCCATGCCTCATCCTTGACCGAAATATCATGTGACAAAAGGGACGTGATATGGTTGTATGAAAGGTTACATCGTTTAACGATCCTCATATGTTTTGGGTAGTCGTAATGCCTTGCTAGAGACCGCTTACGACTTGTGGGTCAGTATAGTAACTGGGCCACTGCCAACTTCATATGGGCCTACAGGGTCGCACACAAAACAGCCCAATGCGAGCTATGATGTCCAGATTCATTGAATCTAAGAGATGTCTAGATTCAATGAATAATCTAGGGTGGATATATATTTTATATATATATAAATTAGTTTATATATATATTATATATATAATATAAGAGATATTTGTAAGATTTAATTTATAAGGATAAATTAAATCTCTATCATTTTTGAATTTGAATTTAAATGGATATGATCTATTTGAATTTGAAATTCAAATTGATAAGATATCTCAAATTTGATTTATAAGAATAAATCAAATATAATTCTGTCTTATCTTTATTTTAAATTAAATAAATAGGTGAATTAAATCTGTGGGACGGATTTAATATAAACCATATTTATTTAATCAGTTTCTTATTAAATTATGCAATATATGATATTGTATTAATTCAGAATTAATATAAGATTAATTCTGAAGCCCGGCCCTATTAGAAGCCCGATAGCTTCCTATATATTTGACATTAGGAGCTAGGGTTCGACACACAATATACATCTCTACACACACATTCAGACGTGAGAAGAGGGGGCAGGGAGAGTGCAAAAGGTTTGCACATAAGAAACTGCCGAGATAGAGATGGTGAGGACGGAATCTCTAGAAAGCCCTAGAGGGACAAGAGGCGCTAGCACGTCGTTCGCGATTGGAACGCTGTTCGTGTGGATACCGGTAGAGGAAGCCGATCTGAGCTGTCGACTTCTACGATACGACCAGACACGAAGCAAGGTCGCGACCAGAACACGCTGAGGTCGCGACCATACGGGCATCTGAACGTCAGAAATCCGAAAAGAAGAGGCAGGTCGCGACTTGAAGCTGACGAGGTCGCGACTACAAACTCCAGAGACTTCAGGTCGCGACGAGAAGTAGAGGAGGTCGCGACTAAAATGTTCCAGAGGCGAAGAGTCGCGACTAGTGGACACTGAGGTCGCGACCAAAGCTTGAAACCGAAGGTAACACTTCTTTCTCCTTGACTTAAACACATTCGGTAGATCCTGGCTGGGAATGGAAAAATTTTTAAAGTTAATTTCCGCTGCGTGTCTTCCAATTCCCTTCAGGTTTCACGGCAGTGGTACTTAAATTTCTATGAAGTGATCACATTATTTGATTTTGTTGAGAACATCATGGATGACTACATATACCACAAGGCTAGTAGGAGTAGGATCATATTCTTGATTTTGTATGTGGAAGACATTTTACTTGCTACCAATGATATGGGACTATTGCGTGAGGTGAAAAATTCTGTTCAAGAGTTTTGATATGAAAGACATGTGCGAGGCATCTTATGTCATTGGCATAAAGATCTATAGAGATAAGACCCAACATCTTGTAAGCTTATCTCAAGAGGCCTACATTGTCAAGATTATTGAACGATTTAGAATGTAAAACTATTCATCTAACGTGGCTCCTATTAAAAAGGGAGATAAATTTAGTCTAAGTCAATATCCTGAAAAGAAAGAGATAGAAAAGGTCACATATGCCTCAGTTGTGGGAAAATGATGTATGCACAGGTTTATACAAGACCTGACATCGCTTTTGCTGTGGGTATGTTAGGAAGATACCAAAGTAATCCTAGGGAAGTACATTGGACAGTTGTAAAGAAGGTGTTTAGGTACCTACAAAGAACTAAACACTACATGCTCACATATAGAAGAATAAACAATTTGGACATAATTGGATACTCAGATTCAGATCTTGGAGGATACGTAGACATAAATAAGTCTACATCTGGTTACATCTTCCTAGTGGCAGAATGAGCTATATCATGGAGAAGCTCAAAGCAAACTCAAACAGCTTCTTCTACTAGTAATGCTGAGTATATTGCGTGTTTTCAAGCAAGTTCACAACCTATTTGGATAAGAAATTTTATTACTGGGTTTAAGATTGTGGATTCAGTCTCTAAGCCAATCAGAATGTACTATGATAATGTAGTTGCGGTGGACATAGCAAACAATAAGAGGAATAAAAGTCGAAGCAATTTTGTCGAACTTAAATTCCTTTGCTTGAGAGAAAGAGTTTAGGATGACTAAGTTTCTGTTGAACTCATCAGTACATTGGATTGAAGGGAATTGGAAGACACGCAGCAAAAATTAACTTTAAAAATTTTTCAATTCCCTGCCAGGATCTATCGAATGTGTTTAAGTCAAGGAGAAAGAAGTGTTACCTTCGGTATTCGAGCTGTAGTCGCGACCTCAGTATCCACTAGTCGCGACTCTTCGCCTTTGGAGTTTTCAGTCGCGACCTCCTCAACTTCTAGTCACGACCTGTCACCTTTGGAGTTTTCAGTCGCGACCTAATCAGCTTCTAGTCGCGACCTGTCATCTCTGGAGTTTTCAGTCGCGGCTTCCTCTGCTTCTAGTCACGACCTGTAGTCTCTTTTCAGATTTCTAACATTCAGATGCCAATTTAGTCACGACTTATGTGTCAATTGGTCGCGACTTTGTCGTACCTGGTGCTCTTTTCTCGATCGCAAGAAGTCAACAACTCAGATCGGCTTCCTCTACCGGTATCCACACGAATAGCGTTCCAATCACGAACGACGTGCTAGCCTCTTGTCCCTCTAAGGCTTTCTCAAGATTCTGTCCTCACCGTCTCTATTTCAGCAGTTTCTTATCTGCAAACCTTTTGCACTCTCCTTGCTCCTTTTCTCTTGTGTATAGAACCCTAGCCCCTAATATCAAATATATAGGATGCTATCGGGCTTCTAATTGGGCTGGGTTTTAGAATTAATCTTATATTAATTCTGAAATTAATACAATATCATATATTGCACAATTTGATAAGAAACTAATTAAATAAATATGGTTTGTATTAAATCTGTCCCACAAATTTAATTCACCTATTTATTTAATTTGAAATAAAGATAAGACGGAATTATATTTGATTTATTCTCATAAATTAAATTTGAGATATCTTATCAATTTAAATTTCAAATTCAAATAGTTCATATCAATTTAAATTCAAATTCAAAAGTGATAGAGATTTAATTTATCCTTATAAATTAAATCTCGCAAATATCTCTTATATTATATATAATATATATCTACAAATTTATATATATAAAATATATAAATCCACTCTAGATTATTCATTGAATCAAGACATGTCTTAGATTCAATGAACCTGGACATCACAGCTCGAGTTGGGCTATTTTGTGTGCGACCCTGTAGGCCCATATGAAGTTGGCAGTGGGCCAGTTACTTTACTGAACCACAAGTCGTAAGCGGTCTCTAGCAAGACATTATGACTACCCAAATCATATGAGGATTGATAAACTATGTAACCTTTCATACAACCATATCACGTCCATTTTGTTACACGATATTTCGGTCATGGATGAGGCATGTAGAACGTCATCCTCCTGTTCCTGACCGTTACTTTCTCGATCCCTGAGTAGTCTGACTATAGAAATGGAACTACCTTTTCATTACAGTATGGCCATACATTTCTCAGACTCACTCATCGAGGGGCCCAGTAATATCTCTCTACGAATGTGAGGGACAAATTCCATCTTGACCATTCACATTCCTCCGCATGAAAAATCACTAAGCCCGAACATAGCCTTTATGATCACTCGGTCAAAAGTGACTTTTGACTAGGTCAAAGCTGAGCGTTTATCATGTAGGAATCCATGATGATCTCAGGTCAAAGGGCATAGTGACATGGTTTGTATATGAGAGAAGCTTATGACTTAACCCATGCAGCTCTCTCATAGTTGGTCGGTCCAACACCCTGTACTCTTACATGTGCCTATGACTTTAATTTATATCTCTATATATCTTCAAAGTCATACTGGTCTTATTTCATCTCTGCTCCCGCATAGATGATCGACCAGGGACATTTAGGATAAGATCATGAGTTATCCAAGGATGGTCATCACAGTAAACATGCAAATAATGTGATAACATAATTTGTGATTGTATACATTTGTGATACTGAAATTGATACACATTGAGACAGGAAAAGAATGAACATTAAGTTCGTGTATAATGTGATACCCATTAACTGATGATGCTACCTATAATACATGGAAGGTAACACTTGATAAAAGGGGACTTATCCCCATGATTCTTATAGCATGACATTAGTTTACCTATACAGGGCCATGGCATTGAGTATACGGGTCAAGTGGGAGAATATGAGATATTTATTATAATATAACTTATTTAGATATTAATTAGGATAATTAATAAATATTTTTAAGTGTGGCTCTTAGTCATTTGGGCCTAGTCCAAGATGTAAAATTCTCCTTTTAATAACAATAACTAACCCACCTTAAATCATTTTTACCAAAATTAGTTACAAACTAACCATGATATAAATAATATTGTTAATCATTTAAAATTTATCATGGCTAGAGAAAGAAAATTTACTTATAAAGAATTAATCATGATAGAAAAAGACAAAACCATATTCATGCACTATCATGGTTAATAGAGTTCAACTTATTTTAAAAATGTTATCTATGATAGAAAAGAATAAAACTTATATAAGAATACTATCATGGATAAAAGAGCTTCACACAATATTCACAAATAAAACCATAGTAGAAAGGATTCACGTTGAAGCCCCCGATTAACACCAATATCACAGTTATTCTCATAACCATATCAAATGGGCCTATGAGCATCAAACCTAGGAATAACATCACATAAGTTCACTTTACAACCAAGATTCTTTACAATACTTGTTTATAAATAAATTTTCAATATTATCCATTCTAAAAGTGGATTCAAAATCAACAAATCACAAACAACAGTGTAAGACCTTAAGCCGCTACTACTAGCACACATTCCCAGTATCAAATCTAAATAAAGTATCTCGTCATATCAGAGTATGCAAAATGAGCCCTACTGTGGCAATATACAAGTATTATATATATAAATTCAAGGAGGAAGCTATACAATTGATATAACACTAACTAAGCCTATGAAGCCTTCCCTGAGGTCCTAGCATGATACTATCACCTAAAAAATGTTAATAACCACAGGGTGAGACAGATGTCTTAATAACCAACAATCATACTCATATGCATACTAACATGTGCTCGTGAGGTGTCAAGTGGGACAGTTAATAAAATACAGGAGATAGAAAATAATATATTATTATAATATGATCAAATAGAAATACCACCCCAATTGCTCCCATCAAATCAATCGAACCGCCTTATACCCGTTGACCGAATCCATAGGCTAGTGATAACTACCATATGACTGGCTATTCAAAAAGCTAACCGGTCAAGTGTTATGGATCGACCAAAATTTACAGAGCACAAGACTGGACGATGGATTCATTCCTCCTCAATAAACTCGTAGAGGTATCGCAGCCCCTCGGTAAACTGGTTGGACAAAAACCAACCATCGAACTCTAATGGAGGCTATACCACGTGGTAGAAAGACAACTTCATCATCACCAATCTCAATCACTATATACATAATTCTCAAAATAATCATACTAATCAAAATATCAAAAGTTCGATAATCAATAACTTCAATCAATATCATAATAGGGTTTTTTCTCAAAATAATAACTTCAAATTCCAATCTCAAAATATAACAAATTTTTAATCTTCATTTAAACTTTTCAAATTACTTTAAGTCCCACAAGATCATTTTCAATAAAATCAGCAATCAAATTTTTTTTAATATAATCATATCATCATTAGTAAATTTATATATATTAAATCACTCACAAACATCATATTAGCACACACAATGAGTGGAAAGTAGTTACCTCTCGCCAAAGCTAATAAAAGTATCATAAATGAGGAGCCCCGTGTTTAGTTTATAATTCACTAGTCAATCTATAATATTTGTATAAATGTGCATCAATAAGTTATTAATTTGACACAACATATACTTTTAAATAAATACTTACATTTATCTTCTAACTTTATTTTTTTAAAAATTATTCATTTAATACTATAACTGAATTTCTCTATCCCTTACACATCTATTTTTCAAATTATCATTCCAATGATAATCCTATATTGTCTTAACTTTATTCTACTCATATAAATTCTCATTTAACATCAAACTTCTCAAACAATCTAAAAATCTCAAATTTACAACCCTTAAAGCTTCACCTAAAATTTCCAATGCTCACATTTCATAATCAACTTCAAAAAGTATAATTCATAATTTTCAATCAAACTCTAACTTTAATTTACTTAAATCAACCACTAAATTCTCTAATTATACAAAATCCTCAAATCTCTTAACTTATAGTTAACACTTAATATACTAAACTTTGAGTTTCATCAACAATCAAATTGCTAAACAAATAATCAATTTAATTACATAAGTTTAAATTTTCTAATTTTTACCTCTAATTTTTAACTCTCACTCACAATATCCAATCTTCATTTCAATATTAAATCACATTATTCCTATATTTTAATAACTTATTTGCACCATCAATTAACCCATAATTATTCAATTTGATCAAAATTCCTAATTTATCCAATTTTGGGTTTTAACAAAAATACCCATTTTCAATTTACAAGCTATAATCACAATCTAAACTGATTAAATATCAATTATATCTCCAATAAATATAACCCAATCATTAAACTCAAATTAAATCACAAAATTTTCATATTAAATCATCTCTACTCTCTAACATTTAAACCCTAATTCTAAACCTCTTAAATAATGCAAATAGAAAAATTCTAAACTGATTAAATATAAGTATTTACTTAACTCTACAATTCTATGATTCTCATTTGTTAAAAATTCACGTTTATTTTAAACTCTAATCCTCAAACTTCTTTGCTCTTAATAAAAATTATATTTCTAAAGAGCTTTCTTGGTATAGAAAAATAATTAAAAAATAATTATGGTAGTTGAAAGATTTTATGAGAATAAATCGAAATTCAAATGGATCTAATATTCATCGATGGAGACGTTGAACAGAAATCACGAAGGAAGAAGAAGAAGGAGCCGTCGTGCGGGTGATTGAGTTTGTGTGGATTTAAATATTATAAAAGGGGTGTGGGTCCCATTTAAATTTTTTAATATTATATTATATATATTTTTAAAGAATACTGTTTCTTCTTCTTTTTCTTTTTATTTTTTATAATATATATATTTAGGAGGTACGTTTGCCCTTTTTTCTTTTCATTATTTTTTCCTCCTCTCTTTTTTTTTATTTTTATTTTTATAATTTTTTTTACTTCTAATAAAAATAATATTTTTAGATAAACTCTCAACTTATATAATTAAATAAAAATTTTATCAACTATAAATTAATTTTTTTTAATACTACTTAAATCCTAAAATAAAAATAGGATGTTATACAAGGTGAGTTATTGACTTAGTTTATTAAGGTTAATTTTTTGATGGTAGAAATTAACAATTAACTATTATTAGTGTGATAATTTTTTAAATCCCAAAGCGATACACTTTCTCTGATTACTCTTGAGGGTTTCCCACTAGTGATGACAGTACACAAGTTATCATTACTGTACCTAATCACTAGTTAGAAGAACTATTCTTTTATCTAACAGTGTTATCTAATTGACATGTTTCTGAGTTGAATTCTAATTCTTCCTCAAAGTAGTTAAGTTAATGACAAGAGATATTTATAAGTCTTGTCTTATATCTCATATAGGTTATATACTTATATATATTATAATCTGAATAGATTAAATTATGCATGAGATGTTTATATTCTAATAGGCGGAACTCATAATCCTGTGGGAAAAGGGAAATCTCTTAACTTTATATGATTATCAAGATGAGATATAATAGTACTGGATACAGATAAAGCACCGAAGAGCCAAATTGAATGGAGGCGACGATTTCTTTAGCGGTGGGGCAAATGCAATGAAGGTTGAGTTCCAGAAAGTTTTGTATTTTCGTTCCCTGAATTTTTCTGTTCAAATCGACGACTTTAAGGTTCCAGATATCACAAATGAAGAGAAGTATAAAGTATAAATAGATAAAATGATTTTTTTTTTTTTTTTGCTTTTAACGTTGTTGCTAATGATTTAACTGTGCGTTCTTTTTCTTCTTCTTGTTCTTCAGTGCTCTGTTTTTCATTTTGGTTTTACAGACATGATTGAAGGAGCATGTGCGCCTTTTCATTTAATAGTGATCGCTGAATGTTTAAACTTGGGCTCTGGCTTTCTTTTTGGTTTTAACAGTTTCGCTGAATGATTTAACCACTGAATGATGTATGTTTATTTAAGAAGTGCTGATTTGAAGCTTTGAAACAAAAAACAAAAAAACAAAAAAACGCAGAAGAAAATTCGGAGCAAAAAAGAAGACACAGAGAGGTAGGAGAATATTAATTTTATTGCTCTGAAAAAAGCATGAAAAAGGTTTGAATATATTTGAAATAAATAAATGACAATAAAAACTGAAAATTCGAAAATCTAGAACTGATTCAATATAAAAAATAATTAATAAAATCAACAATTCTTTTATTCCTAATATTTAGCTACCTATATTGTCCAGGTTCCTAAATTTTAGCAGCAAGCAATCTGAACTTTGAAAACCTTTTCAAAGTTTTGTTGAATCTTCTCCCAAACTATCCTCCAGCATGTTTTGAATCAATTCTCCAGCAATGTGCCCCGTTTTTCTTGTTTGTAATTCATGAGAGCGTCCGATGTTGAAAATATCGCCGGATAACTCATCTCGCCTTTGCCGCATACTTCCTCCATACCTCTCGCCTTCCTCTTAGCCCTAAACCCTTTGGCGACTCTGCTTTTTCGTTTTTGCCTTACAACCTTTGTCAACTTTACGCGTGTATTTTGGATTGCGTTTTGGTTTTGGTTTAACAGTTTTTAATTATTTTTTTATAGAAAATATATATATGCAAGTTAGTATACATATCATCAGCCTATTTTGTACAATCAGCTCTCCAAGTAAGCATTTTTAACGGTATTAGTGCCACGTATATAAATTTAACAGTATTAAAACTACGGAGACTAATGACCTTTAAACAATGTAAACTTATGGAACAAGAGGTCTAGTATATATTGGCTAAAATGTGATGACCGAAACACTAGCTTCTTCCATCACACCATTTTGATGTGAAGAAGAAACAAAGATTCTATGTCTGAAAAGGGAAGATGGCAATTGGATTGATGATCGCATTGTAATTAACATATTTGCGTTTTTTACTAACATGTATGACTTCTCATTGTATGCTTTTTTTTACATTTATATAATCTTCTATAATTTGTCATCCAAATACTTTGTTATGATCTAATTATTTTGAAAAAGTATTTATTTATTTATGATAAACTCAGGAAATTTGAAACAAAAAAACTTAAACTAATAAGATTTATACATGTTAACTAATTTAATAGAAAATTTGACATGCCCCCTATCCATTTGAGGTTAGCTCCACCCCAACTAGTTCATCCTATTCCAGAACTTGCTTTCAATTGTCGCTATGCTCTTCCTCTCGAATCTTGCAAATGAAGTGATTATATAATTCGTCACTTTTGTAGTTTTGATCAAGCCACAATTAATACAATGCATTTTTTATTTGTTAGCTTATTTTCTCTGGTTGAATGATGCTCCACTTTAATATAAAAATGACTGAATGTTATTCAAATAATTATTCCATGACATTATTTTCTTCCGTATCATGTGAAAACGACTAATTTTGTTGAATGATGCGATTTTGTTTGACAACAAATGAGTTATCATTATACTTTTGATAATGAGGCTTTATAAAAATAAAATATAAATAACTCAACATCTTACACACGAAAATTATGGATTGTAATTAAAAAAAAATACATATCTTAATTTTTTTTATATACATATTCTTCTTCTACCCCACATGTGCACAATTTCATATTGTCTTCGAAATGGTCCAGCATTTTGGAAACTCAAATGAAGCAACTGAATTTGGAGGAAGTGTGACTGTCATATTAGATCAGAGATTCTTTATTAGACTCACTTGTGGTACAACCTATACATATGAAACACAAAATGTCAAGAGGATGATTTTGGAATGATTATTTCACACTAACTCGGTGACCTCTGTGCACTATATGGAGTCTAAAAATTAGTTTCATTCATGATGTATAAATAATATTTATGAAAAGTGTGGCTTGTTGATGATTTGATTTCTTTATTATATATTGACTATAATATTTATGATTTTCATAAATGAAAGATTAAATAATATTTAAAATAACACAAGTTATGCCTTTTTGGGATTATAAAAGGAATTCTCGTCCTTGCAATTGGTAGATGTGAGCAATGTTACTGTTGATCCAGAAAGATCCACATTCGAGTTTAAGCCATCAATTGTAATACAAATAATCGCTGCCTTTTCATCAAAGTTCACAACCTGAAGAAATATTTAGGATTTCAAAAGATTATAATATATTTAATCATCAGTTAGCTCAAGAATTATTGATCATTCGTGCATTACCTTCATTCTCAAATAACTCTTTTTGTTGTCCTGGTTTTCCCACACATCCTGATGCAATAATGGAAGATGGGCTTCAAGTGTTGAGCTAATATATGTTGCTCCATTTGATTGTGAGAATAGTTGTTGTAACCAATAGCTAGGAATTCCATAACTCTTATATGAGTCAAATACAATAGCATTCGGTAGATACCTATAGACCCACACAAAATCACACATCTCAGTCTTGTATTATACAAATATATAAATATAAATGACCAAAACTAATAGAAAGAATATTTGTCAACATATGAGCATTAATTAGTAAATTGTAAACTGACTAAATAATATCATCAAGAAAATTTGACAATCAAGAGAACACTGAACCTGTTCTTTTCCAATCCCATAAGGAATGCAGTTTCACCAAAGGTAGACAAGAGGGCTCCAAATCCAACATCTTCTTTCCAAACAGCATACTCACTTACAAATGCTTTTAGACCAGCACGATTCAAAGAATCAAATTTGTTATACATTGAGAATATAACCTTAGAGCTTGTATAGACATGGAAATCAAACAAATCCTTTGGTTGATCTAATGGTTTAGTAGTAGCATTACAATTTAAGATTATTTGAATATCTTGATAGTAATTTTTTATGGCATTATCGAACTTGAGGTAGTTTCATAAGTAGTTATACATCCACAGTCCCCATTTCCAACAGTAACATATCATAGATCAAAGGGTTTAGTCCCTAAAGAAGCCCTTATCTTGCTCCACTTTGATGTTAGAGAATGATATAGTTAATTTATCAGTATATCTTTTGTTTAAAACTAACAAACTTGCGTGTGGAAAGGAGAGATTTTTTTTAAACTCGACTTATGTAAAACGATGAAAATCGAGTAATGGTGGGAAAATGGAGTTTAATGAACTCATTAAGTACTTGAATTTTCTTAAGAAACTCGAGTTTAAACGCTATCCTAGCCATATATTTAAGTCGATTTTGTTCCTCAAACTCGATTTTTAATATAAGAGTAGCTTTTTTAAAATCCAAAATCGCCTTGTCCACATTGGGTCAGCGCGTTTAAAACCCTATCAACTGCATTATCGTTTGGAAACTCGAACTATTTGCCCGCTTGTGCTCTGATCCTCTCTTCTCTCAACCGACGCTCTGCCTTCCCACTCAATCTATCGAATCGTTCAATCTATTCCAGCTGGCATTTTCAATTACGTAACCCTAGAATGGCCTGAACGAAAGTGCCTACGGTGAATACGCCATCTGAAGAGATGACTAAGTTTACACAGACGAGGCAAAGTTGAAGGTTGAGGAAGAGTGTAGCTAAACCTGAAGGGTCGCAGAAGAAGAAAGAGACTATTCGGGATAAGGACATGCAAAAAAAAGGGACAACTTCATCACGAGTTGGGTCTGAGTCTGCACAAGGGCATATGACTATGTCTGGTTTGACAACTTAGAAAAGAAAAGTTGAGGAAGTTCGAAAAGAGAAGGATGTTTGTGGAAGTGCATCCATGGAGACCTCTCCAATGGCTCCCACCACATAAACTACAAGCTCTGCACATACCTCTTCTTTTGAAGCACATTTTGGAGGTTCTGCTAAAGCAAGACTGCTAAAGAGACAAAAGAGCAAGGCAGCTTGAAAGATCGCTAGAATAAAGAAGCTTTTGTCGTTGGTGCACTGGAAGATGTAGACGTAATTTTCAGACAGAGAAAGTTCTGCACAGGGGTTCAGGTAGATATTAGAAAATTAAAATCTAAGTTCAACTTTAATTTATTGAACATCTTATGACCATAAGAGCACCTCCTAAAATTGAATATGCCATATAGTGAATCAGTAGTGAAAGTAACTTAGAAGTGGATAAGAAATGGAATTATTGCATGTTGATTTCACTGTCCACACTGAGCCATCCTACTATGACAGGATATCTTCCTGACCCTATTAAATTCCCCTACTATCCCCCAGAAGCCTACCCTAAAGCCTACTGAATTATCTGATCACTATAGGATTTTGTACTATATACACAGTATGATTTTTGTTAATAAGGGTGGAAATTTCTCTACTATGACTTCCAAGGACATGCATATGCTAACTGCAATGGTGAAGATGGAGCTATTGAATGTTGGGAAAATCATACTTGATGAAATGCTATAGGTAGCTATCCCCACCAAAAGGCAGATCTATCTCCCCTATCTTACACTTATATCATTGATCTTGAAAGCCAACAAGATATGGTATCTAGAATATGGTGAAAAGGTCAAATGGACGGAGAAGTTTGGGAAAAACCAATTGCTCTACATGCATATTGATCAAAAGGGCGAACAATGTGCTACTTCTCAGTCCAAGGGGAAAGGAAAGGGTAAGGAAGCTGAGTCAGTAAGAGGTGAAGAGGAAGCATAATCTGATACACGTGGCACTGCTCCACTATCATTACTTGATAATAGATTAAATATGATCATCAAGGAATATATTGAACAAGAGTTTCAAAAATTGAGGGCCTCAATGCTGGTTGGACTGGAAACTGTGGGGTAGTTATGGATACCAGATTCAACCACTTTGGGCATAAGGTAGATGATCTGGAGCAGAAAGTCTTTGATCTTTACAGATCGATTAAGTAGTCACATGATTCTACTTTATCACCTAAGGCACATGCTGGTCATTCCTTTTATCCTCCTCAGACAAATTTTCCAGAGTCTCTCAACTTGTCTCCCATCCACTTTCCCATGTACTCGCTTGAACACCCATCCAACTCTCCTACTCCATCTACTCCCAGTATAATTATTGACTTTGATCCTCCGTGGCCCCTGACACACCTGGATCTCTAATTCTGCATCCTACAATATCCCAACCACCACTAACTCCTGCACGACAGTCCCTTTCAGACATTCTTCCTGTCTCTATCTTGAACAACCCAGAGTTCATGTCACACCTTTAAACACATAGCTTGTTTGACATGTTCCTTGACACTCCAATCCCTCCAATCTCTACCCCGTTTATACCTATACAGCTGCCCCTTACTAGTGCTAGCTCGAAGAGAGGTGCTGCCTCCAAAGGATAAAGAAGCTCTCTCCAAAAAGGAAAGCTTAATTTGGGTTCCTATGTTTGTAATGGTAACCAAATGTGTTGAAACTGATTTGTAGTATGCCTTAACTATTGACCTACTAAATGGTTTTGTGATTTAAGTGGTTAGATTTTCTTATTATTCCATGTATAACAGGCTGAAGTTCCTTCTCTAATTTGATGCAAAACTTGTTCAAAGTAGTTTAAGAATTAAGTTTCTCCTTTTGAAACATGTGCTTTATTCTAAAACCCGTTAAACTCGAGTTTGTCATAAAATTTAACTTTACATAAATTTCAATCTGGGGAAATCGACTTACCCATGTAGAATCAAGTTCAGTTGTATCATTTGCTTTAGAACAACAGTTTCTATGTCCAAATATCATGAAATCACTGGGGAAATGTGAGTTCCCCTAACACAATCCAGTTTAAAAACTGACAACTTCTACAGGCAGCGCCTAACGTCTGAAGATCAAGTGCTGTCGCAAGAGAAACTCCGGTTTATACAAACAATTCAAATTTTAAGGGATATGCAACATTGAACCCAAGTTTTTCATATGAAACTCCAGTGTTCTTCTATCACAAAAATTTGTATTCTAGACACAAACTTAAGTTTAGATGTTTAGAGTATGGTTAACAAGAGTTTGACCTTTTAAACTCAAGCTTTGATTTGTCAGTAAAATTCGTGTTCACATAACCAAATAGAGTTAACATGATTATGAAACGTACAACCGAGTTCATGTCTAAAACTAGATTGTTCTCATGAGAAAAACTCGAGTTTCTAGTACAAATTCAAGTGTCGGTAGTTAGAGCTCTACGACTAGAGTTCTAGTGGTGAAACTCAAGTCACTTTAGTGTAGAACTCGATGTAAATTGTTAAAACTTGACTTGTATCAATTCGACTTGCCTACTGTAACTAGAGTGTTGTATATGTAACATGCGTGTCATGAACAGAACTTGATTGCGATGAAATCAAAAAACCAGTTTACGTCCAAAAACACATGTGCATTAACAAGTATACTATTGACAATTTAGCTCCAATACAGAAAATACATCACTTCAAAAGGTACACTTGTGTAGACCATCTATCAACATATACAAAAAAGGCACATGCTGCACACGCCATATTTTTTAGCATATTCCAAAAATAAATACACCAGTATGCAATTTTGGAGTGACCATCTAATGAGAACATTGAGCCAAAGCCCTAAGCCCTAAGGACATTGAGGACATTGTCATTATCAATTACTTCCTTGCTGGTTGAGGATATTGAGCCACAGCCTTAAGCCTGTCGACATCACTTATAAGAAATTAGTATATTTCATGTATTCTTTCAACAATAAATCCATATTCTTCAAGCATTTTCTAGACTTCTTCACCCGATAATTGTGGCACATGTAACTTGGTGATGGCTAATTTTTGTAGAAATGCATTTCCTTGAATGATTGAATCATTCCCTTTACTAATTGCCTCAGCCACTGCATACATAGCCCCTGTTAGTTCCTTGAATTTATGTTATTTCTCCTTACTATGCACCCTCTTTGTCCTCTTGCTAGACACATTGTTAGCAGGAGGAGCAGTAGGGGAGTAATCTTTTTCCTGCGATTCGCCCTATCCATCAAGCTCAACATCAACCTTATTATCATTGTTCATTTCATGTCATCCTTATGAATCAATATTTTGTAGGTCATCCATAGTGTGCGTGTCCTTTGCTTCAGACCGATGTCTCTTCAACCACTCACGTGTTAACTCCCTATCATCTCCAGTAGCTTTGTCTACTCCATACAATATCATCATCTTTTTATAATTTGGGAAAGGCTTACTCTAGGTGTGAAGTTACCACTAACTTTGCAGCCCTTATTATATTCAGTCATGAAAGCATCAATTAATACATTATCCATGATTCTTGTCCAATTCAGTGCCTCTATATTTATTTTTAGTGTCATCCTATAACATTATAGCACAATAGTATAACTGAGTTTATTTTTAAATCCATGTAAACATGACATACATCACATAGTGTATACTAAATACATTAAAGTCAATAAGTAATATGGCAATCTTATGACCATAGGACCATCATGAAAGTAACATATCCCGTATTCAAACTAATATAGCAATGAATAAGTAATACACCTAACATAGAAAAGTCCTAATTGCTCTGGAGAAAAAAAAAATCAATCCTGAACACCATCTTCAACACCATCTCAAGAGAATTCTGGTAATCTGTCCACATTAGAGTGGTTATATTGTCTCTAATAAGTTCGCCATCAACAAATTCATTGTTATCACTCATTGGAGCATGAACATTGTTATATGATACATTTTGTTGATGGATAACGCAATCAACATCTCTTTTCAGATCTTCATAAGGGTCAACACTTATGAGAAAGTTATGAAGGATGGTACATGCATATACTATCATTTTTTGAGCTTTAATTCTATATGTAGGTTTCACTCTATTGGACAAAATTGCTAACCTTTTCTTCAGAACACCAAATGCTCTTTCAATTACATTACGCAACTTTGCATGTCTTAGGTTAAATAGCTTTTTATAGTTTAAGGGTATATTTCTTCTTGAATACTCTTTCAAATGATATCGAACTCCTTGATAAGGTGTTAGAAGTCCGCTTGTTAACATGAATCCAGCATCCACAAGGAAATATTTACCTATAATGAATGAAGATGATTACTATGTGAACTCCATTAATGTAAACTCTATAAAAATTAGTAAAAGTTTTACCTTCAGGAATGTCAAGGTTATCTTCATTTGATAGTGCATTCTTAATAATCCTTGAGTATGACGTAGTGCCTTCCCATCCAGAAAGTACGTAAGTGAACTTCAAATCAAATATACATGATGCTAACACATTCTGTGTAAGGAATTCCTTTCAACCAAGAAATCTAGGAGCATCTAGAGGAGACCCCTCACTTGTATATGTATTCTATCTATAGCACCTACACAGTCTTTAAAATATGGGAATAACTTTCTCTCATAAAAAATCTTAGAAGAGATAATAGACCCATCAGGTTGCACTATAAATTTCTCTCCTAACCTAATGATAGTTGCCAAAAATTTGTGAAGATGACGGGTAACTGTGTCACCAAAATGCCTGAACCAAAAATTAACTTTCTGATTTCTCACATTATGTGTTAGTATGTACAGACTCTTTGTGACTTGTTCATCCATACTTGACCAACACGTGGGTCGTAGACCACCCTCCCTTTCTAACATGCCACAGAATTCTAAGAAAGCTGTCAGAGTAATTATAATGATATTTCGACTAGATAGACAATTAGTTATTATGCTCATTATTTTATCACAAACCTTCTCCCTCTTGTCACTCAAACTGTAACCTATTCTTCTAGGACAGAACTGAGTGATATATACTTAGGCACAATACATGTAAGCCGTGTTATTTCTCTTTGATGCAATTCAAGCCATTGATGCACCAGTACAAAGTATTCAATTATGAAGTCCATCTAATATAGCAGGCGAAAATCATATATCAACAACTCAGCATTCAATGGAAAACAACTATATGAACTATAATGGGTGTTGGCCATGAATTCTGCACACAACGCAGCTCAAACTGAAGAACACGAAAATGTAGTTGAAGAAACCTTTACCTCTGGAGAATACAGAGGTGACATCGATGGCTAGTACAAATAACCGACCACATATCGATGTGTGGAGAAGACCCAGGTGATGGCGACAGTGTGAATACTTCCACAGCGAACCCACCCATCGATTCGATGAAGATAACTATGTGAAGAAACAACAAAACCTTCAGGCACAGGGAAAACTGCGTGCACGTGGGATATAATTGTCCCAAATTTAAGCTTCCCTCCAAAAGTAAATGGCTAATAGCACAAGTAAAAGGGCACAAGTTTTGTACAAAGACATTTTTATGAATTACTTTAAACACTAGTGTTTCTATTTCATTCAACTGGTCCTTACAAGTATTTATAATCATGGCCTAGAACTAAATATAGTCTTATGTTGCTAAGAAACAAATTATCTTATGCATCATTTTCATGTATACCTAAGAGATATAATGATATATGTCAGCCAACTATTTCCTGCAAAAATATCCAACAATCTTGCCTCTGGTGTAGATATTTTAGGTAATGAGACTTTGGATCAAGGTCCCTAATAGTTGTGGCAAATTATAGAGTTAAATTTGATGCTGATAATTTAAAGTTGAATTTTGTTTAGCCACTAAATAAATCTATATGACTTTAAAATAATTAAGGAGCTTTTGATTTATCTTAGAAAACTTCTTTCATATGTTCCTTATATCCATTGAGATACTTTTGTAGCTCAAAATCTTAAAAATCAATTTATCTAAATTATGAGGCCATGATTTTAGGAGGTCCTATTTTGCTTTTGGTATGTAAAAATAATTAGGCCATCATGTTTATATTTTGAAGATTCCCCCAATTTCAAATTTTTCAAATTTAGGACATCATGTTTGAAATTAAATCTTAGTCTTTATTTGGGAAGCTCCAACATATTAAAAAGATCTCGAATCCAAAAAAATTTATACTAGCAATTGTTTGTGTGAAGGACTCAGCAGATAGCTATGGCCCCGGTAAGATTAATGAATTACGTATTTAAAAAATGATAGACCATGACTTACAAAAATAACCTAGGACATTTATTAAAATTAAGAAGAGCACCAACCTAAGAGATTAGATGGGCTAATCTCCTAAGTATAATGCATATGGCATTGGCAACTTGAAGAGGGAGAAGTTTTGTGGTGTGTCAACTTGAAGTGTAATGCATATAGGGATTGGCCAACATGAAGTCCTACGTATATGAAAGTTTGCAGTGATGAGAAAGATAAGAATGCTATGCTAGTTGCTCCAAATAATAGGGTCTCTATCCCACAAAGGAAGAATTCAAATGAGAACAAGCTAGCTAAGGAGAGAAAAATCTCATGCGGCCTAAATTTGGATTTTGAAAATTTGATTGATGTTCCTATTAGTGTGAAAAACTTTAGAGGCAATATATTACATCCTATTGAGTGGAGCAAGGTTGTTTTTGTTGCTGGTGAAACAAGGTGTGGTGGCAAGCCATCAATGACCACCAAGAGCCATGATCATTATTTGTAACTACCAAAATTTTAGGGTTACCTCGATAGTGCGTCATTTAAAGCACCAACAGAAAAAAGTATAAGCCATATGATGTTTTTTTTCCTGAAACTATAATGAAAACTGAAAAAATTACAAAGATTAAACAAAAGTTTAAGTTTGTTATGAAATGTTATGTTGATTCTGTGGTAATCAGGTAGTTTGGCTTTATTTTGGGTTAAGGAGGTTAAAATTGATATTATGTTTGCCTTAAAGAAAATGATTCATGATAAAACTATTCAAGGAATTGATTGTGCTTCTCGTCACTACGAGAAAAAAGTCATATAACGTTGGTTAAAAGTGACATTTTACGATAGTTTTTTAACCGGCATGAATTCTACCGTTGTTATAAGTCTAACTTTTAACAGCAGTTTTTGAACCGCCATTACATGTAATACTTTAATGGCAATTTTAATAAAACCTCCCTTATAAATTTATAATTTTACGGCGGTTTCCAACAAAACCGTCATTACAGTTTAATCATATAACGAAGATTTTTTTGTTAACCGCCATTACAGTCTATACTTGTAATGGCGATTTTAAGAAAAATCGCTATTAAAGGTTTATTTTTTTTTACATTTTTTTTAATTTTCACATCTACACTGCCCTATATTTGCCATAATGAAGATAGACTATAGGCAGCAAAGTAAGTAAGCAATAGAAAAACCCAAATTAAATGTTAATATATAGTAATAAATTAATTAGAATTCTTATAAACAATTATATATAAACGGATATTGTACAATCATATATACACACGAAATGGATGATTGATTAAGGCAAGTTCTCCAGCATGGCTGTTGCCAAAGCTTCCATCATTGAGTGGATTTGATTATCTTCAAAACTCTTTGTTCTGCTCAAACAACTACAAGTTTAAAGTAATAGGTAAATACATACCAAATGTGATAAATTAAAAAGTCTAAATATTGATCTCTTCATACCTCATGTAAGCTATCCGTGATCCATATCTCAATGATATTGTGTATATATAGGATTATATAATATCCATACTTAACACTTCTAGGTTGACGACGGTACTAACAAAATGAAAAAATACGGAGCACATTAGTGACTAACTTCCGCCCTAATAAATTTTTAAAAATTAAAACTTAATTATTTGAAAAGTACTTACTCCAGGATAAATACATGAAGGATTAAGACTACCGGGATGATCTCTGACCAAGTTGAAGCTTTCACAACCTTATCTCCAACTGAAAAAAAAGATATCATATAACTTACTACATGTTCATATTAACAAATCTATGAAGAAAAACTCACGTGTTGACGATGGATGAACTCTCGGTATCTAGCCATCCAAACAACGAATCAAACTAGTACACCACATTAGCTTCAGGGGTTATGACAAGCAAAGTCCAATGCGTACTACAAAATATGAACAACGTTATATATGAATGTAGAGTAAAATGTACGAGTGTGCCAAGTATAAGAGTATACATACCCTTTAATGTAAGGTGCAAAATATATCTTCCTCCTAATGTGGGTCATAATGTCGACCAAGTATATAATCCTCGAGCTCCTATCGGTGCCTATCTCTTGGACATGTTGAGGACACATAGAGCCATATGTTAATAGAGAAAGGAGTCAGTACTGCGCGAATAGTTAAACATAAATTATTAAAATAAACTTGCAACTTACTATATGGCACACTGGATGATAGTTAAATTTAACTCCTAAAAATTGAGGAATTATACTATGTTATTCCTGTCAAGGGTGAATTTGTAAATCTTCTGTGTAGTCAAAACCCTGGATGAAATTGTGAAATTAAGTGCTCCCTCTAATCCTGTTGCTATAAAACCTAGCATTCATATAGCAAAATATCTCAAGGATATGTTCTCAGGAATGGGTCTGAACTTGTCTACTTTCGCCCTATGAAACTTGGGTTTTCGTGGTGCCTTTTCTGGTTTCGGGCCCTTTGGGGTTTGCTTCTAAGTCACTTTCTCTAGCACCAGCTTCTATGTGACCTGCTTTCTCAATTGATAAGATGTGTTAGCCACATAATATACTGCCCTAGAGCTTGCTCCAATATTTTGACCTCGTCAATAGGGCAAGGAACTGGTGTAGTGCGTGTATGATTCTTTATATGCTCTACCGTGACCTTGACATTACCATTAGGAATTGGTTTCTAGTGAATTATTGTGACATCCCGGTACACAGTACCATGAGTAATGAAGGATGTAGTCCGTTGGTCTGTCATAATATAGAGGTCATACTTTTTCCCATCGTCCTAGGTGTTCTTAGGTGTAGAGTTAGGACCAGATGTTTAGGAGACAAACTTCTCCTTATTGGCATTGCCCTTCCCACTAGTCACTGCAGGAGAACCCTAAAAATGTAAACAAAATTAGTCAAGCCAAAATACATGTTAAAAGTCCATTGAAAAAAGTAAATGAATATGTGTTTACCTCTGAACTTTGGCTGGGTATGGGGAAGCCCATAATCATTATGGCCTGCTAGAGCGTGGCATCCATAAGCTCTTAGACTCTGGCTTTGACTTTGGCATCCACCTTGGAGCGCATCATTTCCAACTCCGCTTGATGCTCTACTTTAAATTCATGTCGAACCTTTTGCAACTTATCTCAAATCATGTCTTTGGAGGGTGCGCTTCTTCTTTGAGAGGCGAAGCCAAAAAAGTCTTTGAGTATGACTCCTTTGGGGGCCCCTCTCACTTGACCTAGGGGTCAGGGGTCCCAATAACTGTCTCTAGTATGTCTATTCCTATTTTAGGAGCAAAATAACCTTGGGATACCTGTTGCTCGAATTTATCCTACAACATATACAAGTTACTAAGTTAAATGAACTGAAGAGCAAGCAATAGAATATAAATTCTTAGTTTTTAAATTAGTTACTTACAATTCTCTCAATAACTATAGTAACCTCTAGAGTGATATATTGTCCATTCTTCACCCTCACACAATTTTTGTTGGTGAGATAGACTCTGAATGCTGATGGATGAAGAAGGGTCTGAGACAGTAGGGTTTGATGCAGTTGTTGTTTCCACAGCCTCTAACTACTCTTGCATCATTTTCCTCTCAAGGATACTATACCCCCTCGAGACATATAGTGCTGGTACACATTCTTCTTGGCTATTTCTTGATTTCTCTTACCAATAGCTTATAAAAATGAAAAAAAAAATAGATTAGGATTAAAATATACATTTATTACCAAGTTAATTAAAATCTTATAAGTAGTCTCTTCCTGTTGTCAACGAAATAATATCCAAGCTTCGTTGCTAACATTAGGGTATGTGTCCTTTGGGTGCTCCCCCATCTTACTTCCTTGGAGGTAGTCCTTTATAAGGTTTGACTTAAAGTCCCTCCACCATTCATTGCATTGCTTTAAGATGCGATGCTTCATGTTTGTTGTGGCGGGAATGTCAAAATTTTGCTGTGTAGAAGTAAAAAAAATATATAAGATGAAGCTACAATAATGGACAAAAATCATTAATAACTAAAGTAGATATATGGAACATAGAATTAGAAATATACCAAAATGTCCTCCCAAATCATATCCTTGTCTTTCTGGTCGACCAATTTCTAGTTGGGGTACACAATGCTAATCTTAGGACGTACTATGTGGCCGACATAGCTGTTCAATGTTGGCCTATTTTGACCAGTTGTTTTCATGTCATAATCAAACTCAACCAACAACCTTGTGGGATTTGACCCCTTGTTTGTCCTGGAGACCTATTTCATACGGGTTGGGCATCTTCCTCTTTTTTCCCAGATCGACCAGAACCTGAACTTATTGAACCTGAACCATCTATTCTCTATTCAAAAAATAATAAATAAAGTTAAGAATATGGTATAACTAACCAGCTAAAAAAGTAAACTAATCTCTCAAATTATAACTTCATGAGCCACTTGTTTAGAAATTAATAATATCAAAATAACACACTATACTCTACTCTTTAAACCTCAATGGCCTAATAACATACACAAACATATATTCATCTTTGTTATATCCATAAATCAACTATCAAACCAGTATTTTAACTTGAGCTCATCGTACTATCAAACCATCCTAAAGACAACAGTTCATTTGTTTTTAGCAACAAAACACCCAATAGTTCATAACATACATAACAATTCATTTGGCTTTTCAGTAACAAAACAATTCATTCAGTTTTTTAGCACCAAAACACCTAACAGTTCATAACATACACAAATATATATATGAACAAAACTCATTCGATTTTTCAGCAACAAAACAACCAAAACTCCATAACCCATTTCAATGAATCACTTGCCTATATACCCACAGTGTGGCATTTACATATTTTATTAACTAGTTTCTTTTAGCATTAATCCCAATAAAGAATCAGATAATAAAATAATAAAGTGAAACAATGACTTACAGCTTTAAAGACGATAATGATGACTGAGGGTGTTAACATCGATGGAGATAGAGAATGACGATGACAATAATGATGGAGTCCCTGAAATCTGTTGGAAAATAACAGAAAATTCTGTGGTGGTGGGGCAGAGAATGGGACCACAAGTAGTTATGTGAAAAGTAAATTTAAAGCTTACCGCGGATTATGTTTAGTAAATTTTTAGTGACTTTTTATGACAGTTTTTATTAAAAACTACCATTTTTAACGGCGATTGTTAATAAAAATTGTAGTAAAAAGTTTGACATTTACCCAAACAGATATGAAGACTTTATACGGCGGTTTTATTTACAATCGCCATTACAAGTATATATAATGGCGATTTTTAATAAAAACCGTCGTAAAGAGCTTTGATCATGTACCATATATTTGAAGATAGCATATATATTATCTTAAATCTAATAAATTAGACAGTAAGCCAGTATGCCAACGGTATTTAGTAATTTGTGCATTATCAATTTATTAGATAAATTAGACTTCTTGATTAATATTTTTTTTCTCAAAATATGGTCACTTTCAATTTCCTTTAAGGTACTCATTGCTGAACGCGCAGCTAATTAAACAAAGTAAAATTGATGTATTAATTTGTTGAGTTTTGAGCAACCTATATGTATCGTTTTCAACTATACTAAAATTTAGGCTGATATCAAACTCAGCACAATATAATAATAGGTTTATTCTTAAAATAACTCGGTACAATTGATCAGAACAATAATAACTAACTTTAGAAAATATTCTATTTTTTACTATTCTTTACAAAATATTGTAACAGACAATTCTTTATATTTTATAGAAATCCCATCCTATCCGCACACTTGGTGCCAAAAAGTATAAAAAAAAAGAGATGGATGAAAGGTGTGAAGCCTTTCAATCATATGATGAAGTAGAGTTGTCTGAGTTTTAGGAGTCATCTGGGTCATCTAAAAGGTAGTGAAAGCGCTGATGGTTACATTGGTGGAGGAGATCAGAATGAAAACGATTGAAGCTTTCTTACAGGTTCTCTACCTCAGGGAGAGCTCTTCAACTGAGTTCTCCAACGTATCCATTATGTTTATCAATTCTTCCATACGTTTGGTAAACATAACGCGATCTTTTCTGTAAACGAGAAGGAGAAGAGCTTGAAAAGGACACAATTTTAAGAAAGATGAAAAGAGAGTAAGATAAAGACGATACAAGAGGAAACATATTGAAGAAAAGGAAGTGGAACAAAAAGTCCAATGGATGGGTATTTAAGATTAAGGAAAAGACTGTTCGTAAGAGGTATCTCTTGGCCTTCCCTGATGATGGCTAGAGACATTGAGAACCGAAGAGGCAAGAGACATACACTTTCTTTCTACAGATAGGGAGTGAAGGTGGGAAGGACTTATAATGGCTGTTGTTCTAAAACTGTCGTTATAAGTTCTCGGTATCACTTTTAACGGCAGTTGTATTAAAAACCGCCATAAAAAGTTTCTAAAATGTAGGTTTATTTATGAATATGACACTGTCTTTTTTTACGGTGTTTTTACTTTTAACCACCATGAGTAATGCCATGATAAGCATTTGCTCTTGTAGTGCATGTGATTACTTGGGTTTAGGGCTCTCATCGAAGGTCCCTGATTAAAAAAACTATTAGCTTTAAATCTTGGGATAAATGTTTCATTGGTCATTCTTGGAGATTGCAATGATTTACTTTACACCTCTGATAAAGTTAGGGTTGAACAGAATTATCTTAATGAGCTTCACAACTTCCATGAATTTTATATTAGCCACAAATATGATAAAGGTGGAAATAAAGCGTGGTAGCTTCACTTGGATCAACAAAATGGAAGAGGGTATTTATTTTTTTGTTAAAAAATTTTTAGAAAGGGGTTGGGTTCACCCACAATCCAAGGCAGACGAAGTCTCCCTTCCTCCTAGGCGATACCAATATCAGGTAGGGCGACCCGTCTATTACCCTCAAGCATAAACCTACGCACCCAAGAGCTAGGATGCCTCCCTAAGTGACGTGACTAGAGCCACACCAAAGTGGTACTCCCCAGGGATCGAACACGCTCCAAATGATCGCATGTCCCACCCCTTCGCTAGTTGAACCCACAGCGATGAGTAAGAGGGTGATTTTATTTTGTAGAAGTTTGATAGAGTTATTTGTCACCAAGACTGTGGATCCAAACTTTATTGAAGGCCCAATGCTTTATTCATGAAGTGGTGAGCTCGAACCACAATTCTCTATTACTATGCTTTGACTTTTGTGATGAAAACAGCACATAAGATTCAGATTATTTTGGCTTGATAACCTAGAATTCTTACAACTTGTTATAGAGAATTAGCACGAGCATACTATAGTTGTGGATGAGATGATTTAAAATTTTGCTGACAACCATGATAGACTTCGAAAAGTCCTTATTAAGTGGCACAGAAATCTTGCCATAGCTCCATTGGCTTAGCTGTTAGGGGTGGGGGCGACGCTAGAGGTCTGGCGGCCGGGGCAATGAAGGGGTTAGTTTTTAAAAAAAATGTGAAAATAATTTTATAAAATGACTAAACATTTCAAAATCGTAATTTGGTCCTCGTAACCTACTTGGGATTATTAAAGTTTTAATTACCAAAATAGAATTTCAATATTCATATGGTATTTTTTAGGGATTTTCTTTTCTTTTTTTAATTTTTCATAAATTTTTTTTACCATATCTTGAATTCTGACAAATAACTTGTCACTCAAGAATTATGGCTTCATGAGTCTTTCTCCTAAAATCTAGGGAACATCCTTAAAATACAGAATACGTACATATTCAAAAGATGTGACCCAAAATATCAAGTTAGTAAACAATTACATAATAATTAAAGGCAAAAATATGCAAAACTTTGTATCAATTGCATATCATCTCCCTTACCTTTAAAAGTTTAAATTAAAGATCCTAATATTTTATATTTTGATTATCAACTACACTACTATTAAAATTACTGTTAAAATTAACGGGTTTTTCCATGTAAATTTTTTTTGTATTTTTATAATATAAAATATTATTTATAAAATAGCACTTAATATTTGACATGTAATATTTATTTCACCATGCCGTTTTATAATATAAATATTTTTTATTTTTTAAGTATTTATTTGACTATGTCTTTTTAAATAAAAAGTATAAAATACCTGAAATTACATGTCAAATTCCAATTTTTTTTTTTATGAAATTACATTCCAAATTATAGGTATTATTTTTTAAATGACATGGTATATGATAAAAAATATAAAAATTATTATATGATAAAAAATGTTAAGTTTAACGTAGGAAAGTTGATAGTCAAAATATGAAATATTAGTATCTCTAATTTAAACTTTTGTATATTTTAACCATAATTAAAAGACATTGATAGTAATTGAAAAATATAATAATGACAAATTAACGTCATGATAAATGATCCAAGAATCAAATAACAATAAACAATGCATGCCTTACCAGAAAAGTAAAAATAATTTCAAGGCTAATAAACCTGACTTTAGCTACTCATATAATTGACTGACTTTTAATTTTTTTTATTCTTTTTGTGACCAGTTTGGGAGAAAGAGAGATTAATAATATTGAGGCTAGGATTTATCTATTATATCCAATACAAAAAACAAGATCATTCATTATTAACACGTAACGTGTTACACGTTCAATTAAAAAGATAAATATAAAGTTTACCAAAAAATAAATATAAAACATGAAATATTATACTAGGATAAAAACCAGAGGTTGATAAAATATTATATAACTTTTAATCCGATGAATCATAAAAATAACATAAGGTACTGAAAATCATAGCAGTCACTAAATTGTTTGAGAAAATTTGTTCGAGAATGAGTTAAATCGGATAACTAATTATAATTAAAATAATATAATTTAATTAAAATATATAAAAATATTTATATATAATTTTAAAAAGAGTAATGTTTAAATAAAAAAGGCATTAATCCTCAAGTAATAAATAGATTATTCAGGTATAAATCACATATAATTCAACAAAACTAAATTACTAAAGTTTAAATTTGGCATCTTGATATTTTTTAACTCAAAATAACGTTATTTAATTTTAAGGGATAAAATAAAATAAAATATAACCCGGTTGACAGGTTCAAAACTTCTTATCAGACCAACTAAAAGATTGATTCAGGTCAACTCATATTAGGTTTCAATAGCATGAAAAATAGTAATTCAGAACATTCCATGGTTGAACTACCAACAAGAAGGTCATAATCAACGGGTATTTAATTTTTGTTAAAGAAAGTAATGGAATAAAAGTATATAACAACTTGCAATAAGAACAATGTTAGAGGATTGTGGTTTCACCTACTGAGAAGACTAATTATGAAATATGAGTTTTGACTCTTTCAAATTGCAGGGATAATCATTATTGATATATCCTAATGATGACTTAATCCATTGATTAATTATTCAACTGGCATTAATAACTATAAGAACAAGGTTAGGGCATTATAGCTTATCTATTGGATTATATCTAATTAGTTAACCCTAATAATCCATCGATTAATTATTCAACTGGCATTAACTATACTAATTCTACAGTCTTAAAATCATCAAAGACACCTAAATTTATGTATAGCTTAGCTTAATTGTGTTTGTTTATCTTCCTAGTTCTTAAAATTGAGTTCACCAATTTGTTGTTTTACCAGTTTGTTTACTCATTCATATCTTAAAAAGTTGGTGATTTTACCTTTTTTTTAATATGGTTATCTGACTGGATCAGATTTGAGTATTGTCTAGTTTAATTGAGGGTAAATCTCTCAAAAGTATTTTCTATATTCATAAAAATTTATACTTAAGACCTCATATTTACACAACTAAAACCCATTTCATTAAGACCAATGCTTGTTGGTTGGTGATTTATTTTTTATGTTCTTGCAAAGTTCTACAGTTGGTTTTAGTTTTACCAAAAATTGATATGTTTCACCAAAATCTATGCTAATGTGTAAAATTTCATTAACGTCTTTTTAAACATTCCTCTTTGATACAATAATTTCTGAATCATCATTATATACATCAAGACTGAAGTGGCATCAAATTAAAAACTAATAACCAATCACACTTTGAAATTAAAATTAAAATTTCTCTAAAATTGATCAATCAAAATGTAGACCTCTCTACATTCAAGTTCCCAATACACATTAAACCACACTAAGACAAAGTGTGAAATGGGAAAATCATTTAAATATTACAAGATGGCATTCAGTTTAATATTGATTTATAAATAATGCAGGGTTTTTATCAGATACACATAAAGGTAGATCTCAGACAGGATATTTATTTACTTGTGGAGGTACAGCTATATCTTGGCGTTCAATAAAGCAAACTTTATCAGCTACCTCATTAAATCATGCAGAAATAATTGCAATTCATGAGGTAAGCCGAGAATGTGTTTGGCTAAGGTTAGTAATCTAACATATTCAAAGAATAAGTGGTCTACTTCCGAAACAAGAGTTTCCAATAGTATTATATGAATATAATACAACATGCATAGCTCAATTGAAATGGGGATATATCAAAGGAAATAGAACAAAACATATTTCTCCAAAATTCTTTTTCACTCATGATCTTATGAAGAATGGTGATATAGATGTTCAACAAATTCGATCATGTGCCAACCTTGCAGATTTGTTTACCAAGACACTACCAACTAAGCCATTTGAGAAGTTAGTGTATGGTATTGGAATACGCATATTAAAAGACATAAATTAACAATGTCATCAAGGGGAGTAAACAAGCACCTGTTGTACTCTTTTCCTTTTTAAGGTTTTTTTTCCACTGGGTTTTTCTGAAAAGGTTTTTAATGAAGCAACCTAAATAAGTATTGTGTACTCTTTTTTTTCACTAGGTTGTTGTCCCAATGGGTTTTTCCTAGTAAGATTTTAATGAGGCATAATATCTGTCATAGACATCCAAGGGGGAGTGCTACAAATATTTCTTGCATATGTGAATATCCATATAACTCCTACCTCTTGGGATTCCTCTTCGAATTCATTCTTCCCTTTATATCATAAACCTATAACCTCCCCAATGAATAACTTGAGATGAGTTTCTTATTGTTAATGCCATTATATTCATCTTTATTCCTTTGTAACCTTATGTTCAGTCTTTAATTTTGGCCTATAAATAGTGGCCATGCACAAGATATTTGTACAAGTAAGCATACAAGCATATAAGGAATACTCTCTTGTCTCCCATTTCAATCTCTTATCTAGTTATTTCTTTTCCTCTTTAACTTCTTTATCTTCTCTTATTTTATAACACATATAAATTAATTTTATTTTACATCATCGTCTATTTTTGTCCTTTTATTGACATATAATTAATCAAATCAAACATATCTAGTGTTCAAATGATATATTAAGACAAGTCATGTTAATAAAATCTAACGGCACATAAGTGTAATAATAAGAAGGAAAAAATGCACTTTAACCCTCTAAATTTATATAAAATTTTAGTTTGATCTCTTAATTTTATAAAATATAAAGTTAAAGCATTATATATACACTTTTTTAAATAAGAATTAACTTTAAATTTTGAACGTTAGGAACTAAAAATTGAACAAAACTATGTGACGACAAAAACGAATAATTCAACCCAAAAGATTGAATAAAATACTTACATAGGGTTTTGAATACTTTATTGTTTCCACATTCATTTAATCTCTCTCTCTCTCTCTCTTCCTTGCACGACGCTCTCATATCTTATTCACTTTCTCTCAGCTGTACTCATCCTCCATTATTATTCGCTTTCTTTTTCTATTCGTTCTTAGGTCTGAATCATTGGTCACTCCTATACCATTTAAATTTATATATTTAATCTTTATCTCTTCACTGTTCTTAATCTTAGTACTACTTCTCTTCTTTTACTCTATATATAATAATATAATTTTTCTTCCTGTTTAATTCCCTGTTTTACTTTGTTTTAGCTTTTTTGTAGTGTGTTTATGGCCGGCCTGGACTTGGGTTCTTCACAATCTCATCACTTTCTTCATCATCATCAGCTTCAACGCCCTAATTTTCAATCCAACCAAGATGATGATGATAACCACGAAGATAGTTCTAACCCTCATGGGCTTAACCCGGCTTGTCCGGGCGATGTAGTTGTTCGCCGGCCTAGGGGTAGGCCGCCCGGATCGAAGAACAAGCAGAAGCCGCCTGTGATAATCACACGCGAGAGCGCCAACGCGCTCCGAGCTCATATTCTTGAGGTTAGCAGCGGCTCCGATGTGTTTGAGTGTGTGGCGACTTATGCAAGGAGGAGACAGCGAGGGATCTGTGTTTTGAGTGGGAGCGGCACCGTCACAAACGTGACAATCCGGCAGCCATCGGCGGCAGGGGCTGTGGCGACACTTCAGGGACGGTTTGAGATACTGTCGCTGTCCGGATCTTTCTTGCCACCTCCAGCTCCCCCGGGAGCGACGAGCCTGAGCGTATTTCTCGCCGGAGGGCAAGGTCAAGTGGTAGGAGGAAATGTTGTCGGCGCGTTGGTGGCGGCTGGGCCAATTATTGTGATTGCTTCTTCATTTACCAACGTAGCATATGAGAGATTGCCATTAGACAACGAGGAAGAACCCTTACCGGTCCAGAACGGCGGCAGTGGCGACAACGGCGGAGACGATGGTAGCCGAGACATGAACGGGTTTCCGAACTCATCTTCTGGTCTTCCCTTCTTGAATTTGCCTTTAAACATGTCTCAGTTACCACTTAACGGTAATTGGGTTGAAAATTCTGGTGGAGGAAGATCTCAGCCATATTAAGCTTTCTAGGGCACAAAAAAGGTGAGAGTCAATGAATTAATTTAGTTTCTATCTCTCTAACTATGACTACTTGTGTTGTTGATTCTGTAAATTTCTCTCCTTAATTTTGTGAAAGATTGATGATTCTCTTCTGTGTTGTTGTGTTGGTTAATTAGCTGTTTGAATTGTTAAACATTATAATTATATTTCTCCTTAATTAAATTCCTTGTTGAATTGAAGATTATTATCTCAGATCTATCAGAGATTAAGCGTTAATTACTTTGAGTTTGGAATAGATACAAGTTCGTTGTTCGATGATGTACTGTCGGCTGGATGGAATAAATAAATTATAAAATGTTATATTATTTGTTTATATAATGAATTACTAAGTAAGACAAAACCAATTTGCTAACCTAATCCTTCAACTTGCACAACAATATTTCTTCGATGTTTGTCTTGTAATTAAAATTATTCCCTTGGCCCTCTAGCTCGTATATTTATATAATATTATTTCTCTATAAAAATGTGAGAATTAATAATTACTAGTTCTCAATGACTTTGTAGATCTTGTAATTTATTAATTTCCCTTATTTTTTTTCTTCTGAAAGATTGATTATTCTCTAATGAATGCCTTGTGTTGGGTTGTGTATGTTTAAATTACGATTAAACATTTCTTCTTAATTAGTTTGCTTGTTGGATACTATCAGATCATGCATGAATAATGGTTTCTTTGTTCGGTGTAGTTGTTGTTGGCTGGGTGCAAAGAATGAACATTATTATTATAAGTACTATAGAATTCTCCTATTGTTTAGTGATCACTTGTTTATTTGAGACAAAAATCTAAAGAAAACCACCAATTCGATAAGTTTGCAAAGAGTAAAAAAAAACATTGGATAATTAAACTAATTCTTGAACTTCCAAAAGAAATGCATTTTATGTTGCTTTGTTTGTCTTGAAGCTTTGATTTAAGTTTGCTTCTCTCATGCATGTTTCAAGAAGTTTAAGAACATTAGTAATTAAAACATAGTTAATAAACTAATTAAAATGCTATAGCAAGTGCAAATATATATATATATATATAACAAAATAGCTATCAGATCCGATATACTCCTCCGGCCTAAATATAGGATATAATTAACTAATTTAATTATATTAAAAAAGTTAATTAAGTTAGTTATTATAACATATTTTTTCTAAAATATTCTAATAATCTGTCTTTACTCCCTCTCTTATTCTCTTATTTGATTATTGTTGAGAGAATATTAATAAGGTAATGTAGGAAAGGGTTGATAAATTTAAAAATATATCTTATATTTAGGACCAAGATCAACTACCTAATTAGATTTTATATTTAGGATTGGAGGAGTATCTTTTAATATTAAGATAACACATAATAACTAATGCTATCGTGTTATTTGAAAACCTTGCTGGGATTGATGGCTAAAGGAACTATAACTTTGATCAATTTTATGATTCAGTAGGATAGCAAAGCTCTCAAAGATGAAAATTTCTCAATTAAAAAATCATAAAGAAATTCACACTTGAGTCTATTTCTATAATTTACTCAATAAATGAATAAAAATACAAATCTTGAGATGCATCTAACAACACCAATAAATTCAACCTGCCCCATGAAAATATGAATCCAGATCCCCTAAAATGTGATATATGTAAAGTATAATTTCCACAATAAAATTTGTGCCATGAGGCTAATCTATCATGAAAGAAGATGTGGGATCAAGCCTGGAAATGGATATGTGATAGGTGTGTGTCTCTATTACTTATGAGGAAGGTTAGGGGTAAAATTTAAAAAATGTATTGTTCCTAACAAAATTTAATGACTACAATGTCTCCTTTAATTAAGAGTATGTACAAACTTTGCCTTAAGTGATCTATTTTAATGTGCGCTCGTATCATGTTTTACTCATAATATTAAAATTTAATTTGAGTTGACTGATCATACGAATCAGAGAATCAATCTCCTGACTAGTCTAATTAAGAGTTTTAGATAAGTCAATTGAATTGAATTTTATAATCTTTCTCCCATTGCTAAGCCTAAAATGACATTGTTTGAGTTAAAAAAAATAGGTGTTTATCATATATGTGCTTTAGTAATCCTATTTGATTGAATATATATAGTTTATATATGAATGTTCCATTTACTTGTAGATTAATACTATTTTTATTTAAATATTGCTCTTTAATTATATTATTTTATTTTAATCATGATTGGCTTGATCTGGTTTGACCATGGTTAGAGCATCAATCCTTGAACTAATGTCTCAACCCATTTAATTAGTGGTCCAATTTTCGCTACCTTATAAATCTTACTTCGTATTGAATGATTCAAAGGTAACATTGATGAAGTTTGTGAAAGCAGAAGGCAGGTTTAGGAAACTAGGAAATAAGAATGATGTTTTATAGCTAGAGTCTTGTCGTATTGAAGCTAACTTTGAAAGATAGGATTCTTAAAAGAAGGGTTTTAAATTGCTTGCAGGGCTCGTGAACAAAAAAGGCATGTCTATATTCATAGCATATATACATATATACATGTGCCTTATTGTCTTAAAAGCATCAGTTTTTGTTAATCTAGCTTTAAATTAATCATATTCTTGCAATTGTTTTGACTGTTTGTTTCTTGTTTTTCTCAAATTTTGTTTTGTTTTATGCTTCAAATATGCACTCAAGTACTATCGTCGGTGTTTACTTTAGAAGTTAGCTTGCCATGGAAAAGTAGATAGATAGAGAGAGAGAGAGAGCTCTTAACCTTTTAAAACTCAATAATAAACCTCACAATTTTTTAAACTATACATGTAGAAAACTTCTTTAATTTGCTGTTAATTTTTCTATTAATTCAATAATAGAACACGATATCTCATAAATAAAATATTCTCCTGAACTTTTTTTTTTGGAATTTTTGGTAAAAAAACAGCTTCATTAGACTTGGGATTTATGTATAGACAATAATACTCTTTGACATATAATGATTTGTTGGTAAAATAATGAACTAATTAATTGTATGAGAGTTATCTCTGAATAATTTTTTTTTTGTATTTAATGAGTGGCTGTTAAGTGCATAGGTTTGTTATATATGTAAATAAATAAACTGATATTGATCCATCTGATCATGTTATTAAATAGAATTATCATTTTATTTTCTTTTTCTTTTTTCACTTAGTTTCTTAATTATATGATAACTAAATTAGTTCCTATATTTGACATATATGGTGGAATTCTATGTTATGTGAATTTCTTGTTGGATCTTATTCTTCTCTTAGAGGGCTGTTTGGATATTAGCTTTTTGGAAGTAATTTTAGTTAAACATATGGGTGGAGTTTAACGTAAAAATACTTCTAAATTCATAGTTTTCCAAACACGTCTCCAATTGATTGTGTATAGTATTGTACTTAATTAGACAAAGTTAAAAAATAGATTAAATATGAACAGTTTAAATGATCTATTGCTTTCCTGGAGCATTTTATATTGCTAATACAAAGAAATAATCAAACTATGTTAGAGAAAGTTTAAACAAGTGTACACACACAGATGTATATATATTTTTATTTGTTATTATTTTTTGTCCTAATTATAAAGCTAGTTAACTTTTTTGGAGAGATTAAAGAAGCCAAATAAATCACTTGATTATAATTAACAAAGAATTAGTTGACTAATTTGGATATGAATTTATTTTGAGGGGTTAAATTTAATTATAATTAACTGATTTATTTGACTTTCTTAATCTATTAAAAAAATCAACTGACTCTTATAATAAAAATAAAAAGTAGTATCATTTTTCTTTGTTGTCCAGCGTGTGATGTATTATTTTGTAAAGTTTTCTTTTTCGTGACGAACTTGCGTTTGTGTCGTGTTTGGTTAGGTATGTTTGAATTTTTAACATTGCTTCTTTAATTAGCTTGAACCATCTCAATATATCAGTTTATCCATTAATCAATTAATAATAAATACCTAATTGTTGAACATCCCCCCCCCCCAAAAAAAAACTCGGTGATCACTTTGATGTGTGCTTTTGTCTTGTTGCTAATTAATCAATTAATTTGGTGATAATCTCGAGGGAATATTTAAGATACAAACAATCACTTAATTATAATTAATAAAAAATTAGTTAACTAATTTAAAGCGTATATAATATATATTTATCTTAAAAAATTAAATTTAATTATAATTAATTAATTTATTTAATTTTTTAATCTATTAAAAAATTAACTGACTCTTATAATAAAAATAAGAGATAATATCATATATTTTTTATCGTCCAACGTGTGATGTATTATTTTGTAAAATTTTCTTTTTCGTGACGAACTTGCGTTTGTGTTGTGTTTGGTTAGGTATGTTCTCAATATATCAGTTTATCCCTTAATCAATTAATAATAAATACCTAATTGTTGAACACCACCCCCCCCCCAAAAAAAAATCAACCCCCACCACAAAAAAACATTCATCACTTTGATGTGTGCCTTTTGTCTTGTTGCTAATTAATCAATTAATTTGGTGATAATCTCGAGGGAATATTTAAGATACAAACAAGATCAAAAATGACGAGACTTATGCTGCTATGTGGTATTATTTATTATATAAGGTTATATCAATAACTAAATTTTTAAACATATTATTAATTAAAATACTTAATTTAATAATTTGATTGAGTGTCTTTAGTATTTCTCTATCTTTTTTTATAAGACTTTATATTGTCTAATTTATTCTCATTAGTGGGGTCTTTAATAGCCGATTTTGTATATATTCAAATCATCTCAAAATGATCTTATACATTTTTTTTTTAATAGATGGCATATTAACTATTTTCTAGTGGATATATATATATTGTTAATTCAGGTATAAGTGTATATATACATATATGGATTCTCCACTATTAGAAAACAAATATGCTCGTCTCGCCTAACAAAATATTCAAAGCATGCATGAATGTTCACTATATTGTCTTAAAAGCATCATTTGTTGTTAATTACTAGCTATATATATATATATATCGTCTTTTATTTTATTTTTTAATTTGTTCTTGTTTACGCTTCAACTATTCTCTCAATTATTGATATAGACGCATTTTTTTTACAAGTTAACTCGAGGAAAGAACAGAAAACTCCCATATACGTGGATTGAGATTAATCTCAAATAACCTTATATATTTTTTAAACAACATGAATCCCTATAATTTTTATGCTTTAAAAATATTATTATATTGATGAATGATGATGATTTGGAAACTTGGTAAGAAAGACCTTTCAAGCGTTTCATTATCATATCTTTTTGGGCATGATGGGCTGCTGAAAACTACGAAAATTATTATTAGTAAAAAAAAAAAGTTAGTATATAGATCATATGCAGTAAGTGAAGGAGAAGAAGAAATAAAGTGAGTCACATATACATGATTTATAAGTAACGCGACATTGTATAGATTTTATATTCTTTTGGCTAAAATTAACTAACTTCACAATTCTTAAAGAATAGTAGTAGCTAATATCCTTAAATTTAGAGAACAATGTGTAAATTTTGAATTTTTTCCTTAAATAAAATTAACTACCACATTTTAGCCCTATATTTAGGACCAAAGAAGACATTAAAACTTTACCCTAGTCATAATTAGGAGGGAGTATATTGACAGAAAATTCAAACCATTCATAATTAATCTGGATTATCTAAATTATATATATTGAAACTTTAATTTTATTTTATATTAATTTTTTTTATATGCAAACTTTTAAACCAATGATGATTAAGAATACAAAAAGAAATATAAAATTTAGATAATCCTAATGGATCAACATTGGTAGAGAAAGAAGGGATGAGCCCGTGAACCCCCCAAGTTTTCAATTTTGATATATTAATATTGGAGCAGCCTAGTAATTAGTGTTGGTCCTTTGTAAGTTATAAAAATTTGGATAATTGTGCTTATAATATTATTATAACCTTTTTGACTGGTCATTTATTTTTGATTTCGGTGAAATATTACTTTAATAATATTTAGAAAATACATGATTGTTTATACCAACTATACCTCACTCCAACCACTTAATTAAACATCGATCAATGTCATCATCACGTGTTAAGCACGTTTGAATGAGCTTTAATTAATTTCAACCAAATATATATACGTTTTATTAATTAATATTGTTGACATGAATCATGATGGATATTACTAGAGTTTAAACACTACATTTTTTATTTCATTAAATGAAACTAATTAGTGGTACTTTAGCCAAAAAAAATTATTTAATAATAGAATACTAAATTATTCATAATAAATTATTTTAAAATTATATTTATATAACCTTGGACTGATAGCAAATGAAAACTTCATCCAATTAATCACAACAAACATCGTTATAAACAATAAATTGTTGTGTTACTTAGATCAAGGATTCATATTAACAGTGGATATATGGAAGAATGTTAAAGTATACTTTCATGTTTTATATTTATATCAAATTTTATTTTAATTTCTTAAATTTAAAAAATATATTTTTAGTTCTTTAAATTTAATATCGTTAACTTTACTAATAAAAAATATTTAATCGATAAATTTAAAATGGTAATTATGCAATTAAATATTGCCAAAACATGTTTGCATTTTAATCTTTTTAATACAATATTTTTAATTTTATTTCACAATCATCATTTTAAATTCACTCAATCAGCATTTTCTGTAAGTAAAGTTAACGATATTAAGTTTAAAGGATTAAAAGTATACTTTTAAAACTTAAAAGAGTAAAATAAAATTTGACGTAAATATAAAGGATCAAACGTATATTTCAGCCATAGAAGAAATATACTCCCTCCGTCTCTATTTATAAAATCTTTTTAACCGAATTACTTTGTTTAAGAAAATAGTTAAAATTAATAAATATATAAGAAATACATTTATTTTGACAAATATGCCCTAATTTATAGTAGTTAAATGAGAGAGTAATAATAAGTAAAATGATAAAAGGGAATGTATATAGAAAAGATGATGTGAGAGAATGGAGGCATTTACTAAGAGTAGAATATGTAAAAAAAATTATTTATTATTTAGGCAAACTCAAAGAAGATATTATAAAAAGAGACAAACCAATTCAAAGAAAATAATATTATAAATAGGGACGAAGGAGTATAACATAAGCAAGCATTCTCTACAAATTTTGTTAAAACCACACTCAATATATATACACATCACCATTTCCTGGGGTAAATTTAAGGAAGATTTTCATAAGTTTTAAAAATATGAAGAAGCTACTTATTCAATTTAATAGAACTAAAACAAAATCCCATATAAGATATATATTTTTATATACAAATATAAAACATATGGATATTAATTGAAAGACACAACTATTAATAAACCATGAATAATGATATAATTCGTCTTAGACTTTTTATAACATTCAATACCTATATTTTAGTTTAATCAGCACTAATGATGGATCTATGAAATAGTACAAGCATTAGGGTTTTCGTCACTAAAAAGCTGAGGAGCATAAACATAGTGAATGATATAAGGAACATTGTGTTTGGCTACAATTTCAACTTTGGTGTCTTCTTGAATTTGTATTATCTGCTGTGTGCTTTCTGATCCACTAATAATCTCCTTTTTCTCTATCTCTTTCTCTTTGGTTGTTGCAACAACAATAGATTTCTCCTCTCCTTTCTCCTTCTTCTCTGCTTCACCATCTTTCTTCTTCTCTTTCTCTTTCTCTTTAGTTGATTCCCCTTCCTTACCTGATATTGCAACCATATATACATATATATATAGTAATATGTAAATTATGAAAGTTGAAGAGAGTTTATTTTTCAAACTTTGAAAGCTAAGTTGATTGGTAAAATTGCACCTTTGATATAATCCTTTAATTTTACAATATTTCATTTTGATCATTTAATTTTATAAAATGTTTTTTAGTCTTTTAACTTTAGAACTGTTAATAAAAAAATACAGACATTAAAATTTTAAATATTATTAACACAGTTTTAAACGCTGATATGTTAAATTTAATTTTTAAAATAACAATGATCATTATAAGACTAAAGGTTAGAAAAATGAAAAAAAAATCAAATTAAGGGACCAAAGTAAAATTTTATATAAAGTTATAGGACTGCTAATGATGCACTTATGAGAATTTGATATTAACTCTAATTTAAACATATTACTTGATTCATAATTAAAGATATGTAAGTAATGAGTCCATTTAAAAGAGAGATTAAAAAACATTATCCTCACCCTTTTCTTGTTTGCCCTTTTCTTTGTCTTCAACCTTTTTCTGTTCCTTTGAGGAAATAATCTCTGCATTTTTATGCACTTTTCTTTTCAGAAACCTTAACAATCTCTCAGGTTCAATGCTTCCTTCAGTTGTCACAATTTCAGCTTCCTGGTCAGTTTTAACACTGAAAATACCTGAAAATTTATTTTTGAAAAATAAATATTAATCATTAAAAAGTGAAACATTCAAATTTTACATATTAATTTGAAATTGAAATCTAGGGTTTTGATGGGTACCTCTGTGTTTGATTAACCTATTTTTCAGGTCTCTCTCGCATTTGTCACAATGCATGTGAACCTTTGCTACGATTGTTCGAATTATTGGCTTCAAACCACACAAAATGATTAATTAGTTAAGAAATTCAACCACTCGACAAGACAAAAGTAATTTTGTAGGAGTATTAATTTTTCAATAATAATTTAAAATTCTGAAATTAGTCTTGACTTGATACAATTTTAATAAAATTAATAGATTTAATTCGAATAGATGTTATGTATAATTCAACTTTATCTTATATGTATCTTATATATCGAATTTCTTCAATGACAATGATAATTATTTATGGTTGTGCCAAAAAAAATCAATATATATATAAGTCATCACACTATTCACAAAATCATAAATAATCAAATTATATAAAACCAATCTAGTTTTGGTGCTGTTTAACACATGTGGCTTGAGATTTAATAGAATTACTCTCTCCAATCCTCTTTATAAGATACAAATAACGAAATTATGCAAATAAAAAAGTTAATTAAAATTGGTTGAAGGTAATGAATAGGTAAAAAAGCAATTTATTTTATAAAAATGCATTTAATTATTTATGATGGAGAGTCAGTGGATAATCAATGTATTGAGGCTATAATCCATAATTAACAACGAAAAAAATGAAACTATAAATTTTAGGCAGACTATTAGTGTCTTTTATAAATAGAAATATACAATCCTAACAAAATTCTCTTATATATAGAAACAAGAAACAGAGGGAGTACAAGGGAAAGAATCAGTTACTTCCTTCTTGATTTCCTTTGGTGGAGGGGCAGGAGGTTCAATCTTTATTTTTGGGGATATTAACTCAACCTTTTTGTTGCTCTTTTTCTCAATAAGTTTCAATATCTTCAAAGGCTCCAATTTTCCATTTACTTTTATTTCTCCTTTCTCCATATCCGTCTCCACAGTCTGAACCCCTGTTCATCATTCATTCACCACCATATTTCATACTAATTAAGCTTCATCAAATTTCTCACAAGAATAAATCAAAATTCAAAATATAAAAAACATAATAAGAAAGATATAAATGCAGATGACCTTGTAATCTAGTAGCATGAAATTAAAGCTCTTATGTAACCTCAGGTCATTAGTATTTACTCCTCTAATTCAAAAAAAAAAACAAAGAAATAAGAATAAATAATGAAGTGCACACACCTTGAGTAACAAGCAGATGCTTCTTGATCTTTCGTTCACATTGTTGGCAATGCAAATTAACTTTGTAAATGGCATTAATCACATCACTTCCCTCTTTCTTCTCTTCTTTCTTCTCTTTCCCTTTCTCTTCTTTCTTCTCTTCTTTCCCTGAAGCCATTATTTTCGCTTCTGCATGAAAAGATTAATGAGAGTCACTAATATAATGAAGAAAAATTATTAGGGGTTAGATATATATACATATATATATTTCAGGTTATGGGTCATCTCAAGATCAAGTGGGTTTGTTTGCAAAATCTTGCTCATCATCATGACTGTGATTTTTCTAGTTATATAAGTTTAGAACTTTAAGTTTCTAGAGAGATCATATTTTTCCATGGCTGGTAGTTCACCAGTTCTTGGAAACTTGCTCTCGTGTATATATGAACAAGTCTAAGGGCCCGATCATGGAATTATATATATGGAGTGTAAATTACAATTCCATGAAGACCTTAGCTAATTTTTTAAACTACAATTTCGTTTTAACTTAATTTTTATAGTTTTTGAGTTTATCAATTGATCTTATAATTTAAATATTTTCAACTTAGTCCTTTATATATAATGAGAGTTATTTTTGTTTTATTTGTCTGTATTTTTACTATTTTTGCTGTCATAAATCATACTACTCCGTACCTAAATATAAAATCTAATTTATAATATAAATTATTCTATAAATTATATTTTATATTTAAGATAAGAGAAGTAAATATATATTTGAAGTATAAAATGTTTTTGACCTTGAAGCATGAAATTTGAAGTACATGTAGATAGTAATAAATCCCTGTAATTTTAATATTCTCATGGGGATATGATTTTTTTTACTATTTTTATATTCCATGCAGTGAAAAGGCATGAACTAGGTTAGTATAAAAAAAAGTTAAATAAGGAAAAATTACAAACTCCATCAATTAAAATTTTTTCTGGACTTTAATTAATCATACAATTTTTTCGTACTTAAATTTATGTAATTTAATTTTTTTATTTCATTGTTAGAAAATGAGATGTTAGAGTTTAGACTTTTGACTTGAAGCAGAGTTAGATGTGTACGTAATATAAAGAAAATGCAATTGGTAAGCTTGAAACTAATTAAAGTTAGGGTGGGTCTAGAAGCTTGTAACTAATGGCTTAAAGCTATAGATTTTTTAAATTGAGGGTTCTAGGAATAAAGAAACCAAGTTCAAATATAGGTTTGGCATTTGATAATGTTGTCACTTATTCCATTGCAAGCAATTAATGGAGTAAGAGGGACGAAAATGTGGAGGCCTGTATTTCACTAAATTGTTCATTTCTGTGTTTTCTTATAGCCATTTTCCTATTCATCACCATATTGGTAGGAGAATTGGCATATTCCTTACTCTAACAAGGAGGATTAGTTTATAGAAATTCGTAAAGGTTAATACCTCATAATATAATAAATTAATATTTATATTTATGTGGGAAGTATTGTTTATATTTAATGTCCATACTATTCTTTGAATAAAATTGCTTCTAATAAGAAGATAACAATAAAAAAATACTAAAATGTCTTTCATTTTATTTACAAGATAATGATTAAAAGAAAAAAGATTAAAAAGATGAAACATTAGTAGAGAGTTGAAGCATTCAAGAAATTGACGAATGCTTGTAATAAGGTTGAGTTTAAATCTTATGAATGTGCATCTATTTAGGATCTGCATCCAATTAAAAATAGGATAAAATAGCAGCTAATTCTTTAATATTATTTTTCAATTGTATCTATTACCTTAATTTTATTTATGGTACATCTAACACTTTAAACTATAAATAAAATTAGGGTGATGGATATAACTGAAAAATAACATAAGGAAATGCTAGATGCATCAAGAAAAAAATAGTACGGTGATGGATGCACCATAAATAAGATTAGGGTGCTAAATGTTACTAAAAACTAATATCAAAATATTAGATGCCATTTTACCCTTAAAAATATATAAGACATTTTTTTTGGTATAAAAAATTTTAGAAAAAAAAATTGTACAAAAAAAATATATACAAGACTTTTTTTTTTGTTGCCCACTCGGTTCACCGGAACTTTACCCCGACTACATCCGGATCCGACCCGTGTCGCGCATTTGGCTATGGTGGGTGAGTCTCCCAACGGGAATTTTCTGCGTACGCCAAGGCTCGAACTCGAGACCTCGCTTAAGCGATACCGAGCCGTTTACCACTCGGACTAACCCCCGTTGATAATATATACACGACTTAATTATTCAAAACAAAGTGCAAGAGGATAAAGAAGCCCAATAAAAAAATTGTAATGGGCCAAGCCAGGCAAACTATTGTGTCGTTGGACTAAGCTAAGTTTTTAAGCCCAACTAACAAATCATGGGGAACATATTCATCAAGCAAGTAGAGAATTTATAACTAATATAGAGTTAATCTAGCGGTGTAAAATTTTATTAGACTTTCTTAGTTTTTTAGTTTAATTTTTAGATGATGCACTTATACTGAGAGGGATAGCCACGAACTCTAAAATCAGGATACCACTAGATCTGATTAATTAATATTAAAAAAAATGTAGAAGTTATACACGTACCTTCCTGGTAAGCCCCCAAATTCACTTTGTCATTTGATACTTCTTCTTTTTCTATATGGTGGCAGGCATGATACAAAGGTCAGCATTCAGCAAGCTGCTGAATATGGAAACCTTCGCCGTTCTTTTCGTTATTCATTTCTCTTTCCATGAACTTTTTCAGCCTATGTATTGCGTCTTCCTTTAACGGAAACTCCACTGTTGAAGTATTTTTTTTTTCCCCATTTATTAGCTTTGGTATATAACAGTGAATGTTGAACTTTAAATGAACCTAGGAGGACAAAGTGGGGTCATACAGAGAAATAATCATAATCTTATGAAGTAAAAAAGGTTATTTTCTTAACTCTTCCCACGCAAATTAAATATCTTATGAATTTTCTTTCAAATGGCCAATGATAGCAAAAGAAAAAGGTGAAATAAAGAAAGATGATGACACCAAGAAAAGCAACAACAAATGATCCTGCAAAACTCCATAAGAAGTGGTCTCGAAAGTTGTTGTCTTTCACATGAGATGGTTGTATGTTTCTCCCTGGTTTATCCATGGAAGAGCAACTGTGCTGCAAAGGTGGACCACAGAGAAGAGAATTTCCTTCATAACTGCTTCGTTTGAAAGTTGGAAAATTGGTTTTTCATGTCGGGAATCTTCCCAGATAGATTATTGTGAGCCACGGAGAAAATAAATAAGTAGTACAGGTCTATTAGTTGTATAGGAATGTGACCTGTCAAGTTGTGTGAAAGATTCAAGCTTTCTATTTGCTTAAGGTTGGAAAAGGTTTCTAGAATAGGCCTGATCAAATAGTTGTTTGATAAATTTAAAATATGAACAGTGTTCAAGTAACTGATTTGCAATGGGATTTCAATTGTCAACTGATTATTTGAGAGATCTACTAAACCAAACTTGTAATCTAAAATGTTTCCCTGATAAGATTCAGACCTTCCTTTTGACATGAAATCTACTTCTTTATCTCTATACAATGTAACATCTTGTTTCTCTTCTAGTATGCTAACTTCACCTGTGAAAGGGTTAAATGGATAGAATGAGGCTCTTGTCGTCCAAGACACAACAAAATGTCCTATTTTGGTTTCCCTGGTTGTATCCCTTCTTCCGAATGTGATGTTATTCAAACAATATGGTATGCCTCCAAAAAGCTTATTATGAGGAATCTAATATGCTCATATTCTTGAGCTTGCATGGATCCAAAGGAATAGAACCTTCAAGGTTGTTTTCTTTTAAGATGAAGACTTTTAAGCATTGTTTGGTTAGGGGGGATTTTGGATAAGAGGGTAAGGGAGGGTAGGGGAATATTGAGGGTTTGGTTGTTTGGTTCAAAAAGATTGAGGGAAGGGGAGGAGAAAATTTTTGTCCCCTCACCCCTGAATTTAGGGGGTTTTAGACGGGTGAAAAACATTATATGTTATATTGACTAAATTACCCCTTCTTACTTTTTAATATTCTAAATGTGCCCCTCCTCACTAAAAACACCCTTTTTTTCTCTCCATTGTCTCTAGTATTGAGCCTCCAGTTTTCCTCCTATAGCCGGCGGGCCTCCAGCCACTGCTGCTACTCGCCGCCACCTGCTCCTCCAGCCACCACTGTCGCCTTCGTTTAAGTAAGTGATTGAGTGCGTGTTTCATTCTTCATTCAGCTTATGCCAAATCAATGTGTTGACTGTGGTTTCAGAGCTTCGTTTTTGTTCTCAAAAATCTAATGTAATGGATAACTTAGAATCGGTTACCGGGTCTTATTTATGCCTTCCCCCATTTTTCTGGCTGATAGTTTCCCTTGGATTTGTATTGTGAAAAACTTAAACCGAAAGCATTCTAGGAAAGAGGATTGAAGCTGGTTGTCTTCATTCATTTCTGTAACTTTAGTAAATACCATATTAAGCATGTAAAAAATCAGACGCCGTCTTAACAAGATCAACCCCTTTTCTTTGGACCCAAAAAAAAAAACAATTACAACCTTTGCAGCTTTATGTTTTGTGACAAGTAACAGCAATCAAGCCTTTTCACAAATAAGGAATTTAATACATTACTCTGCTAATAAGCGAGGCTTGATATGTAGTTGAACATAATATACTGCAGAATCTGAAAGTCGTGTGACTATGTTGTTGTAGCATAGTCACCACTAACATCAAGTTCTGATTCTTCATGATCATCTTCACCGTCCAATGATCCTTCCCCACCAGCTTGCCCTCCGCCGCCCTTGGAATTTTTCCCCTGTATCATTGCCTCTTGTACGGTTCGCATTATTTCTTCAACACTCTGGCTCATATGATCCTTCTCTGCTTCCTCATCATTGACTCTTTTCTCATCTTCCTTTATCTCTTTAGACAAGTTCTTCAAAAACCAAGGGTGTTTTTGAGATAATCATTGACTTTTTTCTCTGCTTCCTTTATCTCTTTATCTCAGTGTGAGTGTCCATGCTTTTGAGCTCCTTAGTTAGCAGTTTATGCTAATTTTGGGTATGAAATAATTTTTTATACAGATCCATTTTGTTAGACTTTGATGTATTGTTAGACTTTCTTGAACTTATCGGTTTAAGTTGTGTTTTCAAGTATGTCATGTATTATACAAGTTTAAAGTTTAACTTGAATGTATTGTTATTATTGTTTGAGACTTGATGTTTTTAAATATGCAGTGTATTCTAATATATTTTATTGATCGTATTGTTTTATTATTATTCTAATAGTATGCCGCTAAAATTAAAGAATAAATGTTTGAATTGGACAAGAGCTATAGATGATCATCTTGTAGATATTTTTATGGAACAATCTAATATTGGCAACAAAGTAAGCAGGTAGTTCACAGCTACTGCATATGATAATATTGTGAAAGAGATGACTACTTTATTGATGTTGAAATAGATAAAGATAAGATTAAGAATACGTTAAAATCTTTAAAAAGAAGCTTCTATGAGATTTTTGATATTTTTAAAAATAAATTAAGTGAGTTAGCTTGGAAGCCATTAACATAATTGTGGGAGGCAGAAGATCAAGTATGAGATTAACTTATTGAGGTTAGTTTATCTTGATGTTTGTTTAGATAATTGCTTAAACAAATTTATTCTCATATAATTTATTTATTAACATTGATATTATTTGAAATTTGTTCTTTACAGTCCTAGCCTAAAACAGCAAATTGAAGAAATATTCATTTTTCCAACTATAACAAGACGATCATCTTATATGACTTTGATAAAGCATAAGGGGAGGGAATTCATACTATTGGTGACATGCGAAAGAGGCGTCACTCAATTGATGATGATGACTTCATCGAAGATATCAACAACAATAATGTTACATACCAACATAATGTCAATGTAGACCATCTAAAAACTTTTGATAACAATATCAATTAAGATAACTCACTTGGAGTTGCAAGTGGTTCTTCCTTCTAGGAAAAAGCAAACAGTGAATTCAAATAAAGAAAATGATTGTGAGTTAATTGAGATTAAATAGATTATGTCACAAGTTGTAAGAGAAGGAAATCAAACAATTAGAAAGAGTTTTAGAAACCTCCCACAATTCTTGGGTGAAGAAGTATAGAGCATGATTCAAAATTGTGGCATTACATCAGCTCATGTTACTAATATTTATAGAGTTCTCGTGGGGGATATAGATCAACTAAGGACATTTGTTAAATGTCCCCCTCATGGCACGCAAGAATTTACTTATTGATGTTATGTCTGACTTATGAATTATGTGAAATTTTCTAATTATGTCTGAGCTTTGATGATCTAACATAGGGATTATTTAAAATTTATTAACTATTTGGTGTATTTAACATTTTGCTAATTATTTGGTGACATTTAATTTTTTTTATACACAGGAGACCTTCGATGTTATTTAGGTATTAAAAAAAATATTTTTGGAGTTGTTTATATAATTATGTAACGATATTTAATAATAATATATAATATTATGCACGTGCATTGTACACATCAATTATCATCAAATTTACAATATACAAGTTAAAACATATTTGATAATGAGATACAATGTTAAAATTTTATCAAAATTTTTAATTGTCTTAATTTTATCATATATATAAATGAGATAACTTTTTTTGTTTTAGATTTATAAATTAAAAAATAATAATACTAATATAAATATTGTAAAGAAAAAGTAAATAAATTTAAATAAAGATATAATAGTATATTTATCAATTTTTAATTAACTCATCTTTTATTTTGAATCAAATAAAAAATCTAATCTCTCCCATATTTTTATACACATAACCTCTCTTACCTTTACATACTCTCTTTTAAATTAATCAAACGTACCCCTTTTATTGAACCAAATGAAGCCTTAGTGACCACTTTGTAGAGAAGTTGCAAAAAGTCTACTAGTGGTTAACTTTTGGTGTTGCTGGTTGAAAGTTATCGCTAAATATCTTTCTTTTTTTTAGTGTGATTTCTTTAGGATAAGTTTTTAAAAACGGGTTTATAAAAAAAATAGATTTTTGGACAGCTTATAGAAAAGGGCTTTTAGAGAAGAGTTTATAGAAAAAAAGTGGTTCTAAATAAATAAATATTTGGATAGTTATTTTTAGAATAACTTTTTATATTGGTAAATTACTAAAAAGGGTATGATTTAATTAAAAGTAGGAGAGGGGAAAGAGCGTAGAGAAAAGAGATGAGAGATGAGAGAAGAGAAATGAGAGAGGGTAGAGAAAAGAAATGAGAGATGAGAGAAGAGAGAGGAGAGAGGGTAGAGAAAAGAGAGAAAAGAGGAAAGAGGAAAGAGGGTAGAAAAGATAGATGAGAGAGGAAATAGGGTATAAGAAAAAGTAGGGGTAATATAATAATTAGATAGTCCATAAGCTTTTTTACTGTTCCAAAAGCTAATTTCAGTAGCTTATTCAAAACCATAGTTTTAAATCATGATTTTACCCAAAAGTATTTATAGATAAATATAATTGTTTGTTTTAAAAAATTTTTAAACTAAAATTTTATATAAAAGAGTTTTTAAAACTATAGTTTTATCTTTTTCTAAATAGACGACTTAGTCATTTGTAATGTTTGCATCATATATTATGTAAAAACGCCACTTTAGTCGGCTGTGTATTCTTTAAGAATGTCACTTGGACTCATTTTTAAATTCTTTGAATAAATACAAGTAAAATTTTCAGTTAAGGTCGTGATTATATGATGAGCAAATAGAGTAATGAATTAAAGCTAAAGTAGCATCTAATATTTTAATACTATTTTTAGTTATATCCAACATTCAGATATAGTATAGTACATCTAGTATCTCAATATTATTTTTTTATGCTTTCAATACTCTAATATTATTTATAATACTTTCAGAATCTTAAAATTATAAATAAAATTATGATGCTAGATATAACTGAAAAATTATATCATGAGATACTGAACACGTTAGAAAAAATAAAATTAAGATACTAACTGCTAGGTGCTACTTCACCCATGAAATAATTAATAAATCTAGTATCAATTGATTTCCCAATTAAATCATGTAAAAATAAACTTTTAAATTAAGGATATCTAAGAGAGAAAAGTTCTGTCTATATGTATATTTCTTTATTTTTTATTTTTTATAGGAAAATTAATCACTGAAAGATGGGACTTCCTTGAGAGATTATTATCTCTTAAATTCAACACTCCTAAGTTGACCAGCTTAATATCACCAAAAAATCCTGCTCCAAAAATAAGATTGATCAGTCACTCCAAGTGTATTAATTGCCAACAAAATTTATAAGAAAATTCATATAACTAATACTATCATTCTCATCAAAATTTAACTTGAAGTCAAAAAGTTATATATTTCACCCCCATCAACAGGTTATAGAGTTAGTGATATAAAACACATTAAAGTTGATATCACAGTGGGTCTGTGTATCATGCGTGTACATATTCAAGAAGACAAAAGTGTATCTTTAATCTTTTAACTTCACATTAAATTTTATTTTTGGTCCATTAATTGTATTTCACTCCTTTAACCCTAATATTATTAACAAAACAAAAAATGTTTACGTTAAAATTGTAAAGGCAGACAAAACATTCTCAAAATGTTGATTGATATATTGAGTTTAATTTTCAAAATATATAACAATGATTGTTACAAAAAATAATCATTTGAGACTAATTGTAACATCCCAAATTTTAATAAAATATATTTATAAAATACTATTGTAGTTAAGAATATTTTACTAAAATTAAAAAGCTTCAAAGATAAAATTTTAGAGAAAGAATAAAGGAAAGAACATTAAAAATATTTTGAGATACAGAAAAATTAAGAAAAAATCATAAAATGAGTATTTTGGGAACCTAAAAAATTATGAAAAAATTTATTTCCCAAAAAGATCTAAATGATTTAATAGTTATTTTTTATATTTTTAAAGGTTTATTTTTTTAGAAAATTTTAAAAAAATAATTAAGAATTATCGTTTAATTTAAAAATTTTAGAGAAATTATTTTATGAATAAGTGAAGCTAATAGAGAAAAAATGATTTTAAAAAGTATTAAGGATTATTTTATAAGAATTTATGAATGTGGCAGAAAATGCAAAAGTGGCTGAAAATGGAAATGAAATTAACATTGAGGGGCAAATCAAATTTTTATCCAGACCACCTCTTACTCACGTGTAGAGTTGGGAATACGGGCTGGCCAGCTAAAACGGGCCAGCCCGCTCCCAGCCCGCTAAAAGATGGGCTGGCAAAATGCCAGCCCGAACCCACCCTCCTTAGTGGCGGGTTGGCCCGCCATCCCACTATTTTTTTTTAAATTTTAAAAAAAATATTTTTAACATTTTTAAAATACTAATAAAAAATTTCTAATGTTATATTAGCATAATCAAAAAATTGTTCATGTTATACTCTTAAAAATTTCTATTTTTTATAAAAAAATCTTAAATTTTATAATTATAAATCTAAATAAATATTAACATAATATTAATCAATTATAATATGTAAACATATATTAACAAATAAGTAATTATCTTTACTAGTATTCAATAATAGGAGTATTCAAAATAATATTTAAGTAAAATAAATAATAATATTAAAATTTAAAAAAAAAAAGTGGCCAGCCTACCACTAAACGGGCCAGCCCGCCAATTTGGCGGGCTGAGGGAGCCCGCCCAAAAATGGGCTAGCATTTTGCCAGCCCGAACTCGCCCCCTTAAGGTAAAACGGGCCCAGCTCACGGGCTGGACCCGTTTTACCAGCTCTACTCACATGGCCCTCCTCTGCTTAAACACTCCTTCTCTCCTGTCATTCCTCATCCATCATTATGTCATCCTCCAACAGGAGAGAGTAGGGGTAGTAAAACAGATTAAGTCTATTTTTATATAAAATAAAGTGAACTCGAACTAGCATTTTGTCAAAACTCATCCCATCCAATCCGCTATTACTGATGAGTTGATCTCTTTTTAAACGGGCTAGCCTGCCAACTCATTTTTTTTAATTATTAATTTTATTATTTATTTTATTTAAGTATTATTTTAAATACTCATATTATTAAATACTAATAAAAATAATTATTTATTTATTAATATTTATTAAAATATTATAATTGATTAATATTATATTAATATTTATTTAGATTTATAATTATAAAATTTGATATTTTTTTATAAAAATTAAAATTTTTTAAAAGTATAATATTAGTAATTTTTTAATTATATTAATATAATATTAAAAAAAATTATTAGTATTTTAAAAATTTAATAATAATTAAAAAAAAGGGTAAGGGATGGCTCGGGCTAGCATTTTGAGGCGCCGGTTTTCCCCTTTTAGAAGAGAGCGAGAGAGAGAGAGAGCAACAGTAGTAGTAGGACCAGAGAGTGCGACAAAGGGATCGAGCTTGTGACGTCGTCGACAAGTTCTCTAACTCCTTCTTCGCCTCCGTCTCCTCTACCCTTTCAATTTTTCGGTTGGGTCACTGATTTAAGTTGAGATTTTCGGTGGTTTTAGAATGAGTAAGGATTTGAGTTTTCTAACTTGGATTCGAACCCAAAATCGTAAGACATTGTGCTTGCATGTGTGCTCTTCTGTTTGTGCGATTTTGTGCGTTTTTAGATGATTTAATCGGTGGAAATTTGAGGCTTTGAGTTTAAATCACTCATTAAGTAGAGTATTAAACTTCTAAGCAAGAAATCTAGTATAAATCTTGAGGCTTGGCTATTGCATGTGCCTTCTCTGTTCTGGATTTTGTTTGTTTGAAAACAGAGGCTTATTCTCTTTAGTTGTTAAGCTTTGGCTCTCTGAAATGGAACTGGTAGTTGATGTTTTGGGAGATATGATTTTGGTTTCTCTGGAAATAAGATGTGAAGAAGTTGATTAAGTGCAGGAGTGTTGATTCTTGGTCACTGGGAAGTGATTTTCGAAATGGGTCTGGATTTTTAAGTGATGGAATGTATTGGGAACTTGCTGTTTGATGTTCTAAATATTATGTAAGTATTGTAGATGGTTTAAGTATGCCCAAACAATTTAATATGATAGCAAATATAGTATGTTTGTGGCTGGAAATTTCTGGAATTAAAGAGCACTCTAGATCTAAAACAATTATTGTAGTTGAGTAACTGTATCTACAACAAGTCTAAGATCTCTAAGTGGGTAGTTTGAATTACGGAAGTAAAAAGCTGGAAAACCCTCTGTTTTGATGTTTACTTTTGATACTAAAGTTCTTTTTTTTTTCAGGGAGAATGAAGTTATGTTATATGCTAGAAGACTTAAACATAACGATGAAAGCTTCACGGGGTTTATGCTAAGGCTGAAAATTTACAACGAAAGATATTGTTTGATGCTCTCAAATTTTAGAAAGTGTTTTTGGAATGTTGAGATATGACAAAAGGTTACTATTTTAGTACTGAGGTTAAAGGGGTTAAGTTTGAGGTTCTATAGTGGAGCATGGATCAATATTAATGAAGTTGAGCAATAGTAAATGTTTAGAAGACCTAAATTTCTAATTGCAAGTGATTTCTGAGTTGGGTCATTAGAATTAAGGAAATACCTGCTGTTTTTAGGATGTTTTCCTAGGGAACAAGTGTTTTAGTTTATTAACTTATATCTAAGACAAGTTTAAAGTCTCTAAGTGATTTTATGTATATGTGTAGTTGATTGTAGGACAAGACCTTGAAGTTAAAATTAGAAATGTATTATATATACTTCTGTTGTAATTTATTTTGAAGAATATATTGGAGCAAAGCAACGAATTTAGCCACAAGTTGAGATTTAAGGAATCGGGATAATAAAATGAAATGTTAATAATTCTTTCTCATTATTCTGCTTTGGTCAGCTGCTGTTTCTATAAGAAAGAGGTGAAATTATTCCAATAAGTTGGAATTTAAGAAAAAGGAACCAAGGAAAGAGTTAAATAAAAAGGGGAATCGAGTTGGGTTGTGAGAGAAGGGTTTGTTATACAAGTGTTTTGTGCTAAGGTTTAAATATTAATAAACTTTACCTAAATAATTATATATAGGTTTTGACATTTGCTCGAGCCCAGCAAGAAACCAAAAACGAAATATTGGAGAAGTAAACTTGGAAGAAAGGCAACTAAGTAGTAACTCTTTCTCTTCATATCTGTATGTATTAATTCCGCATGTTTGTTTGTGCTATGGTATGACATGCTCAAGCATGATTTGACATGCGTAAAGCATGAATACAATCCATGATGACTAGTTGCTCGCAAGAGTTAGACTGTACTCAGGTAAGAGTACTAGGATGACTAGTTGCTGAGAAAGCACTGCTTCAGGTATATGTACATACACGATAATTGATAACATTTATATTGGTTTGAGATTTTAAATGGCTTATTATGCATGCTTTTATTAAATTATGCATATATGTATGAAGGATTGAATGTTACTACTGAGATTATTTGAATCTCACATTTTTTCTTTCATGATACAGCCATGACAAGTGGCTCAAGGGGAAAAGGGGCCATTGTAGATGAAGTTCAAGAAGATTGGAGCTGAAGTAGTTATATGAGTTATGAGTTAGTTTGTTTTAGAAACCGGGCCTTAGAGTTTATCCAAAGTTTTTTTTTGGTTACATTTTATCCAAAGTTTTTAAATGTAGGTTATGGGTTTAAACCAACGTTTTAACTTTGAAGAAAAATTTGTTATGGATTTTTACCTTTCTCATAAAATTCTATTCCTTTATAAAAGGGGAGAACATTTGGTAACAACAAAGTTTTCAAAACTTTGGCTTACTATGGAACTGGTTCAAGTTCTTTATGGAAAATTTTCCATAAAACACTTAATAAAAGGGTCAGCGGTGTTTCTCTAACAATTTAAGGGTTAGAAGGCTAATTAGCGACATTAATTCCCTTCTTTGTAGTAAGTGTAAAAAGATACTTTCCAAAATTAAGGACTTTGTATAAAGTCAAGGGATCAAAAGTGCACTTTTGTACCAACAGGGGTTAGGTTAGCGGAATGGGTTAATTCCTTATAATGTGATAGACTAAAGTTCAAATTTCCGTTAGGAGAACTGCCACATTTAGAACTCGATAGTGCCTCGAACATGATTTCTTCCGATAAGAGGATACATTTGCCTAGAAAAAAAAAAGAGTGCACTTTTTTTGCTTATACAAGAATAATAAAGTAGTACCTGACAAATAATTTCCTGACAAGTCTAATTCTTGAAGCTGGTGGAAAGGAAGAAAGGAAGAAGCATTGAGTGACCATTTGATGTGTCTCAACTATTAAGCTTGTTCATATGAAGGATTATCACTCTCTTTGTGGAGTTGTTACACTCTACAGCTTCCCAAGGGCAGCAATCACAGAAGGTAATTAGGTTATTCCAAGAAGGAAGAGAAGAGCTATTTGGGTAATGGAAAGCTTCTTTCAAATTCAGAAGAGCTTCTCTCTTCTTTTAAACTTCCATCACCTCTTCTTCCATGAAACCCTAATAATGATAATATGATTACCATTGCCATCCACCACACTTGTTCTCTCACTGAATGCCCCATTGTTCAGTATGCTTCCTTAATTTGCTTCAATATTTTACAATTTCTTCAACTAAGTTCTCCCTATCTCTTCCTCCCTCCCCATATATATAGATAATAGTGAGGAGACTCAAGTTTGGGTACTTTGTAGTAAAATGGTAGCGTTGGCATCAATTAATTGATATTGAAGTTGGGTAGGTCGAAATCTTCTTCCAGTTTTAGAAGCCCTTCTCTCTCTTCATTCAAGTACCTGTTACTAACACAAATTCAAAGGCAAAAACCCAATTTTAAAAGATTAGACTGTTAGATATAACTGCCATTGAATTTATGAACTATAATTCACTTGTAAAAGATTATTTCATGTTCAACTCATAACAGCACCTCCACTTCTTCCCTTAAACCGTAATAATTTTTTAAAGAATCAATATAATATTTGATTTTTTAAATTTATCCTTATTTTGATTTTAACCTTTCGAGTTTCAAATCATAAGTTTTGGTTCTTTAAAAAATAAAATAATTTAATTATTTATTAAATTATAGGACGAAAATCAATTGTTTAAGTCTTTATTTTAGATGTAAAGAAATTTAAAGGATTAAAATTAAAATAAAGATAAATTTAAGGGATTAAAATGTAGTCCCTAGTCCTATATTATTTAAGGGGAAAAGCAATTAACTCATGCTTAATAATTTTTTTTAACCAAAAGATAAGTTATTATAAGGAAGTCAAATAAATAAGTTAATTATAATTAAATTTAACATCTCAAGACAAATTTATAGTATAAACTTTTCAATCTACTTAAATTAGTCAACTAATTTTTATATTAGTTATACTTAATTAGTTTATTTAATTTTTTTTAATATATCTAAAAAAAATTAACTAACTTTTAATATTTACTCGTTTAATAGCCGGCTGACCAGCTGGGAACAGTACGTAAAGTGGAAGTTGTTTAATTGGTCCCTTGTTTAACGAATGAATGAGTTTTTCCCATACAGTCTCCTATTATATGTGTCCCCCTAATATTTACAAGTTCCTTTGAAAACATGATGACAATTAATATAATTGATTTTTGCCTAGTAGAATAAAATTTGTTATTATTGTGGTTATTGGAGTATCATTGATCATAACAAGTGTAAAATACATTATAACATAGCAATAAGTCTTATCTACTACATGCATAGATCATATAATGCTATTGTATTTTATCAATAACTAAATTTTAAAAAAAAATTGTTTTAAGGTTAAAGTATAAATCTATTATTTTCTTATGTGCACCAAACAACTAAGTTTTATTGGATACAAAAGTACACAAAGTTTCTAGAATAGTATAAAAATACTATGGCCATTAAAATAATCTATCGTCTATTACTTCTGCATCAAAAGAAACTTAATAATTTTAAGTATTTTTGCACTATTTTGTATATTTTATGAATACTTCATAGGTAGATTTGCATATTAACCTTTATTGCAAATTAACTAACTAGCGGGGTTGGGTTTAGTAAAAAGAACTAGTCATTCACGATATAATAAACTAATATTTAAATCTTCATTAAAAAATGTAACTATATTTAATGTATAACAGTACTTCGAACAAAATTGTCTCATATAATAAAGAAGTGAATTAACTAAGCTTGGATCCTATTTCTATAAGTTTGTGTATTTTTTACACTAAAACTGAGTCTAATTAGGATAATGACAGAGTGAATTAATCTACTAAATTTAACTGCATATGCCAATTCTAAGTCATGTTCTCCTAACTAGTGCTTTCTTCACCATAACCAAAATGACTAATTTTCTTCCTTTGAGAGGATCCAAGTCCTTGTTTCGGAGGGTTGAACACAAAATTGAGAAATAATAAAATATTTTTTTTATCCTCAATATAAAATTTTAATTAATTTTATCTCATAAATTTATAATTTTTTAAATTATCCTTATTAATTACATATGTTAAGGGATTTTTTCATCAAGGGTGTAGTTTCCAATTGAAATGATTAAAAGAGATACTTTAGGAAAATCAACACATATTTTTTATAAATAACTAATTTAACTAAGTTTTTAGTCTCTAGAGTTATTTAGCTCTTACATTTAGATCGAAATGAGTATTAATTATTGGAAATTTTTTGTTCACCCCAAGGAATTGGGAGAGCATATTAATAAAACCTTAGTATCCTTTTCCTCTTCCTTGATGTGCAAAAATTAATTGAACTGTAATAAATGATATCACACTATATGATTGCTATTATAATTGTGAAACACAGTTTAAAACCTTGCGTGCAAAGAAACACAATATTAACGAAGGGATCCATTCAGCAAAGCAAGCAAATAAATAAACCAAAATAATATTATATGTATTTACACAGAAAAGTTTTACATTGATATTGACATCAATTTGGTAAAAAAAAAATACAAGCATAAAAAATACATAAATATATAATTCAAATATATACAATTAACATTTGATTTACATTAATATTTTGACATCAATTCTTGCATACATATACATACATGAGTATTATATATATAAACATATGTATATGTGTGTGTGGGAATCAATCAATGATCAGGGTAAGAAGGGTGGTTTGGATCTAACATGGCAGGATTAGGGTTTTTGGCTCCATGTTTTGCTAATTCCTTCTGAGCCTTGCGTCCTGCCTTAGCCACATGTAAATCCATTTCAGCTTCTGCTTCTTTCGCCAACCTTGTCTCATGTGCTATCTCCATTTGTGTTTTTGCAAGTTCCTTCTCCTCCTACACATATATAAAGCCAACTCAATATATTTTACAAAAAAATGCCAAATCAATATTTATCATATGTGTAAAACATTTAATATGTTATTTTGTTGACCTAGTATTTTAAATAGGGAAAATTGCTAAAAAAATGGGTCATAGCTAAATTTACATAGCATAAAAGTACATGAAATTTGTTTAAAGATCTATGTATAACTTATCTTCAATGGATGTAACCCATCTTGAACTATATGTAAAATTGAAAATATTTGCATATATTTAAAAAAAATTATACTAACTGAAGACATGTTGCATCAACTTAAGGACATGAGGTTTTAGACAACTAAGGGCAAAAAATTTTGGAATTAGAGATTTTTCAGCGATTTTTCATTTCAAATTAATATCAGTTGACATACATCTAAAATAATGAAAATGGGCGGATTGAGATATTTATGATTGTGGATGTTAATCAACACCACCTTTAATTTGCAAGTATTTTTTGGCTTGCATATGCCTAATAAGTAATTATTAGTATTGATGTATTTACATTAAGAGTATGTTTGGATTAAAGAGAATGAAAAAGAAGTGAAATTTTAAATGAGAATTTTGTAATTAGATTTTTTTATATTTTTATGGATAGATAGGAAAAGAAAGAGCTGTTATATTTGGATATGAAAGACACTTTGAAGAATACATCATCTCAGCGTATTCTTTGATTTAGTTTTGAATATAATTAGACACATTGTGAAAATAATTTGATGAATGAACTATATTATAATTAATGGCTTATGAATAATGTAGTTTGTTATATGAAAATAATATAATAAAAATATGGAAAATTATTTTGTTTAAATCTAAGAATGGGCTATATTATGAAATTAATTTGATGAATGACCTTTTATAATTAATGGCTTATGAATAATGTGGCTCTTTAATTATATGAAAATAATATGATAAAAAAGATGAAAAAAATATATTTAAATCTAAAAGAATTTTACCAAAAAATCTAAATAAGAAACAAATTAAAAATTTTGCTTTCCCTTCCACCTTATTATTGGCTTATTCTGCTGGCCTTGATCTAAAATCCAGTCTCTACTTGTTTGCATGCACATTGAGAATCAATTTTCTTTTTTACAATCATATGAATTTAAAAAATAAATCAATCGATGAATCTAGTTTGTATATAAACACATTGTGTAAATAAAAGAGAAAAGGTTAGGAAAAAGAAAGAAAGAAGGAAAAATGAAAGGAACAATATTTTGGATATTTATATAGCCAAATTGAAAATGAATAGATTAAATTTGATCAAATAAATAAATTATGAACAATCAAAATGATATAGCCAAGCATGTAATAATAATTTATTAATATGCTTTAATTTTCTCAAACCTTTTCTTCAGCCTGAGCTTCAGCCTTTGCACTTCGCATGGCTTTCATATCTTGAATCTTTTCCTTTATAGCCTGCATTTTCACTGCTACTAATTGTTTTTCTTTTCTGTGCAATAAAAATCCTCAAATTAAAAACTTGTAACAAGACAAAGCTTCAAAATTTATTTTATAAATATACAAAAAGAGAGAGAAATATATATATAAGGAGCTACAAGAAATTATGTGGTTATGGTTCTCTCCTTTTATTTCTCAATCTGATGACTCAACGTTGTTGAAGAAAGAACTCCATTCATTTGTATAATTGTGTGAGTGGTTCCCATTGAAGTGATCTTAATAAACACTAAATTACACAAAATCCCCTAAATTTTGAATCATATACAAATAATTCCCTCAACCTTTAAAATTTAGTAACAAACCCATATATAACTTTCAACTTTATACAGATAAACTCCAACCGTCAATTTTATATACAATTTAATTATATTTTGTGTATATATAACCTCATCAATATGAGTTGTATGCATATAAACTCACTAAACTTTGAAATGTAAGCAGATAATTAATGAATAAAATTATTGGAATTTATTACCCCACATATTATTTGAGCAATGAGCTGATATGAATAATATGGGCGGCGTCTTACCCCACTTCGTCTTGCCAAAACAAAAAAGAAAATAAAATTACTATTAAAAAGTTATCTGCATAAATATAAGTTTAGGGGATTCACTATAAATTAAAACTTAAAGAGGTTTAAAAAAAAACTTTAAGAGATCATTTATATATTACAAGCTTATTTGGAAACTCATAAAATAAAGATTTTAAAAGGGTTTCTGACCCAAATTTTAGTTTGAATTTTTTTTTAAACAACCAGTCATATTTGTTTAAAAAGATTTTTAGACCAAACTATAGTTTAAAACTAAAGTTTTGGATAAGTTACTGAGACTAGCTTCTGTAATAGTAAAATAACTTATAAATTATTTAATTATTATTTTACTCTTACTTTTCTTACACCATCTCTCCTCTCTCTTTTCTCTTCTCCACCCTCTCTCCTCTCTCCTATTTTTAATAAAATCATACCATTTTTGTAATTTTTCAATTATAAAAGTCATTCTAGTAATAGCTATCCAAACACTCATTTATTCAAAATCCTTTTTTAAAAATTGTCCAAAAATATTTTTTTTATAAACCCTCTTCCAAACCCTTATCCAAACAGACCCTACATATAGTTCAAAAATAGACATTTAGATTATTGGAAAAATAAAGCAAAATGTTCAGGTGAGATTGAACGACCTTTCACTTGTGTAACGAACACACTACCACTATGCTACAGAAGCTGGAATGATTGTTATAGTTTCATAATTTTGCAACAAAGAGTAGAAATCGTACGAAAATATTAGGCAAATTGATAAAAATTATTTCACTCAAGAATGAACATCCAAAATTCTCTGTCCCACTTCCAATGAAGCATAAGAACCATTTGCACCCAGATTAATTATTTTTTTTATAATAAAAAGTTTATTAGTTAAGTTTCACCAATTCACTAGAGTTAGCGCTTGTTTCCAAACTTAATTTAAACACATTAATAAAAATATTTATAAATTATTTACTATATAAGTTACCTCTTTACTAGTTAGAATATACTTTGTTGGTAATTAATTTAATTCTTCAACATAAATGGACATTTAAGTTGTAGTGTGGTTGTTATTATTATTGTTATTAGGCTAAAATTCACATAACCCCCTCAACTTTAGTTTAATTGTATATAACCTCCCTCAACTTTAAAAATTTAAAAATTTCACCCTCAACTTTTAGATCTTAACTATCAGAACCCTACTATTAAAATAACCGTTAAATTTAACAAAATGTGAGTCACGTCAGATTATTTAACACTACTTGGTAGATAACATGTAATTTTTTTTATATTTTATTAATTTATCCTAATTTAAAATTTAGGACTTCACTAAAAGGTCAATTTTATCATTCTAACCGATTCAAATCCCTACTTGCTAATTTACAAGGGCCATGGTCTCCTCGGCATTACTGTCTCAAATAATGATGAGAATGAGTGTTCAGGACGCAGGTTTCATGTTTTTATGGTTTTCTGGTGAAGGAGGAGGGAGGAATAGGTGATCCAATGCAGTAGCTTAGTGTTGCATTACTTGATTGGAGAAGGTGAAGAGAAAGAGAAGGTTTGGATTTAGAAGCCTGGCGCGTTCCTCAGAAAAGCAAAAGAGGTCATTTGGTTATCAAATTTATTTCGTAGTATACTGGGTAATGTGTGACGAGATGGATATTTGGGGTGGGAAAGCTATAGAAAAAGAAGAAGAAAATGAGAGACCTTTCCAGAGAAGAGGTAGATGATAAGATGATAGCAATTCGCAATTGGGGATTGTTATTGGTAGAATGGCAAAATTGTCTTCCTAATGAAGTTCTGAATTTTAAGTTATGATAAATTAATAATATATAAAAGTTGAGGGTGTGTTAACTACTATAACGTGTCTTACATTCCATTAAATTTAACAGTCATTTTAATGGCAAGGTTCTGATAGTCAACTTCTAAAATTAAAAGAGATTATTATATGCAACTAAGCTAAAATTGAGGGGGGTTATCTGGATTTTGGCATTATTATTATTATTATTACCACTACTAGTATTACTATTGGATTTCATCTTAAAATCAAATCAATTGATGTCAGTATAAAAATATTAAATTTATATATAAAAAAAAGTTGCACGATGCTTCAAATTCCAGTGCAATATTATTTTTATTTTATTATTATTATTATTACCACTACTAGTATTACTATTGGATTTCATCTTAAAATCAAATCAATTGATGTCAGTATAAAAATATTAAATTTATATATAAAAAAAAGTTGCACGATGCTTCAAATTCCAGTGCAATATTATTTTTATTTTATTATTATTATTATTACCACTACTAGTATTACTATTGGATTTCATCTTAAAATCAAATCAATTGATGTCAGTATAAAAATATTAAATTTATATATAAAAAAAAGTTGCACGATGCTTCAAATTCCAGTGCAATATTATTTTTATTTCTTTAATATGTCTCGGCACATTTTTTTTTTTTTCTTGAGAGGAGATGCATCAAGCAAAGCTTTCCAGTTTAAAAATAGGACGATCCAAATTTGTCGAATTACATACATGGAAGAAACACAGGTGATGATCTTTTGATAAAAGCGACTGACCTTTGGCCATCATGTTTTTGACCAAGTCTATATAATGCCACAGTAATCAAAGAAGAGAGATTATTCTTGACAGTAATCAAAGAAGAGAGTATATTATTTTTTAATTTGACATACATCAAGAATACTCTTTCCGACAGACAGGGGTGGATCCCGTTCATAGTTTTCTATAGCTTTCCTAATCCTCTCTGTCAGTTTTGAGCCACCATAAGCTGTTTGCAAACAAATAAGTTTAGACCATTTCTTTGTTATATATGGATGAGGAGATTGTAACCATATCCCCTTTTCCTGGCAATTGCACAGAAATGCTTAGATATTGTTTGCCAAACACCTTTAGGTGCAAGTGCAACATTTCTCATAGTAATAATATCAGGAAGTGTTCTCTGGTCGTCTATAAGAACCCCAAAACCTACCATTGGGTTTGGAGATGCAACATCTCATCTTCATTAAAAGTTTTCTTTACAATATCCCTTTTGGCTTTTTGCTTCACAAATTACAACCTCGCATTCATAATAAATAGGCCTCCTTTTATTAGTATGGTCACTGTATCGTGGCTTCTTTTTGTTGTTGGTGGCCCAATGCAAGATAAAGGGTACAATGCACTGAGAAGAAGCCAACGCGTCAGAAGAATTACAGGCTGACATGAAGAAGATGCATGAGTTTGGTGAGGAATCTAAGGGTCGTTTTGAGAAGATGGACACTCCCATTTGGATGGTTTTGATGGTCGTTTTGATCAGCTCGAACGTCTTATGCAATCTGTTCGTAAATCACTGGAGGAATTGCAACCCAAATCCGATATCAATCTCTTCAACATCTGAAGGGCAAAAGTCTGATTCAATTCCCTTGTCGTTTTGAGTAGAACTATTCAAGGAGTAAATCTGCATTTTCTTCCCCATGTTCCAGAATTACTTTCGAAACCAATTTTTCAGAAAATGAACATCTTGGAATTTGATGAACCTGGAGATGAGCTTGCTTCCATTAGGAACAGTTAAATTTGAAGATGAAGATTGAAAATGTTCAATTTCTAATTCATCTTCAGTATTCCTGTCATAATTGTCACTCTCCAAACCATAATTTTCAGAACTATCCTCATAAATTTCCATAAAATCATTGACAAGTCCTATGAAACCTCATGCTCAGGGAAAAAAATTCTAATTATTAAATAATCATCTTACCTTTGTTTATTAAAAAATGACAGCACAAATCTACCTCAATCGAAATCCATTCAATTCCCTAATCATACATAAGCTCATCAAGACAGTACATTTTCAAAGTACGCATAACAACTTCGTACAATATTAATCTATTTACATATATACATTACAAGGGTAATTATATATAACTTATATACAATCATGTCTTATAAAATGTAGCAAATACACACACACACACAAATCACTCTGCAAAGCAGAATCTCTGTATAATACTATGGGAATTCAAAAGAGGACTATATATATCTGAGCTCAAGTTCATTCTGAAATATTACACACACACACACACACACATATATATATATGGGAGCTTAAATTCATTGACTTTTAGTTACAGTCCATTGTTGAGTAAAGATTCCAGGAAGTCATCGTCCCAATTCTGAGAATATAAGTGATAAAGTTAATTCAAGCAAAAACACACACACACACACACATATATATATATATATATATATATATATATATATATATAATGCATGCCTGAGGAATTTGTTCGAGGTCTTCGAGATTTTCCAAGTCTTTCTCGGAGAGATTCAGGGTTTCCAAAATCTATATATATGCATACAAATTGAATATATATTAGTTATTTTTTTCATACATAAATATATATTAGTTTATAATTAAATACTATAGATAAACACAACAACATAGTCTGGCTTGAATTGTGATCAATTAGATATTAAAGTAAAATCATTTTATCAAGTTTTACTGCAAGTCATACTAATGAAAAATTAAACAGGAAATTAAATATATGTTAATTCACATCTAACAGACATTAAAAACTCAACATTAAAAGTAGTGAATGATTTCATTATAGTGATAACTAGATTGGTTATTGAACTGATAGTCAAAAGTCAATAGTTGTTCAACTCAATCATAATTAAAATAATAGTATAATTTAATTAAAAATATAAAAAATATTTATATAACTCTAAAAGAATAATACTTAAATAAAAAAAAATATTAATCTAGGAATAAATAGAATATATTTATGCATAAATCACACATATTCTAATAAAATTGAGTTTTTTATACTATTTAATATTGAATCATATTAAAAGGTATCTAGTTTTGAGATTTGTGATTATCTTTCCTTACATCACTATTTCAACTTTATGATGGTATAAAATAGAGTTACTAAATCACAAACACAAGAAATTGTTATGTTTTTTAAAAAAATTATAACAACATCATTGCAAGCTTAAAAATAGAGGGGTATATATATAAATCCAATCAATTTCTTTAAAATTTTTGAATGAACTACCAGAAGACTGGTTCATCAGTTTACTGGTCTTATCAGACTAGAGTTGAGCCTTAATACCAATATATATGTAGACAGGTTCAATTCAAATGCTTCCACTTAGAACCTGTTTGATTTGTTGAAAACTGAATCCAATTGAACAGTATGCACTAGTCAGCCCCCGAACATGATTATCTATTATATATGTGTATATATAATTGGAATATATTTTCTTTCTTTTCTTTTTTTACCACCAAATTAAACATGAACTAATTAGTTTTTCAAAAGTTTTACAAATTTTTCAGAGTGATAAAAATTCAGTAGGCACAGATTAAAGAATGAGCGAACATCGAATTTCAAATGAAGGAAGAAAAACACATAACATGAATCGTAAACTAATTATGTAACTTGTCTGATTAGAGATTTGATCAAGTGATGGAAAATAGTCATCATTGTTAGATTCCACTCTTGGGTCAATATCTTTGCCAGCCACTTATTGATTATCTTGCTGCTGTATATATATATATTAGAAAATGTAGAAATGATAATTAATTGTTTATTAAAAGAAAATAAATAGAAATTAATTGCTGAAATGCTGATTAGGAATTATACAGTGCTATCTATTTGGGGCTTTTCCCAATTAATTAGGGTTTTTGTTTCATTCTCCAAACAACATAACAGTACTGCTTCATTTCTACATTTTTAATATTTTATAATATTGATTGAGAGACTAGAATAAGTAAGAGTAGGCCGAAAAAATTGATTAAGGGGAAATCTATTTATGAAATAAAATGAAAGGCTCACACTTTATTTCATCAATCAAGTTAATTAAAATCTTATAATCTGTTTAAATCAAAAGTTTGATTCATTAATTAATTAAAAATATCATATATAGTAAAAACAGTAATTAGAAAATAATCAGACATACCTGATTAGAGAACTTGCCACTACCACAATCAAATCCAGCAGTACTGAAGAAGTTTGAGCAATCAAATAGGATGTCACATGATGTGAGGCAACATTGTTATTCCCTTCAACTCCAGTAGTTTGATAACAGTGATCTCCTTCATTATTCAAAACCCCATATTGCATTTCTTGTTGCTCCAAAATATTATTATTTTCCAGAATATTAATATTATTGTTGTTATTGCTATTGTTTCCCTCCATATTTGCTAATAAGCTTTGATTTTCCCTAAAAAACTCATTATAACCACAATTATTTGGGCCATTGATATTGAAGGAATTATTATTCCCAAAATAATCATAATAAGTGCTTGATGAAACCCAAGGAAACCCTAATAATCCTGCAGTATTATTACTGAAATAATTATTGGTGTAATAATTACTTGAAGTGCTTGCAGGAATTTAATGATCATGCAACAGTCCCAAAAGGGTTCGTTATTTGGGTGGAGAAATTAGTAGAATGATGATGAGACATTGAGAAGTTATTAGAAAGATGACGAGACTGAAACTTATGATTGGATGGTAATTTGATTGTGTAATGACCTTGGAAATTTCATAAATCTGAAAACCAATTTAGAAAAGTATATATACATATTGCCGTGAAATTTCAATGGGAATGGAATAGCCAAATGGTCAGAGACAGAGGAGTTGGCTTCAGGAACCGTGTTCGAACCCCAGTACCTTCAGAAGGAGGATTTTAATTTCTTTTTCTGGCATACGAAATTACCATTTTGCCCCTCTGCCTATTTCACCTAACCCCCGACTCCCTTTCCTCATTTCCCCTTCTGTGAAGTCCCATCTCCATGGCAGAGCAGGCGGCAGCGTGACGCGAGGTGAGGAGCAGGCATCGGCGAGCGGCGCGGGAAGGAGGTTTACGGCACGCAAGGTCGGCCGTTGCCCTTTTATTGTTGTGCACTTCTTCCCTTTCCCATTATGAGTCGACGCGAGAGAGGGTGAGAGCGGGAGAGAGCAGGGGGAAGGAGCCTTTGTGAAGCTCATTGAAATTCCACCTCTGCACCGATTTCCATCTTCTTCAAGGATCCTTGCTGCTATCGTTGGTGTTCGGCGCCGTTGTTGCTGTGGTACTCCCTCTATTTCACTGTAGCAGCTACAGTCCCAGAAAATCCTTTTCCTGGCTCTGCGTGGAATTGGGTTGAGCGAGAGTTCTTCTGTCCGTCGCAGCAGACAAACTTCCATAGTTATTGACCTAGGAGCTGTGGTCGCCGAATATCTTCTTTGTTCTTCTGGTCAAGGGGCTGTTCAATGGTAAGTCAAGGTTTTTCTTTTTCTTCTCGGCTTATCGTTGTTCATTTTGGTTTGGTGAATGTGGCTGTTGTCCCCTGCTGCCGTGGCTGTAAGCGGTAGTGGGGAATTTGGAGTTTTTGTGCTATGGTCGTTGGTGGCGCCTAGAGTTGCATTTGTGTATGTTTGGGTATGTGTTCATGGCTGTTAGAAAGAAGAGAGATAAGGATAAGAAAACAGAGAAGAGGGGACAAGGCGTTGGGCTGTGCTGTTTTGATCCATATATAAAAATATATGTGTTTAGTTGCTGTTTTGATGGTCTGTGATGATAGGAGGGTGGAAGTAGGACTTGGTGTGTTAGAGTTGTTTATGGGTCTAATTGAAACTGAAATTGTTAGAGAAGGAAGGTGATGATTAAAGTTCATAACGGGTATATATGGTCGTCCGTAAGTGGCGTTGATGTGCTGCTGTACTTGTTGGTTCCAGACAGCATATGCGCATATATATGTATATATATAGGAGTTTACTGTTGTGTGCAGGAGTGGTCTCGGTCATGGGAAGAATAATTGAACTAAAGGTAATGGAAGTTAAGTGTAGGAATTAAAGTTTAGACTTGAATTTGGACCCAAAATCATGGGCTGGTGCTACTGGAATTGAGTAGCTTAAGTTATATATACACTTTAGTGGTTACATGGCATAGTACATAGTATTGGGCTTGCACGTTGGAATCCGAAAGTCTGGAAGTATGAAAGTTTTAAAAGATCATGGCTTTGATATTTTAATAAGTGCTAGAGTTAGATTTAAGTAAAAATTTCAGATTTATGATGGGGTTCCGAGAGGTGTTAGAGTTATGAAACTTAAGTTAAAGGAAGAGAGAAACGTGGTTTGATATATGAAGACAAGTGCTAGTTGGGCTAATTTTAAGAAGCCAAAGTTATTAATTGCATATTTTATATTTAGAAGAAAAGAAACTTAGGTGGATAACTGACATATTTTCATGAATGAAAATAATTGGGATATATAGAATTATAATACTATATTATAATAACTATTATAATTGGAATTGGAATGTTAATATTTTATTTTCGGGAATTTAGGGAAATAAAGGGAGAATGATATTCTGAAGCTGAGAGCAAGAGTAAGTTATATTGGAGCGTTACAGGTGAGAGAATAACGTCCCCAACCTTTGAAGTTTTAAAAAAATAAATATTTATTTGACATATTTATTAAATGTGAAATTTGGCACGAATCACGAGAAAAGAATTATGAACTCATGACTTTACATGTTTATTTGATATTTCAGTTAAATGTTAATTTCAGCATGATTTACGAAAAACGAGCATATGAATTCATGGTTTCAAATGTTGAAAAGGGATATTTCATTATTACATATTTGTTTATATGGATTGACAAAATTAGTTTTGATGATTCATCGAAAATGTTCATGATGGGGGAATGTTTCATGATTATGAATGATTTTTACGGAAATTGTTGCATTGAAAATGTTATGATTATTGAATGTTAAATGGCCCCCATGCATGTTTGAAAGGTTTTAGAGGACGGAATACAGAACGCTAGTTACTAACAGCAGTACTGTTAGTCCTTGGTGCACCATGGTTATACCCGAGCTCGACGGATATTCGTGGGTCTTGTACTCGCGCCTGTTATTCGTGGGATTTATTCTCGCGCCTGTTATTCGTGGGTCTTGTACCTGCGCATGTTATTCATGGGTCTCGTACCTGCGCCTGTTTCGTGGCCTCGAGCTGCGCCGGATTGGTTAGTTACCCTCGTGGACTGTGTGTCCACGCCTGTTTCGTTCTGTTGGAGTCCTGCAGAAAAAGGGTTATTTCAAAACGATTGTTTTAAACGGTTTTCTGAAAAGAAAATGCTTACCGAGTTATTCGATTGAATTATGAATCTATATGATTTATGTTTAGAAGTATTGAAAATCGATTATTGTTGAAGTCTTACGAAAAAGTAATTGATTTGAAGTGTTTTTCATGAGATAAAGTGTTTCTTTCATGAAATGAAGTTTACTGAAACAAATGCATTGAATTACGAAAATATTATGATTTACATTTAAACATGCTGAAATTGCTTATTTTCACATTTCAAATTATATTTTTGGGACGTTATTCACGAGTAGATTATTTGGCTTCAGATATTACAGTTGACCCTATTTCTCCAGCTGAGCAGTGAAGAGCCTCACGTTTGATCCGAAGCAATTGTTTTGGCACGTCAACTTTTGAAGTAATTATATTTTCTGAAATACATGTATTATTTTGCTAAAGGGTTAGATGCTCCACCTAACTTATAGATAAGATTCTGGTTATTTTGGAAAACATTGGTAAACGATTGCAGTTCGTTGTAGGGTCTTCGGGAGATCGGTTACATAGACGATCCTGCCGAAAGTCCTACATAGGACTTGCGTTTTGATTTAAATATAATTGATATTATGAATATTGATTTGAAAGTTTTTGTTAAGTTTAAAGGCTTAAGGAATGTGAATTTATTCATATTCTGTGCCGGTCATGACTCAAATTTTGGGACGTGACAGATTGACGGAGAAGAATTACTATAATTAGGGTTCTTATAGGATGATGATGAATAAGGATGTGAAGAAGAAGAAGAAGCTCTGAGTTTTCTGATCTTTAACATTCTTCTGAATTCTTCTTTGATGCTCTTTAACATGAGTGAGTTAGGGCACTTTGATGCCATACTTGAGAACACATCCTTATTATTCCGTCTCATTGTTCCTTACCATCTCAAACATTAGAGCAACTCTCTTCAGAAAAAGCTGATATTTCTGCAAAGTATAATGTTATATATATATATATATATATATATTCAAATCTAACAGAAGATAATATTAAATGTTAATATAGCATGAAGAATTCATGAAAATTATGTAGCAACTTTTACTGACGCTGCAAGTTTTTAGTTGCGACCTGTTGTTGCTGTCTTAGCGACTCTCACTTGTTCTAGCGGCCATGACAAAATAAGTCATCGCTAAATGTGAGTAAACATTTACTTATGAGTGAATGACTATTTGCATATACTCCCATGCGATGAAAAACCAATGGAATATATGAAAACAGAATTTCTTATTATTTATTTACTATTTCTCTATGTTCCCTTTTTTAATGAACTGTTATTTTTCATTATAATGACTACTGCTTTAATTTCAAATTTGAATACTCTTATAAATAAATATGCACTTAGTATTGAGAAAAAGACGTGTCTGCAATTTTCATGAGAATTTTGTTCTTATTTGTTTTCCATGAAAATAATCAATATTCCACTTCAACTGCATCGAAAAAGCTATTACAATAATACGCACATAAATTAATGTGTGATTGATTAAAATTAATTGCAGGATATTTTTAATTATGTGCAATTATCATTATAATTAAATTAAAAAAGGAAGCAAACCTGCAAGTGACTTGCCACATTTTCCCTGGTCAGTCCTGGTGTTTGCATAACTTCAAGAATCTTTTTTGGAGCTTCATCTGAATACGCATATACACCAAAAAGCTCAAATGAATTGTTAGTGCCAGTTTAGGGTTAAAGAAAAAATCTAAAAGATCTAACTCCGAATTAACATATACAAAATTATATATACAATATTAAAACTCGAACAAACCATACAATTTATATGCTGTGAATAATATGACTTATTTCTTAAGCTCCATGCAAAACATAAGATCCGATCAGGAAAAAAAAAACTTACTTTCTAACGCAATGATATTTATGGCTTCTAAGAAACGACTTTGAAGGTCGCTCGTCCACACGACTTTGCTCTTCTTTGTAACCCTAGACGATGAGGACGACGATCCATTGTTATCACCGCCACCTTCTGAAGCAGCATTATTATTATTCTTCATAAACCTCACCACAAACTCCTTTCTTTTGACAATTCTGTTTTCTTTTCTGACATTATTATCTGTACTAATAATAGGACCCCATGAATCTTCAACACTACGATTTTCATCTTCTTGAAGTCTCTTGCTGTTTCTGGTTTCATTATGTAACGTACCAGACCACTCTTTGTTAGAAGGTTGAATTAGTTAGGTGATTAGTGTTAATCACTTGGTTACTAGATGACCCTAAATCTATATAAAGGGTCCAGGCTGTATTATGGACCTGTTGTGTGCAATTCTTGATTCTCCACCACAGCCCAAGAAGTCCAGTCTTGAAGCAAGAGTCGCCCCAGCAACACCGTGCAGGTGCCAAAAGATTCTCAGGTTGACAGATGAAGCAGATGATATCCACCGTGCAAACCTTACCGATACGCCGGCAATCCTCCTCCGCTTCTCCTCCAGACGCTGACGCAGCTATCGCCAACGCCGTGTGTATGCAATCGCAACACATCAGGACTATTGCCTCACAACCCCGTGTGGGTTTTTGAAGTTCCATTCGGGCGATCAATTCTTGTTCAACTTTCTTGTCCAAGATCACAGCGTATGCATCGATTGCTTTACGTTTAAGGCTCCCGCAAGGCTTCATCTTTCTTGCTCAAGATCGTCGCTACAAGGAGTCGTCCAAGGGCATGAATCAGTGAGCCATCATCTTGTTTATTCAAGTCGAGTGTTGCGTGATCGTGATCCACCGAGATCGTCTGTGCAGTTGAGACTCGGCAAGTTGCGTCGTGTTTCTGTCAGAAAAGAGGCCTACGATCTGACGTTTCACCACACTCCGTTCAAGAATCACCGCCAGAGATAGTATTGCAGTGAGAAGAATCTCACCCCATTCCGTTCTAGATAGCGATCTGAGTCTATGGAATCTGACGTCCTCATCTCACTCTGTTTAAATTTGTTATGGAACATAGCCTAGCGACCACATTTCTTGGTGAAAATCAGACAGTTGGTATTGTTACTCTCGGGAGTCTGCGGTACTGAGAAACAGCGACATGAGATTCTGTGATTCTGACATCTTAACAAGTGAGTGGTTAAGAAGGTTGTTTAGTGTGTTGTTTCACTGAACCTGTTCTATTCCAGATCGTGAAGCCACTAGGAAAATCCATTTTTGTGTTGTTCACCGCAAGAAGCTTGTTCTTGCCCACATATCCTAAATCTCGTGGCAATCATTAGGTCCATATGGTTGAACTTCTGATGAACTTGAACCAGATCATGACAATGGTACACAGAAGAGAACTCGGAGTATTCATTGAAGAGAGAGTTTTGAAGAAATTTTCATATTGTATTTTGTAAAATGAAAATAGTTTGGTTTAATTCACCTTACTCCTTTATGTGTTGTGTTGGCAAGTTGAACACCTAGAGTTAAGGGGTGTCAACTTGAGTGGGGGTGTTAGAAGGTTGAATTAGTTAGGTGATTAGTGTTAATCACTTGGTTACTAGATGACCCTAAATCTATATAAAGGGTCCTAGTCTATTGGTTAAGTGTGTAAGATTATGTAATCTTCACCAAAATGAAGGAGAGGGTAACTTGGGTCTCTCCTCAAAGTCCCCAAGTGGGGTAGGTTTATCTCCCTCAAGTGAGGGTAGATTAAAGTGTAAACCCAAGTGGATTACCATGATTGTATGAGCATATAGCTCATGAATAATACATATGATTCTTCGTCTTTCTTCTCATTATTTCTCTCTAATATTGTTAACACTCTTCATGGCTTTCTCCATCACTCTCTCATCATTGTCCATCGACATCACTGTATGTACAAAATTTATAAAAAGTCATATAGTTAACAAGTTATAAATAGTAATGCAACTTATATCAAACTTCATGGACATGTGCAAGAAGATAATGATGTTCATTTTTAAGAATTGTTTTGGAGTATAGTTTATCTAAATGATACATTCATGTTGAAAACAAATTATTTGTTTTGTTGGATTTCGAATCCGTCCTTGATGGTTCAAAATATTTAACGAGGCATGTTGACGGAATTAATAAATAATATTAAATTAATTAGTATTTAGTTTTATATTAGTTAAATTGGATTTAACTGAATAAAAGATCATATTTAAATTCATCGTATCCAAATTCAAGATATCTTATTTAATCAAGATATTATAAGTGGTTGAAAGATAATATTTTTAATATTGATCAACCACTGATCCGATATTGGAAAGGTGGATAAGTGGTTGTGATCGATATTGGGGTAGCCACTATGAGTAAAATGATGATTGAGTGACACTAAGGCTATGTTTGGATTAGCCAATGGGAGGGTATGTTAGATTAATTTAAGAAAGAGTAGGGGAGAGTAAGAGATGTAAGTAAGAGAAAGGAGGAGATATTTTTTGTTTAATTCATAAGGGAAAAGTAAGGAAACTTATTATAAATTGATAAATATATTCTTATTATTTTTGTTTAAATTTAGTCTTTATTATTTTATCTTTATTGAATATATTATTTTTCATGGGAGAAGTGAACAGAGCAAAGAAACATCCCATTAGCCCAAGAAGGCACAAAGCGAGAGAGAGAACATGAGGGAAACAAGAAAGCACAAATTTGAGGTTGAAGTCGATCGTAGTCTATGATGATGGAAGAAGCTATGCCAGAAAACTTCAACAAAAGGATATGATGTTGCAGATCTTTTTCTATTCTTCAACAGCATCAGTCGTTGTTCTCTAAAAATGGAAAACTTCAACAAAGGGAGTAAGAGCAAAGGACTGTCGCTAGAGGTGAGGGGAGGCTAGTGGCAGCGCCGTCGTTCTCTAGAGAATGGAGGAGTTGAGGAGGCGGAGGTGTGCGTCATCGTAGTTATGGTGCATTGTCGTGCGGTGCCATTACTGCATGTGAAGATCAGCAGAAGTACGAAGGGTAGCGCTAGAATTTTTGAAAATTTTCATGAGTAATTTTATCAAAAAAATAGAGTAAAGTTTCTCGCCCTTCCAAAAACCCTTGATTTTGGAGGGATGAGAGTGGGGGGTAGGGGAGTAAATAAGGACCAAAAATTTCCCCTCTCCTCCCTTCTATCTTTTAAACCAAACACCCATATACCCTTCCTTCTCTCCCCTCCAAAAATCTCCAACCAAACAATGCCTAAAGGGTTGTTTGGTATGAAAGATTTGGAAGAGGTGGGAGGGGATGGAAACTTTTTGAGAGTTAAATTAAAAAAATTAGAGAAGTGTGTTTATAAAATTTTAATAAAGAGAAAATATAAGATAAAAGTATAAAAAAATTAATTAAAAACTTTTGACCCTACTTCTCTAATTTTTTAAAAACTAACTTACAAAAACTTTCCTTCCCCTCCCCAATCGTTCATAACAAACAAGCATTAAGTGAAAACTCTCTCTTCTTTATCCATATTCTCTCTCTTATGAGGTGCATCTAGTGTGCCCAAATCTAATATACTCTAGTAATCAATTCTTTGTGTGAGTGAACCAGGTATCTCGCTTTGAACCAGAATCTAGTATGTCTCTCTCCCTTTTATATATATATATACATATCCTTTTAACAGACATGCTCATGTGTAGTTGAAAAGGAAGAGAAATGAGAGATACTTACTTATAAATGGTATAGAGAATTGCTGATCAAGTTTGTGCTTGAATTGGAATCCATCAATATCTGGCAAATGAGGCTCTATCACTATTAGGGCATAATACCCTTCTTTCTTTCTTAGTCTTTCCAATTCCATCAATGGATGCTTACTTCCTTCAGCTGATGAAATTCCAATAATTCTCAAACGCATTAATTAATTTCATCACCAACTTCTAAAATATTCTATAATAACAAATATCGGTCATATAATTTTTTTTACTAAATTATCTGATATTCAATATTATAGACGACCGGTGCTTTACCATTAGTCAAGTCATATTTTAATCATCTTCTAAATTTATTTCATATTTTTGCAAAAAAAAAAAAGCCTTATTTTCATAGCTCTCATATAAATATAGATATTGGTATGAGAGAAATATGATATGTAGAGGTATATATGCTCAGTTTATTAACTTGTGAAGACATTAGCATAAAGTTGTCCATGATATACATATATAATATAAATATATTAAGTAAAAAAATAAATTTAAAATTTTAACAAAAATTAAAAGATATAAAATCCTAAAATGTCTCCACTATGATAATAAATTTAATTTATAATACAACATATGCAAAGAAAGATAACCTATAAAATCAAGGATAAAAAGACAATTAGGTCCTGAAAAACTTATTTAATTATAGTTAGATTTCAAAACAATCTTAATAATTGCATATCATACAGTATAAAGTTGTAAATACCAGACTACTAATTGAGAATAAATGTTTTGGGGCTTAACTTTCATTACATTGATCCTTTTGGACTTACTTGTCACATTTCCCTTAGATTTAATCCATATTCATAAAAAGCAAAATATATATATATATATATATATACGTCAGCTGCCATCCTAGGCCGAAATGCCGAATCCACTAAGTAATAAAAATACACCCCATTTAAAAGCCCACACTAAAAAAAAAAAAGAAAATGCAAACCTTTCAATTAATTTTAGCTTTTAAAAGCCTAAGCAATCAAATTTAATTCAGGAATAAAATTTATGCATAAATACGATTTTTTTGTCACCATACATACAAATTCTTCTATTCTTATAATAAATTAGGGAAAATTGTATTTAAATCCCATGCAAGGAATCTAATTACAAAAAAGTCCTATGAATTTATCAAATGACTGTAAAGTCCCATGAGACTTGGGATTAATTTTTTAAATTGTGAAATGACGAAACTACAATTGGAAAGAAATAACTCAGGCAATAGAAATGACAACTCCATTGAAAAAATAATAACTCAGGCAATATGAATGATAACTCCCTGAAAAAGGAATAACAACTGGAGATGAAAAAAATAACAACTAAAGCATCTTTTACAAGAGATAGTTATATCATTTTATAATTCGAAAAAATTAATCCTAGATCCCGTGAGACTTCATAGTCATTTGATGATTTCTCAAGACTTTTTTACAATTAGATTTCTTACGTAGGATTTAAAAATAATTTTCCCTAAATATTGAGTTAGGTTGGGCACGAAAATCATTTTGTGTGCGGCTCAGTCAACTTTTGCCTAATAGAGCCGATACACCAAGAATACCCCTATTTATAATTAAAGCCTACTTAAAAAAAAAGTAGGCTGAATAGCGTTAAGAGCCGAGTCCATCAATTTTAGACGAAGAAATTCCTCTATATCTTATAATTTATGGCATAATTTTGACCATGAAATCATGACGAAAATGAATAATAAGAATAAAATAAAGAGATATAATATTTTGAATTACCTTTATAATTCAAGGAAGTAAGTAATCCCAACGTAATCTCAAGCGAAGCAGCATCTCCATCAACAACCAGAACATGAACTTCAAACGGAGGAATATGATTACTGTAACTCATTGTATTTCCATAAAAATGAGTTAATTGCGTTCTTTCATAGTCCATCATTTCTGACATTGAAGAAGAAAGAAGAAGGAGAAGGAGAAGAAGAATCTGAGATATAACAGAGAGACTTTATATAGAATAATAAAAGGCTTAAGGGTTACACTCACTTTTTCTCTGTTGAGATTTTAGCCCTAAATCTAGTGGCTAGGTTGTATTAAATTCAAATTTACTGAAAAGATACAACATATTTAAGTTAATATATAGTTCTAGAAGAGTGCTTAACGGTGCATTTGCATGAAATTTAGAATTAAAAACATTCATAAAATCAATCATTTGCGAACTAGGATTATCTATGTGTATCCTATGTATTTAATGAGAAAAATCACAAAATAATTTTCTACGACAATTGAAAATATTATAAAGAGAAAGATTGATTTAGTATTTTCAGAAGAGCCTTTAACTGTGCATTTGCATGAAATTTAAAGCCGTCCATAAAACCAATCATTTGGAGATTAGAAGTATCTACCCCATGCATTTAACGAGAAAAATCCCTAGCTCATCTTGTACGGCAGTTGCACGGTATTAAATGCAAAAAGAAAGATTGCGAGTCCCGTTCATTTGTCTATCTCTCTCTACAGAACCATGCAAACTAGTTTTATCCTGAACTTATGTGTTTTTTCTTGGCCAAAAAAAAAAGGAATATATTAAAATTATTTGTGGACTTGGATGAAAATATCAAAATTGAAAGGTGCCTCTTTGTAAAAAGCACGAGATCAAAAATCTAATTTAGAAGACTAGACATGAAAATAATAATTTTTTTTGGTTTTTTAAATATTCCAGTTATCATTAAAAAGCCAAAAAAAACAGTTTGTTTTCATTCTCTATTTTGTTGTTCTCCAACAGTTTCTAAAAATAAGTTTTGGAAAAAAAAACCAAAAAAATCTATTTGAATAATTGTTCAAAAAATTTATATATGAAAACAAAATAAAAATATAAAAAACTTGTTTAAAATAATTATTTTTAAAACTAACTCGAGAGAATTAAGAGACTATGAGAGATAGAGTGTAGAATACAGTGATGATAGACGAAGAGTCAGAGAATTAAAAAATAACATAGACGAGTAGAGATTAATTATTCTTAGTATCAACTTAAATAATTAATTTGGAAACTACTTGTAGCCACCACCGGGACAACAAGGGAATCTGGAAACATAAAATACCTAGGATATCCCTCTTGCGACTGCGGAGATTTGGGGGATTCAAGAAGAACTTTGCTTAAATTGGAATCATAGTTACCGCAAAATTAATGTCCTTAGTGACTTCATAGGAGCAGCATTGCAACTCATCAGTAGCAATCTAACCCAGAATTATTCTCCCAATGGCTGGATCGAACAAATTTGCAACTTTCTAATTTGTTCCATTTGATCCCGTCAAGAGAAGCTAATTCTCTAGCTCGCCGAAGTCATAAAATGTTGGTTGAAGTTGTTATCATAAATATTCCTCTTGTGGAGGACAAAACTATTCTCTTAACAGATTTCTGTCTTTAAGCATTTTCATATTCCATTTTATCAAAAAATCTGAGCCTGACCCACTGGATTTTACAAAAGTAAAAGATTTTATATTCAACAAATTTTTATGCTTGAACTCAATAAATAATCAATGCCTTCAAAATACAAGGAAATAAAAATGTTTTTATTTATGACATGTAAATAACAGCCATAAAATAAATTATTTTAAAAAAAGTTTAATAAAATGTTTAGAGTTACAATTTTAAGAGATGAATAAGTTTTATTAATTTAAGTAATGTTGGAAAATTTAACCAAAATCCCAAAGTATAAAAACTAAATATTTATGGCATAAAAAACTAAATATTTAAATTTTCTCATAATTAGTTGGCCAAAAAATATCTTATAATTAAAATATTTTCAACATCTTAAAATAAATGTTTACATCCTGAAAATAAAAACTTATTTATTTCATGGATGCAATAAATTATTTACTTTAATATTTTTAATTTTACTGTCTCAAATTTAAATATTTTGAAGGTTCTAATTATTAATTTTAAGTATTAAAAGTATTTTAATTATAATTACTAGACTAATGAAAAAAATTAAAGGATTAATATTAAGCTTAATAAAATTAAAGGACTAAAATAAAATCTACCTTAAAATTAAGGGATTAAATATACACTTTTACTTCATTGAACTGATTTATGTTTTTTTGAATTTGCGGTTAATAAACATGTTCACACAAATCAATACAAAACTCATTTCATATACTTATCTCATAAACTATAAAATTATGATTAAAAAATTAAATTAAGATTTCAAAACGTAGATCCAAACAAGCATTTTGACATATGGAAAACCATTGATATAATTTTGATTGGTATACCAACGGGGTTGGTCCGAGTGGTAAGCGGCTTGGTATCGCTTAAGCGAGACCTCGAGTTCGAGCCTTGGCGTACGCAAAAAATTCCCGTTGGGAGATTCACCCACCATAGCCAGGTGCGCGACGCGGGTCGGATCCGGATGTAGTCGGGGCAAAGCTCCGGTGAACTGGGTGGGCAACCAAAAAAAAAATTGATTGGTATGATTGGATTTTGAGTTATCCTTGAATCCAATAACCTATATATATAGGGACTCCATTTCTTCTCCTATATCTGTCTCATTCAAATGTATAACTATCAACTAATCATCAATATATAATAACAAACTTAGCAGCAAATTGCAGTGTAAATAACCATAAACAGTACAACTCATTTCTTAAACTCGGCACAGACAACGATATCCACATCTACATAAAGCTTACAATGTTCAGTGGATATTTTCAGGAAGAAGATCTAATGTATAATGACCGAGACGCCCAGAACGGAAAAGATCAAGCAGCTTCTTCCCAACCTTGACATTAGCCTCTTCTGGAGATTCAGTAGAAACCTGAAATGCTTTTTGCAATGCTCCAAACTGTAGAGAAATAAGGGCTTCCATGTCCTCCTCTTCATTATTTGTATTCCTTTCATACTCTGAAATTGTTTCGAAGAGGGTTCCCCGAACATCGCGAACTATGCAGTCCTACAAAATGCAATCCGTGAGTTTATTTAGCAGAAAGCAAAGACACTTCAAATAAGAACCTTATCCATCAACCTTACGAATTATGGTTTATTATTGATGAAGATAATGAAAGGTAATGTGTTATTGATTAGCTCAGCATACAGGTCTTCTATATATAGAGGCATAGTACATTAACTTACTGTTGCACCGGCTAACATGATATTATAAATTGATCTAACTTCCTTGACAATTATAACAAGATAAGGATTAAGGAGATCTCTAACAAGTTAAATAATTATGTATATTGTCATTTAGTAAAGTTCCCAAGAAAAAGGTGTGTATTATGATAATTTTTATCTGACTCAAATTTTCACTATCTGGTGATAAATCCCATGGCTGGCTTTTCAATGAAGACCCAATAGCATAAACTCATCATCGCCTTGCCTCCGCCACCGCCACTGTAACCATTATTGTTGGTTGTGACCGTTATTGCTTTCACCATCACGACCACCATTTCCATGTTGCCTTCACCACTACCATGACCATCACCAGTAGGAATTAATTGCTCCATTAGTCCCTAATATCTCTCTAATTGTAATTGTCTCCTGGAGTGGCTTTCTTTGCATCTATATTTACCTATGCATTTTGCCGCATTAGACAATTTTCAGATATATTTTCCGTAGCATCATAATTACTTATCTAAATTGAAATGCAAGTTTCATTGGTTGTTTATCCCCTTTTTCTATCGGCAGTCAAGTGTTTTAACAGAATTTGTCAGAGTTACTTTTATTTTGAGAATAGCTTTTTTCTAATCTATAGGTTGATTTGTAATTTTTTTAGAAAGAGATAGAAGTTATCGATGAGAAGGAAAAAACAGCATAATAATGAACGGACTAGTAGCCTTCCCAAAACCATGAAAACCTTTTTAGAGGATATCACAGAATATTCAAATGACGCAAAACTAGAGAACAAATGGAGAATCTTATTTCATCCCTCAAGCCCCTCTCTTGTAAAGAAACCTTGCAACATAAGAAAAAAAAATAGAAATTTACGTCAAATAACTTATACCTGTGTGTGATCTGTATGGCTATGCCTTCTCTGCTTCATGCACAATTCAGAGTCTCTGCTAGTCAAAAACTCCATTTTACTGTCAAGAGACAGCTTATCATCATCCTTGATGGATAAGTTTGCCCAATTCTTGTATTGCTCACTCCTGTTGAGTATAGCTAGAAAGCATCGAGCAAGTTCTTTTGTCCCTATTAAACTATCCTTGATTGCTCCTGTTTAAGGATTTAAAAGGAAGAAGGGGTTTAAGTACATGAAATATGCAGATAATCTGAAAATTCTGAGCTATGAAATAAGCAGGCCAAAACCTTGAGTAATGTGTTTGCAATATTTTAGTGCATTGCCCTTAGTAACAATCGTTTCTTCTAAGTACCACTGCATTTAATTTGGGAAAGGTACAATTTTGTTTAGTTCATGACATACTTAAATGGTCCTCCCACTAAGCCCAAATCAAGTGACATGGCCAAATGGAATAGGTGATGTGACCATTAATACTAAGTGTTTTCTCACCTGCGTTTTAATATTATACAGAGGAGAGTTTCTGTTAGGACCGCTTTTGGAAACCTAGGAACATACATGATAAGGGAAAAGCACTTTTTGTTGGTCAGAACTTTGACTTACCATTTTGGAGAAAGATATAGATAAGTAGGGCGGCTATAGCGCTGCTATAAGTCAAAGTCTATGAGAAGGGATGAGAGTCACTTTTTGGGTCCTTAAATCTTCACTCTGGTCCAGGGGGAGGCAAGGAAGAAGTTGAAGTGTGCCTTGGGCCTTTGGGTGGAGAGTGCCAACCTCTCGAAAGTTTGGCAAATCTGTTGTGTTTTATGTTCATTGTGTTGTGTCTGTTGTGTCTATTTCTTGTTGAGCTATAGTGTCCTTCGTTCTGTTTCTTGTTAAGTTATAAGTGTCACTTTGGTTGTAGTTTATGTTTCTGGGTGTAAGAATCATCATTATGCAGTAACAGTATTATCAATCTGAAGTATTTCCACTCTCTGTTATTTATTTCCAGTTTTAGTCTTGTTATCAGCTTTGTTTAGGAGAGTGTTATAACAGTTTCAAAGGGAGCTTACATTTTTTACATCACAACCTCAGAACTCAGGAAAATCAGAGCCACAGACATGCACATTAAGAAAACAGCAGAAGTACTCATCGAAGCCAATTTAGCCTTCCTACTATTATCTGACAAGAAAGGTATTGAGAATCTCTTGGTCACATGGGTTGCGATGGAAAGAAGACTTTTACAGCGGCACATCATGGGTTAATTAACATGGCCTCTACCTGGGTATGGCACGATGGCATACCATGAATCATCTATGCTAAAGCCAATGTGAGTTACCTATGGCTTCTAGAGTCTTCATAAAATTAGCACTTAATAACATGAGGAAAATGAAAGAAATTGAATGATAAAGCGCCAGTCCTACGCACAGTTAACAGCCAACATAATCCACTTTTTATGCCACATTACCTGTCCCATTACTGTCTATCAATGAGTTTAAAGAAACGACTATTATAGAACAAAAACAATCTTTGGCGAAGTAAAACAAGACATCTATGTTCAGGGGACCAAATTGACAAACGTATTTTTGGAGGACCAAAAAGTCACTTCAGTAAGTAAATCATAGTGATAGCTATAGAACCAAACCAAACTCAGAATAGAATGAAATTTACCTGTTAAAAATAATTTAGAGCAAGCATCCGCATCAGGAATTTCAGGGGGTAAAACCCCTGGAGTGTCCAATACATAAATATTGGGATGGCCAACAATCTGAATGGAAAATTTTTCGTGTGTGAAAATGAAATCACAGAAGATAGAGAAAGGATGGACATATGATAAGCGTTAGAAATAGTGTAAATATGAAATTTTATTGAGGTAAATGTGTATAACAGTCATTTCATTAGTGTTTTTGTCCTTCATTGTATTTTTACTTCCAAGAATAGCTCACCTATATCTTATTTGTAATTTTAATTCCTAGAATAGCTTCCCTTGCATCTATAGATACCCTGAAATATGCCTCAATTCAATACCATATACTATGAGATATTTTACTAATCCAAATATTAGAAAATGACAGAATAAAAAATATGAACAAGAAAATTCAAACTTGAGTTCAAAGATACAATAACTTACGTGGGCCATGTGGCATCTATAAGAAAGGAAGTCAAAGACACACGATTTTCATTGAACTTTTTAAGGTAGTAATAAGCAACTCTGAGAGTAAGAACTTGAAATTTGATTTATCCATATGTGTTGTCCATAATTTTTCTAAAACTTCAAGAAAGCATAGAGCCAATGAAAATAGAGGACCCACCTTAAAACTTCGTATATCTCTGGTCTCCCCTGGTTCTGGACTCACAGTTGTATGTTTCAATTTTCCCTTCTCTGAGAAACAATACAAAGACAAATCAGATAAAACACAAATTTCTGAAATACATGCACTAGGGTTACACAAAAGCTTAGCATATCATCTGCTACTTGTAAGCAATGTAAGGAAACGTTATTTACCTGCAGCACTAATTCTGCCAATTTGATGCAAGGAGTTAGCAAGTGCAGACTTACCAACATTCGGAATACCAACAATCATTACCGTTGCAGTATGATCAGTCTTCAATTCTCTTACTTGATTTTGAATAAGGCTCAAAAACTGTCTGAAACCAAGAGTCCTTAGATTACTTCATGTTCATGATCAACGCACATCAATTAAGAGAATTATAATTGTCCAGATATAAGAAATAGGAAAAAGGTTAGATTAGCCTCATGTCTCTTTGAGGCCATTTCCATTAGCACAATTCTAACACGTCTAAGCCCACAAGATTAACCTGTTCCCTCAACTCCTGAAATCTGATTACCAAATTTATTTGTAAACCCTAATTACCACATGATTATAGAGGGTGAGCCTTAGAGAATGGTAAGGTTGCTGCCATGTGACTTGGAGGTCACAGGTTCAAATCCTAGAAACAACCTCTCCTATTAGGAAGGTAAAGCTACGTACATTTGTTCCTCCTAGACCACACTTAGTGGGAACCTTATACACAGGCAGCCTTTTTACACTTGTCTCCATTTTATGATGATTAATCAAGCATCTTGTTAATTCTATATTTGAGAATGATGGGTTTAAATTACTTTCACCTCGTCTTAATTTTAGGACATATATGGTAGTATTGCTCTAAGGAAAAGAAATAAAGTTAGTGTCAGCAAAAAAAAATTTGCAAGAGCAAAGTAATTATTTTAATTAAGCCAACCATTCCTTTAAACAAAACTATTATATTATTAAATGTATTTGATTCAAATAAAAGACTTGTATAGAGACAAATATCTTGAAGTTGAACATGTTCCGCTTTGTGTCATCTACCTGATACTGAAACTTTTATTTATCATTTGTATCAAAGTTTAAATATAACTGCTTTCTACCATTCAGAAATTATATTATTTGTAGAGAAGATTGCAATTCTCTTACAAATTCAATACTAAACTTATCTATTAAACCTATACATATATACTAATGCAAATAAAAAAAACAATTTATTAAAAAAGCAATCTAATTACTTTAAACAGTTTAAAAAATAATGATTCAGGTCAATAAGCCTGTCCCTGCCACTATACATCAACATGAAATGTTGGAAAAACAGGCCTCCTAAAGTGAAACAGAACAGGGGAAAACTCCAAAAGAATTAATAAAGGGCTAAAGAGGGAAGAAAGAAAAGAATAGCAACAGCAGTACAGCAAAAACCAAATCATTCTTGAAACCTGTAACTGATTATTATTTAAGGTTTTATCAGATTAACAACTGTCAGTCTGTCACCATGAATGTTCTTTGCATTATAGTCCCTATATATATATATATATGCAATAAGATAATTCTTGAACATCAACTAATTGATTCACAGAAAAGGATCTAACTGTTTACCTTCTTGATGTTCTCCTTGTTATGAGAATTGACTCCGAAAGAGATGAGGTTTCTTTCCCTAAAATATTTGACCCATTCCTATTCACAAAACGAATCATGAAATTATTTTTAAAGGGAACAAAAAGAAGGGAAAAGAAGCCAAAATGAATACATCTTCACTGAATAAACAAACATGGAAGAGTAATTGAGGCTTTGATCACCTGTAATTTTGATCGATCAGCAAGATCCATTTTGTTCAGCACTATAATGTGTCTTGAGGCAGTTGGGTAGTTTCTCAATATCTTATATTCTGAAGACAATGGAATCTAAAATAAGAGATACAAATAATAAGGTTAAAAAATGAAAACAATAATTTAAAAATTTGTGCCTACTTCATGCCTCTCTTAAAAGTAATCTAAGAAACCAGGGAAAAGGAATTTGGAGAGCCAAAATAAAAAAATAGCCTAGAAAAAGATTTGCCACCAAAGCAAGATGTTTGTCCTGATTTTAGTATACAATTAAAAAGAGCAAGAAAATTTTGTTTTTAAAAAATTCCATTTCTACTTTTAAAATTAAAATTTTATCCCTCTCATTAACAAAAGTATTAGAAAGAAAAAAAACACACGCGCACACAATTTTCTAGTTACTCCGGTAAAGCATTATTGTAATCAACTCTTCCAAATATTAAAATTCACAATAATGGTGATAAATTAAAAACTACAGATTGTATTGGGGGGAAATTATGACTGAAAATAAAAACAGTGACAAAAACTGAAGTAAATGAGATTTGATCAGGCACTGAAGGTAATATAATTTTCAGTAGGCAGAGAACATAAAACAGTAGATTACCCTTGCATCTCTCAGTTCCACAATAAGATCAACCAATGGAATCCTCTCGGAGATGGCACGAGAAGCAACAGCCATATGGGGACTATACCATAGTCCTTGTATTCTTTGATTCCATTTTACATCCTTTATTAATGTGCCCATCTGTCTCGCTAAATAAGTTGTCCCCATGACAGTTGAGAAGTAGTATGAGTCAATAAAGAATGCAATGCAAGCACAATTTCAATTTATGCAGATTCTTGAGGCCTTATTTGGCACACCAAAGAATATAAGGCCGCCCAAATACAATGAGACCAGGTGCAAAATGTAGCTGACATAGACCTGATAAGAAAGAAAAATTGTTCAGCATTAGTTGAACAATGGAGTAATAAAAAAGATAGAGAGATCATTATGTCCTGCCATTAGCTGGGGCCAAAAATATTGCATCAAATTATGCAAATGCCTTACCTCCTATCTTGGACTTTTAAAACATTGAACTAAGTTTTAAAAATTATTAAGCATGTGAACGTTCAAAACCAACCCAATAAATTCCACACTAACTGACCCAAATTATTGCTGGAGAGCCTCAAACTTCCCAAATGGTGAGAGAAAGGGAGTGAGTTTACCATTAGTCTACCATCTACAAATTTTAAGCCTTTCCTCCCTCCATCAAACTTCCAATCTGATGCACACATTCTAGCCTAAAATCATAACAGAAAATTGCGCTAAATTGGCTCTTGCGCTAAATTTACGTTGCAACTATAACATGAATTCTTCATCTTCGTTTCCTCTCCTAGCACCTTAAATTCATGCTTCCACACCTTCCCCAATCATCTTCATCACTTTACTCCCAATTTTCCCTCTCCTCACCTTGGTCCACAAAGAAATTCGCCCATTAAATAATCCAGTCAATAGGACTCAAAGAAAATGAAGAGAGAGAGTTGAGTTTAATGAAGGTTACCGAGATTTCACCCTCATGCAAGCTTAAGATTATCTGCAGTGCTCTTCTTCATCTCTAGCATTGGTCTGGTAAGACAATGGCTTTGAGAAAGACATGAAAGCAAAACGCAGAAGGGAGGTACTTGCTCAATCAAAAAAGAAGCTCTGCCAGAGCCCATAAGCAATATATTAAAGCTCCATTTTCCCTTGAAGGCCTTAACAAAGAGCTCCAGAATTTGAAATTACACAGGTAGTCTATCAAGCAAGACCATGAGAAAGCAGAAGAAATTACCTGAAGGATTGAGCCGAGAATGATAGAAACCAACCCAGTCAGTCACCCAGTAAGATTGAGCCAAGAACAACAGCAAGGTTGAAGGAGAACGGAGCGGCAAGGAACAGCAGGAGTGAAATACTGCAATTTCAATTTTCATACCCAAAAAGTAATCGTTTTCTTCCTAAAGTTTCTTTTTCTCCTCACTTATTTTAGTTTCGACTTTCGAAGAAGTGCAGATTTATTTCTTTAATTTTACCTGACATTTTATTTTAATTTTTTAATTTTATAAAGTTAGTTTTATTAATAAAAAATATTGATATTAATCAAATATTAATAAAATATTGGTAGATCCTGATATATTAAATTTAATTTCTTAAAAATAATAAAATATTATTTTTTTTTATAAGAGAGGGTTAATATACTCAAAATAAAAAAAAATTAAATAACTTGGAGATTAAATCTGAAATATTTTTGATCATAATTGCTTTTAAATGAGAAGGGCACGAATATAATATTATTATATTTATCAATTTTTTTTAGCTAAAGCATATGCTAAATGATTTTGTTCTCTATATATATATTGGATTTTGAATTTCTAATCTAGATTCATCAACTTTTATATCTGTGACACTAATAAGTTACAACTATTAAAATTTGAACTCATTAATATATTGATAATATTCTTGACATTACATTTAAAAATAATCTTCTTAAATCTTAAATTTCAAACTAACTTTAGTATTTTGTATCCTACACATTAGTATACTTTAATCACATTATAAAAACCTAACACCCTCTTAAATCCCACAGTCCAATTTGATAGTGTTGTGGTCACGGTACGTTATGGGAATAGAGACAAAATAAATTTTTTATCCTATATCCCATCCTATTTTGAGGATATCCCGAGCCCAATTAAGCTAGGATGGGATATTCAATCCATAATTTTTCTAATAAAAATTGATATGAATAAACAAATTTAAAAAATTAAATATAATATTAATATTATTTTTTGGCCTAATCTTAAATAATGAGTCATAATAATACACATATATGAATATCAATACCATCCAATATATATTAATATAATATAAATATAAATAACAAAAACTAGATATACATATATTTGGAATGGGAAGTGATCCGTATGGCTCCCCTTCCTATCCTAAACCTTTTTTTCCCTATCATATTTATGTCTCATTCTAAAATTTTTTTAGAGAGAACAATCCCATCCCAATCATGATCAAGATCAAGATCAAGATCAGGATAAGCCTGTTAAAATAGAGATCATGAACATCCTTAGTTGAAGTAGTATGCAGTCTTCCTTGTTAAAAAAAATATAAATTTAAATCTTGAGAAATTTATTTATTTAGAGAAGTAAGTAAAAAAAATACTCTTAAAGTTTTATAACCCTATTTATCCCATTTTTTTAAATCAAACTTATTAAAAAATTTCTTCCCTTCTCTCCATTTTCTTCATTCCAAATTGACCCTAACCCTATGTTTAGATTGAGAAAAAAGAAAGAAAAGAAGAAAATAATGGGGAAATGAGAAAATAATTTAAAAATAATAATAAAATATTATTTTTAAAAGTTTTTTAATTAATATATTTTTTTTAATTTTCTTTCTATAATGTAAAAGTGAGTTCCCTTACCTCCAGCTAAGTAAACAACGACAGCCAACAAGTTTTAATCAAAGTAGAATATGCAAAGCAAGGATAATAATTGCAAGATCTCAAAATTAATCTCACAAGAGAACCTAAGTGCTTCTCGATCATACTACTCGTGAGTTGTGATACCAAAAAAGGTGGTGGTATGTTGCAATACATATATAGTACTCTAATTTTTAATATAGAAGTTAATTAAAAAATTAATCTTAATCATAAATATAAAATATATTTATTATATTTATCAATTTTTTTTAAAGTATCCCTATTAATACTCTCTAAATAATAATTAAATAAAAGAGAGAGAAAAAATTAAGAAAAATAATTAAAGTGTTTTAGAAAAAATACGATCTCGTAAACTTTTCTCTCAGCGTCTCTCAATGTCTTTAATCTAGTCCATCAAATTTATCTAAGGGCTCAGAAAATGACACATCATGAGGCTTTAAAATATTCCTCATTTTTGCCAAATCCTTAGCCATCTCTCTCTCACTCGTGATACACTGTTCTTCTTCCCAACCTATATCACAATTCAAGTAAAAGCTCAAACTTTTCTGCCTCTCCATGGTTGGACTTCATTTTTCTTGTAGGAAATTGTAATTCAAGTTACTGTAAAAAGATTCTTTTACTGTATGAAAGTTACTGTGAGTACAATTACTTTAGCCTCTATAAATAGGCAGGGCTGTGATAGGCATTAAATTGTAATGTTGACTCATTATTTTTTTATCAATGAATATTCAGTTTTTCATGCGGTGCGTTTGATCATAGAGGAAGTTTGGTTTCTTAACATGGTATCAGAGCTGACTTAACGATCCAAGACTCGATATCCTCTCTTTCCAAGCCCATTCATAGCCAACCCTCTACGCAAGAACCCTACCCGCAAGGAAGAACGTTTCTGCACCCTGTACGTAAGAATCCTAGCCGCGAAGAAAAGCGTCTTTTGCCATCCAAGAAGAACGCTTCCGCGGTGGCCAAATTGTGACCACACCTCCGCTGAGAAGGAAAGTGTCAAGAAAGGCCTCGTTGAAAGCCCCAACAGAAGACCACATGTCACCAAGATCCGATGGGAAACGCTAAACTCGACGGTGAGGCACTATCATTCAATAATCCCTTGTTCTTGCACCCGTCAGACACACAGGGGCAAACTATTGTCTCTCACATTCTCACCGGCGTTGAGAACTACACGGTGTGGAGCAGGGCCATGAAGATTGCCTTGACGGGCAAGAATAAGCTTGGATTTGTCGACGGAAGCTGCAGAAGGGAATCACAGGAAGAGGTTCTCCAAGAGCAATGGGAGAGATGCAACGCGGTAGTACTTTCATGGATTTTAAATTCTGTATCAAAAGAACTCGCCAATGGAATCATTTTCTTTCAAAGTGCATACCAGGTTTGGCACGATCTGAAGGAAAGATTTGACAAGAAGACAGGTTCGAGGATTTTTTCCCTTCATAGAGAGATTAATCTGTTGAAGCAAGGATCCTCATCGGTCACAACATATTTCTTAAAGCTTAGAGAACTCTGGGAGGAACAATTAGCTCTGGTTCCGATTCCCTCTTGTTCATGTGAGACTTCAAGAATATATAATGAGGCGATCCAACAGTAGAAGTTACTACAGTTTCTGATGGGCCTCAATGAAAGTTACAATCAGGCCAGAAGTCATATTCTTCTCATGAATCCTCTTCCAATGGTGAACGATGCGTATGGGATGGTGGCTGAGGATGAAGCGCAGAAGCTGATTGTTGATAATGAGAAACACCTCCCTTCTGAAGGTGTTGCAATGGCAGCAAGGGGGAGGGGTCGCGGCAGAGGAAGAGGTCGCGGAGAGAATATGGTAGAGTGTACCCATTGCCACAAGAAAGGGCACATTCACGAAAATTGTTTCCAGATAGTTGGGTATCCAGCCAACTTTAAGAAAAGACAGTAGAAAGAAGTGAATGAACCTTCAAGTGATCCAGAAGCGCACACAAACACGGGAAGCATGGTTGCACCAATATTCACTCAAGACCAATACGAGCAGATTCTGGAGTTGCTAAAGAAGGATGTGAAGCCTACAGTCCATGTGCTAACTGGTACAGGTTTGATTAACTCTGGAACACATTCATTATCACATGATAATTGGATTTTGGACTCAGGGGCTACTGTTCACATGGTAGGAAATCTGAAATTTTTGACGAATTATAAGGAATATAATGGGCCAATTAAATCTATAAAAATACCATATGGAAAACGTGTGGGCATAACGCATATTGGTTCTGTTAAAATCACAAATGAAATCACATTAATTGATGTTTTGTATGCACCACAATTAGAATTCAACCTGATATCTATCCCAAAATTAACTAGAGAATATAAATGCATTGCATCCTTTTTCCCTGATTTTTGGATATTGCAGGACCTTCAGGGTGGGAGGGTGAAGCTGACTGGGAGAATGTTTGTAGGATTATATACCTTAAGAATGCCTGAAAATGTGTTTCATGTGAATTCCTTCTCTGTAAATGCAACTCAGAATGATTGTACTGAAACAAAATTGCTTGATGTATGTCTATGGCACAAAAGATTGGGACATGCCCCATGGTCCATTATGAGACACTTAAATCTTGTAGCTAATAAAGATAATAATAGTACCAATTGTGATATCTGTATACAGTCCAAACAAACAAAATTTCCTTTTACAAGTAGCTGCATTAAATCCAAAAGTTGTTTTGAATTGTTGCATGTAGATGTATGGGGTCCTTATCGGACACCTACACATCAGGGACATAGATATTTTTTAACCATAGTGGATGATTACTCAAGAGGAATATGGATTTTTTTGATGAAATGCAAATCAGAAACCATGATGCATATAAAGCACTTTGTTGCACATGTTTTAACCCAATTTTATGTAAAAATTAAAAGAATTAGAAGTGATAATGGGACTGAATTCACAAATCATGATTTGCAGTCTTATTTTCATAATAATGGCATTATACATGAGACTAGCTGTCCCTACACCCCTGAACAAAATGGAGTAGTTGAAAGAAAGCATAGAACAATAATGCAGATAACAAGAAGCCTAATCTTACAGTCTGGTGTGCCGAACATTTATTGGGGTGAGTGTGTACTTATGGCAACATACTTGATTAATAGGATTCCCTCAAAGGTGATAGAGTATAAAACACCCTATGAATTGATCTATGGACACACCCCAAATCTGGACAACCTTAGAGTTTTTGGATCTTTGGCATATGCAATGGATCTAAGAATTAATGATAAACTGAAAGAAAGAGCCATTGCTTCTGTTTTTCTAGGATATCCAAAACACCAAAAGGGTTTCCTACTTCTTGATCTGCAGGAGAGAACTATCTTTGTAAGTAGACATGTGAGTTTCATGGAGGATAGATTTCCCTTCAAGGATAGTGCACCTAATGATAAACGGGGAGTAGGAAGTGATCTGAGAGAAATGTTCTGGTTTGAGCCATTTGAACCTCTAGAACTGTCTATAAATGGTAAGAAAATTCCAAGTACAGATAGAGAGGTAGATCCGATCACCCAAGTGAGTGGCCATAATTATAGAAACAAATTGGATTTGAAACCTACTAGAACTGGTAGAGAGCGTCACCCTCCAATATGGTCAAAAGACTATGTTTGTTCTGTCTCAAATTCTATTGCAAAAGAAAATGGTAAATGCAAGTATCCTATTGCTGATTATGTCTCTTATAAAAATGTATCTGAAGATTTCCTTTGTTTCTTGTGCTCAATTGATTCTGCAGTAGAACCATCTAGTTATAAGGAGGCAAAGAAAAGTCCTGAATGGGTAAAGGCTATGAAAGCTGAAATGAAAGCCATTGAGGATAATAAAACATGGGAAATTGTCCCCTTGCCTAAAGGAAAGAAAACCATAGGTTGTAAATGGGTTTTTAGAATCAAATACAAGTCAGATGGAAGCATAGATAAATATAAAGCTAGACTTGTAGCTAAGGGATATAATCAAGTAGAAGGAATAGACTATCATGAAACTTTTTCTCCAGTTGTTAAAATGTTTACAGTACGAGTAGTGCTGAAATTGGCTGCTATTGGTAATTGGGAAATATATCAAATGGATGTACATAATGCTTTCTTGCAGGGAGATTTAAAAGAGGAAGTATACATGAATATACCTGAAGGTTTTGAAGGTAAGGGGGAGCATCTGGTTTGCAAGCTAAATAAATCTCTTTATGGTTTAAAACAAGCATCTAGACAGTGGAATCAAAGGCTGTCAAGAGCACTAATAGAAGGAGGTTTTAAGCAAAGCAAACAAGATTACTCCCTCTTTACTATGAGTTGTAATGATGGAATAGTTTTAATCTTGGTATATGTTGATGATCTTTTGATAACTGGAAGTTCAAAACTGGGTATTATGAATGCAAAAAGACTCTTAAATGATAACTTTAAAATAAAGGATTTAGGTTTGATGAGATATTTTCTTGGGATAGAGGTTGCCAAATCAAAAAGTGGAATTGTTCTGTCTCAAAGAAAGTATACACTTGATCTTTTGGCTGAAACAGGAATGAGTGGATGTAAGCCCTTGGGAGTTCCTATGCCGCAGAATTTAAGACTCAGAGCATATGACAAAACAAGGGACAAAGAAGATATATTGCTGAGAGAACCGAATAGATACCGCAGACTTATAGGTAAGCTGATTTATTTAACATTGACCAGGCCTGACATCTGTTTTTCTGTGCAGACCCTAAGCCAATTCATGCAGACACCCACCAAGACACATATGGAAGCAACTATGGGAGTCGTGAGGTACTTGAAGGGGAGTCCAGGACTTGGGATTCTGATGAGTTCAGAAGGGAACACTGTGTTGGAGTGTTTCTGTGATTCAGACTGGGCCTCTTGCAACATCACGCGACGCTCAGTTACAGGGTATTTGTTGAAGTTTGGTAGGTCCTTGGTGATGTGGAAGACAAAGAAGCAGAGTACAGTGTCAAAATCATCAGCTGAGGCAGAATATAGGGCTCTTGGCATGGCTGTTTCAGAAGTAACTTGGGGACTAGGGTTGTTAAAAGACTTGGGCATATCACATAAAGAATCAGTGACAGTGTTCTGTGATAGTCAGGCAGCAATCCATATTGCAGCAAACCCAGTATTTCATGAGAGGACAAAACATATCGAAGTTGATTGTCATTTTGTGTGAGAGAAATGGGAAAGAGGAGAAATAAATCTGCAGCATGTAAGGTCTAAAGATCAGCAAGCAGATCTTCTTACCAAGATAGTCGGGAAGGACGTTCAAACAAATCTTTTACGCAAGTTAGGGACTATGAATATTTACTCGCCCCAAACTTGAGGGGGAGTGTAGGAAATTGTAATTCAAGTTACTGTAAAAAGATTCTTTTACTGTATGATAGTTACCGTGAGTACAATTACTTTAGCCTCTATAAATAGGTAGGGCTGTGATAGGCATTAAATTGTAATGTTGACTCATTATTTTTTTTATCAATGAATATTCAGTTTTTCATGCGGTGCGTTTGATCATAGAGGAAGTTTGGTTTCTTAACATTTCTCCCTCTTTTCTTCTCTAATGATCATCTCCTCTCTATCTTTGGTCTCTCCATGGTTGGATCTCGTTGCCACACTTCTCTCTTTCTTTCTCAAGTTTCCATTGAAGGGACCTTTTATTCTTGTTCAATATTGTTTTTTATGCTTGCTCTGGGTTTCAAATCTCCAAGTTCCTTTATTTTTTATAATGCATAGGAAGCTCGTTTCATGAAGATCAAGAATGTTATCACTTTCTTCAAGAAATTTAACCCCATATGAAGTGCCAACATATTTAAACACAAACCCAGAATGATGAAACAAGGTAGTCAATCATCAATTTATGACAATATATACATACACAATCTAGTTTGACAATATTGACACAAAATAACTCTATTTTCATTTCATCAATCTACCTATTCCTTCTCATACTTGATTTGAATGATTTCCCTTGGCTCAAATCCGGTTTCCCAAATTAAATTACCTTAAAATTTAAACTAAGCTAAAAACAAAACAACCGAAAACACTAAGATAGTAGTATGCTACAGAGTTTCTTGCCGAGAATACTCAAAATATTCCATAGCTAGCCCAACACTATGAGGAATCGCTTTATATAACTAATGTTGAGGACCTATGGAACATCGCCAACTTTGGGCGATAATGCTAAACTGAGTTGCTCCTGCGTGTAGAATTGACTCCCCATCCACATTGTTGCTTGGTGGATCATCAAATCATTCATCACTCGCACAATCGCTGGTTCACATCCAGGTCTAGCTCCTTCAATGCTGCCATCAACCTAGCTACTAGGTGGTTATTCCTGCTGCATTGAATCCGAATCATCGCATCCCAACCTACATTCAACGTCGACATTGAGGAGATTTGATAAACTAAACCGGGAAGAGAACGTCAGAGGGAAGACGCTAGACAAAGGAGTAGGAGCTACCGTAAAACTCTTTGAGTGACGAAGTGGGAGACGGAGAACACATGAAGTCGGAGAGGGTTTTGAAGGAGATGGGGTAAAACAAGGGGGTGGGGGGTGGGGAGAGACAAGATGACTAAAGATTTGACAGAAATGGAGAACTTTTTAAAGCATGAAGATGTGTCATTTTTTGAGCCCTTGAATAAATTGGATGTACCAGATTAAAGACGCTAAAGGATGCTGAGAGAAAAGTTTTTCAGGAGATCCGCTTCCATCATATTAGTTAATTTAATTAATTTCCTTTATTTAATTAAATTATTTAAATATATCTTATATTTATAATAGAAGGAGTACGAACACAAATTTGATAGGTAATTAAATTGGAGATTAGGACTTGGCAATGAGGATGGCCTTTGTTTTGGGCAAAAGAAAGAAATGAAGATATCACTCCAATCAAAGCAACTCATCCCACTAATAAAGTTTACATTTGGTTTTTAATATAATGTCCTGGGTTGTAACTAAATTGTATACATAAAAAATATTTTGCTAATAGAAATAAAAATGACTTCAATGATCTATATATTTTAGAAAAATTAATCTCTAATTATTAGATGAGAGAATACTACATATATTTTACAAAAAAATAGAGCAACTCATCTTGACATGAATCCTAAAGATTTAGCATTGGCACAAGAAGAGTGTACATCGCAAAGTCTTATTGAACCCATAAAATCACCTCAGCTTGTCAATGGTTCTATATGGAAAGGAAGATCAAGATGACAAGTTTTCTCTTTCAAAACTACTCACTCTCTAGTTAATTTAAAAGATGTCAAGATAATCTTCAGTTTGATTTTAAAGTGGGTTTCTGACCACTAGGCATTCATACTAAAGACAGTAGTAAAATGCTTTTTGCATTCCAAAAGTGCAATAACTATGGACTATCATGCTATTTGATGTTAAAGCTATCCCATCCTTATTTGAAAAGGTTAAAAATATCATACCCTATCCTCTATAATACTTTGATCTATATAAGTTAATCAGTTAAATTTTGAATAAAATAAGATGAGACGTGAGATAAGAATATTGTCAATCATATTTATTGAGAAAGGATGCAAAACAGAAATATCTCAATTATTTTCCATCGTATGAATCCCCTAATTTTAATTTTAAGGTTTAATGAGTAGAGTATAACTGTGCAACTTAATTATATTTCTTAGTTATTACTCTTTATCTTTATCTTATCTTTTCATATGAGCTAGATTGGGTTTATTTAAATTTTAAATATAAGATTTTAATCTATTTTATTTTTTAAATTTATAATTTTTTTAAAAATATTCCTATTTATTATTTATTAATATTTTAGGGGAATTATATCAATTATTTTAACTATTGTTAATAACTAATAATTATCATTGATTAAGGCTGGATACTATAATTGCGGAACCAATGCTCTGTTTGACCCAAACCGTAGAAACAAAAACCCCAACTTGCCGCGGGCCAACATTCCGGGAATTTGTCCGCCGTGACACCCGGTGGTCTTCTCGTCCGTTTTCTCTTTACACCGATCCTGTCGCCTTTACCATCCCAAAGATTCTCGTAATATGAATCACGTTATGTAACCATCGGAGCTCGAATATGTCGCATCAACAAAGCACTACCACTAGCGGCAACATTCCAGTGAGCGAAGTGTTCTGGACTCTGGTTGATAAAGCTGACAAGAAGTTCTCTAAGATCAGGGATTTGCCTTATTACCAGCGTACCAGGTTCTGTTCAATGCTAATTTGCTGCCATTCTTCTTTCTCGCATGATCTTTCTTTTGCTTACTTCCGGGGAAAATTCGCACTTGGGAATATTTCTCAGTCTTGATCACTGGAGAACTGTTATCATAGGACTGAATTAATTTTCTAATTTGTTACACGAATCGGATGAAAATTAGTATTGGGCAACTCTGGGATATTAAAAAAGAAATAGATTCCTTTTTCAGTGGTTTCTCTCTGGATGACTACAAGATTTTGTTGTTCGTTTTTACCAATCTTAACTTTTTCAGCTTTTCTTACTTGGTCTGTTATTAGAAGTTTTGGCATAGTAAATTTGAGAACTAAACCATAAATTAGCGATCTATAGTCATTCCGTTATTGTTATTTTATTGACTTGGAATATAAACACTGTTCATTGCCTACCTATAGCTTGATGATCAAAAGTAAATTGCTTTGATAATAGATAGGGAGCTCCCTGTATGAGTGTTCATGTGTGGTCATCTACGAAAGGATTAACATTTGTTAGTGGCTTTGTTTTTAGGTATGACACGTACTTTTACAAGGTCTTTAAGGTTTACACACAGTTGTGGAAGTTTCAACAGGAGAATCGACAGAAGCTGGTTGAATCTGGGCTTAAGAGATGGGAGATCGGTGAAATTGCATCTCGCATTGGGCAACTATATTTTGGGCAGTACATGCGAACAAGTGATGGGAGTTATCTATCTGAGTCATATATATTTTATGAAGCCATATTGACTCGGGAGTATTTTAAGGAGGGATTATTTCAGGATGTGAATATTGCAAACAAAGAATTGAGATTTCTAGCTCGGTTCCTGATGGTTTGTTTGGTTTCAAACCGGAGAGAAATAGTGCAGCAATTGGTTAATCAGATTAAATTATTAGCTGATGAATGTAAGCGGACATTCCAGGTGTGTAAAATTCTAATGGATCATTCATATATGTTCCTCATCTTTGATTTGTCATCTCTTTTACAAAAGATCAGCTTCTTTATCTTAAATAAAGAAGCTGACAAAAGTAATTATCATAAGGGATGATAAATTTGTGTCCTATATCAGAAATTTGCATTAGCCTTCCTGTTAAATGCAGTGCTTTTTGTACAAGTTCCTGTTGAAATATGTTGATTTTCATTCTTGTCTTTAAATCTAAAGTGTTGCTATCTAAATTGATGTAATATTCTTCTAAGATGCATTTATATCTTGGAGGTAGATTGTTTGGGTATGTGAGGTGATTTATTAATTTGATGACTCAAACAATCTAGTTATGCTAAATACGACTGAACAATGTAGAAGATGCTGGCCTAAAGTAGGATTCTTATGCGAAAGAGTCCATATCTTCTTTACACTGTATAGCTAACATATTTACCGAAATGGTAAAAGCTGTGGCAAATTTCTCCGTTGTCATTAACATGTAAATAAAATTACTATTAATTGTATAATTTTACTTATATGTTTTCATGTTATGTTGCTTCCCATATAGATGTTAGATTTTGCTGAGGTGCTTCTTTCACATTCGCTTATTTTCTATTTTACTCGTATATATAACTGGGTTAATTTATTGTTAACAAACCATCTAAACTAAGTTTCGGAGCTGCAAAAAAGTGACATAGTAATGCGTCTTGAGAACATTGGAAATGCAAAACTGAGGGCCAATCAATTAGAACAATAATCTGTTGCTTTATGGAACCTGTTCTAATAGACACACATTTGCAGATTTATCCGAATGATCTTGAAACATTTGTGGTGGCAGGAAAGTGATTTTAAAGAATGGAAGCTGGTGGTTCAAGAAGCAATCAGATTTTTGAAAGCGGACACAAAGTTTATAAATATCAGGCCTTTGAGATATAGTCTTGTTTTGGACCCTCATCCAGATACTTTACCACATGTTGCTCCATCAATCACAAAGAGAAATCTAAAATTACAAGATGCTCTATTGAGCAGCTTCCATCATAATGAGGTAAGATTTTAGGGATTTCTTTGCTTCTTCCCATGAAGAAGAATATTTGTGGGAAAAAATAGTATTTGTGAAAAATGTTACAGTTTTAGAAGTAACTTTTTTCACCACTCATAAGCTGTTTTGTAAATGTTTTCCTTGATTTTCTATGTCTATTTTATTTCTAAGCAGGTAAAATTTTCAGAGCTCACTATTGACACATTTAGAATGCTTCAATGTTTGGAGTGGGAACCTAGTGGCTCTTTTTACCAATCTAATTCAAAACTTAGTCAGAATGGGGCTCCTGGGTCCAGTCGCACTGGCTTTTCACAGGATATTGTTGATCCTACATTACCAGCTAACCCACGGAAAGCTGTGTTATATCGGCCTTCACTTACAAACTATATGGCAGTAAGTATGAAAAATATGTTGAAATTATGTTGCTTTTCTATTTATTGTTTCATTTTAATAGTTTGCCTTGATATCTAATTGAAATTATAGTCACAAGTTTGTCATTTTTTTGGCATGTTGAGAAAAAAGCATATTTAAATACTTTTACCCAGATTTTTAACCCAAACTTTGAAAAATCATATCTCATCGCATACACATTCAATTAACATTAACTAGGACTTATTTTAAATCTTAGGATGTGTACTTTAAGTGTTCCAAAGTACAGGGTCAGGCTCGTTGGAGGTGCCCTGTTCCAGCTCAACTTTACAAACAGCTTCATTTAGTGTTTACCCCAAACTAGCATATTCATACATGTAGGAACTTGTATCCTTTACATATGCTTACAAACAAGTTCTAGTTGAATTATACAGCCCCAGTATCATTCATTGACAGCTTTAGAGTCATCAAAATAATTTATACAATATCCAAAGACTTTGAAAGATTGTCATAATAGAGGATTCTAAACTAATTCTTCATTTCTCCACCTTCATGTCTTTCCTTTTGGATGAACTTGCACCTAAGGTTAGTGACATTATAAAAAGCAATGAGATTTTGAAAAATCTCAGTAGCATGATTCAAATCTAACGTGTTAGTTTATAATCTTTCAAACAATGCCATGAACATTGGAAAATAATTCTTACATAATTCAAGCATATACATACACATGGCCAAGGTACCATTCCAAGCAAGAATTCACATAGGCACAAACATTTACTCAATAATGGCATCATCATCTTAGTACATCATTCAAACACAATTAATGCAAGAGTTAGGAAAAATGTTACTTTTGACGCAAAGTTTCCTTGATTAGGTGCCTCTTGAATAATGATCCCCTTAGGTCTTTGTCAAATGTCAAAGCCTATATAATCACATACCATTATACAAATCATTTCCAACTCCCATTAAACATTGGGACACTCAAGTGTTAGAAATAAGAAAGAAAGTAGGGAAAGCCTCTTATTTAGTAAAAGTTATAGAGAATTTAGCAAGAGTATGCAAACAAGTACCCTGAACGTTTATGATAGGGTTTATATCAAGATATTAAAATGAGGCTATTCCCTATACTTTGAAAAAATGCTTTGACCCAGATATGTCTTGGGGTATTTGATTTTCGGCTATGTCTTAGGGGTAGCTAATGCACTTGTAATGATCATGAAATACATGAACAGAGTACTTAGACCAAAAATAGATTTGAAAGTTGTGGTCCTTACAGATAAAACTCTAGCTAGAACATATCCATAGAAGATCAGAGTAGGTAATTGAGAATTTTCATAGCCTAGAAATAGTGGACTGCTAGTTAGTATGAGTTAAACTCATAGAGATGAAATTCTTGGTCACAAGTTTCCCAAGAGATTGGGAAATTGGTCCTCCAAGAGAGAGAGAAGCCAAGGCAAGGCAAGTTGTAGCCATCATTATTTTAATAAGTAAGAGAGTGGTCAGGGAGAATATAGAGATTAGATGCTTCCCAGGTCTAGTAGGATACTATAGGAGGTTTCATAAGAAATTTTCTCATATTGCCAGGCCATTGATCAAAGTGGAGTTTGACAGGGATCCCCTCCTAATAAGAGTGATCGTTACCATTTGGTCTTGAGCATTAGGGTTAAGTGGTGATTTTTTTAGGAGAATTACAATGTAAGAATTCTTGGTAAACTATGTGTTTGGAACTGGTAACTAGACAAAGTGGTTAATTCATGATATGGTTAACCTGTTAAAGTAAACTATTAAAAACTATCAAGCGTCCGGTTGTTAATATTATTTGATTGGGGAATAAATTTTCTGGAACTTTTATAATTCTCTCTTTTTAATCTTTATGTCTTTAGAAAAGAGCAATCACAGGAATTTTTAACCTTGGTTTTTATTTGGTAGCAAGTTTCTCCAAGTAGAGCACTTGACCGTGTATTGTAGGATCTAACACAGTTGATTATTATAGTGGTATTGTAAGATTAACTCTTCGAATGAAACAATGATTTTATAAAATTCACTGCTACTTTTTCATCTCTTGTCTGTAAAATTGTCATGCTGCTGGAGAATTGATGATTTCAGAAATTTTGATCAGTTTGATGTACTAATAAACCGCATCTTATTGTGAATTTCATGGTTCTCATGCCCCTAAGTTTTGTTTCAAGTAACTATGGCTTGGAGTGGCATAGGATGAGAATATAGAGTTGTGGTTTATTTTATTATTTAATATTGATTTAATTATTTATTTGGATTTATTGATCTATAATTAGTTCACTAGTGTATTGTGAGGTAGTTGCTAATTATTTTTGTCCAGGATAACTATAACTATATCATATGTTAGGACTTATGAGTTTTAAATTAGATAGAATTCTGTTCATAATATAATTTTGCAACCTATGAGCCTATAAATAAGACTGTTGAAGTTTTGGTTTATTCACCCCTCTTTCTTAACAATATAATGAGATTATTCAGTTTGAACTTCAAAGACTAATTTGAGTACGTTAGATTGGTGTAAGAGTTCTTTTGTCTTCACATTCACAGCCCATAACTGTTCAAGTATTGTCAACCGTCAAATTTGCCACAACTTAGCACAGTGTCATGTGTCATCTCACCCACCCACTATTTCTCTTCCACTTCATTCCATTCCTTTCTACTGTGTCAAGTGTGCCCTTTGGTCATGGGAATTCCATTTATTGATTTTCAATGGTTGTGGTGTCTTTGGTGATTTGAGTTTTTATCATCTTTATCCAGTTGATCTGTACTATTTCAGCCACTCATCACCTCACCCTTGGCATCTAGCAAAGCAAAGAAAAGGATAAACTGTACTATTCAAAATGTGAAACTGCAGAAAGAAAAGGAAAAAGAGAAACGGAATGATAGCTTAGTTCAAACAACAAATCCCAAAAGGCTCTCCATTTGCTATTTCATGATGAACTCATATAAGGGTAAATTTGCTCTGATATAGTTTTTGATACCATGTTAACATTTGGGGTTAAAGAAAATATAAAGTAGGTAAAACTTACAGGTTGACGAAAAACACTTCCTATCAGCCCCTCGTGCTTTCTTTTGTTTATATTAACTAGAACGGGTCTCATGCATTTATATCAAGCCCGAGATGAGCTGCACGAGTAATGGCTTGTGAACAATGCGACTTCTTATACTTTTTATATGTTAAATTGATGATTATTGATATGAAAACAAAATTTAACTGTAAAATAATCTCTTGGAGAAAAAATGAATCACAAAGCAATATAAATACAACTTTCAGAAGAAAAGTTTAAGATTCCTAATCAACAACATACTTCAAGATTTCCTTGTAAAAATAAACTCCTGATCCATTAGAACTCTGACTTAATTTGTAAGAGTTTTCTTAAAACAATAGATAAGTCTTTCAACACCTGCAAGTGAAACAATTTCAAACTTCAAAGCGCTTGGAAAGGAAAAATGAGGCTAAAGCACAGTGAATCTATACGATATATATTTTTGCTGTGGTGTGTTTGGTAGCTCATGAACTTTACTATGTAATTTTGCCTTGGAGTTGTTGCAGGGAAAGATAGGATAGTGTCAAGTCCTCATTTTGGTATTCTACTTACCATCTTTCTAAGAGCATGGTCTCTTTGATTAGCAAAGAGAATGGCGGCTTCTATGCAATTTGTTCTAGTCTTGGTTGATTATAGCGCTTGTTTTTAAGATTTTATTCTCCCATTTTGTGACTCTCCTATTCCTTAATAATTTTTTTCCATGAAAAGAAAAATGTAATGGTTTTGAATTTTTCTTGCTTTGTAATTGGCATAAAGATTGCTTTATACCAGTGTGTTCATGATTATATCAGTGTGTTCAGGCTGCTTGTTGTTCATGATTATCTCCCATTTCTTTTGTTTCTCAAGTAATTACAATTTAATGTTATGTTGCGTCTTATGGTCAGGTTCTAGCCACAATTTGTGAGGAGCTTCCTTCTGATGGCGTTCTCTTAATATACTTGTCAGCTTCAGGTTAATATTCTCTTTTGTTGTTCAGCTGGTGACTTTTCTTGGGATCCATGCCACAGTTGTTTTTTATGTTTTCATTTTCATCATGTTTCATGGGGTTCTGTGCAACTTTATTTTTATTCCTTTAATATCTCAACGCATATTTCAATATGGTTTAAATATTAAAAAGATGAGTGCAATCTTTGACAAACTCTTAAGTTATCATCTCTCCCATACAGGAATAATGTCTAGTTTTGAGATTATTCTAACAGCTAAAGCTTTTAAGATTATTTGTCCTCACGTGATATTGGAGTCTTTCTGAGCAGGAGAATATAAGTTTAGTTCATGTGACTAGCATATTCTCACACTCTAGTTAAATTTTCAGCCCATGATTTGGGTGGATCTTTGCTCTGTATATGCTTCAAGATCAATGTGTTTTTGCATTTGAGGTGCATGTGACATTTCTAAGTCAAAATTATTCTTAGTTCTTCTCTAGCTTAATTGAATCAGAATATAGTGGATTAGTGTTTAGTGGCTTGAAAATTTGGGTTTCTAGGGTGAAGCAAAGGTAGAAAAATTGTGGACTGAAGGTTCTTGATGGTTAATTTGATGCAGGGACATAGGTGTTTGTTGTATCCAAAAATGGTACAATAGAGGTATACTGCAATTTTTTAAATGATTGGGGTGAGTATGACAGAGCAGAATGAGTAAAAATATTAAATTTATATTTATTATTATATAAGTAAATTAAAAAAATTAATAAATGATATTCTAATTTACTTAAGATAATAATATAGCATACGTTAATTATAAATGAAGTTCAAATAAAGTGTAATGGAGATAAGGGAAGGGTTTTGTTGGAAACTTCTCCTTGTTTGAGAGTTTCATATGAGGAGTGAGGGGAATGAGGGATTTTCAATACATCCTTCACAGCCTTCTAACTTCATGGTTTGTGGTTCACCCAATTTGGAGGTTTTATGGTGAGAATAATTTATCGAATATTATTCCCTACATTACAAAAAGGCGGCCTAGTGCACAAGGCGGCCTAGTGCACAAGGCTCCTATCAAGTTAATGAATTTTCTTGTCTCTAATACTCTGTTTCCTTTTCATTCTTTATATTAACACCCCAAGCAAAGAGGAGAAATAAACATCATTTCCCCCTTATCTCTTTCCTTCACTTTTAATTTCACTTTTGTTCCATATCCATTCCTTCCCAGCTTCCGACCATTCCCATATGGGAAACTGGGACCTTATAGCAAAATGCACTATAGACAAAGTTTTTTTTTTTTTTTTTTTGGGTGGGGGTGGGGATGATTGAAGTAATTTTATCAGAAAGAGGAGGACATCTTGTTGGATGATAAGCTACCCATAACCTACAATACAAGAAAAAGCTCAAGAACTGAACAAAGTGACACAATTTCTATCAAAGTTAGTAGTGTAGAACACTTTCTAGTCTCTTTTCATAGGAAATAGTGTTTTCCTTAAAAACCCATGTGCAGAGAACCAAAGAGAGCCCCATATCACAATTACCTCATCACAGATTTAAAGGTGAGGATATGTCCTTGGATATGTGGGCACGCGTCTGCAGTTAAGCAAGCCATTGAATCCCATAAAATGCAAATTGCCAAAATTCTTTGTTTCCTGGCTTATTGCCGAAGCCCTTAAATCAAATTTGGATAAACTTTTTCAAAATACTAAGTCAGATCTAGCTTTTTCCAAAATATCAAAGAGCTTTTTGGAAAGTTAACGCATTGCTAAACAATGGACAAATTAATGGCTCAAAGGTTCTAAGCCTCATCTGGATATTTGATTAGTGGCTGGTTAGAGACCAGGAAATATAAAAATGGAAGTTATTAAATTACCTATAGTACTGAAATATAAGATCAATTACATAACAGCTTTTTTTCCCGTTAAAAAATATTTGTTAGGACTCAGGATATTTAAAATATTACTATCAGCCCCATCATAATTATACCCAAATGTTGAGACAACTTGATCTTTTTTCTTGATGCTGGTGTGTATTCCATCATTAAGCTTTTTGTGTGATTAACTCTTTTATAACTAGAATGAGAGCATCAGAAGTATTGGATTTCATACCTCTTATGCTTCCAAATTGGACACTATTGTGTGCTTCTAATGCAGGATCTTTTGGTGCTGCGGAGAAGGAATCTGGTTGCTTACAGTTTGGCCCACATGGAGATGGAGGTACATCTTAGAGAATATCTTGGTAGACTTCCGTTCTTGTACTGCCTGGTTCTGCTATATTGTATGCTCGACTTTCTTGATTTATTTATTTTTTAATTTTTGTCCTTGCATTTGTTATTGTATATATATGTGTTTGTGTGTGCTTTTATGAGTTTTATGGATTAATTTTTAGCTCAACTTTGTGACTGTGTGGTGAGATAAATTATTTATTTGTTTAATCAGAAATTTTGATGTTAAATGCCTAAAGGACATTGTACTCTCAGTAGTCAGTGGTGGTTCGTACTGTTTGACGAAAATTCATAGTCAGCTATCCTCTGCTTAAATCTTCTAACTTAGGAAACTATATCAGCATCCTTTTTTCTTTATCTTTATTTTCTAATTTTTGTAGAAAGTAATATTTGGAGATAACTTACAAGATTGGAGAACAAGGCATCTTTCTAAAACAGCCTTAAATTGAAGGTTGACTATCTCACTCTCTTTCTAGTACGTGGAAATATGGTTGAATTTTGTTTGTACATATATGAGATGAAGGGTTGCTTTCCTGGTTGGGAACCACAGTTGCTTTCTAATTGTTTGTCATATGGAAAACAAAGAAAGAACCAAGAAATCTGAAGTCATGGAGATAGAATAATTTGGCTTGAGTTTGAACACATCATTTAAACAAAACTTGTCTATGACAGATACATAACAACACATGATACTTAAAATTACTTAGATAATACATCTAATACAATTACTAAGGATGAAAATTATCCTAATTTTCAACTTAAGCTTCTTTTCCCTCCCTGTTCTTGAAATATTTCTCGACTAAAATTCCTGTAAAGAAACAGAAAACCAAAGGTTTATAGTAATTTTTGTGAAAGAAAAATTCCTGTTTTTTTTACAGAAAAAATGGAGTTATTCTTTGCAGTGAGTTCCTAATTTGTTTCATGAAGCTTTTATATCGTATTCATGCAGATGCTCTTAATGAGTCTCACCAAGATTATGCGTTTGATTTTTTTGAAGCTGTTTTCTGGGATATATAGGATAGAGCATAAGGTCGTTATTCCCAATGTTGAAATAAGTTGGGAAAGGTTGGAGAGAAGACTCAAAACTCAAAGGTCCAACAACTATAACAATTAGGGCTGTGAATTAGAAAATTGTTTGGGACAGAATGGATCAACATGGTCATTGCCTTTCATTTAACCTTCATTCAGTTTCGCTCTGTCACTTTGGTATATCTTAATAGTTTCCCTGCTCATAAATTTGGCTTGGGATAGTATGATGAATGCTTGTTTGTATAAAAGATATTTTGAGCTATGCATGGTTCTCTTGGACTTGTAGTATGTTATTTAACTCGATCACTTTTCAGGATTAAGCTGCATTTATCCATCTGACTTTCTACCATTTACAAGAAGACCACTTGTATTAGTCATTGACAGTGAAAGCAGTGAGGCATTCAAGGCAAGTATTACCTCTTTATTTTAGTATACATAATGAACTTTAGGACTATTACATATACTGGTGTAGGAGTCATAGCTTTAAGCATAAATTAGGCGGGATGTAGGGGAAATAATGATTTTACACACTTACTCTGTCCATGCATTAATGAAAACATTATGCATAGGAGCTTTATAAAATAACTTGTGTTGATATGTAAAATTGTAATGCACTATCATCAATAATTTCTGATCTGATATTTTCTCTATATTTATTGCATGCATGAAGTTTTGACTGTCTTGGTTCAGATTCAATTAGAGCCAATGAGAAAGGTAGAACTGGTTGTTTTGGTGAAGTATAAGTACTCTTAAAAATAATTTTAAATAGAAGAAACATTGCATTGAGGGCTGAGTCTATCTACCTTGAGTTTGCATAAATCATGACTGTATGTTCCTTCACATCCTAATATCAAGTTGAATTCATTTAGAACATTTGAAAATTAGTTGTTCAGAATCAAATGCAGGCCATAGCTGGAAAAGAGAAAGGAGAGTCAGTTGCTATGCTCCTCTCTCCTAGCTGTTCACCTCCAATTGCTTCTGCTGATTGGTCACAATATTTACATGGGAGCATGTTCACCATGTTTCTGACAGCTCCACTGCAAGCTTTCTGTCTGCTGCTTGGTCTTTCAGGCAATGATATTGATACGGTGCTTAATAAATGGCCTCATTTTTTTTTTCATTTTACTGTTTTTGGTTTCTTTCTTACTTTTGAAGATAGGAAAATTCTAAATTTGTTGGTCTCTTAAGGAGTTCAATTCCATTGTCAGGACACGTACGACAAAGCTGAGAAGCTGCTTTCATCATTATTAAACGACTGGGGACTGGCTTTGGCAACATCATACATGCTTAATCCTGTTTGGGGACAGATTTTAGGTGATCCCTTCATAAGGCGACTTCTTTTAAGGTAAGAAAGGCCTTCTTTATGTGTACTCTTATTTTTATTTGTTATTGGGAATGAACACAATTGAATTGCATTATTTTTGACAAAATGTTTTAGTCTTCTTATTATGCTTATGTCACTGTTTTATTGTACTTCTTGATTAATGTCAGTTGATTGAACTTACTGTTATGCTAATTTCTCGTCATTCTCATGCCTAGGTATGTTTTTAGTCAACTTGAAACCTCTTCTAACTGAAAATCCTAGTTCTGGATCTGTTTCCTTCAAATTTTTGGATGTCATCGTTAATCATTTTGAGGGGGGAAAACCTTGTTAAAATCTCCTGTGGTTCTCCAAACCATCCTTCCATAATATCTCCGCTTAGTTGACTAAACCATTTGTAGTTAAGAGAGTCATATCTTCCTTCAATTCTAAAATTTTGATGTTCGTTTTGACTCAGTGCAGCTTGAGCATTGATTTTAAGGATTTCTAGATCCCCGACTGCCTTGCTTATCTACATCTTGAAGTATTTGGCTTCAAAGCATGCCCAAAGATTTGGTTTTCTCGTTCAAGAATTTTCACTAGTAATTCAGAATAAGAAACTACTTTAATAACACTTTAACCATATGGTAGCAACTGTTTAGTGTTAGAGATCATAGTAATCATGATTTGCAATTCGAAATCCTATTTGCTTTCAAGCTGTGTCACTGGAGGAATCAGGAGGATAACAGAATTGCAGGTGAATTGCTGGAATCATGGGATAAGTTCCATAAATAGTAAATTGCAGGATTTTCATATTTTCTGCAATTGGTATCTGTCTTCCTAAGTTTGCTCTTGAATGAGCCAGTGTTGCAGTTCTAACAAAAACTTTTTGACTCCTTATTTTCTAATCTGTTTATAATCTCAAGACCAAAATGCTGTGTTTATAATCTCAGTATGGAGATTAAACCCTTCAAATCCCACTAGAAGATTTAGTTTACCCGTGAGGGAGATTTTATGAATCTCTCTTGAGTGACTTAGGTAATTTCTGATTTCACTTTCCATTTGGTGCAGATTCCTCTTTTGCCAGGCAGTGCTAACACTCTATGCTCCCATCCACAATAAGAAGGAATTCCTTCCAATATGTGTCCCATCTCTTCCAACACATGTCCTGCCCTCAAGAAGTTCTTCCCCAGAGAGTGTAATTCTGCAGTTAGCTAGCTTGTTTGGTGCCACTGAAAGTTTCATCTTCTAAGAGGAGACTGTTCTTCCTGAAAATCAGATGCCACCTCAATGAGGATCATTTATGGGGAGAAGCTTCAGATGTGTGATCTTATACAGCTTCATTGTATAGCTGAATTCATCAATGTTAACTTTTGTACTTGATCATGGGTGTTTGGCGAAAATGATATTTGAGGTACAGGATCTATTGTGTGCCTAAGTTTTATCAGATATGTTTTGGATAAGTTTTATCAGATATGTTTTGGAACTTATATTGGGTGATTATAAGACCATGAAGGTCGTCTGAACAATCTGTACTCCAGAGGGGACAAAATGAATGTGACATTGTATCTCTCCTGAGAATATTAGAAACCTGCATATTCACTCTTGTAATTTTGAAGCATCCAAGGTCTTGAAATTGGATTAGTTTGAGTTAGTGGTTGAAAAGAAAAATCTATTTTGGGTTTATGTTGTAACAAATCAAATATCATTATGGTTGTATTTGTTGTAGGTTGTACTATTTACGAATTATCAACAGTGTGAATGTGAATTATTTTTTGTTTGATCCAAAAATATTCATTTTCCAAATTCAGATTTAACATGCACAAAACAATAGTTTAATATGAAATATGATGGTAAGTAAATCTTTATAATTTTTGTTAAATCTTGTTGAGAGAGCTTGCCATTGAAGGGTCGTACAAGTGTTTGATTCAGGTTTAGACTAGTTAGTTGTTCGAATATCTAATAATAGGGTCTAGAAAAAGTGTTGAATACCGGATGGCCGAAGGCATATGGAAAAAAAAATCATAATTTATGAAAAGCTAAAATATATGTTTTGTCTTTTATATTTATATCAAATTTTATTTTAATTTTTTAAGTTTAAAAAATATATTTTTAGTTTTTTAAATTTAATACCGTTAATTTTTTAACAAAAAATATTAACTCATCAAATTTAAATGATGATTAATTCATTAGATCTAAATAATGATCGTGCAATTAAATATTTATAAAATATGTTCACATTTTAATATTTTTAAATTATTATATTTTATATTAAAGAATTAGAATTTAGATATGTTTTATTAGAATTAGTTACTATGTTTATTTGTGTCAATTTGCTGCATTTAAACACTTGAGTGCTGAATCATCATTTTAAATTCATTAAGTCTAATATTTTGTTATTGATGTTAATATTATTAAGTTTAAAAGATTAAAAATGTATCCTACAATAAACCTTAATACAAACATCTCGAAATGTTTTATGATCAACATAATACTATAACAAATTAATGACATAATATTCTCAGGCTTAGAGTAGAGGGTACAAGAAGTCGCAAACAACTTGCTCTTCCAATTTCACGGTTTCACGGATTTCAAGCTTAACAAATATTTGTCAGCAACGTTAACGTGCCATACCAACAAATCAACTGCCCCAAGAACAAAAATAGAATAAATATTTTATTCAGGTTACAAACACTATCCTAATGATACAGGTTGGTAACATGTGGAATGTGATGAAAATTTGTAGACTGCTCCTGTAGAACAAAAATGCACAACAGGATGTGAACAAAATTGTAGAACCTTGCACATAAAATAAATCCCAGAATGAATTCTTTCAATTCGAAACAGAAGTAGCCGTCTCTTTCAGAGGCTGGTCTTTGGATAATGCTTCCCAGTCAATTTGTCGAAGCATTTTGAATCTTTCGTCGAGCGTAACGAATCCGACTTCTGGAGCCACAATACCAGTCAATCCAGCTTTATGGAGCAATATTATGCTAGCCCCCATATCAGGTCCATGAAGTTTTCCAGTCAATAAGAGACGGAGCGGCATGAACAGAGATTTTCCCTGAAAATTGAAGATGAGCATAATTTCATTTAGATGAATATATTTGCGAGTAGGGACTTGTATTTCTTTCACACTTTCAACTAGTGCAATTAAAAATGGCCATTACTGTAATGGTAAATTGGCTAATGAAATAATACAAAAGTTATTAACAAAGGTTGATGGATGTTAGAAGTGCGCATGTTAGCAGAGAGAAGCTTAAAAATAAATTAATGAGGGGGGCATTGAATGAGAGGTTTTCGAAACTAAGATACCTAATAACAGGATCTAGTTAATATTATAAAAAAAAACAGAGGTTTTTTATCTCTTAATTTAAGTAAGAACTAGATTTCTCTCCGCCGTGCAATGCACAGGACGGTAGTTCTACTTCAATGGCCCCTGTGTTTTGGTACTTTCATCAAGATGCACACAACACATACACAACTTTTAACTATATACTTGCAATCAATCAATGTGTAATGTTTTTTTGGTAACAAAAAAAAATGACTCAATTTTTGTCCCCCTACTTTTCCTCCCTCATCCAAATAAGGGAAAACTAATGTCCCTCTTATTTTCTTCACTATGTTTCTCTCTATCCAAACACAATAGAAATATTTTTTCTACTTTGTCCATATTCAAGAGAATAGAGGAACAATACTACATTAGACTTCAAGTCTTCTCCTAGTAAATTGTAATACGGGTAATATTTAGAAAAAGTTAATTGCTGACCCACTAAGTGACTTTCCTCTAAAAGACACCCTATATTTAGCACTAACCCTCTACTTGGATGGGAAGAAAAGTTGGAAGGAAAGAAAATAGAAGAAAGCATGGGGTGAAGAGAAAAATAGAGTAGAAATGTTATCACTCCTCCTTGCTTGAATGGGTGAGAGAAACCAGAGAGGAAAGAAAATAAGTAAATATTATAATGACTAAAATACCCTTATCCTTATATTAAAAATATATCATGTTTAAAATTAAATTAACTATCACAATGACAAAATTATTTTAATATTAACATCATCAAATAATTTAAAATGGTAAAAATATATTTTAAAATCAAATAATTTATAAAAAAAAGTTATGTTTTAAGGTAAAAAAATAAAGTGGATAATTTATGGAAGAATATTGCAAAATAGGCTTTGTTAAAAAAATTTATGTGATACATGTGGATATCTAATTTAGCTCACCTTGCGTTTAAGTGATTTACCAAAGCCCTTCACCCACTTCTGCCAGCCAGCAGAACCTTCCTCTAGTGCGGCCGTGATTTCACCAATATCATAGGCAGCCAAGAGACTGGCTGAAAATTCAGAAAGCTTATCTTCTAAGATAGGTTTAGCTTCATCACTGCAAAAGCCAAATGTAAAACGTCATGTAAGATAAACTTGCTACAAACAGCTCCAGGCATTTATGGGTTGCAAAGCCAAAAATTGACAACTGTATAACCCAATCTTGTTTATTTTACCAGAGGTTGATGTTAAGGACAAAAATAAAAGGTTCTCTGAGAAGAATAGACTCCACATGTTCCACAATCTATATCTATATATATATATAGACTTCACCTCTGTAAAGTAGAATGCAAGGGATAAGATAGCAAGTTATTAAGTGTTTTGTCTGCATCAACTATCAAGTCAATTCCATCCTTGAGTAGCTGAATTGCTTCCTGAAAGTTAAACATGTAAACAATATCGTGTGGTCAACCATGCAAGTAATACCACTTCTGTGCACTAAACTGAATATAGTATTCCACAAGATGAAAACAGCTCATGCTATCTATAACGGAAAATAAACCAGTCAAGCGAAGTGTCTCACATCAATGAAGGGCCCGGCAGAGATAGTTAGTATTCCTGAAGTCTTCCAGTGCTCTCCAATCAGATTAGTCAACTCTTCAGAGGGAAGGGCTCTTAAATGCTGACCATTCATCCACCTGTTTTAAAAGATTATATGCATATACATATTAATACAATGAAAAATTAGAAGACAATCAGTTATTTGTTGTTTAAGGTTAAAGAGTTATGTGAAAATGAATGGCAGAATCTTGTATTTTCCCAGAATCAATACATCATAAACTAAAGCATATGACTATCACACATAAATGGCATTCAACCTAGATCCTCATAATATCATCAGGATTAAATTATGGAAATATGAATGTCACAGAATAGAAATTAGTGTATAGTAAGATATTAAAGGGAACAGAATATAACCCCATACAATAGGGAAAAAAAAGGAAACAATTACCTTAACTTGGTGGAATCAAATATAGCCCCACTTTTGTTAACACGTTCAATTGTGAATTTTTTAACTGATACATGAAATCAATCTAAAGTAAGAAATCACTTAAGCAATATAGTTTTGGACAACTACTAAAAGAGTGGAATTCAAACAATTCACTCACCAAGTTTCTCAATGGTGAAAAATTCATCTTCCGTTCCATCACCCCAACCTAACAAGGCCAAGTAATTCACCATTGCTTGAGGTAAGTATCCCACCTCCTTGAACTGTACGCAGATATTAGATTTTCAAAAACATTATCCATATTGTAGCAGAAGCTTTTTGAGAATAAACTAAAAATATTAAGGAAACCAGTCAACAGAGGCCTCACAATTATTTGAAATTTAAATGCATATAAAACATGGAAATAATTAATCATAAACCAACATACCTGACCAACTGATGTTGCACCATGTCGTTTTGATAATTTACTACGATCAGGTGCTAGAATGAGAGAGACGTGAGCAAAGTGAGGCATGCCGAGTCCTAGTGCCTGCAAAAATATGTATGAACAAATGAATTGCATCCTAGTTAATTTCATGTTATTTTTTGAATCGTTGAACGCTCACCTTTTTTAATGTTTTGGTGTTTAAAAATGTTATAATGCTCCAGTATATAATTTCTGTTTAACTAGGCTTAATCTGTGAGGATTATATATTTATTTAAAAAATTGCATGCAAATAGAGAAAAAACAATAAATCTACAGTGCCTTTGGTGTGGACTATATATATGTAATACATATATTGATTCTATTTAATTCAGGAGAACTTTTTTTTCTTGCAATTATCACTTTTCAAGGCATCTTACAGGAAGAGATGATTCAAATAGAAATATTGTTGCCTCTTGACAGTGTTACAATTTCCCGGTTTAAGAATTTTGATTTTAGATTTAGCTAGTGTATATTCTTGTAAATCTTGATTTTATTTCCTTGTTTCTTCTCCTATGACGGAGGTGCTCCATTTTGAAAACCCATCTGGAAGTCTAAAAGCCACACCAAAAGACCAATTCTTTATTCGGACAACAGTAATCCATATCAATGGTCAATATAATTCATACAAATGACATATTGCAAATTTGTGTAACTAAGTATAGTACTCATGCATAGTGCATAAACTGCAGCTCATTCATTTAACATTGTCAACGGGCTGTTTTCTTGTGGAATTAAGTTGTTCGGGGTTCTTGGCTAGAATTGGTTAGGTTCACAGAACTTCAAACATTTTCTCCTTATATAGTTAAAAGGATGGAGGAACCTTATGGCAATAAATTAATGAATTTGGAATGGGCTAGAGCCGGATGCTCTTATTTTTTTTCAAGTGCTTCATTGTGCTGTCTATCAACATGATAGGAGGTTATCATTTACTTATTCTAGGCATATTATGTTAGAACATATTCCTAGTCAGCCTAAACTTAAGCAGGAATAGTTGCAGCATGAGAGTGTGGAGAGTAGTGAGCTGTAACATGGAGAATGAGGTTACAGTTAGTCCTAGATCATGTTGCCACTTAGTAGTAGTAGGAAGTTTTTCTTTTTTAATTTTTCCATCAGTAGCGGAAGGAAGTTACTTGGAACAGGGTGGTTATTAATTTTATTGTCTTTGCATCTGAAGGTATTTGAACTGTACAGACTCACTTTTGATTAATCGGACTTTTATTTTCAGAGATTCTCCTGGATATTAGAGCTATTAAGTGAAATACTTGCTTAGTTTCCTCTAATAGAACTTCTGTTCAAAGCATTACCTATATATGTGGATCTAGTTTTTCATATTGAAAAGAAATATACCAACTAACCTCATTTGATTTGGGGTTGACTTAAAATTTCAGAAACAAAATATTACAGAATATGTAAAGTATTTAGCAAAAACGTTTGCTATGAAAGATCAGCTATAAGGCATGCAATAACCTTGTATATTAACGCCTGCCTCAGTGTGTTTGGTAAATGTTCCTCCGCCCTGCATTCTCAAAAGTTCCATGGAATTAACAGTGATCAAATAATCAAATTGAAAACTGGAAATGCTATTGGTAACTGAAACATATCAGGGATAACACAAAAAATTGACCTAAGAAATTTTAAGATTAAATTCTTAATTTGATCCCTAAAAGGTATCAGTCTTAAGTCTGTCCCCAGAAAAACATAATGAACAGATGCTTCCTCAATTTTGTTGATTTTGGGACAGCATAGTCCTTTTGCGGGCCAACAATGGACTATATTGAACCCAAATAAATAAAACTGAGGACTCAAATATAAATTATTGGGAGAATTAGAATAAAGGACCTATAGTAAATAATATTTATTAGGAAACACCATTAAAGTTTTAATTATTTAGAAGGACCAAATATTAAAATAAAAATTTAAAATTACGAAATTGTCCCTCACCAAAACTCCCTATATTTTCTCCCACATCCTATTTTTAAAACTAATATGAATTAAACAAAATTTATCTCAATGTTTACAACTGACCTAGATATCAATTGGAAAAAAATAATAACACAGACATTGTTTAATTTGATCAAAATTTTAAATTTATTTTTAAAATTGACACAAACTTTAATTGAAAATAAAAAATTATATAACTTTAAGAAAACTTCACATCTTTTATAAAAAATTAAAAAAAACAATTTGCAGTATAATTTATTCTTATTTTAGAAAAAATTTGTAAGTTTTAAAATAAAAAATTCATATAATGTTCATATATTTTATTAAAATCTAAATAATTTAATACACTATGATGTTATAAATGTGTTTAGTTTTTTATTTTAGTAAATAGAGTTTATTTTATATCACACGATATAAATTAGGAAAAATCTTAATGATATAGACGGATAAATATTTACGTTAATAATTAAACGATATATTGAAGACATTATTATGTGGATGTTAGTAGAAAATAAAAGTTGGAAAATAAATCCTGTCATGGATTATTTGGGGGTTTTAATTTTGGTGGAAAATAAACTTTATATTAGTTTTAAAATAGAATGCGGGAGATAATGTAGGAGGTTTAAAAATAAAATGTGGGAGAAAATATAGGGAGTTTGGTAAGGGGCAATTTAATAATTGTAAATTTTTATTTTAATATTTGGTCCTTCTATATAGTTAAAACTTTTATGGTCCTTGCCAATAAATATAATTTACTATAGGTCCTTTATTCTAATTCTCCCTAAATTATTCCCTATTCAGGACATTCAAATCACAGTGATATCTTTCAGGCACTAAATGTGATTTAGTCAAATTAGAATAACTACCTGATAACATGGGAAATAGCCATGGTTGCATCATCCACGGTTACACAAAAATTGTAAACAGGCTGACCATTGCTTCTCATAATCACAAAATCTCCAAGGGTATCCAAATTCCAACTAACCTTCAAGACACTACCAAAGCAAGTTAATACCTAGTCAGAGTTCTATTAATAGACATGTCAGAAATTTGTCCTTTTTCTATCTATCATGAATTGTCTACACCATGGTAAAGACTAGCACTTTTTTTCATGTCTGAGAATCCAATTTTGTCACAGTTTGAAATCTTGCTAAAAAATGTGCAAAATTATAGGATATAGTATCGGAAAATATCAATAACAAAATATAAAATGCGGAAAATCAGCGACCACACAAGTCCGATGCACCAATAGTTGTTACCACTTTCCCATTTAATATTGGTAATCCGTAATTTATCAGCGCAAGTATAGAATTTGGCATTTAGTTAAACAACACTAATCAGTAAACAGTAATAGAAATGGAGGACAAAACTCACTTCGCCTCTTATGAGATCATTAATTTTTAAACTTCCTTTTGGAACACGAAACCGGTAGGTATAAGGGGTTCCCTTCTCCAGCTCTTCTTGCACTTCCTCATCACTTGCACTGGCCCATTTACCAGTGTATACTGGAGGCAGTTGCTCTAGTTTAGCAATCTCCTTCATTTTTTCTAATTCCTGACAAGATCAATATGACTCAAGAAGCATTCATGGACAATTGCAGTCAAGCAACAAAGCTTCAACAAAATGCCGAATACAGAAATAGCAAATTTCTAAAGTACAGCCTCATAATCCTCTTACTATCTACCATATAAATCAAGTGACATTAAAACCATGTTAATGGGAGCAAAAGGTGTGTTTGGGTTAATATAGAAAACAGTTGTCATAAGTTAATCCACAAGAGAATCAGTCAATCTCAATATATTGCCTTATCTTGACTCATACAAGTATGCATCATCGAATATGTCATGATTTTCAAACATTAATCAAACTCTAGTTCCTTAAAGCAAGCTCCACAAACTTGACTTCATAATTTTAAAACATATATTCAATCTCTTGGATTTACTGGTACCAAATCAGATTCTTCTATGTCTGTTTACCCTCATAGTAATTACATGGCTGCAATAATTGTATACATTGGATATGCTTGTAACTACACATATAGTTTATTTATAAATGAAAACCATCCTTCTCATAATTGTATTATTGCGTAAACAAGAATGGGGAATCAACCAAAATCTCATGATCTTTGTCAAAGTCCATTGCTATCTTTTGTTAGGTTAAATCCAAGAAGTCAAAGTTCACTACATAGATATTTTGAAACACATGATTAGTTCCCACATAAAATGTTACCAAGAAAAGGTCAATCTTGCTATGAAAAAAGATTCGCAGCTAATGGTCAAGTACCTCATTAGAGCAGAAGCAGCGATAGACATGACCAGACTGCAAAAGTGTATCGGCATAATGTTTGTACAAAGAATTCCTCTCAGACTGCCTATATGGTCCATAATCTCCACCAACACCAGGACCTGAAAGGTTCAGATCATTACATTATGAATAAATGTCTACTGACTGAGCTTTGGGGAAAAGGGGGGGGGGGTTCTACTAAGAGAGCATACCAAACATGAAACGAACTCTAGTAGATTCAGAAACTGATACATTGCTAATTAAGAGTAAATTATGTATTGCAGAGCATACCTTCATCCCAATCAAGACCAAGCCAAGAAAGATCTTTTAACATGGCTTCCTCAGACTCCTTCGTTGACCTCTCCAAGTCAGTATCTTCTATTCTCAAAACAAACTTCCCGCCTTTGGACCTGAAAATACATCAGAACAATAGCGGGAAAAAGGAAAGCCCTAAAAGGAGGGGGAAAAAACCAGACAGTGAATCCAACCTAGCAAACAAGTAATTAAACAAGGCTGTTCGCGCTCCACCAACATGAAGGTTCCCAGTAGGCGAAGGCGCAAATCGAACGCGAACTGCTCCTTCGGGTTTCTGCCCGGGAACAGAAAAGGCAGAGACTGAAAAGCTCCTTTGGAAGTGGATAACTTTTCTTCGCCTGTACAAGAGATTAGACTGCTGTAGAATCGGAGGGGCAACCTCAAAGGGAAAAGCCCTTATCTTTGTCCATGGTGATCCTCCTAAGATCGCCATGCGCATGCTCCGCTGCCGCGCCGAAACAGTTACAAATCAAACAATGACGAGCCATGAGAGGAAGAACACGAGATTCAACAGAACATCATCAGAATTCAGACAATGAAAGGGAAAAAAAGTAATTTAGGACTAACGAAGACTAAGAGAAAGACCAACCAAGTCTAATTCAACAATGGCGTTCTGCTGGGAGAGGAGGATCGAGATGTTGAAGATTCCACTATCCCTGACTGACCGAGGGCTTTAACGATAAGAGACGTAGATACGGGCTTGGGAGGGAAATTTTTTAATTTTTTTTTTTTTTGGCTATAAGGCAACTTTCATAATCATCATTATTATTTATTATTTATTGAAAAAATTAATAATTTACCTTAATTTTGAATCATATTTTTGTAATTTATTTTTTTTAAAATTAGACCAATATTATTTGATATGTAAATTTTAATTTATAAAATTTTAGTTATAAAAATGCAAAGCTGTAAAATAAAAGAGAAAAGATTCTATAAATTAAAATTAATGATAATTTATTTTTAGATATTGATGCATATAATGGATCAAACTATAAATAGCTTGTTTGGTTTGATTCCATGAGAGAGGTTCAATTTAAACAAAAGAAATTTCATTTAAAGTTAAAGTAAATTATAAAAGCCTACGTTTTAATTTTTATTTATTTTAAAAAGGAGAAATGAGCAAAGATTAGAAGAAGAAAAAAGTTCATCAAAGGCAGAAAAGTTCAAGATTTGGATTAAAAATAAAATTTAAAAATTTAAAAAATTAAACTAAAATTTAATATAAATTAAGAATGTCAAACGTATATTTAAATCAATTAATTGATACTCCCTCGGTAACTTTCGATAAGAGAAATTTTTGAGAGATTAATAATTGTTCCTATTTGTAAGAGACTCAAACGACCAATAATATTTAATACTCCCCTATCCCTAATTATAAAACTTAGGGCCGTTTGGATTAATTTTTTAGAATAAATTCTAAGAAGAATAAATTTTAGGAAGAATAAATTTTGGGAAAATAAGTGTTTGGATAGTTATTTTCAAAATGACTTCTTAGGAAGGTAAATTAGTAAAAATGATATGATTTTATTAAAAAGTGAAGTCTCGAGTTCGAGCCTTGGCGTACGCAGAAAATTCCCGTTGGGAGACTCACCCACCATAGCCAGGTGCGCGACGCGGGTCGGATCCGGATGTAGTCGGGGCAAAGCTCCGGTGAACCGGGTGGGCAACCAAAAAAAAAAAAGGAGAATAGAGGAGAGAGGGTAAGGAATAGAGAAGAGATGAGAGTGGGTGGAGAAAAGAGAGGAGAGAGGGTAGAGAGGAGAGAGAGGAAAGATGAAAGATAGTGAAAAATATATAAGAGAGAGGAGAGATAGTGTAAGAAAAAGTAAGGATAAAATAGTAATTCGATAGTCCATAAGTTGTTTTACTATTCCAAAATCTATTCTGACCAGCTTTTCTGAAACCATGGTTTGGCCCAAACCGAGGTTTTGAACAAAAATAGCTGTTTGTGTAAAAAAAATTTAAACTGAGATTTTGCCCAAAATCAATTCTCAAACCACACACCCAAACACACACTTAGATTGAGAGTCAGATTTATTTTTAAATATAACACAAATTTATTTTATCTTCTAAAATAATAATCTCCTAATATATTACTATATGATTGAACATATTAAAAGTAATTTAAATACACATGATTAAAGACAGTATTTTAGAAAAATTAACGTACAATTATTACAATTAACTAATTTATCTAACTTTTTTAATTTACCTAAATTAATTAAGTTTGAGAGGGAGTATCATTTTTCATTTTAGTCTCCATTAATTATTTAAGTAGGCTTGAACCATTATTTACGATAAGAGGTACATTGGTATTTTTGAAAATAATTTATATTTTTAATATATTTATTATATTTAATTAATTTTAACTATATTTGTATATATATATGATTTAGTTATTGACCATCCGTCTATATTTACATCGAGTTCCTTACATCCTTTCGTCAAGTTCTCCAATTACACTTACATATGTGTATTTTTTTTCATGTAAGTTTAACTTAAAAAGAGAAATGCTTATATACTCTAATATATAATTTATTAAAAAGCCGAAGATTTACTCCTAATTACGTACCTAATTTATCATGATTTATATCCCTAATTTGTAACTCTATTAATTAGAATTGATTATGATTTATTCTTACTAATGTTTGATAGAGTGTGTAAACTCTATATACTGTACCTTGATCAATGGAATAATATATGAGAGCATATATTCATAAAAAATACTCATGGCATCTGAGTTATGGGTTTAATCTGAACCCCAAAAACCCTAAACAACTAAAGGCGGCGTCACTAAAAGAGAGAGAGATAGGTGTGTTCAGATTCATGGCCAAGAGAGAGAGTGAGATTACATTGCCACCTCCAACCTTCTCAAACCTGTCAATCGAAGCTTGAGGAGCCTTGGTTAGCTCTAGTTCCAAAAATAAAGATGCAATATTATGGTATCGGCAATTAGGACACCCTAGTTTTGATTATATGAAACATGTGTTTCTAACTTTATTAAAAAAAAAATTCTCCTATTTGCCAATGTGAAACTTGTCAACTAGCCAAACAAATTTGAGCTTCTTATCTAGAACAACCATATAAACCCGCTACTCCATTCACAATGATCCATTGTGACATTTGGGGTCTAACCAAAAATAAAACTCGAATAGGAATAAAGTTGTTTGTCACATTTATAGATTATCATACTCGGGTTACTTTGGTTTACCTTATGAAAGAAAAGTCTACGTATCTTCAAGAACTTTTATTCCTTTGTGAAAATACAATTCCAAACTTCTATTAAAATTTTGAGGAGTGACAATGCCAAAGAATATGTGAGTAGGGCTGTCACGTCCCGAAATTTGAACCGTGACCGGCACAGAATATGAATAAATTCATATTCCTTAAGCCTTAAACTTTAAATAAAACATTTAACCATTTTTTTTTAAACATAACTTTATCTATAAGTTAGGTGGAACAACTAAACTTTTAACAAAATATTATACATTTCTCAAAATATTAAGTTACATGATAAGGGGTGTCCACAACAGCTACTTCGGATGCACGCGGAGGCTCTTTACTGCTCAGTAAGACGGCTAGGGTCGACTGCACTATCTGAAGCCAAAATCTACTCGTGAATAACGTCCCAAAAATATAATTTAAAAAGGGAAAATAATTTCAGCATGTTTAAGTATAAATTATAATATTTCGTAATTCAATGCAATTGTTTCAATAACTTTATTTCATGAAAGTAAACACTTTACTTGCTGAAAAACATTTCCAAAGCAATTATTTCAAATTAATCACTTTTCCGTAAAACTTCAACAATAATTGACTTTCAATACATGAATCATATCGATGCGTAATTCAAATAAATAACTCGGTAAACTTTTTCCTTTCAGAAAAATCGTTTGAAATCATCACTTCAAAATCACTCTTTTCAGTAGGACTTCAACAGAACGGAAACATGCATGGACACACAGTCCACGAAGGGTAACTAACCAATCATGCATGGCTCAAGGCCACGAAACAGGCGTAGGTACGAGACCCACGAATAACATGCATGGGAATAAATCCCACGAATAACATGCATGGGAATAATCCCACGAATAACATGCATGAGTCCAAGACCCACGAAATGTCCGTCGAGCTCGGGTTAACCATGGTGCACCAAGGACTAACAGTACTGCTGTTAGTAACCAGCGTTCTGTATTCCATCATCTAAAACCTTTCAAACATGCTTGGGGACCATTTAACATTCAATAATCATAACATTTTTCAATGTAACAATTTCCATTAAAATAATTCATAATCATGAACTTCCCCAGCATGAACCTTTTCAATAAATCATCAAACTCATTTTGTCAATCCATATAAACAAGTATGCAATAATGAAATATCTATTTTCAACATTTAAAATCATGAATTCATATGCTTGCTTTTTCGTAAATCATGCTGAAATTAATATTTAACTGAAATGTCAAATAAACATATAAAGTCATGAGTTCGAAATTCTTTTCTCGTAATTCGTGCTAAAATTCACATTTAATAAGTATATAAAAAACTGATTATATTTAAAAATCTCAAAGTTTTAGGGACGTTATTCACTCACCTGCGATTTTCCGATATACCTTACTTTTGCTCTAACCTTTGAAGGTATTTTCTCTCAAATTTCCTAGGTTTCCAAAAATAATAAATTCCATTAAAAAATACCATTGATCTCTTAGTACCAAATAATATTTATTTGCCATAACCCCAACCAATCCCTAATTATTCTTTAAATTCAAAAACCAAAACTTCCATTTGTTTTAATTCCGTCATATCTTCTCAAACTTCAATCCATACTCTTTCCCAAAACATCTGCGCATATATAATACACTATCACATCCACTTGGGTTCATTAACTATGTTTTTCTCCCTTTATCACCACCACCGTGCCTACACATATACCTACCCACACATATTTTCCAAGCACTTTAATGTACATATATGCATACCTCACCACAGTAGCACATACATGTTTAAACCTCAAATTCCTTTCTGTTTCTCACAAACCCAACACAGCAAAACATAAATACATACCCATTCTGTTATAAAACAGCAGCAATATCCACACACATGCATAACAGTACGCAACACAGCAACCATCCTTCAATATTCCTTCTCGGTTTCCAGAATTCCAAAACACAGAACAACACATTCATACACAGTCTGCCATTATGCTTTCCTTCCTCCTTCCCCTTCTGTTTCCGCAAAACAGACACCCCACGCACACATTACAACACACACACAGAACATCCTCAAAACACACGTTTCCCTCCATTCCCCTGTTTTCCTCCATAATCCCAGAACAAAATACAGCATATGATGACAGTACAATCACGCCCACCATTCAAAATAGCATCACTAAAGAATCAACCAGCAGCTTGATGAACGAAAAAAAAAGAAGAATACCACACACAGCCACGGCAACAGGGAAGGAGAGAAAGAAGGAAAACTTACTACACGCACAGTCACAGAGCCACAGGACTCAAGCTGAAGATTGACAACCAATTTCCTCAAGGCTCTTCTCTCTGGCACTCACGGGAATTTCCTTACTCACGCCTCCACAGAACAGACCACGGCGACTGGAGAACGGAGAACTTCAAAATTGCTACAGTACCGCCGAGCACCGAAATAGCGACAACCAGCAACCTTTCAACGACGGCGAACGTCGCTGGTACAGATAAGAAGAAAAGGAGAAGAATTTCACGATGACCCCCTCCAGAACCCTCAAACTCCACTGAAAGCTTCCCTGCTTCCTCTCTCTCGCTGCGACACTGAAGACGACCGAAAAATGAAATGGAAAGGAAGCTTCAGGGCTTTAAAGAGGATGGCCGTAAGTCTACCGTGCCGTGCACTTCACTCCAGAGCAGCTCACCCACTCCGCTTCTCCCTCACGGAATCGCCTGCGCCTCCTGCAGAACGGAGAGGCGCTGAAGAAAGAAAGAAAATGGGAAAGCAGATCGGCAGGTGAAGAGATTCAGAGGGGGAAAATGGTAATTTCGCACCCTAAAAAAATAAAAGAAAACCCTCACCCCTGCAGCCTCCAGGAATCGAACACGGGACTTCAGAATTTCTGGCACCAGTTTCAACCACTCAGCCGACCTTAATTCTTGCAATAATTCCGCACAAAATAATATTTAAACCAACTTGTATTATTTATCTAAAATTTCTATAGGGCCATTACAAGGGCCTTTGGAGAGTTTCTTGCATAGCAAAGAATTCACCACCAAACTTCATGTGTGTACACTCCCCAACAAAATAGAATAGCTGAACAAAAAAATAGATATCTCTTAGAAGTAACCTAAGCTATTATAATGGAGAAAAATGTTCCAAATTTGTATTAGGGTGATGTCGTACTAACCGTAACCTACCTTATTGACCAAATGGCTTCCAAAGTTCTCAATTTCAATAATTATATCCAACAACTCTTGGAAGCCCATCCCAACTCACTTGTCATCAATACCATTTCTAAAAAAATCTTTGGATGAATTGTCTTTGTCCATAAACATGATGGGGGAAACTAGGTGCTAAAGCTCAAAAGTGTATCTTCCTTAAGTATGTCTCAACCCAAAAGGGTTATATGTTATTGTCCTACCACTAGAAAACTCATTATCTATAAAGACACTGTCTTCTATGAGGATGACACATATTACCCTAAATTACCTACTTAGGGGGAGAACTGTGGAGTGGAATGACTAATCTCATCTGAACCTATATATGCCCACAACCAACATGCTTATTGATTCACCACAACCCTACAACTACCTCAACATAAAATTAGCATCCAATTCAAAGATTTGTCTCTTATGGCAATTTGTCTACCAAAATGCAGAGTTTTGTAGTGAATAGGTAGCAGGTTAAAATCCTAGATACATTTCAACAGCCCATGAAATATTGCAGCTGAAGAAGAATTGAAAGCCTTGAGAGAGAATTGGATGTGGGAAATTAACGCTCTTTCTAAGGGCAAGAAAGTGGTTGCCTGCAGGTGGATATTCACTCTCAAGTTTAATCCTAATGGAAGTGTCAACAAGTATAAAGGTAGATAGGTCGCAAAAGGGTATACCCAAACTTATAGGATTGATTATCAAGAAACCTTTGCACTAGTGGCAAAGTTTAACATTATCTAGGTACTCTTGTCCATAGCTACCAACCTCGATTGGTCCTTACATCAGTTAGATGTAAAGAATGCTTTCCTAAATAGAGACTTAGAGGAAAAAGTATACATGGAGGTTCCTGAGGGAGTATTAACTCCACCAAATTTAGTTTGTAAGCTCAAAAAGTCCCTATCACTGGTGGAAAATGGGCAATCGAAATCCCCATTTTTAAACCGGTCAATGCGGAGACGGTTTTACAAAAATGAGCGGTGGCATTTTTGTAAATAAAATGAAATATTCACACCGTATTTACTCATGAACGATGTGGAAATATTTAGTCCGATTTAGATGTTTACTTTCTACAGCGGATGTTATAGAGACCGATGTGGAAATATTTCGTCCGGTTTAGATTTTTACTTTCTACAGCGTATTTATATTGACCGAGGTGGAAATATATAGTCCGGTGTCTGTTTTATAAAAAAATTAAATGTTTACACCGGTTTTAAAATTAACCGATTTAAATATAAACACCCGGTGCAGCTTCATCGCCTCTTCAGTTTCCTGTCTATGCTTTCCCGCTCGCTTCTTTATTTGTTAGACCTTTCATTTCACTTCTTGGGTTCCCAACGTTTGTACTTTGTAGTCATTATGATAGAAGGCCAATTGCGCATTCTTCTATATTCTTATTGATCATGAACGTTAACCATATATATATGTATACCATTCTTCTGTTTTATTTTCTTTTCATCTATCTGACTCCTCCAATGGCCTCTTCCTCACGCACGCCTCCTTCTCCGCCCAACAAAAGAAACAGAGATGACTTTGAAGACAAACATCCTGATCCTCACCCTTCTGTTCCTTCTCCTCCTCCCCTGGTTGTGACTCTGATGGAGAGGCTTGAGGAACTCATACTGCGCTTCAATGGGCTGGAGGACTCTGTGGAAGAACTGAATCGCAAAGTTGACAGACTTTTGTCAACAATACCTGTCTAAAGCAAGACTTACTGGTCTCCACAAACCCATTGCCACACAGGGGGGTCAACGCGGAATGTCAGTGAGGAGTGTTGATCGTAATGAACTGCAGCAAGTACACTTACACATCTTGAATAACATTGATGAAGTTCAAGACTATATTGCTGTTCATAAAGATCTTGTCCGGAAAACAAATAATAGGATGACAGAGCAAAGGCTCATTAGAGAACACACCAAATCTTTTGCACATTGGTTCAAATTGGAGGTTGAAAATGAGGATTGTGTTTCTGATACAGTTAGATGGTTGGCATGTGGTCCTGAACATAATGTGATCTGTTGGAATTCATTTGATATCAATGGGTATTCCTTTTATACGAAGTCCCTAGATGATAGAAGTAGCGTGCAAAACAGTGGTGTTATGTTAGTGGCTGAAGCTATGCATTTCTCTAGTTCAAAAGATAACAATCCTAAATTAGCAGCCATCCCTTATTATGGCGTTGTTGAAGAGATTTGGGAGATGGACTACTCCAAATTCAAAGTTCCCGTGTTCAAATGCAAGTGGGCTAATGTAAACAACGGTGTTATGGTCGATCAGTTAGGATTTACACTGGTGGATTTGAATAATATAAGTTTTGGGGATGAGCCTTTCATTATGGCAGACCAAGCAAAGCAAGTGTTCTTTATCACTGATCCTCAGAATGAAAGATGGTCTGTCGCGCTCCAAGGGAAAAGTGTTGTTGACAATGATGATTCTTTTTATGAGATCCCTTCTTTTTCAGTAGGTTTACCACAATTAAATGAAGAAGAAGTGGATTCTGATTAATTTCTATGTGTTTCTTGTTTAGTCTAAATATGCAATTTTAAGTTTCTTGTAATGATTGCGTATATGATTTTGATGTAATAATAACAGAGACAGATTCTTGTTCTGATAAGAATGTTGTGACGCTAAGGATGGGATGATATTATAAGGTGGTGAAGTTTAAAAAAAAAACTACAACATTTAACACCGGTCTTAAGTGATATTCGGTGTAACAGGTCACGTCTAATAATAATTTATTGTTCGATTTTACACCGGGTTATACTTTATCCGGTGTTATAATTATCGATGTTTATTTTTGACACCGGTTTTTAAAATTAGACGGTGTAAAATGTTTCACTTTTACGTCGTTTATGTTTTGACCGGGTTAGAATTATTTACAACCGGTGTTAAATGTTTATATTCATTTTTTTAACCCGCCTCTTGGCGCGATGACCTTCAATCTTCTCCTTTCTCACATACTCTTTTTTATCGCCGCTCGTCGTGCTCTGTGGTTCTCGCGAGGCTTCTCCGTGCTCGGTCAGTCGTTCTTCTCTGTCACCTCTCTCGTTCTGCTATTCCGTAAGTGTACGTGTTCTCTGCATTTTTTTCCCTATGTACGTGCGATGCCGTTTTTATGTTCGTTTAATCTAGATTTTCTATTTTTCCTGATGAATACTGGCACATCTTTCCATTCATAACTGCTAAAGGAACAAGTTTTGTGTGTTCTGACGGGTTGAGGGAAAAAGGGTTAAGTCTGTTTTCAATGTTTTTGATGTTGTTATTGCGTACATAGGAATATGGAGGATAGAGTTACTCAGATTGAGGCTGGCGATGCTCCAAGCGCCACTAAGCAAAGGAAGGGCAGAAGTGCGACTCGTTTGAAAGACATTACGAAGGACAGGATAGAGGGGAAACTGCTTCCGATAGAGTTTGACAGAAACTGGAACCCAACTGGTGAACACAGGACAAAGTACGTAAGTTTTGTCAGCCTCCTAGCACGCAACAAGCCTAGCATCACCTATTTGACTTGGGATGCTGTGGATGATCGCGTGAAGAATCAAATTTGGGACACTATCCGGGTATAGGAACTATCTAATATTGCATGCAGAGCAATACCAAATACACAACTGTTTGTTGATTACTCTGCTTTCAATGGCAAACATTGCAGCTCACTTACGATGTGCCCAACAATGAGTTCTTGAAGAAGAAGACGTTGTCTTATTGCTGTGAGCGTTGGAGGGCATTCAAGACACAACTAGCTCGTCAGTATCTGCATGGACAGGACAGAAGTGGTCATCCTCAACCTTCTCCATGCAGCAAGTATCAATTCATTGACGAAGCTGCGTGGGAACAATTTGTTAGGAATCGGACCACGCCAGTAGCAATGGTGAGTGTATCCTTTTGTATGTGGTTGCAGAAAACGTATCAGAGTATCATATGTATTGATTTTAAATACTTCATGTCTTGTAGGAAAAAAGAGCAAAAGCGATTGAATACGCCCTCAAGAATGATTGCCCCCACACAATGTCTCGAGGGGGTTACGCGAAGGCAGAAAGAGAGTTGTTGGGGGCCAAGAGGAAGAGGTTAGAAGAAAGTGTTGGGTCGGATCCTAGTGTTCTTCTTGACCCCCCCTCTCCGATACGTCGCGAAGAAAAATGGTTGTACGCTCGCCAAAGAAAGAGCGGAGCTTTTACAAGCGACAATGCTAGCATGATTGCTGAAAAAATTGTAAGCACTACTTGCATTATTTTGTGATAGTAGACTATATATAATTATATCATTTTCCACCATAAGGGCAGAGGCTAAGGAAGAGGCTTGGATAGAGGCTAGGGCACAAGCAGAAGCTTCAATTGAGGCGCGATTACAAGAGGGGTTCGCAAAGATGAAGGAAGAAATGTTGTCCATGATGACATCAAGGCAGCAAGAGCCAACTGATCCCCTCCCGCCCTCAACTGCAGTCCGTCAAAGCACTAAGGGGAGTTGTTGCTTGCCGCTGTCAGAGGATGCAGAACATTGTGATCTATATGTTGAGGATCCTCTTAGACGCTTAGTGGCACGTGGCTCCATCCATAGCCTAGGGGCAACTACTGTTCACCACGTCCAAATTCAGGACGATCAATTAAGGGTGACAGTTGAAGCCGTGCTAATTGGAGATGCTCTTGTCCCAATTCCCACTGATGAGGTGAAGACAGTAAGCCAAGCAAAAGGGACTTTCATATTGTGGCCAAAGCATCTTGTTTCGGATCACGTCGCCTCATCCCCCGACCAACTTCCCACCCCTCCCGCTTTGAATGCCATGCAACGTGTGATCCTAATGGCATATGACAAAACGTTCCATGTGGACGCGTTGCCTATGGATTCAGTTGTGGGCGACATGGGGGCACCGGCCTTCCTGGATCATGCGGACGTCAAATCTCTGATCACTCCCAAGGAAGAACTGACCTCCGGCTGCATCCAAGTGTTTTTGATGTAAGTATAATTTAAATGTAAATATATGTAATAACAAAGTTCAAGTCTTACAACTAATGTCGTGCATGCATTGCCTGTAGGTACATGCAAGCTGAGTTGGTTTCCTCCAAGGGCAAACAAAAAAAGTTCGGATTCCTATGCCCAATTCAGATTTATGCTAAAGGGACCTCTCAATCTTCGAGACTTGCATACATTTCAGAGAGGCTCGGTGAAACCGATATTGATTGTTTCTTCGCACCATATATGCATGAGTAAGAATAATAATGTTTCATTTTATTTTATATATACTAGTTTTGTAGTTGCTTAATTATAATACTCATTTTCTTTTAACTAATCTCTACAGCAATCATTGGCAACTTGTCATCCTATGTAAGCATAGCTATAAAGTTTTCTTCTTATGCTCCCTCCATTACAAGCCCTCGGTGGATGTTAGGAAGATCATGAACACGTACGTGAGTTCTCTTCTATACACAATGATCTGTGTGATAAATGGGTTACTAACTTGTTAACTTTGGTCATAGGGCTATGAGGACATTCGCAGTTGCAAGGGGCCTTAAGCACGCTAATTTGGTGAGGGACCCTGAATGGATCACACCGATGGTAATAAAAGTATATATTAGGTGTTAGCTAGGTTCCCCGTTTTGATGATGAGAAATAATTTTTATCTTGTTAACATTACAGAGTCGAAGGCAACCCAGAGAAAGCAACTTGTGCTGCTTCTACATAGTCAGACACATGGTCAATATTATCTTGGCAAATAGGATTGACCTAACTGGGGAGGTAAAATTATATTTTGAATGATTTCATATTTCTTAATTGTCAATCTAATCTAAATTAGTAATGCCTTAATTTCTTTGATTTTGATTTCATATTTCAGATGTTTGAACAACCTGATCCATTTCCTGACCAAGATATTGAGGACCTGCGTAATCGGTGGGCAGAGTTTTTTGTTCAAATCCTTCCTTCTCAATAGTATTTGTCTTTCACTGAATACATTTTTCTGTTCAAATTGTAGCATTTTTGTATTGAGTTTTATTCAATGAATAATATAATGAGCAATTGAATTATATATGTCTCTGGCATCTTGAACTGATGATGATCGATGATTGAGTCATATATTACATTTGGGCAGTTTACTTCTGAAGCTTCAGGCCAACGAAATCTATCAAATATAAATTTAATAACATCTACATCGGAGGTACATACCCATCGGTGTAGTAAGAACATATATAAATTAAATTTAATAACATCTACACCGTCCCAATATTCAACCGGTGTTAAAAATTTAAAAATTTACACCGTCCCAATATTCAACCGGTGTTAAAAATTTAAAAATTTACACCGTCCCAATATTTAACTGGTGTTAACATTTGAAAAATCTACACCGTCCCAATATTCAACCGGTGCAGATGTTAAAAATAATACACCGGATGTAAATGTGAACCGATTTAAAATTTAGTCCGGTGTACAAAATTATACATTCTACACCGATTATAGGACCGGTGTAAAATGTCTGACTTTTTACACGGTCCGTTTCTACACCGGTTGTGTGTGCGATGTTGAATGCCATTTTCAACCGGTGTTGAAATGCTTTTTTTCAGCTGTGTATATACCCTTCAAACAATCCCCACGAGTATAATTTGATAGATTTGCTAAAGTTGCCAAAAGGTTTGGCAACATCCAAGAACAAGCTGATCACATACTTTTCATCAAACATGATAGAGGAAATGTAACTATTCTAATTGTGTATGTGGATGATATAGTCATGATTAGGAATAATGAAATGTCTATCTCTTAACTCAAAAAGGTCTTGGCTAGGGAATTCCAAGTGAAGGACCTAGGGGAAATGAAATACTTTCTTGGTATGGAGGTTGCTACATCCAAAAAGGGTATAAGTGTGTCTCAATGGAAATACACACTAAATTTACTTCATGAAATAAGGATGCTGCTAAGCTAGATGTGACTCCTATAGAAGAGTCATGCAATTTGGAAGTTAAACCAGGAGGGGCACTAGTTGACTCAAAAAGGTATAGAAAACTTGTGGGTAAGCTGATTTACTCAACTCATACTCGTCCTAACATTAGCCATTCAGTTGGGGTGGGGGGTAAGCCAATTTATGCATCGGCCTCAGGAAGAACATATGGAAGTAATGTACAGAATCTTGAGTTATCTTAAACTCAACCCTGAAAAGAGGAATTTTCTTTAGAAAGGGTAGTGTAAGAAATATAGAGATCTATACTGATGCGAATCATGGAAGATCTGTAGATAATAGAAAGTCAATTACTGGTTATTGCAGTTAAGTTTGGGGAAACCTTGTTATTTGGTGAAACAAGAAACAAAGTGTGGTTTTTAGAAGTAGTAGTGAAGCTAAACTAATGGTGGTACCTCTTAGAGTTTGTGAAGGAATGTGGTTGATCAGACTTCTGAAGGAGGTAAGAATTCCTTATGAAGGTCCATTAACCTTTGGTGTGACAATCAAGGGAGTATTGAAATGACCAAGAATCCAGTATATCATGACATAACAAGCACTTAGACATTGACTAACACTTAATTAAAAAAAGGTGGAAGGAGTCATTATTAGCAAGTCTGAAGGGCTTCAAAGTAAGTTGGAAATAGTTGATATCTAGTCTTCAGCTTGAGGGGAGTGCTAGAAAGTCCAAAATTTACTCCTGATTACTTTCCTAATTTTTATGATTTATATTATAACTTTATTAATTAGGATTGATTATGATTAATTCTCATTAAGGTCAGATAGTGTTTCTATATATTTTACAATTGATCAATATAATATTTATAATTTAAACTTTATTAATCAAAATATAATAATTCTATTGATAACTCATTTAAAAAAAATTATATTATATTTTATTTTTAAGAAAACTAATCCTCTTAATTTAAAAAAATAAAAATTAATATAAACTAAATTAAGAGGTTAGTTTTTCTTAAAACAAATAAAAAAAAAGTAAATTATTTCATATGAATTATTAGTCAACTATTATTAAAATATAATAAATTATTATATTTTGATTGGACAAAATTTAGATAACATGACACTTTTAGAGATATAGATATTTTTTTTAAATTAAATTAAAATATTAAAAAATGACACATGACAAAATAAAATAAGTGAAATTAGAAAATTTGATAATATATAAATAAATTTTCACTTTTAGTTATTTTTTTTTTTGATAATATATATCCAAATTTTCTCTTTTGGTCATTTTTTTTATTATTACGGGATGCATTAAAAAAGACATACAAATAGAGCTGTTAAAACTGGCTCAGCTTGTGGGTTGGGTCCATTTTACCTTAAGGGGTTGGGTTCGGTTGGTGGGCTGGCTCGTTTAAAAACAAACCAGCCCGCTAGCCCGCTTTTTTTTTTTAATTTTTAATATTATTATTTATTTTATTTAAATATTATTTTAAATACTCCTATTATCGAATACTAGTAAAGATAATTATTTATTTATTAATATATGTTTACATATTATAATTGTTTAATATTATATTAATATTTACTTATATTTAAGTTATAAAATTTAAAATTTTTTTATAAAAAATAAAATTTTTTAAGAGTATAATATTAACAATTTTTTAATTATATTAATATAATATTAAAAAAATTTTATTAATATTTTAAAAATTTAAAATATAATTTAAAAAAAAAAATGATAGACTGGCTGGTTAAACCGTTATTAAAAAAGGTGAGTCATACCAACCCCTTTTGTAGCCCGCGCCTGACGGGCTAGCCCGCTCGCGCATTCCCAGCTCATACAAAGTAGTGCGTTTTTTTTTAATCACTAGGTTCGACTCCTCGCCGTCGGCGTCGCCGAAAGGGACTGATTTGCAGGTCTCCCAGCTCACGCTGTCATCTTACCGCTTCGGCTTCTTCTTCACAGGTTGGGGCGTTAAGAATTCTCGAATTCCAACAGCTTTCTTGCTTTACCTTGTCGAAGAATTCCTTCTTTGGTATATTACAAAACTCCAAAACGCACGGCATCTTTTACTAAAGCCTCAAAACGCACATCAGAAAGCCGAAGGCATGGTGGTCGGTGGGCGGAGATCAGCGGAGCATAACAGCATAAAAGATGCAGAAATTGGGAAGAAGAGCTAGGGGCTCGGCGGCTTCAAACATGGAAGAATTAGAGATCGGTGAAGGAGAAGGAGAACTTAGGATGTGAGATTGGACTGTTGATGCAGCAGGATTAGAATTTACTGTGAGATTGGGAGCGGTGTTGAACTTCATAAATGAATTGATAGGGAGGTGACAAGCAAGAAAGGATCTAGGAGAAGTTTTGAATTGTCATTTTTCATTTTAACTTCGCATCACACGTCATTACAGGCTATTGCAACGGGAACTTGCTGTGCCCAGTCCCAGTTGTATAACCCTTATGATCTCTCTTATTGGTCAACGCTTCCCAGCTAGGATTTCACACCTTGCTTGCAGATTCCCATCATCGCTCGCTTCGATTGGAACATCATTCACTACTTCTCACGAATATGAAGAAAACTCATCCCCTTTCAACCCTTTTAAGCTCTTCAATGATCACAGAATGTCGAGACAGCCCAACATTAGAAACACAAAAATCTTACACGCCCATCTGCTCAAAATTGATGCATTGCAATCCAATGTATTTTTCACGAACTCTTTGCTCAGCTGGTATTGTAAATCTTCTGCCATGCTTGTTGCCCGCAAGCTGTTTGATTCAATTACTTTTCCAAATATTCAGTCTTGGAATATCATGCTATCAGGATACAACGGCAACTCAATGTTTGAGAAATCATGGGAAATATTTTGTCGGATACATTCATTTGGTGAGGAGCTAAATGAGTTTACTTATGGGAGTGTTCTCTCAGCCTGTGTTGCCTGGCAAGCTCCAGCATTAGGTAAGCAAGTTTATTCCCTTGCAATGAAAAACGGGTTTGTTTTTTATGGTTATGTTCGTACCGGGATGATAGATATGTTCTCCAAAAATTGCAGCTTTGAAGAGGCTCAAAGGGTCTTTTTTGATGTTTCTTGTGATAACGTTGTTTGTTGGAATGCTATAATTTCGGGGGCAGTTAGAAATGGAGAGTACTGGACTGCCTTGAATCTTTTTGGTCAAATGTGTCGTCAATCACTAAAACCAAATGGCTATACGTTTCCAAGTGTTTTAACAGCATGTTGTTCTCTTAGAGAGCTACAGATTGGAGAAATAATTCATGGGTGGGTAATAAAATGTGTTGCTACAGATATTTTTGTGGATACTGCTATAGTTGATTTATATGCCAAATGTGGACGTATGGATGAAGCTGGTAGGAAATTCTTGCAGATGCCAATCCATAATGTGGTCTCCTGGACTGCTATAATTTCTGGATTTGTGCAAGAGAATGATTCTATTTCTGCACTGAAGTTTTTCAAATATATGAGAGAAACAGGGGAGGAGATAAATACTTATACTGTTACTAGTGTACTTGCTGCATGTTCCAAGCCAGGGATGATTGAAGAGGCAAGCCAAATTCATTCCTTAATATTGAAATTACCTTTAATTTTGGAGGCAACTGTCCAAGCTACCTTGATCAATATGTATGCAAAAATAGGAGAAGTTGGACTTTCTGATTTAGCCTTCAGTGAGATAACATATGTCAAAGATGTGCGTGTATGGGCAGCAATGGTGTCTTCTTATGCTTACAATGAAAATTCTAGAAAGGCAGTTGAATTATTTCTGCTTATGTTACAAGAAGGTGTTAGACCAGATGAGTATTGTATGTCTATAGTGTTAAGTGTTATAAGCTGCTTATATATAGTGAGACAGATGCATAGTTACTCTTTGAAGTCTGGACTAATCACTAATGTTACAGTAGGCTCTTCGCTTTTCACCATGTACTCTAAATGTGGTTGTTTAGATGAATCTCATAGAGTTTTCGAGGAAGTTCCTAACAAAGACAATGTCGCATGGGCCTCAATGATTGCTGGTTTTGTTGAACATGGCTTTCCAGATCATGCTTTTCAGCTATTTAAAGAGATGCTATCTCAAGAAATTTTACCTGATTACTTGACCTTTACTGCAATTCTAACTGCATGTTCTGCTCTTAGTTTTCTAAAGACAGGTAAAGAAATACATGGTTATGCTTTTCATTTGGGAATGGGAGCAGACACAGTTATTGGTGGGGCACTCGTGTATATGTACTCAAAATGTGGAAGGTTGGAGCTAGCAAGGAGGGTGTTCAATATTCTACCTCAAAAGGATGCTGTTGTCTGCTCTTCCTTAGTCTCAGGATATGCCCACAATGGTTTAATTGAAGAGGCACTTCTGTTATTCCGTGATATGATATTGACCAATTTACCCATTGACGCCTTCACAATTTCATCCATCCTCAGGGCCATTGCACTGTCAAATAGATCATCAGTTGGGACTCAACTGCATGCCTACATTGAAAAATTGGGCTTACAAACAGATGTATCTGTTGGTAGTTCACTTGTGACCATGTACTCAAAATGTGGAAGTTTGGAGGATTGCTGCAGAGCATTTGACCATATTGAGAAGCCTGATTTGATAGGCTGGACAGCAATTATAGTGAGCTATGCTCAACATGGTAAAGGTTCTGAAGCCTTGGCTACCTATGAACTTATGAGAAGAGAAGGTATTCAACCTGATGAAGTAACTTTTGTGGCAGTGTTATTGGCTTGTAGTCATAGTGGGCTGTTTGAAGAAGCCTTCTTCTATCTTAATTCAATGGTCAAAGACTATAGAATTGAGCCTGGTCTTCGACACTATGCTTGTATTGTTGATCTGCTTGGTCGATCAGGTAGACTGAAAGAGGCAGAGAACTTCATTAACATTATGCCTATAAAGCCTGATGCTTTAATTTGGGGAACACTCATTGCAGCTTGTAAGGTCCATGGTGATTATGAGATTGGGAAGTTAGCGGCCCAAAAGGTAATGGACTTGGAGCAATGTGATGCTGGGGCTTATGTTTCCTTCTCAAACATTTGTGCGGATTTAGGACAGTGGGATGAAGTCCTTAGGATTCGAGAGTTGATGAAAGGATCTGGGACGAATAAAGAGCCTGGTTGGAGCTTTGTATGAGGAGCAACTATGGCAAGATGATTGAATCAGTCTTATTTAATGTCTCGGATGACTTGCATGAGCATACCATTGGGCTTGTTTGGGGCACATGAATAGTAAGGTAGGAAATGGGAATGGCAAAAAGAAAAAGTCCGGTGGACTTCATTCCCGTTTCCTTGGGAATGAGCATTCCCATCCTTATTTATATGATATAATCTCATTCCTGGGAATGAAATCTATTTTTGCCATAATTTTTTCATAAAAATTAAAAAAAAATTCAAAATGTAATCAAGCTTTCATCTCATCATCGTCATATACCAGTTAGGTGGGTTCTCTAATTAACGAATACAACTTTATAGTTTGGCTCTTTCTTCTATCTATTTATTTATCTACCCTTTTTATCTTCTTTAATTCTATTTCGTTTTATCAGTGCATATTATGCTTTCACATCAGCATTTATTTATCCATTTCATTTACAATACAGTTCAAAGTGGAAAGAAACATGAAGATTGTCATTTTACAACTCAGCAAGATATCAATAAAATGAAAACAGAATATGGAATCCTAGATGACCAAAGCCTACAGGAGGTATTTGTGTATGTTAATTCAAAATGCTATCCATAAAGCATCCTGAATATCATTGTTATAATAATTTTAGGATTTTTTAACATTTAAATTACCAAAACATCTTAGATAATGCAAAAAATGAACTGCAACGTTCAAGTTTTTGTATTAGATCGATTTCCTAGTACAGTATAAGTGCTCATGACATTTTTTTTTTTGGTTGGTTGCCCACCCGATTTACCAGAGCTTTGCCCCGACTACATCCGGATCCGACCCGCGTCGCGCACCTGGCTATGGTGGGTGAGTCTCCCAACGGGGATTTTCTGCATTCGCCAAGGCTCGAACTCGAGACCTCGCTTAAGCGATATCGAGCCGCTTACGACTCGGACCAACCCCCGTTGATCTCATGACATTTAATTGTAGACGAGCAAATTAGGAAAAGAAACTAATTGATGCCCTAGATATTATCAAACAGGACTTATATTTTATATCAGAAACAAGGCTAAAGAAAATGACATTATATTTTGGACTGGAGGGAACGCAAGGGGGAATGATAGCTAGGTTCCAACTTACAATGAAAGGTAAAGGTGACAACTAAAAAGGTAGCTGCATATGTAAGAATCAAATATAACAAATTGTGATAATCACAATATAAAAGTATGAGATGTACATATAATTTAGATGATCCTGATCCCTAATATCAATCTCTAGAAATGACCACTATACTTGTTTTCCAACATTGCGACTAGTATAGAGGGCAACCAAAGCCGCAGGGACATTCTCAAGGCCTTCAACTATATCTTCCACAAAAGCTATCTTCCCTTCTTTGATAAGAGGTAATATGAACTCTAAAAATTTAGGATAGAGGTTGTAATGATCACTAGCAGTAAATCCTTGCATACAATTTTCTTAAAAATGAGTTGTACAATATTTGTTATGCCTGATGAAGATTATATGGTGAGATCATTCCACATACACATATTTCCACATACACATATCTGGCAATGGATTCTCATATTTGTTAGTACCATGTCAAGTGTCTTACCCCCAACGTTGTCGAAGTAAATGTCAATACCTTATTGGAAGTACGTGATTCATAAATAGATACCTATTAGCTTTCAGGGTTAATTATCGTGAGTTTGGTGAAGTAATTAAAATCATTAGGTCTAAGATAGTACTGTTTGATACTGTGTATCTTTTTAGTGCCGCATCTAAGTCAGGCCTTCCTTGTAGTTAAAAGCTTATCAAATCCCAATTTATTCTTCAATAGATCCACCTAATTGTAAAATCAAGAAAATTCATGAGATAAGAGCACACAAACAACCGATGGATTTTGGTCATTTTAGTACAATGGCTTTGTGCGATCTATGTAGCTGACATCACCTAGTGGAAAAAAGCTTATTGTTATTATTGTCATACTCTTGTACAAGAATTTGATTATATTCTTGAGTTATAAACAAAAGGAAGCAACTACTTTCGGTGATGATGCATTGTCGTTCTAGTTAGATGCTTTAACTATGAAGGGATTTCAAATTGAAAGCTAAGGTTATCCAGAGGAATAAACATGCGTGTATGACACACAGATACAGGGTAGTGCTTTGCGATTTATTATTACTGTAATTTTTTTAAATCTATATGTTTATGATTATTATTTAGTGATCAATAAATGCTTTGTTTATATAAGAGATAAACATACTCAAGCTGAAAAAAATGTATAAGCTTTAGCTTTTTACAAATAAAACCCAATTGAAGAGGGGGGAAAATACACAGTTATAGACAAGAATTTAACTCATTAATTGAAAATAACTATAAATCAGTTAGCTTCCTCTTGAAAGCTGGCTTCTGCAATGGCCTAGACCCTTTGAGCCCCATGCAGCATTCTACGTGGCTTTCACTCTTGTAGTCTTGAATCCTTTGGGAGTTTAACCATTGAGAATTAATAAGTTTTAGTGGACCGATAATTACAAACTTGTATTCAAATGGTGGCCACAAAACAAGGAAGGGGAGGGGAGGGATTTTAATGGAGGGAAAGAGAAGAGAGGGAAGATGAAGGATTTTATTATTACCTTCTTTAAATTAATATTAAGAGAGGGGCGGGGAGGGGAGGGATTTTAATGTTACCTTGTTTGGTTCAAGAAGTAAGGGGAGGAAAAATATTTTTGTATAAACAAATTTACCTTTATATTATTTAAGTTGGTTGTTACCATAGAATATTTTTATAAAATATATTTATAAATAATATTTAACATATGAAATTAAAATTGTATAGCTAAACAAAATATTTTTGGTTCTACAAAAATAATGAATATAATTATAAACTTGATTATATGACATAACAAAATATCATAAGGAATGGTATACAATGTCATCAAATGCTATAACATGAGAGGAGGGGAAGAAAAATATTTTTATATGGACAACTTTACCCCTATTTTATTTAAGTCATTTTTAAATTTTTTTTAGAATATTTAATAAATTATATAAAATTATAATTTTATAATTATTAATATTGAATAAATATAAATATATTTATATCTGAAATAGAATAATAGAATAAATATAAATATATTTATATTTATATATATTAATTAGAAATATTATAATTATAATATATATAGAATAGTAAAAAAATATTTTTTTAAAAAAAGAGGTAGTGTTACGTTTTTGGAGGGGAGGGTTATCAGGGGAGGGGCATATTAGACTACACAAACTACAATATTAACCTTCCCCTCCAAATTCTCCCAATTTTAGAGGGGAGGTTTATAAGAGGAGGGGAGGGAAAATTTTAAAAAGCTTCCCTTCCCCTCCTAAAATTTTTATGTTGCCAAATAAGGGAAGGGGAGAAAAACCCCTCCCCTCCATTCCATTTCCCCCAAACCAAACCATGCGTTTAAGTTGTGACAATTTATCCCATACTTCAATCGGCTAGCAATCTACAATATGACAATGACTTCATTCCTCAACCAAATGCGGTCAAGCAATGATGAGTTTAACCAACTAGTAACTTGAATTAACTTGGTTGCTATGATTTACTCCCCTTTGGGAAACCAACAGTGAGAGAAATCAACCAAATAATCGAAGAATCATAACATACAAACTTCATAGTAGAATGTCATGACCCACACTTTGTGTTGAGCATGGAAAGTGTTGATGCTAAAAGTAAGGGATTTCCAGATCTATATTGATTGCTTAACATTCTAATATCTGATATGATTATAAACCCTTAAATTATGGGATCATTATTCTATTTTTAATACCCTGATAACATTATGAGATCATAGGAATTCTAGGAGGAAACATAGGGATCTTACTTCTGAATCTGTATCTATAAATATCATTCTCCATGATGAATAAATCAGAACATTCTGGCATCAAACTTTTCATGGTATCAGAGTAGAAATGATTCAGTTCGACTTTGGGCTGAATAATGCCGGTTAGGGCGGCTTGCATCCATCGGCACACAAAACCACAGTGCCACCTGTGTCAAATGCGAGCCTCCAAGTGCCACACGATGCCAGTTTGTCAAAGATCACCATTCACCGCTTGAATTGCCAAAATTATCTACAGTGGGCCTCGTGCATTAGCCTCTTTGTCACTAGAAAAGGGAAACTTAGATATTTGGATTGTACTACCATAAAACCACCAGTAACAAATCCAAGATACAACATGTGGTAGGCAAAAGACTCGATGATTCAATCATGGCTTGTGAATTCAATAACTATAGAGATCAGTGCAACCTTCATGCTATACAAATCCAGCCAAGCAATCTAGGAAGCAGGGCGAGATATGTTTGCAGCATTAAAAACTGTGTTGCAATCCTTGATATTGAAGCCAACTTGGAGAGAGTTCAACAAGGGAACTTCACTATCTTTGAATACTAGTCTAAACTTGTTCCTCTGTGGTAGCAGCTGGACGAGTATGACGCACCTGAGTGGTCATGCATTGCTGTACGAGAAACTCAAGGAAGAAAGAAGAATTAATGAATTCTTGCTGGCTCTGCAACTATCATTTGATGAAATTAGAAGAATGATTATGAAACGAGAGACTTGCCCTCTTTAAGAGAAGTATTCTTTATGGCTAAGCAGGAGGAAAGCAAACGGCATCTTCTAACCCTATAACAACAACTTGCTAATGAGACCAATCTAGAAGCCCTCGTCGTAAAAACCAATGGCTCTAAAGGCAAGTAAAGTGGAAAGTGGTGTGATCATTGTTAGAAACCAGGACATATCAAAGATGAATGCTAGAAGCTACATGGTAAACCACCTCATCTGAAGGGTAAAGGTCGAAATGAGGCGAATACTCATGTTGTTATCTCTGACTCAAATGCCGTACCTGATGAAAAATTGAGCAGAGAGGAACTCGAGATTCTCATAAAAATAATGCACAACATGAAGCAAAAAACCATATTATAGCCACGGGTAACATAGCATATATAGGTAATGCTATTTTACCACTTCAGACCGAGGTTCATAATGATCAAATGTGGATTGTTGATTCTAGAGCCATTGATCATATGTCTGGTAACTTTGATCTTCTTCAGAATGTTAAACCTTGTAATACTCTTATGCTCATAAAAGTAGCAAATGGGAAATATATTAAAGTTCAGGGAATAGGATAAGTTTACTTGTTTGGTACCGTTATGCTCACTAATGTCTTATATGCGTTTGATTTGAAGTGCAACTTGATTTTTGTTAGTAAAACTACTCTATCTAAGTGATGCCATATTGACTTCTTAGCTATTCTGTGTTTATTTCAGAACTTGGAGTTAGGGAGGATGGTTGGAACGGCTAAGCTACTAGAGGGGCTCTAGTGTGTGGACGAAAATTCTTTAGAACAGACCTTAAGACAAATGACCAGTTGTGCAACCGACACACATGTTTAGTTTTTAGATGCAGAAATTTTACTTTGGCACTATAGGTTAGGCCACCTAAATTTCAAATACATGTCCAGAATTTTCCCAAAGTCTATGAATAAAATTTCATCCTTTAACTTTTGTGAAATCTGCTAACTGTATAGACATACTAAACATAGCTACAAGCCCCATTTCCATGAATTCTCTCATCCCTTCTCTCTTGTACACAACGATATTTGGGGACCTGCCTGTGTATCAACCCTCTCACAAGCAAGATGGTTTGTCACAATCATTGATGACCACACACGATTCACTTGGGTTACCCTCATGAAAGAAAAATACGACTTCACACAAATCTTTATCAATTTTCACAAAATAATTCAAACGCAGTATGATACTTCTATAAAAACCCTTAGAAGCGATAATGGGAGGGAATATACAAATGTGTAGTTTCAAACCTACCTTCAACAAAATGGTATTATACACCAAACCAGCTGCATTAACACACCACAACAGAATAGCACTATAGAAAGGAAAACCGCCATCTCCTTGATGTTACCCGTGCCATCATGTTGACAAACAATGTTCCAAAATATTATTGGGGGGAAGCCATCCTCACCGCTGCTCATTTAATCAATAGGCTACCCTAAAAACCCTCACCTATTCTACCCCTTTTGACCTACTCTCAAAAACCTACCCGACTTCTTATCTCCTAAACCCCCTTCCTGAAAAGGTCTTTAGATGTATTGCTTATGTTCACAATGATAGTGGTGGAAAACTAGATTCTCGGGCCACAGAATGTATTTTCCTTGGCTATTCACCTACATAAAAGGGATATAGATTCTACTTTCCTACCCAAAAGAAATTCTACACCACCATGAATGTCACTTTTGCTGAACACCTATCCTTCTTTCCCAAAACACCCATTTAGGGGGAGAGCATGGAGGAATAGGAGTTTCTTAGTAATACACCAGCAGCACCCATGTCACCAATTACGTCACCAGCAACATGTCATCAATTACTCCTCAAACTGCCACCGTTCCAGTTCCTACTATTCCCACACTAGATAACCCACCGGATAACTTTGAACTTGGCCTTAACACTAGTCCCAATCTCATTGTGACAACACGACGGGATAACCTAGAGACAGATGCTGAGGCAGCAAACACAGAACCAGCAGAAGGCACAACGGCGGAGGAGGAAAATCTGGATCATGTAGAGCCCTCTAGTATTGAACTGTCCTAGGAGTTAATCTCAGTTCCTAGGTCTGGCAATCTTGGGTGGCTAATTGCCTTGAGAAAAGGGGTAAGATCATGTACTTGACATCCTATTAGTAACTTTGTCTCCTTTGATAGATTGTCAACATCCATGCGCAGTTTTGTTAGCAAATGAGAAATTGCCTACCACCTTTGGTTCAGCCATCAAAGACTCAAACTGGAAAGGGACTACTATAGAAGAATTGAAAGCACTCATTAAAAACCAAACTTGGAAACTCATGAAATTATCACCAAGAAAGAAGATTGTGGGGGTACAAATGGGTGTTCACTAAGAAGTATAATCTTGATGGCTCTACAAATAAATACAAGGCTCGGCTCATAGCAAATGGATACTCTCAAACTTATGGCATTGACTATTAAGAGACCTGTGCAACCGCGGCCAAATTAAACACTATTTGAATACTCTTGTCCCTAGCAGCTAATCTGGATTGGCCTCTACATCAACTAGATGTGAAAATGCCTTTCTCAATGGAGACATAGAGGAGGAGGTGTATATGGATATCCGAAAAGGACTTGTTGAATATAACTCTCTGGGGCTGGCATGTAGACTCTACAAGTCGTTATATGGACTAAAATAGTCCCCAAGAGCATGGTTTAAAAGATTTGTAAAGGTAGTGAAGAGAGTGGGTTTCACTCAGTGTCAAGCAGATCACACATTGTTTGTGAAACGCAATGAAAACAAGACAACCGTACTTATTGTGTATGTTGACGCTATCATCCTAACAGGGGACGGCATCGATGGAATAACGAGACTTCAGAAGTCACTAGAAAAGGAATTTGAAGTGAAAGACTTAGGAAGCCTCAGATACTTCTTAGGGATAAAAGTTGCAAGGTCTAGAAATGGAATTATTGTATCCCAGAGGAAGTACACTTTGGAATTATTGAAGGAAACAAGGATGTTGGGAGCGATGCTGGTAGACACACTAATGGAATCTGCTTGTAAACTAGACAATCAGAATGATGAAGAAGGAAGAGAAATGGCCAAAGTTGAGAAGAAGGAAACGAAATCAGTGCCTGGGGATGTAGATAGATATAAAAGACTTGTAGGAAAATTATTGTACTTGTCTCACACTCGTCTTGATATAAGCTACGCAGTTGGTATGGTGAGTCGGTTTACAAATAAACCAATGGTTCAACACATGGAAGAAGTCTATAGAATCCTCCACTATCTCAAGATGACACCAAGAAGGGGGATATATTTTGAAAAAGGAAAGTCATATGAATTGGTCGTGTACACAGATATAGATCATGCAGGTTTTCTGCCAGACAGAAGATCCACCTCCGGATACTGCTCCATGTTGTGGGGGAATATAGTGACATGGAGGAGCAAGAAGCAAACTGTTGTCTTGAGTAGCAGTGCAGAAGCTGAACTACGAGCAATAACTCATGGTGTATGTGAGGGATTAAGGATTGTCAGAATCCTAAAAAACTGGGCCTTGCATTAAACACTCTGATTCAACTTAGGAGTGATAGTATGTCAGCTATAGCTATGCTTGTAAATCCTATTCATCATGAAAGGACAAAAAATGTGGACATAAACAAACATTTCATCAAAGAAAAAGAGGAGGCAGGCATCCTTGAATTAATGCATGTTTCATCCATACATCAAGTAGGGGACCTCTCACTAAAGCTTTAACGAGACCACAGTTTGAAGAACTAGAAGCAAGTTGGGAATGAAGGACATCTATTCGCCAGCTTGAGGTAGAGTGTTGACGTTAAAAATAAGGGATTTCCAGTTCTGTATTGATTGCTTAATATTCTAATATCTGTTATGATTTCTTATCTGATTATAATTCCTTAAATCATGGGATCATTATTCTGTTTTTAATACCCTGAGATCATAGGAATTCTAGGAGGAAACGTAGGGATCCTACTTCTGAATCTGGATCTATAAATATCATTCTCCATGATGAATAAATCAGAACATTCTGGTATCAAACTCTTCAGAAAGGATATTAAGAAGGTTGATCTACATGTTCTGGGCTTATCTGGGCCTTTGGTGAGATCCTCAATGTTGTGCAAGCTCACATGAGTTTTAACATGGGGCAAATGCAGATGCAGAGTGGTGGTCCATTGGGATGTATTTGGTCTTATGTTGACGGAGATGTTCCAGTTGGATGGTCTCTGTTTCAAAGGACGTAGTAGAGAAATTTTTGGTTGTAGATATTTCAGTTGCCAGAAAAGTAGTCTGATAAACATATTAGCAGGCATTTTTTAGATGTAATCTTCTACTAGTCTTCTTTCTGTTGTTGATTATGATATTTGAACCTCTTTCTGAATTGAATGTATATATGATTGTTTTTGTTTCATCTTCAGTTTTTTTATTATTATTTTTACACCTGGTAGAAATATCAAGCTCATCTTAGTGAAAAGGCATTATTAATGTTGCATTCAAGTGCTTGTGCATCTTATGATTTTACCTCTTGGGCCTGAAGGCCCATTTTTTGTAACCGAAGGAGGTCATACTGACATGTCTTGAATTAAATGGAAAGTCCCTCTCTTGTTTGTTCTATTAAGAGATGAGAAATGAAAGTGCTTTGGCGGTTTGTGGTCATCCTTATGCTATTCATCCCTGCCCATTTGTTTTAGACATAGGCAGAAGAGCATGGTGTTAGCCTAACCCCTTGAATCCCTGTTATTCCAGTTGAGGAAGGAGGTCTTGTGGATAGTAAATCTTGAATTCTAGTAACAATGAACACCTCTTCCTGTGCAGTCACAAAACTTGAACTGCACCTAAGTTCACTACTTGTTGTCCTTCCTACTCTTAGCTACTTGTGGAAAACCCTTATCCGGGACATTTCTTGGCATGGATGTAGATTTTACTTCAATTTTAATTGTCATACAACTGTCTAGGACTTTGGCTTGTAAAGCAACACCTTCAGTTTGAATGCTAGCACATATAACAAGTAAATATTAACTACTTATGAGTCTGATATTCCTTGGCCTCAAGACAAAAGCAGTCACCATTTGTCAAATGGAGTGTTGCCTGCTTTAAATACCCAACATCATTAACAAGATACTTATCTAGTGTCTTGGGTAAGGTGAACAACATCACTAGCTTCCATTTCATTGATTGAACCAAACATGGTTAACATTACTTTCAGTTGGCCTGAACTTGCCTGCAGCAGTAAATAACTCACCCAATATATATGTACAGTGTCTTGCTGACCGAGCATAGGTTATTGGCTCAAGTTTGACTTAGATTTTGGTTTTTAAAAATTGGGAATTGTGGGCTTCAAAGTGCTTTATTGTTGCCTCACTCTGTCATGTTCATGTCCAATATTAACGTATTTCTGTAAGAAATAAAGGAAAGGATTATGTCAGGTAGATGCTGTGTAAGCTCTAATTTTCATTTCTGCTAACTTGGTTGACAGAATTGATGATTTAGGTTAGATGTGACAATTTCTGAAATAGGGGACAAATTAGGAAGAAAATAACTTAAGACCAAATCAACGTAACAAACAAACATGGCACAAAAATACTTATTAAACCAAAATCAAAAAAAAAAAAAGGTATTACACCAAGCACTGATAACATTGTTAAAATTGACCCAGAAAAAAAGGATAACATTGTTAAAAGAGCTTATCTAAATAATTGGGCCAAACCAAGATTCTGTTGATGCACTTTCTGATACTCATCTTGCTTGAAACACAAACTCCGTACTTTCTATATTATTCTTGTACTTCCATGTGTTTTACCTTTTGCAGTTACTCGCAATGAAGCAAAAAGTGAAAGGTTTGACATGTTTATGCACCTAGACATCAATTCCGAAATATATCCTGTACAAGTAGGTCAAAAGTTTGCTCTTTTACTGGTTCCAATATTTAACCCAGATGGAACACCAGACATTGGCTATCATCTTCAGGCATTTTATCTCATATTTTACAGTCACTCCATTTTACCATTGAAAACTATTTTCTACGTAGTTATTGATATTTTTTGCAGACTTTAAAAGAAGTTTTGATGCCCGTAGAGTAGGAAAATTGGAGAGAAAATGTGTTTTATTTCACAAGACACCCCAATACAGTCACTAATCCTCTATTTATACTAGTAATCTTTTGTAATTAACTGATAATCCTCTAACTAACTCTATTTCACAAGACACGGGCCTTTGTTGGTGTTAGTTATTATGTATTTTCCTTATTTGTAAGGAACATTTCTATATTTCTGACATGGCTACTCACCCCCTATTTTTTACTTTTGATTTTTTTTTTAAATTTTAACAAAAGCGGTTGACTTGTTTGTGGTCAAAAGCTAATTACAAAATTTGTGTTAGGGCTAGGATATATTACATGCATCGATCTTGATGAACACCAAGCAATAGTGCTATTTCTTAATTTTACTTTACTTTGAGCTCATGGGGAATGAGAATTTCAGGCTATTAGATTAAGACCTTTTAAGAGTTATAAAATGTGTGGCTTTCTTCTCCTGAGTTGAATATGCTGGTATATGTTCTACAGGCCCACTTGTAAAAGTAATTCCCTCAAATGTGAAGTAGCTTGAAGTCTCTTTTATTATACTCATTTTAAGTCAAGTCAACATTGACTTCCGCTGAGGTAAGAAAAGTGCAATAGGAGTGTTCTTGAAAATTAACATCTAACCTTTATTATTTCAAGATGGCCTGCAATCTGTTCCATTAAGGAAGCTCAGATCTTTAGTATGCAGCCCCCTAATGATTTTGATAATTTAATATAGCAACACATGGTCAATATTCCTCAAACCATGGCTCGAATTTACTAGGCTGTTATTAAGCTGATGACATCTGATATGTGAGGATTCAAAAGAATATTGGATCATATAATACATTTCTCATGGGATCAAGAATGTGTTCTTTATTTTTCTCTCCCTTTGTAAGTTGTAGATATTTTTTCTGTTGCTTGGCAAATCTCTAATGCTGAATTTACCTGACAAAGTTTTCTACCACTTTTCAGGGCACTCGACAAAAATCACTGGCTGACAATTTTGAATATGTTATGTATGGGAAGCTTTATAGAATTTCAGAAGGTTCAGGACGGGACAAAGCGTATGTAGTCTTAATTTCTGAATGTTGATTTATTGTCAGTTCTGGGTGTCAGATTTTGAAAAATGGAATTGCTGTGAGGTCTATTATGCTGATTTAGCAATTTAGAGGCTTGATACCTTATGTCAAATTGCCTATATGATATCTATTTTTATAACTATATATTTAATAAATTATAAGAAGTCAAATGGTTTCGGAATAGTGCCAATTTGGCCTCCTTCAGGCTCAATCCATTTGTCTTTTCTTATTTAACCCTTTTATTTTAATATTTTTATATAGCTAGAAAGTTCCCTTGGTGTTATAAGATTTTAAAATTATATACGCAGCCCAAGATTTAAAAAGTAGTAGGAGTTAGTGCTGTTCTTAGGTGTGATACTGGCTCCCACAAGATTTTATAGGTATAAACATGTAGATATAGATTATATCTCTAACTTTTTATGTCATTAATTATTTTATTGTTTTCCTTTCCAAAATTTTCAATTTTCAATTTCTTCTTTGCTTCAAATAAGTCACATTTTATTTCTAAGTAAGAGATTTAATTACTAAAATATTTTAAACTGAATAAGCTTGTTTTTAATTCCTATGCTGGAATTTGTTATTGTTAACTCCTCAATTGTCATTAGGACTTTAGGTAATTAAGTATTTTGCTTGGGACTTATTGTAATTCCCCCAAAATTCTACTTCCTTGGATCGTTGTGCTTTGATCCTGCATTAGGATGGTTCATTTTCACGTCATATGTTGTATGAACATTGAACAGTCGTGTGTTTAATGATGAATATGATCGTTTAATTATTTAAAGGTGAAAGTGTACCTCGGGCTATATAAATTAACTTGGTTTTTTAATTGGGTTGCAGGGAGATAAATATATTTTTTAGTGGGCTTCTAATGATGCTGGTGGGTGACCCTTCTCATTGTAGCAAGTTTGAGATTCATCAGAGACTATCTTCTAATTAAGAAAGTATGAAAATGTTGTAATGTCCTAAGAGGAGACTCTGACTTCTTACTTGCATGGAGAAACTTGTGGCCATCGTAATCTTGATGATGGCCTTGACATTGTTATGCAATAAAGCGGGGCCCCAATATCTGGAGACGTTATGCTTGTGAATTGATTCAAACTAATTTAATTGGCTTGGCACTGATTGCGTGGTAAGGTCACATTTTGACTGAGTTGATAGATTTCCAAGGTCATTTCATGAAGAACTTAATTCCAACCAAACTTAGATCAATTGGCTGTAGGTTGTTCTAATTTAACCAATGGTTGTCTTTAAGTTTTAGGTATGCAGTCGTGATAATTATTCGGAGGTAGTGAGGTTTCTCCTATTATGGGTATACAATTCCTTGTTGAACTAGTTGATTGTTAATAGCACTTAAATCCAAAATGTACTTAATTCTAGAATAATTTTTAAGGACTTTATAGAAATTAAGCCATTTCAAGGGACTATTTTAGAATTATCATATTTTAGTAGTTCTTAAATATCTTTCTCCCATATACATTAGATGGAAGACCACCTAGTTATTGATAGAAACATACCTTCTCTTAACTAGCCACACAACTTAGCAAATTGGCCAACTATATGACCAATTGCACCTGATGCTGCTCAGACGAATATACGGTCTCCTTTCTTTGCACATCCCACTTCAAACAATTCAACATAAGCCACCATACCCTGCATACATGTGTTTAAAAGAGAAAACAAAATCATCATCATCATCATTCTCTTACAACTAAAGTAAACTAAAATTGTTACAATTGGTGGGGTCAAATAGAAGGGATGGCACACGATTTTTCTCAAGTAAAGGAACTGAAAACTAAACTGAATATTAAATCAGTTAAGGTAGTGCACTTCAAGGATAAGTGGTCTAATAGTAGTTAAATTGGGATTAATTTAATCATGATTAAAATAATATAATTTAATTATACATAATCTAACAGAATAGAGTTACCAAAGTATAAATATGTTGAACTGCTATCTTTTCTTTTTAGAGAATTATTATGAGGTATCAAGAAAATGATTTAATTACTAAAAAATCTCGAATAGTATAAATTTGTTGTCAATTCTTATACTAAAATTTTTGAGTTGTTAAGTCCCTTATTTGGGACCTTAGTAATTCCTCCTTTCTATTTTTCCTTTTAAACTCAAAACAATGTCATTTCAGGCTCAACAAGAGGAGGAAAAAGAATCTAATGTGGCCAATTCATTCAAAACTTTTGATTTGACTAACTAAGGGACTAGTTCACTAGTCTGACTAGCTGAGTCGGGTTGGGTTTTAATATCATGATATTCCTTAAACAAGGTTGATAGTTTAAGCCTTGCTGATTAAAAAAAATTACATTGGGAGAACTACTTCTAATTAGGTTCAATAATATTTGAATCCAACCCAATAATATCATATCTAAATAAATATAATATATATATAAATTCAAATTGTTGAATAATTACATTTACATGCCAAGGATTCCAGCGTAGTAGGAAAGTGGGATGTCATCACTGATGTGATCAATTTTGAAGAGGAATTGACCTGGAGAGACCAGACTATACTCTTCCCACATAAGATTGCCCCAAACAAAATCTCGTTTTTTAAAGTCAGCATGCTCATATTCAACAACTTTAGCCACTCCATAGCCATATATTGGCCACAATTGTTAAAAATAACTGTTGATAGTTGCACACAGATAGAGAATTAGAGCAATTTTCAAAATTAAAATACACTTTTATTTCTTTAATTTTATTTGATTTTAATTTAATCTCATAATTTTATCTTATCCTTTAGTTTTTTTGTCTCTTGAGTTAAAGGACTAAATTAGAACCTAATGAAATTTAGAGACAAAAATTACAATTAAAAATAGAGTTAAGGGATCAAATTGACGTCAAATAGAGTTAGCATAGAATACTAAACGAAAATTAAGATGAAATTGAAGATCCACTAAAAATTAAATGAAAAGTTTAAGAATTAAACAAAAACTCAAATAAGGAACAACCCAAATAACTTTTTTACACACACGTCCATCTCTGGCATATTATTGGTAGTATAGTTGACGTTGAATTTAAGGGATCTATTGCTAGATAGATTCCTTTTGTAGCCAATCCTCTTAATAGTACGGTAGTAGTATTTAAATGGGCAAATATCATGGTAGGAGTAGGGTCGGTCAAATCGTCTATAGGCACATATTGAATAGAAGTTATGTACCTTCACTAGAAGAAAATATTTTTGGGAGAAAGAGTACAAGGACTTTCAAAATATTTATGTGTCATTGACAAGTTTAAACGTGCACTTGTATATGAATGACAAGAACAACTAAGTAAATAATAACTTTCGCTTAATAAATGATAACAACATTTAGCTAGTGACAAGTTATTTATGTGCTTGTGCCTTGACAAGTTTAAGTAGGACCTACATCTGAATGACAAATAATTAAGTGAATAACAACTTTCGTATAACAAATGACAATAGCAGCTTTGCTAGTTTCAAGTTTTTTGTGAGAAAGTTGTCACTGGCTGAGCTATGCTTGTCATTTGTTATGTAAAAGTTAGTATTTGCTTAGTTCTTCTTGCCATTATATATATATTTTTAAACTTGATATAGTTATCTTATACTACATCTGAAACATAGGAGTTAGAAAAAAATATTTACTTTAGTAATAAACACACGACTTTAATTTACTTTGTCCATGAAATTTATAATCTTTTCCTCAAACTATCTTTCTTGCTTACACAAAGTAAAGGAGATTTTTATCAAGGAGTAGTAGTAATGCACATGGTTAAAATGGTTATTCTAAGAAAACCAACACATAGTTGTTATAAATAACTAATTTAATTAATTTTTTTAATATACACAAATCAATTATTTAGCTCTTATATTATACATAAGAGAGAGAATAATATTTTGTACTATATTTCTATAAAACTTTAGCAGCCCAGTGGTTATGTATCCCTCTGGGAACCAAAAGGTGGTGGGATTTGTGAGAAGAAAGCAACCAAATTTGAGGATCATCAAAATTTATACCCATTGTTTACTCAAACTATTATATTTATAATATTATACTCCCTGCGATCTTAAATTTTAGAGCTAAATGAAGAGTCTAATTTAGTTCTAAATATAAAAATCCAATCCACTTTAATTATCTCCCAAAATTATAATTTTTCTCCTAAAATATCTCTATATGATTGCACATATTGAGGTGGTTTCTATCAAGAGTAATTCAAATGCACATGATTAAAGTGGACGTTTTAGAAAAAACTAACACATAATTATTATAAATAATTTAACTACTTTTCTTAATCTTTCAAAATTAGCTAAGTAGATCTTATTTTAAAAATCAGAGGTAGTAGTTTATTTATTCCTATGATTAAAAAAATTGTTAAAAGAACAGGAGGTAATAGTTTATTTGTGAATGTTTTAATGCTCTAAAATATAAGTTACCATTTGGGTTATCAAATGTCTCTGTTTTTTTTTAAACATGCCCCTCTTTAATCACACAATGAGATAAATTTGGGGTTAACAAGGAGGAAGGTCAACATTATTGAAGGTAAATATATTTTTTTGCCAACTAATTGAAGGTAAATACAGTAAAAAAATGCTTGTTACAAATTTAATGAGTGTAACTAACTTTAATAAATTTTATTGGTATGTGTAAAGTTAGATGGGTGCCTTATATATATAAAGAAAAATAAAGAGGGGAAGATGTAGTTTTTGGAATCTGTGTGATGAAGATCTAAGCCATGTTTTGAATTTTGAAGGAATGTTTGTATGCTTATCTTAAAAGTTGTTTTTTTGTATAAACATATGTATTCTTTTATTTGAGGTAAATCTCCTCGAGGTATTGTCGCAGGTACTAAATGCTATAGGTACCTCTCCTGGCAGGGATTCAAATTTTGATTTATTACATTGTAAGGGATTAGTTTCTTCCATTACTAAACCCAACCCTCGTTGGTTATACTATTTGTCTTAAAAGTTAATTCCTAATTATAGGCTAGAATTTGAATGGGCTAACCTATTTGGACTAACTTGATTTCAAGATGAGCTTATTTATATCAGTCCAAATAAACCTAAATATGGAAGAAAGTTCTAATACAACTAGCTTGAACCTGATCCTATTTGCTTCTTAATGGCAATTGTGCTCTCAGGGAAAACTCAAACTCTAGTGCCCCCATCTCAGGAGAAAGATGATCAACTGATGAGAAGCTCTAAGAAGATTAAGCATTCGAATAAGGGTCGTGGGGAAAATGTACTGCATGACACTGACCTAAGCTGGTAGGGAAAAGAATTGGATGAAACACTGGACCTTCCTTTGGCGAGAAACTTAAAGGAATAAATGACAATGGTAATCATATTGATGATGATTCAGAAGATGATGATATCTCGGTATCAGATGATACTATATTTGAGGACTTTGGCAATGCTTCAAATCAAGAAAGGAAGGAGCCACTTTTCAAAATAGTAGAACCCTAAAAGGAACTTTTTGACGATTACTTTTCAAGGGAAATTGAAAAAACAATTATATCATGCATGTCGTAAGGTAGTCATAGTGAAGTTACTGGGTAGAAACATTGGTTACAAAGCTTTGCATACAAGGTTGCAGGCGTTGTGGGCAAAGAGATATGTGATTTCTCTCATTAATGTAGGCAATGGTTTCTATGTGGTAAAGCTTACAAATAAAGAGGACTATCTTAATGCACTAATGGGGGACCATGGATGTTATATGATCATTATCTTACGATAAGGCCTTGGGAACCCATATTTAATCCTCAGAAGGCTACTATCGATAAGGTTACTATTTGGGTAAGATTACCTAAGGTTTCTTTGGAGTATTATGATGAGAAAGCTCTAACAATAATTGGAAATAGAATAGAAGCAATTAAGGTAGATATGAATACTTCATGTCAGTTGAGAGGGCATTATGCATGCATATATGTGTTAATAGATCTTGGAAAGCAGCTTATGTCTGGGTTTTCTTTAGATGGGGAGGAAACTTACTTGGAGTAGAAGGGCTTTATATGTTGTGTACTCACTATGGAATCTATGGACATAGATTTGAGGCATGTTCAAGCAAGAGAAAACTAACTGGGGAACAAGAGGATCATGGTATGGTGCATAAGAATGATAGGGGTGTACTGTGATTAATGACAATGTTTCTATGGATGTGTAAGGATAATGGCAGGTGGTGTAAATGTCTCGTCGATAACAGAGAATGAAGGAAAGCAATGGTGAGCCACAGCAGCGAAAAAATATAGGGTCTGGGTTTGACGTGCTAGCTACAATGGTAGAGAAGACGAGGTATGAAGGTAATGGTGACAGGGAATGGAAGGCAATTGGAAAAGACGGTGCACCGCAGCCATTAATGAATGAACAGGATGGGATTGTACATGCAGCAAGAGGAAGGAGAAATGTGATCAATGTCAGGATTTTGGAGTCTCATTCTAAAATGGAAGGTGCACGGAGAAAAGAGTATGAGTTCAGTTCGCAGATAGAGGGGGAAACATGGAGGAATGAGAAGAGGTCAAGGAAAATGATGAGGAGAGAGGTGAAAAAGGGGGAGATACCAAGGCTAATGTTAGAGGACCTTAATGAGGAGAGAGATTGTGGTGGGGTGGGAGCTGATATTAGGGTAATAGGCTCAGGAGGAAACGACTATGGGTTGGATGGGCTGATGGATCATGACCAGGACAATAGTGTGATGGACTTAGGAAGGAACGACTTTAGGCATATTGAACCTATTCAACAGGATATATTTATAGACAGGCGGGTGGAGGAAGTAGAACATGAAGATCTGGGAAATAGGCCTTAAAAGGATCTGGGAATTGGGCCTCCAGCTTTGGATTAGATGAGTGACTGTAATGAGGGTGGAGGCAACGAATACACTGTGTTTCCAGAGACTTAGTTCGCTGTTGATATTTAAGTAGGCCTATGGTCTGACAAATGAATGTCTTTAAAGATAATATTCTTTATTGGAATACAATAGGGGCTTGTAATGATAGTCTCCTCAATAATTTAAAAGAAGTATGCAATGGGCCTAGACCCAATTAATTATATTAGCTGAGACAAGGTGTGAGAGAGTAAGTTGGTTTCAATCTCTCCTTAGGATGGGTTTTGATTTTATAAAAGTTATTCCTAATGAAGTAAGATAAGGAGGTTTGGTTGCAACTTGGAGAAGTAATTATATAAGGGTGGATGTGCTTGAGGAGGATAGGCAATACTTTCATATGGAGTATTCGTTGCCGGGGAAGTTATTGTTCAAGCTTACGACAGTCTATGCTATTCCACATCCAGGCTATTGGAAGATACTATGGGATAAGATACTTATGCTTTCATCTTCTATCTCAATGTCGTGGGTAGTGCTTAGGGATTTTAATGATATTCTTTTTTGTTCAGAAAGAAGTAGGGGTGTAATATCCAACCATAATAGAATTCATTGGTTTTAGGCGAGAGTGGATGCTTGTGGGCTGGCAGATATGGGATTCAAAGGACCCAAATTCACCTAGAAATGTCTGAAAAATGCTGGGTTTGCATGCTTGTTTGAGAGGTTGGATAAAGCTTTAGTGAATTCTCAAATGCTATCTTAGTTACCATAATGTTACCTTAAAGTACTCCCATGTACTCAATACTCTGATCATAATTCTATTTATCTTCAATTTCATGGGGAGGATAGAGTGGCGGAGAGGTTAAACCATTTTGTTTTGAGGCGATGTGGTTAACCCATAGAAAATTTAGAGATTTTCTTGGTAATAAATAAGATAAGAGCATAAATTTAAACAAGTCTTTACAAAATTTACAATCTAATCTTCTTGTGTGGAATAGAGAAGTTTTTGGGTTAGTTGAGAAAAGGAAGAAAATAATCATGGCCAGATTAGGTGGCATATCCATATTCCATGTTCTTGTATAATATGGAAAAGGAACTAGATAATGAATTAGAAGGAATTTTGAGAGTAGAAGAAATTAAATGGTTTCAGAAAGCTAGAACTACCTGGGTGACAAAGGGTGATAGGAATACAAGATATTACCATCTTAAAATAAATTTGAGAAGAAGAAGAAATAGAATGTTGACTTTAAGAGATGATAATGGGACATGAATAGAGGATGATATATTATTAAAGAATTTTGTTGTTAATTACTTCAAGAATCTGTATGATGAGGAGGATTTGTCCTCTTGTTTGTTGAACACTGATAGTTCATTTGCAAGGTTAGAGAGTTCTATGCTTTCCCATTTAGATAATGTGCCTTCTGTGGAGGAAATTAAAAGTGCTCTATTCTCAATGGGGCCTTATAAAGCACTAGGGTTGATGGGTTTTGCCCTATTTTTTATCAGTCCTACTGAAATGTGGTGGGGGATGCTTTATGTTCCTTTGTCAAGGATGGTTTTTAGAATAAAATATCATTAAAATAAGCCAACAAGACCCTTATCTCTTTGATTCCTAAGAGGGACTCTCTTGAGTTAGTTTATCACTTCTAATCTATTTCATTATGTATTGTTCACTATAAGTACAAAACCAAAGTAATCACTGCTAGACTGAGAAAAATTATGGATAAAATCGTATATTATTTCCAGGTCAATTTTATTAAGGGTAGATATATACAAGATAATATAATTGTGGGTTAAAAAATTATGCATCAGATGTAGAAACATAGAGGAAGATGAAATTGACGTCAAATAGAGTTAGCATAGAATACTAAACGAAAATTAAGATGAAATTGAAGAACCACTAAAAATTAAATGAAAAGTTTAAGAATTAAACAAAAACTCAAATAAGGAACAACCCAAATAACTTTTTTACAGACACGTCCATCTCTGGCACATTATTGGTAGTATAGTTGATGTTGAATCTAAAGGATATACTATTGGATAGATTCCTTTTGTAGCTAATCCTCTTGATAGTATGGTAGTAGCATCTAAATAGGCAAATATCATGGTAGGAGTAGGGTCGGTCAAATCGTCTGTAGGTACATAAATTGCTTGAATAGAAGTTATAGACCCTCACTAGAAGAAAATATTTTTGGGAGAAAGAGTACAAGGACTTTTAAAATATTTATGTATCATTGACACAAATAAGTTTTATTTGAGGTTAGGTTCTAATTGGATTTTATTTCCCTCATAATGACTTGTATGACGTCAGTATCTTATAATGTGTTGTGGAATGGTACCAAGACTGACTATTTCATACAGAAGAGGGGACTAAGACAGGGAGATCCAATATCAACTCTTCTATTTATTTTATGTGTGGACAAATTGTCTCATTTGATTAGTGATTCGGTGTGGTACTTGAAAACCTATTAAGGTGACCACAGGTGGGCCTGTTATTTCTCATCTTATGTTTGCCAATGATTTACTCCTTTTTAGGGAGGCAACCAAAGAATAAGCTGTTTGAATGATGGAATGCTTGAACAAGTTTTGTATGGCTTCTGGGGAACGAATTAGCAAGAATAAATCTTTAATATTTTTCTCTCCAAGGGTGAAACCAGTTTCTCGTAGGGAGATTACTTGTATTACTGGGACGGAGGTGTCCACGGATATAGGTAAATATATAGGGTTTCCAATTTCTAGGAGGAAGAGACCAACAGAGACTTTTCAATACATTATTGATAAAGTTAAGTCCAAGCTTGCAGCATGGAAGGAGAATACCTTATCCATAATAGGTAGAATTACACTTGCTAAATCAATATTGAGTTCTATTCCTTTGTACTCAATGCAAGTGGCAAAGATCCAATAGTTAGTCTGTAAAGAGATAGAACGTTTGTAAAGAAACTTCATCTGGAGAAAGAGTCAAAATGCTCATGCTTTTCATCTAATTGGGTGGAATAAGGTGGTTTAGCCAAAACTAAATAGAGGACTTGGTTTTAAACGGTTGGTTTCTCTTAACAGGGCTTTTGGAGCAAAAATTGCATGGAATCTAATTTTTGATTAAGAAGGTTTATGGGTTGAAAAGTCTTATGCTAGAAATACATGTTAAGAAATAAAGAGAATTTGTTAGAATCGAAAAAAGGGGACTCCGTTCTTTGGACATTTGTATTTAGGCAGCCAAAAATCATTGACAAATAATTAAATAGACAATTTGAGATGGGAGTATGACACAATTTTTTGAATATTTATGGTTATTTCCTAATATGAAGATTAGAGAGGTTTGTCTTAGATCTCTAATAAATGAAGAGGAATTAACTACAGTAGCAGATTGGGTTGTGGATGGTTCATGGGATTTTCAAAGATTGGCTAGCATTGTTCCAAGTAATGTTTTTTAAAGGCTCATCACAGTGATTCCACCAAGAGTTGATGCAGGTCCTAATTTTATGTCTTGGAATACTACTCCGAATAGGACTTTTACATTAAGGAGTGCATATTTCCTATTAGAGGAAAACAACTCAATGAATCTTATTTCAATATATAAAGGCATTTGGAAATGGCAAGGTGCAGAGTGAATTAGAGTTTTTATGTAGATACCTATCAACAATAGGCTGTCGACTAATGTTTAGAGAAGCAAATGGCCTTCAACTTTTGCTGCATGCCCGAGTTGTAACTTGGGAAGTGAGGTTACATTACATAATTTAAGAGATTGTATTTATGCTAGTCATATTTGGCTTAAACTACTATTACCAAGGTATCATTCCATTTTTGTTTTGTTGCTCCTCTCACTGATTGGCTTGCTTTAAATCTGAAGAGATAATTGGGCAATATGGGGAACGATTGGAAGCTAATTTGGGGAGTAGCTATTTGGTACAAGGGTGGAAGAAGTATATACAGATATATGATAGTACTAATATACAATATTTGTCATTGATAGAGAATATGAATTGGCAAGCTCCCCTTCTGGGTTGGGTCAAGATTAGTGTAGATGTGGCCATGACTTTGTTCAATAATAAAGCTGGATGTGGTGGGGTATTAAGAGACTATAATGGTAAGTGGATTTATGGGTTCACCTATTTTATTAGAGTTTGCAGTGCAGTTGAATCCGATGAGTGGGCTATTTTTAAGGGACTCTAAAGCGAATTTGATAGAGGATATAAGAAGGTTATTCTTGAATTATATGCCAAATATATCATTGATATGTTGGGGGAAAATAATGTTAGGCAAAGATGTAGTTTGTTAATTGTGCAGATGGAAGACTTCATATGCAAATGGTAGGAACTAAAATTGCAGTTTATACCAAGAGAAGCCAATCGGGTTACAGATACGCTTATGAAGGAATGCCTTTCCAAATTTGCTACTTTTGGAACGTGTCCAACACAGGTGAGCCAATTAGTGAATTTAGAGTATATAAGATTAAATACCTCAGTAGTTTAGCTTTCTATTACTTTTGGGCTTTAGCCCACTCTAGTATAAAACAAAACTAGCTTGAACCTAATAATGTCTTGGTCAGGCTACCAGGCAAGCTTGATAGCCCAAACTATTTCTTTTATTTATTTAAATTTTTCCCCAAAATGTTTAAAAAAATTCTGGTACCAACCAAAATCTGAGTGGCCATAGGGACATAGAAGAAGCTAAATTAATTCTTCTGAGCCTAAACGAGAAACAGTTCTCACAACACAAGTATCTCACAATAATATAAATCTGAGTTGTCCAACTTTTTATGGGTTTTGTATCCGTCACATGTGCGATTAAACTTGATGTAAAAAACTTCACCGCATTTTTTATCTTGATCTTTTGGAGATATTTCTTCCATTCTTACTGACAAAAGAGTGACGGACAAAACTTATGTATAATTCATTGTCATTATGTAACAATCAAAGTTTTACAAATAAAAAAGTTTTCATCAAAAGCAAGCAAACTTACAACCCAAAAAAAATGTAAGTGAACTCTATTTCTACTCCTGTTTTAGGCTTCCCACAAAGCATCTCTTTACAATGAAACTCATCATGCTAATGACTATAAAATCAGTTGTTGGATTAAAGGCGTGTTTGGGCCATTAACTGACTTCTCAACTGAAATAAATTACTTTTTGGCTAATATGAATATATTATTTACCTTTTTTATAACCTGACTTTTAGATTCAAATGGAATTTTAAAATGAAGTTACTTTTTGTAGTTTCTGACTTCTTCATATTGACTATTTTTTTCCCTATTTAGAATTTTTATCCATATAAATTTTGTCCAACTAATACTTTTTTATTTATCCATATAAATTTGTGTCCAACTAATACTTTTATAAAAGTCAATTCAAACATAAATCATAGTACACTATCTAACTTCTACAAAAGTCAAATTAAAAAAATCTATTTTTTCACCACTAATTCAAACACCCCCTAAGTCGTGTGAACTCTTAAAATAATCATTTTTATAGTTTTGATATAAAACTCCTCTCATATAACTTCATACAGCTCAAAAGTATTTTTTTTTCTCTAAAATTAATCCAAATGGGCAAGAAGTCAAAAGCTTTGTCTTGTTGGAATCGCATGTTGTGGGTATACCACGTCACTGTGTGCCTGATTCCCCCATACAATGAAACCGTGACTCATATTAAGAACCTCCAATTGCTTCAACTGCTTCACCAAGTAGAGCAAATCATTTTTGTTCAGCCTTACTGATTGAAGGCTCAATAACTTAAGCTTTGAAACTTGCTTTGCCAGTGTTCTCGTAATCTTTCAGGTCAAATGGCAAGTGAGCTTTAGTTCTTAGAAGTTGTAGCAGTATTTGCCTTTGGCTTCCAGAAAGTCAAGAGCTATAAAGTTTCTAGTAGTTGTTAACGACTGTAGCCCTTCCCATTGCTCCATTCCTTCATTGATTCCCTTTTGACAGATCTGGGAACCACGCAGATAAAACTAGCCATTTTAGATTACGACTCCTACCAAGAACAAGACAAGTTTCAGAAGATGTGTTTGCTATATACTACAGAAAGTTTATTTATGCTGAGTGACATAAGGGTTATTTACATGGTTTCAAATGATCAGGAATCATAACATTTTTAATTTCACCACCTAAACTCAAACATATATAAAAGTTAGATCATAATGAGTCTACTTTTGCCCTAAATATATGACCTCAATATTTGTCTCTCATAATTATAATTCTCCTTCCAAATATTCCTATATGATTACACATATTAAAGAGTTTATATTAAGAGTATAGTTCAAATGCATATGATTAAAGGGAAAAGCCAACACACAATCATTACAAATAACTAATTTAATTAATTTCTTTAATCTATCTAAATTAGTTAAGTAAATCTTATATTAAGATTCAGAGATAATCATTACAAATAACTAATTTAACTATTTACTTGTTTTTGTGACAAGTTGTGTGCAATTTTTAATCATTTTTTGTGTTTTTCACACGAAAAAATTCCTGAAAAATCATGAAAATTATATTAAATCGATATAATAATTTTATGCCTACCGTTAAGCTGCGTTAAGCTATGGCAAGCCATAGGACAAGATTAAAAGATTGCAAAAGTGCAAACCATTGTCCTGTTACCCCATAATAGGAAGTGAGGTAGACCCCAAACTCCAATTAATAATAAAAAACTTTAAAATTTATTGCAAGTTAAATATGTAAAACTTATTAAAATTAATAACCAAACCTCAAAAGCCTTCAACCACATTGAAGAGATCGAGGCTAAAGAAATTGATCAACCCTTTTCACAAGTGATGTGATAAGGACATGGTTAGAAGAGATATAAGACAATTTTTTTAAAGATCAACCATTGGGAGGTATGCTACAAACACATCTAAATGAGTGGATGTTAACTTCAACACCAACATAGTAGTAAGACTACAAGAAAGGCTGAACGCAAGATAAGATGCCACATAGGCAAGTAAGGCCATAAGGGCCATAAGTGACACCAAACCCAAAGCATAAAATAGTAATAATAAGACTTTGTCTTGAATGTTCTCTTTGATTGAATTTTGTGATTTAATTCTTTTTTTGACATTCAATTATGTGAATACTCTGTCTCTAAACATTCATGCAATTATCTTTCCATAAACATCGAGTTATTGTTTTTCGATTGTTTAATTGCTTTATTTGAGTGGGAGCTTCTGGAACATGTTATCAAGAAATCCAAAAAGGGAAGTGTTTAAGTAAAATTAAGATTAGGAGGGTGATGAGCTAACTAGCATGAGTGGGATTAGAGCCAACCTAGTTGACTCCCTAACATGAAACTAGTGAGCTTATTATCTAATTAATCTTCATCTTATTTGAACAAGTATAAATTGTATACCAAATGCATAATCGTTTATATGATTGAGTAATGACAACAAGTCCATTTAGTTGAGCTTACTAAACGGGAAAAGGTCAATGGAGGTAACAACATCCTGCCAACTACTCTTCAGTACTTGAAGGCAGAAGTTCTCCAAAGGTATAGGAAGCTCATGGCTACCTGAAAAAGGAAACAATAATATTACTCTGATCATCACACTTAGTGCAAGTTCTAATATTCATTATTTGAGCAAAACAACATAGGTTAAGAAGTGATGAATTTGATGAAACTCGTGTCACAAATAACTTAGACAAGTTTTGACACTCATGAGCTAAAATCTAACACATCAATTAGGAAACACATGAGGTAAATATCAAATAAAACTAGGGAAATAAGCCAGACAGGCCATGCTCTTTCCAATAAACAATAAGTGCATATTGTTACAAGGTTTCTCCTAGTGAGTGGGAGCACAAGAAAGTAAAACCTTACTTCACAATAAGAAATATTATCACCCTTGGTGATATAGTTCACCACATTAAGCTTGCTATTCAAAGGCTGGAGAATTCAAAGTCTATTAGCCATGCATGCTTAACTGTAAAGGCAAAGGATTCGTCCTCCAAAACTTGAGTTTAATAAAGGAAATGGGCCAATAAAGATACTAGACATAGTGAAGGTCAAGTACAACTCTTTCTAAAAGAAAAAAACATATTAACTATGAACAATGAAATGAACTGGAACTCCTCGTATTTCACATGTGCAACTAGCACTACGTTCATAGTTGAAACTAATCTTTTAGCGAATTATAGACTTAGGTATAACAGACCATATAAGTAGGGCTTTTATTGATTCTCATCGGTTGCCATCAAGAAGCAGGTGACTCTTGATTAAGACTAGCACAAGAGTTGAAGTCAAAGGGATTGGAACATTCATGTTAACTCTACAAAGAGAACCACCATAATACTAAACAATCTACTTTATGTTCTATACAACCGACTGAATCTTGCTTCTGTTACCTCTTTAGTTTAGAATCGATAAGTTATGGGACTAACTTTCTAAAATTTTCTTTAGATGGTTGTTCTTATCTTGGAAATGATTATTCTACTTCTTGTCACACTATATCATGCTAAATTGGGGACACATTGATCAAAATATAATGATCAAACTAGCAAAAGAAAATTTGCCAAATGACGTCCTTGTGTGAAAATGGTCTAGTTGACAAGACATCAAGAAGACCTTTTGAAAAAGCAATCAAATGCGAATATCCTCTATAATTGGTACACTTTTGATGTTTGTATTCCTATGAATGTAAGGCAAATACTAGTTTAATTAAGTTTTAGACTCTCTATGAACAAAAGGATTGATAGATAACTATTAGTCTAAGGCACATGTTTAGATCTATGATGGCACAAGTAGAACTACCAATCTTGTATTGGAGGAATGAACTACTAATAGTTTCCCTTATAATTAACCAAGTTTCCTACTAATCAGTCACTTGAGCTATGGACTAGTTATAATAAAACTTAATTAACTGTCTTAATACCATAAGGATCAGTAGCCTATATCCATGATTCTTCCTATAGTATGGGAAATTAAGGTTAGAAGATAAGTAGTGCATCTTCATCAAATACTCCAAAGGGGTATGTCTTCATTAGTGAAAATGATGACAACTCAGTGACTAAGAAACTCAAAAGACAAAACATTCTTTGGAACCAAATTTCTAGCAAGGAGAGCATTAATCATACCAAATGTCTTTATAAGAATAATGGTAAAGAGGAACCGACAAGTATTCCTTAGTCCAATGATCTGAGTGGGAGGTTTGAGCTATTTTCACAACAAGAAGACACAAGAGGCAAGAGGTAAAAGCTAAAACATTACAAGGAGATACAAGGAGTTACAATCATAATAAGAATATGCGAGAAGATCTCAACCCAAAATAGGAAGAAAGTCTTGTGCAATAAACCCCACTACAGAGGAGAAAATAGGGCAAAGCCCTTAAGAGAAGTGTGTAAGTGGCTCTAAGAGGACATGCTAAAGAAAAATGGCAAAGGGCTATACAAGAGGAAATTGATTCCAAACAAGTGTGAGAATCAATTGTTTTATCACATAGCCACAAGACAATTGAGAACAAGTGTGTTATCAAATAAAAGGTGAATGTATTGATTGACAAACTTGAGATACACTTAATAACTAAAGGGTACACACAACAAAAAAGTGTAATGATGCCTTCAGCCGTTGTGTGTTTTAACTTCATAAAGCTAATTTTTTGCTATGTTGCCGAGTTTAGGCTTGGAATTACATTGAGTTGATGTAAATACCACTTCTCTAAATAAGAAATTAGATGATGTACTCTATATGAAGCAACTTATGTCCACTTGTGGGATGAAACAATCATCCATGCATTGGTACCTAAGGTTTCATAGATGATCAAAGATGACCACAACACATATATCAAGCGACTAGGAGATAATTTAGAGTTATTATCCCTTTATTTCAATAACATAGTAATAGTAGAGACAAGTTTAAATAAAGTTAAGACAATCAAGGATTGATTATCCTTAAACTTGGAGACAAAAAGAACATGGACGAAGCAGAATATATCTTAGAGACAAGATAAGTAAAGATCATATAAGGAAACTACTATCTTTGTCACATAAGACTTGCACAAGTAGAACCCCAAGCGTCTCAATATCTCATGTTGTAAATCCATGAACACTACTTAGAGTTAAAGGACACAACCTAAATGAGGTTATGCATCCTCCAAAAGAATCTAATATTTAACACAAGAAAGAATCTCATACTTAAGTGCATTGGTAACTCAAAGTATATAGTACTATGCATGAGACTAAATACATGTTATGTGATAAGACTTGTGATTCATTTTAGTCCAACCAAAAAATTAACACTAGAAAGCAGAGAAAAGGATTACGAGATACTTGAGAAGGTGTTTCTATTGAATGATAGAGCTGGGGAAGCTAGAAACAGACAAGCGTGCCTTTGTTTACTTGGAATTAGAACAGAGAAAGTGTTCTACCACCATTCAAAGAGTCATATGACTTGAGAGATTCCTAGAGTGACTAGGAATGAATGGTGAATAAGAGGGTCCTATTATGATGAACCGTGATAGCCAAGCATGGCTTATGTTAAGAACTCTCACTATCACAAACAGGACTAAATACATAGGCATAGATTATCTCTACGTGAGAGATATGATTGCTAAGAAGCAAATAATAGTTCATACCTCTTTATCCATAAAGAATTAGTAGATCCCCTTTACAAAAACCCATAGTTAAAGACTTATTAGTGAGACGAGCAAAGACTTTAGGCCTATGCAAAACATAATGTCTTGAACTCCTTTTATTCAAGAATAAAATAAATTCATTCCCACTATGTATGTCATGGGTAAATACATACATATGTGTACATGGTGTACAATAGCTAACATATCGTATAGGTAATGGTAGCTCACTCACACGAGCAACCATCTTCCAATGACCATGTGGGACATAGTAGCAAGTGGTCACTACGAGACGGTCGAGAAGAACCACTGCATCAATGTCACCTCAGTGAAATTGAGATAAGATTTGCATCAGGCACTGAATCGAATTATGGATGTATGCGATTCATGAAGCTTGTAGTCAAACAAGAACTCTTCACTTATGAAACGTCTAAAGATTTGTGTTAGAAGAAGTTTTGGTTCAAATACTTAGCGTATTTGGGAACTAAAGTCTGTACTGTGTCGTCAAAACCAAAAACAAAAGGCATATATTGGATATCATAGCATGCAATTCATACTGCATATGCTCATAAAACTGTAACAAGAGAAATGGTTGGAAGATCCCTATTCCATCATAGTTTGAGTCCTAGGAAGGAAAACCAAACCCTCCACGATACCCTTAAGAGAACTCAGCCTAGTGTTAGCCACTCTAGCTTGATTCCAATTGGTCATGAGTGATTCATCCCATCAGGGTTAACGCTGGGAAAGCGATCGAGTCAAGGATGACTGACACTTAGTCAGGAGGAAGATTTACTCTAAAGTATACAACTATGCGGTGTTTATATCATGTCCCTTACAGGTCGTTCAAACGACTGGTAAGTATGGGCACCATGCGAAATAGAAGGTTATCTGAGTAGCAGAGATGAAATTGTCTCTTTTACTTGAGAGGGATTAGATAAGCCATGAGTAAGGTGTTTGGGTGAGTCTAGGGCATTTGAGACTACATATATTCTTATGCAAGTACATCAAGGATGCCCTTGTATACTGGTCCCGTCTTAGGGACTACTAGTACATAAGCATCAAAATTGAAGACGTTAAAGCCCACGTAATCATGACAGACATTAAGTATGAAGCAAGAGAAATAAGTTAAATCGCATGATGGTAGACATATTAAGTGCGAGTGGGAGATTTTGGACTTAGGTCCAGATCCGCCTTGATTAGCTGGACTATTTGATTCAGCAAACTGAGTCAAATATAATAACTAATAGGATATTGAGAATATGCAAGAATATTTAATTAGGATATTTCCTTGATTAAATATAATATAATTTAAATAGAAAATTTAATTTATATATAATAATCTATATTAATAATATGAGATTATATCCTGTATATAATATATTATACTTAGTAATTCAAATAGAATATTTGATTCTGTCAGCTAAAATTCTAAGGAGATTGTATAAGTTATTGGGATATTTTGTATCCTCAAAATATCACTCGCCACTACTATAAATAGAGGCCCTCAACCATAGTTGAAACTCACCCCAGCCATTGAGTTATCATGCTTTCTCTTCTCTTCTCTTTTGTGTAGTACACTGCTATGCAATCACAACTTATATTCTAGTAATCTAAGTTTGTGAGTATCAATGGTTCGACTTATAGAGCTTTAGAGATTTGGCTTAGATCTGACCCAGTATGTATCCCGATTCATACCCATTTATTTTCTAATAGTGACAACTAACAATGTAGCTGCATATGTAAGAATCAAATATCACAAATTGTGATCATCACAATGTAAAAGTATAAGATGTACATATAATGCAGATGATCCTAATCCTTAGTCTCAATCTCTAGTAATAACCACTACTTGTTTTCCAGCTTTGCGACTAGTATAGAGGCTAACCAAAGTAACAGCGCCATTCTTAGGGCCTTCAACTATATCTTCCACATAAGCTATCTTCCCTTCTTTGATAAGAGGTAATATGAACTATAAAAATCGAGGATAGAGGTTATAATGATCACTTGTAGTAAATCCTTATATACGACCTCTCTTAAAAATAAGTTGTACAAGATTTGTTATGCCATGGGGTTGATCAAGATTAAATTGTGAGATCATTCCACATACCCATATCCGGCCATGGATTCTCATATTTCTTAGTACTGTGTCAAGTGTCTTACCCCCAACGTTGTCGAAGTAAATGTCAATACTTCTTGGAAGTACGTGATTCATAAATAGATATCTATTAGCTTTCAGGGTTAATTATCGAAAGTTTGGGGAAGTAATTAAAATCATTAGGTGTAAGATAGTACTGTTTGATACTACCAACCATTTTAACGTTGCATCTTAGTCAGGCTCTTCCTTGTAGTTAAAAGCCTAATCAAATCCCATTTTTTTCTTCAATAGATCCACCTAGAGACAAGAGCACATAAACAACACAGCTGAATTTTGGTTATTTTAGTATAAAAACGTTATATGGTCTATGCAGTTGACTTCGACTAATAGAAATGAATGGAAGAAGGTTTATTATTGTTGTTGTAATACTCTTTTACAAGAGTATTCTGGAGTTGTAAACAAAAGGAAGCAACTACTTTCAGTGATGATGCATTGTCGTTCTAGTTAGATGCTTTCACTATGAAGGGATTTCAAATTGAAAGCTAAAGTTATCCAGAGGAATAAACATGCGTGCGTGTATTACACACACACAGGGTAGTGCTTTGAGATTTATTATTAGTATAATTTTTTTTTGTGACCATTTCTAGATTTTGTACGTGTCATTTTTGCTGTATCCTTCCATTCGGATATCGGATGTCCCCGGCTACTGTAATTTTTTAAAATCTAAATGTTTATGATTATTATAATTGCTTTGGCCAACGAATTGATTATTAAAAATCGCCGCCTATATAAATACAATTTATATTTTATAAGCAAAAACGGCGTAATTTCGCTCCTCTATATGCCTGTTTGAAAAAGATTTTTAAAAAAATTTATCTAAAATACGGGTTTATGGATAGTTTTTAAATTTTTTTTAAGAATAACTTACAAAAAAAATTAAATTTTAATAAATGAGTGTTTAGATAGTTATTAGTAGAAGGGGTTTTATGATTGTTAAATTATCAAAAAAGTTACAATCTAAAATAATAATTATGTAAAATAAAATATATAATTTTTATTTTATGGGTAATTTTAAAAGGTAAATAAGAAGAAATAATGAATAATAAATTATTAAATAAATAATTTTATTTATGAATTATTTTATTATATATATTTTTATTAAATATATATATAAGTAATAGAGAATAACGAAAATTTGAGAAATAATGAAGGGCAAATTGAAATAGAGTAAAGAGGGGAAGGAAGCTGGAAAGAGAAGAGCAAATAGATCATGGGGAAGAGGAGCAGGTGAGAGGGCAAGTAAAGTTGGTACTTGGTAGAGTAATGAATGCGGGGAAGGACCGAAGATTTCTTTGGGTAGTGTTGAGAGAAAATATTAGGGTAAATTAATATTTTTATTCTTAAATTTTTTTTTATTTTAAAAAATTAATCTTATCAATTTATTTAAAATTATAATTTTAGTTAGAAATATTTATAAATAAATATAATTATTTATTTTATTTTTTTTTAAATTAAAATATAAGCTATCATCACTTTTAAAATCACCGTTTTAAATATTTTCAAACAGGATTTCTGATTGCAGCTAGAGCTGAGAATGCAGGCTGGCCTGCCAAAAATGGGTCAGCCCGCTCCCAACCCGCTAGAAGACAGGGTAAGCTGTGCAGCCTACCCTAAAATGGGCTGGCAAAACGCCAGCCCGAGCCCGTCTCCCTTAGTGGCGGGCTGGACCCACTTTTTTTTTTAATTTTAAAAAAATTATTTTTAACATTTTTAAAATACTAATAAAAAAAATTTAACGTTATATTAGCATAATCAAAAAATTGCTGCAATGTTATACTCTTAAAAATTTCTATTTTTTATAAAAAAATCTCAAATTTTATAATTATAAATCTAAATAAATATTAACATAATATTAATCAATTATAATATGTAAATATATATTAATAAATAAATAATTATCTTTATTAATATTCGATAATAAGAATATTCGAAATAATATTTAAATAAAATAAATAATAATATTAAAATTTAAAAAAAAAATAAAGTGCCGCCGGCCCGCCAATTTAGCGGGCTGATAGGAGGCGACCAGGCTGACATTTTACTAACCCAAACCCGAAGGTAAAACGGGCCTAACTCAGCCCTAATTGCAGCTCACCCTGTGACCTGCTCGACTCCGCCGGTCCGCACCCGCCTTAGTTTCTTGGCTGAGCGTAGCTTCCCTTCAACGCCCCCCTTCCGAGTTCCAGCCTCTTTTATTCGACTACTAGCCGTCGGCGTCGCGGGAAAGGGACTGATTTGCAGGTCTCACATCTCACGCTGTCGTCTTACCGCTTCGGCTTCTTCTTCGCAGGTTAGGGCGTTAAAAATTCTCAAATTCCTACCACTTTCTTGCTTTAGCTTTTCTAAGAATTCCTGCCGTGGCCATATAAACAAATTGTTTTCTGGCTTGGTCATTATACAACTGCTTTTACATACTACTTCCCTCGGCCCAATGCCCTAAAACTCAGCTGACCAGTACTCAATCTCCCCCACCCCCGGGATTTCAACCATCCCCATCAATGGAGGCCCCTAGAGAATCCAAAGAATGTATTGGTGGATCACTAATTCTTGATTTCTGTCTAATAGCTTTGTCAATAAAGTTTTTACTAGCCATATTATTTCTCTTATGAGGCAAGAAGCTAGTGTTATCCTAATATAATTGATCATCTTTATAGTGATTCTGAATCTCTTAACTCCACGATTGAAGAACCAAAGCTACCCAGATGAAGGCCTGAACGCTCTTATGTGATCTGTAAACAAAATGAAGACTATTCCTTTTGAATTATTGGGTTAGGCATATCCACTTATCTATAAGTGGGAAGTTTAAGCAACATTGCATAAATATATACATACATGTGAGTTATGATTGTGCTAGTAGAGTTTTGAGGTATTAAATGGGCAAGTGGGCTAATTGAATGATATATTTCCATAGGCTCTTGCTTCTCCCTCTAATTATATAATTCTATATATATATCATATATGTTTTTATATATATGAATACCATGCTACTTTACAATTTTTAATCTATGTTGGTGCTTTTTAAGAAAGGTTTCTCAACATCTTTTTTCTTGCCACATCGGCATATAATTTTCCATTTCTTCTTGTCAATATTTTCTTTGGAAAGATCTAGATGTTATTGATTTAAACTCCATATTTTCTATCATTTATTTTTTTTAACAACACCAGGGCTTTTTTAATCTTCCCTAGTATTTTTTTAGTTTCTAACCTTATTTATTTAATCTCTTTCTTGTTAAACAGTTGCACTTGGTTGAGGAACAAATTTGCTGCTAAGATGGTTGAGGTTCTCTTTGATGATATATTTAGGGTGGAGCAATTGAATCCTCCAGAAGGCAAAAAATCATTTGATAGAGGTATTTCTTTTATGGGTTCCCATTATTTTTCTGCTTAAGTATATTTACTTTTCTACATAATATTTATTTTTCTATGTGTTTGCACAATGTAACTTATGCTCATTTATTCAGCATTCCTTTTCATTCCTAGATTATTTTCCTCTTATAAAAATTGAAATGGAAAGGCAATCCTATTTGATTCCATTCTAAACATAGTTATGTGCTTCGTGATTCCATTCCATGCCCTTAAGACCCATTTTCATTCCTATAAAAGTCTTTTTTTATGCTAAACAGGCCCTCAACATTTTAGAAATAAATGCTAGAAGCAATTACTTGCGCCACATCTTGGGGATAGGATTAATTTTTTTATACTCTTTTTGCTTATGGTTTCTTTAGGGAGGGTGTTACTTGGGGATTTTCAAAGGGATTGGAAGACAGAGGCTGGGTTGTTTTCTTTTGGGGAGGATCTCTTGTCCTCTGTCTTCATGCTTTTCTATATTATTTAGTGATCAATAAATGCTTTGTTAATCTAAGGGAAGAACATACTCAAGCTGAAAAAATGTATAAGCTTTAGCTTACAAATAAAACCCAATTGAAGAAGCAAAAAAAAAACACGGTTAAAGACAAGAATTTAACTCATTCATTGAAAATAACTATAAATCAGTTGGCTTCCTCTTGAAAGCTGGCTTCTGCAATGGCCTACATCCTTTAGGAACCATGCAGCATTCTAGGTGGCGTCCACTCTTGTAGTCTTGAATCCCTTGGGAGTTAAACCATTGAGAATTAGTAACTTTTAGTGGACGAATAATTACAAACTTGTATTCAAATGGTGGCCACAAAACTCTTAAGTTGTGACAATATATCCCATACTGCAATCGGCTAGCAATTTGCAATATGACAATGACTTCATACCTCAACCAAATGCGGTCAAGCAATGGCGAGTTTAACCAACTAATAACTTGAATTAACTTGGTTTCTATGATTTACTCCCCTATGGGAAACCAACAGTGAGAGAAATCAACCAGATAATTGAAGAATCAGAACAAAAAAACTTCATAGTAGAATGTCATGACCCACACTTTGTTTAGCATGGAAAGGATATTAAGAAGGTTGATCTACATGTTCTGGGCTTCTCTGGGCCTCTGGTGAGATCATCAATGTTGTGCATGCTCACATGAGTTTTAACATGGGGTAAATGCAGATGCAGAGTGGTGGTCCATTGGGATGTATTTGGTCTTGTGTTGACAGGGTTGTTCCAGTTGGGAAGAAATTAACTTAAGACCAAATCAACGTAACAAACAAACATGGCACAAAAATACTACAACAACAACAACAACAACAAAGCCTTTTCCCATTAAATGGGGTCGGCTACATGGATCATACGACGCCATTGTGCTCTGTCAAAAACTAAATCCTTGGATAGGTTATTGACCAGGAGATCCCGCTCAATGACCTCGTTGAGCGTTCTCTTTGGCCTTCCTCTACTCCTTTTAACCGGACTCCATACTATTTGATCCACCTTCCTTACCGGCGCATCCCTTGGCCTTCTTTGTACGTGTCCAAACCACCTAAGACGGTTCTCCACTATTTTCTCCGCAATAGGTGCCACTCCAACTCTTCCCCGTATTTGTTCATTACGAATCTTATCTTTTCTTGTATGCCCACACATCCATCTCAACATCCTCATTTCGGCTACCCCAACTTTATGCTCTTGTTGTCCTTTTAAAGCCAACAAGAGCATAAAGTTGTATGCCCACACATCCATCTCAACATCCTCATTTCTTGTATGCCCACACATCCATCTCAACATCCTCATGGCACAAAAATACTAATTGAACCAAAATTAAAAAAAAAAAAAGAAGGTATTATACCAAGCACTGATAACATTGTTAAAATTGGCCCAGGAAAAAAAGGATAACATTCTTAAAAGAGCTTGTCTAAATAATTGGGCCAAACCAAGATTCTGTTGATGCACTTTCTGATACTCATCTTACTTGAAACACAAACTCAGTACTTTCTATGTTATTCTTATACTTCCATGCGTTTTACCTTTTGCAGTTACACGCATTGAAGCAAAAAGTGAAAGGTTTGACATGTTTATGCACCTAGACATCAATTCCGAAATATATCCTTTACAAGTAGGTCAAAAGTTTGCTCTTTTACTGGTTCCAACACTTAATCCAGATGGAACACCAGACACTGGCTATTATCTTCAGGTATTTATCTCATATTTTACAGTCACACCATTTTACCATTGAAAACTATTTTACACGTAGTTATTGATATTTTGTGCAGACTTTAACAGGTTTGGTACACGTAGAGTAGGAAAAGTAGGGAGAAAATGTATTTTATTTCACATGACACCCCAATACAGGCACTAATCCTCTATTTATACTAGTAATCTTCTCTAACTAACTGATAATCCTCTAACTATAATAACCACATAACAATGTTCGGTGTCTTTGTGGTTTTAGTTATTTTGTATTTTCCTTATTAGTTTTTAATTATATGGTAAAAGATTGGTTTATGCATGATCATAAAGGTAGATTCTGCGTGTATTGTTGGCAAGGAACATTTCTATATTTCTGACATGACGACTATCCCCGTTTTTAATTTTTTATTTTGTTTTAAATTTTTTAAAAAAAAAAAAGCTGTTGGCTTCTTTGTAGTCAAAAGCTAATTACAAAGTTTGTGGTAGGGCTAGGATATATTACATGCATCGATCTTGATGAACACCAAGCAATAGTGCTATTTCTTAATTTTACTTTACTCTGAGCTTATTGGGAATGAGAATCTCAGGCTGTTAGATTAAGACCTTTTAAGAGTTATAATATTTGTTACTTTCTTCTCCTGAGTTGAATACACTGGTATATGTTCTACAGGTCCACTTGTAAAAGTAATTCCCTCAAATGTGAAGTAGCTTGAAGTCTCTTTTATTATACTCTTGTTTTAAGTCAAGACAACATTGACTTCCTCTGATGTAAGAAAAGTGCAATGGGAGTGTTCTTGAAAATTAACATATAACCTTTATCATTTTAAGATGGCCTGCAATCTGTTTCATCGAGGAAGTTCAGATCTTTAGTATGCAGCCCACTAATGATTTTGATAATTTAATATAGCAGCACATGGTCAATATTCCTCAAGCCATGGCTCGAATTTACTAGGCTGTTGTTAAACTAATGACTTCTGATATGTGAGGATTCAAAAGAATATTGGATCATATAATACATTTCTCATGGGATCAAGAATATATTCTTTATTTTTCTCTCCCTTTGTAAGTTGTAGATATTTTTTCTGTTGCTTGGCAAATCTCTAATGCTGAATTTTTCTGACAAAAATTTCTACCACTTTTCAGGGCACTCGACAAAAATCTCTGGCTGACAATTTTGAATATGTTATGTATGGGAAGCTGTATAGAATTTCAGAAGGTTCAGGACGAGACAAAGCGTATGTAGTCTTAGTTTCTGAATGTTGATTTATTGTTAGTTCTGAGTTTCAGATTTTGAAAAATGGAATTGCTGTGAGGCCTGTTGTGCTGATTTAGAAAGTAGTAGGAGTTAGTGCTGTTCTTAGCTATGGTACTGGCTCCCACAAGATTTTGTAGGTATAATAAAATATATAGATATAGATATAGATTATCTGTCTTTTCATAGAAGTCCTTAGTTATTATCCTTTTGTTTTCCCTTTCAAAATTTTCAGTTTTCATTTTTTTTTTTTTTTTGCTTTTCAATTAAGTCACATTTTATTATCTATGCACCGGTAAAAAATGTACTTGTATTATTGTGTACTGATCAAGTATTAGGATGGTTCATTTCCACATAAACTTGTCAATTCTTATACTAGAACTTGCTATTATCAACTCCTCAGTTGTCATTTGGACTTTTAAGTAATTAAGTCGTTTGCCTGAGACCTCATTGTAATTTCCCCAACAATATACTTCCTTGTATCATTGTGCATTCATCATGCATTAGGATGGTTCATTTTCACATGGCATATGTTGTATGAACATTTAATGGGAAAAGGCTTTGTTGTTGTTGTTGTTGTATATGTTGTATGAACATTGAACAGTCTTTTATTTAATGATGAACATGATCATTTAATTATTTAAAGGTGATGATAGTGTACTTCAGGCAACATAAAATTAACTTATCTTTCTAATTGGTTTGCAGGGAGATAAATATATCTTTTAGTGGGCTTCTAATGATGCTGGCGGGTGATCCTTCTCATTGCAACAAGTTTGAGCTGGATCAGAGGCTGTATCTTCTAATTAGGAAAGTGTGAAAATGTTCTAAAAGGAGGCTGTGACTTCTTACTTGCATGGAGAAACTTGTGGCCATTGTAATCTTGATGATGGCTTTGACATTGTTATGTAATAAAGTGGGACCCCGATATCTGGGGACTTGTATGCTTGTAAATGATGCAAACTAATTTAGGGTGTTTTGGGATCAAGTATGTGATCCCAAAAGTGACTTCACCACCACAAAACCCTACTTTTGGTTTAAATTCATGTTTGGATTTATAATGGGGCAAATGAGGGGCTTCTCGACTAAAAGCTAACATGAAGTTATAGTTGCTTTAGGCTTGGGGTTTTTCATCTTCATTTCTTTTTTCCCCTTGTTTCGAGTTTCATCAACACAATTTTGTTTTCAAACTTTGTTACAAAAGATAATCCGAATGTAAATTATATTATACTACCTGACTTTTATAAAAGTCAGGTAGTATAATATAATTTACATTCGGATTATCTTTTGTAACAAAGTTTGAAAACAAAATTGTGTGGTTGATATATGAGTTATTTTGAACTATAAAAAGTTTCATTGGTTGGACAATGATTTTGTGGTAAGGTTACAGTTTGACTTAGTAGATAGATTTTGAAGGGAATAGCTATGATGGTTGATATGAGAAAAATGAAATTTTATAGTTCAAAATCATGTCTGGTATGATCTGGAGATGACTTCAACAATGCATTCAAGATTTGATGCTCCAAAAATGTTATCCATGAGTACTGTTTATTGAAGAACTAGTAAGAAATACTTTTTAAGTACCTTTATTTTGAATTCATTAAAAAAGTGGAAAATTGGTTAAGTGTATTTGTAAAAAATTAATTTGTGAAGGAGACTTAAATTTGAGTAGTTATAATTTTTTTTTCAATTGTGTGTATTATATTTTTAGTTATATAAAATGATTTTTGTTTTGAAGATTTTTGTGTATAGTTAAAGATCTGTTGAATATAAATAAATAAATAAAAAGGTTGGACCAATTGAAGACGAATTACACTACACACCTTTCGAATGAATTTCTTAAAAAAAAAATACTTTTAACCAGTTTTCCTTCAAACAAAATCATCAACATACATAATCTTGCATTAAATGTGTATTTTGTTTGAATAAAATGTCATGTGGAAACGTTCATAGACTAGCTAGTTACAAGAAGCCTAGAACTGAAATCTTTTAAAAGAATAATTTTATATTCTATAAGAGGAATATCCATGATGTCAAATTTAACATTTATTTAGTGACCTTAATGAGTAAGAACAAATGTATCCTTCCACACATCCTTAAAAATATATAAGAAAACATTGAGTATATCACTCATGAGCAACAACCAATACTCAGTTTTCTAGCTTTGTGACCACTACAAAGGCTAGCCACAGCAGAAGGGCCATTCTCAAGGCCTTCAACATACAAAATTTTGCCATCTTTGATAAGAGGCAAAACAAACTCTACGTACCTATCGTCCGCAGGTTCAACTAGTGAAGAGATGAGACATGTGGCTATTTAGAGCGTGTTTTACCATAGGAAGTACCATTTTGTTGTGGTTTCAGTCACGGCACTTGGAGAAGCATCATAGCTCCTGGGTGTTTAGGTTTACGCTTGAGAGTAATAGACGGCTCGCCCTGCCCGACATTGGTATTGCCTAAGAGGAAAGGAGATTTCGCCTTGCCCTTAGATCATAGATAAGCTCAACCCCTTTCCAAAAATTTTTGTAAAAAAAAAAACAAACTCTACGTATTTGGGATAGAGATGATAGTGATCTTCTACATAAAATCCTTGCATACAACCTCTCTTAAGAATGAGTTGTACCATATTTGTGTTGCCTTCGTATTCATCTAGATTATATTGTGAAACCATTCCACAAAGAGTTATATATACGAATGTTGTGTCTCATGTTTAAGAGAACTATGTCAAGTATTTTGCCCCCAACATTGTCAAAGTAAATATGGAAAGTACTTATTTAATGTTGAATTCAGATCAAAAACTTCCTTGTAGATAAAAGCTTCGTCAAACCCTAATTTATTCTTCAATAGATCCACCTAATTGTAAAAAGGAAGAAAATTAGTCCATAAGAACATCATTTCCTTTTGGTGACTTTTTAATGCCATTGGGAAAAAAGGGATAATAGGGCTTGTATCATATATGACCATTTACTTTATACATGGGAGAAAAATATATCAAGACTACCAATATGAAAATTATAAAATAGTCTCTCGAAATGACTTAATTTTATGAAGTCCCTAAATATTGTTTTGGAATCAAGTTTTTCTTTTGTGACATGACTTAAACACTTAAAAACTTAGAAATTGAATTCTAAGATAGTAGTTGTTAATGATAAAGTTGTTCTTGTAATTCTCTAAATGGTAGTTAAGCCTTAAATCACACAGCATCTTACGAAGCCTCAAAACTCAGGGCAAAGATCATCATTAATTGATCTACATTGTACAACACACTATGTTTTTTATAGACTTCAAGATGATTGAAAGATTAGGGAAAGTTCTTCTAAAAGCCATTAGCTTTGTTCATCTATTGTTTGGTTACACATAATGGTAATCCTTTCCAGTTTCTTTCCATTTGTTATGATGTGCCTTACAATTCAAATTCTTCATTGTTGCCTTTGAACCCCCTCAAGTGCATGTTGTGGGTATACTACGCTGCTGTTTGGGAAGCTGGGGTATTACAAGGAGCATTGAAGTGGGGGCATTAGAGGCCCCTTGCCCACGATTCCCCCACAAAATGAAACCGTGACTCACATTAAGAACCTCCAACTGCTTCATCGAGTAAAGCAAAGCATTTTTGTTCAGCTTTGGAACATGCTTCGCTAGTGCTCTCGCAATCTTTAAGGTCAAATGGCAAGTGAGCTTTAGTTCTGAGAACTTGTGGCACTTTTTGTCTATTGCTTCCAAGAGATCTGGAGCTATAAAGTTTCTAGTAATTGTTAATGACTCTAGCCCTTCCCATTGCTCCATTGCTCCATTCCCTTTTTTGATAGATCTGGGAACTGCGCAGGTAGAACTAGCCGTTTCAGATTTCGACTCCTACCAAGAACAAGACAAGTTTAATTGATTGCTATACATATATACACTGTAGAAAAATTATTTATGTAGAGAGACAGAAGGGTTATTTACATGGTTTCAAATGATAAGGAATCATAACATTTTTAACTTCACCACATAAACTCCGGTCATAAATATAAACTACAATCTACTTTGTCTCTTAAAATTATAATTCTCTACCCAAAGTATACCTATATGATTACACATATTAAGAAAGTTTATATTAAGGATAGTTCAAATGCATATGATTAAAGTGATATTTTAGGAAAAGTAAAACACAATCATTATAAATAAATAACTTAACTAATTTTTTTATCTACTCAAATTAGTCAAATTAATCTTATATTAATGACCGGAGGTAGTATTCTAATTTCACTCTAAGATTCTCTTGCTTAACCTTGTAAATACAAGATGTAATTATATGTACTGTTGTTATATGGCATTTTGGACAACAAGTTATAGTTAAGTAGAAACCTTGAGGCAGTCCTTTCAGGAGTTCACAGGTCCAATGAAAAAGTTGAACACAAAATATAATTTAGAGAAAACTTGGTGTCACATACTAAAGGAATTTAATTTCAAGAGTATATAATTTAATTTTCACATACATGGATAAAAAGATGTTAGTAATTAATGTTATCATTATTTTTTTCCTGCCAAGCTACTTATTTTAAATAACATTTGTTATTTAGTTGAGCATGTCATGAAATACTTCAAAGATACATAGATGGATTGAACATTACTTCAAAGGGGTTCAAAATGAGGGGAAAAAACTACAAGAATAAAAATGACCTACAAAAATAAATAAATAAATAAATAAATAAGAATAAAATACTCCGTTCGAGATCTTCATTTCTTTGATTGTGTTAACTTTGGAGACTGAGCTTTTCCACCTCACAACAAATGTTTGGATTTTTTACAATAGATCTATGTCAAACTCGTAATACTTATAAAATCATATGAAACTAACAATGATATTATTCTTGTGAGGTTTAAAAGATTATATGAATGAGATATATGATGGAGAATTCTAAATACCTTAGAAATCGGTATTCCATTGATTTGATTTACGCAAGTCATAATAATCATCCCCTTTTCTTGAGTTCTATCATCGTTATCTTCTTGATCATACAAGATTTTTATGGATGACATGTCTAAATCGCTAGTCCCTGCAACTACAACTAAGGAAAAGCTTTATGCTCTGAAAAAATTTTACGGCTGCTTCTAAAAGCCAATGTGGTGTGTGTATATATATATATATATATATATATATAATAAGGAGACCTAGGGTTTGAATAATGTAAACATTTAGTTATCTAATCTACACGCATATTTTTGAGCGTTTTACTTTTAATTTGTTGGATTCAACAAATCTTAGCGCACGCGTGTTTCATATTCAATATAGTTCAACATTTTACCATTAATTAGTTTAATCCAACAAGTCTCTAAATATGTGTGTTTCACCTGTATAGATTTAATGTATTTGAACATTTTACATTTAATTAGTTGCATCCAAAAAATCTCAGCCTTACGTTTAATCTATCTATTGATCTAATGGTTTTTTCGTTGTTATTTTTCTTTCCGTATATTCATATTGTTATAATATTGGGTTAATCTATATGTTAGCTATTTCATAAAAGTTGCCTCATTTCACTTAACTAGCGGACCTTTTACATCTCAAGTAAATCAGTTTTGAGAAATAAAGCATGGAAGGGTGTCACGTATCTATTTCAATTTTTTTTGGCCAAATATCTACTTCAATTTTCAAAACTACTTAATCATCCTTACCAATGGCTTCCTCCCTTTGACCTTTGAGGAATTAGATGTAGGAACTAAAGAATTAATTTATAAAAATTATGGAAATTAGCTCAGTTTAGTTATTTCTACTTATATATGTTAGTTTTCCTAAAATATGTCATTCCATCATTTGTTGAACCTACTATCATTTATAAAAATCCTTGTAGTATATGCAATCAATATAATTTGTTTGAGAAAATAATTATAAATTTGTAAAATAAAATCAATCAAAGTCTTAAATTTAGAACCAAAAGAACTCTTCAACTAGTTCTTGTGTTTTTTTTTTGTTTTTTTCCCAACATTTCTACATATTATGTTAAACACCAATATTTTTTATAATGACAATTAATTAAGCAAAAAAATTTAAAAAGAAACTTAACTGATGAAGAATATTTATCGATAAATTTATCGTTAAGGTGTTTATTCAATAAGTTCTTCAATAAATGAAAAAGAACTTTTGAAGGAAATCTTATTTTTGAAAAGCTTGAAAGAATTCTTTTTATCATTTATTAATAAACTATTTGATAATCCTATTTATCGAAAATACTTCGATAAATACAACATTTTGAAATATTTTAAAATATATTAATAAGTCTGAAATCATATATTTTAAAAATAATATTTTTCAAAAAGATTTTTGATAAGAATATTTATCAAAGTTCTATTCGATAAATTTAGAACTATTTCAATATAATTCATTTAAGATTTATTGAATACCTTTTCGATAAGGCTGTTTATCAAAGTCTTATCCAATAAATCTAAGAACTATTTTAAAAGAGTTCATTTAAGATTTATCGAATTCCTTTTTCGGTAAGAAACCTCTTCGATAAACACTTCGATAAATTGGACTATGTGAAAAGATTTTTTAAATTAGACTTAGACAGAACTTGATATTTAAATCTAAATTATTTAGAAACAATTTCTACATGTTTATATTGATCATATATCTTCTCTAAAGCATGTTTCAAAACCATTTGCAAGCTAAAACAAGATCAAACGAAGAGATTGATTAAAGAGTAAAAAGTCATACTGCATACGTCAGCAACAACAGCTATATTAATCAACAACTACTTCAATAGATTCATGAAGAACCTATCTATAAAAGAAGCCAAAGAGAAAAAGCTAAATATAACGATGCAAGGAAGAAAAGAGACAAGAGAGCAAAAAGAAAATAAGAGAAATACACAACGTGTTACGATAAAAAATATTATTGATAGTGTCTCTATTTCACGCTGTTTCTTCTTTTGATAAAGAAACTTAGAGAGTCTATACTTAAGTAATTATCACAATATCTCTATTGAGAGAGCATTGTATTTTATCAATCATTTTTTCGAGTTGCTCAAGAGTGTAGGTTTCTTGAGTAGATTAATACCTTACAGGTTGTAAGAAGAGTGAGAAGGATTCTCACAGTTGATACCTTATGGGTTGTAAGGAGGAGTGAGAGGAATTCTCACTAGTGGTACCTTATGGGTTGTAACGGTGAGTGAGTGGATTCTCAGGATTAATGTACTGAGGTGCCAAGAGCCAGGCTAATCTTGAAAGATAGTGGAATACTCAGAGGAGCTCTGGGGACTAAAATAGGCTAAGTGGTTAAGCCGAACCAATATAAATTGACGGTCTTCAACTTCTCATTTATTTGCTTCCTTCGTCTTTTTGTAAATCAGTGATATCCTTATGAACTTAATCTTTAATGTATTTTAAAGTTCTTAAAGTTTTAAATTTTTTTAAAATCACCAATTTCACCCCCTCTTAGGTGGTACAACCATTCTATCAATTGATATCAGAGCTAGTCATTTATTTAAAGGATCTAACGATCTCAAGTGCGAAGATTATGGTTGTATTTTAAGGTTCTGATTATACTATTCCTCCTTTTCTGAAAAATATTGATTTCTATTTTTGGAAAGCTGGAATGATGATATTTTTCAAAACTATTAATTTTAATATGAGATATATTTTTACAAACTGATTTTGATTTCAAAAATATAGAGGATTGGACTAAGAAAGAAAAGAAAACGTATTTCTTAAACATTAGATCAATGAAAATTCTGTATGGTACTTTAACATAAAATGATTATGAAAAAATTAAATATTGCTCTAATGCTAGAGATATTTTAAATGTTCTTGACTCTAAACTTCTAACAATTCTGTTGAAGTAGATGATTCTGACAGTTAATTTGAACAAATGATACCTGAGATTAAAGAATGAGAAATCTCATATCAACAAGAAAATAATGAGTATCCAAAAGAGCTCAACATGGATGAATCAATTGAAAAAGAATCATTGCTGAAAGGTCAAGATGTACATATGGTAAACAATTCTAATTCTTTCGGTACATTTATGAAAAATAATGTTAAAAAATTGCTTAAACTTATTTTTCAACCTATCATTGATTATATTTTAAAAACCAAAAATATTTTACAATTTAAGAATATTACAGAGAAGTATAATAGGAAGAGAGAAGTTATACACAGTAATAATTATATATTAATTCCATTAAACCAATACAATACCTGCAAATATACTTGTAAAGTGAATCATTATATTATTTACAACTATTGTAGTAAACTAGATCACATTTCTCACACATCCTATTTTAGAAGGAATTCTAATGTGAAAAATAGGATTTGGGTTCCTAAAGGACAAGTAAGGTCTAATGCTAACTCTCAAGGACCCAAATATAAATAGGTAAAACGTCCTAATTCTCTAATCATGCAGCATATTTCTAAGAATTGACAGATTGACCCAAAGAAGAAAAAATTCCTAAGAGAGCTACTCACTCGATCAAAGAGACTCTTAGAGCACCCAATGCTAGAACTACTGAGAACATCCATAAAGAAAAGCAATAAAAAGAAGAGCATTTTACATCTCGATAGACTAGCATAGAGTACCATTCAACTAATCTGATGAGAACAAGAGAAATTGGATTTCTCAAACTTCAAGTAAATTGCAAGATTCCAAAGCAAGAAAGCTAAAGTTTAACATCACAAAAGATATGCATCGGGGATTATGCTCAAAAGAAAGGTATTAGAATTCATCCCCACTCACTTGCAAGAAAATTCATCCTCACTTACTTGCATTACTTTAAACTGATGGGGTATGTTAAAAGTAGGTAGGACATTTCTGAGCAATCCTCACTAAGAAAAAACAGAGTCAATCGTCATACTTGACTCCTTGATTTTGAGGGCTCACAAATGAATCTTGCAATACTATGAAATGCTATTTTTCTTAGAAAATATATTTAACAAATATTTACAAAAAGATTACAATATTCAATAGTTGAATTCTTTGTGCATATATGATTTTGAAAAGAAGATATTTTTTATATGCATAAAGCAATTATGCTCAAATTGATTTAAAGTGTTTATATATTTAGAGCATATGAGTTGTATGATTTTGATTCCTACAAAATAATCATTGATAGATCCAAGAAAAGTTGGATACCAAGGAAGTAAAACACTTTCTAATGCTTTGTAGGAAATCTGGATAACGAGGTTCATATCAGGATCTGTGGCTATAGAGAAATAATTCAAATCTTGATGAAGATAAACTAGCAAAGTTTGAATTTTGATACTAAAGAAAAATTCAATACCAAATCACCGGAATCAAGCTAACTGTCATAAAGACAAGAAAAAAAATATAGTGAAATCTAATCTTTACCCCTTTACTATGTTCATAGAAACTCTAACTTGGGTAAAGAATACTTGCTCCTTGTTGCATCCCTTTAGCAATCAACATTTCAATTTCATATTCTCATATTGCTAAATGGATTATAAAGTAAAACTATGCATACATGCTTTCTATCTTTGTATTTTTCAAATACTATCTTATGATTTCAATTTATTTCAAGTTTTTATGTGCATATTCACTGGTGGAAAATTGGCATTCTAAATCCCCATTTTTAAATCGGTCAATGCGGAAACAGTTTTAAAAAAATGAGCAGTGATATTTTTGTAAATAAAATGAAATATCCACACTGTATTTCCTCGTGACCGATGTGGAAATATTTAGTCCGGTTTAGATGTTTACTTTTACAGCGGATGTTATAGAGACCGATGTGAAAATATTTAGTCTGGTTTAGATATTTACTTTCTACAGCAGATTTATATTGACCGATATGGAAATATTTAGTCCGGTTTAGATGAATTCTATCAGTATCCTTTCCCGCCATTTTATGTCAAGTCTTCTCAGACATGCGCAGTATTTCATCATGATCACTTTCTTCGATATCTGTTTTATATTCATTTCTTCTATTCTTCTATCTTAACTCTCCAATGGCTTCTTCCTCATCCACCCCTCCTTCTTCACCTCACAAAAGACAGAGATAGATGAAGACAAACATGTATCTCGTGATAACCCTTCAGTTCCTTCTCCTCCTCCCCTGCTTCAGCAACTGGTGGAGTGCCTGGGGGAACTCATCCCGTGCTTCAATGACCTGGAGCGCTCAGTGGAAGAACTGGCTCGAAAAGTGGAGAGGATGAATGAACGTTTCAGAGCCTTCCGTTCTAAAGTTCGTCGCCATCAAAAGGATGATAGTTTCTTTCATCCTGTTGTTGATCCCAATTCTGACTCCCAAAATACTGATTCGGAAGATGATGATGATGATCAGTGAAAATGGGGTCACCCCTGCCTTTCTCTATTCCCCACCTCCTTTTTGATGTAATGAAAAGAATGAGGAGTTGATGATATTGTATTTATATAGCTAGCTAGGTTGATAGAGCGAGGTCTTTTTTTTAGATTTCAAGATGTAAAGTTAGTTAGTAAAGTTTAATTTGAATGAATATAATGAAGTTTAACAGGTTTCTTGTTCTTCATACATTGCTGATGATCCGTTTATTTTTATCTAAATCCCACTTTTAAACCGGTCACTGAGAAGAAGAAGGTTTAAAAAAAATTAAATTTTTACACGTGTTTTAAAAGTAACCGATTTAAAATATAAACACCCGGTGCAGATTAGCTTCGTCCTATCTGCCTCTTCAGTTTCCTGTCTATGCTTTCCCGCGCGCTTTCTTTATTCTTCAGACCGTTCATTTCACTTCTTCTGTTCTCAATGTTTGTAGTCATTATGATAGAAGGACAATTGCATTTTTCTATATTCTTATTGATCATGAACCATATATATATATGTATACCATTCCTATGATCGATCTGTACATTTCGTCTCATCACTTTATCTCTGTTTTATTTTTTTTTCATCTATTTGACTCCTCCAATAGCCTCTTCCTCACGCACGCCTCCTTCTCCGCCCCACAAAAGAAATAGAGACGACTTTGAAGACAAACATCCTAATCCTCACCCTTCTGTTCCTTCTCCTCCTCCCCTGGTTGTGACTCTGATGGAGCGCCTTAAGGAACTCATACTGCGCTTCAATGGGCTGGAGGACTCCGTGGAAGAACTGAATCGGAAAGTTGACAGACTGAAAGTAAGTTTCAGAGATTTTCGCTCAGAAGTTCACCGCCATCAACCCCGTGATAGCTTCTTTAATCCTGTTGATCTCACCCAATATGATGACTCCCAAAACTCCGAGTCTAATGAGTAGTGAAAGATTGTAACTTTTATATATTCTGATATATATATTTTCTTTTGTGTAAAAGTTGATGACATAGTAGAGGGTCTATCACTTAAAAAAACTGATATATTTTACACCGGTTTATATATAGTGGCTGGTGTAAAATATACTCTCTACAACTATTGTATATATATCTACACCGGTGTAACATTTTATCCGGTGTATATTTTCTTACAAAATAAACTTTTTTTTTTATTTTTTTTACCAAATACTCTTTTATTTGGTACATTTCTCGCCCCTTCCATCTCTCATTTTTTCCTGGTTCGCGCGTTAAGTCTTCTCGACGCTTCACAGACGGTGAGTTTTGTTTTGAACTCCTCTCGAGAACTAAAAATTTATTCTCTCCATGCATTAGCTGCAACGTAATGGTTTCTTGTTTTCTATTTTTTCTAGTTTCTTAGTCTTCCACAAATATGGATCGTAGTTGGATAAATGCTAAACGAACAAGTGTTGAGTATGCTGAGGGGGTGAAAAAGTTTTTGGATTTTACTAAACGGAATGGTGATAATGACAATGGAAGGTTTTATTGTCCTTATGTGAGTTGTTTAAATGAGAGGAAACAAAGTCCTGCTGATATTTACACTCATCTAATTTGTGAGGGGTTTTACAAGAGTTACACGGTATGGATATGGCACGGTGAACAGGTGGAACCGACCTTAAAGATAAAAGTAAATTTCAACTTATGCATCAAATATTTTAGTTTCATACAAATAATTTTAAAAATATTTATTTTTGAAACATAGGACATTAGTATTGGAGAATAATACACTTGTATGAAAATCTCAAAAATACTTCAAATCCATTTGACAGAGTTATCATCCTAAGTGTTATCATGTTCTTGAACTTTTTATCATGCAGTTAAACATCCTTTTGTTTAACAAGTTAATTACCTACATGAAAGTTCAAGCTTATATGTTTAGAAAAAGAAATATTCTAGAACATCAAAGTCTTTTGCTTAAAAGTATTTATTTGCTGGAATATACTTGCTACTCTAGTCATTTGGACTAAAGATTTAATGTGCTTTATTGTTCAACCATCATTTTAAAAAATAATGAGCAAAGTTTTTTAATCCTCTTTATGCTTTTTCAGTTAATATCCTATCCTATATGACTTATACTGCTAGACATGTTAACATTGATGTTCAACATATAATCTTACAAAGATATTTTCTCCAATATGATGATCTTCAATGTTTTTTCAAAGTTAATCTTCAAAGGTTGATATTTTTGAAAAATCACATTGAAATTGCATTCTTTAAAAAGAAGCATTATTTTGAAAGATGGTCTTCATTTAAGAGAGAGCTTCACGTTTAAATATGCATTATATCTCAATAGCTCATCTCCTAATATTCGTATCCATAATCATTGTGAATTCATTAGTTTTAATTATTAGGTTTATGTTATATATTATAGGAGAACAAAGAAAATTTCTCAATAGGTTACACTGCTGCATCAAGTCTCATGATTGATACAAGTGAGCACTGAAGCTGCAAATTTCAGTTTGCAACAACTTAAAGAGGATCATCATCTATGCCATTGTAAAAGATGTTAAGGAAGGTAAAGTTCATAGATCAAATCATCAACATGTCAAATCTAAATTAGTATTTCCAAACCCTCTATTTATATTGAAAATATATTTAAGCTACTCTGATGATAATATTTTCTCATGTTATATGTATCTATTTGTATTATCAAAATTTCCTTTAATGCATTATGTTTTAACTAAAAGTAAGATATTGTTTTTGAAGTTCATGATTTCAAAATATCATATGAATTTGTAAAAGAAGTCATAAATTTATCGAAGAGGTTATTAATAAAGGATATTATTGATAAAGGCTTCAATAAATATGAAATACAAGTAAAACTGTTTTTAAGTTCAATGAACTGAATCTTTTCAAAAACCTATTCGATAAAGTCATTTATCAAACATGTCTTCGATAAAACTGAAATGATTTTGTAAATCTGTGAAGTGCTAGAAACTAGAATTTATCAAATAGCTTATCGATAAAAGTTATTATTAATAAGCTAATCGATAAATTAATTTATTTTGTGAAATGTTATGTGTTATTTGTATCGATAATATCTTCGACAAGAACACTTATTCAAATATTATTCGATAAAATATTTGAAAAAGTGTTAAAAATTTATCGAACAACTTATCATAAGGGCATTTATTAAAAAGCTATTCGATAAATTGAATATTATGAGAAAATAATTAATGTTTTTGATCGAATAACACTTTAATAAGTTTGTTTATCCAAAGATTGTTTTTTTATTAATCTTGTGTTATTTGTGTTAAAAAATATAGTTATTTATTGAACAATTCATCAATAAGGGGACTTATCGAAAAACTATTCGATAAATTTATAACTGATATTTAAAGATTTATCAATAAATACTCTAAATAAGGCTCTTATCGAAAGACTTATCGATAAATTATCAGTTATTTAGTAAAAATATGACCCCTACTACTTACTTTGTCGAAACTTTTTTCAAAAAAACAGATCTTCTAATCCTCTCAACCCAGAATTCATGACTGTTCCAATGACTCCTCATTCAGCAATTAAAAGTGTCCAAAATTGTTTCCCCAACATTCCAAAACATATTTCTCATCTAAACCCTCAATCTACCCTCCTCATCATCGCTCCTCCATCATTGTTCATCTTCATGTCCTCTCTTGACAAAGAATAACGAGAACCAAAGTAGCAAATGTTGGGCTTAGAAAAGGCAAAGGGAAAGCAGAAGGCGAATCCTTCATTTTATAGTTAACTAATTATCATAGAAAAGGTTGGGTTAGAAAAGATATTAAAATATTATTCATTTTATATAAAATCTAATGATCATATAAACAAGAAAATACATTTAGGAGGTTGTGACGTTAAAAGACATTAGAGAGAGAGATATTAGAGACCCTAAGGCCTTGTTATGCTTAGTAATTAATCTATTATGGGGTCTATTATAGTTAACAACAGACGTCGTAATTGACCTCTTGTATAACATTGTGTTTTAGAACTTCAAGATGATTGAAAGATTAGGGAAAGCTCTTCTAAGAACCCATCAACCTTTGTTCATCATCGACTGCTTGGCTACATATATATATATATATATATATATATATATACACGATATATATATATATATACACGATGATAATTCTTTCCAGTTTCTTTCCCTTTGTTATGTTGTGCCTTAAAATTCAAATTCTTCAATATTGCCTTTGAACCCGTCAAGTACACATGAACTTCAGCTAAATCTTGATACAATTACAAGCGCATCAAAAATTCTAGTGAGTAGTTCTCTGATTCTATTTATAAGTCACTTCCATCATATTTCATATAAAATAAGAAAAAATTTAAATCTCATTAACTATGCCATAAAATTCAACAACTTTTTAACTTTACCCCTATTTAATATATATTATACCCAAAGGAAATAAAGTCAATATAAATAAATAAAAGGTAAAATAGTACATTCATATAAAAATTTTCTCCTTTTGCCTTATAAATATGACCAAAAAAATCTTCTTTCTCTGCCCTATAAATGACTAGAGGATATTTGTCTGTCAAATCATCATAAGGAACTTCCTATAAAACATAAAAAAAATTATATAAGTGCATACTTTAATCATGAGCATAATACAATAATCAAGAAAGAAATATATTTACATCTATATAGAATTTATAAGAAGTTGTAGTACTATTTACATGTTATAAACATTCCCACCTAAGATTCTATATAAATTATGAGTCTACAATCAATTATTTAAAACTTATTATCTTGTTTGGGAGCACTTATAGAATAAGTGTTTTTTCACTTTACTAGATAACATAACTCCTCTTAAAAAGTTATAAAGGGTTAAGGTCTAATTTTATCCTAAATTTTTTTGCTTAATAACAATGGGTATGTGGAACTTTTTTGTGTCTCAATATATCACCCTAGAAGTATTCAAAACGTGCCAATGTTTCCTTGAACAAAATAGCAAATAAATATAAGCAAGATGTTACAAAAAGTGAGTTAAGCATAATATTTCATATATACAAGATTGGAACATGGTACTTTACAAAAAGAATATATATTTGCATATATTAAGCATTTAAGACTTAAATAGCATTTGACTGTCAAGCTAATTTTTTCTCACGAGCACAAATTAACATTGATTGAGGGTAACAAACAAAAACCATAATATTTTCATTTAAGTTGCTTAAACTAACGGAACAACTTCAAATTAATGGGATTATATTTCAGAAATAAAGTTTAAACAACAAATATAAGAAAGCTTTTATGACAATAAGCTGAAGACACTTTGATTAAAGTGAAAAGGCAATTACTATTCATGAAAGTGGAAGTTTACAATATGCACATTAAAAAATGATAGCAAGTACCAAACTGGAAAACTATATAAGAAAGCTGTTATGACAATAATTTGCTAGTGTACTTATTTTATTTGAGTTCTCATAATCTCCCCAAAGAGCCTTTCGTGGATAACTATAATAATTTCTTCTTTGTTTTACGATGATCCCTGCATATTAAATATATATATATATGTATGTATGTATATGTGTGAGCGCGCTTGTATGCAAATATGGCAAATTATGTAACAGTAAGAGATCACAAAACCCAAACTGAAAGTAAGTAATGAAGAGTTTCTGCCAAATTTTCCCTATTTGGGATTTCTGAGTATATCTGCAGAATTTTTTTAAAAGGAAAAAAATATACATCAAATTGAATACTACCAGTTTTTGTTGGTTATATACATTCAAACATTGAAGAAGTAATATATCTTGACGATATAATAGAATTTTTTGTTTTGGGCAACATTAGACCATGACAATGGGATCGACATGAGCTAATATCTTGAGCAATATGTCTAAAGAGAAAAACATTTCTATCCATAGTTTCTCTAATTTTATCATCTACCAAATCATTCACATGATCACAAAACAAATGTAGGTATGAAAGCGAAGGGAAAATTAATAGCCAAAAATACTATATAGTTCATTGCAAGCCAAGATGCTTACTGAGACTTCCAGTAGAAATAACAAAATTGCCCTTGATCCTTCCACTACAGATTGGGCCTGTGTTGGAATTTGCATACCTATTTCATCAGAACCAAACATGCATACCACATTCTCCTGCTATGTTTGTCTTGATGTCTCCTCATATCTCCAAAAGGCCACTATACCAGTACATGAAAAAACAAAGAGTCACTAGTGGTAAAAATTAGTAAAAAATAAATGCCAGGAAGGAGAATTTAATAGAAGATTAAGATCACATGAGTTCTCGTTAAATGCATGGACATACGTCCATATATAAATACCTATGTAAACAATAATGGGATTAAAAACTATAAAAAGAACTGTATAATGCCATTGTCGGCTAGCAAGTTAAAGTCTTCAATTCAAGTAGTTCCATTTGAAATTTTGAAAATATGGAATAGACATAGCAGTTGTTCCTTTAATACATTTCGGTTGCTATATACTTACCGGAGACAGGATTCAATGCAGATTGTAAGCCCCCATAAATTAGACTGATCAATCTTATATTACAATCCTCTGCTCTACACTCGTTAATTTAAATTAAATCCAACTACACAAGCCTCGTGAACCTTTTTGACAATTCGAACAAATCCATATGCTACAAAACTTAATGAAGATTTGAAGGAGAATAAACCTCATTTTGATTTTGTTTAGGAAGAAGACGAAGAATGTATATAGAGAAAGGGATAGAGAGGAGAGAGAGAAGATGGCCAGGCAGGATTAAATTTTGTTAAGTTGGAATATATTCATGATGAGATGGCACTATGGGAGGATACATCAACACAAGTGGGTTAAAAAGAAAAATTTAACCGTCAAAATTAACTTTATTTACAAAAAAATTTCAGATTCTAACTACTGCTGAGCAAAAAATGTTAGAATAAAATTGAACCTTAATCTAAGTTTTATATGTACTTAATAGCACTAGACCATACTCTATTTCTACTCCCTTGTTAGGCCTTCACAAAGTATCTTTTTAGAATGGAACTCATCATGCCAATAATTCTAACATTAGGCATTGGATTAAGGCAATAGCATATGTTGCTTATCTTGATTTTTCTAGAATATCCTCTTTAATTATTCATATAAAAAATCACCTCTATTGGTAGAAATACCCTTTAATATATCCAATAATAATGGATAGTTTGAGAAAAAATAATAAATTTAAAAAATAAAATAGATTGAAGTCATCAAAGTAAGCATATCAACTAACTTCTATATTTAGAACTTAAGTGAGAATATATATATATATATATATATAATAAAGGATAAGGATAATGATAATAAGTCAATTGGTCACATGATGTTATTGCAAATCTTATTTATGTGTCTTGTTAAATCTCATACACGTACAGCTTGAAGTCGACGACTTCATTGGTAGATCGAAACGATCTCCTTCCTCTTGGATAAGTATAACGATAAAAGTACATCAAATATTATTACATTTCAATCAATTCCACTTTATTCAAGACGTTGTGCTTGATGTATCTGTACTTTCGATGAATGCATTTGAAACACACACACACACACAAACAAAAACAAAAACAAAAACAAAAAAGTGCAGGAAGTGAAGACTAGCTTGTAAAATTAAAGCACTTATAGGTGGCAAATATCCTAAATCTTAGGAGAGATTTTGCAGCAGAATAACATCCAAATTAAGCATTACTAAATAAATGGATACAGATATCCTAGAGATTCTGCAGCAAACTGATTGAAAAAAGAACAAAAAAAAGGGGTAGATTGCCTGAATATTAAGTCACATCATACGAATATGTAGGAACTTTCAGCATAACCAACAACAGAACAGAAGAAACTGTTTGCAAGGAGAGAGCCTGAATGACCAATAATCTTCTATCTTTTATGAAACTTACATCAAAGCTTTACAAATGACGACAATCTTGATCTAACCTTAAAAACATCGTAACTACATAAGACTCAAATACCTTCTTAGAAATTCTATGCTTTGGTTAATGTGATGCTAAACCGATATATGAATGATAAAGCTAGAAATATTTGTCAAATTAGCACCAAAAAAATTAGAATGCTAGAAATAATTCAGTAAATCAATTTTGATAGCCATAAAAGGATGTCACCTGTATTCAATTCCATAAACTCTAAGTTACTGAATTATCCTGAGCATAAGCTTCCTAAAGGCTCTAGATATAGGAATTAAATAATTAATTTATAATAAATTAAAAATTAATTAAATTAATTATTTATAATTAATATGTTAATTTTTTTTAAATATGCCCTTTCATCATTTTCATTGAAAACTGTCACCCTTCATGAAAATACCTGTAATATGTACAATCAACAAAATTGTTTAGAACAAAAATTTTAAATATTTATAATAAAGTAGATTAATATTTTCTATTTATCACCAAATGAAATTCCTCACATCACACATCATTACAAGCTATTGCAATGGAACTTGCTGTGCCTAGTCGCCGTTGTATAACCCTTATGATTTCTCTTATAGGTCAATGCTTCCCAGCTAGGATTTCACATCTTGCTTGCAGATTCCCATCATCACTCGCTTTGATAAGAACACTATCCACTACTTCTCACGAATATGAAGAAAACTCATCCCCTTTCGACCCTTTTAAGCTCATCAATGATCACAGAATATCGGGACAGCCCAGCATTAGAAACACAAAAATCTCACGCCCATCTGCTCAAAATTGATGCATTGCTATCCAATGTATTTTTCACGAACCCTTTGCTCTGCTGGTACTGTAAATCTTCTGCCATGCTTGTTGCCCACAAGCTGTTTGATTCAATTACTCTTCCAAATATTCAGTCTTAGAATATCATGCTATCTGGTTACAAAGTGGTTTGTTGGAATGCTATTATTTCTGGGGAAGTTAGAAATGGAGAGTACTGGGCCGCCTTCAATCTTTTTTGTAAAATGTGTCGTCAATCCCTAAAGCCAAATGGCCATACGTTTCCAAGTGTTTTAACAGCATGATGTTCGCTTAAAGAGCTGCAGATTCGAGAAATAATTCATGGGCGAGTAATAAAATGTATTGCTACAGATATTTTTGTGGATACTGCTATTGTTGATTTATATGCCAAATGTGGACGTATGGATGAAGCTGGTAGAAAATTCTTGCAGATGCCAATCCATAATGTGGTCTCCTGGACTTCTATAATTTCTGGATTTGTGCAAGAGAATGATTCTATTTCTGCACTGAAGTTTTTCAAATATATGAGAGAAACAGGGGAGGAGATAAATACCTATACCGTTACTAGTATACTTGCTGCATGTTCCAAGCCAGGTATGATTGAAGAGGCCAGCCAAATTCATTCCTTAACATTAAAATTACCTTTAATTTTGGAGGCAACTGTCCAAGCTACCTTGATCAATATGTATGCAAAAATAGGAGAAGTCAGACTTTCTGATTTAGCCTTCAGGGAGATAAAATATGTGAAAGATGTGCGCATATGGGCGGCATTGATGTCTTCTTATGCTTACAATGATAATTCTAGAAAGGCAGTTGAATTATTTATGTTTATGTTACAAGAAGTTGTTAGACCAGATGAGTATTGTATGTCTACAGTGTTAAGCATTATAAGCTGCTTATATATAGTGAGACAGATGCATAGTTACACTTTGAAGTCTGGACTAATCACTAATGTGTTACGGTAGGCTCTTGACTTTTCACCATGTACTCTAAATGTTGTTGTTTAGAGGAATCTCATAGAGTTTTTGAGGAAGTTCCTAAGACAATGTCGCATGGCCTCAATGATTGCTGGTTTTGTTGAACATGGCTATGCAGATCATGCTTTTCAGCTATTTAAAGAGATGCTATCTCAAGAGATTTTACCTGATTACTTGACCTTAATGGCAATTCTAATTGCATGTTCTGCTCTTAGTTTTCTACAGACATGTAAAGAACTACATGGTTATGCTTTTCGTTTGAGAATGGGAACAGACACAGTTATTGGTGGTGCACTTGTGCACATGAACTCAAAATGTAGAAGGTTGGAGCTAGCAAGGAGGGTGTTCAATATGCTACCTCAAAAGGATGTTGTTGCCTGCTCTGCCTTACTCTCAGGATATGCCCAAAATGACTTAATTGATGAGGCACTTCTGTTATTCCATGATATGATCTTGATCAATTTACCCATTGACACTTTCACAATTTCATCCGTCCTCAGGACCACTGCACTGTCAAATAGATCATCAGTTGGGACTCAACTGCATGCCTACATTGAAAATTGGGCTTACAATCAGATGTATCTGTTGGTAGTTCTCTTGTGACCATGTACTCAAAATGTGGAAGTTTGGAGGATTGCTGCAAAGCATTTGACCATATCGAGAAGCCTGATTTGATAGGCTGGACTGCGGTTATAGTGAACTATGCTCCACATGGTAAAGGTTCTGAAGCCTTAGCTACCTATGAACTCATGAGAAGAGAAGGCATTCAACCTGATGCAGTAACTTTTGTGGCAGTGTTATTGGCTTGTAGTCATAGTGGGCTGGTTGAAGAAGCCTTCTTCTATCTCAATTCAATGGTCAGAGACTTTGGCATTGAGCCTGGTCTTCGTCATTATGCTTGTATTGTTGATCTGCTTGGTTGATCAGGTAGACTGAAAGATGCAGAAAACTTCATTATGTCTGTAAAGCCTGATGCTTTAATTTGGGGAACACTCCTTACAGCTTGTAAGGTCCATGGTGATTATGAGCTTGGGAAGTTAGTGGTCCAAAAAGTAATGGAATTGGAGAAATGTGATGCTGGGGCTTATGTGCTTATGTTTCCTTCTCAAACATTTGTGCGTATTTAGACAGTGGGATGAAGTCCTTAGGATTGGAGAGTTGATGAAAGGATCTAGGACAAATAATGCACCTGGTTGGAGCTTTGTGTGAGAAGAAACTATGCCATGATGATTGATCAGTCTTATTTAATGTCGTTGATGATTTGCATGAATATACCACGGGGCTTGTTTGGTGGACAAGAATATTAGAGTAGGAAATGGGAATGGCAAAAAAAAAATGTCCGGTAGACTTCATTCCCGTTTCCTTGGAAATGAGGATTCCCATCCTTATATGATGTATAATCTCATTCCTGGAATGAAACCTATTTTTGCCATAATTTTTCATAAAAAAAAAAAAATCAAAATGTAATCAAGATCTCATCTCATCATCATTCATATACCAGATAGGTGGGTTCTCTAATTAATGAATACAGCTTTCTAGTTTGGCTCTTTCTTCTATCTGTTTATTTATCTACCCTTTTTATCTTTAATTCTATTTCGTTTTATCAGTGCAGATTATGTATTCACATGAGCATCTATGTATCCATGTCATTTACGGTGCAATTCAGAGTGGAAAGAAACATGAAGATTTTCATTTTACAACTCAGCAAGATATCAATAAAGTGAAAACAGAATATAGAATCCTATGATGACCAAAGCCTACATGAGGTATGCATGTATGTTAATTCAAAATGTTATTTTTCTATGCTTTTTAATTTTATGCTATCCATAAAGCATCCTGAATAGCATTATTATAACGATTTTACTATTTTGTAACAATTAAATTTCCAAAACATCTTGAATGATGCGAAAAGTGAACTGCAACATACAAGCTTTTGCATTGGATCAATTTCCTAGTACAGAATATTTTAATTGTAGCAAGAGCAAATTAAGAGAAGAAACTAATTGATGCAGTATATATTATCAAGCAGGACTTATATTTTATATCAGAGAAAGGTTAAAGAAATGACATATATTTTGGACTTGAGGGAATACAATCGGAAATGACAGCTAGGTCCCAACTTACAATGAAAGATAAAGGTGACAACAACTAACAAGGTAGCTCATATGAAAGCATCAAATGTCACAAATTGTGATCATCACAATATAAAAAGTATGACATGTACATATAATGCAGATGATCCTGATCCCTAATATCACTCACGAGCAATGACCAGTACTTGTTTTCCAACATTGCGACCAGTATAGAGGCCAACTAAAGCTGTAGGGCCGTTTTCAAGGCCTTCAACTATATCTTCCACATAAGCTATCTTCCCTTCTTTGATAAGAGGTAATATGAACTATAAAAATTTAGGATAGAGGTTATAATGATCACTTGCAGAAAATCCATGCATAGGAACTCTCTTAAGAATGAGTTGTACAAGATTTGTTATGCCTTCAGGTTGATCAAGATTATACTGTGAGATCATTCCACATACGCATATCCGGCCATGGATTCTCATATTTGTTAGTACTGTGTCAAGTGGTTTACCCCCAACGTTGTCGAAGTAAATGTCAATGCCTTCTTGGAAGTACCTTATTCATAAATAGATATCTTTTAGCTTTTAGCGTTATTATTGTGTGTGTGGTAAAGTAATTAAAATCATTAGGTCTAAGACAGTACTACTTGATACTATGTACCTTTTTAATGCTGCATCCAAGTCAGGCTCTTCCTTGTAGTTAAAAGCCTCATCAAATCCCATTTTATTCTTCAATAGATCCGCCTAATTGTACAACAACAACAACAACAACAACAAAACATTTTCCCATTAAATGGGGTCGGCTACATGGATCATACGACGCCATTGTGCTCTGTCAAAAACTAAATCCTTGGATAGGTTATTGACCAGGAGATCCCGCTCAATGACCTCGTTGAGCGTTCTCTTTGGCCTTCCTCTACTCCTTTTAACCGGACTCCATACTATTTGATCCACCCTCCTCACCGGCGCATCTCTTGGCCTTCTTTGTACGTGTCCAAACCACCTAAGACGGTTCTCCACTATTTTCTCCGCAATAGGTGCCACTCCAACTCTTCCCCGTATTTGTTCATTACGAATCTTATCTTTTCTTGTATGCCCACACATCCATCTCAACATCCTCATTTCGGCTACCCCAACTTTATGCTCTTGTTGTCCTTTTAAAGCCCAACATTCACTTCCATAAAGCATTGCTGGTCTTATAGCAGTACGATAAAATTTTCCTTTTAATTTATCTGGTACTTTCCGATCACATATAACCCCAGTAGCCTTTCTCCATTTAAACCACCCAGCCTGGATTCTATGATTAACATCCTCCAAAATTTCACCATCTTTCTGTATAATTGATCCCAAATATTTGAACTTATCTATTTGTGGAATAACTTGATCTCCTAATCTGACCTCCAAATTACTTCTAACTTGCCTCTTAAAAAAATTACAATGCATGTATTCAGTTTTACTTCTACTCAGACGAAAACCCTTCGACTCTAAAGTACTTCTCCATAACTCAAGTTTAAAATTGATCTCTTCTCTTGACTCCGCCATAAGAACTATATCGTCCGCAAAAAGCATGCACTTAGGGATTTCGTCTTGAATAGGCTTAGTTAGAATATCCACTACCAGATTAAATAAATAAGGACTCAAAGATGATCCCTGATGTAGACCAATCTTTATGGGAAAATCCTTTGTTTCTCCCCCAGACGTTCTTACAGTAGTAGTTACCCCTTCATACATATCTTTTATTGCTTTGATATATGCTATCCGTACACCTTTCTTTTCCAAAGCTTTCCAAAGCACCTCCCTTGGCACTCGATCATACGCTTTTTCTAAATCAATGAAGACCAAATGCAAGTCTCTTCTTTTGGTCCGATACTTTTCCATTAACCCCCTTAATAAATAAATCTCCTCCATTGTAGACCTACCTGGCATGAAACCACACTGATTCTCCGTAATATAAGTCTCTAATCTCAACCTGTGTTCAATTACCTTTTCCCATAACTTCATAGTGTGACTCATAAGCTTTATCCCTCTATAATTTGCACAATTTTGAATATCCCCTTTATTTTTATAGATAGGAACTAAAGTACTTTTCCTCCAATCATCAGGCATTTTCTTAGAACTTAAAATCACATTAAAAAGTTTAGCAAGCCACACCACCCCCGTTTCGCCTAAACACTTCCAAACTTCAATAGGAATCCCGTCAGGTCCAACCGCTTTATTATTTTCCATTTTCTTAAGCGCCTCTTTAACCTCGCCAACACGGATCCTACGGTAAAATGCCAAATTTGGTTCAACTTCTCGTGTTAAATCTCCTAACTCATAACTCGACCCTCCTCCCTCGTCATTAAACAATTTGTAAAAATAAGTCTCCCACCGTTCTTTAATATCACCATCTGCAACCAAAACCTTGCCTTCTTCATCTTTAATACATCGTACTTGATCCAAATCCCTCGATTTCCTTTCCCTGTCTCTTGCAATCTTATAAATCTTTCGTTCTCCCGACTTTGTCCCTAACTCCTTATAAAATTCCTCAAAAACTTTAGAACGAGCTACACTCACCGCCTTCTTCGTTTCCTTCTTAGCTAAACGATATTTTTCCCAATTTTCAGTATTATCACATAAGTGTATAGCCTTGAAACAGTCTCTCTTGTTCTTAACTTTCTCTTGTACGTCTTCGTTCCACCACCAAGTCTCCTTATCTCGTCGACCAAAACCTTTAGCTTCTCCCAAAATTACTTTAGCAACCGTTTGTACCTTGTCAGCCATTTCCTTCCACATGATATTAGCATTTTCCTGCGCCTCCCAAACCCCTTCATAATGCAATCCGCCTAATTGTAGAATGAAGAAAATTCATGAGATAAGAGCACAGAAACAACAGATGGATTTTGGTCATTTAGTCATACTTCTTTACAAGAATTTGATTATCGTTCTAGTTTCAGTGATGATTGCATTATGGTTCTAGTTAGATTATTTCACTATGAAGAGATTTCTAATTGAAAGCTTAGGTTATCCAATCACCAATCTTGAAAGTTGTTTTAAACAGTTGGAGGTATAAAAATATGTGTATGATAGTACTTTAAAAATAACAAGTGACATATATATATGGAAGGGATCTAGCTAAATGGAATCCTTTAAAGTAGAGAGAAACCGATATGAACGAATGTGATTCTTTATAGAACTCGTTTCCACTCTTTAAACTCGTTCTTTCATTTCTCTCTATCTCCCTAAATGCACTATATTAAAGTCACTTTTATGACTAGGAGATCAAAATTGGGAATATCATGGAACTTTTGTAGTATGGGATACAAGTCTCACATAAGATAGTAATGATGCTAAATGAGATATTTAAATAGGTTGGTTATGCCCCCTCAACAGCTAGCTTTTGAAGTAGAATGTACCCATCAAAATCATATTGCTAAATAGTCAGTGCCAATATGGCAGGCACAATGGCATGGCATCAAGCCCTCCCCCATAAGGGAAGGTTGCTCGTTCGAACCCAAGTATGTGTCACCTTTTCCTATGGCGAAGGGTTAGAATAAGGGTAAAAAAAAATCATAAAATAAAGAAACCTCCTTAATATAATTGCCCCTACATAAACCGTGCCTTCTCCTTACTTCCCGCACTTCCCACAACATAACAACCTGAGAGTTTGAGTAGAAGATCAGCTTCACGCCCTGCTAGATTGTGTACATGCAATAAGAACCTGGCAGCAGCTTCTTCCGAAACAGGCCCAAGGTATGTTCTTCATAAAAGATTGGAAGGGATGGTTGGAGACAAATTTGACTTGGAAAGGGCATGATGAAAAAGGAATATTTTGGCCGAAAATTTTTGCCAGGGATGCTGGTACATTTGGAGATGGAGGAATATGCTTAATCACGATCCTGAAGGTATAGTTCCAAAGGATACTGGAAGAATCATCCTCCAGTATCTGAGGAACTACCGAATTAGATGGGATGGAAGTACAGGAGGCCTCCTTACAGATAGAGTCCAAATGGTGGGATGGCAACAACCAATGAAGGGGTGGTGTAAATTGAATACGGATGGAAGGGGTGGGTCTATGGGAGAAGCTGGGTGTGGAGGAGTTATAAGGGGAGACTGTGGTGAGTGGTTGAGAGGATTTTCCATGAAGCTTAGCAGATGCAGCGCACTTACTGCGGAGGCTCGGGGAATGTATGAAGCACTGATATTATGTTGGTCGATGGGCTTCAAAAAAATAGAAGTAGAATGTGACACTCTAAGGTTAGTTGAATGCATTAACAACCAAACAGACGAAGCAGATATTAGAGGGCTAATACAGGAGATTAGAAAGCTTATCTCAAGAGACTGGCAAGTACAAATCAAACATGTCTACAGGGAAGCAAATAGATGTGCAGATCAATTAGCTCGGTTTAAACTCAATACGGAAATGAAGAGGTTTGTATGGTGTAACCCTCTAAGGAAAGTAGAAAATTTGATTGAGCAAGACTTACAAGGAGTAGTAACTCCGCGTATAATCACATGTTAATGTACTGGGTATAGTCCTTTCATCACCATAAAAAAAAACAACCTGAGAGTTTTCCAAACTGCCCAACAAGTTGACCAATTGCACCAGCTGCAGCTGAGACAAAAACACGATCATCTTTCTTGGGAGACCCTATTTCATAGAAACCGACATATGCGGTTATTCCTGGCACACCTGCAGCCAGAAAAAAAACACTATAGTTGTTGAGGAAGCAAAATAACTAGTGGAATTAGACTAAAGATAATATTGCAAATTGCTCCCTCCACTCTTAAATGTAGGAACTAATTAGGGGATTTACTTTTATTCTAAATGTAAGACTTTAAAACACTTTATCTTTCAAATTTATAATTTTTTCAGACTATCCCTATTGATTGCACATATTAAGAGATTTTTATCAAGGGGTAATTCTAATTCAAATGATTAAAGAAGGTATTTTGAAAAAATCATCACACATTCATTACAGATAACTAACTTAAATAATTTTCTTAATATCTGTAAATTAGTTATTTAGTTTTTACATTAAGGACTTGAGGGAGTAATAATAGAAAGGCCTAAAAGAGTGCCAAGTAATTAGCAAGTACAGTTATAGCATAGGATTATTCTAGTTATACATTTTCTTCTTTTCTTTCTTTGGAACTTGGAGGTATTTGATGTTCAAATGTAGACAATGAGGAGAAGCCATGTGACTTATTAAAAAGCACAAATATGGAAGCTGGCAAAGATTCAATCTTACTATGAAACATGCATACTCAACAAATTATATAAAGAAAAATAAAGACTATCTTAATGACACAGCTATGCATATATATATATATACCAAGAATTCCAGTATAGTAAGAAAGTGGGACATTGGTGTGCTGGATTTTGAAAAGTATGTGAGTTGAGGGAACCAGGCTTTACTCTTCCCATTTAGCATATCCCCAAACAAAATCGCCTTTTTTATAGTCAGCATGGCCAGATCCAATAACTTTAGCCACACCATATCCATGTATTGGCTGCAATTATTTAATACAACTATTAGTATAGTTGCAGATCTTAGCAATCATATAGGGAACGGGGATCATACATATATACATATATATATGGATAAAACTTTGGCCGATATGTTTATATTCATTAGGTCCAATTCTCCTATCTAATATTGCCATGTGGGCTTTTCTTAATAATAAAAATTCACATTGATACAATTTTATTAGAGCATTATTAATAATACAAATTTTGTAAGAACCATTACCACCCTGAAAAAAATTACTCCATACAATCCTAAATGTGGGAGTTAGTTAGAGGTTTATTTTAGTTCTAAATGTAAAACTTCAATCTACTTTATTCTTCAAATTTATAATCTTTTTTTAAACTATCATATTGATTGCATATGTTAAGATTTTCATCAAGGAGTAATTCTAATACAAATGATTAAAGAGAATATTTTAGGAAAATTAAGACACATTTTTACATATAACTAAATTTATTAATTTGTTTAATTTTTGCAAATTATTTATCTAGCTCTTACATTAAGGGCTAGGGAGTAGTAGAGAGATAGAGAGACTTACAGCACCAAGAGTATAAGAACCAAATCTTGAAACAGACTTATTGCTCATCATGACTCGCTGGTAGGGATCACAGGATAAGTAGAGATTCTTGAGCAGAATCTGATTGGAACCTTTTGGAACCTTCAATTCCATGGAACTTTCAACCATTGGCAAATCAGATTCTTTGGGGAACCCACACATATACTCCTTTATAATCACCTGGTTATTCTTCACTTGCAGTGCCATTTTTGCTTGCTGAGACCAAAATTCTGTGTGCCCTTCTGGGCGCGACGAAGATGAATTTATAAGGCAAAGTCAAGAGTCAAAGAACTAAGAATAAATCAACGAACATGACATGGGACATGCGAGAGCAATGACATCTGTAAGTGTAATAATATGATCCCAAGTGGCTTCAGGAAATGTTTGGATGGAATCAGCTCTCTTTATCTTGTGTTTCTTTCCTTGAATCCTTTTTACAAATAATTAACATTTTTATGACTATTTATTTCTTATTTTCTCTTTCTATTTCTCTCTTTATTTAAACTTCTTAATAATTATATTAGGATTTTTTTATGCTAAGCATAAATTTTTTCCTAAGAAATTAGCCCATTCTGTCAAGCCCAATTGGTAATTATACTAATACTTCCTTCATAAGAAAAGGTACAACTACCCATTGTTCATGGGTTTAACTGGCAAAAAGGTGAGACATGTAACTATTTGGAGCATATTCAATTCCTGTGGAGTACCACTTTGTTATAGTTCCAGTCGCAGCGCTTGAAGTGGTATCATAATTTCTGAGTGCCTTAGTTTATTCTTGAAGGTAATAGACAAATCGTCCTACTTGACATTGATATCATTTAAAATGAAAGGAGATTTCGTCTTTCTAATGAATTGTAAATGAGTCTAATTCTTTTCTAATGTAAAAAAAATAAGGAAAGGTACAACTTTACTAAGAATAAATCAATGGACATGCGTAAGCAATGACGATTCACCTTGGAATTTGGATATGAAATAAAATAAATAACAGGGTAAAATACAATTTTTAGTTTTGGTAAAATTATAGAAATCTTCTTTCAATTTTCAAAAGTTACACTTTAGTCAAAAATTTAACATAGTTAAGAATATTCTGTTAAATATTTTTTTACAAGGTAAAACAGTAATCCTAACTGGGTGTGGCTGCGCATTTACTGAAAGTTTAAAGGTGAAAATGCTCTCTATCCATTTTTTTTAATTCCTCTTAGTGGTATATTTTCATCAAATGATACCTCACAATTGAATATCAAAGTATATCAGCAATTGCCAACAATATTGATGCACCTCTTCGATTGGTATATTCAAAGGTCTTACAAATTAAATTTGATTTTTCTACATCAAATTTTATTACCTAACATCATTTGAGTCAAACCTAAATGTACCTTTTGATTAAAGGAAATGTAGAAGAAAAAAAAGAATATAAATTTTAGTAGTGATTTCAACCACAATCTATATATAGATCAAAAAATGCACACCATTAACAAAATATTTACTTCCTCCCTCTTTCTATCTAATTTCCTCTTTCCAAAACGTTTTGATGTTGTTCAAATAAAAAAGGCAAGTGTAAATTACAAGTACAGAAAATCTTGTTAATTGTTACCCTCATCTTCAAGACATATGAACCTTTGATGTAACAAAAAGCAAATCAAGGCTTTATTTAACAGAAAACATCACAGCTATATATAATTGGTTTTTCATAAAACGTACTTAGGAAATAAACTGACAAGGAAACTCCAGGTACAAGAACAACATCTCATATACAAGAATCATTTTTCATTTCTTCACCCACAACTTGCTTAGAGGGATAAAACTTAGCTGCCATCATCTACATCTACAAAATGCCTATACTCACTAAATGTGGAGGATCCATATGCCTAATTTTACTCGCGAGCAATGATGACAACTTGCTTTCCGACATTGCGACCGGTATAGAGGCCAACCAAAGCCGCAGGGCCATGCTCAAGGCCTTCAACTATATCTTCCACATAAACTATTTTCCCTTCTTTGATAAGAGGTAGAATGAACTCTAAGAATTTGGGATAGAGGTCATAATGATCACCCACAGTAAATCCCTGCATACGGATTCTCTTAAAAATGAGTTGTGCCAAATTTGTTATGCCTTCAGGTCGATCAAGATTATATTGTGAGACCATTCCACAAACAGGTATGCGACCATGGACTCTCATATTCAAAAGTACCGTATCAAGTGTTTTACCCCCAACGTTCTCAAAGTAAAGGTCGATGCCTTGTGGGAAGTACCTGATATGTAAATCCATATCTATTAGCTTCTAGGGCGCAGTATTGTTAAGTAGTGAATTAATTTAAAGAAAAAATTAATTTTTTAGTCCCTATAATTTTAACTTAGTTGTAACTCAATCCTTAAACTATGGCTCATGATAATTTAGTAACTTTAACTCAATTGAAACTCAAGCCCTAAATTTTAACTCACTAGAACTCAGTCTCTACAATTTAATCATTTAAAACTTTAGCCTCTAAACTTCATCAAATATATAATTTTATTTTCTAATATTTGAAATAGTGAAAATATAGGAATTGAGTTGTATTAAGTAAAAATTCAGGGACTGGGCTAAAACTACGGGACTAAGTTGCACCATATTAAAGTTTAAGGATTAAATTATAACAGGATCAAAATTTAGGTACTAAAAGATTAATTTTCTCTAATTTAAATTTCTAGGTCTAAGATTAAGTTATCAGACACTGACCTTTTCAATGCTGCATCCAAGTCAGGCTCTTCCTTATAGTTAAAAGCTTCATGAAATCCAAATTTATTTTTCAATAGATCGACCTAATTGTACCAGGGTGAAAATTCATGAGATACGAAGATCAGACAAAGAAAAAACAGATGGACTTTGTTCATTTTAATCACACTCCTGCAAAAGAATTTGGTTCTATTCTTAAATCAAAAAGAGAAGCGAGCAACTACTTTCGGTTGTGATGCATTAATATGGTACTAATTAGATGCTTCACAACTTTCACTGAGAAGGAATATCAAATTGAAAGAAAAAGCTGTTCATTCTTGAACTTCGTCACAAATATTAAAGTGAATGAACGTGTAAGATAGTGCTTTTGTAATAATAGGATAAATAAGGCAAAAAGCGTGCCAAATTGAATCCATTTTGGTTATGCAGTCATGTATTTAAAGAGAAAAAGACAAAAAACGCAATGTAGACTTACTTTTATGAATATAGAGGATTCAGATTGGGAATCATGTTAGTTTCAACAAATTCCTAAGCATACGATGCATTATTGTAGGAAGAATAGGAAAAGAATAGGGAAAGAATAAGGAAGAAGAAAAGAGAAGAGAATGAGAGAGAACAACGAGAGAGAGAGAGAGTTAAAAACTGTATAGTACTTGAATATTCAGATTAAGCATAAAAACATTGGTTAGCCTCCCTCTACTTATATAGGCTCTATCTAACTAACTAATGACATAACAGACTTGCATATATATATATATATATATAACACAACTAACAGACTCATCCTAACTAACTGTCTAACCGCTTATATTCTTAGGTCTGTCACAATTAATCCATCAGTATAACAGCATCAATTAGAAACATACCTTCTCTTTACTCCCGGCACTTCCGACGACATAAGAACCTAGGAGTTTTGCAAATTGCCCAACAAGTTGACCAACTGCACCGGATGCAGCTGAGACAAAAACACGATCTTCTTTCTTGGGAGATCCTATTTCATAGAAACCAGCATATGCAGTCATTCCTGGCATACCTATGGTGAAACAAAAGAAGATAGTTATTGAGGAAGGAAAATAACTAGTGGATTCAGGATAAAATAATAAGCATAAATTGAACAAAATACAATACAATTATTTATTAATTAATATTAGAGGGTCCTTTTAAAGAATGCCAAGAAAGAACTACAAGTGATATGCACGGCATTTTCCTACTCATAAATGTCTTCTTTTCTCTCCTTGGAATTTGGAGATATTCAATAGTTAAAAAGAGAAAAGCACTGATAAAGAACAAGGACAATCAGGAGAAGCTATGGAACTAAAACGCAAAAACAGGAAGCAGGTTAAGATTCAATCTTCAGAAACATGTGTGCTCAAGAAAGAAACAGAGACCATATCAGGATAAAGCTGTAATGGATAAGTGAAATTATTTAAATACTTGTTTCTTAGATAAATACAAAGAAAATGAAGAAGGCAGCTAGGAAAAAAGCACCCAAACCACCATACCAAATCAATAAAATGCATAATAACAACAATCATTGCACAGATTAGTATGAAAAGTTTCATCAGTATTTGGTACCTTCTAGAACAATTAAGGGACAAGGAAACCAATTATCACATGAAAACTTCACAAGTTAAGATTCCAGGTGACACATACATCGATAATCAAAGTAAATTGAAATGCTTCAATATGTCATACCAAGAATTCCAGTATAGTAGGAAAGCGGGACATCGGTGTGCTCAATTTTGAAAAGTATTTGAGTTGCAGGTACCAAGCTGTACTCTTCCCATTTAGCATATCCCCAAACTAAATCACCTTTTTTATAGTCAGGGTGTCCAGATTCAACAACTTTAGCCACACCATATCCATGTATTGGCTGCAATTATGCAACACAACTGTCAGTAGCAGCACACTTATACTACATCTAAGCAATTTAAATGTCATGCATTATAATTCTAATTTTAATTTTAATTTATTAAATAGTGACCAGAAGCTTTAGTGTCACCGGAATCATGACCCACTTCAAAATATATGATTCTTCAGTCTGACCTTGTTTCATGAGATACTACTTCAAGCTGAAACAAATGAATCTAAAGTATTCCTTTCTTCTAAGATGCCTCAAGTATATAGTTTTAATTAGTTATTCGTTTAATTATGCTCTTTTTGTTTCATTTTGGTATTGCATACAGGTCTACTTAACAATTTATCCAAAAGATTAGTTATTTATAGAGCACAATATCATCATATAATTTATGTAGCCGACACCACTTAGTGAGACAATGCTTCTTGTTGTTGTTGGTGTATTGCATTCAGGTAAGGTTAGCTTGTGGATACCTCAATAAAGACTGACCCCAAAAAGGATCAGCATGGTTAGGATCATTTCTAAAACTAGATAAATTGCTTGGGCTTTAGGTTGTAGCATATTTTTTTAATTATCAACAAAATTCACTAAGCAAATTACAGTAAACTACCTTCAAGATTGGTTAAATTACACATGATATCCCCCTTGTTTGAAGACTTACAATTGGCTCCCCTCTATAGAATTTATGATTTCTCTTAAACTCAAAAATTACTTAAATTGTGAGTTGTTTCTTTAATATGCATCAAATTGTCAACAGGGCTTAGCATAATTTTTTTAAAGCAAACAAATGATGAGATATAATCTGGTCAAACCTAAGGTTATATATACTAATGTACTCCACAGCAATACTAGTCATCACTTTGCCGAATTAAAAATGCACAAGTGAATGGCTTTTGTATCTGGACACAGAAGGGACTGGATACATTGCCAATTTTGACTTTCTTATTCTTCCAATTCAACCAAAAGTAACTCCATCAGTCCACAAATATATATATAGAGAGAGAGAGAGAGGAGATAATAGAAGTCTACTAGCTCATGTCAACGGCTCTAGGCAGAAAATAAAATTATATAACTTTACCCTGTGTTTAGAGGAAAGAATATTAGGAGGAAAACTTCCAAAAGTAGTGATTTTGGAAAAATTTCGTCCTAATATTTTCTTCCCATTTTCCCCACCTTCAGAACCTACCAACTTGGGCGAATTTTAAGCACAAATTCCACATCACACCAGAATTCATCAAGTGATTTCTCAAAATCAATTCCCATTTCACAAAACTTGCAGCAAGCAAGGGAAAGAAAACCTAAGAACAGTAAAAGAGTGTAGTGCAGAGAACAAGACTTACAGCGCCAAGGGTATAAGTACCAAATTTGGAGATAACTGTTTTGCCCATCATCATTCGCTGGTAGGGATCGCAGGATAAGTAGAGATTCTTGAGCAGAATCTGATTCGAACCTTCTGGAACCTTCAATTCGATGGAACCTTCAACCAACTGAAAGTCCGATTCCTTGGGCATCCCAGACACATACTCCTTTAGAACCACTTGCTTATTCTTCACTCTCGCCATTTTTTAATTACTCTCCTTGAAGACCTAGCTATTTGGGCAAAAAGGAAATGAATATATATAAGGGAAAGTCAAGCGTTAAAGGACTGGAATTTCAATGAAAATGACGTGAACATGGTTATTATTATTAGGTAAGCAATGACGGTGGCGTGGTGCCAAAGCAACGGCTCAATTTTGTTCGTTTCGGGGGAGATTTGGGCATTTCTTCGTATCCAGATCACGATGGAGTCTTCCACCATCGCTGTTGAAGTGGACATAACGTAATTATTTTCAAAATATAATACGGTGATCAATCAAACCATGATTTTAAAAAAAAATTTTACAAAACTTTGATTGATATAAATTTTAAAATCAATAATTATATTTATTTATAAATATTTTTAAATAAAATTATTATCTAAAATTATAATTTTGAATAAGTTATTAAAACTGATTTTTTAAACAGTAAAAAAATTTATAGATTATTCAATTACTATATTACTCCTATTTTTTCTTATATCATCTCTCTTCTCTCATTTCTCTTTTCTACCCTCTCTCCTATCTCCTCTCTTCTCTCTTTTTTTCACCCTCTCTCATCTCTTCTATATTCTCTCTCCTCTCTCTTCTCTTTTCTTTATTATCTTTATTCTCTCTTATTTTTAATCAAATCATATATTTTTTAGTAATTTACCAATATAAAAAGTCATTCTAAAAATAACTATCTAAATATTTATTTATTTAAAATAATTTTTTTTCCATAAATTTTTTTCTAAAAGTTATTTTTTATAAGCTGTTTAAAAATCTATTTTTTTATAAACTCGTTTTTTAAATTTTATACAAATATATAGGAATATGAGAAAAGCCGAGGGGTCTTCTGGATTTAGCTTCTCCCTCTCCACTTTTTACCTCAGCCCTTGGATCAAATTTTAAATTTTGAATGGTGAGATTTAACATTTTACAAAATATTTTTTTATTTTTTCCTAATTATAGTTCTAGACTATTTAATTAAATTTTTATAATTTAAATTTATTTATTTATTTTCATGATTTCATATTTTAATCCAAGGATTGAGGTGGGAAGTGGAGAGGAAGTTGAGAGAAAAAGAAATGGAGAGAATCTAAATTTATGATCTTCTAATTCTTGCTAGAACTAGGAATTTAAAGAAAAAAATGCCCGCAAATAAACGAAATATTTATAAAAGAAATAAAGAATATTTAAATATGGAGAAAAATTAAGTAGGCTATTATTGTTTTGAAAATCCAGCCAATCGAACAATCTGACTGATTGGGATGCCAAACGGATTCACTAACGTCTCGGTTTATACTACAAAAATATTTTTATAGTTGTGTTGGATTATTAAATATTAATAAAATATATTTAAAATTTAATCTTATAATATAATATTTTTGTATTTTAAAGATGAATTGTTAATATTAAAAGTTCACATTAAATGACATCTACATCTGATTTTATTTTAAATATTTTTTAATTTATAAATTTTAAATTAAAAATTAATGCGTCAATATTTAATTATAAAATTATTATTTAAATTTGTTAAAATATTATTTTTTTAATAAGATTAACGGTATTAATATTAAGAGATTAAAAATAAATTTTAAAAATTTAAAGGAGTAGATATAATTTTAAAGGATTAAATATATATTTTAATCTTTGTTTATTGAAAATTATTACGTCAGCCGTTTGACGGATTAAATCATGAAAATTGGAATCTGTTATCCTTTTATTCTCATTCCAGATGGACTTTTATAACCTTACTGGCTAGTTTAGTAATTACAAGTACTTAACTCATCACTTGTATCCGCATACAAAAGCTCTCACTAATCTCTACAAAGCAGAGAGGGCTAATTAAAAAATGAACAAGTCCCCCAATATAATCTACTCCTATGCTTATAAGTTTTTTTGGCCGAACAATTATTTTATTAATATCAAAAAAATTATTACAAACACAACCCAAAGAAAACACTAAAAAAAACGTAACATTCAATCCTAACACAAAAATGCTCAAAAAAAATAGAAAAAAAAATACCATCACTTAACTATTCAAAAAAACACAAAGACAAACTATAGTAATCCTCTTGTCCTTTATATAAGATATATTTAACTAATTTATTTAAATTAAAAAATTAGTTAAATTAGTAAATGTGATATTTTTTTTAAAATAATATAATCATTTTTCTTAACTCTATCTCTCTATATCTTATTTTATCAATTTTTAGGGATATTAATAAAAATAATTTAAGAAAAAATTGATAAATATAAAAAATTTATCTTATATTTAAAACTAATATTAACTCTCAATTAAATTATATATTAAAGATTAAAGGAGTATTATATATTTATAAAAAAAAATATTAATAAGAGTTAAGTTTAACTGAAGGTATAATCCCCTTAGAATTTATTAACCAGCCTATGAGCCTCCCAAATAACGCTTCCAGCATCTACTTGTTCACCATTAAGAACCCAATCACATCTTTTTACTTTCCAAATTCCCCAACATATTGCTGCTACTATAGCTTTCCCCCTATCATCCAGATTACCGCCATTAACAAACAAATCCAAAAACCAGTGAATAGCACTCTTGAAACCTTCCTTCTGAATCATAAGGCACAGGGAACTACCATACCAGCAAGGTTGAGCCCATTGGCAGAAAAATAACAAATGCTCAAAGCTCTCAACTTCGTCAAAACAAATGGGACAGAGAGAGGAGAGTCATTGCACCTCGTTTTAAACAAAGCCTCTTTACTAGCTAGAGCTCCAATAAACACTCTCCATAGAAAATGCCTCATCTTAGAGGGAATATTCAGATACCAAATTTAAACAAGAAATCAGACAAGGCCTATGTATCTCCTTCCCCGAATTCAATAACTGAAACAACACTTAACCAAATTTTCTTAGTTGGTCAAATCATTGTGCTCAAAGAGAGGAGGGTGCTCAAGGAAAAGTACTAGAATTGGTGATTTTGAGATGACATAGTGGGAAGTGAATAGTTGGAGCATTTCACAGCAAGAATCTCCAATATTAGTTAAAGCTTATTTTACGGGCTATTTGTTTGATTATTGTAACTCAATTTATGAAGCAGCCCTTCACTCCACAAGATCAATAGGTATAATTATGCCTTTTCTTTCCCTTTGTTTACTTTCCTAGTTTTTCTTTTTAAACATAGTATCCTCCTCCTATTGAAAGCAAATCATATACAAGACACTACTAAGTACAAAATATAGATACCTCTTTTAATGAGTCTTTGAATATTAGTTCACTATATGTTATGAGGGGCTAGAAAAATGAAACTTGTTTGTATATTCTCTCTTCTCATTTTCAATTTATACTTTTTTTTTCCGCATATTTGATGATAAAATTAGAGATTTCTCACATGCATTGCACAATGAGCGGGACAAAATAGATTGTAACATGAGTTCAAGATCTTCAAAGATCAAAATATTTTATAATTATTATAAATTATCATTATAATTAAAAATTTAAAATATCATAAGCTCAATTAATAGGATTATTGATTAATTACTATTTTAGGTTCAAAATCTTTCAAATATAAAAAAGAGATTATTGATTTCAATTTGTAGACAAAGAACGTAAAAGTATTGAGTTAAATTGACTCATGCTCAGTTTTAATTGAATTTAGTATTATAAAATTTTAAAAGTAAAGTTAATAATTTCAAACACACCTATGACTAAATACCAAGTGAAATATAACAGTGCTTACAAAGCGAGCTCTCTATATCTCCCCTCCCCACCTTTTCCTTTCCCTCCCTTTCATTAAAAACCATCATCTCCCCTCTCCTTTGTCGAGCCAAACATAGCGTAAGAATATTTGTAATTTTTTTAGCTAACCAGATTAATTAGCTGAAATGACATGTTGTCATTAATTTACTACGAGCCCATGATATTTCTACTTAGTCAATAAAAAATGATTAAAAGAGCATTTTCAGCAATTTTAATGGGTATCGAGTGTGAAATCAGAACAATTTGCCAACTTTTCTCATATTTCAACAAGAGCATCATTTACATTTCCAGCTATATCCTCCATCATAACATGTACTGATTGAATGCAAGTGTTTTTTGTTTGTTTGCAAGAATCCAATATCATTGTTGCTAAGTTAACTTTTAGAAGTACGAGAGTACCATTTTGTTGTAGTTCCAGTCGCAACGTTTGGGGAGGCATCCTATATCCTGGGTGCTTAGGTTTATACCTGAGAGTAATAGATGGCTCGTCCTGCCCGACATTGGTATCACTTAGGAGGAAGGAAAACTTCGCCCTGCCATTAGATCGTGGGTAAGCACAATCCCTTTCTAAAAATTTCTTGTTACAAAAAAAAAACTTTTAGCAGTGCTGCATCAATTAATTGATCAATCAATGACAAAGAAAATATTGATGATGAACAATAATTAGATAAGCCAAACTGTATCAATACAAATATTCCTAACACTACAGTTTCCTGTATTGTGAAGATTTCTACCTGATCAACATTGTGCACGTGAAGGGATTTATTTTTGTCCATCAATTCCTGCCTGAAGAAGGTATCCACTAAGAAAGAGGAAACTGAACCCTCTTCTTCATATCCTCAATTATGTTTCTTAAATTTCCCACATTATCATCAGGATTGACCACCACCCTCAATTTCCCACTATCAACATTGTGCATACTACTGGACTATCCAACGTCTCCTACCTTGAGGATGGAATCTTACGCTTTCATGGAGCGGTAATAGGAGTAAAACCGGTTTCCAAGTCTAAATTCTATGGAGTTGCAATAGCAGTAAAACTGGTTTCCAGATCTAAATTCTATGGAGGTGTAATAGGAGCAAGACTGGTTTCCAAGTCTAAGTAAATTCTAAGGAGCTTTAGTACGAGTAAAACTGGCTTCCATGTCTAAATTCTATTTCCATTTTTTGGAGTCGTTTTTTAAGTTCAGCACGGTCTAGTCCTTATCCAACAGACATTCATGTTAGTCTTTTGAAATTTCTTCATTCGAATGCAAGATATTGGGAGAAATACGCCTTTCAAATAAGCGAGTTTGTCGGATAGAATTCTTTCTTCTGCTTCCAACTGGGATGCCTGTCTTCTTCCCAATTTTTTCCTACATCATGATGTTGTTACAAAGTGACAATTATTAATAGACGCACGTTTAAAGACACCTTATCTCATACATTCACGGGTAGTTTATACCAGAAATACACAACAGAAGACCAATCTGACTCAGCCAGAAATTAAATTTAACTACAAATGCACAGCTTATAAATTGAAGGGACAGCACAAATCCAAATATTTTAATGAAAACTAATAAAAAAAGCTTCATCTAAGGCAAAGCACAGGGGAACTTGGTAAGTTTAATGCAGAACTCGTCACTCACAGACAAAATCTACGTAAAAACAAAAGGTACAAGAAGGATCTAAACATGAACTTTCTTCAACGGGTAGACAGATGAACAAAAATGATGAAAATTTATAAAAATAAATAAAACAAACAAAATTATTTGATAAATCTATGAATTGAAAAATAAATACGTAAATCAAATGTTTCATTTCTGGAAAGTAATCAACATCAGGGAAATGCACTATTCTACAACTTAAAATTAAATAAATGTAAATTAAATAGTTAATAGAAAAAAAAATAATAAAAGTAAACTGACTTGGAAAAATAAATACAAAGTGACAATTCTTCTAGTAGTCCAACTAAAGAATTAGAACCTAAAAAGAATCCAATAAATGAAAGAAAATACGTAAATATTTCCTTAGTTTAATAAAAGAAATCACAGTCGAAAATGGCATATAACACCAAAGCGGAAGCTTCCATAGAAGCAACAAACCGAAGGATCATCACCGGTAATCTAAACAGGAGTGATGCGACTAAGCAAGAGAAAGTTCGGAACCGTCCGGTGGTTTACTTGACGGCAACGGCAACGACTGAACAGAGAGGCGATGAGGAAGAAAAGAGGCGGTTGTGGAATATTAAAAGTAAGGTGCGGGCGTTTTAGTCAATATAGGAGGATAAAATACTTCCCTCCCCCCAAAAAAAAAATCATAAGCCCAATTTAGAGATTGGGATGTTTTTTTAAGTATATGCATCTCTTAGTAATTATATTTAAGATATTATCCGATACTAAATATAGATTATAAATTATATGAAAAGGCAAGGAATATGTATGTAGCTAATGGAACCAAAAAGTTGGGTTATTCCTTTGTTCAGCCATTTCTTATGTCCTTAATATACAATTTAATTATATAAAATATATTTTTTATATTTATCTATTTTTTTAAATTATTTTTATTAATACTCTTTTACCAATAATTAAGTATAAGAAAAATGGAGAGAATTTAAAAAGGTAATTAAAATATTTTAAAATATATATATGATATTAACTAATTTAATTAACTTTTTTAATATAATTAAAGTAGTTAAATGTCTTACATTAATAACCGGAAAAGTGTTATTTCAGTTTTTTCCTTAAGGACCGTAATTTGTTTAAATTGCACCCATATAGATTTATTAGCTTCTAATTACCTTTTTAAATAAAAAATCAAATATATGTTTATAATCAGATAGAAAGATTAAAATGCAATGCTCCTAAAATCTAAGTGGGAGGCAATGTCAGAAAATATACTCGTATTATTATTAGTGACATATATAAAAGTTACAGGAACTAAATTGGAACTAAATTACCAAATTTTTAAAACTCTAATTCATTGTTACCACATTTAAAATGTGGTTGCATCACTTGCATGGGTTATAAACATAATAATAATAATAATAATAATAATAATAATAATAATAATAATAATATATATACACTTCACAAATTCACATAATAAAAAATCTTATTCCGTGTATTTTATTTTATATTATTAACGTGAGTCTCATAAAATATGAAATTTAAAAAATGAGCCTTTATGTTATTCGTGGCTTATGAACATAAATTTAAAATTCATAGAAAGTAATTAACATTCTTCATGAGTTTGGATAGTTTGGCAGGCTCCACATATAGTGCAAAAATCTAATAATTTTCAAATTATATAGCGTTAAAATAAGTTTTTTTTTTGTACTTCATACAAAATATGAATACATATAGATTTATTAAAACGTGCCATGCTAATTTCTTCAGTTATAAGATTTATCAATATATCATTAATATAAAATTTATGTGTTCATAGATAATTCAATTCTCAAGTTCTATGTATTTTTTCTTTTTTGCTTTTAATATTCCTCTACACGTTTTTATTGTGCCTCCTCGTAATTTTTTTATTCCTTTCATTATTGTATATTTCATATTCCAATAGCATTTGATTATTCATGATATACCATGTGAATAAAGATTCTAGTTAACCCAAGATTACTTGATCTAACGGTAGTAGACCATCTAAACTATAAAATAGGAGAACTAATATTTGAATATCATTTTGTTAAAAAATATATCTAGAAATAGATATCCTGGTCGCAAAATATTGATCTGATTAATTAGTTATTCAGATATATAGTAATAGGATTCAAAAAAATATTGCTAGACACCTAGTGGCCCAAAGGGCTATAAACAAGCAAAAAAAATTTAGTTAGCTATATGTAAAAAAGTTAATACAATATATAATTCCTCAAATTTGCCTCATTTTATTAGAAACACCTTTTGCCTCATTTTAGAAACACTTTTTGCCTCCTGTCCTTTTCAACACAAGCTAGTTTGAAGCCGGAGGCTGAACAAGGCCCTAGTTTGGGATTACTTTCATATTATTATAATAATTTGCTAAGATTTATATTTCAATTGATAAGATATTTTGCAAAATAGTAAGAGTAATTAGTGTGATATATCTAAATTGCTTTTGGGAAGAAAATAATGAGAGGTCCTTATAAGAATCCACTACATTAAGTCAAGGATATCTTATAAAAACTTACAAAATTTAGGGCTCAAATAATTTTGTGCTTGTTTAGTTTGAAGCTAAACCATAGTTTAGAAAATATTTTTAGGTCAAACTATAGTTTATGCAAAAATTAAACAAATAGCGATTAAATATTTATTAAAATTTTTGGAGTAAATTAAGTCATAATTTTAAATAAGTTTATAGGGCTAATTTTTAGATAAGAAAAAAAATATTTAGGTTATCTAATAATTATTTTGTCTTTTTTCCATTTTTTATCCCCTCTCTCTGTGGACACTCCCTCCTCCACCCTTCATTCTTGCTTTTCACTCTCTCTTCTCTCTTCACTTCCTTCCCTCTGCCATTTCCTCCGCTCTCCCTCTTCTCTCTGTCATTTCTCCTCTGTCGAGGTTCTGTCTCTGTCTCTGTCTCCTCCTCCGTCACTACTGTCTTCGTCACTGCATTGTGCTAGGCTTGGAATTCGAATAGAGGAGGGAGATGGCGATGGGTGTTGTCGGCTGTGGAGGAGTGCATGGATGGAGTGGGGTTGAAGATGACGACTGCAGAGAAGATGATCGAGTCTGCGATGATGGTGTATGACGTCGGCTAAGGGGATGATGATGGATGGGGACGAACGACTATGGAGGGAACGGCTTGGACATAGATGGAGTGGAGACGGATGAATGATGATGAGAGGAGTCAAAGATAGAATGATGATGATGACGAATTTGCGTGGACGACTCTCGATCAAATGGTGAATGGAGTGGGTGTAGTCGACCAAAGAAGGAGGTCGGTGGAGAATGAATAGAATGGAGGTGGAGTGCTTGAATGGAGTCGGCGTCGGTGGGGAATGAATGGAGGCCAAAGATAAGGGTGAATGGAGGCTAGGGGCGATGATGACGACGGCTGAAGGTGGTCGGCTTGCATGAGTGCTGACCCTTCCTCTTTGCGTGTACGGCTGAATATGATGAAGAATGAGAAAAAATCTAATGGCTCAAATTGATAGATGTAAATAATAATAATAACTTACTAAAATCATATGAATCACTATATAAAATTATAGATTTATCAATATATATATGTATAGTATTTATTATTTTAATATCAAACAAAAAATATAAATTTAAAATTATATTTTATGTAATTATCATTTTACCTTATATATTTTCTGGTAATTTATTAATCATAAAAGTTATTCTGATAATAATTATATAAATACTTATTTTTTTATAATCACTTTTCATCCATAAACTTTTTTTTAGAATTACTTTTAAATCATTTTTTTTTATAAACTTTTTTTCACGAGTTAATCAAATAGGGCCTTTTAACTATTTTGTTAGTTGATGTGAATGATAAAAGATATCTTATAGTATAAAATAGGAGGAGTATATATAAATAACATAATAAATTAATAATTCTTTGCCTCAATTTTTATAGACAATTACATTGAAGAGGGGAGAGAGTAATGCGATGAAAGAGTAGAAGTCCCATATCAAGTTTAATTTAAAAAAAATGATAAAAAAAGAGTTTAAAGATTGATAAATTTTAAATCTGCTAATAATAATATATATGATATTAACATTATAAAATGCTACTTTAATATTTACTATTTTTTAAAATCTTTTTCTATCATTTTCTTTTAATTTAATTTGAGTAGAATTAGATCAATTCTTTAAAAAGCATATATAAAACTCTTTTCACATTTATTTTTTCAACATGTGATCTCTTTATCTTTTTTTACATATTTACAAAATTCTCAATGAAACCAACCTTTATGATGTGACAAGATTCATGGACTATTTATATTATTAAAAGTATGAGATTGTTGAGCCTGTTCATGAATTGCTTAGATTGCCTACTAAAATGATTCATGAACAACTGACAAGATTCAGAAAAATTCTCAATAAAAGGTGTATCTTACTATCTTTAGATCCATAAATTACAAGGTTCATGAAACATTACGGAATTATGTTTCTTTAAAAAAGTATTCACTTTAAGAGATACCATCAAAGCCTTATCATCTTCAAAACACTTAAATTCACTTGCTTTTACCAATATATTTTTTTTTATATAATTATCCAACCAAGTAATATTTAAGCATTATTAAATTCAATTAAATATATTCTCTTAAAAATATTTTCTACAATCGTATAGATTTAAACACAAGACTTTGTGTTTAAGTATTTAAACTCATTTCGGGTAAATCTAACTTCTAGCTCAATTAAACTTTTATCATATTAGAAGATTTACAAAAATGAGAAGATTCATGAACTATTTAAAAAGATGAGACTCCTAGTTCATGAATTATATTTTTTTTTTTGCCACCATCTAGTTCATGAATTATATAGATGCCTATTAAAAATCATTCATGAAAAATCACAAGTTTCAAAAAATCATTAAGAAAAGTGTATATTTAGTTTCATGAAATTAAACATAGTGTGTGTTCAGAAAATATCTAACTGTAGTTTTAAAAGGGTTTTTGGCATTAACCTTAATTTGAATTTTTTTTAAAACAAATAGTAATATTTGTCTAAAAGGATTTTTGGACCAAACCATAATTTAAAACCAATGTTTTGGATAAACTACTGAGACTAGCTTGTAGAACAGTAAAAGAGTTTATGAACTATCCAATTACTATTTTACCCTTACTTTTTCATACACTATCTCTCATCTCTCCTTTCTCTTTTTCACACTCTCTCTTCTCTTGTCTCTCATATTTTTAATAAAATTATACCCTTTTTGATAATTTTCTAATTACAAAAGTCATTTTAACAATAACTATCCAAACTTATTTATTTAAAATTATTTTTTTATAAGCTCTTCTCTCAAAATCTTTTTCTAAAAGTTATCCAAAAATCTTTTTTTTTATAAGCTATTTTTTTAAACTCTACTTAAAATAGACTCATAGATTACGGTTTGTTTAAAAAGTGTCATTTTTTTTATACAATAAAAAGTGTCATTTATTTTGAGAGATATCACTTTATTATTCATAACATGTAGATCCTTATCGTCTTCAAAACACACTAATTCCCTTGCTTTTACTGTTAAGTGCACAAAAGACTAAAACATGCCATCACTTCGTATTCGTAAATGCTAAGTACTATTATTATATTAAGTTTTGAAAGTACAACCCTTATTTAAAAGATTTTTTCATATCTTGAAATGAATTCATTAATTGATTTGTTAAAGGCATTTGCAATTCTTCTTTAATTTTGATCATTTCTCATTTTCTTTTACTCTTGTTTAAGGAACCACTGGTGTACCTACATACCAGGCCACTAAAATCAACATGCATGGATCTTGATAATCGCAAAGAAATATGACAATCATTTCAATTAGGAATATAAATAGATGTTTTAGTGCATAAAATTAATAATTCTTGACAATCATTTATAAAAAATAAGATATGTTCACAAAAAATTAAAAAAATACACCATAATATTAAAAATTAAATAATATAATTTAGTATAAATTTTATTGTATTGATATATTGATATTGCAACTCACAAAATCATAAATATGGTTTTATTTCATCCTTAGTCCATGATAATATCACTTAACTTATGCTTGAATTATAGATAAAACAAGTCAAAATTTGTAAAATAAAGAGGTCAAAAACATTGGTAAAGTGCCAAAAAAATTACAACCTCATTTTTTTTAATATTATAAGAATTCTTTCATAGAAAATAAGAACAAATCAAACTATTTTATAATTTAAAGAAATATGAATAATGATTTTATAAAACATAAGTGAGGCTTTATTTTTAAGAATTCGATTTTTAAATTTTTCATTTTTAAAAATTATAAGTTTTGAGTCTTAAAGCTTTATCTTTTAATTGGAAAATTTATATTTCTGAAACTAACAGGAACAGAAAAATTTACCTTAATGCATTCCATTTAGGGTTAAGCTGTAAATTTATTTTAAAAATTTTTATTTGTGAATGCTAGGTATCCGAAATTATTTTTTAGGTTTAATGTTGCCCGACTGTTATCCAGGTTCAGTTTAACTATTAGTTTGACTAAATATACTGAGCTGACTAGTTCATACACTATCTACTTTATTTTTTTCAATATCAAATTTATAAATAAGAAAAAATTTAAAAAAAATAGATTCCTCTAAACTCTGTCGTTGATAGAGTATCACTCTTTGGAGACCATATTTCAATTTAGGAATAACACATGTTATTTTTCAAGAGGTTACTATAATATAGTTTGTTGAGAGTAATAGTATGATAACGGTAAAGTTTAGAGGGATGCATTTTTTAAACTTTTTTTCTTATTTATAAATATGATTTGAAAAAAAACATGAATTAAATGACATGTGTACTGACTAGTTTAGCATATTTGGTGAAATTAACTATCAAACTGAACTTGGATAATAGTCATGGTGATATTGAACAAAAAAAAATTCTAAATACCTAACGTTCTTAAGTAAAAGAATTTTAGGCAAATTTATACCTGAACCCAAAATAAAAAATGGTATAGATGTCACTTAGTATGCCATATCAGTGTATTGGTCAATTAAAAAATAAATTTAATTTTAGATTATGATTAAAGTAACATTATTATAATTTAAAAATTTTTAAAATAATATTGCTCCTAACAAAAATTATAGATACACAACATTTCTAAATAAAAAATTTTAAAATAAATTTATATTTTAACCCGTCAAATTTATTATCAATGTCAATATGTGCTAAATTCTACGAAGAGTGCTTCGTGCAAGTCGCATTTGTTGACCAAATGATTGGATTGGCATATCTATTCATTCAACCTATTTTGGAGTTAATTGGAGCTCCCCCATTCCAAGTGATTTGGCTATCTAATTAATTTTTGTGATATCTCTTGATAATGACTTGTCCATTTGCTATCATCCATATCTTATAAAAGACGGGCACTTCGTTTCAATATGAAAATTATGTTGGTATACGAATCCTTAATTGATCTTTAATTTAGGTAAGTATTTAGGATTCAACTCCCTTAAATTTTTATATATAAAAAATTATTATAATATGTTAAAGTATTGTTGGATGAGATAATTAGTGGTAATGTTTTAAAATCCCAACCACGCAACTAGACGTGAGACCGGAAAGGTTAATAGGTATTGGTGGGTTTTATGGTTTAATTGATTATTAGACCGATAATATAATAATTATTGAAATAAAGTTTAATAAAAATTAATTATATGCATATTAGGGATTTTGAGATGATCGAATTTTTTTATTTTTTATTCTTTTTTCTGTCATGGCCAAAAACTCTTTCAGTTTTCTAAAATCTGTTTTAATTCCTTGATCTAATTCCGAGATTAGGTCAAAGGCGGTTGAACTCTCGTTCAACTTGGTTAAGTTGTGAAAACATATTTCTAATTCAAAATAAAGGTGTTAACAAGTTTGATTGATGGGTACAATTGTTCCACCTGATCTTTTAATCATTGGCCATGGCTCTTACAATATCCTCCTATGGATTTATTTATAAAGTAGAGGGAAGATATTTTTTTATTTTATATATAAATTATATTATTAAATTTTTTATATGAATATATAATTTTATCTATAATTTATTATTATATATATTGTTATTTTCTTAAAAAGTATATATATTATTTTTTTATAATAGTAAAATATATATATTAAATAGAAGTAAAATTAAAAAATTATTAAATTTTAAATTAAAGTTAATAAGATAATATAATTTTTGTTTGATTTGATGAAGTATATCGTTTGAGATTTAAGCTTGTATATATTTATTATATTAATTAATAGATTATTGTTAAAAGGGTAAAATAATACTTAATATTTTGATCTTATTTTTTATATGCAATCATTATTCTAATTTTATTTGTAGTATAATTTTATTCATAGTATTTTTAATTTAGTACAATTTTACCAATAATTTTTTTAATTTAGTATAATTCTTGATACTTAAAAAATAAGATTATGAGTTAAATTGTACCAAATTAAAAAGATTATGAGTAAAATTATATCACAAATAAGATTATGATATTGACTGTATATAAAAAATAAAATCAAGATATTTGGTACTACTTTATCTTACCTTTGTTAAAAAGATAATATAATTTAAAAGACATTAAAAATATTTTTTATTTATGTATAGTAAATAATTTTACTTTATAAAAAGAAATTGAGTGGACATATTCACACATTATTTTTAAAAAAAATATTTTTAATACTAAACATACAAATTAATTAAGTTAATTATTTATAATAAATATATATTAATTTTCTTAAAATAATTTATTTAAATATTAACTCATTAATAAAAACTACTTTTAATATATATAATTAGTATGAATGTATCAAAAAGAAAATATAAATTTAAAAAGTAAAATAAATTAAAATTTTATATTTAAAATTAAAATAAATTTTTTAGTTTATTCTTATATTTAAGAAAATGTTCATTAACTATTATTAAGGAGGAGAGAATATGATTTTGCAACTAAATAGTTTTTAAATACTTTTTGTAACTAAACCATTTGTCACTGCCAGCCTTTTTTCTTATATATTTTTATTACTTTTTTGACTTATTAAAATCACAAAGTTTTGCGCCACTTGAAGCACAAGTACACAGATACAACTAGATCAGCATTTTGTGAAGTTTATCCATAAGGATAAAGGCATCGCATAAAATAAATTAAAAAATATATTTAAAAATTTACATTATCCTCTCGAGCATATGATGGGCCCCACCTCTAGCTTACGTGTTCGTCGTCCCACCAGATTTTTACACGTGTCCTCCCACCCAATCACGAAAGTTCCTGCATCCACAAGTCAAGACAAAATTCGACTGAGAAGGTTCACGAACCGGGTCCCACATGTTATCCATATCTACATCCCGTGATGCCACGTGACAAGAACCAGTCTCCATTCCTGCCTGTACAAAACAACGCGCTTCATCGAAGTTATTTTATTCTCATATATACCCTCAGTAAACGACAAAATAGGATCATGTGAAAGTGTGGTTTGGTCATTTCAGTACAGCGTTTGGGTTTCCTTTTAAAACTCGTCGTCGTTTTCGCTACAAGCACGTGGAATTAGCTCTTCGAGATCGACGGAGATAGAGGGAAGCTTTCGTTTGGTTTGTTGTTCTTAGCCGAAGCGCCCGCCATTTACACAGTGTTCTAGAGAAAAGGAAACTTGTTCTGAATTTGAAGGCTCATTGCTGTTTTTGCTGGATTCAGATTCTGTGAATCGAAGCTCCATGGTTCATTTAATGAGATCGGACGCCAACTGCCTGAAGAAGGTTAAGTTGGAGGTTGACGATTCTGGTGATGATGAACTTCGCATTCTTATCAAGCGACCTAAATTGAACTTCTTTCACGAGGTTCGATCCATTTCTGTTTCTCGCTTCTTATTCTCAATCTCCTCCTTTTTGTGTAGCTAGTCCAAGAAGTTGGAACATTTGAATTTATATTGCAATTTATCCGAATCTGAATCCGCCATGACAGTGCAGGGTGGTTTTGGTTTCATTGACGGCTACGTTATTTGGTTCCTTAATTTTATCATTACACGGTCCAGCTCCTGAAAGATTCGGTAAAATCTGGGCAAAAATAGGATAAATTATTTGCATGTTTAACGTGAAGAGTGAAAAAAGCTCTCCGATCGTGTATGGACAAAATGTTAATTTAATCTGAAATTCTTCTTGCTAGTTGTTTTTCTCTCTTCCAATGTTAGAGGATTGCTCTTGCTTTCTTCGATAGATATTTTTGAATTTGAATTCTTCAGCTATGTTTGGTGTTTGTTTGCTATAGTTAATTTATTTATTCGTTTCTCTTTTTTCTGGAACAGGGGAGTTGTAATGATGATCCGCTTTCAATCCCGCCGACTTTGTACAATCCCCTTGATGAGCCTAGCCCTTTGGGGTTGCGTCTTAAAAAGAGCCCATCCCTTCTGGATTTAATTCAGATGAGACTCTCCCAAGAAGATAATACCAAATTAGCGACAGCCAACAAGAAAGACCACAAGGGTGCCAAAGGTTCTGTAGTTATCGATGGTAAACTCAAGGCCTCGAATTTCCCTGCATCCATTTTAAAAATTGGGACTTGGGAGGTGAGATCACAACTAAAACAAAAAAATTATTGACATATAATAGTAATGCCGACATAGATATAGTGATTGGCGTTGATTTTAATTTTTTTCCCTATGGTTTGCAGTATAAGTCAAGAAATGAAGGAGATTTGGTGGCCAAGTGTTACTTTGCAAAGCATAAACTTGTATGGGAAGTTCTTGATGGCTGCCTTAAGAATAAGATTGAAATCCCGTGGTCTGATATCATGGCTCTGAAGGCAAACTATCCTGATGACGGACCAGGAACCGTTGAAGTTGTGGTAAGTGTCCTCCCGTTTTTTATATATCTATCATTGTTACTGAATTAAGCATTACTAGTAAGCACCATGTTAAGTCCATGTTCTTCTTCCCTCCAGCTGGCTAGAAGACCCTTGTTTTTTAGGGAGATCAATCCACAACCAAGGAAGCATACCTTGTGGCAGGCGACATCAGACTTTACTGGCGGACAAGCAAGCATACAGAGGTATGAACTATGTTCTCTTAACTTGAGTCGTGGTGATGCATGTATTCAATGAAATATCTTGACGCTGAAATTGTAGGATGGTGAGTGTCACTGTCTGACTAAGGACACTTAAAGTGCGTTTAGTTTTTGGAATATCTGAGATGCTTAGCATGTTGAATAGACAAAACTGAAATGACGGCTAACATGCTGATGATAACTATTGTGGTTAATTACTTCATAAATGATACCAAATCAGAATGATTTGCATCTGAGATTTTAATTCTTATTTCTTCTTTAGTTTATCCAGCCAGAAATATATTTCTTATTTATGAAGTACTATTACCATTCATGTTTTGACAAAGACAATTCTGAAGTTTAGAGTCTAATCTGATCAAGATTTAAAACTACAATAAATGTCTTTCACCAAAAGGAGAAAGAAAAAAATAGCATTGGCAATTTGCTATATCTGTTACACTAATTGACCAGTACTACAGAAGTGCTGAATGTAAACTCTTTGTGGTCTAACTGTATCTATGATATCTCTAATTTTATGAAACCTACTATAAATTAAATGGTAATGTCATATTCCCAGGGTTGATTTACATGACTTTCTATTAATGTTGCAATTGAAATTGTATCTTGAGAATGAGAGTCTATAGAGAGCATTCAGGGAGTATTAAGAGGTTTATGTGTAACTTACCTAATGTTGGAGTTGTCTCCTATCATTTAATACTGCTATAGATAACATGAATTTGAATGATGACTCCTAATGTTTGTCCTCATTGTTTGTTGTAGGCGGCATTTTCTGCAGTGCCCACAAGGATTTCTAGGAAAGCATTTTGAGAAGCTAATTCAGTGTGATCCCCGCCTAAACTTCTTAAGCCAACAACCTGATATGGTGTTGGATTCTCCTTATTTTGATTCCAAAACTGCAATTGATGATCAACTTGAATCAACTGCTCCTTTCGATAGAGTAGGCAGAGGGCACGCTGGTTTGTTTGAGTTGCAAGACGTGGAATCAGCCTCTGCAGTTCAATCGTCTTCCTCAAAAAGTGAACACAACCTTGTGGGCAAAGGTTTTGAAAATGTTTCCCAGGAAATCACTTCTGCTCCTTGCTCAGGTATAATTTTGCATCTTTTTTTGGTGGTACAATTTGGGTTTGATTAAGATGGTAAAAGCACATGTTCATTCTTTGGGATTACGGCAATGGTCATTAAATTTCTTTATTGCTGTGAAGCAACCTCCATGATTTTTCATGTTTTAAGAGCTATTTTGACTGACATATTGTTGGAAAAATGCTGAAGAGTTGGTTAGGCTAAACGATGTACAATCTGTAACTTTATTGATATGTTAACTTTCTGATTGAACTGCCAAGTGACATCTTACTACTCAGTCTTATATCTAATTACACAGGCTAGTGGCTTTCCCTCAGTTTTTTCTTTCCTTTTTGAGTTCTTGGGTGCAATTGCTCTCTGTAACTTTAGCCATATCATTTTTTTGCTATCATCTGTAACAAATTGAGTTTGTCTCATTTATCCGTGTGCAGTCATGGAGCCCCATAGAATCAAACAGCTAATGAGTAGAGAAGCTGACACTTTGAAGTTTCTTAACAATTTGGATCAGATCAAAGTGCCCGGACTTCACCCATCAATGTCAATGAATGATATAGTAAATCACATTGGAAACTGCATTTCAGAAGGCAATCCTGCCTTCGCCAGTGACAATGAGCAAAGCAAACTAATACTGGAGGAAATCACCCAATACTTGCTCAACGACTCTCTAGTTACCACAGCCTTGGATGAACAGTTTCTCATGTCAAGGGTTAATTCATTTTGCTGCCTTCTGCAGAAGGATCCTGCAACAACACAGGACACCAATGTGAGAACTGATAATACTGGTGGTAGTGCAAAAGTTGTTGAACAAACCAACTTGGATCTAGAGTTATCATGCAGGAGCATGGTCCCCAAATCCGGGGACAATGATGCTTCTGGCAGCAAGCAGGTTAGTGGCAGTGGCATGCGCAGGAAGGAATCAGTAGGGGAGCTGCTGCTTAATCTTCCAAGGATAGCTTCTTTGCCGCAGTTTCTATTCCCAATGGCAGATGATTCTGTTAATCAAGTTAGATAGTGCTCTGAATCTGACTGATCCTATAGTTAGAAGCAACTTATAAAGTAGTGTGTGAGTGAAATTTTATGTTTGCTGTTTGTTTGCCTGTTTTTCTGACCCCAACTTGAAACGCAGGGATTCAGAGATCCACATTGATGAAGAATCCTCTGACAAAATGTGGCACTTAACAGTTGTAGGCTTACCTGACTAGTGTTTATAAGTATGTATATGATATGTTTGTGTCCTAAATGTTAAAATCGTCATGGCAACTCTTGCCGTGAAAAAGTTTAAATGATAAGAGATGTACATTCGGTAAGTGGCAGTTCCTAGGATCGTGTTATTTTCATTTTCGTTAATTAATTGTTGGGTGAATTCCAAATTCATAGTGACAGTAAATTCGTTATTTTTTTAAAATAGCAACAGTAATTCCGCTTATTGTGCCATAAGGATGATTGCGAATTACAATCACGATTTAGGAGGGAAGGAGAGGGTAGAACAAGTAACAAGACATGAAATTTATTTTTTTTATAATAAGAAAAATGATTTAAATATTTAGAAGAGTACCCTGCAAAATACTATAGAAGGATACGGAAGAGATTAACAAATTATCAAATTGGGGGAAGAGAGGGGGGGAGGGGGTTGGGGTTTGAAATCAGAAACATCTTGAGGAGGATGTTTACTTCCTTCCGAATGACTTCGTTTGAGGAAGTAGAAAATAGGGTGGGATCAATACTTATTTTATTAATGTAGATAAGTTTCACATTGTTCCTATAAAAAATAAGATCCCTTCTACTATCAATCCGGTAAAAGCTTGTCCAGAATCATAGTGATGCAAAAGAGTTAAGTGGATTTGAACCTATTTTTTCCCCCAACGAAAATGGGGTAGAAGGTGGCCATTTCAACAAAGCAAAATATAACATAAATGAGCCTTGTTCCTTTTTGTATATGTGCAAAATCATAGTTCATGCATGATTGGAGATGTTAACACAGATATGAGCTTGATGAAACAGAAGCTTGGCAAGGCAAGTGAGCAAAGTTGAGAGAGCCAAGGATAAGAGTGCCTTTGATTTCCTTGATGACCGACTCAGGCTTAAAAATGGTGCCTTAATGAAGCGCAATATTATATTCTTATTCTATTTTGTATGTACAAGGATAATGATTCCATGCATAAGATTATCATGACCGTCATTATGAAGATCGCAAAGAGTAAGTTTGAGCCAATGCTTAAAAGAGGAGAAATTCAGAATAAACAACCGAATAGAAAGATGCCCAAACCAAATAGTCTTGACATAAGGGCAAGTGATGGATAAATGGTATAGTGTTTCCTTCATGCCATAACCGAAGGGGCAGAGATAAGAACAATCGAGATGTTGGGTCTTGAGCGCATCAACAGAAGGCAAAGCCGAAAAAAGGGCTTCCAAATAAAAAGGAGACGCTTAGAAGGAACAAGAAGACTATCCCATGAGAACTTCTAGAAAGGGTTCGATGTAGATGTATTCGAGGAAAGATGGTGTTAGCAGATGTTAAAACCATCCTTAACTATGTACGACTATGAAGAACTACCTTTCCAAATCAAATGGTCTTGGCTATGGAAAAGAGAAGGAGAAATATTAACAATTTAATCAGCAATACTGTTGTGGGGAGGGTGGTAATTTGGTTGATTAAAGATGAATTCCATTGAAAATGATGACATGAATTATTATTTCTTTTAACTATTTGTAGTATTTTTCTCTCTAGTTTTTTATGAATAAACTAGTTATATTGTAATTTTATCTTCATAGTTTAGAAAATTCAACATTTTTCACAAAACTTATTAAACGTGCATATTAAAATTTCAACTAAGGTTATATAACACCTAATATCCTGATCTTATTTTTTATAAGCATCTAGTATTCTAATCTTATTTATAGTATAATTTTACCTATAATCTTTTAAATTTAGTATAATTTTACCTATAATCTTTTAAATTTAGTATAATTTTACCTATAATATTTTTAATTTAATACAATTTTACACATAATATTATTTCTTAATTACTAAGAATTACACAATTAAAAAAATTATGGATATAATTATACCAAATTAAAAGGATCATAGATAAAATATACCACAAATAAGATTAAAATACTATAAGTATATGACAAATAAGATCAAGATATTTAGTGTCATATAACCCATTCAACTTTCAAACAAATTTTACTCAAGCATGGAAGAAGTTCGAGACTTATGATAAATTTGACATTTCTGCCAAAGATTAAACTCATTAGATGCTTAAAGTCAATAAGACAGGAATAGGAAGAAATTAGAGATGTAATGTATACTTGTATTCTCCCATAGCTTCAGAGAAGCATGATACTCTACTAATTAACCGCAATACAGTACAGATCATGAGAGATTTACATTATTCTTCCTTCGATAAACAAATAATATGTTCAGTTCCATTCGATTTGATACCTTTTTTCTAATTTGAAGAGAGTATAAATACAAGCACTCCACTAACTCAACTATAACAGAAAATCGTAAGCACACCCCACAAAAGCTTACTTGGGAAAAAGAATTAATAAACAGACAGACACAAATGGAGTATAATAGCAATACTGCAATAATACTAATACACTATTTATGGTTCTTCGTGGTCTGGTTCGTCGTCGACCATTTGCTCATTTTCTTGTATCATGTTCATAAGCATGTTGACTTGTTCTTGGAGCATGGCATTTTCCCTCTCAATTCGAGCACGTTTGCTCTTCTCTTCCAGAAGCTGGACTTGCAGGTGCTCCAGACACCTTGAATCTTCCTCCAATTGTTCATTCAATCCGTCGATTTCCCGGTCCTGTGAGCAAAAGATGACCAAAATATCTCATCCTGTTGTTACTTTTATTGATTAGTAAAACCATTCTATAAGTACTTATACTTTCTCTCAATTTTTAATTCGGTACCTATGCATTTTTCTCTCCTTATTACATCATTTAATTTTGTTATGTTAACACCAATAACCCTTGTAACTATCTTTTGTTAGCACTGTATAAAAGTTAATTGTACTAGCAATGTAAAGCTAAGTGCTTGAATAAAAAGTGAAAACAGACATGGACCGAATTAAAAACTGAGGGAAAATACTTGTAAAATAGTTTTTCCTTATTAATAAGGTATAGGGAAGTTAAGAAAGTGAGGATGAAAATAAGGTACCTTTCTGTTCATTTCTTGGATGGCAATCCTGCGCATGCTTTCGACGACATCAACGTTGACAAGCTTTCGCTTCTTCCCGATCAGCCATCCCTTTGGATAGTTTGCAGATTCAAAGTCAGGGGGAGGAAGTAAAGATTCAGCCAATGGCCGTCGGCCATTAATGTTCTTTATAGGTTCTAATGGTTCAAATAACGCCTTTCGACGCTCAGAAAGCTCAGGAACAGGAACTGCAGTTAAGTCCTGCATCATCTCCTCAGCAGAAGGAGGTTCTTCCTCTTTGCTGGGTGGTTTATTAGCACTTGCAGTATCGTTTGATACCTCTAAAGTCTTCCCGCTAGCTGTGGGCAACAAGTTACCATTCTATTTCCAACTAATCTAGCCATACAATATTTGCACAACTAAAGCAAAATTACCCATGAATGAAACAGAACAAAGCAGGAAAAACGTTTAGCAATACGAGTGCCTGCTAAGAAGAGGGTTATGTTCCTCTAAGACTCAAGGTTTTTTCCGTGGAAAATTAAGAAAATTTTTCGATCTATTTGAACTTTACTTCAAATTATACTCCTCCTATTATAAATATAAGACCTAATTAGTGAGTTAATTTTAATCCTAAATATAAGACATATTTCTCAAATTTATGAACTCTTTCCCAAATAACCGCTATTGATAGTCTCTTAATAATAATCAAGTAAGAGAATGAGAGAGGAAGTTAAAGAAGTTAGTTAGGGTGCTTTAAGAAAAACATGCTATAATAACTAACTTCTTTAATCTAATCAAATTAGTTAAATAGGTCATATATTTAGGACCGGAAGAATATTATTTTTATACTTCAGTTCATTGTTAATAACTTATAGATGCCAATCTAACTAAGTTAACAGTATCACAAAGCCTATCATGTGCTGTATTTACGCCTGAGGAAATATTTGACTATAAAACTGTTCTAATGAAACAAACAAAATAATTTTTTTCTACGGGCAAAGTCTTTTTAAGAAAAAATTTCCCAGCAAAAATTACCCAAGATCTAAACCTTGATTCTACTATTACAGTTCAGATTCCAATACATTTGAAGCCAGAAGGTTGACATTAAACCAGGTTCAATGGGGGAAAATATATATGATACGTACACTGTTTTTCATCAAATCCTAAATCTCTCAGCAACATGACTGATGCTACTTTTGCTTTCTCAAATGAGGGAGGAGACCTGCTAAAATGAGCTTTCCTCCTGATATAAATGGAATTAATAAAGGCCATAGGTGCATTCATTTACATGCTTATACCGAGTATCAAAAGTTTCTTGTTCTTCTATAAACCCATAAAAACATAGAGAAGATTACACATAAATTTAAGCTTTTGCAGCTAAATAATTATTCACCCTCTATTTTTAGAGACAACTTAACTTGCAGTTTTTTATAATATTTTATCAGGTTTTCACAATAAATTGTAAAGCGGAGAATTTTTACATCTGAACAATACACGATTCAGTCTTTTAAGAAAATTCATACATTTTATATTTTTAATTAAAGCCGGTGACAAAAAAAACTTGAAAAATTCATTGCAAGCATGAAGGCTGCCAGTTTTTCAGTCCAATGGCACCTAAAATGTTTGACAATGTAGGCCCCATCTATCATAAGTTATATGTAACCAACAAATATCTTGTTTGAGCTGGACGAAACTGAAAAGACTTCGTTTTCCTGAGTGCACAAAGACTTTACTTTTACTCAGGCAAGGCAAATCCTACCAATGGCATATAATTGCTTCAAACTTGATTAAGTAAGAATTAAAAAACAATGGTGTGTGCTCAAATACTAATGTGGCCACAAGATGCCAAAAAGAATTTTTAATGAAAATCTTATATTTAAACGATAAGAACCATCACTAACTATGAAGACATCAAAATTCAGTTGTCCAAGCATTATAACCTAAGATGTCTGCGGATCTTCTCAAACCCCAACATCCAAGTGATAGTAAATATATATATATATATTCAATTCCAGAACAATACAAATCTCAATTATTTGGTCTCGGAATATGATATCTATACACTCATATAGGCACTAAAAAGTACCAAGTATTAAATAATTTCAAAGTCACATCGCATAGATTAAGGGGTAGATTTGGAATCGAAAGATGCATTTTCCATTTTGTAAATAAAATCAAATATATGATGAAAAAAAAAATATCTTTTGCAAAATTCAAGGGATATCCTTACCAATGGGGGTGGCACTTGTAACTGTGAAGAGCTATTACGAAGTAATTAATTATTAATTAATTTAGCAATTAGTAATCTTCTTTACTTTCTTCTTCTGTTAATACAATAGATTGGGTTTTTTTTTTTAATAATAATTTACGTATCATAATCAGAAAGACTAGGAGTTCGGTAAGCCAATCATAACAAACAAAGTAAACGTTACCAAAAAGTCATACCAACTGACACCTGTTAGCCACTGTTACAATTTTCTCTGGCCCCCCTCAGAATCCCCGGAAAAAATTATCAATGCGTAACTCGTGAACAATTTTGCAGGAATTTCACACATAAAACCCAGAAATTACGAGAAAGAAATGTAGAAATTCATTTTGAAAGATGTGGAATCGAAAAATTAGTACTATACAATTGTGAGAAGATTTGGCAGTAACGATGTTTAGAATAGGATTCGGCTGCAAGTTGCGTAGAAAATCCCCAGAATCATTCAATCAAATATACGAACAACTTAGAAACTACGCGTTTCGAGTATGGAATTGTAAATCTAAACAAGTATGGAAGTGAATTGAAGACAAATTAAGCTCAAAATCGACAAGCTAAAGCGAAGAAACTTGCAGTACCTGATCTCCTTCGAGATTTCCAGCCTATCCTAGTGGAAGTCACCGGAGAGAATCCGTTCAAAGCCCCATCGGCGGCGGGCTTCCTCTCTCCGCCACGAATTTCCATTGAAGCGTATAAAACCAGAGAGAGAGAGAGAAAGAGGCAGAGACTTCAAATTACAGTCAAACTTCAGAACATCGAGTTCCGAAGAGAAAGAGAATGAAGGATTCTACTTCTTATGCGATGATTATGATCTTCTTCGTTTTCTTCTTCTGATTATTCTGATTTCTGATCTCTGAGAAGAGGCGGGTCCCTTCGTGCGAAAACTACAAGAAAGAAGCAGATAAATGCAATGGGACCATGAGATGTAAATTTGAACGGTTAGGATTTCGCTATGTGGTGGAAAATTTTATGTCGAAGACTTGTCCTTTTTTTATTTATCTCCGTTGATTCTATCTACATTTTGCAATTTTTTATTTGTCCGTTAGTCCTTGGAAATAAACACTGGGACCCACCGTATAGCTAATAAAAATAAATATTTTCACAATAATCTAGAATGAATTTTTATTTTTGACAGAATAAAATCTAAGAAAATATTCATTTTTTTATTCCATATGCTCTCACGTGGATGAACACAATCATCAATTATATATATATATATATATATATATATATATATATATTTTCGAAAAGATTTTTGGTAAACTAAGCCTATTTCCCTTATATGCGTGTGTAAACATAATTAAATATTCAGGGTTAATAAAAAATACACGATACACACATAGAACTGGGAATACGAGTTAGCCCACCAAAAATGGACCAGCCCACCAGAAGACGTACAACCCGCTCCAAAACGGGCTGACAAAACGCCAGCCCGAGCTCGCCTCCCTTAGTGGCGGGCTGGCGGCCACTTTTTTTTTTAATTTTAAAAAAATTATTTTTAATATTTTTAAAATACTAATAAAAAATTTCTAATGTTATATTAACATAATCAAAAAATTACTCATGTTATACTCTTAAAAATTTCTATTTTTTATAAAAAAATCTCAAATTTTATAATTATAAATCTAAATAAATATTAAAATAATATTAATCAATTATAATATGTAAACATATATTAACAAATAAGTAATTATTTTTACTAGTATTCGATAATAGGAGTATTCAAAATAATATTTAAGTAAAATAAATAATAATATTAAAATTTAAAAAAAAAAAAGTGGCGGGCTAATACGGGGCGGGCTGTGCAGCCCGCCAAAAAACGGGCTGGCTTTTTGCCAGCCCGAGCCCGCCCCGTTTTTTTATAAAACGGGCTCTACCCGTTTTCCCAGCTCTATACACACGTGATACCAGACTCATGATAAATAATATTTTCTTTATATTTTTATAACATTATTTACTTTTTTTAGGTTATATAATACCCAATATACTAATCTTATTTCTCATATATATCTAGTATCATAATCTTATTTATAATATAATTTTCTCATAATCTTTTTAATTTGGTACAATTATACTTATAATCTTTTTAATTTAGTACAATTTTACACATAATTTTATTTCTCAAATACCAAGAATTGTACTAAATTAAAAATATTATGGATAAAATTATACAAAATTAAAAAATTATGGGTAAAATTGTATCACAAATAAGATTATGATACTGAACATAAATGAAAATAAGATCAAAATATTGGATGTTATATAACTTTTTTTATAACAATATTTGCTTGATTTTAGTGTGTGTTGTTGGCAACAAGAAAAAAAGAAGATTTTAGTGTGTTTACTGTTATAAAACTAGCAATAAGATTAGAAAGAGAAAAAAGATGGAGATAAGAAAATGAGAGAAGTATATATTATATTCTTTCTCCTTAACCTTACAACACAAATGACATGCCCTATTTATAGGCATAGAAGTTGAAGATGAAGAGTCTAATAATTAATGGAGGAATAATAAAGAATCTAGTAATTAATGGAGGAATAATGACCTAGGAAATTTGAAGAGGTAGAGGGAGATGGAGATGGACATCTATATTCTAATATTCATAACACTCCCCCTTAGATGTTCATGCTTTAATAATGTGCCTCATTAAAAAATTTTAACTAGGAAAATTCCTGTGCGATAAAAACCTAGTAAAAGAAAAAGAGTACACAATTAATTGATACACTTACAGAGCTGTCTCATTAAAAATTTTGCTAGGAAAATCTAGTGGGACAAAACGTCAGACGAGGGAAAAAGAGTACAGCGTGTATCGACTCCCCCTTTTTATAACGTCAATTGATATCTCTGAATCTGCGAAGTCCGATATCATGTATGAGCTTCTCAAATATTGTTGCTGGAAGTGACTTGGTGAACAAATATGCTAGATTTTCTTTGGACCGAATTTGCTGGATATTAATCTCACCATTCTTTTGAAGATCATGTGTGAAAAAGAATTTTGGAGAAATATGTTTTGTCCTGTCTCCTTTGATGTACCCTTCTTTTAGTTGGGTAATACATGCAGTATTATCTTCATATAGAACTGTTGGGATCATTTTACTAGATAACAATCCACAAGTAGTACGCATATGATATATTATCAATCTTAACCATACACATTCTCTACTTGCTTCATGTATCGCTATTATTTCTGCATGATTAGATGATGTGGCTGATATGGTTTGTTTCATTGATCGCCATAAAATAGCTGTACCATTATATGTGAACAAATAGCCTGTTTGCGATCTACCAACATGTGGATCAGACTGAAATCCCGCATCAGCATATCCGACAAAGTCAGTCTTATGTTCATTTAAATAAAATAATCCCATATCCATAGTACCATTCAAGTAACGAAAAATGTGCTTAACCCCATTCCAATGTCTTCGTATTGGTGAAAAACTATATCTTGCTAGTAAGTTAACAGCAAATGATATATCTGATCGTGTGTGACTAGCAAGATACATAAGCTCACCAATTGCACTAAGATAAGGCACTTCTAGGTGAAGTAGTTCTTCATCATATTCTTGAGGTCTAAAGGGATCTTTATCTTTCTCCAGATATCTTACAATCATCGGAGTGCATAATGGATGTGATTTATCCATATAAAAACGTTTTAAGACTTTTCTCGTGTAAGTTTCTTGACACACGAAGATCCCATTTTTCAGATGTTCAATTTGTAGTCCAAGGCAAAATTTTGTTCTTCCCAGGTCCTTCATTTCAAACTCTTTCTTTAAGCAATTCATCGTTTTAGAAATCTCTTCAGGAGTTCCAATGATATTTATGTCATCGACATAAATAGCAATTATAGCAAATTTATTTCTAGATCGTTTTATAAAAATGCATAGACATATCTGATCATTCTTATATCCTTCTTTCAATAGATATTCACTAAGTCGATTATATCACATGCGCCCTAATTGCTTTAATCCATATCAAGACTTATTTAACTCAATTGAGTATCGTTCTTGAGAACTTGAATTATATATTTTTGGTAACTCAAATCTATCAGGGAGACTCATATAAATATCATTGTCAAGTGAGCCATACAAATATGCTGTAACAATATCCATTAGACGCAAATTGAGCCCTTCTTTTACTGCCAGACTAACTAGATATCGAAAAGTAGTTGTATCCACCACTGGTGAGTATATTTCTATAAAATCAATACCAGGTCTTTGTGTAAATCCTTGAACAACAAGTAGTGCTTTATATCTTACTACTTCACCATTTTTATTTCGTTTTCTCACAAAAATCCATTTATATCCAACTGATTTTACATCTTCAGGTGTAAGAACCACAGGGCCAAAAAATTTTCGTTTTTCTAATGATTTTAATTCAGCCTCAAGTGCGTCTTTCCATTTTGACTAATCATCTTTTTGTTTGCATTCGCTAATAGATCTTAGTTCATGATCCTCATCATCATTTATTACATCAAGCGCTACATTATATGCAAAAATATTGTCAACGTTGACTTTATCTCGATCCCATCGTATTCTATTGATAACATAATTTATTGAGATCTCATTATTTTCATATATTTCAGGTACCTGAATGTCTCTCAAAATTGAGACATTAGTATTGTCAAAGAACTCTTGTGAAGTCACTAAATTTTGTTGAATATCCTCGACCTGGCCATCTATATTTATAACTGTTGGAAATTGTGCCCTAGGGGCCAATCATTGTATCAGGTTATCACATTATTTGCATGTTTACTGTGATGACCATCCTTGGATAACTCATGATCTTATCCTAAATGTCCCTGGTCGGTCATCTATATGGGAGCAGAGATGAAATAAGACCAGTATGACTTTGAAGATATATAGAGATATAAATCAAAGTCATAAGCACATGTAAGAGTACAGGGTGTTAGACTGACCCGCAATGAGAGAGCTGCATGGGTCAAGTCATAAGCTTCTCTCATATACAAGCCATGTCACTATGCCCTTTGACCTGAGATCATCATGGATTCCTACATGACAAACGCTCAGCTTTGACCTAGTCAAAAGTCACTTTTGACCGAGTGATCATAAAGGCTATGCTCGGGCTTAGTGGTTTTTCATGCGGAGGAATGTGAATGGTCAAGATGGAATTTGTCCCTCACATTCGTAGAGAGATATTACTGGGCCCCTCGATGAGTGAGTCTGATAAATGTATAGCCATACTGGAATGGAAGGGTAGTTCCATTTCTATATTCAGACTACTCAGGGATCGAGAAAGTAACGGTCAGGAACAGGAGGATGACGTTCACCATGCCTCATCCTTGACCGAAATATCGTGTGACAAAAGGGACGTGATATGGTTGTATGAAAGGTTACATCGTTTATCGATCCTCATATGTTTTGGGTAGTCATAATGCCTTGCTAGAGACCGCTTACGACTTGTGGGTCAGTATAGTAACTGGGCCACTGCCAACTTCATATGGGCCTACAGGGTCGCACACAAAACAGCCCAATGCGAGTTATGATGTCCAGATTCATTGAATCTAAGAGATGTCTAGATTCAATGAATAATCTAGGGTGGATATATATTATATATATAATATAAGAGATATTTGTAAGATTTAATTTATAAGGATAAATTAAATCTCTATCATTTTTGAATTTGAATTTAAATGGATATGATCTATTTGAATTTGAAATTCAAATTGATAAGATATCTCAAATTTGATTTATGAGAATAAATCAAATATAATTATGTATTATCTTTATTTTAAATTAAATAAATAGGTGAATTAAATCTGTGGGACGGATTTAATATAAACCATATTTATTTAATCAGTTTCTTATTAAATTATGCAATATATGATATTGTATTAATTCAGAATTAATATAAGATTAATTCTGAAGCCCGGCCCTATTAGAAGCCCGATAGCTTCCTATATATTTGACATTAGGAGCTAGGGTTCTACACACAATATAGATCTCTACACACACATTCAGACGTGAGAAGAGGGGGAAGGGAGAGTGCAAAAGGTTTGCACATAAGAAACTGCCGAGATAGAGACGGTGAGGACGGAATCTCTAGAAAGCCCTAGAGGGACAAGAGGCGCTAGCACGTCGTTCGCGATTGGAACGCTGCTCGTGTGGATACCGGTAGAGGAAGCCGATCTGAGCTGTCGACTTCTACGATACGACCAGACACGAGGCAAGGTCGCGACCAGAAAACCCTGAGGTCGCGACCATACGGGCATCTGAACGTCAGAAATCCGAAAAGAGGAGACAGGTCGCGACGTGAAGCTGAATACGTCGCGCTACAAACTCCAGAGACGTCCGGTCGCGACTAGAGGCAGAAGAGGTCGCGACTAACAACTCCAGAGGCGACAGATCGCGACTAGAAGCAGAGGAGGTCGCGACTAAAAGCTGAGGAGGTCGCGACTGAAAGTTCCAGAGGCGAGGAGTCGCGACTAGTGGACACTGAGGTCGCGACCAAAGCTCGAAACTGAAGGTAACACTTCTTTCTCCTTGACTTAAACACATTCGGTAGATCCTGGCTGGGAATGAAAAATTTTTTTAAAGTTAATTTCCGCTGCGTGTCTTCCAATTCCCTTCAATAACTCCTTTTCTTTTTCGAGGATTTTTATCTTTGAAACCGATGGGCCTGCCACGCTTCAAGCATGCTTTTGATCCATTTGTATCAGTAGATTGTCCAATAGGGACATCAATTCTGATAAGTGCATTCGCAGCTGGAACATGTAACTTGGTCACTTTCTTGGGGTCAGTGAATGCGTCTGGCAATTGATTGGCTAAACTCTGTAAATGAATTATCTTTTGAACTTCTAGCTCACATTATTTTGTATGAGGATCAAGATGAGATAATGATAATTCATTCAAACTAACTTTATTTTTCAGCTGTTTATTTTCTCCCCCTAATGTTAAAAAATTTGATTCGTCAAAATGACAATCAGCAAATCGAGGCATAAATAAATCTCCTGTTGTTGGCTCTAAATATTTTATTATAGAAGGAGATTCATATCCAACATATATTCCCATCCTTCTTTGAGGACCCATTTTAGTACGTTGTGGTGGAGCGATCGGAACATATACCGCACATCAAAAAGTCCATAGTTGAAAAATATTTGGTTCCTGACCAAAAATTATTTGTAAAGGGGAGACGTTAAAATAACTAGTTGGCCTGATACGAATTAACATCGCTGCATGTAAAATTACATATCCCCAAGTAGATATTGGGAGATTTGATTTCATAAACAATGATCTTGCAATCAACTGCAATCGTTTAATTAATAATTCTGCAAGACCATTTTGTGTATGAACATGTGCTACAGGATGCTCAACATAGATTCCCAGAGACATACAATACTCATTGAAAGCTTGTGAAGTAAATTCACCAGCATTATCTAGACGTATTTTCTTAATAGGATAATCTGAAAAATGTGCTCTCAATCTAATTAGTTGAGCAAGTAATCTCACAAACGCCAGGTTACGAGAAGATAATAAGCAAACATGTGACCATCTTGTTGATGCATCAATTAAAACCATAAAATATCTAAATGGTCCACATGGTGGGTGTATCAGCGTACAAATATCTTCCTTTATACCTTCTAGAAAAGTGAGAGAATCACTTTCTATTTTTATCAATGAGGGTCTAATAATTAATTTTCCTTCAGAACATGCAGCACATGAGAAAATATGGGATTGTGGAATTGATTCTCTTCGCAACGAATGTCTACATGAATTCTTAATTATTCTTCACATCATTATTGTCCCAGGATGGCCTAACCGATCATGCCAAATATTAAATATATTCTCACTTGTAAACTTCTGATTTGCAATAGCATGTGTTTCTATTGTACTAATAAATGTGTAGTACATTTCAGAAGAAAGATCAGGGAATTTTTCCAGTGTGTATTTTTTACCAGAAATCATTTATGTGATAACAAGATATTCTTGATTTTCTCTATTTGTTGTTTCAATATGGTATCTATTTCTGCAGATATTCTTAAAACTCAACAAATTCCTGTTAGATTTGGAGGAATCAAATGCACTATCAATGTATAATTGTGTTCCTCCAGGTAACAATATATTAGCTCTTCCAAATCCCTCAATCATCTTTATACTTCCAGATATGGTCTAGACATTAACTTCTCGCATTACCAAAGATAAAAAATATTTTACATTTCTGAATATTGTATGAGTTGTTGTACTATCAACGAGACACAAATCTTCTTTATTAATGTCAATGAGTGCCATTCTTCATTAACAGGAACATAGCAAAAGAAACACAAAAAATTAATGAAAAGAAATACTCATAATTTTATTTATTGAGAGAAATAACTTCATTATATCAAAAAGAAAACACACATAATCATAAAAATTTAGTTTATTTTTTGGACACTCCGATCACCAATTAGGTGATCAATTCTTCCGTTAGGATCGGCAAAGAAATCAGCAACATCTAAATGAGTCACATCCATGTTGCCATAATCAGAATCGCTTTCTTCCCCAGCAAAATTTATTTCTATCTTTGTCTCTTTGCCTTTATTTTTATTTTTCCTTTTGAGCAATTCTTGATATAATTCAACCAAATATCTTGGTGTATGACAAGTACGAGCCCAATGACCTTTGCCACCATAACGATGACATAAATTTTTAATATAATTATCATTCCCACTAGTTTCCTTTTTGTGGTTATCATCATTATTTGCCCACCTCGAGTGGGAACCACGACCACGATCACGTTGACTACGGCCTTGTATATAGCCACGGCCGCGTCCACGTCCACGTCCCAAACCACGAGATGATTCATTTGTTACTACATTTACTTCTGGGAATATGGTAGAGCCAGTTGGACGGGATTCATGATTCCTCATTAAAAGCTCATTATTTTGTTCAGCCACCAAAAGGCAAGAAATCAGTTCAGAATACTTTTTGAAACCTTTTTCACGATATTGTTGTTGCAAGAGCACATTGGATGCATGAAATGTGGAGAATATTCTAACATGTCATCATCAGTAATTTTCTCTCCACATAGTTTCAGTTGAAAACTAATTCTAAATAGTGCAGAATTATATTCACTGACTGATTTAAAATTTTGCAGACGTAAATACATCCAGTCATAACGAGCTTTTGGAAGAATCACAGTTTTCTGGTGGTCATACCTTTCTTTTATGTTGTTCCAAAGAACAAGTGGGTAATTGACAGTTAAATACTCAGTTTTTAGTCCTCATCTAGGTGTTGGCGGAGAAAAATCATGGCTTTTGCTTTGTCTTTGTTAGATTCCTGATTGCCATCCTTGATAGTGTCTCCTAAACCCATAACATCTTGATAGTATCCAGGATAGATAATTCTTTCCAGTAATATCAAGAGCCACAAACTCAAATTTTATAATATTCGACATGATGATACTATCATAAAATGTAACAAAAATTAAATGGAGATTTAGATTAAGAATGTTGAGTAATTAGAAAATAATCAAACATGAAACTATAATTTAATATGAAAGTAATATAGAAACTCACCTTCCAATGATAGATTTTACAATAATATCAGTTGGTTAGAACAGTCGTGCTGATAACGTGTTATAAAACTAGCAATAAGATTAGAAAAAGAGAAAAGATGGAGACAAGAAAATGAGAGAAGTATATATTATATTCTTTCTCCTTAACCTTACAACACAAATGGCATGCCCTATTTATAGGCATAAAGTTGAAGATGAAGAGTTTAGTAATTAATGGAAGAATAATGACCTAGAAAATTTGAAGAGGTGGAGAAAGATAGAAATGGACATCTATATTCTAATATTCATAATATTTACACATATATAACTTAAACAATACAATGATCCAATTTTGGATTTCATACACAGGGTATAACTAAGATAGAGTAAAAACTACCTCCAGTTATATCAATTTTTAATTTATCTCATTCTATTAATATTTTTTGGCCATCAAATATATTCGATTAATCTGAATATTAAAAATAAATTAAACTAAAATTAACTAAAATATTATATTATGAAATAAACCAAAAAGTATGAAAAAAAGTAAAAACTATAAGTTTGAGTAGAGTTAGCACAATAGATACTCTCTCTAATTCTTAATATAAAAATTAATTAGGGATTAGATTTAGTTCTAAATATAAAATATTAATATCAAATTTATATTTCATTCGGTCATAATTATAAGAGTTAGTTGATTTTTTTTATATAATAATATAGCTAAATAAATTAATTAATTATAATTAAAACTAATATTTTAAAATAAATTCATATTATATATTTCATTAGTAATGAATTAGTTATATTTAAAACTAATATTTTAAGATGAATTCATATTTTTATATTAGTTTGATTTTCTTAATATATCTAAAAGAGTCAATTAGATTTTATAATTAACATCGTATATAGTAATTTTTTTTTAAAATATTTCTATTAATTGTACACGGGTTTTCATCTAAGGGTATATTAATAAAAGATATCATTTTAGGAAACTAAACTATATTTGTTATAAAAAATAGTATAATTAATTTTTTAATCTATTTAAATTAATTATTTAACTCTTATATTAAATATTAAAGTTAGTAGAAAGTTTGGGGATATTTATATCTTTTAGGCTAAAAAAGTAATTTTGTGCAAAAATAATTCTCCTATAATTTTTTTTCCGAACACAAGATAAAACCTCATTTTATTTCAAAAATTTACTTTCAATCAAAATAATCTCAGTTTAGAAAAAAGAAAATTATACGTCACTGAAAACCAAATAATGTTGTTGTTTTTTTTTTGTGGTTTACCCTTTCAAAATTATAAATGATGTTACGATTTTTCAAAAACAAAATTTTAATTAATAGAAAAAGCACTAGTCATGAATTCCTTACATTGCACGAAGTCCAAAAATACTGTTTATTACATAAGAATAGCTTAATTTATTTATTCCAGTGTGTGTGATTGGATAAATTTAAAAAAAAACTTATAAAAAAAAATTTGAGATAGTTCATAAAAAAAGTTTTTAGAGAAGAGTTTATAAGAAAAAAGTAGTTCTAAATAAATAAATATTTGAATAGTTATTTTTAAAATGACTTTTTGTATTAGTGAATTATTAAAAAGGGTATAATTTTATTAAAAAAATAAGAGATGAGAGAGGGTGAAGAAGAGAGATGAAAGTAGAGAGAGGGTAGAGAAGAAAGAAGGTAGAGAAAAAAGAGGGGAGAAGGGAGAGGGTGAAGAAAAGAGATAAGAGAGGAGAAATAGTGTAAGAAAAAATAAGGATAAAATAATAATTAGATAGTTTATAAAATTTTTTACTATTTCAAAAGCTAATCTCAGTATCTTATTTAAAATTATAATATTAAACTATAATTTAATCTAAAAATACTTATAAATAAATATAGCTGTTGATTTTAAAAAAAATTAAACAAAAATTTTATCTAATTTTTTTTTTAAAACCCTAGTTTTAAAGTAAAATAAACAGGCCGATAGTCTCTGACTTTCTGGTCTTTCAGTTAAACAATAAAAATATTGGGAGTTACGTGAAACTATATATCCTCCAACTGGATGGTCAAAAGATTAATTTCAAATTATAACATTAAACTGTTAGGATATACCCTTTTATCCTAAAGGTACTTAGTTTAATAGTAAGTCAACTAAATTATAAAATGAGATAGCTGAGATTCGAATTACTCAATTGTTCACCTATTTGATAACATAATTTAAAAAAAAATATTTAATACATGAAAGGGTTATTGTTGATGCATTCTTTCGTACGGATTGGGTTGCTTATAATCGGATAACGCAAAATAGAATGGATACTATAAATAAAAGATAGATATAAAATAGAAAAGGAGCTTAAAGTATTATTACTGAGAGTATATCTTTTATCTACAATGAATAAAGTCACTTAAAAGTGGAATCAGATACTCATCCTATGACTTTGACCTATCTTATAATTGAGTATATCTGGGGCGTAAGATCTTTGGCGTGATCCTTAGGGTCGTTGGGGGGATCGGTTGGGTGATGCGTTCGAGATTTTTGAAATTATAGCGTGGATTCTCACTGTCTCGTTAAAGGTGGTTGGTGAATATCAATTTTATCTAATAATAAGAGGTGAATTGGGTGATAATAAAAATTTTAAATTTAAATTAAAACTTAATAAAATTAATAAGATAGAGTTGAAGAAGATATCACCTAAGAAGATATGCACGTAGAGTTTATACTAGTTCAACCTAACTATTTGCCTTACGTCTAGTCTTTGAAGAACTTTTCTAAATTTTCTATTATAATCTAAGGTTTAAAATGCTCAATAAGAAATAACCTCTCTCACTTTTTTTTTACTTTCCGTAAGGTTACAATTAATCAACTCAAGAGACACAATCTCTTAAGTATTTCAGATAGAAGATAAAATGTTTATAAATCTCTCTTAGATAGAACGATAGTGTTAAACACAAAGTTCAGAAGTTTACTCTCAAAAAATATAAAATAGAGTAGAACAGAGTATATTGAATAAGAGTTAATACAATTGACAGAAGGTTTATCGATGATATTCAATAATGTTATTGCTCGTTGTTATAGCTGCATTTACTGTAACCACCTTTTATAGTTGTGTCTGAAGTTATATCTATTCGATAGCTATTAAACTCATATTGAAGTATTCGTTGATAAAGTAAATCGTTGCAGCATAATGATTGGAAGTATCTAATGCACATCTAACATAAACTACTTTTTAAAAACTTCTGTAAATCATATTATTTTTTCCTACAAGTAATCTTAAAATATATTATATAATTGATATAACAAGTATTTAAATAAAGGTCAATTAATTTCTAAAACTTTAGATTGAATTTTAGAAACAACGGTTGAAGATAAATCTTATATCAGATGAAAAATAATATAATTTATTTAAGTGTTTATTGAAGAATATCATTATATCAATAAATATCTGTTTCAAACTAAAATGACTTTTATCGAATAATATTTTAAAAGCTAACTTTATCAAAGTATCATTTGAAAAATGATCGTTAAGTTACAAAGGCTTAGATTAAGATTTATCGAAATATTTGTCGAATAGAGATCTTATCAAAATGTACTTTGATTATTTCCCTTTTTCTTCTTTCTAAAACAGAATGATACTTTTATATAATAGAATATATTATTTATTGAAATGTTTATTGATAAGATCTTGAGTTGTAAATTTTTTTGATAAAATCATTCTTTAAAGTCTACTTTGATAAAACATTAGAAAATAAAAATTTTGATTTCATCATAATTCTTTTAAGTTCAAAATATTTTGTCAATACTTTTTAAAAACAAAAATTTCTAAACTTTTACTAGAATCATTATCTGAACATTTCAACCTTAGCTTAAGATAGAATAAAAAATTTTCTCAGAGTCAAACATCACTTAACTAGTTAATTTATTGAAGTATTTATTGATAAAGTACCATATCAATCAATCTTTTAATAAATATTGTTTAGAAGTTCATTCCAAAAAATGAAATTATTCTTATTTATTGAATGATTTATCGATAAATTCTCTTATTAATAAGCTTATCAAAAATAAACTTTATTAAACAGAAATGAAATCTTAACTAGAGTCTAACAGTCAAGTTGTGCGTTCGAGATTTCTGGGATCTTGGCGTCGATCTGCATTATCTGATCATTGGAGTTGGTCGGTTCGTCCCGTCACATAATCCTCTGTGATCTTAGGCAAGATTGTCGGGTGGTTCATCTGAGATTTTTGGGGTCCTGATATCGATCCCTACTACTCATTAGGTGGGTAGTCAGGTGGGTCATCCAACTTTACCAGGACCTCGATGTCCATCCTTACCACCCATTCTATGGGTCGTTTGGTCGATTGTCTGACTTCCTCGAGACCTTGATATCGATTCTTACAACCAATTCGGTGGGTCGCCTGGTCAATCATCTGACTTCCCTAGGACCCTGATATTGAGCCCTATCACCCATTCGGTGGGTAGTCTAGCATATTGTTCTTGAGTGGGTTGAACTATATTTATGCGGGTTGAGCCATTGATGTATGGGTTTTTGCTTTAGGCCCACGTGGCATAAAATGGCTCTACAATTATAAAAAATAAAATCTCTGTTGGGAGACTCACCTACCATAGCTAGATGCGCGACGAGGGTCAGATCCGGATATAGTCGGGGCAAAGCTCCGGTGAACCGGGTGGGCAACAAAAAAAAATCTATGGCCTTCTAAATAAATAAAAAAGCTTAGCATGTTATATTTGTATACTATTACATTTAAATATATAGATTAATAAATTTATTTTAATAATGCCAAGTGGTTTTCGGAAGTGATGGAAACAAAGAATGCATCGTGTCTCATCGCATTGCTCATCAAAGGTCATTCCATTTAGGCAACATTTAACAGACAAGAATGGACGTTGGGGAAAACGGATCTAAATCATTTGACTTTACATTGCTTGTTAATTTGGAAAGTTTTGGTTCATTTATGTAATGTGGACCATTCATTTATGCTAATGAGTCAGAGTCATATTATTTGTAAGACGTGAATAGTATGATTTTCTTATAATTTATATGGATATATTTATTTTGCTCAAATATATATTTATACTGCTTCATTTATTAAGTAAATTAAAAAATTTAGATAAATTATTTAATTATAATAAATATGATATAATCTCATTAAAATTAACATTAGATTATACTCTCCCAGTCCTTAATATAAAAAATATTTAACTAATTTAATTAGATTAAAAAAAGTTAATTAAGTTACTCCTATAGTCTTATTTATAATTTATTTCTAGCATATTTTACACAAATCAAGGAAAACCTTAAACCTTATTAACTATGTTATAAAATTTAATAACTTTTTAAGTTTATCCTTATTTAATATACAGTATACCCAACGAAAATAAATTCAACATAAATAAATGAATAGTAAAATGATATATTTATATAAAAAATTTCTCTCACTATCCTATAAATAAGACCAAAATAAACTTTCTCTGCTTTATAAATAGAATTAGAGGAATAGTTAATATGACATTTTTTTTATAACGCCCTAATTATTTTTCTTAATTCACTCTCTCACTCTCTTATTTGATTATTGTTGAAAGAGTATTAATATGGATAATTTAAAAAAAATTGATAAATATAGAAAATAAATCTTATATTTAGGATCAATGTCAAATCTCCAACTAGGACTGGATGAGTATTTCAGTTTATAAGTTGGATAAATTAATTTAAAAAAATAATAAATGAGATATATAGTGAATTTATATTTAAGATAAAAACTAATCATCTAACCATGTTGATGTTTTTATTAAAATGTTAATTATTTTTGGTTGAAATGATATGTGGTGTGACATGATGTTAATATTTTATTATTTTTAAATTTATATAGTATTTTATTATCTTTTTTTCTAAATTAATACCACTTATCTGTCTAGTTTAGTTTTAAATATAAGATTTCATATAATAGTTCCTTTGTTTCTAAATATAAGAGCTTTTATGAAAAAGTAATGAGTCGTCTATATTGTGTTCATTCAAAATGTCTTTTATTATTTCACCAAAAAAAAATACCTTGTATTATTGGGTTGCAGCAATATCTTTTGCAGAGAAAATTAAAGTCATATTATGATACCCTAGTAGGTTGGGAATGTTAATCCAATTTTTAAAAATACCAAGACACTTAATTTAATTTAAAAAGATTTTATTTAAAAATGGAGAAAACACTTATATATTCTCCCCCTGTTTTAGTTTATAATACATTGTTTTAATAAATTATAAAGACCAATAAATCTTATTAAGTATAGTAAGAAATCTTTTTTTTTTCAAAAAGAAGTATAAATTTTTAAAAATAACTTTCATTTAACAGTAACTCCTAATTAATTCATACTTAATTAATGAAGGGTATTTTATAAAGTTATTAATGAATCAATGAATTTTTTTCAAAATATTTAATATTATGAAACATGAAACCACTCCAAATAAAGTATTATAATTATAATTATAATTAAAACAGAGGGATTATATAAGATATTGCCATTATTGGAATGGCAATGGTTAAGTTTCCAGCTATGGAGTTCTTATAATGTGTGGGCCCAGGGATTTAATTTACTATGAAAATCCAAACAAGCTAATATAATGATAATAAATTATAATCACAAAGCGAATTTAGAACAAACAGCTGATAATCATTATTATTAAAACTTATTAGTAATTGGAAAGATAAAAGTAGAAAATAAATTAACCTAAAAAGGATATCCTTCTTGAGAAATGTATTCTAATACTAGAGGGTTCATATTTAATTTAGATATTCATCATTTTTTTATTTTTAATTTAAGTCATTATTGTTTTTAAGTTGATGATTTAAAATAGATATATGAATATTTAAAAGGATAGATTGGGTAGAAGGTCTAATTTATCTTTTATAAATTTGGGTAAAAAGATTAAATTATCCCTAGAGTTTTAAATCTCTTAGGGAGAGTTACAAAAACTATTACTGAAATTATAAATCATATTGCAGAAGTTTCAAACCCGAAAGCAATTAGTTACAATTTCAGAGTTGTAAATATCTTAACTAAAGTTGTCAAAACTATACTATTAGAGGAGTTACAAACCCGAAATCAATTAGTTCTAATTTTATATTTGTAAATGTCTTAGGGAAAGTTGTAAATTTTTTTTGTATAAGAATTTTTTGAAAGAGGTTGGGCTCACCCACGATACAAGGGCAGAGCGAAATTTCCCTTCCTCCTAAGCGATACCAATGTTAGGCAGGGCGAGCCGTCTATTACTCCCAAGCATAAACCTAGGCACCCAAGAGTTAGGATGCCTCTCCAAGCGCCGCAACTGGAACCACAATAAAGTGGTACTCCCCAGGATTTGAACACATTACAAATAGTCGTATATCTCACCCCTGCAATTTCAGAGTTGTAAAAATTATTATTGAAGTTGTAAATTAGAAAATAATTAGTTTCAATTTCAGAGTTGTAAATATCTTAGGAAAATTTGTCAAAATAATTATTGAAGTTACAAATACCATTAGAAGAGTTGTAAACCCGAAAACAATTAGTTTCAATTTAAGAGTTATAAATGTCTTAGGGAGAGTTATAAAAATTATTACTAAAGTTGCAAATCCTATTATGGAGTTGCAAACCCGAAAACAATCACAAATACGTTGTTAGAGTTGTAAATATCTTAGAGAGAGATATGAAACCCATTACTGAAATTATAAATCTCATTGCAAGAGTTGCAAGCCCGAAAACAATTAGTTGTAATTTTAAAATTGTAAATATCTTAGTTGAAGTTATATAAACTATTATTAAAGTTACAAATATCATTAAAAGAGTTATAAGCCCAAAAATAATTAGTTCCAATTTTATATTTATAAATATCTCATAGAGAGTTGTGAAAACTATTATTAAAGTTAAAAATCTTATTATAGGAGTTGTAAATCCAAAAATAATTAGTTACAATTTTATAACTGTAAATATCTTAGCTAAAGTTGTTAAAACTATTATTGAAGTTACAAATGCCATTAGTAAAATTATAAACCCCAAAAACAATTAATTCTAATTTTAGAATTTAAATGTCTTATAAAAAATTGTCAAAACTATTATTAGAGTTATAAATTTCATCATAAAAGTTACAAATAACCAAAAAGTAATTTTATCTTTTGTTGCAAATTTACAAGACATATTGGGCAAGACATTCAATCTATTTTTTTTTTAAATTCAGAAACCCTTTTTGTCCTTTTAAATTTTAAAATATATTTTATTATCTTTTTCCCTATTAATTTTGTATTTTTATAAAAATATTTTCACATATGCTTAAAAATCTACTAATTTAATTATCACTAATTTTCTTATGATCTTATTACAACTCAAGCCAATGAACTTTGAAACAACACTTGGAACTGTCAGTATGAAGGAAGAATTTGAAACTTTGCGCCATGTGAAATCAAGCATTGGATTACTCAGCAGCAATACAATCCAATAAATTCCCTTTTCAACTAACCAAAACAACAAAGGGAGCAAAAATACATCATCAAACAAAAGAAAAGCTGTAGCACAAACTTCAGTACCCAAAGTTAATGCTGGTGAGAGTTAATGCATAATATATCATAAATTATCAACTTCAGTTTTGACCTTTTGGTTATTTCTCAGGGAAGACACTTTGAGCCTTCTGTCATAGAAACTGGATTCTAAAACCACATGCAGTACTCAAACTGATTCAGTGAAAACACGTGGATCATCCAAGTACAAACTCTTCCCGATTAAATTAGCCGAGGAAGACACACTCGGAAGAAGAAAGAAAGACAACTGTAAATCGATGTCGGTTAGTAATTCAATCCTCAAAATCTCCAGCATTCTCCAGTAAGTAGTTGGCTGCCAATTGCTCATCACGGTCACAAGCCAAAAATGCCTCTATGACTGAGGCTCTATCAAATCCCATTGCTTCAAGCTAGAAACCGTAAGTTGGAAGCAATCAACAAACAGAGAAAATTAAGAGGGGGAAAAGTCAGGGAAGTGAAAAGGACTAATGAGCAGTTATTTAGGAAAATATAGGATTTGAATCCCATTGGGGCAATTCTAACTTCACTCAATCGCAAAATGATGAACTGGTCTGCTATGTCCGATTTGGACAGTCCAGGTTTAATAGATTGAGTGAAATGAGAAATCCTTCAATTGAAGGGATCCAAAGCCAAGAAAATGAAGACTGGCATACCCTTCCAATTGCCTCCTGTTCTGCTGGTGTCACATTGATGGAGTGGGGCATGTCTTGCTCAGGCTGGTCAAATATGTCACTGACGCAAAAGACAGGTTATTTTTCTCAAATCCAACAGTTCAACGAGCTTACAAAGTTACAAATTCAAGGGAAGAAAATGAACCCTTTAGCATGTGGTAAAGACATATCATATATCTCAAAGAGGTCAACAGACGAGCTGTAACTTTATAACAGACGTATTAGTATGGCATCAAGTCCTAGACCAAATATGAAAATCAATATACTTACCCTTCAGAACCTTCCATGGGTTCATTCATTAACTGAAGAAATTCAGCATGATGCTCCTGAATTAGTCTCAATAGATGAGGATTCTGCTTTCCAAGCTCTTGAAGTACAGGCTGCAATGAAAAGGGTCTTGTTCTCGAGACATTTACAACAGATTTACAGAACAGAAGACAGATAGGTAATTAAGAAACTAAATACCTGCAGAATTTGAGGATTAGAATGTACCATGGATCGCAGTGCTTGAAACTGAGACAGCATACAAAGAAACAGATAGCTAAGAACTACCAAATCAAAATTAAAAGTGCGATAAGAATTGCAAATGATGTGCAGGATGTCGTCCCGGCACTGCCATGTATACAGGCGCAACTGATATTACTTGTATAACGATGACTAACTAGATTCCGCCATATGCTTTTCTTATAGATATCCCTGAACTTCGATGGTCCCACTCAACATCATGCCAATGAACAAAAATGAGGGACACTGATTTTCCTAATTCAACTCACATAATCTCCACCATATGTATAAACATTATACATGAATAACCTCAAAATTCAACCTAAATGTAAAGTCTTAAAGTCTACCAGTGAACTGCGAGAAATCTTCTCAAATACTAGTTAGACATATAAATTAATATTTTCCTGCCTTAGATATGCATGACAAAAATGCTTCAAAAGATCGGAAGTACTACAATTAACTTAACAGCAGACTGACCTGGGGGTTGTTTCTAAGGAATTCCAGAGATCCAAGTCCAGCTCCAGCACCAGAAATTGTCTCCTACAAGTGTTTCAACCTTCAGCTCAAGATAGAGCAGCCAGAAGAAGCAAGAGATGCAAATATCTTGGGAGTTGATCAATTCGTAATCATGATTTCTACCTGTGGAAACATGTTTAACGGTGATGTATTAGGTGCCCCAGAAACACCTCCAGCAGTTGCCCCACCTGTTTCAGTTGTCTGACTGGCTGGGTAATGAGGAACTGGTATGGCAACCTCTGCTGCTTCAGGGATTCCCTTAACATAGAACAACATAATTACTTAGATTCATAAAATTTAACAGATTTAGACATGAGCAGCAGAGACATACAGAATACAAGTAATCCACAGCACGCTCTGGGTTATTATAAGCTGCCCGAAGAGCACGTATAACTGTCTCTCTGTCCCAATTGCCGCCTCCCATGTCCATGATTTGTTGAATAGTCCGCTCAAGATCACCACCGACAGCTAAATTTGAAGCAGCCTGACCATAAGTATCCACAGGAACACTGCAAAATTAATCCGAGTAATTGTTTTAGTAAGCTATCACTAGAAAGGGGCAATGACAAGCAACTTGAATATACAAATTCACAGGTATGTCTTCCTCTGAGAGTGAGGACAGAATATGCCAATTAGTTAAAGACAAAGGAAAGGAAAACAAAGATACCATTCTAGGATCATCTGTAACCAAGATTGAACAGGAAGCATTATGTAGAGATATTGTGTAGAGATATTGTAGTGATATTATATGATATGTAATATTCCGTAATTAGTATAGAGGATACGATATGATACTGATATGATATTGTAATTAATGTCTAGGGTTACCTATTATATCTAGGGTTACCTATTATATCTATAAATAGGTATTCAACATATCAATGAAAATAAGCATTTTTACATCATTTTGCTCTCTCTATTTACATGGTATCAGAGCAGGTTAACCTAATGTTTGCTAATTTTTTTCCTCTTCTTCTTTCTTTCTCCCTGCTGTGCACTGTAGCGCACTGTAGCGACGTTTGTGGCTTTACTGTAGCGTCGTTGTGGCTGTCCTTCGTTGCAGATCTGGAGTTTCTAATTTTTTGACAATTTTGGTCGCTGTTTTGACCCCTGGAGTGGTCTTCTTCTACTTGTTAGAATATTGGTTCTTACGGAGCTCCCGGTGAAGCTCTGGTTGTTGGATCCTTTGGTTCTTTTGTTTAGTCGTTGTTCGGCTACTCTCGCCTTTGTTACTAATCCTTTTTTTTTATGGCTGCGACCAATACTATTGCAATTTCTGAAATGATTCCAGTAGTCACTAAGATTCCTGTGAGTGCTACTATTGCAACAGGTAATAAGTCTACTGCCCTTATTTCTTCGTTTTCCAAATGGATCATAGACTCTGGTGCTACTGACCACATGACAAGTAACCGCTATCTCTTTTCTACTTATACGTCTTATGCCAACCCTTCTAATATCACCATTGCAGACGGTTCTCAATCCTGTGTTCTTGGCTCTGGCACTGTTGAACCTACTTCTTCTATTCATTTGGAATCTGTGCTCCATGTCCCTAACCTTGCGTTTAACCTTTTGTCCCCTAGTAAACTTACTCGTGAATTAAACTGTTGGGTCTCATTTTTTCCTAACCATTGCTTGATACAGGATCTTTTGACGAAGAAGATTATTGGTAGGGGTTATGAATCTGGTGGTCATTACTTTCTTGATGATCAGGGGTCTCGTGCGGTGGCTTGTACCGGTGGTGTCACTCCTTTTGAAGTACATTGTCGTTTAGGTCATTTATCTTTATCATCTCTGAAAAAGGTTTATCCTCAGTTTCAGCATTTGTCGTCCTTAGATTGTGAGTCATGTCAGTTTGCTAAACATCATCGTCTTCCCTTAGTATCTCGAGTCAATAAACGAGCTTCGTCTCCTTTTGAGCTAGTGCACTCTGATGTTTGGGGTCCGTGTCCAGTTGAGTCCAAAGCTGGTTTCAAGTACTTTGTTACCTTTGTTGATGATTATTCCCGCACTACTTGGTTATATTTAATGAAAAATCATTCTGAATTATTCTCTCATTTTTGTGCCTTTACTGCAGAAGTTAAAAATCAATTCAATACTTCTATCCATACCTTGCGCAGTGATAATGCCAAAGAATATTTTTCTGAATCATTTTCCTCTTTTATGCTTCAAAACGGAATTTTACATCAATCTTGTGTGGATACACCAGCTCAGAATGGTGTTGCCGAAAGAAAAAATCGTCACTTACTAGAAGTAGCCCGTGCCCTCATGTTTCAAATGCAGGTTCCAAAACCTTTTTGGGCCGACGCGGTCTCCACTGCTTGTTTTCTCATTAATCGTATGCCATCCTCTGTTCTTGATGGTCATATTCCCTACACTACTCTCTTTCCTTCTAAACCTTTGTTTCCTATTAACCCTAAGATTTTTGGATGTGTGTGTTTTGTTCGAGATGTGCGTCCGAGTATCTCGAAATTAGATCTCAAGTCCCTCAAGTGTGTCTTCCTTGGCTATTCCCGTGTGCAGAAAGGTTATAGGTGTTTCTCTCCGTCTCTTAATCGGTATCTGGTTTCTGCTGATGTTACTTTTCAGGAATCTCTTGCTTATTTTGCCTCTACCAATTCAGCTTCTCCTCCTCCACCTGCAGAGGAGGATACTCTTCTGGTATACTCTGTCCTTCCTTCATCATCACCGGCCCCAGCTCCCGTACTGGCACCTGGTCAACCACTTTTGTCTCGGGTCTACACCAGACGTTTGAAGGAAACTACCACTGCTCTTACGCCAGATTCTGCCCTACCATTGTCTACTTCCTCATCAGATCCTACAGAAAGTATTACTCATCCTGAGTCTGACCCGGTTCCTCCTTCTGAGATACCTCCTGTTCCTGATCCAGATCCCTCCCTCGATCTGCCTATTGCCCTCCGTAAAGGTAAACGCACTTGCACATATCCTATTTCGTCCTTTGTTTCATATAACCACCTCTCCTCTACTTCTCGTGCCTTTGTTACGTCTTTAGACACTATTTCTGTACCTCATTCCCTATCTGAGGCCTTGTCCCACCCGGGTTGGCGTACTGCTATGGAAGAAGAGATGGCGGCCCTTGATCGTGCTGGTACGTGGTCCTTAGTTGATTTACCGGCGGGTAAGAAAGCCATTGGGTGTAAATGGGTATTGACCCCTAAAACTAAGGCTGATGGCTCCCTTGAACGCCTTAAAGCTCGTCTTGTTGCTAAAGGTTATGCTCAGAAGTATGGTGTTGACTACTCTGAGACTTTTTCTCCTGTGGCCAAGCTCTCCTCGGTTCGTCTCTTCATTTCTCTGGCCGCTACTTATAGTTGGGATCTCTCTCAGCTGGACATCAAAAATACCTTTTTACATGGTGATCTTCTAGAAGAAGTGTATATGGAGCAACCGCCCGGTTTTGTTGCTCAGGGGGAGCATGGTAAAGTATGTCTGCTTAAGAGATCTTTATACGGCTTAAAGCAAAGCCCTCGGGCATGGTTTGACAGATTTAGTACTGTTGTGAAGGACTTTGGCTTGTGTCAGAGTAAGTGTGATCATTCGGTGTTCTATCAGCGAACAAATGCTAGCATGATTCTACTAGTTGTGTATGTCGATGACATTGTGATTACAGGGAGTGATACCTTGGGGATCTCATCACTCAAGTCATTCCTTAACTCCCATTTTCAGACAAAGGATTTGGGTTCACTAAAATATTTCTTGGGAATTGAAGTTATGAGAAGCAGGAAGGGCATCTTATTGACTCAGAAAATATGTTCTTTATATGCTAAAAGAAACTGGTAAACTTGGAGCTGCCCCAACTAGCTTCCCTATGGTTTATAATCCGCTGCTTGATGCTGATAGTAGTATACCATATGAGAATCCTATTGAAGCTGCTAAGAGTAAGCCGTTTGAAAACCCAGAGAGGTACAGGAGATTAATTGAAAAATTGAATTATCTTACAGTTACCCGCCCTGATATCACTTATCCAGTAAGTGTTCTTAGCCAGTTTATGGTCTCTCTAACTGTTCGACAATGGGAAGCCTTAGAACACGTGTTGCATTATTTGAAGGGATCTCCAGGTCGTGGGATATTGTACAAGAGTCACGGACATATAGATATTGAGTGTTTTTGTGATGCTGATCATGGTGGATCAAAGGCCACAAGACGATCCACTACTGGTTACTGTGTCTTGGTCGGAGGAAACTTGGTATCTTGGAAAAGCAAGAAACAAAATGTAGTGTCACGATCGAGTGCAGAAGCGGAATATAGAGCCATGGCACAGTCTGTATGCGAGATAGTCTAGATATATCAGTTGATGACAGAGGTTGGCCTTCAAACCTCATTACCAGCTAAGTTGTGGTGTGATAATAAAGCGGCCCTACACATAGCTTCTAATTCGGTATTCCATGAACGCACGAAACATATTGAGATCGACTGTCATTTTATCCGAGACAAGCTCAAGGAAAATTTCATCTCTACAGGACATGTCCGATCCAGCGATCTCCTCACCAAAGCTCTTAATGGGGTTCGGATTGAATATCTTTGTAACAAGTTGGGTATGATTGACATCTATGCTCCAACTTGAGGGGGAGTGTAGAGATATTGTGTAGAGATATTGTAGTGATATTATATGATATGTAATATTCCGTAATTAGTATAGAGGATACGATATGATACTGATATGATATTGTAATTAATGTCTAGGGTTACCTATTATATCTAGGGTTACCTATTATATCTATAAATAGGTATTCAACATATCAATGAAAATAAGCATTTTTACATCATTTTGCTCTCTCTATTTACACATTACAAGAAGATTTCCAAGATAAAAGGAAAATGTTTCCCACCCTCCCTAACACAACATTTTGCATACTTTCTTAAAACAAAGATTTCATGTTGTTATTAAATTTTAATCTATTACTACTGTTGTTAGGAAACCCTATTTTTGCTCAATTCATTAATATATATACTTAACACATAATAGAGAAGCAAGACAATCATAGGAGCTAGTAAACATCTTACTGAGATTATTGAACTGAAATCCTCAAATTTTAGTAAAGCGAGTAACCAATTATCCATACAAATGGAACAATTGATAAAAGTATTAGAATTGAAAACTGAAATACTTCTTATATTATTTGATCAGCTTCATAACACATAATTTGGTTAGAAGAAATAAGCCTATCACTAAACTTATGAGATAAAGACAAGCCACGATAGTCAACATTAAAAGACAAAAGAAACAAAGTCAAATGATATGATTTCTCAAGTTCAAATATAAGATACTATTTACTCTAGAATGTACAAATAACAATTAAAAGGTAGTTTCTTATCAGCATTCCTTTATTAGTAACTAGTAACCAATTAACGGCAGAATATAGCAACATTATGAATAGCAAACTTGCTAGAATTAACTCCGTATATTGAGTAGAGATGGAGACAATTTCATGAACCATACTTTGTAGCTGTGACGTTTTCCGGGGAAGAACTATTCACTGTAGCCCTGCAAAACCAAATTTATTTTTTTTAAAAAAAAAAATAAAAAGCAGATGAAACATAAATAGGATATAAATCATCTAGAGGATGAAAAACTCACTGAGTACTTTGTACTGGAGGTTCAGGTGCAGGAGGAGTCGAATTTTGGGTTGATACAGTTGTAGATGGATTGGTAGCAGGCTGATACATGCATGAATAATCAATATCTCAAACAGTGAAGACAAGAAAGAGAAATCAAATGCCTAAATACAATGAAAATGAGTGAGGAACGAACCTGAGTGGATGAAGCCCCAGCTGAACTTGAAGTTTTACTCTGCAAATGGAGAAGTAAAAAACAATTGGTAAATCATGCAAAATTATCTTCACAAATGAACAAACCAAAACACAACCACAGTTAGAGTAAACAATTGAGAGCGCAACTATTGAAAAAGAAGTGAATTTATCAAATTTGAAGAAATAGAAGAATGGAAATGTGTTATGGTATTTGATCAAGAATGATAAAGAATAAGGGAGAAAAGGAAAGAACGGGAAAAGAAGAAGAGAAACATAGGGATTTTAGAAAGAGAAAGAGGAACAGAGGGTAACAAGAGGTAGCAACACGAGAGGGAGAATGAGAAATGAATCACTATATTGTCATATCCGTTCAATGTACATTAGATGAGCCAACTATTTATTAGACTTAAGAGAGAAGAGAGGCGACTAACGGAAGGAAAGAAGAATAACTGTCAGTAACTAACAGTAACTAAACTTTTTATAACAATACCCCCCTCCCAAAGAGATCCTTGCCCCCAAGGATCAAGCAAGATCAAAAAATATAAATATGAAAGCAACACATAGGCTTTAAATTCTGACAAAAACTTCTGCTAGTAGGTGAAGAAGTCTCAGTGACTTGGACCAGAGGATTGTATTTGGTTGCAGCATTGCACACTTCACTTCCTTCTTTTTTTTTCCTACTTAGAGAACAAACCCTCCCAAAAAGCATTGTAATTAATTCTCCTTTGAACCATTCTAGCATTAGAATTCTTGTTGGAGAAAAGTTTAGAAATGAGACCCACTTCTGAAATAACCCATAGTTAATAGCACCCAAAGGAATTGTAAAGCCCAATTGTAATTCTTTTGGGTTTTTCTCCCCGTTGCCATCTTCTAAGCCCATATATCCATATGGTCTTACTAAATTTGATGGACTTCCACAGTACTTCTGCCATTTAAAGGCGGTAGCCAACTGTAACCCAATACATGAAGGAATAGTAGTTGCAGCAGGTTGAACAGTGTTGGAAATAAGGAAATTAAGAAACCTGATCACTCTGCATATCACTAGCTGGGACCTTCTATCACTTGATGTCTGTTTCCTAACCTCACACCTATCTCCATGGTACGAAAGAGCTTGTAACTCTTCAGCAAAGTCAAAAGTTAAAGACCCATTAATTCCAGAGCTGATTTTCGCACTCTCCACTTTTGTATTCAAAGAAAATAACGAAGCATAGCCTCCATCTGCCAGCAACCCTTGGGTCTTGAAGTTGAAGGTCAAATTGCTTTCAATATCAATGAAAGAGTCTTGGTCAGTCTTGAAATCACCTTCTTACTTTGCGACGGGTTCTTGGGGTTCTGGGAGTCCATTCTTGATCGGTAGGACCATCTTTTTCTTACTCCACCACAACAAAGAAATCTCCTATACTCTGGCCATACGTCGTGCCTCAACCAAAGTTCTTGGATTAAATAATCGGACAGAGTCGGCGATTTCCTCCTTCAGCGCTTCCACATATGCATCTACCAGATACATCTCTGGGAGGTCTAGTCTCACCGAGATCGTATCAAACTTGATGTTAAAATCCGCCAGCGACCCCATTTGTCTGAGGAGCGTTAATTCTGTCATAGGCTTCTCGTATCTTGGGAATTCCATTCTGGGCAGTAGGGTCCCACGCCGGTCATCAGCATTCTCATTGTTCCTCGGGTGTTCGTTACGGTGGGGAGCACCATTGGCGATGTCACGCATTTCTTGTGCCATGATCTGTAGCTCTTGACGAAATGAAAGTCCCATCATCTGCATTTCTTCTCGAAAGCCCAACACTGTTTCTTGCAGATTATCCACCTTTGACAATTGTTGCTCCACGTTCTGTAACCTGTCGTCCATCTCTCTTGCATTTTCTTGCCGACAGTTTTTTTTTTCATTCAGTGCCGCACAGTAGAGAGTCCAAGGAAAGAGTGCTCTGATACCATTTGTTATGGTATTTGATCAAGAATGATAAAGAATAAGGGAGAAAAGGAAAGAACGTGAAAAGAAGAAGAGAAACAGAGGGTAAAAAGAGGTAGCAACACGAGAGGGAGAATGAGAAATGAATCACTATATTGTCATATCCGTTCAATGTACATTAGATGAGCCAACTATTTATAGACTTAAGAGAGAAGAGAGGCGACTGACGGAAGGAAAGAAGAATAACTGTTAGTAACTAAACTTTTTATAACAAAATGACATAGCCATATTACTTCTTCAAAGTGCTAACAGGGAGAGAAGGGGAGAGGGAGAAAGAGTCTATGCAAAAGGTTTACCATTTCATCGTTATTATTTCTCCCATGATAAAGTGCAAAGAAATAGAAAATTTCACAATCTAGTACTAGGCCAATATAGTTATGGGTAAAAAACAACAATAACAACAACTAATTCCATCAAAAGTGGAAGAAAGCCATTAATAGTTCATGATCATCGTCCTTAAGTTATATGACACAGGTTACCCCAACAAATAATCCACAAAAAATTTAAGAGTTCAAATACAATGCTCGTGTAGATCATCCAATTACAATATATCAAACTTGATTTTTAACATAATAAAATTATACACAAACTTTAACCTACCATGGAATAGTTTATTGGAAATACAGAGGCTTGCTTATGATTTCAATTGTTTCCTCTTATCCTGTTCATATATCAATTAGATTTTCTTTCAAAATCATTTTATAGAAAAAAAATTCCAAATAGAAATTACAATTAATAATAATCACTTGAAATCAAAATCACAGAAAAATCTCGATTATTCAAAATTTCATTTGCCCAACTCTAATCCAAACAAGCCCTTAGGGAACTTAATGTGACTTTGACTTGGGATTACCTTGTTCTACAGTCTAGACAGCTGGGTAGGCTGGCTCTACACTAGCTTTTAGGACAAACGTTACAATTACAACATATCACCACTTATGCTACACAATTGAAGCTGTAAGTTTAGTGGAATGAATTCATAACCACATTGGTCGATGTAACTCTCCCAAAAGACTGACTCCATTAGACAGGAGTGCCTCAAGACTAAACTAACATCTTATATCTCAATTTTTGCACAATGTGCATGTATCAAATTACCCCCACTAACTAATTAGAGAAGTCTATGATACGTGACAAACTAATCAATGAGTTGGCAATATTTGATCATGACAATTAATCTTCCTCCTACTTTAGGCCCAAACAGAAAGCTTTGCTATGATTCTGATTCAGCCCTTTAATATGTCATGTGATAGTTCTAGGATAACGCAAAACTGTAAGCTCGTTAGTTGGCCATGGGCCATTCCTGGAACACTAATTGATATTTCAAAATGAATGAAATGAAAATCAAAAACCAAAGCTTAAAAAAACACATCAATCTATCAAACAATGTAAACATAAGCACCATCATTAATGGTTGAATTCTAAACAAAACAGGATAAGGTTACAACTTACATTATTATGCTGAAAACTTATATCAGTGAAGAAAGATACCTTGCTAAGCATGACAACAAGAAATCCATTTTCAGAGACCTGGTTCTCCGCTAGTGTAGTTTCATCTTTCAAAACTTTGCCATTAAAAATAAGCAACTGCTGTCCGCATGGGTAATTATCTTTTCCTTGTACATCTTCTATATTCTTCTTGACAGCCATGACCTTCAGGGGAAAGGTGAAATTTCAGCTAATCTACAACAACACAAATTACTATCCTATCATCAAGCATCAAGCCAAATAACCCTAGAAAGTGTCTCAGTTATGTTTACAACAGACCGAATACAGTTTGGCATTTGCTAAACAATGACAAATTCATAATTGGTCTCAAACTCTTTCTCACTTGCGTCATCAGCAATGATTAATGCACTTGAAGTGTAACAAGTAACACCAAAATGATTGATACTTACAGCTTCACCGTTCACCAAGTTACAAGAAAGACTTCTTTATAGATTAGGAAGCTAGAAAACAAACAAGTCAACACAATATAATGCAACTTTCCATCTTAAATATCCGTCTAAAGAATACAAAACGCTGCATTGATAGAGGCAATGCAAATAATGACCGAGTTAAAGAGCAGGGGATTCACAGTTACATTGTTTACAACTAAAAGATATAATATTTAGCCCAAAATTAGCTAAACAAAAACAATAATGATTTTAAATTACTCAAACTCAAACGATTTCAATTCCTAAATTTGGTAATAAACTAACAAAAAATACAGAACGTAGAATACAGCTGCGGAATTGTATTTCTAGCCAGAAAATAGAGATTGCAGAAGGAAAAGAGGACAAATGAAAGATATTGGAAAGTACAACCCAGAGACAAAACATGTAATAGCTGACTGGGAAGTGAAATTACTAACAGTGTCTGAAGGTTGAACCCTGATTTCGAAATGGCTTCCTTTCAAAGTCTTGACGGTAAGCTTCATGACGCTGTGTGTGACGGAGTGACGTCGGCAACAGCGGCTGTTTGATTTGAAATCCGGGCGGGCAAGAGAGGAAAACCCTAGCCACAGAAACAGAGTTGTCTGTTGCAGAGAATCAAAAACATAAGTTCGATGCTGTCTTTTTTCTATTTTTGTAAATTTGGCTATATATAGCACTGTGACTTCGTTGATGCAAGATTGCAAGTGACTTCAATCCCCTTTTTTCATCTTAAATAATCTTTTTAATTTTTAGCTGAGCTGCCCATTTCTTTTGTTTTTTTCCCCCAAAATTTTCAGGCCCATTTTTAAGGTTTAATTAATATGTTTTAGTAAAAATACTTTAATATAATTAGTTCTTGAAAAGAAACTACTTTTAATTTTTATATTTTATTCAATTTTATGTTTCATATTTATAATTTAAAAATTCATGATGAAATCTTTATATGTATATATATATATATATATATATATATTAACACATAAATCTACACTCACACATACTACAGTACGATCACGTAAATGCCATTGGACCACTGATCCTTAGGCTTATAATGTACAATTCAGTCTTTATCATTGCACTTATATTACTAATTTTATTAATATTTCATGATTTATATATGGGATAATTTTATTTCCTTATCAATATTTTATCACTTCTATTATTATAATTATACATATTTAGAGTATTGAAATTAGTACATTTAATTTAATAAATATTCATACAATTTTAACAGCAAGAAACGAGTTAAAAATTAAAAAAAATTATCAGTTATAGTTAGTGAATTAAAAACTTGTACACAATAATGATCTCATTAAAAATTTATCTACCAGGGTCGCACGCTCCCACTTGGGGCATGATGACAAGGGGAAGAGAAAAAAGAGAGACATATTTTGGTATATAAAATATATTTAACTAAATATATTAGATTAATAAAGTTAGTTAAATTAGTTAATATGATATTTTTTTAAAATATTCTAATATTTTTTTAACTCTCTCATTTCCTCTCTTAATTTTAAAAAAAATAATAAATATAAAAAATAAATTTTATATTTAAGACTATTATCAACTCTTTAATTTAGTTCTATATTAAAGATAAGAAGAATAATTAATAATAATCTTTCTTTACCCAACTTGGTAATTAATCATCTGACCAAAGGTTTCACAAGATTTATGCAGATACTTTTAATCCATGACGTAATTCTGCTGTGTAGCCACTAGTCCTCGAATAGTTTAAAAGAATCATATAATATAAAAAATATAATGGTAGAAAATATGATCTAATAGTCAACAAAAAAAGAAAAAAAGAAATATTTGATATATTATAGAGGAGTAATGGAATAAAATTTATATTTTATCTAAAAAATAAAAAAAAATGTAGAATGATCTTTTTAACTCTATCAAGTTAAAAAATGAAAAGTATATATGTATAAATTTAATTTATAAGGAGTACAGATGTGCATGCATATGTTAATTTTTAGTAATAATTACATTAAATTATTTAACTGTGCCAACTAAATATCTTGAATTAGCAAAATAAATCAAAATTACATGAGGAATGATATTGAGTAATAGGGGTTCCTCCTGGAACAATATAATTGATCTTGTTAAATTGAATGAAATGACACTCTCGATCGGAAGCAAAGTTCAAAAATATTATACAATATATAATGGACAAGACGATTTGAAATGAGTCAAACCTTATAAAAGAGACTACAAGTCAAAATTCACTATATCACATGTGCTTATTATCCTTGAATAGTTTTCTCGTACGTCCTATGATCAGTGTTTTTCACATGTTGGAACTTGCTAGATAAAGACTAAACTAGTGAAATGTTAAAAGTATAAAAATTAAAAAAAAAAAAGATAATTATTTTTATATACCAAAAGCAAAATAGGAATTCCTAAAATCATGGCCTCATAGTTATGATTTTGAGCTACAAAAGTATCTAAATAGATAGATATAAGAAACTAACATGTCAAAGAAGTTTTCTAAGGTTGTCGTTGATGGCTGGCTTGCCAACACACCTTGCTACGCTCAATAAGGTGTAATAGGTTGCCTCTAGAGTTTTTCACACCAATAGGAACATCCAACAAATTTTCAAAATCCAAATTATAGGCAGCATGAGATTTTTCTCTTCTCACCTAGCTTGTTCTCATTTGTGTTCTTCCTTTGTTGGTAAGAGACCTTATTGTTTAGAGAAAGCAACATAGCATTCTTACCTTTCTCATTTCTACATACTCTCCTATACTTATGACATCATGTTGGCCAATCCCTATATGCACTACACTTAAAGTTCACACAACTTAAAAAGCATTGTTTAGTTAGAGACTTTTTGAAGAGAGGTTAGGAGAAAGTAAGAGTATGTATATTTAGTTTAAAAAATAGAGGGGAGGGGAATAGACTTTTTTTATCTTTTTCTGCTCCCCTACCTCTCTTTTTCACCCTTCCAAATTTGGGATTTTTTGGAAGGGTAAAAAATATTATATGTCTAAATTATCCCTATTTATTTTTCAATATTTCAAGTTTAACCCTCCAATTTAAAAACTTTTTTACATTTTTTTTCATTCATTTTATTCGTCTCCAGCGTTCACAGGCTCTGTCTTCAACCGTCAGCGTGCCTCCAGCCACTACTGTAGGGAGATTTTGTTCTACCTTTAAATCATGGGTGAGTCCAACTCATTTTCAAAAAATTTTGTATAAAAAAAAGTTCTTCTAATATGTTTTACCCTTTTCTTTGTTCTTTTCTCTCTAATTCTTTTTCTTTGAAGGTCACTGAGATACAAAATAAACTCAAACAAGATAAAAATGTCCAAAGAAAGTGATTATCTAAGAGCAATCACAAAGACATTCCAAATATGCCATTTTTACACTAAACTCATGCACTTACTCCAATACACAAAGTAATCATAATTTATGCAATAAAGTCCAAATGATATGATAAAATGCCCCTAAAAGGATCTGTAAAAATGGGACCTATCAGTGGAGCTAACCTCAAATGCATAGGGGTATGCCAAATTTTCTTTTAAAATAGTTAACATGTATACATCTTGTTAGTGGTTATTCCAATATTAAGGCAAAACCCTATAAAATACCCCTTGAATTTTAATATTTAAAAAGTTATTCCAATATCACAAATAATAAATTAATACTCAATCACCAAAATTGAATATTAAAGTGTTGAATTTTTACAATTTTGCCCTTTATTTTTTTATTTTTTAAAAAAGCCTGAACCTTTCTTATTGAAGACATCACTGCCTGAGCGACAGCCAAAGCTTTGATGCTAGCAGCCACCCCCATAGGTTGCCCACTAGAGCTCTAGCACTAGCGGCCGACCGCCACCATTTATTGCACTTATAACATAAATTTGTAATGGTATTTACCATTCTAAACTTTAATAAATTTCTTACACCCTTACCTATCTAGTCTAATTTCCCCAAGTGTAAAATTTGTTAAAAATAGTAATAATTAAATTGCGTTATTTACCTCATAAATGCATTTACAACTACTATCATTTACGTTATCTAGTCTAATTTTCCCAAATGTAGGACTTGTTAAAAGTAATAGTAAATTGTGTTATTCAAATGGTAGATGTCTTTATAATTGTTGTCACGTCATGAATATAATAAAATTTTCACTTCCTAACTTAATCAATTGAATTTCTAAAGTGTGGAACGGATTAAAAATAGTAGTAGATTGTGTTATTTAAATGGTAAATATTTTTATATATGTTATCAATCTTATTATTAGTGTAGTAAATTTTCTACACCTTCACTCAATTAGTTGAATTTCCTGAAATACAAAAATGGTAACAAATAGTGTTATATGGTGCTACTCAAATGATAAACTTGACAAAAAATTGATAAACCTCTATAAATCTTGTCATTTGTAGGCACTGAAATTTCTTTGGTAGTGTCTCTCTGCTTCGCTTCACAAGTCTTTCGCCGGTAGTGTCTCTAAAGATGGTGGTTGATGTTTTTTTTTTTTTTAGAAAAAGGGTAAGGAGCAAAATTATAAAAACACCAACATTTTAATAATTTTGATGATTGAGTATTGATTTAAGGTTTGTGATATTTAAATAACTTTTTTGAAAATTTAAATTTAAGTGATATTTTATAGATTTCCGTCATATTAAAGGACTATATCTATTATTGATATTAATATTATTAAAATAATATTATTCATAAAAGAATTAAAATCTTCCCCTATTTTTAGGGATAGAAACAAGCTAGCGACATGTTAAAAAACTGTAACCTAATCTATATTTAATCTGGTTTAGCTTAATTTGTATTTAGTCCTAACTTAATTTGTTTTAAAAAATATATAAATTTAGATTTGTATAATTTTTTTCTTTAAGATACTAGACTTAGCCTCTTTAAAAAATTAAATGTGCCTATCAAGTAATTTATACTTATTATTTATAATATATTTAATATAAAAATATAATAAATATGTGTCCAACCCGCCAATTTGAACACAATACAAACATACCAACACATATTATCATTATAAATTTGACTCTTTGGCCTTTTATTTTAACGAGAATAAGACATGGGTTTTATGGATGATGCCATTTTATTTTAGGGTGTGTTTGGATTAGCTTTTGGAGAATAGATTTTGGGAAGAATAGATTCTGGAGAATAGATTTTGGGTAGAATAGATTTTGGGAAGAATAGATTCTCGGAATAAAGATGTTTGGATGATTAGTAGTAGAATCACTTTTTATATTGGTAAATTACTAAAAAGGGTATGATATGATTAAAAGTAAGAGAGGTGAAAGATGATAGAGAAGAAAAATGAGAGAGAAGAGAGTGTAGAGAGGAGAGAGGAGAGAGAAAAAGAGAGATAAGAGAGGAGAGAAGAGAGAGAAAAAGAGAGATAAGAGAAGAGAGATGAGAGATAATAGAGAGGAGAGAGGGTGTAAAAAAAGTAAGGGTATAATAGTAATTGGATAATCCAAAACCTAGGTTTCAAAGAAAAAACTATTTTCAGTAGCTTATTTAAAACCTAGGTTTCAAACCGAGGTTTTGTCCAAAATCAATTCTCAACAAAAATTGCTGTTTGTGTGAAAATTTTCCAAACCGAGGTTTTGCCCCATAATTGATTCTCAAACCGAGGTGCCAAACAGGCACTTAGATAATCCAAAACCTAGGTTTCAAAGAAAAAGCTATTTTCAGTAGCTTATTCAAAACTTAGATTTTAAACCGAGGTTTTGTCCAAAATCAATTCTCAACAAAAATTGCTGTTTGTGTAAAAATTTTCCAAACCGAGGTTTTGCCCCAGAATCCATTCTAAAACCGTGGTGCCAAACACGCCCTTAACCTTAAATCCACCCCCTTCACTGTCCCTGCCTTCTCCAGATCGCGTGCTCACTCCCCAGACCAGATCGAACCCAGATAGCGTCGCTTGTCTCTGCCTTCGCCAGTTGGCCGTCGCGTCTCTGCCAAGCGTCCAGGTTTGTAGTCCAAGCGTCCAAGCGTGATCCTTTTTGTTCCATTTAGATGTTCCTGTTCCATTTTGATGAGCTATGATGAAAAAAAAAAAAACTGTGATGCTCTTCGCTTCGTTGCCCTAACAGATACGGCTAATCTCAACGCTCTACAAAGCGGCAGAGGCTGCGCGGCGAACTTGTTCTTTTCGTTTGTTCTTCTTGTTCCAGCGATTTCTAGGGTCTTCGATCTCAGGTTTCGAAATACTTCCGTGTTAGTCTTTCAATTTTTCATCTGTAATCAATGGGTTGTTTTTCTTCTCGATCTTTCTCTTCTTTTCTCGATTCGTTTTAGTCTTTCTTGTTTCAGATTTCGATCTATTTTTGCTTGGCCTGAAGGTTTCGATTTGATTTCTGACATTATACGATTCGTGCCGAGGCTGAAGGTTACCACAGAGTTATCGATTAAGAATTCTCGAATTTTATCAATTCAGGTACATTACCTTGGTTGCTGTTAATTACGTGCTGTTTTCTGTTGGGGCCTTGTTTTCAACACTCTATCCTCCTTTTACTTGCCACCTACCTCTATGCACAAAACACTCAGCTAATAACAGAATTCTAAGGAGGTGCTAAGTTTTTTGTTCAATGAGCAAGACTTTCCATCCATAGAATTCTGTTTTTAGCTGAGTGTTTTGTGCATAGAGGTAGGTGACAAGTAAAAGAAGGATAGAGTGTTGAACACAAGGCGAGTTACCTCCACCCTTATCCTGAATCATAACGGCTATTATAGTCCACGATATGATGGCTGTTTAGAGTGGAATTTTATGTGACAATGGGCTACTGCTGTATGCTTTTCTTATGGGTTAAGAATTAGTTGTTGAATGATGAAATATTGCTAGCAAGTTGGTAAGGAAAAAATAAGTTGGTTACAAAAATTGTGTATTGCAAGAGATTTGTTAGAGATGATTTTGTTGTATTTTGAAACTTTGATGGTCGAAGATTCTCTTATTAAAATTTTTTATTAGCTGCACTTTTTATAAGTCATTAACACTATGACTCCATCCTTAGATTCCACATAATGTAGTGGAAAATGTATCTAATTCTAAAAAAAATAATTGAACAATGTTATTTGAATAACCAAAAAAATTGATCATGATTTAAATTAATTTACTCTGTATTTTTTTCTTAGAACAAGAAAGCTTTTGGCAAATATGGAAGCATTGATTTTGACATATCTGCCTTGTCTTTCCATAGTCTGAGTCAGAGACTTTTGCTGGAGCCTATAACCCCAGACTAGAGTATCAGTAGGGAAGAAAGAAGTCATGAATGCCCCAGATCGTTATGAACGTTTTGTTGTTCCTGAAGGCACAAAAAAGTAACTTAATTTACTGCCTTTTGCTCTTTCTTTTTTATCTAATTTGATTATTTTCCCTATCACCAGAAAGAGTTTATAATTTTTTTCTTTATTATATATTTAGGGTCTCTTACGAGAGGGACACCAAGATCATCAATGCAGCATCCTTCACTGTTGAGAGAGAGGACCACACAATAGGCAACATTCTTCGCATGTATTAATTCTATTGGTCCTTTTATGTATGGGCCTCTATTTGCTATCTGTTAATATCGTTGATATAAAGCCTAACCCTGTTTGTATTTTGGTGATGCTTAGGCAGCTGCACAGGGACCCTAATGTGTTATTCGCTGGATACAAGCTTCCTCACCCTCTTAAGTATAAAATTATTGTCAGGGTCAGTATCCCTTGCATTCATTCTCTTGTTAATCTGATTACCGATGACATCTACAGTTGTTTTATAATGGTAATTGTTATTTGTAGACATTTCGAATGTTTGCTGATGAAACTCATGCTGTGTCTATTGAATTATGATCTTTGCATCTGGAGAATATTGACATTTGTCTTTATTTTTTTTCCTGGGAAGCATACAAAAATTCATTTCTCTGCAAGTGAATCAAGATATTATACAAATTAATTATTTTATTGTTCTATTTTCAGATCCACACCACTAGTCAGTCTTCGCCAATGCAAGCATATAATCAGGCCATTAATGATCTTGACAAGGAACTGGATCATTTGAAAACTGCCTTTGAGGTTTGATGAGTATTTTTGTTATTGTGTTGACAACCATGCTTCTAAGTTCAATGAGATCATAGATGTTTGTTTTCCTCTTTGATGTAAGGAATGCTCTTAGTTCCAAGGTATAATTCAGTACTTTTGTCATAGGAGGATAACATTAAATATCAACAGGCTATGCTTCTTTCGTGGATTTCCTTTTTGTATTTCTTCTTACAGTTTTTGGAATCTGCTGATTGAATATCTTGTACCCACTTTTACTTGTGGAGGAACTGTTGATCAAGTGAGAATCAATCAACATAATATTCTGCATAAAGAAGCAAACTCCTTGGCACAATTTTGCCTTGTGCTGCTCTATAGTTGTCACGTTTTGTTATTAGAAATATAATTGGCAAAAGTGCATCTTTAGTGCTCTAACTTTATACTCCTCCGGTCCTCAATATAAGACCTATTTAACTAATTTGATTAGATTAAGTTAGTTATTATAGCATGTTTTTCCTAAAACACCTTAATCATCTTTCTTAACTTCCTCCCTCATTCTTTTACTTGATTATTGTTAAGAGAGTATCAATAGGGTAATTTGGGAAAGAGATGGTAAATTTAGGAAACATTTGTTATATTTATGATCAATATCAACTCTCTAATTAGGTACTATATTTAGGACTGGAGCAGTACAATGTTTCAGTCTGGTCATTTAATTTTATAAATTATATTCAGTCCTCTTACCATAACACTGTTAGCATCAAATGATGATTTTTTGTAGCAATCATTGTTATTTTAAAAAATTAAGCCTGACATGTTAGGATTTGTGAAATTTTTTTCAACATTTAAAATTTCAATGTCAGCATTTTTTTTAATGAAAATAAGTTGTTAGGGTTAAAGAACTAAACACTATAAAATTAAGGTCCCAAAAAAGAAGTCGCGTGTGAAGTCAAAGGACCAAAGGTGCATTTTTGCCAAGCATAATTGATCTTGTTATCTGCATTTTTTGTTGCATTGACTGTATTTTTCATTATGGACATTAAAATTATGTGTTTTGGATTAAATATATGTTTTGTGAGGGCGTGCAACTTTTCTTTTCTTTTGCTTGATTAAGTGATGATTCCCGGAGAAATGGTGGGTGATTCTTGGGCTTTTATGTAGATTTTTTGTAACATACATAGTATAATTGTCTTGATAGCATTATTGGTGAATAATCATTTCAAGCTGGGTGACGTCATGTATTATTATAGAAAGCATGATAGATTGAAATTATTGTAACTGATCAATTTGGGGAAAAAAGTTATCATAACTGAATGCTTCCTTGGACATGTGATCGTAATATATGTTTTTGTTAAGGAATAGGTAGATCTATCTGAAGATTAGTTCTATGCTCGTCTTGTTTTGAGTCCCATAATTGTTGAACACATAATTTTTATTGCAGTCGGAGATGCTGAAGTTTTCAAGGGATTATTGATGGAGATGGTCTGTGCGTTGTATGACACTTGTTGGATACGATGGTATTGTATTCTGGAACTTATCAAATCACTGTAGTGAGAATTGTAATGTTGAAAAGAAAAGCATTAACTGAAATATTATAATTTTTTTTTGTTACACTGAAATATTATAATTATTTTAGTATTTTAGTGAGTATCCGTAGCTTAGTAAATACAGTTCTGTTTGGTGACATTGGGCCCAGTCCAGTTTAGTGACTTTGGGCCAAGCCCAAGAGAAATTGTAAGGCTACTTCTGGTTGGTTTGTCTTTGGTTACTTTCTTCCCTTCTGCCTTATCTTTCTGAGATTTGGATCCCCTCAATTGAGTCTTAATTTAGAGTTATTCACCATTAGATTGTAATCTAATGACGTTGGAGGAGGAGTTACGGTTAAAAAATTGTTTATTTTTCAAAATAAATTTGTATATCATCCTAAACACCGTTAGATCACAATCTAATGGTGAATATCTGTCAATTGAGGGATCCAAATGTCTGCTTGTTGCTTTAAAAAATTTGATATATATATATATATATATATATACTTTCAAAAATTCATAATTTGGCTTTGCTAGTAACTTTTCTTTGCTTTTTTGTATTTTGAATTTTTGGTAGTTAATATATAACCCCGCTTTGTCTGAGTCAATATTCAATTTCTTTCTTAATAATATCAATTAGTGTTGGACACTTTTTTTAGATTATATTATTAGATATATGAGCAATGGATTATTTTAATTTTGGGTTTATGGTCAACTTTCCTAGTTTAGATGTTGCCTCTAAAACTTGAATTTGAGATCTATATAATGTTGGTTTCAATATACTATTTCTAGTAATTAAACTTTTTTCAGATGAATTGGATGTTAAAGTTTGTATAAATTTGTCTGAAATGCAAGCATATATCTAGCAGGCTTACGTGTAAACGAAAGAAAAAATGTTATATGTAGCGAAACATCTAATTAGTCATTGATTAGTATATCGAGGTAGTGGTTTGCCATTCTCGTATTCATCAAAATGAAATCATAGTTGTTATTGAACAAATGTTTTCTTTAATAAAAATCGATGGGTTATATTGTCAGAAGATTGTTTTGGCCAATAACTTTTGTTCCAGATTTTTTTTGGATAAAATATCAAATTTAAAATCATAAAAAAAAAATTTGGTATAAAAATTTTTAGAAAGGGGTTGAGTTCATCACTAATTTGAAAATAAGGTGAAATTTTTCTTCTTCTTAGGTAATATTAATATTGGGTAAGACGAGAAGTGTATTATTTTTAAGTGTAAATTTAAGTACTTAAGAGTTAGGGTGTCTTTCTAAACGTTATAATTGAATTTATAATAAAATACTATTTTTTTAGAATTAAATATATTCTAAATAGTTGTATGTATAATATTTTGTCAATTGAATTTATGGACAAAAATCATAGCTTTTTTAGCTTTCAATTCTAGGGGAGATATTTTTAAACTTTTTAAAAATTAAAAAATAAATATCTAAATTGTTTCAATAGCAACTTTAGAAAGTTAGTTGGTGTTAACTTTAGAAGTTAAAGTTTTTGACACAAGGTGTATTTTTTTTACTGTTGAGAGTATGTTAGATTTAATTTTTATCTAATTTGTTTATAATAATATCTTTATATACTTTAAATAAAGTTTAGTATAATCAAGAGAAGTTCTAATGATAATTGTTTAGCACTTGACTTTCTTCTATCGTCTGATTATCTTTGAGTTCAAGAACAATTGTTATCTTTCAATTATCATAACTTTCTCTATTTGACTCTAAACATATTAAATAACTTATCTCTAGAAAGGTCTCTACTTTTCAATGACTAAGTTTGATTGCAAAATTCATCGCAAACAGAAATATATGATTAATTTATTGAGTAGAGGTCATAACCAAAGAGTTAATTATATGTTTCATATTGCGAACAACATGTCTCTCTCATATGAGAATTTTTGGTGATAAAATTTACGTCATTGAAACAAATTCTAAATCTAGTTTTATATAAATCAAGTTTCACTTCAATTGTATAAGTAGATCTTGAGATATGGTCGAAATATTCAACCTATATCAAAGCATAGCAGAATAGAGTAGTAAAAAATAAAAAAATTAATCAATTAATTAATCTATTAATTGTCATTAATTGATTATATTTGAGTTGATTTATCTATCAATTAATTGATTATTAATGACAATTAATTGTCATTAATGATCGATTAATTGTCATTAATAGATTAATTAATCAATTAATTAATTGATAAATCAACTCAAATATATTTTCTTTGTTGAATTAATCGATTAATGACAATTAATCGATTAATCTCTTTATTTTTACTATTTTATTCTACTTCGACATAAGTTAAGTATTTCGACTATATATTAAGATTTACTTATCCAATTGACGTGAAACTTGATTCATATAAAACTAGACTCAGAATGTAGTTTAATGACACCAATTTCATCACCAAAAAGTCTCATATGAGAGAGATATACCATTTGCAATATGGCCAAAGTGTTAATCCTATGTTTCATATTACGCACACCTTATCTCCCTTATATGAGATTTTTCGTGATGAAATTGATGCCATTGGACCATATTTTGAGTCTAGTTTTATATGAATTAAGTTTCACATCAATCAGACAAGTATATTTTGAGATATGGTTGAAATACTCAATCTATATCAACGTATAGTTGAACAAAGTAGTGGAAAATAAAAAAAATTAATATATTAGTTAATCGATTAATTGATCGATAAATCAACTCAAATATATCTACTTTGTTGAATTAATTGAATATATGTACAATAAATTTTGAAGTCAAACTTAGTTCATTGGAAAGTAGACACAGAGTTTTTTTGGATATAAGTCATTTGCTATGTTTAGAGTTAAATAAAAGAAGTTATGATAATTGAAAGGTGACCAATTGATTAACCAATGTATTAATGTATATTAATCAATTAACCAATTGATTAATGGAATTGATTTTAACTTATAGAAAATAGTTCTAAATAAATTAATTAAACAATCAGTCGATTAATGTATATTAATCTATTAACTAATAGATTAATTGACTTAACTTTTAAATTCTATAGAGCAATGACTTTACATTAATTGAATGATTAATCGATTAAAGGAGATTTATGGAAAATGGAGAAAGCGATTAATGGACTTAGCTTTTAAATTCTATTGAGCAGAAAATTTTACATTAATCTAATAATCAATCGATTAAAGAAAATATATGGAAAATAGAGAAAACGGAGACAAAAACACAAACTTCCACAAACAATCCTATCATGTAAAAATAAAGATAGGATATATATATATATATGCAAGTCCATGAACTGACCTCTCAGCATAAGCTTTGCCAATAGATTTTTATATCTAGCACACTTAATGAGTTTCAGACAGAGCACAAGCTTATTTCGCTACAACCTCGAAACTCTAATCACTCGTGTTTTATATAATCATAGGGCAAATTTGTATTTAGTGCTTTGATGCCATAAAGGAAAAATGAGATCCTGCCAAAATAGGAGGGATTGGATTTTCCCACATTTAAAGAAAAATTAGGGCAAACAAAAAAATTAATTTCTAGAAGATAGGTGAATCAAACGTCCGCCGCCAAAGAAAATTTTTGGGAAAATGACGCCTGGGTCCCGTGGAAGGAATCAAATGCCAAAAAAGTCCCAGAAATTTGCATAATTAATGTCAAGTCCCATAGGACCTCAAATAACTTTTTTCCAATTATGAAAAGACATAACTGCCCCTCTACATTCCTTGTGTTAGGTAAGCATCTTCTTTCACTTCCTCGTGTCTGAAATACCTTTTTCCATAGCATTTCTTCCTGCAGAATGAAATGTCTTCCTGCAACCCACTCCCACACCTTCTCCATCCCACAAAAACTCCCATAACATTAATCTTCTTCGTCATTTTTGGTCTTCTTCCCTATTCCAATATCTAAAACATTCGTTCCACGGTCACCCGAGCCCCCAAATTTTTTGTCGAGAATTTTCACAGCTGACATCCAGATCTTACCCAAATCTGTCGTCCAACGAATTGTCGAGAAGCTCCGTAGCCTCAGTTACATTGAGGGTATCCATTATCTAAACCTGAAGCTGATTATGCTTTGAACAACTCAATAGGAAAGATATTTGTTCCTTTGCTGCAGTAGTTGCCTAAATACCGAATTGGGCACCCAATTAACTTAAGTTGGAGTACACCTAAGAACCCAGTTCCTCAACTAGGCACTCAACTGGTATGCTGGTTGATATTCACTATGAAGTGCGTGCGTGCGTGCTTATGGGTTTATTTGGACATGTACATTCTATTTTAGCATCCAACATTCCTCTTGTTTATGGCCTCAGCAATAGTCGTAACACTGTTATTGACTATGTATTGTGCTCTTCGCTATGATCAAACTAATATTTTGGTTTACATTGGAACATGCTCTGTAATTGGATCATTGACAATAAGTGACGCTAATAGATACCATGTCAATATTGAAAGAAATAACATTTTTGTGATTTTGGTCATGTGTTGCTTACTGCCTTTTATTTTGTCATTTCTGATATACTATTTCACAGGTCATGAGTGTAAAAGCAATTGTCCTTGCAATAGAACTTACATTAGAGGGGATAAATGAGGCTAGATACTACCAGACATAGATTTTTGTAATTATGGCTATTACTTGCAAAATTATACAATTAAATTATCTTAATGTGGTCAGTATCTTACATTTCACAATATCCCTTTCCCCCTTCAAAATACTTGCATAATTTTGCATTGCGACACCAACACTTGCATGGTTGCAACACTTAATTAAAGGGTTTATTTTCTTCCCTTGAGTTCGTAACCTTATTGAGGAATAATGCAAAAGATCTTTTGTCTTTCAATCTATGTTAATTCTTCAGAAAAATTCTTACTATATTCATTTTATCAATAAACTTATTGAAAGTTTAATATTGGAAGAATCACTGAAGTTGATGTCTACTTCTCATTATTCATTTTTGTGCATGGTAATTCACTTTCTACCTAGTCACCATCTTGATTCCCTTTAATCATTTGTAGACACAATGTGATTGGATTTTTTGTGTAATAGAGTACTAATATTTTTTGAAACATCATTAGTGCCTAGCTCATGGTTCTATCAAATGGGCTTCCTAATTAGACTTCCAGGGATCATATAGCTCTTTGTTTTTTTGCCAATGTTATTCTCTTCTTTTCATTTCTGTTTTCCTTTACCTTTGTTGTTGTTGGCTGTTTAGAAGGCAAGGTGGGAACCTTATCCTCTGATTCTGTGGTTTCTTCTTTCATAAATGAATCCTTCTATCCAAACCAACAAAAAAAACCCTCCCCTGTCAAAAGATAAACATATAAAACTAATTACTCAATTTTGATTTCAATGTATGCATGAAGGGTTATGTACTTATTTAAAGCATATAAAATTAGTATATTTATTCTGCCAATCTATTAAATCATACATGCTGTATTTTTTTGCTAATATTTTCCATGGTACCAACTTCATTCATGAATTTTCTCAGGCTTATTTTTTATTTGGAGATGAGGAGTACTTGCTTATATTTCAAGAAGCTTCTGTTGCTGCCATGCATTATCTTTATAATGACCCTTAGTATTGTTCTTTGGAAGATGCCATGAAGCGGGACAACTAGTGAAGACATGCAAGAATCCAAACCTGAGCTGAGGAATGGCGCTGGGTTGCTCTATTTTTTTGTGTAAATACATAACACATTGATTTTTGCTTTGTATATATCTGTAGAAAGTGATGAAAGTCATTTTTTGTAACCTTGATCAATCTCCATCTTGTTGGAAGGTAGGATGGATCTTGATGAAGGTGTCTATGTTTGCTGTATGCCTTTTACATTTGCTGGCAAGACCTGATGTAATTGGAAAGTCAATATATATGAATTAGATCAAATACTATGTTTGCTGTCATTTGCTGTCTTTTGTTAGTTGCAGTCGCAGGGGTTGTCATTCCCAGCTGGTGGGGTTGTCATTTTTAGCTGGTGGGGTTGTTATTCCAGGCGCTGGGCTTATTATTTGTAGCTGAAACGGTTCTTAGTTGCAGGTGGTAGGGTTCTTAGTTGCAGCTGATAGAGTTGTTAGTTGTAGCTGATGGGATTATCAGTTGCAGCTGGTGGGGTTGTTATTTCAGGCTCTGGGGTTGTCATTCCCAACTGGTGGGGATATCATTCCCAGCTGGTGGGGTTGTTATTCCAGGCGCTGGGCTTGTTATTTGCAGCTGAAGCGGTTCTTAGTTGCAGGTGGTAGGGTTCTTAGTTACAGCTGATGGAGTTGTTAGTTGTAGCTAATGGGGTTATCAGTTGCAGCTGGTGGGGTTGTTATTCTAGGCACTGGGGTTGTCATTCCCAGCTGGTGGGGTTGTCATTCCCTGCTGGTGGAGTTGTTATTCCAGGCGTTGGGCTTGTTATTTGTAGCTGAAGCGGTTCTTAGTTACAGGTGGTAGGGTTCTTAGTTGCAGCTGATGAGCTTGTTAGTTGCAGCTGATGGAGTTGTTAGTTGTAGCTGATGGGGTTATCAGTTACAGCTGGTGGGGTTGTTATTCCAGGCGCTGGGGTTGTCATTCTCAGCTGGTGGGGTTGTTATTACAGGCGCTGGGCTTGTCATTCCCAGCTGATGGGGTTGTTATTACAGGCGCTGGGCTTGTCATTTCCAGCTGATAGGGTTGTTATTGCAGGCGCTGGGGTTGTCATTCCTAGCTGCTGGGGTTGTTATTACAGGCGCTTTTCTTGTCATTCACAGCTCGTGGGGTTGTTATTACAGGCGCTAGGGTTGTCATTTCCAACTGATGGGGTTGTCATTTGTCAATGTTGTAGTTGTTACGATTTCCTTTGTGTAATACTTCAGTTGTGAATCAGTGATTCCATCACAATAGGGATGTTATTCCATGGTGCTGGGGTTGTTATTCCGTCAATACGGGTTGTTATTTTTAAGTGATAGAGTTTTTATTATTTTCTGTCATTGGTAGTTGTTATTTAAAGTTGTCCTATTGTCATTCCTCCATAATAGAGTTGTTAATCCGTTGTGGAGGAGTTGTTAATAATCCCCCATATAAGGTTGCGTTTCGTAAATTTGTTCTACATCACAACATATGAAACAAAACACCTGCCTATTCAACATGTATACATTGTTTCCTGCACATATTAACAACTTCACATTAATGTTCAATTGTTCAATTACACGGATTTTTTGCTGAATAGGTCAAGAACTTGACATCAACTGAAACTGTTAAATTACACATATTCTTCATTAACTGTACAGTCAAAAATACACTTAAGTGGACACTATTTTTTTCTGATGCTGGCAACCTTTGACACCTAGTCTTTAACACCTAGTTTGGATAACACTCAGTTGATGGAGGTCTTATGTGGAGTACTTTGGCATTGTGTATCCTTCCTGATCTAGGGCGTTGCCATCCCAGGTCTTCAGCCACTACAACACAATTACCCCGCATGAATACCTGTAAGTTGTGCAGTAGTACATGAAAATTAATTGAGTCACTCATAAGGAAAAGGAAAAAATGAATCAGATGGATTAGCATGCTAACGTGTCCGTTTGGAGATGCAGTTTTGGCCACTCGACTCCAAAATGATTGTCCTGCCCAAAAATTCTTGGCTTCACTATACGAAGTATTTTCAGGAAGTAACACTTCTGCATACGCACTTGCGACTAACAACAAGGTGTTGAAGGAATAACAACCCCAGCATCTGCGACTAACAACAAGGTGCTGAAGGAATAACAACCTCAGCACCTGCAACTAAATATCTGCAGAATACGTAGAGAAATTTATCATAAAAAATTTCATAAACAAAGAAAAGACTATCACAGAATTGTTGCTGTGTTTTATACTATACCGATGAGGCTTCTATCTCAACCATGCCTTCACAACCTTGACCTCCTCCCTGTAACAAGTCACAGTACCTTACTGCTTCGTTTTCATCTTTAAAAACCTGCAACCGCATTGTACATGAATTTCAATCATAGATTGATTCAAAAATTACTATAACATTGTCCCATTTTCTTTTCCAACAGTACCGTAGATTAAGAACAATTAATCTAGCATATCAGACAATGAAAAAAATAGTCATACACATAACTTGTGTGTCATATGCTGCCAGCATTTAGTGGTAGATTCATAATTGCGGTCGAATTTCAAAGAATTAAAGAAAAATAATGAAAGCGCATAGATTGAGTATATGTTAAGATGATTAACAAAACATGTTTTGCTGTTTGCAGTGGTGAATGTTGTATAAATATATACCAGCACTCCTTCTCTAATATCTTCCACAAGTATTGTAAATTTTGTCTCATCCCTTGTTTGTATGGACTTGGACTGATTTTCAATCCAAGATCTCCAGTCACCTCCTTTAGAAAACAATAATCCAAGCTCTCTTTCAACTTCACTGTCACAGAGAAAGTAAACTCAGGCAGGAAGAAAAACCTATTTACTCAGGACGAAAAAGAACACAAAAAAAACTGATCCAAACCTTCTATTTCTTCCGGTTTTCATTGTGCACAATTGATTTTCCTTTTGGGTGAGTACATAGACAGGCTTGGAAGTTTTCATTTTGCACAATTGCTTGCCAGTCCTGTTCATATCTGTCTAACTTTGGACGAAGTTGTTCGCTTTCATGTTTCAGCCTCTCTATTTTTCCTTTTAAACTCTGTCTTTTTGGTTCTGCTAATAGAAAACTAACAACTTCAGCACCCGTAAATAACAACCCCAGCACCTGCAACTAACAAATGACAGCAAAAGACAGCAAACATAGTATGCACTTTGATTCATATATATGCAGTTTGCAATTACATAAGCTCTTGGCAGCAAATGTAAAAGGAGTACAGCAAACACAGACACCTTCCAACAAGATGGAGATTGATCAAGGTTACAAAAAATTACTTTCATCACTTTCTACAGGTATATACAAAGCAAAAATCAGTATGCTATGTATTTGCGTAGAAAAATAGAGTAACCCAGCACCATTCCTCAACTCTTGTTCAGACCATGCTTTATCAAAACATAACAGCAGTACAGCTAATGCTTTCTATTATTATTATTATTAAGACATATTTTCATAAATCCAACAACATACTAAAATAATGAGTTAATATATATTCACCTATCCAATACTAGAATATTCCTTCCTTCAAATTCACATTCCAACATATTCAAATAGCTCCAGAGAGAGGAACAAGACCAAAAAATATTATTTTTATCAACAACATCATCATACATTACCCTAGACAAGATATTGTGAAGAAAATTTTTAAGGAATACACCAACCCCCTTTTTCTCCAATGAATTATTCGGAGACCCTATTGGGAAATCAAATACTATCATACAACAAAAACATAAAAAAAAATAGACCAACCTAAGAATACAATGAACCTTAAACATGTGCATGTTTCTTCATAAGATGAACCAATGTAATAATCTATATAATGACAATGTGTCAAAGATTCTCTTTTGTAATGATTATTTAATGTCTACAGAATGTCTAGTGAAAAATATAATATAATACTGTTAAAAGGGAAAGGGGAAATTTTTTTAATGTACCTTCTAGATAAGGATGCTTATATCATATTGAGAAGACCCATAATTTGAAAGTGGGTAGATGCTGACAGCAAAAATAATAACTCCATCATTTAAAAATAACAACCCTATATTGAAGGAATAACAACTCCAGTAGTAGAAAATAATAACCCCCTAGTGAAGGCATAACAACCACTTGTAAATAATAACTACCCAGTGACAACAAAAATAACATCTATCAGTAGAAAATAAGAACTCCATAGTGAAGGAACAAGAACTTGACAACTGAAAAATAACTTATCTATGACAGCAAAAATAACAACTCTAGCACTTATAAATAACAACCCTATAGTGAAGGAATAACAACTCCAGCAGTAGGAAATAACAACCCCACAGTAGGAAATAACTTATCCATAATAATTCTAGCACTTATATTAACAACTGTCGCGTACTATAATAACAACTCACATTGCCTCGCATATCAGATCAGATCTGTCATTCACACTTTGAAGGAACCTTTCTAATGTTCATGACTTTCTGCAAACCGAATATAACTTTTAAAAGGATAAGTTTTTCCAATGAAAGGGATGTTAGAGCAGAATCGAAATAAACATGACTTCACATTATGATATAACACGTAGAGCATACAAATGTAAACATAAAAAATTTAGCAAAGGTAATAGCTACAGTAGAGACAGATTCACCTAGAGAGAACAAACTCAGAGCGATGAGGACGAACAACACTCCTGGAGAGATGACGGCGACGATCGAATACGGCTGCCGCTAGAAGGTCGAGTGGCAGCGACAATGACTGGAAGAGGAAAGGTGACCAAGCAGAGACGAAGGAGCAGAGTGCAAGAGATGAAGAAGTAGCAGATTGCAATCTTGAAAGGGGCTCCTTCAGTTTCACACTTTCTGATCTTCTTTTCACATCAGAACACCAAATTCTTTCTGCTTTTACTATTTTTAATTCACAAGGGCAGCTTTGTCTTTTCATAATTGAAAAAAATTCATTTGAGGTCCCATGGAATTTGACATTAATTATGCCAATTTCTGGGACTTTTTTAGCATTTGATTCCTTCCACAGACCCGGGTGTCATTTTCCCAAAATTTTTTCACTTTCCCTCCTCAAATTTTTACCCCACCAAATGGGGCCTTTTCAGTGCTCATGGGTTGTTCCTTGTCCTATCCGAATAAAAAGGGCTGGAACGGATTTTTTCATCTTGTGTGCTGTACCATTCTGAGGGCATCTAAGTCCCTGTGGGGACGAGAAAGAATTGGGATGGGGTCACTGGTGGAAAATAGGCTTTTTAAAGCCTCATTTTTAAACCGGTCACTGCGGAGACGATTTAAAAAAAATGACCGGTGGCATTTTTGTAAATAAGATGAAATATTTATACCGGTTGTAAAATATGACCGGTGTAAAAAGTAATGACCGGTGTAAAAAGTCACGACCGGTGGTATTTTTGTAAATAAGATGAAATATTTACACCGGTTGTAAAATATGACCGGTGTAAAAAGTAATGACCGGTGTAAAAAGTCATGACCGGTGGTATTTTTGTAAATAAGATGAAATATTTACACCGGTTGTAAAATATGACAGGTGTAAAAAGTCGATGACCGGTGTAAATATTTCATCTTATTTATAAAAATGCCACCGGTCAGTTTTTTTTAAACCGGTTCCGCAGTGACCGATTTAAAAATGGGGCTTTAAAAAGCATATTTTTAAACCAATCTTATCTACAGCTGATAGAATTCCATCCGGTGTAGAATGTCTTTGCTATTAAAAATCTAACAATAAACGTTAATTTTTTACGATTCCCTATCTTCACAAATCATATCGTCGTCCATAGAGAAAACTAGACAAGGGAGAACACATAGTGACAGGAAGCTCCACCTTCGTAACACACCGTCTAAAGCTAGCCGAAGAAGAAGATCTAGATATGTGATGGCCTATACCTGTGCTTGTCGTTCTCTATTGTTGAAGTCAGTCGTTGTAGCCTCTAAAGCTCGCCAAAGAAGAAGACTCAGATCTGCGATGGTGGGTGTCTATTTTTTTGTTCTTTTCTTTCTCGATTTTGTTTAAATATATTTCTGTTCACTTTTAACTGGGTAAGTCGGAGGAATTGTGACGATGTTTCTGTAATATCTTTAATTAGGTAACGGCGTTTCTAGGTTTTCATTTTTGTGTATATATTTGGGTTTTTATCTCATTTATTTCTGGGTTCTGTTTAAATATATTTTTGTTTGCTTTTGAGCAGGTAACCAAAAGGAATTATGACGATGTTTTTGTGATATCTTCAATTAGGTGACGACGTTTATGGGTTTTCATTTCTGTGCATATATCTGAGTTTTTGTTTCTTTCGTTTCTGGGTTCTCTGGCTTTTTCTTTCTTCCTCTTTTTTATTCTCTGCTTGCATTTTACAGGTACCTATTCTTCTTTATCACTCTCCTCCTCCTTCAGATTTGTGACGAAGAAGGAAATAATTTCGGATCTAGAGTTTTTTTATTCTATTTTTTTTTATTTTGACATTACTTTTTAAACCGGTTGTATGGAATAATCGATTTAAAAAAGTCAATTGTTTACACCGGTCATATATAACCGGTGTAGAATATTAAACTTTTTACACGGGCTGTTTCTACACCGGATCAAAGTCCGGTGTAGAAGTTTATTTTTAACCGATTTAGAAAGCCTTTTTTCCAGCCGTGGGTGAAGGATTCCTGATTAAATTTTCTTTTTGAAAAAGATTATCTAATTGTTTTTTTAAAATTGAACTTAAATAAAAGAGACTATAAAATGAAGCAAATGGGTTATAAATTTATATATTTTTCAATAATATTTTAGCATCATCTTAAAAAGTAGATTATAATAATACATGTTAATGTTATAAAAAATATATTAATATGTCGATAGATAAATCAATAAGATATATTTTTAATCTCGTCTTTAAATTTTTTTGAGATGGAACAGTCTTTCTCATTTTAATTTTGGCCTTGTTTAAAAAATCCTCAAACTTAAGTTTTAAAAGAATTTTTGAACTAAATATTAGTTTGGAAAAATTTTAAAACAAACAGTCATATTTATCTAAATCTTAGTTTAGACCAAACTATGATTTCAAATAAGCTAGTCAGAGTAGCTTTTAGAATAGTAAAAGCTATTTTCAACTACTCAATTACTATTTTATACTTACTTTTTCTTACACCCTCTCTCCTCTCTCATCTATCTTTTCCACTATCTCTCCTCTCTCATCTATCTTTTTTACACTCTCTCTCTCCTCTATCTTTTTCACTATCTCTCATCTATCTTTTTCACTCTCTCTTCTCTATCTATTTTATCATCTCTCATTTCTCATATGTCAAGCATAACTTTTTTAGTAATTTTTCAATTATAAAATCTTTTTTTGTAATAACTATCCAAACACTCATTTATCTAAAATTACTTTTTTTTTATAAACTATTATCTAAAACCCTTTTTTTATAAATTATTCATAAGCTTATTTTTTTCATAAAACTGTTTTTAAAATCTTATCAAAAAGACACTATGACCGCAGACAAGGACGGGCGGATGAGACAAGTTAAACACCCCTAAATAATAATGTACTTTTGTAAAATTATCATTTGAGACTAATAATTTTATAAAATTAAAATATTAAATATTATTATTTTTAAAGTAAAAATATGCACTTTTATCTTAAGGTAAATATATACACCCGCGCGCGCACCCTTACCTCAAAGTCAAAGATCCCTCAAACAAAACAAACATTTCATCTGAAAAAGAAAGAAGATAAAGGCATTTTGAAAGAACAGTCCCTATAAAAGGCCTTTCAATTTCTTCCTCTCTTCTCATCTCTCTCCACCAAACTGTAACCATTTCTTAGCTTCATCTCACAGAGCTTCAAATCTGCCAAGAACATATGAATTGAAGAAGACGACGCAACAACGAAGGTAGAATCAGATCAAGATAAAAAAGAAAAATTAATCTGTATATAATATGGGTGGAGAATCGAGGAAGTGGACCCTACTGGTGGCGTCGATATGGGTTCAAGCATTCACGGGGACGAACTTCGACTTCTCGTCGTACTCGTCGGATCTGAAATCGGTGCTCGACATAACTCAGCTTCAACTCAACTATCTGGCGGTGGCTTCAGACATGGGAAAGCTATTTGGATGGTGCTCTGGTCTCTGTTTACTGTATCTTCCTCTCTGGCTCGTCATGTTCATCTCTGCGTTTCTCGGCCTTGTTGGTTATGGTCTTCAATGGCTTGTCATTCAGAAGATAATCTCTTTGCCTTATGGTCTGGTTAGTTACTTGGTACTCATCTTCTCGTCTTCATTCTCTGATAGCTTTTTTCTTGGTTGGTTGATCCATTGTGTTTTTTCTTTGTTTGTTTGCTTTGTTTAGTTCTGTTTTTTGTGTTTAGATCCAATTTTGTTTCTTGATTATTTAATTTATTGTTTTAGCTTAGATAGTATAATAGGTCAGTTCTTTTTCTTTTAATCCTTTAATTTGGAATTCATTAGCAAGTACATAAATGATAAAGAAAAAAGTTACATTTGAGTATTTAAGTTATTAAAAATTAAAATTTTTGGAAAAAAATTTAAGAAATAAGATGATATTCTCTTGATTTTTCATATAAGAGTTATTTATTTAATTTATATAATTAAAAAAATTAGATAAATTAATTAATTATAATAAATACTTCTTTTAATTTTAAATATAAGAGTTAGATAAGGAATTATTTTGATCATAAATATAAAATTTTAATCCACTTTATTTCATAAAATTATAATTTTCTCCACAAAATATTCTTACATGATTATATATATTAAAGTAATTTTTATCAAAAGTAGTTTAAATATATATGATTAAAATAAATATTTTAGAGAAATCAACACATAATTATTATAAATAAATAATTTAATTAATTTTTTAATATATTTAAATTAATTAAATATATGTTATATTGAAGATTAAAGATAGTATGATATGATCTCTCTAAATATTTATAATATTAAATTATATAACTGAGGTGAGGTCGAACATTTACTATCAAAATTAATTTTCTCCTTATTTAGAATTATGTAAATATGGATAAAATTCATAGAAAGTCAAGAGTTATGAATTGTATAAATTGTTACTCATGCAATGCATAGAAGAAGGAATTAATTTTCTTTATAGATAAATAAATTAATATTTTTATGAAATTTTGGCTGTAAATCTTGTAAAATTTGTCATTAATTTTGATCCTTAAAATAATTATAATTTTTTTTTTGCATATCTTTAAGTTGAAATTCTAAATATTTAGGCATTTATATCTTAATATTTCAAAATAAAAAATAAAAAGACATTAGCAATTAGCATTGCCCATACTGTTATATAGATTTAATTTAAAGACTGGTCCTTCACTTAGCCAATTTTCATGTAAAAAAATCCACATAAAATTTTGTCAATAAATATTTGAAATGAATGTAAATTTAATTGGAAATTTTTGTATAGAATAATTTATGACGTGTTGAATAATTTTATTTAATTGAATATGTTTTTATTGAATAATTGGATTTAGATGGTAGTATCAATTTCCAAAGTTGTTCTATTTATTTTTAAATTATGTTCTTTCAAAATAAGTCAGATATAAAATAAAAATTATATTTTAAATTTATAAAATATGTAAACTAAATTCCAATGGTTACATTTTATAAATTAAAAAAATTTCAGACTTCTTTAATTTGAATTAAGTAGTTTTAGAGAGATACTTTAGGCTTGTTTGGATAAGAATTTAGAAAGTGATTTATAAAAAAAAAAAATTTAGACAGGTTTTAGAAAAAGACTTTTAGAAAAAAATTTATGAAAAAAGATAGTTCTGAATAAATAAGTATTAGGATAGTTATTACCAGAAGAATTTTTATAATTAGAAAATTATCAGAAATAGTATGATTTTATTAAAAATAGGAGAGGAGAGAGGAGAGGGTGGAGAAGAGAGAAGAGAGAGGAGAGAGGGTGTAAGAAAAAATAAAGGTAAAATAGTAATTAGGTAGTTTATAAATTTTTTACTGTTTTAAAAACTAGTCTCAATAGTTTATCCAAGATTTTAATTTTAAACCATAATTTAGTTTAAAAATCCCTTTAAATAAATATAACTATTTATTTTAAAAAAAATTTAAACTAAAATTTAGACAATTTTTTTTTAAAATTTTAATTTTAAAAGTTTCTAAACATACAACTTATATAAAGCTAAGACAACATTTGAGTTCTTTTCCCATCATATATAAGTGATTGAATTAATTTTTTATTAGTGAGCACATTTCATGCTTATTATTTTAATGAGCACGATATAATCATTACAAATTTAGACTGTTTAGATTGATTTTAGATCAATTAGATTTAATATGATTTAATATTTATATTTTAAATAATTTTTATTTTAATAGATTTAAGATTTAAAATAAAAATAATCTTATAATTATCATTGTATCAAAAATAAATTTTTTATTCAAAAAATTATAGATTATAAATTTTAAATCAAGACTATTTAGATTTATTGTGACAAGCATCGAAAATTGGAAATTTCATATATTGATAAATTTATATTTATATATTTTACTTCACTCTTAAGTCTGATATTAATTTTCCCGGAAAATCAGTCAAGGAAATGCGTGAGCCTCTTGAAGCCACGCAACAACAATTCTGACCGCCAATTTAAATGGTGACGGAAATTGTAAAAACACCACTATTATGACTTTGGGCCCCACAAATTTTGTTTTATTTCATGTCAAAATATAAAAAAATTAACTTGATCCTAACTTAATTTTTCTATAATTTTAACTTAATATAACTCAATATTTATAAATTATAAAAATAAAATTATATCAAACTAAAATTTAAGAATTAAATTTTTAATTAAGTTAAAATTATAAAAATTAAGAATCCAGTTACAATAAATTAATGTTTAGAAATTAAATTATAATTAAATCAAAAAAATATAAATAAATAATTATATAAAAAAATTGTACAGAACTTTTACCCTCAGAACATGCAAAGGGATTGGTGGGAATCACTCATACGTACTCGAGAAATGAGGTCCATTTAGAAAATATATGTGCCATTGTATTATTTTTACATGACTTCAGAGTTAAGAGAATTATCTACACATAATATAAAATTTTGAGAAAGTTAATTACAATTAAAAAAATAGAAAAAATCCCTAATTAAAAATTTTATTAGTGAAAAAGACCTATTAAAGTTTTATACACACATAATACTAACACTTTACAAATTATATATATATATATAAAATATAAGTACTCTAATTTAAGTCCTCATCATCAATAAATGTTTTAATTAGAGGATTTTTTTCTAATTCTGCCTGAAAAAAATAATAGTTTTTGTAACTTGAAAATACGAATATCTAAGGAGATATTATTTTTTGTGAAAACATTTTGTGAGAATTTTAACTGTTTTAATTTGTTTTAGTCCGTGTTACATGAATTTATACAGGTTTTAAAGATTGAGAAGGAAAATGAAAATTTAGTTACTTTTTTTTTTTTGGCAGAGAAAATTTAGTTACTCATCGCCCCACATTACCTTGTTCTGTTTTGCACTTCTTATTTTAAATAAAAATATCAATTATTAAAGAGGAGTATTTTATTTGACGCATCCTCCTCTGCTTTCAAAATAAATGAGCACCACACAAAAGTCTTCTGTTTTTCTTTTAGTTATCATAATTGGTAGCGACATCTCTAAATAAAATAATATATCCGGCAGTCATTTTTCTAATAATATTTATCAATAATAAGATAAAATATTTATTGTATTTAGGTATGGTTGGCAGTGAAATAACTTCAAATTAATTAATAATTAAATGACAATCTGAGTATTTCCGTACACTACCCTCCACCCCTTTATGACACTAGTGGGAAGTTTGTTAGCCACAATACCTAACTATTAAGATGATTCTGGTACGTCAAGAAATAAACGTGTTTGTTTACCTTTCAAGATGGAATAACGGTAAAATTATATTTAAATCTCATATAATGAATTTAATTATAGAGAAGTTAAAAAATTATCAAACGACTGTAAAGTCTTACGGGACTTAAGATTACTTTTTTTGAATTGTGACATAACGGAACTACCCGAGAAAAAATAACTCAGTTGTTATTTTTGTGCCATCCGTTGTTATTCATTCTTCTGGGAGTTATTGTTTTTATTGCTTTAGTTGTTATTATTTTTCTTCTTACTTGAGTGTTATGTTTTTCTAATGGAGTTGTTATTTTTATTGCTTGAGTTAATTTCTTCTCAGGGACAGTTCTGTCATTTTATAATTCAAAAAAATTAATCCTAAGTCTCATGGGACTTCACAGCCGTTTGATAAATTAGTAAAATTTGTCTCTAATTATATTCTTTGTATGAGACTTAGATGAAATTTTCCTAGAATAATTCATTAGAAGAAAACAAAGAATAATGCATTAAAACATAAAATAAAAAAAAAACTATCAGCCACCTACCCCATTCCTAGTTTTATTTATATAATTTTCTAGCTCGTAGCTACCAAGCTATGTTCAAGTGTTGTATTAGGTTAACTTACTTGAGGAGTAAGAATTGGTTTCTTTTATTCAATTTAAGTATTATAAGCACCTAATGGCACCATTAAAATTAATTGTTTTTTGTAAAATATCAAAATTACTCTCAATATAAGCCGGTAGTTAGAGGATACTAGATGGAAAAAGTTAATGCTCTTTAGCGGATACAATTCTTCTTTAATTATGTATAAATATTTTTAATTTTATAAATAATTAAAGATAGATTATATACAGTTGATCTGAAAAAAGTTGCCCCTGTAACTTAAACATATTTTATGAGGCTTGAGGTAATAAATTTTTCAATGGGACATCTTCACCAATTTTCCCAATATAGTTTTATACCTGTGTCACATAATATACACACACACATACTCAATTCCTTAATTTTAACAACTTTTGCAGAATAATTTGATTAATATGTGCCATGTAGGTTTTTCTTTCATGTTTGGTAGCTGGCTGCAGTATCTGCTGGTTCAACACAGTGTGCTATGTCTTATGCATAAAAAATTTCACTTCAAGAAGTATTCCTCTTGCACTCTCTGTAAGTATCAGCTTCAATGGTGTAACTGCAGCTTTATACACTTTCCTCGTCAACTCAATAAATTCCAGCGATGACACCCTCTACCTCTTGCTCAACGCACTCGTTCCTCTACTAATCTCATTCGTCGCAATTGTCCCTATAACGATTCTCCGGCAGCAGCCGACACATCCCATTCCGGTGTCCGACTCCATTCGCCGCGGTGACTTCCCCGCCTTCGTCGGCCTCTACATCCTTTCTCTAATCACGGGCCTGTATCTCCTTGTGCTTGATGATATTTCCACTACCACAACTTGGTCACGTATTATCCTTGTAGGTGCAGTTTTTCTGTTAGTTCTTCCATTGTTCATGCCTAGGATTGTGTATGCGAGCAGAGATCAATGGACTAGTTGCCGTGCCATTTCCTCGATCTGTTGTCCGCGAAACTCGAGCTTCTTCAACGTGACTGAGCCTGATGATGATGAGCTTGATAAAGGGCTGATTGGTGGTGATGATAATAATGATGACGAGGATGACAATGAGGAAAATACACGAAATGTGAGTTTAATGGGGGAGAAGTGTGGTTTTGTTAAGGAGATGATGGAGAGGGACAAGATGAGAGTGATTTGTCAAGAACATTCAACGAGGTTGTTGTTGAGAAGGTGGGATTTTTGGTTGTACTATGTGGCATATTTGTGTGGAGCTACGATTGGATTGGTTTACAGTAACAACTTGGGACAAATTACAGAGTCATTGGGATTCAGTTCGGAGACTAGTTCTATTGTATCGTTATATTCCATTTGTTCCTTCTTTGGTCGTCTTCTTGCTGCTGGCCCTGACTTCTTGAGCAAGTAAGTGACTACAAAAACACCATGTTATCTTCTTTCTCTTAAATCCTTTTAATTTCTTGTTCTTTACAAATAGGTAAACTTTCAATTGGATCATCCCCTAAATGTTATTTTATTCCCTTATATCTATTTAGTGGTTTCATTGTTCTTCATTTAGGAAACTCTAACAGTGGAAAAGAGATAGCCATAGTAATGGAATAATAATAGTCTCCTGATTTTAAGCCAATGGCCTCTTCATATGAACACAAAATTGAGCTTTTTTTTTGGTTGTGCACATATATTCTCTTATTAGAGATAATTCTATTCAAAATATAATTAAGCATTAAATCTGAGCATATTTTTTAGTATGACTTTAAATATTCGAACGCTCATCATATTGTGAGGAACTAACATTTTGTATTAATAGTACCACCTTTGTATTCAGTAGAAGAGGTCAGTAATGAGTCCGTTTTTTAAAAGTGTAACTCAAAAGTAAACATGTCTACCTCTTTTTAGCTGTATGAAATGCATTGTTGAAGAGAATTCTAACTAATTTTTATCTTGATCTAAAAATAATCATCAATCTTTAAGACTTTACTTATTGATCACTTAAGTGGAAAATAACTTAATTTTGAGTCTTTTATAGTTAAATTTGGCTTTAAATTTTAAGTAGAAATGGGATAGAATGTGACAATTGAACGTTCAGCACAATTTGCTTATTTACTGACATGCATATTAACATGTGACAAATGACATTCAAAAGCCAGGTTTGGATTTAAAGTGTAAATTCACAGCATCTAAATCACTGAATCTGAGAGACACAAGACAATCAAAAGAAGAGTATGAATTAACTTGAATATATAAATGTACTTGATAACTAATCCACCATTGATGTATATATATACACGATAATGCAGCTTCCATATACACTTTCCAAGGACAGGATGGTACACAGTAGCCATGATTCCAACACCAATCGCATTCACTTTGCTTGCTGCAGCATCTGAAAGCGAAGCATGTCTGAGAATAAGCACAGGCTTGTTAGGTTTAAGTTCTGGCTTCGTCTTCTCTGAAGCAGTGTCCATTACTTCTGAGTTGTTTGGTCCAAACAGTGCTCCTGTGAACCACAACATCCTCATCACCAACATACCTATAGGTTCATGTCTCTTTGGCCTTATTGCTGCCTTGGTTTATGACTCCAATGCCGAGTCCTACACGCGTATAAGCCGGTGGCTTAGCGTCTCTACGTGCACTGGAAGCAAGTGTTATTTCCAAACTTACATATGGTGGGGCTGTATTTCCATGGTGGGTTTGGTTTCAAGCTTGCTTCTTTTCTTAAGGACTAGGATGGCTTATGACAATTTTGAAAGAACTAGAAAGAGAAATACAACACAACCTGAAGATTAGTTTTAGAACGTAGGAGGACATCGATCGTGTTTTGTAGTGTCTCCACAAATATACAACATAGGATCAAGCCTTGCTCATGTATTAATGATATGTAAAAACATTGTCATTTGCATTAATGGAATAGATTTTAGGCTTGGAAATTTTATTAGGTGTGATACAAGAAGTTTTAGGGCGGATTTTATATTACATTATTCAATTGATTTTCAAACAAAGAAGTGAGAATATAATTGATGAAGGATGTAATTCTATGGGCAAATTAAAAGAATTTTACTTCTAGAGATAGCTTTGAGATTATGAAGAGTTTCACTTGTATACCTGTGTGACACCTCTGTGAATTAGGCTAAATTTTACAGTTTTTTTCTTAACTTTGAATCATATTCAAATAGCCCTCTAAACATTTAAAACTTAATAATATATAGCCCTAAATTTATAAGTCTGTGCAAATAACTTTCAACCACAATTTATATATCCCCTTAAAATTATTTTTATATAAATATAACCTTGCAAATTTGAGTTATATGTACATAACTCTCTTAAACTTTAAACTATTTATATTGAAGGGATGGAGACTTTAGCTTGATAATTGTTGGCTAGTCGCCATATCAGAAAGATGATACTCTTATGGATCTCTTGTTATTTGTCATTTGAAATAAATGGAATGTAATTGTTTTTATGGGTATTCTGATTTTTGATAAATGCCATTAGTGTAGTTGTCAAATTCACGAAAAGTGTTGCTAATCGCCCCGTTGGTTGAATTACTAAGTTTGGAAATTGCAAAACAATAGTTGTAAGTTGTGTTAAGCTAAGTTGTGAAAATGATATGAGGTGTTGGCAATATCATTGCATTGCAAGTGTAGGAAACAATTTAAATAATGAACCCCTTATTGAATTCCTGAAATGATAAAAAATAATTTTAAATGGTATTACCAAAGTTGTTAAAATAGTTAGAAATATTGTTAATATTATTGTAAGTGTAATAAATGACTTAAATAATAACCTCTGATTGAATTCTTCAAGTGATAAAAATTGTTATAAATGGTGTTACAAAAGTTGTTAAAATGATTATAAGTGTTGTTAATATTTTTATAAGTATAGTAAATAACCACTTAAATAATACAAATGGAGAAGTTGTTAATTACATTACTAAAATTGTGAAAATAGCTGGAGGAGTTGTCAATATCATTATAAGTATAATAAATTACTTAAATAATGACCTTTGATTAAATTCTTGAAGTGATAAAAAACAATTATAAATAATATTATTAAAATTGTTAAAATAGTCAGAGGTGTTGTCACTCGTTACATTTATAGTGGTAAATGGTTTAAATAATTAAAAGAATGAGTTGTTAATGGCATTAGCGTAGTTGTGAGAATGATTGAAAATGTTGTCAATATTTTTGCAAGTGCAATAAATGGTTTAAATAATTAAAATAATGAGTTATTAATGGCATCAACGGAGTTGTGAAAATGATTAAAGATGTTGTCAATATCTATAAACAACTTAAATTTTGAATTTCCCTTAAATTTTGAGGTGATTAAAAAATAGTTATAAATACCATACCAAAGTAATAAAAATAATTGTAGATGTTATCAATATTGTTACCTAAAGTGAAACTTACCTTTTCCTTCTTTTAAGAAACTCATAGTGGCAGTTTTGTCTTTTTTGCCAAATAATATTAAAATCTTATATTCCTACTATTGACCAACGGATGCGCAGATCCTCTCAGCGGCTTCTCCCGTCTCATCCCTCAGAATTACGTCTTTCTTCACCTTTGCCTTGTCTTTTTCTCTCTTCTTTCCGCTGCCCAAACTTTAAAAAAATAAAAAAAATAGAAAGACTTTTTTACAAACAAAAATCTTCTTAAGAATTTTTCTTGTAGTTTGGGCAGTGGAGAGAAAAAGACATTTTTTTAAAAAAAGTATTTTTTTTAAAAAAGTAATTTTTAAAAAACACTTTTTTTAAAAGTCTTAAAAAAGTGTTTTTAAGAAAATTTTTAAAAAATATACTTTTTAAAAAAAATTAAAAACACTTTTTAAAAAAAGTCTTTCTATTTATTTATTATTATTTTTTTAAGTTTGGGCAATGGAGAGAAGAGAAAAAGACAAGGCAAAAATGAAAAAATACGTGATTATGAGAAATGAGGAGGAAGAAGCTGTTGAGAGGATCTGCATCCTTGACCAACATGTCCTTTTACTTATTAGAATGACCAATTTAGAATTTTAGAATTGAAATAATATTTTTATGGGATTTTCCCCGATGATATAATATATATGCTCCAATAATTTTAGATTCTCTTTCGATATGGTTCAAATACCCCTATGTAACCACTATTCAAATGTTAATAAGTTTAAATATAATAATGAACTACTTATTTCCCGTTTTTTTCGAATTTATTTTTGTTTATAAATATATATACACTAAAATAAAATATACCCAAATTCTCAATTACAATCAATCTAAAATAGTAAATATAGATATGAAATATGCAAATATAATTATTATATCATCATCATTATTATTTGATCAAATTATTATTACTACTATTATCACTGCTTTCAACTATACCCATTGTTTCTTCTTTTTTTTGGTTTTTCTTTTAAGTTATTAACTTACTTCATCAATTAATCAATTATTGTTAATTAGAAGAATTCTCAATTTTTTTAGGTCATTACACTCCATTTAGTAAGTCAGATAATAGGTGATGCTCTGTGAACGAACACCTTCCACCAATATCCACATGAACAGAATCACGAATATGAATGGTTTGTTAGCATCTTTTCTTAAATCACAATTGGTTCTTACTATCCAAAAGATCATATGCATTTTCTTTGTGTATCCCCTATTTGTCATTTCTTTTTCTCTTTGAAACCGCAGTGTGCCTATCACTTAGGTTAGACATTATTTTCTCAAAGATATGCCTTTATTAAACTTAAATATGATATTTAAATTAAATAATAAATTTTATATATTAAATATATCAAATATGTCCCTCTATTACCCAATATACGCTATAAAAAATTAAATACTTACTTCATTATTTGATTTGATCAATGAATTAACTCATGAATAATAGTCATATGAAAAGGGAGTCGTGTAGTGTGAACTTGCTGCATCAAACTAAGAAGACAAGAACAAGATCGATATGGCTCAATGGAAAAAAAAGAAGAAAATATGAGTCAACCCTAATGTCAAGCTTCAGTGTTACGCTTCAATGTTCACGTCTTCATTTACATGAGCAGAGTCATTTGACTTATTTTATTAAAAAAAAAAGGATTGATCTTAAGAAACACTCCCTCTAATTCAAAATATAAGGTATAAAAGTTAGGAGGGGTTTATTTTTTTTTATAAGGTGTAGTTTGAATTTATCTGATCATTTAATTTTTTTTTCAATTTTATCCCTAGTTGAATGCATGTAATTAAAGTTTCTTTTCCTCATTTCCCATTTATTACCTCTCGCTACTCTTCATTAATAGAGGTATATTTTAAAAAAAAAAGATATATGCCTTAATATATTTATTATTTTTAACTTATTTTAACTAATTTCTTAATATGCGTAAATAGGTTATTTGAATATTATATTTTGAACCGAACGGAGTATTTTTACCTAGATCGGTAAATGGTGAAAGGAAAATTAATGTTATTACTCATCTAGTCCTATTTATAGGTTAAATAGAGAATGTTTATTTTGGTTCTATTTATAGGATAGAGAGAATTTTTTTTTAATTTAAATGTTCTATTTTACCCTTTATTTATTATTATATTGACTTTGTTTCTAAAGGTATAATATATATTAAATAGAAGTAAAATTTAAAAATTGTTAAATTTTGGCATAGTTAATGATGTTAGCCTTTCTTAGTCTATGTGAAATATAATGCAAATAATTTATAAATAGGACTAGATGAGTATAACATAATAACATTAATTGCTTATCCTTAATTACATTAATACTATTCAAGATTGTTTCATGAATGCAATAAAACAGTCCCACCATAATAAATTTTGCTGATTTGATTCAACGAATCAACTCATGAATAGTGATATAAAAAGGGAGGTTGTGTATATGTGGTGGGAACTTGCTTCATCAACTAAGACATATGGCTCCAAATATGAATAAATCTCTGATTCTGCTGTTACTCATAGCTTTTGCAATGTTGTTGAAAGCTGGTGGTGAAGTTGGTAGGTCAGCGTTTTTTGAAAGAACAGAACAAGTAATTATCATTAATAGATTACCGCCGAACCAGAATCTAAATTTTCATTGCAAAGATAAGAATCATGATCTTGGAGAGCGTTCTCTGGAAACTGATAAAAAGTTTCAATTCAGTTTCAAGGTAGAACCAATTCTGCGGAGAACATTGTATTTTTGTAGCTTTTGGTGGGAATCATCTCCCATTCGTTACTTTGACATATACGTGCAGAAACGAGATGACTGCGTTGTGTGTAGTTGGGAGATATATGAAGATGGTCCTTGCGGCTACCATCATGGATGCTACCCTTGGAATAATAATACTGAAATTTCTCAGCTTCATCTCTGATTATCGATCAAATCAAAGTCGTATATTATGTAATGTAATGAACTTTATTGTGGCTAATGAAAATGATATCTTTCGATATTTGTCAAATTTATTTTAGTTCATGAAAAGACATCCAACCATGTAGTTATGCACAATTGAGCAATTTCTGTTACTTTTAAGATAAAATGTTATATAGAGTATAAATGTGAGAAACCCCTCAATGCAAGAGTAAAATCACAAGCCATTTATTGTGTGCATGGAAAATACTTTTTTGGGAGAGGAAAAACCCACTTTGATAATCTCTACAGAGGATTAGTTTCTAATAATCAGTTAGGGAATACTGCCTAGACTCTATCAAAAAAAAATCATAGCTCATTTAGACCAATGAAATTAACTCTGCTATGATCAAAATAGGGGTACAAATCAATTGCACAAATAATGTTGATAGCTAACTAAAGACCAAAAGCAACTAGTTTACAATAAAAGAATGAAGAAGCTAAAAAACATACCAAAAAGCATAGTTTAGTAGGAATAGAATAGCTCTCCCACCAGGTAGTGCATCCACGATCCAACGTTTGAAATAGAAGAATAGATGTTCCGAACCAGTTGCTAAAATTTTAGTTAGATCTAATGTTAACTAATGTTCAAATGTAGATTTACTTAAACTACACTGTGAATATGTGAAAATGGTGTTTTCTATTCTCTTCTCTTTACTGAGAACAAATATGCTTCAAATATTGTGGTCTTTCTTAATATAGGAAAGAACAGTGAATTGGTTTAGAGTTCCATCTTTGTCGATCATGCTCCTTGTTTCTACTTTCAGTTGGTTATGTGTGTTGCAAAATGTGTTATCCTCCTCATTTAAAGCCCATTTAGATCATTTATGAGTGTCTGTTTGGGTCTTTTGGTTATGCTCTACATGTGTCCTTTATCTACTATTGTCCAACTAGTTAAACTTGTGCTTGTCCCGGTAATTGTTCTACTTTTAATATAGTTTGATCTTCTTTTATATATATACACACTCCGTTGCTTAATATAAGAGCTACTTTTAATTAATTTAAATATATTAAATAAATTAGATAAATTAATTAATTATAATAAATGTGTCGTAATGATCTTTCTGAAATATTACTTTGTGACGTTATATTATATATTAAGTTTATAATTTTAGTAAATTAATTGCATATAGGATGAGTGCCAATTATTATATTATAGCAATATAGCCACAATTAATAAGATAAATGAAAATCAATTATCTCTCTAAACTCCAAAGCTGATGAGGGGCTAACAATGGCACATAATTTAATTTTTGAAAAACAAAAGGAAAAAATATCCAAAAGTTAAAGCATATATAAATTAATGTCATATTAAATCGTTGACCCGGTTCATCTGAATGCCATAACTGCAACATAATATGATTAATTACAAAGCATTTATTACTTAATTACCATAAATGAATATTAATGAGGTGAATGCATATTAATGAAGTGCAGTATAAGTCCCACACTAGAATGAGGTCAACGTGTGGAATAGATTAAAAGCATAAAGCCATGTATGAAAGTCGTAGAACTTTAGCAAACCAAAAGTTGCATATTTATCCATTAATACTATGATTGTTGTATGAATGTAATAAATCATTCTAACCATAATAAATTTGCTTATTTGAATTCAACGAATCTCAACTCATGAATAGTCATATGAAAAGGGACATTGTGTATGTGAAACTCGCTGCATATATCAACTAAAAAGCTCACAAGACATGGCTCCAAACATGAAATCTCTTATGATTCTGCTATTAGTCATATCTGTTTCAATGTTGAAAGCTAAAGCTGCTGCTTCTGGGCCGTCCTACCTTTTTGAAAGAGCAGTGCAAATGATTAATAAGTTACCGCAGCATGCATATCTAAATTTTCATTGCAAAGATAAGCATCATGACCTTGGAAAGCGTTATTTAGCCTATGATAAATTGTTTCAATTCACTTTCTCCGTGCTACCGATTATAAATAACACTTTGTATTTCTGTAGTTTTTGGTGGCAATCATCTCCAATTCATTACTTTGACATATACGTACAAATAAGAGATGATTGCCATGTGTGTACTTGGGAGATATATGATCGTGGTCCACGTATTTGGTGGATGCCATGGTTGGAATTCTCAACCAAATTCAACAGCTGATCCTTTTGGTCTTGTTCAATTGAATAATACCAATATTTCTTAGTTTCATCTCTGATTATCGATCAAAGTGTCGTATATTTAATGTAATAAATTTTATCATGGTTAATGAAAATGATTTATATATTGATATTTGTCAAATTTATTTCAGTTAAAAGCATTGATATGATGTATTTCCCTGCAATGTTTAATACCATTAATATGTTTGATATGTTATTAAGAAAATTGAGCAAAAAAAAAATTACAATGAAAAATTTATAATGCCCATCAATCTAATAAGAAAAAGAAAAACTCCTTCCTATCGCGATTCATTAGTGGCAGTGGTGGAGAGAGATGATCAAAATAAAAATAAATGAGACTGAAAGGTAAATGTGACTTTTTTTTTTCAAACATGCAGTGGATGGTAGTTAGTATTTATATGAGGGGATGTATGGATGAGAATTACCAAATTTCTTGAAAACATCATTACCATAGTAAATCATATTACCAGATTAAAAAGCAATCAAACATCCATTTCGTGTTTAATATAATCATGTTTATTATTGCAGGCTTACTACGAGGTTGAACCAAATGGGCTCTTAACTATGTGAATGTCTCTTGCTAGCAGTAAGTGTGGAGATTTACTCATTAAGCGAGAAGATGCAAAAGTAATATCTATATAAAAACAAAAATTGTTAACCCCTTATGTAGTGAGGTTAATGTGTTAGAACGTTTTTACAGAATAAATTATAAATTGAAAATGAACTTCACGAGTTAAATAAAATAATTAACTCATTAAGTATAATATAAATAACATAAAATTAGTCTAATGATATAATGACCTATTAAATCTTTTTGGATTTAGAGTTCGATTCGTAGAGGAGACACCTATACTACGAGCGATCGACACACGATAAATGAAAGTTTGGGTAATATTGATTTTGACATTAAGACTTAGTGAATTGATGAAGATTTAATTAAGGATTGCGCGTTCAAAACTTATCAGAGGCAAACATTGAAAAATGGAAGATTAGCGCGTAAGATAAAAAGGTTAACGCCGTCAAGTATTTTTTAGGGGGTTAAGTTACTTGATATAAGGGAAGTGGAGTTTGGGTAAAAACTAATTGAGGTTGAAAACAATTAATATTTATTTATCAATTTTATCTTATAATTAATACTTAAATTTAGCTCTTTGTATTTCTCTCTTCTTCATAACCTTATTTAATATAAGGTTAAGTTAGAAATTTCTTTCATAAATTTAATAAGTTAACTGTTATTATTTATTTTGTTATAATAAATTAATTGAAGTGATTTATAGTATGGAGCAATAGAGTAATGAGCATAAAAATAGGATACCGATCCCACTCATGCTTGTAAGCTGTCACTAAATACGTGGGACTAAAACCCTCTATAGTAATAAATGCAAAAACGATAAAATCTCAAGGCATTAATGGCACATCCTTATATCATTTATTACTATTAAATATTTTTCTATGAATGTAATAAATCATTCTCACCATAATAAATACTACTGTTGTTGTTTATTTGAATTGAAAAAATCAACAAAAAAATATATAGTCATATAAAATAGAGGTATTCGGTGTGAAACTTCCCATCAGATCAAACTGAGAAGACGCGAGATAATTAATATGGCTCCAAATACGAAGAAATCTCTGATTCTGATAATATTAGTAATAGCTGTTGCAATGTTGAAAGCTGAAGGTGATGAAGATAATGGTGAGTCCTCCCTTTTAACCAGAACTGTGCTAATTATTAATAAATTATCCAAGAATCAGCCCTTACAATTTCATTGCAAAGATAAGCATCATGATCTTGGAAAGCGTTACCTGGAATATGATCAAATATTTCAATTCAGTTTCGACATTGATCCGTTTCTGCACAGAACTTTGTATTTTTGTAGTTTTTGGTGGCAATCATCTCCAATTCATTACTTTGACATATACGTACAAACACGAGATGGATGCGACGTGTGTGTTTGGTTTATAGTTGAACATGGTCCTTGCTTAGAGGGTGGATGCTATCCTTGGAATTCTCATCCGCAATCACCATTACTTGCTCCTCTTGGTGATGTTAAGTTAAATAGTATCGATATTTCTGATCAGTATCATCCCTGACTATAATTAGAATCGTATATTTAATGTAATAACTTTTATTGTGGCAAATAATGAAATTGAGATCATTAGTGAAGAAAGGACTTCAACCCGGTTAAAAAGAGATTTTTACGCTAATTCCACAAATGATGTAGATCTAACTGGACTTTCTACACCTGTTGTTCAACCGATGTAGAAAATGGTATTTCTACATCAATTAAAATCATAATTGGTAGTGTATAAAGTCTATTATATTTTCTAAAAAGAATTTGTTTACTTATATTGTTTGCTAGTCATGATTATACACGAAGGGGGTGCTCTACAAGTCTCAGAAGCATTTCATCACACGTCATTAGGTTTTTTACGATATACAATAGTGGTTTACATTGGGGAAGACCCAAAATAATTTTTTTAAAAGAATAAACAAAATTTCTACAAATAAATCACAACCGGTGTACGGAACAGGGGCTTTTGGGGTAAGTGTTGTTGAAAGAAGAATAGCACCTTTGATGCAAACATAGCACTTATCATAAGCTATTTGAATCGGATTGAAGATGTACAATTGTGAAGACGCAGAAGAAGACGCGCTAAGATGAAGACAAGGAGTGAGCCCATAAAATATGGCTCTGGGATGAAGACGAGGGAGAGTTTTGTCACATGATATATATATGGCGCAACGATCGAGACGTAAGTTAATTAACATGTTATTTTTTTTTTATGTATAGATAAGGCCCTTAATTTTTCGGGAAATTGAGAAAAAATCAACAATTAAAAAATTTATTAGTAAGAAGGATCTGACAAATTTTTATACATGCAGAATTATTCTACAACTTTTGCATATACATAGTACCAGTGTTCTAATTTTTTTCACCAGATTGATAAAGCCTTTAAATAAACTTTGAATTATATATATCCAAATAACACCTTTCAACTATAACTAATATGTAGATAAACTTTTATCCTATATGGTGGTGGCAACTTTTTCAGCAACTTTTTCGATGAACGCTAAAATATGTAAGATTTTAAATGGGATGGATGGTGGTATATACCAAAGGATTCGTGGATCTCCGTGTATGAGATTCCCAGTACTTCATTGGTGGAAATGTGAAATAATACACAAATTATATATTACAAAATAAGTCAATTAATGATAGAATTTCTATTGTTAATCAATTTAGTGACAAAATTTTGTCACTAATCAATTAGTGATGGTAGAATTAGCAACGTGTTACTAATTTCCTGTCTAGACTTTTGCATGAATTAAAATTATGTTTAGGGGGATTCATTGACAAGATGTTATGAGCTTCAAATTAAGGAGCCTCACAAATGGAGTGTGTTTATAAGTTCAAGAGACTTTCTTAATAGACTAGTATTTTAGAATTGGACTATTTCTTTAGATTTGTGTTTATCACATCACTACTTTTATTGAGGGCATATTGTTCACGAAGAGGGCTACCTATAGACCATGAGTTGTTCACTCAAGATTGAAGGAGCTTGGGAAAACGATTGAATACATTGAGTTTCAAGGAAGAGAACATGGGTTTTTCACTCAAGATCCTTTCTCACAAGTTTCAGGAGACATCATGCAAATCCTCAAACGATTCTTGATTGAAAATTCCAGCTAGAATGTGATTAATAATTTTGATCAGCTTGGTACATAGTTTGTGGTAGGAAATTGCACTTGGAGAAGGAGTTTTGAAGGCTTGGGATTGGAGCTTGGAAGAGATTTTGAGTTTTCAATCTTGGTTTTTCTTGTTTTCTTTCATTTTCTTCATTATTTCTAAATTGAACATGGATATTGTGATTTGTTGAAAAACTAAGTTTTAAAATAACTTCTGGCCTAAACTTTAATTTAATTTTTTTTTAAAATAAATAACTATGTTTGTTCAAATGGTCTTTTGGACCAAACTATGATTTAAAACCAAGATTTTGCATAAGCTACTGAGAATAGCTTATGAAATAGTAAAAGAGTTTATAGACTATCCAATTACTATTTAATCCTTACTTTTTTTCACACCCTCTCTCCTCCCTCCTCTCTCTTTTTCACCCTCTCTCTTCTCTCTTTTCCACCTTCTCTCCTCTCTCTTCTCTCCTCTCTCATATTTTTAATAAAATCATACATTTTTTTTAGTAATTTTCCAATAACAAAAGTCCTTTTGAAAATAACTATCAAAACACTCATTATTCAAAATTATTTTTTTTTCCATAAACTCTTCTCCAGAAACCCTTTTCTAAAAGCTGTATAAAATTCATTTTTTTCTATAAGCCCTTTGCCAAAAGCTTATCCAAACAGGCCCATTATACATATTTATACTTTGTTTTTTATTATGGGTAGCTAAAAACCTTGTTCTAGGATTATTTTGACTCTTATATGGATTGACACTTGGTTTATTTCCCTCTTTTAGTTGTTAATGAAATTTATATGTTGTTTTTACCTAGTGCTTAATGCTTCCAAGTGTTTGGCCATCACTTGGCTTGATTTTTTCAATTGATTGGAGATTGAGAAAATTATTTCAATTATAAAACTTGGATAATTACACATTAGACTTAAAATTAATCGGTTTTAATAGATAGTTTGTTAGTGTCATAGACATATACTCACTAACCTAATATTGTTAATTTAATGTCTATACTTCATTGTGATTTTCAATAACTATGACAAGAGATTCGATTAGTTTTTGAAAATAGAATTTGGGAATTGACTTGAGAAAGCATTGTCAAAGATTTAGAACCTTGGCAAACATATAATTTCATAAGATAGCTACTTGCTTTTAATTCAAGTTTGAAGAAATACATTGAGGAAAACTAATCCTAGGCCTTTTGTCTTGAAGTCAAGTTTCTAATTTAGTTTTAATCAATTCAATTTCATTTTGAGCAATCTTAGTTTTAAAATTACAAAGCTTTCAAAAATGTTTTTAATTCACCTAATTAAAAGCATAATTGTGATAAATCATTCTCTTTTGTCTTAATTTCTACGAAAACGACAAGCTTTTTATATTCTTTGCGACTCCGTACATTTATAGTTAAGCGAAATGTGGAACAAGTCAATGGTGCCGTTGTAGAGGATTAAGGCACTAGTGGTGTGATTGTTGCTTTTTTATGAATGATTATGATTGAGTTTTAGTTTTAGTATTATATATAGTTTAGTTATAGGTTCTTTGTTTAATTTTTTTAGTTTAGTGTTTTTTTCTTAAGTTTGATACTTTTTGTGTTTAATTTGTAATTGTAGGTACTTTTGCTAACATATGCAAGATGGTTTGGAGGTTATTCTTGAAGGAGTTGTGGAAGACTATCATTCTTCTGAAGAAACTGAAGTTGTACCAGATACACCAGATCAACAACCACTACTTCGAACATAGCGTCTCTAGATACAGAAAACATGGTTGAAGAAGCTGAGAATGATCTCTACACTTTAGATGATTTCCTTGACAAAGAAGGGTAGACTTACCATTCTAGTATCCAGTTGCCAAACATACAAGCACAGAGCTTTGAGGTCAAGCCTATAATGATTCAAATGTTGCAAATGAATGGACAATGCAGTGATAATTTTGATTAAGATCCTAGTGAACATCTGCACAAATTTGTTGAAATGTCTAAGAATTTCAAACAACAAGGAGTGTCGAAAAATGCATTCAGACTAGGATTATTCCCTATGTCTTTGAAAAACAAAGCCAAGACGTGGCTCAACTCTAGGCTGAAGCATTCTATCTCTACATGGGTAGATTTAGTAACATAATTCAAAGCAATGTTCATTCTAAGGGGTAAAAGAGCCACACTAAGAGGATAGCTCTTAAATTTTCTACAAGAACCCAGAGAGATGTTCTTTGAAGATTAGGAACAGTTCAAAGATATGATGAAGAATTGTCCTAACTATGAGTAAAGAAGTATGTCCTCATGGAAGCTTCCTGGAATGGATTGGATGAGCCTATATTGGATAAGTTGAACAATGCGGCAAAGGGAAACATTAGGAAGTTTAAAGTCAATGACGAGTTATATAACTTATATAAAATGGTCTCTAGTGACATGCAATAGTCACATAAGAGGAGTAACACATACCGTACACACAAGGATTCAAGTTCATCCAAGGATATTGCTTCACAACTTGAAGTTATGACCAAGAAATTCGAACAACTTGAAATGTAAATGAAGAAGAATAACTCCACAGGTGTAAATGCTATTCAAACTCCCTTATATTCTTGTGGTCATTGTGGAGAGGATCATCATTCTAAACATTGTCCTTACACTTTGGAAACGGTCAACTACATGAACAATAAGCAAAGGAATCCACAGAATAACCTTACTCTCAGACCTACAATCTAGGGTGAAGAAATCACTGATAAACCCATATTTTTATATATTTATTCATATCATTTTAGTGGGTTTTTGTCATTATTTTGGGCCTTAATTATATTATTTGTGCATCAATTGAATTATTGAACATTATAATGAATTAGTGTTTAATAGGGGCATAATTGTCATATTTTTATTATTTCTCCTAAACAATTATTTTTGAAATAAAATGTATTACATTATTATGATTTTATATTTCAGGAATTTTGGAGAAATCAGAATTTACAAATGACAACAATGGACTATAAATTCAGAAATTACATGAAAGGACCCAATGGGCCAAACCTTGCAGTTTAGCCCATTAGGTTACCTTTAAAGCCATGCATGCACGCAACTTTCCATTCACGCCGCGAGAACCTTCAGCATCTTCCACACGCACGACGCCGCGGAGAACACACACAGCGCTGTGAGACCTCCCATTCCTTCCATATCCTCGCGGCAATCTCGATCACAGAACCTTCCACGCCATTCATCATCCTCAACCACCAACTCCTCATTCGTCAAAACCGCAACAGCACCTCAGCCGTCCACGCACACGCTGCTGCAGAAAAGAAAGGAAAGACGCCGCGGACGCTCAGCTCCTTCATTCATTCACGCCGCAAGCACGGAGAACCTTCAGACCTTCCATTCACAGCAGCTCCTCAGAACAGCCACGACGTGCAGCGGAGTCAGAAACTGAACCACAGGAACACAGCAGCAAGGGAGTAGCGACTACGGCAGCACAGTACAGCAACGTGAGCGGCAGCAGCGAAGGTACATACCAGTGGGTGAGCGTACGACAGCACTGGCCATGGGCATCCTTAAAAGCTTGATGGTGGCATTGATTTCTATGGCAAACCGTGGCTAGAACATCATAATCTTCCAACTCAATGACAAGGGCATGAGCTTTGAATCTAAAGGGGAGTTTAAGTTACTCTAATCCTCATCCATTAATTATTTTGTGATTCCTAGGTCTTAGGATAATTTTATAATTATTGGGAATGTTTTATTATTATTTATTGAGGATTATTATAACTGGATTATTATTTGGCAATTGATGTTGTTCCTTAATTAACCTTAATTTTATTTACTTCGATCTGGGTCAGACATGGTATTAAAATTATTGTGAATATTTTGTGATAATTCAAGGTGGCTTGAATTATTGGATCATTATGTCTCTTGCTGGCTTTAATCCTATTTCTATGAATTATTGAGTTATAATTGAGCATTGGATTTTAACATCTTTAATCCAGTTTATTATTCTGGTGGCAGTTAATAAATTAGGATTTTGGAAAATATTTTGTGACAATTTGAGGTGGCTCGGTTGTTGGATTAAAAGCTTAATTATAATTCTTAATTCATTGTTTAGAACTCCCATATCTGTTGAAGCTATGATTGCCTGCGTTATTGAATTGGATGATTGCTTTTATAATTGTTAATCGCTTGCTTTTTCATTCCATTCATTTATTATCATTCCTTATTCCTTTCTTTAAATTAAAAATACCAAAAATATTTTATTTAACTTTATTTTGAATTCATTGCATTTAGTTGTTAGTCAATCAAAACAAATCCCATTTTTTAGCTTAAGTTGCATTGCATTTAGTTACTTAGGAATTTAATTTAATTTTTGGCTCCTCAAAGAGAACGACCCGAGGTTGCACTATACGCAATCCTTGGTTTAAATTTTGAAGTAACCCCAAGGCGACATCGGACGAAAAAGTTGTTTCAATCACCCTACTTTCTTATGGAGTCAAGGGCAGAAATTGAATCAAAGCCAACAATTCAACCAACATTCTGCTTCTACTTTTGGTACAAAATCAAATGACCCTCCTGGTTTTGATACACAACCGAAGCCTAAAGAGAGTAAATCTAGAATGGAGCATATGTTGATGTAAATTTTAAGGAATCAAAGAGAAGGATAAAGCGAAGCTCTCACTACATGTCACCACTATTAAGAACTTGAAGGTTCAAGTAGGGCAAATAGCTTCGCAAATGAACATTTTGGCTAGAGATGGCTTTCCAAGTGACACCATTCCTAACCCTAAGCGGGATGGCAAATAAGAGTGCAAATCAATTACTTTAAGAAGGGGTAAATTACTCGATGTACCTAGACCTAATGGAGTGAGCAATAAGGATAATTGTGAAGTTGTTCTTGATAAAGGCCAAGAAGTTAATAAAGAGATTATTGTTGTTGAGGATAATGGAAAGAAGAAACATGATGAGAAGAAGAAATAGGACAAAGTGAAAATGGTGATGTTGATAAAAAAAAAGTAACCAGAGGTAAAACCTTATGTGCCTCTAGTACCTTTCCCTTAAAGGCTTAAGAAACAATAAGATGATAGTCAATTCAAGAAGTTCTTGGAAATGTTCAAGTAACTACACATCAATATTCTTTTCATAGAAGCTTTGGAGCAAATGCCCAAATATGCCAAGTTTATGAAGGATGAGCTTTCTAAAAATAGACTCTCACCAAAAGTTGTATGGATGTCATTAAACCAATGCCACAAAAGATGAAAGATCCTAGCAGCTTCTCTATTCCTTGTCAAATTGGAAGCAAGTTTTCAGGTAAGGCACTTTGTGATCTTGGAGCAAGTGTCAATCTATCAGTGCTGCTCTTGAGTTGAATGCACTGCTCTCTCAACTTTGATATGTCTATTTAGGAGCCAACAACACTTTACCGATGATTATTGCTAGAAACTTGCCCTTTATCTACCAGTGAAGTGGGAAGCATAATGCTTATTGGGCTTGTAGAAAGCTCAACTTTGATTCTGAAGTTGTGGGTGAAGTTCAATTAAATGAACTTGAATTTTGATTGTGGTTCTATTGAGCTTGAAGGCAAATGAAGAGAGACTCAAATGTAGCACCCATCGATTAAAGCTTCGTTGTAGAAGTGAAGCGAATTATCAAATATCTATTATTCACTTGTTTGATCTAACTTGAAGAGACGAAGAGTCGAGCTAAATTTAGCCCATAAATCAAGCGCCTTTTTTAGAGACAACCAAATTGTAAACCTTTCTTTTATTTTCTTTTGGTTTTATATATTTTTAGTAGATTTACGTTTGATCTTATGTTTTTTTAGTGAGAAAGGTGTTCCCTATCAAACTTGAAGTTTTAAGAATGATTTGGACAAGTGAAGAAGTGAGAATTGGCATTTTCATGAAAGTTAACTTTAATCCAAGCTTATTTCACAAAGGCAAGTTGCATGTACTCGTCGCGAGTATCTCTTCTTAAAATTATTTTCAATTTTAAAAATAGGAAGTCCATTTCTCATTTAGGCCTCAACTTTTCATCATGTTTTCTGCCATATTGACTCGAACCTACCTTTCTTTCCATCGAAGTACATCTGTCAATTTGGATTTCATGGTCCTCATTGTAAATTCTCCTCTTTTGCCAACCCTAAACCCCAAATTCCTTCCCCATTCTTATTACAATTTGAAAGCCAGCCGCAATCCCCATGATGACACCGTCTTGTGCTCCCCTACTCCGTCAGCCACAACTTCCGAATCAAGCCACAACCTCAATCGCCTCCATCTTCCACGATGATGTCCCATCCATTCCCATATTCCTCTTCCTTTCTGAAGCCATTCATAATCACAATCACAGACCCATTCACCATTGAAGCCACTCCCAAATTTCTGAAGCCATTCAACGCTGTCCTCTATTCTTCGACCCTTGCCTCGACGTCATTCCACTATCAATCCAAGTTTTCATCACCGTCTATCTATTCTGCGTCACACACTCTGCCTTCTGAACCTTGACGTTGTTGTTGTTGTTTGCTTTTTCAGCTAGTTCTCCGTCTATACCTGCACATTTGCCCTGTTTTCCTGTTTTTATGGCTGCACTTAGGTCTTTTCTTTCCTTCCTTCATTCCTTGTTAGTTTTTTAGGGTTTAGGTCTGGGTTTTGGTTGAGAATAAAGTACTTAAAGGTTGGATTTTTGTTGCAAAAGGTTTAGGAACAGAAATTATTACGTCCCGAAATTTGAGCCGTGATCGATACATAATATAAATAATTTCACATTCCTTAAACTTTCAAACTTACTAAAACATTCAAATTAATAATCATAATATCAATTATATTTAAATTAAAACGTAAGTCATCTGTAGGACTTTCGACAGGATCGTCTATATAACCGATCTCCCAAAGACCCTACAACGAACTTCGATAGTTTTAAATCGATTATAGACATTTTTCAAAACAACTAGAATCTTATCTATAAGTTAGGTGAAACATCTAAACTTTTAACAAAATAATACATGTGTTTCTCAAAATATTTAATTACATGATAAGACGATATGTCCACAAAAACTACTTTAGATTGACACGGAGACTTTTCACTACTCAGCTGGATGGTTAGGGTCGACAGCATAATCTGAATTCAAATAATCTACTCATGAATAACATCCCAAAAATATAATTTGAAATAAGAAAATAATTGATTTCAATACGTATAAATGTAAATCATAAAGTTTCGTAATTCAAAATGAATAACTAGGTAAACATTTTCTTTTTAGGAAAATCGTTTGAAATAGTCGTTTCGAAATAATACTTTTTTCCGTATGACTTTGACAGAACGAAACAGTTGTGGACACACAGTCCACGAGGGTAACTAACCACTCAGGCACGACTTGAAGCCACAAAACAGGCGCAGGTACAAGACCCGTGAATAACAGACGCGAGAATAAATCCCACGAATAACAAGCGAGCTCGGGTTTAACCATGGTGCATCAAGGACTTACAGTACTGCTGTTAGTAACCAGCATTATGTATTTCATCCTCTAAAACTTTTTCAACATGCATGGGGTCAATTTGCCATTTAATAACCATAACACTTTCAATGGAACAATTTCTATTAAAATCATTCATAATCATGACGTATGAATATTTTGGATAAATCATTTCACATATTTTGTCACTCCATATTAACAATGAAATTTGGAATAAATCATTTAAAACATGTAAAGCCATGAATTCACAAACTCATGTTTTGTAAATCATATTAAAATTAACATTTAAAAATTGTCAAATAACTAACTATATTTCAAAATTTCACTATTAGGGAACGTTATTCATTCACCTGATACTCCGATATAATTTACTCTTGCTCTATACGTCAGAAATATTCTCACTTGAATTAACTAGGTCTCCAAAATAATATATTCCATCAGGAAATACCATTCATCTCTTTATTACCTAATACTATTTATTTGCCACAACCACAACAAATCCCTCAATATTTAATCTAACACTTGAAGATTCAAATCTATAACCATAATTTTTACTTTTTTTTATTTCACCTTTCTTCTCCATAATCCATAAGGGATAAAATTCACCACATTTATGTCCATTTCCCTTGACTTGCTACAGACACCACAATTTCCCTATACCCTTTAATTCCAATAATTTACTTTCATACATGAATATATGTATGCACATATGTTGTCCATGAAATGATGTTTTGGTCAAGCATTACATCAACTTCTATGTTCCTGCAATATGTTCCCTTTAATTCTTTCTTCCCTCAGCTTCATTACCAAATATATATATATATATATATATATATATATATATATATATCTTCATCCTTTAAATCAACAACTACACACACATATACACATATATATGTTTCCAGATCCGAAGTAGCAACAGCATATACACATGCCATTTATCTTCCAGAAACAGAATTACAAATCTATGAACAATGAGCCATAAAGTCATATATATACATCAACCAAAACAGCAGGATATACTTGTATATATACACCTATAGCAGCACCTAATAACATATCCATATATGTCCATATACATACATGCTTTCTAACCCCAGCAGCAACAACATGCATATATGAATCAAGACAGCAGCACATACGCATACATATACGTATCTTAACACCAATCATCAATTCCATTTCTAAGAACCTGCATAAGCTTACAAAACCAGAACTGTAAGCTTCCCTGCTTCAGTACCCACATCCAAACCCATTTACTGCAAATATACCTCAACAGAACAGCAACGACAGAGAGCATATATGCTCACATACACATATTGCCCACACCACAGAGCAGCAAGACAGCAACAACAATCACTCACACACGCGACTCCCCGTGATCACAACACGTACCAACCAATATTCTCCTCATTCCTTACATCCATACAGACAACAACAGGGGAGGAAAGGCAGAAGTGGAACTTACCACTTGTCTCACGGTAACAGAACCACAGAACCAAGCAGAAGAATGTCAAAGCCAAGTTTCTCAATTTCCTTCTCTCTGTCACTCACGGCAATTTCCTAAAACAGAGAGGCGACGGCGACACAGCACAGAATAGAGTGAGCTCTGTTGCTCACGGTAGCCACCCAAATGGAAGAAGGAAGAAATTGAAATGGGATGTGGTTTAAGAAGCTTACCAACATTTTCCACACACCCATTGAACGGCTCACGGCACCAGCAGGATGGAGATGGAAATCCAAGGCTTGCTACAGTAACAGAGGATAGCGACAGACGGCTGCTACACGATGACGGAGACAATTGCTAGCACGGTCGACAGGAAAAGGGAATGAACTCACAGCAGCCACTCTCAAAACCCGCGAGCTTCCCCTGAAATTCCTTCTACTATCACCCTCCCCGCAGCTCGCTATCGACAGAAATTGAAATGGGGAAAGGAGTGTCTCAGACTTAAAGGAGACGGCGGTAGACCTTCCATGCTGTGCACCCACTTCCCGTGCCGCTCGCTGACCCAATCACTACCCCTACTCACCGCCTGCCCGCCTGTGTCGCTGCTCTACCATGGTTGCTGGGATCAGAATGAAGAATGGGGGAGGGAGTCAGGAATTAGGTAAAAGGACAGGAGAACAAAATGGCAATTTCACGTGCCAGAAAAAGAAAATAAAACCTCACTTCTGGAGGTGCTGGGGTTCGAACCTTCGACCTCTGGTTTCGCGACTCAGGTTCCAACCACTCAGCTAACCCAACCTCTTATCATAATTCTGCAAAACTTAGTATTGATACAAAATTAGTTTTATTTATTTAAGAAATTCTGCAAGGTCATTATAGAAATCTTATGCTATTAAGCTTGAACTGAACTGAATGTTGAGGTTAAATGTAGAAAATCAGAGTATTTTCACCCAGTTTGCTGATCTTAGCTGTTTTTAGTTGCCTTAATTATTTTCATTGGCCATTCTCTTATGAGATTAGAGACAGTTTCAACTTTTGAGTTTTGTCTTGCAAATCGACAAGAGATTTGTGGTTAAAAGCATTGTTCCACTTGCAATTCTGAATGGGTGCTATGATTAGATTGAATATATCATTCTGTAATTGCACTTTGTGTCATCTAGCATGCATTCTCTGGTTTTTGAAAACTACTCAACAGCATTGAGAAAAATTTTGAAGCTTTTTTTTCCCTGCCTTCCCCATTTTAGACTTCAATTGAACCTTTGGCACTGCGATACTCATGTGTCTTCATTGTGACGGAGGTTGATTTGAGTTAGGCCTGAATATGGAATTGTGTGGAGTTTCAACTTGAGGATTATGGAAGCTTTCATGAAGGGAGGTGGTTAAAAGGTAGATTCAGTTGGAGTATAGGGATAATTTTAGAATTTTTGATTGATGATTTTAAAGGATTTGGATAGAGTTGAGTTTTAAGTTTTGGGGGGATCTTTTCTTTGTTGTTTAGGACTTCTTTTTGGTTTCTTGTTTTAGTTGTGTTTTTTCATTTGTTGTGTGTGCTTATACCACTTGGTCACTTTTAATGGGATAGTTTTGGGAACACCAAAGAATTTAAGCAAAACTAAATACTTTTCTTTGACCATAATAAATCCGTTTTCTAGATAACACCTTAAACTAGCAATACAAGTGGTACTATCCTATAAAGGGATCATGAGCTACAAAAGCTCTCTCTGTTGATCTAGAAGTTCATATTTACTTAGCATAGATTGAATTCGTTTCTTACACTGAAACGTACAAAGCATTTGACTTTCCCTAATTTCTCTAGGGAACACAATCAAAGGATCATCATAACAATTTCATCTAAATTCATATATCTACTATGATAATTTTCATTATCATTTTTTCTATAAAGATTTAGTTAGCTATATTTACAGTTACTCCTTGCTCAAATAATAGATGAAGTCTACATATACTAGAGTGAGAATTTTATTTACTAGCGAGTGTATACAAGAATGCTCAAAAATTCTCAAAGTTTTTAGTTTCTACGCTTAGACTCGATACTCCTTCGAAAAACTAACGAATGCTTTTCATAATGAGTCTTGATCTTACAATTCTTTGGCAACTTCTGCTAACAACATTTCTGATATATTTTTACAAAAATCAAAAAGTTAAAGTTACTTTAATAAAAAAAAAGTAAAAAGTAGATTCTCTTCATCCTTTGGCTCTGTGGCCGACAGGTTCTTTCAGATAGGCATCATTATAAGTTCTACTAACTCTTGTTTTGTAGTCATTCTGTCTTTTGTACAAAATTTACATTTATGACTCTTAAAATCTTCAAGACGATTACATATCCTCTTTTGAGAAAATTTACTATTTTCTATCTTGTTTAATCGAACATGCTCATACCATTACTCTAGTTTTTGAATTCCATGGGCTATTTTTCTTAATGTAAATATACACATATTTTGACCTATTACTAGTATGATAGACCTATTACTATTGCTCCTTAGTAGTAATATATCTATTTAATTCCTTGAACAGGATTATATATCCAAGACTTCTTACATGACTTCTAATTGCTAGATTTTTTTTTTCATTTATTTCTTCCTTCTCTAATTCAACTTCTAGTATTTTTCTTCTTGTTCCAAGTTTAATTAGATGAATTGGGGGATAAAATTTTTCTTTGGTTACTTTGTCTATAGTAGCGTAACATTTTATAAAGATTTTATGTTATTTTACTATTCAAAAATAAGATTTTAATGCTTCTTTTATTGTTTTTGATAGCAGTTTTATTTCCTCCATACTTTCTGATGGGCAGATGGCCTATACAAATCTAAACCCAAATAAATTTGCTGTTACTTTCAGTGATGCTCTGGGTTTAATGGCACTGGTTTACTTTTCCTACTAAAGTCCGATAATAATTGTATTATTGTCTCCTTTTTTAAATTTCTAATAAAGGTGCTTGGGTACTGGGTCATGCTTCCTTTTTTATGGCTTCTTTATATTTTTCTTTCACAGGTTTTAGATTTACTTTGTCTTTTATTTGATCTTCAATAATCTCCATGGCTTTAGTTGGACTATTAGAGAGACTTGTTGGAGTAGTGGATCGTAAAATGACTCCACTTTTTATCTCTTTTAAATTTGCCTGTAGTTATACTATTTAAGGATAATTTATTTACTTTCTCATATAAGGCATTAATATGCCCACAGTAGAGTTAAATGAATTAACTATTAGATTCTGTTGCATCTTTAAGGTAGATATGTTGAGAATTAAAGTTCCTTCCATAGATGTAAAAGATCCTGAAAATGGACTCATTAAATCTCCAAAATTATTTAGACTTGAATTATTTAAACTTCTTTCTTGCTCTATCCCTGTTAAAATAATTTGTAATAAGATTATTTTTTTTAGAATATATTTAACAAATAATCATAATGAAATAAATCATTTTGCCATTTAAATAATATTTTATTGACTATACTAGTTTCTTTTATTTTTTTAGTTAACTAATATTTTACTTGAGTATTATTTATTCTAATTATAAATTGATATTGTACTATTAATAATTTAAATTTTTTTACAGCTTTTGCTACTGCTAATAATTCTTTCCAGTTAGAATGATATTTATTTTGAGATTCATTAAATTTTCTACTTGCATATCTTGTTAAGTTTTTAGGTATCAGTATATATAATCCATTTTATAGGTTCTATTTTTAGAATTTTTAATATTAGTAAATTTTGACATATTTATTTTAGTTTTTCAATATCTTTTTGACAATTATTATTCCATTCAAAACTAGACTTTTCTCCTATTAATTTATTTAATCTTCTAGTATATTTAGATAAATGAGAAATATAATTTCTAGCTTGATTAATAATTCCAAAAATGATTGTGATTGTTTCTTATTTTCTATATTTTCAAATCTAATATTTTTTTAGATATATATTTTTGTAATTCTATTTCTCTTTGAGATATTATTTATCCTAAGAATTTTATTTTAGTTTTTATTAATTCAACCTTTTTAAGTGATATATTAATTCCTTTTTCATATATAATATTTATAAGTTGATTTAATTATTTTTCATGATGTTTTAAATTATTTGAAAATATTAATATATCATCAATATATACGATAACAAATTCATTCAAGGTTTTTAATTGTTCATTTAAGTAATTTTGAAAAAAAAATGCTTGGATTATTATGATATCCTATTAGTAAAATATTTCATTCATATAATCATTTTGAAGTACTACAAGTAGTATATTTTTTATTTTCCTTTTTTAATTTTATTTGAAAAAAATCTTGATTTACAAATAAAATTTATTAAATATTTTTTCCTTTTACTCTTTGAAATAATATTTCTATTTTTGATATAAGATTCTTATTTCTTATTACTAAGTCATTTAATATTTTATAGTTTATTGTTAATCTAGATTTTCTTTTTAAAATGTTATTATGATTTAGAACTATCATCGTCGGTGAAGTACTTTCTCTAATTAAATTATATTTTTTTATTTCATTTATGTGCATAATAAATTCATTTTTATCTTCTTCTGTATATTTATAAAGTTTTATATCTATTTCTTTGCTATAATCTCTTAATTTTATTTTTGCTTCAGGTTTAGATTTTTTTCAAAATTCTAATGGATTTTCACTATAACATTCTTTCAAGGTTTTTTCTAGTATTTTATTTTCATAATTTATGGTTATATGACAAAATTTTATATAAGCTATTTTTGATCCACTTATATCTACCTTTCCTTTATTGTCTAGTCATTGAATTTTATTTGGATTTATTTTCTTTTTAAATTTTTCATCTGTCCTATTTAAAAGATTTTTTATTTTTACAATTCATGTAGTATGTTTACATGGTCTTACTAATAATACACTATTTTGATATAATCCTACTGGTAAATATTGATATAAGAAATTTGTTCCTATTATAATATCTAGTTTACATCCATTAAATTGATATATTAAGGGAATTCTTAGTTCTTATTCTCCTATTTATACTCTTATATTTTGTGCTCTATGTTTTAAAGTATATATTTCTTATCTTGCAGTTTTTACTTGTGCTAAAGGTTCATTTTTCTAAAATTCTTCTGGTAGCATATTAGACTTTCCTAAACAAACATTTGCTCGTGTATCTATGTATCTATTATTGCATGATAAGCTCTTGTTTCATATTTTTCATATATTATTTTTACTAAAATAAAATGATATTCAATAATAATTGAATAAGTCTATTTAACATAGTTTCTCTTGCTTTAGTTTTACTTCCAATTGATCAGTTCCATCTAGTGGTGTTTAATTGCTTCGATAATGGTACTGCCATTTTTGTTGTTGTTGTTTGTGAATTGCCTTGTTCGAACTCATGATCTAAGAGGTGAAAGTGAAACAATTTTACCACCAAACCAGGAGTTTGATAGGCCATTTGTTTTTTGGTAAAGCCTGTACTTGTAAATATACTTGTTTCTTAGGATATTGATCCCCTCTATCTTTGTTTAAAGAAACTTAACTAAATCATACGTGTCAATACACACTTAAAATTAGTTAAGAAATTTTATTTTATAAAAAAATCTGTCATATTTTACAAATATCCTTAATAAAAAAAATAATTTTTATCCCAAATTTTCTCAGCGGATACTTTATCCAATCTACAATATAAATCACTTATAGAAAGAATTTTTGTCCAGATATAAGTCACATAGAGATTAATTAATATTTATCTGTTAGTTTTAGCTCTATAATTAATATTTAAATATGACTCCTTATATTTTTCTATTCTTGAAAATCTCATTCATTTATATGGGTAAAGTTGAAACATATTTTCAATTTAAAACTGGTTTAATAAATTAACTGAGGTGAATTAGTTAAAGTTATTTATATTAACAACGGAGAGAATGTAAGTTAATATAATCAAGGGAATTTATTAAAATCAAACATCAATACTGTATTAAATTTTGTAAAACTTCTTAAATGAAGAAATAAATACATCTTCTAACAATTAAAGTGAAAACAACTCTGACCATTTTTAAATTTTAAATTTCTTGTTGGCCTAGACATGCTAATCATATGACAAGAAGCTATCTGGAAATCATATCAATTGATCACTCCACCAACCAAAGCCACCCAGATCTTAACAATATATATCTGGAAATCTTATCGGATGTGTCGTTTTCCCTGATTGCAACCTACTCAATTATATATCTATGCAGCTACAAGGTGGCTGGCTCTTAGCTCCACACCTCTGTTACCTTTGTAGTGGGAAAATATAAACATTCACTTCATCATTGATTCAAGTGCTCTCTTCTCTAACCATGGCGGCGGAAAACTCTGACGCCTCCGATATTCCCAAGTACATCCAGGTTAAATTAACTCAAGAAAACAAGGACCTCATTGCCACCTTGCCAAGTGATTCGTTTTGGCTACCGCTTACCGTCCATCAATATAATGGTTTCTGGCACACCACAAAACATTTGCAAGGAGTTCTCAATAGCCAGAAACACTTCAAAGCTCATGACTCCGACATCCTTCTTGTCACGTTACCAAAATGTGGTACCACTTGGCTTAAAGCCCTAACCTTCGCCATTCTCAATCGCAAGATCCATTATCCCAATTCAGATCTTAACAAGAACCAGTCTCAATCTCACCCTCTCCTCACTACTAACCCTCACGATCTTGTTCCCTTTTTAGAGATCGATCTCTACATCCATAAAGATGTCCCTGATCTGAGCTCGTTCCCTTCACCAAGGCTATTGGCAAGCCATATGCCATACATTTCGTTGCCAGAATCTGTGAAGCTGTCAAAGTGTAAGATTGTGTACTTGTGTAGAAACCCTAAGGATATGTTCACATCCTTGTGGAACTTTCGGAGAAAGTTAGTACCACCCCAAGAGGTCAAGTCGATTGAGGATACATTTGAAAAGTTTTGTGAAGGAAGGATTGGTGGTGCCCCATTTTGGGATCACATTTTAGGATACTACAAGCAAAGTTTGGAAAGGCCAAATAAGGTATTGTTTTTGACCTATGAGGAGTTGAAGAGCGAGCCTGTAAGAGTTTTGAAGGACATAGCTAAGTCTATTGGGTACGGTTTTACCAAGGAGGAAGAGAATAGCAATGTTATTAATGATATAGTGAGGCTCTGTTGTTTTGAAAATTTGAGCAATTTGGAAGTAAATAAGGCTGGAAAATTGTTGTCCGGGGAGGAGAATAATATTTACTTTAGACGTGGAAACGTTGGAGATAGTGAGAATTTTCTCACCTCTGACATGATAGAAAAGCTTGATTTTATTACTCAAGAGAAGCTGGGTAAATATGGCGTGAATTTTCAGATCCACAAATCTTGATTGGAAAACTTGGTTGAGCAGTTTTTAAAGGGCAGTTTCTATCACTACTTTTGGTTTTAGTATGTATGAAAGTTACTTTTTATTTTACTTCATTCTGCCTATTAAACTGTTAGGGCCCGTGAGTTTGTTACTTTTTATAACAAGTATTTAAAATATATTAATGATGAGATTAATAATTAAAAAAAATGCCAGCAGCGCTGTATGCCTTTTCTTCACTAGGGTCTCGCTTTTGACCTAATTAACATCTTCATAATGACGGTGATATTGAGTACTTGAATTTCTTATGGATTATATCACTGTGTATCTTATGCAATAAATGACAATTTGTGTGTATATTTGTAAACTCCGAGGTCAACTGTGAACATAAAGAAGAAGAATCGCCATACTATTGTAAGAGCTATGTTTAAAGATTACGCGTTGTGAAGTTCTAAGTGTGAGAATCCCCTTGTGAAGCTTTTATTCAAATGTTGAGATTTATGTCTCTGCATTACTTGCAAGCTCAATATTATAGAAAAAGGCTTTCTAAACTAGTTTAACTAGTTATTTAGTATAGAAATAGACAGTGTAAAAAGTATATACCTTTTAAATTGGGTGATACACTCATGTAGAAGAAATCTTTTTCTAAATCAGTTTGAAAATAAGGTGTAGAAGGCCTATTTTTCTTAGGATTTAAACCGTTTCTTTTTTATATCAGGTATAAAATTTATTAATATCTACACTGGTTATAAAGATATTTGGTATAAATGAATGTATGTTCTACATCTGTTGTAAGGACATCCGGTGTAGTTGAATGTATTTTCTACACCTTATCTTAAAGACAACTGTTGTAAATGCTATAATATTTATATATTGTTTCTACAACTGTCAGTAATTCTTATTAGTTTAAATGTATTTTTAAAAAATAACTCGTTTACTATTTCATCATCCCATCTCTTGAAGCTTAATAATTAAACTGTACAAATATATAAATCATTTCTAATCTCAAATTTGTGTTGCGTGTTTTGTTTTGCTAAAGAAGGGCGGAAGTTTTCCTTGATAACGTTGTGATTTTTCCCTTTTTTTTTGTATATTTGTCTATTGGTTATTCGTTTATTGTTGCTGGTTTTTGTATAAACTTTGGGTTATACTTCTCGTTGCGTTTTCAGTTGTCGAAAGGAAGGAAACGTTGGAAGATGACCCAGAAGCTTCAATGTTGACACCGTCTGGAGAGATGGGATTTTGAATTGAAGCTAAAAACCTAATCAAATACGATGGTGAGAGGAGAAGGCAATCCATAAATTTTCAATCATCTTCGATTTGTAGTAGATTTGCAGAATTAAAATTAGAGCAGAAAGGGAGAGAGAAAGGGCGAGAAAAAACTAGGGGTACTCAGATCTTTTTCTCAACACTTACAAAATTTTAAATTGGGTTTTCTTCTTTGTCAATTACAATTTTTACAGTCTCAAATTGAGTTTTTTTTTTCCAGAGTTTTTGATGGATTTTCCTTAGATTATTCAATTTCCATGGGGACCCCTCCACATTCTGCAATAATCCTGGCGGCTTTTAATGCTAAATCTTAACCTTCTGACAAGTCAAATAATGGGAGTTAATTCAGTGTTGTCAACTTAAGCTAGGTAAAGGATATTGTTCCTCTTTAGGTTTGAACCTAAACCATAATTTAGAAAATATTTTAGTTTAAGATAAAAATTAAATAAATATTATTAAATGTTTAGAACAATTTCTCGAGTATATTGTAATTTAAAATTATAATTTCGGATGATTTTGTATGAATAGCTTTTAGGTTGTAAAAGAATTTTTGGGTTGTGTAATGTGTTAGATTCAATTAGATAAGATGGATTACTTAAAAAAGGGGTGAATTGGGTGAACCGCGACTTTTAAAAACTCTTTAAAAACTTTTTGAGTAAAACAATATAATTTGAAAAAACTTTGATCAAGAAATAAGTTACTAGAAATCAAAGAGTTAAGTAAGAAGAATTTGCACAAAGAATTTATCATAATTCAGTCTTTCTTTGACCTACGTCTAGTCCTCAACTTCCCAGTAAAATTTTTTAATCTACTATTCACCAAGATTACAAAGAGCTCTTGATAGCTTTTACAACTTCAATTTTAACAGCTAATTGAGAACTACCTCAAACTTGAGGTTACAACACACTCTATTGGCAACACTCTCCCTTAAACTAATATGAGTAAATCCTAACATTAAATCCCCTAATTTCAAGATTTTGCTCTTAGATAGATGAAGTAATGAAAGGTGTATCTAACTCTTAGATACAGTAGATGATAAACATTATGGCTCATAGTATTTTTCTCTCTTAATGAAATAATATATAATGAACAGAGAGTTGAATGTTTTTCTGAGTTGTATCAGTCATTGTTCTCTTTTTCATTCATAGTCACTAATCTCTTAACTTTGAATGCTCTTCTATTTATAATTGATCTTGTGAACGTTGAGCATTCTTTCCATTGAAGCTTTCTTCTACTGAGTTTTCTTCCCGTTAAAAATATGACCGTTGAACTAGCTATTGTAGCCATTGAGATTTTTTATCTTTTTGTCGTTGAACGTCTGTTGGCTTTGATCTTAGTCTATTCTCATCTCTAGATTTAAACTCAACTTAATCTATCATTTTGTCAGTAATCCTGTAAACACTTCAAGAAGTAATCGTTAGTATACAAGAATGTGAAGTGAGAACTCAAAGAACTGAATTTAACTTGAGTAGAATGAATCACAGCAAGAATGTTGATAGAATAATGCATACTCGTTCATATTTAATAATTCATTCAGTGATCAAGTATATAAGATTAATTCATTTATAGATATTTTAAGATCATACAAAAATTCTGCTTGTTGTTAAATATTATTCTATATTAATCGATTAGCCAATTAATTAATTAGAATTAACGTGTGAAACAAAAAACAAAGCATTATGCTAATTGAATGATTTTGGCATATAAAATGTAATTTTATATAGATAAGTTTCTTAAAATATTTGTCACGAAGAATAATGAGAAACATTGACATATTATCACTTAAATCAATCATTTGATGTCAGAAATAAGTTTGTAACTCAAAACATATATATATATATTTCAAATTTGTGAGATTTCTGATGTTAGTCGATTAACTAATCGATTAATATAAGTTAATCAAATTTTGAGTTGATTAATGTGTTTAGAAAAATGAATAAAAAAATATTTTAACACATATTAATCAAACAATTAATCTATTAATGTACATGAATCGATTAACCAATCTATTAATTAGTTTATATTTGAATTTTTACAAAATAAATACTTCAGTGATTAATCAAACAGTTAACAAATTAATATATATTAATTTATTAACTAATCGATTAATAGTAATATCTTTATACAATTGAAAATCTATTTTCAAAAGATTAATCGATTACCCAATCAATTAATTACAATTAATTGATTAACTAATCGATTAAATGATTTTTCAATTCAATTACAAAAAGTAAGCTTTCGACATTAATCAATTAATTGTCGTATATTAATAGATTAATTGATTTATCTTTGTGAAATAGAAGGCTACATTTTCAATTAATCTATCATTCAGTCGATTAATTGATATTAATTGATTAACTAATTGATTAACTATCAATAATCGAATAACTAATCGATTAACTTTTTCTTCCTTTTCTTTTAACTTCATTTCAATAAAAACAAACCACATTTTTACTACTTCAAAAATACTTTTCACATCATTAAATAACATATTTCTCATTTCTTTTTTGACTTCATCAAAACATTTACATACTAACATTCTTATCCTTTTTTATGATGGCAAAACTTGAGTGAATGTGAAGTTAAGTTGATGAGTTAAACTTTTTAAATACAGTCAAAATATAACAAGGCAAGAGATAATGAATCTATGAATACCATTTCATAAAGGCTCTAAAAGTTTTACAATCATTTGACAACAAAAATACACAAGACAAATAAAAAAATACAGACAAAATAATCATCAGTCAAGTAACTCTATAGAGGAGGATTCCTTCTCCTCTTCACTTCTTTTCTCCCTCTTTCTGGCATTATTCCAAAAGGTCAGGGTTAGGGAGGAAGGAATGCCAAGGGGAAGCTATAGTAAAGGTAAGTCTGATGATGTTGAGCTGATAGGAGTGAGTGGTACTGCTAAAGTATATGTGAAAGCAGGTGGAGGTGGAGGTGAAGGCTCAGAAGTAGTGGAGGTGAAGGGTACTGAAGCAGGCTGGTCAGACTAGGAGGGTGAAGGATCCTGCAATTCCTCTTGAGTGAAGGGGTCCCATGCTATGGATGTATGTCAGGATAAGGTTCTTGACATCGAACACTTCATGAATACGAGTCTATTGTGCAAATAATGCCTCTTGTCGCTATATGACATCTTCCTTGAAAGCCTGGAAATCCCATATGTGAGCTTCTAGTATAGTTTGAATTCCATAGATATGCCTCTCATATAATAAATCTGCTTCCTTCCTTGAGGCGGCTAGTCCGCTCTCGAACTCCGCAAAGTCTGTCTCAAGGTACCTCTGAATGGATGCTCCTAGAAAGGATGGAGCTGTAGATGCTTTTGGACCGACAGAGGAATGACCTTCATCCCCTAGAAGAGAAATACTAGCAGAAGGTTGCTTGGCCTGAGGATCTCTGGGAATCTTGTCCTTCTTGGTATCATAATGCATCTTAATCTTCATCTGATCTTCATCTTGTTAAGTTGTATCATCCCAAATGCACTAATCTCTTCCCTCTTCCTCCCTTGAAGATGATGAATATTGAAGTGTTTGAGGATGTATGAGACAAGCTGACCACTTTGCCATTGTCTTCTCTCTCTATCATTCTACCACATGCTTTTTTTGGTAATTTATCTATAAAAAAATTATGATGATAATGACTATCCAAATAATTATTTTTTCATAATTATTTTTCTTTCAAAATATCTTTTCCAAAAGTTATTCTCTATAATCACTCTTAAATTATTTCTTTTTCATAAACTCTTTTTCAAAAATTAAACCAAACTGACCTATTATGCTGTTTGAAAAGGGGAATAACATATGAATTAAACTTCATTGGAATCAGTAGCCTAGCTACCCTGTAAATACATAGAGGCCCTTTATATTCAATGTTTTTATAGTTGTATGATTAATGATACATAATCGCACCCATACTCTCAACCAGAAAAGAAAAAAATATCATCTGACACACATGTGCTTAAAGAAAAACTTCAATTAACAATGGAATCAGATTGGTAAGACAAAACTTACTCTCTCTTCTTTAAAATATAAAGTACAAATAACTGATTTATGTATATTAAAAATTAATTAAAATTAATTAAAATTAATAAATATATAAGACATATAATATTATTTTTAAATATATCTTTATTAATAAAGGATATAGAGAGAGGCAATAACTAAGATATAGGAAAAAATTATGAGAGAATATGATAAAATTAAAAAAATATTAAATAATAAGAAAAATCAAAATTACACCTTATAAAAAACAACTAAACCCTTCACAACTTTTACAAATTATATTTTGAACAAATGGTAGTAGTGAATAGTGATTGCACATCAAACAGTATTAGGTGATGGGCCTGTTTGGATAAGAGTTTGGAAAATGACTTATGAAAAAAAAAAGTTTTTGGTCAGCTTTTAGAAAAGAGTTTTTAGAGAAGAACTTATCGAAAAATATGATTTTGAATAAATAAGTGTTTGAATAGTTATTGTTAAAATGACTTTTATAATTGAAAAATTATTAGAAATGGTATAATTTTATTAAAAATATGAGATAAGAGATAAGAGAGAGGGTGAAAAAGAGAGAGGAGAGAGAAGAGAACGTAGAGAAGAGAGAGGAAAGTGGGTAGAGATGAGAAAGGAGAGAGAAGAGAGGAGAGATAGTATAAGAAAAAGTAAGGGTAAAATAGTAATTAAATAGTTCATAAATTTTTTTACTATTCTAGAAGCTAATCTCAGTAGCTTATCTAAAACTTTAGTTTTAAACTATGGTTTAGTCTAAAAGCCCTTTTAAACAAATATTATTATTTATTTTAAAATTTTCTTAAACTAAAATTTAGGTTAAAAGTCTTTTTAAAATCATAATTTAGATATTTTCCAAACACAGCGACAAATTTCGTAAAGACAACTCTTTACTATGGACACACCGCATCATCTACACTTACATAGGGATAAAGTAAAATATTTGGCCGATAGCATTTATATAAATATAGACAACTCTTTACTATTGACATGTCTATATGTCGTGTAAAAAAGCTTTTTATATTGGCTTTATGAGAACTTAGCCTATATTTCTACATTGGGTCTTTATATCGGGTCTTTAGTTGAATTGGTCTAGAATATTTCTGTTTTATTAGAACTTTTTACCTCCAAGTGTTTTTGTCTTCCAACGCTTCTCATTAAGAGAAAGTTAGTACCTCCCCATGAGGTCAAGTCGATTGATGATACATTTGAAAAGTTTTGTGAAGGAAGGATTGGTGGTGCCCCATTTTGGGATCACATTTTAGGATACTACAAGCAAAGTTTGGAAAGACCAAATAAGGTATTGTTTTTTACCTATGATGAGTTGAAGAGCGAGCTAGTAAAAGTTTTGAAGGACATAGCTGAGTTTACTGGGTATGGTTTTACCAAGGAGGACGAGAATGGTAACATTATTAATGACATACTGAAGCTCTGTAGTTTGAGAATTGAGCAATTTGGAAGTGAATAAAACTAAAAAATTATTGTCAGGGGAAGAGAATAACATATACTTTAGATGTGGAAACGTTGGAGATAGTGAGAATTTTCTCACCTCTAACATGATTGAAAAGCTCGATGTTATTATTCAAGAGAAGCTGGAAAAACATGGTGTAAATTTTCAGATCCACAAATCTCAATTGGAAAATCTCGTTGACAAAAAATGATGAGGTATGAGTAAAACTTTAATTTCAAATGTCAGTTTCTATGACTTTTTAATAATTTTCTTGGTAAGGGTATAATATATTTTCTTAGTTTTTCCATCTATAAAAGTTACTTTTAATTTTATTTCATTCTGCCTATTAAACTGTTTAAGTATATTTGATTTTGCTAACAAGTATTTAAAATATGTTAATGATATTAATAATTAAAAAACATGCCAGCAAAGTTGTATACCTTCTCTTTTTCACTAGGGTCTCTCTTTTGGCATAATTAATTTCTTCATAATGCAGGTGTATAGGGAGTACTTGAATTTCTTATCGGTTATCACTGTGTGTTATGCAATAAATGACAATTTGTCTCTTGGGTCGGGTCGTGTGTGTATGTTTTTAAACTCAGAGGTCAAACTGTGAACATGAAGAAGAAGAAGCATCGATATACTATTGTAGTAAGAGCTATGTTTGAAGATTAAGTGTTGGGAATTTCTAAGTGTGAGAATCCTCTTGTGAAGCTTTTATTCAAATGTTGAGAAGTGTCTCTGCTTTACTCGCAAAGTTACAAGGGATATTACTCCTTTGTCCTTATTATAGTTTATTACTCTCTAATTCTTACTATAAGAACTAGTCGATGAGTTATATTTGATTATAAGTATAAGATTTTAATTCATTTTATCCTATAAATTTATAATCTTTTTTTAAAATATCCCTATTGATTGCACACATACCTTAAAAAATTTATATTCAAGGGTAGTCATGATAAAATATAGTATTTTAAGAAAATTAAACTATATTTATTATAAATAACTAATATAACTAACTTCCTTAATCTATCTAAATTAATTATTTAACTAGTATTTTAAGGACTGGAGGTAATAATAAAAGATTAAGGAATATGCCTAAACTTAGTTAATGGTTTTAAATTTTAAAAATATCTCAATATTACTCTTATGTATAGTTAATGAAGAATTAATACTTCAAGGAGCTACTCCTCCTATCCTATTTATAAGTGACAGGGAACATTTTTTTGGATTTATTTATAAATTAAATTATTAAAATTTTCACATAAATATACAATATTACTTTTATTTATTATTAGGTAGACTTTAAACTTTGGGGAGAGTGTATATCAAGTGAAGCTATGAAGTTATTAAATCTTAAAATTGAATTAATAAAATTTAAATTTTTATATAATTTTGATGAAATATATTAGAAGTGATTTTTAAATATGATCAAAAAAATATTTTCTCTATTCTTTTTTATAAGATAAAATTAACCGAATAATATTTTTTGAAAAGTTTATTAAAATTAATTATAAACAAAAGCATGTAAAAAATTTAAACTTTTTCCAGTGCCATTATTTATGGAAAAGATACATGCGAGAAAGAATAAGTGAAAAATGGATGAGAAAGACTTATAATTAGTGATGGCAAAAAAGAAAAAATGTATTAAAATTTTAAACCTCTTCAAAGTGTATCTTATAGAAAAGGACAGGGGAGTATTACTTAATACTTATCAACGCAAAGCTATTTAGGAAAAAAATAAGAACAATGGAGTAGGTGACTATGTATAATAACGAGCCGGGGTTGGGGCACGTATAATAATTGAGACGTATTAAAAATAATTGAGACGCATAATATTAAAGAAAGCATGTTTGTATTTATTTATTTGTTGGCACCCAAAATTATGGATAGCTTGTTGATTATGTTGGATTTTGAATGATTTGGTCAAATGGTCAATGATTACCCAAATTGCATCGTTTACCCCATAATGAAATATAGATAAATTATTCCATAACCATGTCAGCACCTCGACGTTCTGCAATAGCCCTGGCGGCTTTTGACGTCAAATCTTCACCTTCCGATAAGTTAAACAATATGAGATGAATTTGTCACATCTTTTTTCATACCGGATGCCAATAATTCTACTCCAAATCATTTGGAGGAACCAATTCAAATTTTTAATACATTTTTGCATTATTGTATAAATGGGGCCATGGTTGGGTGTTATTTCTCTTATCCTATTTATAGGGTAAAAAAAATATTTATTTTGATCCTATTTATAAGATAAGGGGAAATTTTTTCATATGAATATACTATTTTATCCTTTATTTATTTATATTAACTTTATTTTAATTGGTGTAGTATATATTAAATAGGGGTAAAGTTAAAATATTATTGAAATTTATAATATAATTAATAAAGTTTAAAGTTTTTTTTAATCTGTATAAAATATATTAAAGAAGTAATTTAATACTGGCAACTTAAGCTCAATAGAAAGATATATATATATATATATTTGGTTGTCCACCCTGTTTACCGGAGCTTTACCCCGATTATATTCGGATCTGACCCGCGTCGTGCACCTGGTTATGGTAGGTGAGTCTCCCAACGGGGATTTTCTGCATATGCTAAGGCTCAAACTCCAGACCTCGCTTAAAGGATACCGAACCGCTTATCACTCAGATCAAGCCCCGTTGGTTCAATAGAATATAAAGGTATTATGTTTGAAAAAGTGAATAACATGTGAATTAAGTGTGTGTTTGGTAAATATCAAAACCTAAAAGGGTTTTTGGTCCAAACTTTAGTTTAGAGAATTTTAAAATAAACAGCTATATTTGTCCAAAATGACCTTTGGACTAAAGTATAGTTTAAAACTAAGATTGTGGATAAGCTATTGAGACTAGCTTCTGAAATAGTAAAAGAGTTTATGGACTATCTAATTACTATTTTACCTTTATTATTTTTATACTATCTCTCCCCTTTCCTCTCTCCTCTCTCTTCTCCCTTTTCTCTTCTCCATCCTCTCTCCTCTCTACCCTCACTCATCTTTCTTCTCTCTTCTCCATTCCCTCTCCTTTCTCCTATTTTTAATAAAATCATATCCTTTCTAGTAATTTTTTAATTATAAAAGTTCTTCTGATAATAATTATTCAAACACTCATTTATTCATAACTATTTTTTTTCATAAACTCTTCTCCAAAAATCCTTTTCTAAAAACTATTCAAAAGTCTTTTTTTCGTAAACTTTTTTCTAAAGGCTTATCCAAATATATCCTAAACTTCGTTGACATAAGGAGCCTAGCTACCCTATACATAGAGACATTTTATATTCAACAATTTTAAGAATTACTATAAAATTATAAAAAAGAAACTTAATTATAAAAAACTTAAATTAATATAAATTTATTATCATTTTTTATATTAAAACTTATCATTATTAATTAGTTCATAAGTTGTTATTGAGACTTTTAAATAATTAAATTTTTTATTTAAAACCTTGTAGTAATTTTATTTTTATAGTTCTATGACTAATAATACATAATGGCACGTATTTTCTCCTCTCTCAACCAAAAAAATAAATCATCTGACAAGCATGTGAATAAAGAAAAACTTAAATTCAGAATGGAATCAGATTGGTAAGACAAAAGTTAGGGGTTGCATCAAACAGTATTAGGTGACAAATTTCGCCTCAACCACGGAGGAGTTGCGGTGCAGCCTGATCCAGCCTCGTTTTCACACATCTACTTCTAAGGATGTTTTTTTTTTTTTTTGGTGAAATTAATCAGATTTTTCAAAAATATGATTTCTACTTATTTTGAGAAACTATTTTAGATTGAACCTGAATATTTTAATATGCACTTCCCATAAAAAAAATATGTGAAGGAACCATTCTACCCCAGTTTCAAAACCTTAACACATTAATTAAATTCATGTTTAATTATCTTAAATAAGATATTTAAAAAAATAGTCTTATAGAAGAATGAAAGTTTTATCATTACCTCTATTGTTTACAAGTTCTGCCTATAGCCCTCGAGATCCAGCATGATTAATCTCTTCTAAAACAAATAGTTAGCAATCAACATGATACACACACAAAAACATACAACTTTTAGTATTGCATTACATATTCACCTTAAAAAAACACACAAAAAATGTTCAAGAATAGGCCTTCTGTATCGAATATCTACATGTAGTATTGCATTGAGGGCATTACATTAAGAAGAAAAAGCTAATAGTATGAGCAAAAGAGAACAAACTTTATATGATGACATTTTTATGAATTACTCAAGACCAATTAATCACATCAATCAAAAAATTATTTAAAATTAGTTGAAGATAATAAATATATAAAAAATGTAACTCTTTTTCCAAAAATACCTTCATTTATATAGAAGAGAGAAAATGTGTGGTGGAAAGAGAATGTGTGATGTAGATGTGGGAATTAAAAATAATATGAGTAATTAAACAGGGTAAAATGAGAAACTAACAAAAAAAAATTTAGATAACTTTTAAATGTCTCTTATAAAAAAAGAGCATGTTAAATTAAGAAATTATCTTTTATAAAAGGTTTTTTTTCATAGAAGACAATTTTCTTATTAAGTAATATCTCACTACCTTCACTTCATCTGTCTAATTCTTCTCTCTATGCTTCGGGCACTATAAAAATATATACAACATAATCATGACTTCAGAAGAAAATTCCAAGTGCTATATATGAAGATCTTCCCAAGTTCGACTTCCTCGAGGTTGAGCTATCACACTAATGTATGGATCTTATTGCCAACTTACAAAAGATTTGTTTCCAATCAAACTCTTTTTTTTTTCTTTTTTGCCAACTTCGATCAAGCCCATCTATATCAATATTTTTGTCTCTCCATGGAAACTATAGAGTGTGTTTTGATGTTGAGCATGTGTTTGAGAGGTTTTGCCAAGGAAGGATAGCTTGTGGGTTGGGATATACTACAAGGAGTGTTTAGAGAGACCTGGAAAGATAATGTGTTTGAGGTTCAACGACCGAAGGGGCGAACTAGTAAGAGTTTTGAAAGACTTAGCTAAGTTTGTAAGGCATGTTTTTTCTAAGGATAAAGAAGATGGTAATGTTGTGAGTGAAATATAGTACAACAGTTTGGTCTAGTATACAAATTAAGACATACCTTTAGACAAGGAGAAGTTGGTGTGGCTGGGAGAATGTTTTTGACATTAGACATAATCAAACCAATAGATGTTATTTAATAAGAAAAATTAGGAAAACATTATTTAAAAGTTTTAAATTAATATTCGTTCTTTAGAACATCTGATCTACCGAAAAAAAGAGGTTTGTATAAAACTTTGATGGTTGTCTATCACTTCTTAATATTTCATAAAAATTAATCTTGAGGAGTAATTTTTCATCTATAAAATTACTTTAACCATTCCATTGTCTTTTATACTTTATTTCATTCTATTTCTTAAACGGCTCTAGATTAAAGATTAATTAGTTGAGTCTGAAAATTACCTTATATCAAAGGGCTTCCTAAATGACGATATTATAACTCTTAAATTAATTAACACTTGATATTTCAAGGTATGGCCACTGTGCGGGTCCCAAACAGATCGAGAAGGGGAACACGCAATATGCAAGAGCAAAACGTCAATAATGGCCGTCCCGAGCTGATGAAGATCGGAATGGACGAAGAAGATTGTCGGACGGTGATGGACCCGAGATTCTCCAAGGGCAAAGTGGCACCGAAGGGGTTTCCAAGCGAGATATACGATATTGACTGGGGCATGATAATGGTGGACGCGCCAACAGTGTACTTCGACAGAGCTACGGGAAGGATGAGCGCAATTTACACGGCTGGGCTGATCATTTGTTTGCTAGTGGGTCTAATTTTTTCTCCTAACGAGTAATAGATAATATGCCATGTCATTTCCTTAAAACTCAGGTTTTTTGTGTCAAATTAAAGTTGAATAATCATTTAATGGTCAAAATAACATTTGGATTGTTATAAATATTTCTTACTTATGTGGATGTCCATATAACTCCTACCTCTTAGGATTCTTTTTAGGATCCTTGTTTCCTATCTCTTGGATCTTTCATAGGATCCTTCTTTCCTATCTCTTGGATCCTTCATAGGATCCTTCTTTCTTATCTCTTGAAAGTCTTCTTAGGATTCTTTCCTTTATGTAATTATATTTATCTTTATTCTTTTATAATCTTATGCTTAGCCTATAAATAATGGCCATGCACAAGTCATTTGTACAAGTGAGCTTATAAGCATATAAGGAATACTCTCTTGCTTCCATTTCAATCTCTCATCTTGTTATTTCTTCTCTTCTTTAACTTCTTCATCTTCTCTTATTTTATAACACGTTATCAGCACGATATTGCTCTAAAAAATTTAAGGTATATACTTCTTGTCAATTCATATATCATTATGTTCAATTATCATATGTTGTTTACATTTTCAATTTCCCCTTCCCAATATATTCATTGTGTTGTTTATATTTTCAATTCCTCCTCCCCATATGTTGTTTACATTTTCAATTCCCCATTCCCAATATATTCACTAATTTATCTTTCAATTGATTTATTTATCTTCTCTTATTTATCTTCTTTATATTCTTAACATTATTATATATTTATTACATTTATGTAATATTTATTTATTTATATCACGAATTACTTATACTATACCACTATTTATATATTAGATTTATATTTCTATGTATTGTAACATATTATTTATGTTGTTTTATTTATGCATGTTTCTCTATGTTATTTAATTTATTTTGTTATATTTATTTATGTTTATTTTATATTATATATTTTATTTATGTTGTTTCTATTGTAACATTATTTTTTTCCTATTATTTATGTTATTTCTATTATACATTATTTTGTGTTATTTATTTAATTGTGCATTTGTTACTATATATATATATATTATATTCATTCATTTTATTTACTTACTTTATTTCTTTATTTATGTCATTTATATTTTGTTACTTTGATTGAATTTATATTTATTTTAAATATATAATGTTTATTTAATTTATGTTTTTATTCTCATATTTTTATCATAATTCTAATTATTATTATTATTATTTTAGTTTGATCCATGGCTAATCATACCAAACTCGAGTTTACCGCTCTTGATATCTCGGAAAAAAAATTATCTGTCTTAGGTTTTGGATGCTGAAATCCACCTAAATGCCAAAAGTCTAGGAAATGCTATTTTACCTAGAAATGAAGCAAGCAGTCAAGATAAGGCCAAAGCCATGATTTTCCTTCGTCACCATTTACATAAAGGGCTAAAAGCTGAATACCTGACGGTGAAAGATCCGTTAGAATTATGGAATAATTTAAAAGAATGATATGATCACCAAAAGATAGTAATCTTGCCCAAAGCTCGTTATGAATGGTTGCATTTGAGGCTACAAGATTTTAAATCTGTATCTGAATATAATTCAGCTATTTTTAAAATAAGTTCTCAATTGAAATTGTGTGGTGAGAAAATAACAGATGAGGACTTATTAGAGAAAACTTTTTTAACCTTTCATGCTTCAAATGTGCTCCTGCAGCAGCAATACCGTGAGAAAGGTTTCAAAAAGTATTCTGAACTAATCTCATGTCTTCTTGTGGCTGAACAAAATAATGAGCTATTAATGAAAAATCATGAGATCCGTCCTACTGGATCAGCTCCATTCCCTGAAGCGAATGTGATTGAACGTACTAATTTTCATACCTATGGTCGCGGTCGCGGTCGTGGCAGTGGCCGTGGTAGGGGATGTGGCAATTACCATCATCATGGTGTGGGAAGTAATTATAATCTGAATACCCACCAAAAGAAAAAATATAATGAAGGGCAGAAAAAAGATAAGGGTGATCCCTCAAAAACTGTGGAAAATCTATGTTATAGGTGTGGGATGAAGGGACACTGGTCGCATACCTGTCGTACGCCTGAGCATCTAGCAAAGCTTTATCAAGCCTCAATAAAAAGGAATTCAAAGAACTTGGAAGCAAATATGATTTTCCAAGATGATGATGTTGAGGCAAATTTTACATACAAAAATGATGATACCAATGAGTTAGATGATGGCCTTGATGCTATGGCACATTTAGACGTGGCTGATTTCTTTGAGAGTCATGATTAGACAAACAAATTTGGCAAAAAAAGAATAAGATTATTATAATTTGTTTTATTTATATTTTATCCTAATTTAGTTTATGCTTTATGCTTTATTTATGTTTAATTTTATTTTCTTATTTTAAGAGCATTATTGCTAATGATGTGTTTTAATACATTTATTTTTTTTTAATGAAGAATATGGATGTTCCTCTCTCTTTTATTGGACACAAAAATGAAGATATATGTCTCATAGATAGTGCTACAACACATACCATTCTCAAAGATAAAAAATATTTTTCTCATTTGACAATAAATAGTGTAAGCATCAATACTATAGCGGGTAATACAAAACTAATTGAAGGCTCTGGAAGAGCAATGATAATATTACCCAAAGGGACAAATTTTGTTATTAATGATGCTTTATATTCTTCTAAGTCTCAAAGAAATTTGTTAAGTTTTAAAGATATCCGCCGAAATGGATATCATATTGAGACTATAGATGAGAAAAGTATTGAATATCTACATATTACAATTGTTAGACATGGATAAAAATGTATTCTTGAAAAAGTACCTGCATTATCTTCTGGTTTGTACTATACAAATATTAGTATAATTGAAATAAATGTTACAGTAAACCAGAAGTTTACTGATAAAAATACATTCATTGTTTGGCATGATTGGTTAGGCCATCCTGGATCGACTATGATACGAAAAATTATTGAAAATTCACATGGACATCCATTAAAGAGCCAGGAGATTCTTCAATTTAAAGATTTTTCATGTGTTGCTTGTTCTCAAAGCAAAGTAATTACAAGACCTTCATTAACAAAAGTTGGGGTAGAATCCCCTGCATTTCTAGAATGTATCCAAGGGGATATATGTGGACCTATTCATCCACCATGTGGATCATTTAGATATTTTATGGTTCTAATAGATGCATCTGCAAGATGGTCACATGTGTGTTTGTTATCTACACATAATTTAGCATTTGCTAGATTACTTGCTCAAATAATTCGATTAAGAGCACAGTTTCCAGAATATGCAATTAAGACAATTCGTCTTGATAATGCGAGTGAGTTTTCATCTCAAATGTTTAATGATTATTGCATGGCAACTGGAATAACAGTGGAGAAATCTGTTGCTCATGTCCACACTCAAAATGGTTTAGCAGAATCATTAATTAAACGCCTCCAATTGATTGCTAGACCAATACTTATGAGAACAAAACTTCCTATTTCAGCTTGGGGACATGCAATTTTACATGCAGCGGCAATTATACGCATCAGGCCAACAAGTTATCATAAATTCTCCCCATTACAGTTGGCTTTTGGTCAGGAGCCAAATATTTCTCATCTTAGAATTTTTGGATGTGCGGTATTTGTCCCAATTGCTCCACCACAACGCACAAAGATGGGACCTTAGAGAAGGTTAGGAATATATATTGGTTATGAATCTCCTTCTATAATCAAGTATTTAGAACCACTAACGGGAGATTTGTTTACGGCATGTTTTGATGATTGTCATTTTGATGAGACAAACCAACATTAGGGGGAGATAATAAGCAGCTGGATAAAGAAATCACATGGAAAGCATTGTTGTTGTCTCATTTAGATCCTCAAACACAACAATGTGAACTTGAAGTTCAAAAAATAATTCAGTTACAAAATATTGCAAATCAATTGCCAGATGCATTTACTGACCCCAAGAGAATTACCAAATCTCATATTCCAGCTAAAAATGCCCCAATTAGAATTGATGTCCTAGCAGGACAAGTAACAAGGGCAAATGAAACTAAACCACGCTTGAAGCGTGGTAGACCTATCGGTTCCAAAGATAAAATTCTAAGAAAGAAAAGAATAAATAATCAAGATGGTCAAGTTGAGGAGGCTGGTCTTATAGGAGAAACCCAAGACATAACAAATCAAAAGACCCCAGAAGAGGTTCAGGTACCTGAAAATAATGAAGAGATCTCGATAAGTTATGTCACTACAGGAAAAATATGGAACCGAGAAAATATAGTCGTCGACGATATTTTTTCATACAATGTTGCTGTTGAAATAAATAATCAAAGTGAGGATCTTGAACCTAAGTCAGTTGAAGAATGTAGACATAGAAATGATTGGCCAAAATGGAAAGACGCAATTCAAACAGAATTGAATTCACTTTCAAAACGTGAAGTTTTTGGACCTGTAGTCCAAATACCGAATGGTGTTAAACCTGTCAGGTATAGATGGGTTTTTGTGCTAAAACGAAATGAGAAAAATGAGGTTGTTAGATATAAAGCACGACTTGTGGCACAAGGTTTTTCGCAAAGACCTGGCATTGATTATGAAGAAACATATTCTCCTGTGGTGGATACAATTACTTTAAGATATCTAATTAGTCTGGCAGTGCATGAAAGACTTAATATGCGTCTGATGGATATTGTTACATTATACTTATATGGTTCTTTAGATACTGAAATTTATATGAAAATCCCTGAAGGATTTAAATTGCCTGAAGCATGTAAGAATTCTCAAGAAAATTATACAATTCGTTTGCATAAATCCTTATACGGATTAAAATAATCTGGAAGAATGTGGTATAACCGCCTAAGTGAATATTTGTTAAAGGCGGGTTACAAAAATGACTCAATCAGCCCATGTGTTTTTATAAAAAGGAATACATCAGAATTTGTTATAATTGCTGTCTATGTGGATGACTTGAATATAATTGGAACTCCTGGAGAGCTTCAAAAAGCAGTTGATTGTTTAAAGAGAGAATTTGAAATGAAAGATCTTGGAAAAATAAAATTTTGTCTCGGTTTACAAGTCGAGCACTTAACAAATGGAGTTTTTCTTCATCAATCATCTTATATTGAAAAAATATTAAAGCAATTTTATATGGATAAAGCGCATCCATTAACTACTCCAATGGTTGTGAGATCACTAGTTAAAGAAAAAGATCATTTTCGCCCTCAAGAGAAAAATGAAGAACTTCTTGGTCCAGAAGTACCATATCTAGTGCTATATGGGCACTAATATATCTTGCTAATTCAACACGACCTGATATTGCATTTGCTGTGAGTTTATTGGCAAGATTTAGTTCTTCCCCAACAAGAAGACATTGGAATGGAGTCAAACATATATTTCGATACCTTCGAGGGACAACTGATATGGGATTATTTTATTCTAATGAATCTAGATCACAATTGATTGGTTATGTAGATGAAGGATTTTTATCAGATCCACATAAAGGTAGATCTTAGACAGGATACTTGTTTACGTGTGGAGGTACAGCTATATCTTGGCATTCAATAAAGCAAACTTTATCAGCTACCTCATCAAATCATGCAGAAATAATTGCAATTCATGAGGCAAGTAGAGAATGTGTTTAGCTAAGGTTAGTAATCCAACATATCCAAAGGATGAGTGGTCTACTTCCAGAACAAGAAATTCCAACAATATTATATGAAGATAATACAGCATGCATAGCTCAATTGAAAGGGAGATATATAAAAGGAGATAGAACAAAGCATATTTCTCCGAAATTCTTTTTTACTCATGATCTTATGAAGAATGGTAATATAGATGTTCAGCAAATTCGATCATGTGACAACCTTGCAGATTTGTTTACTAAGGCACTACCAACTAAGCCATTTGAGAAGTTAGTGTATGGTATTGGAATGCGCAGATTCAAAGACATAAATTGACAATGTCATCAGGGGGAGTAAACAAGTAAATATTGTGTACTCTTTTTCCTTCACTAGATTTTTGTCCCAATGGGTTTTTCCTAGTAAGGTTTTAATGAGGCACAATATCTGTTATGGACATCCAAGGGGGAGTGTTATAAATATTTCTTACTTATGTGGATGTCCATATAACTCCTACCTCTTAGGATTCTTTTTAGGATCCTTGTTTCCTATCTCTTGGATCCTTCATAGGATCCTTCTTTCCTATCTCTTGGATCCTTCATAGGATCCTTCTTTCTTATCTCTTGAAATTCTTCTTAGGATTCCTTCCTTTATGTAATTATATTTATCTTTATTCTTTTATAATCTTATGCTTAGCCTATAAATAATAGCCATGAACAAGTCATTTGTACAAGTGAGCTTATAAGCATATAAGGAATACTCTCTTGCTTCCATTTCAATCTCTTATCTTGTTATTTCTTCTCTTCTTTAACTTCTTCATCTTCTCTTATTTTATAACATGGATGAGGTTGTATAATTTTAAATATTTTAGGGATAAAATTACACTATAAATTTTTTTAAGGTACTAGACACATCTGAAAAAAAAATACTTCAGAGCACTGGACACATTTTAACCCAATGTGTAGGATTACGAGTGTACCTTGAATCTTACTCTAACTCACCGAGATACCCACACGAAATCAAAGCACCTTTTATAGACTCTAGTTACATTGAGCACATCAAATTCACCAACAAAAAAATAGAACTTTGGATGTAGAGAGAGGGGGGAGGAGAATGCCCAAGTTTTTACACACATAGAGTATGCTTCTATTTTGTCTCGTATATGAATGCATGAAGGGGAGGGAAGTGGGATATGAAATCACTCTCCACTCCCCTAAGTTCTCCTCTGCACTACCGATGGGGTAAATCCCATTTCTCTCTCATAAAGGGTATATTACACATATATACTCCACTCTCTCTATTATTCTCATAATGACCCCAATCTCTATTAGGTTGGGCCTAATCTACCAAAGGTGGATCAACCCATTTTCTAATATCTCCTACTCACATTTGGTGGATTAAATATCATAGGTCCAATCTCATTCTCTTTCTTCTTTTATACTAGATGTTTTGCTGTGACCCGTAAGCATGATGTCTCCGTTCGGGCATTTGTATTAGAAATCCTTTTTACAGAAACTAGCACAAAGCAACCCTTCAGTGTAGTTTGACCAAAATAAGTTATAATACCTTGAATGTCAGATTTATCCGTATATAATTTTCTTATGGCTAATGAAATCCCTCTTGAGTTAGTATATAAATTAGATAGCCTCCACTTATATATAGTATCCACACTTATAAAACTAACAAAATAGTATCACAAGAAACCGGTCACAAACACCTATATGGCTGTGTATATTTTGATAATATTTCTTTCGCCCATATATCATTTTGATATGAATAACCGCTTTCCTATCACAATACCTTTGGTCTATATATAACTTGACCATAGGACATATACTAAAGTAGCATGCGTTGAAACAAATCTCTATGATACAGTCAAAAGACATTAATGAAAAGATTGTATCTACTCACATAGCAATGAAGCAGAGATTGATTTATTTGCTTTCTATTTGTGGTTCTTTAGCATATGTGGTATGAATCACATGCTATGGTGCTCTTCTTATCCTATAAGAGTGTACGTCATTTTGATTCTATCAATCACACCGTACAGATTTAAATCTAAACACTCATAGTTTCTAAACTCAAACTCTTCAATTCTATTAACATAATATGACGTTAATTTTGAAAAATTTGTTATCTAGCAACAGGTTTTATAGATGTGGCTATCCATAGTTTGATCCATATCCATACAGATCTCATATTGACTTACTATACTTTTTAAGTCAATGAAATATTTATCGCGTTTCTTCCTACCATATCAACACTTTTGCTGCTTTACTGGTGCACACATGTGTCATCTTTGAAAGCTTCTTTCTGAAGTCAAAGGCGGTTGCTCATGTGAGAGAGCTAACCTTTTTAAACTGTACGACATACTAGACATTTATATACTTTCACACACATATGAAGCCATGATGAAGTGTCTACTGCTTCATTTCCTATACAAGTCAAGGAGCTTAATGCATTTCTCATATACTTCCTTGAATATAGGCTTAGTTAGGGTAATTTGTATATGAATGTTTTGTACTACAACAACTTTATATGCTATAGCAACTTTAACAAAAGTTATAATTAACATCTTTGTATCTGGTCTCACCATGAAACTTAGGATATTGGTATAAGTATCGGCTGTAGTGTTTCCTCAAGACACTATAATTGGATTCAAATCCTCATTTTCAAATCCAAAATGTTCTAAGAACACTATCAACCACATCACCACTCATATTATTGCAGTACATGCCATAAGCACAATTTTATAATTAATGTGCCCTATAAGTGTCTCATGACCCTCACGGTGGTTGGACTAGTACATTCAAGTTCTACAATAAAATAGATATCTAATTTTGTACACACTTTTACGTATATTGTACTACCAACAATATTTACATATGGAGCTTATTATTTGCTTCTTAGTTGATTTAGTCATGGGAAATATACTAAGCCTTAAATTCACACCTAAAGTCACTAGGTTATTTATGAGATTGTAGCATTTCATACTGAATCGCTCTAAAATTCCTCCATGTAATACTGTTGTGACAAAGAAACTGTCTTCTAGAGCGATATTATTGGATCTCAACTACAAGAATGTATTATGATTCATCCATGTTATTCATTTCATAAAACTCGATTCAGACCATCTTTGAATAGTCACAATTGAATTTGAACCATTGCTGGCTAATAGTGTAATCCGTCTTAAGGGATATTATCACAAGGTTATCTTTAACCACTTGGTATAGTGATTCTTATTAATCATATGAAAATCATGAGGTTATCACCTACATGAAACCTCAAAGACCATTTCATGGATAATTGCTTTAGTCCACTGATAAACCAATGCAAAATTATAAGGTTTATAACTCTATAAAACCTCAAACACCATTTGATGGTGAGATCTATTAGCCACCACTTATAGTTTTTCATCCATATCAAATATGGGTGTTACATCAATTTGATGTATCTCTGAATCCACATAGTTCACTATTGCCAGAATTAATCTAACTAAATTAAAATACACAACATATGATAAGGTATCCTCAAAACCTAATCATTCCTTTAATGTATACCCTTTATAACTAATTGAAGCTTGTATTTATGAAATTTATCTATCCGCTCTCTCAGTTATGAGTACCCACAAATTCTCATGACCTTTGTAGCCTGGAGTTAGATCAACCAATTCCTAAAATTTTATTACTCATCATGGAGTTCATCTTCTCCTTTATTGCTTTCATCCATTATTTCCCAATAGGACCTGACAATGTGTCTTGTACAGAATATGGCATTAGATCTCTTTTAACAACCTTTTAATGATCCCATTTACATTAATGCACTAAGAATATCGATGATTATCTATTTATTTTGCACTACCTTGTGTATGTGTCTCACAAAGTTATACAATACTGTCAATTCTTCTTGCCATGAAAAAATATTTCTTTGAATGTGGTAGAGTAAAAAAAAATAGTTTCATTAAATGTGATTTCTCTTTGTTCTCTGTTAAAGAAGACATAACCCTAAGGTTGTAGAAATAAATATAGGTGTGCGCAGTTGACCCTCATGATCTATAATAATGGTTTATAGAAACCATGGACATACGAAAGCTAAATCTAATCCACAATGGATTTTCAGAAACTCAAATCTGATCCATAATTCATAAGGCGTGGATGTGACCAATTCAAAGTACTTGTGGTTAATTACAAACCACACTCGATGACACCAGAAATAGATCTTAATCCATCAAGTGTGGATTTGATAAAACCCAACTATTCTCCCAATCATAGTTAGTGGATTAGCTTTAGTCATGATAAACCCAATCATGACAGTGTTGTACTAAGTTTCTCAGCAACTTTATTTATTGTGGAGTATTAGGGATAACTAACTATTTAATTACCCCTTTAGTCACAGAATCCTTTGAATATGCCAAATATATATATATTCACGTCCTCAGTCATGTTGTATAACCTTTATTTTTTTACTCATTTGATTTTTAACCTTATTCAGTTATTGTCAAAACACTCGAGCTTCAGGCTTACAAAAAATAAATGTTCATGACCTCTTGTGAATAAACTCTGTCCTTTTTCCTCAAATTCATTGACCCACAAAAATTTAAATAGATTAATTGTAATGGTTGTCGAACCATTGATGCCTTACTGTAAGGCTTTGCCATTGCTCTTACCTACTAAATAATTCTAGCACAAATATACATTTTTTTATTAGAGGTTAAACTTAGAATTTCTCATTATGCTAGTTTTAGTACCAATATAAATGGCATTGTCTGCATGTTGACTTAGTTAAGTCAACATCTCATTCACAATGATTGGTAAAGTAATAGAGAAATGGAGCACACATGGAGTTACCAATAGTGATTTAAACATAGAATTTTCTCAAAAAGCAAACACACGATGTTATGAAAGATTATGCAAAATTCATAGATTAGATGATATGAGATGAAGTTTTAAATTTTTTAAAGTCATGTGCATTAAACTCAACATGCAAAATTAAGATCATTCTACTTTACAAAATTGAATTTTTCATCTCAATCCGCTCGCGTTGCCAAAACAAAGACACTTGCTTTTATTAATTAAGCAATCAACGGTGCTACACAAAAAAAACCTTGATTCTATTCTCATATTTTGTGGAGCTTCAGTCTTATTGTGCTCATTTTTGTCAAGACAATCCTTCAAAACATGGCTAACCATGTGTAACATCCCAATTTTTATCCTTATATTTAAGTAAAATTAAAAATATTATTTATTAATAATTTAAAAATATTATCTAATTAAATTATTATTGTTTAATATTTTTAATAAAATATGATATAATATATAGATTATCCTATTTTTATCTTATTTAGAATCTTATGATTTGATTATTACTATTAGTTAGGAATTTATTCGGATTTAGATTCAGATTTAGATATGCAATTTTATTTTAAAAATATGATTTAAATTTTAAAATACCTGATAGAAGTATGATAAAAATAATAATATACCTATATCTTCGATTAAATATACATATAATAATATGTGTATTTATACTATAATGATAATATAGTTTAAATTTTAAAGTACTATATCTTCTAAGATTTTAATAAAGATAAGATATGAATTTAAATTTTGAATTATTATTATTATGGCTTTATAAATAGAGCTAAGACCCTGAGTTATTCCTCAAACTTTATTATTGAGTCGGCTCTTCTCTTTTTAATCCTTTCTCTCAGTCCTTTTCCTATTCCCAAAAGAAGGTAACCACTTTCTATTTATTATGTGTACTAATGTGATGTTTATGAGTAATTTGATATATATAAAGATATTGATATAATTGTATTAAGAAAATTTGTTTGATTATTTTTATTAAAAATAGTCTTGTGGGATTTAAAGTTTAATTTAAAAAGTTTGAGTTGAGATTAGAAACTTATTATATATTAGTATTGAAATTTGAAGAAAGCTATTATCTTGAAAAAAACTCTTTTATGATATTTATCAAGCTATTGAGATTTTGATTAATATGATTATTTTGAGAATTATGCATTGGGGATGGGTGATGATAGAGTTATATTTCTACCATGTGGTATAGCCTCCATCGGAGCTCAATGGATGGCTTTTGTCCCACCAACTTACCAAGGTATATTCCCCACCTATTTACTGAGGGGCTGCCACACCCCTACCTGTTTATCAAGGGGGAATGAACACATGGTCCGATCAGGTGATCTATGGATTTTAGCCTATCCATACTACTTGATTGGTTAGCTGTTCGAGGGGTTAGTTACCACTAACCCATGGGTTCGATAAGCGAGAATAAGGCGGTTCGATTGGTTTGATGGGAGGAATTTGGGTGGGTTATCCATTTGATTTTATTATGATAATATGTTATTTTCTATATCGTATTTTGTTATCGGTCCCACTTGACGTCTCGTGAGCACATATTAGTACTCATGATGAATAGAACTGCTGGTTATTGAGACGTTAGTTTCACCCTATTTTTATTAACATTTTTCAGGTTATATTTTTATCTTAGGACCCCAGGAAAATTTTCAGAGGCTAGATTAAAGCTATATCGATTATATAGTATTATCCTTTGAAAGTATGTGCAGAATATTTGTATATTGTTACAATAAGTTTTATTTTGCATACTCATATATCCTATTATTTTATTTATATTTTAAGAAAAAAATTTATAACCATGGTGGAGTTTCTTTTATATTTTAGTAAAACTCTTTTTTACCATGGTTAACTCTTTTGAAATAAACTAAATTCATTTATAATATTATTATTATTTTTTTAAAATTATATTAGGTACAAAATATGTCTAAATAATTAATAATAGTTATATTTTAGAAGGATTTTACACCATGTGGTAGAGATGGCCCTTAACCTCACGTTAGCCTGTTTTCTTCTTCCCACTTTTATTTACATTCTACTTGAAGAATGTCTTGTCCTATATGAATTTAGGACCATCCTTCATTCTATTTCTAGACCCTTTCACCTTACTTTGATTTGGGCTTCGAGTGTGAAGGACTTGATTCCTTAGGGAGGAAAAAATTTATCTAGAGGATCCATAAACCTTTTAGATTGAAGTTCTAAGTTCTTCTCCATATAACTAAAAGTACGCAATGAGTTTAGTTCTATTTATTCCCATCTAGAGAGGAACAACCTAACGACGATTCACATCTGTCTATTAGGTAAATTGCAATTAACCTTTTTTAGTTCTCTTGTCTTGCTGATAAACTCACATTAATTCTGTCTCACAGGAGTGTAAAGCTTCCGGTTAAATGTGTCAAATTTAATTGACAATCTCTTTAGCTTTTTCATAAATATACCCAAACCTTATTTTTAATACAATTAATATGGCCTATGTTGTTGGATTTTGTACAAGTTTGTATGTTGAGTCATCACCCCTTGCACTCAATAAGATGATATGGATTATGCCATTTCTTAGGCCATATAGGTCTTAGTACCTCTCCTATGCCGAACAAACTTTTTCATCTTAGTTTTGGCCATGACCATATAGTCAATAGCTCCACAACATCTTGTTACATTATCATTATGAAACCTCTCAACATTAGATATACTATTTGTCTGTATTAAGTTTGTCATTTATATTCTTGGTGGTCTTTCTTGGCTTACTCGTAAGATTATCCCATATTTATGGAGTTTTTATTATTTGAACCAAGAACCAGTATCAATGATATAACATATTTAAGTATACAATGTCATATACTTGTATTATTCCTTACTAGAAAGACAACAACACTAATTGGTCAACAATCAGGAGAATATGTTTGTACCTCCCATCACACATATTCCAGTAATGTCATTACTATTTATCAAAAACTTCATACAAGCACATCAATCAGCAAGCTCATAAATGAATCTTAGTAGACTCATTCTTCATGAGCTCCCATTTAAATAAAGCATATGATGCGCTAAAAAATATCATTATTTTAAGAGCTTTTACTCAAATAGTGCTTAAGATATTCTTAGAGGACTCATTCTCTAAGAGCTTCCAATCAAAAGAAGTATATAATACCCTTAAAAGACTTATTTTCTAATTGCTCCTACTCACAAAGAGTATTTGACCTATACTTCTTTATTACTCCCATTGCATTATAGTTATAATGTCTTTTTATTTGAGAGTTGGACGGCTAAATTGAGTTGTTCTTAAAAACAAATTTCTCTTTATTCTCAAAGTTAATTCTTTGCCAAAACATATATGTAACCAGGATAAGCCTCATTCTTTATAAACCCAATTTGGATAGGTTCTCATAACCATTGTTTGGCATGACTTCAAAAATCATGTGTCCCTTATCGTTTTGATTAGCTTCCAGAGCTTCTCCATTTTCTTGAAGGAAATTTGCAAATATATATATATATATATATTATGCAATTAATCTTCAGTTTCTTCACAAAGAAATTTAAATTATTCCTTTAAGTCTTTTAGGGTTTCAACACTAGTGGATGGATAGAGTTTCATTAATACTTGATGAATCTTTTTGTTTATTCATTTCCTCTACCTTCTTTAGGATCTTTTCCTTCCAGGTTGTCACTCAAGGGTTCTTACCCAAGAGAGCATATTCCTATTCCATGCTGCACTCAAAGTCACGTATGTCTCTAAATGTTTGGATCATTACAATGAGGTTTGAGAACCAATATCTCGTCCATTTTCTAAATCATCACCTGTAAATTCACACTTATGTTTAGGTTATCCAATGGAACAAACAATCAAAAGTATAAATCTTTTGTTTCAGTACATTTAGGACTCATTAAGCTCATATATTCACAAGAGAATTAATGAGCGTTTACAAATATTTTAGGATTTTAAACACATAAAAAATACTAAAAATAGCACTGAGAGCTTAAAAAAGAAAAAAATGATCTTCTTATAATTCAAAATATACACATTATATATACAATTGAAGCTCTTGAATTTAGAAATTTTAAGAGACAAATTGCAACTCATTTGGAGTCCAAACGCACCTTCTCGTGCCCCTAGAAAGAGAGGAAGTGAAAAAATAGAAAAATTCCATAACCCCACTCTCGGCATTGGAGCGTGTACAACACGCGCCACTATGCAGGTATCCTAGGCAACACACGCTATCCTAGTAGTTGCCACCAGCCAAGAGTTGCTTACTGGGTCAGCCACATGGTATTTGTGGACCCCACGTAATCCCACTAGCCACGTGGCGTTTATGTTACAATTTTTTTAAAATTAATTAGATATGGGTTGAATCTATTGATCCGTCCTAATCCAGAGCTGAATATCTTTTTTTTTTGTTCTTGGCCCAGCACACCTTTGGCCCAAACAAAAACATTTCTTTTTTTTAACTGGATCCGGGTTTGATCCATTGATACGACCAGTCCAAAGTCAAGTACCTTTTTTTGTATCTCGTGGCCCAGTACACACTCGGCCCAAACATTTTTTTTATCATCCCAGTTTGACAGCAGCCGACAAAGTCTTTTTAATGGGAGGCCAAAATACTGCATTTTGGCCAAAAATAGATAGCGCTCTGCAACCACAAAATGACGCCATTTTTGGGATAATCAAAATGGTGCATTTTGATCATCCCTAACCTCCAGCCGAGTTGTACCAGACCTGACTAGAATGTGGGTCGAGTCTATCAAACTCAACTCTTCTCTCCTCCATAAAACTGCTAATAATATTCACGTCACAACCCGTGAAACTTTTCCAACAATTAAAACCGCTACAAAAATCCAAGCGGATAAGTCATGGGAGTTTAAAGCGGTTAAAAACCTTATCAAACTTCCCAACAGATAAACTGTCTGGCTTTTGTAGTGGTTATAAACGGCTATAAAATACCTCGAGAAAAATGACCTTTTTTATTCCACTCGGGGTCATTTTTGTAGCAGTTAGAACTGCTGTAAAGGCCTATGAAGATCGATGCTTGGCCACATGTCAGAGACTGTTGGATATTTACATGTGTTTGTCTTAATTAACTACTACAAATGTACAAACTGCTACAAAAGAACGCATTTTAAGCAACCTATAAATACCCCCATGCCTTAATTTTAAAGTTTTGTCGTTTGCCACGTCGTAATTTTAAAGTTTTGCCAAATGGTGATTAGAACTCTTTCTTTAAGCGAATACTAAATTTTAGTTCACTTTAGAGGTACGAATAGAAATTTTATTGATGTAGTTTATTTATTTAAAATTTTGATTTATTTAATTTAGTTATATTTTGTTTATAACTACTTCTTTTATGTTATTTAACTGTTTATTTAGGATACTTTAGATGGTTAGGTTCATTAGAAATACTTTTGTAACTAGGAATATTTTTAATATGTTGGACCTTATTTTTATTTGTTGATAAGGAATATAAATTAGACTACAAGTACCTGTATGACTAGGAATACATGTTAGACTTTATGTTTTTAATATGTTGGACTTAAGAGTGTTGTTAGACTAAGAATATTTTTATCTGTTAATTATGATTATGATTAGGAATATTTTAAAGTTTAATATTTTGATTTTTTAATTATAAATTTTTTTAGTAAATTCAACTTTATTTATATATTGATTATATATTATTGATTAGTAATATGGATTAGAAATCTTTTTATTCAGATTTATTTAATATTGTTTTATATTTTTATTTTAAATATGATGAGTCATTGACATGATAAGGAGCCGATGGATGAGTCTTATAGACCTAGGCTTAGCCAGAGTGCTAGTGCTAGTGATAGGGATTATGAGCTGGATATCAGCATAGATGATTATGAGACCAATCAGCTCAACGAGACAATCATGTTGTATCTGTTAGAGAGGAGTTCTTCAAACTAGAGAATATTCCTGCTAACATGATTCAGGCGAGGGAAAAGGTGGTGGGGTTGCCTAGGAGGGGATGAGAGGGTGGCCAGTGGCCAAGTAGAGTAGTAGCCCCGTCGTGGAAGGTGACAAACAGGACAGTTAGTAAAAGTCATAAGTATTTATTTAATTTTTGTTTTATGATTTATAATTTGAATTTTATATAAGTTTGAATAATATAATTATTTTTAAATTATACTTATTAGACAAGCAGGGAATCAAGTCAACTAGCAGGATGACAGTTATAGACGTCTATATGATGACGAGGGGGAGTGTGATAGTACCAGTCAATCGTATGGACCAGTTAATCCAACAAGGGAGCCAACTGTACAATAAATACATATTGTTGCTTGCAAAGGAGTTGACCTATTTCCCTATCAACAAGACTACCTGGTAAGCGATGGACCCTCCAATCAAGGATTGAATATGGAAATTAATAAAGGTAATTAAATTTAATACCATAGGTTATTTAAATATGAATATTTTATTGAAAATTAGCATTTAATTTATTTTATTGCAAACTAAGTTTGTGGTGAAAGATCTAATGCAAGGGAACACCATGAAGAAGTTGGGGGAAGACTGGAATAATGTGAGGTTGGCCCTGTTTCATCAGGCAAGTGGTGACAGGATGCGAAGTGAGAATAACATAGCGAACGATATGCCCGATGGTGTCCCTGCGCAGGATTGGAAGGAGTTCGTAAGATCGCAGTTTATACTGCAGGCTAGGGGTTCATTATGTCCGTGGCCCAGTCTGCCAGCCCGAGCCTGGAAAAAATTACCCAGCCCGGCCTAAAAAATATTGCCCAAAATATATTTGGGCAGGGTAAAGTTGGGTCAAGTGTCGGGCAGGGCAGGGCATTATGCAAGGTATGTCGCCCTGCCCATTTGGCGGCCCCATATATATATTATTTTTTTATTAGAATTTTATTTTTTCTTAACTTTTTCTATTTGTAACTCTACATTTTTCACTTTAGCTAATAACTCTCTTTACTTATTTTCAAAATTTTGAATATAAATCTTATATTTACGTAGATACCAAAGTTGTTTCCATGCTTTACTTACTAAGCATTAAATTATTAGTGTTGTAATACCTCTACAGATATCCGACCCTGATTCAGAAGTCAAGTTTTTTTTATATATGTAATGTACTTTAAGACTTTAATTACTATCTTTTTGTTACCTTATTCTTAATAAATTATGGATATTATTTAACTCTTGAAAACATAAATATGGTATTATTTTATAAGTTTATGATTGTAGATTTTTTCCACAATATGAGTAAGACATCACAATTTAGGTGTTTGTAAGAGATGAGTGTTCATAATAAGGCGTGGCCAGAGAGGTCAATAGCAAAAAGGTATTCAAGTGACGAGATCATAACTTTTTGTTCAAGGTACTTTGATGACATGGAGATGTCTTTTAATCGCCCTTATTACGTTGACAATGTTCCTCCTTGTCCTGCCATGTCTAGTAATTTGTTCCCTCCTGTTGGAAAACTCGTTGGAGGATCTGAGTTCTTCAAACGCACTCCCACTGAGAAACTTCAAGCACATAGACATGTTCTGATTGAATATTTCCTCCTATAAGTATATATATACACAAATTAAACGCACACTATTTTTTATATTCAATTAATTTATATATAACGCTTATATTATAAATTACACTTCATTGTATAGGAAGTACAGAAGTCATGTCAGGTGCTAGCTATGAGTACATGGGTGAACTTCCATTGAGGCTGATAAAAGAGTCAACCAAGAGTTTCCTAATTGGTTTACACGACGAATACACAATGACAACAGACCTTACACAACCGAATTCAAAACTATTTCACTCAGCCCGTTGGACCATGTGAGAAAGAATTACACATATAATGTTCACGGGTTCAAGTTCTACATGTTTACACATGACCAGGGATTGCTGACACAAAACTCTGAGGTTTGCGGCATATTTGGGACAAGGAATTATGCTAGTAGCAATGACGACAACATACGAGGCATCACTTATTACAAAAAGCTTATTGACGTTGTTGAGTTAAATTATCAGCTTTTCATAGTAACTCTCTTCAAGTGCTCCTGGGCAAACACGACATCTTCATGGGGTATTACTGTTGATGACTTAGGCATCACATCTTTCAACTTTTGCAGGCCCATTCATACAGGTTAATCTGAAGATGATGAGCCCTTTATTCTAGCCTCCAAAGTGTACCAGGTTTATTATGTGGAGAATGAAAAGTATAAAGATTAGAATATGGTGGTTTGCCTCGAGCCACAGGATCTTTTTGACATGGGTGTTGGTGACATTACCGCTTACGACAGCAGCCCTTACAACCAATAAATTTTGAAAAATTCTTCTATCAAGGTGATGGCAATTTCACCATTATTATGTATGTGTCCTCTTAATCCAAATTTAAATTTTAATTCATTGTAATCTGAGTATAAATTAAACTTAACAATATTTTGTTATCAAAAATCTCTTTTCAGACAGAGTGATGATAACAATGAATGACTTTTATTATACTTTGAATGCTTAATGTAGTATTTCTTCTTCTACAAAAATAATTATAAAAAAATAAAATTTTTGTAAGAAAAATAAAGAAATACATATTTGTAGCGGTTGTGTAACCGCTGTAAATTACATAAAACTGCTACAAAATCATACCTAGCATCTATAAATACCTCCCCTCCTCCTATTTTCACTTACTTGGTGTCAATACTCCTATGTCTCTTATGGTTTACTTTTCTCTTCTTCTTTCTTTCTCTTTATTCTTCCTTCATATTGTGATAAGATCATGTTATTTTATAAGCTTATTTTCCTTTCATATTTGTATATTTATTTTTATTAACATGAATATTTATATTTTTAGAAGCTTCCTACATAAATTATTAGATCTATTTAATCATTTCTATGTTATATTTTCTCCACTTTTTTCACTTTCTAACTCTCTTTTACGCCTTCTTTATTTACTTTAATAACTTTCTATCTATCTAATATTAATTTGTACACTTTTTATATCTTAAGTATTTATCATAAAATAAAATATATTAAATTTAATGACATTTTATAGCTAAATAATAAATTTAATTACCACAATAAAATTTTAATCTTACTAATTTGCTACATTATCTATATATCTACATATAGACATACATTATATTAAAAATTCATATATTTAAATATATAATTATAAATACTATTACAGGAATTTTAAAAAAAAATTACAACATTTGTAGCTATTATATAATTGCTACAAACTTTTGTCACAAACGTAAAAATTTTAGTTTGCCACCAAAATATTTTGTTACCTTGTAATTTCTCATCAACCAATTATGAGAATCGCTACAAAAGTTTTCCCCTTACATTTGCATACAAATTTATAGCAGGTTCCTAATCCCTATTAAATTACATAAACTGCTATAAATATTTACAGTGGTTTGACCATTATGCGTCCCGATTAACTAAACCACTACAAATGTGTTTTGTAGCGCTTGAATTTACAACAGCTAACCAAACCATTGCAAATATACTTTCCAACTATTTGAACCGTTACACATGAATAAATTTGACTGCTACAAAACACCTTATGTTTTGGTAGTGATATAATACTCCTCTGATCCTTAATATATAATATATTTAACTAATTAATTTGATTAAATAAGTTAATTAAATTAATTAATATTATATTTTTTAAAATTATTATAATCATTTTTTTTAACTCCTCCCTCTATCTCTTATTTAATTATTGTTGAAAAAATAGATATAATTTAAAAAAATAATAAATATAATAAATATATATTATATTTATTAGGACCAAAGTACTTTCTCATAAATTATTATATATCCTTCAAGTATAGACCCTAAATCGGCACCTACCCTCTATGTTTATTAGGACCGAAGGACATAAGCAGGACTTTTTACGCCAGTTGGCAAGTGCTTTACACAGCACCTTTGATAGGGACTTAATTTAAAATATTGCAGTAAGTATGCTTATATATACAACTAGATAAATTAAGCTAAAATATATACTTAATTTTTTATATTTATATAAATTTTATTTTAATATTTTAAATTTAAAAAATATATTTTTAGTTCTTTATACAATTAAATATTAACAAAATATATTTTTATTATAATCTTTGTAAATTATGTTATTTTTTATATTAAAAATTTAAAATTTAGATATCTTTTATTAGTACTTAATTATTGAATTATTATTTTAAATTTATTGTGTCAATATTTTTTTAGTAAAATTAAAGGTACTAAATTTAAAAAATTTAAAATATTAAAATAAAATTTGATACAAATATAAATTATTTCATACCTTCCTCCCCCCCCCCTCTCTCTCTCTTCCTTCCTCCCCTCCACAATCAACCACTTACAATGATCCAAGTATTTAATATATCTATATATATATATCCATATTAGTGGTTTATAAAAAAAAAAGAACAATATCAGTCTGAAATAGAAAATTTATTAATATGATTTTTCTGGGGATCATATTTTTAACATATCACCCGCAAATTATCAAACTGAAAACAACTTTTTTCCTAGTTAAAAAGCTTCACACACATGATCCCCAGCGTTTGAAGAGCTTCATATAAGAGTGTTCTTAATCTTTTAAATTTTGATCGACGCTCAAAACTTTTACATCATGAGAAGAAACACTCTATCATAAGGATACTATATAAGTTTTCCCCTACTTCTTCTTCACCTTCACTTCTAACACCTGGTGAAGAAAATATTAACATATAAATTCAAAAGAGACAGGTAAATTAAAACTTCAAACCTTGTACTCCTAGCTTCTCTTCAATAATATCATCCAGTCGTTTGATCATGTCAGGTGTGAGAAAGTTCTTGGAATCCCCGACTTCTCCACGTCTAAAAAAACCCTTATTTTTCACCCCAATTGACAAGTTTCCACTTTTATTCACTTCCAAATTGCTCATATTTTCGAAACTACATAGCCTTACTATATCACCAATAACATTGTCATTTTCTTCTTCCTTAGAGAAACCATACCCTATGAACTCAGCTAGATCATTCACAACTCTAACTGGCTCACTCTTCAGATCCTCATACCTCAAAAACATTACCTTCTCTGGTCTTTTCAAACTCTCCTTGTAGTACCCCAATATGTGATACCAAAATGGTCCAAAAGGGTTCACTCCCTGGCAAAACTTCCCAAAGAAATCCTCAAACATGTCGCAATCTTGTGTTTCCTTTCTAAACGGGCTTGTGAAGTGCCAAAACGAGACAAATACATCCTTAGGATTTCTACACAAGTACACTATCTTACACCTCGACGACTTTATGGACTCTGGTAACGGAGAGTACGGTAGATGGGCCGCGAAAAGCCTCGGTGAAGGGAACGATCTCAGATCAGGGTTGTTCTCAACAAAGAGACGGAGCTCCAAGAAGGGAACAAGATCATGAGGGTTGGTAGAGAGAAGAGGGTGAGTAGGAGAGGTTCGGTTCGGGTCTGGACTTGGGTTTGGATAATGGGTTTTCCGATTAAGAATCGCATAAGTGAGGGCTTTGAGCCAGGTGGTGCCAGATTTCGGCATAGTGACGAGGATGATGTCGGAATCATGAGCCTGAAAGTGTTTCTGAAGGTTGAGGACTGCTTGGATTACCCTTTTGTTGTGTCAAAATCCTTCATATTGGTACAGTCGATGCTGGGTCTGAAAATACGGTTCATTTGGTAGGGTCGCAATGAGATCTCGACACTCTTGGGATAGGGCTTCATCGTCATCATCCCAGAACTTGGGCATAACTGGAACATCAGAGACTTCAGATTTTTCTTGTGACATGGTTACATAAGGAGGCAAGTATAGAGAGAAAAATTAGATTGTAGTTATAAGGTAATGAGATGTTCATGGGTTTATATCATGTTTGTGACGAGAGAAGAATCTTTTGCTTGTTAATTAATTAGTGTTACTAAATCAATATGATGCTAATTTATTATTATTGCTTTGCTTATTAGTGTTAGGCCATCATTTAGTAGTTGTCATCTGGTTATACTATTTTCAATTTTAATTATAAAAATTAATTAATTTTTTTAAATAAAAAAATAAATTAGTTAATTATAAATAATATAAGAGTTAATTGAGATAAAATGAAGAGTATATAATATAAATTTATTTTGGGGGATTAAAATTAGTCATAATTTATTTATTTAATTTTTTTAATATATCTAAATAAGTCAATTAATTTTTATAATTAAGATTAAAGAGAATAGTAAACACTTATTTGCTTGGAGATCAATGTTTTTCAATTTTTCTTTAATAAGGGCCAATAAATAAGTATCTTTTCAGTAGTTGTTAGCAAAAGCAAAAGGAGTTTTAGGGAGCTGTGATTATGGAAAAAGATAAATGTCATTTTTTGTGTAATAATGAAATCATGAAAACGCTCTTGTAAATGAAAATCCCCGGTTAAAATTGAAAGAATTCGGGGCGGACTTGGAATCCCTGAATTCCAACACAAAATTAGAGTATCAATCTAAATTCTGACCACGCAACACGACAAATAACACCAAATTGAAAGAGACAAGACTATGAGAGTGTGGAGGGAGAGGAACACGATATTTCTTGAGATGTGATACACATGGGACGGTGCTCATCAAAATAAAACAAAATAAGGGTGTATTTGGATTAACTTTTGGATAATAGATTCTGAGAAGAATAGATTCTGGAGAATAGATTTTAGGAAGAATAAAATTTGGGAATAAAGATGTTTGGATAATTAGTAGTAGAATCACTTTTTATATTGGTAAATTATCAAAAAGGGTATGATATGATTAAAAATAAGAGAGATAAAAGATGATAGAGAAGAAAGAGAAGAGAGAAGAGAGTGTAGAGAGGAAAGAGAGATAAGAGAGATAAGAGAAGAGAGAGGAGAGAGGAGAGAGTGTAAGAAAAAGTAAGGGTAGAATAGTAATTGGATAATCCATAATCTAGGTTTCAAACTAAAAACTATTTTCAGTGGTTTATTCAAAACCTAAGTTTTAAACCGAAGTTTTATCCAAAATAAATTCTCAACAAAAATTACTGTTTGTGTAAAAATTTTCTAAACCAGGATTTTGGCTCAGAATTCATTCTCCACCGCTATCCCAAACACGCACTAAGTACCATAAACTCACGAGATCTAATCGTTTAAATTTAATTTTTTCTTTTCTTTATTTTTTAAATAAATATTTTAATAAGTATACAATTTAAAATGAAGATAATTGTTAACTATCATTTTTAAGAAAAATAATTATTTTTATTGAAAAAATACCCGTAAAAAAATCAAATTTAAATCTTCTAAATCATATCTAAAAATAGATGAGTTTATGATACTCATTAAAATGATGAATACTGTAATTAAGTCACACGCATACTCATACTCGCACATGACTTCTGCATCCGTACTCACAAATGCATAAAAAGTTAAAAACCTCTCGGGGTGGTTATAGGAATATATTAAAATATTTTCTTTTCTTTTAATTAAATAATAATAAAAGAAAAGCATGTAGCCCATATACAGAAATGGACTTGAGTTATAATCTACTATGAGGGAAATGGAGGGGGAGGATAGGGGAAGGGAGAAAAAATTTGAATGAGTTTAATTTTAAAAAAAAAAGCTAAAGAAATAGGGTTAAAATATTTTAATTAATTTTTCTTACTCTTTTATTTTACATCTCCCCTTTATTAAAAATTTATAATCACACATATCTATTTAAATTGAACTAATTAACCTAAAGCGGGAAAAAAAATTCATTTGGATAAGTTTTTAAAAAAGGGTTTATGAAAAAATGGGCTTTTGGACAGTTTATAAAAAAAGATTTTTAGATAAGAGTTTACAGAAAAAAAAGTGGTTCTGGATAAATGAGTGTTTAGATAGTTATTACCAAAAGGGATTTTGTAATTAAAAAATTACTAAAAAATGTATGTATGAGAGATGAGAGAGGAGAAATAGTAAAAAAGATAGAAGAGAGATGAGATAGTGGAAAAGATAGAGAAGAGAGGAGAGATGGTGGAAAAGATAGAGGAGAGATAATGGAAAAGATAGTAAGGGTAAAATTGTAATTGAGTAGTTCATAAGCTCTTTTACTGTTCTAAAAGTTACTTTGACCAGTTTATCTGAAATCATAATTTTAAACCATGGTTTAATCCAAACCAAGATTTGGACAAATATGGCTATTTATTTTAAAATTTCTCCAAATTAAAGTTTAAGACAGAAGCTTTTTTAAAATCATAATTTTATTATTTTCTAAACATGCCCTATAAGTGATGGAGGAGTTGTAATTAAAAAAAAAAAGTCCTCTTGTTAAGTCGAAATAAAATGAACTTTACCTTTTAATTCTGATTTCTCTTAAGAATGGTGTTAACAAGACTTTTCCAAGAATTGACAAGTTTTCCTTATTTACAACTCTTCCATAATTTACAATTCGTTTATGAGACTCACCAAGGATTAGCAAAAAATTTGACAATTACATGTCATTGATAAGGTCCTTATGGATTTGTGTTGTATGTGTGTTTCCATCCCTATTATTTCACCAACCCTCACTTGTCAATTAACTAATTAAATTGAACTTGTCAACAAGATTTAATATGGAAAATGCGAGTGTTGATAACAAATTGACATGTAAAACCTATTTAAACGACCAATTCGTGATTAAAGTTTTAACAACTCTAGTGGTGGAAATTTTTTTAATTAGGGAAGAAAAATTTTGTAATTGGTCGTGAAACATAATATTAAATAAGTCTCTTATTCCTGTGGTGAAATTTTAAAATGTTTATTTCAGTTTAATTTATAAATATATCCATTTTACTTAATTTCTCCCAATATTGAGCTTATAATTGTATAAGTGAATGGGATATGTATCAACCAGAGATTGATTTTTCAATATTTGAATACATTTATTTTTTTAATCATAAAATAAAATTCTAAATTGCCCTAAAAATTTTCAAGGTTGCAACATATTCTTATAGTTCTAAATATAAAAGTTGGTTAATTCTTTTTGAGAGATTAAAGTATTTAAATAAATCAATTAATTATTATCAAATATAACATATCAATATAAATTTATATTATATACTTTTTAATTTATCTAAATTAGTTCACTAAATTTAATTTATCTAAATTAGTCTACAAACTCTTATATTATGTATAATTAACTAATTTATTTTAATTAATTAATTTATAAAAAAATTAATTAATTTTTATATTTAAAATTGAAAAAATATATATATTTACTTATATAATTTGAAGTGACCCTTTAAAAATTAACACGTTCTCCAATTGATAAGTACAGCATGGTAGAGTATTTGACTGAAGATCAAGAGGTCCCTAGTGGAACCCCCAGTTGGGCCCTTTTCTACAAAAACGAAACCACAACAGAAAATTTTGTGTTAAGAATTAAATTTAGATATAATTAAGATAAAATTTCAGTGAATCAATCTGGTGGACAAAAAAAAATCTCAATAGAAAAAACGTATTTACTCATATACACGCAGCGGCATGCGCGTGTCTTGCAATTTACTATTTGGGAGAATGCCATCGAGGACCATACGTAGGATAATGACATTGGCCAGTTTAGTTTAAAAGAAAATCATACTTTTATAAGTTTTTTTTGGTAAAATTTTAGTTTAAAAAAATTTTAAAATAAACAACCATATTTATTTATAAGTACTTTAGGTAAAACTATAGTTTAAAATTATAATTTTAAATAAGCTACTGAAACTAGTTTTTGGAACAGTAAAATAACTTATGAACTATCCAATTACTATATTACCCGTACTTTTTCTTATACCATCTCTCTTATCTACCATCTCTTCTCTCTTTTATCTACCATCTCTCCTCTCTCTTCTCTCCCCTCTCTTTTATTTACCCTTTTTTCTCTCTCATACTTTTAATCAAATCATACCCTTTTTAATAATTTATCAATATAAAAAGTCATTCTAAAAATAATTATCCAAACACTTATTTATTCAGAACACTTTTTTTTCATAAGTTCTTTTCTAAAAGCCTTTTTCCATAAGCTGTCTAAAAATATGTTTTTTTCTTAAACCCGTTTTTAAAATTTTATCCAAACACACACATTATTTGGAAGGATGCCATTGAGGACCATAAGTAGGATAATGACATTATGGGCCTATTTAAATACATTTTTAAAAAAATTATAAAAAAATAATTTTTTGATAATATTTGAAAATAATTTCTAGAAAAAAGTTTATAAAAAAAGAGTTCTGAGTAAATGAGTGTTTGGGTAGTTATTATTAGAAAAATTTTTGTAATTGATAAATTATTAGAAAATATATTATATAAAATAATAATTAAATAATTACTATTCATCATCTCCTCATCAATTCACATTTTGTCGCGAGTATGTAGAAACCGATGAGTGAGCCACAGTAGAGGTGGGAGTACAGGCTGACTCGCTAAAAATGAACTAACCCGCAGGCTAGCAGGGCGGCCTAATGCCAGCCTAAGTTCGCCCCGTTTTGGGGGCGAGCTAGCTCGCGGCCCGCTTTTTTTTTTTATTTTGAATATTTTTAAAAAATTATTTTTAAATTTTTAAAATACTAATAAAATCTTTCTAATATTATGTTAGCATAATCAAAAAATTGTTAATATTATACTTTTAAAAATTCATATTTTTTATAAAAATCTCAAATTTTATAACTATAAATCTAAATAAATATTAATAAAATATTAATCAATTATTATATGTCAACACATATCAACAAATAGGTAACCATCTTTATTAGTATTCGATAATAGAAGTATTCAAAGTAATATTTAAATAAAATAAATAATAATATTAATAATTTAATTTAAAAAAAAAGTGCTGACGGGTTAGGAGGGGGTGGGCTGTGCAGCCTTTTCTTAGTCTGTTTTACTAGCTCTAAGCCACAGAGAAGAAAGAGCACAACGACAATGACAATGACAACGACTCTCGACCTAGTGCACCTCTATGACCCACGTCCTCTTCATATATCTCTAATGATAGACTCTGCGACCCACCACTGCAGATCACCTTCAAAAGACTCAGCGACGTAAACCACATCCATGGGACCTATAGACGATGACGAAAAAGAACCAACGATGACAGCAAGTTTTAGACAGTGATACCCACATGTATTAGCAAAGGAGGAGTGTGAAGGAAAGGACGAGGTACAGAGAGAGGAGAGAGTGTTAATAAAAGTAAAATAGTAATTGAGTAGTGTATAAATTTTTTTACTATTTTAGAAGTTATTTTCAGTAGCTTATTCAAAACCATAATTTTAAATTATAATTTAGTCTAAATTTTTTTTAAAATAAATATAATTATTTATTTTAAAAAAATAAACTAAAGTTTGAGCTAATTTTTTTTTTAAATTTTAAGTTCTAAAACTATCACTGGGGTTTAATAATCCTGAAATTTTTCTACAGTTAGCTGGGTAACGAAGGAAAATTATGTTGCCAGGTTAAATTTCGAAAATACTGTTTATATATATTAAATTGAGAGCCGGCCGGATTTAAGTTGAAAATCATTTTGAAGCTGGATAATGGTCCCCATAATTTTTTTTCAATGGAATGGTCCCAATATTTCTTTTTTTCAATGGAAGGGTCCCAGTCATAATGAAATGAGAGCTCTCTCTGTTCTTGCTCCTTGAACCTTAGGGAAGGCCATGTGAGGTGCTCCCCACGATATAGATGGGTTAAAATATAATATACTATTAAAAAAAATTATATAAAATTGTTTACATTTATTTTATTAAAATTTTCAATCTTATTTTTATCACGTGTACTATTATTTTAATATTTTTATTTAATTTAAATTTATATAAAAAATATATATAATAAATAGTGATTAAAAAATTTAATTAATAAATATAAGAACTTGATGTAAATAAAGTTCTATGATGTATTTATTTTAATATTTAATATAAGAGTCAGTTAAATAATTAAATTTAATTATAAATATAATATATAAATTTATTTTGATTTCTAAATTTATAATTTTTTTATAATATTTTTATTAATTATATATATAAAAGAATTTTTATTTAAAAGTAGTGACGAGAATATTTAAAAAATTAAATTATATTTATTATAAATAATAAATATAATTATTTTTTTAATTTATTTAAATTAATTATTTAATTTTTATATTAAATATTAAAATAATAATAATAAATCCAATAGAGTAATCTCAGGGAATCCTATACAATTATTCAATTGATTACGTCACTGACCAAAGTCCCCAAGATTTTTTCAATATCTGGTAATCTTATCGGATGTGTCGTTTTCCAAAGCTGGACGATGGTCCCCATTTTTTTTTTAATTGAATGGTCCCAATCATAATGAAATGATCTGAGCTCTCTCTGTTCTTGCTCCTTAAACCTTGGGGAAGGCCATGTGATGTGATCCCCACGATATAGATAGGTTAAAATATAATATATTATTAAAAAAAATTATATTAAATTATTTACATTTATTTTATTAAAATTTTTAATCTCATTTTTACAGTATGTTCAATTATTTTAATTTTTTTGTTTAATTTAAATTTATATAAAAAAATAATACGCCATAAATTATGATTAAAAAATTTGATTAATAGATATAAGAACTTGATTTAAATAAAAATCTATAATATTTTTATATTTTTTTAAGCTTTAATATATGAGTCACTTAAATTATATAATTTTTTTTAAATAACAATCAATCGGAGATTGTTGATAACTTCATATCAAATAGAACACAACTCTCCAAACATAGTTTTTGTTAGTGAGGCTAGAAATATCGCATGTGAACCACAGAAAGTGAATGGTAAATATTTCTCAATTAAGTCTATATTAAACACAATTTTTTTATTTCAATAAATAAATATAATGCCTGATTTAAAATTCACTTGATCTTGAAATGGACTTAAAAAAGTAAAATTTTAATAATAATAACAACAATAAATGTCAAAAATATATATACGAGTGGGACCTGCAGAGTCCACAATCGTTACTTATTGTTGAACCAAGAAAGTGAGGAATTGCTGGATTAGAATTGCAAACCCTAATTCAAAGGAATCTGATTAGTTGTCGTTATAATGAGGAGGTTAAGGTTTACGAGCCATGTTTGCTTTTTGTGTATGACTTTCACATGCAAAGGAAGCCCAGCAGTATTATGATTATATTTGTTGTGTTCTCTTTCTGAAGCATTCATGTGATCAATCTCTCTGATGAAAAATTGCCCTGTTCGTGCAATTAAAAATTATCCTCTTCTCATGATGACCATTTCTTGGCCACCTAATGATGACTTTTTTATTCTCACATGTTACACGATATTGTATTTCCATTTTTTTTAATAGTTTCTATTTTTATGTTTAATTATTATATTGGTTATGGGTACGTCGTGCTGCTATGTTTTTTTAAATGTAGAAGAAAAGCTAATTTGACGGCGTGAAAAAATATGCTAAAATATTAGTTTGAGATTTTATTTAAGAAATTACTTCCAAAGTTTTTTTAAATAATTAGGCTTCCAACTTTTTAAAAATATACATTTTTTAATTAAATAGAAGCAAATGGCTTACTTTTTTTAAGGAAGTTTTAGTTCTCCTAAACCGATCACTAATTCACCGTTAGATACGATCTTATACTGGGAAGGTAGGGAAATAGGGTTCGAAATCAATAAATTTGTGCTCAATATAACTGTAAAACCAAACACAAAGGGGAGCGATAAGAAGAATAGGATGGGTAGGAGAAGGATGACAATGCCCGGTAGTGTCAAGAAATCCTCTTTCTTGTGCCCTTTCGATTCTGGGACCTCTTGAGTTGAATCCATGATTCTAAGAAAGTTAAAAACTTATTGACTAGCTGGCTATCGGAACCATTTATCTTGTTATCAGAAGTTTTTGCGCACAAAGATTAGAGCAATTGATCTATACGGCTATCTGCAACGCATATTTACTATTTTGAAGAAATCAATTCCCCACTGATCATTATTTTAAGGGGTAATTTAGCCTTTTTACTCAAATTTATAAAAGACAGATTGCGTCTGTCATTTTAGATATTCATATGCTTAAATTATCACTTTTAAATTCACTTAGTCTTTCTTTATCTTTTTTTTTTCAAATTGTAAAATTATTAAATTTTAATAGAGTTAACGAGATTTAATTTTTTTTATTTTAATTAAATATATTATAAGTGACTTATAAATGGGGTTAGAAGAATATTAATTAGTTAATATTTTTTCTATTTTTTAATATAAGAGTTAATTAACTTTTTAAAATAGATTAAATAAGTCAATTAAATCAATTAATTATGACTAAATGTAAATTCTTAAAACGAATTTATATTAGATAATATTTAATATATTAAAATTAGTCAATTAATTTTTATATTAATTATAATTTATTTATTTAATTTTTTTAAATTATCTAAAAAAATTATTAGCTTGTAATGGAAATACTACTCACAAAGCTATTTGAGAAAAAAATAAGAACAATGAGTAGGTGATTATATATATAAATAACGACCTGGTTGGGGTAGGTGCCTAAGAGGGCAGGACGAAACCAAGCGCGTCAGCAAAATTCGTGGACTCGTAGGGATAGTTTGTTGATCATGTGGGATTTTGGATGGTTTGGTCAAACGGTGAACCAATTGCATCAAGGTATATTTCAACGAGCCCATGATGAAATTCATAGCTATATTATCAAAACTTTCAATTCGGCACCTTCGGGCAATAATCTTGACAGAACATAATAACGCGTCATATGATCTATATAACCGACCTCATTTAATAAGAAAAATTTTTATTATTTGTTATTAACTTTTTCTGAAGTCAAAGAATTCATTGGAGACGAATTCTATCCCATCACATCTCCATTTTGCTAAAATCATTTGGAAAATCATCTGACTCGCACGTGCTTAAAGAAAAACTTAAATTAGCAATGGAATCAGATTAGTAAGAACAAAATTAGTAATTACACATCAAACAGTGTTAGGTGACAAATTTCGTAAATACATAGAGGGGCATGATTAATGCTTCTCCTTTCATTCACAATATAAATTATTTTTAATTTTTTTTATCCATATAACATACGTTACTTAAAAATAATTTATATTTATATGGTCATTTTATCTTTATAATTAATATCTAAAAATGACTCATTATATTTTTCTCTCTCTCTCAAAACCTCATTTAATATAGGTAAAATTATTTTTTTAATTTTGAGATATATTTAATGAGTGAATTATCTTTTTTTTATTTTGGTTAATTAGTTAAAGTGAAAGAATAATACATAATGACACACGTTCTCTTAAAAAAAAATCTGCATATGCTTACAAACAAACTTAAACTAACAATGGAATCAGATTGGTAGGACCAAAATTAGTGATTGGAACAAAAGGTACTAGATAATATTACCTTCAATTTGAAATATAAACGTTAAATAATTAAATTATGCAATTTAAAAAATTTAGTTAAAAATAATAAATATATAAAAATATAATTTATTTTGTAAAATACTTTTATTTATAGAGAGAGTGAATAGAAAAAATATGAGAAAGAATTAGTAAAACATATAATTAATTAAAAAAATAAAAAAATATACTAAATTATAAGATAAATCTAAATTAAAATTTATAAATAAATAAAAACTATAGCCAGTCACAAATTTAAAACTTATACTCGGAATTCGAGATAGTACTAGTTTGTATTAGGGGGCTAGTTTTGCGAGAACCGGCTTCTCTCGTTTTTTTACTTGAAGCACGCGGCCCTCCTCTATCTCGAAACTACACCATTTTTGGGGGTAAAAAAGGGACCTTGGACCCCTTTTTTTCCCTTCATATATATATATAAAATAATATTTAACACTCTCAAATATTTTTCAATAATATTTAATATTCTATAATAATTTTAATATACTTAATATTTTTAAATATTTTTTAATAATACTTAGTATCTAGCATTCATCTTCTGAAATAATTTTTTAATAACATCTAATATTTTAAACTAATTTTTAATACCTTTAGTAGTTTTAAATATTTTTTTTAGTTAAACTCAGTATTTTAAACAATTTTTTGTATAATTTTATCTTTAAAATAGGATATTGAATGTAACTAAACAAATATATTAAAACGCTGAATCCACTGAAAAAATCAATATATCTTGCTTGCAAAATTTGTATGAAAGCCGGGTTTTTTTTTACCCAAATTTGACCCGCGTCGCGCACTTAGTTATAGTGGGTGAATCTTCCAATGAAAATTTTTTGTATACGTCAAGACTCGAACTCGAGACCTCGCTTAAATGATATCGAGTCGCTTAGCACCAAAATTGATCTTGAGTTGGAAATCATTTTGAAGCTTGATGATGATCGCAATCAATTTTTTTTTTTTACCGTATGGTCCCATTGATATTAATTAAATGAACTGAGTTATCTCCGTTCTAGCTTCTTGGATTTTGAGTATGGACATGTGATCACAAGATTCTTTATCCAATGTTCTACAGGTTAAAATATAACATAGTACCGTTTTTAATAAAGTTAATTATATTAGAGTAAGATATTTTTTTTGAACGGATATTAGAGTAAGATATTTGAATATTTAATATAATAATAATAATAATAATCAATTGATTACTCCACTAACAAAAGCCACCATGATCTTATCAATATCTGCTGGAAATCTTATCCGATGGGTCGTTGTCCCTGGTTGCAACGTGATCACATGTGCATGCCCAGGAATGTTTAATTAATATGACATGTGCATGAATATGATATTCGCATATTTTTTTTATACGATTAACTGGTATAACATTTTTTTTTATAAAATATTTAAACAATGTATTAATCTATAAGGTTTATGATTTTTTAGGACTCAAACTTGAAACTTAGACAATCTAATAAAATTTTATACTATTAGACTAATTTTGTGTTAATTTAAATTTGTATATTTAATATAATAAAAATAATTGAGAATTATAAAAAAAAAACAATATCGTTACTGGAATGATACTACCACTTTATGTGAAACCTCGTCCATAAAAACCTTCAATTCGTCTTTGGTTTTAAGCGCTCTCCCTCTCTCTCTCTCTCTCTCTCTCTCTATCTATCTATCTATCTATCTATCTATCTATCTATCCATCCATCTATCTATCTATCCATCTATCTATATATACACTTTCTAAACTATAGACACACACACACAAATATCTGATATAACCATGGCGGCAGAAAACTCTGAAACTACCGATGTCCCCAAGTACCTCCAGAAAGTGGAATTAACCCCAGAAAACAAGGATCTAATTGCCACCTTACCTTGCGATACGTTTTGGCAACCTCTTTTAACTCATCAATACAATGGTTTCTGGCACACTACGAAACAAGTACAAGGAATCCTCAATAGCCAGAAACACTTCAAAGCTCATGACTCTGATATCCTTCTTGCCACTTTACCAAAATGTGGTACCACTTGGCTCAAAGCCCTCGCCTTCGCGATTCTCAATCGTAGAATCCATTATCCAAATCCAGATCTTGATAAGAACCAGTCTCATCCTCACCCTCTCCTCACTACTAATCCTCATGATCTTGTACCATTTTTAGAAATCAACCTCTACATCCATAAAGAAATCCCTGATCTGAGCTCGTTCTCATCACCAAGGCTCCTTGCAAGCCATATGCCATATGTTTCATTTCCAGAATCTGTGAAGCTGTCAAAGTGTAAGATTGTGTACTTATGTAGAAACCCTAAGGATATGTTCGCATCCCTGTGGCACTTCAGCAAAAAGTTAGTACCACAAGCCCAAAAGCCCACCAGATCGATTGAGGATATATTTGAGAGGTTTTGTGAAGGAAGGATTCCTTGTGGCCCATTTTGGGATCACGTTTTGGGATACTACCAGGAGAGTTTGGAAAGGCCGAATAAGGTAATGTTTTTGACCTATGAGGAGTTGAAGGGCGAGCCTGTAAGAGTTTTGAAGGACCTTGCTGAATTTTTAGGGCATGGATTTTCTAAGGAGGAAGAGAATGGTGATGTTGTTAATGATATATTGAAGCTCTGTAGTTTTGAGAATTTGAGCAACTTGGAAGTGAATAAGACTGGAAAATTATTGACTGGAGAGGAGAATAATATTTACTTTAGACGTGGAGGTGTTGGAGATGGTGAGAATATTCTGACTTCTGGTATGATTGAAAAGCTTGACGTTATTACTCAAGAGAAACTGGGTAAACATGGTGTGAACTTTCAGATGCACAAATCATCTTGATTGAAAAACTTGGTCGACAAAAAATAATGAGGTACGGTGGGTAAAATTTCAATTTCAAAGGGCACTTTCGACCACTTCTTTAATATTTGTTTACTATGGGGATAATATATTTTTTTTAGTATTTTATCTATAAAAGTTACCTTTTATTTTAATCTACTTCCATTTTATTTCATTCTGCCTATTTAAGTATTTAAGTATCTTTACTTCTGCAACTTTTGATAACTAGTATTTAAAATATTTTAATCAGATTAATAATTAAAACACTTAGGCTAGCAAAGTTGTATTGCTTTTCTTTCCACTAGTGAGTCTCTCTTTTGATCCATTTAATTTCTTCATAATGCAGGTGTCTATGGAGTACTTGAATCTCTTATCAGTTATCACTGTGTGCGTTATGCAATATATGTTAGTTGTCTGCAGCGTCATGTGTGTATATTGTTGTGAACCTCAAGGTCTTAGCTGACTTCACATTTTAAACTCATATATCTTCGTGTTTGAAGATTAAGTGTTGTGAAGTTCTAAGTGTGAGAATAATCTTGTGAAGCTTTTCTTCAAATGTTGAGATAGATGCTCTGTATTACTTTGCAAAGTTATTACAATGGATACTACTCCGATCCCTTTGTCTTTGTTATAACCTATTAATCAAGATTAAAGAATATTTAAATGTAGAAAACACTTTTATAAAAATTACCTTTAATTAAATTAATAATATTTAAATTTGACTTAGTCATGTAGTTATATAAAAAAATATTTAAGAATATGACTAAACTTATTTAATTAATGATTTAGAATTTTAAAATTTTTCAATATTACTCGTAGGTGTAATTAATGAAGAATTAGTACTTTAGGGATTTATTAATTAGTTGATACCTATCAACACAAAGCTATTCCGGAAATAAAATAAGAAGCATGGAGTAGGTGCTTATATATATATATATAAAATGATAACGATCCGGGGAGATTATTTGGAATCAAGTACAATGCATGTGGGGAAGGCAGATATATGCATGATTAAAATAAACTAATGTTGGAGTAACATGTTTCTAAGCCTAAATCGCATATATTTATTTGATCCTATTTATAAATAAGAATAAATTTTTTTTAGTAATGGTGATAAGTTACATACTTAAATTTGTCATTCATTTATTATATTAATGTGTAGATTGTTATATTCTTAAAAAATGTACATATTGAAGAAGAATAAAGTTTAATGATTATTAGATTTTAACACATGATTAATCAAATTTAAGATTTTTTTAATTTTAATAAAATATATTAAAAGGTATTTATAAATAGGATGATGGGAGTAAATAATTTTGTTTATGTTTCTTGAGAACTAAACCAGATGATGAAAGCAGCAATTGGGGCCTACATCTACATTAATTTCTTGAACAAAGTGCTTCTGACAATTGTCTTCTTGAATCTCAATCTTAGCTGCGATATTGCTTTTTTATATTAAGGTGGTTTAATTTCTTATTAGTTTATTCCCTACTTGGCTTTCTTTTTGTTTTTTTTATAAAAATTTTAAAAAAAATTAGACTCATCCACTATCTAAAAGTAGAGCGAAATTTTTTTCCTCCTATACGATATCAATATCGAGAAGAGCGAGCTATCTATTACCCTTAAGCGTAAACTTAGACACTTAAGAATTACGATACTTCCTTAAATACTGCGAGTGAAATCACAATAAAATGATACTCTCTAAAATTCGAACACGTTCTAAATAGTTATATATCTCACATCTTCGTCAGTTAAATCTACAGACGATAGGTTACTTGGCCTTTATTTTTTTAATGCCTCTTCCTCTTCCTCCTCGAGCTTCAAATTAACAACCCTAAAATTTACCTCACAAAATTTTCAATTCATTTTTATAATATTCTGATTGATTTAATTGATTTTTTGATTTGATATTTATATTTTAAATTAATTATTATAAGTTCAAATATTGTTTATTTTGGTCATCACTCATCAGATTCTAAAAATAAGCAAAATTCGTTGAATCGTGTTAAAACTAATTGAGATGCATAATATTGAAGGACGGCATGTTTGTGGTTTTTCTGTTTCTTTTTTTAAAGACATTTAATAGGGACTAATTATAGGAAGGTTCAGCATTGGAAATATCTTCAACTTTTATTTTACATTCAAATATCTTTCTACAATATCTAAAAGCAATCACTTTTTCGTGGCGTGATAGAAAGAATATCGATAGATTTTTGTAAGAGAAAAGGACAATGAAGTAACATTAAATCACATATTATGCGTATATAAAAAATATTTTATTTAAAGAGAGTCAAAATTTATTTTAATAATTTATACATTTTGAGAGGACTAATTTTTAATTATCGACTAAATGATACCGCCTCAACTCTATCAAAATATCTTTCACATACATTTAAAAGTTTCTTCTTTCATTAAAACTTTAAAAGTAAACTATCAAAGTCATGCGTTTTAAAAAAAAACACATAAAGTTATATGGTAAGAGTATATTCTTATCAATAAGTAGCTATTTATAGTATATAATTAAATAATTAAAATATAAAAAATAACACTTTTAATTTAAATATATTTTAATTTCAAATAATTAGAATTAAATCCATTAGCATTCATAATTTATTATACTCAATAAAAACAATCTATATAAAATTTATTTATGAAGTCATTAAATATAATTAAATAAAAAATTAATATAAAATTTTGAGTTCATAAATATATAAAATATTTTTATAATAGTTACCCTCAATTAAAATAACAATGTTTAAATTTAACTTAGTCACGTAGCTATATGAAAAAATAATGAGGTATGGTGGGTAAAATTTCAATTTCAATGGGCACTTTCGATCGCTTCTTTAATATTTGTTTAGTATGGGGATATTATATTTTTTTTAGTATTTTATCTATAAAAGTTACCTTTTATTTTAATCTTCTATTTTATTTCATTCTGCTTATTTAAGTATTTAAGTATCTTTACTTCTGTAACTTTTTATAACTAGTATTTAAAGGGGGTGATTGGATGAGATCTAAACCATGATTTTATAAATCATTTTGTTTAAAACTTTAATTTAGAGAAATTTTAAAACAAACAGCCATATTTATTCATAAGTATTTTTAGGCAAAATCATGATTTTGAATAATCTATTAAAACCAGCTTTTTGAACAGTAAAAGAGTTTATAGACTATCCAATTAATCTCATCTCTCCTGCTTTTTCTTACACCCTCTCTCCTCTCTCCTACTTTTTCTTACACCTTCTCTCCTCTCTCTTACTTTTTCTTACACCCTTCCTCTTTTCTCCTCTCTCCTATCTCTCCTCTTTTCTCTACCTCTCTCCTCTCTCTTACTTTTAATCAAAGCATACACTTTTTAGTAATTTACCAATATAAAAAGTTATTCTAAAAATAACTATCTAAACACTTATTTATTCATAACCACTTTTTTTATAAGCTCTTATCTAGATACCATTTTCCATAAACTATCTATAAGCCCCTTTTTTATAAGCATTTTTTTAAAATCCTATCTAAATAGGCCTAAAATATTTTAATCAGATTAATAATTAAAACACATATGTAGCAAAGTTGTATTGCTTTTCTTTTCACTAGTGGGTCTCTCTTTAAGTATTGTATGTCTCACTCTTTTATTTGTTGAACTCACATACGATGATTCTATTAGATCAATTCTAGGTTGATAATTCTCTATCTACTTTCTTCCGGCTGGTGCCACGCCCCATATAACCCTCCCTTAGTTCCGGGGACTTGGGCGGCCTCTTTAGCTTCTTGGCCCATTCCATTCCCAGGCCCTATTTTCTCTTGACAATCTGATCGATCAGCACGTGTGCTTTTCTCCATAACTTGTCTGCACGATAAAGTCCGGGAACAGACGGTGCCAGAAGGAATGAAGAGGAAGTCATCAACTTTGGAAGTATGAAGATTTAGACTATGGTTCATATATCAAAAATAAAAAAGTGGCTTGATTTCATTGCACCGTTTATGCATGTATGTATACGTGTTCGCACTCCTGAAACACCTCGGAATAATAATAGCACTCAGTCCCATCCTTCATATAATAATTAGATAATAACTTAGGGATGTTTAAAATATTAGATAAATTAATTATTTATAATAAATATATGTCAGTTTCTTTACAATACTTATTCTAATCATATACATTCTAACTACCTTTTGATAGAACTATCTTACTATGTATAATTAATAGGGATATTTAAAAAAATAATTATAAATTTAAAAGATAAAATAAATTGTGATATTATACTTAGAATCAAAATAAACTTCTTATTTAGATTGTATATTTAATATTGGAGATAGTAATAACACTTGGTTCTATAAGAGAAAACTACTTACGCAAAGAAGGTAGTTAAAATTAGTTTATGTCTGAAAATTGATTTCATTTTCTCACTTGTGCCCTTAACTAATACACGTGATTTCTATCTTTCCAACTTTATTTATTAGGTGGGGCATGTCTTTCTTAAGGGGGAAAATCAATCGCAACATAAAATTTTGTAAAATGCTTTGTATAGAGGACACTACAAACCAATATTATAATCTAGTGATATATAAGCTCTCTATAGATAAAATATCGGAAGTTTAATCGTACTTATAACTTTATTATGTAAATAGTGCACGCGCCTTTAAGTCCTAAAGGGAGATAGATGGAGTATTTAAAATTAATTTATCCAGTCAGTTCCGTCTATAAACTTTTATCTTGCTGACCCTGCCTTTATGCCACTTTTGTCCTTATTAAATGATTATATTTAAATCAAAATTCTATATTTAATTTATATATCTTCTTTCAGAATATCTAATATCGTGGTGTCATTTCATAAAGACTCGGTAGATATGGCCTGTATTGGGTCTGACTTCCACCTCTTCATTACCTTTGTCGTTGCCATTGTAGATGGAAGAACATCAATGCTTTTGATATTTCCTTTAATTTGATGGCAAACATTATATATACCTTCAATTCATCATTGTTTTAAGTGTTCTCTCTATATACTTTCCCAACTACATCCACACACACACATAACATAACCATGGCTTCAGAAGAATCTGAAGCCTCCGATGTTCCCAAGTACCTACAGAAAGTGGAATTAACCCCAGAAAACAAGGACCTCATTGCCACCTTGCCAAGTGATACGTTTTGGCAACCGATTACCATCTATCAATATAACGGTTTCTGGCATAGCACAAAAAAATTGCAAGGAATCCTCAATAGCCAGAAACACTTCAAAGCTCATGACTCTGATGTCCTTCTTGTCACCTTACCAAAATGCGGCAACACTTGGCTCAAAGCCATAGCCTTCGCTATTCTCAATCGGAAAATCCATTGTCCAAATCCAGATCTTGATAAGAACCAATCTCATCCTCACCCTCTTCTCACTACTAATCCTCATGATCTTGTTCCCTTTTTAGACATCAACCTCTATATCCATAAGAACATCCCTGATCTAAGCTCATTCTCGTCACCAAGGCTCTTTGCAAGCCATATGCCATACGTTTCATTGCCAGAATCTGTGAAGCTATCAAAGTGTAAGATTGTGTACTTGTGTAGGAACCCTAAGGATATGTTCACATCGTTGTGGCATTTTGTGAAAAAGTTAATACCACAAGCCCAAGAGCTCAGGTCGATTGAGAGTACATTTGAGAGGTTTTGTGAAGGAAGGATTGGTTGTGGCCCATTTTGGGATCACATTTTAGGATACTACAAGCAAAGTTTGGAGAGGCCTACTAAGGTCATGTTTTTGACATATGAGGAGCTGAAGAGTGAGCCAATAAGGGTTTTGAAGGACCTAGCTAAGTTTATGGGGCATGGTTTTACCATGGAAGAAGAGAATAGTAATGTTGTTAATGATATATTGAAGCTTTGTAGTTTTGAGAATTTGTCCAACTTGGAAGTAAACAAGACTGGAAAATTGTTGACTGGGGAAGAGAATAACATTTACTTTAGACGTGGAGATGTTGGAGATGCGGAGAATTTTCTCTCCTCTGAAATGATCCAAAAGCTTAATCTTATTACTCAAGAGAAGTTAGAGAAACATGGTGTGAACTTTCATACTCACAAATCTCCATTGGATAATCCGGTGGATCAGAAATGAAGAGGTTTGGGTAAAGCTTTAATTTATAAAGTCAGTTTCTATCACTTTTTTATATTTCTTAAAGTAAGGGGATCAGTGACTTTTTTTAAAATTTTTCATATATAAAAGTCATTTTTAATTTTATTATATTTTCTAGTTTATATTATTCTAACTACTAAACTGTTTAAGTATCTTTTCTAAATTTTATAACTAATATTTAGACTATGTTAATCAGATCAATATTAAAAAACACGCAAGAAAGCTTGTATAGCTTTTCTTTTATCTAGAGTTTCTCTTTCGACATAATTATTATTATTATTTTCATAATATAATACAGGTGTAGACTTGAATTTCTTATCGATTATCCCTGTGATAAACGACAATTGTGTGCAGGGTTGCATATGTATGTTTGTGAACTTTAAACTCCATGGAGGAGTCTTCACCAGGTGTTAAGCTGTGAACATGAAGAAGAAGCATCATCGCCAAACAATTTTATTCACTTACGCTTCGAGTGATAATTTATTTTTCTTTGATTTGTGATCATATGTAAGAGCTGTGCAAGTTTTAATTGTGAAGTTCTAAGTGTGAGAATCCTCTTGTGAAGCTTTTCTTCAAATGTTGAGATAGATGTCTCTGTATTGCAAAATTATTATAATGGAAAATTACTCTCTTTGATCCTTACAAGAACCTATTAGTAATCTCACAGGGATTAACAAATACAACTATATTTAGTTAATGGTTTGGAATGTTTCAAAATTTTCCGATACTCCTGTAATCCTGAATATAAGATTTTTATATAAATTAAAGAAATTAATTAAGTTAGGTATATATGTCTTTATATTTTAAATGCATTTAGATTCTTTGAAACATCTGGTCCACTAATTAGAAAGAGTAGGATTGAGTAAAAAGTTATCTATGTATTTACTATTTGATTGAATATAAATATTTCATATTTCTAAATCAAATTAGAAAATAAAAAAGTGCATGCAAAGTATCTTAATTATACTTCCTTTCCCCAGGAGTCTCTTTTAAAATCTCCGTATTATGGTATAGTGTTTCTCATGATCTAAACGTTTCGACTGTCGATCAAAATTGGAAAGATTGAGAATACTCTTATTTATGAAGCTCTTCAAACGTTGGCGATGTGTGTGAAGCTTTTTAACTGGGAAAAAAAATATTTTTTTAGAGTATATACTTCAAGCATATATAATTGTTTATGAGAGGCTCTATATTTAAAATTATATATATAATTCTTTTAAAAATGACCAAATAATCAATAAAAGAAATACGCACACACTACTATTAAACATCTTCCGTCCTCTCTCTCACGCCATCTTTCTTTTCATTCTCACTTTCTGTTTTACTTCCTCTCTCACCCTCACGTCGCATTCTTGGCTTCTTGCTTTTGCATATTGCGTGTTCCACTTCTCCTTAATTAAGGACCACAAATTTTGTTTTCATCAATCTCGGACGACAAATTTTATGCCATGTTTTTCTAATTTTTCTTGAGTAATAGCATGCATTCTTTGGATCATTTATTTATTACGTGGGGCGAGTCTTTTTCTTCATTGTTTAGAGGTATTTTAAGAAAAATAATCAATCGCATATATAATTTTGGCAAATGCCTATAAAGAGACACTGCAACTTTCAAAACTTTCTCTTTATAATTAGAGACGGATAGAATATTTAAAACGGAATCCCGAAAAATACACTTATTATAAGAAGCGAAATTTTTTTCCGTTGAGTCTCGAAAGGATAAGGATAACCTTGACTAAATAAAAAAGATTATTTAAAATGGGTATATTTAGATATCAACCTCTACAGCCCGTAGTAGGTTGTGGGTTAGGCGGTTGAGTTGATAATGCCTGTTTATAAATAAAATAATAATATTTCCTTTATATATGAAGTGTAGATTCTTCATTGCTTACCCCAGGCCACCAGTGTAGTTAGGGCAATCTCATTTGAAGGTACTCAAAATCAATATATCTTGGTTGCAAAATTTGTACGAGCCAATAGAAGGATACTTACCTTAAAATGAAAGACGGATTTGAGCTGAAAATCAATATATATATATATATATATATATATATATATATTAAAATGACAATGGTCCCATTTTTTAGTGGAATGGTCTCATTCATATTAATTTTTTTTCCAAACATGTGTATCTTTTTATTAGAAATAATTATAGTTAAGATATTATTAGGTATTAAATTTAAACATATCTCCGAACAAAAATTCAAATTTTGACTCATCATAAGTATTAGCCATGTTCACTACACTGAAACCCATTGTTCATTCATATCTTGGACTTTGAGGACAATATTCTTGTTTGGTCTTAGATATTTTAAAATTATATAATATATTGTTATTTTTATATAACTATTTAATTAAGTCATATTTAAATATTGTCGAGTTAAATTATGAGAAATTTTTTCAAAGATTTTTATGTATTAATATATATTCGAACTTAAAATTTTATATTTAAATAGCTAAAAAAAAATTATTAGAACTATCGCCTGTTTGTATATAATATATTAATTATATTACAATAATATACTTGAATATTTCATATAATAATAATTAATCTCAGGGTGTAGTCTCAGGATCATATCAGTTGGTTACTCCACTAACCGAAGCCATATCTTGTCAATATCTGGAAATCAACTTATTGTCGGATTTGTCGTTTTTTCACTGAATGCACTGGAATACCCGGGAATGTGTAATTAATAATATAATAGACAGGGTATTTAAAGAAGGTGAGGTGCACCTAGAATTAATTTAGAAGTATAATTAGAATCTTAAATTAAAATATTTAAGAGTATAATTAATATATTAAAATATTTAAATCAGTGATCACTTTTAAAATATATCAAGATTTTATAACAGTCAATCAAAATATTAATTTTTTTTTTAAGTTTTTAAGCAGCATAGAAACATTTCGTTGAAAAAAATCGTAATATAAAATATATCCATGTATCGTATCAGAGTTTGTTTACTTTTTTTTCTTGAAGTATTGGTGCTTTATAGCACTTACTCCATAATGGCATGTTTTTATAATAAAAAAAATGTTATATCAAGTCCTAGAGCATTTAAATTAATTAATATGCATGGTAAAAGTAAGTATTATTTATAAACTAATTATATTCTAAATATTTTGTAGAAGTAAATTACTGTTGTGTTCATGACTTGGGTTAGGTGCTTTTATAGATTAGTGTGACGAATAAGAGAATACAAGAGGCACTAAAGAATCCATTGAACATTAGCTGTTGTTAATATAAAGCGTTGATATTACAGATGATAAGATGGGAGATTCAAATAACGAGACAAATTAACTCAAATTGTATGTATATAATATGCGGCCGAAGTGATTAATGGATGGATAGTTACTTGCCTCTATCTAATCTTAAGATAACCTTGGCGCAGAAAACTCTGAAGCCTCCGATGATCTTCCCAAGTACCTCCAGGTCGATTTAACCCAAGAAAACAAGGACCTCATTGCCATATTACCTAGTGATTCGTTTTGGCCATAGATCATTTGCAAGGAATCCTGAATAGCCAGAAACACTTCAAAGCTCATGACTCTGATATCATTCTTGTCACCTTACCAAAATCTGGTACCACTTGGCTCAATGCCCTCACCTTTGTGATTCTCAACAGGAAAATTCATTATCCAAATTCCGATCTTAACGAGAATCAGTCTCATCCTTACCTTCTCCTCACTACTAATCCTCATGATCTTGTACCCCTTTTTAGATATCAATCTCTACATTCATAAGAACATTCCTAATCTGAGCTCATTCCCATCACCAAGGATATTTGCAAGTCATATTCCATACGTTTCATTGCAGGAATCTTTGAAGCTATCAAAGTGTAAGATTGTGTACTTGTGTAGGAACCCTAAGGATGCGTTCACACCATTGTGTCACTACATGAGAAAGTTAAGACCACAAGTCCAACAGCTTTGGTAGTATACATTTGAGAGGTTTTGTGAAGGAAAGATTGGTGCTGGACTTTATCAAAAAAAAAAAAAAAAAGATTGGTGCTGGCCCGTGTTGGGATCAGATTTTGGGATACTACCAGCAGAGATCGGAAAAGCCAAATAAGGGAACGTTTTTGACCTATGAGGAGTTGAAGAGAGAGCCAGTAAGAGATTTGAAGGACCTAGCTGAGTTTATAGGGTATGGTTTTACCAAGGAGGAAGAGAACGATAATGTTATTAATGATATAGTGAAGTTGTGTAGTTTTGAGATTTTGAGCAACTTAGAAGTAAATAAGACTGCAAAATTGTTGACTGGGGAAGACAGTAGCATTTACTTTCGACATGGAGAAGTTGGAGATGCTGAGAATTTTCCCACCTCTAACATGATTGAAAAGCTTGATGTTATTAATCAAGAGAAGCTGGGCGTGAAATTTTAGATCCACAAATCTTGATTGGAAAACTGGTTGACAAAAAATGATGAGGTATGAATAAAACTTTAATTTCGAAGGGCAGTTTCTATCACTTTTTTGAGCTTTTGCATCTATAAAAGTTACTTCTTATTTTATTTCATTCTTCCTATTAAACTGTTTGAGTGTCTTTGAATTTGCTACTTTTTATAACAAGTATTTAACATATGTTAATGAGATTAATAATTAAAAAAATATGCCAGCAGAGTGGGATACCTTCTCTTTTCACTAGGTTCTCTCTTTTGACCTAATTAATTTCTTCATAATGCAGGTGTATATGGAGTACTTGAATTTCTTATCAGTTATCACTGGATATGCTATGTAATAAATGACAATTTTTCTGTATGTTTGTAAACTCCGAGGTCAAACTGTGAACATGAAGAAGCATCGCCATACTATGTAAGAGCTACGTTTGAAGATTAAGGGTTGTGAAGTCCTAAGTGTAAGAATCCTCTTGTGAAGATTTTATTCAAATGTTGAGACATATGTCTCTATATTACTTGCAAAGTTATTACAATCCTCATGATTTAGAGAGTGGAACGCTAAATGGTAAAAATAATTGGTGAGACAAATGTCTCAATAACTCAATTCATATTCATCTTACATATTGACACCACCTATGAGGCAACTATTCAATAGATAATCTGATAAGTAAGTCAACAATTCAAAAAGGCGCAGGCAACTCACATAGCATTTATTATAACAATAGAACCATAATAATAGATAACATAATCCAAAACAAAGCAAGAAAACATGTTTCATTAATCATGCAATTTCACATTTCGCATTATTACGAGTTTCAACCTTAGTTCCACCAACATGAACCCATGCGCGAATTGTTACCCACGTCATAATAGACCCTCGCAAGCTTCCCACAAGTGTAATGCAAATCAGCCAAAGTCTGCAATGGATCCATCGGCATTGCTTAAATTGAATTAGGAATGAGACTTACCAATTGAACTCAAGATCTGATATCCAAGATTTTGTTTGGTAATTCTGATCATTGGTAGTACTCCTCCAACGAACACGCTCTACTGTTATCCTCACGAATGAGATCACTGAACTCGAACGGTGTATTTAATTCATATCATAGGTGCTACTCCTCAAACGAACACTTCCACCAGTATTCACACGAACGGGATTGCAAACACAAACATTGTGCTAGCACTTTTCACAAATCGTGCTTGGTTCTTGCTGTCTAAGCATATCACACATATTCTCAATAATGTGACTCAAGTCAAAACTCGCCCTCAACCCTTTTCAGAATTATGTCTCTTTCTATCTATGGTTTCTGAGGGTTCTATGACTCTCAAAAAACTCCCAATCTCACTATGGATCAAGTCGATTACCTTGATCACCGAAATATCTTATTATTTAACTAAAATCTAATATTTAAATTAAAAATAAATTATATACGAATTTTATATATTAAATATATAAAATTCATCCACCACCAATGGAAAAGAGATATTGTATTTATCCTTATTAAAATATCATTTTAAAAATTATGTATATCATATATACATTGACTTTCAACCACTATCTTTAATAGGATTATTATTCTATTTAATTTAGGATATATTATCTGAAATATGAAATCTTTCAAAAGATATCATATTTCAGAATCAATCTTCTAAAGGATTCAAATCCTAAATTAAATATAATATTATTATTTTCTTAAATAATAATAAGATAATACTATTTCACCATAATATTATATTCTTCTAAACTATATTAGAAGATATCATAGAATTTTCTTATTTCAAAATAAGAATTTTTTTAGATTAAATGAGGGCATCTTATATTTATTGAATTTGAATATTTTCTAAATTCAATAAACCAGGACATCTTAACTCGTGTTGGCCCATTCTTGTGTGCGACCATGTAGGCTTATATAATGTTGATAGTGAGCCCAAAATAAGTTATAAGCGGTATCTAGTAAGACATTATAACTACATAAATTATATGAAAGTCGATGATCAAATTTAACCTATCTTATAACCATGTCAAATCCTTTTTGTCACATGACATATAGACTGAGCATGAGACATGGAGACATCACTATCATATTGCTTAATCATAGTTTCTCGATCTCTGAGTAGACTGACAAGACAAATGAAACTCTTCATTTGAGCACGATCATGCATTTTTCAGTTTCACTCATCAAGGGCCCAGAGGTATCTCTTTCATAATGAGGGGACAAATTCTATTTTGACCACTTATTTTTCTTCCATGGATCCTATTGTACTCAATCACTTGGTTAAAAGTAATTTTTGATCATGTTAAAGCATTGTGTTCCTCATGTATGTGTCTATGATAATCTTAGATATGAGAGCACAATGACATAGCTATGATAAGATATACTTATAACCTAATTCATATAGCTATCTCATAATGGATCGGTCCAGCGCCTTGGTCTCTAACAAGTGCCTATGACTTTAATTTGTATCTCTATATATGACCATCAATAAAAGTCATACTTGTCTTAATTTATTATTGTTCCCACAATCATAATCAACTAGGGATATTTAGATAATTCTTCAATTATTTATGGATATTTATTATAAAGAAAACATGCAAAATAATATAATAAATATTTATTTAATAAAGTTTATTTTATTAAATAAATTATAATGTCAACCTCCAATTGATTAGCCTATAGCACAATTTTCAACACACACAAGGGCCATGTGTTCCTCTAGTAGGGGATACTGCCCCGGGTATAAACCACTAGAGTGCCACAGGCCCCTAGTATGCTAGTATGCTTAGGTATAAACATTGGTTCGATCCCAAATTTGAATCGTTGTTTCACATTTGACAGTGTGAGTAAATCGAACATAGAAGAAAGAAGCCAAGACATGAGCAATGGATGTTGGCGCATCGATTTGATATACGCCGGTGTGAGAGCAACTCTTTGATCATTCTGAATCTCGTATTGTTCAGGAGAGGAGACAGTTGAATCCAAGAAGGATTCTAGGGCATAGCCTTCAACAACGCTCAGAACTTGTTGACGCCGCAAAAAGAAAGTTGGAATCATCTAGTTTTACAGAGATAAAATGAGTAAAAGCAAAAACATGATTTTGAGAGATTGATGAAGAAATAATCGAAATGATTGAGGGAGAAGATATGGAAAGATCAGCGGCCCTGATACCGTGTGATAAAAGAAAGAGATACAGAGATGAAATGAATGATTTAGAGTCTTGTTAAAGTGTAGTAGAGCTGTACACTTATACATAGACAAGTAGGTGGTAAACGTGTTAGAGCAATCAGTTATCACTGAATAAGTTATGCTTTAACAACTACAGCTTAAGCTTAACTAACTAATTCTAACAGACTTAACATTAGGACTTGATGAAGATGATCTAGAGCTGGACGAAGAGGATTCCATTATTAGCCCTAAAGGCAGAATCTGGAATAAAACAATAACAAACAGGTTAAGCCATGCATATTTCTACCATTACTGGGCTGAGTACTGGGCTTCTTCTCTTTGGTTAAGTTAATCCATTCCAAGCTATGTGACTCAATTTGAACTCTATTCAGCAGTAATTCACAGGAAGGACGATATGTGTGTGTGGCTTGATGAAATAGAAATAGGACCCCATGATCTAAAATTTACAGGAAGGACGTTGAAAGCGTATTGCCTTAAAAGAATGCATATTATATTGTTGTGTGAATGCGGATTGGGCTTTAATGAGTAATGACATGCCAAAATCAATGATAGAGAGCGAATAGTTTGATAAAAAAATTAATGACTGAATGCAAATGAGCGCATCATTAAAGGCATATTTAACATGTGTTCTATGTGTTAATTAGACTTATAACGCAATGTGCTTATAATAATTGCACAAAGGCAGGAACCAGACGGTGCCAAACGGATGGCATTGGATTGGTATGTATGTATGTGTGTATATATGTGTGTGTGAGTAGTCATATATAAATACTACCTCCAGTCCTAATTATAAAAGCTAGTTAATTTTTTTGGATATATTAAGGAAGTCAGATAAATTAATTAATTATAACTAATATAAGTGTGTATTTGGTTAGTCACCAAATCTTAGTTTTAAAAGAGCTTTTGGCTCAAACCTTAGTTTTGAGAAATTTTAAAATAAATAGTTATATTTATCTAAAATGACTTATAGACCAAACTATTATTTAAAATCATAGTTTTGAATAAGCTTTTGGGAATAGCTTCTGAAATAGTAAAAGAGCTTATGGATTACCCAATTACTATTTTACCCCAACTTTTTCTAATACCTTCTCTCTTCTCTCTTCTCTCTTCCCTCTCTCCTCTGTCTGCACCATTGCCTTTTCTCCACCTCAATTTCTAACACTCTTTGCTCACAAAGGACAGCTCATGGGAGGGAAGACGGACATCCCGGACGTCGACTCTAACACAGAGGTGTAGGAGTTGGGGAGGTTTTCAGTGGACAAGAACAAATGGAGTTTGAGACTATGGCAGAATCTCGAAGCCTTTTCTCAAAAGTCTATCCAAACAGGCCCTAAAAGCTAATTCATTAATTTGGATAGATTAAGGAGTATATTATATGAATTCATTTTGAAGGGTTAGATTTTGTCATAATGAACTAATTTATTTTCTTTCCTTAATCTCCTAAAAAAAGTTAATTAACTTTTATAATTAAGATGGGGGAGATATGTGTTTGGTTTTGAAGAGGAAGTCATCTATATGTCCTTTGGGTTATTCGGAAGAACAAAGATTTAGGCTATGATTCATATCAAGAAGTGGCTCGATTTCATTGCACCGCCTATGCATGAATACATACGTGTTAGCTCTCCTGAAACACCCCCAAATAACAATAACAACACTTTGAATAAGGGCTTATAGTTTAAAATGTATAATTAATATGAAATATAAAGCACAAAACGATCCCTTTCGTTCTTAATTATAAGAAAAAAAAATTACTTAACTTACACATAAGAAGAAGATAGTTAAAATTAATTTGTTTATGTCTGAAAAAATTGATTTCATTCTCTTATGCCCTTAATTAATACTCGTCATTTCTATCTTTCCATTTGTCATCATAGAAAATGTTGCTCATTTATTTATTACGTGGGGAAAGTCTAATTTTATTCATTTCTTAGGGGTATTTGAATAAAAATAAAAAATCACATCTAAAATTTTGTACAATACCTTATATAAAGAGACACTCCTACAAAACTCTCTTTTATAATTAGAGAAGGATGGAGTATTCAAAATGTGTATATTTAATATGATAATAATTAAAAAATTATGAATAAAAAGAATATATAGTTTTGTGATAAAATGAAATTTGTGAGATGGAGCTTCTCCTGCTTCTCTCTTGTACTTCCAGTTTATCCCTTCGGTTCCGTCTATAAACTTCTACCTTATGCAAATTTTGTGCTTACATGATTATATTTAAATCAAAATTCTAGATTTAATTTATATATATCTTCTTGCAGAATATCTAATGCCGTGGTGCCATTCATTTCATAGAGACACGAGATATGGCCAGTAGTGGCTCTGCCCTCCACCTCTCCACCTCAGGGAATTAGTTTCAGGGCGCATCGGTGAGATCTCACATCTATATTTAAGATTTTCAACTGATAGTTCTTTTATAAAATATTATTTTTTTAAAGAACCAACAGTTAAAAGTTATCTTTATTTTGAATTCTGTATACAATTAAAATAATTTCTTTAAAAAATACAAATAAAAAAAATTAAATCTGTACTATCCATTTTAGATCTGGACAGTCCAGATTTTCGTACTCATATCAAGCACCGAAGCCACTTGCCCATTGTAGAGGGAAGAAATTCAACGCTTTTGATATTCCTCTAACTTGATGGCAAACATGATATAAACATTCACTTCATCATTGTTTTAAGTGTTCTCTCTACATACTTTCCCAACTACACACACACACATAACCATGGCTCCACAAAACTCTGAAGCCTCCGATGTTTCAAATTATCTCCAGAAAGTGGAATTAACCCAAGAAAACAAGGACCTCATTGCCACCTAACCTAGTGATTTGCTTTGGCCATCGCGTCACATCTATCAATATAATGGTTTCTGGCACAGCACAAAACAATTGCAAGGAATCCAAAATAGCCAAAAATACTTCAAAGCTCATGACTCTGATATCCTTCTTGTCACTTTACCAAAATGTGGTACCACTTGGCTCAAAGCCCTCTCCTTCGCGATTCTCAATCGTAGAATCCAATATCCAAATCCAGATCTTGATAAGAACCAGTGTCATCCTCACCCTCTCCTCACTACTAATCCTCATGATCTTGTACCCTTTTTAGACATCAACCTCTACATCCATAAAGACATCCCTGATCTGAGCTCATTCTCGTCACCAAGGCTCCTTGCAAGCCATATGCCATACGTTTCGTACACAGAATCTGTGAATCTGTCAACGTGTAAGATTGCATACACTTGTGTAGAAACCTTAAGGATATGTTCACATCGTTGTGGCACTTTGTGAGAAAGTTAATACCACAAGCCCCAGAGCTCTGGTCACTTGAGGATCTTTTTAAGAGGTTTTGTGAAGGAAGGATTTCTTGTGGCCCATTTTGGGATCACATTTTGGGTTACTACCAACAGAGTGTGGAGAGGCCTAATAAGGTAATGTTTTTGACCTATGAGGAGCTGAAAAGTGAGCCAGTAAGGGTTTTGAAAGACATAGCTGAGTTTATAGGGTATGGTTTTACCAAGGAGGAAGAGGATAGCAATGTTGTTAATGAAGTATTGAAGCTATGTAGTTTTAAGAATATGAGCAACTTAGAAGTAAATAAGACTGGAAAATTATTGACTGGGGAAGAGAATAATATTTACTTTAGACATGGAGACATTGGAGATGGGGAGAATTTTCTTAGGAAAAATGACGTCTGGGTCCCATGTAAGGCATTGAATGCCAAAAAAGTCTCAAGAAATGGCATAATTAATGTCAAGTCCCATGGGACCTCATATGAATTTTTTCCAATTGTGAAAAGACATAACTACCCTTATAAATTAAAAAATACAGACAATAGCAGACACCTTTCCTCTTCCAATTTTGCTTCTTCGTCTTTGCTTGGTCGCCTTTCCTCTTCCAGTCACCGTCGCTGCCACCTGAACCTCCAGCTGTCGCCACTTGCTTCGTCGTATTCGATCGTCGCTGTCATCTCTTCGGTAATGTCATTCGTTCTCGTCCCTGTTAATTTGTAATGCCATTACGAGCATCTTATTCTATCTAGAGAATCTTTTGTCCCTGCTTTGTTGCTTCCTGCTCAAACCATATAATCAAACAGAGCAAATCTATTACTGCTTCACCACTTCAGAGTTTATCATCATCGATAGAAATGGATTATCTTCTTTGAAAGCTTTTGCCTCTATTAGCACTTCTCGTCTCCTTCGTAGCCTTCTTTTTCTTACAAAATTCCTACATGGCCCACTTACTTCAGTTGAAAAATGTCTACTTTCTATTCATCTTCTCTTATCTTTTTTATTTATTCATATACACTCCTTTTTAGCTATTTTGATAGGATATCTTGCTTTTAACCAAAATTGCGACTTCTTTTTTTTTTTTTTTTGAAGTGCGGAGTGAACTTGTGATATTCCCTTTTTAGATATTTTGACTAGTTTAACCTTTGAGTTTTACTTCATCATTTGTCACTACTATGTTCTGAAAGTGTTGCATTTCTTTACATTAGAGGTAGAATGTCTATTTAGTAGACTTCTCCAATGATTTTTCATGTGTTCTTGATGGGTAGTGGTTATCTGGAATGTGACTATTATTGTTACTGTTTCTTGACTTTTTCCCCATTGTATCATTGATATGTATAACTTAGTGCTCTCACTCTGTTTCTAAAGGGGGTGTAACAACAGTGGTTGACATGCCTCTAAATAATCACCCGACAACAGTGTCTAAGGAAACACTGGAACTTAAGGTATCTATGAACAATTATATGTCTCTCATGTTTTGATTTTTAAAATATTTAATAAGAACATTCATGGCAGTAAAAACATGTCATCGCTTGTTTTATGACAAACCCATTTATATATCAAAGAGAAGAGGGCATAGTTCCTTCCAGATGCGTTAATTTATATCTTTGGGGTGTTTAATATTCTAATATCTGGTAAAGCTATTTTTTATGCTATTGAATTTAAATCCTTGGTGTTCATAGCATGACTTTTTTATCATTTGAGTTGTAGGTTAAATGAGTTTATTTAGAGTTTTAAAAGTTATGTTTAGTTTGCAGAAATTTATGGTGCGTTTAGTTGAGTGTATTAAGAAAATATAAACAATAGAAAAGTTTCTGTAAAGTGTGAATGACAAACATGATCTGATTTGCTGGGGTAAGAAAAGCTGTTATTATAGTCCCGCATGAACACCTGCAAGTTGTCCAGTAATACAAGAACATGAATTCACTCAGTCATAAGCAAAAGCAAAAAAAAATTAAATTCAACTTTGCCAGTGACAATGACAAGTAATACCTAAGAAAATATAACCTATACATTAAGAAATATGTACACAGCCGATAGTGTTTGAACTACTGAAAGAAAGGTTCATTGAGCCCCCAATTACTAGACGGCCTCCGGGGAGGCCAAAGAGAAAAAAGATTGAGTCTCAATTTCAGAATAGAAAGACTCAAAGATTCTAAGACTATGGTAGGGTTACTTTTAACACTCAAACTTGAGAAGCCAAGCGTATCAACTGTGTATCATTGCAATGTCTCTTAATGGTTCAAATCATTGGCTAGTGACTATATTGAAAATGTCAAGTAAAAACCTATACATTTATAATGGTCGGAGATGCAATTTTCTTTGGTTCTAAAGCCGAAAAAACAAAGTAGCATATGCAATTCAAGCAAAGGAATAAATTGAAAAAAATCAGTGTTGAAAGAAAAGAAAATTAGCAACTGTAAGATTTACAAATCGAAACATAATCCAACCAAACAAAAGAGATAGTATTCAGAGGAGCAAGATATAGTAGCAATGATACTATCAGCAATACGTGTATTAAAATATGTTCAAGACATGTCAACTTGTTATATTGTTAATAAAAGAATTTTATCATGACAGCGAAAACAACTTAACCACTGAAAAATAACTTACCCATGACAGCAAAAATAACAACTCCAGCACTTAAAAATAACAACCCTATATTGAAGGAATAACAACTCCAGTAGTAGAAAATAATAACCCCATAGTGAAGGCATAACAACCACTTGTAAATAATAACTACCCAATGACAGCAAAAATAACAACTCTATCAGTAGAAAATAAGAACCCCATAGTGAAGAAACAAGAACTTGACAACTGAAAAATAACTTATCTACGACAGCAAAAATAACAACTTTAGCACTTATAAATAACAACCCTGTAGTGAAGGAATATCAACTTCAGCAGTAGGAAATAACAACCCCATAGTAAAGGCATAACAACCATGACAACCTGGTCCATACATATAATATTAACAACTCTAGCACTTATATTAACAATTGTCGCGTACTATAATAACAACTCACATTGCCTCGCATATCAGATCATGATCTATCATTCACACTTTGAAGGAATCTTTCTAATGTTCATATTTTCTTACTACACTAAAGTAAACACCCCACAAATTTCTGCAAACCGAATATAACTTTTAAAGGGATAAGTTTTCTAATGAAAGGGATGTTAGAGCGGAATCCAAAGAAACATAACTTCACATTATGATATAACACATAGAGCATACAGATTTAAACATAAAAAATTTAGCAAAGGTAATACTACAGAGACAGATTCACCTAGAGAGAACAAACTCAGAGCGACGAGAACGAACGGCACTACTAGAGAGATGACAGCGATGATCGAATACGGTTGCCGCTGGAAGGTCGAGTGGCAGCGACGATGACTGGAAGAGGAAAGGCGACCAAGCAGAGACGAAGGAGCAGAGTGCAAGCGATGAAGAAGGAGCAGACTGCAATCTTGAAAAGGGCTTTCGGTTTCACACTTTCTCGTCTTCTTTTCACAGCAGAACACCAAATTCTTTCTGCTTTTACTGTTTTTAATTCACAAGGGCAGCTTTGTTTTTTTACAATTGAAAAAAATTCATCTAAGGTCTCATGGGACTTGAAATTAATTATATCATTTCTTGAGACTTTTTTGTCATCTAATTGCTTCCATGGGACTCAGATGTCATTTTCCCATTTTCTTACCCCGGACATGATTGAAAAGCTTAGTGTTGTTAATTAAGAGAAGTTGGTTAAACATCTAGTGAACTTTCAGATCCACAAATCTTGATTGGAACTCGACCAAAAATTATGAGGTATGGGTAAAACGTTAATTTCAATGGAAAGCACTTGTGCAAAATGAGTATAAATTCAGCGTCGGTTAAAAAAGGACAGATTTAGAGAGGGGAATGTTATTTTTTAACCAAAAAAAAAAATTGCATGCGGGCATGACCATTTATATTTAATCTCGTACGATTATTTGGCTATGCTTAGTTACCAAAATGCATTATGTGTATTTATAAAAGGACATATGAACACTTGTAATATTTTTGTATCAAAACCTATTAAATGTAAATTTGAATTTATAATTTTTATATGAATTCTTGTTATTTTGTATCAATCAAAATATATTAGAATGTAAATTGAGATTTATAAATTTTTATATGTACACTTGTTATTTTATTATACTTAATTGTTAAATGTAAACGAACCCTAAATTTTCATTTGGACTTGACTTTCAAAGCTTTAGCCAAAGTTATTTCTATCTTCCTTCTGAACTTAATTTCATTTTGAGCCATTTTGAGCCAGAAAGACTGAATTAAAGTTTTGGAATCTCTTTGGCCTCATTGAAGGTATTCAAAAATCAATATTCCTTGGTTGCAAAATTTTCATAAGCCAAGATAAGGATATATATATATATATATATATATATATATATATATATTAATTAAAATGAAAGCCGGATTTGAGCTGAAAATCATTTTGAAGCTTTACGATGGTCCCATTTTTTTAGTGGAATGGTCTCATTCATATTATTTTTTGTTCTAAATACAACTATCTTTTTATTAGAAATAATCATGTTCAGGTAATGTGGACACCTAACAGAGATTCAAATATTGATTCAATACGTTGTGAGATATTAGCCCATTTCGCTAGATTCAACTCCGTTGATCACTCATATTAATTAAATGACCCGAGCTCTCTCCAGTCTAGCTCCTTGGACCTTGAGAAAAATCATGTGATCACAAGATTACTCCTAATATAGGTTGTTAATCTAGGAATCAAAAACCTAAAAAGATCTAGCAGGGCCTTACTTCATTAAACCAACTCTATATTAGTTTTTCTTTTTCTTTGTTATAGCAATGTTAAAATAATATAACTTATTTTTTTAATATGACTTTTTAATTGAATTAGATTCAAGTATTATAAAATTTAACTGGGAGTAACTCTTTCGAACTTTAGACCTTACACTTTAAGCAATTAAAACTTTTTCCACCATAACCATGTTGATATATAATATACTATTTTTAATATGTTATAATTACATTCCAATAAAATGTTTGGATATTTAATATAATAATGATTAATCTCAGGTAGGAATCTCGGAGAAGGGAATCATGTTAATTGGTTACTCCACTAACGGAAGCCACCCGCATCTTGTCAATACCTGGAAATCTTATCATCGGATTTGTCCTTTTCACTGAATGCACCGTGATACCTGGGTATGTGTAATTAATAATATAGACATGGTATTTAAAATTCGTATATTTAACATGATGATGATGATGATGATGATGATGAATTATTATAAATAAAATATAGTTTCATGATAAAATATTAATTAATAAAAGGATTAAATATGGTGCACACGATTGTCATTTCAATATTTCATAAAGACCCGATAGAGAGATGGCCGATGGCTCTTTGCTCCACCTCCCTCATAAGTTTCTCACTTTACTTTCCCAACTACACACACACACACATCTAATTATTGAACCATGGCGGTAGAAAACACGGAAACCACCGATCTTCCCAAGTACCTCCAGGTCGAATTAACCCAAGAAAACAAGGACGTCGTTGCCACCTTACCTAGTGTTGCGCTTTGGGCATCGCGTAACGTCTATCAATATAATGGTTTCTGGCACAGCACAAAACAATTTACAAGGAATCCTCAACAGCCAGAAACACTTCAAAGCTCATGACTCTGATATCCTTCTTGTCACTTCACCAAAATCTGGTACCACTAGGCTCAAAGCCCTCACCTTTGCGATTTTGAATCGCAAGATCCATTATCCAAATTCAAATCTTGTTAAGAACCCAGTCTCACACTCGCCCTCTTCTCACTGCTAACCCTCATGATCTTGTACCCTCTTTAGAGATCAATCTCTACAGCCATAAAAGCATCCCTGATCTGAGTTCGTTTTCGTCACCAAGACTCTTTGCAAGCCATATGCCATACGTGTCATTGCCAGAATCTGTGAAGCTGTCAAAATGTATGATTGGGTACTTGTGTAGAAACCCTAAGGATCTGTTCACATCGTTTTGCAAAATTATTACAATGGAAATTACTTCCTTTGATCCTTATAAGAACCTATTAATAATAATCTCACTGGGAATAACGAGTATAATTAAATATAGTTAATGGTTTAAAATCTTTCATAATTCTTTAATACTTCCCACGTTTTTAAGTATAATATATATAGTTAACTAATTTACGGAGAATAAGGAAATTCATTAAGTTTGTATAACTATAAAATTTGGCTTACTTAACGCTTTAGCATTTATCATACTTATCAGTTAAAGAGAAAAGTGTTAAGTAATTTAAGGATGCGGTTGAACGAGAACTTATTTGAAGGATATTATTATGTTTGATAATCAAGTAATTAGTATGGGAAAGTATTTTACGGTTATTTAGAAAACCTTCAAATAGTTGTATTTTTTTAAAATTTCCATAAATTTATAACTATTTGACGGACCGTCAAACAGGTGAAGCTTTTTTTCTTTTTTTTTTGTAAACAACTGTCAACAAGACTTAAATTAATGTAGTTTGAAACCTTATGCTCTTTCCTTGTCTTTCATGATTCGTGACTACTTCGTACTCTGTGATTCTCCCCTTTTCGCCATTGAAACATATTTTTCAGCTAAACTCACCTCCAATCTCTAGCAAAACACCCACCAAATGCATCCAAGAACCCAAATTTACCTTGCCCCTACAACGTCATCAACATCATTTTCATCGTTACAAGCCTCCTTTGATGCATTCTCTTATTTGTGGGTTGGAGCAATGTCGTGGGTGGGTTCGTACCCACGTGTAAGAGGCTACTGTTCGTGCTCACATATTTGTGTGGGGATTTACTGCTCTTCTCATATACTGTTTGTGAGTGGTTTTTTTTCCCACTCGATTTATCGAAACTTTGCCTCGACTATATCCAGATCTAACCCGTATCACGCACCTAGCTATAGTGGGTGAGTCTCCTAATGGGAATTTTCTGCATACACCAAGTCTCGAACTTGAGATCTCGCTTAAGCGATACCGAGCTACTTACCACTCGGATTAACCCCCATTGATGTTTGTGAGTAATACTATTGCTCTTCTCATATGCTTCATCCTCCATGCTTCATCTACTAACAAAGTTTGCAAGTTTCTCTTGATTGCGGAGCTTCATGTTTGGGCATCTCCAAGGACACTGTTCAAACATCAAAGGCGGGTCAAGGCATGTATGTTTCGGAGTAAGATCACTGGGCCAAGGTCGACCCAAATAAACTTTTCTAGCCAACAGGACCACTTCAGCCAAGATCAAGGGATTTTTTTTTTTTTTGTTATAAGAGAGCGCTTAGCAATCTCTTATAGCAAAAAAAAATAACAGTGTCATGTCCTAGTCTCAGTTATATCGGGACGGACCGTCCTTTCCTGAAAATTATTATGACGGGACACAAAACGTGGTGTCCCGTTCAGAATATATTTAAACATTTTAAAAAAAATTATTTATTAATATATTAATATATATTTTATAATATAATATTGATATATTATTATGAACTATTTTTTAAGATAATGCCAAAAATTTATTGACAAATATAAATAAATATTTATAAACTCTAAGAATATCATATTATTTAAATTCTATTTAATCAAAATATAATAACTTAATATATTTTAATTCTAATCGGATAATGACTCATTTTAAATAATTTATATTTTGTTTTGTTTTTAAGAAAAACAAACCTCTTACTTTAATTCATATGAGTTTTTATTTTTTTTAAATTAAAATATTTATTTTCTTAAAAATAAAAGAAATTATGAATTTTTTAAAATAAATCATTAATTAAGTTATTATATTTTGATTGGATAGAGTTCAAATGATATAATATTTTTATAATATGTAAGTATTTTTAAAAAAAATGTATGAATTTATGGCCAATTTACTTCATTTTACTTTAATTTAGATTGATTTTTAAAAAAAAAATAGATAGGCACGTCTTAGTTCCATCCCATCCTGACTGTGATAGCCTCCGGACAAGACGGGACATAAGATAAAAAATTTATTCTAATCTCTATTCATCAAGATGAGATGGGACAAACTTATCCTGATCTTTTGTGAACACCTTTAGCTCTAGTTTCAAATAATTCAAGGACGGGACCCAACCATACATCTCTCTCTTTTTTTTTTAAGTACAAGTATTATTTTATTTAAAATAAATATATTGAAGATACTATCAGATAGTAAACTACATTTACCAATAGAGATTATGAGATGCCTCATTTTCAACAAGTGACGAGCTTTCTACCAAAAATGCTTGTCTCTTGGAATAAGGATGAGGGCCAGAGAAAACCTTGGAATGGGCAGTGGCATGGTTATCTAGTTTTGAACACTTGATAAAATTTTGAATGTGAAAAGCGTTTGCTAATCAGGAAATTAGTATCAATATATCAATATTTATGGATCATACAAATAGAATAATCTCCCACTATTATTAAAGTGTACGTTCCTCTGATTAGCTTAATAATAAAAGCATTTAGATTTGAATCTCCTTTATTTACAGGGGAGGTAATTATTGTAGTTTAATAACAAAAATATACAACTTGTCATTAATTAATGAATTAATTAAAGTGCTTTAAGCTTTTGCTTTTTGTTGCATATAAAAAAGAAAAATTAAAAATACAAAGATTTATTCAACAGAAATAGAGGATTGACACGTTATAAGGATAAAGAAGTATCCTGCGGACCTCACGTATAGGGAGAATTATTAGGGTAGGCACGCTCCAAATCCTTTATGCTTTTTGCATATAAATAAATATAACAATGATCCGGATAAATTATAGGGACTTGTACGTATCAACAATAATTGTATGTGGATTAATTTATATTTACTAACTTGTAAGGACTAATTAATTGTATAAACTACTCTGGTCAAAACAAGTAAAGTTGCCAATGCCATTTAACTTATTTAATATTTACTTTTACTGTTAGAAACTAAATTTTTTAAACCAGTTAAAAATAAATTTCTACATCAGATTTTAGTCTGGTGTAAAAGTAGTCTATGTAAAAAATCTAATATTCTATACCAGTTGTATATGACCGGTGTAAAAAAATTAGTTTTTTTAAACCAGTTATTCCATACAACCAGTTTAAAAAATAATATAAAAATAAAAAAAATGAGAATAAAAAAACTCTAGGTTCAAATCAGAGAAACTTCTAAACCAGTTTTCCCATTAAAGTACCAAAATTATTTCTTTCTTCGTCATAAATCTGAAAGAGGAGGAGAGTGATGAAGAAGAATAGGTACCTGTAAAACGCAAGTAGAGAATAAAAAAGAGGAAGAAAGAAAAAATCAGAGAACTTATAAACAAAAGAAATGAAAACTCAGATATATACATAAAAATAAAAAATCATAAATGTGGTCACCTAATTGAAGACATTACAAAAATATCATTATAATTTCTTCGGGTTACCTTCTCAAAAGCAAACAGAAATATATTTAAACAGAATCCAGAAATGAATGAAACAAAACCCTAAATATATACACAGAAATGAAAATCTAGAAATATCATCCCCTAATTGAAGACATCACAGAAATATCGTCACAATTTCTCCGACTTACCTAGTTAAAAGTGAATTTAAACAAAACCTAGAAAGAAAGAAACAAAAAAATAGAAACTCACTATCGCAGATATGGGTCTTCTTCTTTGGTGAGTTTTAAAGGCGAGAACAACAGGCTTCAACAATAGAGAACCAAGAACACAAGTATGGGTCATCGTATATTTAGGTCGTCTTCTTCTTTGGTGAGCTTTAGACGGTATGTTACGAAGGCGAAGCTTCCTATCACCATGTGTTTTCCATTGTTTAGTTTTCTCTATGGATGACGATGTGATTTGTGAAAATAGGAAAGTGCAAAAAATGCCACCGCTAATTTTTTTACATCGGTCATATGTACATCAGATGTAAATATTTTACCCTTATTTATAAAAATGTCAATGATCATTTCTTTTAAACCGGTTATGTGTACATCATGTGTAAATATTTTACCCTTATTTATAAAAATACTACCGCTTATTTTTTTATACCAGTCATATATACATCAGGTATAAATATTTTATCCTTATTTATAAAAATACTACCAATCATATTTTTAAATCATTTTTATAAGAATTAATTTAAAAATGTGATTTTAGAAAATCTATTTTATAATCGTATTTATTTTATTTTATAAGACGTTTTTTAAAAAAAGTAATTTAATGTGTTCCATAATATAATATATTTTGAGGGGGGGAAACAACACTATCCTGACTGAATCCGGGGTGAAAAGTGAGGAAATGAATCCAAATAATAAAGTATAAAACTCCATATTCCAAACGCTAGTGGTGAGTAGCCTTGGTATTGTTTGATGTAGGCTAATGGTTTCAACTTTCAACTAAATTCAGCTAAAAACTGTAATATTTTTAAGAAATTTATTCTTAAATTAATGTAGAAAAATTTTGGATTGTTTTGTTGAATTAATTAAACAAAACAAAGAATCTTGTTTTACCCTCCTAAAGTTAGTCCATCATTATTCCCCAGGTACTTCTCAAAAGCTCAAATATTGTGGACTTTTGAGACCACCCAACCACTCCATCATCATCAATCCAGATTTTAGATATGAAAATTAATTGAAAATTAAGTATTTTCACAAGCGTAATTAGTGTCCTAAAATATTTATAATCACTACTAAAAAAAGACTTTTAACGGTAATTAAAAGTGATATTTCATAGCGATTTTACGAGCGGTGTGAATTCTACAGCCGTTGTAAATCTAATATTTAAAACCACTGTTAAATGTTAAACTTACAATGGCAGTTTAATATTAAAGCTATTATTATAGTGTAATACATAAACGACAGTTATATTATTAACTATCGTTAATGTATAATTTTCTTATGACTGTCAGGAGTAGTTTTTTTTAAGCTTTACACATCGAATTTTTTTAAAACCACCGTGAAAAGTTTTTTTGAATCATTTCTTTTATTTATCATTTTATGCCATCCTACATTTAGTATAATAAAGATAGACCAATTAATTTCATACATCAAAGTATGAAATCAGTAATCTCAAAATCTAAATGGTCATACAATCATCTGAATTGATAAACTTTTAATGAACCTATTTATCTGTACATCATATATAAAAGAAGAAAATGAAAGAAGAAAATGGTTGAAGATGAATCCTAAATGAGTTAAAAGACAATTCTAGGCATCAAAATGTTAGCCGAAAATGTATTTCATCATGTTTACAAAATAATAAGTAAATGTAAGAATCAAGAATATTAATCATACAATAAATTAAGTAATCAAAGGAATATTTATTACAACAGAAGAAACTAATTTCCTATTAGTTTGTATCCATCTAAATTCCTTCACAATGATCATCCCTAATAGCATATTTATCATCTCTCAAATTAAACTCTATTGTTGTTATAGGTTGAACAGTTTTGAAATGCGGGGTTTCGTTAAAGTTGAACCCTAAGTCACTGTTGTCACCACATCTCTTCAATCACTTCATAATATGGCATAGAAGCTAGTGTTGGCCTTTCATCTTTTGAACTAGTAAAATGTATTATTTCGGTCACAACTATAACCCCACTATTCTGTATTATACTTTTATCATCTTGAATTTTTGTGTAAAAAGAGTAGCCATTTATGTCATATCCTTCCTAACACATAACATCAAAATGAGGCCCTGCAACTAGCCTTTGTATTGTCTCAAAAGGATTGCTATCATTTAACACTTTTTGCTTAAACCATTCTGCAAACAAACTGTTGTGCTCATTAGCTAGTTGCATATCGCTCTTTCTTGGGTTCATATTCCTGAGCATATTTTTGTGAGCATCCAAATATGACAGAACTTCATCTTTATTGTTCAAAATATAAAGATATGTTTACATCACCAATTCGCGAGACAAGTACTTCACTTTGGCACAATGAATTCCCCTGCTTTTTCTCCCTTGGTCATGCCAAGATTGAGGAAGTCCAATTGTCTTTACCCCAGCAAGATATGAGTTACAAAACTCAACTGCCTCCTCAGCTATATACCTCTCAATAATTGATGCATCGGGTAGATAAGAATTGTTAGAATACCCTTTAAATATTTTCATATATCTCTCAAACTGGTACATCCACCTCAAACACACAAGGCCACAAAGTATAATCTCATGTACCAGGTGAGTAATCAAATGGACCATGACGTTAAAAATGTTAGAGGGAAGTGCATCTCCAACTGGGAGAGAATAACATAACATTCGTTCTCTAATTCATCCAACTTAGTAGGATCAATCACTTTGTTGCAAACAGCATTGAAGAATATATAAAATTTAGTAATAGTGCTCCTCACATCATCTTTCATAATGTCTTGAATAGCCACTGGTAGCTAGTAATTGTTGCATCAACATGTGGTAATCGTGAGACTTCATGCCCGTTATCTTCAAATCTTACTTTGATACAAGTTTTCTAAAATTCGATGAATAGGTTTGTGGCACCTTAATACCATGCAAACACTCACATAGACTTTTTTTCATATTTGGATAATGTGTGTGCCGCTGGATACAAATAAATTATCTTACGACCCTCTCTTTGTTGTGAATGTAGAGGTACTCTTATTCCCATTTCAGCTAAGTCTCGTCTAGCATTAACCACATCCTTACTTTTTTCACTTATATGCAAGAGTGTGCCAATAAGGCTTTCACACATGTTCTTCTCCACATGATTTAGACTATGTCTCACTTCTATACTCCACCAATATGGAAGATGAAAGAAAATTGATCTTTTTTTTTCATATATTTCTTTCAAGTACCTTCTTCTTATTACTTTTACCCAAGGTAACATGAACACCTAGCTAGCAAACGTTGATATACTTATTCTCCAGTTAAAGGAACATGAGTCATTTCATATTACTATAGCCATTAAATGCCTTCAACCTATGGTAAGGGTAGTGTTGGATAAAAAACTTTGTATGGGAAAGGTAGACTATCTTCCTTCTATGCTTGAGTTGCATGTAATTAATGCTTTCTTCACATATGGGACATGCTTTATGCCCCTTAACATTATAGCCTAGCAAATTTCCATACGCTGAGAAGTTATTTATCGGGGTGAAGATTATGGCGCGAAGTTTAAAGGTCTGTTGTTTGTATGCATCAAAGACATCAACACTGTCCTCCTGCAGTTTCTTCAAATCATTAATCAAAAGTGCCAAGTAAAATCTATATCTTTTCCCAACTTTTTTGGCCCAGAGATAATCAAGGACAACATGATGTACTTTCGTTTCATGCATAATGAAGGAGGTAAGTTGTAAATCACAAGCAGAACTGGCCAAACACTATGTGTGCATTGAGAATAACATACGGATTGATTATGTCCGTACATATAGCCAAAGTCGAAGATTTCTGGGCTCAGAACCAAATTCAGAAAATTTCTGATCTATCGTCTCCATTGAGGAGAATCAGCTGGGTGACGAAGTTGTCCATCGTTTATTTTTCCATCAGAATGCCATCTTAAGTTCTTTGCATCTGTGAGGTTAGCAAACAAACGTTTAAATCATGATATTATTAGAAGATACCACAACACCTTCGAAAGAGAACCTTTGGTAACCTCATAACAATCATAATCTTTCTTCACTTTGTATCTTGAAGTGCCACATTTATAATACTTATTCAGCCATTCATACTCATTTATGTACAATATGCAGTCGTTAGTCCACATATGTATATTCTTATATGACAAACTCATCGAACATAATACTTTATTTGCCTCGTACATTGATCTTGGTAGTGTATTGCCTACAGGAAGAGCATTACTCAACAACTCGAGCAATTCCGTCAAACTAGAATTATTCTAACTATTTCTCGATTTTAAATTCATCAATCACAACGTAAATTTTAATCTTGTGTACTCATCTTTACTCCCCGAGTACAATGGCGTCTCGACATCATTTAGCAAACTTTCAAGTATATGAGAGTCTTTGGAAAGGATTTAGCTCCAATATCACGAAACATATCCAGAATTCTATTCACAAAGTTATCGTTCAGCAGAGCAACATAACACATAATGCTTTGAAAAAGTGAAATTGAAAATATACTCCGCTCGAGGTATTTTAAAATTTTGCGAATTTTTACACAATAATTTTATACTAAAACTGCCGTAAAATTGATTTTTAACAACGATTCTTGGTTAAACTGTCATTAAATGATAATTTAACGGTAAAAAGTTTTTAAAATGTGAGTTATTTACGAATATGCCACATCATTTTTTCCTTTAACAGCTATGAGATAGCGATGTGATAAGTAATTTTTTTAGTTGTCAGTTCATCCAACATCTAGAAGTATTTATTTAGGTAAATCTAACACCCTAAAGTTACTACTAAAAACATAGTGCTTGATTGCTTCTAAAATAAATACTTTTTTAGTGCTGCATACACCTTCACTTAAAGGATTCTTTTGGAGTTAATATGAGGTTAAAATTACTCCTTAAAAAATATTTAAGAGCAAAGTTTCCCTTGAAAGAATTAATATTTTAATATCAAAATTATGTCTCAAAATACTTTAAAGTATTATATGGATCTAAAAAATATTTATTAGTGCTAAATGAACAACAAAATATTTTAAAATATTAGACGTCACTTTAACCAGAAATTAAATTAGGATTTTTTTTATGATTGGTCATAATGATTTTTTTCAATTAAAATTTTTTATCTAATTACTAAAGTGTCCTTCATTAGGAAAAAAAAACCCCACCAGCGTCCCCGGCGGCTCAGGATATATGTATTAGTTTAGCTTCCGTTATAACCACTGATGTGTTTATATGACCTGATTAATTTAGCCATTACTTAAGTGAGTTATTCCGCTTTTCCTCCAAATTATCTTTTCTTCTCTCCTCGATTCCAAACAGACCACGAAGTAGGGGGAAAAATGAAGATGATTCCCTCCAGAAGCAGAAAAATGAACTGGTTCGAGGTTACTGAAAACATGAACAGGTCCAAGAGCACCGCAAAAAATTGGTTTGAGATCAGCATGGCATCAATCACAGATTGGTTTGAGATTATCAAAAACTGGTTTGAGAATCTAAGTTCAATATTGGTTTGAGGTTAAATTGGTTTGATGTTTGATAATATAATGTCAGTTTATCGTTCTATGTTTAATATTACATGTTTAGTTGATATGTGGCTTATATATATATATATATATATATATATATATATATATATATATATATGCCCCCTCGGTCCATTGTTGTAAGATCATCATAAGAGGCTGAGGGATCATTTTTACTAATATAGAGTTTTTTTTAGAAGTATAAAGTTTTATTAGTTCTTAAAAAACGTGAGGTTTATCACAAATATCAAAAATTTAAAATTAAAATAGTAAATTATTTAGATATTTAATAATAAGATATAAAAAAATATCGGATATTATCATAAAAAAGATGGTTCCTTTTACACCAAAGGATAATATATCTATAATGATCAAACTACAAAAAATCAATTTAAACAAAATAAAATACATTAACTTGACTCAAAAATTAAGGATTAATTTTTTTCTTTTAAATTTATTCTCTGAGTTGCATATAAGATATGAATCATTAATATACTTTATTATATAAATATATAAAATTTATGAAGTACTCAATTTAAACAAAATAAAATACATTGACTTGACTCAAAATTGAGGAATATTTTTTTCTTTTAAATTTATTCTCTGAGTTGCAAATAAGAGATGAATCATTAATATTTTATTAGATAAATACATAAAACCTTGAAAATTTTGAGTGAGTTGTATGTAATATTTATAAGCTTTAAAAAATTAAATTAAGAATTCTAATATTTTATATTTTGACTTCTACCAATTATTGTCATGTCAATTTTTTTTATTTTTTATTATATAGAATGTCATTTAAAAAATAACATAAGCTAAGTATTTGAAATGTAATTTTATATTTTTTAAAATACTTAAAAATATAAAAATACTTTAAAATGCATCTAAAATATTTATTTAATCATAAATAAATAAAATATAAAATAATTAAAATTTAAAATATCAACTGTTATTTTTTAAAAAATTATAAAATAAGAAAAGCAATTAATCTTAATGAAAATTTTGATGATAGGGGAGTTCACAATAAAATATTAGAGTTTCTAATATAAATTTTAAAGTTAATGTGAAATTAACAAAAAATTTAGGGTCATCATGTGTATTTTCGTCCATTCTATTCATTGAATCTATAGTATCCGTACGTCAGTCAGTGACAGATTTAGCTGGATGCACGCAAGCAATCTTTAACTGACACCAAATAATTCAAGAAAATTATAAAAAATAAAAATAAAAATAGTATTTAATATTTTTATTTTATTTTTTATATATAATTAGTATTATAATTTTATTTGTGATATAATTTTATTTATAATTTTTTTAATTTGATATAATTTATTATAATTTTTTAATTTAATATAATTTTATTAATAATATTATTTTTTAAATATTAAAAATTATATTAAATTAAAAAATTATAAATAAAATTATAAAAAATTATAAAAAATCGTAATATAAATAAAATTAAGATGTTAACTTTTTTTTTATATGAGAAATAAGATAAGAGGCACCGGTCTCTCCCGTAGCTTTCTGGTTATGTTCTCCTTTTAACATTCCTTGATATTGCGGGTTCGAGACTGTGCACACACACACACACAGATAGATAAGATAAGAGGCTACTTTACCGCTACTTAAAAAGCTAAGATAAGAAAGAAATATAAAAGAATTTGCTTCGTTCCTCCTCGTATTTATGGTGTGTTTAGATTAATTTTTAAAAAATAGATTTCTGAGAAGAATAGATTTTGAAGAATAGATTTTAGAAAAAATAGATTTTAGGAATAAAGATATTTAAATGATTAGTAGTATAATCATTTTTTATATTAGTAAACTATTAAAATAGGTATAATATGATTAAAAGTAGGAGAAATGAAAGATAAAGAAAAAAAAGGAGAGAGAAGAGAGTGTAGAGAGGAGAGAGGAGAGAGAAAAAGAGAGATAAGAGAAAAGAGAGGAGAGAGAGTATAAAAAAAAATACAGGTAGAATAATAATTAGATAATTTATAATTTAGGTTTCAAACTAAAAACTATTTTCAATAATTTATTTAAAATTTAAATTTTAAATTAAAATTTAGTCTAAAATTAATTTTCAACAAAAATTATTATTTATATAAAAAAAAAATTAAACCGTATTTTTTTACCCAAAATTCATTTTCCACCGTTACACGCACTTAGTCCAGTTGGAATCCGATAAGGATAATAAATAGGTTTAAAACTTGTGGTGAAGAAAGAATAATAGAAGAAGACGACAAAACTTCACTCGTCCTTCTCACAGATGCTTTATTCTATTTATTAGTGTTGGACTCTAAAAAATAAATAAAAGAATATGTTACAGTCATTAGCAATGACAACCAGTAGAAACTCGACACGTTATGGAATTTCTCAGGGAAAAGCTGATACTAGACTAGACATCGTAAGAGCAAAATTATTAAAGTAGGCTTGCTTGAGTAATTTAGCCATTACTTAAGTGTTCCTCCAGCTTTTACTCCAAATTATCTTTTCTTCTCTCCTCAATTCCAAACAGACCACGAAGTAGGGGGGAAAATGAAGATGATTCCCTCCAGCAGCAGAAAAACGAACTGGTTCGAGGTTACTGAAAACATGAACAGGTCCGAGAGCACCGCAAAAAATTGGTTTGAGATCATCATGGCATCAATCACAGATTGGTTTGAGATTATCAAAAACTGGTTTGAGATCAGCATGGCATCAATCACAGATTGGTTTGAGATTATCAAAAACTGGTTTGAGGAGCTAAATTCAAAAGGAATGTTCAGATACATACTTATTGGAGTAGGAGCACTTCTTCTTCTTATCGTCACCATCAAGTGTGGTTGTTTCTGTGTATATATAATCATCACAGCAATTAGACTGATGGTCGAATTCATATTTCAATGTTGTCGTGCTCTTGTGATAGCGATTTTTCAAGTATTCCAATTCATTGTCAGATGTTGTCTTGATCTTGTTGGAGCAATTGGCGGGGCACTTCAATTTATACTAAGATATTTTTGTGCTCCGGTCGGAAAACTTATGAAGGCACCAGGTCAGCCGGGTCTGTTCATAGTAAGATCCGTGTTTGAAGCTAACCCGAGCGGTTACTTTCGTGGCTTGCGCGGCAAATAGACAAGGAGATCATCATCATCAAGATCTAGCAGCTAGATCCATGGTTATGTATGAAATTTTCCTGTTTTTGTGGTTTCTTTGTTGTTGTTGATCTGTGTTTTTATGTTGGTTATTGGGAAATAACAATATGTACTCAGATAATCTCGGTGTCTTTCTTCTGGTAATTAGTTATTTATGTTTGATGTTTGATAATATAATGTCAGTTTATCGTTCTATGTTTAATATTACATGTTTAGTCTATATGTGGCTTTTATATATATACATATATATATATATATATATGCTCCCTCCGGCTTTTTATTGTAAGATTATCACTATTTTATTGGCCTTCTAAATTACTTAAAAAAATATTTTAATTTTTGAATGGTTAAAACGATAATAAATAATTCATCTTATTCGACATTAATATCGCTTAAAAAAAATATGGGTTAACCTAATTTTTTTAAAAAATTATTGTATAAAAAAATTATTAAAAAATTATTTTTACTAATATAGAGTTTTTTTAAGAAATATAAAGTTTTATTAGTTTTATAAAAAACGCGGAGAGGTTTATCATAAATCTCAAAATCTTTAAATTAAAACATTCAATTATTTAAATATTTAATAATAAAATATAAAAAAAATATCAGATATCATCATTAAAAAAAAGATGGTTCTTTCTCACCAAAGGATAATATATTTATAATGATCAAATTAAAAGAAATCAATTTAAACAAAATAAAATACATTAACTTGATTCAAAAATTAAGGATTAATTTTTTCCTTTAAATTTTTTCTCTGAGTTGCATATAAGAGATGAATCATTAATATTTTATTAGATAAATACATAAAACCTTATGAAGTACTCAATTTAAACAAAATAAAATACATTGACTTGACTCAAAATTGAGGAATATTTTTTTCTTTTAAATCCATTCTCTGGGTTGCAAATAAGAGATGAAACATTAATATTTTATTAGATAAATACATAAAACCTTACAAATTTTGAGTGAGTTGTATGTAATATTTATAAGCTTTAAAAAATTAAATTAAAATTCTAATATTTTATATTTTAACTTCTACCTTGTCATGTCAAAAAATTTCTAATTTTATTATATAAAATGTCATTAAAAAAACATTTGAAATGTAATTTTAAATTTATTTAAAATACTTAAAAATATAAAAATACTTTAAAACACATCTAAAATATTTATTTAATAATAAATAAAGAAAATACAAAATAATTAAAATGTCAAATATCAACTATTATTTTTTTTTAAATTATAAAATGAGAAAAGCAATTAATCTTAATGAAAACTTTGAAGATAGGGGAGTTCATAATAAAATATTAGAGTTTTTAATGTAAACTTTAAATTTAATGTGAAATTAACCAAAACTTTAGGAACTTTATGTGTATTTTCGTCCATTCCATTCATTGAATCTATAGTATCCGTACGTCAGTCAGTGATAGACCTAGCTGGATGCACTCAAGTAATCTTTAACTGAGACCAAATAATTCATGAAAATTATAAAAAAAAAAAAAAAAGAGCATTTAATATTTTTATTTTATTTTTATATATAATTAGTATTATAATTTTATTTGTGATATAATTTTATTATAATTTTTTAATTTAATATAATTTTATCACTAATATTATTTTTTAAATATTAAAAATTATATTAAATTAAAAAAATTATAAATAAAATTATAGTAAATTAAAAAATTATAAAAAAATTATAATATAAATAAAATTAAGATGTTAACTTTTTTTATATGAGAAATAAGATAAGAGGCACCGATCTCTCCCGTAGCTTTCTGGTTATGTTCTCCTTTAACATTCCTTGATATTGCGGGTTCGAGACTGTACACACACACATACATACATATATATATATATATAAGATAAGAGGCTACTTTACCGCTACTAAAAAAGCTAAGATAAGAAAGAAAGAGAAAAGAATTTGCTTCGTTCCTCGTATTTAGTCAAGTGGGAATCCGACAAGGATGATAAATAGGTTTAAAACTTGGTGGTGAAGAAAGAATACCAGAAGAAGACGACAAAAACTTCACTCGTCCTTCTCATAGATCGTTTTATTCTATTTATCAGTGTTGGATTCTAAAAAATAAATAAAAGAATCTGGTACTGTCATTGGCAATCACAAGCAATAGAAACTCGACACGTTATGGAATTTAGACAAAACATCCTGAGAGAAAATTATTAAAGTAGGCTTGCTTGAGTAGATTTTATTTGTTTTTAGATTTATTTGTTTCTCTTTTCATTACCAATGCTTCGTTTTCTACTTATTAAAAAATTTTAAATTTTTAGTTTTTGAAAAAAAAATTATATGTATATTTTTCACAATTAATTTTACTAAATATATTGTACTCATAATTCATAAATCTATACTTTTTTTTCAATTAGGTATCGAGAACTAAAATAGCCACTTCTTACCGCTTTTTAATAGAAATGAACTATATATCGATTATTGATCAATAAAATGTTATTACTTTTAAAAATAATAATTCAGAAGTCTTTATAATTTTATTTAATTTTTAATTAAATTATTATAATTTTTTATTAGATCTTTATAATCTAAATTTATTTTTAATTGTGTCCTTATAATTTTTAGTACCTAATTAAAAAATTATAAAAACTTCCGTTATATGTATTAGTTTAGCTTCCGTTATCACCACTGATGTGTTTATATGACCTGATCAATTTAGCCATTACTTAAGGGAGTGATTCAGCTTTTCCTCCAAAGTATCTTTTCTTCTCTCCTCGATTCCAAACAGACCACGAAGAAAAAATGAAGATGACTCCCTCCAGCAGCAGAAAAATGAACTGGTTCGAGGTTACTGAAAACATGAACAGGTCCGAGAGCACCGCAAAAAATTGGTTTGAGATCAGCATGGCATCAATCACAGATTGGTTTGAGATTATCAAAAACTGGTTTGAGGAGCTAAATTCAAAAGGAATATTCAGATACATACGTATTGGAGTAGGAGCACTTCTTCTTCTTATCGTCACCATCATCTGGGGTTGTTTCTGTGTAAATATAATCATCACAGCAATTAGACTGATGGTCGAATTCATATTTGCATGTTGTCGTGCTCTTGTGATAGTGATTTTTCAAGTATTCCGATTCATTGTCAGATGTTGTCTTGCTCTTGTTGGAGCAATTGGCGGGGCACTTCAATTTATACTAAGATGTTTTTGTGCTCCGGTCGGAAAACTTATGAAGGCACCAGGTCAGCCGGGTCTGTTCATAGAAAGATCCGTTTTTGAAGCTAACCCGAGCAGTTACTTTCGTGGCTTGCGCGGCAAATAGACAAGGAGATCATCATCATCAAGATCTAGCAGCTAGATCCATGGATCATCATCATCAAGATCTAGCAGCTAGATCCATGGTTATGTATGAAACTTTCCTGTTTTTGTGGTTTCTTTGTTGTTGTTGATCTGTGTTTTTATGTTGGTTATTGGGAAATAACAATATGTACTGGTTAAACTCAGATAATCTCGGTGTCTTTCTTCTGGTAATTAGTTATTTATGTTTGATGTTTGATAATATAATGTCAGTTTATCGTTCTATGTTTAATATTACATGTTTAGTCTATATGTGGCTTTTATATATATATACATATATATGCTCCCTCGGCCTTTTGTTGTAAGATTATCACTGTTGTATCGTGATTCTAAATCATAATGTTTAAAAAAATATTTTAATTTTTAGGTATTTAAATTTAAATATAAGAATAATAGATAATTCACCTTACTCGATATTAATATAGCTTAAAAAAAAAATAAGTAAACCCAACATTAATATAGAATGTCATTTAAAAAATAATATACACTTAGCATTTAAAATGTAATTTTAAATTTATTTAAAATACTTAAAATATAAAAATATTTTAAAAGCACATCTAATATATTTATTTAATCATAAATAAAGAAAATATAAAATAATTATAAAATGAGAAAAGTAATTAATCTTAATGAAAATTTTGACGATAGGAGTTAACAATAAAATATAAAATATCAGAGTTTTTAATATAAATTTTAAAGTTAATGTGAAATTAACCAAAAATTTAGGGACTTTATGTGTATTTTCGTCCATTATCAAGCAATAGTATGTTAATTGAATCTATAGTATCCGTACATCAGTCAGTGATAGACTTGGCTGGATGCACTCACGCAATCTTTAACTGAGACCAAATAATTCATGAAAATTATCAACAGGTTTAGTCAAATAGTTTAATATTATTTAAGTGAGATGTTAAATTTAAAGTTTAGTGTATACAAAAAAAAAATTTGTTAACAAACTCACTTATCATAGTTAAATATACGCTGCGGGTTAAATTTGATGTAGTCATAATAAAATTATAATGAACCGGGTAAATAATTAAAAAAATCATAACAATTATAAAAAAATAAAATAGTATTCAATATATTTATTTTATTTTTTATATATAGTTAGTATTATAATTTTATTTATTGATATAATTTTATGTATAATTTTTTAATTTTATATAATTTTATTATAATTTTTTAATTTAGTATAATTTTATATATAATTTTATTTTTTAAATATTAAGATTTATATTAAATTAAAAAAATTATAAAAAATAATAATATAAATAAAATTAAGATATTAATTTTATTTTATATGAGAAATAAGTGAAGAGGCTACTTTTCCCCTACTGAGAAAAGCTAAGATAGGAAAGAAAGAGAAAAGAATTTGCTTCCTTCCTCTCGTATTTAGTCAAGTGGGAATCCGACAAGGATAATAAGTAGGTTTGAAACCTAGTGGTAAAAAAAGAATAATAGAAGACGACAAAAACTTGACTAGCCGTTCCTCATAGTATGCTTTATTCTATTTATTAGTGTTGGAAACTAAAAAATAAATAAAGGAATCTGTCACTGTCATTAACAATCACAAGCAATGAAAACTCGACACGTTATGGAATTCCCCAAGGAAAAGCTGATACTAGACTAGACATCTCAAGAGAAAATTATTAAAGTAGGCTTGCCCGAGTTGATTTTATTTGTTTTTAGATTTATTTGTTTCTCTTTTCATTACCAATGCTTCGTTTTCTACTTATTAAAAAATTTTAAATTTTTAGTTTTTGAAAAAAAATTATATGTATATTTTTCACAATTAATTTTACTAAGTATATTATACTCACAATTCATAAATCTATATTTTTTTCAACTAGGTAACGAGAACTAAAACAGCCAATTCACTTGTTATGGTTTTTTAATAGAAATAAACTATATATCGATTGTTGATCAATAAAATCTTATTACTTTTAAAAATAATAATTCAGAAGTCTTTATAATTTTATTTTATTTTTAATTAAATTATTATAATTTTTATTAGATCTTTATAATCTAAATTTATTTTTAATTGTGTCTTTATAATTTTTAGTACCTAATTAAAAAATTATAAACTTAATTAAAATTATAGAAAAACTATAAACACTTAATAAAAATAATTATAAAATTTGAATAAAAATTAAATAAAATCATAAAGATATAATAAAAGAATTTACAGATTAATTTTTATTAAGAAAAAACAAAACACCAAGATTCTTCTTCGAAGATCATCATCCAATCCTAGTCACACGTCACTTAACCCCTATTTTTATCCACGCATGCATCACAACCGTCGATTTTAACAGTCTCGTGATGATCGATCTAATCTTATTCTCCAAGAGAAGTTGTATTAAACGAATTAATTAATACTGAGATTTGTACGATTATGCTTTTAACTTTTTTTAAAAAAATAAAAGTAAAAAGGAAGGGCGTGAAGAGGAGCAATAGATGATGGAGACGTCGTTGGAAGAATACAATGACGTGCTGGTAAGAATATTTATTTAGTTCTTATCCCCTTCTAACTTAATTTTTATAATTTTAATTTAATTAAAATTTAATTTATTATAATATGATCCTTATACTTTTAATTATTTTATAGTTTACTATAAAGGCTAAATTCTAAAATGATTAAAATTTTAAAGATCGAATTGAAGTAAAATAAATTTTAAAAATTGAATTACAATCGTATCAAAATTAGAGATATTAAGTTGTATAGTATAGAAGCTAATTTATAATTGACTCAAAATTTAATTAAAAAATTAATTAATTCTAAAATTAATATAAAAAAATTTGGATTGTTTTGTTGAATTAATTAAAAAAATCTCGTTTTACACTTCTAAAGTTTTTTTTTGTATAAAAAAATTTAGTTAGATTCGACATTAATTTTCTACTAAAATTATGGTACAACCATAAAATTTAAAAAGTACTTATAGGAGACTTATAAGATCGTTTATTAAATAAACTATCACGATAATAATAAAAATTAAACTCATAATTTATAAAATAAAATGCGAAGTCATTTTTTATTATAATAATAAATCTTATTCACTACACTCCTAAAGTTAGTCCATTATGAACCACCAGTTACTTTTCTTAAACTCAAATATTGTGGACTTTTGGGACCACCCAACTACCCCATGATGACCAATCCAGATTTTAGATATGGTTTGGAAGAATCACACATGAAAGTCCTAAATAAAAAATTTCATAGAAAAGAAGTCTCAATAACATATGAAATTATTCCACTTGACTAAAAATTAATTGAAAATTATGTATTTTCATAATTACAATTCAATGCCATAAAATATTTTATAATTTATTTAGTATCTAAAAAATATTTAATTATCTACATCTAACATCCTAAAGTCACTAATAAAAAAAGTACTTTTTGAGTGTCGCATACACCTTCATTTAAATTTTTTTTTAGAGTTAATATTTAAGAGCAAAGTTTCTCTTACAAAAATTAATATTTTAAGAGCAAAATTACGTCATAACAAAATATTTTATATTGGTAAATAAACAATAAAATATTTTAAAATATATGCTAATCCAAAACTAAATTATATTTTTTTTTATGATTGTATTTCTTCTTTAATACTTCTGATCTTTTCTATTAAATTTTGTTATCTAAATACTAAAATGTCCTTTAATTTTTTTTAAAAAAAAAAAAAAAAGCCAGCAGGGTCCCCGGCGGCTCAGGATGTATGTATTAGTTTACCTTCTGTTATAACCACTGATGTGTTTATATGACCTGATTAATTTAGCCATTACTTCAGTGAGTGATTCAGCTTTTCCTCCAAATTATCTTTTCTTCTCTCCTCAATTCCAAACAGACCACGAAGTAGGGGGAAAAAATGAAGATGGTTCCCTCCAGCAGCAGAAAAATGAACTGGTTCGAGGTTACCGAAAACATGAACAGGTCCGAGAGCACTGCAAAAAATTGGTTTGAGATCAGCATGGCATCAATCACAGATTGGTTTGAGATTATCAAAAACTGGTTTGAGGAGCTGGGTGTGTTTGGATTAGCATTTTAGAGAATAAATTTGGGAAGAATAAATTTTGGAGAATTGATTTTGAGAAGAATAGATTTTAGGAATAGAGATATTTAGATAATTAGTAGCAGAATCACTTTTTATATTGGTAAATTACTAAAAAGGGTATAATTTAATTAAAAGTGATAGAGAGAGTGTAGAGAGAAGAGAGAGGATAAAAGAAAAAGTAGGGGTAAAATAGTAATTGAATAATCTATAACTTCAAACTAAAAGCTATTTTCAGTAGTTTATTCAAAACTTAAGTTTCAAACCGAGATTTTTCCCAAAATTAATTCTAAATAAAAATAACTATTTAGGTAAAAAAATTTCAAACCATAATTTTAGCTAAAATTAATTTTTAGAATTGATATCTAAACACACGTTAAGTTCCAAAGGAATATTCAGATAATGCATTGACTTGATTCAAAATTGAGGACTCATTTTTTCCTTTAAATTTATTCTCTGAGTTGCATATGAGAGATGAATCATTAATATTTTATTAGATAAATACATAAAAACCTCACGAAGAACTCCATTTAAACAAAAAAACAATTCATAATCAAAACATTAAATATTAAAATATTTAATTTAAACTTTTAAAATCTAGGGGTAATATGAAATTAACCAAAACTTTAGGGACTTTTTGTGAATTTTCGTCCATTCTATTCAAAGAATCTATAATATCCGTACGTGAGTCAGTGATAAACTTGACTTGGCGTTCCGCATTCTTCGCTGGTTGCCCCTGAGAAATAAATCAAGGAATCTGTCACTGTCATATGCATTTCCAAGCATCAGAAACTCGACCCGTTGTGAAATTCTTCGAGGAAAAGCTGCCCCTAATCTAGACATCCTAGGAAAAAAATTATAAAAGTAGACTTGCTGTAGGTTTTATTTACTCTTAAATTTAGCGTGAATTTAGATAAAATTTAAAAAAAAACTTACAAAAGAAATAAATTTTTAAACAGCTTATAAAAAAAAATTTAGAAAAAAATTTATAAAAAAAATAATTTTAAATAAATAAATATATAGATAATTTTTTTAAAATAACTTTTTATATTAGTAAATTACTAAAAAATGTATGATTTCATTAAAAGTAGGAAAAAAGAAATATGGTAGAGAAAAGAGAAGAGAGAGGATATAAAAAAAATAAAAATAAAATAGTAATTAGATAATTCATGAACTTTTTTACTATTTTAAAAGTTAGTTTCAATAACTTATTCAAAACTATAATTTTAAATCATGATTTACCCCAAAAACACTTATAAAAAAATGACCGTCTGTTTTAAAATTTTCCAAACTAAAATTTTATTTAAAAGGATTCTTAAAATCATAATTTAAACATAAATTAAACAGGCATGTATTTGTTTCCCTTTTTATTACAAGGCTTTATTTTCTACTTATTAAAAAAAAATAAATCTTAAATTTTTACTTTTTAAAAATATTATTTTTAGTAAATATATTATACTCATAATTCATAAATCTATACTTCTTTTTCCACGAGGTAACTAGGACTAAAACAGCCAATTCACAAGTTACTGCTTTTTAATAGAAATGAATTATATATTGATCATTGATCAACAAAATGTTACCACTTTTAACAATAATAATTCAAAACTTTTATAATTTTATTTGATTTTTAGTCAAATTATTCTAATTTTTTATTAGATCGTTATAGTCTAAATTTATTTTTAATTATGCCTTTATAGTTTTTGGTGCCTAATTAAAAAATTATATGACCTGATTAAAATTAGAGTAAAACTATAAACTCCTTTTAAAAATAATTAAAAAATATAATTAAAAATTAAATTAAATTATAAAGATCTAATAAAAGGAATTTATAAATTAATTTTTCTTAAAGAAAAATAATACCCCCAGTTCTTTCTTGGAAGCATCGCCCCATGTTATCCGTACAGATGACGTCATCATCCGGTCCTTATCACACGACACCTAACCCCTATTCTTATCCACGCATGCATCACGACCGTGAGATTACAACGGCCCCATGATGATCGATCTGATCTTATTCTCAACCCCTTAGTAGAAGTTCTATTGAACGAATTAATTAATACTAGGATTTATACTATTATGCTTTTGATTTTTTGTAAAGTAAAAGTAAAAAGGAAGGGTGTGAACTGCGAAGAGGAGCGATATTTGATGGAGACGTCCTTCGAAGAATACAATGACGTACTCATAAGAGTATTTATATATTTTATTTAATTTTTATATTTTTAAACATAATTTTATTCTATTAATTTTAAATAAATTATAATTTAATTTTTAAAATTTAATCTATTATAATTCAATTCTTATTATGTATTTTAAAGTTTAGCATAGGTCTAAATTATAAAATAATTAAAACTATAATAATCAAGTTATAATAACATAAATTTTAAAAATTAAATTATAATCAGGTTAAAATTATAAAGGTTATATTATATCGAATTAAAATAGAGAGACTAATTTATAATTGATTTGAAATTTAATTAAAAAATTAATTAATTTTAAAATTAACGTAGAAAATTTTTGGATTGTTTTGTTGAATTAATTTTAAAAAATAAAAGAATTTTGTTTTACACTCCTAAAGTTAGTCCATCATGATCCACCAATTACTTCACGGAAGCTCAAATATTGTAGACTTTTGGGACCTCCCAACCCCTCCATGATCACATTAAAGTCACAGATAAACAATTTCATAGAAAAGAAGTCTCAATAAAATATGAAATTATATAAAAAATATTTTTTGAGTATTGCATACATACACTTTACTTAAAGGATTTTTTAATTTAGTATATTTTTTATATAATATTATTTTTAAATATTAATATTTATATTAAATTAAAAAAATTATAAAAAATAATAATATAAATAAAATTAAGATATTAATTTTCCCCTACTGAAAAAAGCTAAGATAAGAAAGAAAGAGAAAAGACTATGCTTCGTTCCTCGTATTTAGTCAAGTGGGAATCCGACAAGGATAATAAATAGGTTTGAAGTTTGGTGGTGAAGAAAGAATAATAGAAGACGACAAAAACTTGACTCACCGTTCCTCATAGCATGCTTTATTCTATTTATTAGTGTTGGACACTAAAAAATAAATAAAGGAATCTGTCACTGTCATTAACAATCACAAGCCATAGAAACTCGACACGTTATGGAATAAAAGCTGATACTAGACAAGACATCCTAAGAGAAAATTATTAAAGTAGGCTTGCTCGAGTAGATTTTATTTGTTTTTAGATTTATTTGTTTCTCTTTTCATTACCAATGCTTCGTTTTCTACTTTTTAAAAAATTTTAAATTTTTAGTTTTTGAAAAAAATTATATGTATATTTTTCACAATTAATTTTACTAAATATATTGTACTCATAATTCATAAATCTATACTTTTTTTAATTAGGTAACAAGGACTAAAACAACCAATTCACTAGTTACCGCTTTTTAATAAAAATGAACTATATATCGATTATTGATCAATAAAATGTTATTATTTTTAAAAATAATAATTCAGAAATCTTATAATTTTATTTGATTTTTAATTAAATTATTATAATATTTTATTAGATCCTTATAATCTAAATTTATTTTTAATTGTCTTTATAATTTTTAGTACCTAATTAAAAAATTATAAAAACTTAATTAAAATTACAGGGAAACTATAGAAACTTAATAAAAATAATTATAAAAATCTGAATAAAAATTAAATAAAATTATAAAGATATAATAAAAAAATTTATAGATTAATTTTTATTAAGAAAAAACAAAACACCAAGTTTCTTCTTCCAAGCTTGGCAGCAAGTGAACCGTACAGATGACGTCATCATCCAATCCTAGTCACACGTCACTTAACCCCTATTCTTATCCACGCATGCATCTCGACCGTCGATTACAATAGTCTCGTGATGATCGATCTAATCATATTCTCCAGTTGTATTAAACGAATTAATTAATACTGGGATTTGTACGATTATGCTTTTGATTTTTTTTAAAAAAGTAAAAGTAAAACGGAAGGGTGTGAAGAGGAGCAATAGATGATAGAGACGTCCTTGGAAGAATACAATGACGTGCTCATAAGAATATTTATTTATTTATTTATTTAATTTTTATCCCTTCTAACTTAATTTTTATAATTTTAATTTAATTATAATTTTATTTTTAAAATTTAATTTATTTTAATATGATCCCTATACTTTTAATTATTTTATAGTTTAGTATAAGACCTAAATTATAAAATGATTAAAACTATAAAAATTAAATTATAATAAAATAAATTTTAAAAACTGAATTATAATCAAATTAAAATTATAGATATTGAGTTATACAATATAGAGATTAATTTATAATTGACCCAAAATTTAATTTAAAAATTAATTAATTCTAAAATTAATGTAAAAAAAATTTGGATTGTTTTGTTGAATTAATTAAAAATAGAATCTTGTTTTACACTCTTAAAATTGTTTAATTTGGTATAAAAAAGTTTAGGTAGATTTAACACTGATCTTCACTAAAATTAAGATATAACCACAAGATTCAGAGAGTGCTTATAGAAAATTTATAAGGTTACCTACTAAATGAGCTATCATGACAATAGCAAAAATTGAACTCATATCCTTATAAAATATGAACATATTTTTTATTATTTATATTACTTCTCATTCAGCACTCCTAAAGTTAGTCCATTATGAACCACCAGTTACTTTTCTTAAGCTCAAATATTGTGGACTTTTGGGACCACCCAACCACCCCATGATCATCAATCCAGATTTTAGATATGGTTTGGAAGAATCACAGATGAAAGTCCTAAATAAACAATTTCATAGAAAAGAAGTCTCAATAAAATATATGAAATTATTCCACTTGACTAAAAATTAATTGAAAATTAAGTATTTTTATAATTACAATTTAATACCTTAAAATATTTTATAATTCCTCTAGTACTAAAAAATATTTAATTATGTACATCTAACATCCTAAAATAACTCATAAAAAAAATACTTTTTAAGTATTGCATACACCTTCACTTAAAGGTTTTTTTTAGTTAATATTAAGGTTAAAATTACTTCTAAAAAATATTTAGGAGCAAAGTTTTTCTTCAAAAATTAATATTTTAAGAGAAAAATTGTATAATAATAAAAAATTTTAGAGTGGTAAATAAACAATAAAATACTTTAAAATACACGTTAATCCAAAACTAAATTATGATTTTTTTTATGATTGCATTTCTTCTTTAATACTTCTGATTTTTTCTATTAAATTTGGTTATCTAAATACCAAAATGTCCTTTAATTTTTTTAAAAAATAAAGTAAAAAAAAAAGGCCACCAGGGTCCCCGGCGGCTCAGGCTATATGTATTAGTTTAGCTTCTGTTATAACCACTGATGTGTTTATATGACCTGATTAATTTAGCCATTACTTAAGTGAGTGATTCAGCTTTTCCTCCAAATTATCTTTTCTTCTCTCCTCGATTCCACACAGACCACAAAGTAGGGGAAAAAATGAAGACGATTCCCTTCAGCAGCAGAAAAATGAACTGGTTCGAGGTTACTGAAAACATGAACTGGTCCAAGACCCTGCAAAACGTTGGTATGAGATCAGCATGGCATCAATCACAGATTGGTTTGAGATTATCAAAGATGAACTATAAAATATTTTAAAATATTATATGTATTTTAATCCAAAATTAAATTAGAATTTTTTTATAATTATATTCTTTTTTTAAGATTTCGTAATAATTTTTTTAATTAAATTTTTAATCTAATTACTAAAATGTCCTTTAATTTTTTTAAAAAATAAAGTGAAAAAAAAAACCCATCCGTGTCCCCGGCGGCTCAGGCTATATGTATTAGTTTAGCTTCCGTTATAACCACTGATGTGTTTATATGACCTGACTAATTTAGCCATTACTTAAGTGAGTTATTCAGCTTTTCCTCCAAATTATCTTTTTCTTCTCTCCTCGATTCCAAACAGACCACAAAGTAGGGGGGGAAATGAAGATGATTCCCTTCAGCAGCAGAAAAATGAACTGGTTCGAGGTTACTGAAAACATGAACGGGTCCAAGAGCACTGCAAAAAATTGGTATGAGTCAGGATGGCATTGACTTGATTAAAAATTGAGGATTCAATTTTTCCTTTAAATTTATTCTCTGAGTTGCATATGAGAGATGATCATTAGTATTTATTAGATAAATACATAATACATAAATATATTATACTCATAATTCATAAATTTATACTTCTTTTTCCCTGAGGTAACTAGGACTAAAACAGCCAATTCACCTGTTACTGCTTTTTAATAGAAATAAACTATATATTGATCATTGATCAACAAAATGTTACTATTTTTAAAAATAATAATTCAAAAATCTTTATAATTTTATTTAATTTTTAATTAAATTATTGTAATTTTTTATTAGATCCTTATAATCTGAATTTATTTTTAATTATGTCTTTATAATTTTTGGTGCCTAATTAAAAAATTATAAGACCTGATTAAAACTAGAGTAAAACTATAAACTCCTAATAAAAATAATTAAAAAATTTAATTAAAAATTAAATAAAATCATAAAGATATAATAAAAGGAATTTATAAATTAATTTTTCTTAAGAAAAAACAATACACCAGTTCCTTCTTGGAAGCTTGGCCCCAAGTGATCCGTACAGATGACGTCATCATCCGGTCCTTATCACACGACACCTAACCCCTATTCTTATCTATGCATGCCTCACGACCGTCAGATGATCGATCTAATCTTATTCTCAACCCATTAGGAGAAGTTCTGTTGAACGAATTAATTAATATTTGGATTTGTACTACTATGCTTTTGATTTTTTGTAAAGTAAAAGTAAAAGTGAAAAAGCAGGGTGTGAAGAGGAGGAGCAATATGTGATGGAGACGTCATTGGAAGAATACAATGACGTACTCATATAGAAGTATTTATATATTTATTAATCGTTATATTTTTAAATATAATTCTATTCTTATAATTTCAATTAAATTATAATTTAATTTTTAAAATTTAATTTATTATAATTCAATTCTTGTTATGTATTTTAAAGTTTAGCATAATGCCTAAATTATAAAATAATTAAAATCTTACAAATCAAGTTACAATAAAATAAATTTTAAAAACTAAATTATAATTAGATCAAAATTATAAAAGTTATGTTATATCAAATTAAAATATAGAGATTAATTTATAATTGACTCTAAATTTAATTAAACTCGAGATTTTATTTAAGTGATATCGAATCGCTTATAACTCAGACTAACTCTAGCTAGTTAGGTAGCCCATCATGATCCACCAGTTACTTCTCGAAAGCTCAAATATTGCGGACTTTTGGGACCACCCAACCACTCCATGATTATCAATCCAGATTTTAGATATGGTTTGGAAGAATCACGCATTAACGTCACAAATAAACAATTTCATAGAAAAGAAGTTGTCAATAAAATATGAAATTATTCCACTTGACCAAAAATTAATTGACAATTAAATATTTTCACAATTGTAATTTAATTTCCTAAAATATTTTATTATTCATGGCTCAGTATTTATCTAAATATATTTTTAAAATTACTACTAAAAAAAGTACTTTTTGAGTATTGCATGCACTTCACTTAAAGGATTTTTTTAGAGTTAATATTGAGGTTAAAATTGTTCTTAGAAAAATATTTAAGGGCAAAGTTTCTCTTAAAAAATTAATATTTTAAAAGTAAAATTACGTCACAAAATATTTTAAAGCGCTGGATATATCTAAACAATATTTCAGGGTGTTAGATGAATAACAAAATATTTTAATATACTAGATACACCTTAACCCAAAATTTAATTAGAATTTTTTATAATTTCTTTAAGATTTCGTAATAATTTTTTTAATTAAATTTTTTTGTCTAATTACTAAAATGTCCTTTAATTTTTTTAAAAATAAAGTGAAAAAAACCCCACCCGTGTCCCCGGCGGCTCAGGATAAATGCATTAGTTTAGCTTCTGTTATAACCACTGATGTGTTTATATGACCTGACTAATTTAGCCATTACTTAAGTGAGTGATTCAGCTTTTCCTCCAAATTATCTTTTCTTCTCTCCCCGATTCCAAACAGACCACGAAGTAGGGGGAAAAATGAAGACGATTCCCTCCAGTAGCAGAAAAATGAACTGGTTCGAGGTTACTGAAAACATGAACTGGTCCAAGACCCTGCAAAAAATTGGTATGAGATCAGCATGGCATCAATCACAGATTGGTTTGAGATTATCAAAAACTGGTTTGAAGAGCTAAGTTCAAAAGGAATATTCAGATAATGCATTGACTTGACTAAAAATTGAGGATTAATTTTTTCCTTTAAATTTATTCTCTGAGTTGCATATAAGAGATGAATCATTAATATTTTATTAGATAAATACATAAAACCTGATCAAGATCTCAATTTAAATAAAGGAGTTCTTAATAAAACATAAAATATTAGAGTTTGAATATAAATTTTTAAAGTTTAGGAGGTAATATGAAGTTAACAAAAAATTTAGGGAATTTATGTGTATTTTCGTGTCAGTGATAAACTAGCTGGATGCACGCAAGCAATCTTTAACTGAGACCAAATGAAAATTACTTTCTCTAATTTTAAAATGTAGATTTTATTTATCTAATTCACCAAGATTATTAAAAAGGGGGAAAAGACAATAAATAAATATGTAAATTTAAAAATGATAAAATGAACATATAAATATCTAAAATGATAGATTAAGCAGGAAGTCCAATCCGTCATTTACAAATTTAGATAAAAAGATTAAATTATCCCTAGAAATTTTTGAAGAAAAAGCGGGAGAATTACGCTTGAGAATGCAGAGCATATTCTCCCTGAAGCTTAAGACTGACTGATACCTCCATGAAACTGCGCTCGCCTCATTGCCGTCGAAGAGTGTCGGAGCTAATTACAGCACCATCCAAGCTTAAATTAGACACACGCATTGTCACTGTTAAAGCTCACTGTGCGTTTAGGATTGGGAGGAAGATTAGGGCGTAGAAATTAGGTAAGTCGTTGATGCACTTTGTTATTATGTCTTGGAGGCTTCCTCTGTATTCCTAGAACCTTTCTCCTTTTTCACAGTTCAATTAGTGCTCCAACAAATTTCAATGGTGATAGAATGATATATTGTTTGCTTATGTTTGAAAGGCTTTTAAGGTGAAGTCGTCATTCTTGGGGTTTTGGCTACGTTGGTAACTATCATAGGAAAACCTTTATTGAAGTACGGTCTATGCCCTAATTATGTACTTCTTTTATGCTTCATCGATTGCTTCTTTTATGCTTATCTTCCTTGTACATCATCGTTAATTCGCTGTTAGTTCGACATAAGCCAATATTCATTGTTATTTACTATGTCATCTTGAATTTAACATTTATTTGTATTGCCCACTTCATATATCCTGAATAGATAATCTATATGAACCACCTAAATGGAATCAGAAAAGTGACACAGCATGGAAATAGACTAAGAAGAAGAGGGATAATGAAAGATGGATGGTAGACTATGCTTAGACTTTGTAGAGCTTATTCCTCAATTTGATTTTACCCTTTTTGTGCAAATGTAATTATTAATTCAAGTTAAAATGAATTGGTTTGTCTAGCCTTGAACCAGTGTCCAATGCAATTCTTTCCCCCCCAATAATCTAGAATAAGCATGCAATATTTTTTATTGGTAGTTGAACAGAGGACAATGTATGAATAATGCACATAAACAGTAATGCTACTTATGTGAAAAAGAGAGACAATGTAAAGCTAAATCCAATATTAATATTTAATGAGCGGTGACATTTTTGTAAATAAAGATACAATATTTACACCGGATATAAACATGCCCGGTGTAAAATAAATGAGCGGTGGTATTTTTATAAATAAGGGTACAATATTTACACTGGATATACACATGACCGGTGTAAAATAAATGAGCGTTAGCATTTTTGTAACTAAAATGAAATATTTATACCATATTTATAAGTAACCGGTGTAGAAAATATAGTTCTATTCTGACTCTTAGTTTCTCCTCTATGCTTTCCCGCGTCTTTTCTGTACCTTCTTCAGACTGTTCATTTCACTTCTTCAGTTCCTAACGTTTGTAGTCATAATTATGATAGAAGGCCAATTGCTTTTTTCGATGTGCTTTTCTGAAACCGTTTTTATCCCTCAACCATATGTATACCATTCCTATGATCAGTAATTTTCATCTCATCACTACTTGATCTCTGTTTTGTTTACACCTCTTCTATCTGAACCCTCCAATGGCTTCTTCTTCACGTATGCCTCCTTCTCCGCCCCAAAAAAGAAACAAAGATGAATTTGAAGACAAACATCCTGACCCTCACCCTAGAGTTCCTTTTCCTCCTCCCCTAGTTATGACTCTGATAGAGCTCCTGGAGGAACTCATCATGTGCTTCAATGGCCTGGAGGACTCCGTGAAAGAACTAACTGAGAAAGTTAATAGACTGAAAGTCAGTTTCGGAGCTTTTCGCTTGGAAGTCCGTCGCCATCAACAGAATGACAGGTTTAATAATCCTCTTGGTCCTACACACTCTGATGAATACGAAAACTCTGACTCTGATGAGAAATGAAAAGTGTAAATATTGTTGAAAAAGAGAGAATATATTATATATTTTGATAGATATTTTTTTTTGGATATTTCAAACTTTTGATGTAAAGTTACGTTATTAGTAAAGTTGAATGAATGAAGTTTCTTTTTTTTATTAAGACTTTATTTTACACCGGTTGTAAAAGTGACAGGTGTAGAATATAAGGTCTGGTTTAGAAAAAGTTATTTCTACACCGGCGTTCCAGTTTAACTGGTGTAGATTTGCACTTTAATTTAACGTAAACTCCCTTCGCGCCTCCCATATCTCATTTTTCATTGGTTCTGCATTTTAAGTCTTCTCGCCCCTTCATAGTCGGTGAGTTTTGTTTTGTACTCTTTATCTCGAGAACTGAAAATTTATGCACGACTGGCGGTAGCTTTTGCTGTTACTTGCTGGATTTAGTCATTTACTTGTTTCACTTGGTGAGTTCTTCCACTTGTGCGTGATATATTTTCTCCCATTATTAGCTGAAAGCTAGGTTTTCTTCTTTTCTAATTTTTTAGTCTTCCACAAATATGGATCATAGTTAGATAAATGTTAAACGAACAAGTATTAGGTATACTGAAGGGGTGAAGGAGTTTTTGGATTTTGCCAAATAAAATGGTGATGATGACAATAGAAAGTTTTATTGTCCTTGTGTGAGTTGTTTGAATGAGAGGAAATAAAGTCCTACAGATATATACACTCATCTAATTTGTGAGGGGTTTTACAAGAGTTACACAGTATGTGTATGGCATGGTGAACCTGTGGAAAGGTCGAGTGCATCTGAATAGTTGGAATAGACCTTTGATGATGGCATGGATACTGATGATCGGGTAGAAGACATGATTCAAGATGTTAGAGAAGATACTTTTATGCGGTCACATGCATATAGTAATATGTGCAATGATGCAAAAAAATCTCTATACCTAGGGTGCAGAAAATACAACCTGTTGAATGTGTTGTTGAGATTGGTAAGTGTGAAAGCACGGCATGGGTGGAGTGATAGAGGTTTTTCAAAATTGCTTGAGTTGCTGCAAGACATGTTTCCAGAAAAAAAATGTCTTATCCAAACGTTACTATGATGCTAAGAAAATAATATGTCCTTTAGGCATGCAGTATAAAAAGATTCATGCATGCCCAAATGATTGCATATTGTACAGGAAAGATTTTGAAGATGAGGAGAAGTGTCCAATATGTAAGATACTAAGGTACAGATCAAACAAGTCTCTTACAAAGGTGTTATGGTATCTTGCAATTATACTAAGGTTTAAGCGCCTCTTTGGTAATGAAGATGATACAAAGAAAATGTTATGGTATGCGACTGAAAGGATTTGTGATGGAAAGCTTCGTCATCCTACTGATTCTTTGCAATGGAAGAAGATTGATTAATTATTTATTGAGTTCGGGAATGAACCACGAAACCTAAGGTTTGGACTTAGTACAGATGGCATGAACTCATATGGTAGCCTTAGTAGTATACATAGTTCATGGCATGTCCTCTTGGTGATTTATAACCTTTCTCCCTTGTTGTGTATAAAACGCAAGTATGTAATGTTGTCTATGTTGATCTCATGACCGAAGCAACCAGAAAATGACATAGACGTTTACCTACGACCCTTGATCGAAGATTTGAAAAAGCTATGGGAAGGTGTGGATGTTTTTGATGTGATTAAGAAGGATATCTTCAATATGCAGGCCATGATCTTTTGTACAATTAATAACTTTCCTGCATACGGAAATTTGTCAAGGTATAGTGTTAAGGCCCATAAAGCATGTCCGATTTGTGAGGAATGGACTTGCTACTATCAACTTTGTAATAGAAGAAAGACATTATACCTAGGTTATAGGAGATTTTTAAGACAAGGCCACCCATACCATCGAATGAAGAAACAATTTTTTGGCGGCCAAGAATTTAAAAATACTCCGGAGCCATTGACTGGAGAACAAGTCTACGAAAGGGTCAAAGACATCAATGTTACCTTTGGTAAGACTGCCAAGAGAAGTGAGAAAAATATATGAAAAAAAAGATCTGTCTTTTTGAGCTTTCGTATTGGCAACATCTTCATGTAAGGCACTGTATTGATGCCATGCATATGGAGAAAAATGTGTGTGACAGCATTGTTGGAACACTTCTCAACACACATGGTAGTTCCAAAGACGGTTTGAAGGCAAGATTAGATTTGAAAGAAATAGGAATACGTGAGGATTTACATCCAAGGCCAGACGGTGAGGGGAGTTACTGTGTTGAATAGACTAATATTTTGTCCAAGGATGAGAGAAGAAGTATTTGTGAGTGTTTGCAAGGAATCAAAGTTCCCTCTGGGTACTCATCTGACAATGAAGGATTTGAAATTAGTAGACCAAAAGTCTCATGATTATCATGTCTTGATGCAACAATTACTCCCAGTGGCTGTTCAAGGGATCATTTCAGATGATTTGAGACACATTGTAACCTAACTTTGCTTCTTCTTCAATGTTATATGTGGCAAAGTCTTTAAAACTGAAAAGTTGGATGAATTGGAGCACGAGGGTTATGTTATTTTGTGCCATCTTGAAAAACTATTTCTTCCTGGCTTTTTTTATATCATGGTACACCTCCTCGTTCATCTAATCTGAGAGATAAAACTATGTGGCCCTGTATACTTATGATGGATGTACCCATTTGAAAGATACATGAAACTCCTTAAAGGGTATATGAAGAATCCAAATCGGCCCAAAGCATCCATTGTTCAAAAATATGTTTCTGAAGAAGCTATGGATTTTTGTCAACACTACCTGTCTAAAGTAAGACTGACTGATCTCCCTAAACCCCATGCCAAACAGGGGGGTTAACGCAGAATGTCGGTGAAGAGTATTGATCGTAATGAATTACAGCAAATACACTTACACATCTTGAATAACATTGATGAAGTTCAAGACTATATAGCTGTTCATAAAGAGCTTGTCCGAAAAAAAATAATAGAATGACAGAGCAAAAGATGATTAGAGAACACAATAAATTTTTTGCATACTGGTTCAAACAGAAGGTTGAAATTAAGGATTGTGTATCTGATACAGTTAGATGGTTGGCATATGGTCCTGAATTTCATGTGATATGTTAGAATTTATTTGATATCAATGGGTATTCCTTTTACACGAAGACCCTTGATGAAAAAAGTAGCGTGCAAAATAGCGGGGTTATGTTAGTGGCCGAGGCTATGCATTTCTCTAGTTCAAAAGATAACAATCCTAAATTAGCAGTCATCCCTTATTACGGCATTGTTGAAGAGATTTGAGAGGTAGACTACTCTAAATTCACAGTTCACGTGTTCAAATGCAAGTGGGCTAATGTAAACAACGGTGTTCTGGTAGACCGGCTAGGATTTACATAGGTTGATTTGAATAGTACAAGTTTCGGGGATGAGCCTTTTATTATGGAAGACCAAGCAAAGCAAGTTTTCTACATCACTGATCCATCAAATAAAAGATGGTCTGTCGCTCTCCAAGGAAAAAGGATTGTTGACGACGATGATTCTATTTGGGAGACCCCTTCTTTTTCAGTGGGTTTACCAAAATTAAATGAAGAAGAAGTGGATTCTGATTGATTTGGATGTGAGTGTTTTAGGTTATTGATTGATTTGTATGATGACTCTATTTGTTATGATTGCATATATATTTTTAATATAATAATAACACAAGTCTCTTGATTTGATTGCATATATATCTGTTGTAACTTCAAGGGATATGGCGATATAAGAGTTAAAAAAACACAAACATCAATATTTAAACCGGTCGCAAATGTTAGTAAAAACCTCGCAGTGGCATTTTCGTTAATTAGTTAATAATTTACACCGGTTATTTTTTTTATCCGGTGTAAAATATGATATGAAAACATCGTTTTTACACCGGATTTTAAAGATAACCGATGTAAAAAATCAAATTAAAATTTTACACCAGTTTTTTATTCTGACCGGTGTAAAATGTCTACAGAAAATAAATTTCTAAGACTCCTCTTGGCGCTCTCTTATTTCTCATTTCTCACTTCTCATTTCTCAGGTTTTCTTCAGCGTTGTGCTCAGTCGTGCTTCTTAGTCGTCTTACGCTGTGCTCAGTCATTCTCCTCATTTCACCGTGCTCATTCATTTTTCTCTGTTCCAGGTCTTGTTGTGCTTTGCCATGTACGTGTTCTCTTTTATCGTGTACAAATTTTGTATACGAGTTGGTTTAATCTAGGTTTTATATTTTTCCTATGATAAATGCTTGCACTTCTTTCCATGGATAAATGCTAAAGGAACTGTCTTCTTTGTTTATTTTGATTTTGTTATTGCGTATGTAGGAATATGGAGGGTAGTGTTAATCAGAATGAGAGTAGCATTGCTCAAAGCGACTCTAAACAAAGGAGTGGCAGAAGTATGACGTGATTGAAAAATATTGCGAAAGATAGAAAGGAAGGGAAATTGCTATTGATTAAGTTTGACTCACGTTGAAACCCAGTTAGTGAACATAGGAATAAGTACATTAGTTATGTCAGCCTCCTAGCACGCAACAAGCCTAGCATCACCATACAGACTTGGGATGCTATTGATGATCGCGTGAAGAACCAAATTTGGGACACTATCCGGGTATAGAAACTACATATTTTATATTGTATTTAGAGCAATATCGAAAAACACAACTCTTTCTAGATAACTCTGTTTTCAATGGCAATTATTGCAGCTCACTTACGATGTTCCCAATAATGAAGCTTTAAAGAAGAAGATGTTGTCTTACTGTGGTGAGCGTTGGAGGGTATTCAAGACACAACTAGCTTGTCTTTATGTGCATGGCCGGGACAAAGATGGTCGGCCTCATCCTTCTCCATACAGCAAGTATCAATTCATAGACGAAGCTACTTGGGAAGAATTTGTTAGGATTCGGACTACGCCAGAAGCTATGGTAAGTTGATGCGCAAATATCCTGCAAATGCATTTCCCATGTTTCTTCCTTGTGTATGTGTTGGCACTAAATGCAAACGTATCAGATTATCATTTGACTTGATTTGTAGGAAAAAAAGGCAAAAGCTATTGAACATGCTCTCAAGAATAATTGTCCGCACACAATGTCTCGAGGAGGATACGCGAAGACTGAAAGAGACTTGTTGGGGGCCAAGAGGAAGAGACTAGAAGAAAATTCTGAGGATCCTAGTGTTAGTGTTGCTCCCCCATCTCCAATACGTCGAGAAGATAAATGGTTATATGCTCACCAAACAAAGAGCGGAACATATACAAGCGATCATGCTCGAATGATTGCTGAAAAATTGTAAGACCTATTTCTATTATTTTATTTTAGTAGACTAATTATATTATTTCTTATGTTTGTTCATTCTATGTTATAGTCATGTCTTAAAGAATAAGAGGCATAAGGATCCTTCAAGTCGGATGGTAGGAATGACATCTTGATTGTTGCTATGGGCAAACAAGAGCATGGGGCCGTGTCAGAGGAGTTGGGGGAGGGTGGGCATAAGATATTACTTTAGAGCATCTCAACGATATTCCACACATTTGGTGCCGATGGCAGAGTTGGAATCGTTGTTATCCACCATTAAGTCAGAGGCTAAGGCAGAGATTTGGGCAGAGGCTAGGGCACAGGCAGAAGCTTCATTTGAGGCACGATTACAAGAGGGCTTAGCAAAGCTCAAGGAAGAAATATTGTCCATGATGACAACAAGGCAACAGGAGGCAAGTGCCCCCCAAACGCTCTCACATGCACCCCTTCATAGCACTAAAGGAAGTCGTTGCATGGCCGCGCAGGTGTCTGAGGATGCTGAACCGTGTGACCTATATGTGGAGGATCCAATTAGACAATTAGTGGCACGTGGTTCCTTCCACAGCCTAGGAGCAACTGTCCACCATATCCAAATTTAGGAAGATCAGTTAAGGGTGATAGTTGAAGACGTGATAGTTGAAGATGCTCTTGTCCCAATTCCCACTAATGAGGTAAAGACAGTGATGCAAGCAAAGGGGACTTTCATATTATGGCCAAAGCATTTTGTTTTAGAGAATGTCGCATCTTCCCCGAGCCAACTTCCCACACCTCCCAATTTGAGTGCCATGCAATGTGTCATCCGATTGGCAGATGACAAAACGTTCAATGTGGATGCATTGCTTATGGATTCAGTTATGGGCGACACTGGGGCTCTGGCCTTTCTTGACCATACCAATGTGAAATCTCTCCTCACTCCTGGGGATGAACTGACCTCCGGGTGCATCCAAGTATTTTTGATATAAGTCTAACTTAAATGTAAATACATGTAATAACAAAATTCAACTCTTATAACTAATTAACAAGTGTTTGCATTAACTGTAGGTATATACAAGTTGAGTTGGTTTCCAAGGGCAAACAAGATAAGTTTGGATTTCTATGCCCAATTCAAATTTATGCAAAAAGGACCTCTCAACCTTTGCCACTTCAATACATAACAAGGAGGCTCGGTCAAACCGAAATTGATTGTTTCTTCGCACCATATATGCAAGAGTAAGAATAATAATTTTTTATTTTATTTCATACAAGTTTTATATTTGATTAATGATAATACTCATTATTTTTTAATTAATTTCTACAGCAATAATTGGCAATTGGTTATCCTATGTAAGAACAGTTATAAAATTTTCTTCTTGTGCTCCCTCCATTACAAACCAGGGGCTGATGTCAAGAAGATTATGAACTCATGAGTTTTCTTCTATATATAACAATGGTCTTTGTAATATATATGGTTTTTGTAATAAATGGGTTACTAACCTTATAACTTTGGTCATAAGGCTATGAGGAAGTTCAAATTTGCCAGAGGTCTTAAGCATGCCAACTCGGTGGGGGACCCTGAATGGATCATACAACAGTAATTAAACTATTAAGTCTTATGCTCCATGTTTTGCTCTTGAAAAATAATTCTTATAATATTAATATTATAGAGTCGAAGGTAGCCTAGAGAAAACAACTTGTGCGGCTTTTACATCGTTAGACACATGATGAATATTATCTTGTAAAATAGGACTGACCTAACTGAGGAGGTACAATTGTGTTTCCTAATGATTTCGTATTTCTTGTTAATTTAACATATACTAGTAATGCTTTAATTTGATATTTCATATGTTTGATCGATCTGACCCATTTTCTATAGAAGATATTGAGTAGCTGCGTAATCTTTGGGCTGAGTTTTTTGTTTAATTCATTCATTCTCAATAGTATCTGTGTTTCAAGGAATACATTCTTTTATTTTTTTATTCAAATTGTTCAATTTTTGTATTCAACTTTATTAAATGAATAATATATTTATTGAATTATTTCTCCGCTTTTGTCTATTTGACTTGTATATTTGAAAGCTTCATGGGATACGGTAATGAAACGTTGAACTGGCTGTTTTTTAAACCTACATTTAAATAGGACAAAAATTACCGGTTGTGCTAATTGTAATGTGTAGAAAATAGCATACTCTAGACCGGTCATTAAAATAACCGATATAGAAAATAGGATAATCTACACCGGTCATTAAAACAGTAAGTGTAGAAAATAGCATCATCTACACTGGTCGTTACCACAACCGGTGTAGAAAATTACTTAATATATTTATGTACAATGCCCATATAAACACACCAGATGTAAAAAATTTGTTAATTTACAACTGACGTTGATATAACAGTGTAGAAAATATGTTCATCTACACCGGTTTTCCTTGAATCCAGTTTAGAATGTCTCACTTTCTACACCGGATATCTGACCGGTTTAAAATGTCTCACTTACTACACGGTCTATTTCTACACCGGTTATTTGTCCGATGTAGAATGCCATTTTAAATCGATTTAGAAAGCTTTTTTTACAGTAGTGAGAGTAAGTAAAGCTTATATAAAGTTTTGTTGGATGTGAGATGCATGCAGAAAGTTTTACAGGGAAATCCATAGTAAAGTAACAATTCCTTTACATGGTTTTGCTTTTGAGATTACGAAGGAGAAAAGTATCACAAAAAAAAAGAATAAGAGGTATAAACTGTAGTAAGAAAATAGATGGATGATTAAATAAAAATATCTTCTTTGAAGTGTGAAGAATCATGGTTCTCAACTGATGACTGATAATAAATTGATTATAAGTTCAAGAGTTCTATTCCATTCTTAATATATAACGTTTTGTGTACTGCTATTTTGTAGCTACTACATTAAGTGGCCTGCATTTTTCTATGACAACTTTCAAATTAAGTGATTGGGGTATATCCAGACCTCTTGACAATGTAATTAAGGAATAACTAATTAGAATTGTTCTACCTATTTTCCTATTTCTATCTTGGTTCTACATACATTTGAATGGAGGAATTCCTGCTACAATGGTGTATTATCAAGGCTGAACTTTATATCCTTGATCAGTTAGTATACAGACCAGACATGCTGTAACCTCAGTGTCTGTTGCCAATAGCGTGAAATTCCTTCTAAATGTTTAGCAGCAGTTAGTTGATAATGTTAAACGAGTTGTAATAGGCAAGTTGTGATGTATATAAGATATATTTGAAGTGTCATGCATTTTTCAAGAGACAAAATATGGCATTTGAAGAAGGGTCAAGCAAATTGGTGAAGAATGCGTACTTACTATTTCGAAATAAATTTATTGATAAGGGCAAGAAGTTTAAGAATATGAAACAGGCTAAGGAGGCGACAAAGGCCTGGAAGGAGTTATCTGTGGATGAGCAAAACAAACACGGCTGGAAAAAAGGCTTTCTAAATCGGTTGAAAATAGACTTCTACACTGGTTTAAAAAGTAATGTCAAAATAAAAAAAATCCAGAATAAAAAAACTCTAGATCCGAAATTATTCCTTTCTTCGTCACAAATCTGAAGGAGGAGGAGAGTGATGAAGAAGAATAGGTACCTGTAAAATGCAAGCAGAGAACAAAAAAGAGGAAGAAAAAAAAGTCAGAGAACCCATAAACGAAAGAAACAAAAACTCAGATATATGCACAGAAATAAAAACCCATAAATGTCGTACCTAATTGAAGATATCAGAAAAATATCTTCACAATTCCTTTTGGTTACCTGCTCAAAAGCAAACAAAAATATATTTAAACAGAACCCAGAAATGAATGAGACAAAAACCCAAATATATACACAGAAATGAAAACCTAGAAACGTCGTTACCTAATTAAAGATATCACAGAAATATCGTCACAATTCCTCCGACTTACCCAGTTAAAAGTGAACAGAAATATATTTAAACAAAATCGAGAAAGAAAGGAACAAAAAAATAGACACCCACCATCGCAGATCTGGGTCTTCTTCTTTGGCGAGCTTTAGAGGCTACAACGACTGACTTCAACAATAGAGAACGACGAGCACAGGTATGGGTCATCGCATATCTAGGTTTTCTTCTTCGGCGAGCTTTAGACGGTGTGTTACGAAGGTGGAGCTTCCTGTCACTATGTGTTCTCCCTTGTCTAGTTTTCTCCATGGACGACGATATGATTTGTGAAGATAGGGAATCGTAAAAAATTAACGCTTTTTGTTAGATTTTGAATAGCAAAGACATTCTACACCGGATGTAATTTTATCAGCTGTAGATAAGACTGGTTTAAAAATATGCTTTTTAAAGCCCCATTTTTAAATCGGTCACTGCGAAACCAGTTTAAAAGAAAACTGACCGGTGGCATTTTTGTAAATAAAGATAAACTTTTTACACTGGTCATTACTTTTTACACCGGTTATGTTTTACAACCGGTGTAAATATTTTATATTATTTACAAAAATGCCACCGGTCATGACTTTTTACACCGGTCATTACTTTTTACATCGATCATGTTTTACAACCGGTGTAAATATTTTATCTTATTTACAAAATTGCCACCGGTCATTTTTTTTAAACTGTCTCCGCAGTGACCGGTTTAAAAATGGGGTTTTAAAAAGCCTATTTTCTACTAGTGAAATATAGAATAAAGGCGAAGAAATCACAGCCTGATAAGAAGAGGGAAATTGAAATTGCAAGATTTTGCTTTCAGGGATTGCAATTTGTGTAGTAGGATTTACAACTCATGCAATAGGATTTACAACTTCTCTAAGACATTTACAACTCTATAGTGAAGTAATTGCAATTGCTTTCGAATTTATAACTCATTTAATAGAATTTATAACTCTTCTAATAGGATTTACAGCCTCAACAATATGATTTATAACTTTCCCTAAGATATTTACAACTCTAAAATTACAACATATTGCTTTCGGGTTTGCAATTTTTGCAATAGGATTTAAAATTTTAACAATGGGATTTGTAACTTTCCCTAAGATATTTACAACTCTCTAACGAAGTAATTGTAATTGATTTCGGGTTTGTAACTCCTCTGATGGTATTTGTAAATCTTCTAATAGGATTTATAATTTCAATAATAGGATTTACAACTTTCCCTAACATATTTACAACTTTCAAAATACAAGATATTATTTTTGGGTTTGTAACTTCTGCAATGAGATTTGTAACTTCAGGAATTGGATTTATAAGTTTCCTAAAGATATTTATAACTGAAATTGCAACCCATAAATAGTTATAACTTATTACACAATTTTATTCAATTACATTAACACTTTACTTATGGCATTTACAAAAAATATCCTGCCAATAACAGCAATAACATTACATATAATCAAATGATAGCAATGTACATCACACGTCTACAACTATCAATGAGTCATTGTATACAAAAATCATCCTGCCAATGATAACAATTTACAAAAAATCATCATACACATGACAATAATTACTTAGTTTAATGACTTTAGGTAAGCTTTACTATAAATATTATGAGTCATGTGAAAAGGAAGGGACTGCTCTTTCACTAATGATTATTCTTCCCGCTCAATCTGAATGGGCTGAAGATGAATGCCCCAATGCGAAAAGCAATAGATTGCAAGATACAAAAACGTAGTTATTCACATTAACCATATCCATACTTGCCCTATAAATACGTCGAGTTGCTGATGACTTCAAGTATTGTCTGGGATTTTTTTACAATTTTTTCTATTACTTTCTTCAACTAGTCGAAGTTATAGTAAAAGTGAAAATCCTTCTCCCAAGGTAACTATTAAAATGAATAATGACAATAGTGATTATCGGATGAGTAAAAGAAGAATATTTGTGTCAAAAATTTATTTACACTTTTTTCTTTTTAGCTTCAGCTCAGCTAAATGGATCTTCCGCAAGCTTAATAGTTCTTTCTTTATATTGATATTTTAATATATATTTTATTTATTCTAAGAATAATTATATTTTTTATCTAAATTTATAAAAAATAAGTTGAACCTCCCTGCTTAATATATTTTTTAGATATTTATATGCGTATTTTATTATTTTTAAATTTCTAAGGTTGTTTATCGTCTTCATTCCTAAACACAGTTAAGACCAGAAAGAAAGAGAAAAGACTTTGCTCCGTTCCTCGTATTTAGCCGTAGGAATCCGACAAGGATAATAAATAGGTTTGAAAATTGGTGGCGAAGAAAGAATAATAGAAGAAGACGACGAAGACTTGACCCGTCGTTCCCCATAGATGCTTTATTATATTCATTAGTGTTGGACACTAAAAAATAAATAAAGGAATCTGTCACTGTCGTTAGCAATCTCAAGCAATAGAAACTCGACACATCATGAAATTCTCAAGGAAAAGCTAGCCCTAGACTAGACGTCCTAGGAGGAAATTATTAAAGTAGGCTTGCTCCAGGAGTAGATTTTATTTGTTTCTCTTTTTATCACCATGTTTTGTTTTTTATTTATTTAAAAATTTTAAATCTCAAATTTTATTTTTTTGAAAAAATTATATGCATATTTTTTATAATTAATTTTGCCAAATATATTATAATCAGAATTCATAAATCTGTACTTTTTTTCATTAGTTAACGAAGGATAGAATAGCGAATTCACTTGTTACCACTTTTTAATAGAAATAAATTATATATTGGTGATTGATCAACAAAATATTACTACTTTTAAAATTAATAATTCAAAAGTCTTTATAATTTTATTTAATTTTTACTTAAATTATTATAATTTTTTATTAGATCTTTATAATCTAAATTTATTAATTATGTCTTATAATTTTTAGTGCCTAATTAAAAACTTATAAAATTTGATTAAAATTAGAGTAAAACTATAAACTCTTAATAAAAACAATTAAAAAATCTGATTAAAAATAAATAAAATCATAAAGATATAATAAAAGGAATTTATAAATTAATTTTTCTTAAGAAAAAACAATACACGCAGTTCCTTCTTTGAAGCTTGGCCGCAAGTGATCCGTACATATGATGTCATCATCCCGTCCTTATCACACGACACCTAACGCCTATTCTTATCCACGCATGCATCACGACCGTGAGATTACAACAGCCCCATGAGGATCGATCTAATCTTATTCTCCACCCCTTAGGAGTCTATTGAACGAATTAATTAATACTGGGATTTGTACTATTATGCTTTTGATTTTTTGTAAAGTAGAAGTAAAAAGAATGGTGTGAAGAGGAGCAATGATGCTAGACGTCCTTGAAAGAATACAATGACCTTCTCATAAGAGTATTTATTTATTTATTATTTAATCTCTATAGCATTTAATATAATTTATAATTTAATTTTTATAATTTTATTTATTATAATTTAATTTTTATAATTTTAATTATTTTATGATTTAGAATAAAATTTAAATTATAAAATAATTAAAACGGGAAAATCAAGTTGTAGAGATAAATTTTAAAAAATAAATAAATTAAAATTATAAAAATTTAATTGTATCGAGTAAAAATGTTGAGACTAATTTACAGTTGATTTAAAATTATAAAAAATAAAAGATTAATTTTTTTAATATAAAATTACTTTTCTGGGTTTACATATACCCACACTACCACTGTGCCACACACGAAGATGAAGAATTGTCTCGAGTGCCAAAAAAAAAAAAGTGTGAAAAGGGGAACGCAAAAAATTGTTCTGAGAACAAAACATGAGTTGGTCTGAGAGTGGAAAAAATTGGTTCGAGAGTACCAAAAAATTGAATCCGTTTGGAATGAATTGGTTTGAGAGCACAAAAAACATGAATTTGTCTGAGAGACCAAAGAATTGGTATGAGATGGCTAAGAATGGGTTTGGGAGGAGTAAGAGTTGGGCTGAAGAAAAGGTAAAAACCAAAGGAATAAGTGATGAGCACAGAGATTTACTCATCAAAGGAGGTGAATTTCTTCTTCTTGCACCTGCAATTGGCTACAAAGATGGACTTGGAAGTGCCTGCAGATTCATAGTATCACGTGCTGCTTCTGATTGCGAGATGGCTAAGAACAAGCTTGAGAAGAGCAAGAGTTGGGTTGAAGAAGAGATAAGAGCCAAAGGAATAATAAGCGATGAAAACAGAGATTTACTTATCAAAGGGAGTGAAGTTCTTATTCTAGCTCCTGTTATTGGCTACTATGGGGGACTTGCAAGTGCCTGCGGATTCATAGTAAGATCTTCTGCTTCTGAAGAATGCTGCGAGATGGCTAAAAATAGGTTTGAAAAAACTAAGGGTTGGGTTGAGATGGCGAAAATTGGGTTTGAGAAGAGTAAGAATTGGGCTGAAGAAAGGATAAGAGTTACAGGAATAAGTGATGAGCATAGGGATTTAGTTGTGAAAGGTAGTGGGGCCCTTCTTCTCGCTGCTGCTATGGGCTACTATGGTGGACTTGGTAGTGTTTGTGGATTCATGTTCAGAGGTGTTTCTTCTTCTGATAATGGTGAAAAGCTTATGAAAGCACCGGGTCGACCCGGGGAGTACATAGCAAGAGCTGTCTTTGAAGCAAACCCTAGAGCTTACTTTCGTGGTTCGCGTGGCAAGAGCTGTCTTTGAAAGAATTAATTAAGCAGATCGATTGTTTCTGGTGTTTTCTGTGTTCATGTTCTGAGGTTTCTTTCTGGTTGATTTATCTGTCTGTGTGCTTTTCTTGTGTGTTGTTCGTTTGGAGATGGTGAAATCATGTACTGCTTGATCCGCTTGTTGCTTTCTTCTGGTTATGTTTAATGTCAATTTTATGGTTGTGTGCATGTTGCTGCTCAATCTCTTCTCCAGTTTCTTTGTATCAACCTGCCAAAGAGAACAAAAATTCCCAGATACTAAAATACTAATAAATATTATTTCTAGTTCTACTTTTACATACTTTATTTTTTTTAGAAACTCCCTAGAGTTTAGAGAATAATTTTTGTAAGAAGTAAAAATTATTAAAATAAATTTTATGTCTTTTAATAAAGTTTTTTATACACACGCCTGAGAGCATGTTTAAGGGACATATTTTTTTAATCGATGAGACTAAAAGTGACATGCTATTGTCCATAACAACCTTGTTTGTCATGAGAAATAGTTTTAAACTAAGGGAAAAATTAATATGTAAGTCCATAATTTCATCTATTTTTTATTAAATTTTTGTAGCACTCTGTAAAATATATTTATGAGAATGTTCAGTATTTTAAAATATTTTATAATTTATTTTTTTGTTTTTAAAATATTTTTTGATGATCGATTTTAATTTTACTGTTAACTTTTCAAAAAATCTATTAAATAAAAGTATATTTAATATTTTAAATTATTTTTTTAATAATATTAAATATTTTAAAATAATTTTTTGACATAATTTTGTCTTTAAAATATTTTTGTAGTTAATTTTTATCACTCTTTTTTCATATTTTTAGTATTCATCTTTTAACATTTTCAATAATCAGTTTTTCAATAATAATCTTAGATTTTTTCTAAGTTTATCTTCTATAACCTTATTCTTTAATTATTTCAATACCGAGAACATTTAAGATGACTACTGAAAAATTAGGAAACTTTTACTTAACTTTTTACTCAGTACAAAAAATAATTAAGGATTATGTTCAGAAAACTTTTCTTAAATATATAGGTATTATATTCATAATTTCTTAATTTATATGTATAGATTTAAAAAAAATTAAAATAAATTAGGTTGCAAATGATATATAGATGTAAAGAGACTATTAGGCTTAATTAAAAATAAGATAAAATTATAAAAATTAAAAAATTATTTTTTTTAAATAAAATTAAAGGAAAAATAATCTATAAGTCTTTATAATTTTATTTAATTTTTAATTCAGTCTATAATTAAAAATTAAGTGAAACTATAAGAACGTAATAAAAAAAAGAAAATATGTTATCTGCATGTAAATTTTCCCAAAATTTAAATCAGAGAGACTAAAGTAAAATGATCTCCCTTTGTTCACGGGCATCTGAATTCCACTTTAAACTATGAAGTACTATAAAGTTGACAGACATCCACTTTAAGGTTGCATTGTATTTCACCTATAACTCTACTGATATTTATTGATGATATTTTTTACAGGGCTATGAAATAATTTTCCTCAGATATATACATCTCCCACACACAAATCAAGAGAAGGGTTGACAGAAGGAGCAAAATTAAAATGAATTGGGTTGCTGAGAGCTGTAAGAATTGGTTTGAGAGAACTAAAACTATGAATTGGTCTGAAAGCATTACTGGGAATTGGTATGAGGGCATGGAAATTATGGAATGGTCTGAGATATTCAAGAATTGGGTTCAAGAAGTAAAAGAGAAAGGAATAAGTGAAGAGGCTCGGAATTTCATTGTTGGAGCAGGTATGGTTCTTCTTCTTGTTTCTGCTGTCATCCGTGTGTGTTTTTACTTATACATAATTCTGAGTGCGATTTGTTGGACGGTCATATTCATATTACGGTGTTGTTGGGTTCTTCTCAAAGCAATTGGTTTGGCAATCATGTTCATATTACGGTGTTGTTGGGTTCTTCTCAAAGCAATTGGTTTGGCAATCAAGCTCATATTACAATATCGTGGGGTTGTTCTGAAACCAGTTGGTTGGGCAATCATATTTATATTAAGACGTTGTGGCGTTAAACTTATGAAAGCACCTGGTCATGCGATCTACATACCAAGAGCTCTCTTTTCACTTAGCCCCAGAATCTGCTTTCGTATTTTGCGCTTCTTATGCCCATGAAAGAAGAAGAAAGATTCATGAAGACCTACATCATTTTAATGCCCTAAAATTAGCTTAAATATGATTGTGTATGTGTGTGGCACTTTCTCAAGTTCTGGTCTTTTGTTTGTGTTTTCGTGTTTTTTGAGGTTTCTTTCTTGTTGATCTTTGTTGGGTGTGTAATCATCTACTGGTTTAGTTTAAAATCTTCTGTTACTTTAATTTCTTCTGATTATGCATGATCATATAAGCCTGCACACAAAATTTAGAATTATATGAACTTGGACACGGGCCGTGAGCAGAGAACTTTACTCTCCTTAAGACTCCTCCAACCTACTGTTTTGATAACTCTTGGTAGATTTAGGTTAATTTAATCTTTTTGTATGTTTTATTTTGGGGGCTTTGGCCTCTGATTTTTCTTTCCTTTAAGCTGGTACTTACGTTAATAATTTAAGAGAAAAAAAGGTGAGGGTGTTTGTGAAAGACTAAAATACTCACTTTTACGAGACAACTTTTCTCGTATTGTTGACACTGCAGATTGTATAAAATCACTTAATATTAATTAATTCAAATATTTTTTTATCTTTCTCATGGGCTCTTATTGTAATATTCTCCCTTTTTTATTTCTCGGTTAATATTATTATTAGTTCTTATAGTATAATAGAATATTGGTACTGTAATTTCAAATTGTTTTCTGTCCCAATAGTATCCAAAATATTAGTTCTTATAATTTTACTAACATATTTATATATTTTTTTTTTATCTCAACCAATCAAACCACTCATTCAACTTAAGAATTAGAAGTTCAACATTATAAATTATCTCTTCTCCAATTCTTGTATCTCTAACTCAGTTACCTTATCAAATTAAATTAAATTCATATGATACAATCATAATTTAATTACTTATTATTTATCACAATATATAACATGTAATACATTACTATTTACACATATCAACATAATTATAAGATATAATCTATTTAATAGTTTCTTAATTAATAAGATCATATTTTATAATAATAAAAAATTAGATTTTTTTTTTTTTACCCGGAATGAACTTTCTTACAGAAAACTGCTAGAAATTATGGCGCAATCCTAAAAATTTCTTTTCTTGCTAATAAAGATATCCCGTAAAAAATTTCTAACGATTTTTATGACCGCCATTACATTTTTTTCAGCAATTTAACACTTAAACTACTAGAAAAGTTATAGTGTTTTGATCACAATATATATAGCGATAGAAAACAGTTTTGAGACAATAGTAATCCATAAGGCCTCCGAGTGAATTCAATAATGCCTAGGAAAAAAGACACATCACCCATATCTTTAGGTGAGAACATATCACTCATGGCACTTATGAGAGATTGAACCTAATGTTCAGCACTACCAGTAATCAGCAAATCATCAACATATGCTATAAGGTAAGTGATAGCAGTCCCATTGTGATGCATGAACAAACATGGATCAGCCTTTGACTGAACAAACTTTAAAGTGTAGAGACTTTGACAGAGTGTTTGAAACCACACACGAGGGGCTTGCTTCAAGCCATAGATGGCTTTCTTGAGTTTGCAAACAAATGGTTGCCTAAGATTCGAGCGGTGTTCAAAACCAGGAGGTTGATCCATATAAACCTCCTCCTGTAAGCTGCCATTCAAAAAAGCATTATTAAAGTCCACTTGATGTATTTTCCACTGATGAGTAACAACCAAGGCAAGTAGAATACAGACTGTGTGTGACTTGACTACTGGACTAAAAGTGTCAGTATAGTCAACACCAACTTCTTGGGAGAACCCTTTGCAACCAATCTGCCCTTGTACCGAATGACAGTCCCATGAGCATTGCATTTCTTTTTGAACAACCATTTGCACCCAATGGTGCGGCGATCAGTTGGTAGTGGAACTAAATCCCAAGTACCACATTTTATTAACGCATCGAATTCCTCTTTAGCGGCCTAAGCCCAATTAGAATCAGATAGAGCTTCTTCAATTGTTGCAGGCACATCATCAGGCATAGTCGCAAGGTATGCATGAACTTTGTTTTTGAAGATGCCATTCTTTTCTCGAGTGACCATGGGATAGATATTTAAGGAAGGCTCTGGGCATGGTGGAGTTGGGGAGGTTGGGATAGTGAGTGACGGAGCTGAAGGAGAGGAAAGAGATAGCACAGGTTCTGTAATAGGATGTAAGGCGGGTTGATGGGATTCAAGAGTAGGTTGAACAGAGGAGGCTAATAAGGGCTGCAAAATGGGCCGAGTGGTATAGGTAAGGTAAATGAGGGGATTTCAGAAAGGTCTTTGGAGGGCAATGACACTGGTAATTGAGTTTGATGAGGAAATTTCTTTTCATCAAAGAGAACATGCCTGGAAATAAAACATACGACCAGTGTGGAGTTCAAGGCATTGATAACCTCATGTGAACTACAGCCCAGAAAGATACATGGTGTAGAGCGATATTGTAGTTTGTGATGATTATAACCTCTAAGGTAAGGATAACACAAGCAACCGAACACCCTTAACAGTGAATAATTTTGGTTTCTTTCCATGCAACTTCTCATATGGAATATCCCCATGAAGAGCATGTGTAGGCAAACGATTAATAACGAGTACCGCTGCTGCAAAAACATCCGCCCAGTAATAATAAGGTAGTGAAGCATGCTCCAACAGTGTCAACCCAGTCTCAACGATTTGCCTATGTCATCTCTCTATTAGACCATTCTGTTCAGAGACTTGGGGACATGAAATTCTATGCTTAAGGCCACATTCAGCCAAGAATAGCTTAAAGGCTTGAAACTCACCACCTCTATCACTTTGATGTTGTTGAATTTTTGAAGAATATTGCAATTCGACATTGGTCTTAAACAGCTTAAAAACTTTTAGTGCCTCAGACTTTTTTTTAAGGAAATAAATCCAGAGGAATTTAGTGCTAGCATCCAGAAAAGAAATATAGTAGGCATATCCATGAGAGTGAACAGACGCAGGACCCTAAATATCAGTTACTATTAATTGCAAAGGTTTGTCATATACTGTAGTTGAAGAAGAAAAGGAAGTTTACGACTCTTCCCTAAACAACAAGCATTGCAAGAAGTAAAAGTATCAGCAGGAACATGTGGGATCTGATTATTCTTTAAAACTAGTCTAACAACATCCATAGACGGATGACCAAGAAGATAATGCCAAATATCAACAGTGCGTTTGAACTGGTTTGTAGTGAAGCGGAGTAAGCTTGAACAGTAGAATGATCAATTGGAGCAACAATAGAAGATTGACAACCATTAGTAGCAGCAGATTGTGGCAGATTCTGATTCGATTTCCCAGTGAGAAGCTTGTACATGCCATTTATCTCATTGCCCTGCATCACAACTTGGCTAGTCTGCAAATCCTTTACAACAGCATGATGAGGAAAAAATTCCACAGAAACTAGATTCTCCTTTGTAAATTTCGATATATAAACTAGATTCTTTTGCATACTAGGCACACATAAAACCTTTTGAGTTGCAAATCATATAAATGTGTGGAGATTTGAAGGATTGAAAGTAGAGGGAAAAATTCTCAAAATATTATTAATCCTTGAATGAATAAAAATACAAATAGGCTTTTATATAGATAAAAATATAAACTAATAGGCTAAACATAAAATTTATCATAATCATAATATCTCAGATTTATTCTTCTAAGATATGATAATTTAATATTCAAATCTAATCCTAAATAATATCTAAACTTAATTTTTAGATAATTAATTAAATAACTAACAAAATATAATATTAATTAATAATTAATTCTAAATTAGAGCATCTCAACACTCTCTCTCAAACTGGATCTACAACTTGAATATTTGTATTTTTCTACACTCCCTCTCAAGCTGAGAGGCAGCTTGGATGTGAGCAGCATCATTATAGAAGAACCAGAACTTTAAATCCTTAAACCAGTAGTGACCACTAAACTGAAGTTGATTGAATCTTGAATCTGGATCTTAAGATAAAGTTGAGAACTTGATGAAGAACATTATTCTTGGATGCTTGGCAAGAAAATTTTTAAGAGAGAAACTTGATGAAGAATCATATGTATTATTTAAGAGTAACATGCTCATATAATCATAGTAATCCATTTGAGTTTACATACTAATCTAACCTCACTTGAGAAAGATGAACTAATCCCATAACCTATGAGATTTTAAGAAAAGAGACCTAAGTTATCATCTTCCATCATAGAGCAATTTGCTCATACAATAATGGTAACCCACTTAGATTTACACACTAATCTAACTTCACTTGAGGTAGATGAACTAATCCCATAATCTATAAGATTTTATGGGAAGAGATCCAAGTTATCCTCTTCCATCATAGAGCAACCTGCTCATATAATAATGGTCTCTTCAGGCTTGACCTTTCTTGCTTTGATACCATGTGGAGATTTGAATGATTGAAAGTAGAGGGAAAATGCCTCAAAATATTATTAATCCGTGAATGAATAAGAATACAAATAGGCCTTTATATAGACAAAAATATAAACTAATAGGTTAAATATAAAATCTATCATAATCATAATATCTCAAATTTATTCTTCTAAGATATGATAATTTAATATTCAAATCTAATCCTAAATAATATCTAAACTTAATTTTTAGATAATTAATTAAATAACTAACAAAACATAATATTAATTAATAATTAATTCTAAATTAGAGCATCTCAACACTCTCTCTCAAGCTGGATCTACTGCTTGAATATTTATATTTTTCTACAAAATGGGATAGAAAAATATGATGTCCAGTATAAGTTATAGGTAAGGGAGAACCATTACCAACAAGAACATTACCATCACCCTTTTTTTGAGATAATTACACCATGTTAGGATTATTGGCAATATATTGCGTAGCACAAGAGTCTAGATACCAGCCTTGATCAGAAACAACAGAAGGTGTAAGCCACCATGAATGCTTGTTCTGGAGTAGGAGAAGATTGGAGACAGAGGTGACAGGAGCGGAGGTACCAGGAACATCAGGTGCTTTCTTAAGAGAGTCACTCACAGGAACAGAGGAGTCAATAGAAGTCGGAGGATTATAAGCACCATAACCATGAACAGGATAGTTAGTAAACATAGCAGGGGGATAAGCACCATAATATGCACCATAGTTAGCGGGCACAGAGGGGTTATAAGATCCATATGATGCAGCATAAGCTTGATATGGCCTAGGTCCTGAATCATTAGCAGAATGATCATACAGCAGAAGGATCATACCTAGAAGGAGGTTCATACATATAGAAGCAATGTTCTGCAATATGACCGACTTTGCGACAAATCTGACAAGGAGTGCCGCCATTGTTGTACGGGGTAATTGGAGTAAAAAGAACGTTCTCTGCCTTAACCTCGATTGAACATAGATCTGCCACCACGACTACCAGATGAAGAAGGATTGAAGGGAGCTTGAACTTAAAAGACATAACCAGAAGAATCTTCATAATAATCAAAAACATCTGCTGCTTCCGTGGGAGGAAGTTATTTTCATCAAGACGCGCTCTAAGTTTCTTGTTTGTAAAGGCACTCGGCGCAGCTGTGGAAGAAATAAACGATATATCAGAACTGCAGGCCATTGTGAAGAATGCTAATAGCTACAGAACCAGAATGAAGAAATCAATTGGATCGGAGCTCTGTCACATGCTCTTTGATACCATATCTGAACAATTAGAGAGATATTGAAAAATATCTTGTATTAAACTTCCATTGAATTGATATCTGATACAGGTCTCACTTATATAGCATAAGTATTGGATACATCACTCAACTGTATCATAGTCTATATCTCTAATATAATTAATAGGGATATTTTTGGGAAAAAATTATAATTTTAGAGGACTAAGTAGATTGAGGTCTTATATTTATGATCAAATTTAACTCATCAATTAATTCTTATATTAAGGAAGGGAAGTATCATATTAAAAAAGAAAACTCAGGAAAAAACAAAATTCGTTGCCCTTCCACTTTAAGCCCCTTCAACTACCCCATAGCATCCCAAACTTCGTTCACTATGCATACTGAATTATGAAGAGTTCTGTCAGGATTTACCATTTCTTCTTGACACACAGCCTGGAAACACACAGATGACAGCACTGCTTTCATATAGTCTTCTATATTACTTCCATTCGCCCCCATCTCCCAGAACCACATATCACTGGAAGCATTCTTCTCACTCAACAAGATATTGATAGGAGAACCAAACCACACCCTTCTAACCTAATCACACATAATTCATTTTTATTTAAAATTGCAAACAAGGAAAATATACGACCAAGAGAATTATAGTCATGGATGAAACTTATTAACATTACATAATTATACAACCATCTTTTATGCCTTGTTTGGATAAAGAAGAAAATATAGGCAAGAGAGAAAACTAGAAAAACAAAACAAAACAAGACATTCTCCCCAGTTCTCCCCTAACTTGCTCTTAGAGAGGGGGAACCTAGAGGAAAAATTTTGCTCTAGTTTTCCTCTCTAAATTTCTTTCCTTTTTATTCAAGGGAAGTGTTAGAGCTTTAACAAAGGGTTCTTGGAAACTAGGAAAAGAGGATTTTTCATGTGAGTAACAAGTCCAAATACTTCCTCAAAGTCTATGCCTTCCCTTTTAGACCCTGTAGGCATTTCCCATTCAAATGAATAAACAAGATTAGCAAGTGCAAGCTCCACTGTGGCAGCTCCCTTAGTAGACCTGAGCAAAATTCTTCTACCTATTCCAGATGAAATGAACTCCGTATCTTGTCCCTTAAAATCTATGGCATTGTCCAAGAATCTCTCAGGATAGAACTTTTCTGGGCCTTCCCAAGCTTCAGTATCTCTGTGAATAGACCATGCATTCACATACACTGATGTCTTGGCTGGAATTTCAAACCCTTCTATGACACATGTTTTAGTTGTTTCTCTTGGTCCTAGCAATGGTGCTGGGGGGTGCAATCTTAGTGTTTCTTTTACAACAGCCTTTAGATAAGTGAGCTTTTGAATGTCCCCTTCTTCTGTGAAACCTTTCTTGCCACATAGCTTTCTTACTTCTTCTTGAAGTTTCTGCATCACTCTTGGGTTCTTCATTAGTTGGGTCATAGCCCAAACTATTACTGCTGCAGCTGTATCTGTTCCTGGTGCAAGCATGTCCTGATGCATGCATACACAAGTATCAATTTTAAACCCACTCATTTTGTCAAAGAAAATTATCTTTCTTTATTTCAAACCCACCTTCATTTTGTTTTAGAACAAAGTGGAATAAAAAAGATGACCTATATATTCTTGCTTTAATTTGCTTGCTCTCCCATGGCAAGTAGCGGTATTACTTGCCAAACCATTATAAGTGTGGTTACCAATGCCCGTGCCATGCTAATCAAAGCGTTAACATTTTAGTAGCGATTTGTCCCATAATCGCTACTACTGCAATGGAGTGTAGCAGTTTTTTTTAACTACAACTAATAAACCGCTACCTTACTCTTTTTTCTTATAATGTAACCTAGCTAGCTCAGCCCTATTAGAATTGCATGTTTGCCCCATTGGTTCTCTAGCACTAAACTTAATTAGGCTGAAAATACTTGTAATGAGGGTCTATAGGATATTTCAAAAAACAAAAAGAGAGAAGTGAAGAATCATATACCATGAGAATAGCTTTAAGGTGATCAAAAGTGAGGTCTATGGAAAACCATCGCTGATTCTCAAGGCGAAGGAACATATCAACTAAATCTTCTTCTTGTGGTTTAGGCCTTTGAAGATCAAGGTGTTCATTGATAACTTCTTGGAAAAATGCATCCATCTCCTTGAAACTCCTATAAAGACGACTAGTCAATCCTGCGAGTTTATCAATTCACCCAGTGAAATGAATATAATCTGACATGAAGAAGGTACCCATCAATGTCATCAGCTCATTCACCATCCCATGGAACCTTGAATACAATCAAACAATACAACAAATGAGATTTGATAGAATGCTTCCAAGTGCTGTTTTTAATAAGGACATGTATCTTTCTATTAAAAATAATTCTGTCGAGACATAGTTAGTTAATAAATGACACCTCTTCCAACAAGGATTTGAACTATGATTCATTATATTTTGAGAGGCTAGTTTCTTCTACTAGACCTAACCCCGATGGTTTCTTCCAAGTGCTTTTAGCCTATACCTATATAATTGTTTCCCCATTCTCTTGAAGCTAAGGACGACCCTTTAACATTGTAACATCCATGATTTTATTTTATGATAAAATGATTTACAATTTTGTAGTCAAAGTAGCCACATTTGTGTGAGGGCCCGGCAAAGTCAGGAATTAATTGAGGGGTCAAGATTAATTAATAAGTATATGTTATTATAGAATTTGTAAAACTTTTGGGGCTGAAAATGCGTAACATTTGTGTAATACTAAGGAAAAAAAATAAAAACTTGTTTTGTAATATATAAAGATTCCATCAAACCTAACAAACTCCTTTACTTGAAAAAGTACAATATTATATTATCAATTATTGGTCTAAAAAACAGTTTATGTTCTTCATATTTGGCAAACAAAGTGCTTGAGCCATTTTCACCTTTAATAAAACTAATTAATTTGAGAAGGAACTTTAGAGTAACAGAATAGTACGCCCTCTCAGTTCACGAAAAGTCTTATATGCGATTGGTAAGCTCACTTAGCTTGTTTAATCTAAATTGATAAAGAAAAGAGTTACGTCCTTATTAAGGTACAGCTTGGACCAATCACAAACATAGCACATATTCAAAACAAAAATTCCTCTATTTTAATTAAGGGGCTACCAAAAGAAAAAATAATAATAACAAACCTGCTCTTTTCATCAGCTCCTTCTTCCTCACAGCTTCTCCCAAAAGCAACCCTGTAAATTATGGTACTTGAAAGAGACATCGAAACCTTGTGCAAGTTCGTGACTTTGGACGAAGCCGCGGGTCTCGAGATCTTTCGAATCATCCGACGAACTTCATCCTGTCTTATTGATGAAACCCTTGGAGACACATTTAGTGCCAAAAACATGAATGGCACTGATTTGTCTGATTTCTCTCCAGTAATCTCCGTAAGGAGAGAACGTTATATCTTTCCCACTGTAGGTTAGTTTCTGTTGGCTAAAACAAGAGGGCCTGTTAGAGAACACAATCTCATGGTCTTTAAGAGTTTGTTTGGCCATTTTAGGGGATGAAACAATAAGGATAGTTCTATGACCTAGTTTAAGAGAAAATAAGGGTCCATATTTCTTGGAGAGGTTTGAGAGATCAATATGATGGAAATGTGTGAGATATGCGACTATTTGAAAAGTGTTCGATCCTTAGGAGTATTATTTTGTTATGGTTCCAATCGTAGCGCTTGGGGAAGCATCCTAACTCTTGAGTGTCTAGGTTTACGCTTGAGGGTAATAGATGGTTCACCTTGCCCGACATTGATATCGCATAGGAAGAAGGGAGACTTTATCTTGCCCTTAGATAGTGGGTGAACCCAACCTCTTTTAAAAAAATTGTAACCAAAAAAAAATATGAAGGAAAGAATTAATGGGTTGATGAAGATTTCCTATGATGGGAAGGCCTCTATCTAGGACTTGGTGGAAGGTTAGGTTTGTGCTTGTGAAGGAAGAACAAAAGCAAGAGAGGAAACCTTAGAATTATGAGAACAAGTGAGGGTGATACCATTTTTATGTTGTCTAGTAACCTCACTCGTCAAGTTATTTGTGATTTGTGACTTGATTATTGCATACACTTATAGATCTCGTTTACCCATTTTTTTTAATCTGATTGCATTGACTTCTTTTTTTATTTTGGGCCAATATCTTATGGCATGTATGTTTATTAATGTACAATTATAGAGTTATAGAGTTATCGTTACGTTGTTTTTTATTTCTTGATAATGACAATAATAATGTATAGTTAATTTATGCAATTTGCTATTTTTGAATATAATTACACTGACGTCTTTTTTATTTTATTTTATGACATGATTGTGAGTGCAGAGATAGAGCGTCACTGTTTTTTTGATTGTTTGATAATGAAATAATAATTTATAATTAATTTATGCAATTTGCTATTTTCAGATATAGTTTCATTTTTTTGGGCAAAAAATATAGTTATAGAGATATTTATAAATTATCCACCAACAAAGTCTTCACTCACATCGGTAGTAAGATTGAACTCATATAATTTTATGAATATTGAATCAACTCTTTATTAACTCAATTAATTTTAATTTTATTGTGGGCGTGAGTTATCATTTTCTTTTATTGTTTGATAATGACAATAATAAGTTATCATCCATTCATTCAATTGAAAAGCGAATTGCGAGATTCTTTCTCTTCACTGTCCCACTATGATTTATCGATGTCAACTTGATGAGATTACTATAGAAGATGATGATGTCATGAATGCGATAAAAACCTTAAAACAAAAAATGGATACAATGGCATCAATCTATGTGGGTGAAAAAAGAAGAAGAAAAAACTACGATGAAGTCATTAATAGTATAATTACTTGTTTGGTTTTCCTTAAAACCATGGTTTAAAAAATATTTTATTTTAGGTAAAAAATTAAACAAATAGCCATCAAATATTTAGAAAAATTTATGCAGTAAACTATGGTTTTGGGGGTCCAAAACTATAGTTTCAGATAAATTTGTGGGACTAATTTTTGGGTGGGTAAAAGAGCTTTTGGGCTGTACAATGGCCAATTTGCTTCTGATTTTTTCTCCCAACTCCCTCTCTTCTGTGGCTCACTCTTTCTTCCAAGACGGCGATAGCGACGGTGGGGTGGTGATGGGTGACAGCAGTGAGGAATGATGACGTCGGAGGAGGATGCAATGGGTGAGGACGGTGACTTCTACTTTAATGAACACAAGCAACAATGACGAATGACGATGTCAAAGGAGGATCCAATGGGTGAGGACGATGACTTCCATTTTCAATCTCTATCTTTAACCACATGAGATCTGCAAGCTTGTTCGATCTCCATAGCCACTGGCAACAAACTTGATGACGGAGAGAAAATGATGAGATAAAAGGAGTCATTACAAAAAAAAATAGGCGATTTACAGCTGTCAATTTTTTATTTTTCTATAGGTTTAAACCGCTGGTATGACGTTTTGCAGTGGTTTGCTCAACCCCTGTAAAATTGTGCGCTACAAACACTTTTGTAGTAGTTTACATAACCACTGTGCATCACGGTCAAACCGCTGTAAACTTTTTTAGCAGTTTTAATAATTTAGTAATAGTTCAGTAAATTGCTATAAATGTCATGTCAATCTAAGGGATAAACGTTTGTAGCGATTTAGTGAACCGCTATAAAATCATCTCAGGTTAGCGGGAAAAGGAAAGACAATGAAAAATTTAGGCGAGAAATAGGAAAATTTGATATTGGCGCCAAATATTTGTAGTGGTTAATAAATTGTTACAAATTTCGGCGCATGCTTAAAAAATTTAAAAATCAATTTTTTCTCGCGTTGATAGTTTGTAGCAATTGAAACTGCTACAAATGTTGCAGTCTTTGTAAAAAAAATAAAAACATTGTGTGCTATACTTATAATTAAATATATAGATATAAATTTATTTGATAGGTTAAAGTAGTATATAATTTAATTTGATATATTTTATTTTATGAGAAATATTAAAGATATAGAAAGTGTAAAAATTGATATTATTAGTTTGGTAGAAAGTTATAAAAAAGATGGAAGAAGGATTAGAAGAGAGTTGGAAAGTGAAAAAATTGTAGAAAATATGATATAGAATTGATTGAATAGATCCAGTAATTTATATAAGAATGACTTAAAAATAATAAATCCACATTTTAATAAAAATAAATATACAAATAAAAAAATAAAATTATAAATTAAAGTGATCTTACCAGGTGAAGAAACAACTAAACTAAGAGCTGAAAGCAAAAAGGAACGAGAGGAGAGGAAGGAGACAACGGTAGAGTAAGAATAGGAGGAGGGAAGATATTTATAGATGACATGTTTGGTTTTGTAGCAATTTTATGCATTTTACAAAGGTTTAATGAGTTTTGTAGCGGTTATGAAACCGCTACAAAAGTGTTTTTTTTTTAAAAAAAATATTTAATTTTTGTTTGTAATTATTTTTGTACAAGAAGAAATAATTATATTAATCATTAAAAGCGTAGTAAAAGTCATTTATCGTCATCATCACCCTTCCTAAAAAGAGATTTTTTGATAACAAATTTTTGTTAGGTTTAATCTATAATCAAATTATAATGGAATGAAATTACAAATTGAAGTAAATGTGTACTTAATTAATTTAATAACTACAATTGTAAATAAATACTAGGATGAAGATGTCACATACCTGATAATGGCTAATTTGTCATCACCTTGGGAGAAGAAATTTTCAAAATTCATCAGTTGGAAGGGTTCGCTATCATAAGTGAGGATGTCACCATCACCCATATCAAAAAGATCTCGTGGCTTGAGGTGAACCACTATATTCCAATCTTTATGCTTCTCGTCCAACACATAATAAACCTGGTACGCCTCAGAGGCTAGAATGAATGACTCATCATCTTCAGATTCACCTGTATGAATGAGCCTAGAAAAGTTGACAGATGCGGGGCCTAAGTCATCAATAGTAAGTCCCCGTAAAGATGTCATGTTTGCTGAGGAGCACTTGAAGAGAGTTACGGTGAAAAGCTAGTAATTTAACTCAACGATGTCAATAAGCTTTCAGTAATAAGTGATGCCTCCTATGTCACCGTCATTGTTGCTAGCATAACTCCTCGCCCTAAATATGCCACAAACCCCAAAGTTTTGTGTAAGCAATCCCTAGTCACGTGTAACCGTGTAGAACTTAAACCCGTTAACATTGTACGCGATATACCTTCTCGCATGGTCTAACAGACCGAGTGATAGATTTCTAAATTTAGCTGTGTAAGGTCTATTGTCATTTCGCATTCATCGTGTAAACCAATCAGAAAACTCTCGGTGAACTCTTTTATCAGCCTTAATGGAAGTTCAACCACATACTTGTAGCTGGCGCCTAACATGACTTCTGTACTCCTTATACAATGAAGTGTAGGTTGTTTTTATAAAAAATAGTGTGCATTTAATTTATGTATATATACTTACAGGAGGAAATGTTTAACTTGGTTGCAATTTATCAGAACATGTCTATGTGCTTGTAGTTTCTCTGTGGGAGTGAGTTTGAAGAACTCAGATCCTCCAACGAGTTTCCTAACAGGGGAAACAAATCACTTGACATGGCAGGACGAGGAAGATAACCATCAATGCGACGTGGGCGGTTAAAAGACGTCTCCATGTCATCAAAGTACCTTGAACAAAAAGTTAGAATCTCTTACCCTAAATAACCTTCTACTATTGATCCCTTTGGCCATGCCTTGTTGTGAACATAGGTTTTCAGTTTTCCCAAAAATATGCGATGTCACATACATTCGATTAACAAATGTGCATGTTGTGGAATCATTAGAATCTAATAAAATATGAAGATATAAAGTTTCTCGTACCTCTTAATAGGGTATATTCAGGGATATTGAACTGGGCTAGTAAGCTTTGCTTCTCGAACAAGGTAGACCATCAAGTGAACTATGATAGTGAAAAAGGATGGAGGAAATATCATCTCCAAGTGACACAATGTATGAATAATTTTTCCTATAACTGGTTGAGTTCTTAAGGTATCAAGACCTTCGTACACAACTTCTTGAAAAAAGAACACAGTGCCACTAATACCATAGATACGTCAGGAGGAAGCGTATGTCTCAAAGCTAGAGGGAGGAGCTGCTGCATCAGAACATGCGAGTCATAACTCTTTAACCCAGAAACCTTGCGAGACTAAAGGTCGATACATCTTGATATGTTACTGGAGTATCCATCAGGAACTTTGATGTTCTTCAGTATAGCCTTGTTTTACTTAGTCAAGGTGAACTTAGCTGGTTGAAACTTGTCGTTGTCATCTGGCCAAGCCTGTTCACAAATTCCCCAAGCGCATAAATCTTTCCTAGCTGCAACATGATCTTTGGACTTTTTGGGCTCGTTGAGCAACGTATACAGCACATTATCACACATATTTTTCTCAATATGCATGATATCCAAACTGTGGCGTAGAAAATTATATTTCCAATAAGGAAGAATGAAGAAGATACTTCTCTTGCGCCATTGACCATCAGATGTCCCAACGAGAGCGTCGTCCTTGTTGCTTTGGATCCTCAATATCCTTGCCAAACTCAATATCAACATCTTATAACTGCCAAAATATGTCAATACCAGACAAAGTGGCCGAATGATCTCTCTTTTCTTCTTTCCTATCAAAGCGGATCTGTTACAATCTAAATCTATGTTTGGAATCGAGGAACCATCGATGTCCCACAAAATACCATTTCTGGCTATGCTGCAAGCTGCATGATATGGTGTTGAAGTTGTACTCATGACAGGCCAACCCATTATGTATGTTCTAACCAGACAAAGTTCTTAAACCAGGAAAATCACTTATTGTCCACATTAACACTGCATGAAGATTGAATAGATGCTTCTCATATGAGTCGTATGTCTCGATGCCATCCGTCTACAACTCTATCAAGTCTTGTATCAATGTCTGTAGGTATACATCTATATCATTTCCTAGTGCTTTCTTTCCAGGGATGATCATGGAAAGCAAAAACGAGCTCTGCTTCATACACATCCAAGGTAGGAGATTGTATGGAATCAACACAACCGACTAGATACTATAGGTTATGCTCATGTTATCGAATGGGTTAAAACAATTGGTTGCTAAAGTAAGATGGACATTTCTTGGATCACGGGCAAAATCTGAGAATTATGAGTCAAACGCCTTCCAAGCCTCTAAATCCAGTGGATATCTTAGCTTCTTATCTGCATTATGCCAAGAATATGCCACCTCATATGCTCTGCCATCTTTGATGACATATACATTCGCTGCAACCGCGGCTTCAATGGGAAGTACCTAACAATTCGAACTACTACTTATTAACCAGAGAAAAATTAAGTAACAAATTAAAGTAACAAATAATATATATTCAAGAATTTTTGTGGGTTTCTTCTTCTGTTTCTTCCCCTTCCGCACTGTCTGGTATCGACATTACTTACAATGCTTATAGAACTCCCTGTTCGCGTCCTCTCCCCAGTACAACATACAGTCGTTTAGGCATGCATCAATCTTGTTGTAGTTCATCCAAGATTGTTAATAATCTTTTTTACTTCATAAAAATATAGCGGGAATACAACTTGGGGGAAAGCATCTCCGAGCAATTATAATAGCATGGATATGGCCTTGTCTATGATACCTCACAAGTATTTAATATGATACAATTTTATCAAGAATGATAATTTAGAATACTTTGTACACCCATGATATAGAGGCTTGTCAGCTTCATTTATTAGTTCAAAAAATTCTCAAGCAATGTTATTCCTCTCGAACTTCAGCTCAGGGCCCTGTACTTCATCAGGAGTCTCAGCTTCATGAATTCTGAATGCATCACGTATTGGATCATTCACGACATCGGGTTGATCCACTCGAACTCCCATTCGTGATATAACCTGAGTTGACTCAGCAATCATATCATGTTGTTCCCCATGTAGAGTCCAAATGACATAATTTCGTGGGAATGACTTAACAATCAAGTGGCCGTTAACAACATTTCTTGGATGCAACTTGTTGAAATTACATATAGGTCATGAACATTGAATCTTACTGTTAACTGACATATTGTTGAACATAAAATCCAAGAAAGAGTTGAGTCTAGCTAGATATCGCGAGGTCGTACGTGGCATATTGATCCAAGTCTTATCTATTATTGTTGTAGCAATGATCTGGAGAACATGTGAGAGTAAAAGCTCTATTGGAAGTTATTATGAAGTTGAATTGAAGTTTCACCCTTTGTAAGGAAGAAGTGTAATGTTAAAAATATTTGTAGCAGTTAAAAAACCGCTACAAAGTTAGCCAACGGTCAAATCAGTTCTGTGTAATTTTGTAGCGGTTACTAACCACTACAAAATGTGACAACCATGGATGGAAATTTGACCATTTGCAGTGGTAATGTCACGATGACATATCTACATGGAGGGAAATTTGATTTTGAAATTTGAACATTGGCAACGATTGCAACCATTACAAAATGTATTTTGAAAGTTGAACATTTGCTTCGGTTATAAACCACTGCAAAATATGGAGGGAATTATGAATTTTAAATTTGTGACTTTGCAGTTGGTTATAACTGCTACAAAAGTAAACAAAAAATTACAATTTCTTAATTCAATTAAAGTAAAATTTGTGAAATAAAACTACAATTTGTGGAATAAAGTAAAATTTGTGAAATGAACTAAGATTCATGAAACAATTAAATAAAATAAAATAAAGTATAAATAACAACAATGTTTACAAAAAGTATATAAATCCGCTTAGGGATGTTATGCATCATCTTACATATCCTTATTGAGATATGGCAGTGGCAGCTGCTATGGAGCAGGTGGGGCTAGTGGAGGGGCGAGATGCTAATAGTAAGTATCGTCGGAGGAGTTGTGACACCTGGAATATGTGTGAATATAGCCCTCCGTAACGCGTCTACCTAGGTCTGAATGGACTGCACTGCTCTCACCACCTGGGTCTGTACCTCCGACTGTATTGCAAGTGCATGGTCTGTACCTACGAATACACCTCCGACTATACTTGCTCCTATAGTAGGCGTGTGCATGGTTTGCACCTACTCCTGTATCTCACTTATGACCTTATCCCAAAGCTCATCCACAGATACTTCTCTTTGGCGCCAGACTCCAGATCTCATCTAGGTCGATATAGCTTGTGACTGAGAGCACGATGGGTCGTGAGAAGCGCTACGAGCACTCGAAGATAGTCTCAATCTGGTTGGTGCGGGATCGAGACTGAGTCCCATAATCCTGCCAGGGTGCTGAGGTCGGCCACGAGCCTCTGGGAGTGATACGGTAGGATCAAAGGTAGAACCCTATTACTCTCGCAGCTCTGTATCGGGCTGAGTCATCCATATCTGTAAAAACAATTGAAAAAAGAAAACAAATTAAATAATATTAATTATTTATAAAAATATTAAATTATAGCAATTAAATACGTACAACAACTTCTTCAACCCCTTAGAGTTGAAGTCCCGTCTCGAGGCCTATACAGCTCAAGCCACATCTCGCCTATAGTAGGTGTGTATCCCTACTCCTCCTTGAACCTCCTCTCCTGAAAGTTAATTACAAATAAATATGTAAATATTAAATTAGTTTATAAATTTTTAATAACATCTAATTAATAATTTAATTTCTCTACTTATGATCTCATCGTAAGCAACCGAGAAGAGTCTTGAGCTGCTCCTATGCCACATGGTCTAGTGACTGACGCTGATGGCACCTATCTTGGACACTTTCTGAAACAAATTACATATATGGTCAGTCAACTGGGCGAAAAATTAAATATTCTGAACTTAAGTAACTAAATTCATACCCCCGCCTGCCTCCAATCTTGCGCGAGGACACCATCGGGCACATTGTTTGCTATGTCCTCCTCACTTTGCATCCCATCACTACTCGCCTGATGAAAGAGGGCCAACCTCGCATTCTTCTAGTCTTCCGCTAGCTTCTTCATGGTATTCCCCCGCTCACGCTTTTCCACCATAAACTTAGTCTGCAATTAAGTAAATTAAATGTTAATTTTTAAGAAAATAGTTATTCATTCAAATAACCGATTTATGATTAAAATTAATCACTTTTATTAGTTTCCACGCTCTCTCCTTGATCGGTGTGTCCATCGCCCACTAGTCATTCTTGATGATGGGGAAATGGATCCATTCCTTCACTAACAATTGCAGGTACTTGTTGTACAGCTGGCTCTCTTATTAGATCAGCTGGTCCATATGGTTAACCGGCACGATCACAAGTCCCCTCGTCATCATCGAGACGTCTATAGCTATCATACTGTTGGTTGACCTGATCCCCAGCTCATCTACAAAGTGAAATTTAAAAATTATATTATTCAAACTCATAAAATTCAAATAATAAATTGTAAAGTACAATTTATACTTTAAGCTCTTTGTTACTGTCCCGATTCTAAGCTTCTTTTCTTTAATTTTCATTTTGTCTTTATTAGTTTATTTTTCAAGTTTAAAGTCCCAATTGAAATTTTTATAATTGAACAATAGTTGGATTTGTACTTGGCGAGGTCGCACATGCAAACAAGGACAACTTCATTTGCGTTAAAGTAATGCGATAGCCTTTGAAGTCCATTTAGTTACAGTCAAGACATGCATGTGAACTTTCTCATCGGATTGTGAAAACTAAATGTTTGCATACCAGTCCTTTTTGCTGTGTTGTGACTTCTTATGTTTTCTTAATATGGGAGTAAGAATAAAGTGTGATATAATTTGACTATCATTTCTTTGCCAATTATTATGTCAACAAATTCATGAGTTCGTTGATGGTTGTTGTTTGGTGTTTTCTGTTTTTGCAAGTTTACACATATTTATGTAGTTTTTTCCTTCTCAACTTAATTAGGACATATTAAGGTTTATATTTATTTTTATTCTACCTTCTTTTATCTTTTTTGCTTGTCTTATTCTATATGTTTAATTTTTTCTCATACATGTTTGGCATTGATTGTGCATAGATTAGGATACCACCTAATGGAGGGTCATATTGATCGGGCTGAACATGTCATTCTTGACATCTTGAATGAATCATATAAAGGATTGTCCGCCGCACAGAAAAATTCTATAGAATTCCTCCAAGCTTGAGGGGGAAAATGAGCACTCTTTCATCCCCACTCATGGTCTCTTTTCGCCCTTTTCATCATAGGGATGGCAGATTAAAAAAGGTGGAAAGACAAAAATGTCTTTATTTCAATTGTTTTTATGAAAGTCCGACCTCTGATGAGGAGAAAAGAAAGTTTGAAGAACTTGTGAAGTGGTTTGACGAAGATGTGAAAAACATACGGAATTGTTAGCTATTCTAAAAAAGCTCCCATATATGGTGACTATTTGTTCTTCAATCTTATGACTGGCATTACCGTTGTGTGAGATTTGATGCTTGCTGAAAATCAAGCGATTCTATCTTTTGATCAATTTATTTTGAAAAAATTAATCTTTTAATCTCTCAATTATACCTTAGTCCTTAAGTATAACTCAATCTTTAAATTTTTTATTCGGTTAAAATTCGTCCTTATAATTTTACCTTTTTTAAGAAAATCATCCTTATCACCTTAACTCATAAGTCAGTCACCCTACATGTGAAAAAGCAAGTGATGATGAGGCTGCCAAGTCATCATCAACCAACATCCGTCTCTGCAAGAAAGCTCACCGCTGCTCCCAACCTCAACTAGCTTAATCTGATTTTAAAAGAATCCCCAACTTGCCTTGCATGAGCTTCTCCCAGTGACCTTATTCTCTTCTATGATTCCAAACACTGAAGAAGCTGCTCTAATTCCCTCACAAACTCTATAGCTCCTCTTACTATAGAAGCTTTGATCTATCGCCCTGTAGATCAATTGAATATTCTTCTCCACGTCTTCCCTGCAAACCCACGTTGCTGCTGCTGCATTGACTTATTATCATTATCAGACCTGAGCTTCTGCATAATCCTCTCTCACTCCTGTTTCTGCTATGTTTTCAGCATCAATCAAAGAGAAGAATATTTCTAAATAAAAATCCACAAACATAAAAAAGACACATAAATCTGGGAGATGCATATAATTAATAAACATTCATCCACGACAACTCGGCTTCAATACAAGGTGAAACGTCAGAAACAAAAATCACAGACGAGTTTGCAGTAGTGGCGGTGACGGAGGGAGGTTGATGATGATGGAGGTGGTGACTTGGCAGCCACATCACACTCTTTTTTTTCAATCTCAGTTTGGGAGAACATTGTCATTAGTCTTCTTCTTCTGTTTATTTTTTGACTTATAAAAAAAAGAAATTATTAGATATTTTTAAATTAAGAGAGGCACGTACTAGGTTTAATTTCATCATGTCTTTTAAAAACAATTGTGTTAGTGTTTCAATACGTACTGGGGCCATATTCTTCGTTACCCAAAGTCAGTTTTAAAGGACCGCCTTCATCTTCAAATAATTTTTGGAAAAATTTCAGATAAGGATAGAAGGATTCCTGAAGCATCTTTATTACTACTCGGGGTTTAAAGAATTTTGAAAGTTTAATGGGGTAAAATGAAATTAATTTATGAAGCAAAAAGACGTTGTTGCCCCTGAACACAAGGGAGTTAATAAGAAATGTAGGTGCATTATCAACAAAAATAAGTGAATTAACAAGAAACATGAGGAGATTAACAAGAAACATAAGGAGTTAACAAAAAATGTAAAAACATTAACAAGAAAGAAAAGGGAATAAAAAAAATAAAAGGATTAACAAAAAATACAAAGGATTAATGCTCTTTTGTTAAGGACCTTGCTTAGGTGCAAGTGGAATGCCTATTATGCTATGATGAGTTTATGACCATTGTATTAGAGACGGTGTGGTAGTTGCGCAACCATTCTTGAGTCAATAGTTGTTATCTCATTCCTTGTTATTTCTTCAATTCTTCTGGTCAACAATAATTTTAGGGAAAATTTCATATAAATGCTTCAAAAATTTGTATATCTCAAATCGGTGATTCCAATTTTGGTAATCCCAAATCAGTACACTGTATCAAAATAAAATTTTACTACAAAACCACCAGCGTCGGAGCTTCAGAGGGGCCATTGGTAGCTGTCGTCGGAGCTTCAGGACTGGCTGACAACAAGGGTGGACATCGGCATGCACTAGAGCTTTAGGGCGTGTTTGGTAAAACCGCAAACCGCGGTTTTAAAAGGGCTTTTGGCCCAAACCTCGGTTTGGAGAAATTTTAAAACAAACAGACTTATTTGTCTATAAGTGCTTTTGGACAAAACCATGGTTTAAAACCATGGTTTTGAATAAGCTATTTAAAATAGCTTTTTTAACAGTAAAAGCACTTATGGACTATCCAATTACTATCTTATCCCTACTTTTTCTTACACCCTCTCTCCTACTTTTTCTTACACCCTCTCTCCTCTCTCCTACTTTTTCTTACACCTTCTCTCTTTTCTCCTCTCTTCCCTCTCTCCTCTCTCTTCTCTTTTCTCTAACTCCCCCCTCTCTCTTACTTTAAATCAAATCATACCCTTTTTGGTAATTTATCACCATAAAAAGTCATTCTAAAAATTACTATCCAAACACCTATTTATTCAAAACCACTTTTTTTCCATAAACTCTTCTCCAAAAGTCTTTTTCCATAAGTTGTCTATAAGCCTTTTTTTTTCATAAGCCCTTTTTCAAAATCCTATCCAAACAGGCCCTTAGTATAATTTTGTTTTGATACAATGTTCTGATATGGGATATATAAATTTTAGAGGCATTTTTTGAATATTTTTTTAACTTTTATTATTCCTCCAATCATAAATATAAAATCTAATTCTTGAACTAATTTTAACTTTAAAATATAAGATATATTTTTTAAATTTATTAATTTTTTACTAAATAACTCTTATTGTTACTCTATCAACCATAATCAATTAAAAAAATAATTTAAATAAAATGATTGAATACTTTAGAAAAAATATGATATAATAATTAATTTAATTAACATTTTAATTTAATAAAATTAATTAAATAAATCATATACTTAGATTAGATAAGAAGAGTACATGATATTTCTTATTGACAAAAGCTAAAAATGTTGTAGTGAATATTCTTCACTACGAATGATACGAACAATATTCATGTCCCTTGACCATAAAGACTAACTGGATATGAATAAAAAGCTAATATAGTAACAAAAATTAATATAAATAAAATTATACTCTTTCATATCTAAAATTAATTTATACTATAAATTATATCTTATATTTAGAGTTTAACGAGTACTATTTTATTGACCAATCAAAATATACCATTTAATACTCCAGTGAAGTTATTGGAATGAAATAACAATTCATTTAAGTTGAGAAATTATACACATTCACATGCTTAAGTTACTTTTAAAAATGAAAAAGATATCGTTCAAATAATTTTGCCAAACCATTTAAACAAACAAACCTTAAATATTTTTTAAATAAAATTTCATTTGCATAAAAAATCTTATAAAACAAAAATTCACAGTGATGAAAATATTTTTCAAAACCTAAAACCGAATTCTTAAATTTCCTACTGGAACGAAAAAAAAATTAAAATTTCATAAAATGAAAAATGAAAAATTATGATATTTGCCTGTAAATTAGTGGGTCGGGTCAGCTTGATGGATCAAAAGATCAATCCAACGCACCACGAAGACTGACCCGATCCTGATATATGCCTCAGCTTCTCAGGCTCAAGGGAACGAGTTGTACTATGTCGAAGTAAGAAGTCTCCATAATAATTTGCTTAGGATACAGTCTTCGACTCCGAAGACGAAGATAGCGGAGGCTGATAGATATGGAGGTGGAGTTGGAACCTCGGGTGAAGCCCCTGCCCTACAAGGTCAAGGCTATGTCTAGGGAATCGCCGTCGCAGAAGGCGGCGTACGTCATCGACACTGACCTCCGAACTCACTGGTCCACCGGGACCAATACAAAAGAATGGATTTTGCTTGAACTTGACGTATGTAGTTTACCCCATGGACCTCTATCTCTATTTCTCACTCACTTCCTGCTTTCCGTCTTGCTTCTTCTGTTGTTCTGGTGATTGCTTGTTTGGTTTTGAGAAATCCCCAGGAAAACTTTGCTGAAAGTTTTTTTTTTTTTTTTTAGTTTTGTCAGATCATTGACATGATTAAGCTGTGGCTTCTCTGTTGAATGTTTAGTTGGCACTTTCTGTCCTTTTGTTTAAATTGTTTGAATAGAACCCAAAGGCGAGTAAGAGTTATATTGTTTTTAGTTTTTAATGCTCAATTTTTTGGTCAGCATAAGTGGGTGGGATGAGTTAGCATTTGTTGTACTTTTGCCCCATATTTCTGGAGCATGTAATTATGCACACGCTCTAATGGATATTGTTCATTTGTGATGACAACTATTCCCATAATCGAAATGTCATTCACATCCCTATGAGTGTATCAGCTTTAAGTTGGATAAAGTATCAAAACAAGGGTATGTAGCTCGGGCTTATGACAGATAAGGCCATATGGTCTGATGTTTATGGGTCTTTTAACTCAGATTAGCGGTCATCTTCAAATTGTTCTATTTTTATTCACCTACAGGATTTTTGGTATTTCTTTGATTGCCTTGGAATAGGATTGTAAGTTTTATTGTGTAATACCTCTGTTAGAATTGGTGAGTTTGTGACGGCTAGGTTAAAATAAATGTATTTATGAATGATGATTCATTGGCAGGGCTTGAACTAGTTTGTAATGGATTTATTCTTTTCTTTGGAATTGATAGTTTAGCCTCCTTTGGTGTCATACTTTTATATATATAATATATTTATATATTTATTTTGATCTTTATATGTGAAAGAAGTTGATGGAGATTTTGGTAGTATAGTTGCCTAAGCTTCTACTTGAATAGCATGGGATGCTAGATGGGATATTTATATGGTCTGTTCTTCCACTTCAACAGCTAGCTTTTGGAGAGGGTTCCTATTCCATTTGAGTACCCGTCAATTGGTATTAGAGTTAGTGATTGTTCCTATGTAGTGTTGTGACTTACATGGAAGTAAAGTGAAGTGTCATCTAGTGAAGTGTTGTGAAATGCAGCCACTAGGATGTTGATTCACCAAAGGGAGCCAATTGAAGGAGACTTATGTGGTATGGGATGTCTAGGTCCCATATTTAATAGTATTGGATGCTTAATGGTATTTAAGTGGGGTGGTTTTCCTACATCTAGCTAGCTTTTAGAGGGCATCCCACTTGAGTAACCTTAAGAATTACCTGCTTACTTAGTGTCGTTTTAAAAGCCAGAATGATATAATTGGCAATCAAAGCTCAATAATCCCTTTGCATGTGATATGAAAGCTCACAAAATTTTTAATGTTTAATTAGATTTTATTCTGAATCCTTTTGAATTGTTAAATACTGGTTATATGTTGTCTTTTGTTTTTTGTTTGCAGGAGCCTTGCTTATTGTCACATATACGGATATATAACAAGTCTGTGCTTGAGTGGGAAATTGCAGTTGGCCTACGTTACAAGGTTAGTTGCCTAAAGTTGTCAGACAATTCATCTTTGCTGCATTGTATTTTCCCCCCCTGATTTTTATATTATTAGTGTTGCTAACCAGCAGGCTTAACACTTAGAGTATCAGGTCTGGTGGTTTAATGTTCAACATCTTAATATAGATCTAATGGCTGGTTCTCTATTTGAGGAAGGTCATATGCACAAATTGATTTCGCATTTATTTCTTGATTATCTGTCTATTGGAGCTTTACTGGTTCTGTCCATTATAATGTTTTGTGGCCTTAATTTGTGTTGATTTCGTTCCCTTTTGGCACCTGTTTAATGCTGCGCTACCTTTTTTATATAGCTTCAGTTTGTTGCACTTAATATACTTGTCTTATTCAATCTGTAGTATTATTCACATGGTATTAGAGCCACATTGATTTGACCCCTCCCGTGCCTAACTATTGTTGGGATGTGGGATGTGGATTAGAAAGCACAGCTGAAATTAAATTTTTTCCAAACTCCTCCAGGATTTTTATGAGAATTCTTACATTAGATATAGGAATAGGTATGATTGCTTTCTTGATTGGAGATGTCATTGGGTGTTGAATTACGATGGGGAAATAATATCCTTGGCATCTGTACAATTAATCATGACCCTACTCAATGTCTTTGCCAGAAGACACTCAAGTTAGGCATTCTTGGAGATTCTTTCCTCGCGCTCTAAGTTACTCTAGGCAGCACACTACATGTGTCTTGCATCATGATTAACTTTTCCCTAGATGCTATCTAGATAACTCTGGGGTTTTCCTGAGGCCTTCTTAGAGGTTTACTGCTAAACTAATGATACAAAGTGTAATGGGCTTTAATTATTGGCTCAAATGCCTAATCTCACTATGGCTAGTAATTAAACCCAATAATGTAGTATAACTCTTTTGGCTTTAATTGTGACCCGGTTTTATTGTAGCTAATAATTAAACCCAATGTAATTTATTAAGTTCCAAAAGTAAAAAGAACATTGTTCAATATCACGTTATGGACTTTCTTCAACATTGTTTTTTCATGAAAAGTTGAAAGATCTACTATCTCTATCGATATCTTGTATGCGAATGATTCTCTATATGGTAAAGGCTTCCTCTTCAACTTTGTTCTGTTTGTTATGTTGTAGAATTATTCATTTTTGTGTATGAAAGTATGTTGCATTCCTTACTGATTGGTATTTACTTGTCAGCCAGAAACCTTTCAGAAAGTTCGACCACGGTGTGAAGCACCCAGGCGTGACATGATCTATCCTACAAACTACACTCCATGTCGCTATGTAAAAATATCTTGTTTGCGTGGAAATCCCATTGCTATTTTCTTTGTTCAGGTCTGCTGTGAAAACCTTTTTGCCTCTTGCTCTTCTTCAATGCTTTTATGCTATCATCTTTACTTATGCTATTAAAATCGTATCAAAAGAAGCTTTTTGAGAAATATATATAATCATGAAAGCAGGATAAGACAGTCTCCTAAAAGAGAGCATTGCATAGAAAAAGGAAAAAGAAAAGAGCAAACTTAAATGGATAACAATGTTTCCCGGTCTCTGTTTATATCAGACAAAGGTAATCTGTTAAATCCCATAAGTCAATTATACTCAATGAAACACCTTTGAATATCTTATCATTCCTTCCCAAACCCAACAGAATACCCCAAATCACGACAAAAACTGCTCATTGCCATGTAACTTGACCATCTTTATCATGGGCCAGTCTTGTTTACTGGATCATTAAAAAGTGCTCCAAAATTTTGGGATACTAGACTCTGATAAAAATTACCGTTCAACTTTTTCCAAAGGGAGGTATCGTAATGCAATACAATAGCAAGGGCTAAATTCTTTCTAATATAGCCTTACCCATAAATGTTCAAGGGAATCACCTTGTTTGGCCTTCAAAACTACAAAATCTCATTTGGTAGTAACTCATTTGAGTTTTGACTATTGAGGGTCCACCCAAATTATTTCACCTATAATGCTGTTTTATATTATCAAATTGCTTTTTTAAGATGAAATAGTGCCTTATTGGGATAAGAGATAAGAAAATGAAAATAAGAATTGCAGCAATCTAGAGTCCAAACTCTCCCATCTGAAGAGGAAGAAAGATGAATGAGTGGCAGTGCCTCAAGTTTAATCAAGCTTTTGGCTAATGGAAATGTGATTCCCTTGTTTCTTTATCTTTCCCTTCTCTCTCGTGTATCTCTCTCTGTGTTTCTCTCTGACTCCCTCTCTTTCCCTCTCTCTCTCCTTTCTCTTTATCATATAACAGAGTGTTTGTACTGAGCTAAATTATTGCAAGCTTCTGTTTTGAAGTATGAAATGATTCGCTACTAAGCATGTTTTTTACCTTCTGTCACAGGTTATAGGAGCTACTGTGTCTGGTCTAGAGCCTGAATTTCAACCAGTTGTTAATTACTTGTTACCACATATTATGTCCCACAAACAAGATCCTCATGATATGCATCTCCAGGTGGGTTACAATGTCCTTCAATCAACATCCTTATATATAATCTATTTTGTTTTTACTATTTTATGAAGCATGAACACCTCAAAATGAGCCCGTCAGTGTCCGTACCTTTTTTTGACACAAGTTGGACACTTGTATTAGACACTACGTGGCATTTCAAAATAGATATTATAGATTTTGTTGTCATGTTCCATGGTCGTGTCAATGTCCATGCTTCATTCATTATTGTTTGTGTTTGCTTTATGATGTTATGGTTTGTAGTTGCTGCAAGACTTGACAGATCGGTTGCTTGTGTTTCTTCCACAACTAGAGGTAAAGTGAATAAATTCCTTCTGGATTACTATAGCAAATCCTTGTCTTTTTTTTTTTCTTTGTTTTTTCCCCACTTTTCCCTTATGACACCACGCTTATTTAGTATAATTTCAGGCAGACCTTACAAACTTCCTAGATTCTCCTGAGTCTAGCATACGTTTTCTTGCCATGCTTGCGGGTCCTTTTTATCCGATTCTTCATGTTGTGAATGAAAGGTTAGTTTTTTCCCCTTGTTTTGATGATATGATCTTAATGGCTCTGATTTTCTGTTAATTGCAGTTCTATAAAAGCTAGACTGGTCATTTAACAAGTAAATAGAGTAGCTTGTGGTTCAATGGTTTGATTGTGGTCAAAAGCATTCTTTTCTGAGACAAAAGCATGCTTTTTGTCCAAGTCTGGAGTGGGTTTTAATTTTGTCACAAATGTTTTATTTGTGTCAGTGTGTCCTACATCTTTCTTGAAAGTTTCAATTATTTTCTATCAACTAATTATGTCTATATGATTGATGAAAAATGCCAATATGTTTCTCAAGTGTCTGAATGAATCGTATTGGGGAACATATAGCCTAAAATGAAAATGATGGCTAAAATAACCTTTTTTCCATCACCATCTTTTCTAATTGCATAATTAAAAATTTTAGGCTTTCTAGCATCCTTCAAGAATTTCTTTCCCAAAGGAAACAAGGAAAATTTAACTTCTAGTTGAGGAGAACCAATTTTATACAAATTTCTTTCCCATTAAAGTGCAAGCTTCTTCATCTTGGATGATATTCTGAACTGTTTATGGTTTGGACTTTTTAAAAATGAATTTATTGATGTATAATTTTATACAAATGTATTGAGTGAATTATCTAATTGTAATGCTGAGATTCCTGATCTTTGTCAGGCCCTTTCACCATGATTTGGATTGGCAGTGTTGATGATTACTTTTCTCTTCTCTATCACTGTCTTCACGAAGACAGATAATGTTTTATCTTGCAGTTTGCCACAATCTGTGAACCAAATGCTTCCTTCTGTCTTAGAATTCATGCTTCCTTTGACAAAAATTTCAGTGTTAAAAACCTACTAGACTTTTAAGCTATCAATATATTGAGTCTAGATTGGCTTTAGCCTTTGAGTACTTTAAAATAGTATAATGAGGATTGTGGACCGGGATGATATCTGCTAAGATTTATTAATTAATATATAAAATGGCCCAATATTTTCTATGGTGAATTGCTTTATCATGAATACTTGTGCAATTGCAGGACAACTTCAAAATCTCCAGGGAGTATAGACTTCAATGCATCCAAAAGCAATCAATTGTCACCAACTCTAACCGTTTCCACTAACTTTGAGGTAGTTTCTACAATGCATCCAAAAGCTACTATCAGATGTTTATTTAACTCCCTTGTATCAAGTTTTACGAGTAACAAAAATTATCATCTTCCTTAAGTTGCTCATTATCCTTTCCCAGAGAAATAAGATGTGGCATTGTTGCTCATAAGTGGTTTTTTTTCTCTGTATATTTTTGTTGGGGACAGTTGTGGTTTATATCGGCTCTGAATCATTTTTGTGGTCAATCATATAAATACAAGCATTCTTTACACTAAATTTTGATTTCTCAGAATTTCCCATCTCTATGCCATGTTTTGCTTTTTATGTATTATCTACCTAGCTTTCTATGCAACGGTTAAGTGATAGTCTATTCCCACATCTGTCTTTTCCACTCTTCTGCTTCTCCATTTCTTTCCATGCAGCCAAGGAGATCGCGAGGTGCATCACCTTTCATTTTGTCTGCATACAGTTGCATTGTTTTTCGGCCAGATGCAATTTTTGTGCTGATAAGAAAGGCATATAAAGATTCTGATCTAGGATCCGTTTGTAGGATGGTATGTCATCTGTCTCTTTTCAATTTGGAGGAAAGGAGCTCTCTCTCTAAATGGTGCTCACCCCTTGCTTCTCTGACCATATTTTTGATTTGTTCTTTAGGTGTCAAGAATTATGCAGAAGCTCATTGGTCCCTATACTGTTCAAGATGCTTCAAATCCTAATGGTGAAGTGACATCAGTCTTGGATGAGACATCAAACATGGAAACACCTAGTTCTTTCACCTTTCCTGATTATTCAAACCTGTTTGGAGAAGAGTTCCAGATGCCTGATCAGCACTGGGATTACAGCTATCTTAACATATTAGATGTGGGGGCAGTGGAAGAAGGGATGTTACATGTTCTGTATGCTTGTGCATCGCAGGTTACTTGCAGTAATGTGATATAAAACTCCTGATCGCCTGTTATATTTTCAAAGTTTGCATTATGTGACGTACACTTCTAACTATCTGCACTTTACAGCCTGTTCTTTGCAGCAAGTTGGCAGAGAGAACTTCTGATTTTTGGGATGTACTGCCACTTGTACAAGCTCTACTTCCAGGTTGAGTGTTCTTTATAGATCACTGTTTGTGGTAGTCAAAGGACCATAATGACTCATTGAAAGGGTTTTGTATCTTGCATGCCTGTTGTGTTTTGCTCAATGATTTTCTAATTGACTTTCTTGTTCGATTTTAATGGCGATTATCATTATTTATTTAAAATTTATTTTTTTCCTTTTCCTTTTCTTTGCTGTCCTTTTAGGAGACTGTCTTATCATCGTTATGTGTAGTTCTCTTTCTTTCTACTATAATTTCTTTTACTATCCTAAAGAAGAATAAATGTTATGTTACATCAATTTATAAATGCTGTTTTACATTATGATGGTGCAGATAATAGTTGGAAACTTGAATTTTATCCTCAAAATTTTCATTCCTACAAGAATTTTATTTAAAATAATTGGGGATGTGGTATTTATTAAGTGTTAAGGTTGTCATGGCCATCTCTGATCACTTTTCTTACAAATGCTTTGTGGATATGTTTGACATATGCTTTGTTGGGTTTTTGTTTTTTAGCTTTACGCCCATGTGTGAGCAGTCCATTCGACATTGTTGATGATACCTTTTCACCATGGACGCAACCTGTTGTGCAACATGCCTTATCTCAGGTTATATATGAAATGCTTCCATTTAGCCAGAAATGACCTGGTGTTTCTTATGGGATCTCTGCAAAACTCCAAGACAACTTCATGCACTGCTTATTTTTGTTGTCTTTGCAGATTGTTGCGACAACAATTTCAGAAGCTTATCATTCACTTCTTCATGCTCTTGCTGGCTATCTGTCATCATTTTCACCGTCTCATGTTAGTCAGACTACTATTAATAGTTTTCCCAGTAGAATTCTATTCATTACTTATCATCTAATGCTTGACTTGCCAGACATTTATCATTTCCTTAGTCAACCATACATTTTCTTCTAATCTTCTGATGTAGAGCAATTTCTTAGAAGTTAGATTCAGTTTCTATTGCTGTTACTTTGCAGCATGTTTAATGGCCGAATACATGTTAAGATTTTGAATATAGGGATAGGGTTGTATAAACAGTTACAAGGGTAAATAGCTGTTGATGTCGTAAAGGGTTTTGGTGGGAGAGAAAAAAACCCCATAATTTTCTTGAAGCTCTTGCTTCTTGTTAGGATCATGCCTTGTCTCCTTGCATTTATTTCTCCTCCTGTATAAATATCTCATGTAATTTCTATATGGAATTATTAGACCACATTGTTTTTTTGACATTTGTTGTTATTGGATAAATGGATCAAAATGTAAGGTCAGAGTGAGGATAGGATCCAACTATTTGAGATGAAATATTTATATATAGTGTATAAGGTTTTTATATTAGCACGAAAATATCCAAGTGTCATATTTTTCATTAAACAAGTCAAATTGCAAAAGTCACAAAATATCAAACATAAACACAAGTCATGGGAGGATAAAAAATTGACAAAACCATGGACTGAACAGGGATATTTGAAGGATGTCTTCAGCGACATTATGGATATTGATTCTTCAAGAGCTTATAGATGATGCAGCATATAAGATTTTAAACACATTACTGGTAGATGTCTGAAAATGATCTTAATACTATATATGTTGTCTGGCCGTTATGGGTTTCTCATGAATCAGAATAATTTGTATAACTGTGGAAACTAATAATTGGACTATAAACAAGTTACTTGACTTAGTAACATTATCTTCCATTCAGAGTGCCTCGCTGCATTAATGTGATTCTTTATAGTTCTTATTTTTTCAATCTACTATCTTTTGAGGATATGATATCATCTTCATTTGTTCCCTTTTCTTCTACACACACACACACATATTTTCTCCTTTCTGTATCATAAAAGAATATTTATCTTGTCTACTAGCAGGTTTAGGCTGTTATTTCAATTTTCATATCCTGTTAACTCAGATGAATCATTAGGAGTGCAAGTCTTGGAACTAAAATTCATATTCTTGGTAGAGGACATTTTTCTGTTTTTATACGATCTTGGAGCTTGGTGAATGAGGAATTTGAAGCAATTATGTGAAATTTTCATTGACAGTTGATGCAATTTTCTGAGAGGAGTTGTTTAAAGGTTGTTTCTGTTGGTACAAAGCAGATATAGTTGATATTTCTTCTAATCTGCCTATCTGTCAATAATATTTTGAGTGCTGTGACACCCTTTGGCCATCTAATAATTGTGATCTTGTAATTTCACATGGAGGTACTGTCTTCCTGTTTAGCAGTTGACGAGACGTTAAACCTTTTGTAGGTTAGGGCTGCGTGTGTGCTGATTGATTTGTGCTCCGGTGTGCTTGCTCCCTGGATGTCACAAGTTATTGCAAAGGTATGCTAAGGTTTTCTTCCAAAAGGTTTGGGATACTCAGAGCGGAATTTGATATTTCCCAAGTTTTAGTTAGTTACAGTTTTCTTCTTGCGTGTAATTATGGTGTTGATAATTATCATAATTGTCATTATGTAATTACTGTTTGTTTCCTCAGCTATGGGCCTCTTTTGTGTGTAGGTCGATCTCACAGTTGAGCTTCTAGAGGATCTTTTGGGCATAATCCAGGTTAATTAGCTAATCTTTCATAGGCCATTTATTTCATGGATTCTGATCTTATTTCCTGCTTAAATTATTGGGTGTCAATGTTTGCGTGCTGTAACTGTAGTTCAGGAGACAAGTCTTATCTCGTAGTTTCTTAATGATCCTTGTAAGCATACTTTTCACACTATTACTTTGGAACAATATTTGAACTGTCCATAGAATAATTTCTGTTGTGCATGAGTTTCTTAGAACTATATAATTGTGTTATGTTGGGAGTTGGTGCTTGATCATAGTAGCATTACCTTTTTAGCTTTTTTATTTTTATTTTTATTTTTTGTTCAGAAAACTTAATATGAGGGATGGCCGGATGGGGAAAGGGTGTTTCATGTATGATGGCTTATAATGATGCAAGATGAATGGCTGTGTAACTTGAGCTTTATGTTGTAGAAACTGATCTATTCCAATAGTGGAAAGAAGTGTAGAAAAGCAGTCTATGAGGACTGCAGTTGAAGCAAAATGTGATTGTATCTGCCATGGTGGCAGCAGTAAAAGCTGATGAACGCAATTTAAAGCATGGTTGAGTGTATATTTGTTGGTTGCTTCTCATATCAATGCACAATGCTCACTAACATGTGAAGCAATTAAGTTTTGTTCAAGAAAAATTATTTTCTGAAGTTTGTTAGATGTTTGAAGTTGCAGTTCAGCTCTCTTTTTTTGGTAACAAGTTGCAGTTCAGTTCTGATAAGTCAGCTCTATCATTTTCTTGTTGATTTGTGTGTCCAAACTTAATTTTAAAAGCTTTTGTTATTTTTGTTAGGATGCAAGCCATTCTCTTGTCCGTGCTCGTGCTGCTTTGAAGTACATTGTGCTGTCTCTGTCTGGTCATATGGATGATATAATGGGAAAATATAAGGTATTTAACATACTTCAAAAAATGAATTATTTTATTATTATTGATATTAAAGTTTACTGTTTCCCTTTTATGTATAATTGATTGATATGCAGTCCTGGAATTTAGGGGGAAAACTGTAAGATTACTGTGTATATCATATTTTGCATGCTTTAAGAATAAATATATCCTCCTCCGGTCCTAAATAGAGGACCTATTTAATTAATTTGATTAGATTAAGTTAGTTAAGTTAGTTATTATAGCATATTTTTCCTAAAGCACTCTAATCATCTTCTTTAACTCCCTCCCTCCTTCTCTTAATTGATTATTGTTGAGAGAGTATTAATAGGGGTAATTTGGGAAAGAGTTGGTAAATTTGGGAAATATATTTTATATTTAGAACCAAGATTAACTCACTAATTAGGTCATATATTTAGGACCGGAGGAGTATTTTAATAGAAACAATGATTTCTTTTGCAAGATGCAGTGCAGACGTGTTATCTTAGAAAAGGATTGGAGGTGAAACATGTGCTCTTGTTTTCTTTTAATAAAGATCTTAATTGAAAACAAAATTATGCCTCATGTTTATTGAGAAGGAAATTTTGCATTTGCGCATGTTCGCTTGCCTTTGCTAACATTTAAGCACCCTGTATTGAAACTTATGACTTGTCTGCTATTTAATTTATATACTTTGTGGAATAATGCTTTATAGTTATTATGCTTTGGATGTTAATAAACAAACGAATAAGATTCTATTAAAAAAATGGAAAGAAAGGAATTGTGATGGAAATCTATGTTTCTTTGGAAAGTATAAAATCATAGAAACAAAAGAGAATTCTAGCTCTTTGACAGGCAAAATCCTCCTCAAAATCCTTCAAATTTATTTTCTCCTATCTCTACCTCCATCCTCACCCTTGGTTTCATCCATTTCGTGACAGACCTCCTCAAGAACCTCCTAATAAAGCTTTTGCATTTCCTTAATACCCAAGATCCTATCTTTTATGGCCAATTGATGGAAACCAATATTGTATGGGGCTACCTTTTCCCATATTAAGTCGTATGAGTTGATCTATGGAGTATTTTAGTGGGTTGAATTTTTACTGCTAATATCATTTCTTTATTTTGAAGAGTACAAATTTCTAATTTCAATTATACTTTCATGGAAGGTGAACATACCGTCTTTTCATAAATGGATCTGTCCAGGAAATAGGGTTTTTGAATATTCCTTGGCCAAGCATTGTGTGGAATGATATAGAGGGAATAGGTAGCTGCAGTCCAGCAATTCAATCTCAATAAAGTAGGAAAAGATCTAGGAATTCAAAATATGGTCAAAACTGAAATGATATCCCAACTAACTTGGAACGGCTAATGAAGATTAGCTATAAGATTATTAAGCTAAATGGGCCAATATGATGGGCTTTAGTAGTTGCCCACGATAACTAAGGTCTGTATTCTTTGATTTATTTATCTCTAAGTTGCAATTTTATAGCCTGACTATGAGTATCAACAACTTAGCTGCATTGCAAGAAAGTGCAGTATGGTGATTTGCTGGTAACGAAATGGGCAACTTGCTTATGAGTTAGAATTTGTGCTTTTAATGTTTTTTTCAGGAAAACAAGGGGGGAAATGTATAAATAATGCAAATACTTTTAATGTTCTTTTAGGAAGTTAAGCATAAGATCCTGTTTCTTGTGGAGATGCTAGAGCCTTTTCTAGATCCTGCCATAGCTGCATCAAAGAGCAGAATAGCTTTTGGAGATCTATCTTCTGTATTTCCCGAGAAGCAGGAAAACAATTGTTCGATTGCTCTAAATATCATCCGAACTGCTGTACAAAAACCGGCTGTCTTACCTTCTTTGGAATCTGAATGGAGGCATGTATCAGTTGCTCCAAGGTAATGCCTGGCTGTCTTGTGTTTGCAGAATTGTATTGTTTGCATTGACTTTTGGCACTTGATAATAAGTTGTTTGGTGTTAATGATGAACAATATATGCTACTTGGATGTTGAAGGGGTTTCCTTTGATTAGGTTTAAAAGTTTGGAAGGGAAAAGGTGGCCGATGCCATGTTGCAATGTACAATTTTTATGGTTTTATGGTGTATTAAGTTGGAAGGTTTAGTGGAGTATCCTTTTTCATCAGCTGCTGCAAGAAAGGAACCAATGGTATTTTGTGACTTATATTTGGAGGATGTCCTACGATTGAATCACCATTTAGCAGGGCTACTAGGACTTGGGTCTCTTTCTTGGGTCGTTCGTCAGAACCAGAAGTCAAAATTTTATAGTAAAACTCCTTTTTCTTAAGAGTACAGAGTAAACTGGCTAATTTGTCGCCCTTTCTGTGGATACATTTGGTTTAGCATTACTTGACTGGCAGAAAATTCTGTTGTCTTACAGTGTTTGGCTGTTTTATGCAGTGTACTCTTATCAATATTGGAACCACACATGCATTTGCCACCTGATATTGACCTGTGCAAATCTACTTCAAAACCAGCTGAACTTGAGACCTCGTCTGTTTCACCTATTTCCTCTGTTTTGAATCATGGAGGTCCTTTGTCCAAGTCAAATAATCAAGACGAGTCTGATGGTAAATTAGATGTTTCAGAATCAACAGGGAAATCAGATTCTGTTGAAGATCGCAATCTACTTTTTGCCCCTCCAGAATTGCAGAGTATTATGTTGACAAACTTTTCTAATGTTCCTAATCAAAATACCTCTAACCTTGTGGGCATCAGCTTGGAATCAAAACATGTCATGAAACATTTTACCAATGAATCTCCTAATTTTGTATTAGATGCTGGTTTTGGTGCTGAATACTTCAACCTACAGGCAGATTATTCAAAACTTGTAAACTACCATGATTGTGAGCTTCGAGCTTCTGAGTTTCGACGCCTGGCTTTAGATTTGCATGCTCAAAATGATCTTACTGTTGAAAGCCACAATGCTGCAATTGATGCTTTGCTGCTGGCTGCAGAATGCTATGTGAATCCTTATTTTATGTTGTCTTTTGGAGCTTCTCCAAAACTCATGGACCTTCTAAACATCAATGATAACAAAATTTCAAGGTCTGATGATATTGTCGAGCTAAAAAGAACTTTTGGAAAGGGTAAAACTAAGTTAGAAACAATAGCACATCTTGAGAGGGAAAGAGATAAGGTCGTTCTTCAAATATTGCTTGAGGCTGCAGAAATGGACAGGAAATACCATGCAAGACTATCAAATGGGGAAGATTGTCCTTATTCAACTGAAGGAGTAGATGGCCAGGTTATCAAGCTGTCTCCCCTTGATGTACAATCTTCAGATGCAATTACATTAGTTCGTCAAAACCAAGCTCTGCTGTGCAACTTTCTTGTTCAACGTCTGCATAGAGAACAAAATTCAAAGCATGAAATTCTTTTGCAGAATCTTATCTATGTGTTACACACAGCCACGAAATTATGTTGTCCTCCTGAACTTGTAATTGAAATCACATTAAGATCTGCTGAAGAATTTAATATGATGCTGAAATCACATTAAGATCTGCAGCTGAAAGAAGGTAGTTTGAATTTGGCACCAGAAAGAATACATGGTTTACAACGACGGTGGATACTACTTCAAAGATTGGTAGTTGCTACTAGCAGTGGAGATGAAGAGGGAGATTTTGGAACTAATGTCCACAATAAATATCGGTGTGGAAATTTGATTCCCTCTTCAGCATGGATGCAGAGAATATCTCAATTTTCTGGTTCTGTTTACCCTTTGGTTCGTTTTCTTGGCTGGATGGCTGTGTCTCGTAATGCTAAACAGTACATGAAGGATCACATTTTTCTCGCATCAGATTTGTCTCAGCTGACATATTTGCTTTCAATATTCACTGATGATCTTGCCATTGTTGATAATGTTGTCAATCGAAAATATGAAGAGGTTACTGAAGATTCACAAGGCGGAAATGGTTCAACTAAAAAAGGACTTGAAAATCATGACGATCAATCTTTCCCTGTAATTTATCCAGAACTCTGGAAGTTCTTTCCTAATATGAAAAAGCAATTTCAAACATTTGGAGAAGCCATTTTAGAAGCCGTTGGGTTGCAGCTAAGATCTGTTTCTTCTACTCTGGTGCCTGATGTTATTAGTTGGTTTTCAGAGTTGTGTTCATGGCCATATTCTTCTGCTTCTCCAAGTGGTAAAGATATCCTGAAAGGTTATAATGCCAAGAATGCGAGAGCAATAATCCTTTATATACTTGAAGCTATTATAGCAGAGCACATGGAAGCTATGGTTCCTGAGATACCTAGAGTGGTGCAAGTGCTTGTGTCCCTCTCCAGTGCTGCTTACTGTGATGTCTCATTTCTTGAATCTGTATTGCGTTTGTTGAAGCCAATTATTTCATATTCATTGTCCAAGGCTTCTCGTGATGAAAGTTTATTGATCAATGACTCATGTCATAACTTTGAGGAGTTATGCTTTAGTGTTCTTTTTGATAAAATTAAACAGAAGGATGAGAGTCAACATAGTTCTGATGATAAAGGATCCAGCATAGCACTGTCTATTTTTATTTTGGCTTCTGTTTTTCCAGATTTGTCCATTCATCATAAAAGGGACTTTTTGCAGTCTATGTCTAATTTGGTGAATTTTTATGCTTTTGAGCCAACATCATCGTTCTATGATTATCTCAGTGCATTTCAATGCGCTATGGATAGCTGCAAATCATTACTAATGCGCTTGTTAAGAGCTTTTGGTGCTATTCCTCCTCAGCTACATCCCTTCCCTAATATGAGTGGTGATAAGCTATGTGATGTGGATCCTGTACCAACTATCAGGTTTCTTAGTGAAGTCTGTCAAACCTTACATGAGAATGATGCTGAGAAAGTGGATAGTGTCAGTTTGAACAATTTATCTTCTGATGATTTAGAAGGAATCTGTAAAGACATAGAGGGTCTCATTACTGAACTTAATATAGCAATTGAGCAATGTTGGAGTCTTCATCATCAGCTGGCCAGAAAATTGACTATAGCATCAGCTGAGTGTTTTGTCTTTTTGAAGTGCTTAATATCAGTTGCACAAAACTATAACGATGATGATGGTCAAAATTCTTCACCATCTAAATCGGCTGACCTGGTCACACTTAATTGGAGGACTGGTTTTGAAGGCCTTGTTGAAATGACCTTGATGCTCCAGGAAACCAGTTGCTGGAAAGTTTCTAGTTTAATGCTTGATTGCTTACTTGGACTACCCAGCAGTTTTGACCTGGATAATGTCATAGGCATCATATGCTCTGCAATAAAGAATGTCTCCTGCTCTGCCCCCAAAATGTTTTGGCGTTTGCAGGCTGATAAATGGCTGTCTTCTTTAATTGCAAGAGGCATATATAACATTCAAGAAAGTGAGGTTCCTCTAATAGATCTATTTTGTACCTTGTTGGGCCATGCTGAACCTGAGCAACGTGTAATAGCAATTAAACACTTGAGAAAACTTATTGGCCAGTGTGCCAATGGAGAAAGATCGGTGTTATCTCTTAAGATTTGCAGTGATTTTGTTCCAATGAAGTTTGGTGCATCTGTTCCTGATTTTGTTCCATCTCATCTGGTTGCAAGTACGTGGGATGAGGTTGTTGTTCTGGCATCATCTGAATCAACATTGCAAATAAGGCTTCAAGCCATGATACTTCTTTTTGATTACATCCCATTTGCTGAGCGCCATCAGTTGCAATCTTTTCTTGTGGCAGCTGATGGTATTTGTTGTTTGCAAAATCTACAACAGACGCATGATGGTCCTATCCTACATCTTTCCTTGGCTCTTATTGCTGATGCATGCTTGTACTCACCAGCCGAAGATATTTCTTTGATCCCTCAAAATGTCTGGAGAAATGTTGAAGCATTGGGGTCAACAAAACATGGTATTAAATTATCCCTATCATTATCACCAAATAAAGAATATATATTATGCCTGGCAAATTTTTATGAAGAAGCGTATTATTATATTGGTTAACTGAAATCATGTTCTCAAAAACATGTTTTGTATTGTGCTTTCTAGATGGCAAGCTTGAGGACTTTGGAAAAAGGGTTTGCCAAGTGTTATGTAGATTGAGAGATGAAGGTGATGAGGCAAAAGAGGTACCTGCTGCAATGAATTTATTCATGTGTACTTTTATCTGTTGCTCACCGAATTCTTTCCTATTTAAATAGTTTATTAGTCTTCTATGTTTCCACTTATCCCATTCTAATCTGCTCCATCCTGCTTAACTTTAAGGTCCTGAAAGAAATACTTTTTTCAAGTTCGTCAAAGCATTATGATCCAGATTTTTCTAATACACGTGAATCCATCCTCCAGGTAAAATGCTATTAAAAACCTATAATGTTATAGGAAAATAAAAAAATTGCTTGTGATGCAGTCAGTTATTTTATGCACGTCATGGGTTTGCTGTTTTTTTTTCTTTTTTAAATTCTTAGAAACTAAACTATATATATGGAGAAAAAATATTAAAGTGAAGAAGTATTGCATTCGAGTGAAAACAGAGGTTGACTTTTACTGTGGAGTATTGACTTAAAACTTTTTATCATGATTTCTGGCAAGGTGATATGGTATAAGTATAGATAAAGGTTGAATAATGTACTGGTATTTTGTCTGCTTTTAAAGGTTCACTTTGACAGTTTATACTCTGGTGCCTGATTTGATAGTGTTGTCATGTGGATATAAATGCAAGATGTTTAGGAAGAAAGACCACCTGCTTTGATACCAAGTTGAAAACCTATGTAGCGGGGGTTTTTGCTGGCTAAGTGCAAGCTTGCTAGTGTTGACTGCAAATCTTGATTAAATAGCGTTGTCATGCTGATGTCAGCAAAAAGCCCTGCTCAGTGGCCAAGCCAAAAGAGAGGCAGACGGGGAATGATGATTTGAATTGAGAGATAGGGAGAGAGAGAGAAAGACATATGAAAAATGATTTCAAGGTCAAGTGTGTATTTTATTCCATCCAGCAGTCCTATTTATAGAAAACCTTCACAAGGGATAGCTAGAAATTACGTCATATTAACTCTTTAATTGTAACACCATTTTATTAACAATAACTTGCACGCTCTTTGATCCTCTAGCTACATCACTCATGTCTAAATTACTGTAGTCAGGAACATGCAATCTGCTATTCATCAGTTCTTTTGGTACTGTTTAATACTTTAATGTATAAAATGGTTGAGATGATTAGTAAGCCAAAATGATATCGTAAGTTTTGATTGCTAATTAAAGCCATCTGAATCCAAATGCAAAAGTCAAATTAGAAAGCATTAGCTGGAATATCAATGTGATAAAGCTCTGTTTTTTCTTGTAATATCATTTTGTAGTTGACATAGCAGGTGATGTTAAGATTAAGCCAAAAATAAAGTGAAATTATTAGAATAGATTCCAAGCTCCAGCAACTTAGATTCCTATCAGCATTTGATGATTCCTCGAAACCTATTCTTCACTTGCTATGGATCATTGCGCTCAGTTTTATCGTGCTTATTTTGTCTACATTTATTTTTTCTTTAAACTGTCTACTGATCTTTTGCTTGCTACAGGTCCTTGCCAATTTAACAGCTGTTCACTCATACTTTGATTTGTTCTCAAAGAAAATTGATCAAGATGACATTGTAAGAGCTGATTGCTAATCAAACCCATGTAATATTTCTAACACATTATGCGTGATAATAAATATTTGAACATTTTTTAGGTGCTAGAGGAGGCTGAAATGGAACTAGACATTATACGGAAGGAATATGGACAACCAGAACTACCGGAAGAGTCCAAGGACAGGAATCAGATTCAAGGTCTAGCCACTTACATAATCAGTGTTTACAAACCTGAAATTTGTCATAAAGTTTGCATTATTGTTACTAGCAATTATTTTACAGTATTTGAGTTGCCTGAAATATATTCCTCTTGCAGCTTCAGGGGAGGAAAATTTACGGCTTCAGCAAATCAGAGATAACATTCTTTCCCTGTAAGTGCCTGTAAATTTAGACTCATACATTTAGTGGCCAACAGGGCCTAACATGATTATCTTCAATAGGAGGATATCTGTGCTTAGCAAAAAAAAAAAAAAAATTAAGCTCCTACAAGCATCAACAGACATCTGATTGCAAGGAAGTGTAAAATTAAGGAGGGAATAGCTATTACTCTTCCTAGCATATCATATAAACTTAATTTCTTCATGCATTGTTTGGTTCAGTGTTTGTAAGTTGGGATCTGCTGTGGAATGGAGTTTCCTCTGTGGAGTTAAGCTTATATTTTCTTTGTGAAATTTAGTTGAATAGCAGACCAATGTGACAGGACAGCTATGTTGAGTTATTGAAGTTTTTTTTTTCAATCCTCTTTTTCATATCGTTTGATCTTTTCCCCCCATTTTTTTGGGTTGTTTTTGTTTTGCGGCCGCATAACTTTGGTTGTTTAATAGAATGCATTGTCCTGTGTTCTTATTCTTTATTCTCTATTTCAAAAAAAAAATGTACCACCTTTTGAATTCTATATAGTTGCTAGGGTGCCGAGATATTTTGAGATTTTCTGTATGGAGTTAACAACTAGTGTTTTTAATTGATATCCTTTTTTCTTTCTTTTATTTTTCTGAGACTTTGATCCTGAATGCTACTTAAGTTGTATGATAAAGTGCTCGAACTGAGAAACTCATTTTATGTTGTTATCAGAGAAAAGTCCAAACTTAGAGAAGATATGATAGCCCGCAGGCAAAAAAAACTTGGTCTTAGGCATGCCCGTCAAAATTTTTTGGAAGAGGCAACCTTACGGGAAGCAGAACTTCTTCAAGAACTTGATAGGTTTCAGCTTCTTGCAGTCTTGCGGTGGTTCTTTTGTGCTGTTTTGATTGTTTGTGCTGATAGCTGAGTAATGTCCTAACATTTATTAGGGAGAGAGCGACGGAAATGGAAAAGGAGCTTGAGAGACAGCGATTGCTGGAACTAGAGCGTGCAAAAACCAGGGAGCTCCGTCACAATCTTGATATGGAGAAGGAGAGGCAAATGCAGGTAATAGAACTTCCCACTTTACCTGATCTAAATTAGAGCAATATAATCTCAGGCTTTCTGTTTCCATGGGAAGTTCGTTCCTATTACTACTACCGAATCATCATCTCACTTAATTGCCCAATACATTTAAAATTTTGTTAAAGTTGGCTGCTAGAGATAAGACGACCATAATCGTGTAAAACTTTGCAACATGACCTAATGTCTATAAGAAGATTTTGGAATAGTAGTAAATATAAACCGTTTCATTATTTGCAGAGAGAACTTCAGCGTGAACTAGAGCAAGCAGAATCAGGACAACGACCATCTCGCCGTGACTATTCTTCAACTCATAGTAGGTAAGGTGTAAAATTAGTGGTAACTATCATACATGGAAAGACTTCTGCTTTCTTTATTCTCTATTTTTTGTGAAAGGAGAAGATTTGTGCCACGGAGTAATGCCATTCTTTTTCTCCCCTCTGTTTTGGTTCTTTGAACACCTTTGCTTAATGTTCCAATTTGCATCATTTGCAAACAAACGTGTTTGTTATTAGAATCATTCTTGGGCCCTTGCTTAAAAGTTGAAATTTCTACTTTCATTCTCCAAGTTGGTGATAAATTTGGTTGGTAAAGCGATCTAGAATCTGAGATTTGCCTCTGCTTTTGCCTTCATTCTTGTGATGCCTGTGCTTTATGCAGGTGGACTCTCAATAATGATTGTGAGAGCCTTTCTTTGACCTTAGCATTACCACATCTGTTTCAAGATTGATGGAGCCCACTTCCAGAATAGATATTAAATCAAAGTAATAATCCATAAAGTGTAGGTCTAATGGATTAAGCTACAAACAGTGTTGAAAATGGAGGAAATAACAGAAACATAAAATCACCTCTAGCATTTGAGAGGCTGGAAACTTTCCCAAATACAACTCACTTTCTGCTTGCTTAAACCCCTCCCCCCTAAAGCTCCCTCCCCAATATATGCAATTAATGGCCCTTATCTCTCTTAGTCACACACCTCACATTCGCGTGACTTAACCTTGGTCCATTAAATAAGAGCCCACTAGCCATGAGGCCAAGTCCAACAAAAGCTCAACCCATTCCTTAACGAAATGTTTCTTGAAACTTCCTTTCTCCTGAAATCTTAATTAGAGAGAATACAGATTCTTTAACCACATTGGGTCATTTTTAACGAGAATTTTCTTCCGTCACATCTTATTTGGAAGATAATAATTTTAACGGTTTTCCTATGGGTTTCAATATATGGAGTCTTGAGAGGGGATCACTTGGGTATTTATTATTAAACTGGAAAGCTCTATTGCTTTTGTTTATTTTGATATTTTACTTTTTCTTGGGATTTAAGCTCTATTGTAAGATTTTTGTGTGATAAATTGCTGTGTTATGGGATTCTCATTTTTGCAGTCGACCTCGGGAAAGATTCCGTGAAAGAGAAAATGGAAGATCTAGTAATGAAGGGAGCACTAGAGGTGGTAGTGGAAGTTTGCAGCCTGAAGTGACTACCACCACTAGTTCATCCATGGCAGCCTCGCCAACCATTGTTCTTTCTGGGTCTCGGCAATTTTCAGGCCAGCTGCCCACCATCCTACAGTCACGTGATCGTCAGGATGACAGCAGCAGCCTATATGAAGAAAATCTTGATGGAAGCAAGGATTCAGGAGATACCGGCAGCATTGGGGATCCTGAATTGGTTTCTGCATTTGATGGCCAATCTAGCGGTTATGGATCCCAAAGACATAGTTCTAGGGGAAGCAAGTCTAGGCAAGCTGGAGAACGTAGAGAACGGGACAGCCGACGTGAAGGAAAGTGGGAAAGGAAGCATTCATAGCCAGTGAATAGTGAGGTAGGGATCATAATGCATTGATCAGCTAATACAACAGACATGAAGCCAAGGTAAGTGGTGGAAAGAAACATTCAAACCTGACTTCATTCTCTTAAGTTATTGGTCTTCTTCACGGCAGAACATCATCCAAAAGGTAAAGGACGTGGTTTATAGAACCAGTTTCCTTCCCACAGGCTTTCCGGGTGATATCGCCCTACAATCACAAGCTGAGTTTCAGATTGATATGGAATTTTTTTAGCTTGTTCGGTTTCCATTGTGATTTGTAAAGGCTTGTTCATTGTGGGTTTATTTAAATAGGATATTTTGATCATATTGGTGTATTGTTATATTAAACATGTATGTATACTTGATTCCTTCATTACAAAAAGAAGCTAACAGCTCCTGTTTGTAGAATATCAAGAAACCGAATTACTAGTGTGACTACTAGGAACCATAGGACACTGATCAGCTGTTCTACTTTTGCTTCATATATATATATATATATATATATGAGAATGAAGGGTTATTGTACTGTTGTACCTTGGCTGTCAATTACCCCATGAAACCTTGGGAGATCATACATGGATTCACTCAGGAATCTTGTGCCTTCTGAGGAAGAGAAATTCTAAAATGTGGAACTAACTTTTTGATGGGTCTTTTGGGGTGCTAGTGATCTATGTGGAATTCTGAACATGAGGGAAGCATTCATCTTATCGAAAGTTATGTAGAGATTAATCTTTCATTGGGACTAAAACATTCCTTCAGAGCTGCTTATGTCCGTGTGTTAAAATCAAATCCCCATAATTTACATTCAGTCAAGTTGTGGGATCATATAGAAGTTGTAGATAAAAAAAGTTAATTATCAATAAGTTATTTACGTGTTATTCTGGGAAATTTTGTCATAGACTTCCAAGTAACTAATTTTTTAAAGTTTAATATAATTTTTAGTTTCTTAAATTTATATGAATATTAGTTTTAGTCTTTCAAAATTTTAAACTGAGTTTTAGTCAAGGATAAAATAATTTAAATTTTTATTAAATTATAGAGATGAATGTTATAGAAAAAAAAATTAATGAAATAAAACTTATAGTTTAAAATTTAAAGGATTAAAATTGATTTAAAAACACACTTGGAAAATCCAAGATAGTAACAAATTGTCTGGGTTTTTTTTGATAAAATTTTTTTGCCCGATCTAAAGGCAGATCAAAATCTTTCTTCTAGGTGATACTAATGTCGAGTAAGGTGAGCCATCTATTACTCTTAGATATAAACCTAAGCATCTAAGAGTTAGGATACCTCCTCAAGTGCCGTGAACTATAATAAAATAGTATTTATAAACTAAAAAAGCATTATAAGCTCAAATATTCTAGAGATGGGCCCATGTTCCTATTCACAATTTGTTTAGTTGAATAAATAAAAAAAGGAATAAAATTATAAATAAAAAAACAACGCATCGGTAATTTTTGCAGTTTCTATACTCTCAAGTCAGGAATACGTGTATTATTTCATCTTAACATCGTGGTTGAAAGAGTAACCATTGGAGCATACGAAGCAAATGAATTAGGTTGAACAATAAATGGAGCAAAATAACTCATTGCAAGCCTGTGGCATATATATTTATACACATACATGTATATAATCAAAGGAAAATCATATGTAGCTGATAGGAAACACTAATAGCATTATTCACACAAGAATTCAGCCCATCTTTTACCAAGTTTAGCAAGTACATATTACTTCCATCTTTTCCATGGCTTGCCAAATTTGCCCATCTTAAACTTGCCTCCCTTCCAACGTTTGCCAAATTTACCATGCTTAAACTTTCCATGGGGAAACATATGGTGACCATGATGAAACATGCCATGAGATAGACGATGAGCACCATATGCAGCAGCTGCAGCCGCAACACCCCCGGTGAGCAATGTTCCCGGGCCATGGCCATGGCCATGGCCATACCCTGTATGTAAAAAAGTACCTCAGTGATTGAGGTTGTATCCTTTACCTCATTCAATTATATACTCAGAAAGAAAGTGACCCAATAGAGAGAGACTCTGCATTAGACTCATTTCTCTACTTTACAACTCATTTATGTTCTCTTTATCTCATTTTGACAGCAAAGTGTGCATTCAATTTATGATGGTAGAAAATCCAGATTCCTCAAATTTTAGCAATATTTTGTTCTTCTATATAGTTCTCTCAAACATAACACATGATAGGGGTACGGAAAAGGGGTTTCTTTTCTTTTCCTTTTGATGTGACTTAGAAGGGATAATTAAAAAAAAAACAAATAGAACATAACTATATAATAATCTCCATAAAGGGTCCAGGCTCATCAATATCTGAACAAGAGATGCAAGATAAGGACTACCAACACAAATAAAATCTCCATGCACTAAATTAATAGAACAAATTGGGATAGTTAGGCATACTTGCAGGATATGGAGCTGGTGCACTTGGATAGCCTTGTGGGGCAGGATAAGCGGCTGGATACCCAGAAGGAGGGTATCCCGCTGGGGGATATTCACTGGAATGAGGATAACCGGCAGGTGGATACCCACCGGAAGGAGGATAACCGGCCGGCGGATATCCAGTTGGTGGGTAGGAAGGTGGGGGATAACCGCCTGGAGGTGGATACCCTGCTGCTGGATAGGATCCAGGTGGAGGAGGATATGGGGCTGAAGGATAACCATGTAGATGTGAAAACAGGCCTTTAGCCTTGTCGTTTTCACCACTCATTGTAATATATTCTGCAAAAGAATATTAGAAGAATGACAATTTAACAAATTTTCAAATAATAGAACATCAGTTATTGCAGTTCATTCATAAGTCAATGCCCCAATTATCTTGAAATTATGCACAGTTGCAGTGTTCTTAAGCCAGAAGCCAAAGAAAAGACCCTGGGAGGGAATAAACTAGAAATGATTTTGGAACTCTGAACACTGATCACAATCCTTCATAATAAAGCAAAAGAAGGCCCAGAAATAGAGATGGGGTACATAAAGTCTAGTTCCAATCAATTTCTCTTAGAGTTTATCAGAGTAACCATCAAATATGTCAACTTTTTCTGTGTTTAATATGAATGATGTTTTCAACACTAGAAACAACCCTCCCATCAACTATCCAGAATAGAAGAATACATGCAACGCATGATTTTACTGATCAAATTTCATAAATAAAAGAAACTTACTTTCACAAGGAAACACTGGGTAATAATTTCAAGAGCCTGGGGTAAGATAACGAAAATCAACATCAGAAATTGGGTCTTTCAATTTACAATGTCAGAGAAGTAGTAACATAGGTAAATAAAAGGATGATCCCATCATATTGCTATCAACAAATTCTATGCCTCTGAAGAGGTAAAAGTGGTAGAATGACCATTTTTATTTATTAAAATCAGAGAATATTTAGACAAGAAAAGAGTGAACAATGCAAAACAAAAAAAATGCCCATAATACAATAATCCAACCCTCCATCCTCCTTCAACCTACTAACGAAGTGTTTTCATACAATATCCGCAATTTGTCTTCATTCGTGATCCAATACATCTATCAAATATCAATTCATTATAGCTAAAGGAAGAAACGGACTACTAAAATAAGCACAACGTTGACAGAAACTATGTTTTTCTACAGCTTACCAAGAAAAAACCTAAGTCTCTCTTTTTATTCTTATTTTAGACATATAATATAAACACAAACAAAGCAAGATGCAGTAAAAATCAAAATAAAGACTAGGGATTAAGGTATTAGATACTGGGCAAATATATAAGATATTAGATACTGTCAATCGAACGATTTCACCCTTTGAAAAATATTCTGATAAATAAAAAATTAAATATAGATGATGTAAGAAAATTAAATAAAAAAAGTCTTAAAAAAATCAAATACCAAAATGTCTAAATTGAATTTTGGGAAAATCCCAATTAAATCTAATTAAAATATTAAAAACCAATTCAGGTTAATAAATTTATAAGTACACTAGGAGATTTAATTTGATATTTGTGAATGTTGTTAAAAGATCATAATTTCTTCTAGAGTTAAAAAGAAAACTTGCAATTCATTAGCCAGTAAGAAGGGTCGAAAGCTGGTCTATTTAGATCCTTCAAAATTGAGGGCTAAACTTATAAAAAAAAATATGATTTTAGGGTACGTGGGCTTTTAGGCCCAACTCTTTTAAGCCTGAACTCAACAAGGATTAGCTTGTTCAAACCCATATAATATTTTTTTCATTTGAGGAGCATTTTAACTATTTTGATAATTATAGTTGTTTAATTTTTTTTCTTTAGCTAGTATTTATTTAAAATTATTTTAATCCTTTATAAATGTATGATTAAACATGTTGCAAAAATATCAAGATATTTATGCAATTATTGATCTTTTTTCTATTAGGGTTTATGATAACTATTTAATTTGATTTAGTTCTGGGTATTTGAACTTAGTTTGACACTTTAATTTGTTAATATTTATTATTTGGATTCGAATTAAAAATCTTATGAGATCTTAAAAATTGAATAAAATGAGATAGACCTTCTTTCGAGACTCTATTTTCAATATCTTCTCAATTTTTAAAAAAGACAGCAAGCTCCTCATCTTTAATAGTTGCTGCAACAATATTAAAGATACTATGCAAATATTGACTTCTATAATACTTAGCGTATAAATGTTTATTTGTCATCTAACAAGACAACCGATCAAGAAGATACTGCCCAAGATCCTTTTTTATGTTATTAATGCCTTCATATAGCAGAGGGACAGGAGTGAGATAATGCATCTCATAGTTAAGGGAAAGAATAAATAAAAAGATATCTAAAGTTGGATACTGATGTGACCACTTGTTTACATGAAGCTATCATCAACTAAGTAATATTTTTTTGTCAAAGATTGTAAATTTTTTGGATAATAATCTTGTAAAATATATGCTTTAATACCGCTTATAAAACGGTATCAGAGCCCTAATTAGAGTAATAAGGACTTGTCTTGTATCTCATGATTAAAATAAAAAAATCAATTAAAAAGATAATGATAAGATTGAATTTACCTATTTATAATACTTTGCACATTTTTTATAATCATGTATAGCAAAAAATAGACTAATAGTGGCTAAAATTGTGATAATTCCTTGTCAAATATTTGAGAAATATATAGTCAATATTATTAATTTTTTGTTCAACTAATTCTTATAATGTTTATTTTTCATCTTTGTCAGCTTCCCATGATAAGTGTAATTGATAATAATATTAGTAGAAAGAGAATTAATATTTTAAACAATATTTTAGTCACTTTATATTTCACTAACAATAACTTTCTTTTTTATCAATATATCCACATCTTTTTTCATGTGAATAAGGGACATCAACAAAATATATAATTGTATACATAGAAGTAACTAGAATAATGGCAAAACTCCTCAAACACTAAAGTTGGTATTTTCTTATAAGCTTTACACCACTCCTCAAACTTGACATCAAATAAGTATATGTTTCAAAATTGCTTAAATGACACCCCTACCTCCTTTAGTTTCTTTGCAATCTTTAAAGTTGTGGTAAGTGAAGTTTTCCTATTATTAATATCATCTACCAAAATGTTTAAAATGCATCGGTTCATTCCATTCATTTTGTTACAATTTGCTTACAACAATTTCATCTTTTACTAGTTTTAAATATGAATCATGGCTTTTAAAAAAATTACGAGCTAACTCTAGAAAATTAGGACATCCATATTTTTACATGCTACTAGGACCACCTAATCATATAAATTGATCAAAAGGTAAAAAGGTAATTAGTTTTCTATAAATATCAAATCTCACGTAATAGTAGTACCAATCATAGGATTGAGCAATAAATAATCATTATATACACGAGTTGGATTCTTCTTTCTTAAGAATATTTCCATAAAGATTACAAAATACAACATCACCTTACTAACAAAATTTGTCTTATCAAAGTTTATGAGCTTTTTAAAATTGTAATCCCGTATGTTCTTTACAACTTCATCTAATATTTTTGCATATTTTTTAAATTTTCTAATAAGAGATATCAACAAAAATATATAACTATACACGTAGGGGTAATTGAAATAATGGCCTAACTCAAATACTATTAAATTGTAAAATAAGAAAAAGAGATTGAAATCCACCAATTAGCCAAAGTTGATATTTTTAGACTAGTTTTGAACTGCTTCTCAAACCTTACATCAAATAAGCATATGTCTGAAACATGCTTAAATGATACCCCTGCCTTATTCAGTTTTCTTTTTCACTCTTTAAAGTTATGGTAGGTATAGATTTCCTATCATTGATGAGATCTATCAAAATATTTAAAAAAACTAATTAAATTTATAAAATTTTTCTTAATTCATTCCAATTACCATGACTCACATAAGTAGAATTTTTAAAATATTAAATGTATCCAAAGTTAGATACTGATACGACCACTTTTTTACATGAAGTCGTTATCAACTACATAATATTTTTTTGTCAATAATTATAAATTTTTTAGATAATAATATTGTAATAAGTAGGCTTTGATACCGCTTATGTAATGGTATCAGAGCCCTGACTAGCAATAGGGATTTGTATTTCATGGTTAAAATATTGACTAAAAAATTGATATGATTGAATTTACTTATACATGATACTTTATATTATTTTTAAAAATAGTTATAGCTAAAAGTAGGCGATAGCTACAATGGTGACAATTCCTTATTTAATATTTGAGAAGTATATAGTCAATAATGTTACTTTTTTGTTCAACTAACTCTCATAGTGTTTAGTTATCCCCCTTATCAGCTTTCTATGACATACGTATTTGATAATAATATTATTGAGAAGAGAACTAATTTTCTTGGGCAATATCTTCATCGCTTCCCATTTTAATATTGATAGCCTATATTTTTATTAATATATCCATATATTTTTTTTATGTGAATATGGGACCTCAGCAAAGATATATAATTGCATGCATGGATAATGACAAAATTCAAACGCTATCAAATTGTAAAAAAAAAAAAAAAAGATTCAATTGACCAATTAAATATTAAAATTGATATTTTCAGACAATCTTTGAATCACCCCTCAAATTTGACATCAAATAAGTATTTATCTAAAAACTGTTTAAATGATACCCCTATCTCCTTTAGTTTCTTTACAATTTTTAAACCCCTGGTAGTTGTAGTTTTCCTATTAAAATATTAAATATAGACATATTTCCTAATAAAAATTTAAATATTATTTATTTTTTTTATAAATATAAATATTTTCCTATTAGGACACTAAATATGAGCCTTACCTCTCCTAATAGAGATTTAAACATTAATTCATAATGTTATAAAAGACTAACCTCTTCTTTTAGTCTCAATCCCAATTAATATTTTATCCTTATTTTGCTATATTGTGGGGGCTCCAAAAAAAAAAAACAATATAACCCATTTCCTAATAGAGTCAGGTTGAGCCATTTCAAATAAATTTTGAAATTTTATAAATTATATACTATTCCTAATCAATATAAAATAATTGAAAAATTAAATTATATAAAAAATAGTTTACAAATTGTATAAAAATAATTCAAAATACTGAAATGAAAATACCAAATGGGGGGAAACGTCTATTTTATGAATCCAACACATTCATGAAAACAGAGAGAATTTTTTTTACTAAAATTAAAAAAAAAAAAAAACAAGTTAACACAATACACGATACCTAATATCTGGTAATACAATAAAATACATGATCCCTAATATCTAGTTATAGAATAAATAGTGGGCATCTCTTCTTATGATGCACATTACATCTGCTTCTGGTACATCCTTCTGAAAATTCTGGAACCTTCCAATTCTGCATGAATCTCTCTCTCTGTCCTTATTCCCATAGGGTTGCCTAACAACCATCCTTCACTGTCACACAACATACTTGGGTTCACAGCGTCGATATGGTGAAGTGCTTCAACTTCATCAAACTGATTTCTCATATCAAGTGCCACTTCAACAACATCAGATTGTATAAGAACCTGCTCAAACACAACAACCACAAACCTGATTTTAAGCCAGAAATTCAGCTAATAACTGAAATTTTTCAATAGTTGAAACCCATATCTCAAAGGCCTGTTTGGTATACAATCAATGTGAATTGTGAAGTGTCATTCTCTTAAGCAAATACAGTGTCTACTATGTTCATATTATCATCACTCAAAATATGTCTCTTTATTTCTTTAATAGTGGTGAGCAATTCTGGTTCCTTACAGTCACCTGGTCAAGATCCCTCTCAGAAGTTATTTGCATCAAAAAGCGATTCATCACCCAAGAATGCTTCCAGGGCGTGGCCACAGACATCATATGGCAAGATACCAATTTTTAAGGCTTTTTTTCTCTGATTTTTCTGTTAGACTTGCTGAACCTTCTCTGTTCCATAACTTCATTTTATCCTCTGTTTATTCTTATTCTTCTGCTGTTACTAAACTTTATTGCTTTTATAATAAGATAAAGGTGCACCTAACAACTGAAATATTTTTTAAAGTACAATTAGTACCCTAAAATATTTAGGGGTATAATTTTGTCCCTAATGTAATAAAAGTCGAATATCACCCTTTAACCTAACAGCTTTTAACTCCGTTCTCAAGCTCATTAGAGACGACAATGGAGACCAGAGGTGAACGCCGTTTTTGCTTCTGGCTTTTCTGCGTACGGGAGTCAAGAGGGAGAGAGGAAGGTCGTCTCTATCGTTTATTTTCTTTACCCAATCTCGAAGCAGAGGACAGGACTTCCTGTTTCAGCTGAACAAATTACTTCTTGTGGATCCCTTGACCCCACTATCACCCATTCATATACCTTGGACTGGAGCTGTAAAGTTGATCAGAATTGGTACATTTGAAATTGCTGCTGTGAATATTGTGATCAGAGTTGGTTTTTGCACAACGTCAAGGTAGAAGACGAATCATGAATGAAGTTTCTTTTTAAGACATAACGGAGTTAAAAGCTGTTAGTTTAAAGGGTGAGATTGCTCCACTTTTATTATATTAGGGGCAAAATTGCACCTCTAAATATTTTAGAGTGCTGATTGTACTTTCAAAAATATTTTAGGGCGTTAGGTGTACATTTACCTTTTATAATATCATTTTGCTATTTCACCTAAAAAAAATAGGGGTGAGCAAGAGTCATTTCATCTCTACCCTTTTTATTTCCCCTTCATAATTTTCTGCTCCCGTCAGTATACAATTAAATGAATGTGGGAAGAAAAGGAGAACATGTAATGGGAATGAATATCATATTTGAATCATCAATACAGGCATGCTGAACCATGTTTGAAAGGAAATTCAAATGAAGAATAAGTCATCAATGAAAATTAATAAATTATCTCAGCATCTATTAAAAGAGGTAGAAAGATACTCCTCTAGTCCTAAATATAGGATCTAACTGGGAAGTTGATCTTAGTCCTAAATATAATATCTATTTCTTATATTTATCAACTTTTTCCCAAATTGCCCCTATTGATACTCCCTCAACAATAATCAAATAAGAGAGGGAGGGAGTGACTTAAAAAAATGATTAGGGTGTTTTAGAAAGACCATGTCATATTAACTAATTTCCTTAATATAATCAAATTAGTTAAATAGGTCTTAGGACCGAAGGAGTATTAATTTTCCACGAAAAATGTCTAGATAAGCTATACTTTATAGTCACAGTATTCTTGCCCTCACAGATGGCAACATCTAAGAGCAAGATTTCATAAGTTGAGGTAAACCGTCAGCAATCAGAGGAAGCCATAGGTGCAGATTTGAAGAAGTATAACGCAAGTGGTGGGCAACAAGCTGTGGGGTTTCAATCTAAATCCTCAAGAAACTTTCAAGACTTCCTCAGGATAAAGCACATTTTAATAGCAAATATCCAAAAAACTTCAGCTGTTATTGCAGCACCATCCAAAATACTTCAACTCCTTTATCATACTTGTGCTTCTCTTAACATACGAAGTGAAAAATTTAGAACCGACAACATCCCTGGACCAGAGGCAAGATTTAAAGGCCCCAAAAAGTGACTCTTACATTCCCCAACTTAACCCTCTCATAGACTTTGACTACAGCAACTCCATAGCTACCCTACTTCTTTATTTCTTTCTTCAAAATAGTAGAAATCTCCAAGTCAAGGATCTGACCATGAAAAAGCTACGTTCCCTTTTCATATATCTTCCTAAAATAGTAAAAATCTCCAAGTCAAGGATCTGACCATCAAAAACTACTTTCCCTTTTCATGTATCTTCCTAAGTTCCCTTTTTAGCAGCAAAAGTGATACTATCATTACTCTCCCCTTTTTAGCAGCAAAAGCTACTTTCCCTGTTCATGTATCTTCAAAGTCAAGATTTAAGTTTGACATGGAAAGTTTGTGGGTCTTGTACTATCGGTTGTCCCTCTCACTCCCTCAATGACTTAAGTGAATTAACTTTTCCTAGGGCATCTGACCCTTATTGGTGTTGGATGAGAGAACAGGCAAAGGAAGAATACCAAATCTAAGATCACCACTATTGTACACACACTCAAAGAAACACCATCACCGAAACCATGTTCTTCAAAAAGGTCAGCAATCCACCAAGAGCTCCATCACTTTCCTTCCCAATTTTATTCTCTTTTTCCACTTGAAAAAAACACTCATTTGCAATCTATTTTATGAGCACACATTCCTCTACATCAATGACTTTAGGCATGTTTTCTACTGCTATTTTAGATCTTGGCTTCACTTCTATCACGCTCTCCATATTCCATTGCAATTAGACCCTTTGTACTTCTTGCTTATACTCTAGTTAGTCTATTTTTCCAGAAAATAGTACACATTTCAACAACTTGTAGAAACTTCCTCAGTTCACTCATTCTCTGTATCCTAGAATTCTGATGTCTGTAGAGTGAGCCCACAATCAGCCCCAAACCACATTCTCTCTTGTAAGCATCCATACCTAAACCTTTTCAAACTTCAAGGTTGTTCTTCACTAATAACTGATCCCTGCCTCCCCCCCCCCCCCCCCACCCAAAAAAAGAAAAAAGAAAACAAGTAAGTCACCAAAATAACTGCAACTCATTTTCAAAGATTGCAGCCAACTAGACAGAAGTCAAGAACAATTCTGATAAATTAATGCCTATTACATAACAATAAATAATTTTCATGCAAAATCATTCATGACACAAGTAATTTTGACAGGAAGCTTTTACTAAACCACTGGATCTGGATAAACCATGTGGAACAAACAATTATAAGGAATCATGCAAGACACGTGCAAGCATGCGCATACACACCTGTCCCCCTGGCATCATTGTCTCTACAATAGCACCAACCAAAGGCTTCTGCAAAACTCTTCTTTTATGATGTCTCTTCTTGAAATGTGGGTCTGGGCACTGCATTTATGAAGTAAAATTATAAGATTGCAATTAAAAAGAGTTTCAACTTAAGTTCTTAACCAAAATATTTTGGACATAAACCTTCTAAACGTAAATATAAGGAGTCAAATTGATCCTAGGATGAGGAGACACTCACCAAAATCGACACAAACATCAATGGCCCAGGATATGATGTAACCAAATGCTTGAAGGAAATCGTGGCATTTGCAAACAAGAAATGACTGCATTTCAGGCAAACAGTCAATTACTCAAACATTAAGCATCTCCTTTTGTTAAATCACCATTGAAACAAAGTTGTGGTTGGTACATGTTATTAAGAGCCAGATCTTTTACCCATACTTCAGCACGCTTGACCAACTGCACGTGAATGCTATACATTATAATACCATATATTTGAAGGTAAAGGTGAAATAGTGTAAAACGAATAAAATCATTTATAAGGAAGCAATCATCAAAAGAATTTCAAAGTTTATTAAAAATAAAAATTTTCCTAACCTTTTGCCTTATTTCCAACCCCAAATAATTTCTTACTCCAGGATTTCGTTTAGCAAGCCATAAAAGAAGCCTGCCACTACCTGAGAATACTTACAAATTAACAGTTTGCCTTCCAAGTACTGACATAATGATTTAATTACCGGAAAAAAATTGAAATTGCCTATGATAAGAACACTAACAAAATGATAAACATCTAGTCCAACATATCATCAAAGGTAAAATCCCTACTTTAGTATCTATCACACATGCATAGATGACATAGGCATTGTAACATCCTAAATTTTTATTGGATTTTTTTAAGCATATTAAAAATATTATTTACCAATAACTTAAAGATATTAAATAAATTAAAATCATTATAGTTTGATATTTTTATTAATTTCAATAAAAATAAAGATATCTAAATTATCCTACTATTATTAAAATCCACGATTTGATTGATGTTATTAATTAGGGATATATTGACATTTATATTCAGATTTAGATATGAAATCAAATTTTGAAGATGTGATTTAAAAATTTTAAATTATCACATCTTATGGGATTCTAATTAATGATAGAGATAATAATAATAATAAAATAATAAGATTATATTAGATAAAAAAAAAGTTAAACCTAAATCCCTTTCTCACCTCTTTTTATAGAGCCGTAACCTATTATTTCCTTCCTTCACATAGTTCTTTCTCTCCTTCTGATCTCACTCTTGCAGTAAAGGTACACCTTCTCATTCTTCTTTCTTTTTATTGGTTTCTCCTTTCCTATCGATATATTTACCATTTAGCGCCATACCCTTTCTTTGGTTAAGTCACACTATTGCTCTCTTCTTTGCCAAATTCTTGTCCTATTACACGCCTTGTCCTTTTTCATTTATCAAGAAGTAATATAAGTTATATATATAATATATATGCCCATAAGCTAGGTTTCCACGTAGACACAATCAAATATATATATACCTTCCCCAAACATCGTTTTTCGCTTTGCCTCCTTTACAAACTTCTATCTCCATTATGTCTTTATACATAGACATATGCTTCACCAAACCATACCTATCATGTCATCCACCCATGACCATGTGTATATATACACATATGAAAAGTGGCGTGATCACTCTTCCACTTTATCCTTTTTCTTCTTTAATAAAATAAGAAATAAACTCACTCCATTGCAAATTATATGTACGTATATATAGATATATAGATAGACATAAATATAGTTATAAATAGAAACTCTACTTAGAAATTTTTGGAAAGAATTCAAGGCTTCAACTTAAATTATTATTATTATATTAAACTAATTAAATTATAAATAAATGTAAATTTAGAAAAAGATTCATATTTTTCTGGGATAAGCTCTAAGATTCTAGAGAAGTTTTAGAATAATTTTAGAGTAGTATTAAGTATTATAATGATAGTTCTTGTGTGGTGACTTTGTAGACTATCATTGGGGTTCTGAAATAACTCCTAGTAGAGCACCAGATTACTTGTGACTGTTATAAGCGGGGCCACTTGACTTGTGGTAATTATTCCTTATTTTGGCGAGAGGTAACCACTTTCCACTCATTGTGTGTGCTAATGTGATGTTTGTGAGTGATTTGTTATATATATAAATTTACTAGTATTTACGTGATTATATTGAGGAATTATTATTGATGATTTTATTAAAGATAGTCTTGTGGGACTTGAAGTTTAATTTAGAAAGTTGAATTGAGAACAAAAACTTGTTATATCTGGTTATTGTCATTTGAAGGAAATTTATTACCTTGAGAAAAAAATTTATTGAGATACTTATTGATGTTATTGGTTATTATGAGATTATTGATTAATATTATTATCTGAGAATTATGCATTGGGGATTGGTGATGAGGGAGTTATATTTCTACCACGTGGTATAGCCTCCATTGAAGCTAGATGGTTGGCTTTAGTCCCACCTGTTTACCGAGGGGCTGCGACACCCCCACCTGTTTACCGAGGGGGAATGAACCCTTGGTCCGGTCATGTGCTCTATAGATTTTGGCCGGTCTATAACACTTGACCAGTTAGCTTTTTGGGTGGCCAGTCATATGGTACTTATCACTAGCCCATGGGTTCCGTCGGCGGGAATAAGGCGGTTCGGTTGGATTGAGGGGAGGAATTTGGGTGGGTTATCCATTGGATTATAATATGATGATATGTATTTTCTACATACTGTACTTTATAACTGTCCCACTTGACACCTCACGAGCACATATTAGTATGCATGATGAGTAGGATTGATGGTTACTGAGGCTTTTGTCTCACCCTATTTTTATTAACATTTTTCAGGAGTTAGTTCAGTTGCTAGTTCGAACAGGAAGGCGCCGAAGGCATAGTTGTGCTAGTGAACTGTACAACACCCTCCTTTTTATTTGTGTTGAGTAGATGTATATTGCCATTATAGGGCCTACTTTTATTTATACTCTGATGACTTACTATTTCTATGATATTACTAAATAATGGGTGCTGGCAGCAGGCCAGAACCTTTTAGGATTATGCATGTGACTTAATGGACCTATAAGGATTACTTACTATATTATGAGTATTATTTGAAAATTTTGCAAGCGTTATGGGTATTGGTGTTGTTCACCTGAGTACGTTACTAGGGGATATTCGAATTGATAACTTTGATGATGTTAAATGGGGGCTTGAATCTTTTAACCATGTTAGTGGGGTTGAGCTCTTTCTAACATGGTTTTACGTGCAAAAATTATGTAAAGTTTTTATATCCATGATAGTCTCATTTTATAAGTTTCACTCTTTTCTATCATGGATATCTTTTTCAACATAAGTTAAACTCTTTTAACCATGATAGTGCTTGAGGGTGGTTTTGTCTTTTTTATCATGGTTAACCTTCTAGAAGTAAAGTTTTCTTTCGTTAATCTTGCCTTTTTTTTAACCATGTTAGATATCGACCAAGAAAAGTTCTTTTATAACCATGGTAGGGTTGCTTTTAAAATTTAGTAAACTCTTTTCTACCATGGTTAACCCTTTTGAAATAAATTTAACCCATTTACCTTATATTTACATTTACATTATTAGAAGGATTTTACAGGCATCAGTCCACAACATACGTACTAAGCATCACTTCTAAATACTAACGATTAACAAGGACAGAAACTGCAAGCAGATTTTATCACAGAAGCAAACAAGTTACCACATCCGATGTCGACCATGAGTGGTAATGTTGGGTCACTGAAGACTTGGTTCCAGTCTGGAGCTTGTGTGGGTACCTATCAAGAAATAGAAACATTGAAAAACTGAATCCCATACCGAGAAAATAAAGTAAGAATCCAGTGAAATTCCTATAATATGGGGCTAATTTCAATAGAATTATTGGAGGGTCTCAATGGCATGCATCTTGTACAATTGAAACTAAGAAGTTGCCAATTATGAGTTGGGTGCTATGACCATAAAGCCAAGGATTACTTGGAGGTTTCCCCATACATGTTGAATAATCAAATTCTAATTGAAATACAGTTTTTAGGATAAATCGATGCAATTTAAAAGCAGCAAACGAGAGCACACATCACTTGCAATCATGAATTTCAAATTAAGAAAAATCAAGAATCTTCAATATTTCTTATTCATTCAGATACAGGACTCTTGCAAGTCCCCAATTTGAAGTGATACGTCATGCAGCTACAGGGTTCAACAATCCATGTAAAACTCTTTATAGTGGGTTCTTGTGTGTGTGTGTGTGTATTACAGACATATATGTATGATAGGTTTACTGGGTCATTTAGGTTGACATTATATCCCTTTAACACTCAAATTAGAACTATTCCATTATCTCAACACCTATTACGAAAAAAGGCTAATAAAACAATTTAATGACTTTTAATCTCAGTTTGTCCTTTTTAAAATCTGAGTTGGTACACTTGCTGATGCTACTTATACGAAAATCATAAATGCCTATAAAATCAGTTAAAAAAATGGAATGGATTGCTGGAGTTTACAAATTAACATACAGAGAAAGAGGAACTTAGGGGATTGACATGTTGCCTGATTCTCACATGGCCCAAGTCCTGCGTTAGATAGATAGTAAAACAACTGAATATCTACTTCGAAGTCATAAAAAAGAATCAAACAAAAACCCATCTAAACTCAGCAAAAATTAAGCTAAAGATAAAATTACCAACTCGTACGAAAGATTAAGATCTGCATACTCCAATGCCACCAGTTCGGGGCTACTCAAATGAGTCACTTGATTAGAGTGCTTTTCTGCTACTTCAGCAACAGGAACATCTCCGCTGCTACAGAAACAGTGCGAACGATAACGAAGCAAGGACGGAGAATGAAGAGGGAGTGAAGTTTGTAGTATTAGCGACGAAAGAGCGACTCTCGCAGCACTGCGCGGCAGTGAAGAACCTGCGCTACCATGGATAGTGTAGTTGTGTAGCTGAAACAAACGGGATGAAGCCATTAGCTGATAAGTAGCACCCTGGAGATTCTTGTCTGGTTGGATCATTTTTTTTTTTTGGGTAAAAACTTGATCATTTATTTTTTGTTTTTTTATAATACTTGATCATTTATTTGAATAAATTTAACTCAGCCTTTTTTCACTTAACAAACCATCACAGTCTTTACAGCCTGCCCTGAGCCCGACCCTTTCAAAAAATTTCTGTACCAAAAAAAGATGTATATTTTCTTTTTTTTTTTATAAATTTTTTTTGAAATGGTTGATCTCACCCACATTTAAGGGTAGAGCGAAATCTCCCTTTCTCTTGGCGATAACAATATCAGGTAGAGCGAGCCGTACCCTTAAGTATAAACTTAGACACCTAAGAGTTAAGATGTCTCTTCAAACACCGTGACTAGAATTATAATAAAGTAATACTTTTCATAGATCAAATACATTTTAAATAGTTGCATGGTTGAACCACGGATAAAAAAAAATGCATATTTTTTTTTGTTATGATAAAAAAAATGCATATTGATATCTATATATTCCCATATTTATGTAAGCCGACCCACTAATTTGGGCCTCCAGCTCATAACCCGGTCCAGATGGTCTGTTGAAATTACAATTATGCCTTCGGTCCTGTAGGGTGGGGCCTCTGTTGAAGGTGGTCACTAAGAGACTTTCACGATTCACGTAGAACCTTCAACTTCATTCACGAGCCATCCTTGTTTATATACAATCGTATTTTGATCAAAGCCTTTGTGGAAAAGAGTAGTTCAGAGAAGCCATTTTCCTTTTCTAGTCAACTGAGGAGGAAAGATGGTTTATGGCCAGGTAATTGTACATATCCTTTTATTCTTAAAGCTATTGGTTGTATTGGAGAGTCTAAGGAAGCTGTGAAGGTTCATGGCTTCACAGTGGAGACTAGGCTTGAGTTTGATACTTATGAGTTATATTTGTGATTGGTTGATGAGAATGTGGAAATGGATCCTCTCCTCTACCCTCATTTTCCTTTTCAAAATTTTAATGGTCCAGATTTAACATTTTACAAAAATATTATAATTTTACTTAAAAAATATATAAATTTAAATTGTTAAAATTTGATATGAACAGTTCATATCTAAGATAATAGCACTTTGACCATATGTTTGGATGAGAAGAAAATTAGGGAGAAAGAATATTAGAAAGGAAAATTCTAAAAAATAATAATTTTTTTTACTATTTTAAAAAATTTTCCTACATATTTTCTCCTTACTTTTCTTTCCATCTAAACATAGTATTGTAACATTGAAACCTAGCAATCCATGCTAGTCATGAGAAGGACAATAAAACCAAATATTAGCATCATCTCAAATTTTTTTCCTTGGAAGATCTTCCTGGCTCCCGTTGCTAGATAATTCTATCCTCTAAGAGGTATGCTTTGGGATTCTTAAGAGGGTTGATATGCCCTTAATCAGCTGCCTTAGATTATTCACTCACACTTAAGATAGCCTGAATTTCTCAAGCATAGTGAGTCTTCTGCCACTTTTTCGGTGAACTCGAACATGATGAGCTTTCACGTTTCTTCCCAAGATGAAGCAAAAACACACAGATCTTTACCTATATGATGTTTCAATTGGTTTACGTTCTTTGAAACCATATTAGCCAATTTCATTTTCATTTCCAACTGTTTATAAGGTGACGTTTAGAACCTGATCATTTGTATTAATTGTTATCATTGATCTTTCTACGTTTTCCCTCATTATATAATATTCTAGTATAACTGTTTTGACGGCGACGTTATTGCTGCTGTTATCTGATATTTCAATTGGTTTTAATTTATTTGAAACCGCATTTGCCAATTTAGTCTTCAGTTCTAACTACTTAAGACAGTGATATTATAAAAGTATATCATTTATATGAGTTGTTATCAATGATTTTTTATGGCTCTTCCCTCATTATCTTTTGCACACCATAACTTTCAATTCTATTTGTTTAGACTGTGCCATTATATTGTCCACTATCTGATGTTTCGAATTGGTTTAAGCTGAATCCAGTCTTCAGTTCTAACCAATTTTATGAATATTGAATAGACCATTTGATATAATAAAAAAAATCATTGAATTCATAGATAAAAAAAAATGCCTTATCTCACTATGTGGGTCAACTACATAAATTACATATTATCATTATGCTCTATCAATCACCAAATATCTAGATAAATTATTAATAAAAAAGTCTTGCTCAATAATATTATTGAGTGTTTTTTAGTCTTCTTCTACCACTTATTTAAGAACTCTATATTATTTGATCTATCATTCTCACCGACATATACAATACCCTTCTTTATGCGTATATGAACCACCTCAAATGTTTTCTACCATTTTCTTTTAGAAAAAATAAATTACACAAATTTCATCTGAATTTGCATTAAAAAATATTCCGAGACAGTACAAGTTTTCATTCTAGCTTGACAATCATACTAGCACCAAAATGGCTTCGCTGGGCAATTCCTGAATTTGAATCGTGCAACTGCTTGAAATTAGAATATACCAGACTACTTCCTTCCCCGGTTAAGCCTCTGCAGTTGATAATTGACACTTCCCCAGGCGTTTCTGTTCTTTTTACTCTGAAACAAACAAGAGTGAATAATTTTTCCCACTCCTTAGTTCTCCTATAACATGATGTGGGTGTGTGGGGGGAAATAAGGATAGGAAAAGGGAGAAGGGATAAGGAGAATGAACAAACATGCTTTCATCAGAACAAAGTATTGTATTACCTGTGAATCCAAACAGGTCTTTAATAAATCCTTCTGTTTTGTACACACATCACAGTTGGCTTGGTTAACAGCCATACAGCTGAGAAAAGTCATCATTTCCTTCATGCAAGGTTTATGAAGTGAACCATATCTCTTAGGGTTAATATAAAGTCCACCAGCTTTCCGCCCCATTATCCTAAAGTTCAAACACAGCAATCCACCATGAAAATGATAATAGCTAAGATTTACAAGGCAAGAAATGTGTAAGCGTGAAAATTTTAAGGAAAAAACAAAATCACAAATGTCATCATCAATTGATCAATAAGGAATAGTAATTCCACACGATGCACAATCATCCATTGACTAGATTATGCGCCATGGATGTAACTGATTAATAGTTTATTTGAATGAATTTCCCCCTTTTGATTTGTGAGTGTGTGTGTGTGTGAGAGAGAGAGGGAGAGAGACTCATCCATGGCTGCCCTCTATGTTTAGAGTCCATGTCCCCAAATTGAAATATAACATATACGAGCATTTTAAAATCCTGTTCTGATGCCTTCAATATGATACAAAAAAATGAGACCCATCTGGGGACTGGGGTATTCATATCAATTACAATAAATAAAAACTTTGGTATGAATTAAAGTGTGATTTTAGGACTTTAATCCATAACCACGCCTCTGCATTCAGTTTCTTATCTGAGTGTACAGAGGAAAATAATCTACCATCAAACACTATGGTTTCATGGTTTACTCAATAAGACGGCTTTCCCAATCGTATTATGAAATTCAGGTTTGGAGAAGATTAGGGAGGGGCATTCAATATTTAAAAAAAGGGATGGGGGTAGACGGGACATACCATTTGGAGAAAATGACACTGCAATGCATAATAAATGGATGCCTAGGAGTTATATGAGAAGGCGGTCCAATTAAATTGATCGGTGTTTAAAAGCCTCTAGTTGATTTATAGAAAACAACATAAAAATAAAACCTGTTTGGTAACAATAAGTTGAAAGCAGTTTTAGAGTTAGGGGAAAAACCAGCTTGGCAAAATTTGCTTTGAGGGCAGGCTTTGAGAATAAGAAAATAGAAAACTTGATTGATTTTTCTTTTCATTGATGAATTACTTGAACTAAGGAAGTTAGAAATATCTTATAAGAGGTTATAATCATATTAATAAACTAAGTAAAAAAAAGGGGACTCCTGGAGTATTATAAAAGGGCACTTCAATCATAACCCTGCAGCAGCTTAACTGACAAACATAAAACTTGTTTGGGTTGATGAATATACAAATAAAACAGGTATTGGCAGAGATAATAGGGAAATGTATGCTCAAGATTCTGCAAGACTACTATATTTTTGGTCCTCTGCTTAAGTATATATCAAACTAAATATGCTTATCTTAAGTATATAGAAAGAGTAGGCAATGATAAAAGACAATGCTGACAAAAAAGTGGCTAAAGTGTGCACAATGATTCAGTGAAATTGCGAAACTAGAAAGCAAAATAGTTTAACTTATATCCCATTCTAGGAAGTTTGAGGCTTCCGTTCTAAAATCTCTCAAATAAAACGCAGAATTAGATAAGAATATTTAGAGCTGCTTCACCCAAAGAAGATGCTGGTTTTCGAATAGAAGAAAATAGCTGATAATGGCTAATTTTAATTCAAATACTTTAGGAGCACAAATGAATGAAGTTTAGAAGCAAACATAGATGACGGAGAACTAAGTTCATGCACACAGTAAAAACAGCTACTTTCTCACCGAACTAAACTAGATGAGGAATAAAATGGGTGACAAAGAAAGATCGAATCCTGAGAGATAAAAGAGGTGACCCGCGAGGAAGTTAAAGGTTGAGAATGAAAGAGTACCTCGCCAAAGACGATGAAGATGAAGCTGAGAGTGAGTGAGAGCACCGAGCACCTGAAAGCGGTGAAAAGCGACGACGACGACGACGAGTGCAGGCGAGCAGGGACAGACAGTGGGGAGGACAGAGATTAGAGAGAGGCTACGGCGAGAGATCTGCGATGCGAAAGAGCAGCGAGAGAAACCTAATGCCAGAGAATTACAAATTTGCCATTGATAATTTGTTTTTGAAGAGAGTGAGAGGGTAGGAACTATTCTTCACCTAAATTTTAAAAATACAAGTAAAAATAGGACTAGTTTTAAAAATCAGTTAAAAAAACCGTTATCTTTCGTTACAAAGGATAGAAATAGGTCATATGGCCTGTCAATAACTTATAACTTAATCTATAATCGACCTAGTTTGTTTAAAAAATTATGCAGGCTCAGGCCTATATAAAAATTTATATTTTTTAAGAGGTCAAGCTCAGATTTTTTAAAAAAATTGTTAAATTTGTCAAGTAGCCTACACCTGTTATTAAAAATATAATAAGTAGGTGATGAACCTAGCACCCATTGAATACAGTATAATAATCAAACCATTAGACTAATATATATTATTGTTAATTTTATTTTTGTTTTTTATTTTAATAAGAATCAAACTAATTATTTTAACAAAACATTGATTTTAACCGTAAAACCTACTTCTCTACCTTCATTCGCTCTCTAGATTTCACCGTCGCTCTGCCTTCATTCACTCTCCAGATTTTATTGTCGCTCAATCTCTTACTTCCACTCTACAAATCACCGGCACTCTCCAATTTCCACTCTCCAGATCCACTAGTTACCTCTCACGCTCACGCTTTACCTTTGTCAGCACTCACGCTCTGCCTTCCACTATTTTCAACTGTTAGATCTCTTTGACCTATGAAACTCATCTTCTGCTTACTCCAGCAATGTACACCCAAGTTCCTTTTTAATTTCTGTTTATTTTCAATCAAATATATGTTTGTCTTTAATTTTTCTTTTTCCGGTGACATATTTTTTTGTAAGTTGGTTGTTTGATCAGATCTGTGATGGATATATAATAAATTTAGATTCTGAAGCGTAGATATGTCTCAATTAAATCGCTGCAATTAAGGTTTATTACTATTTGTTTTATATAAACTCCGCCTACGCATGTAGCCGGTCCCAAGCCCGGGTAAAGGAGGAGGGTTGTATTAGGCCCCGACAGCCAACGTAAAACCTGTCGAATCTTATGAACATGGACATACGAAGAAATTCCGCTATTACTAGGTCGTTGCCCGTAAGTAACGCGCTGTATGGCTCGAGTACAGTGAGAAGTGAGCAAGGGCTGCTGCATCGTCTCCCAGATGTAGTGTTAAATGAGCAAGGGCTACCGCTCTCTTACGGACGGAGGCGGCTAAAGAAGCTAGTTCAGGAGAGAAAGATCAGATTTGGCACTTGGAATATTGGAACTATGAACGGAAAAGCGTGGGAGGTGGTGGGCGTAATGGTAAAGCGAAAGATTAACATCTTGTGCCTTCAGGAAACTAAATGGGTAGGAGAAAAATCTCGGGAAATCAATGAGTTCAAATTTTGGTACACAGGTAAAACAGGTACGAGGAATGGGGTTGGTATCATTGTGGATAAAGAGTGGAAGAAGAATGTGGTAGATGTTAGAAGGATTGAGGATAGAATTATATCTTTAAGAATACTTGTTGGAAGGGATACAATCAACGTTATTAGTGCCTATGCACCTCAAGTGGGAACAGAAGCACATCTTAAGGAAAAGTTTTGGGAAGATTTGGAGGGGTTGATTCAAAGCATACCACATACTGAGAAGATTTTTATTAGTGGGGACCTTAATGGTCATGTTGGTAAGGAGACGGGGGAATATGCGGGGCCTCATGGTGGTTTTGGTTTTGGAGAGATTAATAATGAAGGACGATCTATTCTAGAGTTTTCCTTAGCTTACAATCTTAAGATTGTCAACACGTGTTTTAAAAAGCGGGAGGAACACTTGATCACTTACAAGTGGGGTCCACAGGTCACAGATTGATTTCTTTTTGGTAAGGAGTCATGACAGAGGACTTTGTACAAATTGTAAAGTGATTCCAGGGGACAGAGTGACAACCCAGCACAGGTTAATGGCCCTTGACGTGCGTATTAAGTGCAGTAAGGAAAAGAGCCAACGTGTTTTAAATACAAGAGTCAAGTGGTGGCAGTTAAAGGGGGAGAAGAGGGAAACTTTTAAAAGAACTATGTTAAATGAAGGGGTTTGGGAGGCGCAGGAAAATGCTAATATCATGTGGAAGGAAATGGCTGACAAGGTACAAACGGTTGCTAAAGTAATTTTGGGAGAAGTTAAAGGTTTTGGTCGACGAGATAAGGAGACTTGGTGGTGGAACGAAGACGTACAAGAGAAAGTTAAGAACAAGAGAGACTGTTTCAAGGCTATACACTTATGTGATAATACTGAAAATTGGGAAAAATATCGTTTAGCTAAGAAGAAAACAAAGAAGGCGGTGAGTGTAGCTCGTTATAAAGCTTTTGAGGAATTTTATAAGGAGTTAGGGACAAAGTCGGGAGAACGAAAGATTTATAAGATTGCAAAAGACAGGGAAAGGAAATCGAGGGATTTGGATCAAGTACGATGTATTAAAGATGAAGAAGGCAAGGTTTTGGTTGCAGATTGTGATATTAAAGAACGGTGGGAGACTTATTTTTACAAATTGTTTAATGACGAGGGAGGAGGGTCGAGTTATGAGTTAGGAGATTTAACACGAGAAGTTGAACCAAATTTGGCATTTTACCATAGGATCCGTGTTGGCGAGGTTAAAGAGGCGCTTAAGAAAATGGAAAATAATAAAGCGGTTGGACCTGACGGGATTCCTATTGAAGTTTGGAAGTGTTTAGGCGAAACGGGGGTGGTGTGGCTTGCTAAACTTTTTAATGTGATTTTAAGTTCTAAGAAAATGCCTGATGATTGGAGGAAAAGTACTTTAGTTCCTATCTATAAAAATAAAGGGGATATTCAAAATTGTGCAAATTATAGAGGGATAAAGCTTATGAGTCACACTATGAAGTTATGAGAAAAGGTAATTGAACACAGGTTGAGATTAGAGACTGATATTACGGAGAATCAGTGTGGTTTCATGCCAGGTAGGTCTACAATGGAGGAGATTTATTTATTAAGGGGGTTAATGGAAAAGTATCGGACCAAAAGAAGAGACTTGCATTTGGTCTTCATTAATTTAGAAAAAGCGTATGATCGAGTGCCAAGGGAGGTGCTTTGGAAAGCTTTGGAAAAGAAAGGTGTACGGATAGCATATATCAAAGCAATAAAAGATATGTATGAAGGGGTAACTACTACTGTAAGAACGTCTGGGGGAGAAACAAAGGATTTTCCCATAAAGATTGGTCTACATCAGGGATCATCTTTGAGTCCTTATTTATTTAATCTGGTAGTGGATGTTCTAACTAAGCCTATTCAAGACGAAATCCCTAAGTGCATGCTTTTTGCGGACGATATAGTTCTTATGGCGGAGTCAAGAGAAGAGATCAATTTTAAACTTGAGTTATGGAGAAGTACTTTAGAGTAGAAGGGTTTTCGTCTGAGTAGAAGTAAGACTGAATACATGCATTGTAATTTTTCTAAGAGGCAAGTTAGAAGTAATTTGGAGGTCAGATTAGGAGATCAAGTTATTCCACAAATAGATAAGTTCAAATATTTGGGATCAATTATACAGAAAGATGGTGAAATTTTAGAGGATGTTAATCATAGAATCCAGGCTGGGTGGTTTAAATGGAGAAAGGCTACTGGGGTTATATGTGATCGGAAAGTACCAGATAAATTAAAAGGAAAGTTTTATCGTACTGCTGTAAGACCAGCAATGCTTTATGGAAGTGAATGTTGGGCTTTAAAAGGACAACAAGAGCATAAAGTTGGGGTAGCCGAAATGAGGATGTTGAGATGGATGTGTGGGCATACAAGAAAAGATAAGATTCGTAATGAACAAATACGGGGAAGAGTTGGAGTGGCACCTATTGCGGAGAAAATAGTGGAGAACCGTCTTAGGTGGTTTGGACACGTACAAAGAAGGCCAAGGGATGCGCCGGTGAGGAGGGTGGATCAAATAGTATGGAGTCCGGTTAAAAGGAGTAGAGGAAGGCCAAAGAGAACGCTCAACGAGGTCATTGAGCGGGATCTCCTGGTCAATAACCTATCCAAGGATTTAGTTTTTGACAGAGCACAATGGCGTCGTATGATCCATGTAGCCGACCCCATTTAATGGGAAAAGGCTTTGTTGTTGTTGTGTTGTTGTTGTACTATTTGTTTTATATAGGATTCAGGAATCAAATGCTAAATGCTATTGGAGGCTTTTCAATATATAAAAGATTTTAGTTACTGCAATGGTTAAAAATGAGGCTGAATGTTAGATGATTATGATTATGATATCCACTATAGAAGTTCCACTTTGAGAAAAATTCTAGGAAAACATGTAGGCTTGCGTAAGATATGCTCTTTGCTGCTTGTTGGAGTTCGGTAGTACCTTAGACGTTTTCTCCTGCTTACCGAGATACCCACACGCTGCCGGAGCACCTTGTATGGACTTTGGCACCTACGCACAGTGTAACATCCCGATTTTTGGTCTAGGAGATCGGGACAGTTCATCTAGGTCCAAGATGAGGAATGTGAGGAATATCCTAAGTCTTAAGCCTAGGAATTCTGCAGGTAGCTTGATATGGGCTGGCTCCTGTGTAAGATAACCTGATATGGGCGGGTTGTCGAGCCTTTCAAGTAATGATGACTCCCGAAGAGTTTAAGGGATGAGTTATTGAAAGAGAATTTCTAGAACTTAAGATAAAGGATGAGAAGATGAGCAATGAGGCCAGAAAGAGAATATAGGGGCAAAATCGTAATTATGGGAAAGATCGGGCTGGTAGCCGATGAGTACCATATTTTGCCAGAAAATAGAGAAAATTATGCTGATCATTTCACTGAACTGTGAAATGTGCATATGAGGTTTCTATGTGTATGAAAGAATTAGAAATGTGACCAGGGGTAAAATGGTCATTTTGGAAAAGTGTGCGCGAGAGTGTTTTTTCAGGCAAAAATAGCCCGGTCCGGATAAAATATCTGAAAATACCGGGAGATAGAGAAAAGGATTCCGGGTTGAATGAGGAGTCACGGAATTTTGATTTGAGGTCCCGATTTTTCTGTAAAAATTCCTGAAGATGGGAATTTACAGTTATAATCGGTAAAGGAAAAGCAGTTCCGATAGGGATGATCGGACTGTGGCCAGGGGGCCGTATAGTGTTTCTAAGGCCTTTAGTGACACCAGGGAAGGCCCAGGCCCATTAGACCAGTCCAGTGGTAAAAGGGGCCGGTGTCCGGGAAAAAAGGTGCGAAATGACGAAAATGCCCCTATGTTATAGAACAGCTGAAGAATGAGTAAAGGGTATTTTGGTCATTTGCCTAAGGTTAGACAGTCCAGGGAAGTTATCTGGATAGTTGACCAGGGTCAAAGAATACTCTGGTAAGATGGGAAAAGATAATAATGCCCCTAGACCTAATAAAGTAAAGAAAGAGAGACTAAGGGCATTTTGGTAATTTGCCAAGGGGTGTTTCTTGGGAATCGTGCCATCAGAGTACTTGGGCTGGATCAGAGACCCAAGATGATATTTCCAGGCCCAAAAACGCAGGCCCAGTGATTCAGGGGGAAAAGTGACATTAAAATAATGATTTAATGACTTTTCAGTAAAGTAAAGTTACTCGGTTGGCACGATAACCGAGGAGGTGATCAGATAAGTCTGGGACTTATCTGGATAGCATTGGGAAGCGTGCAAGGTCTCTTCCAGGCGCCACATGGCATTAGTCTGGAGAAAGCAGATAAAGCTGAGGACACGCTTTACGAGGCAAGAGACTGGACCGGTGAGTCAGCATGCTGAGTCAGCTGCTGAGGTGTCCAGGATTTCAGACATGTGATAAATGTGGCGCTGAGGTGTCCCGGTGAGGTGTCCTGGATGATATCATGCATGATGCAGTAAAAAGGAATAAAAGAAAATAGGAAATTTCAGGAAAAACCAGGACCACAAGTTCATATGGCTTCAAAATTACAGGAATGCCATTGAAGAAAACTATAAATACCCCCTCCCCCTCCCATTTCATGCATCCCACGGTTTTGAGCAAGAAAGAGAGAGAAAGAAGAGAGAGAAGGAGAAAGAAAGAAGAAAGGAAGTTCTGGCGGAGCTGGAAGCAGAATAGAGATAGTAGAGCTCTGCTAAGCCTTTGAGGTAGTAACTAATCCTAGCTTTTATGTAATGGCTTTGTGATTTGTTGTGCTATTGTTTGGTTGGATTGTTGTCTTATATGTTATGCTTGAAGCTCTATTGCAATGCTATGATCATATGTTATTGAGTATGGAAGCACGCAGCATACTTATCTGTACACAATCACAAGCAAGCACTATCACACTGCATTACATATATTGTTATGATTGTTGCTACTGAGATTCCCCCGAATATCATCCCCATCCATAACCCATTACAGGAAGGTTATGCTGAAGTGGATTTTGAGAATCCTATGAGACTCCGTTATGCTGCAGAAGTAAAGACTGAACATCAGTATATGATAAGTACTGTGTACGTAGTGCTGTCTAAGGAGGCTAGAAGTGAGTGGACCTAGCCGGTTCATCTAGTCTTTCCTGGGTACTACGTAGAATGGTAGTTCTCATGAGGGGATTACCGAATCAGTACAGTTCAGTTCTTTGTACAGATAAAGCGTAGCAGTTATGCTGCCGGATTTTAGGCAGGAAAAGATGTAATAAAAATATGATAATTTGCTGTATGCCTTGTTGTATGACATTTTATTATTTAATAATAAATGTTGTTTGGCATGTTCAATTTGTGAATGGGGAATTAAGGGAGAAATTCGCAGGTCCTGAGGTAGCAGTGTTCTGGCCTCAGTTTGACCTAGTAAACGAAGGAGTTTGGCTATAAAATTTGGCAGGCCAGTCGTACACATCTGGGGCATTACGTGGATAGGTAATAAGCCTTGTTTGGATGTATAGAATGCGATTAATCAGTTCTCAAATTAAAGGTCCAGAATAAGGAATTTAAGAGTAAAATTTTGAATTTCTGGGCTTAAGTTAAGGTATAATCAAGCTAATGTTGCTTCCGCAAGTGTACTCTGAGGAGTCTAAGGGAGGATGTTTCACACAGCAAATGCACCGAAGGAGGTAGAGAGAGCGTCGGACAGGGGGAGAATTTTCAGAGTTACCACCCAGAACACTGATACACACACACCAGTTATGCTTCTGTGCGTGGTCATATATCTCTTCACAAAGGAGGGAAATGGGAACCAAAAACAACTTCCCCTCTCCCCCACGTTTTCCACCCATTCGGTTGGGTAACTCCCACATATATTCAAAATATAATGTCCCTCCAACAGAGCTCCTTAGACTTGGGCCTAATCCACCATGGGTAGACTAGCCAATTTCCCAACACTGCTCAATGATGATTGTTTGCTGTTGCTGATATGACTTATTCTGCTTTGAAGGAGAAATTATGTTCGGTCATTGAACAAGATATATAACACCTTGATATGTCCATGTTAAGGGTGTTCATACATCCCGCGACCTGATATATCTATCTAAGCCTGCAAAAAAAGGCCTTGTTCAGCCCGATAAATATAAGGTAGGGCAAGGCATCAGGCTACAAAATACAGCCCATACTTTTTTTGGGCTGGGTACCGGGCATGAGGGTTGCCCTGCCCTACCCATGAGCATCCCTTCTTTTATTTTTTTACTTTTTTCCTTAGATGCTACACTTGGAGGGGAGAATATGATAGTTACTAATGACTAAAGGGTCATTTTAGAAATATAAGTAGTTAAGTACGTAAGTTGCGTCTTTTAATATTTATAACTATATTAATTTTTTCTTTTTTTTTAACTTTACTAATCATAATATGATTACATTACAAATTATAATTATTTATTTTATTTTTTTTAGATGCTTCATCCTTGTCAACATTTGGGAAATTGATGTAAAGTTGTAATTACAAACTACATAGACTTCAAAGCTTTTTTTTATATGCAATGAATTTCAAGACTTTAATTATTATCTTTTTGTTGCCTTTTTTTTAGTAGATTATAGATATTATTTAACTCTTGAAGACATATGAATATGGTATTATTTTAAAAGTTTATAATTGCAGATTTTTTTCCACAACATGAGCATGGCATCATAACTTGGGTATGCCCAGCCCGCCCACGCCCAGCCCGCCCATGCCCAGTCCAGCCCAGCCTAAAATGGTTAGGGCTTTTATCGAGTAGGACCAGGCATCGGGCTACACATGCTTTTTTTGGGCAGGGCACCGAGCAGGAGGATTGCCCTACTCAGCCCTGCCCATAAATATCCCTAATCCATATGATAATATGAACTCTTGCATAATGTTTATCGTTCTGATACTAGTCTTCTAATCTTCAATTTTAAGTCTACTCAAAGTTTGTCTTTATGGTTTGTGAGAATATGCAGGCGATTGCTTTGGCTGTGGGAGATTGATATTTCACAAAGTAGTTGTGAAAGACATTGACTTTCCATTGCCATGCGATAAGTAGGGATAGAAACATCATAACATAGCAACTAATATGTCCTATTAGGGAAGGCATATTGTGAAGGCTTATTACAAAGTTATGTTATGAATGCCTCTTAGAGACTTGTCAGTATAATAAAAAAAATTAGACTCTATTAACAGGCTTTAAGCTAGGTCAAATATTTTTACAGATTAGGCTTAGACTAAAAAAATAGTCTATAATAGGCTATAGGCTAGACTCAAACCTAATTATCACTTAATAGGCCTAGCCTATTAAGGTCAAAACCCTGACCTATTTCTATGCCTCTTCGTTACCATTATTCTTCCCCAAATACTCATTTTTTTGTTTTTTAAAATTAAAAACAGTTTTTTGTTAAAAAAAGTGGAAGTCAATTGTGCATTTTATTAAACATAAGTTTAAATGGTTTTCAATTATGCATTTTGTTTATTCTTCGGATTAATATAATTTTTATTATTCAATGTTCCGTATAGATAAGTAGTTACAACACTCATTATATGAATGCTAATTTTTTTAATAGAAGGCACCAAAAAAATTCATGTAGGAGTCAACAAAATAAAATCACCTCAGAGCTCAAAAAAAAATTCTATTTCAAAGTGGGCAATAAAAAATTGTGATATTTATTTAAGCTCTCGTGAGAAGCTTTATAAGCTAATCAGTCTGCATATTTATTTACTTCTTTGAAAAAAGTGGTTAAAAGTGATTGTTTAATATCTTATATTATAAGATTCCTATTCTTTTATAAAAAAAAAAAAATCCTAATCTCCATGATAGTTTCGGAGAGTGAATGTTGTTGAGAAAATTACTCTAAGTACATCTCCAATTGACGATTTAAGAGTTTAATTATAGAAAGAGACTTATAAAACAATATAACCTCCTTTTAGAGCACATCTATATATATATATATGCATTACAGTAGAACAATGGATATATATATATACAAATACCCTCCCAGTTTTAAATATAAAATTTATTTTTTAAATTTATTAACTTTTTTTTAAAATATCCTTATTAATACTCTCTCAATAATAATCAAGTAAGAAAATGAGGAAGAGAGTTAAGAAAAATTATTAGGTGTTTAGAAAAAATATATTATTATAACTAATTTTTTAGTATAATAAAATTAGTTAAATAGATCTTATATTTAGGACCTACCTCATATCTCAAAATTTTAAGATAAAAAATTATTTGGCTTTTTTAATCACAGGTGAATTGTAATTAGAAGAATTGATGATAACTCATTGGGTTGATGTAAATAAAAATTACTGCGTTTAAAATTTTATGGTGCAATTTTTTTTGTTGCAAAATGTGTTTGTGACTGATTATTATCCGCACAAAATTTTTGTGGCAAATTTACAAAAGTTTGTAATGGATTTATGAATTTTCTATATCAAAACAAATTTTGAAACGACTTTAATTTGGAATAGGTTTGTGACGAATCTTTTTTGTCGTGGCTTAATTTTCTACTTTCTTGAGATAAATTAATTAATTAACATGTGACGGTATAGTTATTAAAATGTGTTTAATGAATGATTTTGCTAACTTTTGAGTGTTACTTATTACTAATTTTGATTTAGTTAATGATATATTTACCCTTTCACGGTAGACAGTAAAAAGAAGAGTTGTTTACCTCTTACAATAAATATACTCTAAGGATTTAAATTTATACTCTCCTTTTCATATAGTAAGTCCCTTATTCCCTTAACTAATAGTTTGTTGATATAACTCATTACTAATTTACTACTCTCTCTAGTCATAAATATAAAAACTAAATAAGGAGTATATTTTAGTCCTAAATATAATACCTTAATTCACTTTATTTTTCCAATATTATAATTTTATCCCAAAGTATCTCTATATAATTGCACATATTAAGGAATTTCTAATAAGGATAGTTCAAATACATATGGTTAAAGAGGTATTTTAAAAAAATCAAAACACAATCATTACAAATAACTAATTTCTTAATTAATCTACCTAAATTAGTTAAGTATATCTTATATAAAAATATGAGATAGTATTATTTAAGACCAGTTGTCTTAATTAAATCACCTAATTAAGAAAGTAATATTGTGCCTGTTTAGATAAGAATTTAAAAAATGGCTTATAAAAAAAATTTAGATATCTTTTAGAAAAAAGTTTTCGGAAAAGAGTTTATGGGAAAAAAAAAGTGGTTATAAATAAATGAGTGTTTGGATAGTTATTACCAGAAAGACTTTTGTAATTGAAAAATTACTAGAGAGGGTATGATTTTATTAAAAATAAGAGAGATGATAGAGAAGAGATAGTAGAAAAGAGAGAGGGTGAAGAAGAGAGATGATGTAAGAAAAAGTAAGAGTAAAATAGTAATATAAGTTCTTTTACTATTTTAGAAACTAGTCTCAGTAGCTTATCCAAAATCTTAATTTTAAACTATAGTTTGATCCAAAATCATTTTTAGATAAATATGACTATTTATTTTAAAATTTATTTAAATCTAAATTTTGTTCAAAAAAAATTCTAAAACTATGGTTTCATAGTTTCCAAACACACACATTATCACATTTGCAAGTTTTGTATAAAAAGATGAATTATACGTTAAACAAGAAGAAGTCTAAGGGTGTGTTTGGATTAACTTTTAGAGAATATATTCTCGGCAGAATAGATTCTCATTCTGGAGAATAGATTTTGAGAAAAAAATAATTTTAAAAATTGGAGGTATTTGGATAATTAGTAGCAGAATGACTTTTCCATTGACAATTTACTAAAAAAGACATAAATAAATATGATAATTACGTAAAGTATAAATTTTTATTTTATTGATTAAAAAATAATACATATACATATGTGTTTGAGTATAATAAAAATTTACCCTATTCACTTTAATTTTAATTTTTTTCCCACCACTGAAATAATACTTTTTAATTTAGAAATTATACGGATAATTTAAAAAATGATATACTAAATCAATTTATGTATGTAAAAATTAATAAGAACATATAAAGAGGAAAGCAGGGGCAGGCGGTGTAAAGAGGAAAGCGTACGAAAATTTTTAAAGCCCAACGGTAATTTTTTTGCTTCCACCAGTGGGTGCCAACAGATTGTGTAAAACCATGGTTTTATAAGATAAAATTATGGTTTTGGTTGAAAATTGATTTTAGAGGAAAAATTGGTATTTGGGTGAAATCTGATAAAACCATAGTTTTAGTTCAAAATTTATTCTGTATCCCACATGCTAAACGTACACTAAAACAAGCATACACAAATATAAAGGACAAGACTATCACATAAAGACTAGTTAATGAAAGATAATAACTGAACATATAGAGGTAACAATAAACTACGAGATAGAGTTCAAAGAATACCGATACAAAGTATTAGAAGATCTTCTTCTTCATATTCATGTTCCCATGATGCCCAAACTGACATCAGCTCCATGAGAGCAGACGCGCTTTGAAGTCCGATCTTCACAAAGTAGTTAACGGCACCTACATTCGGACTTGAGTATGGTTTGATGAAGAAGGATGAATGGAAACTGCCATAAAAAAGAAGAAATCATTTCACTTTCTTCCCTATTTGTCACTTATATGCAGCATAGAAAGTATGGATTTTTTATATCGCTTATTATCACAATATATATTAATATAAAAAGTATGACTTTCTATATTATTTAATATCGTAATTGTATAAAAAAATAGATTTTTTATACCGGATGATATTATAATTAATGTAGAAAGTTTATATTTGTTTTCTTAGCTTAAGGATTGGAGATTTAATCTATGGGTTCAGTTGGATCGAGTTTAGTTTCATTTGATGATTCGCAATGGATTGGTTCAATTGAACATCCCATATAATCAATAAGCATTAGCATTTGTTGGCTACCTGCTCTAGTGGAGCTTTTAAGCCTAAACCTATCCATCCTATAACGTTTTAAGCATATTTATCTGTTTTCTAGTGGTCTTGAAGCTATAAATCTTTTGTATAGGGTTTGTGACATCACACCCGTTTAGAGACCTTATAGACAAAATTATATGTATATTTATCTATCTCTCTTCTCTCTTCTCTACTTTATCTCCTATCTCTTTTCCACCTTTCCTTATCTCTCTTCTCCACACTCTCTCATCTCTCTTCTCCATCCTTTCTCATGTCTCCTATTTTTAATAAAATCATATCCTTTCTAGTAATTTACCAATCATAAAAGTCCTTCTATTAATAATTATCTAAACACTCATTTTTTCAGAACTACTTTTTTTCTATAAGCTCTTTTCCAGAAGCCCTTTTCTAAAAGTTGTCCAAAAGTCATTTTTTCTATAAGTCATTTTCTAAGGCATTTTTTGGTTGGGGGGTTTTGGAGGGGAGGGTAGGGGAGGGGAGATATAAGTGTGTTTGGTTGGGAAAAATGGAGGGGAGGGGATGAGAATTTTTTTGTCTTTTTCTGCTCCCCTACCCCTCTCTCTCTCCCCTCCAAATTTGGGTTTTTTTGGAGGGATGAGAAATATTATGTATTATGTTGACTAAATTATCCCTGCTTATTTTTCAATTTTCCACGTTTGCCCCTCTTGTGTAAAAACTTTCGTCGTTTCTCATTTCCATTCATCTTCCGCGTACACAGCTCCATCTTTCGAGGTTTGTGGTTTTTCCCTCTCGCGCTCGTCGTGCTCCTCAACCATCTACCATTTGTGTTTTCTGAGACGCTAGGCAATATGCAGGTACCCTATACTGGCATACTTTGCTGCTATTGCTGAAAATGAATCGATTGGAAGAGAACACTATAGCTTCATGCAGGTTCTCTGTCTTCTCTCCTTTTCCCCCTTTCTATGAGTTCGTTATTTGCTATATAAATTATGCGTTAGTCTGATTTTGCGATTAGATTGTTACTGCCATTGAGATCACCCTCTTCTCTGATGTTAATGATAAGCTTAATGCATCATACTGCAGTAAACGACTTACAATTTCTTGCTCATTCCTTTTATAGATTGTTTCTATAGATTGCTCATTTGCTTCCATGCCTGTTTTTGTTAATATAAATATAGGCGGTGGTTGTAGCTGAGCATTATTTAGTTTTGTTCTCAGATTCTTGTGTGCGTTTGTGACGAGTTTATCTTTTCAAATACTGATACCAAAGGGGTTCTGTCAGGGGAAAAACCTTGAACTTCTCTCTTTCTTATATTAAGGATGTCTAATTTTATCCATTTATCTTTTTTGTACCCTCAGTAATATCAGGCCCTGGTGAAGATAATGTGGATAAAACGTTACTTTATTGAAGCGGGGACAATAGATGGGAATTGTGAGGATTTGTCACTTGGATAAAACGTTACTTTATTGTACCCTCAGTAATATCTAAGGATTTGTCACTTGGATAATTGTTTTCCATTTAATGCTGTCCAAAGCATAATGCCATAAATCTTGACTTTTCTTGTTTACTTTATTGAAGGAAATATGAATGGTGATTTGTACGTTGCTGAAATTGATAGATTTCATTGCTTGTCTCCTTTACTTGAATAATAGGGACACGTTAACATCGGAATTTGATGGAGCCCATAAAATTTTCTTAACTTGCTTATACTTTTTTGCAAGGTTGCGAAATATTGAAAAGGATGTATATCCTTGAATATAAAATGATACTCTCACAATAGATCTTAGTCATTGACACTAGAAACTTGTGATTTCTTTTACACAACTTTGTTCTTTTATATTTCATGTTCTGATAAGTATCTGCTTACTATTTTCTGCACCCTTCTTCTCTCATTTTTCTTCATAAATGAAAGAATTTTTGTCTACTCTGGTTAGCCAAATAATGCGATTTGTTCTAATTGATTATCAGATGGAAGAAGTCCCTCTATCCTGATAGGAAAGGGAGCTTTACTGTAGAAGAAGATGAGCGCTTGATAGTGGCTATCCATCTCTTTGGACGGAAATGGAATCAGATAGCTAGATTTGTTCTGGGCCGGACTCAAGCTCAGTGTAGAGACAGGTAATGAATGTTAAAATGTTATGCATATTTTGATGACTTGAGATCATTGCTAAAGTTGTTAAGCATTCAGGTACGTCAATAGTTTGGATCCCTCTTTGAAATGGGGTGGATGGACTGAGGAAGAAGATTCGAGATTGAAAAAAGCAATTGCCAAATATGGATTCTGCTGGTCAAAGGTTGCTGCCTATGTGCCTCCACGAACTGACAGTCAATGCAGGAAGTATGACTTCTTACTTGATTTAGTGGACAAATATATAATTTTCTATCACCAAAGTTCTTTGTTTCCATGACTTATAGTTTTGGCTCTGATCAGAAGATGGCGGGTTCTATTTCCTGACCAAGTTCCTATGCTTCAAGCAGCTAGAAAGATGAAAAAAATCTGCTCTGATCGGTAACTTTGTTGATCGTGAGTTTGAACGGCCTTGCCTTTCTTTAAACGATTTTCTTCCTTTGGCACTGTTAGATCCACCATCTGATCCAGATGCTGTGAACCTCCCTCAGAAGCAGAAGAGTATGTCAAGGTATGTTTGCTTCTTTCTGTTTCTATCCCCCCTTCACACTGTTAGGAATTGGATATTGCTATAGGTATGTCTGTGATTTCTGATTTCATTAATTTAATGCAGCAATGCTTCTGAGAAAAAGAGGCCCCAAAAACGCACAAAAAAGGCTCAAAGTTGTCTTAAGAAAGCACAGGCTGACGAGGTTGAGCCTTGTAGTGGACACGGTGCCAACAAGCCAAAGATTACTGAACCACATTTGGAGGACAACTCTGTTGAAGCTGTGCATGATCACTCCCCGCTGGACTTGGTTGTGACAACAACGAATGGCCAAGGGGATTTAGGTGGACATAATAATATTGATAAGCTAATTGAGTCGAATCAAATGTGGGAGGGTTTTAATGAATTAGATGATGAGAGCCGTCCTTGTATAACACCTTGTGAGAATCCAGAAGCAGGGACAACAGATGGGCATTGTGAGGAAATCTCTTCTATGAACTCGTTGAAACGCCAAACTGGAAGAAAGTCAATGCTATCTGCAAGTATATCTGAGAGTGTTACTGCATTTTGATAATATTCAAATATGTATCTGCAAGTTCATATGACTGAATGAATGGTGGTTTATCTTTCTCCTATTTCGATCTTAGTTCATTTTATCATTAGACATAGGTTGAATAAGGTTATGTTAAGTAATAAATTGTGAATTTACGCTTAAAAATGGGGTAATAATTTTTTTGTGCATTGCGTCTTTGCATTAAAATTCAATTATTGGAGCTTATGTATATTATATCTTTGTATTCAGATTTATATATTATATTAATAAATATAATAATTGTAAAATTAATGAGGGATATTATTAAAAATTTATCATATTTTTTTTATCATATAAAGATAAATGAGATAAAAAAAATTCAAATAAGGGTATATATATAAATGATATAAATATTGTAAATAATAAATAAATAAATTTAAATAAAGACATAAGGGTATATTTGTCAATTTTTCATTATCTACCCTCCCCTCCCTTCCTGAACCAAACAAAAAATATCATCTCTCCTCTCTTACCTTCACACTTATCACCTCCCCTACCCTTCCCTACCCTCACTTAAATTAACCTAACCTACCCTCCCTTTCGTTGAACCAAACATAGTCTAAAAGTCTATCCAAACAAGCCTTATGGTTTAAAACTATGGTTTTGAATAAACTTATAGGAATAACTTCTGGAACAGTGAAAAAGCTTATGGACTATCCACTTACTATTTTATTTCTATTTTTTCTTACACTCTTATTTTCTCCCTCTTCTCTTCTCTTCTTCTCCGTCAACGCCGCTGTGCCTTTACAGTCGTCTCTCCTCCAGTCGCCTCTACTATCGTCGCTCTTCCCCTCCATCCTTCAGTCCTCTCTCCTCCCACCGCTAATGCTTTTGCTTAATCTCCGTCCGGAGCTTGTATTTAACGAGGAAGAAGAAGACGATGAACAGTACGTTGGTGAATAGTAACGGTAAACATTCGTGAACAGTAGTAGTGAACAGTGACATGGCATTATAATTACTTTTTTTATCTTATACCCTTTATAGTAATTTACTAATCACAAAAGTACTTATAGTAATAACTATCTCAATACTCATTTATTCAGAACCATTTTTTTTCATAAACTTTTCTTTAGAAACCCTTTTTCAAAAGCTTTTTTTTTATAAATTTTTTTCTAAAAATCTATCCAAACAGCCTATGTTACTTTTGTAGGGATAGGCTAGTTGAGATGAGCTATACACCTAGAGATGATAGTTCCCCGACCGAACAACTTGCTAGGCACTCTTACAAACTCGAGGGGAATTATTTCATCTTTGATTACTCTCCATCTTTTAGCACTTGCGATGGAAGGTTTTGAGAGAAGCTTAGCCACTATTTTAATGCTCTTGTTGGGTCCTCTTATGAGTTAATGGAATGCAGTTTTCATTAACAAAATGAAGAAATCTAAATAAAAGGGATAAAGGTCATTTTTGTCTTAGAAGTTGTCACGTAGGAACAATAGGCGTAAGAACAATTATTTGGAACAATATCACTCCAAAAGTGATAAAATCGAAGCAATGTCACATTGTTCTAACAGATCCAAACGATCAACGTTTGTTTACCTAATTATGATGAGGTGACATGCCCATGTGACATCCACATCACTTTTTTTCACCTTAGAAATTAAAAAAAAATTATGATCTCTTTTGCCATTTTGAGCGTGCATACTACTCTTTACCAAACAGTTGTCTGTTTGAATTTGTTAGGTCAGGGTAACATTGCTCCAATTCTGCCACTTTCGGAACGATATTGTTCTAAAAAAATTTTCTACTACCCACAGCTTTTACGTGGCAACTTCTAAGGCAAAAATGACCATTATCCCTAAATAAAATGATAAGTGTATACTTCTTCCTATTAGAAATATAAACTTTAAATTTTTTAAGGGGACTAGTTTTTTTATAAACTTCATTTTTTATCTGTCTAGTCATTTAATACATTTTTTCTATTTCTACCCATAATTAATTATAGGTCTCTCTCATCTTTTTTCTTCACTATTTCTCTCCCATCTATTATTCCATTCACTATTTCTTCCATTCACCTTCTCCATAATAACGATATTTTATAAAAATAAGTCACATTTTTTACATATTTATTGTCTTTAACTAATTTTAATTAATTTTTTATCAAACTTTTAGTTAACTTCTCTCCTATCCCCTTAAACCAAACAAAGCATATAATCTCCCCTACCCCACCCTTCTCTCCCTTTAATTAACCTCTGCTCCCCTCCATTAACCAAAGACAGACTAAAGTGTTTTAAAAGCTTTGAAGTATATGTCTCAATGTTGTTTCCTATGGCTCTATGTAATTGTCAAAATGTGTGCGTATTAATTGACAAAAGCAACGCGCATGCAATACTCAAACCTCGTAGGTCAAGAGCATAGCTCTCAAGTACAGGGAAGAGATCACAGAAATGGAAGGATGAAAATGACAAAAAAAGCAGAGAAGTAGAAAGGTACAGAAGAGGGTCCAAAAGGGAGAATAATCTACAGAGAAGAAAATGCCGAATTCAATCTCCACCTTTAATTTGTCCTTATTAATATATCTTGAGCTCTCGCCTTCTCTATCCCATGGCTTCTCATTGTGTTATGGCATGTGACCTCTATCTGGGCCTTCTCTTGGATCAGCCACCAGGCCTAATTTATGCGAGTCCGTTACACTCTAAGAGGTCGTGATTTCCGATGTAATACTCTGCTCTATTTTGTAATACTTTACCCTATTTCTTTCATATATGATATAATAAATAACCTATCATCCATAGATTTAACTGGTGAAAGAGTGAGATATACGACTATTTAGAGTATGTTTGATCCTTAGAAAATATTATTTTGTTGTGGTTCTAATCGCGGCACTTGAGAAGATATCCTAACTCCTGGGTGCTTAGGTCTACGCCTGAAGATAATAAATAGTTCGTCCTACCTGACATTAGTATCGCTTAGGAGGAAGAGAAATTTCGCCTTACCTTTTGATCGTGGGTGAGACTAACCCCTTTCTAAAAACTCATATAACAAAAAAAAAATGATATAATAAGTAGGGCTTGATAATTTAGACAAAGGTAGTTTGCCTTACCCAACCTAAAATAATTTAGGCTTTTTATGGGTAGGATCAGGACATAAGTTACAAAATGCAACTCATTCATGCTTTGACTTTGGCATCGATCAAGAATTGTAAATTAATACAAAAAGTCATCAAAATTGGGCTTTTTTAAAAACGGGTTAAAATAGATAAAATTGTATTTGTTAATTTCACCATATAAATTAATTGAATTCAACTAAATGCACATACCGTTGCAGCGTTCAATACTTGGATAAATTTTAAAAACATTTATCAATATGGATTTTCTTACAATTTAATTATCTATACTAATGTAGTAAGGATAAAGACACATCAGCAAATAACATGTGTTATCTACACAAATTTAAAAATTTATTAGATTCACATGGAGATTCTCCCGATGATGATACACGGAATTATCCATAACAATGTTGTAAAATTCGGATGGAACGTGATGATTCATGAGCAAAATGAATTGCAATTTAATGCAACGCGTTATCAAAATTAGGCATTTTAAGAACTAATTAAAATAGATAAAATTTTAATTTGTTAATTTTATTATATAAATTAACTGAACGTGACCCGTTTAGACGAAAGTACATACGCATTCAATAAACAGGCAACTTTTAAGAGCATTTATCAATATGAATTTTCTTACAATTTAATTGTCTAAAATAATGTTGTGAAAATAAAGACACCTTAGCTAATAATAATATCTGTTATCCACCCAGATTCAACAATTTAGGCCCATTTGGATAGACTTTTAGAAAAAGACTTTTAGACAGTCTTTAGAAAAGAATTTTTGGAGAAAAATTTATAGAAAGAAAATGATTCTGAATAAATGAGTGTTTGGATAATTATTACCAGAAAGACTTTTGTGATTGATAAATTATCAGAAAGGGTATGAAATAGAAAAAAAATTAATACTTTACTGTTTATAATCTCCCTCATTGCGCCTCTGAAAGAAGAAGATGCAGAGATGCGATGGCGACGATCGAGGAAGAAGAAGATAGAGATACGACGGACATTGACAAAAGAGGAAGAAGAAGAAGACAGAGGAAGATGGCAAACGCTGACAAAAGAGGAGAAAGAAGAAGAGGCAGCGACATACTGCAAGTGAAGAAGGAAGACGACAGAGAGACTAGAGTACCTCCAGGGACTACTAGTGACGGCCTACCATTGATAGACAGGCGAGACTCCACCAGCAACGGTGAACCTTCGACGGACAGGCGAAAGTGGAAAAATGATAGAGGAGAGAGGGTATTAGAAAAAATAGGGGTAAAATAATAATTAGATAATTTATAAACTCTCATACTATTCCAGAAACTATTCTTATGAGTTTATTTACATGTTTTAAACTATAGTTTGATCCAGAAATTTTTTTTGGATAAATATAACTGTTTATTTTAAAAAAATTTAAAATAAAATTCAGACAAAAAATATTTTTAAAATTATAGTTTAAGAGTTATCAAACACACACTTTATTTTGTATGGAGATCCTCCCACTTGCTAAGATGTATATAGGGGTGAGCAACGGGCGGGTTGGGTTAGCCCGATGGTCAGCCCGTGCCCCGCCCATTTATATTTTAATGGGCACGGGCTAGCCTATGCTCGTGCCTCAGCCCGTTTAAACCCGTATTAAATGGGTTGGGCTGAACCCGTTTGGGCTGAACGGGCATGGGCAGCCCGTTTAAAAAAAAAATTAAACCTATTTAAAATTATAATAACAATTAATGCTCACAAATAACATAGTGTATAGTGATAATAAATAATAGTATACACATGATATAATTATTCATCCTAAAATCACAACCCTATAAAATATCCATTCAAATATTCTAAATTTAATATTATTATTTTAAAAACTTGATCAACCCATAAAATTTTAACCCAGCAAAACTCCGTCCTCTCTAAAAATAGTTGATAAATATTATAATCTTTGTAATTTAAAACTTCACATCTTCAATAAAAATAGTAAATATTATAATTTATTTAAAAAATTATTAAATAAATATTTAAATAAAAATTTATTAAAAATATATATATACACATAAATGGACGGGCACGGGCAGCCCGATGGTGTGCCCGTAGCCCGCCCGTTTAACACATATAGCCCGCCTATTTAAACCCGCCCGTTACGGATTTAATTTGGGCGGGTCCAAACCGAGTAAATTTAAACTGGGTCTGAGCAGGTATACCGGACGACGAGCACTTTGTTCAGCCCTAGATGTATATCTATATATAACGATGATGTAAAATTCAGATAGGACCTGATGATTCATGAGCGAAATGAGCTGTGATTTAATGCAACACGTCATCAAAATTAGGCCTTTTAAAAACCAGTGAAAATAGATAACATTTTGATTTGTTAATTTCCATTATATAAATTAACTGAATCCGATCTCGTTCAGACGAAAGTGTTCCAGCATTTAATGAACGGACAAATTTTAAAAGCATTTGTCAATATGGTTTTTCTTACAATTTAATTGTCTATAATAATATTGTAAAAAATAAAGACACGTTAGCTAATAATAATATATGTTATACACACGTTCAAAAATGTATTACATTCGTACGGAGATGCTTCCACTTCCTAATATATATATATCTATAATGATGTTGTAAAACTCCGATGGGACGTGATGATTCATGAGTGAAATAAATTGTAATTTAATGCAACACGCCGTTCAAATTAGGTCTTTGAAGAACCATTTAAAATAGATGAAAAATTGATTTGTTAATTTCATTATATAATACCCGTTTGAATAAAATTTTTTAAAAAAATGATTTTTAGATAATTTTTAAAAAATAGTTTCTAGAAAAAAATTTATAGAAAAAAATAGTTCTAAATAAATTAGTGTTTAGATAGTTATTACTAGAAAGATTTTTGTAGTTGGTAAATTACCAAAAAGAGTATAAGATAAATTAAAACAAAAAATTAGACTTCAACCTACGCCTCTGTGTTTTCTTTTCCTCTTCTACCATTGTTCATCTCTGCAATGCTGACGACGATAGAAGAGATGAAGATGATAACGATGCCACCTGAACGAAAAGACGAATATACACTTAAGTAGAGGAAGACGACGATGCCACATGAACGAGAAATCAAGTAGCGATGGGGGAAGAAGACGAAGACCTACGTGACAATGACGCTTGAATGACGACCCAGCGATCCACCCTGATAGCGAGCTCTAGCGGTGACGATGAGCTCTAGTAGTGAAGGCACATCGATGATGATGAAGCTGAGCAGAATATGGCGAGCTTGGAAGAGAGAAGAGGGAGAAGAGGAGAGAGAGTGATAGAAACATAAGGATAAAATAGTAATTAAGTAATCCATAAGCTATTTTACTATTCTAGAAGTTATTCTCAGTAACTTATTCAAAACCATGGTTTGATCTAAAAGTCTTTTTAGATAAATATGACTGTTTGTTTTAAAATCTTTTCAAACTAAAATTTAGGTTAAATTTTTTTTTTAAAATTTAAGTTTATAAACTATCCAAACATGCCCTAAATTAACTGAATCTAACCGCGTTCAGATGAAAAGACATACCGTTCCAGCATTCAATGAACGGACATATTTGAAAATCATTTTATTAATATGAATTTTCTTACAACTTAACTCTTTATTATAATGTTGTAAAAGTATTGACAAATTAGCTAATAATAATATATGTTATCTACACAAATTCAACAATTTATTAGATTCATGCTTAGATTCTCCCATCTTTCAAGATACACGGAATTATCTATAACAATGTTGTAAAATTCAAATGGGACACGATGATTCACGAGCGAAATGAATTGTAATTTAATATAACACGCTATCAAAATTAGGCATTTTAATAATAAATTAAAATAGATAAAATTTGATTCTTATATAAATTAATCGAAACCGACCGCGTTCAAACAAAAATACATACCGTTATAACATTCAATAATCGGATAAGTTTTAAAAGCATTTATATATCAATATGAATATTCTTACGATTCAATCTTCATCACTCATTACTAATTATTTTTGATAATATATTCACCACAAGATATGAACAAATTTAACCAAATAAACAAATAAATAAAGAGAAAATAAATGGCGGGATAGAGCGCGGGGGGAAAACAAAAATATAATAAATTACCATAAAAACAAAGTCACCAAAAATGGGAAGGAAGGTAAGCAAAATATAAATAAGACTCTCTGTCCTCACTTGAGAGCCATCTCAGCGGGAAGTTGGCTCACAAACACTCCCACACTCTCTCTCTTTCTCCCTCTGCTATTGGCGTTTCCCACATTGAGGAACGCCATTTAAGAGCTCTGGTGTTTTCTCTTTTCCCTCTCGAGGTGATTTTTCTCTGCTACAATGAAGGGAAGCGCGAAGAAGAAGACTGGTTCGGAGGCACCAATTGATGCTTCCAATGGTGGTACCGGTGATGGTGATGCAGCTGGCATTAATGGGGCTGGTTATTCATTGGCTCCTCCTTCTGCGGAAAACAACAACGATGGCTTCGTGCTGAAAGGGGACGAAGGGTTGCCAGATTCGGAAAGAGAGGATGAAGAAGAAGGACCAGAAGAGGAAGAGGAAGAGAGGGAGGAAGAGAAGAAGGATGGAGATACGGTGGCTAAAGAAGGTCAGGGTCCTAAGCTTGATGATGACTTCTATGAAGTCGAAGCAATACGTCGCAAAAGGATGCGCAAGGTAGAGTGCCGCAAGCTCATTTTCTTTTTCTTTCTTTTGTTGTTTCATCTGCGGTTTCTTTTGCTTTGATTCTCTGCGAAATGGGGGTAATATTTTTTGTTGGTTATCTTATAGAATGTATTGGAGGTGGTTTTGGTATTTTTCTTTTCTTCTTCTTCTTCTTCTTCCTGACTATGGGTTTTCGTTGTTCTAATTCATGAACAAAAAATAAATTTCAAATGTTACAACTACAGGGTGAGCTCCAGTACCTCGTCAAATGGTGAGTCTTCCTCTTACTTTATTGTCTTTTTGTTCTCATTGTTTAGCTGGAAGTGAAGGGAAGTAATAATTTCTTTCCGTTTTTTTCTCCCTCAAAGGAGCAATTGGCCTGAGTCTGCTAACACTTGGGAGCCCCTGGAAAATTTGAAGTCAGTTCCTGATGTTGTCGATGCTTTTGAAAAGAGGTAACCCATGTTCTTTTTTTCCATGTGCTTATGTTCAAAATGAGTGAACATGAAAGACATGCCTTACTTTTTTTAAAAAAAATTACACAGCATTGAGAATAGGTAGCTTATGAGTCTCGAAACGGTTGATAAAGTTTTTAGCTTTTCCTTTCTGTTGTTGATTTATTTCAGAAATTAGATTAGATGGACACAGTAGGTGGACCATTTAAATATGCTTGTTTACAAATGTTTATTGATCTTTTTGGTTTTTGAAGCTTGAAATCAGGGAAACTGCGGAAGCGCAAGCGAAAGCATGTGGTTCAACACACTCAAATCAAGAAGAGGCGACAACGTTCTGCTACTTCTTACAGTCTTAGACGTTTTGCACCTCCGGTTGCTGATAACCATCCACAATCTGCTCCTCTTGTCGATCCCAGTACTCCTGATATTCCTGCCTGTCCTCATACTGTGATATTTGCTGATGATGGGGGAAAAAATGGAAAAGTCACTCGAGCTGTCGAAAATGGGTCTGCAAATGTTTCAAAGCAAAATGTTGAAAAGGATTTGGAACCAGATTATGACCCAAAGCTTAGTGAGCTTAAAGCAATTACAGTCAATGGAAATGATGCAGATAAGGTTGCAATGCGATTCCAAGAAGCCAAGACTTCAACTGGCAATGGTCAAATGGGTGGTCCATGTAAGGCGGATTCTGGGGAAACAAGTCAAAGTGGCCGCTGCCGAGGAGCAAAGAGGAGAAAATCTGGTTCTGTTAAGACGTTCAAGAATGATTCTCACTCAGGAGAGCTCGTTGATGCTCAAAAGACCTTGTCAGGTGGTGCAATGGAACACGCGCGCACAGGCACTCTTTCTTCTGCAGGGAACGGTAGTTATAAGAAGGTCAATGATGCTAACGCTGCCTGTGATATCGTCAAGCTTATAAGGCCAGTAGCCTATTCGGCTTTTATAGCTGACGGCAATGGGCAGAATATTTTGGTGACTTTTGTGGCCTTGAGGTTAGTTGTTCAACTGATAACTCCAAATATATTTAGTTATTAATTCTGATTATTATTTTTTTTAATTTTGTTTGGTAATTGCACGACTGATCTTATTTGCTGATATAGAATATCAGTAGATTCTTCTCAAATTGTTTGACACCTTAGGAATGGGAAGAATGGTTCTGTTGGATGTATATTTCCTCATATCTTATAGGTCATGAGCAAAGGAAAAGAACCTTTCACTTTGAATAATTATTAGTAATTAGAATCATTAAACTGTATAGCTCATTGATGTTTAATATGTATTCTGTTTCACGTTGTTGGTTTATTCCTTCACTGCTTTGATAATTAGATCAATGGTTGATCAGTTGACGATTTTATATATTAAAAACATAATGTTCTTATCAAAATAGACCATACAGGAAGAGTGAATATTATATCATACATGAAAGCATTTTCCAGTTTTGCTAAATTAATGAAATTTATACAATTATTTATTATAGTTATTAACACATGACAACTGATCAAATCTTTATTTATATAATAGTTTCCCAATTATAATTATATAATGTAAAACACTTGAGTACATTAGATTGACTTGCATTTTTCTTCTAACAATTTGTCTCCTAACTCGTAACTTCTTACTAACTTGCGTAAATGTCTACTGATTGACTAATTGGTTTGTCTAAAGCTGTTTGGTTGTGTAACAAACTGTTTTATTGTTTGAGTCAACGAATAAAAATATAAACATCTGCGGGTTCGTTTGGAATTGAACTGACAGTGGGTTTATTGGGTTCCTTGTGGGTTTATGTGTATGTAGATTATTAAACAGATGCTGACACCATCTTTTTGTCACTAAAATATTTTTGTCCTTGTTTATTTTTTTCAAAAACAGCAAGCGTCTTTCAATCAAGAATTTTTCGCTCATGATTGCTCTGGGAAGGAGGCAACCAAGTAGTTGAATTCTTTTAACATTTGAAGATATTAAGTTGTAATTAATTAACTTGTTCAATAAAACCACAATAATCCATGCATCTATTAATCAGGTTTTGGGGAACTTTGGGAACCATCATTTTCAAGAAGTTGAGTTGGCTTAGCATATAGGTTCTCGGGTGTAATTAGTACAATACTTGTTTGATTTTGGAATTTGTTGATCTGTTTGTCTCCTATTTTGTGGAGAGACTTTTTCAAGGTTTTGGATGTGTGAAATGCTTTGGGAAAGAGTCATTTTGGTTCCCTTTTCCTTGAACATTCCATTGATTTGAAGCCATTTGTTGATCTATTTGTTCATTTCCTCTATTTTGATAATGTAGTATGCTTCTTCACAATTGCCTTTTCTGGTTTATTGTACAGGAATGATGGAGGCAGAGTGATAGTGGATAATAAATATCTCAAGTCGAACAATCCACTTCTGGTAAATTTGTCATCTAGATGCAGAATGTTCTGTGGAATCTTTACTTATTAATGTTTGCACAGTTTCAGAGACTTGCAAAAATTTGTTCTGATTTCATTGGCCTCGTGCCTAAATCTAGTGACTTTTTTGTGTTGCAGCTGATCAATTTCTATGAGCAACACCTACGATACACTCCTACACCGACACCGTGATTGGACAGAGCAGAGCAGTAAATGGTCTTACTTGTGTAGTGAAGACTTGTTGCTGTCAGTAATGTAGATGCAGCAGAAAGTATAGGGTCAAAATCTCCTAGTTGGTTTATGAACTATTTAAGTAGCTCTGTTCTGTGTTTTAATATGTCTATTTGAGTACATTCTGTGATGTCTTAAGTATTTACCATTGTGATAGCAATTTGTCTTCAGGCAGGACTCTCCTTGTTGGTTGGTGATTTAGTATAAATTAGCTTAGTTCTGTTGATTTAGTATAAATTAGCTCAGCTCTGTTTTAAAAGTCATGTTGTGGTGTCTCAAGTTTGTTTTCATTTTAGTTTTAATCTCTCAAATGTCAAATTATGTGTTTTGGTCTTTGAGGTGACAAAATAGTTCAAGTTTCTATTATATCATAGGGACTAAGAAAAAAATTTCAGGGACTAAAACTTATGATTTGAAATTTGAGGAATCAAAACTAAAATAAACATACACTTAAGAGACTAAGAATTGTATTAACCCATAATTTTGTTCTGAATTCCATGGGATTTTGAATTTGAACTTATAGTACTACTCAGAGCCTCCTGTTTTTTTTTCCATAAATTGGAATATATTATAAATATTTCATTCAATTAAAATTCAAATGCAATTCCAAGTCTTAAAGCCACTTTTCCCCCAGATGTATGACCAATACGAATTTCTAAGAACATTATAACAGTGTCTTGGAAGCAAAAACAAATGCTTAGTGGTTGGCATGAGCAAGTCTTAAAGAATAAACACAGTTAAAATGATGTGTAAACCAATTCTAACTATATCTTTATTGGGACAATGACTCAACTAAATTATTACATGATGGAAACTTAAGATTTGCTATTAAGCAATTAATTAACAGTTCAAGTAAATTACTAGCATAAATATGAAAGGAAGAGTACAATATATTAGCACACAACATATAATACAAAAAACTTTTCCTTTCTTCATCCCTATACAAAACCATTACATGTGTGTGTGTGTGCATGCGTGAGCGCATGAGTTGAGCTCTCGAGCTCTAGGGGTTAGGTGGGCTGTGTTGTGGTGCAGGTGGCTTTCGGAAAAGTGAACCAAGTTGAACTCCTCCTGCAGAAGAGGAACCATCATCTTGGCTATCACCTTTTTGTGCTTTCTTCTTCTTCATCCTCTCTGTCCAACCAGCTAGGCCCTCTTGTACATGATCATTAAATATCGCAGCCTTGTAATGAGTTCCCATCTACAGGGTTTGGAAATTATGAATGTCAAGGCATCACAACCTACCAGAAATCTCAGGGGCATATAATCTATGTAATTTATTGCATGACCGTGTACCGATCCAATGGAAATTTACCGAATTTGGTGTTTCAAGTGATGGAGTTTACTGATCCTTCTAATGACTGTCTCTACCTTCACTTACTGAACCTTCTAATGACTGTCTCTACCTTCACTTATAGTTCATAAAAATTTATATTGACCTCTTAAACTATCTAATAAAAACTCTTAAATGTGGATGCTTTAGATAATAAAGTTCACTAATATGCTCCCTTTAATGATTTTAGGGCTAAGGTCTAATTTTGTCCAAAAGTTATCACATAAGAACAATATTCCCAGAAGTTTGCTTGTGTTCAATACTGCCTTGAAAGTAGTGTTATAGAAAGAGCAAAGTCATCATAACTATTAATAAATTAATGTTGACTGTTAACATTTTTAACGGCTAATGATGACATTACTCCCTTTTTAACACTTTCGGATCCATTGAACTCAAAAAAACCTCTTACAGCAATGTAACAACTTTCGGGCCAAAATTTGACCTTACCTCATGATTTTACATAGACTTCTTTAACATCCAAACAGTGACATATAGTTCCTGAAAATTTCACCACAATCACATAATAATCCAATGAAAACTAGTTTCGTTGTTTAATTGTTTAAGGGGATAAAGTTCACTGATACACTCACTTTAATCAATTTATATTGACTTCTTGTATTATATATATGTATATGTATATATATATATATATATATATGAAACTTACAGTTTCTAACAACTTCCTCACAACTAATTCTCGCTAGTAACCCAAACTCACCTGTGTAACAATGGCATAAAGCGGAAGGGTGCTGTAGCTACAAAGCACTTGTATAAATACCCTGCAATTCCAACAGAAAAAGGGAAGAAAGAGGAGGAAGACAAACTGAATCAGCTTCAGCTCTCACTTCAAAAACTGAAAAGAGGTTGTCATACTATATAAAGGGGAAGAACAGTGTAGCATTTACCCTATGACAAGCCTGGGGACAATGTATCGGACTTGTCCCATTATGCAGGAGTCAAAGCCATAAGTAACCTAAGATACAGAAGTAGATAGTGTTTAAAAAAGAGAGAAGGGAAAACTAAAAGGAAAACCAAAGAGTATCATGAGTTATGCTTCAGAAGGACCTACTTACCCATATCCAAAAAAAGAATGCTATCTCAAAAGCATTTTGGAAAAGGATCAAGTGAATCAAAAAGAGAACAAATTTGGGCCGATGAAACCAAAAGTGATCATCTGATGGTTGGACAACTAATGCACCTTCTACGGCTGCATGCTTCTCAGCTACTTCATTAGCTAATTGATTAATTACATGCTCCAGCTTAGTTCCCACAGCCAGTAGAAGCTTAAAGAATAGAAACCAGCAACGCAATCAATGAAGAGGAAGATGCAATGTGGACGACAAGAACATGACTTCTAAAATAAGAAACATTTGCACCAATTTATGACCCATCTATACACCAGAAAGTGAGTTGGAAAAAAGACATTTCCCACGTAACAGTAAAATTGGATTCTGAGTAAAATTTTGCAGGCTACAGAATGTAAGCAAAACTCATCTTCATATCATCATCAACCTATAGAATGACATGTTCGATGGGGTCACAACTTCACAGGATTCATTGCAAAAGAGATTCTCCTACTAGGAAATGATAGATATGGAACTGATTGGTAATGCTATTCAATCCACATCTGAACTCTGGTACAGGATCCTCAAAACAATTTGATCTATGTTCAGCTTTTTGGACCAGTGCCTTCACTGTGTTTGGTAGGATACAATATAGGAAAGCAAAACTTCAACTATTAAAATGCTACAGGGGATTAGGAGGAGAAGCTGCGAAAATGTCTCTCCTCAACACCAAAAGGGGAAAGCATAAATCTATTGGATCCCTTCTAAATTAAAGGTTATTTGATAATGATATAAGGCGCTACTAAACAGATCACATGTATTATGCATAAGTGATTCTCTCCTACTAAAGCATATTTCAATCTGTGCATTTATCAACTATTACCTAGAAGACAGCGAATTCAGTAACTAAATTTCAAATCCAAGGATGAGATATTTTAATATTGTTGCAGAATTAGAAGGAAACCTCTGAGGTCAATTGCGAGATAGATGATTTGATTGGATATATTCACAATCATGCACATGTCAACAAGAAGTAAGCAAAAAAATTTCGTCAAGAAGCTTACAATGAAAGGAATGAAGGCGATCCAGAAATATGCATTCCAACCTGGATGAGAAAAGAAACCATCTTAGTTAAGAAATTGAAGTAATTTTGCTGTCAACTAGCAAGATCAAGTGAAGCAATTTGATTGAGGACACTATACAGGCAAAACTGTAAGAGTATATTAGTCATTGTTGTTAAAGCCCATGACGCTAGAAGTTCATAGTGAACCATATGAACAATCTAATCTTTTCTTCCATATGAAAACAAAAGATTTTTATTGCAAACAAACATGCAGAAAGAAAGAACAGTCAAAGCACCTAATTCACAAACAACACCATTGGCACAGAACTGCCAACAACTAAAGTCATAAGGATCAAGATCTGATATGGATTGACAAAGGTGCCTAAAATCAAACGCAGTCACAATAAATGCCTGGTAAAAACATCCATTAGTTTAAAGAGAAGATGGGTCATATAGCAGGAGTGTTAAAGCCATACACATACCGTTAACATTAAGCAACAAGAAGATGATCACAAAGATCCAAAGGTACCAACTGCAGCCATGAAAATATAAAAGCGAGACTACACAGGTCAGATAAGATAAAACATAAGATATTTAGGGCAATTAATTTGCTAATTATGTATTAGCCTAAGAAGAACTATAACTGCAAAGTCATTTTAATGAAGCACTTACCTTATGCCAACAACGTTTTTGAAATCAGCTTCAAGCGCACGCATCATATATTTGTGAAAGTCAAACTTCCGATTTTCATTCCAATGGGTCTAAAACAGAAAAACATTCAAAGAATTATGTTATTATTGTGGCTTTCATTCTACTGGCTGATAATCAGTCAAGAGAATATGGAAAAGCAAATCTTATTCATCAGAAACATACCATAATAAAACCAAGCCGTAATGTCTCATAATCCGATTTTGTCACAGAGCCATAAAATTGCTTCAAAAAGGAATACTGAAAGGAACATACAAATTTACAAGGAGTAACTAAAAGTTTAGTAAACATGGCATAATCATTCTAGCTGATGATCTAGAATCCATTAATAATGACTGTTTCAACATTTCCACAGAATTAATAGGTTATGTTGTCCAAACAAAGGATTAACCATTTTATCCCTGACGAAATTGTTAATCTGAACTAGGAAACATGACGAACTACCTAGTTGTAATCAAATTAAAATGAAAAATAAATAAATAAATAGAAAACCAAATACCAAGTTCTAATTATTTCATTTGAGTATAGTAACAAGGATGCCCAACCAGAAGCTAGAAAGGCAGATGGTTAGAGGGGTTTATTATGATTGCAAGGGCATAGAATAACTTACCAACCAACTCAGTAAAACTGAATCTTTACCGAAACCCAGAAATCGACCCTTAACAAAAGCATGCTCGTGAACATGAGTGACTGCTGGTTCTGTAACTGCACTAACTCAATATGCATAAAAAGAGTAATTAAGGAAGATATAACTACTTTCAAGAGAATTTCTGGAACTTAAACAAAAGAAATTTAACTTGCTCAAGTTTTAGATTGTTTATTGTGATTCTCAAACCAAATATTGACATATTTAAAGTTCCATTGTGTTGAATTAAAAACTATTAAATTCGATGACTATCAAAGATGCCAGAAGTTAACAATATTATTGGAATTTAGGAGGGCATACACAGTAAATGGTCAAATTGCTTACCCGGCTCTGTTTCATTGCTTTCTTTAGCAATTGAACTCTCCCAATTCTTCCACTGACGTATCTATATAAAGAAAGTTGGATTGTTATAAAGAAGAATAAGATAACTTAAACAAGCAGAGGCATTTTTTAATGAGATTATTAGATACTTACTCTTGCACCTCCAAAAACAATAGTCAGCACACAGAATGTCACGTGGACAACAGCTAGAACAAAAATAAATATATGTAGGTGATGCAGTGCTTCTGAAGATATCAATGGTACCTTACCCTGAAATTTATTTAAAAAAATTACAGAATAAGATGCTATAGCAAGTGGAAAAAAATAGACATATTACATGAGGAACCAGGGAAAATCATAAAAAGGATTCAATTCAATGTAACATTATCCATTTTGTTTGAGGCAGAAGGCAATAATATTTTGATAAAGATAACAGTCCAGTCAAATCATTTCGATAATCATTGTTAAATGTGAGAATGAGGTATGATCCAATCTAACAAAGGCACAAGTAGTCAAGATGCAAAATTAATGGAATACAACAATACAAGCATAAATTCATAATTTTCTGCTGTGCCAGCATATATGAGTAATATTCCTCTTGGCATATCAAATAAGAGAATAGAAGAACAAAAGGAACTTAAGAAAGTTATCTTGATCATATCACCCCTAAATGATTGGGGACGGAGAACAAACATCGCTCCTCAAAATAAATATGAATATGACACGATGCTAATAGAGAAAAGGGAATTCAGGGGAAAAAATAGCATACTCCTTCAAAAGTATTTCTACTGTATCATCTCCATGTTCAAGCTGGTAAGAGAACCATGCCATTTAAAATGCTTAAGCTTATAAGAGAAGGCCTATGGATGAGCTCACCCCCTCAGTCCATGCAGAATCTAACCCCATCAGGATCGGAGCATTGGTTACATAAAGACCTTCTCCATCAACCTTAAGTGTACATCTCTCCATATGGGTCTAAATTTGAATATATTATGAAGAAGATTGCTCACTGCTTGGTTATGACATATTAAAGTTACATTATCATGTAAGGGATCAGATGCTTAGTTGTCTTAAAAGCTCAAGCTAATATAAGTCCAGTGAATCAATGTGTTACTACCCCTAATGAATAGTTTTTCCATGTAATAGGCTCTGACCTGCAAAACTAATAACATTATTCTCTAAATTTACTTCTATATTAGATTATCCAAATGACCTTCATGAAGATAGGGAGGGGATAAAAAATGGGACCAGAAAAGGATCTATTGTTCATCAGAAAACTTTCCCGTTTTATCTTTCTTGGATGATTTTTTTGTAACCCTTGGTGAAGTTGAATTTGTCAAAATATATCTAATTTTAGCATAAAATGAGTTCACTTCTTTGAAGCCAGAAAAAAGAAACAACTATGTCCTACACTGTTGAAGACTTAAGTATGTATTTGCTAAATAAAAAGCAACAAAGTAACATTAAACTGAAGTCGTATGTACAATTTCAGAAAACTCGGACATGCATGGACACCGATGATTGAGTATTCATATGTACAATTTCAGAAAACTCGGACAGCAGACAACGTATACTAGCAGAAATGTCTGTTTGTGTTGTGTTGTGTTGTGTTGTGTTATGATATAAAAGCAAATGAAACATACCCAAATCCAAGTTTTTAAAGATCCCAATCAAGTATCCCTTCAAAATAAACTGAAATCAGATTTTTCTTCAGAGCTATAAAGCATGGAATGATTGAGTATTGATCCATAAAGTTTCAGAAAACTCAGCCAGCAGACAACATATACTTGCAGAAATGTTTGTGTTTTGTTATGATACAAAGGCAAATGTGTCATACCCGAACCCAAACTTTTATAGATCCCATTCAATGAGCCCTTCCATAAAAAGACACAATCTGAACCATTCTATGTTTCAAGTACTTTCCAGAATTATTTTGAGAAATCAAAATAAAAATGATGTTAAACTATCCATTCAATCTATTCATGCAAACCAAAAAATTGAAAAGAACTGTTATGATCTCATTCTATCCTTTTTTTCTCTCTCTCCATTCCTTTTTCCAATTTGATTCCAATGCATGTCAGTTGCATACCCAAAGTAATTATTTTCATTATAATAAATAAAAAATATATATTGGACATGTTCGTCTGTGTATTGTGGCAGCATTTATTTCTGACACGTGTCAACCAGTATAATGTATAAAAACAAATGTGTTGGCACTTCATGATTCAAGATACAATGTATGACTTTTGAGTCGTTGTCATAAACCAGTTAGCAGTGACAATGTAATTTCCTCAAACACTGGTTCATTAACAGAAGTCTAATCCTTCTCATTGCTTTTTAGAGCATAAACATAAACAGGGCAACAAGGTATTTTAAGGAAAAAGCTAGAGTCACTGGAAGACTAATTGTGGAAATGTAAAAAATAAATAGAGTAACTGTTGAAACATGAAAAGATTAAAATGTATTTTGTCGTATAAGGAAAATTACTGATTAATTCAAAATAAACAGGGCATCCATTAGTTTCCTTAGACAATCTAATTTTCCAATCATCTATGCGTATAAAGTTTCAGAGAGCTTGACTTCTGTTGTTAGAAACATGTCATGAGTTAGATACAAAGAGAATATTATTGTCTTTAACCTGTATATAAACTTTATGACAAACCAACTGTTACCAAATACCTAGTAATGCAACACCTAATTTACTTAATATAATCCAAGAAAGATCCAAAATTAAGATGATATGTAATCAAATATATAACCCATGTTGTTTATATGATGGTTGTAGAACAGAGCCAACTATGTACAAGAAGGAGGACCAGACAATTTTCAGTTGAACAATTTATAGACATGCACACTGACATAAATGCCACTGCAAAATAAAAAAAGATCACAGTTCCAGAAGAATCTAAAGAAGCATTCGTCTATAAAAGACTTACATAAAACAGATGGTCTAGAACATTGACCAACCAATTCCATTCACTACACAGCCCATGGCCAAGCAAAAATCCATCATAATTGTAATATTTAAAAGAAAAACGAGTATCTCATGGGTTACTGCCATCCAACAAAATGGTTGTCATAACATAAGTCATAGCATGAACAATAAATCTCTATTTTATCATATTATTTCCTATCTATTTTAGAGAATTTAGTATGTTTAATAGATATTATTATAGTAGCTGGATCTATTTTGTGCTTTAATTGATTATATGAATTAAATGATTAAAAATATCATTTTATTGTGTTTTATTAATTTTATTATTTCTCTTGATTAAATAGATTTACATGAATATATTTTACTTTTATGTATTTTAGAAAATTATGAAAAATAAATAAATGATGACTATGGCCCACATCAACTATTATAAAATTATATTATATTATATCCATGAGGAAGGGTAATTGAGGGATTGCCAAATTGAAGGAGGAAATTACAATATCTAATTAGAGAAAATCAAAATACCTCTATTAATATAATATTATATTGTATTATATTACTTCATTCATTCATTTAATATAATATTATATAATTTCTCAATATCTAACATTTAAATTCAATCAAAGGATAATAGATAAATGTGTTATCTTTTTCTATTTTCTTATTAATTATTTTATCTCTTTTATCCTATTACTTTTTATTTAAATTGTTTATAGGATATTTGAGTTAAAAAATATTATCTCTAGAGATATTAGAAAAAATAATAGCTTGGAAGGATACTGAAGATAAATGAAAATTATCATTATCTTTTGGAGAGTCAATCAGTGAAGAGACCCACATCAACATGACTCACTCCCAAAAGTTATATAAAGGATCCTAAAGCTCCTCTATTGAATACACCAATCACTACCACCATCATCACAATCATCTCCTTCATGTTTTTTATAATTCCATCCATTTCTTTCTAAGTTCTTGAGGAGAGATACAGTGGCTTGAGTTCATATGTTTTAGAATAGGAGTTGAACAATTTTATGTTTTGATCTTTTCCTTTATGCAAATTTATGATTTCCTAGATTTAGGTTTTGAGATTTGTATATGTTAGATCTATGATCTCAGTTGAGACACAAGCGTGATCAAACTCTTCTAATTTATTATTTCAATTTATGATTTGGTATTCTTTATTTAATATATTTAGCTTCCTCTTTTAATTATTCATATTGGGTTCACATATTTAGTTATAGGATTTTCGGTTGAATATCCATGTTAGAGGAATAAATCATTTATTGTTTAATTTATCACATCCATCTAGGTATAATTGTGGATTTTAGGATTATGGTCATGACGATTGTCTAGTATTCTACATGTTAGGGACTTAGTATATATAATTGTTATAACTTTAATATATTATTGAACGATGACAGTCATGCATCAATCCTTGGGGCGTTCGTCTTATTGGTTATATCCTTCTACACTATTACTTTTATTTTATTTTTGTTATTATCTCTTTATTTTCTAAAAATTATTAAGCAAGTTCTCGTCTACTATTCTTTCTTTTCACACTTAGTATAATCTAGAGTTAAGTCTTGTATTGACTTTATATAAATAATACGACTTGGGTTTACTTCTATACTGTATAAAGATTAATTTAATAATTAATTTATGAGCTAAAGACAGATGACATCAATAAGATAAAAATTAGGAAAATACACTATAAAAAAATATACCTTTGGCGACTTTTCAGTGGCGACACAAAAAATCGCCGCTGAAAATAACTTTTCAGTGGAGACATTTCTTGTCGCCGCTGAAAGTAGGACTTTCAGCGGCGACTTTTTTGTCGTCGTAGAAGCTCAAAATTTTACAATTTTAAATTCAATTAATGTATTAGATAGATTGTCACAGCTAAAAGTGATTATACAATTTTTTCTCATTTGAAGTTATTTTAAACAACTATATAATATATAAAATTAAATTATTGAATAATGTCATTTTAAATAATAAATAAAAGAATTTCACATGTTATTATACTAAAGAAAGATTATACAAACAATAATATGATGCATGTGAAAAGAGGAGATGAAACAGGGATATGTCCATAAGAGAGATATTGTAAATGTGTGTCAATGAGAGTGAGAGTTAATATGTGTGTGTTAGAGATAATGTAGGGGAGGAGATAGAGAGAGGGAGATATGTATGAGAGAGATAAGGAAAAATAATAGACGTAAAATACAAACGTATATATATTTTTAGTTACTGTTGCATATGCCCTATATTGTTACATTTTATATAACATCCTAACTTGTATAAAAAGAATTTATAAGGTATTATTGAGTTTAATAATATTTTTCTGAAATTAAAAAATCTCAAAAGTGAAACTTTAGAAAAATAATAAAGAAATGAATAATCATTAAAAATATTTTCGGGTTAAAAAATTAAGAAAAAAATTATAAAATAAGTATTTTGGGAGCATAGAAAATTATGAAAAAGTTTATTTACCCAAAAGAGATTTCATAGCTATTTTTCTAGAATTAAAGACTTATTTATTTAAAAAATTCAAGAAAAATAGTTAGAGGTTATTATTTGCTCAAAAAATTTTATAAAAATTCCCTAATGATTTGAATAAGATATTGGAGAAAAAATATCATTAATATTTTAAGAGGATTATTTCTAAAAATTATTAAGTTAAAGTAAACCTTTCAGCGGCGACTTAGCGGCGACTTTATTTTGTCGCCGCTGATACGTTTTAATATTTTAGGTTTTCCCTTCTGTTCTTTATTTCTCACCGTCGTGATTCTGCTTCAGAGTAAAGGCAAAACATCGAGAGCGGGAGAGGGAGAGCACGAGGGAACGACTTGAGGATTGTGACGTTAGAGGAGCGACTGGAGGTCAGAGATCGAGCTTTGGACGTCGTCAGCCATCAGAGGTGAGTTCTCCGAGTCCGTCTTCAATTTCTCGCGTCTGTTTTCTCCTCTATTTTCTTTTGATTATGGGGTGGGTCACCGATTAAACTCAAGATTTTGAGTAGCTTTTGGTTGATTCAGTGAAAATGAGTAAATATTTGAGTTTTCTGACTTCAAACTGAACCAAAATCATTGGACGATAGGGTTGCTGGCAGATTTACTGTGTCGATGCGTTTTAGGGTTTGTAAATGTTTAAATTTGGGTTGTTGAGATTAAATGTCTGATTAAGTAATTAATGAAGTTTAAAAATGTGGAATGAAGCTTTAATCTCCCAATGTCGCTGTTGTATGATGTCAAACATTTCTGAAGAATTTTACCGAAGGGGGAGCTTCTGTCCAGAAGCTGAAAATTCGTTCTTGCCTTCTAAATTTTCTTTATTCATCTATCTTCATTTGTCAGTTTAGCTCTCGTATCATGGTTTCTGTCCAATTTCGTTCTTCCCCTGATTTTTTCGTTCAATTGATGTGGTCTGGCAGGAATGAAATGGTACTATTATGGTATTCAAATTGGAACGGAGCTACTGTTATGTTATAGTAGTTCAATTATGTAGTTCTTATATTAAAGATTTGAGGAGTAATAACTTTTGAATTATACCCAAAGAAATATATCATACATGCATATACACACACACACTATGTTTGATAAGCTTGATTAAGAGATAAACCATGTATATATATACTTAATATTTTCTGCTATATAGTTGAAGGATTTGATCTCAATTTTGATAAGTTTTTACATAAAAAAAGTATAAGATTTAAGTAATTCAGCAAGTAATTTGATCAAACGTCTAAACCACTTACAGTTCTCAACTTCTTATATATGTGTTCTCAACTTCTTATGTATGATCATGTCTTAATGAGTTGGTTTCAATCTGTTTTGGGGTCCAGAGTACTAATTACTCGAAACATGTCATTTCAGCTGGGGGAAAATATTATTTCTAAGTGCTAACTGATTGTGTAGGCTTCTTTCCCTTGACTATTTATTTATATATATATTTCATTATAAGTGATAAGCTATTTATAATGATGATAAGCTATACCACTTGTTTAATATGCAACCTCTTGTCTGTTGAGGGAGATGAATGAAAGCTCTACTATGTAAGACCACCTACTTTGCATAAGTGTTTCTTTTGGGTGTATGTTTATTCATCTTGTTGACCAATAGGTCTTGTTTTCATAAATAAAATGTATACTTTTGTAGGATATCTCTGTATTAAAGAGAGGTCGAGGTGGGGAAAATTTTTCTATGACATCTCATGACAACACAAATAGCCGAGGTAAATGTTCTACATCTCATGACAACACAAAGAGAAAAAATGAAGGCAGAGTGTGCAAAAATGGAAAAAGAGCGTGCAGCAGAGCTTTTGAAGATGGAATAAAAGCATTTGCAATTCGAGCAAAAATTAATAGAGCAGATGGAGTAAAGGATACAAGCTTAATTTGCTGCCTTGATGCAGAGAGGGCAACCACAAGCGCCTACTTTTCTATTCCTAGTATTGGTCTTTCCATAGAATGTTTATGTATAAATTAAACAGTTTTATTTTTTTTTTAAATATATTTAAGTAATTAAAATAATTTAATATTTTATAGGATGATTTGAATTATTCATTAATGATATTAAATTTTAATTTATTTAATTATTTATTATTTTATTATTAAATTATATGTTTTAATGTAAAAACTAATAATATTCAAAATGTCTGAAATAATTTTTAATTTTATTATCAAGTTTCAGCGGCGACATTTGTCGCCGCTGATTAAGGTTTCAGCGGCGAAAAAAATGTCGCCGCTGATTCAACTTTTAGCGGCGACTTTTCATGTCGTCGCTTATTAGACTTTCAGTGACAACTGAACTGTCGCCGCTGATTCTACTTTCAGCGGCGACAAAATTGTCGCCGCTAATTGTTGACATTCAGCGGCGACTTTATATTGTCGTCGTCTATGTTTATAGGCGATAGTCTCATAAACAACGACTTGGCAAAGGTAATTAGCGGCGACTTTTTTTCCGCTAAAAATTAATTTTTTTTGTAGTGATATATTGACTAGATAAGCGAAAATGTAATCAAAGGCAAAATAATATAACTGAGACTTCCAAAAGGAAATGATAGGAGGAAAAAGTGAAAGATAATGAGATGCAAATATATATATAAAAATAAAGCCAAAAAAAATGAAATTTTATCTTTCCCCTTATAAAACGCTTCTTTGTCTTCCCAAACTGGAAAACTCGTAACAGAAACCGTGTTCATATTGTCCAAAGGACATCAGAAATCAGACTACGATAAACTGATCGATGCTCAAGTGTTATTACTTATTACCTTACTAGTGCAGTACCCGGTCGCGGACTCTGACGATGGCTCCTCAGCAAGAAGGTGCCTGATGCCAGACATAGCAGGAATAGACAGCGAAGTCTGAAAATGGGATGTGACATTTTCTGATTCTTTATGTTCCTTTTCATCAAGCCCACAAGGAAGCATATGGCGAGCCCAACTCGGATGAACACAGATTTTAGTGATGCCATTTTGCGTTACCGTCAGAAGCAGAGATATAAAACCCATCAACATCAGTTCTGATCAAACAGAGAGAACAATAATTGAGAAATGAAAGAAACCCTCACTTTGCAGATCAGAAATGTAAGAACGTCAAAACGACACTAACATGATTGCATGAAAATGAAACAGTAAAAAGAAAAACCTTCTTTGATCTTCTGGAGCGCTTGGTAAAGCGGCTTCTGATTCTTCTTCTTGAGGTACTTTCCGCCATAATGAAGAAAACGTTCGGCAGCGAAAGAAGCAGCAACGATGACACTGCAAACGACGGCCACTACCCATGTCGGAGTGAATTCTAAATTGGTTTGATCTTCACCACCACCACCTCCGCCCATTATTCTTCACGATGGCTCCCTCTCTCTCTCTCTCTCTCTGTGCTTGACCTTTGGTCGCTTATGGTCTTATTCCAGCCTTTTATAATTTATGCTCGTTATTCTTTCTCTTTTTCTTTTTCTTTTTTTTTTTGGGCTGACCGCTCTCAGGTCTTTATTTAGATTTAAATATTTTTAATAAAATCAAATTATATTTCAGAAAGCCTCGAGCCGGGACCCGCGCACGTGATGGATGGTTCCGCCCGGAGTTATTAAAATTTTTCAATTTAAAAAATATAGATTTGATGGAATGGTATAAAATCTTATTAAATTATTTTAAATAAATATAATTATAAATTTTAAAATTTGATATTTGATAATATAATGTATTTAATAATATAAAAATAAATTTTTAATTTAAATTAAGGGTCATATGATCATGAAATCTACTCCTTCTACTCCCTCCTAAAAAAATTGATAATTGATAATACTCCTTTACTTTTGAGTATAAAATTTAATTATAAAGTTAATCTTAATCTTAAATATAATATATATATTTTATATTTATTAATTTTTTTAAATTATTTTTATTGATACTTTTTCAATAATAATTAAGTAAGAGACATGGGTGTGAGTTAAGGAATATGGTTAAATTATTTTAAAAAAATATATCATATTAACTAATTTAACTAATTTTTTTAATCTAATTAAATTAATTAAATAGATCTCATATTAATGATTGGAGGAGTATAAATTATTTGGTGAATTATTAATTTTTTTTTTCAAATATTATTCTTATTACAATTTATTATGAGAAGGCTTGAAGACTAATATAATGTTTTTCTGCGGTATTATTCAAAGGTGATTTTTTATCATATAAAAAATGGCATTTTTGCTTCTACACGAATTTCACTCGGCAACACATCACACAAGTCGGTAGCCAAAAGATTAATTAATTAATTAATTAATTAAAGATAAATGACCTTTGCTTTGGACACTGTGTTATATTAATTATTTTCTTAATCAGAGAGAAAAACATGGATTAAGGAGAGCAAGAAGCTTTCTTTCACCTTTACAAATAAACCAATAGGTGGGTCAAGTAGATTATACTTTTTTTTTTTAAAAAAGAAATAAGATAAATTGTTTTCATTTTTATATTACTCTATCCTAACACTTCCTTAACAATTAATTTATAATACTTTTGGCTATGATCAATGATTTTAACCATTACTACCAGATAATTATCTTAAAAAATATATATTTTTCTTATAATATTTTAGAATGATTCATCATTTCATCTATTAGAGCGTGCACAGCACAACTCTTTTTTTTTTTATTGTTTTAAATAAAAATAAAATTACTTATGTTGCTCTGAATTAAGATTTATGTAATTAGTAAGGACCTGATCCATACTTTATAAAAGTATTAGCTTAATGATCTCATTGTTAATATCAAATACTTTTTTAATGGGTAAGTGTAAACATTTTTAAGTTTGTATTTAACTATATGTTTCCAACTCATATATACTCTTTTTTTTAATTTAAAAAAATGAAATCATTTGTTTTAGTGGAATGATGAATTAATAAACTCCAAATAAACCACCAGGTGTTCGGATTGACTGGTTGTAAGTTATTTTAACTCAATTAGTAGTTTCGTATTTAACCTCTAGATATACAGTTGTGATAATTACTTAGAAGTGACAAGATTCTTTTATTATAGGCCCACATTTTTGTTAATTGAATTAGTCAGTTGCTAGTAACACAGCTGTAGATAAATCCAAAAGTATACTCTAAAGAAACAAACTCAAAATATTATAAAGAAAAAGGTTTTAATAGTTTGCAAATAGGTCACGCTAAGGCATGGGGAATAAATCCACCACTGACGAGGGAGCTGATGCAGTCACGTATCAGGTATAACTTATCTCTAATCATTTATTAGAATCAAGTAGGCTAATTATGCTTTTAAAACTCTAACTTGAGTGGGACGCTTATACCATTGAATTGATAAATTAGTTTAAGAGTTTTATTTTTTTTTCTTATTATTAAAGTTGAAATGTCATTTTGAATTAAAAAATAATAATTCTTCAAATTTATGTTATAATAACTTTATTTTATTGAATTATGTGCAGTTTTATGAATGAATATTTTATTTATCTATGGATCATTGCTTTTTTTTTTATTTAAATACTACTCATTTTATTGTTATATGTGATTTTTTTATATATATATTTTAATTAAAATATACTATTTTAATTAAGATGAAGTTAACTCTTTAATTTTATTTGAAAATATTTTTTTTTAATTTTATCCTTATTTAACAACGGAAGAAGGTCATCGGATATATCTGTGAAGAATGTGGATTAGTAAGATGGAATTTTAAAAATACCAGTAGATGAATACCAAAGAGAATGCTTAATAGGGTTTTTGAGTGAGATCTCTTGATCGATAATTTATTTAAATTTTTAATTTTTAATATATCATAATAATATTGTACAATCCATATAACCAACATACCTAATAGTTTGTTATTGTTGTTGTATCATCGTTCTTAGTTAACAACATATAAAAACATTTGCATCAAATTTTAAATCTCCTCTTAATAAATTGCAATTGGGGCTTCCACAAAAAAATTACAACACAGGTAATACTAAAAAAAAAATCAACTATTAACTCATCAAATGGGAATGGATATTATTTTTTCCCTTGGCCTAAACGTGAAGCTATCAAATTTATTGGACAAAAGGATAAATTTGATATTTTATATTAAAGAGAGGCAAAAGTCCAAATAAACGAACCAATAGTAATATTATAAGTTATAAAGAAATAAAATAAAGATTAAGATTATGATCAAACTAGTCACCAGCAGGGGTAGGCTTTGTGTATTAATTTCAACGTAATTGATTTAAATCCAGAGTATGAACTATATTACTTTCACAATGGACTAATTCATGTGGTAGAACGCATGCTCATACTTTTCATACTTTTATTTTATTTTTTTATATAATAATTTGAAGGTTAAAATCACATTAAATATGTTAGATTAATACTCCCTTAGATTAGATCCTGTATATAAGTTTTTTTTTAAGATTAGGTGTTTCTATTTATAAGAGACACTAATAACCTATTTAAAATTTAGTATTATTTTTATTTTTGCTCCAATTAATTATTAGTTAATAATCTCATTGCATTAATTATCCTATTTGCTCCTTCTTTCTCCTACTAATTTGAAATTTCTCTATGTAATAAGTTATCACATTAAAGAGTTTTTAAAAAATAAGTTATATTTTCTTATATATCTATTTTCTTTAACTAATTTTAAGCAACCGCCTAAATTGACTTTTATCTTTTTTTTTATATATATAGCTATTAAGTATTGTCAGATCTAATAGGAAGTGTCTCTCTTAAAGATATTTTTATTATGCAAATTTAAATTTGAGAATTTTTGTTTAAACAATTAAAACCATTTTTATTAGGACTAACGTTTATTTGTCATAAACTGGCTGTTAAATTAGTTTCAACATGAAGTTTCATGCAATAAAAACTATCCCAAACATATAATTCGGTTATCTATATTTTTAAGATTGAAAGGAGTATTTATTCTTACACAGATGCAGCCAAAAAGGAAGAGTATTTATATCTTATATTAAGGATCGAAAGAGTAATTGATATCTTCAAATTAAACCTGGGAAGACTGCATGCAAAAACTGTATGTTGAAACCATGAAACTCAAGGGTAATTAGGATGCGTGAATTATTGGAAGAAAAAGGAGAGAAAGTGGGGTTTGTTGCTGTGGAAGAGGATAAGAAGAGAGAGTAGCTGAAAAGGAAGACAAGTTTAAAGTGAGAATGCTTTTAACGTAGGAAACATGGCCATGTTTCTGTCATGCATGTGACCATTGTCCCTCTTCCCTGTGCTTCCTTTCATTCAATCAAACTCTAAATCTTCTTTGGCATCCTTCCTTGTTTATCTCTCCCACAAACTTTGCTTCTTCTTCTTCTTCTTCTTTTCTTTGGTCAAGCACAATATGCCTTTCATGATACCTACATCCCTTCATTATTACCCACATAAGAGGTCCCTTTTGTGGCTACTTCAATTACTCATATTTTGAGTCCTAAGCAACTAGCATATTAGCTCATTACTGATGCTTCTTTTAATAAATCTATTTGATATTTAAAACTATTAGATTAAATTTAAATATTATCGAACCTGATTTCTATTTATAAGATTTGAACCTCAATTTTATTTTAAGAAAATCTAATTCTTCTATTCAACCTAACTAATTACTAATGATATATATATATATATATATATATATGCGCGCACACGTGTAATATTTATTTATAATAAATGTAGTATAATATTTTTTAATTTTATGCCTTTAGGTGTAATTTTGCTTTCAAGTCTCTAACTTTAGAGTGAGGGAATTTTTATATTGGTTTAACCAGTACCTTTTTTCAGGAGTAACAGACAGACACAGTTCTATCAAGGGACATTGTTTTAACTTTTTGTATGTGAAATCACTTCAGTTACAGAACTCTTCAGTTTGTATCTCAGGGGAAAGAAAGAACCTCTTCAGTTTGAATCTCGGGCCCTAAAAGAACAATGCAGTTTAAAAGCAAGAATGATTCCATTTCAACGTTTTATAGTTGCCTGTACAATTAAACCGTTGTCAGCTCAATACCGACAGATCTTTAAAATATAATATAATACAATAGAATCACCTATACCTAGGCTGTTTCTGGTTTCTTTGTATTTTTCTTCATAATAATAATAATAATAATAATAATAATATTAATATATGATTGCAGGGTTCTAGGGGAGGTTTATTGAATCGTCATGGACTTGTATTCTTTCAAAGACGAACCATCATTTTATAGAAGAGAACTTATCCATAGATCAACAAGATATTTTCTTCATGCCAATAACTTGTGTCTTAAGGAAAGAAGTAGGTAGTTTCTTTTATGTTTGACACACGTGCTTTTATAACACCTTCCTACTGTGTTTTTCTTTTTTCTTTTTTAAAAAAATTATTGTTTTGTTGATATATTTAAATTTAATACTCTGTGCTTCTCCTAATATTCATCATTCTCATTTATTTTTTTAATAGAAGATCTTGCAATAAAATTTAATAAATTATCTAGGATAAAATTATATCCAGCACCACAAACTAATTTTAAAGTTGTAATCAGAATCCTAAAATATGTAAGGATCCAATTAACAACTTCAACTCATTTTGAGATACAATCAGTACTCTAACATATTTTAATTAGTGAAATTTTGTCTCTTTTTTAGCAAAAATATAAATTTTTGTCTAATCCATACTAGATAATATTTTTATTTTGACACATCATTATTTAAAAGGCTACATGCATAATATTATTTAAAAGAAAGTATTAGATAAACTTTAAAATTGATATCCTAGAAAAATCATATGCCAAGATTAAGAAATTTAAAGGTTTATTTTGTGTATTTCTTAACCAAAATTACATATATAACTTTTTAAATAATGATATGTTCAAATAAAAAGCTTATCTAGTATGGATTAGACGAAAATTTATGTGTTTATTAGTAAATAGGTAAAATTATATAAATTTAAATATTTTAAAGTATTAATTATACATTTAAAATTAATTTAAAGTAATTTGAAGTATTGGAAGCCCCTCTGCCCAAATATTATGATTGCTTTCGAAAATACTCGAGTCTATTTTACTGTTAGCTTAATGATGAAAAGATACATCATGGATAGGTTTTATCTATTAAATTCAACGTAACCGAGTTAAATCCAAAGTTATAGTCAAAGAGGGCGGGGTCCAATGGATTCCTTGAGGATTAATAACTCATGTTCATACTTTTATTTTTTATTTTTTATAAGATATTCAAGGTTTAAGAGTTAATATCTAATTTTACTTTTCAAAAATTTCTATGTATGAACTGTAAGTATTAAATTTTTTTTATCAAATCAATATAACGCTAAAAGTTTTAAAAAGGAAATAATGTCATTATTGACTATTAAAAATATTAATAATTAATGTTAGTTTTTTTAGTGATAAGTCATTGCTAGTTTTTAAATAGTTAATGTTATATTTTTAATTATTATGTTCTTAATACTTCTGGAACAGTATTGATATAAGAAAAATATTTAGATACACATAATTTTTATATAAAAACTTTACGACAAAATTAGACCTTAATTTAAAATTAAAATAACATTAAATATGTTACAATACTTATTTAGAAAAGTTGCGCATATAGTCTTTTAACTTCACACAATACTTCATTTTAATCTTTTAATTTTATAAAGTATATTTTTAATCATCTAACCCTTCTGAGATTAAAAAATATGCTGAAATTAAAGTTTTAAATGTTGACAAAATATACTCAAACACTAATATATTAAATTTCATTTAAAAAGTAAAACTAATTGATATAAAAAATCATTATTTTAAATTAATAGTGTTAGAATTGAAAGATTAAAAAATATTTTTAAAAAATAAGATATCGAACCAAAATAATATATAAAATTAGATATTTATTTTTTGCACACTTGCATATGCGACTGACTCTTTTGAAATTGGAAGTCTAGAACCCTCCCCAAACGCGCTCCTCCCCAAAAAAAAAAACAATGCAAAAGCAAGAATGGTTCCATTTCAACGTTTTATAGCTGTATGTGCAAGTAAACTGTTATTTTTTTTATATAAATTAAGAAAATTAAATAAATAAATTAATTATAACTAATAAAAAAAAATAATTAACTAATTTAAATAGGTTAAAGAGTATATAATATAAATTTAGAGATTATATTTGATTATAATTAGCTGATTTATTTGATTTTTTTTTAATTTATGTAAAAAAATTAACTAACTCTTATATTAAAAATTAGAGGAATAAAAATCATCACCTGCATATGTTGTTTATGATTTCTTTGTATTTTTCTTCATTAAATAATAATAAAATGATTGCAGGGGACTTATGGAGGTTTATGGAATCGTCATGGATTTTTATTGAGAGAATTTCACTTAATCCCATATGCAATTTTGTTTATACACTTATGTATATGATTGAGTCAAATTTTAATATTGTCAAGTCTAATTAAAGATAATTCTACTAAGACGACGTTTTTTACAATCCCCATATGCAATGATTGTAGAAATCATTCATGTACGTGTCCAATACTCTGGCATGCTTGCCTTCGTTTTTCTTCTTCCTTCCTTTTTCCTCGAACTTTCTTCTTCTTTCTCGACTGATGAGGTTGTTCCTGTTTTTTCTTTTGTTGTTATTAGTCTACTCTTTTCCCCTTACTTTCTAATGTTAATCACAAAAATGCGTCGAAGGGAAAGCAATTTAAAGGTTAATGTCTTGTTTCACTTTATTTCGACTTGTGTGTGTTAATTTCAACCTTTCCTTTAAAAACAAAAAACTTTACAAGAGTAGCGTTTTATACGGAAGAAGACTTCAGAAGTGCTAAAAATCAGACTTGGAAAGCGATATGGAGAGCGTTTCCACCACGCCATCATTTGATGGATATAATCAAATCTTGTAGAAGGATTATCCTTCCACCCGCGTTGGCCTTCACTGTCATTACTGTTTCGACCATTCCCTGTCGAGTATGTCAACTTATTAGGAGGGAAAATCATTCTAATCAAAAGGACGGTTCTAACAAATTGGCATGTAACTTCAATGTCATTTAATGAACAGTTGTAATGGTGATATGACCCGCAAAAAAAAAAAAGGAACATGATTGAATTTTTTTATATCATGGGGATCCACTTATAAATTTAAGAAAAAAATCAATAAACTAATATGTATATTGAAGTGTTAAAGAAAAAGGATAATCCTCTCAAATGTTTCTTTATTATAGACTTTGCATGTTGTATCTTTTATATACCTTTTCTTTTCCTTGTTGACTTTTCTGTTTCTTTGTTTTTTCCCCCTAAGAAGCCATCATTCAGTCTAGTTTCCCTTTGCCCTTATTTCATAACAAAAACGCATTGCTGGAAACCAGATCTTGCAGCTCGCAGTGGTAAGCAAGTATAATTCAAAGGTTAGGGTTTTGTTTCACTGTTTTCAACAGTTTCAGTATCTTTTTTCAGAATACAAATCCGAAGAGTTAAAGAGTGCTATGGAAGAAGACGACTTCATAAGGGCTAAAGCAGACTACTTGGAGAGAGATTCCATGATGCCATCTATTGATTAAGCATTGAAACGATGACGTAGACAAGAAGCATTGATAATAGGAAGAATGATGATTATGTAGGCGTCTGCATCGGCAATAAAAAAAAATAACTAATCTGAGTCACGTATAAAGATACTATTCTTAAGAGTTATTTCGCGACAATTAACAAGATGAAGTGACACTCCCTAGAATTAAACGGATTTTTCTTGTAAAACAAGGGAACAAAATCTAGCGGAAAGAAATAAACTCAGAAAAAAAATGAGTAAGAGAGTACGAGCGTTGTCACATGTGTTTTTAACAAATCTTGTTTGCTACTCGAAGAGGTACCGAAACACAGGTTGCGTCTGTAAGAGACGATCCTTTGCCCGAAACAACGTGAAGCCAATCGAAAGTCGAGGTCGCATCTTTTCGCCTCCAACGATCCCTTCTTAACATTCATAATGTCAATGTTAACTAAAGAATCCAATATCATAACAGTCATATTTAAAAATATTTCTAGAAAAATTAAAAATATTTTCCATAAAAAGTACCCAATATCACACTCTATCTCGCTTACAGGGAAAAATCATCAAATTTTAACTGAATTTTCTGTTGATGTCTCATTGTCTTGGGGGAGAGCTCACCTCTTTTCTAGGCCTATTTACTAGACCATGATTGTATCTTATTATTTATACATTTGAGCCTTTACTCTCTCAAATAATGTGGAACTTTAGTTTATTTGACACACCCATATTTCATAATAGATTAAGGATCATGTAAGAAAATTAACATAAAATGGCATCCCATTTACAATTTGAAGATCCTCATTTTATGCATAGGAGGTAAAAATATCCTTAAGTACCACTTCCAAGTTGCTTATTTGATTGCGTCAAAGCAGTTAGACAAACCGCTCGTTGCTTGGATTCTTATTACATTTTAGGAATCGCTACGAGTAGTCTTGCTAAATTTTATTGAATAAAGGTACATCCAACATTCTAAATTAATTTTAGAGAAATAATTAATACCCTAAAATATTTAAGAGTGTAATTAACACCCTGAACTAATTTTGGATATACGATCAACATCCTAAACTAATTTTAGATGTGCAATTAGCACCTTAAAATATTTAAATTGGTACATTTCCATTTTTTCACTGACAGAAACATAAATTTATGTCTGATCCGTGTCACATGAACTTTTTATTTTGACATATTATTATTTAAATTAAAAGGTCACATGTGTCATATTGTTTAAATTATTATTTTGACACATTATTATTTAAATGCGCACGTGATGGATGGTTCCGCCCGGAGTTATTAAAATTTTTCCATTTAAAAAATATAGATCTGATGTAATGGTATAAAGTCTTATTAAATATTTTAAATAAATATAATTATAAATTTTAAAATTTGATATTTGATAATATAATGTAGTAAATAATATAAAAATAAATTTTTAATTTAAATTAAGGGTAATATGATAATGAAATCTACTCCCTCCTAAAAAAATTGATAATTGATAATACTCCTTCAGTTTTGAGTATAAAATTTAATGGTAGAGTTAATGTTAATCCTAAATATAATATATATATTTTTTATATATATTATTTTTTTAAAATTATCTTTATTAATAATTTCTCAACAATAATTAAGTAAGAGATGTGGGTGTGAGTTAAGAAATATAGTTAAAGTGTTTTAAAAAATATATCATATTAACTAATTTAACTAACTTCTTTTATCTAATTAAATTAATTAAATAGATCTCATATTAATGATCGGAGGAGTATAAGTTATTTGGTGAATCATTAATTAATTTTTTTCAAATATTATTCTAATTACAATTTATTATGAGAAGGCTTGAAGACTAATATAATGTTTTTCTGTGGTCTTATTCAAAGGTGATTTTTTATTATATAAAAAATGGCATTTTGCTTCTACACGAATTTCACTCGGCAACACATCACACAAGTAGGTAGCCAAAAGATTAATTAATTAATTAATTAAAGATAATTACCTTTGCTTTGGACACTGTGTTATATTAATTATTTTCTTAATCAGAGAGAAAAACATGGATTAAGGAGAGCAAGAAGCTTTCTTTCACCTTTACAAATAAACCAATAGTTGGGTCAAGTAGATTATACTTTTTTTTTTAAAAAAAAAAAAAGTAAGATAAATTTTTTTCATTTTTATATTACTCTATCCTAACACTTCCTTAACAATTAATTTATAATACTTTTGGCTATGATCAATGATTTTAATCATTACTACCAGATAATTATCTTAAAAAATATATATTTTTCTTATAATATTTTAGAATGATTCATCTATTAGAGCGTGCACAGCACAACTCTTTTTTTTTATTGTTTTAAATAAAAATAAAATCACTTATGTTGCTCTGAATTAAGATTTATGTAATTAGTAAGGACCTGATCCATACTTTATAAAAGTATTAGCTTAATGATCTCATTGTTAATATCAAAAACTTTTTTAATGGGTAAGTGTAAACATTTTTAAGTTTGTATTTAACCATTTTTCCAACTCATATATGCTCTTTTTTTTAATTTTAAAAAATGAAATCATTTGTTTTAGTGGAATGATGAATTAATAAATTCTAAATAAACTACCAAGTGCTCGGATTGACTAGTTGTGAGTTATTCTAACTCAATTAGTAATTTCGTATTCAACCCTGGGTATATAGTTACGATAATTATTTAAAAATGACAAAATTCCCTTATTATAGGCTCATATTCTCGCGAATTGAATTAGTCAGTTGCTAGTAGTGTCAGTAGATAAATCCAAAAGTATACTCTAAAGAAACAAACTCAAAATATTATAAAGAAAAAGGTTTTAATAGTTTGCAAATAGGTCCCGCTAAGGCATGGGGAATAAATCCACCACTGACGAGGGAGCTGATGCAGTCACGTATCAGGTATAACTTATCTCTAACCATTTATTAGAATCAAGTAGGCTAATTATGCTTTTAAAACTCTAACTTGAGTGGGACGCTTATACTATTGAATTGATAAATTAGTTTAAGAGTTTTATATTTTTTTTCTTATTATTAAAGTTGAAATGTCATTTTGAATTAAAAAAATAATAATTCTTCAAGTTTATGTTATAATAACTTTATTTTATTGAATTATGTGCAGTTTTATGAATGAATATTTTATTTATCTATGGATCATTGCTTTTTTTTATTTAAATACTACTCACTTTATTGTTATATGTGATTTTTTATATATATATTTTAATTAAAATATACTATTTTAATTAAGATGAAGTTAACTCTTTAATTTTATTTGATTTTTTTTTAATTTTATCCTTATTTAACAACATAAGAAGGTCATCGGATATATCTGTGAAGAATGTGGATTAGTAAGATAGAGTTTTAAAAACACGGGTAGATGAATACCACAGAGAATGCTCAATAGGATTTTTGAGTGGGATCTCTTGATCAATAATTTATTTAAATATTTAGTTTTTAATATATCAAAATAATATTGTATAATCCATATAACCAACATACCTAATAAAATAAAGTTTGTTGTTGTTGTTGTATCATCGTTCTTAGTTAACAACATATAAAAACATTTGCATCAAATTTTAAATCTCCTCTTACTAAATTGTAATTGGGGCTTCCACAAAAAAATTACAACACAGGTAATACTAAAAAAAAATTAACTATTAACTCATCAAATGGGAGTGAATATTATTTTTTCCCTTGGCCTAAACGTGAAGCTATCAAATTTATTAGACAAAAGGATAAATTTGATATTTTATATTAAAGAGAGGCAAAAGTACAAATAAACGAACTAATAGTAATATTATAAGTTATAAAGAAATAAAATAAAGATTAAGATTATGATCAAACGAGACCTAGGCTTTGTCATTTAATTTCAACGTAATCGAGTTAAATCCAGAGTATGAACTATTACTTTCACAATGGACTAATTCATGTGGTAGAACGCATGTTCATACTTTTCTTTTATTTTTTTTATACAAGAATTTGAAGGTTAAAATCACATTAAATATGTTAGATTAATACTCCCTTAGATCCTGTATATAATTCTTTTTTTAAGATTAGGTGTTTCTATTTGTAAGAGACACTAATAACCTATTTAAAATTTAGTATTATTTTTATTTTTGCTCCCATTAATTATTAGTTAATAATCTCATTGCATTAATTATCCTATTTGCTCCTTCTTTCTCTTACTAATTTGAATTTTCTCTCTATAATAAGTTATCACATTAAAGTGTTTTTGAAAAATAAGTTATATTCTTTTATATATCAATTTTAAGCAACCGCCTAAATTGACTTTTTATCTTCTTTTTTTATATGGCTCTTAAGCATTATCAGATCTAATAGGGAGTGTCTCTCTCAAAGATATTTTCTGTTATACAAATTTAAATTTAATTTTTTTTTGCTTAAATAGTTAAAACTTTTTTTATTAAGACTAACGTTTATTTGTGATAATCTGGCTGTTAAATTAGTTTCAACGTGCAGTTCCATGCGATGAAAACTATCCCAAACACATAATTCGGTTATCTATATTTCTAAGATTGAAAGGAGTATTTATTTTTACACAGTTGCATACGCTCACAGAACTCTTCAGTTTGTATCTCAGGGGAAAGAAAAAACCTCTTCAGTTTGAATCTCGAACCCTAAAAGGAAAATACAGTTTAAAAGCAAGAATGATTCCATTTCAACGTTTTCTAGTTGCATGTGCAATTAAATTGTTGTCAGCTCAATACCGGCAGATCTTTAAAATATAAGGGTAAAGGTGTATTTATTACTCTAAATTAATTTTATAAGAGTAATTAGTACTATCAAGTATTTAATGGTGTAATTAACATGATAAACTAATTTTAGAGATATAATTAACACCCTAAAATATTTAAATTAATAAAATTTTGTCTATTCTTTACTAAAAATATAAATTTTTATCTGATCCATATTAGATAAAGTTTTTATTTTGATATATCATTATTTAAAAAAATATTAGATAAACTTTAAAATTGATATCATAGAAAAATTATATGCGAAGATTAAAAAATTTAAAGGTTTATTTGGTGTATTTTTTAAACAATATTACCATGTAATTTTTTAAAGAATAATGTGTCTAAATAAAAAGTTTATCTATATGGATGAAATAGAAGTTTATATTTTTATTAGTGAATAGATAAAATTATATAAATTTAAATATTTTAAGATATTAATTACATATTTAAAATTAAAATTAATTTAAAATATTAGAATTATAATTACCCAAATAATTATGATTGCTTTCGAAAATACTCGAGTCTATTTTACCGTTAGCTTAATGATGAAACGAGACACCACGGATAGGTTTTATCTATTAATTTCAACGTAACCGAGTTAAATCCAAAGTTATAGTCAAAGAGGGTGGGGTCCAAGTGTAAAACCACGCAACTATTGCTTTCACAACCGATTCCTTGAGGATTAATAACTCATGTTCATACTTTTATTTTTAATTTTTTAAAAAAATACATCTAATATCATAAACTAATTTTAAAGTAATAATTAATATTTTAAAATATTTAAGAGTATAATTAACACTCCAAACTAATTTTAAAAGTACGACCACCTTTTCACTAATATAAATATAAATATATATCCAATCCAAGTTACGTAAATTTTTTATTTTAATATATTATTATTTAAAATATCACATGTGTCATATTGTTTAAAAAAGAGTACCAAATAAATACTAAAATTAACATTGTATAGAATCATATGTGAAGATTGAGAAAATTTATAGTTTATTTAGTATAATTTATGAAAATAATATTATATATGTGACCTTTTAAATAATAATGTGTTTAAATAAAAAGTTTATGTGCATGTATCAAATAAAAGTTTATATTTTTATTAGGAAAAGGACAAAATTACAACAATTTAAATACTTTAGGGTATTAATTATACTTCCAAAATTAGTTTAAGGTACTAATTATACTCTTAAATATTTTAAGGTATTAATTGCTCTTATAAAATTAGTTTAGGGTATTAGATACACTTTTACTTTTTATTTTTTGATAAGATATTGAAGGTTTAAGAGTTCAGATCCAATTTTACTTTTAAATTTTTTTTTATATATGAACTGTATTCAAAAAAATTTATTGAATCAATATAACGCTAAAAATTTTAAAAAGAAAATAATGCTATAATTGACTATTAAAAATATTAATAGTTAATATTAATTTTTTTTAGTAATAAGTCATTGCTAGTTTTTAAATAGTTAATGTTAGATTTTTAATTATTATGATAACTTTATTTTTTTTAATACATATGAAACAGTATTGATATAAGAAAAATATTTGGATACTCATAGCTTTTATATAAAAATTTTGCGACAAAATTAGACTTTAATTTAAAATTAAAATAATATTAAATATGTTACAATACTTATTTAAAAAAATTGCGCATTTAGTCTTTTAACTTCACACAATACTTCATTTTTATTTTTTAATTTTATAAAATATATTTTTAGTCATCTCACCCCTTTAGAGATTAAAAAAATATATTGAAATTAAAATTTTAAATATTGACAAATATTCTCAAACACTAATATATTAAATTTAGTTTAAAAAATAACAATAATTGATATAAAAAATCATTATTTTAAATTAATAGTGTTAGAATTAAAAAACTAAAAAATATTTTAAAAAATTAAGGGACCGAACCAAAATAATATTTTAAAATTAGATATTTATTTTTTACACGCTTGCATATGCGACTAACTCTTTTGAAACTGGAAGTCTGGAACCCTCTCCAAGCACGCTCCTCCCCCCAAAAAAAAACACAAAGCAAAAGCAAGAATAGTTCCATTTCAACGTTTTATAGCTGTATGTGTAAGTAAACTGTTGTTAGCGGAACACAAACATTATAATATTCTTCCAATTTTTAATATAAAAATTAGTTAATTTTTTAAATAGATTAAAAAAATTAAATAAATTAATTAATTATAATTAATAAAAAAGATTAATTAACTAATTTAAGTAAGTTAAAAAGTATATAATATAAATTCAAGTATTATATTTGATCATAATTAACTAATTTATTTAGTTTTTTTAATTTATATAAAAAATTTAAATAGTTCTTATATTAAAGATTAGAGGAATATAATAAAATCATCGCCTGCATATATTGTTTCTGATTTCTTTGTATGTTCCTTCATTAAATAATAATAATACATGATAGGGGAGGTTTATCGAATCGTCATGGATTTTTATTGAGAGAATTTCACTTAATCCCATATGCAATTTTGTTTATATAACTGTATATGATTAAGTCAAATTCAAATATTATTGAGTTTAATTAAAATAATTCTATTAAAGACGACGTTTTCTACAATCTCCATATGCAATTTTATTTTAAATAAGACCAAAAGATTATGTTATGAAATTATATTGCAGAACCAAAGGATCGAAACAAAATTTATGTTTTGATGGCAAATAACTAAAATACTCTTCCTTCATATAGATATTTGTTATTTTGTTATTATTAAGTATTAAAATACTTTGGTGTATTTGCAAATTCAGCCGTGTAAACTCACAATTTTTTGTATCAGCTATTATAATGTAAATTGGGAGATATAGATTCTCATATATATACTTATAAACCAAGTAAACTATAACTTGTTAAAAAGTATTAATATAAGGTTTGAAAAAAACAATTATTTCTTCACACACACACACATATATATATAAGAATTAAGCCTAACACAAATTACACGTTACTCAAATATAAGAATAAAGATACAAGAACATCATTTTGCACAGTGCCCTGAACATATTTAAAAAGGTAAAAGTATATCTAACACCTTAAATTAATTTTAGAGGAGTAATTAAAACCCTAAAATATTTAAGAATGCAATTAATACTTTGAACTAATTTTGGAGGTACAATCAGCATCTTAAAATATTTTATGGTGCTAGTCGTACATCTAAAATTAGTTCAGTGTACTAGCTAATTGTATCCTTAAATATTTTAAGATGTTAATTGTTTCTCTAAAATTAGTTTGGAGTACTCATTTTTACTTTTTTTTTTTTAAATTACATCAATAAATAAAGTAGTATCAATTTCTTTTATAAAGATATGCTTAACAAATTTATCAACAACCGTTCTAGTTAGAGGATATTGTATTCGAAGAAACCAATTACGTTTGTTTGTTTAGATGTTAGCCATTCATGTACGTGTCCAATACTCTACCATGCTTGCCTTTGTTTTTCTTCTTCCTTTCTTTTTCCTCGAACTGTCTTCTTCTTTCTCGACTGATGAGGTTGCTCCTTTTTTTTTTCTTTTGTTGTTATTAGTCTACTCTTTTCCCCTTGCTTTCTAATGTTAATCACAAAAACGCGTCGAAGGGAAAGCAATTTAAATATTACTGTTTTGCTTCACTTTATTTCGACTTATGTGTGTTAATTTCGACCTTTCCTTTAAAAACAAAAACTTTACAAGAGTAGTGTTTTATACGGAAGAAGACTTCAGAAGTGCCAAAGATCAGACTTAGAAAGCGATATGGAGAGCGTTTCCACCACACCATCGTTTGATGAAGTATGATGAATACGACCGATCCTATTATGATAGCTTAGAATTATAAATAGAATTGAAGTTACGACTTTTTGTTAATAAGACAATTTTATACTACTAAATTATAAAGTTATTGATGGATATAATCAAATCTTGTGGAAGGATTATCCTTCCACCCGCGTTGGCCTTCACTGTCATTACTGTCTGGACCGTTCCCTACCGCGTATGTCAATTTATTAGGAGGGAAAATCGTTCTAGTCAAAAGGACGTTTCTAACAAATTGGCATGTAACTCCAATGTCATTTAATGAACAGTTGTAATGGCGATATGACCCGCAAAAAAAAGAACGTGCTTGAATTTTTTTTTTAAATAATGGGGATCTACTTATAAATTTAAGAGAAAAAAAACAATAAACTAATATGTATATTGAAGTGTTAAAGAAAAAGGATAATCCTCTCAAATGTTTCTTTATTATAGACTTTGCATGTTGTATCTTTTATATACCTTTTCTTTTCCTTGTTGACTTTTCTGTTTCTTTGTTCCCCCCCCCCCCCCCCCAAAGAAGCCATCATTCAGTCTAGTTTCCCTTTGCCCTTATTTCATAACAAAAACGCATTGCTGGAAACCAGATCTTGCAGCTCGCAGTGGTAAGCAAGTATAATTCAAAGGTTAGGGTTTTGTTTCACTGTTTTCAACAGTTTCAGTATCTTTTTTCAGAATACAAATCCGAAGAGTTAAAGAGTGCTATGGAAGAAGACGACTTCATAAGGGCTAAAGCAGACTACTTGGAGAGAGATTCCAGCATGCCATCTATTGATTAAGCATTGATAATAGGAAGAATGATGATTAAGGACCATGTAAGAAAATTAACATAAAATGGCATCCTATTTACAATTTGAAGATCCTCATTTTATGCATAAGGAGGTAAAAATCTCCTTAAGTACCACTTCCAACTTGCTTATTTGATTGCGTCAAAGCAGTTAGACAAACCACTCGTTGCTTGGATTCTTATTACATTTTAGGAATAGCTAAGAGTAATCCAGCACTCCAAATTAATTTTAGAGAAGTAATTAATATCCTAAAATATTTAAGTATACAATTAACACCCTGAATTAATTTTAGATTTAAGTGTATTAAAGAAGTAATTTAAAAATAAATAATATATTTAGATTAAAATTAATTTTTTAATTAAATCTTATACTAAAAATTGGAAGATTATTAAAAAAGATTGCCCTCTTTTTCAATATTGAAGGCACTGCTTCCTTTTTTTTTCCTCCACTTTCCTTTCTTTCCCAACTCTCCACTGTCAACTACCTTTTTTTTAACAAAATTTTTTAGAAAAGAGTTAGGCTCACCTATGATCTAAGGGCAGGACAAAGTCTTTCTTCCTCCTAGGCGATACCAATGTCAGGCAGGACGAGCCGCTTATTACCCTCAGGCGTAAACCTAGGCACGCAAGAGATGGGATGCTTCTCCAAGCATGCCGACTAGAACCATAACAAAGTGATACTCTTTAGGAATCAAACACGCTTCAAATAGCCGTATGTCTCACCCCTTCGTTAGTTGAACCCACAGACGATGGGTCACTAACTTAACCCTTTGTCTTGACCTTATTCTATTTAAACATTTCAACTATCTACAAGGACACAAAATAAAACTAAAAAAAAAATAGTTTCACAAAGTTTCCATTATTTTGAGATAGGTGATTTTTATTTTATTTTAAAAAAATATTAATTTACTAATCCTCATCAGTTTTTCTTAATTATAACTATTTCTACACACAATCTTTTATTTATAGCTAATGGAAATACTTCCTGTTCTACTTATATGTTGCTAGAAAATACGAGTTGGAAAATGAGATTTTTGCCCAATAAGGGCATGGGTTGAATTTCCCACTGGGCAGTTTAGCCTAATGTTAATGTTAATTGCCGAAATCGAGATTTTTTTTAAAAAAATGATAAAATAAATTTATTATGGCTAATGTGAGCGTATAAACTAATGGTGTTAAGTTAATGGACTAAAAATGCATTTTATAAATTTAAGAGACTTTTGATGCAAAGTTAAAGGACCAAATATATATTTTAATTTTTTTTAAATGATATGGGAACCCACTTATAAATTTAAGTAAACAAATTAATAAATTAGTACCTTTCGTTTTTCAATATAAAAATTAATTGATTTTTTTAGATATATTAAAGAAGTTAAATAAATTAATTAAATATAATTAATATAATAATTAGTTTACTAATTTTAATAGATTAAGAAGTATGCAGGATTAGTTTTGAGAGATTTAATTTAATCATAACTAATTTATTTATTTATTTTTCTTAATTTATTTTAAAAATTTAACTAATTTTTATATTAAACAAAGTATGTATTTTTTATTTAAGTGAAAAAAGAAAAAAAAAAGTGTAATCCTCTCAAATGTATCTTTTTTTTTTTTTTGGCGTTTTGTTACAAAGAGAGCTTAATTCAAATCTTTTTACCTTATATCAACCTAGGATGAAAATAGGCTTGCCCAGGCTAAATTTAGCTAAATAGGCCTAAATTTGTATACATATTTTTTTTAAGTTTAGATATGAAGTTTTAAAAGGCTTGTCAGGCCTCAAACCTTTTTAAAGACTTACTTTATATATATATATATATATATATATATATATATATATATATATACCTCTAAAATGGCCTCAAATTTTAAGGTTGTGAGTAAATTTTAAGCTTACTAAAGCCTCTATTTATATATATTTTTAGTAAATTTTAAAGTCCATATATTTATAGATATAAAATTCTAAATAGACTTTAAACCTATTTACAACCTACATATAATTAAACATGTTAAAAAAAACTTGACCTAATTAAATTAACATGGCTTTAAATTGACCTTGAACATGACATATATAAAATTTTAACTAAACATATTAAAAGCCAGGCCTATTTCTTCCCTACACCAACCTCATCACTGGTCTACTAACCTTATCACTTGTCTACTATCAATAGTATGGATTAGGGGTGTGCATAGATAGGGCTGAACATGACAGTCTCCCTACCCAGTGCCCTACAAAAAAAAAGTATATGCCTGGTAAAAGCCCCAACCATATCGGCCTGAGCATAGGTAAGCTAAACATAGGCGGGTTAGGCATGCCCAAATCGTGATGCTATGCTCATGTGAAAAAAAATCTGTAATTATGAACTTCTAAAATAATACCATATTCATATGTCTTCAAGAGTTAAATAATATCTATAATCCATTAAGAATAAAATAACAAAAAGATAATAATTAAAGTCTTGAAATCTATTGCATATATATATAAAAAAAAGCCTTAAAGTTTAAGTAGTTTGTAATTATAACTTTATATAAATCTCTCAAATGTTAACAAGGATGAAGTATTTGAAAAAAATAAAGTAAACAATTATAATTTGTAATGTAATCATATGATGATTAGCAAAGTTAAAAAAGAAAAAGAAAAAATCAATATAGTTATAAATTTTAAAAGATACAACTTACCTATTTAACTACTCATGTTTCTAAAATAACTCTTTAGTCACTAGTAGACATCATATTCTCCTGTCTAAGTGTAGCATCTAAAGGAAAAAGTAAAAAAAAAAAAGAATAAGTACTCATGGGCAGAGCAGGGCAACCCCCCTCCCAGTGCCCAGTCCGAACAAAATATGGTCTATATTTTGTAGCCCGATGCCCAGCCCAGCCCTATATTTTTTGGGTTGTACAGGACTTTTTTATCGCAGATTCAGGTGGGCATACCAAACCGCGAGTTTTGTACACACCCCTAGTATAGATCCCATTTGAACCTTCATTCATTGTGAAAAGTTGCTTTACAACCCATCTTTAGTTGGTTTAACTGACGAAGGGATAATACATGCGATTATTTGGAGCGCATTCGATCCCTAAGTAGTACCACTTTATTGTGATTCCAGTCGCGACGCTTAGGGAGATATCTTAACTCCTGAATGCCTAGATTTACACCTGAGGATAATAGACGTCTTACCCTACCTGATATTAATATTGCTTAGAAAGAAAAGAAATTTCGTCTTGCCCTGAAATTGTGTTAGCCTAATATTTTTTTAAAAATTTTTGTAAAAAAAAAGTTGTTTTACATAGTACACTGGTCTACTATATATATATTTTAACCTCTTTTTAAAATTATAATAGGAACCCACTTATAAATTTAAGTAAACAAATCAATAAATTAATACTCTTTCTTCCTGTTCTTTAAAATAAAAACTAATTAATCTTTTTAAATATATTAAAAAAATTAAATAAATTAATCAACTGTAATTAATATAAAAATTAGTTAATTAATTTTAATAAAATAAAAAATATATAATATGAATTAGTTTTAAAAGATTGAATTTAATTATAATTAATTAATTTAATTAATTTTTATAATATATTTAAAAAAATTAACTAATTCTTATAAACATGTATTATTTATTTAAGAGTAAAAAAAAAATGTATAAGCCTCTCAAGTGGCTTATTTTGTTACAAAGATGGCTCAAGCCCACTTCAAATCTTTCACCCTAAACCAACCTCCTAGGGATGAAAATAGATATGTTCAGGCTAAATTTTAGCTAAATAGCCTGAGCCAATATATATATATATATTTTAAATTTAGGCCTACCTTTGAAATATTTGTCAAGCCTAAAATCTTTTTAAAAACCTACTTACATATGTATGTATGTTTCTAAAAAAGCTTTAGATTTTAAGGCCATTAGTAGGCTTTAACCTACTAAAGCCTTTATATAGACTTTTAGTATACTCTAAAGCCTACACACTTGCAAATAAAAGTCGCTTAATAGACTTTAAATCTATTTACAACTCACATATAATTAAATAGGTGTGAGTTACAAACCTATAGGTTAAGCCTTGAGAAAAAAAGCCTAAACTATTTAAACTAGCAAGAATTTAAATTGGCTTAGAACTTGGCCTATTTGCTAAATAGGTCAAGCCTAGCTCTAACAAGACATTAAAAATCTGACCTATTTCTACCTCTACACCAACCTTATCATTTATCTACTGTCAATAGTATGGATACCCAACTGAACCTTCATTCATTGCGAAAAGTTGCTTTACATAGTACACGGGTCTACTATATATAACACAAAACTCAAATACATGTGAGAGCCCAAGATAACCAATAACTACTCACTCACTCACTAACACTCCCCCTCAAGTTTGTAACAAAAAAAAAAAAAAAACCCTCATGTTAGGCCTGTATAAATGAAATGGGACTTCCTTGGTAACACAAAAAACCTGGCTCAAAACCTGCACAACATAGCATATATAAGGTCTGGTCATAGTCAAATAAGATAATCTTCCTATTAGATTTCTATAGACTTCTGGATTCTTTAATGGCTCATCAATTATCTTAGCCTTTTGTTTCTTTCCCTGTTCAGTTTGCTCTACTTCAGGTCTTGGCTTATCTACCAATTTCAGATTTTGTTCCATGGGAGTAGCTACAGGCATGGCTGCACTAAGTCCAGCGTCATGTATTAAATCAAGAGCATATTTTCTTTGATTCAGGACTATCCCTTTACTAGAACGTGCAATTTCCAACCCTAAGAAATATTTTGCAGGCCCTAATTCTTTAATTTTAAATTGACAATGTAAATATTTCTTAGTCTCCTCTATTCCCTGTTCACTACTTCCTATGATGATTCAATCATCCACATAAACTAATATAACAATCATATGTTGTTGCTGCATTTTAATGAACAAGGAATAATCATGATAACTTTGTTTAAAACCTCCTTTTATCAAGGCATGGCTGAGCTTTGCAATCCGTTGTTTGGATGCTTGCTTCAATCCGTAGAGGGACTTGCGTAATCCGCACACTTTGCCTTTACTGGCCTTGTTGAACCCTTGAGGAATTTGCATGTATACTTGCTCACCTAGGTCTCCTAGCAGAAACGTCCATTTGGTAAAGCTTCCAGTTGTTAACTGCAGCGAGTATAAGCACCACTGGAACCGTTACCATCTTTACCACCAGGGAAAAAGTCTCATAGTAGTCCACTCCCTCTTTCTGAGTGTAGCCTTTTGCTACTAATCATACTTTGAGCTTTGCAATGTTGCCAATGGAGTCATATTTGACTTTGAACACCCATTTGCAACCGCCGATGGCCACTATTCTTGCTGGAAAATCCACAATCTCCCATGTTTGATTGGAATCAAGAGCTCTAATTTCCTCCTTCATAGCTTCTAACCATCTGCTGTCTTTGATAGCTTCTTCAAAGGTCCTATGTTCAAGAATAGAGTCAGTGCAATTCAAGAAACACTTATAGGACTTTGATATATGTGAATATGTAAGATAATCTTGAATGGAGTAAAGAATAACTCCCTGTTTTATCATTTCTGCACTCTGTACAGATTCATTTTCACTCTGCTCTCTGCTGTTTGATAAAATATGCAGCGGCTTTAATGCTTTCACCCCAAAACTTAATAGGTACCCCTCCTTGAAACATTAAACATCTAGATACTTCTAAGATATGCCTATGCTTCCTCTCTACAAACACATTTTGTGGGGTGTACGGACAGGAGGTCTGGTGTATTATTCCCTTGTCATTAAAAATAGTAATAGTTTTAACCTCCGAGTTAATAAACTCAACACCATTTTCACTTCTCACCCTTTTTATATTTACATCATCCTGATTGGAAACATAAGCTAAGAAGGTCCTAATGTGCATAAAAAATTCAGATTTATGACCCGTAAAAAATACCCATGTTCATCATGAAAAATTATCTATGATAGCCAAGAAATACTTTTGCCCTTGATGTGTGGGGACCTTGCAGGGACCCCATACATCCATGTGTATTAATTCAAAACAGCAAGTAGATTTAATGGAATTACTAAGAAATGGAAGCCGGGTCTGCTTTGACTGAATGCACACATCACAATTATCATTTGGAAAATCCAAAACATCTGCTTTTATTCGATTTAAATGCTTCAAAACAGGTTTGGAGGCATGTCCTAGTCGTTAATGCCATACATCAAAATATACTAAATTCATTGCACAAGCATACTTAACAGAAGTCAAAAAACAACTTCGAAGATTAGACAGAGGTTCCAAATCTATGGTTCTTTGTAACAGATAAAGGCCATGGCATAATCTACCAGTCGCCTTGATCGTCCCACACAAGATGTCCTGCAGAACACAAATGTCAGGGAAAAACAATGCCACCCAATTCTCAGATGCAGTCAATTGGGATATGGATACTATATTAAAACGCAGTCCCGGTGCATACATTACATCTTTCAATACTATATGGTTACCGATTTTAGCCTCTCCTATATGTGCAACATTTAGTATTTCACCATTAGGTACCTTAATCCTTTTAAAGGGACCTTGATAAGGTCTATGTGATATTAAGTATTTTAGGCTACTAACTACATGACTTGAAGCTCGAGTCAAGTAACCACACAGGATCAAAAGTGAACCGAACAAACCTGAGGCCTCTGCCTTGAGTCCCTGTCCTACCTCGTCCTCTAACTCCTCTGCCAACTCTAGTGGCCATTCCCATATTCTCAGGGGAAGCTCCTGGTGGAGCAATACTGAAGAATCTCTGTCCTGAAAGAGATCAGAGTAAGCCTGGTTCACGGTTGGCAGAGGGGACATGAGGAGTATGTGACTCCTAGCCTGATGATAAGTTTCGTTTAGCCCCATTAAGAACTGAAACACGCGTTGTTCTTGAACAATCTTTGCATATTCTTGAGACGTGAGAAATTGACAGGAAGGGAGAATAACTAGACTATCATATTCATCCCAGAGATCTTTAAGTTCGGAATAGTAGCTGGATACCGAGAGGCTTCCCTGAGCAGTGGTGTTTATCGCATGGTGAAGGGTGAAAATCGGGGTACCGTCACATTTATCAACTCGTTCTTTCAAGTCTTTCCATACAAACTGTGCATTCTCATAGAACGCGAGACCACCAACAATCGCCTTGTCGAATGAGTTGATTATCCACAAGAGCACGACTGCATTGCAACGAACCCAAGTGTATCGCAGATTTGGATCGACTGAGTTGCGCGTGCAGGTGCCTCCACAAATCCGAGTTTCTTCTTCCCTATAACAACCAATCGCATGCCTCGAATCCACGTTGGGTAATTATCGGAGCCGGGGAGCGCAGCGGAGACCAAGGTGGTGACTTGGGTATCGGAAGGATGCAGATAAAGAGGGTGATGAAACCCAATAGCACCGTCGGACGTCGAAGAGTCGCCAGCCATGGAGGTACGAAGGAGAAGGACGCGTCGGAGAAGGCGAACTGGGTGGTGATCGGAAAAGAGGACGGTGGTCGTCGCAAAAAAAAAAATCTCTGAAAGACGTGTTCTTGGAAAGTCGACGATCGTAGAACGCAAGAAAGAAGGGGTGAGAGTCGGGTGGAATTCTTTTGTTAGTGTCCGATAGTTTGACCCGTTATTGAAGGGGAAACGAAAAAAATGGAGGCCCAAAAAAAAGATTTGTGGGTTTTAGTACCAAGTCAATATTATAGATACTAATAGATATTGTTTAAACGAGATCTCAAATTTAAATCTTAACGTATATAAAAAAATTTTGTTAGGAGACTTATCCACCATAGCCAGGTGTGCGACGATGATCAGATCTAGATGTAATCGAGGCAAAATTCTAGTGAACCGGTGGGCAATTAAAAAAACTATAGATATCCACCAACGGGGTTAGCTCAATAAATAAGGAGTTCGGTATAGCTTAAACGATATCTAGAGTTTGAGCTTTGGTGTATGCAGAAAATTATTATTAGGAGACTCATTTACTATAACAAGGCGCGTAATATAAGTTAAATCTAAATATAATCGGGGTAAAATTTTAATAAATTAAGTAGATAACTATAAAAAAAAATACTATGGATACCCAACTGAACCTTCATTCATTGTGAAAAATTACTTTACATAGGACAAGGGTCTACTATATATAGGCCCAGACACATACACTTCAATACAACGTGAGAGCCCAAGATAACCAAGACTTGAATACATCTACCTCGGATTTTTTTTTTTTTTGGGTACTTCCTCGGATACCAAAGCAAATCTACCTTTGATACCTTCCAGATTTCCTTCTGCTAACCCTATCCCTTTCAAAGTCCATTATAACACGTGGCTCCACATTCTCTCAAATGTTTCTTGACATATCATGTCTCTATGTATCTTTTCTATATACTTTTTCTTCTCCTTTTTGACTTTTATGTTTTCTTTTTTTTTTTTTAAAAGCATGATTCAAGGGGAAGGCCCATTATTTTATAACAAGAATGCATCTGGAATATTGATATTAAGGGGAAACCAGATCTGGCACCTCGCAGAGGCAAACCATTATATTTCAGAAGTTAGTACGAACCCTAATTATTATGGAAGAAGACGACTTCGAAAGCGCTCAAGAAGACTTCGAAAGCGATATAGAAGAAAACTTGGAGAGTGATGAAGAATTGAAACGACGAGGTAGAGTACAAGGATGTTCACCCCCGCAAAGGTCAGCTCAATACTTTTATTTCAATTAACTTTAACAACAATATACTTTTAATACTTTATTTTTTTTAAAATTTATTTAATACTTGATTTCTAAAAATACGATAAAAATTTCTTATCTAATATCGGTAATTTTCTTTACGAAAATTAATTATATGAAATTAAATTTGTTTAACTATAATATTTTTAATTGTTTTAACATGCTAGCAAAATGAAAATAAAATTGTTTTTTATATTTTGCCACTCTTATATTTTTCAATTAAAAAACTTAATTCTGTTCAAAAACACCATAGAATATAGATCCCCCCGTTTGGCTTTTCTTTAGTTTTTTTTCTTCCAAAGTAATAAAACGGCCGTTCCAAAGAAAAACAAGAGACACGTTATTTTTAGGGATTTTGCCTGTACGATTGTCAGGTGGTTAAAACTATTACGTACAAATTAAAGATACTTATTTTTTAAGATTACGAAAAAAAGTCGGTCCGTTTTATAAATTATCTTTCCTGTTTGCACGAAAAATTAATAAAAAATAATAAATGCACATTTTCTTTTTGGGTTTTTTACTCTTTCTTACGTTAAAAATATTTTAATTTTAATCCAATTCCATGTGAATCCTTTTATTCCAATCCAATTTATGGGATATGATTTAAATATTTTATATGTTTATTATTTCTTAAAAAAGGTTGAGATGGTGATTCCTTTTTTTTATGAAAACTATATATAATATAATAATATTTTTGGTTAAAAATATAATAATTTTACATGAGATGGGAAAGGATTAAATAATGAATTTTTATCTTAAATTATAATAAAATAAATTTATACAAAAATTATCATAACTATCAAATACTCATCTGACCTTAATTTAATCTAAGAACTAATTTAGAAGTTAATTTTAGTATAAAATATAAGACCTATTTTTATATTTATTATTTTTCTTTTAAATTAATTATATTAATACTTCATCAACAATAATCAAATAAGATAAGGAGAAATGTAGTTAAAAAAATAATTAGGGCGTTTTGAAAAAAAATATATTTTATTAATTAATTTAACTAACTTTTTTAATCTAATTAAATTAGTTAAATAAATCATATATTAAAGATTGGAGGATATATATTACTACATCTGATCTTTAATATAAAATCTACTTAACTAATTTAAGTAGATTAAAAAATTAGTTAAATTAGTTATTTATAATAATTATGTGCTAGTTTTCTAAAAATATCTCATTTAATAATATGCATTTAAATTATCTTTGATAGAAATCCCTTTAATATGTGTAATTATATAAAAATACTTTGGGTTAGAAATTATAATTTTAAAAAATAAAATAGATTGAGATTTTATATTTAGGATAAAAATAAATTTTCTATCTAGTTTTATATTTAATATTAAAGTATTGAATTAGTGATAAATAATGATGACTCTTACATTAATAATCATTATTAAAAGTCCAATTTAGACTTTTTTTTTTCCGTTTTCATCATTCAAACCCATTTGTTCTTTTTTTTTTGTTTACTTACATATCTGAATATATATATATATATATATATATATATATATGGTAAAATAGTTTTACTAAGAATAAATCTTCTACGGGAAGAAATATATTTTTTTCATTTTTTTAATTTAATTTCTTAATATAAAAATTAGTTAATTTCTTTTTGAATAGATTAATAAATCTAAATAAATAAATAAATTATAACTAATATAACGTTAGTTGATTAATTTAGGTAAATTAAGAATTATATAATTATATATTATGAATTTTTTTAAGGGGTTGAATTTAGTTATAATGAACAGATTTATATTTTTTAATTTATTTAAAAAAATTAATTAGCTCTTATATTAATAATTAGAAGATAATACTCTATTTGGTTTGAAATCTAAGTTTTAAATAACTAAATTACACAATTCAGAAACATTGAAGATAATAAATATGTAAAAAATATATCTTATTTTTTTAAAATATCCTCATTCATGGAGAGAGTGAGTGAGAGAGAAAGTGAATGAAAAAAAAATATACGAGAGATATATGATTAATTAATGATAGATATGTGAAAAAAATATATTAAATAATTAGATAAATCTAAATTGAAGCTTATAACAAAAAAGACCATATCCCATCATAAATTTAAAATTTATATTTCAAACTGGAGGAAGTATCTACCAACTTGGAACTTTCAAACCATGGTTAAATCATAAAAAATATACTTGTTCAAATCATAAACATCCTCAAAGGTTGTCATTCATACAAAAACACGTTTATTCATAAGTATCTCCAATGTTCCTTCTAGATGTCGAAAGAGTGCCAGCGTTACATATCCAACAGAGTGCAACACTAAAAAAGCATTGAAGTAAGAAGGAATTGCTACCAACCTTTTTCTGTTAATTTCACTAGATAGTGCAAAATAATATATTCGGTATCTATTAAAAATGCATTTTCAGTAGAAATAGCAGTAATATCTTTTTCAAAGATCCATCGTCTCAATGATACTGTTTTGTAGTTTGATGTTTTGAAGCTTTTCAATATCTTTTTCAGAGATCGATCGTCTCGTCAACATATCCCATACAAACCTGAAAAGTTAAAGAGTGCTATGAAAGAAGACGACCTCAAAAGCACTCAAGAAGAAAACATGGAGAGCAATTCCAGCACTTCATCTATTGATGAAGCATTGAAACGACGACGTAGTATACAAGGATTTTCAGGATACAATGAAGCTCTGCCAGCACCGGAAAGGTCAGCTATCTCACCGCTTAAATGTAGGCTTTGTTTGGTACATGAATGGGTGAGGAAAGGGAAAAAATATTTCATTTTGTTTAGACCATAATTTAGCTTTTTGAGAAGTTTATATAAAAAATATATATATAATTTTAAAGGATATATAATTAATGGTTGGAGTTTTTAAAAATTTAAGTGAATTCGTTATTAAATTTTAAAGATTAAAGAGATTATTTATATATTGTTCAAAGTATTAGAAAGAATTATGCAATTTAACTTCAAGGAGACTTATAATCTTGAAATTCCATCAAAATTTCGTTTGAGTTTTTTTTTTTAGTAAAAACTGGGGCAAAACGCCCAAAGATACTTTATTCATTAACAATATTTGAAACAACCTTATATAAAAAAAATATTTGAAATAACTTGTGAAAGATTCGTATTTATAAAGACGTGAGTTCAACTTTTACTGTAGTTATTACGATTTTTTTAATAGATAATTTTATAAATTTTTTATAAATATATTATGACTCTCGGTACCTTAGCCCACCTATTTTTTTTTATAAAAAAAATATTTCAAACAACGTTAGGAGGAAAAGGGGGGAAAAAGCCACGATTCAATTCTTTTAGCTTGCTTTTGTCTTTTCACCATGTTTGGAATAGCCTAAAAAAATAAGGGCTTTTGTCCAAATCGCACCATCAAGCACAACCCACCTTTTTATGCTTATGCAATGAGATAGGGGGAATGAAAGGGATGGGGGAAGTAAAAAAAGATGAAGAAACTATTTTTATAATGTTTAAATTATGAAAGAGTAGTTTTTTTTAATAGATGTATTACTAGAGATAATTTTTTTTGAACCAAATGTGAGATATATATCCCTTTAATTTCAAATAATAGAATATAATTTTTTATCTAACATCTTCAATTTTAAAAATTTTAAAAAAGTACTACTTGAATTTCAAAATTTTAAATTAAAAATTATTATAAAAATATATTATTATTTTTTTACAAGAATAATCAATAGTTTATAAAATATAGTAAATAAACTGATTTAAAATTTTAAAATTTAAATAATATTTTTTTTAATTTCCCATTTTCTTAACAAAAAAATAATTATATGAAATTAAATTTATTTTACTATAATATTTTTTTATATCTTTAACATACTACCAAAAAGTAAATAATCATTTTTTTTATACTTTCCCACTCTTAAACTTTCAATTAAAAAACTCAATTATGGTTTTGTCTAAAACACCACGGTACTTATTCCCCAAATTTAGCCTTTTTCTACTAACCAATAAAATCGGCCGTTCCTGGTCAAAAAATAAAATCGGCCTTTCAAAAAAGAAAGAAAGAGAAACGTTATTTTAGTGACTTTGTCGGTATAATTAATTGACTATGAAGTAGTTAAAATTATTACACACAAATTATTTTAATACCATATAAATAATTTTTTACATAATATTTATTTAAAAAGAAAGAAATTTATGATTTTAAAAAAAATTGACATAAATTTTAGTTTAATTTTTTTTTAAAATAAATAATTATATTTATCTAAAAAAATTTTTAGATCCAACTATATTTTAAAACTAATATTTTAAATAAGCTATTGAGACTAATTTTTAGAATAGTAAAAAGTGTATGGATTACTTAATTATTATTTTACCCTTACTTTTTCTTATACACTCTCTTCTCTCTCCTCTCTCTTTTTCACCCTCTCTCCTCTCTCCTCTCCTTTCTCTCTTCTCCACCCTTTCTCCTCTCTACCCTCTTATATTTTTAATAAAATCATATTATTTCTAGTAATTTTTTAATTATAAAAGTCTTTCCAGTAATAGTTATTTAAATACTCATTTATTTAGAACTATCATTTTTTTCTATAAACTCTTTTTTAAAAGTTATTTTCTAAAAACTATTCAAAAGTCTTTTTTTTTCATAAATCCTTTTTTAAACTCGTTTTCAAACATACTCATAAATTGAAAATAGGAGTTGAATATTTTTACTGTATTTTGAAAAATAATGAGTACAAAATTAATAAGTTTAATGGATTAAATTGAAGCTTATTTTAAAATTAAATATACTCCTTTTTTAAGATCATCAAAGAAAGGTATACTTTTGTCAGTTTTATGTATAATTATAACGTATTTTTGCAATTCATCGTATGTGAGTTCAATTAATAAAAATATAAGATATATAATTATTTAGAGTGTGTTCGATCATTACAGAATACTATTTTATTATAGTTTCAGTCTCGACGTTTGGGGAGGCATCTTAGCTCTTAGATGCTTAAGTTTACGCCTTAGAGTAATAGACAGTTTCCCTACTCGATATTAGTATCATCTAGGAGAAAAAGAGATTTTATCCTACTCTTAAATTGTGAGTGAGTTTAACTTTTTTCTAAAAATTATTAGAACAAAAAAAAACGTATCGATATAGTTTGCTAAAAAAATCATAAAAAACAAATAAATATGCACTTTATTGTTCTTTTCACTCTTTCTTACATAAAAAATACTTGAATTCCATTAATGAATCCAGATTAATGTGAATACTTTTATCCCAATTCAATTTAAGAGATATGATTTAAATATTTCTGAGAAAATATTTTCATTCTGTTTAGTAGATATATAGTAAAATAGTTTTAAGCTTTAGTTTATTTTTTATTATATTAAAATATCATACATAAGCTTTAGTTAATACATAAGCTTTAGTTTATTTTTTATTATTATTAAAATATTCTCTTTACACCTAAATGATATAATTTTTAGCTAAATGACCTTCCTTTATTTCTAACAACTCACAAAAGAATAAATCTCATAATAATAATAAAAATTTTACCACACAAAAAGCAAGATCTTGTTAGATTCTTTTAAATTTTGAATTTAATTTTTAGAGGAGATACCTATACTAGGGGAAGTAGTATAAACCCCAAAATTAAAGAAAAAAGACAGTAATAAATCTTAAGAATACAATTTTAGATTGTTGAAGATACCTATATTAGGAGTTAGTCTATGTGAAATAATATTTTATATTAATATGATAGTTTCTTAATCTATATACAAAACCTTAAACGACAAAAGAATTGTTGAAATGTATTATGAATGATAAAACTCACAGCTTCTCCATCTCTAGGCCTAGTGATCCATATTGGTGGTCGCTACCTGCTACAATTCTATCTAGATTGCGGCCGCGGCAACCGTTATTGCCACCGTCACCGCCAAGGCCACGGGCACCGTCACCACCACCGTCAAGGTAGGTTCTTTTGATGTGACATTTTAAATTTAACTTTTTTATGTTCATACATGCAGTTATGTATTCGAAAAAACAAAACTGATGTTATTATTTATGAAACCCAGTTTTCCTTCTTACATTATTTGTTTTCTTTTTTAAAATACACTATATACAGTCATTTCGATAAGTGAATAAGGTCTGGATTAATGATTTCCTTTCATCCTTGTTCAAAACTATAAAAAAAAAAAATAGTGAATTAGTAACAGAATTTTGATATTCCGTTGCTAAACTGATAACAACGGAAATTGTGTCACTAATTTACTGTTTTTTAGTATGCATAATACTTATATTCCAATGGTCTAGTTTAAAGTAACTTTTAAGATTTTCATGTATTTATATATCAATATACAAAATATAATCTATAGGGACTCAAACTTCTATAATTATATATGATTCCTTCGTTAAATTAGATATATATCATATTAAAGTAAAGGAATTAAATGGGGAAAAAGACAAGAAAGATCATGTGAGTTTAAAAATGACAATTTGGACATATAAATATCTAAAATGACAGATTAGACAGGAGGTCCAATATGTCTTTTGCAAATTTAGGTGAGAATATCAAATTACCCCTGGAAGACGAAGACGAAGCTTTGGCATCAATGTGAAGAAGGAACCATTGGCGTATATGGAAGACGAATCTTGCAGGAGACGTCTTTGGCTGAGTTAAAGTTGAAAATGAGAAAGTGTAAATAAATTGTTTTCCATAAAGAAGATGGGATTGACAAGCTTTCGTTTTCTCTCACTCATTTCTAGCAATGGGCTCATAGGACTTTTCTCTATATTAACATCCTAGCTCTTTCCCTATGTCACTATTATTTATTAATTATTCTCATTTCTGCCTCCCTCCTTTATTCAAAATCTTAGTTGTCAATTCTCAGTTTATCAAAGCTCTCTCTCCCTTTTGGGATTTGTTAGTTTCAATCCCTTGTCAATTTTTCCCCACCTCTATTCTATCGAGGTCAGACATTCTTCAACGATAACCACCTATTGGCTAATCGATCATAAGTTTGAAGGCTTATTTGTTAATACAATTGTGACAGTAACTTCATGAGATTTTATTTCGTGTTTCCATCCACAACAATTAAGTGCTATTTATATATTTCGTGATATATGTTTCTTTCTCTCCTCTCGTTCTTGAGTTTTGTCCACATCAATTAATTTTGATTTAAATCTTTCAGTATCATTATCAAGAAAAAGATTTGTCAGTGAATACTTGTCATTCAGATGCGGTTTCAGTGAAGAAATTGATCAATAATGAGCTATGCCAATGACCGACCACCAAACCAAATGCACCGAGCCTTATGGCAAGATTGATGAGTATAGATATGATGCCAACAAATGCTAAATCTGCGTTCCATCAGATAAAATTAAAAGTGAAAATATGGGGAAGAAGTTTTTAGAGAAGAGAGTGAACTCTATAACAAGAAGTAATTACAATTGCTTTTGGATTTGCAACTCCTCTAATGATATTTGCAACTCCTCTAATGAGATTTACAACTTCAACAATGAGATTTGTAACTTTTCTTAAGATATTGACAACTCTCTAACGAAGTAATTGCAATTGCTTTCAAGTTTTGTAACTCCTATAATAGAATTAACAATTTTCCCTAAGACATTTACAACTCTGAAATTGCAAGATATAACTTTCGGGTTTGCAACTTCTGCAATAGGATTTACAACTTCTCTAATGGGATTTGTAACTTTTCCTAAGACATTTACAACTGAAATTGCATTACAATTGCTTTCGGGTTTGCAATTTCTGTAATGGAATTTACAATTTTTTCTAAGACATTTACAACTCTAATAAAGTAATTACAATTATTTTCGGGTTTATAACTTCTCTAATGGTATTTGCAACTCCTCTAATAGGATTTTCAACTTCAACAATGGGATTTACAATTTTTCCTAAGACATTTACAACTCTCAAATTGCAAGATATAGCTTTCGGGTTTGTAACTCTCGCAATGGGATTTACAACTTTCCTTGAGACATTTACAACTAAAATTGCATTACATTTGCTTTTGGGTTTGTAACTCCTCTAATGGTATTTGCAACTCCTCTAATAGGATTTGCAACTTTAACAATAAGATTTACAACTTTTTCTAAGATATTTACAATTTTAACGAAATAATTACAATTACTTTCGGGTTTGCAACTCCTCTAATGGGATTTGTAACTTCAACAATAAGATTTACAACTTTCCCTAAGATATTGACAAATGAAATTGCAACTCATAAATAGTTATACCTTACTGCACAATTTCATTCAATGATATTGACCACTTTACTTATGGTATTTGCAACTGACTGCTCTTTTTGTAAATTGTTGTCATGGGTTAGGATGATTTTTTGTAAATGGCATAAGTAAATAGCTTAGAGAAAGTTGCAAATCCTATTGTTCAAGTTACAAATGTCATTGCAAGAGTTACAAATCCTATTGCATAGTTGCAAACCCGAAAACAATATCTTACAATTTCACTTATGAATGTCTTAAGGAAAGTTACAAATGACATTGCAGAAGTTGCAAATCTTATTGTAAGAGTTGCAAATACTATTGCAGGAGTTACAAACCCGAAAGCAATATCTTGTAATTTCACTTGTAAATATCCTAGGGAAAGTTATAAATCCCATTGTTGAAGTTATAAATTCAATAAGAGGAGTTACAAATACCATTAGAGGAGTTGTAAACCTGAAAGTAATTACAATTACTTGTTACAAAGTTATAAATGTATTAGGGAAAGTTTACAATCATATTGTTAAAGTTACAAATACTATTAGAGAAATTGCAAATACTATTGTAAGAGTTGCAAACTCGAAAGCAATATTTTGTAATTTCAGAGTTGTAAATGTCTAAGGAAAAATTTGTACATAGTCATTACAAAATGTGGTCATAGTCATAGTCATTATAAAGTTTAACATTACAAAAGTTGAACACTGAAAAGTGATTACCTAAGCTTGAATATCAGTTAGTCAATAGTTGAACATTACAAAAATTGAATATTACAAAAGTTAAACATTACAAAAAATTGAAATATCATTTGGTCAATGTGGCGGTCTCACTTGATGGAAGTAGGTTTAACTCAAATTCTCGCCTTGAGTTGAGCTCGTGAATTACTAGCCACCACATTAGGTTTCATTTAAACTCTGCAAAGCCAAAAAGATAACAAAGACCACATATAATTGATGAGTGTAGAATAACAACTCAAAATTCCACTTCTTCACTAGAGAAAAAGAGGTCACCCACATCAGCAAACCAGCTACAAGGCTGATAACTCCTAGAAGATTAGCAACCCCAATATCTTTCCACTAAATCAACTGCAAAAGGGGGCCCAATATTGTAAGGGGAAGTATATAGTTTTCTTGATGAAGCCAACATATTTGATAAGAACCTAGATTTTACTGGTAAAATATTCATATCAGTAGAAACAGGTATGTCAAAACAAAGCTACCTTTTGAGCAACCTGACTTTATGGCGACCAAATAAAGCTTCAAAAGTATACCATATTTGTACCAACCATGTTTACATTCCATAAACAATACTTGTAGACTTACAAACAAACCTTTTTATTTTAAGTGCAAACAGTACCAAGTTGAAGCCAAGCAATATAATCCAATATATTGAATTAAGTCGAAGCCCCAGAATTTTCAACATTAGTATGCTGAAAAATCAAAGAGAGTCAAATAATTATTTTCTTAATGATAGAAAAATATTTAAAAACTGGGGAGTATTTAAAGGGATTTGTAACTCCTGCAATGAAATTTGTAACTCGTCTAATGGGATTTGTAACTTCCCCTCATACATTTGTAACTTTAAAATTGCAACTCATAAATAGTCATAATGCACAATTTCATTCAATGACATAAGTCATTTATGGCATTTACAAAAAATTATCCTGCTCATGAAAACAATTATATTATATATAATCAAATGACAAGCGAACATTAAGATTCCACTTGGCCTAATGTTTTCTTGTCATTAACACTAGACACTATATTACATGTACTATATATTTGCTTCATATACCTTAAACATTATATGCAAAAAGGGTTAGTTGTATACCATAACCCTTGTCAAAAAATATTATGAAGGTGTTAGATTATACACATAAATGACCTCCAAAAAATATCCCTCATGTACTGATAGCCAAATTCACATTGGATTTGGATTTGATATATTCTTCTAGTGTGTTCAGCTTGGTGGCATGTTCTTCTAGTATGCCCACCTACATGGAAAACACAACAAATTTCCTTTGAAGATGTTGACCCAATATTAGATATCATTTTGCCCATTAACCTATAACAAACAAAGCATTCATCAAAATCTTACACCACTAACAATCATCATTCAACACTTTACAAGATGCCCACAATACGGGCTTCATCATGTAAAATACTAAATGTCTTGAGGTAATGAAGGCTATAAGTTTTTTCATAGAGTAGTAAATGTCTTAGCTCAAGTTTTTAAACTATTATTGAAGTTACAAATGCCATTAGAGGAGTTGTAAATCTGAAAGCAATAACAATTACTTCTTGTTACAAAGAATTCTAAATGTCTTAGGGAAAGTAATCAAAACCATTGGTGAAGTTACAAATCCCATTGCAGGAGTTGCAAACCCGAAAGTAATTTGCAATTTCAGACTTGTAAATATCTTACGGAAAGTTGATAAAACTATTACTGAAGTTGTAAATCCCATTAGAAGAGTAGTAAATGACCTAATTAATTGCACCTAACTTTTTTCACGGAGTATTAAATGTCTTGGCTAAAGTTGCAAAAATTATTCATCAAGCTGTAAATACCATTGGAAGAGTAGTAAATCCCTCCTGTAATTAGTTCAATGACTTGCAGGTAAGTCTTATTATAAACATTCAGTCATGCGAAAAGCAAGGGTCTGTTCTTTCATAAATGATTACTATTTCTCACTCAATCTGAATGGGCTGAAAAGGAATGCCCTAATGTGAAAAGCAATGGACTGCAGGCCACAAAAAGCAATGGATGAAAAACAATGAATTCACGATTTTCCTACTGCTTTCTTAAACTAGTCGAAGCTACAGTAAAAGTTACAGTATTTCTCCCAAGGTAACCATTAGAATGAACAAAACAATGGTGATTATCGGAGGAGTAAAAGAAGATTTGTATCAAAAATTTACTTACACTTTATTCTTTCTAACTTCAGCTCAGCCAAAGATGTCTCCCGCTAGCTTCATCTCCCATGTGCGCCAACAGTTCCTTCTTCAGATTGATGCCTTAGTTATATGTTTCATTTATTTCAGGGGTAATTTGGTATTCTCACTCAAATTTACAAAAGATAGATTGGGCTTTCTACCCAATTTATCTTTTTAAATATTCATATGCCTAAATTGTCCTTTTTAAATTCACATGGTCTTTATTTTTTTCCCAATTAAATATCATATTTTTGTATTGAGACATAGTGACAAGAGAATATAATAAACTTAATTAGCTTTTTTGTTAAAGAAGCTTTGGAAGTTCAGTTGGATTTTTAAACAAAAAAACATTAAAGTTGGGTTCCCACTAAACTTTTAAGATTTTAACTCGTATGCGCCATTGTTTTACCATATATATACCTTTCTGGAATTCTAACTACAAAATAATATATGTTAGAAATTCTACAGCTATTATTTACCTATTTATTTAGGGCATTTTGATCAAGTGGCATTTGTTTTGTAAAATGGAGAAACAGAATAATCTTAATTGACATTCTAAAATTTTGGGACCCAAGTGTCATTTTCCTAGTTTATTTGTCAAGGAAATAGACGTTTCCATCACCAAGTACCCATTATACAGATATTTTTGTTTCAACAAAATTCGATATACTGAGGACTCATATTGGAGTTTTATTGTTCATTGTAGGAATGAAGGTTATAATTTGGAGTACTTTTTTCCCACAAGGTAATGTCTCATGCAATGATTTTTCGGATTTCCTGAAGAAGCCTTAAAAGGTCGTCAATTAAAAATAATTTTTAAATACAAAATTGATGTACTCCTCCAATCATAAATATAAAATTTATTTTATAATACAAATTATACTATAAAATATGTCTTATATTTAGGACCGGAGGAGTAATAAATTTTGAATTATTTTCATATATAATAAAAATTACATATAAAAAATATTTATTATAGACATAATAAAAATAATGTATATACATTAATTAGAGTCAAAGTTCTCTTACTTATAGAGAGAAACATAGAGATGAGAGGAGTATATATACAAGGGAGAGGAGTCTCATTATTAATAACTCATAATGACATAATAATATCCGATTACATAGATTGCACTAAATGACATAATAATATCCCATCCTATACTAATGACATAGATTACACTATCTACATTAACGAGAGAATATCCGAATAGTCTCTTTATACTCCTCTTAAAAGTTGGAGTATAGATATTAATCATGTCTAACATGTTATAAAGATAGTCAACCCGATTCCCATTAAGAGCTTTGTAAATAGATCACCTAAGCCATCTCCAGTTCTCATGTGCCCTATAGAAATAAAGTTATCCTTAATCTTATCCCGAACAAAGTGGTAATCAATCTTATGTGATTTGTGCATTCATGAAACACATAGTTGGAAGCTATAAATATGTAGAGAAACTTGACTATCACACCATATATAACTCTGTTGGTAATGAGGTTTTAAAGTTAACCTCCTTCAATAACTAATATATCTACGCTATCTTGTATACATATTGTGCCATGACTTTTTCCTCTAATTCTATGGTAGATTGCGATACCACATTTGGCTTTTTGCTCCTCCAAGACACCAAAATTTCACCCACAAGGACAAAATATCTTGTAGTGGATCATCTAGTAGCTTTGGATTCACTATAATCTACATTAGAAAAACACTCAATATCTATGTAACCTAAAGAATAGTACAACCTGGATTTCCCTTTAGATAATATAAGACATGCTCTAAACCTTCCCACTAATTAACTGTTCGTGATGCCATGAATTGACTGAACATACTAACTAGGTAGGTGATTAAGATGAGTCATCTTGAGATAGTTTACTTTCTCATTCAATCTCTGGTACCTCTTTATATTTTCAAATAATTTGCTTTTATCATCATCAAGTAGTGGATATGAACCATAGGGAAATTACATGGTAAATTTCTAGCTTCCATTTTCCTTTTGCAAAAACAAGAACATTTTTCTGAGTCAAGAAAAAGCCTTTCTTACCCCTTAAAACCTCAAATTTTAGGAGTACTTCATTAGACCCAAGTTTGGAAATGAGAGTGAAGGAAGGATTTGAGTGCTTAATTCCCTGAGGTATTACTACCTCTAATCATAATGTCATCACATACACGACTAGGAAAATCATGCATGAATCTATTTTCTAATAGAACACAGAATGGTCAACTTGCTTTGACTCATGCTGAAGTTTTGAACCACAGTATTGAACTTGTCAAACCAAGAACAAAGCCTGGCGCTTGCTCCATGAAGATTTCTTCATGAAGATCACTATGTAAGAAGGCTTTCATGATATTCAACTAGTTAAGATCCCAACCACAAGTAGCTACTATAGAGATGAAGAGGCAAACAGAGGAAAGCTTTACCATGGGCGAGAAAGTTTCCAAGTAATCAACTCCATAGGTTTGAACATAACCTTTACCAACGAGGCAAGCCTTGAGAAGAGCAAGTACTATCAACCTTCATTTTAATTGTCGACATCCACTTACATCTAATGGCCTTCTTCCGCACAAGTAAATCTACTAAGCTCTAAGTGCTAGCACTATTAAGGGTATGCCATCTCCTCTTCCATGGCATCATGCCAACACCAGTGAGCCAATGCTTCGTGTAGAGTTTTGGGTTTGGAGATAGTATCTAAGGAAGCAACAAAGAAATTGGAAGTAGGAGACAAATAGTTAATAACAAATGAAGAAATAGGATAGGCATAAGTGTATTTATGTTTTAAGAGGAAAATGGGTAAGGTAAGAGTGGCGTCAGGCTTAGGAAAAGGATTGGGTTCAAACTCAAGAACAAACTCAAGAGGAGACTGAGGGTTAGAGGTGCTTAAAACAGGATCCAATGATAAAGCAGTTAATAAAACGCCTAGATCTGGTTCGATGACATAGTGTCCTTAGGGCGTATAGTGCAAACCTGAGTGATAGGTGGTCGAGCAAGTACTAGATCCGGTGACAGAATACAAGATACACCAAGAGATCATATTCCCCTTATGATGGAGAAGGTGGAGAGGAAGGAGAAAAGTACAGTGTGGACTCGTGGAAAGTAACAACTGCACGCATTAAATACCGATAAGATTGGGAGAAAAACATCATATCCTTTCTAAAGTCTGACGTACCCATGAAAAACACTTTAATGGCTTGGGGACCTACTTAAGAGTGGGAGGAAAACATCATATCCCTAGCTCTGATGCCATATAGAGAGACACAGAGATCCGATTGATGAATTTCATAACGATAGAATAATGTCCTAATGGAATAATATCCAATCCTATACTAATGATACATATTACACTATCTGCATTAAAGAGAGAATATTCTAATAATATTATATTCTAATAATATCTTTACCAAGAGAATATAATACACTTAGCTTATTTGTTGAGGAAGTCTTGGAAGTTCAGTCGGATTGCAACTAAACTTTCAAGATTTTCAACCTGTACATGTATTTTTTACCATATCTCTCAGGAATTCTAACTACAAAATATATGTTAGAAATTCTACAACTATTATTTTGTATAAATTGGGGCCTTTTGATCGAGTGGCATTTTTCTTGTCAAATAGGGAAAAAGACTAATCTTAATTGATGGCATTCTAAAATTGTAGGACCCAAGTGTCATTTTCCCTAGTTTATTTATCAAGGAAATAGACATTTCCATCACCAAGTACCCATTATGCAGAAATTTTTTTCTTTCAACAAAATTCGATATAAAGAGGATTCACATTGGAGTTGTATTTTCGTTGTAGGGATGAAGAGTATAATTGGGAGTACTATTTTCCCACAAGGTAAAGCCTCATGCAATGATTTTTGGATTTCTTGAAGAAGCCTTAAAAGGCTCATCCATTAAAATAATTTTTAAATACAAAATTGATGTAATAAATTTTGAATATTTTCATATATAATAAAAATTATATATAAATATGTTTATTATATATATATAATAAAATATTATGTGTGTGTGTATTAATCAGAGACAAAATTTTACGTAAAAGTAATTCGTTTCAAAAAATTATATTTGACGGAAAGTTTAGCGAGAGGAATTAAAAAAATTAGATTATATTAAATGATTTAATCATAGAGAAAAAAGTTTTATGTTATTCACTCTATCTTTATGTTTGTTATTTTATAATATATATATATTTACAATCGCGATATATTATGATGAGCAAGAAAAAATTAAAATTGATATATTAACTCTATTCTTCATGGCCTAAAAAAGCTATATTTCTATACAATGTTATATGCAAACTATAACTATAATGAAATTCTTTTTACAGGGCGAATGATGTGTTCTTAAGTTTTAGAGGTGAAGACACCCGTGCTACTTTTATATCTCATCTCTATTCCTCTTTAACAAATGCTGGAATTGAAGTTTTCAAAGATGATGAAACACTTCCAAAGGGAGAACGAATTGACTCACTATTGAAACAAATTGAGAACTCAAAAATTTCTATCATTGTTTTCTCAAGAAACTATGCTAATTCTAGATGGTGTTTGTTAGAGCTAGAAAAGATAATGCATTGTCATAGCACCAATGGTCAAGTGGTCCTCCCAGTATTTGTTGGTGTAGATCCTTCTGAAGTACGTCACCAAAGCGGTAGCTTCGGAGAAGCATTTGGAGATCTTATAAAATGGAAGGCATTTGGTGCATCAGAAAACCGTGATCAAGTTTCAAATTGGAAGGCATCACTTCATCAAGCTGCTAGCATTGCTGGATTTACTCTAATAAACTCAAGGTATTAAGTTTTTATTTTCTTGCATGCATTAGTTTGATCATGTCTAGATATGCATGATAGGTTTAACATTCGCATTTTTCAACTTATTAGCTAGATTAGCTCTCGTACATTGCACTTAATTAGTTTAAGGACCGAGTCTCAAGAATAAACATACAGTTCATGACTTGTATATATTGATGATTATACTTTCATGCATATGCCTGTTTTGTTATGAGCTAGGCATCAGAAATTTAGGAAAACTTTAATTTGTTGATTTAAAACCAATATATTGTGTATGCAATACTATTTGTAAAGATGATTTACAACTCTAAACTTTTAGGCTTGTTTGGTATGTGGGAATGAATTTTATGGGAATGAGATTGGAGTTGGGAATAAATTTTAAAAAACATGTTTGGTATGTGATGGGGATGGTTGAATAATTTTTTATACAATATATCTAATTATATTTAATATCCTACATTTCTTAATTGAATAAAAATTCTACACAACCGTAGCCCCAATCATGTGCTCACTATCTAGCACCATTACAGCCACTATGTACCACAAACATAGAGGAGAGGGACATCGACTGGAGATGAGGGGAGGGAGGTGGTGCTCCTTCCCCTCCATTGTCGTCCTGATTCTTCGTCTAATAGATCGCGAGAGAAGGAGAGATCCTGCGAGATGGAGGATATTGGCAGGGTAGGTGGCGGTTGTGAGAGAAGGAGATCAGTGAGAGAGGGAGACAGAGATCAGACATTGACAACAAAGTACCAGATGGGTGAGGGAGGGAGGTAGTGGTTGCGAAGGACCAAACACAAAGGAGATAGATAGTGAAGTGCCAAATCAGAGATAAAGGATATTGGACATAGAGGAGGTCAGATGATGAAGTACGACCCGATCAGAGTTGAAGGTGATTAGGGACAAGGGAGAAGACGACTGGAGATGGAGGTAACTGGAGGCTTGAGGGAGAGCGATGCTTGCTGAGGAGGGAGGACATTTTGGTTTTAAAAGTTTCAATCCCAGGATTAAATTTTCAAAACTAAACTTTAAGATCTCAAGGGTCTTGGAAGCATATGAATGTTATTCACACATTTTATGGGAAGGAGAAATTAAACAAAGATTAGATTATAACAAAACTTTAAGGCACTTTTTTTAATCAGAACCTTCAAGAACACTCTAAAAAATACTTTTAAGATCGTTTAGGCAAGTGTTGTAAATCATTTCTAAGCATTATTGGATGATAGCCAACAAATATATTGCCAATCGTTTCTTTCATAAATCATACAATTAAAAAAGCAATCTTACCTAAGGGGAGAAGGGGAAAGGATGAAAGGTGGGAGGGAGAATGATAGAGAAATAGAGAGTGTGGGGAAGACAAAAGTCTCATGTTTCATAGATTGAAGATAACAATAACGATAACAACAAACCTTATCCCATAACATGAGTTTGGCTACATAGATCATATAATATTATTGTGTTCTATCATCTACAACATACTTTATTATATTATTCAGATATTGTTCAATAATTTTATCGAGTATTCTCTTTCGTCTTCACTTGCCTCTCTTTTCACAAGACTCCAAATTATCTATTGGACTCTTCTCACAAGTGTCTTTAATGTTTTTCTTTGTACTTGTCTAAATCATTTTAAATAATTTTTTATTATTTTCTCTTTAATTGATGTCACGCCTACTTATGTGTTTATTACAAACTTATCTTATATGACTGTACATTAATCTTAACATACTATGTCACCCCATTTTTTTATTCATAACTATAAAATATAATTTGAATATATGTATATATATCAGTATAATTATAATCATATTTTATTAAACATTTACAAAGTTAGAAAAAAACAACTTAATCAAAATAGGATAAAATTGTCCATATAAAAATATTTTCACTCCCCTCTTCTCTTGAACCAAACAAGTTAACATTAAAATATCTCCCATTCCCTCCCTTTTAATCAATTCAAAATATTAAAATTCCTACCCTTCTCTTCCCTCTCCTCTCCTCCATTGAACCAAACAGACTCTTAGGGTCTCAAATCCTTAATCCATCATTAAAGCCTATATAAACCTCAATTGCTTCATTAAAATAATGGCTTAATCAAGCTAAACTATAGGATTAAAACTTAGGATGTCACAGGGGCAACACTTCAATAGGATTTATGATATGATCTTCTTAATATGAGGAAGGAGCTTCGACACCACTTGACTTATTAATTGATTCCTCAATGTATCGTACTCTCTAAGCTGTTGGAAGATCTTCTCTAAGCCTTACAATATCTTGGCACATTCCCAGTTGCTACGTTTAGTTGAGGCCTTATTGCATTCAATGTTAGCCCCACTGTGTTTCTCAATAACCTTGAGACATTTTAAAGAGCCAAATACTCTTCTACAGCTTTGCAACGTTCTTCAACCATCCTATAATCTTCTTCAGTCTGGGATCCAATTGGGAAGAAGTTATAGCTGTCATCTTTATAGTACTCTTCTTCCTCATATTGATAGTAGTCAATATATTTGTATCTGGTGTAGTCATATTGATAATTATTATCTTCATGCAATTGATAGTCATAATTAATCCTATCATGGCCGACCATATTGAGATGGGGTTCCATATTGTTACATGATGAAGATTTACAACGAAGCTGTTCGCTGTTTAGCTTCCGCAAGTATACAGGTCGTAAGTAGTATAAAAAGTTGTTGTTCCCACAAAGATTAAGGCTAAGAAGAGTGTGTTCTTACAATTATATTTTCAATTAGGTTGAGGAATCAAATATTTAAGAAACTAGTGTTTTAACAGGTGAACTAATATAAAATTAAAGAGCTAATTAGCTAGAATTAAGTTAAAATTTTTACTTAGAGATAAAAAAGAGATCTAAGGTCATCAATCCCTTTTTTACTTCATGAACCTTAGTAAGATTTCCTTCCAATCACAAACAATGATAATATGTATTTGTCAAAAAGTTTAAAACACTTAATCTCAAGTCAAAGTCAAATGCTCTTCTCCATTAAAATGCCTAATCTCTTTATCCAATTAATGAAACATAAGGTAAAAAACTAACCATTTTCTTGACAATGTAAGTTTGAAACAATATCTCTATTTGAACTAAATAAAATCATTCATTCTTAAAGGAACTTCAACTAAAACATAATTTTAAATAAGTTCAACATTTAAATTAGTTTTCTCAAGTCTAACTCAAGCGAACAAAACAAGTCAATGGTGATCAAGAATTAAGAAGCATTAAGCATAGATTAAAATCAACATATATAATCATCATTACTCATAAAATGAGGTAAATACAAGATTTAATCTATAAATGGGTTCAAGATAACCCAATAAATAAAAGATTTAGCTACTCATAGTCTCAAAATAAATCAAACTAAGCAAAACAATCTGATTCATTACAAAACAAGTGAGAAAGTGAAAAAAGAAGCAGAAAAACTAAGAATTATAGCTCCAAATATTTTATTTGCTCTAATTCTAAGCCTCCAAGCCTTTAAAACTGTATTCCCAAGCTCAAAACCTATATCTCTTAGTCTCTTCGAGTGTGGAATGATGACTTCCATCGGGTTTCTTCAATAAAAACCTTATTTTTTTTGCATCAGGATATGAAACACACAACTTTAGTTTTTTTAAACGTTCGCCGCTGCAAGACTGCACAGTGGACGGTACAAAGAAGATAGGGTTCTAAAATTGAGCTCTTGCCACGGTGAGGGGGATTTTGGCCCTCACGACAAACACAACGAATGTCCTTTCTTGATGTTTTAGGCTCCAATTTGCTTCCTTTACTTCAAACTCCAATTCTCTGATTTTGCTTTGCTTCAAGGTGTCTTGTGGCTCCTCTTTTGATGTTTTCATACATCTACAAGTTCCTAAATCAATAGAAACTTATGAGACTCAAGCTTAATAAAAATATTCACATTCTAAATAAAGAATTCAATTTTTTTAGTTCACTAAGTAACATGCATATTTCCCTAAATAAGTATCTACAATATGAACAATCATATTCCAAAAATGCTTGAATGAGATGAAAAATATACAAGAATGATAAAAAATTTCATGAGTTATCAACAACATATGGATCAAAGTGCTGAAAATCTATTGAATGAGAAAAATAATAGTCCATATACATCTCTTGGCCGTCGGCCTGTCTTATATATGCAACAACATGTATGTAATGGCTCTTGGGCCTAGCCCATCTGCCTATATAACTATTTTCTACAATCCCCGGGCTATATTATTTACTGTTCCTAACTTAGGCCTAGCCATTTCCAATCCCTAGTGCCTTACAGCTACTCATAACTGCATCGAAAAGTAAGTCCAAGACATATTTTATTTGAGACAAAATAATCCCTTTCTTAGGCCTAGCCATTTCCAATCCAAGAAAATATTTCATTAAACCAAGATCCTTGATTTTAAAATTGCTATGAAGGTACTCTTTCACTTTATTTATCCTTTTATTTGAACTTCTTGTCATCCAAAGATAACTACATAAACAAGTATTAGTACCACCTCATTATCAAAGTGTTTAACAAAAGTGAGTAGTCATGCTTGCATTGTTTAAAACCTCCCTCAAGGAGTGCCTTAGACAATTTTTGGTTCCAATGTCTTGAGGTATGTTTAAGTCCGGATTTATTTAGCTTATATACCATGTTCTTCCCTTGCTATGAAAACCTTGGGTATGGTCATGTAGACCTCTTTATCTAGATCTCCTACAATAATGCATTATGTCCCAGCAATTTATGGCAGCCATCTTAAGTATCATTCTAATGGTTACCATCTTAATTACCAGTGAAAATGTCTCATGGTAGTCTATTCCTTCCTTTTGGGTGTATCCTTTAGCCATTAACCTAACCTTATATTTATCTATTCCCCTGCTTTATTTATACTTAATTTTAAACACCCATTTACAATTCTTCTTCCTTTTGAGAAGAGGCACTATTTCCCAGGTTTTATTAATTTCCAGAGCCTCTATTTCCAGATTCATTGCATTTATTCATTCACTGTGCTTGATCGCTTCCTCATAGGATTTAGGTTCAGTAACAGAATCTATATTGCATAAGAAACACATGAGAAGCAGATATGTTCAAATAGGACATGTAATTTTGAAGAGGATATGAGTATTGGGTTTGTGATCTGTATTTTTCATATTGATCAAATTGCATACGTAGTCCTTGGCCCAGATTGGGGCTTTTCTTTCCCTAGTTGCTCTCGGATTAGGCTGATCAAGATCAGGCAATTCTATGATGTGGTTCTCATCTTCTATCTTGGGTTCCACAATGTCATCATCATTTATTGTATCTGTTTGGTCGTTTAACTCATAGTGAGTACCTTTCAACATTTGGGGATTTGTGTCACTAGGAAAGTCATCAAAGAAAAACATTTGTTCAAGTTCATTTTGACTTCCCCTTGGTTAGTATGCATGCCATCTTTGAAAGGAAACTTATCCTCCACAAAGGTAACATGCTGACTAACCAATATCTTCTCAGTTCGTAAATCAAGTAACACAAATCCCTTTTGATTAGAGGGATATCCGAGAAACACACAGGCAAAGGATCTAGGTTGGAATTTATCGCTTACAGTGACGTCAGTAGCATAAGCCAAAGATCCAAATATTCTCAAGTTACTATAGTCTGGGGGATGACCATAAATCTTCTCATATGATGTTTGGAAATCTAAAATTCTAGAGGGTATCCTATTGACAAGGAAAACGACCATTTTCACACACTCACCCGATACTTACTGGGTACCTTAGATTGAATTATCAAACTCCTGGAAATTTGCATTAAAGTTCTGTGCTTACGTTCAACTATGCCATTTTGTCGAGGGGTATATGGGCAGCTAGTTTCATGAACAATTCCCTTTTCCAATAAAAACAATCTGAGTTCATTATTAGTGGACTCAGTACCATTATCGCTTCTCAATCTTTTCACATTAATTGAAAACTGGTTCAAAGTGTATGCAACAAAATTCTTTATGTTGATTAAAGTTTCAGATTTGAATTCCATTAAAAGAAATCCAAGTGGCTCTAGAGAAATCGTACACAATGGTAAGGAAATAATGATGCCCTTGATGTGTGGGGTTTTTGTAAGGTCCCCAAACATCTAGGTGTAATAAATCGAAAGTCTTTGTTGTTTTAATGCATCTAGAACAAAAAGGAAGCTTGGTTTGTTTTGATTGAAGACAAATGTCACAAATTTTATTCATGGACACATCTTTGTGCTTTACAATGTTCAAGTGTCTAATCACAGATAGTGGTGTATGGCCTAATCTATTGTGTAAAAGCCATAAATCACAGAAGCTTGTGTTCTATTGTCCTTATTAGCAAAACTAACAATTTCAACGTTCTCTTTCTTGCACTGTAATATGCAAAGCCCATTGATTTGTTTACCACCCCGAAGGCCCTGCATTATGCAATATTCAGGAAAGAAAACAACTAGACATTGCTGCTCCCTAGCAGTGTGTTGAGATACAGAAATCAAGTTGAATTTCAATTGAGGGGCATACAGAACATTTTTTTAACTCCAATCCATTAGAGAATTTAATGCTAACTATATGAGTTATGGGAATTCTATCTCCGTTAAGAATTTTAAGGTTCTTTATAGGTCCATTATAAGTCTCATATTTATCCAGAAGAGATATATCATCTATTAAGTGGGTAGTTGCACCCGAGTCTATTACCCAATTGGTGTGTGTGTGTATGGGTGAAGTTTTGAGATCCAATCAAACCTGCACTAGCTAGAACATAGATGGTGTTAGAGGTCTCCATATCCTTCTTTAGGAACTCAAGCAATTTCTCGTACTGTTCTTGAGTGAAAGTTGGAGTCACAGTGTTTGCCGAGTGTGAATGAGTATCTGCCTCCCTTTTGTTCTCTGTCTCAGTATGGTTGGCCGATGCTTCTTGGTTCAATTTTTTCTTGTTTCCCTTGAAATATGCTGGAAAGCCTATCAGGTTCCAGCAGGCCTCTTTAGTATGCCCTTTCTTGTGGCAATTTGTACATTCAGGTGGAGGTCCTCCCTTGCCTCGACCTTTGCCACGTCCCCTTCCTCTTGCCACCATGGCTACGCCCTCAATGGGGTCATTTGGGGTTGAGGTGGCGAGGTTTTCTGTGCTTCATCCTCTACTATCATTGCAAACACTTGATTGATAGTGGGAAGTGGTTGCATCAAAAGAATCGGGCTTCTGGCAGCATTATAGTTCTCGTTGAGCCCTATTAAGAATTGCAACAACTTTCGATGTTGTGTTCTCTTAGTGTAGACCTTGGAAGTCTCACATTTGCAAGAAGGCAAACCATGTTTGCTAGTAATGTAGCAATAAGAACAATTCTATGTATAATATATATACCGATATATGCCAACACACATATAGCTAATAGAAACGAGGTCACTAAACATAAGTAGCATGATCAGTGACCATATCACAAATGGGAATTAATCAAAAACTATATTAATATACAAGAGATCTTTTGAGGCGTCACCGATATATCTAAGTCGATGAATAAACAATCGATTCATTAATGGTGTGACTAATATAATTTAGCCTTTCCTCTATATGTATTAAGTTTACATATGGTAACAAGTATATGACAACAGTAAGCAAAAGGTTCATCCAACTTCTTGTTTAATTTTGTTGGCCACTCGATACTTTAGTTTATGTTTAAAACTATGTCATCATTTGGTTCACTCCACATATAATTAGATTATAATGCTGCTCATTTTCTTCTATTCTTACATTGATTGTCGACAGGAATGAAAGCAAGGATATTGAAAATATTGTTGAACACGTTTGCAATATGCTAGATAAGACAAACTTATTTGTCGCTGATCATCCAGTTGGGGTAGAATCTCGTGTACAAGATGTGATTCAACTTTTGAGTAACCAACATTCCTCAAATGATGTTCTCCTAGTAGGATTATGGGGAATGGGAGGAATTGGCAAAACAACCATTGCAAAAGCCATTTACAATGAAATTGGTCGTGATTTTGAAGGTCGAAGTTTTCTTGTGAATATTAGAGAAGTTTGGGAGCAAGACAATGGTCCAATTTCTTTACAACAAAGAATTCTCTCTGATATTTTTAAAACAACAAAAATGAAGATACATAGTATTGAATCAGGAATAAGTTTAATGAAGGAAAGACTTCGTCATAAAAGAATCCTTCTAATTCTAGATGACGTGAATAACTTAGACCAATTGAAGACTTTATTGGGAGGTCATGAATGGTTTCATCCTGGTAGTAGAATACTAGTCACAACAAGGAATAAACATATGCTTAAAGTTCTTAAAGTGGACCATGTGTATAAAATGAAACAAATGGATGAGAGTGAATCTTTTGAGCTTTTTAGTTGGCATGCATTTAAGCAAGCAAGTCCTAAGGAAGATTTTGTTGAGCTTTCTAGAGATGTAGTTGCTTATTCAGGGGGACTACCACTTGCTCTTCAAGTCCTTGGATCCCTTTTGTTTGCTAGAGAAAAATCAGAGTGGAAGGGCGTGTTGGAGAAACTCAAAATAATTCCCAATGATCAGATACAGAAGAAGCTAAAAATAAGCTTTGATAGTTTAGATTATTTGGATCAAGATATATTCCTTGACATATCTTGCTTCCTTATTGGGATGGATCGATATGTTGCAACACAAATATTGAATGAATGTGGATTTTGTGCTGACATTGGAATGGCTACCCTTATAGAGCGCAGCCTTGTTGCCATTGACAAGAATAAGCTTGGAATGCATGGCTTGTTGCGAGATATGGGAAGAGAAATCATTCGTGAAAAAGCACCAGATATGGTTGGGGAGCGTACAAGGCTATGGTTTCATGATAACGTTCGTGATGTATTGTTAAAATGCACTGTAAGTAGCATATATGCTATAAATTTATTTGCATAAAATAAAATTAATGAAGAAAAAGACATGACTGATGGGATTTCATCATCCATTTGGTTATAATATAAAGTTCAAGGTTAATGCAGATGGATCATAATTATTTATTGTTTTTATCTCCTACTTCTAGGTTTCACATACCTAATTGTTCTAGCTCCATCATGTCCAACATACAAGTTTTTTCTTTAATTTCTTTTTCTCCTTATTCCATAGGGAACAAACTTTGTAGAGGGACTATCTCTGATGCTACCAAGAACCAACACCATTTCTTTGAGAACCAAAGCATTTGAAAAGATGGAGAGACTTAGACTGCTTCAGCTTGGTCATGTACAACTTGAAGGAGATTATAAGTATCTTTCAAAAAATCTTAAATGGCTTTGTTGGCATGGGTACCCTCAGAAAAACACACCTAGCAAATTTTATCAAGGAAGTTTAGTCGCCATTGATCTCAAATACAGCAATCTCAAGATACTATGGAAGAATCCCCAGGTAACACTTAGATTTCACTTGTTCCTGTCATTTTTCTTTTCACTTGATGTAATTTCAAATTGTGTTCGGTAAATTTGAGAAAGCAATTAATATAATTGGGAATAGAAACCTTTGCATTTATATGATTCAACAATTTCAAAGTTTATTTTCTATTTTAATTTATGACTGCCTTTTCTTTTTGTTTCAAGCAGTTGTTGGAGAAGTTGAAATTCCTCAATCTGAGTCATTCTCATTTTTTAACACAAACACCTGATTTCTCAAATTTACCCAACCTGGAAGAGATTGTACTTGAGGATTGTTCAAGGTTGTCTATAGTTCACCATACCATTGGACAACTTAATAAACTTACTTTGTTAAATTTGAAAGATTGTAAGATTCTTTCCAATCTACCAAGAAGTATATATAAGTTGACGTCTCTGACAACTCTCATTCTCTCTGGCTGTTCAAATATTGGTAAGTTAGAGGAGGACTTGGAACAAATGAAATCCTTGACAACACTTGTTGCAGATAATACTGCCATAAGAAAAGTTCCTTTCTCAATAATAAGATCAAATATTGGATATATATCATTGTGTGGCTATGAGGGATCATCATGTGATGTGTTTCCTTCACTTGTTTGGTCTTGGATGTCACCAAAAACCAGTCTTCTCTCTCATATTCAACCTTTTGAAAGCTTACAATCTGTAGTTTCCTTAAACATACCAAACTCGAGTTTCAATGGCCTATCATGTATCATAAATGAAGTTCCAAAGCTTCAAAGTCTATGCTTGGAATGTGGCACAAATGATCAATTGAGTGAAGAGTTGGAAATAATTTTGGATACTTTATATGCCGCAAATTCTACACAATTGACAGCTTTACCAAGTACATCAGAGATGTCAGCTTCCAGTATGGAAACAGAGGCAATAATTGATTGTCTCAATGAAACTCACATTTCTCCAGTCTCAAAAAATGCGTTGAGATGTCTTCTGATTCAAATGGGAAGGAACAACCGAATCACAAGTCTTAAAGAAAGCATTTTAGAGGTTTGTCTCTACGGCTCAGTATAATAACTATTAAAATAGGTTATATAGTTTTTTATTCTAGTTTGACCTAATATTTGTTTGCCTTTTCAATCATTTGTATTAGAAACTACACTATTGATAGAAATCCTCCTTTAATATGAGTAATAATGGAGAAGTTTAAAAAGAAAATTGTAAATGTGGAAAACAAAATGAATTGACATTTTATATTTGGGATCAAAATAATCCTCTTAACTAGCTCCTATGTTTAAGATTAAAAAGAATAAAATAGTTTTCCACTTTATCATAGTTAGTTATAGAATTCATATACTTTAACCTTCTTCAAGGTTGAGCTAAATTGCCATAGTTAAAATATGTCATTTGGCTTCCAAGTTTCATGCTTATACTGTTCAAAGCTAGTTTGTTCTTTAACACTTTATTTGCTAATAAAATTAACATGTTGAACCAAAAAAAAAGTTCCATTCAAAGTATGAAAACATTCTTGATTCTTAATGTTTGTGGTGTTTTATATATGTATGATGCATGCAATTAGTTTATCAAAAAATCTACTTGTGATACTAACACGTTAGTTTTAGCATAGGTGGCGTGTAACACATTCTCTTTGAAATTTGAGAAAAATAACAGGTAAATGTGTGGATTATTTATATATTGTTAAAAGCGTGTTTGACTTTTTTTATTGGGGTTAAACCCACCCCATATCTTTATACTTTTAATAAATGTTGGTTTTGATTACAATACATTTTTGTTGATTTTTGTCCATATAGTTTATGCAATTCAAAATATTCATCCCTTTAATTCTATAACGACTTGAATATGACCTTAATGGTATTAACCTCGTTGATGTGATGTTTACACTTTTAAGTAGGCTACATGAAATATTATTTAGGACTGATGTCACTTATATGTAAGGATTAAAATCAAAATTTATTAAAAGTATGGAGATTTAGAGTGGGTTTAACAGTGGAAAAATGTCAACTTAAACATGTGATAGAGGATACAAAAATCACAAAATTGATTTTGATTGAAGAAATCAATTTTCAACAATAAGATTTAGTTTCAAAAATTTGAATTCATGTTCTATTATCTTACTTTTCTCAGTCTATTTAATCATACACTGTAGATCTCTGGAAGTTGAACTTTTGATGACAAGGTGTACTTCCAAGTAATGTTCACAAATGTTAACAATTTATATTCATATCTAGATAAGTTAGATGAATTAATCTTGCTTCATTCATTTCAAATTGACGAAATTCGGATTCAAAAATAAGAAAACAAAGCATGAATTCAAATATTATTGAAAATCAAATTTTATTGTTGAAAATTAATTTCTCCTCAAAATCAATATTGTCAATCAAAGTCGAATTCTTTATCTTCTGTCACACGTTTAAGTTACTTTTTTTAATAAGATTAAACTCACTCCAGGTCCTTATATACTTTGAATGATTTTTTTTTATTTTAGTCTATATACGAGTTTTAGTTTTTATTTATACACATAAGTCACATCTATCCTAGTCTGTCGTCCATATTAGCTTACTTAACGGAAGTAACACCTTTAAACTCATATCCAAGTACGTATAAAACTTTAGGGACTAATGTTTTGAATGACATAAAGTATAGGGAAGAAAAATAATGGGTAAAAAGTATGAGCAGAAAATCAAACTTGTTAAAAATGGGTAGGAACTTAGAGTAGGTTTAACCCTTTTTATTGAGCAATTTTACTTAGCTTTCAGGTTAAATTTCTGATTAAATTGATAATTTCAATTCTCAAATTCCCTTTTAACATTGAGCATCGTAAAAGTCTATGAAACAGTTTGGTGAATTGGCCGAACATAGTTTTAACCATAACAATTGTTCACTATTTTCTTCAGCATGCAATGAAGATTCAAAATAACACTCACTGATTACGTATAGTACCTACCCAGTTAATAGTTAAAGTTTCAAATCACCAAGGGAATTTAATATTAATATATACATATATATATGCATGCATGGTTATATAAGTGTTAATTTGAGATAATTTTGATGGTGCAGAACTACAGAAGTTGTGGGTCTGATGATGATTACGGTCTTCCCAGCGACAAACTTCCTGATTGGTTGACCTTCATTGGTGAAGGAGCTTCAGTAAGATTCGCAGTGCCTCAAGACACTGGTTATAACTTGAGAACAATGGCTTTGTGCCTTCTTTATTTGTCTTCTCAAGGGAACATAACATGTGGCCATATAAATAATGTGTTGATCATAAACTACACTATGGCTACCATTCAGCTCTACAAGCGAGACTCAGTAACTTCCTTTGAAGAGGTAGACTGTGAAAGCTATATTTCAAATCTTGAAGCTGGTGATGAAGTGGAAGTTATGGTAGTTTGTGGGTATGGACTCACTCAGAAGAAAACAGCGGTTTATCTATTTTATGGTTCGTCAATTCAAGAAACAGTAATGGAGATTTCACATCCTAATCATCAAGATAATTTTTCTTTGGATATTGGTGGTGTTGAAGACGTGAGAAATTCAGACAGGGATAAATCTAAGAGTAGAACATCTAAAAAGTTTTCAAAATTCTTCCAAAAAAGTTCTAGGAAGTAGATAACTTTATAAATTTTCGTCACATATATATATATATTATTCCATTTATTTTCTGTTTGTTTTTCAATATTTTCTGCATGATCTGTCCCCTTCCCCCGTTTTTCAATAATTGTATGTAATTTGTTCGTTAATTTGAAGGTCTTTCATGGAGAGTTGTAATGATTCGTGCTTGTATGTTTACTGAAAAGTAGAGACGCTGATATAAATATTTTATATGGACAGGATAAGGAAGTTATTTTTTAGTTTATGTGCCAGGCTATATAAATATCATATATGTATTCTACCAAAGAATGAATGAAGCATAGTTTCCCTAAATCTCTTATTTTTTTTAGAATTCAGGTCCTGGTTCTAGATTTCGTTCTCTCTCTCTCTAAAATTTAGATTCTGGTTCTAGAGTTCTTCCCTCTCTTTTCTACTCTTTATTTGCGTAAAGCTTTCATCAGTTTGCTTAGGAGAAGGCGAGAAGCGTCATAAAATGAGCGGGAGAGAACACCCAGGTAGAAGAAATCTAAACCTCAAAGTCCTCAAAAAAAAAAAATTTTGGTAAACAAAGTTCTCAAATCTAGTGACACATGCAAATGCAAATTCGAAAAACTAAAAAATGTAAAGCAGTTTGCTTAGTTAGAAATCAAAGGCTACATTGCACAGTACAGTGGTCTCTTTTCTCTACAATCAAGGGGGCTTCTTCATCCGTGATTAATGAGGAAACACTACAAATCTTATGAGGTTAAAAATTTATAGAGAAGTGGAGTTAAAAGTTCTTAATTTTTTTACTCTTATATCTTGCATATTCTCTTATCTCTTACATCTTACATTGTGCAGTGAGGTAATGGCATTCTCGAGCTTTTGGTGCTTGGGCTACAGGAACTGATGTCGAAGAATTCTGGGAAACAGGGTCTTTCTCAACAAGATTTAAAGGTATGTTTCTCTCCCCTCTCCTTTGTGAATTCTGGGCAAGGGGCCTCTAATGCCATACTCTAATGTTTTTTATAATGCCCTAATTTCTTAAATTTTTTTCTTTTAATAATTAGATTCTATATAAAATAAGTGACATTTTGATATTTTAAGGTAAAAAATATTATAGTTTTAAAATTTTTATGATTTTCCCAAAAAAATAAAATTGCACAATTTTAGAATATTTTTAAAAAAATTATAAAAATTAAAAAGTACATCATTTTTTACATGTAAGATATCAAATCGTTACTTTTTTTTACATAGAATCTAATGATAGAAAGAAACAAGCGAAAAACATCTAGGAAATTTAGACATTTTAAAAGATATTAGAGAGCATTAGAAAGTGAGGATTAGAGGCCATTTACTTTACCTTGTCATATTCGACTGAGGCGTGACATTTATAACTAGGGATTGGAACTACCAACAACTCTCATTTTTCTGAAGTAGAGACGAACATTGACCCTTGACTCAATGAATTGATGGAACAACGTAATGAGTAAATCTTTGTTCCATTTGTTACCTTGAAAAGCTGTTTCAAATCCATCCACATGGCATGTGCGCTTCAGAGAAAGCTATTATTCATCCATAGATCTCTTTTGCGATAAAGTTCAACAACTAAGATAGGACGGCCACATTACACATGTCCCATTCAAAGAGATGACATCTCAATTTCTATTTATAAGATTTAAGCAACATTATGAAGAAATTATTTCATAACAAATAGAATTTATTATTAAATAAAGAAATTTTTTTTGTTAAGTACGTGTATTTTCCTTCTTTAGTTAATTACGAATAAATTAATAAGATAATAACATTATAGTAAAGTAAATATAAAAAAATAAACTTTGAATTATTTAATAAATAACAATAAAATAAACATGGAATTATTTAACAAATAGCCTGGAACAGCCATGATGATCACCAGTATTTAACAAAACTAGTTAGTCCGAAACAAAATAACATTATTCAGTAAAGCATATTAATATAATTAAATGCTTGGTCCCGTAGCTTAGTTTAGTTTAGGGGGTCTGCATAAAACTCGTGGTCCGGTATATCTACTCAAGCTCACAATAAAATAGCCTTATACAATCTGATAAATATAGGGTAAGGATGAGTATCGGGCCACAAAATACAGCTCATACTTTTTTTGGGCTAGGCAGCGGGCAGGGGACTACCCTGTCCTACCCTACCCATGAGCATTATTCTTTTATATTTTTTTTTTACTTTTTTTTCTAGATGCTACACTTGGAAGGGAGAATATGATAGCTACTGGTGACTAGATAGTCATTTTAGAAATATGAGTATTTAAGTAGGTAAGTTGCATATTTTAATATTTATAACTATATTAATTGTTTTCTTTTTGTTTAACTTTACTAATCATCATATGATTATATTACAAATTATGATTGTTTATTTTATTCTTTTTAGATGCTTAATCTTTGTCAACATTTGGGAGATTGATGTAAAGTTACAATTACAAATTACTTAGACTTCAATACTTTTTTTTATATGCAATGGATTTCAACACTTTAATTATTATCTTTTTGTTACTTTATTCTTAGTGAATTATGGATATTATTTGACTCTAAAAAATATATGAATATGGTATTATTTTAGAAGTTCATAATTGCATTTTTTTTCACAACATAAGCATGCAATCATGACTTGGGTATGTCTAACATGTCCATGTCTAGCCCAAAATAGTTAGGGCTTTTATCGGGTAGGGCCGAATATTAAGTTACAAAATGTAACATATACTTTTTTTGAGCAGGGCTCCGGGCATAGAGCTACGCTACTTAACCTTACTCATGCATACCCTTAGCTCAGTTGGTTAGAGTGTTGCTCTTATGAGCTGAATGTCGTGGGATTAAGCCCCGCCAAGATCAAACTATTTTTATTCATTGTCTACAGCTAGTTGCCCCAACCTCAAGGATGAGGTCTCGGTGCCATCTTTGTTGTTCGTGTGTGTTTAATTTATACAAAATCAAAAAATATATAAATATAAACCTATATTATTTTTTTCTAAATTTTTTAAAAGGTAAGAAGTTTTTTTTTAAAAAAAATTACATATATTTCTTCTTAATTTCATTGAAATTATATATAGTTCCCCATGTTAATTTCAGAGGAATTCCTTCCATTTTAAAATTTGAGAGCTATATATGATTTCAAAAAAAAAATAGAGGGAAGTGTGTGTGATTTACTACTCTTCACTTCAAAGTTAAACCTATGTAAATTTTAAGTGGGAGAGACAACGTGTGTATGAAATAACCTAAGTATGATACTATCTTGGGGTACTTTAAAAATTAATTAAGGATTATATATAGTATAATATTGGGTCATTCTTTTTTGAGAAGTTAAAAATTAAATTAAATTCCTACGTAACTAAATGAAATACAACTTAAACTATAGAATGTTGTTTGATTTGATTAACTACCACTAAAATTGCAATTGAAATAAGCATAAAAGACTTGTTTTTGATATTTTTAATTTAAAATAAGTGATATAGAATGATAGCTAGTGAATGGAGATTAACAGTGATAAAAATAACCCTCCAATTTAATAGTGCATGCAATTATCATTTCAACAAATATGTAAGTTAAAAATAATAAATCAAATATTATAATTAAACTTTTAATCTAACAACCGAGTCGATTCGAATTATTACAAAATATTTTTCTAAAGTCTCAATTTACTAACTTCCACCAGAATAGTAAAATAGAACTAATGATACTAAAACTTATACTCAATTATTACTCAATAATTCATAAAACAGAATTAAAGCTACCAGCAACAGATATAATGATCTAATAATTCAAATCACCTTGAATAATCACTAAATATTTACTAAAATTTTAATACAAAGTCTTTGCCCAAAATAAATAATAAAATTAAATTATAACCAAAACAATATCAGTTGTTTCAAAGTAATCCAGCCACATAAATCTTTCATAAAAACAAATAAATCATTATAAAATTTCCCAATAATTATAAAACTATCTTAAAACTTAGGAATCATAGGTAAAAAATTATAGTAACTCAAACTCACTTTGAAGACCCAACTCCTGCTATTACTATTGAATCGGAGGATCAAGATGTTTTAGTCACGCATAGCCATCAAGAATGCCACCACCAACGAGTTTGAGAGCTCAGCCATTGATGCTCAACGACGATGACAACAAAACAAGGAAAAGATGGTGGAAATCGTGTAAGGAGTCGAGACAGAAAACGAAGGCTGGAAGTCCCAAATGGAGTCTATCATCACTGCTCCAGGTTCTGTCACGTCTGCTTGTTGAAGAAGAAGAAGAAAATCAGATTTTAGGGCTGAGATCAAAATGATGCCGTTTTGTTGTCTTGGGACTTCGTTGTATTTTTATGTCCCTCTATGTAATTTTTTAAATTAGGTGGTCCTTCTCTGTCATTTGATTTTGATCCTTCTATGGATCGGAGTTTCTCAATTTCAGGTCCTTCTCTGTCATTTCCCTTGGTCCTTCAGCAACATTATTTTGGTCCTTCTTTGTATTTTATGATACTTTGTTGCTATTTTCTCCTTTTAGCTTTTGAAATAAAGACCCATTATAGTGACAAAAAAAACCCATTCAAATTATATGACAATATATATAAATAAATGAGTTTGTCAACTCCTCCACATATAGCCTTTTGTATTTCTGGACAAAATATCAGTAAAGAGAAATCTAATAGTTTAACTCACTGCAAGCAAACATAAAACTGACAAAGTAAGAATATGTAATCAACTCAAACAGCCTCTATCCCTAATCAATCAACAGTTATAGAATGCTTCATTGAAAAGAAACTAACACAAAAAACATAGCAAGATAGAAAAAAGGGAAACATAATAGATCTCTCATAAGATACAAGTGTCTCACTCATATCTCAAATAGAAAAAATGTTCACTCAATCTACCTAAATTAGCATCTACTATAGGCTTATAAAGATTCTACTATCTCCACCACTAACATACCATAGATTTATGATCAATGGGACTTTGTAGGGTTGTAATGTTGATGAAAGGCTAATGGATGGATGAAATAGAAATAATGACAAATTTAATGTATAAGTGTTAAGAGACAACTCAAAGTGAGCTAAAGTGCAATCATCAAATAAACACCAATGTGCAGATAGAACCAATTTTTAATATTCAACCACTAAGGGATGTCTTATTTCAAACTTTATTCTTTTTGACCATATTATTTCTCTATCTTTTCTTTTTCTTTCTCCTTTTTTTTCCAAACTTCTTTCTTGGCTTTTTCTATACATTTTCTTCTCTTGCCTTTTCTAAGGTCTATTTTTTTGTATATTGGCAAACCTAACCCAAAAAGATTTAAATAGAAATATCAATTATGCAAATTTAATCATGAAAAACATAATGTAACTCATGCAAAATACTTGTTCACAAACAATGGAATGAAATGAAAGTAAGGGCTCAAAAGAGTAAGCAAAAGTCAATTGAGATGACTTGTGTTTGGGTAAAAGGTTTAGAAATAAACGCCCCTATTATGCTCACAAATCTAAGTATTAATGCATTTTTGAAAAAGAATCTAGACAAGTTCTAGAAGCTAACCAAACTATATGGAAATCACACAAGATGAGAAAGAAAAGTAAGTCTAAAAAATCTTTCCATTACAAAAAAAATTTGAGAGTTGCGCAATTAATTTGTACCGTTTAGGGAAAAATTGTTGCAGAGTCTCATTTTGTAGCGGTTTACCTAAAACTATTGTAAATTTGCAGTACTTTGACCTTGAACATTGTCTACAGAGACATTTGCTGCGGTTAAAATCGCTACAAATATGGCACGAAGTTGGCACCATAAGGCGGTAACAAATTTGTAGCAGTTTAAATCGCTACTAATTTTCGCACCATAACACGCGAACAATTTTCAGCTACTCAAACCGCTACAAACTTCCAAGCAGATGAGTGATTGTTGGGTTGCCGGGAGTTTGCAGTGGTCGGGCTGAGGAGTGACTATTAGCATGCTGAGTTTGTAGTGTTTTAACCGCTACAAACTTCCCTGAGGACTCATTATGATATGAGTATATGTTTGTAACAGTTTAAACTATTACAAAGTACCACGTAGACCGAGAAGTGTCAAAGATCATTAGCAATTTGTAGTGGTTTATCATAATTAACCGCTACAAAAAAATACACTTTCAGAAACCTATAAATACCCCCTAGGCCATTATTTTAAAGTTCTGTCGTTTGCGAGTAGCGAAGCTCTGCCAAATTGTAATAAGAACTCTTGGCACAAAGACTGATATCTTAGTCTACTTTTGAGGTACGAATAGAAATTTTATTTATGTAGTTTATTTATGTAAAAAGTTGAGTTTTTTATTTAATTTAGTTATATATTGATTATAAATCCTTATTTAGCGTTATTTAACTGTTTATTTAGAGAAGTTTAGATGGTTAGGTGAATTAGGAATACCTGTTTGACTAGAAATATTTTTAATATGTTAGACTTTATTTTTATTTGTTAATTATGAATATAAATTGGACTACAAAAACCTGTTTGACTAGGAATACCCGTTAAACTTTATTTTTTTTAATATATTGGACTTAAGAATGGTGTTTGACTTAGAATATTTTTATCTATTAATTAGGATTATGATTAGGAATATTTTGTAAAGTTTAATATTTTGATTATGGAATTATGAATTTTTTCAATAAATTGGACTTTATTTATATATTGATTAATTTCTATTGATTAGTAATATGGATTAGGAAAGTTTTTTATTTACATTTAATAAGATCTTCCATTGTATATTTGTAATTTTATTTAATATTTTGTCTTGTAATTATTTATTCGTAATTAATAGAATATAACATTGTGTGTTTGTCATTCTAAATATTATGAGTCATCATATGGGTATGTAGTCGATAGATTCGTATAGACCTACCTTTAGCTAGAGTGCTGGTGACAAGGATTCTGAGCTGAACATCAGCGAGGATGATTATGAGCCCTACCATCTCAACGAGGCAACCATGTTAGATTTGTTTGAGGGAGGAGCTCCTCAAACTGGACAGTCTTCCCGCTAGCATGATGTAGGTGAGGGAGCAGGCAGGGAAGGAGAGGGGGGTGGGGATGCTCATGAAGGGATGATTGGCCTCGTCATTGAAGGCGGCAAACATGATAGTTGGTAGAAGTCGTAGGTAAGAATTTATTTAATTTGTAATTTATAATTTATAATTTAAATTTTTATGAGTTTGAATAATATAATTATTTTTAAATTACACTTTGTAGACGAGTAAGGGATCAGGTCAAGTAGCAAGATGACAGTTATAGACGTCTCCATGATGACGAGGGGGCATGTGATCCTGTCGATTAACTGGATAGACCAATCGATCCAACAAGGGGGGGTCAGCTATACAACAAATACATGCGGTTGTTCACAAAGGAATAGACCTGTTTTCCCATCAACAAGAAGGACTGGCGGGCGATGGATGCGCCAATCAAGGACAAAGCATGGAAACTAATAAAGATAATTAGTTTTAATTCTAAATCGGTTATTTAATTAACTTAATGAATATTTTCTTAAAAATTAATGTTTAATTTACTTAATTGCAGACTAAGTTTGTGGTGAAAGAGCGTGTGCAGGGGAATACCATGAAGAACCTGGTGGAGGACTGGAGCAATACGAGGCTAACCCTATTTCATCAAATGTTTTTTTAAAAAAATAGAGAAACACACTTTTGTAGTTGTTTCATAACCACTACAAATTTTGAGGAGAGAAAATCGCTACAAAACACGATAAACTGCTGTAAAATGCATCAAACCGCTACAAACCGACACCTAACGTTTATAGATACCTCCCTTCCTCCCATTCTTCCTCTGCCACTATTCTTCTTCCTCCTCTTGTTTGTTCTTCTTGCTTCAGCCTTTATCTTGGTTATTTCTTACATAGTAAGATCATTTTAATTTATAAGTTTATTTTTCTTTTTTGTTTGTATATTTATTTTTATTAACATGTGTATTTATTATTTTTAGGTCTTTCTTACACAAATTACTATATCTATTTAATCAATTCTATATCATATTTCCTACAATTTTTGCACTTTCCAACTCTCTTCTAAGCCTTCTTTCATCTCCTTCCATAACTTTCTCCCAATCTAATAATATCAATTTTTACACTTTCTATATCTTAATATTTCTGATAAAATAAAATATATCAAATTAAAGTATATACTACTTTAATTAAAGTATATACTACTTTAACCTATCAAATATTAAATAATAAGTATCAATACATGGATTTTTTATTTTTTTTACAAAGGCTGCAATATTTGTCGCTACAAACCTCAACGTGGGAAAAAGTCTATTTTTTAAATTTTTTATAGTATGGGCCGAAATTTGTAACGATTCAGTAACTGTTACAAATATTTGGCACAAATATCAAATTTTTTCGTTGTCTTTCCCTTTCCTGCCAACCTACAATGATTCTGTAGCGGTTTAGTTAACCGCTACAAACTTTTATCCTTTAGATTGACATGCATATTTATAGCTGACTACTACTAAATTACTAAAACCACTAAAAATATCGTAACGGTTATGTAAACCGCTACAAAAGTGTTTGTAGCTCATTATTTTGTATCAGTTCATCTAACCGCTGCAAAACGTCATACCAGCGGTTTAAACCGCTGGAAAAACAAAAAATTGATCGCTGCAAATCTTCTATTTTTTTGTAGTGTTCCAACAAAGTTAATAACACTAAACCAAAGACACTTCACTATGCTAATTAACTAAGAATAAAAATTATTCAAATCAAAATACATTCAAACTTAGATATGTCAATGTTCAACGCATAAAGCGATACAGATTTGAAAACAAAACCTAAGGATTATAAAAATCAAGTCAAAAGGTGAGAATCATAGCAGCAATCGCCCATACAATAGTAAAAGAACATAGAGGCAAGTGAAAATAGAAGGATACAAAATCCAGTAACAACATTCTCAAGCAAGAATTACCTTCCAATCAAGCAATACAATCCAAAAATCAACCCAAGAGGCAAATAGAAAAGTGATTATAGTAGCAATACTTGAGAAGCATAAGATAAACCCAATCAATTTAACTTAAAAGTTTAAAATTTTTGAAATTTTCAGATTATTTCAGCTCAATCAAACAAGTAGTGCATAATGCAAAGTCAATAAAATGGCAATCCAAGTAGTGGTAAAACAAATCAGCAAAAATAATTCTTCCCCGACACTTAGTCAATTGTGTGTCTAGAAAATAGAATTTTGATGTGTTATACTAGTCAATTGTGTGTCTAGAAAATAGAATTTTGATGCGTTATACTTATTGTCAGCTTTACAACTAGGGCAAACATGAGTTCTTCGATGATTCACCACCTCTGACTTTGCTAGATGATTCACCCCTTACTCTCAATTGATTCATATTTGGTGGAAAATCATACTCTCTCCATTTTTTATCATAAGAGACAATTTTTTAATTTTTTAATGACGTGTTCCTTTTTTTTGTTGATTTCCTATTTTATCGGTATTTAATTACTCATATTACTCATATGATTATATTTAATTTGAATAACGTGCTTTGGTTAATTGCTTCTTACAAAAAGGAAATGAACGTAGGAGTATTCTTTTTCTTTTTCTCTCTCTTTATTCTTTAATTTAGTGAAGGGTATCTCTACCTTTTTAAGGTTTAGAGCACAATAAGTTTTTACCTATCTCAACAAGTATTTTTCTAGGGATTCAAACTTATGTTCTCTTTCTTATAGGGTCAGGTCACTTACTACCTCAACCAATAACTTTTTTTTTTGTTGCCCACCCGGTTCACCAGAGCTTTGCCCCGACTACATCCGGATTCAACCCGCGTCGCGCACCTGGTTATGGTGGGTGAGTCTTTCAACGGGGATTTTCTGCGTACGCCAAGGCTCGAGCTCGAGACCTCGCTTAAGCGATACCGAGCCGCTTACCACTCGGACTAACCAATAACTTGTTGCTAGTAAAATGCCTTCATATTCTCCGCCCCCCCCCCCCCAAAAAAAAAGACCTGCCTTACCACACAGAGATAATTATTTAAATGGAAAACAACATGATGATAACTATTTTTTATTTTTTCTGATTTCATGAATCTGATTTATCTGTTCTACTAGCTTTTAATGTGTGCGTATACCTTCTTAGATACTTCCTTATGTATATTTATATTTCAATCTTCGCTACTGTTTTGTTGTAACGTTTTAAAAGTGCCACTTATCTTTTCTACTATTCTATTTTTTTGGTTTTATTCTGATCTTTTGTAATATATTTTTCTAGTTTAATTTTTCAATGGAGCAAGGTAACTTCTTTTATAGGCTAGATCCTAGTGTCATAAGGTGATAGGCTGCCTTCCACAAGCTAAGCAAACCACTGAGTTTGAACGAACCCCTTGAGTGGTGACACTGTTCATGAAACAATTATGATACATTCCACTTCAATTGATATTGTGAGAGTGATTGACAGTAGAATGAATATAGATAGTCCAAGATTTCTCTCTGACTTCATTTAGATATGGGAAAAAATGAGGGAAAAATATGGAGGAGAGAATATTAGGAGAAAAAATTCGAAAAAAAAAATTGGGAATGCAAAATTTTGATTCATTCAATACAAAACTTGTGTCTTGAAGATTGAACATGAGAATGCATAGTTTTCAGTAGGAAAAGGGGTCCATCATACAAAAAATAACTACTACCTAAAAAATTAAAATAAAACCAAAATACATAATACACAATATTTATATACATCTAACATCATAATCTGACACACACAGAAAATGCACTCTTTCAGCTATCCTAAGAGGGACTGGATTTATCATGTACTAGCATACTTGCTTCAGAATCCCTGCGAAACTGCGAGGCCCCTGCAGGCAGTTGTTCCTGAAGCAAAATCATTTATCCATGAAAATGTTTGCAATGTGAGAAATTATGTTTTATCCCCTAAACTAAGACTCAATTACCAAATTAGTATGACAACTTAATCTATGTGCTTACCATATCATCCAAATTTTCTTGAAGGTCAAAAGAAGCATGAATTGTAGGAGTTACAAGACTAAGTTGTCCCTGAAGCTGCAAAAACAAATCCAGCCAAAGTTGAGTATTGCTATTGTAATAAGCATATAGATAAGGCACTCAGCCTGCCCAACCCCAATCGAGTTCATTCCTCGACATTTAACTGGGATTTGGAGCAAGATCGAGACAAGATAACTTTGATTTGTGCCTCGCCTAGAGCCCTCCCGTATCATAAATCCACAAAAATATCGATAGTAAAATTGATGTGAAAAAAATTAAAGATGTTTGTTTTCAAGCCAAAGAATTACTTGTATATAAATCTTTTCTTATAATATTTATATGGACAAATGGGTATATTTAAAAAATATTTTATTACTACATCCGGTCTTTAATATAAGACCTTATTGACTTTTTTAGAGAAATTAAAGAAGCTAAATAAACTACTTAATTATAGCATATGCTATATGATCTCTTTGAAATGAGTAGTATACAAGTCAAATAAATTAGTTTGATAAAAAAATATAAAAGTGATTCATTTAGCTCTCTTAATCTCTTTAAAAAAGTCAATATGGTCTTAATTAAGAACTAGAGGAAGTAGAAGATAAAAATTGTTATTCTTTGGTGTATTTCAGAATGGACCAGTTGGTAGAGTTCAACAGGTTGTTCCTATAATATAGAATTAAAAAACCAGTAAAAATTATGAGATGAGTATGAGATAAATAAGGAAGAAAAGGACTGGAACAGATAAGCTTAAAAGCCTACACCATCCACCCACTGCAATCCCTAACCCTTAGTTTAGATGGGAAGAAAATTAGAAAGGAAGGAATACTAGGAGGGAAAACTCAAAAAATGAAAGTTTTTTGGAAGTTTTCCTAACCCCACCCCCACACAATTTTCCTCTTATTTTCCCCTCCGCCCAAACATAGCCTAAAGCCATATTAAGTCAAATAATGTAAACCAGTACCAGTCCTTGCATGCTCTGCACCGGCTGCATCTTGTAATGATGACTGCGGCTTGACACAGAATGCAATTGACCCTGAAGATCACAACAGAGCATGAAATCCATACACATCTCCCAAAATTGAGCTTAGAAAGTGTACACAAGTCTGTACCAGCCTCAATGCTGCTGGCTGATTTCCATGATAGCCATCTTGCAAGTGAGAAACGGAGTTCATCCGGTCCTTTAAAAGTATAAAACAACAATAAATTCATATATTTCTCATTGCTTCCCCCCTGAAAAAGGTACAGAGATGACTAGAAGATACATCTCCAGGCACATTCTGTTGTACCTCATAATCGCAATCAAGAGTTGGAGCTCTAGAATCCAAGTCCTAAGACAACACAGGCAGAACAATGTTTTGCATTAAAGATATAAATTTTTTAAAGTATAGGGACAAGCATTCAATAATGTAACAACATAACTTCTATAGTAAGACAAACTTTTACTATCAATATCAACATCATGAAAGATGTCTCATACCACTGTTTGTGTGTCCTGTCTAGGAATGTAGTAGTTACCAAAGTTGTGTGCTCTTGGATTCACTTGTTCCTGTGGTGACACAAACAATATTGCAAATAAATATGTAGTCCAGCAACATAAGTGATAATTTCATAAAATGCAACATGTCACAAACCCTATTTTGAAAGGTATCCAATGTCCTGATATTAGTTCTTTTGGGTTCAGTGCGTCCCTGTAATATGCAAAACCATTTAAGAATGCCCACCACTTGCTACAAGTCAAAACAAGTTCTAGCATCCCCATACAAGTTGATCAACAACTAACCCTTTTATTATATGACTTCCTTTTCTTAGTTGTCTTGGTCGTATGGTTGAGATAATTCTCCTCCTCAATATCAACTGCTACATTAAGTACTGAGATGTCGGGCTCTGATATGCTTTTTACAGAATTATTTGCACTCACATAGTGTTTATAAACTTCCTCCAATGCCTGAAATGTAACTTGGTAAGTATCTGGAGACAAAGACCCAATTTCACATAATCTGATAGCCCTCCTACAGATATCATTAAAACGTTGCACTCTGTCAGTAAGCTTGCTGTTTGCATCAACACCCACAAATTGATTCACCTTTGCATCTCTCGTCCATCGTTTCAAAATATAATGGGATGGAATGTTTGTTAAACCAGACATCTGCATGATAAGCATTGAATGTCTACATAGAAAACCCATGTATTCAAATAAATGACATGAACAACAAACATTCAGCTCTGATTCTTTCCAAGACACAATGAATTTCTTTTTTATATCAAAATCCTCAACTTGAAAAGTCACAATGGCACCGTCTTCTCTTTCCTTTTGATGGCGACAAGACACCACTCCCAATATCTCCAATTGAAATTTTCTAAAAATGGCATCTGTGTAAATCGTGGAGAGCTCCTTCTCAGGTGATAATAGGGTTCTTAATGCAAGCTGCTTTTCCCTATTTTCAAAGTCTGCTGTGGTTTCCATTTCCAATCTCTCTATAGAGAAAACTTTATATTGTTCAATAAAGTCATTAAAAGTAGAATCAAAACAAATGTACTTGTCAAAGTATGAGACTACACTTTCAGACCTTTCAGCTGTTGACATTCCAGCCAAAAACACATTCTGCATGTATGTCGGAACCCACATTTTACGATCCTCAAATAATGATTGAACCAATCCATTGTCCTTTAGTTCAAATCTACTGATCAGTTTCTGCCATCTCTTTTCAAACTGCTCATCAAACAAAGAGTCGTGAACACATTTCCTGAATTTTGTCAAAAAATTACTATTTTGATTTATCATATAACCCAAATTTTCAGTAATTTTCCTTAAGATGTGCCATATACAGAAAAAATGATGTGTATGTGGCAACATTTCTTCAATGGCTTCTTTCAAGAAGTTTTCTTGATCAGTAATAATTGCTTTTGGTGCTAGGCCACCCATTGCTTTGAGCCACGCCTCCATTAACCATACAAAAGAAGAAGTAGTCACCTCCCCAATCAGAGCACATCCAAGCAAAATGTACTGAAAGTGATGATTGACTCCCACAAAAGGAACGAATGGAATTTTATATTTGTTTTGCAAGTAAAAAATGTCAATGAAAACAACATCATTGAAATTCTGATAATCAAGTCGACCTTTTGAATCAACCCAAAACACATTTCTCAAACATTTATTATGGTCCAGGTCTATGGTATAGAAGAAGTTGGAATTATCACTTTGCATGGACACGAAGTAATCAATCATCAATTGAGCATCTCCCTCATCAAGTGCCAACTGCAAACCCTTCTTCTGAAAAGCTACATCACTAGGCTGTTTGTTCCGTCCCCTGAGAAAATCATCTGGACAGATCTCATGGTTATGCTCCTTCACAATACTATATATGATCCATTTGCCATCTGGCTTCTTCTTCAAATGCATGCCAGCTTTACAGTTTGTTTTCATACATGGTCGTGGATTAGAAGTTGCACCAGATTCACGCTTGCTTCCAAATCTGGAACAAGCAATTTTAATGTCAATAAACTTACCAGACTTCTTCGAGCGCCGACTGGCTTTTATTGTGATACCAAATCCCACAGAGCGAGCATATTCTCTGTAGAAAAAATAAGCTTCCTCCTTTGATTCAAATTCCAAGCCATTATGAGGCTCCTTTATAGGATTTTGATTAATAGCATGCACCTGCTCCTGACAAAACAAAGAATTTTCAGAAGAGACTTCCTTACAGTGTTCAGTCACTGTTGGACGATTAGTGCATTGCTCTTCAACATGCATATCACATGCAGAATCAACCACATCATTACTAAAGGATCCAAATTCTGACTCCCCTTGATGACATGTGGGCAGCTCAAGATCTATCTCCATGGATAAATTTCCAGTATTTAATAGAAAATGCAAGTCATTTAGAAATACCTGAAATAAAAGTATAAAAATCAGAATATACAACCTTATTAAGGCAAAAGTACTAAAGAATTCAGTGCGTCCTAATACCATTGAGAAATTTGTGATAAGAACTTCACAAGTAGTTAGTAACATAAAACTTTTCAAGGCTTGTACTCTTCCTCATGGCAATATATTAAGGATTGCATAGCCAACAGGTAAAAATAAAATAAAATACCTATGACAAGATTGCTTGTAACAATCATTCCCATTTCAATTACTTATGATTTTCCTTAATTTTTTAATATAACTATTATATTGAATCTGCATGATTGTATGATGGAAAAAATGAATTAACACCAGTACCTGCATTGTCAATGCACAAATACATATATTGAATAGTTTGAAATGAGTAAATCAAGCAAGTATTTTAAAATTAAGCTATTCAATCATATCCCCGCAACAAAACAGCTAATCCGCACAACGAATGGATTATGCGGAAAGTAGCGAGAAATGACGATAATAACTTCTATTAAACTTCAGTCAAGAAGTAAATTCACAGCTTCCAAGCATCAAACAATTAATCACCCGTTCAGCTACAACTAGATAATGCTCCCGCCTATATTGCCTAAATATGTAACTAAGAGGCACAAGTTTATGAAATTTGACCTCTTATCACATCAGAATGTGCCCCCACGACAAAATTCCGCCTTTAGATTTGTCCTTGAGCTAGGGAAGGCTCTCAACATCTTGTAAATGATTACAAGTGTCAGCATCACTCCGGCAATAGCCGCCAACAATCTCACGAACTAAATAATACCTAGGTAGTATCTGACAGAATCAATATCATTGTGCTTTCAGATAAGAAAGCGAAAAGAGAAGCGAATCATTCAGCCATGAAAGTGCGTAGAAGAAGAAGAACAAGACTGTCAGCCTAAACTCTAAGCAGAAAGCGAAGTGAATATTGCTACGACCGTATAGGGTCGGATAATTTGACTCTCCGTACCGGCGATGGAAACGAAACGCCGATGCGCTATGCGGGTCGTCTGCTATGCTGTATTATTACTATTTTAGTTTATATTATTCATCTATTATTATATTTAACTAATTTTATTAAATTAATAAATTAAATTAAATTAATTAATATAATTTTTTTAAATATTTTAATTACCCTCTTTAATTTTTTTTATTTCTTTTAATTATTATTAAGAGAGTATTAATAAAAATATTTTTAAAAAAATTAATAAATATAAAAATTAAATCTTATATTAAAGATTAATATCAATTCTTTAATTATTAATTTTAACTATGATATTTTTTTAATATTTAATAAAATAATTATAACTCATTTCAAAATATACCCTCGTCTCTTTTAATTTTGGCTTTAATAATGTGTCTTCTATTGCCCTCTTTTCTCTCTTTCTCCTAAATGAAGTATACGGGTCAAGGATAAATTTGAAAAATTGTAAAAATTTACTACATTTAATTAGTTTTTTTATTCTTTTAAAAATAATTAATGAAATCTTAAAAAAAAAAAAAGAACGGGACAAAGGATTGTCAACAGTATCACCACCATCTTCATTCTCAACAGCAACACCAGCTTCCTCTCAAGTCTAAAGAAATTTAATGACTAAATATTCTTTAATTTTGAGTCAAAATAAAATTTAGTCATTTTTTAAGTAATGGCTATTTCTTTATTTCTAGGATCAGAGACCCTGACCTTGTTTTAATGAAATAAAATGCAATGGGGGGAGGGGGTAGATGAAGATGTGCTCCCCAATTAAAAAAAACTCAACCCATCGTCCGTAAGTTTAACTAATGAAAGGTTAAAATATATAACTATTTAAAACGTACTCGATCTTTGAAAAATATTATTTTATTATAATTCCAACTACGGCGTTTAGGGAGGCATTATAACTCTTAGATGCCTAAGTTTATACCTTAGGGTAATAAACGACTCGCCTTACCCGACTTTAGTATTGCCTAAGAGAGAGTGAAACTTCATTCTAATCTTAAATCATAGGTGAGTCTAACATTTTTCTAAAAATTTGTATACTATCCAAAAAAGAAGCTCAAAATTTATCTTGGTATACTACATGAAAATGAAATCTAAAGAAAATGAAAATGACATTGGAGCTAAGAAAAAATTCACATGTAAGACGTCCTATTATGCTTTAAGACAAAAAATATTTTTTATTTATTGAAAATAACATACATGCAGTAATATTACACATCTTCTAGTAGCCAGCATGTGGAGCCGCAATGACTTCTAGTCCTCATTAGAAAAATTAGAATTCATTTGATCATTCAATAAAGCATATCCCCTCCAAGGTAATAAATTGAACCGATCCAAGTAGTCGTTCAATTATCAAACTGCCATTGCTCAAACCATGGTTCAATTGATGTCAATCTAATCATAATTAAAATAATATAATTTAATTAAAATAGATAGAGAAATTATGATGCAACTTTATGATAGATAGAGGAAGCAATGAGAAATACATTTTGATTAGAGAAATACATAATATATACAAGTTGAATATGGCTCAAAAAGGTGAAGGTTTCTTTAGAGAAACCTATAAATTTGTGAAGCTTTAGGGTTTCTACTTCATGAGCTCATAGGCAGAAGGCACATCGTGTAGAGGGTGACCCTTCCTATTTCTATCCATGATTTTACGTGCAAGTGATACTTGCTTGCCAACCACAAAGATGTATGCCTTACCCTTTCCAGCAGCACCTCTTGCAGTTCTTCCGACACGGCGCACATATTCACTCGGATCACGTGGGAAGTCGAAAAGTATAACATGATCCACTCCGGTAAAGTCAATCCCGCGTGAAGCTCTGCATCAGATTACAACATAGTAATCAAAATCATATGATCCATGGTTTATATCTCAAATACTCCTTAACAAGTTACAATTTACCACAATATGAATTCAGCTTTGAGTGGAAAATATATATGAATCATATGATTCACAATTCAAATCTTATGATTCTAACAGTCACAAAGTCACTGATAAAAATGGATTAATCAAACTAATCTCAAATGCAAACCATCTTCACTTTTTTCACCTTATCCCACTAGATGGGACTCGCTGGCGAGAGATTCGAGAGTTTTACATAGGTTTTTGAGAGCCTAACACCATCTTCCTCCTCAAATTCAAACCATATGGATTATATCTCAAATACTCCATAACACGTCACCAAATTTACAATATGAATTGAGCTTTGAATGGAATTCAAATCTTAAAGATTCTAACAAGTCACAGTCACTGATAAAATTGGATCAATCAAACTAATCTCCAATTCAAGCCATATGGATCAATAAAAGGCAACTCAGGAGAGCTTCCTCTCAAAAAAAGGCCATATATATCATTATACATGACATATAACATACCTGTCTGTGCAAACCAGAAACTGGGAGACTTCCTTTGGTTGAGAACGTGTAAACTTTTCCATATTAGCAAGCCGTAATTCCTGTGTCGTGGCAGCATGGAAAGGTAGAACTTGTACACGAGTCTCTTTCCTATCGAAACGCTTCAATGTATTCTCAACTTTTCTGCAGGTTTCAATCTGCAATTTGTGCAATAAAATGCAGAAACTCCATTCTTTATTATATTTGGAGAATTATACCATAACGCTAATAGCTCTATGAATGAGGTCAAGAAACTAAAATGCCCCGCTTGGCAATTCTCTGTACAACGTTTATTGCATCTTTGTAATCATTATGTAACTATATCTTTTTTCCCCTTTAAACTTTTTACAAAGAGGAGCGTTAGAATGTTTTTGTATCCCCAAAATCACTTTTTTCATTTCGTTGGCCCTAAGTGAACACCCAAAAGCAAGAATTGGAGCTTACTTTGTTGCAGAAGACAATGGTTTTTGGGACAGGACTTGCTTCTGCAATCTGTACAAGAGCTGTTTTCTTATTAAGAAATGCTGTATCGGGGGATTTTTCTTCCCCATCAGCTCCACTGCAATCAACTAGAACCTGAATATAGAGCAAAGGAGAGAAGTACAGAGAAGCTGATGAAACAAAAAATAATGGAGCAGAAATAAAATGTGCCTGTAATGCAAATAATATGAAAATATAGTTGTTTGTATATAATATAAGCCAAAGTTCAAAGCAGTCCAAGTGCTCTAAAATATATAACAGGATGAAGTTCCAAGCAGGATTGTGCTGAAGAATGTTCAAAAACATTGAGAACAAGGTATTAGGGCAAAAAAATTATTAAAAAAAAAAATTGAACCTTCGGGCATTTCAATTCAAATATTTCAACCAGCAATATATGCTTTATATTTCTAATATTAAATTATGCTATCTTCTGTTCGATAAAGATAAACAAAAACACCGAAAGGAAGTTTGCAACCCATTACCAACCTCTTCCAGTCGAGAGCTTATCCGGTGCATACCAGGTCCCATGATCACTCCACAATCAGGAAAAACTTCAACTAGTTTATTGTAAATATCTTTTGGTAAAGTTGCAGTCACAAATAAATATTGTGTGGTAACTGGTGAAGAATTAATCAAACACTGAAGCGACACTTCAAAATCCTCATCACCAAAAAGTATATCTACCTCATCCAACACTGCACTGCAACATAAGTTGCTTATGTTAAACAGGATTTTAAAAATAAACATGAAAATGCCAACATACATTATTGCACTTAATACACGAGGAGAAAGAAGTAGGGTAGGAGAATAGGTTAGTAGATTTGCTAGACCCCATGGAGTATTAAGACAATAAGAAATCACCTTTATCCTATCTGCTCACAAAGCAAAACCTAGATAGAACTGAGAAGTCAGACTAAATTTTCACTACTGCAAGTTGTTAGTTCACAATGACCTTAGTCAGCCGAACCATATTGTCAAAAAAAATATGTCAGCTGAACTATGGGAGTTAATGAAGATTTTATAATAAAAATTAACAATATCATTGTCATATCACGGCTATCTTTCAGAGAAAAAATAAATGCCAAAATTTGAATGCAGAACATGAAACTTGTGAGCCATTAACAGTCATATAGTAGTAAAGGGGCAAGCTTACAGTTACTTTTAATTATCTTTACTTATTTTCTTTTTTATTTGATGGAAACCAAGCCAAAATGAAACTGATATATCCCACTACTGAATATTAAGCTCAACAGTCATATAATCCTAAAGGAACAGCTTTCTGTTAAAAGTAATTATTTTCCTATTTTGACAGTATACAGTTATCTTTATTGTTTAAAGTTACATGTTTTAGATAGAGTAAAAGTCCGTTCTCCCTTTATCATTAACAAATATAAAGTTATTTATGTAATAGGAAAAAAACTGAATTTATGCATTTACCATCTTAAATTCGTTAACTGCAAGAAGCCTTCCTTGATGAGGAACATAAAACGGCCAGGTGTTGCTATTAAAACATCAACACCCTGCTCTAAATTCTCCAGTTGAGTTCTCTGTCGAAAGCCACCTGTTACAACCATAGATTTGAATGGAGCCCCAGATTTTGACATTGATCGACAATTAGCTAACACCTGCCACAGAAATAATTGACACCAGCATTTATTCTACCGATGAAGAGCATACTAAAAGAATAAAATAATAATTTATACACATGAATGTAAGAATATAGTATTAGGTTTTTAATAGTGAGCCCCGAACCATGGATGTTGCCTTAGCTATATTTCTTGTGCTTATTTTAATCCATTGTGGATATTTTCTTGGCTTCCTAACTGTAGACTTGACAGTTAGGTTTTACCAGTGAGTTAAAATGTCAACTTTCCTATTCCTATTTTATGTCTACCTCTTTTTTCACTCTCTTCTCTTCATTCTCTGGCCCTACATAAATTAGTAGGATGAACATGCAAAATATCTTTTTGTTAACTGAAATAACCAGTCAGGGGACTGGCCTACACTCCACACCAGGTTATCTATGATATCAAAATTCAATTTTCCAAACATCTAAATAATTTTCTCATATAGAAAACTTCAAAGGAAAGCCAGTGAAAAGAACCAGCGGGCTGTAAAATTTATGAAATGGAACCATTATCACTAACAAGTAACCTCAATACCATTGCACTGGACGTTTAAAATAATTTTTCCCAACATCTGCTACATATGTATGGAATGTAACGAAAGAAAATGCGCCACCATTTTTTGTTTAGAAAGATATAAGGAAAAAAAGGAAATTTACTTTTAACAGAAATAGAAATAGTGCTGACATGAAACTTCCACATGGAAAAGGAAATCATTGTCCTCATAACTGGTAGTCTGGTAACACATTACGGGGGACAAGGACCAAAACACTACCGAAATTGGTCTTACAGAAGGCAACTGGCGATGGAGGAATAGCTTCAAGTTAGGAATATGCTTGAGAAAGAGGGGGGGGGGTGTTTGTTGAAATCACATCTATTTTAATCAAATTATTTTTAATCATTTTTTTTTAAATGTAGCCTAGTGCACAAGACTCCCACCAAGTGTAGTCAAGGAGGGATAGATGTTTTATTTTGATTAATTTATCTGTTTTAGTTATTTTTGGATAACACTTCCATGCACTTGGAATTAAACGGAACCATCTCTTTTTTATTAGAATAAAATTTGTCTTAGGTGTTTTGTTCTAATTAAGGCATGATTAGCATTAAGTTAATCTTGTCATTGGAGTATCCAATAATTATTTTCCTTTTGTAAACAAATTCCCAAAAAAGGGGGGAAAGGAAGTGAAAGCCTTCAAATATAAGATGCCTCCTTAGCCAGAAACAGAAAACAGTAAAGGCAAGAAACAATCCTTTTGAACATGCTGAGAAAAAGAAACTGACAGTCATATGGAATATATAAGTAAAGCAATTAACCTGAGAAGCTAACTCAGCTGTTGGAGCCAATATAACCACTCGAGGATCTTGTGAAGAGGAATTGGCAAGCCCTTCCAATTCTTCTTGTCTAAGCTTCTGAATTATTGGTGCAAGATAAGCTAGAGTCTTTCCAGAACCACTTTGATCAGCTATTATACAACTCTTTCCAGTATATACTGGTTCAAATGCCATGGCCTACAATTAACCAAAATATTAACACGGGAGCTCAGTTCTTGTGTAGAAATAAGCAACACCGAGTGACTTGCGTGTAGAATTTCTAACCAAGGATAGGCAGCAACTGGCCCCAAAAAAAAACATCTTTTTATGTGTTCAAGCAGCATGCAGTAATAATTATTTCCGATCCAACAAAAGAGTAAAAGAACGCCTTTAAAAAAGAGGAAATTCCTTCCTGTCTTAAGAATTGAAAGTCAGTTTCAAACACTTGGTCAACCATCAGATGCTATGGATGGAAAACCATTTTCTCAGAAATGCAAACTATCAGATATTGAAAATACTTTCCCACAACCAAATTATTTTCCCATAAAGTATATCAGCTCATGTTCACATATGAAACACACAAATGTTCATGAGCTAAATAATTTCTCTTCAGCAACGAAGCTTAAAGTTACCTGTATATTTGAAGGCCTTCGATAAAATTGCTTTGCCAGAGATTCAATCATATATTCACTGTACCCAAGATCTTTGAAGGACTTTCGACTAAAAAAGTCACTGTCAGACAATGGTTTTCTTTGTTCCTTTACCAGTTTTTGTGATTCAGTCTTAAAGGTACGTGGAGATTCTCCACCTCCCCATCCTTTTGAACGAGAGGTAGAATGCCTTTCAACTAATATACCTGAACTCTCTATTCTGTTGTCATTTTTTCGAGATTTATTGGGTGTGTTCTGATATCCTACGTGAGAACTAGATCCCTCAGATTGTTCCCAATCATCTTCTATTCCAAATTCTGGATGTTCTACAACTAGGTTATCATCATTAATGCTTCTTTCCTGCTTCTTGTGAATAGTTCTGTGGATAAGGGCCTTGACTTTCTGTGCTTTCAGTTTGCCAAAACTTCCAGATAACCTCCCCTTAGATTTTATTGTAGAATCACTATTTGTAATAACCGAGTCACGCTCAAAGCCTGTCAAACCACAAAATTTATGTGAGCACAGAGTGAATGAAGAAGCATAGCTATGAGACATATCCTATAATAAAAATAAGACAATTTGTGTCCTAAAAGAATCAAAAAGTGTGATCCATAGTTAAGAAAGGTGCCTGCTTTAAGAAATAGAGGGGCAAACAGGGAATGCTTATCACCGTTAAAGAAAACTATAACAGCGATCGGCCATAGCACTCATGAATTAGTGAGATGCCTGTCTTGATTATGTAACATACATCAGGACATGCCTGCAGCCTAAAAGAACTAAAAAAAAAAAAAATAGTACAAGCCAAGCTAAGAACAAGGTCCAGGCCTTTAGATGGGAAAACGTGAAATGCTAAAGATTAATTGAGATAACCATATTATCAAAGACCAGAGCATTCTGGAATCTCCAGACATACATGATGCCTGATTATCTAATTATAACTTACATCTATTATTTAATAGGCACTTGTATGGTTTCATAAAAAATTTACGCATGCTATATTATATTTAATAGATAAAGAAAGTATTCAGTATTCCAATCATTATTCATTTTCAAAATCACAACTTTAGCATGACTATATAAACAGAACAGTAAATTTCTTGCTCAGGAATGAAAAGACAGTGCAATAAGTGAAAGAATGCCCTTTGTCTATCTAAATACATTTTACATGTTATAATAAAAAAAAGAACCAAAGGAAGACAACATTTAAAGTTCAATAAATAAAAAAAAAAATCTCCTTGTTATAAAATAGACATAATAACTAGCTATCAAGGTAACTGATAAGTTCCTCTATTTGAAACCGTAGAAGTTCAAATTCGCTACAACTTGAAAGAACAAAAACACCAAGAATCTGCACCTTCAGTTACAAAACTTATATCTGATGAATTCTCTACATTCGAGCTCAGAGCATCGTTAGCGGGGTTAGGGTTCCAAGAAACAACGTCTTTGGGTGTAGGAGAACGCCCAGCTCTGCCGAGAAATGCATTCCCAACACTTGTGCGCAGCATTTTCGTACATGGGGTGTCACAGAAAGAAGTCTGAGCAAAGGAAAAGAGATGCGCATGGCTTCGAATCTGCAATTCCAAGCAATTTGGTTTGGTTCGGAAGCTAACAGGAGGTGCTTGCCCCAGCAGCATTGTCTCGTGCCTGCAATGAAACGGGATAGGATTGCCAGTGAGATATGCCAAGTCTCCAGGTCGCTTTCCACCCTTCATGGTAAGATATTTATTTAGGTAAGAAAAATTATTGCATGGACATACATGTAATTTTCTTTTTTATTAATTCACTTGTTTTCTTCTTCTTTTCTTGTAAATACCAACCAATTGACAGCCTGAAGCGTTTTCAATATTCACACGTCTTTAAATTTAAGATAATATGCTTAAGTGATCAAAATTATTTTTAAATTTCCACTAGAAATAATACTTGTTGGTATTCACTTGTTTTATAAATTTATACGTCCGATTCTAATTATAAGAGTTTATTAATTTTTTTTGTTATAATAAAAAAACTAAATAAATTAATTAATTATAACTAATATAAGAACTAATTTACTAATTTAAATAGATTGAGAAGTATATAATATAAATTATTTTAAGAAGTTAGATTTAGTCATAATTAACTGATTTATTTAGCTTCTTTAATATATTCAAAAAAATCAACTAACATTTATAATTAGAAGAAATAATAATTTTTTTTAAATCATCTTTGGTTATACATACTAAAGAGGTTTTACATTATTTATAATATAAATAATTAAAAGTGATACCTTAAAAAAATAAAAATATTTTTTATAAATAATTAATTTTTTTTATTTGTATAAATTAATTATCTAGTTCTTACTAGTATTATCCATGATAAGTAAAATGCTTTAAAAATTAGACTACACTTATTGCAACTAGAAAAGTCCCTTTGGAAAAATTGTTAAAATGGACCAAATGAGAGACAACTGTGTTAAAACGGATTAAGATTTTGGATAATTATTTACTAAGACCATGGTCATTTAGAAAAATTAAGTTTGAATGTGAATTTATGAAATTATATATAAAAATATATCTTCTTTTGTGCCAACACTTCATTGTTTTATACTCTTCTGATCATAATATAAGAGTTATTTAACTTTTTTTATAAAGATTAAAAAAACTAAATAAATTAATTAATTATGACTAAATTCAAATCCTCAAAATAAATTTATATTATATATTATTTAATCTACCAAAATTATTCAACTAACTTTTATATTAGTTATAATTAATTAATTTATTTAATTTTTTTAATTTTCTAAAAAAAAATCGATTAACTCTTATATTTAACACCAAAAAATATCTACATTAAAACAATGAAAAAGCGGATCCCCGTTTGCAGAGTTGTTTGCCCTCTTGACCGCATTCTACAAGGTAATTGCTTACCCTAATTTTTTAAAAGTTTTTCAATTGATGATGGAGGACAGTGGACCAAATCATCTGTTGAGTAGCAATGAATGAAATGAGAAATTTGATCTACTCATATTAAGATGTTGAAATGCGATATACACCACGTGAAACCATACAATGTGTAGATTATCTAGCTAAATGAAACACATCACCTAAATGAGGTGATTAAACAATACCCTCACCCTGGTTGTAGTGCTAGTATGTGAGCAGATTTGTCATTTGATTCAAGTTTAACTTGATTTTCTAATGCACTTAGCTCATTGTCCTAGTGGCAAAATAGTCCCTTTATATGGAGGAGGTGAAGGGTTTGATCTCCCACAGGGCAGGTCTAGCCTCCTTTCCAATTCCAAAAAACAAAACCTTGCCTTTCAAATGTTTTCTTAAAAAAAAAAGAAAGAAAGAAAGGCAGCAAGGAGCAAGCTCCAATAAGGAAACTGTTTAGATAATTGGAAACAACAACAACAAAGCCTTTTCCCATTAAATGGGGTCGGCTACATGGATCATACGACACCATTGTGCTCTGTCAAAAACTAAATCCTTAGATAGGTTATTGACCCGGAGATCCCGCTCAATGACCTCGTTAAACGTTTTCTTTGGCCTTCCTCGACTCCTTTTAACCGGACTCCAATCCGTTTGATCCACCCTCCTCACCGGCGCATCCCTTGGCCTTCTTTGTACGTGTCCAAACCACCTAAGACGGTTCTCCACTATTTTCTCCTCAATAGGTGCCACTCCAACTCTTCCCGTATTTGTTCATTGCGGATCTTATCTTTTCTTGTATGCCCACACATCCATCTCAACATCCTCATTTCGGCTACCCCAATTTTATGCTCTTGCTGTCCTTTTAAAGCCCAACATTCACTTCCATAAAGCATTGCTGGTCTTATAGCAGTACGATAAAACTTTCCTTTTACTTTATCTGGTACTTTCCGATCACATATAACCCCAGTAGCCTTTCTCCATTTAAACCACCCAGCCTGGATTCTATGATTAACATCCTCCAAAATTTCACCATCTTTCTGTATAATTGATCCCAAATATTTGAACTTATCTATTTGTAGAATAACTTGATCTCCTAATCTGACCTCCAAGTTACTTCTAACTTGCCTCTTAGAAAAATTACAATGCATGTATTCAGTCTTACTTCTACTCAGACGAAAACCCTTCGACTCTAAAGTACTTCTCCATAACTCAAGTTTAAAATTAATCTCTTCTCTTGACTCCGCCATAAGAACTATATCATCCGCAAAAAGCATGCACTTAGGGATTTCATCTTGAATAGGCTTAGTTAGAACATCCACTGCCAGATTAAATAAATAAGGACTCAATGGTGGCAAAATCAGACATGCGCAAAAAGTGAAGATATGAATTATATTGGACCATACAGTATACCCATTGCATAAATGGGCATGGTGGAGACTATTGATTGGATCCCCAATTACATACATGATATATATATATATATATATATTGTTTTGACACGCCACAAAACCAGCACAAGTCTCAGACAAGACAGTTAATTGAACATCAGTCAATAACTTGTTTTAAGGAAATCAGGTCATGTGAGGATCAGGGGTTAAATTCAGAATTAGCACTGTTCATTTGACGGCGAAGTTCTCCCATGAAGTCCACGTGTAAACCAGAACCTGCATTACCTGGTCCTGACGCCACAATCTGCAACAGTGTATAGAATTTTAAAATTTAAGAGTAATATGTATTCTACTATTAGTCCTTATGTCATGAAAAATATAAACAAGCTTCTCTTCAACTTAATATAACCAAAATGTCTTCAGGAATCAGGACCTACTAATATTGATTTCCTTTATAAACAAAATAACCAAAATATAAACAAGCTTCTCTTCAACTTAATATAACCAAAATGTCTTCAGGAATCAGGACATACTAATATTGATTTCCTTTATTATCAGAACAAAGCTTAGCATTCTATTTCAATGTCATTCATTTTATGTTAGGAACCATGGATTTAATAATGCCATTTATTCTTTAAACTCCATTCAATTTATGGGAGCCACAACTTGTTATATTGTATCAATAATAAATAAGTACAAGAGTATTTTAACCAAAACGAGTGTAACTTAGCTTTTGAAAATGTAATGCAACTAATATTAAGGGGAAAAAAGAGTGTAGTTTTCCAAAATAGAGGGAAGGGGATAGTAGTTTGGGCATTTTTCACGAGACATCACAGTGATATTTCCCTTTAAAAGATTGAGAGAAGAGGCATTGAACAACTTCAAGCTTTTACCTGATGAGGAAGTCTCGAGTGTTGAGTCCAAGCTGCTGCCCCTCCTGAATGCATAACTGGCTTTTCTGAAATTTATAGTAGAAAGAAAATAAGAGAGAGAGAAGCAGTCTGTATACCAGCATCAAGGACAAGACAACATATGCGCACATAATAATTGGTAAAATACAAGTACTACAGCATAACATCTATTATACTTTTTTGTGTGCCTTTGGAAATCCGTTGGGTTTGATTTTGACAAAAAAAAAAATGTTGAAGTCAAGAGGAGAGGAAGAATACAACAATCTCGTGTTTTCAATGGTCTAACCTGTCCTAGACCATAACACTACTAACTTTCAAATTTTTGTCGGCCTTAATCATGAAAGACGCACGCATTATTTATTAGATAGTTTAATATCACCAGATATTAATATTTTATTAAATGAGCAAGATCATTTTTCTACTGGATAAAAGAAGAAAAAGAAAGTTATCAAATTCAACACAAATAAGTAAGCTAGATCTAACATTTTTTAGTTGACACTACTTGTTATCTTCCTCCCAGTTCTACTAGCAACTTCAGCATAAAATCAATTTGTCTCAGAAAATGCCTACCAACACGTGAAGTCTATCTAAATAATTTGTCTGTCTCAATTCTTGTTTCATTGATGACCTGATTTCAGTTTATGTAACAAGACCAGTCCAGTACAAGTGCCATCATCATCAAAAGGTTAATAAAAAAAATTAACTAAGCGTAGAATTTTCAAAGAATGGAAAAGTTTATCATAGTTCAATGATATCCACTCACCAGATGAATCCTTGGAATTGTTGTAGGACTGCATTGCAGCTGTCCAACCTGAAATACAGATATATGAATGACCAACAAAAGAGATAACAGATACCGAAAAGCATTTAAAGTCATAAAAGTAAATGAACAATAATCATCGCTTGATTTTCCTTCTTTTTGCCTCCCCTCCTCAGTAAACCAATAAATGCAAATTCTGACAATTAAATAGTCAAAAGACTCGAGACTCTTCTACTCACATGAAAGTTACACAATCATGCAACAAACAAGTAGTGAGTATAAGATCAATACATATAAACTAAATCCCCTAATACTGTCATGTTCAGGGACAATTTTCGTTTCCACGCTGAATTCTACAAATTCCTTATTATCCATACAAATTCTATGGTGGGAGCTCTCAAGTTGATGCAGAAATTTGGAACAAAAAAAATTTAAAGGGCAGATAAAGGGAAACCAGATCCAATCTTGTAAGTCGCTTTAACATAAGCAAGTGAACTTGACATGCTTGCTAAACATAAATATCCATTAACATATATCAACAGCAAAAGAAACTAATGGTGTTGACAATTCCTGTTAGACTTGGAATTGGTTACCCTGCATTTCGGAAACAGAAATATTTACAGGAGAAATTCATAAAGAATGTGATAATCAAATCAAATGGATAAAACAATTTAAAAGCTGATTCTAAACTACCCCAGTACACCTACAATCTAACAAAAGCCACCTGATCCTTATACCGCCCAAAAAAATTAGCATATTAGAGTCCAACATATCTAAAATTACCAACAAAGTATTCTACAGAGAACCTTAGAAGCCTATCTGGGTTGTTGAATGCAAGATAAACAAATTTCAATACTTCAGCCTGAATAAACCAGTCCTAACAAAGTCATTGTCACAGTTTTTCTAGGATAGAAAAACTATTGAATAACAGAATAAAAAGTATGTAATTAACATTTACAGATCTCTTTTCAAGTAGTAGTTGGAGATACATACGATCATTCAAAAGCTGCAAAGCTACACTATTACTACACCCTTCCAATCCTACAAGTCGTGAATATTGATTCTCTTTATGATTACTGCCAGCAGCATCTCCATGATCAGTAACTGGAACACTTCTTGAAGCATGTTGATTCTTTTCTGAATCATTCCCAAGACTGTTTGCTCGATCAAGCCCATCTACACATTTTTATCAAAACTAATGAATAATCAGTACCCAGGAAACAGCAATACAGATCAGTCATGATTCAGAACAGAAATAGACAAAAAATGCCCCACCAGCTCTGCCATTTGCCGCAGAATATTGTATAAATGCAAATATACCAATTTTATGTTGTAATGTTGATGAAACAAAGAATTTTGTGAAATTTCAAAGAATTTGAACTCTGAATTCAAATTTTATTGAATGTGAAGGGAGTACATATATAGGGAACAGAAGGAGACAAACCGCCAAACTAATCCCACAAAATTAGTCATCAATCAAGCCAAATTAATGCATAAATTATCACGACATTTAACTAGACTTGATCACAACTAATAATAAGAGATAAATCACTAAAATATGCAGAAGAAATTATGATTTTCAACAAATTCTCTCATATTTTTTGGCCACTGACAGACAATGAATTAGCCAAGAAAACTGCACATATAATATAAAATTATAGATATCTAGAGACCGAAGGTATCTTAACACTACAATGTAGCATGAGAAGATGATGATGATCATTTACTTTGTTATGTCAACAATACAATGTAAATTACCCCAGGGTTCTCTTAAAGTTTTATGACTAGATACACATATTGACTGAAAATATCATTTTGTACAGCTTTATCCTGCTGTTTTATTGCTGCCCAACAACTAAATATACGGGCGGAGCCGACCATACACTTCATTAGAATTCTTTCATTCAAAGGTTAAGTTGCCTAATTTATTCTCAATGCTTGAAAGCCCCAGCCTTGGAAGAAGCTCAACCCCATACTACAAAGGACAAATGTTTGGACCTCTTTGTTACTATCAAACAAAGAAGAGATCAATCTAATTGAGAGAAAGAGAGACAAGGAAGGAGCACCCCAGCACACACTCTTGCAGGACAAATGGAAACACTATTTATGAGAGTGATATAAAAATTTATATTCATCTCTCAGCAATTTTAGTTGCTTTTAAAGGAGGTTGATTTCTCTCTCTCAATTCCGCTTCATGGGTCTACATCCCTGAACATTTTATTTTCTACTTCATTCTCTTCTCCTTCACAATTTGATGAGACTTGTAAGTGAACGGAATACTGTTGTATCAACTGACTTAGACTGTCATAGAAGGGGCTATACAAAAAGCTTCTAGCCCATTATAAGCAAGAGCCAGATTTTATGAGTTGCCGTAAATGCCAAAGTAATTGCTGAACCGTATGTCTGTACATAAGAAACCCCAACAACACAAGAATATAAAATTATTACAGTTAGATCACATCAACTCCAGGATATTCAAGCTTCTAACTTGTCATAGCTATTTTTTCTATTTTAATAAAAAAAGATTTGGAAGTACAGTGACAAAGTTTATTCATTTGTTTGTTTGTTTATCATGCAGCAGATCTGGCCCCACCTAGTGAAACATGGCTTCTTGTTGTTGTTGTATCATGCAGCAAACAACAGAAGACCAAAGAACGGACGAATCATAGAGTTATTAAATCCTCAAAAAATGATATACTTTGATCAGGAATCACACTTTTTCGGCCATATTATTCGGTCCAAAAATCTTTGCAGCACTTAGTCTTTTTCCTATTTTCTCCCTTCCATAAACAGTAAAACAACCCCTACAGGACTTTCTTCAGTCAAGCTTTAACTAATAATAAATATCTCCTGGTCCCTGCCTTCTCTTTAAAGCAGACAAACATTATAGGCCAAAGGAGGAGCAACTAAATAAACGTAATAGATAATAAATATTCCATAATTGAGTGACTAATAATAAATAGATCACAGCAGAAAACTCCAAAGTTTTAACCCAAAAATATAAATTATGACTTCCCGCTCATTAAACAAAAGGGTCTATATATTTGAGGCATTGCTGAATCCATTAAGAATCCATTTCTTGCGATCCGTTTGAGTACAAAGCAGAAATACTAAGAGCACCCAAATATCTGTGCCTTTTTCCTAGCCTCGAAAGACAACTTAATTACGACAGATTAGCAACATATTCCAACATGAATAATAGCACATCATAATAATATTCACACGTGTGGAAGTGAAAATCATTCAAAAGAAAGGGAATCACAAATAGACTGACCGGCAGACTTGCGCCTGTTGTTAGAACGATTCCTGCGATCCAGTTACAAAATCGGGAGAGAAATGAAAAGAAAAGACAATCAGCAACAGAGGAACACAGTTTGTGATTCATTTACAAAGAAAAGAGGGTCATGACGCCATGTTTACCTCTGATTCGGAGGAGCATAACGCTTGACAGGTGCAGGCGAATCCGTTGCTGCCGATTGTAACGGTGCGGAAAGAGGGTTTTCTGGCATTTCTTCGTCTCTCTCTCTCTCCCCCCCTTGGGATGAGTTGGAGGTGAGGAGAGAGAAATCAGTGGGGACTGACTTTTTGACCAGATTCTGAGATATTGAGCCTCCCTCGATGGATGAGGCCGGATCGGAAGGCCATCCTCCGCGCAGATTCTCTCTTCATTCACTTTTTACTACACGGCGCAACGGAATCCTATGTTGTGAAACGGACATTAATGCAAGTTGTTAGAAATTTAATCAGTTATTTTTGTTTATATTTCAACCCTTTGAAACTGTAAAATAAGATAAAAGGGCACTTTTGATGCTTTAATTTTATATAATATTTTAATTTAATTTTTTAATTTTATAAAGTATATTTCTAATTTTTTAAGTTATATTAAATAATAATTTTTTGTGTTAATTGTTATTATTTTAAGAAATTAAATTTAATAATATTAACATTTATAGATTTTTTTGTTAATATTTAATATTTTATTAATAAAATAAAATGGTATCAGAATTATAAGACTTAAAAAAAAGAAATTTTTATATGTGTTATAAAATAAGAGAAGATAAAGAAGTTAAAGAAAAAAAAAAATAACAAAACAAGAGATTGAAATAGGAGGTAAGAGAGTATTCTTTATATGTTTGTATAATCATTTGTACAAATGCCTTATGCATAGCCACTATTTATAAGTCACAACCATTAAAAACTAAACATAATGTTATAAAGGAATAAAAATGAATAAAATAGTATTAACAACAAAATAACTCCTCTCAAGTTATTTATTGAGAAGGTTATAAGTTTGTGATATAAAGGGAAGAAGGAATCTTAAGAATAATCATAAAAAGTAAGAGTTATATGGATATCACACGTGTAAGAAATATTTGTAACAGTATGAAAAATGGACAATTTTACCTAATCTATATTGATTACTAAATTGACTCTTAATTTAATGTATTGAAACGTTTTTACATTATTCATAAATAAGGGGGTAATATAAACTTCTTTTCCGGTGTACTATAAAAAAAGGGAGTAATAGAAACAATATTAATAAATGTTATTTTGGACTTATATAGCATTGAAACAGATTTTTTTTCTAAAAAGACTTATAAAATGATGGAAGTATTAATTAATATATCAATAAAATTTATAAGAAAAATAGTATATTATTGCAATACTATTAGCCATGAATTGATTAGAATTAACCAACTAGTACTGTCAAGTTTGATCCATAACTTTGTCAGAAGCCGTAAAACTATAAAAAATGAAGTAATTAATAAATTCAATTGAAATTTTCTGCCAATAATTAGTTAGGCTAATTCGAGCTTGATCACGCGTTACATTGCAAGAACATCTAAATAATTAGAAGTGGTAAAATAGACTCAACCCGCGGGCTCAACTCATTTTTATGTAAAAAAGAGCGGGCAAGCCTTTTTTTTAAATTATTAATATTATTATTTATTTTACTTAAATATTATTTTAAATATTCCTATTATCAAATACTAGTAAAATGATTACTTGTTTGTTAATATATGTTAAAATATTATAATTGATTAATATTATATTAATATTTATTTAAATTTATAATTATAAAATTTGATATTTTTTTTATAAAAATTAGGAATTTTTAAAAATATAATATTAATAATTTTTTAATTATACTAATATAACATTAAAAAAAATTATTAGTATTTTAAAAATTTAGAAATAATTTTTTAAAAATATTAAAAAATTAAAAAAAAAGTGACGAGCTATGGGGGTAGGCTCGGGCCCCCTCCCAGCCTGCGGGCTAGCTCGCCACTAAGTGGGGGCGGGTTCAGGCTGAAATTTTGTCAATCCACCCCCTCTCAACCCACGAATTGTGACAAGCTGGCCCGCAACCTGCGGGCTAACCCATTTTTCCCCTCTACAAACAATTTGAAAAATAGTGGGATAAAGTATAATGAATAGAAATTATTTCTCAGCTATTTAATATATAACATAATCAAGGAGTTAATATTTAGTTTAAATATAATATATATTTTTTAGATTTATCAATATTTTTTTAAATTATTTCTATTGATACTTAATTAATAATAATTAAATAAGAGAGGGAGAGATAGCATTAAGGAAGATGATTAGAGTGTTTTAAAAAAATAATATATTAACTGACTTAATTAATCTAACTAAATTAATTAAATAAATCTTATATTTAAGATTTATTTAACTAATTACACTCAAAAAATTTAGGATCTTTCACCGTCAACCACCTCATAATTTTTTTTAATAAAAAGATCAATTATATATAACATGAAGAAAATTATATAAGTTGGTATAATAGAATCCAAAAAATGTAGAATTAATTTAAACATTAGTTTTATGGGGAAAGTGACTGAAAAAAAGATTGAAGCAGCAAAATAATATCCTTTCCTAACATGCCATTGAATATTAAAATGGAGAAGAAGAACAACCCCATAGTCAATGGTCAATGTACTCTTCAACATGTTCTTTATCCCATATCTTATCATCGTAACAATAGACAATGGTCTGCCTTCTCTCTCCCTCAAACATAGCCACCATTAACACGAACAACCTGGCCATTGATCCACTCCCCAGCATCAGAAGCCAAGAACCCCACAAGAGGAACCACATCCTTGGGATCACCAAGCCTACCAGAGGACACTCTTCAATCGCCTTCTTCACTTGCTCTTCATTCATTCCTCCCGGAAAAGTACATGTCCGTTGCAATTGGCCCCGGCGCCACACAGTTCGCCGTGGCTCCCGTCCCCTTCAGCTCTTTCGCTAAGATCTTCACCATTGTCTCCACCACCGCTTTGGACGCCGCATATGCCCCGTGACCAATCCTCAGTGAACCCACCACTGATGTTGATAACATTATGATCCGTCCTCCACCTCCTTGTTTCAACATGTTTGCAGCCACTTTCATGCACAGAAATGCCCCTCGTGCATTCACTCTACTATTAATCAGTTTATGTAACTAATAATAATAATATTCCTCATAATATATGGAGAAAATCCGTAAAACATAATTAACTGATGAGCATGTACTAATAATGCTATTATTACTCGTATAATCTAATAATAGATTTTATAAAAAAAAATTATCTTTTGAATAGAATAAATTCTTAAACAAATGATTATCGGAAGTTGTTCTCCCTAACTTGTTGAAAAACCGAGAGCAATTCAGCCACAGAAACTTCACATATGATATAATTATTAATTTAAATAAAATTCAGGCAGATGAAAGAGACAAAATGCGTACATACCTGAGAGTAAGCTCGAAGTCCTCCAAGGAAGTGTTGGCTCCAGAAGATTATTTGCTGTCAACAATCGCTGCCTAGTTAACCATAATATGAACCGGCGAGTTGAAGGCCTTCTCAGCCTCATCGAAGAGAGAATTCACCTGCGTCGGATCTGAAACATCAGCCCTGACAACAATGGCTCGTGGATTCCCACCGTGGCAGTAGGAGGAATTGATCTGAGCGGCGACTGACTCGGCTTGGGCCAAATTGGAATTGTAATTGACCACGATTCTCGCACCGAGTGAAGCTAGATGAAGCGCAATCCCTCTTCCGATTCCACGAGAAGAACCAGTGAGAATCGCAACTGTTCTTGAATTGGTCGAGTTTGAATTTCCTGGTTCAATTCGATAGCAGAAGAAGAAGAAGAACGCATGCCTTGCGATGATGCCAAAGCCATTTACGTCAACTGTAAAATGCAAATATTTCAGACGAATTTGCTTAAAAAAAACTAAATGAAAACCAACAATTGCAAGAACCGAAAAATAAAGGTGAATGAATGTAACCGTGACAAGGGCACATTTGGCTCGTGAATCAGTGAGAATGCTAACTTGCACATACTATCTGCAACTCTTAAATTCTTTTCAATCGTTGTAATGCAAATTCATGAACAAATGAATATCAAAACAGATAGATTTTCATTATACATGTTTAAATATTTAAATATTTTCAATCTGGAATAGCATGAAAAATATGCAGTGGTATTGTCCAATCTTGACAGGTAAACAATTTTTTCCAATAATTAAAAAGATTCATGGTGGCAGAGGTCGCACAGGAATCAAATAAACAGGCATAAACAGGTATAGAGAATTTAAAGACGATGAGAGAGGAATAAGACAGAGAATCGTAAACGAACTTGCCGAGAAAGAAGACAGAAACCGACCACCGAGATAAAGAAGAGAGCGGCAAGAAATAACAGAGTAACGTAACTGGGGAAGACACAGAATATATATAGAACTATAGAAGAATGATTTTGGAATTTTCTTTTTCAATTTAATCGTTTGGATTTATTTCTAATTTTAGATTTTAGATATATAAGAATAATTTCAAATTACTTAGTTATCATTAGATTACTTAGTTATCATTAGACTTTAAAATAATTAATTATCTTCTATGAAACCTTTAAATAATTATCTCAAAAAATTAACAACGTGAAATTAAATATTATAAAATTAAAATTAAAATTGGAGTTACATCTTGATTTGCGAACTAATCCGAAAATTTAAGTGCTAAAATTTGTCTTAATCCTCAATTTTAGAATTGATTACGTAATTTCTTTCTTACAAGATTTTAAAATGGATAAGACCCAATTTAATCAAATATTCATAATTAATTTTCAATATATTTTATGAGTATATTGACATATTTAATTATTCAATTCAATTTTATAGGTAGAGGAATGTTTATGTGACCCCTATCTGGTTGTACTGTTCTATATCGATCATTTTGTGATAGGTAAAGTCTCATATTGTAAAAGACAAAATAAAGTTTGGGACATAATGTACTACAAAAAAATTGACTTTATACTCTCAAAGTCGCTGCTAAATAACTTTGGCGACGATGTTTTGTTGTCGTTAAGTGCCGCCTATGAGACTGTCACCTATAAACATTTGCGACGACAATTCAAAGTCGTTGCTGAATGTCAAAAATTTGCAGGGACATAATTATCGCTGCTGAAAGTTGAATGTCGCCACTAAAAGTCTAATCAGCGGCTGTGACATAATTGTGTCGCTAAAAGTTGAATTAGCGGCAACATGGGATATACTATTTGACCGTTATGTACAATTTTGGTCAAATATATTAGGAAACTTCATGAACCATGATCATTGAATAAATTTTGAAATTCCAATCCTATCAAACTGTTTCCTTTTAATTATGAGATTAAATTATAAGTTTATAAAAAAGGAAAGATATAAGTGATGATAATCAAGTGGGTCATTTCATATATAGTTTTGATTTTGTTGTATCCGATAGGGATCGTGACACCTTAGATGTACTACGAGTTATAATTTTATAAGAAAATTGTATTTAAGTCTCATATAAGGAATCTAGTTATAGAGAAGTCCGGAAAAATTATCAAATAACTGTGAAGTCCCACATGACCTGAGATCAATTTTTTTATATTGTGAAATTATGGAACTATCCCTAAGAAAAAATGCCACAATTGTTATTTTTTCATCCCTCAGTTGTTATGCCCTCTTCTAGGAGTTGTCATTCATATTGTTTTAGTTGTTATTTTTTTCTTCTTACTTGAATTGTTATTTTTTCCAATAGAGTTGTCATTCCTGTTGTTTGAGTTATTTCTTCCCAAGGAAAGTTTTGTCATTTCACAATTTAAAAAAATTAATTATAGGTTCCTTGAGACTTTACAGTCGTTTAATGAATTCGTGAGATTTTTCTGCAATTAGATTCCTTATATAGGACTTCAATTTTTCCTAATTTCATTTTGTTCACTTCAGTATGATGGGAGACAAATTAAAATAGGTCTATCTTGGTCCATTATGTTCCAGGCACACCCCTAATCAAAATGAGAAAAATGTATACACTTAAAAGGCAATGTCATGTAACCCACGAGTAGGAGTGCAATAATAAAACATCAGTTCTATATAGGGAGTGATTGGAAAATATTGGAGCAGCAAATGGAAATCCTTTTCCAAAGTGCCAAGAATTTAGAGTGAATGAGGAGGTTATTGAGGAAATTCTTCTAGTAGGCAACAATGTTGATGCGGTTCAATGTTGTAAAAAATATAGAAGCAACTTAGGTAACCCAATATATTGTTTTTTTGGATAAGATTTTGGAAAAGAGCTTATAGAAAAAAGGGTTTTTGGACAGCTTTTAGAAAATGACTTTTGAAGAAGAGGTTATAAAAAAAAATGATTTTGAATAAATGAGTGTTTTGATAGTTATTACCAGAATAACTTTTGTGATTGGTAAATTACGATAAAGGGTATAATTTTATTAAAAATAAAAGAGGAGAGAGGAGAGAGGGTGGAGAAGAGAGATGAGAGAGGAGAGAGAGTGGAGAGGAGAGAAGTTATAAGAAAAAGTAAGGGTAAAATAGTAATTGGGTAGTTCATAAGTTCTTTTACTATTTCAGAAACTAGTCTCACTAGCTTATCTAAAACTATAGTTTGGTCCAAAAGTCCTTTTGGACAAATATAATTATTTGTTTTAAAATTTCTCCAAACTAAAGTTTGAGCCAGAAGCCTTTTCAAAACCTTAGTTTGAAAAATTTCCAAATAGGCCATGAAATAATCTTAGATAGAAAATACAAAACAAGCGAGAGTTAGAAGATTACAGTACAGATGAACAAATAACTAATCTTTTGGTAGCCAGTTTTACTGGACAATTAAAAAATTGGTAGGATCATTATCTCACTTTAGAAGATAAGCAAACTATTTTTTCATCGGTACAAACTGAGTCTGATGGAACACCAATTTTATATAATGGTGAGCCTTATCCAGATTCTGTTCAAACTTTAATCTTTACCATTATCAAACATTTTGTTGGTGATCTGTCTATTTGGAAAAACCGATCAGCTGAATTATTGTCAAATCTTAAGTGTAGAACCCTATCTAATTTCAGATAGTATAGGGATACTTTCCTTGCTCGAGTTCTCACAAGAGAAGAAGCTAAACAACCATTTTGGGAAGAAAAATTTCTAGCTGGATTACCTAGATTTTTAGGTGATAAAGTTAGAGAAAAATTTAAAAGTTAGAATGGTAGCATAATCCCTTATGAACACTTGACATATGGAGAATTGATCTCTTATGTTCAAAAAAATGCTCTTAAAATTTGTCAAGATGATAGTATCTAATATCAACTGGCAAAAGAAAAGGTTGTAGAACGTAAAGAATTGAGAGTTTTCTGTAAACAATTCTGTATTCTAGCTTGCAAACAAGCTAAGAAACATAGGAGGTCTTCCTATCACAAAAAGAAAAAATATGTCTACCAAAGGTATATACCCGATACACCTCCTCGTAGGCTTAAATAGGAATTTAAGTCTAAACCCAAAATTGATTTTCCTAAACAAAATAAGGTTAAATATTTTAAATGTGGCAAACTTGACCATATTTCAAAATACTGTGCCTTTAGAAGAAAACTAAAAAAGATTAGGTGTATTGATGAACCTATTCTTGAACAAATAAATAATCTTTTGATTGAAGATACTTCTAGTTCAGAAACTGAAAGTGATTCTTTTGAGGATATCCAAAACATTCAAAACGATGATATTCCAAAATCTTCATCTTCAATTAATATTATTTCGAATGAACAAGATTTACTTCTTGATATCATTGATAAACTTCTAGATTTTGAAAAAGAAGAATATTTGTTAAGTTTAGAGAATTGGTTAATTAGCAATCTTCTTCTTCAAAACCTAAACCACCTTTTCCTTCTAACAAATATAATTTGACGGATGTTTTAAACAAATTTTAACACTCTGTCAAACCGACAACTCTCCAAGACCTTCACCAAGAGGTACATAATCTCAAGGCTGAAATTTGACTTATCAAAATTCAATAAGAAACACATGCAATAGCTATATCTCAAATTCAAGACATACAACTTGCATCTAAAATAGAAGAAAATCTTGAAATTGAACCCCACGGTGAGGATGAAGAAGATAAAACTTTCTTAAACTTAATTTTAAGAATTTCTATTCAAAAATTTTATATCCATGCTAAAATCGTTATTCATGATGATTTTGTCTTGGAGCAAACTGTTTTATTTGACATAGGAGATGATTCTAATTGTTTTAATGAAGGGATTATTCCTACAAAATTCTTTGAAAAAATAACCGAAAGATGGCTCACGCTTAGATGCCAAATATAAAGTTTCAAAGGTTGTTATTGAAAATGAAGAATTGAGACTTGAAAGTCCATTTATATTGGTCAAAAACATGGGAACCCAGATCATTCTTGGTGCACCTTTTATAAGGTTATTATTCCCCTATATGACTAGTGAAAATGGAATTTCAAAATAATATTTGGGTAAAACAATTCTGTTTCCTTTTACTCATAAACCCAAAATTAAAGATCTCAATCTTTTGACTTTCAAAGAACAACAAATAAACTTTTTAAAAGAAGAGATTTCTTTTCAACATTTAGAAAAGCAATTATGTCGAAAAGATGTTCAAAAGAAAATTCAAAATTTCCTTGAACAAATTCATCAAACTATTTGTTCAGATTTACCAAATGCTTTTTGGAAAAGAAAACACCATGTGGTATATTTACCATATGAAAAAGAATTTTCAGAAAAAAAAATACCAACAAAGGCTAGGTCAATCTAAATGATCCCGGAGCTTTTGAAAACTTGTAAAAAGGAGATTCAAGATCTGTTAAACAAAAAATTAATTCGCAAGTCACGTAGCCCATAGTCTTGTGCTGCTTTTTATGTCAATAAAAATGCAGAAATAGAACGTGGTGCTTGTAGGCTTGTAATTAATTACAAATCTTTAAACGAAGCTTTGCAATAGATCAGATATCCAATCCCAAATAAATCTGATTTACTTAAACGTTTATATTCTGCAAAAATCTTTTCAAAATTTGATATGAAATCTGGATTTTGGCAAATATAAATCTCTAAAAATGATCAGTATAAAACTGCTTTTACTGTTCCTTTTGGACAATATGAGTAGAATGTTATGCCTTTTGGTCTAAAAAATGCTCCTTCTGAATTTTAGATAATCTTGAATGAGATCTTTAATGACCATAGTCAATACATTATTATTTACATAGATTATATATTAGTCTATAGTCATTCTATAGATCAGCATTTCAGGCATATCTCAAAATTTATTAAGATTGCAGAAACAAATGGTTTAGTAGTCTCTAAACCTAAAATTAGTTTGTTTCAAACTAAAATACGGTTTTTTGGTCATTAGAAATTTCAAGGGTCTATTACACCAATTGAAAGAGCAATTCAATTTGCTGATAAATTCCCTAATCAAATCATTGATAAAACATAACTTTGACGATTTTTGGGATGTTTAAACTATGTTGCAAATTTTATTTCTCATCTCAGCAATTTTATTAAACCTCTTCATCAGCAACTTAAGGGCAGTCTTCCTCCTTGGATTGACCTTCATTCAAATATAGTAAGACATATTAAATCCCAGATTAAGGAGCTTCCTTGTCTTAGCCTTCTTGACCCAACTACCTCTAAAATTGTTGAAACAGATGCCAGTGACATAGGTTATGATGGCATTCTCAAACAACGTTTTGACAGAAAAGAGAAAATTATCTCTTTCACTTATAAACATTGGAATAGTACTCAGCAGAACTATTCTACTATAAAAAAGGAAATTTTGGCAATTATCTTAAGCATTTCAAAATTTCATTCTAAGTTATTAAACCAAAGATTTTTACTTTGCATTGATTATAAATCCGCAAAAGATGTTTTACAAAAAAATATTAAAAATCTTGCATCAAAATAAGTCTTTACCCAATGGCAAGCTATCTTAAGTGTTTTTAATTTTGAAATTAATTTTATCAAAGGCACTTCAAACTCCCTTTTAGATTTTCTTACTCGTGAGTTTTTACAGGGTAGGTAGAGAGAATGCTAAGAAAAAAGAAATCTAGTGAGGACGAAAAACAAAAGGGTATTCTTTAGGATGCCCAAAGCTAAATAGTCTCAAGCAATGAACTTGAGGCTATCATCCAAGAGGTGATAAAATAATATGGGAACTCTCCAGGAACCCAAAAAACTCAAACGGAGTCTTCAACTCCATCTGAATTTTCATTCTAGAAACCTCAGACAAAATTGGAGTCATCTACTCCTTCTGAGTCATCAACCCAGCCTATCTAAACAAGAGCATCTTCTAAAAGGACTTTGGCATCGTATGCCCAGAAGATACTCCTAGAAAACACCTTCGACCAAAAATTAACTCTTCCGCCAATACCCTAGAAGGTATTAACAAAAAACAATATGATTTTGCTAGACCAACAACTAAAGATATTTCAAATCAATCCATCCTAAAACCAGATAGTTTCTACTTCTTTCACAACCAAAATGGGCACTCCTTCCTTTCCAAAACTATATAAGGCTATGAATATTGTCCAGATAGAATCAGAATTCTATCACAAAAATTCAAACCAAGTGGCTTTAAATGTTTTTCCTAAAGGATTTTATTTTAGGCCAAAACAACCAAACAAAACCAGAGAGTACTATGAATTAATATTGATTCATTATGAGTCAGCAGCTATCAAGAAAAATGCTGATAAAATAGATGAGTCTTTAATAACTCATTCTACCCTTCAGGTATTAAAAGTCCTTACTCCATCCCAGTGGGAACACGATTTATATAAAATAAAAAATTTTGGGATAAACTTTGATCTTATAAGATATAACTATTGGGACTATGTTGATGCATGGCACTATATATTCTGGGATCAAAATAAACTTTTCAAACATACTTGGTTCATTTATTTTAAAACTAAAACTAAGTATACTTTTCCTTAATGATTCGGACACTGGTGGGAATTATTTTGACCAATACCAGAAATACTTCCCCCAACAGTAGTTCAAGCTTTTGAGCTTTTTAAACAGAAGTTCAATATTGAAGAAAAATCTTTTCCTATTGAACTTTACTATTTTTCAAACTTATTTGTATCCTAGATTTTTTTCATAGAGTTACAGATTTTTCAGTACAGAAGGATCTAGATTTCTGCCAATATTGCAAAGACTTCTGTCTGTAAAATGGTAGGCAAAATTTGATCTTTCTCGCATAAATACAATAGCAGTCGAGAGATGGTTTAAACAAAATCCCTATAATCTTTGTTTGACTGAACAAAGCAAGTTCCTGAATCAAAAGTCAAGGGTACAAGCTGTTCTCGCCTCAACAAGGTTAGCCTTATCAATCAACTGAGTTCTATGCTCTAACTTCTACAACAACAGAAGTAAACTCCTTCTACAAGTCAGACAGATTCTACCCCTGTATCAGAAAAAGATGACGAAGAGAAAGAATTTATTGTTGACTTAAATGAAGACTAAACTATCTGAAGACTTAGTTTGATTGAGTAATATGTCCTAAGTTTTTGATAAAATTATAAAGGGTATTGTTTAGTCACTGTAGTGTCGGTAGGAACCAAAGTATCAGCAGAACTATGTAAATAGTACTATCTAAACAGTAAGTCACTATAGTGTCGGTAGTACTGTGTAAATAGTGTTATGACTGAAATTGTTCAAACAGTGTCACGTTCCAAGTTAGAATACTATTCAAATAGTAGCTTAACCTGTCTATTTAAGTTCGATTCATTTCACTTAGAAGGTAGGTTCAGTTGGAACCAAACCCTGACGCTTAGAAAGAGATACTCCGAGTTAAGAGAGAGAGTCTCCTCCTCTTCCTTCTCCTCTTGTATTCCCTTTCTTTATTTAAACCCTTTTTATTTAATAAATTTTATTTTTTACTATTTCAGTTTCTTTACTTTCTCATATTATTGTCTCCTCTGATGAGCTAAGATTGGCTGGTTCTATAATCTTTTAGTTCATTCAAGAGCATCCCCTTCTGCATGCATTTTCTATTTCAGTAATGCATTAACTGGTCTTTTAAGTGCTCTACTTATTTTTCTGTTATTATTTTTCTCCTTTCCCTTTAGTCCTCTCAGGGACCTCCCCAAGTTGGTATAATAATTATGTAATTAAATAATAAAAAAATATTTTTGTTTTAATATTTTTAAATTATATTATATTTTATGCTAAAAAATTAAAATTTAAATATATTTTTGTTAAGAGACGTCATTTTAAATTTGTTAAATTAATATTTTTATGAGTGAAGGTGAAGCTAACTATATTAAATTTAAATAATTAAAAATAGATTTTTAAATTTAAGAACTTAAAATAAAATTTAATTTAAATGTAAAGATCAAACTTTATAAAATTAAAATTAAGACACTAAAATAAAAGATTTTGTTATAAAAATAAGGAAAAAATGAAGAAGTTAGAGATGAAAGAAATAACAAAATAAGAGATTGAAAGAGAAGACAAGAGAGTATTCTTCATTCACTTGTATATTCATCCTTGTACAAATGCCTTATATATGGCCTCTATTTATAGGCTCCAACTATTAAAGATTAAACCTAAAGTTACAAAGGAATAAAGATGAATATAATGGCATTAATAATAAGAAACCCCTTTCAAGTCATTCATTGAGGAGGTTATGAGTTTGTAACATTAAGAGAAGATGGAATCCTAAGAGGAATCCTAAAAGCTAAGGGTTATGGACATCCACACATACATATAATATTTATAACACTTCCCCTTGGATGTCCATGATAAGTATTGTGTCTCATTAAAATCTTACTAAAAAAAATTCAGTGGGACAAAAACTTAGTGAAGGAAAAGGAGTACACAATACATATTGAAGCTGCCTCATTAAAAACCTTACCAGGAAAATCCGGTGGGATAAAATCTTAGTTAAGAAAAAAAGAGTACAGCATAATCTTTACTCCCCCGAATGATAATATCACATTTACTTATCCTTATTACCACATCAATTTTATCCTCTGATGATAACATTGGCTTTTTAATATCACTTTCTCAATAGAGTGTACTATTTTCTTAAGCGGATAATTTACAATACTTTTTGAGCATATCTTTCTTGTAGCTGAACCATACATGATGCATTATCATCATATATTTTTTCAATATATCTTCTGAATATATTGATGCTCTTCCCTGCTTTATCTACTCAAATCTCAATTTTATTATTCATTGTGTACCTGCAAGAACTTAATTTTGCCAATAAAATTATAACATACAATACCAACATAATATATAAATATAATAGAATAAATATATAGGACTTCTGATCTACTAAATTTAATATATTATTATAAACAATAAAGATTATGAAATTATTGGGTACTTAACTATAGATATTTTCTTATACGATTCAGGCATTTTAAATCCTTAAAATATTATCATATAAATTTTACTATTTAGTAATCTATATGCATATGCTATAACAATATATATTAAACGTATATTTTTTTATACTGTCAATCTAGTAATATATGCAAAAATTATTGCTCCCACCACATAATAATATTTTTTATCATAATCATCACTAGCTTTTGTGAAAAGTTTTATTTTCACATAAATATTTTCATACTTTATATTTCAGATGTTTGGACTGCAGGTTCATAATTTTTATATATCGAAATAATATAATTCTATTTTTATTACGTCTTTGCCCTTTTACTTTTTCTTTTGGCCAAATATTTTTTGTCTACTTTACATGACAGATCTATATACAAGATCCTCATTTAACAATATTATTATTAAAACTGTTGTCGACAACTTTATCTTTTCAGTTCTATTTTTTTTATTTTGACATAACTTATTGAGATTTCTTTATTACATTTCAGGTACCTGAATCTCTTTTGAGCTTTTCATGAGTAGTTATGTCTTGGCACTCTTCGGGAGTACCTGCCTCTTTAATATGATCATCTTAATTACATGTTCCTCTATTTTTAATATTATATTTAGAACCGATTAGTGTTTCATACTTCAGGCATATCTCACTTTGATTTATAAATTGAAGTATTTTTAATTGGAATATGAGATTTGATAACCCCTATTTTGGTCCATAATCAATCTGGTAGATATTTTATAATATTTTATGAATGCAATATTTTATGAACTTCTAGTTCATACTACTATATTGGAGGATCTTGCATTTGATAGTAATAATGCATTCCTTATGTTCTTCTTTCCAACTACTTAATTTATCCCCCTCATATTGAGAGAACTTTATCAAATGAAAATCAACTAATCATTTGGTATAAGTCTCATAAATCCATTTGTTTCTTTTAGAAATATCATTTTATTTCATTTAGAGACAAATAAGAAGAAGGATGTTCTTACCCAACATTTATCTCAACTTTATTTTAATAACCATCTATGTGCATTGTGGTGGATCAATAAAAATAAATATTGCACATTCAAAAATATCTTGCTCCTGACCAAAAGCAAATTTTATTGGGAGAATTTTATTGGCTTGATATGTATATGTGCCATAACATATCAAATCAAATATGACAATACTAAAATAGAAATCTTGTTGTCATAAGCATTGATCCAGTTACTTATAGAGGCATTAATAAATGATTATCATATTCTGAAAATTGTGCACTCAACATAATGATTATATTTATTCAAATAATCTTGCAAACTTCTGGTTGCAAACTCATAATAATCTCACATGTAACCATCTTATAGATGCATCTATCAAATTTAGTAAATATTTGTATGGCTTACATACTTCTGAATGGGCCCATATAATATGACTTTGATATATTTTCAGAAATGTAGAAATTCATTCCAAATAATAATAGTAATATTCTCATGATTAATTTTGTTTGAGAACAAGCAACACATATAATTTTTTAAATTTTATAATATGTTGGCTATTTATGAAGAATCTTCTGGTTCTTCAATGGATGTCAATATATAATCTTCAATAATCTATTAGATTATATATATGGTCTATTATGATCAAATAAATCATGCCAACAATACATATGTTTGGATCGGTAAATTTTTAGTTTACTATAACCAACAATAAACTTTTCAGTTTTTATAACATATGACTGATTTACAATCTCAATATGACATCCATTTTTGGGAGATCAATTGAACTTATATGAAGATATAAGAAAAATTTTATCCAATATTTTCTCACACTTATATTTCAACAATCTCCCCTCAAGTGTGAGGTATATAAACATGTTTTCTTTTTTTTCAAGTATTTCACTTGGAAGTTAAATGCTTCCCAACTCATACAATCATAGATTTCAATCCAATTGGGCAATAACTTTCATGCCTTTAGCGAACCGAAGCTCTAATGTATATATAAATCATAATTTTCATTATCAATTATCTCGTAAGATAAATATGTATTAGTTCTTCAGGAACTATTTTAATTTTATTATATTAATCAAGCATATTTATACCAAGATAAATATATATCTCTCATATAAATAAATAATTAAATTCTCATGTCACTGCCATAACGCTTGGTTCACACAGTATAAAAATTTTGATAATTCATAAAATTTGCTCTCAATTAGTAAATAACAAAGCCTCTAATAATTAATTTTTAATCACAACACACACCTTAGCATTTATAAAATGAAGCATAATTTTTTTTAGAATATCTATATATTTTAGGCACCCTACAATTTTAAATACTTCAGTTATATATGAAAAGTATTTTTACACCTTAATAATTCTAATTAAATTAGAATCTCATCATATAATCCCTTCTCATTCAAATTAAATTAAATATTTTATATATATGATGATAACCAAATAAAACATAATAAGTGTAAATAAAATACACTAAAGAAATATGATGTATAAGAAAATAATCACATAACCATGCTTATCAACGCAAGGACCATGATACACTAATTTATAAAAGTAATTAGCTAATACAATCAGTCCTTTATGCGCCATTATTTTTCCAACAATGATTCCAAATTTATAAACCAAAAATCTTCCAACAAAAATAAATTCAGCAAGGAGTGTAAAATAAATTTACTAACATAAATTTAATAGTATTTCTAGCAACATAAAATATTTACTAGACACTCCAAAGTACCTCTTGATACCCATAGGTTCAACATCAATTTACGTTTAAGATAAGAAGTTTTAATTTCTTTAATAGAAATAAATTTATTAATAATGTTAATTTGAAAACTAAAATAATGCATTTGCTAATAAACACACCATAATATGAATTAAAAGTATAGCTAAAAATTCTTAATTTGAGATTTTTAGTTTTTCTTAATTATTTTTTTTCAGCATTAACAGTCCACTGGCGCAGCAATTATGTGTATTAAAATTAGAACATGTACCTGGAGTGAGAGGTTCAAATCACACAAACATCTACCACCAATTAAGATCATCATACTAAGTGGTTATTCCCAGATATATGAGTTAAAACTCAACACTGAAGTCATCTCTAGTTTTCACAACTTATTGTATTGGGAATATAATTACTTTTGATATTGTTCATAAATCCAAAAACCTTTTGGTGTCATCACTAATTTTGACATTTAATTTTAATAAATTGATATAAATTTGTCTTTATGACTTTCAATCACATTTTAATGTTTACTTTTTGTCCATATGACTTCTAGTCATATTCTAGTTATGTTATATTTCAATAGCACATCATCAATTTTGTTTAGATATTGATCTTCAGGACCTTAGCAAAAATCATTCAAAGCTATAAGCTCTTTTGTACAATTAAATATTTTAGTCATTAGCCTTCAGGATTTTGATATTTATAATCATTAGATTACCAAATTATTATAATATTTTAGTCCGTCATACTATCTATAAGAACCACAAAATGATATTATATCAAATAACTATTATAAAAAATTATATGACTTCTGGTCATTTAATAAAAAAAATATTATAGATGCTGGCTATTTAATAATAAAAAATTATAATATCCACATATATAGAAATAGATAAAATATAAAAAGAATAAATATATTAAAACATAATATATAAAAGGGTTATTGTAATATAAATAAATATAAATAATATATATATGTATTTGTTAATTATATATGGAAGCAGCTATTATAGTATATGTGAGTATGATAAGCATTGCTACTATAATTAAAAAAATAATAAATAATATGTATATATAAATGTATAAATAACATAATAAAAGAAATGAAAATGTAAAACAATAATACTTGGCATGTGAGCTATTAAATATATAATAAATAAAAAGAAAAATAAAATAATATAATACTTCACATAAAATATAGATATATAATGCGATAAGAAAACTAAAAAAATATGATAATAAAAGAACAATATAATATATAGCAAATACATATAATTAAAATTTTACTCCACAATTGAGTAAATAAAAGCTAATATAGAGTACCATTGTACATAACATAAAAATATATAAATTTGTAAGAAGTTCATACTTTAAATTTTCAGAGCAAACTCATGCTGATAACGTGTTATAAAAATGAGGGAAAAATGAAAAAGCCAGAGATGAAAGAAATAACAAAACAAGAGATTGAGAGAGAAGACAAGAGAGTATTCTTCATTCACTTGTATATTCATCCTTGTACAAATGCATTGTATATAGCCTCTATTTATAGGCTCCAACTATTAAAAATTAAACCTAAAATTACAAAAGAATAAAGATGAATATAATAGCATTAATAATAAGAAATTTCTTTTAAGTCATTTATTGAGGATGTTATGATATTAAAAAAAGATAAAATCCTAAAAAAATCTTAAGAGTTAAGGGTTATGGACATCTACACCTACAAGTGCATATAATATTTATAACAGATTTAGCATAAAGGTCAATTTTTCCTTGTATATAATCTACCTCCTATACACTGCAGCGCCAAAGGAAATAAAATTTCAAGACCGTCATTTCGCCTTCTCGCGAAGGAAAACAATGGAGCACCGGCAAAATACAGAGTCTTCCCCGTCAAAGCGACAATCTCTGAAATCCGGCTCCCAATTCAACAAATATAACATCTGGAAAGACAAGGTTGTTTCCCCACTCTACTTGTCTGATCGTATATACAAATATCACTCCGATTTTGTACATTTTATGTTTAATTCGCGTTCTTTAACTTGTTTCTGTCGTGTCTGGTAGTTTGTTTTTTATGCATTATATCCCGGAAGCAGATATAACAGTGAATTGTTGCAATTTATATAGTTGAGGGAAAGTTGCTATAAAAGGGTACGAGAGGACAGAACCCGCTTGCTCTGGAAAATGAGGCTTCCCACTTCTCAGTCATGCAAACAAAATCAAGAGGTTCCATTTGTCACTTAACAATGTCTTGTTTCTTTTTTAAAAATTTGATAATGATTTGTCGATTATTTTGTGGACATTAGCTTGATTTCTCATCTGCACTATACTCATGGCAGCTAGTTGCTTCCAGTGTGAGTTGGATGATATGATTATGCTCTTGTGGATTGCTTTTGCTTTTGCTTACAACACTTTTCAGTTTGATGAGCAACTTCTTTCTTTTTGTATATCTTGATTTTTAAGGAACTATTGTATCTGATTAAGTGATGCACTGCACTCCACATTGTGCTATAATTAATATTCTATCTAATCTATATATTTCTAAAGAAATGGAAATTATTTTGGGTTTAATATTGAAAGAAAGTTTGAAGGAGCATCAGTGTTAAGGTATGGCCTCAGTTTATAAAATTTTGAGTGACTCTGGTTACAATTCCTGTATTTTAATATCATAGCTGTGATTGCATTTGGAAAATTTTGAATATTTACCTGGTGGCAGGATATAGTCAGATTTGCATTCCAGGGTATTGTATATGACGAACTGAAGAAAATGAAGGAATCATCATTATATAACACAATTAAGGATCCAACTTCTGATTCTAAGTTTGATGACTTATTATGGGAGTACGATGGTGTTCATACTAGCCAGGGTGATTGTGAAGAGATACTGTTAGAAATGCAAAGAATATTTTATGAAGATCTAAAAGCTGAACCAAAAATAGAAGGTAAATTTATGTTACTTGTTTCAAACAATTTTGAGCTCTTCCAAAACTGTATTATCATGGGAATAAACTACTATCTTAGGGATCCTGTGAATTTTGCTATGGTACGAAGTATAAAGGCACAACTGTTTCTGAAGAACCTAATAGTGTTTTATTTATCATTTTTCTTTGCTTATTCTGGTTATATTCTAATAAGTATTTGGTTTTCTGTCTAGAGTTTCCCCCTCTAGGTTCATGTGTTATGGGCCTATGTGTTTTTATACCTTCTTATCATTTAATATCTCTTTAATATGCTTCACCCCCAACGATTTTACAGATAACAGAAAACAGTTGGAAATATTTTGAAATGAAAATACCATTCTCTTCTTGGCATCCTGTTAGTTTGGATTCTGTTTCACTGGACAGTTGATAGAACCTTTAAATTTTTGTGGGCAAATTGACTTGGCAATATCCCAAAGACATTAAAGTTATGCTTATGCATTTATTTACTTCTCTACACACCTAAACAGGTGTTGTCCATTTATATTTTTGTTTCGGTGACTAGTTCTGAAGAGATAAAGAGATGAACCTTGTGAAACAGTGAAAGAGCTGTGAGTTTCTTAGGTGAACAAAAAGAGGGAACACTCATTTAAATACACTGAGAGGACTATATGTGTCTGCCAGTTGGACTTAGCTGTTGTAATTGTCTTAATTCACTTGTTTGTTTGAAGGTCTTACTTGTCTCCTTGTAGCTATTGATTGCACAAGTGAAACATGGGAAGATGAAGAAGATGAGTTCTTGGCTCGTGCACTTTTTGAGCATATGCAGCTAAATGCTGATGAGGTGAATTTTTCAAAAGCATGGCATTTTATTTTTGTGCATAAATGTGCAGCGTCATAGATTGTATGCATGAATTCATATGCAACGTCATATATATAATGATAAGCTTTCTGGTTGTACAATATTGGAAGTATGGCATTTTGATATGTGGTTTATATGGATCTTGAGCTCTCCAACCTTTATGTCCCTATGTTATCTTTCTCTCCTATGTATTCCGGTTAGTAGGGCATAGATGATTAACAGAAACATGAAAAGTTTTGATTGAACACAAACACTCTAGAATTATATATGAGCTTAGCAGTAAACTGCTAGGGCTTTAAGATCCCAGCTATCTTCCATTCAAACCTTAATATAATTTTCCTTCACCTTTATTGGTCTTAGTGTTTGATGTTTGTTTTATGGACCCTTTCCTTACTCCCTCTAGTAACATCCTCCCTATTCTCTTCACCCATTTCCTGTAACACACCTTTCCTTCACTCCCCCTCAATATCTTCCAGAAAATACCAGAAACCTTTCAATTTTCTATGGAGATTATCTGAGCAACACTTCTTGCTAGGACCTAAATCCATATATTTGTATCTGGGTGCCTGTTTGTATAGGTCTCTTTCAACTGATTATGTGAACACACTGTCTGCGAGAATATTTTATTTGGTTTGGGCTTGTATACGAGATACTAGACTTAACTTTTTTAGTTACTTTACTAAAAACATGGCTGCTTGATATCTCTTTTTTCCATTCTTTAGTGGCACCACTAAACTGTAAGTTCCTTAGAACCTGGATTCTTCATTTATGTTATGTTGCATAACTTGTCCATTTATTTGTAGCCTCTTCATACTCTGTTGTCCTTCAAACACATTTTTTCCCCTTTCCGAAATTAATTTGCATGAAGACTCTCATTTTGATGATTAAAATTTGATAATGATGATAGACCCATAGACAAGAGATTTGGTGCCCTATTTGCAAACAAGGAGAGCTTAAAGAGAGTCGTGATCTTATACACTGCACCCATTGTGAACTTCGACTAAGTAAAGCCAATGAGGTACTCACTTTTCCTTGCTTTGTCAAGACTGTTATACTCTACCATTTAAGAACTGATTTATTTATTATGAACTTCTAATGACGTTTAGGATGTGGTTTTAGACTTATGAAGTCCAAGTCTCTATCAGTAATTCACTCTGTTCATCGTTGTCATGGATGCCATAAGTTTAGAGAATAATCTTCTGAGATTGATCTTTTCTTGCATAGCTATATAAGCTATAAATGTGCAAAAGATGTATGGTAAGGTGTATTTAGAGAAGTGTTTACTAAGCCTTAGTTTTGGAACCAAAACAACCTCACCCATTTTCCTCCATAAAATTCCTCACTCCCTTCCACTCTGTTGAACCCATGGGTGTGAAACAGAGTTCTAAACCCATGTTTAGCTAATGGGAAAAACTGTCAATAGCCTTGTAACCTAGTGACATGTAAATTCTTCTGTAAGTGAGTGGTCATGGGTTTGATTGTTCTTAACCTCAAGCTGTTAGTCTATGCCTTTTAATTAAAATAAAACTGCTAATAGAAAACACTTGCTTCTCCCAGTACCTTCACTGTGTTACCCAAACACACGGAACATATTAATTACTAAACTGGAATTCTCATCTCCATTAGTTTTTTTCTAATCCAGATGTCACAAGAGACAGATGTTATGGGCTCTTCATGAAAAAGGTTATTTTGAAGATAGAGAAAAATAAAGTGAAAGAAAAAAGGCATTTCAAAGATTAAATAATGCCCTCTGTATTTACTTTTAAAATGTATTAATAATCATATGACAATTATAAGGATATATAATAGATAGTATAGGAAAAGGATAACAACTAAATGGACCTCAATATTCTCTTATGCTGCATCTTTATGCTACAATGTTTGATTACCAATGTCTCTTTTATAATCTTTCGTTGGAGGATATCTTATCCTCTCACTCTAATAATACATCTTCGTTGACTGTTAGAAAAAAAAACGAGTTATGATATTCTAATTAATAATGTTTCAGCTGACTCTGGACTTCCTGCGAGATCGACTAGCTGAAGCTCATACTGAGCATTTTGACAAAGGTTGCAGATTGAGGCCCAAATTTTGTCTCAAGACAAGATTTAATTTAACAGCATTATATATTTCATGTGAAGGCTGTGATGCATTTGAAGTTGTAATTTAAAATTATTGTTGAGGTTTACTTTTTTTTTTTTTTTTTAAAAAAGTGTATTTTTAGGTTTAGCTCAATGAGTTAATTCTTCCTATTTCTATCTCCCAGAAGCATCCTGATTTCCCTAGTATTTGAAAATAGTTTTAAGTTCTAACGTGAAAATAGTTTATAATTTTGGTTGTTTTCTTTTTAAATTAAAACCCAGGAGAAATGAAATAACAATGGGGAGGAAGGCAGAAAAGTATGTGACTATTAAGGTAGGCATTTGGTTTTATCTGAAGATATGGTCAGAGGTAATGAATCCAACCCTGCATGATGAGATTTCTAATCATATCCAAAGAGTAGTAAAAGGGATGATTCTGAGAGTGCTTTTTTTTTTTTTACATAAACATATTTTTTTATTGGATGTAATCTTATTTGAGGAACTAGTGGGCAAGACTATAAATATGGGTAATTTTTTTAACGATGATTTTTTAATTAGGATTTAAAGTTTAGGGCATATGATTCGAACCTTAGCTTAAATGTGGCAAATGGTTTAGAGTGAGTTGCAATAAATATTTGACCAATAGAAGCTTTTCGTCCTAGTAAAGATTGAGGTCTTTTAAGAATACCAAGTACTTCTTGAGAATAGGCAATTCTAGAGAAATGCTTCTATTATTCTTCCCTTCTTTAGTTTAATACATTAATTATTATTCTATTAAATTAGATTGACTTTTCACAATCTCTTTGAATCCCATTTCTATTAAAATTTACATCATGGGCAGCATGGTACTTTGCCCGCCACACATGTAGTTTTGCATTCTGAAGAGCTTAGAGCCAAGTAGTGCAAATTATAAAAATTATTTATCACTCTGTAAGTGTTGCTTGCTATCGTAATATATCATTTACTACGAAAATTTTTGTCCCTATTTTTATTTTAAAGTCCTTTTGATATTTTTTATGTAATTTAATGAGGTACCCAACAAATATACATATTGTTTTTTGGCAACAGAAAATTCACCGAGCTACAATTATAGTACTAAAAGAAATTGAATACTATTATAGCATTTACAAATAATTATTATTTTCTATATTTTGAGCTCGAAATGAAGTTCAATTGTAGTCGTTTTAATTGCGTACTGATTAGTATCTATGATACAGCAGAGTCAGAAAAAGATCCCCAGCTTGGCCCAAAACGAAAAAGAATCAGGGAAGGAATGAGATTCATGAGTCAAACAAAGAATTCTAACTCTTATTAACTATGAACTGAAGAAGCATAAAGTTACAATTTAGAATAATACGCTGCCAAGCCACAACAACAACAACAAAGTCTTATCCTATTAAATAGGGTCGGCTACATAGATCATACGACGCCATTGTGCTCTATCAAAAATTAAATCCTTGGTTAATCAAAAAATATTACAGGCTTTGTCAAGCTATACGCTGCCAATCAAAAAATGGATCATACGACGCTGCCAAGCTACATGACGCAAAAAATATTACAGGCTCAATCAAAACCATCATGTAAATACTCTACATTAACTTACTAATGCAAGCCTTCAGGGAAAGAAAACTGATCTTCAAGAAACTCAGAGCAATGTTGCAGATTCAACACTCAAATCCGACTGAAAACCTTCTCGGCAGCTGCTATAGTCTTTTGTATGTCATCAGAAGTATGTGCCAAGCTGGTGAACCCAGCCTCAAATTGTGATGGTGCCAAATATACACCTTCTTCCAACATTCCCCAATAGAACCTAGCAAACTTAGCCGTGTCACTCTTTTTGGCGTCGGCGAAATTGTAGACCGGCCCTTCGGTGAAGAAGAAACCGAACATGCCCCTTATATGGCCACCACATATAGCATGACCTGCTCTCTTCCCGGCTTCGATGAGGCCTTGAATTAGCTCACCGGTTATTTTATCCAAATACTCATAGGTTCCCGGCTCCTTAATGCGTTTCAGAGTTTGTATGCCAGCAGTCATCGCCAAAGGATTGCCACTCAAGGTTCCGGCCTGGTACATAGGTCCAGCAGGTGCCACCATCTCCATAATATCTTTCCTCCCTCCATATGCACCTACCGGTAGACCCCCACCGATGATTTTTCCAAGAGTAGTTAAGTCAGGAGTGATGCCAAAATATTCTTGAGCTCCGCCATAAGACAAACGGAATCCGGTCATAACTTCATCGAAGACTAGGAGGCTATCGTTTTCCTTGGTGATTTTGCGTAAGAAATTAAGAAAGTCGGGTCTGGGAGGGACAAAACCCGAGTTTCCAACCACAGGTTCAAGGATGACTGCTGCTATCTCTCCTTTGTTTGACTCAAAGAGCTTCTCAACAGCTGAGAAGTCATTGAATGGTGCCGTAAGGGTTTCATAAGTGGCTGCTCTTGGAACACCAGGGGAGTCAGGAAGTCCTAAGGTGGCGACTCCACTACCGGCCTTAACAAGAAAAGGATCAGCATGACCATGGTAACAGCCCTCAAACTTGATGAGCTTCTCCCTGCCAGTAAAAGCACGGACCAGGCGGAGGACCCCCATGCATGCTTCAGTGCCCGAGTTAACAAATCGGACCATTTCAATGCTAGGCACTGCATCGATAACCATCTCAGCCAGAATGTTTTCCAGAAGACAAGGAGCACCAAAGCTGGTTCCCTTCCCTTTTTAATTGTCTCAGCTAGAGCTGCAAGCACCTGAAATGCATATAAAGCATAAAATTTTGCCATGAAGCAAACTTCAAAACATATTACCTAGTAATGTCAAGATATCTCAGAGTAATTTCAGACATAGTGAATTGGCAATGTTTTAGTTTCTTAGTTTTCTATGAAATCATCATAAGAAACCCAATAAAAGATTTCTCAAGCTAGCTGTATCCACAGGACAAAACGAAATCAGCAGTAACAAGTATGATTTTACAGGGTGCAAAACATATCAGAGTAACAGCAGAACTATCTATATTTTGGGAAAGAACAGAACCTCATCATCTGCATGACCAATTATCGCAGGCCCCCAAGAACCAACATAGTCAATGTACTCGTTGCCATCAATGTCCCACATGCGAGATCCCTTGACAGAATCAATCACAATTGGCTGTCCACCAACAGATTTAAAGGCTCGAACAGGAGAATTGACACCTCCAGGAATTAATTCCTATAAGAAACAATAAAGAGGATTTGAATTAATCAGCAAAAAGAACGGAAACAAGTCATCATTGTAATTAAAAGATATCAATTTTTAAGTTGTGAAATTCTACATCTTATCCGTTTCATTTGTTCACATTTCAGACAATGCACGCAAAGCATGTCACAGAAATCTGAAACGGGTAAAAAAAACGCTATATAACATCTCTAATTACATATAAATGTAAGTTTAAGCAGACATATTTAGAAAATGGTGCACAAAACAACGACGCTCACCTCCTATATGCTAAATATTCGGTAAAAATTACAAAACTTTTGGCTGATCAATTGAGTTTCTCTTAAAAAATCCCCAGCGAAAAAGCGTATCTCAAAACTCCCATAATTTCAAAGACCAAAAAGAAAAGCTCATTGCAAGGAAATCAATCGATCAATCACTATGAAAAAGCAGGGGACAGTAGGAATTAGGCACAACACATTACCTTAGCGGCAGCGAAGGCTTCTTCGGACTTGCGAAGGGAGAGGTTCTTCTTGGTTTTCTCATCGGCGGAAACAGCCAGTGTGACAGAATGGGCTCTAGAACGGGTAGTAGAGCGCGACAGCTCTAAGGTGAGGCCAGCTCCGGTGATAGCTGAAGCAGCCATTTAGCTTCTGAGTGAAGCGGCCAAAGAGAAAGGAAAGCAAAGAAGCAGAGGAGGAAGAGGAAGACGATGACGACGATAAGAATTCAGATTGTGATTGCCTTGGCCTTAGCTTTTGACTAAGACAAAAGGCTAAAAGACGCCAAGTTCCGATTTTAAAAAACTATATAAGGAAAAAAAATTATGTAAGAAGCCATGTTGAAAAAAACAGTACAAACTTTTATAAATAGTACATTGTTTCTTTTTTTTTTTAATAGGAGAGGGTTGATGCACCCTAAATAAAAGAAATTAATTTATAAGAAAATTAAATCATAAACACTCATTGATTACAAGAATCCTTAAATGAGAAGTGCATTAATATAGCATTTATGTAGTCCTCAATCTATCCTTTACTAGAGCATATGCCAATTAATTTTTATCTATAGATATATGCTAGATTTTCACTTCTTAAAATAAGTTAATAATATTCTATATCTGTAAAACTAATAAGTTACATTTATCAATTTTTAAATTCATTAATATGTACATAATATTCTTGGCATTTGATTCAAGTATATCTTCTTGAAACATAACTTCCAAATCAATTTTAGACATTTATAGACCGCCCATTGTTCGACTTCAATCAAACTACACAAACCCAAGACACTCGTAAATCTCGCAACCCAACTTTCTGAATAATCTCTAATAACTCCACCATAACCCGTCCTACTGTGAGCTACCGTAAGTGCTCCATTGAGATTTAATTTCACTCATTCTAATGGAGGAGATTGCCAATTAGATAAAGCTAATAAAGCCAAGTCATTAGTTAAAAACTCCTCCACAAAGCTTTTCTATATTAGTTAAAAACTCCTCCACGAAGCTTTTATATGTTTGCAGACTAAAGGATCTACTAGTTTCAAAAAATTATTATCAAATATAGCGTGATTCCCCTACTTCTATAAACTCCAAATTAGACATCAATTACTACTACCATCATATCCCAACTTTTTTTTGAGATTTATAGCAAACCAATCTCATAAAAGTGCTCTAAAGAATGAGGAGCAATTCCTGGGGTAAATTAATTTAAGCCAAAGCTCTATAGCATAATAATAATCACATAGTATAAACAAAATGTCTTATGTTTTCTATTTAATATCAAAACATCTAAGCTCCTGTTTGGTCAAGAGTTTAGGAAAGGACTTATGAAAAAAAAAAGAGCTTTTGTACAGCTTTTAAAGAATGATTTCTGAAAAAAGGGTTTATAGAAGAAAAGTAATTTTGAATAAATAAGTGCAAGATAGTTATTACCAGAAGTACTTTTGTGATTGATAAATTATCATAAAGTGTTTGATTTTATTAAAAATAGGAGAGAGGCGAGAGGGTGGAGAAGATAGAGGAAAGAAGAAAGAGGATGGAGAAGAGATAGGAGAGAGGGTGTTAGAAAAAATAGGAGTAAAATAGTAATTGGGTAGTCCATAAACTCTTTTACTGTTTCAAAAGATATTCTCAGTAGCTTATGCAAAACCTTGGTTTTAAACTATAGTTTAGTCTAAAAGCCCTTTAGACAAATATGACTGTTTGTTTTAAAATTTCTCAAACTAAAGTTTAGGCCAGAAGCCTTTTTAAAATATTGGTTTTAAAGTTTTTTTTGTAACAAAACTTTTGGAAAAGAGTTGGGCTCACCTACGATCTAAGGGCGGGATGAAATCTTCTTTTCTCTTAGGCGTTACCAATATAGAGCGGAAGGTTATAAGTAAAGAGTTTGTAAAGCCCATGAGTTATTCACCCCATATATCTTTTTCTTAGTGTGGTTTTTTATGTTTGTTTTATGTTTATATATATAGTACCTTAAATAGGATTAGAAGAATACTTATACCTAAAAAACTTCAAATCTCTTCCTATGGAAACACACAACACATGAACAACTAATTAGCTTTAGTTAATTATGTATGTGTTAAGTTAGTCTTTTTATTAAAATAGTTTAAGTCAATGAATATTATATACCTTCACTTATTTTCTAATTAGTCAATCTGATACTATTTGCATGTCTTCAATTAGGCCTATTTTTTTTTTTTGAGAAAGAGGACGGTACCTCCTGAATTTATTAAATGCCCTCACTTAAAATGGCTGAGGAATATGCAGTTATAAAGATAAAATAGGTTACAGTAGACTGAATGGACAACTTAAACTATACAAACTAAATGGACAACTTAAACTATACAACCTCTTATTAAAAGATTTTTTTTTTAAAATAGTCTATAAATATTAAAATTATTTTATGTATGACTACGTTAACTCTAAATACATATTTTATCTGTAAAAAGTTGTCGATTAGGCCTATTATTTGTCTTATATTTTCTTATAGCTTTGGACATGAGTTGAGGGTGATGGATTGAAACTACAGAGACCGATAAATGTAGGCTTTGTTTATTACAATAAAATTCATGTGAAAATCATAATTTATAGTATATTGTTATTTAATATAACCTCCGGGTCATTTGTTGTCAAACTCAAAGTTGACTCTTAGATCTTACTATTTTACAAAATTGTGCTAAATCACATTTAAATTTGTGCTAGTAATAAATTCGATTAAACTCACGAGTTTACCGGTTGAGTTTATCATTTTTACATTTTTAATTTACAAAATCGCATCAACTTACTCTTAAACTTGTGCTAACTTTTTAGATTTGATTATGTTTAGTGACTTTATATATAAAATTCATATAAATATCTTTATTGAGTATGTTAAACTATGAGTAATTATAGATTTAATAGTTATTTATTAATAAAAATAAATTCTTACAAGTTTACAATTTGAGTTCACGATCCAAATTTACCTATTTGTCATAGGTTTGTTTAAACTTGAGTTTGATAATCTTACTCTAGTCTTAAATATAAGAGTTATACATATACATTATTTTGATCATAAATATAAATCAATATTATCTCTTAATTTTATAATTTTTCTAAAATAACACCCCTATTAATTGCACTTATCGAGGGAGTTTTCATAAAAAAATAGTTTAAATAAATATTATTAAAGAGAGTATTTTAAAAAAATTAATATATATTTATTATAAATAACCAACTTAATTAATTTTATTAATATGTATAAATTAATTATATAACTGATATATTAAGGAGGTAATATTTAACCTTTTGGGAATTTTTTTTATTCAGAAACATAAAAGATAGTTTTTATGTATAAAATTATATTATCTTAATTTCTTATCCTTCTATGAATTAAACAGGGGCCTTTGTTTGGGGCAAGCTATCATTCTATAAAAGATAGTTTGGGCTGTTTGTAGGCCACGGTCCACAAGCTCTACCACGGGTAGGATTTTTTTTTTCCTTTTTAACACCAAAATATACTTATATCCTTTAAAATTTTACGTTATACTAAATAGATAAAATCATTTGCCTAATTAATTTTACCTGTATATTAATTCTCGTCATTAATGAATCAATTGATTTATTGATTGTTGATGAGTTGATAGTTAATAATAATTAATATTAACAATAATAAATAAGGAGACTAGTAAAACTTACAAAACTCTCATAAAGGCTTCCAAAATCATAATTTCATAAAGATTTTTTTTTTTGGTGAAGTTGTCCTTCAATTTTAAGATTTGGATCTGGCGTTAAGTTATAACTTGTAAATTGTTCATAACTAGCAAATAAAACCCTGACAAGAAAAAAAAACATACTTGTAAATAAAATACCTAGACAAAATCATCAAGCTTGTAAAGTAAAATTCATATATTGATAATAAATAATTATTAAAATTATATAATTCCAACGTAAATATCATCTTATAGTAAGAGAGAATGAGCAAATAAAAAGTAAAATAGAAAACAGGAAATTAATTAATCATGGACCTACATTTTTGTGGTAAATATGATCAAAATAAAGTAATTAAAATAAAGTTAATTAATCATGGACCTAAATAATTTTTTTTTGGTAAATATTGGACCTACATAATTGACTGTGATATGATCAAAATAAAGTTGAATCAATCTATCCACACCAGTGCTACATTTTGCCCAATCCAAAGCCCACTTTTCATATATACGCAGAATCAAAATTAAGAGAAATTCATTAATATACATAATCAAACAATATAACATCAAATAATGACCAACAGTTTTCTAAAACAAATATCACCAACGCTAAACTTCTCTAAGATCTTGTATAGCTAGAAAATCACCAAGCCTACAATAAATAATTGGGTGGTCCCCACCTCACCCTCCCACTTCATTCCCATATATTTCATTTGCTCTGACCTCAAATACTCAAATAAATGTCCAAATCTTTCCCCATCATCTGTGTGCCCTAAATTTCCCCAGTTCTGGTGTAGTGGGTACAAAGAGAACTATGCTGTAAATCTGCCAAGTTCACACTTGGCACTTAGTACACAAGGAATACATTTCTTCATATCTTCATATCATGAAAATAAAGAAACCCTATAATGTGGTTGGTTTCTTTCTTGTCCCATGACAAGATTCCAAGATGCCTCTGAGACAGAGATGCTGATTCTACCACAAACAGACTGTACAAACAAGATGGAGTTTTCATATTTACCTCGGGTCTGTACAAGGTTCAATTATTTTTGGCACGGAATTCGAGCCGGAATACATTGAGGTTCTGGGTGAACTTGTCCCTGTTTTTCGAATCCAGACTTTGATTAACGTCAGCCATAAGTTCATCAAAACATAGAGAGAGCCGCTGACGTTGATCCATTGGCTGCAAAAAAGTAAAGAGCCTGAATCACACAACGTGGACATGCAAGGAAAACACAGCACCCACCACTTCCCATCACCCAGATACACGCGGTTATAGAGCTGAGCTTATTTCCGGACTCAACATAAGCCTTGTAAGACATCGTTTGGGGAAAAAAAAAGTTTATGGCATTGAACTTATGTTAGGCTTACATCAGGAACTTATTTTGGTATTGCCATGGCCTAACCCCCATTGTCAATGTTTGGAGACCAACTGTCACTTCTTTACCACTAAGATCCCTGATATTTTATTACTGTTCTGAAATTCTGATAAAAAAACCATATGCAATACGAAATTAAAAAAGTTCAGGCATAAAATTTTCTCAATTTAACCATTACCATATCTATCTTCTATGTTTTTTCTTACCATATCTATCTTCTCTGTTTTTTCCTTTTGAAGCTTTCCATTTCTTTTTTTTTCGTTTTTTTTTTTTTTTTTGCCAACAGCTTTCCATTTCATAATATATAACTATGCTTGATGCTTTCAATTTATTCAGTGAACACAGAAATCTGGGGGAGAAACAAAATACCTGTGAGGCCAAGATCTGAGTTTTTAAATCTGAAAATATCTGCAAGGAAAAAAACCCTTAGTTCTTGTAAACTTAAACAAGAAACAGAAAATTCACATGCCCAAATAGTTAGCAAAAAAAAAACTGTGTTTTGAAGTTAGGACTGGATAAGTGATGGTTTGATCCTCTCAACTAACCATTATCATTACTTGTTTTTTATAGAAATTGAAACAATGGTAACAAAAGTATATTAGCACAATGCTCTCAAGATAAATCGAGACCAGTATCATAGTAGTTGATTAGGTTTCTTTTTTATTTAAAAAAATAGCAGAATAAATAAAGCAAAGAGTGTCTCATGCAAATCCATTTATAACTTTTATGTAAAATTAATGCTTTTTATCCCAAATTTATTTAGCCTTTGGAATATTGGAAGGCAAAGATCCAATCAGAAAAGCATCCCCAAACATTGCAATGTATGATATTTTAGCCTCACCCAAGTATACGAATTTAATGCAGAGCTTAGAGACCATGGGTCTTACAACCTCATGAATTACCTCTTGGGGATTGTTCTCCCAAAGGTTCCGATATGTATATGAAGTTTTTTCAATCAATGTAAGAATAAGAAAACATTTCAAGAGAGAAAAATTTTACCCAAACTTCAAATATAAAATTAATTTCCTTTTTTCGATACAAGATAAAATTAATTTCGTAATACGGCCTAAAGTTTTCTTATGTGCAAATGAATTCCAATTTCTGCACTGGCACATAAAAAGAAATGATTGAATTAATACAACCAATATTCAAGTAAATATTGTCCCCAGGTACTAACATTAATTATTTGTTACAGTTGCGTGAACACTAGTTACGAATTTATGACTTAGTGTGAACAAGAGGGGCATCCCAGTTGTACTACCAACCGCAGAGTGAAGTTAGTTGTTTTCGTTATGCTTTGGGAGGATTCCTTGTCATCATTGATGTATTACTTTTCTCACCCCATGAATTTATTTATTTTTTCTAAAAACAAAAAGAACTTATCAGATATGTAAAGCGAAAAGACAGCTAAGAATATTCATCATTACTTTATATTCTGAACCATAAACAACATACTAATAAGCATGGAAAGATTCAGAGTTTTCAAAGGTCACTTACCTGTTCACTAATAACAATTAAGCTCAACATTGGCCTGCTCAGACTCCACTGGTTGCCACAATCTTCAAATAATATTATCTCAAAGAGATCCTTCAGAATCTTAAGCATGTAAAAGAGATACTCAACTCAATTAGACAACGGAAATATGGTTTTCGTCTCAAAATAGTAAAAGAACAAAACAGAAATCAGACACCTTTCAGACTGTTCCAAAGGAGTATTATACTTTTTTATTGCATGATTTTATTTTTCCCTGGATTAAACCATTGCAGTATTTTGTAATTAAGTTATACAAGTATTAGCTTAGTCAGTTGTAACAAATTTTGAGATCTTAGGCTAAAAGGACTTTCTTAACTGGCTGATAGGTGGTAAATAGAAAATAAAATACAACATACTTCTGTGAACAAATTGGGGCACTCTGCAATATGACGAGCCAGATTGACTGCTCCCGGTAGATTCGGGGCCTCTCCCATTGTGATATTGTTGAAGTAGAAAGCAGCCAAATTATCAACAGCAGATGCACACTGTGATCCATAATTCAAAGAATTAGATAAAGGCAGTCACGGTAAATGAAAAACTCAATATAAACAGCATCTTAATTCCCCAAAAAAACACAAAAGATGCTCAAAAGATGATGCTTATACTGATATATTCCGAAACAGGAAGATGCAAACTGAATAAGAAAAATGGCCTTTGTCATAACCTGTGATGAGATACTCGTATCCAAGCCTTTAAGACCAGATTCAAGGGATTTAACTATATGTAGGAAGGTGCTAGTGTCTAGGTTCAATATGAAGGAAATATGACTGTTGAACAACACCTCCAAGAATGCAAAGTAAGCCCTTGTTAGCTGCAAAACAAAACAGATTGACAAAAAGTGGCAAGTTAGCAGAAAAAATATCTGCCATATAATTTGGAAGAAGTTCCCTCGATCGAGTTAAACTCATACAGTTGCTTTTCATTGTGCCACATTACAGTTTATTTCTGAAGCAGGATGCTTATAAAAATTTACATTGATGAACTGAAAATTATGCTCATCAACAAAAGTAAACAACAAAGCTTGAAATAAACACAAGACTTTGAAATTTTGTTCTTCACTTGGATATAAAAGCAATTATAAGCATTCGTAGTGGAATTAGAGTACACTAATTAGATCAAATCAACAATATACTTAGGTACTTAGCCTTATATACTGTAGAATATATGCAATTAAGACAGAGAGAAATTACCGGGATTATATGTAATTAAGACAGATTAACTAGGGGAGATAACAGAAATTATGTTTTGATTATGTTTCCCGATTTCATTCCCGAAATCCCGCCTTGATTGGGATTCTATGCGTGTATATATGTAATAGTATAGTGAAGCAATGGAGAGCAAGAAATATACAGAACCTTGAGTATCATTCCGAGTGTTTTTTCTGCTTGCATAATCGACATGTCTGCCGATATGGTATCAGAGCAGGTCACCGGATCTGTCTGTCTATTCCTCTGTTGAGTCCGACGGTGGCTCACGACAAGCTTCCGCCAAGGTGGCAGGCTTTGAAGGTTTAGCAATCCTTATTGTACTGGAACGTCTTACCGGTGACAATTACCTCGACTAGAGCCAGTCAATGCTCCTAGCCCTGGACGGTAGAGACAGACTCGAGTTAATCCACAACGATCAACCCACCTCCGGTGATGCAAGTTCCCGGCGACGGTGGAAGTCAGACAATGCTATTGTGGCTTCATGGCTCCTCAATTCCATGCTCCCAAATGTCCGGCGGTGTTTCACGTTCCTCACCTCCGCAAAATCCATTTGGCTCGCTGTAAAAGAAGCATACAGGAAACGTCCGAATGCCTCCCTCCTCTTCGACATACGAGCACGTCTTTGGTCTGTCAAGCAAGGAACTCGACTCTTGAATGCCTACTACCTCGAGAAGACAACATTATGGCAAGAGCTTGACTTGCTGCAACACCGGGTTTGGAAAGACGGCGAAGACGTTGCTGAGTACCGACGAGTTCTGGAGGAGGAGCGTATGTTCGAATTTTTGGTGGGGCTCAATCCTGTGTATGACAACACCCGTGGTCGCCTCCTCAGCCAAGTTCCTCTTCCATCGGTACCGGAGGCGTTTGCTCTCCTGAGGGACAAAGAGTCCCGTCGGCAAGTTATGCTTGCCAACCATACGCCGCCACAGCCAATTTCAATCGAAGGATCAGCTCTCGTCACTCGCGCATCAGAAACTGGTCCCAGAAGAGAACGGCCATCATGTGACCATTGCAAGAAGTTAGGTCACACGAAGGACCGTTGCTGGGACCTCCACGGCAAGCCACCTGTTGAGACTTTCGCCAGAAATGTGAAAGAGAGAATGAAAGAAGAGATAACTGAAGAAGAAGGAACAAGAAACAGAGGAATTTCGAAGAGAAGGAGAAAGAGAAAGAGAGAGAGACAGAAAGGAAGACAGAATAGAAAATCCTGTAAGTCACGTGTGTTTTCTCATTACTTTAATTCTCCCCTCTTTACACGTGTTTATTATTTATACTACTTAACCACCGTAACGAATCACAGTACGAGCGCTACCCCACTGTAAAACAATGAAACAATATATTTCATATCAATACCCCCCCCTTCAAACAACCCTTGCCCTCAAGGGTTGATCATTTGAAATTCAGGAAATTGTTGCTGTAGATTGTAGAGAGAAACCCAAGAAGATTCCTCCTCTGGATATCCCCTCCATTGGACCAAAACTTCAGTAATAATACGTTTCCTCTTCCGTCCCACTCTCGTGGCCAACACCTTCTCAGGATATTGAGAATGAGGAACATTAGGATAATCAATGGGAGGGTGTCTTTGTTTGACTCTTGGATCAGGACAAAGTTTTAGCAAAGACACATGAAATGTAGGGTGGATTCTGGATTCAGGGGGTAATTCCAATCTGTAAGCCACGGGTCCTATCTTCTTTATCACCTTATACGGCCCATAGAACCTAGGAGCCAATTTCTGATTACTCCTAGTGGCAACAGAGATCTGTCTATAAGGTTGTAGTTTGAGGAAGACCCATTGTCCTATCTGGAACTCACGATCAGAACGTTTAGCATCTGTTTTCTGCTTCATAGTGTTGACAGATTTACGTAAGTGGTGTTTTAGAACAGCCATCATCCTTTCTCTTGCTGCAAAACTTCTATCCACCACCTCAACAACCGCTGATCTAGGGATATAAGGAGAGTACACCGGGGGTTTCTGACCATATAATAATTCATAAGGAGTTGCCTTAGTGGATGTGTGAAAAGTGGTATTATACCACCATTCTGCTAGGGACACCCAAGAGCTCCACTCCTTAGGATTCTCCCAACACATACATCTTAGATAGGACTCCAAACAACGATTTAGCACCTCAGTCTGTCCATCACTCTGGGGATGGTATGCGGATGACAACTTCTGCTCAATTCTTAAGACCTTGACAAACTCCCTCCAGAAATTGCTGATGAAGATAGGATCCCTGTCGCTTATTATTTCTGCTGGAGAACCATGTAGCTTATAAATCTGATCCAGAAAAATCTGGGCAAGAGAAGAGGCAGAGAATGGATGAACTAATGAAATGAAATGAGCATATTTACTCATTCGGTCAACTATGACCCAAATAGCCTCCCTTCCATTAGATTTGGGGAGACCCTCTATAAAATCCATAGATATACTTTCCCAAACCTTGCTTGGAATAGGGAGAGGTTGCAATAGCCCCGGCGAAGCTACCGTTTCATATTTGCATCGAGCACACGTATCACATCCTCTTACATATTCCTCTACTTCTCTCCGCAGATTCTTCCACCAAAATAGACTACGGACCTTCTGATAAGTTGCGTTGATTCCTGAATGGCCCCCTTGGGCACTGCAGTGAAGCCACTCAAGAATCTGCTGTCTTACAGCAGAACTATTACCGACCACAATCTTATAACTTCTGCGTAACATAGTCCCATCCCAAGAAAACTTCCCCATGATTCCATTACCTTGCTGCTTAATTTCTGTTAATATACTTGCCACCCTTGGATCAGTCTCCCAAGAGCTTTTTATTAATTCCAACAACTCAGGAGAAGAAGTATCAAGCGTCATATGTAAAATCTGTGATCCATGCAATCTTGAAAGGGCATCAGCTGCACAATTATCGGTCCCCTTCTTATATTGAATCTCATAGTCATACCCCATCAGTTTAGCTATCCAATACATTTGAAAAGGTGTCTTGAGCTTCTGTCCCAACAAGTATTTGAGACTTTGTTGGTCAGTTTTAATGCTGAAACAGGATCGCTCCAAGTATTGGTGCCAATTCTCCACTGCAAGAACCACTGCCATCAATTCCTTCTCATAAATCGAAAGCTTAGCATGATGAGGAGCCAAAGCTTTACTAAAATATGCTATGGGCTGCCCTTCCTGCATCAAAACAGCCCCTACCCCTGCTCCACATGCATCTGTCTCTACTATAAATCTCTTAGAAAAATCCGGTAAAGCAAGCACAGGTGCTGATACTAATGTATCCTTTAGTTTCTGGAACGATTCTGTAGCCCCTTCAGACCATTGGAAGGCCTCCTTGCGCGTAAGGAGAGTGAGGGGACGAGCCAACTCCCCATACCCTTTAATGAACCTCCTATAATAGCCTGCCAAACCTAGGAATCCTCTTAACTGTTTTATGTTTTGCGGTTCAGGCCATTCCGCAACAGCTTGAATTTTCTTTGGGTCAGTCGCCACCTTCCCATCTGAAATGATATGTCCTAGGTATTCCACATTCTGAGCAGCAAAGGTACATTTGCTCTTCTTAACAAAATATTGATGACCACGCAGAGTGCCAAGAACTAACTCCAGATGTGAGACATGTTCTGATATTGAGGGGCTGTAAATGAGGATGTCGTCAAAAAAAACCAATACAAACTTGCGAAGGTAAGGTCTAAAGATATCGTTCATAGCTCCTTGAAATGTAGCTGGAGCATTGGTTAACCCAAAAGGCATCACCAACCACTCATAGTGGCCGGAATGAGTTTTAAAAGCTGTCTTATAACAGTCTTCCGGCACCATCCTGATTTGATGATAACCAGCCCTCAAGTCCAACTTAGTGAACCACTTGGCAGAATACAATTCGTCAAGTAAATCCTCCACCAAGGGAATTGGATACTGATTTTTTATGGTATGTTTATTCAATTCCCTGTAATCAATGCACATCCTCCAAGTTCCATCCTTTTTCTTCACTAAAACAATGGGAGCAGAAAAAGGAGAGCAACTCTCTTGTAACACCCCATTTTCCAGCAAGTCTCGGATCTGCTGTTCAATGACATCCTTCTGCTCAGCAGAATAGCGATAGGGTTTGATGTTGATTGGATTGGTCCCCTCCCTCAGAACAATGGGGTGGTTGTGGCCAGGTCTCAAGGGTGGAAGACTATGGGGCTCCCTGAAGACATCTTCGAACTTAGTCAAGATCCCCTGCACCCCTTTTGGGGGGCCAACTGCCCCACTCTGGATTGTAAATAACTGCATTACCCTTTCTGCCTGAGGCCTTAAAAGCTGCACCAGAAACCTATGCTGATCATTGCTGCCGTGTAAACTCAACTTGGTAGTGGGGATAACCTCCAGGGTACTCGGTCTAGTTACTTGCAATGTACACAACCGCCCCTTGTACCAAAAGTGCATAGCCATCCTATCATACTCCCAGTATGCATTTTTGATTGACCTGAGCCATTCCAACCCAAGAACCACATCATAGGTATTGAGATCAATAATTCTGACAGCTGCTTCAAATTCCATCCCTTGCATTCGCCACTTGAATCCTTTCCAGACTCCATGGACCTTGAGTCTCCCCCCTCCTGCCACTTGCACCAAGGACATTTCATCGTCTTGTTCTCTCCAACCGAGCTTCTGTGCCAGGCTCCGATCAAGGAAGTTGTGGGTACTCCCGTTATCAACCAGAACGTGTATCCCCCTCTTGCCCACACTTCCTGCAATTTTCATGCTTTCTGCAGTTTCCTGGCCGTTGATAGCGTGTAAGGATAACAGGGGAACCGAGTCATCGGCATCCCCCTCACACTTATCCGAACATGTGAGAACTTCGCTATCCTCTTCAAGGGCGAGGAAGTGTAATTGCATCTTCTGCTTTTCTGGGCAGCGATGGTCCCGCGAGAAACGTTCATGGCAATAGAAACATAGATTTTTGGCGCGGTGTTCTGCTTCCTCCTCCGCCGTCAGCATCTTGATGGGTCTAACAAACCTGGCCGCACTCCTGGACCCAGAAACCTGTTCATTCACTACTGATGGTGTCTCATTTGCCCGTAGAGAGGACCCACCCTTTAACAATGCATTCTTGTAAGGCGTCGACGAAGTTACGGCCGTTGGGGGTCCCGACATCTGTTTCCCCGTTCTTTCATTGACTGCCTTAGTATTCCGATGATTCACAGCAATTTCTTGAACCCGGGCTAGTCGTCGCGCCTCAACCAAGGTCTGGGGGTCAAACATAAGTACCGAATCTGCTATTTCATCCTTCAGAGCCCCCACATACACGTCGACCAAGTACGCCTCTGAAAGATCCAGTCTTGCCGTGATAGTGTCGAATTTTACATTGAACTCAGCTAACGACCCAGTCTGCCTGAGGTGGGTTAACTCGGTCATAGGCTTCTCAAACGGGGGTCCAAACGTCTTCTTTAGCAGCTCGGCGTATTCCTCCCATGTGGGTCGATAATCCCCCCACCGTCGCTCCGTGGCCAATTGCCATTCGAAGGAGTCCCCGTCAAGGCTCACTGCGGCCGCGTCCACCCTTCCTTCTTCTGGGATATCTTCAACCCGGAAGTATCTCTCACATTTCAGTATCCACGAATGGATATTCTTGCCGTCGTACTTTGGGAAGTCCAATCTCGGTAATCTGGTCCTACGCCGATCTTCGCCGTGGTCGATGCCCCTCTGATTGCCGTGGCGATGCGGTGCGCCTTGAACAATCCCACGCAATTCTTGCGTCGTCGTCTGAAATTCCTGTCTCAATGATCGGCCCATCATTTGCATTTCTTCCCGGAATCCCAAAACAGTTTCCTGCAGATCATCCACCTTCAATAGTCGCTCGTCGACGTTCTGCAGTCTGTCATCCATTTTCTTTGCCGTTTCTTGACGTCGCGTCGTGACCATCCAATGCCTTGTTGAAGCGGTCCGAAGAACGTATGCTCTGATACCACTGTTGAGACTTTCGCCAGAAATGTGAAAGAGAGAATGAAAGAAGAGATAACTGAAGAAGGAACAAGAAACAGAGGAATTTCGAAGAGAAGGAGAAAGAGAAAGAGAGAGAGACAGAAAGGAAGACAGAATAGAAAATCCTGTAAGTCACGTGTGTTTTCTCATTACTTTAATTCTCCCCTCTTTACACATGTGTTTATTATTTATACTACTTAACCACCGTAACGAATCACAGTACTAGCGCTACCCCACTGTAAAACAATGAAACAATATATTTCATATCACCACCCGACTGGAGGCCCAAGCAATGGCGACCTAAAAGCCATCTGGCTGAAACTGGTGCAGACGACACGGACCTCAGGCGTACAAGTCCAGATGCTCCCTCTTCTGGAGGCCCAACGCAATCTGGCCCAAACAGATCCTTCACCCATGGTGGCAGCCCTACTATTACAGGCCCAACGTTATCTGGCCCACAATCATGCCTAGTACAGTATGGCCCAATGTCTTCCTCTGATCCACTAACCGTTATTCTAGAGCGTCTCAATGCACTGGAGAGTCAGCCACGTAAGCAGCAACTTGTTGCCACTGTAGTACAGCGAGGTAATTTCTCTAAAGCCCTAGCTACCATTAAAGGTAAGAACAAAGGCCATTGTTGGATAGTTGATTCAGGTGCCTCGGATCATATGACTGATGACATCTCATTATTTTCAAACTATACTCCTGCAAAGACACGCCTTTCAGTAAAAATTACTGATGCTTCTGATTCTCTGGTGGCTAGTAGTGGTACTATTAATATTTCTGATACACTCACTCCATGATGTCTTACATGTCCCAAAGTTGAAATGCAATTTATTATCTGTGAGCCAACTAAATAAGAGAGAAGGGTGTCATGCTGATTTCTTTGCTACCCATTGTGTTTTTCAGGATCTGTTTACGGGGACAACGATTGGTGTTGCTAAGGAACTTGATGGCCTCTATTACCTGGATGATTGTCAGAATTCAGTAACTTATTTCTGTAATAAAGTGTCTCTCCCTAGAGCTAGTGAGTTGGAGTTATGGCACAAAAGATTAGGACATCCCAACTTAAAATATATGTGTAAGATGTTTCCTTCTCTTTGCTTGAATAAAGATTCCGAGTTTTATTGTGATGCCTGTGAACTAGCCAAACATCATCGTACTGTTTTCCCCAATGTTTCTTATCGTCCCAAATCTTTCTCCCTCATTCATAGTGATTTGTGGGGACCTTCATGTGTTAAAAATCGTACCCACTCTAAATGGTTTGACCTTGATTGATGATCATACTCGTGTTTGTTGGGTTTTCCTTTTAAAGGATAAAACTGAAGTATCTCAAACGTTCATTGATTTTTATAAAATGATCCATACGAAGTTTGACACAAAAATTCAAATGCTTCATACTGATAATGGCACTGAGTATTTCAATCATCAATTATCCACATTTCTTCGCCACCATGGCATTACTCATAAAAGCTCCTGCCCTCATAGCCCACAACAAAATGGGATTGCTGAAAGGAAGAATAGGCATCTTCTAGAAACTGCTCGAGCCCTCCTTTTCAGTAGCGCTGTACCTACCTATCATTGGGATGATGCTATCCTCACAACTACCTTTTTAATTAATCATATGCCGTGCAAGCCCCTATCTTTTCAAACTCCTCTCCAGGTTCTTCACCATCATTTCAACCTACCCTACCTTGAAAACACTTTACCATTACACGTTTTTGGTTGCACCACCTATGTCCACCTACATCATACCCATAAACTCGATCCCCGAGCTGTCAAATGTATTTATCTAGGACCTGCAGGAACCCAAAAAGGGTACAAATGTTTTGATCCTGTATCTAAACGCCTTTATATCACTCGAGATGTCACCTTCCATGAAACTATTCCCTTTTATACCCCATCCTCGGTCCAGGGAGAGACGTGGAGTGAACCTCAACTATTCAAACGTCCACTGAACCCTCATATGAACCTGATCTGATTTATACACTTGAGGAATGTACACATGAGGTACTTGAGGAACATGAAGAAGAAAACTCTAGTTCAGGGGAAGACACTAATAAGTGGGGCCAAATTTATACACGGAGAACCAAAGACATGACAGGTAATATACCTCAAGCAACTGACACAACTCAGGAGTCTGATCCAGGGACAGGTCCTGAGAATGAAATACAACAAGATGATCTTGATCTTCCTATAGCAATAAGAAAACAACCACGATCCTGTACCAGGCATTCTATAGAAAGGTTCGTATCTTATCAAGCTCTATCATCACAACAATTTGCTTTCGTATCTCACCTTGATCAAGCCAGGGTACCAGAAAGTATAAATGAAGCCCTAGATAATCCAGACTGGAGAAAGGCAATAATGGAAGAAATGGAGGCACTAGCAAGCAACAAAACATGGGAAGTGGTTGATCTACCCAAAGGAAAAAAGGCAGTTGGTTGCAAATGGGTCTTTACTCCTAAATATCGCGCTGATGGGAGTCTTGATAAATATAAAGCGAGATTAGTGGCAAAGGGTTTTACTCAAGTAGACGGTATAGACTATACAGAGACATCCGCACCTGTCACCAAATTAAACACCATTAGAATCCTATTTTCTCTTCCTGCAAATTTAGACTGGCCGCTACACCGAATGGATGTTAAAAATGCATTCCTAAACGGAGACTTAAAGGAAGAAGTATAGATGAAAATGCCTCCAGGATTCCCTAGAAGAAAGGACAACCAAGTATGCAAGATGAAGAAGTCATTGTATGGTTTTTAACAATCTCCACGAGCATGGTTTGAGAGATTCACCAAGGTTCTGAAAGCTGAAAAGTATATACAGGGACAAAATGATCACACACTATTCTATCGACACCTGAATGGCAAGATAGTGGTATTGGCAGTATATGTTGATGATATTGTTCTCACAGGTGATAGTCCAGAGGAGATTGACAGAGTTAAGAAGGCACTAAATAGGGAATTCCAGGTTAAGGACCTAGGAGAAATGAAGTATTTCCTGGGAATAGAAGTGGCTAGGTCTGCTAGAGGAATCAGTATCTCACAAAAGAAGTATATATTGGATCTGCTAGACGAAACGAGTATGCTCGGTTGTAGACCAAGTGATATTCCTATACGAGCAGAAAAGATCATTGATAATGAAGATCTAGGAAAGGCTGTAGACATGGGAAGATATCAACGTATGGTGGGTAAATTGATCTTTATCCCATACTCGCCCAGACATTGCCTATGTCGTTGGTGTGGTAAGCCAACATTCTCATGACCCCAAACAACATCTTAATGAGGTCTACAGGATTCTCAGATATTTGAAGGACTCACCCGGACTAGGTCTCTTGTTCAAAAAATCTGACAAACGAAATGTGGAGATGCTAACAGATGCTGATTGGACTGGTGATCAAGAGGATAGAAAATCCACCTTAGGATACGTTACCTACGTTTGGGGAAACCTAGTCACTTGGCGTAGTAAAAAACAAAGTGTGGTTGCTAGAAGCAGCGCTGAAGCAGAATTCAGAGCAATAGCCCTTGGAATCTATGAAGCCCTATGGGTAACAAAGGTACTCGAAGAATTGAAACTATCACTTGAGTTACCTATTAAACTACGCTCAGATAACATGGCAGCAATCAACATGTCACATAATCCTGTACAGCATGACAGAACAAAACATGTGGAGATAGACATTTCATATGAGAAAAGATTGATGCAGGAATAATTGATCTCAAATATATTCCCTCTAAGGAACAAACAGCAGATGTACTTACAAAGGGACTGACTCGAGACAAATTTGAATACTTAATTGGCAAGTTGGACATGATAAATATCTATGCTCCAACTTGAGGGGGAGTGTAGAATATATGCAATTAAGACAGAGAGAGATTACCGGGATTATATGTAATTAAGACAGATTAACTAGGGGAGATAACAGAAAGTATGTTTTGATTATGTTTCCCGATTTCATTCCCGAAATCCCGCCTTGATTGGGATTCTATGCGTGTATATATGTAATAGTATAGTGAAGCAATGAATAGCAAGAAATATACAGAACCTTGAGTATCATTCCGAGTGTTTTTTCTGCTTGCATAATCGACATGTCTGCCGATATATACTTAATATACTTTTGTTAAATCAAATCAGAACAAATTGATTTTGAAGCGTTAATAATATTAATAATAAGAGTTTGTTGTAGAATAAATGATATATAAAAAAATCCACGTCTTGATTTAAATGGAAACAAGCACCTTAAGTAAATAAGCCTAAGTATATAAGTTTTTTCCGTAGGTCAAATCAACAATATAATTTGAAGCACAGTTAAAGTACCATTCAATTATAACAATGTTAGGAAAGAAATATTTTGTACATACCTTTCTATAAGCCAAAATATCTGACAAAGATATTGACAGTGTCATCCTCAGAGCAGCATCAAGTGCATCAGAAAGAGCTCTATCGCCATATAATTCAAACACACCAAAATTTACATAGTTTCCAGAAAGTGCTGTTATTTGGGGTCAAAATGCTAGGATCAGTTATCCTATAAACAATTTTTATTCTGACATGTCAATTGTCAATTTAATAAAATGATAATCAGAAGACATACAAATTACCCCTTGACATTGACAAAAACCATTTCATCCAAAAATATCAACTCTCGAGCTGTCAGGAAATGTCCCAAGATTGTTTTTATTAATGTCTTTAACATGCACCTCTGGTGTTAGATAGAGTACAGCCATGTCTTACACAGAGGCTTCTCTGGCCATGTGACTGGACCAGGCACACAATGTGTGCACCTCCTGTCCTCAGTTGGTTGTTTCTTTTTCTATGGCTCTACTCTTGAATTTTATTGGCTAGAAGGATAGGAGGTTTGAATTGTTCACTCATTTTTTTCTGGGGTAGGTATATTATATGGACTTTTTTAATGAACTTAAATGAACTGGACTGCACATTGTTTTATGTTTTCGCATGCTACTAGAAGCTTCTCAATATGTGAGTTCACGTATCAAGAGGTGCCTTTTACTTAAGTAGCATTGTTTTGCTATTATTATTCAGTTATTGTCAGATTGCGTCCAGTACCACTATATACATGTAGAAAGCTATGAATCAGATTGTACAAGTATTATCAAAATAGAATTTTCTTACTTTTAGTTCGCTCTAGGTCTCTTTTATGTACCAATTTGGTGTTAGAGCCTAGTTAATCAAGAATGGCAAATGAAATTAACTACAAGACAAACTCCTAGAGATATTGATATTCTTAAAAATATTGATCAAAGATAATTGTGACACTCTGGAACAATAAGAAACTCTAACAATCTACAAAACATCAAACATACAATCCATTAGGAACTCCACATTGACAGGTTTCTCACTTGGCCAAAATGGGCGGGAAGCCAACCTAAAGATCAATGTTCACGAACGGAATGATCATTAATGGAGTGAAGCGGGACAGGGTGGAATGGAATGGAACCTTCCATTGTTTGGAAGTTTTATTGAGAGAAGGAACAGTTTCATTTAATCACTGTTTAAAATTTCTTACAAAAAATTAATGGAATTAGATTGGTAATAATTACGTTTTTTCAATTTTAGAGTAGGGAGGATGTGGAAGAGTGGGAGGGGGTGAGAAGGAGAGGGATAATTTTGTTATAGTATAATTTATTTCAATTGAACACCACCCCCCTCCCCCCTTGGGGGTCAGGAAAAAGTGGATTTAGGACGGCAAAGGATGCCACTCCACCCTCTCTTAAAAAATTCTCCTAAACAATGGCATAAAGCTTCTAGCCATCCCACTCCATTCGATCACATCCCAGAGAAAACTCCCTAATACTCCCTAAAGCACAGCATGGAAATACCAGGAACAAGAATGGCTAGATTTTTACCTCTTGACAAAATTGTTAGGCATATCCATATTCCTTTGAACTTATAGGCATATATATCAGCAGGATTTGGCAAAGACAGAACTCTTGAACCATAAGAAACAATCAGTTTGCTGACTTCCCGGAACAAAAGTATGCCATTTGGAGAAGAGGAATCAAATGTCAAACGCTGAGCTTTATTCAAGACAAACTCTGCTACAAACTTCAACAAAGGAATAGTAACCTGCATAATATATAAAATATAATATATACTTAAACAACAGAAGAGGACGAAGAAATGTTTGGCCAGATTTATGCAGCAACAGAATAGAAGCCAAAGAACTAGGAAAAAAAAAGGAAAATAATTAACCATCCTCAAAATCCGCCTGCTCTTACCACTTGATAGAAATCTAAGTTTCTTCTTAGAAAGTTAGAGTAAAAGCAGACCCAAAAGAGAGGAAAACAGAAAAAAAATCAAGAAAAAGTCCCTCTTCAAGGAACTAGAACCTCAATCTCCCCAAATTCTCCATATCTTCCTCTCCCGTACATTATTTCAACCCATTTCCCTAAAAAACTACCTATAGAAACCCCCCTTAAAAAGATTCAACTTGTTCCTGCTTCTCAAATTCCCCTAACAGCCCCATATTTCTTTCTTGCACAGATTTTTATTTTCAGGGTCTATCAGAAGTTTATTTGACATGTCATGCACAATTTAAAGCCTCTATAACTTAAGTTACCGAACAAAAATGCTGTCTAAAAGACTGCAAGGTGTATATTATGAGGTTACTTATAGTAATATGTACCAAGTCATGTAAGCCAGAATCTGCAGAGTATGGGCATAGGGTTTAGAAGATGTCAAGATAATGAAATTTCGAGATTCCATGTGATAGATATGAACATAGTGGTAGCTATCAAAAAGCATCTAAAAGTTCTATTACCTCTGGAGTGTCTGTCCAATGTGAGATGCCTTGTATAAGTAGTGGCATGTGTGCAGGATACAACCAATCAAATAGAAGGCCATAGGTTCGCCGGCTGAGGCAAGCAAAACAGATATAAAAGGCCATAGTATATACAGTTATGTTGCTATCAGATGACAATAACGACCAAATACCAACCTATTTGTTGCCATTGCAATTCCTCTAAGGTCCCTCATTAACCCAATAAGTCCATACTTTACAGCATCTGTTCGAAACAGTGAGTCAGGAGTTGATTCCAAACTGAGAAACACCTGAATGCAAAATATTCATTGCTGTGGGTTAATCACTAAATTATAAGAAATATCAAGTCAGATACTCTAATTAAGTCAACTTTACGAAATTATATCTTGTTAGAAATATTAATAAACCATTGGTGGTCAAGTGTTTGAGCCCCACCACCCTCAGTCTACTAATCACACTTGAAGACCACTGGAGATAGTAGTGGCTATTCAAGTGATGGAGATGGGAGTAGGCTCACTAATTAGAGGTGACACCAGGCTGGGTGTATACCGCAATGTGTTCAATGATGAGATCTTGTTTTAAGGGATCTCAGCATTGAAATCCAGAGCCACCGCAACTACAATGTTCTCCGTGCTTCATATTATTCATTGAATCCCAGCAGAAATAAACGGGAAGAGAGCTGGGTAAATAAAATTCACCATAAGTAGGACTATACAGACAAACAGATATTGGCCAAACAAACTAGTCAAAATTTGAAGGGAGGAAAAGCAGAGTTGAGTTGCTGGACCACATTAACTGTTTTGACATGTACAAAACCCACATTTAATTGGTTGGTAAATGACCCTACCCACCTGACCTTCGGTAGTTGGGTTTAAGTAGGTCATATTCAAGTTAGGATGAAGTAATTAATTGGTTTGGGGTTGAGATTGCAACCCCTAATGTCCAGGTAGTTCAATTCTTTCAGCATAAACTAGAAGAGTACCTTCTGAAGTGGATCCATAGAGGACTTAAATTTCACAGGGCTATCCTCCATGAAAATCAACCAGCCAATAATGTAATAGAAAGTTGTTCTGCTTCGAGAGCATCTGCTTGCTTCTAAAAATGGAAAGTGCTCCCTCTGAAATAAGATTTTGGGCATGAAGCATTAGATCAATATGCAGAGCAATTGATATCATAATGAAACATGAATGCTAATCTTAGTCAATCAATCTCATTAGTTGAATAAGTAATCAAGGGGATCCAATAAGAAACTGGTGTTTAAATAGCATTGCTCAGTTTCCTGGTTCAGAATCTGGTGATTTATGAGGCAACATTTATGAGGTTGATATGAATGTGCATAAGTTATTCGTCAGCTATAAGTTTTGCAACACTTGATAATCCAATAGGATATCAGGGGCAATTATAGAAGGAGAGGTACTACCGTATGATTGGCAACAATAAATTTCACAGTATCCAACTTCAGAAGTAGCTTTCCAGTCATATAACTGCCAGTGGGGAGTGAGAGAACAGAAAGAAAAGATCCAAAGTAGTCAGTAAAGCTGGGTGGTTTATCTTCAACGAGAACCTAAAATAGCGTAAACACTTGAATCCAAGTAATACTAACCCAGATGCAAGCTCTAAGAACAAACTCAAGGTGTGATCAATGACCTCTTCACACTGCAATTAACACAATCAAGAAAATAGTATGCCAAAACAGGAGAGAAGTTAAAAAAGAGAAGGAAAACATAGTACAATAGTTGTATGCTCACCTCGGTGTAGGACTTAAGGTTAGTCAAAATTTTGCCGACAATCACATTCAATATTAGTAAATGATCATGCAGTCCAAGAAGCTCAGATAACCGGGCATATAACTGCTGCAACACAAAAAATAAGACAATGAAGAGCAAAATTTAGATGTTTTATTTTTGCTGATTGCAAATAACAGAATTAAGGCCCCATAAAAATTTGTTTTCAGTTTTTTCTGGAAGGTGAAATCATAAACTCTTCCAAATAAAGCTCTTATCATATCAAAACTACTTTTTGTGGATAAAAGTCTATCTAAACAGGCGCATAATTACCTTAGAAGAATGCATGGCCTGATCACCCACATAAGACTTCCGGAAATTTTGAAAGAAAGTAAGAATTGCTCTATCAAGTCTTTGTTTGCTTATTTCACCATATCTCTGTCCAAAACCAATGATATCAGTAGATAAGAACATATTCTATACAATATGGATATGAACACATCATAAGTAAGACGATAAAGGCAAGAGAAAGAAATAATAGAGTATCCAACACACAAAAGTACTACTCTTAGTATATTTAGGAGAAAAGGAGACCAAAAAAAGGCAGCATTGACTTTACAATGAAGACATATGCGCACAAGCCACTGAACTGAATTACCGGCGAAGAATGGGCATCGAGCTAAAACAATGTCCTGCAGGCAGAAATTACATCTCCAAGGGAAATTAGAAGAGCAAAACAGGAGAGAGGTATCAGCTATCAGAAGAGCTTTGGTGGAAAATGGTTCGAGTAACAAGGAAGATGGGGGTATGAGATGACACAGAAGGATTTCCATATGCAAAGTTTCTAGCATCCTTGAATTGAGATCTTGGATATTCCTCTTCACTATCTTTTGCCATTGGTTTTTTGTAGCTCTAATGTTTTGCAATATTTTCTGCTGCGTTCCTTTTTATTTTGGGTGACACCTGCTACTTATGAAACATGCTCCCTAATAATTTCACATTTAAGCCACTTTCAGGGGGGATATACTTAGCACTTGGATGGAGTCTGTAGTTAGAAGAGTGAGAAACTAGGGATGTTTATTATCGAATTTTTTAAGGGAGGATTCATATGAATGATTATGCTGATAATAATAGGAGCCTTGTCTTCAATGGACTAATTGCTGAATATTTTCAGCAATAGAATTGTTTCTAATACTTTTCTCATTCTACCAAAGCTCTTGCATCATGTTTGGGATTTAAGCACAATTCTAGAACTAGCACTGGCTTATTATTCCTTCAAAGATGACCAAACATACTTGTTAATAGAATCACCTATACGATCTTGAACTTCTCCTCAAGCATAATCAAGTTAGGATGCACTGCTCCAAATAGCATGCAATATATGGGGGTCTTGTGTTATAAAGTTTTACTAATCGTATTATAGTAGACACGCAAGTGACTACCGTTAATTCCATAGCCTATAAATAGCTAGCTTACCAGATGTAAAGTAGACAAAAATGATAATACTGTGATTCATTTTCATTCTCCCTATTGTGCTTCTACCTCTCATTCTCCTCTGTTCCTCTCTTTCTTCCTGAATTCCCTCTGTTTTCCCTCTTCGTTTCCTATTCTTTCTTATTCTTGAACAATCGGCATAACAAGTGGTATCAGAGCACGCCTTCCTCCGACCCCCGCCACACGACGCTAAATAGTAGAAAACCGGTTACAAGAAAATGCTCGGAAGATGGACGCACGGATGCAAAACATTGAGCAACGGCTACAGAACGTAAATAAATTGCAATAGACTATTCTGGGCTTCCATGATGAAATTCAAAAAATGGGGTGTACCATCAGTCAAGAAATGCAGGCAATGGCGCGAGAGATGCGAAACATTGCCCACGGCCCACCCCATGAGCAGCCGATGATAGAGCTGACTCGCTTTCGACAAACGGGGATGTTGGCAAAATTCAACGTTAAGTTCAATACGATCTCGGCAAGATTGGATCTATCTAAAGTATACTTGGTGGACTTGTACATGGGAGCGCTTAAGGAGGAAATCACCAACTCTGTCCGATTATTTAATCCAAGAACTTTGCCTGAGGTACGACGCATAGCCAAAGTGCAGGAGATTTCTTTGCTGTGGCGGAGCAAGAAAAAGATGGTTCTACTAATCAAGAACGGTCCCCAAGGAAAATTCCTAGAACCCCAAGAACGTGTCGTAATACAAGGATGCAACAGTGATTTTGAGACGAGCCAAGACTCTTTCATTGACATTGAAAGCAATTCGACCTTCAACTTCAAGACCCAAGGTTTGATGGTAGATAGAAGTTCTGCTTCGTTGTTTTCTTCAAATACTAAGGTTGGGTATGTGGAAATCACATCTCGAGTTAATAGGTATTGGCAACTCAATTCTGGTGGAGGGGTACAAGAGCGCAACGGACACAGGGGAAGTGACGAAGGAAGGTTGCAAGAACCTTTTGGTCAAGACCCAAGATTCTATAATAAACAAAGGCTCTGTCCTTCAATATCGTCGAAATCAGAGGCTGGGTGTGCAGAAAATAGTGTGGGAAATTAATGAAAAGTATACTCTACTCCTTCACCATTGGTTTCCATTTCATCATCTCCATTTGTCACTCCTGGTTGTGGGCTGTTTTTACATCCTTTTATGGGTTCATCGCTAGAGTCTATTACTGCTTCTTTGCCATCCCTGCCTCTGTCCTTACAAGTCGAGCAATAGCAAAGAATTTAGTTGCCAAAGAATGAACAAATGGGGTGTTCTTAGGTTGGGTCGCACAACACACCTTCAAGCCCGGTGCCATCAATGTCTACTGCTCTCTCGTCGCAGGTGGTCGTTATACTCCTTGTGCCACTAAGTTCTTTTTCTTCACTGCTATCTCTCTTTCAGTCACTTGTTCAAGGAACTTTGCAAAGTCAAGATAATGCACAAACTTCAAAACACACTGTACAGCTTGCGGAATGTGCTCGGGAGCTCATTTGGCTGCAAAAATCTCAGTTTGAAAAGTCAAACTCACAGCTGGCTAGCATTTTTTGTCAGCTTCAGCAGTATTTTCAAGACTACATTGGAATTTGCAATACCCAATGGGCTGATGGAGTTGGTTATGATAGTAAAGAGGATAGCCCAATGCCACTGCAATTGTGTTTTACAATTCCTTTGGGTGTCATTAATTGTGGGTTATTTTAGAAGTGGACCTCATTTCTAAACTTCTCTCCAACAAGGATTTTGATGCTAGAATGGTTTAAAGGAGAATTAATTACAATGCTTTTTGGGAGGGTTTGCTCTCTAAGTAGGAAGAAAAGAAAGAAGTGAAGTGTGCAATGCCACAGGAATAAATACAATTTGAAGGAATTAACTTTTGGGTCCAAGTCACAGAGAATTCGTCACCGACAAGCAAAAGTTTTTGTCAGAATTTAAAACCTATGTTTTGCTTTCAAATTTGTATTTTTTATCTTGCTTGATCCTTGAGGGCAAGGATCTCTTTGGGAAAGGGGTATTGTTATAAAGTTTTACTAATAGTATTACCGTAGACATGCAAGTGAGTACCGTTAATTCCCTAGCCTATAAATAGTTAGCTTACCAGATGTAAAGTAGACAGAAATGACAATACAATGATTCATTTTCATTCTCCCTATTGTGCTTCTACCTCTCGTTCTCCTCTGTTCCTCTCTTTCTTCCCGAATTCCCTCTATTTTCCTTCTCTGTTTCATATTCTTTCTTATTCTTGAACAATCGGCATAACATCTTGTTAATTGACATGTCATTGAAGTGGCTAGAACTAGCTCCAACAAGCCATGGCGACAAGATTGAGGGAACTTGAAGTAGATTTCGTAGTATGGGATATTAGGTCTCACATTAAGTAGTATGTGATGCTCGAATGGACATACAAGTGGATTGATTTTCCCACTTCAAGAGCTAGCTTTTAAGGTAAGGTTCCCTATTCCACTTAGGTACCCATTAGAACTTCAAGCACAACACTACTTGAACAATGGACATTTGCCCACATTTTGATTACCATACTAGGGCAACTATAATAGCTATTTTCTTTTATGAAACTTACTCAAATTGAATTTCCAATAATTCAATGGGACCAAATTTTGTGGCCAATCATACAAGTGCAAGCAATTCTTTGATATGTAGATGACTAATATGCACATCTTGTAAGAAACTATCTATGGCAATAAGAAGTGATGCATAAGCTGAACATAGGACTCTAGCTCAAGGTTTATGCAAAGGCTTGTGGTTGAGAATGTTGCTAGGTGAATCAAGAAATAATGTTGATCAACCACTAGAAGTTGTTATTCACATGTCCACCATTAACATTGCCAGAAACCCATTCAACACCATCTAACTAAGTAAGCTGAAATAATCAAGGGAGAAGCAGGTTCAAGTGTTTTGGATCTTTGTTGTTATCCACCACCTTTGTCGAAGGGTGTGCCCAGATATGATGATAAAATCACATATATTGAATTATAGATAAAAATCAGAAACATGATAACCAGATTTGAAACAAAAATGAAAGTGTTTATCAGTATAGATTAATATATTCAGTATTAAATACCTGAAAATTAATCCATAACAACCTGTGCAAACACTAATACATACCTGACTATGTATTCCACTGTCAGTTACATTTATCAACTGTAGAACCCGAGCTGAAATTTCTGCATCAAGCACTTCTTGAGACTCCACACTGAATATGAAAATAGCACAAAAAGTAAAGATCACATGCATAAAATCTTTGGCAGAACTTCTTTGAGAATCCACAACATACATAGACATTAAAAGTCAAAAAGTGAAAATCATTTTACCTACAACCTGTACATTGCTTTATTTTCAGAATTGCAGCAATGATATGAACAATCCAGGCCAGTTTATCTTCAATCACACAGAGATCACTAGTATCACTAACTTGTACTCTTGCTCTTTCCTATTCCAGTAAATTAAAACACCAATCACTAACTCATTCCACCCGAGAGAAAGCATAAAAGATAGAGGTGACAGCATTGAGCAAAAGTTATATGCACACCGTGTATATTTGCAGGACTGGCTCCATTATGTTTATTATATATAAACTACTGCTTTCATACTGCAGAAAGAATACAAAGACGTCAAACTAACAACATACTTCAGCAGAAGAAGCAGAAGGTAAAGGTTATCTACATTGAATATTAATTTTTTTAAGGAATACAAAATACACTAGGAAGAAAAAATAGTTCAAGGGAACTATTCCAAACCACAACTAAAGAGATCAATAGACATCCTTCACAAAGGTAGCAATTCCTCTTTGACCCAATGAAACAGGACACAACAAAAATTACATATTGTAGCATGTTCTGCCACCCTATTCCTACTGAAAAACACTCTTTTAGGGGTTTAATTTTTTTTTTTTTGGGGGGGGGGTGAAGAGTGGGGTTAAGCAGCCTAATAAAGAACCACAGAAAAAACTATTTTAGTCTCACAGTCAAGAGAAATGAGTCTAACGTCCAAACAAAAACCAATGTTCACTGAAGACTCCAAACATTCAGTTCATACTAGCGTATGTATTGGCAATTTGATCATGAGAAATTAAGTATAGTGTGAAGTTCAGTAATTTGACAACATTGAAGAAGTAGAAATGGAGATGCAAAGCCATATTTGAGGGTTTGCTGATGAAGTTTTTAATTGCTCTAGAGGCTTGGTTTCAAGCATCAAAAGCTGTGATTATGCTCTAACAACAGTCACTAGACTTTCTATGACGAAGGATTGTTCTGTACCGTTACTCTGGGGTTCAGCAAATAGTTTCCACCACAGAGCACCCTGAGTGACCATGCAGAGGAACTAGAAGACTCTCTTAAGTTAATGTCAAAGTTTTGTTTTCTTTTGCTGCCTTGCATAAGGAGAATATCTTACTCTCCACGTTCGTAATCATCATTTCATTTTCCTAAAACTTCCCCAAACAAATAAACATTAACAATCTTATCAATCCGCATGATACCTGAAATCTGCAAAGTTGAGGGAAGCAATCTAACTGATCCTGAAGTAGTTCAGCATTATCCAAGGGGTTCTCAGAAAGATCATCAGGTATTCCGTCCTGACAGATTCAGAAATAAGGAACTAAATTTCTGAAACAATATAGCTAATTGATCAAACAGAAAGTAGAAATTAAATAATAAGTAAAGCAAGCACACAATACCTGCACAGAGTTAAATCTTGACGTGATGAAACTTTCAGTAATCTTAGGAACAAATTCATCCAGCAAGCTTGGTGCATCACCCTTCAAATATGGAACAGAAGACACCAATCTCGACCACAGTCCTAATAAGTAGTATACACTATTGCTGGCCCACTGATAATAAGTAAAAACTTTATCACAATCTCACATTACAGTTTCTTGATAAAAAAAACAGCTGAAATAAATTAGTTCATATTTTAATAATGTATGAAGGTATAAATAAAACCGTAACAGTTGTCTCCAGGGCTAAAGGATTAGACTTGGAATCCCAATTACAGTCAAATGAACCCAAGAAAAAGTTTGACATATATCTCATGTCTTGTTGATAAAGGCAAAGGTCATATTATGCCAAAGACAACTGGGTCACTAAAAAATGAACGAAGTTTGTATTTTGTAATATCATAACACATTAATCATTTTCTTTAAAATGCTTAAACATGATATAAACCTACTCACCTGCCATGATTGCAAAGATTTGAGAGTAAACTCCGCAACCATTTGTATCCAATCGCTATAGCCTTCAACATTAACAAGCTCTGACAACTGCAGCGTTAAGTCACAATAGTTAACGAAAAAGACACAAACAAATCAGGAAAACGGACTAAAAAGTCAAACTTCTATTAGAAAAATAAAACCATCCATTACCAAGTAAATATTGGTAAAAAGAACAACAATACAATTTCTTAAACACATCACAAGGCTTCCCAATCCCTTCACTACTATAAATATCAGATAGAGAAAAGATAGTCCTTTAAGAAAACCCTGAACATTTCGAATTCACAACATTAGAAGACTTTAGCATCCTAGACTAGACCACCAAGCATCACTTCGACTTCACTACAGGATTGGACTTAGAGCATATATATCTGCAAATGATACTTACTTTTTGCAAGGCAAGACAAAAGCCATGTAAATTATGTTTAATTTTTTTGGTAATAGCTGCACATTTTTATCATCATCTTTTTCCTCTCAAGGCTCCTTCCCAAGAATATAGTAACTTTACAAGTATTTTCTCAAGAACATAGAAGACAACATTTTCATTACCTTGTAAATGAGTAATTTTATGTAAAAGGACAAACCAACAAAGTAGTAATGTGCTACAATAAGCATATAGTTAAAATGAAAACAAGAAATTAAGCATTAAATCAATATCTAATCTAAAATCTAAAATCCAGGGCAAGCTACACTATCCATAAACAATGATGTACAATGCAACTCATTTCTCAAACTCCAGTATCAAACATAAAATATATGCAAGCTACATTATTCATTAACAATGAACATTGCCACACATTCCTTAATTCATATTTCACGGTAGTTCATGCGTAGGCACCACACAAACATCTAAAGTTCCAGCTTGCCCAACTGAATTGAGACCTAAACCCCAGCCAATGAACCTCAAATTCACGCTAATATGCATTGCTTTGCAACCAACCTATATGCCCTCATCTCTAGAAACAAACCAGTTAAGTCGGAAGAGAACTGCACCTGATAATTCACTCTGAACCGACCAAGAAGACGACAAAACTCATGGTAATTGTAGTGATCTGTGAGACCTGATTCATAAAATAAAATTAAAATTGTAAAGGAATGGAGAACAAGGAGAAGAGAAAAAAACAATGATATGCAAATAAAGATTTGAAGTACTGCTAAAAATGAATGTACAGAACTGGCTTCAAAAGTCTCAGCAATTTCAGCAAAAAGAATTAAGCATATTTGTTATGCGTATTAACTTCCTTCATATCACAACACAGTTTTAGATTGTTGCATCAATAAAGCAACATTTTCTAATCTTATGATTTAATTGAACTTTCCACTTCCACTGCTATTAAAAAAAAAAACCTATTCATAATGATCCAAAAAAATATCACAAATCTTGCATGCCTCTTGAATAGTGGTTGATGAGCAAAATGTCTAGCTCAACTTCACCTATTCCCAAAAATGAACCATAATGTGCGTACACACACACACACAAGGGAGATTGTCGGTGAGCCATCCAAGGCAGATATACATTGTTTAATGAAAAGTTCATAAATAAGACACAAGTGAACAAATTTTATCCTTCGTTCTCGGTACAGGGAAAACGCAGTTCCAGATGCTACTCAGAATCAGTTGTATACATTTTTACATCTATTAGAGTTAGAGATAATATATATAAGCTTTCCAGTTGGAGTCATAGCAATACTGATCAAGCAAGCAGAGAAGCGTCAAGCCAACAACACCTTGCCCTGTTTGAAGTATTACTTTGGTTCCAGTCATTAAATGCGCCAAAAACTTAGAACGAGCAGCATCATTGGTAAACAAAGAACGTCTAACAGAAGCTAGTCGCACCAAGCACTCCAATGCCTGAAAACAAAAACAATAAAAATTAAGAAGGATCAAAAGTAGCAAACCAATGAACCACCACAAGAACTTCTAAATACTCAGGAAAGCATAAACCCATCATGAATCAAGAAACTCCTTCAATTTTTTTAATTTCAAGTGACAACATAATCCAGTTAAATAATGTGACATACAAGTATTGTTGTTTCTCTTCTACAAAATATGATAAACACCAAAACAGAATAACTAAAGAAAATCAAGTTCATAACTTTCTCAGCTCCATATAGCACATTTTTATGGCAACTAATATTCTTGCAATATGCATTTTTAAGTAATGCTAGAAAATAGTCGTTTTCCATGTGTGATGTCATATTCTAATTTCAACACAACAACAACAACAAGCCTTTTGGCAGCAATCTCTTTTTACAGTGGCAAGCAGCCATTTCCAGAGAAAATAGGTCTTTTCGCAGGCATTGAGAAACTTGGGCATGTCCTCTGAATTTTTAGCATTTCATTTTGATACAACCAAGAGGTTTTGGTAGGATTAAGATGGGTGAAGTCTCCTGGCATATCACAGTGAATGCTGTCTACTGATGCACATGAAAGGAATGAAATGCTCAAATTTCTAACAACTATAGATGAATATGAAGAAATAGAAAACTTGAAGAACCAATCTAATTCCCTAAAACAAAGCCATATGAAAAAGAAGTTCCTAAGAACTGAATTGCTTCAATTATTTGTACTCAATAATTAGAGAACATCAATATAGAAACTCCAAAATAATAAAAAGAAACACATATACAGACCTCCTTTGAAAGAGGAGCCTTTGTAATGGCATAGTAATCAAAAAATATTTGCAGGGTTGAAGACTCTTCCAGAACTGGCTTCCAAGGAGAAGGAATCTGTAGGCAATCATATTATGAGATAAAACAACATTAATGGGGATGCACATCTCCAACAGAGATTAGAATTTAGTATTAAATATAAGAAAATACCTGAACCGTGCCAAACTCATCTGAACTTTCATCAACAGATGTCACCACAAAATCAAATGATAGACATTTCAAAGAAAGAGAAAGTGCCAACTCTTGCAACTGACTGACAACTGCCCTTCATAAAAAACACAACCCTCAAAATACAATAATCAAAAAGATCTAAATACAATAGTAAAAAAGGAACAAAATTTTACAAAAAGTATACCATCATTCTTCAGTTGATGCAATGATGTTAAAGATATCTGAAATATTTGAAAGAGGCAATTGTCCCTAAAGGAGCAAGCCACTCTTCGATGATGTGTTGCAGGGAAGCCAGCGTTAGCCTAAGGCAGAATTCCAGAAACATAATAATACTTGAGCAGAATGCCATAAGCAGACATCAAATTTCAAAACAAACTAAAACTAATGAAAGCAACACAGCTCATACCACAATAAAACATTATAGACAAAACACTAATATTTTAAATGTTAAGATCTCTGAAAAACAATTTTCAACAATGATCTAATGATGACACATGAATAACTAGTTGAAGTCAACTTTTCTTAGGGGCTGCTTGATTCAATTTACCCAACTTCCGAGGAAGTTTATAGCTGATTGTTTGTTTCATTTTTCTAATTCCTGAGAAATCTAAACTTTGTTTTAAATAAATATAGTACTTTTTAATGTTAAAGACAAAAGTACCGGTTTGATTAAATTTTATTTCATAATTGTAAGTGCTAGTTTAGAAATATATAATAAATACTAGGGAAGTAGAACATACTTAGATTCTACTCAATAAATTACTTCCATAGTTGAGAGGTAAGTTGGGCCACCAACTTTCTGAGAAGTTTAGTCTTTTAGAAATTTATTCACTTCCAAAGTAATAAGTTGATTATAAGTAATAAGTTTTACATGCACGTCTCTGCCAATACCCTCCCAGAAAATTTCTATGGAAAGTATACAGAAAAATAATAATTTATTATTGGAAAACTGACTTACTATTAGTTGTCAAGCTGGGAATATCTCATGATTCCTTCGTGGTGAACTCTATTTAATATTTATTTTACTGTATCTCTTATCTTCTCTATTTTCTATAGTAGAAAGAAGATGGAAGAAAAATACCAACTAATATCCTAACTGTCAAAAACACACAATACCATAGCATAAACACAATAAACAACAGACCCTATAGCAGAAAACACACAAAGGGCACACAAGCAGCAATAAATGACAATTCCAACTGATCATTGGATCCCTTGTAGAAGCAATCAAATGTTGGCAAAAGTAGTTCTAACGCTAAATACAGGGCCCTATCTCATGTTAAAGTTTTGTGGCTAAAACATCTTATAGAGCTTAGAATCATAATGTGGGTAACCATGGAAGTTTTATGTGACATGGTCACTGTCAATGAAGTGAAAAATACAGTTTATCATTATAGGACAAAGCATGTGGTTCTAGATTGTAACTTCAATAGGAAAAAACTTGATTCTAAATCGTTATCTACACTCCTATACAGCAGCTTAATTTGGACTTCATAAATTGGGATTCACGGATTCTTTTCATTTGCTACAAAAGGAAGACTGATTTGTAACGCTTATGTCCTCACTGACTCAAGACTCAACCACTAGATGTGGCAGGCAATTGGCAAATGCTTTTCATTAAGCAAATTGTTAACTAGACACACTGTTAACTAGACAAGGGCTGTAGCCTAATCCTGGTGTTATGACACTATCTGGGTAAGTTATATCATCCTAATATTGAATGGAAAAAAAATCAATAAATAAGAAGACAATTAATCCTCTATACATCTTATATACATGGATATTTGCATAAAGATGACTCCCAATACCAAATGGTGCTACTCACTTCCAGCATTGAATGTATTTGAGTATCAGAAGATAAAATCTTACCTGGTTCATCTCAGAGACAAGCTGGTTTAATATCTTCAAACCAATTGCATAGTGACCAGGTGTTGCCTGTTAAAAACAGAATATCTATAAACAAAACATCTGAGGAATTTTAAACTGCCCAATAGAATCATGGGCAAGTGAGAGTTCCAAGCCCTACTAGCCAGATTAAATCTCTTTAATTGCTATCCACTCAGAGGAACAAGCTTGTTTGAAGCATAGATCCACTTTTAGGGTTGGCCCAGTAAAAACCGGTAAGAACCAGCCAAGCCTCAACGAGCCTACTTACCATTAGTCAGTTTCATAGTTTACATTGTCACCATTCTATTTATTTTTCTGTTTATGAACAATGCTGTTAATTTTCTATCATCTCTCTCAAGCAAAATTGTCAATTTGTTCATGCTTTGCAGTCCTTGGCTGTATTATTTGATTAAAATATGGTGATCCTCTTTCTTTCTGAGATTGAGGTATATATATGCAAGTGTTACTAGATTAAAAGTGCACTTTATCCCTGTTCAATGCAGAAAACCAGGGTGCACAACACTCGATTGTCCATAATGATTAACATTAGCCAGCTCCTTCTTGACAAATGGATAGCAGATTCACTAGTGATCACCTGACTCAAGAAGCTCGTTGATTCTTTGACCAGATCCCAAAATCGGTCATCATCAAACCACCCAAATTTCGTGACTCGGCACAGAAGTTGGATTAATGAAGCAGTCACAAAAGGCTGTAACTCTGGTCCCCTGGTGGCTAGATAGTTTAAAAGATAGTTCCCTATAAACAACAAAATAAAAAAGGTTATCAACCCAGAGTTAACAGAAATTAATCCTGCTTTTTCCAGTCACCCAAAAGTGATAAGATCGGAGAAAGTAAAATACTTATATCTAGCCGAAGCTGCACAGCTAGGCTTTGTTCTGTTACTTGCTTCAACAAACTGGAACTAGCTAACATCAATGCATAAGGAGTCAAGGCATGATCAAGAATGTATTGGCATTGAGAAATGTAATCAGTATTCATGGAGAAGCATTTCAAAGTGTTCTCCGCATGAGCCCTTTCCACAGAATCCTGGGAATTGTATAGCCTCTCACACAACGCCTCCAGTTGTGCCAACTCCATAGTTATGAAAGATTGTATCTATCTGTCAACCAACACACAAACACCACACTGTTTCAAAGTTCTGATGATCCCCATTGATCCACAAAAGATTGAGTTTTGATCAATTATGAAACGGTTAAGCCTAGAAATCACAACACGTCCAAAGATGGTTCAAGAAAATTACCCTAATCGGAAAAAAAAAAAAAAGAAGAAGAAGCTTCTGCGTCTACCGAGTTTGCAAAACTCGCATTACATTAACGAGAGAGGAACAATTGCCAGTCGTGCTTGCAAGTTTCGTTGCTTTTGACGCGATCTATCTAGGTTTCTCAATCGCTTTGATTCCTTTATTTTTATTTTATTCTTTGTTAATTCTTCGTTAATGGCTGTTCGTCCGTTCAGAGATCCACATGTGGCGGGGCCCTATTTTCATTTTCTTTTTATTTTTTTTCAATGTTTTTCTTTATCATACTTTGTCTTTCCGTCGGTCAAAACACTCAACACGCCTTCAAATTAGAATAGTTCAGTCTTGTACTGATTTATTTAAAAATGTATTAAAAAAATTAATTTTTATATTAAAGCCTGAACAGAGTATAATTTTATGAAATTAAATGAGAAATAAGGTGCAATTAAGCTACAAGTATTTGAAACTATGATCTTATCTATGAAGGAGGTAAGATGTGCCAATTGAACTACAAAATCTTTAGTGGAAGAACTGTTTATTGATATTTAAGAGAATATGTTTTTATTTTTTTTAAGTATTTTTATTCTTAAATTTATTTTTCATTTACTTTTTAAAATTTGTGTACAGTAGATCAAAGATCTTGAGATATTCTTACAATTTCTCAACAATTTCTAGATATTTTTATATATTATGTATTAATTATAAATATTAAATAGATCAAAATTTGTTATAAACGTAATTAATATATATATGGTATTCCAATAAAACTTAAAGAAATTCTCGTGCGCTATTCTAAATTTTTACATTGAAATATGAACAATGAGTATTATTTTTGAGCTAATAACATTTGCTAATCTAAAAATTATTGAGGGGAAAATGAATAAAAAGTTTGTGGAAAATAATAACGTTATTACTCATTTCTAAGAATGAGGGGAGAGATTTTAATAGAATAAGAGAAAAAAGAAAAAAAATAAAAAAAAAATAATATTATTTTATTTGAATTAATAAAAATAAAGGAGAAATGAGAAATTTTAATATTATATTGTTTAATTTAGAAGAGAAAGGGAGAGAAAAATATTTTTATATAAATAATGCAGAAAGAGTTTTTTAATAATATTAAAAAATATTATAAATATAACGATCATGATAAAAATTTAATTTTCTAATTAAATCCCCGTATTTTAGAGAGGAGGGGAAAAAGGACAAAATCTCTCTCTTTTAAATTTTTGTTTGGTTGCCTACTCAGTTCACCGGAACTTTGCCCCAACTACATCCGGATTCGACTCGCGTCGTGCACCTGACTATGGTGGGTGAGTCTCCCAATGGGAATTTTTTGCATACGCTAAAACTCGAACTCGAGACCTCGCTTAAGTGATATCGAGTCGTTTACTACTTAGACCAACCCCCGTTGGTTCTCTCTCTTAAATTTTTCATCCCAAACACACCCTAAATGTGATGGATCATTTAAAGATTATAAATGGATCAGTTTGAACAATGTCTCCTACAAAATCATTTCCAAAGTTTATAAATTTTATCACCTTATGAAATTCAATATATAATTTTTATGTATAAAAGTTAACTATTTTTTATTATACACACGGATAAATTGTAATTTCGATATATTATTGGTCCTTCAAAAATAATATTAAATTAGTTTGATATAATTATTATATATATTTTTATGATTTATTTATTAATGTATATATATATATTATAATTATAATATTTTTAATTATTGTTGTGTATATATTGCAAGTATAAATATAAAATTTAATTTTAGATTATATAAGTATAATTATAATTATTGGATATATATATATTAGTTATTAATTATGTGCTACGATTATATTTATTTTTGAGGGGGTGCATTTTCCGTATTAGAAAGTGTGGATTGTTTTTCGTTGAATCTTACAAATATTCATTTTAAATGGATACTTGATTCTCTCCATTTCTTTTCCCTTCCACCTCATGTCTCAATCATCATATGGAATTTAAATGATTTAACTTTAATATTTTACAAAATAATTTTTGTTGTGTCTGGTGGTCCGTCTCGCCTCGTGTCTCACTATCTTCTGTGTTTCTCGTCATGGTTGGTGATCCTTCACGTGAAAAGGAGAAGATAATGAACAATCCCTAGTCGAAAAAAAAGAAAGAAAGACAAACAGGAAAAGCAGGGATTAACAGTGATGGCTTTTTTTTATCCCATATATTTTCTGATAAGTTACCAATTATAAAAATTTTTCAAGTAATAACTATCTAAATACCTTTTTTTTATAATTATTTTTTTTTAAATTCTTCTTTAAAAGTTATTTTTTTTATAAGTTATTTTTTAAAAATCTATCTAAATATACACTATATCATAAAGAGGTGGCAACAAGACAATTTGGACTAGTCCAATAACCAACTCGATTAAGTCCAACCTAATCTTAATCCTAGGTCTAACAAGAATGGGTTGGTCTTCTTTTTGCCCAGTCTTCTTTTATTCTAGACTTTCAGATTGATGCATAACCTAGTCTTCCCTACTCAAAGCTAAATAGTACTACTAATGATTGGGTCGGATATGAATAATTTTTAAGTTATGTTAAGAGATACTACTTAATTTTTATAAAAAAAATTGAGTTTCTGTAGCAGTGATGATATGAATCTAAACCTACTTACTAGCTAGCTGTCCCCTTAGTTGGATCTCATTGAGCGCCACCTCATCTCCTATTAAGATAAACTAATGGCAATAAGAGGATTCATTCGCAGAAGGATTGTTGCCTGAAAAATATAAGGATTCAATAAATAAAAAAAAACTCTATAAAAAAAACAGAGAAAAAACTATACGACTTGATTCAAAATCCGATAATATTATAAGGACTGCTAGATTAATTTTTTTAAATTAAAAATATATATGACAGTAATAAAAAGTATGCCATTAAACTATAGAAAACTACATAATCAACTCAAAACAATTTAATACATAAAAAATTAATTAATTAAACTTTTGATGAAGCAAGAACATTGAAGATACTAAATAGCTTATAAAATCATTTATAACGGCAACAAAAGAAATTACTGAGTGTAATGTTATCTTCATTTGTTATATTTGATGAGCTCCTTTTTAGAGTCATATAATAATTCAGAAGAGATTGTACCTTTGATCTGTATTTGTACTTTATCCGATATTTGTCTTTTGTTTGTTAGGTGTATTTATTATATTTGAGTTAATTATTATTTTAAAAAACAATATTGCTAAATAAATAATTTTTTAAATTTATTTTCTCAAAAAAATATTTGTATGAATACAAATTGCGTCAAAGCTCCCTCCCATTCTCCGAAATTAATCTTTTCCTTTATAGCCTATTTGGATTAGATTTAGAAAATGGATTTAGTAGAAAACCGTAGTTTTAGGGTTAAAAACTATTTTTTTCTGGGCATATTTAGTTATTTTGTTTTTGAAATTTTAATTTAGGCTAAAATTATATTTTTGAAGGTTCTTCCAAACAATATAACTTTAAAGCGAAGAGGCAATTGCCCCTTTTTCTTCTTCTTCTTTAAATTTCGGTATTCTTAAAGTTTAAAAGTGAAATATTATCAAAAAAAACTTGAGAAATATGTTATTTGAAACTGTCTAATGTATAAAATAAATAAAATGATCAGAAATACAATTAAAAAGACTAAAAGACAGTGCCACAAACAAATATATCCCCATATTTTTAATTAGACATAAAAAGCAATATTATGTCAAAAGAATTTACATTATTTTATTTTCTTTTGTTATAAATTTTTTAGAAAGGGGTTAAACTCACCCACGGTCTAAGGGCAGTGTAAAATCTCTCTTCCTCCTAGGCGATACTAATGTTGGGCAGAGCGAGTCGTCTATTAACCTCAGGCGTAAATCTAGGCACCCAAAAATTAGGATGCTTCCCCAAGCGCCGCGACTAGAACCACAATAAAATAATACTCTCAAGGATCAAACACATTCCAAATGATTGCATGTCTCACCCCTTCACTAGTTAAACAAGTTCTAAAAGAATTTACATTATACAGTAAGATTAGATTAATAGTTTAAACACCCTGTATAGACTATAGAATAAATTATGTCAAAAAATTACCTCTAATTGAGTCTTCTAATAATATTTAAATCTGATTTAAAAAATTCTGAATATAAAATAGTTATATAAAATTATTATAATAATAGAATAATATTCATGGTTTATTTTATTTTTTCATAAGTATTTGTTTATTTTTTATGATAAATTTAAATTAAAAAATCCAAATGGGCCGTTAGTTATTGTTGGACCCGGGTTACAAAGTTGATCCATTAACCCGATAACCCAGCCCAATAAACCTCAATATTCCCTAAAACCCTTGCGCCAACTCCCGCAACAAATCTGAGCCGTCGATCAATCTTCATCTCCTTTTAAAAACCCTAATTTTAGCACCAGATTTTAACCTAGGTCGCTGCCGCTGTGTTCCTCACTCCTATCTCTTGTGGGAGCAGGTCGCGGCTCAATGGTACGTACATCGATTGAAAGCATTTTTCATTTCTGCTGAAGCTTGAATTTGCTCAGATACCTAGTTTTGTTTGAGATTCCAAGCTCTAAGATTGTGAGCTAATGTGGGTTTTTAATGGGAAGAAATCTTAGTTTGTTTCAAAAGATATGAATTTGGTCTAGTGGGGCTAGGTTCTTGCTGTTGATGCTGTTTATGGTAGTTTTATAGGTTTTTGTTGGGTCTCTTGTGAAGCCGTTTTCGAATGGTAAGCTTTTGTTCTGAGTTCCTGCAGGAAAATTTAGCACAGGGAAGAGCTGGAATGGAGTTTTGTACGGTTTAGTTTGTTGCTAATATAATTTAGCTGAGTACTTTTGTGCTGCCATCTCTAACCCTTGATTCGTTCTTGAGTTATAAGTTTATAATGACGTTTCGGGGCTTTTGCTTTCTGTGCTAGCCTTCTGGTTAGAACTTACTGTTTGAAATTCACATTTCTTGGTTCGGGATTTCTGGTCTTTGGTAAAACTTAATGGAAGATTTGAATTTGCCTTGTGTTTTTGGCTGTCTTGTACATATATGAACAAGAATTCTGATAGTAATTTGTTTTTAACAGGCTTACGTCAAGGCTCAGAAATCAAAGGCCTATTTCAAGAGTTATCAAGTTAAGTTCAAGAGAAGAAGAGGTAATGTTGCAATATATCAAGGTTTAGTTTGTATTTTCTCAATGACGTTCGCGGATTTCCTGTGTGCTGACTTTTTTATCCCCTGAAAAATATGCAGAGGGTAAAACTGACTACCGAGCCAGGATTCGGTTGATTAACCAGGACAAGAACAAGTATAACACCCCAAAGTACCGCTTTGTGGTTCGATTTGTATCCTTCTGAACAGTCAATGATGTTGATAAGTGACTTATCAATGGATTAGTGAATATAATTAAATTATTTCTGCAATCCTTGGGGAGGACTTTGTTTTACAGTTTCATATGCTAAACTTCTGTAAATCGTTACTTACTGGTGCTATGTTACTTGAACTTTATCGTGCTAAAACGCATGTTATCTATGTTTTTCCCTGGTGAACCTTAATCCTGTAACAGACAAACAAGAATATCATTGCTCAGATAACATCTGCTAGTATTGCTGGGGATATTGTTCTTGCTGCCGCTTATGCACATGAGCTGCCACGCTATGGTTTGGAAGTAGGTCTCACAAGCTATGCTGCAGGTACTAACTATACAGGCAACTCCTCTTTACCACTGCCTGCATTTTGCCCTTCAATTAATTTTTTTCAATAATGACTAGCTTATTGCACTGGACTTCTTTTGGCCCGCCGAGTCCTCAAGATGCTTGAGATGGAGGAGGAGTATGAGGGCAATGTAGAGGTATACATTGATGGATTTAATTTGTGAATATCCTCTATATTTATAACCATATGTGTATGCTGATTGGTTGTGTTATTACTATCAGGCAACTGGGGAGGACTATTCAGTTGAACCTGCTGAAACTAGGAGGCCCTTCCGCGCTCTCCTTGATGTTGGTCTTATAAGGACCACCACTGGCAATCGGGTATTCGGTGCTCTTAAGGTACTAATTTAATATTTCTAGGATTATGGTGCCATTTCTATTTCGGTAGTTAATTTTTGCTATTGGGTCTAGTTGGGTTTTTCTTTTTTACCCCTTTGAGTTGGCTTTGACTATATTAGGCAGGATGGAATTGACTAATAAGATATTGGATTTCAGGGAGCACTGGATGGTGGTCTGGATATTCCTCACAGTGATAAAAGGTTTGCTGGTTTCAACAAGGACAAGAAGGAGCTTGATGCTGATGTTCACCGTAGATATATCTTTGGTGGCCATGTTGCTTCCTATATGAAGGCAAGTGCTAAGACTTGATGCCCTTACATTGGGCTTTTCTTAGTGCCTATTGTTGGGGAGATTTAAGATCATAGTTTGACATTGCATGCAATAATTTTTCAGACTCTGATGGAGGATGAACCTGAGAAATACCAGTCGCATTTCAGTGAATATCTCAAGCGAGGATTAGAGCCTGATGGTCTTGAGGAGATGTACAAGAAGGTCCATGCTGCCATTCGTGCAGATCCGACAGTGAAGAAATCAGAGAAGGAACCACCTAAGGAACACAAGAGGTAAAAAGAATAAGATAATTGATTCACCTATTTCATGACTCATGACTTAGTCTCTGCTGTGATTGTGTACTTAGTCTCTGCTGTGATTGTGTACAAAGGAGTTACTAAGTATCTTCTTTTATGCCTTTTCAGGTTCAACTTGAAGAAGCTGACCTATGAAGAGAGGAAGGCCAAGTTGGTTGCACGGTTGCATGCTCTCAACTCAGCTGCTGGTGATGGGGATGATGAGGATGAGAATGACGACGAGTGAAAACGCTTCGTGGATGCGGCTCCTCACATCTAGAACTTAATTTAAGTTGCAGTTTCAGATTTATTTTCCGTAAAGTTTTGTTTGATTGTGTTAATTTTCTAGGTGACAGTTTTGGATACTTTTGACTTAGCCTGGTTCTTGCTCTTTGTCTTGAGTTATGCTTATACACATGATAATTGCATTACCGTAAAATTATGTTTTAAATTGTTCTGTAGGGGTATCTTTGGTATCAAATTTACCTTTTTTCCGAAATAGGAATGTCTTTCAAATCAGAACCAGTTGCATAACGACCCAGAGGCTGAAAAATTACTTGAAACATAATTATTTGTCAATTATCGGGACCGAGATACGGTTGTCGGTGGGCCGTTTCAATAACCATGTTTCCTAACAAAATGAAAAATCAATAACAAAATGTTCGTCCATCTTATAAAAAAAAATAAACACGTTCCTCCATTAGAGTACTGCGTTATCTCTTTGTACGCCCATTATGTTTTTATAATAATACTATACTTAATATTTAATATTTTTTTCAAACATAAGAATTATTTCTTGAAGTTACATTATTTGCAAGTTATGAATATTAGGACCGGACCCTCTCCCATATATCATAGACTGCTCAAATGGCAGTGTAGAAAGATGGGGTCCTTATTTTTTTTTTATACAAAAATTTAAAAAAAAAAGTTGGACTCAAATATGATCTAAAAGCAAGATAAAATTTTCTTTCCTTTTAGGCGATACTAATATTAGGCAAAGTGAGTCATCTTTTACTCTTAAACGTAAACCGCATCCTCAAGCGCCGCGACTAGAACCACAACAAAGTAATATTTCTCAAAGATCGAATATGTTCCAAATAATTATATGTCTCACCTTTTTGCTAGTTGAACCCATGAAAATGAGAATTTTGGGGCTTTATTTAATATTTTTAGTGATTTTTAATTGTCAATTATATAATTCCCATATTTTATTTGCTATTATATAGATTTTATTTTCACTGGCACACAAGGCAGCTAGCATTATTGCTCTCTCTCTCTCCTGTTTAACAACAAAATTGGAGCAAAGAAAACAGAGAACAGGCAAAGAACCATCATTTGCAGGGGTTTCTCTCTCTTGAAATAAACCCAGAAAACTCTGAAGACTAGCTAACAAGCTACCGTTCACTAAAATAACTAAAACCAAAATCACTTTTCTAGTGATATGAGGTCTGAGAGAGTGAGAAGCCATGCTCATTAATAATGCTCAGAGTCAACAAATAAAAACCGTAATCGTTGTCTCTGTTAAATGCATTATGTTTTTCTCATATATATAACCACTCTACTCTTGTTGCCTCACAACTAGGGTTCAATCAATTACTGTTTATTGAAAATGCATTAGCAATTACATCAAGATGAAGGTCCAGGGCCAATAGGTTTCAGAGTTTCAAAGACGGCTGAAAAGTCAAGGCCTCCCAACCCCAAGCTTCTTGCTTTCTTGAAAGCCTGCAAACAAACATAGCACAGAATTGGAGGTTGTGTCTTCATGAAACTAAGTAAATGAGTCCAATCTATTTGCAATTTATTAATGGGGGAATGACTATGAGGTTCTAAGGAAAGTACTTGACCACTAAAAAGTTCCAATGACAAGTGAGCAGTATAAACCTGTCATTTCTTACATTGTAACTTATTATTATATGTTCCTCAATTATCATTGGATTTTAAAATAATTAATTTTCTTTCTTAGGACCTCATAGTCATTCCCCCATTATTAATTTTAAAAGCTTTAATGATGTAGGGGAGGAAATGAAGTAAAACAACAATCACAAATACATCAAAGTCAAAATGGATTTATTTACGAATGATCAACCAATTATAGTTGTCCTAGGAAACTAAGGAATAAAATTCAGGTCCATATTCCTTTATCAAACTCTTAACTAAATCCTTAAATTAAATATTTACATTAAATCGATAATGATTCTTCTGGTTCATCTTCCATTATTTAATCAATCAAAAGTGGTCGCTAATGATATATGTTCTGATTAGACTGCAGGTGACATGTGTCTCAATGAGAATCTGAATCAAAGATTACTACACAAAATGCTTATAAGCTAGTATATCTACTAAGGATTTTGTTATTAGAATTACTGTTCATTAAGAAAGGTTGAATATATAAAAGTGCCGGTTGCGAGAAATGAGGGGACGGATATGAGAAGTTACATGCATACGATATAAAGGGAGTTGCAACTTGCAAATATAGTACCAGTTGAGAAACATAGTATTCTTTAAAACATATAGCGTAATGTGTATTTACTGTTTTTTTTCTTTTTCTCTACCATCTTTCATTTCATTTCCATAAAACAAATCATTCTTGCCCTCAGCCTATTTCTAATTCTGTTCACCATTCTCTTTCACCTTCGTCCTCCTACTTCTTTATTCTATATCTATCTCACCAGTGCTCTCCCTAATTAAGGCAGGAGATAACTACTATGCAAGCATCCTTCTGCAGTTTATACAGAGAAACTCAACAATAAAGTTTTAGCACATAAGCCACAATAAACGCTTCATGATTTGGTTACACTACCACTGGTGTTGATTTTTTTTTGTTTTTTTTGAATTAAAAGGGCAAGCACTATCTGCTTGAAGTTACGAGTAGGGTCAAACCCGTAACCTATCACTTATAGGGGAGCCGTTGGCGGAGTTTTATGATCTAGAGACTTCCCTCCCGTGACTACATAACAACAATAAGCCTTATCTCACTAGGTGGGATTTTCCACCTGTGACTATGTGGTTAATTAGCAGATTTTCTTACAATAACTAGGCTAGAAAGTTCACTTTCCACAAGAATTGTAGAGCCCAACTCACGGAGTCTATCTCTTGGTAGTCAAAGGGATTGCATATGAATTATATGAAGCACTTTATTTCTGCGTTTTTCTTGGGCATGTATAGAAAATGTGATCAGAATAGTATAAACCTCATTTGCTGCGGCTGCAACAGGCATTGATACAGCATTTTCATCTCCAAGGGCAAGAGCCAATCTCATGTCCTTCTGCTGATGTTTCAGCGGAAAAGCAGGGGTGTAATTTTTCTGGAGCATTGTTGGCCCTTTCAACTTAAACATGGGGTTGCTCATGGCACCAAGATCCTTCACAAAATATCTCAATTATGCTTAGTAATGGGATAATCAGGTGCCTGCAATTATTTTTTCCAGGTCAAAAACTCTTACCAGCGCCTCGAGAAGAGTTTGAGGGTTCAAACCACTTTTCCCTGCTAGCATGATTCCCTCGGCAAAAGCATTCATCATACTGCAAGGGTGACAACAGTATAACTAATTTGCATCAGACAAAAGAAGAGTGTTTACTGCTAGAATTTAATTATTATGAGGACAACCTGGGAACTGAAGTCCCTACCATGCCCCAAGAGAAAAAAAAATGAAAAGAAAATGAAACAGGGAAAGAAAAAGATTACCTTCCCATTGTCATGTTAACGACAAGTTTCATTTTTGCACCATTTCCAACCTCACCTAGGAAGAAAGACCTCTTCCCCAATACATCAAATGCTGGAAGTACTTCATCATACAATGCCTACATTCGAAACAAGAAGAGTAAAATATCTCAAATTCATCACCTAAGGACCACAGCCTTTTACAAACTTAGAACTCCCTCCCAAAGTTATCAGATAAATAACTAAGAATTTCAATAAATCCTTAACTCGTAAAATATGTTCTGCCTCCTTTTCTTCCTCCCTTCCAAGTTCCAACTAGTTGTTACTATCTACATGAGTTATTTAGCTGTCTATGACATAAAAATATGGCTGTTGGTTCTATTTTGAACAGTAAGACTACCACTGCATTTGCAATTTTTCATGATCATTCAGGGTAACCAAAGCTGTGGTTTCTTGAATAGGTCATCCAGATAACAGGGAATATTGTACATGCATAGCTTATTGTCATTTGATTACAATCTCCTACTAAATGTATAGCTCAGATATATGTATTTTGTCCTGGTATATCAGCAAAACAAATGAGAAAGTGTCAATTGTAACAAAAATTTATTAGAAGGATGTAATACAATTATGGACCACCATTGTATCTGATAATTTTTACTCAGACACCATGTTATAAAATAATGAATTATATACAATGGAGAAAATTATAAAACTATAGTTGATCATTTTATCGAGACAATAAAATAATGGGGAAGAAAGATCTACCGATAATTCATATACCTCAAATATTTAAAAGTACAGCAGATTAGCAAGCAAGAGTTAAACATATTTCCGCACTTTCTGAGTATTTTATTACTTTACCTTGTCCCCAGCAGCAAGTATTACAAGTTGGCCATCTTCTGCAGGCTTCTTGCTACCTGAAACTGGAGCTTCAAGGAAGCGACCACCTCTTGAAGTAATGGCCTATAGAAACCAGGTCAATATCAAAATCTCTTGAACGAATTTTTCAGTTTCATCTTAAAAACCAATTTCATGCAAACCACCAGCTTTTGAATATAGCTCTGACAATCTTAGATATGACACATAACAATAGAATGTTCAACATCGAGAACTCTAAGTAATCCCAGCAAAAAGTTGAAGGAGAGAAGAAAGAATAATGTCCAATAACACCAACTTTCTTCCTTCTGGTCTTCTTTTGTATTGTCATTCTTCAATCACATGACTGGTTAATAGCAACAACTCACATATTCGAAGCTCATCATCATAGCAGTTTTAGTACATTTGAGATTTATCCTTGAAGATGTTCATTATGTGTGGTCATTAACTTGTTCACGTTCAAGTGTAGGCGAAGATATTCTCCTTTTCCCTTTTACACATTCTCCTAGGCAGGGATAATCCGGTTGTAAACATTTAGGGTATGTACATAAAATATTATTGTTCCCCAATTTTTTTTTAATATGAAAAGATGGGTAGAAAAGGACACCATTTGGTACGCTGGCAACTCAAGAATGCATCACTAGATCTTCTCATCTAGACACAAGATTCTCCTTGAGAACAAAGTGACCAAGAACTTGATGGCCACTTCCATCATGAATGCTTAACCGTTCATCAGTGCTTGTGTTAATTGCATATTTTCGCCTTCAATAAAAACCCCATATAGAATGACCAAAAAACGGACACACGCATAAATTACCAATAACATTCTAAGATTATTATTTTAAATCCAAGTTAGGGGATAAGAGAGATAATGAAAGAAGAGGGAGGATTTGCCAACATTCTCAGCCATGCGTTCATTAGTATCCATAATACTAGAGGATTGGGGATGGAGAGATCTAATTGACAGAAATTTCTTAATTTTTAATAGAAACACCTTCAAACATATAAACAAAGATTCCCTGCAACAAGAGAAGCAACAGTTTCTTCTTCATTTACAAGTATGTCTTGTCTTCACAGGTGAGAAATAGAAAATTCCATGCAGCTCAACTTTAGACACATATATATATTGCACTTACTGAAAGTTGATTTAGAAACAGATTGTAGCTATTCATATTTGAGAAACTTTTAAATGACTGGGAAACAAATTTTAACCACATCAAGCAATGCTAACCTCAGATATTTTGAAAGAAGTATCAGCATCAACTGTTGACATGTCAATGTAACCCTTTCCATTTTTAATTTGCTCTAGAACACCATCTTTGTCAAAGACCACCTAATAAACCAACATAGGAAGCAATTCAAGTAAGCAAGAGAATTTACACATCAGAGAACTTACACTTTGAATATTGACAATAATTACTGACCGATAGAGCAGCCGAAGGATCAGATAACATTGCAATTGTATACTTGCATTTCTTAACTACAGAAGCGGGGGTTTCTCCAATTGAAGCACCATTTTGGACGAGTTCATCACACTAGGTTAAGGTACTCAATGTTAGATTTATTTGCATCAGATCAGACCAAAATGAAAAAAAGATTTGTTTGCATAAGAACTAAAAGGTATTATGTTTGATGGTGTTCTCACATAAAAATCTTTTCTTATCCATTTAATCCTTCTTTTAATTAGTGATTTTAGCTTTGCTTTTTTTTCATGATTTGGGCACAACAATCAAAATATTCCAAAAAAAAGGAAAAAAATACAAATGCGTCACCTAATCTGAAATTTGAACAAGATACAAGAAGTTAGCTTTCTCACGAAGTCAAGTTTCTATTTTCTAGCTTCTTTTTCCTTCTTTTCTTTTGGGGTGAAACTTTATTCTTTACAGAGTTTGGGCATGAAGGTGACAATTAGATTAGAAAGGTCCTTCCATTTCCACCTCACAAAACCAAGCATAACAGTTTTTTAATCACATAAATTCAAGTCACCTCTTGCTTGACCCTAATTTTTTCTAAACTCTAATGTCATTTAGCTTCAAAGCCTGAGAACAACATCAAATTTAAAAGTCTAGGAGAACATACAGGACAAACACCACACATGTCCGAAAACTTCAAAGTAAAAAGGTCTTTTGATAGCAGAGAAATCAGCCAAAACTAACCACTGAATCAGCCAAAAGTAAATAAAAAAGAACAATCAAAGGAAATCAGTAACTTATACGTTAATTATACAGAAATCACCATATATATTATGCATAAACATCGAATTACAGATTGGTTAAGAAGGAAAAAAACGAGTAATCTCATCCACACAAATCGGATTGACACTCGAGAGCAGAAAACAAACCAATACAAGCGAGCTAGTGTAAGCATTACTGCAATCAGTAGAAAGAGTTACAGAAAGACATACCTTGTAGAGGGTTCTGTTCCAAACAGTGACCTTGAAGCCATGGCGTAGCAGATTCATGGACATAGCTTTGCCCATTATCCCCAAACCTAGAAAACCTACTTCCATCTCTCTCACTCCTCTGGGGTTCGCTCGCTCACTCTCTGCAACTCAAGTGTTTTTGGTTGTTTTGAACAGCCTCCTCCTTCCTATTCAACAGGGACCAATTATACCATGAAAATCATTATATATTTGTTCCTGTTGTGAAAATAAAAGAGAATGGAGGGAGATTTAGAACGGGAGAAATGAGAAGGATAAAAATAAAGGGGAGTGATTTTTATTCTTATTATTATCTTAAATGTATATACATTATTTTTTATTTATAGAATATTAATATTAAAGACTAATCTTAAAGAGTTATAAGTATATAAAAAAAAATTAAAAAATATAATTATATAGTTAGAGGTTATAGAGAATGAATATTAGAGACATTTTAATTTAGGAGTTGTAAGTTATAATACTATTTAATATAAGATAAAATCCTAAAAAACTATGAACATCCACACATAATATAATATTTATAACACTCCACTTGGATGTTCATAGATAAATATTGCGCATCATTAAAACCTTACAAGAAAAAATCCCGTGAGACAAAAACTTAGTGGAAAAAAGAGTACACAATATATATTGAAACTACCTCATTAAAAACTTTACCAGAAGAATCTAGTGAAATAAAACTTTAGTTAAAAAAAAAGAGTATAGCATGATCTTTATTCCTCTTCTGATAATAATATTACATTTATCTCTTATTATGACAACATCAATTTTACTCCCCGTGATCACTTTCCATCTTTTTATATGAACAGAATATACTAGTTTCTTAAGTAGATTATTTCAATGCTTTTTGAACATATCTTGCTTTTATCCGAACTGTGCATAATGCATTGTCATATTTTTTAAGTATATTCCTCCAACATATCTTCTGGATATGATGAATTATCGTGATACTTTTCATATGCTTTATGCACTATAAAAATAACAGAAATTTTTTATTGAAAATCACCATGATATATATTGTATTTACATGTTCAATTCATTCGTAACAAAAAGATTTCATATAATATTTCATATAACTATCACCTCAAATATTAATTTTATTATCTATTTGTGTATATGTAAGAACTTAATTTTGCCAATAAAATTAAAATATATAACACCAACACAATAAGTAAATAATATAATTGAATAAATATATAAGACTTCTGGCCATTAAATTTAATATATTTTTATACAAAAAATAATTATAGCAAAAATCCAAAAATTATGAAATAATTGGATGTTTAACTCTAGATATTTTTTTATATGCTTCATGTATTTTAAATCTTTAAAAGATTATCATATAAATTTTATTCTCTATTAAGCTATATACATATGCTATAATAATATCTATTAGACACATATTTTTTAATATACCGTCAAACTATTAATATATATAAAAATTATTGCATCCACCATAAATAATATTCCTTATCATATTTATCATTAACTTTTGTAAAAAAAAATTATTTTCACATAAATATTTATATATTTCATAATAACTGTATATCTTAAGTGTTTGGACTATAGGTCTATAATTTTTATATATTAAAATAATATAATTCTATTTTCATTATGTCTTTATCCTTTCACTTTTTATTTTGGCCTAACATATTTTTTTTGTCTACTTTACATGATAGATCTATCATAAGGTCCTCATTATTATCAAAATTGTTGTTGACAATTTTATATTTTCGGTTCAATTTTACTTTTTGTGACATAACTTATTGAGCTATCTTTATTATATTTCAGGTACTTGAACATCTTTTGAGGTTCTTGTAAGTAGTTACGTCTTGATACTCTTCTAAAGTATCTGTTTCCTTAATATGTTTATCTTAATTACATGCTCCAATATTTCTAATATTATATTTGGAACCAATTAGTCTTTCATGCTTCAAATATGTCTCACTTTGATTTATACTAATTAGAGCATTTTCAGTTAGAATATGAGATTTGATAATTCTCATTTAGGTCAGTAACGATATCTGGCAGATATTTTGTAATATCTTATTAATATAATATTTGATAAACTTCTAGTTCATACTACTATATTTGAGGATCTACATTTAAGAATAATGATATATTCCATATATTTTTATTTTCAGCTACTCAATTTCTCCCCTTCATGTTGAGAAAATTTTGTTAAATGACGATCAACTAATCATGTAATCTAAGTCTCTTAAATCTATTTGTTTCCTTTAGAAATATCATTTTTTTTCATTTTGAGACAAACAAGAAGAAGGATGTTCTTACCCAACATTTATCTCAACTTTCTTTTAATAGCTATCTATGTGCATCATGGTAGATCAATAAAAATAAACATTGCACATTCAAAAATATCTAACTCCTGAACAAAAGCCAATTTTATTGGCTTGATATATATAAGTGCCGCAATATATTAAATCAAATATGCCAACACTAAAATATAAATCTTGTTCTCTTAAGCATTGATCCAGTTATTTATGCAGGCATTAATAAATAATTTTCATATTCTAAAAATTGTCCATTCAACATATTGATTATATTTATTCAAATAATCTTATAAATTTATGGTTACAAACTCATAATAATTACACATCTAACCATTTTATAAATACATCTATCAAATTTATTGAATACTTGTATGGTTACATGCTAATTGAATAGGCCCATATATAAATTTAATATATTTCTAGAAATGTAGAGATCCATTCCAAATCATAATTAGTGATATTCTCATAATTAATTTTGTTTGAGAACAAGCAACACATGTTAATTCTTATATTGGCTATTCATGGAGAATCTTTTGGTTCTTCAATGGATATCACTACATAATTTTCAATAATTTGTTACATCATATATACGATTTAGGATGATCAAATAAGTCATGCTAACAATAAATTTATTTGGATAAGTAAACTTCTGGTTTACTATAACCAATAATAAATTTAATTTTCATAACATATGAATAATTTAGAACCTTAATATGACATCCATTTTTTAGAGATCAATTGACTTATATGAAGATCTGAGTATAATTTTATCTAATATTAGCTCACACTTGTATTCTAACAATCTTTCCATTAAGTGTGAGTCATATCAACATGTTTTCCTTTTTCATATATTTCACTAGGAAATCTAAATGCTTCATACCTTACATACAATTATGGATCTAATCTAGATTTATGGGACACAATTTTCATTATCAATAATTTCTTAAGAAAAATAAGTATTAGTTATTCAGGAACTATTTCAATTTTTTTTATCACATAAGTTCTTCAGGAACTATCATATATTACTACATCACTATATAATTTTAATATTTATTAATAACGTACTTCAACGTATTCAAAGTATTATAATTATTTATAATGTTTAGGGGTACAGTAGAATAAGAACTAACATATTATCAACAGAATAATACAGAGTAATAAATAATTATGATATTTATATTTTTCTTTTAAATTGTCCCAACTATTTTAGTATCTACAAATTTAACTACTATTGATCAATAATTAAGTATCTAATATAAATAATTTTAGAGATTACCAATTCTATAGCAAATAAATCAATAGTCAATAACTTATAGAATACACACAACCAATAACTTACAGAATACACACTATTTTTAAATATTTGTTTGTATCAACCACAATTTAATCATCAAATAAAGAGAGTAAAAATTACCTTTAGCCAATGATAATTCATTCAAGATCCTCGCATGAGTAATGTTACACCAGTATTAACTATATCCAATGGAATTCAAAATATACCGTTAACCAAAAATAATTTCCAAAACTTGAATATTAAGATTAGCAGGTAATAACTCTTAAGATTAGAATCTATAAAATAATAAATTCTCAATCAAATATAACATAAATATATTATTTTTTTTCTTAAATGTCATAAGAAAACTAAATTTAATTCTAATATACATGACCAATAATTCATCATTTTTTTTTAAAGTGAAGGTTGAAAACATTTCTATTGAGATTAGAATAGAATACTAATAATAAAAATAAGTATATAATTGTATTTAAATCAATCCAATATTTATCAAACTCATCAAACCTAAATATAGAAGATCTTTTAAGGTAAACTTTTGAGATACTATAGACAACTTATTTGCAACATTTAAAATATATTATATGGACTAATGCTTAAATATTGTATGAATTTTTACTTTTTTTTAACAAAAAAATTAATTAAAATAAAAATAAATTCAAATACTTAAAATTTATCACCAATGAATAATAATAAATTCAAACGAATAACATCATATGAATAAATAAAAAAATATGTATAATATATATTATCCCCTTTAATTTGTACACAAATAACATAATATTTTAATATTACAATATGATAAATAATTACTTTTTGGTCTATTTGCTTTCATGTAAATCTTAAAATTAGTATCAATATCATAATATCACATACCTATAATAATTTCTCTCATAGAGAATAATCACAATAAATATAAATAATAATAAAAATTAAATATCATATACAAATATCATATAATAAATATCATATAGTTCATAGCCTTCTGGGCTTATGTTATTTTGTTTTGCCATTTTCTCCACAACTTATTACATTGAGAGTATAATTAATATTGATATTTTTTATAAAATCTCATGGTCTTTTTTTTGTAATTGTCAATTTTGATATTTAATTTTAATAAATTGATGTATATTTATCCATATGACCTTCAATCACCTTGTAAGATTTACCTTTTGTCTATATGACTTCTACTTATATTATAATATTTTTTTATCTATTTGACTTCTTGATATATTATAACGTTTTCCTTTTATCTATACAACTTATGGTTAAAATTATAACTCAATAGCCAAGACAAAATATTATAGACTGTCAATTTATCCAATGTAATGTGATGATTATTACCACTCTTATAGATCTATTTTATTCTTTCAATAGCATATCATTATCAATTTCTCTAAAATATTATAGTCTTCAGAACCATAACAAAAATATTTCAAAGTTACAAAGCTATTTTATATGATTTGATGTATGAATCATAGGCTTTATGATTTTTATAAAAATTAGATCCAAATCATTAGCTTTCAGGATTTATATAATTATTATATCATCAAATTGTCATAATACTTATCTTACTGTACCAATTATTAAAATCAAAAGATGGTCATTTACCAAAGAAATATGTCAATAGTAGCTTCTGGTTATCTAATCAAAAAATTAAAAATATTATGGCTACTAACTATTTAATAATATAAAATTATAATCACTATAGAAAGATAAAATATCGAAGAGATAAATAAATCTATTGAAATATAAATTACTATATATGTAGAGAGAGGGGAAGTGGAATTAGCAATATATAAATATAAATACAGCAATTTAAATTAGGCAAGAATACTAAAACAAAATAGATTAAATAAATTCAATCTCATAATCAAATAATACAAGGAATAAATAAACCCAAAATCATATAAATTATATTATATAATCATACATAATACTATATATTATGTATTATACACACATATACATATATATAAACAAAACAACATAAATATAAACCCAATAAAATGAATGAAATGTGTAAATGGCATAAATTATGTGCATGACAATGATAATGCCGTGAACATAATAATAAACAATATAAAATATAACATAAAAATAAATAGTAAGATAAAAGATAATAACATAAAAGATAAATACAGATAACATAAATAAAAATAACAAAAATAATATGAAATAATATATAACGTAAAAATAGAAAGATAACGTACATAAAAAAATAAAATAATAGCATAATATGAGACAAATAACATGATAGATATAGATAACAAAATATAACGAAAATGATTGAAAAATAATAATTAACATATTGAATATAGTAAATATACAAAAAATTAAAGTTTTCAGTAAAATAAATATTTGTGTAAATAGAATATTATCATATACCACAAAAATATATAAATTTATAAGAAATTCATACCTTAAATTTTTTGGAGCAAACTAGTGCTGATAATGTGTTATGAAAATAAAAGAAAATACAAGAGAGATTTAGAATGAGAGAAATGAGAAGGACAAGAGAGAATTAGAGAGAAAGAGGGAGTGATTCTCATTCTTATTGTTATCTCAAATATGTGTACATCATCCTCTATTTATAGGACACTAATATTGAAGATTAATCCTAAAGAATTACAAGTACATAAATAGTGGAATTAAGCAGCATAAATATACAATTAGAGGTTATAGAGAATGAATATTAGAGACAATTCAATTTAGGAGTTATAAACTATAATGCCATTTAATATGAGATAGAATTCTAAAAAATTATGAACATCCACATATAATATCATATTTATAACAGTTCCATTAAACTCCCCCATCACCAAGTCTCAATAAATGACAATCATGTAAACAAAAGGTAAGAAAATGATTATGAAATTACAAATTATATGGTATCCATAAACAAATACTCCCTCACATTTATAATGCACTTCTATTACTTGGTGGTTATTAAATTATTAACTTAATCTGATTAGAGCAAGAATTACATTTAATTTGTACCAAGCAATATTACAAAAACATAATTTCCACCATGCTAGTTAAGATATTATCATATGGAGGAAAATATAAATTCAAATTTTGAGGAATATTAATTGTTAATTTAATTCATGAATGATTTTTTAATTTAAATTAAAAATATTTGTTTAGATTATAGTGTGTAAAAATGATTTTTATTTTAGGAAAAAAGGCAATTAAAATTATGTGAATTTGAAAATGGTAAAATGAGTATAGGAATATCTAAAAAGATAAATTGGGCAGAAAGTCCAATATATCATTTGTAAATTAGGGTGAAAAAACTAAATTATCCCTAGAGTTATAAATCCTATTGCAGTAGTTATAAATCCGAAAGCAATTGCAAGTACGTTCTTAGAGTTGTAAATGTTTAAGGGAGATTTGTCAAAATCATTATTAAAGTTTTAAATACTATCAGAGGAGTTACAAACCCAAAAGTAATTAATTTTAATTTCAGATTTATAAATATCTTAGGGAGAGTTGTGAAAACTATTATTGAAGTTGTAAATCATATTACATGAGTTACAAACGTGAAAATAATTAGTTCCAATTTCAGAGTTATAAATGTCTTAGGAAAAATTATTAAAACTATTACTGAAGTTACAAATACTATTAGAAGAGCATAAACCCAAAAGCAATTAATTCCAATTTTAGATTTGTAAATATTTGAGGGAGAAGAGTTGTGAAAACTAAGTGAATTTGTAAATCCTATTACAGGAGATGCAAATCCAAAAGAAATTAGTTACAATTTCAGAGTTGTAAATATCCTAACTGAAATTGTAATAACTATTATTGAAATTACAAATCCAAAAATAATTATTTCCAATTTTAGAGTTATAAGTGTTTTAAGGAGCGTTATCAAAACTATTACTGAAATTACAAATTCTATTACAGGAGTTATAAATTATCAAAGAGTAATTTCGTCTGTTGCCCTAAATTTATCTACCCAATCTATCTTTTTAAACATTTAAAAGCCTTTTTATCCCTTTAAATTTTAAAAGTTTTTTTTATTTTCTCTTTATTTTAATTATTTAAAAAAAGAGAGAAGGGTATTTTTATCATTTAATTTTAAAATATAATTTCATTTTTATGCATTTTTACTGAAATTTCAGAATTGTTTGGGTGATTTGAAGTTAAATTGCTAAATGGTCCTTAAATGAAATTTTCCTAACAAAGCCCCATTAGCGAGCTCCTTCAGAAAACTCATGCTCTCCCGCTGGAAACTTGCTCTTCGCCCCTCATCTTATCCTCTCCTTCAGAATGTCCCCATCGCCGTAGGCATAGCAATCTCCGTCGTTAGGTTCAGGTTGCCGCATAGTTCTCTTCTGTTCATTCAAAATTTTGAAATCTCATCTTCCTCTCTCGTGCGCTTGTGCTCCCTCCCACTGTTCAACTGAGCTTGCTGCCGCTGCCGTCTTCTTCAAGGTTATGCTCGCCGTCATCTTTTCTGCACTGTGCTCCCCCTTCAAGCTCAAGCTCTTCTTTTGTTCGTATTTGTTGCAAGCTCATGATGATTTGGGTATGATTATTCTTGATGGCTGGCTAGGCATTGTCTCTTTTTATAACCTGCGAAACTTGGATTTTGATAGTATTAACACTGGATAGTTTTTATTAGGGGACATTAGGCTAGTTGCTTAAATCTGCTGGATGTTATGTGTTGTTGAGAAGCCGTATGATGCTACGTTCTGTTTCTTTTTCCATTAGATTGTTGAAATTATTTTGGCAATGACTGTACTAAACATTCTTAATTATAAACGCATTGTCAACCTATTAAGTATTTTAAACCAATTTTTTTGCTTATTCTATGGGATGTAGATTTTGCCTTGCACTTTTTGGTCATCAATGCTTGCTTAATCAAGAGAAATTGTGAAGTCTTGTTTCTTTTAGATAAGTAACATATGCATAGTCTATATGAGTTGAAATTGAATGCTAAATTGAATCTAGATATGAGTTGAAATGATCTATGATTGATACCTTCTTGATCTGGACATTGTTTAAAATCATCTCCAGTTAATATTCCAAGCTTTTAAATTCGTTAATTCCCGCATCAGAAAGTTGTTCACCCATGAATTGCCTACATGTCCAAAAGGAAATATGTTAATTCTGGTTTACTAAAATGTTCAATTTATTTTCAGAATATATTCTAAAAGAGAAAAAACAGAACATATTGCGCTTTGAAGAGAGTTTATGATAGTTGAGTGAGTTCAAAACCAGTTTGTTGCTGTGCTTTGTTCATTTTCATTTCCCATGTTGAGATCAACATTTTGTACCTGTGTAATTCCTGCAAGTGCTGCAGTTGTTGCCTTCATCATGTTTATTGGTCAGGAGCATCTTTTACTGAAAAGATCAAGCATAATTTCTATGTAGTTTTAATCAGCATCATGTAAATCATCATAATGTAGGATCTGGGAAGTTAAGCTTTGGACAAAGCAAGGGAGCAGATGGTCTTTTCTTGTTACCTATTCACTGAAAACAGGGCAACGGAAGTGGAGAAACAGATTGTGGAAAGCAGAGAGCAACAAATTCATCATTTTGACGCAACTGATTGCCGTTTTCACACAATAGACCTACTTCTTCGAGCCATTTTGCTTCTGTTCATTTCCGTGGAAATCTCTCCCTCCATAAACTGGAAATCAAATTTTACCCTTTTTGTTCAATTTTCGTTGAGGAAGATGTGAGCATCAATTTCTCTTTCCATTTTCCACTATTCTCTGCGTTTTACTGTTTATCCTCCCTAAATCACCTTCTTCGAAAGGATTTGGCTCCTCTCTTTCGTGCTTTGTTCGGATCCCGTCTGTTATTTTGCTCGAAAGAATATGATTTGGCTCTTGTTTGGTAGGTTGTTTGGTACTTCCAAGTTCGAATAATTTTGCGCCTTTGAGATTTCCCAAAATGGCGTTGTTTTGAGTTAGTGGGGAGTAGTGGATGGAGAGGTTATTGGAGAGAAGCTCACTCTATTTAGTGTGTGGATAATCAATGCTATCCACAAAGTTATTGTGAGTACTGTCATTTGTATTTTACCATGAGTTCTGCAACACTGAACTTTCACCCATCTCCTCATGTCCCACGAGTTTCACATTGCAAAACCATACGAGAAATGAAACAATTTCACGCCCTTTTCATCAAAACAGCTCAAATTCAAGACCTTTCATTGGCGACAGAATTTCTAAAGCTATGTGCAACCTCGGATTATCGTGATACTCAGTATGCCATCTCTATTTTTGCCCAATTACCTGAGCGCAATTGCTTTTCTTGGAACACCATGATCAGAGCACTTGCTGAAAGCGACGATGATTATGGGCCATTGGATGCTTTCTTGTTGTTTTGTCAAATGATTTCTGATGGAACTGTAGAACCTAATCACTTCACCTTCCCTTCTGTCTTAAAAGCATGCTCTAGGGTTGCCAGGTTTGAAGAAGGAAAACAGGTTCACGGTTTTGTAATCAAGTGTGGATTGGATAATGATGAATTTGTGATGACCAATATGCTGAGGATGTATGTAATGTGTGGGAGTATGGAGGATGCCCAGATTTTATTCACTAGGAATATTGATGGGGCTGAAGATATGAATCAGAAGGTGACGAATGGCAAGAGGAAGCGAGACGGCAATGTCGTACTTTGGAATGTGATGATTGATGGATATGTAAGAGTAGGAAACATCAAAGCTGCAAGTGAATTGTTTGATAAAATGCATCAAAGAAGTGTGGTTTCATGGAATGTCATGATATCTGCATATGCACAAAATGGAATTTTCATGAAGGCCATAGAAACATTTCTCAAGATGCAAATGGAAGGTGTGTCCCCAAACCGGGTGACTTTGGTCAGTGTGCTACCAGCTATTTCACGCCTTGGAGCGCTTGAATTAGGGAAATGGGTTCATTTATATGCAGAGAAGAATAAGATTCCGATCGATGATGTGCTTGGCTCTGCATTAGTGGATATGTATGCAAAGTGTGGCACCATTGAGGAGGCAGTTCAAGTCTTTGAGAGGCTCCCTAAACGTAATGTTATAACTTGGAATGCTATAATTGGTGGTCTTTCCATGCATGGTAGAGCCAACGATGCCTTCAGTTATTTTTCAAGACTCGAAAGAAGCGGAGTGTCCCCTAGTGATGTTACATACATTGCAACCTTGAGTGCTTGTAGTCATGCAGGTTTAGTTGACAAGGGCAGATCCTTTTTCAATCATATGGTTGATAAATATGGTTTAGAGCCTAGAATAGAACACTATGGATGCATGGTTGATCTTTTGGGTCGAGCTGGTCTTTTAGAAGAAGCTGAAGAGCTAATACTGAACATGAACATAAGATCAGATGGTGTTATTTGGAAGGCCTTGCTTGGTGCTTGTAAGATGCATAAAAATATCGAGATAGGTAGGCGAGCAGCCAAGGTTTTAATGCATTTGTCTCCTCATGACAGTGGGGCATATGTGGCCCTTTCAAACATGTATGCTGCTGCAGGAGATTGGGATGCAGTTGCAGAGGTGAGGTTGATGATGAAAGACTTGGACATAAGGAAAGACCCTGGATGTAGTTGGATTGAGATCGATGGAGTCATTCACGAGTTCGTCGTTGAAGACGATTCCCACCCTAGAGCCAAAGAAATACACTTAATGTTAGAGGAAATCTCCCACAAGTTGAGTTTGAAAGGCCATAGGCCAGACACTACACAAGTCTTTCTTAACATGGATGAAAAACAAAAAGAAAGTTTGCTGCACTACCATAGTGAGAAGATTGCAGTGGCCTTTGGCTTAATTAGTACATCACTGAAAACACCACTTAAGGTAGTAAAGAACTTGCGCATTTGTGAAGATTGTCATTCATCAATGAAGTTGATCTCAAAAATTTATGAGCGTAAGATAATTATTAGGGACAGGAAACGCTTTCATCATTTTGAGCTTGGTTCATGCTCTTGTATGGACTACTGGTAGTTTGAAAATCATTAACAGCTCTACTTTTTCCCACAGCAGGTACGTACATGTCTAGATGTTTATTGTTCTAAATATAAATAATTGACCTGTTTTTTTAAAAATAAAGCATGTGAATCGTTGCAGTTATTGGAATTGATTGGTACATTGACAATTATCTTTCGCTAGTTAAGAATCGGAAGTGTTTGATGGATGAAACTATACTGGTATATTGTTCTAAATATATCTAAATAGTTTGGTTTCACAATTCCAATAAATCGGCCATAGGTCCCTTAGGATTTTATATCAATTTGATGATTTTATGGGCCTGATAGTGATAATATGTCTTCTTTAGGACCTAAGTGTAATTTTGCCTTCTAAATATATCTAATTAGTGTGGTTTCTTTCTTGCTAACAAAAGATGTAGATTAGTTTTAAGTCTCAAGGCTTCATTAAGGCTAGTAGCAAGCTCATGGCTCAAAAAGTGCTTATGTGAATTATTGGTTGGAGTCAATAGAATCTGTGCATTGACCATCTTGGACTTGGATGCAGCAACAATACACATTGTTCCTTAATTTCTTAGCAACATGGTGTATCCTATTAAGTGCAGTAGCAGGTATTGTTAAACAATGCTTCATTTTAAAATTTGATGGTAAAATGTGTAAAAGTTAACTTCTTTGAGATGGTCTGGTTGATTTGCAGTCATTTACAGTCATTAGTATGATGGGTTTTTGCTTCAGATACAAGTACAACACAACGATTTTGTTTCTTTGTTCTCTTTCCAGGCAAAATTTTATTAATCAACAATGTCTTATTCTATATATTTGCTGCACTAAAGGTCAAGAAAATAGACTAAGAGACATTGTTAATTAATAAAAAAAATACTGTATATAAATTATGAGAAATATAAGGTTTTATTTAAAAAAAGTAAAAAAATAAAATTATAATATTATATTATAAAATTTGCAGTTTGCTTAATTAAGTAAATTTGGTAACCTCTTTTGCAACATAAAAGAGGGATCAATGAAAGTACAAAATTTAATCAATTAGGCAATTGAGTTTTAGGTTTCATTAACATTTTTATTTCCAAAATGATAGCCACAACAAGCAAGAAGGCAACGCTTGATCCATAACCAGCAAACCACTTCGATGCTTCTCTTCCCAAGTGAAGTCCGTAGAAAGAATTCACTAATGCAAATATCATCAACATCCTTCCAAAATTGTGATGATAATAATTCCAATATTTTCTTACTTCTGATTCTTTTCCTGGTCGCAATAAAATTGCTAATACCTGTAAAACAAAATCAATATTAAAAAAAAAATTAAATCACATCACTTTAATTGATTTTTTGTAGCAAAAAAAAAATAATTGATTTTTATAAAATAAAAAATTAATATGTAACTCCTTATAATTTTCTCTCATTTTTAATGAAGTCATTGTAATTTTTTTTGGGTCCTTATAATTTCTTTAATTATAGATAATATTATTCTCTATACTTATAATTTATAGCTAAGGACGTGATTTTCACTCAACACACACTAGAACTAATTTTTCTATATTGGTCTAAATAAAATCAAAATTTCAGTTTTATGTTGATAATAAATAAATTTTATTTATTATTTTTTTTTTAAAAATCTCTTTCTTATTTTGTATTTTTTGGCAACTAATATGTCGCTTAGGATCTAGTTAATAGGTTATAAACATAGATACTAATGCAAAAACTAGCTAAGAAAATTGCAAGGAATGGAAAGAAAAGAAAAACTACAAGAAACTAATTAAAAATAAGATAAAACTGTAATCCCTTGACGAATTGATTTTCCCAAATCTAAAATCAGCATTATTTTATATCATGATCAAGGTGCCATCCTTGGACTCCAGGCACTACATATCAGAAAACATGTCTAATAATTTTAAAATGATTTAATTGATAAATTTAAAATGTAGAATCTTAATTATAATTATCCAAGTTAAATTTCAATTGTGTATATATATACTCTTAATTTCATCATAAGTGAGTAAACAAGATAAATACTTAAGTATATACTTTAGAAATGTTACATTATTTGAACTCTGTCAAATAAAAAATATAATATATTATTATATTTTAATTCTTGTTGACTGATGCCTCAAATTAAGAGATTTATTTTTCTTAAGAATAAAATAAAATGTGATTTTTTTTAAGATGGGTCATCAGCTGAGTTGTTATATTTTAATTGGATAGAGTCGGATGATATAACGCTCTCCTTAGAGTATAGAAGTATTTCTTATTAGTAAACAATTAAATAGAGAGATGTGTTAATCATAGACAAACCTGGAGGCAGCCAAGAACAAGAATGAGGAATCCAATATTTTTGTGATGAGTAACGTTGGAACTAACTTTCTTAGATAAAGACAAACCACAAACGAATCCAGCAACTCCTGCCCCATAGCCAAGTGTTTGGATCAAAGCATGCAAATAAAACCAGAGTGGGTCCCACTGCTTGCAGTGACGAGCGATTATGGCTCCTATAATCATCATCAGACTCCATCCTCCAATATTTAGCCATCCATGGCTTCTTGTTAGCTTCAGGTTTGAGATTACAGAAGTTGTGCCTGTAGTTTCAAAACACACACGCATACACATACTCTTCATCAATATAATTAAAGAATGTAACCAATATAATATTAGGAGTGTTTTGATATCCTCGTGGTTCTTTCGTGCTTAACTCGAATTAGTTAGAGTCTAACATGACCTTAAGATATTGAGTGATTTGATTAAAAGAAAATAAATTCATTCAAATTTAATTTTTAGGGATCAACAAACTGTAGTTGAGGTAGTAATTCAACGGTCTTACTCTCGTCAAGAGAACACAAATTTGAATTCGGAAAAGTGCGTTCATTGAAAGAGATGAAAACCTTTTGCATTCTAAGTCTAGAAAGGAATTGATCTTAAGCCTAAAATAATTTGGGAATACCTTTAATTTAATAAAAAAATAATTTGCAAGGGTTGTGCTAGTTTAATCAATGGTCATGGATTCTAGCTATACAAACACACACACACACACACACACACACACACACAATATTTGGGTTGAAAACTTGTTAGGAGAGTTTTGGCGCCCTTATTTTCTATCCAACTTGATTAGTTGGAATGTTATGTATAGCAAGATTGGGTACTTTGATTAAAAAAATAAAAGTCCAGTGGATAAATGCCACGCTATTAACTCTGAATATGAATATGAAGAAGAGTGAAAGGTGGGAGGGACTGTATATATAGTCTCTGGGGTCAATTTTACTTTATAAGTTCAAGCTAAAGAAATTCCGTTAAAATTAGTTATTTCTTATAAAATTTTAAAATTATCCTAAATAAAAGTCTTTAATTAGTTAGAGGAGTTTACCTTTCATTCATAATGTAAGGTTAATATAGGGGTTATATTTAATTCTAAATATATAAGATTTTAATTTATTTTGTCTCCTATATATTTTCTTCAAATTAATTTACCTAATTTATAAATTAATATATAATGTAATATTATGTATAGATATTTTAAACAGATCAAATTATATTTTTTATAATTAAGTAATTTAGCTCATTTTTTAATCTACCTAAATTATTTAAATACATTCCCTCCTCTCCTAAATCAAACAAGGTACCCTCCCCTCTTTCCTTCTGATCAATCTAAATGAGAGGTATAAAATCCCTCCCTCCAACCAAACAAACCCTAAGTTGCTGTTTGGGAAGATGGATTTAAAAAAAAATGGAGAAATGGGATCATAAAACTTTAATAATAAGAAGAAGATGTAAAATAAAAAAGTAATTAAAAAAATTAATTAAAAGCTTTTAATCCCACTTCCCCATTTTTTTAAATCCAACTCAGAAAATTTTTCCCTCCATTAGAAAGATAATGATTTAAACAACACGTAAGTAGATGACAGACCTGATGCATAATTGATGTTAATGGAAATCATATCAACGTGCTGGGGCAAGATAAATCCATCGCCGGTAGGGTAGGAGTTAGGTGGTCCAAGTGCAAATATAAGACTTGAGGAAGGCTGGTTCATTTGCAACTGGAAGGCTAAGTATACTATGGAACTTGAACTTGAAACAATGGATGCATTTGTATAATTGAGGTTTCCTTGATCGGCAACCACCTCTGCCGGTGTTGTGCCCTTCAGAGAGTACTGTTTCATTCCGTTGTCGCCACCACCGGGCCGGTCCCAACCAACCACGGCACTAGAACCCACCATTTCGCCGTTGTCGGAGAACCCTATTGCTCCATAAGAGTTTATGTTTGCTGAAAATGAGAGCACAAAGCTCCACAAGTTTGCTGATACCTGAGCATACTGTTCAATATATAATACTCATATTAATATTACACTACCTGAATAATTCACATCCTTTGAAGCGTATATGTGTGTATATATATATATATGGTGTAATCAACAAGGAAAAAAAATATAATTAGGAAGTCTACTTCCAAGAAAAAATAGATGATAGACCGATAAGTGAATTTCACACACTTATAAAGAAGTATATACTTCAACCATTTCTAAATGTAAAAATTAATGAATAAATTTATTTTAGTTATAAATATAAAATTTTAATTTATTTTATTTTTTAAATTTATTTAATTTTTTTAAACTATATTTAAAGGAATTTTTCACTAAGGGAGTAATATAATTTTTTATTTAAATGATTAGAAATTGTACTATAAATAAATCATCACAATTGTTTTTATAAATAACTAGCCAAAATTATTTTTTTAATTTTTATAAATTAGTTATTTAATCTATACATTTATAATACTAGAGAATATATACGTGTGTGTGTGTATGGAGCTTCTAAAAGTTCATGAAATTGTGTGTCAAGTTGATGGATAGCACTATCCACATTTTCTTATGTTAATAATGAGACTGATCAAACATGTAAATTAAAGTTAATTACTTCCACTGTCAGATTGAAAGTATTTGAATCAAGTAATAATAATTATGAGCTCATGAACTGCGCGCGCAAGAAAGTGTTTGTGCATGTGTGTGTGTGTGAATGTATAATAGCACTTACCCTAAGGATGAAATTATTAGAAGGCCAAACAACAACACAGCGAAGGGAAGTCGTAGCAAAATCTACGTTCTGAGGATCAACGTTTTGGGAACAAGAATCTTGGGATGTCACCAGAGTTGATGAGCTTATACACAAAACAATGAAGAAGACGAAGCAAAGACGAAGAAAATGCTTCATCGATATCTCTTTAGTTTAATCAAATCAAAGCCCATAATATAGCTAAGTTGAACGTATATTCAGGGTCATTATATATATATATATATATATATATATATATATATATATATATATGTTCACTTTACATTCATAGAGGAATGTTTTGTTTTTGCCAATTTAAATTATTATAATCTTAGGTGTTTACGTACGATGTGCTTGGTTTTGCCGTCAATAACACAGGACCTTCCATACAAAGCTAGCTACGTACGGTGTTTCTTGTACTCCCAAATTATCAGATATGTTTATATATATATATATATATATATATACAACTCCATTCTTTAATATATGACATATTTAACTAGTTTTATTTGATTAAAGAAGTTAGTTAAAGTAATTAATATAATATATTTTCTCTAAAATATTTTAATCATTTTCTTTAACTCATTCCCTTCCTTTCTTATTTGATTATTATTAAGGGAGTATCAATAGGGATAATTTGAAAAAAATTAATAAATAGAAAAAATATGTATTATATTTAGAGCAAATATCAATTCTTCAATTATGTCAGATATTAAAGATCAAGTGAGTATATATAAAAGTGAAAAATGTTATATAAGTGAATGTTACGTCTTAATTAATCTCTTATTAATATGCTTCGGTGGTTTTGTTGTGAATAATATCTAACACCAAAGGACATTAATCCATGGCACATATATATATATATATATATATATATATAATATGATGAAAAGCAACAATTTACATTTGTTTAAATTATTTTATTTTGTAGCATATATAAAAAGGGTAAAATGAAGTATAAATGGCAAGCTGATTTTTTTTTGAAACGAAAGAGACATATTACTTCTAATTAGGCTGCATTTTTAGATTGCATCCTCGTGCATTCGTCCTGATATTTGTTTTTCTAGGTAGGTTCTTAGCCAACATATGGTGAATCTTATGAAAGTTCATGTGGCTGTAGCAATGAATGTGATAAGATATTTGAAAGGTACACCAGGACTCAGAGTATTGATCAGTTCTTTGGAGAACCTAGAGCTTACATGCTACTGTGATGCTAATTGGGGTGCATGTGGCTCTACAAGAAGATCAGTAACATGTTACTTATTAAAGTTAGCAGGATCACTCATCAAATGGAAGACTAAGAAATAGAATACTGTGTCCCATTCATCTGTTGCAGGTAGTTTGGCTTGTGGGGTTACTTAAAGAGTTGAGAGCTGAACATTCTCAACTGATAAAGGTATACTGTGATAGTAAGGCAGCCATTCATATAGCCTCAAATCCCGTATTTCATGAGAGAACAAAATATATAGAGATTGATATTCATTTTGTTCGAGAGAGGCTGCAGGATAAGCTAATCAGGTCAGTACATATGAGGTCTGGAGATCAAGAAGTAGATATTCTGACTAAACCAGTAGGGAAAGATGTACAAACAAAGTTACTTGGCAAGTTAGGAGTAGTTGATATATTCAGCCCCAAACTTGAGGGGAGTGTTAGAGCCAGACATTAGTATTGGATATTTGAGTCCATTATGTGTTGTTATTATTGGCCCATAATCTGTTATATGTATTGGGCTTATTTGTATCGAATGTGATGTATTTAAATGACTGGAATAATAAGTAATGAGATACAGATTGAATTTCTCTCAATTAGATGACTTAATAATATAGAATATATTTAACTAATTTTATTTAATTAAAAAAATTAGTTAAATTGATTAATATAATATTTTTTCTCTAAAATATTTTAATCATTTTTTTAACTCCCTCTCTCATTTCTTACTTGATTATTATTTAGAGAGTATTAATAAGAATAATTTAAAAAAAATTAAAAAATAGAGAAAATATATGTTATATTTAGAGTCAAGATCAATTTTTTAATTAGGTCATATATTAAGAACCAATGGGAGTATATATAAAGATGAAAAATATAAGTCAATATTACGTTTTAATTAATCTCTTATTAATATGCTTCGGTGGTTTTGTTGTGAATAATATCCAACACCAAAGGACATTAATCCATGGCGCGCGCGCGCGCGCACACACACACATATATATATATATATAATATGATGGAAAGCAACAATTTACATTTGGTTAAATTATTTCATTTTGTAGCATATATAAAAAAGGTAAAATGAAGTATAAATTGCAAGCAGATTTTTGTTTGAAACGGAAGAGACATATTACTTCTAAGGATGCGTTTTTAGATTGCATCCTCATGCATTTGTTATTTGAATATAATTTAGAAGCAGTTCTTTAACAAAATAACAAAAAAATTAATACGTCCCCACTAATTCAAGGTCCTTATTGCTCTGCCGTTGACCAAGTTTGACCTCCCTTTTAGATTGTATCCTCATTCTGATCTCCAAAATAATGGCAACGACCACCAAAAAGGCAAGAGTTGCTCCATAACCAGCAAACCATTTTGGTCCTTCTTGTGCCAAGCTAAGTCCATAGAAAGAGTTTACTGATGCAAATGTCAATAAGATCTTTCCAACGTTATGATGATAATAATTCCAATATTTTCTTAATAAACTTGACTCTTTTCTTGGTAATACCAATGGGATAACCTGTGTAACAATTAAAATTAATATTATATATAGTTAAATCATTAGACAGATTTCCATATTAATTAATGCTTATGATTGCTCACATGTACATGAAGCTATTAATTATTTAGCTTTCATTGTGAATAAAATATATTTGCCTAATGAATAAAATATTGAAGTTGATTGTCTAATATATTTGTCCCACTAAAGAAAACAACCACTATGAAACTACTAAAGTGCCTTTCCCACTGTATCTTGTATACAAGCATTTTATAATACATCCCACCATCTGTCCCTAATAATTATAAGAAACTATTTTAAAAATTGTGGTGTCATTTTATATAGCACACCCCGTCTTGGCCCATTCCCTGAACCAGTCCTAGTCCCACATCCTCAACCTTGCGTACCAAATAGGGCCTAAGGGTTAGTGATGACGAAATTCCTAGTCACTGTTATTTTATTTTTTATTTTTTTACTACACAAATTTTTAAGAAGGGGTTGGACTCACCTACGATTTAAGAGTAGGACAAAATCTCCCTTCCTCCTAAGCGATATCAATATCAGGAAGGGCTAGCCGTCTATTACCTTCAGGAATAAATTTAGATACCCAAGAGCTATGATGCCTCTCCAAGCACTACAACTAGAATCACAATAAAGTGATATTCCTCTTCAGGAATCGAATACGCTCTAAATGGTCGTATATCTCACCCCTTCACTAATTGAACCTATAGATGATGGGTCCTAGTCACTGTTATTGTGTCCTCGTAATAGTAAAAAGAATAATCCTCAAGTTCTGTTCATCTAATTATTCTTCTGGCTATTCTCTCTGTTCGTTTAGATCAACTCGAGATATTTAAAGGATTAACGTTTTAAATCTAACAGAGGTATTTATAAGTTTTAATGTTATTCTTTGTAAGAATTATTCTACGTGCTTGTCTGCTTTACAATTAGAATTATCCTTTAATATTATGTTGAAAACAAATTATTAGAAGTTAGAAACGAACCTGGAGGCATCCGAGGACGAGAATGAGAGTTCCAATGTTTTTTGTGATGAGTAAGGTAGAGTCTCTGAGTTAAGACAAATCCACATATTATTCCAACCACGCCAGCAAGAGCGTTTGGATTGAAATATGCAAATAAAACCAAAGTGGGTCCCCCTGCTTGCCGTATCGAGCAATTATGACTCCTATCATCATAAGAAGGCTCCATCCTATCATATTTAACCATCCATGGCTGTTTCTTAGCATTGACGAAGATATTAAGGTCACTTTACCTGTTGCAGCACACAGTACTAATCAATTCGGGTATTTAGTACACGAGATTATCACGAGGTGAGTTTATAATACTAATTACTTAATTAAAAAATAAAAATAATTAATTTAAAATAATATTGAAAATTAAATGAGAGAGAAAAGAGGAGAAGAGAGAGAGTCAGTATAGAGACGAGAAGCGGTGAGGACAAAATAGTAAAAATATTAAAACATTGAGGACAAAATGCTCATAAAAATATGATTTCATGGAAGATATATACATGGAGAAGCCAAGTTCTTGAGAAGGGACTTCCTGCATATATACTAAACAGGTTAAATTATGGATATTCCTGCTCCATTTAATTTCAATTTCTAAAGTCATTATTTTCACATAAGCAAACATGGCATTAACAAGGAAGAATATAATAATAGAACTTGAGAGGGAAAGAAATCAGATTGAATCTTTATGGAGGTATCTAGTTTTCTTTAATTTGGTTCTTCTCACGTAGTCAAAGTCTATATTGAAAAGGAAATATACTCCTTCAATCTTTAATATATGATATATTTAATTAATTTAATTAGATTAAGAAAATTAGTTAGGTTAATTAATATGTCATATTTTTTTTGAAATACCCTAATCATTTTCTTTAACTCCCTTTCTCCACTTCTTACTTGATTATTGTTGAGGGAGTATCAATAGGGATAATTTAGAAAAAAAATTGATAAATATAAAAAAGATATCTTATATTTAGGATTAATATCAACTCACAAATTAATTTATATATTAAGGACTAGAGGAGTATAATTATTTCTCTTCTTATATATATATATATATATAAAAAATATGTTTAATTTACAAAGTAGTAAAGTTTATAGTATTATTATTCTATTTATACGTTATTTTTAACATGTTTTATCGTAATTAAAGAAAATCTTAAAACTTATTAACTTTGTCTACAAATTTAATAAGTTTCTAACTTTACCAATCTTTAATAATATACACCAACCTTTAATAGGGATAAATAGAGAAATTTATATGAAAAATCAATGATATATGTCTTATAATTAGGATATAAAAAAAATCATTCTATCTCTACCTAGTAAACAGGAACAACAGAAGAGTATATATAAGTACCTGTATTGTAATTGATCTTGAGGACGATGTACTCGTGGTGTTCGGCGAGGAGGTAGTTGGGAGAGGAAGGGAAGGAGTTTTTAGGTCCAATGACCAATATGAGATATGGAGCTGCATTGACTGGCCTTTCATTGCACACATATGCTGTAGGATCAATTGTGGGATCTATAGGTTCTGTATTAGGTTCATCAAAATAAGGGGTCACCTTGTCAGGTGTTTTGCCATTCAAATTGTAACCTAGGGTTTGGATTTTGCCGTCGTCGACCCACGCCATGAAGGCGTTGGAACCCACCATTCCGCCGCTTTCGAGAACCCTATCGCTGCTTATTAGGACCAAGTTTATTGTGTCTGCTGAAGCATTTTCATACTGTTCCACATTCATGTAATTATTAATCATACATACGTACATATGCGCACACATGTTTTCTCTATATTATAGACAATGGAAAATTAATCTTTTTTATATTTATATGGTTTTGACTCAGTCATTAAATTTTAACTCGATGCAATTTAATCCTTATAATTTTAATTTAATTATAACTCAGTATTTAAATTTTGAATCGATACAATTTAGTCTCTATAATTTTAACTATATAAAATTTTAGTCTAAATTTCATGAAATATATAATTTTTTTGCTAAAATATAAGGATTAGTATTTTAAATGGTTAAATTAGACAAATTGAGTTTATATTGAGTCAAAGTTTAAATATACGGTTTTAATTGAGTCAAAATTATAAGAAAAGAGTTGCATCAAGTCAAAATTTAAAAATTGAGTTATAACTAAATCAAAACAACATAGATTAAAGGATAAATATTCCCCAGAAATAAAGGACTAAAATTAGAGTAGAATCAAGTAAAACCCTCCTTTTCTGTATATGCTTATGGACTTGAAAATTGAAAAATGTAATTAAGGACAATTAATTGAGAATTCTCATAACTTCTACTTGAGCAAACACATTAATTTATATACTAAACCGTACCTCTCCAACTAAAAAGTGTTGATGAATTACTACTCTATATATAACATGTATCTTGATGATGAGTTTGAAATGGAGAATATATATAAATGAACTTACTCCGTGAAGAAAATTATGAGCGGGCCAAAGACGAACACAGCGAAGTGAACTTTTATCAAAAGGAATCTGGAGCCTATTATCATCTACTTTGAGAGAACAAGAGTCTTGTGATCTCACAAGGCTTATTGATGAATTACACAAAATAATAATGATGATGAACAACAACACAAAGCAAACATATAAGAAGACTTCATAGCTGTCGTATCAGCAATAAGAAGCGTCGTCTCCAGGACTTCCAAAGTATCAAAGGCACTGTAATATGTAAGTTGAACCACTTTCGCAATTCATCATTTTGCTTCAGTTTAGTTTTTATAGATGAAACAAAATAGTAATCATCCTCGGAGATTACGATATATCATCACTCTGGTTGGTCAACGCCTTCGCACGCTCATTCACACGTTGTCATTATCGTAGCGTTTCAATACTAAATCCAATTTATGCTCAAAACGAAGGAAGCTAAAAATTAAAGTCCATTTGTTCAACTCTGAGAGAACACACACACAATTTAGGGTGTTTGGCACTTGGCAACATACATACATACATACATACATACATACATACATACATACATACATACATACATACATACATACATACATACATACATACATACATACATACATACATACATACATACATTAGCTAATATACATGAGCTAGGGATATGGCACAATTTGAAAGTCCTGGAGACGAAAAAAATAAGTACCATACTTATATTAAATTCTTTATATTTATTTTGTCAAATTTTCTAATCACATTTTGCCATGTGTACTGTTTTTTCACATAGATTTAAGTTAAATGAAGATATTAAAAAAATGACATATGACAAAATGAAATTAAAGAATTTGACAAAATGAATGCAAGAAATTTGATCTAAGTTTTCCCTAAAAAATAATCATCTAAAGATTTATGACTTTTACTGGCGAAGGAGTTAGCTATATACTCCCAGTCTTTAATATAAAAGTTAGTTAATTTTTTTTAAGAAATTAAGGAAGTTAAATAAATCAGTTAATTATTTATTATAGTCTAGTGGAAAGCGTTTCATCTCATGTCGCAGAGGTACCAATAAGAAAGCTAAATTAATTAATTAATTATAATTAATATAAGAGTTAATTGACTAATTTGGGTAGATTAATGAGTATATAATATGAATTAATCTTGAGGGGGTGGATTTGATTATAATTAACTGATTTGTTTGGCTTCTTTTAATTTATCTAAAAAAAATCAACTAACTCTTATATTAAGAACATGATGGAGTATATATATATATATGTATATGTGTGTGTGTGTGTGTGTATCATGATGAGTTTGAATGGAGAATGTATGAACTTACTCCGAGAAGAATATCATGAGCTGGCCAAACAGGAACACAGCGAAGTGAACTTGCATCAAAAGGAATATCGAGGCTATCATCTACTTTTCGAGAACAATAATATTGTGATCTTACGAGGGTTGATGAACAACTCAAAATAATAATAATGAGCAACACAAAGCAAAGCGAAGAAGCTAGCTTCATCTCTGTTATACGTAATTAACAAGCAAAGAAAGCGTCTTAATTAGGGCTTTCAAATCAATATGTTGAGCTTCAGTTGAGCTTTATAGATGAAAACAAATAGTAATATAATTATCCTTGGAGTTTCCGATGTCCATCTGGTTGGTCAATGCCTAGGCATAGTCAAAATTAAGGATCGTTATCAATTCAACTGTTTATGATCAAAACGAACGAATTATGCTTTATCTCTAAGAATATATATATACATTTGCATTATTTATTATTTAATAATTTTCCATTAGTGTGGAGAGATATGCTCGTAGTTGTATTATTACCCTACTATTTAATGATAATTTGCAGGCTCAAGTTCGGATCCCCTTGTGGTTTGCTCCTCTCTGTCAAATGATCCTCAAATTTACAAGTTCCTTCCCCTCCTTGCGTGGGACTATGTACGTTCAACTATTTCAAATAGTACTCATATGTATTTATAAGAATTACTTAAGTAATTTAAGTATATTAAAAAAGTTAGATAAATTTATTAATTATAATAAATATGACATGATCTCCTTAAAATATCTCTATCTAATATTATATTATATATCAGCTTATAATTTATGTAAGTTAGTTTTTTTAAAAAAATAATATAAAAAATAAAATAAATTAAGATATTATATGACTAGTTTTAAAAAAATAATATAAAAAATAAAATAAATTAAAATATTATATTTATAACTAGTTTTAAAAAAATAATATAAAAAATAAAATAAATTAAGATATTATATTTATGGCTAAAATAAACTATTAAAAAGTTCTTATATTGAGTGCAAGATTCTTGCTTGAGGAGCGAGGAAAGGTGTTAGTAAACACTTAAAGGCATTGAGATAATTTACAAGATCCATAAATCTTTAATTAGTCTTCTTGGCATGATTAAGAATTTGTTAAAAATGTGATTTCAATCTGAATTTTGATATTGTAGCTGGATTTAATTGGGATTTTTTCTAATTAAAATTTCAAAATGAATCGCACTATATATTTATATATATAGCTAATTCTTCCTACATATTTTCTCTCTCTCTCTCTCTCTCTCTATATATATATAGGATATTTCCTTAATTAGCAACATGCATGCAGGTACATTCACGATGTTTCCTAAATGCCAAGACATATTTGGACGGATAAGATTATGAAGTTATCGATTAATGCCTTCAATTCCTATTTATGATGAAAGCCAATTAAGCTATAGATTGTGATAGGATTTATTCAAATTTGTTTTATTTATATTCATCATCATCTCTTCTCACTATTTTTTATAAACATTATATATATATATATGAGTGTGTGTGTGTGTGTGAGTGAATGAATCCGAATAGCTAGTGACAAAGTTATTGACTTTTTTATGATCTAAAGGAGCCAATCCCTAGAGCCTCCAGCTTCGACTCTAAAATATGATGTAAATGGATTTTTTTTTATTAAATATAAAAAACTTAATTAGTCGTTTCTTATTTGTCATTACGAATAATGGCAGGCATAAACGACGAACAAAACTTTTTTGGTTTAGTGTACGTGTGGGAGGATATGCTCGATTATCACTTATTTAATAATATAGTATATATAATTTGCTGGCCTTTGGAGTCTTCATATTGCTGCGGAAACATATATATAATTTGTACCCATTATCCGTAGGTTCAACTGACAAAGGGGTGAGACATGCGACTATTTGGAGTGTGTTTGATTCTTAGGAAGTACCACTTTATTGTGATTCCAGTTGCGGTGTTTGGAGATATATCCTAACTCCTAGGTGTCTAGGTTCACACCTGAGGGTAATAGATGGCTCGCCTTGCCGGACATTAGTATCACCTAGGAGGAAGGGAGACTTCGCCCTATCCTTAGATAGTGGGTGAATTCAATTTCTTTTTAAAAAAATTTATAACAATATATATATAATTTGTTGTTTAGCTTTATGTATGTCTGTGTGTATATATATTCATCATGACAAGAGTCTAGAAAAGAGACAATATATTTATCAAAATAAAAAATAAATGTGATAAAATAAAATATATGGATGCATGAAAGGGGAAAACCTAGCCATACAAATTTTATTGTGAATCAATAGCTATAACTTGAAATTAATTATAATGACACTGCATGAGACAAATGGGAATAATGCATCCCAATTATTTTGCCTTATGAAACCCAACCACTCAATATATGAGAAAAGCAACCATTAATAATTAACCTTAATGAAATTAAATTAAACTACTTCAAATTCTTTATTCTGCACACATATATATATATATCCTTCCATTTGTGTGATCTTACTTTTGCTATTTAATTAGAAGCGAGACGGTGCGGGAGCTGGTGAGGCTGAGACCATGCCTGCGCAACAAGAAAGAAGTTAATAAAAGTAATCTTGAAAAGGAAACAAATATAATATATATTAATTAGTGATGAAAAGAAATGGTTATTATTAAGTAATGAAATAGTTATACTTCCTTCTGATTCTTTTTATAAGATAATAAATAACTAAATTATGTAAATAAAAAAAATTAGTTAATTTTAGTTAAATATAATAAATATGTAATGTCTGTGAAAGATAGAGAGTGGGCATATAAGAAAAGAGGTGTTAGATAGCAATGGTTTAAATATGTGGATAATTAATACAATGAGACTAATCAATAATTATTTAGAAACAAAAATAAAAATAAAATAAAATTAAACATTTTAAACCAGCTATTAGTGTTTTATAAATAAAAATATACCATATCTAAAAATATATTTTCTTATGGGAAAAGTCCTCTTTTTCATGTGGATATCAAATTAAAGAAAGCCTAAATGATATCCAATATTGTTACTTACCAGCAGAAGCATAATCCATGTGGAAGCAACGGTGATATCTGTGAAACTCCAAGGAATAGTTTGGAGGAGAAGGGAAGGAGCCATTGGGTCCAATTGCAAATATGATATATGGTAATGGCTTCCTACTTTCCAATTGAAATGCTATGTAAGCAATATTTGATGTTGAGTTAGCTGAAACTATGGATGCTTTGGTCCATGGAAGGTCCCCTTTGTTCGGGATCACCTGGTCTGGTCTGTGTCCACTTAAATAGTATTGCTTCAATCCGGTGTTATTGTCGGTTGATCCGAGCCACCCTACCACAGCACTAGAACCCACCATCTGGCCGTCTTTGGAAAACCCTATTGCTCCATAGGATTTTATGTTTTTAGGGTATGAGAGGACAAAACTCCACAAGTTTGATGAAGCACGTCCATACTGATCAAAATTCATGTTAATAAGATAAGAATTTATATGTAATTGGGTAAACAAAATGTTTAGTGTTTATAATTTGCCCTCATTTTAGTTTTGATCTCTATAATTTCAAACCATAGACTATGTGATCCTTCAAATTTTTTTATATCTAAAATATGAATCCTAATATTTTAATAAAAATTTGGATTATTTAATCCCGTAAGGAACCTATGATTTGAAACATAGAACCAGGAAAAAAAAATCATGCGGATAAGCTTTTGGAAACTCCACATAACAGTTGACATGCAGCTAATATTGCCAAACTTAACTATTTATATTTACTCAAAATAGTTGTACCAAACACTTACTAAATGCATGCATTGAATTAAAGTCTAATTATTGGCATCAATTTTATCCTTTATATAGGACCTATTTAACTAATTTATAATATTAAAAAAGTTAATAACATAATATGTTTTGAGAGAGTATCGATAGGGATAATTTGAAAAAATATGATAAATATAAGAAAAATATCGTATATTTAAAACTAAGATCAACTTATCGATTATATCGTATATTAAAGATTGGAGGAGTATAAAATATGGTGAACTTACTTGGTATGAATTTACTTTATATATAAATGAATTTACAATTTGTATGAATAAAAAAGAAAAAAAAAAGAACTTACTCTAAGGATGAAATTCCTTTTTGGCCAAACAGCAACACAACGAAGTGAACTTGTATCAAAGGAGATGCCAGAAACATTGAGAATATTAGAATTACAAGAATCCTGTGAGCTCACAAGGCTTGATGAACCGCTGAATATACTGAACAACACAAGGCAAACAAAACAATATGGCTTCATCTCTTTATGCAAATCTTAATGTTTTTCTTGTAATGAAAGGTTATATTGATACATTGATATATATTGAGGATCAAATTTTGGGTTTTATTTATAGATTGAGCCAATTACGTCCGTACACATATTTTTTAATTAATTAATTAATTTATTTATCCTTGAAGTTAACGAGCTGCTTGCATGTCGAATTTGGTAGGAAATTATTGTTTAGTTGTTGGAAGATGCCTTTTATTATATCTTCTTAATGGCAAATTAATTAATAAGTTGCATAATGTTTCATGTTTCTTAAAATAACCATGAAAATTTTACTTGTTCAGTCGCTCCTGTTTGTTTCATTCAAAAACTTTTTTTCCCATTCAAGTGAAAAAAAAAACTTTTTTATTATTAATTTTTTTCATATCAACCCATTATTTTTAAGCTTCACTAAATGATGATCATTATACTACGAAACAAAAAGTTGGGCACACACAATTTTTTTTAATTTCTTTTTTTTTTAAAATGATGAAAGTCATGAAAGAAACAGTTAAAGACTTTTTGTCGTTAAAAGTATTCAAGATCCAAAAGTTTGTGAGTTACGTTGCCCACAAAGCAGGGGAGCCTTAAAACGTAAGATTCTTAATTATAAGACGTTATTGGACACTTGAAAACATTAATTAATATAAACTAAATCTTTATTTTAATGCTAAAGGTTACATAATTTAGGAAAAATAACGTTTGTACCTTTTCTTGTCTTTGTAAGCAAAGATACAAATTATGAACATTTTCTTTACAGAGAGTCTGAAGATTGGAATATTGTGCATTTTGGTGACCATATTTTGGTTCAAATTAATTTATGAGAGATGAAGGCCTGAAAGGATTTAAGTGACAACTTTAAAAATTAAAACAATTCATAGTGATTTTTTTTCTTTCTTTTTTTTTTAAAATTGAATTGGTGCCATGTTTGGTATAAAAATTGAATATTTGGTGCCATGTTTGGTGAAAAACATTTAATTGGTGCCATGTTTCGGTAGAAGGTCAATAGATTTACTCAAAATTTTCTTTTAATATATAGTGTGTTTGGATAAGATTTTAAAAATGACTTATGAAAAAAATAGACTTTTGGACAGTTTATGGAAAAGAGCTTTTAGAAAAGAGCTTATGAAAAAAAAGTGGTTCTGAATAAATAAGCGTTGGGATAATTATTTTTAGAATAACTTTTTTATATTGGTAAATTACTAAAAATGGTATGATTTGATTAAAAGTAGGAGACAGAAAGAGGGTAGAGAAAATAGAAGAGAGAGAAGAGATAGTAGAGAAGAGAGAGGAGAGAGGGTGGAGAAGAAAGAGAAGATAGGAAAGAGGAGAGATGGTAGATAAGAGAGATAAGAGAGGAGAGAGGAGAGAGGGTAGAGAAGAGAGATGAGATAGGAGAGAGGGTATAAGAAAAAGTAGGGGTAATATAGTAATTGGATATTCTATAAGCTCTTTTACTGTTTCAAAAGATAGTTTCAGTAGCTTATTCAAAACTATAGTTTAGCCAAAAAGCACTTATGGACAAATATGACTGTTTGTTTTAAAATTTTTTCAAACCAAAATTTTGCCTAAAAAGGATTTTAAAACTATGGTTTTCACCTAATCCAACCAGCCCTATATAAAGTTAATACTAGGGGTTTTGGCCACTTAGGGTATGTTTGGTATGAGTCAAATGGAGGGGAGAGAAGAGAAATTTTAATTTAAAAAATTGGATAAGTAGGATTAAGAGTTTTTAATCAAATTTTCTTACTCTTTTGTTTTATATATTCTTTTTATTAAAATTTTATAACTCCATTTATTCATGTCTTTTAAATTAAACTAATCAAAATTTTATTTTTCCCTCCCCCTCCTCTCTCTTCCGTCTCCCTCTTATCAAACAGAGCTTTAAGCATGAGATCTTAAATTCAAGTTAATATGAATGTAAAAATATTTTTAGGAGAATTACTTCTAATTAGGCCTGACAATATTTGAATTTGACCTAATCAGATAACTATTTGAATAAAAACACCCACAAAACTTAGCATAATTGGTAGATGGCTGGATCACTTGAATATAATATCTTGGGTAGATCATTACATGGAAAAAATTGAGTTACTAAAAAAATAAAAAATCATAAAATTTGGAGAGAAAAGTACAAACTAAAATAAACAGTAAGAGTGAGAACTGTAAAAATGTGCTGTATGAAAATTATAAAAAAAAGTGTAAAAAGGAAAAACATAAAGAGTTAAATACACAGACCCAAAATAAACCAAATGTACTATTTAAAAGCCATTAGCTTTTTAGAAATGTATTGGACATATAGATATAAACCAGATAGTTTTTTTTTCCTCCCTATTTTGAGACATCCGTCCATTTTTAAAAAGGTTTAGGTATAAATTTATCTTGAAAATTTTTACTAAGTAGTATTGGGTATCAAGAAGTTTTTAGGAGTAATGTTTTTTTGGAAGTTTTTAAATCATAACAATGTCGCCCTGATCGTTATCCATAATTAAATTTGACTATTAGTTGACTAATATATTAACGTAGTATGTCACGTGTCATCTACATCATCTTTTATTTTAAGTTAATGTGTATATTTTGACCCAAAAATTTTTACTCAAGAGGTCGAAAGCTTTTTTAGGTTTAATATTACCCCAACTGTTATCCAAATTCAGTTTGACTATTATTTTAACTAAATATACTAAGATGACTTGTCCACATGCTATATAGTATATACTTCATTTTTTTGAAGTCAGATATAAGATAACATATGGGATTATTATAAGTTATTTTTTGAGACGTTGCCAGAGTATGGTATGTTGAGAGTGATATTCTGATAACGATGAAGCTTGGAGGGATGCTTTTTTATTTTTTATTTTAAAAAAATCCTTGTTTATAAATATGACTTGGGGAAAAATGAAGCTGATGACATATGTACTGATCAACTTAGCATATTTAGTCAAACTACCTAAATAATGATTAGAATGACATTGAACCTAAAAAATTTCTAGACACTTAGCACTCTTAAGTAAAAATTTTTGGGACAAATTTTCACCTTAAACCAAAATAAAAGTTGACATGGATGCCATGTTAGCATATTGGTTAACTAATGATCAAACTTAACATTGGGTAATGGTAAGGACGATATTGTTATGATTTGAAAACTTTCAGGGCAACAGTGCTCCTAAAAAATATCCATATACCCAGCGCTCTTGAATAGAAACTTCAGCGATAAATTTACACTTTATCCCTTTTTAAAATGTATAAAGAGTACTAATAGGGTTGGGTCTAACGGAAGGGGCTAATCTCTCATAATATGGCGAACCAATGTTTAAATCCTCACTAGAGAGGTACCAACATTTAATGCTCAATAGTACTTCGAATAAAATTATCTCTAATATGATGATACCTACGTTATAATATATATCTTCATTTAATTTAAACTCACATGTATAAAGTTTTTTGGATTCATTATATAAAGTTCTCCAATTTTATTATGTTATGTGTCCTATTTTTTTATATCTTCATTTAATTTAAACTCACATAAAAAAAGAACACACATAGTAAAGTGTGATTAAAAAACTGGAAATAACTTAATATAAGTATTTTCTAAATAATATCTATTCACATTTATCGAAGGTTAGAATTTAAAGGAAAAAATAAGAATAAAATGTAAGATAAATTCATTTCAAATAGTTAGTACTTTGTGTGTGCGTGTGTAAGATATCAATGGCATTGAAAAAAGGAGAAAAAAAAATGACTCTATTCAATCTAAGCTTGGTTGTATGGCATGCAATAACTATTTATCAATTTTCATAAAGCGACTAAATGTTGCCTTCATGATAATTTAATACATCATAGTCAGTCAAAATTTTACACTAATTTAATATATTTTGACCATGTAAACTGGGGCATAGCAAAAAAAAAAAAGAAAAAGAAAAGGTTATGGTGCAATTTTATCGTAGAAATTTCGTAAAAGAGTAATGGGTATCTAAAAAATTTTCTAGTTCAATATTACTTTCAAATTATTCAAAATGTAGCAATTTTGTCATGCCTCGGTTAACTTTGACCGTTTAGTAAAAAGTTCTGACAAAAAAATACGATATGACAAGCTGATATGGAAACACCAAATTTCTATCCCTCCCATGCAGCATCCATCTCCGACTTTCTTTTCATTTTCTTGATAATCCTTGCTTCTTTGGCTCATGAAGCTCCATACCCACTTGTCGGAGAAGACGGCCGCGACAATGAAGGAGAGAGGAGGAGTGGTTGGGGTTTGAGAAACAAGGAAGCAGAGAGAAAATGCATTGCTGGGAGAAGGCCGTGGGACTAATGCCAGGTAGATTAAAATTAGTTGGGTTGAAATATACTCATTAGTTAAAATAAGGATGAGGTGGCATCTTGGGTGGACCTAACAATTTTGAATACTTGCAATATTAAATAAAGAAAAAATTTCTACCGCCTCCTGAATAAAAACTTCAGAAAGAAAAATTGCCCCTCAAACAAAAAAATAAACATAAAAATAAAACTTCAAATTTCCAACTTTTTTTGGTAGATATGACAATTGTAATCATGTAAATCATAGGACTCGCTTTAGCCTTCTAACTATTTATGATTTGTAAGATATATTCAAAAGTTCTTAGCCATTATTCAAAAATTATTCTAAAAAGACTCTAGTAAAACCATGTATTAGGTTCTCCAATAAAATCATTATATATATATATATATAAATGAATAACACAATCTCATGATGTTGAGCTATACAAAAATTAACCTATCATTTTTATTGGAGAACTTAACAACCAGGGCTTCATTTTTGTTGTGAAAAGCATCTAAAAAGGAAATAATATGCAGAAACATTATATCAAATTACAAACCTATTCATTGAGATGCTATGCATGCTATTCTGAATCCATAACAAAGCCTAACTAAGAATTCTGAGAGCCCCCTCAAATGGGATATATATATATATATATATATATATATATATATATATATATATATATAGATTCTGCCTTATAGGACCTCAACAAACAATATACAAAGGCCAAACTTCAACCTCTTCAAATCAAGACCAGACTCAAGATTCTTCATTCCCCATCTTTTTGCTGTCAAATTTTCAAAAAACCTCCCCAAATCAAGACCAGACTCAAGATTCTTCATTCACCACCCTTTTTGCTGTCAAATTTTCAAAAAACCTCCTCAAACCAATACCAGACTCAAGATTCTTCATTCACCACCCTTTTTGCCGTTGAATTTTGAACGTTTTGCGGAGAGTCGTGGCCTCAACTGCACAGAATATTAGAAGTAAAGGGCACAAGCAGACAAAAAAAAACAAAGCATGATAGATATCTCAATGGGGAAAAGCTTCAAAGTACATAGTAACAACCAATGCTTGCAGGTGAGTGGCTATGCACATAGGCCAAGGATGTTAAAAAACACACACATTCATTTCCAAGAACTGTAGAAGTAAAGTCATTATTGATGCTTCCTAAAGTTATTCATTTACTCTCTAAATTATAACATGATCTTTCTGGCATTACAAAAATGTTATATAGATTTGTTACTATTATTAGATAAAAACACCATCATAACATCAAAAGACTAAATTGTTACTTCAAGGAGTATGGGTTGTAATTTTAAGAATCAACAATGGTAACTTATTTTTATGATCCCCAATACAACCAGTACTACCAATGAAGCTATTCAACCAGTCACAATTGGCCACCAATAAAAGACATGAATTGTTGAAAACAATATGATAATGTCATGGTTGGTAAATTCCATGACGTTGGAGAGTCATGCAACCTTAGAACTGGCTGAGATAGCGAAGAAAATTTGGGAAGCTAACCATAAATCCCAATCTAAGGTGGAAAACACTGTTTTGTTTCATAGCAAAGGGCAATTGAAAAATCTAAAAAAGGTGATGCCAGTGTTACTCAGTACTACAACACATTGGTGAAATTTTGGCGGACTCTATGAAGCTGATGAATGAACCGATACTACAGAAGCTGATACCTACAAGACAGAGGAGAAAGGTAGGGTTTATGGTTTTGTTTTAGGTCTTGACATGGCATTTTGATTAAACCAGAGGGCAAATCATGGTCAAGATTCCTCCAGAAAGTTATTGAAGTCCAAGGGCCAAATCAAACTATGGGTGTTATGGACCAACAATAAGCCTTATTGAGGCTATATAAAACGTATAGCGCCATTGTGCTTTATCAACAACCAAATATTTAGATAAATTGTTAACCAAAAAGTCATATTCAATGACTTCATTGAGCTTTCTCTTTAGTCTTCTTATACTCTTTTTTCAAGGACTCCATACAACCTGATCTAACCTCCTTTGTACATGTTAAAACCACATCAAATGATTTTCTATTATTTTCCCTTCAATAGGTGCCAAGCCTACTTTTTCTCTTATATGATTATTCTGAATCTTATCTTTTCTTGTATGACTACACATCCATCTCAACATCTTCATCTCTGCTACTCCAACTTTATGCCTTTGTTATCTTTTTAAAGTCTAACATTCACTACCATATATTATTAGACTTTGTTGGAGCTAACAACTTGCCACCACCCACCAACTGAAGGAAGCGTAAACAACAAAGATAAAGCATAGAGGCTAGTACTCTACATGGGCTCAAGCAATCTCTTAGGAAATGGTTTGAAAAGTTCAATACAACTACTAAGACATTACAATCAGTTCCATATAGATGACACTTAATTTGTGAAAGATGTGCCAATACGGAAGATGACATTGTATTTAATGGCCATTGTGTTAAAGAGATAAAGAACCTAGAGAAATCAGGTAAGACTATAACTCATGAATTTGATGTCAAGAACCTAGGAAAGATTAAGATACTTTCACATTATCAAAGTTGCTACAACCAAGGAGGGCATCTCTATCTCACAGTTAGCATACAGTAGATTTGCTTAAGCAAATAGGCATAACAGGGTAGCCTACTAACAATTCTATGAGGCTAATTGCAAACAAGGTGATGTAAGGCAAAGGAGGAAATAGGGAAGGGAGAAGGAGAAAGAGGGAAAATATGATAGATAAAGGGACAAAGAGAGAATGGGACAGAGGAAGACTGTTAATAAAACTTTGACAAGGCAGGATCTAAGCAACAAAACTCTTCATTGATCCATGTAGCATCCAAATTTGAGGAACCTTCCGCACAAACAAGACAATGGTGGAGGGGACAACGGGGAAAAAGAGAAATATGATCATCCATAACTGCATCAATTTCTTCAACTGGTAAGGGCAGAACAAAGGCATGATGAAGCTGAGTAACCAAAATTACTCTCAAATGATGATTCTTTACCTATAAGATGAACCAGAGAAAACACATGAAAGTTGAAAACTACAGAAAATAAATTCTAGGCTAGCATGTGGGCCACATGACACCCATGCACAAAGGATCTCACTTGTGTGTGGTGCCTCAGCATTCAGAATTTTAGTATTTTATTTTAAAGTTAGTTTTCCATTTACTTTAATTTAAACTAGGTTTTATTTTATTTTATTTACGTTGAAGTTATTAAAATTATTTTCATTATTGTATTTGGGATCTATAAATAGTCCCTTGGTGTCATATTTTGCTGTCACACTCTCCCATTCTCTTATTCGCCCTTTATCTCCCTTGTCATCCCTCCTCCTGCCACTTGCCTTTTTCCTTCCTTATTCAATACCAAGTGGTATTATATCAAGGTTTTCCTAAATCCTTGCATGTTTTCATCACCAAAAATTCACCAAAATCTCGAAACAATCACCCAAAGCAAGAAAGCCATCCAATTAATATTGGAAGTTACTAATGAATTGTAGGGAAATTAATTAGCTGAACTCTTTTCTATGAACAAACCAAATGAGGAAAATTAGGAGGCAATGTATAAAATCCCAAGATATCTCAAAATGACCCTGCGCATTTTTGTTCACGAGGAGATCAAAGAGGTGTGAAGGTATTTTTATATGCACATATCATTTGTGGAATTAAGTTATGTTCCTACCAACTCTCATGTATCAATTGTGAAAGGGCCTAGCAAGAATCAAGTTTGAAATCTTGAACATCAAGTTAGGAATTATCAATGTACACTATCCAACTTGGGGGTGGGGGGTGGGGGGTCATCAGTCACATGGTTTTTGGAGATAATTCTCTTGATTTATTTTAGTTTTGAAGATTAGCTTTTATCATATAGCCAACATCATGTTTTTATTTCCTTGTTTATAGGGATTAGATTGGCCAGCTTACTAAGTTTAACGCGTTCAAAAAAACACAAAAAAGTAAAAAATCAGAGCGATGCAGCCCTGTTTTATTTCAGTTGCTTCCCTTTGACTATTTACATTCAATAAATTACATATCTAAAACATACCATTTCTATATACTTCAGTTGCTTCAGAACTTGATCTGTTTCCAACTCCTGCAACGATTTAAAAGGAAAAAAAAAACTTACCACTAAAAGAAAAAATGGAAAAACTCTTGAAAAAGAGAGAGAGAGGAATTTGAAGCACAAAACAGGACTTAGCAAGATGTTATCCAAATTGACAGCAAATTACTCTAAAAGAGGTAAACAAAAGGCAAAATTATGCAAGGGCCACCACGGAGCAGATTGAACATAATGCAAACTTTGCATTATGTTATGCAATCTCCTCTTAGGCCTTTTATTCTTCATCATCTATAATAGAAAGAAGATCAAAAGGAAGAGCAAGGTTTCTTCAATCTTTAAAAATTTAAAAAAGCAAGAAAAAATGAACAAACAAAAACAAAAACAAAAACAAAAGATCTAGTGAGAAATAGTCAACCACACTAATAACAGCATCAATGTTACTTCTGAGAACATAATTTATGTCTAGCATTTTACAATTCAAGGTTAAAAGTCCTAGAGAAAAATTAATATCCCCATTCATTTCCAGACACTGATTTAAAAATCAAGATTTATAAATATGATAATCCCCCTTTCCGTAAACACAGTCTCCCCAAAAATACTCTAAAGAAGTTGAATCATCATGTTGTTTAACAATTTACCTGAGGTACAGCACAATCAGCATGAGCTGGATCCCAATGAATGGCACAGAAGCACTCCCAATTATCAGTTTGGACTTCAAAAAGGGGAGCCCTGCCATAACAAAATATTTTCAGCATTAGGCATTTCGAGCATAATAATGAAGAGATTTTTCCCATACTTCTCTCTTTTCTCTATAATCAACAAGAGATTTTTCCTCATACTTTTCTCTTTTCTACCCATTATATGAATTATCTGTATATGTAGAGAGAAAAGAGAAGTTCATAACACATGAACTTATTTTTTAGCCTCCTAAACCATCTTATTTATAGCCAAATAGGGGTGCAATACATGTATGCATACAAGGAGTACCTTCTACTAGCACCATTAAAAGAAATAAAGAACACTCCTCCGCAAAAACAAATCACAAAGTCGCCAATTTTTTATTCTTATTACTAAATCCCTCAAATCCAATTTGAAAGAATTACTCGAGTGCTAGGAGACAGTCAACTGAGGCAAAAAATATCAAAAAAGACTATTCCTTTCCTTCATCAGTAACACACTAATGGAATAAATAATGCAAATTTTCTGAGACCATTCTACATATTATACTCAACTTGGATTGAAATTTGAACTGCTGTCCTAGCTAGAACTAATATTTTTCAGGGTTAAAGAAAGGAATTTTCTTAAGTGAAAGATCCCAAAATACTAACTACTAATTGAACACTCTAGTTAACACCCTTCACTACGCTGTGTGGCTTACCTGCGAAATTTCCCACATATAGTTCCTTTGGCTCTATCTACGACCTCTTGACACTGAAGCCAATTACCAATGGAGCTGAGTCTAGTTGGCCTTTTGAGATTCTTTTCCTACAGAGCAAGATGATAGTTCATTAGTTTCAAAATCAGATGAAAATGCTGATCACAAAGTGAATAACCCCGCAGCCAGAAATTTTACCGGTAAACTGGAAAATTCTGAAGAACCAATTTCCAATGGTTCAGCACAGTCATCATCGCTGCAAAAAGGTTCACAAGAACATGTTAGTAACAAGATAACATAGAATATCACAAAAGCATCCTGTATTGAAGTTACATGGGCTCACTATATTGCCTGCTGCGAGCCCAGCTGCTATATGAATATAAAATATAAAATTTATAGCAATTAACATTATCTATAAGCTAAAAATAGTACTACTCACTTTAGACCCCATGCAACGCATGGAAAAATGTGGATACTTGTTTCTAAGAATACAAATTCCAAGTTGCGGCCTACATTGATTGTGTGGTCATTTCAAAAACCAATGTCTATCCCCAAAGCAATCTCATATGCTAGGAGGAAAGTGGCAATGCGAAAGGGGATGACAAGTGAAAAAGAAAGAAAACAGACTTCGGAGTTGGTGCCTCTCTCATATGGCATGCCAGCCATTAGTTGTAATTCATTGTTCAGGTTAACCCTAATGGTTATTATGTTCATCTAAAAGCTCATCAAGTTGGCAAAGGGTAGCACAAACACATCACTCAGATTATTCAGAACATTTTCTCATATGGTTAAACCTATCTCTATCCAATCACTAACATCCCTTTTAAGCCATGAATCACTGGCTTAGTCATAGCTAGATGCTAAGAATGCATTTACCCAGTGATTTATATGCAGATGTTTACATGGAACAAACACAAGGTTTTGTTGCTCAAGGGTAGAAAGGTGAGGTACATTACCTTAGGAAGTTGGCTCATTGTATGGTTAAGCCAGACCTTACATCCGTGGTTTGGACAGTTCACAGAAGGAGCTCTCTTATTCAGCTAGCATAAGAGTAATGTTAATTACTCTTATTTTTACGACTAGTCCAAGGTTAGTTGTATTTTACTAAATGACCATGGTAATAATATTCTTAAGAGTGGTGATGCTAGCACGCTTCTAAAAAAGAATCCTATATTCTATAAGACAAAAGGGTCCTTTGCTGAAAAAACATCTGTTCAATTTTCTTCTAGATATAAAAATGCTTAAACTAAATGCAGCGTACACAGATGATTCCTAAGGTAAAACTCACGGCAGATGATGGGAATACTATTCAAAAACCAAAAACATAGGACACCGGGAAAAATCACCTACCTTCTTGCAACAAATCTAGTCATCAACTCAATAAAGATCACCTACCTTCAGAATAAGTGAGCACTCCACCTCAATACAGTATCAACACGTCCACACAAGAAGAAAATGCTAGGTAAAGGAACATCCATACAATTCTTTTTTTACAAAGAGATTTACATATATCCTTAATACATCATATGTATATACTAATATACACATAATTATTTTTGCCACAACATTTCCACTTTCTCTGTTAAAAAAGGTCAGCAACATGTGAAGTGGCACTTACTAAAAAGATAGTATAACTTCTCCAGATGCTTAAGCCTAGCAATATAGACTCTTCACTCTTGTCATAATTGATAAGAGACTCCCAATTAAAAAAGGAGTATTTTCATAGACTCACATCATAGAAAGGCTAGAAGAATATGGTAAAAAAAACATTCAGGATACAAGAAGAGCATACCTTCCTATTGGACCTAACCATTCAGGAACTTCTGCTTGAAAACCTTTACCAACCCGTACACCAGTTGTACTTGGCTCAAAATCATTCAACATCAACAGTATAGGATTCAATCCTCCATTAACTGAGGAAGATCTGCATAATTCCATTTCAATGTTGATATTTGGTGAACTTCTAATAATCATCTCCTTAAGAATTTTTTGCTTCTTTTTTATACATGAATGACAAAACCATTCATCAATTGGTAACTTTTTCATTTGCGGAATGATGCAGGATGGATGGTATGCCTCTTCACAATGATCACATATAAGCATGTTCAATGAGCCATCCAAATGGCCACATATTTTGCATGACCGGGAACTGCAACTATTACCAGAGGTAGTAGCCTGTGCTTGAGAAACTACAGTATCAGCATGAGAATCTCCTCCAAGGAGTCCATGGCTTCTTAGAATTTTGATGCAGAAATCCTTTGCTGTTAGGTCTTCCCTAGGGACATCCATGACTAAAACACTAGAGGAGGAGCATTCGCCAGTGTCATACACTCCAGTTTCTATGGATTCTGAAACAATTTCCATAATTGATTTTGATGAGGAGCAACTATCATTAATGCAGTCAATACCTAAATTTTTAGGTGTGCTGTTATCTATTGCTGTTTTGCATAAGACAATGGGTGCAACAGGGTCTTTACCCATTTCAATATCTTGCTCAACTTGAGAGCTGGCTAGCTGATGCTCCAATGGTAATCTATGAGAACAGGGGCTTACGAATGAAGTGCAATTGGCACTAGCTGGCACAGACATAGGTCCTACTTTTAAAAGAGGTGCGGTTGAATTCTTCCGTACCTTCTTTCTCTTGTATACTAGATTGGGCAAAGTATTTCCTGTCATTGTACTGGCAGTTGATGGTCGATCTAAGCTACTTATACAGTTTGAGCTGCACGGAACATCATCATTCCTTCTATCCTCTTGCTCTTGCATTGCTTCAACTTTTCTGCAGCATGGAACATCACCATTCCTTCTATCCTCTTGCTCATGCATTGCTTCAACTTTTCTGCAGCATAGAACATCATCACTCCTTCTATCCTCCTGCTCTTTCATTGCTTCAACTTTTCTGCAGCAGTAAAGTGGGTACTTTTTGCATTTCAGGCACACCTGCCAAGTTTCAGCACTAGGCATCCAGTCACATAGAGCATCTTTTTTCCCTTTATCAGATGCATGAAATAAAGCAGCTTCAATTGAACTAGGAAGAGAACTCTGCATTAACATTATCACCTGAATCTGTTATAGAAAAACTTTGCTGTATATCGCCACAAGCCCCAAAGTTAAAACTCCATATTACAGTTTTTCTATGTACCAAATGAAAGATTATTGAATTGTAGGAAGCTGGCCCATCAATACATTGGTAGCATCCTGATTTACGAATCATGATCAGAACTGTGAAAAAAGATAATCAAAATGTAAAAAACAAGCAATGCATCTAAAATGACAATAACCAATATCTTTATCCATCAAGAAAGATGTGTCGCAATTAGAGTTGTCAATGACATGCAGAAGAAACTACTGCAAGCTCCAAGAAAAACCCCATGTTGGATGATGCAGTGCCACCATATTGATAAACTTAAGACTCATAACCAAAGCAAATAAACATGCACAAAAAAGCAGTCAACATATCAAGGAAAACTTCTACAAAGCAAATAAAATCAGTACATCATACATAAAATTGTAGGAGATATTAGCATTAATGAGATGATTAAGAATTAATGAGGCAAAATTGTATGATTAGGAATTAACAAGGCGAGATTGTGGGGATTATATTCTGATTGGGATAGTAAATGTGATCCCTGATTTTATGCTATTTGATTACATATTGAAGTGTATATATGTATCAGAATAGAAGAAGAATATACAGTAGTGAATTATCATCACCTCCATTGCACTCTGTCATTATCGTTGTCATTATTTGTTAAGATTACAATATGGTATCAGAGCAGGGATCTCAGTTCTCACCCGCAGCTGAAGCCGAATCCACCCTGACTAACGGTGTGTTGCGTTTCCCAGCCAAAGTCGCCGGAGTCGAAGGTTCCACGGTCATTATTGTCCCCGAGCGTCTCACCGGTGACAATTACGTAGAATGGGCCCAGTCAATGTATTTGGCACTCGATGGTCGCGACAGGCTAGAATTTATTCAGACTGACCCACCGTCCATTGATGACGTCGTCACTCGCCGTCGATGGAAGACTGAGAATTCGTTGGTGGCTTCGTGGCTGCTCAATTCCATGGTACCAAATGTCCGACGAAGCTTCATGTTTATTCCCTCCGCCAAAAACATATGGCTTGCCGTGAAGGAAGCATACGGAAAGCGTCCGACGGCTTCCCTGGTATTTGACCTCCGCGCTCGACTATGGACGGTCAGACAGGAGGACCGTCCCTTAAATGTGTACTATCTGGAAAAAACTACCCTTTGGCAGGAATTGGATCAGTTGAAGCAACGGGTTTGGCGCCATACTGAGGATGCAGCAGTTTATCGGCAGGACCTGGAGGAAGAACGGCTATTCGAGTTCCTCGTCGGCTTAAATCCAGTCTATGAAGAGCTGCGCGGTCGTCTTCTTGGACGCACACCACTCCCAACTGTTCCAGAAGCCTTTGCCCTATTGCGCGATGAGGAAGCTCGACGCCAGGTGATGCACTCCGACTCCTCAGCGTCGCGACCAGTGGTGGCTGAAGCTTCCGCACTCGCTGCTCGGATTGGAGACTCCAGGCGAGAAAGGCCAATGTGTGAGCATTGCAGAAAGACTGGACATACGAGGGACAGGTGCTGGGACTTACACGGCAAGCCTGCAGACTGGAAGCCCAAACCGAGGAGGCCCAAAAGTCATCTGGCCGAAACAACTCCCTCAAATGACGCCCAAGGCACTGCTGGTGGATCAAGCAATTTGGCCCAATATGGTTCAGCCCAATTTGACGCTGGATCAGCCCACACTCCTGTCCAGAGCCCAGATCCGTTAGCAGTTATCTTGGAACGCCTCACTGCTCTAGAAAAACAGACTCGTGTGCAACCAGTTGCCACCATAGTGAAGCGAGGTAATTCCTTTAAAGCCCTTGCTACCATTAAAGGTAAGCTCACAGGCCCTTGTTGGATAATTGACTCAGGTGCTTCTGACCATATGACAAATGATGTCTCTTTTTTTCCACATATACTACTTTAAATACACATCTCACAGTTAAAATCGCTGATGCCTCTGACTCTCTGGTTGCTGGTGTTGGTACCATCAATGTTTCCGCTACCCTGACTCTACATAATGTCCTACACGTTCCAAACTTAAAATGTAACTTATTATCTGTAAGTCAGTTGACTAGAGATGAACGTTGCCAAGCTAATTTCTCTTCTACCCACTGTATTTTTCAGGATCTGCTAACGGGGACGATGATTGGTGTTGCTAAGAAGCTTGATGGGCTATATTACCTGGATGACTGTCATCATCAAGCACCTCATTTATGTAATAAAGTGTCTCTCTCTAAGACTAGTGAATTGGAGTTATGGCACAAGAGATTAGGACATCCTAATTTTCAATATATGTGTAAGATGTTTCCCTCAATCTCTCCTAATAAAAATTCAGAATTTGTTTGTGATGCCTGTGAACTCGCTAAACATCATCGCACTCATTTTCCAAGTATACCATATCGCCCATCCAAACCTTTTTCCATTATTCATAGTGATTTGTGGGGTCCTTCCCGGGTCGCCAATCGTACTCAGTCCAAATGGTTTATGACCCTCATTGATGATCATACCCGGGTTAGTTGGGTTTTCCTCTTAAAAGATAAAACCGAGGTTTACCAAACCTTTGTTGACTTCTATCAAATGGTCCTCACCCAGTTTAATACAAAGATCCAGACCCTCCATACCGACAATGGTACTGAGTACTTTAACCATCCACTATCTTCTTTCCTTAAAGAACACGGTATCACCCATAAAAGGTCGTGTCCCTACAGCCCCCAACAAAATGGTATTGCTGAGCGGAAGAATAGGCATATCCTAAAGACTGCTAGAGCTCTTCTATTTAGTAGCCATGTTCCCAGTTTCTATTGGACTGATGCTATCCTTATGGCTACTTTCCTAATCAACCGAATGCCGTGTAAACCCTTGTCCTTCCTAACCCCTCTCCAGGTCCTCCAGAATCACTTTCAACTACCCTACCTGGACAACACTCTTCCCCTTAAGGTTTTTGGGTGTACTGCCTTTGTCCATCTACACCATACTTCCAAACTTGACCCCAAGGCTGTCAAATGCATTTTCTTAGGTCCTGCCAATACCCAAAAGGGATATAAATGTTTTGACCCCTTAACTAAGCGCCTCTATGTTACCTGTGATGTCACCTTCCATGAAACTGTTCCTTTTTCTCCCTCATCTTCGGTTCAGGGGGAGACTTGGAGTGAACCTCAAAACTTTAACCCTCAAACTGACCTTGAACCCCAACAACTATACCTCCATCAGGAACATGATACCATCTATACCCTTGACACGCCAACACAAAAGGAATCTGAAGAAGACATTAGTTCAGGGGGAGACACTAACAAGTGGGGACAAGTGTCTACCCGCAGAAACACGACAGGTCAAGCCCCTCTAGTGAATGATGCACACCAAGAGTCTGAACCAGAAGCAGGTTCTGAACAAGCACAAGTACAGAATGATGATACTGATCTCCCAATAGCAATCAGGAAACAACAAAGGGCATGTACTAGACATCCAATAGAAAGGTTTGTCTCTTATCAGGCCCTATCATCTGAACATCATACTTTTGTCTCTCACCTTGATCAACTCAGAATACCAGAGAATATACATGAAGCTTTAGCAAGCTCTGAATGGAGACAAGCAGTAATGGAAGAAATGAAGGCACTAGAGGAGAATGAAACTTGGGAAGTAGTTGAACTACCAAAAGGCAAGAGAGCAGTTGGATGCAAGTGGGTGTTTACCCCAAAATACCTTGCTGATGGAAGCCTTGACAAATATAAAGCACGGTTGGTAGCTAAAGGTTTCACTCAAGTCTATGGCATGGATTACACTGAGACGTTTGCACCAGTAGCCAAACTGAACACCATCAGAATCCTTCTATCGCTCGCTGCTAATCTAGACTGGCCATTACATCAGATGGATGTCAAGAATGCATTCCTGAATGGGGAATTAAAGGAGGAAGTATATATGAAGATGCCTCCAGGATTTCCTGGGAAGAAGGAAGATCAAGTGTGTAAGCTGAAGAAATCACTGTATGGCTTGAAACAGTCTCCTCGAGCATGGTTTGAGAGATTCACCAAAGTATTGAAAGGCCAGGGCTATACACAAGGACAGAGTGATCATACTCTATTCTTCAGACACGTGAACAGAAATCTTGTGGTATTAGCAGTATATGTGGATGATATCATCCTTACAGGTGACAATCCAACAGAAATTGATAGAATTAAAAGGGCTCTCAACCAGGAATTCCAAGTAAAAGATCTGGGAAAAATGAAATATTTCTTGGGCATGGAGGTAGCCAGATCTACAAAAGGAATTAATATCTCTCAGAAAAAGTACATACTGGATCTCCTAAAAGAAACAGGTATGATGGGATGCAGACCCAGCAATACCCCTATTCAAGTCGATAAGATTGGAGATGATGCAGACTTGGGAAAAGAAGTAGATATGGGAAGATATCAACGTATGGTAGGTAAGCTGATTTATCTATCACACACTAGGCCAGACATTGCCTATGCTGTCAGTGTGGTGAGTCAACACTCTCATAATCCCAAACAAAAGCACCTGAATGAGGTTTACAGAATTCTTAGATATCTAAAAGGCTCACCTGGTATGGGACTCTTCTTCAAGAAGTCTACCAAGAGAAATGTGGAAATATTCACAGATGCTGATTGGGCAGGTGATCAGGATGGCAGAAGATCAACCTCGGGCTATGTTACATATGTGTGGGGAAACTTGGTCACATGGCGTAGTAAAAAGCAAAGTGTGGTCTCCAGAAGTAGCGCTGAAGCTGAGTTCCGAGCTATAGCACTGGGAATATGTGAGGGTTTATGGGTAAAACGAGTACTAGAAGAATTGGGAATGCTAGTGGAAATACCTATCAGACTACGCTCAGACAATATGGCAGCTATTAATATGTCACATAATCCAGTTCAGCATGACAGAACAAAGCATGTGGAGATAGATAGACACTTTATAAGAGAAAAAATTGATGCTGGGATAATTGAGCTCAAATACATTCCCTCCAAAGAACAGACTGCAGACGCACTCACAAAAGGGCTTACTCGAGACAAATTCAAATATCTAATTGCCAAGTTGGACATGATAAACATCTATGCTCCAACTTGAGGGGGAGTGTAGGAGATATTAGCATTAATGAGATGATTAAGAATTAATGAGGCAAAATTGTATGATTAGGAATTAACAAGGCGAGATTGTGGGGATTATATTCTGATTGGGATAGTAAATGTGATCCCTGATTTTATGCTATTTGATTACATATTGAAGTGTATATATGTATCAGAATAGAAGAAGAATATACAGTAGTGAATTATCATCACCTCCATTGCACTCTGTCATTATCGTTGTCATTATTTGTTAAGATTACAATAAAAATTAATAAAGAATAAAATGGAAAAAGAAAAGTATCATCAAGTAGCCAGCAATGCATAACACTGGTCTTCAAAACAAGTGGCAACAACAACAACAAGCCTTATCCTACTAGGTGGAATCGGCTACATGGATCGTACAACGTCATTGTACTCTATCAATCACTAAATCCTTGGATAAACTATTAGCTAAGAAATCCAACTCAATAACTTCATTGAGTGTTCTCTTCGGTCTTCCTCTATCCTTTGACATAGGACTCCATGCTGCTTAATCTACACTTCTCATTGACGCATCTAATTGCTTTCTTTGTACATGTCCAAACCACCTCAAACACTTTTCTACCATTTTCTCTTCAAAACAAGTGGCAACCAACAAAAAAATATTGTTTCATAGGAATTCATTGGAAAAGAAACATTATTTAGGAAATTCTAATAAGTAGGAGAACTACTCTCCATAACAATTAGATCACCAAGTCCATCATTGCTGTCATAAGCACCATTCACAACCCTCTTTTGCTTTAAAATCACCATGTTTCTTCAACATTCCTTGGTCTGAAGGCATTAACTTTCAAATTGCTATCAACAGGGTCATTTAGAGATGAAGAACAGAAAACCAGATAGAGGTACCAAAAGAAGACTACAACTAATATGAAAACATTTGGCGGTGAGAAGGGAAAGCTTTCTAGTAACTTGAATGAGGATTTTCACAAGAACAGTGAAGTTATAAGGCCTGAAGATACAACACTGGAGATCCCTAGTCAGAGAACAAAGAGAAAATATGTTCTTCTGTGGTCTATTTATACCCTTAAAACCAACAAGTACGTCAGCTAAGTGTAAGCCAAAATGATGACAGAATTAAAAAATCTCATCTGCCTATCATCTTCACCATGGCATTCAGCGTAGATGATGACAAACAAGGCCATAATGACCACCACACCATGCCCCTATGCTGGCTTCCATGGGCTATGCTTTTTTATAATTCTTGACTGATTAAACATTTTAGTCAAAAGATTGCAAGAATGGGGCTGACAATCTCCACCAAACTAAATAATTAAACCCTTAAAAGCCCTTATATAATGGGGTTCAAAGCAATAATTTTTCCCAACAGATTAGTCTCTATACCATCATATTATTCATTGTTCACTCTTCAATCGGAGGAAGCCCTTGTCTCCCTAGTCCCAGCCGTTAAACATCAAATTCAGATCCAAACCAGAACAGCAAACCCGTAACCTAATTAATTTCATTGAATATTCCAATAAAATTTTCTGGGAAGATATGAAGAACATTCAATAAAGCCTTTGTTCACCGAAGATAACCTTTCCAAGAAATCAAAACCCATTTTCCTCAATGAAATCTGCACAACTACACGCCTTCTCTTCAATTCAAAACAATAATTTCAATCTTACAAACACAATACTATAAGCATATATCACAGCACTATTTCTAAATCCGTGAAACATCAACTAAAAACCGCCAATTAACTCATATTTGCAGTAAGTAAAAGAGGATTAACCGAACAAATTCTGAAATGTAGAACGAGTACACAACATATACCATGCATATGGCTCCTAACAAATCTATATGACCAGATTGAAGTAGCCCCCGTCGGCCATTGTTGGGAAGGATTCTTTTTTTATTTTGTTGGCTTGACAAGATACTTTGAAAACTTGGGCACAGATTGTTTATAATAATCTTCGCCCCTCACAACCTAGAAAATCAAGGAATCACGGTGGTATGTGGGTTCTCCTCTCTCTTCCCCTCTCTCTTTCTCTCTCTATTTCTTGGCGTTCCTCTGGTCTTCTGTATTGTGCTTTCCACGGTGTGCTTGTATATTTCTCACAAGGTGACTCTGGGTTTGTGTCCTTTCACTTTTAAATTTGTAGTTCATCAATGTTCCATGTTCTCTCCCTATTTTTTTTCTTTCCTTTTTTAGCCAAATATTTTCGGCATAGAAGTGCCAAATATCCTAATTTTATTTTTTAATATAGCTAATATCCTAAACTATATAATTTTATCTATAATCTTTTTAATTTATTATAATTTTATCAATAATATTTTTAATTTGTTATAATTTTACTTATAATCTTATTTCTCAAGTACTAAGAATTGTATCAAATTAAAAAAATTAAGGGTGAAATTACATCAAATTAAAAAGATTATAGGTAAAATTGTACCACAAATAAGGTTAAGATACTGGCCGCATATAAAAAATAAGATTAGGATATTATGTGTTATTTTATATTTTTTTCTATATGTTCTTTCATTCCATATTTTAATTTACTTTTATGCAATTTAAACTCAATTTTGATTCTCGCAAGTTTTTTTCCTAATGATTATTAATAGTAATATTTTTGTGAATCTTCATATTTGTATTTGTTGAGAATTTAAATACAATTCAGAACCTACATCAAATCATCATTCCATTGTTTTTTGAATTAGGTTATTTTTTTAATCCATTAAACTTAATTATAATTTTAAAAATGTTAGCTATTAAATTTATTTTCAAAAGCAATATGATCCTTTAGATATTTGTCTCTAACATTATATGATTGGGTTTTTAAGAGAATGAAATTTTTAAGTTATCTTTTTTAATATATATATAATGATAATATTTAAAGAATGTTTGGATTATTTCTGAATTTGTGCATGTAAGTTATTTTCAATTGATATATTGAAAAAGAAAATGTATATAAATATTTTGCATAAAGGATAACTACATGAAAGCTTTTATAAATTCTAAATTAGCATGCAAACATGTATGTCATGCTCATGCACACTCTTATGATGAATTTATGAATCTAATTATGGTCACTTTAATCTTATCCTAATACTAATAAGAACATATGTCACAAGCAAATGTTACCTTCATTAAATAAATAGCATAGTTTATAAATATCAAGTCTTGATTCGTTATCCCATGTTAACTTTTTATCATGAAAACTTATAAGATCACATTAAATTTTTTGCTTGTCATAACCCTAATGTCTTCTAACTATATAATTAACAACTTTTTGAATGTGGATAACACACTAGACCATTCATATGATGATGAATATTATGTAGCATCTGGATCCTCTCCTTATCTTTTCTCTCATTTTCTTCTTCTCATCTCATCTCCACCTTTGGATAAAAAATTGAATAGCATAAAGGATAAGTAGCTCACCATAGACTATTATTAAAATAAATAAATAGATTTAATTAAATCTTAGCTATTGAATTTTTAATCCAAGGGTAGGGATGAGATGGGTAGAAGAAAATGAGAGAAAATGTGAGGAGATGATCCGAATCCGATCCCTCACATGCCAAAACTTTAGAAATATGAGTTTTTCTAGAATACGAATCATAGAAATACTAATCCTTGAGGTTTTGTAAAGTGTTAAGAAGTGAAAATTTAGAGTCAGATTAATTTTGATTTTGTGAATATCAATATCCCAACATCCTTACTTACTCAAAAGAGGTCTTAAAAAACTTTGGAAATTTGTTGGGGTTGTTATGTAGACTAATACAATTGGAAGTTTGTTGGGATCGTTATATGGACTAATACAACTATCATCTCTCACTTGCCACATTAGATAATAAGAAGCTATATCTAAAGTTTTGTAGATTTCCTTTCCATAATTAAGTTGAGTTAGTTAACATTACCATTCTCCAAACTAAATATGGTTGAATTTGATCCCTTCATCATCACTAGAATGTTATAACATAACTACTTTTCAATTAAACACAATGCTTACTTGCCAATAAAAACTTGATTGAAGTATTGGAACTTTCTAGAACCTAAACTCTCCTTCCTGTAGGGTTTACAGTCTTGAGTCTCATTTGGTATATATATGCATTCTTGGTTTGTTATTATCATATCTTCCAAACAAAAGTGAGATGCTAAAGAATCAATTGGGTGGCACTAATTATTAGGCAAGATTATATCACATAGATTTGCAGAGCTAGATTTCATGAAAAGAAGAATAATAAAACAAAATCTGGAAAATTCTTTTCTTTCTAATTGCATAGTCAATTATATCACACTGCTATGCATTTTTAGGTGACAGTGCTAATGCTAATAGCAGAATGAAGAAAACAACAATGCTACTTAATGAAAACAAGAGCCTTGAGATTGATACCAAGGAGCATTAATTGAGTAAATGAGAAGGCTTTGGTGAGTATATCAGCAACTTGGTCAAAGCACATGGGAGAGTAATATTGCATAAAGGGCAGCCCGGTGCACGAGGCTCCTACCAAGTAAGGTCTAAGGAGGGACAGATTACACAATGTTACCCCCCACTAGTGAAGAGACTATTTCTAATATTTGAACCTATGACCTAGACTCCAGGTCATATAACAGCAACCTTACAATTGTACTAAGGCTCACCCTCTTTGATATTGCATACCCACTTTGTTATTACATATCCACTTTCAAATTAGAAGAAAGAGAGGATTAAGGTGGTAACAGAGATCTCCTTAACAAGAGACATTGAAACTGTAGCTGCTTCACCAATTGAGTAAGAAAAAAAATTTCTCAAACATGATTTGGTCCAACCATATAGTCAATGACATCATATTAATGTACATTATAGGTGGGAGTGTGGAAGTTCTTAACAAAGCTAACAGCAGAATGAAGAAAACAACAATGCTATGGTGAATCAGATTATTAGTTCAAGAGTCTTGAATCTGAACATAAATTTGTGAGTTTATCAGCTGTTTATATGCACACAGGTTTCGCGTCAAATAAGAGAATTGAGTGAATGAAAAGACTTTGCTGAGTATAACAGCAAATTGGTCAAATTAGGGAACTTACTTTGTGCTTCTTGGATGAACACAGTTCTTCGAGCAGAGTAAAAGAGTCCATAATACTTCTTAAGTGGTATCAGCTAGCTGCAATATTCAGGTTTTGAAGTTCAGCAAAACACAACCTTGTTCTTTTCTGAAGACCACGTCTTTGGATTACCTTCAAAGAAGTAGTAGCCACCAATAGACCTTCAATCATCAAAATTACTTCCCCAATTAGTATCAGCAAATACTTTCATCATGAGATGAGACACTTTGTGAATAAAGATACTCCCTCTAGTTAGTTGTTACAGGGGCTTGCTTCGGTCTTAAATATAAGACCTCAGTTCACTTTGTCTCTTAAATGCATAATATTTTTCTATAATCTCCCTATTGATTGTACATATTAGGGGTTTCCCATTGAGAGAGTAGTTTCCTATACAAATAATTAGAAGGGGTACTTTAGGAAAACCAACACATATTTTTTTACGAATAAGTAACTTGACTAATTCTCTTAATCTCTGACATTTAGTTATCTAGCTCTTATATTTATGACCAGAGAGTAATATGATTAAGAGTGTCATTGAGATACTTCAGCAACCATTTAACAGACCTCCATTGAGTGCCAAGGGCTCCTGCATAAAGTGGCTCGGCTTGTTAACCACATAACCTACATTTGGGATATATGTGTGTGTATATATAATGAAGAGCTCCAAGCATGCTCCTATATAGAGTTTAACATCATGAAATGGTGCTTCTTCATTCTTAGATATGAGAAGGTTTGTGACCAAGAGAGATGGCAATGATTTACCAGCCAACATTGAAGCTTTAATTTCTTCTGAAACAGTTCAGAAATATATTGAGGCAGCAAAATTCCACCCTGAAGAGGGAAAAGCTCAATTCTTAGAAACAAGTTCAAGCTGCTGTAGAGATCTTTTAAAAAGAAGGAATCTGTCATTTGAGAGATAAGAGCTGTGAATTCTGTAGTGTTGTTAACTTCGAGGATTAAATCATCAACACAAAGAAGATAGATGACCAAGTCATTAGCTCAATCATTGAATGAACCAATAAGATTCATTCATTCAGTAAAATTCTCCAACCAAGCCTAAGGTTACCATTTAGCTAATTTTACAAACTAGAGGAGAGGTTGAAATAATGAAATTGCAGAATATTGCTCCTCAAAGCTACAGGGTCAGGTCAGGTAGACTTCTTCTTATGAGGGATCCAAACTTTTGACAAACACGTTGCTAAAGTCAACTCACATTTAGTTCCAGATAGTGTCTCAAATAGGATTGTCTCTAATGAGAGCATACTTGTGCTTTAGCCACACAAAAAAAAGTCAACTTGATGCAAGGAAAGTGATATTCTGAGAGTTAAGTGCTTCACCATAGAGTATATGGACCTTAGCCATAAGATGAGCCTTAAACCTGACCATTGAACCATTAGCTTTCCCTTTTACTCTAAAGACTTACTCACATCCAATAGGTTTTTGTCTCTGTTTGTATGGATTCAGAGGTAACCATAAGGTCATTAAAGGAATCGTGGTTGGCAGGTACATTTGTGTTAATTTAGTTATGCATCTAAGGCAATTAATTAGGAGTTAAATTGACTTATATTTGAACAATTTCCTGCTGAATAAGATCTTTAAATCTGCAGCTCATATTTTTTTTCCTTAATTTTTTATGTCATACTTTGCTTCTGTCCATTACTTCTTTCTGACATAAGTTTTTATTTTATTGGTTAAAATAAAAACTACATATTTTAAGCATGGTCATAGTTTTGTCAAGTTGTTTCCAGGTTCTTCTGTTTTTTTTTTTTTGTTACATCATGAGAATTTGAGTTCTGGTTACTACCCATACTCCATGGCACCATTTGAAAGACCTATCAAAAAATAATCTGCTGTGTCCAGTTCATACTTGAACAATTATGTGACTGATTTGGTTTTAAGGACTAAATTACTATTTCAAGTCATTATGCTGTTTCAAATCAAGCTTATTCTGAACTAAAAAGATCATATGTCATTGATTAACTTTATTTTTTGAACATCCCAACAGCCTTTCAAATGTAAAATGACTTAAAGCTTCGGAAGTTTGCTGAAAAAAGGTTGTTATTACATTGATATAACTATCATCCCCTTCATGCTACATAAGATTATAACAACAACGTGTGAAGTTTTGTAGGTTCTTTTCTATAGCTAGGTTGTTATATATATATATATATATGAAATTTTGTAGATTCCTTTCTGTAACTAGGGTGAGTTAACATTATTATGCAAACTATTGTTGATTTTGATCCCTTGAGTATTTTGGATTAATCAACACAAGAACATGAAAACAAGACTACTTTTCAACAACCTGTATACTTGCTTTTCTTGAAAAGCTTAACTCAAGTTCATGAACTTCCTAAAACCTAAAATTCCCTTGTTGAAGATTTACATTCTTGAGGATCAGTTACTATATATGCATACATGGTAAGTTATTTATTAAATCCTCAACAAAACTGAGATGCTAAAGAATCAATGTAAGCAGGGAGTTATCAGCTAAGGTACTCAGGAAAGACTCTGAAGTTAGATTTCAAATGAAAAGTGTGCGCCTACGCGTGTGTTTAACACGAAGCCCGAGACATATTATGCAGAGAAAATCCACATATCTAATTTATTTTATAGAATTTAGATGCCCTAAAGAGGCAAACCAAGGAACAAGGATCTCCTTTTTGGCCTGTAACTCTTTCACTATCTGAATGGAGTTACTTGCATATCCAAAGTTAGAAGGAAAGGTATGCTATGTGTTCAGATTAAGAAGCAATGTACTATTTAAATCTGATATTGGTGATCAAAAAATTTGGCCAAGAAGCCCCTCTTGTTACAAAATTTAACTACATACTATGCGAATTCCTACGCATCGCATTAACTGCACTATATGACTTGTAAATAGTATGACTTGTTGGTTTCGATTTAGCTGGCTGAAACAGTTAACAAAACTGCAGCATAAAAGGAAATATGTAAATGTTATAAGTTTCCAGAATGGTATAGCCACCAACATGAAATTGAAAGCATGGCTATGTCTTGTAAGCAGAAAAGAAATGCTGGGACATAAGTTGAAGGGAATAGGAAAATCAAGTTCTTTTGGGTTTTGCTTCATGGGTATCCCAAGGTGAATCAAAATATACTAAGCTAAAATCATGTCAATTCTTGTCTTTGGGATGTTCTATCAGTTGAGAGTTAATAGCCAAAAGAATGAGAGGCTAGTATAGTAGTAATGTGGGAAAATGCTTAAGAAGAAGGTTAAAAGATCAGAAACAGAAAGAAAAAGCAAGAGTAGCTGAAAGAAATAACAGTCAATGGCATCACTTAAAATCCCCAAAACCTGGCCTGCTAATTCAATTGGCATTTAAATTTCAAAATATATAATTTCTCTCCATATGTCAAGGGATGATTACACCATCTTAAAAAGCATTAAAGAACAACAAGAGGTTGGTAGTTAATGATTTGTCTCATACCTCATAAGGGCACACAATGCCGCTAGTAATGTGAAGACCTGTTGGTCTGTAAAGGCTTTTCTATAAATATACTTACAGTTTCAAGTCATAAGTAAAAAAAGTCAGAAATCAAGAAACTTGATTTGTGCCCTCAGATTCTTTCTTGTGGCAAAATCATCCTAGCAGGGTACTACCTTTTTGTCTTTCTCTCACCTAGGAGGACAAATCGAAGAGAACTCAAATAGTGAATTTCTGCTATTATTGATTTTAGCATATAAATACATGACATAGTCACCCATAAATGATAAGTTCATTGCATCAATTTTAGTTGCTAATCAAGTTAATTTGGTTGAAAAAAATAAAGGAAAATTTCCTATTAGATATTTAGATCTATGCCAAATGATTATGCAATTTTAAAGGAAACCCATCTTGAAGAGATTATTCATACAAAGCTTCCTTAAATAGTTAAATGTAAAAGAAAAGGTAATCTGAACTAACTACAACAAAGAATAAATTTGAATTTCCAATTTTCTTATGGTAAGCTAATATAAACACAATAAAAATAGGAACTTTTTCAAGGGATTACCATGAAAATCAATAAATAAAACAAGAACTACAACTATTAAACTCAACAAATAATGTTTTAGTCGTCATCTTCATCATCACTCCACTTCCTCATCTCAAAAATGAAAGCAATGAAAACTAAAATGGCAAGAACAATGCCATAACCTATCTTCCAAGCACTTCCTTCATGACCTATATGGATTCCATAGAAAATGTTAGCTATTGCAATAATGATCAAGATTCTTCCTGTGTTGTGATGGTACCAATTCCAATATTTTCTTGCTTTTGATTCCTTGTTTGGCCTTGCCAGAATAGCCATCATCTGCATCAAACCATGTAACTCACCATATTAATTAGGGTTTTGCTTGATTCATTTAAACTAATTATTGTTATTTTGAACTATTATATTTGATTATTGAATTTCTTTAAATTTGATCCCTTACTATTATCCCTTGAAGTTTTAGAATGAAATTAGATTAGATTTCTCAATTTTCACAATTTAGGAAATAGATTCCTTACTCAATTAATACGACAGTTTATATTTGATTTATATAGTCCTTTAAATATTTTAAACCAATTTTCTAATATTCACAATTAAGAAAATGAAAACCTGAATATTTGAACCATTCAAACTAATTAATTCAGGACTACTACTTTTTTGTGAAAATGACTCTGGCTAATTCTAGCTGTCTATTTTCCCCAAAGCCAATAATAAATTTACATGCAAATATTTTTAATAAAAAACTCTAATAAGTTATACTATTCATTAGTCATGAATAATACAGCTTATTTATCATATTCCCTGCAACACAAAAACAACACTCATAATCATAGTAAATCCTTTCAAGGGTTTTGATCAGGTTAACTGAGTTGAGTTTAAAATGATTTTATTTTGAGTAAATAAAAAAAAAGTAGCTATCCGTCATATTTATATTTTAATACCTATATTAGTTGAATTATGTGTTATTTATACATCACTATCACTATTATATTTATTTGTGAATTGATACTTTTTGTTTAAACGTTACTTTTTTAGGGTTATATATAAATATTTTTATATATTTTAATTAAATTATATTATTTTAATCATGATTAGGTTGACTCATTCAATCATAATTAGATCACTAACTCTTGAAGCATTACCTCAACTAGTTTAATAATCAGTACAGTTATATTGCTAGTAACAACTAAAAGAAGATTAACAAGAAAGGAAAGAAAATATGAAATACCTGAAGGCAAGCCAAGACAAAAACAATGATTCCAAGGGTTTTGTGGATGACAACATCAGCATGAAGTTGATCAAGCAAGGCAAGCCCAGTAATGAGCCCAATGAGCCCAAGAATGAAGCCCAATGACTGAACTGAGGCATGAAAGTAAAACCAAGATGGGTCCCATTGCTTGAAGTAGCGAGCAATTATTGCTCCCATTATGATCAATATTCCCCAACCCAATATGTTCAACAATCCATGTGTTCTTTTTAGGCTCACAATTGAGTTCCCTGATAATGATGATGACGACGACGAAGATGCACTTGATCCTGTTTCAGGTTCAAAAGTCACAATTTGGTGAATCTTGTTTCTATTCAATCAATACCAACTTCAATCGCCCGTTTGGTAACCATAATTTTAAACCTGTTTGGTAACCATAATTTTAAAAAGGTTTCTGACCCAAATTTTGGTTTGATAAAATTTTAAAACAAATAACTATATTTATTCAAAAAGGCTTTTAGATCAAACCATAGTTTAAAACTAAGGTTTTAGATAAGCTACTGAGACTAGTTTCTAGAATAGTAAAAGAGTTTATGAACTACCTAATTACTATTTTACCCTTACTTTTTCTTACACATTTTCTCCTCTCTCCTCTCTTCTATCTCTTCTCCACCCTCTCTTCTCTCTCATATCTCATATTTTTAATAAAATTATGTCATTTCTAATAATTTACTAATTACAAAAATTCTTATGGTAATAACTATCCAAATACTCATTTATTCAGAATCACTTTTTTTTATCATAAGCTCTTTTCCAAAAGATTTTTTCTGAAAATCATCCAAAAATCCATTTTTTTATAAGCTCTTTTCCAAACTCTTATCTAAACAAGCCCAAAGTGGTAAAACATATTACAAGTCACACTATTCATAAATCATAAACCATATTCCTTCTAATTACTTTTATAAGATACCAATAATCAAATTATGTAGATAAAAAATTGGCTAAAATTAGTTAAAAACAATAAATATATAAAAAATGGAACTTATTTTTCAAAAACCACCCTTCCTTAGTTATAAAAAGAGAGTGAGCAAGTGAGAGAGAGTGTGGATATTTAATGCAATAAGACCAACCAATAATTAATTTGGGCAAAAATAGAAATGACACTAAACATTTCATACATGCTGTTAGTGTTTCTTATAAACACGAACATATCATCTCTAAAAAAATCATCTTGAAAACAATTCGTTCATTTTCATATATAAGAGAGTGCAAATATTTATTCCTCTATAAATTTTATCAATGGAAGGCTGATGCACTAGGCTGCCCTTTTTATAATGTAAGAGGGAGTATATCTCAATTCTCAACCGTGTGTTTTTAAAGATGATTTATGAGAACCAATGGGGATTAGGTTTAATAAAAGGAAACTAGTCTCTTAACACAGGATAAACTAATATTTAAATTTTCGCTAAAAAATGTAGCTATATTTAATATTTAATAATATGTTAAATATGATTGTTTCTAATATTATTATATAGAAGGATACCTGTACTTTAGGGAAAAAAGAAGAAGATGATTTATGAGTGATTTGCATGTTTTGCACATTTCCCTACATTCCTTAGACTTCAAGATATATGTACAATCCCTTTTGAAAATAGAATAAAATTTATACTTTGGACAAAACTAAAAAAAAAAAACATAATTAGATTGGTCTGTCAAATTATTGAAGCTAAAAAATTTCATGTGAGGAATAGTGTTGGTTGACTTCTTTAGGTTTGGTGAAGAGTCAGTTTAGATCAAAAGTTTCAAATAGTGTTTGTTGACTTTTTCAAGTTTGGCGAAGAGTCACTTCAGATCAAACGTTTCAACTTATTGACTTAACATGAGAAGCAAACAATTTAACATGATGTTCAAGAATGTTCACCCCACAACCTCTAATCTGACTTATATAAAAGTGGGCCTTCAATCTGATCATAACTTCATAAAACCAACTAATTTAAAGCGTAACTATTAATATTACCATAATTCTACTAATTATATGTAGCACAAAATACTTTCCTTTTATTACTTTTTTTTAAAAAAAAAAGAATCAACTAATGAAACAAGTCACCCACTTCTTGTTCAACTATCTAACCTTTCCTTAAGACATAGCAAAATATAGCATAATAACGATTGCCTCTATTTGCCACAAAACCTTGGCGTGTCGATGAAATATAAACTTTTTTTTTACATTAATTAATTCTGATATTATTAAAGGCAGGTGCACACAACTCCCTAACCTTTCAAAATCTAAATTTAACCTCCCTAATATTATATTTTTTGTTATAGATCCCTTGCCATTAACTTACCGTTATCTTTTTGATAGAATTTGTCACGTCGGAATCAATAGAAGATACATCACATCCTACATATTATATAAGATAATAAATTTATAGTAATTATATCATTTTTATATGAGGGTAAAAATGTCATTTTATCATTAAGAAAGGAAAAACCCTCATTCCCTTTGCCTGCCGTCTGCAATGCACCCTTCTCTCAATTCTTTAGTTGCTATCACTACAACCCTAAAGCGTGAACCCGATTTTCAGAAAATCTTCTGCAAGTCCCCTTCCCAACGGAAGGGTGTTTTATCTCCTCCTCACTCCCAACAGTTTTCTCGTATCTCTCTAAATGAAATTTTCTATATACTTGCATTGCATTTTCAGTGTGTTATATATGCATACAATAGTTGATTATATTGGAAGTCATATATGGTTACCGCGACTCTTGGTTACTCACTTTATTAGCTACAATTTTGCAATAAAAGAGGGCAAGAGTGGTGATGGAGACATCTTTCTACGCTCCCTTGTTGCAAAAATGCTTGGATACAAGTTCTGTTTCAGGTGTACAAACTGTGAGAAAGGGTGTGTTGCAGACGGCATTCAAGGGAAATGAGGTTTTTTTTTCCTTAATGATAAAATGATATTTTTATCCTTATATAAAAATAATATAATTACTATAAAATTATTATCTTATATAGTATGCCACGTAGGATATGATGTGTCTTCTATTGATGTGACATGACTAATGCTATCGAAAAAATAACAGTAAGAGGTCTATAATTAAAAAAATTTAAGATTAGGGAGGTTAAATTTAAACTTTAAAAAGTCAGAGGAGTTGTATGCAACTATTATAAAGTTAAGAGGATTTTATATAATTTAACCTTATATTAATATATATAGTATCCTTAGCTCTATATTTAAAACAGTACTATCAATAATAAATAACAAAGTTGAATTTTTATATCAAGAAAGTAATAATTTAATTGCTATAATTTTAATTCAATTATAATTTAGTCTAAGTTTAACTCACCACCCTAAATTTAAGCTATTTACTTTGTTAATCCTTATAATTTTTAAGTCAGTTATATTCTATCCGGTCTTATATATTTGGCATCTTCTAAAAGGAAATCAGTCTTTAACATAAATGGATTTCTTATCTTTTGATCTATATAGCATTTAATGGGTTATTTCCTAAATATCCTCCTAACCATATTCTAATGCAATATAAAAGTAGTTAAAGATAATGTTTGTTGGGAGTAAAACTGAAAAGAGATGCAAATTTAAAACAACTTTATTGTTTTAACTAACTCATCAAATGATGAGTTAGTTAAAAGGGACTTATATATAAGACCAGAAAGAGTAACTTAGTTCCTAAAACTAACCTGTTGCAGTAGCATAATTGAAGGTAGTGGAGGCTTTGTCTTGGTGCTGAGCTAGGGCAAAGCTTGGAGGCGAAGGAAACACACCGGTGGGTCCGAAGGCGAAAACGAGCCGGGACAAAGGCTGGGCGGTCTGCAACTGAAAGGCGAGGAAGAGACGAGAGGATTGAGAAGTGATTAGGGTTGTGTTGGCGACAAATTGCAAGTTTCCTCTATCAGGGACAACTTGGGATGGTGCATAACCACCAAGATAATACTGCTTCAAGCCTGCAGTACCAGAACCAGTGGATGGGACCCAACCAACAATGGCGCTTGACCCCACCATGCCCCCATTGGGAGAGAACCCCATGGCTATGTAACTGTTCTTGTCTGGTGCTGAGAGAATGAAGCTCCATATGTATGATGAACTCTGAGAATACTGCATAATTTTTGTATGCGTATATTCGTGGTGGTGTTAGAACATTGATTAATTAATCTACTAAATATACGATATAAATAACTAATTTATAAAAATTAAAAAAATTAGTTAATTTATTTATTTATAAAATATACTTGCTGGTTTCCCTTATTTGCCGTAGGAACTACGTACTTCCTTGATGTAAAAATCATCTTAATATATATAATTAGTAGGGAGAGTGTACGAAAACATTATAAATTTTAGGGATAAATTGGATTCCCTCCGGTTTAAAATACAAGTTTAAGTTTCAAATAAATAAATTATGTAATTCAAAAAGTTAATTAAAATTGGTTAAATGCAATAAATATGTAAAAAATATAACTTATTTTTTCTGAAACACCCCTTATTATGAAAGGTTTGAGTATTAGAGAGAATGAGTGGAAAATGAGATAAGAGATAAGGAATGAAAAAAAGATATAAGAAATATATATAATTAATTAGGAGTAAAAAAAAATTATCAATAAATCCAAATTGAAGCTTACATAAAAAATTCACACCCCTTCAATAATTTGAAGCTTATATTTTGAACAGAAGGGAGTATTATATTTAGAATTAAAAGAAATTCTTAAATTATAATTCTTATATTTAGGATTGGATGAATTAGCAAGTAATAATTTTGATTTTAAAAATGAAATGAATAATGTGGTTTGTGTGTATGGAATTGTTGATTTTAATATCAAGGATTATTATATTGTAGTGAAATAAGTTGAAGAACATATGATGAATTGTGCTTACTCTGAGGATGAAATCTTGAGCATTCCAAACAGGGAAGCAATTGAGATTGGTTGTATCAAATGGGAAAACAGCATTCAAATTCAGCTTATTCCCACAAGAGTCACCTATTTGTGTTGATGAAGAAGATGATGAAGAAGAGCTTCCACCTGCTTGTGATTGTGAATTCCCAGTGCTGCCTGAACAATATTTACAAAGTAATATTCCCAGTGTTTAGGAGAAATGTATTCTCAAAATAATGTCACTCCCTATGAGAACTGACATCCCCGACGGCCCAACACTATAATATTTTACTTAACTCTGTGCTAGTTAGAACTTTTTGTAAGTAATCTCTTTATAAACATCAGGTTCTCAATTAAAACACCAATGTGATGAATATAAACTTAAAGAGAGATTGCACTATAAACTAGATCTTATATTAAAGGCCGAATGTAGTAAGAATTATTATTAAAATTAATGATTATAACTAAAAAATTAAATATAAAATCAATATTGTATATATTTTCACAGATTATATTTAAAACCCAAACTTCTTTGAAAATAGAAGAAAATTTTATATAGTTTTATCAAAATTTATAAGTGACTGATATTATTATTTATTTTTTAAGAGTAATTTTTGTATATATTTTAGAAATAAAAATAAAAAATCTGTGAAGTTTTGAGAAAAATCTCAGTGTAAGTTTGAAAATAAAAAAAAAGTTATAATTTTAAAAAATAAATAAAAGAAATAGTGTGCAAATGTTTTTCTCTTTCAATTTTTCTTCTTCATGATAAAACACCTCACCGACTCCTCTAAATTTGTGTAGGTGAATGAACAAAATATGAATGTCACAATTCAATCCCAACCACAACCATAATGATCTCCAATGATGTTTACTTTGACCTTTAACCGCTTATTACTCTTATTTTATCTTCACATTAATAATAACAAAATACAATTATGCCTATATTAATTAAGAAACAAAATATACGAAATTTCCCACTAATTCCTTCGTTGCTCATCACCAATCCTTTTCAATTTATTCCTTCTTCTGTTAGCGAAATGCTAAATCTCATTGTTATAACTATTTAAGTTCATACGTTGCATGAAATATGATGAAAATATTGATGTTAATTCTTGAAAATAATTTAGAATAATACAATTTTCGATCTATTAAATTTAAACAAAAATTAATCTTGGTCGTTCAAAGGGATATAGTGGTTTAAATATTTATTAAATTATAAAGATATATGCTTTAGACGGGAAGAGAACGATAAAAATCAAAATAAATATAAGCTTAAGAGACTAAATATTATATTAAATTAAATAATTTTTACTTTTTAAATAATAAAGATTAAATTACATAAATTTTTCTCAAATTTTGAATAAATTATGTAGAAATAACATTCTTAACATTTAAAACTTAATAACAAAATTACATTAATATTTTTTTGATAATATTTTTTAGATCTTATTATCAAAGTATCTAAATTCATGTTCTATATGAATAAATCTCAACTTCAATTATAAACCCCTTAAATTATAACTTCCTCAAATTTTGAGTTATTTACGTATAAAGTCCTCTAAACTTTAAAATACATGTAAATAAATAAATGAACAAAGAATATTAGTATAGGAGTTATATGTATAAATTTAAAAAGTTTAGGAGGATTCATTATAAAATTTTAATTTAAAAAAAATCTATAAATAAGATATAGTTAGCGGTAGTTGTGCCTAATTTCACCGATTAGTAACTATGAATAGATAAAAGTAACCTTGGATTCTAATTCATTATTTTATATTAATTGCTGATTGATTATATAAATTAATAGATAAATGCGTCATTTTCGGTAAGATATACCAACCTGAAGCGTAGTCAATTCTGACCGAGACCTTATCAAGGTGCTTCACAAGTTGATAACTTGGAGCTGAAGGAAACAAGCCGGTGGGTCCGGTGGAGAATAACAGCCACGGAGACGGCGGTGAAGTGGTGGTGGTTGCCAACTGAAACACCATGTACACACGCCCTGACTCCATTGTTATGAAGCTTGAATTCCCTATCACTTGCAGGTTCCCTTTGTCCGGCACCACCTGGTCTGGAGTCAAACCTCCCAGATAATACTGCTTTATCCCGCCACTGCTTCCCGCCGCCGCCACCCACCCCACCATCGCGCTCGAACCGGCCATTGAACCTTCCGCCGAGAACCCCATTGCTATGTACGAGTTAGTGTCCGGTGTTGACAGAATGAAACTCCAGAAGTTTGAAGACGTCTGAACATACTGTATAGAAATGATAATATATATATAATATTATTAATCTTTTTCAATATTAAGTGAACATCTCTTTCTTCTTCACATGAGAGACAACTCAAATCCATATATCAGTAACTCATCTTAATTACAGTGCAGTTCAGAACCAAATATCTGTTAGAAGAAGAAGAAGAAGAGCTTACTCTGAGAATGAAATCTTGAGAATCCCAGACAGAGAGACAATGGATGTTGGAAGTATCAAAAGGGATAGGGAATTGGAGGTTGAGATTGCAAGTGCATGAGTCTTCTGTTTGTTGTGAACTTACATAATAACAATGGAGTGTGAAGAAGAAGAAGAAGAAGAAGATGGATATTTGCAGACATGACTTCAATTCATTATTTCTCATCTCCATTATGTGATTTTTGTGTTTGGGAATTTGATAACAGGTTTGTTTTAGATTTATTTTGGATGTGGTTGAGAAGCCAAAACTGTTCCTGTTGGTGATGATATGAGTAGAAGAAAATAGGGAATATGATTGTCATTTTGTAACTAACCATGGTGTGGTGGCTTTTTCCAATTATGACTTATTTAGACCAACAAAAATATTATTAGCTTAATTATAAGAGTTAGACAAGGAGTTTAGTTTAGTCATAATTATAAGACCCCAATCTACTTTATCTCTAAATTTTATAAATTTTTTTCTAAACTCTTCCTATTAATTGCACATAGGGTAATTATAATGCACATAATTAAGAAGAGTATTATAGGTAAATCAATATATATTTGTTACAAATAACTAACTTAACTAATTTCTTTAATTTATTCAAATTAGTTATTTAGCTCTTATATTAAAGACAAGAGAGATAGTATAATACTATGTAGTTCTGTAGAATATTTGAATTTCACAAATCTGCCAACACTTGTTATTTCCTTTTTTTTAATGAATAATGCTTTTGTTATTAAATATTGTAAGTTATCATGAATATCACTTTATTTAAGATTAGAAAACAGAGGATGTGCCTGTAATGAAGAGGGTTTTTGATAGAATTATAGTAAGCATAATTATAGTCTTAACAAAATCTATCCATTCAATTTCAATTAGTTGACCTTTATTAAGGTTGAACCTCATACTGAAATTGAATGATTGATAATAATGGGCCAGGCTTTACACCTTATCCCTTGATTTTGTGTTTGGTGATAATTTTTAAATATATATATCATTTTAATAAAAATAATTTAATTTAAAATACTATCGAGTACTAAATATAGATATTTTTTTTAGAGAAAATTTGGACCCCTAGTTGCCATGTTATCAGGGACCAGTCTTTTCTGTTAGACCCAACTCTTATTAGCTGTTTGGTGACTTAATTTCATCACATATTTTCTTAAATTTTAATGTTTTATCCATGATTAACATTGTAATTTTTTTAATATTTAATATCAACGAGCCAGATTCAAGCATTGTCATAAAGAAAATTAATAATTTTGACTAACAATAAAAGTATCAAACTTCTACTTGACAACTTAATTTTAAAATTAAGTAAACTTAATTTAAGAAACTAATTAATAATTAAACTGATTCAACCGGAAACTGTTCAATTATTACCAAATAGAGTAAAATATATAACAAAAATCTAGTGCCAATAAACAAAATATAAAATAATCATGAACCCTAATGAATTACACAATCTGTTACACTGTAATAAGTCGTCATCGTCTATACCCGTGAAACCTAAAATTAGGATACATAAAATTACATGACATTGCAACAATTACAAATGCAGCAAATGAAATTCATGCCACAAGAAGGTAAAATTATGTCTAAAGGCTTGAACTTGACAAAAATTACATTAAAATTTATATTGAAAAATTATAATTACCCCAAAAGATCAAAAATTAGATATGAAGTCTTAAGAAAGTTAATATCAATATTCAAGAAAATTACAAATTCAAGTAATCAATAATAATTTCTCTATAATTTTTAACAATAACTTTCCTAATTTTTCATAGTTTAATTTCCTAAAACAGGATGGTAACTTTTAATCATTGAGGGCAAATAACAATTACAATTTCAAGATTTTGAACATAATTTTTGTCTAGGTCTTTAAATGCTGGGAAACTCTCCCAAAAGTTAGCTATTGAGGTAGTAAAATCAAACCAACCTATTTAAATACCCCATTGAGCATTTTATCTTACTCAATGTAAGATTTAATATCATATACTATAAAGTCTCTCAGATTGACATGGAGCACAACAAAGTACTCAAGGCCATACCTACCCTTCAATTCACAAGTGTAGACTAGCTTGACCACACTTTATTCTTTTCCCTCGAAATTATAACATATAGTACAGCATCTCACCAACTGGTGAATGTTTAACGTTACAGACAGAAGTGTACCACCATAGTCTTATAGAAGAGCTTCATCATCAGGAAACCAACCATGAGGTCCACCCCTCTCTACAGACAGAGATGATAATGACATAAATTTGAAGTGAAGAAATATTACAATACAATCCAAGTAGACAATGATGGGATATATTCACAAACTAGTTCAATAAAAAGGAATCTAATCTATCTATCTATTATCTCATCAAAACCGTATCCAAAACCTGCGAAGTTCCATGACATTGATCAGGTGGAAAATTAATCATCAGTAGTTAAATGAATACAACCATAAACAGCAGCAGAGTACCACCATAATTAAACCATCTGTATTTGCAGGGACAAAAAATAAGTGTCACCTGAACCTATCAAATAAGTAAGTTATGGGTATTGGAAGAATACATATGAGGGTAAAAACAGATTGCATTGTTACAGAAATATAAACATAATTCCTCTTTGACTCTGAAACTGCAGCAGATAGTGCTGACGACAAACAAAAAACAAACTAATATCTAGAAAGACAAGATCCAGCAAGAAATTTCTTGTGAAACTGAAACTTTTAAACATAAAAGATTTTTTCAAACTTCTATCCACTGGAGGGGTCCATCAGTTACACCAAGAAGAAAAATCAACATGAAAGCAACTAATGCTATATTAACAAGCAAAGGTACATGAAAAAGAGTCTCTCCTGCAATCTCATTTCAATAAAAATAAATCATATGAAATCACAAGAAAAAATCTGGTTTGGACAATATCAAAATGCAAAGCATGATTTATTTTAAATACAGAAACACTCAAATTCAAGAGAGTCGATTTGGTCCAAAAAATGGATTTGAGTCTGTCATAGTTAAAACAAAAACCATTTTATATGAACTGAACTAATGCAATTGCTAAATCAGATCTAAGTTTGATCAATAAGAACTTGACTGACAGAAACACAGATTTGTAATTACGTATAAGACAATCCTGGCAATACAAGCATACCATCCAAAATATTACAATCTAAACATAGATTACTTTTTAAGCTTATAGACAAGAAGATATAAAGCATGTTTTTACATCATGCAAACAGACAAATAAAAGAAGCATTGCCATAATTGGTAATTTGGCCAAACCAGGAAGAATAGACATAAATGAATTATTTATGATTCTTAATTTATGGTTTGTTTCAATTAGGAAATGATTATTTTCAATTGCAAGTTTTCTGAATTAAGATTATTCAACAAAAACTATTTATCAAATCTATATTTAAAAAGGTTTATTCTTACTTAAAGACAATGATAAACATATTAAGAAGCTATTTTGGTCATTTTTATTATTTATGAGTTTTGTTTATTTTGAATCCCTCTCACTGGCTTATGTAATATGAGAGCCTTGCTAAGAGTCATCTCTAACCTGTACGCCCTTTGTGGCTTCAGGTCAACAGTCAACCAAGTTCCCATAAACTGGTCATTTTCAGGTTAAAAAAATTTAATATACGTTAACTTGGACAGGCTAGAGGCCAATTCTTATTTGATATCAAATCAATCCAGCTATAAATACAGCTAAGTTCTTTGTAAGTACTGATATAAGATAGATGAAGTAATAGACTTACCAGATGATAGATGCCTTGGCAGGCTGACGTATTTGGGACATGATGATTTTGAAGTAACCATGTCAATTTTATTGTCAGATGCAAGTACACAATCTCGTGGCTGTGACAAAATAAACAAAACTCATAAATAATAAAAATGACCAAAATAGAGTCTTACCAGGATGATGAACAATAACAGAATTAAGCATAATGAATTACATCAGTCCCAAGCAACCTTATGCAAATTTCAACAGTAATTTTAAAGCCTTTAGAAGCACATAACTGAAGAATGAGGCTACAAAGTTTAATTTTATTTTTAAAAAAAAGAAAAGAAAATGAAAAGCCTTGCCTGCTTGTAAGAAAACAATTTTAAACAGCTAAAAGTTAATGATATAAGCCTCACTTTTTATGAGAACTTCAGACTTGCACACTGCTGTCAATCATGGATCTTAAACATATGTTCATTTTCAGCAAGACAAGTTCAATAACAACACTACTAGCCAAATACACTAGATGCCACAGATTGAACATACAGGCTCTACGTTACCATGTCAACTAATTTCGAATAGTTTAACTCTCAATATTAAATAAGACAAATCTTTGCTGAAAACATTCATTCTTTATATGCCAAAAATTATTACAGAACAGAGCAACCTTGAAGTCTTTATAGAAGCATAGACGAATTTCCTCCACTGCATCACGTGAGCAAATTACTTGAGGAGATGTATGGAAGGCATTCTCAATGGCAGAGACAATGGCCCCAAGGGGATATTTTTCTCTATTAGAAGGAACATATCCGGCTTCATTTAGAACTCTCTGAGGAAAAAAAGTGGAAGGACAATGATCAGACTAACTCTGATGAATATGCACGCAAACTGCAAGCCTTCACATTTTTACAACCAAAGGTTTGAAAATACAATTAAGAGTGAATCCAAAAACAAACAAGATACAAAATAAAGCATGGACTAGGTTGGTTCAAAATACAAGAACAATCAACATTTTAACTAAATGGTAGAGAACTTGCAGTCTGATTATCAATGCCCTATAATATGCAGCAACCCATGCTTATCAATACCTCAAATATATCTCTACATCTGGATAATAATCTAGAACATGTACAGCATTAGCCAGGAAATTATCTAATTTAATTCCTCTCCAAATCATTTCTGGGAATGAACACCCTAGTTTGCATTATCATCACTTCACTTTCCTAATGAAACGTCTCTGAATGACCTTATTTAACATTATCAAGTAAAAATCTCAAACAGTTTGTTATAACATATATTTCAAGCAACTAGGTGGGCGTGTACAAGTGAGTGACTACTAACTAATCATTCTGTAATAAGAATAAGAAATGAGTAGACTGAGAAGATAGGCTGAATCTAAATACTGGGAACGTATTAGAAAATTCAAAATATAGTGAGTTATCTTTTTCTATACTTCCCTTGTAAAGGCAATTGTGCCATACTCGTCGTTCATATTCTATGTTTGATGTTTTCAATTCAATAAGAAATCTACATCTATACTCTATTGATAGGTGAGATAGAAGGAATATTTCAGTAATCCTTTTGAGCACTGGTCTAGTGCCCGTCAAAATCATATTCATGTTTACATTTAACTTCATTAAGTACCATGCTGTCATTCTACACAGAACATCTCCATATCAAAATAGATATGATTCTCAAAGTAATCCATCTTCGAGACCTAAATTCAATAACGACTACATGATCCAGGGTCCACCAAAAGCAAGCATGGATCAATAGATTTTTGATTGCTGGATACACCTTCATAAATAACACACCAGCTGAGATAAAACCAACCGTCTTACTCTTCCTGAATTATCTATAATAGATTGAATAACAGTGGGTCGCAACTAAAGGTTTCCAATTCCATAAAACCAAACTCTCAAATCATCCAAACATCTATGAACTTTCCTTCATATGCAGCCACTCATGCCTAACAGCAACTGGTAGCAAAAATAAATGTAACTTCTACATACCAAGCAAAATAAAGAAATAGACCCTTCCAAAGGCACCACCTTGCCAAAATAAGGTAAGCTTATTGCCTACTGAAACAAGAAAGAAACTCAGATAAATAAACTCTGTTTCTATGAACTTACAGTCACATTGTATTTGAAATAGAGATTCAGTGTTGTCAAGAAATAATTGTATTCATCTCGAAACACAGGAAATGAGCATGTGCCATGCTTCTCTGCAGGTAAAATGAAAAATAAATAAATCAAAATACTACAGGGTTAATAAAACCATCCAACATGTACATCACAGTAGGTTCTGTGACTTATCCAAATCAATTATTGCAGTTCAAGCGTAACATATACTGAAATCATAACTAGTTAAATCATGTAAGAGCAAAAATTATAAAGATTATTACCCCACTGTCAATGTGTGCACACGTGGTAGCCCCAGAAACAAAGAGATGAAAAACCATTAGTTTCATATTAATCTAGAGGATAAATTAAAACCAAGAAATTTCCAATGACCACCTCATGAGCCCAAAATGTTCCTCTTGTACCATGACACGTTGATGGTGAACCACAACTTAATGATGGCCAATATTGCTCTAAAGCATTAGTCAATGTTGATATCTACAACGAAGATGGAGCAGTAACACTTAGAAGAGGTGAAAATGAAAAAGTTGATACTTAAAAGTACATAGAACGGTTCAAGTTCCAAATGTATAATAGTTATGGTAACTCATGCACAATTTGAAATAAGATTACCAAAACAAATCTCAGTTCTCCTCAGTAAATAACTATCCTGTAAAAGCAACAAATAGAGGCTGCCAGTAGAATTCCAGGTTCATTGAATTTCATTGTGTCCTAAATTTCTTTATAAAATTGATTAACTGATTCAGTCAAAAGTGAGGAACAAATAAATATGAGCAAATAGTTTACAAAGTAAGGTTATGGAATAATTGCCTGACACAGACAGCTGTAAGATGTAAAGGCATAAGTTTCAAGATCCCAAGATGACACTAATATAGTTATATATAACCAGCAGGATTGAAATATTTTATAGCTTTACAGCATGACATTGTCTATATTATTAAGTTGAAATATGCAGTTAATAAGCTTTACTAGGTTAATTATGATGTTGCAGTCCTAAGAGTATTTCAGTGATTTACCGTTGGGTCCAGAGGTCAAGTATTTAATGATGTCAAAAAGTAACCTTAATTTCGCAGAATTTTCCAAAGCTCATCTGTTTCGCTTTGTTGGGCTGATATTCACGTTTAATACTAGCACGTTATTTAAGTCAGGTCTTACGAAGTGGTGTGGGAGATATGGCAATAATTACTGATATGCAGAATTAATTGAGAGGGATTATAGGGATCAGACTGATATACAGAATTGATTATAGGAATCAGACCGTTACATGAATCCCATGATTCACTCTTTTGTATCCCGGATTATACTCCCTTAACATATGTCCATATGTGTATATATATATGTACCTACGGATTGTAAATACATAATAGAATTATTACCTTCATTCCTTCTTGTTCTGAGTACGTAAATTCTGAATATACTCCAATATGGTATCAGAGCAGAGTTCAGGGTCCCATATTTTTGCCTCCGCCGAAGGTGATTCCATCGTGACTGATAGTGGTCGGCATTTTCCAGCGAAGGTCACCGGCGTTGAAGGCTCCACCGTGATCCTTGTCCCCGAGCGTCTCACGGGAGACAATTACTTGGAATGGGCTCAATCCATGTACCTCGCTCTTGATGGCCGTGATCGATTAGAGCTGATCCAGAATGATTCTCCGCCCACCAATGATGCTGATACACGCCGACGGTGGAAGACGGAAAATTCACTGGTGGCATCTTGGCTTCTCAACGCAATGGTTCCTGCTGTCCGCAGGAGTTTCATGTTCATCGTCTCAGCCAGAGACATTTGGCTCGCCGTGAAAGAAGCCTACGGCAAGCGACCGACAGCCTCTCTAATCTTCGACCTCAGAGCACGACTATGGACCGTGAGACAAGAAAACCGCCCCTTGAACACATACTACCTGGAGAAGAAGACGCTATGGCAGGAACTAGACCAACTGAAGCACCATATCTGGCGGAACGCTGAGGACGCAGCCACCCACCGACGCGATCTGGAGGAAGAAAGGCTCTTTGAGTTCCTCGTCGGCCTGAACCCAGTATATGAAGACCTCAGAGGCCGACTCCTCGGGCGCACACCCCTTCCAACCGTATCCGAGGCATTTGCTCTTCTCCGTGACGAGGAAGCACGCCGACGAGTTATGATGCCAGACACCATCAACCCCCGACCAATGACCACCTCAGAGACGACTTCTGCACTTGCCGCCCGCGTCAACGACTCCAGGAAGGACCGCCCGACATGCGACCACTGCAAGAAACAGGGCCACACGCGGGATAAGTGCTGGGAGCTTCACGGGAAGCCCCCAGATTGGAAACCTAGGCAGCGGCGTCCCAGAGGCCATGTCGCGGAGCTTCAAGATGGCCCAAGTGATTCAGGCCCAGCTCCAGATCCGCTCCAGATCCATTCACGCAGCAGCTACAGTCCTGGCCCAATAGCGTCTCCTCAAATGGGCTTCACCAATACTGGCCCAACACATGGAAGTACATCAGCCCAAGATCCACTCACTGTTATTTTGGAACGCCTCACTGCACTTGAGACTCAATCCCGTAAGCAACCAGTTGCTAGTGTTGTGCAAAGAGGTAATTCCTTCAAAGCCCTTGCCACTCTTAAAGGTAAGACCACGGACGCCTGTTGGATAGTAGACTCAGGCGCTTCTGATCATATGACAAATGAGGCCTCTATTTTCTCTACATACACTCCTGCACAATCATCTCTTACTGTCAAAATTGCTGACGCTTCTGATTCTTTAGTTGCTGGGAGTGGTACTATTAATGTTTCCCCAACATTGACATTACATAATGTTCTGCATGTTCCAAATCTAAAATGCAATTTACTATCAGTCAGTCAATTGACTAGAGATGAACGTTGTCAGGCTAATTTTTTTGCCACTCACTGTGTTTTTCAGGATCTTCTCACGGGGACGACGATTGGTGTTGCTAAGAAGCTCGATGGCCTCTATTACCTGGATGACTGTCATAAGTACACATGCAATAAAGTGTCTCTCCCTAATACTAGTGAATTAGAGTTGTGGCATAAGCGTCTAGGCCATCCTAATTTTCATTACATGTGCAAAATGTTTCCTTCCATTTGTTCCAATAAAACTTCTGTTTTTTCATGTGAATCCTGTGAACTTGCCAAACATCACCGTACACACTTCCCAAGTATCCCATATCATCCATCCAAGCCATTCTCCATTATTCATAGTGACGTATGGGGTCCATCTCGAATCTCCAATCGCACCCACTCAAAGTGGTTCATGACTCTCATTGATGACCATACCCGAGTAACCTGGGTTTTTCTTTTAAAGGATAAGACTGAAGTCTATCAAACCTTTGTGAATTTCTACAACATGGTCCTTACCCAATTTGATACAAAAATTCAGACTTTCCATACTGATAATGGCACTGAATACTTTAACCACCCTCTCTCTGAATTCCTTCACCAACATGGGATTACCCACAAAAGTTCTTGCCCTTATAGCCCTCAACAGAATGGTGTGGCTGAACGGAAAAATAGACATATATTAGAAACAGCAAGGGCTCTTCTATTTAGCAGCCATGTCCCAACTTTCTACTGGTCCGATGCTATCCTCATGGCTACCTTCTTGATTAACCGTATGCCATGTAAGCCTTTATCTTTTCAAACACCTCTCCAAGTTCTCCAAAACCATTTTCACCTACCTTATTTAGAAAACACCCTTCCCCTCAGGGTATTCGGGTGTACTGCCTTTGTTCATCTCCATCACACTTCCAAACTTGATCCTAAGGCTAAGAAGTGTATTTTCTTAGGACCCGCTGGCACCCAAAAAGGGTATAAATGTTTTGACCCAGTAGCCAAACGTCTCTATATCACATGTGATGTCACCTTCCACGAAACCATTCCCTTTTATACCCCATCTTCGGTCCAGGGGGAGACTTGGAGTGAACCTCAGAAATCAGAAACTGAACCAGAATTCCAACCACTATATATCCACCAAGCACCTGATAGGATCTACACTCTAGACACACCAGTACAAGATGTACAAGAAAAGACTATAGATGGTAAGGGCCACGCTAGTTCAGGGGGAGACACTAACAGATGGGGACAAGTCTATAATCGAAGAAACACGACAGATGATGTCACTCGAGTGGATGATGCACACCATGAGTCGGATCCAAAGGCAGGTCTTGAACAATCACAAGAACATAATGATCTTGACCTTCCAATAGCAGTAAGACGACAACGAAGGTCATGTACCAGACATCCCATAGAAAGGTTTGTTTCCTATAAGGCTCTATCTTCTACACATCATGCTTTTACCTCTCAACTTGATCAAATTAGAATACCAAAGAACATACATGAGGCACTTGCATGCCCTGAGTGGAGGAAAGCTGTGATGGCAGAAATGACGGCACTAAAGGAAAATGAAACTTGGGAGGTAGTTGAATTACCAAAAGGAAAGAAAGCAGTTGGATGCAAATGGGTATTCACCCCAAAGTATCTTGCAGATGGGAGTCTTGACAAATACAAAGCCAGACTGGTGGCTAAAGGTTTCTCTCAAATCTATGGCATGGATTACACTGAGACATTTGCACCAGTAGCAAAATTAAACACCATTAGAATTCTGTTATCTCTTGCTGCAAACATGGATTGGCCATTACATCAAATGGATGTCAAAAATGCATTTTTAAATGGGGAATTGAAGGAAGAAGTTTACATGAAGATGCCTCCAGGATTTCCTGAAAAAAGGGAGAGTCACGTGTGCAAACTGAAAAAATCACTATATGAGTTGAAGCAGTCTCCACGAGCATGGTTTGAAAGATTCACCAGAGTAATGAAAGAACAAGGCTATACACAGGGGCAGAGTGATCACACTCTATTCTTCAAACATATGAACAAGAACCTTGTAGTACTAGCAGTATATGTGGATGATATCATTCTCACGGGTGACAGTCCAACAGAGATTGATAGAATCAAAATAGCCCTTAACCAGAAATTTCAAGTGAAAGATTTGGGAAAAATGAGATATTTTTTAGGCATGGAAGTAGCTCGATCTGCAAAGGGAATTAGTATCTCACAAAGAAAGTACATACTCGATCTTCTTGAAGAAACAGGTATGATAGGGTGCAGGCCTAGCGATACTCCTATTCGGGTTGATAAGATCAGAGATGATGAGGACCTAGGAAAGGAAGTAGATATGGGACGATATCAACGAATGGTAGGGAAGCTGATTTACCTATCACACACCAGGCCAGATATTGCTTATGCAGTTAGCGTTGTGAGCCAACACTCCCATAACCCTAAACAGAAGCACCTAAATGAAGTCTACAGAATTCTCAGATATCTAAAGGCCTCACCTGGTGTAGGTTTACTATTCAAAAAATCGGACAAGAGAAATGTGGAAGTTCTCACAGATGCCGATTGGGCAGGGGATCAAGAAGACAGAAGGTCAACCTCGGGATATGCCACATATGTGTGGGGAAATTTAGTCACATGGCGCAGTAAAAAGCAAAGTGTAGTTGCTAGAAGCAGTGCTGAAGCAGAATTCCGAGCCATAGCCCTTGGAATATGTGAGAGTCTCTGGATAAAACGAGTTCTTGAAGAGCTGAGAGTGCTAATAAAGCTACCAATCACTCTCTACTCAGACAACATGGCAGCAATAAATATGTCACACAATCCGATACAGCATGACAGAACAAAGCATGTTGAAATAGACAGGCACTTCATACGAGAAAAGATTGATACTGGCACAATAGAACTCAAACACATTCCCTCCAGAGAACAGACAGCAGATATACTCACAAAAGGCTTAACTAGGGATAAGTTTGAATACCTACTTAGCAAGTTGGACATGATAAATATCTATGCTCCAACTTGAGGGGGAGTGTGGGAGATATGGCAATAATTACTGATATGCAGAATTAATTGAGAGGGATTATAGGGATCAGACTGATATACAGAATTGATTATAGGAATCAGACCGTTACATGAATCCCATGATTCACTCTTTTGTATCCCGGATTATACTCCCTTAACATATGTCCATATGTGTATATATATATGTACCTACGGATTGTAAATACATAATAGAATTATTACCTTCATTCCTTCTTGTTCTGAGTACGTAAATTCTGAATATACTCCAATAAGTGGACTACTAGATCCCCAAGTTTTGGCTGGTCCTATTTAATTTAAGTAATGTGATCAGCTTTTAAAGAGAAAATAAATAACTGGCCTTAGAAAAACTTCAGATGTTCAGCTTTCAAAGAGAAAAATGAATAGCTGGCTTTCAAGAAACCCCTGCTGATAAGGTGTATCATGCTAAGGGTGCATTGTAATGCATGTTTCATTACTCATATTGATATCTTCCCCAATTTCTTTCATTAACCCCTGGACCTAACCCTATTAGTTGACATCATTAAACATTCATCCACATCAAAACCCTTATCGTTTCTTTAATGCGTTTGCCCAAGAATATATAACCTCATCAATCCCAACATCTGTGGGTAGCCAAATAACGTTCATGCACCTTGAACACCACTCAAAAATATAATGAAGTGTTGAAGCACAGAAATACTTCCACAGTACCTCTTTTGGATCAAAATAAGATCGGGAGCAACATGATGGCCAAGTTCCATCATTATAATCAGGCCAGAGTCCATCTGTGATGCAAGTAGGTAAGGTAAGTTGGTTAATATATTTCTTCAGGAATCATATACAAAGAAGGAACACATAAAATAATAACAGCAATAAATTTGCAGCCTGCTACTCACGAATGGTAAATTCTGTTGGAGCATTAGAGCTGAAAAGGAAAAAAGAGAAAATGCAACTCTGTCAGTGTTGCTTCGTAGATTTCCTATTAAGTTACACAATAATATTCACATAATAAAATCAGCCACAAGGAAGCAAGAAAAAAAAAAATGGAATAGCTGTAGAGAGTGATCACACGATCTGCAAACTGGCTAAATTAGTCTATATATATACATTCATGGGCCAAATAGACTTATCCAACAAGATGTATGACAAACTTCGTTAAACCAAAAATGAAAGCCTCCCAAAAAGAAATCTGCTAATAAAGAATTCCCAATGTTGAATTTACGCTAAAACAATATACATGATTTCTGTATCCAACAAGCCTCAATATTAAAATCTCTCGCAATAGCCCAGCACAGTTCCATTCTTGTTTAACCAGTATAACAAGATACAACTATATACAGAATTTTTCAAGGGGATAAGAGAAAAAATTGAAAAGGGTTTTAATTTTAGTTTACCCTCTGCAGCAAGCATTGGAGGAGCAACAATGGCGAGTACGGCGGCAGTAGGTGCCAGGCCATTGCAGAGCTAAAGCGAAGTAATCAAACTCTCTTTGATTCACTTCTTCAATGCTTCCATTCACCTCTTCAATCGCACATATTGAAGCCACGATAATTGCGAGCAATAGCCATGGAAGAGTAATAATGCTGCAGATTTTAGCAGAGGAAGAAGCCATTGGTAGGAGCTTCAAAATCTGAAGGTAGTTGCAATAAATAAGACAGTTAGGCACGATGCGTATTCGTCTACGGAAGATGAAAACGAGACGGACTTTTGGATATTTGTTACAGAAATATTTACATACTTAAATAAATGAGTACCACCCCATTTAAAACTGGTAGATTAAAATACAATAATTTATTTTATTTTAATTTTAGTTATTTAATAATTCATACGAATTAATTTATATTTTTTGTTTATTTTTTTAAAATAAATATCTTAATTTAAATTAGATAAATTTTTATTTTTTTAATTAAAAGATTTATTTTTTAAAAATAAAATATAATATATATTTTTTAAATAAATTATTTTATTTTAATTAGATAAAATTTAAACGAAATAATATTCTACGAATATTTAAATATTTTTAATTGATCACAGGCATTAGATATTAATACCAAATTAATAATTGGTCAAAGCATATTCCCTTTAGATGGAATCACGGAACTCATATTCTTTAAACTAAATAAATATTAGATCAATATAAATATGTATTCCTCTAGTTGCTATTATAAGGCATTCTTGACCACTTTACTTTATTGAGATTAAAAATACGTGGTTAAATTATTAATTTTATCACACAAAAAACAAAATATATTTTCCTATTTTTAAATAAAAAATTTTAAATTTGTATATATCATTCTTTCTTTTAAATAGGAGTGATATTAGAAAAAAATTTAATTAATACTTAATGATGTGACTTTAAAAAAAAAAAAGAATTAATACAATATTTAGTATTCTAATTTTAACCCCTAAAATTTTAGATTATAAATTTTAGTTCTCAAGAGTAAAATAATTTAAATTTTTATTAAATTATAAGGGCTACTGTTTTAGACGAAAAAAAAATTCAAGGACCAAAATCTATAATTTAAAATTTAAGAGATTAAAACTAAAATAAAAATAAATTTAAATAACTAACTTCTAATAAAAATCATCCATAGTTTCTAAAAAGTACCTTGTAATAAGCATCAAATAGGGTATAATAAAAGGAAATGATGCATAAAATCAAAAAATGGATTTGCTTACTTATTTAGTAATTTCTAAACACCTAGTTAATTAGATAAAAAAATTATTTTGGACGGCATTAATTATATAAATTTATTTCTTAATAATAATATTGCTTACTTTAGGATCAATGCCCCTACCAAGAAAAAGAGACATTAATTACTGCGTCATAAATTGATATAAATTTCTACATCTTCTTTCACATTATGCATCCGTATCAATTAATGAACACTAACACGATTAATATATTAATTTATGTGTATAATTAAGAATAAAATGTTTTATTCATTTCTTATTTTTATTGCATGATGCGTAGACTTTAGAATAAACCATTACAATTCATGACATATTAATATATAGTGCAATTTTATTATAATTTTTATATTTTATAGTTATATTAATATTTATTATTATTTATTTATCTTTTTAACTGTTTCAGAGAATTTTATCTACTGCATTAAATTTCTTTTCATCCAAACACCCTTATTTAATGCTTAAATTTAAATCTATTAAGAAATTATTAGCTAAGATAACTCATTAAAGGCTAACGATAATGGTGAAAGAAAAACACTCACTTTAATTTAATAATTAATTTAATTAATTTTTTAATTTTTATAATTTTGTTAGAAATAATAAGGAAGAACATCTAAAAATCTGTAAAACACAAAAAAATTAAGTATAAATAATTTTTTTCTAAAAAGAGTTATAACTTTAGTCCTTTAATTTCATATTTTACTTTTATTCTTTTATTTTATAAAATTCTTTTTTAAGTTTTTAATTTCAACACCGTTAGTTCTATTAACAAATAATATTGATATTAAAATTTTAAATGTTAAAAAAATATTTTTGAACGACATATTAAGTGTAACTTTAAAAAATAACAAAGACTAATTGACACAACAAATCATTATTTGAAACTATTAAGATTAGAGGACTAAAAAAGACACATAATAGAATTGAAGGACCAAACTTAAACGATATAAAAAGTTACAGGACCAAATGTCTAATTTAACCTGAATTTTTCAACTACATGAACTGAATCAAGAACTGCGCAGAAACCCTATTGTGCACCCCAAACAATAATTTATATCCAAATGCCTTGCAACTACAAAAGCCTACAACGTAACTGATGTACAATTCCTTTAGCTAACAAAAAAGAATGCTAATATATATAATTACATGATTATATATATAATTGGTAATTAACTAGGTTAATTAATTAATTGGAAGGAAGAGAGGAGAAGCCACGAGAATGAGGAGAAGTGAGGAAGAAAGAAGAGAAGGCACCACTGTGTTTAACCAAATAAGCAATGAATGATAACCAAGCTGCTGCACAAATGAACACCACAAAACCAAACACAAGTCCCTTCACTTCTGAGAGGAAGAAGTCCAGCAACATGTATCCATATACCAGAATTACCAGCACTGCCACTGTCCATGCCACTTTCTGCATCATCATATTATTCACAAATTCATGAATTTGTGCAAAAGTATCAAAGATTTAATAATTACTTTCTCCATATATATGACAACATGCAATGCAATGGAACACAAGTTCAAAAGGAAAACCAATCCCAAAAAACTAGTTTATTAGATACGAGAGCTTTTAAACTTATAAACTACACTTTATTTAGTGAGACTCTCTGATAGATGTGAGACTCATAACACTCTAACTACTTGGCATGGAACCTTTCCATTGCGGGCTCTCTCTATTGCTTCTCCATTTAAGGTGGAATATCAGCCAATGATTTTAATGTCTAATCTTAGCCGTTGCTTAAAACACCAGGCTCATATTTGAGACTCAGCCATTTATAATGAAACAACGTGGCTTTATTTAAATGGAGAAGCAATGGAGTTGGAAGGTTAGAAATAAACATATGAGATTGGTGGGTCCCATATGTCAAGTGGGACTCACCCACCTTATATGTGTATATATTTTCCTTTGCAGCATGCATAATATTGCTGCACCAAAGAATCAAGAGCCTGAGAGAAATTGAAAGAATTAAAAATAATTTTTTTGTTAATTTTGAGCAAGATTAAGAAAGCAATAATTGTAAGATTAAGTGAATAAAATGACCAAATATAGTTAGACGAATATAGATTTCAAATCCATAATAGCCATTCTAATTTCTCGATCTGCTACAACTAGAATCTATTTTAATTCAAATTTTGAGAAATATTAAAAATTAATACAATATTTAGTTCTTATAATTTATTTTCGTCTAAAACGTTAGTCTTTATATTTTACTAAAAATTTGAATCAATATCCTCCTTAAGAAACTAAAACTTATATAGTTTGAAATTTTAAGGATCAAAATCAAAATTAAGGCAAACTATAAAGAAAAATATTGTATTAACCCAAATAATAAGAAAGCAATAATTGTAAGTTATCATCAGTTTTGTGTGTATATATATCTCACCTCCACAAGGGGTCCAATTCTGAAAGTGCCCATGACTTCCTCTTTAGAAACCAAAGTAAGAAGAGGAATAAGAGCAAAAGGAATCTGAATAGACTGAACCACATTGAGCCACTCATTCAAAATATCTAAAGATCCTTCAGAAGTATTAAACACAAGAGCCACAACCATCGTAGGAACAATGGCAAGACTTCTAGTGATCAAAGCTCTTAACCATTTCTTCAAACGAAGTTTCAGAAACCCTTCTGTAATAAACTGCCCAGCATAAGTACCAGTAATCGTACTACTTTGTCCTGCAGCCAACAACCCCATTCCCCATATATATAATATAGGGAAGAACCCTCCGCCGTATTTCTCTTGCAGGTACTGGCCGGCGTTTACGAGTCCGATGGCGTCGGCTTGTTCGGTGTTGTAGAAAACCCTAGCGAAGACTGTCATGACGGAGAGGTTGATGAAGAAGGTGATGATAAGTGCGAGTGTGGACTCGATTGTGTAGTAGTTTAGTGCCTCTTGGACTTGGCCTTTGTTTTTTATGTCTATGTTTCTGGATTGAACTAGAGCTGAGTGGAGGAATACGTTGTGTGGGGTTATAACGCAGCCTATAAGTTCCACAGCTTGACGAAGGGTTTTTGAGCTCACTTTTGGCACCAAAATACCTGCAACAACAAGTATATACGAATGTTATACTGCCTCCTAACGATCAATTCTTAATATAAGATATATATACTTAATTAATTTAAGTAGACTAAAAAAATTAGTTAAATTAGTTATTTGTAATAATTATGTATTGGTTTCCTAAAATAATATCTTTAATCATGTGTATTTAAACTACCATTGATAAAAAACCCTGATATGTATAATCATATATGGATACTTTGATGAGAAAATTATAATTTTGAAATACAAAATTGATATGGGTTTTACATCTAAAATCAAAATATGCTTCCTATCTAACTCTATATTTAGGACTTAGCTTGAGGGAGTATTTATTAAATACTTATCCCGTCGTTAATATAGAACATATTTAACTAATTTGATTATATTAAAGATGTTAGTTAAGTTAGTTAATATATTATATTTTTTCTAAAATATATTAATTATCTTCCTTAACTCTCTTACTTAATTATCATTGAGGGAGTATTAATAGGGATAATTTGAGAAAAAAGTTGATAAATACTCCCTTCGATCCTAATTATAAGAGCTAGTTAATTTTTTTGAAGAGATTAAAGAAGTTAAATAAATTAGTTAATTGTGACTAAATCTAACAGCTCTCAAGATGAATTCATATTATATACACTTCAATCAACCCAAATTAGTCAATTAGATCTTATATTAATTACAATTAACTAATTTATTTTGCTTCCTAGATCTATACAAAACAATTAACTAGCTCTTATAATTAGGACCGGAGATAGTATAAGAAATATGTATTATATTTAAAACTAAAATTAACTTTACAATTAACTAAGTCCTATATTAAAAACTGGATGAGCATATATATATGTGGTGTCAATGAGCACAAATTTAAAGAGAGAGCTCAATCTTAAAAGACTAACTTATTATTAAGTGTTTTATTATCGTAAACATCAGTCTCTCAATGAACCATCAATGTTATGATCACAAGACCTATATATATATATTTTGTAGGATTTATGTGATTAGATAGATTTGTATATATACCAATAAGAAGTTGTTTAGGGCTAGGCTTTGTATCAAAGAACATCCAAGCAAAAGAAAGGGCCATAGTTCCAATGAAGATTGCGAATACACCTTCCAGCTTCCTCACTCCATAGTTCTCAAGAAACAGAAACACAAAGCTGTTCACAAAAAGATCATCACATTAAAAGTGAGATTAAAACCATTTTGTCAGTGCCAAGTTCTTACCAAATAAATTGCTCATAAATGTAGGGGTTTAATTACTAATTCCAAATATCTAAAAACTGCATCTTTAGTTTATTTAAAGTACTCATTTTTAATCATTTGTATGAGAAATTATCTTCTTTGTAAAAAAATCCTTTAACGTGTGAAATCAAGAAGAGTTTAAAAAAATTATAAATTTAGAAAACATAATAAATTGAGGTCTTATGTTTAATTTAAGACTAAAATAAATATATTTACTAGCTCTTATATTTAATGAATACTATGTTTTATGGTTATGGGAATTGAACGGGAAAATTATTGAATCCTTTGTTGAAAAATGTATTGACTAAAGGTATCTTAAGTCCTTGAGTAGGTGCAGTTTATCTTTAATTAGTATAACTCTTTTAATTTTTATCTATGTATAATATATATTTACTTAGGTACAAATGTCTTGCATTTTGTATATAGTTAAAAATAGATTGCACACAATTAAAAAAGATTTTTACCAGGTTGCACATGTTAAACAGATTTGAAGTGCCTTTTTTTTCTATGCCAAACTTTCAAGTATTTTTGGAAAATAAATTTTACAATAGAATTTTTCAGCAATTTCCCCTTTTATAATTAAATATTAATATTACCCCCAGTCCAAATTATAAAAACCAATTGACTTTCTTTGGGGAGATATAAAATATCAAATAAATCAGTTAATTATAACTAAATCTAACCCCTCAAGATGAATTCATATTATATACACTTTAATTTACTTAAATTAATCAATTAATTTTTATATTAGTTACAATTAACTGATATATTTAACTTTATAAATCTATCTAAAAAATTTAACTTGTTTTTATATTTAGGAGAGAAAGATTAGATTTGGCACTTGGAATATTGGGACTATGACTGGAAAAGCGTGGGAGGTGGTGGGCCAAATGGTAAAGAGAAAGATTAACATCTTGTGCCTTCAGGAAACTAAATGGGTTGGAGAAAAATCTCGGGAAATCAATGAGTTCAAATTTTGGTACACAGGTAAAACAGGTACGAGAAATTGTGTTGGTATCATTGTGGATAAGAGTGGAAGACGAATGTGGTGGATGTGAAAAGGATTGATGGCAGAATTATATCTTTAAGAATAATTATTGGAAGGGATACAATCAACGTTATTAGTGCTTATGCACCTCAAGTGGGAACAGAAGCACACCTTAAGGAAAAGTTTTGGGAAAATTTGGAGGGGTTGATTCAGAGCATACCACTTACTGAGAAGATTTTTATTGGTGGAGACCTTAATGGTCATGTTGGTAAGGAGACAGGGCAATATGTAGGGGCTTATGGTGGTTTTGGTTTTGGAGAGATTAATAATGAAGGACAATCTATTCTTGAGTTTTCCTTAGCTTACAATCTTAAGATTATCAACACGTGCTTTAAGAAGCGGGAGGAGCACTTGGTCACATACAAGAATGGGATCCACAAGTCACAGATTGATTTCTTTTTGGTAAATAGTCATGACAGAAGACTTTGTACAAATTGTAAAGTGATTCCAGGGGACGGGGTGACAACCCAGCATAGGTTAATGGTCCTTGACGTGCGTATTAAATGTAGGAAGGAAAAACGCCAACATGTTTTAAACACAAGAGTCAAGTGGTGGCAGTTAAAGGGGGAGAAGAGGGAAACTTTTAAAAGAACTATGTTAAACGAAAGGGTTTGGGAGGCGCAGGAAAATGCTAATATCATGTGGAAGGAAATGGCTGAGAAGGTCCAAACGGTTGCTAAAGTAATTTTGGGAGAATCTAAAGGTTTTGGTCGACGAGATAAGGAGACTTGGTGGTGGAATGAGGACGTACAAGAGAAAGTTAAGAACAAGAGAGACTGTTTCAAAGCTATACACTTATGTAATAATACTAAAAATTGGGAAAAGTATCGGTTAGCTAAAAAGGAAACTAAGAAGGCGGTGAGTGTAGCTCGTTTTAAAGCTTTTGAGGAATTTTATAAGGAGCTAGGGACAAAGTCGGGAGAACGAAAGATTTATAAGATTACAAGAGATAGGGAAAGGAAATCGAGGGATTTGGATCAAGTACGATGTATTAAGGATGAAGAAAGCAAGGTTTTAGTTGCAGATGGTGATATTAAAGAACGGTGGGAGACCTATTTTTACAAATTGTTTAATGATGAGGGAGGAGGGTCGAGTTATGAGCTTGGGGATTTAACACGAGAAGTTGAACCAAATTTGGCATTTTACCGTAGAATCCGTGTTGACGAGGTTAAAGAGGCGCTTAAGAAAATGGAAAATAGTAAAGCTGTTGGACTTGACGGTATTCCTATTGAAGTTTGGAAGTGTTTAGGCGAAGTGGGGGTGGTGTGGCTTGCTAAATTATTTAATGTGATCTTAAGTTCTAAGAAAATGCCTGATGATTGGAGGAAAAGTACTTTAGTTCCTATTTACAAAAATAAAGGGGATATTCAAAATTGTGCAAATTACAGAGGGATAAAGCTTATGAGTCACACTATGAAGTTGTGGGAAAAAGTAATTGAACACAGGTTGAGATTAGAGATTGATATTTCTGAGAATCAGTGTGGTTTTATGCCGGGTAGGTCTACAATAGAGGCGATTCATTTATTAAGGGGGTTAATGGAAAGGTACCGGATCAAAAGAAGAGACTTGCATATGGTCTTCATTGACTTAGAAAAAGCGTATGATCGAGTACCAAGGGAGGTGCTTTGGAAAGCGTTGGAAAAGAAAGGTGTGCGCATGGCATATATCAAGGCAATAAAAGATATGTATGAGGAGGTAACAACTACTGTAAGAACGTCTGGGGGCGAAACAAAGGATTTTTCCATAAGGATTGGTCTTCATCAGGGATCCTCCTTGAGTCCTTATTTATTTAATCTAGTAGTGGATGTTCTAACCAAGCCTATTCAAGAAGAAATCCCTAAGTGCATGCTTTTTGCAGATGATATAGTTCTTGTGGCAGAGTCAAGAGAAGAGATTAATTTTAAACTTGAGTTATGGAGAAGTACTTTAGAGTCGAAGGGTTTTCGTCTGAGTAGAAGCAACACTGAATATATGCATTGTAATTTTGATAAAAGGCAAGTTAGAAATAACTTGGAGGTCAAATTGAGATATCAAGTTATTCCACAAATAGATAAGTTCAAATATTTGGGATCAATTATACAGAAGGATGGTGAAATTTTGGAGGATGTTAATCATAGAATTCAAGCTGGGTGGTTTAAATGGAGAAAGGCTACTGGGGTTATATGTGATCAGAAAGTACCAAATAAATTAAAAGAAAAGTTTTATCGCACTGCTATAAAACCAGCAATGCTTTATGGGGGTGAATGTTGGGCTTTAAAAGGACAGCAAGAGCATAAAGTCGGGGTAGCTGAGATGAGGATGTTGAGATGGATGTGTGGGCATACAAGAAAAGATAAGATTCATAATGAACAAATACGGAGAAGAGTTGGAGTGGCATCTATTGAGGAGAAAATGGTAGAGAACCGTCTTAGGTGGTTTGGACACGTACAAAGAAGGCCAAGGGATGCGCCAGTGAGGAGGGTGGATCAAATCGTATGGAGTCCGGTTAAAAGGAATAGAGGAAGGCCAAAGAAAAAGCTCAACGAGGTCATTGAGCGGGATCTCCTGGTCAATAACTTAACCAAGGATTTAGTTTTTGATAGAGCACAATGGCGTCGTATGATCCATGTAGCCGACTCCATTTAATGGGATAAGGCTTTGTTGTTGTTGTTGTTTTTATATTTAGGATATGAAACAATATTTTATAAATGATGAAATTACATAATAACGGAATTTACAATATAATAAGTTGAATGGCTCAAACTTAAATGTATGAACATACCTATCAAGGGCTGTGATTACGACTCCTGCCCAAATAGGCAAAATGCCATGACTTAGAATCTTAATGGCTATGGCACTTCCAATGACCTCTTGAATATCTGCAGCTATCAATGCCATTTCCGCCATCACATACAGTATCAACCTCGCCCACTTTGTGTACTCCTCACGGCACAGCTCCGCCAAGTGCCGCCCTGTCGCTACCCCGAGCCTCGCTGACAAAAGCTGTATCAACAGGCCCATGATCGTCGTCCACATCAAAAGCCACAACAATGAGTACCCTCCAATGGCTCCTGCCTGCAAATCACCCTCCAAATTTCCAGGGTCCAAAAACGCCACGCTCATTAGCAGTCCCGGCCCCGTGAACAGCCACAGCTTCCTCCACGAGAATGGCGGCACCACCGCCGCCGTGGAGTTGCGGCCTGAAGAAGAAGACTCCAAGTCAAATATCTGTACTTTCGCTTTCTCTGCATACACAACTTCCTCTTCCTCGTTGTTGTCCTCCTCCTCCACATGGGACGGCCGTGGCGGCTTCGAGAACCCCCACGTAGGCGGCGGCGACAACGGTATTGTCGCGCTTTGATGTGGCTGTACGTTCTCATCTGCTTCTTCATCTTGTGTATTACCATGTTTGAGTTTCTGCAAGTTAGAGCTCATTGTGCGTTACAATACAACATGGAATATAATAATAGTGCAGGTTTTGGTTCTGAGTCTGATATTCTGAGATTTTTTTTTTTTATTTGGAGAAGAAGAAGAAGAAGAAGGAAGGGAATGAGAAGGATAAGGATATGGATATGTAAGGGAAAGAGAGAATCGAGGGGGTGTACGAGAATTTAGACCTCGTGCTATTTTTGAAGTGTTACTATATTTATATACCTTAATTGCTAGATTTTAGATGAAGGTATATAAACGAATTTGGTGGGCTTTTCTTGGTTGGGGGGATCACTTTTAGTTCTACACTAATTGAAGCTAATGAGTGTGAACAACTAATAATAAGCCATGCACCAACATGCAGTGAGGATAAACTTCTTTTGCTTCTTCTTTTTTGCTTCTTTTGAAATTTAATTTGTTTTAATTTTTTTTTCTAATCTTTCCCTATTTGAAGTAATTTTATTCGAGGCACTGTCAGATACTAAATATAGGTATTCACCCAGTGAAATTTTAAACCTTAAATTATCATATTATGAGAGATTAATTAGTCTATTTCATTGACGTAACCTGTGTTGTTATTTATCAGCTCTCTCGGGTAATCCTAAATATAAATCATGGTTTTGAATTATAGGAGCTAAACATTTTAAATTTTCCAAAAAAAACACTTTATGATGGAAAACCATAGTTTTATGTAGCAAACCATGATTTTCTAGAAGAATTTTTTTTTATACTTTTTTTAAAAACTATTCTCTATTAAAATTATTTTTTTGTATAAGTTATTCTTTAAAAATTAATTCAAACACACAGTCGTTATCTTAATTATTGTATCAAATAATAATAGTCAAAATTTCAGATAAGAATATGATGGGTTTTATCAAGCCTATGCCCATCCTTAGTGGTTTAATTGAGACATAATTAAGTCTTGGAGGACATACTATATGAAGTAAGCCATATAATACTCCTCCTATATTGAAGATAAGACATATTTAATTAATTTAATTAGATTAAAAAAGTTAGTTAAGTTAGTTAATATGACATATATAGTTTTTCTAAAACACCCTCATTATTTTCTTTAATTCCCTTTTCCTCTCTTACTTGATTAATGTTAATAGAATATTAATAGGGGTAACTCAAAAAAAAAATTAATAAATATAGAAAATATATTTTATATTTAAAATTAAATTAACTTCTCAATTAAGTCATATATTAAGAATTGAAATAGTATATGATAAAATATTCCTTCTTGTTTAAAACTAACTTTAGACTTTAGGCATAATATGTTGGGAGAATTACTGTAAGGCCTCATACAAAAGATATACTTATCCAAAAATCCCAATGACAATATGTTTATGATATTTCAGATTTTTTTAGTAATTAAATCCCTTATATAACCCTTGTAGTAATTCCCCTTACTATATTTTATCCTGCAATAGTAACTCTCAAAACCTCTCTCTTTTCCCACCTGCGTTTTGGATTGTGATTCAGTTTCATGTAGATAAATCGATTACTTAATCAAATTCAAAGTTTTGTGATTTTCTTTATATCTCTGAATACTGATTATTCTTAAAGATGAAAATGCAAATTGAGTAACCCTCCATGATTATTATCTCCAAACTTCTTTCTCTTTCTCTGTTTTTTTTTTAAAACGAAGTCAACGAAAAAGAATAAAATTAAATGAAAATTTTGTATAGTTTAAATTAGGGAGAATTTCATCATACTCCCACAAAAGAGACTTTATTTTACTCGAATAATCTCTTGGGCCTAGCTGAAAATTAAGTCTCATATTTTGAATTTAGATAAAATTCTTCCTAAATAAAGATAAAATTGTTCGTATAAAAATATATTTCCTTTCATCCCCTCATAAATTAAATAAAGTAAAATTAAAATCTCTCTTTTCGATCCCATCTCTTCTCTTCTAATTAATCTAAACGAGATAATATTAAAAAAAAAATTCTCTTTATTAAAATCCTCTTCCTCTCCCACCCGTGGAACCAAACAGACCCATAATTTAAAAAGAAAAGAGAATGAACTGTTAAGGTTTTTTTTTTATATATATAAGTACCAATAGATTTTTATTTGTGATTCTAGTGATGAAATGGTAGCACGCATATAGAAATTGATATACATACATATGTACACACATATACATAAATATATGATGTATTTTCTTATTGATTAATATATTAAATATTTTGATAAAAATATATAAAATTTGTATGATCATCATCTCTAATCCGTTGCCTTTGACTTGCTTAGGTCATTGTTGTATACCATTCCCACTCATGTATGATTGTTTCACCTAACCTAATCATGATAACTAATTTATTAAATTATATATATTTAATTAAAGGTTTATAGGTTAAAATATATATTTGGTCTTCTAAATTTATATCAAATTTTAGTTTATTTTTTAAAATTTATATATTGTATTTTCAATCCCTTTAATATTAACACTAGTAGTTTTATTAATAAAAAATATTGGCTCAATAAATTTAAATATTATTATACAATTAAATATCAATATATTAATTTTTAATTTAAAATAAGATATTGATTCATATAAACTTTTAACATCAATAACTTATCTTTTAAAATGTAAAAAAATATTTTATTCAATAATTAAATTTTAAGTGTGTTTTATTAACATTTAATCATATAATCATAATTTAAATTCGTTGATTGAATATTTTTTATTAATAAGATTAATGGTATTAATATTAAAAATTTAAAAATACACTTTACTAAACTTACTATACTAAACTAAAGCTTAATATTAGTATTAATTTAGAGGAAACGTATCACTTGATTAAGGCTTACGTAGTCCTCAATGTGACATGTTCACAGGTGCTTTCCAACATCCAAGGGAATCTGAATCAGCTTTCTCAAGGCATCTTGTTTATCGATGATACCATCCACTAACTACTCATTTATTTAATAAGCATGGAATGTGTTTCCTTTCCAACGGAGAGTGTTTAATATTTTTTAATATAGCACTCAATATTATAATTTTATTTATTATATGTGTTTAATATCTTAATATTATTTATAATATAATTTTACTTATTATCATTTTAATTTGGTATGATTTTTCCTATAATTTTTTTAATTTGATATAATTTTACACATAATCTTATTTTTTAAGTAACAATAATTATGTTAAATTTAAAAGATTATGTGTAAAATCATATCAAATTAAAAAAGATTATGGGTAAAAAATTATATTATAAATAAGATTAAAATACTATACTCATATAAGAAATAAGATCAGTTATTGGGTGCTATATAACCTATTTTATTAATCTTTTAATACTTCTAATATCCTAAATATAAGATATATTTAATTAATTTAATTAGATTAAATAAATTAGTTAAATTAGTTATTATAGTATATTTTTCCTAAAGTATCATAATTATCTTCTTTAACTCCATTTCTCTTTCTCTTATTTAATTTAATTAGAAAGAGCTGGTCCCGGAGGTGTAGCGGATTTCTCCGGCGGCATTTGGGATTGTTCGAGGAAGCATGAACTGAATGACGAGGAGCGACTGGTTGGGAATAGCGATCGCCTTCCTCATCGGTTTATAATTTTTATAAATATATAATTGTTTTTTGCCAACGTATAAAATTATTTAATACTCCTTCTGATTTTTTTTACAAGATTCTCTTCATCGAGTAAATCTAATTATTAAAACGAGCGAATTAATTATTAAATAAGGATATTTAAAAAAATTATTTTAAAAAAATTAATATACAATTTCATATAAATAATTTAATTATTTAAAAGTTTATAACAAGTAATTAGCATGATAATAACCAAACTTAATATAAAAAAAGGCATGAATTCCCATGTTTTTAATTATTCATTACTATACCAAACATACTGTTATAGACTAAATCGCACGTTATATACTTTTAGTTCTTCTAGCATATCACACTCATTTCGATGAGATCATGCATTGTATTTAATATTTATGATTTCCATTCATAAAATTTCCTATTTCATCTTGTTAAACCTTACCTATAGCTTGCGTCTTGAGTAAATTATAGTAAATGACCTCAGAATACTCACAATCGTTTGAAGTCAAATATTTTTACAAATCTTTGTAATCCATTGATCCCTAGCAACATTCTTTGCTGTTACTATAAAACAATTGGTACTTCAAACTAAAAGTGATCTGTACTGATCTTTAATATAAAAATTAATTGATTAATTTAGGTATATTAAAAAAATCAAATAAATTAATTAATTATAACTAAATTCAATATTCAAAATGAATTCATATTATATACTTTTTAGTTTAATCTCAATTAGTCAGCTAACTCTTATATTATTTATAATTAAATGATTTATTTAATTGATTTAATCTACCTAAATTAGTCAACTAATTTTTATATTAAGAACCGAAGAGAGTAACTTTCATTTTGGACCACAAAACTTTTCTAAAAAGACCATAGGGAGTAGATATTACAAAAAAGATTATACAAATAAGGAGGGGAGTGAATTTTCTTTTTCTTTTTTTTTGAGTGTATCTCAATGGAGAGATTGGTTCTCACCAGCATGAAAGTTTTGATATAAGTGGGAGAAGTTGATTCTCAACAATATCTTTATATTTTAATAGTATAAAAATTCTCTATAAATAAAAGATTATAAATTCAATCTTACTTATAATTTCAGAGTTAGTATTTGACTCTCTAATTAAGAAAACAAAGAGCTTGGTTCTTTAGCCCTTCTTGTTTACATGATACTTTCTCATACGAGTGAAAGGTAAAGAGCGAATGACGAACCATTAGCAAAAACACAATAAACTTTTGTCTCGACTCTCGATTACATCTTTTAGTTTTTGCAGTACATATACTTCATCACAAAACAATATTTGAGCCCGCATTACAATGTTTAGGTCCAACCATATCCAAATAACGATTCAAAATTCTTACAGCTTCTACCCAACTTGTTGCATATCAACTGCACTTTAAGATTACATCTCAAATACATGGCACTGCCTGGTACAAGTTTACTGTCACTCAACTATATGTACCTCTTAGGCTCTGGTGATTTATAATATATTTCCCCTTTCCTACTTTCTGAAGAAATTTAGAACCATGTTTGTTTAAGCAGAGGGGAAGCAAAAAGAATTACCCTTAAGTTACACTACATCTTCCTCATGAAACTTTGGATCAATAACAGATTTCCCTAGCTGGAAGCAGAATCTGGGTCTGCATCCACAATATCAGGTAAATCATCATCATCATCAGATGAATCATCATGATCCTTGTTCAAATCTGAGGTCTTTGGCATTTTGTTGCTTAGGTAAGCTGATTCACTGTATTTGCTGGTGGAGGCTTCTTGGCTTGTTGATTCCATTTGATTGCCTGTATGAGGCACCGTGCTGTCTGAAACAATCTTCTTCTCAGAAACTGGCTCAACAACTATAGATCTACAAGAAGCTTCACCATGAGAAATGCTAGTGCAAGATATGGGGTCTTGAAATTGCGTCGCAGATTCACCATGACGGTCTGATTTGTTGACATTTTCATCCTCGACGGTTTTCATTTCGATATCTGCACAAGTGGCAGTCTCGGACATTTTCTCGCTCTTCTCAGGCCTTTTGGTCCCAGAAGGCTCTTCGGGTTGCTTTGTACCCTTGGCCAATGGTAGGTCTGGCTCTGTGCCATCTTCCAGCCACTTTTGACATAAATCATCATCTGATTCAGGAGTATCATATCCCACTTGCTGAGACTCAAAAGGTTTTCTTTTATTCCGGCCAATAGCATAACCATCTGGAAAATTACTGCGATCTTCACCAAAAGAATTATGAATTGCAGAATGGTCTAACAATGGAAGTGCCCTTGGATGTATAAGCACTTCCAATGCTAAAACTGCATAGGCACAGAACTCAGAAAGCTTCGTTCCAATGAGTTGTTTTCCTGCACAAATAGATTCCCTGCAGTTAATAAACAATTTTGAATCAAAGTTTTCAGAAAACGTATGTATGAAATGTTCTCATAAAAACTTAAAAAGGCAAAACATTTACTTTCATATTCAAGCAAATTTTCATAATCCATAGTGACTGGAATTAGTCAGTTGATGGTAATCAAATTGCCGCAGAGACAAAATTTGAAACTAGAAACTGCTTTAAATTGAAAATTTTGGAAATAAGACCAAGGGTGACAATTTAGTAAAGGCTTGAGAATGGATTTCATGAATCTTATATGACGCTAACAGTGGCGAAAAATGCGCATATAATACTGAAAAAGTATCAAGTTTACCATTAACAAGAATGGGTACTAAGCTAAGCTAATATTGGTGGTATGAGTCAGTATTCACCTAAATAACTGGAGGGCCAGAGGGGCACTCCAGAGAGGAAATTTGAGTCATCTCCATTGTTAGGACTACCATAAGCTGTTCTAGAAGGAATTAAGTTCAAAGATCTAAGGTTGATTGGGGGATAAAGTCACTTGTTTTTTTTTTGGTTGGCGCTGCTTGACTCTTGAATGCTCTACAGAAAACATCTAATCTACATAGCAAAAATTAGAAAACAAAAAGTTGAAGAAATTGAAGCATCAATCCAAAATGAAGTTGAAGACTTCTCTCGTCTGTAAGGTATAAACCCTGTTTCTTTTAACAGTCAATACCAAATTTTACAAGACAAGAACTACTAATCTTCCCAGCTGTAATTTCTACATATCTTTCTTCTTCGGATACGTGAAATTCATCAATTATTTGCTACTTAAACTAGGAATACAAATACTAATAAGAATGACAAGAGTTCAATATTGATGATGAATAAAAGTACCTCTATGGAATAGTTGAAGACCCTGGGCTAAATGTGGGGATCGTGCCCGAGAAAATGAAAGGAAAGAAGCCAAAAGAGCACGTAATGCAGCAAGCTGCAAATCAGCAGAAGTAACAGCTGACTCCTTTTGCTCGAACGTATTTGTTTCCTCACAGACCCATTCTTCTTCAAATGAGTCAATTGCTATAACTATCAAAAGATTATCAACTTTTGACCTCCATGTTTCAGATTTCAAACTACCAGCCTGTAAAAAATAATAAAAATTGTGCACAAATTAATATTCTATTCAAGGTTAAAAAAAAACACTGCTGCAATCACTTGGATGTATTAACCTACAAGAAAATCATTATAAGATATCAGGGGTCAACCCATGCAAGCATTGTGTCAAAAAAAAAATTGACTGTAGATCATCCATTTCAGATATCAATTACTCAAATGACTTTAAAAACTGTAGTTGTTTGGAAAAATGAAAGTGTACAAGAATCTTCATAATTGTAGCTTACCAGGATAGCATTGTATCATGGTATCCCTGCACTACTATTAAGTTGACATAAAGCAATATGATTAGATTTTATGATGGTTGCCTCACTTTACAGTTTGCACAAATTGTTATCAAGCAAAAACTTGACTTCACCAATGAAGTGGAAATTAGAGAAAAAACCAAAACGGCAATGAAGGAGAGGAAACATCCATGAAGATGTAAAATATAACATACCACAGTGATAAGAACCTCTAGTGCTTCAAGCGCAGCTATCCTCAGAAAAATTGGAGTCACAGGATAGTTCTTACGAGCATCTGCTGGCAAAACACTAAATTCATCATGCTCCTGATGCCGAAGAGAACCAGCCATACTCTTACGCTTCCTTTTTCTACTTTTTGGCTGTAGCAAAGCTTTAGTTGACGCATTTGAATTTGAAAGACTCGATGCATCAGGACCCCTATTCCTGATGGTACTCAAATCAACAAAGGCATTGTTGACCACTTCCTGTGCAAGGCATAAAGCCATTCCTGTTCGTGATGACTAATTAGTTAACTAAAGCTAGTTTAATCTAACAACTAGGAAAGCAAAAATTGATTTGACACTGTAGAGATATTGTAGTGATATTATACGATATGTAATATTCCGTAATTAGTACAGAGGATACGATATGATATTGATATGATATTGTATTATTAATGTCTAAGATATATCATTAATGTCTAGGATTACCCATTGTATCTATAAATACCTATTCAGCATATCAATGAATGATAAGAAGCATTTTTACATCTCTTTTCTCTCTAAAAGCAACATGGTATCAGAGCAGTAAGTCTGGGTTGCCATCTGGTCACATTTTTGCTTCTGTTTTCCGTCTGTTGGCTTCTGTTTGGCTTCTGTATTTCCGACAGATTGTGGACGTCCGTGAAGTCCCATTTCCCGACGGCAACTCAGGACACGCGCCAGCCAGGGAAGGTCGCAAGGTCCCGATCGGCGTCTCCCTGAAATCTCGTCGCCGTCTGAGCAGCGCGTGAGCGTCACGCGCCGCCACTCTTCTCGCCGTCAAATTCACGCGCCGGCGCGTGAGGCCGTCTCCGGTGACCTTTTCCGACGGCGCTGCATTCCGTTGGGCTCGACTCACCTTCCTCAGCATAACCCTGGAGTTTCGTGCCCTGGTTTTTTACTGTCGCATACTGGGTCTTTCGTCTCTGATCTGTATTTTCTGTCTGCAGATTTGCACTTTCTGATTTCAGAACAGTTTGTTCGCTGTGGTGTTTTTATTTGACCCCTGGAGTGGTCTTCCTTTACTGGTTCGAATCGTTGTTCTTACAAGGCTCCCGGTGAAGCTACGGTAATTGGTTAATCGCTGTTCGGTTGCTTTCGCTCTTTTAGTACTAACCTGTTTTGATGGCTTCAACTAAGTCTATAACAGTTTCTGAGATGGTTCCAGTAGTCACTAAGATTAGTGAATACAAATTGACTTGGAGAAATTATCTAGATTGGAGTAAATCTATTCGCATTTATTTTCGAAGTATTGAGAAAGAAGATCACTTGACCGATGATCCTCCAGAAGTGAACGATCCCTCTCGCAAGTTATGGTTAAGGGATGATGCACGGCTTCTCTTACAAATTCGTAATTCTGTTGATAGTGAGATCATGCCCTCTATCACTCACTGTGAATTTGTTAAGGAACTAATGGATTACTTGGCATTCTTATACTCAGGCAAAAATAATATTTCTCGAATATATGTAGGTTAAAGAGGCGCTTAAGAAAATGGAAAATAGTAAAGCGGTTGGACCTGACGGTATTTCTATTGAAGTTTGGAAGTGTTTAGGCGAAACGAGGGCGGTGTGGCTTGCTAAACTATTTAATGTAATCTTAAGTTCTAAGAAAATGCCCGATGATTGGAGGAAAAGTACTTTAGTTCCTATTTATAAAAATAAAGGAGATATTCAAAATTGTGCAAATTATAGAGGGATAAAGCTTATGAGTCACACTATGAAGTTATGGGAAAAGGTAATTGAACACAGGTTGAGATTAGAGACTGATATTACAGAGAATCAGTGTGGTTTCATGCCAGGTAGGTCTACAATGGAGGAGATTTATTTATTAAGGGGGTTAATGGAGAGGTACCGGACCAAAAGAAGAGATTTGCATTTGCTCTTCATTGACTTAGAAAAAGCGTATGATCGAGTGCCAAGGGAGGTGCTTTGGAAAGCTTTAGAAAAGAAAGGTGTGCGCATGGCATATATCAAAGCAATAAAAGATATGTATGAAGGGGTAACTACTACTGTAAGAACGTCTGGGGGCGAAACAAAGGATTTTCCCATAAAGATTGGCCTACATCAGGGATCATCATTGAGTCCTTATTTATTTAATCTGGTAGTGGATGTTCTAACTAAACCTATTCAAGATGAAATCCCTAAGTGCATGCTTTTTGCGGACGATATAGTTCTGTAAGTGTATAGACAATCTGGAGATAACAACCTGTCTTATTCATGTTCTGTACACTGAGATTTATACACGGGGAAAGGAAATCAGGGAATCAAGGCATAATGATGTGAACCTGATATCCCGGGATTACAACAATGAATTCTAATCAATACAGAAATCAAATCAAATTAAATCAATGCAGTCTAATCCCTTATACTTCTCTCTTCCTATAATTTCGGCTATTTACACTCCCCCTCAAGTTGGACCATAGATATCATACATGTCCAGCTTGCTAATGAAGTATTCGAATTTTTCTTTCCCTAATGCTTTTGTGAGTACGTCTGCCGTTTGATCTCTCGAAGGGATATATCTGAGTTTAATGATTCCTTCGTCAATCTTCTCTCTGATGAAATGCTTATCGATCTCTACATGCTTCATTCGATCATGTTGGACTGGATTGTGAGATATATTTATAGCAGCCATATTGTCAGAGTGAAGTGTAATGGGCAAGTTCGTATGTAGTTTTAGTTCCTCTAGCATTCTCTTTATCCACATTCCTTCGCAAACTCCAAGTGCTACAGCCCTGAATTCAGCTTCAGCACTGCTCCGGGCTACCACATTTTGTTTCTTACTTCGCCATGTAACCAGGTTTCCCCATACAAAGGTAAAATAACCAGAGGTTGACTTCCTGTCTTCTTGGTTACCTGCCCAATCAGCATCGGTAAATATTTCAGTAGATCTCTGTTCTGACTTCTTAAATAAGAGACCACGTCCTGGTGATCCTTTCAGATACCTGAGAATTCGGTAGACCTCGTTTAGGTGTTTTTGCTTTGGTTTGTGGGAAAATTGACTCACTACACTGACTGCGAAGGCAATGTCTGGTCGAGTATGTGACAAGTAAATCAATTTTCCCACCATACGCTGATATCTTCTTAGGTCTACTTCCTTTCCCAGATCTTCTTCTTCCTTTACTTTATCAATTCTTATTGGAGTATCACTGGGTCTACAGCCTAGCATTCCTGTCTCCTTTAAGAGGTCCATAATGTACTTTCTTTGTGAGATGTAAATCCCTGTCTTTGACCTGGCAACCTCCATTCCAAGAAAGTATTTCATCTGTCCCAAATCTTTGACCTGGAAATCCTGATTTAATGCCCTTTTAATCCTTTCAATTTCCACTAAGTCATCTCCTGTAAGGACAATGTCATCTACATATACTGCTAGAATGACTCTTTTCCCTTCCAAATGTCTGAAGAACAACGTATGATCACTCTGACCTTGGGTATATCCCTGTGTTCTCAAGACACGGGTAAATCTTTCAAACCATGCACGAGGTGATTGCTTGAGCCCATATAGAGATTTTTTGAGTTTACAGACTTGATTTTCCTTCTCACTTGGAAACCCTGGAGGCAACTTCATGTAGACTTCTTCTTTTAGTTCTCCATTCAAAAATGCATTCTTTATGTCCATTTGATGTAGCGGCCAATCTAGGTTAGCAGCCAAGGACAACAAGATTCTGATAGTATTCAGTTTTGCCACTGGCGCAAATGTCTCCGTATAGTCCATCCCATATACCTGTGAGAAACCTTTCGCAACTAGACGTGCTTTGTATTTGTCTAAGTTCCCATCAGCTGTATATTTTGGTGTGAAGACCCATTTACAGCCCACCGGTTTCTTTCCTTTGGGTAGTTCAACCATCTCCCAAGTGCCATTCTTCTCCAAAGCGTTCATTTCTTCCATGACAGCCTGTCTCCAATGAGGATTGGCTAGTGCTTCATGTATATTGTTGGGTATCTCAACCAGATCCAAATGCGAAACGAAAGTTCCATAGTGGGATGCAAGAGCTTTATATGAAACAAACCTCTCAATGGGATGTTGGGTACATGTTCTGGGCTGTTTTCGTAGTGCAATTGGTAGCTCGAGGTCAGCATGTGTGGGCACATCTTTTCGTGCTTCTTCTAGGCCTGTTTCTGGTTCAGAGTCATGAGTTGCATCATTCGTCTGAGGGGCCTTATCTGTCATGTGTCGCCGTGTGTATGTCTTGCCCCACCTGTTTGTATCTGAATTGGTAACATCCTGATTCTCAAGTGTGGGTGTTGGGTCAGGTATGAGGACAAATTCAGGATCTGTGTTCTTAGGTGGGTCAGGTTCAGTTTGAGTGATTGGGTTAGACACGGACTTAGGTTGTGATGTCGGAAATTCTGTCCAGTTCTCCCCCTGAATTGAAGACGGAGAGTAATAAGGGATGGTTTCATGAAAGGTTGTGTCACAAGTGAGGTAGAGGCGTTTTGAAATGGGGTCGTAACATTTGTACCCTTTCTGTGTCCCAGTGTGTCCTAAGAAAATGCACTTGGTGGCTTTAGGTGCAAGTTTAGAGGTGTGATGAAGATGGACATAGGTAGTGCACCCGAAGACGCGAAGGGGCAAAGTGTTTTCTAGGTAAGGATGGTTAAAGTGAGTTTGTAAGACCTGTAAGGGTGTGCGGAAGGACAGTGGTTTGCTAGGCATACGATTGATAAGGAAGGTAGCTTGGAGAATGGCATCGCTCCAATAAAAAGAGGGGACATGACTACTAAACATCATGGCTCTGGCTGTCTCAAGGATGTGACGGTTTTTTCTCTCAGCAATACCATTTTGTTGAGGACTATGAGGGCATGAGCTTTTATGTATAATGCCATGGTCAGTTAAGAAAGTGGATAGTGTTTGATTGAAGTATTCAGTCCCGTTGTCAGAATGAAGGATCTGAATCTGGGCATGGAATTGAGTTTGAATCATGTTGTAAAACTTAATGAAGGTGTCAGGGACTTGGGTTTTATCAGTTAAAAGAAATACCCAACAGACACGAGTGTGATCGTCGATGAATGTTATAAACCATTTAGATTGAGTTCGATTTGGGACACGAGACGGACCCCAGAGGTCGCTGTGAATTAGGGAGAATGGTTTAGATGGACGGTAGGCAGTGCTAGGAAACATAGTGCGGTGGTGTTTGGCCAATTCGCAGGAGGTACAATGGAAATGAAAAGATTTTTTATTATTGCAAATGGACGGAAGCATAGTAGTCATGTAATGAAAATTAGGATGGCCTAATCGCTGATGCCATAGTTCTATGTCGCTGGGTTGAGGGAGAGATACAGCCTTACAGGAACGAAAAGGTTGATGGGCACATTCATTCAGATAGTAGAGCCCCTCAAATTCTTTAGCAACGCCAATCGTCGTCCCCGTGGACAGGTCCTGGAAAAAACAATGAGTGGCAGAGAAATTAGCATGACATTGCTTATCGCGAGCCAATTTACTGACAGATAATAAATTGCACTTCAAATTTGGAACATGTAGGACCGCATTCAGTGTTAAAGAGTCGGTGACTCTAATTTTTCCAATACCCGCAACGACAGATGTGGAAGCGTCAGCTATTTTTACAGTAAGCTGAGAATTAATAGGGACATATGTAGTGAACAAGGAACGATTGTCAGTCATATGATCTGATGCTCCGGAGTCAACTATCCAAATAGGGCCAGAATTCATACCTTTAATGGTAGCTAAAGCTTTAAAAAATTTACCTCGCTGAGCCACAGTAGCAGTCAACTGCTTATTTTCTAGGGCTGCCAACCTTTCTAAAATTAGAGTCAGTTGGTCTGTGGCAGTATCTGTCTCATCTTGTTTAGTCAATTCAGCCACATGTCCTCGCGGTTTACCTTTCTTTGGTTTCCAATCATGAGGTTTACCATGAATGTCCCAGCATGTCTCCTTAGTGTGCCCTATCTTTTTGCAATGCTCACACGTGGGCCTTTCTGACGTGGGCCTTTCTGAATTGCGCTGAGTATTATTAACGCGGGTCGCGAGTCCAGAGGCTTCAGTCGGCACTGCACGCGATGAGTCTGGGAGCATAACCCGCCGTCGCGATTCCTCATATCTCAGAGCGGCGAACGCGTCGCGGACGGAAGGTAGCGGTTCTCGGGCAAGAATCCGTCCTCTGACATCGTCGTACACTGGGTTGAGTCCTGCGAGCAGCTCGTATAACCGTTCCTCCTCCATCTCCTTCTTGCTATCGGCAGCGTCACCAGCGCACTTCCAGGTTCTGTCCTTCAGTTGATCGAGTTCCTGCCACAGCGCCATTTTTTCCAGCCAGTACTCGTTCAACGATCGACTGCCCTGTTTTGCCTGCCACAGTTGTGATCGAAGGTCAAAGATTACAGAGGAGTTAGCCTTGTTACCATATGAGTCTCTGACGGCGTCCCAGATTGCTTTGGCTGTCGGTAGGAACATGTAGCTCTTCTTGATGCCCGGCGCCATAGCATTGATAACCCACGACGATACTAGTGAGTTGTCGGATTGCCACTGCCGCTGCGTCTGAGGGTCGCCAACTGCAGGGGGTTCAGATGTGATGAAGTCGAGCTTGCCTCGACCGTCGATGGCCAGTTTCATTGACTGTGCCCACTCCATATAATTCTCGCCTGTGAGTTTTTCGGACACCAGCACCGCCGATGATCCGTCTAGGTTGACAATTTTCGAGGACCCATGTCTGGGGACTCCCTCGGGGTGATCGTGCGACGCCATGGATGAGACAGACGACGCTTCCCAGGTTTGCTTTGATACCATGTAAGTGTATAGACAATCTGGAGATAACAACCTGTCTTATTCATGTTCTGTACACTGAGATTTATACACGGGGAAAGGAAATCAGGGAATCAAGGCATAATGATGTGAACCTGATATCCCGGGATTACAACAATGAATTCTAATCAATACAGAAATCAAATCAAATTAAATCAATGCAGTCTAATCCCTTATACTTCTCTCTTCCTATAATTTCGGCTATTTACAAGTTCTTATGGCGGAGTCAAGAGAAGAAATTAATTTTAAACTTGAGTTATGGAGAAGTACTTTAGAGTCTAAGGGTTTTCGTCTGAGTATAAGTAAGACTGAATACATGCATTGTAATTTTTCTAAGAGGCAAGTTAGAAGTAACTTGGAGGTCAGATTAGGAGATCAAGTTATTCCACAAATAGATAAGTTCAAATATTTGGGATCAATTATACAGAAAGATGGTGAAATTTTGGAGGATGTTAATCATAGAATCCAGGCTGGGTGGTTTAAATGGAGAAAGGCTACTGGGGTTATATGTGATCGGAAAGTGCCAGATAAAGTAAAAGGAAAGTTTTATCGTACTGCTATAAGACCAGCAATGCTTTATGGAAGTGAATGTTGGGCTTTAAAAGGACAACAAGAGCATAAAATTGGGGTAGCCGAAATGAGGATGTTGAGATGGATGTGTGGGCATACAAGAAAAGATAAGATTCGCAATGAACAAATACGGGGAAGAGTTGGAGTGGCACCTATTGAGGAGAAAATAGTGGAGAACCGTCTTGGGTGGTTTGGACACGTACAAAGAAGGCCAAGGGATGTGCCGGTGAGGAGGGTGGATCAAACGGTTTGGAGTCCGGTTAAAAGTAGAGGAAGGCCAAAGAAAACGCTCAACGAGGTCATTGAGCGGGATCTCCTGGTCAATAACCTATCCAAGGATTTAGTTTTTGACAGAGCACAATGGCGTCATATGATCCATGTAGCCGACCCCATTTAATGGGAAAAGGCTTTGTTGTTGTTGTTGTTGCAGATCTTTCCATCGCGCCGAGATGCCGGATGATCGTCCTCTTACAGCCTTCTTTATGGATTTCAAAGGAATGTATGAAGAACTCAATTCCCTTATGCCTATTTCTGATGAGCGGAAGGTTAATGTGTCTCACCGAGAGCAGATGGCGACCATGAGCTTTCTTACTGCACTTCCGCCTCGATATGCGGCTGCTCGATCTCAAATTTTATCTAGGGCTCATCTTCCTTCCCTCGAAGAGGCCTTCTCTCGTGTGTTGAGAATTGAACAGATCTCTTCTCCGGCTCCTCTTGTGCCTACCAGCGCATTAATCAGTAGTGGTCAGAATAATGCTCGGGGGCCACCTACTTATCGTGGTTCTACACCAGGAGGTTCTACTCAGGAGTCGAAAGGCGTGATCTGTTACTACTGTAAGGAGCCAGGTCATACGAAACGTACGTGCCGTAAACTTCAGAATAAACAGAATCGACAAAATTCTGCACACGTGGCCACAACATCCAATGACACGGTTACCATTTCTGCCACTGAATATGCTCAATTAAAGTCTAGCAATCGTCCTGCTAGTGCTGCTATTGCAACAGGTAATGAGGCTACTGCCCTTGTCTCTTCTTCCTCCAAATGGATCATAGACTCTGGTGCTACTGACCACATGACAGGTAACCGCTATCTCTTCTCTACTTACAATTCTTATGCCAACCCTTCTCACATCATTATTGCGGACAGTTCCCAATCTCGTGTTCTTGGTTCTGGCACTGTTAAACCTACCTCCTTTATTCATTTGGACTCTGTACTCAATGTCCCTAAACTTGCCTTTAATCTTTTGTCTCCTAGTAAACTTACTCGTCAATTAAACTGTTGCATCTCACTGTTCCCTGATCATTGCTTGATACAGGATCTTTTGACGAAGATTATTGGTAGAGGTTACGAATCTGGCGGTCATTACTTCCTTGCTGATCAGGGGTCTCGTGCGGTGGCTTGTGTTGGTGGTGTCACTCCTTTTGAAGCACATTGTCGTTTGGGTCATTTATCTTTATCATTTTTAAAAAAGGTTTATCCTCAGTTTCAACATTTGTCGTCCTTAGATTGTGAGTCATGTCAGTTTGCTAAACATCATCGCCTTCCTTTAGTTTCTCAAGTCAATAAACGTGCTTCGTCTCCTTTTGAGTTAGTGCACTCTGATGTTTGGGGTCCGTGTCCAGTTGAGTCCAAAGCTGGTTTCAAGTACTTTGTTACATTTGTTGATGATTATTCTCGTACTACTTGGTTATATCTAATGCAAAATCGTTCTGAATTGTTCTCTCACTTTTGCGCCTTTACTGCTAAAATTAAAAATCAATTCAATACTTCTATTCATACTTTGCGCAGTGATAACGCTAAAGAATACTTTTCTGCATCCTTTTGCTCTTTTATGCTTCAAAATGGTATTCTACATCAATCTTCTTGTGTGAATACACCGGCTCAGAATGGTGTTGCTGAAAGAAAAAATCGTCACTTATTAGTAGCCCGTGCCCTTATGTTTCAAATGCATATTCCAAAACCTTTTTGGGCCGACGCGGTCTCCACTGCTTGTTTTCTCATTAATCGTATGCCGTCCTCTGTTCTTGATGGTCATATTCCCTACACTACTCTCTTTCCTTCTAAACCTTTGTTTCCTATTGACCCTAAGATTTTTGGATGTGTGTGTTTTGTTCGAGATGTGCGTCCGAGTCTCTCGAAATTAGATCCCAAGTCCCTCAAGTGTGTCTTCCTTGGCTATTCCCGTGTGCAGAAAGGTTATAGGTGCTTCTCTCCGTCTCTTAATCGCTATCTGGTTTCTGCTGATGTTACTTTTCAGGAATCTCTTGCTTATTTTGCTTCTACCAATTCAGTTTCTCCTCCTCCACCTGCGGAGGAGGATACTCTTCTGGTATACTCTGTCCTTCCTTCATCATCACCAGCCCCAGCTCCCGTACTGGCACCTGGTCAACCACCTTTGTCTCGAGTCTACACCAGACGTTTGAAGGAAACTACCACTGCTCTTGCGCCAGATTCTGCCCTACCATTTTCTACTTCCTCATCAGATCCTGCAGAAAGCATTACTCATCCTGAGTCTAACCCGGTTCCTCCTTCTGAGATACCTCCTGTTCCTGATCCAGATCCCTCCCTCGATCTGCCTATTGCCCTCCGTAAAGGTAAACGCACTTGCACATATCCTATTTCGTCTTTTGTTTCATATAACACCTCTCCTCTGCTTCTCGTGCCTTTGTTACGTCTTTAGACACTATTTCCGTACCTCATTCCCTACCTGAGGCCTTGTCCCACCCGGGTTGGCGTACTGCTATGGAAGAAGAGATGGTGGCCCTTGATCGTGCTGGTACGTGGTCCTTAGTTGATTTACCGGCAGGAAAGAAAGCCATTGGGTGTAAATGGGTGTTGACCCCTAAAACTAAGGCTGATGGCTCCCTTGAACGCCTTAAAGCTCGTCTTGTTGCTAAAGGTTATGCTCAGAAGTATGGTGTTGACTACTCTGAGACTTTTTCTCCTGTGGCCAAGCTCTCCTCTGTTCGTCTCTTCATTTCTCTAGCCGCTACTTATGGTTGGGATCTCTCTCAGCTGGACATCAAAAATGCCTTTTTACATGGTGATCTTCTAGAAGAAGTGTATATGGAGCAACCGCCTGGTTTTGTTGCTCAGGGGGAGCATGGTAAAGTATGTCGGCTTAAGAGATCTTTATACGGCTTAAAGCAAAGCCCTCGGGCATGGTTTGACAGATTTAGTACTGTTGTGAAGGACTTTAGCTTGTGTCAGAGTAAGTGTGATCATTCGGTGTTCTATCAGCGAACAAGTGCTGGCATGATTCTACTAGTTGTGTATGTCGATGACATTGTGATTACAGGGAGTGATACCTCAGGGATCTCATCACTCAAGTCATTCCTTAACTCCCATTTTCAGACAAAGGATTTGGGTTCACTAAAATATTTCTTGGGAATTGAAGTTATGAGAAGCAGGAAGGGCATCTTATTGACTCAGAGAAAATATGTTCTTGATATGCTAAAAGAAACTGGTAAACTTGGAGCTGCCCCAACTAGCTTCCCTATGGTTTATAATCCGCTGCTTGATGCTGATGGTAGTATACCATATGAGAATCCCATTGAAGCTGCTTAGAGCAAGCCGTTTGAAAACCCAGAGAGGTACAGGAGATTAATTGGAAAATTGAATTATCTTACAGTTACCCGCCCTGATATCACTTATCCAGTAAGTGTTCTTAGCCAATTTATGGTCTCTCCAACTGTTCGACAGTGGGAAGCCTTAGAACATGTGTTGCATTATTTGAAGGGATCTCCAGGTCGTGGGATATTGTACAAGAGTCACGGACATATAGATATTGAGTACTTTTGTGATGCTGATCATGGTGGATCAAAGGCCACAAGACGATCCACTACTGGTTACTGTGTCTTTGTTGGAGGAAACTTGGTATCTTGGAGAAGCAAGAAACAAAATGTAGTGTCACGGTCGAGTGCAGAAGCGGAGTATAGAGCCGTGGCACAGTCTGTATGCGAGATAGTCTGGATATATCAGTTGATGACGGAGGTTGGCCTTCAAACCTCATTACCAGCAAAGGTTTGGTGTGATAATAAAGCGACTCTACACATAGCTTCTAATTCGGTATTCCATGAACGAACGAAACATATTGAGATCGACTGTCATTTTATTCGACACAAGCTCAAGGAAAATTTCATCTCTACAGGACATGTCCGATCCAGTGATCAACTAGGCGATCTCCTCACCAAAGCTCTTAATGGGGTTCGGATTGAATACCTTTGTAACAAGTTGGGTATGATTGACATCTGTGCTCCAACTTGAGGGGGAGTGTAGAGATATTGTAGTGATATTATACGATATGTAATATTCCGTAATTAGTACAGAGGATACGATATGATATTGATATGATATTGTATTATTAATGTCTAGGATATATCATTAATGTCTAGGATTACCCATTGTATCTATAAATACCTATTCAGCATATCAATGAATGATAAGAAGCATTTTTACATCTCTTTTCTCTCTAAAAACAACAGACACCAAACTTCAAGAGTAAAAAAAGGACCATCCTGCAGTCTACAGGAAAATAATGAGGTAGTTTGAGAGAATAAAACCCTACTGGAGATGCATCCATAGTATAAGTCAAGAATATGGAAATTACAAATGTACAGGAGACCTTCTGTTTGTTACATACAATTCAATTATATTTCTAGATCTCTCTCTCAAATATACAAACACAAAATCAATAAATAAAATGAGGCATGATAATGACCCTTTAATTATTCTACAGATCTCAACTAATCTAGAATTTTTGCATAACAAAAGCTCTAACTTGTGCATCACTCTGCCAATTATTCAAACAGATGCTGCAGATAAATTGTAAACTGCAAGCTCAATAATTTCTATTCTCCAAATTCTTCTAAATTCAAGGTCAGATCTAGAGAGTAGTAAGGCTGTGGTTCACTGATTGAAAAGTAAAATGCAAGAAAGAAAAAATAAAAACTGAAATTAATAATATTATGCACTTCTGTACAGCTGTAATTGGAGGATGCAAACAACAAATATGTTAATATTTTGTTAGTACATGGCATTATTCAATTTTCTAATAAAAAGAATATAGGCATAGAGCCCAACGGTAAAGCAATTATTCTATTAAGCTTTTACCCACAGATCAACAGCATAAGTTAAACCCAAAGAAAGAAAAAAGAAAATTTGAATGTACATCTCCAATGGTTCAGAAAAAGACAGTTCAAACAGCCACTCCTTTTTTTTTTTGGGAAATAAACTGCCACTCTTTGTCAAAAAAGTAATCTCAACAGTTAGAAATGAGACGTATTTGTGAAGGAATTGTACATACCAATGCCCATGGATATAAGGAGAATTCGTGTGATAGAATAGACTTTGGTTCTTAATTCCGGCAATGCACATGTCTTGAAGTACATTGTAACAATTCGTGCAGTAAAGGCAGCATGTGGTAACAGTTGACTACAATACAGATATTGTCAATTAGGAGAATTTTGCAAGAAATAAAATACACAAAAGATAAATGAGTAAATCGATCACATGAAAGTCATACATGGTGTAGAGGGAAAGATGACAAGGGGATCAGAAAAGAAAAAAGTAAAAAAAAAAAATTGAAGCAGGAATATCTCACCAAAAAACAATGACAAAGGAAGAGGAAGAATGTTGAAAGCTTAAAAAGGATTTTAGGTTGGATAAAAGACAACTGGCACTCACTCAGCAGCAGTTAGAGAAATAATAAAGGCCAAATAATAGTAATTATGTTAAGAACAAAATTGTTGGCAACAAAATTTGAGATTGATATCATGAGTGACACATGATAAAAAATATACTCAGTAGGCCATTGGTTCAATTGGTTCAAATGGTCCAATAATACGTACAAGAACCTTAAAAAATACGAGTACTTAGCTACAACATTTAACAACAAAAGTAATAACATCAACAAAAAATTTAATAACAAAGAAATCAAAGCAAAACAACAAATGTACAGGACAATGAGACAATAAATACAAATCAAATGTCCATGAGCTAGATAATGTTTTGTGAAAACATTGTGGGACAAATGATTGCAAGTTATAGACCTAGACAAAGAATGTAAACTCAAGAAAGGCATGGCAAAGGCATTAATGTAAATGATTTTTGATACATTGGGACTTTTAAGGTCCTAGAAAGTTCAACATTTCATTTATATCATAAGTTGCATTATGAAAAAAGGGTATTAGGCAGGCATACCTGCCCACACCCTTCACGACAGCAATGAGCAATTCCAGGCCATATGAGTGCAAAACAGGAAGTTCAGAACAAATATCCTCTTGCCGCTTGGCAGTCACAAAGGGCATTGACATTTGTGAGAAAGAGCCATTAGCCATCAGGACTCTGTCGACAAGGGCCAATAACACCCGAACAGGAACATTTACCTGGCAAATAATCACATTGATTTCCACCATTCTTCTAAATAAAAAAAAAATTGTAGTGAAATAAATTGGACCCTCATTCCTTCTCTTGAAAGAACTAAACAGTACCTTAAAGGGATACGAATTTGTAAGCATTGTGCAACAACAATGCAGAAGTGTAGAGACAATAGAGATTGATGACTGCACAGACATTTTTGTTGCTTTGTAACTTGCTTTTTCAGCAGATATATAGCCTCCCAAGGCTGGAGGAGGATCTTTTCCAGGTTGAACCAATAATTTAACAAATTCATAGCGCCTGGTTTCTGCAATATGAGCAAAGTAGTTAACTACTGTCATTAATAGGCACCAATAAAACAAATAATAGTAACACATACCTCCTTCTAGACCTTGAAAGGAATGATTCAATTGATCGTTTATTATGAGCAAAATTTTCTGCATCAGCACAAACCAGCTTTCCCCATCTCCTCTTGATTTTGGAAGTAATGCTAGGGAATATGCTAGTTTCTGGAATTACAACGGCAAACAAAAACCAGGACATATAATATGATCAAGACCCTGTCTATACATATACGAATACGCAATTTTCTTTTAATAAGATACCATGCATCCCGAGAAAAGATTTCAATATTCTAATGCATAATGACAAAACACTTTTGTTATGTAAGTCTGTAATGATAACATTATAATAAGGAAACAAAGTTGGCACGGGTGATTGGGGTATTTAAGATTTAATTAGGGGTTCCATTAAAGGTTATTGGGCCTAAAGTTCTAATAGCTCATACAAAAGTGTCCCAATTAGAAGTAGGATATTTGATATCATTTAGGGCTCATTTAATAAAATGGAATGAAATGAAAAGAGATTTTGAGGATGGAAAGTGACTGTTGTACCCCTTCTTAAAAAAATAATGAAAAGGAGATAGAAATTGTTATTTAATGATAAAAAAAGTACAATAAAGAAATGAGAATCACATTCCCTCAGACAACCAAAAGGGGCCTTAGATACTTGATGCTTTATGCTAAGGATGCTTCCAGACATCAACAATCATTTCAATTCAAAAGCTTAAGCTGTTACGTGAAGTTCCACAAACAGTTGCATTATAATTTTCAACCCAAGATCATCAAAACCAAAGCTTTTTGGGCCTGAAGTATGGACAAAGCAAAATCTCATCAAATCTTGCGCCCAAAAATTCTCAATTTTCTTATGGAAAAATAAATTTTAAGGAAAGAGATAATAAAGCTTGAAGTGGGACAAGAAATCCTCAAACTTTTTTTAGAAAGATCAGGGGAATACCAAGCTTCTAATCAGAAGAGTCCTTGACATATATTTTGGCAGTAAGTGATTATGGAAAACATGGAGGGATTAGTGTGGTGTGGTGGTCAACTGATCTATGAGATACAACTGAGATAAGAAAATAAACCCAAGTCTCATTCCTTTCTCCCATCACCATTTTCTGACTTGTGACAAAGCTCAAAATATAACAAAAAAAGAAGAAAAACTAGTTTACAAGAAATATTGCTACATCATGTGCAAATCTACAATTCTTTTATCAATATTTATTGAGGTGGAAGAGATTGATTACATTTTCAAAGACACAGGATATAGTGGGAACAAACTGATATGAGAAATTGAAATTCATAATAAACTCAAGGGACCAAAACAATATTTTGTCACAAATATAGAAAAAAGAATCAGGATGAGCAATTACCAAAATTAAACAGAAAATCAGAAAAAGGAAAATCCTTCTCTTAAAGTCTCAAAGTAATGCGAAAATCATTTGAGCTTATGTCTAGAGAGGGAGTAGGTAGGTATTTTGTTTTTTATAGCCCAAACATAGGTGTTGAGCCTTTTCTTGAAGCTGCAAAGTAACCCAAAAACAGATTGACCCAGGTCTAGGAGGAGTGAAGGGGCATCATTTCTAGTTTCTAATATACAGAGTATAGAAAGTTTTAGAAAACTATGTACCTTCTCTGGAAAATAAGTGTTACAAATGATGGGCAAACCTCTGAAATAAGATAAAGAGCCAAAAAAAGCAAAGGATCCTTTAACCTAGATTTCCAAAAACTCCTTAGCAGCAACTCATTCACAACCTCAGATTTATAAAACAGCACATGAACAAGGAGCAACTTCAGAAATAGCACCGCTAATTTGCTCAGCTTAATGAGGCCACTATTTTGCCAAGGCCACAAAGGTTGCTACATAATAGAGCCAATTATTTGTTATCGTGCCTTCTCTCCTAAGCTTTTGCATAGTAAAAACTAAGTATGAAACTTCAAGGGGGGCAACTAATAAAACCTCAGGGACTGTAAGAAAAACCATGAGCAGGCTACAGGGGATACAATTGAGAGAGAGGAAGCACATTACCTTCAACAAATGTTGACTGCATCTTCCTAACAGAAGTTTTGAAGCAACAGCAGATTCAACCTGCATAAATTTGAAAAACTCATCAAGTCATGATAACTTTAAAAGGAGAGGATGCCCTGAATTTAGAGGACACTCAATGCTCACCCATGACCTCGAACAGCTTATTCCACTAAGAAGCAACTACAGAATGTATTTGCTTATTCAACATTGTAAATATAGTTGAGTTAATGTACCATTCATTTACAGTCATACTCATTCATTGAATAAATACTCAGCATGAACTGGGGTAAATATAGAAGAGGAAGATAATGAACCAAGGTTTTAAAGTTATATTCATTCATTGATAAATACTCAGAACTGCCTGATTTGTGGTGCTTGAAAGACAAATGGAATAAAGAGACAAAGGGATTCAAATTTATGAGGATTCTTATCCATAAGATTCCGTTGAAAGTGGAAATTTCAAGAATGACCAGTCCCTTGAATTAATTAAGCTTTGAACTGGGGTATTAGGCAAAGAAGAAACATACTCTGGACTTAGGAAAGCTTGGAAGAAGGGATAATTCCCCACCCAAGAATCCTCCCAAAACCTGTTACAACAACCAGTGCCAACCCTAAAATTTATATTCCTGAGGAATAAAATTCCCAGGGCTTACATGAGTAGCAGTGATTGCTGGGTTGGCAGTTCCCCAGCATGATATTGGATTTTTGAACACCCCTAATGCTATTTGCAGTCTATAGTTCTGGTGAAACAGAACTCAAGTAAACTATAGCAAGTGCCACATTCAAATGGGGGCCTGCTTTATCATCATACACCATTCTTGATTTTTGTTCAGAATTGCAGCTTCCTGTTATTTGGAGATATTAACACATAGGATACAAGTTGTGTGGTTGAAATAGAGGAAGGCATGAGGAGTTATTTGTGATCGCAAAGTGCCTATCAAGTTTAAAGTGAAGTTCTATCAAATCGCTATACGACCAATCATATCATATGATACTGAATGTTGGGAATTAAAGAGATAGTAAGAGCAAAAAATTGGGATAGCTGCAATGAGGATATAGAGATAGAATTTGTATACAACTCAATTGTACTGGAAAAACACACAAAACACATAATTTGGGAATATAAATTGAATATACTAAATTAATCATGTACACGATGTTACAGCAAAAAGGAGAGAAGCTTACACTGTCATAATTACGTTGAACAGAAAATGGGAATGAAGTCACTATTGTGCATAACAAATGAAGGGCACCTTCCTGAATGCACCACAATTCAGGTAACAAATGAATCTCCATTAAGCAAACAAGGCAGATATACAAGAACTGACAAGTAAAAACTAGGGCAAAAAGTATGCAATGAAAATAATAGTCAGGTTAACTGTTTGCAGCATTTAGCAACAAAGGGACTCATAAAATTTTGGTCTTCCAGACAAGCTAAGTTTTAACGGCAAGCCTTTTCATTACTTCCCATTTGTTTATTTGTATGAGATACAAAGCGAGGAAGGAAGAAGATGGGGAGCAAAAGTAGCGGTATTCTGCAAACTTCTTTTTTTACCAAAAAAAAATTCCAGGCACAAGAAAACTATCCCGAGGAAATTGACCATATTGTTTTGGCATTTTGTAGTGAAACAAATGGTTTCTTACTTTGAATCTATCAACATATATCATTCATAATTCTGTCAAGATGAAATCTAAACACAAATTCACTTCAAAACAAATGTTTCTCCCAATTCTCGCTACATGATTCCAGAATTTTTCTATTTCTTGCAAGTCGTACCAAAAGAAATGTTACCCACACAACAAAATATGTATCTACATCCATTTTACTTGATGAATTTTTTTATTAATTATTTAGAAGAGAAAATAGAATCATAATCTTCAAATTATGCTAGTACTACTTACCCATATAACCTCTGAGTTGTCATCATTTAACAGCTTCAGAACTGGTTGAACAACTTTTGCAGCAAAGGAAGACCCATCTTTCTTAACATTAGGAAATCCACTCAGCCTAAATTGGAAAAGAGTATAAGGCACAGCAGCCAGCTAATAGATTCAAGACAGGTATTAATTCCCCCAAGGGAAAGATGTATGAAAGTAAGCATGTTTTGACTTCTGTGGAGTAATCATTCTTAACCAACTCTGTACTCAAATTATTGAAAACTAAACCAACTCTTCGACAAGAAGCAGTGAACTGTAGATGGTTGTAGTTATATATTTTATAACACCAATATTTAAAGCAATGACTCCAGAAAATGAATTCATATTATTCAATCCTTAAGCCAAACTGCATAATAACAGCAATATTAATAACAGCAAGCAATTGCATATATTTAATTTAATAGTCAATAGAATATGAAAAACTCGTTAACCAATATACATATGATTTCGGGCATATGCAGATGTGAGCAGATAAGGCGTAAGAGTGAAACATTTTACTCATTGCATATCTTTATATATACTAATCTAGCACAAAAAGATTTCTAGGAATTTTGCCAATCAATACCAAGCATGAGCATTTTACAGAACATGTCTACAATAGTACACTGATAAATAAGGAAAAATTTGAGTAAAAAGAAAGATCTAACCTTGAAAACAAATCAGATATTGAAGCAACAGAAGCAACCCCCACAAGATGAGAACTTGTTGATGACTGTTTAAATATGTAGCAAGGAAGACATGTCACACATAGATATATAACAACAACAACCAATAAATAAATAAATGAGACAATTTAAATCCAGACCTTCAAGCATGCATGGAAACAAGTGATGTATGTGTTTGATCATATACATACACTGAAAAAAAATGCAAATAGGGTGCCCAACCACACAAGTTTCACATATACAATAGTCGAATACTAGATGAATAAAGTAAAGACAACTGATTGATAAATGAATGCCACCATTTTCTCTACAAGAGATCACCAGGTGTATAAATGGTTCCTATTTTTCTTTCAGAGGTCGGGCATCCCTCATCCAAAACTGCCTTTCTTGTATCCCACGTTACTATCTTCTCTTTTCCAAAATTCATTAGGGGTTGCTAGGGTTTTTAAAAGAGATTATGCAGGATTTTGTTTGTTCTTGCGTGGGAGAGACAAGTATACATATATAGTTTCCAATCAACAGAAAACCCAAAGTTGAAATTTGAAGAGAAAATGGATGTTAAATGCATGCAAGAACACCTTGATACCTGTAAAAACTGTAGCAACTTCTCGAACCACTCAGAGCAGGAGTCTAGGAAACGAGGAGAGCTGCACTCTTGACAAGTAAACCCCAACAAAGAGATTCCTGCCCAACATTTATCTGGCTACGACATAGAAATATGACCATAAAATTCACATAACTGTACCTTCCAACATCCCATACTGAATAAAACTCAATTATAGCTCATGCATAAACTATTGTATGTGTGAAGAAGCAGTAAAGTAACGGCTTTTACTCATGAAAAACCAAAAAAAAATGCCCCCATTCATTTAAAACAAAGTGCAACCATAGAACAATCATATTTACCATGTCACTAGAGGTGAGAGTCAGAATGCAGTTGACCCACGAATCAACAGCAGACTTCCATCGCTCAATTTGCTTTTTGTCCATGTCATCAGTGTAGGCTTCAGCAAGGAGACGGTGAGTTCTGACCATGGAAACAACACGTGAAAGCTCCGAGGGATTCGAAAAGGGATGCTTCTCATCAGGAAGGTGGTCTTTGATAAGGGTATGAAGCAAGCGAGGCTTGAGTGCAGCATCATACATATCGCTGACATGATTGAAAGCCTCCATGGGAAGATTCGAAGTTCGCAGCTTACTATACTAGAGAGAGTCAAACTCTTGCTCCTTCTTTCACTCTCTCTATAGTACAATGCTCCGTCTCAAAAAGAGGCTAATGAGAACCTCTTTCTTTCTTCCGCCACCACCCACCAATTAGGCAAAGCTAGCGCAGCGTAATGCAGAGTCCTGAGTGAAGTCTGTTTTGGTCCGTGTGGAGGTTGTAAAAGAGAGACCTGATTAAGATGGGCCGGTGGGCCGAATCCAGTAATGGGCCACGTTGCTAGGGATGATAAGGTTCAATTTTTTCTTTTGGGCCCAAACGACATATTGGACTTCAATTCCATGCTGTGACGGAGAATTCCGTTACAATTAAAATGGCAAAAAATCACCAACGGGGGTTGGTCCGAGTGGTAAGCGGCTCGGTATCGCTTAAGCGAGGTCTCGAGTTCGAGCCTTGGCGAATGCAGAAAATCCCCGTTGGGAGACTCACCCACCACAGCCAGGTGCGCGACGCGGGTCGGATCCGGATGTAGTCGGGGCAAAGCTCCGGTGAACCGGGTGGGCAACCAAAAAAAAAAAAATGGCAAAAAATCTCTTGGTAGACTCACCTACCATAGCCAGGTGCGCGACGTGGGTTGAATCCGGATGTAGTCGGGGTAAAGCTTCGGTGAACCGGGTGGGCAACCAAAAAAAATGGCAAAAAAAAAAATTACTAACGGGAGTTGGTCCGAGTGGTAAGCGGCTCAGTATCGCTTAAGCGAGGTCTCGAGTTCGAGCCTTGGCGTACGCAGAAAATCCCCGTTGGGAGACTCACCCACCATAGCCAGGTGCGCGACGCGGGTCGGATCCGGATGTAGTCGGGGCAAAGCTCCGGTGAACCGGGTGGGCAACCAAAAAAAATGGCAAAAAATTCCAGGTGCGCGACGCGGGTCGGATCCTGATGTAGTCGGGGCAAAACTCCGATGAACCAGGTGGGTAACAAAAAAACAAATGGCAAAAAATTGACGGCTAGCCTAAGAGTCATAACGCTTAAAGAGGTATCCTAATTTTTAGGTATCTAGGTATATGTCTTAAGGTAAAAGACAGCTCATCTTGTCCAATACTAGTATCACTTAGGAAGATGGGAGACTTCGCCCTACCCTTAGATCGTGGGTGAGCCCAACTCCTTTCTAAAAAATTTTATAACAAAAAAAATGACGAAAAAATGCGGTGCCCAGTCCACTCAAATTTTTATGTATAAAAAGTACATAACAAAAAATGCTCATTCTTCACTCGTGAGTCAATTCTTATATCAAATTTAGGTAAATTAAGAAAGTTAGATAAATTAATTGTAATGATTATGTGTTAGTTTTTTTAAAATACCCTTTTAATCATTTACAATTGAACTAACCTTAATATATACCCTTTAACATGTACAATCATGTAAGGATACATCATGAAAAAAATTATAATTTTAAGAGACAAAATAAATTATTATCTTATATTTAAGAATAAATTTAACCACCAATCTAAAAGAGTATTAAAATTGAAGGGTAGTTTAGTCTAAAAATTACCTAATGGACTTGCTAAATCACGTTGCTTTAATGTCATAAATTAACGCTTGATATTTCAGGTGTGGTTGGATAAATCAGTTTTCTCTTATTTAATTTTCTTTTTCTTTTTCCTTTTTGGGGCCTCTGAAATGAAAGTATCTCACCTAGTTTTGTGAAGAAGGGAAATGAAGGAATGCGTTTTATATAAAGTTATTAGATCTGTGGACGGATCACCATGAAAATAGTAAAATATTGATATATTATGGACCCAAAAAAAAAAGTCATCTTATCAATTTTTATAATTTTTTAAAGATTTAATACTCTAAATCATAAAAAAAAAATAGAGTATTAAATTTGCACCATTCTTTGAAAAATAGAAAAAATTTGAAAAAATAAATACAATTTTTTCCCTATAAGATATCAATATTTTACTCATTTTATATAGAAATATAGAATCTAACGTGAAAACAAAAAACAAGAAAAAATATTCGGGAAGCACCAAAATTTGAGGGGTAGCGGACACGCTAAATTCAAAAGCAAACCTCAAAGTATGTTAGTTTGACAAGTAAAATTTGTACATTTAAAACCATCGTTATTAAATATTTTAGAGTATTAAATATACCTAAAAAAAATATATGGTCATGGAGGCATCTTTACCTTTAAAATTCAGACTCCTAACCATAATTGCTTTATTTTATTGTTTTTTATTTTTATATAAGGGCTTTTATAATTAGCGAAGACTTGAGGTTGACTTGACTGCTATATATATATATATAAGGTTTAAGTTCCTTTTTTTTTATAAAAAAAACTTAAGTAGATTCAGCACCAGTGTCCTTCTAAAATTATGGTACAGCCCTAAAGTTCAAAGAGTGTTTATAGGGGATTTATGATATCGCATATCAAATGAGTCCTCACAACAGTAGTAAAAATCGGACTCACATCTTTATAAAATATAGCTATATTATTTACTATCTGTGCTAACTCTCATTAATTTGGTTGACAAGTTCTATTAGTGAAGTTGAGAGATATTCTCATTTAATCAAACCAACCATCAGGTCAGTTATCTCTTTTCCTATATATGTTAGCTAGTTTTAAGATTGTCTTAATTACCTCTTATTCCATCCTATGACTCCCTGCCTTCACCATCAAAATTAATAGGTTTCCATCAAGCATTGACAATGATTAAACTTCTTAAAATCAATGGCCATCACTATGGCATTGTTTGATACGTGTCTATCTTTGTATGCATGGTTTACATATTTTTAAGATGATTGAACTAACAATATATGGCAACAAACAACACATGCTTAAAATGATTGAACTAAGATCTGGACAGTTTAAACATTTAACATTCACTTCTAATCCAACGGCCTCTACAATTCACACACATACACATATTAGCTACTGAAGATAAAAATATTTTATATTAAATATAGCAAAGGACTTGCTATATTTAGTTTAACCACTTAAATGAACGCTTGATATTTCAATGTGTGGCCGCTGTGGGTCGAGTATCATCAAAACGAATTTTGTGCCTTTGTGATTTAATGGTGTATCAACTAAATTATAAAATGAGAGAATTGAGGTGTGATTTATACTATGTTAAAAAAAGACTGTTGGATAAATGTATCCTAGTCACAATCAAATAATACTTAGTAATATGATTTAGAAAAACAATAGATATTGGGAGGATCTGAAGAAAAATTTAAGAAAAAAAAATGCAAAAACTAAAAGAACATGCTAAACATTACAAACGAACAAACTTGCATAGTTGCACTATCGGCCAGTTCAACACTTACGTACAAATCATACCAAAGAGGGTGATAGTGTCTCCGCCCATCCAATAGGACACACCCCTTGCCACACCATATAATTCCTCCTCCACCAAATAATCCCTCGCTGCTCCTATGTTACAAGTTGTAACAGAGCAGTAAGCATTAAAAATAAGCTAGGCCTTAACTTTAACAGACTAGGCCTGTTAAATAATAATTTGGCCTAAGCTTGGCCTATAGTCTATTATAGGCTATTTTTTTATATAAATATGACCTGTATAAATATTTTGTCTGGCCTGAAGCCTGTTAAAAAAATATGTTAATACTTACTACAACATAGCAATAAAATATAAACTATAATATATAGAGCAACAATAAAAAAAATAATAAAATGAGTTAGTTTAGTGGTTTAATTATTATATTGTGTTCAATAGATAGTGGGTTCAACATCCACTTATTATATATTTATATTAAATATATTTTGATAATAGGCTCAGGCTGCTTGACAGGTCTAACAGAGTTTTTAAGAAATTTGAGCCTGGCCTATTAAAAAAAATTTGAGCCTATATATTTTTTAAAAAATGGAGCAAAAAAATCATGACTTCCGACGAAAACTGTTGTAACTAAGGGCCCGTTTGGTAGCCATAGAATCTAACAATGGAAACAGAAAATAGCTCATTTTCCTTCGTTGAGCGGGTTTGGTGCGCCATTTTTTCAGGAAAGGAATTTCCGGCGACAATGAATTTTCCCTCATCCATGGGAAGCCCTCTTCCTCTCCACTTTTGGTAGGAACCAATTTTCCAATATAGGGAATTCCCAAGTATCCCTCCATCTTCTTCCTCCATCATCCAAAGTCGTTGCTTGATGCCTCCATCATCTTCCTTATTCACTTGCCTTACTCCACAGATATGATTGCTTGTCTGTTGTTAGATGGTTCTTCATGTCGATCACAGATCTGCTTCTTAGAGGATGGCTCTTCATGTCGATCGCAGATCTGCTTCTTGTCAGCAGTGGCTTCTTCTTTAGTGTTGGTTGTTGTTGACCACTTAACCCTTTGATTCGACCACTTCTTAGCATATCTTGGGGGTCAAAATCACAATATTTATATCACTACATAGAATGCTACAATATCAATCGTTCTTTTATCTGAGGAGCCTTTTATTGAGTCATAAGTAATCATGTACTATTCATGAAAGGGGTAAGAAAAAATGGTTTTGGATTTTCATAAAAGCAAATTAAATGCAATGAATGATAAAAATCCTAATTACTATATTTTTAGTATTTTTTATTAATATGACGGGTGGGTAGAAAAATGGATGATAGGAAATCTCTTGAGAAAAATGTCACTTGGCTATCATTATACTTTAAATATGGGATTTAAATGATTAAATGCAATCATTTCCTTTGAAAGAGAATTTTGCTATGGAACTAACATACATAACCATACAATGAGAGCTCAACATAATAACCTAATCAATTCCAACATAATTCAATACCAATCTCAAATTGAGTTCTAAGACATAAACACATCAACACAACTATCTCAAGAATTTATCTCATAAAACTCAAATTGAAACATATATTAAACTATGAAAGTACTCAAATCATACAGTCAAATCCAATTACTTCATAATAGTTCAAAAGTGAAATCTAAACCCCACAAGAACTGAAAATCCAACAATAGAATATCAAAATACACATATCAAATGTTCAAATACACAGAAGGAAACTAAATAAATCCCCATTGAAGCACTAAACTCAAACCAAGCTCTCTCACTCCTCAAGAGTGGACTCTCTAGTTGCACATGGAGTTTGTTATTGTCACCACCAAGCTCAAACGTACAACAGCCTTGAAGAAGAAGGTGGAAGGGACGAATTTAATGGAAGAATGAAAGGGAAATGAAGGTTGAGGCCAATGGAATGAATGAGAGAGTTTGAATAAAGAAGAGAGGTGGAGAATGGGGCCCTAGGTCAAAATGGAGGCTAAAGTTTCGACTTAAACCAAAGGAGGCTTAGGGTTGATGTGGGTTGGTTTAGGTGATTGGGTACCAAAATTGGAACCTTGAAATGCAAAATCACAAAGTTGTAGAATTGCATCATTCGCCACAGTGAAGGTGCCTTTTGCCGTGGTTAACTGCACAGCAGAATACCCAAAACTCTATGTTTCATCTAGGTCTCTAAGTGCCATGCTGAAATCTCAAGGTCTTTTTTTGACATTAATTTCTGGATTCTTACTTTCCATTCTTTAAATTCGTCTGCCAAACTCCAAATCTTCCTTGAGCTCCCTATAATCAAATTAAGCCAAGTAGCATCAAATAGTCCAAGAAAATAATTGTTTAAAAGTAATTACATAAAATATGACCAACATACATATTTTTAGCCATACTTAATGCAATTGACCTAAAGACACAAGTAAGCACAAATTGCGGTTCCTCTACAAATTTTTGAAGAGGACTCAAGCTAAGAGAAATCGTTGGATGATTATGTTCATGTCGTAAGAAATCAAGAAGGTAAAATTCGACGTTGTTGTTATTCAGAGATCATTCCAATGGAAAGTGGTGAATTTGTAAGGATGCATCATTCAATACTTTCTTCTACGTAAGTCTCAAGACCCTCAGGATTTCAACGTAACGTATGGTCAAGGTGGGAGATATCAAGAGACTTGATTTTGCTTGAGAATCAACTACCATTCTTTGTTCTTAAAGACCTATTTGACCTAACTTTTCCCAATTATAGCCACAAGGATGAATTCTCATTTGAGAATGTTACCTTCAGCTATTTTCGTATTGCATTCTTGCATGCTATAGTTCCTAATGAAAAACGTCGTAAAGAGTTTGCATTCACACATTTTGTACAACAACACCTACCGAAACTTGCTGATGATGGTACTCCGCAAGTGCATCACTTGTGTGATATGCTTAGAATCTTTTATGTACGACTTGATCAACAACTACCAATGGCAGAAAAATGAAGCCTGTATATAGTGCAAGCAAACTACATGATGCAGGAATTAAATTTGAGGTCAATGAAGATGAAATAAGCTTGCTTCAGCTGCAATATTCGAAGGGAGTGCTGAAAATACCAAGAATCATGGTAAGTGATGTCACAGAGACCCATCTTAGAAATTTGGTTGCATTCGAGCAGTGCCACTTTCCTTCGACAAAAAGAATGACTGATTACATATTACTCTTGAAAAGGGAATTATAGAGAACATCATAGGGGAGAATGATGCAGTGGCTTCCATAACCAAGAGATTGGCCAGGTATACTGTCTACACAGCAGATTTCAATAAGGATTATGTCTCTCTGTTTGAAGAATTGAACAAGCTTTGTGATAGCTCATATCACAAGTACAAAGCAATCTTTAAGGATCTTTCTTAGGAGCAATTCTTCTTCTTTTGCTCACTTCAATCCAGACAATATCTTCTATTGTTGTCTTATTTAAGAATTAATTAAAATCTGTTGACTCAGAGGATGTTTATGTGTGAATGGATTTCTTTCTTTAATTTTTCTTTTTTGTGGGCCTTTTTCTTTCTATTGGAATAAAGATTCGACTTGAAGTCTTCATAATCATGTGCCTATAGTTTGTTGTTGTTGAATTTCATAGATATCATCATCTTGTTCTTTTTTAAAGCAATTAAAGTCCGTCCATATATATATGAAATCACAAGTTTCCGGGTCTATAAAGGCATGTGTGATGATGGTGCTGGTACTGTGTGAGCCAACCAGTCAGTCTTTTAAGCTCAAAGGATAACCCATTCCTAAAAGATTAGTTTATTAGGAAAGAAAACCTCTTAAACTAATAAACCTTATTCTACTTGTGAGGCTTCCCCAATATGAAACTCTTAACAATGCCACCCCTTAGGAGCCAACATCCCCAACGGCTCCATAATACAGTATTTTACTCGGTGTTCTACTAGTCAGAACTTTTTGTAGTAAGCCTCTCTGGTTAACTGACTCTCAATGGAAGCACTAATGCTATGAGCATATAAGTTCAAAGGGAGAATTCATTCCCGAATAAATAGTAGTCTATTAGAAGGGAGAATCTTGAATTTGTAAATCCTACTCCACTTGCAATATGGGATTCATAACAGCATGCTTCATTGTTATATACTTCAAGAGCAGGGTATCATATTTAAGTTGTTAATTAATGAAGTCCATAATATATATGGCGAATATATATATATAAATCAATTAAAACTCAAGCATAAACTATTTTATGAGTGAAGAAGCAGTAAAGAGTGTGAAAAATCCAACCATATGACCAATAACGCAGTCTAAAAGTAACGGCTTTTGCTCATATGAAGTCTGTTCTAGTGCGGGTGGCGCTGGAGAAGAGAGACCTGGTTAAGATGGGCCGATTTGGCCAGTATGGGCCGGTGGGCCTAGTCCAGTAATGGGCTAAGTTTCTTGTAAAGATAGGTCGATTTTTTTTTTTGGGCCAAAACAACATGCTGGATTTTATTTCTTGGATATCTAAATTTATGACTGAAGATAATTGACGGTTCGTCCTACCTAATATTAGTATCCTCTAGGACGAAGGAAGACTTCCTCCTTCTGTTGAATTATATATGAGTCTAACCCCTTTTTAAAAATTTTCGTACCAAAAAAAAATTAAACCCTTAATAGCTAGTAATTAATTCAACCATAGACTATTATATAATATAATTCTAGATCCAAATCCAACATAAAATATTATTTTATTGCACAAGCACCAATCCACTCCCTTGACATAAAATATTATTTTCCAAATTGTGTCTCTTAAATTGTATCAAGTTGTTGACACGTCAAGCATTATCATCGTAAGTTTAGCTGACAAAAAAATAAGACATACGACTATTTAAAATATATTTAATTCTTAAAAAATATCACTTTGTTATGATTTCAGTCGCTACGCTTAGAAATATATCATAACTCCTAAATGCCTAAATTTATGCCCGAAGATAATTGAGACTCAACTTGCCTAATATTAATATTGTTTAGGAAGAAGGAAAACTTAACCTTAATCTTAAATCATTGGTGAACCTAATTTTTTTAAAAAAATTTATAAAAAAAATTGTTGCCACGCCTTTAATTCATAAACAAATTTTATTGTTGTCATTAATTTTAGTGAATCATAAAATTAGAAAGTTATGCATTTTTTATACAAAATTAAATATAACATTAACTATTAACTACTACTCATTAAAAATTTGTGGAAATATTTAACTATTGTCTAAAAGTAGGACCTGATAGGGTATATTATTTTATTATTAAATAAGTTATCATTCTCAATATAAATATCTCTTATATAACTTGAATTTAATATTTAAAATGATTTAGTATAATTTTATATCATTAAACTAATTCAATATCAGTAGTTCTTTAAAAATATATACTTATTTAATTATTATCTTAATTAATAAAAAAATACAATTTAAAAAATAAAATAAATTAATTATATATTATATTTAAAATTAAAGCAAATGTCTCAAATAACTCGTGGGAGGGAGGATATATGAGTGTGCGTGTGTGCATGCGCCGCGCAAGACATGCAGGGATTATATTTAGATGAATTAAATAATAGGGGCACTGGTGGCATGGCCAAACAAACATAGAGTCACAATATTTGACTTTAGTGTTTGCATTGAGAACTTCGCTTATCCCATTAATTACGTTTTGTGTCTCAAAAAGTGCAAAAGCATATAATGACAATTAATTATTCAAATAAAAAATAATTTATTTCTTAAATAGATTAAGTTATATAAAATTTTTCTAAACTCAGGGCCATATACAAATTATCTCTTTAATTTTTAAAATTTAATAATAAATTTTTATAAATGACTTATATATAGGAATATAATAGTATATCTAATATCATAATCTTATTTATGATGTATCTAATGCCTTGATATTATAGTATATCTAGTACCTTAATATTATCTATAGTGTATCTAACACATAAAATCAAAAATAAGATTGAGGTATTTGATATAATTAGCAAAATAACATCTAGGATCGTTAAATTCACTAAGAAAATTAGATCAAAATATTAAATACATTATAAATAAGATTATAATATTAAATATTATTGAGAAATAACATTAAGAGGTTGGATATAACTTTAGCTTTTATTTAATAATATTAATTTATTTAAATTAATTATGTAGTTTTTATGCTCTAAAATGAGAGGAGGAACAAATAAATCAAATCAAAATAAATAAAATTACTACTCCGCCTAGTGCTCACAATATAAATTATCTTAACTAATTTATTAAAATTAAAAATAATAATTAACTTATTAAATTTATTTTAAATTAAACATTTTTTAATATTATCCATATTTGGAAATGAGAAAAATACAATGTGTCACATTTAAATATTAATTATAAAAGTAATTTTAATAAATAAATATTAATTATTCTTAAAATAATTTATATTGTGGACTAAAGAATTTTATAGAAATAACTTATACTATAGATTGGAGGGGGTATTATATAGTATTCCTCTTATCTTATTTATAAGTTATTTTTATAAAAATAAATAATTTTATATTTTTATTTTTATTTAATATATATTATATTTTATAAAAAAATATCAACATAATATTAAATAAAATATAAAATAATAAGTATATTTATATAATATTTTTTTTATTTTATAAATAAGATAATAAATTTATAATAATTTTTTTATAAATAAAATTAGATGAGTAATTTTTAACATTAAAAAATAGTAAAAGAGAGTAGGAGTGGGGGGTGCAATAATGATTAAAGGAGAATCAAATTGAACACCATTAATTGGCCGCAAGGAACAATCAGAGACATAAAGCTGCGTTGAAACTTCATTCCAACCTTTCCCTTCTTGCAAGGACAATCATGCATGATACAACTCACCGCATGACATAACACTAAAAAACCAAAAATATATATATATATAAAAAAAAAAAAAAAGCAAACTAAAATTTCTTCGTTTTTCCATGAAGTACTTTTTTTTACACATAGGAATGATTTCGGGGGAGGGGGAGGAGGTTTGCTCTTTTTCCCTTGTTTAGCTAGATAAAAATATTAGGAGGAAAAAGAATATTTTCTCGTTGGCAGAACATCCTCTTTAAAATTGAAGAAATATAGAGAAAAAGAGTAATATTTATATAAAATCAGACTAATATGTTTATGAATTTTTTCAATACCCTATCATTATCTTTTTCTCCTAAGAATTTTGAAAGCTCAATGAATTTTATGAAAAGATTTACTAGGAAAAAAAGTTTAGTATTATACAAATTTAAAAATTATTATTAAAACAATCCTAAAAATAACTACTATAATTTAAATGGGTTAGCTAGGAGTTTGGTAGAAAAATATATATAATTTTAATTATTTCAATTATTATAATTTTATATGTATTAGTATGTATATAAAAAACATAAACCTAACATAAACCTCTTAGAATTTATTTAATTTTTAATAACTATATAATTTTAATTTCATATGTTAAATATTATTTATAATTATATTTTATTAAAATATTCTATAGTAATAAGTAACTTAAATTACATAAAGTAAATTTATCCATATAAAAATATTTTCCCTCCCCCTACACTCTTAAACTAAGTAAAGTAATATTAAAATCCTTCTCCTCCTCTCCCTTTATATTAATCTTAAAAAAATAATATTAAAATCTCTCATATTTCCCTCTCTCTATTTCCTTCCATTAAAATCCCTTCCTTCATCTATTTTTCATTGGGCCAAACACAGGGGTGATCTTTTGACACATGAAACAAAATAAAATAGACTCTAATACACCCGAAATTATCAACAGAGATTGAGTTTAGTAGAGGGGACTAGTCTCTCGTAATGTTTCGAACTAAGATTAAGATCCCCACTAAAAGATGTACATATATTTAGTACTTAATAGTATTTTAAATATGATTACTTCTAATAGGACGATATATATGCTTAGTAAAAAAAACTCTAATTTGTTTTTGTCTTAAAAATAGTTACATTTAAATAATTTGCAAAGTTTTAAACTTTTTTATAGACCAAAACAACTTTATAAATACTCTTTTTTTCATCATTCAACTACAACCCTTTTAAATGGATTCTTGTTTCTCTCTGTTCTTTTTTTTTTTTTTATGCTATTGGTATCCAAGGGGATGTGTACTTTTTTACTTTTTAATTTTTATCATGCTTTTCGGAATGGATTTTAGAGAAGACAATATGCTAAAAAGTAAAATATTTTTTTAAAAAAAATCCTTTACCCCCTTTTTTTGTATAAAATGACAATTTATTCAATAAAAATATAAAACGATAGATATAAACTATCAATTGATCCTCAGTTATGATCAAATTAAGGTACAAAATCAAAAAACAAAAACACAGTACAACAAACTAACAGAAAAACAAACAAAAACCCAACAACATCATAATTAAAAAGTTCCTTTACCCCTCAATCCATAACCATGGAATATCTCTATCATAGAGATATGTTAATTAATTAATATTAAATTTAAATCATGACTCCAGAAATATTTATATATCCATATAAGATATAAAATCAATAGAATACTGCACTATTTATAAGACATTAATAATGCGGTTTACCTCAAATTTTATGTAAAATATGTATTTTGTTTCTCCCTAAAATGTAATTGTTTTAAAAAAATAAACAAATTTTCTTAGCCAATATATGATATTAACTAAAGTAAAAATGTATTATATCGAATGAACAATTGGTTTAGAAAGTTGAATACTTTCCACACTAGACATCTTTATATCGATTGAAGATTTGGTTGTAAAATACATTTTTAACTGATGTTAAAAGTCCTTTTCTACATCTCCTTATAGTCTTCTAAAATGGTCTCATTTGTAATACATAAAGTAATATGATGATGTAGTTTACATATTTAAATATTAGAATAATTAATACTCTCTATCTTTGAACAATATGATATTGTATTATAAACAACTATATTTAATTAGATTTTGTTGATATTTATTTAAAGGGTTAATATGATTTCTGGTCTCTTAAGTTTGTCCTTATTTTAATTTTAGTTTCTCAAATTTTAAACCATATATTCTGGTAATTTAAATTTATTTTAATCTAAAATATTAGTCCGTATAATTTGATAAAAATATAAATAATTTTACACCTTGAGAGAAAAAAAACCCGATAATTTGAATATTAATGGATCAAAATTAAAATTTGTATAAATTTAAAAGATAAAAATTATATTAACCTATATTTAAATATCATTTATCGTGAGTAATTGTATATAAAAATAATTATATTGGCGTGAGTGATAGGGTTTTTGTTACTTAAACAAGTGGTTAGGTTCAAATCTTAACCCTTTTATATGCATATTAAATAAAAAATAAAAATATTTTAATCATTTAAATATTTACTCATTTATCTTCTCATGTTCTTTCTCGTCTAACTAAATAAGAGGAGTGATGATATTTTCTTTTAACTTCTCTCTTCTCTTTATTTCCTCTTCTTCTATTTTCTTTCTTCCTAAATTTTCTTTCCAGATAAAACATTAGTATAAGAGGAGATAATCTTTGTCTTCGGTGGAATCTATTAAATTTGTTGTATCCACGTGTTTACATTTTAAGAAAACAAAAAATCCAATTTCTATATATAAAAAAATTAAATTGATAATATATTTATATACGCGTGATCCTATTAAATTTAATTTACAAATCCACTCTCAACAATGGGCACTCATAACTAATAGGGTTGATTCGAGTGGTAAGCAGCTCGGTATCATTTAAACGAAGTTTTGAATTCGACTCTTAGCGTATGCAGAAAATCTCCGTTAGGAGACTTACCCACCATACCCAAGTGTATGAAACAGGTCAGATCCGGATGTAGTCGGGATAAAACTTCGGTAAATCAGGTGGGGAAAAAAATAATGGGCACTCATAAACTAATTATAGCATGCGACCTAAGTAGAAACTGGAAAGTCGTTGTAATTTGTCGAGTGCATATCATTGGGTAATGAAAAAATAAAATAAAAAATATTTTCAAACAGAGAATATTCTTTATAACATTAAATAAAAACAAGAAATAATTAATTTAAAATAATAATTTGAGTATAATATATAGACATATTACATATTTTAATGTCTAAAAAAACAGAAAATCTATTTCTTTTACTCACAAATTAATAGGAGAGTAAGAAAATAATTAAATTCTCCCTCATTATACTTATTATTCCATTTGATCTTTATTATAAGTTTACTTTTTTAGAGAGAACGAGTAATCCTCTCTTATTATAACTTATCAAATAAGATATTAATTATGTTTTTTAAATTATTATTATTTAAAATTTGATGTAATTTTTCTTTTTTAGTTTTCAAAATATAATTATATTTTTTTATTTTTAAACAAATTTATTGACTTAACTACTTTTTAATAATTTTGATGTAGTAATTAAAAGTGTTTTATAATAAGAACGGGTAAAATGTTTAGTAAAAAAGTAGAAAAAGTTACATTAGTTGCTTGTAGGTATGATGAGAAAAACAATTGCGATATCTTTCCCAAAACAAGCCTAATATTTAATTAGTTTATTGATTTTTTAATTATTTATGTTTATATTTTATTTATTAAAGATAATCTGAAATCATTAATGGAAAAAAGAATCTTTGTCTCTGCTGCTTCTGCCTCAGTGGTGAATATTAGTCCTTAGAATTATCAATGTTAAATTAAACCAAATATTTATCAAACTATAAGGACTAAAAATTATAAATTGAAATTATAGAGATCTAAATTAAAATCTAATCAAATTATAATGACCAAAGTATTAACCCAGCTCAAATTTTATAAGAGTCTTGGCTTTTTCTAACCAAATATAAGAGTTTTAGTTTAAATTTTTACTAATGATTAAATAACTTTTTAATAAATGACATTTGAGTACTTCTAATATAAAAATATTAGAGAGAATGACATTTAAAGACCTTATAAGCAAGCTAATACTAAATCAGATTTTTTTTTTGAAGTTTTTAAATTTTATTAAAATATAAGAAAATGAATATTAAGTTTAAAAAATTGCTTACTTGGATTGACGATTTAAAATCTCAATTTTATCTTTTCAATCATAATTTTATAATTTATAAAATATGTTATTAGAAAAGGAGTTTTGTTTAGCTATTTTGTTTACTAAGCACTAAATTATAATGAAACCATGATTTAGTATTAAATTTTGTATGAAGTTTTTAGTTGTCATTCTGCCTAAATATTATTCAAATTGTGAATTATCTTGATTGTGATGATATTTCAATACATATTATTTTTAGTCTAATAATTCCTACAATTTATTCAATACTAGTAAAAGTACATCTAGTACCTTAAACTAATTTTAGATGAGTAATTAGCACTCTAAAATATTTAAAGGTACAATCAGCACCCCAAACTAATTTAGAGGTACAATTAATACCCTAAAATATTTAAATTGTTACAATTTTGACTCTTTGCTAATAAAAATATAAACTTTTATTTGATACATGCCACATAAAATTTTTATTTCGACACATTATTATTTAAAAGGCTACATGTATAATATTATTTTAATAAATTATAGTAAATAAAACATAAATTTTCTCAATATTCACATATGAATTATATATAATGTCAATTTTATGGTTTATTCAGTACTCTTTTTTAAATAATATATCACATATGACATTTTAAATAATAATGTATTAAAATAAAAAAATTATGTAATATAGATCATACATAAATTTATGTTTCTATTAGTAAAAATGTAGAATTATACCAATTTAAATATTTTAGGGTGCTGATCGTACCTCTAAAATTAGTTTTGGGTACTAATTGTATATTTAAATACTTTAAGTTATTAATTATTCTTCTGAAATTAAATTGAAGTGTTAGATACATATTTACCCAAATTATTACGCAAACCTCGTAAGTTTTCTCCTTTTTATTTTAAAATTAAAAACAGAAAATTATTTGATTTATTTTTTCAAATTGTTTTATTATTTTTATTTTATATAACAGATGCACCTAAAATTTGATAAGATAGAGGCACATCTATAGGCCGTTGCCGTTACTACGCTGAAAAATTGGACATGGGAATGATTAGTCAATGGCGAAAAACAGAGAAAACATTACTACCAAGGATCCTATGATGAAATAATAATTATTCCAATACCTTAAATTTTTCATAATTATAACTTATTTTCCCCATAAATTTTCATTTATATTTCTTAAAGTTATGTATCTAAAACATTCTTTTAAATTGTAATATTTAGAAAAGCTAAATTATAACATGAAGATATCAACGAATTAACTAAAATATTAAAAATTGGATTAGTTATTATCTTTTTGAGTGGGTTAAAATAATGATACAAGGATTGGTAGTTCGATTATAATTGAATGATGATCAACCTAACTATTAAAATAATATAATTTAATTAAAATATATAAAAAATATTTTTAACCTTAAAAATATAATATTTAAATAAAAAAAATTAATTCATAAGTAAACAGAACTTTTATTTATAAATCTATATACATAGTCCAACAAAATATAATTATTAAAATATAAATGTAACAATTATTATAGAGTTAGTCAAACGGTACAAAATTTTACTAAATTTTTTGATGTCTCGAGTTTAATTCCTATAGCCTATAAAAGATATTTATTATAAAAAGAGTAGTTATGAATCCGAAACGAGATTAGTTCATTGGTTAGATTTTAATACCATGTAATTAATTTTATTTTTTTAAGGATGCTATTTTTAGGCTTTAATTGTTTTTTTTTGGTCTAAAGTTAACTTTTATATCCACCGATTTACCCTTGAAGATATAATTTTCTAAGCTGGGTCCTTTTTCAGAGACTTTATGGCATTTTGAATGGTTTATGCTCTCTCATGATACTGAAAGGTTGTTATGTTTATTCCAAATAATTAGTGTGGGCCAATATGTTATGAGACATATTATTTATGATGTATAATTAATATCACATTTTTATATTAAATATTATCTTGATATTAGATATAGTGGGGCCCGTTCTAAATTAATGAGAGGCCAAAATTTTCAAAAGTTTTTTTTTTTGCTACAAAATTTTCTCTCAAAAGTTTACAAAATTTTCAAAAGTTTTAGTTTTCTGTGGGTGGACGTAGTCAAAAGTTTGTTTGTGTTTGGGCCGAAAGACGTATTCAAAAGGAAATAGTGACAAAAGAAATAGTATGATCCTACTAAACGAGAATTAGTCTGAGTAATAAATAACTCAGTATTATTTAAGTAAAATTTTGAGTTTGAGTCTTAGCGTATATAAAAAATTTTATTGGGAGACTCACCCATCATAGCCAGGTACACAACGCGGGTCAGATCCGGATATAGTCAGGACAAAGCTCCGGTGAATCGAGTGAGCAACCTAAAAAAAATAGTATGATCCTAACCCATCGTGCATGGTTCAACTGATAAAGGAGTGAGATATACGACTATTTAAAGTGTGTTCGATCTTTGAGGAGTATCACTTTATTATGGTTCCAGTTGCGGCCTTTAGGGAGGCATTCTATCTCCTAGTTGCCTAGATTTACACTTGAGGGTAATAGACGGCTCGCCCTGCCTGACATTAGTATCGCTTAGGAGGAATGAAGACTTCACCCTGCCTTTAGATCGTGGGTGAGCCCAACCCCTTTCTAAAAATTTTTATATAAAAAAAATAATATGATCCTAATAAAAATACTCTCTTAGTCCTCTATAAAAAAGAATTTATTTTAATGATAATATTTTTTATATTTTTATCAGAGGTAATTCTATTATAATGATAACATGTTTTTTTATAGATATTTTTTTATTAGGGATAATTCTATTTTAGATAATATCATAAACTAAATATAGATATATTTTTTAATAGGGATCCGAACTTTCGTTCGGTACATTGTGAAATAATATGGTTTTTTTCTATAAAACATTTAAAGTTTTCCAAAATTTTTTATTGTCAATTTTTATTTTTGTCCCTATTAATTATTACTTGGTTTCACTTCATTAATTTTTTTTTGCCCACCCTGTTCACCAGAGCTTTGCCCCGATTACATCCGGATCCGACTCGCGTCGCGCACCTGGCTATGGTGGATGAGTCTCCCAACGGGGATTTTCTGCGTACGCTAAGGCTCGAACTCGAGACCTCGCTTAAGCGATACCGAGCCGCTTACCACTCGGACCAACCCCTGTTGGTTTCACTTCATTAATTACTCCATGTTTGCTCATTCTCTCCCTATAAATAATAGTATTTTTAGAAATTAAGTTATATTTTTTATATTTAACAAAAAAAAATACATTTTTTTTATATATTTCCTGCTTTAATCAATTTTAACAATTTTTTGGACGCTCTCTAGAAGTAGAAGGAATTCATTGTTCATAATACAAGTCCCTTGTACTTTCTTAAATTAACTTTTTTTAAATATTACCCCTATTTCAATTTATTAAGAGGAGACTATGCTCTTAAATATAAATATGGGTAAAGTTAGAAAAAATTTCATTTTAGATAAAGTTAACAAGTTAATTTTTCCTTAGTTATTTTGAGGTAGTTAGAAGTAACTTATAATAGATCATATGAGTTTCTTATAAAAAATATTATAGAAAATATTAACTTATAATAAGTGTTCTATTTTTAATTTTTTTGACAAAAATTTACATGAGATTAAAGTTCTTTTATTAGATAGAATGAAATTAATCTAGAGATTAAATTTTAAAGTGAAAGAATTGATATTCGAATATCATCTTGTTAAAACAAACTCTTAGGGAGAAGTATTTTGGTTACAAAATCTCATTTTGGATTAGTCGATTACTTAAATATTTAATAATATGATTAAAAAAAATCGTTAGAATACTGGGTGACCAAAAAGTTATAAAAGAAAAGGAAAGAATAAAATTAAATGGAAAAGAGAATAAAATAAATATATTTTTATAATAAAAATATGTTTAGAAGGGAGAGAAAATATTATACATGTACAATTAGATTATATTTTGCTACGATCATTTTAATCAACTTAATTTTATCAATTTGAATATGATCTTTATATAAAAACAAATTAATTTTGTTTTGTTTTGTTTTAGAAACAGGATAAATTCAAAGAGTAATGATATTAGTAGAATTTAATAAACTTAAAATAGAATTAGATTATTGACACAACAACTTACTAATATGAACATGGTAGTTAACTTAATTAACTGACAGTGATAATTAATTTTGACATCATTATTGAAATATCAAAATCAGTATTACCAATATATCATCCCTCAAACAATAAATTGTAACAAACCAGAATAGATGTTTTATCAACCAGCTCAGAGCTCAATTGATATAAGGTTGCCTGTTAATTAGTGTAATTAGCTTTCGTGTTTAAATACTAAAAGCTTAAAGTGTATTTAACACCTTGAACTATTTTTTTTATATGTATACAATACCTTAAAATATTTTATGGTGCATTCAGTATTATAAAATATTTTTTGTGCCCTGGTGTTAGATACCTAAAAAATATTTTATGATACTCTACGCATATTAAAAAATATTTAAAATATTGAATATATCAAAAAATATTTTAAGTTGTTGGGCGTATCTAAAAAATATTTTAAGATACTAGATATGATATATCACAGAATATTTTAGGATATTAACGTGATAGATATACTTTAACTCTCTATTACAAGTAATTTGTAACCCATTTTCTTTCGTACAAATTATTTTTTCTCTCATTTACAAATTATTTTTACCTCTCTTCTCTTTCTTTATTTCCCAAGGAAATTAAGTCGTTAATAACTTTTATATTTGGGACAAATTTTTATTTCCTAAAAATAACTTATGATAGGGATCTGAGTTATACATGTATAGGGCATACTTGGATTAGCTTTTGGAGAAGAGTTTGTAGAAAAAAAATTAATTTTAAAGTACTTTTAGATAAACTCTTTTAAAGAAGAGTTTATTAAAAAAATGAGTCTGAATAAATGAGTATTTTGATAGTTATTAACATAATAATTTTTATGATTGGTAAATTACCGAAAAAAGAATGTGAGGAATAAATAAATAAATAATTATCATTATTGTGCATCTTCGGCGTCTCCTCCCATAAATCTCTCTCTCTCATCTTCTCACATAGAGATCTCTCCGGCGAAGACAACTTGCAACGATGATGAATAGAGGAGGACGGCTTGCAGCTCTCAGCGAACGGTGACAGTGACAAAGGAGAGAGCTCGGTGAGAATGACTTGTAGCGATGGAGGACAGAGCTCAGGCCAAGGGAGAAGCTTAGAAATGTAGGGAGAGAGAGATAGAGAAGAGAGATGAAGAAAATGACGGAGGATGGTGGATGCAAAAGCTATGACTGGGGATGACATACGGCTGAAGAAGAAGACCTGCGAAGACGGAAGAGATACTAGAGAGGAGAGAGAGTAGAAAAAATAAGGGCAAAATAATTATTAGATAGTCCATAAGTTTGTTTCCTGTTCAATAAGTTATTTCCAATAATTTATCTAAAACCATGATTTGAAACTATAGTTTGATCCATAAGCTCTTTTGGATAAATGTGCATGTTTGGATGTCCCTGAAACTAAGGTTTTAAAAGAGCTTATGGCCCAAACCTTAATTTGAGAAAACTTTAAAATAAACAGTCATATTTGTTTAAAAGGGCTTTTGGACCAAACTCTAGTTTTGGATAAGTTACTGGAAGTAGCTTTTGGAATAGTAAAAGAGTTTATGGATTACCCAATTACTATATTACTCATATTTTCCCCCACTCTCTTTCCTCTCTCCTCTCTTCTAGATCTGCTGTCTGGCTCACTGTCGGTGGGTCTTCTTCTTCACTTTCGTCCAGGTCGTTGTGATAGAGGAAGAAGAGGTCCGTCGCTTAATCCGTTTGCTGTCCTCACGGAAGAGGTGGTTCTGGTCTAACAACCTTTTTCAGCTGCTGTCGTCGCTGCTTTTGCTCTGCCGCTAGAGTTGAGGGAGTCGACAGCCGTTCCTCAACCGTCGCTGGTAGAGGTGGGTCTATGCTTATTGGTCTTCGTAGCCGGCAAAGGTCGGTTTGTGTTTTCGTCGCTAGTAGACGTGGTTGAGTTGGTGGAGAGCATTGGAGAGAGGAATAAAAAAAGAAAAATAGATTTTTTTTAATAAAATCATACCATTTCTAGTAATTTACTAATAATAAAAGTCTTTATGTAAATAACTATCTAAACGCCTATTTATTCAGAACCATTTTTTTTCCTATAAGCTCTTCTTCAAAAACTGTTCAAATTTTTTTTTCTATAAGCTATTTTCTAAAAGCCTATCTAAACGGGTCCAATATAATTATTTATTTTAAAAATTTTTAAACTAAAATTTAAATTAAAAACCTTTTAAAAAATTTAATTTTATGACTAACTTTACACACACATAACTGCATTAAAAACTCAATCCAATGTAACGTAGGAGATGATAGAAAAGTGAAATATTTTCTCTTAGATTCTAATTATGAGACAAACTTTTACAAGATGTGACGTTGCTACAGCTTATATACTATGAGATAATCTACAAATTTTTAAAAATAATTAATAAATATTTTTATAAATACCCTTATTCATTGAACAAAAATATTTGGCCCACCACGAGGTAAAGTTGAAAAAAATAATTAATTGAGGACGGAAGTGAAGTGATGAAACAAAAAGATATAAATGAGTTAAAATTGTGTAAGTTGTAGATAATTTTGTTTTTTTATTAAGAAAAAGAGGATGTATTATTTATCATTTATAAATAGTATAACCCTTCGATATTTTTATTTTACACTAATATATTAAAGGGCCATTAATGTCTACTTAATTATTAAAGATAAAAATAGGCTAGGTACATATTAAAAATTAATGGCCAGACTCAAGCTAGGCCCATTCAGACAAATAGAATTATTTTAATAAAATCTAGAATATGAGTCTACTAAGTCGTGCTATATATAAGCTCTCTTGTTTTTATTATATAATATTTTTAACTATTTATATATATATCAAGAGATAAAAATTGAGTTATTAAATCTATTTTAAATTGATATTTTTTTTTAATTTTATCTCTCTTTAATATATAGAGTTCGAGAGCCTTACTCATAAAATATTAAATATTAATTAATAATAAATATAAAATAGAAAATAAATAATTAATAAGATTGTTAGCATTTTATAATATGAATAAGAGAGAGACAAGTATATATATAAATATTTACACATATTAGTAATAATATAAACATTCACACACGTATCTATATATATATATTTGTTATTCATCTAATTCAAATTATGGGCATGTTTGGATAGGATTTTAAAAAAGAGCTTATAAAAAAAAAGGGTTTATGGACAACTTATGGAAAAGGGTTTTTAGAGAAGAGTTTATGGAAAAAAATTGGTTTTGAATAAATAAGTGTTTGGATAGTTATTTTTAGAATGACTTTTTATATTGGTAAATTACCAAAAAATGTATGATTTGATTTAAAGTAAGAGAGAGGAGAGAGGTAGAGAAAAGAGAAGAGAGATGAGAGAGGGTAGAGAGGAGAAAGGAGATAGGGTGTAAGAAAAAGTAAGAGAGATGAGAAAGGGTGTAAGAAAAAATAGGAGAGAGGAGAGAGAGTAAGAAAAAGTAGAGGTAAGATAGTAATTGGATAGTCCATAAGTACTTTTACTGTTAAAAAAACTAATTTTAATAGCTTATTTAAAACCATGGTTTTAAACGATAGTTTTGCCCAAAAATACTTATAGATAAATATGACGTTTGTTTTAAAATTTTTTTAAATTAAAATTTAGACTAAAAATTCTTTTAAAATTATAGTTTACAATCTTACTAAACACGCAGTATATCTTCTCAGGATCTTATATGCAAGTGTATTTAAAAAAGCTTACTTAAAGTAGCTCTTTAAGTCAGGCCAATTAGGTAGGCCAAGTTTGAGTCTTAAAAAACTATTTTTAAAAAATATTCAATTTTTACGTGTTACGAAATTAATTAATTTTTTCCATACTTTTTTATTAAACGTGAAATTATTTCTTTACCGTTAATCTTTACATGAATTAAGCTGCAATCTCATGTATATTATATATATTTAAGGCAAATTGAGGGAGTTCCGTTAGCTCTCCCGCCAATTAGGTCCTGGGAATGAGGCCTGTAAAATGAGGCTTATGAAGGGAAAAGGGTTCATACAGCAAAAAGAAAACACTGGGTTCAGTAGAATCTTAGCTGTATCCACTATCCTCCAAAGTCAGAAGCTCCATTTTTACCCCTTTCCCTGCAAATTTCCTCCTTTTCGTTCAACCTTTTCACACACACGTCTCTGAACCCAAGTCCCCACAAATCATCCGCCATTACTGCACCTCTCCCACCAACACTGTCACTCTCCCAGAGAACCACCCACTGAGAAAGAAAGTTTCAGAGTAGAGTACTCACCCACCACAATGCCCACCTTCTTCTTCTTCTTCTTCTTCTTCCTTTCCTTTTTTTCCTCTAAACCCTTTGTTTCTTCTTCTTCTTCCTCTCGCAGGAGCCTCCATGAACCCTTTCAGCCATTGGACAACCAGTCTCCTCCTCTTCCCCTTCCTCCTTCCCATCCTTCTTCTTCAGCTTCACCTCCTGAAACCCCCAAGTTACCATCTTCCACAAATACCCCTGACGCTCCTCCGTTTTTCCCTTCATATCCTGCTCCTCCTCCGCCTCCTCCTCCTCCTGTTGCTACCTTCATTTCTTACCCTGCCAACATTTCCTCTCTTGCCATCCCTCAAACTCCCAGACAGAAACCGAACTCTTCCCCTAAGCTTGTCGGGGTCAGTGTTGCTGCTATTCTCTCCGTCGTTGCCTTTGTTGGGGTTTCTGCCTTTGTCTATTGCCGGTGGCGAAGAAGGAGGCGGTTTACTGATGATGAGAAGGTTATAAGATCCGAGAGTAATCTCAGGTTGTTCTCTGACAATGTTGAAACCGGTAATACTAGTCGCAAGGTTAGGAATACGACTTCTTCTGCTAGCTCTGAGTTTCTTTATCTTGGTACTGTTGTTGATTCGCGCGGCATCGGTGACGATCGTGGCCGTTCTGATGCTCGAGGAAATGATAATGGCGGTGGCGGTGGTAGTCTGGACCCTAGCAGAATGGACTCGCCGGAGCTTCAACCGCTTCCACCGCTGGCCCGGCAAGCTTTGCTGCAGCAGAATGGAGCAGAGCGTTATGATATGCGTTCGACTACAACAGCAGACGGAGAAGACGAAGAGGAATTTTACTCGCCGAAAGGGTCTTTGGGCGGTCGGGATAGTTCAAGTGCTACCGGGTCGGGTTCTCGGAGAGTGTTCGTGGCTAATGCAGGTGAAAATATCGGCGGAGGAAGCAGTGGCTCGGGTTCTACTTCCTTTTCTTCTACCTCCGGTTCGCCCTACCGGTCACATTCCGCCAGTCTATCGCCGCCGGTTAGCTTAAGCCCCAAAAGGTCACAACCGAAATCACCGGAGGCTACGGTGGCTCAAATAAACCAGGTTGAATCACCTGCGTTATCTCCTGTTCACAATAATAATAATCAGTATGTGCAATCTTCTTCTATGCCAATGCCATCGTCGCCTTCAACACCAGAGAAAGCTTTTGCTTGTGATGACCAACCTCCTTTGCTGTCTCCACTCTCGTTATCGCCAAATAGAGCTTTGCAGAAGAATTCTAATTTGTCATCACCGAGATTATCTAATGCAGTTTCCGAGGGAGTGGAGAAAAATGGAGGCGCTTCTCCAAGATTATCTAATGCTTCATATCAAAGTACGAAGACTGTGTCTTCATCTACGGCTTTCTCTCTTCCATCATCGCCGGAGAAAGCATGGGAGCGAAGTTTTGACCAGTCTCCTAGAATTTCCAGCTTTTCTGATCGGTATAGGCATTCTCCTCTGTCTCTGTCATCGCGGCCATTATCTCCAACCTTGCTTTCATCACCAGAAACGGAATTGTGCAAAATTCCAGTTCAAGATTTCACCCCACATAAACGATGGCAGATTCCGATTCTCTCAACAACACCCGTTGCTCAGCCTCCTTTGGTTTCAGCTCCGCCTCCTCCTCCGCCACCACCGTCACGAGAACATAGTCGGAAAAAATGGGAAATGCCATCTCTTTCAACAGCCACTGATCAGCCCATTTCTAGGCCACCTGATCTAATACCTCCTTCAAGACCTTTTGTGTTGCAAAACCCAACAATGAAGACTTCATCTGCTGAGTTGCCGCGAAGTTCTCGAAATTCAGGGGAAATCAATGAAGCCCAGAAGCCGAAGTTGAAGCCTCTGCATTGGGATAAAGTGCGATCGAGCTCTGATCGCGAAATGGTGTGGGATCACTTGAGGACAAGTTCTTTTAAGTAAGATTATCAGTTATCACTATAGTGATTCTTTTGTTGTTTAATCTGTTTGCATTTCAGATATGTTATTGTTGGAAATGATTGTGTTTTCTGCAGATTGAATGAGGAAATGATTGAAACATTGTTTGTGAACGCGCCTAAGAATTCTACTCCACGCCTGGGTCTTTCCCAGCAAAGTGAAGAGGATAGAATACTTGATCCTAAAAGGTCACAAAATATTTCGATTTTACTAAGAGCGCTTAATGTAACTATAGAAGAAGTTTGTGAAGCTCTTGTAGAAGGTATATATAATATCCCTTTCATTGAGAATAATATCATAGTGACTCTTAATATCTGGGGAAGTGTGGCAATTTCATTGTTTTCTAGTTTCTTGATTTATTAACTGGCTCTAAGGTTTTTACCAGCTTTTAATATGGTACTTTCTTCATATTGCTTGAAAATTGTAGTGCTGTGTTTGGAGATTTAGATGGTAGTCTTAGTTCACAAGACTTTCGGTGTTTGGAAATTATTCAGGTGCACAAATTGAGACTAAAACCATTTAACTCTCGGCAGGTAGTGCTGATACACTTGGATCAGAACTACTTGAAAGCTTGTTAAAGATGGCGCCAAGCAAGGAAGAAGAGTGGAAATTGAGGGAACACAAAGATGACTCGCCAACAAAGCTTGGTCATGCTGAGAAATTTCTGAAGGCTATGCTTGATATACCTTTTGCATTTAAAAGGGTGGAAGCAATGCTGTACATTGCTAACTTCGAATCTGAGGTTGAGTATCTCAGGAAATCGTTCGGAATTCTGGAGGTAATCAACCCTTCTTTCCCTCTCTATTACTCTTCTGATTCTTAATATAAGAGATAGTTGATTTTGTCAGATAGATCGAGAAAACTAAATAAATCAGTTAATTATAACTAATATAAAAGCTAGTTAACTTATTTTAGTAGATGAATGAGTATATAATATAAATTCGTCTTGATAGGTTGGATTTGATTATAATTAACTAATTTATTTGAACCAAAGGAAGTATTGTGTGTTTTGAGGAATCATTGGAATCTTGTATCAAAAGATGAATTTTATTTGATCTGGAACTTGATGTGTTGTGTGCATTTCTGACTGCTAATTTTTACAGGCTGCATGTGAAGAGCTGAAAAACAGTAGGATGTTCTTGAAACTTCTTGAGGCTGTGCTTAAAACCGGGAACCGTATGAATGTGGGGACGAACCGAGGTGATGCGCGTGCCTTCAAGCTTGATACACTTCTCAAGCTTGTTGATGTCAAAGGTGCAGATGGAAAAACCAGCCTCCTGCATTTTGTTGTGCAGGAAATTATAAGAATCGAAGGCGCTCGTCTCTCAGGTACCAATCAAACTCCTAACCCTAGCTCCATTGAAGATGCCAAGTGCAGGAAACTTGGACTGCAAGTAGTAGCCTGTCTGGGTTCAGAGCTAGCAAATGTAAAGAAGGCTGCTGCTATGGATTCCGATGTTCTCATCGGTGAAGTCTCAAAACTTTCTCAAGGACTAAAGAATGTCGCCGGCATCTTGCAACTAACCGAAACCACCGAGTCGGGTGAAGGTGATGAAAGCAGCAGCCGGAAATTTTCAGAGTCAACGAACAAATTCATGAGAATGGCTGAAGAGGAGATTATGAAAGTTGATGCTCAGGAAAGAGCAGCTGTGTCTCTTGTGAAGGAACTCACCGGGTACTTCCATGGAGACTCGGCGAAGGAAGAAGCTCATCCGTTCAGAATCTTCATGGTGGTAAGAGACTTTCTTACCGTTCTCGACCGGGTCTGCAAAGAAGTTGGAATGATCAACGAGCGAACCATGGTTAGTTCAGGGCATAAATTTCCAGTTCCTGTAAACCCTATGCTTCCACAGCCTCTTCCCGGATTACATGCGAAGGACACAATGCAATAATTTCTTCAGATGATGACAGTTCATCTCCATTGTGACCTCTTTTGCTTGCATCTTCTGTTAGAAAACAATCTGACACAAGATGATTTTGAGTAGTTGAAGTTGAAGTGTGCATGTCAAATTGTTTGTAAAAATTAATGTAAACGATTGAAGCTGTGTTATGAAATTGATAATGTATATAAAGTAGAAAATTGCAACTTCTTTGTTCTAAGATTTAAAATACTAATTGATTTCTGTTCAGGTTTGTTGTAAGATTTTGATTATTTAAAACTGGCCATTTGATTCAAGTCTTAAATTGATATTGGAATACAAGTGATTTTTTTTTTTATAAAATTTGATTCAAAAACCCGGCATTGCAATAAATTCACATAATATAATACCCCCGCCTATTTTTAGAATTAATGTTATTTTGTGAAATTTTGGAATCAATAAATATTTTTTTATAGAACCTTAAGTATATATATTGTTGAGTAATTGAGATTGATAAATGAGTAAGATTGTGTTAGGATTCATTGTATTTAATTAAGCCTATTTTTGAAAAGATGAAATAATGTTAAGATTATTTAGTAATTTTCTTAATTTACATAACTTGAATTAGAGAAAATCTTTAAAAAAATTATTTAAATTTAAAAATTCTAAATCAGTTTGTTTATTATATTTTATAAGCTATTGATTACTCTTGTAAAACAAATAATAATATAATTTTATAGTAATTCTTAATGTAAAATTTTGAAATTCAAGTTATTCTTTTTAGTACCATATATAAACAATAATTTGAGTTTTTTTTCTAAAAATTTAATGACATTTTTCATATTTATCCCAAATGAAATTATATGTCTCTCTCTTATCTTTTTTCTCACGTATTCTCTCTCCCACCCATCATCCTAATAAATAAAAATATATTTAAAAAAATTATATTTTTAATACATTTATTATTTTTAATTAATTTTAATAAATTTTTTAATTCATATAATTTAAGAAGTTCTTGTTTATAAGAACGATCAGGAGGAGGGAGTATCGGTTATCACATATTCAGAGGGGTCCCTTTCTTTTCCGTCGGTTGTTTATGGATATGATTTTAGTTGAACGTATACTATAGTATTCTATTTTCCCTTCTTATAAACCTGAATAGTGAAGTTTCGCCAGCGAGCGAGCGAGAGAGAGACCGAAGTGTGTGTGAAAAATTGACATACAAATACAAGTCCCTTAATTTTACTTCATTTTTAATTATTTCTCATAATTTTTTTCTTTATAAATATTGATTGTTATACTCATAATTTATTAATTATTAATTTTTAAAAAAAATAACGTTAGTAACTGATGATGCAACTTTTCAATCAGTATATATCTAGATTAAATTTTTACATAATTATAAATATAGAGAGTAATGTTTATAATTGAAAAAAATACAAGCACATGATTAAAAAAACTGATTAAAAATAAGACAAAATGGAGTGATAAATTAATTTTCCACACACATATATAATTATTATTATTATTGAGACCTATGCAAGGACTAATACGAGATCAGCGGCAGTTTTGTTTTCATCCTAACTCTTAAATATTTAAATTTATATTTAAAAATAATAAATAATTTCGTTCTACCTGATATTAATATTGCTTAAATTTTTTTTTTATCTTATCTTTAAAGCTTAACCTCCTTTAAAAATTTTTTATATAAAAAAAAATCTTTCTCCTCATCGAATGGGACGGGTTTTGTACGTTGGTACCATTTTCTTCACTTGACCTGTTTTGCCACGTGAAGTCAGTGACTGCAAATCCCATCTTCTATTCTTTTTAATAAAAATTGTATAATCACAAAATTTAGGATTAATTTTTTTAAATTATAAAATAATATAATTATTATTAAAAAAAATATCTTAGTTTTTATTTTTTCTCTCTCTCATTTGTTATTCTTTCTTTTAGGAATTATCATTCTTATTATTTAAATTATTATTTTTCTTTTTATTTGAGTTATTATTTTTCCCATATAATTATCATTTCTATTATTTAAATTAATTTTTTTAAAGATAATTATATCATTTTATAATTTAAAAAAATTAATCTTAAGTCCCGTGAGATTTTATAATCTTTTAATAATTTTGTAAGACTTCTTTATAATTAGATTTTTTAAAGAATATTTAAATATAATTTTTCTTTTTATACTTTTCTATAAACATGTGCCTAATATTTCTATTTTTTTTTTTAAAAAAGATGACTTAGTATATGTTTGGTAAGAAAAAAAATAAAATTTTAAAAAAGTTTTTAGCTCAAATCTTAATTTAAAATTTTTTTAAAATAAATAATTATATTTATTTAAAAAAAAATTTAGACTAAACTATAGTTTAAAATTAAAATTTTTGATAAACTATTAAGAATAATTTTTAAAATAATAAAAAAAAATTATAGATTAATAATTATTATTTTATACTTATTTTTTTTTTTTTCAGTCTTCACCTCTCTATTTTTTTCCCCTCTCTATGCGAAAGAAGATGTCTACTGCTCCAAGGTCGCCGTATGTTCGCTAGAGGAATGAGATGATGCTGAAGGTGGTCGCATCTCGCCGTGGAAGAAGACTGTCGCGTGGAACGCCGCTGGTCTTGCCCTGTGCACTCGGACCTTTCCGATGAGCTTGTCTACGATTATGAATCCATCATGGCGGAATTCAAAATGGAGGAAGAGGTCATCGCAATCATGAAGCGAAACCTAACTCAAAGAAAATTTAATTACTTGGTTCCATTCGGAATTTTCATTCCCTTCCTTATTTGTATGGATTTTCTGTTCGTGCACCTATTTCTCATCCAATTTTCTCTTGGGTCGATGCTATGAATGTAGACGAGCGCATATATGGTGAGTTTCTAAAAAAAGTGAGAGATTTTAAGGGATGTGCAGGAAATAATCTTGAGCTCCATGGAGTTAGGTTCCATTGTTGAGGCATACGTGTCTGCAGTGTTTTTTAAATATTTCTGTCGGAGGAGAGAACAGTAGAGAGGAAAAAAAATAGATTTTTTTAAATAAAATAATTTACTAATAATAAAAATCTTTCTGTCTAAACACTAATTAATTTAAAATTATTTTTTCTATAAGTTTTTATCTAATTATTTTTTTAAAAAACTGTTCAAAAATTTCTTTTATTTTCTATAGGTTATTTGTAAAAATATATCTAAACGGACTCTTAGTTTAATTTATCATCATTTATGCATTTGACCATGTCACACTGGAAAATTTTGAGAATATATTTCATCCAAATTTTAACTTGATCTTTAATATTATTTAAAAATCCATAAATGCATTCAAATAAAATTTAATAGTTTTCACAAAATTTCATTAATTATATTATTATTATTGAAATAACTACATATTATGTTATACTATGAATACAGATAATTTCAACCAATCCACTCATGATTTAATAATATAATGCATGTAATATATATGAATTAATTTCGCTTCATTACTTATTTTTTATTCATTTTTGGTTTGAATCATACTATTTGAAATATTTACAAGTATGGAAGGCTACATCAGCAACTAAACAATAAGTCAACACTAGCTATGTGAAATGACCGGTGCTTTATCTGTAAAGTATGACCTGTTTTTAAGAGTATTCAAGTAATTTGATTCTCATAATAATTTCTATCTCTTTGGGCAAGGTCTCTGCTCCACTAAGGCTTTATTTGGTTAGAAAGAACGGGAGAGAAAAGAAAGGAAATAAGCCCATTCTTTCATTTGGTTTGTAATTTTTGGGGGAAGGCAATAAAAAAATTTGGCGCACATCTCTTCCTTTGCCTAGATTTTGCGTCCCTCTAAATCGGGGTGTTTTAGAAGGACGCTAAAATTTAAGACAATTATATCCCACGTGCACGCAGTTGTTCTCTGTGCCCGAAGGTTGTGTTGCGTCTTCACACTATTGTCTCTGTCGAATTCCCATGTGGGTTCATTCTAGAAGTATTTGCGCCATCACCGTCACTAGAGTTTCAGATGTCAAACTCGTGTTCAACATCGCATATCCTTTTAAACTCGAGTTGTTTGTATAAATTGGAGTTTCTCCTGTGACAGGACTTAATCTTTAGACATTAGACGTTAGCTGTAGAAGTGGTCAGTTTTCAAAATCGATTGCATAAGGATTTAGTTACATCCTTCCTCAGTCTTCGACTTTGCCTCATCTGTGCAGATTTAGTCATCACTTCATATACCGTATTCAATATAGGCACTTTCGTTTGGGCCATTATAGGGTTACGTGACTAAAAATGCCGACTGAAATAGGTTGAACGGTTCGATATATGGAGTGGGAGAGATGAGTGTCGGTTTAAAGAAGAGAAGATCAAAGCACAGAGAGGGCAAATAGTTTGAGTTTCCAAACAACGCTCTAGTTAATAAGGTTTTAAAATGCGATGACCAAATCTGGACAAGGCGATTTTTGATTAAAAAACAGCGACTCTTATACTAAAACTCGAGTTTGAGAAAAAAAATTGACTTAAATGTATGCCCAAGACAACGTTAAAACTAGAGTTTTTTTAAGAAAAATCGAGTAGTTACACGAGTTCATTAAACTCTATTTTTCCACCATTACTCTATTTTCATCGTTTTACACAAGTTGAGTTTCCTAAAAAAAATTCCCTTTTCCATACACAAGTTCATCGGTTTTAAATAAAGGGTATACTGGTAAATTAATTATATTATTCCCTCCCTTTCCATCCCATCCCTTCCTTTCCCTTCCCTTCCTTCCATGTCCTTCGAACCAAACAAGGCCTGAGGGGCTATTCGGTTTGAGGGGAGGGGAGGGAAAATGAACCCCTCGGTTTAAAATTTTAGAGGGCAAAGAAACCAAAATTTTGGCGCCTTTCTCTTCCCTCTCATCCCCTAGATTTTGCGTATTTTCAAATAGGGTTTTTTTGGAGGTAAGCTAAATTTTGGGACAATTATATCCCACCTCCACACTTCTTTTCTCTGTTCGAAGCTTCTCTTTTGTACCCACACCAGCTTTGTTGTCGACTTGCCGATTGTATCTCACCTCCATGAATGCCTCCCTTGTGTCTCTGTTTGATTCTCTCTCCCTAACATTGTCGTTCATGATCGTTGAACTTAACCGTAACATCCTCGCTTATGGCCTCCCACGACAATGACGACAACTTCTCCCTCCTTAGTGACGATTATCACCAATCAAGCGCTGGCCCCCCACAACCACCTTCACCAAACCTACACACCATATTCCTTCTCATCAGCCATCACGCTTGTGCCCTTGGAACCAATGGGCGACACAGGGAGTATAGGAAGGATAGGGAGGAGTGGAGCAACAAAGCAATACTTCTAAAGGCTTATACAGAGAAGTTCACCTAGCTAAATCGAGGAAATCTTAAAGGCAGGGATTAGGAGGAAGTGGCGACAATAGTTAGTGAGCAATGCAACAACAACCCAAGAGTGTAGAGCAATGCAAGAATAAAGTCGATAATTTGGAGAAGAGGTATAAGTTGGAAAGGCATAGGATGAACAATGACAGCATTTTAGCCAGTCATTAGCCTTGGTTCAAGCAGATAGAACAGATCGTCAGCAATTCGCTTTCTACAAAGTACGTGCAGGATGAAGATAAAGGGATCAATTCTGGGGGGAAATTCGCCCAGATAACCAAAGAGGTGCAATAAACTCGTTTCTTGCTTGTTAGTGCTTAGGTGCTTATGTATTTTTGTTGCCTTTGCTGTTAGGATTTATTTCATGCTGACATTTTCCCTATGATGAGCTTTATGTCCTAATGTCATAAGTATACCAATCACTTAAATGGTAAAAATTTGGAATTTTAGATGCCAGTATGAAGAAGCTTATGTAGATTTAGCTAAAGTTTACAACTTTAAACCCCATTCCTTACTTCACGACGTAAGTTTCATTCCGACATTTTCCAGAATACTTAGAAAAGGGAGTGAAAGAAGGGGAAAATGAACCAAAACTCAATTTTAGCTAAGGAACTCAAGTTTCTGAAGTAATGTATTACTATCGTTCAGATGACAAAACTCGAGTTATGTTGGGGAACTCGAGTTTTACAGTGACAGGACTCGAGTTTTAGACAAAAACTCAAGTTCCACAACGCCGCTAACTAGTCAAACTCGATTTTAGCTTATGAACTCAAGTTTTTGAAGTAATATATTACTGTTGAAGTGACATAACTTGAGTTATGCATGGCGAAATCGAGTTTTACAATGATAGAATTGGAGTTTTAGACCGTAACTTAAGTTCTATTGTGAGAAGTGTTGTAAAACTTGCATTTCATTCAAAAACTCCAATTTTCATATACAAGTTCATTGGTAACAATAACAATATAATGGTAAATTAATCATATTATTCCCTCCCCTTCCCTCTTTTAACCAAATAAATGATCATTAAAAGCACATTCCCTCCTTTCCCTTCTAATCAAACTAAACAAGGAAAACATTCTTCCCTTCCCCTCCCTTCCCTTCCCTTCCCTTCCCTCCACTCTACTTCCTTCGAACCCAACATCCCCTAAATTTATAACCAAGATTGAATTAAGTGTCATCAAGTGAAATGTGGTAGAGTGTAATATGGCCTATTGATTTTGGCAAACAAAAGAAAAATAAATTGGCCAACTGATTAAGAAAATATAAGATGCATAATCTCATACTGAATAGTATATGCTACTAAGTATTAAAGTGTAGCAATTTTTCCACCTCATTAACTAACTTTTAAGAGAGTTGTCATCCTATTCAAATACCCATAAACTACTTACTGAACCTAAGATCTCTTTGAGGTCTTACGACTGCCTATCCTCAGGCCTTACTTTTACCTCCAAGATCTAGTTCCCATGGCTTCTCAGACTAAAAACCAAAATGTCAAGCGAAAAACGGAGCCTATAATATCCTGGTCTGATTCCTTTTTGATACACAGGATCCTCATACGAGGCAAGTGTAGAGCATACTAGAATCTCAGATTGAAACTTATATCAGACATAAGAAAAGATTGAGCTTTCAGAAGAAAGAGAACTCTTTAGAAAAACATACTTCTATTTCACACTGGGATATTACAATGGAGAATTCCTGATGATCCCTTCAGCAGACTAGGGATGTCTTATATAGGGAGTAATGCATCATGACAGACTGGAAAGTAAGATGCGTACAAATGGGTAAAAGTAAACACACCAGCTGGAAAAAGTAAACACTTTTACAAACAAAGGACAGCATGTGACCGACAGACAGACAAGTTGCTTTTTTCTTTTCAGGAGTCTTGACTTTAATCATATATGGGTTCATGATCATCATCTGGGTCCATGTTCGAGTGATCGGGGTCAAAACCATAATATGGATCCGATGGCTGAAAGAGAGCAGCTTCAAAGTCTGGTGAGAGTGGACCACCCCACGGGTCTTGGGAAGAGGGTCCCCATGGGTCACTATCTTGGTTGAGAGAGACAGTGGAATCCAATGTCTGAGTGGAGGGGCCTGGCATTAGTGCAAGCTCTGTTGAGACAGCTAGAGTATTCTTTTCTGAGTTCAGGACAGCTAAGGTCTGGGGGTGAATTTCTTCTTCTCTTTTTCTTCTGAACCATTTCGAAGTGTCAGTTGAAATGAAAGGTTCATTTGGAAGAGGACCCAATGAAGTGCATGTGACAGGAGAAGTAGCTTCTGCATTGTTCATATTACAGAGAAATAACTTTAAATTGGAAAAGAAACTTCTCTCATATTTTGGCCAGGGAGTTTGAGACTGCCACAGATGAGCTTGATTAAGAGTATATAATTTTCCTTCAAAGTCCATGCTGTAGGGTCGGTGAAGTGCAAAGAAACATTGGAATTTATTCTGTTCATTCTCTAGGGTCTCCCAGAGATGATGCTGTTCAATAAATCTTCTCAACTGAGATCTCCAGATTGGCAGTGGAGAGAACCACTGTAAGGTTGTCCAAAGACAAGATCCTTTATTCTTGCTATCACACAGGTAATGAAAAGCTGGTAATGGTGAGATGGCAATAACAATCACATAAAGTGCAGAGAGAGACCAAATATACCATTGAAATTCTTCAGGAACAGGACCTGCAACAAAAGGAACAGTCAGATAAGGTTTATCCATACTGAAATGGTCGAGGGTAGGAGTGAGAGAATTTTGAACAAACAGGAGGTGAAGCCAATAGAAAAGATTTCTTTTGGCAATGATTTGAACTTGTTCAACAGTAGTAGGAATATCTCCAGGAGGGAAATGAAGCTTGGAAGGAGAAACATGAGAGTGCTTTGGAAGGGGAAGTCGATCCATCATGAGGATGTATCGAGGACCAAAGGGGGTAAGCAGTTGGATATTCTTGGGTCTGGAAAGTAGGTCAGCAAGAATGTTCTGGGAACCCTTGAGGTGTCTGACAGTGAATTTATAGCGGGAGAACCATTCTTTCCATCTGAGTAATTGAGCATTAGGTAAAACCTTCTGCTTTGTATCTAGCATTGATGGGAAAGCAGTATTATCCATTTCCACAATAAACTCATAAGAGCTTAAGTGAAAACTAAATTTTTCAATTCCTCTTTTTACTGCAAGCAACTCTTTGTAAGACGAGTGATAGTGCTGTTCAGAATCTTTGAATTTACCACTGGCATGAGCACAGTAGTGTCTTTTTCCATTAACTTCTTCAAGAAGGATAGCACCCCAGAAAAGGTCACTAGCATCAGTCTATAGGATTCTTTGTCCTTTTCCAGGAATCTTTAAAGGTGGAGGAGTCTGTGCTATCTGCTTCAAAGTTGTGACAGCTGTTGTCTGACGGTGTCCCCAAGGTGGAGGTTTCTTTTTCAATAAAGCAGACAATTCACTGGTATGCCGGGTTACATCAGGGATAAAATCTCTGAGGTAATTAATAATGCCAAGGAACTGTTGAATTTGTTTTGCCGACAGGTTGTCTTCAGGAAAGTTTAACAGTTCTTGGGCCAGATGCGGACCTGGCTGGTAAAATCCATCATGGAATATCATACCCAAAAAATCAATTTGGGCTTGGGCTATAAAGCCTTTCTTGGAAGAGAGCATAATTCCATGGGCTTCAATTATCTCTGCAAACTGTTTCAGCAGATTCCTGTGAGTATCCTCATTTTCAGAAAACAAGAGGATATCATCAATATAAACCAGGGCCGAATGTAATATGGGCTGTAGAATCTGTATCATAGCCTTTTGAAATAAGGATGGAGCAACTTTTAATCCAAAAGGAATGACAGTCCATTGATACTGAGCATCTGGAATACAAAAAGCCGTTTTGTATCTTTCTTCAGGGTGAATACCTATTTGCCAAAATCCAGCCTTAAGATCGAATTTTGAAAATACCTTGGCTGTTGAAAGTATGGACATTAAAGCATTCATCTTTGGTAGAGGAAACTTATCATCCTGTAAAAACAAGTTAAGAGGTTTATAATCAATCACCAACCTCTTTTTTCCTCTTAATTGCTCAGATCTTTTTTCCACATAAAAAGCTTGACAAGCCCAATTTGATTGAGTAGGCTCAATGAGTCCTTGGGCTAAAAGGGAGGCACATTCTTGTCTAGCCAGAACCAAATCATCAGGGTTCATTCCTGAGTGAGTAGCCTTTGTAGGGTTGATATCTTCATTTTTCTTGAAAGGCAGGGTCACAAAGAAAGCTTGATTTTTCCATAAAGGATGTGGATGTTTGAAGTCTGCATGACTATCAGGACAAAGACTAAGAAGTCTGTCTCGAATAGATTCATATCCTTTAGGAGCTTCTCTGATTTTCAAAATGCTGGGGGTCAAGACATAAGGATTAAAGAACTTTTTAAATCTAATTCCATGAGAAGAAATAGATAACCCAGTCATTTTATGAAGAGCATCAAAACCAAGGAGGATGTCTTTTTCTGGCAAGTAACTCCCAAAAACTTTAATCCAAACAACACACCCAGGGAAGAGTTGAATACCAATCTTTTTTCGAGAGATCAGATTGATATGAAAAGGCTCTTGATTAACAGTGAGGAAGGGTTGGTTGTAAGGAATCCACATTTCATCAGGAAGAATATGTGGTTTGATTATAGTGGCACATGATCCAGTATCAACCATAGCAATGGCTTTAACTGGTCTGTCATATTTAGACAGAAGAAGTTTGGCTTCAACAAGAGGTCTAGGAGTTTTATCAATCTGAGAAATCTTATCCCAAGAGGGATTTTCATTTGGAATTTTGATAAGTCGGGAAATAGAATTCCATTTTCCAAGGCAAGAGGTTGCTCTATGAGTATGAAATTCTGTGTCAGAATCATCTGTTTCAGATAGGTGAAGAACATATTCTGTTTCATGATCTTCTTCATCTTGTTCTTCATAGATAGACTCGATATCCTCATTCTTGCCAATGGATAAACCATGTTGAAAAGATTGAAGCAGTTTTATCTCTCTTTTCTGGTTCTTTCGTGGACAAGATTTTGCAAAGTGTCCTTTTCCACCACAAAGAAAACACCTATTAGATTTAGGTGATTTAGAAGATCTCTTTTTGAAATACCTAAAAAGTTTGCGTGATTTCCTTCTTCTGCTTTTATGTGGTTTGTAAGCAGAGAAGTGAGACTTCTTTTTGTTGTGGCAGTGGCATTGATCTTTATCTTTGCACTTAATCTTCAGATAAGATCGGCTACAGGCTGGTTTGAGCTTAGAATTTCCTTTCATCATAGATTTGAAGAATTTCTGTTGCTCACACATTTTATCCAGAGTAGCAAGGACAAGTTGATAGATTTCTCCCAAAGTAAGATGAGTAATTTCTTTGTTCAAAGAAGTAATCATTCGATGTAGTTCTGGTTGTAATTCATCAGGGAGAGAGGCAACAAAAACATGCTTGAGATTAGGATTCTGTGATCCTCCAAGAGGATAGTACTTTTCTGCCATCCTAATATAATGCTTCTGTAAATCATGCCGATTAAGGGAGCAGCATTTCATCTCAAAATATTCTTGAGAATTCCTTTTTTGGATAACTTGGAAATCTCCTAGAAATTCTTGATGTAATGCTCCAAGAAATGCGCCAGGCGAGGCTGATCTAACTAACTGTAATCTCTGATACTCACTAAGCTGTGTAAACCATTCTCTGAGATTACCAGTCATCTGAGAAACAAATTCAGTCAAGATCTGTTCAAGAGTGAGATTGGGATTTATCATGTGAGAATCAATCCATGCACCAAACTCATTCATTCTTTCTCGCCAGCGAGCAGGTGGAATATCATCAAAAGTAAACCAATGGCTACCCTTTTTGTTTCTGAAGGGTGTTTGTGAAGGTACAGACTCACCAATTCTTTCTGTCATTTCTTCTTCAGAAGATGGATCTTCAACTATTGGTTGGTTTGTAGAGTCAGTCCTTGTTTTTTTAGGATTCACCATAGCAATGGTGGAAAGGTCAGCATAGTATTGCTCATTACTGGAACAAGAAGATAATACTTCTGTGGAGTAGGAAGAATCAGATTCATCTAAAGATGATAACTCCTCAGATTCTTCTGTAGAAGAGATTTCTATGTCAGAAGAGAGGACATCTTGATGATCAAGAGCAGGTGTTTTATTAATCAGTGCTCCAACAGTATAAGATGATTCAGGTGCTTCTGTGGTTTTGGCTGCGGAGGAAATAACGGGGTTTTTTCCTCTATTAGGAAGAAGATGGGAAGTGTCTATTTCAGGGAGTGAGACTGCGGGTGTTGGTTCTCTTATTTGAATTCCGGCTGAGGGTCTTCTTTGGTTAACAGGTGGTCGGGCAAAGGAAAAGGCTGGTCCAGAGAATTTAGGAGGTATTTCTGTAGAAGAGTCAGGAATGGTAGTCTGGTGGCCAGTGTAAGAGACTTGGGTCTTTTTGGAAGGCTTTTTCTGTTGCTTTTGCTGGTTCAAGTGTCTACCTAAATGATAGGTGGATCTGAAAACTTGGTCATAATCAGTTGGAGTAGATATGGGTGATGGAGGTAAAGGAGTTGGATAATAAACAGGATAAGTTGATGGATGAATAGGAGCATAAGAATCTCGTGGATCAATGGTAGGTGGTGTTGGGAACGGAACACTGTATTTTGGCATATCTGCTTCTATTTGTCTGATCTGTTCTTGTATCTTCCTCAATTCTTATTCTTTCCTCTGAAATTCTGGGCCAGAATATCTGTGGTCAATATAACTCCTTAGATCTGCATCAAGTTGTTGGGCCTGAGATGTCAATCTCAGATGTAATTTGCCAACTTCATCAGTCAATGATTCTACTTGAGCAGTGAGATCTTCAGTTCGAGAGCTAATGTGATCCAATTTCTCATCAATCTGGTATAAGAATTTATTTTGGCAAACAACATTATCAGTATGCCAATTCAGAACAGCTTCAGAGGATGATATTTCTTTGGGACCATGAGGTGAGACCTCAGAGGGTTTGATGTAGGGCTTTCTCTTTACTTTAGTACTCTGGTTAAAACTTTCTTCCAGAGTAGGGAAATGCTCATCAAAGATTGGACTTTCTGCGGGCGGATTGAGCATAGCGACACAAAGAGGTGAAGAGACTGGAATAGTCCGGGAAGAGGTCCGGCAGCTAGTAGATGGTCTAGCCTTCTGAGTCTTTTGAGAGAAAACATCAGCGGCTATCTTATTATGCCCAAGATTTTCAAGGATATCGGAGAGAGATATCTCTGACCTTTTTGCAGGTGTGGCAAACTTGGGTGCAGGCGGAGGATCATCATCATCTTTTCTTCTATGACGATTAGAAGAGTGATGGTGGAGTGCTTTCCTCTGCTTCTTTCTTTCTTTCTTGGCAATTCTTCTAAGTTCTTCATCAGAAAGATCCCAAAAAGCTGGGTCATCACAGTCACAATCAGAATCACACATGGAAGGATCAACATCCCAAATGAAATGACCATGAACATGGGAGACATAAATAGGCTTAGCAGTTTTAGTGAACTCATGAACTGGAGGTTCACTACCAGCATCTGAATTACTCTGATAGACCGGAGAGATAGTTGCGATTGTTCTGGAGGGATAAGAACCCTCTTGACCAGGTCTTTGGAAGACAGTACGAACTGTCCCATCAGTCATCTTTGCAACAACAGGTACAGCTGTAGTATGTACATCAGAAGGGGTAGAATTGAACTCTCTTTCATAGTTGGTGATCCATTCAAGGGGAATGATCTGGGCTAATTCTTCCTTAGGAAGTTGTCTGGGAATATTAACAATGGCAGGGCCATGATCATTATCAGTAAACATCAGCAGGGCATCTTGGGTATCAGTTGGAAACTGTAAATCCAAGGAATGATTTTGGACCCTATAAATGAGCTGATGATGTAGTGTAGCCATGATGGCTTGTGGATCTACAGCAGCCCCAACAATCTGGATCTGTACTTTGATTCTCTTTGAAAGAGTCACGTCTGAGAGCTTCATGTTGAAGTTTGGAGTAATGGTAAGAATAATACTTCCATTACTAAGAGTGGTGACAAGAGCACCAATAAGAGCATGCTGATACTCTTTATAGGCTGTATCCAGAAGGGCAACCTTTGCTGAGACAGGCAAGCCTTTACGGCCATGAAGAGTGAGAACAAGACGGACAGCACCTAGATGTAGATGTGTGTATTCTTGTTCAATGTATGAGTTTATGAGAGCTTGTGGTAATTCCAGGGTGACATATTGTTCACTGGAAGTGGAAGGAATACCACATTGATCAAGTCTAGAACTTTGAATAATTTCTTTGACGGGAGGAGGTGTTCTGGAGATAAGGTGGCGGATACTGCGGAATGTAGTGGATCTCTGGCGATGAAACAAAGAATAGGGGTTCAACAGTGGAAGTTCGGTATCTCTGATACGGGCAGTTTCAGGAAGATGAGTAAACTCAACAAGATTATCAATCCTGAATAAATTTTGGAATGACATTGGTCATTATGGAATTGTGGTGGAAAGTTGAGGAGGATGTTGAGTTTTCACAAAATTTCAGAACAATGTCAAAAGTTTGGGATTTTACCATATAACTAGCTCGTTACCAAAAACTAGCAAACAAAGCTCCAATGAATGGATTTTGGAAGAGTTGAGCAATTTAAAATTCTCATTGAAAGTTGAGAAGGATGGTAAATTTTCATGATTAATCTGTGCATGTGACTTGAGGGCAGAGAATGGGAATGAAAGAGAAAAATGATAGAATCAAGGAGAAAAACTTAGTTTATTGAATGCACCGTATGGGTTTATATACAGAAGTCATCTAAGCTGAACTATATACAACTAAAACTGGTTAATACATAACAAAAATATATTAGCTAACTAACTGGATTATTAAGTTAGTGTATTATGACATGAGATCATGCTGTGAGCTTATTGAAAACAAGTCTAAACACAAGCTACAAAGCATTCTTTGCCTATTATAAAGTCCAATGGTGTGTTCTTTGTTAGACTACATGTTTCGATGATAATAAATAGTTAAAACTTTAATTATATTTTTAACATATCTTATTTTTTAATAAACTTATCAATAAAAGTGTTTATTGATAATCTTTCGATAAATAAAAATAAAATTCAATTTATAAAATTCAATTTTTAAAAAATATTTATCGATAAGAGTGTTTATTAATAAACCCTTCAATAAATGAGAATAAATTCTATTTGTAAAATTAATTTTTAAACGTCATTTATCAAAAATATTAATCGATAATGTAGTTTATCGATAAGCAATTAGATAAATAAATAAGTTAAGTGATATTTGAATCTGTGAAATTTTTTTATCTAAACCAATAAAACTTGAAAAACTCTCCAAAAAATTGATCTTATAAAAGTTTAAATATATTGCCTTAAAAGCATTGTTATGAATTTAAATGAAGATAAGTTGTTTTTATTAAAGCAGATTTCAAAGACAGTTTTATGAAAAAGTTTCTGAACACAAAGATTTATTGATAAGCTATTGAAAAATAATATATATCAATAAACATTCCGATAAGTTTAGTTATTCTATTTCGAACAAAAGTATCAGTTCTCTGTTTTGAAAAGAAGAGAAAATGATTTTATCAAAAAACATTTTGAAAAAAACCTCTATTTGATAAACACTTCAATAAACCTGAACCCAAACCTCTGTAACTTAACGTTCATTTTTTGAAGGACACTTCAATAAGACTGATTTTCGAAATATTATTTGATAAAATTCATTTTGTTCTAATATAGTCATTTAACGATATATTTATCGATAAGCCTACTTTTCGATAAACACTTCGATAAATCATATTATTCTTCATCAGATATAAAACTGATCTTCAACCTTTGTTTCTGAAATTCAATTCAAAGTTTCGTAAACTAATTTACCTTAATTTACCTTTACTTAGATACTTATTATATCAATTATATAATGCATTTCAAAATTATTTACAGGTAAAATGAAGATCAACAACAGAAAATCTTCCAAAAGCGGTTTGTGTCAGAAAAGCATTTAATGCATTTAACCATTACACTTCAACAACTCTATTATTTCACCGGTTACTTCAATGAGTCCAACGGCTACACAACGGACATATCATATCTAAGACTCAACTATAAAAGAAGGACTAAGTAAATGCAAAGGAAAACAAGCATTGACAATATTAATATCATCGACCAACATCTGCTAGTGCATTCAATACTCTCTATTTTATCCATTAAATACTGTCTTTTGAAAGAGTGAACTTTAGTGTTTATCATTATCAACTCTTTTGAGAGAGTCTAGAATATCATTTATCTTTCATATGAGATACTCAAGAGAGTGGGTCTCTTGAGTTGGTTATAACCTTACAGGTAATAAGGGGAAGTAAGAGAGTATTCTCTATTTTATACTGAGACACCAAGAGAGTATGAATCTTGAAAAATATTGGAATACTCATAGGAGCTCTGAGAACTGAACATAGACCGAATGGTTAGGTTAAACCAATATAAACTTTCTATATTATCATATTTATCTGCTTCCTCCCTCTTTTGTGATATCTTTCTTAACTCAATTTCTGTTTTTCAATTTAAATTTAAAATTTTAAAATCACCCAATTCATCCCCTCTTAGGTGAAACTGCAATTGTAACATTATTAACAAAATAAAACAACATTTCTCACAGTTTTATGGAAGATGTTACAAACATAAGGCACATTCGTGCACTTAGATACAAGTGTGGTAAACTTATCATACATAGAAACTACTTATAAGGAGATCCCTTCATCCCCAACAGATCCATATATTTTGAATTTAGTCTTCCATTAACGGTTTCCTTTTATCGAATCGCTTATTCATTGAAAAATTCTAGCTTTGAATTCGAACTTGCTGTAACTTGTCATCTCAGAGGTAGCCTGGTTGAAACTAAAGCATTTTAAAGTTTCACAGCTAACTGCTGTCACTTTTATTTTTATGAACAATTAGCTAATACCTTCTTTTATTCTGAATCATTGCATGCTGTCAGCATCCATGCGTTCCAATATAAGGCGAGCTTCTTCCTCTGTTGCTGGAACCACGTTTCGAAGTTTAAATCCATCTTTCTTCGCTTTTGCCTCGGGGCGAACCGTGAAAGTGAAGTAAAAAGTATTTGACACCTATATCAAGTAATGAAATGCCGCTGAGAAATCATAAAATAAGGAGAATAACACGGAGAAAACCTATATTATTCTTTTATAATCACTTGGATGTGAGAGAGCTGACCTATTGCTCATGTGCAAGTACACTTCACTCAACTTACCTCGCTGGTTCGCAGCTCCGGCCTTGTAACATGAGCCACAACTTCAACAGTGATTAGTGGCTGATCTAGGTTGTGGAGTTCTGTATACAACACACAGGATTTGAATCGCAAGAAATCTCCAACATCAACCTGCAGTATATTAATTCCTTGTCTTTAGGGTATATTGAAATTGGGCAATTGTTTGATTATTGATTTGTTTATCCCTTACTATTATAGTAAATGAATGTGTTCCTGACAAATAAGCAAGCAGGGGAAATGAAAGCAGAAAAGGATATGTTGATCTTCATCTGTGAAATTTTTTGTTACACAACAAGGACCCCTAAAAGGCTAAAACCACTAAAAAAATTGAAAACATTTGTTAAATAGAGAAGGAAATTGCTCGGTCAAAGGGTATGTTTCTATGGGGGATAATGGAGAAGCTTTATCTTTGGATTCCTCTCTTCCCCTCTCAAATTCCACAAAACCAAATCCAATAGTTGATACGTTTTGTTTACAGAAGAATTCAGATATACTTCCCCTCTGGCCATAGTACAAAACCAAGCAATGTAGGTACACTTTTTTCCCCCCTGACCAATAGCAGGGTTAAACTAATTTAGGCTACTGATTTATTAATATTTGATGGATTTATCATAACAGTAATCAGTTATAGGCAAACAAGCTTTGATAGTTGATGATGATGATCATAATGATAATCATAATAAGCACTCACAGGTCTTAAGAAATCAACATGATCAACTTCTAGGAAGCAAGGAATCAATCCAGCAAAAGCATATGCTGTTGAAAAAGCCAATTCAAATGCTCGATGCATCAAAAAACCTCCAAATATTCGTCCATGGATGTTCCTCTGCTGTGGCTGGCATATTAAAGAGTTCTCAAGGCGAGTATACCTTAGAAGAATACTGTCTCGGTCAGCTAATGCTGGCATGTCACAGACGATTCTTCCCTCAGCCAGTAGTGCTTTAAGTCTATTTACCTCCCCACTCTCAAAGTCCCTCTTCTCTACTCGTTTCATTTTCTTCAAATTATTTCTCGCTTCAGCTTGTTCAAAAAGAGCCTTTTCTTGTTCAGTTTCCGGTGAGAGCCGATTTACTGGAGCAGCTTTCTGGGTTTTTGAGTCCAGGGCAACAAATATGAAGTTTGCTGTCAGTGCTACCAAATCTGATGTATCAGAGCCATCAGCATGTTATCATTCATGTGTTATTGATCATTGCATTTCATATCAATGAAACTATGGTCAAAGATTACTAAGATTGTTTCCGGGGAATTGATGCAGTTAATATTATTCAACTTGTGGAGGCAAAGCAATGTGCATATCATAACATGATTTAATTAAAACTTCTCAAAGGTCAATAGATCTGATCTTTCCAATAAGGATCTTAAACAAGGGCACATTTGAAAAACTTGAAAGATGATTTGAACATTAAAAATCAGATGCCACAAAACTGAGCAAAAACTCTTTCACGCTTGTAAAGTGGCAATAGAAAATGTACAAATAATTACGAGTATCGGTACTAAGAATGTTTCTGATAATGTGTCCAAAAACGCCAGCAATTATATTTTTTATAATGTGTCCAAACACGCCAGCAATGATATTTTAATAAACATAAAAATAATGGGAAATAAAGAAAACCAAAGGAAGAAAAAAGGAAAATTGGATTTGTATACTATGAAAATAAAACTTGTAGGACCAAGTTGAGGAACAAAATGAACTTATGTATGATGCATTCAAACAACAAAAGCAAACAGGTGGAGGCAATGAACGGATACTTTGCTTTAAATTGTGATTGGACCCTAACATAATTAATTCAGACAATTAAATGTCAAATATTATGTACCTTCCGGGGACTGGATCACATCCAGCTGAATCTCAATAGAGGATCTCCCAACCCATATAACAGAACCAACAATTTTGAGATCCTTGTCAACACTAATTGGCTTCTTCAGCACAATCTTATCAACAGAAGCGGTCACCAGTAAAAGTGGCCTAGTTGTGCTGTCATCATCAGAACAGTGCTTTTCACAAACAAATGTAAATTGGCCAAGTCAAATCAGGTACAGGAAGAGAGAGAATATGAGTTGAAATAACATAATTTTTCCTTCAAACTTCAGAAGCTACCGGGCAACACACCCAGATTAGGATTCAAATAAAACCATGGTTCTTATCAAATTTCCAAAAGCAAAAAAACGACAGAAGTATCAAAGAACAGTTTCCTATAAATCTTCAACCACAATTGCCAGATATTAAACACAGTTTGCTATAAACTATACTGCTCTTGGTGACAACTAAAATTTAATTCGCTCTCTGAGAAATAGGTGGAATATCAACTTGGTCCTCCTCACATTGTTTCTTTCAATTCGATTCCCTCGATCATTAAGAAATTTGCAATGTGGCCTTTTGAATTCCATTTTCATTTAAAATTTAGGTCAATACCAGTCTCTTTGAATCAAAGTTACCCCTCAATAATGTCAAGGCAAGAAAATTACTAAAGAAAGTACAAGTGAGCAACCATAATATAAGCATTTTAAAGATTGGGGGATTAAATTAATTGAAATAATCTGTATAGGGGCAAAAGTTCAACTGGTGGCTAGACTTTTCTTAGTTGTCATCCACTTGCCCTATTAGGATAATAGTAATATCAGAAGCACAACCCATGTAGTTAATTCTGCTAAAAAGCTCAAACCAACCCACACGCACAAAAAAAAAGAAAAGCTGAAGAATTGGGAATTGAGCATGGGGCTACCTTCACCGAAATAGTACCAGCCAAGGCGTCAAGATCTTCAAGCAATTTCCCGATACGAACCTCATTCCAGGGATCCCTATACTGCTCTCTGAGGATGAAATCCGAGGAGAAGTTATACTGAATGCTAGTCCTGCTCTGAGAAGGAGTTTTGGTGAGCAATTCACTCTGAGGCGGTGCGTCCTTGGGTGGGTCTAGAAGCCGCTCGAAGATCTTCGACCTAGCTTCCCACAAAGCGGTTGTGACCGGCGAGTGGTGCATGCCCGGCCACATGTCTATGGGCTTCCGATCCCCGTCGGAGTTTGAAGCATTTGGAATCGTGCCATTCACAGGGATTGTGAGCGAAGAAGAGTAGTTCATATCCATGGAGTTACGATTGTGATTGCTGCAGAAGTGTGAAGTGTGAACTACCGAACTCCTCTTGAGGAGTTGAGTCTTCAGAGGATCAATGGCTTGTCTGAACGGCCACAATCCTCTCATGTCAATGCCCCTCGTGCTCATCGGCCACGCAACTGTGTTTTTTGTTTGGATATTTTTCCCCTTTCATACAAGTTAATTAAATAAACGAAATAAAAAAAGGCACCTTTAGGGGCATGTTTGGTTTGGAACCACTTTGATGCTCATCAAACTCCAAGTAATGAATACCCAAAACACATTACATCTTAACTGTCCTGATCTAATATAATATAGATAGTTCAAATTTAATATTTTTTAAATAAAAAATTATTTTTAAAAAAATAATAAATAAAAAATTATATTTATTTTAGATTCTATATCTATTAAAATAATTTTATTAAAAAATAAATTTGGATAGTCCAAATAAAATCTATTTAATGAATTTTGGGTGCTCATCAATCCCCCAAATTGGTTCCTATGTGATAGGAAGATTTAATCTTTATGGAAATGAAAGAAAAGAAAGGGAAAATTATGACTGCGGGAATGTTCAGTATGCAAAGAAAGGAGAAAAATAGTAAATTAAAAAAAAATACAAATTATCCAAAACACCCATATATATGTAATAATGTGTAATGAATCAAATTAAACTCAAATAAATATAAAATTATAATTTTAATGAATCAAATTAAACTCAAATAAATATAAAATTATCATTTTAAATATTGAAAATATTGTACACAAGGGAAATGATGCTCAATGAATGATCAGTCTGGCTACAAATCATAGTGCCTGTTTAAAAAATCTCAAACTAACATTTTAAAATAGCTTCAAACTTAAATTTTAGTTCAAATTTTTTTTAAAACAAACAGTTATATTTGTTTAAAAAAATTTTTAGACTAAACCATAGTTTAAAACCTAAATTTTGGATAAACTATTTAAATTAGTTTCTAAAACAGTAAAAAAGCTTATATACTATCTAATTACTATTTTACTATTACTTTTTATTACATCTTTTCTCCAGTCTCTTCTCTACTATCTCTCCTCTCTCCTCTCCACTCTCTCTCATCTCTCCTATTTTTAATAAAATTATACTATTTCTGATAATTTTTCAATTATAAAAATTTTTCTGGTAATAACTATTTAAATATTTATTTATTTAATTTTTTTTAATAAACCCTTCTCTCTGAAAGTTGTTAAACTTTTTTGTTAAGAATTTTTTTTTTAAATTGTTATCTAAACAAGCCCATATTTTAGGTTTGACCAGGAATAATTAAGTGGAATTTCATTTTGATCTTCTAGATCTTAATAATTTGATTTATTATATATCTAATTTATTTAATTTGATTTCTTATGAATTGACATGAACAACACAATTCTCTATATTCATAAATTAAATAAACATTCTGTTAATTTTACGTGGGCCCTACAGAAATTGAAGCCTTCTCCCCCGATTCATCTAATCCTGATCACAATTGAAATAGGATAATTTTAATAAAAAAAAATTGAAATAGGACATATTTTTTTTATAAATTATTTATTAATTTTAAATATAAAATTTTAATCTATTTTATTTATTATTAATTTTTTACAAACTATTTATATTGATATTTATTTAATAATAATTAAATATAACAATACTTCAAATGCACCTAACTATGTGACATAAGGGTAATTAAATAAAATAATATCATATTTATTATAATTAATTAATTTAATTAATTTTTTTAATCTATCTAAATTAATTAAATAATTTTTAATTTTTACATCAAAAGTACGAATATTTATCACACGATACATATACCAAATTCACTTCCTAGTAGGTAATAAATTAATCCTACCATTATATTAACATGATCTATCATGAGAAATTTTTTAATAATCCTGTAGGTCATGCGGTATCCGGTGCCCTACTAACAATGAACTTGGGACACTTGCCTCTCCGAACCATTTTAAAATAGAGAGTCTGACCGATCTTAAAACGATTCAGTCTGGCAAACTCCGACCAACCTTTACTGAACCTAGCAAATGTACGTTCTCTTTTCTTGTGGGGAAGTAATGTGACTTTCCATACTCCTTTCATTGTCTCAATCTCCACCTCTTGTTTCTCTTTTCTTATGTGCTCCTTGAAGAAATCTGTTGGAATGCACTGCACAGATTACTCAAACACACGCATATTAGTCTGAATATATATATATATATATATATATATATATATATATATGATCACTTGAATCAAACTCAGTACACATACTTAATCTGAACTGAAAGTAAGAGAGATGAAATTTTTCTACATAGCATCAGGGATATGACACAACATTTTTCTAAATTGTGTTTTGTTATTAGAACCTTAACTTGCAAGTCTCGTTGTCAACAGAACCAAAGAAAAATTACAGCAGAAACAACCAGCAAATCAATGGGGGGTAATAATTTGGGTTTTGATGTTACTGGAATAATAATATAACTGAATAAAATTACAGAAGATGCAACTGATTAGTTATCGCCAAAATCCTTACCCTAAATAATACATCCAAAGTACTTTTTTTCTTGAATTAGAAGGTTAGACACTAATAACCTGAAATTATAAGTTATAAGTAGGATCGAATTCATAACCTCTTGTTTATTGGGCAGTTTTCATGTCATTATCGAAGAGATTCCACAGTTATAGAGAAAAAAACAACTCTCATCATCAATGTTCTCCCATAATCTCTGGTATAATTCTCTTGACCACTGGTATTAGCCTTCTCAACATCACTTTTCTTTCTTGCTCGTCTATTTGGTACGACGGATTTAAAAGGGAGTGGAAGGATTTTGCTCCCTTCCGTTGTTTGGATTCAAAACTTTTTAGGAGGGAAGGAAAAATTTTTCCCCTCCCCTCCCCAAATTGGGGAGATTTAGAGGGGAAGAGTATATTTTTGTTTTGTCCTGACTAAAATGCCCTCATGACATGGCACATCCAATTAATGGAAACAAATGAAGTAATTAAGAGCATAAATATTTGATGAGGATGAATTAATGGTATAAGGAAGAATCAAGGAAGGAGGAATGAAAAAAAAGAAAAGAAATCTGCTTCAATATGAAGCTATATCATCACATGATTAATTTAATCTGGTTGTTTACAAAGGCATTTAATTAAGAAATAATTAAATATTTGAGTTATGTCGAGAACTAACCATGCAACCCCCTTTTGCGTAGGCAGCTTGGAGATGTACTGAGAATGAAGGAATCACAGAGCCCGAGAGGTTGCCTTCCCCTAATAATTAATCAAAATGTCAGCTCAAATAATCTTGCCCTAAATGAAAATTAACAAAAGCCTAATTGCATAATTGTTGGTGTACAAACTTTAAAAACCACCATCATTTGAGATAGGGATAAATGATATGTAAGTCCTTATAATTTTAATTAATTTTTAATCAAGTCTCTCTAATTTTTTTTATCATGTTCTTATAATTTTATCTAATCTAAAAAAACAAAAGAAAAACAAAAAGAAAAATTTTACTTGATTTTTATTCAAGTCCTGTAGTTAGTTAAGGCTATTGATAAGAAGGAAAAAAAAAACTACATAAATCTAATTAAAAAGAGGTGAAACTATAAAGAATTTATTAAAAAAACTATAAAGACTAGCTTTTGAATAGCTTACCAATATTCACCATAGAATCATGAGGTCCAGATTTAATATCATTAAACTCATCACTTTCTTCTTCTTCTTCTTCATCATCTTCTTCATCTTCAGACTGGGATGCCCATGTTTCATCCCAAGAAAACGTTTCTTGGCTAGAAGTGCCATAATCGTGGGATTCCATTGTCTCCTCCTCGATCTTAACATGATCAAGCTTGAGCTTCACCGTTTGTCTTTCAACATCATCAATCGGATCTTTTCCTTTCCGTTTGTGATGATTCTGATCGATATGTGATGCCTTTGCCCGACTGATCTCGAGCTTCTTCTCGCAGGCAGATTTTCCACAGAGAGTAACATTGAATCTTGATTTCCCATCAAATTGGAAAACTATGAAGTCCCCAGCCTCTAAAGCATTGTCTTTTACAAATTTAGCCCAACCCTTTTTGAAGTACAATTCTTTTTTATCTTCTTCCTCCATATCAACCATCCATAGTCTTTCTGAAGAAGAATTGATGATTATTACTCTCTTAGGCGTAAGACTAAAGCTGGAGACGAACAGCCGAGGGATTCTCTGAACAAAACAAAATTTAAAAGAAAAGAGTTTAAGGAAAAAAAGAAACGATTTGAGCATCACACTAGAAGCTAGAGAAGTAGTTATTAGGAGCACTGGCAAATTTCTTTTCTTTTCTTTTCTTTCAACCAGAAATCTGAGTTACTTGTCTTAGAATAATAAAGAAACAGCTGACTAAAGAGACAAAGAGGACAAGAAAACAGCCAATAGAAGTTTAGAAGTCTGTATTTGGAGAGTTTATATTAAAAAAATAAAATAAATAATACTTCTCTAATTTTTTAAGATGAGACTTAATTAAAATATAAAATTTAATTAAAAATTTAATATTAATTTTAAATATAAAATATTTTTTTTTATTTTTTTAATAAATTATAAATAAAGGAGAGGGAGAAAATTAAAGATAATTATAATATTTTAAAAATATTATATTAAATAATTTAATTAAATTAATTAAATAAATTTTATATTAAAAATAAAAAAAATAGAATGGAGGAATAGAAGAATGGGGTCGTATTTAGAGTTGGTAAAACGGGCTCAGCCTGCCGGCTGGGCCCGTTTTACCTTAAGGGGGGGCGGGCTCGGGCTGGCAAAATGCCAGCCCGTTTTGGGGCGGGCTGCACAGCCTGCCCCCCTCAGCCCGCCAGCCCGTCACTCTTTTTTTTTTTTTAATTTTAATATTATTATTTATTAGTATTTTATTAGTATTTTAAAAATATTAAAAATAATTTTTTTAAAATTAAAAAAAAAAGTGGCGTGCTGGCGGGCCAATCCGCTATTAAGGGGGGGCCGGGCTCGGGCTGGCGTTTTGCCAGCCCGTTTTGGGGCGGGCTGCACAGCCCGCCCCATTTTTTGGCGGGTTGGGAGCGGGCTGGCCCGTTTTTTGCGGGCCAGCCCGCATTCCCAGCTCTAGTCGTATTTGGGATAAATTAGAATTTTTGATGAGAAAAGATATAAATAAGTGAAATGACATATTTATCCTTGACCATTGTTCGATGATAACCAAAACAGAAGCCCAATCAACCAACTGAACCGAACCAGAAACTAAGAAGCATATAAGCAACCAAATGAACCGAAAAAAGAGAGAGAAGAGAAGAAAAAAGGAAAGAGGTTGAGGGAGGCTGCCGGAATCGGAGCCGAGCACAGACTTTTATAACAGAGAAGGAAAACACATACAGACAAAAAGAAGTTGAGAAGAGAAAGAAAGAAAATTACCAGTTTAGTCGTCCACTCTCCAATGAGGACTCTGAAGAAACAAGACATATATAGTCACCAATCGAGCTTTCTTCTCTTTCACTAAATCGGCCGGAGCATTAGCTTGAAGAAGAGAGGAAAGCTGACGGTAGTCACCTTCTTTGATATTGCTTCAAGGTTCCTTCCTTTTTCTTCGACGAAGAAAGAGGAACAGGAAACTTGCCTAGAGGAAGAAGGTACGAGAGAGTTCAGCCCCTGCGTTGCTGTGCAGAGAAAGCAGAGACATGCACAATGTATGTGAAACACGCATGTGGACCCCACACGGGGAAAATGGGGGAAAAAGAAAATAAAAAGAGAATTGAGTCAACAAAGTTTGATCTATGTGTGATGCTGACTCAGACTACTGTTTGAACACGTCAGCCCGACTACTTTTTCTTTTTACTATTTTTTAGATTATATTATTTAATATCTAATATTAAAATTCGTAATTATTACTCTTAATAAAATATCTCCTATAAAAATTAAATTTGAGATGTAGGAAGATTCAATAAAGTTTTAACTCTATGTTGTTAGTTTAGGTATTTATTTTATAACGCTCTAAAAATATTGAGAGTTGACTATTTAAAAATGACATGAGATTATACGAATTAATTTTTGTTTCAAAAACAGAAATTACAAGGGCCATATTGAGAAATGAATGGAAATTATATTAAAATATTAAATAATTAATATATTTGGTGCTAAAAAACTCTTCAAAGATTAATAATAAATTATTTGTTTACAGTTTGATCAAAACATGATGAAATCACGTAGAGCTCAATTATAATAATAACCTAATTATTTAATAATTAATGAGGAAAATGCATGATGAATAATTGCTTGGTGGTGATGTTGCATAATATTTTTTATTAATATATTTATATTATTATGGTTTTTATTATTTTTATAATATATAGTACTGATAGAGTGATACCCGTATCTTCCGTACCTGTTATTGTACTATTTGAGGACCCCCAAAAGATTCACTCATCATTTATATACTTTAGATACTAATCCCGATTTGAGCTTTTAGTTAATTAGTCTGATCACCGATGAGACTTGTTTAAGATCAACACAAATTAATTTAATTAAATATGCCTAGAATAGTAATAAAAGGGTAACCTGCTTACGTGTCCTCAAAATTTAAAATTTAAGAACTGTTTATCTCATTACTCAATTTTTTAAAGGGCTGCTTAAAGAACTATTTTTCCTTAATCCTAAATGAACTTAAGGGCCTGTTTGGTTATTTAAAACAAATATAAAAGAACAGACCCAGCTCTGACCTCAAAGCATGAATAGAAAACAAAACAGGTAAAAGATGCAAGAAAATAAGAGAAATATATTTAAAGTATGTTAACAAATTAAATAAACTGAAAGAAGCTAAGCCAGCAACAAGAGTGGATAAGAACCCATTTAATAAAGTAATTAAGTTTAAATTAATACTCCCTTAATTACTTAATACAAGATTTAATTAATTTTTTAGATAGATTAAAGAATTAAATAAATAAATAAATTCATATGATATACTCATTTCTTAACCTAATATTTAGTTAATTAATTTTAATATTAATTATAATTAATTAATTTAATTATTTTTTTAATCTATCTAGGAATGAAATCATGAGAGAGAGACACACACACAGAGAAACCTGAAGAGAATGGAGACGAAGAACTGCTTCAATGCAACAGAAAATCAGGGTAAATAGAGAACGAGATCAACTAATAATCTGAAAGAAGAATAAAATGAACATAAACACAGAAATAGCAGAGCACCAAACACTAAACGCATTATAAAATATCCTGGGCACAAATATGTGAAGAATATTCTGAACAAAAAACAAATAAACCCCCTTAAACGGATTTTTTTTAAAAAAAACAAAGAAAAGAACACTGAACACTAAAACAGAAGAGCACGATGAAAATGAAGCAATGTTCGAAGCATGAAGGAGTAGAAGCCAGAAATGGACACAAACACTAAACGTTTTGGAGCTATGCGACGGTACAAGTTCAAAAGATGGAGAAAGATTACAACACGACGTCCGACGAAGCACAGGGTTGAGCTTGACCGGCGGCCGGCTATGAATGAGAACGGAGAAGAAAGGGAATATTCGATTAATGGATCTGGAGTTTTGGCTCTCTCTCCCCAAAACAAATCAGCAGCAGAAGAAGAAGTAATGAAAATTTGAGTAGGAAATGGATGAGGATGAGACACATACCAGATTTGAAACGCTATGAAGAGCGATTCGGCCTGAAAGCAAAAAGAGAGAACAAGTGAAGGCCGAGGCTACTGAGCAGCGATGGTGGCGTTCAACGATGCAGAAGAAGAACCCATCAATGGCGACTTGAGGGTAACAAACCCGAAAAGTAACAAATAATATGATAAATCTGGGAATAAAAATCAGAGAGAGAAAGAAAGAGAGTGAAATCAGAGCTTTGCAGTGGGTGTGGCGGATCCTCATTCGGTGCCCATGAGTCATAAGCACTGAATACTCGTTACTATAGTGAAATATGGGCGCTTAAATCAAATCTAAACATCTAAACAGTCTTAATTTAAAATTTGTAATTTGTAATAATAAATATATTTTGAGTAAAATGAATTATTTTTATTTTAAATTTTATATTTATTAAAATAAAAATATTTAAAATAGACATTTTAAATTATATTAAATTTAGATAGTCTAAATTACGATAAGCATAATAATGATGAGCATGGGTCTGCTCGCGTGTGTGGCATGGTTGATGTGACCCCATTTGGGTGCTCGTCAAAATGATAAAGACCCAAAGCTCTAAATCTATTTTTTTTTAACTTGTATTTTTTAAATAAAAAATATTTTTTTAAAAAAATATAATTAATTGATTATCACTATTTTAAATTTTTTACCCATTAACATAATTTAAAAAAAAATAAAAAAAAATCTAAACTATCTAATTTAATGAACCTTATATAGATGATAAACATCCAAACTCATTTCGTGATTGATGGGTACGGTATGCTACTTGTTATATCGTTATTCCTGTTAAATAAATAAATTAATTAATATAAAAATAAAATTATTTTTATAAAAAATATTGAGTTAATATAGCTTTTTATCTCTTTTTTAAGTTTTAAAATATAATACTCGGTTTTTTAAATTTTTTATTTAAAATATTAGTTCTTATAATTTAATAAAGATTTAAATTATTTTATCTTTAAAAAATTAAAATTTATTGTTTTAAATTTAAAAAAATAAAACTAAAATAAAAGCTAAATTTGAGTATAAAAAAATTATTTATATTTATAAGAATTCTTAACAATTCAATCTTGTTATATGATAAATTAAATTATTTATATAGTTGATTTAATACCTTGTTAGATACCTTTAGCTTTTAATTTTAATTCTTAAAGGAGATATCTATAATAGAATAGGAAGCCATGATTTTTGAAATTAAAATAATTAGAATATGAGATTAGTATACTGGTCACGTATAAAAAATAAAATTAAAATATTATATGCTATTTTACCTAATAGGATAATGTTAAAGATAAAACCAACTTTATTTACTACATTTCTTTTTTTATCATTTCAGTCCTTTTTTTATTATATTAAATTAAAAAAATTATAAATAAAATTATATTATAAATAAAATTATATTATAAATAAAATTATAACACTGACTATATATAAAAAAATAAAATTAGTATATTGTTGCTATTTTTTCAACAAAATGATGTTAAAGTTAAAACCAACTTTATTCACTGCAGTTCCTTTTTACCATTTCAGTCCTTTTCTTTTATTACACACAATCTGGGCCGTATATACACTATTCTGTCTTCCCCATTCACCTACAGTCCTATACTTTAACTTTATTGGTGCCTGTTGATCCATATTATATATGGATGTTAACTTTTATACCTATTTTAGTTGTTGATCAATAACAGTAAAAAGTTTATAGATAATTTTAAAAAATATCATTTAAATTTTAAAAATTTAAATCAATTTATTTATTATATTTTATAAGGTATTGACTACTGTTATAAAGCAATAACTTCACATTTTTGCTATAATTCCTAATTTAGGGTTTTGAAATTTAAGTGGTATTTTTTAAAATTTTTTTAATTTTTTAATGAATTTAACAAAGTTATAAAAGAAATGAAAATCCAAAAATAAAATACCATTTGAATTTAAAAATCTCAAATTAAATTTTTTTATAAAAATATATTGTTATTTGTCTTATAAGTATAATCAATAGTTTATAGAGTGTAAAGAATAAACGAATTTGAGATTTCAAAATTTAAATGATATTTTTTGGAATTTTTCCTAAAAAAGGAATTAGTAAATTACATAAGCTCATTTTAGTTTAAAACTTAAAAAATATTTTTTTCTGCATGGAGAAAACAAAAAACAATTATTTATGGCATCTATTTCCTTTTATACAGAGTGATTAAATTTAAATTTTAAAATGTTATGATTATATGCAGTTGGCTCAAAATTTAGGGTTTTTTTGTGTATTTTAATCTAAATTTTGTAATCCATGTCTATGTCACTTAATCCTTTCTAATTTACTTGGCAATGATAGAAGCTTTAATAACAAAAATGAAAGACTAAAGTATATGTTAGGTTATTTATATTTGTATTAAATTTTATTTTAATCTTTTAAATTTAATATCGTTAATTTTATTAATAAAAAACATTGACTCTACAAATTTAAAATTATGATTATGAAATTAGTGGAATTAAAATAAAAATATTATATTAAAAAAATAAAATGCAAACATATTTTGTCAACATTTAGTTACATAGTTATCATTTTAAATTTTTTGAGTTAGTAGTTTTTGTTAATATTTTTTTTAAGTGGATCCGTTAATAAAGTTAACGGTGTTAAATTTAAAAGATTAAAAGTATAATTTTATAATTTAAAAAATTAAAATAAAATTTGATATAAATATAAAGAACTAAATATATACTTTAATCAAAATTAAAAGGAGCATTTAAATAATGGATCACAAAAGCAAATTAATTTAAAATCAGGACTGCATTAATTTTTCAATAAATTTCAGATTCATTTGAGCCCAATTTTAAATTAAGTTGTTTCCCTGGTTCTTTACTAAAATTATTTTAAAATTAAAATGTTAAAGGGATTAAATTTAAATTTTAAAATATTATGAAAATAGGGGAAATGATAGAAAAAAACTCTAAAAAATAATAAATTCTTAATCAAATTAGTTAACAATAATAGATTAAATATTACTAATATAATGTCTTATTTTAATATTTATTATTTTTCAAAAAATGTTTTGTCAATTCCCCCGAATATATTATGCGACAAATTCAAAATTTAGGTTGATTTTGTATATTTTAATCCATTTTTTCTTTCCTGCATTCTTTTCTTTCCTACATTCTATTCTCTGTTTGCCCATTACTAATATTTCCTCAAATTGGCTTTTATCATTATTATTTTTTTTAGTTGCCTACCTGATTTACCGGAGTTTTGCCTCGACTACATTCAGATTCGACTCACACCGCGTACCTGGTTATGATAGGTGAGTCTTCTAATGGGAATTGTCTGTATACGTTAAGGCTCGAACTCGAGACCTCGTTTAAGCGATACTGAGCCGCTTACCACTCAGATCAACTTCCGTTGGTGGCTTTTATCATTAGCAATGTTTTGAATGGCGCATTTATGATCTACGGTCAAAGTTTATTGTGTTGGATAATATGAAATATAAATACACGTCCATTTCTTTTATATAATTTTCTAAAAATGTACAATACATTATTTAATGACGTCTGAATTTTGATCTCATGGGCACAATATAGATACAACTATCTTGGAAATAATAGAAGTATGACATAATTATTAGATAATTAAATTTTTTAAATATGATCTAGGTTTGAACTAAGTCATAGTATGAAAAAAAATTGTTGAGAAAAACAAAATCTATTTCATTGACCTCTACCTTTAAAAAGGATTAATCTCCATCTATCGATTATGAAATATCGTCTAAATTTTACTAAGGAAAAAAATAACGTCCAACTTAATTGGGCCACAGTTTAAGGGAGCAGCAAAGAACTATCACACTCGTATTCACAAAATGTTGCATAATCAACGGGGTTGGTCTGAGTGATAAGTGGCTCGGTATCGCTTAAACGAGGTCTCGAGTTCGAGCCTTGGCGTACGCAGAAAATCCCCGTTGGGAGACTCACCCACCATAGCCAGGTGCGCGACGCGGGTCGGATCCGGATATAGTCGGGGCAAAGCTCCGGTGAACCGGGTGTGCAAAAAAAAAATGTTGCATAAGAAATTAAAGACACATTTGACAATATAGTCTTATAAATAAAGATCACGAATTCAATCTGTTTATAATCTTATACCATTAACACATGGCCATTTAAATATAAAAAAAACAAAGAAATTAAGCACACGTTTCATTAAATATGTCTGTCTACATTTCAGGGATTCACACACAAATACAAAATGATGCTTCACTAATGGCAAGTGAAAGATCCTTAATTAGCATGACCCTTTTAATTAATTCTACCATTTACATATTACCTATCATGAGAAATTCTCTTACTTAAGCTTACTACCATTTGGATGACCTATCTATCGGGAGAAATTTTTACATAGACAACCTGGTGCTACATCGATCCCCTACACTTGACATCATTGCCTATCGACGATAAACTTGGGACGATCGCCTTTTCGAATCATTTTAAAAACTAGTGTCTCTCCGGTTTTGAAACAGTGTGCTTTGGCGAAATCCGACCACCCTTTGCTTAATCTGGCAAATGTCCTTGTCCTTTTCATGTGGGGCAGTAATCTCACAGTCCATACTCCTTTTTCTGTCTCTATTTCTACCTCTTGTCTCTTGTTCATCATATGCTTCTGGAAGAACTCTGTTGGAACACACTGCACAACAAGTTCCTCAAACACATTAATCTCAATATCACTTGAATGATAACCTTAAAAACATGAAACCATATTTTTGTTTGATATGCATGTGACATCAGAAACAACAAGGCATCTAATCATCCATCGCTACTCTTTCTCGACATGATTAATTGGGCTTTTAAGAAAATACATCAATTGGGTGATATGATCTGAAGAACTAACCCACCATGACACCCTTTTCAGCATAGGCTGGTTTCAGGAAAATTTTGAATGAAGGATTCTTCTTAGAATCCAACTTGAGGCGTTTACAAGATGCTTTAATCATCGGTCCCTCGTACTCACGGCTGCCTGCTCCAAATTAATCAAAATATGAGCTAAATTCAACTATGAATTCACCATAATTTGAAATGAAAAAGAGCTGGTAATAAGTCTAACATTCAACTATTATTCTTACTCCCACTAGTTCTGTAAATTAGAATAAGGTTCAGAGTAATAAAATATGTTTTTCATAATTAGCTTACCAGTTCTCTTCTTCATAGGGCTATGAGATGGATCAGGTTCAATAACAATAGGTTCATCGCTTTGTTCTTCAACTTCTTCCTGGGGAGCCTCAGTTTCTTGGTTAGAATCACCACTACCGCCACCATCATCATCTATAACTACATCTACCGTCTCCATCATCGTTTCAACATTTGGCTTTGACTTTTGTCCATCCAAATCATTGATCTTCGACTTTTGTCCATCTACATCATCGATCTTCGACTTTTGTCCATCTACATCATCGATCTTCGACTTTTGTCCATCTACATCATCGATCTTCGACTTTTGTCCATCTACATCATCAATTGGATTTGGATCTCTTTCTTCTTTCTGATTTTCTTGATGATCTTGAGTTGCTGTTTGTTTTATATGATGCTGTATGCAGTAATTCTGATTGACACATGGCAGATTCTCGAGCTCCTTCTCGCAAGCAGAGTTCCCAAAGATCTTAACTTTAAATGTTGAGTCCCCAACAAATTTGAAAACCAGAAGCTGTGCTATTTCCACAGCATTATCTTCTACAAATGTACTCCAACCACTTTTATAATAAAACCTTTTGTCATCTTCTTCCTCAATATCAACCTTCCACGATCTGTTTGAAGAAGCCCTTATAAATGTTAATCTTCTTGGGACAAGAGTAGAATATCGGGCCACGAACAACAAAGGGATTCGCTGCAATTAAGGGGAAAAAGAACAGATTAGAGATTACACTATGGTACATTGATACTGCTACGGTCCTAAATATAAAAGCTAGTTGGCTTTTTCGAATAGATTAAAGAAGCCAAATAAATCGGTTAATTGTAACTAATATACGAGCTAGTTAACTAATTTTAGTAGATTAAGGAGTATATAATACTATGAATTCGTCTTGAGGAGTTTGATTAGGTAATAATTAACTGATTTATTTGACTTCCTTAATTTATTAAAAAAAAATCAAGTAGGTCTTATATTAAGGACAAGAGGGAGTAATACCCTAACGGAATAATATTCAATCCTATGATAATAATAATAATAATAATAATAATAATAATACAAACTTTCACTATCTACATTAATGAGAAAAAAAATCTTAACAAGGAAGAAAGAAAATTACCAATTTAGTAGTATTCTCGGCGTTGATAAGGATCTTGAAGAAAGAAGACACTGAAATTGAGGATTTATTCTTTCTGAGGTAAGATTTTCCATAGATTTTAGCTTTGAATGTTGAATTACCATCAAATTTGAAAACTATGAACTCCCCTGTTTCTAAAGCATTGTCTTCTACAAATGTATTCCAACCTCTTTTGAAATACAATTCTTTGTTATCTTCTTCCTCAATATCAACCGTCCATGATCTTTGTGAAGAACAGAAAAGTGTTACTGCTTTTGGTGTAAGACAAGAAAATCTGGACACGAACAGGGGAGGGATTCGCTGCAAAAAGAAAAAGAACTTAGTATATTTGAATTGAATTTTCTGTATTTAAAAAAGAGAGAAAATAATTTAGTGAACATAGAATAACGCTCCACACCCATATCTGGTGTATTACTAGACATTCATATTCTGAAATTAGCACAATAAACACAGTTTTTCTTGCTTTCTGAAGAAACTTTTCTGGGTAAAAAATTATTTTGGGACAGAAAATAACTGCTTTAAATTCTTATATTTCACATTTTTAATTTTAATTTTTTTAAATATCAATAATCATTTGTAAAAGTTAACATATAGAAATCATATTTCATTACGAAAGGAAAATGATTAAAAAATATATTATAAAAACTAAGATTTGAAGTTTAATTTGAAATCAACACTATAAGTACTTCTCTGCTAATAAGAAAGAATATCTGGAAAAAAAAACAAGAAGAAATCAAATCAAAATAAAAAATCAATTATCAATTAGTTGATTCGAATACAGAGAAGTTTGCAATTTAAAAAAATAGAAATTGGGCGAACAGGAAAGACAATCCATATTTGGTGCATTACTAATAAAAGCATTTATTTTTTATTTAAAAAATAAATGCGAAATGACACATTTGTCCTGGACAAATTTCCCATCCTCCTTCATCGTTCTCAATTCTCATACCCAGAGCAATCCCGCAAAAATTTCTAGCACAAATTGATACAACGGCAGATCGATAGATACCAAAGAACAGAGTCCGATCGAATCTGAGAAGTCGAATAAGCAAAATCAATCAACGAACGGAACAAAACCAGAAACTGAAAAAAAAAACGAAAGAGGTTGAGGGGGGACTGCCGGAGTCGGATCGGAGCCGACGGCGGCGAGAACAACCGCCGAGGACAGAGAAAGCAAACACATGCAGACATGACGACGAGAAGTTGATAACGAAAAAGGAAATTAATCAGAAGAAAGAAAATTACCAATTTAGCAGCATATTCGCCGACGAGGACTCTGAAAAAGGAAGACATTGACACCGAGGCTTCTCTTCTTGGAAGAAATAAGTTTCAGTCAAAGCATAAATCCACTTAAAGTAGGAATCACTAAAAAAGATTTATACATATTATTCAAAGATTTAGATGATATTTTAGTATATCCAATATCAATATATGATTATTTAAATTATTTAAGATATCAAAACCCATTCTTATATAATTAATTATTTAAATTTAATACAGTGCTTGAAAAATTGCTAGTTGTACGATATTTAGGTAAAATTTTTGCATAATCCACGAATTTTAAGAGATAAACAGTTAAACACATTGAATATTTCCTTTGTACAATAAATGATATAAATAAGATTGATAAACAGGGTAATATGTATTTGAATTGGATTTTGATGTGGATATTGATAAGTTGATTTGCTACATAATTGGGTTTGAATTGTTTACAACAAATAATAAAAATATAATATAATAGGAGTAATATTTAATACTAAATAAATGTTTTAAGAAATCAAAAATATATACACGTGATTATTCCACCATTTAAATTTTAAATTCTTTCAGATACATATATAGTTATTTTATAAAAGAAATATTATTTATTTCCATATTTTCATGTGTTCCAATTTCCAAAACAAAACCTATCCCAACCTTAATTAGCAAAATTTTTAACATGATGTTTTCTTTATAAAAGAAACGTTATACATGTTACCGTAGGTTTTACAAATTGTCTTCAGTTTTACAAGTTAACGCAATCTAATTTTCATATGTTTCACATTAGGCACTTCATAAATTTAATTATAATTAAAATTAACTTCATAAATATAAGTAAATGGATTTTGTGTATTATAATGAAATATAAAACATAAATCAAATTATTCATAATTAAATATAATAACATTTAATTATTAATTGTGTGTTAAAAAAATCAAATGGATATAAACCTGATTATTCCACCAAGATTAAAAGTATAAATTGTTTCAAACACATAAATAATTATTTTCTTAAAATAAAATCTTATTTATTTGTTTCCAATTTAATTTCTTGATTTTCAATTCGTTCCAAAACAAAAACTATCCCTACATCAGTCATCATAATTTTTTGCACGACTTTCTTTAGAGAATGAGTTAAACACTAGTAACATATTCTCTTCATGATTCAACATGCATTAACTAACCTGCTCATATTGCCTAAAAGAATAGAAGATTTCACTCTACCCTTAAATCATCATGACTGAACTTAATTTTTTTCTAAAAATTTTTGTATAAAAAAAATATGCATTAACTAATATTTAAAGGCTTGAGATTTATAATTAATTATGTAGGTTAAAAATAAAAATAAAAACTACTCCCACTTAAATATGAAGGCTATACACTGATGCTCAGATCCTCCTTATCTCTGTTTTGTACCGGCTACAGTAATGTTCATTGACTATAGAATATATTTCAAAAGATTCACTAGTCAATTTATGGTAACTAGATCACGAACCCCATTTGGTTTTATTAATACTATGTTTGATTTTCGACATGTCTGGAATCAACAGACATTAAATTAAATTAAATATATATTAAAAGGCTAAAAGATCCCATCACTCAAAATTTAATTAAGGGCTTTGGCCAAATTTTTTTAAAAATTAAGGGCCTGTTTGGTTATTTTTATAAGGAGAAAGATTTTAAAGAAATGTAAGGTAAATATAGTAACGAGTTTATTTTAATTATAAATATAATATTTTAATACATTTTATTTTTTAAATTTATAATTTTTTTTAAATTACCCCTATTATTGCATATATTAAAAGGGATTTTCGTTAATTTAGATAATTAAAGTAAATATTTTAAAAAAATTAACACATATTTATTATAAATAACTAACTTAACTAATTTTTTTAATATTTATAAATTAGTTATCTAATTATTATATTTAGGACTAATGAAAGAGTAATATAATATAATGACTAGTATTACCTAATTTTGTTGGGTAGACTAGGTAAATCACTGTGAATTTAATTTCTCTTCCTCAAATCAAAACCCTCTTTATTTATGCTTGCAGAGTTTATCCTTGAAACCATGAGATGAAATGAATACCTGTCAAAAACAGAGTAACTAAATGCTTTTCTTAAAAAGCTTTTTCCTAATATGGCAACAAAGTCACGTGCATCAAATATAAAGTTCAGCAAAACAAGCAACACATGGAATGAGAAAAAAGTCCTAAACAAATTCTCAGAGTCAAAACATGATTACCCCATTTATGAAGTTGCAAAAGTCTCAGTAGGTGCAAATATATGAAGAATCTTCTGAATATATAACAAATAGTCATGTGAATTTTAGGACGGGAGGAGTAGTTTCTAACAAAAACCAATTTAATATAATAATTCAGCATCATTCTGTATACCCAAGTAAGAAGGCGATATACCGATGTCCATATCCTCTGTATCTCTGTTTTGGGCCTGTGAACAATAACGTTCATTGACTATAGAATATGTTTCAGGACCACCACAAGATTCACTTGTCATTTTATAGTAATCACGAACCCGATTTGGGTTCATTAATACTATGTTTGGGATCAACAGACATTAAATTAAATTAAACATGTCTAAAAATGCCAAGAGATAAAAAATTTAATAAAGGGCTTGTTTGGTTACTTCTATAAGGAGAAGGATTTTAAAGAAGAGTAACGTAATACTCCCTCCAGTCCTATGTATAATAAACAAATAACAAACTTATGAAGATGAAAAAAAAAAAGCACTAGTCAAACGCAAGAGAGTCTATATAAGTATGTCACCAAGTGTAATTTCTTTCCAAAAATGCCCCGACCATTTTGAACTTTTACCAAATATTTAATGAATGAAGGGCAAGAGGGGAACTTTTTAATAAATAAGGTAGACGTCAGTTGTTAGACTCTTATATTTAAGATTACGAGGAGGTTCCTAAATTCTCTTATATATAGGATAGGGGGGGATGTGATATAATTACTAGCATGACCAAATGTTGTTTGGTAGACTAGGTAAATCATGCAACAAATTTAATTTCTCTTGCTCCTCAAAACCATCTTTATGCTTGTTGAAAGTTGAAACCATGCAATGCAATGAATACCTGTCAAAAACAGAGGAACTAAATGCTTTTCTTAAAAGCTTCTTCCTAATATTGCAACAAAATCACATGCATCAAATATAAAGTTCAGCAGAATAAGCAACACATGGAATTAGACAAAACGTCCAAAAAAATTCCTCAGAATCAACAATTATTACCCCATTCATGAAGCTGCAGACGTCTCAGTTTCAATGTTGCTCGTGCCTAAAGGTTGAATATATGAACAATTATTACCCCATTCATGAAGCTGCAGACGTCTTATCAGAATAAGTTATACAAGTTGTCTTAAGTTGTACAAGTTAAGCATTCTAATCCTTCAACAGTTAAAAATTCAAACTCATCTTTGTATTATTGGTGGGGCAGGGAACAAAAGAAAAGGTGTATCGATCATGTATTAATATTGCCAGAACAACTTTGTGAAATTAACTCTGAAATCATCAGTTCGTAAACTTAATTAGAACTAACTAAAGTTAACTTTGAAATGAAACATCTAAGATGTACCCCAAATTCATGTATTAACAGAACAATTTAAAGCTATAAACACTCCCATAGTTCCACTACAGAACATTAGCATACTTAATGTCAATGTTAAGAGAACCAAAACCAGCACGCTGTAATGAGAAATACTAGCAAGGGAAGAAGAAACCGGTGAAATCGGTTTTGAACACAAAAAGTAGTAAAAATGATGGGCCAACTAAGTGTAACGGGATATAAAATTGAAATTAACGCCAGAACAAAGGAACAACTTGTACATAGTACACTACAGAGTCTAAAACTCAAGAGCATAGCAATGGATTACTCAAATTTGATCAAAGTTGAGGGAAAGAATCCAGAAGATTTACCTCTACGGAGCCCCCAAAGGTTTAGTTCTATCAATCGTCGTTCTTGTCTCTCCGCCGATTTTCCTTCTTCCTCTTCGCTGTTTCTCTCGATTTCACTCTCTCAAATCGCTGAAATCGTGAAGCACTTCGTTGCTTCTCTCGATCCTTCGTCCTCTTCCTTCAATTGATCTCTCTCGCTCACTCTCTTCTCCACCAGTTCCCTCAATCGCACTCTGTTCCGCTCTTAATCTCGCCCAATTTCTCTCGAACTGTTTCTGTCTCTCACTCCCCGTTCCATCAATCGACAATCGAAATAGAAAATAAAAACATAAAATGCGAAGAATTTGCACTGTTACACGAATCTCGACGGAAACTTGGTTGCCAATCAAAGAAGAACGGGGTGGGGTCTTCGAATTTTTGAAGAATATTTGTTAAAAGAATATTTAATATCATTTTTTTTTTTTTGGTTTTCATGTCTGCCTTGTTACATGTTAGCTTTCTTTCAGTTAGGCTGTCATAGATTTTTCGTTTCAAAGGCTAGCTCAAAATCAGGCCACCACTATCTTCACAGTTTGCGAACAAGTAGGAGGAGCAGACAACTCTTCTCGGCCAGTTGGCCCAGATTGTGTGTGCAGGTGTGTTTTTTTTTTATTCAAGACAAAATGATATTAAGTAAATGTGGGTTTTACAAATTACATAAAGTTAGGACACCCACATGAAATCTAAAAACCTAAGTAAAAAAAGGGAAGGTAATGGTCTTTACATCAATCCCAAAAAAATCATAAAGCAGTGTTAATATCTGCTGGCAAGTGATTGTCAACGGCTAAGAATTGAGCACGAATACAAATAAAGTATTTCTTGACACAATACATTGTCGCTTAGAGTCAACTTCAATCTAGTCAGATTCATGGATTTATAAGGCTCTTAAGCACTTGGAGAAGAAAGTGAGACCAACTTCTGATTAATTTCTCCATAAAAATTCTTCTAGAGAAGCACTCTGTGACAGATGATTTTATGATAATAGTGCTAGTTCAAACTTTTGTATTTGTAAAGGATAATATCCTAACCTTTAGCATTGAGAGAGATCAAGGAATTAGATAAACAAATAAAGATTAACACAATTAATAAATAACTAAATCTCTTAAATATGATGCTTAAGTCAAATTAGATTGTGCGTATAAAAAAATATTTTATTGTAAGAGGCAAATCCACTTCGATAATCTCTATGCCTAGGAAAGATTAATGTTTAAGCTATTAGCTAGGAGACACTGCCTAGTTTTTATCCAAAAAAAGGAATTAGATAAAGAAGATATACACCTATCCTTAATAAGTTTTGGGTTAAAGGGTAATTTTGCCTTATAAATTTCCATCCAGGAGCGCTGGTTGCCCGGAAGAGCTTTTTAGAGCAATGTCGCCCTAGAAGTTTAGAAAATATAGCAATGTAACCCTGACCATTATCCAAAGTTAAGTTTGACTATTAGTTGACCAATATACTAACGCGGCATGCCACTTAGCATCCACATCTTTTTTAATTTTGGATTAAGATGCAAATATACCCCAAAAGTTTTCACTTATGAGTGTTGGCTATCCAGAAATTTATTTTTAATTCAATATCCCTTGATCATTATCCAAGTTCAATTTAACCATTAGTTTAACGAAATATACTAAGCTAGTAGTATACATGTCATTTATTTCATTTTTTGTAAGTTATATTTATAAATAAGGAAAAACTTAAAAAAATGTATCTCTCCAAACTCTATCCTTATCAAAGTATCGCTCTCAGCGGACTATACTCTGGCAATCTCTCAAAAAATAACATATGTTATTTCTAAAATAAAGTATGGTCTTCCAACAGTGATACTCTGTTAGCGACGAAGCTTGGAGGAATGTATTGTTTTAATTTTTTCTTATTTATAAATTTGACCTAAAAAAAACGAAATAGATAGCATGTGGATTGATCAATTCAGTATATTTGGTCAAATTAATATTCAAATTCAACCTGGATAATGGTTGAGACAATATTGAAACCAAAAAACTTTTAAATACCCAATGCTCCCGAATAAAAATTTTCAAGGTAAATTTGTATCTTAACTAAAAATGAAAGATGATGTGAATGCCATATAGCATATCACGTCAGCATATTTATTAACTAATAATCAAACTTAATTTTAGGTAATGGTCAAGACGATATTGCTATGTTTTATAAACTTTTGAGATGACATTGTTCCCAACAAAAATTCCAACCGACTAGTACTCTAGGTAAAATCTTTTAAGGTAAAATTATCCTTTAATCCATAAGTTTTCTTTAATTTTGTAGTCTTTGTTGCTTAGCGTGTTGTATAAAGCCCAGAAAGTGTTCCACGAGAATTCTTCCTTGGGTTTCTTAGGTTTCTGTGTCTGTTTGTTTCAGACTCAATTTTCTTTATGTTCTCTATTCCGTGTCTCCTGCCTGGCCCAATTGGATATTAGTGTTTGTTTATGTTGTATTTACTCTTTAATATTACACATTCTTTAATATAAAATTTATTTATTTAATTTAATGTAAAATACATTAATTTGCCCTCAATTTACTCTAAATTATGTAGAGCTCATTTCTATTTTAAAAATCTATATGAATCTCCCTTAAAATTAAAATACATGTTGTATAAACCTCCCTACTAGTTTTGAGATTTAACTTCTATCAACTCAACTATTAATTGACAATTAAATCACAACATTGACCCGTCATTTTGACTAAAATATGCCTCCTTAATATAAATATTACTTAATAATTATTTAATCACATATCTTTATTCAAAAAATTTTAATTAATATATATTTCAAATTTTTTGTCAAACTTTTAAATTGATTGCCATATTACAAAATTATAAAATGATATGATTTTGAGATCCTTATATTAATATATTATAATTCAAAATTTTTAGATATATTTCATTAAACATATATTTGTTAAAAAAAGTACTCAAATTTTTTATCAAGTTGTTAATATATTTTCACATAAATAAAAAAAATTAATAATGAGAATTGAGTCTAGCATAGGAAACTTTTGTTTTTTATAGACATGGTATCCTCATATAGAATGTAACTCTGTTTGAGACACTATTGAGTACTAAATATAAATATTTTTTTTAACAAAGATTTAAATTTTGATTTATCTCATTGTGAAAGATTAACTCTTTTAATTAGACTCACTACCTATTGGTTATATCTAACATTATCAAAGTAATATACATATCATGTAAAACAAGTCTAATCAATCACAAGATCTTCTACATAATATTGAAGGCCCAACAACTAGAAGCCTAGTATATAGCTTTTTTTTTTTTTGTCCACCCGATTCACCGGAGCTTTACCCCGACTACATCCGGATTTGATCCGCGTCGTACACCTGGCTATGGTGGGTGAGTCTCCCAACGGGAATTTTCTGCATACGCCAAGGTTCGAACTTGAAACCTCGCTTAAGCAATACCAAGCCGCTTATCACTCGGACCAACCCCCGTCGGTAGTATATAGCTAAAGAATCAAGAGGTTGAAGAGAACATTTGGGCTTTAAGCTATGTGATCGTATTAATCACCATTGCTCCACAATAACTGAATTTTAAAACATAATAAAACTGAATTTTGTATGTAGTGTAATTCTATAGAAAAGGAAGCACTCGTGCAAGAGATCACACTACAAATAAGATATGTAACTTACACATTTCCATTTGTGTTTTACAAGAACATATGACCTATTTATTAAATATGGGGAGAGAAAATATTGTTTGAATTAGAGTGAGCACTAGGAGCAAAGTTGCAGCAATGACAGATGTTATTCTCCAAGGGGTGCTCAAATACTGATGCTTAAAGCCTGGCTTATACTTGTGGTAAGGATTCTTATAAAACTTGTTCAATTCTTCACAAAGCGAGATAATCACTATTGCAAGTCATGAACACACTATTTTTGTCAAGAGTGTTCACTAAGGAAGCCACTTCAACATTGCTACCCAACAAGTTGTTCATGATTCCCTTTTCAACAAGCAGCTCAACATCTCTTGCAGTGTCAATCAGATAGTTCAAGAGGGTTACATAATCAGTCACATAGCTCTCAAGAGCAAGGTGACACTGCTCAAATGCAACGATATTTCTAATCACAATCTCAGTCCAATCACTCACTTGAAAATATGGTATTTTCAATAGTCCCTCTGAGTACTTTAGCTCAGTAATGCTTGTCTGTTGTTCATTGACCCGAAATTTAATTCCTGCCTCGTGCAGTTGGCTTGCACTATACACAGGCTTCAATTTACCAAATTCTCTCCTCGGTAGTTTATCTGGTAGGTAAAAAATCCTTACCATATCGATCAGGTGATAGATTACTTTTGTCTGTTCAAGGCAGTGTTGTTAAACATAGTTAAAAGTAAACTTCTCACGAATTTCCTTTTTTACAATAATATGATGTAGGAATACTCTCCTAAAGAAGTTGAAGGCTATCTCAAGGAATGAAAATCTACCATTGAAGCCTGTGGGAAAAGTTAGGTCAAATAGACCTTTCAGAACGAAAAATGGCAGCTGATTCTCAAGTAAAATCAAGTCTAGGTTTATATCACATGTTGGCCACAATTTAAAACGCCAAGGGTTTTGCTCTAACAGACCTAGACATGAGAGAAAGTACTCAATGATGAAACAACCATCAGTTAGAATCGTGCTTACAAAATCTTCACTATCCATCAGTATGGTCTCCGAATAACAACATCGAGTTTCATCTTCTCATTCTCTTACAGCTTTAACATAATCCTCCAACAATTTCTCTTTACTCCTCTTTAGAAAGTTGTTGAGGCACCATAGTTTCACTTCTTCCATTGATTCCAATCTCTTGTCTCCATGATGAAATGGGCCAATTGAAATCAAGGTAGGTGTGTAGGCTTCTTCATTCACTTCCGAATTTTTGGTGGCACTTTGTAGATGCTACATCTTGATCCTAAGGGAAGCTCAAAAGAGTCTATAGCTTCTAATTTGGCTTTCAAGTGGCTTAACAAATCAGGATTTTGTTTATTTTTGCTGTACAATATCTCCATTTTCTTACAACCTTTTGATGGACCTGCAACACAGTAGAACATTCTAAGTGATGATACGAATTTAACCCAACAGTATTCTCTTTAGCCATATTAAACTTTAGCTGGCAAATATTAGTTCAATTGGTAAGGCTCATCTTATACTTCAAAAGATCTTGAGTATAAGTCTTGATATATTAATCTAAATATATTATTGGTGGGTTATATGTACAAACCTCTAGCAATATAGTATTTTATCAAATTCAAATTACGTCGCAATGCTTAGAACTTACATGCTAAACAAACGTTATAGAAGCATTCCATTCGATTCAGTTCGTGTTGGATTTGTGTTATGAAGCTCTAATATGACTTTTCAATCATGATTTTATATTTTATAAGGTAAGTATGTGAAAAGAGTATTGTCTCAGCTTATATGAACGTACTTATCAATCGCAAATCTAAACATGCAATTACATGTTACCCCAAACATGCTTTTAAAAACCCATTTCCATCCTTAATTCTCATTCCCATTCCTTCAAAATCCATTCCTACACTAAATGAGGCAGGTTCGCCGTAACTTTAAATAAGTCTCTTCTACAATCAAACTCATCACCAAAGCTTTCAATTTTCCAAAACAACTAAAATAACTCTTCTTTTTTGCATAAAAAATTTCTAATGACCTTCATCTTCCTTTAATTAAGATATATGTATATGAGATATATATATTCAAAATTAGCAGTACTGAGTTTTGTTGCAGATCTATATATATACTAAGATATATGTATATGAGAGAGAGGGAGGGAGAGACACTTGACCTGATTTGTTGGATGGTGTAGCCGGGAAACTGAAGAAAATCTCAGATATCAGCGATCGGAAACACAAGGCCAATAATTCCACTTCCACTCTTCTAAACTCGTTAAGTGCTTTTTAGGCCATATGGTTGTTAATTCTATCAACCTCAAGCTATGTCTCTGGAGAAAAAGTAATATAATATAATATAATAGTAATATATCGATATCTTTATATCTTGGTTGACACATGGTACATTATCTTTTTATTTATTTTTATTTAGTTGGGTTTATTATTTTAAAGTATGACGAATTCCAATCCAAATGAGTGCTAATAAAATATGATAAAGTGATCATGACAACTCAACTGCTTGTTTACAGCTCAAAATTTTCTAATATTTATGTATTTTAAAATTCTGCATTCATCAAGCAAATATTTTAAACACGTATTCCAACGTTTTTTTTTACATCAAACTCTAAGAAAATACGAAGATAAATCTAAAGGCAACAATCCATCGGCATATCACATGTCTCTTGTTGAATACCAATGTTTATTTATTTGTTGACCTAAAAGATTGTACCAAGGTTTATTTAAACTTTCTAAAATGACTGGTCATTTAAAATAATATACATAATTATAAGAAAGTCAACAACAACTTTGGCTCTAGCCTAAAATATTTTATTATTTAAAATTTAAAAAATACAAGCATATTAATACGTTCTGACAAAGCAAACTTATTGGAATGGAATAAAGAAAAAAGGAAGGAAAGAAACCCAATTAATACTTAAAAAGAAGATCATTTGCAATGTTACAAAAATCAAACGGATAGTTGAATTAGTTATTAAACGGATCATTAACCGCCAATGGTTTAGTTTTAGTACACCTAGCTATAAGTACTCAATGATCGATGAAGCAACCATTGATTAAAATCATGTTTACAAAATCATCGCTCCCATCAGTATAATCTCTGAATAACAATGTTGAGTTTCATCTTCCTATTCTCTTACAGTTTTAACATAATCACACACACTACGTATACACATGATCTTAGCCAAAAGGCCGAGAAATCCTCCAACAATTTCTCTTTTACTCCTCTTTAGAAAGTTGCTGAGGCACCATGGTTTAATTTGACCTCTTCCACCAACAGAGATTAGGTCTAGCGGAAGGGTTTGTCCTTTATAACGTAGCAAATCAAAATTCGAATCTCCACTAAGAGAGGTGCCTCTATTTAGTGACTAATAGTGTCTCGAATATAATTACTTCTAATAAAATGTTACATATACTTTTTTTTTGTTACAAATTTTTTTGGAAAGGGGTTGGGTTTACCCACGATCTAAAAGTAGGGCGAAATTTTCTTTCTTCTTAGGCGATATATTAGGCAGGAGATGATATCTATACTTAACAAAAAAAAAATTGACATATTCCATTGATTCCAATCTCTTGTATCCACGGTGAAAGGGGCCAATTGAAACCATGGTAGGAGAGTAGGCTTCTTCATTCGCTTGCCGAAGTTTTAGTGGGTACTTTGTAGATTCTCCTCAGGTCCTATTTATAGATAGAAAGAAAGTTTATTTTAATCTTATATAAGGTAGAGAGAGAAATATTTTCTTTCATAAAAGCTTTTCTGCTGGGGCCGGCCAAGGTGTTTTGTGAAGTCTACGACTACTTCCCTACTACAACTTACAACTTAGAATGCCCCATGGCAAATTTTCTATTGTTTGTGAAAAAAAAAAAAGAATTATGAGAAAATGGATCCTTAGTACCTATGTTTTCGGCGAGTTTTGATTTCAATCATTAAAGTTTAATTTTTCTTTTTATCCCAATCTGTACACTTTTCAAGGTTTGAGACGTTGGTCTTTTACTTTCAGAATCTTGCTAGAGGGCATTGATGTGAACTATAGAGACTGAAAAATATTTTTTCCTTTAAAAACTAATCACTTTAGCTTAGCTATTAAAACCTTTTATTAGTATGGTTACATTGCATCCTTCTTTAGGTTCTCATTGTTTTCTCCTAATTTTGTTCTACTTTACTCTTTAAGGCTTGAAAACTTTCTTCATAATTTGGGTTAACTTTGGGCAAAATTCTCGTAAGTAGGAAAGTTTTCCCATATCAAACGCCTCATGCATAAAAAATTTCCCACATCTCAAATGGAGATATAGAAGAGTTTTTAGCATATACCTTATTCTTTTCAATAGATTTAGTAAAATAAACTTATAATTTTCATGTAAGAATAAAAAAACACTTTATTTTCTTACTGATTCACCAAACCCTATAGTTGAGGTTGCATTTTCTCCCAGTAGACATAATATTCATATGGTGTAATGTAATAATACAAAAGGAAGCACTTATGCGAAGGATCATGCTACAAATTTAATCAATGCTAGAGAATTACTCAAGGAACCTAGATTTCCTATGCATTCCTGAAAATCTGCAAGATTGGTCCAGAGATTATGATTTTGACAATATCATATATGTGACCTGTCCATTTCCATTTGTATAGTACAAGAACTTTTGACCTAAAAATTAAATAAGGGAAGCCCAAGAGAGCATATTGTTTGAATTAGAGTGAGCATAAGGAGCACAATTGCAGCAGTGAAAGATGCTATTCTCCAAGGGGTGCTCAGGTACTCACGCTTAAAGATTGCCTTATACTTATGGTAAGGATTCTCATAAAACTTGTTCAATTCTTCACACAGAGAGAGATAATCATTGCCGCAAGTCATGAACACACTATTCTTGTCAAGAGTGTTCACTAAGGAAGCCACTTCAGCATTGCTACCCAACAAGTTGTCCATGATTCCCTTCTCAACAAGCAGCTCAACATCTTTTGCAGTGTCAATCAGATAGTTCAAGAAGGTTACATAATCAGTCACATAGCTCTCAAGAGCAAGGTGACACTGCTCGAATGCAACTATATTTCTAATCACGATCTCAGTCCAATCACTTACTTGAAAGTATGGTATTTTCAACACTCCATTAGAGTATTTTAGCTCAGTAATGTTTATTTGTCGTTGATTGACCTGAAATTTCATTCCTGCCTCATGTAGTTGGTTTGCACTATACACCGGCTTTAGTCTGCCAAATTCTCTTTTTGGTAATTGATCTGGTAGATAAAAGATCCTTAGCATATCATTCAAGTGATGGATCCCTTTTGTGAATGTAGATGATTCAGATTGAGTAGTACTGTTAAACGTCTGTTCAAAGTAGTGGTGTTGAAAATAGTTAAAAGTAAACCTCCCACGAATTTCCTTTTTGGCAATAATATGGTGCAGGAACAGTTTCCTAAAGAAGTTGAAGGATATCTCAAGGAATGAAAATCTACCATTGAAGCCGGTGGGAAAAGCTAGGTCAAATAGGCCTTTCAAAACAAAAAATGGTAGCTGATTCTCAAGTAAAACCAAGTCTAGGTTTATGTCACATGTTGGCCACAATTTAAAACGCCAAGGGTTTTGTTCTAACAGACCTAAGCATGAGAGAAAATACTCAATGATGAAGCAACCATCGGTTAGAATCATGCTTACAAAATCATCGCTCCCCATCGGTATGATCTCTGAATAACAACATCGAGTTTCATCTTCCCAGTCTCTCACAACTTTAACGTAATCCTCCAACAATTTCTCTTTACTCCTCTTTAGAAAGTTGTTGAGGCACCATAGTTTAACCTCTTCCATTGATTTCAATCTCTTGTCTCCATGGTGAAATGGGCCAATTGAAATCAAGGTAGGTGTGTAGGCTTCTTCATTCACTTTCCGAATTTTTGGTGGCACTTTGTAGATGCAACATCTTGATCCTAAGGGAAGCTCAAAAGAGTCTATCGCTTCTAATTTGGTTTTTAGGGAGCTTAACAAATCAGGTGCTTGTTCTCCTTTGTCGTCTGATATCTTCATTTTCTGACAATCCTTTGATGGACCTGCAACACATTCAAAAATGCCAAAGTGATGATAGGAATTTAACCCTATGGCATTCTCTTCAGCCATAATGAAATTTAGCTAACAGATCTTGGTTCAATTGATAATTGCTCGTCTTGTACCTCAAAATAGCTTGAGTATAAGTCTTGCTATCAATGCAAATATCTTATTGGTGGGCTATATGTACCAGCCTTTGGCCATATAGTCTTTTCTTAAATTCTAATTACTCTGCAATGCTTAAAACCTATGTTCCAAACGAACATTATACAAGTATTCCATCTGATTTACCTGTTATACCAAACATGTTTTTAAAGCCCATTTCCATCCTTATTTTCAGTCCCATTCTTTCAAAGTCCATTCATACGTACTCAATGAGCCCTTAAGATCTTATTGGTGCAAGGTTCACCCTAACTTTAAGTAAGTCTCCTAAAACCCAACTCATCACCCAAGCTTTCAACTTTCTAACTAAAATAAAATAAATTTTTTCTGCATAAAGATTTTCTAATGACCTTTATTTTCCCTTAATGAACTTCCTTATATTAAGATACTAGCAGAGTATATTCCTCTAAAGGGACCAGCATGCCTATTAGCTCTACATTTTTTATTCTCTCGTGGAAGTTTGAGCATATGATAGGAGAATTTATCCTTTTTGGGGTCAGAATCTGATCATTAAGCCTCAAGAGTTATGAAATAGAAAGATATCCAACATCAGCAGTACTAAGTGTTATTGCAGATATTACACTAAGATATAAGAGAGGGAGAGATACTTGACCTGATATGTTGAATGATGTCGCCATTAAACAGAAGAAAATTTCAGTTATCAGCGATCAGAAACACAAGACCTTAATTCCACTTCTAAACTTGTCAAGTGGTTTTTAGGCCATGTAGTGGTCAATTCTATCAACCTCAAGCCAAACCTCTGGAGATAAAGTACTATAATATAGCAGTAATATATCGATATTTTTATTTTCAGATGACATATGGTGCATTATCTTTTATTTATTTTGATTTGACGGGTTTATTTATTTAAAGTATGACGAATTCGAATCCAAATGGGTGCTAATAAGATATAATAAAGTGATCATGCCAACTCAACTGCTTGTTTGCAGCTCAAATTTCCTAATATTTTATGTATTTTAAAATTCTGCATATGGTATGGTTACTGATAAAATATTCTAAACACGTATTAAGCGATGAATACAAAGATAAATCTAAAGACAGCAATTGGCATATCACATGTATCCCGTTGAGGTTAGGATTATCCCATGAAAGATTATACCAATGTTTATTTAAACTTTCTAAAATGTCTGGCCCCTTGAAATAATATACATTAAAAGAAGTATGCAACTACTTTGGCACTAGCCTAAATATTTTCTTATTTAAAAATACATATCAAATCATTCTGACAAAACAAACTTATTGGAATGAAATAAAGACAAGAAAGAAAGAAACCTAATACTTAAAAGAAGATTATTTGCCATGTTGCAAAAAGCAAATGGATCATTGAATTGGTTAATATACCAGTTTGTGATAGTTTGCAAGAAGAACAAGAGAGACATTGATGAAGCTTGATGACGCAGGGACGAAGGAAGAGGAAGGGTCATTGGCGCGAGAGGTTTGTGTAAGCGATTCACAAGTTTGACAATGGAGATTGTGAACAAGAACAAACGGGACCAACAGAGGTGCCCAATTCATCAGCGGAGGAAGGAGAAGAAGGAGGAAGGGTCATCAGCGAAGGAGCGTCACCAGCATATGGGAAGGTCGCCGGTGGAGGAGTGTCAACAATGGTCAAGGTGGATGAAGATGATTAAGAAGGCACGGATAAATGATGTATTTTTCCAGATTCCCACATGGTGTAATCCCCATTCTTTGCCTTTAGTAGTGTAATCCCTATTACCTCTTATAAATAAACCTCATGCATCTGGTAATCCTCTGATTACTACCTAAATGTGCCAACCAAATATTTGGAAGAAGGCATTGCATCAAACAAAACGGGCCATCAGATTCAATGTTGTTCGCGCTAGAATGTGCGATATATGAAGAAACCGGTGAAATCAGTTTTGAACACAAAAACTAGTTAAAATGGTGGGCCAACTAAGTGTAACTGGATACAAAATTGAAATTAACGCCCGAACAAAGGAACAATTTGTGCATAGAAGAACACTACAGAATCTAAAATACTCAAGAGCATAGCAATGCCTGAAGGAAGTTCATTACTGAAATTGGATCAAAGATGAGGGAAGGATCCAGAAGATTTATTTTGGCAATACAAGAAATATGCCTTCAAAATTTGACCTTTCTAAGATATTGTCAAAATTAGACCTAAGATTATTTCAAATATCGCAATCGGGCAAAATAGATGAAGGAGTTGGATATAAAGTATTAGAATTGTATGAAAGGTCTTGTCAATTACAAATTTCTGAGATATTGAAAGGAGCATAGGAAATCTTGAATTACTTGTGAAACTTTTATGAACAACCACATTTTGCTTGAAACAGATGAGATTAAGTAAGATGGCAATTCCTTTTTGCATTGTCAAATCATCATCAGAAAAATGTTGTACTGTTCTAGAGAGCCATGCAACAAAGCTTTGGGTAGGAAGTTTAGCAGAACATAGAGATAATGTACCAAACTATATAGCTTTTATATAAGGACAAGGCAAAAGAGATGGTCAACCGTTTCAACAGCCTGACAACCAGAGGCACAATTAAGACGTACATATCTAATAGATGCTTTCTCAAAACTTCTCCAATTGGCATAGCAAAACGAATAAGTTTCTAATTGAATAGACATAGCATGGTCCTGTTTAACGCTATGTATACCAGTAATATCACTTTCCCAATGAAGTTCATCCTTACCTTTACAAAGAGAAATTTGTGTTCTAAGGATGTTGTAAGCCACCTTCGGAGAGCAAAAGGTTTTAACTAGAGGCATATTACAAGAAGATGATAGCTACCATTTGGGATTATGAGCAAAAAGACCATAGACTCTATGAATTCTAAGATTTGCAGCCATAGAAGGGGGTATGATTGACCGGGGACACATGGGGACACTTTTATTTATTTTTATTTGACCTGTTATTTTATTATTTAAAGTAGGACGAATCTTTCTACAAAAACGCGTGGGATGTACAGTTCCAATGCTATGTCCTACTCCTAGTCTCCGGAGAGAGGGCCTACATTTGACACACAGACTGGATACTAATTTTTTCAGATTGGGGAACTCGTGAATCGGGGGACTGCATCCTTGTAAGGGCAGAAACATCTTTTCATAATTACATTCTATTACCTACCGGCCTCTTTAGACTTTTTATTTATTTTGAGATATTGTGAGATCTTACATTAATAATTTGTCTTCTATGTGAACAGAGAATAATTCTCTCAAACATATTTAGGATAGTGCTAAAGTTATAGCCGTCTTATTTTAAGGTTGGACGAATCTCTCTGCAAAAACGCGTGGGATGTACAGTTCCAATGCTACTCCTAGTCTCCTAGATTGGTTCTATTTTCTTTTCTCTCTCTTTTTTATATATACAAAAATGGATCGCCAGTCCTATGCATTCGGCGAGTTTTGATTTGGTCCTTTATTTTCAAAATCTTGCTAGATGGCATGGATGGAAACTAAAAAGATTGAACAATATTTTTCCTTAAAAAAACCATTCCCTTTAGCTTAGCAATTAAAACTTATTCTTCTCAAAATTTGCAAGAATTTTAATTGGTATATGGTTACGGGCTTGTTTAGACTTTTGAAGAAGCTTGTAATAAGAATAAATAATTTAAAAGCTCTAACGAAAGAATTTGTATGAAGAAGAGTTTATGAAAAAAAGTGATTGTGGAATAAAATGAGTGATTAGATGGTTATTACCAGAATAAATTTTATAATTGGTAAATTATTAGAAAGAGTATTAGGTGAAGAAAAAAAATAATTTTGATCACTGTTCATCTTTCCACCGTTGTCATCCCTCCTCCACCATGCTCAACATCTGAAGAAGAAGAAAAAGACAGCAACAACAGTAGACCACGATGACGGTAAAGCAGAGAAGCAACAGTGGACTTGCTCGAGGAAAAATGGCAAGGAGAAGAAGACAGATTTGAAGAAGACAGATTGGAGGAAGAAAAAGATAGTGGCCAAAGCTCACGGTCAGAGAAGAAGAACACAGATCTGACGAAGACGACGAGATCTAGATGGAGAGAGTGACTCGACACACGGAGAGATCTGGAAGAAGACGACTCGACACCCAGTGATGACAGTGAGAGAAGTGACGACAACGACGACGGAGATAGCTGAAGACGATGGCGGCAGTGGAAGAGTATTCTGGCGAAGACAACTGAATCGATGGAAGAGAGGAAAGAGTGTGGAAAAAAAATATGGGTAAAATAGTTATTGGACAGTTCATAAGCTATTTTCTCAACCTAAAAACTATTTCTATCAACTTATCCAAAATTATAACTTAGTTCATAAGTTCTTATAAATATTTAAAAGTTATTTATTTAATTTTTGACACAAACCTAAGTACTTTTAAAACATGGTTACAGACCAAACACGCACTACATTCTTATTCAAGTCCTCATTGTCTTCTAATTTTGCTGTGCTTTACTTTTTAATGATTGAGAAATTCCCTTATGATTTGGATTAACCTGCACAAAATCCTCATATATATGGGAAGCTTTTCCCCATATCAAACAACTTATGCATCAAAAGTTTCTTGCATCTCAAATTGAGATATAGAAGAGTTTTTACCATATACAAGCTAGGAAATCAGCGTACCTAAGAATTCGACGGAGTGATTAATAAAACATAATCACACAACATACTTAGTTTACCTTACACACCACATACGAGAGTTTCTAACTTGCATCTCAAATGGAGATCTAGAAGAAAAAGCATATACCTTATCCTTTTCAATCGATTCAATTAGCAGAATAAATGAATAATTTTTTTTAAGAATAAAAAAACTTTATTTTATTATTGATTCCCCTAACCCTATAGTTATATAGCATTTTTTTATGGTTGATATAAAATTTATATAGTACTTATTTGAGATCACGATTGAACCCATTAAAAGTACTTATTTACAAAATTCAAGACAGTATTCCTCTCATATAATTATTTTGTAAACTGTAAAATTATAATAAAAGTTCTAGATTTAGTTTCAAATCGTCAATGCAAACAAATGCATGGTGTAGCGTAATAGAAAAGGAAGACTCGTACAAAAGGTCATGCTACAAATTTAATCAATACTTGAGAATTACTAAGGAATCTAGATAATTCCTATGCATCCTTAAAACCATTCATAGTATCCGAATTAGATATAAACTAGATACATTTCCAATTGTGTAATTCTACATGAAACTTTCCACCTACTTGAGGAGAGAGCATATTGCCTGAACTAGAGTAAGCACAAGGAGCAAAATTGCACCACTGAAAGATGCTATTCTCCAAGGGGTGCTCAAGTACTCATGCTTAAAGATTGCCTTATACTTGTGGTAAGGATTCTCATAAAACTTGTTCAATTCTTCACATAAAGAGAGAGAATCACTACTACAAGTCATGAACACACTGTTTTTGTCAAGAGTGTTGATTAAGCAAGCCACTTCAGCATTGCAACCCCAAAAATTGTCCATAATTCCCTTTTCAACAAGCAGCTCAACATCTTTTGCAGTGTCAATAAGATAGTTCAAGAGGGTTATATAATCGGTCACATAACTCTCAAGAGCAAGGTGACACTGCTCATACGCAACTATATTTCTAACCACAATCTCAGTCCAATCACTTACTTGAAAATATGGTATTTTCAACACTCCATTAGAGTATTTTAGTTCAGTAATGCTTTTGAATTGTTCACTGACTTGAAACTTGATTCCTGCCTCACGTAGTTGGCTTGCAGTATACACAGGCTTCAATTTGCCAAATTCTCTTTCTGGTAATTGATCTCTTAGGTAAAAGATCCTTGGCAAATCATTCAGGTGAAGGACCCCTTCCGTGAATTTAGATGATCTAAATTGAGTACGAATCGTCTGTTCAATGTGGTGTTGCTTAAAATTGTCAAAAGTATATTTTGCACGAATTTCCTTTTTTACAACAATATGGGGCAAGAACAGTCTCCTAAAGAAGTTGAAGGCGATCTCAAGGAATGAAATTCTGCCATCGAAGCCGTCGGGAAAAGTTAGGTCAAATAGGCCTTTAAGAACGAAAAATGGCAATTGATTCTCAAGTAAAATCAAGTCTAGGTTTATGTCACACGTTGGCCATAATTTAAATTGCCAAGGGTTTTGCTCTAACATACCTAGACATGATAGAAAGTACTCAATGATGAAGCAACCATCGGTTAGAATCATGCTTACGAAATCATCACTCTTCATCGGTATGGTCTCTGAATAACTTCGTCGAATTTGATCTTCCCAATCTCTTAGAGCTTTAACATAATCCTCCAACAATTTATCTTTATTCCTCTTTAGGAAGTTATTCAGGTACCATAATTTGACTTCTTCCATTGATTCCAATCTCTTGTCTCCATGGTGAAATGGACCAATTGAAATCCCGGTAGGTGTGTAGGCTTCTTCATTCACTTTCCGAATCTTTGGTGGCACTCTGTATATGCAACATTCTGATCCTAAGGGATGCTCCAAAGAGTCTATAGCTTCTAATTTGGCTTTCAATGAGCTTAACAAACCAGTTTTTTTGCTCATTTTTGTTGCCCAAGATCTCCATTTTCTCCCAATCTTTTGATAATGGACCTGCAACACATTCAAAAATGCCAAGTGATTATAGGAATTTAACCCTAAGGCATTCTCTTCAGCCATAATGAAATTTAGCTAGCAAATCTTGGTTCAATTGGTAAGTGCTCATCTTATACCTGAAATTAAAATAGCTTGAGTATAAATATTGCTATTAACGTAAATAATGGACAAATCCCCACTAGCTTGGTGAATGGTGTAGAGAATTAAATTTGGGGGATTTGAGAGAAAGTAAAATTTTTGCCAATCCATCATATTTTTTAATATCCTTAAAATATCTCTTCTATATTTCACATTTATCTATATAAAAATACCTTTTTTTTCTTTCTATTTTAAATTAAAGAATATAATATTAAAATCTTCCTAGAAGAGTAGATTCCTTTAAAGGGTTGTTTACCATTTGCTCTACATTTTTAATTCTCTCGTGGAAATTTGAGCATATGATAGGAAAATTTATCCTTTTGGGGGTCTGAATCTGATTTTGAAGCCTCAGTTAAAGAACAATGAAATAGGAAGATATTCAAAATTAGCAGTACTAAGTTTTCTTGAAGATATTACACTAAGATATATGAGAGAGAGAGAGAGACTGAACCTGAGTTGATGAATGGTGTAGCCATGAAACTGAAGAAAATCTCAGATATCCCCGATCGGAAACACAAGATCTCACTTCCACTTCTAAACTCGTCAAGGGCTCTTTTTAGGCCTTCTGCGTGGTATATGATATATATATATATAGTGGTCCCCGGAGATGTAGTAATACTCTCTCCTAGACATAAAAATTAAGATCTTAATCGTCTCGTAAATTTATTGCATATATATTAATTAAGTTTTCTATTAACCAGCACTTTCTAATACAAATTATTAAAGTGTGTACTTTAATTTAAAAATATTAACATATTATTTATAAATAATTAATTTATTTTAATTATTATAAATTAGTTATTAGTTTTTTCATATCATATAATAGTAATGTATCCATTTTTTCTTTATTTTGGATGACGTACACAACGTGATGCGTTATCTTTTATTTATTTAGTGTGTGTTTGGGACTATAGTTTGAAAAAAAAATTTAGGTAAAATTTTAGTTTAAATTTTTTTAAATAAATAACTATATTTATCCATAAGTAATTTTAGGCAAAATTATAGTTTAAAATTATGGTTTTGAATAAGCTACTGAAACTAGCTTTTGGAACAGTAAAAGAGCTTATGAACTATCTAATTACTATCTTATCTTTATTTTTTGTTTACACTATCTCTCCTCTCTCATGTCTCTCCTCTCATTTCTCTTCTTCACCCTATCTCCTCTCTCTTCTCTATACTCTCTACTCTCTCCTCTTTCTCCTCTACCCTCTATCATCTCTCTTACTTTTAATCAAATCATACCTTTTTGATAATTTATCAATATAAAAAAATGATTCTATTACTAATTATTCAAATATCTCCATTTTTAAAATTTATTTTTTCTAAAATCTATTCTTTCTAAAATTTATTTTTTAAAAATTAATTTAAACATGCCAAGTAGGACGAATTCCAATCCAAATTAACGAGTGCTAATAAAATATAATAAAATTTTATAATATTTATGTATTTTAAAATTCTCATCGATAAAATATTTTAAACGCGAGTTCCAACTAGTTTTGGCACCAAACCCTACAAATACGAAGACATAAGTCAAAAAGCAACAACTGACATATCACATGGCTAATGTTTCACACTGAAGTTTTGAAATGTCACGAAGTTTATTTAAGGGTGTATTTGGATTAATTTTGGAGAATAGATTCTAGGCAGAATAGATTTTAGAGAATAGATTTTAAAAAAATAGATTTTAGGGAAAAAGTAATTTTAAAAATTAGAGATGTTTGTATGATTAGTAGCAGAATTGATTTTCTATTGATAATTTACTAAAAAAGACATAAATAAAATTAATAATTACGTAAAATAAAAGAAAAAAAAAATAGAAATATATATTATAATGGTGTGGGACCACACCATTATTCCTTCCCTCTCTCCTGATCTCATTTCTTTCTTTCAATCTGGGGTTCCGTCATATTGTTGCCAAAACCATAGTTTATGATGTAAAACCATAGTTTTAGGTGTAAATCGATTCTGGAGCAATAAATTGATGTTTGGCTAAAATCTCATAAAACCATGGTTTTATTTAAAATTGATTTTATAACCGGGCTCCCAAACACACACTAAATTTAAACTTTCTAGAAAGTCAAGGTCTCTAAGAATTAAGAAAATATAAATAAATAGTAGTAAATAATTAGTTAATGGATATAAAATAAGACGGCCACAACTTTAGCACTATCCTAAATATTTTTGGAGAATTATTCTATGTAGAAAACAATTATTAATTTAAATTCCAACGAAATCTTAAAATAAATAAAAATATATTATAATTAATTATTTATTTGCGATTATTATAAATTTTTATTATAGTTACAAATTTATAATATCATATAAATTTAAAATTTAATATTCAAAAGATTTTGAATTCCTATTTTAATTTTTGAAAGATTTTGAATATAATGATAATAATTAATCAGTAATTCTATTACAGTATAACTCAAAATTTTTGTAGATCAAAATAAAATTATTGATTATAATTTACAGATAAATAAATTAAAAATATTAAGTCAGATCGACTCATATTTATTTTTAATTAAATTAAATATTAAAAGATTTTAAGTGCATAATTTTTGTTAGTTTCTTCAAAGTTATTATATATAATTATATATGACCCAACTCCTTTCTTTTTCTTTCTTTTTTTGTTTTTAAAAATTATCCTCCTATTGAAATATATTGAAAGTAATACTATTATGTATCATTAAATTAGACACTTGAATAAAAATGTGAATATTAATTTATTAGATTATATAAAATTAATTTTTTTTGTTAGACATAATCTCTCTTGATACCCAAACTCTCTCTCATAATTTTGCCTGTTGGTTGTTAGAGGAAATCTAGGCCCTTTGTTGCCTTTTTTATTATATTAGATCCTTAGATCCTTGTGGTATCAACAAGATCATTAGATCCATGACTTCGAAGGACCATAATGTCTAGTGAATAAATAATGCATTTAACATTCTAGACCAATTCCTTTAAAAAAAAAAAAAAACAGTTTAGGTGACTTTGTTTAATACTTTCAACAAGACATAATATGCCAATTTAATGGCGGTTAGGCCTATCAAAAGGTGTTAGAACTCTAAGCGTACTCTGAACAAAATTGTTTCTAATGAAAAAATATTATGTATAAGAAAAATATTAAAAAAAAAAGATGCAATATCTTTTATTTTTGTAGAGTTCAGATGACATATTTTATCTAATAATTAGAGGTTAATTCCCCTAAATATAAATATTATCGAAATAAATTTTATCTTTCTTAATAATTTTTTTTATATACACAACCTAATTTAAATTTAGAATATCATATTTAAAAAATTTAAATATTTATTAATTATATTAGGATTTTATTGGTATATCTTTGTTTTAATTAAAAAAGGAAGTGACTAGTGCGTGTCATGCGTAACAGCTCTCCATATTACTACATTGTGTCAGGGGAATGATTGGCTACAACATGACAACGCCTATGGTTTCAAGCACTTCAAGACACAAAACAATGTTTCAATAAGCTAAGCCAACTGGGTCGTCCGTTGCATAATTAAAAACCAAAACAAATATTGGAGGAAATAGCTTGCATGTGGCTTGTCTGAGTGGTATAATAGAGAATAAGAGAAACCGAAGCTTCCCATGGAATTTTTGGACATTTCGCCGAAACAAGGATTGTTTGGTATAGTCACATGATGTCCTTATAACCAGTGACAGAATCGGAAATTTGATACTAGGGCCAAAATTATAATAATTTGTTTTTATAAGATAAACAAATAAATCACTTCTTTCAATTTTTATTATAAGTCGGACAATACTTTTTGTCTTTATTATAAGACACCGACAATTCTATTAATTATTATGTTTTTACTTTACTTTTGTTATTAACTGATATTAATTTTTTTTAATGAAACTTTTTGAACTTTATATTTTAAAGGGGGATAAAGTTAAAAAAATTTATGAATTCAAGACAAATTTAATGAATCAACTTTCATTTATCGATATATGAAAAATAGCTAAAAATACTCTAGATAAAAAAATTATAAATATAATAGTTTGAGTATAAAAGATTATATATTAGTAAATATTTACTAACTTAAATTTCTAATCATATTCTTTTATTTTTCTTAATTTCTTAATTCTTAATTTTAAACTTCCAAATCTGTTACCTTATAAATTGAGTTTTAAATAGTAATATTAGAAATAAAAATTAGGATGTTACATTGGGCTTCTCTACTTTTTGTCAGCAACAGAGGAAAAATAAAAAGGAAGTAATGAAATTGAAGCATTGTCCTGATTAAGAGAAATGTCTAACTTCTAAAGACAACGAAGAAGCCTGAAGATAAAATTGAAGACTTACTGGGCGCATGTTCATGTAGATCTACCCCTCACTACTAGAAAAAAAGAAACTTTTACCGGCGATTTTGGAAGTGGCGTGAAATTCACCGCCATTGTATATTTTTTAACAGCAATTTTATAACCGCCGTTAAATGTAATCTTTCACGATAACTTTTGTATAAAACTGTGGTGAAAGGTGGAACAATTAACAACATTTATTTCTTTGTTTTTACGACAGTTTTGGTTAAAACTACCATGGAAAGCTAGAACTTCTTTTATTTTTCTTCGGCCAACATCCACCATTAGCCATTTCGGCCACACGCATGAAAAGCATCAGACCAAATCTGGAGAGAAGAAGTTAAAGATCTGGTAAAAAAATAAAGATCCAGAGGTTTTTTCTATTGAAGATCTTCGAACTCATTCTAACAAGATCTATCTGCCATCACCTACTGTTAGCTACCACATATAGCTTCACTAAAAGTGTTAGATCATATTTGGAGAAGAAGTTACAGATTTAACAAAAAAGTTGAAGATCTAGAAAGTTTTTATTATTGAAATTTTTAAAACTCCTACTAACACGATGGTAAAGAGATTCAAACGAGTACGGGATTGAAAGAGTGAAGAGAAAAATGACGAATATAAAAAAAATTATAAGTCTTTAATACAAAGATGATAGCCCCTATAATGTATTACAGTTTATAAATAACAAATAACCGAAAAACATGAAAAATGAGTAAATAATAAAATTAAACGGTGACTTACGACTTTTACGATAGAGGAGGACGATGGAGATAGGTACTGGAAATAAGAAAAAAAAACGTTAAAAAATAACTTTCGTATAAATCTGTCGTAGTAAGATAGGAGAAACAGAATCTCAAACGACTATAAAAAAATAAAAATAAAACTATAATCAAATTAAAATTTTTAAGTTTTTAAGAGATTTTTAATAATATTTTTTTTTTATAAAAATCATCATTAAAAATGATTGGAGAAAACTTTTAACCTATTTAAATACATATTATATTAAAAAATTATATTATATAATTGTTGTCTCATAATTTTTTTTATTATATTTTTTTATTTTTGACCCTAAGACATGCGTCACTTCACTAATGCATATTAATTGCAAAAACACGTGTCACGTCATGGCCTTACTTTATTATTATATTATTATATTAATTACTCTCTCTCTCTCCAATCATTTCCCTAAGTTTATCCTTATGCTACAGTATTTTTTATTTTGTTTATTTCTCTCCCTTATTTTTTTTTTTACTTTTAACAAGAGTATTTTAAAAATCTTATATTTTTATTTTACCTAAATATTTTGAATACTTTTAATAACAATTTTTTTATATAATTATCGTTAAAAGTGTTTTTTATAACAATTATGATAAATATTATTATAAAAGTATTTTAAAATAAAATTTATTTATAAAGTTATTATCTTTTTTTATGACAATTTTATTTATAATTATCATCGCCATAAAATAATAGTGATAAATATTTTTTTTAATAATATCTACTTATAACGACTAGTTTTGGATTACGAAGATGTGGGTTGCTATGGACACACTCTGGTTGGAATATTTTTACATTGGAAGAAAAAAAGAAGCTACTCCTTATGTTTTAATTATAAGTCTTAGTTTTATTTAAAAAAAGTATATATATATACATACACATATATACTCTTTTAATTTTAATTATAGGGCAAGGTTTTAAAAATCCACTTGATTCTAAATATAAGTACAGAACAAAGATGTAGTAGTTAATGTTTTTTTTTAATGTTGTTTCTCTTTAATTTTAATGAGGGACAAAATTAGAAAGTCACAAAAAGTTTAAATGATATCGATTACCATCTCTAAAAATTGTGAAGTTAATTATCCTATGATTAGTATCCGAGAGAGTATCCAGAAAACAACAAGGTTCATTCTATGTGTAAAAAAAAATATTTTTTAATTTTTCCCTTAATTAAATGTTACCTTTATTAGCAAGCGCGTCTTATTAAATAAAACAGGTAATTTTGATTCTTTGTAAGGGATATTTTAGAAAAAATATTTTAATTACACCTAAAGTTTTGTAATTAGAGATATAATAAATTTAAAAATTGATTTTATAATTAGAGATATAGGAAGTAGCATGAGCTCAATTATATATACAGGTTCAAATGGTGACTATTCCTCCATGGACAAACTAAGGGTCAGTATGAAAACACTCAAAATAAGTGATACTTATGTGCTTTATAAGATAAAATTCCTTTCACTTATTAATGTGAAATCAATTCTCTACGAGTAGTCCAAGAGTACTAACCCATAAATGCATATGATCATCAATATTTAACAGATGTTTTTTTAATACCATTAGTTCCTACTTAATAATTTTATACATAAAGAACTAACGGATCTAATAGAGTAAACTTTAAGAACCTAATGAAAAGCAAAGAAAGATTCAAAGACCTAGTTTGGCTTGTGTATAATTTAGCTTTCTTTTCATCACTCATTATTAACGTCCCACTGTATTCTACGTACCCACATGAGCTGATTCCAAATAACTATACAATAGTATTATGTTCCTCTCATATTGAACTGATTTCATATTGAACATCTTAGGTGCCTGATTGGTAAGCAAAAATCTTCCCTCTGAGGACAATAGGACCAGCCATACCATCAATGTTCTTAGACAAGAGACTCAAAGATGACAATGCCTATGGTTTCAGCTTTTACAAGGAAGAAGACAAAGCTTGCATGAAATGGTTAAACGACGAGCAAAGTGGGTCTGTCATTTATATCTCATTTGGCAGTTTTGGCATCTCTAAACACTGAACAAATGGAGGAAATGGCTTGGGGCTTGAAGGATAGTGAAAGTTACTTCTTATGGGTGGTAAGAGAATGAGAGAAACCTAAGCTTCCTAAGAGTTTTTTGGACATTTCACAGAGCAAGGGCTTTGTGGTCAGATGGTGTCCTCAACTACAATTGTTGGAACATGAAGCTGTGGGTTGCTTTGTGACATATTGTGGATGGAATTCTACATTGGAAGCTGTGAGATTAGGAGTTCCAATGGTGGTAGTTCCTCAATGGACAGACCAACCCACAGATGCAAAGTTCGTAAAAGATGTGCGGAAGATTGGAGTGAGAGTTGAAGCTGATGAGAAAGCAGTTGTGAGAAGAGAAACGGTGAAGAAATGTATAGAGGAAGTGATGTAGAGTGAGAAAGGAAAAGAGATGAAGATGAATGCACTCAAGTTGAAGAATCTTGAAGACATGTGATGAAGGTGGAAGTACTGATAAGAATATTGATGACTTTGTAGCAAGTCTTTCCACCTCTAGCAAATACCAATGAGCTGGCATGATATTAAAATCCAGCTTGAGTTAGCCAGACCAAATGGGTGAACCACCAATCCTTTAGTTGATATAGTCAAAAGTTTAAGATGAGTCAATAGTGTTAGCTTTTTTTTTTCTCTTTATTGATTTTTAAACAATATTGTTGAGTTTAAAAAAATATTACAAATTATCATATTTATACTTTAATAACTCTATTTTATTAAATTATGTATGGTTTATACACATGGACGCTACATTTACTTTTAAACTATTTCCTTTTATTTAAATAATAATACTATTTTTAGTGTTATATATAAATATTTTTATATATTTTATTTAAATTATATTATTTAAATTATAATTGGATTGATCGTAATTCATCCATAATTGGATCACTGACCTTTTAGGCATTGTTTCAATAGGTTTACTGACTAATCTAGTTTTTAATACCTTGCCATGATATAGAAGAAATGCAGTATGATTTTTCTTGAATTATATTTGCTACATTTTAATTAAATTGTATAGAGTTTTGGATAGGTCTATCAGGTTGTCTATTTTATTTTTCCTTACCAAGCAAAAAATGACATCATTTGGAATTAAAAAAAATAGCAGTCTATCATATTTATATTATAATAACTTTGTTTTATTATATTACGTGTGGTTTATATATATATATATATGATGGTCCTATTTAGTTATGAAATAATGCCTTATTATTTAAATATTACTATTTTTAAGGTTATATATATGAATACTTTTTATATGTTTTAATTAAATTATATTTTTATAATAATGATTAAGTTGATCTTGGTTTAATTATGATTGGATAATTGACATTGACACTACTATCTTTATTCAATTACCGGTCTAGTAATTTTCAACACCTTGCAATGAGGAAGAAGAAATATAGTATGATTTTTCTTGAATTAGATTAATTACATCTTTACAAGTCATTTTTTTATATTTACAAGTTCAGATGCCTGATTTACAAGGAAAATTTAACAATTTAATGCTAAAAATTCAAACTATCATATTTACAAGTATAGTTGTAGTAATTATAAGTTAAACTTGTAAATATTAAATCTCTTAGAACCTATTAGTATTAAATAAAATTCGGAAACCCGTCTATGTTTAATTTTCCCACTTGAGACCTATGAGTAATTTTCGCTGTCTTTAATTCTATATATATGTGGCCTTATCTTACTAGAAGCTTCAAAAAAGAAATACATAATATCCAAAGATAGTTTTAAAGACTTAAGAAGTTTTTATATGTTGCTCCAACAACCTAAAATATTATGAGACTATCACTACCTTTGAGTGATTTATATAGATAAAGTATAACATGTGTAATATCTCAAAATTTAATAAAAGAGATTTATAAATTATTATTGAAGTTAATAGTATTTTTTTAAAATTAAAAAGTCTCAATGAAATTTTAAGAAAGAATAAAAGAAAGAATAATTATTAAATAATATTTTAAGATTTCAAAAAATTATATGAGATAAGTATGTTGAGGATTTAGAAAATTATAAAAGATTTTATTTTTCTAAAGGAGGCTTAAATAAATTAAAATTTATTTTTTTATATTTTTAAAGCTCTTTTTTTTAGAAAATTAAAAAAAATTAGAGATTAATTTTTGAGCTGAAATTTTTAGAATTATTATCTTATGAGCTATATAAGCTATTGGATGAAAAAAAATATTTATTTTATAAAAATATTTATTTTTATAAATTTTTAGATATTTCAAAATATATATATAAAAAAAAAAAAGAGTGGTGACTGGGAGTTAAAAATTAGATAGAAGGGGGAAATGGTCTTTTGAACCCACACCACCTATCACCCTCGTGTTCCTTGCCTCTGTCTTCCCCTATCACCCGCCTCTACTCACTCGTATCACCATCGACTTCCTCCTCCTCAGAGCACTGCGAACGCGAGAACGAGGGAGAGAGAGTGGGAGGATGGGAGTGCGACGCCGGAGGAGTGACTGGTGTACGGATATCGAGGTCGCGACTCCGTCGACCAACTGAGGTGAGCTTTGTACTTCCATCTTCATCTCCGGCTTCTCTGTTTTCCGATTTTGGGTTGGGTCTCCGATTAAAGTTGAGATTTTGAGTGGTAAATGGTCGATTCAGTAAGTATAAGCAAGAATTCAAGCTTTCTAACTTGAAATAGAACCAAAACCGTTGGTCATTGGGGTTGCATGTGGATTTGCTCTGTTTATGGTGATTTGATAATGGTGCCTGCATTTCCCATGTTTGACATTCTTCATGAGGATTCTTTGGAACGGAATGACAACAGCTTTAAGAAGAAAGGCATTGTCTTAGTATATTGTGGCTATTTTTTTGCACTGTTTGTGTTAGTTGTTGTGATAAATTGCAACGAGGTCAAACATTTCCTCCGGTAAGTATATATACCCTACTTAAACGCACAATATTTTTTATATTTATTATTCAATTTATTTATCTTTAACGCTTATAAAATAAACTACACTTAATTGTATAGGAAGTACAGAAGTCATGTCAGGCTCCAGCTATGAGTACATGGGCGAACTTCCTTTGAGGCTGATAAAAGAGTTCACCGAGAGTTTTTTGATTAGTTTACACGATGAATGCGAAATGACAACAGACCTTACATTGCTGAATTCAGAAATCTTTTACTCGGCCAAGTAGATCATGCGAGAAGGTATACCGCGTATAATGTTAACAGGTTCAAGTTTTGCATAGTTGCACGTGACCAGGGATTGCTCACACAAAACTCCGGAGTTTGTAGCACATTTGGGACGAGGAGTTATGCTAACAGCAGTGACGGCGACATACGAGGCATCACTTATTATGGAAAGCTTATTGACATCGTTGAGTAAAATTACTAGTTTTTCACCATAACTCTCTTCAAATGCTCTTGGGCAAGCACGGCATCTTCATAGAGACTTCCTATTGATGACTTAGGCATCACATATGTCAATTTTTCTAGGCTCATTCATATAGGTGGATATGAAGATGATGAGCAATTTATTCTAGCCTCTGAGGCGTAACAGATTTATTATATGGTTCACCTTAAGCCACGAGATCTTTTTGACATGGATGATAGTGACATCACTGCTTACAACAATGAGCCCTTCCAACTGACGAATTTTAAAAACTTCTTCTCTCAATGTGATGACAATTTAGCCATTATCAGGTATGTGACATATTCATCCCAATATTTATTTACAAATGTCGTTTTTAAATTAATTAAGCACTCATTTACTTGAATTTTTAATTTCATTCCATTATAATCTGATTACAAATTAAACCTAACAATAATTTGTTACCAAAAAATCTCTTTTCAGGTAGGGTGATGATAACGATAAATGACTTTTACTACGCTTTAAATGATTAATGTAACAATTTCTTTTTGTACAAAAATAATTATAAATAAAAATTAAATATTTTTAAAAATTAAAGAAATACACATTTTTAGCTGTTTCTCTAACTGCTACAAATTCCGCGAGAAGTAAACCGATACAAAACTCAGTAAGCCGCTGAAAAATACATAAAATCGCTACAAAACTACACCTGACGTCTATAAATACGTCCCCTTCTCACACTCTTACTCTACTCGTTATTATTCCTTTGCTCTTGTTCTTCCTCTGCGTTTTCTCTTCTTTTTATCTTTTCTTTATTTTTTGTTTATATGGTAAGATCATTTTAATTTATAAGCTTATTTTTCTTTTATGTTGGTACACTTATTTTAATTCACATGTGTGTTTATTATTTTCAGGCCCTTCTTACACAAGTTACTAGATCTGTTCAATCAATTCTATATCATATTTCCTACAATTTGTTCACTTTCCAACTCTCTTCTACACCTTCCTTCATCTACTTTCATAACTTTCTACCTATCTAATAATATCAATTTTTACACTTTCTATATCTTCAATATTTCTCATAAAATAAAATATATCAAATTAAATTACATGCTATTTTAACCTATCAAATTTAATAAGATATTTATATATCTACATATATACATACATAGTATTAAAAATTTATATATTTATATATATAATTATAAGTATCATTACATGGAATTTTTAATTTTTTTTACCAAAGCTGCAATATTTATAGCGGTTGAAACCGCTACAAATGCTCAACGAGGGAAAAATTCAATTTTTTAAATCTTTTTGCAGCATGCGCAAAAATTTGTAGTGTTTTAATAACCACTACAAATGTTTGGCGCTAATGTCAAATTTTTTGTTTTCCAATTAAATTTTTCGTTGTTTTTCCCTTTCCCCTTCCCCTTAACTAGGGATGATTTTGTAGCGGTTCACTAACTATTATAAAATTTTATTCTTTAGATTGACATGCACATTTATAACGGTTTATATTACCGTTAATAAATTACTAAAATCTTTATAAATATTTATAGCATTTTGACCTTCATACACAGTGATTACCTAAATCTCTACAAAAGTGCTTCTAGTGCTTGATTTTACAGTGGTTAGCTAAACCACTGTAAATCATCGTTGTTCCAGCAGTTAAAATGGCTACCAAGGTAAAACAATGACTGCAGCAAAACGCCTTTTGTTTTACAGTGCAATTATTAGTACTATACAGGCTGGCTTTATATGCACAAAGAAGTCCACGACCTCATTACCAAAACAGATAGATAATACAAAGAAGTCTACCCTCCTCGTTAAGTTGGGTAGAGAACGAAAATTGATAGATAAGAATATTATAAATGGATTTGAATCAACCACACACTCAGATACACAAATCTCAGAGTACTTTCGTGCAAATCTCAGAGTAGTTTCATTCAAGCAAAGGAGGAACAATGAAAGAGAGGCAAAACAGAAGAGACCCCATTGTTTGCTTCAGGTTTTTCCAACTCAAGGTCATGTAAACCCTATGCTTCAACTATCAAAGCGTTTGAATCATAAAGGTATATATTAGATTCACACTCGTCGCCTCTCGCTTCCTCTGCAACACCTTACAGTTCAAACCAACCTCCATAGCTCTCAAGAGAATCTCCGCCGGCTTCGACGACGGAGGATTCGGAGCTGCAGAGATCGATCCCTACTTTTGTATCCACACCTTACAGTTCATTTGTATATCCATACTTTTGCACTTTTTTTATAACCCTCTGGGCACTCGATATCCTGAGCTTCTTCTAATTAAGTCATATTATCATATATCTATATAACCTTCTAATTCAAACTATATATAGATATTTTCGAGAAGTTGCTTTATGAGACACATATTTCCTACTTCCAACAAATTGTGATGATTACATGACTCATTACATTGTGCATGCGACGTCTCTCTTAATTTTGGTTGTGACTCTATTGTAATTTTAGTAGAAAGCAATTTTTAATAAGAGAATTAATTTCTAGTTATAAGTTAGAGTAACTTTTATTGTAAAATAGTACATACAATTGTTTTATTCAAATAAAATGAAAATATTTCTATTCTAAATATACCCTTAGGCTTAAATTATTGTCCTTGTCATATATGTATGATTGATATAATGTTTCTGACAAAACTCGATTACTTCTATACTTCACGAATCCCACACATGCTTATATATAATAGTTATCTTGTACTTAATATAAAATTTAATTAAAAATTTAATTTTAATCTTAAATATATAATTAATATTTTATATTTATCTATTTTTCTAAATTATCCCTATTAATACTCTGTTAAGAATAATTAAGTAAGAGAGGGAGGGAGGGAATGAATTAAAAAAAATAATTAGAATATTTTAGAAAAAATATATACTATATTAACTAATTTAATTAAATTTTTAAAATTAATTAAATAAGTTAAATAGATTTTATATTAAGGACATGAGGAGTATCAATTATTTTTCTCTATAGAGGACGCGTTGAACCATTCTCATACTGTTTCTGCACGTCAAGGAAATCCAATAATGAAGTTTCTTATATATATATATATATTAAATTATTTCTTATACATTAAGTTTCTTATATATATTAAATTCTCTAGTCAAAATGAAGGTTGATCTTGGGTGTTCCACACCAAAAAATCGTAAAACATACTTTACAACTCTTCAATAATCTGTACTATGGTTCAGATTTATTTTTAATCTTAAGTAGCATGATACTGAAAGCTTTTGGATTAATCCGAATGCACAATATTAAAGGGACGCTGAGGGTACTTCCCCTGAGAGGATCCGGTTCCTAAGATCAACATTAGTATCAAATATGAAACCATAAAATCTGCAAAAGAAGTCGTCTTCAAATCTTCTTTTAGTCGTTTCATATCATGCCCAAGGATCATAATTTCTCGATTTAGGCGTATCATTTGACTAGAAAATTTATTAGAAGTTCAGACTGATTCAGATGACCATGAAGGATAACAAAAGTCTTTCACTAAGGGTATACATTTTTTATACCTATATCACTTCGAGAGGATTTATCCAATTCCAAACTAATTTAGATTGAGTTTGGCAAGACTTCAAAGGGCGACAAAATTTGGTGGTAGAGTTTTGCTGCCTTCTATGGTTCTATCTAACTCGATACATTTCAGTTTGGAACTTTGTTTTGGTGTGGATCACCTAATTTCTTAGGTCAACCTCACTTTGATTAAAGGATTTATTAGAGGTTTAGATTGATTCGAATGACCATAAAGGATAACAAAACTTTATCACCACGGGTATATATTTTTCTGTACCTATCTCACTTTAAGGGTATAATTGGTAGAATGGAAGAATTTTTTATAGAAATGAAAATGGAAATGGACGTGAAATTAAGTTAAAAATATATTTTAAAAATTTGTTTGGTAGGACGGAAGTGAGTATAAAATTGTTATATTTTTTTTATAATTTGGGATTAAAATAGTCTAAAATATTTTTTTATAATTTAGGAAGGGTTAAAATTGTCCAATAATTTTATAACTGAGGGTAAAATAGTTTAAAAAATTTTACTTCTACTTCCATCATCTCAATTCTAAATTTTTCTGATGAAACTAAAATGACTTAAGAAAATAATAGTAAAAATAGAAGTGAATTCTATCAGATGAAAAAAAAAATTTTATTTCTATTTCTACTTTTCTACCCCCACCTCCTTCTAACTAAACATGCTAGATTTATCCAATTTTAAACTAATTTAAATTGAGTTGGGTAGGACCTCAAAGGATGATAAAACTTAGTAGTAGAATCTTGCCACTCTTCGTGTCTAACTCGATCCATTTCAGTCTAGAACTCTGATAAATACTACAATTAAAGTGAATAGGTCTAAGGAACTGGGTGCCCTACTCCAAAAAAATTAAAAAAAAAAATCCTATATCAGGCTTTGATTTATTTTTAATTTTTAATTCTCTTGATGATATATAAGGAATTGTAAGGTTTTAGATTAATCAAAAAAACCTCAATATTGCTGGACGGGGAGAGGATCGGGTCTGATTGATGTATCACTGTCATTTGCTTGTGGTGCAGTTCATGACTTCATGTCCTGACAAATGTATCACTGTCATTTGTTTGTGGTGCAGTTCATGTCTTGACAAATGTATCGCTCTCAGTTTATTTTTTTGTTTTGGGTACAAGTATCACTCTCAGTTGCTTGTGGTGCAGTTCACGTCCTGACAAAGTATATTATGAAGCATTCATTAATTTGAATCCAATTCCAATTCAATCACTTGCAGATACAGACTAGAAGAGTAAGAAGAGTTTTTTTAATAATACAAAACAAATTTAAAAATAATCGTGAAAATCTATAAAAAAAATACCTTTTAAATTTTTAAATGATCATATCAACTTTTAAAATCTCAAATTCAACTATGTCTAAAGAAGGGACCACATGAGAATTACTAGTTTTATAATACAATTTACTATATTTTATAAATATTTATAATAACAGTAATACAATTGCCAATTATTTATTTTAGATCTCTAACATATTCAATTAAATGATCTCAAACATTTGTCCCCAAAAAAATCTCAAAAATATTCAATTAAATGAATCATTTGAAAATTTTATTATTTTTGTAACGAAATTTATAATACTACATTAAATATTTATTATAAGAGTAATGTAATTGACAACTATTTTTTTTAAATATCAAATATGTTAAAATAAATGAATCTTTTAATAGATTTATTACTTTTGTAACGAAATTTACTATATCTATTAGATATTTACTGTAAAAGTAATGCAATTGAGAATTACTTTTTTCAAAACTTAAATTTATTAAAATAAATCTTTACGATGATTTACTACTATTATAACAAAATTTACTATACCTCAATATATATTTACTACAAGAGTAATGCAATTAACAATTACTTTTTATATAACTCAAACTTGTTAAAATAATTTTTTAAAATAATTTACTACTTTTATAAAAAAATTTACTATACCTCATTAGATATTTTCTAAATTATACAATTTACAATTATTTTTCAAAACTCAAATACGTTAAAATAAATGCATCCTTATATGGTTATTTACTATTTTTTAACACAATTTATCATACTTCATTGTATATTTACCATAATATTAATTTATTTTAACAAGTTTTAGATTTGAAAAATGTAGTTAGCAATTCGTTATTATTATTGTAAATATCTAATGAAGTGTACGTGATAAATTACATTATAAAAGTAGTGAATTAATTATCATAATTATTTATTTATTTTAATATGTTTATTTTTGAAAAAAATTGTTGTCAATTACATTACTCTTATAGTAAATATCTAATAAAGTGTAGTAAATTTCGTAACAAAAATAGTAAATATCCTAAAGAATTTATTTATTTTATGTTTGAGATATAAAAAATATGGTTATTAATTGCATTACTCTTATGGTAAATCTTCGTAATGAATACATTTAATTTAACATGCTTAAGATATATAAAAAGTAGTTATCAATTATATTACTGTTGTTGTAAATATCTAGTGTAATAAATTATATTACAAAAGTAATAATTTCATGTGGTTAAAGTAAAGGGTAAAATTATAAAAGTATCCTAATTTTAAAATCCCTATTTAGTCATGAATAAGGATTTTAAAAGTCTCCGTAATTATTTAAAAATTTAGAAATTTAAAAGGTAATTTTTAGGGATTTTCTCAAAACAATCTAACCACTAAAACTATTCATACAGCTCGCTCATGAGAAGATAATGATACAAAAAAAAAAACTTGTACGGAAAAAAATAAAAATAGTCTTTGTAAAGCTATTGATTATTATTATTATTTTATTGTGGAAATGCTTTCATTTTGTTTTAATTAACAAGTAGTATTGAGAATTAAATGATCATTTTGAAAAGGGCAAAATAACCTTTAGGTTTCATTTTGATCATTTTACTAAAATAGCATACTAACGAATTCACTAATTTGGATCAAATAACTAAAGGAGCTACTATCCTTAGTTTGGATGATTTCCAATTTTTCTTAAATAAGATTAATTCAATTTTTTAGTCCTTAAAGGTCATTTCCCCAACAAGTTCTATCAAATTAATAATTATTATATTTTCTTGCACAGGGAAAATTTTGATCATTTTACTTTCTTTCCTTGTTTATTCCATTCAAACACAACCAAACATAAAAAAATTAACTTTTCAGACCAAAAACACAAATATATTACATTATACATTTTTATATGACACAAGGTAAACAAGTTATGCATCAATGACTTTATATGCCCAGAGAAGTCCACTACCTCACTATCAAAACAGATAAATAAATACAAAGAAGTCTAACTCCTCGTTAGGATAGGTAGACAAAGTCGATAGATACCAATATTATATAAAAGGATTTAAATCAACCACACATTCATACACAAATCTCAGACCATAGTTTCAGGCAAAGTAGGAACAATGGAAGAGAGTCAAAACAAAAGACCACACTGTTTGGTTTTGCCTTTTCCAACTCAAGGTCATGTAAACCCTATGCTTCAACTATCAAAGCGTTTGAATCATAAAGGGGTTAGAGTCACACTGGTCGCCTCTCGCTTCCTCTGCAACACCTTACAGTTCAAATCAACCACCATAGCTCTTGAGAGCATCTCCGACGGCTTCGACAACGGAGGATTGGGAGCTGCAGAGAGCGACAAAGCTTACGTCGATCGTTTCTGGGACGTAGGGTCAAAGACTTTTGAAGAACTCTTACAGAAGCTCATAAGTTCTGGGAATTCAATTGACTGTGTTGTGTATGATTCTTTCATACCTTGGGCTCTTGAGGTAACCAAGAAGTTTGGGATTATGGGAGCTGTGTTTTTCACTCAATCTTGTGCAGTGAACAGCATATATTATCATGTTTATCATGGAAAATTGAAGATTCCTTTGAGTGATGATGATGAGTCTGAGATTTTGCTTGCTGCGTTGCCTCCACTTGCTTCTTGTGACTTGCCTTCTTTCTTGTATGTTTTGGGGCCTTATCCAGCTTTCACGGGCATGCTTGTGAATCAGTTTTCTAATATTGAGAAAGCAGATTGGGTGCTTTGCAATTCCTTTTATGAGCTTGAACCACAGGTCAGTAATATATACTTGTTCATTTATTCCAAGTCAACCATGACTTGTATTATTTTCTTTTCCCAGTTTTATAACAATCCCATTTGCTTATTAAGAATGGAAAGCTTCCAAAAAATTGTGAAGGAATTCCATCTTGTTGAGTTAATATTTCTTAGTTAGACCAACCAATTTGATCGGTTGGATAGTCAATCGGGTTTACTAACGTTTTCATGATTGAATCAAGTTGAACGCTGTTGCAGATCATACAGTCAGTTAAAGTGGAAACACGCTAGAAGGAGGGCGTAAACCTCCGACCTTGTGGTTAACAGCCACACACTCTAGCCAACTGAGCTATTCTAGCTTGTGTTTTATTAGATAAGAAAAATAAAAACAAAAGCATTTATGATACTATACCTATCTTTTTTTTTTTTAAGCTAAATTATATAATTATCTGAAATTTTGAACTTTATATACATAATCACCTTGATCTCTGAAAGTTGGTTAAAGAATCCCTTAAACGTTCAAATTTGTGTTGATGACCCTACCATCAATTATTATATTATTTTAAGCAAAAGCCTTCTCATTTTTCGCCACATGCGTGAATGCATATATATTCAAAGGGTACATATATTAATATATATATATATATATATCACCCTTGAAAGTGTTCATTAATTATATCTTTTGAACATCTAATTAGGTGGCTGATTGGCAAGCAAAAATCTTCCCTCTGAAGACCATAGGACCAACCATACCATCAATGTTCTTAGACAAAAGACTCCAACATGACTATGCCTATGGTTTCAGCTTTTACAAGGAAGAAGACGAAGCTTGCATGAAATGGTTAAACGAGAAGCCAATTGGTTCTGTCGTTTATGTCTCCTTTGGAAGTTTAGTAGCTCTTGACAGTGGTCAAATGGAGGAGATAGCTTGGGGCTTGAAGGACAGTGGAAGTTACTTCTTATGGGTGGTAAAAGAATCTGAGAAACCTAAGCTTCCTAAGGACTTTTTGGACATTTCACAAAACAAGGGCTTGGTGGTCACATGGTGTACTCAATTACAAGTGTTAAATCATGAAGCTGTGGGCTGCTTTGTAACACACTGTGGGTGGAACTCCACATTGGAAGCATTGAGCTTAGGGGTTCCCATGGTGGCAGTTCCTCAATGGACAGATCAACCCACAGATGCAAAGTACATAAAAGATGTGTGGAAGGTTGGAGTGAAAACTGAAGCTGATGAGAAAGGAGTTGTGAGAAGGGAGACAGTGAAAAAGTGTATAGAGGAAGTGATGCAGAGTGAGAGAGGAAAAGAGATGAAGATGAATGCCATGAAATGGAAGAATCTTGCTGTGAAGACTTGTGATAAAGGTGGAAGTTCTGATAAGAATATTGATGACTTTGTAGCAAGTCTTATTGCAGCTTCTATCCAATGCCAATAAGGAAGAAGAAATAAATGCATGGTGCATAATTAATTTGAAAAGTGATAGTGTTAGAGATACTAATCACACAATTAGTTAAGATGTTGTAATAATTAGTTGGTGAGTTTGTGACCCTAATCTATATAAAGGGTCATTGTTAATTCATAGGTTAAAAGTGTGAAGGACGGCCGTATCCCTACTAAGAGAGAGGTTAACATAAGTCTTCACCTTATATGCATGGTATGAAAATAAACCCAATTGTCAGACCAATAAACTAGTGAATCAGTTTTCTAGTAAGTCCGGTCAAAAGGCTTGGACAATTTGATTGGGTTAAATTTATTTTTTTCTTCTTAAACATGAAATGGCATTTTTTTTTGCGTAAAAAAAAGAAAAGAAATAGGAGTCCATCATGTTAATGCTTTAGTAACTTTGTTTTAGTTTATTATGTATGGTTTAAACATAAATAATTGAACAATCTATTTACTTGTTGATTAATGCCCTTTTATATTTAAATATTACTCTTTTCATAATTATATATGAATAATTTTATAGATTTAAACTAAATATATCATTTTAATCATAACAGGTATGACCTTAGGTTAACTCGCTTTGAACCACTAACCCTTAAGTCACTACCTTAACTAATTCATTAACCAGTTTAGTTTTCAGTACCTCTCTTATGTGTTACCCTAAGAATTTAGGGTTAGTTGATTTCATTGTCATTATTTGATGATTAATGAATAGTTTTTATCATACTTGTGTTAATACTCTATTTCCCTTAACATTCTTTACATATAGAAAGAAAATAATACTTCCTCCGATTTTAAATATAAAAGTTAGATAGATAGTATATTTTGATCATAATTATAAGATATCAATCTACTTTGTCTCTCAAAATTATAATTTTCTTCTCAAAGTATCACTATATGATTATACATATTAAGGAGTTTATATTAAAGGGGGCATTTTAGAAAAATCAACATAAATTATTACAAATAACTAACTTAACTAATTTTTTTAATCTACCTAAATTAATTAAGTAGATCTTATATTAAAGATTGGAGGTAATAGAAAGCAAGAAAATTAGGATGTGAATGCATGTATTTGTTTATCTTTTTGTCATTTCTCTATGTTACCCATTTTTTGTTTAATTTGCACTTTATATATATATGTACATATATATATATAGATTATGCTCGTTCCAATTATTAGATGCACAGGTGAGAAAGGTGGATCAATCAATATAGAATTCTCTAAAAAGGGATATAAAAATACTAAATATAACACTCAATAAAATTATTGGATAAGATTTTTTTATCAACAATTTATTTAAAGATTAAGCTATTGATAGGACACAATTACAATCTTCAATTTCTTTTCTTTAAAAAATAGTAAAAAAAAATACAAAACTACACTATTTCATGACAGCAAGATATCATAATATCTCTCATTTTATAGAAAAGCTACTAATAAAAAACAAAAGAAAAAAGAATTAAAAGGATGGGTATTACAAATAATATTAAAGGGGTGTGACCTTAGATACGCCAAACATGTTTTCATCGATAAGAAACTTTATCTTTTCAGTAATACTGAAAGTAAAATAGTTCAAGTATATCCATAAGCGTATTCTTTAAACATGAAGGTATATCATTACCTTGACCCAGACAAACTCACTTAAACTTCTGAAATTTTGTGTTATATATATATATATATATATATTCCTTGTACACTCCATATGGCATTTGTGGATCTAATGCAATCCAATTAAAATGGTCCCTCAATTTATATACAGACAAACACTTGAATAACATCTTTTGAGCTTTTTACAAAAAAAAAAAGTTTCTTCTTATATCAAACAAATTTCAAAATGAATCTAACCACTAAAAATATTCATACTCAAGAAAAGGATAAGTTTATATATGTGTGTGTATGCTTGAAGAGCTATTCTGCATTTAGGTTCAACATTATTTAAATTTGAATTAATAAGTAGTATCCAATTAATATTATTTGATTCTTGAGAAAACAAATTAAAAAAAATATGCTTACTTGTTTGACCAAGATGTTTATATTTACTAACAGATGAAAGGAGACACTACAAAAAAAAAATATAGATTTGGCGATGACTTTTCAGCTACGTCGCCGCAAATTGTTAACATTCAGGTGCGATTTTAAATTGTCACTACAAATATTTATAGGCGACAGTCTTATAGGCGATGACTTAGCGGTAACTTTTTGTTACACCAAAGTTATTTAGCAGCAACTTTTGTAGCCCCTGAAAGTCAAATTTTTTTGAAGTGAGAGCCCTTTAGTTATTAAAAAATAATTTACTGCAAAAAATACTGTATCATGCATTAACAACTGAATAATTCAAACTTTTAAACCTTTTTCCTTTTCAAATTCCATGGGATTAGCTATATATATTGCATAAGCATTTTATGAATAATAAAAAAATTTTAATTTATTGTAGACAAAAATGATAGACACACAATGATGAGTACTATAATGTTCATTATTGAGGTGAAATTTACACCGTTTAAATATATATTCAATGGTTTAGATTTAAAATTTTTAAATAATAATTTTAAATAAAAATATTATTTTAAAAAAAATGACAATTAAGATATTATCTTATTTTAAATATTATATATATTAATAAGTGTTACTTTTAACAGTGGTTACTAAATCTACTGTTAATTGTGCTCCGTTAACATATTCTTTATTACTTTGATGTTTTATTTTTAATGGTGGTTGTATACAACTGCCATTAATTGTAGACTTTCCACAGTGGTCTCCAATTAACCATCATGAAAATGTATATTTTGTTTTTTTATTTTTTTGTTAATTTTTCATTTTAGTCTTTCCATGGTAATTTTCCATCTAATCGTATTGAAAAGTTTTTTTTTTGCTTTTTTCATTAATTTTTTTTATTTTATACCACCATATATTTAGCAAAATCAAGATATACCAATTTCTAGGCAGCAAAACATGCAGTCAGCAATGTCAAAATCCAAATGGTAATCAAAATATCCAAATGAACTAAAAATCCAAATTGGTAAACTTTCAATAAACCAAATAGCTCTTCGTGCATCATACATCAAGAAAATATTTCAATGATCAATCCAAAATAAGTTACAAAACTATTAATCAAATATTTATAAAAAAATTGACAAGTACTTTATATTCAAGGCATGTGTAGAAGTATTATTATTGCCAAATTATCCCTCACTAAGTTGATTAGTCATCTTCATATCTAAATTTGTTATCAAATGACTACAAATTAGAAGTAATAGGTAAGTATTAAATATGTAAAACTAAATTAGAGATTCACTAAATGTTAATCGTGCCATCTTCATACCTCATGTATATTCTCCGTAAGCTCTATATCAATGATTTCATGCATATAGCAGACCATATAGTATCTGCACTCAACACCCCTAGGTTGACGACGGTACTAACAAAATAGAAAAATATAGAGTACATTAGGGAATATTAAAATTTATACTTAATAAATTTATAAAAATAAAACTTAATTAGTTGAAAACAACTTACTTTTAAAAAAATCCATGTAGGCAATTGATTAGTACTATGTATTTGCGCTCTAAAAAAATTGACACCTTAAACAACCCTATAGCCAATTGAAAAGAAAAAAAATATTATATAATATGCTAAATTTTATGCTTAATAAATCTATAAACAAAAACTCATGTGTTGATGATGTATACAATCTCAGGATCTAGCTGTCTAAATAGTTAATCGAACCAGTAAACAACATTATCTTGAGAAGCAATGACAAGAAGAGTCCAATGAATACTACAAAATATCAATCACGTTATATATGATTTTATTATAATATATATGTGTGCTAAATATAAGAGTATACTTACCCTTTAATATAATGTGTAAAATATATCGTCCTCTTGATTTGGGTCATAACATCCACCATGTACATCATCCTCGAATTCCGATCGTTACTTACCTCTTATACCTTTTGCGAACACATGAAGCCATATATTTCTCTTTTTACTTCATCCTGGCATTTGTGGTAGAAGTGATTGTTGTTCAAAAGAGAAAGAAGTCAATGCGCAAATGATAAAACATAAAGTATTATAATAAATTTATAACTTACAATATTGTTAATTATATGACAATTGAATCCAGCATATGAAAATTTAAGAATTGCACTATGTCATTCCTGTCTAAGGTGAATTTATACGGCTCCTCTGTACTCAAAATCCCTAGTGAAATTGTGAAACTAAGTTCTTCCTCCATATCATCTGACGGAGTATTGAAGATTTGACATATTTTCAAATCTCAAAGGTATGGTTGGATCAAGAGGTTGGATTTAAAATGTGGAGTAAAAGTTTCTAAAATGTGAATTTATTTATGAATATTCCACGGTCTTTTTTTACAACACTTTTCCTTAACCACCGTGAAGAAGCACCGTGATAAGTATTTTTTCTAGTAGTGGGAGCTTATATTTGATCTCCTTCTTTGTTTTTGGCTTCTGTTCCACCTTTTTTAATGTTAGCTTTTCTATCTTCTCTTTTTTATTCTGGCTCCTATGTGATCACTTTCTTCTTATTTATCAGAGATGTAGGCCACATAATAAAATGACCTGAAACATCATCTAATATCTTGACCTCATTAGTAGGGCAAGAAACTGGTATAGTACCATAACCTTCTTTGATCTTATCTACCGTCACCCTTGTTCGATCCTTTGGAATTCTCTTGTGGTGCTTTGTTGTGTCCACGTATATTTTATTGTGAGCAGTAAGGGTTTTAGTCCCATTGTTTGTCAAGAGGAATAGACCACATAAATGCCCATTATTCTTTGATCTGGTTTAGGTCAAGTTAGGTCAGATGGTTGGGAGACAAACTGCTCATTCTGATTGTTACTTCCCTTACCACTTGTCACCATAGGAGAACCCTAAAAATATGAAAGAAATTACTCAATACAAAATAAATATTAAATATCCCTTGAAAAAAAATTAATATTAATTACCTGTGATGGTTCTGACACACGAGAAATTGGACCGCAGTGGGGAAGCCCATTATTATCATAGCCTAATTAAGTCTGGCATCCATCTCCTCACTTATCTTTTGCATCTCCGTTTAATGCTATGCAGTAAGTTCATCTCGATCATTTTTCAGCTCGAATCTGGACATTGTATCTGCGGAGGCTACACTTGTTCTTCGTGATGCAGACCAAATAACTCTTTCTGACTAACTCCTTTAGAGGCATTCTTACTCTACCTGGATGGTCAGACTTCCAATAGCTGTCTCGAGGATATCTATTCCAATAGCTTGGGTTACTTGTTCCTCAAGTGCATCCTATAACATACAAGTAACTAATTTAAAATAACTGAAGAGCACGTAATTATGTATAAATTATTATTATTTAAATTAATTACTTACAATCCTCTCAACAACAGTAACAACCTCTGGAGTAATATACTGACCCTTCTTAACCTTTTATTTTTGTTAGCGAGAAGGACGTTGAACAGGTGGAATGACTCCAGTAGGGTCTAGTGCAACAACTTTATGCATAGCCTGCAACTGCTCTTCCATTATTTTGGTTTCTAGAGCGTTGTAACCCCCAAAACATGTAATACTGGTACACATTTTGCTTAGCTATTTTTTTTGTTCTTCTTAATTATAGCCTATGAAAATGAATCAAAGTCATATTGGTTAATTAAAATGTAAATTCATTGTTAACTAAATTAATTAAAATGTAAGTTTACACATATCAAACCTTATCAGTAGCGTCTTCCTACCGTTAAAGAGACTGTTTCCACGCTTTGTCACTAATATTGGGGTATGTGTCCTTTGGATGCTTACCCATCTTACTTCCTTGAAGGTAGTCCTTTACAATGTTGGACTTAAAGTCTCTATACCGTTCATCGCATTGTTTTAAGATACAATGCCTAATCTTTACTGTGGAGGGAATATCAAAATGATGATGAAATCAAGTACAAAAATCAAATAAAATGAAGATGCAATAAAGGAAAAAAATCATTAATAACTAAAATAGATAAATGAAACAGAATTAGAATTTATCAAAATGTCCTCCCAAATCATATCATTGTCTTTCGGGTCTACCGCCTTTAATTGGCATACGCAATGCTAATCTTAAAATGTATTATATAACTGACATAACTATTAAGCAATGCCCTATTTTCACCTACTTCCTTTATATCATAATCAAACTCCATCGATAACTTCGTGGGTTGTGTTTTTTCATCTATCTTAGCCACCTGTTTCATATGGGTTAAGCCTTTGTCTCTTTTCTTGCCTTTAGAGGTGGTGGTGATGTTGTCAAAACCCTGCTGACCAGAGCTATCCATGTCCTATTCCCAGAACAAGAAATAAATGTAATAATAAAAAATAATAATCATGCAATCAATTTAATAATCAAATAAATACTTATTACACACAATAAACTAATTTCTTATTAGTTAGTATTCACGCAAATTCTTTCACAATGATCATCTCTAACAGCATATTCGTCATCTATCAAATGAAACTCTATTGTTTTAGGTCGAGTGGTTGTGAAATACGGGGTTTCATCGAGATTAAACCCTACGTTATTGTTATCTCCACTAATCGCTTGCCTTTTACCTTGGAGCACAATGCAAGATTTTTATTTGCTGGATCAGTGACATAAAATACTTATATTGCTTGACTTGCTAAGATGAATGGTTCATCTATATATCCAACTATCTGAAAATTAATTAAAACAAATCTAAATTTTTTCTCTACTTGCATAGCATTACTATTAACCTCCCAAATCTAAAGAATTATATTTGAAGATCGAAACTTTAAACTTAGAGTAACTAACTTCACAAATCTCTTCAACCACTCCATAATATGGCATGGACACCAATTTTGGTATTTTATCTTTTGAACTAGAAAAATGCATTACTTCGGCTACAACTATCACCCCATTGTTCTGCATATTACTTTTATCATATTGGACTTTTGTGTAATAAGAATAAATATTTATGTCACATCATTCCTAACACACAACCTTAAAATGAGGCCTTGTAGCTAGCTTTTGTATTATCTCAGAAAGATTGTCATCCTTTAACATTTCTTGCTTGAATCATTCTACAAATAACATGTTATGCTCATTAACTAGTTGCATATCGCTCTTTTTTGGATTAATATTCATGAGAATATTCTTTTGAGCATGCAAGTAAGGCAGAACTTCTTTATTGTTCAAAATGAAAATATGTTCTTGCATCACCACTTCCTGAGACATGAACTTCATTTTGGCACCCTGAGTTCCCTTGTTTTTTCTCCCCTGATCATGATGATATTAAGGAAGTCCAACTGCCTTTACCCCAACAAGATATGAGTTATAAAACTCAATTGCCTCCTCATCTACATATCTCTTAAATATTGATACCTCAGGTCGATAAGGATTTTTAGAATATTTAAAGATTTTCATTTCTCTCTCAAACGAGTACATCCACCTTAAACACATAAGGCGACAAAGTTTAATCTCACGTACCAGGTGAGCTATCAAATGGACCATAATGTCAAAAGTTACTGGAGGAAAGTGCATCTCTAACTAGGAGTGGATAACGTACCATTCATTTTTGAATTCATCCAACTCAACAGGATTAATTACTTTGCTATAACTAGCATCGAAGAACATACAAAGTCTAGTAATAGTACTCCTCACATCATCTTTAATAATTTCTAGAATAGCCACCAGTAGTAATTGTGGGATCAACATGTCGCAATCGTGGGACTTCATACATGTTATCTTCAAATATTGCATTGAAACAAGCTTCCTAAAATTTGATGAATACCCTTGTGGAACCTTAATACCATGCAAACACTTACATAGGCTTTTTTCATATTTGGATAATGTGTATGCTATTTGGTGCAAATAAACTCTCTTACTACCATCTCTTTATTGTGAATGTAGAGGTGCTCTTATTCCAATTTTAGTTAAGTCTCGTATAGCATTAACCCCGTCCTTGCTCTTTTCACTTATATGCAGAAACATGCCAACAAGGCTCTCACACACATTTTTCTCCATATGCATGATATCTAGATTGTGTCTCACTTCAAGACTCTACCAATATAGAAGATCAAAGAATATGGATCTTTTTTTCCATATATTCCTTTCAACTGCCTTCTTTTTATTATTTTTACACAAAATAACATAAACCACCTGCAAACATGGATACACTTCTTCTCTAGTTAAAGGTATTGTAACTATTTGATATTCCTGTGAACCATTAAATGCCTTCTTCAGCCTACGGTAAGGGTGGTGTTGACTGAGAAACCTTCTGTGATAAAGGTGCACTGTCTTCCTTCCATACTTGAGTTGCATTTAGTTAGTGAATTCTTCACATATGGGACACACTTTATGCCCCTTAACATTATAACCTAAAAAATTTTCATATGCTGACAAGTCATTTATCGTGATAAAGATCATGGCGCATAGTTTAAATGTCTCTTGTTTATATGCATCAAACATATCAACACTTTCCTCCCATAATTTCTTCAAATCCTCAATCAATGGTTCCAAGTATACATTGATATCATTTCCCAGATGTTTTAGCACCAATATCATCAAAGACAACATGATATACTTTCTCTTCATACACAACAAAGGAAGCAAGGTGTAAATCACAATGAGAACTGGCCAAATACCATGTGTACTATTAAAATAACCATATGGATTGATTCCGTCTATACATAGCCAAAGCTGAAGATTTCTGTGCTCACAATCAAATTTAGGAAAATTTTGATCTATTGCCTTCCATTAAGGAGAATCAGTTTGGTGACAAAGTTGTCCATCATTTATTTTTCTATCGGAATGCCATCTCAAGTTCTTTGCATCTGTTACATTAGTAAATAAACGCTTAAATTGTAGTATTATTGGAAGATACCACAACACCTTTAAAAGAGAGCCTTTGGTCATCTCATCACAATCACCACCGTCTTTCTTCACTTTGTATCGTAAAGTGTCACATTTAGGGCACTTATTCAGCTCTTTATACTCATTTTTGTACAGTATGCAGTCGCTAGGGCACACATATATCTTCTTATAGGACAAACCTATTGGACACAATATTTTCTTCGCCTTGTACATTCTTTTTGGAAGTGTATTGCCTACAGGAAACATATCACTCAACAACTTGAGCAATTTCGTCAAAATATAATCAATCCAAGCATTTATTGATTTCAAATTCATCAATCGCAACACAAATTTTAACCTTGTGTACTCATCTTTACTCCCCGTATACAATGGCGTCTCAACATCACTTAGCAAACTTTAACATATCGGAGAGAACTATGGAAAGGACTCGACTCCAATATCAAGAAATATATCCAAAATTCTATCCCCAAAGTTACTATTCACAACTTCCTCATTTCCACACAAAGGAGTCCTTCTAATTTCATCACGTAAAATATAATTTATATATCTTAAATTTATCCCAACACATATAAGATGTTCTTTTATATCAGGAATAAACAATCGATTATTGTTTAAACAGTTGACACAGTGACAGAAATACAACCTATCATGAACTTTTCTTATAAATATTCCTCTCAACAAATTCAAGAAACCTTTCTACCCCTGTCTTCATATTCATTTGTAGTCTCCTAACTTTTATCCAACTCCAATCCATTATTCTACTAAAACAAGCACTAATAGGAAACAAATAGGAACAAATGTATTGAATAAGCCATTTAACAAAAAGTTCCAATCACAACGTATTATTTTTCAAAATTCATAAAAACACACCTATAAACAAATAGGAACCAATGTAACAATTTAAACACTACAAAAATTAAATATTGAATACAAAGAAGATAGCCCATAGGATGTATTACACTTTATAAACAACAAACAACGAAAAAGCTAAAAAAATGAGCAATAGACGAAGGAAAATGACGACTTATGAAAATCAACACGTTAACAACGAAGAGTGACGGCGGAGTTGTGGCAAGGTGGTTTTTTAAAAAAAAAACCTACGTGAAAAGTATTTTTAACTGCTAACTATTTATAAAAATGTCATCAACTTTTTTTTAACGTTTTTTAGGATAATCGTTGTGAAATGGTGCTGTGAAAAGTGTCTTTTATAGTAGTGTAACCATCCAAATTAGATCAAGACAATATACAGTGATGATGAGCTCTTAGTGCTTATCAGTCTGCTTAGCACCAAAACTCTGCCAATATGTGCTTGTGTGTGTATGGATATAACCAAACCACACAAATCTTAGTTTCAATCAGCTGAGGAATAATGGAAGAGAGGCAAAAGAGAAGACCTCATTGTGTGGTTTTGGCTTTTAATTTCCAACACAAGGTCATGTGAACCCTATGCTTCAATTCTCAAAGCGTTTGGATCATAAAGCAGCGAGAATCACCCTAGTCAACTCTAGCTTCCTCTGCAACACCTTACAATTCGAATCAACCTCCAGAGCTCTTAAGAGCATCTCTGATGGCTTCGACAATGGAGGACTTGGAGCAGCCGAGAGCGGCAAAGCTTACGTCGATCGTTTCTGGGACGTAGGGTCAAAGACTTTCGAACAACTTGCACAGAAGCTCAGAACAAGTTCTGGGAATTAGTTGACTGTACTGTGTCTGATTCTTTCATACCTTGGGCTCTTGAGGTAACTAAGAAGTTTGGTATTATGGGAGCTGCTTTTTTAACTCAGTATTGTGCAGTGTATATATTATCATGTTTATCATAGAAGCTTGAAGATTCCTGTTACTGATGAAGATGATAGTGATGAGTATGAGATTTTGCTTCCTACGTTGCCTTCACTTGCTTCATGTGATTTTCCATCTTTCTTGTATGTGTTGGGGCCTTTTCCAGCTCTCACCGATATGGTAGTGAATCAGTTCTCTAATATTGAGAAAGTAGTTTGGGTGCTTTTGTAATTCCTTTTATGAGGTTGAGCCAGTAATCCTTGCTAATTTATTCTAAGCCAACCCATGCATATATACTCCCTCCAATACTTAATACATTATCATCCAGTACTAATTATAAGAGCTAATTAATATTTTTTGATAGATTAAAGAAACTAAATAAATTAGTTAATTATAACTAATATAAAATTTAGTTGATTAATTTGGATAGATTAAAGAATATATAATATGAATTTATCTTGAAGGATTAAATTTGGTTATAATTAACTGATTTATTTAACTACTTTAATCTACCCAATAAAAGTTTACTAACTTTTATATCAAGAACGGGAGGAAATAAAACCTAGTTAACTAATTTGGATATATTAAAGTAGCAAAATAAATTAATTATTACTAATTCAAAAGTTATTTGATTAATTTGGATAGATTAAGGAGTATGTAATATGAATTCGTTTTAAAGGGTTAGATTTGGTTATAATTAACTGATTTAAATAGCTTCTTTAATCTATTCAAATTAATTAAATAGCTTATATTAAGAATTAAAAGGAGTAGCATTTGTTATTTTCTATTACTCCTTTTGTTCTAAATATCGGAACTAGTTGAAAGGTTTATTTTAATCATAAATATAAGACCTTAATTCATCTTACTTCTTAAATTTATAATTTTTTTAAGCTATTTCTGGCGATTGTATATATTAAAAGAGTTTTTATTTAATAGGATAATTATTAAAAAAAATATTTTAGGGAAACTAAAACACATTAGATGAATTCGGAACTAGTCTTCAACCAAAGCTAAATGTCACGTCCCCAAATTTAAATCGTGACCGGCACAGAATATAAATAAATTCACATTCTTTAAACTTTAAACTTTAAATAAAATATTTAAACATTTTCCAAAATGATACGAAACAAGAACTTTATCTATAAGTTAGGTGGAGCAACTAAACTTTTAGCAAAATAATACATGTATTTCAGAAAATATAATTACTTCAAAAGTTGACGTGCCAAAACAACTGCTTCGGATCGAACGTGAGGCTCTTCTCTGCTTAGCTGGAGGAATAAGGTCAACTGCACTATCTGAAACCAAAATCTACTCGTGAATAGCGTCCCAAAAATATAATTTAAAATGTGAAAATAAACAATTTTAGCATATTTAAGTATAAATCATAATATTTCGTAATTCAATACAACTGTTTCAATAACTTCATTTCATAAAAAACATTTCCAAAACAGCCATTTTCCGTAGGACTTCAACAATAATTTACTTTCAATACTTTTAAAATAAATCGTATAGTTTCATAATTTAAAACGAATAACTCGGTAAACGTTTTCCTTTTTCAGAAAAACCGTTTAAACAATCATTTCGAAATAACCTTTTTTTCCGTAGGACTTCGACAGAACGTAACAGGCGTGGACACAGTCCACGAGGGTAACTAACCAATCTTGTAACTCCAAGCCACTGTCGCGAGAATAAATCCCACGAAATAAATATTGTGACTCCAAGCCACTGTCGCAAGAATGAATCTCACGAAATAAATGGTGTGACTCCAAGCCACTGTCGCGAGTACAAGACCCACGAAATATCCGTTGAGCTCGGGTTAACCATGGTGCACCAAGAACTAACAGTACTGCTGTTAGTAACCAGCGTTCTGTATTCCGTCCCTTAAAACCTTTCAAACATGCATGGGGGCCATTTACATTCAATAATCATAACATTTTTCAATGCAACACTTTTTGTTAAAACTATTCATAATCATGAAACTTTCCCCCATCATGAACATTTTCAATAAATCATCAAAACTCATTTTGTCAATCCATATGAACAAGTATGCAATAATGAAATATCTATTTTAAACATTTAAAATCATGAATTCATATGTTTGTTTTTTCGTAAATCATGCTGAAATTAACATTTAACTAAAATGTCAAATAAACATATAAAGTCATGAGTTTGAAATTCTTTTCTCGTAATTCGTGCTAAAATTCACATTTAATAAATAAGTAAAAACTAATTATATTTCAAAATCTTAAAGTTTGGGAACGTTATTCACTCATCTGTAACGCTCCAATATAACTTACTCTTGCTCTCAGCTTCACTATATCATTCTCCCTTTATTTCCCTAAATTCCCAAAAATAAACATTAATACTTAACTCAAATTTCAAATAGAATGGATATTATATCATACCATTATTTTTCTCTATGTCTCAACTGTTTTAATTCAGAAAAGTAGGACACTTTCTACATAGCTACTGTCCTTCCATCTACCATAACCATACCAAGTAACAGATATACTTACTAATACTTAAATATTCCAACAGTTTTCCTTATTCTCTTTTCCCCTTTCTTTATAACACTTGAAATATGAAACCACAACCTTTATTTTAAAAATTTTACAATGCCAAAGCCATAATAAATTTCAGAAATCACTACCAAGTTTTATATTCTTTCATTCAGCACAACACCTATACTTAAATAATTATTCCAAATATAAATCCATAACCCTCCATTAACTCTGAAAACTTCCAACCTTGTCCATATTTAACTTTAAAACCCTTATTCCAATTCCATCCATAATCTTAAGTTTCTTTTTCTTAAATGTCAACTTATTGGAATAATATCATCATTTCCATTTCTTTCTACCACTTGAACTATGAATCCACATCCTTTAACCTAGAGAGTTTTCAAACTTAACAACAATAATAAATTTCAAAATCCTTATCCTTCATTTCCATCAACCATCTTCTAAAACAACTTCACGTTTTATTGAACCATGGACCACATTTCACAGTTATATATATATACACACATTTCTTATATCCCCTCCTGTCCACAATCATTCTTTACACAATGACACACACACAAACAGCAGCAACACATAAATGCACAGTAGGTCATGCTCCAATTTCCTCCTCTCCTTTTTATTTTCTCAATCAGCAACAAACACACGCTTAAGCATATACACACATACAGCAGCACTTAAACACAACACAGTCCACACATCCTGCTCTCTGCCTCTTTTTTCTTTTCTTTCACTCTACTGTTTCCTCAATCCCCAAACACAGATTTCACAGCCACGCATATGCAGTATATATATATCCAAACACATCATTTAAGGATTAATACAGCAGCTCACACTCAGCATCATCAACGCCATTTATATACACATATATTCCTCTCAGTTTCAAAACCAGAACAGCAGCACATCCCACACTCACATAGACACACATCTCCAATCAGGCATCACCACCAGAACAGTAACCAATACAGAAGAAGAAAGGTCCAAATACTTACCACACACACAGTTTAAACGCCACAGAAATTCCACTGCACCACCACTTCAATCCTTCACCAGTTCGACAAACACACACACACACATGGCGTCTTCAATGGCAGGAAAGGAGAGGTACAGGGGAAGCCTTTACCGCAGAATTGAGAAAGCTTCAACAGCGGCAAGATACCCGACAGCACACATACCACAGACAGTGGCTTGTCGGAACAAGGTAATAGCAGAGTAAAACCTATTGATTCCATGCATGACCCAACTCTTCAATCACCCTCTCCACCGCCGACAGCAACCACCCCCCCTCTCCTTACTCTGTCGTCTCTCAGTTTCTTCACCCACCGACGCTGGCCACCAAAGGAAATGAAGACTACGGCGACTGAAACAGTCACCGACGACGACCACACAGACGACCCAGAAGGAGTAAGTCGCCGACGACTCCTGGAATATCTCTCTCTCTCTCTCTGAACTTCTGTTGACGGATAAAAATGGAATGGGGGAGGAGTGATCCAGAATAAAAAGAGGCGACAGACCTTACGTGGCGTGAACTACCCTTCCGCGCCGAACGCCGAACGCCGACACCAATTCTTCCCCTCGCGCAGCGCTGCAGCGCACCTACTCTGCCAGACGAGACGACGCAGGGAAACTGGGGAAGAGATACGGGAATCCACAGAGAAGAAAATGAGGAAGAGAGGTCGGGATTTGGTAAAAATTAGGCAGGGGCAAAATAGTAATTTCGCATGCGAGAAAAGAAAATAAAAAATTTCTTCTGCAGAAGCTGGGAATCTAACCCTGACCTCAGGTTTCATTTCTCATATTCCAACCACTTGTCCAGCCATACCTTTTGTGATTTTACTGCAATGACTAATATATATACTTTATTAAATTGATTCCAGATCCGTGTAGTTTCTCAGGTCATTACACTAAAGTATAGCTCTAAAACTTAGAGAACGCTTACGAGAGACTAACGAGATTGTCTACAAAAGAGCCCTGACAACGGTAGCAAAAATCGAACTCACATCTTTATAGGATATGAACTTGTTTCTTATCATCTGTGCTAACTATCATTAGCAAAACCAAAACACATTTGTTACAAATAATTAACTTAAATAATTTGAATAATTTTTGTTTAATATTTATGAATTAATTATTTAATTTTTATATTTAAGATCGGAGTATAAGTTTACAATCTCATTTACTATTTAAAAATGGAAAGCTTCCAAATTGTGAAATGAAGCAACCAAAAGTGGGGTCTATATTTGGTAAAAAAGAAAAGATGAACCCACTCTGTAAGAAATAGATTTTTTATCTTACCATTACTTCCATCCCATTACCAAACTATGAACCTATGCTTGTTATGTTGGGGAAAAATTTATGACATAAAGGACAAAAATACGAATCCACTGTTTATTACATTGTTCCAGGAATAGTGCCACTCCATGCACTTTACAGGAGAGAAGATTTTGGAGTCAACAAATAATAACCGCATTGATTTTAAAAATTTAGACTAGAAATCTCTAAAATTTTAAGTTTGTACAAATAACCCTATATCGTTAATTAGTTTATTATTTGACTTAGGATTTGTTTAGATTAATGTTGATGAAAGTGACTAATTTTTGTAAACTGAAATTAGAATATAAGTTAATTAATATAATATGATTTATATTTATATAGACTTTTATAAAAACAGTCAATTTGATCAATAGAAATTTATTTGGATTATGTATTAAAAAGTAAGTTTTAGGGGGGAAAAGAAGCCAAAAAATTAGAAGCTAGAAGCTAAAAATAAAAGTTTCTTTCAACTTTAAAGTGATTTTTAGGCAACAAGTCAATTGCCCCAAAAGCCATGTCAAACATTAATTTTTTCATCCAACTAACTTCTTTTTATCCCAATTGACTTCTGAGACTTCCTAACACTATATATTTATCCCAAACAAGCCATAACAAAGTATAAGTAATATGTTCACCATATGCATATGTAGCCACTTCATTCACTAACCCCTTTAAACTATAAGTTATATACAAGTTATGTGAGCCCTCCTTAACAATTTTTTTTTTTTTTTGGTACAAGAGCCCTCCTTAACAATTAAGTTCAAAGAAGCTTGGTTCATTTTGTAAAAAGGCTTGATTTTCGCCATTCAAGAGAACGGATGTATCCAGACAGTAAATATTTATCATCCTTGAAAGCTGTTCATCAATTACATTGTTTGAACATCTAATTAGGTGGCTGATTGGCAAGCAAAACTCTTCCCTCTAAAGACAACAGGTCCAACCATACCATCAATGTTCCTAGATAAAAGACTCAATATAACAGTGCCTATGGTTTCAGCTTTTACAAGGAAGAAGACGAAGCTTGCATGAAATGGTTAAGCAACAAGCCAAGTGGGTCTGTAATTTATGTCTCATTTGGCAGTTTGACAATTCCTGACAGTGATAAAATGGAGGAGATGGCTTGGGGCTTGAAGGACAGTGAAAGTTACTTCCTGTAGGTGGTAAGAGAATCAGAGAAACCTAAGCTTCCCGAGGGCGTTCTGGACATTTCAGAGTAAGGGATTGGTGGTCACATGGTGTACTCAACAACAAGTGCTGGATCACGAAGATGTGGGCTGCTTTGTGACACATTGTGGATGGAACTCTACAGTGGAAGCTTTGCGCTTAGGAGTTCCAATTGTGGCTGTTCCTCAAGGGACAGACTAACCCACAGATGCAAAGTACATAAAAGACGTGGAAGATTGGAGTGAAAGCTGAAGCTGATGAGAAAGGAGTTGTGAGAAGAGAAACAGTGAAAAAGTGTATAGAGGAAGTGATGCAAAGTGAAAGAGGGAAAGAGATGAAGATGAATGCACTCAAGTTGAAGAATCTTGCGGTGAAGGCGAGTGATGAAGATGGAAGTACTGACAAGAATATTGATGACTTTGTAACAAGTCTTGCTGCCTCTACCAAATGCCACTAACATGTGTGTGTGTATGAATGAGCTTTTATTTTTGGTACAAAGAAAATTTAAATAAATTCGGCACCGGTCTCCCACCAAAACCAGGGCACAATCCCAAGACTAAGAGAGCACTTATAAGAAACTTATGAAATCGCCTACCAAAAGAATTCTCACAATGGCAGCAGAATCGAACTCGTATCCTTGTGAGATATAAATTCGTTCCTTACTATCTTTACAAATTAGTTTGCCAATCACGATCAATGCGTTATGGTTACAAGTTCAAAGAAAGAGCCCAATCCCACACGTCTTGCTGGTTCTTTCTTTTTTTGGGTTATCTTGCTCGGAAACACATCAATCACATTAGCAATACCTTCCTCTCTATCTCTCTCTCTCTCTAAAACTCAGACAATGTACAAGTTTCAAACATGACTTTAGCAATCATTCTCTACAAGCACAATGCCCCCCATGTGCGTATCAATATCAAATTGTGGAAGCTTCATAAGAATACTTGAAAATGTATCATTTTGTGCAGTATATGAATCTATATTCTCATGGAAAAATAAAAAGGAGCATCCAAACAAGCAACTATCAAGGGAGTTACTGTCAAGTGACATTTCATCCCTTGTAGTAGAAACTTTTAGCAGTGTACATTTTCAAACCGTAGAAGGCAATCAAAGTATCTATCAACTCAAATACTCTTCTTGTTTTTTTTATCGGTTGATACCAACTGAAATACTCTTTTTGATAAACCAGAGAATTCTACCATAATATCAATACATAGCTCACCTACATCCATTGAGAATCCGTGCGTGATTATATTATATTGGTGTTCAAGTGGATAGCATACAGCTAGATCTAGATCATCTAAATTGTCTATTGCATTAACATTTATTTTAAGAGCGCAAAGAAAGAGATAATTACGTGTTAAATTGATTACATATACCCTTACATGTACATATATCGATTACCTTTTCAACTATTTTCTTCTCGTGCGACAATAAGTTCCTCAAAATTGGCAGCATCGCCGGTATCTGTAGGTACCAATATCTCATCATCAGCTGTGAAATTGTATCTGCTCCTAATTGCTCTAAGAAGTTGGTACACTTCAAACATAGTGGGCCTTTCCTTTGGATTTGGTGAGACACAGTTGCATGCAACCTTGAGAAATTGGAAAATCTCCCCATCAACACCCTTTCCAAGTAATGATTCATCAATAGCATTCTGGAGTTCAGATTTGCTTGAGAGCGTTGAAATCCACTCCACCAAATTTCCTTTGAAAGTTTCAGGAGCTTTAGCCACATGGGTAGGCCTCTCACCTGTCACCAACTCTAAAAGCACAGTACCAAAGCTATAGATATCTCCCTTCGGCGTGGCCACCAGAGTTCTTGTATATTCAGGAGCAACATAACCAAGATCTCCAAACTCACCATTTACAAAAGTACTCAAATGTGTATCAATTGGATTCATCAATCTAGCAAGGCCAAAATCAGAAATTTTTGGCTCAAAATCTGCATCCAACAAGATGCACTTTGAGCTTATGTTTCGGTGGATAATACGAGGATTGCAGCTATGATGAAGCCATGCTAATCCTTTGGCTGCCCCAATTGCAATTTTTAGCCTTAAAGACCACTCCATGGTGCCCCCACCAGTATCAGGATGTAGCTGATCATGAAGACTTCCATTTTCCATATATTTATACACCAAAAGCCTCTCCTGTTTGGCCACACAAAAACCTAAAAGGGAAACCAAGTTACGATTTCTAACATTCCCCAATGTAGCCATCTCAGAGGCAAATTCCTTTTCTGAGTACTGAGATTCCTGCAACCTTTTAACCATGAGCATTGTGCCGCCATCATCAAGGACAGCTTTGTACATGGTCCCTGTTCTTCCTGAACCAATGATATTGCTTTTACTGAAGTTGTTAGTCGCCTTCATGAGATCACTCAATTTCATTTTTGAAACTGACTTTTCAAACATAGAAACCTGATGTCCAATTCATAACAGTTAAGCATAACATCATCATAAGAGCTGCAAAGTATATAAAACTACATAAACCGTGTTCCTTGTTTCCCAAAATATAAACTTTTGGTAGCAAATGCATCACTTTCATGGACATTCTGCAGGGGGAAAAGTAGTTTCCTCTGTTGATTCATCATTTTAAGAAAGACATTTGATTGTTGATAGAAACAACAAATTGAGAATAAAACTCATGCATAAGAAAATGTTTTAATTAAATTTCTGTCAGATATGCTTTCTACAGTGATTTTATTTTCAAGAAAGCGAACACAACAAGAAAAATGAAAATCTCATCCTTCTGCAATATATATAATATTTTTGATGCATTAATACAGCTTGCCTTTATTCCTTTCGTTCCCTTTAGACTTCTTGCCCATTTATTTCCTTCAGGATCCTCTTCCTTCTTTGCAGAGACTCGGCGGACAAAGAAGAATGCCACCACACCCAATGCTAATGCTGCAACAGTTACCCCACCGACAGCTGCACCAGCTATAACTGCAGTGTTAATCTTCTTCCCCCGGCATGTCTCCAAGGGGGCCCCACAAAGTCCTGAATTATTTGAATAACTATCTGCTGTAATACCACCATTGCTTCTAAAAGGTGGGACTGGCCCCATCAAAAGATTATTTGTGACAGTAAAAGTCTTAAGCCGTTCAAGCTGGGCAAGTTGTGGAGGAATTTGACCAGTTAGTTGATTTTCATCAAGTTTAAGGGTATTAAGATAGGAACAATTTGCGAGGCCCAGAGGGATCTCTCCTGAAAAGTCATTTGATGAGAGGTCCAGGGTTACCACAAATTTAAGAAGTGTTTGAATATCTGCTGGAATGGTTCCAGAAAGTTTGTTGATCGAAAGATCCAATCCAGTTAAGCTTGAGCAATTTTGTATGGCACGAGGAAATTGACCCTTGAGTCCCATATTTGACAGCTTGAGGTTTAAGACTCTGTTCTCATCATCATGCCAACACTCAACCCCAGTAAAGTGACAGATAAAGCCTTCTGTTCCATTATTGAAATTCCAGGAAGACTTCAAATAATTATAAGGATCTTCAAGTGAATGTTGTATGTTTTTCAAGCAGAAAATATCAGTTTCAGTCCCATTGGTGATGCTAATACCAAGCAGCAGCAAGACATTAATAACGAAATGATCTCTGAAAAATCGGCTACTCAGAACCATCTCTTTTAAGATCCCAAAAATGAACAAAAAGAAATAATCCATACACCTCAGTCAGACAGATTGGTATTCACAGGCCACAACACAACCTACATAATCCACACTATAATCCTCCAACGGTGACACCCTGAGACAAAATGAAAATAAAGCAAAGAGAAGAAGCCCAATTCAGCATTTCACACAAGTTCAAGCAACCTGCTAAAAATGAACCAGAACAAAACAATAGCAGTAAAAACAACTCTTTGAACCAAAATCCATCCTCTACATCATTGACAGCCATGCAGATCATAAGACAAGGTCAATAAAAATTAGAACCCTAAGAAAACCCGTCAAAATTGACTTTCATACCAATCAAGACACGCATAAACTTAAAGAAACCGGCTAAGAATCACACGAACTTCACAAAAATTATACAAATATTTACCAGCTTTTTGAAGAATTCAACACAGGAAAACCGCTAGAGCTTACACTTCTCAAAACAACGTGGATGGGTAACACTGAACAGAAGAAAAGGCAAAGCATTATGAACTGAAGAAAAGAAAAATCGGAATAATCAAAGGAAAAAATTGTGGAACAAAGAAACAAATATAGCAATTGAGAAGACAAGTTACCAACAAGATTTCGCGCATGGTAGAGTGAGAAGAATCGGCAGAAATCGAGAGTGGAAACGCACTTCGTCGGGTCAGACAAGGAAGGTGAATGATTTTTCAAGCTCAGGAAAGACTTCCCTGTCGGAACGCGCAGACTTTTCTGAAGTGCTTGACTGGCTGACTCGCTTTTATGTGGAAATAATGGGCAAAGAGGGCCCAAAACATAAAAGAAAAAAAAGTTAACGAAGCAAAATTAACCGCTTTAAGCTAGTTGTTCACGCAACTAAGGGCGCGTTTGGCAACAAAATTGGTTTTGATAGAAATGAAAGTGTTTCTCCAAAAAGAGAAATGAAAGTGAAATTTGAATGACAAATGGAAATAGGAGGTGGAATCAGATGAAAAATATGCTTGGTATGATAATATTCCATCCATCTGTTACTTTTTTTATAAGATATAATTTTCTTATCAACAAATTTAAGATGATTAATAGTTTTATTGTATAAAAAATAGAATATAAATTTAAATTTTAATAAACATATTTATTAAGAAAGATAAAATTATCACTTTATATTTAAAAAATAATTATACCTTGATTAAATAAAAAAGTACAATTTATTGAATAGAAATATTTTTTTTATAAGATTGACTTTAGAGATATCTAAATTTTTAATATATTTTTTAATTAATTATAATTAATTATATATCTTTTTTATTTTTTTAAAAAAATACTTTCTAAAATTTAAAATTATAAAAAAATATCTAAATTTACACACACACACACAAAATTAGTCGCAAATACAATATGTTGTTGTAAAATGGGAAAATGACGTCTGGGTGCCGTGGAAGGAATCAAATGTTAAAAAAGTCCTAGAAAATGGCATAATTAATGTCAAGTTCCATGGGACCTCAAATGATTTTTTTTTAATTGTGAAAAGATATAACTATCTCTCTACACTCCTTGTGCCAGGTAAGCATCTTCTTTCACTCCCTCGTGTCTGAAATACCTTTTCCCATAGCATTCCATTCTGCAGAATGAAATGTCTTCCTGCAGCCTACTCCCACACCTTTTCCATCTCACCAAAACTCCCATAACATTAATCTTCTTCGTCATCTTTGTTCTTTTTCCCTATTCCAATATCTAAAACACTCGTTCCACGGTCACCCGAGCCCCTAAATTTTTTGTCGAGAATTTCCGCAGCTAACATCTACACCTTACCCAAATCTGTCGTCCAACGAATTGTCGAGAAGCTCCACAGCCTCAGTTACATTGAGGGTAGCTATTCTTCTAAACCTAAAGGTGATTATGTTTTGAACAACCCAATAGGAAAGATATTTGTTCTTTTGCTACAGCAATTACCTAAGTACCGAATTGGGCACCCAATTAACTCAAGTTGGAGTACACCTAAGAACCCAGTTCCTCAACTAGGCACTTAACTGGTATGCTGATTGATATTCACTATGAAGTGTGTGCGTGCTTATGGGATTATTTGGACATGTACATTCTATTTTAGCATCCAACATTCCTCTTGTATACGACCTCAACAATAATCGTAACACTGTTATTGACTATGTATTGTGCTCCTCGCTATGATCAAACTAATATTTTGGTTTACATTGGAACATGCTTTGTAATTGAATCATTGACAATAAGTGACGCTAATAGATACCATGTCAATATTGAAATAAATAACATTTTTGTGTTTTGGTCATGTGTTGCTTACTACCTTTTATTTTGACATTTTTGATATATTATTTCACAGGTCATGAGTGTAAAAGCAATTGTCCTTACAATAGAACTTACATTAGAGGGGATAAATGAGGCTATATACTACCAGACATAGATTTTTGTAATGGTCGCTATTACTTGCAAAATTATGCAATTAAATTATCTTAATGTGGTCAGTATCTTACATTTCACAATATCCCTTTCCCCCTTAAAAATACCTGCATCATTTTGCATTGCGACTCCAACACTTGCATGGTTGCAACACTTAATTAAAGGGTTCATTTTCTTCCCTTGAGTTCGTAACCTTATTGAGGAATAATGCAAAAGATCTTTTGTCTTTCAATCTATGTCAATTCTTCAAAAAAAATCTTCTATATTCATTTTATTAATAAACTTATTGAAAGTTCAATATTGGAAGAATCACTGAAGTTGATTTCTACTTCTTATTATTTATTTTTGTGCATGGTAATTCATTGTTCTACCTAGTCACCATCTTGATTCCCTTTAATCATTTGTAGACACAATGTGATTGGATTTTTTGTGTAATAGAGTACTAATATCTTTTGAAACATCATTAGTGCCTAGCTCATGGTTCTATCGAATGGGCTTCCTAATTAGACTTCCAAGGATCATAAAGCTCTTTTTTTTGCCAATGTTATTCTCTTCTTTTCATTTCTGTTTTGCTTTACCTTGGTTGTTGTTGGCTGTTTAAAAGGCAAGGTGGGAACCTTATCCTCTGATTCTGTGGTTTCTTCTTTCATAAATGAATCCTTCTATCCAAACCAACAAAAAAAAATTCTCCCTTATCAAAAGATAAACATATAAAACTAATTACTCAATTTTGATTTCAATGTATGCATGAAGGGTCATGTACTTATTTAAAGCATATAAAATTAGTATATTTATTCTGCCAATCTATTGAATCATACGTGCTATATTTTTTTGCTAATGTTTTCCATGGTACCAACTCATAAGTATGTAAATATCTTTTTTATGTTACCCTATAATTTCATTTTTAGAGTTAATTAGAAGGCAAGCATGTTCTCTAATTCTTCATTTATGAATTTTTTCAGGATTATTTTTTATTTGGAGATGAGGAGTACTTGCTTATATTTCAAGAAGCTTCTGCTACTGCCATGCGTTATCTTTATAATGACCCTTGGTATTGTTGTAGCTTTACATGCCTCCCTATAATTATAGTTGACTTTTCTCTTATAATTCTTTGAAACTCTCATGCTTGTTTGTAATGCCTCCCTATTATGTTCATATGGGGGACAATTTGGTAATAATGGAGGAAGTCATACATAGATTGGTGGTCAAATGAAAACAATGTCCATAAAGGAAGGCATAATATATGATGAGTTCAAAATAGTTTGTGGACAATTGCTATAGATTAACTGCTAAATAGAAAATATATGCTAGTTTTCTGTGTAAATTTGAGCTGAGAAAGGGTGCTGGTTTGTATAGCTTTCTGTGTAAATACAGAGCATACTAATTTTTACTTTGTAAATAACTATGTAAAGTGATAATCTCATTTTTTTGTAACCTTCATCAAGGTCCACATTTTGGATGATAGGGTGGATCTTGATGAAGATGACTATATGTATTGTACTCCTTTTAACTGTTATAACTGTAAAGTGTATATATATATGAAGTTATATTCTCACCAGAGTAATGTTGGAAATATTTGTACCCAAGTTATTATTCCAGCTATGCAGTTATTATTTTTCAGTGGTGGAATTGTTATTCGTCTAGCATGGAGTTATTATTTCCTAGTGGTCGAGTTGTTATTCTTTCAGTTATGGGGTTATTTTTCCCGTTGTTATTCCAGCTATGCATGTTTGTTATTTTCACGGTGGTGTTGTTATTTATCCAATATAGAGTTATGGTGATGGAGTCACTGATTAAACCCAATAGTGGCTATGGTGATAGAGTCACTGATTAAGGGCATACTTTTGATCACATTTGGTAGAACAGGAGATGAATTGTCATTTTAATAGCCAGAGGGTTTTTCATCTTGACCACTACCTTATCCATATCTCAGTGTGCATTGCTCTAACTTAGAACCAGCATTATCCACACAATCATTAGCCTTTTTTTGCTTTTACTTTTGACTGAGTGAATTCATGTTCTTCCATTATTGGACAACTTGCAAGTATTCATGCGAGGTTATTGTGTTGTCGTGGCTAAAAACTTGGGATGGCAACACAATAGATGAGGAAGGTTATAAAATGCTAACTTACTCAATTGAAGACCTCCACCAAATGAGGATTGACTGTTTGTTTAGGCTGATGACTCACCCTAACAACTCATAATGGGAACAAGTGTTGTCCAGGCTAGGTGGCAAAGGGTCCAGATATTACAAGAAAATAGTGACTATTTAAGTGTGTTTTGGACTGTAAAATGAACAAATAATACGTGTAATTGAACAGTTTCAACAAATGTCAAGTCGTAACCTATTAGGGAAAGAATGTTACCATATTCAATACCTAGGTGTTGTATTTTTTATGTTATCATGTACAACAAATTGACCTAACTCAATTTTATAGGAGGGAATACTAACAACTCCATCACTTACGAATAACAACCCCATCACCAACAAATAACAACCCCAGCACCTGCGGTAATAACCCCAGCACCTGCAACTACAACTCCACCACCTACGAATAACAACCCCATCACCAACAAATAGCAACCCCAGCACCTGCAGTAACAATCCCAGCACCTACAACTAACAACCCCAGCACCTGCAGTAACAACCCCAGCACCTACTGTCACGACTGGTGGATCCTCTTGCCGCGACTGGACATCTCAGGAGTTCTTGGACATGACAACAGTGTCTTCCGGTCGTAACACTTGTTCACATAAGCTTCCAGAAAACTAGCGCTTGGGAATGACAACCCCAGCACCTGCGACTTACAACCCCAGCGCCTGTGAATAACAACCCTAGCACCTGCGACTTACAACCCCAGCGCATGGAAATGACAACCCCAGCGCCTGGGAATAACAACCCCAGCACCTGTGACTTACAACCCCAGCGCCTGCGGATGACAACCCCTGCGACTGCAACTAACAAATGATAGCAAATATAGTATTTGATCTTATTCATATATATGCACTTTCCAATTATATCAGGTCTTGCCAGCAAATGTAAAAGGCACACAGCAAACATAGACACCTTCATCAAGATCTATCCTACCTTCCAACAAGATGGAGATTGATCAAGGTTACAAAAAATGACTTTCATCACTTTCTACAGATATATACAAAATAAAAATTAGTGTGCTATGTATTTATACAAAAAAATAGTGCAACCCAGCGCCATTCCTCAGCTCGTGTTTGGATTCTTGCATGTCTTCACTGTGTGTCCAGCTTCATAACCATAATGATGTCTTCCTGTTCTAAAATTGAGACTCAATCATTTTTCTCTTTGGCCTTCCCGGAGGCCTTATAGTAATTGGGGGGTCAAGGAACCTTTGTTTCATTAGTTCGGATACAATAACCCCGCATGAACACCTGCAAGTTGTCCAGTAATACAAGAACATGAATTTACTCAGTCATAAGCAAAAGCAAAAGAAAATAAATTCAACTTTGCCAGTGACAATGGCAAGTAATACCTAAGTAAATAACAACCTATACATTAAGAAATATGTACATAGCTGATAGTGTCTAAACTACTGAAAGAAATGTTCATTGAGCCCCCAATTACTAGACGGCCTCTGGGGAGGCCAAAGAGAAAAAAGATTGAGTCTCAATTTCAGAACAGAAATACTCAAAGATTCTAAGACTATGGTAGGGTTACTTTTGACACTCAAACTTGAAAAGCTAAGCGTATCAACCGTGTATTATTGCAATGTCTCTTAATGGTACAAATCATTGGCTAGTGACTATATTGAAAATATCAAGTAAAAATCTATACATTTATAATGGTCGGAGATGCAACTTTCTTTGGTTCTAAAGCTAAAACAACAAAGTAGCATATGCAATTCAAGCAAAGGAATAAATTGAAAAAAAATAGTGTTGAAAGAAAAGAAAATTAGCAACTATAAGATCTACAAATCGAAACATAATCCAACCAAACAAAATAGATAGTATTAAGAGGAGCAAGATATAGTAGCAATGATACTATCAGCAATACATGTGTTAAAATATGTTCAAGACATGTCAACTTGTTATATTGTTAATAAAAGAATTTTATCATGACAGTAAAAACAACTTAGCCACTGAAAAATAACTTACCCATTATAGCAAAAATAATAACTCTAGCACTTAAAAATAGCAACCCTATATTGAAGGAATAACAACTCCAGTAGTAGAAAATAATAACCCATAGTAAAGGTATAACAACCACTTGTAAATAATAACTATCCAATGACAGCAAAAATAACAACTTTATCAATAGAAAATAAGAACCCTATAGTGAAAAAACAAGAACTTGACAACTGAAAAATAACTTATCTACGACAGTAAAAATAATAACTCTAACACTTATAAATAACAACCCAATAGTGAAGGAATAACAACTCCAGCAGTAGAAAATAACAACCCATAGTAAAGGCATAACAACCATGACAGCCTGCACCAGACATATAATATTAACAACTCTAGCACTTATATTAACAACTATCACGTACTATAATAACAACTCACATTGTCTCACATATCAAATCATGATCTGTCATTCACACTTTGAAGGAACCTTTCTAATGTTCATATTTTTCTTACTACACTAAAGTAAACACACCACAAATTTCTGCAAATCGAATATAACTTTTAAAGAGATAAGTTTTTCAATGAAAGGGATGTTAGAGCAGAATCCAAAGAAACATGACTTCACATTATGATATAACACGTAGAGCATACAAATTTAAACATAAAAAATTAGCAAAGGTAATACCTACAGAGACAGATTCACCTAGAGAGAACAAACACAGAGCGATGAGAACGAATGGCACTACTAGAGAGATGACAGCGACGATCGAATACGATGAAGCAAGTGGCTGCCGCTAGAAGGTCAAGTGGCAGCGACGATGACTGGAAGAGGAAAGGCGACCAACCAGAGACAAAGGAGTAGAGTGCAAGCGACGATAAAGGAGCAGACTGTAATCTTGAAAGGGGGCTACGCCTTTGGTTTCATGCTTTCTCATCTTCTTTTCACAGCAGAATACCAAATTCTTTCTGCTTTTACTGTTTTTAATTCACAAGGGCAGCTTTGTCTTTTTACAATTAGAAAAAATTCATCTAAAGTCCCATGGGACTTGAAATTAATTATATCATTTCTTGGGACTTTTTTGTCATTTAATTGCTTTCATGAGACTAAGATGTCATTTTCTCTTTTAAAATTTAGGGAGAAGTTGTTCATTTTCTCCTTATCTCTTCTTCTATCTTCTTTACAAACCCTTCATCCTCTTTTTCTCCACTCACCCCGCTGTCATTCAGACCCTTCTTCTTCCTTCCCTTTCTCAACCCAATCTCCCTGCCATCATAAAAAATGTCTGACTCCAAAATTTAACAGTTCCCCGGGGTGGACTTCGTTTCTAGGAAGCATGGGGCAGCAACCGTTGGTCTCCCCTTCCGGCGGATCGCCCTCGGGCGGGTGGACAGAATTCTTCGAAGATGTCCTGTTGGAATCAGAAACATCCAGTTCCGGATGTAGTAACACTAATACATCGGTAAATCAACTGCAACCGGATGAGCAAGCGGTGCCCCCCGCTAATCCCCAGGAGGCGGAAGCCGGTCCGTCTCATGTACTTCCCATTCCATATGACGACGAGGAGTTAATGGAGGGGATTCGATTCAATTAATCCGGGATCGGCTTGTGACAAAATGGAAATGTCCTTCCGACAAGGTCCAATATGACTTCGTCGAGGTCATCAAATTGGCCCAGATAGAGGCGGAAGATCTTTTTGAAGTCAAGACTAATATCATTCGGGCAGTGTCATCCCTGGATCCTGAGGGGGATTGGGAATGTCGAGTTGCTTGTGCACTCGATAATCCACGGACCAATACTGGGGAGGATTCGTTGGAGAAGCTTCACGCTATCTATGACAAGCTTCGCCAGCACAACTCGAAAACCATCCTGGAATTGAAAAAAAAGATGGTCTTCCGGAAAAGAGACGAAGACTCCGAATCCATAACATGGGGGTGAATGATATTTTATCCGAGCAATCTTAGTTATTGGTGGGGCTCCGGCTAGTTCGAATGAATTCCAGCGTGATTGTAATTATTGTACCTCTCCCGATGGATAGTTTGATATGTTCGGGAGCAAGCTTGGCTTGTAGTCATCGTAGTTTCTTGATAGGACTGGTAAGAAATCGTTCATGTCCTACTTGTGGCTGGAATTTGACAACCACTGCTCCTCAAGATAGGTCCGATGATCCGGACGCTGAAAAGGCTAGCCCTAAAGTTGTTATTAATTCAGAGTAAGCTGATGAATAGCCTTGCGGACATATTTCATTTTTACTCAGGAGGCTGGCCAATACTGAAATTCCCCAAGTTATGCTCTGCGTTGTTTGCCAAAGAATCTAAAACCAGGGGACGTAGGAAAGAAATTGCCCTGCGATGACATTATGCATAGTCACTGTATTTCATCAGGGGATTTACTACACTTGGTGGGGAAAAATAGAGTGAAAGGCTTGCTCTGTTTTACGTCCGAGCCAGAAATTAATTACATTAATTTATAAAATTTATTATAATTGTTAATAGTATTTTAAATATACATAGGCAATAACATATTATTATGAAGCTAATTAAGTAGAGTGGATTAGGAAATTTATTACAATTATTTATAAAATTTATTACACCTAATTTATCATGGAGTGTTTTTTTTTTCAAAAAAAGATATTACATTAGGAGGAGGCCCAAGTAAATGGGTAAAAGATAGATATTTATTGTTTTAAGATAAATTTATTGATACGAGAAAAAAATTTAAGAATATGACTGAATAAACTAAAAGGGTGGCAAAGGCATAGAAGGAATTGTCTGTTTATAAGCAGAATAAATATAAAGAAAAGGTAAAAAAATCACAGCTTAAAAAGAAGAGGAGGAAAAAAGAAGTTATTTTTAATACCTATTGTAATGTCTTTAACTACTAGTGTAATGTGATTTATAATTTTTATAATAATTTTGATTAAATTTTGTAATGTCAATTAGTACTTGTATAATGGGATTGATAATTTTTTATAATAATTTTTATCATTATAATGAATATATTTACTTCTCCCTTTAACAACTTAGTTGTAAGTAACTATTTGAATCAATTACAACCCATGTAATAGGATTAACAATGTTTGTAATGACTTTAATCAACTTCTTTAAAACACTTATTACTCTCTTTAACAATTTAGTTGTAAGTAATTACCTGGGTCAATTACAACTCGTGTAATGGGATTGACAATTTTTGTAATGATTTGACCATTGTAGTGAAGATATTTATTACTTTATTTAACAATTTAGTTGTAAATAATTATTTAGGCCAATTACAACTCATATAATAGGATTTATAACTTTTATAATAACTTTGACTATCTTCGTTAAAATATTTGTTACTCTCTTTAATAACTTAATTGTAAATAATTACTTAGATCAATTATAACTTGTATAATAGAATTGATAAATTTTATAATGATTTTGACTACCTTCGTTAAGATATTTACTACTCTTTTTAATAATTTAGTTATAAATAATTACTTAAATCAATTACTACTTGTGTAATAGGACTGACAATTTTTATAATAATTTTGACCACCTTTATTATGACATTTATTACTCTCTTTAACATATTAATTATAAATAATTACTTAAGTCAATTATTATTTATATAATAAGATTAATAACTTAAATAATGAGTTATTAATAGTATTACTCACAGCTTTATTATACTTGTAACGAAATTGATAATTCTTGTAACCATTTTAATAATTTTAATAATACTATTTATGACTATTTTCTATCATTTCAAGAATTCATCAAAGGGCTATTATTTAAGTCACTCTAATGATATTGATCATACGTGCTCCAACTATTTTCACAATTTTAATAATGATATTAATAACTAATTATTTTATATTATTTAAACTGTTTAATTTACTACATTTATACGACATTAACACTTCCAATCGTTTTAACAATTTTAATAACACCATTTATAATTATTTTCCATCACTTCTAGAATTTAATTAAATGCCATTATTTAAGTTGTTTATTTTAGCTATTTTTACAACTTTAATTCAATAATACCATTCACAACTTATTCTTTTGTATTATTCTTCGAACTGAAATGGGTGAACATTTGATATGAGAGTTCTGTGCGATAGAATTCCTGATTTGATCATTCTATTGATTGGGTCAACGAAATTTCGAGTCTTTTTAGCTTTTCGATTTTTTCTCGCAAATGGTAACTTGAAAACGTCTCTGATCCTTATCAATGGGGATGTGCGATAATCATAATTCGGAAAAAGAAATTGTCAGAGTTACATCTGAAAATGCAAGTAAACGGCATTTACCACCATGGATGCTGCCGAAGGTTGCAGCCACTACCATCCCTTGCGTAATTCTGTCAGTGCTGAAAAAAATTGCACTTCAGTGAAAGAAGCTATAACTGAAGCTCCTGACTTAAATGCTGAAATTGCACAGAAGAAAGCAGGAGCAGGTAATAAGAAGGCAAACTTCAAGTAGGAAGTCATACCCTCATGCAGAATGCGAAGTCAAGAGACGAAGAAAGTTAAGGGAACAAGATGTAAGAAGAAAAAGTGACGTGTAATTTCGTTTTTTTTTTTATTTTAAAATAAAAAATTAATATTTATGACTAATCTATATTTATATATATTCACATATTCTTTTTAAAATTTTAAATTTTATAATATATTTTTTAATCTTTTCTTTTTTTACTCTTTATCCCTTTTCTTTTTTTACTTATTTTCTCTACCCACATTTTTTATAAATAAAAGTTTTTTTTTAAAATACATTATTTTTATTACATATTTAATATACCTAATTAATTTTAATCACATTCCTAATAGCAACGATTGGGTTAAATTGTATCTCCAAAGAAAAGCATGGAGCTAGTACAAGGGCCTGTTTGAATAGGATTTTGAAAAATGGCTTATAAAAAAAAGGGTTTATGGACAACTTATGGAAAAGGACTTTTGGAGAAGAGTTTATGAAAAAAAAGTGGTTTTGAATAAATAGGTGTTTGGATAGTTATTTTTAGAATGATTTTTTATGGTGGTAAATTATCAAAAAGGGTATGATTTGATTTAAAGTAAAAGAGAGAAGGGAGTTAGAGAGAAGGGAAGAGAGAGGAGAGAGGGAAGAGAGGAGAAAGGAGAAAGGGTGTAAGAAAAAGTAGGAGAGAGGGGTGTAAAAAAAAGTAGGAGAGAGGAGAGAGGGGGTAAGAAAAAATAGGGGTAAGATAGTAATTGGATAGTCCATAAGTGTTTTTACTGTTGAAAAAGCTATTTTAAATAGCTTATTCAAAACCATGGTTTTAAATCATGGTTTTGTCCAAAAGCACTTATGGATAAATAAGCCTGTTTGTTTTAAAATTTCCCCAAAACGAAGTTTGGGCCAAAAGCCTTTTAAAAACCGTAATTTAAGGCCTTACCAAATAAGCCCTAATTCTTGTATTAAAATGCCAAAATGCCCCTTCCAAAGTCTCATCCTCTGACAAGCCACCGAAGTCCGAAGCAAACCCATTTTTCCCTTGGAAATCCCGAGAAGAGCATGGCCACCAGAAAACCAAACGCATTTACAGGAAAAAGAAGAACCTACGGAGACATTCAACCCAAAAAACTCAGAAATCGCACACACCACTAGAAATCAGATGCCCACCTTTGGATCTTGTGTTCGATGATGGAGACGATGAGGCGAAGAACTCAAGATCACTGTCGTACATGGATTTGTTCTTCAGATTTGCTTACTGCAAGCTATGGGTTCATATTCTCGTCCTCGCCGTACATGCCTATTTTAAGATTCATTCTTCAGATTTGTCGATTACGAGCCATGTTTCCATCTTCTTGTCATCTCCGTACTTGCCCACCATCAGATTTATTCTTCAGATTTGTCGACTGCAAGCCATCTCGTCTTTGCCTCTTCCTGGTCCTCGTCGTCACTCGTCACAGGAAGTGGAATGGGTGGAGGTCGAAGAAGCCGTTGATAAACGAAGGAGGACGCCATCGCTGAGGAAGCCGTCGTCGCCATTAAGCTGTCGGACTGAAGGTGGGTCGTCGTCGGCGATAGGTTCGAAGGCTGACGGACTGAAGGTGGGGCGTCACTTGCGTCTGGTTGAAGAGGGCAAAAATTGTTTGGTGGAATTAGAATTGGAAAATTTTCCAATTCCATGCAGCCAACCAAACATTCTTCAGAATTCCAATTCTATACTCCCAATTTCCGCAATACCAACTGGACCCTAACAGCGTGTTTGGCTTGATAAAATTTAAAAAAAATGTTTATGGACAACTTATAAAAAAAATTTAAAAAAATGTTTATAAAAAAAAATGATTATGAATAAATAAGTGTTTGGATAGTTATTTTTAAAATGATTTTTTATATTGGTAAATTATTAAAAAGAGTATGATTTGATTAAAAGTAAGAAAGGGAAGAGAGGTAAAGAAAAGAGAAAAGAGAGGAGAGAGAGTGTAAGAAAAAGTATGAGATAAAAGAGAAGGTGTAAAGAAAAGTAGGAGAGAGGGTATAAGAAAAAATAAGGGTAAGATAGTAATTGGATAGTCTATAAGCTCTTTTACTGTTCAAAAAGCTAGTTTTAATAGCTTATTCAAAATCATAGTTTTAAACCACAGTTTTGCCCAAAAACACTTATGGACAAATATGACTGTTTGTCTTAAAATTTTCCCAAACTAAAATTTTGCCCAAAATAACTTTTAAAACTATAGTTTGTCTCTAATCTAAACAGGCCCATAGAAGGGATGGGTGGAGAGAAATTTTAATAGAGAGAAAAATAAGAAAAGAAATATGAGAAATTTTAATAGAAAAAATCTTTAAAAAAATCATTTGAATTTTAAAATGTCATATCAAGATTTATTATAAAAAAATTGTTATTTATTATATAAGAGTAGTCAATAATTTATAAAATATAATAAAAAACTTAACCTCGGATTTTAAAATTCAAGTAGTTGGTTTTTGGAATTTTTTTATTTTAATATTATCTTAGATTAATATAAAATGAAAGAATATAAAAAGAAAGGAGGAAAAAAATTTAATATTATTTTATTTGATTAAAGTGAGTAAGGAGGAGAAAAAAAAATATTTTTATATAGATAAATTTATTTTTATTCTATTTAAATTAGTTGGTATAAATTTTATGAAATATTTTAATAAAATATAATTATAAAATCTAGTCAGTTGATGTTTTAATGCTTTTTAAAACATAATACTCTTCCCAGTTGTAAAATGCCTAATTAGGGGACCATGCCCTTCTTTATATATATATATATATATATATATATATATATATATATGAATTCAGTTGCATATCTTATTCTTATATTTTTAAAACTTGTCACTTTGTATAACTCTGGTTTGGTTCTCCTATATCTTTGCTTATAAAATTATCACAAGCAACTTTATCATTAGTCACAGTTAAAATGCGATTTTATTTCTACATTCATGATCAATATGGATAATTATTTTGAACCATCCAAAACCAACACAATGTCTCCCCTATACAGTTGTTCAAAATCAATAATCTACTCCAGCACTTTTTATCATATAATAAGAGAACGGTTGTGGGCTTATTTAGGAACTATATAAACTATAGTTTTAGAAAAAATTTTAGGTATAACCTTAGTTTAGAAAAATTTAAAACAAACAGCTATATTGTTCATCCCAAAAGGCTTATGTATCAAACTATAGTTTAAAATTATAGTTTCAGATAAACTAGTAAAAATAGCTTTTAGAATAGTAAAATAGCTTATAGACTACTCAATTACTATTTTACCCTTATCTTTTCTTATATTATCTCTCTTCTCTCTTCTTCACCCTCTCTCCTCTCTCATCTTTCTTCTCTATTCACTCTTTTCCACCATCTTTCCTCTTTCTTCTCTCCTATCTCTTTTCCACCTTCTTTTCTCTCTCCTCTCTCCTCTCTCATATTTTTAATAAAATCATACCCTTTATTATAATTTTTTAATTATAAAAATCTTTTTAGTAATAACTATCCAAACACTCATTTATCTAGAATCACTTTTTTTTATTAGCTCTTCTCTAAATACCTTTTTCTAAAAGTTATCCAAAATCTTTTTTTTTTTCATAAATCTTCTTTTAAAAGTTTATCCACACACACATTATAAATGAATCCTAAACATGACGAGGGCTTTACCACTCATAACTATAATAACCTCTAATGAAAAATAGTTCCTCTAAATCATGTCTCAATAAATTTCTTCAGATTCTTCAGCCACATGAAGTATTCTTTGTGGTCTTTGCAGAGCATATTCATGCATGAAGTTAGTTGTGCTGGGTTTGATCCCTCGTGTCTCAAGATATTTGTGGAACGCCTTTTGCAAATTTTCATCCAAATCACTGTAGACAAAAGTGCAATTAAATCTTCAGCAACAAGAAAATGCCAGATTGTTAAAAAAAAGGTTTAGATAATATCATCTATAAAGGAGTGCTTACTGGAACTCAGGTCCCTCATATGAAAGCTGGTCTTCTGATTCCTCTGACTGTTTTATGGACAAACTTCTGATTCCTCATCATTACCCTCATCCTCATCTTCAGCGGCTACATTAGGGATGTCATTCTCATATTGTCTCTTAAGGAGCATGGTTCTCTCACTAGGATTGTCTTCAATTGTAAATGGAAAATCATTTGGCACTTCCTCCACCTTATAAAGGTTTGCACAAAAGAAAAGGCAACAAAATCAATAGGTAAGCTAACATCATCAATAATATCAGATTAAGTAAATTAAAATAAATTCTATGGAAAAGCAATCCACTAACATCCCCACAATGGCTGCATCTGGTGTTTCTTCCATGAAGAAACAATTGCCCTCTTTTCTTTTATTTGTCTAAGAAAAACATAGTTAGGGTGATCCGTGATAATTAAAATTTGCTGATAGCATTAGATGTTGACTATTAAGGCGGTTATTGCTTAATACGTTCAAGTATCCATAAAATTACATGATTTCTCGGATTGGTCCGATATTTCAATACAAATGTAGCGACAAATGAAAGCGTCCTTATATCCCTTGCAAGATGCACCTCAAAACATGTTGAAATATATGCATCAACTCCTAAAAGAACTTCATTGAAAGCAACTAATGGGATTCGTCCGAGTGTTAAACGGCTTAGTATCGCTTAAACGAAATCTTAAATTGTAAAAAAAAATTGTTGGAAGATTCACCCACTATAGCCAGGTACACGACGCGGGTTGAATCCAGATATAGTCGGGGTAAAGCTCTTATGAACCGGGTGAGCAACAAAAAAAAAAGCTTCATTGAAAGCAATCGGATCACTAAACTTTTCTAAAAGCATATCCTAGAAACTTAAACAAAGACCAAGAAAATATATAAAAAAAAATGCTGTAATTACACGACAAATAAATATATTTATCTAAATTTCTAAACTGAGCTCCGTAACACTTATTCACTTCGTGCATTTTTGTCTCTCACGACTGTAGAAGCACATTTACATGATAAAGACTGTAGAGGAAAATGGTATATCACCAAAGTGATCAATATAGTTAAGTCATTCTTTTGTCAAATTGCCATAGAGATGAGATGATTTCAAACACGCATATTCCAGAATCAAGAAAAACTCACTTGCAAATAACTTCCTACAAATTTTCCTCCAAATATAGAATAGTTAAGGTATGGGCATGATTGTTGTAGAGTAGCATACTGATTAATAAGTAACAGGAAAAAAATGCTTGAAGATGATTATATAAAAATATAAGAAATGCATCGGTTACTCACTTCATGATCCTCCTCCTCGGCGCATTGAATCTCATAATCAAGGACTCAAAGCAAAGTTTCATAGGCAGTCGTCTTCATAGTAAAGGAATTAGCCAAGCGCATAGGGGTTAGAAGGATTCTTTCCATGAGATTATTATGACTGAGTCCATCTGTACAAATAGCAGAGGCAGCATGGTGGAAGGTTCTAGGAGATGCCATGGCGCGACAACGACGAAAATAATCTCAACGCACGGAGGGTTTAGGGACTGGAATGGGCGGAGATGACACGAAAGAGCAGAGGCTTTTGACTTGTTATTGGAATAGGAACTAGAGTTGTCCGCCTTAGAACAGTCATTGAGATATTGAAAAAAAATTTATGGACATATCACTCTTATCATATCAAAATATTATCCTTCCTTCTAAATTTTCCCAATTTTACAAAAAAACTTCTACCGGCTAGAGAAAAAATTAAAAAAAAAAAATTCTTCCCTCCTAATATTTTTATTAAGCCAAATAGGGGAGGGGAGCAAAATCCCTCCCCTTCCCACCCCCCAACTAAATAGTCTCTAAACGTCTTTTTGATAATAATTATATTTGTATATATTTTTGTAAATAGTATTTATTTTTTCTTAAGATACTATTACTGATTACACAAAAGGAAAATACGACTTTAGCGAGCTGCTGCTCAACCAACTATTATTCATTCACAAATTGTGTTTCTTATTATTAAGAGCTTGATTATTATATAGGGAAAATAAAAATTGAAAAAAATAATTTTATATTTTTAAAATGAAAATTTTAATATAACATATTATATGTGTTATTTTTTATAATATAAAAAGAATATCAATCTTGTAATATATTTAAACAAAACTTTATTTCATGATTATGCATATTTTCTAAGTCGACCTACATTTATCTGTCACTCTGTCAGCAATAACCTTATATAATTAAACTATAGCAAAAATAATTTGTCGATCTTTAGCTTAGTAGCAAGATTAATTATTCATTTCAAATAAATAAATTCAAGCTTGTGTCACATATTTTAGTGGCATAAAAATTTATTATCAATAAACAATTATGGGTTCAATTTTATTTATAATTTCAAGCTATTAATGGTTATATTCTCAATTCAAAAACAAATTGTAAACTATATTGTTCAAGTCAACTTAAAGAGTTATTTATTTAGTTAAATTTTAACTAAATAAATTATTGTTTTTAAGTCAAATTTTAGCACCTTAAATTTAATTAATTAATTAATTATATGGAAAGTCAAATTTTAAAAAATCCACCAATTTAATACTCCATATAATCCATAATATAAATTATTTTTAAAAAAAAATATTTGATCCAGAATATAAGTTCCTGAAAGATAATTATTGTTTGTTTATTAATTGTATTCTTTAATTAATGCTTACATATAATTCAGTGTAATTTTTTTTCATACAAAATTTCATTAAATATAAGTAAAGTTAAACAAATTTTTAATTAAAAATATTATCAATCGGACGAGGGAGTGTATAAGTTAGATTTTACAGCTTTGTTAGGTACATGTATGAACATATTTTTCTAATCTTTAGTTTTTCCTCTGTAATTACCAATGAACCTCCTAGAATTTAACACAGATCTTCTACTATTTACCACAAATTTTTCTTAATTTTTCTCTCAATTACCATTGGACTTCCTACATTTTACCTTTCAAGCTTCTCTTATTTATTAGTAGAACTTCCATTATGTACCACTTAAAAGGTCAGAATATATATTATGAAAATAATTTTAAAATATTTTATTTACCTCTTAAATCACTACCAACCTTCCAGAATTTAAAAGGGTTATATGGCATTAAATATTTTGATCTTATTTTTTATATACTTCTAGTATTATAATTTTATTTGTAATAGTATTTTACTCATAATCTTTTTAATTTAGTATAATTTCTCCCATAATTTTTTTAATTTGGTATAATTCTTAATACTTGAGAAATAATATCATGTGTAAAATTGTACCAAATTAAAAAATATTATGTGTGAAATTGCACTAAATTAAAAAGATTATGGATAAAAGTGCTCCACAAATAAAATTATGATATTGAAGTATTGGACGCATATGAGAAATAAGATCAGGATATTTGGTGCTATATAACCCAATTTAAAACCATATCTTTTATTATTTACCATAATTTTTCCATAATTTTTTTTAATTTTGATGTAATTCTTAGTACTTGAGAAATAAGTTTATGTGTAAAATTGTACCAAATTAAAAAAAATTATGGGTAAAATTGTACCAAATTAAAAAGATTATAGGTAAAATTGTACCACAAATAAAATTAGGATACTTGATGCATATGAGAAATAAGATTAAGATATTTGGTATTATATAACCCAATTTAAAATCATATCTTTTATTATTTACCACAAATTTTCCCTTAATTTTACTCTTCAATTACCATTAGACTTCCTATAAATATAATCTGCCACTCAAACTTATTTATCACAATTGGCCAAAAAAACTTATTTATCACAAGAGCTTTCGTTATTTACCACCGTTAAAATACATGTTATGAGGAAAATTTTATAACCTTTAATTTTTCTACAGTGCTCTAAAGTGGTTGAATGGCTTGATCCGACCCATGAAGCTTTTTTTGGAATATGGAGGCAGAGGTGGCATAAAGCGTCTTTATTCAAGGGCATTTTCGTCAATATGCATTTTTTTTTCCAATTCTACAGGACCTTATTGTCATTTACCATTTTTGAGGTCCATAATCCGTATTAACTTTTTAACATGGTCCTTGGCCGCATTCTCCCTTGAAAATGATGTTTGGTCGGGTCAAGTTATCGGAATTCTAATTCATTTTTAAAATCTTTATATTTTTTTATTAGATTTTTATAGTTTCATTTTATTTTAATTAGCTTATACTATTTTTTAATAATATCATTATAATTTTATTTAATTTTTTATAAATCTATATTTATTTTTATTTTTATCACTTACATAAAAAGATAAGGTGAAATTATATGGAATTAATTCTTGAAATTTAAATAATAATATAAAAGGGTGTTATAAGTCTGTCCAAGTGCGGTTAATTCACTTGAAAATAGAGAAAAAAATTTAAAAGTTATATAACACTTAATATTTTAATTTTATTTTTTATATGTATTTAGTATCCTAATCTTATTTATAGTATAATTTTACCCATAATATTTGTAATTTAGTATAATTTTTTATACTTGAAAAATAAGATTATATATAAAATTGTATTAAATTAAAAAGATAATAGGTAAAATTAGATTAAATTAAAAAGATCATGGGTAAAATTATACTATAAATAATATTAATATATTAGACGTATATAAAAAATAAAATTAAAATATTAAATGCTATATAAACTAAAATTTGAAGAGAGAGTGAAGAAAAATAACTGTGATTGTGAAGATGAAGAGTGAAAGATTATTAATTAGTTACGTGGATAGTACCAAAAGCAAAGATAAGGAATTGCCAGTTTAATTTATTTTTAAATGGTGGATTACTTTATACCATGTTTGATAGTTTGAAAAAAAAAATTAAATAATTAGTTATGGAACTACATTATGTGAAAAAGAAAGCTAAATCAAATTAAATATCTTAGAACAATGACCATAGAGACTCATTTGGACCTGTTTGGGCTAAATATAATGTCCAAAATTTGTTTAATGTATTTAGACAAAATTATTAGATTTAATTCAGAGAATTTGACCTTTTAGTTTTTCATGTTCATTGAATGTTTTGTATTTTAAGAGCTTAAGCGCATCACATGCCTACGACCATCTAATGGGTCTTTGTCATTACCACTAATTGCTATGCTAAAACTTTTTTTTTTATTGAAAAAATTAATTTAGGGCTAAAATATGTTTGATATCGCTTTAAGGGTACGGAACTAACTTTTTACTCAAAAATTAATTTAAAGTTAAAATAATTTTTTAAAAATTTTAACTTTTAGCTTATAATTTTTTTTTTAAATTGAATATTTTAAAATTGACTTTTTAATATCTCATTTCTGTTAAATTATTTTTTTATAAAAAATTATATTATACTAATTAATTTTTATTCTAATTTAAATTTATAAAAGTCAACTAAAATAAAAAAAATTACTTTTATAAATATTAGTCTAAATAACCCTTTAGTAATTTGGTTTCCAGTATATTTTATTTTATCAAACAACTCCTCAAAGTTTACTTTAATTATGACATCCCTCCTCGGAAGTTGTAGGCTTTAGCCATCTAACCCCTAGAAACGACCCGCGACATGACAACATTGATAGGTTAGGTAATGTGGCTAGTGGTCATCACACACATCGCTGGTCATTTTACAAATAACAACTTGTATATTCATACAACTTCAACACAATTACTGACTAACAGAAATATTTTCTTGAAGTTTTTTTTGTTTTTATTTTTTTAGTTATCTAAATTATCAGAATTTTATATCGACTATATCTAAATCTGATTCGCGTCGCATATTTGACTATAGTAGGTGAGTCTCTTAATAAAATTTTTTTATATACACTAAGACTTAAACCCAAAACCTCGTTTAAACAATACTCAGTCACTTACCACTCAGATTAACCTCGTTAATACATTTTCTCGAAGTTATTAATTTCTTAATAACAACTTGTTAATATGGGTTTGTTTAAAATCTCATAAAATTAAAATTTTAAAAGAATTTTTTGCTCAAATTTTGATTTAGATTTTTTTTAAATAAATAGCTATATTTATCTAAAAATATTTTTGGATTAACCTATGATTTAAAACTAAAATTTTAAATAAGTTACTGAAACTAGTTTCTAAAACAATAAAAAAACTTATGAACTATCTAATTATTATTTTACCATTACTTTTTCTTATATATTCTCTATTCTCTATTCTCTCCTCTCTCTTCTCTTTCTTCTCCACTCTCTCCTATCTCTTCTCTCTTATTTACCCTTTATTTTTTATCTTATTTTTAATAAAATTATACTATTTACGATAATTTTCTAATAACAAAAGTTATTATAATAATAACTATTCAAACATTTATTTATTCAAAAATATTTTTTTCTTCATAAACTATTCTTTAAAAGCATTTTTTCTAAAAGTTCTCTACAAACTATTTTTTTCTATAAATTTTTTTTTAAAATCCTATCCAAACACACACTGCATTTAAAAAACAACATGACAAAATCAAGAAGTATTTAAAACGCATTTTTAACATTGCTTTTTATCCATTTAGTTTAGTATTTGAAAAAAAAATTACAGAAAAAATTGATTTAAAATGATTTTAGATAATAATTTTTAAAAGAGAAGTGATTTAAAAAAAATAAATTTTTAGATAGTTATTATTAAAATAATTTTTTAATAGATAAATTATTATAAAAAATATAGAGTTAAAATAATAATAAAAATAATCTTTGCAAAATCCTAAACTGTACTGAAAAGTTAGTCTTATAAATAGTTTTATCAAAAACCACTCCTAGATTAACAACATCGATTTAGTGCGTGTTTGGCAACAGCGGTAAAGAATTGATTCTGGCCAAAATCGTGGTTTAGAAAATTTTTACACAAACAGCAATTTTTGTTGAGAATTGATTTTGGACAAAACCTCGGTTTAAAATCTAGGTTTTGAATAAGCTACTGAAAATAGCTTTTTCTTTGAAACCTAGGTTTTGGATTATCCAATTACTATTATACCCTTACTTTTTCTTACACCCTCTCTCATCTCTCCTCTCTCCTCTCTATTATCTCTCCTCTCTCTTCTCTTATCTCTCTTTTTCTCTTTCCTCTCTACTCTCTTATCTCTCTTTTTCTCTCTCCTCTCTACACTCTCTTCTCTCTCCTCTTTCTTCTCTATCATCTTTCATCTCTCTTACTTTTAATCATATCATACCCTTTTTAGTAATTTACCAATATAAAAAGTGATTCTACCACTAATCATCCAAACATCTTTATTTCCAAAATTTATTCTTCCCAAAATCTATTCTACCCAAAATCTATTCTTCAGAATCTATTCTTCCCAAAATCTATTCTCCAAAAGCTAATCCAAACACACCCTTAGTGATTTGATTTAGGCCTAAGAATATTTTTTTAAAGGGCAAACCAAAAAGGCACTTTGACTATTTAAAAAATGATACGTCAATACTCACACAACAACATGTACTTAATTAATGCTACAATAATTTCGTAACATAAGTACTTTTAAAAATAATTAATATTTATTTATTAAATTTATTTTTATAATTAATGTTTAAATATAACTTTTTCTATTTTTCTCTCTTCTTTTTAACTTCATTTAATATGAATAAAATTAAAAAAATAATTTAAAATAGATTTAATATGTTAACTACTATTTGTTTTTAGTTTTGATGAATTAATTAAAGATCCCGAATGCGCCAGGATGTTTTGGGGAGGCGGCTATTGGCTTTGTGATCAGAGACCAGAGGGGATGGATGCTAGATGGAATGGTGAAAAAGATGCTTTGTGAGTTGCAGTTTCATGGCTGAAGCGTTAGCTTTAGAAGAAGCAGTGAAATATGCTGTTCAAAATGACTTAGATGATGTGAGCTTTTGAATCCGATATCAAAGAGTTAGTAGCTTGCACGAACAAGAATTCCATAGAAACATAAGCCACTTGTCAACTCAGCCAATTTGAACTTTACAAGACTCATAAATCATCGAGGCTTTCAGATTATGCAGCACAATGCAAAAGGGTTTGTATGTAATATACAGAGGTGAAAAAATCACAACTTTATTCAACTATGCGTATATTTTTTTTTCCCCACCCGATTCACCGGAGTTTTACCCCGACTACATCTGGATCCGACCCTCGTCGCGCACCTGGCTGTGGTGGGTGAGTCTCCCAACAGGGATTTTCTGCATTCGCCAAGGCTCGAACTCGAGACCTCGTTTAAGCGATACCGAGCCGCTTACCACTCGGACTAACTCCCGTTGGTACTATGCGTATATTTTTTGTTTGCATAAAATTTTTTAAAAAAAAGTTAGGCTCATTTACGATTTAGGGGCAGAGCGAAATCTCCTTTCTTTTTAAGCGATACTAATGTCAGGCTGGGCGAACTGTCTATGCGTAAATTTAGACACCTAAGAATTAGAATGTTTCTCTAAACATCGCGATTAGAACTATAATAAAATAATACTACTCAAACATCAAATATATTTTAATTAATCGTATATCTTCACGTTAAATTTAGAGTTGCGTAAATGTATATAATAAGTTCTTAGATTCGTTCGACCCTACGTTACACTCATCGTCAATACCTTCAATGCCAACAATGTGACAGAAAGATTTCCCTCAACACCCAGCTTCGACACGCTACAAAATGGGGAGCCACGTTTCAAAGAAATGACGAGACATCTCTGCAATTATATTGACAGAATCTTTGGCTCTGAATAGTGTAGAAAACTGCTTTTATCTTTGACAAGGATGGATGACTTGCGCTGAGAAATTCACTTTGGCCCATGTTCTTATGGTCTAATCATATGTATCCTCCCTTATAAGTTACAAGTTTGATTTCGTTTATTCACAGTTTAATTTAAAAGAAAATCACTCTGATCAAGTGAGTGATTGAGGGTTTGTTTTCCTCAATAGCTGTTTTTTAACTTTCAGTTACAGAGTAGTTTAGTTATTTAACTTAAAAAATTATTACTACATCATATCCTAATTATAAAATACAATTGATATTTTTTAGTAGATTAAAAAATAAAATAAATTAATTATTATAACTAATAATAAAGTTACTTAACTAATTTAGATAGATTAAATAATATATAATATAAATTTATTTTAAAAAGTTTGATTTGATCATAATCAATTGATTTCTTTAGGTTTCTAGATCTCCCCAAAAATATCAACTTGATCTTATAATTAGGACCGAAGGTAATACCTCTATTCTTAATTATATAATATACTTAACTAATTTAAAAAAATTAAAAAAATGAGGTAAATTATTAATTATAATGATTGTGTATTAGTTTCTATAAAATATACTTTGCTTTTGAACTACCATTGATACATTAGGAAAAAATTATAATTTTAAAAAATAAAAAAAATAAAATATTATATTTAAAAATAAATTTAAGCCCTATTTAGTTCTTATAACTAGATTAGGAGGGAGTATTTTAATTTTCAATCTCCTAATTCTTGAGGTTAATTTCATATTCTTTTTACCTGTTTACAAATAGTAATATTATTATGCCATATCTTTTATGAGATTCTCCTTAGCAATATGGTTTTATTTGGATAAAAGTTTAAAAAATAATTTTTAGACAATTTAAAAAAAAAAATTTGGAAGAGAACTTATAAAAAAAGTAATTATAAATAAATGAGTGTTTGAATAGTTATTACTATAAGGACTCTTGCAATTAAAAAATTACTATAAATGTTATGATTTTATTAAAAATAGAAGAGATGAGAGAGGAGAGAAAGTGGATAAGAGAGAAGAGAGATGGTGGAGAAGAGATATAAGAGACGGTGGAGAAGGGAGAAGAAAGAGGAGAGATAGTGTAAAAAAGTAAGGATAAAATAGTAATTAGATAGTCCATAAACTCTTTTACTGTTCTTGAAACTAATATTATAGCTTATCCAAAACTTTAGTTTTAAATTATGATTTGGTCCAAAAATATTTTTAGACAAATATAACTCTTTGTTTTAAAATTTTTCTAAAATAATGTTTAGGTCAGAAGCCTTTTTAAAACTATAATTTTTGATATTTGTCAAACAAGCACTGTATCATGTTTAATAACATGGAAATAAAAATAGAATTAAGTATTTTTCATATAATAGAAATCACTTCTATTTCTAATATTTTGGATAATTTTAGTTTTATAAAAAAAAATTAAAAAATAAAATGAGAGAAATAGAAATAAAATATTTTAGATTATTCTACTTTAAATTATAAAATATTTAGATAATTTTATCTCAAATTATTAAAAATATATATATTAATTATATATTTATTTTTAATCTACAGAATAAATTTTTAAAACTTACCTCCGGCTTAATTTCATTTCAACTGCGCAGTCGATATACTGAAGGCCCTGCTTTTAGCAGACATGGGTGGTGGCTTTACAGAGTAGAGTAGACAACAGTTCGGACCTTGGTATTGGTGTGCGCATATAAAAAACGGGAGTGCCCCAACAAAAAAGTATGAGAGAGAAAGAGGGAGGAGGGAGAGGGAGGTTGTGGCTCCGAATAAACACCCTCTTTTTCCTCAGCTTGCCTTTTTCTCTTTTCTTCCTCTCTCGCTCGCCCCTCTCTCTCTCTTCTTCTCTCCCTCCCTCTCTCTCTCAAGGGTTGCGGGGCTGCGTCTACCACAATCATACCGGTTGAGGGGAAATTGGATTAAGAATTTTCTCTTAGGCATCGTCTTAGTAATTTTCATCGGATCAATCCGGTAACTTTTCCTTGTATTTTTGTTTTTAATTTTTATCTTTTTTGTGATTTTATCGCTTGAATCGGTTCTTGTTTTCAGTTTGGATCGGCTATTTTTGTTTAAAAGGAAGGAGAATTTACTTTCCTGCTAATTCTTTTGAGTTTCTCGTTGAAGGAATTTTGTAGACATTGCTCTGGAAGTTTCCTGCACAGGAGACTGTGAATTGTTATTTCCTGCAAATTTTAGGGTTATATGAGAATTTTCTGGGTGTTACTTGAGCAAGAGTTTGACCTACTTCAAGGTGTTATTGTTCTTGTCTTTATCACTCTCTAATAATGTTGGGCCTAATTTGTTCTTTTAGGGTTTGTGTTCTCGTGAATCTAAGGTTTGGATCCTAAACTGGGGACGTCTTCTTTGGTAAGCTTTGATGCAATTGTTGGTTTTGAAGGCTGTCGTTTGTGTTGTTTACTTCGAAGTTTTAGTGACTAATCTAGCTAGATAAGGTGGGATAGAGGAGACAAATTATAAAGAAATGAAGACTAAACAATATATGATTTGCATGAAATTTGAATTCAGGCAGGGTGTGTGGTGTATATGTGATTGGTGAATGATTAATTCCTCAGTGCCTCTCATTCCCCTTTTACCTTAACATGTCGTCTGGATCAATGGGAACTTTTCTTGATGTTCAACAATTGCTTGGCTTTCCCCTTTTGTATCATAATGTTGAAATCACTCACATTAGTCTTAATATGTCTCATTTTGCTGCTATAGAAGTTCATGGCTAACCAAACACTCTATACAGAAATAGTTCAATCTCATGAGTTATATGAAAAGTTTGGGTTTTGTGTACCTCACTTAAGGAGGACTTAAGGATAATGTATTTTAAATGAAAGAGAAAGTATGCATGGAGTGTTACCTCTTCACCCTTGTGGCACGTTTGGTAGAATGGAAGAGTTTTTGATGGAAGTGAAAGTGGAAATGGAAATGAAATTAGGTTGGAAATGGGCTTTAAAAGTTTGTTTGGTAAGTTAGAAAAGAGTATATAATTTATGTATATTTTTTTTTATAACTTGAGGTCAAATGGTTTAAAATATTTTTTTTTTATAACTTAGGAAGGGTTAAAGTTGTCCAGGAATTTTATAACTTGGGGTAAAATGGTCCAAAATATTTCACTTCCACTTCTCCCATCTCATTTCTTAGCTTTTTTTTATGGAACTAAAATTGCCCAAACTGTTGGAAGTATAAGTGGAAGTGACTTCTATTGTACCAAACAAGAGAAATGCTTTATTCCACTTCCACTTCCCTACTTCTACTTCCATGCTACCAAATATGCCCTTGAGAATTGGTTCATTGTCATTTTGCATCCAAAATTTCATATTACAACCTAGGTCACGAGTAACTGCAATGTTGGAAGTTCTAAACCTTAGGGCTTTAGTCCTTCTGCACCAAGTTTTTTATAGGCATTTAAGTATCCCTCCTTTGCTATTTATTGAATGCCTATGCTGCAGACATATAGTAAAGTGTCTAGCAGACAGATTTTAATTTGCTCTGTTTTAGGGTGGTTTTAATGTGAACAAACACTGTTTTAGGAAGCTACATGTGATTTTAATTTTTCAATTCTAATTGATTTCCCTTATGTTTTTCATAAAGATGTTCTTAGCTGCAAGCTTTTGTTCCGACCTTTTCTTTTTTACTGCATATCTTTGTTTTTGCTGTTCTTTTTTTTTTAACTATTCTGTTTCTAGAACCGCAAGTAATTCTTCACATATGTACTCTTGAGCTTGGTGTGTAAACTAGATGAACCCTATAGGGCCTGCTCATTTTGGGCATCAATGATATAAGGATGTTGGATAGTTTCTTTGTATAAGTTTGTACCGGTTGATAACCTTATTTCTATCCTCTTTGTAATCTGTTTCCATTTAAAAAGAGCTGAGGTCATGGCACTGCACTGTACAAAGTTCCCGTTTGCATTAGCTTAAGTATAAGTATTCACTTCATTCACTTTTCCTTTCCAGCTTCTTTTCCATGGAAGATACCGATTCTGTTGCTTCATTGATGGATTCTACATCCTCTAAGATACGACAGCTGCAAAAGGCATTTGCTGAACTTGAAAGTCATCGAGCTGTAACCCTTAACTTGAAATGGAAAGAACTTGAGGAGCATTTTCATGGGCTTGAGAAATCCTTGAAGAGGCGTTTTCACGAATTGGAGGACCAAGAGAAAGTGTTTGAAAGCAAAACCATGAAAGCTCGTGAAATGTTGGAGAAGCAAGAAGCAGCTGTTTTGGCCAAGGAGCAAGCTTCACTGGAGAGGCTTCAAGAGAAAAGGAATGCTGCTATATTTGCAATTGTTAATGCTCGAGAAAAGAACAGGAAGGTTTTACCTGAGGATTTGGCTGTTGTCCCTAATGGGGGTCCGGATGCACCAGGATTGGAGAAGAAACCAGGATATGCTACATCCATGTCTGCTGAGGGTAGCTTAGATGAGTTGAAAGATTCTCATGAAAGTGGAAATGTGGAGGTGAAGTCATATCCTGAGCTGGTTAAACTGTGTGAAGAGATGAATGCAGTAGGACTTCACAAGTTCATATCTGATAATCGTAAGGACCTTGCTTCCATAAGGGAGGAAATACCGCACGCATTAAGAGCTGCCCCTAATGCAGCACTTTTGGTTCTGTATTCATTGGAAGGATTTTACTCTATGGAGGCACCAAATCAGGATGTAAAGAAGGATGCAAACTTGTTAGGTCTTCGTCGAACCTGTATTATGCTGATGGAGTGCTTAAGTGTGTTGCTAACCAACTTAGACTGTGTTTCTGATGTAATATCAGAAGATATTAAGAATAAGGCTAAGATAATTGCAGAAGAGTGGAAACCAAAATTGGATGCCCTTGACATGGATGCTAGCAATGGGAATTCCTTGGAGGCTCATGCATTTTTGCAACTTCTAGCCAGTTTTGGTATTGCCTCTGATTTTAATGAAGAGGAGTTATCCAGGCTAATACCAACGGTGTCTCGACGTCGTCAAACTGCTGACCTATGTCGTTGTCTTGGGCTGTCAGAGAAAATGCCTGGTGTGTGTTTGTTCCTTTACTAATGTTCAGAATGCATCAATACCTTGTACATACTAGTGAACACTAATTGAAAAGATTGTTTTCCCTTCATTATACATACATTTTGGCATCTAATTATCCCATATGTCAATTTCCTTTTAGATTATTTGATTTCATTCTTTATCTTAAGTTGCTTTCTTGGCACTAACGAGGATCACTGGTGGAGGAGTTAGTGATATGATAACATTTTCATGATAAGAGAATCTATGAAACTTAGCAGATTTCATGTTGGCAGCAATTGACTTAAAGCAGAACATGAATAGTTTGTCAATTAAGAGTTTCACTAACATACTTTGGAAAGCATGTCCTGTGGATGGACGTTGCATTTGTAATTATGATAAGTAATCATACTATTGAATATGTTTGTTAATGCTTCATTTTGACATTGTGGATGTGCAGGTGTTATTGAAGTTTTGGTGAACAGTGGGAGGCAGATTGATGCTGTTAACTTGGCTATTGCTTTTGATCTTACGGAACAGTTTTCTCCCGTGCCTTTGCTAAAATCTTACTTGAAAGATGCTAGAAAAGCTTCTTCTCCTGTCAAAAGTGTCAACTCTTCTCCCACATTGCAGGTTTGTGGTTTAGTCTCAGCTTTGTTAAGTAACCATTGCTACTGTTCTTGCTCTTTGTTCGATGATTTTAAACTGTAATGTGAAATAATATTGAGTTGTAATTCTCGTTCATACTATCAATTGAAGTTGCCTAACTAGGTGATACATTGCCATAGAACCTTCTGAGTTTGGCATTTGTAGAGGAATGTTTACTGTTGTGGAAATTACTTGAGCGGTGAGAACATGTGTTAGCATGGCTTGTTTGCTTGCATGCTTGTGCACTCAGTAGGTCCCTCCTTTATTATCATACTTGTTCAATCTGGAATCATTCTTAACTTGCTAAATGTGGAAAGTATAGCTGCAAGATTCCTTGGTAATAATGAGCTCCTAACCTTTTAACATTCCCACGCATATTGACCAAATTCATATCATCAACAACACAACTCTCATTAATGCCGAAGTAAATTCAGCCTACTAATCACAGAATTGAAACCTAAAATTCATATGGTCATTATCATAGAAAATTTGATATATTCTAAAGTATTTTGCTGCTTTACTCAAGTTGTAGCCTTGATGGCAGAGATTCATGATCTTTTGGGGCTATCTTGATTGAAATGTGTTTAAATATCTTGAAGGCATTTGGTGCAGTTATTGACATTGACTTGATGTTTATAGATTGAAGTTAATGAACGAGAGCTGATTGCTCTCAAGGCTGTAATCAAGTGCATTGAAGAGCATAAACTTGAAGACCAGTATCCTCTGGATCCTCTCCAGAAACGTGTTGTTCAACTAGAAAAAGCCAAGGCTGACAAGAAGAGAGTAACCGAAGCAGCGAAGCCTCAACCCAAGAGACCTCGCGCTAACGGTGTAGGATATGGTCCCCGTGTTACTAACATTACTCCTGCTGACAAAATTTCCTATGCTAGAGTTGCTGATAGGTACCCACAGTATGTGTATGACAGACCCCATTATATGTACACTGGACCAACGGACAATCATTGCCCGCCAATCATGGGTGCTGGAACTTACAACTTCTCTCCTAATCACGGCAACTACTTTGGAAATGGCTATCAGTACCAAGCTACATACCTCCACTAGTTAGCAGAGATGTTGAACAGGTGACTATGATCCTTTCGCTTAATGTTTAGTCTTAACCCCCCTTGAACTGTTGGATGTTGCCCTTTATCAATGTAGTATTTGTAATCACTACTACTAAGACGAGGAAACTTAAGACATTTAGCTGTTGTACTAGATGATATTCTAATGTATGAACTATGCTCTCTCTCACTTTGTACAACGCCCTGTATATGCTTTTCTTTTTAATCGTGTACTAAAAACCTAACTGTCTATGCTTCTGATGATGCACTGCATGGAAATTTACTCATCATATAGTGGTTTTGTATGTTGAAGTCTTGAAAATTCATAGACTAACGTTAAGAGTCATGGTTTCCTCCATAATTTTCTTTTTATTTTCCTCTCCATTTATTTACCTAGACTCTATCACATTGTTCTTCTATCTGAATATGACGTGTAACTATGTTAACTTGGATTCATGTGTGCTATTTTAATGTTGTGCTTGATTGTTCCTGTAATGGCTGTTTCAAGAAAAAAACATTATCCTCAATTCACCGATCGCTGCTGGAATTTGTGTTAGAAAAAGTGGGTTGAGGGACAAAAGTGCGGCAGGTTTCGAAATTTTATTTTATTTTGTGGTTGGCAAGGAAATTTTTGCCTTTGGTAGATTTAACAAGTTGTGCTGCGTTATGACGGCTGTTCAAAATCTTGTCTAATTAAAGAAAAAAAATGTCTGATTTGAGAGTCCGTGGCCTGGGACTTATGCTGAGAAACAGATTGAATTAAGATTCTATCCGTTGGTTTGTGTAAATTTTTTAATTTATTTTAATCTTTTAGTTTGTATTCACAACGTTTAGAATTTTAGGATTTTTTTTTTGTAAAGAATTTTTCAGCTTTTATTTTTAAACTAAATTTATATGATATATTTAACAACTAAACATGTCAAATAATGCAATTTATGTCCGACTTCTTTTCATGAAATTGTTTTTAAATGTTTATAATCATTAAATTTTGCAATTAAGTCTAAAATATTTTTTATTATAAATTTAGAACAAATCTTTGTATTAAGAATTTTGATTTTGATTTTTTTATTGAATATACTTTGCCCAAGTCCCAACAACCATCAGTTTGTTCCAAATTTTTCTTCACCTACGCCTGCTCTGTTTTCTTCCAACAAGAAATATCTGTGCAGGCCGAAACCTGAATCCTTCATTTGAAGCAAAACGTCCGGTGGTTACCAACCATTAGTTAAGACTTGAGAGTTCAAAATCTTAACAGGAAAATATTCACTTAAACAAAAAAACTTTAAAAAAGGGGAATTATCCCCAAAATTTGAACCATTGTCAATTTTTTTTTAAGTTCTTCTGTCGTAATTATAAGAATTAATTAATTTTTAGATAGATATAGAAAATTAAATAAATAAGTTAATCATAATTAAGATAAGAATTAATTAACTAATTTGGATAGATTGAAGTGTATATAATATGAATTCATCTTGAGGGGTTGGATTTACTCATAATTAATTGATTCATTTGACTTCTTATATCTCCAAAAAAAAATCAACTATCTCTTATAATTAAAACCGGAGGTAAGATTACTCATTACCAAAGTCCTACATATATCCCCTATTCCATTTTATCCCCAAATTTATATTTTTTTTAAAATTATCTTTATTGAGTACAATTATTAAAGAAATTTTCATCTAGAGGTAATTTTAAATAATTTATTTTTAAATTATGATATTTTTTAAAATATTCGACAAGTCTCTTAAACTACGGTGATAACTTTAGTTTTTCTGAGGATACTCATGATTTAAAAATTTTGATTTATAATTTTTGACAAGCTTGATTAATTAATTAATTAATTATTTATATACATGTTGCCTAGTAGGAGGCAGAGAAATAGTTGATAATAATTCTGATTTATTATGGGCGGCACAAATCATGCATCATGCATTATGTTTGACCAAAAAAAAAAAAAATCATGCATCATGGGATTTTCTTAATTCTTGTTGGCAGCTTAAAACCTATACTAACATCAATAATTTAACAAAAGTAGCTAGTTTCTTATAACATGACAAACTAAAGTTTAAATCTATATTGAAAGACGTACCCATATTTAATACTCGATAGTTTCTCAAATAAGATTACTTTTAATAAAATCATATAATTTCTTGTAATTTTTCAATAACGAAAGTCGTTCTGGTAATAACTATTTAAACACTCATTAAGTCAGAACCATTTTTTTTTTTATAAACTCTTCTCCAAAAATATTTTTTTTAAATTTTTTTAAAAGCCTTTTTTTTTTATAAACTATTTTCTAAATTTTTATCTACACATGCCCTAAGACTGAAATCCCGATCAAAAGGCTTATGGGCTCAATGTGAAGAGGAGAAATGTGAAAGAAATTGATGAAACAAAAGAATCACTTCTTTGTAACACAAAAAAAAAGGGAATCACTTCTCATGGGCTCAAAGAGAATAAACCTAAACTACTATCCCATTTGTCCAAATCTAGATCTAACGTTAGCAATAGGTCGCTACTCTGATGTCTCAACCTTAACTGTCCTCTTTCAAGACAAAATCGGCACCCTCTATGTCCAAGCCAACGATGGCAAAGGCGAGCAGTGGATTCACATGCCGCCAGTGTCCGGCTCCCTGGTGATCAAGGTGATGCCATATAGATAATGAGCAATGGAAGTTACAAGAGTGTGGGGCAAAGAGTGACAGCAAATGGAAGCAAGATTACGGGGTCAGCGTCAAGTTTTATGAACCCTAAACTCTCAAATGTGTTAGGACCTTTGCCTGAAGTTGTGGTAAGTGGGGAGAAAGTAACTTCTAAGAATGTGCTGTATGCAGATTATGTTAAGCATTTCTTCAGGAAAGCTCATGATGGGAAGCAAACTGTTGAATTTTGCTAAGATTTGATGGTTCTTTTTTTTTTTTTTGAGTGATGAGGTGAAAAGTTTGAGGTTTCAATCAGATGATTTATAGTGGTGATGAAATATAAGAGAATTAAGTAAGAATATATATATAAATAAAGGGACTTGTTTATGTAAGTGTCAGTTTCTATTATAGAAATTATAATTATAATTAGATTGTTACAATAATATAATTTTTAGAAAGGGATTGGGTTCACCTACGATCTAAGGGCAGGACGAAATCTCTCTTTCTCCTATACGGTACTAATATTAGGTAAGACGAGCCGTCTATTACCCTCAAGTGTAAACCTAGGCACCTGGAGTTAGGATGCTTCCCTAAACGCAACGACTAGAACCATAATAAAGTGGTACTCCTTAAGGATTGAACATACTCTAAATAATCGTATATCTCACCCTTTCACTAGCTAAATCTATGAATGATAGATATAATTATAATTAGATTGTTGTTTCAAGCCAATGACTTTATTTGTTAGGCTTAGCTTGCCCTCATGGTTATTAAAAAAAAAAAAAAGATTTGGCATTATATCATCGTGTGTGTATTAAAAAAATTATTATTTTAGACTAATGATATTAGAATTAAAAAATTAAAAAGATACTTAACAAAATTTAAAGAATCATGCTGAAACTTTGTATGGTACTCGTATAAATAAAATTATCCTTTGATCTCCTCTATCTTACCACTGATGTTAGAAAAATAAAATTTATATAATTATATCATCATATGAACTAATTATAGATATAAAATTTAAAAATTATATTAAAGCTCAATTTTTAAAGGTTAAAAAAATAACAATATGTAGATAGCTTAAATTTTTTATAAAAATGATTTATTGTGTAGAGATTTTATAAAAAAATAAAAATTATTTTATATTTAGTTACAATGCTAAAAATGGTTTGTTATTTATGATTTTCAGCGTCTATTATATATTCCTATTCATAAATTTCAAAATTTATGATATTTTTATGTATCTCCATATTTTAATATTCTATTTTATGAAACTGCTTAAAATAGCTTCTCAAACTTAGCAGCATTTGTTTTTAAAGATGATGTTTTGTAAACAATAAACTATCATAATTATTTTAAAATAATTATTCCTAAAAGTATTAAGAAATTTTTTAATGGGAAAAAAATTATTCAGAAGGCAAACAAAACAACTCATGTCACGCGCGTTATGCACTTGAGGCTTATTCCCTGGAGCTGGAAAACTGGCAAATGGGATTTATTTTAAGAGTTTATTTTAATTCAACAGCAATTTCCGTTGCTTTGGAGATTTGGCATTTCCCGCCAAAAATGAGAATCGCCGAGATTTCAACGCCGGAGTTCCGGCATGTTCACCAGGATATGGAGGTTCATCAACATCATCTTCTTTCACAAATCGAAGCCTCTGTCAAGAAACTTGAGCGCCACACGGCCGATAAACCATCGCAGGAAGCTGTCACTTCTGATCTCCGGCAATGTCTAGGTCAGCTGAGTCAGTCTTCTCCATTCTCCAACTCTTTGAAGCTTCAGATTTGGAAAGTGAGCTATCTCCTTTGGAATGCGTGTGTAGACATCTCCAACGCCGTAGCAATTCTCTCATCTTCGTCTTCCCCTGCCATAACAGTGGAAGGACATGCCAAACTCCGACATATCGCCGCTGACCTCCTCTATCTCGCCACTGATGTTACTGGAGTTCCCTCTCCGGCGATAAAATCAGCCTCATTTTACTACAAGACCGGGTCCATTTGGCACCATCTACGAAAATTTGATCTCGCTTTGATCTGTTATGAGAGAGCCACCGATCTCGTATCCAAGATCGATGTGGGCTCCAATTACGACGCAGGAGATAAAAGGCTTTTGCTAGATCTGAATCTCGCAAGGTCTCGAACCGCGTGGGAGGTTTCTGACCGGAATCTTGCAGTGGCTCTGCTGAACCGATCGAAGAGTTTACTTTTTGGGTCTTTTGAACACTACAAGGAGCTTGCCAATCAGTTCTTGATGTTCGGAAAGGGCTTGCTGTCAAGGAACGAAGATGCTTATGCTTTGAGTGAAGCTCTGAAGCTCATGAACGACGCTCTAGATATTTGTGAGAAGGGATTCAGTGCGGCGAAAACAAGAGAAGAGGCAGCAGAATTCAGAGGCTTGAGATGGAAAACACTTCGTTTCATTTCGGCCGTTCACTTGCAGAAGGAAGAGTTCGATAGTGTCCTGAAGTGTGTTAAGGTCCTGAGAGAGGCTGATGGTGGGGACGATCACCCTAGTCTGTCAGTGTTAGCCATGAAGGCTTGGTTAGGATTAGGGAGGCATGGAGAAGCGGAGAAGGAGTTGAGGGGAATGGTTATCAATAAGGGGATTCCCGAAAGTGTATGGCTATCAGCTGTAGATGCATACTTTCAGGCAGCTGGAACGGCTGGAGCAGAGACAGCAAAAGGGGTTTTCTTGGGGCTGTTGGGGCGGTGCCATGTCAGTGCCGGTGCCGCCGTGCGAGTTGCTCACAGAGTGGTTGGAAATGGTGGTGGTGGTAGTACTGAAGGGTCAAGAGTGAGGGCCAAAGTGGTGGCTGATCTAGTGTCTGACGAAAGGGTCATAGCGCTGTTTGCTGGTCAGGCAGCTATCAAGGATCGCGCGGCAATGCATGCTGTGTTGTGGAATTGGTAAATTCGCATTATGTCCCTGATCTGTTTCTTCATCGTGCATTGTTTGAAAGTCTGGTTTGTGTTATGACTTGTGTACTAATCTATTAGCTAGGAGTATACCTTATAAGCTTGTTCCTTTGGCAAGGGTCTCCATGGGATTCCTAACCATTTGAGCAGGTGCTCTTTGCTTGGCTTCACTGATCTTGGTACTCTCTGTTTTAGGAAAGTCTGATTTGGAGAATTTAGACCATATTCATACTCTGCGCATGTCTAAAGATACGCGCTGAGAATTCAAGTGCCAATTTGTATTAGAGATCTGTTGGCATGAGTTAAACTGGGATTTGTTTACACGAATTTGTCACATAGGATTTAACTAAAATTCTTGACAAACCCAGTAGAGCCATTAAATTGCTTATTCATGCTAGAATTGACATTTATCAGTACCGCTGGAGAAAAGATACTGAAGGAAATTCCTTGACTAAAATTTCATTTGATTTGACAATTACTACATGTTTTTCTTCTCCAAATGAAGTTAGTGATCTCAATTTCCTTGAATTTTAATAACAGTGCTGCTGATCATTTTCAATCAAAAGATTATGAGACCAGTGCTGAACTATTTGAAAAATCAATGCTGTATCTTACATATGATACAGAGGACAAAATACTTCGAGCCAAGGGCTTTAGAGTATTGTGCCTTTGCTTCCTGGGTCTCTCAATTTTGGATCGTGCTCAAGAATACATAGATGAGGCTGAAAAGGTATCACTGATGACAAGTAGAATTTTGAGTCCTTTTGTATAACTTTCTTCAAATATTAACTTATACTATATTACTGATGAATTTTCATCTTTGCAGCTTGAGCCCAACATTGTCTGTGTTTTTCTCAAGGTATTATCTTCTCCTTTCTGTCTCTCTCCCTTCCTTTACATCTTTCTATGTGTGGGATCCATCTGTGTGTCCGATAGGGAGCTGCATTCACACACGCACACGTGTAAACTTTGATGGCAGACGAAGGTAGACTTTACTGATAGAAGCTGCTTACATATACTTCTCATTAAGATAATGTTATCACTTGGCAAAACATTAAAATTTACTTTGTCCTATTTATTAATGCAGTTCAAAATATTTCTGCAAAAGAGTGACCACGATGGTGCTATTAATCAAATACAAGCAATGACTACCTGCCTTGACTTTCAGCCAGATTTTCTCTCCCTTTCAGCTCATGAGGCTCTTGCTTGCCATGCTCTTCCTGTTGCTGTTGCTTCTCTATCATGTATGCTTAACTTCTATGATTCAGGAAAATCCATGCCAACCAAAGAAGCAGTAGTCCTGCGAACTTTAGTCACAGTCCTCAACAAGGAGCAAGGCAATGAACAACATGCTCTCAAATTCTTGAAGCATGCTTGTACACGAGCATCTCAGCTTGGTCCTGATTGCTTCTTTGGAAAAGATGAGGCTGGAAGACGCGAAAGGAATTGGTTTGCAGTGACTTCATGGAACTTGGGTACAAAAGCAGGGCAAAATAAGAACTATGAACTATCTGCTGAGTTCTTAAGACTAGCATCAGACTTTTACGCTATAGTTGGAGGGTCTGATCATGAAAACAATGTCATGGTTTGTAAATCTTTAGTACTTGCTGCATCAGCAATGATAGCTTCTGAATTTCAAAGAAAGACTGCATTGTCAGAAAATGAAGTCAAGCAAACTGTTGACTTGCTAGACAGAGCAGGGAAGGTATGGCATGGTTTTTTATGGTGCTTGATGCATTTATCTTTTGCAAAAATGAAGTTGGTGTTATACAGAACAAGAAGGTGCATCATACTGTTATGTGTTTCCTTGTATTACATGTTTTAATATTGAATTCTTATGGATGCAGATGCTGAAGTCATTTTCACCTGGGTCCTTCGTCCACGATGATCAAATCAACAGCTTTGAACCTGACCTTTTCTTCATATACACCTTCTGTGCTTATGACATACAAGGAAGACTAAATGACTTAGGATCACAACTCTTTCTTGTGAAAAGTTTTGCCAGTTCAAAGGCTTGCAAGCCCCAATATCTACTCCAGATAGGCCTCTGTGCATCACAGGGTCCTCGATCGAATCATGAAGTGGCCTCCTTCGCACTGAACGAGTGCCTCTCAGCTTTCCTATCATCACCTTCTCCTGATTACCAAAATGTTTCTCTTGTTATCCGAAAACTTGTAGCCATAGCCAGCTTGCACAAGGGTGATACAGATGATGATGTTGTTTATGGCATGTATAAGCAAGCCTACAGAATAATGGTTGGTTTGAAGGAAGGCGAGTATCCCACTGAAGAAGGAAAATGGCTCGCCATGACCGCATGGAATCGAGCCGCAGTGCCAGTGAGGTTAGGTCAGATTGAATTAGGCAAGAAATGGATGGATATTGGCTTAGAAATCACAAAGCATGTTCCAGGAATGGAAACTTACAAGGCATGCATGCAAGATTTCTTTAGTGGCTTGGAGAAAAAGCCTTGACGTGCATGAAATCTCATAAATTTGTTTTCTAGCAGTTGTGTAACGTACAGGAAAGGAGCCATACAAGTCCAGCACATCTTAGGTATATTCTTGCTTTGGTACTGCCCTAATAGGTTTACGAGAGAGTTTAAGTTACATCATTACTATAGAATTTCTGATCCTTAACTGTATATAGGAGCATAAATGGCATACACTTCCCGAATTTTACTTCTCCAATATAACCTTACAAATACTAATCCGGTTTCAGTCCAAGTGGGTGCAGTGAAGTTTCAGAAAATTTTGGGAATATCGGAAATAAAATGCCTACAATGGGGTGTAGTGAAATTTTCCCTTATTTATAGGTAAAGTGATTCTTATGTTTTTACAAATTAAGAGTAATTATACATATAATTATGAGAAAATAAAGACATTATTACTCAAACCAGGATCATTTGTTTATCCAAATGATGTAGTATTTGACTTTTAATTTAAGCTTTTATATCAGCTTAAGAAGTGGGGGTGGTCTCCTAAGCTTAGTTGCTTGCTCAAAGGAATAAGCAATTTCAATGAGTTTTGGTTCTGAACCTCTCAAACCTGCAAAGCCAATTCCAAATGGCTTGCCCTTGTTGTAGCCTGCAGGCACATTGATTCCAGCATACCCTCCAATGGCAACCACACCATCAAACTTAGGTCCTGTAGGGCCCACCACTGCATGTGGTTTATTCTCTTTCATCACTTTCTCAAAACCATTCTTGCACAACCTTGCTATCATTGATAATGCTTTTTCTTCTCTTTTTCCTATTCCATTTGTTTTTTCAGCTTCCAATAAGTAGTGTTGATTATACTTATGATAATTTCCCTCCTGAAATTTGATTAATAAGTCACACTCAACTGCATGCTATTATATATAACAGAGAGAACTCATTTTTCTGTTAGTGTAGTTTTACTTAATTTTTAATTAAATGTGTAATTTTTTCTTGTTTTATTATGGTCCTTACAGTTTCTTTAATTATAAAGGTTTTAATCTAATGTGGTTGTTGACTAAACAACTTATATGTAGCACCAAAACATAAAATAAAAAAAAAACATTTTAAAAATAAAGCAATAAAAATAAAATTTATTTTTATTAATATAAAAATAAAAAATTATATTTATAACCATCTTCTTGCATCTATATATAATTCATAATATGTAATTAAGTTAATTTTGATTTTATTTAGATCCGTGTGACAAAATTAGTTTAGATGTATATTGTACGAGAGCCACATCATCAATTATTAATATGTTACTTTTATAAATTATGAGTATAGGGACCAATAGCTATAATTGAGAAAACTACAAAGACCCAATAAAAAGAAAAAAATTACAAAGACTGTGTGGTGAAATTTATAGATTTGCAAATTAATTTTCACTATATAAATTAAAAAGAAACATGCGCGCGCATATATATATATATATATATATATATATATATACACGGTTTTCTTGAATTATTGTGTAATAATAATTCTGGTCTCCTAACTTCAAAAGTGAAAGTGATTTTTAACATACATGAAAAGTGGGGTTCTACTCATTATTATATGTGCTTACCAAGTTTGCGTATTTGTTGTTGTGGTCAATCCCATCTGCTAAGGTTCTCACTGGAGAAGCAATCGAATCTTTAAGGTATGAGTTCAAGGCTAGTTTGAATTCAGCCAACAATGCTATTGTCTCAATTACTTCATCATCTATCATTTCAACGCTCTATCTCCAAATTGTCAACCAGAACTCCCCCTTGCTGCCTAACATGTCACTAAGTGTAAGCAATCTATTGCAGCAATTCGCTTGCATTCATAATTTAAGCCATGATAATACTCCATCTTTAATATAAAACCCTTTTTCTTTGTCTTACAAAACTACTTTCCAAATTTACAAATTTCAATTTGGGACCCTGAAATGGGTTCCTAACTATAAAATCCTTAAAAGACTAGTATGTGATTAAATTCTATAGTTTAAATTCCCTTAATTTAAAATTTAAAAAATGAAAAAAATCAAATAGAAATAACAGTATAACAGGTAAAATTTACTTTTTCAAATGAGAATAACAGTTAAGATAGTGACAATTAATTTTACAAAAAATTCATGTTAAATATCTATAATAACGACAGTTTAACAAGTAATAATTTTGACTCATCAAATGACTATAACAATTAAAATAATGACAATTAATTTCACTCAAGGGAATTAGGTCATTTCACCAAAAAAACATAACTACAAAATAATCCTTAAAAACTTCATAGGAATTAAGCCATTTCTGATGTGCTATTTTGTGATTTCTATTTTTCGTTGGTCTTTATGGGCCTGTTTGAGAAACTTTTAAACTTTGGTTTAAAAGGGTTCCTTGCTCAAACTTCAGTTTGGGAAAATTTTAAAATAAACAGTTATATTTGTCCATAAGTGCTTTTGGACTAAACCATAGTTTTGAATAAGCTACTTAAACTAGCTTTTGGAACAGTAAAAGAGCTTGTGAACTATCTAATTACTATATTACCCATACTTTTTCTTATACCCTCTCTCCTCTGTCATATATCTTCTCCACCCTCTCTCATCTATCTTCTCTTTTTTCCACCCTCTCTCCTCTTTACCCTCTCTCCTCTCTCTTCTTTTTTCTCTACCCTCTCTCCTACTTTTAATCAAATCATATATTTTTTAGTAATTTACTAATATAAAAAGTCATTATAAAAATAACTATCAAAACACTTATTTATTGAGAACAATTTTTTTTTCTATAAACTCTTCTGTAAAAGCCATTTTCCATAAGCTGTCTAAAAACCCTTTTTTTTCTATAAGTCATTTTTTAAAATCTTATCCAAACACACACTATATGTCTTTCTCCCTCCTCCTAAACGCAGTACACATCTCAGATCATAATGTGGCATTTATGATGAATTACCTAAAATACCCTTAGTTAATTCATCCAAAGTGTTTCAAAAAATAGAGCCCTACCACTCTTTTAAGAAGAGTAATTTTGGAAAGGCATGTCATTCTTAAAAAATTTAAGGTTGTTAATTAATTTGCACTTCTCACCTTATTGTACATGAATAGTCACTTAAAAGGCTTCTATATTAAGGAACAAAAATAAATATAAAAAGGCTTCTATATTCAGAAAATCCAATCACAATATAATAAAATTGTTCTAATGTTCCACTAGTCATGAAATAAAGTAATAACAGAACTAATCATATGATTAGATGATGACATGTTTAGTTTGTTTCTTGTTATCTCTTACAATATATGGTCGATAAAGTTCATACTAGCTTGTACGAAGAACATTAATACATATGTGTAGCTAACTACTCGGTATAAACTTTAATATAAAAGATAATTAACTAATTTTGATATATTAAAGAAACTAAATAAGTCAGTTAATTATAATTAATATAAGAGCTAATTGATTAATTTGTATATATTAAAGAGTATATAATATAAATTCTTCTTGAGGGTTTGTGTAAATTTTTTTTATTATAACTACTATTAATTACTTAGACCTATTTTGTTTACAATATAAATTAATCACAATGTAACAATTGTTGTAAATGAATTCCTTAGTTTCAAAAGAATTAACTATAGTATAAAAGAGTTTTACTAAAATTCAAAAGAAATCATATTATGGTTGAAAAAGACTTTTCTTACTCAACAAATAATCATGATAGAAAAAGACATAACCACCATTCAAGAACTATCATGGTTGAAAGAATTCAACTCATTTTTAAAAGGATATCCATGATAGAAAATGATTAAACTTATATTAGAAGACTATCATGGATATAAATGCTTCACTAAATTTCTAAATCATTATCCATGATAGAAAATGAATTATCAATAACTTAGAAGAGTCTAGCGTGAATATTTAAAACATTATCCTAGGACACATTTCTAGAATCAAATCTAAATAAAGTATTATATCATATTATAGTATGTAGAATAAGCTGTACTGTAGCAATATACAACTTTTCACACATAAATCAAAAGGATGATGCTATACAATTGATATAGTACTAATCAAGCACTAATTTGAAGTCCTAGCGTGAGACTGTCATCAAAATGACTTACAAGCAAGACGTTAACATGTATAATAAGTGGGAAGTGGTTAGCTCTCATTAAAGTCAAGAATAATTACCACAAGTCAAGCGTCCATATATACAACAACATCAATCACAAGCTTTAACAAAAATTGCTCCAGTTAGGGATTAGGTTTAGGGTGTTTATATATAATTTGTAGGGTGCTTATAAAATTTTAATTTTATCTAATCTGATCTTATTATTTTTTAGTATTATTATTATCTTACTCCTATATCCAATCTTATCTAATCTCGATCTTATTATTTTTTATTAATTATAATTTGAAATAATATCTTTAGATAATCTAATTGATACATTCATCCAAACGTTTTAAGAGATGTTAGTATTGGGCCTTTCTAGGTTGATCTAGATAAACATAAATTGTGATGTCATCTATTTTTTTTTATGTATACCATAGTATCTCCATCCGATAAGTGAGAGATTAATCTCCCAGATACTGTAGAAGTCTAATTATGGGGTGACCCTTCCAAACATGCCAGCTTGGGAGGGTCTATTTTGTTTCTTTTTTTTTTAATAAGTATTCAAAGTCTTTAGTTAATAAAAAAAATTAATTCCAAGGCCACATTGCTATTTCCCATTAACCATTTGTTTAAACACACGGTTTCGCTGCTGCTTTAATTGATGGTAGTGGATGGTGAAAACCAATCGATGATTATGCTTTAATTTTTATATATATATATTTGTGTTATTAATAATTTCAAAGGGTATAAAAGTACAATAAATATATAATAGTCAAAACTCGAAAGTGACCATATTTTATAACTAGAAATAATAATGCAAGGGAAGGTTGAAAAGTTTCTTTGGATAAAATAATTAGAGAAGTTAAGAAGTAAATAATAATAATAATAATTGATGCGAAGAGAGAGGCAAAAAGAGATAGAGAGATTAGAGGACGCAAGACAACAAAAAAAGAGAGAGGGAGAAATCAAATGAGGAGAGGGGAGAGGGGAGGCAATAACAATGCTTAGTTTTTATTCAATTCATATTACGTATAAAATAAATGTGTTGTGCCTCAACCTAATCTTAAGAATTAAATATAAAATATTTTGAAAATTCTAAAATTAAATGAAAAGATAATAATTATTAATAAATGCTAAAGATAACAATCAAATCAAAATTGAAATGAAATATTCTATAATAATAAATATTTAAAATTCTAATTAGTCATTATTCCATATTTTATCAAACTTATGAGTTGACTATTTAGTTCTATTGTTTTTATATTTTGAGCTTATAAAATTATGTCGATTTTACTTAAACTCATACTTACAATAAACTCGATTAAACTTTTTTTATGTTTTTAATTTATAAAATTACGTCAACTCATTTTTAAATTTTATATTTAATTATGTTTAATGACTTTATATATAAACGTTATATAAGATTTTGTGTTGAATATGGAAACCATAAATGTTGGTTGATTGAGTTAATTTCAATTATTCACATTTAAAATATATTTAAATTAAATTTATAATATTTTTTATATTTTAATTATTTAATTATATACTTTTAATAACTACTATTTTTGATAAAAGTAAACTGTTGCGAATTTACAATTCAAATTTAAATTTAACTCATGAGAGAGGGACACAAATTTCAGTATTATAATGGCAAGGATAAGTCATGCCCCCCAAACTAAATGCTTTTATAAGACTTATCATAAAGACTAAATTTGCATACCAATCCCTATGTAGTTTTATATGGTAAATTTGGATGTGAGACTATCATGCATATAATATTTTCCGGTTGAGATTAATGTGGATTTAACTTATATTAACCCTAATGCATTCCTATTTATTCCTATTCATCACAATATCACCTCCCTCCTTCCTATATATATATATATATATATATATATATATATATGCTAATAATGATAATCTTTTTTCTTATCTAGTGAAGAATGAACAACCCAGCTAATCTTCTTCCTCTTTTTTCTCCTTCCTTCATTCTCTAGCTAGGTTACAATCTCTGCCTCTTATAGTTCTGTTCCCTAAATCTATTCAGGAATGATCTGTTTGATCTTGGGAGACGTTTGTGCAGGGGAATAAGTCCTTAGGGTTAAGGTCCAATTTCTTTAGAAGTTTTGTGTATGAACTATGAATATTTTTTTTTTATATTAACATAGTTTTAGAAGTGTTAAAAAAAATAAAATAACTATAACCATTAAAAACTGATGTTGATCTTTAACACTTTTAACGATAAGGTGCGATATTAATTTAAGAAAAAATTGCGAAGAATACTCACAACTCCTATACAAGATTTCTTGGGCAAAATTGGACTTTATCATTTATTATTCAATTAATCTAAAACTCATATTTTGCCAACATATTTCGTAAGTGGTCTATAAAGATTCTACTATTGACGTTGAATGATCCTATATACTTCATATTATATGGTTCCATATTGGTGAACAATTATTTTCATCGTAAACTTTTACGATGAATTGAATAATGAAGGATATGTTTCAACTTTCAACATATATTGGCTAGGGCTAGGGCATCAGGATTCAGCTCAAGAACCCCCTTGAGGATAGGGTTGAGGGTGTGGATTTGTTGAAGGTAGAACTCAACGAGCTGCCTGGAGGTTAGTTGGTTTCTGTTGAAAGCAAGTTTGAAATCATATTTTGTGTGTTGTTTCGATGTTTTCAATGATGAGTGAGAGGGAACTAATATATATATACAGTATTTATTGGTAGAGAATAATCATTTTAAAGTCGTAGGGATAACTAAAATGAATTTTATATTTTTCAATAATTTTTTTATATATATAACCTGATTCAAATTTATGACATTATGTTTAAAAGACTCTCATCTATAAATTGTATGTGGTAGGTTTTGTTAGTTATATATAGAGAATGTTTTAAAAGCCACGTAGAATTGAAAATGCTACTGGTTTGCTGTTTTCATGGTCTAGCTGATTAAAAGATAATTTTATACATATATAATAATATATATAATAAATTTATAATAAGTCTAATCCTCAACATAACCATAAATTCATGTCCTTTTTTCTTTCTTATTTTCTCTTGCTATCCCAATGATAAAAAAATTGTTTTCCTTCTTTCTTAAATCTTTACTTGCAGCCAAACGTTTGCAGAGATGTTAGCATTAATTGCCATTTTCATTTGCAAGAGGTTGATTTTTTTTTTTTTACATAAACAGAAATTTGTGGGGTCATATCTATTTTGTTTTTCATAATTTTATAAGTACTCATAATCTTCTATTAATAAAATAATAATTACAAGGCGGCCACAGTGTCATTACCCTTAAACCGTTTGTTTGAACATATGCTTTCGCTTCTTTCATTGGTAGCAGTGGACTTTGGAATACCAATGAATGACTATGCTTTATTATTGTGTGCTTAATAATTTCAAAAGGTAATTGTGTGCTTAATAATTTCAAAAGGTATAAAAAGATAATAATAAGTAGATAATAGTCAAAACTCAAAAGTGACAATATTTTATAATACTCTTCCAATCTTTAATATACGACTTAATTGGGGAGTTGATATTGGTCCTAAATATAAGACTTATTTCCTAAATTTACCAGCTCTTTTTCAAATTACCCCTATTAATACTCTCTCAACTATAATCAAATAAAAGAAAGAAGAGAAAGTTAATGAAGATGATTATGTTGCTTTACGAAAAATATGTTATAATAACTAATTTAACTAACCTCTTTAATCTAATCAAATTAGTTAAATAGATTTTATATTGAGAATCGGAAGAGCACATAGAATAATGCAAGGGAGGGTTCAAAAGTATTTTTGTTGGATAAGAAAAATAGTGAAGTCAAGAAGTTTAAAAAAAGAAAAACCCAATATAGTGGCAAGGCATCATGGTTTCGAATTCGGGATACCATGAAGACTAAATATGCTGGTATGGTGATAACAGACAATGAGGAGCTGAAAAAAGATCAGATTTCACCATCTCCATGCTTATAGATGATACCCAAAGATGTTGGGATCTTTCTTGTCTTACATCTATTGTTGCGGATCATGCACTTAAAGCCATATCTGAAATCCATCTTCCCATTATTTCAAAAGAGTATAAACTTATCTAGATGCTGGCTAAGAATGGAATTTACACTACGAAACTGCCCTATAATCTGACTAAGTCTTCTGAGAATACCAACAACTTGAAAGCAAGTCCATCTTTTCAGAATTTCAGGTACCTTCTATTTCTTTGAAAAAAACTTGGAAAATTTAAAATTACTCCAAAAGGGGTGAACTTTAGATGGAGATGTTTATCCAATGCTATTGCAACAAATGAGGCACTTATGAGAGGGAAACGGGGTATCATGGACATCTGCCAGGTTTGCGAAAGTGAAGTAGAGACGATTGAACATTTATTTTTCCATTGCCCTTGGGTTCGTAGTGTGTGTTTGGCTGTACTCTCTCCCTCACAGTCACAAGTAACACAAATAACTTTGCAGCCTGGTGGTGTACTCTACTAGATTCAAGGAGCCCTTTCTCAGAGTATGATATAGCCTATATAAGTGTTATCTTGTGGTTAATCTGGAAGGGCATAAATGATAAAATATTTAATCATGTGGATCCAAACCCACATACTATCATTGAGCACGCTAAAGCTCTAGTAGACAGCTATTGGAGTTCTGGCAATTTATGGACAAAGGAAGCAGCAACTACTAAAGGCCCTAATCCTTTGCCCGGTTGGGAGCCACCCCCTGCAGACACTTTGAAAATTAATGTAGACGGCGCTTCTAAGGATTCATCGAATGATGCTGCTATTGGTATTCTTAGCCGAGATTTCCAAGGATCCCTTCAATGGGCTTTTGTTGATAAGGGGAAATCGATTTCTCCGTTCATGACCAAGGCTCTTGCAACGAAACGAGCAATCATGTTACCTATTGATCTGGGTAATGCTAAAGTGATTTTTCTTTTTTGGTATACAAAACATATTTAGATGAATGCGACATCAGTCTCCTATCAAGGCTAAGGCTCAAAGAGCACTTACAAGGAATTTACGAGATCGCCTATCAAATGAACCCTCACAATGGCAGCGTTAATCGAACTCGCGTCCTTATAGGATACGAACCCGTTTCTTACTATCTGTTCTAACTCTTATTGTTTGCAACTCCTCTCTTGAATCAACAAAGGCCAACCGAGTTTGGGTGAATGGAGTTCTAATGTTCTTGTTGAAGATATCTTGACTCTCCTAGCGTCCAATGCTGGGTTTTGTATTTCCTTTACTCCCCGCAATAGGAACCATGTAGCTGACTACTTAGCTGCAGAAGCTTGTAAGGAGATGTGCCCTATTGGGTGGGTGAATACGCTCTTACCCCCTTTGTCCTCTCTACTAGCAGCTGACGCCTCAAAGTCAAGGGTTTCATCGGAGCCAAGACATTCAAATAGCTAGGACTTGGATTCTGGCTGACTTTACTTCTTTTTTTGTTGTTGTTGTCTTGTCTGTTTTTAGTTTTCTTTTCGGTTTGCTTCACTGTTATCTCTGTTGGTTTTCTTCTTTTAGATTGTAATGTTTCTGGCTCTTTGCCAATTTTTAATAGAATTATTCAGTTTAAACAAAAAAAAAAAACTGATAAGAATTATATTTCTCCAATCCTTAATATAAGACTTAATTAGAGAGTTAATATTGATATTAAATATAAGATATTTTTTATATTTATCAATTTTTTTTTAAATGACCTCTATTGATACTCCTTCAATAATAATTAAAAGAGAGATGTGAGGAGTTAAGAAAAATAATTAAAGTGTTTTAGAAAATACATGACGTATTAACTAATTTTCTTAATTTAATCAAATTAGTTAATTATATCATATATTAAGGATCGAAGTAGTATTATATTTAGGATTAGAGAGAGTATATGGAGAGATATGAGGCAATGGACCAAAGGACGAAAAAAGAAACATGGGGAAAACAATATTGGCCTAAGGGGGAAAAAATAAAAAAGTAAGAAAATAAATATAACAAAACACCACATGATTCCTAATGTTGACCAATTCTTATGGGGTTTGTAGTACATTACCCATGGATGGATCGCAAGATAAGATGAGAAAATAAACATGTTATGCTATTCATAAGGTTATGACATGCACTTAAAAGATTCTACTATTGAGGTGGAATGGTCATAGAGTGTATAAGGAGAAAAAAATGATCACTGTACAAAGAACATAACTCTCCTCTCCCTCAAAAGAGATCTTCCAAAATTGGTAAAATCTGCCTCACGGGTCGAATCTAAGCATAAAGTCCAATTTTAAAAAAAAAAAAAATTAGGAAATTTTATCGGAGGATGATCTGACAAAGTGAACAAGGAATTCTGTATTACCCTCAGCACCTTTGAGAGGGGACTCAATCCACCCTTTACTGCAGAAACCAAACTTCTCTACTCCCTTTATAATCTTCTCAAGGACCTTAAAAAAAAAAAAATTCAATCAGCTTCATATCTTCCAGTATTTCAAGTCAATATGTATCATGCTTTGGTTTGTGTTTTCTTTGGACCATAAAAGTCGAAAGAAATGCATTATAAATAGGATGACAAGAATTGTGTAATTGTATATCAGGTTCCTAAACTTTAGTCGTAATCTCCTTTTAATTAACATGAACAAAATTTTTCAAGACACCTAGAGTTCAATCAGATAGCAAAAAAAGGCATACCTCTTGGTGAACTGTAGGATCTTTTACTATTCCCCCTTTTCCTACCTACAGAGAAAGTGATATTCCAAATTTATAAATAATGGTTACCATGTTACCTCTATCTTTACAAGAGATTAGGACAACCATGATGGCATAACCATTTTACGGGAAACACTAACTCATCTCAAATAAAGGGGAAAAATAGCAGTTTATCAGCACGGAAGAGAAAAAAAACTTTCGAACTTAAACAGTATTTTTGATTGAAATAGCACCAATTAAGAGATGCTGCAATTGACACTAGTGCAATCACAATTGATCTTTAGCACCAAATGGCCCTGTTAAATGGTGTAGTACGATCTATGTAGCCGACTACACCTAATAGAATAATGTTTGTTGTTATTGTTACACCCCTGGTGAAAGGCAGCGTGCGGGCAACATCATATTATTCTCTTTTAATGCCCGGTCCTAGAAGTTTCCTCCCTTTTACTCCAATGGTATCATTTAGCTTTACATTATAGAAGAGAATATTGGCCTGACTAAATATTTGAATTACATAACATGAACTTGGGTTTCTTACTTGTGATCTGTGAGCTTCAAATTGAGGTTTAACCAACGCCACCAATACTGCATCTTCCTTTATGACATTGACCACAGCAGGCATGACCTGTTAAATGAATTAATTTAGCCAAACATCGGCAGAACAAGGACCCTAAACACGCAGATAACTTAAGAGATAAGAACAAAGCATAGCTGTTATTGGCACGCTATCGTGACAATTTTGTAATGTACAAAAAACTTTATGATTAGACCATACAAGCCAGTTTCCCACTCTAGAAAAAGTTCAAGATTGCAAAGTTAAAAAGCTTAACGTAAATTGCAGTTAAAATTTTATTCAGTGGAGGAATTTATGCAGATATAGGATAAGAAACACAGTCAAGGAATATATACAGCATTTGTATGACATTTACCCTTATTTATATCTTACCAAGAGAATAGAGATGAATGAAAGGTCTAAAGTCACCAAATCCACTTTTTGTGGGAGTTCTGAAAGATATCTTAGATTTGTCCGTTCAATCACACCAACTCGCTCATCTAGACGAATTTTGTCAGCCACCTAAAAGAGGAAATAATCACCATGAACAGAGAATTGCAAATATCACCATGCGTCAAAGTAGTGAAAAGGACATAATCACGGAAACTTGCTGACCTAGACAAGTTTTATCATCACTGATTAGAAATGAGTGGTTATGTTAACTTATTTCAGGTGAAGCCATAAACCCACGTATTCACCACAAAGATGGGACACAGAAGGAAAACACAAAAGCAAAACACTACCTGCCCATAACCTACGTCAACTCCATAAACAAAGGATGCACCATACTGAAGTAAACAATCAGTAAATCCTCCAGTTGACAACCCAGAATCAAGAGCTACTTTACCAGCAACATCAACACCAAGCTGCTCAATTGCAGCTTCTAACTTATGTCCAGCTCTGCATTGACATAGGTAAGCAATAAAATATTAATTTCGCCCAACATTGGTGCTGAGATATCATCAAACCATGTATCTATGGAGCTTGACGGATTCACCTACATACATATTTGGGCACTTCAGCCTTTATCTCCACAACAGCTTTGTCAGACACTGGGGTACCCGCTTTATTTATCACCTTTCCATCCACATATACTTTGCCTAATAACAAATGCCATTCATGTTAATCATTAATGATTCAATTGATTTTATCACCATGAATAAGTATACCAGTGTAGATGACAATCTACTACCAACCCGGTTGCTAATACGTATATTCACATAAATATTTAGCACGAGAAAGAAAGACAAATGTTCAGAACAGTTAGAGAAATAAATGGTGTTCAACCTAAAGTTTCAAAGAGACTCATACTCGCTGCTACTCCAGTTTGATACATTGTAAAAAAGTAGTGAATTCACAAATTATGCTTAAATAGACACCGAAGCATTTAAAAGTCAAATGATGTTAAACCTCAAATCATTCAGTAAACAGATGAACCTAAAGGCAGGGGCATGGTTTCTGTTTCTGTAACTGAAAAAGAGAAGATACGATAAACAGTGCCTTTAACAATGTGAATACAAATGACACCATGACTGTAAAATATTGCAACATGCACTAGCCCCTAAAGTCCTGTTTTACTTGCCTTCTTTTTAACATTTTTAGGTAGCTAAAGGCCAATGCAAGCTAAAGCCAAACAATCCAAAGCTTTGAACAACATGGAAAACTCATCAAGTTAGCTTTGAATTTGTAATAATAATACTAGGATTAAAAAAACAAAAGGTAACAGATAAATAGCTCATTCAGAAAAATGTTTCCAATACAAGGAAAAGAAATGGGATAATACAACTTTCCAAATAGTATCAAACCTTTAACCCTTTTATTGGTCCAACCCATAACCTTTCTCTCTCTCTCATTAATTCAAAAATCAAACTAGGAGCCTTTTTGACATTACTCTGATAGTCTGACTGGCTAGAAAACCTATCATACAATCAGAATTTTGAAAGAAGCTCTACTAGGTCCTCCTTATACTAACATACAATTACAAAAGATAGGATGTTCATAGGCAGCTAAAAAATATCGCTGATATCCCAATTAAGTGATGTACAAAAATATACAAGTCTAATTTGATCGTTTCAATTGGCACCAGATGCCATACATAGCATGACACCATAAGGAATCTCAACACAAGTGACAGCCACATAATAGTTGCAGAATAGCTTTGTCATGCATAATCAACAGAGAATCACGACTAACTGTTCAACTTAAACTTGACATCTTTCTCCATAATATAGATATGATAATCCGTTAACTCAATGAAGTTCCTTATAATTAGAATACTCTAATAAAACCTCATAACAATGTACTTTACTTTTTTCGAAATTGCCAAAAAAAAGACTAAAATAAAAACTCCTTACTAACATGACTGCTTGAATTCAAGTGACTATTTGATATTGTAACTTGAGTGGACTACTTAAGAGAAAATCTATATATTAAAGGGAAAAGGGGTAAATTACCTTGTAAAATCCACGACTGAATGAAATTTCGACTGTATTGTTGAAATCTTTCAAGACATACCTCATCCAGCCTCTTTTTCCTAAAAGTTTAAGAGTGTAATGTCGTTCAAAAGCACAAATAGCTCAACAAAGAATTTCAGAATTGTCACAATACTTCTTTGGGAAGGAATAAAAACCTAATTAATACAAGAGAAAGAAAATATATGTATATAAATATATAAAAAATAATTCCTATCATATAGGGGAAAAAACAGAAGTCAATAATAGAGTCATCAAAACAGAAAGTCTTCTAGTCAAATTGATTTCAAGTACTGCACCGTTCAATCCAACCGTTGCACATATCTAAAATTGTCAGATCTTCTTGCTCCTCCAAAACCAAAAATATGATATAAGCAAAAACAATAGTCAACTATTGCTGTGCCCCCTGACTTGATTTTTAATTGACAAACATTCACCGTACTTCTCATGCTTCGAAGCTAATTAAGAATGGAAGATCACATGAGCGTGAACTTAGTGAACTGTAAAGAGTGAAGACTTGACATAGTCGATGAGAAAGAAAAGCTTACTTTTTCACCGGTTGAAACTTTTCTGATTTTGCAGCAGCATAGCTCCGGAAGGAACTAGGAATTCGAACAGTGACCCATCTCACTAAAAGTGTCAGCCCTTTCCCTCCAGCCCACAAGCTAACCTTCAACATTTAAAGTGTCAGTCCAGTTAGAATTGTACATTTACAAAAAGTTATAAAATAACTCTGTACATTTACAAAAAGTTATAAAATAACTCAAATGCGATTATTTAGAGTGTGTTTAATTTTTAAAAAATATTATTTTATTATAATTTTACTCGCAGTACTTAAAGAGGCATACTAGCTTTTTGATGCCTAAGTTTACGTCTGAGTGTAATAGACAGCTTGCCTTACCTAACATTAGTATCGTTTAGGAGGAAAGAAGACTCCACCTTGCCTTTAGATTATGGGTGAGTCTAACTCCTTTCTAAAAATTCTTGTACAAAAAAAAAAGTTATAAAAATTGATAATCACTAATTTAGCTTTCAATAACTTAATAAATTAAAGTTTAAATTTTTGTTAATAAAGATATCCACATTTAGTACTCAATGGTGTCATTGTCTCAAATATGATTGCTTATAATAGAAAATATATATGTGCATTAGCAAAAAAAGAGAAGGTAATTACACAAAATATTTGAATAAATTCTAAGAATTAATGGTTAAATTATAATTCAAATCTTTGTTATTTTTATTTAGATAGTTTGATATTGTTCCAAAATTTAATCTTTTGAACAGGAAGTGTTTTAAGATTTCAATTTCATGTTTTGTTTGAAAAAAATATTTAAGAACTCAAAAATAATAAAAGTAACGATACAGAATTTTAAATATTAAAATTATTAATTTTTTAAAATAATATAACTAGTATTATTAAAATTTACAATATCATCTTTGAAGATATAAATAATAAATTTAAAAGTATTAATAATAATTTTAAAAAATTTATAATAATTGTAATTTTAGTTTACTAGTATCGTTAATTAGATTTTTTTTTCTTTTTTCTTAATTATGTTTGCTTCTTTATTTTGGCATAATTTTAAGCTAAAAATGAAAATCTAATATACCACTTAATTATATATATTATTAAATTTATGCTCACCCAATTAAATAATAATAACAATAAAATTAGCAATACATCTTGCGGCTTGCGCGGGCGAGAGCCAGAAAATTCCTATCGCTTCTCTTTTTCATTTTTCAGGTTACAATCAAAAGTAACTAACGGTATTTCCGTTACGCTCTCTGTTTCGCTCTTACTCTCCAACTACCACCACAAGTGCTTGTTCTTGCTTGTGCTTCTCCATGGCAGTTCAAGCAATTCAACCTCAAACATGTTTCCTTTACTCTTCTTCTCCAACAGCATCTTCATCAGTTCAACGCTTCCGTTTGCAATTGGTGGGTTCAAGCCTTTTCAGGAAGTCTCTCAAACTGAAGTGCAGATCGAGCAGCAACAATGACGAGGAAGTATGTTTAATTAATTGCTATTTTAGCTTTGCCTCTTTAGAAATTTCAAGCGACGGTTCGGTTTGTTCTGTTTCAGGATTATCTCCTGGATGCTCCGGTTTCAGTCGGAGATGGCTTCTCTTTCAGTGGAGGTACTTTTTTCAAATTCCATTTCGTGCTTCTAGGGATTCAAATGTAATGTCACCATTTGTTTCGTTTTGAAAAGTACATAAGATTTGTTTGGTATCTTGGACAGGAAAATATTCAGACGAGCCGAGTCCAAGTGATGAATGGTTTAAGCAAGGGAGAATGGTAAGCATTAAACATTACGGCAACATAAGCTTAATACTGCTGAAATTAGGTAGAAGTGCTTAAGATGATTCATATTGTTGACCTATTCAGAAGAAAAGAAGTTATCAAAACATAAAAATCCCCAAGATTCATTGTGGAGGGTTTTGGTTTTTAGGCCTAAAAGAATTATGGTTTTTTAAGGTGAAAGCCCATTCAATTATGGGAGCTGGTGAAAAGGCTAAAGATCCAATCTTTGGGCTCACAATGGGGGCTGGTTCTCAAGCCACTGGTGATCTCTTCAGGTAAAACGGCATATCGTTTTTCTGTAATGAACCAATAATCTTGTTTATTCATGCTGAAGAAAATGGCGAATGGAAAGAACAGAATCGGAAAACTAGATGCTGATTTGTTTTTTGGAGTTAGAATCATCATGTATTTGTAAAAAATATATAAATATGTAAAGATAAAATATATTTTTCTCAAACTTTTAGGACTTTATGCAAGAAGAAATGATAATATTTCCATAAATTCCATGGTACTTACCACTTACTAACTGAATCATATTTTGTCCAAACGATTTGCTGTAATAGATGGTTTTGTGTAGAAAGCGGAAATGCTGATAACCCTTCAGTGATATTAGTCCACGGTTTCCCTTCACAGGTGAGTTGTAATTGTCAGCTATGCATAGGAGGACCTCTGATAGTATGATGTCACATAGACTTTTACCAGTTGCTCACATAAAGCTAACTCGTGCATCAAATTTTGTGCCAAGTTGTATGATGAATTTTCAAATTGTTCTTGGAGCAAGGACAAGACAGACCCATCACTACTTTGTGTTAAAACTTAATTTTATATAAGAATGGGATGATGAGCCTAAAACTTCTGACCAAATGATCTTACAAGCTTTGAAATCTTGCAAAGAACCCTCAACCTAAATCCTTAAGTTGCTAGGTGAAGTTATCAGGCATGGATTTTATTTCCCAAACTTTCTTAGATATGCAAATATTAATCTGTATACCTGGAGTTAGTCTGTCCCAGATTATTTATATTGATAACAAATCGTTATAGTGGCAATTTGATGCTGCTGACAGGCATATTCTTATCGCAAAGTTCTTCCTATACTCGCTAAGGACTATCATGCCGTAGCTTTTGATTGGCTGGGTAAGATCCCAATTTTTTTGTTAGAAATGTTATCAAAATTACTTTATTTCTGTGTTGGAGCTACTTTTGGAAACTTATGTCTAATGCTTTCCATCGCTTCATTCCATATCAATATGTTTTCAGTTGAAAAAATTGTGAAATCAATACATTTTAGAAGTCACAAAATGTGTTAAGGAGAATGATAAAGAATTACTAAAGACCCCAACAGACTATGAGATAAGACAATTGAGCAGTCTAAGTAGTAGCTGTTGTCTGTTGAAATGTGCAGCAAAACAAGAGCTCTTACCATTGGTGGGAGAGTGAGTCTTGCTAGACCACCTTGGCTTTGACTAGAGAAGAAAGAAGAAACATTTTTTAGAAAAGCTATGAAATGAGTGAAAATATTATTAAAAGCTGTCATTTTCAGGTTGTTGTCTCCAAAAAAAAAATGCACATTATCGAAAAGTAATTTCTTTTATCTTTGAATAGCTTTTACTATGAATTTTTCAATGTTGCTAAAAAGTTTTTTTTTTTTGGCCAAAACTGTTGCTAAAAGGTTTAGGTTTACTTCCCTTAATTTGTTCTCCTCTTTCAGGATTTGGATTTTCTGATAAGCCTCAACCTGGATATGGTTTTGACTACAATCTAGATGGTAAATGCTATGGACCTAACAATATTCAATACTTATATTTATTTTTTTTGCTCTAGGATATTCCTTGGTTTGATAGCTCAGTGGTAAAAGAGCAACTGTATTCCTTACTCATTGCAGAATATGTATCATCTTTGGAGTCACTTGTCAATGAACTAACTGTTGGTAAAGTGTCACTTGTTGTTCAGGTAAGTTTGCGTTCATTGGTAAGAATTTTAGATTTGTTAATTTAAACTATCTGTTATATGAATTTAATAGGAAATCCTTGAACCTTCTTTATTCTCAGGGCTACTTTGCACCAGTAGTAGTTAAGTATGCGAGCTTTCACCAGGAAAAGCTCAACGACTTGATTCTCATTAATCCTGCTGTACGTATATTTCACACATCAAGTTCATTTTATTGTTGAAAAAAGTTTTCCTGAGTCTTATGCAACTTGTATTTATTTTATTGTTTGTTTCTAATAGCACTATCTTCTTGATGTTTCCAAATTGATTTTGGCATGAATTGTTTAGTGTATTAATTGACCCTAGTTTTTCCTTTTTGGATTTCTGTCTTAAGTGTGGATTTTAGGATTATGATTGTCCTTAGACTGCATGATATGTTAGGTGTATGACTCTTGAAAGTACATTATCGGCTTTGATTTTTAAGTCATCCATTATACTACCCTTGGTCCTTAGTATAAGAACTAGTTGACTTTTTTAGATAGATTAAGGAAGCCAAATATATCAGTTAATTATAACTAATATAAGATATAGTTGACTAATTTGAGTAGATTAATGAGTATATAATATGAATTCATCTTGAAGAGTTATATTTAGTCATACTTAATTGATTTATTTAGGTTCCTTAATCTACCCAAAAAATCTAATTAACTCTTATATTAAAGACTAGATGTAGTAGTTAAATGTTTAAGCAGAATATGTTTTGCAAATATGAAGTATCAAGTAACATTTTCCCCCTCTATGATACTCTTTTTCTCAAATTCTGGTGATGATTACTGGCTTCAATTCCTTTCTTATTTTATAAGTTAACAGCTAAACTTGTCAAGCTTCCATCAACATTATCTGCATTCAGCAACTTCCTGCTAGGTGAAATATTTTCTCAGGTACGAAAACTTATGCTTTCTTAAATAAAAATACCTTAAATTCATTGTATATCTGCTGAAATTTATAGTTTGGATGACCCCAAAAGTTTCTTGTTAACTTACTAACTTATTGCTCTATTGCTTGACTAGGACCCGTTAAGGGCCAGTGATAAACCTCTGACTAGCTGTGGTCCTTACAAAATGAAAGAAGAAGATGCAATGGTCTATAGAAGACCTTATCTCACATCTGGTTCCTCAGGTTTTGCACTTAATGCAATTAGCAGGGCCATGAAGAAAGGCCTCAAGGTGATTTTTTTTTTTTTTTTGAAGTATCAATTTTAAAAGTATGTTGGAATAGTTGTCTGGTCGTCTTGTTTGCGTCATGCAGTTCCTCTTACAGGTGTTTAGATTACAGAGAATTTGAAAGTCATGCATTGGCCTGTCTTTTATGGAACTTGTGTCTAGTTACCTGTAACTAGATTAATGAAGTTCTATGAAACCTTTGCTCAATCTAAGACATATATTTCAGAATTATAAGAAATATTAATAAAGTTGATCATAGACCTTCACTCAATAGCTGCTTAAGCTGCTACTGAATGATCATGTCATTTATTTTCTGTGAAATTCATACGAGACATCTTTCTTTTACCTCTTGGAAGATCCAAATTGACAACTACAGAGAATAAGTTTGAACGAATTTAGTTACTTTGCTTACGTCACTTTTCTTTTTGCAGACCTATGTGGAGGATATGCAGAAAATGCTTCAGGACAAAAATTGGAAAGTGCGAACAACAATATGTTGGGGTCAAAGAGACCGCTGGTTGAGCTATGATGGAGTGGAAGATTTCTGCAAGGATTCAAATCATACGCTTATTGAAGTTCCAAGGGTAAACCCCTAACCATTCTATGCTTGTTTGGATTAGCTTATTTTAAGTGATTTTGCACTATACGAAGTAAATATGATGTATAGTTTTAGAGAGAATTGTGAAAATAATTCCTTGTCTTTCATAATCAGATTATACACATATATATACAAGAGTGATTTGATATGATAATATCATATCCTATCAATGTCCTAATAATATCACATCCTATCAATATCTTAATAATATTTACATATTTCTACACTCTCCCTTAAGTTAGAGCATAGATGTTGATCATACCCAACTTGTTATAAAGACAGTCAACATGAGCCCCATTCAGAGCTTTAGCAAGAAGATCACCCAATTGATCACTAGAGCTCACATGTCCAATAGAAAAAAAGTTTTTTTTGGAGTTTGTCTCTGACAAAGTGACAATCAATCTCAATATATTTGGTGCATTCATGGAACACAGAGTTTGAGGCTATATGTAGGGTGGCTTCATTATTACACCACAGTTTTCCTGGCAACGTGGTCTTAAGACCAACTTCCTTCAGTAACTGATATATGTAGACTATCTCACATACAAATTGTGTCATGGCTCGGTATTTTGCCTCTGCACTTGATCAGAATACCACATTTTGCTTCTTGCTTCTCCAGGATACCAAATTCCCACCCACAAAAACACATTATCCTATAGTAGACGGTCTCGTGGTTGTCAATCCACCATGATCTGCATCACAAAAATACTCAATGTCTAAAAAACCATGATTCCTGTACAGTATACCACAGCCCAGACGTCCCTTTAAGTAATGTAATACGGGCTCCAAGGCTTCCCACTGTCTGACATTCAGGGATGTCATGAACTAGCTAAACACACTAATTGGATAAGTGATATCCGGACAAGTCACAGTAAGATAATTCAACTTGCCAATCAATCTCCTGTATCTCTCAGGATTCTCAAATGGTTTGCTCTTCTAAGCCTCAAGTTTTCTTTTCTCATCATTGAGGGAATCATCAAGTGGTATGCTCCCATCAGCATCAATGAGTGGGTTATAAACCATGGGGAAACTAGTCGGTGCAGCTTTCAATTTTCTAGTTTCCTTCAACAGATCAAGGATGTATTTCCTCTATGTTAGTAGAATGTTTTTCTTGCTCCTCATGACTTCAATACCTAGAAAATATTTTAAAGAGCCCATATCCTTCGTTTGAAAGTGAGAATTAAGAAAGGACTTGAGGGATAAGATCCCCAAACTATTATTGCCTGTAATTACAATGTCATCTACATACATAACCAGAAGAATCATGCTAGCCTTTGTTCTTTGGTAAAACATAGAATGATCACACTTGATTTGGCTCATGCCAAATTTCTGCAGAACAATACTAAACCTGTCAAACCATGCCCAAGGACTTTGTTTCAAGCCATACAAAGATTTTTTAAGGTGACATACTTTCCCACGCTTCCCTTGAGCAACAAAACCAGGTGGTTGCTCCATATAGACTTCTTCTTAGAGATCACAAGAAGGTATTTTTAATATCCAGCTGATGTAGGTCCCAACCATAAGTAGTTGTCGTAGAAATAAATGGACGGCCAAGGAGAGCTTGGCCACAGGTAAGAAGTTTTAGAGTAGTAAAAATCACAAAAGATAAAAATACCTTCAAGCATATCAGCGTGATTAAAAAAATAATAAAATTAGTAAAAATTTAAGAAAATGACATTTAGTTATTAAATTCATATAGTTAATTAAAGCACAAAATGAGTAAAACTTATATAATAATGTCTATTAAACATGATAAATTCCCTCAAATAGATAGGAAACAATATAATAAAATAGGAATACATCAAGTAGTCAATGCCATAGGTCTGGGCATAGCTTTTAGCCACAAGGCAAGCCTTAAGTTGATCAAGTGTTCCATCAGCCTTAGTTTTAGGGGTAGACACCTACTTGTAGCCAATAGCCTTCTTTCCTATAGGTAAATTCACCAATGTCCACATACTAGCACTGTCAATGGTCACCATCTCCTTCTATAGCAGCATGCCAACCCGAATAGGCTAAAGCTTTATGAAGAGTTTTGGGCACATAAATAGTATCTAAGGAAGCAATGAAGGAGCTGGAAACAGGAGAAAGGTGGTCATATGAAACAAATAATGAAATAGAATGGGCACAAGTACGTTTACCTTTGCGAAAGGCAATGAGCTAGCCAAGGGAGGTATCTGGGTCTGGAACAGGTGGTGTGTTAAGGGCAGTGGTGCTTAACTCAGAATTCGATACTGAAGCAGACAATAGAGGATCAGAATATGGCGTAGTGATAGTAGTCTCCTTTACTCTGTGTAGAAACATAATCAAAAGGTTGAATGAAGCAAGTGCTGGAGCCAGCGGTGGTGACATGACATAATAGATGAGAAGATCATTCTCCTCCACAGGTGTGGGCGAAGGGGAAAAGTATGGCATGGACTTTTGAAAGGTGACATATGTAGTAACTACATGATGATTAAGAGTAAGCGAAAAACAACGATAATCCTTCTGAACCCAGGAGTATCCTAGAAAGATACATTTAAGAGACTTGGGATCTAATTTCAAAAGAGAGGACCGTATATCACGAACACAGTAGATACACTTAAAAATCTTAGGATCAATAGGAAATAAGGTTTTAGAAGGAAAAGGAGTAGTTTAAGGAATGTTACCATCAAAAATAGAAGAAGGCATTCTATTGATAAGAAAGCATGCAATTGAGGCCATATCAGCCCAGATGGTTTAGGAATCTTCATTTGAAACAAGAGTGCCCGTGCTACTTCCAGTAAATGATGATTTTTTCTTTCCGCAACATTTTTTTGAGCTGGTGTATCAACATAGGAAGACTGATGGAGTATGTCATTTTGAAGCATAAACGATTGAAATGAAGCAGAGAGATATTCTTTAGCATTATCACTTCGTAAAGTACAAACAAAAACATTAAATTGAGTTTGAATCTCAGTGCAAAAGGCACAAAAATAAGAAAACAATTATGAATAATTTTTTATTAAATATAACCAAGTTGTACGGGAATAATCATAAACAAATATAACAAAGTACTTAAAACCTACTTTAGACTCAACAAGAGAGGGACCCCTAAACATCAGAGAGAACTAACTCAAAAGGGGATGAAACCTGTTTATTGACTCGAGACGGTAAAGGAAGATGATGGTATCTGGCAAATTGACAGGACTCACAATCTAAAGATGACAAATGTTGAAACTAAGGATAAATCCTCTTAAGAGAAAACAATGACAAATGACCTAAACGACAATAAACTTCAAAGGGAGTATGACTGTCAGTACAAGCCACCACATGAGACCCCTGATCATCAAGAAAATAGTGCCCGCCAGATTCATAACCTCTACCAATAATCTGTTTCATCAAAAGATCATGTATCAAGCAATGATTAGGGAAAAGTGAGACCCATCAGTTTAATTGATGAGTAAGTTTACTAGGAGAAAGCAGATTAAAAGCAAGGTTAAGAACATTTAATGCAAATGACAAATGAATACAAGGTGTGGGTTTAACAGTGCCAGAACCAAGGATTTGGGAATAGGAGCCATCAACGATAGTGATATTGGATATGTTGGCAAAAGAATTATAAGAGGAGAAGAGATGTCAATTACCTGTCATGTGATCAGTGGCATCAGAATCTATGATTTACTTCGAAAAAGAGGATACAAAGGCAGTAGCAATATTACCTATTGTAGCAACAACACTCATAGGTGCATTCACAAGTAGGGGCTAACAGATTTCAACTAGGCATACTCAGTTGCCGAGATTGTAGCCTTGTCATCAGCTTTATGTAGAATTATTTCTCTATTGTTTGTTTGAAGCTTATAACAAGTGTGTTTTGTATGACCCGATTCTTTGCAGTAGAAACATACCACCCCACTTGAGTCATAAAGGGGCTCCCTTTACTTCGAACCACCACGTGTAGGTGCCTTGCAGTTATTATTGTGACTTCAATTTTCATTTTGGCCTCTACTGACCAAGGCACTTGTAGGAGTGCTAGCAGTGGCTGCTGGTAAGAGATTATTAGCCCTCATCACGCGAGAAAACACATCTTGAAGGCTAGAAATCTAAGATCTAGATAAGATGTGAGAGCGAACTATCTCATATTCAAGTGGGAGACCAATGAGAAAACCCATCATAGCCATCTGCTCCAATTGCTCATGTTGAACCTTCAGATCAGCAGTAAGCGACAAATATATTCATCTCTTTATACATCCTCTTAAAGTCTATAAAATAGGCCTTGAGAGGACGATCCTGTATTTCAGCACGATAGAAAGCTTTACAAACTTCATAAACATGAGAAATATTCTCTTTTCTTGAATACAAAAATTCTAAATAGTCCATTAGGTCCTTAATAAATTCACAGTGATTAATAGAAGGAATAATCTCACTGTCAATGGAATTACGGATCTAGAAAAATAGTCGTGCATCATATGCTTGACGTGAATCAGTTGTTGGGGGATCATCCTTCAGATGATCTTCCTTCTCAATACTCCACAGATAGAGACGGATAGTTTTACTCAGATTAAGTAGTTTGTCCAAGTCAACTTCTGATCAGTAACTTTAGTAACCGTCGGAACAATCTTTGAGATAGATTTAATCTCAACCATAATAATAAACTTCAAGAGAAATAAAAAAATCGAAAAAAGACATGTTCAAAATGTCACACTCAGGACTAATAAGTTACCCAAAACTAGTAACAAAGGATACTAAAATATTAGAGAAGTACAATAGCTACACCAGGAGCCACTAACCACAAAGGAACATGAAACCCAATACTGTTCAGCATTAAAATTGTCAACCCTAGGTTTGGAACTCGTGAAACTATAGCACGAAACTCTTAGGAATTAACCGCAAAGAAGAAGTCGATGTCACAGAGAAGATTGTTGCCGGAAACTCGCCATCATGGGCTCTCACTTGCTGGCGTGTGATTTCTCTGCGAAGAAGGAGGTTGTATGTGTGAGCAACGCGCCGATCAAAAGGGCGTCAAACTTGGGGGAAACACCGATATGTGGGAGAGTAGACGATTGAGCCAAGCAATGTTGCAACACGTGCCTAGTGACGAGATCGCAAGTCGCACCCTCACTTACTGAAACTATAGTAGCGGCAGAAATATAGAAGTAATTCGAAAAGGATAAGAACCCTAGGGCTCTGATACCATATAGTTTTAGACAGAATTGTGAAAACAATTCCTTCTCTTTCAAGATCAGATTATACACATATATATACAAGAGATAGGAGATATGATAATATCATATCAAATCTCAATAATATCATATCCTATCAATATCCTAATAATATTTACATATTTCTACAATGTGAAAGGAGCTTTGTCTTCTCATGTTTATGCAAAGGAAACGTGTGTTTGTTCACTTGTAGCTTCTGGATAAACGTATTGTTAAATGAATATCTTCGTAACAGTATTCTCTTATCATTTTATTATGAACACATTTTATCACTATTCTTATACCTAAAGGTTGCTAATTGAACTTTTATGGCTATTTGTTTCTTATAGTCGATAATAATAATAATAATAATATGTTATTTTACATAAGTCAATTACATTGTCCATTTTTATGGGAAATAATTCTTGCGGATTTTGCGTCGTCTTAATATGTTAGAAATGGTTTAATCATCTATCCTTCAACTATTAATGGTGACATTTATTTTTAGTTACTGAATAATATACTTTCATTTTATTGCTTGGACATAATCTCTTATAAAAGGTACTAGCTAGACATGTTCTGTGATGCATGAACAAGAAAAGAAGATATTCACAATTTCCATTTAGAGGATAAATTATTCAGTAATTTTAATTATGAGATTTCTTAATGGTCCACTTAAACAATAAGATTAGATTCATAATTGAAGTCATATTTAATAAGTTTATATAACAATCTACATACAATGTTTTGATATGAACAAAAAATAGAGTTGTCATTTATGTTTTGAAGGACACACAGCTGCTTTTATGGTATTTTTGCAACCTAGACAAGTAAACTTGATACCTTGCTGACTTCATTGTCTCTGAATAATTCTCATAGTGTGTATTTCATTTTTTATATATGTTTAGATTAGCTTATTTTAAATGATCTTATGTTATACGAGATAAGTATATGAGGAAAGAATTTTTTGAATTACGTAGAATGTACTTTTTTAAGTGTTTTTTGGGGTTTTCTAAATAAGCACGGTTGTACCGTTACAAACCGCCTACTTTCACCAAAATCATGGTTTTGGTGGTTTTAGTGTGAAATCAAATATGCTCCCATTTAGTCTTTTTTAACTTGTTTCAATGGTTTCTAACGTAAAACCAAACATGCTATCTATGTTTGTTTTCACACGTGTGTTCCTAAGGTTTCATTACTTCTTGATATGATGCAATCCTTGCTTTAACAAAGAATATACTGAAGAACAAGCCAATGATTCTGCTTTACACATATTCCTTCTTTTGCTGGTTAAACTTGCTTGCATGGGCAAAAGGTATATTTAACTTGCTGCACTTTGCAGGCAGGACACCATGTGCAGGAAGATTGTGGTGAAGAACTAGGACAGATTATTTATGGAATAATGAGAAAAGGTTACTGAATTTGATTGTATTGATAATTTTCCTCTCTCACTATGTTCAAAATCTTACTTGTGCAAGGTTTCCTTCAACATAAATTATTTGTTACATGATCCTTATATTCCTCGCCTCTCTTGGGTTCCCTTTTATAAAACGTTATTATATGTATTTATCTATGTATGTTTCACCTCCTCAAAGTCTATTTTTCGATTCTTGAGGCAGAGATTTTTTTTATATAATATTAACCTGATCCTATTATCATGTATCTTAGTTTTGGAGTTTGTAGTTGCCCCTTCCAACATAAATATCTCCTTTAAGAATTGAACTCGAGACTTAGAAAAATTTAATGAAACCTTATAATGCTAAACTAAGTTAGTTGTGACAAAGAATTTAATAGGAAAAGAAGGAAGAAAAAGCCACTACTGTTTTTTTAATAAGATCAAAATGATATTAATAGTAAAAGAAGAAAATTACATAGTGAATACATGGACATAAATGAAAATATACAAGGCGATGAAATAGAGGAGGGGGCTATTATAGAGGGGAAAGCTGAGAAACATGCCAGCAACATTTGTAGATCCAGACATATGACAGATTAGTGAATACGTGCTGATACAATATTGACGAGCCTCTTGTTAATACAAATGACTTGCAAAGATTCCAGAGGGTTTTCAGTACAATCATTTCTGCAAAGAATCCAGTAGACAGTTGCCCGAAGACAATTATAAGAAAAAAGATTGGGAGAGAACTCCCTTTTTCCAACAAAATTGTATAATGGGGAGATCAAAGTTAAATATAATATGGCATTGCACTGGCCAGTGGATCTTCCTCCATCCAAAAAGCTACTACTTTACTTGTATGGGATTTTTATAATTAATTAATTTATATCCCATTTCCTAAATATATAAGCTATTTAAAAATATTATTTTAATATTAAATATAAAATATCAATTTATTTTATATTTTAAATTTATATTTTTTTAAACTATTTTTGTGGCACATATTAAAAGAAATTTTTATTAATAAAATAATTTCTAATACAAGTAAAGGTATTTTAATAAAATTAATACATATTTTTCACAAAAAAGAAGTACTTTAATTAATTTTATTAATTTTTATAAATTAATTATTTACTCATTTAACTCCTGTATTTAAAATCAAAAAGAGTATTATATTTGATCTCTATTTTTGTGATCTTTTTTTATCAACATCTCTATTTTTGTGAGAGGGTCACGCAACTGTTGTGACTGATAGAAAAGATGATAGATTTTGCAAGTATAGTAGTCGTATATTTAATATAAAATAAAAAAAATTAGTTAAATTAATTAATATGATATTTTTTTAAAACACCTTAATAATTTTTCTTAACTCCTTCTCGAATTTGATTATTATTAAAAAAATATTAATAAGATATCCTATAAGACGTACTTTTGTTGAGAGGAGTGAGAATCTTTTACATTTTAAGTCTCAAAAGAGTAGTAGTTCTTTTGACTAAATAAAAAAAAAAAATTATCAATAAGAATAATTTAAGATAACTTAATAAATATAAAAATATATTTTATTTAAAGTAAAAATAATTTCTATTTAAATTTTATATTAAAGAGAAGAATCTAGGACATTTTTTATAATATATACCTGGGACTTATTATTCATCTTCTTTCTTTTAGAATGTTTAATGGACATGAAAGATCACTTATCACTTAGAGATCTCTTGTTTAATTTTACTTATAATTTTTATTTTCAATTGTTAATATCTGCCCCTCTAATCGGATAAAACTGAAGAAGAAGCTAACATTTTAAAGTAATGTTTTGAAAAAAGCTTCCTGGCAGCCAAGTTTCAACAAGTTGGCCTTGAAGATTTTGCATTCTGTGGAATAATGATACCTTTGCAGTTGATATTGCTGATCATGCTCAGATTAGTATATAACAAATGTGGAACTAGGATTGGCTCAATTTTAAATAAGATCTCAAGTTTAAGTTTTGTGTATAAAAGAAATATAAAAAATCTTCCCCTATTTAATGCACAACCAAACCTAGATTTATATTTCTAATGTAAACTCTATAAAACAATTTAACTTATTTTACATTTTACATGAAAACATATTGTATACTTCTCTCTTAACAAAAATTAGTTAATTTTTTAATATATTAATAAAATTAAATATATTAATTATTATTAATATAAGAGTTAGTTAATTAATTTGAGTAAATTAAAGAGTACATAATATGGATTATCTTAAAAAATTTAATTTAATCATAATTAATTAATTTATTTAAAAAAATTAATTAATTCTCATATTAAACATCTATAATTAGTGATATTATGACAAACATAAAGTTAAGTTAAAAAACCATATGTACAATTTACAATGTTATTATTATAGTGTAAAAATTTACTCCATATGATTTTTAATATAAAAATTATATAACTAATTTGGATAGTTTAAAAAAATTAATTAAGTTAGTCATTTACAAAAAATACGTATTAGTTTCCTTATAATACCTTTCATAATCATGTGTATTATAATTATCCTTAAATTTATGCGATCAATAGGGAGATTTTAAAAAAGATTATAAAATTAGAAGACAAAATAGATTGAAATCTTATAATTAAAATTAAAAAAAATTATCTAATTTTAATATTTAAGAATGGAGGTAATATTATTATTAAGGGAAAGATAGGCATGATATTTTTTTAAAAATGAAAAATTAAGAAAAAAAAATCCTCCAAAATTTACAATGTTATTATAATGGTACTGTATATATAAAATTTACAGAGCATCCTAAAATTTAAAATTTTATGAGGCCTTCTTAACAATAAAATTTGTAAGGTGTGATTTTTTTTCTAATTTTTTTTGAAAACAGAAAGATAAAAAGAAGGGAAAGAGAAAGATATGTATATGCCTAACACGTTTTAAACTTTTTAATTACGTTATTTTCCCCTTTTAATGAGCCACTCCAGGCATCTCAAATGAAAGCTGTTTCGGCGAAAATTACTAAAGTCGAAGGAGGCTTCATTCTTCCCATCGATCCGTTTTGTTTTCCAGTTCCCAGCACTCTGTTCCTATCCGCCGTACCTTTCTCGCCAGCGACGCCATTGATTCCGTAGCCACTGGTGAGGTACGTGAACCCATTTCAGTTGACTCCATTTCCCCTCTCTCTTTGTCTTTTTTCTCCTTAATCGTTCTTCTCTTGCATTTTTTGGTCCCTATCTGAATGCCAGGACTCTTGAAAATCAAAGAAACGTGAAAAGTTTTGAACAAGATGCGGGGGTTTTATCTGCTTCCCCCCATTTCATGGGTATGGATACTTGATTTGTTTTGATCTGTGGTAAATAATTGGCATCGGAGCTTTAGTGATGTGTAGTTCTTTAATTACTTCTTGGTCTGGAAAGTAAATATGATGAATTTTTCGGTTAATTGTATCAATGATTTCGTCTGACCTACAGGATCCATTGAGAAGTTGAAGTGTTCATGGGCATAAGTTTGCTTAAATCTTGTGAATCCTCCACTTAAAAGAGTAAACTGTTGGGATGATGCTAAATCTGAAGGAGTCAACCAAGTAAATGCTTGGACTTAGAAGAAGTGTAGGTGAAGTAGGTGGAGTGGAATGTGAATGATGAAATTCCCTAAGCGTTACTTGATTGTTGTTTTGATCTGCACATCCGTTTGTTACATAGAACGAGTTGGGTTTTCAATTGCATATACTGTTGCTGCTGATGCTGCTGGAGTGAATCAATCTAGCAAGGGAGCAATACTATCTACTTTCTACTATGGATATGCTTGTTCTCAAGTGCCAGGTGGATGGGCTGCTCAGAAAATTGGAGGGAAAAGAGTTCTCCTTCTTTCATTTGTTTTATGGTCACTAACTTGTGCATTGGTTCCATTAGATCCCAATCGAGTTTTCGTGTTGATAATTGCTCGTTTTCTGGTTGGTGTGGCACAGGGGTTCATCTTTCCCTCCATCCACACTGTTCTAGCACAATGGGTTCCTCCCCATGAAAGATCTAGATCTGTTTCTCTTACAACTTCTGGGATGTATTTAGGTGCAGCAATGGGAATGCTTGTTCTTCCGAGTTTAGTGAAGCTTAGAGGTCCTCAATCTATATTTGTTGCAGAGGCAGCAATGGGTGGCATTTGGTCTTTACTTTGGTTTACATATGGCAGCGATGCTCCTCCTCGTATTGAGCATCTGAAAGCCACGGCTTCTGGGTTTGGGGAATTGTTGTTGCCTATCAAGGGGAATCTGGGATCAAAGTTTGAGAATGGAAGAATTTCGGTCAAAACTGCCAAACTCCCTTGGATGAAAATCTTAACTATTTTGCCAATCTGGGCAATTGTTGTGAACAATTTCACTTTTCATTATGGTTTATATGTGTTGATGAATTGGCTGCCAACATACTTTGAATTAGGCCTTCAACTTAGCCTTCAAGATATGGGTTCTTCGAAAATGATGCCTTATCTGAACATGTTCATATTCTCAAACATAGGCGGCGTATTCGCCGATTATTTAATCACCAAGAGGATAATGTCTGTGACAAAAACTAGGAAATTCTTAAATACCATAGGATTTTTAATTGCTTCTCTTGCATTGATTGTAATTCCCATATTCAGAACATCTGGTGGGGCTGTCTTCTGTTCTTCTGTTGCTTTGGGTTTTCTGGCTCTGGGCAGAGCTGGGTTTGCAGTGAATCACATGGATGTGGCTCCAAGATATGCTGGAATAGTGATGGGTGTTTCTAATACCGCCGGCACTTTAGCCGGAATTATCGGAGTGGACCTTACTGGCAGGCTTCTCGAGGCTGCTAAAACTGCTAATTCAGATCTTACAGGTCCTGAAAGCTGGAGAGCAGTGTTCTTCATTCCTGGCTTGCTATGCTTTTTTAGTTCATCGATATTCTTACTATTTTCAACTGGGGAGAAAATTTTTGACTGAGGAAGGCTGCTTGTCACTGTATGATCTCATGGCTCATTTGAAGTGTGTTTGGTTTCACGTGAAAACACGGTTTTAGTGGTTTTCAACATAAACCCAAACGGGCACTAGATTTGTTATGTTATTCATGGAGATTTAATTCTTTTTTCAATTATTTCCCCAGATTGTATCATTCTTGTATAGGAGAGTTTCAGGGCATTAAGCAGGGTTCATAATGCCCAGTCATCATATCTGGAGATTGGAGTTGTATAGGTTTCCAACTTGTATTGTATACTTATAATCAATCATAAAGGAAGATCAGGAGCCTTTAATGGGCGATGACAGAGCTACCAAGAAATAATTGTTTCGTTTTTCTTTTAATGATTTGACTGAGATCCATATTCTAGTTTTGGATGTAATGCATTTTTCATATTATGACTCAATTTAGTTTACTGCTCATTTAGTTAAGATGGTGTTCATTCTATTCACTAATTTAAAGTTTTAAACTTGAAAAAGTCCCTGTTTTTGGGCAAGCAACTTGAAAAAGTTCATTACCCCTTATCCGTTACATTCTTTTTATAATTATCTATTCTCCGTGGGTCAGCTGGTGAAAGGATGAGATATATAACTATTTAGAATGTGTTCGATATCTGAGAAGTACCACTTTATTGTAGTTCCATTTGCGACGTTTAAAGAGATATCTTAACTCTTGGGTGCATAAATTTACGTTTAAGGTTAATTAAAGGTTCGCCCTGCTTAACATTAGTATCACCTAAGAGAAATGGAGACTTTATCTTATCCTTAAAATATGAGTAAGTCTAACCCTTTTTCAAAACTTTTTATAACAAAAAAAAAATTCTTTTTATAGTTTATATTTAAACATATAGTTGTTTTTTTCTTTTTTTTTACATATTCTTATTGCCTATTTGCTTGAGTTAGCTTTAATCACCCTTACCCTATTTTAGGGTCAAGGTGTAGAAATACCTACGAAGTTTGATCGTTAGGCGGAGTAGATATGGATTGAGGGGCCTCCCAACTAAATTAACGTACGTCATGTCAAATTAACAGTTTTGGGGGAATATTGTGCTGTTTTCAAAGGTTTAAGGATACTCATGCATTAGAGATAGCAGTTGCCTTTTTAATGTGATATAAGTTATCTGTGAATGACTCAAAATTTAGGAAATTTCTAGTACAGTTTCATTTTTTTAATAAGTATAATCTTTTTAATTGACAAAAGTATTCCTTAAGACAAACATAATATTATAATAATTGAGTTTCTCTTGCTTTTGAAGGAAGCACATATGCCAAAAACGACATCCGAAGAAAAAACAATTGTTTGCACAAGGCAAGATTAGTTGAAATATCAAATGAAATTCCCAACAAGGGGATTCTTATTCATCAAACGGCAAAGAATATTCCCCTAAGGAAAACACACACACACACACACACATCATGCTGAGTAATTCAGACAACTCATTATAAAATATTTCACATTTAAGTCATTTAAGTTAGGTATAAGTGATTAGATGACTTTGAAAAAAATAAAATAAAAGACTAAATAGGATTCTCCGCGTCCACATTAATGTGTGTGTGTATATATATATATGGACTTTTTATTAACAATTAAATGAGAAAATTATCTCTGGGTCCATGTAAGAAAATTAAATATTGATATATTCTACAAATTTCATTTAATACTAAAAGGTCCCAAAGAATTTAATAATATGTATTAATTTGACTAATAAATGACACAATTGGATTTGTAAATATGATAGCTTAACCTATAAACATTAACTGGAATAAAATTGTAGACAGTAGTCAATCCATTTATAGGGAAGTGGGTGTTACCAGATTTTACGAATAAAGTTGATAATAATTTGTAAATGATGTAACTTGATTTATGAATTAAAAAATTAATTTGTAAATATTAAAAATTTTAAATATTTTTAGTTTTAGGACTTATTTATATTTATTTATTTTTATATCGGAGGAAGTGAAATTTTTCCCAACCAAAGTTCTTGCCATTGAAGATGCACTACCGTTTGCATTGGACTTCATTGCATTTGTTCGGTGGCTACAATTGTGTTATTTTCGTATTTATTAAGATCAATTATGAATAATTTTTTTAAATTATTTTTATTGATACTCACTTAACAATAATCAAATAAAAAATAAAAAAAATTATGGAAGATAATTAGAATATTTTAAAAAAATTATAGATATTAACTAATTTAACTAATTTCTTTAATCTAATTAAATTTATTTAATAGACTCTAAACCAGATAAATATTTTATATATGTAGATGATAAACAAATTCAATAAAATATTATATATTTATAACAAAGTTAGCTTAAACTTAATAGATAGTATTGAGTATATAAATCACATGATGTCTTAATAATAAAATTTAATATATATATTCTTTTGGCTTTTTTTTAGAAAACTTTACAGTGTCTCATCTATCCTCATTTTCGTCTCACCAGCACTTATAAGGATAATCTTTATATATATTCAAATTACCTCTACCAATTTTTTTGTTTGTTTTAAGTTATAAATGTAATGTCAATTCTTTTTCGTATATTTGGTACGAATTTTTTATTTTTTTCTAATTTTATATGATCATATTAACATATCATCTCAACATTTTTATCTCTCATTTATGTTTTTTTTAGGTAAAATATCTCCTTTATATTTTAACATACAATTAACCATTTTTTTTTTGCTTTTTTTTTTTGGCCAAAACCATATTTCTTCATTTTTAATGAAAACTATAATGGCAAGGGCAATAAAAACCAATCGAAACATAATCATAATCATAAAAAATAAAAAATCTAATCAGATCATCTTAAACCAAAACAAATATTTGGTCAAGATATTCTTGTTAAAATATTGGGTATTTCTCTTTTTTGTTTAAGTTTAGCTTTATTTCGCGGGAAGCCATTGGAGTCAAAAAGTAGAACCTACCTGTCTACCAGGTCGATCACCCTTCAGTTCTCATTCTCTTCTCATTCCGGTCATCCCTCAACCATTACCATCATCATCTTCATCTTCTTCGTCTTCTTCTTCTTCTTCGGCACATTTTGTAGAGGTACTATAGTCATAATCGGCAGTTTTCTCTTCTCATCTCTTGTTCATTTAATGAATCAATTCAATGCAAGCATTCTATCTTTCAATTTTGCCTTTTTTTTTTCTTTTTACCCGTGGGTTTTTAAAATTTCAAAGTTTCCTACTTCAGTTTGAATTTCTGTCGCCTGAAAAATTTGTGGTTTGGTAGAAACAAGTTCGAATTTCTGGGAGAGACAAGAACAATTGTTCTCTTGATCATTTTTGTTTCTCTATCATAATAGCCATAGAAATATCTCCCTTTTTATAATCTTGAGCTGTTGGATTGTGTTGTTTGTGTCGTCATGACTAGTTTTTGTTTTCTTTGCGAGAACCCCAGAGAGACGTTTATTTGCTTGTTTTCATCTGTGTATAAAAAAAGGGTACGGAGCATTTATTTATTTATTTTGTAATTGATTTTGTTGTTGTTCAGGTTTTCTTGACCGTCTCCGTCCGGGGACTCTATCGTGTATGGCTTACAGTAATTTCCTGAATTTGTTATTCGCCGTGGGAGTTTGGTGTACTGCTTACATTACTGCTGCTGTTGTTGCCTCCTTTCGAGCCATCAATTTTCTGCGTCTATTTTGAACTTCATCGGTTCCATGTCTTATGCACAGCTTGGTATAAATCTAACTCTTAGCAGCAAGGTAATTTATTATTTATTATATTCATCTTTGTCCTTCTGTTATATCCTTGCTCAGTTTGGATTGGTTATTATTTTCTTCTTTTCGCTGTAAAATTGTTAAGATCTTGATTGGTTTCTGTATTAACAATGTGAGGCTACATGTTGAATATCACCGATTGTGAAACACTGTTGTTCTTTTGCTCCACTTGTCATTGTGGAGTCTAATTTCTTCTTAGAACCTTGCTAGTTCAAGATAGATATCACCCTATTGATATCTTTGATTGAATTAGTGGGTAATCTTGGACAATTTAAAAACTATGTCCTATTGACTTGGATGCGGTGAGGTTAAATATCTCTTGTGTTCTTATTTTTACCAACGGTCAGTATTTTTATTGCCCCATATGCTGAGAATGAAAGTTTTATTGTTGATCTGTCGTGTGAAAAGTTTTTTTCAGAACTTCTTCTATTATAGCTGTTTCTTTAGGTTTCTAACCCAGGGAGTTGCTTGATTAGCTGCGTTTGCTGTGTATTTATGTAAACCATACAGGATAAATATTTCAACATGAATAATCTTGAAGGCATGTAGGGGGTGTTTGAATACCACTTCTGGTATCCCAAAAGTCCTTTTGACAAACTAACTTTCACTAAACCATGAAAAAGTCAGTTTGGGAAATGCAAGTGGGAGTTGCTTTTACCTTTTTGAAAGTCAATTTGGCAAATGTATTTTTAGCAATTGTAAACCAAACACACACTTTAGTCCCTTCAAGAGAGTCTATTGTGAACAAGCTATTCTTTCCGATTGTGTATTCCTCGTTTTGACTAGTTTATTAGAGTTTGTGCCATATGACCTCTCATTGTTTATTTTGCTAGAAGGTACACATTTATAGTTACATGTTATGGAGATCTCTAGTAAAACTATGACACGTTGATATTTTTATAGCTCAGCATCATATGATTGATTCCCTCAAGTTCTTTTCACATGTTATGCTTTTATTAGGGAACTCAAACAATAACCCGCTAAGGAAAGTTGATTTTATGTATTTTATATTCACATTTCACTGGCAATTTAGGGTTCGAAGACGCAGATTATGTATTATAGTAGAATGTCGTACTGTGTTAGTCTGATCAAATAATACATATCAATTTTGCTGACATTGTTTCAGACTGAAAAATAGTTTATTTTAGTAGTTTATCGCCCAATTATCATTTGAATTGATTCCCATGTTGAAGGAGAAAAACAATCTTCATGCAATCTTTAGCGTGCTGGAGAGATTCCATCTCAAGCATGTTTTCCTGGGATACTTACATACTTCCACTCCCTCTCCCATTTTGCCACAATCATTTCTGGCGATATCCTTGCAGTCGAGTTGCCATGAATATCAATTAAACTTTCAAATATCTTCATTTTTCTTATCCTCTTGTTTATATATATACTCTTTTTCTGCAACAGGTGAATGGCTATAGCATGGTAAGTTTTATACCACTGGAATGGAGAAAGAAAAGGTGTGGAGTGTGTCTTTTATTTTATAGCATGCTCTCTGTCTGTCTCTTATTTTCTTCATAATGTTACTTCTTGTCAATTATCTCAATGATCTTATGTTATTAAAAGCTCACGATAGCTCAGGGAACAACTTGTAGAGCTGTGGTACAGCCATTGGTGCTACACTCATGTGTAGCATTGCAACTTCATGAAGCTCCATAATAGCTACACTACAGATGCTATTTTTGTATAACTGTAGCTCGAGCTACAAGATTACTGATAAATAGGGCAACAGCCCTAATCTTTCATAGGCTGTCGTGGGATATTCTATCAACCCATCCCTGAACACCCAAAATTGGATGATTTAGTATTCAATAATATAATATGGCTTTTAGGAGAAGATTTAATTCTTTCAATGTCAGTGACCCAATCTTATTGAAAGACATTGACTATAGCAATGAGTGGATTGGCAAGTTGGACAAGGATTTAATAGTTAAGAACTTTACCTCTTGATATGTTTGAGTTTTATTCTTCTTATTATGTCTTTGTTGTTGTTATTCAACCATGTCTATCTCTTCCTATAATATATATCTGAATTTTTTAATTAGGTACCAAATCACTCGCAAGTGTTTTGAATTTAATCTTTTGGATGATTGGATCGATCAAGATCTCTGTTTAACTTAATATAACTTTATATATGCTTCCACATATTGAGGATGGCTATGAAATTGTTGATGCTTGACTTTGATGGAAATCTAGGGTAGTATGTGATACCTAAAGTCCCACATTGTGTAATATAAGATGATTAATCGGGTATTCTAGTGGGTTGATTCCCCCATCTTAATAACCTCTCTTGTGAGACTTGAGTGCCCGTTAATAGCAGCCCTTGATTTTCTGAGGGAAGCCAATGATAAAGACTTGATAATACGGGATGCTAAGTTTCATATTGAGTCACGTGCATGTTTTCTTGTTTCATGTATTTGTTTTGTATTTACTTGTTTTGGTGGGAATTCTGAGTTAGATCTGCCAAAATGGCACGGTATTTACTGAGCTGGTTGGATGTAGCTGTATTTTCAGATGAATTATAAATGTGATGCTTCTGTTCATATGGCATTGCATTCTACAGCAATTGATCAGTTTTGCTTGAAAATGGTCTGAATTTTGATGGAGATGGCTAATTGGACCGAAGTTAGAGTCTATTTGCTTGTGTAATGCCTACATTTAATAAAACATTCTGTATTGTTCAAGAATTGCGTTATAATATTAATTGTTTATTCAAACCATAATGTAGATTTCAAAAAAAGAAAAAGAAATACTATTAAATATGTTTTTAGTTAAAAATGTGTTCATCAGCCACCAAAACACAAAAACGCGTAGGCTTAAAATATTAAGAAGAAAAATGTCTGTTGTCCTCTCCACTCCTGCGGTCCCGCACTCCACGCCTCATATGTGTAACTCGTGTATTGTGAGCAGTAGTTGGTATAAATAGTAAGAAATGAATTTATATTTTATAAGAAAGTGAGTTTGATTTATACTGTAGTTGGGAAGATTCTTTTAGTAAGCAATTTTGTAAGTCTCTTATAAGTAGGGGTGGTAATGCGGATTAACTCACTGAAAATAAGTTGGTCTGCATCGGGTTGGGTTGGAGGCGGGCCGATTTAAAAAGGCCTGTCTCTATGCAGGTTGGTATTTCACCAACCTGAGCTTGTCAAAATTTTTTTAATTTATTTTTTTTCTTTACAATCTACTAATTTTAAAAATAAATAGAAATTTAAAATAATAAATTTATTATAAAATAAATAAAACAATAATAATAAAATAAATAATAAATATAATAATAATAAAATTTTAAAAAAAATTGAGTTAAACCGCCTTGTGCGAGTCAAAAACAGTCCTACATTTTATTAACTAAATCCGTTATTTTTTTTGTGGATGGGGGAGTTGGGCCTGCGGGCTCAACTTATTTTAGCTCTACCTGTAAACGTTCTCTAAGTTTTGCCCGCAGGCTCAACCTATTTTAGCTCTACCTGTAAGCACTCTTTGAGTTTTAGGATTGTGTCTTAATCTTGGTGAGAAACCGGTGTTAAACTCACTTAAATTTTTTAATAACAAAAAAAAAAATCGTGTATTTTTTTGGAATATTTTTAGCAGAATTTGACTAACAAAATAATGTTAGTAGTTTTGTTTGGCAAATCATAAAATCATGTTTTGAATGTGATCCCAAACAAACCTTAAGTCACTTATTATCTGATAGATACATTGGATTTTGGCTAATTCAAATTTAAAGCATGCTTGGATGCCATACTTCTTGAAACTATACTTTTGGATAGATAATTATGATTTTAAAAAAACTATTCAAACATCTTATAAAATCTAATAATTGATTATCTATACTAAAACTATAGTTTTAATGTTAAAACCATGGTTACAATAAAACAATTTTTTCCAAGAGTTATTTTGTATTAAAATCACTTTTATGCTTTTTTTTTTTAAAGTTACTCTAAAAACTAATGCAAAAATTCTCAAATAGCTGGATTTACAGAGTTAGTTATCTTCTACACTTTATTAGAAGTTTTGTGAATTTATGTTGGCTCAACTTTTAAACATATCTAAATTCAAAGTTGAGACCCATGAATTTCTATAAAATTTTATGTTTTATTTCAATATTTTCATCATTTTATTATCTTTATAAAATATAAAATCTTCTCTCTCCCCTTTAAAAGACAAACTTTCCGGTGTGGCCGAAACAAAATTAGAACTTTCCGCAAAATCTCAACTTCAAAATTTCAAGTTCTGTTTTTTTTTTCAAATATATTTCTTTTAAACCAAGCAAATCTTATCATTATTTACAAAATTCATTGATAATTGAAACTTAAAAAAATTAAAAAATTAAAAAATCCACTAAAATCACACATACTATCTTTCTATTCTTAAAATCTATACAATATTTTTTTCAAAAAAGAAGAAGGAAAAAAATACAATTGTTCTAGAATTTTGTCAAAATTATAGAAAACTCATTCAAGAGGATATTGTAATAATTTTCAAAATAAAGAAGTTTATACAATTTTAACAAAATTTAACCTCAATTCCACCCTACATTCTCATTTTTTTTAATGAAATAGTGGGAACAAATTTCTTTATCCAATTCAATCTTTTTTTTTGTTAAAAAAAATGTTTTTCTTTATTTTGATGACACAAGTTTTCTTTTAATAAAAACCGAGGTTTGTTTACCGTTCTTTAAGAGAACAAAAACAAAAACTGTTTCTTCTCTCATTCGGCTGTGTATGCGATGAGCTGAACCCTGGTTTCGGACCAAGCTCTACTCTTTGAATTTGGCGCATAAATATTATTCGAACCCATTCTGCTATTGATTTGAAAGTTGCTTATCCATCATCATAAACCTGAAAGAAAGCAGCGGGCGATTTGAAGCGCCTTTCTTTATTGACTTCCTCTAGATTGAACGTCCTCGATGACGTCCCGTAGCTAAGAAGTAACTCTCCTCAATTTTTGGATTCATTGTTTGCTTTTAAATTTCTTTGTCTTGTTTTTATTTTCGGTTTTGGTTACGTTTTATGTCTTTGCTGTCGTGGCTAGCTGCTTGAGCTCAATTTGGATTGTGTTTTGTTTTATGATGGAATTGGTTGATAATTCATATTAATTCTTCATTTTGGTAGTGTTGGAATGTCGAATTAGACCTGTGGCTATTTGTAATGCCTGCTGGATTAGAGTTTATGGTCTACTGGATGTGTACTTCATTTAGCAAACAACAATCTTAGGTTAGAGCGCGGATTGATGTGATTGAGTTTCGGGTTGCATATTGATAAATTTCTTGATTTGTGCTCGTCACAGAGTCCAGATTCTCTGCAATGGAGAAATTGCAGTCAGGAGTGTAATATATCCTATGCATTTGTGAATTTGGGCCATAGTTGAAGAGAGAAGAGATTATGGGTGTAAATATGTGGTGTGCACTTTGGAATTTGATGTTCAATTGTTAGTTAAAATTATCATATTTCAGTTTCTCTTATTTTAACTATTGTTGTCTTTTATGTTTCAATGATTATTTTTTACATTCAAAGCAATTTTTCTATATAAGCTTATTGCCAGACGTTTTCATTGAATAATGTACTTTTGTTGCATGATTAGTGGATTTAGATGCTGAGGTAGAAACTGTTCAAAGTTCTGCTGAGAAAATATCAGCAACATGTGAAGACAGATCCATTTCAGAACCTTATGTTGGTATGAAGTTTGATTCTGAAGAGGCTGCCAGGGAATTTTACAGTGCATACGCTAGACAGGAAGGGTTTGTCGTCCGTCTTGATCGTTGCCATCGTTCTGAGGCTGATAATAGGATCCTTTCTCGTCGTTTTTCATGCAATAAGCAAGGCTTTTATGTGAGACCTAGAAATGAGACAAGACCGGTTCGGAGACCACGAGTTAGCATAAGAGAAGGCTGTGAGGCTATGATGTTGGTTAAAGTAAACAATGATGGGAAATGGGTTGTTACTAAATTTGTGAAGGAACATTGTCACCCTCTACAAGTTTCTGCCTATCTTACCGATAGAAGAACTTTGGTGAGTTATATCTTTTACATTTACTAACATTGAATAGTCAGTTTTCATGTTCTCCATCCATCATGGTACTCACAGCTATCTTTAAATTGAATGCAGTTGAGTTTCATGCCATTTTTACATTTTATCGATTATAAATCGTGACCAGAATATAAAGCCGTGTATTCTTGTTGATGTGTCCTTGAGTAGTGGCCTGATAGTTTCTAATCTTGAACATTTATAAAATCTGTTGGTAGTTGTAATTAGATTATAAACTATTCAATATCTGCATTGAAGAAAAATTCTGATACTTGTAGTTTTCAATAGTACAGTATTTGACTATTTGTGTCTGAAATGCCTGAAATTTTTAATTGTCTTCTGTCCGAAATTGAGGGAAAGTTTCATCTTTTCTATCAAAAAGAAGATTATGTTCAAACTAATTACAAGTTTTTACAAAGACAATATATAACTTATTCATGCCTGCTATTTTCTCTGCTCATGTTGTTTAGGCGTTACAGGCTTATTACTTGTTCTGGGAAGGTAAACATTATATGAAACTCTTTTTTCTTGGGGCTTTCCAACTTTTGGGCAGTGCCAAGATAAATGTTCTATTCTACAAGAACGGTACAAATGTAGCATGCGTATTTTGGATGCATCAGTTGGTTTCTTTACTCAATTGATTTTGGGTATTGGATTATGGAAGCTGTATACTCTAATTTCCTTTTTCCAATTTGTTAGTTGTTTAAGACCATAACCTAAAACTCATCTGATGTTAGTCCTGGCGAAAAAACAATATTGATGTAACTCATCCCAATATTAATATGAACACCCTTTTTATCTGGTTGTGGCCTGAGAGAAGGATGACAAGATGAAAGAGGAAGAAATCCTTCTTCTTTGCCGGTCATAAAGCTTTTTGTTACAACTCTCATTCTTTCCCCATGCTTCTACATAGCTTCAACGTTGACTTGGTATGATTCTAATTTCTAAGTCACCATCATCATCTTGCGCCTAACGCTCTGTCTAGAAGTCTTGGAGGTTAAAATCAAATGAAATAAAGGATTTTAGCGAAATTCATATTCATTTCATAGCGATTGTCATTGGCAGAGAGCAAATTATGAACGTACTACTGTACTAGGCTGTAGCTTATCAGCTGTGAATGCTGATATTTTCTTTATAGCATCCTCTCCACTGAGCCTCAAGTGAGGCAAAAGGGAATTTGATGATTCATATTTGATATAGATAGTCTAGATTTCATGTAATAAAAAAGATAGTCTAGATTTCATGGCTCGTTTATTTTATATTTTTAATCTAAATTTCCTTAATAAGTTCGCAGTTGGAAAACTGCTTTGATTCCTCATTCTACTTCTTTAAAACCAAAATTAAAAAAGTAATGCATATTGAAATTCAGACTGTTTAGATCAAACATCAACCATTCATATTGTCTTTTTCCCTCTCTTGAGTCTTGAGGTTCAATGGAGGATCCTTTTAATGGAGACTAAACTTCTCATTTCCTTCCTAATATGGAATCGATAGGAATGAATTATTACTATTATTATTTGGTTACAATAAGACTGAATATTAGTTTTAGAAGCTCAGGAGTAGGATGAGCTTTTAGCGGAAGATGGAATACCGTGTTTAATTACTCAAGACTTCCGACAATAAACTTTTTCTGTGTTTTTACCTTACTCTACGCCTTCCCCATGTGGCCATGTTGCTGGAGAATTCATGCTCACCACAAAACATTAGTAACCCCAACGACCAAAGGAATTTATGGTTTTTGACCCTTTTATTTTGGGTTTGAAGATTGATAACTATATGAATTTTTAACAAAAACTTTGATTGCTAACCTTCCAGGAATCAAAGGATTTTAAGATTCAACTACTCACGAGGGAGCTTCAGCGTCATGACAAATTATGTCAACTATATCGTGGGCTGTTACTTTCCCTACTCGAATCCGTCGAGGAGCAAACTGAAGTTTTATCAGGAAAACTCGAATTTGTCGCCAGCAGTTTAAAACAGGTTGAGAATTATGTTGAAAAACCTTTGGACACTCAGTAGAAGAGATTTTTATTATCCATTATTTAAGATGTACTTTATGTAGAAGGTTTGAGAATTACACGGGAGCTTGAGATGCTGTTACGTTATTCCTATGCAAGCTCAATAATGTGTTCAGTGACTAATTTGTCATGAAGTGAAAAAGTAGCAGGGAATCAGTTGTACATCAGATGTCGTTTTTGGTTGATATTATTCTCATTTGTGTTATAATAATACTACAAAATCTAATTGTTTCCATACTGAAGAAGCTTGCTAAGTATTTGTTGTGGCAGGTTGTTTGATTATAGATCCCTAAATACTGTATTGCTTTCTTTATTTTAACATGAATGTCTATTTTATTTCCTTTTCGCAGCTTTTCTGTGGGATTAATATTTCCAGGTGCTGTTTGGTACGAGGGATTTGGAGGGGAGAAAGGCGATTTTTTTTAAGTTGTATTTAAAAAGATTGAAAAAATGACGTTATAAAATTTTAATAGAGATAGGATGTAACATAAAATTGTAGGAAAAATAAATTAAAATTTTTTAACCCTACTTTTCTAATTTTTGTAAATTCAATTCAGAAAAAGTTTCTCTCCCTTCCCACTAAATCCTTCATACCTAACAGCCTAGCATTTGGCTATTAAACTTGTCAAAAGAAGTTGGTCCAATCTCAAAGGATGAGTTTGGATTATTTGAAGTGAACTTCGGATGAAGTTTATAGAAGTGCAATCTACTTGTATGAATGTGCAAGGAGTTAAGTGTTTTTTTTTTTCAAAAAATAAATTTGGTTAAAAGTCAACTAAGGTTACAAAATGCCATATCATATAACAAATAATTTTTTTTACATGGTGGTTAAATTTTTTAAATCAACTTAGCAAACTAGTGAATATACATGATTTTGTTTATCTAATAATAATATTTTAGGTTGATGGTTTACTTTTTATTAAGAATAGATAATGAGGTGCCCTTAATAAACTTAGGTCATATTTTACATGAAATGAGATAATGACTATAATATTTTTAACTCCAAGAGCAAAGAAGGGCAAATTAAACTTTAAACAATTTGATTATAACAACTTTTTTATCCATGTAAGACTAACTTAAAAAGTTAGAGTATAAGACTACTACCAAATAGTTATTGAATATCATCTCCTAATTAACAACTTATCTAAAGATTTAATTTTTGAGAGAATATAATATCGTCGTGCGATATATGCAGTCGACTCCACCTAACGTGAAGAAGCAGTTGTGACTGAAGCTCCTTCAGAACCTAGAATCCATCAAAAGGATGATCCTTCGATTCATAGAACAAGTAGTCCCAGCTGCTCTCATCCAAATCCCAATGAGCCACTTATACGTGAGGAAATTTTTTTATATACGGTAGAACAATCAATTTCACGGATAAATTTATTACTGTTGTTGTTAGTGTTATAAGACTATTATCAAATGCTAATAGCCTTATAGTCTAATGGTATAATAGTGTTATAAGATTATTATGAAATGCTAATAGCTTTATAGTCTAATGGTATAATAACTTGTCTATAAGTGAGAGTTTATGAGTTTGATCTCACTCATAATCTTACATTAAGTTATTAGTGGTTAACACTAATTTACACAATAAAAAAAGAAGTGAACTACTAGTGTGAATGCTTATATAAATTCTTTGCTTTCTAGTTTAACGGAACAGATGATTCAAAATAAAAAAATACTCCTTCTAATTTTTAATATAAAAGTTAGATAACTAATTTAAATAGATTAAAGAAATTAGTTAGTTATTTGTAACGAATATGATTTGATTTTTCTAAAATGCCATATTTTATTATGACTACTGAAAATCTCTAAATGTGTACAATCAATAAGCATACTTTATGAAAAAACTTATAAATTTGGGAGACAAAAGGGATTGATGTCTTATATTTTAAATCAAATCTAACTCCCTAACTAGCTTTTGATCGGAGGAAGTATCATGATTTTAATTCTAATTTAAAATAAAAAATAAAGACAGACAAGAACAACGCTTATAAGAGGGACAACAAAGCTGAAATAAAAGACAGCCTTAACATAAGAAAATAGTAAATAAACATGAAGCATCAATTCCATTATGTAACAAACTACCATACAAAATAAAGTGAAGGTTGATAAAGATTGGGTGTGGAATTATGTACAGAATCATGCTAATTTAGAACTCAGGTTAAATTAAACCCAAGACTTTCTGTTCAAGGGATTCTTTTGTACTTCAGATTCAACTTTCCTTAAATTTTCTACAATGATTTGAATTTTTTCTGACAGTTCTTGGGTTTGCTCCTCCACGTTATTCATGAAACGGATTAGTTTTTCTCTATATGCTGCACATAGCTGATCTTGGCGCTGTAATTCCTTAGTTAGTTCTTCAATTTTCTTGTCCTTATCACCCTGCAAGAAGAAAAATACATGTTCATCCAAAGAAAAGGGGGAAAAAACAGAGAGAGAGAGAGAGAGAGAGAGAGACGTGGTAGAAATAATTGAACCTTCTACCTAATTTAATTATTTGCAAATAAAACATCTAACATGATAAGCATCCAAGCAAGATTGAGAAATGTCAAAAGCTACATCTTGTCATAAAAGCCAACTGTAACCTCTTTAATCCCATGCCTCGTTTGATTAGAACATTTTCCCTTTCGTTTAAAGTTATTGTCTTTAGGCCTTCTATATATAGTTCTTGCAGGGAAATATGATTCAAATGTGATTTTCATTCATTCTAAGTATCCCCCCACACACACAAGAGAGAGAGAGAGAAGAGTCTTGGTATATATATATATATATATATATATATTTATGAGAAGAGTCTTGGTATTAATAGCTCATAATTACACAATAATAACCTATCCCTACGATTAAGTTACAATGATAATGGGATACCAAAATAAGCAGTTTGTTCTGACAAATTTAACACGAGTTTAACCGTTAAATCATTAACTAGATCAATTTAACTACACTTCTTATAGGATACCAAAATCAGCAGTTTGTTCTGACAAAAGAACTCCAAATAAGTTGTTTCATCTGTCTTTGACGTAAAAATAAATATTGATCAACATGGGGGGGGGGTGATTCTATAATTATTTTGCTGAGATTTCAGATATAAGTAAAAGAAGTGGATCATGCAAGCTATTATAACATACACCATGCAACTGGTAAGGACAGATATCATCCATACAACACAAGAATATATAAATATTATATCCAGAAATTGAAACATCTAGTGCTTTGATCCACAGCTTTTGCATGCTTAAACAAACTAAATGACAAATTCTCTCAATCAGACGCAGCAAAAAAGAGCCTCTCAAAGAGTTAGCTTTACATATTATAGCGACACCAAAGAATTGCATTTGCTTCTGTTAGGTAAAATTTCGGATGCTACAACACCATGCAGAGTAGCTACTAGTGATTTCATGTCATGATACTTTTTACTTAATTAATATAAAGGGGTCCTGGACGCCAATCATTAACCAAAACTCCTAAAGAGAAAAAGAGATCGTCATACCCTCACTTTCAAATGGTATGCTACATATTAATACCTAGTCTACAGTTTATGGTTATTTAAATCAATAAAAAAGCTCTAATTAAGAGTGTATTACTTAAACCAGAACAAAAGCTCACCGGTGTGATGAACCCATTTTCTGTAACAATTAGAGGATGGTTGTGATCCTTTACAAATCTTGTAACAACCCATTTTCCAGATTTTTCTAACTTCACTAAAATTGTTGCCTTGCAACCTTCTCGCGCACTTGACCTTGGCTTTTTCTCTGGTCCAATTGTGCCCTTACTGTTTGGAGAGAATCCTTGTTTGTTACATCCAAGTCGACGGGCAAGAGTCCTCCCATCTATACCTGAACGGCGACGTTGCATGATACGTACTACAAATCCCACCCGTCTAGCATATTCAACATAGTATTTCCTGGCATCTTCTTCAGAATTAAATTCCATGCCCACATACGGTTCTTGAAATTCAATTCCATCTAACATACTTGTACTCACTTCTACAGATCCTTGTTCTCCATCATTTCCCTTGTCCTCCACTATCACAAAAATCCACAAGAATTCCAGTTATAAACATCGAACTAAAATAGTTCAATTTGTCATGAGATAAGAATTTTCAGCTTCTATTCAGCAGATAAATCACCAGTGTACAAAATAAATCAAGCTATAATTTCAGAATATATTGATGCATAAGATTGATTTCACAAAAATTACAAGAAACAAAGTTTCACATTATAGCTAAGACTAAACAAGGTGGCATTTGCATTGCATAGAGCCCAAGAAATGAGTCACACTAGTCATAACTTAAAAATAGTACAGCTTTTTATAGATTATATATATATATATATATATTACTTAGACAGCCAAAAACTTTATAGATAGTAATGGTAATAACGATAAAACAACCACATCCCCATATACACTTTTAACCTCAATGCCAGCTTTTTTCGTGAACGAGAAGAAATATAGAAAGCAAATATATATATATATATATATATTGTCACAATTGTGCACAATCATTAGCTCATAAGCTCATAACAACTTTGAAAGGATTGAAACCCATAAAACAATGGCCAAAGCACACCACGTAGGCACGTACACAAGTGGTGTAATAGAAACTAGGTCAGGTCCTGTTAATCCCAAGAAACAGTGTTAGAATAGAAGAAATTCTTTTTTTTTTATTGTAGATATTGTCATCCTTTCTGCATGGTTATAATGATAGCAAAGTCATGGGGATCGGAGTATTGATGAGCCATTATTGAGTTGAATACAATCAAACGATTTAGTCATATTTCTCTACACATGGAATCTAAAGGCAGCAAGGTAGGTTTTATAGTAGTTTTATTCACTAGAAACACAGAACCATATACTAATGCTCTCTAAAATCACCCCTTCAATCAAAGATAGTTTCAATAACAGTTCACACATCTAAAATACTGGTTTATGCTTTAGTTTTCCTTTCTACTCACAAGTCACAACAGTTAGTAGAAGTAGAACAATATTATCAACTTAGCTTGACCAAGAGCTGGGCAACCCAACTGTTCAGATGGTGAATTTGTTCTGTCCAGTCAAATATTCTAGCTTTTTCCATATCCCTTTTAACTGTCCATGAGGACTACATTAGCTTTCTTCATTACTGCTCAAACTGTTGCTAATTCTCATTAGAAAGAGAAGAATAACAGCCTCCTATATTTTCCCTTCTTGTTGTCTTTTAATAGAAGACGTTCAGAATCAAAAGGCTCATAAATATGTATCCGAAGCCTTCACTTGCTTTTGCAGCAATGAAAGCCAAACCAGACCACGTATATCACATACCATGGCCCACCCAAAAAATTTCTCAAGTAGTTCCATAAAACTTGCCTCTGTTTCTCCCTATAAACATCTTCCTGTCACTCATCAGTGAGTATGTTAATAGACAGTCATTATTCTTTAAATATGAATCGTACTTCATCAATTTCCAAAAATTTGTCCAATGCTATCAACTTCTAATATGCACTCAAGCACTTGAATGTTGACGATAGATATGAAGATTCAGTTTACTTTTCTTTTACATGAGAAAATAGTCAAATTAAAATTCCACTTGCAAAATCTACAACTTCAAAAGGACATAATTTCAGTTCAGAAAACAAACCATTCCTGAGGGGCAGGGAAATAGTTAATAAGAGATTATAAGCTAGAATGACAATCTTGGAAATCGTACTCTTAAAACTTCAGGTACACAAAAACACATCATAGTCATAATTTCATAACACATTAATCAATTCGATAATCCCCAATAAATTCAATAATTTCCAACACTCACAAGTCAACCAAAAAATTTCCTGTCTTGGCTCGAAATAGTTCTAACGCAAAAGATTATCCTCCCCATCAACTGTCCCATAATAGCAATAAAGAAACAAATTCAAGCAATTCTGTTCACACTAAGTTGTTAAAAAAAATAAAATAAAAGCACGCCACAAGGAAGTGAAGGCTTCCTACTAAGAGGCCACGCCGGTATACAATATAGAATGTGCAAAAATATGATTGCGCCTGTGATCGTCTGTATAATTTGAAAACGAAAACCGAAACAAAAGCAACAAACCAACACAACGTTACTTACTGTGAATGGAAATGGAAGATCTTTCCACTTTGCAAAGTTTGTCGATATTTTACTACGAAGCTTCAAAAGAACTCGATAAGAGAGAGTAGTAAGAGGTTTACAGTGGAATGAAAGGAGTGGCAAAGGAGAAAAAAAGAAAAAAACGAAACCGGATGATTTCGCATTCGGGTTGTCTCCAGTTTGTGTGCAGGGTAAAAAACATTAATCGTTAATTAGATCTAACGGTGGATAAAAATAAATATAACGACGTCGTTGTGATTGGGAGATCTTAGCCCTTCCATGTCCAAGAAAATCATGACTGTTCGTCTCATAAAAATGCTGCGAGCTTGCTCAGTTGCGTCTTTCTTCCTCCGGCGCTAGAAACAATTATGGCAGTAGGTGAAGGCCGTCTAGGCGCGAAACCTTGATAGAGGAAGGTTTTTCTGGATTCGAATGCTACAGTGAAAGAAGAATCGACAATCTTTGACTACGATTGGTAGAGAAACCGAAATGTGGACAAACAGAGGCTGTTTGGTTCGATGTTAGGGTTTAAAGTGTGAGAAAATTTAGAGGAAGAACAGAGCAAGTAAGATAGCATCAATGGTTTGTTAATATAATTTTTGGTTTTTACTCCTCAGAGATTGTTTGGATTGGTTTCTGCTCTTTTGGAGTTTTCAATTGACCTGGTGCCGAATCAATCAAAAAAAGTTTTATTTTTGGTGTTATGTTTGATTATATCTTTATATGAACATTCTAATAGTTTTGATGGTATAAGGCAAAGTTTTTTATTTTCTTGAATGATGCTCGATGGGTGCCAAAAACAAAAAACCTTAGATTGGTGACTCATAAAAGGCACATTTTTAGTCATGTTGATGATTGGAGATTGCTGTTTTGGATGATGCACAGATTATTGTAAACGTTAGCTCGGTGATTGGTGTTCTGGATAATGCTGAACGATGTTTTATTTGTGATTATCTTCTTTATTTGTCTCTTTTTTTTTTTTTTTTTGCTTTGTTGTTATGTTGGTAAGCTTAGATGACTTTACAAATTGTTGAATGATTTTTTTTTATTTTTCAAGGTGAATATTAATTATTGAAATATTGAATGAGCTTTCAAATCATTGAGTGTGTGTGTGTTTATCTTTTTGAAGGGGAATAAAAATTTCATTCAATTACTGCAACATTGTAAGCAATATTCAAATTTTAATGAAGAAGAGTAAAATTGCATGTTTGAATGTCAAATAAAATAATGCACTTGTAATCATCTTGTGTATGTAGGTTTGATTTGATGGATACAAATTTAACCCCAAGATTGGGTCTTGAGTTTGAAAGTTTAGAAGAAGCGTGGCAATATTGGGTGAATTATGGCGGCAAAACCGGATTTGGTGTTAGAAAGCAATATTTCAGCAAGAGTAGGAAGGATGGTGCCATTACTTCATACAAATATGTGTGTTGCAAGGAAGGTGTACGAAGGCCCGATAAGAGAGATTATAAAACAATTCATCCTCGACCAGAGACAAGAACAGGATGTAAAGCGAGAATGACAGTATCACGCATAAATGGAAAATATAGAATTGTTGACTTCGTCGATGAGCACAATCACCCGCTTCATTTTCCAGAAACAGTGAATTTGAAAGCATCCCAACGGAAAGAGAATGAGGTTCAAGCATACTAACTAGAAAATACTCTAAATTAATATGCACTGTCTAATAATAGGATATTTCATTGGCTTATTTTCTTTACTTTTTACCTTTGGAATAAGAAAAAAAATCTTCATTGCAGCACCTGAGTCCAATATGCATTACAGGTAACTCAGAATTTCCCCATTTTCTTATTTGTGGCATTGGTTTTGTTAGTAGCGGTTCTAAACTATCTGAACCCTTAAACCTTGAACTAATCAGTGCTGCTTACTGAATGAAATGTGTGGTCATTTACTCTGTACTGAGCTCAGTGATTGTTCCTATTATATGATTATGGATATGGGCTAGGTTAACAGAGTTAACAGAGTGAGATAATATGCACCTAGGGGTTATTTTCTTCATGCTTTAGATTCTTCTGACTAGTATTCAAGTCTGCTGACATATAGAGCATCCCGTGTCTCCACAAGGAGAATGTGCTCAGATTTGTCTTACCAATGTTTTTCTTACTTTTGTAAACTTGAGAGTCTTTTACTTGATGGCGTCTGCATCAGTGTTCAGACAAACTTTTTGAGTGTATTTAAGTGATGGTTGCGCCAATCATATCTATCCTTCTTCCTGAATCTTTTAACTATACGTAGTTTAACATGAAAGGTTGAGCTTGGTCTATTTGTCCTTAAATAGCTAATTAATTTGAGAGCACTGTAGGCAACAAAATGATATCTATCAAATTTTCAGTGAGAACGAACATCTCTCTTATTAATCACATGCAAATATCCTAGGCTTTTTCTCATATGCTCTTATTGATATAAAATCTACACTTTGTAGTCAGGCAGCGACTTTTGAAGTTCAATAGGAGAATCGGAAAACCACTGTTGGCCCTATCTTCTACTAGTAAATCAATCATGCGGCCTTTACAAATGCTAATCATAGCCCTGTTTACCATATCCTTAAATAATCTGCTCTGCTCTCTCCCTATCGTGATAATTTCTTAGTTGCCAATGGATGATGCTTCATCTGCATATCAAAACTGTTTGATTGAATGGGCATATAAACTAGAAACTAGTAATGATTGACTTTGACACCCTGTTCATGTTGGATTGGATTGGGTGGCAGTGAGGGTAAGAAACTTAGTAAGGAAGGACATGTCATGTAGATTCTGGTATGGATAGATAGTTTATGAATAAGAAGATAAGTGGCTGTATTGGTTTCATTAGGGTGTGAGGGGTCTCATTTATAGATTCTGATAACTTAGTATGCATGTTCAGATGCATCCCTTGGGAGCTGTCAGACTTACTAAAAATTTTATGATTCCTGACTAGAAGTTTATCGTAAGTAGGACTGATATTTTAATGCCATTTAAAAGTCCAGCTTTTGGCCAATTCTTTTGTTTAGCCAAGTTGACTGGGTACCCCCTACCACTCCCCCCCAACACAAAAAAAAGAAAAAAAAAATATATATATATAGTGTAATGTGGAATGACAGCAAATTCCCTCCCCTATATTACCCCTTTCTTCGTTTTTATAATTATGCATTAGTGCTCTTGGAAGTTGGAACTCTGCTAATAATTACTTCTAATGAATAAGGGCATACATGGAAAGAACTTGCATTTTTTGAGTTAAGTAACTATATAACCAATTTTCCTTAAGATGTGTGATATAGTTGGGATTTCCTTATATTTAAGAGTGGAGGGAGTATATAATTTTGTTTATTTATTTTCACGTTTTTCTCACAGTTTTCTCTATGTTGTACGATTGTTATGTCAATTTTATGTTTATGATGCATAAATTTTTGCAATCATTTGGTATTTTCAGGATGACAAAGATGTAAGGATCCGGGAATTGACTGCGGAGCTACTACGTGAGAGAAAGCGAAGAGCAGTTATTCAAAGCCAGCTTGAGATAATTTTGAGAGATGTAGAGGAACACTCCAATAAAGTATCAAAAAGCGTTATTGATGCTCTTCAGAGAGTGAAAGAGTTTGAAGAGAAAGGGAATAGCACCTCATCTTCCTCAAAGCTAGATGCTGCTAAATAATGCCAGTTTGATTCGTGTTTATACAAATAGGGGTACATTGTCCTGAAATGTAATACTTTTTTCTATAGCTTGATCTATTAGTTTTCAGTTAGTTCTTGTAGAACAACACAAATATCCATATAATAATTTATTTTGCTGAGTCTTTGTTGTAGAATAAAGCATATATTTCAACAGATAAGCATGTTTTGACCCATTGCATTGATTTCTTTCTTTTTCCTTGGCATCAATGGAGCTGAACCAAAGGGATACCAAGAAATGGGATGAAAGATGTTATAATCATGGCTTTAGCTATTTAACTTAATTTGCATCCCCTCCCCCCTTCCGGAAAAAACAAACAAAGAAAGTCATTTAACTTAATTTACATCGCCAACAGTTGTATTCACTGAAAACCAAATCCCATAACCATTTAGCTATCTTTTAGATTCTTGTCCATATAAATAAAACTACTAATTGATTTATTTTATGAATGATGTCGTGGATTCTTAAGCATCTAGTCAGGGATTTAACTTTTGGTGGTGAATATAATGAGGATCTCAAAGCCTCAATCAAAATCTAGTGCTATGTATCAAACATGATCTAAAGCCTATTTGGGAAGCTTATGGTATGAAGGGATTAATCATTACTTCTTGTGGTAGATACCTTAGGTTTAACTAAAAAAAATTAAGAGATTAATTATTTTTTTTATTCTGGAAATAGTTTGAACTAAGGTTTTTAATTGCAGGTGAGTATTACATTTTTATAATCAAATAATCTTGACCCCAAGTAATACTTATCCAAAACAAAGTTAAGAGGAACTTGATTTATGCTTAGATTTAGCCCGGATTTCATCTCGTCTTCTTATACTATTTTTTCAAGGCTTTTTGTCATTTTAAATTTTGGCAAAAAATGTATAGATTGTTAACTATTTTTATTCAAATATAATTTTTCATATGCATACATATTTTTTTTGAGTCATAATCCAACTAGTAAAAACTATTTCATAAAAAACAATAATTACTAATGCATATTTGGTTACCTGATTATGGAACAAGAGCTAGCAACCTAGGCCACCTTACATTGGGATGAAAATTTGTAATATATATTAGATTTTTTTTTTGTAAATTGATTTTGTGATGGATTAATATACTTTTCTATCTGCCGCATAACTTTTGTGACGGATTTTATGATGAAAAAAATTTCATCACAATTTTTATATTTTGTTGTAGGGTCTCAAACATACATAATTTTTTTTTAGTAGAAGTTGATTTGACATGACTAGCTAGAAAAATGTAAGATCAAATATATGGCTGAAATTTTTTAGACTAAATTAGACTTAAAACTCTTTTTTTATTTTATATAGGAAGTTGGGTTCACATACGATCTAAAAATAAAATAATTTTTTTTTTCTTTTTAAATAATACTAATATCAGGTAGGCCGAGATATTAATTATCTTCAAACGTAAATTTAGAAACCCAAAAATTATGATACATTCATAAACGCTACGACTAAAAATATAATTAAATAATATTTTTTAAGAATTTAATATATTTTAAATAATCATATAGAATTAAAAAAGCCTATTGTAAATCAACAGACTCTTTTGATTGCATTAAATCTACACGTGCAAAACACATGTACGGCCGAAAACATAATGAATCCCGGCTTTCAAATTCTAGGTGATCTCCTCGTAGGCCCAAAGAAAAACCTAGGTGTCCTCACCCTATATATATAAACTACGTTAACTTCAAAAGCTACAAAAAAGTGGCCGTCAAACTCTATTCGAAGCATAAGGTTTTCCAGTGATTGCTACTCACAATACACGTTATTCATGGAAGTTTCAGATCAAGAAGATGATGATGGTGAAACTTGGAGAAATCAACGCATTCCTGCTATAAATCAGATCAATAAAATATCAAATCAAGGTATTTATGGAATTGATTATCATTCATATAATCTTAATCTTGTGTATATAATTTATCATTGGTGCTGTCGTATGTTAAAAAAGTTATATTGTGAATTAATGAATTATTTTTAAAGAGAATGAAATCAACAATTTTTTAGTTTCATTGACGTCAGTTAGGATTTTACAAGCAAGATATTAGGGTTTTAGGTTTAAGATTTAAGATCAAAGAGTAATAATTTCCCCCTTTATTTGACAAATCTTAACTTGCACATTCCATTTGATATATAGAATTTCTCTAATATATTGAAAGAAAATAAGTGATTGATAATGATAGATTAATTTTTTTACCCATCCGTTAGCGAATTCATAGGTCAAAGAAAGATATAATATTGGTGTTGAAACTGCAAATAATTGAAATAAGGGAATAAGTAAAATTCGGGGCTAAAATTTATTTTTAACATTCTTTTCAAAGAAAATCATATACCTTTATAAAGGAGTGTGAAAATCAAGAGGGGCAAACTAACCTTCTTTGCCGCTCTTGCATCTGCCATTGCATGATTAAATGGTTTAAAGGGATTAAACCTAATATCTTATAGAGAAAATGGCTTATTTATTTGCTATTGCAAATGTATAATGGCCCATATAGACAAATATACACATATTTGAGTGGGAAGCACCTTGTTAGGAAGCTTTTGTTTGGCATGCATAACAGTATTACTAAACTATGAATGAATGAAAGTTACATATAGGAATGTAGAGTATAATTAGTTAAGTTGATATTTATATTTCAACAGTCAAAAACTCATTAAAAATATGAATTAAAACCTACGAGTGCATTTTGGCAGGTGGTTTATGAACTTGATGTTGGTGCAACTAAAGCGAAGGTATGTCTAGTCGCACAGTTGTTTTTTTTTAATGTTAAATAATTATGTTTTTATTTTTCTTTCAAGTTTTGATATTTTTGGGCTCCATATTATTAAACTTTAAAACACTGATTTATAGGTTTAGAAGATTACCTCTAGAGAATTTCTTGTTTTTTTTTTTTTTTTTTTGCCATAAGAGAGAAATACAAAGGTTATGGTGTAAATTTTTTTACTGTTAAAAATATTAACTGTAAACATCAATTTTTTATGGGGTTGGGTAACATTGCTAAGTTTTAAAATTTTTAGGATAATATTGAGTCCATAAAAAAATTATACAGAAAGATGGTGAAATTTTGGAGGATGTTAATCATAGAATCCAGGCTGGGTGGTTTAAATGGAGAAAGGCTACTGGGGTTATATGTGATCGGAAAGTACCAGATAAATTAAAAGGAAAGTTTTATCGTACTGCTATAAGACCAGCAATGCTTTATGGAAGTGAATGTTGGGCTTTAAAAGGACAACAAGAGCATAAAGTTGGGGTAGCCGAAATGAGGATGTTGAGATGGATGTGTGGGCATACAAGAAAAGATAAGATTCGTAATGAACAAATACGGGGAAGAGTTGGAGTGGCACCTATTGCGGAGAAAATAGTGGAGAACCGTCTTAGGTAGTTTGGACACGTACAAAGAAGGCCAAGGGATGCGCCGGTGAGGAGGGTGGATCAAATAGTATGGAGTCCGGTTAAAAGGAGTAGAGGAAGGCCAAAGAGAACGCTCAACGAGGTCATTGAGCGGGATCTCCTGGTCAATAACCTATCCAAGGATTTAGTTTTTGACAGAGCACAATGGCGTCGTATGATCCATGTAGCCGACCCCATTTAATGGGAAAAGGCTTTGTTGTTGTTGTTGTTGTTGTATTGACTCCATAAAAACTTTCGGGACAATATTGCTCCTAAACGAAAACTTTCAAAGTAAATTTACTAACTTAACTCAATATAAATAAAACATAGTTTACAACATATTTAGAGAAGAACTAATACAAGATTTACAAAGACAAGATAACATGTATATCATATGATATAATGACAGCTAAGGGGGATGGAAGAACAAACTCTTAAGTAGAAGTACATATTCTATTGCCACAATGCTTAGCAAATTAGTTGACTACCTTCAATGTTAAACCAAGAAAGAAGGAAAATATGTGTATTGGATAATCATCAAAAAAGGAAATTAAATTGCAAGAGAAAGTTCCTTTTGAACTGTTTTTTTACTACTTCAACCATAAAGATTGCATATATATATATAAGTTGAAAGTATTTTCGTGTACTTTATTCAATACTTGAACAGAAATAAACATGAAAATGTTATGAGAACCTTCTTTTAAGTTTGGTACAATTGTTCTAGTTAACAACTATCGTTCAAATTGGTTGCTTTTTGACTTCTACAAGTTTTGAAAGCAGTAATTACTCATTTAATAACATATTGATTTTGCAGAGTCGCCACGAATGTCTTCTATGCGGGGAAGGAGGAAGACTCCTGTGTTGTGAAAAGTGCCCAGGAACGTATCGGGTATGCTTACTAAAAATATATAACTAAACTGAAGTTCATAAAGATATTTCTCCTTTGTTGGCAAGAAAATAAAATAAATAAATAAAGATGTCTACTTGTCCAGAATTAGTCCGGCAGAAATCTGTAACTATAAACTCAAAAGTTTATAAAGATGTCTACTCGTCCAGCATTGTTCGGCTTGTAGAAATCTATAACTAAGATTCATGCATGCTTTATTCTGCAAAAATTGTTTCTCCCTGCCCATTATTTTCATTCACACATTGACATTACATTTTGAGACTGATGTGACTGAAACAAAGTCGAGTTATTTAATTGAAATAATAAACTAGTTGTAAAGAATAAACATATAGGTACTGATGACACTAGAAATGATATATGATATGTTTGAAAGTTGAGTTCCATTCACGTGTAACATTTCTCGAAACAATTTTATTTTATATTAGATTTTTTTTTTCCTTTTCAATTTTTTCGTTGAAAAAGAGGGTCAGGCCCGAATTCATTCATAAGTGTTTATTGTATTTGGAGGAACTAAAGTCTAAGATCATTTATTTAATGATAATATATAGAATAATCTTTGCATATATATATATATATATATATATATATATATAGGCAAACAACTTGATGGGAAGCATTCGTGTGGGACAACATTAGTAAACCAGGAAAGAATGGAAAACTGGAAGAGGTATGAATATACTATTTGTAGAGTGTAATTAGTTAAGCTCTTCAAACCTACATTTCTAAGCACTTTATTTACTTATTTTACATATTTCAGAACAAGAAATGAAAAGACAACGTGATATTTAGATTCATCACCTAGCTTAATTCGACAATAGAAAAAGATGAATGTCTTGGTGAGGATGCAGGGGAGCTTTTCTATGTTGCTTTTAAGGTAAAAGCTTGGTTTTGCAGGTGTTTTTAAAGATTCTACAGCATTCTTATGATAATTTGTTTTACTATTTTTGAGTTGTAAAAGTATAGGTTTTTTATTAAAAAAAAAAAACTAGACGGATTATTGGTAGGCTTGGGTTGACTAAATGCTAACCCGCATAGGTGACCGGCCATATTCAATGCTAACCCACGGGTTCATGCTGCATTGTATAAAAATTGTTCTTTTCCAGTCATAATTTGTCATATTTCTTTTTCTTTTAGACATTAACAATTTGATATAAACTCTTGGGACTGACCTAGCTGAAGCGAAGCAAAGTTATTTAATTGAAATAAGAAGCTGGCCACTTAAAAAGAAAAAGTATATGGATGCAGAATTTAGATTATGACCAAAACTTCACCTGGTGGTCCACTAGACATGATCTATTAGATATGTCCTTGAATTAAATTTAGGTGTAATATTTTATTTAGTTTAGATAGAGGAAAAACGATATCTTTTTATGATCAATAAATTTTTTGACTCATAATTTAATAGGTACAAGTCTATATTCAATATTTATCCTTAGTAAATAAATATTATGAAAGTCCTAATGCTCCAACATACTCTCTTTTTGTTGTAGGAGTCATAATCTGAAACGAATTGTCCTCTTAAGACTCCACCTACAACTTAGAAAAATAGGAATCGATCAAGCAATGCAAATGTGGGAATGGTTATTTACAAGATGTGTGGAGGTTCTCAATGTGTCTCATAGCTTCATTTTTCAGGGGAATCATACCAGAAAATCAGAATATGCCACAACAAGAAATGCCAAGAAGCCCAATGAGATTCCTTGACACTGACAATGAAATAGATTGTAGCATTATGACAGCCAAAGGAAAATATTACAGCAACTTCTCTGAACTGAAGATAACTTGCTATTTCAATTTGGAGATTGCTAAAGCACTGATGGATTTTGTGCCCAAGCTTATGATACTGAGTCCTCAGTCTATAAGGGCGAATAAAGATGCTATGGATTATGTGGCGAATTATTTACAAGAGTTGGAGGTTCTTAATAATGTGTCTCACAACTTCATTGTTCAGGGGAATCGTCTAGAAAACGTCAGAGCCACAACAAGAAATACTAAGAAGCACAAGGTTGATAAGATGTGAAAGCTTCTGCGTGATGTGTGAGGGAGTGGTGTTCTAGATTATGGGCAGTGAAATGTGGAATTCCTATTGACCAATTTGTGAATTAGCAGGTTAGTTATAAAATATGTGCATCGTTTTGATCATATAATGTATCATTAATTGAATGGCGAGATAGATATAAAATAATCTTGGCATATCTATATATGGGCAACCAACTACCAAACAATTTCATATATATTGGATTTATTTAGCACAAAGTTTAGTAGATGTGTGGAAAATCAATGACAAATTCAAAAACATATTTCTAATTTGTAGGTTGAAAGTGTGTCATCTGAGTCATCTTCTAAAAAGTTGACCTTAGCGCCAACCTTGAGGCCATTTCAGAAGAAGTTGTGGATACCATCAATCATGCGAAAAGTGTAATCAATTCAAATTCTGCTGAAAATGTTATGGATTCCTATCTAGAGAAGTTTTATTGTGATTTACAAGTGCAAATATATAAGGAGCTGAACTCACTTCAATTTGAACCTTGCGATGATGACCCTACTATTTTTAAATTTCTTGTGCATATCAGAAAGAGATTGGAAAAAGGTAAATATGAATTCAAAGTTTTACCACCTTAAATATTGATGTTCTTTATATTAATATGACTTGGAGGCTCTCAATGTGTTTCATTGCTTTACTGTTCAGGGGAATAATCCAGAGAACATTTAGAGTATACCCACAACAAAAAATGTCAAGAAGACCAAGACTAATAAGATGTGATGAAGGCCAGAGTCCTAGAGATACAGTAACAATGAAATAGGTAGTAGCATTGTACGTGAAAGCGTTAGGAAAATTTTACGGCAACTTCTCTGAGCTGAATATGACTTGTTATTTTATCTTGGAGATTGTTAAAGCACTGATGAATTATGTGCTGCACAAGCTTAAGCCATTGAGTCTTCAATCCATAAGGGTGAACAAACATGCTATGGTTTCATTGTCCTGGGGAATAATAATCTACATAATGTTAGAGTCACAACAAGAAAGGCCAAGAAAGCAAGCTAGTTACAAAATATGTCCACAGTTTTGATTGTATAATTTATCATTAGTTTCGTGGCAAGAAAGACATAAAATAATCTTGGCATATATATAGGGAACCAACTCATTAGAGCCTTTATGTGGGACAACAATATTGATAAACCAAGAAAGAAAGAAAAGGCTACTGATATTAACTGTAGAGTATAATTGTTTCAATCAATTGTTCTTGAGTTGATATTTACGTTTCAACATTGGAACACTCATAAGAAATAGACATTAAAACTGCATAGATTTCGGCAAGTAGTTTTAAGTACTGAATTGTAGTGTACAGAACTACAGGTTTAGAGTAGACAACTGATCTGTACAATAAAAATGTGCTCCATTTTGATGAATGATGACATTCGATCCACCCCATGTGTCACACTTCCTTAGATCAGCAACTGTATGAAACATGCATTACAAGAAACTCATAAAATTTCCCGATTTTTTTTTTAATTTTTGGCATTGGTTTTGTTAATAGCAGTTCTAAACCCTTAGACCTTGAACTAATTAGTGCTGCTTACTGAATGAAATGTGTGGTCATTTACTCTTCACTGAGTGCAGTGATTATTCCTATTATATATGGTTATGGAGATGGACTAGGTTAACAAAGTGAGATAATATGCACCTAGGGGTTTTTATCCAATAATCCAAAAGTGTTAATTCCATATGTGTATTAAATTTTTATAATTCAATAATCTTGACCCTAAATTACACTTATTCAAGACAAAACTAACGGTGAACTTGATTTATCCTTGGATTTAACTCATATTTCAACACAACTTTTTTCACAAATTTTATATTTTGTATTAGTATCTCTAAATAAAACATAAATTTTTGTATAAAATTTGATACAACCAGCTATAAATACTTAAGATCATTAGAAATTTTTTTAAATTACACTAGACTTAAGAACACTCTCAATTATATTAAATTTTTTTTAATACAAAAATTTTTTAAAAAAAGTTGGGCTCAGTCACTCAATTATATTAAATCTAAATCTATATGTCCTAAATACGGACACCCGCACATATAATAAACCATAGTTTTCAAACCCTAGGTGACCTCCTTATGGGCCGAATGAAAACCCTTGGGCTTTTGATTATATATATACCACTTTAGCTAGAGAAGCCGAAAAGGCAGCCGTCAAACTCTATTCAAAATATAGGTTTTTCTCTGGTTGCTTACAATGATTTAGACATATTGGCCATAGAAGTTTTAGATCAAGAAGATGATGGAGAAGCTTTCAAAAAAGGATCGTTGTATGCCCTTTGTAAATCAGATTGATGGAATACTAAATTAAGGTATGTATAGCATTTATCGTGACTGCTAACCTTTTAGATCTTGCATGTATAATATCAATACTATTGTTATATATTAAGAAATTATATTGTGAATTAATGAGTGATTATGTCAATGAACAAAATAAACAATTGTTGAGTTTCAGTGCCTAAGATATTAGGGTTTTATGTTCAAGAGTATAAGGGATTGATGTTGACAGATTAATTTTTTTACCATTCGTGAGCGCGTGCATTGGCAAATCTAAAGATGAATAATTGGAGAGTTCAAACTTCGAATAAATAAAATTTGTGACCATAATTATTTTCAACATTAATTACAAAGAAAATCAAATATTTTTACACAGAAATGTGAGATGAGAGGCAAAGAAACCCCAGTCCCTTTGCCCCTCTTAGATCTATAAGTGCGTGAGTGGAGAATATAAACTTTCTTTTTTATTTTTAAAGATATTTAGCAAAGAATATTTAAGGGATAAGTATTGTCTAACTCTCACTACATATGCTAGACTCTATATATGGCTAGATTTCTAAGAAAACAATTTACTCACCGGTAATTACAATTATAGTTATCAGGCATTCCTTATTTATATTTGGATCTGCTCGCTATTACTATTTCACATCCCTTATCATTTTCCCTTTTTCAGTGTTTTGTTTCAAAATTGTAGGTTGAGACAGAAGTGGACACGTTTAGCATGGAGAAGTTCACAGGCATTGTACTGGTACCAGTGGCAGCCATGATTGCCGGCTCTGCCTGCTACAGAAGCTTCTCGATCGTCTCTCCGTCGGACTTCATACCCAGCTCTATGGTTGATTCCCTAGCAACACAACCTTCTGGTATTCGAATTCTCCATCCATGACCATCCATCTTGATGGTTCTGTCCTTGGTTTTTGGCTCACAGCTACATCCCTAGCTGCAGTCATTGTAGAAATTGTGCATAATAATAGGTGATAATATGGAATATGCATAAGATGTGATTCGAGGAAATGTAGAGTTTGGTAATTTAATCTGGTTTTGTACACTGGCATTTTGCATTTGACAGAAACTCTCTTTCACTACCTTAAGCCACTGAATTAGGAGCAACGTGGAGCTGTTACTTGCTAAAGAACTTTATCAAAATGAAGTCATTCACTAGGAATCGAAGGAGTTGTTAATTCAAAATTGAAGTGAAGAACAACAAGAAGGACTTGTCATATGTATGACTTGCACGATGAATATGTTTTATTGGAGGAAGTAAAGTCTAAAATTATTAGTTCAATGACAATATATATATAATCTTGGCATATATGTAGGCAAGCACCACCTATGGTCACACTCACCACTAACTTGACAAAAATATGTTTATCAAATGTTCTATTATTTTTTCTTTCTCAAAACAGTTTGAATTAAAGTTTTAGTCGCAAATATATGTTAAATTTTTATTATAGAATAACCTTCTCCTCAAATAACACATATCCAACACGAAATTTGAGAGTAATTTCATTCATATATTTCAACAACTTCCTATTCTTTCTTAAAGTTGTTTGTCATTTTGAATTTTAACAAAAAAAAAATTTCTCTCTTCAGCCCTTAATATAAGAGATAAAATATTTACTTTAATCCTAAATATAATATATCAATCCACTTTGCTCCTAAATTTATATTTTTTTCCTAAAGTATCCTTATTTATTACGTAAAATAAGAATTTTTTTACAATAGATAGTTACAATGTACATGATTAAAAATAATATTTTTGAAAAACTAACGTATATTTATTACGAATAATTAATTTAACAAATTTTCTTGATATCCGTAAATTATTTATTTAACTCTCATATTAATTAAGGACCATAGCATGAAACTTCAAATAATTTTGGTCAAATATTTTTTTTTTTACATTTTTGGAGTCTTATACTTTACGTGGTCCAATTGGTGAAAAATATTCCATAAAAATTTCAATAGAATATTTAATTTGTACTTAAAAGTGGTTATATGGTTATGGGTTAATTAGATGCATTTTTAGTTAACTTAGCCAGCTTGGCTATCTTGCATTACCATAGAAATTAAGAAAATTTATTGTGAAATAATTTTTTAATGGATTAAAAAAATTTCTATCTCACACAAAAAAATAATTGTACATTTTATGATAAAAAATATTCTTCACAAATTCGGTCTCAATTTTATATTTGTTTAGTATGTGTATAACACACATTTTTGGTATAGAATTTGATATAGCTAGCTATAAATATGGAACATCAAATATATGTCAGAAAATTTTTAAATTATATTAGACTTGAAAACTTTTTTGACTGCATTAAGTCTACATATCCTCAATCAATCATACGCATCACAAACCATAGCTTTTAAACCGTAGGTTACCTCTTTATGGGCCGAAAGAAAACCCTTCTGACACAGTTTTCAAACCTTAGGTTTACCTCTATGGGCCGAAAGAAAACCCTTCTAACACTAGATAGATATATATATATATACCACTTTAGCTTCATAAGCCAAAAGTGGCCTACCATCATCTGTGAATTAAGTTGGTGAAAGAGTGAGACATATAACTATTTAGAGCATATTCGATTCCTAGAGAGTATCACTTTATTGTGATTCTAGTTACGGCGCTTGGAGAGGCATCCTAACTCTTGGGTGTCTAAATTTACGCTTGAATATAATTGACAGCTCACCCTGCCTAACATTAGTATAGCCTAAGAGGAAAGGAGATTTCGTCATGCCCTTGAATCGTGGGTAAATCCAACCCCTTTCTAAAAATTTTTGTACAAAAAAAAAAAAAGCTAAAAAAATGGCCGTCAAACTCAATTCAAGACATAAAGGTTTTTCTTTAGTTTCTTCCAATGATTTATTCATGTCAGCCATATAGTTTCATATCAGGAAGATGATGACAAAGCTTTGAAGAAAGGATTTATGCCGTTTATAAATCAGAATGATAGAATACCAAATTAAGGTATTTATAAATTTATTGTAACTCATAGTATTCTAGATCTTACATATATAATATCAATACTACTATCATATGCTAAGAAATTGTATCGAGAATTAATGAATGATTTTGGAAAAGAACAAAAACAAACCATTATTGAGTTTCAGTGAGATTAATTAAGTATTTTATATATGGACAAGATATTAGGGTTTTATGTTTAAGATTTGGATTAGAGTTTGAAGTAATAAAATTTTTCCAACTTTCTTTGACAAATCTTCTCTTAGCTTGCACATTCCACTCTATATATAGAAGTTCTCTCTTTCTCTCTTTTCCCACCTATATAGCAAAAGAAATATGAGGCAGACTAATTTTCTTCCCATTCGTGAGCGGATGCATTGGCAGATCCAAAGATAACAAAATTAGAGGGTTGAAACTTCAAATAAATAAAACTTGGGTCTATAATTTATTTTTAACACTACTTACAAAGAAAATCAAATGTGAAATTAGGGGAAAACAAACTCTAATTAACCCTTTGCCACTATTGGATCTACCATGCATCAGCAGTAAATATACTTTTTTTTTTATATTTATCATAGAATATTTGGGGAATAAGTACTGTCTAATTCTCATGATCCTAATTTATATGGCTAGGTTTCTTAAGAAAACAATTTACTTACCAATAATTATAGTTATGAGGTGTTCCTTTGCTAACTACATACTACTATCTTCTCTCATGCCATATCATTTTCTCTTTTTCAGGGTTCTGCTTCAAAGTTGTAGGTTGAGACTACATAAAGTGGACATTGATGACAAATCAATGAAAAATTATAATGTCTCCTATTTTTAATTTTTGTTCTAGTTCTTCCTGATGACCATATTATGACTTTTACCTACAAACTATGTTAAATTCTCCAATGGAAGTATTTTTTTTTCTCTAAATATGATGGCTCTAATAATTCAATGATAAATATAGTTTATATATTTATTGAAAGTATCTTCGTCTACTTTATCCATTCAGTTGAAAATAAAAAACATGAAAAACACTATGAGAACCTTCTTGTAAGTCTAATACAATTGTTCTAGTTTTTTTTTTATTATTAATTGGCGATAAAGTTGGTTACTTTTTACTCTAAAAGTTTTGAAAGAAATATAAGTGATCCTTCCATTCAAAACATACTGATATTGCAGAACTACTCCGAGTATCTCATGTGAGGAAGGAGGGAGGAGACTACTACCTCATACTTAGTGTATGATTTAACTAAGAAGTTAACTTTAGTCCTAAATATAAGATATATTTATTATATTTGTCATTTTTTTCTAAATTACTCTTATTGATACTTCTTAATAATAATCAAATAAGAGAATGAGGGAGGAAATTAAGGAAGATGAGATTATGATATTTTAGAAAAAATTTACTATATTAACTAACTTAATTAACTTCTTTAATCTAATTAAATTAATTAAATATTTCTTATATTAAAACTTAGAGGAGTATTATTTTTTAGCGTACCGCGTGCTAATGATGCTTCAATTTTCATCCTATTGTAAGTTGTTACAATTTTACTTTTAACCATGCAAGCATGATTGTGGAGCATTCAACAGTATCTAAGGTATGAAATCTGTGTCACTTAAGATGCATGTTGGAAGTTGAACCTATGGGAACCTTGAAAGTACTCTTTTGATCATGATACGTACAGAGTTAGATCATCTACTGCTGACGAAACTCACTTTAACCGTCTTTATCATCATTGCCGAGATTAAAATCATTCTCAACAATGCCTTTTGCATGCAGGATCTTTACCGATATCTTGTCGCATGTATGTATCTCTAATGTCCTACTCTTTAACGGTCCTTTCACGCCGAGCAGACCGGAGTGGGATTTGCAAGACGACAAGTTGTGGTATGACCGGTGGTAGAAACAGTTGGAGGAGGCTCTGTACGCCACCATGCTGGTGGATAGCGTAGCGACGGTGTATTGGATTCTAACCAGAAGGAGGATCGCAAAGAACAAGATCAATGGGAAGAATATATGCCACAAGTACGAGCGACAAGGCTAAACGGTCCTCCGTCGACGACTGAAACTGACGCCACCTTCGACAATGGTGGTGCACCTAGAATGTCCTAAAATTAGATAAAACTAAGGTAAAAGTGTGTGTGTGTGTGTGTGTGTGTGTGTATTTGTCCAGCATTGTCAAGCAAAAATATGTAACTATAATTTATTTTGCAAAAAAAAGTTTTGTTATCTTCATTTTTCATTCAGACATTTACATTGCATTTGGGGACAAATATAGATTGTTGAAATAAAGTTAAGTTATTTAATTGAAATGAAAAAACACCTGTAAAGAATAATGATATAGGGGTAGAATTGATATGATATTGGCCCACAAGAAATGATATATGAGATAGGAGAAAGTTGAGTTAAACTTAGGTGTTACAGTTGATTTCATTTCAATTCAGACATATATTCTGGGAACAATTTTGTTTGATTTGAGATATATTTTCTTTCCTTTTTTATTGAAAAATGGGGTTATAGACCAAATACATTAATAAGAGTTTATTGTAATTTTAGGTACTAAAGCCTGAAATCATTAATGCAATGGCAAAATACAACTCCATGGAAGAGCCCAAGCGCAAGCAATCTCACCATGAGTTGCACGATGAATATTTCATTGGAAGAAGTACAGTATGAGATTATTAATTCAATGGCAAGATATAAAAAAATCTTGGCATATCTATAGACAAGCAACTTGATAGGAAGCATTTGTGCGGGATAGCATAGTGTTAGTAAATTAGGAAATAATGTAAAAGTTGTAAGTGCGAATGTTAGCTGCAGAGTATACTTAGGTAGGCTCTTCACGTTCTTCAATTTTAGTTGAGTTGCATTTTAACAGTGACATTTATCAGCACTGAAGTTGATGTAGTTAAAGCTTGTGATTTGTTTGCCATTAAGAACAGGAAATTAAATTCAAATTTGTCCTACTGCTCGCCAGCTTCCAAGCACCTAGACATAGCAACTTGTATGCTTGATTATAGTTTAGCCGCACACCATAATCTTCTCTTGACAATTCTTGATACATTTGTAGGAAAATTTGTGCGAAATATTGGACTTGAATAGTGTTTGTCAAAGGGCCATGGCATTGGAAAAAATGTGTCCTCCAATAACCAAATCCTTCCATCTTGTTGAATTTATTTGAAGTCTTGGCCGGTGTTGGCACCATTTATACAGCACATTCATGTCAATGATGGTGACTCTTCATTAAACAAGGTGGGCGGAGGCATAAGCAATCTATCTGAAACTCCAAACAAGTTATATATCCTTTATGAAATGACAAGTGAGGGTGTTAATAATCACAAGTTGAGAGCAGTTCAATGGCAAGTTACGTGGCAACAAATGACAAATTTATCTCCAGTTGATTGTGTATGGTCATCTCTAATTTTTTTACATGCCCATGATGACCACTTTTATGTTAAATTTAAGGATAAATGTTTAACCAGCACCCCAAATTAATTTTTGAAATACAATTAGAACCCTAAAGTATTTAAGGGTGCAATCAACACCTTAAACTAATTTTGGAGATGCAATTAACATCTTAAAGTATTTAAATTATTACAATTTTGATATTCGCTAACAAAAACATAAACTTTTATTTGATATATTCCTATAATTTTTTTTATTTTGACACATTATTATTTAAAAGGCCACATGTGTAATATTATTTTAATAAATTGAACTAAATAAACTATAAAATTTCTCAATCTTCACATATAAATTCTATACAATGTTAATTTTAGGATTTATTCAGTATTTTTTTTCAAACAAAATGACAAATGTGATATTTTAAATAATAATGTGTTAAAATAAAAAGTTTACATGACATGTATCAGACATAAATTTATGTTTCAGCCAGTGAAAGGGTAGAATTGTACTAATTTAAATATTTTAGGGTGATAGTCATTCCTCCAAAATTAGTTCATGGTGCTAATCGCATCCTTAAATATTTTAGAATACTAATTACTCCTTTAAAATTAATTTAGGGTACTGAATGTATATTTACCCTAAATTTAATTAAATGTTCTACTCATTTATCATCTACAAGATCCACAAGTGTGTTTGTATTAAATCTAACTAAGAATTTCATGAAAATTTCATTCCTTTAATTGCTAATAATTGATGATATCATTGTTGTCAACTCTCCGTACATTGCGCCTTCCTTTATGATTCTTGTTCTTACACTATCTCCAAATCAAATATCACTTTCTCCACCATCTACAAATTGTCCCCTATAGGAAAGAAACATATTAGATGCCTCCCAAACATACTGATCATCTTTAATGTCAATTTGCACTACTCACTTTTAGCTAAATTTACAAAGGTATTAACAACACATTTCGTCATCTCATAATGGAGGTTCTAACCGAAAAACCTTGGCCATATTCATTCATTCTCACTTAACTATGTGGAAAAGAGCAACTCATCCACAATATACTTGAAAACAGAGTAGCAGTTCACTATCCCACTTAAATGATCAAGATGGGACATGTTCGACATAAGCTTTGTATTTACCTGTTTCAGCATAGGTGGTTCACATATAAGCCGAAGCTTCAAGCTCTAGTCAACTCTCGAAGGATATCTTACACACCCACACACCCAAATGTAGCAAATGTTCAGGCCAAGATATAAGCTTTTTCATATTCTAGGTGGGACAGGAGATGAATGCTGAGAACCTCAAAGACTATAGAGACGATAAAGAGAAAATGTGGCTCCATTGGAATAATGGTGATAACGAAGATGATTGCACAAACTCAATACCTTTCTTCCTAAGTTTTTGTTTCTTGTGAATCTGGGCAAGACATGAGCGCACGAACTGGCCTTCTTTCTCCTTCAGTTTTTGTTTTTTAATCAATGGGGGTAACTTGGTAATTGAACACGTAAAATCTCTCACACACTGAGGTCTTTAGGAATTTCACAATCATTTGAAGATTTCATGGGATCTTTTGTGATTGTTTCTCTTGTTTGGGATTTTACAATCATTTCCCCAACATAATTTTATCTTTTGGACTGCAATGTTAGGGGAAATTCTTTTTTTTGGTACAAAACTTTTTAAAAAAGGGTTAAGCTCACCCACAATCTAAGAACATGGCGAAGTTTCTATTTCTCCTAGACGATACCTATATCAGGTAGGCAAACAAATTTGTTGCTGAGGACATGTCCATGGGTCAGAGTCAAATTTGGACTCCTTCAATTGTGCTGAGAGCTCTGCATCCAAATATTATCTTTTAGGGAAAAAGACAATAAAAGCCTATTTCAATTTCATAATGACAATCTGGGCATCTAAATATTTAAAAGGACAGATTGGGTAGGAAGCCCAATCTGTCATTTGTAAATTTGAGTGAAAAGACTAAATGGCCCTTGGAAGCATTTGAAGAAAAAGCTGGAGAATGAAACTCAGAACAGAACGAAGCGGGAGAACAGAACTAAACGGCTTTGTTTCCTTCTCTAGTTCAACACGGTGCTCACTACCCACCGGCTTTTGTTTACTTTATTTTAGGTTGTCACCAAGATAATGACCAGATCTTCAGGTTGTTGCTGGCAGTTTATCATCCAAGGAATCGGTATTTTTTGCATCTAGGGCGGGACGCGAATAAGAAGAAAGGCGCGGGTTAGCTGCGGTAATTAGGTCAGTGCTGCGATTTGTGCTTTTGGGAACATAGATATGGTGGGCAAGGCCGATTGGGTTACCTACTTGGGCTCCACCAATATTGCCATTACACTGCGAGCTGCGGTGGTTATATTGAAATTGGATAGTGGATGGAATTGGTTCATCACTTTGAATGCTCGTGATTATCCCCTCATCACCCAGGATGGTATGCTGATTCGATAATCTATGCTTGTGTTTTTCTTTTATTTTTTTTATTAATTTGTAATGTGTACCTTGTGTTTTATTCTTAGATTCACACACAATTTTGATTTAATTGCACCTGTTTTGGACCTTAGAATATCGTATTAAATGAAAGCTTAGTTTCTCTAGATTGAGCGTTAATGCAGAATAGCTTGGTCACATATGCCTGCGTTTTCATTTGGCTTTTGACTTTTCCTAGTCTCCGGGAAAGTGTTTCGATAACTGCTAAGTCTCTGTTTTTTTTTTATTTTGCTAAGAGAATTGTAACATTCTATTTAAGTAATATTAGTTATCTTAATTTTATATTTTTGAGGGTCCTAATTCTAGTTCCAAGTTGAGATTTTGAGTTTCTCCATTCTGTGCCTTTTTTTTGTTGTGTAGTCTAATGTTATTCTTGTTTTTCTCCACAATTTTCTATCCTATATGCCTAGAATTTTGCAATTTTGATGGTTAGAGAAGCTAATGGGAATAGAAGAGAAAATAAGTGTTGGCCAAAATCTACATACAGGAGCCTTAACTTCATTCTTCATTGATTAAATTATATGTCATACTTTGCTGACTGAAATATACAAAAATCCCAATAGTTGGTTGCGATAACACTCTAACATTTGATTTCCACCATGTGCTGATAGTGTTTCTTCACAAAACCTGAAATTTTAAGTGTTGCTGCTGATTGAAGAATAAAGAAGCCACCTAACTTGTTCAAGTGGCTTGTTCCTTTAGCAAGGTTAATGGGAGATTTTAGGTTTGGTATTAGTGGGTGTGATACCCACAAAATGTATTTTGCTTTGCTTTTCACAAGTTAGAAAGGGTTAGAAAATGCAAAAGACCTTGTACAGATTGAATAAGCCACTTTAGCAAGTGGAAGAGCTCCTCCAAGACTAGATGCATATACCATTAACGGTCATCTATGCCCCATCTACAATTGCTCCACTAATGGTATATGAGATAGCAAACAATACTACAATCTGATTATGATGAAGAATATGATATACTATTATCTAAATTGCTTTAAATTATCTCATAGTGGGTTTTAATAACAATCCCTAGAAAACAAAATGATTCATAACTTTAACCTGTTATAAACATACCTGACTAAAAATGACTGCTCTTCTAATATAATTTATCATAACTTATAACTGCTTGTACTTAAAGTTGCTGTCTCCCCTTTTCCTTTTTTTCTCTCATATGTGTTTTTTTCCCAACATTTCATATGTCCATAAAATTGATGTGATTATTGGGAGGACCTATATGTTAAGAATTATTAATAAAAAATATAAGTTTCAATCAGCCCAAGCTGTCAATTCTAGAAGCTTATTATAGGAAGATAAATGGATCACATACTGAAGATTTTCCTGATGCACCCCCAAAGCTCTATGACTTTGTATATGGGGCACCTAATAAAATTCGTTATGATACACAGTTATTGAATGGGACCAGAACAAAGGTCCTTGAATATGGCAGTAAGGTGCAAATAATTTTGCAGGACACTGGTACAGTAAACACTGAAAATCACCTAATGCATTTTCATGGTCACAGCTTTTATGTCATAAGTTATGGCACAGGGAACTATAACCCACAAACTGCACAATTCAACTTAGTAGATCCCCCTTACATGAGCATAGTCGGAGTTCCAGTGGGTGGATGGCATCAATTCGATTCGTTGCTGATAATCCAAGTATAAAAATGTAAAACAACTGTCTTATTTGTCTTTTTAGATGTTTGGTTTAACGTTTCTGTCATTTTTCTGCAGGGGTATGCTATATGCCCTATCACATTGACATACACCAGTCATGGGGACTAGGAATGATGTTTATTATGAAGAATGGAAAATGAGAGCAAGATTCCTTATTACACTCTCCCACAGACATGCCGCAACCTGATCTGGATGATGTTTAAATTGTTGTAATGTTTAACTTTTGTAATGTTTCAGTTTTGGAAAGTTCATCCATTAACCAATTGATGTTGCAACTCAGGCAATCACATTTCTATGTACGACATTTGTAGTGTTAAACTTTCTAATGATTATGACTAAATTTTGTAATGACTATGTACATATGGTATTTATAAGTTCCACAATAGTATTTGTAACTTGTTCAATGCTGTCCGCAAGTAATGCATTAGGTTTGCAACGCTTATAATGGTATTTGCAACTCCTATAATAGTATTTGCAAGTTTCACAATGGGATTTGTAACTGCTACAATTGGATTTGCAACTCTAAAAATTGGATTTACAACTTCGACAATAGTATTTGCAACTCCCACAATGGTATTTGCAAATTTCACAATAAGATTTGCAACTCCCACAATGGGATTTACAACTTCCACAATAGTATTTGTAACTAATTGCACAATGATATTTGCAAGTCCCACAATTGGATTTGTAACTCTGACAATGGGATTTACAACTTTCACAATGGGATTTGCAACTCTAACAATGTGATTTACAACTCTGACAATAGGATTTACAACTCCGACAATAGTATTTGCAACTCCCACAATGGGATTTACAACTTCTCTAATGGTATTTGCAACGAATTGCACAATGATATTTGTAAGTCCTACAATTGGATTTAGAACTGCCACAATTGGATTTGCAACTCTGACAATGGGATTTATAACTTTCACAATAGTATTTGCAACTCCGATAATGATATTTGCAACTTCCACAATTGGATTTACAACTTTCACAATTGAATTTGCCACTCTGACAATGGGATTTACAACTTCATCAATAGTATTTGCAACTTCCCCAATGGCATTTGCAACTCCGATAATAGGAACTTGCAACTTCCCCAATGGTATTTGCAACTTTCACAATGGGATTTACAACTTCCACAATGGTATTTGCAACTATGACACAATGATATTTGCAAGTCCCACAATTAGATTTGCAAGTCTGATAGTGAGATTTGTAACTCGTTTTATGAGGTCTACAACTAATGCAGTTGGTATGCTACTCTGCTAATGAGGGTTGTAACTCTTGCTATGGTATTTACAACTTTCATAATGGGATTTGCAAGTCTCACAATATGATTTGCAACTTATAGCCATAACGTACTGCACAATTTCATTGATGGCATTGACTACTTAACTTAGGCCACTTACAAAAAATCATCCTACCCATGACAGCAATTACATTACATATGACAGCAATTGCCTAAGTTGCAACATCAGTTGGTCAATGGATGAACTTTCCAAAAATAAAACATTACAAAAGTTAGATATTACAACAATTTAAACATCATCTAGATCAGGTTGTGGTATGTCTATGGGAGGGTGTGATAAGGATTCTTGCTCTCATTTTCCATTCTTCACAATAAACACAATTCCTAGTCTCCATGACTAGTGTATGTCAATGTGACAGGGCATATAGCATACCCCTGCAGAAAAATGACAGAAATGTTAAACCAAACAGTTAAAAAACAAATAAGATAGTTGTTTTACATTTTTATACCTGGATTATCAGAAACGAATCGAATTGATGCCCATTCACCCACTGGAACTCTGACTGTGCTCGTGGGTGGATTGATTTTGAATTTTGATATTTTGCTGTTTAACATGAATGTTAACTGTCACTAACAACTATAAGCTTCTAAGTCAATAATCTTTGACTAAATATTGATATTCAAAATTCCACCTAATAAATATAGATACATGCTAATAAGCAAAATAGTTTAAGATACATAATTGGGCATACTAGAGAACTGGACGATGATAAAATAATTAAAAAACTAAGAAATAAAACTAAGAAAGACACAAAAACAGAAAAGAGAAACCAAACCCAAGGGAAATTTTGTAAGTAAGAGCATATAATAATCAACACAACAGCACCATAAAAGGAAACCTCATGACCCAGGCATTAAACAACATCCCATAGTTCTTGAATCACATAACAATTAATCCCCGACCACAATCAATTTGCTCATTGAGCCATTGGTCAATGGAGTTACTGCACTAGCAAAGCTAATTTGCAATAATGAATACCCTTTTCATTGTTCCACTCCATGAAAGAGTTGGAACAGCATAAAATTTTAAATTCACAGACTAAGCAAAACTAAAAACGAGGATTGTGGAGATTGTGTTTACATTTTATTTTCCAGGTGTAACTGTATGACCACATCGAGGAGAAGGAGCTTGACCTGGAAGCTTTAATTGTGTCCACCCAGGTGCTTCAATCTCTTCCTTCCACAACACATACAAACAATCAGTATGTATTCTAATAGATTAAAATAGCTGCCAGAGCAAAATATTGTGAACAGAATCATAATCATTCTTCATTGGACACGTAGGTATAAAGGCAAAAAAAAAGTCTGTATTTGAGAGGCAACATTATAAAAGACCTTGCTGTTTTCATAATGTAGTCAAATCAAATTTAAGTGGTCAGAATATGGAAGAGTGACCAAAGTATCCACTATCTAATCTACCTCCTCTCCCCTCTCAAAACAAATCCATAGGTTTTGTCCAGTGCACTTGTCTTTGAAGGGAAAAGAAGAAAGCAACTAATATCATGTATTCATGTAGACTCAAAAAACTGAATATGCATATAAAGAAATAGAAGACTGCCACAACAAATGAACAAATTGATAAAAAAAAACACTCTTAAGGTAGAGATTATCACTAATCACAAAGAAGAGGCAAAAGATATCTCATATTGCAACTTGCAACAGTTGCTAAATAAACAGCAGCATGCATAACATGTATACAAAAAAAGTAAAGGTGGGTTTTCAAAAGTGAAATCATATAGATGCAAAAAGCATCTTCACACTACCTTCAATGCCCAGGAATAAGACCGTAAGTTTTCTTCTTGTAGAAGCACACAGCCAAAAAAGCAAGCATTCCATAATTATTCATTCCAACCCATATACCCAATGGCATGTCAAATGCAGTCAGGCGATGTGTTGTATCAAATACTACTGCATCACCAAAGATATCATATGACTGTATTGATGAGGCATATGACCAGGCTATATTCTCCAAACAGCTGTTCGAATCAAGGGTGAACTCAAATTTGAAATTAAGGTATTTCTCCTTAATATTTCTGCATATTCTTAGTAAATCTATGCTTTCCTCTTCTGGTTCTAATTTCCTAAATGATTGAAGTAAATTCCTCACATCCTTTTCAGTAAAAGGAAGATATCCAGGTTCCACACACTTCTCAAGCTCCATAAGCCGCATCATTTGATGGACAGAAATCCCAGTTTTAGCATACATCAGGATTTAGCTTTTGTCTGAATCTGAAATAGTTCTGTATGCAGGAAGAAATCAAACTTGATTTGGTTCTAAAAGTTCGTGATTATGGTGGTTGAAAAGAATTCGTACCTGGGGCTTGTAGCTGAAAAGAATGCTTCTACCAACAGAATAGCCACCTGAAGACTCCAATAGAGGACCCGCAACGTCTTCTAATACACAACCCGAAGCCAAAATCGTATCTGACCCTGCGTGATCGTCAACTTCGATTCTGCAGGAAGAGAAGGCACCTGTGGCGTCGATATGGTCATTTAGTCCAGGGTAATTTGGTATTTTTACCCAAATTTGTAAAAGACAGATTGGGCTTCCTGCCCAATCTGTCCTTTTAAATATTCAGATACCCAAATTGTCATTATGAAATTGAAATGGGTTTTTATTGTCTTTTTCCCTATCTTTTAATGGGCCTAATGAACCTGTGTCTAATATGCTCATAGGGCTTAACTCCGATTATATGAGCTTAAATTTTGATTTTAAAAAACTTGAAATTACTATATTTATATGAAATTCTTGTGCATCTGCTTCTTCTAAAAAAATTCCAAATATAAAAATTAATTAAAAAATTTGAATTGTTCTTAAACATAAGACCTTTAATCTTCTTTATCTCTCATTTATTATTGTTTTTCTAAAACTATCTCTATTAATTATACACATCAATAAAGATAATTTCTAATGTAAATAATTAAAATGAGGGTATTTTAGGAAAATATATGTGCTTTTCACTAATTAACTAATTATTTAATTTAGTTAAATTAATTATCTATTTCATACATTTAAAATTAAAATGAGTATGTATTATGTATGTATGTATTTGATCATAGGGTTAGCGTATTGGTTGTACTATGGTCAAAATTCTTCTAGAAGCTTGCATAAGAAAAGGATACTTTGCAAATTAATGTAGGTATGTAATCAAATATGGGTCTGCCACCACAATAATAACCTAATCTAAAGAAATTAATTAAGCAAATGACATCAAATTTGGACTAATTAACACCAATAAAATATGACCTAACCTAACACCACATGTTCCACGCAACTGCCTCTAACCCAAAAATAATTCACCTAAATCACCTCCTAACTCTATTGATTTAACACAACCCCCACAGGAATTAAAGGAGACAAATTGAAAAGGCAAAATTTTCGACATTAAAATTCACAACTTTAATCAGCCAGCAAAAATTAATATTGAAGTTAGAAAAACTTAAAGATTAAAATTCAAAATTTTTGTTTATGAAAATTTGTTACTCTTGCGATACTAAATGTAGGACCTGGTTATGAGATAAATTTTAATAATAAATATAAGGTATTAATCTACTTCATTTATCGTATTTTTTATTTTTTTTAAACTAATTTACTTAACTTTTAAATTAATATATAATATAATATTGAATAGCTGTATTTTAAGATATGAGATCACATGTTGTAATTAAAGAATTTATTTAGATTCAATAATCTCCTAAAATTAAATTGGATCAATAATACTTAAATTAAATTTAGTATATTGAATTAGAAGATAATTGTATCTAAAAAAATATTTTATAAGCTATCTACCATCACAAGCCACTAATTAACATAAATCTTAGATACAAAAGACACATCTTTTTACCAACAAAAAAAGGAAGGATTACTATAAAGTTTTAAAAAAAATTAATTACCAAACATCCAATAACAATTTAGGAGTATAAATTTTAATGCATAAAATGACACTAAATTTATATTATTTATTAAAAAAAATTGTGATTAAATCTCTTTTTATAACCACATGGTAATTCGCCCAAAAAACAACACCTCTTTGCCATAGAAACATAAAGAGAAATTAAAAAACGAAAAGCACAAAAAAAAAAAGAAAATGAGAACTGAAACAAGTGTTGTAACGAGTTCATAAATTAATGTGTAAAAGCATATATAGCAGTGGAAATATAAGTCAAAAGAGCAGAAGAAACAAGCACGACGAGAGCAATAACGGAATGAATCGCCGATTTACTTCCACAAGACAACAATCCCAATCTGATCTGAATCACATTGATCATAGAAAGCATCAAGAACAAGCATCCCATGACGGATCCCACGGCGGAGGCCAACATTCCGATCCTCAAAACCTTCAAGTTCAGGTGCGACCTGAACGCCTCGTCCACGTCCTTGCTGTTCAGCAAGTTGATCGCCAGCTTCAACCCCTGAGCCACCAACGACGAGAATAAGAAGAAGCTGAACGACACCACCTCAAACACCAGAAGCCTCTTCGCCACATCAGTTCCCGCATCGCATGCCGATCGGTTCTCCAGGCTCCGCTGACCTGAAGAATCATTAAGTTGATGAACGAGAAATTGACAAAGGAATTAATTGAAGCTTTTGGTGTGATCTGAACCTGGAGTGGTGAGAGAGAGGCCGACGAAGACGGCGATGGTGAAGAGGGAGTTAACGTTGACAATGCCGTCGAGAGCCGTGACCTGAATGTTCGCCATAGAAGAAGAAGGAGGGACCCTCCTGGAGTTGTCTTGTTGGTTGTAATCATACTCCTTTGGGTATTGCTCTGTTCTGAGATAACCAAAACACAAAATACCAGAGAAGCAATATTATATGAAGTTGAAGATCACATTAAAAAATGCAGAGTAAACAAGAGAGAGAGAGAGAGTACTCTTCTTCCATGGAGGAATTAATGTGATTCAGAGGATTGAATTGTTGGTTTTAGCTTTGAATTGCTTAGAGTGGGTTTTGCTCTGCTTTCTTGGGAAGGAAGGAGAAGCTTTCGTGAGTATATTGCTTTGCGGACGGTTTTAAAGTATGCATAGTCTGTAAGGAAAGTCAAGGATGAGACTATGGAAAACAGGTGGGCTGTTTAGTATTTTTCTCAGATTGTCGCTTTTTCCCCCCTATTTTTTTATTGATGCCGGAAGTAGACAAGGGTGTAAATTTCATTTTGTTTTACTTTGATAAATCTATAATGATTAAAGAATAGGACCGGATCAAACGGCCCACAATCAACCGGACTTGTTAATGGCTCAGTTTAGATTAAAAAGTTATTTTTATGGTTAAGTTGAATTAGATAGAATTGAGCCACCATTGAACCAGAAACTAAACCTAGACCGGGAATTGGAACGGCTTTTAAAAAATAGGAGCATGAGCTTTGGGGTTGATGGACAAAAAGCTAAAAATATTAAAAAAATATAAAAATATTTTTTTAAAAAAATGACAAATAGTCATATGGTATTATTTCATTGAAAATTTAATATACTGTGATGTTATTAGGCTCACAATTAAATTTATTATGAATTCATTTTTTATATTATTATATATACACATATAATTATTTAAAAAATTTAAAAGAAATACTACTTAAATTTCAAAATTTAAAATTAGAAATTACTATAAAAATATTTTGTTATTTGTTTTATAAGAGTAATCAATAACTTATAAAGTATAATAAATAAATTGATTTAAAATTTTAAAATTGAAGTGATATGTTTTAGAAATTTTCCTAATTATTTTTTATTTAATTATCAAGATAGTTCGATCTAACTGTTTAAACCGTAAAAACCAATATTCACTAGCTTAACGTCGGACTCGGACTTTTGAAACATTGTATGTACCTCAGCGAGACAGGGTCAGAGGATGTAAATTCTCCCTAGTACAAGTTTGAATTCTCTTGCCAGAAAATATATTAAAGTGTTTGTCATTTTTTTTTTAAAACATGTAGCACATAATGAAGCCTGAAAGTCTAAAATTTGAACTAAAATAATGGTTGCGTGTGAAAGAATTGTTTGTTTCTATCTCAAGTTTTTCAGTGAGGGATAAATAAAATCTAAATTAGAGTAAAATAATATGATCACCCTTCAATTTTACTTTTATTATATAGACCTTTCGTCTATTTTAAAAACATACAATTTAATTCATTAAGTTAATACTGTTAAGAATATTTTAAAAAATTTTAAAAACATGATTTTTAAATGAAATTTATATTAAAATAAATTGTATTTACTGTTTTACCCTCTTCTATAATTATTGGATTTAAATTATGCTTTATTGTATTTTTCTTTCTAATCTCAAATTTAAATTTATTGAATCTTATATAGACTATTATTTATTTTGTATTGCACATGTTAGCTGAAATTATTTTAAGAATTTAAGGATTTTCATTTTTAATTTTTATTTCCTTATTTTTTTTGTCAAATAGTTATTTGTTAATGAATTTAGGCTTACGTAATTCAATTAACATTAAAAATTTGACTCAAATTTTTAATTTTTTTCTCTTTTAATAAATATATGATTAACCAAACATATTTATAAATGTTTTAACCATTTAAGAAATTAAAATAAATACATTCCAATATATATGATGAAAAATTAAAATTATAAAATTTCATAATATAATCAAAATTAATAAGTTTTATAACATATTATAAATTTTTAAAATATGAGTATGTATTAAAAGGATTTTTTGGTTGTATAATTTTTTTTGAGCAAATATATATATATATATATATATATGTTTAAATAATGTATTAAAGCAGGTATTACGGTAAAAAAAAAAGTTTAAAAGTCAAACTAAATGATAAATTAACAGTTTAGGTGGATGGAAATATAATTTTTTTTTATACAAAAATTTTTAGAAAAAGAGTGGGCTCATTCAAGATCTAAGGGTAGGTGAAGTCTCTCTTCCTCCTAGGTGATACCAATGTCGGGCAGGACGAGCTATCTATTACCCTCAAGCGTAAACTTAGGCACCTAAGAGTTAGGCTGTCTCTCCAAGTGTCGCGACTAAAACTATAATAAAATGGTACTCCTTAGGAATCAAACAAACTCCAAATGGTAACATGTTTCACCCTTTCATCAGTTGAGCCCATAGACAATAGGTAATATAATATTAAATATACAAAAGAGATTTGTGTAACATATATTTTAATTGTGACGAAGGCCTATTGGATTCTCAAAATAGATAGGATAACTATGTAATTAAAGTAAAATTGACGGGTAGTTAGAGTGTTTTACTCTTTAAATTATGTATATTTTGCTTGAACATTCTAGATTTAAACTTGCATAAGCCACAAAATCAACATTCTACATCTCTAATTTTTTATCCTAATAGTTCATGTTACAAGTTTGGACAAAAGTTATATGCTTGATATTATATACTGTTTACAATTTATCAAATTGTGAAGATTATATAGTACCTAATATCTTAATCTTATTTTTTATATGTATCTAGTATCCTAATCTTCTTTATGGTATAATTTTACCTATAATATTTTTAATTTAGTGTAATTTTACCTATAATCTTTTTAATTTGGTACAATTTTATATATAATCTTATTTCTTAAGTACTAAGAATTATACTAAATTAAAAATATTATGGATAAAATTGTATCAAATTAAAAAGACTACGGGTAAAATTGTATCACAAATAAGATTAGAATACTATATGTATATAAGAAATATGATCAGGATATTTAGTATTATATAACATAATCTATTAATTAACTATTTTTTCCACCATGCATAGAGCGAGAACTTCAACTTTTTCACTACCCCTCTCTCATATTAAAACAATAACATTTGGCCTAAAATGTAATGTATTTTGTTCTATGGGTAAAATTATGCCGAGTAAATTGATATGATTTTTTTTTTTTGTAAATATAGTCTTCATATCTCATCATCTTGATCACTAAGGTCATATAAATCCTCTAAATTAATTTTAATTTGTTATTGTTACTAAATTGATTCACAAGATTTTGATGAAAATTGTGGTCTATTGATGACAATTTCCCCTTGAAAAAATCCTTTAAATAATTACATTTGTCAGCAAAGATGTGACAAAAGTATTAGAAGGAGAGACTAAACGGAATGGATTAAAACAAGTGTCAGTGTTAGCATGTAACGTATATTACTGAAGCAGTTAACATGAGAAAAATCTATTTAAGCATCCGGTATGGAAGGAACATTGATTGAAAAATATTATTTGAAAATATATCTTGGTATCAAGTTAATCAATTTTTGTTTTATAAAATATTCTATAAAATTTCAATTTATTTTCATCAACATATTTTTTAATAAAACAATAAAAATTATATATTCACCAAATCTATGTATATTAGTGATTGAACATAACATCAAAAGGAATAATTGAAAATTTTGTCATTTATTTTTTAGTATAATAAAAATATTTACAAGAATGACGTGAATGGGAACACAACAGCCTATGGCTCGTAACCTCTTCACAGCTTCAATATTCGCAAGAAAAATTTGATGGAACAAAAAGCCTACCCTTCACCCCATCAGCTTTTTATTGGGTTTGAGTTTTCAGATCCAACATTTTAGATCTTTCCACAATTCTCAACAATTCATTTTAAAGATGAGCATAAGTTGCTCATAGATGCTATGAGTACCGCATGTAAACTCAGTGACCTTCTACAGCACTCAAGGAATAGTACTACTCTAAAATCTTAACTTCTGCAAAATAAAAAAGAGTGCAAAAATGTGTTTGAGAAATGAAAGACAAATACGTAGTTTTATTGCAGCTTTTTTTTCATAGAAGAGAGAAATAGAAAGATAAAGAGAACTTTATGTTTTTAGTTCGTGATTTTAGATTATGCCCTTTTTTATTTTGCTCATCAAGTTGCATTTTGAGTCAATTCCATTATTGTATAACAACCCATGTTACCCTAGAAAGTTAAATATATATATATATGTGAGATTACTTTGCTATTTTCCAAAAATATTCATTTAAAATGCCTATTTAATTTTTCTTCTCTCATCTCTTTGTCAATAAGACATACCTTCCTTTCAAGTCTATATGTGAGGTAATGCATGTGAGAGGGAAATGTCACTTTAAATTGAAATTTGACATACACAAGTAGCGATAAAATCAAGTTAATTAATAAAAGAAAATACAAGGTGAAAAGTTACTATTATAATCATATAATTAAATAATTATGAGTAGATTATGTTAGGAAGTAATTTCCCAATAATGTAAGAGAATAAAGAAGCATAAGCCAAAGCGAAAATAAAAAATCTAACAACAAGACGTATGAAAATTAATGTAAGCAATGAATCAACACTATAAAACATATAAGGGCTGTTTGATTTAAGTAGAGATCTCTCTTAAATGAAATATAATGTAGTATAATATAATATAAAGGATATTAATAAATATTATATCTTAAATACACAAAAGTAAAACGATAAAAACATCCTTGACAATTGAAAAAATCCCTCCTTCCTTCATTGTCTCTTTTATCATCTCCTCCCATGTTCATTGTATCAATACAGAAAATATTAGGAAAGTCATGATTCGAAAAACAAAATTTGAATATTTTTTATATAAAGACTTGTATATCAGAATAAAAATCTAGACATGGAGTATTGGTGAGATTTGGAAATCAAACAGAAGATGAGAAGAAAAATAAATTAGGATAATCTCTTCGATCACAAAGAGCTTAGAAGAAACTTATCCCTATCCTAAAATAGAGATCAGGATTATCTCATTACATACAGAGAGCTTCAATGGCGTCAAAGAAGAAGACTCTTCAATGTTGGAGAAGAAAATGGAGAGGAAGGAAAGGGGGGGGGGGGGTTGTACAGTCTAGGGTCAATGTGAGAATTGAGGAAGGAGGAAGTAGGGGACTCAACTGGAAGCACAAAATAACGATATTTTTCGAATATAGAATGTTAATAAAGATTCATATAGGACTTATGAATCTGAATTACGATTCTTTTGGTAATGATGATTATTAGCATAGGCCCCCTTCAAAAGCTAAGTACCTAACCAAATAGCTCTTCAATGGATTACCATTACTATGCTATTATCATGTTTTTTGTCTTATAAAAAGAAAACTTCATGCTACTATTAATAAGGTTTGAAAATTGTGATTCTTTACGGATGAGTTCCATGTAATATTGAGAAACTTCTCATAAATTGTCACTCGAAATTAGGTGAGGTAAATAAAGATGGGTGAGACACAGGTAAATATTTGTGTTCAAATTCTTTCAATGTATTAAAATAAAGATAATCATTATGTCAAATTATACTGTCACGTGTCTTTTTTTCCTAATTATCATTTAACTATAGACTCACATAAAAAAATAGGATATATAATCATGTGTGATTGAAAAACTTGATCTAATGATTATAAGAAACTTATCAGGCAATCCAAGTTCGGATTTAAAACTCCTTCTAATCTAAGTTTGTCCTAAAAAATATTCAATAGATTAATATTACAATGTATTGAATAATAATGAAAATATTTGGCAAAAAAAACAAGGATTCACAAATATTTAAAATTATCCATCCGTAATTACGTACATAGAAGCCACGTTTTGTGCCTGATTATATTGATAGGTAATTTTTTAATAGAAGTCGTTTTTTTTTTTTAATCTTTTTGTCCCGTTATTAAACGTTTCTAGAGAGATATTTTCTACTCGTATTACACAAAACCAGGGTATATATTGAATAAATTAGTATCATAACATAAACAAATATTAGTAAATGAAAAACATGTTTTGTACTTCTATAAGAAAACATAATAAAAAGCCTTTATTGTTAATTAATGGCGAATAAAATACTATAAGCAGCAAAAAAGGTGAAATGAGCATCTTTTTTAAACATAGGTGAAATGAACACTCTACGTTTCTAGTTTATTTGTTCTAAGTAGAGATTTATCGGTTGCGTTGTATAAGAAGTGGGTTAAAATATATTATAATTGATTAATTATTTATGATTATTATAATTTTTTATTATAATTAAAAATTTAAAATATCATAAAAATATAAAATTTAAGATTTGATAATAATTAATCAGTAATATCATTAAAGTGGGGCTCACGATCTTTAGAAGATCAAAGTAAGATTACTAATTAAGATTATTAATTACAGTTTACAAATAAATGAATTGAAACTATTAAGTCAGGTTGACCCAAATTTATTTTTAATTAAACTGGGTATTATAAAATTTTAATAGTATAGTTAATTAATTGGTGGTGATAGTTCATGTTATACAAGTTTAATTTGGGCAAAAGTTACATGCTTTCTATTATAATCACCTGTGTTTTTTATGTTTACAATTTATAAAATCCGTTAGTTAACTTTTATTTTTTTCCACCATGCATAGCATGTGAGAACTTCAACTTTTTCACCTCTCCTCTCTTACTTTAAAATAATAACAAAATTAGTCCTAAAATGTAATAACACAATACAAATCAATGCATTTTGTTTTATGGATAAAATTATGCTGAGTAAATTGAATTAATTTTTCTATAAATATATTCTTCATATTTCATCTCAATCATTAAGCTCATATAAACCCTCTTTAAATTAATTTCAATTTGTTATTGTTGCTACATTAATTCATAAGATTTTGATGAAAATTGTTGTCTGTTGACGGCAATTTCCTCTTAAAAAATCTTTCTATTTTCTATTTCCATAATAATTACATTTGTCAGTAAGAATGTGACACAAGTGTTAGCGGGAGAGACATATGAAATGGATTAAAGTAAGTGTCAGTGTTAGCGAGTAACATATTTTATTAAAGCATGTTTTAAAGGATACCAACCCAGTTAGAGACTAAGCCTTTAGAAAGTAAACTTCTTTTAGAAATATAATGGAAATTTATTTAAGCATTCCGGATGAAAGAAATATCTGTTGAAAAATATATTTTTAAAAAAGTTTTGGTATCAAGTTAATCAGTTTTATACTCTGTAAGTATATATTCTATAAAATTTCAATTTGGTTTAATTAATATATTCCTTAATAAAATAATAAAATATATATGCAACAAATATATATTAATTAAATATTATAAACATATTTTACAACTATAGAAATGTACACATGTATTGATAATTGAATATAAGGTGAAAAGGAATAATATAATACTTTCTCATTTACTTATTTGATATGATAAAAATATTTATATATACGGAGTTCATGAGAATCAAGAAGGCCCATGGTCTATAGTAGTGACCTCCATTGCGCTTGAGAAGAGTGCTACCCTAATTTCCAAAAGGATAGGAGGTGTCAAATAAAAGGACAACGAGCTTTGTAGCAAACAGGGGAAGAAAAAAAGGATGAGATGATGATTTCCTTCCTAGAAAAGAAAGGAAAGATAAAAAAGAAATTGAGAACATGCACAATCAAAATGTAGTTCAAGAAGAAGAAAAATGAAAGATGAAAACAGTGTTTTATCATAGAAGAAATAAAATGAAAAGATAAGAGAACTTGACATCTTTAGTTTATGATTTCATAAGATGACCTTCTGCTTCTGCTTCTGCTTCTGCTTTTGCTCCTCAAGTGGCATTTTGAGTCAATTCCATTGTAAAATAGCTTCTGTTACTCCTCAGAGTTAAATAGATGTGAGATTACTTTGCTACTTTCTAAAAATATTCATTTAAAAAGCAAATTTAATCCCCCCCCCTTATTTCTTTCTCAATCCAACTTGCATTCCTTTCAAGTTCTAACACTTAAATCTAATACATGAGGGGGAAATGGCATTTTAAATTTGAATTTGACCTATACAAGCAACAATAAAATTATGTTAACGAAGAAAATACAAAGTGAAAAGTAATTATTATAATGGCATAATAAATAATCATAAGTAGGTTATACTAGAAAATGATTTTTCAATAATGTAAGAGAATAAAGAAGCATAAGGATAAGCTAAATAGGGTTTACTCTATTCTTTTAATAATATTTCATTGTACGTATCAATCAAATACTAGAATATAAATATTTATTGAATGAGTCTCAAATTGTTCATTTTGGGGGGGGAAATATCACTAACGAGTAACGACCATTACTTGTTGATTAATTACTGAATCTGTCGTACAGAAAATATCAATAATTGCTAAATTACTCTTAAATAGACACGTTTTTTTATACAAAATAGACACGTTTTTATATCCCTTGCATGAAACATAAGACAAACTATATTATATATCTTCTCAATACAATTTGTTAGTCCATCAAATTTATCTTCATTTTAATTTTAGTCCTTTAAATTTTAAATCATAGGTTTTAGTCTCTCAATTTTTTTTCCTTCCAAAACACCGATCCCTATAATTTACTAAAAATATACAACATTTTACTCCTTGAAGATCCAAAACTTATAGTTTCAAATTTAAGAATCTAAAACTAAATTTGTGTAAATTTAAAAAACAAAAAATTATATTAAGCCTTTATATATAACATATAGGATGACTTTCTTTAGATTTTATATTAAATTAAATAAATATATGTGCGTATTATACATTGGATAGTCTTAAGAAATAGTAAGTAGTATCATTTACAACTTATTTACTGTCAATTTTTTTATACTATATTATATATATTGACGTATTGGTGTGACTCATTAAATTAAATCTTAAAAAAGTAGTATAGATGTATATGATTTCTAGCCACAAAATAGTTGATAGCCAGCAATTTCATTTGAATACAAGGGTCGAAAAGGAAGTGAGTCTGAGGAGGTAGGTCCTTTGGGAGCTAAAACGGATTTGCTTCGAATTCCTGAAACTCATTGAAAAAGCTGAGAAAGGAACGTATCAGAATTAGAATCCAAAATCTTTGGTAGAAACTACAGGAGTTAGAAAAGACTTCTCAAAGTAGGGTTGGGAGATGAATCAATTAACTTCACCAGGTTTGGCCAACTCCACAGAAGTAATTTCTATTGATAGCTCTGAAGCTTTGCACTTGAAAAATATAAGCAAAGGATGATACTCATCATCATTCAATACACTAATTGACCTGAAGTCAGCTTCATGGAAAGGTCCTTCCTTGATATTTCCATAGACAGGTGTGATAAGTTCCACCTTCTTAGCATAATTCTGCAATCACATCTTGGAACTCAACTCAAAACACCTTGGCAATCATGGATAGCGGCTATAGACCTGATAGCTACAGAAGGATCCATTGGTGATGGTTTGGTCTCTTTGCAATGGAGGTACAAACAAAGGATCAAGATGGAAAATGCAGATCTAGGAGATTGATGTTCTAATTCAGAAGAATAGAGAGGAACTCAGAAGAATAATTGGCAACTAAGAAGCTACGTGGAAGCTAAAACAAATCACAGAGCAATTATGTAGTCACGGTGAAATGAAACACATTCCTGCTCTAATTCGAAGTAGGTTGCTATTTTTCTAGGTTAAGGATACCTCTAATGATGGGGTGAGGATGAAGTGAGCCTTCCCAACAGCTAGACCAACATTGTAAATAGTATGAAAGCAGGGGTGGTAGTGAGGAATCACCGTAGTTGTGAGCTGATTTCATATGGAAGAAATCTAGTCCTATCAACCTGGGAATTCGGTCAATCCTGTTCAGCAAACCTCAGTCATTGCCTTGATTTCACAGTTGCAGGCATCAATGAAGTTACGGGCTGATTTTAGGTTCTCCAAAACATTGTTAAGAAGACCCTGCTTTCTGGCCCTAACAATATTTTTAAGATTCTCACATATTGTAAGCCATTAATTAGTTGTGGATTGAGTTTTGTGCTTGTGACTGGAAAAAATGAAGATTGAGGCTGGGTTGTCAAGAATGTCAAGGGTGAATTCCAAGAAATCCAGAGAAATTCCCACCACCAAAATTGAGAAAACACCCAAGGTTGCATCTGACTCGAGTAGACAGTGTAGGCAATCAATGTAAGTGCGGAGAAATAGGTAGGTTCCCCAGGGCGATGTAATGAGGGAAAGGAAACACCAATTGGTCTAAACTTCTTATAACTTGTAAGTGGTTCAGTTGGGAGACAATCCTCTAGCTTCTTTAGCTGCTAATTTTGTTGTTTATCAGACACTGTCCATTGGGCCAGATATTGTAAAAGGTCCTGGAAACTCTTATAACTCTTAAACAATGAGGATGAAATCAAATAAGATTCCTTGCACCCACCAATCCAGGTGATTGGGGTAAGTTTTTGGTGCCTAGCAAGCCCATTGTCACTAGGTGTTGATTGGATTTGCATATGCTACCTTCTAGAGATGGATAGAGAAATTAGATCCAATGTTTGCTTGGCAAGGCTATTCTTCTAAAGGTGCCATGCCATCAGGTGATCCAAGGGAGAAACGAATGTGAATTGCCTCTGATATGAGTCTGGGAAAGGAGGCTTTTAAGCCAAACTCTTCTTTCGACACTTCAGATCAAGCTTGTAGCCCGATTGGCAAGGCAAGGTAGGCAAGGTATGATTTTGATTTCCAGCATCTTCTGGAATTTCTGCAACTGAAAGTCTCAAAAGTAGACCAGAGAACTACTCTTCCGGAATAAGTCTGAATTTGATTCCTTTTTGGTTTATTTTGGGTGTGAGTAGTTAGCTAGCTTCTGCCTATTTTGCAGTGCATAGCTCAGATGTTGGTGTTATTGGTAGGAGTACCGACAAAAAGAAGGACTTCCCCACCTATTTATGAAACTATGAAGGAATGACCTTCACATAAACCTTCCTATAGGTCAACCATAATAGTGAATGATATAAGATATGATCCTACACCTAAATCTTTCAACTGCAAAACAATATAGTAGTCCCCCGCAAAAGTAGCTTTATTGGAGCTGACAAAATCTAATGAAATTAACCAATTCATCATTCAACTTGTTTTGTTATACAAGCTTACCACAACTGCCTGAGGAAAAAGAATTATAAACAATTCCCTAATATCATGGCCACTCTACTAATCTGTTAGTTTGTGGCAAATTTTCCCTTAAACCCATATGCCCTCCTACAGTCTAAAGTGTGTCATTCAACATCTTTCTGATTTCTTAACTATCAGTTAAGCATCATGCGATATCTTCCGTCCAAATTTTAGTGAAAATAATAAACGAATGTTTGAATGATGTCGGTTTAATTGCTAAATGTTTGTTTCATTCATAGATTGAATATTTTCACAATGTTGTAAACCTGTTTTGGAATGTTATCTCAATCCCCAATAATAGCCTTAGCAAACTATTACCAGGAAAACGAACTTGTCACATAACTTATGCCAAGAGCTCAAACCAATTCACAAACAATGAAACAATCCCTCCCACAGCGTCAGGTGATTCTGCAAAGTTCTTCGGAGGCTCCCCAGGAAACCAAGGCTAACGACAATGCAATAGTTATTCATATCAGGCCTATTGCTCAATTTGAAGTCCAATATATTAAACACAAATTCCAACATGCCCACACAATAAACTTAAAAGGGACAACATTCCACAAAAACAACCATTAAACTCAAGTTTCTGTCTTTCTAATTTCACCAAATTGGATAGACATTATTGAAACCGAGAAAGAAAACCCCAACAAGCCTAATTTTACAAAAATCTTAGGGAATATCCCAGGGCCTTGGTTCCGGGACAGCAACGACCATACCTTGAAGCTCCGGAGTGAGAACAACCTGGCAACCAAGGCGAGAATGCTTGTTCAAAATCCTAGACCTAGCGTTCCGTTTGAGCACATACTCCTCATCGTAGGATCGGGGAGGGAGCTTCTCCAACCATTCTTGAGCGATGTTGACCTCACACTCAGCAGAACAAGCGTCGATCTCTTCAAGGCGGTGAGACTCGGGATCGATGAGGCCAGTGTTGGTCAAGGCCTTGAGGAGGGTCTGGCCGGAGAGACCGACGACCTCGCGCTTCTTGCCGTAGGGATCGATGGCGAAGAGCTTGACCATGCGGTCGGAGACCTTTTTGGAAGAGGAGGGGGAGGGGGAGGGGGAGGGGGAGGAAGACGAAGCAGAAGATCTGGAAATGACGGATTTGGAGAAGAAAGAGAGGGAAGGAAGACGATGGATATGAGAGGAGAGCCTCTGGAGATTCGATACGGCCATTGTTGCGAAACTGTGGGAGGTGTTGGGGGTTGTGAGGCGAAATTGAAAGTGGCAGCACCAGTGCACCACAATCCTACGCACGTGCAAAGAACCCCTCACACGTACTATTTTTGGTCCAAAATATTAATTAATACTTATCCTAAATATAAAAACTAAATAAAAAATTTATTTTGATCTTAATTATATATAAGATTTTAATTCACTTTATCTCCTAAAATTATATTTTTTCCTAACATGTCTCTATATGATTACACAATAATATTCAAATACATATGATTAAAAAGATATTTTAAAAAAATTAATACAAAAAGATTACTAATCAATTTTCTTAATATACCTAAATTAGTTAAATAAATCTTATATTAAAGACCGGTGGTAGTATTATTCAAGCTCTATTAAAGTGAAGAAATAAAAGGCTAATCAGTAGTTAACAGATCATAAACGACATATGAGCTCATGGAGATTGGTTTAATTAATTAAAAGACAAGAAGTTGACAAAAATATAAGCTTTTTAATTATTTTCTTTCTTAGTTTCACCTTTTGCAAGTAAAATACTCCACTTTGGAATAACTAGAGAAGATCAAAATATCATGGTATTGATTACTAAAGTAAAATTTGCTTTATTCAAATACAGATTCTATAGTTTAGCTTTAAAATTTTTAACCATTAATTTTTAAATTAAAAAAAAAATTACAAAAATGACATTTAATAAATTAACTTTATTTTATATTTTGTAAAATATTTTTAAAAAAAGATAAAAGTAAAAAAAAATCCAATTTGAACCATCCAATCAGATATAGATTGTGCGCAGTAATAGTTAGGTATTGATGCTCAACCCAAAGCCGTTTCCTAATTAACAGATCATATATATATATATATCAACTCATGGAGATTGGTTTAAAAGACAAGAACTAGACAAAAATCCAAACTTTTTCAATTCTTTACTCTCTTAATTGGTGTGTTTCACCTTTTGCAAGTTAATTACTCCACTTTGGAATAACTCAAGGGTATTAAGATCCGTAAGGAAAGCAAGGTATCAGATGCAAAGCAAACCAAACAAGGTAACGAAGTTCTCGATATATAATATAACGGAGAAACACTTGAGCTAGCTAGCATCCATGGCTGAAGGAGAGAGACAAATAATTAGAGAAGGCAAAGATTAAGAAACCCAAATAATAATGACTGAGACTTCTCTTAAAACATCAGTGCGTTTGAAACGCATGATTTCGACTCGTTTGTCTCGAAAACGCAATGAAGCTTCTGCTCCTCAACATCATCAGAAACCAATCATTCTCAAGGGAACGTTCGTAGTGGTTCAGAATGAAGGCCAATCATCAGCAGCACCAGCAGGAAAATCAGCTTCTGTTCAGATTTGTAGTGGCACTGAAATTGATCCTAGTAAGTTCCTTCCTTCTCTGGCGTACGTGATACAGCAGTAGTCTACTTTTCCTCACTATCAATAGGTTAAGTGCTTGGATCGGCTTATTTTAAATGATTTTATGCTTTACAAAATAGACATATAAGAGTAGTTTTATTTCGTAAAACATAAAAATAATTATTTGTAGTGAAAATAAACGAGCGCGAGGACAAGTTCTGTAATATCCATATTTACAAGTGTGCATGTTTTGGTTGGCTAGTTGAAACCCGGATAGGAAACTCCAAACAAAAACAAGTGATTAATTTGATTGTTTTTTCATTTCATTTTCTTGTTCCTTAAGTTATTTGTGATCAAGATCATGTTTATTGAAATTAAATTATAATTAGTTCGTCCATTGAGGGAGATTATATGTGTCTTCTAAAAGATTTCTAAGGTACATACAATTGATTAGGACAACTAGGGTTTATTGAGCTGTTATATTAATTAATGGCTGAATTACACCAATTTTTTGTTTTATGAATTTTAAACCACGTATAAATAACCTCTTTAACTAAACTTCAACATTTAATAATGAAGTTACCTAAACCTACTCCTTTAAAACTTTTTTAACCCTTCAAACTTTGAGTTATATATATACATAACATAAAGTTTAGGAGAGTTGGGTATAATTTTTCCTTAATTATTAACTAATGGATTTTAACTTTTGAATTGCATTGAACAGAAACAGGCAAAGGGAAGTTGAGTGACGTGGCCCATTTGAAAGGTGGAAAGAGGAAGAAACATGAAGGCAAAGAAACCCTAATAACATACAGAATCAGAATACGTGTTGACTTAAACTTTGGGACTCCATCAGCTTTGCTGATAAAGAACCAACACAACAAGAACAAATTCTATCTTCAACATGCCTCCATTGAAACTCCAACCAATCAGATCATTCACTTCCTTTGTAGTTCTTGGATATACCCTTTCAAGTACACCAAATCTCATCGTATTTTCTTCTCCAACACTGTAAGTTTCACGCCCATCTTTTGTTTCTTTATAAGAACATAAATAACTAAATAACAAAAATATTACAAGCATGCATAAAAAAGTTCCATACCAAGTAATAATAACTAAATCTTTTAATCTACTGTTAAAACGTCTTGTGATACCATTTAGAAAAACTTAGGGAAATAATGTGTAATTACACTTAGGAGGGAAGATTGTGTATATTTTGAAAACGAAGCAGAAGATTTATGTAATTTAAACGAAGTTCATTACCTCTTTTGAAATTTACATAAGCCCCCTCTTATTTTAAAATCGATACAATTTTTTTTGCTTAAGTTATGCTATAGTTTTACAGCCCAGGTCTTCTCTTCATTTTTCAAAATACTTACATTCTACTCTTAAAAAATATACACTCCTGCCAATTCTAAATATAAGATATCATTCATTACAAATAAAATTTTATATTTAGGACTGTAGAGAGTACTAACTAACATATAACTTCTTTGAACTCGATTAAACTCAAGAAAAATTGATCATTGTTTTAATACACGATAAGTCTTCTATTTTATGTAGTTTGTTCTTTTTCTTCATCATCTATCAATTTTGTTATTCATAAATGTATGAATTTGGATCACCGGAAATACTTTAGAGGAATAAAGTTAGAAAGATATAAGAATAAAGTAGTATATCCTATTTCTATACATGTGTCTTACACAAATTAAACACATCTCTTTCTTGTTATCTAGAGGTAATAATGCGGGCTAACCCATAGATTGCAAGTTGATGGGGTAGGCTAAAATTAGCTCGCCTTCTAGCAAGTTGGAAATTTTTTCAACCTGAACTAATATCTCTCTAACTTAGTCTTAGTCACTTTAAAAGATCATTTTCAATACAATTACTATACATAACAATCATATATATGTTGTGGAGATATAGTGCTATATTCCAAGAGAAACACCAAGAGGATTGGTAGGGCTAAGGAAAGAAGAAAGTGAAAGGATGAGAGGGAATGGAGAAGAATCAGGAGAGAGAAAGGAATGGGAAAGAATATATGAATATGAAGTGTACAATGATCTTGGTGATCCTCAAAACCCCAGACCAGTCTTGGGTCGTTCCAGGTGGTATCCATATCCTCGCAGACTTAGAACTGGACGACAACCTCCTTCATCAAGTATGTCATTATTATTATTAGTTTCTTCCTTTTTCTTAATCTGTTTTGAATGTAATTTTGACTTGATTCTTCACCTATTATAATGTCACATTATTTGACCTAAATTTCAAAATGATATCGTTTCACTTAGCATAACAAATGATGTGACCCGAAATCAAGAAATCAAAATTTACAGTGGGAATTAATCTTTTAAGAAAAAATTACTTAAAAATCCCCCTCCACTTAAACTTTTATTGCTTAAAGGTACATAAAATTTGTTTAAGAACTAGTGAATACAACTTATCTTCACTGAATGAGACCATTTTTCAATTGCATATAATATATTTTCAATTGTGTACAAATCTCATATTTTGCTTTTGAAATAGGATGTGTGTAAACTATCTTCAGCGGGTGCTACTCTTTTTCATTCATGTACAACCTATCTTTAGGTAGATATTTACACATAGTTGATGATAGTTTACACCCGATTGATTGAAAAAGAATTATATCTACTAATAGGTTACACCGGCTCAAAAAAGTGAATCCTAAACAAATTTTTGAAGTATTTTTGGACAATAAAAATTTTAATAGGAGATCTTTTAAGCAATTTCCCCATCATTTGAACATGATTTGATTAAAACCCCATGAAATAAATGCATCAAATCCATACACCACGAGCTAGTATTACTATTCTAAGACCTAAAACTTCATATGAATGATATGCAGGCATGTCAAGTGAGAGCAGACCTGAATCAATGCTTTGGAGCATATATGTTCCAGCAGATGAAAGATGCAGTCCCAAGAAACTAAAGGAGTTGAAATCAAAAGCTGTGCAAGCTTTTGTATACTTTGTGATTCCAGAATTAAAGTCACTACTTGAAGCAGATTTAGATGATACGTTTCACTCATTCCAAGAGATACTAAACCTTTTCTCTCCCAACAGAGATCGCAAAGTTGCAGGAAGTTTCAAAGAGACGATAAAGAATACTCTTGTACCTGAGCTTTCCAATGCAATAACTCACCATGCTTCCCAGAAGAGTCCTGTGCGTTATCATCTTCCTCAAATCGCAGCTGGTAATCTCACTTTATTACGTACTTGCAATTGGAAAATTAAATTTAATCGATAGGCGTTGGTTCTAATTAATGAAAAGAGTTATAGTCGTTTAAGCATGAAGATTTAGTTGCCAAATAATGAAAATGTATTTGGAAGAGCTATCTCATCAGTTGCATTGGGCTAAAACCAGTTTTGGATGAGCCCCATAATGCTATGCCATGATGAGATATGTACTGTTCAAAATAAAGTTTAAATGATACTGATTTAAAATTTTTAACTAATAAATTTTAAATAAAACAATCATTCTTACAAAAATTAACAAGTTAAGAGATTATATTTATTTCATATTTTGTACACATTATAATAATTTTTTCTTTAAACAAGAAAAGTAAAAAGTTCCAATCTAAACTATCTAAATTAAATTTGGAAGACGCGATGGTGAATTGGTGATGAACTCTTGGAGCTCATTAATCCACTTAATATCGAAAATCATTCTCAATTAGGAATACTCAAATTTGACTAAGTCACAGATAGTCATATAAAATAAAATAAAAGCAAAATCAGTTTTAAAGATTTGGACTTTGCTAAAAAATTAAATGCAGTGTCTTAAATTTAAGAGGTTTATAATTAAGGAATAATATAATCTTTGGTCATTTAAGTTTGTATTTATTTTAGTTTTAGTCTCTCGAGTTTTAAATCATATGTTTTTGTCCCTCAAAGGACAAAATGATCTAGATTTTTATTAAATTATAAAAACTAATATTTTAGATGAAAGAAATTTAAGGAACAAAAACCTATGATTTAAAACTTGAATGACCAAAATAAAAATGAGGACAAAATTTAAGGGATTAAAGATTATATTAATTCTATAATTAACGATAATGTTGATGGTATTTAGTTTTAAAAGTAGTTATAATGACAATTTTTAATACCCTTGTTTAACCTAAAATTTACAAAATTTGGGCACTTTTATATAACTTTTTTGTTTTGAAATTAAATTATAACAAAAATCTGTAATTGTCACCTGATGACTTTTCGGTGTTACTATAACTGATATTTAATATTTTAATAATTTCTAATAATTGGTGAAAATTAAGTGTTATGTTTTGAAATCTGTATTCCAAAATTATATTATTAGGCTAGTCTAATGGTTTTATATATATATATATATATATATATATATATATATATATATTTTAGCAAATGAATGGACTTGGATGGACGATATGGAATTTGCAAGACAAATGCTTGCAGGAATTCACCCATTGAGAATCCAAAGCTTGAAGGTAATTTTTCTTTTGTCTCTTTCCCGCATTATTTATGGTGCCACAGTTGTATAATTGATAGATGAATAATTTAAATATTATTAATTAAATTAAATTAATTTTTTAATATGTGAGTTAAAATCAGAAAGATAATTTTATAATCAATTTTAAAAATTAGAAAATAAAACTTTTTACAAGTTCAAATATTAAACATTATATTGTTGTGAAATAATTCAGAATCACATGATCACTTGTTATAAATTTTGATTGAAATTTAATGTTTTTATTTTATTTAATGATTTTAAAAAAATACTTCATCATAACTTCTCAGAGATTCCCACCTCAAAGCAAAAATGGAATGAACAGTTCAATAGAATCCTCACACATAGAACACAACCTTGAAGGGTTGACAATACTCCAGGTATGTAAAAGCACTCTTTTCGTAGTTCAGAATATTTACAGCTATAAAAATTTATATATTACACCAAATCACATAAACAACTTCATTCTTTCATAATATAGTTTAAGCTAACTTATACATTCCCTAAATTTTACGAAAATTACTATGAGATCTCAAACAAAATATTTAATTACTTAAAATTCTTAATGATAACTAAGGAATTAATAATGATAAATTTTAGTACAAGAATTAATAAATTTATACAACTTGAAACTTTTTTATAATTAAATCCATTCTTTAGGATCTCATAATAATTCTTTTTATATTTTATGTCACGTACAAATAACTTTTCTAATTTTTAAAACTTTAGAATGAACCTCTAAACTTTTTACATTTACACAGATAACCCTCGTGCAGTTAGTTTTGTTCATTAATTATAGCTTAAAGTTTAGGAAGGTTATCTACATGTCACTAAAGTTTAAAAGGATTATATATGCACACAAAAATAAAGTTTAATGGGGTATATAATTTAAGGGGTTATTTGTATATGATTTAAAATTTAAGGAAGTTTTGTGTAATTCAATCTATAGTTTAATACTCCTCTAGTCTTTAATATAAGACCTAATTTAGGAATTAATATTAGTCTTAAATATAAGATTTATTTCCTATATTTGTCAACTTTAGCTAAATTGCCCCTATTGATACTTCCTTAACAATAATTAAATAAGAGAATGAAGGAGGTAGTTAAGAAAGATGATTAGAGTATTTTTAAAAAATATCATATTAACTAATTTAACTAAATTATTTAATCTAATCAAATTAGTTAAATATGTCATATATTAAATATCGAAAGAGTACAATATTTTAATTGATTGATTTGTGTGTCAGGCACTGCAAGAGGGGAGAATATTCATACTGGACCACCATGACTATCTCATTCCATTCTTAAACAGAATCAACACAAATGAAGTGTGTGCCTATGCATCAAGGACATTTCTGTTGTTGAAGAATGATGGCATGTTGAAGCCATTAGCAATAGAACTCAGCCTACCTTCATTTCCTGTGGGAAATGAAGAGCACAGAGTCTTTATTCCTGCACAAGAAGGAGTGGAAGCTGCTCTTTGGCAACTTGCTAAAGCACATGTTGCTGCTAATGACAATCTTTACCATCAACTCATTAGCCATTGGTGAGCTCAACATTTTTCTATAAAGCATGTCTGGTTTCAAGTTAGAAACTTAGTAAAACCATTATTCTAATGGAAACAGACAATTACCTACTTTCACCAAAACTATATAACAATAACAAGTTTTATCCTATTAGGTAAATCAGCTATATGAATTATACGGTACTATTATGCTCTATCAATAACTAAATTTTTAAATATATTGTTAACCAAAAGGCCTTATTAAGTTACCAAAACTATGATTTTAGTAACTTTAAATGTAAAAGCTCACATGCACTAAGTAGTTACATTACATACTTGCATATATAGAGGTTTCACATATTAAACATCACACACACTTCACCAAGGTTATTTGAATGGTGAACCATTGAAAACCAATCGAGTTCTATCAATATAAAATACTTTTTCAATTCTTAATATATGATATATTTAACTAATTTGATTAGATTAAGAAAATTAGTTAATATGACATGTTTTTGCTAAAATACTCTAATCATTTTCCTTAACTCTCTCCCTCATTCTCTTACTTTGATTATTGTTGAGAGAATATTAATAGAGGTAATTTGGGAAAAAGTTGATAAATATAGGAAATATATCTTATATTTAGGATCAATATCAACTCTTTAATTAGGTCATATATTAAGAATTTATATTTATTTTAAGTTGCACTATTCACAAACCATGAACAGTGTGATTCATTTATGAAAATGTGAAGGCCTAAGAGATTACAGAATAATTCTTATTGTATAAATTCAGTAATTCAGAAGCAATACAAAGAACAAGCCAATAGAATAAAAGGAGAAGAATGAACAATTCTTTAGCAGCAAACAGTATAATACATCAAAAAATAACATTAATGATGATTGTTCTACTATTAAGTACTCTGCAATGAAGTTTTTTGCAGGTTACATACCCACGCAGTTGTTGAACCATTTATCATTGCCACCAGAAGACAACTAAGTGTTATGCATCCAATCCATCGGATCTTGAATCCTCATTTCAGAGACACCATTCATATAAATGCTATAGCAAGATGTATACTTATAGATGCAGAAGGAATTCTCGAGAAAACATTATTTTCAGGGGAAATCTCAATGGAAATATCATCTGCGCTATACAAAGAGTGGAGATTCAATGAACAAGGACTTCCTGCTGATCTACTCAAAAGGTAAAATTGCACCTTCAGTAACAAGAAAGACTATAACATTTCAACTGTGAGTATTAGACCTATGGAATTTTAGTTTTCAACTATAAAAGTTAATCATCCAAGATAATAAACTCGTTATGAACTAATCCTTCTAAACATTTTTTTATCACGTGACGAAAGAACTAATATTCAAGTTTATTATTTGTAGAGATTAACTTATATATGGAGACTTGGTAATATGAAATACTGAGTATCACATTAAATAGTATAGGATGATAAATTGTATAATTAAGTGGATTGGATCTCCCACTTCAACAACCAATTTTTTGGCTAAGGTCCCAGCCCCACTTAGGTAACTATCATACACTAATTTTTCAAGACTAAAGCTAGATGGTTCCAGAAACTCAGATAGTGACAGTAAATTGTTAGTTTACTCTGACGACTACAAAGTATGAAATTTCATCGGGCATCTTTGATTCTGATTGTGGCTTTTCAGGGGTTTGGCCATAGAAGACCCAGATGTGAATAACCCTGTGGGGATTCAACTTCTCTTGGAGGATTATCCCTACGCCACTGATGGACTTGAAATATGGGTTGCTATCAAGCAATGGGTCAAGGATTTCTGCTCGTTCTTCTACAAAGACGATGATGCTGTCAAGTCTGACGTCGAACTCCAGGCTTGGTGGACAGAGATTCAAAATGTTGGCCATGGCGATAAGCGCAACGAAACTTGGTGGAAACAAATGATTACTCTCCCAAACCTAGTAGAAGCATTGACAACACTCATTTGGATTGCTTCAGCTATGCATGCATCGCTTAACTATGGACAATATGCATACTCTGGTTTCCCACCAGGTCGTCCAACACTATGTAGAGAATTTATTCCTGATGAAGGAACATATGAATTTGGAGAGTTTCTCAAGGATCCAGATGCATTTTTCCTCAAGATGTTGCCTGGAAGATTTGAAATGAGTTTGGCTGTAGCATTAGTACAAGTCCTCTCACAACACACTTGTGATGAAGTGTACTTGGGTTGCGAACCCTCTCCTGAGTGGATAGACAGTGATGAGGTTCAAAAGAGATTTGCACAATTCAGTGAAGAATTAAAAAAGATTCAGACAAGGATCTTAAGTAGAAATAATGATCCCAGGCTAAGGAACAGACGTGGCCCTGCAAGCATGACATACAATCTTTTGTACCCTAATGCAACAAGTTCTGTATCAAAAGGAGACATAGGAAAAGGGATACCTAACAGCATATCAATTTAACTAACTGTTTAATTATTTTAAATTTATGTAGAACAACAATTGTGCCCCATTGAATAAAGGCTAGAAAAAGCAATGAAAGGAGTTGGGAAATGCTAGATACCCAACAGAAGTACCCAATGACAATATGACTGACTTTTGCCTTCTTGTATGTTACCTTTCATTTGTTTTTGCCTTATTTCATAAAATTTACACCCAGCAAAAACCAGTGGTAGCAGAAAGTTCAAATCACACAAGCCTAGTAGCATTATATGCCTGATTTTGTCTCATAAATCATCAAGAAGTAAGAGTTGGAGAAAGGGGAAGTTACTTGTTATAATATCTGATAGTCACCATAGAAAGAGCTGCAATTGGACTTGGTGGCAGAAGCAGAATAGCTAAGATGTCAAAATAGGAAACGAAATCAAAGAATCAGATTAATTACTGCTATCACAGAAGATAAATTATTTACTTATCAAAGTAATCACCATTTCAGCAATTATTTTCATAGGGAGAACTATAATGAAGGACCAAATTCACAAGTTCATTATTAAGAAGACTCATAAATATACCACTCACATAAAGCAAATTTATTAGTCGAACTACGAGTTTTTACCATTCACATAATGCAAATTTACAACTGAAAAGATATCTAACACTATTTACTACTAAAACCATACAAATTTACAAGTGGAATAATGAGTATTTATCACTAGTAGTCTTTAGGAATAAAATATTTGTCAATTTGGTTCTTAGACATAATTCTCCCTAAAAAATAATATATTTAAGTAAAAAAGGAAAAAAAGGAGAGAGGGAAAGATAGGGAAGCAGAGAGATACACAAGAGAGGAGAGAGATCAAAGATAGTGAAACAGGTGAATCAGATTTCTATTAACCAAAAGCCTGATTACAACTAGTCCCTAGGCCACTTATTTATAGCCATTAGCCACTAACGAGTTTTTAATGCATATTAGATTTAATATATACTCATTACCAATATTAACTTGTAAAAAAGGGGAGTTTTCATTTTGTCTCCCTTTTGATAAGTGGTTGATGTAACATCCAAACATTTTAATTAAATTATTTTGAAATTGATGATGAAGGATTAATCTAGGGGACTCTTTTTAAGGTGAAACTTTAAAAAATTAGAAGGAAAACCGGAAAAGTGTAACAATGAATTTAATTAAACTAAATTACCTTAATAATTAAAATTAATTGTTTGATGGATTAATTGAAGCGCCAAATGAAATTATTCTTGAATGGGATTTTTCTACATTTAAAAGTAGATACCTCAAACTTTCTATAGAGTTTTAATTCAAAATTTTGGAGGTAGGTAGAATAATTTATGAGTTTTTAAGATTTACTATAGAAAGAAGTAAAGGGAGTGAAGGGGTTCAGCTTCATATAGAATGCTTGCACTCTTAATCAACTTCTATTTCTAAAATTTGCCACATAAAACCTTAGAAAAATTGTATTTAAGTCTCATGCAAAAAAAATTAATTGTAGAAAAATTTTAAAAAATTATCAAACGACTATGAAATCCTAAGAGACCTATAATTAATTTTTTTAAATTATAAAATGACAGAACTACCACTGGAAAAAAATATCTCAGTTATTATTTTTTCGCCTCCAATTATTATTCCTTCCTCCGAGAATTGTCATTCATATTGCTTGAGTTGTTATTTTTTTTCTTCTTGCTTCAGTTGTTATTTTTTCAATGGAGTTGTCATTCCTATTGCTTGAGTTTTTTTTTTCTAAGGGAAGTTATGTCATTTCACAATTTAAAAAAATTAATCTTAAGTCTTGTGGGACTTCACAATCGTTTGATAAATTCGTGAGATTTTTCTACAATTATATGACACCTATAATACAACCTCTTATTATTGATTTCTTTGTCATGGACGAATTTACTGTTAGTGGGAGAGGGGAAATTAATTTAGGGTCAAGGTGTATTTAGCATTTTAAGGTATTTTTTCATGTGCATTTAGTATCATAAAGCATTTTATGATGTATCTAAATTCTAAAGTATTTTTATGTGCATCTAGTACTATAAAATATTTTTTTTGATGCATTACCTAAAAATACTTTAGGGTATTATATATACCACAACATACTCTAATACTAGATACACCTAACAAAATAATTCATTGTGCAAGATGCATATTAACCTTTAGTTTTACTGTACTTCTATATTCGTTCTTTAATATAAGAGTTAGTTGATTATTTTAAATATATTAAGAAAAATAAATAAATCAGCTAATTTAGGATTAAGGTACACCTAATATCCTGAAGTATTTTTCATGTGCATCTAGCACCTTAAAATATTTTTTGATGCATCTAGTATCAAGGGATAAAAAATTACCTTAAGGTACTAGACGTACCTAACAAATATTTTAGGGTACTGGATGCATCACAAAATACTTTAGGGTACTTGATGCACATAAGAAGGTGATTAGTCCTTCATAACGTGATAAGTTATGATTCAAATCTTTGTTAGAAGTGTATTTCCTATATTTAGTGCCCAATAATATTTCTAACATATTCAATAGGAAAATACATATGTGTAATAAAGAAAAATATGTGTATTATTTAGTCGGGGCAAAGTTCCGATGAATCGAGTGGGCAACAAAAAAGAGAGAGCCATGTCTAGTTTCTCTGAAGCCCAATAAGTTTGAACCCTTAAAATTCACTTATGGATAAATAAAAATTGGTAAATATATCTAATAGTTGGATCTAATAAAAAGGTTTAATCTCTCGAAATGTGATAATTAAAGTTTGAATCCTTGATAGAAAAGGTACCACATTTAGTACCCGATTATACATCGATTATAATTGTCTCCAATATAAAGATAACTATATCCACTAAAAATAAAGGGTCAATATGGGGAATATGCTATCTATAATAAAAATATTTTCCACAGGCTACAATAACATTGCATGTCACATTTCATATATTATACATCTCAAGGGCCATTGGTACTGTTCATGAATAAGCAACATGTTCCTCAGTCTCATAATATTTATTTTGGATGTAGAACTCTATAGTGCCATTATTGAGGGGAACAAAATGGAACAATGAATAGAGGAAATTGTTGAAAAATCTCTTATTGCAAAATTTATTTTACAAATGCACTTAATAATCTAAGTCTTTGAGTAAATACAATTCAGATGCAGTTTTTTTTTAACTGTATATAATTTATTATTAACTATGTATAAAACGAAAAATATTTATATATAGATAAAGATATACTGTACATAATTAAAAAAAATTATACCTACTCAATAATTTAAGTATTTAGATACATTTGGATAATATATTTTATAGCAGGGAATTTTTCAACAATTTTTCCGGATGAATATGCATCTTCTACCTTTTTTCTCTATTGATTTTCATTGTTTATGGTGGAAAACTAATTAGGAAAACAAGAATCACAATTATTATGCCGTGGTTTCTTCCTTAATAAGTGAATTATATCGAGTCATATACCAGTCAAAATAAAATTATTCTAATTTCTCAATACTTGGTAATCAGATCTGTTCCGCTACATTTTGATAAAATTAGATTATTTTTTAATGAGGTTTGTTCGATGTATTCAATTTTTACAACCAAACAAATTAGCATCACGATAATAGATTATTTCCAATAGATGCAAATATTTGTTTATATATTTTGGAAAATTTGGCTTTTATTAGTATAGTGGCGCAGGATTTTTATTGCGCAAACTTTACCAATGCAATTTATTTGCCTAAATTATTAGGAATCCATGACATCTATTATCAAAAAGATTAACTGCTTGTGAGATTTGTTATTTAAGAGTCCAATTCAAGTAGAATTTGCTACTGTTCCATCGTCCAAAATCTAAGGAACTATATATACATATAGGGTTAAACTTGCTCCATATCTCTATATTTTTAAAGTTAAGATATAAATTTATCTAAAAAAATTTAGTTCCAAATCAATATTATTCCAAAAGTTTTTTTAAATTTAATATTGCTCTAAAAACTTCAAAATATAACAATGTTATCTTACTCTATTAAAAAAATTAATGTTAATTATTAAAAGATTGATGCTAAGGGGTAACATTTATCAATTTGAACACTTATGGGGTAACTTTAAACTTAATTTTTTTTTTGACATAACATTGTTCATGGGTGAATCTTTTGAGACAAATTTACACTTTAATCTTATTTTTAATAAATTTTGATTTTAGTTTTTATATTTTTAACGATTTTTAATTTTGATCCTTATATGTAAATTATATCAGTTCTAGTCAACTGCTCATATTAGACTACTTAATAGTGTTAACACCATATTAATAAAAATAATACCGTTAATCTCAAATCAAAGTCTTTTATAAAATTATATAGACTAATATTTTAGACGATATAAAGTATGGGGATTTAAAACAACAGGAAAAATAATATAAAAATTAAAATTTTAGCAAAATTAGAGAAACAAAAGAATTAAATGTAAAATACTTTTTTTTTGTTGAGTATAAGTATCTTTTTATTAAAGATAATTATATTTTTAATATTATAAAAATTAAAATTAAAAATAAAAATTGTTAAAAATATAAATATTTAACATAAATTTTTTATAATTTTAGCAAAATTAGAGAAACAAAAGAATTAAATGTAAAATATATTTTTTTTGTTGAGTATAAATATCTTCTTATTAAAGATGATTATATTTTTAACATTATCGACTATTAAATATAAATAATTTTTTAATAAATATTTAAATTTTAATTTATTATATTATAAGAAATTAAGCGTCTTAGTAGCTTAAACCTTGTAAATAATGTAAAATATTTTTTGAACAACCTTAACTCAGTATTATTCTCTCCGTTTTTTTTTTCCTACAACTCAATTACTATTCTCATTTCTCATACGACATTGTATTCCACGGGGGTTCTCCTTCTGTGATTTTCCCTTGATTGACGCTGCCACTGCACAACTTACAAATTGAAAACGTAGGTCCCACTCCATGGCCTATAATTGATCATTCTCCAACTCCTCGCTGTTTCGAGGCTGTAACAATTGTCTACTTCCTACGTTCCCTTCTCTTATTCCCCCATCATCATTTGCCTTCTTTCCTTCCCTCGCATTCGTCGTCTTCTCCTCTCACGAATCCTAAAACCCTAATTGCAACCACTGCCCCTTTCTGATTCCAATGCGTTGTTGAGATACCCAGTTTCACAAAAACAACCAGAAGACAATGCTTTCCTTCGCTTGCGTTCTGTTTTTACTCCTTTCTTATCTCTCGTTTATCTCCGTACTTACAGCAACCTCTGCGTCCAGTTCCAGCTCCGAGAAATCGTCTATCTATGAAGTTCTTCATGCCCATGGACTTCCCCAGGGTCTGCTTCCAAAGGGTGTGAAGGAATTCGGCATCGATGGGGAGGGTCGATTCTGGGTGCATTTGGATCAAGCTTGTAATGCCCAGTTCGAGAACGAATTGCACTTCGAGCGAAACGTTTCGGGCACTTTGAGTTACGGACAGATCGGGGCGTTATCGGGAATATCGGCTCAGGATCTGTTTCTTTGGTTCCCAGTGAAAGGTATTTGTGTGGATGTGCCGAATTCTGGGTTGATTTATTTTGATGTAGGTGTTGTTCGCAAGCAATTTTCTATGTCCCTTTTTGAGACGCCACGGGATTGTGTGGCGGTTTGGCACGAGGATGTAGCTGGCTTTCAAGATGGGAAATTCATGGCTGAAGCTGTTTCCAAGGTTGGGTTAACAAATCTGTTTATTTCATTCCCTTGGTTCATATATGAGTTTCAGTTAATTTACGGGCGATCCATATCGATTCGTATATATTTTGAAGTAGTGTTGTATTGTATTTTCTGTTCCCAATATAATGAAGGAAGAACTGGGAAAGAAGCTGATTCTAGTCAACTTGTATATACGTGGTTTGGTTTGGTGGATGGTCTTGCTAATATCTATTCATTCATGTTTTCTGTTCCTTTTTCTTATTTCCCCCCTTTTAGTATGAATATGTATCCTGAAGTGATTTAATGTCCCTGAAGAAGAGAGATATAGAGGAAAAAAGGGAAATGGGTAAATATAGCGAAAATAGGGCGTATATATACTCTCATTTTTGTCATTCTTTCTTAGTGATACTTCATAAATTTACTAGTTGAGGAACCAAATTACTTTAGTAGAGGTACTTAAAACCATGGAGTGTTTGTTTAGAGGAAATTGTTTGGTACACAGAAATGGGTTGGGAATGCAAAGAAAAGTAGAATAAAAACTGATTTTGCTGATTGAAAATGACTCTAGGGGCTCTACTTTGAAAAGTCAGCATAACATATTTAGACTTGGAGATATGCCCTTGAAGAAGCATGGAAGTTGTACAACATAAAATGATGAATGAGCAATATCCCATGGCCCAAGGAAGAAATCCAATTCCAGATATAAATGAAAGAAGACAAGGAAGAGAAAGGGAATGTTTCTTGACATTTACTGAAATGAAAATTATCAGAAATGAGTATCAGTGAGGGTATAAGCTATAACAGCTCAATTGGTATGGAGATGGAAAAGTGATTCATCCATCCCCATATCCTTTCTGTGACGTTTAGTGTTGTTTTTATTGTTACTCGACAATGCCTATCTCTTCTTAACGCACATTGTTGAGAAATGATAATAATGATATGGAGGGCAAAATAAACATTGCAAGAAAAATATGATGATGGACTGAATGCTTTTCCTTCACCATACCAAATGAGTGGTCATAGTTTACACGACTTCATTCACATCTATTTCTGATAATTTTCATTTCAATTTTCAACTGATAAGAGCTTTTTTTACCTAACTTCTCTTTCATTTACGCCTAGAATTACATTTCCTCCTTGTTCATTGGGATATTGCTCATTCATCGTTTTGTTTATTCTGGAGTAGAACTTATATGCTTCTGGTTTAAGTTTGTTATAAGATAACATTGTTCTTTGGTACTTGGCCCATTGTAACCACTGTATGCAAAGAGATTGGATAGCTTTTCTACACTAATTAGATAATGACGTGTGACATTTTAAATTGTTGTGGTTGACTTATAATTTCTGGGGATTTTTATTCATTGCTGTTTTAATTTACTTACTATGGTGAGGGGAATTATGCTAAACAAGTTTTTGTCTCGTTTAAATCGTCAAATGCAGGGTAAATCTTCTAAACTCCAATATCGGCTTGATCAGGAAAAACCGGAAAGTATTGAAAGAGATGTACTCTAAACCATGCAAGTGAAGGTAAACTAAAAGCTGCGATATGCCTCACATTCTTTATAAATTACACACTGTATCCGTTGTTGGAGAGTATAGATTGACATTTTAACATTTTTCTTCCTTGCGTTCTCTTTCATATGTTGCAGAACTAGTGCATTAGAGGCAGCCCCTGCATCTCAGTGATTATTTAACAGGAAGAATACTCAGAAAAGGCAACCACCAGATAAACTTTGAAGAATCAAATGTGTTTTGAAATTGACAGGGCTAGACAGGAGCATTGGTTTTGATGAATTCAGGTGACGAGTCTGCGAAGAATGATGTTGAAAGTTATTGTACTTGTAATATATATCAGTGTATTTTATTGAGGCGATTTTGTAATAAACAGTTTTAAACCTTTGTCAACGAATCATCAGCGCCAGTAATTCTTTTGCCATTCCATGTTTCCTGACCTTTTGCTATTCATTAGCATTAGTAGTGTAATACCATATCTAAATGACAATTGAAGTTTGACTAGTTTGTGATGATGTAAATTCAATGAGTTAATTACCCAAGTGTTGTTGGCCTAGTGGTGACTGGCTAAGCCACAAGCGGGCAGATTTCACTTTTTCTTGTTAAAAGGGCAGGGGTTCGAATCCCACTTGTTAAACAAAAACACCTTTGGACTTGTCGGCTCGGGAGATGAGTCTCTAGCTTTGGCTGGGTAGCCTTTGGTTTCTACCCCCCAAAAAAAAAGTTCAGAGTTAATTTTATTTTAGGTTTGTAGCCTGGTTTAATTGGCAAGCATCAGGTCCTTCTATAAGCCATGGATATATATATATATATATAGATATATAGTAGAGGTGGTCAATTTCAATTGCCCTGCTAGTTGAAATGCCAAAAGTGTTCAAAGTGAGTGTTTGGTGTGTATAAAACTCTGAAAAAGTTAAGGGGAATGAACATGAGGTCTTAAGAAAAAAAATTAATCTCTAAAAAATTCCAATGATAAGTGAGTAGCATAAATATATTATTATTTACTATTGTATAATTTGTCATTATAAATTGTTTAGTTGTCATTGGATTTTGGGATCATTAATTCTCTTATATAGGGCTTCATTGTGATTCTTCCAAAAGTTAAAGTGTTACGTTATTTATTTTAGATTGTCTCCTTGACAAAAAAATCTTGAAGACATTAAGTGAATAGTAATTCTATACTAAATCTATAGTATCAAGCTATTATACTTTGTTGTGATATATTAATATATTGTATCAAAATAATATGTTAATTTATAATTACCCACAATTTCATATGTTGATTAAGCATTTTACAACGACAGCGTCCAAGTTAATTTGCAATCTTAAAATCACCTCATCTGTTGTACAAAACACAAATAGCAAACATGATCCATGAATATAAGTAACCTGGTTTAGCAGCCATTTAAATTCTTTGTTTTTATGATAACATAGCAGACAACTTTGCATTCCATCAACGCAACTCAAGTACAAGCGAAATATTCAGAGACGTGAATACAAAATTATTAGTGTTTCATACGGAGACGTCTCTGAATAACATGTTTTGTATTCATCACTCTGTCTTTGAATAATAACTTGAGGTTAAGGTTGGCATTTAGCTATAACTCTGAAGTATTACTTAATTATGCTGGCAATTTTAAATTCATATTTTCAAAACTCCTTACCGTTTTAGACATTTCTCAAAGATCCTCATTTTAACACTTTACCCAGCTGTCTTATTCACAGCATTTTTTCAGGCACTCCGAAGAGAGAGAGGCTTTTCTTTATTATTCTTTAGTGATCAATTCATATAACATGATTGGTTTACAAGTCAGCGTGAATTTTTCTCTATATATACCTCAAGAACATTGAAGTTCATCACAGCAACTTCCTTTCTCACACTTAACTGAGCCATCTGAAGCTAGTTATCTCCATTGTTACATTAACATTATGGCTTTCAAAATTCTTCCATTGGCTCTTGTTTTGCTGGGCATGTTGGCATTTCAAGCCTCATCTCGCACTCTTCAAGAAGCTTCAATGAAGGAGAGGCATGAGCAATGGATGGTTCAACATGGGAAAGTGTATAAGGACCCTCAGGAGAAGGAGAAGCGTTTCAACATATTCCAGCAAAATGTGGAATACATTGAAGGCTTTAACAGTGCTGTAAACAAGCCTTATATGTTAGGCATAAATCAGTTTGCAGATCTCACCAATGAAGAATTCATATCTTCTAGAAATAGATTCAAGGGTCATATGTGTTCCTCAATCACAAGAACACCCTCTTTCAAATATGCAAATGTCACTGATGTGCCTTCCTCTATGGATTGGAGAAACAAAGGTGCCGTGACACCTGTCAAGAACCAAGGCGATTGTGGTAAGTATTGTGAAATAATTGTTCCTTCAAATTAGTAAATTGAGATTGAACTTATGCATGGCCTTTTCTTACTTTTATGTATTGTAGGATGTTGTTGGGCATTCTCAGCTGTGGCGGCTACAGAAGGAATCACTAAGTTGAGTACAGACAAACTGGTCTCTCTGTCGGAGCAAGAGCTAGTTGATTGTGACACGGGTGTAGACCATGGTTGTGAAGGAGGTTTGATGGATGATGCCTTCAAATTCATCATAAAAAACAATGGTATTACCTCAGAAGCCAACTACCCTTACAAGGGTGTTGATGGAACCTGCAATGCCAACGAAGAAGCCAATCACGTCGCTACCATTAAGGGGTATGAGGATGTTCCTGCCAATAACGAGCAGGCACTACAAAAAGCAGTAGCTAACCAACCAGTTTCAGTGGCCATAGATGCAAGTGGATCTGATTTCCAATTTTATAAAAGTGGCATTTTTACAGGTTCTTGTGGTACTGAGTTGGATCATGGTGTTACTGCCGTTGGTTATGGTATGAGCGGTAATACCAAATATTGGTTAGTGAAAAACTCATGGGGAACAGAATGGGGCGAAGAAGGATACATTAGGATGCAAAGAAATGTGGATGCTCAAGAAGGTCTTTGCGGCATAGCAATGCAAGCTTCTTATCCCACTGCATAATTCTTAAACTACATGCTCTGGTTTTTCATATATGAAAGTTTGTGACATTGTACTACTTTAGTTTAAATTTCAGTACATGCATTTGAGTAATTGTTGTATATATGTTGTGTATTTATATATTATAATACAACGAAATATATTGTTGACTATGACTGGTGTACATCTTCAGTTTATCTCTGTGATATGTGAAGCTATTAAGCTCAAACTGATTTAAATCTAAGAAAGCTTTGGTAAATCCGAGTCCCAACAACACCGTGGTCCGGGTGGGTCCCTTTAGATTGTTGAAAGTTGATAAAATTGAAAGTAAACATGAACGTATTCCAAGTTGTAACGTTCAGTGAAAAAGTTATGGAGGTGATGAGAATTAAATATGGGTCTTGTTTAGCTGCTTGAGCATGAACTCTATCTGAATTCTAGAAACTGAAAACCATAGACATAAGTTCTTTTCAATGCACCAGATTTTCGAACGGGTACAATCAAAAACCAATACACCAATGGGGGTTAATTCTACTAGAAGGGACTAATCCCTTATAACATGAAAAACTAAGGTTTGAATCCCCACAGTGAGAGGTGCTAACATTTAGTAAACAGAAGGAGGATACCTGTGCATATAAAAGGAAACAATACATCACAAAAATCCTTCCAAGCAACTAGAGTACCTGCCTCCCCCTTCAGATATTGCATCAGTACCTGCATAATTAGTATAACCAAGAGAGCTTGCAAGCTACTGAGGTAGGAAGTTTTGTTTCAACTAAGTAAATGAAATCAGGAAGATTAGATCAGACAAATTGCTTTAATCTCTGAACTGTGGTGGCCTTCCTAATACCATGACAGTTCCAACACAAGGCCTTCATGGCTGAGGGGGAAGCTTTTGGTTGGGGGATTCCCTAATCCTTTTGACAGAAGTGTGAGTTGTAGCAGAGGAGAAAACATTAGCTTTCCCTTTAGTACTTTGATTCTGATTCGAAATTTTCTTTCTTTCCCTTTACAAAGGGCATTAGAGGGAGACAAATTAAAGGACCTGAATACCCGTTCCTGATTGTATTACATATAATGCAATGATAGATGGTTTTGTTGGAATGAAAAGAGACGAAGATGCATTGTAAATGTTTAAAAAGATGAAAAAGGGTTGTCTCAGTCCGACAGAACTGACTTTTGTGAGTGTCATGATGATGGAATATAGGAATTAACATTTTGAGGAAACTTAGCTTACTTTGATATCTTATTTTATTTACTATTATAGCTTGCAAGTGGCTAGAGCAAGTGGGATTATTGTTAAGTTAGTTAATATGACATATTTTTTTTAAAATAGTCTAATCATTTTTCTGAACTCCCTCCCTCCCCCTTATTTGATTATTGTTAAGAAAATATCAATAGGGTAATTTGGGAAAAATTGATAAATATAAGAAATAAGTCTTATATTTAGGATCAAGATTAACTCCCCAATTATATCCTATATTAAGAAACTGGAGTAGTATTACTTTATATTAGCGAGTTGTTAGCAAGATTACTTTATGAGAAGGAAAACTTTCTCTATAAATTGGAGTGAGGCCACATATGTAAGATGCTTGATGAATGAAAATTTTATTCGTATGAGAATTTCATGGAACACACTGATTTCAATTTTGAACTCGTTCTCAGGAGAACCTTGGGGTATCAGCAATTTTGATCTTCTTGGAAATGAGGAGGTATGAGTTTGAGCCAGATGAATTTACTTAGGGGGTCCATGAAATGATTCACTCTCTCTTGTCCAAAAAGGGGGCCTAGAAAGATAAAGTTTCTAATGCTTAGTTTAAATTCAATGCAATGGTGAGAAGTGATACAACTTGGAATATGTTCATCTTCACTTTCAGTGTTATCAGCTTTCCACAATCTACAGTGATACAACTTTACATCAGTTTGAGCTTAATAGCTTCACACACATATCAGAAAAATAAACTGAAGATGTACATGACTCGCTGCCATAACAATATTTCATTGAATAGTAATATATAAATACACAACATATATATAACAATCACTCAACGCATGAATTGAAATTTAAACTACAGTAGGGCAATGTCACAAACTTTCATAGCCATTACTTAAAGCAATGAACATGTGTGTGTGTCATATATATTCATTGCCATTTAACAATGATGCAGTAGTTTAATGCTTATGCAGTAGGATAAGAAGCCTGCATTGCTATACCGCAAAGACCTTCTTGAGCATCCACATTTCTTTGCATTCTAATGTATCCTTCTTCGCCCCATTCTGTTCCCCATGAGTTTTTCACTAACCAATATTTGGTATTACCGCTGAAACCATAACCAACGGCAGTAACACCATGATCCAACTCAGTACCACAAGAACCAGTGAAAATGGCACTCGAGTAGAACTGGAAATCGGATCCACTTGCATCTATGGCAACTGAAATTGGCTGATTAGCCACTGCTTTTTGTAGTGCCTGCTCGCTATTGGCGGGAACATCCTCATACCCCTTAATGGAAGCTGCGTGATTAGCTTCTTCATTGGCATTGCAGGTTCCATCAACACCCTTGTAAGGGTAGTTGGCTTCTGAGGTAATACCATTGTTTTTTATGATGAATTTGAAGGCATCATCCATCAAACCTCCTTCACAACCTTGGTCCACGCCTGTATCGCAATCAACTAGCTCTTGCTCTGACAGAGAGATCAATTTGCCTGTTCTCAACTTAGTGATTCCTTCTGTTGCTGCTACAGCAGAGAATGCCCAACAACATCCTACAATGCATGAAAGTAAAACAAAGTTAAATAAAACTTGAAGGACTCGAATCAGCTGAGGTGCATTTCACCTAAAATGAAAAGAGTGAGACAAAGAAAGGTAAGCCCGCATTTGATATTGGAGGCCCTATGCTAGTACAAAAGAGCATTTTTACAGCGAGCTTTTTACACCAGTTCCATTAGTAGAAAGTACAGTGAGCCTTTTTCAGGCACTCCTAATAAGATGTGAGGTTGTTGACTTTCTACACCATTTCCATTAGTAGAAAGTCCAATACTTTATATACAAGTAACATAATCAGTCTAGAAATCCTTTTTTAACTGTTGTAAAAAGGCTTCTTTACACTAGTGCAATGAAATACACTTTAGACGGTCTAAATGGCAACTTCTGATCTCAACTTATTAGTTATGAGGAGTAATAGAACAATACTTACCACAATCGCCTTGGTTCTTGACTGGGGTGACAGCACCTTGCTTTCTCCAATCCACAGAGGAAGGAACATCAGTGACATTTGCATATTTGAAAGAGGGTGTTCTTGTAATTGAGGAGCACATATGACCCTTGAATCTATTTCTAGAAGCTGTGAATTCTTCATTCGTGAGATCTGCAAACTGATTTAAGCCTAACTTGTAAGGCTTAGTTCCAGCACTGTTAAAGCCTTCAATATATTCCACATTTTGCTTGAATATATTGAAACGCTTCTCCTTCTCTTGAATGTCCTTATACACTTTGCCGTATCGAACCATCCATTGCTCGTGCCTCTCCTTCATTGAAGCTTCTTGAAGAGTTCGAGATGAGGCTTGAAATGCCAACATTCCCAGAAAAACAAGAGCCAATGGAAGAACTTTGGAAGCCATAACGTTAATGTAACAATGGAGATAACTAGCTTCAGATGGCTCAGTTAAGTGTGAGAAAGGAAGATGATGTGATGAACTCCAATGTTGTTGAGGTATTTATAGAGCAAAACTTTTACACTGACTTGTAACCAATTATCATATTCTATGATTTAATAATTAAAGAATAATAAATAAAATATTTTCTCTTCGGAGTGCCTGAAAAAATGTTATGAATAAGACAGCGAGGTAAAGTGTGTTAAAATGGTGGTCTTTGAGATATGCTTTAAATAGCAAGTTATTTTGATTGAAATAAAATATGATTTTAAAATTAATTACCAGCATTACTAAATATTGATGAATACAAATCATGGTATTCCCTATACAGAAACGTTTGCTTATGGAAGAACAATTACGTTTTCGTTATATATTATAGGGGTCTATAGTATCCAATATCCTAATTTTATTTCCCATATGCGTTCAGTATCTTAATCTTATTTATAGTATAATTTTACCCATAATCTTTTTAATTTGGTATAATTTCACATAATCTTATTTTTCAAATACCAAGAATTTTACCAAATTAAAAAGATTATGGGTAAAATTATATCATAAATAAAATTAGAATACTGAACATATAACAAAAATAAGATTAAGTTATTGTATGTTATATAACCCTATTTTATATTCACACTTAACATTTCACTTGTCTCTGAGTTACTTAAATGGAAGGAAAAGTTGTCGTCTAATTAATTAATTTTTTATTATGAAAACGAAGAACTTAAATCTTGCTAAACCAAGTTAATTAGTTATAACTATTGAGGTGAATTTAATAAGAATGCTAATTAAAAATTATTTAATTAGACGACGACTTTCCATTCCATCTAAGTAACTCAATGACAAGCGAAATGTTGAGTGTGATATATATAAATAAGTAGAAGTCTACTTTTGGTCATTTAATTTCATATAATATTTTATTTTGACTCCTACATTTTATAGTGTTTTATTTACTTTTATAGCCTTAACACAATTAACTTAATTAACAAAAATGTCCATATTAAAATTTTAAATGCCGACAATACATTTATCAATAGAATGCTGATATATTAAGTTTAATTTATTAAAATAATAGTAACTAAATTATAATTATTAATACTCCCTTAACAATAGTTAAGTAAGAGGGAGGAAGGAGTTAAGGAAAAAATTATAGTATTTTAGAAAAAAAAATTATATTAACTAACTTTTTTAATCTAATCAAATTAATTAAATATGTCTTATATTAAAGACAAAATAATAGTATGCATATTTTTTTTTTTTTGGTATAAAAATTTTTGGAAAGGGGTTGGGTTCACCCATGATCTAAGGGAAGAGCGAAGTCTCTCTTCCTCCTAGGCAATATCAATATTGGGCTGGGCGAGCCGTCCATTACCCTCAAGTGTAAGCCTAGGCACCTAGGAGCTAGAATGCCTCCCTAAGTGCCGCGACTGGAACCACAATAAAGTGATACTCCTCAAGGATCGAACACGCTCTAAATAATTACATATCTCACTTTTTCGTCAGTTGAACCCATTGTTCCTCATTAGGCAAACGTTCCTGAATCCCATGTTTTGTATTCATATTATTATATTGTCTGTATTTCTGATATATTGACGCTAAGCTTTGCATTTTGGAATAATTCTGAATCATTATTTAGTTATGTTGGTTATTTTAAAATCATATTTCCAATCAAAATACCTTACCATTTAAAACGTATCTCATTTTAACTCACTTTACCCGGCTGTCTATAGAACATGACTGGTTTACAAGTCACTGTAAAAGTTTTGCTCTATAAATACCTCAACAACATTGGAGTTCATCACATCATCTTCCTTTTTCACAGTTATCTGAAGCTAGAAATCTCTAACATGGCTTTCAAAATTCAATCTCAGAGTCTTCTTCTTCCATTGGCTCTGGTTTTTCTGGGAATGTTGGCATTTCAAGCCTCATCTCGCACTCTTCAAGAAGCTTCAATGAAGGAGAAGCATGAGCAATGGATGATTCAATATGTCAAAGTGTATATGGACATTCAAGAGAAGGAGAAGCGTTTCAACATATTCACGCAAAATGTGGAGTAAATTGAAGGGTTTAACAGTGCTGGAACTAAGCCTTACAAGTTAGGCTTAAATCAATTCGCAGATCTCACAAATGAAGAATTCATAGCTTCTAGAAATAGATTCAAGGGTCATATGTGTTCCTCAATCACAAGAACACCCTCTTTCAAATATGTAAATGTCACTGATGTTCCTTCCTCTGTGGATTGGAGAAAGGAAGGTGCTTTCCCACCAGTCAAGAACCAAGGTGATTGTGGTAAGTACTATTTTATTACTCCTCATAACTAATAAATTTAGGCTGCAAGTTGCCATTTATATAGTCTAAAGTGCACTTCGCTACACAAAAAGGAGGTGTCACTAGTGAAAAAAGTTCTGTTTATAACCGTTAAACAAGAATTTCTATATGGATTTTGTAACTGGCATAGAAAGTATTAGAGTTTTTATGTCGGTTGCTAATGGAACCGATGTAGAAAATCAATAGTCTCATCTTATTTATAAAAATATCACTAGTCACACTTTCTATATCATTCCTACAATGACCAATGCAAAATGCTCGCTGTAAAAATATTTTTTTGTAATAGCATACATGGGGCCTCCTAATATCAAAATGTGACAATGACCAATGCAAAATGCTCGCTTAAAAAATATTTTTTTGTACTAGCATACATGGGGCCTCCTAATATCAAATGTGGGCTTACCTTTTTCTGTCTATCCCTCTCTTCATTTTAGGTGAAATGCACTTCAGTAGATCCAAATCTTTCAAGTTTTATTATTTAACTTTGTTTTGCTTTCACTGTCGGATGTTGCTAGACATTTTCTGCTGTGGCGGCAACAGAAGGAATCACTAAGTTGAGTACAGGCAAACTGATCTCTCTATCAGAACAAGAGCTAGTTGATTATGACACAGGTGTGGACTAGGGTTGTGAAGGAGGTTTGATGGATGATGCCTTCAAATTCATCATAAAAAACAATGGTATTACCTCAGAAGCCATCTACCCTTACAAGGGTGTTGATGGAACCTGCAATGCTAATGAAGAAGCCAATCATGTAGCTGCCTTTAAGGGATATGAGGATGTTCCCGCCAATAGCGAGCAAGCGCTGCAAAAAGCAGCCACTAACCAGCCAGTTTCAGTTACCATAGATGCAAGTGGATCTGATTTCCAATTCTACTCTAGTGGCATTTTCAATGGTTCTTGTGGTACTGAACTGGATCATAGTATTACCGCCGTTGGTTATGATGTGAACGGTAATACCGAATATTGGTTAGTGAAAAACTCATGGGAACAGAATAAGGCGAAGAAGGATACATCAGGATGTAAAGAAATGTGGATGCCCAAGAAGGCCTTTGTGGTATAGCAATGTAGGCTTCTTATCCCACTGCATAATTCTTAAATTACACTCTTGTTATTACATATCTATGCAACATTTATCAGTTATCAACTACATTACTTTTAAAACCATAGCAATGAATAATGAGACACATACCCATGTTCAAGTTCTGCAAGTTATGATTGTTAAGGTTAGTAAAGTTTATATATATACTACTTTAGTTTGAATTTCAGTACATGTAATGAGTGATGTTGTATATCTGTTGTGTATTTATAATACAATGAAATTAATGAATCATTATGGACTACGACTTTTTATCATGTCTTGTGTTTATATTTTTTGAAATGTGAGTTTATTAAAACTAAGGTAACTTCAAATTTATGAAACATTTCCTTCTTCCCAATCCCAATGCAAGAGTATGTTATCATGGATAAGATGCTCTCATAATCCTATTCTTTTTTTCATTTTTTCTCATAATCAAATCCCCAAATTCAGATCTAAAAGTCAACTGTTTAGATTTTATATTTCATTTTTGGATATGATGGCAAATATTGGATTTTGAGATAAATAGAGAGAGTGAAATACTGATACAAATTAAACCTAATCTTTGTTATCATCAAAGCTGATACTGGAGGTCTGATGATTGATTAATAGTTCAAATTGGTTTTCTGTAATAAACTTAAAATAAAACTTTTATAATCATTTCAAGTCTTGGGCAAATATGTTGCAAGTTGTAACCTAAATTCAGTACAAAGGTTGGGTGTTATAAGAATTAATAGTTTCCTTCAAATCTTCTTAATAATTCTAATTAACTATATTTTATAAATTAAAAAAATTAATTAGTTCGGATAAAACTTGAAATTACCCTCAAAAGTCAATAATTAAAGAAGTTTGATTAATTAGTTATAGAGTTTTATGATTAAAAATGGAATAATATTGATATCAAGTTTATTATATCTATTATATTAAATTTTCTAGTCATACTTTGTTATTATGTTAAATCCCATCCCAAGTTTTTTAATGTAGAGAATGATTACTTCAGGCTTAAAATTTGTGGTTATTTTTTTATTTAGAAATAATTATTTATTACTTATTGAAAATGGATGTCAATCTTTTTCAACTACTTTTTTGTTTCATCTTTTTTTTTTTTTGGTTTTATTGACTTCTAAACTCCCTCCCTCACTAGTTCTTGTCAGCATTAATTGAATCCCATTATCATTTTGCATATAGAACGGCATCGTTTCAGGCAACAGAGACGTGAAATCGTAGCTAAGGGATTTGGCGGTAAAAAGCCCTTAATGCTTGAAGCGAGCATCGATCGCGGCGGAGCTCCTCTTCCGGCATTGGGGCCAGCAGAAAACGAAGGGCATGACGCCGAGAAACCCGCGAATCCCGAGGGAGGTGCCCAGCAGCCACTCTCCAAGAATGCCCAGAAGAAGCTGCTGAAGCAACAGAGGTACGAAGCGAAGAAGGCTCTGATGAAAGGGCAGAAGAAGAAAGAGGCAGAGAGGAAGCGGAAGGAGTGGGAGGAAAGCCTCGAAACCGTCACCGAAGAGGAGAGACTAAAGCTGATTGAGTCGCGAAAGAGTCTTAGGAAAGAGAAAATGGAGAAGAGGTCGGAAGAGAAAGAGATGAAGAAGGAAAGGCTAACGAAGGCCAAAGAGTGTGGCCAAAATTGATCTTGAGTTCTCTCATCTGATGACTCCTGAAATACACAGCCTTGTCCAGCAGGTCGTTATTTTAAAATATTTTTTTGGTCACATTTCTTATTTTCTTTTCTTATTCATTTCCCATGATCATTGGATTTGCATAGTGAATTATTAATGATTTCATTTCTTTTATCTTCTGATTTTTATTTCCCTTCATTTAGATTCGTACATCCGTAGAAGTTTCTCTTCATGTGGATTCTCTTAGTTCATTGAAGTTTGATATCTCGAGTTCTTTATTATGCTCTGGGCCTTTGAAATTCTAGTGTTCGTTACCGATAGTGTAAGATTAGTTTTGAGGATTTTCAAATTCTGGTGTTCTGAATGGATAAAGAAGGATTGCTTTGGTAGGACATCAAGAAAAAATGGACCAGTGAATTTAGTGCTCAATAATAATATCCTAATCGAGTTCACTTGGGTGGATGTGCATACTTTTTGGAGATACACTAAGAGAAATCAGTTCATGGCTTAACTGAGGCAACACCGCCATTACAATCCGTTTGTAGTAACCTAAGTAGAGACAAAGGATTGGCGTTGTAACTTATTCCTAATTTTATTTTAATTTGTTTTCGAACTTGTTTGAATGAGGGAATGAATATTTTAACTTTTAAGTTGTGTCTTCAACATGAAATCACTTCATTTCTGGAAAATCATGGGCCTCAGCAAAATTAATTTTATAATAGGTTTTATTGCAAACAATCACCTTGCCACATATTCACTACACCCTTATTTCTTTCTACATGATGTCTTCTCATGATTATAATATTGTTGTCTTCTTTATTCTGTTTTGGTTTAGGACTTCATATGCATGGTTCCTCTAGATCATCCAAATTATGTTCAGTTCACTGCCTTTGCCATATCTAACCACCTCCCTGCCACGTTCAAATAGCCCAAGAAATGGAACTTTTTGAACCCTTCCAATTGGTTTTGCTTTTTTCTTGGGGAACGATCTTAGTCATTGAGTCCTTACTAACTCTCAGATCTGTTTTTAATTGTCATTGAGACTGCAGATTATGTATTGTTATGCAGTGAATGGAAGATGTACTTCTGCTCATCTCTGGCTGACTGGGTGCAATGGAGAAATGGAGAAACAATTAAAAAGGCTTCCAGGGTTTGACAAGTGGATCATTGAGACGGAAAATAAATCCTATATTGAAGCATTACAAGATCGCAAGGAAAATTTGGTATATCTGACAGCAGATTCGGAAGATGTTCTTGAAGAACTTGATTTAAAGAAGATTTATATTATTGGTGGTTTGGTGGATCGGAATAGGTGGAAAGGGATAACTATGAAGAAAGCCGAAGAGCAAGGAATCCAGACAGCTACACTCCCCATAGGAAATATCTTGAAGATGTCAAGTTCTCAGGTATATTTGTCTGAAACAACTCATTTTCACTCGATTTTTAGTTTACAAAAATTGACTCGACATTCAAATTTTTCTTTATATCCCCACGCATAGCATAGAAAGACGGACTGAAAGAGTAAAATATGTCAAATTTGGTTGGCATCATTATAATATTTCACATTTCCCCCATTTTCTGTGTTAGTGCTCCCCGGGAGGAATTGCTTTTGTTGTCCACCAGTGAATATTTGGTTCATATTGCCTTTTGAACATTTTAGTGATTTCACTATTGAATTGGTTGCAACATATTATCTAAATCAACGGGTTTGTTTTAAGATCTCAACTTGTGAAGTTGCATGCTTACAGTGTTCTTCTTGACCTTACAGGTTCTCACGGTTAATCAAATTTTAGAAATACTACTAAAGTTCTTGGAGGCAAAGGATTGGAAAACTTCTTTCTTCCAAGTTATCCCTCAAAGGAAAAGATGTCAAGACGATTTAGAACACAATGGAGAAGATAAGGTAGAGGAAGAAAATGAATAGAAAGACGAACAATTGGCACGTAAAAGGAAAAATGCTGAAGTCCTCTGAAACAGTTACTCTGACGGCAACTAGATAGTGTTTTTGGTTCTTATTATAAGACACTAATAACCTCGTTAATTACTTTTTTTCTATTTTACTTTTGTTATAAATTGATATTTAATATTTTGTGAATGAGGCTATACGAACCCGTAAAGAGGGGTAATTGTCTTGCTGCTAATTGAGGGTTATCTTGTTTACTCCAGTCCTGCTTGTGAGGAATCATTGACCTACTTTCCAAAATTTGGGTTGTCATTCTAATCGTTTGTATTTTAGTGGCTGTTTGGAAACTCCAAATTAAAGTTTTAAAAAAGTTTTTGGCCTAAATTTTAGTGTAAAATTTTTTTAAAACAAACAGCTATATTTGTCTAAAAAGGTTTTTAGATCAAATTATATTTTAAAATCAAGATTTTGGATCAGTTACTGAGACTAATTTTTAGAACAATAAAAAATTTATAGACTACTCAATTACTATTTTATTTTTACTTTTTCTTATACTCTCTCTCATTTCCATCTTCTATCATCTCTCATTTTTTCTCTACCCTCTCTCCTCTCTCATTTCTTATCTTTTTTCCATCTTCTCTCTTTTCTTCTCTCTCCTCTCTCTTCTCTACTCTTTCTATTCTCTTCTATTTTTAATAAAATTATATCATTTTTTATAATTTTTCAATTACAAAAGACTTTTTAGTAATAATTATCCAAAAATTTATTTATTCAGAATCACTTTTTTTAATAAACTATTTTTTAAATTATTTTTTATAAGTTATTTTCTAAACTCTTATTCAATAAAGATGACACCTCAAAATTTAAAAGACGACTAACATAGAATATAAGAGAGCATTCTTTAAGCCTTAAATCTTATAAATAAATGCTTAACATAACAATTATAGTATCATGCATACTATCATAACTAAGTAATAATCTTAGATATACATAAACCCCTTTCAAAATCATATACATAAACATATTTTTTATAATTAAAATATTAGTCTTTTGTACAAATTTTGATAGAATCTCCTCTAAATCAGCTATAGTTCTTAGAACTAGATTTTTAAAATATAATACCTAAGCTGAGCTTAGGTATAACGTCCCAATTCAAATTTACAGAAATAAAAGGAAAGAAATAATATTTCAATTACAAAATTAACTAAACTAAAGCAACAGAAATTCATACTTTATAATTCCAAATAATTTCACAAGAACACTTATACTAAATATAAACGATTAAACATAGCTGCTAAATTATAAAATTGTAAAACAATTAAGGATTCATTGTATAAAATCAACTACATGGTGTAGAAATCTATCATAAAGGACTAACTTGGATTTTCTACAATCCATTGATCCCAAAAGCTGTGGACATGTTAAACCAAATATTTTAAATTGGTTTGGAAGGTGACATTATTATAATTCATCGTACTATTATACTAAATATATTTTACTATAATTTGTATGTGTTGTGCAAATATTTTAATATTTTTAAATCATGTGAATGATTTTTAATTTTTAGTTTGCCTGTATTTATTTTGTTCATGGCAGTGAAATATGTAACTTCATTCTTTCTATTCTCATTATCACCCTATAATTAAAAAAAAATATGAAAAATGCATCAACAAATTGGGTGTGGGAGGGGGAAGTATTTTAACATTTCCATATTACATTAACGCATTTTTATTTAATTTTTTATTTATAACATTATATATTAAATAATAGATTAATGTCATCATTTTTATTTTGTATTTTTTGAACCAGAGGGTGTACAATGCACACGACCATCTTATTTGGAATTATACCACTTTAATTCTATATATAAGTTACTTATATATTATTTTTGTATACTAAAAATATATTAAATTTGATAAAAATTTTCATCTTATTAAAGAAAATGTATTGACAAACGAGTCATTAAGTGATTTATATTAATGGGTAAAATTAAAAAAAGATTATTAATTACCCAATGAAAAAGATTATTTTCTTCCTCGTTCCCATCCGCGCGCGACGTTCTTTTGTAATTAATGAAAGTTCTTCAGCTAAAGCTTAATATTGCGGAATTCAAAATTTTGGAGAGACGGAGTCCTGTATTACTCACACAGTCCACTCTTCTTCTCAGTTCTCTTCTTTCCCTTCCCCATTTTCGCTGGTAACTTCTCTTTTCTTTCTTCGTTCTTCAGATTTACTATCGATGATTGCGGGTTCCTGTTTCCTCTTTTCAACAAACTCATCTTTTTTTTTTGTTCTTTTTTTGCTGTAGCCTTATTTCTTTCCCTATCTGCTTTGTGCTGAGATTTGGAGGCTGAGTTCGGTTCGATATGAACCAGAGCAGTGCTGGGTTTGAAAATCCTATTGGCTGTTACGATGTTGCGGTTCAAGTATCTCTCTCCCTTTTGATTTGTTTATTTTTTTCCATTTTAATTTAATTCATTTGAAATGTGGGGGAGGTGAGAATTTCCGGTACAAGTAGGGAACTTATTTCAAGTTTTAGCATAGGGGTATATGTCTCCAGGGACTTGATAGATGGCCTGTTTTGTGGTTTGTTGGATGTTTCCTTTAATTGGTAGGATTGTTGGTTTTTGGTTTTCAGTTTACGCACAAAATTCTATTTAAACATAATTCTTACTGACTTTAATGATCGCATGTTTACTAAAATGCACCTTAATTTGTTGAGGCAACTGCCGGGTAATAGAAGTTCTTCAATTTTCTTGATTTTTTATTTTTTTGTAATTTTTGGGGCATTGGAGACAGCTAAAGAAATTTTAAAGAAAATTAAAATAAAATGAACTTTCAGATATACTAGATTCAGAAAATTTCGCATGTGTTTGTGGATTCTTTAATACTCCTTTAGTGAGGTCAGCTTCATATTGCTAGTTTCTTCATTTTTAAACTGGAAGAGTTACATAACAGTTGGAGTAGTTAGACTTACAACTGCGTAGAACTGCACATGTGGTTTCATATGATCTAAACAGCATAAATTTTAAGTGGGACCACAAAATGTTTGATGGGGAACTACTAAAGTTGTGACTCCAACAGCTGTGTGGGTAGCATTACTCTTAAGTTTGGGTTGAATTCTACATGCTTCCTGTTACTTATGTACCCTTGTGTTCAAGTTTGTGTTACTTAAGTTCAAGTACATTACTTATGATTTTCAATTTATAAAAGTTTTCATTTGGAAGTACAGTTAATCTTTACATGATGATCTCGGATTATTGTCCTTTTAAGCTTGAAAACATTATTTATTATTGTTTTTTGGACATGTAGGAGCTTATCGTTATTGATGATCTCCTGTCAGCCATGGTTGGGATTGAAGGACGTTACATCTTGATTAAAACAGTTCATGGAAAGCAGGATGATGTCACTTTCCTGGTTGATCCATCTATGGATTTGGCACTTCAGGTGAGAATTAGGTAACAAACAAGCTAGCCTAGAAATAGGATTTGTTCTTTGAAACATTTAATATGTTCTGAATTAATGTGCTAATTAACCTATCCAAAATCATAATTTCATTCTACATCTGGATCTTTGGATGTTTGTTGACGCTCATTATAACTTTCTAAACTATTCTAGTGAACCGTCATGCGTCTTGCTTAAACTTATATAAGTAAAAAGAATATATGATGAAAGAATTTTGCTTATGCCCAGCTCCCGTTGTAAGTCCAAAAACTGAAATTTCTTTCTCTACACAAAAGTGAACCTGATGGCTTATGTAATCGTAACCTTTGCTATGTCTCTAATAAATCATGGCATACTTTTAAGGACCGCTTGCAGCAGTAAATTGTTTTAGTAGTTGATCTGAAACAATTTTTGCAGGAATTGGCAAAACGGACATTCCCTTTATGCAAGAGCTTTATCTTGATCAATCAGTTTGTGGAATCAAGGTCTCAATTCAAGAATGGCCTAGTAAATCATGCCTTTTCTGCTGCACTCAGGGCACTCCTTCTAGTAGGTTTTTCTACATTGTTTATCATTTCAACAATTACCATACCATGACATTTGTTTGTACTTGATTCTTTGATCTAATTCGCTATTGGAATTTCTACATGCTATTATATAAATTTTCTCTTTTTTATGAGTGTGCGTATTTATTCCTAAAAACAGCCAATTTTGGGCTATGTTTAGGAATGCTGCTTATGTCTTTGAGTCTAGTTATAAGAAACTTGGCCCGTGTTAGGACAGTTGTTCAGGTGATCTTAAGTTGGAATGTCAATCAGGAGGTTTGTGATCATCCAACTCAAAACTGCAAATCTATAACGAGAATTCTAAAATTGATTGTATAGAAATTAAATAGTGCTGCAGAGTGGCCTACAGTCTCATTCATGTTGTTGACATCCTCTGGAGCATTATATAAATGTTATCTAATTTTAATAGAAGATGTGAAATTCAAATAATCCCCAACTAATGCTACGGTTGTTCAATCTATTCCAGGATTATCAGGCCATGGTAGCACAGCTCGAGCACCAGTTTCATCTTGGGAGACTTTCCCTTCAAGGATTGTGGTTCTACTGCCAGGTTTGTGTTTGAGATAAGTGAATGCAAATATTTGTTGCATCCTGGCTAATGTTATTTTTAATTGTTGCAGCCCATGATGGGGTCTATGCATGCGCTATCTCTTGTAATACAGAAGGCTTCAGTTAACAACTTTTCAGGTTCTGCGGTTCTTAATTTATTGCAGAGCCAGGTAAAAATTATCTGTAGGTACTTTCTCATGGAGTCCAACAGAAACTCCCATATGATGGTTATCCTTTTCTGTATATGTTCAAGAAATCTTTGTTTGGTTTTATTGGTCAGTTAATTTAATATTCCTCTATCATGGCTTTTCTTGTTTATAGGCAAAGGCTATGGCTGGAGACAATGCAATTAGGTTGTTGCTGGAAAAAATGACACAATGCGCCAGTAATGCTTACCTGAGCATATTAGAAAGGTAGCCCTGACTATGCCTTCCCACATGAGATTCCTTGATTGGAAATGTTGAATTTCTTCCCCTCTATATTACATATTAATTCTGATTATGTATTACTATTCCACTTCAATCAATATTGTTAGATGATTTTTTACCACTTTTATGGATCAAATAGTCAAGCACCTTGATCTGTTGGTCAGTCTATAGAATAATTTTACACTGAATGAAATTAATATTAGCTTGTGATCGGATGCTTTCTTTTCTGCATCATACTTTGACTGGCATCTTCCCTATATGGGCATCCTTGTTAAGGGTAATCTTAAGTCTTCTTTCTTGGTTCCATTTGTTTATCAAGTGTCTAAACATTTCGACAAGGGTTCTTTATTCTCCATTGTGGCTACTTTACTCTTAATCTTTTTGTCGCTGCTTTAGAGATGAAGTTTCTTTTTGGTCAAACTCTTCTGAATTTCTATTGTCTTTCCTTGTTGCTCAATTCTCCAATTGACGGAGGAGGCCCTTGGAGATGGTTTTAGTATTAGAAAAAGAGGTATTAGTATGGACTGTATTCTCATTGTTGGCCAAGGCTGAGGAAAAGAGGTGTTAGTGTAGGCTCTGTGCACTGTCATTGTTGGACAAGACTGAGGATTCAGATTTGGCAAATAGAGATTTTGATTCTATAGTTGAAGTTGCTAATGTGAATTTCTCTCCCCATGGGATTCTGTTATGAAATATAAATAATATCTGAATGTTAGTTAATAACAGTTACTGCAGGTGAAATGTTAATTACGGTTATTAACCATATTGTTTGTAAAATAGCCGTTAGGCAATTAGTTAGCAGTAGGTAAGCATCTAAGCCTATATATATAAGGCCTAAATAACCATTGTAATTAGATTATGAGTAGTTGATTGGAATATTCAGTGTACATTCAGAAATAACTCTGTTCTTTACCCTCTCTCCTCTGTTCTTCCCTCAATTCCCTCTATTTTCTCAAGAAACCTATCTGTTCTCTCTCTTTCTCTCTCTCTTGTCAAGCTCAGATAACCTATCAGATTCAAAAATGTGTTCATTGCAGTAGTATAGCTACAGCTTTACATTATTCTTTTCAAGAACGAGTCTAATCTTCAGTGGCTGCTTGGGAGATTTATGAATCCCAAAAAATTTACAAGGAAGATAAAAGAAAGAAGAACACATTCAAGATTTGACTAGAAAATGAATAACAGTTTCACTATTATTTACCTGGATGTCTGGCAGTGTCGAGCACAATTCTAGTTTGCTTGCTTGAAATATTAAAGTTTGCAAGCCATGGCTACATTACCAAAAGTTAGCGTGAGCTCAAAAAGAAGATAAGAATAACATTGTTGGGTGAAATTACAAAGAAATTTCCCTTCTTTTCTTATTTTTTCTTGAGAAAGGAAGGTGAAAGGGATGAATGGAGGGAGGTGACTTCAAAAGCCCAATTTTGGTGGTCAAGTGCCCTAAATACTGGAGTGACTAACAGTATTTGAAACTCCAGTAAACTGTTTACAAATCTAGAAAATGTGTGGATCAACTCCCAACCTCTGCTAATGGATATGATTAGTGTATGTCTAATATGTAATCAGGTCAGTCTATATTTTTAAACTAGGCAGGAGGATTATGTATTTTAAATTTGAGCTGATTCTGGTTATTTGTTCACTTTCTTGTGCATATTGTCTTGAACAACATGAAAGATGGGTCTATGAAGGAGTGATAGATGACCCTTATGGTGAATTTTTCATTGCGGAGAACAAATCACTCCAAAAGGTAGTTTAATATGTTTCCGTCATTCACAACAGCCATATATTGTTATTTCAATCTCTGCTCTAGACGTTTACTTTTAAATTCTGTCCAGGAAAGTCTCACTCAAGATAATGATGCTAAATATTGGAGACACCGTTACAGCCTCAAAGATGGAATCCCTAGTTTTCTATCAAATATGTCAGGAACAATCTTGACCACTGGAAAATATCTGAATGTCATGAGAGAATGTGGGCACAATGTACAGGTTTTTCTACTGTAACAATTATGCTCTGTATGCAGAATAGATTTCTCTTCTCAGTCTTCTTGACATAGGAGGTTGATTATCTAAGAAGATTTCCTTGTTTTATATCTTATTGCACCTCTAAATGTAGTTAACTGCCTTCACATTAGGTCCCTGCATCAGAAAATGTAAAACTAACAAGCTTTGATTCAAATCATCATTATCTTGAATGTATTAAGGATGCTTATAACTTTGCAAGTGGTGAGCTCCTGAATCTCATCAAAGATAAGGTGAGTAGACTTAAAATATATTGATAAAATTCTCAGCTTGTTTTCTGAAGTTCTTGCAATGGTCATTTCTGATGGTGAGTTATGTTTGTTTGTTTAGTTTGATCTGTTGGGAAAGCTGCGGTCGATAAAGCACTATCTTCTTCTTGATCAGGTATGTACAACTTAGAAGAGTTTAATTTGAAGATAGAAACTAGCTATGCTGGCAAAACTAATACAATATAGAGGACAATAGTAAACAGTGATTGGAATATTCCCTTCTTTTTCCTAATTGTCTTAGGATAAAGTAAAATAAATATAATTATCCTTAATCATGTATTCCATCACAGTTGTTCAAACATGTTGACTTTTGGTTTGAGTTTGCAAGTAGAGAAAGGTACGGAACAAAATATGCTGTGAGAATCATGGGTGCTGTCAATATAACCGAAGATTTTTTTTATGGAATTTATTATAAAAATTGGTTCTGAATAATCAATATGGCGTCATCATATTGGTTTGTTTTTTTTTTACTTTGATTGAAATGAAGGGGAGCTTGTTGGTATAGGAGAAATGATATGCATTCTACTTTTTATTTTATTTTGTCCGACAGTAGTCAGAGAAAACTTGTAACAACCTCCACTGATCATATTGAATCTGTGAGGTTTTATTGATATAAATTAGGTTTGGGCATGATTGACTACATAGTATGGTAATATGCATGAAAATTGACCTTATCAACGTAAAGATTCCTATTCTTTTAGTTTACTTCTTGATTATATGAAAGGTCCATAACTTGGGAATTGGGAGTAGGGAAAAGGCAAGGAGTTTGGGATCCTAATGTCAGACTCAGAGACAGTTCAGTGTCATGTGAATTATCAGTTTGTTGGAAAAGACACTTTAGGACAAAAATCTTCCTTCCTAAACTTTCTTTGATTCTCGTATTTGATGATTGGAAGATCTATGGGTGTCAGTATTCAGAAATGCTGTGCATTCAAAGACATTGTCCTTTTCTTCCCTAATTTTAGCATGATCACAATGACTGTGTATGATATCACACAGGGCGATTTCTTGGTACATTTTATGGATATTGCTCGAGATGAGCTGGCAAAAAAGCCTGATGAAGTCTCTGTTGAGAAGCTGCAGGTATTCAATAATAAGCACTATACTGCATTTGTCTTTTTTTTTTTTTTTTGGGGAAAAAGCAGACGTATTTATTAATTCCATAGAAGACCAAGATTTTAACTGTGGGCTTTAATATTTTTTTTCTCTCTTCTCTTCTTCCCCCCTTTCATATGACTTAGTCACTTCTGGACCTTGCTTTGCGTACTACAGCAGCTGCAGCAGATCCCTTGCATGAAGACTTGACCTGTGTTGTGGCAAGTAACTCAGTTTGTGAGAAAATATATTTTGATCCTTATCTCTAAGGTGACTTATAGGCGTAAGTATGCATTTTTCTTTCAGGAAAGATCTTCTTTGCTTAAAAGGTTGGGTTCTATCAAAGGTCCTGAATTTAGCCATAGTTCTTCTGTTAGCAACGATATGGAGGAACCAGTTAGCATTACTGGCCTTGAAACATTTTCCCTAAGTTATAAGGTTGTTGTATTCCCCTTAAAGCTTCTGAACAGATTGCCTTTATTAGCTCTCTCATGATAACTTTTTGGTTTTGATTCTCAGGTCCGATGGCCATTGTCTATAGTTTTATCACGCAAAGCTCTTACAAAGTATCAGTTAATTTTTCGATTTCTTTTCCCTTGTAAACATGTTGACCGTCAGCTTTGTGGAGCATGGCAAGTGCATCAAGTATGACTTCAAGTGCCATTCACCTAACCTGGTTTGATTGCATCCGACACTATTCATTTCCTTATTTGGTTTCATTTTACAGGGTGTTCGTGTACTCAACACTCGTGGAACTGCTATCTCCCGATCATCTCTTCTTTGCCGTAGTATGCTTAAATTTATCAATAGCCTTCTACACTATCTGACATTTGAGGTAGGTTTTACTTTTCCCCAACTTTTATCTACGTTTTGGGTCCTTTCTGTTCCACAAACACTGGCTCTTATCTTTTGTACATCAGTTTTTCTGTTGATTTTTATAATGATGGATTTTGCTTTCTATCTCTGCTTTATTTTTACAATAAAATAATTGAATCCAGGCTTCTTATATAATTTCAAATATGCATATATATATTGTGATAATTTCAAATATGATACTCAAACTATTGAATTGTAAATGGCACTCAGTTATTTTGTTTCTACTTTTGCTTCTTTTATTCAGAGGTTTTAGCTGGTATGAGCAGTTAGGTGCATTTCTCAGTACATGATTACAATTTTTATTTTAGGTTATTGAGCCCAACTGGCATGTCATGTATGGCAGGCTTCAGTCAGTCAAGAGCATAGACGAGGTAAATTCTCTGTTCTTGAGAGCATAAAATCCTCTTGACATTTAATTGATAATTACATGTGGTATATGTACGCCTTTCTCTGTCTGAAACAGGTTATTCAACATCATGATTTTTTCCTCGATAAATGTTTGCGAGAATGTTTGCTTCTTTTGCCAGAGCTGCTGAAGGTTAGTTTCTCTTTAATGTCGAAGCTTATACAGTTATGCTATTGGAGCTTTGGGCTACAAAAAGTATCATCTTTCTTATAATGTTTTCGATGAAAGGATCTTAACAGAAAATGAGAAAAGTAACAGTTGGTTCCCGTCTGTCCCTAAAGAGGGGAATGAAAACAATTTCTAAAAGTTTTTATGGATTTCTCTGAATAGGTTTGGATCGTTATGGGGGAAGATTAACGTGAGAAAATAGGAATACCTGAACAGTATACTTGAAAAAGTCTCCCTTCCATTCTCTTGTGTTTAGTTTCAACCTCATTTGCTTTCACTTGATTGTTCTAATTCCCCAAAGTTACTGTTTCCTGATATGGCAAGAGGTCTTTGGAAGATTGATATATGGCTGCGAAGCAATTTTGTAGAACTAGATCTGGGTATGCCATGACATGGACAAACGAAACGTCAATTTTAAAAAACTTGCAATGAAGCAGGATAAATTGAATCCTATACAATTTAATAGTGAAAACTATAAATAGATTTAATATTAGAGTGCTGCATGTTTTCAGATTCAAGGATTCAACAGCAGCCATGCAGCAACAAAAAATATAAAATTGTGCTGTCAAGGACCTTTTCAACTCAAAGATTTAAGATGTGAAGTAAAAGCTTGTAAATAGTTCTGTTATAATCTTAACATGTTGCTTGATACAGAAGTTCTTTAGGATTGAAGTGTGAAGAAAACCATACGCTTATTATACCTTGTACTGGAACTTTAAAAGAAGAGCATGAGGAGACCCGAGGATGGAGGAGACGAAAGAGTGCGTGAAAGTGGGAAGAGATATGGGATCACGGCTTATTATATTTATTATAATAATAAAACAAGTATACAACAGATATATAAACCATGTGGGGACTATGGAATATCTAGGTTCGCTTTATATCTCTTCACACTCAATGAAATCATTGAACAGGGCTTTTTGGTTAATAATCTATCCAAATATATAGTTATTAATAGAGCATAATGGTATTGTGCGATTTATATAGTCGATCTCACCTAGTGGGATAAGGTTTATTGTTGTTGCTTTATATTTGAACTTAACCCCAAGTGGAGAGGTTTATCGTTTTTGTAACATGTTTCTGCAACATCCTCAATTGCAGAAGGTGGAGAGGCTGAAGTCCATGTGCCTGCAGTATGCAGCTGCAACTCAGTGGCTTATTTCATCTTCCATCAAAATACATAATCCAGAGGAAGCCGTTGATGGTTCAACTGGCTTGAGCAAAGCCAATCAATTGAAATCAGGAAAATTATCTCAGGCTCTGAAATCCACCACCAGAAGTGTGGCGGTCACTGAATCAGTTCTGTAAGTCAAATGATATTCTAATACATACATGGAACCAACAAATTATTACATGGGAAATTAAAGTTCATTGTCCTATTTGTGTGTTAACTTGGTTTGACTCCTGTGATTTAGGGTGCGTCATTCAATTTTCTTTGTTCTTTTACTACTAATTTATCTTGTCTGTTTCCCTTCAATGTTTGTTATAGCGTTCTGAGGCTATTGTTGATTGATATTTGAAACTTGGATTCGTCAGCCGTATCAGTAGTACCTATAGAGTTCTATGAAATTGTTTGAAGATATATATGTGTGTGTGGGTTAAGGTGCAAATTCGCTTTAGAAGTTTTGCTCAAGAGCAGTATTGGTCCAAAAGTTTTTTTAAATTCAATATCACCCTAAAAATTTCAAAACGTATCAATGTTGCCTCACCTTGCTAAAAAACTAACGTTGACCGCCATTAATATTTTTAACGGTAAGTAGCAACATTGTTCCATTTTAATACTTCTGAGGCAACCTTGAACCTAAAAAGACTTGTGAGAGGCAACGTTGCTCTTGAGTGAAAACTTCTAGAATAAATTTACATCTTAACCCTATATATATTTGTATGTATGAAATAGACTATGTTCATCATTTCAACATTTGTGTGACCATTTTTGCTCACATTTGAATTAAAAAATATCCCATAATGATTGAGTAGGAACATAAAAGCCTTAGGACAATTAAATGAAAGGAGACAATTTCTCTATTTAAGAAAGAAAAAAACAAAACAAGCCTTTCATGCAATTCTTTTCCCCCTTTTTCTTGGTGTAACATTAATGATATATATTGCAGCAAATTTGAGAGGGAATTCAATGCCGAACTTGAAACTCTTGGATCAGTCTCGAGTAGAAGTTCCCAAGCAGAGCCATATCTGACTCATCTTGCACAGTCGATTCTTGGTGTTAGAAACGAATAGAATTACATCTGAGGTATTTGTATTATATGCTTGTCTCGTACTTTTTGATTGTATCATTGTTCAGGAATGGAAATAGCATTATTGTGTTTTCTTCGGCATGTTTGTTTTGTGCCTATCAAGTTATTTTGCTTGGGCTTTGAACTGCAACATTTAGGGTATATTTGGTATGAGGGATTTGGAGGGGAGGGGAGGGGAGCGGAGGGAAGAATGGAGAGATTTTGTCCCTTTTTTTTTTTTGGCACCACAAAATTTGTTAGGACTCTCCCCTCCCTTCCTAACACTCCTTTCCAGACTCCTTTTTAAAATTGGGAGATTTTGGGAAAAAATTAAATGTCTTTTTCTACTATTATATTTATAATATTTTTTAGTATTTTTAAAATACTCTTTTCACATCTTACAGTTATTTATATAAAAAATATGTTTTCTCTTTTCCACTTCTGAATTAAACAATATAATATTAAAATCTTTCTTTTTTTTTCTCTCTGTTCTCTTGCCATTACAATTTTTTAGTTGAGCCAAACACACCCTTACTCTATATATGATAGTTGAATAGTGTTGAAAAGTTATCATGTTTCCGGAATTCAGAACTTCCGTTATCCATTATACCAAAAAAAAAAATTCCATATTCCTAATCTTGAGGACAGCGATGATGGACACAATTCAAGATGTTAAAATGAATCTTTGGTTCATGAGTTTAACTGCTATAAAAAGTGAGATATATGATTATTTAGAGTGTGTTCAATTTTTGGGGAGTACTATTTTATTATAGTTCTAGTCGTGGTGCTTGGGGAGGTATCATAACTCTTAGGTACTTAAATTTATACCTAAGGGTAATAGACAGCTCGCCCTGCTCGATATTGGTATCGTCTAAGAGAAAATGAGACTTCATCCTGTCTTTGGATCGTGGGCGAATTTAACCCCTTTCTAAAAAAAATTTTTACAAAAAAAATATTCAAATGATACAAATAGGGTGGTGGGGTCTTCTATGGCGAATAGGATTCAAATCTTCTTAATATAATATTTTTTTTTAAGAAAAAGCATAATTTTATCTACAAATTCAGTTGTACTTGGATTTACTCCTTTAATTTTATACAGTTTTATAAATTAATCTTTTAGTTTTTTAATTTTTAATTTACTTATAACCTAATCTTTATAATCTTTTAACTATGACAAAGTATAACTTGATAGACTTAAGTTTTTAAACTTTTTTATTATTTTTATTATCCTGATGTGGCAAAAAATAATTAATAAGATCCTTGAAATTACTTCCAACTCAGCTCCACTGTAATTTTTTTAACAAAATTTAAACAAATTAAAAGAAGGAAGCCACCGGAGACCGGACGGAAGCCTGGATTAATTAGATAGAAGCGACTGGCTCATCACCATGCTCGCCCTATGTGTTTCTGAGGACACCCATTGATTAAAGGAAGAAGAATATTTATTTACTATTCATTTAGTCACTTTAACTTTATTCCAATTTTTAATCAATTCTCAGGGGAAATATTGAATCTTAAAAAAAAAATACAACTAAAGCACGAGAAATTATTGTGTGCACCCCGTGCATCACCTCGCTTGCACACTAGCCAATAAAAATGTTCCAACTCAAAAAATACCTAGGGTTTGGTAAATTACTAGGCTACCCCTCTCTCCAGGCTTCACCATCGAAACGCCACCTCAATCTCAATTCTCAAACATCGATCACTGGGTGGAGAGATTAAAAATAAAACTTTTTTTTTTGGGGTTCTCTTGTAAATCGCTATCCTGTGATCAAGAGGAATAGGGGGAAACTTGTTTCTACACGGTTTGGGAAGATCCACCTAATGAATCAAAGGGGAAAATCCTTTTACAAATTAACAACATTTATTTTTTATTTAATACTAATCCAATAAATTCTCCTTTTCAGATCGAGCAAAAAGATCCCTGGACTCTTGGCCATTTAGCTATCGGTGTTATTTTACCAGATCTAGGTTACCCCCACTCCATAATTTTTAGCAAATTTTATGAACCTGCTTCAATATAAAAAATTGAGAAAATATTGTACGATTTTGCTGAATAGCCCCAGAAATTATCATATTCACTAGGTGGTTTTGATGCAGATCAAGATACTACGCTTTATCCCCGAAAGATTGAACCTTTTCTTATTTGCTAATTCTGGATAGGTTTCCAGACATGTTGAAAGAGTAAGAATGAGAAGAAAGTGCAGAGCAATGCTTTTTTCTCCAATGCCTTGAAAACATTTTCACCACCATCGTCGACATTAGCGAAGAAAACGAAGAGACACATAGGACGTAACATGCTTCGATGGTGCTTCCTTCTCTGTTGCGTTTTTAACCTATGTACCACAGTCGTCAACACCAGAGAATAAAATGTGGAGAGATTGATGAGAACTACTTCCATGGTGGTTCTCAAAGAAAGGCCGCCGTTGACGAAGGGGGAGAGAAAGTAAGTCTAAGACCGAACAAAGAGGGATGGGAGAGAGGGGTAGCCTGGTAATTTACCAAACCCTAGGCATTTTTAAGTTTTAAAACAATAAAATACTGGAGAATAGTTGGCTATCACATATTTCCTTTTTACACGTGATAAACATTCTTTTTTTGATAGAGTAACATGATAACCATTCCATTAAGGTTAGGAGTCATTACCATTTTAGAAAATCTCAAAATTGAGACTGACCATTTTTTTTTTAACTGAACAGAATTTTGGTTCAACCTTGAATGAGATAATTTCAAATTGTTTGACCGCTAAATTTACTGAATTTCCAAAACTGTTTCAGTGTACTAATTACCCAAAACATCCTTAATTTACTTCTAAGTTCAACTGACTCAAACTTTCTTATAGTCACCACAAACATTCCCACTGATCAAATCATGCTCAAGAATTTTTATTTCTCAATTCCAGAATCAATTACTATGAGATGATAATAAAATCTGTACCCATTAGACCTTTGAGATTTTTACTGATTAATTTTGGTTTGATGTTGATTAATCAATAGTTATGTGATTAATTTCTGTTTTTTAAATACCATTGTTGTGGTATTGGTGTAATTACATTAACCAGCACGAGACATCATTATTATGATGAAAATATTCCAAAGTAATAGAAGGAGATGAAAAACTCAGCCCCCACAAAATGAAAATATTTATATCTTCAACTAAAAGGAGCAAAATTTGCTTGGCAATCATTAAATTACCTAGTGTTATGTTCAACTATAAAAAAGGGTAGATTCATATATTATTATAGATAATATATATAAACCATAACATAAAATAAAAAAAAAGCTTAAAAAATGAAAAAAGAAAAGAAAAAGAAAAAAAAAGGGTATTCACTCGAGGGATATATTTACGTGTTGGGATTGTCCTCTATGGAAGAATCAGAGGCAGAGTCATCTAAAGTTGAATTTGAAACAGTCTCCATTTGACTCCCACTCTCACTATCTGAAGTTGCTGCTGTCCTCTGATCATCATGTGGGTGTTTCAAGAACCAGTACATTATACTTGCTGTTAGTGTAAGTATCATCTTTTGGTTCACCTGAAAATGTTTGACCAAATACCATAAATTAGGCTCAATAATACTCAAATCTAAACAGATAATACCAAATAGTGGTATTCTTTTTAAGGTAAAAAGTCCCGCTATGCATTTCATATGGAGCATTCAAATTGTTTTGAAAATAACAGTAGTTCAATATTTTGTTCTATTTTTAATAATATCTTTTCCCATCCTAAATGTAGTAGGAACTAGATAACTCATTTGTAAAGATTAAGAAAATTAGTTAGTTATTTGAAAAGGAAAATATATGTTGGTTTATCTAAAATACCCTTTTTAATCATTTACATTGGATACTACCCTCTTGATGGATAACCCTCTTCATATGTGCCATCAATAAGGAGAGTTTAGGAAAACAATTATAAATTTAGGAGATAAAATAGATTGAGGTTTTACATATAGGACTAAAGAAAAGAAACCCATCTACTAGCTCTTACATTTATGACAAGAAAGTAAAAATAATTATATGATATGATGTCAAGTTAATAAACAAGAAATAGATAGTAAACAAATAGTGACAAGTCCAAAATACCTCAGTGATGTCTTCAGGAAGCAAGAATATGGAACATCCAAGCTTTCTTGCAATGCTGATAATATAAGTGGCATTCATCTTTTTCTCCTCATCTACATAAAGCAAATATATGTTGAGGAGTAAGCCATACAAATTCATAAAGCCAAAAGTACCAAAAAATTGCCATATATACTTCTTTGTTTCGTGGATCAGAGCTTTTAATTCTAGTTCATGGTTCATGCACTATTTCCTTTCCTTATTTCTCTCTCTTAAGTCATCAAACCATCAACACTCATTGATTCATGATTAAGGAAACAATTATATTCTAATCTCTGTTTTTTTTTACTAAAAACAGGGCTTTCCAAGAACAGTGATAGATTTTATATAGAAGACAACATACCAGTCACTCCTTTTGTAATGAGGCCCCAATTCACAGCTCTGGGCTGCACAGAACTAAGAAGATCGAGGAAAAATATCCCATCGGACAAACTTTTATCCTGAAATGTGATGTTAAAACAATTAAAGAAATGAAAAATGCAATATAAAGAATGTAGGCAGTTCTCTCACCTCAACAGTTAGGTTTTAAGGAAAAGTTCCTCACCTCACTTATCTCTAACATTTGGTATCAGAGTTGGTAGTTGGTAGCTCAAGCAAAAAAAAATATAAAGAAAAAGAAAACTAACTGCATATAAAAAGTTTCTAACCAGCAAAAGACTGAGTAAAATGTGGTATGATTTAGACACAGGGTCATCAAGTTTTCAAGGGCATCCATTATAATATACCTAAGCCCCACATCATGAACCTTAAATAAGAGAATTAGATACCTTAAAGCTATCCATGCGGCTCTGGCTTCCCGAGCTTCTGACTTTGTTATTGGCCCATTCCAAAATATCAGCATCAGTTATTTCCTTCCCATGAGAGTGAGATCTCAAGTTCTTTAGGAGTTGTAGGATGTTGTATCTCATCAATTGCCACAAATAAGCTAAAGAAAAGACCAAGGCTATCTGATTTAGACATTATGAAGAAAAAAACCTAAATCTTATAACATTGTTACTCTCCTGTTTTATTTTTTTTATATTTTTTATCTTTCTCATTTGCACATGGATAAATCTCATTGAAGTAATGTGTCATATCTATTCAATTGAAATACTATGATTTAGCAGAATTACATACCCAATATCAATTTTTTATTTCCCTGCACAATGTCATTTCCTGCAACATTTACCAGAGAGAACCTAAGTTGTTTCCCAATTTTCACAACTTGGTTGCAGTTCTCCACTTTTTTAAATGGCATCTTAATCGGAGGCTTACTAGCGATCTTCCAATTGACGATCCCTGGAGACACCTTGTCAAGAGTCTCTAGTAGTACCCACCTGTGAAGAAGAAAAATCATTTTCAACTCAGAAATTTGAAGATAAAAATAAGAAATATAGTGAAAATGCGGTATACTTACCCATTTCTGACATCCTCAAAAACATTGTTGACATATGTTGAATTGCCAAGACTATTAATCCAAAGGCGAAATGCTCTCTCTTCTCTCGAGTCTTGGGTGTCATCTGGCAATGTTTCAAGGAAAGACGCCTGTCTTGTTTGGGTTGAAAGTCCATTCCTATAAGAGAAAAAAACTGAGTAAGATTGTATATAAATAAATAAATAATGTAGGGATCATTTCACCATTTGAACAAAACTTGGACTCTGAGAACAGCATATACAGATAATGACTTTAGAATAAAAAGAAAAACAAAAACATTAACTGAGAAACAAGATGAATTGTAACGCTATTTTGTTTCAATGTTTCCTAGTTGACAACCTTATCAACCATTGAATGCTCAGGAAACACATGAAATGCTAAATGTGGTTAATAGATGATAAAAAATCGAGATTAATAAAGGCATTGAAAGTTACAGTATCTTCCAAATCCCCAAATTAAGTATTGGGATCCGATTCGGGAATCCTAGTTTTAGTTTCGAATAGGGATTTACTATTCATGTTTATAGATGTTAATACTCAGATGAACAATACAAGTCAATCTTACAATGAGCAATTATATGATAATTTTTCTCCATACTGAAAAGTTGACTGTCAAAGTCAGAAGGGACTGTATAGGAGTCCAGGAAAATTCAAAATTCATAAATAATCTCGGTTAAGCACATCCATGAATGAAGCCCTTAATAAAGCCTAAGACTTGTCTTTGTTTCTAGAATGCCGGTTCTACATCCTTATCAGAACTTCCCTCAGCAACCCGAAAGAGACAATATAAACTTTTAATATGGTGTTTAAGAGAGAGCCAATTCATTCTCACCTGAGCTGAAAAATATGTGCAACGAAAGCAAGATTAAGATTTGGGGACCCTTCCACTATATCTCTTGCAGTTAAGTATCGTTTACAACCCATCTTATCGGCATGTTCAAGGACTAACTTCGCTCTTTCAAATGGATTTTTGACTTCCAATGTGGCTGGATTGGTGAACTCAGGTGCAAGAACATTTAGAAGATGAGCATAAGCCTCTGCATCCTGCAGGCTCAGAACCATATATACTCAAGCATCAGCTTCAGGCACAGAAATGCATTGAGAAAAAACCTTTTGTTATAATCGTTACTTCATAAAATTATAAAATTAATCAGATTATAGAATTTCTTGCACCGATTCTTTACTATTTACCAGCCTTTTCAACTTGTAAAAGAAGAGAAGAAAAGTAGATAACTTCAGCAAGAATCTAACTAGTACTCTATTTTCCTCCCACACAGAGCATTGCAAAGAACACTGACAAGCCAATCCATTAGGTAAGTTACTTATTTCTTATGTACCAAGTTAACCGTAAATAAGCTTTACAAACTGACAATCCAAAGAAGTAAGATCAAATTACTTTTCAATAATCGCATGAAGTTTGAATAGTGTTGGTTAAAACAACTAAGTTGCTCTACTTGTAAACATCCCAGGAATAGGACACAAACATATATGAATCTTTAAGAACTCTAAGTTACCTTTACATCAGAGGAGAAGTTGGTGACTATCCTCTTATACCCTGCTTTTTTCAAATGATAATTCATCCACCTTAACAAGATCTTTTCTGGCGGTAGACTCATCAATTCTTCCATGTCCTGTTGGTTTAAAAAATATTATTGCAATATATAAATATATAATGAATTATAAAAGTGTGCGCGTGCGTGTGCATGCATCCATATGTATGTAGAAGGTATTTATTTACCTTACTATCCCCAATCAACTCCACCAGTTGAGGAGTTTTCCTTAGGTTCAGGTCTGCCAACAGTTGTATCTAATATCACACAACCATTACGAATGTAAAAGGTTAACACATAAAAGAATATTAAGTATAAGCTGCTAGATGATAAATTCAACTTGTCTGTTAAAATTTACCTTGATAATCTGTGAAATCAATCCAAGCACTAGATGACGCTGAAATAAACAAAATAAAACAAATACAGCATTATTTCTACTGAGAAATGGAACTGGGAAAAATCAGATATGGATGGGCAAAAGTGCAAAACTAAATTCGAAACAGAATCGTTTAGTCAAGTATAATAATGCAGAACTTGTATGAGTCACCTTCATAAACATCCCAGTTTTAATTGTGTAACTCTTACAAATGAGCACAAACAGGGCCATGTTTGTGAAACAAAATAGGAAAAATTACAATAATTGCTACTTCTTTTTTTTTTTTTTTTTGCGAAAACTCAAAAAGGCTTGGATACATACCCTTCCTTCAATGAAGTCCTGAGTCCCAATATTGACCACTGTGCATCCAATTGCTTTAGCAGAATTTAGGCAAAGCGTGTGATTTTCGTTCCTTTCCCACGGATTAAGTATTCTTTTTGTATTAATTGCTCGTTCATCAATTGTACCCGGAACTGCCACATTGATAAGCTTACTGCAGGTGCAATAGCATGTAATTTCAATTTTTAAAAGACTGTACCAATCTAAAGAAAAAGGTCAATAGAGAAATTTATATTACCAGAGAAGAACACCATCTTTTGCATTTTCGAATAGATCATTAGTTGAAGGATCAATAGGTAGGTATTTCTTGAGGAAGCCATCTTCTGCAAGATAGTTATTTATATGTGCAACATATGATGCCTTTTCAGATTCACTGATTGTGTGAAGCAAGTTGGTTGTAGCAGCCTTGAGGAATGCCGACGGATTCTTTGCACTATTTCCTGTCCTTGAACTTGCAAAAGTTTGTAACTTTAAGTAAACCTGTAACATTATAGCAGCCCCATTTGTCATTATTCAAATCAAATTGCTTGAACCGAATCGTGTGTCTCGCGTATTTTTCTACTTTCTGATACAGATTTAGTCATGAATAACCAAATTCAAATTTACCAGTAAACTGCAAATAAAATAATCCAAAAATATAATCTCAGGTTAACATATGATTCAGACAGTTAAATCAAAAGCTCCTCAAACATTCTGCAAAAGATCTTATGCCAAAATTTCAAGATCCTGTTGGAATGTATAAAGATGAGCATTATTTCTAATACTGTTTTATTGTTCAAAATGTTGTTATATTTTACAATTCATATCAAAAGAAGAGTTTATTTGCTTTGGAATCTTCAGAGAAGTTCCACTGATAGAATCCAAAGAGAAAAACAAACAGTGATGAATCTTGAAGATAGAATTTTCAGAAAAACCAAATCGAGATGAGAAAAACAAACCTTGAGAAACAATTCAAAATCGACCTCCTCTTCTGTGTTCTGATACAAATCCTGAATGAAAGAGGCTCTTTCTTCCTCACTCAGATTTTCTCCCACAACTTTCAACCTCGACATCTTGGAAGCCAAGTCACCAATTGTAAGCTTCCCACTTTCCCTCCTCATGCTCATGAACTACAGCAACCAACCAACCATGAATCAACAATCAGTAATCTCAGTATTACCCAGAAACCCAATTGCATGAAGCTCAGAAAAACAATAACAATAATGATGATGATGATCCAAAGTTCCAAACTTTATGAAGAAAGTAGTAAAAGTAAGTTAGTTTCTAAAAGATAAGATTCGAAAGTTAGCATTCAAACACTTTGGATTCGGACCATGAAAAACAGAAAAGACAGAGGATCGGAAACTGGGTTTGATTGTGCTGGGCTTAAATGCAGCAGACTGATATGGAGGATTAAGGAGGAGATTGAATTCAGAAAAAGTAAGAAGAGGCATGTAATGAATCCATGATGATGATGATGACAGAGAGAAGGGGATGAACTTACGTGGGCTTTTAAGCTTCTAAGTTCGACTTGAGTGAACTGATTTTGAAGCCATGGATCTGAAACAAGTATTCCCCAATGACCAGACATCTTCTTCTGCCACTTATTGAGACTTGAAATGAAACAGAGATGAAAGTTGCAGAATGAGAAGAAGAAGAGAGAAAAGAAAAGGCCAGTCTTTGAATGTATCAGAGATTTCTTCGTCTATATCTAACAGACCCTTCTCTCTCTCTCGCTCTCTCTCTTCTCTTTGGTTTCGTCAATTAAAAGTTGAAGCGTAAGGAAGGAAGGAAGGAAGGATGGAGTGCGTGTGTGTGTGTGTGTGTGTGACAGTGAGAGAGAGAGAGAGAAGGAGGAGGAGGAAGGAAGAAGAGGACCCCAACATCATGGGACGGCCGGACGGTGTAGAGCTGTCAGAGTTCAAAGTTGTTCTGTGAGGGAAAGAAGGAGAGAGAAAGAATTCAAATTATTACAAAAATGTCCCTGTCCCATGTCCTATTTTCCTAACGAGAGATTATTGCTATTAATTACTATCTTGCTGCTGAAGGATGGCTACCCTTCAATAAAAATCCAGGGTACTCCCATTCATTATTCATTAATATGCTCTTTAGAATTTAGATAGAGAGTATTTGTTATAAATTCCTCTTTATCTATAATATAAGTTATTTTTATAAAAATTCATTAATCTACAATAAATTACTTTGAGAATAATTAATATTTATTTGTTAAATTTTCTTTTATAATTAATACTTAAATTTGTTTTTTTCATATTTTTCTCCAGTCCATAACATTTAATATGGGTAAAATTAAAAAAAATATTTAATGTTTTAATTACTATTTATTAGCTTTAATGAATTATTTAAGGTAATTTATATTGTAAAGCGGATGGAGTATAAAATATGTCAAGTGTTGGGTGGATTGTAAAAAACAAACTAATGATCTTTCTGAAACTGTGAACAATATGAATCTTTAATTTCTATATATATTTTATATCAAGATACAATATAATTTATGTTTATAACTCATTATATTAAATCAATGTATTAATACATTTTTAAAAAAATCTAATTGTTTGGCACATATAATTTTAAATCAGTTGCTCAAATTTTGACTTAGCATAATTTAATTTCTATAATTTTAATTTGGTTGAAATTTCATATTTGAACTTTGATTTGGTAAAAATCATTATTTATAATTTTAACTATTTAAAATATAAATCCATATATTTTAAAAAATAAAATTATAAAGAATAAAATTATTTCTTAAAACTAAAGAACTAACATTTTAAATGTCTAAAATTACACAAACTAGGTTTTAACTAAATTAAAACTATAGGACTAAATTGCGCTGTGTAAAAATTTAAGAACTAATATATAATTAAATCAAAATTATAGAGAATGATTTTTCTTAAATTTTTTATATGTGAGATATGGTACTATTGGGTCAAATTAGACATTATCATGTTAACTAGGGTAGCTTTCTCCACATGATTTTTCCACCATAAATTTTGAATCATCACCTTAATTAAAGAGGATTAAGTTGCTTTTACTTAACCAAATTACTATTGATAATATATTTAACCTATTAATAAAATATTTGTAGAAAAGTTAAATTATTCATAGGCTATAAACAACAACACTCATCTTAAATTTTATTAAAACACGAGATCCATAGTTTATTTTATATTAATTAGTATCAATAATAAGAATGTATTAAGAGAAGTGTTTAATTGAAAATTATGTAAAAATTTAAAAAATAAAAATATTGATTTACTTTTTAATTTAAAGTTTTTTTTAAAATAATCAATAATTAATAATTTTTTGTTCTAAAGATTGGGCCTTCTTGTTGGCATTTAAGATAAGATAAATTTTAGAGGTAAATGTAATTTTAAGTTATAGCCTCATCCCTTCTCAAAGTGTATTTTAAGTCAAGTTATTTCACTTTCTAAGTGCTGTTTTACTTTGACTACAGCTTCAAACTTTCACACCAAATCAAAATTAATATGAAAAACAAGTATGGAAAGTTTTACATGGAGTTCAATTAATAAAAAAACTTATTGTTATTATTATTAATATTAATACTATTATTGATAAGTGTTGCCCTAAGAAAAAACTTGTTATTGTTTACAGATATCTTTTATTTATTATTAAATCATATAACACAGAAAAAAACCTTAGAGATGATTGATTAAAAGTTTAGTAAATCTAAAATTTAGTAGTAGTTCTTACTTGTTATTTACTTGATTAAAAGTTTAATGTGTAATAATTTTATTTTTAAATTTAAAACTAAACTAAACAATAATTTAGAAATCAAATGTAAATTATAACATTGTAGAATATATAAAGTAATTATTTAAAAGTCCCATTGTTTTAGCTTTTTTAATGAGAAATTACAAATTTTTTGAAGAAAATAAAAAGAAGTTTTAAAAAGTTTTGGAATGTTCATTTAAAATTTTGAAAATAATCAAATTATTAAACAAAATAAAATTTATGATTATTTTAATGATTTTAAAAGCATAGTTTTGATAGAAGCAAGCATCAAAACCTTGTGGAACCAAACATATTTCTAAATAGTGCACAGTGAAAGTTATAATTAAAAATCTTTAATCATATATAACTTTTATGAGTTTTATAAAAATTGAAAAATAAAAGGATTTTTATTTTAATTTTAGGCATGGAAATAATTAAATTAAAAAAACAGCACGAATATTGTAGAAAATACATGTTATGCTTGACGTATAAAATTACCAAAGATAACATCAGACGTTGCAAATAATTTAATTATTATGGTACAGTTTTATCTATGAAATCACATACTCATGTAATAAATTTAATACATAAAATAACATACTTTAGCTGGTGAAATTCAAACAAGGGAAAGGTATGGCTCACCTTTTGTGAGCCTAATATTAGTATATTACATATTTTGGATATATATTTGGTAATACCAAAAAATAATAAACACAATAAGACCAAAAAAGATATGAAAAAATTAATATATAAACTCTTATAATTTCATCTCATTTTTAATTATGTTGTTCTATTTTTTTTTCTTTTTATTAGATCATTATAGTTTTTTTAATTATCAACCCACTAAATGCCTGTTTAGGAAACCCTAAAACTAAAGTTTTAAAATATTTTTTGGCCCAAATTTTAGTTTAATAAAATTTTAAAATAAATAATTATATTTATTTAAAAAGGCTTTTTGTACCAAATCATAGTTTAACCAAGATTTTGGATAAGTTATTGAGACTAGCTTCTGGAACAATAAAAAAGTTGATGAACTATCAAATTACTATTTTACTATTACTTTTTTTACACCCTCTCTCATCTCTCATATTTCTTCTTCACCTTCTTTATTCTCTCTTCTCCAACCTCTTTCATCTCTTATCTCTTTTTTTTACCCTATCTCTTATCTCTTATCTCCTATTTTTAATAAAATTATATCATTTTTGATAATTTTTCAATTATAAAAGTCTTTGTAGTAATAACTATACAAACACTAATTTATTCAAAATCATATTTTTTCATAAGTTTTTTTCCAGAAACTCTTTTCTAAAAGCTGTCTAAAATTTTTTTTTTATAATTTTTTTTTCAAACTCTTATCCAAACAAGTCTTAACCATAAATTTCTACTGATTATTTTATTCTATAATATCTCCAGCCTATTTTAATTTTTTTATATAGGAATATGAGCATGTTTTTCTCATTATTTCTCATCCTTATATTTTTTCCTTGCACCTAAGTTGACCTTACGAAACTTATAACTGGATATCTCTAATAAATCCATGGAAAAACTTACTATTAATTAGTTTTGTGAATAGTATAGTTTTTCATATTTTAATGTCAACATGGTATTATCAAGTGAACATAGATATAAAACTCAACAATAAAAGATAGATAAAGACGAGAATATAAAAAAGTTATAGTATATTTTAATTGTAGTTCTTCGTGTATTAAATTTATAAAATTAAACAAAAAATAAGTTTAAGCAAATAGCATATGATTTTAAATAGATATTATATTTCATATTGTTTAATGTTAATATTAATATCGATATATTTTTGTAAGATGTAAAAGATAATATGATCTAAATTTTCTTTTTGAGAAAAAAGATTTTGACTTTTGGGAGAAGAAATGGGAAGGAGAAGCCAGAAAGTTAAACGACAACTTTCTTCCATACTGCATGAGGTAATGATATTAATTAATTTATTAATAATTAATTAAACAAAAAGCTTGTCGGGTAGTAAGCCATGTTCATCACAAAAGGGTAAATTAGTCATTTCATACATAAGTGATTAGGCCCTTCCCCCATATTGTCAGAGACCCGCCAAGATTAAAGAATGCGTGTATATTCAAAAAGTACCCTACCAACCAACGGGGTTGATCCGAGTGATAAGCGGCTCGGTATCGCTTAAGTGAGGTCTCGAGTTCGAGCCTTGGCATACGCAAAAAATCCCTTTGGGAGACTCACCCACCATAGCCAGGTGCGCGACGCGGGTTGGATCCGGATGTAGTCAGAGCAAAGCTCCGGTGAACCGGGTGGGCAACTAAAAAAAAAAAAGTACCCTACCACCAATCTCTTACTAATCCGACTGATAAACGACTCGGTATTATTTAAATGAGGTCTTGAGTTTAACTTTTAGCTTATGTAGAAAATTTCTATTGGAAGACTCACTCACCATAACCAGGTGCACAACGCGGGTCAGATCCGGATGTAGTCGGGATAAAGCTCCGGTGAACCGGGTAGACAACCAAAAAAAAAAGTACCCTACCAACGGGGGTTAGTTCCAGTGATAAACAGCTCAGTATCACTTAAACGAGGTCTCGAGTTCGAACCTTGGCGTATACAGAAAATTCCCGTTGGGAGACTCACCCACCATAGCCAGGTACGCGACGCGGGTCGGATCTAGATGTAGTCAAAGCAAAGGTTCGATAAACCAGGTGGGCAACAAAAAAAAACCCTAATTTATATAAAAAAACATACCCTAATCATTAATTAAAATTAACATAAATAATAAAAAACATATTTATATTTTATAAAAATTTGAGTTCAATTCTCGTTTTCGTCGTGATGACTCTTTTAATAGATAATTTTATAAATTATTTATAAATACTCTTTAAATTTGAGGCCTATACCCTAATTAATAATTTTAATGAAGATAAATGCTAAATCTATAATTTTTATATAAAATCCCGTATCCATGCTTAAACGGTCGTTTTTCGTTACACGTCTTTGCTTCACAAAATTTTCATCATATTTAGATATATTTTTCATTTTCATGCTTTAAGACAAAGACAATAAATTGAAAATTAATTAATTACTAATGGAAAACTTAACGCTGAGCAATTTATCAATACAAATTTTGAAAGGGTTAAAGTGAAAGTTGTCTTGAAAGTTTTTATTAATGAGCAATATTGTAACCAAATTTTTTTTAAAAATTATTATTGCCTAAAAGTCTTAATCCATTTCTCTAAATTTTTTTAAATTTAACTCGTACAATTTTTTTCTCCACTCCCCTCTGTTTCAAATTCCTCCTATTAAACAGCCCAAAAGATGTGTTCGAACAAATAACATATTTTTTTAATTCTATTTATAAGTTATTTTTAATATATTTTATATAAATTAAAAAAAAATCTTAAATTTTATTAACATATTATAAAATTAAAAACTTTTTAATTTTATTTCTATTTAATATACATTATACCCTATAGAAATAAAATCAACATAATAACAAATAAAAGGTAAAATAATATAGTTATATGAAATATTCTTTTTCTGCCTTATAAATAAGACTAAAATAAATATTCTCTTTCTGCTTTATAAATAGGACAAGAAAAATATAAAATTAATCATATGAGAATTATCTGTATAAATATAAGATTTTTATAAAAGTTATGTATATATATAAGAGTGTAAAGGGTTAACCGTAAAGTTTCAAACATTATGGAGTTTATTTATACATAATCTAAAGTTTAGGGGGTCATACATAATTTACCTTAAATTTATAGGTTTTTAATTTTAATCTTAATGACATTAAAAGTTTTCTTTTTAGTAATCAGGTGATCATTGACCCAAGCATAAAAATGCTGAGGGGCCAGATTTATGTTTGACCTAAGAATTGAAAGAGAGTAATTATGAGGGTTAGACTGGGTGGTTAAATTGAATAATGATTATTATATTTTATCAAATTAGTGTGTCACATCCTTGATTAATTAGATTAATCACAATGAATGACCCCCTTACCTCTGCAAAGCACAAAGTGTGTAAATATTTACACATAAAACCATCTCAATGCATTCAAACCTATTTGACAAGCCACAAGATGAGATTTCTCATCTCCTTTTCAACATGTATAGTTAATTCATTATGTAAGGTGATGGACAAGGGAATCTGATTTTCTTTAATGAAGTTTTTTTTTGCATGAATTTTCTTTAATAAAATTGAATTCAGAATTTGTAAAAATATTATATTAAAAGAATTTTTAGTATTAAACTCGATAATATTTAAATAAGACTCAATAATATTAGATAATATAAAAAAAAGGGTGAAAAGTCTATATCTATCAAATTTATTACTCTATAGTCCTTGATATTGTATAATGTTCTATATTTTATACAGATGAATTTCCCTGATGTGCAATACAACTTTCATGCCTGCAAATGAATTTCCCTATTATGAAAATTTCCTTAATATGCAAATGAACTTCTCTATAATGCAAATGAACGTCTCTAAGGGTAGTGTTCTCATTTCATATGTATATCTATTTCTCCTCAAAAACTTTAGTCCTTAACACTATTTCCAAGATTTTTGCTCAATTAATTTGTAGACTTTTCATGGATTCTCTTTTTGGTTTATAATTTTATAATTTTTTTCTAATTTTAAATATAAAAGTTAGATATAAAATTTATGTTAATCTTAAAGAGCATACCCAAATATTTTTATCTCCTAAAGTTATAATAAGTATCCTTATATTAAAGGGGTTTATATTAAGGATAGCTTAAATATATATATTAAATAAGATATTTTAGAGAAATTAACTCACAATTATTATAAATAATTAATTTTTTTAATCTACTCAAATTAGTTAAATATATCTTATATTAAGGACTGAAGGTAGTATTATTTACCGTTATAATAAATTGTATGATTCTCATATCCTGAAGAAACTTTGTGACACTCCTCTAATCTTTAATATAGGATTTAATTAAAAAGTTGATCTTTGTCTTAAATGTAAGATATATTTTTTATATTTATTAATTTTTTTAAATTATTTCTATTAATACTCTCTCAACAACAATCAAGTAAAAGAGAGAATGTGAAAATTAATGAAGATAATTAAAATATTTTTTTAAAAAATATGACATATTAATTAATTTATCTAATTTTTTTAATCTAATATTAAATAAATTTTATATGAAAGATGGAATAGTAAAATCTTAAAAAAGCAATATGAATTAATAGTGAAAGAAAGTAAGAAACTGGGTGGCATTATGTCCCACGACTGGAAGGGACTAATATAGTGAAAGAAACACAAGAACCAAACAAGGGGCAAAGGTAAAGAGAGGCACTAATACATAGGAAAAGGACCATGCACGTGGCCTATTCTCCGACTTTATCTAAATGGGTTTTAGCTATCCCATTCCTATCATAAGATATAGAAAAGCTCGAAAGCAAATACTCTCCCTCCCTCCCTCCCTCATATTACCTCATTTCACTAAAATACCCCAAACGACATCAATCTGGTAGTCGGTTTGGGTAGGGTTTGCCTCTGCCTCCCCCACCCTTCCTTTTGTTTATACTTATTTTATTGTCGCTGTCTGGTGCTGATGACTCAATACGACATTATGCATACGACCACTTTATTTTTGAGATGCATGTTGCCGTCTTGTATCCATCAATGCCTCAAAGTGATTCCCTATTCACTTTTGTGTTTATAGCAATTTGGGTTTGAGTTTGCTTCTTCTTCTCCCACCAACCTACTTTCATTGGTCTACAATGGTGATTCAATCATTAATCAAGTATTAGAAATACTATAAAATGTGTGTTTTAGTTTTATGAATTAGTGTAAAAAGTCTTTTTTTATGGTGGTTGTGTGTAGAAAAAGAATTTTATGTTAGTAACTTTATAGTTTAATTATGAGAGTTTTTTTATAAATAAGAAATGGTGGGTTTAATTTTATTTATAACTCTAGAGTTAAATGGCCTTTCTCATTAAAAATTAAGGGTGTGCTTCAAATAAATCGGACTGAGTTAATCATCAACTCGATGTTAGTCTAGAAAAGATATCAGGTTGAACAAGACAGCTCGTAGTCCGATTTAGTCAAATTTTAACTTGAGGTCAAGCTAGATTAAACTTATTCCACTAGACTACTTGGACTGAAAGACTAATCCAAGGAATCTAAGACCTTAACTTGATTTTTTTTTTAATTTTTTCCTTTATAAAAAGCAAAATTTTAACATGATAAATATAATGAAGACGATACAAAATATTTATAATAATACAAAACTCATCACAAAATATTAAAACTTAATTATAAATCCATTAGAACTATCCAACTTACAAAATATCAAAAAAAAAAAATCACATGGGCTAGAGTAGACTAGACCGAGTAGTCTAATCACTTGATTTAGAACCTAGACTTCCAGTCAATCCAATTTGTTCTGATTTGATTTTATTATATAACTTATTTAGACTAGATTAGACCGAAATATCACAGATGGGACTAGATTGGATTGGACTTGTTAATTTTTGTACACCTCTAGTAAAAACTATCAAAATACACTTGAAAATAGACAAAAATACTCCCCAATGGTTATAGGATTGCGTAGGAGATGCCTTTTTTATTTTAAAAAAAACATAAAATCAAGAGTTTAAATCTTGTATATGAAAAAAATTATGAATAGATAATACTTGAATTTGACATAATAATACAATAGTTATGTTTAAAAGAAACGGATTAATACTCTTTAAGTAAGTATTTGATTCTAGTAGCCTTGTACATCGAAGAAATCGCATAGAAAGTTTCTATTTATTTAGGACTCAACAAGACTTGCATTAATGTTAGTTTGATCATTTCGAAAATCGTTATACATGAAAAAGAAAAAAAAGAAGGAATAAACACAAAATAAATTGAATTTAAGACAAGATCTAGATATACATGTCTTTATTTGTTATCTGTCTCGGTTCAATGCCAAAGTTTACTCATTGAACCGTGAAAGAATAATCAATAACTATCAAATCCATGCAATTTAAGAATATATATATATATATATATATATTTGAAATAATCAAATTTAGATGCAAATATATTTGAAACATCGTTACTATTTTTATTATTTTAAAAATTAATTAATAATCCTCTCAATGTCAATATGTGAATATATCAAATCCACCATTATATATATAAAAAATTCATAACAAATCATAATACTGAATATTCACATTCATAAATGATTATTAGTAACAATTACAATAAGATTATCAATCTCAACACGTCTAGACGTACATAGATTATCATTAATTAATATTAAAATAATGTTAATAAAAAAATCTTTTTTGTGGGCCTTATTAACACTGAAGCAGGCGTGGTTCAATACCCCAGTGGGGTGATGAGCAGTGTGTTTGTGGGTTGATAATTAAATAGTGAATTGATTTTTGCTTTATGAAAAAGGCAATAAAAATAATAATTCTAAATAGTTTTTTAATGTTATAAATAATTGAAGTAATAGAATATAACTATGAAGTCTTTGCTGTTCTTGCTTATGCTCCTCACAACACTCTGAATCATTACTTAGGTCCACTACTCCTTCCCTCATTCTGCAACCATGTACCAAAAAGTTTCCCAAATTTAAATATCTTAAAGAAAAAAAGAGCCACATTAAAAATAAAGTTGCACACTAATAATAATTAATTCAGTAGGGAATACATGATTTAGATCCCACAAGAGTATGAATGCAAATTTCTCTGCTAATGCTAGGATCTTATTAGCAGATTGCATGTTTGGGAATCCGTTTTGGATGCCAAATTAACTAATATATATATATATATATATATATATATATATATATATTCCATCCAATTTTATTTATAAAGATTATTAAAATTGGCGTAATATTTATGACCCATGTTCAAAAACAACTTTTTTTATCACTCTTATTTATGATATTAAAACTCAACTTGGATCGACTGATCAAACTAATAAATCAGTGAACAAATCCCTTATTCGTCTAATCAAAAGTTTTGGAGAGAGCTGATTAGGTTGAATTTTATATTTTTTCACTTACTGAATCTGAAACAATGTCTTTTTGAGTAAAAAAAACAAGAAGAATAATAGGCTGTCATAATTGTATCTTTTTTATTTAATAAAGGTATCCCTAAACAATTTTAGATTGGAGACTAATCCCTTTTAAGATTTATAATGTAAAGAATTTTCACATCTTTTAACAAGTGTGCTTCCTATGATTCGATATTGTATTCTTTTCCTTACTATAGTGAGTTATTAAAATTGGTACTTTAATAACTTGTGTTTTGTTAAATTTTGTGTAATTTGTATATGATTGTTCCTTTTACATGTGGATTAATGTATTTTTTGTTTAAATATTATTATTTTCAGAATTATATATAATTTTTTTATGTTTCAATTACATTATATTATTTTATGATTGCGTTGACTCCAATTTAACGATAGTTGGACTGTTGACCCTTAAACTACTATCTCAACCTGTTTAATAGTGGTTTGAATTTTCAGCACCTTCCTATATTATCTCAACTTGATTAATGGTAATTTTGAAATAAATTAAAGATTTTTTTGTAATAGACTACTTTTAATTAATTTTCTTAAACTTAGCAAAGTAGTTAGTTAAATAAATCCTTGCAAAAGGAGGATCTCACAAGTGCACGAGTTGAGATTTCTTTGGTGTGAGAATCTAGTTATTAGCAAATTATGTAATTAAAATGTGTAGAGGATATGACAGTTTGTATGAGATTTACTTATTCTTCTTCTTCTTTCCATATATTTTTGTCTCCTATCTTTATTCCTTTTTCTATATTTTTATGTATTTTAAACCTCGAGATACTCGAATACATAATAAGTTCATACGTATCAGAATGGGACCTTTGACACTGATGTATCAACTAATTTCATAAGTTCAAGTATCTCAAAGACCAAGAAAGTAATATAGAAAGAATGAAAAAGTATATGAAACGTAAAAGTGAGAACAACATTCCCTTTATTATTTATTTATTTATTTATTTAATTTTTCTTCACTCTTGATTTGTCTTCTATTTAGGGATATCCATAAATTTATATATATATATATATATATATATATATTAGGGAAATTTTGGAAAAACTTTTGTCTTCTCTAGCAAAGCTTTTTTTATACACCCTTTTAAAATTTTATTAGTGAGAATTTAATAATAAACTTTTATATACATAGAATATTAGTACTTTCTAAATTTTATATATAAGGAATACCAGCATCATTATTTAGGTCTTTATCACTAATATATTTTTTAATGAAGGGCCTTTCCCCAACTTTCCCTATATATTAACTTCTTCTTCTTTTAATTTAGACAGTATCTTTAAACCGATAGTTAAAAAATAATTATCTCTTAAAGATTACTTGAATAAATTTTGTATCTTTTAACAAAATAATTTTTATATATAAAGCCTAATTTAAACCTAATACATCAGTTGCAAACTGGACACCCATTTTGTCCCATATATAACTTGATATTACTCAAATACACATAATTTGCCATAGAGGTTATTAGAATGGGACCTTGACACACATGGATGAACTGGACACTGATTCATCATTGCTTGCTTATTTTGGGTGACATCAAATTCTGATTTGGTTTCATCTTTTTTATCATTAAAGGTCTCCAGATTTGTTCTTCCTCTTTTATAGCCATGTGGTTTTAATTATTCTTTCGTCTACTTGTTTAACTCAAATTATTGTTTTTCTTAGCATCTTCCCAATTCAATTATTGAATGGCGTGATAATTTTTTATGATAACGGTTTTTAATAATGGTTTTTGATCAACAAGGTTAGATCAATATAAATGATTAGTCCGTCGTAATATGTTCAACTAAGGTTCAAATTCTCGTAAAAATATGTCTTTATATTTAATATCCGATAGTATCTTGAATAGAATTATATTCAATAAGAGAATTTCTAAAAATAATAATTGGTTTTTAGTTGCTTAATGAATTCTTATATTAACAACTGGGGTTGAGTCTAACAGAAAGGGCTAGTCCCTTATATTTAATGCTCAACAGTGTCTCAAATAGGATTGCCTTAAATTAAAAGATATTTATGTTTAGAAAAAAATTCTTAGATTAACAATTAAAGATTCAAAATTAATTTTTTTTAATAAAGAAATTTTTGGAATGGGGTTGAGCTCACCCAATATCTAAAGGTAGGGCAAAATCTCCTTTTCACCTAGGCGATACTAATGTTGAGTAGAAAGAGCTGTCAATTACCCTCAAGCATAAACCTAAACACTCAGGAGTTAGGATGTCTCTTCAAGCACCGCGACTAGAACCACAACAAAGAAGTATTCCCTAAGTCTTTATATTTAATGTCCGATAGTGTCTCGAATAGGATTACCTTCAAATAGTCGTATATCTCATCTCTTTGTCAGCGGAACTCCCGGATGATGGTTAATTTTATGTATATTATATTCCCATTTTTGGGGGTATTTTCAATGGCTCCTTTAAACGGTACACTAATTTTTCATTCCTAGGATTAAGTTGGGCTGGCAAGAAAATGATTACAGCCCCAACCCATTACCAAAAAAGGCTCTGTACGGATACTCAAAATTTCAAAAGCTGTAGGGCCTTTTTCCAATAATAAAAAAAAGAAGCTGCAGGGCCTTTGCTAGTTTTCTTTGCTTAAACATATTGTTCTTTTTTTTTTTTTTTACCAACAGGGATTGATCCGAGTAGTAAACGACTCGGTATCACTTAAGCGAGGTCTCGAGTTTGAGCTTTGGTGGATGCAGAAAATCCCCGTTGGGAGACTCACCCACCATAGCCAGGTACACGACGCGGGTCGGATCCGGATGTAGTCGGGGCAAAACTCCGGTGAACTGGGTGGGCAACAAAAAAAAATTATTCATTTTTTGTAGTTCTAGTCGCGACGCTTAAAGATATATCTTAGCTCTTGGATATTTAAATTTACGCTTGAGGACAATAGATAGCTCGTCCTGCCTGACATTAGTATTGTCTAGAAAAAAGGGAGATTTTACCCTGCTCTTGAATTATAGATGAGCCTAACCTATTTTCAAAAAAATTTATAACAAAAAGAAAATTATTCATTTTTTCTTGGTTTTGTCAAATCAAAGTAGGTCAGGTTGAAGATATTTCCTAAATTCTACCAAAAAAAATTAGGTTAAGTTAGACTAGACTTAGGCCATCAATAGGTATTAATCTAAGTAAAAAAAAATAATCGTTTAAATAAGAGATCTCAAATCTAAATCTATGTAAATGCAAAAATCACTTTTAAGCTAATCCAATAGCATATAAAATAAAAGAGAGACTAAATTTCACCTAAATAAACTTGAGCCTACATCAAAAGTCATAGGCTTAAGCTTGGCGTAAGCCTAAGACTTTTTTCACAACTCAAATCTAAACCTACCAGAGGCAAAGTCTAACCTACAAGCCTGTTTAATAGGCTTACATGTTTAGGTTTATCAAAACCTCTTAAATAATATAGTATGTATATTTTAAATAACTTGAATAGATCAGCCTATCTAACTCATAAGCCACCTTATATCTAACTCATAAGCTAGCCTTATCTGAGCTATTTTACTAAATAGACTTGGGGCCTATTTGATAAAATACCAAACTATAATTTTAAAAGGACTTTTAGCCTAAATTTTGGTTTAAATTTTTTTTAAAACAAACAGCTATATTTGTCCATAAGTATTTTTGGGTAAAACTATGATTTAAAACTATGGTTTTGAATAAGCTATTAAAACTAAATTTTTGAACAATAAAAGAGTTTATGGACTATCCAATTACTATCTTACCCCTACTTTTTCTTACACCCTCTTTCCTCTCTCCTACTTTTTCTTACACCCTCTCTCCTCTCTACTCTCTACCCTCTCTCCTCTCTCTTCTCTTTTCTCTACCTCTCTCCTCTCTCTTACTTTTAATCAAATCATACCATTTTTAGTAATTTATCAATATAAGAAGTCATTCTAAAAATAACTATCCAAACATTTATTTATTCAAAATCACTTTTTTTCTATTAATTCTTCTCTAAAAACCCTTTTCCATAAGCTGTCCATAAACTCTTTTTTTTCATAAGCCCTTTTTTAAAATCCTATTCAAGCAGGCCCTTAGTTAGACACAAAGTAAGTTAGGACATAAGTCCCTAATAGGCTTGACCTATTTCTAGCCATAGTTTTATTCATTTCTTTATTCCTTTTCAAAGCATATTTAAGTTAAACAACATCATTTTACTCATATTTTATTTTTGTCAATACTAGATCTATTCCCTAAATATCAATAATAAAATATCTGCGATTCTTTCTCCCTTTTCCTTTTCCAAAAAAGAATAACAACTTTGTTGATAAAAAGAGAGAAAGTGAAACCCTAGGAAACACGCCAAAGATTAGATGAAAACCACAATAATCAGCAAAGGACTTTTTAATAGAGCAACAGTCAACAACAATGCAAATTGAAAATCAACATAAACATGATAAATGCTACACAAAGTAATTTAAAATTTATACGTAGCTCAGAGAAAGGCAAACGTTAAATAGGGTTAATGGCCGAATCTTATAGATGAAAAAAATCAATTTAGAATAACTACTTCTAATTAGATTTGACAATTCTCAAATGAGATCCAATAGTACTAAATATCATATAATTGTATTAAGAAAAAGAAATTTATAATGCCAATCATCTATAATATTGTGCAAGAGAATTTACAGCATTATCTTCAATGAGGTCCTAAAAGTCTATTCTATGTTTAATGCTATATATTCTATTCCATATTCAATCTAACACTGATCTTTTGGCAGCATGAGGCTCAGAAATTGGACACAAAATTGGATCCCACTAAAAAAGGGGAGGTGCTTAGCTAAATGCTATCTCCTGAAGCACTTGGAGTGTTTTCTGATGAACCTACAGCAACAGAAAGGCACAAAATAAATCATTTCATAATTCTACGGTACTTTTGCAGTACTATTATTGTGTAGTCAGAAAGTTTTTAGCAGCAACAATTAGTTTGCAAATTCCAGCAATTATGATGCAGAAGTTTTTAAACCAAGTGACAGAGAAACTGACAATGCCTCAAGTTCCCTAAGCACTTGGTCCAGCATAAACCATCTATTACTGGTTAAAGAAGTTTAGTTGAAGGCTAACAAATGAAATTAATTGAGAAAAAGAGAATGATTAAAAAAGAAAGTTCTGCAGAAAGTTCGGCAAACAATTGAAAGCAGAAATTTAGCACAAGAAATTATCCTTTCTAGTTGGCAAATAAAAAATGGGTGGCTTAATGCACAACACTCCTACCAGGTGGAGTCTGAGGAGGGATAGATAAATGCAGCCTTATCCTTCACAAGTGGAGAGATTGTTTTTAGGATTTAAACCCATAACCTCCAATTCACATGTTCACTGTTGCTCCGAGGCTTACCCTGTTCTATTTGGCTAATAAACTAACAGAAAATTACACTGATCTTCCAAGAAGAAATCTTTAAGAATGTGATAGGAATCAAGGAGTTTACCCATTCTAGATGTTGTGCAGTGATGCCAGAGTCAGTTCCAGCATATATTCCACTCAAGACCTAGCATGGCATCAAGATCAGATTTCAAATACATAAAAACAAGAGAAGAACATTTAAAATTGACATGTAAAGAAGTTAGAATGACTAAAGTTAATCTATTTTGCCAATCCTCAAATTGTTTTTTTCAATTTTTAATCAGGCCTTATAGTCTACAACTTTGCAATTAGATCACTACATTTTAGATATAATAGACTATATAATTGACCCAATAAAAAGTTTTTAGTCTAATAGACTGCATAATCGACCCAATCGTCTAATTTTAGTCCTTTGGCATGAAAAATGCATATTCAGAGAGCAAAGATGGCATTCGGTTAGGCATATCAATATAATGCAACAGAAGCAAAAGAAGGTTCACTGCAAAGGACTAAATAAAAAAAAAACATATAATATACCCACTTACATGATTTTATACCTTAAAGACCAACTTGAAATTGAAAATTTAGTCAATTTGGAGACCAAAAAAACAATTTAACCAAACTATCAAAGGGTTCAACTTCCCTAAGTATATTATGCTATCAAGGGCACTATTTGATGTAGTATTACCTTAGAAACAGTCTCAAGAAACATGCCCGGACGTACTGGAAGCGGTTTCCGTCCTGTCACACTTGCCTGGACATCATGATAAGTAAAACACGTCAAAAAATGGTGTTGAAAGAAAACAAATATAATCTATACACAAGGCCTCCCTGATTAATTGATAAATATAAACGCATACGGCCGATTTAACCCACCCTTCCGGCTATTCCACTTGTAGCCTTTTGACCAGCATCGTCTTCCTCGTCAACGTTGTCTGCACCCTCATCTTTTCCAAGCATTACATTTCTTATCATATCCAGCACAGTTTTCCCAGGTTTTATGGCCACCAATTTGGTTAAGAAATTCACCTGCATTGACAATAGTTGTAAAGATCCTAAGAATAATATAAAATTAATAAAGCAAGATTTAAGATATCTGCATTACTTCATATGTAGTTGAGATTTCCAAGTCCTTTCAGTAACATACCATAAATTCAGATGATACAAAGCTAGGTATTATTAAGTAATATTTCTTGCAGGCAAAAAAAAAGGGGTAATATTTCACTCAATGTTGGAGTCTTACTGAGATTGAAATATGAAATCAGCATACCTCAGACTGAGGAAGAGTGTACAAACCCCGGTTATTTCTTTCATCCAAAATCCCACCTCCCATCATATCTCGGGATTCTTCTCTAATTAAAACAAGCCTTGCAAGTAGTTTTCGATCAGGTACAACAGGCCGAGTTTCCATAGTCTGCATAAATTGTTTAGCACAAGACAGTTAACCGGACAAAGTCGATAATCCATGCAGTCACTTGGGATAACACATAGAGAAACATGTCGTTCAATTGAAAGATTCGGGGGAAAAAACAATCTATGCAACTATTGCAATGCTTGAGGCTAAATAAATACTCTTGTTAGAAGACTAAGCACTGCAGTCTAAAATCTATTTAATACATAGTTTCAATAACACACACAGACACTCTAAATAGCCACCAAATATCATTAAGCAATGTGTTGGAATGCTGTAATTATGGTCTTACGCATTTTCTGATTAGCCTGGTTTGTCACATATGATTTAAGCATAAGAGTAAACTTATTTATTTCCCATTTTATTTCCATTTTATGTCATTATGATCAGATCAGGAGCTTTATTATGCATTTATTTTGCTTTTTTTAATTGTATTTTATTTCCTGCCTGATCTGGTTACTTAGTATGGATTGTCAACATGTTATTTCCCTTTTCAGGCCCTAGGTTTCACTGCTTAGTGGTGGCTTTATTTCAGGGACTGAGAGGCAGATTTGTTGACATTTGATTCCCCATATAATTTCATCTTCCATCATGAATAAAATAAGAAAATTGAAAGTCAATGGACAAAACACAAAAACCATCAAGTGATCAAAGACTTGAAGCTTAAGTCAGTTGATAATAGAATGCATGAAGTTTCCAATATATACCTCTAATAAGTCATCAGCTTGATTAGCTATGTCATTTAGATTTGCCTTTGGGATATGAATCTTAGTGTCATTCTCGCCTTTAAATACACCACCACCAGCTGCAACTCGCCGTAGCAATTCATATCTGCTTTCTTTTTGGGGAGTTCTACAGAGAAGACCAATCACTTGAACCTAGAAAATGGAAAACATGCATATAATATACACCATAAGGATGGATTCATCCCTTCAATCAGAAATCGATCGGATAATGGCCCAAAGGAGTCTCCTTACATGTGGGGGGCATTTCTTTGTTAAATGTGATAACACCGTCTCCTTGATCACTTCCAACAATGTCTTGCGCTGAAAAAGACAAAAAGAAACAATATATATTGTTAATATCCAAGCACAAGTTCATTATCATCTCTCTGACAAATGAATGTGAAATCAAGAAATTGTAGCACAATTGAAATAATAGATCAGATGAAAGTAAGAAAAAATTCGGCTTCAAAATGATACCTTATCATCTTGGTCATTGTCAGCAAGTTGGATCATGTAATCTAAAGCCATCATGAAATTTGATTCCATCTCATCAACCCTTTTCCCAATAACTCCCTGTGCAGCCAACTCCACTGCCACTTTCTCAGAAGCTTCATCCATGTTCATGTCTTCCAGCTGGACTTAAACAGATATAACAAGTTATAAGGTTTCATAAGTAACATTACACATTAGGATTTAAAAAAAAAAAATGTAAGACCATATGAAGAATTACGCAGACAAGGTCAAGAAGACAATTTGCAAAATACAAATAAGTGTGTTAAGGTTCATGAGCAACATTAAACAACTGCAAATAAGCTTGTTATGAACTGAGATTAATCACATCAGTTATCCTCACCAGGATAGCATGCATAGATTGAAAGTTCTGATCAATAAAAACACTACACTGTAACAGAAATATTAATATTATTGGTAATATAGGTGATGTTCTTGTCAATTTGCAATAATAAAACATGATAATCAGTGTCATTTTTTTCACTCACCAGACACTTTTCAAATTATTGATCCATACAAAGGGGCTGCAACTTCTGCTGTTGTATTAATGAGCTTTTACTCAAATGAAATAGAAGTGGATGTATCATTTTAATTGCCCATTGTTAATTCTAGGTGTTCTATGAACACAATGGCTTCAAAGAATAATTTTAACTTCCAATTATTCACAAAGCTATATTACATGATCAAATGCAAGGGTGAACTCAAGGATCTAATCAACACAAATGAATTGATGTCTTTGAACTCAGAATGATAAGATAGCTTTTTCACTTCATATATCACAACATGTCTTCAGTAACTATCTCAAATCAGTACATAGAATCTTTGTTACCAGTACCCTATTTTTAAGCTAAACATTTGTAATGTCCATCAATTCAAATAGTCTTAAATTATGAATCTCTGCCCCAAAGGTACATTCACCTATACTCTTTGCATATCTTAGGAATATCTCTAATACTCACAAAACCCCCTCAACCAAAATTAGTTTCATTGTCGTTGAAGTAGAAAGGAAAGCTTTTCACCTTCATTCACATTCTGATGCTGATAAATATTATTGAGTCCCAGAATTTGTATTATCCAAACCCACTACCGAAGGAATTACAAAATTAATTAGCATGCCCTTAATTCTTAAAAAATGGAGGATTAGATGTTTATAAAAGAACATGAACATTAATTCTCATATGATGCTAAGCACAATCAGTGACCTGGTAATAACATCTAAAGGTACATCTATACAAGGTCACAAGGAATCCAACAAAAGATAGATTGTTGCCAGTTACAAGCATGCATTGTCAAAGTAGTTACCAAAAACCATTCTAGCAACACTAACAAAAACAAAGAGACCATTCTAGCAACATAGAATATCTAGCTGGAAAGTACAACAATCACTTCATGCCCTTTAACACCCAGTTAAGATCATGGACCTAATATGATACCATTGATGTACCACAGAATATCACTAAAATCCCCAAAAGGGTACAGGAAACGATTATAAGCTTAGAAAGACATCACACTATTACCCTGAAAACACCAACACGATTAAACACGTGTTTTTGAGATACACATCAGTTTTGCAAACAAGAATCAACGAGATATAAAGAAAACACCCCAGAACTACTCATTTGCATCTAGCCTAATATAAGAGGCTCCACTTAATCCAATAAAAGAACCAACGGAAAGAAAGTTCAGTTTTTCCTTCACTTGAAAAGAACCCTATTAAATGGGGGAGGCAAAAACTTACAAGGGTAATCATTTCCTGGAGAACAGAGATGACCTGTTCTCCTCCTTTAAGGAGAGCATCACGTTGAGAAGAATCCAACTGTTGGTTCCCTCGTTGTTGGGGTCTTCCATTTCTGTCTTCTACATCTAATTCCTCTTCTGGGTAGCCGCCACCCACTTCATAACCTGTACTTGACACAAAACGTCGCGTTCTCCTCTTTGGTTGCCTCAACTGCAACCCTTGAAAGTGGCATGGCTGAGAGGAAGTTGCAGTTGGAAAACACTGAGGGAAGAGATTAGAAGACACACATGAACAAGCAGGTAGGATGAGTAGTGTACCCTGAAACATCCCGTTGCCTCCTTTAGTTCATAACTGTTGGAAGAGGATAAGAATAATATGCTTGAAAAAATGGAGGGGAAAAATGGAAGGGCAAAAAATTGGGGAAAAAAAAAACTAATTTCGCCGTATGTGGGAATCAAACCACTACCACATGGTTAAAAGCCATAAACTCTACTGGCTAAGCTAAGACTTATTTTTATATAATAAAAAATTTAAATAAATTGATTTAAATGACTTATCCCTACGAACAAAGTTCTTCGTTAATAGCGATTAATTTTAGAAGTTATGCTACAACTTTTAATAAGCAGGTAATAAAAAAATATTAACACATAAATAAAACTCAAACTTTTTGAGAGTTGAGACTAAGTTAAAGAATTAATGCAATTCATTCATAATTTAAAGTTAATATTTGAATTATATTTCAATTCTAATAATAATTAATGACAATATTTGAATCTTCATTTGATAAAATATTCACTTTTAAAATTGATTCATTATTAATAAGTAAAATAAATACCGGATGTATGTTGGTAGGTTAGGCACAAGCATATGATAATAAATGGGAAAAAAATAATAAGAATATTCAACTTTTTATAAAAATAAATGAAAATTTAACTTGTCAATTTTTTTACAGTTCCAAAAATTTGACATTGATGTTCTCTAATCAGTAATTTCGTAATCATTAATTTGAAACTCATAGTATTCTTTTTATAATGAATAAAGAAAAATAAACTAAAGTTTATTTTAATTTCAGTAATTTAATACTATTTTTTTTAATTTACAACGTTTTAAGTAGTAATTTGTAATTCATATTATATTCTTCTTTTTAAAATAAGAAAACTTTCAAAAAATTTCTTTTTGGGCGAAATTATGAAAAGATTTTTAATCTTGTTTTTTTAGATATTTCATTCCTTTTTCCTTTAAATCTTTTCCACTTAATAAATTAATTATCTAATTTTTAAATAAATCACCTAGCTATGGATACCCATAAACACTTCATATTAAAATTTACTCAATTCTCATAATATATTTGTATTTATTTGATTGATCGAATTTGTTGATTAATAATGGCAATAAAAAGTTGAAACTCTTTAAACAATGAATATTTATATATTTTTGAAATATTCACACTTGAGTCCCAACACATCACAAAACTCCATCCTCGCAAATCATGACATTCTCATGTCATGCATCAAACTTTTATGGTTCATTTTTTTTTTTTTTGGCTTATGCATGGAATTAACATATATTTCGTCTCCTCATTTTTTAATAAAATATAAATAATCAAATTACATAAATAAAAATAAATATTTAAATATAATAAATATGACTCATTTTTTTAAAATATTTTATAGAGAGAGAATGAATAAATAGTTAATTAATATAGTGAGATTAACTAGTAATTAATACACGTGAGAATAGAAAATGAAACTAAAAATTTCATACAATATATTTTTAGGAAATGTCATCTCTGAAAAAAAAAAGCCTGCAATATTTAATTAACAATTACGAAATTGTTTGTTAATAAAATAATTCTAACTTAAATGGAAATTTTCTTATACTTGGGGTGTAAAAAAAAAGAAAGAAAGAAAAGGAAATTCCAGTTGAACAAAAACGCAGCGTTCTTACATTCCTTGTCTTAAGGTGTGTTTGTATTAGTTTTTGGAAAATAGATTCTGGGAATAATAGATTTTGGAGAATAGATTTTGAGAATAATAGATTTTAGAAAGAATAAATTTTAAGAATAGAGATATTTGGATGATTAGTAGCAGAATCAATTTTTATATTAATAAATTATTAAAAATGGTATAATTTGATTAAAAGTAAAAGAGATGAAAGATGATAGAGAAGAAAGAGGAGAGAGAAGAGAGTGTAGAGAGGAGAGAGAAAAAGAGATATAAGAGAAGAAAGAGAAAGGAGAAAAAAAGAGAGGAGAGAGGAGAGAGGGTGTAAGAAAAAGTAGTGGTAGAATAGTAATTGGATAATCCATAACCTAGGTTTCAAACCAAAAGCTATTTTCAGTGGCTTATTCAAAATCTAGGTTTCAAACTGAGGTTTTGCCTAAAATCAATTCTCAACAAAAATGACTGTTTATGTAAAAATTTTCTAAACCGCGGTTTTAGTGTGTGATTGGATATCAATTCTGAAAATTAATTTTGGCCAAAATTTTTTACACAAACAGTCATTTTTGTTGAGAATTGATTTTAGGCAAAATCTCGGTTTGAAAGTTAAGTTTTAAATAAGCTACTGAAAATAACTTTTGGTTTGAAACCGATGTTATGGATTATTCAATTACTATTCTACCCTTATTTTTTTTACACCTTCTCTCCTCTCTCCTCTTTTATCTCTCATTTTCTTTTTTCTCTTTTCTTCTCTTATTTCTCTTTTTCTCTCTCCTCTCTCCTCTCTCTATTCTCTTCTCTCCCCTCATTCTTCTTTATCATATTTCATCTCTCTTACTTTTAATCAAATTATACTATTTTTAGTAATTTATCAGTATAAAAAGTGATTATGCTACTAATCATCTAAACATTCCTATTTTTAAAATCTATTTTTTCCAAAATCTATTTTTTCTAGAATCTATTCTCTAAAAATTAATCCAAATACACCCTCAGCCTAAAATTGATTGTCTATCGTATTCCTAAACACACACTTATTCGATTATTCGATTGGGCGTGGGGCGCGTGGCAATGCGGGAAAACACGATAATAGAAAATTAATAAAAATTCATAATAAAAAATTATTAACGATTAATTAATGTCTTGTTTTCGAACGCTCCCCAATGTCAGACCGTAGAAGACGGCTTTTCGAAATGGCAATGCATCGTAAATTAACAAAAACCAGAGGGCTGTTTCGTTTATCAAAACACACATTTTTGACTATGCTGATGGTAACAGTGAATCACGCTCCGTTAATTTTTCACTATCCCGGTTCTGTGCCCAACAAAAGCCCAAAGGCGATTCCGCTTCCCCGCTTCTATATATACACTGTCCCACCCCCAAACCCCACTTCACGCCATTTCCATTTCTTCTTCTACTTCTTCCTCTCCCTCGTTTTCTCTCTCCTAGGGTTAGGGTTTGTACTAATTTTTGTGTGTTCATTTTACTCTCTGATCTACCAATGGCGCAACAGGAGGTTCAGAATGGCGGAGCTGAGAAGGTAGCAGCTGCGGTGGTGTTCACCGCAGTGAAGCCGCAGATACTGGTGGAGGCTCCGAAGGCAAACGACGCCGTTCAGTTCTATAAGGCTGCATTTGGTGCCGAGGAGGTTAGCCGTACAACTCATCCGAAACGCAAGGCTGAGCAAGAGCTCCCTCTCATCCTCTCTGCTGAGCTGAAACTCGCCGGTGTCACCTTCATCGTCTCTGACCTCTCCTCTGACGATTCTGCTACTCCGTAAGTCGTTCTCTCTCTCTCTCTGCTTATTGTTCTTCATTTTTCTTCTCTGGAGCGTATTTACTTAACATTTCTTCTCTCGCATGTCTGATTTCGTTTCTTGCGCCGCTCTGCTATGAGATCTTTTCCAATCTGTAGATGTTAAAAGCATTCTAAGTTTTGTTTCTGTAGAATCGCTCACCGAACCGAACAATACACTTGTAGGAGACGTTTCGTGTTGTTTATGCTTTTGTCTAAATTTTCGTACCCTAAAAAAATAGTGTCCTGGTGAAACTAATTAATAGCGAGTAACTGATAATTCTTTTGTCCTTTACTTAGATATATCCTTTCTCTTGTGGGTTGTATAGCTTTTAATAGCCATTGTTTGGTTCTCATCGTTTCAACTTTCGTATCTCTTGCGTTTTGATTCACTTCGAAATTTGTTCTTGTCGTATTCAAATGATTTTTAGCTGTATCTTATTCAGTTTTGTTCTATGTAATAGTCGTGATTTTCCTTACGTGTTCTCCGAATAATAATATAATCGCAGAAGTTGTGTTGTTTCTGTTACGATCTGCTCGATCTCACTCTTTTAATACTTGTATCCTAGAAAATCTACTGCACAATACTGTTCTTATTGTGGTTTTATTATCAAATCTCATGATAATCGTTTCGCTATAACTACTAGATATGACTTTCTGGGTCTATTGGCTTGACTTTTTAGGCGATTCGGTTCAATGTTTTCTAGTGATTTTGTTCTGTTTGAAACCGTGCCACTCACTGCTTGATTTCTAGTGATTGGGTTCAATGTTTTCTAGGGATTCGCATGATCTCACTCTTGATTGTCTTGTTTTACGGTTGTTTTTAAATTTTGTCTTGATTACTAATTCCAGGGCAAAGAGTGTTGGAAACGTTGTCGTTATGTGCCTGGAGACGGAGGACGTAGAAGCTGCCATTAACAAGGCGGTGGGTGCCGGAGCTGTTGCAGACGGCGAGGTCGTGTCTGGGGAGGGCACGTGCTGCGGGGAGCGCGTGGGGAAGGTGAAGGACCCGTTCGGCTTCATATGGGCCATCTGCTCTCCAGGAAAGAAGTGCGCTAACGCAGAAGCTGAAGCTTGAGATGAGAAAATCCCTGTTGGACCATCTGATTTTAACTGTTTCTGATCTAAGTCCGTTTCTAGCCGTTAGACCCCACTCTAGGTCGTAGTAGTATTAATATTTTGAATAGTCTTTTGGACTAATGAACTCCATCGATTATGGACATTTTGAATGCTCTTAACTGTCAGTTAATGAAGACGACTAAATTTTCTCGTTCTAATGCTTTAAACTTGTTATATATATGTATTATCCTGTGTTCTTGCTTTTGTTTTTGCCTGTTTGACTAACACGTTATTTTGCAAGGTTATTGTGGTCATTTCATGTTGGAATGGATAAGAATTAGAAGTTAGAGGCATGTTCCGTATTATATTGTATAATACAAATATGTGTGCACTTTTAATTATTTATATAATTATTAATATTGTAATAATATTGGGCATGGACTAAGGTCCACTAAGCATTGACTAGGATCTATGAAGTGTCCTATTAGAATTTGACACGTGGTCAGTTTAGGTTTATTTTTGGGGGTACGGTTTCATAGATATTTGAGAAACACGGGTAGGGGTGGTCCCCACCAGGGAAGGGTATACATGGTATGTGGCCCAATGTGGGGAAGGGAACGGAATCCTCGTGATGTTTTTGTTTGAGTAAGAGCCATTGAATTGAATGAATATGCTCATGATTTTTGAGTTGTGTTATGAATTTATGTTGAGTTGTTTCAACCATCGAATTTAAAAATGTTGAAATGTCAGATGCGTTGGGATATAAAGACAAATCATCGTGCACCTATTATTTTAGCTTATCTCTAGTGTCGCGTGTTGTTATATAATATATATATCATCTCGAATTAAGTAGTGATTATTTCACATGCCGTACTTAGCACATAATCAAAATTGTTGAGTGAAATAAAATATTAATTATGTAGTGAATTATTGGCAAAAAGAAAAGAAAAAATTATGTGGTGAATTATGTGGATGAGTTTCGTTCAGTCATATTGTAGTGTAGACCAACATTAATTTCTACTACATTATGAATGACTTACTGACTACATCCCCATCCCATGAATTACTGGGGCAACATTTCAGGTAATTCAAATTCAGTGGGTCCCCCAAAAAAAATTAAATGCAATATATTATTGTTTTGGTGCTCAAAATCCTTATTGAATAATGACTTCTTTCTTCCATGCTTTCTTAGATGCCAGGTTGTTGTTGTTTTTTGTTGCCCACCCGGTTCACCGGAGCTTTGTCCCGACTATATCCGGATCTGACCCGCGTCGCGCACCTGGCTATGGTGGATGAGTCTCCTAACGGGGATTTTCTGCATTCGTCAAGGCTCGAACTCGAGACCTCACTTAAGCGATACCGAGCTGCTTACCACTCTGACCAACCCCATTGGTATGCCAGGTTTTTTTTTTTTGGTATGCCAGCTTGTTGTTGTTTCCCCAACAGAAAGTTTAAGTTAGTTGTTGGGCTTTAGATTTACTGGAATCAATATTGATATTTTTTATACTATAAGTGGTTATAAAAATTCTTATAGATTATCAAGTTTTGACATTATTAGTGGAATTTTAACTTGAATGGGCCAAATTCTTCCTTGGACCCATCATTGTGTGAGCTAAATCCAATTATGTTCGGACCAACTATCTTAAAATTCGTGTCAAACAATCATGACTTTCTCCGTTTTGTCTTTTATTGGAGTCATAGTTTAATGTTGTTTTTTGGGCCATCGTATTATTGTTTTTTATACACACAATATTTTTCTATTTATATTTAAATTATTATAAGACATTAAATATAAATAATTATTATAATAAAAATTTAAATTTAAATTTATCTTCTTTTCATTAGACCCAATCCCTCGGCCATCGGATTGTTTAATATTTTAAAACTTTTTATTTATGAAAATAAACTAAATAGTAGTATATAGTTATGCATTCAAATTCAATAATTTAAAAATTATATTTAGATGAAGTAGTAAACATTAATAAATACATAATTTGTACTGAATAATTAAATATTGGTAGTTTTTTTTACTATATTATAATGAATATTTTATAAAAACATCATAATGCTTGTATCTATTTCGTTTAAGTTTCTCAATTACATTTTGATCATATATGCTATTTTTTTATATGAGTTCAAATTAAATGAAGATATTAAAAAAACAAGACATATGGCAAAGTCAGATTAAAAAATTTAATAAAATAAATATAAGGAACTTGATCTAATTTTTTTGTAAAACATATTAAAGTGAAAATATTATAACATTGCCATTCTCGTTGTTTAATGTCCATTATATATCGTTTTCTTTTTCCGGCCGAAGTTTATTATACCATCTGACTCAATACTTTCTCAGCCACATTCGACTCCTCAATCCTCACTTGTTTGATGTCATCCAATGCTAAATAGGTGACACATGTAACTACGGGGCGATCTCCACTGCTCAACCACGTGGCACCCATATGTTTGCCAGGTGTCACCTTTGCCACATTTCTTTTCATATTGAACTGAATCCAGTCCTAAATCCCAAAGGAGAAGAAGTTGTAATGAAGTTTTGGGTTGATACTGCCCTACCAAAATTTTCGGCCTTCTCGGCAACCTCGTAAGGCATGAATCTCATCCTCCATCTCCTGCTTAAATCTATCAAAAATGCCATCCAGCTGAAGGTCTCGCTTCCACTTACATTTATTGGTTATGAGATGCTCGTGCTAAAGGAGCCAAGCACAAGTTTTACAGCGTTGGGAAATTTTCAGCTTACAGATATATATAATGCCAATTTCTATTAGGACTCTTCGTCTCTAGTCTCTTGTCGACCTGCATTCACATGATTCCAATTTTCTACATTTTAATCTTTTTAGGAAGTCGTATTTTATACTATTTAAAAGATATTACTATACCTTTTTTTGGGTGGAACTTTAACTTTAAAATACACTAGTAATAATATTAACATTAAAATGTCAATCCCTTGAGTGATAGGATCTTAATAATGAATTTCCCTTAAAATTTCTTAAAGTTGTTTGAGCTAGATTCAAAGAGTATTTCATGACAGTCATGTCATCAAGTTAAAGAATGAATGGGAAATCAGACGGAACAAATTAAATGCTAAGTTTTTTTTTTTAATGTTGCATGTTAAATTTTAGAAGCTCATGTATGAATTCTTCTTTAGTTAAATGTAAATTTTAAAAAATAATTGAGTTAAATTTCCATTAATTAGTCTAATGAATTAAGGGCTTATCTGGATTAGCTTTTGTAACCTGAAAGCCAATTTAAAAGGCAACAATTCAATTTGAGTTAAAAAAAAGTTGGGGTTAAATAATTTTTTTTTTCAAAAGTCAAGTTAGACTTAAACTACATTTTAGATCTTTTGAAGTAATAAAAGTCAAATGGGTATTAAAACTAATTTTTTCACAAAAAATATACCTTAATCACATTTCTTTAGTTAATTTTTATCTCAATTTTAATTTGCAATATATAGTTAAAATAAAAGTTATTTTTATATCTAAGCAAGCCCTAACAAGTTTGTTTCAATCTTGTTCCATTAAATTTAGTTAACTCTAATGGCACTAGATATGCCCTTAGTGGCACTGAGTCTGAGATTCAATTCCCTACTCTTTATTAGGCTTTATGTCTGCCTTCCAAATCTAAAAACAGAAAAAAGTAAGATCACAAAGACGAACGAACCGTTTTACTATATTCCACTTCTCTTTACACTACTCCTTCACACACCAAATCACAACGCTAACCCCAACAAAATTACATTTTTAAAATACTAAAATTCTGAAGCAACCCCTGAATAGAAGAAGGAGACCAATCAGAGAAGTGGGTTTAAATTAATAGTAATATGGTGCTTATACATATATAGATATAATTTAAACTCTCATTCCTTAAGCAAGCGTGACATTATCATCATCATCATCATCATCATCATAATCTATGGTATGTCCTCTGTTTCTCTGCTTTATGTACAGATCATTAATGGTTTCTGAGATGATCCATGTGAAGTTTCAGGCAATGCAAGTTGGCAGCAAACAACTGGAAAAGAAACTCAGCCCTCTCTTCTGCACCAAATATAAAAGTACAATAATTATCAGACTCAATGTAAATAACAAGATTGGCAACCCTCACTCTCAATGGATAATGTGGTGTATTTAAAATACTATACATAAATATTATGACAATCAACCAGTAATAAAAATTGGTAATAATTCTATAAGTTTTTTTAACCTAAAAGTATTTGTTTAATTAAATAATTGAATTTTATATAATTTTTTTAAAAAATAAATACCTCCCCTCTCATTTTAAGAAAATTTCATCCTCCACCCACCCCAATATTAAAAAAAAAACTAAACACAGCTTTATAAAAAAATTATATGACAAAGAAATATCTATTAATATTATGAAGTAACACTTTATTTCTAACTAATATCAAAATTTAAAATTCTCTAATCAAAATATTTTCTATCTAGATTTTTTTCATACCAAAAATATTGAGTTAAAGTGTAAATTTATTTCAGAAATTTTCACTCTACAGTGCTAAAAATCTGAAAAATTGTTTAGAAGCAATATTATTTTAAAAGTGTTCAAATTATAGTAATATCGTTCTGACCGTTACTTAAAGTTAAATTTGACCGTTAGTTAACCAATATATAGACGTGCCATCCAATAATCTTTTATTTTGAGTTAATGTATAAATTTGACCCATAAATTTTCACCAAGGAGCGCTAGGTATTCAGAAATTTTTCCTTTTAGTTCAATTTCACCTTGACCATTATCTCAGTTCAATTTAATTATAAGTTTGACTAAGTATACTAAATTGATCAATACACATGTCATCTACTTAATTTTTTCTCAAATCACATTCATAAATAAAAAAAATTAAAAAAATGCATCCCTCTAAATATAACTCTCAGCAGACTATATTTTGGTAACTTTAAAAAAATAACATATGATTGTCTCGTATGTTTTTTTCTTATAGCTAGTTTAAAAAAAAAATTGAAATTGATAGTACGTGGACTAGTTAGCTAGTATATATAACACATGACACACCACGTCTGCATATTTGTTAACTAATAGTTAAACTTAATTATGGGTAACAGTCAATGCGATATTGTTACCATTTAAAAACTTTCGAAATAACATTGTTGTTAAAAAAAATTTAGATACTTAACGCTCCTAAATAAAATTTTTTAGAATAAATTTATACCTTAACCAAATAATATTTATCATGTATTAACACATACCCCTACCCCCAAAATGTTAATAAGAGAATATTACAAAATGGCTTAACCAATTCATTAGGAATTTTAATCTATAATCAATACCTCAATAAATATAAATTTTACAATTGACAAGTGGATTTAAATTTAAAAATTAAAAATTGAAAATAAACAATAAAAACAAAATATGAAGATGAAGAAATAAGGGCATGAAAAAGAAATATTAAATTAGGTGGAGTAATTAATTGAAAAAAAATTATAAATGGTACAATTACTAAGTACTGAATAGCTAGTACATTTTCTAAAAATATATTGACGGAAGAAAAAACAAAAATCATATCTCGACCCCGTGAATTTTGAGAGATTTACAATTTATCCCTCCATGAATCAATGTAAATTTTATTCTTTCTACCACTTATATAATATATATATTTGTTGTTGACAATGTTAACACTTAGCTAAAATGTAATTAATGGGGGTAAAATAGGAAAAAAAATTAGTTAAAATTTCATATACCCTTTTAAGTATATCTTATAAGACCATAGCTATCACAACAAATGCGTTATCTTATATATAAAGAATGGAGGGAGTAGTTTTTAAGATCTTATGATGTAGAATATGACAGATTTGGGTTGTTAGAGAGAGAGAGAGAGGACCTTGGTATGCTTTTGGTAAAGCAATTGAGGAGAGAGAGTGTACAAGTCTTCATCCACAGGCTTAGTAATTGAGGAGAGAGAGAGGACCTTGGACCTTGTTGCGTTATTAGGGCTTCTTCTTCCTCCTCCATACTCACTCACCCATTTCTGCTCTTCTTCTTCTTTCTCACTTACCTTTGTCTGCAATCACACACACAGAGACACATTCATCACTTTCTCTTTGCTTTATTTGCTAAAGTTGCCTTTCATGTCACATGCCTACGCTCATAGCTTTTTTCTATTATTAGGGCCTTCTTCTTTCCCACTTTGGTACCATGCCAATACATTCATTCAAGTCAATGAATTAAAGGTCCCTCCCACCAAACTAATAAATAACTAATTTATACAAATTAATTATTTATTTGTAAAACATGTATTTCACTACTCACATTTGATGAAAAATCCCCCGATATTGACAATCAATAAGGAAAGCTTTAAAAAAATTATAAATTCTAAAAATAAAATGGTTTGAATCTTTTTAATCTATGCAACTTCTTTCACTCCTTCTTTTGAATCTTTTTAGGTCCGTTCCTTCAAAAACAAATTCAAAAAAAAAAAAAAGTGCCAGTAGTAATTATTCTTGAATCAATATCCCCAGAAAATATTTAAAAGGATTAAAGTCGTTCTATTAATTAAAAAAAACTTTATTAATATTAGAAATGACATTACTTTCATTTTTAACACTTTTGAAGAGGTATTAATCTAAACAAAATTTTTAAATAATTACAAATCCTACGCAGAAATCAACGACTCACAAAACTCCCACTTCTCTTGCTTGTTGCTTCTAGTTCTAGTTTTAGTTCTAACGCATATCGGATATTAGTTTTGGAAGAAATCCAAATGCTGTGAATGAGACACATTTGAAGTGAAGAGGGATGAGAGTTTGAGAGAGAGAGAGAGAGAGAGAGAGAGAGGAGGCACCTTTGTTCTGCGAGGGACGACGATCATGGCGGGGGTCACGACGTCGTTTTCGTACAAGTCGCCGGCGACATAAAGATCACGATCGTGATCAGACTCAGAGAAGGTGCAGCGAAAGAAGCCACCATGGCCACCGGCTTGTGTGGCGGACTCAAAGCACTGCGTGAAGGAAATGTTATCGTCCCAGTCCCAGCTTGCAAAAGCCGGCACCTGACTCCTTCTGTAGTAGTACTCCTCCATTGATGAACCTGAAGTTGCAGAGGGAGATCGATGTGGACAACGAGGAAGAAGAAGAAGAGTTTGAATCAAAATGTAGGAGAGAGTTTGAGGTTGAAGAAGCGTGGGGGCTTGGAGGCTATTTAAAAGGATGGAGAGAGAGAGAGGTCTGTGTGTGTGTCCTGGAAAAGCAAAGGGGCGTGTGGGGAAGAAAAGCAAGGTTGAGAGGGCGACAAGGTGGTAAGGCACGAGAGTTAAAGCAGAGGTGAAATACTGTGGACGATGAGGGAAAACGGGAAAATATGTATTTTAATATGAAAATAAGAAAAATACCAATCAGGAGTAATATTTTTATTAGATAAAATTATTAAAAAAAATACCTATTATAAAATGTATTACACCGGTCTTTCTTATAAGGAATTATTATCAAAATATTTTTTTTGTCTTTTTCCTTTATCAAAATCACACAATTTAAAATGTTAATAAAAAATAAAAAATATTTAAAATATGTATTCTTTTTTTAATTATACCCTTATTCATTAAAAAATTATACAAAAATAATACATAAAAATTTATTACAAAAAAATAATAAATAATAAATATTTAATGTGAATAAAAGTAAAAAAATTAGTTTAAAATTATTTATTTTTTATATTTAAAATTATTTTATAAAAGAGATTATATACAATTTATTTTTAACTATAATCTATATAAATTATAAGCAGAAAAAAATATTTACCCATGGTACATGTTGAAAAACTGAAAAATTTGATTATTGAGATATTTTGTATGGGGAATAAATTTTGAAATAAGGACTTTTTGGAAATTTTTTCCATGTTAAAAAATGAAACCGTGCTGTGCTTTTGATCCCACACGCGTACTGCCGATGCATTGTGCTTTGTGCACTCTGCATGCCTCTCTCTCTCAGCATTCATTAGGTCAACAAACTTTGATCTACCCATTGGTAACACAGCTCCCTCTTTTATTATTATTATTTTACACTTTTCTTCTCCAACTCTTTCATGGGAAAATCCCTTAAAAAAAAAAAGATAAACTCTGGATTGCTATATTCTAAATTAAAACTAATATTTATAAATATTAAAAAAAATTATGAGGACTTAATTTAGCATTTTAAAATTTTAAGTGAAAAGACCAAAAATGTTCGTTCTCTCTCCTCCCCTCCCCTTCTCTCCACCACCTCCCTTTCGTATGGTCGCTGCTCTCAGCTCCTCTCTGGTCAAGTCGCCGGTAAGATGGAGAGAATGATGAACAGTGACGCTTCCCTCTGGTTCTCAATGATGATGGTTCAAGAGATGCCCAGTAGCTCTCCACCTCCACCCAAACGTCAAACTCCTCCCTCCTTTTTGAGCTTGTTGACGGCGTCTCTGTTCTCCTCTGATTCCGTCGTGGATGAGGATGATGGACAGAGGTTGAAGATGTACAGTGACTCTCAACCAGTCCCCTCTCCTATGCAACTTGTTCTCCAGGCCTTGACTTAGATTCAAAATTGGGGAGCTCAAACGATATTTGGACCACTGAAGAGAGAGAAAGTTAGAGAGAGAGAGAGAGCGAGTGTTTGCTATTTCTGAGAGCTTTCATGAATTGATGGCAACGGAAGGGCTGTTGGGGGGAGCGACTCCGGCGGCAGAGGATGGTGACGAACTGAATGGTGGGAAGAAGAAGGCGCGAATAGTTGAGAGTTCAATCCCCCTCTTATTTTTTTGACCCATTAACATTTCAGTCTCGGTTTTTCTATGCATTTGAGTTCTTAAAACAAAAGAAAGAAAAGAAATAGAAGTTGCAGAAGACCAGGACAAGTAGAATGTGCCGCATAAGAATACTCCAACGAAGACACAGTTGGGTCACTTAACACTTTGGGTCCATTCTCCTTTCTCTTTCTCAGCCTTCGCATGGAGGATGAAGTTCAGCAAAGGATGAGGATACTAGAGGGGAGGTCGCCGGAGAGAGAGGGGGCTGGGGAGGGAGGATAGGTATTTTAGTCTTTTTCACCCAAAACTTTAAAATATCAGATTAAATCTCACATTTTTATTATATTTATAAATATTAGAATCTCAATTTAAAATATAGTAATTTCTAAAAAAAATTTAGGGGATTTTCTCCTCTTTCATTATTCATACAATATTATTATTCATAAAATAATAATATAATATTTTTGTAATAATAAAATGGCACCAAACAAGGGAACAAACACATTCCCAAATATTCCTCATTCTCGCTCCCTCCTGCAACTTGTTCAAAAGCTGCTTCCTTGGCCTCTCTTTCAAGATGGTAGTTATACTCAATTTTGAAACTCTAGCTTATCTTAAATATATATCGGGTGTGTTTAGTAAGTGCCCAAATCATAGTTTTAAAAGAATTTTTGGCTCAAATTTTGGTTTAAAAATTTTTTAAAATAAACAATCATATTTGTCTATAAGTGCTTTTGGGCAAAATAATGGTTTTGAATAAGCTATTAAAACTAGCTTTTTGAACAGTAAAAGAGCTTATGGACTATCCAATTACTATCTTACCCTTACTTTTTCTTACACCCTCTCTCCTCTCTCCTACTTTTTCTTACACCCTCTCTACTCCCTACCCTCTCTCCTCTCTCTTCTCTTTTCTCTACCTCTCTTCTCTCTCTTACTTTTAATCAAATCATACCATTTTTGGTAATTTACCAATATAAAAAGTCATTATAAAAATAACTATCCAAACACTTATTTATTCAAAACCACTTTTTTTCCATAAACTCTTCTCTAAAAACCATTTTTTTTCGTAAGCTTTTTTTTAAAATCCTATCCGAACAGGCCATCATCATGTTGAAATTTAGATCTCACTTAACCGATTAATCAACTGAACTAAGAAAAAAATAAGCGATCCAAATCAATTCAACTGACCAAAAAAAGGAGTTATTAAACTATAAATTCGATGGATTTTTATTTTTTTAAATTTAAAATAATATTATTTTTTTAAACTATAAATCTCATTGATTGATCAAATCAGACAAATAGTTGGGTTATAGTTCATCTAATCGGTCCAATCTAAAGCTCTAATAGAATGCTAAACTTAGGGGAAAAAACTCCAACCTTGTTACACATCTAACCTGTCGAGTTGCATTAGGTTAATCTTAGATCAACCCAATTAATCTCGAGTCACTTATTTCTCGAAGCAGTTGCTTGAGCAAACCGGCCTAATACCCAAGTCACTAGTTGGTCTGGTTTGAGTTTCAGTACAATGCTAAACTTTGATCAATACCTACCCCAATCCTTTTTATAAAAAAATTTAAAAATGCATCGCTTTCCCCTTTGCAAATTAATTTAAAAAAAAAAAAAAACTATAGGACATTATGTTATGTTAAGAAAGAAGCTAGACAGAGACCTTTTGAAAGAGAGCAAATAAGAAACACGAAACACCTATCATCTTTTTCTTTGATTGCTCAGAATTCAGAATGTATATTCCTCATCATCCTCAGCTTTCTTATTCCAGAAGGATTCATAGGATAGAGACTTAGCACGTAGGGAAGAAAAGGCTTCAAATGCTCTAAAAAAACGTTAAAGGAATTGCCATTGTCTATAAATAAAGCATGTGATAGGCTTTTCTTTTCTTTGTTTTGCTTTTTCTTTTTCTTTCACTTTCAACCCATTAATATAGGAAAAGGAAACTTTATATTTTTGTTTTCTTTTTAATTTTCGTTATTGAAAAATGTATTAGTATTTTAGCTTTACAAGTTTGAATTTAATCTAGATATAAAGTTATGCTTTTAATTTTATATTTTATTTAATTTTTTTCATAAAGATATTTTACTTAATTTTAAGTTCAATTCTTGCAAGTTAAAAATGGATGGCCAAGTATTTCCTTTTAGGTAATAAAGCATTATTAGTAATTAAACTCTCCGAACGTGATTGTTTTTTCTTGAATGTTTTAACTTTTAAGAATATGAAGAAATGAATCTCAAGTAGGTCCCTCAAGTTTCAGTTATTATTACTAATGAATCTCAAGCGACTTGGGACTTTGGGAGTAATTTGGAAAAGTTATGAAATGACCTTAATGCCATTTAATGGCACTGAGACTGACCAACTTGAAATGGTTGACTGAACGTTGACCAGCAGCCGGTCAATGTCCGTCCGTGACTTTTTTTTTTTAACTCAACTATCACACATTTTTCTACTTACTTTTAAGTTCTTTGAAACTTATTAGTATTAAATGAAATTTAGAAGATTTATTTTGTTTAATTTTCTTAACCGAAGGTTACTTTTCCCTTACTTAATTAAGAGTGTTTGGTCACTCTAATTTAATCCAACACTATCAGATATAATTGATATTTTCTTTTTGGTAGAATCAAAGGTATATCTTTAACCCATAGATAGAGAGTAAAGACTATTCTTTTAAAATATATAAATTATTATAATAGATTGTGTCTCTCTTAATAATTTTTTTTTTATACATATGATAAAACAAAACTATAGTTTTAGTTCAGCGTTATATCAAAGAGGTCATTATTGGGTCAATTATGTTAAGTAGACCCATTTGGGCCCAAAGCCCAATAGAGGTTGACTTGACTACAAAGTTGGTCAACTTTTTATCTTTTGTTATTTTCTCACTCATTTTAAGTTTATTAGTACCCATCTTCCATAGATTTAATTAGTGAAAGGATGAGACATACGATCATTTGGAGCGTATTCGATTCCTGGGGAGTACCACTTTGTTGTGATTCCAGTCACGACGTTTGGGGAGACACCCTAACTCTTGGGTGCCTAAGTTTACGTCTGAGAATAATAAACGACTTGCCTTGCTTGATATTGGTATCGTCTAGAAGGAAGGGAGACTTCACCCTGTCTTTATATCGTGTGTGAGCCTAACCTGTTTCTAAAAATTTATTTATAAAAAAAATAAAGTTTATCAATGAATCATTTGAAACAAAAAAAAGTACATTAAGTATGCAAGTAGAGTTTTTCCCCCTAACCATTTGTTCCAGTGATTTATATATTTTTTAAATCAAATAGGGAGAATCCTAATAAAATTCCTTTAAAATATTTAAAATATAAATAAGGCCTACACTTTTTAACTAATTCTTAATTAGGCCAAGATGCCTCATTAGATATTTCAGAATTTGATTAAATGATCACAAAGCCACTATCATTAAAAAAAAGAGAGGACATAACGAGAGAAACCACTTCGGTTGAAACCTTTCGCACTCGGCTGTCACCTTAAGGAGTGCATATTACTATCATCGGGAGATAAAATTATCTACATCAATGGCCAATTTACTGATAAAAGACTCAATTCTATGGAACCTAAAACCCTCAAACTATATAGAAGTATTTTGGTCCTTTAACAACATTTAGAAATATCTAATAGACTTCTTGGCTTGATGAGGAATTAGCTAAAAGTGTAGGTCTTAGTTAAATTTGTGTTATTTCAAGGGGATTTTATTAAAATTCTCCCAATCAAATATGTGAAAATTTCTTTTTGTTAAGTAAAAGTATATAATACTGTTTATAATCATAAATATAAGAACTGGTAGATACTTTTATTTTGATTATAGATATAAGGCCTTAATATATTTTTTCTCTTAAATTTATAATTTTTTTAACTCTTTCTATTAATTTTATATATTAAGGGAGTTTTTTTTTTAAAGAAGTAATTTTCAATACAAACGGTTATAATGAGTACTTTATGAAAATTGACATATATTTTTTAATAAATAATTAATTTAACTATTTTTTATATTTATAAATTAATTATCTAATTTTTATATTTATAATAATAGGAGGGAGTATATAATTAAAACAAGGGGCTTATTTCAAAATATTAATAAATTATACACATTCTCAAACCAAATTGCATAAATTTCTTTTTATTCTTTATATACAATTCAACCTTTAAAGTTTGAATATTTAAAATCAATATTGGGTGTTTGTGTGTGAGTGTGTATATCATAAAAGTCGAATTGTTTGCGTAATTGTGAATATTGCTGCTTATAATTTGAGATTTGTGCACAAGTCAAACTTTTCAAGAACAAGCAGTAAAAAATCCTGTGAAAGTACAAAACTGCCCTTGGAGAATATTTCATCAATTACATATTGTTCTAACGTGGACGAGAAATTGTAGCTCAATCACACACACATTCCAGGTGTTAAACTTCAAGACTCTGCATGCATGAACGTGGAACTCTTTCACAATCTCTCTCTCTCTCTCTCTCTCTCTACACTCATCTCTCTGTAGCATCCAAGATCTGTTTCGTTAAGATCACCTTTCTTTGTTTTCGCTGTGAGATTTGATTCTTTGGAGTTGAATTAATTTAACTCCTTTCTTTCTTTCTAAGGATTTTGATTAGTTTTGTTCACTTTGTCTCGTTCGGATTTTCTTGAATTTAACATCGAAATTTCGATTGGTTTTGTAGTCAACAAATAATGGCAGCAGAAGTGCAGAACTCCAATCATGATTCTCAATTCAAGACCGCTCCTCTACGGTGGGCTGTTATCTTTCCTTTTGATTTTTGTTTTTCCTACGCGATGCCTAGCTAGTTACGTTATTGAGTATTTTCACAATCTCGGAATGTCTTGAACATGTTTGATATATTGCTTGGCTGCAACCACGTTCGTTTAGGTGCATCTTTCGCAATCTTTAAATTAAAGATGGCGTTTCTACGTTGAATAATGCAATTTTCTAAGGTTCAAATCAATGTTTGTAGCATACAGACAAGATATACATCGTAGAACAAATAGTTGTAATCCCCCATTTCATAAAACTAGATCTTGGAAGTTTAATTTCAGTGCCACTGATTTATCTAATGATGCGGGCAAATGAACCCTTTCTGTTTCTTTGGGTTTATAACCCTGCAATAGTGATCTTCTGAAACATCCAAGTTCTTCCTGAGATATGTCAACAAACTATAGGAAACATACTATGGGGTTCGTGTCTTTCCTGGGTATGACTGGTTGCCATATTTCAGATGTTCATCGATGAAAAGTTTATCTGTAGAATTTGGTGGAGATTAAGTGTAGTGAGATTTAACTGAATTTTGCAGTATACGTACAAAAACAATGAATAATAAAAAGAGAAGTGTGGTGGGTAAATAATAAAATGGCACTTGTATTAGACCCAAATTGCTTTGATTTCTCACAGGTTTAGATCTTTCCTGTGTTTAGTACCCGAATTTTGCAGTACACTGAATTTTGCATGTTCTTTGTTTCCTGTTTTGATCTTTCAGGGCTACTAAAACGAAAACTCAGCGTAATGAAGGAGGAGATGAATTATTGAAGGCAGTACTAGCGAAGAGGACTAAAAAGGCTAGTACAACGGAAAGCACAACTTCAACTTCTACTGAATCTATGAAGACCTGCATTTCTACTCAGAATCTGCAGACTCAAAAAAGTGGGAAACTATTTAAGGTGCCAACAAAGAAGAAGACTGATGGGAATGCAAATATGAAAGAAAGCAAAAGCAAAAGCAAACCAAGGAAAGAGTCTAAGAAGATGTGCACTTGTTCTCCAACCACCCATGAAGGTTCATTTAGGTGTCATCTCCACCGCATTGGTGCAGACAAGAATTCAATCAATGAAAAGAAGAGCACTGAGTTGCCATTCCCGGCGAAATTCCCACACGGTAGAATTCAAGCCTCAGTTGCCCAGGTTCGATAGGGCTGCTTGTAATAACTCATGATGGCTTAAGCCAACCATCAGTAGTTGGCTCTTCTTAAATTGAGCTTTTACTTTCAGACTCTAGTTTCTTGGTCTTCATGGAGAAAGAAAATAGTAGTTTCTCACATGTAGCATTATAGGTTTTGCATTCAATTTCTTGATTTCTTTATTACATATAGTTTTGTCTGAATTGATGGACCTGGTGAAAATAGCCACGGCTAGGCTTGAATCTTTCCTTGAAAAACCCTATTTTAGAGAGGTTAAGGAAAAGTCTTTATAACAAAAGATGGTTCCAACTATCTTTTCTTCTTTCTTTATTTCTTTGTTCATAGGTCAATGGTTCCTTCAATTACTGTATTTTCAAATGAATATCATCTACAATTCTGTGTGTAGACACATTTAGACTTCAGAACCTCAAGGAATATGAAATCTATAGGTGCATCTAACAGCATAGAGTTTTTAATTCAACCCTATTTTAGTGCTTGTTTAGATTTGCAATGGATAAGCACGTTTAAACAATCCAAGACAAAACTCCTCTCACATACTTACCTCATATGAACCATCGAATCAGGGGTTGAAAAGTCATATTAGGACTTCAAAACGCCAATCCAAACACACACTTGAAAAGCTTAGATATGGTCAAAATTAGTAGAAAGCAGTTCATTTATAGTTGGATCTTGGTGTCTGGATTCTTGAGCAGACAAATTTTTGTACAACTAACGCAGTGCAGTTTCTTAGAATGTTTGGTGAATGGGCAAGACAAGTAGATAATGCCCCGCTACCTTAGTATTTAATAACTGCAAATGAATACTGTGCTAAAAGGTATCAAACTTTCAAGAAACTTATCAACCATTTGGAATTTTGCTGCTCTAATTTATTATGGCTCTATCCCACATCCCTCCTAACAATACTAATGTTTATTAAGCAATAAAAGTTGAAACTTTAGATGGGTGATTTTTGTGTGATAAATGAAGGGGATAATAAGTGCAAAAATGGCTGAGAATATGAATTAAGTGAGGAGTGTCTTGAGCTATAAGGAGGAAGAAGGAATACTATATATATATGGGGCTTATTTATGAGACTACCATAATCTTGTAAAATTAGAGGTAGCCTAGCTAGTAACATTTTGGGAAACTTTGTAGCATCCAACAAAACAAGAACATATTCTTTTTCCTTGTCTAAGAACTCATTACATGACAAAAGTGATTTTTTTTTTAAACTCAACATTAGAGAATGCATGGTGACGAACAACAGATACAAGTGGCCATTTCATTTCGATATCTACATCAAAATTTGCCATAGGGATTGTAATTGAAATTAGATCCCTATTATCTCCTATGTTATTTCCATGCATGCCATTTACATTGTTTTCACCATTTTGCCCAGCATCATTTTGTTGCCCAGCAGGCCTATTCACATTATTCTCTCTCCATGACTATATGCTCATCAACAATTCACAATCAATAGAATCTGAATCACTTGACTCAACACTAGGATTAACACTAGTATTTCCTACTTTTTTGGATTTCTAAACTATCTCAAGGTTTTATTTATTTCTCTATCACATCAACAGTGAAATGAGAAAGGGGTGGAAGATGGTTAGAGAGTTAATGAAACATTGGAGAAAGGCCAAGATAAACTTGGAAGAAACTAGAACTCATATATATATATATATACTTATCTAGTCCTTAATATATGATATATTTTACTAATTTAATTAGATTAAGAAGTTAGTTAAATTTTAGTTAAATTAGTTAATATGACATACTTTTTCTAAAACACCCTAATCATCTCTCTTTAACTCCCTCCCTCCTTTACTTGATTATTATCGAGGGAGTATCAATAAGAGTGATTTAAACAAAATTAATAAATATAAGAAATGAGTATTATATTTAGGACTAAAATTAACTTTTATATTAGGTTCTATATTAAGGACATAGAGAGTATAGGTTAAATCATGAAATGGTGAAGAATCGGGAGGAAGGTAGTGAGTGATATGTATGAAAGAGACAGTCAAAAGGGATGGAAAATGTGGGAGAAGAGTCCAAAAGCAAAGAAACAGAATAAGTACGACAGGAATGAATTAATGTATGGGACCTCACTGCTGTGTTCATCAAATGGTTTTGCCATTATCTGCAAATGAATTCAATTACCACCCCATGTGATCTCTCTTGTCACTTTTGGCCTAATTTTTGGGACCGCTACTCTCTCCCTAACCTCTACAAAACAATCTTTCTTATTTAGCCTCACCCTTGTTCATATACATTATTCATTATACTATCTAGGGTGGTCATCTAGATTTCACAATAATTAAAAAAAAAAGTTCTTTTTTCCCACATAAAAACAATTGGGAAAGTCGCTCATAAATGCCAGTTTGGATTGCCCAATAGTACCTAAATTTGAATACTAGTATTTCTGGGTATGAAATCTTTCATAATATTGATATTCTTTTGTGTTTATATAAACATATTGGTACATTTGGATAATTAATTCTTCAAACATGTATTTATGGATAATTTTCCTGAAATATATGTCTTCTATTTAATTTCTCTTAGTTTGAAACATCATATGTTTAAATAAGTGAAAGATATTTTTTCACTTACATCATTGATGGGACTCTGAACACTATCATAAGGGTTTCATGATCTGACTGAAAGATATTTAAATAAACTCCAATTGAATATGTGTGTGTGTGTATATACATAGAATATTATGAATTTTTTCATTCTTCCAATTTAATTTAAGGAGAATCAAGTTCCTTCTACTCAACCGGCCAACGTTACTATTTATATAATAATTCTTGGTTACTATTATTTTTTTAATTAAAAAAAATCCCCTCAATGCAAAAGCAAAAATTCCAATTCCCTTGTCACCAAAAGTGTGTATGTATATATGTGAAGAAGACATAGAAAATATGTGGCGAAAACTAATAAAAATGACATTACATACAAATATGCCAATTGAGAAATGTCAATACCTCAGATATTTCTAACCAGTGTCCCTTTCACTTTCACATTCTGCTTTGGTATTAAATATAAAAATAAAATAATTAATTTATATATATTAAAAAAATTAATTAAATTAGCTATTTATAATAAATATGTATTAATTTTTTTTAAAATATTTCTTTTAATCATTATCGATAGAAGTTCCCTTTAATATATATAATTAATAGGAGATAGTTTAAAAAAATTATAAATAAAATAAAATAAATTGAAATATTATATTTAAGATGTAAAGAAATTACTTAATTATTCCTAAATTCAAGAACTGGAACTAGCAGTATCCATAAACAAAATTAGGAACACTAATAAGATAGCCAACGCTAGTTTTTTGAGCAGTAATCAAACTTATTACACCAACCAATCACACCAAATATGCAAAACGTTTACAGCATAATTAGCTCTCAGAAACACTGAAACAAGTGCCAACAACAATGGCAGAAAGATTATTATTATTATTATTAGGACCCAAAACTGCTAAAGCAAATAAATAATAGAGTCTATCTATCAAAAAAACAAATACAAATCCTTTAAAGTTACAACTTATAACTTGCATCAAACACAGTCTGAGGAAGATGATAGATGTAAAGAAGAGATGTAAGTGCCATACATAGAGTCCTTTCTCTTCACAGATGTATGACTGCATGACTACTGGGGAGAGGATCATGGAGAACTGAATCTGATTGATCAATGAAGAAGCTAAGTATGATGATGATGATTCATCTATGGCAGATACATCTGTAATGGTATGGGCTATTGAGAGGATCATTGCCTTCAACTGGGACTTGCTCAGCTATGCACTTGTGCTTACAGCCTCTGCATTCATTGTAAGTACAAGTTGGTGCTGTGGATCCAATCATCATCCTCCGACTAATATTATTACTCTTCCTGATCCATCCCTGACACTCACAGTTATAATTCAAATCATTCTTGTTTATTTGCTTCAATTCAATCACATAATTAAGCTAACACCAGCAGTTCAATCTGATATTAATGTCTATGTACCTCCAAACTTTGTTGTTGTTGTTTCTGGGTTTGATCTGAGGATTGAGACACCCATCTTTCTTCTGCTTCTATTCCTGCAACTTTAGAGTGTCAAGATGATTCAGATAAATAATGAAAAATTCATTCTCCTGCTAATTATGAGCCAAACCCAGAAAAAGTAGTGTCATAAATGATAAAGAAAAACTAGAGCTGATTGATATATGGAAGCTTATCAATGGTGCAAAAATGAAACTATATCAATACAGATAGAGAAGAAGAAGAAGAAGAAGAATATGTAGATGTAAATAACTGAAGCTTGGTACGGAAATCTGAGAGAAACCCAGAAAAATTAGATTCCCAATGGTGAAAAGACTGAGACTGGAAGAAGAAGAAGAAGAAGAAGAGCGTGACCTTGCAGGAGTTGAGCTGAAGAGAGTAAGGTGATGAAGAAGAACAGAAACAGTGGCTTATTGGTGGTGGGGGTGGCTGCCATTCTTGCCTTCTGAATTGCCATAACTTTGAAATGACCATTCATGCTGTATATATTAAATGTATTTATGTGAGATATGTGAAGTTTGTAGAAAGGGAGAGAGAGAGAGAGAGAGAGAGAGAGAGAGAGGTTTAGTGAGCATGAGAAATACTCTGCCAAGTGCCAACTTCTGCTGTGAGGCTCAGAAGCATTATCTGGAGGAACTGGCCAACAAATCTTGCAATCAAGATTCTTCTGTAATTACACAAATAATTTAGTATCATATATATATTTTTTTTAGAAAAGGAAAAGGATAAGAATGAATAGAAGAATTACTTGTTTTCTCGTACTCATAGTTTTTTTTTATCTCACTTCTTTTTTTTTAGAAAAAAAATTATAACAGTTTGACCAAAAACACCAATTTAAAATCTTTAATTGCAAAAGAATTATAAAAAAAATGAAATGATTAAAATGGAAATAAAATAACTCTTGTATCTCTCAACAAAAACATTTAATATTAATATATAACATATATAGGAAATTGTCCTATTAAAAAAATCTATAGGAAATTGGATTATTTTTAAGTTATAAATAATTTGGCTCATTTCTCATATTTCATATAATGCACAAAATCTAGTTATTTTAAATTGTTAAAAACTAGTCATTTTGAATCATAATCACATAAATCCTCCCTAGTCTTCAATATTTGACAATAAAACCTAAAATTATACATTTGTTTCTTCATGTAGATTTCATATATTAATTTAATTTGATAATCTCCTTGAGAATTCAGTTATATATGTATAAATGTATAATAGACTTTTAAAAAAAAAAAAAGATGATAGACTATATATAATTAAACTCTCTAATATATTACATTTAGAAAACAACATATTAGAATAATTAAAGACAAAAAATTATTTAACATTTGAAATTTTAGATGCTATTATTAATTTCTTAAAATGATGAAGAAGTTTGAGTTAATAAGTAGATATTTTATTAAAAACAGAAGGAAGTAAGATTTTGGACTGTCCCACGTTTAAAGTTTATCAATATATATGGGTATGTTTGGATAGGATTTTAAAAAAGGGCTTATGAAAAAAAAGGGCTTATGGACAACTTATGGAAAAGGACTTTTGGAGAAGAGTTTATGGAAAAAAAGTAGTTTTGAATAAATAGGTGTTTGGATAGTTATTTTTAGAATGACTTTTATGGTGGTAAATTACCAAAAAGGTTATGATTTGATTTAAAGTAAGAGAGAGGAGAGAGTTAGAGAAAAGAGAAGAGAGAGGAGAGAAGGAAGAGAGGAGAAAGGAGAGAGGGTGTAAGAAAAAGTAGGAGAGAGGAGAGAGGGTGTAAGAAAAAGTAGGAGAGAGGAGAGAGGGTGTAAGAAAAAGTAGGGGTAAGATAGTAATTGGATAGTCCATAAGTACTTTTACTGTTGAAAAAGCTATTTTAAATAGCTTATTCAAAATCATGGTTTTAAACCATAGTTTTGTCCAAAAGCACTTATGGACAAATAAGCCTGTTTGTTTTAAAATTTCCCCAAACCGAGGTTTGGGCCAAAAGCCCTTTTAAAACCACGGTTTACATGCCAACCAAACAGGCCTATAATTAGTTCAAAAACACATGTGAGTTACACGTAGGTGAATGCAATGTCTTTGGCTTTGGTTTAAACTCAGACTTGGTGTAGTACTTTTGGGATGCACAGAAATACACAGCATATCAAGTTGTCACTCGCAGTACTTTTATTTTACTTTTTTTTTGTACGTGTTTGTATAAAATTTTAAAAAAATAATCACAAAAAAAAAGAGTTTTTAGATAATATTTAAAAAAAATTATGAAAAAAAGATAGAGAAAAAAAAAATAAAATAATAATTAAACAATTCATAAGTTATTTTACTATTCTAGAAGCTAATCTCAACAATTTATTTAAAATATTAATTTTAAAATATAGTTTAGTCTAAAATTTTTTTTGGATAAATATAACTATTTATTTTAAAATATTTTTAAACTAAACTTTGGTCAGCAATTTTTTTTAAAATCTTGAAACAGCCCATATTTATTTGCAAATTAATTATTGATTTATTGTATGTATAATTAATTTATTTGAATGTGAAGAAGAGAATCATTTGGACTTGAGTTCCTTTGGAAAATACTAATTTGTTTTAAGATTTGTACTGTTGAATCTTGAATGTGCGGTTCAGATTTCAGATTTTAGATTTTAATTTTATTTTATTTTATGTCAATTATTATTTTTTACAATTTCACAAATAAAAGATTATTTTTACTTTATATCTTGCTTCTTTTAAGATTAAAAAAAGATGTTAAGAAAAGCATATAGAAGTTCTTTTTTTTTTGTTATAAAAAATTTTATAGGGGTTGAGTTCACCCACGATCTAAAAGTAAGGTAAAATCTCATTTCCTCTTAGACAATATCTATATTAGGCAGGGCGAGCTATTAATTATCCTCAGGTATAAATCTAGACACTCAGGAGTTAGGATGCCTTCTCAAATATCGCGACTAGAACTATAATAAAATAATACTCCTTAAAAATTAAATATTTTTTAAATAATTATATATTTTATTTTTTTATTAATTGAACCTACGAACCAATAGCTACATATAGAACTTTGACTGCACTCACCTGAGTGTGACCTTGCCATCTAGCAACTTTATAAAATGAGCTCCAATTAATTCTCAATCAAATGTCCTCATATTTGAGTCATTATTTTGAATTATTAGCTCAATTGGAATTTGAACAGAAGAGTATTCACTTATTTATAAAAAAAAAATTTAGTTAAAAATATTTGTTAGACCAAAAAAATTTAGTGTAATTTATTTTTAATAGATACACTTTTTTTTAACTGTATATAATATATCTTTTAATTATATACAAAAAATTTAAAAATAAAAATTATTTACATGTAATTAAAAATATATTACACACAACTAAAAATAATTATTATCTCTCAAATTTAGATATTTTTAACTAATAAAATTTTTAAATAGATACTTTTAACTATTTTTTTTTTTAAAAACAATACCCGAGACTATATTATTTTGAAGATAAAATCAAATTTGCACTTTACACAACTGCAGAAGATTTGAATAATTTCATTCCAATTACAAACTTCCTCATATACATTATACCTTCATGAAACTTGAAAATGATCACACAAGCGCGCACACAAAATATCAAGGGCTAGAAGATTACAACTTTAAACATGTAAGAAAAATACAAGCTGCTACTTCATCTCTTTCTGTTTGCATCAAATGGAAGGTTTTGAGCTGCTGAGAGTATTCACAATTTATCCAACTGTGGAACTTTAGCCCCAAAACAGATTCAGTTCATGATTTTGCCATGGCTTCTGGGGAAAGGGATAACATCTCTGACATTGGTAAGGCCTGTTATGAACAGAATCAAAAGGTCAAACCTAAGACTGAAACCGGAGTGCTTGACAGTCCCGTGTCGTCGAAGGTCGAGATACCAGTCATACTTCTCTCTTGGCAGCCCCAACTCGTTAATTCTGCGATCAAATGAAGAACTAAGCCATTTTTTACCATAAAAAGCATTCATCACATGAAAAACAGATCAGGGAGAATGTGAAATACAGAAATTTGACACTACCTTGAGATTATCACGTCGAGACGCTCCTCATTTTGGCTACCAGAAGCTATTACTCCAACCTGCAAATATGTCTCGTGATTGTAAACATTTTTTGTTATTTGAAAAAAACAAGACAAGAACAACTTAGAATAGCATCATTATCAGAATCCTTCAAACACAAGTTTACAGCAATCCTTGCAGAGATTATATCAACACTCATGTTTCACCATACCTTAGGGACGACTAGATCAAATGCTGCCACTGTTCTCATATCATCATTCACACGAACAAAAAATGGCTTAGCTTCTTGTGGATAATTGTAGATTATTACAGGCTTTTTGAATATGTTATCAGCCAAATAGCTGCCATTGAAGAGAATGGTTAGTTAGTAGCTAAATTGGTGAAGAAGACACCTCTACTTCTGAAAGATAAACAAAACCAAAATATATATCATGGGAATATCCCATACCTCAGATGATTTTTAGTAAGGGAAACACCCCATTGGATGTTTGTTTCAAATTTCTCGCCTGTGACCTGGGAGAACAATTAAATGAGAGTAAATCTAATCTATCTCAAGAAGGGAAAGAGATGAAACAAATAAAATGAAGAGGGAGTGAAGACCATGAATATGTTATAATCATGGATCATGTGATAGCGTACCTTTCTCAAAATATCAATCGCTTCCTTGTAGGATACAATTTCAGAGGAGCCTGATACGGTCTGCCGAAGACGACTGATGCAGGCGTTGTCAATTCTTTTGGCAACAAAGTTCATATCTTCAGAGCAATTTTCGCAAACCCACTTGCATAGGTATTTGAATAAATCAATAGCACAATGCATGGAATCCTGCAAATACAAATAAAAAAAATGTTGACAGAAAGGCTTTTCAATTCCAACCACACTATAAAGAAAGAGTTACATATGAGAATTGAAGACAAATTCTGACTTGAATTTTCCATATTATATTATAGGTAATTCTGACTTGAATTTTCCATATTATATTATAGGTGCCTAGAAGAGTAGGAAGTTCTAATAATTTGGAAGTTAATTAATGTTAATACACAAGTAAAGATTGGACTCAAAATTAAGCAAATGTCTAATAATGAAAGGATACCTCTAGCTGAGCAAAAGCCATTTCAGCCTCAACCATCCACATTTCTGCAGCTTGTTTTGAAGAATCTGTTTTATCTGCTTGAAATCTAGGTCCAAATGAATAGACATTTCCCAGAGCACAAGCATAGGTCTCCAAATGTAAGCCACCAGAAGTAGTTAAATATGTCTGGCAAGAGAAAGATTCTTCAGAAGAATCTACTTTATGAGCCTTAAATGAGGATGCTGATTTTGTCTTTCCTCTTGCTTCCAACTGTGATGCCAGTTCATCTGTTTTCTTCAGATCCTGAATTGCAGCAACCAGTGCTTCCCTGTTGCTATCACTTTGTTTCAAGTTTTCAACTAGGTTGCTTTTCTCTCTTACAGCAGCCTTCAAAGTTTCAAGGTTAACGCCTTCAATTTCATGAATTGTATTTACCTTCTCCTTGTCTGCTTTCTGCTCCAGGGAAGTGACCAACAACATTTTTCCCAATCCTTCATAGTCTGATGTAGTTATAATAGGTACTTGCACATCAAAGAATGCATGATGTTCAAAAAATGAGTGGGTAGCAAAAGAGAGGGCACTACGAATTCGCATGACAGATGCCACCTAATACATGCAGAACACATCATTTGAGTATAAATCAAATTCATATTTCTTCCGTAATATACTTATCATGATAAAGATCTAAATTATCATAAATAACAAGACTACAACTACAAGCATGTTATTATATAGTATAAATGAAATGACAGTAATATGCAATTCTCTCTGTCAGAAAATCATGTGTTGAAAAATGAAGAAAAAAAAAATTTTAGTTAACCACAAACTCATGAGCAGGAAGAATTCAAAACAAAACAAATATATCATATTCAAATTCACCGTAGTCGTTCGAGGCCGAAAATGGGAGAAATCCCTTAACATATCCAATGGTAATCGCTTCTTTGAGAATGGATACTTGTCAGGATCTACAGTACCAATGTGGAGAATTCTGTCAGCTTCAAGCTCAATAACTCGCTTTCCCTTTGCTGGCTTCTTTAATACACCTTCCACTAATATACAGGTTCCTGTAGGCAGTAGCTTGCTCGGGGAAGCCAGTGAAGAATCAACAACCACCTAAAACATTTCAAATACCAATGAGAATCTTGATAACCTAAATCAAATACAGATCCAATGCTCCTTTAAGTCCTAAGCTTGTTACTTAAGGCACAAAAGTAAGCGATAAAATTCTCAGTTTATAAGCTTGTTCTAACAAAGTTGGATTAGTATATATGATTAAATAACCAGTACCAGTATGTGGTCAGATCCTCATGTATGCAGAATCAGGTTCAGGGAAATATCTCCAAAAGATTCCATGCATTTAAAATTGGTTTCACCGAATGCAATTCTTAAAGTACATTTAGCTCTTCTTTCAAAGTTTTAGTTCTAGTGTGTGTTTGGATATCAATTCTGATAATTGATTCTGGCCAAAACCGCGGTTTGAAATTTTTTTACACAAACAGTCATTTTTGTTAAGAATTGATTTTGGGCAAAACCTCGGTTTGAAACCTAGATTTTGAATAAGCCACTGAAAATAGCTTTTGGTTTGAAACCTAGGTTATAGATTATCCAATTACTATTCCACCCCTACTTTTTCTTATACCCTCTCTCCTCTCTCCTCTCTTATCTCTCTTTTTCTTTTTCCTCTCTCTTCTCTTATCTCTCTTTTTCTCTCTCCTCTCTCCTCTCTACACTCTCTTCTCTCTCCTCTTTCGTCTCTACACTCTCTTCTCTCTCCTCTTTCTTCTCTATCATCTTTCCTCTCTCTTACTTTTAATCAAATCATACACTTTTTGGTAATTTACCAATATAAAAAGTAATTCTACTACTAATCATCCAAACATCTCTATTCCCAAAATCTATTCTTCCTAAAATCTATTCTTCTCAAAATCTATTCTCCAGAATCTATTCTCCAAAAGCTAATCCAAACACACTAGTCCAAAGGAAAAAAAAAATCAACCTTTTGAGTGGTACCGCTATCAGGTATCAGCTATTTTTTGTTATTGACATGAAAAGCTGAGGCCTATAACCAGGTTTTTTGGTTTTACTTGCAATGCAAGCGCCTATCTAGATTGACCAAGGCAACAGCGCATGACTGCATATGCATGAGAAGGACATTTGCAGAAACCTACAAACATAACAGAATCAGTTGCACTTTTATTAAATTCAATCCACCGAGTACGCAACAAAGCATTTTACTTACTGATTTTTGCAAGGAAAATTCCGAGACGTAAATCACTAAAGAATATATTCTCAATGATCAAACTGTGCATATACTCATAAATGTTCAAAAATGTATAACTATATGCACCTGAAGACTCTCAACGCTCGAGCCATCCGTGACCACCAGATAAACAGTGGAAGGCTGGGGAGGCAGCGTGGGTTTAGGAGTCACAGACTCGTTTTTCTTGCAAGGAGAATACACACTCCCGCCAAAAACCTCCAAAATTGATCGAATCAAAGGTATCTTAGACTGAATAATCTCAACGCACGTCACATCTTTGGGCTTGCTCTGATCAACCTTTTTAATATCGCCATGTAACGAAGGCGGCGGTATCGGGGACGACTTCTCCTTCTCATTAGAAGATTTCACCCACCCACCAATCACAACCCTCTGGCCGATCAATTCAGGCCTTTCATCGGCGCGTTCCAATAGGGTTTTCAGAAGAACGCGATCGGAGTACTTGAAAGGCGTGAGAGTAGTAACTGCTGCTGCAGGGGAACGAAGCGTAGTAGGGTCTTCTTGGGAGGCCATTTTTTGTGGGGATGAGTTTCAGAGAAGAGATTCGGTGAAAGGAATAATGGGGATTGAGGAGGCATGGTGATGATGGAGGAGGATATAATGGAAGAAGAAGGATGCTTTGCTTTGAGAAGGGAATCTGAGGAGAAGAAGGAAAAGGATTGTTTGGGAGTTCTCATTTCGGCTACAGAGGAAGGAGGCGATGGGTTTGGTATTCTTGAAAATTGGGTAATAGTTTGAACTTGGAGCTCCATTTCTCTAAATCATACATACAGTTGCTGAAGGTTGATGCCAAAGTTTCTCTTCTGTGGCGCCAAACTCAGGAAGCCTACCGTTACAAGAATGGAACTTTCATCTGACACTGATTTGATTTTTTGCGGATATTATTAATTAAGGAGAAATAGATAATGAAGGAATATTTAAGAAAAAAATTCACAAAAATACTGCTTAAATTATAAAATCTCAATTTTTAAATTAATTTTGTGCCTGCTTGAAAAACCCCCCAAATTAAGATTTTAAAAGGGCTTCTGATCCAAATTTTAGTTTAAATTTTTTTTAAAATAAACATTCATATTTATTTAAAAAGACTTTTGGATCAAAATATGGTTTAAAACTAAAGTTTTGGATAAGTTATTGAGACTAGCTTCTGAAATAGTAAAAGAGCTTATGGACTATCTAATTATTATTTTACCCTTACTTTTTCTTACACCCTCTCTCCTCTCTCTTCTCTACCATTTCTTCTCTATCTTTTCCACTATCTCTCCTCTCTGCTCTCTCTTCTCCATCATCTCTGCTCTCTCTTCTCCACCCTCACTCCTCTCTCTTCTCTCTTCTCCACTCTCTCTCCTTTCTCATATTTTTAATAAAATCATACCCTTTCTAATAATTTTTCAATTACAAAAGTATTTTTAGTAATAACTATATAAACACTAATCATATATTTAGAATCATTTTTTTTCATAAACTCTTCTCCAAAAATTATTTTCTAAAAATTATTCAAAAACCTTTTTTTTATAAATTGTTTTCTAAACTCTTATCTAAATAAATCCTTTATTTCTTATATTTTAATAGATATTGATTATACTTGATTATAAATAAATAACCACGTACTTTTTTTAAGAATTATTGCTTTGGGATTTTAAATTTAAGTAGTATTTTTGTGAGATTTTCTCCATGTAAAATGTATGAACTTTATATAAGGACCATGAAATGAAATAATTTTTTTTTCTAAAGTTTCTAGAGATTTGGTTGGCATTAATTTTTGTTGTGAAATGACTCTATTGTCTTTATTTTGTGTAAAAAGAAAAAAAATTCCCTCTAATAACCCCTGATCACTAAAGAATTACTCATAAATGGTGATCCTAGATTTAAGGACTACTTTATTTTAAAAAATAATAATGTTAAGTATAAGAAACAAGTATTTTAAAAAAATCAATTTAAATTTTAAGTGTTAGTAGTGACTCGAAGATCAAAAACTATTTCAATTTAAAAAATAATAAATTTATTTATATGAAATCACAACAAACAGTTAACAGTGAAATTTAGTATTTTAAAAAGTTAGATTAGAATTTTAAATGTGACATGAACATCAATACTATTTCGCTTCAAGTTTTAGTATTTTGAAAAGTTAGATTTGGTTAGCTTTTAGTTAATGGAGATATGTTTCATTTCTTATTCTTATGGAAAAACAGCATGGCTTGCTCTGTTATGTCTTGAAAAGAATCAGGCTAGTCATTATCATAGCAAGTTTTATGTATGACTCAAGGAAAAGGGAAAAATCCTCTTTTTGCATAATGGGGTTTCAAAGTCGTATGTATAAAGTCCTTTTGATACTTAGGAGGGATACAAAGAGATGGTATATTCTTCCTCAAAGATACTAGGAATCTATGAGAGAAAAAGGAAAATGGTGGAAAGAGACCAAAAGAATATGGTGTAGAATAATATCTCTGTATTGAAGGGAAGATATTATAGGGCAAAAAATCACAATTTAAAATTATAGGAATTAAAATTAAAATTTAATCAAATTATAAGATACAATAATAAAATTCTTGTGTTGTCATATAAAAATATTAATAATCAAGATATATGGGATTTGTTTTTTGCTAAAGATATATAGGATTAAGTAATAATAACAACAAACAATCAATATAGAGTTGGTCTAATAATATAAAGTCACATTATATTGGTTTAGATTTCGAATTCAATTTTTAGAGGAGATATTTATAGTAAAAGAGATAATCATGAAGCCTGAAATTGAATACATGTTAATAAGATCCGTAAAATAGTATAAAAAAATAATAACAATGAAGAAATTTTTTAGATTAGAAGGAAAGTATCATACTAGTCTATGAATATCATACAAATGTTTTCGATCAATTGAGCTCGCAAATACTCGAATATCATCATCTCCTAAAATCATTAAAACATACCACTTTCATGGTACGGTAAAATTGAAGGAAAAAAAAGGAAATGGAAATGAAATGAATTAAATGAAATTAAAAGTGAGATTCATTTTTTTATATCCAAGGATTTGGTATTTCATATTATTTCACCATATTTGAACATCATTAAACCTAATTAGATGGTTAGATTTAAGTATTTTCTCCGATCTCAATTATAAAAACTAATTAATTTTTTTATAGAGATATAGGAAACTAGATAAATCAGTTAATTATAACTAAATCTAACCCTCAATATGAATTTATATTATATACACTTTAATTTACCTAAATTAGTCAATTAACTCTTATATTAATTATAATTAATTAATTTATTTAGTTTCTTAGATATATCTAAAATATTAATTAGATCTTATAATTAGAGCCGGAGGTAGTATTCTTTAACATAATTAGGTATAACTCTTTTATTCCAATCTAATAAATTATGAATCCAATCTAATAAAACAAGGTATAACTCTTTTATTACCATTGTTGTTGTTGTTATTTCGTTTATAAGATTTGAGTCCTTGATATTAAACAGAAATTAAACTCCTTCTATGTAACTAGAGCTGGTAAAACGGGCCCAGCCCGCGGGCTGGGCCCGTTTTACCTTAAGGGGGGATGGGCTCGGGCTGGCAAAATGCCCCCCCTCAGCCCGCCAAATTGGCGGGCTGGCCCGTTTAGTGGCGGGCTGGCCCGCCAGCCCGCCACCTTTTTTTTTTTAATATTATTATTTAACATTTATTTTACTTAAATGTTATTTTGAATACTCCTATTATCGAATATTAGTAAAGATAATTACTTATTTGTTACTATATGTTTACATATTATAATTGATTAATATTATGTTAATATTTATTTAGATTTATAATTATCAAATTTGAGATTTTTTTATAAAAAATAGAAATTTTTAAGAGTATAACATGAGTAATTTTTTTATTATACTAATATAACATTAGAAAATTTTTATTAGTATTTTAAAAATATTAAAAATATTTTTTTAAAAAATTAAAAAAAAAGTGGCGGGCTGGCGGGCCAGCCCGCCACTAAGGGGGGGCGGGCTCGGGCTGGCATTTTGCCAGCCCGTTTTGGGGCGGGCTGCACAGCCCGCCCCGCATTTTGGCAGGCTGGCCCTTTTTGGCGGGCCAGCCCGTATTCCCAGCTCTATATGTAACCCAATTAGGGATAGTGAATTGACATATGTCTGTATAAAAAAGAAAAAGAAAGTGAATTGACACGTGTATTTATTACTGGAAAAACAAAGAGTAGATAAGGCTAATAAATACTTTTATATATTTTAACTTCATTTTCTTTCATAAATTTTATATTTCATAAAGTTTTGGCCAAAACAAATGCTGAGAAAAGAAAAACCTTGATACGCGTTCTAATTAAATGCCTTGATGTGTGCTGTTGGCGATATTAAGAATTGTTTTAAATTCATAAGGTCGTTAGGTCATCAACTAATTAATCCTATAAATGCATTTAAATTTATATTTTTGTCCTATTTCAATTATCAATTATTAATATATAAAAAGCTTCATTTTATTAAATATTCCACCAACCATATTATCACTAATAATAATTATTATGGGTTCTTTATTTAGGGCGGGGTAGCACGTTGCCACTCTTTTAATTGTTGCCCATTTTCCCAATAAAACTGGTCACACAAAAAGATATAATCTACAGTAGGGGTGTTCAACATGCCCAGTGCCCGGTGTGCCCGCCCGAGCCCGGACAAAAATAGCCCTGCCCAGCCCAAAAAAATTGGCCCGAAAGACAATTGGGCAAGTTTGGGCCGGGCTAAATTTCGGGCCGGGCAGGGCATGTTGCCCTGCCCATTTTAGCCCGGCCCGTTATTTTTTTTTATTTACTAATATATAATTTGTGTGTGAGCGTGTAGTGTGAGCCGTGAGGTGTGACCGTGTGAGCACTGAGCAGCTTTACCCTAATGCCTAAATGTTCAACAGCAGATTCATAGGGAAGCGAGTAGCGGCAGCCGATAGACTACAGAGTGCATCGCCGAGACGCTGAGTTCAATCCTAGAGCGCACAGCCATCCCCGTCGCCGCACCTGCCACCACCATTTCATCATCCTCTCTTCATCGCACTCACTAACTCAGTCTGGGAACATCATTCATCAGGTTCCTGGTTCGTCTTCCATCTGGCCTTCAGAACTCTGATTCAGATCCGCCTTCAGTTTTAGGTGTGTTCTTCTTTCTTGACTGGGAATGGTTAATACGTGAGCTGTTTTTGAAATAATTTTCATTTGCATGTGATGTTAAGTTATTTCCATCTGAATCATCGCTATTCTTTTTGTTAATCCACTGGCGCATACCTGAGACATGGATGGGAATTTGTGGGATGAGAAATCTGGGTTTTCATCTTCCATGCTTGGGTTTGTTTCAATGAAGAAGGAAAGACCAGAGAGTGTTCTGTGAGGGAAAGAGTACTGAATCAAACAGTGAAGATTATGAGGAAGAAGAAGAAGGAGCAAAAATAGTGTGACAAGGTTTCTTTCTTTGTTTTTTTTTTCCTTTTTTCCTTTTTGCCTTTTCACAAAGCCGTGACAATGAACATACGGTGATGCTAAAAAACTTACCTTGGCTTCTTTTTCTGATTCTCCGAGAACTCGCAAGGCAAAAGAAACTCCAAAAGGGGGATTTCCCCAGTTATTTCAAAAGGGAAATAGACACTAAAGCAAGTACATATATATACATGTAATAGATATATGTGAAGCTTATCGGGTATGATAAAAGGAAACTCAAAATATGTGGGGAGAAAGAAGATGAAAATGGCAGAGAAAAAGCAGAAAAAACAGAGAACTTGGGGGTAGTGGCGGCGTGGGAAAAGAGAGTAGAGAAAAAGGTAAGTGATGATGCGTGAAGAAGAAAAGGAACAAGAAGAGAGAGGGAGGGAGGGAGGGAGAGGCTGATGGGTTTAAAACTTTTTCATTATTGTCGCAGCAAAAGAGAAGGTTTTTGAGAAGATAAAAAGGAAAGGGCTAACATAGAGAGTTAAGAAGGTTTCTGGTTTCTGACGGATATTGTCGCAGTAATATCAAGTCTATAACATATGAGCTCTGACAATAATATTTCCAGAGAAACCCAGCTCTAACAGTATCGTCAAATTTAAATATCAGCTATGGATTTCAATATATGTGAACTGCTTTGGATTTCAATGGCTAATTTCTGATATTTCTGGGGTTAATTTCAGGTTGAAGATACTTTGTTTAAATGGATGATCAAGCTTCTAAAGTATCGTCATCCTCTCTTGAAGATACTTCAACTTCAACCGCTTTTAAAGCTTCTATTGTATCACCAACCCCTAGTCCTGTCCATAATGAATCTAGTGCAACTCTTACCCCTGACCATACTTCAACGTAGTTTTCTTTTTATTTTTTCTACAGATGCTACTCTTGGAACTGGAAGAGAGAATATGATGGTTACTAGTGGTGACTGAAGATCATTTTAATTGCAATGGATTTTAAGACTTCAATTATTATCTTGTTGTCACCTTGTTTTTAGTTAATTTTGGATATTTTTTATATCTTTAAGACATACATATGATATTATTTTAGAAATTTATGATTGCAGATTTTTGTCTCATAATATGAGCAGGATATCACTATTTGGGCATGCCCAGCCCGCCCATGCCCAGCCCGCCTATGCCCAGCCCGAAATACTTAGGGCTTTTACCGGGCAGGGCCGGGCACCGGGCTACAAAATGCAGCCCATGCATTTTCTGGGCAGGGCACCGGGTAGGGGGCTGCCCTGCCCAGCCCTGCCCATGCACACCCCTAATCTACAGCTCCTAAATCCATACCTTGATGTCCTTAACAAAAACTAATATTAAAATTTTAAATATTGACAAAATATTTTAAAATCTTAAAATATTAAGTTTAATTTTTAAAATAATAATTATTATTATTATTGAAAAATCATATTAAAAGTTAATATGAGATAATTAAAAATATATTTTATACAATTAAAAAATTAAACAAAAAGCTTACGAATAATTAGGTTCTCTCCACTTCTCACTTAAAGTTTTGGATCGAATTTTAAATGGATAAAATTTAATATTCTATAAAATTATTATTAAAACATGAAATTATGAAAATAAATAAATTAAATTAAATTGTGAAAATTTAATCTAAATAGTCTAGATTATAATTAAAAGATAAAACAAAAAAATATTTTAGAAAATGTTAAACCCTAACAATTCAAAATTTGATAAAGGGTCGAGAACTTGAAAAGGGAGATGAAAAGAAGCCAAATCTTTTATCCTTGCAATAAATTTGCACCGTATAAATTATTTTTTAAAAACTGATAATTAAAAAATTATCTTTATTTAAATTCTGCACACATTGAAATAATTTTTAAAAATTAAATTTAGATAGATTTATTTTATATTTATATTTATATTTCTCCTATAAAAGTTGATGAAAAGAAGTCAATGCTTTGGACCAAAAGGTCGGTCAAAATAGACACCGATCTTATCATTTCTAAAATCATAAAAAGAAGCAATAAACCCCGCCAATCACGCGACGTGCCAGAAGCTAATAAACCACCCTGCTCTTTCTTGTCACTCAGTTCACCCCCTCACCATTTTCTGAGGCCCATTCATACATTTCGCGAATCCCACTCTCGGAGTCTCCCAAAGCTCGAAAATTTTGCAGCAATGGAGGACAACGAGGAGGTGGGTGAGGAGTATCTCTTCAAGATTGTCCTAATTGGTGACTCTGCTGTTGGCAAGTCCAATTTGCTCTCTCGCTTTGCACGCAACGAGTTCGATAGCAATTCTAAGGCTACAATTGGGGTTGAGTTTCAGACCCAAGTTGTGGAAATTGATGGCAAAGAAATTAAGGCTCAGATCTGGGACACTGCTGGTCAAGAGCGATTCAGAGCTGTCACTTCTGCTTACTATAGAGGTGCTGTTGGGGTTCTCATTGTTTACGATATCAGTAGGAGAACCACTTTTGATAGCACCAAGAGGTGGCTCGAGGAGCTTTCTCGTATGTCTATTCTAACACTCTGCTATTAAATTTCTGTTTGCTTTTTAATCTCTAGCTGATATCAACATGATAAGATTAAATATGCAGTGTCTGAATGTAATTTGAGATACCATGGTGTGCCTAATATTAGCGTCTTAAATGATATACTGTGTTTTCTTGTTGAACTATTGGTGATTCATAGATATTCATAGATCTGTTTCCTTTATCTGGATAGTTTTGAAAGGGAAAGCATGCTTGCCTTGTTCCTCTCCTTTTGTTTACACGACTTCTTTTATTGGTGAATCTGGTTTGAGGGGCTTACTAGTAAAATTATGAATAATTATGCACATGAATATCAATAATCATAATCGTTTATACATTTGTTGTGCAACATTTCTAAGGTCTATAGCTGTTGATCAGCTTACAGGTATATGTGCGTATCTCATTGTTTGGTTGAAGAATGTAAAAAGATCAAGCAAGTCATTCTCAATAGATGAAAGCTATCTTGTAAACTGGATAGAGCCCCTAATGTGAAGTTCCGAACTAATTAGGATTGTTGAGAATTTTTATGTGCATTAAGTAGCATCTCTTCTCGTCATGCATTTGACATCTTGCTAAAATGTTGCTTCAGTTTACTGGAGTAATATGTTATTGTTACTCTCTGTTTTTAATTTTGGTTTGCTTTCACTGCTTTCTTGTTTCGAATCGCATTCAAAAGAAAGTAGCCATGCCCTTTTCCTCTCCTTTGCATTCATGATGCTTAATTGATTTGTAAGTGAAGTTAAATCAGAGTAGGGTTTTTGTAACTTAAATTAGTTTCTGGAACTTGCTTTGTTGTTTGTTTTTCTTTCTTTATCGCCACAGAATGTGTAAGAAGGTAAGTCAATGATAAATTAGGGTGTTTTTCATGGGGATATTATACCCAAATAACTATTTATGTTATGAGAAATTTTATAATCGGCATCAACTGTGCATCTTAACTAATGATAAAAAAATATGACCAAAACAAAATCTGATGATAAAAAAATATCATAAAATTATAATTTGAAAACTTGTTCAAACTGGTAAAGGGCCAGAGTGCTATCCGTGATGGACCATCCTATGCATTATGGAATATGCGCTTGTTTGGTGGCATTTATAAGGTTTATTAATTAAAGTTATAGATGATTGGAGTTTGAAGGACAATGGATTCTTTTCTATTGGGTATGAATGGGATGTTGCCTATTTACAGCGTAAGATATGCAATTAATTGAGATGAACTGCAATTTCTTAAGCCCATTTGGTATGAAATAAAAAATAGATTCCGTTTCTAATGCAAAGAAAATAAAATATGCAATGTTTATTATTATGCCATCCTGATCATTATTCAACAGTGACTTATTTCATTTTTCTTTTTCTACCCATGGAAATGAGTGTCATTTTTTGCTCTATTCCCTCTCTATACATAGCATTTGATATACCAAATTACCCCAAAGTGTTTGCTTTAATTTTTTAATAAGACTTCATTTGAAGACCTGTATGGTTTGCCTTGCCATGCCATCTTTGATGACTTGAAATATTATGTAGTTACTTACTCCTCATGTAATGAATTATTGTGATGAGGATTATAAGTTTCTGACTCTTGCATGAACGACCCTGCAGTTCATTGTGATACCACAGTGGCAAGAATGTTGGTGGGGAATAAGTGTGATCTGGAGAATATCAGAGAGGTGAGTATAGAGGATGGCAAAAGCCTTGCAGAAGAAGAAGGCTTGTTCTTCATGGAGACATCAGCACTTGATTCTACGAATGTTCAAACAGCTTTTGAGATCGTTATCCGGGAAATCTACAACAATATCAGCCGAAAAGTGTTGAACTCCGATTCCTACAAGGCCGAACTGTCCGTGAATCGGGTGAGCCTGGCTAATGGGGCAGGATCGAAGCAAGGCCGGCTGAATTTTTCATGCTGTTCTTCATGAGCTTTGTTCCAGAGACATGGTTTGAGTGTAGCCTTCCTTTTTCTTTTCCTTGATAGTATGAAATCTTAGGTCTACATCCTTTGTTGTGCCCCGAAAAACAATGGAGGTCAATAATTTTTTCCTTCTAAAAGCTCACATATTGCAAAGCATGCTGCATTGTGCAGCATGTTTCATTTTCAATTTACTAGACTTTGTTCCCTAATTCTTGAGGCCCTTGATCCTTGTGTGAATGAAAAGGTAAAAAACAAAGGAGTTTTACTCTTGGGATGAGTTTCATATGATTTCTCTTCTCCTGCACTTACTTTCCATCCATTTCTTGGATGGGATGATTAAATTTAGATGGTTTAGATGTAATATTTTATAAAATGGTTGTTTTTACTTACTTTATAATACATATTTAAATTGTTCAAATTAAATGCATAGTTTGGATTAACTTTTTTAAAGTGATTTTAAGTAAGCATGTGAGAAAAGTTTAGTGTAAAGTATTTTTAAAACCATAATTCAAGGGTTTTATAAACATGCAACTTAAAGGGGGGAAAAGTGATTTTGTTACGCAAAACATGAAATAACCATCATTTTTTTTGGTACAAGTGGGGAATTTTTAGAAAAGGGTTGGACTAACTCACGATCTAAGGGCATGGTGAAATCTCCCTTCCTTTTAGGCGATACTAACATAGGATAGGGCGAGCTGTTTATTACTCTTAGACACCTAGGAATTAGGATGCCTCCTTAAGCATCGCGATTGAAACTACAATAAAATGGTACTCCCCAGAGTTTGAATATATTTTAAATAATTATATGTCTTATTTTTTTTTCAATTGAACCTATAGACAATAGGTGAAATATCCATCATTTGTTACATCTTATAGCTATGTTTTGGGATCGATCGAGTTTGAGTAGCCCAAATTGATATTTTAACCTTCAAAAAATTTATACTTTTTACTCTTATTTTGGTATTGTGTTTTTTCCGACCCTTATCTGATTTTAAATTTGAAGCAACATTTTGATGCTTTTGCCTCACGTTGTATTAATAAAACTGTTAACTTTTTTAATCGCGACTTTTAAAAAAATATTTTAATTTTTAGGTATTTAAATTTATGTCTGAAAGTGATAGACGGCTCGCTTTACCTACCATTAATATAATTTAAAAAAAAAAAATTTCACCCTACCTTTAAGTTCAACCTCTTTCTAAGAGTTTTTATAAAAAAAAAACCGTTAGCTAGCATTAAATACGGTTTAAAATTTTGACCTACCCATCTGTCCCTTCTCCATCACGCATTATCGTCTTCATCCTCTCTCCTTTTTCTCTGTCCAATCTGCATCTCTCCCTTTTTGTTCTCAATCTCCCCCTTTTTCTCTCTTGCCAATTTGTGCATGCAAACAATTGGCGAGTGCTTGGATTGAAAGTACGGTCTCGTTGCTGCGATCTTATCAAAATCACATTTTTCCCTTTAAATTTAAATAAATACATCCTAAATTTTAATCGTATAGATTTATTTATTTAATTTATAATTTCATGTTTTAATAATATTTTTATAAAATATTAAAGAAGTGGTTAATTCTAAATTTAATTTGTGATGACAGACTTTGTTGTCAAGGCTAAATCAAATTCAGATGAGCTTGGCTTTGTTTTTTCAAACTAACGTTGAGCTTTTAATTAATTTAATTGAGTAATTATTATTTTTATTTTTGATAAATCTTACACATCTAAAGCAATTGAACAGCTATAATTCATTTTAAAAATTATCTTCATGTGCATGTTTAATATTGAAAAAAAAATTGTAGACCCTTGTGTTTGGCATAATTTTACTCTCTGTGTGTGTGTAAAGTATTTATAGTAAAAAAATTATAAAAAATCTTATATATATTTTTTATCAACTTAATATCACATTGTTGACTGGTCCAAAAGATTTCCTTTCCTCCCTATGCCCTATGTCATCAGATCTTCATAGTATACTTCACTGGCTTTTTTTGGGTTTGAAATGAAAATTTTTATCAAGTCTAACTTTATTTCTGCAGTTAAGTGGCTGCTGCCACCTTAAGAAATAAGATAAATCAAAATGACCAATAAAGTTAAGTCTAATGGAAGAGGCTAGTCTCTTATAATGTAATAAATTAAAATTAAAATATCTAATGAGAAAGATACTCATATTTAGTGCCCGATAGTGTTTTGAATATGATTATTTCCAATAGTAGGATACCTACACTTAGAATGTAAGAACGGATAAACCAAAATGTGAAACAACTCTATCAAGAAAATTGGCAATAAATACCGTAATTTATGCTCAAAACCATACCATAAGAGAAGCTTTGAAGTTCGCTGATTGGATGGCAGAGTTTGCTCTCCAGCTACAAATTGGTTTGCATTTTTTGTTTTGGAATAAAAAGCAACGTGAAAACATAAAGAGACTAGCTAACTAAAAGAAGCCTAGGACTAAAATCTTCTAAAAGAGTAGCTCTGTGCTCCAGAAGAGGAATATTCATAATAACAACTTCAATGTCCATTTGGTAGCCAGAAAAACGGCACGAAATTTACCTTCTCTTGACATAAGATCAGACGTAACAGACTCATCACGCATTAGAACGTTTGCATGTTTTTTATTCTACTCTTTTAGGATGTGATCCACTTTTGGACAGATCTTGGACAAATAAATGGGAGTTTCAATGAGATTGATGTGATCAAAAAGTTTGTTTACCTTCATTAAAAATCTATCTTACATGTAACATCCAAGAAAAGAATGAAATTCTAATAACTTAAGCATCTGCACATAACCTATACAGCCTAATTTCTATTGAGCAAGACTACAAGCACAATGTCAATCATAGAGAGGAAAGGAGGTTGAAAATTGAATCCTCTACAATCATATGAAGTCAATACATTCAAGAAGAAAGTGACATCAAAAGAGTGTGACTGCGTATGATTGAAGTGTACCTCTCTTCAAAAGCATTCTCTTTCATCTCTCTCTCTCTGTGAATGCATTATATGTCATCACTTTATAAGTGCAGAGGATTTCAATTGGTCCTCATGGTTTCCTCAAGGCAGATGCTGCCCCCATTACAATGGCCATGACAATGCCAATACCTGCCCCAATTGACGCGCCCACTGCTGCGGAATTCAATGAATTTGCCTTCGCTCTGGCATCTTTGCTTGCATCTATTGACATTGGATGTTCTCGTGCCAACTCCATCATTAGTCTATCTCTGGAAAGTTCCTGTAATAAAAAGCATTAACAATGAAATTACTATTATCCATGTTTGTTATAAATTTTCTTCTATCAAATGAACAAGTAAACCAATTTTCTTATCGAAAACCCTTCACAGCTAGCTCTTCCTGGAGTTGACAACCACCAATCCTGATACTGAATGATAGGCACCCAAGAGGGTGGGGAAGCCTCCTAGAAAGCTAGCTATTGATATAGGAGAACCAATCCACTTGAATACTCCATAAAGCATCACATATTACTCAAAGTGAAAGTGAAACTAGACGTCACATATTACCTTGGTTTGCATAATAAAGCTATAAATTTCATACTCCTAATTTGATTTTATATCTCACCCCACTGATCTTAATAATTTGCAGATTCTACCCTTGAAAAGAGCAACTATAATCTTTTGAAAAATTTAAAAAAAGAAGCTTTGCTTAAACCTCAAGTTGACTGCATTAAACGATTGGATTGTAAACTAATCAATGACTGACAGTTTTTGAAACTTTTGTTTTTTCATGTTCTTTCCTATTTTCATGTTTGAGATATAGGAAAAAAATAAAAACAAATAAAGTAAAATTTCATGTACAAGACAAAATAAGAATAATTAATCGAGAACAAAGGAGATTTTATATCATGGCAAAAGATTCTCACCTGAAATGAAGCCTCTTCATGATTACGTAGAACACTGTGGATTCGCTGACAGAGAGAGTTAACACCTTCAACTGGAAAAACAATCTCCTTTCTCTGGAAAGGCCTCCTAACAACATTAATAGGAGCAAATATAAGCCTTTGAACACCAATTCTTCTATTGACTTTTTCGTTGTTCACATTCTGAGACAAGGAAGCCTCAGAAACACTAGCCATAACATATGGGAAGGAATTTAAAACTTCAGTCGTGCTTGGAGATGCTTGGTATGCTTTTAAAACTGCTTCAATTGCAGCTTTTTGGAGGTGTGCACTAACAGAGAATTTGTTTGTTATTGCAAGAACCCAAGGAATCCCAAGAGATTTAGCCTCATCCAGAAACATGGACAGGACAGGCTTTTGTTCAGGCAGATTGGAAGCATTATATCGAGGTATGGTATGGGACAGATTATGAACGAAAACAATCAAATCTGTCTTCCAACTCAAATCACGGATTCCCAACCAGAGTTCATCCTTGAAGCGAGAACTCTCTTTATTCAGCTCCTGCAAAACAATGGGAGAACAAGTGAATGAGTGTTGCCATACACATACAGAAACCAGTGGAGAAGATGAAAGAAAAGTCGATCCATAGACTGTCTTTGCAACTCGTCTCTTTATTGACCACGAAGTTGTACATATATAACTTAGGCACTAAAATGTAACCAACCACAGAATATGCACATCATACCAGAGATGCATCAGAATCTGTTTTCTTTACTATAAACGTTGCTTGTAGATAAAAAAGAAAAAACAATTGTTATTAGAAAGAAAGGAGAGAAAGAATACCTCAGGAGGTAAGTTTTGGAAAAACCAATAATGTTTTTGAAAGTTTAGGCTTCTGAATTAAGAGTGTTATAGGATTAGTAGTTTATTAGCATAAGGAGTTTAGGGGTTTATTATTTTCCAAGTGTCTTAAAGTTAATTCTTACCATTATTTAGCACATAGGATATTGTATGTTTGTTGGTGGAAATTTGGTCTCTTGGAAACAAAATGTGGTTGCAAAGTCTAGCACAGAGGCTAAAACCATGCCATATCCCTAGCAAAACATCTGAACTCATTTGGCTACAGCAACATTTTCTGGAGTTCAAGCTCAGAAGTATTGATCAGATGGAGTTGGTATGTGACAACCAGGCAGCAAAGTATATTGCTTCTAATCCAGTGATTCATGAGAGGACCAAACATACTGAAGTTAATTATCACTTAATAAAAGAAAAGATTCAATCTGGACAACTTGTTACTAAATTTGTCAACTCAGATGATCAACAAGCAGATTTAGTTACTAAGTCTTTTAGAAGTCCTCATATTAACTACATATGTAACAAGCTTGGTGCATATCACCCATATGCACCATATTGAGGGCGAGTGTTAGAATAGTGGTACTTGTATATGGTCCAGTATAGGGTCTAAGTTCATTGTATATACCGCACTACACTGTACTTGTCCCTTTTTACATTTTTCACCATCTATATATAGACATGTGTAGGAGGGAATAACAAAACTTATATTCATTCAGATACTTTTTTATCTAGTATCTCTTTTCTCTTTTATCAAATTTATCAGCAGTGATTTCCACATGGCTTCACCCATTAGAAAGTTCTGAATCAAACTAGGTGCTGATTCACCAGTTCACTGGTTAGTTCAGTCCAATTTTCATAACATTGTAAACCAACATTGGTAAATCCTAAATAAAATGAACAGATCAAGAAAGAAAAAGGGGAAGACCTGCATATTTATTCCAGCAGAGTCACAGTATAACAAGCCATCCACAATACCTTCTTGTACATCAACCTCTGGAATGATAACCTCATTGGTAGTGGTATTTACTTTACCTTTGTTCAATATTGCCTTTAAAAGTGTAGTTTTGCCAGAACCCTGCACCCAACTAATGCAAGTCAAGAGATGTATAGTGAAATGAAATAGATCAAAGATCCTAGAAAAGAAATTATTTATACCTCTAGGCCAACTAACCGGACCCTACGAGTTCTGATATGAACCTCTTTGGAGACAGTAGTAAAATCACTGGTGCATAATATTAAAAAATTATTCAAACTCTCAGGACGGATTGATTTCTCCTTCTCAATGGGTCCTGAAGTATGTTCTCCAACAAGACTGTCTGTCTCTGAACCTATGGAAGGAAAAACAGGCATCAATGAGTCTAATGCCGTTAGATGCTTTGGTGGGCTTCGTAACGGAGGACCAATTAATACTCTCATCTTCTGTAAGTCAGGTTGGTTTCCATGATTTGAAGAATATTTTGGAGCAGAAGGAAAGGATTCAACTGTAGTTGAACACCTATTTAAGAAGAAAAAAATACACATAACATAACTCTATGTTCACATAACTTATTTTCTATCATGTAATGAAAAACAGTAACTCAAGAAAAGGAAGCATTTTATATGCCTCGACTACTCAATTCTAGACCATTTACATGAAAATACACATATAGCATAACTGACAAAATACTTAAAAATTGTTTTTGTACAATGCGCCCCAAAAAAATAACATCATACACAAGTACGTTAAGAAAGTAGCTAATGTTTAACAGATGAAATACATTGGTGCATCTGCTACCTAGTCTTCTCAATAACTTCAAAGACCAACCTAGTAAAGCACCAAAATCTGTAGTCCATTATATTATAAGCGACTAGGTGACAGATATTTGACTAATTGTTTTCCCTCTATTTTTATGGCCCTATCAATTATAAGGCACAAGAACCACTGCTTCTCTGACCTCAAATTCTCAGATTGCAATGGTCAAGGCATCAAATTTTATATTCCAAGAGGAAACTTTTAAGCCACTCCATTCCAACTTTATCCATCTTAAGAGCTAGTTATCGTACTCCTCTAGCTTTTCTCATAGATCTCTTGTTTTTGGTGAATTACAAGACCTAATTGTTTCTGATATCTAATGTTTGCTACCAAAATTCATTCACTACAACCACTATGTCTAAGTTCTTACTCCTCCCACTTCCTCTACCTCTCCCAAAGAAACAAAATATCTGAGTAGGAAAACTTGCCAAAATTCAATAAGTGAAATTGTTTATATGTAGCTTATTATAGGGAAATGGCAATACCATTTACCATTCACTTGAGCATGGACAAGTGAACATAGATGCAACCCAAAACCAGTAATGTCAACTTTCAGAGGTTCTCCATTTTTTGAACCAGACACACCATTCCATCCCAGAGGAACAATTGAAGTTGCAGCACGAATAACTGGAGACTCCACTATATGGCCAAGTTCAACAGTCCCAGCAATTGCAAGGCCAAGCCATTGCTGTAAATGAGGAAGCTGATGCCACTGCTCAATTCCTAAGAAACTTGATGTATTGTCACTCGTGCACAAGTCATAGATTCTGCAACCAAAAGGGGGCAAAAGCAGATAGAACAATGGTTGCAAATTCTGAAATTGAAAAATTAATGCTGCAAAAGTGCTTTATCAGAAGCTATAAAGACAAAAAGCCTAGAAATTCAAGCATCAATCATGTCTTAGTAACTCTATCCAACAGACAAAGGCTGATTATGTGGGAAACAATTAGATTTTATGAAATTGCAAGGGAATAGCTTATGGTTATAGAGATAAAATTTAGTCACACATGGCTTAGACATTTCACTTACTTAAAAGGTGAAACTTTCAACCATGAAAGGGCATATGTATGAGCGCACGTGCACATATATAACTGTAGTTTTCCATATTCTAAATAGTGGGACACTGATAAATCCTACAAGAATTGGAATCTTAAATAACAAATCTTCCAAGCAGTTAATCTTCTTAATAAAAGAAACCATGCATTCCTGATAATTTAGGAATATAAATTCCATGCATAGAGTTTGTCCAATAAAAATCCTGCCCCACAAATAAAAGCCAAAATATCCAAAATCTAGAAACACATCAAAGACAAATAAATATGTGCTGTACCTCTACCTTCACACAACATCAAGATGAGTTCCATCCAATAACCACAGACAATTTATAACAATTCAGGATGGTAAATAAGCATAACTTATCATTTATATAGCCAAAGTTATTAATATTCACAATTACAATAATTACCTTTGAAATCGAGACCGGTAGGACTTCATTGAATGTGATTGAAATCTTTCCTTCAATTCCGCAATAACAGACCCAACCTGAAAATGTCTTTGCCAGAAAAAAGCAAACAAAATGAGAGAACTTACTCCTTCATTCATGAATACAAAGTTGGAATCCTTAAACAACTTTAGATGCTTTAGGACCTAAAGACAGGATATACAAAAGATGGATAAGCAAGGAAGCTCATACCGATGTTAACTTTGAGTACTCTGCACCTGATAGTGTCTCTACTGAGGAGTTTTCCAATAAATATAGCTGTTTTACATAAAAAAAGTTCAGATGGACGCATCATTCTCTAAAAAGGAAATAACAGCATGGCTAACGCATAAAAATAATCTAAAAATTTTACATTAATTGAGGAAAAACAGGAAAGATTGTACAGGTTATACTGAAGTAAACCTGCCCAAATGGCACATATGAAGGTAAATATGGCACTCTACGCCATGCCCCTTTATCTCCGGTAATAGTATTGCTCTTGGTGTCTGTTTTCTCATTTGTTGTTGCCTCCATTGCATGTTTATCAGTGTTGGGAAGTGGCTTAAGTGAGATACTATCAGAACCCTCTTGTATTTCAAGAGACTGTGGTTCAACCACTTCATCCTCAATTAAAGTAGAGGCAATATAATCAGGCACTAAAGTTGTTTCCATAGAACTAGCTTGGCTTTCTCGGTGTCTACTCAGTTGTCTTCTCAATCCTTCCAAAGGAACTAGCCTAGAGAGTCTCCAGAAGGATCTCTGCACAGGACCCATCCCCAAAACCAACCGCTCTCTCCCATTCTCTTTATCCTTTTCTACCCCTGGCTCATTTGTTTTTAACGACAAGCTATTAACTTGACCTTCACGGGGCATCAACAGAGGCTGAGCATTATAATGATGAAAATAAGCTGGAGACAAAATACGGGGAACCAGATCCTCTGGGATGCAGTAACTCTTGAAATAATGCTGCCAGCCTTTTCGATTAACATAACTAGAAAAAGAAGGGACAGGAGGGGAAATTAATATATTAATAAATTATAACTTCTAAATTTATAAATGGTTCAAGTTTAATTAAAGGAGTGGAACTTAAACAATTAAGAAGACTGGGGGAAGGGGCAAAGACAAGAAAAACTTACTCCTTCAGAGCAGCATTTCCAACAGGAGGCTGAGAAAATGTTATACATTTGATAGAGACCTTCTCATTCTCCTTTGAAGGAGATGTAGCAGCAATCACCCTCAAAATGGCAAGGGTGGCTAATGCAGCTACCTATGCAGCAACAAGGAACTGGGTGAAAACTTTTTAAATATACATAAAGCGTTGTTGTTAAATAAAGGTGGGTGAAAAAACATACAGCTCCACCAAGTGAATGGCCACATAAAACAAGTTTGCGTTTTTTCTTCTGAGCAAGCCTATACAATTCCAAAGCAGGTATTCCTTTCGCACGAGCCATAAAACCCTAAGAAATAATACCAGAGGCAATTAAGAAACAAGAGACCACACGTGTATATATCCATATGACCAAGCATCTAGAATTTAGGATTCCAGTGGCCATGTATATTACTGAAATTTCTCTGTCCAAATCACATAATAACTTACTTGCTTCATTGAAAAATGATGCATCCAACAAGATAATTAAAACGTTAACAGATAAAGAAATCCATGATGATTGAACTACAAACTAATCAATGCACAAAACAACTAACAAATTGAAGACATTCACAATAGAAAACAGTCATATTTACCCTATGAGCAGCAGGTAGTGATTTACTCCTCAACTGTTTAGACCTTGATTCTAGGGGCCACACAGTCTCTACTTTACCATTTTGGTTTCCACCCTGGTCAAGTTCAGTTGCTGCATGGCCTTCAGGTTCCTCAACAGCATCCTCATGAAAGATTGCACCTTGAAGTATATTTGCATCAGCAATAACATCCCTTTCAAGAAAGACATAAATAAACATATTGTTCTTGAATATATTCCAGAAGTTATAATGCCTTAGGAGGATAACACAAAGTATTTTCTAAAAAAGTACCCACTTGTACTGCTTTGTTCCTATAAAGGAAGCAAACAAGGTGTCTCCAGCCTCTGCCAACAAGTACCTGTTACCACATAATCAATCAAATCACTATTTGTAAAATTTATAGATATCAAGTTTCAAACATGAATAATCTTTAATAGTAAAATATTAAGAATGGCAAACCTATGGGGAACATGATCTGATGAAGCTTGTACCCGCTCCAAAGAAACAACTTGTCCACCAAAATCAGCCTTGAATTTATTTACAGCTCGAATCAACTCAGTAGCAGGTTTCTATGATATAAGGAAGGGTAAACATATAAGTGCTAGTAATTCACAGATCATAGTCAATAAAGAGATATTCAAGCAATTCCTAGATCATATGCAAGTAATTAATATCACTGAGTCTTTGTTCGGAGGGATTGAAACAAACAGAATCAAAAGAAATGTTAACATTCCTTGCCCCACAAATCACCAATATTCTCCCCCCCCCCCCCCCCCCCCACACACACACACACCCACCCCAAAAAAACAAACTTTAACACTTCGTATGATACAAAACACTTCGCCAATGGCTAAGCTCAACCTTATTTAATGGGGGCTCTGATAAAACACTTCGCAATTTGGCAGAGTTATCCTTACAAACAAACTTCCCATTCAGCTTCCTTAATATTGATGTTGTCTAATAAACAAACACCCAACCTGTAATTTCGTTTTTAGCAATCTTCTTTATAATTCAAGCAAAACAATTGTATCCTCAAGTGACGTTTTTAACATTAAATTCCTTAAAAGATTAAAAATTTATAATTCTCCCGGAGGTGAATACCAGTTCAACTGGCAAAATACCTTGTAAACGCACTCAGAGAGAACCATGCAACAAAGAATTTCCTGCAGCTCGGAGACTGACTCAGCCTTGATAGCACAGCAGAGATCCTGCAGCTGCTTCCTCCTTCGCTCGTACTCCTCCTGAATCTTCTTCTTCTGCTCCCGCCCGTTGCTCCAGGGCCACTTCATCCGCCATTGCAGTGGCCCCCAAGAGACCTTCAACAGCTTGGCTCGCTGATCTCTGATCCACGGTTCCACTCGGCTCTGGATGAACTCCATGTAAATAAATGGACGTTCAGGATCGGAATCTGCAGAACTTATTGGATTAAACTGAATGAATAGAAGGAAAATTTGCTTTGTTTAATCTCTCTTCTAATGCAACCAAGAAACGGCATCCTCTTCATACGCGGAGGAATATCCAGCCCCCTACTCATCAGTCTCTCTTACTCACGCCAATTTTCTTGGCACCTTGCTGGCTTTTCTTAAATTCCTGTTTTTTTATTAAGGAAAAAAATCCTATATTTTCTTTTTTCAATTTTAATATTATTATAAGTCCCTCTAATTAATTCACTTCGATGTAATAAAGACAGTTTAAAGTATTAAATTTATCTTAAAATTTAAATAATTTTTAATCTTACTCTTATTAACCACACAAAATCATATCCCGTCTTAAGAATAAATCATTTTCGTCTAAAATTTTAAATTAGTTTTCCCATTTTAACCATAATTAAATATATACCACATATTAACTCTTTTCAATAAATTTTTACTTATTATCTCTTATGCACTCTCTTCTTCATAAACAAAAGTATAATTAAAAATATATATATTATATATTTGTTGTTTTTAATTAGATTTAATTAACATTTTGAACCATAAGAAAAAATAATCAATACTCCTTAAAATTAAGTAAATGTCTTATAAGAATAACCAAGAGTACTTGTTAGTTGATATCTTATACTACATCCGGTTCTAAGTATAAGAGTTGGTTACTTTTTTTAGATATATTATCCTGATTCTATTTATAAATCACTTTTAATACGTTTTATTTCGACTAACAAAAATTTTAAATCTCATTAACTATACTATAAAACTCGATAACTTTTCAACTTTACATTTATTTAATATAATAAATAAAAAGTAAAATAGTATATTTATATAAAAAAAATTTCTCTTTCCCATATAAATATGACCAAAATAAATCTTTTCTCTCTGTTTATAAATAGGACTAGAGAAATATTAAGAAAACTAAATAAACTAATTAATTATAATTAATATAAAAGTTAGTTGACTAATTTTGGTAGATTTAAGAATATATAATATGAATTTATCTTGAAAAGTTAGATTTAATCATAATTGATTGATTTATTTAGCTTTCTTAATTTACTAAAAAAAATTAATTAACTCTTATAAATAATAATAGAAATAGTAATGAAGACTGAGAGAGTACAACTATCATATCTTAAATATAAAAGTTAGTTAAAATTATAAATATAAAATATCAATTAATTTTATCTTCTAAATTTATAATATTTTTCACAAACTATTTTTATTAATTAGTCATATGAGAGGATTTTTACTAAAGGTAATTTTAATATAAATAACTAAACTAATTATTAGTTATTTAGTTTTTATGTTAGACATTAGAGAATATTAAACATTCCAAATTTCACAGTCATACTCTATTTGTAATTAAAATATTGGGCATGATATTGAATTCTATTGACCATTTGATTAAATTTTCAAAGTAATAATCTGGGTCAAAAGTATGAAGTATATATTGAAAGATGTATATTTAATATAGAAAGTGAACATAATTTTTACTTTTCAATTTAAATTTAATAGTATAAGTTTCAAAGTCATATATCATAGAGACAATTAAAATATTGAATTTGAAATTGAATTCCATTGACCCACTGATTAAATTTGTTAATTTATGAAAGGTGTCTAAAAAAATATGAATCGTGTTGAAAGATGTATATATAATTTAAAAAACATTAACGAGTGATACAAAAATAATCTGACATATTTCTCAAATTATATAAATTTCATATGACTCATACAAATACAATTATATATAAATCAAACTAATTAAACATTTTTTATATTAATATCAATTAATTTAATTGATATTACTATTACTATTAATATAAATGGTTAAAACTATAATATATCTTTGCTATTTATAAATCTTAATATTAAATGCAACTCATTCGTTAAAACTACAATACATGTAAAAATTGTAGTATACGAGTATTCATGTTTTGTTTCATTTTTGTTATTAATTTTATATTGAAAGGAGTGTGTTTGAAGGGTGAGTCATTTTTTTTTCTCTTTTATAAACAAGAATGTGTTGTTAATAACTATTTATAAATAATATCATATGTTATAAAACTTTATATATTATTATTGATTATTAATGAATAATTTTTTTAATATTTTTAAAAATAAATATTTTATTAGTTATTGATAAAGTATATGACATTGTGTCATCTATATAATAAATTTTATTTATTAATTAATATGATAAACACACAACTTGCAATTTTGTCTTTACCAATTTTTTGTAATTCAAGCATAAAATTCCTTAAGTGATGTATTTAACATTGAATTCCTTAAAAAAACATAATTTTTTAATTAAAAAATATTTTTATTATAGGGCTCATTTAAATAGACTTTTAGAAAATAATTTTTAGAAAAAAAAAGAGCTTTTGAACCACTTTTGAAGAATAATTTATGAAAAAAATAATAGTTCTAAATAAATAAATATTTAAATAATTATTACTAGAAAGATTTTTGTGATTGGTAAATTATTAGAAATAATATAAGATAAAAAAATAAAAAAAGATATCATTGTTCTTCCTCGTTATGCTTTTCTACTGTTCACTCTTATATCTACTTTTCTTCCTCTTCTTCCCTGTTCCCTGACCAGCGACTGTTCATCGTCTTTTCCTCTTCCCAGGACAGACCACTAACCACTACGGAAAGCACAGAAGATGGCGAAACAAACCACTAGACACGATGGACCTCTTCTTCCTCTTCATTCTGGGCGACAAACTGGCAATATCTGCTTCCTCCTCTAGTGACGACGATCAGATAATAAGGACCCTCCTCCCTCCCAATAACGGAGACAATAGAAATAGTAATGGAGAGAAGACGTGACGGCAATTGCGTAGAGGGATGAGAAAGGGAAGAAAAGAGAGAAGAGAGTGTGTCAAAAAAAATATAAGTAAAATAGTAATTGGGTAGTCTATGAGCTTTTTTACTGTTAATCATAGTTTTAAACAATAGTTTGTTTTATAAGTCCTTTTAGATAAAGAAGGCTATTTATTTTAAAAAAATTTAAAATTAAAATTTGAATATAAAACTTTTTTAAAATGTTAGTTTGCGGTTACCAAATAGACACGTAATCATCCAAATGAAAACCACGTTCATTAATAATAAAACAACAAACCTGAATAGGAATAGGCTGAAACAAAACAAGTCACAAATCATAATTCATTAGTGGAAAATTACATCATTAATATCTCATCTTTTTATTAATTACAAATCGCAAAATTGGCAAAATATGATATTTGAAACTCAAGAATTTCAAGATGTACACTGATAATTGGAAAAAGAAACAGTAAATTATTTAAGATTTTCTTCTAAATAACATCAAATGTTGAGTCATTTAAGTTATTATTTTAGTGATGAGTTAATAATAATATTTTCAAGCATAATGTACTCTAATTACCAAGATAAACTGGTAGTTAATCATGTCTAAATACATGGCAAATGTATAAATTAATACTCCTCAACTCTTCGTGGGGATCATTAACAAAAACTTATTAAAGGAATAAGATTCATTATATGCTGTTCCTTATACTTTAATTACGTTATTGATTTTACTTAATTAATCAATTTGCTCATTTAAGAGATCCCATATTAATCGACTGCAAAAATACGATATATTCAAACTCTTTAATATGTTTCATATAAATTTATATGCAAATTTGTGTGTGAGTGTTTTTTTTTTTTTTTGCAATAATGTCTTAATTAAAAGTTTATATTCGATTTGGATAATAATTTGATAAATACTATAATTAAAATATTTTTATTGCATTGTATTTTTTAATTTGTCCTATAAAAATTCAGATTTAAATTTTAGATATTACAATTTATATTTTATGCTCGTATTTACTAATTTTATATTTGACAAAAATTATAAAAAAAATATAGATATGGGATTACGGGTCTTACTACGGGCCCATGCAATATTATTGGGTTTTAAAAATGATATACTTCAAATGAAAAATAAGGCCTATGGGCTCGAAGAAAAATCTCATATCTCATGTCTCATAAGAAAGCCTCAAGATATGATTCAATATCCCATCGTCACCTAGCGAATATATGAAATATGCTATCATTTAAAATATATTTAATTTATAGAGAATAATATTTATTTTTAGTCACAGTACTTGAGAATGTATTATAGATCTTGAGTATCTAAGTTTACGTCTGAAGATAATTGGCAGCTCGTTCTACATAACATTAGTATCACCTAACAGGAAAAGAGATTTCGCCCTATTCTTGAATCCTGGGTGAGTCCAACCTTTTTTTAAAAAATTTTGTAGCAAAAAAAAAAACAAAAGTTCAATAGCTCTAAATTACTATTTATTTAGCCACATCTATAAGTCAATTTTTTGTATTTACGTGTCACACCTTTGTCCCACTGATAGAAGCGCCTCTATACTACTAAGTTACTAAATCATTAACGCCAAAGCATTATTTCTATTCATAATGTTTGTTAGGTAATATTTTCTTTTATACAAATTTTTTTTAAAAAGAATTGAGTTCACCCACGATCTAATGATAGGACGAAGTCTCCTTTCTTCCTAGGCGATATTAATATTAAGTAGGGCGAGCTATCTATTACCCTCAGGCGTAAATTTAGACACCAAAGAGTTAAAATGCCTCCTCAAACTCCACGACTAGAATAACAATAAAATAGTACTCTCTATTGATCAAACACATTATAAATAGTCATATGTCTCACTATTTCGTCAGTTAAAACAACAGACGATAGGTTTTTGTGAGATAATGTTAAAAGAATGAGTATATATTTGGTTTAGATGTGGAAACCCATATAAACTTGTTCGAGCCTAAACAAAGTAATTATAGAGCTTGTTTACATTCGTTTGGATAATTTTCGTGAAATCTTGATCAATGGTGATTTCAATTTCCGTGCTGCAGGTTGAGCATAAACAACAAGGAGATGCTTTTGTGTTTGAAAAATTCTAATGGAGCTTCAACCCCGGCTTCTTTCTTCTAAGTTCTCCCACATATACATTCAAAACATATTTTTGCTATTATTTCTCAACCAAACCATAGAGTTCTCAGTCTCCAATTCTCACTCCTTTCTGCTGAAATTTTGATCACCTGCCTATATAATTTTATCTCTAATATTTATTATTTTTTTAATTAAATTATTTAATTTATAAATTGTTTTAAATATGATATTATATTTATTTATTTTATGAAGATCAAATTATATTTTTTAGCATTAAATAATTTATTTAATTATTTAATTAATTTAAATTAATTAAATAATTTTTACATTAAAAATGACTGGTGGGCAGTTATAGATGATTACGTAGATTGTTGTATATTACTAGGACTCTAGTAACGAGAGTTTTGACGAGGATGTAGGAATATGTAGTTTAAATATGAACAATTTTATAAAATTTAAATCCTTTCTTTTATAATTATACATCAATAAGTAATTTTAATAAATAAAATATAAATATAATTAAGTTTCTCGAAGTCACACTTATAAAAATAAGGATTAAAGGGTTATCAAAAAATAGAAAGATTAAAGTATAAATTTATTCAAACAAATTTTATTCAAGAGCAATGTTACTCTACAAAAAAATTAAATTTAAAATTATCTTAAAAATATTAAAATAGATAATATTATTTATTATTGTTAAAAATATTAATAGTTAATATTAATTTTTTAATAATTAACTTAGGTTTTTAATCAGGTTGAACAATATTATTATATTTTAAAAATTTTGGAGTGATATTAAATTTAAAAAATTTTCCAAAGCAATATTAAAAGTGAGCAAAATTTTCGAACACTTAACCTTAAAAATAATATCTAAACAGAAATCAGGATTGACCAAATATGATTATGATATATCAATATGACTTATAAAAATTGCGATGGTTTAAAATTACATTTTCAAACAGGGATTAAACCAAAATAATGATGAAAATATATTAATAATCCCGTTCGTAAGGGCAAATGTCCCATAGGGGCGGTCCCACACAAAAACTGAGGACCACAAGCCAAAAAAACCACGGCATAATATGTTTGCGGTCTAAGGGATTTTAATACATATATATTGAATTTGAATTAAATTATAATTATTTTTCATATTTTAAAGTTAATATATATATGGTCCTGAGTTTTGTAAAATTGTAAAAAAAAATTCTATTAAAAATAATAAATTATCAAATTTTTTTAGCACCGTCAAAATTTACTACATATCTAATTACAAATATCTTTAAAATATATTCACATTAGTTTAAAAATATAAAATATATTTATGCAATTTCAATCAAATTGAAGAAAAGTTTATATGATACTTTTCATTAAAAAAATCGAAGACAAAAGATCTATATACTTTAATAAAATTAATGTAGGTCACATACTTTGCCAAAAATCTAAAGTATGAATTGTATCTTTGTTAGAGTTTTATATTAATAATATTATATAAGAATAAAAAATATTAGTTTAGAATTAAATTTAGATTTAAAAAATGGGTTGATTATAGAGGTGATAATGCGGGCCAACTCGCTGAATACAGGTTAGCCCGCAACGGGTTAGGGTGGAGGCGGGTTGGTTTAATAATTTTTTTTAATTTTTTATATGTATATGCTAACTTTTTTTAAAAAAATTTACATATGTCAATATTAATTAGATTCGAATTATGTCTAAAGTTGTCAAAATATTTATTTAGTCAACTTTATCACTATCCATAAATAAATCTATCATAAAGAAAATAATAATAAAATAAAATGAATATATATAAAGAAATGACTCAATGAGATAAAATTAATATAAATTAAGTGTAATATCTCTTGTTTAGTTAAGACTCTCAAATTAGTAAAGTGCAAATGGGTAATATAAATAAAAAAAAAAGTAAAAAAAAAGGGCTAACCCGCCAACCCGACAGGTTAGCCTGTCACAGATATTGGTCAAAAAGATCTGCATCAAAATAGGTTATAAATGTTATAACTTAACTTGTTATTTTTTAACGGGTTGTCGGGTTGGGTCTGGAAATTATCAGCCCTAGTTGATTAAAACAGTGTTTGTGGGAAATTTTAGTCAAATTAAAAAAAAAACTAATTTAGTTTAAATACGAATATAAAAATCGAAATAAAAAAGTAAGATAATGGTGAGATATTTTATATATTTGGTTTCGATATAATCATCATTGCATCACTGTGACGTGGCACACAATTGACCAATTCATTGCTAAAGATTTCTTTTTTAAAATTACTATTAAGGATGTGAAGGGGTGAAAGCTACTGAATACGGATTTAAATTGGAGGGATTATTAAATTATATTACATTTAATAATTTTTTATTACAAAAAGTATAAAAAGTAGGAGTCAATTTTCAGATTAATTTCCCTTAAACTCTATATGGAATTCACAGGCCGCCCAAAATTAAGTTAAATTAATTTTATTCTAATCGATTTAATTAAATTTGATGGTATTTTTTCTCTCTCTCTTCTTCTTTTTTGTTGCTTTCCAACAATCTTGATAATCAAGCTCTCTTGATTTTTCTTATTTTTAAAATTGTAACAAAACAAAACTAATGACAATGCATTTTTCAGAGATTATTGACTAATATATTTTGTCGATAATAATATAGTGATCTTGAATTTTTGTATCAACATATTGATATTATTGAGATTGGTTTCCTATCATAAAATTTTTAAGAAAAAATACATTTAAGATGAAATCTAATTGTAAAGAAATCTCGAGAAATCAATAAACGATTGTGAAATCCTATAAAATTTATGATTAATTTTTTTGAATTGTGAAATGATCAAATTACCCTTAGAAAAAATACCCCAGTTGTTATTTGTTTGGCCCCCAAGTTGTTATTCTTTTCTCTAAAAATTATTATTCATATTGTTTGAGTTGTTATTTTTTTATCATTGAGTTGTCATTCCTGAGCTTTTTCTTAGGGGAAATTTCATCATTTCACAGTTTGAAAAAATTAATCCCATATTTTACGGGACTTCACAATCATTTGATAATTTTTTAAAACTTCTCTACAATTAGCTTCTTAGTATAGAATTTAAATACATTTTTTCTAAATTTTTATTAAAATAATGGCTTAGTCAAAATATTTTGTGGCTTTTATTTTGTTGCACTTCCCATTTTGAGTTAATACTATTCAGTTTTACATTAAAAAAATATTTTGTGAATGAAAACACAATGTAAATGCACGAAATTCTAAAATTTAAAAGAAAATATTAGAAAATGTCATTTTTTATTCATATAATGATTATATATATATTTTTGAAATTGATCAAATTTGTTAATCTTCAGTGGGAGGGAAGCCATGACATGTGAGGTACACAATGCATAACATTTGACATATCTGTTAACAAAACCATTTTATAATTTATTAAACACAATAAAAAAATACTTTTTTTCTCATAATTTTTTTTTTCAAAATACTTTTGTTTGTACCTACCATTCAAAAGATTGATGCGATGCCATGTGGGGAATCTCATGCTGTTTAAAGGGTATAAAGCAGATCAATCATCATCAAATCAAAAGAAAATAGTTCCATGCATATGCTCCTTACTTTAAGGCCCTCCAAAGTATTTTAAAATAAAATTAAATTAAATTAAAGCAAATTGTATGTGACTTTTGCTTTTAACTAAAGTTTTTTAGTGGGGTGTGAAATATGAGAAATGAGTCTAATATGTAAATTTTTTTATATTTAATAAAGTTTATAAATTAGTTATCAGAGTCATTATGGAGTTACAAGCCATTTATCGGAGCAAATTTTTTTTTCTATAAAAATTAACTTAGTCTATAAATAATACTCCCATTTTTTTAATTATAAGAGCTAGATAATATTTTTTTTTAAATATAATACTTCAATCTACTATATTTTTTAAAATTATAATTTTCTCTTTAATGTATCCTTATATAATTATATATATTAAGGGGTATCTATTAAGAGTAGTTTAAATGTGTATGATTAAATAGAATATTTTAGGAAAACTAACATATAATTATTACAATTAACTAATTTACTTAACTTCTTTAATATACATAAATTAATTAGGTAGATTTTATAATTAGGAATTGATGTAATATAATTTTACTCATAATCTACAAAATTATAAATTCAAATCTTACCCACGATATGAGAGATTTATTGATAAGTGATATATAAGTATTTTTATAAATACTGTTTAAGTCTAAAAATATATATTAATCTTGGTGAGTTCTCGATATTTAACTCATTTAAATTATTTTTTTTAAAAAAATATAATTTGCTATGGATTTTAATTTTATTATTATTTGGTTTAAAATAGTCTACTATTTTACTATTATTTTTTATAATCCTTTGAGTCACATCGTGTGTGGTGCTTTTTCTATATCTTACTATTACGTGTTTCAACATCGAATCTAAATTGTATGATCAGATGTCTCTCCCCAAATATCTTTTTTCTTAATATAGGATTCTAACTTTAGTTCTCTCACGTATCTTATAATCTAATTGGTTCATATCATTTTATCAACTCAAAACTTGGTGACACTTTATAGAGAAGGGCTAAGAATTATATTGATTATTAATATTTAAGCTGTTGATGATAGCTCACCAAAACTTTTTAAATAAATTAATTCCATTTATTAAAAATCAATAAACAAATCCAGCTCTCCCTAAAACACTGAACATTTTTATAGATTGATAATTATTCCTTCAACAAATTATATACTTATACACCTCCATGCATCCTCATATGTAAACTCTGGTTCCCTCAAGAAATTTTCCGATCGAGAAGATGAAGCAAGTAGTAGTTGATAAATAGGTTTAGAAAAGTGAAGTGTGGCTTTTTCATTAGACAATAGATTATAGAGAAGAGTTAAATAATAATTTTTAAAAAAAAATATTCTAAAAAAAAAAATATTTATATAGTTATTATTAGAATAATTTTTTTAATAAATAATTACTAAAAAATATATAGGATAAAATGATAGGAAAAAGAAATAGGGATAAAATTATCATTACACAATTCAAAAGTAATTTTTTTACTTCCATAAGTTTATCTGAAATTATAATTTTAAAATAATTTAAAAATATTTAAAAATATTTATAAATATTTAATAATTATTTATTTAATTTTTAGTTTAAATTAGGTTTAAAATTATGATTTTATGCAAACCAAACATACACGGACCTTTTAACTAATTAAAGTGACTTTATATTATTGTAAATTAAAGTTTTTATTATGGCGTTTAGTCAAACTTCACCATCATAATATCTTTATACCATTTTTATAGGGCACGTCACTATCATTATTCTAATTTCTGAGCTTTCCTAATTTCAATTCCAACCCGAAGATTGAGGGCAAAGCACACCCACAATTAAATATTAAATATATTTATTTATTTATTTATTATAATATGTAAGCTAAGCACCAATAATTGACTTGTTTTACTAAGGTCAAGTCAATGACTCAATTTTGATGAGACAACGTTCCAGAGACTCCTATGGGTTTTGTATCGTTGTTATTATTATCTTCTTGTGGTATGTGTACAAAGAAACTTAAGAAAATAAATATTAACTTTACAGCAAATACTATTTTCTCATTAAATATAATTGATATGGTACCAACTACCAACTCGGTATGGATAAGTGTAGACATTTAACCTTACCTTCGTAATCCATTAATATTATTTCTCATTAATTTAATTTTTTTTAACAGAAAGGTTCGTTTACTATCCAATTCCAAAGCAACATCTTATAGAGAGACAAGTGACAACTCAGAAATGGACTAGGTCATGTTTCACATTTTATTTACAGGTATTTATTTTCTTAAAAAAAATTACACTCATCCAATAAAGTAATACATGCGCCCACTAAAAAAAGTTATAAATATTATGTATGAGTTAATTACAAAGTTTATATGCTCTTAAACAGTATAAAACATCAATTCGTATTCTATTAGTGATATATAAATCAATTAGATCATAAGTAGGAGGACAGAGTTAGGTTCCCACTTGTTAAAAAAGGTCTATAAGTAGAAGTATCTTAGTTATAAAACTTTAATTTAGATTAGTCAGTTATTCAGATACTTAGTAATAATATCTAAAACAAATGCTTAATACTGGGCAAACAAAAAATTATAAGAAAATATAAGACTTCAATATACTTTATTTTTTAAATTTATAATTTTTTAACATATATTTTTAAATAATTAATTTAACTAATTTTTAATCTTTATAAATTAATTATTTAGTCCCTACATTTAAAACAGACGGAGTATATTTTATTCAAGATAAATCCCAGTACTTATTAATGATAATAATTAAAATATTTAGTATATAGATTATTAATGTAAAATTTTAAGATGATTTAAAATTAAACTAAAATTATGATTCTTCAAATCAAAATAAATGTACAAGAAGTGGAGTAAGATTGAGATAAAATTATATATAATATATTTTTAAGAACAAAAATAATAAAAATATAATGTATAAGAAGTGGAGTAAGAAAGAGGCAAGCACATGACGAATCTAGGAGTATTATGTGGTCTAAGTTGTTCTGTAAGAAAGGTAAAAGTAGAAGCAACAATAATTAGCTTAGGAAAACAAGTAATTGCTTTCAAAGGGGACAAACATGGAATCCCCCCACTTGACTCCCAAGTTTTGGAACCTTTCTATGAACATGATAACCACTGCATGTATATTACAACAAATTGTGAGAGACTTGTTTGTGGTCTCCTTTGTTTCCAATCTTGGATATGGTGTCTCATTCTAACTTCTATTAGATATATTACATCTCGTTTGGCAAACAGGCTAATAGAAGATATTTTAACTGTTTATAAATATTAAAAAAATTAATTAACCTATTTATTATAAAAAAAAGTGTTGATAATTTTTTAAAAGTACTATTTCTAATCATTTACATAGAAAACTATTTCCGTAATAGATTTTTTTTTAATATGTGCAAATAATAATGTGAGTTTAAACAAATTATAAATTTAAAAAATAAAGTAAATTAATATGTTATATTTATGACAAAAACATACCATCTATTACCATCTATTAGTTATTACATTTAGGGCTTGATGATAGAGTATTTAATTATAATGTGAATATATAGTTTTAAAACTTAATTATACCTCTTCTTTTGGTGAATTACAAGGATTCTTAAACCATTTTGAACTTGAAACTAATTCTTTTCGAGATTGAGAACATATTAAAGAGTTATGGTCTCTTCTAATAAATGCATTTCCTAAAATTTAAACTTATATTCTCTTTATAGGGATGAGGCCACTATCACATCGATTAATAACTTGTTAATACTTAATTATGCTTTTAGAAAAACCGTGTGTGATATGAAGTAAAATTTTGTATATATTGACCTTTTATTTTATAAATCATCTAATATTCAGAGTCAAATTTAATTATACAAAAATTTTCTCAATATAATATTCTCGTTACATATATCTCTCCAACTATTTCATTATAGCTCCACGATTCTATTGTCATCAACGTTTTTTTTTTGTGTGGTATGCGTTATCAACGGTAATTTCATTTATTTGTGCACATTGATCTCAAAATACAAATGTAGGGTCAAACGTAGAGGAATCAAACCCAACAACGGAACATTCACCAAAAAAATAACAATAAAACAATGCAAACAGAATGCAGAAGAATCTGTACATATATACTAAAATAAGAATCACTGTTCAAACAAACCAAGCAAGGTACAAAAACACAAGCTATTTAACAAAAATAGAAGCAGACATATAACATCTCAATTCTACAAAATCATAAGCTAACATGACAGGGCCAACCGGTTGTCCGGAGCGGTTAGATCATGCGGCAAGGGGCTGTTGCCTGCTTTCAGTGCTTTGTCCGTTGTTGTAGGAATCATAGGGCTTTGTGGCCTTGCTAGACTTTTTCCTCAGCACAATAATCCAAGTGATCGCTTCTAAGAACAAGGCAATTCCTCCGAGTGCAGCAATCACTATAATGTAGGTTGTCTTCCATTTCTGTTCAGGTCTTAGGATGTCGAATCCTCGGAATATGTTGACAATTCCGAGGATAATCACAGTGTATCCAATGCTGTGGTGATAGATGTTCCAGTAATATCTATACTTATGATCTTTCTGTGGTCGGATGAACAATGCAAAAATCTGGGAATAATCCAAACACCAAGAGAATTCTTCATCAGAATGAATGAGTGACAGACACACACACAATTCAACTGTTACATTACATCCTTTGACATTATTAGCATATTACTATGCTCCATCCATCCATAACTAAAAGCACTCCACAAATTGTTCTGTTCCAGCACCAAGTTTCAAACTTTTCACACACAAAAAACCTTAGACGCAATTCCTTATAAATATTTCAGACTAATCTGAATTCGAGTCTTGTTGAGTCTCAAGGTATTCTTCGTTCACAAGACTTGGAACTTGAACTTGAGACCCTACTTGTCAATAACGTGGTACTAAAGATATAGAGGACCGAGGATTTTTTACCTGTAATGTGGCGAGACAGAAGGCGGCGATGCCGATGTTGCGATGGCCGGAATATTGGATGCCCTTGGATTCGCTTCCGAGCTTAAGGCCGGTGGCCCAGCCGGCGACTCCGATGGCATAAGCAGAAACCTGGCAGAAAGCATGAAGATAGAACCAAGCTGGATCTGCAGATGGGAAGGTTCTTAGATACCTTGCTATGATCGCTCCAAGGGGAAACAGAATGCCCCAGCTCACAGCATTTAGTACTCCATGAATCTGCAGGTATTTCAGCAAAAAAAAAAAAACAATAATCAATATTTTTTGTGAAATATCATTAATTCATAATAATTTTTGAGTTTTTCATCCATCTAGATTCAGTTCGTGATCATTCTTATAGATTTTTTAAAAATTAAAGTGGTAATCTTAAAAAGCTCAATCACCTAGTTACCGGAGGAAGGAGACGAAGACAAAGTCAAAGGTTATGCTAAAATTCTAATCAGCAAGTTTTACTGAAATTAAAACATTTTTCCTTTGATTTTCAAACGTAGCTCAAACGAATTTCATTATTTTTTGCTAAGAACAACCATTTCTCTCTTCTTCTAAGTTCAGAGATCCAAAATCAAATCCCAGTGAATAAGACAGCACAACTTAAAAAGAAACATCACTAAATAAATCAAATTAGAAAACTAGAAACATCAATTTCATCAAATTAAACAATAATAATTAAGTGTCAATTAAAGACTGAAACTCACATTCTTCTTCTTTGTGGTTGAGTCCACTCCAGTACTAGTGGTACTCTGGCCTCCAGACAAACTCAGAGTACCTTTTGAGTTCAAATTCGCCGCCGCAACATCATGCTTATCCGGCACACCGTTGGTGACAGAGGGCCCCACCTGCCACACCTGGTTCAAACTATCCTTCTTTTCCGGTACCTTAATCTTCGCGAAGATCATCATGAGCCCGCCGGATTCCTCTGCCCTTGTGTCCCAAACCTCAAACGACAGCTTCCCAGGTACTATAGCTTGGTAGGAGCTGATTTTGTAGGTCTTGACAGTCATCACGCCTTTGTTCTTGAACGCGACCAGAGCTTGAGCCCCGACCATGCCGGCGCCGGTGGGGTTAATCGCCCATGAGACCCACCCATCGGAACTCGCCGGAGCGGCGGCGAAAGCGACAGCGAGAGAGGAATTTGAGGAATTGTAGGTCCAATGAAGGTATGAAGAGAGCACAGGGAGATCTATACAATTTGCGTATAGTTCGTTGCTTGTGAGTTTCTGCGACGTGCAGGTGAGTGAAGCAACGGGTGTGAATAGCATCATCGTCGTTGCCGTCGAACACAGCGAGAGGATGAGAAGGAAGGAAGATGAGAATGGCGACGCCATTTTTGGCGGTGGTAGTGGTGGTGGTGAGTGCGTGAAGATGCGTTCGGATTGGTGGTTTCTAGAATGAGAAAGTGTATGAGGACCAAAATGGAAGTGGGAGAGAGAAACAGGAAGATACAACTGGAAAAGAGGCACAACACAGCAGAGTGTTTAACGAGGAAAAGTGGACCAGAGGGAATGATTTAGTGCGGCAGGTATCAGAAGAAATTAGGTTTTGTTGGGAATTGGAAGATGACGCGTGGAGAGGTTGATGTGATTTTATATACAATGATCCAAAAAGTAAATTGATTTGGTTAAAATATTTCAAAAATTATATTTTATCAATTTTAAATATTAAACTTACTATCAAAACTAAACTTTTTTAAGTTCTATTGTAATAAATTTCTTAAAATATTTACTAAATATAGTAGGCAGTTGCCAAAAACACATAAATCAAAGAGTTTGTTTTTGTCTGATTTTTTTTTGTTCTTTCCAAATCTACCTCTAATTAAATAGGAGTTTTTATTTGTTTTAAAAAAATCATTAAATTTTTAACTACCTTTTATATATTTAGGAACATATATATAAAAAAAATTGCCTAGTAGGCTAATATATTTAAGGACAGAGGGAGTACAATAACAATAAGTTCTTACCTTCTCTAAATAAATAACTTGATATTTTGAAATAATTATGACTTGTGATTATTTAAAATATTTTTAGAATTATCATTCAATTATTCTAACGATTTTTTTTATTCAGAAGCTCTATTAACTTTTATAAAAAATATAAGCATTATTTTTTTTTACAAAATAGTTACTATTTTTTCTCTTGACTTTTTTGTTCTTGGAAAATGGGGAACGCTGAAGGGGACTTTATTTTGTTAGTTGTACTTACCGGATGATCTGTGTTCTGGAATTTGGAAGTTGGAACACAATATTTGAGAAAGTGTGAAAGGCCGCAGTCACGGGCAAGGCATTTTTTTCAGGACAAACCAACAAGGATGTGCGTGATTCTACAGTCAAATTGAAAACAAAACAAGTCAAATTTTAGAATGAGAGGAAACGACCCACAAAAGAATTATTACTCTTGTCCTATTTATATAATAAAAAGATAAAAAAAAAATTAATCTTATTTATAAAGTTGAATTTTTTTATATAAATATATAATTTTATTATTTATTTATTGTTGTATTAATTTTATTTTTATAGGGTATAATATATATTAAATAGAGATAAAATTATTAAATTATTAAATTTTAAGTTAGATTAAATTTAAGATTTTCTGTAATTTGTATAAAATATGCTAAAAGCGTCTTATAAATAGGACAAGAGAAATATATACCACTCTGTTTTTGTATATAAGTCACTTATATTTCATTATCGCATACTAAAAGTATGTATTAAATTAATAAAAAATTTTACATTTATCTTTATTAAAGGAATTATATTAAAGAAATTATTAATTATCCTACAAATGCATTATACTAAGAACGATTTTTTTTACAAGTTATTATATATATAATTAGACTGATATAAAAAAAACACCTATGGATTTATAAAATTAAAATAATATATTACAAATAACCCTCTTTTAAGTTTTTTTTACACCAACAATCCTCTTTTAAGTTTTTTCCCCATAAATAATCTCAGGTGTTTACTATTTAGATAAATGCCTTCACAAAAGGAGTTAATGGTTTAAAATGCTGGGGTTCTAGTATCTCAAAAGAAGTCTCATGTTATTTAAGATTGAGGAAGTTTTAATATATTTTAAGTCTCATGTCTTTTTTTTGGAGGACTCTGTATTGTCTACTCTTTACACGGATTGAGTTTCCATGCATCACCGTTGATAATCATCAAATCTAGACTATATCTAATTTAAACGATCCAGATTTAGTATTTTTTTTTTAAAATATTGTAATGGGTACATAATTTAAAATAAAAACCATATATATATCTTAACTTTTATTTTTTTAAAAGAATAATTTTATTAGTTAAAAAATTCGAATGTCAACCATTGAAACTAAATTTAGACGATGATACAGACTGAGCACTATAGTGATCATTACTATGATGAGCATTGAAACCGGATCTGCTTTTTACTAGCACTTCCAATAATCTTTTTTTTTTTAATATGTTCAAATTATCTTAAATAATTTTTTGTCATTTTATATTCAATAAATATTATTCTTATTTTTCCTTTTAATGCATGGGATGGTTTGGTATTATATGAACATTTTCATATATGCATAATAATTCATCTAAACCTCTATAACATGCTTTAATTTCAGATGTTTAAGAGCTGCATACTCCCTCCGGTCTACTCCATCCTATTTATGAGGTAGGAAGAAATTTTTTATAGGAATGTATCATTTTATTCTTCATTTATTTATGTAAATTTTGTTTCAATTGTGTATAATGTATATTAAATATGAGTAAAATTAGAAAGTTGTTAAATTTTATGACATATTTAATGATGTTTAAAGTTTTTCTTAATTTATATAAAATATATTAGAAGTGACTTATAAATAGGACCAAATGAGTAATATTTAAGATATTGTTAACTAATTCACACAAATTAAGAAAGGTTAGTTAATTAAGACATTTGATATGTTTTAAATTGATAAATTTTGACTATTTTATCTTTATTAAAGAATGCCATTTTTAAATATATATTTATTATCTATTATATCTCTTTTTTTATAAAGAATAAAAATAAAAAACAATCGTTAATTACCTTATCATTCTCTTGTATTTTTTGACTAAAACTTCATTCTACGAGATTTCTTATAGATTGTACACAAAGGGAAAAGTATTACGTTGGCTTGACTTTTGACTTCCAAGCAATATGAAGTTAAAATTAACACTATATAAGATTTTTTTTTAATAAAACATCGTTAAAGAAGAATGAATAATTATATTCTAGGAAATAACAATTAAAAAATATATAAGATAAAAGAACAAAATAAGGATATTCACAAAAATAGCAAACTTACATTAAGGGAATTTCACCAAAGCAAATAAAGGATGAAAAAACAGGTTTTATGGGGTGATTTTCTAGGGAGAATGGCATTTGCGGACCAGTAAAATGGGATATTGAGATATAAGTCCTACAACATGAGCTGATTTGTAATTACATTGCAGTCTCTAAAATCTGTTCTTAGATTAAATTTTCTTTCCAAATTATCATAGGGACCCTTTGAAAAATACTTGTCACTATTGAACTTGTAGTTGTCATTAATGAAAATTATTATTTAGTATATTGAACTTGTCATTGAGCTCTTACACATGAAACCAAATTGTTATGTATAAAAAATAATTGTCATTGTTGAATTTCTTGTTGTCATTAGTCATAATTAAAGTTGTTCATTGTTAAATGCAACTTGTCACTGGGCTATAGTGTAATTTTAAATTATAGGCAATACAGTAACATGATAATTAGCTCATTTCATGGGATTTATATGTGAATACCCTAATTTGGTGGTCCTCATATGTCATCCTCCCAACTTTCTATGTCACCACTCACCATCAATAAATGAAGTGAAAAACATCAATTTTTTTTTTGGGCCATAAACAAGTACTCTGTGGATGTTTAATATAAAAATTAGTTAATATTTTTATATAGATTAGAGAAACTAAATAAATCAGTTAATTATAACTAATATAAAAATTAGTTTATTAATTTGATTAGACTAATGAGTATATAATACGAATTTATCTTGAGGAGTTATATTTAATTATAAATAACTAATATATTTGATTTCATTAATCTAGTTAAAAAAATCAACTAACTTTTGAATTAAAGGTTGGAGGAGTACATAAATCAAAAGCCCATAGCAGAGACAAGCCCAATCTCTTGCAGCCATCCATGGGCATTAGCAAGAGAAGTACCTAATTTATGGGTGTCTAGGTTTACGTCTGAGGGTAATAGACGGTTCATTCTGCCTGACATTGGTATCGCTTAGGAGAAAGGGAGACTTGACCCTATCTTTAGATCGTGGGTGAGCCCAATCTCTTTCTAAAAATTCTTATACTAAATAAAAAAAAGAGAAGTATCTAAATTTAGTGCTCAATAATATCTCAAATATAATTGGTTTATACATGTGAGATAGGAAAAAAAAAATTTATGCTTTCATCCTTTGTTAAGTGAAAACTTTATTAATAAATACTTGTGCAAGCATATTCTCAACTCCAAAATGACATGGTTTTGTATCAAAGTTAGACTTTAGTACATTAGAGAGCTCAATAATGTTTTTGTGCCGGATTATTTTGAATTAAGAAATGAAAAATTTACATTATAGACATCATCATTAAAAAAATCAAGTTTTTTTCCATTATTATGAAGTATGTTGAAAAAATATTTTTAAAAAATTAAAATGATAATTTTATATTCATAATAACAAAATAAAAATAGCAATTTTCAGAAATTAAATAATTACTTACATAATCATAATACTGTTTTTGCACTTCATTTAGTTTTACATCCTTGTTTTTTGGGCTGATAATGCACTTACATATTCCTTCCTAAAACGTGACTACATGAACCAAGAAAGAATAAAGTTATGGTTTCTGTTATGTTGCACTTGATACCTTTTGGCTTGTGTCTGAAACCAGTCATCTCTGAATTGAAGTTTTTTTGCTGCATTCTTATAATTAGGAAGGATAATTAGTTCATAGGAAAGATTGCATCAAGAGTAATTAAAATAAGGCCTTAAAATAAAAGATAAATTGAAGTAATTAAAATAAATATTGAAATTAGCTTTTCCTTAAGATTCAATGAAGGCAGCATCTTGCTGTAAAACTTATTCTACCTTCTGCGATAAACAAGCGAACAAGGTTGTTGTGACCAAGTCAAGTGTGAGCCATATGGAAATCAGAATGATTAGTTTCTATTACGAATCATTGCAGTATTCTGTAGTTTGCTTTGCTTGGAAGTTGAACCAAGTCAGTCAAAAGCAGTTCAGGCAGCTGGAGACAACCTCTGTTATCGAATTGAAATGAATATATATATATATATGTTGTAAAATTTGTGGGGTTTTCTCCCCATTTTGATAGCATCTTGGCATAGAGCAGAAGCATGTTTAGTAGCAAGTAATGTGCTTGATCTCTCTCATTGAGACCCATTGTAGCTGTTATGACTTCCTTTGCATCTTCCTTAGCTCTTTCGGCTATCATTAATGAGCCTATATAACCTTTTGTTGTGGTGTGCAGCCCAGCTGGCGAAGGCCAAAGGGTATTGATTCCCGTGTAAGGAGAAAGTTCAAAGGATGCACCTTGATGCCAAATATTGGTTACGGTTCAGACAAGAAGACCCGTCACTATCTCCCTAATGGATTCAAGAAATTTGTTGTTCACAATGGAATGAGCTGGAACTCTTGATGATGCACAACAGGTAACTAACTCCCTCTGGTGTGCATTCCGATCATTGTTTGTTCTTCAGTGGTATTTTTCTGTATTTATTGACATTAATGAAATTTCAGGACTTACTGTGCGATCATGAATAAAGATACCAATGTCAGAATTGTGAATTGAGATCATGAAAGAAGTGATGTGCCATCAACTCAAATAAATCCTGGCCCAAAAAAAAAATGATCAAAATAATATATTTCGTGGTAAGCATGAAAAGCTTAATTGATTGTACAATAAAACAAACAAAAATGTTAGCAAAAGAGCTTTTCAAGATGGAATCACAATTTTTTTTCTTCCAATTATTTTTTTTAGTATAAAACAATTTAAGTAGATTCGGTACTGATCTTCCACCAAAATTAGAGCATAGCCCCAAGATTTAAAGAACGTTTATAGAAGACTTATGAGATCACCTATTAAAGGATTTTTTACGACGACGGCAGGAATCGAACTAGCATTTTTATAGAGTATAAACTCATTTCTTACTATCTGTACTAATTCTCATTAGTTTTAAAGTTATGTCCGAGTGTATATTCAAAGCTATTATTATGTTGGAGGATATACCATTTTATAATAATAATAAAAAAAATTATGCCTTGGCAGAAAATATAACGGATTTACATTCGAGAAATCAAATTTAATCGATGAAAACTCCATCCATTGGGATCAAAATCTATATGTCTGCACAACAAGATCACAGTTCATCTGGGGGCTGGGAATGTCTCTCCATAAATGACGCCGTTTTCCATCTCTCAGCAATGAGCTATACTCAAAACAAATTGTGTGACTGCTCATCATTTTATTGAGTATCATTAACTTATCAGATTTAGATTGTTCATATTTAATTTTTTTCAATCGATGTTAAAAATATTATTTTTTAAAAAACTAATTGTTGAAAAATTATCTTTATTTAATATCCTCTAGCCATTAAAGTAATTTTTTTAAAAAAATAAATATAAGAAAATATTAGATATGGACCGTCCAAATCATATCGGATCTCGAAGAAATATTTTGAAACTCAACCATGACGACCTTCCTGGTTTCTTCTGATAAGGTAAGCTCTTAAATTTAGTAAAAAAAAGGGCTAATGTTCATCATGAATAATCTGTTTTACATTTTCAGTTCTTTTAATTTGTGTTCTTATGTGCATTTTTGTTCTGATCTTCTCTACGTTTCAACTTTCCCACGTTTGAGTTCATATATAACATCATACCTCTGTTTTGCAGCAAAACCACGTCACTGGCGTGGAATACTAACAAGAAGCTGATTGCTGAGATTGAGAAGGGGAATGGATAGAGTTTCTTAGTGGAGGCTAGGAAAACATGAGGACTCCATTTTGCGAACTTCTTAATCACTCCTCCAGCCATATATAGCAGTCAGTTATTCATCATTCTTTGCTTGTTTCAGCAAATATCTCTGTCTGTAGCAGTACCTCAACGCGGTGGACTAAAGATTATATTCGGCTCTGTGCTCGTTGCTTCTTCATATTCTCACTTTTCTTCAAACCAAGGATGTTGTTGCCACATGCCTCTTGCCCAAGAGTTGGCGATCACTCGGCGCTCCATTACCAAGCTTGATATTGACGATACAAGCTTTCGTAGTCTTGAATTCTTCCTTCAATTTGTAGATTCAGCCCTCCACTTAGTTCATTTGGATTCTGTTCATACGTTTGTTCTCAAGAGTGTGCATTTCTCTGTGCCTCCTGTTAAGATTAACATTTGGGTTAATGCATTGGTCAGTTACAAATTAACACATGTAGAGCTACATTTTCCAAGAGAGCTTATGAAGTTGCCCTCTAGCATTTTCATCTGCAATACCATTACCGTTTTAAAGTTGACTGGGTTGAGTATGAGTAATCTCTCTACGGTTAATTTACCTTTAAAGTCTTGCATTTGAGGGAGTTTCGATTTTCAAATTATGAATGTGCTGCAATGCTTCTTTCTAATTGTGTTCATCTTGAAGAATTGGTGCTAAATCTTCTAGATATACTTGGTGAGGATTTGATCCCCGCCATTGCAAGGTTTGGATATTTATTGTGCGTAGATGTTCCAGCATTTGTGTGCCCAATGGAAGTTTTTTCTAATGTTCAATTTCTCTACTTACGCGAGGTATGAACACCATGCGATGAGCAACTTTATACTGTTTCCTTTCCTTTTCAGAGTTCATATCCAGTTTGTTTTTAGTTTGTCTTGTTCATTCCTTGTGCAGAAGAAGTATATATGGTATACTGGTGATAATATTCCCACATTTTACAATTTAATCCACCTAGAGATTGATAAATTCGCTTATATCGACTGGACCATAGTGAGCTTGCTCCAAGGCTTCCCCAAGCTTCAGAGTCTTATAATTCATAAGGTTTGGGGGGGAAATGGTTTATATGCGGAATACATTCTCGTTATTTAGTTTCTAAAACCATATATATGCATTTGTATGGTCAGTATGGTGATTATGACTTGGATGACGAAGGTTTGATGGATTTTTCAAAACGTGATGATGTTCCTGTGAGATATTTATTATTATTATTATTATTATTATTTATTTAGATATTAATTAGGATAATTAATAAATATTTTTAAGTATGACTACTGAGGGTTCCTCATTGGTGACCGCATTACATAAGTTACTATTACTATGCCTAATCACAAGCTAGAAGAGCCTGTTTTTTATCTAACAGTATTATCTGATTGACAGGTCTCTGAATTAAATTACAATTCTTCCTCAAATCAACTAAACTAATGACGAGAGATATTTATAAATTTTCTATTACATCTCATACAGGTTTTATACTTATATATATTATAATCTGGATTGATTAAATTATGTATAAGATATTTATATTCCAAATAGCTCCTCCATGTATTTCATCTCACCTGGAGGAGTTCGAAATTGTAAGATGTCTTTTCACAATTATAATCTCCTACTCATATCACAATAGTTTAGAGATTTCATAAGACTTTTGAGTAATAAATTGTCTTACATAAGACCTGAGAATAATTTTCATATTTCATAAGGGTAATGAGAGAGTAAAAATTAATATAATGTTAGAGTTTAGTATAGTTAACAAAGATAAATTGCTTGAATTTTACGACAAATTTAATATTTTTAACTATTTTTATTAATATATGTGAATTAATTAGACACTCTGGTGGAACAGAGGATCCATCCCCAAGCTTGAGCTTCACTGTACAAACTTTTTTTTTTTTTTGGTGATAACTCACTGTACAAGCTTTTATATATGAAATAATCTGTCAAAATATTTGTCGTTTAAGTGTGAGCATTTTGATGTGTCCCATGATTAGGTTGACATTTGCGAGAGCGTTTGTGTTTGCTTTGTTTTCTTGTATCCAAAAAGGAAGAAGCTTTATTATTAAAAAAAATCCAAAAGTAAATAACAAGAGCTTTTCAGGTGATTTTGAATTTTAATAGTACTCATTGGAATAAACGATTTCTTCTGCTTCCCTGTATACTAACATGGAGTTTCAAAAAATTTTGTACCAAAAAAAAAACATGGAGTTTCAATTTCTTAAAACAATAACAATTAATTTAATTACTCAAAAAAGGGAAAAAAATCAAACATGCCGTAGTTCAAGCGTTTAATGAAGAGCCATTCTTTCTGCTTTTATATAATATATATTAATGGTAAATCCATAACAACTGCAGATAACTTTTGGCTGTGTTTCGTTTTAAATAAATTAAATCATAGAGGGTATTTTTTTTTATTTTAAAATTAATATACTAATGTTTAATCAATATTTCACCTCATTCACTGAAAAAAAAAGAAGCTTTGATATAAGGAGTAATTTACTTTCTCCCCACAATGAGATGAGATATATATGCTAAAGTATAATTACTGGTTAATAATTATACCAAACTGAGGAACTAAGCTAAAAGAACCTAAATTGAAGCTGGGCCAAGGTGAGGTTACACCAGAAAAATATTTGGAAAACTAAACGTCTACTTAAATCGTAAAAAATGATATATAATAAATAGCTGATGCATCATAACCTTCCTGGCTAATTTTAAAAGAACAAAAAGCATCATAGTCTTCATTCTCCTCAGTGTTACAGTCTATCTGATACGCTTGACACACAAAATCCATCTGGAGGGTGCTTACCTGGATAAAAGGCCATAAGAAGCCATCATATAGAATTCTATGTAATCAGATCAGTGCAGACAAATACACATGCTTAATCCACTACATGATGTTGTATTTAGATGTATAGATAATATCAATCTGGTCCTTATCATAAGGATCTCTGCATGTTTCATAATATAACATGTTTTGTATAAAGCATTAATTTTTTTCGCCGTTGACATCCTTACTAATTAACCAAACTCCTCTAATTAATGCTTTTTATTGAGGGTAATTTTGATATTTGACAAGAAATAAATAATTTTAACTAATTTCATTAATTTATATAAAGTTGTTATTAGGAGCTTATAATAAGGATCCGAGGGAGGGAGTATTATAGTTCAGGTTATGCACCTTCTGGCCCCACAAAAAAGATGCCCACTTTGTCAATTCCTTGTCAAACATGGTGAAAGCCAACCTTCCTATCTTTGAGAGTCACAACACTGAGGAAATTCGCAATTGCAAGAAGCTGTTCTGACCTGGTTCAAAAGTTTCAAACGTACAATTTTAACCAGAAAAGTTGAATATTAGAATAACACTAATTTATAACTAGTAACAATTTATAGGCGTCAACATTGCATCTCCAACGTTCCAAACCTCTTTATGATAGCAACTAGTGACAATACTATATAGTAAGACAAATTATCCGTGGGCACATACATGATTCTCCATATTTATTGGATAATTCTTGAAAAGGAACCATGCTTAGTGTTATTCTTGTATTATGCAACAAATAATTAGTTGGCTTTGAGGAACATAAAAAAACACAGCCTAATGCACAAAGCTCCCACCAGGTGGGGTCAACTGATCATACTGACCAAAATAAAGGAGGAAAAAATAACAGGAAAGTAAACAGGAAAGGGCATCACTTAGGAGTAAATGACAAGCAAAAGAGGCAGCAATTGAAATAACCTCTTTAGGTGATTCAGAAGACAGGATCAAACAGCCCTAACTAGTGGTAAGCAGTTTTCCAATAAATCTCCTCTATTTTTCCTTGTGTTTATGATTGCATAGATTCTTTAGAAGGGGCAAACAAGTTGCTCTCAGGAAGCCCAGAAACCAAAAACAGGAGATCCACAAACCTTTCGAAAAGTAAAAGATACTCTTCTTGAAGCCCTTCTGATAACTCTCTCATTCACCTTGTCAATCTGTGGGAGTAAAAACCATCATGGAATTATTTATAGACAAAATTATATGATCAAGGGACACCTAAAAGTATCTTGTGATTAATCTTCAAAGTTTTATGCTAATAAAAGAAGAAAAAAGTCGTGATTAATCCCGAAATGACATTATTAACCTTGTGGTGAGGAATGTAATGGTGCCATGCATATCGCGCTTCTCCAGACATCAGTAGCATAGATCGAGGGGGAAGATAGATAGCTTTCCTAATAAAATTTAGATCATCCTCTGAACTTTCCACTTTTGTGTCAGTACCTGAAGCAACTCTAGGAAGCCAATCACCATTTGCATATCTCCTGAACTCCATTATACAAGGCCCAGCTAATGAAAGGCTGAAAATTAAATCTTCAAATGCAGAATGAGTGTCTATATGAGGGGACAAACCCACACCAGAAGGGTACTCATTTACCTGTAACACAATATTGACACTAAGAAAACATCAGACATAAGTAAACAATATTAACATATAAGAAAAACCTAATGGTAATACCATACTTGTAATAAATAATAAAATCTCATTAAGTTCAGCAGTACTTAGCATACCGTAAGTTGGTCCAAAACTACATTTGTAGCATTCCTGAGAGTTGGGAATAATGAGATTCTTTCAAGTATTGGAAAAACAAATGATGGAAGTTCACCCAAGCGGTGCTTTGTATTAATATTCCTTGTCTGCACAGCCAAATAAAAGTGGAAAGGAAAGCCTACAGCAATCAATATTATTCTCACATTACTCAACATTGTATTTTATCTTGAGTAGTACTTGAAACCTTTTAGGAAGGAAAAACATTGCCAATTGAGCAAAAGAATCAGTTATCTGACTTGGAAGAAACCACCAGATTGTAATAATTTAGGGGCAATAACAGTGACTTAATGAAAAGCATAATGCCATAGAAAATTCGAAAAATAAATACATAAAGAAGGATAATAGCACCAATATGATATTTTGTCTGATCACGGAAATTAAAGAGGAGAAAGATATTGCTTTTGTATTTGATAAATGACTGAAAGAACATGTTTATATATTTAATCTTTGTAGTAACAATTTATAGATGGCATCTTAGTATGGACAGTGTAATGGCTGAATAGAGGCAAAGAAAAAAAGAGCAATGCAGGTAAAGAAGCTTCTGAGTCGAAAATCGTTATGAAGAATTGCAACCATATGAGCAAAATGTCAGCTCATTTTTAGAAAATTGAATCTTATGAATTATAAGGGTGGCCAAGCTAAACAAAGGAATGATTTTAGCATCAACGAGGCCAACATGAGATTCTGATGATCTTTATTTGGGCTTGTGGAGGTGAGAATATTTGAAGCAAAATACACATAGATATATTCTAAGCATATCGACCAATATAATGATGCACCAATTTTGATTGAAAAAAATGTAATGGTGCATCATGATTACAAACAATTTCCTATCAGGTTATAAACTTACATCATAACAAAACTCATAACCATAGTGCTGAACCCTCCTTTTTGCAAGATGATTCCAGGGTCTGCTGTCAACTTCTTGGAGCAATGCCTGTGAGGATGGAAAAGGACCATACTCATCATATGTGAATTAAATTAGAAACTGAAATATAAAATTGAAAGAAAATTACAAATATGAAAAGAAAAACTATATTAAAGCTGTACAAGGCAAAAACTGCTAACCTTCTCTTCTTTAGTACTAATGAAGTCATGCACAAGGTAAAGGCCTGGAATGCCAAGATCTGAGGCTGTGATAGACACAGGAACCAAGTTACTTACCTGACTCTAAACAGACATGCAAAGTTATCAACAAACATGGATCATGAAGAAATCCATTGCAATAATCAACATTAAAAGACAAATCATCTCCTCACACAAGTAAACACCGTTTACTCACACAACTTTTTCAATTTAAACATATTCAACTTACAGATGACTAAATCTTTTCAAATAACAAAATATGCTAATAGACAGAATACATAATTATATATGATGTCTTTTCATATACACCTCTATGCAACTATGTAACTGAATATTAATTGTAACCAAGGATCAGTCTTTGGGCTTGGTTGGGAGATGGGGGAAAGATGGGTTTGGAAGGGAATGCAAGGAAAAGCTTTCCAAAGCTCTTCAGGACATCAAATTAAGACACATTACAGGAAACCAGAAAAAATACGGAATATAATTAAATTGAAAATAAGAAATCAGAGACATAAGAAACCTGTCTTGAAAGGACACAACATTTTGTCAAACTTACAAGTGTGTGTGTGAACACATCAAGCAGGAATTATAAACAGAACTCTTGCATTACATACTTTTCCACATACTCCCAAGCTAGGAGTATTTTGCTTATGAAAATGTGATACTCAAGAGGATCATATAAATCTTCAAAATCCAGCTTCTGAGTTTTATAGAACTGATAATTCTGTACACTCTAATTTCTTACACATGTGGAAATAACCCAAGTAATAATTACCTCCACATTTTATTCTTAGAAATTGGAGCTAGTGAATGAGGACATAGTTTTTGAAGGAACAACTCAAGATTTTCGCTAAACCAGTTATATCCCTAAAGTTTTTCAGGTCAAGAATTTACATGAAATATAGCAATGATACCATTAATCAACTTAAATACAAAAGTCAAATAATTATTTACCATATTGCTTGAGAAGATACAGTACCTGTGAAATTGGCTGAAGCTTTGAATAACGAATATGTAAAGATCGGCCTCCAAGTTTGGAACATGGAACTCCATCTAATGTCTTTAGGGCAGCTTGAGCAGAACTCTCTTCAGCAAAAGATATGATTACTCGGGTACCACTCTCATCCGCTGCATAAACTCCCTTTACATCCCCAAATTCACAGAAGACAGATGCAATAGCATCATGAGAAAGTCCCACAGCTGGACCACAGTTCGCAACATAGAGGTTTGGACTCAATTCACCATCATTCTTAGGACGCACAAACCTCGCCATAGCCACTAAACTTTTATCATTCTTCAACTACGAAAATGGATAATTGAAGCCTCAGTTCCAGTGGAGTCAAATGTACATTAAGGTTACAATGAATTGCTATAATCTAACAGCTATATAATACTATCCTCGCACCCATCAAACACCCTGTTTTCAATAATCAGAAATGACTCAAGCAAAATACTGAACCTCACAAAGACACAGACAAATGAAATACCACCATAGGTCTGCATTATTTGGCTTAAAATTCAAACATTTGAAGCTAAGACACTTCCATCCAAGTTGTAGATACATAGGGTTCTTATACATAGGCTTTAGGTTCACTAATACTTTACTTTTCAGATTAATGCTGTTGGTCTGTTTCTTCTGGACGTATGTGTTGATAAAAAAAAAGAAGGAAAATTTACCATCAATTTTCTCATCTTGGTTGAGGAACATAAGAGCTAGCCTGAATATTATTTGCTATGAGTTGCAGTGTAGAAAGAGGAGCGCTTTTTTTTTTTTAATTACAAGTACAATGAGGAACACAATTGTCAGGTTGCAATGCAGTATAACCGATTATGGGCTGTTGCAATGAACCCAACCGAAACTTAAGTTTGATAACCTCAAATCAAAATATGTATTTTCTTTTTCGGCTACGATCAAAATCGGTTCAAATTTCTCATCTATAGTGGTTCTACATATTGGGCTTATATTGGACAACATAGGAAGCTTACAGCACCAAAAAAATAAAATAAAAAAACCATATTCTTACGTCTCCGCAAGTCCGCATACATAATCTATACGTTTGCTATCTACTGCAACTCAAAGTTCTTTAATTTTAAGTTTCACAAACGCATCTATCACATGTGCTTTGACTTAATATCTCTAAATTTAGCTACTTCGAAAAGGTTGGCACATGCAGTTAAAGAGAATGAATGCCAATTAGCGCGTCGAAATGGGGACTTCATTCCTAGGACATACAGTTTCTGAAACCACATAAATCAAAGCTGGCAATTGAATAGACTCGCAGGTTTCATCCGCCTAGGCATTCACAATTGTCCTTTATTGAGAAACAAACTCAGGAAACCAATCAGCAATCCCGCAAATCTCATCCACCAGAACATACTATCAACTAATTCTTATTTCATAAACCGAGACTCAGCAGGGGGGAGAAGGTGGGTACTAACAGTGGTGCTGATAACAACGTCCAAATCTCTGATCAGCTAACACGGTGGCGCTGCAGATGCAGGTGGCTAGTGTGGTGTTGGTGATCGTGGCGTAGCCGTTCGCCGCTGAGGCTGAGCGCCGCCAACGAGGTTGAGGCGTTGGTGGGATGTAAAGCCGGATGACGGAGGAGAGGACAAACATTTAGGCTACGTTTGGTTTAACGGAGGGGAGGGTAGGTTAAGTTAATTTAAGGGAGAGTAAGTTAAAATAGGGAAGGTTATAAATATAAAAGTAGGGAAGGAGATATAATATTTCTTGTTTAGTTCAAAAAGAGAGGGGAGGGTAGATAATAAAAAATTGTTAGATGCTATTTATATTATAATATTTCTCGTACTTTTATTTATATTTCTCGTTTTAATAAAAAATTGTTATAATATTTCTCGTACTTTTATTTATATTTATTATTTTTTACATCTCCAAAATTTTCGATTTTGATGCTATTTTCCTTCCCCTTCATTTTTCTTCTACCGTTCCAAAACACGTTCTCCGTCTTTTTTGTTTTCACCCCTTCCCCTTCACAACTTTTCTTTGTCCATTCCGTTATCGCCGTCTTTCTTAGGAGCTGTGCTTCCCCTTCATGAATGCACCTTCCCTTTCATGCTCAAACGGTGTAGCAATAAAGCCCTTCTTCTAAAATCTTCATACACCACTGTCACTCACTTGCCGGAACAGGATCTTGTCCGCTCATTCATCTCTTTACTATGCGAAACTGTGTTGTAGTCACTCACCAATACCAAATCCTACGCAAAGTGCCTTCAACTTAATGCCCCCATGATCGCTTGCGGTACTCACCTCAATTTAAAATTTCAGATGAGAAAGACTTCCTATTGTAGCAAATGCTTATCCAATAAGCAGGGGAGATTCTATTTCAAACTTAAGCAGGGGCTTCTGTGTTGCTGTGGAGTGGAATGGCTGGAACGAAGATGGAAAAAGGGTTTTTTACGCTGGGGTAATGTTGGCAAATTGAAAAATATGTAGGGGTAATTTAGTCAGAATCATACATAATATTTCTCGCCCCTCTAAAAAATCCCAAATTTGGAGGGGTGAGAGAGAGGGGTAGGGGAGCACAAAAAGACAAAAAAAATCCCCTCCCCTCCCCTCTATTTTTTCTAACCAAACATACTTATATCTCCTCTACCCTCCCCTCCCCTCCAAAACCCCCTAACCAAACAATACCTTACAATTATCGTATCATTATACTCTTCCTGACATAATTAATCAATAGATAATTATCTTAATCTTAAATATATAATATATATTGTATATTTATTAATTTTTACTCCTTCAATAAAAAAAAGAAAAGCTTAAAAATAAAAATTAATATATTTTTAAAAAATTATTATATTTAACTAATTTAATTATTTTTTTAATTTAATCAAATTAATTAAATAATATTTTTTATATATATTTTTTAAAGTTACAATTAATTATTAACTAGATTTTAAATAGAAATACTCTTAAAAAATATAATAAAAATTTATAATAAAAATTTAGATTAATATAATTTTTAACTTTAGTCTCTTAAATTTATTTAATTAATATAATTTTTAATTTTAATTTTTTAAATTTATTCAAATCGTTTTGATTTTTTAAAGAGATAAAATGACAACAGATTTAAAAAATTAAAAATTATATTAAGTTTTAAAATTAGATTACATATATAAAATAAGTAATATACTAAATTTTTATTTTATACCTCTTGAAAGTCTACTAAGATTTTGTAACCCCGTCTATTAGGTGCTTCAAAAAATTTCAACCCAACCAGCTATAAAAAGTTTAAAAACATCCCTAATCTATAAAATAAGATTGGAAAGAGTCTAAAACAAATATAATAGATAATACTGTCAAATTAAAGCTGACACTTAATGTAAAATATCAGTGAAGAGATGTCACCCTATAATTGATTAATAACAAATGAATGCAATTAGGATAATCCTACATCATCCTACAACCCTTTATAATTATAATAATAACTTTATTTTTGTTTTGACTTCTCTCTTATAATTTTATAATTATCATTAACAATTACAACATTCAATTCTTTATAAGGCATTAATTAAAAGAGGGTGATTATCCTTATTAAAAATTATTTAATAAGGTATTATGAGGATACGATGCAAATTTAAAAACTTCTCATTTAAAATGAGACAAATTAGTGAATGTAAAATCATAAATTTACGGGAGAATCATTGAGAGTTTTTTTTTTTAAATATATAATTATTAAAAAATCTCATATCAATTATTATAATCTCATTTGTGATAGAATTTTTTTAATAATTATATTTTTTTCTCAAAACTTTTCCTAAATTTATTTTACTTTTAGAATAAATAATTTTATTTATTTTTTCTTTTTTTGGGCACATAGCGTTAATTCTAGTAAAAGAAATTTTTTCTACTTAAATGTAAGATTTCGAGCCTATAAAGTGTTAAAAACACTATTAAAAGAATTATTTAATATTAAATTTGATAATATTTAAATTTAATTTAATAAGATAGCCATATATAAAAATAGAAAGAAGTGTTTTATAACAGTAACGGTTACAATAAGTTCTTTGTAACTGAAGATATTTACTTCCTTGAAATTGTCCCATCAATGGGGGAGAGCGCGGTCTTAGATATGTGGAGCGAATTCTTTTGGATTTTTCTGCTATGAAAATTCTTTTGGATGGTGATGAAGGTCAATGATCGCCCAAGCTTTCTGCTACGTCAACCCCACTCTCTCACCTGCACTGTGCAATGTGGATAAGCCCGTAAACCATTCTAACCTCCTAGTTGTAACAAACGATCATAAAATAATACTCAGAAAGATCGAAGCTTGTGGTGTGTGCCTGGTTTTGGACATATACTTTTGTCTTCATTTCAAATTCAAAATCGAAACCCAGAACAGATGGCGAAGCATACTCCTTCAACTTGAAGCCTTCGATGGAGGCAAGGAGACTCGCCATTTTATGTTCCCATCTTCGCCCCATCGGGTTGAGTCCCGATCATAGTTCGTCTGAGCGTTTGCCGGTTTCGGCTTCGCCTTCTTCTTCTTCTTCTTCTGATCGGGACAATCGATTGCGTGATACGCAGAAAGAGAAGTTGCAGGATGATTGCATTTTCTGTAAGATTATCCGGGGCGAATCACCCACTTTCAAGGTATGATTTTGGTTTCTGATTCTTTTGCCTTCTTATTCTGATCGTTCTTGCGAGTCTTGTTTTGACCAATACGTGATTATTTGTTTCGTGGCTGAGAAAATTGTGGGAATATATAATTTTGATATCTTGTGGACAATCTGTTATTGTAGTTGCTCTAATTTAGCATTAAATTGCATGGAGTTAAGAAATGGTGAAACTGATCGGAAAGAGACTTGTAGAACGGACCTACTGGGTCCTCTGGTACTTTCAAGGCATTGAATAAAATTTCCAAAATTCTCATATGCATATTGTACAAGTCGTGCTTAATGAGTTTACCAACTTGATAAATCTTGTGAGGGTTGTGGTTATTCTTTGCCAACTTTTGGGACGTTCTGCTGCTGCTTTCAGTGCTAGTAAACCAAGTACCCAACTTCTTAGGATACAGGAAACAATCTCACTCTCTCTCAAGAATAGGCAAACAGTCATTGATATGACAAACTGGAATGCAGGCCCGCATGGTTGCTTAAATTTTATAACGGGGATAATATTATGTCTATGAGAAAGTGATAACATGACCTGCTTAAAAAATCATAGAGACTGTAAGGTTCTTTCAAACACGGTTGGTATAACTTATTCATTTCATGTCTTACTCTTAAGTGGCTAAGATTTAATATTCAAGTGTTAAGGCTATTCGCTTGGAAGCTCATCGGTTTTTTGTTGCCTGCATCTTACAACGATTTTAGAGATTAAATTTACCACTTTCCAATTGTATTATGAACAGTTGAAATGTTCTAATTCAAGAAAAACTTTTACTTTTTAGAGCATCACAAATTTGTTGTCATTGTTGAGATGTAGAAATTGACATTGTGGAAAATGATCTGTGAACTTTTTCCATAATAAAAATAAACTTTGCTGTCTTTACTGATAGTATTGGACATTTCTGACAAATTTTCTCCTTCTTTGATTATCTTTTCGTAATGTTTATTGAAATCGACAGCTGTATGAAGATGACTTTTGCATATGTATATTGGACACGAATCCGCTGAGTCATGGGTAAGGTATCATATATCTTAGTACTCAGTACAAATGGACATATTGTCAGGCATAGTCTTGTCCTTATGTTTTGTTTTATGACATTATGCACTAACGCATTTGGACATGCAAGGAGGAATAGAGATGCACATAATTGCTGTTCCATAGATTGTGATACTGAATATCATCTGTAATCTTAGAAGTTGATAAAGATGCCCAGATTCCCCCACACAAACAAAATCTTGTTCTGTCTGCTGCATCCAACTGCACTCAGAATAGATATCTCTTAGTAGAAGCTCAGTTGAAAGAAAAGTGAAGTAAAATCTTGTGATTGAGGGAGAACATTAAACGAAAAATGGACGTATCTTCAATTGCCTTGGTCAAGTATCTGGAATTTTGGCAACGGCCAAGAATTTGAAGGGTGTCTTAGATAGATATAGGGCAATCTTCAGCACTTTTGTTTTGTGATTAAAAAACCTCCTTTAAAATAGAGTTTTTAATAGTTAAATATAGAACGAAACTGAGACCATTAAGCTGCATGACCGAAGATTGAAGCTCTTAAGATAAGGTGGGTTTTGGTGGTGCATCACTAAACATAAAGGACAATTGGAGATATGATGGAAGTCGGAGATGATCTCAACTTAGAAGGGGATGACAGGCATTTCATGAACATTTCGACACCACCATCTATAATGGAGAAATTTATAACTTTCTTATGGAGATGCTAGGTAGATCAGTCTGATTCATTAAATCATAAGAATGACCAAGAAAAGATGAGGTATGGGGGCCAGTTTAGGTTATACAGAGGCTAACAATCTGATGGAAGTAATTGTGTGCATTTTTGTGAGTGAGAGAGTGAAAAAGTTCAGGCCTTGTTGAAATGTCATCACTTTATTAGATGCTGAAACATGATAGGGTAAGAAACAGAAAAGTATGCCTACAGGTTTAAAATTTTAAAACGATTTATTTCTTTTTTTACTGTTCTACATGGCATTGTTTGAGTATCAACTTCTCATTTCCAATCTTTCCTTTCAGGCACTCTCTCATAATCCCCAAATCTCATTTTCCTTCATTAGATGCTACTCCTCCATCAGTAAGTAATTTCAATATGTCCGAAGTTATAATATATTTGTTGACTGTTTATATCAATAGTTTGTATATGCTTTTAAGGTAATAAATCTTTTCTTAGTGCTAGATGATAATGGCATTGACAAAATGATAAGAAAATTGTTCTGTGTTGATTCCTTGACACTTTAAAGGCCAAATGACATTACATGTGTTAGTGTATGTACCCAAGCATGTAAAAAGTGTTGGACGGCATTCTTCAGAATAATGCCAGAAACAAGCACTTGGATAGAGATTACAACAGGGAAGATAAGATAATTCTTCTGTGTATTGTATTGCTGTGATGAGGTTCATATATACACATATACACATAACGGTATCCCAAATATCATGGGATTTACATCATAGAATCAGGCATAGAATCCGGGATAAAATCATAATGTGATTAGCTAATTAATCTCCCAATATCCCTCTTATTTATTTCCATGATTAGCTCATTAATTCTTGATATCTCTCTTATTTACTTTCACTATTTCCTACACTCCCCCTCAAGTTGGAGCATAGATATTTATCATGTCCAACTTGCCAATTAAATATTCAAATTTGTCCCGAGTCAACCCTTTTGTGAGTACATCTGCGATCTGTTCCTTTGAAGGAATATGCCTGAAATTAATGGTTTCTTCATCAATCTTTTCTCGAATGAAATGTCTATCTATTTCCACATGCTTTGTTCTGTCATGTTGGACTGGATTGTGTGACATATTAATTGCTGCCATATTATCAGAGTATAGTTTAATGGGTAATTCCATTGACATTCTCAATTCTTCCAGAACTCGCTTTATCCACAGCCCTTCACAGATCCCAAGGGCCATGGCTCTGAATTCAGCTTCAGCACTGCTTCTGGCTACCACACTTTGTTTCTTACTGCGCCATGTAACTAAATTTCCCCAGACATAGGTAACATAACCTAAGGTGGATCTTCTATCATCCTGATCTCTTGCCCAATCAGCATCGGTTAGTATCTCCACATTTTTCTTATTGGATTTCTTGAATAAGAGACTAAGCCCTGGAGAACCCTTCAAATATCTAAGAATCCTGTAAACTTCATTCAGGTGCTTTTGCTTAGGATTATGGGAATGCTGGCTTATTACTCCAACGGCATAGGCAATATCTGGCCTAGTGTGTGACAAGTAAATTAATTTTCCAACCATACGCTGGTACCTTCCCATATCAACTGCTTTCCCCATGTCTTCGTCTTCCCTGATCTTATCCGTTCTTATAGGAGTATCACTGGGTCTACACCCTAGCATGCCTGTCTCCTTTAAGAGATCCAGTATATATTTCTTTTGTGAGATGCTAATGCCCTTCGTAGATCTAGCGACTTCCATACCAAGGAAGTATTTCATCTCTCCGAGATTTTTAACCTGGAACTCTTTGTTCAGTGCTCCTTTTATTCTCTCTATCTCTGTTGGATCATTTCCTGTGAGAACAATGTCGTCCACATATACTGCCAAGATCACACTCCTCCCTTCTCGATGTCTGAAGAATAGAGTGTGATCACTCTGACCCTGTGTGTACCCTTGAACCTTTAGTACCTTGGTGAATCTCTCGAACCATGCTCGAGGAGATTGTTTTAGTCCATACAGTGACTTCCTTAATTTGCACACTTGATTGACGTTCCTTCCGGGGAATCCTGGAGGCATCTTCATGTATACTTCTTCCTTTAATTCACCATTCAAGAACGCATTCTTGACATCTATCTGGTGTAGTAGCCAGTCTAGGTTTGCAGCCAGGGAGAACAGGATTTTGATGGTGTTGAGTTTGGCAACTGGAGCAAATGTCTCTGTGTAGTCCATCCCATATACTTGAGTGAAACCTTTGGCCACTAATCTGGCTTTATATTTGTCAAGACTTCCATCAGCACAATACTTCGGAGTGAATACCCATTTACAGCCTACTGCTTTCTTCCCTTTGGGTAGTTCAACTATCTCCCATGTTTTGTTATCTTCAAGAGCCTTCATTTCTTCCGTCACTGCCTGTCTCCATTCAGGACTGGCAAGGGCTTCATGTATATTTTCTGGTATCTTGATTTGATCAAGGTGAGATGTGAAAGCAAAGTGTTTTGAAGAGAGAGCCTGATACGAGACAAACCTTTCTATAGGATATCTGGTGCATGTCCTACGTTGCTTTCGTACTGCTATTGGGAGATCAAGATCGTCAGGAGTTTGTGCTTCTGGGCCAGGACCTGCTCTTGGTTCAGATTCTTGGGATGTGTCCGGTGTTTGGGATGTATTGCTTGTCATGTCTTTGTTACGGCGAGTATAGACTTGACCCCACCTGTTAGTATCTCCCCCTGAACTAGTACTTTGTTGACTCTCTCTAGGCACTTCGTGTACGGACTCCTCAATAACATAGATTCGATCAGGTTCATGGTGAGGGTACATGAAGTCAGTATCTATTGGAGGAGGAGTCTGAAGTTCATTCCAACTCTCCTCCTGAACTGAGGATGAGGGATAAAAGGGAACAGTTTCATGAAAGGTGACATCACAGGTGATATAAAGGCGCTTCGAGAGAGGATCAAAACATTTGTACCCCTTTTGATGTCCCGCAGGTCCTAAGTAAACACATTTGACGGCTTTGGGATCAAGTTTAGGAGTGTGGTGTAGGTGAACAAAGGCAGTACATCCAAATACTCGTAGTGGTAAGGTATTCTCTAGATAGGGTAGGTTAAAGAAACTATGGAGTACCTGGAGAGGTGTTTGGAAAGACAATGGTTTACAGAGCATGCGGTTGATTAGAAAAGTGGCTGTTAGGACTGCGTCATCCCAGTAGTTGGTAGGAACAGTGCTACTAAAGAGCAGGGCCCTAGCTGTTTCGAGGAGGTGTCGGTTCTTACGTTTAGCAATGCCATTTTGTTGAGGGCTATGAGGACAAGAACTTTTGTGAGTAACACCATGCTGCTTAAGGAACAGAGATAACTGATGATTAAAATATTCTGTACCATTATCGGTGTGAAGGGTTTGAATCTTTGTGTGAAACCGGGTGTGGATCATATGATAAAAGTCAATAAAGGTTTGACAGACATCTGATTTATCCTTTAAGAGGAAAATCCAACTAACACGCGTGTGGTCATCAATGAGGGTCATAAACCACTTAGAACGAGTACGATTGGGGATACGAGACGGGCCCCACACGTCACTATGAATAACTGAGAAAGGGTTGGATGGGCGATAGGTGACACTAGGAAAAGATGTGCGATGGTGTTTAGCAAGTTCATACGATTCACAATGAAAAACAGATTCTTTATTTGAGCAGATTGAGGAAAACATCTTACACATGTATTGAAAATTTGGATGCCCTAATCTCTTGTGCCATAATTCCAACTCACTAGTTCGAGGGAGAGACACTTTATTACAAGAAGAAGATTTTGTTTTGTGACAGTCACTCAGGTAATACAATCCATCAAACTCCTTAGCAACACCAATCGTCGTCCCCGTGAACAGATCCTGAAAAATACAGTGAACTAGTACTTTTTTCCCTTTTATTCAGTTGGCTCACAGATAATAGATTGCATTTTAATTTGGGAACATGCAATACATCATGAAGCGTTAGTGTAGCAGAAATTTTGATGGTACCAGCGACCAAGGAATCAGAGGCATCCGCAATTTTAACCACAAGATGGGAGGTCGCAGGAATATAAGTGGTGAATAGGGAGACATCATCGGTCATATGATCAGAGGCACCGGAATCTACTATCCAACAAGGCCCGGTATTCTTACCTCTAATAGTAGCAAGGGCTTTAAAGAAATTACCTTTCTGGACTACACTAGCAACAGGTTGTTTACGAGACTGAATTTCAAGGGCATTGAGGCGCTCCAAGATGAGTGTCAATGGGTCTGAACCTGTGCCTGGGCCTGAAGAGTTATGGACCTGGGCCTGCAAGTTATGGACTGGGCCTGTGTATCCTGAGCCCATGTGAGCAAGGCTGTGTGTTGGGCTTGTTCCTGTAGCGCCAGAGCCCAGTTGAGAAGACACTCCTGGTGACGTTGGGCCAACACCGACGGAGCCCAGTTCATCTACGCTGTGGTGAGCATCTGCGACATGACCTCGAGGCTTCCTCTGTCGGGGTCTCCAGTCTGGCGGCTTGCCGTGGAGATCCCAGCAACGGTCCTTCGTGTGGCCAAGTTTTCTGCAGTGGTCGCAAGTGGGGCGCTCCTTTTTGGCGTCGGTCATCCGAGCAGCGAGAGCCGACGACGTCTCAAGGGGGGCGACACCGATGTCCGGTAACATTACCTGACGGCGAGACTCTTCATCTCGTAGAAGGGCGAATGCTTCAGAGACTGACGGAAGAGGAGAGCGGCTCAGGAGGCGTCCGCGAGCATCGTCGTAGATAGGCTGCAGGCCAACCAGGAACTCGAACAGACGCTCTTCTTCCAGAGACCGTCGATACTCATAGGCGTCGTCTGGGTTCTTCCATACTCGGTGCTGAAGCATATCCAGTTCCTGCCACAACGAATTCTTCTCGAGGTAGTACGCATTTAGAGGTCGATTGCCCTGTTTTGTGCTCCAGAGGCGAGTACGCAGGTCAAACAGCAAAGAGGCATTGGGTCTCTTCCCATAAGCTTCTTTCACGGCAACCCAGATCGCCTTTGCAGAAACCAGAAACATGAAGCTCTTCCTGACGGCGGGGAGCATTGAATTGAGGAGCCAGGAGGCGACCAGAGAATTATTAGATTTCCACCGACGGCGGACACCATCATCGTCAGTGGGAGGTTGGTCATTATGGAGCAAATCAAGCTTATCCCTTCCATCGAGTGCAAGGAGCATCGATTGGCTCCATTCTACGTAATTATCTCCGGTGAGGTGATCTGGTACAATCAGAATTGCGGATCCTTCAATTCCAGCAACTTTGGGTGGGTTGACTCGTGAGCCTCCGTCAGTTTGGAAGGTGGCGGTGGACTCAACAGCAGAAGATCTTTCCCCTACCTCTGATACCATGTTGGACGGCATTCTTCAGAATAATGCCAGAAACAAGCACTTGGATAGAGATTACAACAGGGAAGATAAGATAATTCTTCTGTGTATTGTATTGCTGTGATGAGGTTCATATATACACATATACACATAACGGTATCCCAAATATCATGGGATTTACATCATAGAATCAGGCATAGAATCCGGGATAAAATCATAATATGATTAGCTAATTAATCTCCCAATATCCCTCTTATTTATTTCCATGATTAGCTCATTAATTCTTGATATCTCTCTTATTTACTTTCACTATTTCCTACAAAAAGATTTGTGACCCTCAAGTACCAACGCCCCCTTTGGGTCTCTAATTTTTCCTGAATTCAGAACTTAGTGGTAAATATAGTTTATGGGACATGAGGAAGGATCAAAAGAGGACAGCAGACAGTAGAAGGCTAGATAAATAAAACAATGACAATAAGAATAGCCAGCTCAAATGAAAGAATAAATCTTCAATTCAAGAACTTAGCCACCCGGTAGTACACTCACTCGATCATGTCCTTGACCTATAAGCAACTCTCAGACTTTCTTCCCATGAGTAGCCCCTCAACATTCTTCAGCTAACCTCCTCAGCCTCATTGTCTTCATTCTAACACAGCACGTACAACTACAACTACAAGTCTTGAATCTGCTTCCTATGAGAAGCTCCCTCAACCATCTCCTTGTTGGTTGTCATTACCAGAGTTGCATGCCCAAGCAACCATTGATGCACAGTTTTCTTACTACTTCCAAAGTCTTCAATATGCAATTCTTAGACATTTTCCTCTTCACAAGTTGCAATATCCCATGTTGCACCAATATCTTTGACTGCACCGTTCACATTGACCAAAGTAGAACACAAAATTAACAACTGTATAACTGAAAATGATACCTTTTCACGTTGGAATCTGATAAATTAATGGAAATCTCTTGAACATATATAATCAGACAGAGCAGAACTCAGATTGCTAGATCTTTGTTGGATTTCATGTTTTACCTTTGCGGAAGCTAGTTTTAAGATTTAAGGTGGGTGACACTTTTGATCTGACGTCGTGTTGAGAACATAGGAGCAAAATATTGAAAGTAAAGGTAATAACCAGACAAAATCTTAGTGAATGATTCATACTGGTGTCTGCACAAAATTGGTTCCTCTATGGCTCAACCTCTATTCCATTTTAGTTACCAAATTGACTTCTGGTGCAGGTTGTAGCTGCAATGTGTTCAAAAGTGCCATTCCTTAGCAATGCCATAAAAAAAGCAACTGGCTGTGGTATGCGCTTAAAATTCTTTTCTTCTGTCCTAGACTTCATTTATTTATTTTTTGCCCTTTCTACCAGGCCTAAATTTCTTTGCTTCAGTTGAACCTAATAATTTCACTGGTTAAGTATCTAACATGCCTTGCCCAAATACAATATTATCCACATTTGCTTTGGATTTGGAAATACTACACAGTACACATTGATATTATTTCCAATCTTGACTAGCTGTCCTGCTATAGAAAAATGAAATTTATGAGGCTCATTTCATGCTCAGATATATTATGTTTTGACATTTTCCTGAAACTTCAAAGAAATTACTTTTGCAAGATTAAGATGGCATGTGAACCTATGAAGTTGACAATAGCATTCCGCTTCAAATTTCTCATGTTTGGAATTCTGCAGATTCATTCAACTTGTTGGTTAACAATGGGCGAGCTGCCGGGCAAGTTATATTTCATGTGAGATGTTTTATTTAAGAATCAAACATTACAATTTGTATGCAATTTCAGTTTTCAAAAATGTTCAACATGGCTAATTCTATTACTGAACATGTGAATTTCAGACTCATATCCATATAATTCCTCGCAAAGCATATGATTGCTTGTGGACGTCTGAGGTAATAATCATTCCTTTTGATATCTGTTCTGTATGTAATCATGTTGTAGGATTATAAAGTATAAACCAAATCTTGTTGATTTCAGAGTTTGCAGAGGCGTCCCCTGAACTTAGATGGAGAAGCTTCTCAGCTAGTCGCTCGGGTCCAAGAACAGTTGTTGCCATCAGAAGAAATCTGTCATGATAGCAAAAGTCAAGATTTTGTTCCAAGTAAAGATTAGTTGGATCATTGAGTTGTTGTAACTTGTAACGTCCAATTTGTCTGCATATTTGATTATTTGTACAGTCAATCATATTTCATATATAAAAATAGTTTTGATGAGGGGAATCTTTAAGTTGATTATTTTATGCTACAATTATGATTGGATTGAAAATTTGTGATTTCCTTTAAAGACAAATTAGATTGTCAATCCATTTAGCTAAATTATATATATATTGAATTAAACTTTGAAGAAATTTGCTGTATTGTTTGTGACTTTTAAATAGTTTTATACTATATAATTATATTGATTGATTAATTCCAACCATACGAATTAGATAAGAAGTTCTAATTTAAATCAGGTATATAACAATCATATAGAAATCAAATCGAAGTCTCTGTCCTTATTAACACAAATATGAAATATCATTTAAGTAAAGTTTTATTTTATCTAAATTTTTTTTTTTTAGTTTTTTGGTTGCCCACCCGGTTTACCGGAGCTTTGCCCCGATTACATTCGGATCCAACCCGTGTTGCGCACCTGGCTATGGTAAGTAAGTCTGCCAACGGGAATTTTTTGTATACGCCAAGGCTCAAACTCGAGACCTCACTTAAACGATATCGACCTACTTACCACTCGAATTAACCCCATTGGTTATCTAAAATTATTTTGCCCCATGGACTATACCTGTGTGCGTGCGTGCTTGTTTCGGGCCTTTCGGCCTTACTGTGGCTTGTTTCATTTCCACTTAATATGTAGCAATGTGCCTGAATTATGCCTTACAAATGATACACTTGGTAAAGAAAAACTTTTTAAATTATATGAAAATTAAATATATATATATATATATATATATATATATAATCAATTATGTAGATGAAAGTACATACCCTAATATTTTTAAAAATATTTATAATTTTTTTTTTAAATAAAGTTAACATAATCTTTAATCTCTTAAGTTAAGTTTGTATAAATTTTAATTTTAATTCATCAAATTTCAAACCAAGTTTTAATAAATACTCTAACTATTTATTAAATTATAGTAACAAATATTTTAAAAAGAAAGAAACTGTAATTTCTAACTTAAAAGGATCAAAACTAAAATAAAAAATTTGAGAGAAGAAAGATTGTATTAACCCATAAAAATATTACATAACCATTCAATCCAACCAATAAATTTGGAGCAGTATAACAATATTAAGGATATAACTAATTTAAATATCAATGAAATTGTTCGTTGTTGTAATATGCATATGACTGTTTTTGCTAAAATTTGAATGGCAAATGTGGATCATATTGATGTTTCACCAAGGAAAAAAATAGTGTATTTAACTAGTTTTTTTTTAAAGTAATTCAGGCACCCTATCAGCTCAAGTACAATTCTAAGCTTACAAAAACAGGAGCTAAGCAATAAAAACAAAACTGCAATCAAGTTACAAGTTTAATGCTGAAGTTCCTATGCATGTCTAAACATCTTCAACCATTTCATCTTCTGAGGGGGATTCTTCTAACAAAAGTTCACTCAAAACCCTGAACCAATTCGCCAGGCAATGGCCATATATCTATCAATGTGACTGTTGCTGTTCATATATCTGCATATAAGCCTCTGAGAGGGCAACCATTTGAGGAAGAGTTTCTGAGACGTGCAAATCCTGCATCTCATACCTAAAACAATTTTTTATTGTGAGTCCACATCTATATATTATAAAGCCATTTAGACTGATTTCATTTTGTCAAGGACTAGAACTTACCAAAGTTCTTCCGACTTGCGCTGAACAAATACTCTGTAGAATCCTTCGCCGGGTTTGCCATCATGAACAACATTGGCTATTAAATCATATTTAGATCGCAGTTTCTCGTTTTCCTTCGGTGTTGTCAAGGGAATGTAATCCTTTAACTCCAGGTTCTTCACAGGAAAATTAACTGAAACAAATAATGAGTAAGTTAGGATGAACTTAGAAGTAAGCATGCTGTATTCAGATTAAAATTATTAAAGCCTGCTTTCAATATAAATTCTCACCCAATGTAGGATTCTTTTCCACAAAAAAGTTATTCTTCGTAAATCGACGCATGTGTAGAATGATGTATGGTGGCAGTCTGGTTACACGATATCGCATTCTAGCCATATGAGGACGGACTACCTCTGTGATGGTCTCCCCATCAAACTTCTTTAATATGTTGAAGAGTGGAACCTGAAAACAAAACCTAATTAGCAGACATGATGACAGAGGGGCATAAAAGGAAACTTAAATACAAAAGCTGAACTCATATTCCTCAAGTTCTACATATCTAGAAAAGTGTATATTAGATATGTTAAAGTAACAGGTTATGCTTGCTTCTTAAATTTTTTCCTTTAATGCTTTCTCACATAGCATTTCCAGGAAGTAATTCATTCAAATTAATGATTAAATTGTTATGGATGCTAACAACTAAAATCCAAAGTCACATGACATGGGTAGATGGAGAAATTACAAGATCAGAACTTGAGAATACATCTTCAAATATATAATAATTGGGGGCTTTTGGGCAAAGCCACGACCCTCCTGCAACCTTATGGAAGTACTGAACGAAAGGTGGCAATCCTATTCACAAAAATGAGATTCTGAGCTGAATATGGCTGCACAGTAGTTTAAGGCGGAAAATATGGTGGGCATTGGCCTTTGGAGGATTTATTTACTGCGCTATTTAAAATAGAATTTACATAATATTGTGTATGAGAGAGAGAGAAGACCATAGCCTATAATATTGTGAATGCCTTTTCGGGGTGGTACTATTTTATAGGAATGGGGTGTTGGAACTTCATGCCATTGATGAGAATCAATCTAAGCGGAAATTAACCAGGACGGAATCTGTTGGCTGAATGAATGTTGGAAACATCCATAAACTCCCCTTATATTTAGACCATGGCCACTTGTCCCTGTTCTATGTTGCAAGATTGCAATAAGGAAACAGAATGGCACTTTGACTAATAGCTGCTTTAACTTTTAGCCTAGTGTCTAACTTCGATCCTGACAAGATCCTCTAGTGCCAATGGATTTTATAGGGTAGGCAACTTGGAACATGTTTGCTGAAGGGAGTTTCTTGAGAGATCTTACATTACTTCTCAAGCAATGAAGAACAGGTTTATAACATATCACAAGCTGCTCATTTAGCTTTCTCACAGTGACACTCAGTGTGATACAAGCATACCAACATGGCTCACAATATTCATAATGACATTCATATCCAATTTTAACAACATTTTGTGATGTTATATGAATATCAGATATTAATATTACAGTCTAAGTAACAAGATCCAAAATCCATAGCCCAAAGCTGCATTCATCAATGTAAGTCATAGAAGTTATATACTTTCAGAGGCAATGTAAAAGAACTACATCAAGAGATAGTACCTGAGGTATTATATTTTTCTCCATCACATCCTTGAATAGAGGAGGGGGTGGCAAGTCCAATCCTAACATTAAAAATGGCATCCTGGATGTTTCTGTGACAAAAGCATCCCGCTCAGTGCTACCATCTGAAAGTTTGTCATTGGAGTTTTGTTCCTCATTGTTTTCTTTCTTGTCAGTGATTTGTTTGTTAGGAATTTCTTTTACAACCTCCAATTCACCCTGTAAGTACAAGTTAGTTGCAGCTGGGAAAATATATATCAGTAAGAAATAATAAGAAAAGTAAAATGGATGAGAGAAGAACCTGAAAACACTTGTATATTATGCTACTATTCTTCTTTGAAGTTCTAAGATCTGCATGCAGGGTATTAAGAAGCCATGACATAAACTCAACTGGGTCAGATTGTGCACCTATCCGGAATCTCTTTTTACTGGCTTTCATCACTGCTTGCAGAAACTCATGCGGACTAACCTGCAGACACAAGCATTAAAAGTTAGCTGCTAAAATATCAGAATGACAAAATGAGTTTTACTAAGTCTATAACAAAAGCAAACCTGTCCTTTGAAGTTTCGCGCATGCCAGATCTTCCTGGTGAGTTCACCAAATCGTTGAACAAGTTGAGATTTGCTATGCTGATAGTTTTCTGGGATAAGAAAAAAATTTCTCAAAGGAGTAGCTCTCATCAAGGATTGAATTGTCACATTCACAAAATCAGTCTCCTTGATGTTATTAAGTCCCACCTAAAAATTTTAATCAATGCCAAAATATAAGCAAATAAGATTTAATGACCAGCCAGAAATAAGTGAAATTCCAGTTATTTTATAAGCAAGATGAAGAAAATACCATTCCGGGAAGGTAATCAGAGCCATCAAGTGCCCTAGACCATTGCTTATTTTTGTCAAGTTGTTCAACTTGTTCTCTAGTAAACCTACAGACAGAGGACAATAGAAAAGAACTCAGAAGTGACCAGGTATTTCATACATTTAAAAAAAAAAACTCTTTAAAACATGCTGTAATAATAGGAAGCTAGCTGGTATTCTAAACAATAACCATAAAACTAAGTTAAAGGTAATGCTTCAAATGTCTTCAATTAATGATGTATATGGGGAATAAATAATCACCAGAGCAAGTAGTGATCAACCAATGGGCGTCAAGCAATAAGAATGTTACCAGAAGATTGAAAGGTTTACATGCATAACGAAGAAAATTTGCAAACGGGGAGACCACAAGGTCAAAACTGTGACAAAAACAATGGTGCTAATAGAATTTATGTTTAAAACAGATAGTCCAGAATGTTGGCCCAAAACAAAGGCAGTAAAAAAATACAATAATGGCCAAAGAAACAAGAAATATAAGTATCCCCCATGCAAATGGACCCCTTTTTAGTTTAATTTTGGAAAGCCCATTATTTCAGTTTTGAGCTTCCAGAAAGGATAAAACTCTTGAATCCTCCAACAGCTAATGATCCATTTAGGAAATAGGAAATTTATAATATGGAACTACTAGCCAATAGCTGATGATTTAAAAGACAAGTTCCAGAAGAAAAAAATCGTCTGCAGCGAGTGCTGCAAAATAAACAAATTAGACCAACCTTGGGTTTAGAACGTGCCGAATGTCATCTAATGATGGATCATTAATTTCATATCCATCAGGAAGACAATAAACTTTCTCAGTTCGAAGATTGATATAAACGTGGTGTCCTGCTTCTAGGCTATGAGTATAAGCGTGAGACTTCTTCCCCCTTCCTTGATAATATTTCCCACAAACTAAACATGCATACACGTTTAAGTTTGAAAGAGACACCGAACAGAACTTCTCAAAGTCAAAATCCAAAACCTGCAAAGTATCACCAGAAGTGAATAATAAATTCAACAGAAGGTAAAAGGAAGTAAAACCTCCATGTTACAAGTAATAAAAATAGTCACAGCCATCTTCCAACCATACTAAAGAACCAAAATCAAATATTCAAGTTCATATATGGTACATTGCAAAACCACAAACCAACAAAGTTAATTGTCTATTATGGAGCAGATGAGTTAAATACCTGTCTATTAACAGTATCAAGATAAGGGCAGTCCCTCCGAACCTCAACCTGGCGGCTGTGCCTTCGCACACTATGTTCATTTGAATCCTCCTCATCCTCCTCCTCATCCTCTTCATCATATCCATGCCCATTTCGCCGGGAGTCACCATTTACCTTCTCTCCAACAGCAGTACTCAATTCCCTTCTCGCATAAACTTCCTCTTCGTCTACATCAGCATAATTATTGGCCAACCCCGAGAGAGGATTTGCAATGGAAACATGAGGAGAGGGTGAAGACTCCTCAGCCAATCTTTGCCTTTTTGAATCAGACACAAGCTTAAGCTCCTCTTCCTCCTTCGACCCCTTATTAGTTTCCCTTTCCCGTTTTGACGCCATTCTCACTAATTTCAATTCCTTCCGCTACAGAACTATTCAAACCTATACCTCGAACAAAGATAGATTCTTTGAGCAGAATGATTAAAACCCACGAACTTCGTAGACAGTAATAGTAAAATCCTGGACTAGTTGGCCACCAAGGCATCAAACAACACTTTGTTTTCTTAAGGATGTTATAGGAACACAAAATTAAGGAGATAATGAAAGAAGGGAATCGAAAAGAGAAAGAGTACCTGCATGGGTAGTGATAGTACGGAGCCTCTGCTCTTTCCGACCCGACGGGAAAGAGGCGAATCTGTGATCAGTGTGAATTGGATGAAGAAAAAAGAAAAGTTGAGGAAGCGGAGGGAAGGATAGAAGAGGAACTTACACTGTAGCAGTGCATTCGTCAAGAAGGGATATTTATAAAATTTTTTAATCTAAGAATTAGTAGTGCTTTGTATGATTTTTTTTAATAAAATGTGTGATTATATTTTCTTTAAATTTGATAGAAACTGGAGTAGAAAAAATAGATTATAATTAGTTAATTATTATAAATCTTTATTATAGTTAAAAATATAAAATTTGATCCTCAACAAATTTTAAACCTTATAATTGTAATAGTTTTATTAAAATGTTAGAATTATTAATTGTGTCTTGTAGATAAAAAAATTAAAAATATTAAATCAAATAGATTCAGATTTATTTTTAATTAAATTGAATATCATAAAATTTTAACAGTGTAAGTGAGTTGATTGTGAATGTTTTGGATCATTATTATGCTTGTAGCTATTAGCTAATATATTTATAGTTATTTGAAAATAATTAAAATATCGTTTTCTATTTATTAACTTTAAGCCAGTGTTTTATTTTGATTTTTGTTTTTCAATGGATCAAATGTGGTCATTTTTCATATTGGTCCCTCTTATTAACTTCATTAGATTTATGGATCTCTTAAATATATAAAAGTAAAATCGTGGGCCCTTCTACTATTATATTATGTTGGCTTAAAAACATTTTATTCTATGTAAAATTGTGATTTATCTGCCAGCATAAAGACTAGTTGTTCGATATAAAAGGAAATTTGATGTAAAACAAGAAAAAAACGTGAATTGAACCAAAAAGAAAAAAGAAAACAGGGGAGAGATGAGGGATAAGAGAAAAAGAGAGAGGGGGGGAAGAAAAATGAGAATATAATAATCCAATATCAAAATCTGCAGTTAAAATAAAAACCTAAATCATCTATTACTATTGTTGCTGCTACTGATAATAATAATAATAATAATAAAAAAAAAAAAAGCTAATCCTAGTTAGAGTCTAAAATTAATAATAAAATCATATTAAATCAAAATAATCCTAAAATAATAATAAGATATAAAAAACCAATCATATATTGCTCCATCAAAAGTGCCAAAAATAAAAGATAAAAAAGCCACAAGTGCTGTTTGAAATAATATTTTAAGCAAGGAATGATTAACATTAATATTGAATAATAGAAATCTTTTGAGCACATTAATACTTTGATCCAAGTTTTATTTGTTCCTTGAACGCTTGAAATAGTAAAATAGATTCAGCATGTTCATAATATAGAGCATGTATTTTATTTTTGCTAATCCCCCAAACTCAAGCATAATCCTATGATCTTCTCAATATGACAGATTGTAGGGAAAAAATTTCCTTTTTGAAGAATATAGCCACGTAATTCATATAATGAACCTCAGCTAATAAGGTACGGAAAGAGTAATTTTAGTCAACGGAAATGGAGAAGATAAAATATTTCCTTCTTGCATATTGCCAATCATTGAAAATGGAAAGAGAGATAATGGATACAAGAGATGTATTGCATTCCATCTATCACCTTCAATGACTAAAACTATCTTTTGGCATCAAGATCATACACATAATGGCCTGATCATTGCAAACAGTTCAAGAAATAAAACACAATAATTCAGAACTTGTTAGATTTTTACATTATACATAAATGTTGGTTGAAGTCACATGATAGGTATAACTACTACAGAAACATCCTTGTCTGTAGTCAAGGGAGCTTCCCATATTATACATATTACACAACACAGAATATTCATAACTTCTGGGTATAACTGGAATAGTATTTTTATTCAAATTTCTTGATGAGTGACAGATCATTCAACATTTTCTCAATTGCATCATCATCATGAGATCGTCCTCTTGTCTGCAGGTTAAAAAAAATGAAGCATTAAGCAACAAGCATAGATCTACTAGTCGAACTTCTAGTAGACTCTCATGTCTTAGAAACTGGCAAGATGACTACTTCAATTAACCAGCAACTACATGAACTAGATGTGAGCTTCGTCTGGTGCACAGAGTACGAGGAATGAGCCGTGTGGCTTACTACATAGGATTTTACGATCCTTAGAAGTAAGAAAAACTTAGGACCCACCGATCCAGATCCGCTATAATTGAAAGCAGAATTTGTGAATAAGTGTACTAATGAGTAATTCCAGATAGAGCATTATTCATTTTTACACGATCAGATGATGGACTGGATAAGTATTACTCTTCTAATTCTTAATATAAAAGCAACCTAACTAATTTATATAGATTAAGGAAACTAGATAAATTACTTAATTATAACAAATATGACATGATCTTCTTAAACTACCTCTGTATAACATTAGATTATATATCGGTTTATAAGTTAGGTAAATTAGTTTGTAAAAAAATGATAAATATTATATATAAAATGGATTTAAGTCTTATATTTAAGACTAAGACCAATCCCCTAACTAATTCTTATAATTAGAACTAAAGAAGTATTCACTTAATCTATTTCAAATAGAAACAACTTCAACAGGTTGATTATGGAAAAAATACATATAACTAAGGTTCATGCAGCCAACGGTAAAGGATTCAAGAACCATATAACTGAAGCAAGAACAGGTGCTAGGAAAAGTAGAAGCAGAAAGAGGGTGGGGAAGCAAATAATAATTACCTTAATAGAGGGCACCATTGCAATAGCTTCCTCAACTGTTTCAGGGCAAAGATTTCCAAGGACACACAGCTGCATGAAAGCATTAAAACATTTAAATTTTCTTTTATTTTGATATGAGATTTTTCTTTCTGAGCAGAGTTCATGAAGGGAAAGGGATAATTACCTCAAACTCAGCCAATTGATATCTACTTAGAATTCTATATGTCAGTTAAGATCACAATTGGAATGAAAGTTCATATGAAATTTCATGATTTTCATGATTTACTTTTTATGAACAAATGACTTGCGTAGATTTATAATTCACTAATTGATCCATACTAGAACACCATGATCATTGAACTCAGGGTAAAAATACTGGACTTCTTGGAGTTTTTGTGTGGATGACAGATGAAAACATCATTTGAAGATAAAAACTCCAGATTCAAGCAAGAAAACAGAATAGTCAAACAGAATATGAATGAAAATAGATTAGTATGGTGAAACAGATAACAATAGACTCAAAAACAATTTGATCAAAGGTGAACGTATCACATAGAACGGAACTGTAAGTCAGATTCAACATAGTTTTCAAGGATACTCTCGTACTTGTCTGACAGCATCAGGATTTTTATAGCGGCTGAAGCGCTTCACATACTGCAATGATTTCTCAAACACCCTGAGAAAAAGAGGGGTTAAAAAGTTAACTATATAATGTGCCTAATAGCTTTCCAACTAGGAACTGTTACTCTCTCTTGATGTCAATTGTTACTATGGGCAATTGGCATGCTGCATATACACAAGTCAGAAGACATGGTATGTAGCATTGACATAATTAAAGTTCAAGAGGGACTTGGATGCCATGCCATTTTCCAGTGGATCATTTAGTTCAATCAGTGGTTGAGGAAAGATTTTAGGGGAATTGAATGCAGGCCAAACTATATATGGCCTTTCACTGAGATCTAAATGGAATAGCTCACTTAAGAAGCTTATGCATGACCTTTACGTTCAACTAACACAGTAAACTTGATGTAGGTATACTCACTGAGAAACTTGATTCATAGGATCTCCAGAAGTCTGCTGAAGCTGCTCATACTTGTGCTCAAGAATTAATGCAACTTCACAGTTCATCAAGCACTTTGCCTTCAAAAACTCTGACAAATATGACGTACAATGATTAAATTTCCAAGGAACTGAAAATGAGCAATAATGCAAAAAACTTGCAAGTTTGAACTAACTCAATTAGAGATGGACAACTCATCAAGATTATAATTTGTTCTCACTTATAATGTGCTGTGTCAAATAACCAATGTCTAGATAACCACAAGGGCATACAGAACCTCTACTTTAGTTAAAGCAAGCAGTCAGATCAAGCAATTCGTTTAAGTTAGAAGTTATGGAAAATGACTACAAGAGAAAACATGATTACCATCACCAATTTTAAGCTCCGCGGCATTTTCTTCCTCTTCCCCAGACATATTCAGCCAAATTGAAACCTTTAAACATGGACAAAGACAAGACATAATAACAACAACAACAACAAAGCCTTTTCCCATTAAATGGGGTCGGCTACAAGACATAATAAATACTAGAGAAAAATTGTAACAAAATTCCACCTATAGATAGAGCCAATTTCATAAAAGATAATCAACAAGGAGATAATTAGGCCATCATAGAAAGAAGAATCAGATACCTAAATTCAAGCAACGGTAATGATCCTGCATATATTAAGAATATCATGGACCGAAACTAATTGTCAACTGAAGCAGCAACAAATGTAACATAAGTCAGATGCTACTCGAAAAGAAACGAGTTCCTAATTAACATAAGTGCAGCCTAATCCTACAATCTTGGCAAGACGGACCTCAGAAGGACCTAAGTTACAATGTTACAAACCCTATTCAATACCTAATCATCTGAAGGCAATCAAGTGCCACCAAAATCCAAAAATTTGCACCAGAAAGATTCTTAAATAAAAATTGAAAACCAAACGGTCCACTCAACATATAAAGGAAAGGCATTTAAGTTCATTCCCATTGAAAGAATGACAAAAGTTGGACTTCTAATAGGTTTACAAACTAAAATAGGACATCAAACTATCCGTTTCCTTATAAATCTATCAGCAATGATATACGCCCACAATATTATGTCAATTTTTCCCATTTCCAAATCACATGAAAACAGAAAGCCCTACCTCGATTTTCACAAGGTTTCAATTTTTCAACAACACAAACATCCCAAATACACGCCTAGATTAGAGAAATCGATAGCCAGAGATGAAAGAACTAAACAATATATGAAAATGAAACATTTATTTAAAAGTCAGGAGGGTTTCACAACTTGGTCAGTACAAGAAAAAGCAATAGCAAACTGGATGTACCTTGTTATACTGATACAGAGAGTAGGATGAAGAAGGGTCACTAAATGAACTTCGTGGGACGAGCAACGAGGCTCCAAGCGAGTCTTCGATAACAACTGGGAGAGGAAAAAGAAGCTTGGACTAAAGAGACCCCTCTCTCGCCTGCTCTGACGAAGTAGGGAAAGCAAAAGTGGACATTTTTCTGTTTAACTAAAAAATTAGTTATAGTTAGTTACAGTAAAAAAAATGTAATTTATTTTGTAAGGATACTCTTATTTATGAAAAGGAGAAAGAATATGTTTAAAAAATATAAAAAGAAATTAGTGAAAAAAATAGATAAAATAAATATATAATTAATTAAAAATAAAAATAAAAGATATATTAAATGTGTGTATTTTATTAAAGAAATATGCTCATTCAAAAAATTATATCCTATAAAAAAAAGAATAAGATGTTTTAAATTAATTTTTAATTTATCTAACATTTTAAAATATTTAACTAATGCTTAGTATTTAAAGGAATGTTTGATGTATCAAATATTTTAAAAGCTTTTTATAATAATAATTAATATCCTTATAAATACTAGTTAATATTTAAAAAAATATTTGTAACAATAAAATTATACTAAAAAATATTTTAAAATACTAAATATTACTGAATAAATTAAAAATTAATTTAAAATATTAACTGTTATTAAAAAAATATTTTAGATACTACTTAACCCCTTATTTTCAGTAGCAAACTTAAATTTTACCGTTAACCATGACACCATTAATAAGAGAGTTGCGTTTTAACTAGAGATTCAGTTCAAATTTGGGAATAAGGCAAATTTCAGTGGTTGAGCTTATCACTCAAAAGGCCAAGTTCTTAGTAATGAGGCAATTTAGTTATTAAAGTTTAGTTTCTAAAATTTAATTTTTATCAAGTAAGTCCCTAAAATTTGATATACAATTTTATATTATTTTTTGATCTCATCAGACCATCGATTTTTTTTTTTTGGAATCCATGAAAAAAATTGTCATCGTTGAGGCGTGTTTAACTATATGTCTTCAAATTATAAAGACTAAATATCTATAAAACTAAAATATACATTTAGTTTTTTATATTTATATTAAATTATGTTTGTATTTAATTCTTATAAATTATATTATATTTTATACTAAAAAATTAAAATTTAAACGTATTTTGTTAGTTTACTGACAGCAATACACAGCCTCACACAATTAAATTAAAATTAAAAGGAAGCCAGCAAATATTAATTTAACACCCTTACAAAACCGATTGAAGCAAACTTGATGCATTTATATACAGTTATCTGAGCTGAATGTTGATCGACGTGGGACTTCATTAATTCCACCAAATAAAATCTGTTCCAAGTGACACATAATATAATCATGCCCTTATGCAAACGTGACATATTGTCTCATTTTATCTTTCTCTTTAAGATGTTGTATGTACTAGCTAGCTTCATTCCTGGATTAATACATATTCTTTATTTTCCCTGATTTTCGAACGCAACAAAAAATTATTTATCTCCATTAATTTTATCCCAACACATTGTCTTGACGCATATACAAGTTTGGATTATAATTAAGGGTATGCCTATTATTCCTTTTATTTTTAATATATAATATATTTAACTAATTTAATTAGATTAAAAAAGTTAGTTAAATTAGTTAAAATATCATAATCATATTTTTTAACTCATTCCTCCTTCTCTTAGTTAATTATTATTGATAGAATATTAATAAGCGTAATTTAGTAAAAAAAAAGTTAATAAATATAAAAAAATATTGAACATTATTTGAAAAAGCGGATAAATATAGGAAAAAATGAATTATTATATTTAGAACTAAGATTAACTTTCTAATTAAATCTTATATAAAAAACCAAAGGAGTTTTGAACATCATTTGTTCATTTCTTGCAATTGATGTACTTGTTCATACATTCAAGAGCTATAAAATAAATTCACATAGAAAATGCAAAAACAAGAATACTTGAGTTTTTGGGATTTAATTCAAAACACAAATGAAGAAACTTGGCAAATTGATAAATGATCGATCACTTTCAGCTTAGAGTTGTTGCTCTTGTAATTTTCTCATCAATGATAACGCAAAAAAGAAAGTCATAGATAGATTGGATTGATGACATCCTTTAAGAAAATGTTCAACTTCATTTAATTTGGACGCATTTTTATATTTTCCACACGTTTCATAATTCTATAACCATGATGGTCAGTCTTAGTCTATTACTTAGGAGGAAGCCCACATTGCCACAAAAATGATGCGGATTAGTGTATATAAACATTAAGAAATCAATTAAAAATTGCCCAATAGGGGTATGGTTCGAATTGCCCACCAAGGGTACATTAGCCTAATGTTAATTTCTGATCCTCAGTTGTGGTAAGGTATTTCAAAATACCTTTCTTTTTAAAACTTACTTCAAAAAAAACTGGCAAGCATAAAGGACTAATTAAGAGATTATCTACTCATAAACCACAACGCAAATGAAGAACTTCATAAATTGATTCTCTACTCATCATAATTTTTAGTATGTCTCAGAATAGTAGCTATATCATAACAAAACCTGTGAATTGATGCCTACCAAGTTTTCACATTTCATAAGAGATTGCCAAAAGTAATGGCACATCAAGGACTTGAAGGCATTGAGGATTGACAAACAAGGAAGAATAATTAAAAATTGAACATTAAAGATTTACAATGACAAAATAAATCAACTGTGAACAAAATAAAAAAAAACACAAGATACTTGTTAAATTAAAAAATATAGGTAGTAGAATCAAATTCTTTGAAAGTATAAATGAAAAAAAAAATCCCTTTTTTAGGGAAAAGTCCCCATTTAGCAAATTTGTTTTGGTCATAAGGATCTAGTGCAATCGTTCTCAACAAACACAACTCTTTTAACTATGTGTGACATATCCTTATTTATGTATAAAAGTTTTTAATATGAAAATTATTTGCAGATAGTTAAAAAAAAGGTGCACACGCCAAAAATGATTGCGCCCCCTCAAATTGATAAAATCATATCAATTCATTTAATGCCAATGAGGGTCAAAATACCTTTCCTTTTAATTTTAAATCATTCAAAAATATAATTAACAGAAAAAATCATTGAACTTTTAAACCAATAAGAAATATCGAGAGATCAAACCCTAAGCAAATATAAATTCCATTTAAGGAAAGAACTTTCATTTTAATTTAAACAATTAAAAAGAAATAAAAATTAATTTATGTTTATTTCATTTTTTTGTAAACAAATTTATATTTAAATTCTTTTTTTGCTAAGCAAAAATAATCTCTTATAGGAGACATATTCGAGATACTGTTAAATATTAAATGTAGTTATATTTTTTAACGGGAATTTGAATCTTAGTTTATTACGTTTAATAGTATAGATATTTTGTATATTTTCTTCCCTAAAAAAGCTCATTGGATCACTCATATTTTATGGGCTCATGCTTAGGCCAAAATAATATGGGTTCGAGCTAAAGGTAAAAAAATGGACTAGCTCACGGGTTGGGAGAGGGTGGGCTAACCCGCGACCTGCCTCCTTTTTTTAATTTTTAATATTTTTAAAAAATTATTTTTAAACTTTTAAAATACTAATAAAAAATTTCTAATGTTATATTAGCATAATAAAAAAAATTAATGTTATATTCTTAAAAATTTCTATTTTGTATAAAAAATCTCAAATTTTATAACTATAAATCTAAATAAACATTAACATAATATTAATTAATTTTAATATGTCAACACATATCAACAAATAAGTAATCATCTTTACTAATATTCGATAATGAGAATATTTAAAGTAATATTTTAGTAAAATAAATAATAATATTAATAATTAAAAAAATAGGCTGGCAGGCTGGGAGGGCACAACTCGCCCCAAAACGGGCTGGCATTTAACCCTTTTTTGGCTGATAAAATAGGCTCAACCCGTTTTACCAACTCTAGTTTAAGCTAATATTACTTCTAGGATCAAATCAATTCATTTAATACCAATAAGGTATTTACCCATTATCCGTGGGTTTAACTAGCAAAGGGGTGAGACATGTAACTATTTGGAGCGTGTTCGATCCTTAGGGAGTACCACTTTGTTATGGTTCCAGTCGCAGCGCTTGGGGAAGTATCCTAGCTCTTGGGTGCCTAGATTTATACCTGAGGGTAATAAACGGCTCGCTCTGCCTAACATTAGTATCGCCTAAGAGGAAGAGAGATTTCGCCATGCTTTTATATCGTGAGTAAGCCCAACCTCTTTCCAAAAACTTTTATAATAGAAAAAAAACACCAATAAGGTACTTCAAAATAACTCTCCTTTTAATTTTTAATTATCCAAAAGGGTAATAAATGAAAAAAAATCGTTGAATGTATAAACCAACAAACAAATATTGAGAGATCAAACTTTAATCAAATATAAATTATTTTAATCGATATAAGCATACAAGTTTAAAAATAAAACCCCCTCATCTTTAAAAGTTTAAAAATAAAACTCTCAACTTTAATATCTTAACACTTAAGCCCGTATTGTTAGAATAACCATTAAATCTAAAGGAATAGATGCCACATCATATCATTTAGAATGAGTTGACAAATGGCATATAATTTTTATTATTTTATTTATTTATCCTGGGTATTTTGGTAATTCAACATATCATAATCCCTAGCACCAAAGTTAGCAACTTTCGTAATTGTCTAGCACTTAATCCCTGCAAAACAGAATTTTTCAAAACAGACTTTCGTAATCGTCTAGCACTTAGTCTCTGCAAAACATATAAGATACATTCACCTTATTTTCTAAAACAGAATTTCATAGTAACACAAAATTAGAGACAATCTATCGCCTCAAATTTGAGAGACAAGCACATAAAACACAAAAAGATACATATCACTATCCCTTTGTCATAGTGTCATTGAAAAGAAAAACAGCAAACAAAAGCAACGGGACACAGAATCAAGTTGTGATGAAGGAAAAATTAATGTTTTTTCTTTTTTGGATTACTGAAGCTTGGAATAAACAAATACTGAAAGTTAAATGGGTAAAATAAAATTCTCATAAACATAACTCTTATCTAGCAGAAACACATTTCTGCAGCATTGTGGTACTTTCAATAAAAGACCACTACACGATTAACCTGCAAAACACATCCCAAATAATTCCCAAGTATGAGGGAGTGCTTACCAGTGTTTTTGTGCAACGAATTCTCCCCTGCGGATGATTCTTTGCAAACGTACCGTGGAGAATATGGTGTTGGCTTTTTTGGCTAACATTTTCTTGTATGGAATTGATAGGGAAATATTCATATATGTGGAATTGTCGTGAAGATAATGTATTTGTGTGAAAATCCCGTGATAATGTAGATTGTTAAGAAATTGTTCTTAGTAATGATATAGGGTAAAGAGGATATATGATTTGAAGAGACCGAGAGAGCTAAGAACGATACGTTGAATCACTAAAATGAACTTTTAGTGTAGGATAAATAAATAAAATAACAAAAATCACATGTGATCTGCCAACTCTTTTTAAATAATATGATGTGGTATGCATTCTGTTAGATTTAACAGTTATTCTAATGGTGCGGGGTTAAGTGTCAATATATGAAAGTTAAGAGTTTTATTTTTAAACTTTTAAAGATGATGTGGTGGGCCAAAGTTAAAGGGTTTTATTTTTAAACTCTTAAAGATGAGGGGATTGTCCACAATAGGGCCAAAGTTAAGGGGGTTATGAGTATTTTGACCTTTCTTTTTTTAAATGCAGGATGAGAGTGTATATGTTTTTTTTAGTACGAGAGTGTATATTTGGAAGATTCTCAAGAGTTGAGAACACGATTTTTTTTATAAGAGGGGGAGAATTATGATTTGAGCCTATGTGGCGTCCTGGTTGGTATCTAAAATGACATCCTCAGGGTGGTGTTCGTTATCGTGTGTGAGTTGGGATCCTACATGGCGATCAAGTCCTACGTGGCATCATATGTCATTCAACATGACACCTATATCTTAGGTGGCATGCCATATATATATATTTCTTAGTTGCTCACTCAGTTTACGAGAACTTTGCCCCAACTACATCCGGATCTAATCCGCGTCGCGTACCTAGTTATGGTAGATGAGTCTCCTAACAAAGATTTTCTGTATGCCATGTTATTAAGTCATCCGGAGCGAAGTTATCCAAGAGAACAAAAAAGCCCAAGTGAATATATTCATATTTAAGAGGTGACAGAATGTATTGAGAGCGAAATTCACCGTATTGAAGCTCCAAAGACAAATAGTACTCGAAAAGTTAATGGATTCAAAAAAGACTTGTTTTTTAAGTTATAAGGGGCATTATTTGAAGATTGAAGATTAGTCCAAGTAGAGTTCATTTAATTTTTCCAAGAAATCAAATCAATTCAATACCAATGAGGTATTTCAAAATACCTCTCCTTTTAATTTTAAATCATCTAAACAGATCATTAATAAAAAGATCATTGAACTTTTAAACCAATGAAAAAAATTGAGAGATCAAAACTTAAGCAAAAGAATTTTCAGTTTAATTTAAACAATTAGAAAGAAATAAAAAATAATTTATGCTTATTTTATTTTTTGGTAAACTAATTTATATGTAATTTACATTAAATTCTTTAACAATAGATGGTTAATATATTTTCTTCCCTAAAGAAGTTCCTCCAACTCACTTGTGTCTCATAGGTTTCATGCTTTGGCTAAAACATTTGGGCATGGGTTCGAGCTGGTACAAAATCAAATCGATGAGAGAAAATCCCAATGAGGTATTTCAAAACACCTCTACTTCTAATTTTAAATCATTCAAAAAGGTAATTAACAGAAAAAATAATCATCGATCTTTTAAACCAATGAAAAAAAAAGGAGAGATCAAATCAAACCTTAAGCGAATAGAAATTATTTTAATCGATCTAAGTGAGTTTTGTAAATTATATAAAATTTAAGTCATGATTGCTTTACCCCTAACTTATGACTACTAATGGGGTTAATTACTATTTTATATTATTATTCTTAACCTATGACCACTTCCTCCTTGTTTTACATCGCAATGATAATAACCAACTATTGTAGCACATATATTTGTTATGTAAATCTCCTTGTATAGAACTATATCAGCATAAGTAATTTATGGATAGTCTGCATTTAACTCTATCTATGTGTGGTTATGGTTACTTTCAAGTAATTTAGGAAAGGTGGTCAATCCATGTACTAAGCAATGTGAGGCGGCATCAGCTTTATTTTATTTCTTTTTAAATGCAAGAAGAAGGTGTATATTTAAAATATTATATTTTCAAGAGTTGAGAGCACGACTCATTTTTTAAGAGAGAATTATGATTTGAGCCTATGTGGCGTCCCAGTTGCAATCCAAAATGTCGTCCTAGGTGTGGTGGTTACCATGGCATTCGAGTTGGGATCCTACATGGCGATCAAATCCTAAATGGCAGCATTCAACAAGGCACCTATGTCTTAGTTGGCATGCCATGTTATTAGTTCACCCAAAGTGAAGACATCCAAATGAACAAAAAAGCTCAAGTGAATATATTGGTACATTGAGACACAAATTCACCATAGTGAAGCACCAAAGACAAGTAGTATTTGAAAGAGTTTTAACGGATTCAAAGAAGACTTGTTTTTGAAGTTATAGGGGGCATTATTTGAACATTGAAGACTTAATTATCTGTGTGAAGTTAATTTATTTTATATTAAGTCAATTTGTATATTTAATTTGTATTTGTCCTTTTAATAAGACCATTGGGTAGAAGTCATTAATCAGTGTTTTCCGCACCATTTAATCATTAATCAAATATTAAGATCCGTTTATTTTAAAAGAATAATTAGCTCAAGGGCCAATAAAGAAGTACCTCTTGAAATACCTCGACATTAGTTGTGCTCAAAGAAAAGTGAGGCCTTTTTCACACACATTTGGCACAAAACATAAATTGGTGATTAGGTCTGAATGTAAATACGTTTATATAAAGTGATTTTCATTTGAGTTTTAACAATATAGACCTTAATTTTTCAAAAGTTAACGCCTATTTACAAATATATATTCATTATTTTATATTATATAACTTATTCACAAATTCATGCAATGAAAAATAATATATTTCTTTATTTTTCTACATTTAGCTATAGGTTCTTCTTTTCGACTTCTTCACTGGCCATAAAAAATATTGATGATACAAAGAGAGACAAAAACTTTGCCATTTGGTCTAGTCTATAAAAGTTTACTAACGTGTTGAAGTGAAAATAAAGAAAAAGCATTTTGAAATACCTACTACAGATAAATTAACATTCAACTTAAACTTTTAAGTTAAACTATTCTATCCAATATCAAAGTTATGTTTATCTAAGCAAGCAAATTTGAAGTGTTTATATACAATAATTGGTGGTTAAATCTCATCGGTGTGGGACTTAACTAACGTCCCAAATAAGATCTGTTTCTAGTTACACACATAATGAGGCTCATAAGCATGATAATTAAGCATTTCGCCCAACATGCTTGACCTACATATATATATTGAATTATTAAGATATATTATTGACTTTTATAACATATCAAATAATTATGAAATATTTTATGCATAACATAATGCATTTTGTGAATAGTGGTCAGATTAGTTGCAGTGAGAGAATATATATATTGTAATTGCTACTCTGGGAATACTACGATTGCGACAAATACACACATAGCAAATTAGATCCTGGGGATGGATGATGCAGCACTTGGAATCAATCCATGCCCATACGCAATGGCCACTTATTCCATCATTACCATGAGGTCTTCACTTGGATTACAATTGGCCGGAGCCATGTCAAAAAATTATAAGGCTGAAGGAAAAATTATTATATTTGATCGAGTGATAAAAGGGATTATTATGAAAAAAAATTGTTAAAAAACACAAATAACGACAGCTTTGTGAAGAAAAATTAACTAGCAAATGAAGAAGACTTTGCTTTTTTGAATGGTCAATGCCAACAATGAAAGGAGATAAACTATTTTTTTGTAAATAAAAATAATGTATACCACAAGGGAATAACTCAATCATGATAAAGTTGGGGTCCGGTGAGGAATAAGTCAAGGTCAAATATTCAAATTCTCATTACATAATACAAAATGTGGAGATAAGTATTGTCATTATATTTATTAAAATCCAATATTAAACGTAATTAACAGCTTAAGGAATATAATGAACACATGCTTATAATAAGCTAGCACATACTTCATCTTCTACATGCATGCTTATATCCTAACAATCTTAATTAACGTGATATTGTTTTTGTAAAAAATGGCATAGTTAAAGTACTTGGATAAAATTTCCTCCAGTGTGTTTGGCAAAGGAAACAAGATAAGCATATTTTAATTTATATTTTTTTCTCTAATTGATTTTATTGGTAAACCTGTGAAATTCTAATTTTATTAAAAATTAACGTCAATCATGATACCTTTGTATGTCTTTTAATCTAGGAATCAAATGCGTACCTTGATACTCTTATTATCTATTCTTGAATATGGAAAAGCAGGAATTAATTAATTGCAATTTTCTTTGGCTAGAAAATTTAAAAGGATTATCGATCCATGGAAGAAGATCGAACGAGAGTGTTGGATGAAATTATTTAAAATACTCTTACGTACACTCCTTAATTTAAGAATTACTCCTCCGATACTTAATATATGATATAATTAAAAATTAATCTTAGTCATAAATATAAGATATATTTTCTATATTTATTATTGCCCTTATTGACACTCCCTCAATAATACTTAAGAGGGGGAGAGAGGGATTTATGGAAATAATTAGAATATTTTAGAAAAAATATAGTATATTAATTAATTTTTTTAATCTAATCAAATTAATTAAATATGTTTTATATTAAGGTTTAGAAGAGTACTTAATTAATTGTGGTAGACTATTACCTTACTTGATAGTAGGGAATTGGATGGTATTGGAGGTGGAAGTGGAGCTGAGATTTTTGCATGTTTGGTTGGTAGAAAGTCACTTTCCATGTAAACCCTATTCCATCAAAATATAAGGTTGAATTCAGTTCCATCAAACCCCCTTGAGAACTGGAACAATTCCATGGAACTAAGATTTTTTTGGACTATTTTACTCTTTATAATTTAATATATTGACAACATTATCCTTGTCATTTGTATGCCTAAGTTGTAATCGTTATGTAATAGATTAAAGTCTTATATTTATAATCAAACTAACTCCTATATTAAGGACATGAGATAGTATCTCATAGTTGTTAGTGTTTTTTATTTATATTTTTCTGTTTCCGTATTCTTTTTAATTTTTTCACAATTGTTGATTTTTTTTAATTGTTCTTATATATGATAGATTTGGGTGGATATTATCCTACCTTTATATTAACTTTTCATATCCTATTGATATTTTAATTGTCTATATATTCCTTATGATATTCTCCATTATCTTCTCCCAATGTATATCCTTTTATTTATTTCGTGATGTGTCGTGAATTCTTCTATCTATCCATTAAGATGGCGTCACCTCATGTGGATCTTTAAAAAAATAATGGAACAAAATATTTCATAATCCAAGTTAGAGAAATTAGGAAGAAATCGGGCGTTATATATATATGGTCTTGGTGGAACCAGTAAGATCGTAAACTATTATGTAGTTATATCAATTACGTACTATATATAAGTATTCAATTCAACACGTTGATGTTTATGCAGTACACTTTATAACGTGCTTGCTTATGTATTCATCGTTCATTACTTGTGGCACCAAAGAAGACACGGATTTATCAAACTTCATTCATTCATGGCTACGCGTTTTTAAAGGTCCATTCATTGATCTAGGTAATGCTTCTACGTGTTCATTCATCCACATCGCCGGGAATTGGCGGAAAAGTTGGTGTTTACAAGAGGTAGAGATTGAGAGGAGATCACTAAGCTAGGTAAAGCTAGCAGGGGCATTAATGTGATGATTGAATGAATTGGATAAGTCGGTTCTCATAAGGGACACAGTTGTGTAATAGGCTTACAGAAGCAGCCTCTTTAATATACGCCTCCTGTCCCTGCCCTACTTAGACTACCATTGTTTATGTAGGCTAAAAAAATTAAATAAATTAGTTAATTATAACAAATATAACGTGCTCTCATGTTCCTTAAAATATCTCTGTGTAATATTTTATTATATATTAGTTCATGAGTTGAGTAAATTAGTTTAAAAAAATGATAAATATAAGAGATAAAGTGAATTAATATCTTATATATTTAGGACTAAACCTAACCCTTATATCCAACTAGGCCCTATATGAAGGATCGGGGTAATAATTAATGATTTGTAAATAAAAAAAATTAGTTTTAAAAAAATGACTGCTAAGAGATTATCTTTATTTTTGACATGTACGCATTGATATAATTTTTAAAAAAAATTAAAAATAAAAGTTAAATATGGACGGTTCATATTTGGTGCTCAAACTCAATCCCACAATTTATTTTACCTTTTCGTTATTTTCATAGTGAGAGATGAAAAACAGCTCTTGTTTCATTATGTGTGTGTGTATAAGAGTAAAGTCCCATTTTGCAGTTATAAACAAATAGGTGAACAAGGTCAGAATGGAGAACATGGTTGCAGAGTTGGTCCGGTGCGAACATCAATCAGAAGGGATGAAATCCGGTCAGAGCTGGTTAGAAACCAATTAGAATCCTTTTTCATTTCTTATTTTATTAGAATTAGTTCTTTTTTATAGTGTTATATATATATATATATATTAAATGATTTAATTGGTGATTCTGGTTGAGAACTTATATATGCTAGTTTAGTTTATTAGTGGGTCTGATTACTTTGGCATACTTGACCATTTTGGTGATTTGTAATAGATAATAAAAAGTATTTAACTTGGGCATGACCCATTTAATCACGGTTCATAATTGACTAATTCAATGCCCTGGTCCTAACAACATTGGTAAGAGATGCAGCTACAAGAATAATTAGGCGTATTGATACACACAGATGAATTTTAAGGGATTGATCAGAATGGGATTGTGAGTAGGAATAAGTTTGATGCTTACCCCTTCTCCCTTTCTTCTTTTATAAAAATTAGGGAAAATTAGGGAAGAACTTGGCAAATTGATAATGATGATCACCTTCAGCTTACAGTTTGCTCTTGTAATTTCCTCATCGATGGTAACGCAAAAGAAAGTCATAGATATGATTGATGAAATCCTTTAGAGAAGTTTGCAACTTCATTTGCATGCCTATTAATTAATGCTTTCCACACGTTTAAGAATACTATAACAATCATATTGTTTTAATTATAAGCCGAGTCATCAATCACTAATAATATACCAACTCCTATTACTTAAGAGGAAGCCCCACATTGCCACAAAAAACTTGCGTATATGTATATATAAATATTAAGAGATCAGTTGCAAATTGCCCAGTAAGGGCATGGTTACAATTGCCCACCAAGGGCAAATTAGCCTAATGTTAGTGTTAATTTCTGATCCTCAGTTTCGATGAGGTATTTCAAAATACCTTCTTCTTTTTTTAATTCCTTAAAACAACTTGCACAAAGTGTTATATACTACTCCTCCTCTAATCCTTAATATAAGAGTTAAACAACTATTTTGAGTAGATTAAAAAAGCTAATTATGTTAGTTATTTGTATAATAAATATGATTTTATTTTCATAAAATACCACAATCTTTCTTCGTGACTACCTTTAAATGGAAATCCCTTAATATATACAATCAATAGGGATATTTAAAAAAAAAAGATTATAAATTTAAGGGACAAAGTGAATTAAGATCTTATATTTAGAATCAAATGTAACCCCCAACTAGAACTTATATTAAGTATTGGAGGAAGTATAATTTAATTCTAATATATATATAACTTATATGTGTTAAAGATAATTTATTGGGATATTGAGCGAGATATTAATTTAGTCATGGATACAAAAATTCAGGCAGCTGAAGAAAGTCAGTAGAAAGAAGTGATTAGCCCCAATGCAATGCATGAGAAGTAATATCCGGTTCAGAGAAAAATTAGAACTTTAGAAGTGATGTGTGGAAGTAGTTAATGTTGTTATATGTCATGCGCAAAAGACTAAAGACTCCATGTTCGGTCTCTCTGTTCATTAAACTGATCAAAAGTTATTTAAGGTGGATTAAACGGAGGAATGAAACTCGTGAATGGAAATGACAGACGATGTGGCACTTGATTAACAAGATCACAAAATATGGGCCCCGCCTTACCTAGGATACTTGGTTTAGCAGTACTAGCTAAATCCCATCTTGCTAAAATTAAAAGACCCCTTAAGAGAGGTATCTTAGTTGCAAAGCATCGATCTAGATTAATTAGTTGTTCAGATTCCTGATAATAGTGGTAAAAGGTTATAAAATAGGCCTATCTTAGGGGATATAAGTAGAAAACACAGAAAAGAAAGGAGAGATGTTGACCAGCTTGACCTGACATTCTGATAACTCAAGAAATTTCATATTATTTCGTTTTCCCTTCAATTTAGAGCTTTTGTGAAGATTTCATTGAATATTATAAGAAAATACGCTCTGATGTCTCATGTGATTGTTTGAGAGAAAATGTCATGTTTTGGAATGATTTATCAAACATTGAGCATATTTTGGATATAAATTAATTTTCAGGTAAGTATGGAAGAAGATTTGATATCTCAAGTGGAAGGAATTTGAAAGTTGTATTGAAATCATGATAAGGCAATTCATGAGATTGTGATTTGAAGGCATGATTAGGACTTTGGAAAGAAAACAGAACGTATCATGATATGATGGAGGTGAAATTGTGATATTAAGGCAGTGGAAATCATGATATGAAGAATATGAAATTGATATTGGGCTACTGAAGGCCCATATCACGATATCAGCCGAATGAAATCGTGATATCGGAATCCTATTTTACAAAACTCTACGTTTTGATATCTGAGGCAGAGGGCTTGCTTTTTATTCGGTTTCTTTCATCATTCTCACTCATTCTGCAACTTTGGAGGCTGATTTGGGGTGTGCTCTACTAGTATTTGAGGCTTTTAAAGCTTAGGAAGCTAAGGATCGAAAATTTGAAGAGATTCAAGCTTCTTTCACTTGGGTTTTCTGATTTTCTTTCTCTTTCTCTCTTCTTTTCTGCTATGACTGGTATTGTATATTTTTAACTTGTGGCTGACAATGAGTAGCTAGGCACTTTGTTTTATGATTATTTTAAACCATTGTATGGATTAACTCTTAATTACTCCTCTCTTTTTATGATTAATGTTATATGTGTTTATTTTACTTTTTATTTTAAACCATTATTTGACACGACCCGCGCACTTGCAGAGCGAACAATCTCTCAGACACTACATTTTGGTTGGTTCATAAGGTGGCAAGATTAGGTGTAAAGCTGAGGAGGCTCAGTCATAGGCGACGCCATAGTGAGAAGAAGGTGGGGATGAACTGGGGCGTTATGTATATCCGGTCTTGGAACCAAAAGTATTAAGTATTCAATTCAATTTGATGATGTTTATGCACACTTTACAATTATAATGTGCTTGCTTGTGTTGTCATCTATCATCTCATTTGGGGCACCAAAAAAGTCACAGAAGATTCATCAAACTTCATTCATGACTACGTCTTTTTACGTGGCAGCATATGACATTCAACATGATAAAAATACTTATATATTTTAGAGTATATCGTGATCTGAACTTTATTCAATCAAAATACAACTTATCACATTTTAACAACAAATTACTAAGAACAATATTGAAAATCACTAGAATTTTATAACAAATTTAATATTTTAAATGTTTTTAATTTATTAGTTTATTAATAAATTAACAATTAATATGTTAGTTTATTAGTTTTTATAAGAAATTCATTAGTTTTTTAATATGTTGAAGTGACAATTAAATAGAAATACCTGCAGCAACACACAACGTCACACAATTAAATTAAAGCTAATATGGTAAGCCAGTAAAAAATAATTTAGGTGCCTTATAATCAAGTAAAAAAATAAGAAATAGAATTAAAAAATATTACTATGATGTTTGAAAAGAAACATCTCATATAAACTAATTTAATTAATTTTTTTAATTTAATTAAATTAGTTAAATTTGGTTCGCTGTCTCTCCCCCTCTCTTTATTTTCTGAGAGTAACATTGTAACATATTAATGCTGCTGGCTTTCCATCAGAGCAGTGACCAAGGAAAATAAAAAGGTGATGGTCTAAGTAGGGCAAGTACAAGAGCCACATATGAAAGGGGCTGTCTTCGTAAAGCCTATTACGACAGTGTCGCTTATGAGAAACAACTTATTCAATCATCAACTTAATACCCCTACTTAGGTCACAAGCTAGCGTTACCTAACTCAGTAATCTCTTTTCAATCTCTACGTCTTTATAAACACCAACTTGCCACTCATTCTTATTGATGTGGTACTCTCAGAACAAAGTATACGTAGTTAGCTAAACGAGTTAGCTGTACGATGGGTTTTTTATAACGCCGTATGTCCCAAATTGTGATGATGACGGAGGGAACAACATTAACGATGTAGATCATCAATTTGTGAAGCTCTTTATAATGGTATATGTTTTCTAAGATGATATTTAGATATGCAAAACAAAAGGCCAAGGTATTAGCTTAAATTCTTGTCTACGGGAGAATGAAGTTAATATGGACAAATCTGAAAGCATATAGGACTGTAGTACTGAATACAAAATAAGAGTACAGAATAAGTAGGTTCTCATAAGGGACACCGTTGTAATAGGCTTACAAAAACAGCTTCTTTCATATACGCCTTCTGGCCTTGCCCTACTTTAGACCATCGCCTTTTTGAATCGGTATGAGATCTCCAATATCCAAATTAAATATAGTTTCAAAAATCCACATTTAAATTTTTTAATATTTAACTAGTTAGTTTAAGTAGAATTGGTTAATTATAACAAATATTCTCCTTCTCCCTAAAATACCTCTGTGTAATATTTGATTATATATTAGTTTATGAATTAGGTAAATCAGTTTAAAAAAAATGATAAATATAAAAGATAGAGTGAATTAATGTCTTATATATTTAGGATTAAATCAAACCCTCTAACTAGTCCCTATAGTAAGGATCGAGGTAATAAATAATGATTTTAAAATATAGCAAGATTAGTCGTGTACAAGGCATCATTACTCACATTGGCGATTTAGGGTATGAATGTAAACTTCTTTTATGTGAATAGATTTTCATTTGCCTTGTGGCTTTGAAATCGGACAAAATTTAATATGTTGAAGTGACAATTAGTTAGGTAATTTGTTATGTGTAACAAATTTATCTTAATGTTCTTAAACCAACATTTTTAATCTTATGTATTAGAAATACTCTTTAATTTTGAATATCGTTAATATGTCCAATTAATAGGGATATTTTGGGTAAGTTATGAAAAATATAAAATGGATTAAGAATTTATATTTATGACTAAATTAAAGTAAAAATTTTATCTACCTCTTATATTTAAGGCCAGATAGAGTATCATATATAGAGTTTCTAACTTCTTTTATAGCTAGCAAATTTCACAACCTTGCCTATAACCTAGGAAGCATCGGTATGATATGATATATGTACTATATTTAATGTATTCTACCATTTGCATTATTATATTTTTTGTAAAAATATGACTTAAAAAACTTAGAAGATTAATATTTTAATTGATTATTATAAATATTCAGTAGCTAGATTGCTACGTAGGAAATATCATCTGATTTAAAAAAAAAAAAACGTGTTCAAAGTCAATGAATAAACTTCTGTCTCTGTCACTCATCAGAATGGACGTATGTTGGAGCATTAGATATGTTTTAGGAATATCCTTTGATATATTTGGGGGGAAATCCTTTGAGGCCAATCAACAGCCCCTTTCATATATAGCTCCTGTCCCTACCCTGCTTAGACCATTACCCTTTCATATATATCAACTCCTATTACTTCAGAAGAAGGTCCACATCGCCTCAAAAAAGACCCATATTATGTATATAAACATTAAGAGATCAGTAGAAAAGGGGCAGAATTCGAATTGCCCATCAAAGGATAGATTAGCCAAATATATGTTTGTTAATTGCTATAATGCTAATTGCTGTAATCCTCAGTTTCTATAAGGCATTTCAAAATACCTTTCTTTTTAAAATTACTTCAAAAAAAGAACTTGCAAGCATGAAGTGTTTTATTTATTTCGTGTGTCGTGAATTATCTTCTTCTATCTATCCATTAAGACGGCGCCACCTCTTGCGGACGTTTAATTGAAATAAGTAATCGAACAAAACATTTCATAATAATCTAAGTTACAAGAAATTAGGAAGAAATCGGGCGTTATATATATATTGTCTTGGTGGTAAGGTCGTAAACTATCATGCAGTTATATCAATTTCGTACTATATATAAGTATTCAATTCAATATGTTGTTGTTTATGCAGTACACTTTATAATGTGCTTGCTTATGTTTTCATCGTTCATTGTGGTACCAAAGAAGACCCGGATTTATCAAACTTCATTCATTCATGGCTACGTGTTTTTAAAGGTCCATTGATTCTGAAAGGTCCACATCGTCGGGAATTGGTTAGCACATAAGAGAGGCTTATACTCGTTGTGATGTGAAACAAGAAGGAGAAGTGGGGGGGGGGGGGGGGGAGAATAATATAAAATGTGTTAGGGCCAAAAGTTTTCATTCATTAGTCATAAGTTAAGAATAATTATATAAAATAGTAATTAACCCCATTTGCAGTCATAAGTTAAAGATAAAGCAATCATTACTTAAATTTTTATATAATTTATAAGACCCGCTTAGATCGATTCAAATAATTTCTATTTGTTTAAGGTTTGATTTTGATCTGTCAGTATTATTTTTCATTGGTTTAAAAGATCAATGATTTTTTTTCTGTTAATTATCTTTTTGGATGATTTAAAATTAAAAGCAGAGGTATTTTGAAACACCTCAATGGTAATTTTACTCATAGACACTAGAAAAAACTATTGATTTGGCAACGACTTTTTAGCAGTGCCATAAAAAATTACTGCTGAAAATAGCTTTTCAGCGGTGACACCATTTGTCGCCGCAGAAGCTCAAAAACTAAAAAAATTTGTCCACACTCTTCTGCGGCGACACTAATTGTCGCCGCAGAAGGTGTGATTCAGCAGTGACTTTTACCGCAGAAAGTGTGCATACAATTTTTCCCCAACTTGAAGGGGTTTTAAACAACTATAGAATTAAATTATTGAATAATATTATTTTTAAATAATAAATAAAGAAATTTCACATGTTATTGTAGTAAGAAGAGATTATACAGATAATAATGTAATATCTGTGAAAGAAGGAGATAAAGTGAGGTTATGTGCATGATAGAGATATTAAAAATGTGTGTCAATGAGCGTGAGAGTTAGTATCTATATGTTAGAGACAATGTGGGGGAGGGGATAGAGAGAGGGAGATGTGTGTGTGTGAGAGAGAGATCATACATTCTTAATGTGTGTGTGTGATAGAAATAAAGGACGTAAAATACATACATACATTTTTAATTACCGTTGCATATGTTATCTGTTAAAGAAAAAATTCATAAAATGAGTATTTTGGAGTTTAGAAAATTATGAAAGAGATTATTTTCCCAAAAGAGACCCAAATGATTTAATGGCTATTTTTCAGGAATTAAAAGCCTATTTTCTTAGAAAATTTAAGAAAAATAGTTAGAAGTTATTATTTATCAAGAAAATTTTATAAAAATTCTCTAATAAGTTAAAAAAGTTATTGGGAAAAAATATCATTATTTTATTAAGTGGATTATTTTTAAAAAATTATTTGATAAAAATAAGACTTTCAACGGTGATTTTTCTTGTCGTCGCTAAAAGTAAAATTTTAGTTACGATTTTTTTTTATCGTCGCTGAAGGTCAATTTATTTTGCCAGCCGCCCCAAAAGGAACCGTGCCCTTGTAATGATCCTAAAAGAAAAAAAAATCGAGAGAGAGAAGGACCAGAGGGAGAGCTAACGGCATTAGGGCAAAAGCGCAGGTCGGAGAAGAACTCGCAACTTTGTCGCTGCTACAGCTGGGGATCGCTGTTTTCTTCATCTGAAAGAACAGAGCAAGCTTGCGACGGGGTAGAGCGGGAGAGAGACCGAGGGTGAGAGAGAAGAACTGTCTCTGGAGGTGAGGGAGAAGAACCGGACAAGCTCGGGATTTTGGATCCGGCTGGGTGAGTTCTCTGACTCTGATTTCTCTATTCTATTGTAATTGGTTTTCTGGGTGAGAGAGAAGAACCTAGGTTGACTCATGTAATTGGTTTTCTGGGTGCTCTATGGTTCTAGTTATAATCAGCTTTCTGGTAGCGTTGGCTGATATTTCCTTGAGGAAGACTGGTGTGGAGGAGAAGAGATCTAAAGTACTGAAGGAGTCCAAGATTCTTCTTGATTTTACTAGAAAGGCTATAGCCAGGCTAACATATTTAAAGAGGTATGCTTTCAGATGAATATGTGCTTCATGTTTTCTCAAGTACTGTTCTTGTGAAGATCGTATGTGGAGCCTTCGTAGGTTAAGCTTTTTTTTTTTTTTGCCCCTTCACTTTTGTGAAACAAACTTGCAAGTAATGTCTGCAAAAGAAAGGCAGTACATGCAACAGTGTGCCAACTACAAGGTAAAAGTGTCTTTGCTTTATAATTTTAGCCATGGAATCAAGACAAATTGCTAACACCAAGAGAAGACTGCACTGCATATATTTGTTTTGGTGGCATGCATTCTCTTGTTCCACACCCCTTTTCTAGTGCTTATATTTCCTTACTGATATTAATTCTATTAACCATTTCAGTATAGGCTTGGTTTCACAGTGTGTGTTGCTTGTGTTCAAAAGCTATGGTCATTCTCAAGTTTCAAATGATACAAAAAATTTATCCAACATTTTTCTCAAATATTTTTCCATGTGAAATGGATTATCTTTGTGCAACAAATTATATGAAGCCTGACACAGAGACCTACAATTGGGTTATTCAAGCATACACTAGAGCTAAATCTTATGACAGGTTAGTTCATTGCTTGAAATTGAAGCATATACCAGAGCATACACCATTTTCATATAGCATTATTATTGCATGGTAGTCTATGTTCTCAATGTCTAAAATTTGATAGAAGTGACAGCATATCTATCTAGTATGCATTGTGGGGGCCAATGAATACGGCAGCACTTTGACTACATCTATGTATAAAGCACTAACTACTCTCCATTTTCTAAACTAAAACCACATGTAAGCTCTGTTACTTTACGCTTTATGATGATTTTTTCACAGACCCATTATGCATTATAAGTTTCATGGTTCGTGTATGCCACAAACCTAGACAGCTCATTCACATGGGGTTCGGCTACTTGCCCATGTGACCCCCACAGCCACAAATCAGTGAAGTGCATCATGATCTGTTTTTGTGTTTGTGTTGTGGCGGGGAGAGAGCGCATGCACATAATAATAATAATAATAATAATAATAATAATAATAATAATAATAATAATAATAATAATAATAATAATAATAATAATAATGGAAGAGAATTTAACTGATGAAAAAGTAAAATAATTTATGAAGAGAACAGAAAGCTATGTACCAGTACAATAATAGCCTCCCATGGGGTTAGGGTAGTGAAAAAATGTAGCCCTTGGTGTTCGAACAGAATACCCATAGTAATATGACGAATATGATTGCCCATAGACTTGTTAGACTTGTTGATAGTATTGTGGGTTGGACAACATGACATGTTGAATTTGTCATTGTAACCGATGATAATTTAATTTATATCTTTTAAAACTTAAGTTGCTGATAAGATAAACAGGAGATAGAAGAGATCCTTACTTGGGGGTACCCATAATCGGTAGTGTAGGCACAAGGTGAAAGAAATTTAGCAAGCAAATATGAAAGGAAAATTACTTTGATGGTACAGATGCCGCAAAAGAAGTTGAAGAAGTGACACCATTTTCATATACCATTATTATTGCATGATAGTCTATGTTCTCAATGGCTTGAAATTGTTTCTATAAGCTCTTGTAATTTTGTTGAGCCTCGTCAAATTTTGAATGACGTTGAAGCTGTGGAAGATGCCGCAAAAGAAGTTGAAGAAGATAAAGCTGAGGAAAGGACAATGAAATTAAAGCTAAAAAGCCCTTTCAAATTATTAGAGTTCAATTGTTGAAAGATTCTGATCAACATTTCTATTTTATTTTTAAATATGTCTTATTAATTTATGTACTCTGATATTTTAAAGGATGATGTGAATTATTCATTAATGTTATTAGATTTTGGTTCATTTAGTTATTTATTATTTTATTTATATATTTATAAGCCCATTACAAGTTTTCATTTAAAAAAATTAGGAAAAAGAATTTAAAAGCAATTATTGACTTTCAGCGGCGACAATTGTCGTCGTTGATTCCACATTAGATGTCGCCGCCTTTATTTTACCATTGGTGGTAAGGTTCGTTTAAATTTTTGTTGAACTTTCAGCGGCGACCTAATGTCGTTGATTCTTGACTTTCAGTGGCAACCCAATGTCGCCGCTGATTGTGGACATTCAGCGGCAACTTTCAATTGTCGCCGCTGATACTTATAGGCGACAGTCTTATAGGTAGCGACTTGGCGCCGACAAAAAGTCGTTACTAAGTCACTGTTAAAAGTTAATTTTTTTGTAATGAGATTTGATTTTTTACCAGCTTGAGCTCATGTCCATGTATGTTTCAACCAACAAACGAAACCCATGGGATGAGTGAGCTAGTGCGGCTTCATTAGGCAAGAAAATATATAAACTCTCTATTGTTAAAGAATTTAATGTAAATTAAATATAAATTAGTTTACAGAGAAATAAAATAAACATAGATTAATTTTTATTTCTTTTTAATTGTTTAAATTAAACTGAAAGTTTTTTCCCTTAAGTGGAATTTCAATTAAGCATAGAGTAGTAGTATGAACACTTCATGCTTGCAAGTCTTTTTAAGTATCTATGGGCTAATGTACCCTTGTTGGACAATTTTCTATTCATCTCTTGATGTTTATATATACTAATCCGCATCATTTTTCTGGCTATGCGGGGCTTCCTCTTTAAGTAATAGGAGTTGATACGCTAGTGACTAATCACGCTTGGCTTATAATTAAAACATTATCATTGGTATAGTATTCAGAAAAAATTATGTGGAAAACATGAAAATCCGTCCAATTTAAATGAAAAACAAATTATGTTCAATATATATATATGTAAGTCGTGAATGTGAATGTATTTTTTGGCCCAAAATTTAAACTAATTTGGGGTTAATTTTAGTTCTATGTGTAAGATTTTAATATTTATTATTTTTCTTTAGACTAATTTATCTATAATCTAATATTATACAACGATATTTTAAAGAGATCAAATTATATTTATTGTTATTAATTAATTTATTTAATTTTTTTAATATATTCAAATGAATTAAATAATTCTTATATTATATTAAACTATTTTTGGGGACTAAGCTCCATATGTATACCATTAAGAATCAGAGGTGCAAATCGTTCTGTAAACATGCACCTTCCCAAGATTGTCAATATCGTCACCTCTGATCTTCTTCTTCACTCTGTAGTGCCTCTTCGTCGCCTTTGGGGTTACCTCTAGTTTGCTTTTTTCAGATCCTACTGAATATAGTTTAATTTGGTGATTAAGATTAGTTTTTGCCAGCAATTGATAATCGAAAATGTGAATGGAAAATATCACAGAAAAGAGAGAGAAAGGGAATTTAGTGCTCATAAATACATACTATTTAATTATTTTAAAAAAAATATATATTTCTAATAAAAGGATACTTACCTATTATGGGGAGAAAATCTTTGAGACAGCTTAGCACATAGATTGACCACCTTTCCTGAATCATTGCATAAAACCTAACCCTAGCCACACATAGATAAGGTTAAAAGATAGAAAAGGAACCATCCATAAATTACTTTTGCTCAGTTCTATGAAACAAGAAGTGTGGGGAGAGAATAATATAAAATGTGTTAAAAGGAGATGTATTTTGAAATACCTCTTTGGTATTGATGGTAGACTGATGGACTGAATTGATTTGATTTTGTACCAACTCGAACCATACCTATGAGTTTTAGCCAAAGTATAAAATCACTACTAAAAAAAAAAATTATTTACAATAGTTAAAAGTTACCTTTAACGACGATTTTATAAGTGACGTGAATAATATTATCATTATAAGTTAAAAGATTTTACAACTATTTTATAACTGTCATAAAAAATGACTTTTGACGGCGGTTATACTATTAATCGTCGTGAAAAATTACTAGGCTAACCATCTACTATCAGCTTTCATGGCCACTCTCGTCAAAAATATTAGATCAGATCTAGAGAAGAAGTTAAAAATTCAAAAACTTCTGCCATTGAAACTCTTCGAGATCCTTGCGATAAAGTCCGTATGCCATTACCCATCCTCAGCCACGACCACTCTCATCAAAAGTATCAGATTAAATATGGTGAAGAAGTCAAATATCTAGTTGAGAAGTTCAAGATCCAAAAATTTCTTCTATTAAAGCTCTTCGATTTCCTCATAACAAGATGATGAAGAGATTTCAAGAAGATCAAGAGGGCAAAAAGAAAAAAAAACTTACAAATAGCGACGACGAGCATGACAACAACGGAGTGGTGACGCAAAAAACTAGAAAAAATTACTGATCTTTAATTATCATTGAGGTTTAAGTGGGATAGGATTAATTGACTGTGAAATTATTCGTTGCAATAAAATTATAAAATTTTGACAGTTATAATTTTTATAAAAATAAATACCATAAAAAATTATTTTTAACAGAAGTTTTATAAAAATTGTTCGTAAGAAAAACTTTTAACATAACTTTTTAAATAATCATAGTTAAAAAAAATTTACGGCACTTTTTTATAAAACCAATATTAAAAATAAATTTTTAAAAATTTAATTATAAAAATATCATCGTTTCTTTTTCACAAAATTTTCTTATTTAATATTGTAAAAGATCGTTGTAAAAGCTATGTTTTCTAATAGTAAACCAATGAGACACGTGTGAGCTGATGGTGCTTCTTTAGGGAAGAAAATATATAAGCTATCTATTGTTAAAGAATTTAAATGTAAATTAAACATAAATTAATTTACCAAAAAATATAAAATAAATATAAATTAATTTTATTTCTTTTTAATTGTTTTAGTTAAACTAAAAGTTCTTTCCTTAAGTGAAATTTCTATTTGCTTAAGGTTTGATCTCTCAATTATTTTTTTTCATTTGGTTTAAAAGTTCAATGATTTTGTGCCCATTCTTATTTATGCTCAATTGATTTGATTTCCTTATAAAATTATAGTTTCATAGGTCCTACTAACTCGAAAGCTCATGCCTATATATTTCAGTCAAAGCTCAAAACCCATGAAAACATATAAACTATGAATATAAATGTATATTAAATATAAATTAGTTTACCATACAAAATAAAATAAATTAATTTTAATTGTTGGAAATTCGCATATTGAATCCTACTTTGCTAATGTCTACTAGTTGGAATAAAAAATGAAGTTAATATACACCTTATCTAAAAAGGTGTAGAGTGTCTACAACTCTCTACACATTAAATATTATCTAAATAATTAAAATTAAATTGAAGATTCTTTTAAAATATACCGCTTTAATTTTTAATATAAAATTTATTTAATTAATTTAATTATATTAAAAAAATTAATTAAATTAATTAATATAACATATTTTTTAAAATATCATAATTATCTTTTTTAATTCTCTCTCATTCTCTCTTACTTGATTATTATTAAAGAAATATCAATATGGATAATTTAAAAAAAATAGATAAATATAAAAAATATGTCGTATATTTAGAATCAAAATTAATTTTTTAATTAGGTCTTATATTAAAAAAACGGAAGAGTAATATTTTTTTAGTTGAGGTAGTATAATGTTTAGTTCTTATAATTCATCTTTATTTTAATTTTGATCTCTATAATTTTAAATTATAGATTTTAAATTTTCAAATAATAAAATATTTTATAATTTTATTAAAATATAAAGACTAATATTATAGAAATAAGAAAACTTATATGCTAGAAATATCTTTTTGGACAAATTTATTTTTGTTTTATTTATTTATAATAAAGTTAAAAACTAAAAATATCCTTATTGGTAAAAAAAATAATGGTTTTCCTTAATTTTATTTTAATCTTTAAGTTTAAAAAGAACTCGTTATTTAAATTTAACACAATTATTTTCATTAATAAAAATATGTTGATTCAACAAATTTAAAATAATAATTTAATAATTAAATATTAATGAAATATATTTAAATTATAATTTTTTAATAAAAATATAATATAATTTAAAAATATTAAAATACAAATAAATTTTGTAAACATTTAATTGTACAATAATAATTTAGTTTTAATAAATTAATATTTTTTATTAAAACTAAATTATTATTGTATATTATAAAATTTAATATAAACATAAAATAATCAACATATCAATATTTTGGTCGTCACATTATAAAATCCATGAGTATATTAGTTATTGTATATTTTAAGGGAAAGAAAAAATGAAAATAATAATAGAAAAATATTGGTCAATAATAATAATAATAATAAATAACCAAAATAACAACGCGAAGATGCTAACCGCCCGATGAAAGCAAGCTGTCTTGCGTGCTCGAGCCGTGCGTTGATCCTTCGTAGACCTAAATCTTGTCCGAAGAGTCAATTCAATTCCAAACTAGTGCGTTTTGTTGAACTCGTTCATCTTCTTCTTGTTTTGGCGCTGGAAAATTCTGGACAATTCTCTTCTCTCATTCTGCTTTTCTTCATAATTGTTCATATATACTTACATACATATAACGCGAGAGTTCTAAAGGGAGAGAATTTGAAAGGGACATATAATTTTTCAATTATGGGGCCAAATGCAGGTTCATTGTCGGCGGCGGCAAAACGGGCGGAGGAACTTCGAATAGACGGCAATAATTACTTCAAGAAAGAGTGGTTCGGAGCTGCCATCGATGCCTATACGGGGGTATTCTTTAGATTCGGATTTTGAGAAATGTCTATCGACCTTTGTTGCCGTTTTTTTTAATTAATTGGTAGAGATCAAACCTTTTGGTGATAATTGCTTTTCTTTTTTTCCTTTCTTGATTTCGTTATGTTGTTAAAGGCAATTACTCTAATGCCCAACAATTCGGTTTATTTCACGAATCGTGCTCTATGGCATCGCAAGCGGAAGTATGTATAGAGACTATCTAATTTGATTTTGCTCTCTGTCTGTAATTTCATGTATTGAATTCGGTTTTCTTGTTTCTTTTATGCGTATCGTTTGTTGGTTTGTGGTTCTTCCAGTGACTGGGCGAGAGTGGAGGAAGATTGTCGTAAAGCTATTCAACTTAATCACAAGTCAGTCAAGGTTGTTGTGATATCCTTGTAATTATATAGTGTTTCAAACCTTCAACGTGTCTATTGATTTGCTGGCGTTTCCTCACCGCTTAATCAACTGGCACGTTTGAATTGAGTGTGCTGCGTATTTAATATAACCTGGGATAGATATAGTTATAATTATAGATTTCGAATGGCAATTTGAAATGTAAAGTACTTCTTTAGGTGTATTTTTCTTAGCAACAATTTGGAGAACTGGAGTATTAGGTGCTTGTTAGAATCTTTTGATTAGATCATCGAGACGAACATAAAGCAGAATTAATAGTGAGATATGAAGTTATAGTTACTTTCTAAGTTAAAACCAAAGTTTCTATATGGTGCACTTTTTAGTATTTATTCAGATGAATTCTAGTGATATTTAATAATTGCTCTGGGATCTTATCATTTTCAGTGATCTTTCTGGGTTTTGTGTAGATGGTGTAAGGGGTTCGATCTGATTTATGCTTGATGGAGGCAAAAAAATAAAATAAAAAATCAGGTGTCATCGTTTAGGATAATAATTAATATCCTCTCTTCTCCATTGGTTACTTTTTCACTTCTTCCAAACAAGCCTTAGAATTAGTGATATCTCCCAAGTTATCTTGGTTTAAATATAAAGGCTCTTTTTTGTGAAGGTTTTGTACTTTTAGCTGTCATGCAATCTTTATCTTTGTTTACAACTCAAATGTATTATTCTGTTTGTAACTTTGTATGATATTTATACACTGTGGAGAAAAATATTTAAAATTATGCTCCAAAGAAGAGCATTAATGGTAGCTTTTTTATGAGCCAAATAATCCATATTGTGTATTTCCCTTTTCACCTAAGTCATATGAAGCTGAATGCTGGCTCCTTTTTTTAAATGATTATGGTGGATAATTGGCTGCTCCTCATTGGTTAAATAATTTTGATTCAGGTTAGATATATTTAGAGTATTTTCTTTTTCAAATATGGATTACAATCAATTATATAGGGGTATTTGTTCATGGTGAGTTAGAGTTAAAGTGGAAGACGGTGGCCTTAAAGCTATATTATCTTGTATGCAATTTTATTGTTTTGATCTCACCATTGGAAGAATGTTATTGATATATTTTCTTTAGAATGGGGTATAGTGGTTTGCATGAGAGGTGTGTACTGTTTAATAGAAGAAACGGCTGGAAGATAGTCTTTGAGTATGGTATTTCGTATGTAACAATAGTTTCTCTTCATATGTATTATTACTGCCAGCCCATTTCTTTGTTTGGAGTATCATGTACCTATTTAAATTTCCTTTTGCTATATCACAGGCGCACTATATGTTGGTACTTGCTTTGCTGCAGAGGCAAGAATATGCCAAGGGAATAGCAGAATTACAGAAGGTTTCTGGCTATACGTTTATTTTGTTATAATTGTTATTTCTGTTGCTAGCAACTTAGAGATTTATTGTTTCTTTGAAAAAGTATGACTGTATTTGTTAAAGAAGTGTTTTCAATCTTTAATGCTTATATTCTTTTTGTGCATTTAACTGCAAATCACTTCGTTTGATGCAGAAATCAAACAACAATCCCTCAAAGAAATAAAATGGTGGGGTATTGATAAGAATTTAGGCAAGATAATGTTGTCAACAAGGTCCTAGTTCAATCTCCTAATGGGGATAGCTAGTCTGCCTGCACAACCTGAAGTGAAATTGTTTGATATTATTTCTCTTTTTTATAAATAACAAATAAGAATATAGGTATAAATTAACTTCTGCTCTAAACTAGCGGGCATCACTCCTCTAAATTTCTGCAGGGGTGATCAGAAATTGAATGTAGTAAAAACTAATGAGGAAACTTGTGAACAATATAGGTATAAATTAGAGAAAAGTTACAATCTTCATGTGTTGCTTATTTCAATTTTATCTGGACTTGGATACCTCACATTTTTCAGAAACATTACGGGAATGCAAAATTATTTGGAAGGGAATTATGCCTAGGATTTTGTCCAATAAAAATTTGATGGAAGGAATTATATGAGTATTTCTATCCATTTAATAATTAGTGAAAGAGAAGTACATTACCATGAATTATGCCTTAATGAAATATTTACTGTTTAAGAGTTTTTTTATTCCATCTTTACCTTTCGACTCCCAAGTCTCCCATGGATCTGTAACTAAAAAGCCCATATACAATGTAATGGATGAAATGTATACTCTCTGTATTCAAAAGCTATGTTCATATTGTACCCAAAAAAAAAAAAGCTATGTTCATAACTATTTTAATAAATATTGATGTTTACCACTTAATCCTGGTGACTGCATTTATGTTTTTGTTATACTTTGTTTCCTTTTGTTGCATTTGAAGGTTTCAAAATTTAGCTACATTTGATATTTTGACCAAGTTTTAGAACCCATGATGATAATGTTTGAAACAAATATGATGGCACTATATAGCATAGATTCAAGATTCCACCAAGTCTTGTCTTTATAGTCCAGTATCTTTGATGACCGTTTCTAGAATGCCTAAATTTTTGTAATGACAGATATGAAGGAATTGGAGATTTTCCACTATTAGTTTTGGTTTTCTGTGTAGATGTTTAGTTAGTATGATACCAACTATGAGAATATTGGGATATTTGATAGCAAAGAAATCCACATGATAATAGTATGTATGAAATAATAATTAGTTTAGGGATGGATTAAGAAGCTCTGTAACAACTATTAGTATAAATAGGGTATGTAATAGGTATCTAACAAATCAGGTACTGCCCTTTTACGTTTTCCATGTACCAACTGGTAACCGCTTAACTGTTATTCCCATGAATTTGCAGTAATAGTACATGCCCGAGCATGTTCAATTTACAATAAGAGAAACGCTAATTTGATTGACTGTTTGACTTAACCTGATATTTCAGATTTTCACTGTCCTTTCTTCTTTTATAATTCACGTGTTTGTCGCATTTTTCTTTTGGGGATGCGTTCAGCTTAAATTTGTTATGAGCTGTTATTAGTGCAAAATAATGCTTTAGCTAAGTGTAAAGCAGTCCATCATCAAACCTAATATTGGCGATAAGCTGTAAAATCCTTTTACTTGTTCTGTTTTGCAAGTTGAAATTAACTTTGCATGGTGTCTAGCTGGTTGCCTGCGATGTAATTTGTGCAGTTGTGCATCTGCCTGCTCTCTTTCATTCAGTAGTAATGTTTCTTTTTGTTACAGAGAGAGGGAGAGATTGTCTGAGCACATCCTTGTACTTCTGGGCCATTGAGGGACACATTGCTTGCTTCTCTAGATTTTTGGCATGATATCTAATTAAATTGACTTCACCATAGTGTGAACTGTGATGCAAGATTCTATTTTTCTTTTTTCTTTTTGCATGAATATTTCTTAAAATGATCATAAAGTCATATTTTATAGGCTTTGGATCTTGGGAGGGGAGCCAATCCTAAGGGCTATATGGTAGAAGAGATCTGGCAGGAGCTAGCAAAAGCAAAATACCAAGATTGGGAACGTTCATCTACCAAGCGATCATGGGAATTGCAGAGCTTGGAGTATGTTTTATGGTGATTGTCAAACCTATTGGCCAAGGGACATTCGTTAATGCTGGGTGAACAATGAATTCCATATCAAATTTAAAATCAGCTACTTCATAGATTGTGTTTCTGTGCCTGATTAGCTAACCTTCATATATTTGTTTGTTGTTGAAAAGTAGTTTTCACTTTGCTTGTCAAGTTGTTATCAGCTGCTTCATGTAATGTGCGTCTGTGTCTCAGAGAAGCTTGCGAGTCTGCTCTAAAGGAAAAGCATCTACATGGCGTTTCCCAAGGGGAAGGCGAAGACTTTGTAGTTGTAGATGAAGATCCAACCACCCCATCAGAACAGCTAGCGGCTTTAGGAAGAGTGTTTGGTAAAGCTGCAGAGGATGATACACCTACTGAGGTGAATACATTGACTTGTCTCTAATTACTTCTTTATCGAAGTTATCAAAGTCATGGTTGTTTACCTTGTGGATTGGCCTTTTGACTATTTAGGTGCAAGATCACCTTTGCTGTAGAATCACACTCGAAATTTTCCGGGATCCCGTCATCACTCCGAGTGGTCTTACATATGAGAGGGCAGTGATTCTTGACCATCTTGAGAAGGTATCGCGGTTTGTATGATATTTCCTTGGAGATAAAATGTTGTTCAAATTTCAATCGTTTAAAGTCATTATGTGGTTTCTGAACTCATTCAAACGTAGGTGGGTAGGTTTGATCCAGTCACCCGAGAACCACTTAACCCATCGCAGTTAGTACCAAACTTGGCCATAAAGGAAGCAGTCAAGTCATTCTTGGATGAACATGGATGGGCCTACAAGATAGATTAACCAATGTTTTATGTTAACAATGGAGAGTTTGTAGTAGTTTTTTGTGTGGTCCATGTTTGGTGATCGTTGTTTGTAGTTCCTAGCGGTGCCTTTTGTGAACATGTGAGTCTAATATTACCTATCGACTGTAGGTTCAACTGGTGAAAGGGTGAGATATGCAACTATTTAAAGTGTGTTCGAACCCTAGGGAGTACCACTTTGTTGTGGTTCCAGTCACAGCGCTTGGGGAGGCATCCTAGCTCATGGGTGTCTAGGTTTACTTCTGAGGATAATAGACGGCTCGCCTTGCCTAATATTGGTATCGTCTAGGAATAAGTGAGATTTTGCCCTACCTTTGGATCATAGGTAAGCCTAATCTCTTTCCAAAAATTGCTTTATCAAAAAAAAATATGAGTGGAATGTTGTTTAGAAGTGTACATAAAAGCTATAATTCTGACTGTTTCTCTTTCAGTGTGTACATGAATACTAAATAGTATGAGGCTGCTTGATCATATTAAATGCTCACAGAACATTTCCCTTTTTTATTTGTGTAATTAGAAGACGACTTTTCAAAGTTCAAACTGTTGAGCTTATTCAATTGCTCATATTTTTCAGTCATGCAAGATGCAATTTTGGCTCAAATGTAATATTCTATCTTAATCAGCATTAGCTCTGTTTGTGTTTAGTCTCGTATATAATGATATTATAATGTAGTTTCATTTTTAGAAATGTGTATAACGATGTGAATTACAACTTACTTGATTAGAGTTTACACATCATCAGGTTTATACAACATAAATAATGTTTTTTTAATTATTTTTTGTTTTAAAATGAGTACAATTCAGAGTAAAAATAATTATTTGATTATCAATAAAAAATAACGATATTTTTATTTAGACATAATTTTTATTATTTAATGAAGAAATTATCTGAAATGGAGAAATAGCAAATCCATATTTAATATATTGTTGGCATATATAAGACGTTGGTGATTATATTTAAAGTATTATTAAGTATTAAATATAAATATTTTTTTAATAAAAAATTAAATATCGCCTTACTATTTTGTGAAGAAATAGCCTTGTTTTAACGAGTCTATTTAGGTATACTGGGAAACTAACTCAATAGTATTGAGTTGTGTGGACTTATATTCCTCTGAAGGTTGGATGTGAAACAAATATTTTTTTTTTTTGTATAAAAAAAAATTGAGTTTGATATTGATTTTTTACTAAAATCAGGGCACAGTCTTAGAACTCAGAGAGCGCTTACAGGAGATTTACGAGATCGTCTACTAAAGGAGTTCTTACGACAGTAGCAGGAATCAAATTCATATCCTTATAGGATACAAGTCCATTTTTAATCATTTATGTTAACTTTTATTGGCACGAAATAAATTTAATTGTTAGGGATTTTTTATTTACTCTGCTTATTTAATAAGAGATTAGTCTTTGTAATTGGTGAAAAATATTCTATCTAAAAAAAAAATATTTTATTGAGTAAGATTGATGTCTAAATAAAAAAATATTGTCCGGATAAGTCTAAAAATATTGGATTCTTTCAATTCATATATTTATATATTAGTATCAAGTATAGAATTTTACCAATATAAAGTTAGTTTAGTAATATAATACCATATTAAATTTTTCTAGGTCTCGAGTTCAATGCCTAAAAGAGACACATATACTTAAAGGATACTTGATAGTAGGATCCGATTAATATTATCTAAAAAATTAAGTATGTAGTTTACATCTTATAGTTACATTAACTTGTAATCGTTTTTATTAACCTTGAAATGCACTTCACATTGCATTTGTGAATGTAGAAGAGTTAAATTGCTAAAGATACTTGTACCAAAAAAGATTTGCTAAAGATACGTTTTATTATAATATAAAAAAATTATTATTATGGTCACTAGAAAAATATTATCATTTACAGTTTAAAAATTCTTGTATATTTATCTGATCATGGAATTAGAAATAAGTATTAATTACTTTCATTTAATTATTAAATTGTTTTAGATTGATATGAGTGGCATAATTTATAAAAGAAGCATGAATTTTTGGAAAAGCTTGAGAAGGGAAATGAAAACTTGTGAAATAGCCAAAATACTCCAAATTTCAAGGTTTGGCAGTTCACGGGTATGGTCTCAGCAGTTTCCCCCTAAAAAGTAGGCCAATGTTTTAACACGGAATGGCCTAATTTTGTTTAATTGATAAGGATATGATACCTATTTTGTAGTGTATGGTTTAAATTTTATTATTATTAATATAACTTTATTCTTGAATAAATTTGTAAATACTATCAATAATATTCAATGAGTTGGATCTGGGAACTTACCAGGCATACCTCAAATTTCAAAGAATATTTATAGAAGTACTTACAGATCAGCAGCACGACTAAAACATATGATCTTATAAAAATATTTTTTGAGTTAACAAATTTCTAAAGCTTAACCTCTTTGGAGAGAAAAAACAGCATTTGATTTTGTTGATATATGCTAGTTTATAATTATTAATTAATTAATATTATATTTTATTAGTTATTTAGTTAATATTATAGAATCAAATTTAGATATTATTTAGGATTATGACAAAATTATACTATAGAAGAATAAATATAAGATATTATTTAGTATTTGATTTAGTCTATTTATTTATATTTTTGTCTATACAAATGTATATTTGTATTCTTATTTATTTAAAATGATTAATAATATTTTAAGATTTTATTTTTTTTATTTTTAATCCTTCAAATTTTTAGATATATATATTGTTTCGCTAAATATTATATATATATATATATAAAGGCACACATATATACACACAAAATTGTGAGCTATTACAAGTAATATTTATTTCTGTAAATAAATATATTTACATAATTTAAAGAAATTTAATATCACAATTTATTTATTTATTTAAATACATAATCAGTTGAGTTGAGTCATAAAATGTTAAAAACAAACCAGTTAATTTAGGTTAAGGCTTAAAATAGCGACTAATTTTTCTTTTTTTCCAGGATTTGAAAAGGGACTTATAGATATATTTATAAATTACTAATTATTGAGATTCAAACTCACACTCTAACAGGATTGAGTGATATCCTTATTATCTAAATAAGTTTGATTGACATTGTTATGCTTTTTTTATATTAAAAAAATTAGATGAGTTGGATAATAAAAACTCATTAGAGCTAGGATATATTTTTAGACTCAGAGAGTGTTGAGATATTTATAGATCATCTATCAATAAAATTTTTACATCGATAACAGGTTTTAAACTCATAACTTTTTGGGTTATAAATTAACTCTTTATAAAATTAACGTATTGATTTTAAAGCGTTATTCTATAACTAACACAAGTTTTTAGAAGAAACTCAAGAGTTAACGTATCAGAAACTCTACTCTATAGTACTTCATTTGGCGGAGGATAACTCTTTCCGCTCTACCGACTCTCAATAAAAGTACTATTATAATAAATATAAATCATTTGGAAAACTATATTCTAAAAAATAATTGTTAGAATTAAAAAATCTAACGCCCCCTTTTTTAACGTTATACTCCTAAATGTGGGACTTGGGACACATACTCCCTAAAAAAACCATAAAAAATTCTTCTGCACAGAAAAGATGGGGATTAAAATACTCAGAATAGCAATTTTTAAGGCGACTTTTACCCCAAAAAAAAAAAAAGAAGAAGAAAAGAAATTTTTTAAGCGACCTGTGAGAAAAAGCCTTAAATTATGGACGCGGCATGAGCTATACACGCCTTAAAATGGGCACCGTGCTCAATCGGCTAGGACGCTGGGACACAAGTAATATTTAAAAAAAAATAGATATGTATTATTTGTTTTTTATAAAAACTTAAAATCACAAAATTAATGTGTTTTAAATTTTGAATTTTCTATTTTCATGTTCACTGTGTGTATATATATATGTATTTATAATACTTGTCAATTTTATCGTATTGAACTACATTTTTCCCTTTTCATGAAGCATGATGATGTTATAAATAGGCATAGATACATATTTTGGTGCAATTTTTTTGGCTTGAAAATACATTTACGAAGTTTTAAAATGAATGAAATTATTTACCAACAATAAATTAATTTCAGGAACCATTATTTTATAAGGTAATAATTCATCTCAAATAGTTTAATCAGAAAGAAATCTTTTTATCTTTTCGCATCTAAATCAAATTATATGTTAGCTAACTAGACAGTGATGTCCCAGCGTGCATTACGTTATTTGACTTATGGATAGTACAATTTTTAAAAAAATTTATTAGATATATAGATTTATCTTTTCTAGCAAAAAGAATGATAATTAAGAACTCATAACCCATATTAGTGACGAATAAATATTTTTTAAAAAAATAATTTTCTTAAAATTATCTCTCACACTCTTTAAAATTACAACTTAACTTCTTCATATTATAAAGATATATTGAAATTACTATTAATATTATAAAGCATTTGGTACCAAGGCTTTTTTTTTGTTCCCCTTTTGGTTGAAATTTATATTTAGAATTATTACAAACCAAGAAGTCGAACATCCACTTAGAAATATCTTAGACTAAAATTGGGAAAATATGGAACCATAAATCTTAAAATTAATATCTTAGTCTATATAATTTTGGTTTTTGGCTCAATCTTAACTCGATTTCTAAACTTTGACTTATGCAACTCAATCCTATAATTTTAATTCAATTGCAAGTTGTAATTCAATTACTAGACTTTAACTTACTATAACATAGTCTTTATAATTTTAACAATTTAGAATATTAGTCCCTATATTTAAAAAAATAAAATTATATATTTCATAAAATTTTAAATGGTAAAAATTATAAGAATTGAATTGCATTGGGTTAAAATCCATGGACCTAGTTAGGGATAGAAATAGGCCAGGTGACCTGGCCTATTTTAAAAAACACACAGGCTCAGACCTATATAAAAGTATATTTTTCTTAAAAGGCCAAACTCAAACTCTTTAAAAAGCCTGTTAAGCTTGAACCTGTTAATTAAAATATATTTACTATGAAAGTGTAATAGGTATGTGTCAAACTCACCACCTATTAAACAAAATACAACAATCAAATCATGAGACTAACATAAATTATTGTGAATTTTATTCTTATTTTTTTATAAGAAGAATCAGACAATGAATTTTGACATTGATGTTAACCCTAAGGCTATGTTTGGTTCAACTAAAAGAATAGTAGGTTAAGTTAATTTAAGGGAGAGTAGGGGAGGATAAATGAGATAAGTAGGGGAAGGGAGGGGATATTTTTTGTTTGGTTCAAGAGGGGAGGGGAGGGGAGTTTATTATAAATTGTCAAATATACCCTTATTATTTTATTTAAATTTTTTTTTATTTTATCTGTACTCCTTCATCACAAACCCTAATAAAATAACACAAGGATTACAATTTAGAAACAGGACCCTATTTCTCTTCTTCATCCATGCACGCAGAGCTCACCTGCCAATATTACCTTTTTTCTTCTTCTGCTTCTCGAACTTGTGGCTTGCTGGTTAAAGCAAATTGTCTTCAACTTGGTAGATTCATGGGTTCGATTCAGCATTCCACACCTTCTTCTTCTTCTTTTCCTTTAGTCTTCGGTGTACTGGAAGCGAAGAAGGATCATCCAGGAGGCGGAGGCGAAGCCGTGCGTCGTTGTCTTTGTCGTCGTCGCCGTGAGTCGTTGTGGCCATGCGTCATTGTCATCAGGCGGTGTTTTCCCAGGCGATCCTCAGGTCAATGAAAAATGAGGGTAGCACTGGAATATACAATAATTATGGAAGGTAATTTTGTCAAAAAAATTCACCCCTCCAAAAAACCCCGATTTTGGAGGGGTGAGAAATTGGGGGAGGGGAGCAGAAGAAGACAAAAAAATTCCCCTCCCCTCCCCTCTCCTCTATTTTCTGAACCAAACAAGTATTTCTCTACCCTCTCCTTCAAAAACCTCCAACCAAACAATGCCTAAATGACTAAATCCATAGTGTCTCAGACCAGATCGCTCTCAAGTCTCAACTTCACTTGTGTTACTCTCTGCCGCACCTTCTTAGTTCACTCTTTACAATAATCAGATCGCTCTCTGCAGCACCTTCTCAGTTCACGGCGTCACTCACTCCACCATGTTGCTTAGTTTATGGCGTCGCTCAGTTCAACACGTCTCCACTTCTCATCTTCTCCATATCTTCTCCACTATCCGTCGTATCTAAGTTTGTTTGCATTTTCTAATTGTAAATTTACAACCGTGTAGTAAATTGCTTTTTGATTGCATTTTATGCTTGCTCATGATTTTATTTGATCTGGCCTAGATTGTTGTACTTATATTCTTGTAATAATTATTGTTCTATTTATTTGGTATTATCTTATTGGTTGATTAGATATTTTTTATAATTTGGATTGAGTTATTTTTTAATTTTAGACTGATTAATATTATAAAAAAATTATTTGTAGTTTTTTAAAATACAATCTATAAAAATGCCTATTTGGGAGCCTGTTAGAGACCTATTATAAAGTCCTGTCAGTATAATTAAAAAATATTATTTTAATAGGCTTCAGATTAGGTCAAACATATTTACAGGCTAGACTTAAGCCAGAAAATTAGTCTTTAACAAACTACAAGCTAAACTCAAGCTAGATTATCATTTAACAGGCTTTGCCTAACCTATTTTTATCTCTAAACTTAGTTATAAAAAATTTAAATTATAAAGACTGAGTTATTCCGAGTTAAAGTTTAAGAATTAAATTATAAAAATATTAAAATTATAGAAATAAAAAAGATTAATTTTCCCAAAATCTTACACGAAGGTTTTCCACATGCTTTGGTATCTTTACTGGTAGGAAAGTTGAAGTTAGGATAATTTGTAAAATTGCAAAACCTAATAAAAGAATAATTGAACTGTAATTATAAGCAGATTCCTTCTACAAGGTTTTTTACCATTTGGAGGCAAAGAGCATGGATCCACTTTATTGAGTTGCTAATGAGTAAATAACTCCTGAACATATATATAGGAATGACTTGACTCAAGAATTTACAAAATCTGGAGAGAGACAAATTTACTTCTTTCTTTTCACTTTCAACAACTCGACCTGGGAAAAAAAACAGAAGCAGAATATACACAGTAATGCAAACTATTATGCAGTGTGTGTAATATTAACAACCCTATTAAGCCGCTCAAGAATTCCACTAGCCTTTCTCTTAGCCCTTGAAGTTCCATTCAACGCAAGATCAGTGATAGTTCTAAAGGTAATCTCCTCTTCTTTCATCTCCTTCAACTTTGCTCTGTCATACTGACATATAGTTTGAAGAATCGCAATGCAGTTCTCCTTGTTTCTGTCGCAATTGGTTTCCCTCATGATGCTCAGCAAGTTAGGAACAGCTCCAACATCTACCATGTCCTGAACAGCCTTTTGATGACTCGAGAGCAGCGCGAGGATAGTGAGCAATTCGTCGACATAGACCCGGCTCGAGATCTTCCTCAGTATAACACTCACCGCCCCTTCCCTCACTGCTCTTGCCTTGTTCTCGTGAACCACGCACAAGGTGAAGATTGCTGAAGCAACATCTTTCATGGCTAAAGGATGGCCTTCTTCTAAGAGGTCGATTAATGGCTTTAAGGAGCCAGATTTGCCTATAAGCTCCTTGTTCGAGTCTAGAGCGGATAAAGTGAAAAGGGTAGCTGCAGAATTGCTTCTAGTTTCTATAGTTCCTGAATTTAAGGTTTTCACAAGGATTGGAATCACCGAGGGTGTTTCTGCGACGAGCTTCTTGTTGTTGTCATGGATTGAGATGTTCAAAAGTGTTGTGATCACATCTTCTTGGAGATCAGGATGAGTGTTGTTAAAAGAGTCACTTGCAGAGGAGATCGGTTTGAGAATCTCAGAAATGGCTTGTGGAGTCTCACCAAAGAGTGTTCTATACAATGGCATCTTCTTCGTCAATAACCGAAGCTGCTTTGCGGCTGCTTTCTGCTCAGAAAGCAATGGTGAGGACATTTTCTCGAGCAGAGAATGAAACTGATCGCAATCTCCTTTCGTTATTATGTCTTCCTCATTATAAATATAGTGAAGTTGGTTGGATAATTCCACCCCATGGTTCTTATACCACTGTTCTATCATCTCCCTTATGAGTTGATTTGGAATGAGGACAGTGTGTGAGAGGACTTGCTGTGTTTGAGGACAAGTTCTGTTCCCAGATTTCAGCCATTTTTGAATAAAGGGCCTATCATATGTCTGCACAATTGAAATGAACAAAAAACTTTAAAAAGGACTCAATATCATTAACTTAACAGTAAATATTTGATTATTCAAGCTTTTGCTTTGTGTGAAAATCATTTTAACTTAGCAGTTAAGTCATTGAGTAAATTCCATGAATCGTTTCATTATATAATCCTTTAATAGTATCAGTGAACAGAAGAAAGTGATTCACAACAGAAAAAGAAAGAGCTCAAAACACTAGAGTTCATCATTCCCTTTCAGGGAAATTAGTCAAAAAAGTAATACACAAAGATACTAATCAACACCGTCGTCATTCACGAAAGAATCACAAATAATGGACACTAAAGAAAATTATTCTTTCTTCACTTTCCACTCTCTCTTTCATTCCACAATGGTTACTATAATACTATTAATATGGTTTTAAGTTTTTGGTTTTGGGCTTTTACTCATCCAATTGAAACACTACAAATGCAGAAAGCTAACGACAAAATAAGAGGAAGATCTGAAAATTTTTCAGTGGATCAAACAAAAAGTACAAGAAATCACACTTGCAGTGACAGCAACGCGTTAACAGGAAGTTATTTGTATTCTTTAATATCACCAACTACCAGACATCACAATTCTTGGTGACAATCACATATATTTAAAAAATTATTAAATAAACAAATTGCGTGCCACATTGAAGAAGAAAAGAAAAAAAGGAGAAAACTGATTGGACTTAAAGAAAACAGGACGGAAAAGAAAAAGAGAGAGAGTGTGTGTACGAAAGCTGAAAGTTTCAAATGGTTAAAACTCAATTGATGACCTAATAAAATGAACAAGTGGAAAATACTGATTTTCAAGGTTCAGATAAGGAAATTATGTTGGTAACAAAAACATATTCTTCTTTCTTTCCCATTAGGCCTTTCAAGTCAAGAAGAGCAATTGACAAGAAAGGGGAAAAAAATTATAAAATATAAAACCCGACATCCTACTCTGGTTGATCTAAAAGAATAAATTCAAAGAGGGAGTTAAAAAGTTGCATATTTGAAGAAACCGTGTGTTTTCTCCAGAATTTATGTTGAAAAATGCCAGAAAATCTTTTTTTTTCCAGGAAAGAAGACAGATAAGAAAATAATCGCTAGCCGAAGAAGAAAAAGGAAAATGATCAAACACATAATAATCTATCTAGTTTTGGTTCTTGAATCTACAACATTTTCACAGATAGCAGACAGATTCGAATTATGACACTAACCTTTCCAGAAGCCACAATGACAGGATCTCTCATCAATTCCTTAGAAAGAGGGCACTTAAATTCTTCTGGAAAAGCGGAATTTCTGTTCAGCTTGAAAGACGAAGATTGTTGTGAAGATGGTGATGACGATGATCTCTTCCGGAGCTTGAGGTCCTTAAGAGCAGAAAGAGCTTCCTTAGCTTGATCAATGATTTGAATCCTGCAATCATCATCGTCGACGATGGACTTCACCAATCCGTTCAACTCCTTCTTCAACTCCAACACCTTGGTCGCGGTAGCGGTCGCCGCCGCATCCATCGGATCAGAGTCCACCGCCACCACGCCAGACTTTACCATGCGATCTGGCGGCAGATGTTAGGAGCCGTCGCTTTGAATTTTTATAACAAAAAAGAAATCGAAATTTGGTTTTGGTTCAGAGAATTGCGAAGCAGAGAATATCAGTCAGTGATAATACTCTCGCACTCTTTCATTCTCTCTCTCTTTTACGTGTGCCTCTCTCTTTGTTTCTCTCTCTATTTATATTTTTTTCTGTATTTACATTTATATATAAAATAATTAAAACATTGCGTTGTGTATCTAAAAATAATAAGTAAAACATTTTTGTTTTCGGAGCTTTGGCTTCTTTTATATTTCTTATAGAAATGTGTGGGAAAATTCCTTGAAATTTTTTACCCAAATTTTATTTTTATTTCATTATTTGTCTAAGTTTTATAAAAAAATTGTTTATAATAATATTTTATTATCGTATACTTACAAAGTTTTAAATTATTCAGACATCTAAATACTAAGATATATACATGATAAAAAAAAAAAAGGAATTTTGAATAAATTTTGAATTCATTATTATGACCTTTTTAAATTAAAATATTATGTATGCGTAATTTTGAAAAGAAATTTATGAGTTGTATCATTTTATTTTTTAAAATTATTTTATATATTATTGTATTTTATTTGAAAATCTTTATATAATATTATATTTAAAAGTTAATACAAAATAAAAAGTGAAATGAGGGTATTTTTTTAATTATTACTTAGCATAGTGTGCTTGTTTAAGAAGTCTAGGAGGTGTTTGAGGTTAATTGACCTCCAAGTCATTCATTTTGATAAAAGAAAAAGTTGAATTCATTAATCTTAATCTACAAGTTTCACATGATCTTTTTTTGTTTAATTTTCCTTAATCAAGCTTAATGTAGAAATAATTTATTCTTAACAAAAAAAAAGAAATAAAGAAGAAAACAGAACAATGCAATGTAATTTGAGAGTTTTTAGATGACTTTGAACTTAGATAAAAGTGATTTTTAAAAAAAAAATCTATATTTTCTTATAATTATTTACCTCGATTTTAGATTAGGTCTCTATAATTTATTTTATTTAAAGTAAACCCTTATAATTTGGTCCATTATTTTTTTGGGTACAAAAATTTTTAAAAAGAGATTGGGCTCACTTACGATCCAAGAGTCAGGCGAAGTCTCCTTTCTTCCTAAGTAATACTAATATTGGATAGGGCGAATCGTCAATTACTCTCAAGCATAAACCTAGGCACTCAAGAATTAGAATGTCTTCTCAAACGCTACAACTGAAATTATAATAAAATAATACTCCCTAAAAATTAAATACACTCTAAATAGTTTATTATAATCATACATCGTTGAGTTTAAAGAAGATTCATTTTTTGTGATTTTTTTGAAAGATTTTTTACTAGATGCATTAATATATTAGTTAGATAGTGAATTAAATGCTCATTATTTAAGAAATAGTATTAAATAGGAGTTTTTATAGGCCGGAATAAATAGGAATTGAGCAAGTTGCATTTATGAGTCAGAATTTAAATTATTTTCTGTATAAGATTTAAAATTCAGGAGGTTAATATATTTCTAAATACATATAATTTAGTCATTTTTTAATTAAATATAAAATATATGAAGTAATTATGTACATGTAATTGACATATTGTTATTAAAAATTTATACATACATCTCAATTAAATATATAGACTAATATTAATATCAATAAAATCAATTAATTTCAATTTCAACCATAAAATTTATAATCAATAGGAATTGAAGAAGTTTATCTTGAATTTTTTTCAGTATATGACTCAATTTAAATGATTCTCTGGATATGATTTAAAATATCATAATTACTAAAGTACTTGTCATGATAGTATTAAAAATTTAAAAATTTGCCTAAATTTAATTAAAATTTTAACAATAAAGACATAATAACATTGTGCTCAAGTTATTTGTCTAAAAATCCATATATTTAATGAATTAAATATTTTATATTGTTATATAAAAAGTCTCAAATGGAAAACGAGAACAATAATAACTAAAGATTTACCAAAATCAATACTGTATAATCTTAAGATTAATTTGATCCCCAAATTATATTCTTCAAATACCATATGAAAAGAAAATTAAAAAAAATAGTTTTTGACAAAAAACCACTAAAATTGTAGGATAGGCAGTTATCATGATTAACTTATATTCTGCAATAATTGCAACAACAAAAAATCTCTAATTATTTGAGTAATCCAACTCTATAATTGATTAGTAAATAATATGGTTCATTTAATTTGCAACATGAAGACTTATGAATAATAATGAGATATTGAATGAGATGCGAATCCTAAAATTCCACATCCCTTTTAGGTAATAACCACACAGTCAGACAAATGATTTGATATCCATATAATAATAATAATAATAATAATAATTTAATCTTTTTAAAAATAAAAAGAGAATTGCACTAAAGTTAAAGTTATATAGAAGATAATTAATTATAAAAAAATTTAAAATAATTTTTTTAATTATGAAATGACAAGTTTTTTTCTATTATAATGAAACCTATATTTTATCACTATAGAAAGAATATAACATAGATAATCAAGTCATTTTATAATAAAAAAAAAAACCATATCCTTTAGAAGAACTATTCAGTTGTATAATGATTTTATAATTTTTTTTATAATTAACTATTTTTTATGAGATTTTAATATAATTTTTTTTAAAATAAATATTAGTACTTCACATAAAAAAATATTTTCCTAAATAAGTAATCTATAAAATTTTATAGAAAAATAGTCACAATCAATACACATCATTCAAAAATGTTTTACTGTATAACTAAAGAGGATAAAGGCAAATAAACAAAAAGAAGATAACATAGATAATCAAGTCATTTTATAATAAAAAAAACCATATCCTTTAGAAGAACTATTCAGTTGTATAATGATTTTATAATTTTTTTTATAATTAACTATTTTTTATGAGATTTTAATATAATTCTTTTAAAAATAAATATTAGTACTTCACATAGAAAAATATTTTCCTAAATACGCAATCTATAAAGTTTTATAGAAAAATAGTCACAATCAATGCACATCATTCAAAAATGTTTTTACTGTATAACTAAAGAGGATAAAGGCAAATAAACAAAAAGAAGATAAAAATAATTGTACTATCGAAAGAAAAGATACAAATAATTGTAAATTTTAATTTTGAATCATTGGATGGGTTGATCATAATGGTTTATTTATTACTAGTATATAATAGTATTATAGTTGTTATTATTAATCACGGGTATAACAATATCTCAACAAATGATTAAGGGGAAACAAAAACATCATATCTAGGAGCTAGAAGGCTGTCCAAGTCCAAAAACAAAAACTATGTTTCAAAAAATGATTAAATTTTTTTAAGTTCTTAATTTTGTTAATGGTACAATTAGAAATTTTTTTTTTACTTATAGATCAAATAAATACTTTTATTTGACTAATTTTTTTTATATTATTTAGAGAGATTTACATATGAATACTTAGAGATAGTAAAACGCGAGCAAAGTCCATTTTACATAAAGACGGGACAGGTTGAAGATGGCATTTTGTAAGCCCATTTTTTTAAAATATTAATATTATTATTTATTTTACTCAAATAGTACTTTAAATAACTCAATTATCAAATACTAATAAATATGATTACTTATTTATTAATATATATTAAAATATTATAATTGATTAATATTATATTAATATTTATTTAGATTTATAGTTATAAAATTTAATATTTTATTATAAAAATTAAAATTTTTTAATAGTATAATATTAACACGATTTTTTTATTATGCTAATATAATATTAAAAAAATTATTAATATTTTCAAATTTTAAAAATAATTTTTTAAAAATATTAAAAAATTAAAAAAAAAGTGGCGGGCTATCTAGCGCACAGGCCAACCCGCCACCAAAGGGGGGCAGAATGCCCGCCTGTGAGTTGTGATGTGTTGGCTCATTTTCTCCCTTTCATAATACTTGACTAAATTTTAATTAGGAAAGTTTTAAACTTACATTTAAAAAGACATGATCAATTTCTGTTGAGGTAAGTGGTGGAAAGTTTAATCAATTATTTTTTTAATTAAAGATATAAATACTAATACCATGTTACAAATAAAATTGAAATTGTAAAATTTTGCTTATAGAAAAGTTTCCATATGCCCTTCAAATACAAAACTCCTTTAAACAAGCAAATGTGTGAAAATTTGATTACATTTCTAACTCATGTGAATCAATCAAATTTATTTTGGATACTTATGTACTTTATCCTTCATATCTTAATGGCGATTAATTTCTCTTGTATATTCTATTAATTAACAAATTATTAATCGATGTGGTAAATTATATTCTCTTTTAAAAAATAAAATACGAGTTTAAATCTTAAAAATATATATTTGTTAAAAATCTGAAAGTATTTTATACTTTAACAGTTTAAAAGAATTATAATATTAACTAAATAAAAAAAAGGCGTCATATTTTTAACTAAAATAACAGAGACAAATTTTTATGATTTTATTATATTTATTTAGTATTATAGTACGGAATATGATTTCATAAAATTATTTAAATTGTTCATACTAATAAGGATTTAAAAATTAGAGACATTAACGTCTTATAATGGGAAGTTACAGAAGGGAGGATGGTGGGATCCGCATGATCCATTAGGCAAGTAATCACGGGATCCACGGTTCTCCTATACAGCTGGCTCGGCGTGTGGCACCCAACCATACATGCAACTCGCATTATACTCGTCTCATACAGCAAGCCTCAGTCTCTCCTAGGGGTAAAAATAGGCACCGCTTTTATACAGTCTGATCTATTTAAGTCTAATTTAACCAATTTATTAAATGAGTCAGTCTTAGCTCAAGCCTATTGCGTAAACAGGCCTCGCCTACAATTTTTTTTTTTTAACGTGTACTGTTTATATAATATAATTTAAATTAATTTCATAAAATTTATAAAACTATTAACTTAATTTTTACCCTATATTTTATATTTTATTATTAGTCAATAAGTTCAACTTATTCAATTATAAATCATTTACTTCTTTTTCTTCTCTTCAATAAAATATAATAATTTTAATAAGAGAATTGTTCCCAAGTTCTGTGGAAAAGACAAAAAAAAGTAAAATCCAGTTAAAAAATAATTGTTTCTTATTCATATTTGTTTAAGTAATTATTGTTATTAGGTATTCTCTTTTTTTTTTAATATTCTTTAATGTTAATGTCTTGATTTATTTTATAGAAGTTATCTAATAAAAAAATTATATTGAAGTTTAAAATTATTTAGTGTGACTATAATGAATTTTTAAGATTGTTTCTATTATTATTATAAATAAATTATTATATCAGTATTATTTGTAAACTTATAATAAATAGAATTTTGTTATTTTACTGTATGTAATCTTTTTTTAATATCAAAACTTATTTAAAACTTCATAACAAAAAAATATAACCCAGATTTTTAAATATATATATATTATATAAAATAAGGAGATATAGGCTTTTATACTTATATAAATATTTATATTTTAAATAATTTTTTAAACAAGCTTTCAGATTTTATCAAATATTTTAAAAGTTTAGGTTTGAGTCTAAAAAAATTATATAATTTCAAATCTAAATTTAAACTTTAGATATATAATACAAACTTATACCTATTTAATTAAAATCAAGTTTAACCTATTTTTACTCTCACTATCTTTCCTGTGCGGGAGTTATGTTCCGCGGCCGTTCCCACAGCGACCGACTACGCTCGCATATACACTTGGCGTAAACGACGCAGGCATTTGCTTTGCCAGAGCTCATGACTCAGATTAGCCTTACACGTGTCATCTTATCCGACAAGAATTCTAAGACCCGCCAGTTAAGAAGTTAGGGTTTAAAGTGTAGGTCCCACGCGGTTAATTTCGGGTTTTTAAAGTCAAAAGGGTGGTTATTATTGTCAGACAAGACCGTTTTCCCGGCTTCCCGTGGACCGTCGGCGGCGGTTCTCTCGGGAGTCATGATTGAGTTGTTGTATGTCTGAGATTCAATGTGAAGCCAAGCAGAAACCGTTAGGCACCGCCGACCTTTTTATAGTTGAGACTTGAGACTTCATCATATTGCAATTTTTTTGTCAAATACTTTGGATTGCCTGAGAATTGTGAAAAATTGTATAATTTTGTTTTAAACATTTTTCCCAATTTTTTCCTTATCATTTATTTACTTTTAGACGGCTTCTGAAAAAAAATTAAAAAAAATTTTAAAAAAATAGTTCTAAATAAATAAATTAGTGTTTAAATAATTATTACTATAAAAATTTTTAGTATTGATAAATTATTATAAAAGGAATGATTTTATAAAAAAAATTAATTTTTTCTTTTTCTTTTTTCTCTCTCATGTTATCTCTTCAACCAGGGACGAAGGAGGAAAACTAATGATAGAGGAAGATGACGATCGACGGAAGAGGAAGACTAGCAACGGAGGAGGACGACCAGCGACAGAGGAAGATGACCCACGTTTACTAACGATGGAGGTCAAAGACAAAGACTAGCGACGACGATCTCCAACCGAAAACCTGACGACGAAAGAAGGAAATAGTGGCGAAAGATGGCTCCAACGGGCAGCGGTAGCAAGACTACGGTGATAATCACATAAGAGAGAAAAGAGAAGGGAGATGAGAGAGAGTGTGTAAAAAAATAATGATAAAATAATAATTAAATAGTTTATAAACTCTTTTATTATTATAGAAACTATTTTTATAAGTTTATTTAAAATTATAGTTTAGTCAAGAAGTCATTTTAAATAAATATGATTATTTATTTTAAAAAAATTAAAATTAAAATTTATATCATAAAATCTTTTAAAATCGGGGTTTATGATACACCCAAGCAGACACCATTTAGTCCTCCAATTTCTTATCATAAGCTACTTTTCGCTATCTCAATATTTAAATTAAAAGAAAGATATAACAACCCGTTATAGCCTAAAATGAGAAGAAAATTTTGAGCTAGATTATAGTTGAGTGCCTCTAAGTCTAAGTTAGAATCTAGTCTAGAAACAATTCACACTCCCGTCATTCATTTATAAACCTGTGGTAGGTGCCTCAGCCTATTGAGGTAGGAATCACAAAGCACACGTTAAAAAAAATCTTATTAAGTGGTGAGTAGACTCATTCGTAGTCAACTTTTTTTTTTTCAACTAGTTTATCGAAATTTTGTCCCGATTATATCCGTATCCGACCCACGTCGCGTACCTGGCTATAGTGGGTGAGTCTCCCAATAAAAATTTTTTGAGTACACTAAGGTTCAAACTCAAAAATTTAGTTAAGCAATACCGAATTACTTACTATTCAGACTCATTCTTGTTGGTCATTCGTAGTCAACTTAAATATGCAATTGGACATGTCAAGACTTGCTTACGGGCAAACTAAGGGCAAGTATAGATTTTGCCTAGGGGCCAAGTTCTGAAGTGCTCGTACAAAGTTGGTATTACACACAGGGCAATCTCAGGCAATGTCAAAATCCAATGACACACACCATTTTTTAAAGTTGATAATGGATGATTGAATCATTCTTCTGATTTGAACATTAACTCAAAAACATTGTGCCAATCAAAAGTTTATGATACCAATTTTTCCTTAAAAAAAATTATGTCAAAATTGCCTATTAACCTTAATAAAAATTGTTTAAAACTAATGGTCAAAGTTGGTCAAACGATACTATAAAATGACGTTGAATCATTGTTAAAAATCTTTTAGGAATATAGGATCAATTGTAAGTTCTAAGTGTTGATTCGGTGAAGACGATCTTAGAGGCATCTGTCGTGTCCTAGTTTGTGTTTTCTTATTCAGCATATTAAAAAAAAAGAAAAGAAAAGAAGGATCAATTGTAAGTTAATGATACTAAATGCACAACTTTTTAGATAAATTTGCCATTTAACTCTATATTTATATGATAAATTATTTTTGGGACCTGATCCATCTCCCTCCACGTAACACACGTTATTGGACTAAATGCTTCTTTTTCATTTCTTTCGCTGGTGGTTGAGAGGTGAGGAGGATGAGTCTATATAAGGCAGGACCTCCTATGTCCTAAAAAGAGGAGAAGAGGGTATTCCCCCTTTTGAAAGGGACAGTCTATCCTACATTGGCACCACTAAAGTTGGATACGCATACGCATACGCATACGCATACGCATACGCATACGCATACGCATATTTGTTGTTTGATACTTGATATTAATAGGGGCATATACTCCCCTCATATTATAAAAAAAATATCTATAATATATTATAAATTTTTAAAATAATATTATATTTATATATTTTTAAATTTTAAATAATATATATAATCTATTAAAAATAAAGTAATAAAAAGATATTAATTAAAATTTTAAAATCTATTGCATATAAAAAAAAATTTAAAGTCTAAATAATTTACAATTATAACTTTATATTAATCTTCTTAAAATTAACAAATATAAAGTATCTAAAAAATGACGATTAGTAAAGTTAAAAAAAATAAAAAATAAATTAATTTAGTTATAAATTTTAAAAGATATAATTACCTATTTGACTACTCATATTTATAAAATTACTCTTTACTTACCAGTATTCATCATATTCGTTTTATGTGAAATAATATAATCTACAAATTTTAATGTGTAAAAAGGTAACTAATTAGGCACGGCCAAATGGGTAGGACAGTAACCCTTACCCGATATTCGGCCTTACCCGAAATTGTATATTTTACATTGGGCCATTTTTTATTAGGTTGGGCAGAATAGTTTTTGTGCAGGTTCGAGTAGGCTCACTGGGTCATGGGCATCTTACATACCCCTATTAGATAATGCACTCTAATAAAAATATGGACACTTTTAATTTAATAAAAAATATTAAATAAATACAAATTAGGGATAACTATTATATAATCCTATATAAATAATTTAATAAATAAAAAGTATTACAACAAATAAATATCGTGCAATATGTTATCATTTTTTTCTTTTAGATATTGTCTTTACATACCACTCACTATTTATTATGAGATTTTTTAATTATTAAATTATTTATATAGGTTTGCATTAAAGTTCTCCCTAAAAATTAGTTCCATTGCCAAATATGCATCTCCTATTTGCCAAATTGGATCAGAGTGAGCACAACCCCACCATATAAATCATGAACTTCTGAAATCCTACTCTCGTGAGATTTTGTCCTTCAAAAAATAATAAAAAATTAAATTAAATAGAATGATATGGACTTTTGTTTGGGAAAGCCACCATTGAAAAGTCAACCATACTATTGCATGTTCCCCCTATAACCACCTACTTAGACAAAGTAGAGCTCAGCTTTTTTCACTACAAAATGGGATAGGCTCAAGTTGACTTTTATAACGAGTTGTATATCCTATTAATTTTTTATTTAATTATTAATATTATTATTTATTTTATTTAAATATTATTTTAAATATTCATATTATTAAAAATTAATAAAAATAATTATTTATTTATTAATATGTGCTAATATATTATAATTAATTAATATTATGTTAATATTTATTTATATTTATAATTGTAAATTTTGAGATTTTTTTTATAAAAAATAGAAATTTTTAAAAATATAATATTAATAATTTTTTAATCATCCTAATATGATATTATAATTTTTTTATTAATATTTTAAAATTTTAAAAATATTTTTTTAAAAATATTAAAAAAATGATAGATTAACGGGCTAAGCGAGAAAGGCTTAGACTAACAATTAACCAACTCATTTAATTGCGAGCCCATTTAGCGGGTTTATTCATATTCTCACGTCTAAATTATTATTACAAAATTAATAGAGTTAACCTGAGTGATAAGTGATTCAGTATCGCTTAAGCGAGATCTCGAATTCGAGTTTTAGCGTATGTAAAAAATTCCTATTAAAAGAATCACTTACTATAACTAAGTACATAATATAAGTTAAATTTAAATATAATTAAAATAAAATTTTAATAAACTAGGTGGTAACACACCAAATTATTATTACAAATGCCCGTCTGATTCCACATTGCTATTGACAATTTTGGCGTTTTCTTCTGTCGGCGGGAGTTTTATTTGTGAATTTATTTGAATAAGTAAAATAATATTATCATTTTTCAAGAAAATCACGCTTGCCTCGTAAAATGTTTGTTTTCAATATTTTAAAATTTCCATTAAAATTTTATTTTGAAAAACTAAAATCTTTTTGTTAGTTGTCAGTGTAACAATTTTCTCGTCGAGAAGAACTTTTCTAATTTTTTTTATAATTACTCAATATTTAATACTACTCATCTGGGTCTTACCACACTTTAAACAAGAACTCTCTTATCATGCTTTTTTCATCCATAATATAAAAAATAATATAGTTCGACTTATAAAAAAATGAGCAGGAAAGTAATTTTGTTATTTTATTGTTTTGCTTTATTTAATATTTTTCCTGAATTTCATAAAGTATATAGTTGGACTTATATTTGAAGTATGAAAAAAAATCAGAAAATAGTTATAAAACAAAAAATACATACAAAATATTAAAATTTCAAAATTATTTTGAAACATTTAACAATAAAATATTTATCCTCCTAAAATTTAGTATATTTAAATATTTAAAAAATTTCACTATAAAGATCATCAATTTGATATATTTAACATCAATGTTTTCTTAAAGTCTTATTTTTCTTGATAAAGCTAATGCTAGCACATGGCTTCTGTCTTCTATTTTGGTTTCTTATTATTCTTTTATTCCATTACTATTTTAACTTTAGTTTAATTAATATGAAAATCACATACAACAATTTTCTTCACTACTCTGGAGTTATAGTTGTCTTCAATGTGTGAAGAAAGGAGCTATAGAGGAACCAATATATTTATAAAAAAATATACAAGAGACCACATTATTCATAAGTCATAAACATTTAACTGCATGATCTATGCAAGGCTCTTTAGAAATGCATGTGCCCACTCTAATTGAACTATATTATAGTATAAAAAAATCTCACGCATTCATGGATAAGTGAAGAGCCATTAATAATATGCATATTAGGTGTTAGCATTTTGTGAGATCAGTCCGTTATGTAGACTTTACAAATAAATTATAAGAATGTTTTTTGGTATACAAAAATTTAGGTAAATTTAACACCGATCTCCTACCAAAGTTAAGACACAGCCCCAAGGTTCAAAGAATGTTTAAATGGGACTTACAAAATTACTTACTAAAGAAACCCTCACAACGGCAGTGAGAATTGAACTCGTATCTTTATGAGATACGATATCATTGATTATTATAAGTGTCAACTCTTATTAGCAATGATAGAATGTTTTTTTGGTAAAATATATCTTCTGTTGGCCCAAGGAGTTCGTAAGTTAGATATGGGCTTCTACTTTTAGATGTAGAATTGGGCCTTTTCTTTATGTTTTAAAAAAGGTGGTAGCACCAACCAGGTCATGTCTAGTGTAATAGGTTACTTCATCACTAACATAACATAACAAACCAAGATTTGAATCTTCGAAAGTGGCCACATTTTTTTTTTTGCGTGTGCATCCAGTATATTGAGCATGTCCCTTTTAACTCAATAACTTAATAGGGCCTAGACTATTTCAAATTGGGCCATGGTAGAACTAAATTGGACGAAGACCCTACCACCTTAAGTTGTTGCATTCCAGGTTCGAACTTGAGATCTTTAGTTAAACTCGAACAACTCCTACCAGTTGATCTAAGCACTTGGTGATGAGATGCGCTTATATTTAGTGCTCGACAATGCCTCAAATAGAAATTTCTCTAATAGGAGAATACATATACTTAGCTAAAAAAAATGGTACATTTTCTTTATGTATATCTTTTATTTATATTTGCTGAATTAAAATTTGAATCCCTATTAAAATAAGTACCCAAATTTAATGTTTCGAACATAGTTGCTTTCAATAGGAAGATAGATGTGGTTAGGAAAAAAAAGTGGTAACTTTTGAAAGTATTTTTCTGTTAGGTCAGAGTTTTTTAAAAAACAAAATAATACTTAGTTAGTTGGGGGGTTCAACTAAGGAAATTTCTTATTAGACCATAGTGTAATGGTGGTTAAGAGTACAAAAAAAATGCCTAGTAGAATTGAAAAAAAGGAACCTTGGTGGTTAATGGGGTTTAAACAAAAATTAGTATTTATCCCTCCAAGTTTTGCATAATTCATCACATGCTAATTGGTTTCCAAATATGAAAGCAACATGGTTATACTGAAGATCTGGCCTATACCAACTGCTTGGAATCTATTCATCTAATAATGACAGATAGAGGAATATGATATACTCTAACGGGATCTTAAAATCAGACCTGAGTCATGAGAAATCATCCATTGTGTAGATTACTTAACTAAGGATGTTCATCTTCATGGAGACATGGCTACCTTGCAGAGCCCTCATCTTGGATGCTTTGCTCACCTCCGAGAGTGTGCATCATTGGGCTCAAATTTAATTTTATTATTGAATTATGTGTATTATTCACTTTTTATAATAATTTCATCCTGAAGCTAAAGTTTCACCTTCATTTCAAATTTAAAATTAGTTATTTATAAAAATAAAATAATTATTGTACATTTAGTGATTATTTTTCTTCAAAAATGTTCCCCAAATTAAAAGTGTCATGCATTTGTGTGGGCTTGGTGTATATGAAAAAACAAAGGGTAAATAAAAGAGCGCTTGTGGTATACCAAAAAAAAAAAAAAAGAGCGCTTGTGGCCTTTAATTTTATATAAGATTTTACTTTACTTTTTTAATTTTATAAAGTGCCCTTTTGTTACATCAACTCTAATGTAGTTAATAAAAAACATTAAATTTGAAATTTGAAATGCTAACAAAATATTTTTAAATACTAACAAAATTTAATTTTTAAAATAATAATAACTTTTACAAGATATCATCATATTTAAGATTAACAGTATTAGAATAAGAGAACTAAAAAATATTTTATAAAATTAAAAAGATTAAATTAAAATTTAATATAGAATTAAAGAATTAAATATATATATTTTTAAAAAAGTAGTGTAAAATTTTAAATAAATAATTTAATTATTAAAATATCTTTTAAGTTGTTAATATATAATAATCTTTTATCATTTATTACACCAGATTTTATTATTATATATTGTTTATTTATTATAAAAAAATTTAGTAATTAAATTATTTACGTAATTAATTGTATAGTAAAATGGGTTCACGTGAAATGCACGTGCATTTCCACTGTGCCCTGAACTCTGGTTCGATACTTGCGAGGAGTTCCCCCAACTACTATGAGCCACCTCATAAAACACAGCATTGTTTTCATCGACGCCATCGTAGGCCATAACCAAGGCCATTGTCCTTCTTCTCTCCCATAAAACCTACCTCTGAACTGTTACATAAACAAAAATCCCCAGAACTTTGCTTTTTCCATTTCTACTTTAAACTCCTCAATTGTTCTTTGCATTGGCCTTTTTCGTAGCTCACAGGTAAATCCACTCCCCCCCCCCTCTCTCTATTCTCATTCTTGCTTTTTATGTTGTTGAATCTGTGAGGATTTCATTTGAAATGGATCTGGCATTGATTAGAAGAAGTATTGTGTTCCGAAATGGTCTCTATTGCTTCTGCGGCTGGCTGGCCGGCTCCGTTACCATGGAGTTGAAATTTGGACATGTTTAGAAATTTGATGCCTTAGAGATCGAGATTAAATGAGATTATTTTCATTTTTCACACTCTTTTTGTTGTTTTTATTTTTATTGTTTTTTGAGTAGTATATAAACGTAAGATTGCTGGCATTTTGAGTGTGATGTCTTTAGAGGAATTTCCCCTAGAGGAAACTGGTTGCGAGGAGTGATGGTTGGAAAATTTGGCATTGTTTAACACTTTTCTGTCTAACCTTTTGATCGTCGAGGAGAAGAATATGTTTCTTTAATAGCCTGACCATTTTATATTACCTTTTACCCTTGGACTTGGTCATTATTATGACCGTTGGCTCTCTTGTCTCAGATGCTTTTTAATTGTTTTTTTTAAAAAAATGTAAAAATGTCCCAACCAAGTATGTGTATAATTCATAGTAGTAATATGAGCTATTTTATTAATTAAATTTGTGTATATTATATTACCTCTGTATTTCTGATTTTCTGAATTCAGTATGCACCTACAAGAGGGATAAATTGGGGGATCTTTTGTGATAATTTTAGTTATGAGCTTCCAGGTGCAAGGTGAAATGTACTTTAATGTTATAGTCACTTTTGTAATTGAATAAATAGAATATTTTTTAAATGATGAGCACTTAGGCTGCCTTTAATGTCCAACTTTTCATCAAGTTGTACCTATTTGGTATTTTCCATTTACATTTGAGATATGTATGAATATTTTTTAATTTATTTTTTGTATTTGTGCTAATATTAGTTTTCTGTATAGATCTGACTTGTCTGCTGTCAAATTGCATTCATCAAGATGGCGGCAACATCAATTTCTAACTTGCAAATTGCATTGTCAAGGCCCTGTTTTCCTTCACAAAAGCTTGCAAATGCAAGCACCACGGTTTTTAGTGGCAAGTCCAAGGCAAGATCATGGGACGGACTTGCAAGTGTCTGTCATGTTGCATCAGTGAAACCATTCCAGCAGAGCCTTACATCACGTTCCATAGAGTTTGACAAAATTGTAACAAATGCAATGTCTGAGTCTAGTGAAAACAAGCCAGTCTCGGGACTGCCTATTGATTTGAAAGGTCATACTTCTTTTACCCAAAAATCCTCCATGCCTACTTTGTTTTAATCTACATTTTTGCTCATATACTTTATGTCTGTTGAATTCGCGTTCTGCTCTGTTATTAAAATTATCTTGTCCATATGAGTCTTGTATTGTCTTAACTACTTTCAGGAGACATCTTCTCTTTCCCCTTTTCACATGGTTATTCATTCCAGAATATACTCTACCAAGCATTGATTTACTATTTCACATGAAGGCTTTAAACATTATTTGACCACCCTTTAACTCAGTCCTAAATTGTATTAGTATGACCACGTTTAAACTATCTGAAGGGTGACTTTGCAACTGAGGTTCATGAGTGATATATGAATTGCAAGATTATGTCTTTTACTTTTTTCTTATGAATTCATTATTACTATGTCTTCATCTTGTTATGTTCACATTCCCTAAATCTTTTTGGCTGTTATCTAATATTTCCTATCAGTCACACACAAGCTTACTGGTATTTCTCTTTAGTAGTAATCTCTGAATAGGAACAATCTGTACTTTCACTAAAAGTAAGATGCTGTGTAGGTAAAAGGGCTTTCATTGCTGGTGTCGCTGATGACAATGGATATGGTTGGGCTATAGCAAAATCTCTTGCAGCAGCTGGAGCTGAAATTCTTGTTGGCACGTGGGTACCTGTAAGTAAATCTGCAGAATTTCAGGGTTGTGTGTCTGCACCCCAAGCGTTCTTATCCATGTAGAATGATGCAGGAACTAACTATGAACCTTCCTGTGCAGGCTCTAAATATCTTTGAGTCCAGCCTTCGACGTGGAAAATTTGACGAGTCACGAATGTATAATTTAACGTGCTGCTATTTGTTTTATTTGAGTGGTTATCTGTATGTACTTTGCTAACAAGGAAAGTCAATTTTCAGATTACCAGATGGTTCATTGATGGAGATTACTAAAGTTTATCCCATGGATGCAGTTTATGACACTCCTGAGGATGTGCCAGAAGATGTAAGGGATAAATGCATAATTTCTTTTCAAAAAGACTCAAAAATGCATTCATAGACATGGATATTTATATATATATATATATAACTCAACTTCATTTTATGTAGGTTAAAACAAACAAGCGCTATGCTGGATCCACTAATTGGACTGTCCAGGTATAGATTTATTATTGATACCTAAATCTTTTACACCTGAAGAACTCCTTTATATTATTTAAATTTGTCTCAGGAGTAATTTGTGTTTTAGTATTGTCCAAAGCTTTGAATGTATTAGCAGTCTTGTCAACCTCATTTAGATGTGACTATTATCAGCTAGTAAGTGTTTATTCAATGCCATAAATGCTAAAATATGATTCCTTTGTGCTTTTCATAATCAGCTTAAGAGAAGATCTCAGTAGATATAACTATGCTGCTTTTAGCTTACTTTAATTAGAGTTTTCAATAATAAGCTTAAAGCAGTAATCATTTATGGCTATTTTAAGTTATGTAGAGTTTAAGAAATGACTTATCTGAAAAACTTAATGTGAAAGCTAGTTTTCACTACCATAATAGAAAAAGCACTTGTAGTTTTATGTTAGTAACATCTAATGCATGCTCTTGTGAAAAGTAAAGCTTGTTGTAAGTTTGGAGTGGAAAGCCCAACTGTGGCCCTTTCTCTGCTAAATTATAAGTTCATGGAAAGATCTGGTCTTTACTTTAGTAGAGACCTGAGGAACCAGTCTGAGGTCATATATGAACATGTTGATGTTGGGTTTATCTTCAGAACTAACTCATAATCTGTCTTAAAAAGGACTTGCTTGAACTTGCAGGAACTAGTTGAATCCGTCAAGAATGACTTTGGAACCATTGACATCCTTGTACACTCACTTGCCAATGGACCAGAGGTATGGTGAATTCAATTGTAAAGTTTCTCTCTGCCCTCTCCCATTGGCTAACAACAGTCAACTTTGTTGTAGGTAACCAAACCATTGTTAGAGACATCTCGGAATGGATATCTTGCTGCATTATCTGCATCTAGTTACTCATATGTTTCTTTACTCAAGCATTTTCTTCCAATTCTTAACCCAGGCATGTTTATTAAGATTCTGCCTTTATATTGTTTCCTTCATTGTTTTATTCTTTTCCTCACCTTCCTGATGGATTTGGTTATATAGGTGGTTCTTCAATTTCTCTTACATACATTGCTTCAGAGAGGATCATCCCTGGGTGCGTCTAATTATTCCTTGAAGACTTGCATACCTTTTGTCTTGAAATAACTTGTTTATATTGACAGCTTTTTTAACCTACTGAAATGCAGATATGGTGGCGGTATGAGTTCTGCAAAAGCTGCTTTGGAAAGTGATACAAGAGTGAGTTCTTCAATGTTTCTTCTCTAAACACTAGTCCTGTAATGCATGACTCACATAGATATGCTACTTTCTTAATACAGAAGATAAGAAGCCCTTCCCTTAGAATGTTTGCACTAATTTTCTATTTACTCAGGTGCTTGCTTTTGAAGCTGGTAGGAAGAAAAGAATTAGAGTCAACACAATATCTGCAGGTAATGATTTTTGCTTGTTTCATAATTTTTTTTGGCCTGCTTTACTTTCCTCCCTTTAACGGTATAACCACATACTCTTGAACTAGCTATTCTGATGTCAGTGGAAATTTACTGTTTGAAATCTAGCCAAAATTTGAATCTGATTTGGTAGTATCAGATATCAAATACTCATTTGATCCTTAATATAAGACCTATTTAACCAATTTGATTAGATTAAAGAAGTTAATTAAATTAGTTAATATGACATATTTTTTCTAAAATACCCTAATTATCTTCTTTAACTCCATTCATCCCTCTCTTACTTGATTATTGTTGAGGGAGTATCAATAGGAGTAATTTGGGAAAAATAGATAAATATATGAAATAGGTCTTATATTTATGACTACTATCAACTCTCTAAGTAGATCATATATTAAGGATTGTAAGAGTAATTGAATTAAAAAGACTATTGATGAGCATTTACTTAACAAATTAACTTTTTGAGATCAAATAATTCGTGACATAATATTAAAGTCTCCCTATCCTATTGGTTAAAAGTTTGATCCTCCTTATCTTTCATTTTTTTTTTAATTATAGTTCATTTTTATTCTAAAATATGCTGTGCTTGTATTTTGTGTACACATCTTTCTTTTCTTTTTCCGCAGTATCCAGTAGGAAAGCATGTTAATTTAACGGTGGTTTTTGGTCCTTAGGTCCTCTGAGAAGCCGTGCAGCAAAAGCAATTGGATTCATTGACATGATGATCGATTATTCATCTGCCAATGCTCCTTTGCAGAAAGAACTAACAGCTGGTAACATTTCCCCTCAACATTCTTATTCCCTCTTGTAATGCCCCTTTCCCATTTTACTAACGAGTTTTAAGCTGAATGTAAACAGAGGAGGTGGGCAATGCAGCCGCATTCCTGTCATCGCCGCTTGCATCTGCCATCACCGGCACCATGGTATACGTCGACAATGGCTTGAATGCAATGGGGGTTGGAGTAGACAGCCCAGTATTCAAAGACCTCGACATTCCAAAGGACCAGCATTGATGAAATTGCAGGCTTACTGGTACCTGAATTAGCTTTTAGCAATAATGTTAGGGACTTATTGCCTTAGGTTGCAATCCACGATCTGCTGCAGTTTGCCTTCAGAATTAATTTGTTGTCTCAGTTTTTTCCTTGTTCCCACACTCTTCTTCAGTGATTTATCTTGACGATGGGTGTAAGGTTATGATTATGTGAGGATGTTTACTTATTTATTGTCACCGAATTGATGCCTTTTTCCTGTCTGAATGAGGGTGTGAAATTTAAAGGGAATTTTCTTCTTGGTCAACAAGTTTTAAGGGAAATTAATTACATGTTACCCAGTAAAGCCTAATTACAGGATTTATGCATTTACCTCTACCATGTACTCCCGGTCTTATTTATAAGTCATTTCTATAATGTTTCATACAGATCAAGAAAAATTTTAAATTTCATTAACCTTATTTTAAAATTCAATCAATTTCTAACTTTATCTTTATTTAATATACAGTATACCTATGAGACAAGTCAATACAATAATAAATAAAGAGTAAAATTGTACATTCATATAAAAAATTTAATGATGTTGATTTATAAATATGACTAAAAAATTCACTCTCTTTCAAAACAGTATAATGTTTTAAAAATTGTATTTTCAATAAGTTAATAAGGTTATGCATTTTCAAATGATATAATTTATTTTCTTATATGAGCAGAAATCTTCGGCAGAAATCGGTTGTTGTCTAAAAATTAATTAAGATGATTGTCAGTTTTGAGTTTTGACAAACATTTACTGAAATTCTTAAAAACTTTCATTTTTTTAATACTTAGATTAAATGAAATTGATGTTGGATCAATTCTATTCTAAATGTCATCCACATCTGACTAATTAAAAATCATAATAGAATTGATAAAAAAATTCCTAAATGTAAATATAAGAAGACTTGCCATTGACGATGTATATAAAAGAAGACTTTACTATAAATTTGACATACTCTTTTAATTAAATATATTTAGATATAATCTAAGATCTAAAATTATAATTTCTTTATTGAATAAATTATTAGTTGTAATAAGATATTTTATTACATTGTCTACCTCAAAAGATATTTTATTGCATAAAGAATTTAATTATATATAATTATTATAAATTTAATATTATAATTACAATATTCCCACCCTCCATCTCAGACACAGGAAATCTAGCGACGCAAGCCGCGAGAGAGAGCGAGAGAGAGGAACGAAGAAAGCGACGGAGGGAGGTTTGAAGCAGAAGAGGAGAAGGGGAACATTGGATCAAGAAGAAAGGTACACGTATTTGTCACTCTGATCACGATTACTGTTTAGGCAATGGCGAAAAATACTTGCTCTTTGGATGGCATTAAATTTTAGGGAGATTGTGGAAATTTGAATGTGCTCGCTCTTGACTTGGGTCATGTAACCCTAGAAATTTTTTGAAGCTTGGCAACATTGAATCATTGTGTTTTCAGCGCTGATGAACTTGGGAGATGAATAAGAGGATTGAAATGAAAGAAGGAGATGGTTGTCGATTAAACGAGAAAACATGGTCAATTTCGACTTTTCCACTTTGATTCCTCAGTGCTCAGTCCCATTCCTTCTCTGTATCTAAGGATTCCCCAGGCGCCATCGCCTTCCCCACAAAAATCCCTCTAACTCTCTCTTTTCCAGCGATTCAGGCAATGGAATCCAAGCCTTTCCCTCATCTTTCCTCTGATATACCATGGCATTAATAAACAAAGCATAAGAAGTAACTTATAGGATTGGGCAAGTGAAAATATTTTCTCCCTTTTTTTAAACAATTAGCACTAACGTTAATGTAACCCTTTGATCATAAATATATATAAATGAGATCTTATGTTTATGACAGGTCACAATTTGAAAGAAATTTAATACCTCTATTTAGAATCCAATAATGCTAGGATCATATTTTTCTAAAAGATTAATATAAGAGAAAATCCTAAAAAATGTCCATTTGAAATTTAAAAAGACAAAAAAAGTACATGAATTTGGAAAAAGATAGATTGGGCAGGAGGCCCAATCTGTCATTTAAAAATTACTGTGCACAGTTGTAAATACCATTATGAGAGTTGCAAATAAAAAACGAAATTGTATTTTTTACAACTCTGTCAATGGTATTTGCAACTCTTGTAATGGTATTTGCAATTTTTTTAATGGTATTTACAACTCTGCTAGTTGTATTTGTAACTCTGCTAATGGTATTTACAACTCCCATAATGGTATTTGCAACTGTGTACAGTAATTTGAAAATGACAGATTGGGCCTCCTGCTCAATCTGTCTTTTTCCAAATTCATGAGTTTTTTTATCTTTTTAAATTTCAAATGGGCATTTTTTAGGATTTTCTCTTAATATAATCTTTAATTTTAAAGTTTACACAAATTTTAATTTTATTTTTTTAAATTTTAAATTATTAATTTTAGTTCCTCAAACAATAAAATGATATATATTTTTATTAAATTATAAGGATTTATATTTTAGATAAAAAAATTTAAAAGATTATAATTAAAATTTATGTAAATTTAAGGGACTAAAAATTATATTAATTTTTATTTTGAAAAAAGGCATGCAGATTAATTGATAATATCAAATCGATAAAAATGAGTTTGTTTTAATATTTAGAGAAAATGAGAGCAAAAAACTTTATAAATGATCAATTTTAAATTAAATCTGTTAATAATAATAGATATAATATGAACAACACCAAATTTTGCTTTTTGACATTTACTATTTTTTAGAGTTTTTTCTTTTATTTTTCCTAATATTTATTATATTTTTATAATTATTATTTAATATTGTATTATTATTTTAGGAAAATCTCTATAAAATATCAAACAAATTCTAAAATTATTATAAGAATATATAAAAGAATAGATTGATTAAAAATATTAATTTAAAATTTTAATATTTATGGCAAATGACAGAAATAGCTTTTGTTATGGACATTAACTATAATATTTAACTAATTCGATAACGAGATTAATTACTCTTTTTAACAAGATAATTAATAGTTTAAATAATTGAATTATGTTATAGGGCACTAACCACTTTAGTGATGAAATTAATAACGTATATAATAATTTTAAATATTTTGTTAATGAGATCGACTATTTCGTTTGACAATTTAATAGTATGTGGGTATTAATTATATTAATAATAAAATTGATAAAATATATAATAATTTTAATTATTTTAAGTTTTGCGGTAATTTTATTTTTTCTTAAAAATATTAAAATCTTAAATTAATACTTGCGAAGAATATGTTATATTTGTATAACATTCTTAGAATTTTTCTTTTTCCTTTTCCTATGTTTTATGCACCGTAAATAACGTTTGTATCTAAAGTTGGGTTCTACATGCCTTATGCCTACATGGATCAGTAGCTTAATATTTTTGGGTTAGTTATGTAAAAAAAAAATAGCTTAATATTGGATCATACATATATGTTGGGTCCAATCTATTTTCAGGTCTGGTCTTTAAGCCCTTTGTAAATTTGTTTTTAGTACACAAATTTTTAGAAAGGGGTTGGGCTCACCTACGATCTAAGAACAAGGTAAAATCTTCTTTCCTTCTAGGCGATACCAATATTAGGCAGAGCGAGCCATCTATTACCCTCAGGCATAACCTAGGCACCCAAGAGTTATGATGCCTCCCTAAGCGCTGCGACTGAAACCACAACAAAGTAGTATTCCCCAAGGTTCGAACACGCTCTAAATAATCGCATATCTTACATTTTTACTAGTTGAACCCACATACGAATATGCCCATTTAATTTTCTCATTACCCCATACTAAAGATGCTGTAGGCCTATAGGTCTCTTTGAAGTTCAAGGACAACAAAGCCGTTATTCATTACAAAGATTTTTGTTTTTCCTTTTTTTAGGTTGATGAATATGAATTTTATATACAATCACATTCTTATATATATATATATATAATCCTATTTGTAAGTTTATGAATGTAAAATATTTAATTTGATAAACTACTACGTCAATAAAAAAAGATTTAGACCGTAAAATGCGTTTTTTCTTGTTTAACATTAAGGCCCAAAACATTTAACTACTTTTAAATTTAAGTTAATTGGCAGTTTAAATTAGGTTTTAAAACTAACGGGGTTGGTCCAAATAGTAAGCGGTTTGGAATTGCTTAAATGAGGTCTCGAGTTCGAGTCTTGGCGTATGCAGAAAATTTTCGTTGGGAGACTCACCCACCATAACCAGGTGCGCAACGCGGGTCGGATCCAGATGTAGTCAGGTCAAAACTCCAATAAATTAGGTAGGCAACTAAAAAAAATTAGGTTTTAAAATGATTCATTAGCAGAATATTCAAGATTGCAGATACCATACATAAATGGCTTTATTTATGAATAGGAAGAATCTATAAATAAGTGAATAAAAGGTGGGATAAAATATAGTCTTTACATTTTAAAGTGGGGGCCTATACTTTTATCTAATATATATATATATATATATATATATATGTATGATACAATTATCTCACATCAGATATTCATTGAGTTAGATTCATATATTATTAGATCTAATTAAAAGTAACTCTTCAAATATACTTTTTTATTTATAAGATTCAAACATTTAATTTTTTTATTTGATCCTGGCTACAATCCTTTTCAAATAATAGATCGAAAAGATTTTTCGTATTTCCCAATAAATATGCTTCTTAAAATTTGAACTTGTGTTATTCTCTTTAGGAAGTGAGGCTACTTACATCTTTAACTGACAACTTGTTGATTTAAATACTTAATTTTATTTGAGTTAATATAATATTTAGTCTCTCAATTTTATAAGAATTTTAATTTTGATCTCTCAAATTTTGAACTATAAGTTTTGATACTTTAAATTTATTTCTATCTAAAATAATAATCCTTATAATTAATAGAAATTTAGACTATCTTATCTATTGAGAGATTAAAATTAAAATTTGTACAAACTTAAACAACTAAAAATTATATTAATCTATTTTATTAAAGAGGAATTGAGTTTCTTTCACTCTGACCCAATCATATAAAATACGGGTGTCCATTTTGTCCCGTCTCGGGTGTCCCGACCCCGTCCCGATAATTTTGAGACGAGTCCGTCCCGTCCCGAAAGGGACCGGGCTGGAATACTTTCGGGACGGGACAAAGGTATGAGTCAAGACGGGTCTCGGCCCGTCCTGAACTATTTTTTTAAAAAAATATATTATATTATCCTATCTTTCCCACTCTTATATAGATATTTTTATTCTTATACAGATATTTTTATATTGATATTTTTATTCTTTCTTACTATTATTTTTTTTTCTTATATGGGTAAGTTATTATTTTCTATTAGAGAAGAATGTTGGTATTTAGAGGAAGTTGCTATGACATTTTATATGGAATAATTTATTGAGATAATTTTATTATAATATTTTTTTTTAAAAAATATAATCAGGAATTCCCGTCCCGTCCCGATCCCGTCGGGACCGAGATAAATTCAGGACGGGACGGGACACGAGACGCATTTTGCGTCCCGTGTACTGTATCGGGACAGGACACGGGACGGGGTTGTCCCGGTCCCGACCCGTCCCGTGAACAGGGCTAGTATAAAAGCAAAATTGCGTTGTCACAATGTTGAGCATCCGCTAAATATCACTGAATGGGCTATAAACACTATTTATGTTTGTTCTATGAAAACATGTGTGCATTCAATTAGAGTTGATACCACCGGAAGTTAGTCCGAGTGGTAAGCGATTCAGTATCGTTTAAGTGAAGTCTCAAATTCGAGCCTTGGCGTACGCAGAAAATTCCCGTTGGGAGACTCACCCACCATAGCCAGGTGCGCGACTCGGGTCGGATCCGGATGTAGTTAGGACAAAGCTCTGGTGAACCGGGTGGGCAACAAAAAAAAATAGAGTTGATACATGTAACCAAAAAAATAAAATAAAGTTGATACAAATAGTAAGGAATGAGTTTGTATTACATAAAAATATAAGTTCGATTTACTCTGCTGTTGTGAGCGCTTCTTTAGTAGGCTTAAGTCTCCTGTAAGCGCTTTCTAAACCTTAAAATTGTGCCCTTGCCTTAGTAAGAGAATGGTGCTGAATTAATCTAAACTTTTTTTTATAAAAAAAATATTATAATAATGTCATGTTTCAAGTCCAAGAAGTGTCGGTGGTAAATAATTTCATCATTGCTCACTAGATTGATGAATTAAAGGCAATGTCAATAGTATAAAAAAAAAGGCAATGTCATTATATCTGTCATACTTCTTCTAATATTTAATATAAGATATATTTAATTAATTTAATTAGATAAAAAGAGTTAGTTAAATTACTTAATATGATATATTTTTTTCTAAAAGATCATAATAATATTTCTTAACTCCCTTCCTCCCTACTTCTCTTACTTGATTATTATTGAGATCAATAGAGATAATTTGAGAAAAAAACTGATAAATATAAGACATATGTCTTATATTTAGAATTAAAATTAACTCCTCAATTAATTCATATATTAAGGACTGAAGAAGTAGAACAACAAAATACTATTATCTTTAGTTCTAATTATAACATCTAGTTGACTTTTTTAATATATCTAAAAAAATTAATTAAATTTTATAATTAAAATTTGAGGTAGTAACTTGTTAAAGTATGTGAAGAAATATTAAACCGATAGAAACAAAGTTGTATAAAATATTAATGAAATATGTGAAAAAATATTAAGAATGAAAAAACCACAAAGTCCATATCATTGTATAAATACTAGAGAAAAATATAATTAAAGACCTTTTAAAATTTAAAGAAGGCAAAAAGGACCTCTAAATTTTAAAAATGATAGATTGAATAAGAGGCTCAATCTGTCATTTGCAAATTCTTGTGCAGAGTTGTAAATATTATTGTAGGAGTTGTAAATATTATTATGGGAGTTACAAATACTATTGACAAAATTGCAAATATCATTTTAGGAGTTACAAATACTGTTGGTAGAGTTATAAATATTATTGACAAAGTTACAAATACCATTACAAGAGTTGCAAATACCATTGACAGATACCATTACAAATACTATTACAAGAGTTGCAAATACCCATAGTGGTATTTGTAACTCTGCACAGAAATTTATAAATGATAGATTGGGCCTCCTGCCCAATCTGTCCGTTTTAAAATTCAGATACCTTTTTGTCTTTTTAAATTTCAAAATGGCTTTAATTATCTTTTTTCTTAAATACTATAGTGTGGCTCCCTAAAGTTTTATATTTTATATATATAATACTCCTCTTATTAAATTTATTTAACTAATTTAATTAGATTAATAAAGTTAGTCAAATTAGTTACTATAACATATTTTTAAAGCATCATAATCATTTTGTTAACTCATTCCCTCTTTCTCTTACTTGATTATTGTTGAGAAAGTATTAATAGAGATAATTTAGAAAAGAGTTAATAAATTTAAAAAATATATTTTATATTTAGGACTAAAATTAACTCACTAATTAAGTCTTATATTTAGAACGGTAGGAGTATATAATTTTCCTAATTTCAAAATAGGCTTATTTAAAAAAAAAACAATTATCATATCCTTTATTTTACTTCAGAATGCTTTTAAAATATTTAGAGAAATATTAAACGAATAAAAAAAAGTTTATTAAAATCTAATGAAACATGTGAAAAAAATATTAACAATGAAAAAAACTACACAGTCCATATTCATGGTATAACTAGTATGGTTCCCTAAAGTTTTATATTTATCATATACAAATTTTTCAAATTTCAAAATATGCAGATTTGTTTTTTAAAAATATCATACACCTTAGTTTACTACAATGCTTTTACTAAATTATCATCAATTAATCTAACTAAATATTTGTTAAATTATAAAAAAAAATTATGGTATTTTGATAAACAAACGTAATTTCACACTAAAATAGAATATAAAAAACATAACCCTAGAGATCAAGTTGATTTAAGAAAATATGAATTGAATAAAACTATAAGAAGAAAAAGAATAAATTTATTTATTCAATAAATTAAAGCGTTAAGGTGCCTCAATGTTTTAGAGTATTTTCTCAAGTGCGCCCAATACTTTAAAATAATTCATGGTGTGCCTAATGTTTTAAAGTATTTTTCAAATGCGCCAGTGTTCTAAAGTAATTTATAGTGCGCCCAGTGTCCTGAAATATTTTCTCAGGTACACCTGATACTCTTAAGTATTTTCATAAGCGCGTCTAGTATTTTAAAATAATTTATGATACGCCTAGTGCCCTAAAATATATAATACCTTCTTCCTTGTTTGTTTTCCTAGCTTCTTCAATATCTATAGGATAAAATAATTTGCGGCCTTTTTTCACTTTATTCAAGCTTTCTTTTTTCTTAATCTGTACATATTTTCAGCCAGTAAGTAAAATAATTCGTGACCTTTTTTCAAATTATTTAAAATTTTGGAAAGGAAATTAGTTTTTCTCTTATTTTCATATTGTTCATTAGAATCTGATAAAAAAATGGAGAGTTGAAGGGAAAAAGAGAAAGAGTCTGATATGGAACGAAAGGGTAAAGGAGAGAGGATGAGAAAGAGGAAAGTATGGACAAGAGGAAAGCATGGACGGTAAAAAAACTCAGGGGAGCTGAGTCATCTTATTAAGTTAGCTTTTTTGAGATCAAAATAGAGTTGAATCATCATTTAACTATTTTAAATACTTTAATTATGTTATTGTAGTGCAATTTTACTCTCAAAATATTTAAAATAGTATAATCTCGTCCACACTAAAAGAAAGAAAATGTTAATTTTCATTCTAGAATTTTGAATAATATAAAAAGAATATTACGAATTATTTTACTTGCTGGCTAGAAACGTGCAAAAAAGAAAAAATAAGAAAACTTGAAAAAAAGTGAAAAGAAGGCTGTAAATTATTTTACACATCTATAAATATTGAAGAACTTAAAAAAAAAAACAAGAAAAAAGATATTATATATTTTAATGCACTTGGCACATTTAAAAAAATATTTTAAGGTACTAGTGTATCATAAATTACTTTAGGATATTGAGTATACCTAAAAAAATATTTTAGGACACTGGTTATCCCTAAATTTAAAAAAAAAAAACATGTGACTCTTGTTAATAACGACGTTCCTTTCATGAGAGGTGAAATAGGGAAGGGACCCAAAAGTGAGAGGGGAAGTTTGGCGATATAAGTAGGGCACCTACCCTCCTCATCATTTTAAGTTCCTTCTATGCTGTCCCAAAAAACAGACATTCTTCTTTTGGTAGGCCCTCTTTTTCTTCTATATTTTTTATTTTTAAATCTCAATGTTCATTTTTTATTTATTTAGATGGTTCAAATTAAATTAGATTTAGTTTATTTAAATTTTTTAAAAAATAAAAAATAAATAAAATTTGGACTGTCTTAATTATATATAATTCAGACAATTTTGACTCAGATGCTTAATTTCCTCTGTACATTTCTAACAAAGTAAAGGAAATATGTGCATAAAAATTATTACAACTTGAATAGATTTTTCCTCATCTTAATATGGACATATGCTATATGTTTCATTTGATTATGACCATTGAACTGCAAATTTGAATGCACAGTTTGGTTAATTGGTGACCCCATTTCAGTGAAACTTATCAGAATCTTACTTTATTTAGTTCTTGAATAGCAAGGTAGGTGATTGATATTAGCAACTATATAAAGAAATTATTTAAAAAAAAAAGGGAAAATCAAGGTATCGATTATATTATTGATGTAATTAGTTTCTTCTATTTGGGAAAAAACTACGTTTTATTTCCTGATTAAGGTATAAATTTGGTTTATGAACTCTAACCATAGCAAAAAGATTTTTCAAGACTTGGGGCTAAAATGAAAATGGTACCTACCTAATTTTTTTTAATGAATTTTTATGATTAGATCTTAATTTAAGGAATTTAAAAAATATGTTTTTTGGGGTAACGTAATGGGATGCTATTTTAAAATTAATTTTAAAAAAATTATTTGAACTCCTAAAAGAGTGTAAATATTCTAATATATCACTTTAGTATTCCTACTTCTAAACCCAATTAAATAAATTAATTCATCATCATCTGCTTTGTTTTCAAAAAGCATAAATAAATAAAAAATTGTCCTACATACTTCAGTAAGCTCAGGCCCTTTTCTATATACTTCATTTTATCTTTATAATAAAATTGTCCTTTAATAACCAGGTGAACCGGGTGGATAAATTCATATGCATGACGTGAGTCAGATCCAGATGTAGTCAGGGCAAAGCTCCGGTGAACCGGGTGGGCAAAAAAAAAATTATTCTTTAATAAAAAAAATCTTAAATAAAAAAAAATGAATACGCACTCAAGAGCTTTTGAAAATATTTATCCAAATAGGTCGCTAAAAAATAAAAATGTTTTAAATCAGGATAAATAAATGAGATGTGTAATATTTATTGCCTTAGTATTACTTATTAATATTATTTATTTAAAATATATGCACAAAAAGATATTTACCAGTTATCATTTTCCTTCATATTTATTTTATTATTTTAGGCACCAAAATTTTGAAATAGCCCATGAATTGAAACTTCACTTTTTTTTTTCAATAAATAATTTTGTCAGATTTAAGGAAATTCTTATGTTTGTTGGACAATCTGAATGTAAGCATTCAGCTTTAGGTTGATGTGGCACTAACCCACTAATATCAATAAGGATAACAGCTCAAACCAACCCCCCCCCCCCCATATATATTTTCCCAAGGAAAAATAATAATATTGTTTCTTCAATTCTATTTTTAGACACTTTTTTCTTTAAATTATTTGGCATATTTTATTGTGAACTACTTCAAATTTAAATTCAAAGATTATTAGACCCTTAATAAAAATAATAACCCTCTTAACATAATTTTTTAAGGAAAATTAATCCACATATTCTTACAATTTAAGTCAATTTTAAATTAGGTCCCTATAATATATTTTATTTGAATTGGACCCTTACCGTACAATTCGATAATTTTAATTTATAATTTTCACAAAATTTTACTATAAAAGCATATGGGTGTTAAAAAAGTATTAAATGAAAGGAAGAAAATTTCATAAATTCCGTAAAATTCTATAAATTAAAATAACAGTTTTTACACTAAAAAAATAGTAACTACAATATATCATACTACATAAGGGCTTAATTCGAACTAAATAAAACATAAGAACCTCATTTAAAATTAAAGTAAATAATACGCACTTACAGGCAAATTTTTTTTATATATAAAGTTTGGAACTAAGATGCAGACGATTTTTTTAAGGAACTATTTTATGTGTAAATAATTAGACTTGGCAAAAATTCTATTAAACTAATCTAATGAAAAATTAAGTTAATACATAGTGTGACACAGATCGGCTAAAAGAATTATGTTTTTTGTAAATGCTATAGTTTTGGTTTTATTAATTAATTAATTGCCCTTGTGATTGGCTTAAATCTAATTACAAATATTCTAATTAAAGCACAGAAAAACAACTTGAACAGGTGAAGAAGAAAGAAAAATAAAATATTTCAAAATCAATCACTAGACACGTCTTTGTATGTATGATTAGAGAATTGGAAATTTCTATGACATTGCTGTCAGATTAACAATTTTTTAATTACCATTTCTTTATCTTCTTTTGAAGGTAAAACAAAAAATAATAATAATAATAATTAATATCTTAATAATAAATTATGTTGGGTATACATCCCCACATTCAAAGCATCTTACTAATAATTAATTCATATTAATCTGCAGACCAATAATAGACCCTTCAATTAAAAAAATGGGTCTACCAAGAAATCTTTTGTGAAGTCCTAAAATCTGGATTTTTGCTAACAACCACTAAGAAAAAAAATTAGAAAAATTTCTTAATATTCATTATTAATTTGAGAGTATCTTTCCAAGCCTAAACTCCACTACACATCTTCTTTTTCTTACTAAAAAATTATTAGAATATAATAAAAGTTGGTAACATTAAAGTTCTTTGATTCATTGGGTCTAGTCAGAATATCACCACTGCCAACCTGGGATTTCAGAAAAATAACAACAAATTATACATTTCCCCCTCAATTTTATTAAAAATAAAATTTTATAGAACATAAAAAATATTTAATTTAATTTTAGATATTTTTATTACAATTCTTAATTATTGTTTTAAGTATTTTAATATTTAGAAATAAAAATTTTATCCCATTCAATTATCCCCTGAGATAAGAAAATTATATAATCTGTTTGAAATAAAACTCAGAGTAGTTTTTTTAAAAGAAATTATATTCAACGGCACATAATTGTTTTCTAAAACTTATAACTATTTATGAAAATTCAAATTAAATTTGATGAGAAATTTAGATTTGCTGTCATAAATTTTTTAAAAAATAGTAAAAAATTATTTTTAAAATTTGGTAATAAATTTCTTATAACTGGATAATAAATTTTATAAAATTTACAGTAATTTTATTTTTATAGTTATAATTAATTGTGTAAATTATTAAGATTTTCCTATTTATATTTTTAAAAGGTGGTGGTTCTAACTTCTAACCTGTAACTTCCAACCTCTGTGCCCTTTGTCCTTTTGAATTTTCTATTCTGCACAGTGAAAAGGCACCGAAGCTTCTGTTTTCGGTGAACCTAAAAAAGAAAACTCAGAGAGAACCCAAGAAAATGCCAGAAATTATGGTTGTTAACTCCTCAAGTTTTTTAACCAAAATGTCCTAATCATTTTAATCAGACTTTGTCAGTTTTAAAAGTAGATAAACAAAAAAGAAAAAGATCCCACTAGTTAGTATTACATTACAGCTGGTTTCAACACAAAGTGAGAATCATACCCCCAGATTATGCAGAGATTAATTGACATGACATTTCTAATAAGATCATTATAATTATAATTATGAAGACCCAACTATGACTTCTTAGTGGGTTGAGGATGTGACGTTTGAATTATATAAAGTTAATGAGATTTTTTTTTAATATAAATTTACACAATAATGAATGATATAAAAAGATAGCAGCAGCAAAATGAAAAGAAAAGAGAAGATAAAAAAAGAACTCTTTCTTTAATTAGCACTATATCTTACAATTTTTGGTGCTATAACAAGAAACTAGCACCAGAGAATGATACAGAATTGGTCCTAAGATTTTACATGAATTGTCAAAAACAGGGGGGGAAATGAAATGAGCCGCCCCCAGAAGAAGATTAGGATTCAAAATCATCACGGAGACAATCACATAAAAGAGAAAAACATCATAACAATAAGAAAGAAAAAAAGGTGGTTTCAATTGAATATAGACCTAATGATGATGGTGGTGGTGGTGGCTTTAACAATGATGATTCATAGGTTTGGTTGAATTAAAATCTTTTTCTTTTTCCTTGTTTACAGAAGCAGTCTTCTTCCCATATTCCTCTTCTGGGCTTCAAATTCAGGCATACTGAATGTTGATCAGAGCTCAACTTTCATATGGGGTATCTGGTTTGAACCTGCATCAAGAAAAAAGTATCATCATCATATTGTTGGGCCAAATGAACGACATAATGTTTCAAATCTGGATGTTTCTCTTTCTGTATTATTACCATTAAAGCTTGGAGATTGTGTTGGTGTTTTTCTATTTTCATTTTGACCAAATCCCATCTGAACAATGGCCTGGAGGTCTTCCTCACAAAAAGTCACTGGACACTGCAAATCATTATTTCACAGAAGAATCAGAGAAACCTCAAGTTACAGTAACAGAACCAACCTACAACAAGTAAGCTTCATCAGAAAATTTACCCTTTTTTTCAGTTTTTGTGGAAAAAAAAACAGATGGGAAGAAAATCAATACCTGAGAAACACCTTCATTGATGCCATTCAGAGATGGTAGCTGGAAGCCAAGGCTTTGACAGAGAGCAGAATCTAAAGATTCCATTGAGTGGGACACAGTTCCATTAGGTATGGTATTGTGGATTGCTGGGTTGGGGCCATAAAAGGCTGTAGTGGAGGAATCTAAGGGGAATATTGCTTCTTGGTGTGCCAAAGAGTTATTGGATTGAAATATCTGAAATACCCAAAAAGCCAAATCAGCACAATCCCAATTCAGGAAAAGAAAAGTTAGAAACTTTGCTGCTGATAAAGTAGCCAAACCCATGATGTGCCTAGAGCCCCCCGAAAAAAAAAAAAAAAACTCACATCTTTTGAGATGAGATTGTCAATGCTCACATCAAGCCTGGTGTTCACTGAGGCCAATTTCATAGAAAGGAACTGGTAAGAAAGAAAAAAAAAATTATAATTAACTATGATCATGATTTTAGCAAGGGAAAAAAAGCTTATTTTGATCAACGAAGCCTGATTCTACCTCAACTTGACACTGTAATGACTGTACATAGTTTATGATTTCATCAAGCATAAGAGCTTTTCCAGTGACCTACAAGGAATGGTTTATATACATAATTTAGTATGCATGATCAAGGATCAAAGTTAAGCAGAAAGAAAGCCATAACATGATTTAGCTTATATGCACAGACCTTATTGCAACCAGGTACAAGATCTTGCAGAAGCTTCATTCTCTCACTGATTTTCTCCCTCCTTACCTGTTGTTTATTTATAAAGTGTCAATATGAAGCCTGCAATATATATTTTTTTCTTTGGCCAGTTTGATTTTTCATGGGAAGACAGTAAAATAATCATTGATTCTTACTCTTTCAGCAAGACTATGGCTATCAGTAGCTTGACCTCTTCTTGCTCTGACATGAATGTAATCCTTTGGAGGCTCAGGAGGTTTTGAGTTGTTGCTCTTGTTCTGTTTCTCATCCCCTCCATTGCTGTTACCTCCTTTTGACTCTTCTTCTGCTTTCACTTGACCATTTTCATGTTCTTCACCTTCATTTGGCTTGCTGCGCTTTGCACTTGAATCTTCATTAGCTTCAGCAGCCTGAAATGGAAGAAGAAAAATAAGAACAATTTGATTTTAGGAATTTCCAGTCAGAAATCAAAAGTTGGTAGGAACCTCTCTTTAATATTTGAAAGTGTTCAATATTAATAAATTTTTAGGTTTTGTGTCATAATCAATTGAACTAAATTAAGTCAATATTTATGAGAGGGTGCCTATAAAAATTTAAATTTCTCCTGCAAAAGGAATAAGCCAAGACAAAGTGAGAGGATGTATCATATCTTCTCATCTCTGACTGTGAACAAAAGTGAGAATAAAAACGAAGGAATTGAAAAAGTTCTGACAGAAATCAAATAATTTACCTTGGAAGGATTTTCTTTGGGTTTTCCCTTGGAAGAAGCTTTCCTCTTTCTGGAATTCATATCAGGTGGGAAACGTTTCACCCCAGATTCCACGTTTGGGTTTTGCTCAGAGATTGTAGATTCCTCCTGAGAATTTAATGGAGAATTCTTATTTTCCATTTGAGATCCAAGTGCTTTCAGAGATGGACTACTTGATACCCTAGAAAACTTGCCATTTTCCATTAATGGAGGACTAGATCTCTGAGTGAAGTCAGCATTATTAATCATCCCAACTTGTCTTGAACTTCTGCCATTAAAGCTCCTATTTCCAAAGCAAGAAAAATTGGCAGCTCTCTCAGCAAAACCAGGATCAGCTGAGAATTCAGCCACACTAGTGGAATTCAAAGCCATTGGCAATTTTTCTTTCATCAACTGGTTATTATTGTTCATCAATGGAGGAGGAATGTTGAGTTTAGGAGGAGAACTCAAAGGCGTGCTGTAACATGAAGTATTGGTACTGTTATTTCCATTTATGTAAGAAGAGATCTCGACGGAGTTCCCAATGTTGCCCAATTTCCCAATCAGTTCTCTGATGACGAAATTGTCATTCGACAAGTTGGAATTGGAAGCTGCAGGAGAAGAAACCATTGAACTCAACGCAGAATCGAACTGAAGAGCTTGATGATGATGGTGATGGTGATGATCTAAAGTTGACTTTTCCGATGTTGGGTTGTAGAAACAGTCTTGTTGATGTTGTTGGGGTTGCTCAGAGGAAACTGGAATATCCATGGCGGAGGGGGAGGCGAGTGAATGCCACGTGGGCATTGACGGAGAAGAAGACGAAGAAGGCTCGAAGTGCAGAGCCGCAGCAGCATTTAGAAAGAAATCGTTTTCCATGGCGCAGATCGATCAAGAATCTTCCAGAAACAAAAGAAAAACGAACGGAATTCAGAAGAAGAAGAAGGGAGCGTTAGAAATGAATGGTTTCTGAATTACATTAGAGAAACCATAAACATAGAGAGAGAAGAAGAAGGACTGTGAGAAATTGAGAAACAGAGAGAATGGAATTGATGAATGAATGGAATTGAGGCTGTGATGAGAGAGAGAAGAGGAAGTGTAAACGAAAAAGCTAAGAGAGAGAAAGATGGAAGGGAAAGTGAGAAGAGGAAAGAAGGAAATGCGAAGGCGTTAAATAGACCGAATACACACTCCTTTCTTTGTCATCTTTTCCAATAGTGACCTCTTTATCCTCTCATATAATTAAAAAGTTTCAATTCTTTTTTAAAAAATAAGATATAAGAAAAATTCAGTAAAAATATTTTTTTGAGTTTTTTAAAATAAATTTTATAAAATATTTCCCATGACTCTTATTTTCATTTCAAAAATAAACGTTACTTGTTATAAAAAAAAATTAGTTTGATATATTTTAATAAAAATTCAAGATTTTCACATCTTTATATTTATATAGTAATATTTTTTTATTTAAAAAAATTAATATTAACTACTTGAGGTTATAAAAGAGATTAAACTTGTCATATAATAATTTCCATATTACTTAGCCTATAATACTCTTGCGTTAAAGTTATACCATCCCATGTAGTTGTTGATAAGCCTAATGAAGTGGTAAAATAAGTTTAAAGTTTGAATATAGAGAAAACTATTTTTAAGATATTTATAATTTTTTTATTTTTATTAGATATTTGTATATTTTTTTATTTAATCTTTTAATTTTATTCTATCAGTATAATTAATTTTTACATAGAGCTAATAATATTAAGTAAAATTATAAAGGTTAATTGTGCTAAAAACTAAAATTAAAAAATTTAATAAAGAAAAATAACACAGCACATATATAAAATAAAAATTGAAGGAAACTCAGCTTAAGGTTGATGGTTTTCCCTTAAATCTCTTAATATAACTAAATAATAAGTATATTTATTTAATAATGTGATTCACTTCAAACTCTATAGCATAAGAGGATAATCTAGTGATCACAAATACTATAAAAAATACAAATTCAAAATAAAAAAGTAAAAAAGAAAACTCAAACTAAAAATTTTTAACAACTAAATTATTTATTTAAAATTAAAATTTTGTAAAAAAAAATTAAATATAATTTTTTCCCACATATTAGATATTAAATTAATCTCTCTCTATCTTTGTTAATTTTAGAGTCTCAAGTATTGTCCCCGGGGTGGGTTGGACAATATGTAATGAAATTTAAGAAGCTATATTTTGTCAATGACTTAAAATTGTTATTTTTTTTATTCTGAAACAGTAAATTAATTAATTATAATGAAGTAGTATTATTCAGAAACATTATGAAAAAAATAGAAATAGTTAATTAGAGGGCGTTATCAGTAATTATGTGGAAGTTGCCTGTCACCGTAAACTACGGAAGAAGGAAGTCGTGTTGCCGCCGGGCCTTGGACGTCAAAGCACCAAACTCTCTCTCTCTCTCTCGTATTCATATTTCACTTAAATTTTAAAATCTTAAATTAAAAATTTCTATAAAAATATATTCTTATTTGCTTTATAAGACTAATAAAATTGATTTAAAATTTTAAAATTCAAATGGTATTTTTTTTATAATTTTTTAAATTTATTTTAAATAAAAATAGTCATTTTAAATATATAGCTCAAAAGTGTTACAAGATATGATTAGAAAATTTTACATAATAAATATAAATAACTTAATGCAAGTACAGTTTTTAAAAAACTAAAAAGAAATAATTTATAAAATTACATATCCACTATTACTTTTTTTCCCTTAACTATTTCATTAGTATGGATCTATGTTAATAGGATTAGATTATTTTTGTAATAAAGTAATCGGATTAGATTTTTCTAAAATAAAAAAGTAAATCCTTTTATAAAAGTGCGATTCAGGTTTGTTTGGTTCATGTCACAATTTTTTTGGAAAATAAAATTTTGAAGTTGAGTTAATTTTCTTAATTAAAATTAATGTTTACCTTTCATTTTATGATGTCATCGCTTACATAATATCACAAGCACAAAATCAAAATAAGTACATTATCTTCTTTATTGTAAGACACCAAATTAATAATTAAAATATTATTGTAAGTCTCCTTGCAATTTAAAATTAAGAAATTTTAAACTTCAAGCAAAAAATAATAAAATACACACCATATCCATTCACGTGTAGATCTAATATTAGCAATCATTCAAGGGGAAAAAATCTAATATGTTATAATATGATTGTGTTCCTGACTTCCAAAATTACTTGCATTAATAAAGTAAAATTATCAGGAATTTGTGTGAAATTAGAAAAAATAAGTCGGACAATTCTTTTATTAGGAGTGGTATAGTTCATAATTTATAAATATAAAAAAATTACTAATTTGATCTTTTAATTTCTATATAGCAATAATAAAACCAAGTGGCAATTCTAGATTTGTACAAGAGTCAGCCACGGGAAATGTAGAAAATGTTGTACAACTTGGAACTTGCCAGAGGGTGGACGGTTGGTTTGCCATTTGCTTGAGCATAAAAAAAAGAAAGACACACACACACACACACATATATATATATAGAAACACACATACTGATTCTCTATTTCACACCAATTCTATCCTTGAGAACATTAATTAAAAAATTTCTAAATCGTTCAAGTTTAATAATTTAATTATATTATATATTCGATAAAACTTAAGTCAATTTTCTTATATCTATATTATGCACAATTATCTAATCAAATCTTGTCATGTATGACTTTTATTATTAACAATGGTCCAACAGAATTTTAAGAATTTATCAATGTGTTTTTTTTTAATTATTAAGAAAAAGTTTGCATGGCAAAATTTGATTAAAGAATTGGAGCTAATGGATATAATTAAGTGAATCTAAGTTTTATCCATTTAATCTAATTTACACCTTAAATATAATCAAGTGAATAAAGCATATAGTCTTCATCAAATTGCATGGATAGAAAATTACCTTAAATAGACCTTGTGATTTTAATTTAATGTTTAAATTTTTTGTAGTCGAATATTCATCTAATCCTATTTACAAGATAGAAAAAATATTTATTTTGATCATATTTATAGGGAAGAGAGAAAATCTTTTTATATAAATAGATTATTTTACCATTAATTTATTTATGTTGACTTTATTTTTATTGGGTATAACGTATATTAAATAGGGTAAAGTTAAAAAGTTATTGAATTTTATGGTATAGTTAATGATATTTAATTTTTTTTTTAATTTGTGTAAAATATGCTGAAAATATTTTATAAATAGGACAAAATGAGTATCTAATTGCAAAAACAAAAATGTCATTAATTATGAGATAGTGTAATTCATTTTTTTTTAATTTCATGTAATGCACAGTGTCTACTCAAGTAGTTTGGAGGGAAATTTGAAAATATAAAGGTAATTATTACTTTGTTGTAGGTAAAATAAAAATAAAATTCCTCCAAAATTAATAAGGCATACAAGAGATATGCTTAATTAATTAATGAAAATGATAAACATATTTTTACAAAACTTAATGTTTCAAACCAGGGTAATTAAGCAGATAAAATGTGGGGTTATGATAATGATAAGCAATTGTTATATATATATATATATATATATCAACTTCAAGGACCCTACCGACAGGAGATTTGATTTTTTTTTTAATTTTTTTACTTAAAAAATAAAAGAAAGAAAGAAAAGGAATTGCTATATTAGATGAGATTATTTTCATCGATTTCATGATAGGTCAGCAGCAGCTCCAATCATTGACCACCTTTATTTATTCCTTTTGGTATTTATTACTAGTTATTAATTCCTGTACATGCTTCATACTCCCTCCCAACTTATTATAATAAATAATTGAGAGTATTTTTTCACTTAAATATATATATAAAGGAGAAAATCAGTAAAAAATATTTATTTAAAAATTAACTTACTAGAAGAACATGCATGTTCGAATAATGATTTCTGTATATAAAAATATTATTATTAATAAAAATTTTAATGAGAAACTTTTTACTAATATAAAAAAAAAACTAAGTATTACCTTGTGCATTGATTGGAATTTTATTTTCACCCTCATCCATTGTCTTAATTTCATTAAATACACAAGCGCTATATTTGTTAAACCATCAATATGAGTATTTTTGACAAAAATTAAACCTGAAACATATTCTTTAATTTGTCTACGTAATTTACTTATTTATTTCTTAAAAATATGAAAAATAAAAAATAACAAATTTCATAAGTTAATTGTAATTAAAACAATAAAATATTAAATGGGATCTCCCCATATCACTTTGGACATGGTGCATTCAATTTATTCAACTCATTTCAAAGCTTATTTAAGACTCTCAAACATTATTTTATGCCTCCTAAAAACTTATAATCTAATTATCATGGAAATAAAATCATGTGTTCGTTTTTTTTTTTTTTTTAACTAATGAATGTATACATAAATGCAAGTTGTTATAATAAGAATTATAACAAGCTTGTGTTACTGAAATCAAATCGAGAAGATGTAGTTTTTCTTTTTACCTTGAAAAAAAACTGACGTGGTTAAATGATTAATTTTATCTAAAAATAAAAATAATTCTGATTTGATCTACATTTAAATGATTTTTTTTTTTAAGTTATATTATGTTCTCTCATATTTAACGACTTTTTTTTTTATATTCCTCTCATATTGGGTTAATAACTTAGCCAAGGGTTTTGTTTCCTTATAGACCACATAGTGAGGTCATATAATATCTATATAGCTGATCTCGCCTCATGGGATAAAGTTTATTGTTGTTATATATTCGACTAGGTTAGATTCGAGTATTATCAAACTTAATTAAGAGTAGTTATTTTTTTCGTTTACACATACTCGACTCAAGACCTTATGATTAAACTAGCTACCAAAGCCTCTTCCACTAGTTAGAATCAATTCCTAGTAGTAGTACCAATGAGAGTTAGTATATATAGTAAAAAATAGATTCGTATATCACAAGGACGTGAGTTCGATTCCTGCTGCTGTTGTGAGGGTTTCTTTGATAGGCGATCTTGTAATTCTCTGTAAATACTCTCTGAACTTTATGATTGTACCCTAACCTTAGTAGGGGACCAGTGCTGAGCCCATCTAAATTCTTTTTATATCAAAAAAAAATCCTATTGGTAGTCAATGACTTTAAATATGGATAGTCTTAAAATGACTTAATTAATTCCACATCAAATAACTTATAATAAAGATCGATTATCTCTTTTAAAAAATACCTCATAATAAAGACGGAGGCTATCTAGGGAGAATAAAGCATTTTATTTTTGTTTTCTTTTCCCTTTGTTTCTAAGAATTATATATATATATAAACATTTATGAGATAAAATATTACACCCATCTTGCTTGTCAACTACAACAGGTTAAATTATTTTGAAGGTTTCAAGTTTGTCTGGGAACAATGTTAGTTGAAGAAGAAATAAAAAAATACAGTATCAATATATATTTTTTTCCAAAGATCGAGATGATTCCTAACTGTTTCTGAATGCTTAAGTTAAGCACAGATATTATATATAACGTTAGTGCATTAAATATCAAAATAAAAAATAAAAAAAAATTGTTTACCACATTGGAAGAATGAACAAAGATATTTTCTCAAGCAAGATAGAGTCTTTCATTAATGATTCATGTATTTCTAAACTTGTGATGTTTGTTGCTTGTAAATTATGCTATCACACCTTAGTTGACCAATCAACTCTTCATAAGATTATAATAAATTTCACTTAAAACTCAAATTTAATTAATATTTACAATTCATGTTTATGATTTATTACTCACATTTTCTAAATTTATAACATTTTTTTGATGATATAAAAATATTCTGAATTCATAATTTTTACAAGGCAAGAAAAAATGTTTAATATTTTTTAGGGGAGCTAGACACTTTCTTTTATCAAACCAAACGACCTCTAAGCCAAAAAAGAAAAGAAAAAAAAAAGAATGACCTCTCTTTAATTTAATAATTTGTTGAAAGTATGCGATAGTTGATCCCTTTTCCTTTAGTTACCTCGAGCTAAGTGTCATTTGTTTTTTTAATCATGTTCGTTGGATTTTCTAGTTTGTTTATTAAGTAATTCATCGTGAGTCGAGTTTGGATTATATTATCCTTAAACCATAAATTAGTGGAGCCTAAAAAGTTGAATTTCAAAAAAAAAAAATCAATTAAAATGCCTACCTGAAAGTGAAACCTGTATAATTTTATTTAACTATGCTGTTAAAGAATTCAAGAATTTAGTAAAACTTATTATGCAATAAATATAAAAATCAAATAGTAACTAACTACAACATCAACATTAAGAAAAATTATTATCCTTTTTATTTTTTTAGGGAAGCCCGTAGATTTTTTGGAAAAGCTTTAATTTAGTGTTAGCTATGAGGCTCTCTCTATGCGAACTATCGTAGATCAAACCTCTGACTAAATATTTAAAAAATTTAATTAAATAATAATTATGCTGGGTCTCATGGTTAAATTATTATCCTTTTTAGATGGGTCACAAAAATTCCTTTCACAAATGTCCATAATTTAATGTTTGAAATTCTACTTCATATTTAATTATTCTTAATTAGAATAATGAAATTAATGCACTAAACATGCGCTCTCTAATTTTTTTATAATTTCGATTACAACTAGTTTCCCAAAATTCTCTTACAAAGTACAAATTTTATACCAACTAGTTGGGTAAATGAAAGAAATCCCACATCCTTTAAAAATAAGATCGAATCTCATGGACAAAAAAATTTGCATTGAAAGAATCACTTCAGTTCAATTTGAGACTTATTGGCCTCAATGGAATATATATATAATAGTTTTTAATATATTGAAAGCAACTGGTTATTAAAAAATATATATAAGTTTAGTTTGCTTTACTTGCATGAAAATGTCTTAATCAAGAGAAATAAAATATAATGAACTGATATATATATACATATATAGTTGGCTTGACTGATATATGTGACAAAGAAGAAGAAGGTGGGCAAATTAAAGTAGTGGAGTGAGTATGAAGAGGCTAAAGTCATGTATACAGGGCGAAGTGTTAGGGTTTGGTGTTGTTTTATAATTAAAAATGTCAAATTTGGTGTAAAAGTGACACAAATTTGAGGGGTTCATGAACTCAATCATGATATATATATATATATATATATATATATATATATATATATATATATAACTCGTGATGCTTCATATATTTTACAATTCATTTTGCCCCTAATTCTGTGCTACCTACACCAAATTTCATTTGACCCACCTCTCTATTTATATGTGAGTCATCCTTTTAAGGGAAATATTCAAAATTTTTAAAATATCATATTCATTTTTTTTAACATTTTAATTTATTAATACAACAATAAAATGTATTATCTCAATAAATAAAGTTAATTATATATAAATTATATGACATTATTATACCGTATCAATGATCAAATATACACATATACATGCATACACGTGTATGTGCGTTGTCTTGCTCAGGGGTACTAAAATCAACCCAAATTGATTGGTTAAATTAGGAAATTGATAAACTAATCTCCTAATAATTTAGTTATAAATTTTAAACAGATTAATTAGATTAATTTTTTTTTGTTTTTCTCCTTGTTGAGCTTTGAACAATATTATTTGAGTTAAAAAAAAAGTAATTAACTATACTTTAGTAACTATATTTTATTAAATTACGTGTGCTTATTTATTTATGAATTAATATTTTTTATATAAATATAAGTTATATGAATATATTTATATATTTTAATTATGATTGAATGATTTTAATATAGGTTAAAGTAAGATTACTGACAATTAAACTATTGTCTCGACTAGTTAAATTATTAGTCCAATTTTTAGTATATTTGGAAGACGCAAAATAGACAATAATTTTCAAATTTTTTAAACATCATATTCATTTTTAAATATTTAAATATATTGATATCTGAAAAAAATTGAAGAGTAAGGAAATTGTGCAAGATCAATAAAGGTTGCATAATAATAATATTATTGTATTTAAATTAAATGGACATAAAGTGTTACACGTATGCTGTTCTTTTGATGAAGTGCATAATTACTACTTTACGATTTCGTGTATATTAAAAATTGTAATAATATTAATGGCTTTTGTCAAACATTTAAAAATGATAAAAGTGGAACACGAGCACGCGCACACACACCCATAGTTGTGCTTCAACTTGAAAGTGTTTGGTAAGGAAAATACAGCGATTTGAAAATAAATATAATTTAATGTATAATGGATCCTTAAATTATTGGTTTATTATATATTATATTATATATATAGGGATGGCGTATCAAACAGAACTATATGGCATGTTACAAAAATCTGTACGTACCATAATATTTTAAAAACAAATATGATTACATATTACTCCATATTTAATATAAAAATTAATTAACTATTTTCTCCAATTTTAATTATAAAAATAAGTTATTTTTTTAAAAAAATTAAAAAAATAATTAATTATAATTAAATTTAATTAAGATAAATGTATATTTTATATATATTTTAATTAATTAATATTTATATTAGTTATAATTAACTTAAACACAGAATCTTGAATTTAAGTTTATTTGTATATATAAAATATTTTTAAAAGATCTACCCCAATTGAATTTGTAATGCCCCACTTTGAATACTTAAATAATCATATAAAAAGATAAAAATGATCTTTAAAAACCTTAATTCTAAACTCTATTTAAAATTGTCAGTTGTATCAATTCAACAAGTTATTTACTATTTGAACAACGATTATTTACTATCAACTCATCCTACGTAACATTCTATATACATGTTTTGTATTCCAAATACAAATGGAATTTTGTTTAAATTAACATAATTATATTATAATAAACTCTAAAAGTAACTTGTCACTTCTAATTTAGTAGACCGTGTTCATTCATTATTGCAAAACAAAAAAAAATGTAAAAGCTCTAAAAAAATAATGGGTAAACATCGTTTCTAATCTCTCATGTAATCCTTTTTTTTTTCCAAAAAAACTAGAAAGAAGGGCCTATTCGAAATTATATTTATTAGAAAGGATCTTTAAAATGATAATTATTTAGAAGGACCAAAAAATAAAATATACATGTATAAATACTAGATTGCCTCTAAACAAATCCCCACATATCCTCTCATCATATATTAAGTATTTGAAAATTATTGGCTAAAAACTAAGAGAGTTTTAATAATAATATATCAAAATTGAAATTCCTACAAGTGTACAGTGTATCCTACAAATTGTTTTAATTCAATTTTTGATATCTTCTTCCATATTTTCATTAATCACTAATCTAGAATAAAAAAATATTCAAGATTTTTAATAATAAAAATAAAGTTGTCTTCAGCCATAAGACAAATTGCTTAGTTTATCTCTATTTGTAATTCTTTCGTTATTTATTAAAAGAGTATAATATATTAAAAATTATATTTTAAATTATTTAAAGATTATTTAATTGAAGTAGTTTATGAGAAATCTGATACTTATACAAATTTTAAAATAATTATTTTTATGATTTTAATCAAAAGAAAAATAATTTTTATTTTCATAAAATATCACATGCATAACTTTTTATAAAAATTTTAAATTAATTAATTGAAACTAAATTTTTTTAAATTAATTGAAACTAATTTATTTTGGTCGAATTTATATATAATTATTTTGTAAAGTTTTTATAATGCATGGATTTAATAAAAAAATGAAAATGGAAGACAATAGAAAAGTCCTACTTTTTCTTGAAAAACAGTAAGATATGTGTTTTGAGGTGAGAGGGAATGTGGTGGCAATGTAGTAGTTATAACTTATATTTTAATATTTAGTTCTTCTAAATAATTAGAATATTTGAGATCCTTCAGAATAAATACCATTCTATCTTGGTCCTTTGTTCTAATTTTTCCTTTTTTTTTTTTTTTTTTTTGGATTAATTCCTGCAAGTAGGGTTTGAAATAAGCAACATTTTAAAATGGGCAATGATTGGAGTGGGCATAAGGCAAAGAATATACTTATAATAAAATAACAATAAAAGTCAAATCGTGAATTTAAAAAAGGGGGGTTAATTAAAATTTACCAAAAACAAAAATTAATAAAATAAATTCAAAAAAAATGGTGAGCTAAAATAGTCAATGATTGCCTGGAACTCTGAACTTAGCGCTTAACCCGGCCACTGTCGGATTCACATACTTTGCCGACTTATACTTTGTTTTTCTTTATTCAATATTAATATAATAATAACAATAATAAAAGTAACAATATATTAATTTTTTTATTTTATAGGAAGCTGGGATAAGCTTTCCTGTGCATGGGAAATCTATAACACCTTCCTATATATCCTTTGTATTCAATTATATGCTTCCACACACACGTACACAAACTTTAAGTTGTGTATTGAATTAATATTAGGACATTATTAATTATTTATAATATTAGGACATTATTAATATAAAATAAAAGCATGCAAATGGTTGGGTGCTTCATCTACCACCATTTGTCTGTAGAACCATTATTCATATTGATTGTTAAATTTGGATATTGTTTAGTTGTGATTTATTGTTATTTTTTTCAATTTAATTTCAATAATATGTATCTTATGTTAGTAAAATAAAAGTTTATATTAAGCTCATATGAATATGGTACATTGGTACTCATCTCCCTAAAGAAAAGGCTAAATTATTATTTTTTATGAGTATCTAACTATATTATATTCTAGCATTGTTAAGTTTAATTGGAGGTATTTCTCTTAAAAATATTTTTTACATTACACAAATTTAAATTTAAGATGTCGTACTTAATCATGGCCAAAACCCTTTTCACTAGGACTGACACATATTACTTTATGAGAATATAGGGGTTTATTTTAGTCATAAATATAAAATTTTGATGTATTTTGTGTTACAAAATTTATATATTTTTTCATAAATGCTCTCTATTGTTGATCGCATGTTTAAGGAAAATTTCTTTCAAATGAGTAACTTTCAATATAGATAAATAGAACGAGTATATCAGAAAAACTAACACATATTTTTTATATTTAACTAATTTAATTAATTTTTTAATCTCTATAAATTTAATTATCTAGTTTATATATTTAAAATCGAAAGAGTATATACTTCCTTGCTTTTTTATATAGTCAAAATCATCTAACTTAACTTCCACATATCAATAAATACTTTAAACTAATGTATATCTTAATCTTTTTTTCATTTTTTCAGTTCTGTCCTTAATTAATGTTCATCATTTTCTTGAGTATTATAAAGTGAATAAAGTCTTTTTATTCATTGATTAGAGGTATTAAATTTTGTTTTATAATTATGGAGGGAGTGAGAGTATAATAATTATTTAAAAGAAGAGCCTAATTAATTACAGTATGTATTTATATAGACAGTTGTTTCTTATAATCACTCACACACCCATCATATTCACAGCATCAAGTTTAAGAAAGCCTTATACAACATACTTGATATCATCAATACTACTCCCTCCGGTTCAATATAGAAGCATTTGTTAATTAATTCATACAAATAGGTAAATTATTTAATGTATCTTAAATTGATAAAATTACCTATTTTACCCATATTAAAGAATATAATTTTTAAATATATATTTATTATTTATCATATCTTTTTATTTTATAAAAGGTAAAAGTGTAAAACAATTATTACTTACCTTGTTAATCTCTTTTACTCCTCTGGTTCTATTTATAGGGTATATAGAAAAAAATTTCATATGAATATACCATGTTATTTTTTATTTGTTTATGTTGACTTTATTTCTATTAGATATAATGTATATTAAATAGGGATAAAGTTATAAAGTTATTAAATTTTATAGTATAGTTAATGAGATTTAAAATTTTTATTAATCTATATGAAATATGCTATAAATGAGTTATAAATAGGATTATATGAGTATTTTAGATTAATTTTTTTTTCTAAAAGACCTTATATAGTAGATTGGAGGAAGTAGTTTTAAAGCCGTATCATATTTATATACACAGTTATACCATAAATAATAGATAAAAATGATCAAATCTTATATATGTATGAACATCACTACATTTTTTTTCAAAGATTTATTTTGAGGTTAGATAAGGGAGGGTCAAATCAAATCATGCAGGGGTAGCCCAAACTTTCACAAGCAATTTGATCTGATGAACTTATCACTTTTAATCATAATCAGAGCTGAAGTTCTTGACTTGTATTATTGCCATACATCATTTTCTGAAAAAACAAGTTCCAAAAAGGAAGAAAACCCCCCAGCAAAATTTATGAATAATTACTCCTCTCCTCATATATATATATATATATATATTTATAAGATAGGAAGAAGATGAGCCCTCGTAACAATAACGAGAATCGAACTAGCATTTTTATAGAATATGAGCTCATTCTCTAATATTTATGCCAACTCTCATTAATGTTTGATCGCATATATACATCTCACAATAAGAATATAAAACCAATTTCTTGCTCTTTCAGGCCATGCATATATGTATATGTATGATCTTGTTCTAGACAAAAAAATGTTTATTGAAGACGAGAGTTTCTAAAATAAGAAAACCCACACCATACAATTTTAAATGATCAAATAATTACACTTTTATATATCTTGGCACAGTTTCATCTGTTTGTATCCAAAATCTATAATATGTACAACGTAACAAACAGATACTGCGCACATATGACACACATACACACATATGTATATTTAGAGAGAGGGTGGGAGGGAGAATTGGTATGCAAATGAATGAGAATGGGGACTTGGGCAATGATATACATGAATGTACATTATTCTCATTTTTCTTTTCTTTTCTGATATTATTAGTTATGGCATTTAGATTAGACTGAAAGGAAGATCTTGGATACCCTTAGCTTTTCCTCCAATGAACACAATCCAAATTAAAAAAAAAAATACAAACCAAGTACTGAAAAATCAGACCGGTTAGTGAATCGATTGAAACAATATCGTAACTTTCCCTCGTATTTTCCTTTCTCTTTCTTTTCATCCAAATATAACTCAAGAGTTAATGAGTTTCAACTAAAGTCATGGAGTCAAATTGATCAGGCTTAAAATAATATAATTTAATTAAAATATATAAAAGTATTCATATATAATCATAAAAAGTAATTTTAAATAAAATAGACAATAATCTATAGATAAATATAGTATTTATGCTACCACATATACTCTAACAAAATAAAATCATTAAAACACAAAAATAATGGATTGATATTTTTTTAATTAAAAAATGACATCATTTCAAATTCAAAAAAAGATATGTAAAATCCAACATATCAAGTTACACTAGTTAATCTCTAACCAGTTCATCGATGTGATCGGTTAGTCTCGTCCAGGTTTCAATATAATATAATGTTACAAACCAGGTACATATTAATTAAGATGATTTTATAATATCTGCTGCGAGTTTGTATTCTGCATGTCTAATTATTAAACTGATAATTCAAAAACTTTATTTAATTATTCACACGCTCAATTTAATGAATAATTAATTAAGTGATATATATTCAATCAAGTGGATCTCAAGCAATCACATTTTAATAACTTATCCTTTAATTTATTTATCACATTCCACCATTTTAATTACAACATTTCATCCATTTCCAATTCACTTGGAACAAACCAAAAACCATATATATATATATATATATATATATATATATATATATGCGTGCATCTCTTTTTTTAGTTTTTTTTATCAAAATTTTTATTAAATCTCTCCAATGATGTTCTAAATATATATATATATATATAGCAGATTCATAAAAACATAAAGTACATCTCGAGAATTTAACAAGTGATAGAATTAAAAGACATTAGGGGAAAAAAAGATTTTATATGCGTCTGAATGTTACACCGTCTTTGAATAAAGATTTTTCTCTTATTACTATAGGTTAATTACAATTCCCTATTATTTTAATGATTAGTCTTTTTTCTGGACCAAAACACATAATTATAGTAATTAAAAAAACCCGATTATATTATTAATAATAACTAACTAGCGTAGTTCCTATATTTATAGATTTGAGAGATTAAATGATGAATATTATTGTTATAGTTCATAAGAAATGCAGTATATTAAAGTTTTTATATTATATATAAATACTTATAATCTCAAACATTTTATATAAAACCTCTAAACTTTTTATTTTATGGAAATAATCTCTTTATATAGTTAATTAATCTAAGTTTACTAGTGTTGGAGTTTTAGTGTATCAGTGTTTTGAAAACTTTCTAAACCAATATTTTAAAAGGACTTTTAGCTCAAACTTTAATTTAAATTTTTTTTAAAACAAACAGTCATATTTGTCTAAAAAGACTTTTGGACCAAACCATAGTTTAAAACTAAAGATTTAGATAAGCTACTGAGACTAGTTTCTAGAACAGTAAAAGAGTTTATGAACTACACAATTACTATTTTATCCTTATTTTTTCTTATACTCTCTTTCCTCTCTCTTCTTTCTTCTCTCTCCTCTCCCCTCTCCCCTCTCCCCTCTCACATCTCCCATATTTTTAATAAAATCATACAATTTATCGTAATTTACTAATCATAAAAGTTTTTCTAATAATAAATATTCAAACACTCATTTATTCAAAATCACTTTTTTTCATAAGCTTTTATTCAATTTTTTTTTCAAAAGCTGTCCAAAAATATTTGTTTCCATAAATTATTTTCTAAAATACTATCCAAATACACAGTATATTATTAGAAAATGAACCTCTTAAACATCACTTTTTTGTGTAAATAATTTTTTAAATTTGAAGTTATATGCAAATAACTTTATAATAATAACAAAAAAATACTATATAAAAATCGGTTGTCAAGTTTTGAAGGGTAGAAGATTTTCTACAAAAATCCAGTGTCTAGAGAGTTTATGCAAATGGATATCATTTTTTTCGAATTGAGTATAATAATAACATTTAAAACTATTGAAATTACAATCTACAGAAATATTAAATAAATAAATAAATAAAATAAAGTTGCGTCGGCGCAATAAATCAAAATATGTATTCTATGAAAAAAAAATAAAATTTGCATAAAAAATTAAAAGAATAAACAAAAGGCTATATATGAATCTCGAGAGTAGTGATATTATTTACAATATATAAACACTGTTTATAACTTGTCCAGAGATTTAATATTCCATATTTAATATCGATATTAATGCTGATATTGATGATTAAATCTGTAATAAAAATATCAATGCATTAAAATAATTTTATAATTCTATTTAAGAAGTCTAGAATATCAATATTATATGAATATTACACTAACTGTTTGAAAATAGTTATGAGTTTATTTAATTAATTATCATGGTTAGCTGTGTTTGGAGTTGTTAGTAACTTAATTAAGTATCTTTACTTTATATTCTGCGTACAAACGACATGTTTATTTCTTTTTAATCATAAATTAAAAAATAATATATACAATTATTAATTAATAATTAATTTCAGTGCTGATGCAAGAAACTTTGATTTTCTTTGCTTCATCGTGAAGTCATATAAGTAAATACCTCTCAACTTGTCTTCAGCATTACGGCCTACATTTTTTTTTTATTTTTTGGTAAGAACATACCTTTAATTTCGCTAACAAAAAAAAAATACTAACATTACAATTTTAAATATTAATAAAATATTTTAAAATAATTGGCACAAACAATTATCATTTGAGATTAAATCCTAAAGGTGTTAGAGTTATAAGGTTGAAAATATATTTTATTTAATTAAGAGACTGAACTGAAATATTATATAAAATTAAAAGAGTAAAAGTGTAATTTTAATTAAAAGTATAAAATTTATTCCACGCGTATATGTTCGCAAAGCTTACATTTAATAACTTTTGGATTTATTATCAATTTTATAATAGTTTTTTTTTCCTCATATGTATATATTTGGAACTAACTCTTCTAATTTTCAGATGATGAAATGTTAATATTATTAATATATACAATTACATATACGCAATAATTTTTTGTAAAAAATGATTTTTTATAAATAAATAACTGCAAATGTACGTTTGACGGCGAAAAATAAAATCAATAAAATACTTTTCAATCCATTTTTTTTATTAGAAATCGAAATTTAACGACTTAATTCCAAAAATAAAGAGGGCAATTAGATCACATATACTAGTTTTTTTGAGGTGCATTAACATACGTAATAAAATATTCAATATATATTCCCACAAAATTATCAGCCACCCTAAAAAAAAAGTGATCTTTATTTACGTACAAGTGGCTGGCCAATTTATTTTAATTAATAATTATAACTCTCAGGAGGACATCGAAAAATAAAAAATAAACAGACAACTCCATGTCGTACAAATGCTCATATATACTATAATAAAAATAAAGTGTACAAATGTTTACACTTCACAAAAATTATATATTTTCTAAGACTATAAATTACTTTACATAATAAAAATAAAAATAAAAATAAATAAATCATGATAATCATCTTAATTTTATTTAAATTATTAAAATTTATGCATATTTAAAAATTAGAATAAATTTTGAATATATGTCTTTTAAAAAGTTAAATGTTCTCCAGCTAAATTTTGCACTAGTATCCTTAAAATGGTTGCATGTGGGGTCCATTTAGGAGGTGTGAACCCACACTAATGATATAATTAAGATTTAAATCAAACAGCACAATGATTAAGGTTATAGGATCTAATTTTATCATAATAATTAAGAAAGAGGCATAATTATTAACAATAATTTATTTTAGGGTAAAGGTACATTAAGCATCTCAAACTAATTTTAGAGAAGCAATTAACACCCTAAAGTATTTAAGGATACAATTAACACTCTGAACTAATTTTAGAGGTGCGATCAGCACCTTAAAGTATTTAAGGGTGCAATCAACACACTCAAAGAATTTTGAAGGTGCAATCAACACCTTAAAGTATTTAAATTGATACAATTACATCCTTTCACTGACAAAAACATAAATTTCTATCCGAATTTATGTCACATGAGTTTTTTATTTTGACACATTATTATTTAAAAAGTTAAATGTGTCATATTATTTAAATAAGAATATTGAATAAACCCTAAAATTAAAATTGTATAAAATTTATATATGAAGATTAAAAAATTTTATAATTTATTTAGTGTAATTTATTAAAATAATATTACACATATGACATTTTAAACAATAATGTGTTGAAATAAAAGTTTATGTGACATGTATTAAATAAAAGTTAGTATTTTTATTAGCAAATGGGTAAAATTGTACCAATTTAAATATTTTAATATGCTGATTACGCTTCCAAAATTAGTTTAGAGTGCTGGTCATATCTCTAAAATTAATTTAAAAAACTAATTATACTTTTAAATATTTTAAAATATTAATTACTTCTTTAAAATTAATTTTAAAGTGTTATGCACTTTTACCCTTTATCTTAATCTTACAATAGCTGTTTCATCTTTTGTCTTTTAGGTATGCAACTATTCATAGATGCCAACAAGCATAATGATATGTAATTTGAAGTGCTTACTAGTATCAATATTTAATTTACAATAATTAATCATAATAATGCATTTTATCTATTCGATTTCAGGCTTAGTTATTGTTTATAGTTTCACTGTATTTTATGAATTTTCAAAATCCTATTTTGACAAAATCATTTCTATCATCCTATCATCCATTTTGATTAGTCGCATGGCATCATATCAATGGAAACACTAATATTAATTAATTATTAAATAATGATTTGACGAAGAATGTATATTAATGCATACATATATGTGTTCCTCTGATTTTTTTCATAAAATATAAATAGTTGAATTACATAGATAAAAAAATTGATTAAAATTAGTTAAAAATAATAAATATATAAAAATTATAATTTATTTTATAAAAATACCGAGAAAGAAAATTCAGGGAGGGACTGCGTGAGACTAACAAACCAATAATTATTAGAGACAAAAATAAAAAAAAATACTAAAAGTTTTAAACAGACTATCAATGTATCCTAATTTTTATCTTTATATTTAAGTATAATTTAAAATATTATTTATTAATAATTTAGAAATATTATCTAATTAAATTATTATAATTTAGTATTTTTATTATTTTTAATAAAATATGATATATAGATTATCCTACTATTATTTTATTTAAATTTTTATAATTTGATTGTTATTATTAGTTAGGAAATTATTAAGATTTGTGTTCAGATTTAAATATAGATTTAAATTTTAAATTATTATTATTATGGCTTTATAAATAGAGTTAAGGTACCGAGTTATTCCTCATACTTGATTATTCTCTTTTTAGTCTTCTCTCTTAATCTCTTTCCTATTCCTAAAGAAGTTAACCGCTTTTTACTTATTGTGTGTACTAATGTGATCTTTGTGAATGATTTGATATATATATATATATATATATATATATATAACTATTGATATTGATATGAATGTATTGATAAAACTTATTTGATTATTCTTATTGAAATAGTCTTGTGTAATTTAAAATTTTAATTTAGAAAGTTTAAATTGAGATTATAAACTTATTATATTTTGATATTGAAATTTGAATAAAATTATTATCTTAAGAAAAACTCTTTTGTGATATTTATTAAGCTATTGAGATTTTGATTAATATGATTATTTTGATAATTATGTATTGGGGATATGTTTAAATAATTAATAGTGGTTATATTTTAGGAAGATTTCATAATTAATATCTCTAATAATAGGAACATAGTATTTCTAAAAGATTATTTTATATATAATACTGGAGGGTGTAATTTATAGAAAAATATATTCATAAATGATAAATAATTCAATTTATCTCAAATTTAGCATTACACAAAAAAATTTGCTTAATTAGAATTAATATTATCATATTTAGCAGAGGCAGAGAGGTGAGGAGAAAACAATATATATATATATATATTCAATAAAATAATGATATATCTGTTATATTTTAATGTCATCTATACTTTTCTGCATTATTCATAATACATGAATAATTTTCTTTTGTTTTTAAGATTATTTTTCATTTTCAATATCCAATATTCTTTTGTACTAAAAATAAATTTCGTACATTAAACAGGCCATGAAAATCTCCTATACGCGGATGAGCAAAGATCATATATAAATGAATATATATATATATCATAATATTATTTCGTTACTTAATATAAAACTTAATTAGTATTTTTAGATATATTAAAAAAAATAAATAAACTAGTTAATTATAATTAATATTAGAGTTAGTTGACTAATTTAGATAAATAAATGAGTATATGATATGAATTTATTTTAAAAAGTTAGATTTAGTCATAATTAATTAATTTATTTAATTTTTTTAATCTACTAAAAAAATTCAACTAATTCTTCCATTAAAATTATTTATCTCAAATTTCATGTAAACGCATAGAATAAACTCTAATTGGATAATTTTTTTTTGTCAAAACTCTAATATCTAGTATCCCAAACTAATTTTAAAAGAATAATTAACATTCTAAAATATTTAAGGGTGCAATTAATACCCTGAATTAATTTTAGAGGTGCAATCAATACCCTAAAGTATTTAAGGGTATAATTAGCACCCTAAACTAATTTTGGAGGTGCAATCAGCATTCTAAAGTATTTAAATTAGTACAGTTATATCATTTCACTTACAGAAAAATAAATTCCTGTCTGATCTATGTCACGTGAGCTTTTTATTTTAAGATAGTTATTTAAAAGGTTACATGTGTCATATTATTTAAATAAGAGTACTGAATAAATTATAAAATTGACATTATATATAATTTATATGTGAAAATTAAAAAATTTTATCATTTTTTAGTGTAATTTATTAAAACAATATTATACATATGACTTTTAAACAATAATGTATCAAAATAAAAAATTTATGTGATATGTATCAAACGAAAGTAAATATTTTTGTTAGTGAAAGGGCAAAATTATATCAATTTAAATATTTTAAAGTATTGGTAGTATATCTAAAATTAGTTTAAAATGTTAATTATATATTTAAATATTTTAATGTACTAATCGCACATTCAAAATTAGATTAAAATACTAATTACTTATATAAAATTATTTTAGGATATTAAATACATCTTTACCCTTTAAATTATACATAACTTATAAATGATATTAAATAGACTGAAACATCTCCTGTAGCGAGGGTTTTCCGTCGGCATCCTCTCCCTGACAGTCAGTGGTTGAGGGAGGTTCGGGCCGGTGTGTGAAAGTTAGAGAATTTTTTTATAGATACCCTAGTATGTATGAACCATTGGGTTTTAGCCGAGTTATTACTTGCCATTTTAAAGGTTAAACCGGACTTTAGTATGTTCTCCTTTCGAGCCAACGATGTCATCGAGGGAGACCACTTTAATTAGGGTTTTAATTAATTAATTAATAATCATTCATATATTCTATATTGTGGGCCCAATCAATAGTTTAAGCCCACAGCCGACTCAAGCTTTTTGGGTCTTCGGCCCAATCATGCTTTAAACTTCACAAATTCCTCTTATAACTGTTTCCCGAAGATCGAAGACTTCTTAATGAAGATGAGGGGAAAAAAATAAATTTTTGGTCGTTACAGTTTCTTTAATTTGTAAATCATTCCCTAAATTTTAAATTTTTGGCATTACCTTGTGGCCAAAAAGACGAAATTACCCCATGAAATCCCAAATTGATATAAATAATCTCTAATTTGTCACGTGGTGCAAGTTTTGTAGAACTAAAAAAAAAAAAAAAGACAAAGCAAAAGGGGTACATGGAAAGTAATTTATAAGAAATATATTATAATAAGTTAATTTTTAATAGATTAAATAAATTAATTAATTATAACTAATATAATATTTAATTGATTAATTTAGATAAATTTAAAAATATATAATATAAATGAATGTTAAAATGTATTTGCCTTCTTTAATCAATTAACCAAAAAAATGACTAAATGCAAAGGCTGTTTGTTATTGATAATAGAGAGCCCAAGTACAAAATGATTATTATTAAAACAGCTTAAGGCATTGATTTATATATATTTGATTATTCAAGAGCGGCAAGAAGAGCAGGAGCATGCTGTGGCGCAGCGGCAGGCGGAGCCGGCGGCGATGGTGCTGGGGCAGGAGCAAGGGTTGCAGCCGCAATGCTCGCCGCACGAACACGTCGAGTGACTCGTCTCATTCCCTCCTCCGCTGGCGCACCTGCAATAAGTTGTTCATCTCATTTCCATTAAATTCCGATCATCATCATCATATAAACCTAATCTAAGAAGTTTGAATTGACAGAAGCAAACCTGCAAGTGGTGTCGCCGGGACATGGAACGGTGCAGCCACAGATATCATTGCAAGCCTCCGCGTTTGATCTCACATCCGTCATTTTTGTTTCTTCTTCTTCTCCTAGTCTCTCTCTGTAATAAGTATAGCTTATGAGTTGTGATGATGAAAGGAAGATGATAGAGGTGGTACTTATAGTGAGATGTGCCGTCTAAAATCTAAATACAGTTTTAACATTTTAGATTTAAGATATTAATTAATCTCTATTTTAAATTACGTAACTGTATCCAATTTAAATGGTTCAAGCTTCGGTGCACTGAAACGGGGTGCCAAATGGCATGTTTTCAGCAAACTACGTGGCAAATAGATTCTCATGCGAAGCAGCATGCATCTCCACGTCACCCCCTTACATCCAGCAAACCCTAATTTGGATGCTTTCTTTAATTTTATTAATTAATTAATATTATAGGGATTGTAACTAAATTCCAGAATTTAGGAGATCTCTCTCACTCGAGCTTATCCTCATGATGACGTCTCCTCATAATCGGAACTATCTAGATTTCATTCATTATATAGGTATCTTGAAACTTCATTGACAACTCAGCCTTAACTATAAAATTTATTATTTTCTTATAAATAAAAAATTTAGATAAGTTAGATTCTAAGAGTCACTATGACCAGAGTATATTTCTACACTCCAAACTCATAGTATTTATAGAGATATTTATATATCGCCTACTAATAAAATTCTCATATCGGCAATAAAATTTAAACTCAACCTTATAAATTGTAAATCAATTTATTAATAATTGAACTAACATTTGGTTGGTTTTACATCGATAACCACTAAAAAATATTGTAATATAATTATTAATTATTAATATATCCATGAAAGTTGTAGAAATTCATAATCTCAATTATTAGAAATGTAAATGTATCTATGAAGTTATACCAAGTAGTATTGCCGTGTGAATAAGCTCCGGCAATACTAGATTCAGTCCAGTTTGTTCGTTTGTGTTCAAATTTCATATTTTTATAAGAAAATAAATTTAAACAATATAGAATCTTATAAAAAAATAAAAAAAATACTTTTTAAAATTATTGAGCGAGGCCTTTTAATAATTGACCCTATATAATGTGATAAAGCTTGTTGTTCTTGTATAAAAAAATGCATTTAAGCTACTGCCTCACTCCTTTTTATAAAAACAAATTAACTAAATCACATTATTTAAAAAGTTGATTAAAATTAGTTGGGGACGATAAAGACGTAAAAAATATAATTTTTTTTTGCCAAAAATACCTTCATTCATGCGAGAGAATGTATAGTGAAAAAAGAATGTGTGTGGAAATTAAATACAATGATATGAGCTATATGATTAATTAAATGGAGTAAAATAGAAAATCAACAATAAAATTTTAAGATAATTTCTAAATATCTCTTGTAAAAAGGAAGATGACATACCTAATAGTTGTATTTTATAAAAAAGAATGGGAGGAGTACTAAATTTTAACAATTATTCTAAAATTATTAAAAGTCTATTAGAAAGGAGCTAAATCATAGAGTAATACATTATAAAACCCCACTAAATTTCTTTCGGAACAAGATATCTGTGTTAAAAGAATAACTATATATTTTAAAATTATATTAGTCAATTACATGATACCAGGTAATAAAATACAAAAAAAATTGTAGCCCTTGATAGCATTTTTTTTTAAATAAAAAGCTAAATCAGGGGTTATGTTTTTGGAACTTCTTGGGATTACTTGTTACTCACGCGTCTTGCCAAACTTTGTGATGTATGGATAAGGATTATGGCGCCGTTTGAAGTGTGGAAACAGTTCCTCTAGAGAGAGAAATTTACTATCTCCATTATCTTCTTCACCAGGATTGTTTATATATCCCTTCATATTTTTTCATTATCCTAAGTCATAAGTCAAAACACAATCATCTCTGAAAAGTAAGATTTAATTAAACACGTTTTCTTTTAGGTTTTTGCATTTAATCCGAGACTCAATTCACATAATAGATAGATAATCATATCAACAATTAATTAATAATAATATTTGTTAATATGACCTCAAATTTATTAAATTGATTCAACAAGATACATTTTTTCGACCTGAAATCCTAAAAATCTCAATTATTTTTGTTGTCCTCCAGCATAACGTAATATTGCAGAAAAAATAGCTAGCTCTTTTCAAGTCTCTAGATTAAAAAGTGTCTCAAATATTTTTGCCCTGACTTCAATATCATAATTATAATCATGATAATAACAATAGTTATAATTGTTCCAAGGCTTCTAGAAAACCATAATATCTCAACGTCAACTGAATAATAAAAACATGAAAAAAAATAAAGATGGAAAAAGCAGACCCCAGAAACATGAAACATTGCTCCTAACTGGTTTGAGGGTTATATATGATTCACTGGAGCTTTTTATACTTTGCTGTCAATGCTCATGGGTTCAGCATCCTTGTTCGCTGCTTTCTGCAACATTTCGAATGCACTATCATTAATCACGTCTTTACCCCCAAAAAAAAAATCATTAATCACATGTTACATTTTAAAATCTAAGAGAAAAAAACAAACTCATGCTTCCCTTGAAAGATTATGACTAACAATGGGAAATGCCATTCAGGGCTCCAAGCATAAATTCATAACATAGAAGACTTCAAAAAGTCAAATTGAAAAAAAAAAAAATCAATACATACCTGATTTTTCATTAGGATTAAAAAAAATAACATTCAACACCGTCAAGTATTTAATAATAGTATTCAATATCCTAAATTAATTTTTAAGTATTTTTATAATAGCAACCAATAATCAAAAATAATTTTCTATACATTCAACACCTTAAAAAGTATTTTTTTTTACTGGCATTCAATATTCTAAATGTAGGGTGTTCATTGAAAAAAATACTTTAAAGGTTAAATTGTATTATAAATTACGATAAGGAACTGGATTATTGGATACTATTAGAAAAATATTTGAGTACTAAATGCACCAAAAATTAGATTAACATACTTCATGCTATTAAAAATACTTCAAGTGCTGTGCTGAATGTAACTTAACCCTTTTCATTATTCTTAATAACAGGTCAAAAATACAATTTCCAATCAATTTCATATTTTATACACGCACAGGCATATAAAAACATAGAATTATAGATTTACTTTGATCCTTAACAGCATCCTTAAGAAACATTTTCCTTTTAATTGAATTGAAAGGAGTATTATTTTCCTAAAAATTAATTGCCTTCTCTAAATCCTAACACTCCCAGAGGACAGCAAACAACTAAACATCAATAAAGAGAAGCAAAAATTCTAGCGGTGCTTACATTATTTTCATTTGGATCCGGCTTAGTCATCTTGGCAAACATGTTTCCATAAAATCTAGCCTCCTTTCTGTTAAACTCCTTCACCTTTTCCTTCAAAGTCCTGTACTCCAACTTCAAATCCCTATAGTTTTAACACCAAGAACACTACACATCAGAATCTTACTAACAATAATTTTGTACAACGCTATTCTTTGAAGAGCACATCGTTAACAAATTTTGGCAATTGAAACCAATCCTAGGCTTCTAGCGGACTACATACCTGTTGTTAGGGTCTATCTCGAGAGCTTTCTTAATATCAACTTCCGCCAAATCCAAGTCAGCCAACTCGATACATGCCTGTGCTCTTCTATAAAGTGCCTTTACGTTTGTGCTTTCAAGATCCAAAACCTGTTCGACCAAATTCATTCAGAGTCTGTAAAGGAATTTATTGAGAAGCCAAATAAAATGCTTGTTTGATTCTAAATGTAGGACCTAATTAGCAGGTTAATTTTTATCCTTAATTTAAAACTTCAATCCAATTTCTCTCTCATATTTATCGTTTTTCCAAACTAATTTATCTAACTTATATACTGATATATAATCTAATTTTACACAGAAGTATTTAATTAGAAGAGATAATGTCACATATGTTATAATTATATTAAATAGAACCTAACAAAACTGCATAAAAACCTTAGTACACAATCTCTCAGCTTCTTTATAATTTTTCAACTTCAACTTGCAAGCCGCATTGTTGAGATTGCAAGCAATCTTCAGTGCCTTGGCCTGCTTCTTCTCCTCTTCACTGAAGGAGGAATCGTACTCTATATAGTTGACAGCCTGCGGTAAGGTTTCAGTATCATAAATGATTCAGAAGCTTATGAAATGCATTAAAATGAAGGTTTCAGTATCATAAATGATTCAGAAGCTTATGAAATGCATTAAAATGGAAGCCGAAGTATATAATACTTCTCTAGTCCTAAATATATAAGACCTAATTTGTAGCGCAATTTGCACTACAAATTAGGTCTTATATTTATAACCAAATGAGTATATTAATATTGTTTAATTAATTAGATTACCTTCTCATATCTTTTAGAAGCTTTAGCATATTTTCCACTCTTAAACAAGGCATTTCCTTCTTCTTTCTTCTTAGCAGCACCTTCAATCTTCTCCTCTGTGTTCATATCCCAGGACTCCTTCTCCTGAATATGAGAAAAAAGGTTAGTAAAGATAAGATAGAGTTGACAGCAATAGAAAATATTAATAATTCCAAGAGAAAGTAGGGCATAAAACTGACAGAAGACAAATATAAAAGATTAATTGATTATCAAGATTGTTGGTAACACATATTCGACCAGAAGGCAGCAGAATGTTATCCTAAGATTAAAATTCCACATGTAACAATTTCCTTGCTTTGTCATGAAAATGAAGGGAAGCGCTCTAAATCCCCTGAACTTTCCAGACGTTGAGTATAAATTTGGAGAAAGAGAAGAAAGTATGTGAAAATCAAGAAAGCAGAGTTTATATACGTCCAGTTAGCTACATTATTGCATAAGAATACAATTTTCAAAGTGCTTCATAAGAACACTTAATTATGTAGGCTGAGCCAGGCAGGAGATTAGATACCCATGAATGCTATGATACTTCAAATTCCAAACATGGAATACGTGAATCGAAGATTCCCATTACAGGTTAATTAATTAACCTTCCTATTTCTGTCCAGCAAATGCAACTTTGATTATCACTTTGGAAAAATGGCTCTCGTAAAAGTTATATGTTTTATATCACATATAATACAAAATCTCTATTAAGTCATAAATCGTACCACCTATTTCTCAAATTCAGTGCCACTCGAAAGGGCCCACTAGTTAAAATGTAAAAGATTCAACGTACATCTACAAATTTTCAGTCTCCCTTATCTAACTTACCTTCACAAATGATACTAGCTCGACTTCATAGTAAACAGTTGAGTTGAGAGGAACAACAGCCAATTCTTGCTTGGACTCGGATGAACCAAAGGCGTACTCAGGTGCAACAGTCAATAATGCTACTTCACCCTTTTTCATAGTCAACACTGCTCTATCAAGTCCATCAATGACTTGCTCTGTTCACCATAACAAACATTTCACTTTATCTGCACAATAAAATATTAAGGGAAAATGGGGCAGAACACTGGGATATTTCAGTTACCTTCATCTGTTTTGAATTCAAACAGCTCTTCATCATGGCCCCTCTTCAAGAAAACAGTGCCATCTTGCAGTTTTCCAATCAATTTCACTGGGCACACCCATAATGGCCAAACACCGTCAGGAATTGCACATTTAAGAAAAATAAAATAAAAACTTCTTAACCAGCACTCACCTTGCACAACAGCTCCTTCATTTGGACGCTCGTATCCTTCCCCTTCATTGAGGATTTTCTTGATGACCTTCTTATCATCAGTTACTTCTGAAACAGTCTTCCAAGAAACCAATTCAAGAGTTATCTGCAATGATGCATTTGGTGGAACTGCACCTTCATCACCGTGTGCTACTTTACCCTTCTCACCAAAACCATCTACAACAAAATAAAACGGATAAATAAATCAGAATTTTTCAAAGCAAGAGAACATCAAGAAATTCGCCACATGGCTGAAGTATTCTTTAGACAACTTACATTGTGGCATCACAGTTAAAAGCACTTTCTCTCCCTTCTTCATGGTTTTCACAGCCTTTGCAAACGCAGGACAAAAGTAACCTATTTCAGGATAGACATTAATCTCAGATTATCAACATAAGCAAGTCTGAAGAATACATTAGCAGACATGTAAATACCAACCCTCTCTCACTGTAAACTCCACTCCATCAGATTTTGATACAAGTGTTCCATCCTCAAGCCGAACTTCATATTTAACTGCATCATTCGTGGGCAAAGAACATAGTCAGAACTTGGAAGTCAATATACACAAGAATAACGCTGGAAAACAATATATATAGGTATATGTATATATGCATACCTAAAACTTCATCAGGATCTTTGGGGTTCTCCCACTTCTCTCCTTCAGTAAGTATTTTCTTAAATATGCCACCATCCTTGGATATGTCCTTCACACTGGTCCAAGACACGAGCTCAACATCAAATTGAAGAGTAGCATTAGGAGGAATGGTTGGAGGAGAACCAGATTCACCATATGCTAGTTCAGGAGGGATGGTGAAAATGGCATTTTCACCTTTCTTCATGGTTTTAATACCCTGATCCCACCCTTTAATGACTTGCCCTGCAGTTCCACGATGTCAACTTCAAATCCATTCCAGAAATGACTAATTATGTTGTTAATACATTTTAGGTCTATCTAGCAAACTTCAAAATTTATACCCACTCATGTGAACATGACTTACATTAAGGCGTTTGGAGGGCTAAGGTATTTCACATTTTGTGACATGAATCAAGGAAATATACAAACAGATATCCCGTCTGTTACATACTTGTCAAAATAAAAATTAAATATAAACGAAATACGAAAACAATGAGAATACATATATTTGAATTTTCTCACTATGTACACAGTTACACGCAAAATTCGAAAAACTATGGAATTTAAGAATCTCTTGTAACGTTTTACATTTTATATGGAATAATTCCTAGAAGCATACAATCAATACAAAAATCCATACAACGTCAAATTCACTTTTTGATCACACAAAATACAGAATGAGGACTTAATTGCATTATCACAGTGACAATCAACTCAATATAGTTAACTGAATTTGAATTGTTAGTCAGCTTATAATTCATCATTTGCTAATTGACCCACCGTGTTCCAAGTACATCGAATACCAGATCCTATTGTTTTCACCATTACTATTACATAAGCAAATGCAGCACTCACCTTGTCCGAGCGTAAACTTAAAGGGGGTTCCTCTGTCGCGGCTCGAATCAAACTTAGTCCCATCGAGCAAAGTTCCCGTGTAATGAACTATCACCAGAACAAAACAAGAAATAAGAACCCCACCAAAATGCGAGTAACCAAACACATCATTTCTACACAAGAAATTAAATTAAAACACTACCTTCAACTTCATCGCCCACTTCAGGTGTGTCCCAGCCTTCACCTTCTTTGAGGAGCTTCTTCTTCAAGCCCTGCGTGCCGATCTCCTTCTCCTCTCCAACCTTAAGAGTGGAGGCATCACCGGGGAGATCGAAGTCCTCATTCATCTCCTCCGGCGGGGGCATATCGAAATCCTCATCCATCTGGGGACGCGAGAATTTAGGAAACACACACAAGACTGTAACGAAGGTTCGAGGAGAAAAACAGAAGCAAAGAACAAAACCTAAAGAGCTGAAACAAAGTAGAAAAAAGAAAGAGGAAGCCTTTTAAACGGGAAGGAAGGGGTTCTAGAGAGTTCTACCACGAAGGGTTTATAACCGAGAAGTGAGCCCTAGCGATGACCATGATGAAGGGTCAAGATGGTTCCAGAGATAGCAATTTTTTTTTTTGGGTCATGGTGATAGATACTAGAGGTAGAGGAAGCCTTTAATTAGGATGGAGAGAAGGGATTTGGAGTGGTTAGGTTCATTTGGATAGCGTGGGGTGCAGTTTTTTTTTTGGGCCAAAGGGTGCATGCTGATTTAAAAATGGATAAATTTTGTTTACTATAAATAGTAAAAAGTCGGGCGTACACTTACGATTTCCGTGAAGTTTCAGACGAAGACGTCTTAATTGGGTTCTGAGAAAAAATACCTGTGGTTCGTACATTTTCGTTTATTGGCTTGATAGGAGTTTAAAAAAAAAAGTTTATATAAAAAAAATTTGCAGATATCATTTAGAGAAGGGATAAGAAGAGTTTATATAAAAAATAATTTTAAATAAATAAATATTTAGCTAATTATTATTAAAAATATTTTTATCATATTAGTAAATTACTATAAACTGTATAATTTTATTAAAAATATAAGAAATAATAGAGATAATAAAAAAGAGAGACAGAAAAAAAGAGAGAAAGTGTTAGAAAAATAGGAGTCAAATAGTAATTGAGTAGTGTATAAGCTCTTTTATTATTTTAAAAATTAGTGTTAATAGTTTATGCAAAATTTTAATTTTAAACTAGTTTAGTCTAAAAGTATTTTTAGATAAATATGACTATTTGTTTTAAAATTTTTTCAAACTAAAATTTGAGATAATTTTACAGTTAACCAAACACACACTATAATAATAATAATAATAATAATAGTAATAGTAATAATAAGTAGAAGGTTTGCTTTATTTTAATAGTTTATCTTAATTAAATTGTATGTTAATAACTTAGCATTTAAAATTGGACCAAAACTTCTCCAATTATTAACCCGGTTAAATGAGTCATAAAAAAAAAATATGATTTACATATTTCAAATTTATATTATTACTATAACAGTTATATTTTTTTAACCCCTATCATAGACCCTCCCCGGGACGACTATAACAATTATATTTTATTATTAAAATGATTTGAAATCTTAAAATAAAATTAAAACTTCAAAATATTTTAATTTAAGATATAAAAGGATGCAAAATTAACTTAAACAATTTTTATTTGAAAATAACATTGAAATAAATAAATTTTATTTTTTTTCGCAGCCTTAAAATAAGTCATATATTTTTAGGTTGTAAATAGTCATTTTAATATGCTGAAAGTATCTAAATCATAAGAAAATTTCTATATTTAGTCCTCATACTTTAAGTTTGCAGGTTGAATTTTTTCAATTTTCCAATGGTGCTTAAATGAATCAAGCTTATTAAAGTTTTAATTCAAACATTATACAAATGATTTATTGTATGATTGTTATTTTTATGCTCTAAATTCTAATATTTTTTATGTTTATATTAAGGAATTGAATTGACTATTTATTTTAAAATATAAAAATATTTTTCCTTTTCATACTCCATCATGTTCTTAATATAAGTAATTAAATTTTTTAGGTAGATTAAAGAAATCAAATAAATTATTTAATTATGACAAAATCTAACTCTTCAAGACAAATTATATTATATACTCCTTAATCTACCTAAATTAGTCAATTAGTCTTATATTAGTTATAATTAACTGATTTATTTAATTTTTTAATTTATCTAAAAAAAGTCTAACTAATTTTTATATTAAAGACTTGAAGTAGTATAAAATATTTTAATCATAATAATTATATTATTTAATAGATAATAGTTCTAATAAGATGACTTTTGAGCATGTAAGTTATCATTTTCCATATACTTATTTAACCATATTAATCTCCCTTGTCCTTATCATAAGACACTCCTAATTAATCTTTACATACTAAAAAATCACTGTTAAATCATTAAATTTATTTTAAATTGATAAATTTTTTAAAAGTATCCCTCTTTAAATTATTTAATTTAATTTTTCTAACTTTAAACCTCCATTAATAATAATGGTAAAATGAAAAAAAAATAATTAATGAGATTGTCAATAACTTATATTTAAGACTAAAAATTACTTCTAAAAAATGCCCTATAATAAAAACAATAGGGAATAAGTGCTAAGACTAACATAAAATTTAACAAAAGTAAATGGTCATAATAAAACCCACCTCTAAGTTAAGGGGATTAGTTAGCATCCCAAATACTAAATAGTTGTCACAAAAATTTGGAAAAAACAATAAAAATAAAAAACTAAAACTGAATCTTGTCAGTGTTCACATGTACTTGGTACAAACTTTTTATATTAAAACTAGCTTTCAGTGCATCATAAAGCTTGCTGATATCCCTTGAGAAACAAAGTTTAAATGGAAGAAAATATTTAGGCACCAAAATAAGGAACTTTGTTATCTTAGAAGACCAAATTAAAAGAATAGTTATCCTTCAAAGACTATGTTATGATATAAAGCGGAGTGGGGAACCCACCCTCAAAAGGCGCCTCGTAAGGGGGAAGAACCACACCACTTATATACCCCAGCGAGCAGCCTAAGCTACCCGATGTGAGACTTGGGTCATTACTCCGTCCCATAACAGCGGCCCTCCCCGGAAGAACCGGCGTCTACGCCGGGCAGAAGTCGCCGCTGGGACGAGCCAACGGAGCCACCCGGGCAGAGGCCGGTGCCAGCTCTGATACCATCTGTTATGATATAAAGCGGAGTGGGGAACCCACCCTCAAAAGGCGCCTCGTAAGGGGGAAGAACCATACCACTTATATACCCCAGCGAGCAGCCTAAGCTACCCGATGTGGGACTTAGGTCATTACTCCGTCCCATAACAGACTAAATCATCAATATAGTCTAAAGAAAACATCTATGAAGGATTTTACACACCATTCAATGGAAATTTCTTCAAAACTACTCTTATTGACTTATCCAACTCAAGGATTTCGCCAACTACGCGTGCTTTTGGATTTAGGGTTTAAAAAACCTTTGGTAAGCTTCAACAGTTTCATCATAATTTGTAATACTCATGCACACCCTAATTAATGTACACTGATTCTGTCAGGACTTCATTTTCTGCCTTTGATTTATACAATGAACTCCTCCATCAGAACTTCCATTCATGATCAATATCAAACAAAAATCATCTCCAGAAATGGAAGAACAAAGAGATTATTACAGTACTAAATAGCAGCAGATGTATTATGTGTCGGAACTTTCAACCTTCTCTTTACTTGTTTGAATCTCCTTGCAGATCAAAAATCAGAGTCAGCTGGAACTACCTTCAATAATTTGCCAAGGTCATAAGACTTGAAGTCCTTCCCATAACATAAACTTAGATCCAATGATGTTCTCCCATCCTGAAACACAATCACTCAATCAAATTACGCAAAGGAGAAAGGAGAAATCCACGAATCAATTCAAACTAAATCTTCATGTCCAGAAAAGTGAATACATAATAGTATATTCATGAAGGATTAAAAAAAAAAAGATGATGAGTCATGAGTGTAAGCTTCACATACAACTACTTTCTTTTGTATCAACAGGAATTCAAAACACAAAGGAAGTGAATAATGCTAAGAATAAATCCAAATGGTAGAAAATACAAACGGATTTAAATAGCAAAGTTACCTTATTTCTTCTTGTCTTGTCCGCACCATTGACTAACAAAATTTTTGCAATATCTCTATTTCTGCTTTGAATAGCAACATGCAATGTGGTCCAACCTTCCTGAAAATTAGAAAGCATAGAAGTCATACACAGTAAGTAGACATGAATAAAATCTGCATGAATAAAACAAATCAGTCTCTCTTTTAATAAAAGCTCACATTATCTGCAACGTTGACGTCAACCTTATATTTGATCAATAACTTTACAGTTTGCTTGGCACCAACTTCAACTGCACAATGAAGTGGGTAGCACCATCCTACTACAGCAATGACCATATGAATATACTAATGCTCATTGAAAAGAAGACGGCAGCTTCGGAAGCTATGTCAACATGTGTTCTTACCTTATCCTTGACATGAGGACTTGCACCTTTCTGTAAAAGATGGCTTATTACAGCTTCTTTCTTTCCTATGATATCTATATGAAGTGCGGTGAGACCTTCCTGCTTGATCAAATAAGCTAAATTACATCTATGCAAAAGCTGTTATACACCATCACATACTTGTAAACCAAAATATGAAGAAACTCACCTTGTTCTTAAGATCAATATCAACACCACTTTCAAGCAGCTGATCCATACATTTTATCTGTGTTGATAGCGCTAAAGTGTGCAGTGGGCTCCATTTTTCCTACAGAATGGACATATGGGAACTAAGTGACCGAAAAAGCAGTTTTCAACATCCAGCTTTCTTAAACAAAAGAAACTTGGATAAATCAATTCATGCTTAAAATGTAGTGAGTAGTATGCAGACTTTCAAATGTGAGTTCCACGTATAGTTTTCCCAGTATAATAATTGATTAGAAGTCAGGAAAGTAGGCACAAATAAGCATGATTTCAGACATACAGTTGAAATTTTTTCCAAGTTTGGAGTCACATTCTGTTGCAAGACTGCTCTTTCTTCAGGCTCCAAAAGCTGTTCAACCTCTGCAATGATGAAAATATGGTTTTAGAGGTAGACAATTGTCTAGGGTCAAAATATATGCTAATTGTCAGCCTTCTTTAATCATTTTCCTTTACTTAAGAACTTTCAATAATCTAGAGCTTCTTTGCTCAAACCACAATATATTGAAAGCAAGAAATCCAAGTCTGACAGCAAAAGAGATAAGGTTTAAAAACGAAAAAAATGAAGAACATAGGAATAGAAGAAGTGCCTTTTTTAATATCCTCCCCATGCTTGTAAACTGAAATAACACCATTAACAGCTGATGATGTTATCTCTTCCTCTTCCCAATCACTTTCAAAGCCATAGTTCTCATCTTCCATTTCCTCGTCTTCTTCTTCATCATACTCACTATCGCTTCCATCATCAGGTTCTTCCCAACTTCCTTGTTGCGCCTGAAACTGTGTCAATCCTTGTCTAGCTTTAATTACCCCAGAAATCCTGAGTCTCCTGACTTTATAATGGTTCTCAGAAACAGAGAGATAGCACCTTCCTTGGCTTGGACTACATATAAAACTGGTGCTGCTTTTGATATTAACGTAAGATTCGATGCTTCCAGCAGACAGTGGTATAAGTTGATTAGTAAAAACAGATGCTGGTGACCAATAACTCATCTCTATATCTCCCTTGAAAATAACTAAATACAAGGCAGAAAATTACATATTCTTGTCAGTTGCAACAATTAAAGATTATATGTATTGAACTATTAAAGATTACAAACACTTAGGCACTGTTTAATGCGAAGGAATTTGAAGAATGGAAAGGGAGAGGGAGTTGGAATCTCCAAATTAGTCTGATTGGCACACAAAAAAGGCCTTTGTGGGGAACCCATTTAAGGAATATATGGAGCCTCCATACTCATGCATTATCAGAACCCAGTTAAGAGAAACCCCTTCTAGATGATGCAAAACCCATTACCATTTATACAGCCCCTACATGAAATTCAAAGAATACAACAACAACAAGCCTACTAAGTGAGTTCAGTTACATGGATACTCTATGAACAATCAAAATTTGTTGCAACTCCTTCAAAGAATATCTCAACAAATTCAGAACCCTTTCTAGATGTTGCAAAACCCATTACCATTTTATAAAGCTACTACATGAAATACAGAAGTGGGAAAACAAGGGCAGAACCATTCATTGTTTCAAACATATATAGCATTAAAACATGAGATACTCCTGTCACGAGATGGCATTTTCATCTGTGTCCCGTCCAATGTATTGAACATGAGTTGACAGGCATGGTTAAAATGAAAGCATAAGCGTGTGCGCAAATTACATATATAGCATATAATTCGAAGGTTTAATAAAACTACCAGATTGCATATATATCATTCAAAATATGCAATAAATAACAGCAGAGATGACCAAGAAAAAATAATTGAGTGTGATACGGTAATGATAAGTAATGTGTAATGAACCTTTTGTTATCTATAACTACAAATTCGAATTATTAGTATTTATTCATTGAAATATAATTCTTACTGATAAATTATACATCGAACACTAAGCTACCTCTATCTTTTAGGGGTTTGTTTTTTGTCTTTTCCCTCTTCTATTTTTTGTCCAATTTTATCACCAACACTTGCACTAAGATTTTATTAGATAAGATTGAAAGTTGAGCTGGTTCAGAGCTTAGAAAGCTATAACCCACAATGACCAATGCAAACTGCAGAGCTTCTGTTAAGGGCAAAAACACTGGAAACGCCCCTCCAGTTCAAATTTTTTGTTGTCATGAAGACTTGGGATGCACCAGAAACAAAAACCAGTGAAAGGGAAGTGCCCAACTACTACGCACAAACTAAATGTTGAATGGGATCGAGAAGAGAGCGAGGGAAGACAGAGGGAAACACACCTGAGTGGGACGATGACGGTGGAGACGAATAGACGACTGCAAGCAAGAGGCTGAGAGACAAAACATGGCCGTCGAGCGTGAGCGGTGAGCGAGGGCGAGAGGCGAGCGATATGGGCTAAAGATGTAACTAACATTACCGGGACGGAGGTCTCAAAAGCGAACCGTTCTCGTCCGGTCCAATTTCCTCCGCTCGGCTCGGCTATTTCTTTTTTTTGGTAAAATCATAGCGAATATAATATGCACTCATATATAGATATGTTGGATCAGCCCACGAGCTACGGGTCAACCTGTTATAATTCATAAGTCTGTGAGGGGATGACTGCCCGTCCCTAATCGGCTGGCTAAACCCGCCCTTTTTAGGTGATGGCTTTTTTAAAAAACTTAATTTTCATATTTTTTTAAAAAAATATTTTTAAATTTTTAAAATATTAATAAAAAATTTATAATATTATATTAATATAATTAAAAAATTACAAACACCATACTTTTAAAAATTCGTATGTTTTATAAAAAATATTAAATTTTATAACTATAAATTTAAATAAATATTAATAATATAATATTAATCAATTATAATATATCAATATATATTAAATTTTAAAATTTTTTAAAGTAATAAACAAATTAACAAGATACAAAGGATAATAAATCACTAAGATTGTTTTATTAAAAACAAGAGTTGTGGGCTAACATTTTTTTAACGGGCTAGCCCGGGGTTGCACAGGGGAGAGCTGTGTAATCCACTTCTAAAAAACTAACTCGAACCCACGTCGCACAAGTGATTTGGCGGGCTCATCCTATGTTGAGTCTGTTTTCCTTGATCTCTACTTATATCATACATATAAATCATATTTTTAATGAGAGTTGATACAAATAGTAAAAAATGAACTCGTATCTTATAAAGACGTGAGTTTAATTCCCACTACTATTATAAGGGCTTTTTTGATAGGTGATCTCGTAAGTCTCTTGTAAGCGCTATCTGAGCTCTGGGACTATATTCTAGCCTTAGTAAGGCACCAGTGTCGAACTTACATAAATTTTTATGTATAAAAAATATTCTCTTATCGTGTTCGATCCTATAGAATATTATTTTATTGTAGTTATAGTCACGATATTTGGAGATATATCTTAGTTTATAGGTGTCTAGATTTATGCTTAAAGATAATTGATAACTCACAATAGCCAACATTGATATCACCTAGGAGGAAGAAAGATTTCGCTCTGCCCTTAGATCGTGGGTGAGCCCAACCCCTTTCCAAAAATTTATTGTAACAAAAAAAAAGTATATCTTGACCTGCCAATGAGAGTTGACATAGATAAGAAGGAATAGATTTGTATCTCATAAAGATGCGAGTTAGATTCTCGCTACCGTTGTGAATGTTCATTTAGTAGTGATCTCGTAAATCCCCTGTAAACGCTCTCTAAACCTTAGGGCTGTATCTTGGCCTTGATAAGAGACCGATGTCAAATCCACCTAAACTTTTGTATACCAAAAGGCAAAATACATCTTGACCCATTGAAATTTTATTATTTATGTCTTAGCCCATTGGAATTTTTTCAAATTATGTATGGTCCCTAGGGCCGGTTTTTCAAAAAATGGTGGATTAAGTTACAAATATTGCAACCCAATGACTCGCACCCGCGGTGGGTTAGCCTCTTTTTTTTTTTGCTTTATTTTTTTTCCTATTTACATTGCACATTTGCACTTTACTAATTTGAGAGTCTTAGCCGAACAAGGGACATTATACTTAATTTATATTAACTTTATCTCATTGAGTCATTTCTTTATGTATATATTCATTTTATTTTATTATTATTTTATTTGTGATATATTTATTTATGGATTGTGATAAAGTTGACTAAATAAATATTTTGACAATTTCAGATATGATTCAAATCCAATTAATATTGACACATGTAAAATTTTTTTTTAAAAAAAATAAAAGTTGGTGTATATATATGAAAAATAAAAAAAAGTTGGCGGGTAGGTAGGCGCGGGTTGGTATAATACTAACCCGCCTAGAGGCGGGCCTCTTAAAATAGGCCTAACTCTAACCCAATTCGCGGCGGGCCAACCTATATTCGGCGGGTTGATCTGTATTATTACCCCTAATAGTCCCTGACATCTTATTTACCCCCTTAAATTTTTTAAACTATGATCTATCCTACAAAGTTATGAAAATTTCAACCTCATATCAATATGTTTTAGAAATTTTATTTTGACCCCTGATCCTACCTCTCTCCTTCTATGAGCTCATCATAAAACACTTCGTCTAGAGACCCTAAACTAGAGGCCGCTAAGAGCCTTAGACCTTTTTTTAAAAACAATTTCCTTTGAAACTAGCATGATCCTTAAAAAAGTTATAATGATGATTCCCTAGTGAAAAAAAAGCTTTTTACAGCAGTTGGTTACATCAATTTTAGAACTAGTGTAGATATAATCAGTATTCCTTTCATTCCTTAAGATACAATAATAAACTGAATTATATTGTCAGAAAAGGTGATTAAAATTAGTTAAATATAATAAATATATAAAAGACTAAATGTAATTACTTAAACTCAAATGTATGATAATTTATTATATTTTTTTAGGCTTAAATACACAAATGACTTTTTTAAGTATTTAAAAATATATTTTAAATTACATGCCAAGTTTTAAATATTATTTAAATATTTTATAGTTTTTAAGTATTAAAAAATTTAAAAATATATATGTAGTGCCAAATATTATTTTTTGAACGACGTGAAATATAATAAAAAATAAAAATAATTTCATGGTAAAAACTATTAACTTTAACGATAATTTTAACGGTATGAGTTTGATAACCAAAATATAAAATATTATATAGTATTTAATTTAAAATTTTAAAAATTATAGAGGTTATACACAACTAATAAAAAATTTAGAAGTTGTCTGTTTTTAGACTTTTATTTTATAATAAAAATCAAAATAGTGATAATAATGTTTAGTTTCGATGATGTAATGTAATAGGAATACGATGATACTAAAAATGTATGTTTAATTTATTTTATATTTTAATTTGCTTTGTAACATATAAATTTTTTTAAGATTATTTAGTTTCGATATTCATATTAAAAAATTTACTAAATTATGTAGTGATCATTCATTCTATCATATATTGGATTTGGAACGTCTCTCGATCCAAAATTCTGAAAATCAAGTCTCTTCTAAAATTATCCGTACAATCATAAATAAAATACGAAAAAAAACATAAAGATTCTTTTTGTTGCTCTTATTTTAAATTTGATATTTCTAATTCTAAGGAATGATCTATAAATTTAATTAGTATCCCACAAAGTTTACTTCCGATAGACAAAAGTTTACATAACTGCTAAATATGATTGAGACTTGTTATAATAACATTTATTATCGGATAAAAAAGAATAAAATTAAATATTAAAAAGTTTTTTTTAGATTATTTGAGTCTTATTTTATATAAATAAGATATAAATCAATAATTTAAGTAAATATTATACTCATTAAATAAATGTTTACAGAAAAAGAATATTACAACAATATATTAAATTTTGTTGAGCAAAAATAACATGATTTTAAATTTAAGCTTATAACCAGACACTCACACATTCATGTATATGCAGTAAGTTTAGGCCAAATATATTGCAAATATTATTTAATATAATTATAGTTAACTCATACTTTCAAAAGGAGGATGATATGGCTATCTTGTTGATTTTAGAGAGAGAGAGGGAAAGGATTATGATTACCCTATTTGTACAAAATCTCCATATAATTATAAAGAGATCAACTGCATTATTATTCAATAACAATATAATATAATGTCCCCTCACAAGCTTGTTTCATTTGTTTTGTGATTTGAATCATCATCATCTTCTCACCAACAATGTCCTTGTTGAGCTCTTCCACACAGAAAAGTAAGTAGAATATCCTTGTTGTTCAGAATATGCCACTTGATATGAAATTTTTTTGAAACTTAATATATATATATGTGCGGGAAATATTACACTAATAATGAATGACGAATGATTGTGTTGTGAAGCACATTGGTTTGCTTAATGAATGCAAGGCCAAGTCCAGACCTAGTCATTGTGAATGAGACACTTGAGATGATAATTTTTTAGACTTCATAAACATTGAAACTCAGAATGACGTGACCGATAAATCAGTGACCTAGTTCTCAAACCTATATTTGGACAATATTTTGTTGAAGATTAACTCTATCAACCCGACGAGTTGTCAAGCGATTGGGTTGGCGTTCATGGTTTTTCTCTCCTAAACACCGAAATTAGGTCGCTTTGGCTGAGTTTGTAATGTACTAAATCTTCCAAGTAATCTTGGCACTGAAGTTTTGTTTGAATTAATATTGTATAAGATATGAAGACTTTGTATGATTATTATATATGACTCCGGTTGAACTACTAGTAAACCAATGCTCTGATCGGTTCAATATGGCCAATCCGATTTTAAGTACCTCTTGATTACTGTTTTTTACCCTGTGATAACCAGGAAAACCGATGAAAAACAAAAGGCAAAAGGAGAAGGAGCCCCTTGAACTTCCCTTAGATGTGCTCAGTGTGATTGCCAAGAAATTAGATATTGATGACCTATTTTCCTTTGGACAAGTCTGCAAGAATTGGAGGATGATTCATTCTGATTTTTGGTGCAATTTCATGGCGTCTGATTCTCCATTGATTCTTCAAAAGACGACTCATGCAAAAAGATCATGTTTTTTCTACAGTATACATAATTCAACAACGTATAAAACTCTACTTCCTTGCTTTTCTGGGTTCTCATTTGCAGGATTTTCAAGTGGATATATGATCATGATAGGTCATCGTTCAGATTTGCTTATAAACCCTTTTACAAGAAAAACGATTAAAATCCCAAAGCCATACGATCTATTCCAAGTTAAACATTTTGTTATACAAGCCATGCTAGCTTTTGATGCAAAAAACTCAGCAGAGTTTATCATTGTGGTCTTAACAAGATGTAAAGTTGATATGATTGTGTATCAATCTCGAAATTCGAATTGGGCTATTTATTCAAGAAATAATGGAACTTCTTCATGGAATGTCATCGATGTGGTGGTTTTTCAGAATACTATATATGCTATTACTGTTGATGCTGAAATAGGTATAGTAATGTTGAAGCCTCAAAGATTGAAGTTTCTGAATCTCAAGAACAAGCCCTTTAATTATAGATTAGGGTTCTTAAAGTTTGTTGTTGGCTCAAATGATGATGATGATGATGATCAGCTTCTAGTGGTTTATAATGGACCTCGATGTTTTGAAATTTTCATGGTAGATTTTTGTACAATGACTTGGATCAAGTTGAAAACTTTGGGAGATCGTGCGTTATTTTCAGTTAGAGGTTCAAAGTGTTATTCATTGAGCGATCCATGTAAGTGGGGATTTCGTAGAAATTGTTTGTATTATATTAATCATTATTCTCCAAGATGCGAGGTGTTGTCTATGGATAAAGAGGTCATTGAAATCATGTTAATTCCTCAGAATCTAGGTACTACTAAAGCTAAGGTCCGCAATATTGGTTGGTGTTTTCGACGTCAGTGTGATGTTGTGGATTATAGTAATCTCGTAGAATAATCACTAAGAACTTTTTCTACGTGGGTCAGGTAAAACTCGTGAACTCACTTGTTTAGTTTATCTTTTTTGTTGTGTCTGTAATTTACAAAATCATGTCAATTCGGTTTATTAGCTTTTTATATTTAGTTATATAGAAATATTATAAGATATTTAAATATCTTATAATTAGTATATAAGATAAAATATGATATTATTTTATTAGTATCTAGAATTATCTAAGATTCTCTATTGTGTATATATATATATATCCCTTTTGAATATCAATAAAGTATAAGTATTATTTATTTGAAATAACAAGTTATATTTAGACTTTATATATGATAATTTCTTTGTCAAGTTGATCGATAACCCGAATCAATTTAAAGTTAATTAATTGAAAAGTTGGATCTAAATGCTCTTCAATTAATAATTATTTGTGTTTTGGTAAGGATTGGATTCTCAATTGTTCTAATCTTATTATGAATTGAAATACTTCTATTGCAAAAAGTTATAAGAATTGTCTTTGTACCCTTTAATCCTTGTTATGCTAAATTCACTTGATTAAGATTAGTTGCTTGCTTCCAACTTTGAATTATAAATAAACGATTGAGTTGTCTAATTATTTGAAAAGTCATTAGATCAGTTGCCCATTTTTGCCGGATTGGTATAAGATAATGACATATATAATGGTCTCACCCATTAAATGCTATAAAATATATTGGAAAATTGCCCTTGATCATGTCCTATATAAAATAATTTATTACTCAGAGATCCTAAAGGACCAGTGGGTAAGACTAATTATGAAAAGATACCTTTATCTTTATTTTTATTGATAAGTGGAGAGCTTTCGTTGATAACTTAAAGTGACGCATTTGATAAGTGAAAAGGTATCTCTTATTGTCAATTGGAATCACTATTGAGAACCCTTCAACTTGTAAAAAAAAATCTAATATTTTTATTCCAAATACTATATTCGTTTTTGAATATAAAACACAATGGATTTTTTTAAATAAGTTAAGGAAGCCAAATAAATTAGTTAATTATAATTAATATTAAAGTTAATTGACTAATTTAGATAAATTAAAAGTATATGATATAAATTCATCTTGAAGAGTTAGATTTAATTATAATTAACTGATTTATTTAGTTTATTTAATCTATTAAAAAAATAAATTAAATTTTATATTAAGAAATAGAGAGTCTTAGTTTTCCAATATCATAGGAAACACCGAAATAAAATTTTATATATATGTATTTGTGAGAGAATAACTGCAATCAGATAATTTTTTAATAAATCTAAACAATCTATATTAAATTTTAGTTTTCCTTCCTTTTTATAATTATTCTAGTAGCATACGTGATGCATGCAATCGAAGAGTTAAATAAAAAGTTAAAATGGTCGCAAATTTTTCCTTTTTATTTAATGATTAGGTGCATTTGTCGGTTCATTTCCTAAGTCATGAGTTTTATTTTTTTAACAAAAAGAATTTCTCATTTATATGTTATCTTGGATTCTTATTAGCTGGCTTATACCAAAATGAAATCATCAATATATATATATATATATACACACCTCTAATTTAATAATTTGTCACGTAGTCGCACACGGCATTATTTTTCACCGAATAATTAAGATTTTATTCATGTATTACATTCTGACATAATTTTATATTATTGATACATTAATTATATAGTGATTTGGTTTGTACTCAGAATATATCATTCATGTTGCTTCTGAGCTCTACTGAAGAATCTAGAAATGGCGAAGCTTATAAGTGCAGTTCAGTACAATAGCTATGGCGGAGGACCTTCTGCCTTGAAGGTTTCTCATCATCTTCTTCATTTTTTTTTCATCACTCCATTTTCTCATTCCTCTCGTTCATGTTACTAAAACTATGATTTTGATAGTTTTCAATGTGAAATCCAACATACGCTTTGATTGTTGTCGTTGTTGTTTCATTTCTATTGTTATATAATTTCTGATTTTGATAATTTATGGTATTATTATTGCAGCATGAAGAAGTTTCGATTCCCTCTACCAACAAAGATGAGGTTTTGATTAAAGTGGAAGCTGCCAGTTTGAATCCATTTGATTGGAAAGTTCAGAAAGGCTTCCGTCGACCACCTTTTCCTCGCAGGTTTCCACACATTCCGGGTACTTCCCTTCCTTTTCTCTGCATATCGCACGTGATTCTGCAATGTTTGGTGCACGAGAAAGTGTTTTCTAGAAAGGAAACGATCGCATTATTTAAATTGTTTGGAAACAATTGTTCCAGTTAGATTATTGATAGATCTTCAAACAATTATTTTCTCTGTTTTTCTTTATTTGTTGAATTTAAGATATCTCATCCCTGCATTTCAAGTTAGATTAAAAGACATATCATCTTTATGGTTCTTTGGAATTGATTTATGGTAGAATGGTGGTGGGCTAGCTGAGTATTGTGTCGCAAAAGAGAGTGTGACAGCATCACGGCCAACTGAAGTCTCAGCTTTAGAATGTGCAGGCTTACCTGTTTCCGGTCTCACAGCCCACCAAGCAATCCTTCAAGCCGGGATCCAACTCGACGGAAGCGACCCTCCCCGGAAGAACATTCTGATAACCGCCCCATCAGGCGGCTTAGGTCAATACGCAGTTCAGCTAGCAAAGTTGGGAAACACCCACGTGACGGCCACGTGTGGGGGCCTGCAACATCGATCTAGTCAAGAGTTTAGGAGCTGACGAGGTGATTGACTATAAGACCCCAGATGGAGTTGCATTGAAGAGTCCATCGGGTCAGAAATAGGATGTTGTGATACATTGTGCAATGGGGATTCCTTGGTCCACATTTGAGCCTAACTTGAGTCACTTATGGGAAGGTTATACATATAACTCCTACTCCTGGTGGATTAATGACATGGGCTCTCAAGAAAATTACCTCGTCCAAGAAGCAACTTGTGCCTATGGTAATGATTCCAAAAGCTGAGAATCTTCAGTATCTGGTTGATTTGGTTAAGGATGGGAAACTTAAGACTAATAGATTCCAAATATCCTCTGTCCAAGGTTGAAGATGCTTGGGCTAAGATTATGGATTGTCATGCTACTGGGAAGATCATTGTGGAGTACTAGATGTTCATTATGGCTCAAGAAACTATACTGTAAGTATCACATTTGATGCGTCTGCACTCTGCAAGTTGGAGAAATAATTTGTATGTTAAAATTTGCCCAAGAAAAATTGTTGGCTTTAAGTGTTCTTGTCTATAAAATTGTGTGTACTCTTTTACTCTTTCAATCCTAAATATTGAACAAGATAACTAATTTATATTAATTAATAAAATTAGTTAGGTTAATTATATATAAAAAATATATGTTAATTTTTTTAAAATATTATTTTTAATTATTTATATAGAAAACTATTCTATTGATAGAAATTTTTTTTAATATGTAAAATTAATAGAATTTAGGAAAAAATTATAAATTTCAAAGATAAAATGGATATGGGCAAAACAAGAGATAGAACTGTCTGCTATATGTACAGATTTTTTTTGTCCTAAAATATATAACATGCGTACTCTTTGAATTTCAAATAAGAAGGAAATACTTTTTTTTCTTCAATTCCATTATCATTTTTTTATTTTAAAAATGACTTCTACAAAAATTCTGTTTACAGCAGAAATATCCATCAGTATTGTACAAACTGTAAACAAAAGATGCCAACAGTTGTATATTGGAATTCAACATCATAATCAAATGGATATTCAAGATACACTCAGCATTTAACATAAGTTCGGAAGAATCCATGGCACTACTTTGCACATAATGCTTCATAAAATCAATCAAATACGTCGCTTCTTTGGGCGCCGGCAGCCATTATGGGGAATTCGCGTGGTATCTTCGACGCATACAATTGGATTTTTACCTGCTCGAGCATTAGTAAAGCCTTCTCTCCAACTCGCTATTGCTTGCCTCTTCTTCTTAAAATAAGTAAACCCTTTCACTTTAACAACAACAGATTTCAATCCCAACACCCTAGACCTTCTTCCAACTTCTTCAGCTGTAGCTTCAGCAGCATACCTGGCAAGCTTTTGCCCTCCTTTCATGTCTTTCAAACACCCAACTGAGGACTTCATTTTTACGTTTCCTTTAGAATCCGTCACAGTAACAAAGGTATTGTTACGCAACAGCTTTATATGAACAACATCATGTTCATGATCTACATCATACCCAGAGAGGTCTGCACCCCCCATAACACCCTTTCCATCCGTCTCTATAATTCTCCTCACAAAGTCCATAGACGTGGAACTCTTCTTCGTCGCAGAATCATTCTCGCCGAGGGGGTTTACACTTCTTTGAGAGTCTGGATTGAAACCCTGGGAAGCATTAACATTTCTGTTCAAAATGTTCCACCCTGAACTCGCCTTCGTCCCAGAATCATTCTCGCCAAGGGGGTTTACACTTCTTTGAGAGTCTGGATTAAAACCCTGGGAAGCATTAACATTTCTGTTCAAAATGTTCCACTCTGAATTCATACTTGAAAATCCTCTAACATGTTCTGCAGTTTCAAAAGATCAAATAACCCCTCATCAGCCAATTATGTCCAAAACAAACTTGTGTTGTGGATAGATTGTTCGCCAGCAAAATAACATTAAGTGTGTAACAAACATTCTGTTTTCCTAAATCTAATATGGTGTTTAAAAGTAATTCGAAATGTTGTGTCATATAGGACATAACCATCTACAATTCATAAACGTTAATATCAAATAGTTCACTCTAGAATTTAAACAGCCAATTCAGTCAAATGAAAAATATTAAGGTACAACAAAAAAATCAACGAGTGTATATCACTATCCTCCCAAGTCCCAAACCCCTGTTCTCATTCCTAACACTTTTCAGAAAAGAGATATCAGTAACTCCAACTAAAGGAAATACTCAAATGTTTAATATCAAGTCTACAAATTTCTAAGTTCTAACCTTATCCGATGCCCCCCAAAAATATTTCCTCACAAAGGCAATCATTCAATGAAAAAATAAAACAAAAGGTGAGCTCCTGGATGAGCAAGATGCAGCTATTAGCGTAAATACCTATCCGTAAATTTTCTTAGTTTCCAATAATTTTTCCATTTCCTCAACTCTCTACAGTCACATAGGGTAACTTTCAGCTAATCTATGCAAGTCTCAAAGTTCACGTCAACAATTTGCTTTCAGAACATTTGCTGTCAACTAACGACTTAAATTGAAAATATTGCGTAAGAGAAAGAGATTTATAGCCAGTCTCTTTAGCGGTCGATACAATAATTTTATGTCAAAAGGAACAACCAACGAGGATGAAGGAGGAGCAGGAGTAGCTTTAGTAGGGACGGAAGCGAATCAAAGAAATTCTGAGTTCACGCTACGACGATCAACTTAGTACGCGAAATACTATTTTTTTAGAACGGGTTGAGGGAGTAGGCATTGTTGGTGGAGAGGAAGTAATAAATTGGGGTTTATCAGGACCAATGCTTCGGGCAGCAGCGGTTAGAAGAGCTTCTATTTCACCAAGAGCTTATCATTAACACCAAACAGAAGGCCGGTACCAAATTTCAAGATAGGTACTCGGAAGTTCCGTCTAAAAGAAATGGAATAATTAATTCAAAAGAAGTCTGAGTTGGAGCTCGGCTAACAATGAAGAGCCAATTACGGAAAGAAACTCGCTCTTAAGCAGGAGCTAACTCCACCGAAGCTAATCGAAGCAGCGACCCTGCTCATACCCGGAAATAAAATCACCGGCAGTCTGCTCAGGGTTCCAAACCAGCAGCGAAGTTCCTTTTCTACAATTCACTGGAATCGGGTCTATCTTGAGCGGGAAGAAAGCCTACAGACGGCTATGAGTTCAATACAGGGATTTGGCATTCAAGAACTCCCTCTCCCTGCCATCACGAGGAGAAAGAAGAGTTCCAGTAGGCCAACAAGCAAGGTATTGAAATTTCTTCCTTGTTACGAGGAATAAAATTTACCATTGCTTTGCGGTAACCCTGAGAAGCACTTGAAGCTTGCAGATTCCGGGGATCCATGAGATCTCAGAGTTCCTGAACTTACAAAGCTTCGAACTGAACGATTGGCCTCGAAAAGAGAAGGCAGAGAGGAAGTAGAATAGGATCGACTTGCATGGCGAACGAAGGAGAGAAAACGATGCATATTCCTTCTATGATTGCTCTGTAACTGGTTTGATTCGAGAGTTACTACCCTGCTTTTCACTGGAACATGATAGGGTTCCCGAAAGATGGAGCTCCGACTTTACTTTCTGATTGGGTATTCCGTTGGCCCAATAAAGCCCAACCCAATTATAACAAGTTTCAATTTATTTAATGTTGTAATGACATCAGATTGCTTATTTGGATCCACAAGATGGCAAGGATCCAATGTTCACAGCAGCCGTTCGCCTTCTCCATAATCATGGGGAAGCTCTGGACCCATTGCAAGTTCTAGAGGTATTGAATTCATTCTTTTCCAATAATATGGAAGACTATTATTCTGAATGTTTTCATTCCATTTTCAATCCTATTGACCAAAAAAAGGAATATTTGGCAATTCATGGATTGGATGTTACTTTTTTAGATAAAGGGTTTTTAGCTGATGTAAAATCACTTGCTTCTGAGACTTTATTAAGAATGTTAAGGGCCCGAGTTCATCACCATCGTCAAGGGCAGGGACTTCCATGCTTTCCCTCTCCGCTTAATGCGTTTTCATTTTCACAAGGTGACATATCTGATAAAAGAAGGCATATTATCAGAGAGAAGAGGGAAGAAATATAACTAGTGGAAAAAACCAAAAGTCTTCCAAAACGTCATTTTTTTATTTAGCAGCAGAGAAGTCATGCTTTAGTCCTCTAGTTTTGTATTTTCTATTTGATACCCTCATGTCATGTACTTTTGCGGCCAACGAATGTTATGATCCAATAGTTTTGTAACTTTAAAGTTTCTTCCCCAGATTGTGCATAGCCTTTCCCGTGCTGTAGACATCGATGCAAGGTTGTCAAGATTGGAGGAGAGATCAAGGAATGTACAGATCAATGATGAGAGCCTCTGTGATTCCTGTCATGCCCGCCTTGGTACTAAGTTAGTTGCAATGTACCCTGAGGATACCGTTGTGTGTCACAAGGTTTTTGCATTCCTTACCCCATTTTACAATCATGCAGCTATGTGCAATTTTAGAACTTATGTGCGTGTTTGTGCAACAGAGTAAATGATTGAGGTGTGAACTTGGGAGTTGAGCGAATTATATCCTAAGAAAGGGATTGTTTTTCTACTCTATTGTTGGTTTCATCATGAACTTTGGTCCTTGGGGTTTAAAAGTACTGTTGATTCTTATTCAACTTTCTAAACCTATTACTTGAGCGATTCCCAAAAACTTACAAGTTCAACTTTTTTGGGGAAGGAAGAGTATAACAACAACTAAGCAATATACAATGATAAGTTTCAGTATACAAAATAACTACATATCTATTGAGATTTTTTTATGATTATATTCTTTCCTTTAGACCTCATAATGATTTTTCCTCCTCCTTCTTCTTTTTTTTTGTCTTTGTGATGGCATAATGAGATTGATCTGTTATTTTCTCTAATGATGATGGATTGGGGACAAAAATGAACAGGAATTAAAGTTCAAATTAGAATTTGAAGTTCAGGGGGTAGAAGTTGATATATGCATGGAGTTGAAGGGCTACGTTTGTATTATGTCTTCCTCAATGGACTAAGTTGACTAAATTCTAATTAGTACTCTGACAAAATTCTTTGAACTCTCAATTGGAGTCTATGTGGGGATATATTTGAGCTAGTTATGAGCTCTTCTTTGTTAAGCGTTGTTTTACAAGTTTAGATTGTTTTAATCACGCTCAAAATCTTTGGCTTGTGGGCGGTTGATCCAAAAACTAAATGCTGCAATTATATGCCAAAGATTGCTGAAGCAGAACCAGATGAATTGCTATTTCATACCCATGTCCAAACCAATTCATCAAATTTTAGAAAGGGGAATCTGTTGGTGAAGACAATTGAGTTCAAGCTTCAAGTGTATCAGAATCTAACCTGAAACATTTAGAAGATATAAAGAGCTCTGGTATTGCTAACAATAACATGATGTTACTGTATACGATGAAGCACAATAATTGTTGTGAGCTTATTTTAGTGATACTCAAATGAAATATAATAATCATAATAGGAGGAGTTTGCCCCAATTTATGTGGAGAATAAAGAGGTAAAATCTAACCAAAAGATTGTTAGTTTTTCTTATTCCTACTTATTCATACAACTGTTGTCACTAGGCATTATTTTCTTTTCCTCACTAAACTCGTATGTCCAAACCAATTCATCAAATTTTAGAAAGGGGAATCTGTTGGTGAAGACAATTGAGTTCAAGCTTCAAGTGTATCAGAATTTAACCTGAAAGATTTAGAAGATATAAAGAGCTCTGGTATTGCTAACAATCACATGATGTTACTGTACATAGATTTGTTTTTTCAGTTCATGATTCTGGCAATGGCATTGCAAATTAGTGATATGGTAGGTAAGTTGTAAATTTTGGATTCTAAATTAGTGCTACATTGTTTTATTTTGGTTGATATTTGTATGGTTTAGCTTTTAGTCCTTCGAAATTGGAACTCGTTGCTGAGAATTGACACTAGTTGTGTCACGTAACCAGAAGAATACATTTTTAAGATGATGATGATGATGATATTATGCTAAGTTCTTTGGTTAAATTATTTGTACTTGGCTGCGCCACCTCCTCCTACTTTTGAAAGTTTTGGGAACTTGTAAAGAGTCATGGTAGGGTTCTCAGTTCAAAGATGCTTTTAAAAGAAAACAAAATTTTAAGTGGGTTGAGTTTAAAGGTTGATTAGTTTTAAGGGATGTCTCCTGACTTAAAAATACTCATAGAAGTAATAAGTAATAAGATATTTATATCAGCAACAGTATACAATTCAAAGAATATTTAAAACAAGTATCTATATCCATATTTTTTTTTTGTATACAATATCTATATCCATATATCTTAAGACTGCGCAAGTGCCAAGTGGCCCAATGAGCCATGCCCTACTGGAGCCATTTGGGCAGTTCGGTCAGGCATGGGTTGGGGTCAAACCCTGCCCAACCCAAAGGTAGGCATTTTTTTATTTTTTTTAAAAAAATAATTGTTTAATATTATTATTTTTCTTGTTGCCCTTTATGATAGGCCAAGGGCCAACAGTCTAACCTACTTGGAGTTCAGTCTAGTCTTTTTGTTGGTATCAAAATTAAAAAAAAAAAATGAAACTCACTCACGATTTAAAGGTAGGACGAAATCTCCTTTCTCCCTAAGTGATACTAATATTAAATAGAACGAACTGTCTATTACTCTCAATCATCTAACTTATTTAGAGAATAGTCTAAGCAGTGGTTCAAATTTATTATCATGTGAACAGTGTACTTATTTTGATAAGGTTAAATCTCTAAGTCTATAGGCCTAATCTATTTAATTTTTTTTTAAAAAAATTACACTATTTATATAATATAATCTAAATTTTATAAAATTACTAATTTAATTTTAACTCTAAATTTCGCATTCCATCATTTACACATAAATGCAACCCTTTTGAATTAGTCATTTACTTTCCATTCTCGTCGATCGCTTAAGATAACAACGTTGGCTCACTCCCTCTCCCCTTATTTGCGTCATTCATTGAAGCACAATAAGTGTTGTGAGCTTATTTCAGTGATACTCAAATAAAATATAATAATGATAATAGGAGGGGTTTGCCCAATTTATGTGGAGAATAAAGAGGTAAAATCTAACCAAAAGATTGTTGATTTTTCTTATTCCTACTTATTTGTACAAATGTTGTTAGGGGTATTCACATGTCGGAACTGGATCGGGACAACTCCGTCTTGTATCACGTCCTAAAAGAGTACACGAGATGCAAACTGTCTCGTCTAAAAAATATCACGTCTTGTTCGGGACCAAGACGGGACGGGACATCCTAATTTTATTTAAAATAAATTAGACTATTAGATATTTTATGCATAATCTGTCTATTAGTAACATATAATTAGAACGTGAAAACTAATAGAAAAAATTAAATTCTCCTTATTATGATTACCAACTTAAAACAATAAATACTATTAATTATACTACAAATACTATTACTTTTTTAATTTTTTCACTTCACCAATTGAAGTTACTGTTTCATCTGCAAAGAAACAAATATATGTAAAGAAGAGAAAAATAAAATCATCGAATAAATAATATGATATAACAAATACTATTTTCTATTTTTTACCAAAAAACATAAATAAAATAAAAATATTTTTTATTTTTTTAAATATTTGGGACGGGACGGAAGTCCCGATGGTCAAACCGAGACCCGTCCCATCCCAACTTTTTCTCCTATCCCGTCCTTACCCTTCACAGGACGATACGAACCCATCCCAAATTGCCCAGAGTCGGGTTGGGACAATCCGAGACAGGACAATTTGAATAACTCTAACTATTGTCACTAAGCATTATTTTCTTTTCGTCACTAAACTCTTATATTGCAGGTGATAATAGATCATTATAATAAGGAAATTAATCTAATTATTAGTCAAAATTTGTTTCCAGTGGGTATTGAATGAGTTCCTTTAATGTTAATGACCTAATTCATTTTATAGGAGTCATCTAATGAAATATATATATATATATATATATATATATTAAAGTCTAAACTTATTTGGTGTAATCATGATAAATTATTAAAAATGTTCATATTACTATTAAAAACAAATTTTCCTATATGTATTATTGTAAACTTAGGGACAATTATGTCTTTTTTCATAAATATTGAAATCTCATACTAATATTTATAATTAATACGTCCTTTTATATATTAGCATACATTTTTGAAAATTTAAAATTTGTGTAATATTTTCTGAGAATTTTCCTATTTTCTAATTATCATTTTATTACTTAAAATATAAAAATAAATATTTGTATATATTAGCATACGTTTTTGACATTAGATCTGTTTCTATTGGGAAGATTAACATTATCCTTAAAAAAAATCAACTTGTGATAATAGAGAATATATATGATATAGCAAACTTCAATCATTAATGTTCTTGTGGTCATTAAAATTGAAATTGACCTTCAAATTGAAATCAATAATAGCCAATCACTTTCATTTGTGGGTTTTTATTTGTTGACCCTGTATACTCTTCCAGGGACGTCTTGGTATAATCCATGAAAGAATCAAGTATGTAATATTTATACCAACAGGTTAATCTAAGTAATAAGCGATTCAATATCGTTTAAGTAAGGTCTCGAGTTCGAGCCTTAGCGTATACAAAAAAATTTCGTTAAGAGACTCACCCACCATAGTCAGGTACGCGACGCATATTAGATTCGGATATAGTAGGGGTAAAGCTCAAATGAACCGGGTGGATAATAAAAAAAAGTATGTAATATTTATACCAACAAAAGTTAGTCTGAGTGGTAAGCGGTTCGATATCACTTAAATGAGGTCTTGAGTTCGAGCCTTGGAGTATGCAAAAATTTTTTGTTAGGAGACTCACCCATCATAGCCAGGTGCCCGACGTGGGTTGGATCCGGATATAATCGAGACAAAGCTCCAGTGAACCAGCTGAACAAAAAAAATATTTATTATATTTATTATATTATTTAATAATTAGTGGATAAAGAAAGTGCCTACCTATTTAATAAAAATAGTTTAATAATTCTTTTATATTTATAATATCGTCTTGAATCTTCTACTCATCACAATATGATTGAAATTAAAATCAAAACCTAATTGTCCTTTAAATATGATTAATTTCTCTCTTAAATAAAGTTCCTTTTTCATAATTTTAATTTAAAATTCAAATTCAAATATTAATTAATTAATCAATCATATAATTAATTATTGGTTATTATTAGTAAGTCGGTCTATCCATAGGTGATTCAATCTATATAAGTACATAACAAGTGGGACCTTTTCGCATATTATAGCTAACTTGTATTATCAAGGTTTAATTTTCAGTTTTTGTGGTTTAAATTGAATTTGGAACCTTCCACATATTATTATATAGCTAACTTGTGTTATCAAGATTTGTGTGGTTTAAATTGAATTTGGCAATTTTAAGGTCAAAACCATGTTCACCAATGAATCTCTCCCTTCAAGAGCACGGAAGACACTTGTCTATGTTTTCTTTGGTTTTCAGCTGCTACCATAACTGGTCCTGAAGGATGTGACATTTTGGAATTTTATTAATTACTGATAATGACGTCTTAAAATTAAAAATATTAATTAATTAATTTAGCATTAATTTTGAAAAATACCAGGAATTGTGTTGCAAATCTTGAATAAATGAATATGAAAAATTACTAAATTAAAAACAATTTCACTTAATTTCAAGAAATTCTAATTTAGATTTCACTTAATAATATTGGGAGAATTACCTTGCTAATCCTATATTTTCAATTCAATCACTAAGGCCGCTTAGTATAAAGAAAAATTAGAATGATCTTAGGAGTATTATTTTGTTATAGTTTCATTTACGACACTTGAGGAGATATCTTAATTTCTAGGTATTTATATTTACACCTGAGGATAATAGACGGTTCGTTCTACTCGATATTGGTATCGCTTAAGAAAAAAAGAGACTTCGTCCTACTTTTAGGTGAGTTTAATCTTTTTTTTTTTAATTTTTATTATAAAAAAATTTAGAATGTTTCTACTAAACATATACTCAGTGGATAATTTTTCATTCTTTTCCTTTGCGTTCCTTTCCATCACAACTAATTCTTTATACCAAATAGACCTTAAGAGATTATTTAGTATGAAATATTTGAAGGGAGGGGAGGTGATTTAAAATTTTTCAAGTTAGATTTTTTTAAAAAAAGACAAGAAAAGTAAGGTTAAAAATTTTTAATCAAATTTTTTTACTCTTTTATCTTATAAGATCTTTTTATCAAAATATTATAACTTCACTTCTCTAAATTTTTAAAATTTAACTCAAAAATTTATCCTCCCTTCCTTTTCAAATCTCTCATATCAAACCATCCTTAAAAAAATCTCATAATAAATAAATAATATATAATAAAAAATATAGTATAGAAAATGATAACATATTATGTATTTTTATTTATTTTAAATTTTTTAGTAATTAAATTATATATATAATTATGTAATAATTCTCTTAATAATATTTGTGCTCATCCGAATTTCTATATTCTGAATATTTCCTAAAATAATAACAGAATGTGGCCTATTGACCTGAGAAAAGAACAATGTTTAGATTGTCACTCATCCATGGCTACATAAAACTCTGAAATTCTATCACACGTTTTTGGTTGGTAATAACCACACAAAATGAAAAATGACTTGCGCCACAATCAATAATTAATGCTCATAGGGCCATCTTTCCATATATGACAAATTACCTTTAATGCCCAAAATCATGAAAAATATGTGATGAGTTATGAATATTAGAATATAGATGTCCATCTCCATCTCCCTCCACCTCTTCAAATTTCCTAGGTCATTATTCCTTCATTAATTACTAGACTCTTCATTACTCCTCAATTAATTACTAGACTCTTCATTACTCCTCCATTAATTACTAGACTCTTCATTACTCCTCCATTAATTACTAGACTTTTCATCTTCAACTTCTATGCCTATAAATAGGGCATGCCATTTGTGTTGTAAAGAAGGAAAAAGAATATAATATATACTTCTCTCATTTTCTTGTCTCCATCTTTTCTCTCTTTCTAATCTTATTGCTAGTTTTATAACACGTTATCAGCACGACTGCTCTAGCCAACTGATAGTATTGTAAAATCTATCATTGGAAGGTGAGTTTCTATATTACTCTTATGTTGAATTGTAGTTTCATGTTTGATTGTTTACTAATTACTCAACCTTCTTAATCTAAATCTCCATTTAACTTTTGTTACATTTTATGATAGTATCATCATGTCGAATCTTGCAAAACTTGAGTTTGTGGCTCTTGACATTATTGGAAAGAATTATCTCGATTATTTTATAATTCTGCACTATTTAAAATTAGTTCTTAACTGAAACTATGTGGAGAGAAAATTACTGATGATGACATGTTAGAAAGAACATTCTCCACATTTCATGCATCCAATGTGCTATTACAGCAACAATATCGTGGAAAAGGCATCAAAAAGTATTCTGAACTGATTTCTTGCCTTTTGGTGGCTGAACAAAATAATGAGCTTTTAATGAGAAATCATGAATCCCGTCCAATTGGCTCTACTACATTCCCAGAAGTGAATGTAGTAACAAATGAATCATCCCGTGGTTGGGGACATAGACGTGGACGTGGATGGGCCTGAGGCTATATACGAGGCCGTGGTCAACGTGGTTGTGGTCGTGGTTCCCACTCGAGGTGGGCGAACAATGATGATAACCACAAAAAGGAAACTAGTGGGAATGATAATTATATTGAAAATTTATGTCATCGTTATGGTGGCAAAGGTCATTGGGCTCGTACTTGTCGTACACTAAGATATTTGGTTGAATTATACCAAGAATCGCTTAAAGGGAAAAATAAAAATAAAGGCAAAGAGCCAAAGATAGAAACAAATTTTGTTGGGGAAGAAAGCGATTCTGATTATGGCAACATGGATGTGACTCATTTAGATGTTGCTGATTCCTTTGTCGATCCTAACGGAATAATTGATCACCTAATCGGTGATGGGAGTGTCTAACAAACAAACTAATTTTTTATGATTATGTGTTTTCTTTTTGATATAATGAACTTATTTCTCTCAATAAATAAAATTATGAGTATTTCTTTTCATTAATTCTTGTGTTTCTTTTGCTATGTTCCTGTTATATGAAGAATGGCACTCATTGACATTAATAAAGAAGATTTGTGTCTCGTTGATAGTGCAACAACTCATACAATATTCAGAAATGCAAAATATTTTTCATTTTTGGTAATGCGAGAAGCCAATGTCCAGACCATATCTGGAAGTATAAAGATGATTGAGGGGTTTGGAAGAGCTAATATATTGTTACCTGGAGGAACACAATTATACATTGATAGTGCATTTTATTCCTGCAAATCTAACAGGAATTTGTTGAGTTTCAAGGATATCCGCAGAAATGGATACCATATTGAAACAACAAATAGAGAAAACCAGGAATATCTCGTTATCACAGATATGATTTCTGGTAAAAAATGCACACTGAAAAAGTTCCCTGCTCTTTCTTCTGGAATGTATTACACATTTATTAGTACAATTGAAACACATGCTATTGCAAACCAGAAGTTTGCAAGTGAGAATAAATTTTTGGCATGACCAGTTAGGCCATCCTGGGACAATAATGATGCGAAAAATGATTGAGAATTCATGTGGACATTCGTTGAGAAGAGAATCAATTCCACGATACCATATTTTCTCATGTGCTGCATGTTCTAAAGGGAAACTAATGTTAGACCTTCATCGATAAAAATAGAAAGTGAGTCTCTCACTTTTCTAGAACGTATACAGGGAGATATTTGTGGGCCGATACACCCACCATGTGGACCATTTAGATATGTTATGGTTCTAATTGATGCATCAACAAAATGGTCACATGTTTGCTTATTATCTTCTCGTAACCTGGCGTTTACGAGATTACTTGCTCAACTAATTAGATTGAGAGCACATTTTTCAGATTATCCTATTAAGAAAATACGTCTAGATAATGCTGGTGAATTTACTTCACAAGCTTTCAATGAGTATTGTATGTCTCTGGGAATCGATGTTGAACATCCTGTAGCACATGTTCATACACAAAATGGTCTTGCAGAATCATTAATTAAACGTTTGCAGTTGATTGCAAGACCATTGCTTATGAAATCAAATCTCCCAATATCTACTTGGGAACATGCAATTTTACATGCAGCGATGTTAATTCGTATCAGGCCAACTAGTTATCTTAAGGTCTCCCCTTTACAAATGGTTTTTGGTCAGGAACCAAATATTTCCCATCTAAGAACTTTTGGATGTGCGGTATATGTTCCGATTGCTCCACCACAACGTACTAAAATGGGCCCTCAAAGAAGGATGGGAATATATGTTGGATATGAATCTCCTTCTATAATAAAATATTTAGAGCCAACAACAGGAGATTTATTTACGGCTCGATTTGCTGATTGTCATTTTAACGAATCAAATTTTCCAACATTAGGGGGAGAAAATAAACAGCTGAAAAATAAAGTTAGTTGGAATGAATTATCATTATATCATCTTGATCCTCGTACAAAACAATGTGAGCTAGAAGTTCAAAAGATAATTCATTTACAAAGTTTAGCCAATCAATTGCCAGACGCATTCACTGACCTCAAGAAAGTGACCAAATCACATGTTCCAGCTGCGAATGCTCCTATCAGAATTGATGTTCCTATTGGACAATCTAATGGATCAAAAGCACGCTTGAAGCGTGGCAGGCCTATCGGTTCCAAAGATAAAAATCCTCGAAAAAGAAAAGGAGCTATAAATATAGATGGCCAGGTCGAGGATATTCAACAAAATTTAGTGACTCCAGAAGAGTCCTTTGACAACACTAATGTCTCAATTTCGAGAGACATTCAGGTACCTGAAATATATGAAAATAATGAGATCTCAATAAATTATGTTGTCAATAGAATATGATGGGATCGAGATAAAGTCAACGTTGACGATATTTTTGCATATAATGTAGCGCTTGATGTAATAAATGATGATGAGGATCATGAACCAAGATCTATTAGCGAATGCAAATAAAGAGATGATTGGTCAAAATGGAAAGATGCAATTGAGGCTGAATTAAAATCATTAGAAAAACGAAAAGTTTTTGGCCCTGTGGTTCTTACACCTGAAGATGTAAAACCAGTTGGATATAAATGGGTTTTTGTGAGAAAATGAAATAAAAATGGTGAAGTAGTAAGATATAAAGCACGACTTGTTGCTCAAGGATTTACACAAAGACCTGGTATTGATTTTATAGAAACATACTCACCAGTGGTGGATGCAACTACTTTTCGATATCTAATTAGTCTGGCAGTAAAAGAAGGCCTCGATTTGCGTCTAATGGATGTTGTTACAGCCTATTTGTATGGCTCACTTGACAATGACATTTATATGAGTCTCCCTGATGGATTTGAGTTACCAAAATTATATAATTCAAGTTCTCGAGAACGGTACTCAATTAAGTTAAATAAGTATTTATATGGATTAAAGCAATCAGGGCGCATGTGGTATAATCAACTTAGTGAATATCTATTGAAAGAAGGATATAAGAATGATCAGATATGTCCATACATTTTTATAAAAAGATCTGAAAATGAATTTGCTATAATTGCTATTTATGTCGATGACATAAATATCATTGGAACTCCTGAAGAGATTTCCAAAGCAGTGAATTGCTTAAAGAAAGAGTTTGAAATGAAGGACCTGGGAAGAACAAAATTTTGCCTTGGACTACAAATTGAACATCTGAAAAATGGGATCTTCGTGTGTCAAGAAACTTACACGAGAAAAGTATTAAAACGTTTTTATATGGATAAATCACATCCATTATGTACTCCAATGATTGTAAGATCTCTGGAGAAAGATAAAGATCCCTTTAGACCTCAAGAAGGTGATGAAGAACTACTTGGCCCAGAAGTGCCTTATCTTAGTGCAATTGGTACGCTTATGTATATTGCTAGTCACGCACGACCAGATATATCATTTGCTGTTAACTTATTAGCAAGATATAGTTCTTCACCAACACGAAGACATTGGAATGGGGTTAAGCACATTCTTCGTTACTTGAATGGTACTATGGATATGGGATTATTTTATTCAAATGAACATAAGACTGACTTTGTCGGATATGCTGATGCTGAATTTCAGTCTGATCCACATGTTGGTAGATCGCAAACAGGCTATTTGTTTACATGTAATGGTACAGCTATTTTGTGGCGATCAATGAAACAAACCATATCAGCCATATCATCTAATCATGCAGAAATAATAGCGATACATGAAGCAAGTCAAGAATGTGTATGGTTAAAATTGATAATACATCATATACGTACTACTTGTGGACTGTCATCTAGTAAAATGATCCCAACAGTTCTATATGAAGATAATACTGCATGTATTACCCAACTAAAATAAGGGTACATCAAAGGAGACAGGACAAAACATATTTCTCCAAAATTCTTTTTCACACATGATCTTCAAAAGAATGGTGAGATTAATATCCAGCAAATCCGGTCTAAAGAAAATCTAGCAGATTTGTTCACCAAGTCACTTCCAGCAACAATATTTGAGAAGCTTATACATGATATCGGACTTCGCAGATTCAGAGATATCAATTGATGTTACAAAAAGGGGGAGTCGATACACGTTGTACTCTTTTTCCCTTGTCTGAGGTTTTGTCCCACTGGGTTTTCCTAGCAAGGTTTTTAATGAGGCAGCTCTGTAAGTGTATCAATTAATTGTGTACTCTTTTTCTTTTACTAGGTTTTTATCCCACAGGATTTTTCCTAGTTAAAGTTTTTTAATGAGGCACATTATTAAAGAATGGACATCTAATGGGGAGTGTTATGAATATTAGAATATAGATGTCCATCTCCATCTCCCTCCACCTCTTCAAATTTCCTAGGTAATTATTCCTTCATTAATTACTAGACTCTTCATTACTCCTCAATTAATTACTAGACTCTTCATTACTCCTCCATTAATTACTAGATTCTTCATTACTCCTCCATTAATTACTAGACTCTTCATCTTCAACTTCTATGCCTATAAATAGGGCATGCCATTTGTGTTGTAAAGAAGGAAAATGAATATAATATATACTTCTCTCATTTTCTTGTCTCCATCTTTTCTCTCTTTCTAATCTTATTGCTAGTTTTATAACATGATGAAATATTTTAAAATTTTCAATTATTTTTTTAATGAAAAATTTTGTATGAATTGAGTTCCATCCATAATTTACAGAACGGGGATATAATTTCTTAAGTACTAAGTCTCATATTTTGTCCCATGTAAAAGACTTTTTTTTAAAAAAAAAAAGTTATCCTATTTAAATCTGACAATTTTTGAATAGATAGTATCATCTAACACATATTATATGTAAAAATAATTATTTATATATTACTTCTTCCATCTTAAAATATAATATATTTTTTCTCCAAGTGTGTGTTTTAAAAGAAATAAAACTAAGGTTTTTTATAAATTTTTAACCCAAACCTTAATTTTTTTTTAAATAAACAGTTATATTTATCCAAAAAAAAATTTAGACCAAATCATAACTTAAAACTAATATTTTAGATAAGTTACTAAAATTAACTTTTAGAATATTAAAAAAATTTATAGACTATCTAATTACTATTTTACATATTTTTTTTATATTTTCTCTCATCTTCTCTCTCTTCCCCCACCATCATCTTTCTCCTCCTCCTCCTCAAACCCTAGTCACTTCTCTTTCCTCCTTCATTGTCGCCATTGTCTTCATGGGATTCTCCCAGATCATGTTCTTCCTGCATCTTCTTCCTATTGAGAATGAGAGAGAGAGATGAGGAGAGAGATACTAATTTTTTTAATCTCATTATTTTTAGTAATTTACCAATCATAAAAGTTATTCTAATAATAACCATCTCAATACTCATTTATCCAAAACTATTTTTTATAAACTCTTCTCCATAAGCCTTTTTTCAAAAACTATTTAAAAACTTTTGTTCTATAACCTATTTTCTAAAAACCTATCTAAATAGACCCTAAATTAGTTTGTCCCAAAATATAAGATTCCTTTTGAATTTATCTAAATAATAAATGCTTTTATACTCATTTTGCCCATATTTAATTTCATGCTCACTCAATAACAAATACATTATGTCTCATCATTTAACTCATTATTACTCTCTCATCTAACTATTATAAAAAAAACGCATATTTAGAAAAAAAATTATATTTCTTACATATTTATTATTTTTAACTAATTTTAATTTTTTCTTGAAATATATAATTTAGTTAAAAGGACCTTATATTTTTAAAACAAAAAGAGTACTATTCTAGTCATTTTTATAATTCTATTTAAACTAATTCTTAAATATCAAAGAATAACCAGTAAGTCATGATAAAAGTTTTCAAATATGTCATTTTCAAAATATTCTCCATATATCTACAAATCATTCTTATCTCTCTCTTTTTCTTTCTTTTTTTCAACAAAAATTAAATAAAGTTAAAATTAAAAAAATAATAATTAATAATTCTATAACTAGATTTATATTTAGAACTAAATTTTTTTCTATAAAAGATTTATAATAAAGATCAAAATGGTACATACTAAAAATTCATGTTAACTAAACCAGCATCATCAATATATCTTTAAAAATATACTAGTTACTTAGTGATTATGTCATTTGTAATCTTCTCTTTCTACTTAATTACTCCATCATCAATATATCTTTAGAAATGTACTAGTTACTGAGTAATTGTACTATTTGTAATCTTCTCTTTTTATTTAATTACTCCACCTAACATAATATTTTATTTTTATGGCCTTATTCCTACATTTTCATATTTTATTTTTATTGATTATTTTAAATTTTTAAATTTAAATTTGAACCAACTTGACAATTGTAAAATTTGTATTTATTGAAAATTTTATACTAATTATTGAGGTATTAACTGTAGACTAAAATTTCTAATAAATTAGATGGGTCATTTTGTAATCTTCTCTTATTAATATATAGAGGGGGGAATGATAATATATATATATATATATATATATATATATTTATCAATGTGTTCATAATACATGACAACTGGATAGAAAATATTTTTATTGGAAAATTTTAAATTTTGGTATTACTTAGAAATAAAGTGTTGCTTCATATAAATAGGTATTTCTTTATGTTATATAATTTTTTAAAAACTGTGTTTAGTTTTTTTTTTTATTAATATTAGGGGTGGGTGGGGATGAAATTTTCTTGAAATGAGAGGGGGAGGCATTTATTTTGCATTTAAAGAATTTATAGGATTATTATCAATCTTTATTATTGTCCGATTATCACAATATTTATATATGGGTATTTTAAATATATCACACTACCCAATTTTTGTTTTTATATAGGTCTTTAGATGTAATTTTCCCTTACACGTTACACACACAAACACACACACACACACACACAAGAGACAAAAGGTGGTTTATTATAAAAGCCACAACTTATCAGATGCCGGGATAATCCTATGCCACACACAAGTTTTGGACATTATCAATTTATTATAATTGGTTATTTTTTTATTTGTTTTTTTTTGGTTGGTTGGCTTGAGAATATAATAAAATTATAATTAATTTTTTCTTGGAAAATATTGCTCTATATATAGATGACCTGAGGGATGGGCTTTGCCTCAAACCTGAAAGTCAGAAGTTATAGTTTTTATTTCCAATTTCAAATCATATGGCTCTGTTGGCTTATCGAGCTGAAGTAAAACCAGCTTTTCTCTCAGAAACCTTCAAATCCAATAATAGCTTCGCAAAATTCCCAGGTTATTCTTCTTTTCTTCTCATGCAGAAAAAAGAAGTAAAATAATAGATATATATATGGGGACCTCTTTTTTCCTTTTTTCTTTTACTTTTATCTATTACGCTTTTTTTATGGTTTTGACTTTTTAATAATTTTGTTTTTGTATAATGTAGATGTACGTTGTTCCTTTCATTGGTTTTGTGTGGTTTAAGGAAACCTTTGTTAGTTAATAAGGAAGGATTGTTTGAAGGTCGTTAATGTCGGTGAGGGGAAGTTAAACATAACATATAATTATTTTATAATATTTCGATTCATAGTTAAAAAATTTATTTTAATTTTAAATATAAATATTAATTTATTTTATCCTTAAATTTATAATTTTTTAAAATTGATTGTGTATATTAAGATGATTTTTATTAAGAAATAGTTTTAATATAAATAATTAAATAGAATATTTTAGAAAAAATTAATATATTTTTTTATAATTAACTAATTATTTTAATATTTTACGTTAAGAACCAGAAATAAATATTAATATTTGTGTTTAATTTCACAAAATTATATTTTTCTACTTTTTGTTGCCTATGTAATCATTTCATACTTGGCAAGTTTAGTATAATCAAGGGTTTTGCTTGATTAATATTATTAATTGATTTTTTTTGTATTATCATTGTGTCAAAATAAGAGATTAATTTTAATAAGAGATTAACGTTTGTCTCCACAATATATCAAATCATAAGAGTGAAATGAAAAAAAAAAAAGCAAGCTTAAAATATATTGATCAAATTAATACAAAAACCTTCATAAATATTTGATACTACTCCATTCTTAATATAAAAATAGATTTTATATTAAAGATTTGAATTATTTTTTTCTCAACTATCATATTTTTATTTTAATTGAAATACTTTTCTATATATATATATATATATAAATTTGGTTGCGTGAGTACAAGTATAACTTTCAGAGGACTCAAGAGTAAATGGCTTAGTTAATTGTTTTGAAAAAAAAAAATCATATTCACAGTGAAAATATGATTAGCAAATTTTACATAAATTAGTGTCAAAATTTGGAAGCTCCATATAAAACTTAAATTAGCTATTTTTTAAAATCTTTCATGTTAAAAATTAATTATCAATAATAAATTATTTACATATCAGTGTCAAATTTTAGAAGATAATTAAAATTTTCTAAAACCATACATATTAGTTAAAAAAAGTTTTTATTTTATTCTTTTGAATCTTTTATGATATCCAACTTTTAAAATGGAAGATTGAAAAGAATAAAATAACAATTTTGAAAGAAAGATGGGCCCATTAATAAAAAAATTACAACAAAGAGCACATTTTCAAACAAATTCTCCTCATCATCCATCTGATGAAAAGTGGGGGTTGATCAAAGATATAAAATTTCACAACACAAACCCTTGCATTCCTACCCAAAAAATGGGCACAATTGTATACTAATTTCAAAAGGCTATTTTTTTATAGTATTAAAATTCAATTTATGTGGACTGATTAGATCACTAAATCGGTAAACTACCTTAACTCATTTGTTTAAAAGTTTTGGATAGATAAGCCATGTTAAATTATATATTTCTTTTTCTTAGTCTAAAACAAAATTATTTTGAGTTAAAAAATAATAGTTCATCATATTTATATTTTAATAATTTTATTTTATTAGATTATGTATACATAAATATTTTATTCATTTATAAATTAATATCTTTTTATTTAAATATAATTTTTTTACAAATTTATATAAATATTTTTATATATTTTAATTAAATTATACTTGACACTATTTTAATTATAGAGAAATATTTACGTATTTTTATAGTGTCATATTATTTTAACTCTATCTAATTAAAATATAATAATTTAATATATTTTAATTATAGTTGATGGATAATTTATCTAAAATAATTTATATTTTATTTATTTTAAAAAAAATAAAAATTTTAATTTGATCAGTTTTTATTTTTTTAAATTAAAATATTTATTTTTTTAAAAATAAAATAAATTATAATTTTTTAAATAAATTATTAATTAATTTATTATATTTTATTTAGATAACATTTAGATCCATCAACTGATTGAATCGAGTAATCACTGAACTACTGCTTCTACGGAACATGACTAATCTAATTTTCAGTATTTTAATTTATATTTTTAAAGACCGTACCTTAATCTCACGCTCAGATATTAAAAGACAGTACCTAATCCATATGAGTATTAAGAATCGCTAGTTAGTCACAAATCAAAGCACGTAAAAATGCTACGGTACTATTGTCCACTCTTGCTTGATTGAATCCACCCCAAGGTTCTGTTCTCAAGGTCGTTTTGATATCATTTCATCATGATTTGATGATTTTCAGGTGGTCTTTCTCTGAAGAGAAAATACTGTGGTGGTGGAGGACGACGAGTTTATTGCTATTTGCGGAACCCACCACCTGCTTGGCCTGGACGTGCGATTCCCGACGAAGAGAATTGGAAATGGGATTCTCCAAAGCCCATCTCCATCTTGGGATCTACTGGCTCCATTGGAACTCAGGTTGAACTTTTGTTGATGCTCTTATTGAGCTCAAATATCGTTTCTTTTTAACCCCGCCTCTTGAATCTTTCAATGCCAAGTGAACAGAATATGTAGTAGTTGATTTTTCACTGCTCAATCCTCATAGATATATCATTTCATCTATGGCATTAATTTCCTTGTGTTTTTATTGCAGACACTGAATATAGTGGATGAGCATTCAGACAAATTCAATGTCGTAGCACTTGCAGCTGGTTCAAACGTTGCTCTTCTTGCCGAACAGGTCACTAAAAGTGATGAAACTTTCATTCAGTTGCTTTGTTTATCTATCTCTGATGACCATCATTAAATCTGAAATCTATATTACATGAATTCACTTTGATGTTAACTCATGATTAACTTGCTACTGTAGTTATTACTAAATTAGTCGTGCAGGAAATGGTCTATTGTCTAGTTAACTTTCAAAAGAGGGGTTCAGTGGCATTTTTGTTCATAAATAGATAGTACCTGAAGATAAATATTGGATAACAAAGAGAAGACTTCAACTTTCAAAACAAAAGTGCTTTGTATGGTTATAATTTTGGGTAATATTTGTTCTCTCATTTTGGCCACGCACAAAAAAAATATCGACTCAAAAAAATAATATTCTGTATTGTTGATATTGGGACAGATTAAGAAGTTTAAGCCTCAACTTGTTGGTCTTCGAAATGAGTCTCTAATTGGTGAACTCAAAGAGGCTTTGGCTGATTGTGACCACATACCTGAGATCATCCCTGGAGAGGCAGGAGTCATTGAGGTCTAAATCTGAACCTGTTCCACATATTTTGGTTTATTTTAGAGTTACATGAACTTATATGGTAAATTGTGTATCGGCAGGCCGCTCGTCATCCTGATGCAGCCACTGTAGTCACAGGAATAGTAGGTTGTGCAGGACTAAAGGTACCATTGCTACTGTTTTTACCATCTTCAAAATAGTCAATTTATTTGCTATACCATATTGGAGGTCTTCAGTATGCATGAGTTGAAGTTATATTAAAAACTATTCATGGATCTTCACTTACTAGTTTAAGTTTTAAGTTGATTGGGTCCTTGCTATGTATCATAGTTTTATCAAATGGCTTAGAATTCAATCCTTGTTACTTCCTATTTAATTAATTGTAATCAATTTTTATTGCAACATATTGTTAACTTGTGCTTTGCATGCATGCACATTAATCTTACTGGGCTTTCGTGTAAGCATGTGTATGATGTTTTTGAGTCTTCACTAATAGTTTAAGCTTTTGAGTTGAATTGGTTTTTCACATCATCTACATATCTTTTCATAATTAGTTTGAAGATAAAGTCAAGTGAAAGCTCATCAGTCCCAAGTGAGGATATGCTTGTTTTTAATATTTGGGCTTGAATTGATTGTCCAAGTGAAGAATTATCCATTAGAGCTTTGAAAGTTCGCAGATGTTATTCATTGTAGAACACTAACGTTTAAAATTTTAGCGTTGGAGAAGAGAATAACAGAAGCTACAAATGAAGGGTAACAAGAATGCATATATTGATCATTGTTCTTCGGAATGAAATTAGTCCATTCTTTTCAATGATCCTCTTTGGCTATTTCCCCCTTCATCATTATAATTCATGGGAAACTGAGATTTCTTTTTGTCATTTTATTAGCCAACAGTTGCTGCAATAGAAGCAGGGAAAGACATTGCTTTGGCCAACAAAGAGACAATGATTGCTGGAGCTCCTTTTATTCTTCCTCTTGCTCACAAGAATAATATAAAAATTCTTCCTGCTGATTCAGAACATTCTGCCATTTTCCAGGTATGATGCCACATCATCTATTTATACAAATTAGATCCTCTACACATGTTGAGGGATTGTGCACATTTCCTCTGGTCCTTCTAGATCTGATTTAGATAATCCATATTTTAATATTTTTTTCTACTGTACACCTTAAGGAAAGATTATTTAAGGTTTTTTTTTTAAAAAAGGATTTAAGTCTAGACCGTCCAAATCAGATTAAGACAAACTAGACATGTCCACACTGTTCATATCTCTCCTCGGAGTGCGGAGGATCTTGCTTCTGTTTGTAGCTAATAACTACGCAGTGCAACAGGCTCAATCTCATTTTATTACTCAGTGCACTTTGCCACTTGCCATCTCTTTTCATTGCATCAAGTCAATTTCTTTATGTTGCTGCTCCATTTTCTTTTGCTTTATAACTCATGCTTTGTATCTTCTGTACAGTGCATCCTGGGGTTGCCACAAGGTGCCCTCAGGCGAATCATTCTAACCGGATCTGGAGGTGCTTTCAGGTGAGGAAAAACAATGATTATTTTTCCCCTCATATGAAGCATGTTAAGTCATTGACTTTGGCAGTTAAACTCAAACTGCTATTTCTTTTCTATAAATTCGTTGAAGATTATAAACTAGTGATAAGCCTGCAATTAATGACTTAGCTCTCAGATTGAATTTTACGTGATGAAAATTAACCTATATGATTGATCATAAAAAAGTTACTAAGAAAAGGGTTGAGATTTTCCATCTTGGTGCAGTTTCTAGGCTCTATGAAATGAATATGAATTTAGTTATTCATAAATCATAATCTGCAAGGTGATTGACAGAAACAAGCCTGTTGAGAAAATGAAAGACATAAAAGTTGCCGATGCATTGAAGCATCCCATCTGGTCTTTGGGTAGAAAGATAACAATTGACTCTGCTACCCAATTCAATAAGGTTAGTTCCTATCTGATTTTCATATTTTTTATGAAACCTGATTTCATATGAATCTATCTAATAGTTACATTTAAATCTCTTCTACTTCTTGGCAGGGTCTAGAAGTAATTGAAGCACATTACTTGTTTGGACTTGATTATGATGATATTGAGATCCTCATTCATCCACAATCTATCATACACTCTCTGATTGAAACTCAGGTTTTACCTTCAAACTGATGTTTAATTCATGAAAAACTAAAAGCAATGATATCCTAATCTTGAATATCATAGTTAAGATGTTGTATTTAAGATTTTCATTTTTAGTGTGAGAAAGTAAAGTTACAAAAACAATGATACAACTGGTATATGCACAAGTCAAAACTTAGTAAATATAAAAGCTCAGCGATGTGAGATTCTTATGATATTTTTGGGCTATGGTGGGATTTTATGCCTCAAAGTTAAGTTTGATGTCTATTGACATCCAAGGTGAAGATCATGATGTATTAAATGGCTTTGCTTACTTGAGATTCACACTCATTTGCTGAATGATAATACAAGTTCTGGCCCTAGTCTAATTATGAAAAAAAAAAATATAATAATTGGAACAAGGAGATATATGACGAAAGCACATGCTTTATCTTTTTCTTATATTATTTTGTATTTCCAGGATTCGTCTGTTATTGCACAACTAGGAGTTCCTGATATGCGCATCCCACTCCTCTATACATTGGCCTGGCCAGATAGAATTTACTGCTCTGAACTCACTTGGCCTCGCCTCGATCTTGCCAAGTACTATTCATTTTCCCTGAAGCTTGTGCATTTCAATTGCATCAAACTTTCTTTAGTTCAAACATGACCTAGTTTTTCTTTTTGGGGCCACTAAAAATATCTTCCATCCACAAGTGAATCATGAAATCCATCATGCAAGTGAAAACTTTGATTAAATCAAAATTGGCTTACAGAGCAAAATTTGTTATCATTTTGTCTGACATGGCAATAACCTGAAATGTGATCATGCAGGCTTGCTTCCCTAACATTCCAATCTCCAGACCCGGTTAAGTTCCCATCCTTGAGACTCTGCTATGCCGCTGGACGTACTGGAGGCACCATGACAGGAGTTCTTAGCGCAGCAAATGAGAAAGCCGTAGAATTGTTTGTTGATGAAAAGTAAGTACTGTTATACACATATACCTCCGTGTGTGTGCTCATGTGCTATGCGCGTGTGGCGTGTGCACATATCTGGTTGTTAGCTTTTTCTCATAGGATAAGATAATCTATCTATTGAATCAAAAGTCATCTCTTTGTAGTATGTTTATCTTACATGCCAAATTTTGGTAAAACTGGATGACAATTACCATAGAATCAAATAGCTATCATACATATACAACGACAAGTATTATCTCGCTAGCTGTCTTGTATGCGTGTGTGTAAGAGAATGCTAACAACACACTAGTTACATGGAAACTATCAATCTCTGTATAATGTGAGGGGATCAAAACATCCTTACTCTTCTGTGAGAAGACAGCACATGGGTATTGAACTCATTTTTCCCATAAAAAACACTTGATCAAGGGAATTTAGGTCAATTCTTATGCACAATCCTTGCAGGGTGATGAGAAAACCCTAGACACTAGTATCTACTAGTGGAGTTGATAATGCACTCTTGATATTGTTAACCTCCACAACTAGGATAGAGACTCTCTCTCTCATGTTACAAATGTTCGTGTGATAACATTTAGTCCTTTTTATGTTTACAGGATAAGCTATGTGGATATTTTCAAGATTGTGGAGCTAACATGTGAGGAGCACCAAAAAGAATTGGTAGCATCACCATCCCTTGAGGAAATCCTTCACTATGATGCGTGGGCAAGGAATTATGCTGCTGGTTTGCACAAATCTTTGACTGTTGCTGCATGATTGATGAGATCACAGACATGAAGCATATCAGGGAATGTGGTTGGCTTAGTTCATCAATGTTCAATGTACTTCTTGTGTTGGCAATGGCAATGAGTCATTGTATTATATCAACACTTGGAATGAGTAGGTATATATATTTGAAGCATGGAACATCTACTCTTGAATTTTGGTATTTGATTTGTATAAAGCATTCTCAATAATAGAAAAGTTCGAATTTTATAAATCTGTGTACAAAATGCTTATACTGATAGCGGAATTTGAACCCACTTTTTAAATAAATGGCATCTTTATTAATTAGATTAGTTTTTATTGGCAACTGAATTTTTTTTCCCTTCCTTTTTTGTGTGACGAAATTAGACTCAGTTCAAGATGGGGTATTATTTCTAGGGCAAATTGAATTCAAATTTACTAACGCCTAGAATAATTTTAGATTTTTTTGGTAACATTAGAAGTTTTAAATCTTAAAGTAAATTAATATCTAAATTTTTTTTTCTCCTTGAACTTATCACTCTTCTATTTCATATTTTCTTTTCAACATGAGTGATGTGTCATGCTTATAATTTTTTAAATCATTTTCATCATTATCAACAAATAAATTAAAAAAGAAAAAGATTAATACCCATTTATTCAACTTTTGTAATGAAAAAACAATCAATCCTCTAAAAATTTTATAATAATGTTTAATTTTTTAAAAATAATCAGAATATAAAAAAACATATTTCTAATTAATTTAAATAGCTACTGTAAATAAATTTTGAAAATAATTAGATATAGTATATTAGATAACATGTCATAAAAAATACAAAAATACATAGATATATCACAAAATGTTAAAATAATTAAATAATTAATTATTTTTTTATAAAATATGAAAAATATTTAATAATAATTTATAATTATAATTAAATGTAAAATAATTTTCTTACTTTTTATAAAATCTGTATACAATAAATCATTTCTTACATAATCATCCCTAATCTCCAATCTATATAAAAATCACCACAAGTAATGGTTTTGACTGTGCATAGATACACGTGTCATTTTCCCTTTTCACACCACGGACGCCACTGAGTCGCACAGTGGCAACGAACTCAATATATATTATATATATTACGGGCAAGTTCATTTGACAAAAAATCCATTTTCTTCCACGCGAAGTAGCTCTGCTCACGGCACGGGTCGAGACCGGGATAATTTTATCTTATATTCTGTCTCGATACAATACACGGGACGTAAAATGCATCCTATATCCTGTCCCGAATTTATCCTGATCCCGACGGGACGGGAATTCCGGATTTTATTTTTTTTAAAAAAAAATATTATAATAAAATCATCTCAAAAAATTATTCTATATAAAATGCCATACTAACTTTTTCTAAATATCAACATTTTTCTCTAATAGAAAATAATAACTTACATATATAAAGAAAAAAAATAATAGTAAGAAAGAATAAAAATATTAATATAAAAATATTTGTATAAGAATAAAAATATTTATATAAGAGTAAAAAATATAAGATAATATAATTTGTTTTTAAAAAAAATAATTTGAGACAGGACGGGATTCCCGAGTATAGGTTGAAACCCGTTCCGTCCCGACTCATACCTTTATCCTATCCTAAAAGTATCTCAGCTCGATATCTTTTAAGATGGGATGAATCCGTCTCAAAATTATCGGGAATAAATTAGGATGATCGATTGACGGGATAAAATGGACACCCTGCCGCGAAGTATCTTTCCCAAATTGACTTATAGCTTTATCGAAGCAGTATAGAACCTAGAAAAATGCTTTTAGCTCTGTAGAAGCGAAGGCATCAGCATCAGTGAGCAAAACAAGCAGGCCATGGGTGGCGATTCTGTTTCGTCTCAAGGTAGCGTTCTCGGGCCTCTCTAAATATTCTCTTCTGATTCTCGGAAATTGATAAAGGATAATGCAAAATACGGAAACAATCTGATTAAGTGCTTTGCGCGCGCGCATTTTCCCTCCCTCTTTATCTATGTTTAAATTGATGCGAAACATGAGCTTCTTGTTGTGCGCTTATTATCTATATCCTCGACGATCGATTGTGTACAGAAGATTCTTGTTCAGATGTCGATTTTTCTATCCTTTCTTCCGATTCTCCTACTCTTACAAGGTACGGTCTGATCAGAGGCTCTTTAGTTGTGAGCTAAGCAGTGATACTGTCTCAGTATATGATCATAGTGGTACAGCAAGATATACAGTGCTTATGTTATCTTCTTATGTTTCAGGGATAATTTGAGCATGAAGGTTGAAAATGATACAGTGAATGGGGAAAAACGGTTGGCACAAGTAGAAACTGGGGAAAGAAATATTGGGCCTTCTTCTTCTTCTTCTTCTTTTGATCTTGAAGTCAATAACAGAAGGAAACATCGCATCTACCAAGAAATCTTGCAGAATTATGGTGAATGGAGAATTCGTTGCAAGAACTTGAAGGAGGAAAGAGAACAAATTTTGAGGTATTGATTTCAACTAAAGTTTCTCATGTTTTATCTGTTGTGTTCATATTTGTTTTAATATTACAGGAAGATAATAGTTCACCCATTGAAGTTTTTAGCGAGAACTTTGGAAAATCAAACTCTGGTCTGAGAGGAAAACGATAAAAATATTGACAAGTCTGCATCAAGCGAGCGGCATTCATTGTTGTTTCTTTCAGTGCTGTGACATTTACTTATTGGCAAATGAATTTAGGACCTTAGTCACAAGAAATAACACGAGATCAAATATTTGTGCCGTATACCATTAAGCAATTAAGCATGCCAAACTGTTAATTCTTTACGTATTTGCACATTTGCTTGTTCAATATAGATATTTATTATTATTTTAGAATATCTGTCATTTAAAATATGCAGCTCCATGTGCTTCACATTGTATTATGCATGCATGACTTTCATCATTTATGGCTCACTATTAAAATACCTCACTTTTATTCGATTTATATTGTACTTTGAAATTTAAGACTGATTTCAATTTTCTGCATTACTTTAACGACGTATGGTGAGTGTGGTTAAAAGGGATGTTAAGTTAATGCAACACAAGTATGACATTATCTGGTGTGTTTGGATTAACTTTTGGAGAATAGTTTATGGAGGAAAGTGATAAAAGTGATTTTAGAAGAGTATAGCTTACTAAAAAACAAAAACAAAATTGGCTTATGGAAAACCATGGTTTTTCACCCCCAAACCATGGTTTTCATTGATAAAGTGCTTCTGGAAAATTTAGGCTGTTTGGCTACCTTTTGTCAAAACCATGATTTTTACTTCCAAAAGTGCTTTTTGGTTTCTACCCAAACACCCCTGAAATCTCAAAGTTTTCTTACTGATTATACCATATATGCTGGTTTAATTGTTACAGCTATAGCCCGGGAGCATGGACAGAGAATGTGGGTGGGTTGAAATTAAGTGATTTTGGTGTACCAAAGACAACATGCCTCATATTGATGGGTCCAAGAGGGTCTGGGAAAAGTAGTCTCATAAATAGAATCTCCAAAGTACTTGAGGCTGACAAATATGCTCCAGCAAGAGCACAAGTATCATTTATGATTTTTAATGTGTTATTCTACTTTAAATTTGATTGCTGAAGATACAATTTGAGGATATCTTTGCCTCGGGACAAATATTGAGCTTCCTGAATAAAATTTTGTTAATTTATCTTTTTGATGCCAGGTAATTCATCTACAGGCGATGGGACATACTTCCTCCAGGAGTATATGATTCCAAGAGACTCAACTTCTATCTGTCTGTATGATACACGTTGTTTGTCCGGCAATCCAAATGATGATGATAGAATTCTATATCAATGGATGATGAAAGGTGTTCGTCATGGAGAGCTTGTTGTCAGGTATGAACACTCAATTTATTGCATAGCCTTTTTAATTCACTTTCTGTTTTTGTTCAATTCATCTAATGGGGATTTCTTATCAGGAGCACCGATGATCAGAGTTTGAAAAAACTTTTAAAGCATAGGGCTCGCAAGACTGGTTGCATTTTCAGCAAGAGGATGAAAGTTAATTTTGTTATTTACGTTGCTAATGGCCTTTCAGTGTTACAATCACTGGAGAATACTTGTGCTTCGGAGAGAGGATATACTGATATGATTGCTTCTACTTTCAATTTCCCATATCTGTCATTTAAAGGTATCTAGAAGACTATCATGTGTTTTTTCCCGCATATGCTTCTTGTAACTGTTTATGGTTCTTTTCGATGTGTATTGGAACAAATACTCAAAAGGCCATCATGCATATTGAAGTATGCTTCTATTCATCACTTCTAACATCCAAGAACCTTAGTTCTATAATGAACCATGGTCATGTTGACACGTCAAACTTTAGAAAATATAAAAATGACTGGACACAGCTAAATCAAAGATTACGAGTTATTTGTACCTCATATCTGAATCTGTTGTTGAGATGGTCGAAACTTGGCCGCATCTGAGATGTGGATTTTAAGGTTTTGTGATTAAATTTGTGAAAGTTAATTGAGAATTTTCCCATGAACTCTCCACTTAAAGCTAAAGGTAACCTAAGTTCTACAAAATTTACAGAACTTTGTTTTACCTGCGTTAACTTCTCTTTTTCTTTGTCTTTTTCCTTGCCTTAGTGCCATTGCAGCACGTCATTTAAGTGTGAAACATTTGCTTCTCTTTTGTTTCTTGCATATAATAGGCTGGAACACATCTTGAAGAATCACTTATTTCTTAAAATCTGTAGGGAGATTTGACATTGCATTCGTAAATGACAATGTCTTGGCATTTTTAAAACTTTTACATATTCTGCAAATTGGACAACTTTTCAACCATTTAGTTTTTCTTCTCATTGACAAGCGTTCGCACATCTCTCTGCTATTCATCATATTTTCCTTTCAACTAATTTAAAACTGTATGGTTAGTTAAATAATTATCTCTATTACTTGCAGATGACAACCCAGTGCTTGTGGTCACACATGGTGATCTTCTTTCACTTTCCGATCGTGCTCGTGTTTGTGCATATTTCGTAGAGCTGCTAGGAATTCCACCAACTCAAATTTTTGATATCCCAGGCAGTCTTTCGAGTTTTCATTCAGTTCAATATTCTGTTACGTTGATGTAAAATTTAGAATTTTTTTCTTATTTCTACAGAGTGCGATGACTGTGTGACCGAGTTTACCATGATTGAAATGTTGCGGTATACTCTTGAGCATGCTTATAGAAATTATCCTCCTAAAATCGGGGTCATGGATAAGGTTTGTGACTTTTTCCAAGATACTTCGATGATGATAGCATGCATAACTATGGATAATATTGCTTGCTCCATATCAAGCAATATGGAGTTTATAAAAAGGGTAGAGGAAGACTAAAGAGAACGTTTAACGAGGTTATTGAGTGTGATCTTTTAGTCAACAACTTATCTAAAGACTTGGTTTTTTATAGAGTACAATAACGTCGTGTGATTCATATAGCTAACTTTATCTAGTGAGATAAGTCCCTATTATTTTCTTTTCAAATTTATACATAGCTGTATAATCGTCTTCCAAGTTTGGAGTTTTGATAAATAGATCCTTCTTTCTGACCAAAAAAACAAATAAAGAGACCTTTACAGTTTAGGTGATTAAGCCCTTTCATTTTTTGAAAAATGTCTCTATTACTCTTTGTATTTCTAGTGAATAACTAAATTTTAGATACTTTGGTTTCTATCTGACAAATGTTCCACTATGGAATCAATTAATGGTCTAGGCCTAAATTTGAAGGAGATTCTAGAAATTGGGGGAATTCAATGCATTTGTTTAGTTTATTATTATTCACTATGCTTAGAGAATTCCCAAGTGTCTTAAATTTCTATGCTATCTTTCTCAGGCTCTAATTATTCTGAAATATTTGTTAGTGTTTTTCTGTTTCATATTTTATATCTTCTTTTTCAAATATTCTTCCTGTATCGTCCCTCTAATTTGCTCATCAGAAGAAGTTTAACCCATCTAATGATGATTGTCTCTAATTAGCTGAATTAAAGGGATTAATAACTATATTAATCAATAGCTCAATTTCATGAAGCCACAAGAATAATTTCATCTTTTTGTCAATTACTTTTTTCCCTTTTTCAAATAATTTAAGTATTTGATTGATGTAACTGAATTAGAGTGACGGATTAATGACACTGATGGGACTAATTTGCTTTCTTAGTATGAACTCACAAAAAGAAAAATTCATTGATTTCAGGTTCATAAAGCTCTCAATCACTCTATATGATTTTGTTGATCCTGGGGCTAGGAATAGCCATTGCCTTAGCCTGCAGTAGATTTATACGTCCTGCTCATCTTCATGTTCATGGCTGGAAAATTCTTGACCCTGCTGCAAAACACAAGGTTCCTGGATTGCAACCCAAAATAGAATGGCACAAAATTCGGCACATATGGTAGACATGCATAGTGTCTACTTGTGCAGAGCTATTATTATTCCTCTATTGCATGTATAGGGTTAACATACTAATTCGCTGTGGATATAACTAGATATGTTTCCTCAGCTCATGGTGTTTGAGGTGAATTGTACTATTAATGGCTCATGAATAATACAAATTATAATTTTTATATAATATGTTGATATATTAACATTATGAGAGGAGAATCAGAATTGATCTAGGAGTGTAAAGTCCTACTAAATCATTTAGAGTTTTGAGTTCGAGTCCTAGAGGGGATATTTTTGTTAAGAGTGGCAGCTATAAGCTTTGAAACTGAATTAGTAAAAAAAAAGGTACCGGTTACCGGTTCACAGTAATAATATACATATGGGAGGAGATGATATCAAATCTTGGAAACCAAGTGTGACTGGTGTAATTCATCTTTTATTCACTATCTCCTAAATGGGTTGCATTTATAGCTCCCATGATTCACCGATTGTCCCTCGGTAAAAGTTGTATATTTTTTAATAATCCTAATATTTATTATATTTATATTTCTCAACGAGAGTTGGCATAGATGATAAAGAACATATTCGTATCTTATAAGGACGTGAGTTCGATTCCTGCTGTCATTATGATGACTTATTTAGTAAGTGATTTCGTAAGTTTCTTGTAAGCGCTCTCTGAGTCCGGAAGCTGTATGAAAGATTGGTATTAAATTTATCTAAATTTTTTTGTACAAAAAGAAGTATACCTATATTTATGAAGATGATAAATAAGAGAGAATGAATGGGAAAAAATTACATTAAATTCTTAAATAAACACAAGTTATTATTTATATATAGGACAAATTTTATGTAAAAAAACATTACTTATATATAAGATAGGAGGAAATAGCACCTAATTTATCAATTATTATATTATATTGGTAAGTGTTAATTTAATTGGTATAATATTTGTTGAGTCAATAAAAATATAAAATCTATATTAAGCTATATTATTTATTGAGTTGCCAAGCGCGTTATAGCTCAATGGCACTCCATGCCTTCTCTTAGGGAGGAGGTAACGGGTTTTATACATTTGATTTGATTGATAAGGGTGGGTGGGTGTCCCTCCCCTATAGGGAGGGGTTTTAGATTGTCTTAATAAAAAATATTATTTATTGTCATAAATAGTGCAACTCAATTTTACACTCTGTATAAAATATATAAATACCACATTAGTTTTGAATATTTAAAAAGAGTATAAGGATAGCATAACATTTCAAGAGAATTATTATGTGCTTAAAGAAAAAATTTTACCACTAAAAAATTTCAATAACAAATGAGTAGCATAAATCTACTGTTATTTCTTAAAACTTATTATTACATGCTCCTTAATTATTATTAGAGTTTTAGATAATTAAATCTTTTGATTGGGACCGATAATAATTTCATTTTTAATTTTTCGTTTCATGCATCACAGATATAGTTAAACTATAGTTCACAGGGATTGCAAGTGATTTTCACAAGAGAAAATGGTACTTCCATAGACTGACTTCCATAGAAAAAATGTGTTAGGCCACTCATTCAATATTTGCTGGAATCAAACCAAATTGGAAAAATTACACACAAAAATTGAAACGGCAAAACTTGTTTAGTATCCCGATGGTCAAATTTTCCTCCAACCATGTTGACCATTTCTCTTTCTCTATATGAACGGTTCTGAATTATATCCAAACACTAGGAATAGAATTCATCACCTGAAACTATGTAACCAAATGTTCACTATGAATTAAAAATCTCATCCTAAACAGTCACAGCTACAAAATTCCCAGCTACAACAAGGGCCACAATCTATCTCTTCTTTTTAATTGAGCTTCTCCTTTCAGCCTCTTTTTCAGCAACCAGAACACAGAACTCAGAACTCAGCATATCATGCATATCAACATTCCTAGTAAGGCTAAGATTAACCGTTTCCTTGATAATGTCCAATGTCATATTGAACCCCAAGTTGGATAATACTCTAACAGCATTAGCAGTCCTGCATATGTATTTTCTTGCCTCTAATGCTGTCAAATTTTGCTCTTGCCCTTCTGATTGGTTCGCTTGATCCTCCCCCATCATGTCATCTTTGGCCTCAATGTGTTCCCCCACCCATATGAATCCATTACAACCAAGTATCAAATCAATGCCACACTGCTCTATATGATGGATATGCTGCTTCTGCTTCTTCACTAAATAAGGTGAGACAGTAAGCAGTTGGCCTCTCTTAAGCTGACACGCAATAAAAAGCCGCGATAAGTTACAGAGTGATGCTTCAAAACACAATCCCAACAAATTTCAAGCAATAAGAACAAGAGGTGCATTATCATAATGACTGTAAACACCATGTACACCAGCGGATCAAACCCGCAACCTTCCACTTATAGGGGAGTTTTTATATCACTAAGTTACAAAGCCATTGGCATATACTTCAGTTATAAAAGGGCAGTTTGGAGATTCTGCTAGCAACAGAGCATGCATGTAGGGGTGTTCACGGGACGGGTCGGGACCGGGACAACCCCGTCCCGTGTCCCGTCCCGATACAGTACACGGGACGCAAAATGCGTCCCGTGTCCCGTCCCGTCCCGAATTTGTCCCGGTCCCGACGGGACCGGGACGGGTTCGGGACGGGACGGACCCGAAATTATTTTTTTTTTAAAAATATATTATAATAAAATCATCTCAATAAATTATTCCATATAAAATGCCCCAGCAACTTACTCGAAATACCAACATTTCTCCTTGATATAATATAATAACTTACCCATATAAGGAAAAAAAAAGTAATAGTAAAAAAGAATAGAAATATCAATATAAAAATATCTGTATAAGAATAAAAATATCTATATAAGAGTAGGAAAGATAGGATAATGTAAATTTTTTTTTTAAAAAAAAAATCGGGACGGGACGGGATTCCCGAGGGACGGGCCGAAACCCGTCCCGTCCCGAATACCAATCTTGTCCCGTCCCGGGACGGACCCGTCCCGGGACGGACCCGTCCCGGTCCATTTCGGGACGGGACGGACCCGTCCCGAAATCCCCGGGACCGGGTCGGGACACCCGGGACGGGACAAGGTTGGACACCCCTACATGCATGTAAGAGCATTTCTGTAACATTTTTGTTTCCTAGCTTTTAAAATTGATTGTTACTTTTTATTTAGACGTAACAAAAATCAACCAAACAAGCATAGATTTATGTCTTTAAAGTTCAAAATAAAATCAGACTATATACATACTTTCCCATATTTCTGACTTCTTGCTTGAAGGTGTAAACCATCATGCTGGAAACCACGAACTTCAGCCTAGAGCAAAATATAAAATATAGAACAAATAAATTGTTGTCCTTTCATCTGATTCAAAAAATTAAACCGTGTGAGATATAATTGTACTTACACAAACAACCTCATCCTCTTCAAAAATACTACGCATGTTGAGTTCATCCATAGCAGTCCGTCGTCTCTAGCAGTGTAAACAACAATCCGACTGAGGGTTTGCAAACTCGATTGGGAAAAATTAGAAAAGAAAGAAGCCAGTCCATAAGGCAAAACTGAAATCTTTAAACCCCAAATGGCAGAGACTACAATAGAAGTAACAATTTCAACATGGCTATATCTAGATATACGTCTCCTCTTCATAGTTCATGCACTCTGCCACCTGGCAGTGTCTAGATGACTGATGTTTAGCTCAGTAAACATTATATGACCATTTAATATAGAAATCCAAATCCAATATAAGGCTTTACTCTTTTAGATATGCCTAATTTGTTATCTCTTCCAAATTTTACGTATATTCTACTGAAGAAAAGTATTTACAACTCATAAACTTACAAGTATTATTCTGATGAAGAATTACAAGAAATTCCATAAGTTATGAAATACCTGGATGCCATCAGGCAAATTCATTGAAGAAAGCATCAAAGTGGCATATTGACTGTAATTTATCTCCAATTTCCAACGCTTTTGAGCAACCTACACAAAAATTAACGATAGAGAAGCTGAAAGAACAGGAATAAAGGGGGCATAATTTCATTTGATTGACACGTTTATTTAACAACTGAATAAATTTTACACATTCTGATTTCTTCCCAACACCAGATGAGATACAATACCTAAATTCCCAGAGCATATGTTTCTCTCTAACCAAAAGAAAACAAGAAGTGCATTCAGACAGGAAGTTGTGCAAGTCTCACAAAGTCCAGATTTTGACCACTAATTGTGTTGAACCAAACTACTGTCTTAGCTTAAACAGGAATTGTGTCAAATTAGATCAACATAATCATAACCCCTTGAGAACATTCAAATGTCACACAATGTTTCAAGTGGCCAAAATGCCTCCCTCGTTAACAAGTATACCTCAAATTCATATCAGATACACAAAGGATTCAACTTCAAACAAAATGAATGAGTAGTCAATGATAAAAAAAGAATAATTTCTGTACCTCAATAACACGGCCTACCACAATGTCTCCAACTTCAGGTTTGTACCTATGAAAATCTAAATTCTATCAACCAAGGGGAGGAAAAAGACACTTTTTGGAATGCAAACTCTATGTCCCCAATAAAGTTAAACGTACCTGGAGCGTAATGTGCGGACATACACAAGCTTGTTTACGCGCTCAACCACACCGCATAGAGTGGCAACCAATTCACCTTTGAGGTCAGTGGTACCATGTCCCCTGCAGTAAAGAAGATGAAACAAACATAAACGTTAATCGAATGTCTTTGAAAACAAAGTACTATAGAGCATTGTTCCATCAAAGAAATAATATGAAAGACACATTGAGAGAAAGAAGAGGATACTTGAGGAAGCCATCTTCGTGGTTAACAGATATGGAATCAGCTATGGTGACAGAAGCATCAGAATTGACCTTGGAAGATAGAGACTCAAGCTGTTGCAGAGCTTTCTGCAATCGAACCTTCTGAGTTTGGCTCAATGGTAGCTGTAGCCCTCTCATCTGCCTTCGGAAAATTGGAAGAAAACAAAGCGACAAAGTTAAAAACCCTAAACCCTGAAATTTCACCTTCAGTCTTGGACTTAGCCACGAGCTGAGTGACCGAGAAGTGAGAACCGGAGCTGAGCGGCAGCGGCGTGAGGGGTATGGGGAGCTCGAGGTTGAGGGAGTCTGACATAAAACTAAGGTTTCATTTTACAAAACATTAATAAATAAAAAATTACAACTCGAGCTGTTTAATACAAGGTCTAGTTATTTTTTAAAATATTAAATAAATTAATTATAATTAAATTAAATTTTTTAAAATAAATTTATAATAATTAATTAACTCTTATATTAGTCATAATTAAATTATTCATTTAATTTTATTAATCTATTAAAAAAATAACTAATTTTTATATTAAAAATAAATAGGAGTAACATATTATAATAACTTAAATCATTTTATAACATATAATGAATTAAATATTTAAACAAAGTTTAATTATTATATTTTAAAAAATGTAAATTGGCTAAACTTTTTTTGAGGGTGAATTTAAATTGGTTAAACTCATTAAATAAATAGACATAGTGTGATTAAGCAGACAAGGCTTTTTTTTTTTTTAAATTGAAAGGTTTTAGAATAATTTTTTATTTGGCCACCAAAGTTTTAGAATAATTGATAGTAATCATCCTTTCAAAAGACATCAGTGATGATACTTGTCTCCTCTTCAATAGGGATTGCTAGGTTTTGTTAAACCATATGTATAAAGAAGATCTCATCCTAATTGATGTATTTCAATTTTATTCAAAAATAAAAAGATATTGCAATTAATGTCTGATTTTATTAATTTTTAATTACATATTATGTTGGGTCTTACATAATAATTTTTTTTTGCTTGTTTTGTATAATTTTTTGAAAAAAATAAATTATATATTTCGTTTATCAGGTTAAAAAATAATGATAATAGTAATAGTAATAACGTATTTAATTATTGATATAGTACAATAACTTCTCTAATATCATTGTTGTTATTATAATTCAACACTATAAAACAAAGAGAATGCAAAGACAAGAGTGAGGGTAGCATTCAGAACATGAGTAGGGTAACACCACCAAATTTTTTTTTTTTTGACAAACACATCACAAGATTCATAAATTTTCTGATTGGACATTGGACACAACAATGATGTTTAAAACTCAGTAATCACACTTGTATAAAAGAATCAGACTATAAACCATCAAACATTTGCTGCTCGAAAACCAAAGGCCCAACAACAAAATATATGAGAAACTGGCAATTTTCTTTTTCTTCCGAATATCCATGGAAGGATCTCTCCAGAATTAATCCATTGTGACTTGGGAAATGTTGCACTGTTGCCAGATGAACCCTTCATGAATTGCCTTGATACTCTTACTTATATATAACAACACCCCATTTATATAACACACACAAACATCAAACCAAATCATAACAAAGACATGTTATATAACACATTTACGTGTCTCTTTATGATCTTTCTTCTGCTGCTACTTATTTTTACTGTAAATTAGATTTACCTGACAATTTAGGCCAGGTTTGTCTTCTGGTTCATATCTCTTTGCAGAATGTTAGAATCTAGAGACAACCTACACCACGATTTAGAACGACGGCTAAATTATTCCAAATGAGTTGAAACAACAATCATCATCATCATCATCATCATAGACCTCCAAAGCATGTAGAACTTGGAACACTCTGAAAGAATGTAGCCCTCGCAGAGGAATCTTTCGAGAAATGTCCTAGCGCGGCGATGGTAGCCGTGCTGCTTCCGAACTTCTGAATTCCCCGAGAAATCATACAGGTGTGGCTTGCCTCTACAACTACTATCACATCTCCACCTAACAGTGGTGAAATGGTTTCTGCTATCTGTCTGGTAAGTCTTTCCTGAACTTGGAGCTTGAAACCATAAAAGTGTACTATTGACTGCAAAAGGGATCTTCCAATCGGGTTATATCCTTCAGAGCTGAGAAATCCGATATGAACAACACCGTGAAATGGGAGTAAATGATGCTCACACTGGGACCAAAAAGGCATGTTCAGTTCACAGCATATTTGTTTGTCATTCGAGTTAACCTGCCCAGTGGTGTCTGAAGAATTCGTACCATTAAGATGGAAACCGTTCAGCCTCATCTCCATGTTGCAGTTCCGGAAGTTCATCAACCATTTCACGAATCGACCCGGAGTCCCTGCTAGCTCCTTCCTCAATGGATCTTCTCCCAAAGATTTGAGAATTGAGGCGACTGCAGTGACGGACCCTGGGTTGACTGCTTCAATTTTGGAGAAAGCTTCAGTGGAAAGGGAAGACAGAGAGGGACACCAGCACCGGTCAGATGATCCTCTAAACTGTATGTTTTCCCTATCGTCATCTCTAAATTTAAGGAGATTAAAAAAATCATCCCATACATCCGCGCTCTCGTACTCAAAAACCCCTGAACCCGAAGAAACAAGCATCTTCACCCATCCTTTGTGTTTGGAGTCAAGAAGAACCGATTCTATGTTTGGAAAGGGAATATGGGAACTCTGGATTACTACAGCAACACCGGCTGGCTTTATTTCCTGATGCAAAGCCATACAGATCTCATCCGCCAGACGCTGAGGCTCCTGGAGCCGTCTCGCGAATACATCAGTGACACGAGAGAGCTTGCTTAAACCAACAACTCTTTGACCAGAAGAGATATAACCCACATGACACCTGACTTGGAACGGAAGCAAGCAGGACTCGCAATAAGAGAAGTGGTCAAGATCTCGAACAAGCACGAGTCCACCTGCCCCCCCTGCATGTCCAACTTTATTATCCAGACCAGCTTCAGGAAACAGAGCACCCTGAACAATGTCTTTCACCTTTTGTCTGTAACCTGTAGGAAGATAGGATCCTTACAATTAAATATTTATTATCTCACAAAAATAGGATAATGTTAAATTTTAAGAAAAATGTCACTTGGACATTACTCAAGCTAGACAATGCATGGACCAAGCCCAAGCATTTATAAACAGATACAAAAACGAACTAATAAAGAAGGAAAACAAGCCGAACCACATAACATCAAATCACTATGAGATCTGGAAATGGCTCTGCAATTCAGAAATTAACGTTGAAGGAAAAGAGCTTTGAGAGCAAGCAACAAATACCATATAATTTCAAAGCGACACCACAAAACTATTAAATACAAAAAGAGAACTTCACTCTTCCTGCAGCATAATCAGGAACAAAGAAAGGAGGAAACATAAAATGCCTCTATAGTAACAGAACACTAGCTGAAACTTCTTTCCTCAAAACAAATAAATAAACAGATAATGTGATTACCAAAAAAAATCCTAACCTCCAATCTGATGAAGCTTCATGATTTAGATATTGAAGAAGTAAAGATCTCTTCGGTCATGAAACTTCGAGCAGACCATAATGAATAAATTATCTCTACTTTTTTAGATGAGATTGAAGATGAAATACGTAGTCCAAGTAGTGCAAAAGTTTGACTCCCTAAAGTAAGGGTAAACACTTGATTGAAAGTTAGAACACAACGTTGAAGAATTGAGCAGGGCAATTAACATTTTCCAGTTAACAATTCAAGCCCTATATCTATAAACAAGTCAAACTCATAAAATTAATGCTCAACAGCATAGAATGTCATGAAAACAGCAGCATACCAGAACCAACCAATATCAAACCTCACAGTAACTGAGGAATGCTCATAAAGGATTCAAGAAATACCCTTCGTTCCAGGTGATAAGGAACCAATTTGAAAATATAAAACTTGTAATCAAGAATTTCTAACAAGGCCTGCGAACCCAAAAAAACAACTACTACCTATTCCTTAATATAAGACCCACTTGACTTTTTTAGGGAGATTAATGAAGGTAAATAAATCAGTTAATTATAACTAATATAAGAGCTAGTTAACTACTTTGGGTAAATTAAGGAATATATAATATAAATTCTTTTTTAGGGGTCGGATTTAGTATTTATTTAGCTTCCTTAATCTATCCTAAAAAGTCAACTGGATCAGCTAACTATACAAAATTGCCTGACATGCAAATCGGAACACCGCCACACCAGAGGCGAAAAGAAATTCTTTTGCTTCAAAAACAAAGTAAAGCAGAGATGAAACTGTATAATAGCCATCACTACAAAGAATTTTGGGACAGCAAGTATTGAGGAGAGAAATTCTGTTGATAGAAGATGATGATAGTGAAAGCAAAAGTTGGTATACGAGATTCAGATGATTCAAGAAAATGAAGACGTTGAGCTGTTAAAAACCTACTGTTCTAGAGTATAAGTCCAGAACACCACAGCCAGAACCAAAGAGTAACATTGTTAAAAGTACAGCCGCAATAACAGTTAACATAAAAACAACCTTCTTCAAAAGATACGAGTCTTCCAAGCTAGAAAAAGCTCAGAGAGGTAAAAAACAAAAAGTAGATGTATAAACCACTTTTTACCAAACTTTCCATACAAATAATTCTTTTTCTTTTGCCCCTTGTACAGAAATAGAGGACGAGTCGCTTTACTGAGATTTTATTTGGCGCTGAGAATGAAATGACATCTAACTTGGCATAAAGTAAGATAACAACCAATACCAAAGAAGTTTTAAGATCGATAGTAGTTACCTCTGGTTCCTTCACGAAGGGCTTTGGCAACACGAAGTGGCGTCTTTCTGATGCCTTCCCTGTTTACATCTTCCCCAAGACCAAGCAACAGAACTTTCACAGCATCTTCAATGGCACCTGTATTCGCCTGCTCTTCTAAACCCAATTCAACACACCCATTACTCACAACATTCTCAAGTTCACCATTGAAATGCCCCTCATCCAAACAACCCATTGAAGACCAAAAAAATGCCACGACCCGCAAATCCCCAGATAAAATGCCAAATCAACCACCTCCCAAACAACCAAATCCACAAAATTCAAACAGAAACTTCAAATTCAGGTATTAAATCTAGACACAACTTGAAGGGGCAACAGACCGAAATTTCTTAAACAAAATATCGGGTTCAATAATGCAGTAAAACGACGAGTAACGATGAGGAAGTTGGAAATGGTTCAAAAGTGGATCAAACAATCCAAGTAGAACCACAACCAGAAACGAGATAGAAGCAGCAACGAAACGACAGAGTAAAGAGAAAGGGTTGATGTGGGAATGAGTGGATCGTCGTTTCGAAGGAAGATGCAAACAGAAGAAGAAGAAGAAGAAAAGGGTCCCACTGACGAGGGAAGAGAAGGCGAAAGTTATCGTTTATCGCGAGACTCAGAAGGCAGAGAAGCGACCGAGAGAGACGGGTCACAGGACACAAGAACAACAAGCACGCCTCGTTTTCGTTATCTGCACTTTGTTTGTTCTGATTCTCGTCATTGCATAAAACACACATTTACACGCCTATATATATACATGGAGGCGGTGGCCTCGCATCCATGGGGTTGGTGGCGAACTGTTTTTTGCTTGAGACCCAAAAAATCGTACTTTGGGGCAACTTTTTACAGAAATACAGATTTTTGGACGTACAAGGTAATATTATTATTTTTTTGATAAAAAGATCAAATTATATAGAATGAAGAAAGTTATACACCTAAAGTTGGTATTGTAGGTTTAGAGGATGGGAAATTAAAACAACATGTTTTATACAAGGAGTGAGTAGAGGAAAAATTAAGCGACATATGAATATCCTTCTCCAGAGTCGTACTACTATAGACAGAATGTACAAAAAAACTATTGAGCATATTCTTCTTGCATGTGACGATATTTTTTACCTGGTTTAAAGATGTAGAGAATGTGGAGACAACTTGTATAATCTAGTGCAGCATCAGTCCCAAATGGGAGATGCGAAAAATATTAGGATCAGAATAAGGTAATTTCATCCATATGAAGCTTTGGATTTTATCATGTCTCAGGAAAATTGTTGCAACATAAGAAGGATGTCTTCACTCGTAGATTTAAATGATAAAAATAAAAGAGTGAGACATGTGATCATTTAAAATATGTTTGATCTCTGTAGAGTATCTTTTTATTATAATTTCAGTCGTGGTATTTAGGGAGACATCTTAACTCCTAAATACATAGATTTATATTTGAGGATAATAGACGGCTCGCCTTACCCGATATTAATATCATCTAAGGGTGTGTTTGGATTAGCTTTTGGAGAATAGATTATGGGAAGAATAGATTCTGGAGAATAGATTTTGGGTAGAATAGATTTTGGGAAGAATAGATTTTGGGAATAAAGATGTTTGGATGATTAGTAGTAGAATCACTTTTTATATTGGTAAATTACTAAAAAGGGTATGATATGATTAAAAGTAAGAGAGATGAAAGATGATAGAGAAGAAAGATGAGAGAGAAGAGAGTGTAGAGAGGAGAGAGGAGAGAGAAAAAGAGAGATAAGAGAGGAGAGAAGAGAGAGAAAAAGAGAGATGAGATAATAGAGAGGAGAGAGGGTGTAAAAAAAGTAAGGGTATAATAGTAATTGGATAATCTAAAACCTAGGTTTCAAAGAAAAAGTTATTTTCAGTAGCTTATTCAAAACCTAGGTTTCAAACCGAGGTTTTGTCCAAAATCAATTCTCAACAAAAATTGCTGTTTGTGTGAAAATTTTCCAAACTGAGGTTTTGCCCCATAATTGATTCTCAAACCGAGGTGCCAAACAGGCACCAATTCTCAACAAAAATTGCTGTTTGTGTGAAAATTTTCCAAATCGAGGTTTTGCCCCATAATTGATTCTCAAACCGAGGTTCCAAACAGGCACTAAAAAAAAGAGAAACTTATCTTACCTTTTAGATCGTGGTCGAGCCTAACTTTTTTTAAAAAATTTTATATAAAAAAAATATACCTTCGAAATGTAACATTTTCTCATGTAAATTGTACAATCCCATGTAGATACGAGGATGTTTCGAATATTACAATTAGGCAAAATTAAGGAATGATCTAGATGTAAAGTATTAGAATTGCGTGAAGGTGCTTGCCAATTACAAATATCAACGAGATATTGAAAGGAGTCCGACGAATATTGAAGTATTGTTCTGGGTTCTTGATGAGGCGTTCGTGAACAATATTTGCGTTGGTCTAAATGAGATTAAGTAAGATGGCAATTCCTTTTGAGCATTGTCAAATCACCGTACAAAAAAAAGGTTGTTGCAGTGTTATAGAGAGCCACGCAAGAAAGGCTTGGTAGAAAGTTCAGCAAAACAGAAAGATCATGCATCAAACCAGATGGCATTTATATAACGTTTGGATGGAGTAACTTGCCTGGTCATAGCTTTCTGAATAGATAGAGCATAGCCTGTTTAACGTTATATTTACGAGCAATGTCACATTCCTAACTAATATAAAAATTATTTAATTTTTTTATATAAATTAATTAATTATAATTAATATATGAATTAATTGATTAATTTAAATAATTAAAAAATTAAATTTTGTGATAATAAATTAATTTATTTAATTTTATTAGTCTATTTAAAAATATTAATTAATTTTTATATTAAAAAAATATTAGTACAAATTAAAATTTAAAGTACTCATAATACTCTCCTCATTTAGGACTGAATCTTAAGGAATGATTTGTTTCTATTTACAAGGTAAAAGTTAATGTGTGTGTATAAAGCAATACTTTTTTTTGTTTGTTACAGTACGTAACACTCTTTTCCTTTAAGACAGAATCTATTTTCACGTAGGAAAGAAGTCCCTCCCGATCTAATTATAAAAATTAATTAATTTTTTTAAATAAATTTAAAAAATTAAATAAATTAATTAATTAATTATAATTAATATAAATATTAATTAATTAATCTAACTATATTGAAGTGTATATAATATGAACTCATTTTAAGAGATCAGATTTAATCATAATTAAATAATTTATTTAATTTTTTTAATCTTTAAAAAAAATTAACCAACTCTTATAATTAAAATTGGATGGAGTATTAAATAAATGTAGAGTTAAAAAATTAAAATAGATTTAAAGAATATAAATTATTTAAATTACTTTAATTAATATATGATATTTAGGTGATTTTTTATATTGTTATGATGAAAAGTAATGCTCTTTGCATTTAAGATAAAATCTTAAATAATGATTTGTTTATATTTACTAGGTAAAGGTTAATATATTTATATATAAAGTAAGTCTTAAAAAATTAAAATAATCCTACTCTTCAATCAGTGGTTTATTTTTATTTTAATTATTTAATATAATATTTTTATATTTTAAAATTAAAATAAACCTATAGATATGCATATCTACTTTAATTTAATTGTTTAATTGCATTTTAGTTACTATCTAAATTTGTTGAATCATTAATTTTTTTTTAGAAACTAGGCTATTGTCGATAGCTTAAAAAATAATTATTCAATGTAGAGAGATAATTAAAATAGATTTTGTCTCTCTCAATAAAATATTTCTCATATACATAGCCTGATTTAAAATTAAAATATCATATTTAAAAAATTTAGACATCTATCAATTATACTGGACTTTTGTTGGTAATCAAAATGTTACTATCATTTGGTAGAGTTGAAAAGTGGAAATCTCTTTATAAAACAAAAACTTTTCACTTGCAACAATAATAGGTGATAAAAAAAGTATTCGTATTTTATAAGAATATAAGTTTAATTTTTATTATTATTAGAGGATATTTTTAATAGACGATTTTATAAATTTTTTATAAATTTTCTCTTGAGATTATATCTTGCTTTAGTGAGACACCCATGCTAAATTTATTTATTTATTTTTTTGTATAAAAAAAAATCACTTGCGAAAAGTCAAATCCGTTGCAACAAAAATGAGCGATGATGTTACGCTGTGACAAAACTGGCTTAAAGCTTCCGCAATCCGCATATACCAAACCCACACATGACCCCAAACTTGAGAAATAGGCTAAGTGTGTGTTTGGGTGTGTGGATTAAGAATTTATTTTAGACAAAATTTTAGTTTAAAATTTTTTTACACAAACAGCTATTTTTGTTCAAAATCTCAGTTTAGGCCAAACTATAGTTTTAGAAAAGCTGATCAGAATAGATTTTGGAACAGTAAAACAATTTATGGACTATCCAATTATTATTTTACCCTTACTTTTTCTTACATTATCTCTCATCTCTCTTCTATTTTTTCTACTATCTCTCATCTTTTCTCTCTCTCCTCTCTCATCTCTTCTTGATACTCTCTCTCTGTTTTCTCTCTCTTCTCCACCCACTCTCATCTTTTCTCTATTCCTCACCCTCTCTCGTCTCTCCTTCTTTTAATAAAAGTATATCATTTTTAGTAATTTATCTTCCCAAAAAATTATTTTAAAAATAACTATTCAAACACTTATTCTCCTAAAATCTATTCTCTATAATCTATTTTTCCCCAAATCTATTCTCATCTTTTAAAAAGTTAATCTATTTTTAAAAGCCTACTTATATATTTTATGCTTTTAAATTGACTTTATATTTTAGACTTTGAATATATACATAAACTTTAAACTTGCTTTAATTTAACTTTTTAGTATACCTTAAAGCCTACATATTTTTAAATTTATTTTGTTAATTTATACTATAAAAATATATATTATATTATATATATTAACAAAACAAAATTTTGAAAAAATAATCAGGTGAGATTTACAGGCTTTAAATTAAAAAACTTAGCATATTTACTTTAAAATACTTCTAAATAAATCTTAAACTTATCTTATTTATTAAACAGATCAGACTATATTAAGTCTCGATCAAACTATGCAACAGGCCCTCTGATAGATGCCTAGTATATTTTCATCCTTAGTGATGAATCCCACACCCTATTTTTTTCCCAAACAAACGAAAACTCATTTCCTCCATATTTCCTTTCCTCCCTCCCTCGGTTGTGTCTCAATCCAAACATAGCAACTCAAGTCCTTAACTTGGAAAAAAATTGCCTGGATCGAAATGTCCCTAATCAGTCAACATCATGATAGCTCTTAAAAATTAAAATCACAGGTGTAAATAAATAATTTGGTTTCAAATAATTACTTCTATGATTCAAGATTGCAATGTTAATTTGTCTGCAGCTTGACTTTTTTATTTTAAACCTCAGATGATAGAGGAATGTGAAAGTGATGTTTTATAACTGGATTTCTTATATTTATAAAGGAAAATTACTATAAATATCTTATTATAAAATTTATTATTCAAAAATACTTAAAATTCTAAATCTTTGATTCGAGTGAATATAACTCTTCTTCAGCCGAATGAAGTATATTTTTAACTATATATAAATATATTTTATTTTATACATAATTAAATATATATTACACATAATTAAAAAAATTATATATAAATTTTTAAACAAATTTTAAATGTCTTAGACATACGACTATATTTTCAATTTTTTTTTAAATCGTTATGTTTCTAAACTCAGATAATAGAGGAATATAAAAGTAATTTCCCTAGTCTTAATCTTTTATTTTCTACCTACACATATAAGAGAGAATGATGAAATTAATGTCTCATATTTGAAGAAATTAAACCCTTAATTGTAATAAAGAGTAAAGATACATCTAGCACTTTAAAATAATTTTAAAGGAGTAATTAATACCCTAAAATATTTAAGGGTATAATTAGCACCCTGAATTAATTTTGAAGGTGCGATCAGCACTCTAAAATATTTAAGTGTGCAATTAAACTCTGAACTAATTTTAGAGGTACGACAAACACCCTAAAATATTTAAATTAGTATAATTTTGCCTATTTATTAACAAAAATACTTACTTTCGTTTGATACATATCACATAAATTTTTTATTTTAAAATATTATTGTTTAAAAGTCATGTGTGTAATATTATTTTAATAAATTATACTAAATAAACAGTAAAATTTTTAAATTTTCACATATAAATTATATACAATACTGATTTTATAGTTTATTCAGTACTCTTATTTAAATAATATGCACATGTGATCTTTTAAATAATAATGTGTCAAAATAAAAAGCTCATGTGACATAGATCGGATAAAAACTTGTGTTTTTGTCTGTAAAAGTATGAAACTGTACTAATTTAAATATTTTAAGGTGCTAATTACAGTTCCAAAATTAGTTTAGCACCTTTAAGTATTTTAAAATGCTAGTTATACCTCTAAAATTAATTTAAAATACTAATTATATTTTTAAATATTTTAAGGTATGAATTACTCTACTAAAATTAATTTAGAATACCAGGTACATTTTTTTCTTATAATAAAATATACCTAAACATTATAATTAAGTTTCTAATCAGTTGATTGATAGCTACAAGTTCAATCAATCAAATCTCATCGTATCATAACAGTGTAATAAAATAAATGTAGATGGTAAGATGGGAGAGAAAAATAACTAAAAAAATAATAATAAAATTGAGATATTAATGCCACACATAATCATATATATTTTATCTTACTATAATACTATCTCTACATAATCATATATATTTGATTGCCTAACATGTGGTCAATATTAGTTGATTATTTCTAATACAAGTAGGAATATATACAAGAAAAATTATGGCAAAAAACAAAATACCGACAAAAATGAGTTGGTTAGTTATTAGTATAGTTTTTGAAAAAATATTGAATAAAATGATACCTAGCTAACATGTGTGGCATCTATCTGTTGTTGTTATTATTATTTAAAAATAATTGTATTTGTTGTGATTATTATTTAAAAATAATCATACTTTTTATTTTTTATTCCAACAAGAGAAATAATTAAAATTCAGCTCTTTAAAACACTGTTCAACTTCTGAAAATAAATGTATTAAGGACGCACATTGCTTCTTTTTGCAGTTAGTATTTAATTTAGGTATCTTCCTTTATGAAAAAAAAAGTAAAAGTTTAATTCCCTATCACTATTTTTATCGTTATTCAATAATAATATTTATTTTTATTATTTTTAAAAACTATAATGACAGTAATTATTTTTGTGTTCACAACATTATTTTTTATTATATATTATCATTCATATTTTTCACTTTTTTGGGGTTGTCGTCTTCTATATCTCTTTATTATATTATTGTATTAAACTTATTTAACTTACCATTGCATCCACTAAATATACATTATTGCATGATTAATTACCAGTTTGGGTAATTACTAGGCTAAAAAATATTCTTCTAATCTTAAATATAAGATATATTTTTAATACTTATTAATAATTTTATAAATTATCACTATTGATACTTCTTTAATAATAATTAAATAAGAAAGGGATAAAGGAAATTAAGAATGATGATAAGATATTTAAAAAAAATATCATATTAATTAATTTAACTAATTTTATTAATATAATTAAATTAATTAAATATATTATGTATTAAAGACAAGAGAAATAATTAATCTTCTCTAACCACACGTCCTTGTCTTTTCTATTTTTGAACCAAAATCAGATCACGATTGAGTCATGGATTTGGTGATAAAGATTCATACACTCATACGCAGATATTATACGATTTTTAGTGGGACAATCCAAAGCAAATCACGATTAATTTAATAATGATGTTGTGTATTAAAATAATTAGAATTATTGCAATTTTTTCTTTTATAATTTTTGTATAATCTGATTTATTGGAAAAATAATTTTCCATCAAACTAAAACTTTTTATTAATTTCTTTCCCCTAAAATATTTTTAAGCTAATTCAAAATCTTTTTTTTGAATGAAATGATATGCTTTTTTTTTTGCTAAACATAAGCATCTTATTATTAAAAATAATTTTATTTAAAATACTGTTAGTCATTAAATATAGATATATCTTTTAAAAAAATTTAAATTTTAGCTCGTTATATTGGTAAATAAAATAACATCTAACTTAGCTTTTTCATATAGATTATACTAGTCTAGCTAGTTTGGTGTAAAAAAATAGAAGAGTTTATCTGGACTATTCTGATAAAAGTATTACATCACAATTTAATTAATAACACCTATATATTGATATAAAAATGTAACTAATTATTCATTTACTGTATGTTTTTTTTTTATCAGCATTCATTTGCTGTAAAAAAATTTAAAATAAAAATCAACAAATTGTTAGTTAATAGGAGGTTGTAAACAACTTCATTATTTAAAGAAAAAAATATAAATTCAAATATTAAAAAATATACTTATTAAGAAAGTAAAAAATATTTTTTTTTTGAATCTCGAAAGGGTAGACATGCATACTCTTCACTAAATAAAATATATCTATTTCATCAAATTTTAATTTAATTCTTTAAATTTATAAAGTATATTTCAATCTCTTAATATTCACACGGTTAGTCTTATTGAAAGAAAATATTGATTCAATAAACTTAAATAATGACTCTACAATTAAATATAACTTATTAAAAAAAGATATTTTAGTAAAAACAAAAAATAATTATTTTTTTAATATTTATAAATTAATTATTTAGTTTATATATTAAAGAATGAGAGTAATTACCATAGCACTGTGGTCATTGTCAATTTGCCGATTATATTAACTAATTTAGGTATATTAAGTAAGCTAAATAAATTATTATTACTTAATTATGACTAAATATATACCCTCAAGATGAATGTATATTGTATACTACTTAATATCTATCTAAATTTATTAACTAGCTCTTATATTAGTTATAATTAACTAATTTATTTAATTTTTTTAATTTATCTAAATTAATTAACTAGTTTTTCTATTAAAGAGTATAAGGTATTTTGCTTTTCAAAAATACCTCCATTTAAGGAGGGAGGGAGGGAGAGAATAAGAAAAATAAGGATGTGAGAGATAACAAATGCATTGATATAATATGTAATTAGTGGGAGAGTGAAAATGAAAAACAAGATTAAAATTTTAGGTATTTTAGGATAAGTTATATCTCGAGCTCAAGTCCATATGAATATAAAAAATGTCTTTAAAAGAGATACATCAATTAAATATAATTATAATCAAATTTGATTTAATCAGTATAAAAAATAAATAAATAAAATCATGTCTATCCAAAAAATATATTCTATATATTGGACAAAAAGGAGTATTAAATTGAATATGCCCGTCCATTTATTAGTAGGTCATCAATAATTATTATCTATCACCCATGTATCATGTGCCAACTGCCCATCGTTGTCATTAGAAATCATTATGTTTTTTTTTGATGGAGTAGAGCATTTTGATCATTAAAAAATGCCCCTCGTGGTCATTAGAAATCATTATTTTTTCCGATCGAGTAGGATCACTTTAGTCAACATGGATTATCTATATGCGTGTGTATTTCCTTCTAAACCAAACAAAGTCTTTCATTATCATTTCGACAAGTCAAGATTACGAAGTTTCACTACTTATCTTCTCAAGGCAAATAGTATCATTTCCCCAAGATTAATCTATCATCTACCAATGTAGAGTGATAAATGAAAAAAAGAAAAGAAAAGTCAATACAAAAAATTATGAGATCTGAATTCTATATAATATAAACATATATATATATTTAATATTTAATATATGACATATTTAATTAATTTAATTAAATTAAAAAAATTAGTTAATATATCATATTTTTTTAAATACCCTATAATTATTTTCTTAAATTAAATTTTTCTATCTCTTACTTGATTATTATGAAAAAAATATTTATAGAAGTAATTTAAAAAATAATTGATAAATATAGAAAATAAATATTATATTTAAGATTAAAATTAATTCTATAATTAGATTATATATTAAAGATTAAAATAGTATTTTTTATCTTTCAGGTCCGAATATATAAATACATAAATTATGAAACTCTCGTGTATATTTAATATCTAATAATATTTTAAATATGACTAATTTTAATAAAAAGAAAAAAGAAGTCTCATTTAGAATTTTTTGTGTGTGAAAAAAAGTACCATATTAGTCAAATTAATAGGGAGTCTTAAAATTCTCCCTATTCATATTTACACACGTTTGATTGATAAAAATAGATTTTTCGTGTGATTTTTATTTTTATTTGTATTATCAATAGTAAATTCTCTAAAAATTTTCTATTTTAAAAAGCTAAATATTTTTCCTGATATACTTTTTAATTTCTAGGTTTTCTTATTCTATTTCTCTTATCTTCATCATATTGTGTTATATCGAACTCATCCTGGGATCTGCCCCTAATGGTCATCTTATATCATGACTAATTAATTATTTGGGTTAAAAATAATTAATCTCGTTATCTTTCCCCCTTTATCCTGGGATCTATCACTAATAATTATTATTTGTTTTATAAGAATAATAAATAATTTATAAAGAATAGGAAATAAATTGATTTAGAGTTTTAAAATTCAAGTGATATTGTTTTAAGATTTTTTTTTTCTTAAAATTCTTTTAGAAATTTAATTGATGTCAAATATGTGAGCTGTGTGCATGGTCAGAAAGGGATGTATGAGATTTAGTTAAGGACAATTTAGTATTTTTAAATTTATATTTTAGTATCTCATCCATCTAAATAATTACAATTTTTAAGATTATCTTTAATCAATATCATTTCCTCGCGTCATTTGTTATAATTTCCCTTCATTGTAATTGTTTAAAATAATTGAAAACATTTCAATTTTTTCTATATAATTTGTTGTGTAATATAATTTATTGGAAAAACAGTTTGACATTAAATTAAATTGATTCGATCGACAATTTTTCATTAAACAAAATTGATTGAACAATTTGCTTTTAAATTAAAGTGTTGCATCAAATTTTATTTTAGACTTTTAAATTTAAAAAGTATACTCTTAATCTCTTAAATTTAACGTCGTTAACTTCGCTAATAGAAAACTCTGACTTAACATATACTGAGTCAGCAAATAAAAAATATTGACTTAAAATTTTAATACTAATATATTAATTTTTTATTTAAAATATATTTAAGAGGAGTAATCACATAGTAATTCTAGATTTTTGTATTTGCAAAATTTTAAAATAATTATATTAAAAAACTAAAATTAAAATTTAGAGATATTTTATAATTAATTAATTTTTGAGTCAACTTTTTCTGTTAATAAAGTTAACGATATTAAGTTTAAATAACTAAAAGTAAATTTTTTAAATTTAAGAGATTAAAATAAAATTTAATATAAATATAAAAGAAATTGAACTACAAAATATTGTAAAGTACTAGATGCGTCTTAACTCTTTGAATAATTTTTATATTAAAAAGTTGTATTTTGATTTAAAAAAAGTTTAAGAGAGTGAAACTTAAACTTAAGAAATTTTGGAGAGAAAGGGGAAAAAGCAAGAAAAGAAGAAGAAGAAAAATCCATTATATGCATTGCTTAACACTCAAAACACGTCGTTTTGTGTGTTGAGCACTCCGTCCTCATCGACTTTATGAGCATGGAATGTGGACATCTCATGCGAGTCAGAGGATAGTTTTACTTGAGTTATTTGTGATCATTATTGTGTTGATAGTATTGAAACATAAACTAACCCCAGTGACCCGGTCATTTAACTATTTTAAAACTTAGATTGAGCATGGATTTTGGGCGAATTGGATTGACTTGATCATCCTGATTTTGACCCAATATGGCCAATCGCGAGTTGAATAGGTCAAGCGAGTTTCCTTCATCAACACTGAAATGATCTCATATTGACTGAGTTGATAGCATTTTTTTACATGTTGAATTTATGATAAATTTGTGGCAAGGTTGTAACTTCTAGGTATAAGTCGCTTTAGTCATTGAATATGTATCTTTTGAATAACAAAATAAGATGAGAACTAATATGCTTATATCCATTCGTGGCAATTAATGTTTAATGTAGGCAATTAATAACCTATTAACTGATATGATAAACGACCTCATCATATAAAGATGAGAATATAAATACTGTCTCAAAAAATATACTTACTAGGAAAGGCAGAAATCTTTTACATTCTAAATTTAAAAAATAATTATATATTTGATCAGATAAAAAAAATTATTTAATATAGGCATCTTCTTTTACGAAAACGGTACAAATTTAATTTTTTTTATCAATATATTTTTTTTTAATTTCTATCATATCTTTGTTATTGTTATTCACTAATAATATATATTTTTCATTATTTTTAAAACCTATAATGCCAGTAATTAATTTTGCGCAATGCACAAGATTACTTTTATTGTATTCTCATTCTTATTTTTATTTCTACGGAAGAAAAAAAAATCTCATTATTCATTTAGACACGTTTCATTTATATCTTTTCCCATTTTTTCGCCCTTTTTATAACATTGTTTCACTCTTTTTGGTTGTAGTATTCTATATCTCTACATTATATTATTACATTAAACTTATTCAATTTCCCCTCTCTTTTTTTTTTTTTGGGTCTGCCAATAAAGACACATTACTGCATAATGGTTATGCCATGATAAATTACAAGATTGGTTAATTACTTTTGCAAAAAAAATAATTAATCTTCTCTACTCATAGTCTCATACTATTAATTTAGAGATAAACCAAAAAACGAAAAAAGACAATAGATAATTTTTATTTAGTAACATTAAATGGAAATTCACTTAATAGTGTGGCATTTGAGTAATTGAGTGGTGGAATACTCACTTAATAGTGGTGGAATATTATTCACAAATATTCCCTTCTTTTTATTCCAACAAAAAACGCTTCATTTATTCTTGTAATGTTTATTTTATTTTTATTATCACTAGTAAATTACTCTTATATTTCTCTATAAACTTTTAATGTAAAAATACACTAAATAATTTTTTATTTCACTTTTTTTTTCTTATTATGTTTATTTATTCTCACAAATATTATATTACTTATATGTTTGGAAAAAGTTTAAACTAATATTTTAAAATGACTTTTGGCTTAAATTTTAGTTTGAAAAAATTTTAAAATAAACAGTTATATTTGTTCAAAAGGGCTTTTGGATTAAACTATGGTTTAAAATTAAAATTTTGGATAAGTTACTGAGACTATCTTTTAGAACAGTAAAAAAATTTATGGACTACCCAATTATTATTTTACTCTTATTTTTTCTTATAATATCTCTCCTTTTTTCTCTCTCATCTCTCTTATCTACCCTCTCTCTTCTCTTATCTCTCATATTTCTAATAAAATCATATTATTTCTGATAATTTTTTAATTACAAAAGTTGTTCTAATAATAACTATCTAAATATTTATTTATTTAAAATTATTTTTTTCCGTAAATTCTTTTTCAAAAACTATTTTTTAAAAGTTATCCAATTTTTTTTATAAGTCATTTTTTAAACTCTTATCTAAACAAGTTTTATACCAAATTTACCTTTAAATATGCCGTAAAATCAAAATGGTCAGGTAAGTTGGGTAGAAAATAATTAATCTTCGCTAGTCATTATTGTCTTTTTCCCATAAAAAGCAAGTGAGCAGATTAATTAAGACAAGTAAGTCGTGGATTTGGGGATAAAGATTTACACGCAAATTGTACAATTTCTTATGGGGAATTGAACAAAGAAGGGCACCTGATCTAATAATGATGGTTTTTGTATTCTTTAAAATAATTGGAGTTATTTAAACTTTTTTCTTAAATAATTTTTTATATAATATAATTTATTGGATTTGCTATTAAACTAAATTAATTTGATCTCCCCTCTCCACGACACTTTGTCTAGATAGTAAGAGTAGAAATAGATCAGGGGTGTGTTTGTATTAGTTTTTGAAGAATAGATTTTGGGAAGATAGATTCTGGAGAATAGATTTTGGGTAGAATAAATTTTGGGAAGAATAGATTTTGGGAATAAAGATGTTTGGATGATTAGTAGTATAATCATTTTTTATATTGGTAAATTACTAAGTGTGTGTTTGGGTGAGCGGTGAAGAATCAATTTTGGCCCAAAATCGCGGTTTGGAAAATTTTTACACAAACAGCAATTTTTGTTGAGAATTGATTTTGGACAAAACCTCGGTTTGAAACCTAGGTTTTGAATAAGCTACTAAAAATAGCTTTTTCTTTGAAACCTAGGTTTTGGATTATTCAATTACTATTATACCCTTACTTTTTCTTACACCCTCTCTCCTCTCTCCTCTCTTTTCTCTATTATCTCTCATCTCTCTTCTCTTATCTCTCTTTTTCTCTTCCCTCTCTCCTCTCTTATCTCTCTTTTTCTCTCTCCTCTCTCCTCTCTACACTCTCTTCTCTATCATCTTTCATCTCTCTTACTTTTAATCATATCATACCCTTTTTAGTAATTTACCAATATAAAAAGTGATTCTACTACTAATCATCCAAACATCTTTATTCCCAAAATCTATTCTTCCCAAAATCTATTTTACCCAAAATCTATTCTCCAGAATCTATTCTTCCCAGAATCTATTCTCCAAAAGCTAATCCAAACACACCCTAAAAAGGGTATGATATGATTAAAAGTAAGAGAGATAAAAGATGATATAGAATAAAGAGGAGAGAGAAGAGAGTGTAGAGAGGAGAGAGGAGAGAGAAAAAGAGAGATAAGAGAGGAGAGAGGAAAGAGAAAAAGAGAGATAAGAGAAGAGAGAGGAGAGATAATAGAGAAAAGAGAGGAGAGAGGAGAGAGGGTGTAAGAAAAAGTAAGGGTATAATAGTAATTGGATAATCCAAAACCTAGGTTTCAAAGAAAAAGCTATTTTCAGTAGCTTATTCAAAACATAGGTTTCAAACCGAGGTTTTGTCCAAAATTAATTCTCAATAAAAATTGCTGTTTGTGTAAAAATTTTCTAAATCGCGATTTTGGCCAGAATCCATTCTCCACCGTTGTTGCCAAACACGCACCAAACTTTTAACTGAAATTTACAGTCTGGCTTAAATTAGAGCCTTATAAAACTTGATTTATTTAGCAAATAGATTAGGATTCAAACCTATTTAAAGGTATACCAATTTAAATAGGCTAATTTTTTTTTTCTAAAGCTTGACCTACAAGCTTATAAATCTAGCTTATTTAATTATATATATACTGTAATTAAATATATTCAAAGCCTACTAAATCATTCAAGTTTTTGGAATACGAAGCAATTTTAGAGTAAATAGGCTTCTAAAAAGATTTTAGGCTTGACATGCCTTTCAAAGACTCATGCCTAAACCTTAAAAAGAATTTATATACAAGTTTAAACTTTAGATTTTTATTACTGACTCATGCCTATTTAGTTAAAATTTGATATAACTTAACCTATTTTCATCCCATCCAAACAACTATCTAAACACATCTGGTGACAGTTTGAAAATGATCACCTAAAGATTAAGGTTTAGGTATAAAAAAAAATTATTTAGATAAGATACTAAACAGTCTCCTCTTTAAAGGAGGAAAATATAACTTCGAATCTTAAAAAATATATTTATTAAAAAAGTAAAATCTTTTTACCTTTTAAATCTGAAAAGTGAATACTTTGATTAAATAAGAAAAAATTAAGATTGACATATATTAATATATTTTTAAAATATAAACTAGCAAAGAACATGTCCAGTTTTTTCAATTAACTTTGATATATACCCAATAGCTGAGAATCGAACATGAACTACTTGCTTAATCTCAAGTGATATGACTTAAAATGAATGAACATTCTATTTCCTTTTTGTATTTGGTTAAATGAAAATACTGTAAGAAAAGAAAAGGACAATTAAATGATTATGAATATGATACCTCATATATAAAGATATTTTAAAATATTTATTCATTTTGAAATTGGAAAGGACTCTAATGGAGAACAATAAAAAATAGTTATACATGTAAACTTATAAATTTTAAAATAAGCATATAAATATCTTTCATCTCACAATTATTTTATTTTTAAATTAAATAATATTTATTATTTTTCATATTCAAAATGGTAAGTATATAATGAAAAAGATATTAAATCAATGCATCATACTTACATCAAGTTTTTTTATATACATTATATGGACTTTTTCAATCACGTTTTACCATGTATATTATTTTGTTATGTGAGTTTAAATTAAATAAAAATATTAAAAAAATAGGATTTATGACAATAAGAAATTAAAAAATTTAACGAAATAGATATAAGTTTCGTTTTCTTCAAAATTAATTAAAATCAACTAGATAAGGTTATACCAATGAATTTGAACCAATGCTTCAACTGTTCAATGAGTTCATTGATTTTTGTTTTTGTGGTGAATTTTAATACCTTAATTTTTCAGAAACAAAATAATTTATTTCAAAATTTTATTTTAACGTTGTTTAATAAAAACTCAAATTTAATCTTATAAAATTAATGAAAATTTTTATTGAGTAAATCATAAAGAGTAAAGACCACTGACTTTCTAAATATTCAACAATTTGACATCAAATATTTTTAAAATATATAATATATTTTTATTATATTTTAAAAATTATTTCTCAATAAATAAAATGGGTAGAAAACAAAATCCCAGATCTCAACAACCTACTGCATCCATGGGACAATTTTGAGTAATCTTTAAATAAACAATTTTATAATATCTTTGATCTACATCAGAAGTTTTGATTGAATCTTTAAATTATTTAAATAAGCACTTTTTTAATATTATTAAGAAAATAGTAAACATACAAACAACAGAATCGGATACAACTTGTGGGTATTTGCAAATAAAATATTATAAGTAGATCTCTTTTCGACATGAATAATAATAATATAAGTAGAATATTATATTAAATGTCATTTTCTATTATGAAGTATTCTACAAATATTCCAGGATAATTTTTAAATGTCAAATTGATATTTTTCTAAAAAAAAAAAAGACAAGCCCCTTAATTAATTTCAACCAATTTTTTTAATTGGTATAATCTAATTAAAAGACTTTATAAAAAGGAAGGGAGGGAGTATAGCAAATTGCTTCTGCGTGATTTGTGATGTACTTTATCATATTATTATGACAAGATGTATTGTATTTATTAGTTTATGTTTTGGCCCTTTCAATCTCCAAAAATATAATATGAACATAAATAGGGATTTTATATACAAATCTCTTTAATTTTATCTCATTTTTAATTAAATTCTTATAGTTTTTTTTATTTTTATTATTGGTTCTTTATAATTTTCTTAATTATAGGTATTGATCCTATAATTATATTGAATATATTTATATATGAAGCATATGGAAAATTTTGGCAAAAAAGTATATGAAAAAAATGCATCCTAAGTAGTACGATTCAATTATGGAATATTAATATTTTTAACTTGATTATATCCAATAATTTTATATATAAGCTTGATTAAAAGTTTTATATCTGGTTAATTATAGGTATTGATCCTTATATTATACTCAAAATTTGTAAAAAAAAAAACAAATAGATAATGACATGACTCTCACTCAACATTTACTTGAATTAATTTTATCATATAAATCTAAATAAAATTAAAATCAATTGGATTATATTACAAATTATATATAGATACAAGGACACAATTATAAGCATAATAAATTTTCATTTTTATGTTGATAGTAAATAAATTTTATCTTGTATTTTATGATAACTTACAAGTCACTTAGTCAATATCTGAATCAGTTCTAATTAATAGATTATGAGTATAGAGAATAATATTTATAATTAAGAAAATTTTAATTGTTGACAAATTAATTTTCTTACAATAACATAAGAAAATAGGAAAATCTCAAAAAAATACCACTTAAATTTTAAAATTTTAAATCAGTTTATTTACTAAACTTTATAAGTTATTGACTAGTTTTATAAAACAAATAACAACATATTTTTGTAGTAATTTTTTATTTGAAATTTTAAAATTTTAATAATATTTTTTTAGATTTTCCCTAAGAAAATGTATATATTATCTAATAATTAGAATAATTTATATATCTTTGTCTAATATGGATATTATTAATCATTACAAAATTTTGTTACTATTTGGATATAATAAACACTTTGCATTATTAGTTATAATGGCTAAGTTGCTACGAGTCATGATGTATTATCCTCCAAAAATAATTGTATATTAATGCAACTTAATATTGCTGCATAATTATTTATGAATAGATCTTTTAAAATAATTGAAAAGGTTTGGTTTCAATTCTTCAAAATAAATAAATAAATAAATAAAAGAATCAATAATGAGTTAAAAATTTAAAATTAAATATCGAGTGAAACATGTACATATTTTTAATAAATTGAATCATCAAAACATTTTAATAAACAAGGTTGTTTGTTTCTTTTATAAAGAAGAAAAAATGGTTTGCATCATCCTCATAAAAAAAAAAAAACACGCCCACACAAAAAACATGCAACTTTGGACGGGGACATTTCATTTTATAAACAACTGTTCTGATTTTAATCAGATATGATGTTGAATTAATTAGTCAAAAAATAAAAATAATGCGAATTAAATATTCCAAGAATATTTCATGTAGACATTGTTTGTCTGTCACTGTGACAACGTACTGAATTCTGATATTTTGATTGGGAAATTATAAAAAATAATAATAAATCAGAGTTCTTGAAATAATTGAATGGATGAGACAAATTGAGAAATAGAAAGAGAAGGGTAAACTCAAGTAATAAGCTTCACAGTTCTTTTGTTAGCCGAATTTGGATAGCTCTCTAAAAATATATTTTATATTTATATGAATTAGAGATCTAGAGTATGTTTGGTTTTGTTTCAAACTATAGTTTGAAAATAGCTTATGGCTCAAATTTTGGTTTAAATTTTTTTTAAAATAAACAGCCATATTTGTCCATAAGTATTTTTAGATAAAACCATAGTTTAAAACTATGGTTTTGAATAAGCTATTGAAACTAACTTTTAGAACAGTAAAAGAGCTTATGGATTATCTAATTACTATCTTACCCCTACTTTTTCTTACACCTTCTCCTCTCTCTCCTACTTTTTCTTACACATTCTGTCATCTCTCCTACTTTTTCTTACACACTCTCTCCTCTCTCCTACTTTTTCTTACACTCTCTCTCCTCTCTCCTACTTTTTCTTACACCCTCTCTTCTCTCTCCTCTCTACCCTCTCTCCTCTCTCTTTTATTTTCTCTACCTCTCTCCTCTCTCTTACTTTTAATCAAATCATACCCTTTTTGGTAATTTACCAATATAAAAAGTCATTCTAAAAATAACTATCCAAACACTTATTTATTCATAACCACTTTTTTTTTCATAAACTCTTCTCTAAAAGCCCTTTTTCATAAGCTGTCCATAAGCCATTTTTTTATAAACTATTTTTTAAAATCCTATCCAAACATGCCTCTAGTATTTAACTGATCAAAACCTATTTCATTTGGATTAATTTTTATTTTTATGACTTGAATAAGATTCATAGTGGACAAGTGAGACTTACATAAATAGAATATATTTTTCTATTTTTATCTCTTTCATTTTTTAAAATATTTTTAAAAACTTGTGGTTTATATATAGACCTCCTTGATAAAAGTAAAAAATGTGACAACAAACTTTGTCTCAAGGGAAATTGATATGTGATGTTGTTTTAAGAATGTTAGTCACAATTAATGATCACAAATTTAAAAGAAGGATTAAGATTTTTTGTTAAAATTAAAAATTATAGATGACAAAGTGCTTTTCTTTTAAATTTTTTTTAGTGCTCGTATTTATTTTTTCTTAAAAAAGTTAAGATACTCCCAGTACTTTAAAGTATTTTTCTAAATGTGTTTATTGCACTAAAGTATTTTATAATTCATTTAATATCTTAAAGTATCTTGTCAGTTTTATCTAATATTGTAAAGTATTTTATAGTTCATCTAGTATCTTATTTTTTTTTAAATACGCCTAATACTCTGAAGTTGCTATTGAAAAGATACTTTTAAGTACTGGATGTACCTTTACTTAAAGAATTTTTAAAATTTAATGTCGAGTTTAAAATTGTTCCTTAAAAAATATTTTAAGCCAAAAAGTTTCTCCTAAAAAAAAGTTAATACTTTAAAAGTAAAATTGCGTCATCTGAAAAAATACTTTAAAATATTAGATTCACCACATATTTAAGGTTTTTAGAGAAAATATTTTAAGTTACTAGACGCAGCTTAACCCTGAGTTCATATTTTCATTACTTATCTTTAGTTTTCTAAGCTTCCATCCTTTCAATGGTTTCCATACTCATTTCTTTTATTAAATTTCCACACTCATTTAATTGACTTGCAACTCATCTTTGCTTGTTTTTTCAGTAATATAAAAACTAAATGAGTACTAAAAAAGTCAAAATTGAGTGTTAAGAAAACTGAAAAGATGAGTGTCGAAATGAGTATTAAAAAGATCAAAATTGAGCACTAAAAAACCAAAAAAGAAAACAACGTTGGTATCTGAAAAATTGAAAAGAAGAGCAGTAAAAATATTGCACGTATATATATATATATATAAAACCAACAAGCTTAGCGGAAGGAGTTATGAATCTTATGACAGTTATAATGTGAACTATAGGCAACAATTTTGAAATTTTGTCCAAATCAATCCGCATGGAAAATATCCATGTCATAAAGACTCAACTGAGTTTTATGTTGATTGTCAAAGGTCTAGACCCTCCTCTTCTATCTGAGCTTTGGACCGGCTAAAAAACATAGGCAGACTGTAAATTTCCATTGTGTACATATAACATGTTCTACTACCAACAGGGTTGATCCGAGTAGTAAGCGGCTCGGTATCGCTTAAGCGAGGTCTCGAGTTCGAGCCTTGGCGAATACAGAAAATTTTCGTTGGGAGACTCACCCACCATAGCCAGGTGCGCGACGCGGGTCGGATCCAAATGTAGTCGGGGCAAATCTCCGGTGAACCGGGTGGGCAACAAAAAAAAAACATGTTCTACTTATCTCTGTCCACATCATGTGGTACAGGGTTCAAGTCTGGTGTAATTCCTTCTTGAAGAAATCTGTCCATTATTTTCTTTAATTTAGCATTATGTTAAATCAGCTTTGGGATGTGACGTTAACTATCCCCAAAAACAAATATATGATTGTACTGTTAAACAACATCAACGATATTGTCCCTGCTTGAACACCATAACAGGTGCAGGGTTTTGTTCTTCGGGGCACTTGCTCCCGAAAAGGCCTCGTTGTGTGGGAGGAGTCTCCACACCCTTATATAGGGTTGCTTCGTCTCAACCTCTCCCGATGTGGGACTATTCTTTTACATTCCATCCACTTTCCGGATCCAACAACGTGCCGGCACATCGGTGCCACCTGGCTTTGATACCATGTTAAACAACATCAACGATATTGTCCCTGCTTGAACACCATAACAGGTGCAGGGTTTTGTTCTTCGGGGCACTTGCTCCCGAAAAGGCCTCGTTGTGTGGGAGGAGTCTCCACACCCTTATATAGGGTTGCTTCGTCTCAACCTCTCCCGATGTGGGACTATTCTTTTACATGTACCTTGTTCTTAACCTCTATATATAGTAGTGTGCCCAGCAATTTTTCTCACCCTTCTCGGTTTCATTTGAGCTCTAACCTTATCTGCTTCTAATCTTTTGCCGCAAGAAGTGTAAATATTGGACAAGAGAACATATCTACCAGCGTTATTAGAGTCCAACTCCAATATATGTTTTGCAGCAAGTTCAGCCATTTCTACAGTCGAATGAATTCTACTGGCACCAAGAAGTGCTCCCCATACAGCTGCGCCTGGCTTTATTGGCATCTTCTGAATAATGTCATAGGCTTCACAAAGTTGCCCAGCTCGACCCAAGAGATCAACCATGCATGCATAATGTTCAGAACCCGGTCTTATTCCAAAATCTCGACTCATGCAATTGAAAAGCTCCCATCCTTCATGTATCAATCCACCATGACTGCAAGCTGACAAAACTGACACAAACGTAATATGGTCAGGTTGCCGTGACACCTTCATCTGATCAAATAAGTCTAGAGCTTCTCTAGCATGGTCATGTATCCAATAACCTGAAATCATGATGCTCCGTGAGATCTCATTTTTCTCCAGCATTTGGTCGAAAACTCTTCTGGCATAAGCCAGATTTCCACATTTCACGTAGAGATCGACTACAGAAGTTTCAAGAGACACTTGATTTTGGAAGTAGTTCCGAATTACAAAACCGTGAATGAAACGTGCTAGTTGGAAAGAGGCCAAATGTGAACAAGCACAAACTACAGCCAGAAGGGTCACCCAATCAGGATGAATTCTTAGTAAGATCATCTCTCTAAAGAGCCCCAAGGCCTCCAAGGGCATATCAGCATGAGCATAAGATGCAATCATTGATGTCCAACAAACCAAATCCTTATCATTTATCCCATCAAAGAATGCACGAGCAACATCAATCCTCCCACATCTCGCATACATTCTCATGGTAGCATTTTGTATTGATCTATCCAAACCAAGCTCATTGTTCATCACGACCCTCCAAACTTGGTCAGCTTCCTTTTCTTCATGCACACAGGCCATAGCATAGCGTTTAAGATGGAAGCTCTGTTTGGTATAATTCCATTGGCTAGCATCTGCGAAAACAAGAATTTCCCTTGGTCATAGCACCCATTTTGGGCGTATGCACCAATCATTGAGCTCCAAGAGACTACATTCTTGTCATGCAAGTTATCAAACACTTGGCGTGCAATATCATGACGCTCACACTTAGCATAGAAACTCAAGAGAGAGTTACTCACAGTGACATTGGAATCATACCCAAGTTGCACCACATCAGCATGAACTGAAATCCCAAAGCGATTATCTCGTAGATAAGAACAGGCCTTGATAACAAACGGGAAGGTGAAGTTGTCGGGTTAGAGGAGGGGAAGTTGTCGTCGCATTTGCGTATAGAGTTGCAGAGAACGGTGATAGAGGGAATTGTCGAGGAAGCCACGGATCATAACGTTCCAGAGGAAGACATCGGACGAGGAGGAGTGAGAAGCAAGAGAGAATAAGGTGGAAGCGGCTGAGATGGAACCTAGGCAGAGGTAGTGAGCGATAAGGTTGGTGGAGAAGAAGAGGTTGAAGAAAAGGTGGGACCTGAGCATGCAAGCATGAACACATTTTAAGGATTGGATGGTCTTGCTCTGTTTGATCAAACAAATGCAATTCTCTGCACTCAACGCCCCTAGTGCTCCCATATTTGTGAGTGAAGGAGAACCAGAGTTTCTTGCAAAGGTGTCAGGAAGAAGATGGCGCGCTTAGACAAAAAATATATCATTGTTTACCTAAACTAATTTAGTTTAAAGGAATAATTATCACATATCTATTGAAAAATATAATCAGTATCTCAAATTAATTTTAGAGATATAATTAATATTTTAAAATATTTAAAAATATAATCAATATCCCTAACTAATTTTAGGAAGATAATTAATATTATAAAATATTTAAATTATTATAATTTTACCTCTTTATTAATAAAAATATTAATTTTTATTTAATAATGTCACATAAACTTTTTATCGATACATTATTATTTAAATCGTAATATATATAATATTATTTTAATAAATTATACTAAATAAACTATAAAATTTATCATTTTTCTCATATGAATTATATACAATGTCATTTTTAGAATTTATTTAGTATTCTTGTTTAAACAATATGATACATGTGACCTTTTAAATAATAATGTAGCAAAATAAAAAGCTCATATGACATATATCAAATATAAATTTATATTTCTATCAGTGAAAGGGTGAAATTGTACCAATTTAAATATTTTATAGTGTTGATCACACCTCCAAAATTAATTCAGGGTGCTAATTGCACTATTAAATATTTTTTAGTGCTAGTCGCACTTTTAAAATTAATTTAGAATACTAATTACACTCTTAAATACTTTAAGTAATTATTTTAAAAACTTGTATGTGAAAAAAGCATACAAATTTGTTTGAAATAATTATTTTTAAAATTAATTTTAAAAATTAAGAGAATTTGATAGATAAAATAAAGAGTGCAATCACGTACATATGTGAAAAATAATTATTTTTACTATTAATTTAAATAATAATCGACGGTATTGTCAATGGCAAAGGTAGTTGGTGGTTGTGGTCGCTGGTGGTTGTGGTCGCTGGGGATTATCGTGGTGGCTAAAAATGTGGAGGCGGCGGCATCAGTGGCAGCAACGACATGGGATAGTAAGAGGTTATTTTTTAATAGTGAGCCACTTTTATAGACAAAAAATAAAAATAAAAAAATAATTTTACAAAACCCCTCAAACTTATTATTATTTTTCTATTTTAAAACATATATTTCAATTATTTTTGTTTTATAAAACAATTAAGTAAAAATAAGTTACAAAATAATTTTTTTCTAATTTTTTTAAAAAAACTGTTTTTAAGAACAGAAACAAATAGGTCAGTATTTGTTTATTTCAACTAACTATCACCAATAAAAGAACAACAATTAAGCCATTAAATATGGACTTTTTATAAATATGCTATAAAGTATAAAAAGTTAAAAAATCACACAAATACTATACTATAAGAATTATTTAATCTAAATACTATTCCTAAAATCCTTTACACCTAAAACACCGTTAAATTTGTGCTAAAATGTTCTTGGGAAGAATGAGTTAACTAAACTCTTACAATTTTATAATTGGTGTAACATCCTATATATTTTATTTAATGATTTATTTTTATGATATTATTGTTTTTACTTATTATTTTTTTAAGAAAATGACAGGCATGAAGACAAATAAACAATTTTTATGACCTTTTTATTTTAAACAACATTGCAATCTCTTTACAAGGATAATAGTTGTTTATGGAATTTTATATGATATTTATTCTGAAAAATAAACTTAATGAAAATGGGGAAACCCGATTGCAAAAGTTTTCATGTAACATTAAAATGTTAACATTTCAATTTTTTGTTTAATTAATGGGATTGAATATTATATAATAAAAATAAAATGAAAAAGATATTTTAAGATATTCAATGACTTTTGTAAAGGAATATGAGATAATAATGGTTAATTAAGATTATTTCAGATATTTAGATTTATCTTATTAGAGTTATAGGGTATTTAAATAAGAATATTTATCTATTAGAATTAAGATTTTATCAGTTTATTTATTATTATTAATATTATTATCTTTTCTATATTATTTTAGATTTTATCTATTTATTTGCAGGCTACAAGTTGAAAATTCGAGGAAGCTATTCAACTGTGTTTTTTTTTTAAATTACAGCAAGAGTTTGTTCTGTTGTTCCTATTAATAAATCACTAATAAGAACATAAAACTATGAAATGAAAATAATTATAACAAAGAATTTATTTAATGAAGTTCAAATTATACTAAATAAATTAACATAAATTTATCTATATGTTAAAAATCATAACGTGTTTTATAAAACTTTTAATCAAGCTTATATATAAAATTATTGAATATAATCAAATTAAAAATATTAATATTCCATAATTGATACGTACTACTTAGGATGCATTTTTTTTCATATATAAATATATTCAATATTATTTTGATAAAAGATAATTTTATCTTTTTAAACTATATATTTGTTAAAATTTCTTATCAAATAAATTAGCTACAGATCAATTTTCAAGGCTGAAATTGTCTTATATATATATATATTATATTGCGGTTTCTTTACTCTGTTTTCTTTCCCGTTCCTTCCTCATCTTTCTTTTACTTCATCGCATTCGCGCCGCTGGAGCTGAAGGACAAATAGTCATGCACAACAGCGATACTTACCAAATGTCTTCACAAGGATGCGATCATCTCCGTCGGCTTTGCCGCCATCACCACCACCTCCCACACCACCCTCACTGCCACGGCGTACTTTCTTATTGCGCATTCCACAACCATTACTTTCACTGTCACTGTCACTGTCACCGTCAAGGATCCAATCTTGTAACTCCTCCTCCTCAACATCCAGAGTCTTTCGTTCCCTTTCCCGTAGGAAACAATTCAAATGTGGTGGATGCTGAGCATAAAGCAACCGACGGTGTTGCCGCTCAGTAAGATAGTTTTTATCTTTGTTTTCTTTTCTCAGTCCTCACAAATTTTTCGCCATTTATATGTTTCTTTGTCTGTTTGTTCTTTGTGTAATAAATTAGTATGTCATATGGAGAATTCGTAAAGCGCTTAGGCTGATTCTACTCTGAAACAATATTCGCTGGTGAAAGACAGCTCAATAGTAAAATGTGCTTACTGTCTTGGTAGAAGTTCGATGCTGTAAAATAGAAGAACGAGGGTTAGGACTTGAAGAAGCTAGATGAATGTAATGAAGCTTTGATATTGAAGAATAAGGGATTTTACGTTGGAAATGATGAATTGTGGCATGGCAGATATCGAAATTTCCTAGCGAAGTAATGATACTGCTGGATTTAAAGCTGAAGTTGAGAGGAAAAAAGAAATTGAAGAAGCGTTATAGAAGTCTGTCTATAAATAGGTCTAAAATTTACAAATTAGGGAAAACTGTGAAGACACCTTAGTCGGGATATGTTTGACTAGTCTTTATGTGACTGTGTTGACTGGTGAGCACTACTCTGTTCTGTAATGTAACGGTTCCATTACATCATAGTGATAGAAAATTTGGAGGATTAAATCCATGGTAATATGAAAATGGTCAGGATTGTATGATAAGGACCTTCACAGCACAGGGATATTCATTCATAAGAGAGGACGCGGTCTTGTTTACGATAGAGACCTGTGTTATTTGATGTTCCCAGCCCTCCATTTTTATATTTTGCCTAATAGAAGGAATTGGAGTTTGCATACTTTGGAATTTGGATTATATACTTTGAATTTCTTCAATTTCTGATTTGAAATCCAGATTCCCAAAGTTTTCCTATGTCTAAATCTTTTTGGAATATCAATGCTCTCTCTTGGGTGAAGGCTTTTGTTTGGAGTTTGGATCTTAGTACTTGATAAAACTAGTACAATATGATGTTTGTGTGTGTGTTGTTGGAGTTCCAATGTAAACTTTCATATTTCTGCATTTTGAAATGGCATGACAGATCTGGAATGGACAGAGTTGATCTAGATCGTTCTCTAGATAATAAGTTCAATTCTGGGAAAAAGGAGAATTAAGACATCTGGAAGAATGCTGCTTTGGCAGACCTGTGGCGATTATGGTTGGAATGGAACTCAAGAAAGAAAATTTTTCAATCACATCTTTTGGAAAATTCGTTTTTTTGACTCCCTTCAGGGTTTAACAAGCAATTACATTTGCTTTTTGGGGTTGGGAAGGGGGCGGGGGGGGGGGGGGTGAATCAGACCGACCCCTGAGGAAAAAAATCTTCAGATTGACAGAGTTGCCAAGGTTGTTCGACTCAACAGTAGAAATAGCTGAAGTCTGGAATACTTGCACATGAATTATGAGTCTGTTAGTCGTTTTAGGGGTTTCTGTACGACGACGATTAGGAAACTAACTATGGCTACAGCTTCCATGATACAGAGAGCTCCTGAAACCTGAGATGGCTCCTTTGAGCTCCCGATTCTCATTCCATAACAGTCCGAGCTTGCTTTTGAGCTCCCTGAACTTGTCCATACTGCATATCCTTTGTCATTGCACCGGAAAGCAACGTGGCTTTGATACCAGTTGGCATATGATTGAAGCAATGGGGATAGGAAATAAAGAAGGAAGGAGAAGATTGAAATAGGAAGAAGAGGAACTCCTTAGATTATCATAAAGTTCGAATCTAACTATAATAAACTAACGCCTTGGAGAATCTCCATCGGATCTGAATAACACTTCCATTCATCATACAATAACTGCCACATAAAGACTTGACCCCTGGATTAAAAACATAAAACCATGTGTAAGGACTGCCAACACATCAGGGAGGTTAAAAGTAACTCCCTAATGTCCCTCTTTAGCACTAACCAACCCTACACCTGTCATGCTTTGCACTCTAGCCCTTTTCTTCCTTCTGGTGTGGTTAATAATAGGTGGATTCTTATCAGTGTTGGCTCCTCTAGGTCTCAATGGTAACTTTCAATCCTCTTAACTTGAGTACAAAATCAACCCTGTACACACATATAGGCACTGTGGCCTATTGAAGTTCATTACTCCTTGCATGCCTTCCTCTCATTCCCTATCTTCCTACATTAGGACTCTTTGTCGTTTATGTTAATTCAGCGTACTTCTAAATTACTAACATAGCCCTACACATGCGTAAAAAAGAAAAACTTAATGCAAGCACTACATAAACACACAAAACAGTGCTGAAACTTCTAAAACAACCTACAGATTCATAATTCATGTAGCACATACCTTCCCTTTTTTCTTTCTTGATTGTCTTATTCTCTCTTTGATATGGAAAACATGTACTTCATGGAACTATATAAACAGTAAAAGTGGTAAGTAGGAGCTAGAGATTATGTAAATCATGGGTAAGTATAGGATAAAATCAAGAGAATGGAGAAGACAGATTTATCGGGATTTCAATTAGTAAACTTAAGAATTCATATGATTGTCCCTGACAATTTTCATGAAGCATTCAAATATAGAAGTTTAAGATGTTAGGTGAAGGCCCATGGGTAGTTTTTATTAATATCTTCAACCGGCTCATTGTTTTATTGCATTTTGGATTATGTGTATAGTTAGCCTAAATCTCACTTCATATGCTGAGAATGCTTCGTTTAAAGCCTTTTTTTTGTTTTTAACATTTTCTTGTTAAAATTCTGACTCCATGAAAGAAATAAGATTGATAGCTTCTCAACCTGACGCATGGCAAGCCTTACTAACACCGTAATCATGAATACTATTTCATTCATTCCATCATCTACATATACTTTCATCTATTTATACTGATAGAGGTGTACATTTAATTTCCAAAATACCCCTATTCGGATTTTCCTAATTACTGTCAACTAATTCTCTTATTATCCTCTAACTCTAATTACATAATTACCCCTGCTCGTCACGTTAATCAAAGCTAACTTCGAAGTTGTTGGTTGGTATGCAGGATTTCACAGGAGCTGGAGCATCTGGATCTAGATGAGGAAGAGGATGAGGAGCCAATTTTTGTTCTGACTGACTAATGGAGGGATTTCTTTGCACAATCTGAAGCTCGAAGGCAACAAGGTAGTTAATATTTAGTAACTTAATATTTCCCGTGGATCCATTTGTGTGCATTTATGAATAAAATCTACATACAACATTGCATTTTTCATATGTAAAACAATTGTGTGCCGCCTGTGTGTTACTTTATTCTCCATCCTGAACTTAATTGGCTGGTCCAAAATGGAGCATGTCATCAAGGCACTTGAAATGTCTGGTCCTTTAATTTGATTAGGATAGCACAGTCAGGAACTAATTAGTGAACTATTATGTATCTGCCATCTAATATTTTATATAAATATCATGCAGAGAAGAAGAATCGAAAGAAGGATAAGAAGTAAATATAGATGGAAGTGTTTTGAGCACAAGTTCCGCTGTGAATAAACTCACGGCTGTGGCCCGAGCTTGCTGACCTTCCTTTGAGAATAGAATTGAGCCAGTAATGATCCCTCCACGGGGATCAAGAAACTTTACAAGAGTAATTGATGATTGATCAAGATCCTGATGATGATGATGATGTGATTTGTGTTTTTTGTCAGTCAAAGGAGGACAAATTATTACTTCATAGAGTTGTTTGAAAAGGTATACTGTTAAGTTTCTGTCATTTTAGGATGAATGCTCGACTAATGTTGGCAGTTTATCACGTAAGAGATGCTGATTTTGTAAATCACCACTGACCACTATTAAAGTAATATTCTATATTTTTTATTTTTATTAAAATAATTTTATTTAAAATATTATCAGATACTAAATATAAATATATTTTTTAAAATAAATTCTAACATTAGTTTAATACGTTGGAAGAGACTTGTCTCTTATACTAAACTAAATCCCGTTGATATTTATTAAAGTAATATAATATTGAATTTTAAGGCTTTAAACTCTACATATCTATTCCGGGCGCGTTGGTGATGCCAATAGAAAAGATAATATTAAATGAAAGTATCGTTGTCATAGAGATTATTGATAAGGATTCAAGAAAATGCATTCAACATTTTCGCAATGATTGGTTATTTATTGATCTAATGATAATTTGTTTGGGCCAATGATCTAATTATAGTTTAATTGTATAGATATACTTTTATTTAATATTATCTAAAATTAAATATTGAATCAATTGTTTTAGATAAATTTCAGATCATACGTAAAATTAATGGTATTATTATTAGATACTTTTTATATTAGGTTTTACTGAATAATGTATTTAATAACCTGAAATTTTGATTAATATAGTTTTTAAATGTCAAATTAGAAGAGATGTTATTTTAGCCATTTTAATTCAAACATTAAAATTAAAATGTTTATAATAAAAACACATAGCTAATAAAATAAAATAATTACGAGCCGTTTAGTTTAATTTTTTTTAAAAAAATTTATAAAAAAAAGTGATAAAAATAATTTTAGATAATAATTTAAAAAAAAAAGTAATCTTAAAAAAATAAATATTTAAATAGTTATTACTATAATTATTTTTTTATAGATAAATTATAAAAAATAGCATGTGATAAAATGATAAAAAAAATATCAGAATAAAATAGTCATTACACAATTTAAAAGTAATTTTTTCTACTCAAAAATTAGTCCCACAAACTTATCTAAAATTATAATTTTAAACTTCCTAAAATTATAATTTAATCTAAAAACACTTCTTGAAACAAACCAGCACTTTTTAAAGTGCTAACCAAACAGACTCAAATCAAAATTAATCGAGTTTGAATAAAACAGATAGAGAAATTAAGTCATTAATATGATTTTCTAAATCCTATTTTAAAGTTTTATTTTGGAAACTTTGAATGCATAACATTATTAAAACAAATTGAATCTTTTTTATTCCATCCGACTACCATTAATATTATTAATTAAATTAAAAAATAATCAAAATTGAACTCTTAAAAAACTTCTAATAAAATCATGTACGAGAATTTTTTGCACTCAAACAAGAGATAATAAGCAAACTTATCGAACATGAATCAAATGAAAGTCACAGATCTCTGATATTCTTTCTCAGGCTTTCAAACAAGTTAAAACCAACCCAGTAATCCATGCCGTCACATTTATAATTATTTTGAGCTCACTAGTGACCATATTCAGAGAATGTTCTAAAAGCAGAACATTTCCTTGAAAGTTCCCTAGCAGATGAGCTTATATGTAGAGGACGCTGCTGCGATAAAAAACTGTGCATTGTTGTGGTCACACTAGCTCTGAGATCAAATTTGCTTCCCCATGATTCATTATTATTTATTAATAACTTAACTGCAGAAGGGAGCTTTTAAGACCTGGAGCCTAGCTTGTTAAGAGCAGCATTGATCCTCTCGTCTGTGTACATTCGATTGCTTTCATAGAAATCAAGAATCTCCATTGATATATTTTTTACCTGTCAAAACGACAAATACCAAACCATTGATATATATACTTTTTATCAAAGATCAAGTTTTCTAAACAGAACCAAACCATCCTATTTTTTTAGAGATTCAAACCATAATATCTCATTCCAACCACCGTACAAGAATCATAACAGCTCCCTCTACTAAAGAGGGGTGTGGTTGTTTTGGTCCAGCCGAAGTTTAAGCTGTTAACTTTATTAGAGAGAAATAATGAGAAGAGAAATGAAGAATCATATCATATTCAAGAGCAACATATCATGAAAACCCACTTGGGTTTACACACTAATCTACCCTCACTTGAGGGAGATAAACTAATCCCATAACCCTATGAGATTTTATGGAGAGAGACCCAAGTTACCCTCTCTCTCACTATGGTGAGGATCTCACTATCCCACACTCTTAACCAATAGACTAGGACCCTTTATATAGAATTAGGGTCATCTAGTAACCAAGTGATTAATACTAATCACCTAATTAATTCAACCTTCTAACACCCCCGCTCAAGTTGACACTCCTTAACTCTAGGTGTTCAACTTGCTAACACAACACAAGGGAATAAGGTGAATTAAACCAAACTATTTTCATTTTACAAACTGAACATTGAACATTGCTTGTTTCTCTTCTACTTCTTCATCTTCTTTCCATTTTTTCTTCTTTCAGGTAAAGTCCATTCTGGGCAGGAAATCAACAGCAGATCTAACACTGGAAATCGCCAACAAGATGCAGAACGTGATATGTGTGGAAACCATGATGCACCTTACATGCACCAACATGACTGTTGAAAAAATCGACCATGCTCTCCAAACAAGGCCAATGGCCTGCAAAATGTGCTTCGTAGTAATTGAAGACCTCATCGCAGTCGTGGATTATGTTGGAGGAGGCACTCATGTACCTCAGCATTCCCAGAAAAAAAAAGGGTAAGAACCATCCCAACCCTTTGTCAATCTCTTCGCCGCCGTCCGATTTCTTCGGTTTATCAAGCTTCGTGTACGAAGATGAAGACGCCGCCGCCAACGGATCAGAAGGTTGAGGGCGTCTCTGCCTCGGAGCAGGAGACATCGCGCTTTCTGCCGATATCAGAATTCAGAAGTCTTTCTTCTTCTTTAGCGTTGTCGCTGATTCAGTCAGTCACTACTATTGGCGCTTATAAGCTGAAACCATTTTCTTCCATAGAGAAGACAAGTCCAAGAAAGAATGACAGACAGTACGGTGTTGCGATGACCGAATTGGAAAGCTTGGAAGTGGAGATCCCAAAGACGCTGCCGTTCGTGCATGATGAGAGCATATTTCTGTCGTCGAACATGGAGTTGCCGCTAGGACAGTCGTTGCCTAAGAGACCCAAGAAACTGATCGGGACTTCAAGAATGGATGCAAGAGTTATTGCAGAAATGCGCAAACAATTCAACCTGTATGGGCCTAGTTAATTTAGAGAGGGTTTTGTTGATTCTTTGTGACGCCGTTTCCTGGATTCCTTGGAGAAAGCTTTGCAATCTTGGAACACTTTGGGAGAAGGAGAGCGAGAGAAAGCCCGACCTTCATTTCTGACTCGAGAAGCACTTCTGCATTAGTGGCTTCGGGAGCTGCCTGGGAGGTTTTGTAACGATTGCTGCGAGTATTTCCGGTTTTGCGTTACTTTTCCGGCAAGGATCGTTACGCGGTGTGTAAAGCGTGATTGTGGATTTCAAGAGTCGGAGCTTTTCTGATTGTTGATAAATTCTTGCTTAACGGTTCTTTCCGATTGTTTTATAAGTCTGATGGTTGTGAACATGTAATGAGGATTCAGATTCGTTGAAAGTATTGCTTGACCTCTTTGAATCTTTGTTGTTGACGTGGGAGTTGAGTGATGTTGAATCGTGGAGGGTCTTTTTCGATGTCTTCGGCTGAAGGTGGTTGTGGAGGAGATGATCTGTATGAAGAACTATGGAAGGCCTGTGCAGGACCTCTTGTCAACGTTCCTTGCGCCGGCGAGAGGGTGTTCTATTTTCCACAAGGACACATGGAGCAATTGGAGGCATCAACAAATCAAGAACTTAATCATAGGATTCCGGTGTTCAACCTTCCATCAAAGATCCTTTGTCGCGTGGTGAACGTCCATCTACTGGCTGAACAAGAAACTGATCGGGACTTCAAGAATGGAAGAAAACGGGCCAAGGATTTCCAGCTTTGATACCATGTTAACTTTATTAGAGAGAAATAATGAGAAGAGAAATGAAGAATCATATCATATTCAAGAGCAACATATCATGGAAACTCACTTGGGTTTACACACTAATCTACCCTCACTTGAGGGAGATAAACTAATCCCATAACCCTATGAGATTTTGTGGAGAGAGACCCAAGTTACCCTCTCTCACTATGGTGAGGATCTCACTATCCCACACTCTTAACCAATAGACTAGGACCCTTTATATAGAATTAGGGTCATCTAGTAACCAAGTGATTAATACTAATCACCTAATTAATTCAACCTTCTAACATAAGCATCAGGCTATCATCTTTCAAGTTCTCAAGAAAAAGTTTGCACAAGATGTGATCAAGAGAATCCAAAGAAGAGAAGAAGAAATTATGAGCAACAAAGTGCATACATATAAATCTAATGACATACTCACAACATTCATATCGACACGAAGCTCTTCAAACCAAGCCGTAGTGTCTTTCTCCCTGAGCACACTAGCAATGTATATGCATGCTAAAGCAATCAGATGAGGAGGATGCACAAGAATTAGGTCCATCTTGTAGGTGTCATTTACTAGTCCCCTGCGGGCATCAACAATTTATGTTTATTATATCGTATATTAATATAAATGAAGCAGTAACAATCGCAAGATTATTCTTTATTCCGTCAACAGGAAAAATAAACAAAAGAAAACATTAGCTCAAGCAATCAGCATGGCTGACCATTATGATAATAGATGAACGCCAGCAGTATCAGCAAGGGTGTATACTGAGATAAGGAAAAAGCTATTCCTATATTAAGAGGCCTAAAATAATGCACAGTCATGCTTTTCCCATGAAATTTTAATGCCAATGACTTTGACGTTTTCTTCTTTGTAAACAATGCACAGTCAAATGTAAAAGCATAGTGACCGAAAACAAAAGAGAGAGGCAAGAACAAAGGTACAATTATCAAAATGAAAAACAGGAAAGAAAAAGACTGGTCATAAGCTACCTCAATCATTTCAACATCAATGAATTCTCACCATGTTAATTGAGTCATGTTGATATCATTCAACCCGGCATCCTGGAGCAACCTGGAGAAAAATCACAAGAATGATAACGATAAACAAACACCAAAGGGAACTGTAAGAGATTACGAAGAATATAGGACCAATTCTGCAGTCAACTTCATTTAACGTAGGATCTATGCTAGTTAAACAACTGATTATTGGTATTTATTCAGCTTGCGGACTTTTGAGGGGAAGGCTTGAAAGATCAAGCAAATCCAAAGGTCAAGCAAGTGATCAAGGCAATGGGAAAAAGATAAAGGATATAGTCTCAGATGTGGCTTAATCATGGATAGGAATATGTGCAACTATTGGAAAATAGAAACAGAAATAGAGAAAGAGGGGAGAAGAAGAGGAACTCTAGAAACAGAATCTGTAATTCTAGAGAGAGCGAGAGAAGGAAATCTAGAACCAGGATCTGATTCTAGAAAACTGTAATTCTAGAGGGAGCGAGAGCTCTCATCTTCTATGAAGTCCTGGACTAAGGAAGACATAATTGCTGCAATCGCTTTGATGCAGAAGCTGATATAAATTAGGTAAAACCGTAAAAGAGAGCCAGAGCCCCATTCTGTGAACAGCGACTCAAGTGGTATGAGAACTCAAACAAGGAAATCAGAAGAACAAGTAACATTAACTATATTCTAGGTCAGTTTAAATGCTAGAGCTATCTTCCCCACCACTTAGTTGCAGACAATTCAATCAGGGACATCTATGAGATGCTCTTCTAGAACTAACTAGCTCATTATTGGGTTTCTAGAATTTGAATTTCAACGAAAAGACTAAAGGTGTGGTTGAATCATCTTATTACTAAATTACAAAGGATATAATGTAAACAAAATAAATAAAACATGTAGAGGCTGTATGTGCAAAAGGGTCCAATTTGAAGGGTTATTTGCATATTTTACACTAATTTGAGGAGGTGTTTTGCAAAATAAACAAATATGCTGATCAATTACTTACTCAGACAACGAACGATAAGGGTGGAAAACAACCAGGTAATAGTTAAGTGCCTCTAAAATCTTCATTTCCATTTCAAGTATGTCCTTGATCTCAAATCTGTACTTGTCATCAGAATCTGCAAAAACAATAATGTTGTTATTTGAGCATAACGTGTATTTTTTATGGCAAAGAGGAGTTTCAAGATAAAAATAACTCATTTTTCATTTTAGAACTAGCCGAGAGAGAGGGAATGGGAGAGAAAGAGATCTATAAAGTAAGTCCTTACATAATTTTTTAATGTAAAATACAAGCAACCTAGCCTGCACTGTGCTTTCTTCTGCTTTTGATGCCAGGTACAAGCAGGTTGGAGCCACCAGACGTGGATCATACTCAGCCATACTCTTTCTGAAAGAGCACATGCTGCAGTTAGGACATTATACTATCGGCAGGCTTGAATGAAAAATATAAAGTAGAGCAACCCAAAAAGCCAGACAAGGCACAAAGACATTCAAAACTTTTAAATCAAAATATCAATTTAAAAGTAGAAGATGGAAACAACTAATTAGGAAACATAAATTCTGGGAAAAGGAATGTGATGACAAAGTTAGAAACAATAGAAAGATAAGTATGTTTTGCAAAATGACTAGAAACATATCAATAGATGAGGGAGCATGCTCTGATTTTCAACCATTGAAACCACTTAAGTGCCTTGCCTTCTAGACCAATGGCCACTTATAATTACTCTTCCTCCTCAATACTATCATCCCAAGAATAACTCTCACCCTTAAACAACCACCTGATAGTGGTCCTTGTCAAGGAATATGGGTAGCACCAAGTGTCTGTACTTAACCATCTAAACAGTTACATTTTGAGTCACCTACACAAAATGTAACTGTTTAATGATGTTGTGGATGTGCATGTCAAATTCTGAGACAATAAATGCTGCATAAAAATGAGGCTGACCGCAGAAAAACAAAAACCAATAAACAAACAACATAAGATGCAATGTTCTAATCATCTCAAAAGGACCTCTGCCCCTCAAGTCTGAATACCTGGTGTAAACACGCCTCATGTATGTAACTGCAGTAGCAACAACCCTGAAAAATTGACCAACATATTAATGATTGCAGTGACATTTTTCACAGAGAACACAAATTATATTACTAGATATTTTCAGTGAAAAAATACTCTAAATTTTATCAAAATCCAGAACTTAAAAATCATTTCAAATCATTCTAACTGATAAAGGGCTACCACTTAAGTTTGACATGAACGTAAATTCAAGCAATGGATTTAGAAATTCTTCTGAGATGATCTATCCTATAGGTCACAGTTTCTACCTTTCTCAACCAGTCATTTCGTTAGCTTTTTTAATTTTGATGACCCTCACAATATCACCCATTTCATTTAAATTGATCTAAGATAGTAAAATATATTAAGTTCCTAATCTACTCCAACCCCAATGCTAAATACAACCTTTAATTCCCTTTATGACAAATGAAATATAAAAGAAAAAAAGACAGTTAATTCTTTATAAATTAACAGGGTCAAAATAATATACTGATTTATCACAATTATAACCATTGTCAAACCACTCAGTAGGGTGGCATACTCAATATTTATTATTTTCGCATCACTCTTTATTCTTGTTCAGTTACTTCACTCATGTATCCCCCACCCTTTTTCAAGGGGTTACAAAATTCAAACACAACCTACTTTGACAAAAAATTGATAACTTAAGTCCTGAACCGATGCTCCACAGCAACAAGCCTGATTCACATAAAGGTTATCATATGCATGACATTCGAGTACAATTCCTGCTAGCATCCATAAAGCAGTGAAGACATTGGCAAAGCTCTAATAGATCAGCGTACAAATGGTCTTGGTCATGAAGTGACAAGTTGCACAAAATCAAGCATGTACGGTAACAAAGACAAGAATGAAGAGCAAGAAAAAAAAATCAAGCACTGAAGATCTTTTACATCTAGTGAAATAAAATAAACATGTTCCAACTATCCTCAATGAGATTATTGGGCAAACTGTGATGACTTAAGTGGGATAAAAAGGTACAGATAAGGAAATTCAGTTCGCACCTCTGCCTAACTTTAACATTTTGAGCCAATTTTGAGATATCTGTGCAGAGAAAAAAAGATGCAGAAATTCATTAGAAGTAAACAATGACAGATCAAGCATGCCTATTGCAGAAACATATTCACTACACAACAACACAAGCAAATAAAATAATGTCTTGAAATTCATACTACCTCATTTTCATAGTATATTTTGACTAAGAGACTGGAGAGAAAATAGAGGAGTTCAAAGTTTTCAAATAAACACCTACTAACTTAAATTTCTATTTTTTAGGGTAAGGTTTTGAATTTTGGGAATACCAAAGATACCAGACATATGTTTTGCCATATTAGACTCCATCAATTTCTTTCAAACTCCCCAACACTGGAATAAGCAAAGAAAATCCATAGAAGAGCTACGTGACTTTAGGGAATAGTGATCAACACAAAAGTTTCCATCAGAAGCAGAAATCAATCCATTACACACAAACCCCAAGCTGTGAACAGCCAAAAAAAAACAGCGAAACCAAGAGCAACTGTGAACTCAGCATCAATCACCATAAAGCAAGTAAAATAACGATAGTGAAAAATAAAAAATTCAAAGAAAGCTGAAATGCTACAGAACAAAAGAGAATCAAATTGCGTGGACCTCAGGGATTAGAGGAAGACAAGGAAAGGGGAGCTTACAATTAGACATTTGCATCTTTATGAGCTTAAAATCCTCAAGTGTGATACCCTTTTCCTTGTCAAGTGGGTTCAACATATCCACATCCTCTTGTTCTACAAGCTGCTTACTGCAAGGTGCATAGCCACAAGAACCCTATTATTAATACATGGCCTAGGAGAAGAGGAAGGGCGATTGAACAACAGAAAAATAGAAGAAATAATAGAAATAAAAACATAATGGAAATGAAACATACTAATGAGATGATGTCCAAAAATTGGTGGCCATTTTCTTCCACAGAAATTATAGAAACAGCAAGAGCAGCGAAATCTGAAACTGATCCAGCCACACACAAACACACGTAAGAGAGATAGAGCGCAGCGGAATAAAACCGTATTCGTCCACTTAAGAAAACAGAATCAATCAAGCAATTACGGCTCAGGGCGGATAGTTTTCAGAACGATACGAAAAGGCTCAAGACAAATGGAATCAGAAAAATAGGCAAAATTGAGCCATTTATATATAAAAAAAAAAAGATATTGAGAGAATTATCCTGAAATGCGTGAAAAATAATTAATTATAAAAAAAAATTAAAATTATTAAGCAAGTGAATAATCTCAAAAAAACTGAAAATAATATATTTAAATTATAAAATAATATAATTATTTTTATTTACAAAATAATACAATTGAATTTTTTATAGTAGGAATAATTGTATCATTTTATAATTGGAATATGTTATTTTTAATTTTTTTAGATTATTTAATTATTTAATTATTTTTTTATAATTAATTATCTTTTATAAGATTATATTTTTTTAAGTAATTTTTACACTAGTATTTAGATGTAATCGGCCTCTACTTTCTAGCGTCCGTTAGCTGTGAGTGAGCGTCGCCTTTGGTGTGTTGTTGATTTCTTGACTTGTATTGTGTGGGTGGGAGTTTTTAGGGTTAGACAAGGATGATTAGGGAAAGGGAGGTTTCAGGGGAAGGGCGGCACGTGGGGGTTTTATTAATAAAAATAATTAAAAAAGAATCTTAAAAAAATAACACATTTGGTCTAAGTAACAAAATTAATTAATTTTTATAAATTAATTATCTAATTTTTATATTTAAAAATAATAAAATATTTAAATAAATACGCTATTTTGCCCTAGGAATCCAGTCCACTAGAATTTAAAAATATGCTATTTATAATTTTTACATCATATGATTTTCTATAACTTATATAAAAAAATAAAATATAAGTATTTCTCGTATAAGTATACCATATATGAATTAACGGATAAATTTTTATAATTAATAAGATCTAATCTAATAAAAATAGTTAGTTCTTTAAAATATAGTGAATAAATATTTAAATTTTTACTAAAAGCAGTACACATATTTAATACTTGAAAGTATTTTAATAAAATAATATATATAATAGTTAAAAAAAACAAGGTATAATTTTCATAACTTAGAGAGATTTATTACTAACAACTAAATTTGCATAATTTTTTTATTGGAGAATTTTTTTATAATTTTTTTTATGGTTCACTAATAAAATCTTAACATTATCAGTAAGATTTAAACTTATAAACTTACGAGTTATAAGCTAAATTTTTATTAGTTAGAATAATTTTTGTTCACAAATTAAGAATTTTTTTATACATAAAAATTTAAATGAGTTAAATTTTGTAGCTTATCAAGATTATTGCATGCCTCTAACTCAAAGCTAACAGGGATACTTAATACACATTATTTACTAACAAGACATATTAATATTAGGATTTGAAGTGTGATTTTATGAGTTATAGGGCTCGTTTGAGTAAGCTTTTAGAAAATGACTTACGAAAAAAAAAGAACTTTTGAATATCTTTTAAAAAATATTTTTGGAAAAGAGCTTATAGAATAAAATTGGTTCCGAATAAATAGGTGTTTAGATAATTATTACCAAAATAATTTTTATTATTGACAAATTACAAGAAAGGTATGAGTTTATTAAAAATAAATTATTTTTTCTTTTTTCCCCTCACTCATATGCTTTCCACCGACGCAGTCACGTCTACCGACGATGAAGACATAAACTGACCTCTATCGATGATAAAGACCAGCGAGCATAGACCCACCTCTACCGGCGACAGCTGAGGAATGGTTGTCGACTCTTTCAACTCAAACGGCAGAGCATAAGTAACCACGACAACAGCTAAGGAAAGTTATCGGACCAGAACCACCTCTTCCATGAGGACGGTAGACGGCTTGAGCGACTGACCTCTTCTTGCTCTACCACGCGACCTAGATGGCAGATCTAGAAGAGAGAAGAGAGAATAAAGGAGAGAGGGGAGAGAGTAGAGAAAAATATGGGTAAAATAGTAATTGAGTAGTCCACAAAATTTTTTATTGTTTTAGAAGCTATTCCCATTAATTTATCTAAAATTATAGTTTAGTATAAAATTTTTTTAAAACAAATACGATTATTTATTTTAAAATTTTACTCATAGCTTCGAACGGTAATGGGTTAGGACAGGTCACAGTACTGAGAGAAATAGGCCCGTAAAGATTTGCAGGGCGATTCTCACATTCTGCACACCTGCTCTTTCTTCACTCTCCTTGGACTCCTATCTCCTTTCGCGCGCTCACTGATCTGTATGTACTTCTACGGTTTCCTTTTCCTTTCGACGCGAAAATTGTTGATTAATGTAATCCATCGTCTTCATCTAGGCGCTGGCAACATTATATATTTCGAATTCATAAAGCAAATTCGAGTTAAGCTTTTAGGTTTTTATATTCTCTCAACTCTCCAGGGTTTACACTTGTGGGTATGTTGGGGGATAAAGATGGAGCAGGGAGGAAAGAAAAATAATTTATGGATATTTTCCTTCTAAAATTGTTTTTATAGCTAAATTAATCCCTCTAATTTATCTAATTTTAATTTACTTTCAAGATCCTCATTAAAAAAAATCTCGCTTTCTACACTGCTACAGTTGCCGCTCGGCTTCTTTGTTGCATCAGCTCTCGCCTTCCGTGCGTCTCGCCATCACCACCAGTTCTTACCGTGGCCGTGGCCGTGGCCGCTTCAGTTTGGTGACGCTCCGACAATAGGGGAGCTTTCGCTCTATTACTCTTGGAGTTTTGAGATTTCTGCTGATTTAAGGTCGTATTCCTTTTTCAAAACTGGTATCAGCTGTCGCTAATTGGTTTGATTGAAAATCCACATGGATTCCTATGGCTTTGAGTGGAGATGATAATCTGTGTTTGGAGTTTCTGCCTATCTCTTCTCTTTCATGAGTCAAATTAGAACTAAATTTCTGTCATTGCAATGAAATTATTCAGAGTTTCTTAAATATGGAGATGGTTTCACTTTTAGTTGTTTTATCAACGCCATCACGCCCATGTCAAAAGCAGCTACAGAAATCATGAAAGTGTGTATCAGTTATGCTCCAATTCGTGTAAGTATGAGAAAAGGAGAATTCAAAATTGAAAGTAGATAAATTCAGAGAATTTGGGAGTAATGTTAGTGCTTTCTCCGAATGACATTGATTTTCTGGAAAGAAGAAATAAATACAGTTCAAATAGGACATCTCAGGTTACCTTTCGTGAGATACCTGTTAGATATTATGAAGGTTTTGGCAGGGAGAAAACAAAAAGCCACAAGAATAATCCATTTGGCCTGAATATGATGATTTGTGGGCTTTGAATTAGGTGAAATGATGCGTTTTGAACTAATTCTGATATTTGATAGAGAAATGTTTAGCTTATAGCTTATACACTTTTCAATTGTGAATTATGAAAATATATACGCGCACGTGCACAGAGTAAATGTTATGTTGTTTTCTTTGTTGGGCTATACCATTTTCTTCTATTGTAACTTGCATGATGTTATTGATTCCCCTAATTTGCTTCTCTACCTTCTTTAAATTCCAAATCTGCTGTGCTTGTGGTTGGTGCCTGAATTTTTGTGTTTGAACAAAATAGTTAAAAAAAGGAATGAAGAGGAAATATTAAAACAAAATGAGAAGGAAATAAAAGCAGAGAAAATGAGACGCTATATCAGGAATGCTATGCTTTATTTTTCTGTCGATTTTGGATTGAATACATTTGATGCCTTTTATAAATCAAGGCAATAAACTTAATCCCTAGAATCTCTCCATTATACTAGATATATTGCTAGCACTCCCTCATTATTGTTAAGAAAGATAAATCGGCATAACAATAGGAAACTAATTTATTTGACTGAGTAAAATAAGCAAGACTGATAATATAAAATCCCAAGAATCATAACGTTAGCATGGCTGCCACGTGCTTTTCATGTGCCCATGGTTTGTGCTAAGTTTTAACAAATATCTTCTCTTGTTGGCGAGTTTATGTTCGTGCAAGGTGCATAATTATGGGTTTAACCCTATAAAATCATAAATACACCTGTTACTAGTTATTAAAGCGTAATTACGGATAATGTTGGCTATTCTTTTTATCCTGTTTACCGATATTGTTGGCTGTACTTTTGCTTTGCAAGCATGGTTATTATAGTTTTAAATTGGCTGTACTGATACTGTTGGTTTTTCTTTTGCTTTGGAAATGTCCGAGGAACAATAAGTCATACTTTATTACAAATACATTAGTAATTGGGAATTGCCTAAGGAACAATGAATTATAATTAGCTTGGCTGCAGTGGCATTTAAGAGTTAAATATTTCTTATATGCCATGTGTATATCAAGTGTCCAGAACTTTGATTCTCAGTTGATTCTTATATGCTATGTTTATATAAGGAAAATCTGGAATGGTCTTTAATTTGCTCTGTTTTATTTGGGGTAAATATGTCAAGATGATTTAAACTCAAGACTTCTTGAAAACTTGTAGCTAGATTGTTTGTCCTAGCTAGAAGATTCATGTGCTTCTTAGCTGTAATTGCTGGCATTTTTCTTTGACAGAACCAATAGTTTTGTTTCAATCTGTAGATATCCAGATTTGGTGCTCCTGTTCATACTACCCTTCTGATCATGTGGTTCTGTAAACATGAACCCTAGAAAGTGCATTAGTCTTCCATTGTGTTTATGTTTTTCCTATTGTTTTCTGTTCTTTATTTTTATATTTACAATTAACTCAGTATCTTTTGTTGAAGCAAATAGCATTACAAAAAATCATCATGGTTTCCTGAGTTATTTTCTCAGTTTAGGAACAATAAAGTAATAATTTAGGCATCCTAAAAACATTGGTTAAAGGACGTCAATTATTCATGCAATAATGCTTAAGCTGCTGCAGTTCGTGAACCTTCCAATCCAGTGGGCAGTGAAATAATTTTATTGAACAAACTTATTTCTGAGGAGTAATTTAGTTGTTTATTCTTGCAGCACCACTGAAAAATATTTTAAAGACTAATATGTCAGGTTGAGATAATGTTAGGGAATGCTTGTCTCATTATCTGTTAGAAAAATAATAATAAAGGAGTTTTATGTTCATTTATTGTAGGAGCATCAAAAAACTCTAAAGGGAAGTTAAATTGATAGAAGCACTGATGGAACGGCAGGGTCGTGATTATGCAGCTGCTTCTCCAGCATATGCTCAACAACAGCGACAAGCTGTAAATATGCAACAACAGCAACAATATGGATTTCATCCCCAACCTCAGCAGTTTCCTTCGTCAGTGCATGGCCCTCCTTTTCTACCCCCAGGTCCAGGACATCCTCCTATGCAACAATTCCCCTACCCTCACCCCATGCAGCAGCAGCAACTTCAACAATTACACCCTCACGCTCCTCCCCCACCTCCTCATCTTCTTCTTCAGCAGCAGCATCAAGCATCCCCTGCTTTCCCTTCTCATTTTCCTCCTCCCCTTGTTCCATCCCCCTTTCATGGTCAATACGACTCTGCTCCACCCCCAGTTGCTCCTCCTTCTGATCCTGAGCTCCAAAAACGTATTGACAAACTTGTTGAGTATGCTGCTAAAAATGGGCCTGAATTTGAGGCCATGATACGTGAAAAACAACAAGACAACCCTTCCTATAGTTTCCTCTTTGGTGGGGAGGGACATGGTTACTATCGTTACAAGCTTTGGTTGTCAACACGCCCCCCAGGTGGCCCTTTCAACCCTCCTTTTCCAGCATCTTCCATGCCTATGATTCATCCTCCACCAAATCCAATGATGAACCCATCTCCTTTAAATGCTCCCCCGATGAATGCTGCTGCAATTAGTTCTTCAGCTTCGATGCTAGGCCCACCTCAAATGAACCCTCTTCCTTTCCAGCAGTACCACCATCAGCATCCTCAGCCTTTTGGGCTTCATGGTCGGACTGATTATGATCAGGCATCCAAGTCTTATAAAGGGGTCTCTGGACCACTTCCATCTGATGTTGCAATGGATCTCAATAATGTTCTTAGTAACCTAAATGGTACAAAAGAATCAATTAAAGGTGCGAAAATTTGGTTCATGCAGAGATCTGCATTTGCACCAGCTCTAGCAGAGGTACTCAGAGACAGAGTTTTTACACTGGATGACATCGAAAGGCAGTTACATATCATATATCTTGCCAATGACATACTTTTTGACAGGTAAAGTACATTATCATCTAACAGTTATGCGAAGTTTTCTGGCTGCCTTTTCAAAAATATAACTTATTTACTGCTTCTTTGTCCTTGAATGACATCTGCTGTGCACCATTGAGCTTACTACATAAATATATATTGCAAAGTAATTGTCTATGGTCCTATGTAATTCTGTGCGACTTTGGGGGAACCTTTCTTTTCGAGACATCTACAGATAATATTCTCCTTTTAAGAATTTTGTTTTTATTCAGAAAATAGTATGGATCCACTTTTACTTCATATTGTGTATTGAATCGCAGATATAAAGCTTGGTTACTGTGTATCTCTTCCTTTATTTTTCTTCTTCATCATGGTTCTTATATTTCTGTACTAGGTGTTACTACTGTTGATCCATCCCTTTTTCTAATTAGCAAACAACTTTGTTATCCCCAGAGCACGAAATCATTAAATATTACGACATCAGTTGTCTCTAATGAAGTCCTTGCATAACATGAATGTTATTGTGGATTCTCCTTTTTGTCTTCCTTGATTTCTGCGTTGCTGATTTACAGTTTGAACCGGAGGGTAAGCAATCTCGACCTTGACAATGAAGCCATTGCGTTTAAACCTGTTCTGGGTTCTATGCTTGCGAGGATTTATCATAATCCTCAAATCAATGAGGAATACCGGAAACGATTGCATCAAATGGTGGAGTTCTGGGCTTCTAAAGAAGTTTATGATCAAGAGACTATATCTTTACTAAAGGGTGAGATGATTGGTGGACCACAAACAAATTCTTTTCCTGGGCCTTCAAAGGATTTATTATCCGCTTCATCAGATTCAGCTGCAGGTAGCTTTTACTCTAAAAAGTCAATGAATATACCTAATTGATTTTTGAAGTACCCTCTCCCTTGAAAAAAAAAAATGCAACACAAATAACACCTCTAGCATTGAGAATTTGTCTCACAAGTATATTTTCTTTAAGGAAAATTCTGTTGTTTCCTTGATTTTACCATCCATAAAAACATGATAGGCTATTTTTCTTTAGTTTTTCCTGAATCATCAAATAAATGTCGAAGCTGCATAGTTGTGGTTCACACTCACTGATGCCGCTAGTATTAGTACGATTTTGCCATTACGTTAGCCATGGCTTTTTAATAAACTTAGTTTGGTCGATTTAAGAACTTATTCATGATTCCTTGTCTCCTTCTAATTGCAGGAATGCTGCAGCAGACTCCTAACCATATTGTCCAGCAGTGGCCATCTAATAGGCCGGTTTCTGGTTCAAGTGTGCCTGAACAAGATCATCCTGAGAAGCATGCTGCTCTAGGGCAGGCCCTGCCACAATCTATGGTACCTCAGCAGTTTCTTCCAAGTTCTGCTCCTCCCGGTGCTTTTGCAGGGCCCATGACCATTCCCTCATCTGTTCAGGCAGCGAATCAACCGCCAGCTGCACATTTGATGTCTCCTCCACCAGCTGGGGCCGGTGAAAAGTTACCACCATATCCATTGTTCCCACCTGGCCTTATTCCAGGAATGGTGAAAAAGATGCAAATTGGAAGTGGTGTTCCCTATTCTCCTCTGAGCCCTTTAGACATCCCAACTGTGATACCACCATCAACCGTACCACCTTCAGATATTCTGCAAAGAGTATCAAAGTTCTTTAAAGAGATTGGAGAGGTTAATCCTTCTGAGGGCCCCATGAAATCTGATTCAAGAGACGAAGACGATGAGTATGAGAGGGAGTACGAGAGAGAATACGAGAGGGAGCCTCCAGTGAGGAAGGGCGGTGCTTGTATCCCTCCACCTACAAACTTGCAGGTGGATCCAGAGACAGGGATGTATGCCGACGGAACTGTGGAGCATAAACCGGGACCAAGTGGGTCGGGGAGGCTAGGTCTCGGGGCCACAGCCAATCCAAATGAGGTGAGTCAATATGACGATGTATATACGTCCTACAGGAAGCAGAGAAGCACCACTTACCACTCCTCAATGAGTGCAAGAGGGGCAGCTAGATGAGAGCAACTTGTTTAGCCTGTTTGGATTGTATTTTGGAAAAGGATTTTGGAGAAAACTATAGTTTTGGGGTTAAAAGCTATTATCCCGAGCTTATATTTAAAACAAAAGTTTTGGTTTCAAAATCATGATTTTAGGGGTTAAAATTACTTTTGGACTTTGAATGGGTGTTTGACTGCCATGCTTTTAAAACTATGGTTGCGGAAGTTCTCCCAAACAAGTTGTTAATTATTATTGGAAATGTAGTGCATTAGACTTGGCATGTTTGTAATTTGGATCCTCTAAAGTTAAAGTACCTCCATAAACTAAAAGAGAGGGTGACACAAGAATTATCTGAGTTCTTGCCTTCATTCCTTTTACGCACCCTCATTTTGCTTTGTGTTTCTTTGCTTTAGAAACACTTCATAAACTTCTAACTTGAGAAGATCTGAATGAGGCTTGTGCCATTTTTCTTTTTTTTTTGGTTCATCTTTATTTGAGAGGGTGCTTGTAGAATTTGTATCTTTATTAGTTAAGAGCTACTGATCTTTTCCTTGTGTATCTTTATTAGTAGAGCTATCTTGCTTTTGCATGTGTATTTTATCGTTTTTACAATATAAATTTATTACACTCTTTCTTTCTATTAATCTATTGCTCTTTCATTTTTAAATATATAACATATTTAACTAATTTAATTAAATAAAAAAAATTAGTTAAGTTAGTTATTATAGCATGTTATTTCTAAAGTGTATTAATTATTTTTTTTAACTCCTTTTCTCTTTAACTTATCTTATTATTGTTGAGAGAGTATTAATAGAGATAATTTGAAGAAAAATTAGTAAATTTAGAAAATATATTTTATATTTAAAATTAAGATTAATTTATTAATTAGGTTTTATATTTAAAATTAAAGGAGGTGTATTTCGCCAACAAACAAATGTCACATGCAATCACTTATGCACATCTTGACAACTTAAAATTTCAAAATTATAAACATGGGAAAATATAACTTTTTTCTTTGAACAGTTTTTTTAAATTATTAATTCAATTTTGAACTTAAATTTATTATAATTCATCTTTGTAATATATTGAGTCAAGGAATTACAACAACCGAATTATTTTAAAACTATTTTATTGCCCATGCTGTTTGTAGAATAACAAATATATTGATATGTTTACAATGCGAAGGATAAACACTTCATCCCCTTGTGGGCTACGGCATTATGGTAAAAAAATTATAATTTTTCATTATATATAATACATGTACTTGAGTTTATTATATAAAAATAAAAATTTCTTCTGGCATTTTAAATTTACACAAAGTTTCATTTTATTCCTTTAATTTTATAAAATATCTTTTTAATAATCTAACTTTAACCTTAGTTTTGTTAATAAGAAATACTAAAATTAAAATTTTAAATGTTCACATAATATTTTTAAATATTGACACATTAAGTTCATTTTTTAAAATAATAATAATTGACACAAAAATTATTATTTGAAATTGATGATGTTAGAGTTAAAAGACTGAGAAAATATTTTATAAAATTAAAGGATGAAATTAAAACTCTGTATAAAATTAGAGATTAAATATGTAATTTTTTTTAAAAAAATTAAGTTAAAATACACAAAACTCCCTTAAAATTTTAGTCAGTTGTATATGACATCCGTAACTTTTAAAAGTTTAAATTAAAGATCATAATATTTTATATTTTAATTATCAAACTCCTACCGTTAAAATTACTATTAAAGTTAACAGTTTTTACCATGTCGTAATTTGTATATTTTTTATTATATAGTATGTTATTTAAAAAATAACATTTGGCATTTAACATATAATTTTAAATTTTTTTAATACTTAAAATAAAATACTTTAACAATATAAAATATTTAAATAACGATTACCTTGACATTTAATTTAAAATATTTTTTAAATAATTAAAATATAAAATACTTAAAAAAAATTAAAATATTTATTTGACAATGTATTATTTAAATAAAAAGATAAAAACTACTTAAAATTATATTAAAATTATCAAGTGTCATTTTTTAAATTATGCAGTATATAATAAAAATATAAAAATTATTGTATGATAAAAATTGTCAACTTTAACGGCATAGATTTATTAATCAAAATATAAAATATTAAAATTTTTAATTTAAATTTTTAAAAATTAGGGAGGTTATGTGTATCTTATCCAAAATTTAAAATTTCTTATATATTTAAGCCAAGAAATTATTAATAGCATTCAATATAAAATATAAAAATTATGCATTTATTAAAAAGATTAAAGCTTGAGATTTTGGTTAATATTATTTAGGGAGAATTACTCAGAGATTTCATGAAAAAAATTTAATCTTTATAAAGTCCTAATGACAAATAGACAATATAAATATATTATTATTATTTATCATGTGACTTATTATTATATACTCTTCAGTTATTGATAATTAATTTTTTTTTGGGTGATTTCTAGGTAATTCTCCCCATTATTTACTCTTATAGAATACTCTTTTATTTTCTTGGACAAAACCTTATAGAATACTCCAATAGTCAGAATTTCACACTCCTTTTGAAAAATCCTCTAGATTGTGATCAATCTATAAAAATTACACAATCATAATATTCATATACATAATTACACAATTCGCATGCCTTTTACCTCTTTCTAAATGCCTGTTTGGCACCTCGGTTTGAGAATCAATTATGGGGCAAAACCTCGATTTGGAAAATTTTCACACAAACAGCAATTTTTGTTGAGAATTGATTTTGGACAAAACCTCGGTTTGAAACCTAGGTTTTAAATAAGCTACTGAAAATAGCTTTTTCTTTGAAACCTAGGTTTTGAATTATCCAATTACTATTATACCCTTACTTTTTTTACACCCTCTCTCCTCTCTATTATCTCTCATCTCTCTTCTCTTATCTCTCTTTTTCTCTCTCTTCTCTCCTCTCTTATCTCTCTTTTTCTCTCTCATCTCTCCTCTCTACACTCTCTTCTCTCTCCTTTTTCTTCTCTATCATCTTTCATCTCTCTTACTTTTAATCATATCATACCCTTTTTAGTAATTTACCAATATAAAAAGTGATTCTACTACTAATCATCCAAACATCTTTATTCCCAAAATCTATTCTTCCCAAAATCTATTCTACCCAAAATCTATTCTCCAGAATCTATTATTCCCATAATCTATTCTCCAAAAGCTAATCCAAACACACCCTAAATAAATATAAAAACACTTTTTTGGTACCTTCAATTAAAAAGAAAAACCTTGGATACTTGAGATATTTGTAATAGTTTTCCTATTTTATACACGTTTTGGTACTTTTTTTCAGGAGATACTTCCTATTCATATTCTTAAAATACACTGAAAAAAGTTTGCTGAGATTTTAACAATTTTTTTTTTCATTTTTATCCCAATAATTGTGTATTATATCACTACATTAATTATCTTTCATGCCCCTCTTTGCCCTGTTCATTCCCTCATTCAATCCCTCTTCTTTCATAAATAAGAGTATTATTAGAAAATAAAATCCGTTTTTTCACATTTATTACCCTTAAATAATTTTAATTAATTTTTTAATTTGCATAATTCTATTATTTGTATTTTATATATAGGACCATAGAGTAATTTAAGCTTATAAAATTTAATAATTTATTACCCAAATTTCGTCTTATGCCCCACATGTTACTCGCGCTAATTGGTCCCAAAAATGCCAAGAAATTTAATGGCACAATTAACCTCTCACCACCTACACCAACTGCATGCGCTTGAGGTGTCTCTCTACAAAACGCCTCTCTCTCTTCTCCTCTTCCCCCTCCTCTCTCTCTTCATTCTCATTATCTTACATTTCTCTTTCACTGAAGAGCACACTGTGTCTTCGTCTTCTTCTTCAAGCGAAAACCCATATTTTGGTCATTTTAGTGTTGTGGGGTTATTCATTTTATTAATCATTTGATAACAATAATGGGGAGAAAGAGGAGTTCTCCTGTGAGCGTTTTGTTTGGGTGGGTGAGGAAGCAATCCATGAAAGTCAAAATCTTTCTTGGGGTATTTCTTGCCCTCTGTGCTTTGGTGGCTCTCAGGTTTACGATTAAGGATCACAATTATTTCTTTGTTTCCTCCGAAGTCGTTCACCTTGCTGGGATTATTGTCCTGTTCTACAAGCTTCTTACCCAGAAGACATGCTCTGGTACTTTCTCTCTCAAACATTTGTTCTTTTCTGCTCAAATTTTTGGTCTGTTTGTAACTTTTATGTAAACTGATTGTTCAGCAAAAAGAGAGAGATGAATCGTACCAAGTCTTTTAATTTTGATTGGAGGAAGGGCTGATGATCAATATTACAAGAAATTCTTTACTATATATGAATCTTTTGCGCAGATATTTACTGTTAGTGAATGGTGATGGTAACGTCTGAAGGACATTGGTCAATTTATATGGGATTTGTTTTTTCCTGCAAGAATTGGATGTTGAAAGTTTTCCAGTATTTAGTAACATTGATTCAATGGAATTGGATAAAAATGAACTTTTCCAGTTATATTCTCTGGTTTTGGTCAATTGTTTTCCATGGCAATGCAGGTGTCAATTATAAAGTATTTCAAAACAAAACTTGATGCCCAATTCTATTTGATTTCTTTCTCTCTTTCTTTCGTTTAAATAAAATATTTGATTTCAATGAAGTAGTTGAAAGGACCTTTTCGTTAATAATATATTTAAAGATTTGGTTGTTAATAGATTACAATGGCATTGTGTAATTCATCTAACCGATTCCACGGCTATGTTTCATGAAACCTAGACCATCAAATTTCATTATTCCTCATGGCTCAAATTGTATGTTTCAACTTTCCAGTGAAAATTTTATCAAATTTGGTATTGCCTTTGTCCAGGTCTGTCGCTGAAGATGCAGGAGCTCACAGCTCTGTTCTTAACTGTGAGATTAATTTGTAGCTTCTTGATGGAGCATGACATCCACACTGTGCTGGATTTTATCTCTCTCTCATTAACATTACTGGTCATATACTGGATAAGGTTCAAGTTGAAATCATCTTACATCAAGGAGCTTGACAACTTGCGGCTCTTATTTGTGGTAAGTATAGTTTTTGTTTTTCTTCTTTTTGAATTTATGACTAATTTGGTACTCTAAAGATAACCCACTTGTAAGGTTAAGAATGCATACATTTGTCCCTCCCAAACCCCACTAGACTACTAGATAGGAGCCTCGTACATTAGACCACCTTTTATAGAGTATTTATTCATCAAAAGAGTGTATAGGATCATTTTTGTTTCTCTCAAAGAATGGAATCAGAACAAAATCAGACCTTCATGCATTGAATTTAATCCGTCCAAGTTTAATATATACAATGTGACTTGAAATGTTTGTGTTACTTGGAGTTAGGTGACTTCTTATGAGCCTGATACTGCCTTCAAGATCACTAGCAATGCAGAACTTGTAATACTAAATTCAGTTTCTTGGGTAAACTCTTCCAACATGATTTTGTTTTCCAACCACAAGGTTCGAACAAGAGAACTTGTTTAAGAGATATTGAGTCCCTTACCACTCAAACCCAACCATAGAGGATTTATTATTATCTCATCACTGTATAGTCTCATCGCTAATCATTACCTTTTATCAAATGTTGCAAAAGGTCTTTTCTGATATAAGTTTTCTTTCTTCTCACTACATACTCCAAAAGATTATAGATTACCCCTTTGAATGGTCTGTATTGACTTTTTTTTTTTATTGCAATGCACTAACTCGTGTGAGTGGCGATATGCTGTTATGATTTTGCTATGTGACTAGGTGGTGCCTGCAGCAATCCTTGCAGTACTAGTCAATCCTACCACAAAACATCATAAAATCAGTAATATGCTTTGGGCATTTTGTGTGTACTTGGAAGCTGTTTCTGTACTGCCTCAAGTTCGCTACATGCAGAATGCCAAGGTTGGTTCTTTTTTTCTTTTTCTTTTTTCTTTTTTTTTTTGCTATAAGTTTTCACATTGTCTTTTTTTATTGAGATCATAACTCTGGTGTGTTCTCCCAGATAGTTGAAACATTTACAGGGTATTATGTCTTTGCGCTCGGGGTTTCGAGATTCTTGGCTTTGGCTCATTGGATTATTCAGGTGAGACATTTCTGGCTTAGTATTGATTTTAGGCTAAATTGAGCAGAATCCTTGTAAACTTTGTGTTGTGTTTAAATAACCTAGCCTTCAAAACTTGACATTTAATCCTTTTAAAACTTTCAAATTTATGCCGATAACGAGTCAATTGTTAATTAGTCTATTATTTCAAGAAAATAAAAAAAAATCAGAAATGAAAGAAAAATATTCTAAAAGAAAATTTACATAAAACATCTGTTCATTTTAGTTGGAGCTATGGCCAAAATAGATTGAATCAATTTCATCTGATTTGCAAAATGGAGAAGGTCAAACAGGTATCAGATGTCTATTTAGTCTATTATTTCTTGACAAACAAGTAAAAACTTACTTTTATAGAGAATCTACCTCTATATGCTTGCATATCTATTCAAAGATCTCTAATATCATTCATAACTGAAAATTTTCTTATTCTCAAACTTTACCCTGTAATATTCCATTTTCTATCTGTTTTTTTATTCAAAGAGTTCTAAATAGGCAAAAACTAAAGATCTCATCTGTTTGAGAATATTCTACACTTTGAAGTTGGAAATGAGCAATATGAAGAAGCATGCTTGTGAATATTGTGGTGCAGATCTATGAGACTCGAGGGTCATATTTCTTTTTGATAGGGAGTGGATATTTCTGGTTCTTGGCTGCCTTCCTCTCTGAAATGGTTCAGTCATTCATCTTGGCTGATTTCTGCTACTATTATGTCAAGAGGTAAAGAACATCATCACTTTAATGTGGGATTAAATTTATAATCAATTATATATAGCAAAACCTTGTTTCTGTTAAAAATTATCCAAACACCCCTCTTATTGCTAAAATCTATTTGAGTTAAAACCTTGGTTTAGCTTTAGCAAGCTATTCAAAGGAGCTCTGATAATCAATTATTGTTGTGAAAGAGAAATATCGTATCCCAATGGCCCTATTGCCTAGTGACATGTAAGCTCCTCTATAAGTAGAAGGTCGTGGGTTCGATCCCGTTTATAACTTTAGGCTATTAGTTAGTGCCTACCTCTTTAAATAAAAAACCAGTAATATCATGTCAGAAATAGATAAATTACCAAAATACCCCTTTCTTCTGTCTGTAGCTTGTGTAAATAGCACATTAAGTTATGTTCTTTTTGGTAATTTATACAGGAAAAAGTGATTTTGATTAGAATCATCCAACCATTTTCAATTTTATCAATATCACTTTTCAGGAAACAACATCCAAACATTACCATGTTATAAACAAAATCTATTCTCCTCAAAATTATGTTTACAAATTACTTTTATCGAAAACCTATTCTTTCCACTGCCAATCCAAACACACCCGCGGAGTCTAAGATGAGTCACTTAACTTATAAACAATGCAGCTAGCTTCCTCTAGATTTTACTAACAAATAACATGTCCCATTCATGGATTGATTTTTTGGTGCAGCATCATGCAAGGACAGATTTTGAGGAAGATGCCTGTGTAGTGCAGTTATCATCTCCCCAGCAACATTGTAAATGATGAATGTTCAGTGTTCAAAGAGTTAAAGCACACAGTGACTTTGAGGCTGAGATTGTTTAGTTTATCATTTTTATATTTTGAGTTTCATATCTCTCAGTTCAGAATTGCTCGTATGAAACCTGATGCTTTTGAGCTTTTTAAGGTGTTCAACTTTACAGAGAAATTTTATTTTTTATTCTAATGACATTTCTATTAGTTGTTGCAAATCAAGTTCTCAACATGAAATTTTTGCTGCTGTAATTTTAAGTGTATTCTCTGAAATTAATTCATGTGGTGTGACGGGAGCAAGACCGAAATTTTAAGAGGGAAGACCGAAATCCGTCCATGAGGGTTTTACAAAATAGAAGTGGGCCTTATATCTCTGCCCACCTATTTAAATTTCAAAATTTCAAATCAAAATTTTTTACAAAAAAAAAAAATTATAAATAACTTTACAAGAGTTGTAAATAACTTATAAAATATAGTAAACAGAATTTTAAAATTTAAATAGGTGTTATTTAGGATTTTCCCTATATCTAAAGATGTTCTAAAATAAAATATTTTTGGTAAAAAAAAAGGTCACCTAAACTTTTTTTTTTGTACTAAAATAATTTTTATTAATTTTTCAACAGTTGGAAATTGTTTTTATGTCTGTTCAATAAAAAATAATCAAATACTACATCTGATCCTAATTATAAGAGCTAGTTAATTTTTTTAGATAGATCTATGAAGCTAAATAAATAAATTAATTGTAACTAATATGAGAGTTAATTGACTAATTTAGATAAATTGAAGTGTATATAATATGAATTTATCTATAGGGGTTAGATTTAGTCATAAGAAACTGATTTATTTGGTTATTTTAATCTCCATAAAAAATCAACTAACTTTTATAATTAAGAGTAATGAATTATAATTATCTAAAACTTTTATCTATTTAAAGATAATAAAATATTCATTTTAGTAAACTAAGAATATTAAAATTTTCCCCTTAAAATAACATGCACATGCACCTTCCACATTAATGTTATGTTTGACATGCAGAGAAAATAGTTTTAAAAAGGAAAAGGGAAAGGTGATCCATCATAGGCATGTTTGTTATGCAGAAAAGGAAATTTTTGAAAAATTATTGCTTTATTAATTAAACAATAAAAGAATCCTCTTGGGGCTAATCCATAAAGTGCTTGTTTAATTTGATTTCACATGAGATTTTGTATTATACAATAGCTGTGTAAATTAATTTTTAGAGAATAAATTTTTGAGCAGAATAGATTCTAAAAAAAAAAGTAAAATTGATAAATTAAAAATGTTCATATGATTATAATCAAAATTATTTTTTTATGTGTAAATTAAAAAAAAGGGCATATGTTAATGTAATAATTACATAAGCTAAAAGGGGTCTGCCATTGAATAAAGGATTTTTTTTATATCATTCTCTAACTGTTTACAAAAATCTATTTTCAAAAGTTGATCTGGGTTATTAAACTATAGTTTAGGCTTTATAATTAATATTTGCTTTTGATAAGGTGTTTGGATGATTAGGGATTAAATTAGAGAGAGAGAGAGAGAGAGAAAAAAAGGTGCCTTTTTAATGGCTTTCCAAAGTACAAGATATATATATGCAAAAATAGTTTTATCTCATATGATGTAAATTTCACTATTTTAAGTGAAGGCCAACAAACACAGAGTAATCATTATAAGCTTGTTAAAAGACATAATTTATACTCCTCCAATCATAAGACAGATAGAGAAAATATTTATTTTAATCATATTTATAAAATAAAATATATATAAATATATAATTTTATCTTTAAATATAATATATATTAAATATGTATAAAATTATAAAATTATTAAATTTTATGGTATAATTAATAAAAATTTTAAATTTTTTAATATATATAAAATATATTAAAAGTAATGTATGGGGGGGGGTTAATAATTAAAATAATTTAAAAAATGTCACATGGCTAGAAATAAATAAATTGCAAGAAAACAACCCTATCACTCATAGTGTTATGATTGGGGCTTCCAGCTACAAAATGAGCATTGGTAGCTATTAACCTTCTTCTTGCCTTAATTATATTAATTATGTGTTCTTTTGTTTTACCATTTTAGAAAATACAGCCATACACTTGTTTGTCCCATTATTGTGCCAAATTCTGTGTCGGTATGTTACATCAACTTTGGCCTTGAAAAATAAATTATACAATTAATTAAAAGAGCTTTTTCCTTGAAAAAAATAATTTTTTATATTATATAAAATATATATAAATATATTAATCTACCCCTACTACTTTGAAGTATTTTTTATTAGAATGCTTATGTATAAAGAAATTATGGTGAGTGGAGAGAGAAAAAGAGAGGAGTGATAAGCAGCTCGATATCGTTGAAACGAGGTCTCGAGTTCGAGTCTTGGTGTATGCAGAAAATTTTTGTTGGGAGACTCACCCACCATAGCCAGGTGCGCAATATAAGTCAGATCCGAATATAGTCGGGACAAAACTTTGATGAATCGAGTGGGTAACTAAAAAAAATAATTTTTATATTTATGATTAAAAGAGTATCACTTATTGCTAAAGTGAGCTTAGTATTTGGATATCAATTTGGAAGTTAAAAGCCTATTTTACAACCCAGTTTTCATTTGATGTTTGTTCAACCATTTTTATTAAACTAAGTCAAGTAACGTCTTAAAATATTTTTTTAAATTTATCTAATATTCTAAAATATTTTATAAATTATTTAACATTTTATAATATTTTTTTTATATACGTCAAATACTCTAAAATATTTTATTATTCATTTAATACTTTAAAATAGTTTTCTATAAACGTTCTAATATCTAAATTATCAAGGATAAAATTATACCTAAAATATTTTAGAATACTAAATAAATTATAAAATATTTTAAAATATTGATTCACTTAAAAATCTTCAAAATGTTGGAGGCACTGTAAACTAGTTGAGTTTTGCTCATCAAACTTTAAATTTCCCAATGCTTTTGTTTTTGCTAAACTGGATTTTTTTAAAAGTTGAGTTTTCTAAACGCTATTTTCTCCAACTAACATCCAAACATACGCTGCCCACTCCAAAGTTAATTTCATTATCTTCAAACTCTCTAATTATATCGAAGATAAGGTTTTCTTCATAGTAGTTTACCCCTTGAAGTAAATAACTAAATATAAAATGTAAATAATTAATTTATAATATTAAAAAAAATAGTTAAACTATTCATTCCGTTAAAAAAGATGTATTGATTTCCACAAACACTTATTATAATAATTTACACATAGAAAACTTATTAATATATATAATTAGTATGAGAATATAAGAAAATAAATTATAGAATTGGGTGATAAGGTAAATTGAAATCTTATACTCCTCCGATTTTAAATATTAGAGTTAGTTAATTTTTTTAGAGAGATTAAAAAAATTAAATAAATAGTCAATTATGATCAAATATAATATTTTAATATGAATTCATATTATATACTTTATAAATTATCTAAATTAGTCAATTAGCTCTTATATTAGGTATAATTAACTGATTTATACGATTTTATTAATTTATTCAGAAAAATCAAATAACTCTTATATTTAAGATTTACCGAATATTTAAGACTAAATCTAAAGCATATACTATTTTTTAGATATAGAATTGAAGGGAGTATAATTTTTTTTAAAATTTAAACTACAGAAATTTAATGAAAGTTTAAATTAACTTTTTCAATTAAATTTAATTAATTTGAGAGAAATTGGTGGACGTTTCCAAAAAGTCTCCCCATATCCACAAGCCAAAGCCGCCCAAGGTATGAAATAGTAGTATTGTTGCCAACCAAATACAGATTTAATTCCTCTGGTAATTGCAGCTCCGTCATACCATACAGCGACATCGCCACGTGTCCTTCATGCGCCTAAAGCCCTCAGCCACAATAGTCTCTATCCTTTCGAACCTAAGTCTACTTTCCCGGGCCCACCCCGCATGTATTCTCTGACGTGGCATCTCCCCCCTCTCCCCCCCACGTGTCTTCTTCCCGTATCTCAGTTTCCACCATGCGTACGTAGTACGAACCAGTCATGGCCCGAAACGTCGTCGCCTCAACATCACCTCCCCGGTCCCCCTGAAAATGCTTTTGTTTCTCACTCCTCGGTCTGGTCCCCCTCACGAAACATGAGCTTGCTGAGCTGTACACCTCTCCCCTCCACATACGTGTCTTCCTCTGTAGAAAATATAGGCCTAACTCTTATTATTATTTCCCGCGTGTCGTTTTTTTCTCCCGGCAATGTCGTTCAGTCGCGTCGGGATTCGTGGAGAGCTTTGCTTCAGAAGGTAAAGATTCTCTTCCCCAACAAGATCTCCAAACACGTGTCACCTTGAGCTTCTCATGCCCTCCTGCCACGTGTCGCCCTCGTAACCCCCAACCAACCCCCGATTTCTCACCAACGATTAAAAACTTGAGAACGGATATTTAATTAGCGAATAATGAGGATTTCGTGTTACCACCTTGTGTTTAACGTTCCCGTCTAATTATATCCCGTATTGGCTTACGTGTCAACCAACCGTCCTCACTGACTTCTCCTGTTCCGCCACGTGCCTGTCCCTCTCAAAACCTCCCTCCGTTTTCTCGCCCGAGAAAATCCAGAGTTCAATCCATCATCATCATCTTCTTCTCCTTCAGAAGTATTGAACTAGTATATGTAGCTCTCTTTTAGCGTTTCAGCTTTGGTTTCGTTTCGTTTCGTGTTCAGCAATGGTGGAAGTTTCTGAAGTTGGGTTGAAGGAGGAAGAGGTAGAGCTTGATCTAGGTTTATCTATAGGAGGTAGTTTCGGTAGATCCGAGAAGGCGAAACAACCCGTTTTGAAACGAAACGGGTTCGAATTGAGCCTGAAAGAACAGCAACATCGTCAAGCTTGGCCTAATAATGGGAAACCAGAAGGTGTGGCGGTTATGGATCCACAGACAAAGCGTGAAATTCACGCTCTTCGGAGGCTGGAAGCGAGGAAGAAGCGCGAGGAGAAGCAGTTGAACAAGAGAGTCATGAGAGAGCCCAGCGACTCCGAACTCGACCACCACCAACAACGAGTATGCAAGAGGGAGAAAACGGATCGTCGCGACGGTGGATCGGACTACCCGAACGTGAATCTGAGTTTGAACGGCGGCGAGAAGCAGCAGCAAGGTGCGAGTTGCAGCATCGCGGTTGGCTCGACGGTGTCGTTTCAGCACCAGCCGTACGCGTACGTGCAGTTGAACAATGGATACGCGTACCCTTGCGTAGTGCCATGGATGGTGAAAGAGAAGAATGCGGGTCAGCCGGAGGTGGCCTGCAAAGGTTTTCGGCCGTTTTCTGGAACCGGGTACGGGTCGGATCCGAACGGTGAGAGGGATTGTGTTGATAATAATAAGAAAGCCAAGTCCGATGGGTCTTCCATGTGCAGTTCTTCTGTGGTTTCTGATCACCAGAGTTCTTCTCACGAAGGTGATTATTTTAATATTTTATTTAGCTTTTTCTAAAAATGTTTCCCTTTTTCCTGAAAAAAGTAGAAAATCTTTTGTTTTTGTTCATGATATCATGGGTTTAGAATTAGAATGTTTACCCACGTTGAAAGCAAATGTTCATAGTTCAGTCAAACAACAACTGGGGAAAATATTATTTTATGTTATAATGTGAATCTCTTGCCCAGTACGGAGAAATTTGGATTAAACGTTAAAATGAATAAATAATTTTCACCAAGAATAGTTCATGTATAAGCTAATTTTTGGTGGATTGAAAAATTATTAAAAGACATTTCTTTTCAGGAATAAATGTTATTTTATGTCCTTTTTTCTCTATACCTTATATACAGAATTTAAAAAATAAGTCGCTTCCAATTGATGGATTCTGATGATGGATGCAAAATGAGAAGGCATGAACCCACTTTTAGAATTGTAGCCAAAATGTATATATAGTAGATGATCTAAATTACATTTAGCCCATATCATATATATATATATATATAAAGAAGATAGTTGAGATAGTAAATCAAATAGTACGAAAATATTTGAAAAATATTAAGTTTAAAAAGGATACTTAATAAAATTAGTGAGCAAAACATTAAGAAAAATTAAGGTCCTATTTAGTTCAATAGAGGGGAGGATATGAGAAGTTAATTTAGTGGAGTGTAGGGGAAAGTAAAAGAGGTAAGTGGGGGAATAAATTTTTTTTGTTTAATTTAAGAGGGGAGGGGACGTGAGTCTATTATAAATTAATAAATATATTTTTATTATTTTGTTTAATTTTTTTTTATTTTATTTTTATAATTTTTTATTTTTTTTCGTTCTCATGTTTTTTAAGAAAACACAAATTTTATTTTTTAAGCAAAAATATAATTGAGATTTGAAAAATCTTAAGAGAAAAAAATGACAAAAAGATTTAATTTTTGAAGAGAAAAAAAACTAATGCAACAAATGCAACAGTGAGAAGCAAAAGACTGAAAAGTAAAAAAAAAGTAGAATTTATTTGTTACATTATTTTGCTAGCGTCAAAATTAAGCATGGAAGCTGGAGAGAAAAAATATTTTATTGTTTTAATTGTTATAGGTGGAATTGGAATATTTAAAAAAGTCATGGGCATTTTAGACAATATATACCAAAGTTTTCTCATCCCTCCAAAAATTTTAGAAGATAAAAATTTTAACCACCCCTCCTCTCTATTTTTTCCAACCACACATATTTATCCTTACTTTTCCATTCCTTCCAAAAAAACCTTACCAAACAATGCCAAAAGAGAATACTTAATAAAATTATTATCTAAATATTTGGTTGTTAATAAAGTATAACAGTTATCTATGTAGTCGAATTCACCTAGTGGGATAAGATTTGTTGCTATTAATACTCATTTTATCTTTAACATAAGATATAATTAGAGAATTAATCGTAGTCTTAAATATAATATCTATTTTTTATATTTATCAACTTTATCCCTATTGATATTCTTTCACATAATAATTAAATAATAGAAAGAGTGAAAGAGTCAAGGAAAATGATTAGAGTGTTTTAAAAAAAATATATCATATTAACTAATTAAACTAATTTTTTAATATAATTAATTTAGTTAATTTTATATTAAGGGTTAGAGCGGTAGTTATTTTTCGTTTGAACATCATGTGACATGAGTTTGCTTTAGAAATCTTGGTTGCTTTGTCAATGATGTATGATGTTAATAATTTATAGTAATTTAAGTCTTATTATATTGGCAATTTGATAATCAAATGTGAATTTGTGATATGCTGTTATTCAGGGGGAGGAAGTAGTGATAGCCAAAGCCAATCAGTTCAATCTTTAGCAGAACCAAGCCATTTGATCAATAGCTCCAAGCAAAACAACATAATCAGAAGCCAATTACCTGAACAAACTGCCTCATCTAACCCCATCAAATCTGATCACACCATTCTACAACAAAACACGAAACAACCAGATCGAGAAACCGAACCGTGCAACAAGCAAAAAGAAGAACCCACAAAGAAGCATGAAAAAGACCTGGTGGGGAGTAGAATTAAACCCCCAAGACCTTATCAGCCTCACTCAACCAAGCCGCCATCGTTGCCGCATTTGCTTACGAAGATGCCGTATGTTTCGGCGACAGGGAATGGCCCGAATGGGAAGCGAGTGAATGGGTTCTTAAATAGATACAATAACTCGGAGGTGAGCATTGTTTGTGTCTGCCATGGAAGGACTTTCTCCCCTGCTGGGTTTGTGCAGCATGCTGGTGGCACAGCCATTTCTCATCCAGAAAGGCACATTACTGTGATTCCTCCCGCATTTGGATCAAACATTGCAACACCCTAATTAACATTGTACAAGACATCATAAATGAACATATATATGATGTTATGTATCCGGTACCAGGAAGGGGATAGACGGTTTTGACGAGATTTTTGTTGGATGCTATGAAAGATTTAAAATTTAATTCATGTTACGAAGAATTAATCATTTCTATTAGATCCAATCATATTTGGTGGGATTTCTTGTTTAAGTTAGTTTTGGGGGGTTTTTGTTTTCGGTGTCTTCTGTTTTTTTGACTGAGCAAATTAGTTTGAGCACAGGTGCTAGCAATTCCCAGAAAATGAACTGGGAATTAGCGGACGGTTGATTTCTTTAACTGGTTCATCTGCTAACTACATTAACAATTTGTTCTGATTAACCTGGAAATTTTCTTGCTTATTATGAGCCTAGATGTTATTATGTGAATTTTGGGTCATGTAAATATATTATCGTATTTAAACTTTGATGATAAATTATCTTTGACTATTTTTATACGGATAAGTTTTTAATCAGGTTATTTTGGTAGGGTCTCGCATTTTTATTTCTGGTATTTTTCCCCCTCTTAAATTTCCTTTGATTGAAACAATTTTAGGTATCTATATGTAATTTTATTTTACCAGGGAAAAAATTGAAGTGTTTCAATTAGGAAAAAAGAAGAAGAACAAAAGCAAAGATAAACACCAGCATAACCACCATAGGGCATGTTTGGTACGCAGCAAATAGGGGTTGGGATTGGCACAGTACAGGGATAAGAAATGAGCTAATTGAACTGTTTGGTATGTAACATTTAGGTAAACATTGGGGTTAAGCAATACCACATAGGTGGGATTCAGCTGTACCACCTCTCCCCTGGTATTGCATTTTTAATCCTGGGATTACAATTTTTGAGGACAAAAATATCCCTACTTATACTAATATTTAGACAAAATTTACCCTTGCCCTAATTTGTATCTGGGTCTCATTCATTGCCTTCATCCCGCAAGGACGCCGTTGGTTTTCGGGGAGAAGAACGCCGCTATTGGTGACAGACATCGCTCGATCTTCATCTCGCTCGGGGAGAAGAAAACCGTTATCTGTGAAAGAAATCGCTCGATCTTCATCGCTCCCAGTAAGTCTCGCTTGGTGTTCATTGCTGTCGCTCGTTGCTGATAAGAGTAATCTGTACACTTGCTTGTAGAGGTTAATTATGATTTAGTTCATTGTTCGTTGGTCAGTGTTTCATTATTTGGTCATTGTTCATTGCTTGGTCTTTATTGCTCTCGCTTGCTTGTTCATTGTTCATCGCTGGGTTTCTAATTTTTTTCATCGTTCATTGCTCAGTTTTTGATTTGTTAGTTATTCTTCATTGCTTGGTTTTTATTGTTCTCGTTCACTTGTTTATTATTCATCGCTAGGTTTCTGTTTCTGTTTATGTTCATTGTTTATCGCTGGGTTTCTGATTTGTTTCATTGTTCATTGCTCAGTTTCTGATTGTTTGTTCATTTTCATTGCTGGGTTTCTATTTCTGTTTATGTTCATTGTTCATCGGTAGGTTTCTGATTTGTTTCATTGTTCATTACTCAGTTTTTGATTGTTTGTTCATTGTTCATTGCTTAGTCTTTATTGCTCTCGTACACTTGTTCATTGTTCATAGCTGGGTTTCTGTTTTTGTTTATGTTCATTGCTCAGTTTTTGATTGTTCGTTCATTGTTCATCGATGGGTTTCTGTTTTTGTCCATTGTTGTTGAGTCATCCTTTGTGAAGTAATTTTGTTAGTGGGGTAATAGTGTTCAATGTCTTTTCACCCAGATTAAAGCCTCCTTGTCTTACCCAGGTTACGAATTCATCAGAGCATTTGTTTGGTTTCCACTAGAACAATATATTGCACACCATTTGTCTTCCCCTAACAAGGTTGTTACTTGTATAAACAGTTATGGCACTATCTGAAGAAAAGAAAGAATTGTTACGTTTGTTGCTTTTGTGGGTGACCGTGGCTGAGGCAGTGCGGGGTTTTATATGTCAATGTATGATTATTGTAATAAGGAGACGACGAATAAGGCACATTCCTTACAAGATAGATTGTGTTGCTAAAAGATCTTATTTGAGGAGACTAGTATATAATAGTGATGTACAAAGCTTGCCAGTACAGTTGAATCAGTACATCCAATCAGATTTACTTCATCATGAAGTGATACTACTGAACCACAATTTGTTGAAGCAACAAAGAAATAAAATTTCAATCCCTGTACAAAAAACTAATGAACAAAGAAATGAAAGGACTTGGAATGAATATTTCTTCTTCTTCTTCACTTTCGCATGTATTCCAACCAATGGTTCTTAAAGCTTTCATGTCCACAGTACACCCACATAGCTATCCAAGAACCAACAAGGGGAAAGCCATTGCCAGCGACGTTTCGGGGGCCACCACGTTTTATGCAACATCGGCAAATGCCCGAGGATCTCTATATTCTGCAAGGAAAAAACCAGAATCTCTATGTTCTGCAATTAAAATCTTCTATTAAGCGCTCAACATAAGACTAATTCGGTCTCCAGCGTTCGACGAAAACCCTAACCAAACCTGAATGGGTAGTGGACAGATGCCACTGGGTGAGTACGCGACAAAACCAAAATCTCCCACACAGAATTGGCACCTCACCCTGCTGTAGTTGAAGATCTTCGGCGAATCCCTCCAGGACCTCGTAGCCTCTCTGTAATCTGAAAGAAAAAACCGGATTCGACCACACGAAAATGCCACCTGATGCTGATGGTGAAGTTCTTCCATCGATAGACTGATGGAGGGATGTATTAGTTTGATGAAGTGACGATGGTCTTTTGTTAGGGTAAGGGTACTGTAGTCATTTTATAATTTATGATTAATGATAAAATAAAATTAAAAAAATTATTCTCTTCCGCTATTACTTCATACCAAACATAATTTTAAAGGCTCATTTCCACTGTTATTGCCACTCCCACTCCCAATCTCATTCCCAATCCCAATCCATCAAAAATCACCTCTCCGTACCAAACGTGGCCATAGAGTTCTAGGTTCTCTAACCATGTAAGTCTCCTCTAAATTATTCTGTCTCGAATTCGAATTTTAAAGGGATAACTATATTAGAAAAGAAAATCATAAATTTTAAAATTAAATACATAATATTAAGATTAAAAAATTACTATAAGAAACAAGATATGCAATATCATGAAACAAAAGGGTCCACCAGCCTAAGCAAATAAGCTCATAAATAAATAAAATATTTATAAATAAATTATATATAATTCAATAAAACAGAGTTATCAAACCATAAATGATGATTGCTATTTTTTAAACTCAATGATATTATCATTTTAAGATTAATAAATAGAAGAAAAAATAAAATTAAACCCAGTAGATCCATTTTAAATTCTTTTTAGTTCATCAATTCACGACCCACTTAAATTGGGCTTTGATTTAATGGATTTTTTTCTAATTTTTGTTAAATTAGACTAAACTCTCTGGAACATATCATATTGTATTGTATAAGTACAGCGTATATTAATATATTAATTTTTTTGTGGGTATGTTGACATTATCTCAAGAAATTAGGGTCGGACTTGGGGAAAAAAAACTAACTGCCTTTCATGAAGAATCAAGTTTGTTATAATTTTTTATATTATATAATTTCTTTGTTAATCGGTCGTACAATAAAAAAGCATGGCGCTCTCACACAGTTCCTTTTCATAAGATCGCCTATATATAAGCTCTTCCCTCTAAAACCCTTTCTCTCTCTGTCACTCACATTTCTCCTTCCTTCACACTCCTCAGTAAGATCCAGAAGCAAACCCTAGCGAAGAAGGAGCTGAGAAGTCGTGAGAGCCACGCGAGTTAATTCCTCCTCTCCTTCACACCCGGCGATCCATTCTCGTTTTTGCCTGGTTAGGTTCTAAAAACCTACTGATGCTTCTTCCTTTTTTCTCGGGGACATTTCGTTTGGAAATGAAGTTCTCTTTGCGGCTTGGTTTTGTGAGAGTTGGGATTCTGATGGCTTAGCGGAAAATCCCGCGGAAGTTTATTTTCTGAACTTCGTGTGGAATTTTATATTCTCCCGGAGGCGGTGAAGTCCGGTTACGAACCAAGAATTTGAGTTGAATATGTCTGTTGTTCGCACCTGTTATTAACCATGTCGTAGAAAAATTAAATTGTTTAACTTAGTTTGTTATGACTGGGGTACTCATCCTGATCAGGAGTTTGAGCCTTTAAGGCATGATGCTTACCATCTGGAAAGTCGTTGCAAATGAGGCAGAACTTACCACGTTCTTTAGGCTTTGTTTATTTGCTGAATGAACTTTTACCAGATGATTTTATCGGAGGATACATTTTAGTCTAATATCATTTGTCTCTTGGTCGTGGCATGTTTGGATGATTGTGAAAGCCTTATTATGTACTTTCAAGTTCTTTCTGGCAAAGAGTATACTGATTAATGGAAGCTCAACAAAGAATTATCCCTGATGTTAGATTATTATTTTACTCTTTATTCTGAATTGATACATAAATTAGTTTTGCACTATCTTATGTTCTTTTTAGTTTTTCCCTGTTCTCCTTAGAGTCTTTTGATTAAAGGCATGTATATATATTTTCATGGTTATACATTAGTTATTTGGTTTGTTTTCAGATATCTTTGGTGATGGCATCTTCCGAGCAGCTTGCCCCAGCTCAAAATCATCCTGCAGCTGATATTGTATGTATATCCTGATGCTGCAGAGTGTAGCATATGTTTATTTGTTAATTTTCTGACTGGTTTTATCTGACACTGCAATGTAGGTTGGTAATGCTTTTGTTGAGCAGTACTACCATATGCTACATGAAAGCCCTGAACTTGTGCATAAGTTTTACCAAGATGTTAGTAAGCTTGGTCGCCCTGAAAAAAATGGTATAATGGGTATTACAACGACAATGCAAGTGAGTTTTTTGTCTCTTTCTCTCTCCTATACCTTTATACCTGTATTCATATCTAATCTATGATATCTGTTCACCTTTACGGTTGATTTTGTTTTTTTGGGGCTATTATTTATAAGACCCTTGGCTCGTTGGTCACCTGGATTTAATTTTGGCTCGCTTGGTTACTTCAAAGCAAAGTTAAAATTGGTTATCATAATAAGAAAAACAATTTAGAAGGAAAGGGGAGTTGATCACTTTGGACCAAAACTTCTAATGACCTGATCTATTAAATTGGTACTATATTGAAAGAATTTATCATTTTTTTGTTACTCCTGTTTGTTTTCTTTGATGAAGAGGAATGGCAGAGTAGAGCTGCGTGGGTCCTAAAAGATGTCCATTTATTTAAAAAATATTTAACATCTCCAATGGCAGGGAACTGATCTAATTTTTTTTAAAGCACCATCCATCGTTTGGTTGTATAGGATTACCATGTTGAGCCCCTGCCTGTATGTTGAGTTAGTTTATTGAAATGGATTTTGATAACCTGTTGTCTGGCATTCATGATCTTACCTTTGGGTTTTCCTTTGGAGCTACACTGCTTGTTCTCTGGTCAGGTTGTTTCCTTACCAGGATAGAAAGTTAGAAGGTGCCCTGCAATTGATCTGTCTTAAGATTGCCATGGGATTTGGATCCATGCTTTAATGGATAGTCTTGTTCCTAGTTTCCCTTATACCATGAAGAATGGTAATGGAAAGTTTCGTTCTTTTTTCCTGTTGAGGCTTGTGATCATTTCTGAACCAATGATGCATCCGCTTTGCTACTCATGAGACTTGGATTTCATCTGATATGTGTGAAAGTGGTGAGGCAATCTAAATTGTTCTTGCAAAAGTACATTTTTAAAAAGTGTGATTCAGTGTTTTGTGGAAGCATTACAAAATACACAATCTGGGTTTACCTGCGAATGATGAATTCTTAAATTATCATTTGTTGTGATGGTTCTTTTACTCAGCTTCCATATGAACATGATTAACTTCAGAGGAAGCTTCATCCATCAAAGGTTTTTCCAATCTGCGTTAGGGTTAGGTTGGTGTGACCTTTTTCTGCCAAAAAGTACCTGTAACTTGGGCTTCCCGACCATGAGAACCAGTCCCTTTTGTAAGAGTTGGACGGAGGGTTGCCATGATTTGCCTCTTTATCTCTTGTTAATACAGGGTCCAATAGAGAGAAATTCCAATCTTAGGTTAATACAGGGTCCAATAGAGACAAATTCCAATCTGATATATCATGCAATTTATGATTTGCATTAATCAAAGCTTGAAGACTTGGGTCAATTTGCTGATCTGATTGCTTGGGCAACGTAAGTGTGGCTGACAAGGACATTTTTGTCAGAGCCAATTCGCCAAGCAGCAATATGTAATGAAGGTGTTGCACTTTGCGATACTCTTCACATCCAAGAAGCATTGGAATCTGTGTAGGCTGCCTATTGCAGTGTTCTTTCAATACTTGGGTTGCAGTACTCTGATCAAGAGGGACTTCACCTTTTATCTATGTGCACCAATATTGTTTAGTGAGAAGAGGCTGGTTGAAAAGATCAAAGGCTCTGAATCGCAATCCTCCTTGTTGATTTATGGATAGTTGCTTTCATCGTATGAGGTGAATTCAAGCTGTCATTATGGTGATCCTATAAGTGATTTAAAGATCCGTCGACCTAAGCCACTAATTCTTAGATACTTCTCTCCTTTTATTCTTTTTGTTCCATTGTTATGGTTGATTCTATGAAGTTTATTATATTATTTTATTTGTTATTATGTATTATCAGTGGAGTCCGGTTTATGAAATAATAAAGAGGTTAATACTCGTGTCCTTTAACTTATTTCCTTTTATTCTTATGAAGCAGGATATTAATGAGAAAATACTATCGCTGGATGAGTTCATTGCAGAGATCATATCTGTGGATTCGCAAGAATCTTATGGTGGGGGAGTTCTTGTGCTAGTCACTGGGTTTATGATAGGAAAGGACTGCAAGAGGCAAAAATTTTCACAATGTTTCTTCCTTGCACCTCAAGAAAAAGGGTACTTTGTCTTGAATGATGTATTCAGATATGTTAATGACAGTGAAAACCAACACTTTTTTGATGATGTTGCAGCTCCTGCCACTCCTCCTGATAGTGGTATTATAGTGCCTACTTTAAATTAAATTGTTTTTGTCTCATCTGGTAGTCCACTTGTGAATTCATTTTTTGTTTTGTGGCAGATTCTTCTTTGCAGAAGATTCATGTTTCTGAGCAAATAGTTCTGCCAGCTGAGGATGTCAATGGAGAGGAGGTATACAATCCTGAAAATGGGCAAGCTCCAATTGAAGAAGAAGAAGCTCCTGTACCTGAGGTGGTTGATGAGATTCCTGATGATTCACTAGTGGTCGCTGGTTCTACTTCTATTATTGAAGAAGTTCCTAAGAAGTCATATGCCTCTATTGTCAGTAGCTTATTCTGAATTACCTTATGATGTTTCCCGACTCATATTGAGTTATATTTGGAATGCTGCCCTGATGTTTTTGTGGTTATTGGGAATAAAAATAGTTATAAATTGCTGGAGAGATTTTCTTTCCTTTGTTAGGATGAATACTAACTGCTGTTGTTCCTTGTTTCCTTATCTAACTAGTGAATATCTTTCCTGGTAAAGGTCATGAAGGAGAGGGCTGCACCAGCTCTTGTGTCAACAACTACTTCTGTGAGATATGCCCCTAAGAGCTTGGAGCAACATGTGGCTGCTGCACCTCCAGCACCCCGTGTGTCAGAAATAAATGGTTCTAACACCACTGTTGCTGAACCGGTAAACAATCAAGAAACTGAAGGTGTGGTGCCCCTTTATCAGAATGTATCCATTTCTTCTGAGTTGATCTGCCTTTGGTTTTTATTCACCACTGAGATGTATTAACATTGTCTTGTTCTCTGTATAGCCGAGGGTTATTCTATTTTTGTAAAAAATCTGCCAACAAGTGCTACACCTTTTGTTCTGGAGAGTGAGTTCAAGAAGTTTGGTCCTATTAAGCGTGATGGTATCCAAGTTAGAAGCCAAAGGGTATGCCAGACACCCGTGTTCTGCTTTGTATTATCATTTTATAGTCTATTTATATTTATGGATGAAATGAACAGGGATTTTGCTTTGGCTTTGTGGAGTTTGAAGTGGCTAGTGCTGTGCAAAGTGCACTTGAGGTATTCTTCAGATTTAGCTTTTAAATCTTTGGGTTGTCTTTTTGCGGAGTGAGCTTGTAGAGCTGAAATCACTATGGCTATTAATATTCAAATTGTCTTATATTAGTTTTCTTTTGCAAAGTTTACTTCACTTTTTAGACTATCTATCTTAACAGGAAATGCGTTAGATTTTCTTTGCTCTACTTTTCTTTTTTCTGGTTGTGGATTTTTGTAGTTATCAGTTTCCAGATTTCTCTTGAATTTTCATCTATACTTTTTTCATTTATTTGTCTAGTAGTATTTACTAAAATAATGAAAAGTTCTGCATGCAACTGCCTGGTACTAGGCCTATTTGCTTGTAGGCATTTGTTATTTCATGTATATTTCTGTATCTTTCTTGATTGGAATGTCAGGCTTCACCAATTGTCATCGGTGGGCGCAAAGTTTTTGTTGAGGAAAAGAGATCAACGAATCGAGGCAAGTAGTTATTTTATTTTATTATTTTTAAACTGAACTTGGTATGATTGTAGGTTAGATTGGCAATACACAGTATAAACACAAGCTTGACATGTGAACAAGATTACTGTTTGGCTTGGGGGGAGGATTAGACTATTTGCATTCTATTGCATTTTGTTAGGAGGTATCTTCGCTATCATCACCTCCTGACTCACATTTGTCTTGAGGAAAGGATACCAAGGTGTTTCTGAAATCCTGAGTGCTTCAAGATGATGCCTGTATCTAATTTGGTTATAGAGAAATATGTGCCATAAGTCCTTTTTTTTTTTGCTTTTTTGTTTTTCTCTTGAACAATGTTCTAATTCAGTGTTCTCAATAATAGTTTCCAATTGATAATATGGTACCTTCTGGATTTTGTATTAACATATCTTTTCATCATTTTTTGGTTGGATTTGATTTTGCATTTATATTCAGCTTCTACTTCTATGATTTGAGGTGGAGTTTTGCCTTCAGCTTGTGTTCTCGATGATGGACTGTAAAGTATGACTATAAATTCAACTGTTTGTTGCTGATGTCCAGGGAATGGCAGGCCACGATTCTCGTCTGGAAGGGGTGTAGGATACAGAAATGAGGGCGGAAGAGGACGTGGAAACCAAGGAAATGGCCGAAACTATGGAAGAGGTGACTTCAGCCGGCCTGACTCTGGATACAGGAACGGCAATCGAGGGGGATATTCCAACCGTGGAAATAATGGTTTTCAGAGAGTTGATCATGTCGGAAACACTGGTGGCCGTGTAAATCGCAATGGTGGGATGGCCATTAATTCAATGGCAAAAGCTACATCTGTTCCTGCCACAGCTTGAGCATTTCATCTCTGATGAAGGCAAGCATTGAAAAGATTATTTCCATTTAAAGTACAGTAGTTACAGTAGTGGGAAAGCATTAAGGAAAAAATTGAATTCTTTTGTGGATGAGTTACCAGTCAGTTAGGGCCCTTTTTGTTCTCTTTCTTGACAATTGATGATTTTGGGGATCTTTAATTTTCCAATTTCGGCTCAGTAGTTTGTGTATGATTTGTTTTTTTTCCCCACCATTCCCCCCCTTAAATATGCTTACTTTTATACTAGGATCTGAATGGTTTAAATACATGTTTTTGCGCTGCTGGTGTTTTTGGTATAAGCAAATCTTTTAGTCTGCACCCACACAGCATGTACTTGTGGTGGGTTAGCCCACCAACCCATGGGCTAGCCTGCTTATTTTTCAGAAGGTTTTATTTGTCGAAAATATCCTCACTAAAACAAAATTATCAAAAAGCTTTAACAACTGCGTTTGTTATCTTAATCCTTTAGCTCTTTTTTGCTTACGGCTCTAGATTATATAAGCAAGTCCTCACCCAGTCGCCCTTTTACTCCTCTTGAAGACTTGCTCAATCATTCATAATCTCCCATCACATATGACTAGATGCAAAGATGCTAATAACAGTTGACACATAGGCGCACACCGTTGTCTCACCCATGCTGTTGTGCATGCTAGCGTCTCGCTCTCTGCCCCTTTGATCAGACGCTTGTCATGCTAGGATTTTGATGTTAATACTTTGGTAGTTTTTTCGTTTATATGGGTCTCCCTTTCATTTAAAACAATAAAAGGTGTGATTGGATACATTGGTGACTCTGGTGTTTCACTCGTTAGTTAGTACTTTTATTTAATTTTTATTTATCATTTTCAAAATGTTTGGTCTCAAATTATATATGGTTTAGGCCGTTTTAAGTAGATGGGGTGTAATTTCTTTCCATGGGTATCGAACTTACATTTGAATTATGACAAAATAAACAAAATAAAAAATAATTAAAAATGTGGGTTAGCCCGCTAATCCACTGTCTTCGGCTAGCTTGGATTGGAAGAATGTCATATCGCTTGCAATTGGATTTTTCAACCTACGGGTTGACTTATATTACTATTTCTCATAAAAAGTTGATTATATTTGATATACTATTAGTACTAAATGTGATTATTTTTCCATATGAGAATTCAAATTTTAGTTTATTATGTTATAAGTTATTAACTTTTTTCACTATACTCAACTTTTATTAGTTATTTGAGCTCATTTTTGACTTGTCACTCGTGTATTTTTTCTAAGAAAAAGTGTAAATTCTTTTTATGAAAAAAACAAAAAGATTAACAATGCTTTAATTGGAAGGAGAAATAAATGTGAATTCCATCCGAAATGCTACCAAAAGAATTCTTAAAATTGGATGGGTGAGGTGTATTATTATTTTATTTTTTTATACTAACATTTTTAGAATAGGTTGGACTCACCTACGATTTAAATACAAGACGAAGTCTCTCTTTCTCTTAGGCGATACTAATATTAGGTAAGACGAGCTGTCAATTATTCTCAAACGTAAATTTATATACACAAGAGTTAGGATGCCTCCCCAAATACCATGACTAGACTCACAAGGGTGAGGTGTATTATTTTATTTTTTTGTTAAAAGAAATTTTTGGAAAAAGGTCGGGTTCACCCACGATCCAAGGGTAAGGCGAAATCTCCCTTCTTCCTAGGCAATACCAATGTCGAGCAGGGTGAGCTGTCTATTAATCTCAGGCGTAAACTTAGGCACCCAGGAGCTATGATGTCTCCTCAAGAGTCGTGACTAGAACCACAATAAAGTGACACTTTCCAGGGTTCGAACACGCTCTAAATGGTCGCACGTATCCAAATAGTGAGGTGTATTATTTTCTTTTTTTTTTTCCCACCCGGTTCACCGGAGCTTTGCCCCGACTACATCCGGATTTGACCCGCGTCGTGCACCTGGCTATGGTGGGTGAGTCTTCCAACGGGAATTTTCTGCGTACGCTAAAGCTCAAACTCGAGACCTCGTTTAAGCGATACCGAGTCGCTTACTACTTAGACCAACCCCTGTTGATAGCGAGGTGTATTATGAATTCACAAAAGTAAACAATTTCGAAGTCGGTTATTATGGATCTAATGGCTCTGTACCATACCCCATAACCAAATTTGAATGGGACCAAACATGATATTTCAGGAAAATCTATTCAAATATTTAAGAGTTAATGGGATTTTAGGTGAAAAGGAAACAAGATAATCAGTGGGCAATACCAAATTCTTGACTTTAATTTTGGTCCAAACCAAACTCCTTCAAGTTCAAATCGCTGCTTTATGATGGGGTTTTCCCGAATTTACTGTCGGATAAAATTGAATAAAAGAATATAAATTGAATGGTCATCAATCCAAATTTCGATTTCATTACTTCACAACAACAACAACAATAATGATGATGATGATATGTGATGGTTATAAGGAAGATAACAAAAATAATATTTATTTTATTGTTAGTGTCCTCGTGACAACGATGCCCTAAGTGGTAGGGGTGTCCAAAATTATTTCGTCTCGAGTGTCCCGACCCGGTCCCGATAATTTTGGGACGCGTTCGTCCTATCCCGAAAAGGATCGGGCCGGAACACTATCGGGACAAGATAAAGGAAGAGTCAGGACGGGACGGGTCTTGGCCCGTCCCTCAGGAATCCCGTCCCGTCCTGAACTAATTTTTTTTAAATATTACATTATCCTATCTTTCCTACTCTTATATAGATATTTTTATTCTTATACATATATTTTTATATTGATATTTTTATTCTTTCTTACTATTATTTTTTTTCTTATATGGGTAAGTTATTATTTTATATTAGGGAAGAATGTTGGTATTTAGAGAAAGCTGCTGTGACATTTTATATAGAATAATTTATTGAGATGATTTTATTATAATATTTAAAAAAAAAATCGAGAATTCCCGTCCAGATCGAGATCGGGATAAATTCGGGACAAGATAGGACATGATACAGGACAGAGTTATCCCGATCTTAACCCGTCCCGTGTACAGTCCTAGAGGACTGGCATTCAAAGGGTTTCCAAATATTAATATTTATTTTTTTTAATGAAAAGGACATATGTTTCTCAAACAAAGTACAAATGGCGGCTCTATAAAGGACACAATTAAAAAAAGAAAAAATAGTTAAAATTCTCCTGCTACAAAATTTATTACCTAAAAATAAGTTAAAGATCTAAATTTTTGAGTAGAAATAACTCATTTTTATCGGATTGGATGTGTACATTATATTTTTAACTATTTATAAGGATATTTTATTTTAAATATTATACACTTAAAAAAAATTATATCAACTAATAAGTTGTCTTAATAAATTTTATGTATCTTTTAGCTAACAAATTTTATAATCATATATTTTTCAGCAATTTTACTTTAAAATGAAAGGTGTATATAATTATAAAAAGAAGTATTTGTATAATTTTATTTCCACAAAACTCAAATAGTTTTTTTTTTAATATTTGAATGATTACGAATGGCAAAACTACTTTTCTAAAAAAGAATAAATTCAATTAATAATAGTTTATAAGATCACTTTTATTATGGTATGAAAATACAAACATTTTAGTGATTCCTTATCTCAGTGTTCGTGTCTCCCTGATATAACCAAATAAATACTTGTAGTGGAGGACCGCCTCACTCATTGGACGTTTTTTTTTTTAATGTTGCTCAGTCGGTCAACCCAGTCAAAGGAACTGAGTTAGTATTGCAGCATAGACCAAAAACTTCCGTTACAAAACAAAATTGACATAATTTTTTATATTTGATTTTCTTTTTATACGTGAAAATTTTAATACAAATAGTTATTTGATGATGCCATTTGTCAGTTTTGCATTTGGTTACATAACGACGTGATGTTACCATTTGAAAATGGGTGGAGACAATGAATTAACTAGAACATTCATATATATAAACTATTATAATCTAACAAAATAGAATTTTTAATTAAAAATATTTATTTATAACTTTAAAAGAGTAACATTTAATTAAAAAGTATTAATCTATAAATAAATAAAATATTCATATATAAACTATATATAATCTAACAAAATAGTTATGAAAGTATAAATTTGATAGATTACTATTTAATATTGTTAAGTCAAAATGATATTGTTTCATGCTTTCAATAAAAAGAAAAAATATAGGATTCTAATTTAGCCAACTCCTCCAAAACTTTTAATTAGACCAGCCAATTTACCAATTCACTAGTTAAATAGTGTGTTTGAATTAATTTTTAGATAATATATTTTATAAAAAAAATAATTATTAGAAGTTTTTCTCTCTAACTTATACTAAAACCAAAATTATGTTAGAAAAATATATTATAAGAAAAAAATAGTGTTTAAATAGTTTATTAATTTTTGTCAAAAATTAATTATAAAAAAATTAATATTTTAAATAGTTTATTAGTTTTTATGAAAAATTGATATTAAAAAAAATTAATATTAAGATAGTTTATTAAATTAATATTAAATAATTTATTAATTTTTATAAAATATTAATTATAAAAAATATAGATTGTTGGGTTATTCGATCCAAAACTATAATTTTGCCAACCATGGTTTTTTCAATCCAAATCAAACCATCATGCCAGCGACAACTTATAGAAAATTAGAAACATAAAAAGAATCACCTAAACCATTTTTTAATGAAATATTATCCTCCTTATGTTTTTAATAGAACTTTAAACAGTAAATCTGAGATTCCGTGCAACTTAAAAGTGTGTATAAAAAACATGGCATTATAAACCATGGTTATCCATGAAACTATAAAACAAAACTAGATATAATTACAATTAGGTCCCAAATAAAAAAAATATTTTTCGCAGTCTCATTTAGAAGTCAAACTTCAATATTTATGTATTAAACTTTGCTATTTACAATACAAGTATTTGGGAGATGTACATTACAATAATCCTACTAGGTGAGACTTTTAGATTAATTTTTTTTTTTTCATTTAGGATTAGTATGTAATTCTCCCATCAAACTATACAACATTTACTTCCACTAAACAGCAAAAATTAATGCGCGCAGAGAGTTAAAATGGAGTGCCTGCTCACTTGAAAGATACAGGCATTAACTCCACCGTTTCCCTTATCCAACCATATAATGGCTTCCCCAGATTCGTAATAACAATGATTTTACAAGATAAACTAGAAGTGCATCCATCCAGCAGAGAAAACAATGAAGACTCCAAGTAAATAGGTAGGATCTTATACTAATCTCAAAGTTCTCACTTAGAGATAAATGAATAGCTCAAGGTACAATACTTGATTTAGTAACTTGCTTGTTTCTTCTAGATCAACATCTTTTAAATAACATTATTACATAAACCTTAAGAATAAATAAAAAAGGGAAACTAAGAATTACTATACTAAAGTATTGTACACTTGAAAAGAAGCAATACTTTTCCTTCAACAGCTAAAAATTATGTCAAACTTACGAGTATTGGATATCAAAACTAAACAGCAAATAACCCAAGTGGACAGGAGAGATACAGTGCCGGCAACCGAAGAGCAGAAGCTTTAGAAATTTAGATACCAAAATTGCAAGCTTGGACGAATTCTAAATTGTAGTCAACATACTTTGTCCACAGTGGCTTGAATTGTGTCATTGCAATGTCAAGCCATGGCTTCATATTACCATTGAAGTGCACCACTGCTGCATTCCTAATCTCATCCCAGCTGATGCTTGGGTTATAGCCAAGTCCCAGAACATGCCATGACTTGTCTAATGGCTTCGTTGTTGAGTAATATGTAATTAGGCCTGGTGGCAATGTCCCCAGTTTCCACAAGGTTCGATTTTCATTCTGCAACAAGATCAACATACCCAATCAGATAAAGTAAAGGAGGAGGTAAAGCAGTAGTATAATTTCAAAATATTGCAAATTAAAGAAAGTAACGAGGATGATCAGTAACAACATGTCTATGATCTCTCCCAATTTTAGAATATGCAATCTCTAACATTGCAAGTAGTGGTGCATTTATCAACATCAAATCTCAACCAACAGAAACCACCATGGGATTTCCAGGATGTTGTGAAAGAATCAAAGAGTATTAAATGGCTTTATGAACAACCGATAATATGGTATCAAGCAAGCCTACAAGCGGATTGAGCATAAAAGGGGGGGAAATGGGTTTAACTGATAAAGCAAATGTTAATAGGAAAGTTTCAAGTCTTACCAGATTCTGCCAGTAATGGTACTCTTCTGTGCATTTTTCCCTTCTCCAAGCATCCAAATCGAAGAAGTTCATTCCATAAGCCCAAGCACAAGCCTTTGGGTTAAATTTTGCCTTAATCAAGGGATGTGAAAAATTCATGTACTGCGCATATCTATGGAATGACCCAAAACATGTTTCTACTGCCCCATTCACCTTTCCATCCATATCAATCTTCCATAACCCAGTCAGGTCCTTCTGGACCACTATGTCATCATCCAAAAACAGAATTCTATGCAGCTTAGGATACATTTCAGGCAAGTAGAACCTCAAATGGTTCAGGATTGATAAATATTTTGGATTCCTGAACTTCATGTTGGTTGTGTCCTTCGTTGCATTCTCAAGCTTGTTCTCAAAGTAAAATCTCTGCAGGTTAGCAGATTCCAATTGCCTAAGGACTGGCACGTATGAGGAATTCAAGAATTTGTAGTCCTCAACTGCCTTAACCTCAATGTGTGCTCCATTATAATCCTTCAACTTAAACATCACTTGCATGGCTCCAAGATTCATCTTGTCAGTTACAACATGAAACACATGCTTCCATGGCTCCTTAGCATTCTTGGTCGCTGAATTGACCACAACAGATGCTGCAACCACATTATCAGAGAATATGGCATAGTGGTAAAGATTTGGATCTTCCAATTCTGGAGCAGGTAGCTTTCCCTCATCAGAATACTTCTCTGGATTTGCAATCCGTTCCTCCATTAACCGCATTGACAAACAATGCAAGCTCTTGGGAATTGATTTGGCAGCAATCAGGCTCGAGAAAGCCCCCTGCTTCTTCGCCTTGCTTAATTGCTCATTCACTGCGAAAATCGTGTCCTTCAATTTTTGAATCTTGAGCTGATTATCAAAAGACTCCTTTGCCTCACTGATAACCTGGCGTGTGACTTTAATACGCTCTTTCACATCCTTTTCCAACTGCCGAAGCACTGATTCATCAATGGTCGCAGCATCAGAGTTGAAGAGTGCCCGATATTGGGGTTTATTCATAAGATCTGAGAAATTGCGAGAGAGATCAGCAAATATCCTAACGATCTTTGAGCTCTCAAGCTTGAGCTTTCGCGCATAAGATGCATACACCAGAGCCAACGATCGATGATCATCAGCTTGCTTCCGGATCTGGTCCAGCCGAGGCTTGAGGGGATCCGTTTTGAGCGCGAGTACGGATCTCCTGACAGACTCGAACCCGCGTGCTCCAGCATCGTAACCCTAGTTTAAAAGTAACAGGGAAAAAAACAGAAGGATTAATCAATTTCTGAATTGGCTAGCTTTCAGTTATTACATCTCTTCTACTAACTAACATAATAGCTAATCCCTTTCGACTAACTTTCCCGTTCAAAATTTCTCAAACGAAAATAAATGCTTCTTTCTCAAGAGGGTAAAAAACGGAAAGAGAAATATCAAGCCAAATTAGATCCAGAGCGAGCCTAACGCTCCCAAATTGAACCGGCAAAACAGGATCCCTAACCAGAACCCCAATTTTACTCTTCAAAAGAGATCAAAAAAGAAGAAAACAAATCTAGGCAATTCCCGGCGTACTCCAAAACCTATTTGTTTGCCAGGAACTTTTTCCCCAGAAAGGAAAGACATAAAAACAAGAGAAAGTGGAAAGCCCTAAAAGAGAAGTAAGAAAACGGAACCTTACCAACTGAGATTGACCTGAAGAGTAAGAATGGGAAGTGAAGACGAAGGAGAGAGTGAAGAAAAGGCAGAGAGCAACAGTAATCGCAGAGGCCAAAACTCTGAAGAAGAAGGCGAAGCTGGGGGCGCCTCCTCCACCAGCGGCGCGTGGAAATCGAGAGCTCGGCATTATCGAATCAGAGCGATTTGATTGACTCGGAAGCACTTAACTCACTGGAAAACAACCGAGTCACACTCGCGGGAAATTGAAAACGATACCACCGCTTCGTGTTTTCTGCGAGTGGCTTTGCCACTGCCAGAGGAACAAAGGAGGAAGACAGAGCGGGAGAGAGGGAAAAAGACGCGTTGTGAGGTCAACCGGGAACCAGATAAGGCGGTGACACTTGCAAGGGGATTTATTCTAGTGGAACCAAGACTATTATTGGATTGTAGATCTGAATTTATAGAACTACTAGTTATAGGTTATACTGTTATAGTGTGCATGAATCATACTGAACTTAGAAATCAACCAAAGATCAAATAACACGTGGTTTGGTCTGATCTAATTTTCATCTAAAGTGGGGCTAAATTAGACTTGGTCCATTAAACTAGCTAGAACAATCCAAATAGTACAGGATCTCAATTATGAGAGGTAAAATTTTAATTTGATAAATATAATTAAAATAATAAAAAATATTTATAATCCTATAAAATTTATCTCAAAATATTAAAATTTAATTATAAATTTATAAGAATATCTAACAATAATAAAAAAAATTTAAATTATAAAATATTAAAAAAAATTACTAGGCTACACTAGATCATACTAAATGGTCATTTGGTTTGGGACTCGACCTAATCTAAACAACCAATTTGATCTGGTCTGATTTAATTTTATTATAGAGCTTATTTAATTGGATCGGACCACCTCTAGATAGATCGGGCGACCACTGAGTTTTTGTACACCCCTAATATTAGTGACGAAATATTTTTTGAACAATTTAGCAAGGTGTTTATTTTATACTAAGGGTTATATAATACTTAATATCTTGATCTTATTTATTATATGTGTTCAGTATCATAATCTTATTTATAGTATAATTTTACGTATAATCTTTTTAATTTAATTCAATTCTTGGTACTTGAGTAATAAGATTATGTGTAAAATTGTACTAAATTAAAAAAATTATGGGTAAAATTGTACTAAATTAAAAATATTATAGATAAAATTGTACTATAAATAAGATTAAAATACTGGATACATATGATAAATAAGATCAAGATATTAAGTGCTATATAATCCTTATACTAATTATTTATACTTTAGATATTTTATTTTATATTGATATAATTAGTAATGTATCTATAAAAATGATTGTAGTCGCTTAAACACAAGATCTTAAATTTGAGCAAGTGTAAATATAAAAGATAGCTTTAGAAGATTTATCTCCAATTAGACTCAATAATACTAACCTAGTAAGATGATCCTATCTAAAAAATCTACCAACAAATGTTGTGATCTCAGGATTTGATATCATTATTTTAACAGTATTTATTTTTTTTATTACGTTTTTGAATTAAACATGTTGAAATCTGGAAGCCAAAATAAATTATAACTAATCTAAATTGAGCCGTGAAGGAGCAAAAGACGGTAAAAACTCTCATTACAAATATTCAACATAGTATATTGTATAATTAATATTCCAACATAAGATCATTAATTAGTTAAGCTAGCATAATTCTCTACTAGCTAGCTTAAGCTGGTAGGTTTTCATGTTAACTTTTAAATTTAAGAGTTTAGATGATATTTTGCATTTAGATTTTTTTTTATTCATTTCATTCTATTGTTACAAATCATGTTTATAAAAGTATTCACATTTGACAACGATATTTAAATTTTATTTTTTATATATTATTATCGAATCTTATTATTAGGTATTTAATTTTGGGATTAATATATGTTCTTCCTAATATAGGTATCTTCTTTAAGAATTGAACCCTAAACCTGAAAAGATCTAATGGGGTTTTATATTGTTAGATTAACTCTATATTAGTATTTTACTTTATTTTTAATCAGGTCATTGTATTATTTTTATTTTTATTATGTTCTTATAATTTTATCAATTATAATTATAAATATTAAATTCATATACTCATCTATTAGCTTATAAGAGAAATGATATAAGGATATGACTTATGTTGTGAACTTCTCTTATAATATACTTGGATGCCATTTGGCATGACATTGAAAGTATGTTGTACACAGTTTTAGGAGAGTTATACATATTTAATGACTTGAATCATCAATTAGATATTTTTAGGTAGTAAATTTTGTAATAAAATAAGGGATTTTTAGCCATTTTTCCTGATGTAAAATTTTCATGTTGAAAATAAATAAAACTAAGAAGGACTTATTCTTCTACGTGAAAGTGACACACTTTTATTTACGTTAGCATATCATTTGATTGTCGTTAAATGCCTACAAGTAGTCGGCAGCATGTGAAAATAGGATTATTTAAAATGTCTTTTTGACTTTTCCTAGGTGGAACATTATTAATTATTAATATTATTGTTTCATTTTCAAACTTCTCTTCTGGCCTTTTGGCCTCAATTGCATTTCCAGACCGACAACAGCTAAGTATTCATTATGGAATTCACCCGTATTATTGACTCTAGTTGTCGGTTTTATATTTAAGATCATAACTCATCTCCATCTCATAACTAGATTTTATATTTTGGATGAAGGAATATATCAGAAAGGAAGCTGACAGACGCAATGCCCGCCCTAAAAACCTGGTCAGCGCCGAAAGGAGATGTGTGCTCAGCATGTATATGAAGATCATCAGCAACACAAACATGTGTTACAGAATCTGATTTTTGCGATGGACTTGGAGTGGAAACAGTCTTTGGAGTGAGACCTTATTGATGAATACCATTAACACTATGAGAACATAGCCCATTTACTGCTTTTTTTTTTTTTCTAAATTAGAAGTTATATGTTAACAGTCTGAAGTTATTATATGTGGGTTCGAACCCGTGATCTTTTACTTATTAGAGATCTCTCATGTTACTAAGTTACAAAGTCATTGACAAAAACCTAGCCCATTTACTGAGTCTCCTAAAACCAAGGTTCTTCCTACTCCAAAGTGGTTACTAAGGTGGATGGCTTCTGTGCAAGTAAAAATTTCATTTTTTCTTATCTGTTATCTTCTTTATACAAATGTTTCATCCTCGGAGAAAGTGCTAGTACTTCCATCAGCAACATTGCAACGTGAACCGCCTATAAGAAAACTCCTAGCACACTTGAAAGGGTGCTGATCTCTGCAAATAAAGTAAAATAGCTCATAATGATGAAACAAACTGAAAATGGATGCAGCAAGCCAACAGGTATAGCATATAAGCAGAAAAGAGGCAAAATTACCATAAATCCCAGGAAGCAAACAACATATCAAGTGTTGGGAAAACCTGCTAAATAATTGAAATATTCGGTTTGAGTCGTGTAAGAGGCCGTTATGAGTTATTTTGCAACCCGTAACAAATCAAGTTGCAGCATTTTTCAGATTAAACGAACCCTTCCTACTGAAAGCAAGATAATAGAATAGCAATTAACATCTTAAAATATTTAAAAGTATAATTAATACCCAAACTAATTTTAGAAGCATGACCAATATCTTAAAGTATTTAAATTGATAAAATTTTATCTTTTTACTGATATAAATATAAATTTATGTCACTTAAATTTTTTATTTTAATAAATTATTATTTAAAAAGTGATATGTGTTATATTATTTAAAAAAAATATTGAATAAATCGTAAAATTGATATTATATATAATTTATATATAAATATTAAAAAAATTTATAGTTTATTTAATACAATTTATTAAAATAATATTATATATATAATTTTTTAAATAAAAATGTGTCAAAATAAAAATTTTATATGATATATATCAAATAAAAATTTATATTTTTATTAGCGAAAAAATAAAATTATAATAATTTAAATATTTTAAGATATTAATTATACTTTTAAAATTAATTTAAAATATTAATTATACTTTTAAATATTTTAATATATTATCTAAAATTAATTTAAGATAATAAATATACTTTTACCCTAAAATGAATTGTGTCGGCATGGAGACATGGAAAGGAACGGAGAAGGATGGGGGGCCCTCTCCTGCTTTTGGCATGGCATGGGATATTTTTTTGGGTACATTAAATATAAAAATAAATAATAGTGTAAAAGAAATAGGTTCTTTTTTGCCAATAGTAAAAATGAAATAGGTAAATAATAAGAACATAATAACATGTTGTCTACCTCAATATACTTAGTAAAACTCATAATATCAGTTGTAAATAATACATTTCCCCTATTTTTGGTGTGGATGTGAAAGGGTATTTCTCAATTCTCAAGAACAATTTCTTAGCTCCCCCCCCCCCATTTTTTCAAGACAATTTTAAACCTTTTTTATTCAACTTTTTGGTTTTTGCTGTGGAATAAACTAGAGAAGAGATTTTAGGCCGAAAATAAACTAAACCAGACAAAAAAGACAATAAATAATTATACTGCATATTTGCACTAGCAGCCCAAATTTCTAAGTACCTTCTCTGAGAAATAATATATATATATATATATATAACTAAAGGACATTACGTCTATAAGAAAAAACTAGTTTTTCAATAAACTAATGTTCGAATTCCTACTAGAAGAAACTCTACATTTAGTACATGATAGTATCTCAAATAAGATTGACTCCAATAGAAATATACCTATATGATTTGTAAGTACTTTTTTAAATATTTTTTGAGCTTAGAGACATGATTTGACCTTGATAAGATTAGGACTCAGCTCACCTAAATTATTCTGACCAATATATATAATTGATAAGCAGTTGACTTATAGCCTATAAAATTGTAAATTTAAATTCCGCTGTTGATATGAATATGTTATTAGTAGGCAATATGTAAGTATCTTTCTAAACGCTCTTTGATTTTAGAGGCATTCCACCCTAACTCAACTCATCCAAATTTTTCCTACCAATATATATATAATGGAGATAAAAGAATTATTACGGTGCACTACTAATCACTCTAGGAATGACAATGGATTTTTTCACACTACTCAGGGCCAACAATGTGAATGAAAAGGATTCCATATATTCCACTTTGCTCTTATTTTAAGCTCAAAAGCACATATCATATTTTTTGACAGACAAAAACAACAAGCTACTTCTAGGCCTCAACTAACAATGCTGTTTAAATCATCATAATATTCAATCCAAGTTTTTTTTTACAATTATAAAAATAAATGCATATAATACATTTACAAATAGAGTTAGAATAAACTTAGAACATAGGATGTAAAATATTCAACATATCAACAAGAATATATTGAAATACTTCCAAGAATGAAATTAGAAAAAGACAGAGGAGATCACACATCTATGTGAATAGACTTTATCTTCTTAAGTATTTTGAGGAAGTTGGATTAATTTAACTATATATATTTTGGTCTTTTAAATTTCTCATCCAAATTTTAGTCGTCAAGTTTCAAACCATAAATTTTAGTTCTTTTAATTTTTTTCTGTCTAAAACTGGTCCTTAATAATTTAATATAAACTTTAATCATTTTATTTTTTGAGGGACTAAAACTTATTATTCGAAATTTGATGGACTAAAACCTATAATTCGAAGCTTGATGGACTAAAATCAAAATTCATACAAACTTAAAGGATCAAAGATTATATTATCTCTATTTTTCTTTCCATTCCTCTTTCTTCAAAGCATAAAATGTAAAAAGCAGATAATCCAATTATACGACATGACATGAGCAATTATTACTATCCATCGTAGAAACGCAGGAAATGATAAGTATGATAGCCTTTAACTAACTGTAAAATAATCAGTAGCATAATCTCTTGATGATGGAGATGCAGATTACTATTGCTCAGCACAGAGCCTTCTAAAAAGAAATATCTAGACTCTATCATTAGATCCTTTTTATATGTACTCTCAAAATAGCATCAATAATTGAAGAAAGAAAAAAGGCTTCATTGTATCAGAAATATAATGATCATATTTACTTGTTATAATAATAATCAAATGAATGCAGAATATTTCTGTGAAGCAAAGTAGTTCAGTGAATCTTTTTTCTGCCATTCTTGCTCCTTACATGTTGCAAAAATCCAATGCTTGTGAGAGCTTTTGAGATTTTGACCCAACTTGGCTTTCTCATTCCCAAGTTCATCTTCCCTGATGAGAATTTCAATGCCTGCAAGCAGCAATACTTACTCTCCATACCCTTTTCTTTCTCTTCTTCTTCTTCTTCTTCTTCCTCCTCCTCATCTTCATCTTCACAATCATCATTATCTTCAGCACTTTTTGAGGTTTTTTCTTTCACTTTATCATGTTCTGTGTCCTCATAAGTTTCCCAAAGCAAATCCATTGCTTCACTATTACCACTACTACTTCCATGATCATCCACATTGTTTCTTCTCTCCTCATAAAGCTTGAAAGCTAATGTCCTTCTCCATTCCTTCTCTTTTCTCATTGATCCTCCATAGCTTCTTCTTCTTCTTCTTCTATTGTATTCCCAGTATCTCTCAGGACTCCCAAACCCAAAGTATTCTTCTTCTTCTTCACTGTTTGCAGTATCGTTACACATAACTTTGGATCCACTTCTTCTCATCAGGGTCATTTTTTCTTCTTTGCTTTCTTCTGCTGCTTTATTGGAGTCTGTGTCTAGTGGTTTGACTTCTTTGTCTCTCTTTTGACAAAACATGTCGTCTGGCTGTGTGTTTTTCCCAACCTTGTCAACATCATCATCTTCTTCTTCTTCCCCAGCTGGTTTTTCTTCTAAATTAACAGAAGGGTCTTCAATTAGATCCACATGAGTTCTTCCTTCTTCTTCATCAGAACAGTCAGATTCACAGAACTTGTTCTCTTCTGCAATTGGCCTAGCAGATTCCTGCTTACCTTTATCTTTCTCAAATGGGTTTTCATCAAAATTAAAACTTGGCTCTTTTTCCTGTGGACCCACATGATATCTTGATGATTCTCTTCGATCATCATTACCTGAATACCCAGATTCTGAGAATTTTTCCTCAAGAACTTCACTACATTCCTTTTCACAGTTCTCTTCTGCAATTGGGCTAGCATCTTCCAGTTTACCATCATCATCATTTTTCCCAAATGGGTTTTGGTCAAAATTACCTTTTGGCTTATTTTCCGTTGGACCCACATGAGCTCTTGATTCTCTTCCTTCTTCACCTGAAAACCCAGATTCTGAAATTTTTTCCTTAAGAACTTCAAAGACTGGTGCTCGGAACACATCAAGATATGCTGGAAACTCTTCAAAGCGCCTAATTCCCCCTTCATTTTCGTCATTCTTGGAGGAAAGTTTTAGAACCAGAGATTCAACAACTGAGAGAAGAAAACCCAATTTGGAGTCAGAACTTGGAGAATCACCATTGCCGCCACCATGATCAGGGTTTGGAGGAGGAAAGAGAGCGAGAAGAAAGAGGGTGGTAAGGAACAGAGGAGAAAAGGAACAGAGGAGGCTGAGGATGTAAGGTGAGAGAAAGATGAAGAGAAACATATTGAACAAATGAAGAGAAAGAAAAGAAGACGGAAGAATCTTGTTGGTCTTGCTAGAGTTTGAGAAAGAGAACTCAGACATTTTTCTTTCCTTGTGAAGAGTAACAATGGTGCTTGGAGGGAAAATGGAAGAAAGTGTGAGAAAATGACAATATGTAAGAATGAGGATTGTGTGAAAGAAAGTGAACAAGATGAAGATTGAGGAAGGAACGGCGTGAAAAGAGGAAAGACAGAAAATGGCAAAGGGACATCTTTGTGAATTTGACTGATTTCATTCTTTTGCAATCAGAATCTTTCTATTTATTACAATTATTATTACAGCATAAATTTCTCTTATGACTCAAATTTGATAAAAAACATATTTAAAAATGTTAAAAATGTATTTTTTTTTATAAAATCAATGATACTTCTAAAATTATTATTTGTGTTCTTTTTAAATTCGAATCTTACAATATTTTACTATTTTCTTATTGATTTTGAAATTTGAATCTTTAAATGTATATTTTTATAGTAAAACTTTTTTAATTTCTTTCGTGTAATTTTTCTCCTTTGCAAACTACAGATATCTCGAAACGAATTCTAAGAAAAACATCTTTTATTCTTTATAAGAAAACTATTCTATGAAATTTTATTATCAAATTTTGGAAAATTCAGATACTTTAAATTTTCCAAAATTATAGAAATAATTTTTAAATCTCTGTCATAAAATAAAATAAATGTTTATTATATTTTACATTAACTTTGAAAATTTAAAATCAAATTAAAATTTATATTTATAAAATAAAATATATTATAATTTATATAAAATATTTTAGCATTTATTTTTTTTATTGATGTATAAGGTATTTTATCATATTGAATTAGAGGTGTGCAAACGGCCAATCCACGAGTTGCGGACTAGCCTGTCACAAATGCCAGCCCGAGCCCACCTCGCTTTGGGGGTGGGCTAACCCACGACCCGTCTCTTTTCTTTTTTCTTTTTTTTTTTAATTTTAAATAGTTTTAAAAAATTATTTCTAAACTTTTAAAATACTAATAAAAAATTTATAATGTCATATTATCATAATAAAAAAATTATTAATATTATACTCTTCAAAATTCCTATTTTTTTATAAAGAATCTCAAATTTTATAACTATAAATCTAAATAAATATTAACATAATATTAATCAATTATCATATATTAATACATATTAACAAATAAATAATTATCTAGTATTCGATAATAGAAGTATTTAAAATAATATTTAAATAAAATAAATATTAATATTAATAATTTAAATTAAAAAAAAGGCTGGCGGGCTGACCTGCTTAAAAACAAGCTAATCCGCTAACACTAGCGGGCTGAGAAGGAACGGGCTAATATTTTACCAACTCAATCCTAATCTATTTTATAAGCTCTATATCAAATTATCTGGGAATTAAAATTTAATCACAAGTCTTGCACGAGGCAATGCAAATCAAATATATGACACAAGCGGTAAAGAATTATGACAAATATTTTCCCAAAAATATTTGACTTTGATAAGTAATACAAATCAAGAATTTTTATGAGCATCGATTTTATACTTATGGCGACAAAAGTTATTCCACATATATTTTTATAACTAAATCGTTATCATTTAATATTTACTATTTAGAATGAAGTTTAATTAAAATTTTATTTAGAATATTATACTACCCATTAATTCATATTCAAATATTAAAATTGCTTTAAATAGGGATATAAGTATTTATTAGCATGATTTTTTTATTATTAAAAAACTCAAAATCTTATTTAGGAAGGATAAATGTATAGGAGAATGATGCATGTGGACTAATGGAAGGTAAGAAAATGATAATATCATACCATGAATTTGTGAAACCACATGATGCCGGTTTGATTTTTTTTTAAAATTATAGTTTTAAAAATATTTTTCAGTCAAATTATAGTTTAAGCAAAAATTTAAATAAACAGTCATCAAATGTCTAAAAGAATTTTTAAACTAAACTATAGTTTTGGGGGTCCAAAATTATTATTTCGGATAAACTTGTGAGACTAGCTTATGAGTGTGAAAAAGTACTTTTGAACTGTGTAATGACTATTTTGTCCATGTATTTTTTCTCTATATTTTATATATGTCCTTTCTGGTAATTTATTTATAAAAAAGTTATTCTGATAATAATTATCTAAATACTTATTTTATTTTATAATCTATTCTCTATAAACCAAATGGGCTTATAGAAATACATATGATCTTGAAACTTGGTTCTAAATCTCATAAACTCAATTGTAAATCTATTAGTTGCAAATATGTTATATGGAGTAAATTGTGAAAGTTTTGTAAATATAGAAAACGAAGTTGTAAATTGTAGAAGTTTTTCACAATTATGCTTTTGAAACTTGTAATTAAACTTTCAAAATTGTCAAATATTTCACAATCTATACCCTATTTATAATTAATCTTTCATAATTTCTTATAACCAAGTTTTTAAAATTTGCAATTTAAGCTTTCAAAATTTACAATTGAGATATGGCACTAATTGTATGAGAGCATTTTCACATATTTACTTTTATTTTTTTAATCTTAGTCCTTTTCTACCATTTCACAAATTCATGTCTTTTAATATTTTTTTTTGTTTGAATGGTCAATCTAGTCATAAAATTTGTTAATATAATAATGTACAACTTCTCAAGTTTGGGAGAGTTGTTTGTTAACTTTTAATTATAACTGAAATTATTTGCAAATGGCTCCTCACCTCCTTGAAGTTCAGATAGGCAAGGCAATTAAAATCAACAAAGTAAGAATTGGCATTGTAAATTTGTTATTATGATAGATTAATTTAGTTTAATTTCTTTTTTGCCCTCTAGTTGGTTTCATAATGAATCATTAGCAAAAAAAAAAAAAAAGGTAAACAAGAGATTAATTTAGCAATTCTACAATCTTTGAGCATGATACAACTAGGGGTGGGAACCCTTGGAATCACATCATCTCTTATTATTAATAATCATTGATTTAAAAATTTTATAAGTTTTGGTTTTAATCAATCAAATTTCTAAATAAAACAATTTCTCTAAAATATTTGATTGTATAAATTCCTAGTCACATTGTTACTGGCTTACTTCTAATAACTTATCAAAAAGAAAATTTATTCCCTCCAATTTTAAATATAAAATTTATTTAAAAATAGTATATCTATCCTAAATATAAAGTCTATTTGAAGGTACTAACTCAATTTTAGTTTTAAATATAATGCCATATTTTCTCTTATTTCTCCTATTAAATTTTTCTTTCCCATTATACCTTTACTTATTGAGATTTTTTATCTCTACATATTAAATTATAATATAATGACGGTTAATTTTGAAAAAAGTATTACAAATTATCTATATATATTAATTACGGACAATCAATTTACATATTTTTTTATAAATTAATTAAAAGATTTTATATTGAGAATGAGGAGTACATGTTTAAAATATTAAATAGGTTAAATATAACAACAGGATTATACATATATGTATATATATATATATAGTCAAAATGTGTTACTCTTTGGAGACTTAAGTGTATGAATTGATTTAAGTCTTAAAAAATAAAATTATAATCTATTTTATCTCTAAAATTTATAATTTTTTAAATTATCTCTATTAATTATATATATTAAATAAATTTTTTCTTAGTATAGATAATTTTTAATATAAATAATTAAAATATATTTTAAAAAAGTCAATACACGTTTTTATAAATGATTAATTTATTAATTCTTTTCATCTTGTAAATAAATTATTTAATTATTACATTTAGAATCACATTTTAATAATTGTTAATATCAAACCAACAAAGACGCTTGCATGCTAAAAATAATACAAATTCTGTTGATTCATTTTAGTTGGATTTTGACTATAAAATGCTTACAACATTAAGGGTGTGTTTGAAATTTTGAATTAAATTGAACAATTTTTAGAGAAAAATGATAAAAATAATTCTAGCGAAAAAAAGCTTCTCAAAAAGTAGATTTTTTTTCTTTGAAAACCATAGTTTTGCTCCTAATTCCTTGGATTCTTCGTTATCAACTTAAATAAAAAAAAAAATAGATGCTTTAGTCTTGCAATTCAACAGCATGTGGGCATCGCCAAGTCGACATAACTCTTGAAGCAAATTCTAGACCGACAACATTCACTCTAAGTGTGCCCTAAAACATGTTCACGAAATTAAGACAAACAATAAAGGCAAAGACATTACAAGCTTCGAAAGCCACCATAATTGCTTCTAGATCAAAACCAAAAGCTTTAGTTTTTTAATACTGTCATCGATATAACTACTTAAAACGCCATCACATTGTATTTCTAAATGCAGGTGAAGCTGTTTCATTCTGTCATAACAGGTTTGTTCTCATTGGCTTTGGGTCTCTGTTCTTTTGGCTTCTGCTCTTCTACTTTCCTGAAATACAAAAAAAGAATATTAATTCAAAGAGTAGATCTCCAAAACAGGATGAATACCAACTAACCATCTCATCACAACCAAAAATATATCACAAATCACAAACACAATCCAATGAGTCATGCAGTTCAAAGGTCAAGTTTCACTCGTCATTATGCACACAATGAAAGAGAGATAATATAATAGCGACGCCATTTAGTAATAGGAATTTGCATCTCATTAACCCTTCCACTTTTAAGTCATCACCAGATGTTGAAGATAAGCGCAGCGATAAATCTAACAAAACTAATATAACCCACAGAAACTATCAATCAAATACTCGCTATCGTTTTTGGCTCAAGGAAACCAATTGACGTCCTAATGCAATATTATTCTAATATTGGGTGAATGCAGCAATGTAACAGGTCACGTTTCATTATTCATAGAGTTCAACAATCCTTTTGCAAATTTATAAAATACCAGAAACCACATTTTCCCGCTCCACCTAAAAAATGAAAGCTGATATGACCACAGAAAGGAAAGTTCCAGGATAGCGCAAAAAAGTTCCATTAAGCTGACGTCTCCACCCCTTATGATATACGGAATAAGCAACCAAGGAAGGAATAGTACTTTGTAATAAATCAATGACAACTTGAATTGGCAGGTGCAAGAATCTAATTGATTCTACAAAGCTGTTGAGGAGAGCGCCACAAAATAACAAGAGGTCAACCTAAAATCAAACATCTTTCATAATCAAGTGAACTTCAACAGCCATTCAGATTAGCTTGCATCATTACATATCACCTCTCGCAGTAAACCGAGATGCAAACTGATTACCCAACGAAGTGAAAGCTTGAAATTATCATTTCCCGGATTACAAGCTTACAACTCCAAACTCCTTTTTCCAAGTGAAACAAAGAAACCCATTATTTCAGGTTTAGTGTGTGTTTGGGTTTACCCCAAACTTTAGTTTTAAAAAAGCTTCTGTTCCAAAATTTGATTTGAGAAAATTTCAAAACAAACAACTATATTTGTCCAAAAGAGCTTATGAACTAAACTATGGTTTTGAATAAATTACTAAAAATAGCTTTTGAAACAGTAAAAGAACTTTTAAACTATCAAATTACTCTTTTAATCCTACTTTTTCTGACAAACTCTCTCTTCTCTTCTCCCTCTTCTCTCTCTGCTGGTTCTTCTCGGTATCGCATCTGAGTCACCTCCGTCGATGTCCATCATCGCGTCCATGCTGCTACTTCTCTCTGGAGTGAGGAGACACCTACAATAGAGGAAGAAGAAGGAGGAGTGGAGAGAAGACGCCGACGATGTCGATTATATCTGGAACGTATTGCCTCCCCCGCGCCATTGAAGGTCACTACTTCACCTGAGGGATGGAGGAGGGAAGAAGAGGAAGAACATGAACAGTCTGCGCAGAAGATTTGCTGGTTGGAAGAAGAGAGGAAGAAGAGAGAAGAAAGATGAACACTGCGAGTGAATAGTGGCAAACATTTTTTTTTAATCTCATACCCTTTCTGGTAATTTACTAATCATTACAGTCCTTCTGATAATAACCATCCAAACATTTATTTATTTAAAATCATTTTTGTTTCATAAGCTCTTCTCCATAATGACTTTTCTAAAAACTGTCCAAAAGCCATTTTTTTCTATAAACCCTTTTCTAAAAGTCTATCCAAACAGGCCTTTAAACAGATTAATTTGAATGTTAAACTAGGTAGATTAGAAGTACCATGATAGATCAATTTCTTCCAACTTTCACATTTCAATCAATATAACAGTATGCTTTATTAAAGCAACTTTTTCCTGCTCCATTGACAGATCTCAAGACAACGATCGGAAATAATGTTTCTCCTCAATCATGGTTCATTTTTTATTTTTCATAATGAAACAAGTCACCAAACACCCGTTAAAGCCAACAACGAGCCACTTCCTAAGCCCTAAAATTCGTCAACTAACAGTCTAACATTCAAGGTTCTGACAACAAAGCAACATGTGTAAAAAAAACATATTCACAAGCCTCATCTCACTTTAAAGCAAACACCAAACGGATTAAAATTATAGAAAATACATCTCTCCCACTACAAATTCTAACTATTGAAGCTCATCCCATTACAAAAAAACAAAATTCATCCACTCTTTAACAGCAGATAAATATTATTAAGAACTATCTAAACCCACTCGTAGAAGAATACGACACTTCCATTCAACCAAAACAACCAGCACCCCTAATTCTATCCAAATTTAGAACATAAAGTGAGCCTAATAAGTGATGAGTGCGAAACAGGACACCAACGTGTATCTGATAGTGTCTCCGACAAGACATATTCTTTAACCAGGCGCGCAGAGCTCATATAATATTTAGGGGAAAAAACACGTACTTAATTCTAATTTGCCACTGCTTGAACAATACCATAACTCAAACCAAAGTTTCAACGAGAAAAGGAGAAGACGACAAACCTCTTGTCTGAAGAGCCTCCCTTCTGACTGAGGAAGGATCGGAAAAGAGGAGAGTTAACGTCGTAGATCATTGTCCCTCCGATGATTTCCTGTCAACGAAAAATTCAAGCTTAACCCTAGTTCTTCCCCTGCGTATCCGAGCTTCAACAACCACCGTTAGGAATACAACGTGGTGAATTTATAAGTGAGAACCACAAGCGGGTCGAATGCTCTGGTCAATGCGCTGGTAAACGGTTACGGTCCGATTTCAATATGGGCCTTAAAGCCCAATGGTCTCTTGTTCTTGGCCCAATATGAAAATACGTACAGAAAAGTTCGAGGTCGAGTCCATAAAATCAATGTCCCAGGTCTAAATTTATGTTATTGGCAGCAACGAGATAAGAATATATGATAATAAATGAGCTCATATCTAAGGAAGTGAATTTAATTTTTACTGAGAGTTCCTTTGACAGGCGATTTCGTAAGTCTCTTGTAAACATTCTCTGACCTTAGTGGCTGTATCCTAGCTTTAGCAGGCGATTTGTACTTAATTCACCTAATTTTTTTTAAAAAAAAATTATTATTGGCAGCAACAGTAATTGAGGTAGTTCGATAATTTTGATAAGTCAGTAAAAATATTCTTAATATCCTTGATCACCACGTGGCATCGTTCCTGATTAATTATACAAGTTTTGATACAGCAACGACTCATTAAACTAATATTAACGATCAAGTTTTTAAGGTTGTTCTTCGAACAGAAATTATTGATCCCAGAGAAGCACGAAGATCAGATCTAGTTTTTATATCTAGGAGTAGACTAAAGTTGGAAAAATATTAAATTTTAAGATAGAATTTTCTTATGGATAATTTTAAGATAGAGTTAAGGTGATTTAAGTTTTTTTAATAAAATATGTTAAAAGTATCTATTAATCAAAATGCCTAATGCACATTATTACTTATAAAAAGAAAATGTATTTTTTTAAATAAAAGTTCATTATATATGGCTTTATAGAGATATAATTCATGAAAATTTGATAGATTTTGAGTGGATCTCTTCTATTCAAGTGGATGATTGAATGAATATTCAAAATCTTAAGCCATACTAACTGATGGATGGGCTCTATAATTTGCTTGTTTCGGGGAAACAAACGTGGAAAAGTCATAACGTAACTCACACACCTAACTCCACCGGTATTTTTGGCCAATCACAAGGGTATAATTGTCATTTCATTATCTTTGTACCCACCAGCTCAGCTTAAACTCTGCTACGTAGGTTTTTCACCTTTTCAACCTACTCAATTACGCTCTCCATAATTTCTCTCAACACCACCACCACCCTTTTTCATCTCTCTCACACACACACACAACAACAACGACAACAACACAAGGTGTGCATCATCTGATGCATGAGGCACAACACCTCACAACATTATACAACATATAACACACAACAACGGTACATAATATCCCATACCCTTACCGCCACCTTCTTCTTCCCAAACTTTTAACCCCCCCCCCCTCCTTTTGCCTCCGCCACAGATTTTTCGTCACCCCATCTTTCAGGTACGGACCATGAACACTTTCTTTTTTTTAAAGTCTTCTTCCTCTTCCTCTCATTAGTTTGGCCTCGTGGTTTTCGTCAAGGTCCTTCCTTTTTTTAATGTCTGGTGGTGGGTTTTCTTGTCGCCGGCGTTCTGCGTTGACGACTTTCAAAGATAATTTAGTCTTTCTCTTTTTTTCTTTTCTTGGCTTTTGTGTGTGTTTCTTCGATTTTGTCTTGTGGGTTCTGCGAATGTGGGTATTTGGTTTGTGTTCTTGGTTTGTTACCCATTTGCAAGAAAAAAGGTGGTAGGTTGATGGGGTTGACTTTGACCCAAGCAAAGAGATTTGGAGTTCTTGTCGTGGATGAATTCCCAGTGCGTTAATATTGTCCTCAATTTTTACAATTCCATTTTTGATTACGGGTCTGTTGTGATTTCTGTCTGCAATTTACAGTGTCAGCTTCTTTTCTTGTTTTTCGAAACTACCACGAAAGAGAGTTTATTTCGTCGGTGAGCTTTCAAGGGCTGATTGTACTTTTTCCTGTTATCAAACTAAACTACTGATTTTCATCATTCGTAATGGTGATTGTTGAATACTTATCATGCTAATGTTTGTCTTCATTTTGTTGGTTACTTTATGTCATGTGTTTGGGGGTCAAGTTGGCCTAAGAATTGAAGGCATTATCTTTTAATTACTTTTCTTGTGCTTCATATAAGTCCAAACAAGACCAATTTTCTATTACAATATATATATATATATATATATATATGAGAATTGCTTTTTCGTTGTTTTATTGGTGATCTCCTTCTTTACTACATTTGCTACCTTCTGATATTAATCTACTTATTCTGGTACTGGAAGTAGGAAAAGGCCATATATCTTGATGAATAAGTAGATCCTTTAGACATATCTTTAGTCATTACTCATTTTTAGGGAATATTTGATAATTGCATTGTCAGGTTTTTCCTTTACGGTTCTAATTTGATGTTTTCATCTGCATCAGGCTGTGTGTTATTGTTATAGCTACTCTGCATCTTCTATCTAAGGAACAGCTTGTTATCATAGGAAGGTTGTGAATTAACCATATTGCTTTTGATGACTTACTAAGAAGATTGGAACTAAACCATGGTAAGCTTGAGAAGGCGCAGACTTTTGGGGCTATGCTCAGGTAAATGTTGATATAAAGAAAGGAGAAAAATCCATGCTTTTGAACTTTTGGCCAGTTAGAGTATTTTTTTTGATGACTTTTATCTTAAGATTCGGTTGACAATTTGACCAATGCAATTGGATCATTGTAGGAAACAGTTCCTTTGTTACTCCACTTCCGCTATATTGTGAGAACCTCAACGCTTCTCAAGATTCAGCTCAGCGTGCTAAACCTAAGATCGCTCAATCTGACCATGGAATTGAAAGCATCCTTCATAATGTAGGAACTCAACTACTAAAAGTAAGTTGGCGTGATCTTCTTTGAGGGTAGGGTCAAATTTTATGTGATATGCTGTTTGAGTGAGCTATGTATCATTAATACATAATTTGATTTAATTTAAACCATTTTCTTCTTTTCCTTTGAAAATATTTAATATTAGAAGATGACAAAAATCAGAGGTTCTGTGTATCATTTTGAGACTTTTGGCTGTTCTTTAGCGATTGTGCCTGATAATGAACATTCTCCTTTAGATTTTCCCCCATTTTCTGTCTCTTCACTCCAACTATGCCTTATAGGTTAATTGGCTGACTAAAAACGTGATTTCCCAAGTTCAGGCTGTTCAAAGTTTATCCCTAAACAGTTCTTAGGAATAGGTGAACAGATGAATAGTGAACTTTCATTAAACAAGCCAGATCATAAGTGTGCAGGTGTTAGATTTTCTGATCTATCATTCTTTAAGATGTAGAGTGCTCGTGTTCTCATTTTTGGTTCTATAAAGAAATCACCTTGTGCTTACCATTTGCTTTGATGTACAAGGCAAAAAAAACTATATTTTAACATTGGCTTAACCCATCAATCTTGCCATATGCAGATGATTAAAGTAGCATTTATTCAATGGATTTCGTAAAAACCTGCGTTTACTAAGTTAGTTAGTCTTCAAAATTTATGTTCTTGATATATTTTGGAACTTTTCGTACCCTATTTCTGGGTACTTAGACTAAACTCTGATTTTTCCAGCAGAATCCGATTGTTAAAGTGAAAGAAGAACCAGCTTCCTCAAATGTATCTGGTTCTAGCTCGTCAAAGGAGCAGTCTTGTCAGCAGTTTATTGGTTTGTTGTTTAAGAGACTCATTTTTTTCATTCTGCTGATTATGTCAGATTTAGCTTATAATAACGTAGCTGATTTAACTTATCTTCTTGAAAGCAGTATTTTTATTTTTATGTTTCCATTTAATGTCTTCCATTAATAGTAAATTCACGAACTTCACATTAATTTGTTGGAAATAATTACTCCCTCCGGTCCTTTTATAAGCAACATTCTCTATCATAGGGATGGTCCTATATATAAGCAACAATTTAGGTTTGTCTAAAAATTTAATGCACTTTTTTCATCTTTACCCTCCAATTAATTACATATCTCTCTCCCATTCGTTCTCTCTCATCTCTTTTCCTACCCATTCTCTTTCTCACCCATCATCCTCATAAATAAGAGTATATTTGGAAAACAAATTATATTTTTGACACATTTATTACTTTAAACTAATTTTAACTAACACTTTGATCCACGTGATTTAGGTAGTTGTTGCTTATAAAAAGGAATGGAGGGAGAACATGCCAAGAAGAAATAGTGGGTTTTGACTTAGAGAGGAATAGTCCTTTTTGAGTGACATCATGAATACATAATTCCGTGCGAGCTGGCCTATTTGATTAATTTGTTGGAAATTGCATCGAACACAATTGATCATTGATCGATCCATTTCCCTTTTTTATTTATTCTCCTTCCTTGCTAAGATTAACCTACAAGACCAAGATCAATACAAAACTGTGGGATGAACAGTGCCTCAAGGAGGTGCTCTTGTGCCAGTTAGTCTTTGAGGAAGATGGTTGAGATAGAAATCAGAATGGTAGATAGTAAGCAACTAAGCATACATCTAGTTGCTAGGCGAATCAGGAAGTCTACGTCTACCTCTCTCTCTCTCTAGGTGTTCATTAGTTAGGGTGAGGTCGCTAAGGGTGCAGCCTTCTATCCTCTAGAGTGGCCTTATTTCTTCTTGTGAGACAATTACTCGCCTATTTTCACTAGGAATCTTAGATAACTTCCGAAAAAGAGCTTATTATGTTTTTGAAAATAGAGTGTATTTTCACAGAGTACATGCTACGTAATCTTTGAAAAGAAATTGTACTACAATTTTTCTGTATGTAAAATATATTTTTCCATTTTACATCATCCTCAAAAGCAAACTCTTTTCAAAGTTATTTTGCTAAATAACTGCTTTAAATCTGCCAGAGATATCATGAGTTCCCCTAAAGATGTCATTTTAAATTGAGTTTACCTCAATAACTTGGTATAAGAATATAACATAAAAAGATAGAGAACACTATATTTAATATCCATATGAAGATAAAAAAAAAAGGTTGTTAGCTCCTGGAGTAGCAGGGTAAATGACTATGAATAGCCTAGTAAAACTTGCCTAATGAGCTTGTTTCTTGCAGTTTGTCCACATTGGGTCTGATTATTTATGTTCAATTGCTGGTAGAAACATTTAAATTTTCTACGACATAGTTAGACAAATGGTTCGAAGAAAAAGCTTAATCAACTGTGTTTTAACTAGACATGAATAACTGTTCACTGAGCTATTATCTAACCAATCCCATTTTGACATTTTCAACATGATTGAGCATTATTAATGCAATGAGCATATCAATTTCATTGAAGAATCCTTATTTTTGTTTTGGAGATGTCAATTTGAACAAAACTCTTGATAATGAGAATCAACAAGGTTCTCTCTGGATGTCCTTCATTGCTCACTATGAATGTTTGCGTTACTAATCCAAGTGCTTCATCACATGCTGGTCTTTCCCTCTTACAATGCATCATGTTGCACAAAACAAGGCAAATGATTCCTTTTTTCTTTCAGTGCGTCATTAATAAATTGTCAGAGCGGAACAGAATAGAGAAACTTCAGATTGATAATCTAGTTTCATCATTAGCAGATATGAATTCAAAAGACACTTTTTTTGGCTTCACTTGCAATGATCTCATTTTTGGAGTAGTGTTGTTTTGGTGTTTTTCCTTTTTGTCTTCACTGCCATTTTTCTCTTACCTATTTTAGTGACTGTTGATTTCAACATTATTAATTGTTTTTCCCTCCCGGCATTTTGCAGGGCCTCCTATAAAACGCAGAAAGCCGCATAGGAGAAAGCATATTCATAGTCAAGAATCATGTGTAATGAGAGGTGTCTATTTTAAGAATATGAAGTGGCAGGCAGCAATTAAAGTGGACAAGAAACAGATCCATCTCGGAACTGTAAATTCTCAAGAAGAGGCTGCTCGTCTATATGACAGGTATTACTTCAAACAGTACATTGTTATTAACTATGTTTGACAGCAAAAGTCATAAATTGATCTTCGGTAATTCTTGATTTTATGAAATCCCCGGAGAGCTGCTTTTCAGCTCCTCTGGCTGTTGTCAATAATACATAATACCCTAAAAAAAAGCTTCATTTGCATTAATGCTAACATTATTCTTTCCTTGTTTAAACTTTTTTTTTTTTTTTGGCAATTTTTACAGTTGGTATTATTACGACACCTTTCAACAAACAATTAATGTGATTCTCAACCTCTTTCAATGCATTTTTTCTCTGAACAAATATTTGAATGTCATTCCATAGCAGCTTACAACTATTCCATGGCAGCTTACAACTATCACACAACAGCTTTTGGAAAGTTAAAAGCATTTTCAAATGTGAGTCATAGTGAGAACAGATGAATTTGAAAGCCTCCTTTGAGCCGTATCTTTCCGCATAACTCTTTTTTCCATTAAATTCTTACAAAAGAGCATAGATGAATAGATGGCTAGCTTTGGACAAGTAAACATGATATTGGATTGTGGAGGGGGAAGATTTAATAATTTCTGTGTTTGAAGATGTGGCAGAAAGAATTGAACTTGTAAGTAAGGTTACTGCCCTTGAAACTGCTTTCTGTTCTCAGGCAATTTATAGTTAACGGATTTAATAACAGATGAACTTCAGACAAATGTATGGAGACAGAAAGTTCAGACAAATATTATGGAAATTGGATCGCATATTTTTTCGATCTCCTCATGTTGTCTTGTTCAAGCCATTTCTCAAAGACTCTAGTGAAGTTTGTCTGCCTATATTTGTTGTTTAACTAGTTCCCAAAGCCAATACAATTTTTCTTCTAATTCTGCTAAAATTATGTAGATTTACCCTCTAATTTTCAGGCCTAAACAGATCTGTCCTAAAACAAAGTGTGTGTGTGTGTATATATTACACAAAGTTCTCTTTTGTTTTGTTGATATTACACCAATCTCCTCTATATTTTCAAAATATACACAAATTTTCCCTTGAATAGAAGGGAGGTATATGTAATCCTTAATGAAAACTTTGGAAAGGTTTGTGAATTTTTTGTTTTTGTTTTTAAAAGAAGTCTAAAAATTTTAAAAATAGAGGTTCATGTAATTTTAACAAAATTTAGGTGATGCTGATGAAATGCACTCTAAATCTAAAATATGGTATGCTAAATATGTCATGTGTTAGAGAGACAGAGGGAAGGAGATTTGTGGATATTAATATAATTTCAGGGAGGTGTTATTGAGCAGAATTGAGTACTTAAGGAAGTTATCGAACAGGGTCTATTAGTGAATGATACTCCCTCCGATCCTAAATCTAAGAACTAGATAACTAATTTGTAGATATTAAGAAAATAAAGAAATTAATTAAGTTAGTTATTTGTAACAAACGCATACTGGTTTCCCTAAAATACTATCATTGATGAAACCCTTTTTAATATATGCAATCAAATGTGATAGTTTGGGAGAAAATTTATAAATTTGGGAGATAAAGTGGATTGAGATAACCCTTAATTAGCTTTTACATTTAGGACTGAAAATATAGTTAGTTGTTTTTAGAATACAATGGCGATCCATGTAACTAATCTTACTTAGTGGGATGATAAGACTTACTATTGTTATTTTTGTATTTACTATATGATGTTAGCAATGAATACACATATCTCCTGACTTCTTTTCAGGGCTGCTTTCATGTGCGGGAGGGAGCCCAACTTTGAGCTTTCAGAAAAAGCGAAGCAAGAACTAAATAAATTGCAATGGGATGAGTTCTTGGCATTTACCAGACAATCAATTACCAGTAAAAGTACTCTTATTCTTTCAACTTATCTGGTGTGTGTGCGTGTGTCCAAATCTTCTATTTCCTCAAGTACTAACAAGTGTTCAATGAAATAACAGAACACAGAAGAAGACTTGGCTCCCGACAGCGCAGTGAGTCTGACCCGCTTACGTTTCATGACGGGGACAGTCAGCAAGGCATCGATGCCACCTCAGCTTCTGAAGATGCTGATCTTGAAACATCGGACTCGTGAAACACGATGCGATAGTTTTAACTGTTGGTTCAATTCTAGGTGAGAGCTCCATTTTTATTGTAAAGAAGGGCTGTATTATGCCAGACCTTGATATATATATATATATTTAATAATATCAAGGTAGATTATTATCATTATAGCTTAACCCAATAAGGAGTTTGATTGATTTCTCATGAAGATAAATCATTCCCAGTCCATTCAACTAGTTTAGGGCTATTTAGTTCTTCCCCTTCTGGAAATTGTTGAGAAGCATTCTCAGCTTGTAAGTTTTGCCAATGTACCATACGGTGCATGAACAATTGAACATATAGCTTTGAAATAAAATTTTCTCTGCAATAGCTGCAATATTCTTATAGAAGGATTCTCAGTGTACCAAAGTGAGGGTTTTAGTGGAACATGAGAAAGCTTTTTGGTGGATTATCAGTAAGCTTTATGGTGCATTCATTATTGGACAATGTAGGGGAATTATGTCCAAGGTTGCCTTGTTTGGTGGTTTAAACCATGGTTTGAAAAATTGGATCGGACTGGCCTGTTAAGATTGGAAACCGATGAATTGGCCACTTATCCAGTCTAGTTGAGTGCCTAAACCGGAGAAGATCTAACTCGGGGTGAATTAGTATCTCATAAACACGCCTTTTGTTTTCATTTTCTGCACATTCTATTTTGAACGCCATACAACATTTCAAAAAATGATACATTTTAAAATATATTGACGTAATTGAAAGATAATGACATTTATAGTATAAATGGCATCATGTCATCTTGATTAGTGTAATATTTTTTAAATTTTGTAATATACGAAAAAAGTTTAACCTTTAATGAAATATTCATAACTCATTTCCAAAAGGGTAATTTTTGATGTCTCCTAATGAACTATTTTAATTAAAAAGTAATTTTAAAAATTGTAAAGTACTTTATATTTTTTTTAATTTTAGAAAAATAGTTATTTTTTTTATCAAGAGAAAAGTAGAACAGTAGTTAATAGATTCTTACAAAAAGTACCGGGGGGGGGGGGATAACATTTATTATAAATTAATAATTTTTGTTAAATTCGTTTCATGTTTTTATTTTTATTTATAGTTAGAAACTTTGTGCGGTCAATGCTCAATTTAACTGGGTGGTAAGCGGCTCGGTATCGCTTAAGCGAGGTCTCGAGTTCGAGCCTTGGCGTACGCAGAAAATTCCCGTTGGGAGACTCACCCACCATAGCCAAGTGCGCGACGCGGGTCGGATCCGGATGTAGTCGGGGCAAAACTCCGGTGAACTGGATGGGCAACCAAAAAAAAAACAACACAAATTTTGGGGAAAAAATAAATAACAAATGACAGTGGAACAATAGTTGCTATGGATTTAAATTATATATATATATATATTGGTGACTATGCATAATGTAATTATTATTCATGATGGATTTTAAAAATTTTATGAATATATTTTATATTTCTAATGGAGGTTTGAAACTCAATTTTCTTAGCTGATTTTCTTTTTGATGAGATGATTTGAATACATACAACCAACTACACATACCCAAAATTTTAAAAATAACACAACATCCTTGTAGCCATAACATATAAATGTTCTATAAATGAAAGTGATTCAATTCTACTTATAATCTTAGATTATTAGTGTTTGCCCTTTTAATTAAAAATTACAAATAATATGCTCATGTATTTGAACTGACGGTTTAAAAAGGGATAAATAGTAGAGTAATTACATCTAATTCACGTATTCCTATCAATAAAATTAAAAATAGCACTCACTAGCCCCTGCCAAAGCAAGTCAATAATTTCATGACAAACTAACAAGGTACCAAAACCTTCTAGCTTAAACAACACAATCATGATTTAGATATACAAGGATTTTATCCAAGGGAAGCAGAGCCCTTTAGATTTTGTTAACGACAATGAAAAGTTTGGGATAAAGCCATTCTATACTCAAATGAACTAACTAACAGGATCAAGTGTGTCACCGCATAGAGAAGGATATTTCATGAAAGCAGAGACACAAGAGAAACAAACTCCAGAGTGATCCTGCCCTTGGACCTTGTGTTGATGACGAAGTGTTCAGGGTACTTCCTTAATAGCATCAGTAAACCATACCATGGCTTCCCTTTGGATTCAGGACCAGTCCAGTCGTCCGATGACAGATATTGCCTTACTCGACTGTGATGCCACACATTCCGATAATGCTCCAGCAACTGCACAATGGAGTTCAACATTATCCACCAGACAAGACAAATGTGCCACGTATGCATAATGTCTTTTACAAAATCATGGCAAAAGTGTATCTTTAGTCCTTTAACTTCACACAAAATTTTATTTTGGTCCCTTAATTTTAGAAAGTATATTTCAGTCATTTAATTCTATCGCTGTTAACAAAAATACTAAAATTAAAATTTTAAACGTCCACAAAACATTCACAAATATTGATATATCAAGTTTGATTTTCAAAATGCTAATGATTGTTACTAAATCATTATTTGAGACTAGTGATGTTAGGATTAGAAGGCTAAAAAGATACTCCCTCTAATCCTAAATATAACAGCTACATAAGGAGTCTACTTTAATCCTAATTATAAGACCCCAATCCACTTTGTCTCCAAAAATTATAATTTTTCCCTATAGTGTCCCTATATGATTACACATATTAAAAGAGGTTCTATTAAAGGTAGTTTAAATGCACATGATTAAAGAGGTGTTTTAAGGAAACTAACACAAACATTACAAATACTAATTTAACTACTTTCTTTAATCTACTTAAATTAGTTAAGTAGATCTTATATTAAAGACTGGAGGTACTTGTTTATAAAATTAAGAGATCAAGCTAAAACCTCGTATAAAATTAGAGGACTAAAGGCACATTTTTGCCCAAAATCATTGATGTTGTATTATCAGTCATAAGACGATAAAATGTGTGATCGACAGCAATGTGCCTGACAAAACAGTAGTCCAAATCTATGATTCCTAGGTACACAAATGAGATGAATAATTATGTCAATGCAAAACCAAATCAATACAATAGGCATATAGGTTGAAGACTATAGTGATGTATTCTATTACTGGGAACAAAAAACAAACTTCAATATAAGATTCATATGTCTGGTGTCAGCTACTAAAATGGAAAAAGACCGTTCTCCCATTATTGTGACTCTTTGCAAAATCATGAAGGGAATAATGTAACATGTAAGGCAGAAGCATAGAACAAATAATAACCTCCTGATGAAGTTTCTCCATAGCCATCCATTCCCCGGGACCGCAAAGATCAGAGAGAACAGTAGCAACTGATGATACTACATCCTTTTCTTCCAATTGTTGGAGCTGAAGATTATCAGCATCACGATCTACTCGAGATCTGACTTCTGCCTTCTTATCTGCTGAAACCGATAATCTCAATGAAAGAATATATTGGAAAGCTACAAGAATTGTGAAGCAGAATAGAAGCTAGAATCATAGACATTAAACTTAAGCATACAAACAATGGTAATTTTAATTTGAAAAGAGAATGCATCAATAAAGAAAAAATATAAGTTCGGTTATACATATGGCTTCCATGTATTGACATGAAATTGCAAAAAACCTCAATTCTGTTTGTTTGGAGTATCCTCCGCCAATAGCATAAACTAATCTACATAACATAATTAATAGATTGCCTAACAAAAGTCAATTATAAGAATTAGGACATAGTAAGATCTTGATATTCCTTGATTCTACTGGCACAAATTCATATATTTTAAACCCCATCACACATTAAGAGATCAATGCAGAGACCATTAAATGATTTGTTTAACATAACACAAACCCAACCCCATTCCCAATTATCATAATTATAGTCAACATTGTCAATTTATGGTCAGGGTTTAAAACTCCAACTATCATAGTCATTGGATCTAATGCACACCAAATATCTCCAGAATTTGTTAGAGTATATAGATATTTATAAAACAATCATTGAGGATTCTCCTAACAATCTAACCTTTTGAGAATCTCTTCAACCATGCAGAGAACAGTTTGATCCTAGCCATCCTCTTTCATAGCAAAATTAAATCTTAGCAAAAGGTATGGTAGGCCTATGCCCCATGCAAAGTTCAAGTTCCATGAGCTTTTAGGATGGAATATTCATTGATGAAATGGTTATGTCCTAGAGCACTGTATGGTACAAGCAGCGCCCCAAAATGTCACAGCATGCAACACCTATCATGCTGCGACCCACATTGTTGATATACACTACACAAATAACATTCATCATACATCAACAACATATACTGAATAACGAAATAACCTGAGTGAACCATTTAAGGCCATGAAAATGGGTCCATCTCTAAATTTGTATGTAACATCCTGAGTTGCTCATCCGGCCATGGGCATCTCGGGATAATCATGCATACAATGCACAAAATGGCTAGGTCAACACAGTTTACTGATCCCTAGATGGGTTTTCATCTAATTCCCGGTGACCCAGCCACCCAATTTAGAGCACTGGTCCCCTGGGTATCAATTCAGCATACCAACGCTTGACACTATAATGGCTTTAAACAGTGGAGACAAAAGCCAGAAAAGAAATAACAAGATCTAGTAAAAACATTTGCAAGTTCTACTCCACCAGAATATATATGGATCGACTTTAATAACTTAAAAACTCCAGTACAAGACTATACAGAATATATTCCATAAAAACATTTATACACCACATCAAAACCCTATGACAAAAGTCAAAGCACAAGTGTCTCTAAAATCCGAAATCCCAAACACCACATTCTTGCTGGAAACCTCAGTAATCAAATAAGCCAATCTCGTTTTTATTAAGCCAAGCATACGAATTTTAAAAAAAAAGCAAGTACTCATAAGAAATGCCAATTACTGGAAGATACAAAAGGCGGAAACAGAATGATATACTAACCCAACGCTCCTGATAGTGAAGCCTTGCCGCCCGAGCTACCGTACCCATATCCTTCATACCCGTCCCTACTTAGCTTCTTCCCACTGCTACCGGTGCCACCAATGTCATCATCATCCTCATAATCATCATCGTAGTAATCTCTCCTTCCCTTCTTCACCAAAGCCCCAGCCCCAGGTGCAGCATTGGCCATATGATAATTATAATGCGGCGGAACTGCCCCTCCGGCCGCCGTTGATGAATGATTCACATAATGCCTAGGCCCAAGCGGCCCTCCCAAAATACTCCTCACCGGCAACAGAAAATAAAACTCCTTGTCACCAATTTGAAGCAAATCTTGAGAATCGAGCTTCACGGGTGGATTGCCCGGGAGGTGAAGGACCCCTTCTACAAGACAACCATTCTTACCAAGAACCTCGAGGGCGAAACGTCGGCGCGTGAAATCATAGAATATGCGGGCATGGTGGCGGGATATGTTCATCCCACCGCCAAGGCTGGATAGGTCAACGTCGACGCTGGATTTTTTAGAATTCCGGCCAAGGATGATGGAATAGGTTTGCATATAGTACTCGAAGTCCTCGCCCTGGAGCTTGGCGAAGCCGGCTTCGATATCGCCGGTGGCGGCAGTGGCCATGTTGAATTTAAGATAGCAAGAGGGGAATTATTAGGAAAACGGAGAAGAAATTGATCGGAGTTGGAAGAGAAAGCGAAGAACAAAATAGAGAATGAGTCCTCAGGGATGGAAAGCGATTGAATTCCTTCGTGAACATTAAACGAAAATATTAGGTTTAGTTTTTTTCCCCAGCCATTAATCATATTTTTAAATTGCTAACTATATTTTCCCCCAACAAAATTCACAGAATAAGTAAACTAATCTCATCTTTTAGATTTGAATGTTTTTTAATCTAAAGAGATTTTAATAGAAAGGAGATGTAAGGAAAAAAAATAGTTAAAAATTTGGAAAAATCCTAAAAAATATCTATTTAAATTTTAAAATTCTGTTTACTATATTTTATAAATTATTTATAATTTTTTTTATAAAAAAATTTAATTTAGAATTTTAAAATTTAAATGAATTTTTTTTAGAATTTTCCTAAAATTTTCAGTCCTACTTATTTAATTAAACTTATTCAAAAATATCTCTCTCCCCCATTTCTAATCAAGGCAGGCATAGCTTTCAGAGTCAACTATTTTTTAACAATAAGTTCACAAAGGTGAAAAGAATTATTATCCTTCTAAATCTCATTTTTATTGAGAAATATGCTATTTACAAAGATTTTAAAAGCAGTATAGATTGAATAATTTAACAATTTTTAAGAATTTTTGTATTTAGTATAACCCTCCTCATAATTTCACTATCTTCACTTCAATCCCTACCTCTACTTTACCTAATTGTAATATTTTATTTGCAATATCCTTACATGTATATATATGGATGAGGTTAGACAATCTTCATGAGAGAGGTAAATATTCCCAGGCATATTACTTGTTTTATTATAATTTTTTTGGGTCAGGATGAAGTTCCAACTTCGAACCCTTCTTCTTTTGCTAGACAGATAACTTTTATTAAACATAAGACACAATGTTACATAAAAATCCAGCGTCTAAGTCTTCCTCCACCTCGGCAAGTGTGGCCATTGCTAGGGTAACCAAGTCCCAAGCGAAGGGATTTAGTGAGCAGCAGTAAAATCCAGCCACGCCTATTGGAAGTCCTATTGTCATTGGAAACCTGTATCTGAGAGATGTATGCATTGATCACCAAATCTAGCTCCCATTTAGAAAGAGGCAGAAGCATTTGCATGACAAGGAGGAGAGAACCCCGTCGTGGCAATCCATTGGAGATTGATCTGACAAAGGAGCCACATCATGAATCTGAGGAACATGGAAGATCAATCTGGTTTAGTTCTGGTTCTGTTCCCAAGGAAGGCGCTATTTTAGTTCGTTTGGCCGAACCAGATAAGGCGTCACTGAGCGAACGCTTTCGAGAGATGGAAACGGGGATGAGAGCCCACTTTAGATGGAGAATTTGCTTGTCCCCCTATTCCCAAACTTGAATTGATTACAACTGATGATGAGTGACCGTGAAATTCAGTGGTCCTAGAGGTTGAAGTTGGATGAGTGCAAAAAGACCAAATTAAAAGCCAAGTACTTCTTCTTACTAAATACCAACTATCCCCAAGATTGATATGAGCCGATTGAGGTCCAATAACCCGTCTTTGAAACTGTACTGCTGAGACTGACCTTGATCTGAGCATCGGTGTTGTCAGTGACCGAACTCCCCACATCGTCGACATGTACGTCCTGCATGTTCAACAAGAAAGGATACATAGCCGAATTAATTCACCTGTCTTTAATACGGAATCCTCCTTTTTTAAACATACTCGATTTATCAAAATCTAAGAAAGAACCAAATAAGCTTCCGATTTGTTTAGCAACAGACTCAGTATAATAATCCAGAGGTAATTCCATAACCTGAATCCATGCATGAATTGAAGAAAAAGAAACCATGGATATAGGCGAATCTGGTTGCCACTAAAACACCGCAAACATCAAACCTTGAAGTAACCAAGAACCTTGGCTTAGAATAAATATACAGTCTTGAGCATCACGAAAAATGATAACAAAGCGATTATGATGTTGTTGCACTACATGAACCTCATCTCGAACGAACCAATGAAGATCGATAAGCGACTGAACTTTAGCAACATGAATAAGTCGGAGATGCACAACCCGGGGAAATAAATAATGTTACAATATGCCGTGTGCTTTTCACCACAGTACGGGAGATGCATGTTGGATGAAGCTTGACGGTGAGGCGGCGGATGTAGCTTGGTGAGAGGCGGATGAAGAAAACACGAAAGGTGGAAAAAGGAAAGACGGTGGACAAAACTGAATTTTTTTATGTATAATATATATATGGAAGGCGGTGGAAAAAACTGAAGAGGAAGAAGGAAGCAAAAGACGGAGTTTATGGCGGTGGAAAAGAAAACTGTAGAGAAGCGACGAGAGAGAAAGCAAAAGGCGGTGACTGAAACCTAAAACTGAAGACTAAACCAGAGGAGTAGGGTGAGACGAACAAGTGGAAAATTTGAAGAAGAGAAAAGGAAAGAGGGAGGACAACCAAAACTAAAAAGAGAAAGGAAATAAGGAGACCAAAAAACCTGGGCAGGAAACAAGTTATACTATGACTAGAACTAGGTTGCCGGCGGCGTATGAAGTTCGAACTCTTGACTGAATGATCTCGTTTTTTTTTCACATATCCTTTTTTTTACGATGACTGATGCTATGTTAGGTAATTCAGTTTGTCTCATCATCTGTCTTATCCTTGACTCACACGTACAAGAAGAATTTGCTCATCTCCGTGTCCACTCTAATTTGCTATGTTAGGTCTTGAGTTGTTGTTCCAATCTTTTTCTTGTTTCTCCTTTTATAAAACTGATGTATTTCTAACTCCCACTTCTCTAAACTTTATATTATTCCAACTTTAGTTGTATAACTTTTCTTTTTATATAATTCATCATTTTATAAAAAAAATTAAATAGAAGTAATATATTAAATAGTGAACAAATATTAATATGATATTTTTTCAAAAAATAATAGTGTGTAAAATTATATGTTAATTGATGTTTTTATTTTTTAATGATGATTTTACAAAAAAAAAAGTGAACATTTATCCTCAAATATAAGTAGCAATTTATTTTAGTTTATAAATTGTTATAATCATGCAAATTTAAAATCTAAAATATATATGTCTTCTTTCACAGTATAAAATGGGCATAGTATTCTTACCCAAAAAAAAGGGCATAGTATTCCTTATTTCAGCTAAAAAAAACTGTTAAAAACAGGTATTTCCTTCGTTTTTAACGAAAAGAGTATTTATGCTCCAGCCACTTATTAAAATATTATTATATTGGGTTAGTCCGAGTAATTCGATATTATTTAAATAAAATTTTTAATTTAAATCTATATATACAAAATTTTTGTTAAGTATTGCGACGTTATTAAATTTGGATATAATTAGGCAAAACTTCAGTGAATCAAACGTGCAACAGAAAACAAAAAATACCAATGCTTTAGATTATATTCTAAACAGTTCCTCAACGATTTCACCGTTCCTGATTTTATCTCCTTCTTCAGATTTGCCGTGCTTTCTCGATTTTGCCTTCATCAGGTAGTTTATATTTTAGCTTCTTACTGTCAATCAGTTGTTTCTTTGTTCCCAACGAAACATTGGAAATATCGGAATTTTGATGTTGTTTCTTGCAGTGTTCTCATGAAATCAATGCATTCACTAGTATTAGCGCGAGATCTGTCCGTGTTTCAGTTGTTTAGGTATGCATATACTGAGGAAGCTTAAGGGGAGAAAACTTTGAGGATTGTAGATTAGTGAGTGTCTGCTGAATGCGAATAGAAGATATCAGTCTGCCTTGTTCTGTACAGAAGTTTGGTTTCTATTATCTATTGATTTATTTGCTTTTGGATTTCATGGGAAGCATCAGTTGGAACTTGGGATTCCCTTAATATGCACGTTGTTTGGCTAGTTTTAAGACTTATATCCGTTATGTTATCCTTAATAATAGTGGTTGTGTTCTGGATGGGATCTCTGTTTCAAAGTTTTTCGATAATTGTAAGGGATGCCCTTTTTTCCCCCCAAAGCGGTTCCCTTCTATTACAGTTTCTTTTCTAGTTCTAATAGGAGTGGCACAGAGATCAGAGAAGATTATGTGAAATTTCCTTTGTACTGTGAAGTGTTGTGGCATTGTTGACCTAAAACCAAAGGAGGTGGTGGGGTTAGTTGTGGAAACTTAGTCTCCAAAAGCTCCTCTTTTGATTAGTAAGTCTCTTTGGTTTTTCCCTTTTCCGAGTTTTCGTCATCATGATACCAGGTCATCTGCATTATGTATGGTTTAAAAAGGGATGGATGGTATCCCAATCTGATGCTTTCTGCAATGTATACAGGTCCTTGGAAATTTATCTCTTGATAATGATTCGTTTTGGTCACTCATTTCTTTCAGATTAGGAGACGGGCTTCTAAATTCTAGTTAGCTTTTGGGAGGATATGTTAGGGGGATATTTCTTTTATGGAGACTTTTCCGAGCCTCCATTTCCTTTCTCCATTATGTAATGCCTGGCTTTAGAATTATTGTCTGATAGATGGATTACAGATCCCTTGGAACCAGTATCATTCATAGAAATGCATTGGACTTACCAATTCTCTTTCTTCTTTTAGATCCCAATGAATTTTCTTCTATACTTGAGAATTTGGGTCCTTGATCCCTCTTTTCTTGCACGTCATATATTCATTTTCCTACATGTTCCCCTTATAGGGATTGTTTCTCTTGGCATTCCAAGTCTTCGTATTGCAGGTGTAATTCTTCTATGGTTATTTTTTTCTTTATTGTCCATAGTCTGTCTTCCTGTGGACTAAATTGTATGGCTTCTTAGGAAGCTATGAGTTTACTCTTTTGCGATTGAGTGATTTCTTCAAACTAGGGCTTTCTGGAGTAAACAGGAGGCTATTGTCTGTGATAATGAGCAATCTTTATGATTTTATGGTGTATATGGTTATAGAGGAATGCGTATGTTTTCATGGAGTATCATTATCAGAGCAGTTGATGTAGGATAGGATTGTATTTTTACCTCTGATTTGGTATTCTTCACATGAATGTTTCTGATTTATCCTTGTTGGATGTGCAAAGAAATTTGTACTCATTATCTGCGCTCCTCTTCCTTCTAATAAATATATTTTTCTCACATCAATGTCATCCTGCTTATTGCTTATCATGCCTTGTTTCTGTCCTTTGCCCAGCTACCTGTCTATTTTGTTGTGTCGTTGGGATGCTATGGTTTATTGATGGTTGGAGTTGGTGTCATGCAATTTCCAACCTGTCCTCAAGAAGCCCTTTTTCCTGCAGCAGGTATTATTTTATCTATTGAGATATTGCGATGTTATGTCATTTTCTCCATTTCTGCTTTCCACATGTTCCATGACTGAGCCTATATGTGGAAATTAATCTCTTCAATTAACGTGTTTGCATTTAATGAATTTCAATGACATTCAGATTGTAATCTTTTGCTATAATGCATCATGTAATTAGGAGAGAGAATGATGTAAAAAAAATTGAGATTGTGTTCTCTCCTGGATTAGGATGGTCTTATGTGAAGACAGAAGGCTTGTTATGACTTTACCTGATCCTAAATATATGAACTGAATAATTAATATAGAGATTAAGAAAATTAGTTAAATTAGTTATTTTTAAAAGATACAAGCTTTCATAAAATATTTTTTTAATCATTTGCTTTAAAATCACCCTTATTGATGGAAATCACTCCTTTAATATTTGATAATTGTGAAAAAAAATTATAAATTTAAAAGACAAAGTAGATTAAGGTCTAATATTTATGATTAAAATAAAAACCCTTCAACTAGGCCCTATACTTTTATATTCAAGACTAGAGGAAGTATTATAAATGCAAGGTACCGGTACTTTGTGTTTTTCTCCACACAGGATCAATCTAGACGACTAGACCAAAAGAGAACCCACTCCAACAAAATTTGAGATACGGATACTCGTATAGGCTCTCTTGTTCTCTTATCTATTTCTTATTTTGTTTTAGTCTTTCTCCAAATAAGTGCTATAATTCAAAATGTTAAATCCACAATATTTTAATACCGGCCCTAAATATAAGAGTTAGATAGAGAGTCTACTTTAATCCTAATTATGAGATGCCAATCCATTTTGTCTCTTAAAATTATAATTTTTCTACCAAAGTATTCCTATATAATTGCACATATTAAGAGAGTTTCTATTAAGAATAGTTTAAATACATATAATTAAATATAATATTTTAAGAAAATCAACACACAATTATTACAAATAACTAATTTAACTAATTTTTTTAATATATCTAAATTAGTTAAATAGATCTTATATTAAGAACTGGAGGTAGTATTAATCTTTCCCTGCAAGATGTCCCTGTGGAATGTATTAATGTAACTTTTTTTGCTTATTTTTAGGACATTGTTGAGGCAAAGGAATATCTGAAGCAAAGAGGAGTTGATGTTGGTTCCAGCTAACTTTGTAAATGTTTTGAATTTTAGATTCTTGAGTGTTTTTTTAAATGATGAAATTCTAATGTATACAAAGAGCATCATAATTTTAACATGATGTGGCACATGTATCTTCTTGGCTTCTTCAGCAGCTTTGAATTTTTTGTTTGTTGGGAAGTGGGTTTACATCTTATACTTTTCTTTCACTAATTGCACAAAATCTAATTATTGAGAAGGATCATATCCATTTAATGGGTATATGTAGCTGTTTTTTACCCCAAAAATATGAGAGAAAAAAGCATTAGTCGACCATTAACATCGGATGAACATGGCCCACAAAAAGAAAGTAGAGAGAATTATACTTAAAGATCAAGTTCACAAATTATACTAAATGTGGAATTCCTGGAAGTGTTTAAATTTATTGTTCAATAATCTTTTCAATAAAAAAATATTTATACGTAGTGAAAAAAATCACAAATTATTTTATAAGAATTATTAATGATAAATATTTATAATTTATTGTTTTGCTTGTAATCTTGTATAGTTGGAATGGTAAATAATAGTATTAAATATTTTGTTAGCTGTAAATTTAGGCTATGTTTGGTTCAATGAAGGGGAGGGTAGGTTAGGTTAATTTAAGGGAGGGGAGGTTATAAGTGTAAAGGTAGGGGAGGAGAGATAATGTTTCTTGTTTGGTTCAGAAGGGGAGGGGAGGGTAGGTAATTAAAAATTAACAAATATACCCTTATGTCTTTATTTAAATTTATTTACTCTTTATTTATAATATTTATATCAGAATTATTATTTCTTAATTTATACATTTCAAAAACTTTTTACCTCATTTATATATATATGATAAAATAAAAAATAAAAAAAATGATAAAAATTTAAAAATATCCCCTATTAATTTTATAATTATTATAGATATTAATATAATATATAAATTTGAATGCAAAAAAACAACTTTAACACATTTAACACATCTTCCAAGCTTAAGAAATCCACTTTTTCCACATGCCTTGAGTATGCTTGCCATAGTTACTAGATTTGGATGAATTTTATTACCTATCATATAAAAAAAAATTGAGTATGCTCCCACGATCCTCCGCTTAACCCTCCCCATATAACTTGCCAATGCATTTTTCTCATGGGTCTGGAGCAGCATGATGCTGTTTGCCAAAATGGCTTGGTCAGTATGGTTGTAACACGTTATTCACCAAAAATCGCCAGAAGAAAACTATGAAGACCAGTCCAAATGAAGTGATATTGCATCCCATAATGCAGAAAGATAATTTCAACTTGTGTATGTTACTTACTTCATTTTAATCAAAGACAAGACCTTCATAATGACCAGAAGGGCAAGACCTTAATAAAAAAATCTCCTACTTTATTTCAATAGCAGAACAGCAAGTTGATAAATTCAAATTACAATCAACAATAACAGGCCACGAATAGAATTCCACACATCTAAGTTGAAAAGGGTAGCTAACCCTAATGAACAGAAGGGCAACATCAGCATGGTCAGAACATCAGTCCAGAGAAAGAAAATATTGCTTTAGGTTGATTTCATGTTGAATTGAAATGTATTGACGGTCATTCCTCCATCAATTGAAACAACCTGTCCATTGATGTAGGATGCAGCACTTCTTGTACTTATGCTATTCTCTTTATTGGCGTTCGAGCAAGGATTTCATTCACAAACTCTGTCTTCAAGTAACTATTATCAAAGTCAAATCATTAGCAATTAGTGTTATTACTGAAGCTTATTTTCATCTAAAAGTTATACATATGCAGATAAGAGGCATGCTATATTCACTGAATAAGTTCAAAAAGGACGCTGCAAAGTTCATCTAATCAAATTTTCACAATATTGAGATCCTCTTTCTAAGAATTTCCTACTTGTCCACACTATGATGAATGCTTCTAGAATTTATATTATAAAGGTACTAGAAGATTTAAACTATCTCTCTTTCCAACCCTACCATTTGGATTGCTCTTATTAGTAAAAGTGCAAATGACATAATACTTCAAGATTATGAAATAAGTTCCCCTTTACATAAGATGTAACGAAGTACATTCTTAGTCCAACAAAATAAACTAGTGGCACTCAATAAGCACTATGCAGGCAGCAGCAAGAAGAATATGACCCAAAAAAATGAATATGGAAAAAAAATGAAATCATTACATGTAAATGCAAGTGAACTCAATTTATGAAGCACTTCAAGTGTTTCCAATCAAGTTTTCGAACTCAGTTCAAATTTGTGATGGGGCTCAGCCAATAAATTTAACCTAAAACTAATCCATCCCTAAGTTCAAATTTTGTTTAACTGCTTTTGGTATTTTCAATTATTATTTGACTCTATTGTTTATATTTATTTATACTATGTCGTCTCAAGCTTATACATGACATACATCTTTTGTATGGAAATCACTAGATTGGAAATAAAATCATAGAGATAATTGCAGTGGAAGCAGTGCATGCAACAAGAGAAGCAAAACAGAGTAACAGACCACAGCATAGCAAAATGCATACAAGTCTCCACATGTACTCAAAATAGATTTCATATCAAGAAATCTAAAGGATTACAGGGTCTTGAGAATAGTGTTAGATACTCTTCTAATCTCAAACATTACTACGCTCCAAGTGATCCTAATATGGAGCAGAAGTGTAAAAAATAACTTCAAAAAGACATGCTAGTAATTTTTTTCCCACAAAGATATGACTAGATGAAGGTATTAAAGACAACATTAACAAGACAAAAGCATACATACTATCAGCAGTTAACATGACTAATAAATAGTTTTCTTTCGTTTTTTTCAGAGCCAAATGGAAGATTTCTTGTTCAAGACAACTTCATTTTTCAATTTGTCAGTGTACTTCTGTTTTAACCAACGATCCATCTTCAAACAAAACAGAAGCAACAAGGCCTTGGAGAAGAAACTAAACCACATAGAGTAGACAGGGTGTAAGAGCATTACATGTTCCACAAGTGAGGTTTTTGTATACCACGATGCAACACAGTTGCTCCTTATATTGTCTTTTGCCCATTCAACAGCAAGAGATTTTGTAAGCTGATGGATTACAGCTGTAAAATGAAGCATATTGAGCCCCTTGAGGAATATCTTTCAACATGTAAGCATTCCTTTTTAAGTAAATGATGACACCAAATTATAACATCAACTCACCTTTACCTGCAGCGTAAATGGTTCCAGTACCTAAACTTGACAGACCTGTGACTATAATGAATATAATGCAGAATAATAATGCATCAAAAAGGGAGGAGAACAAGCGAGAAAAAGAGGAAAAGAGAACAGAGAAAAGAAGAAGAAGAGAGAGAGAGAGAGAGGGGCAAAGAGATAGATTCAACTCTATAAAAATTAAACAGTTGAATATAGACATGCGAGAAAAGGAGCAGAATCTGGTGTAAATAATTTGACCAGGGATGGCAGAATCTGGAGTAGAAGGGTATAAGAGGTTACCTGAACGAAGTCGACGGTGGTGGTTGCCGGAGTACGTCGAGCGACCGGCAGCGGTGGTTGCAAGTGCACGCCGACGGAGAAGAAGCCAGAGCACACACGCGGAAGCTGAATGGCGGAAATGAAAAGGGGAAAAGGGTTTTTACACCCGAAGGGCAAACTTGGAAAATCAAAAAATTGGCAGGGATAATTTGGTCAGGATAACACACACTATTTCTCACCCCTCCAAAAAATCCCAAATTTGGAGGGGTGAGAGAGAGGGGTAGGGGAGCAGAAAAGGACAAAAATATTTCCCTCCCCTCCCCTCCATTTTTTCCAACCAAACACACTTATATCTCCCCTACCCTACCTTCCCCTCCAAAACCCCCCAACCAAACAATACCTTGTTATATAAATAGTAAACACTTGTAGTTTGACAGATAAATTTGCGTAAATATCTTGTAAAATCAATGATTATATAACAAAGAGAATTAATGAATTAGAAATTTAATATAATAATATATGAAATAACTTATTTAATATAACTTATGTTTATCTTACTTTAAATTTGATTAATTTTAATATAATATTTTTTTAAAACATCTATTTATATATTACCATGCTCAGTTGTTCAATATTTAAAAATATTTGTAATAATAATAAAAATAGACTAAAAATTAAAGCTAAGAAACGAGGAAAGCCATTTAGGCCTAATACGCGAAGGTCCCATACCGAACCCTTGAGGTTGAGGCTATTTCTTATTGCCAGACGCAGTTGAGCAGGCAGCTATCTGACTTCGGAGTTCCGCCCGCTTTGACGGACGTCGATAAGCTTTGGAGTTCACGAATACACTTCCTGCTGCTCTCTCTGCAGATCAGGTACTATTTCGTGTCTCTTTCTTTTTCTTTCTTCTTGCTCGATTTTGCTGTGCTAATGATTCCTCCTTTTGGTTCTGGACATTTGTTTCCAGCAAACCCTCCTTAGTTATGGTTTCTCCTTTCACTTTTTCTCGTGCTATGGTAGCTTCGTTACACTTTTGAGTTTAGAGTTATGGTTTCCTTATATATATATATTATAATATTCAGCGTGAGGATGCAACTGTGGGCTCTCTGTTTTGGCCATTGGAAACTTTTAACCTGTGAGTTTGGATTGTAACAATTGAAACTTTGGTTGCTTGAATTTGATTTTGAAATCAAGTGATGGGCGCTTGGGCATGCATGGGAGGAGATTCTATGACTTGGGAATTGGATTTTTTATTTATATTATAGAACTTCATTTGAAAACTCTGTTTGCTGTTTGTGTATCCGAGTTAGATGTAGAAATATGGGTCAAAATCTGGATAATGATTAGTCTTGCCGTGGTTTGGTTCAACTTGAAGGCCAGGACTATAACCATTTACTAATCTCTTTTGATATGCTGAAATCGGGCCTAAAGTCCTGCTTTTTGTATATTGGGCCCTAAAAAATTTCTCTTTTGGCGCAAATGCTCGGTTCATATAGGGTCTAAAATCCTAGCCGTTTAAGTTCTCTGTTTAAATCTTTTTTCTCTTTTGGTTTACTTGCAGTTAGAGTTTTACAATTATATGGTAAGTACTCTAAAATGTTATTATGCTACATCTTCTTAAACATTGACATATCTGTTCTAAACTTTTCTCATCTTCATCATGGAAATCACTAAATTATTACGTGTATTGTCTTTTCCAAATGTTTCATTCGGAATATGAATTTTCAGGAACAAGGGAATAAGTATTATGCTTTCTGTTATTTGTAATGGGGCTACACATGTATTATGAAGGTCTTTGGATAGACTTTGTTGGACATTTATTGACGCTCAGAATATACAAGTGAAATCAATTAGTCAGAACTGCCCAATAAATTGCCTTATACGAAATGTGAGATTATTTTCTTGCAGGCTTGCTGTTATTGGTTTGAGTAGTGTGGCTTCTTTCTTCAAACCAGTTGTTCTTGGTGCAGTTTTTTCGCTTAAATTTTCCTTGTACTTATCATTTTTACAGTTGAGCCCCAGTCTTGAAGACCTTTTACTTATCAGTCTGACATTTTTACATCTATTCGACTCCACCACAACCCAGCAAACTGGTGAACAGGGCCACTTGGCTTATATAGTTGGTAAAGATGAGGTTGCTGACGCACAATATGCTATCATCTAACATAAAGGGTGTGACAAATGGCTTCCCACTGCGCATTGAGGCGGAGAAGGTGGTGGAAAAGACAGTGGAGATGAATGCTGACTTTCTGAAAAAGATGTTTGAGAAGGTACAGTGGAAGGCATTCGTTGATGCATCTCAGGCCATGGGTTACATTGAACTGCCGGGAGAAGTTGACCCGTCCATGCTCGAATCTGATGAGTTTCTCAATAGGTTTCACCATGCTCTTTTGGAACTTCACCTCGAAGAAGGTGCACTAGTATGTCCAGAAACTGGACGACGGTTTCCTGTCAGTAAGGGAATTCCAAACATGCTTCTTCATGAGGATGAGGTGTGAAATAATTTCTAAATTAGCTTTGCCCTGTTGTCAATGCATCTGCTTATTCAGTTTTCAATTAGGTGCTACTGAGGGCCTCATTTTGAGCCAATAGAAGCCTTTCTTTTAAATGTAATGAGAATTTGCTAGAAATGTTATAAGTTTATGCTTTTCCCCTCCTAAAAGTTCTCTAGCATGTCACATTAGAACAATGGCATTGTGTTATTTTGTGTTCCCATTCTTGGGATTAATGAGAATTGAGAAAATGTGGTTACTTCACTATTATTACAAATCAATGTTTCTATCTCATTCATAAAAGTTTCATGACTTGCAAGCTTGCTATTTCAAAATTGAGTTTGCACCTACACAAATACAGATTGCTTCAAGGGCTTGTTTGGATTAGTGTTGACCAAAGCTACTTTTATCCTAACGAATTTTTGCAAGTTGGGGTGAAAGTCAATTAATACGATACAATTAATGTGATATTATTTATGTTTGATAGGCTTTTATAAAAAAGTCATTTGGATAGAAATTTGTTTCAATGATGTGTTAAAAAGTCAGCTTTGAAATCTTTAAATATGAAGAAGAGTTAAAAGTCAAAAAAAGTTATTTTAACTTTGAAGTAGCTTTTGAACAAAAAGTCAGTTGCTCTTAAAATCATGTCAAATATTATTTGAGAGTTGAAAAATAAGTTGCTCCCAAACATTATGCCAAACACACCCTATGATGCTTTGGCTATGCCCATTATTCTGCCTTCCTTGGATGGTAAAAACCCTACTCATCAAAACACTTCTAGTTCATGGACGGTTAATTGGCTGTTAAGTTATCGTTGATTTGTTGTTGCAATTCTATCTCCCATAATATTTCGTGATTACATCTAGAGTATGTTTACTTTGATTGATTACAGCTTGTATCTTAACCCAGTTTAAGGTATGAAAAACTGAAACTTACCATCTTCATGAAGTGTTTTGAAGGACTATGTTGTTTCATAATTCAATTCTCTTCTCCTGCATATAAATGATAAATTTCATTTCTTTTTCTTCAGTCTTTAGAAAGCAACAACTTAGATTGAGACATTGAGTACTAAACTTGATGAGTATTCGCTCCTCTCCCTTTTCAATAGCAAAAATAAAATGATTGATTATCATTATTAAAATCCAACAAGGTCTTAGAAATCAATAAAATATAGTAACATTTTCATTTTATCAATTTTTTTAAATTACAAATATACTTAACATTGTTTTTTAATCATAAATAAGATATTATTAAATTTGTGTTCTTTTCTACTACATACTTCTCCCTCATTTCAGCTGTATTTAATATTTAAATTTAACATTATGAGCTCTCTGTTGGCACCTCAAATCTATCTGTAACTACATATAGCCCCACCAAATACATTTTGGGGTCACCATTACACTCAATATCGAACTCATTCATTTTCTCTCCCAAGTAAACAGAAAAACAGAAACCCATTTAGTTTGAACTTTGAAGGAATCTACACCTTGAGCGAATTTCTTATTCACCATAAACAGCGTTTGCACCTGTTTCCAAGAATAATTTAGTTACACTGCAAATAAGGAAATCCGATGGGCCCATTAATTCATAAAAAAGAAAAACAAGGGCAAAAACTATACTCTTTTCCTACTGTTTTCTCTCTAATGCTTTCTGGGGATTGGGGTATCATATCATAATATATATAAATCAAAACATCCATCTTGGTGAAGAATGAACAGAAGTTTGCCGGGGTCTCACTGTGTGATGATCCAAGTTGTTGCGTTTCATGATCGAGGATACAGTGGGGCCAAAATAGTCATTACTCCTCTGAGAAGTTGCCCCTTGTGAATACATTTTCTTCCCGTTGATGAAGCTCCTCTGGTTATCTAGCATCATCTTGCGCGCTGCCGGATTCCTTTGGTTAGACCCCCATCTATTGTAACCTACACAACTCTGGCTCCTTCTTACTGACTGAAGCTTCCACTCTCTAGGGCTTGTATAGTTGCGACTCTCGGCAGTTTCTGCAGAGTACATAGTCTCTTCTTCGCTGCTGTATCCGTGGGGCATGTCTAATACCTGTAATGATGGCGTCGAACTAGATTGAACCTCGCTTTGCGCTCCATTCACGGAACCTGTTGAGGAAACCTCTACACTTGGAATTGCTGCTGGCCTTCTGTTTCTGTTTTGTTCTCCTTTGAGCTGGTTTTCTGATAAAGGTTCTTGGGCACAATGTGGATGTAGTTCTTGTTGTTGATGAGATTGTTGTAAACCTGTAGGTTTAGTAATCCTTGGGGGGAAATTGATATCTAAAAGCTGTCCTGGCATATTTTCCTTTCTCCTCAAAGGATTAGAAGTTAATCTAGGTGATTCATATATTTCTGGAGTGGGAATTCCCTGGACATGGGCAGTGTTTGGATTTGTGATCAAACTCTCTTCAACCGTGTTAGCTGCTGCAGCAGCAGAAGAGCTTGGTCCTTGATCCTTTGTCTTTGAGGCATTATTCGATGACAAACCAGTGCCATCATTATTGTCAGCCTCTGTTGACTTGAAAACTTGCCGCTGCGTGAAGGAAGTACATGAATGCTCACTCTTCAGGCCAGTAGACATTAACCGAATTATTGGTAGTTTTGGTTTGTTAAGCTCATCAAGGCTGCCTTCCCAATGCTGGTTTAACCAATCACAGATGACCGGAATTGGTATACCGAACTGCATGGGGAGATCCTTCTTCCAAGAGGATGAGGATGACGAAGTCATCGAAGAGGATTTGGTAGTTGGAGATGTGGCTAATTTCATTGGATCACAAATCATAAATGCTAGATTTCCATGTACGTCAAAACCAGCAGATCCTGGCCTCCATACAATCCCATCAGTTGACAGTTTTATAAGATTGTCAGTGGCTATGACTACCTTTCCCTCACCAACAGTGAGCTCTTGTTTATCTGTGTAGCCCAAAAGGTAAACTGCACTTCCCAGATCTAGATTAACTTTGGAACAGGTCTTCAAGTGGTGAGGGCATTGACTCTGGGCATTCGATTCTCCATCCGCGTCATCTATACCTACTATTGTAAGATCTAATACAGAGCTTGTGATGAAAAACCTGAAACCAGTTCAAACAAATACAATTTAATGCGCTGCTCACAATATATTCCGTTGAAGGGTAGCATGATGTATGAGCAAGCTAGTTAGGAGGTAGTTATGGCTAGTTTCTTGGTGTGTACAAATGGAAGCCTGATGATAATTGAGTTCTGTATTACATGGAAGCATCTTTACAAGCTTCTCAAATTCAATTTTCCACAGATGGCCACAGAGCCATTTTGACCATTTTCAACCACGCAACTATGGTAGAGTACTGGACATGTAACTGTTTTCTCTCTTTTATGACATTAGCTAGAAGACTAACTTGAAAGAGTCAGTTAAGAAAAAAAAAATTCAGTAGACATTTAACTTATAATGGGGGCCAAAAAGTAACACTTTCAACTTTTGAGAACATCCTCATATTTGGATTTGTTTTAATTTCTATCTAGAGGTGTTTGGTACACTAATACTCTAAACTATATGACATCTCAGACACCGTGGGGTAAAATAACATTGCTTTTAACATGGCCGTGTTAGCTATAACAATTGAAAATCACATCACTTTTTCATGATTTTAAATAAATGGAAGATTTTTATTATAGATTCCAATTCAATAAATATTTGAATTCAAGATTTCACAATGGTAAATTTTGAGTTGCTACTGACGTTATCTCTAGAAAATGAAAAAAGTCACATAATTGCCATGCATCAATGATTGCCAAATGCCAACAACAGGAACGTGGAAGGGGTAAATTGACTAACGTTTAATATAGGGTGATACTTAACTACTAAATCTCAACATTTTAGCCTTTGACCATGAAATGCTAATTTATATTCTAGTGCAATTGTAGACAAGAACCTAAGATGTAATTCCTTCTTTAGAAAAGAAGGAGAACATGGGAGTTTTCTTTGATCTCACACTGCATTTGTGCAAGCAATGCTATTAACGCTAACATTTTCTTCCCTAAAAGTTGAAGAGCCCACAAAAGATTAGAAGGCATCGAAGTCAAAGGTGCTTGCTGCATTATTCAACGCTAGCATCTTTCACCTTCGACTAACTTCAAAAGACATGAAATAGAGAATGAAACCAGAACTACGAATATCCCTTGAAATATGAAGGGAACAAATTTGTGATAAGAATTTATATTTTGCATATTAGTTAAAGTTTAAACTTTCTGAACAATAGCAGGTAATAAGAATTCATTATCCATAGATGATTTATGGTGATCTATGCCAGTGTTACATTTTTTTTGCCCAAATATGCCACTGTTACATAGCTACGTTCCATACTCTCAAGCTGTTACTTGTTAGTTCTATAATATCATCCATCTTCTAATTGGGAAAATGGGTGGAAAGTGTGGTTATTGATAGCTTGTAGCTCTCTCCTAAGGCTCTAGGCACTATGATACTCGATTGGAACTGTAATTTCATTAAGCACATGAGTTACAAGAGTTATTTTTTTTGTGATGAAATAGTCTAATTTTAGAGACTTTGCAAAGGCTGCCACTGGAAATTTCCTTTTTAGAGACAAACAACTGTAAGCAAGAGGTTGGAGAAACCAACAAGTAATACTAAAGAACACAAATAAAAAACTCCTAAAAGGGCAAATGCCTCCAATATTATATATAAGTAATATCTAACCCATTAGGTTCCCTCTCAACGATACGTAAAATGTTAGTTCCATTCAATTGCTTCTCTTTACCATAAACCATTTTTAACAATTTGAAAGAAAATGTGAGTGAAAAGAAAAACCTGAAATGGGTACCTGTGAGGGACAAGAGTTGAAGCGACGCCTTTTTGCAGGTGGATCTCGGAGCTCTCAGCGGCAGCGACGGAGGGAAGATTAGCATGGGTAGTCAAAAGCAAGTTACGGTGGATCAAGAAGCCGGCACCGGAGATCCCATTAGCGGGGGTGGAGATAGTGGCCATGGCCTGAGCTTTACCGGAGAAAATGGCGGCCTTCATTCTCTCGGACTTGCTGACGCCTTTGCAGAAACACCATGATTCTCTAAGGCCACCCATTATTTCCTGAATTTGGAAGGTCGAAGTCGAAGAAGTTGGATCTAGCAAATGTAGGTTCTGGGTTGCAATAGAAGGAGGTATGAGGCAAGAATCTGCATTATTCTTTCTGTAGAAATCAAATGTCTGTGAGAGAGAGAGTGGGGGGACAAGATGGTCGTGAAATGAGTAAAGAGTGTGACAGTGGGTGTGTTTGGAAAATACCGATTTTAAAAAATTTTTTTGCCCAAACTTCAATTTAAAAAAATTTTAAAATAAACAGGCTTATTTATTCATAAGTGTTTTTAGACAAAACTATAGTTTTGAATAAACTATTTAAAATAGCTTTTTCAACAGTAAAAGTACTTATGGACTATCCAATTACTATTTTATCCCTACTTTTTTTTACATCCTCTCTCATCTTTCCTACTTTTTCTTACACCCTCTCTCCTCTCTCCTACTTTTTCTTACACCCTCTCTCCTTTCTCCTCTCTTCCTTCTCTTCTCTCTAACTCCCTCCTCTCTTTTACTTTAAATCAAATCATACCCTTTTTAGTAATTTATCACCATAAAAGTCATTCTAAAAATAACTATCCAAATACCTATTTATTCAAAACCACTTTTTTTCTATAAACTCTTCTCCAAAAGTCTTTTTCCATAAGTTATCCATAAACCCTTTTTTCTCATAAGCCATTTTTCAAAATCCTATCTAAATAGGCCAGTATTAGTTGGAAGAGAGAGACAAGCGAAGGAGAGAGAAACAAATGAAATTTTTACTTTTATTCTTTGGTAATAAATAAATACTCCTCCTCTTGTACTATTATAATTTAATAATAATTTTATAAAATATTAAAATAAAAAAATCATTAAATATTTATTATTTAAGAATACCAGTACATGTACATAAAATTTATATAAGATATAAATTTTATCTCACTTAATAAAATATTTTTTATATATATAATCAAATTTAAATAAAAGATATCATATCTAAAAAATTTATTATCTATCAATTATACCTAATTTTATTAATAATACACTTTTTTTAATAATATTTTTTCATCAATAATTAGAATGCTATATTTAAAATATTGAGTAGTAGTAATAGTGTGTAATAGTGAAAAATATTTAGGTAAATTATTATAAATTTAAATAATTTAATTATTGAAAATTTTCATGAATTATACTATTGTTATTTTTATTGTCATGTCATTTTTTCGTAATTAAATTATTTCCATGACAATGCATAGTAATTCTCTCGAAAATATTTATGGTGCTGAACTCAAAGAATGGAAGCCATGTAACATCCCTGAGCGAGGAAGCAAAAATGGTCAAAAGACACTTATATCCACTTAACTAATCAGGCTCACGACGGCTAGCCCCTCCGATCTCGCTCGTCGCTCTCATTCTCGACTCTGCCGGATATAGCACGCAGCCACGCTCGGCACTCGGTTCCTGTAAGTTTTCTCCCCTTTCCCTCCTTCTCTCTCTCGCTGCTCCGTTTCTGTCTGCTCTTAATCTTACTGCGAATCGGCCTGTTTTTGTTTCATTTTGGCGGGTCGGTGCTAAAAGCTAGAAGCTTGCCCTTTGGGGTTTTGTGATTTTAGGCTTTTTGCTTGTGATCAAAAGGACCGAAGACAACAAAATTGATTTGTTGGTTAGAGTATTGATTTTGATTCCTCCTCCTGCCTATTCTGCTGTGTTTGGATTTTTATATCTTTCACTCCTAATTATGATTCTTGTCAGCTTCATGTCGCGTGTTCTTGCTAAAACCTCGCCAGTTTTTGGCTTGGGATTTGATTTCTAGGGTTGCGATTTGCAAATATTTTTTGTTTTTTCTTGCTAAAATCTCGCCAGTTTTTGGCTTGGGATTTTGCTTTGCTGTACTACTATGCAGACATCTATATTTTAACGTTTTGGTTTTCATCAAAATATTTTAATGTTAATGGTTACATTTGCCCTCTGTTTGTGGACTTTATTGCTCAGTGCTTTGCTTCTCTTAATTAGAGTTACAATGGGCAGTTGGAAAATCGTCAAATTCATCTTCGTTTTCTACTTGCCTGAAAGTAGCTGATAAGGTCAGATTGCTTCTCCAGAATTAACGTATGCTGAACAGAAAAATAACTCTCCAATCTCAATTTCTAAGTAAAGATCTCACCAGAAACTAGGAAAGAAGCCCAGAGAATCTCGAAGTGAATAATTGAACTAGATTAGTCGATGCCTCTGGCTGGAACTGGCCAAAGCATTATATAGAAAAATACAGCAACAAACTTGAAAACGGTTCCCTACATTTTCTCGGGAGATGGCAACGGGTTGCTAAAATCATGGGATCATAAATCATAACTGATCTCCCTATGATATGCAATTATTTGGCTAACTTAAGTCTGACTAATTCAAACTGACTGATTCAAAATAAAATAGAACTTAATAAAATAAGTTAAGCTAATTATTCTTCTTTTGGCGCCTGGAGTAAGTGAGCATTGGCTTGTGCTGTTCCAGAGTCGTATCATTACTCCCTCCTTGGAAAACCGACTTGCCCTCAAGTCGAAAATCTGGAAATTGCTGCTGCAACCAATCATACTCCTCCCAGCTTGCTTCTTCAAGGGGCCTTGCCTTCCACTGTATTAAGACTTCAAGTTTATCGTTTTTCCAGCGTTTGGATAGAACCTGTTCGGGCTCCAAGGTGAGTTCAAAATCAGCAGAAAGGGGTAAGTCAGCTGGTGGGTTTGTTGGAAGTTGTCCGTGGGCGGGTCGTAAGAGGGAAACATGAAAGACGGGATGGATTCTTGCTGATGGCGGTAATTGGAGCTCGTAAGCAACTGCCCCAATTTTGCGGGTGATGGTATAAGGCCCGAAATAACGAGGGGAGAGCTTAACAAACTTCTGATTGGTCAATGACCGCTGTCGAAATGGCTGAAGGAGTAAGAAGACCACATCCCCTACATTGAAAGTCATCTCTCGGCGATGTTGGTTGGCCTGTATCTTCATTCGGTCTTGGGTTTTTTTCAAGTTGTCCTTTAGCAACCTAAGAATAATGTCCCTTTGTGTCAGCTGTTCTGCCAATTCTGCTAGCTGAGTTTCGCCTGGTATAAATGGATGTAGCGCAGGGGGATCCCGCCCATAGACTGCCTTAAAGGGGGTAGTTCCCGTCGAAGAATGGAAACTAGTATTAAAGGCATACTCGGCCCAACATAAATACTTACTCCATACCTTAGGCTGTTCGTGTGCAAAACATCTTAGATAAGCCTCAAGGCAGCGATTTACTACCTCCGTCTGCCCGTCTGTTTGTGGGTGATAGGCTGTGCTCATCTGCAGCTTGGTCTGGCTGAGTTTGAACAATTCCTGCCAGAATGTACTCAAAAACAGGGGGTCTCTATCAGAAATGATGGACTTAGGCATTCCATGTAATCGAACAATTTCTTCACAGAACTTGACAGCTACGGATTTGGCAGTATAAGGGTGGCATAATGGTATAAAATGACAATACTTGCTCAGGCGGTCTACTACCACTAAGATTGAATCAAAATGGTTAGACTTGGGTAGGCCAACAATGAAGTCCAATGAAATATCTTCCCAAATCTGATGAGGAATCGGTAGAGGCTGTAGCAAACCTCCTGGAGATAATGTCTCATATTTATTTTTTTGGCAGATAAAGCACTGTTGAACGAGTGTTTTTACATCATTCTTCATTTGGGGCCAGAATACTGTTTCGGCCAGCTTCTTTAAGGTCTTGAGGAAACCCCCATGACCTCCTGAGGGTGTTACATGCGCTTCTTGTAGCAACTTGGCACGAATGGGAGAGCTTCGAGGAATCACTAGTCGTCCCTTGTAGTAGAGTTTCTGTTGCACTAGAGAATAATAAGGCCTCGAATGCGGATCATTCTGCAAGGAGGCGATGATTGGTGCTGTAAAGGTGTCCTGCCGTAGCGCTTCTTCCAAGCTGAGATAATCAAGTGGTACAGAGACTACTAAATGTAAGAGATCAGCATGTTGGGGTTTCCTAGATAACGCATCAGCCCCCACATTATCCTTTCCAGCCTTGTATACAATCGTAAAGTCAAAAGGAAGTAACTTCAGGATGAGACGCTGTTGATTATTGGTGAGAGTGTGTTGGCTCAAGAGATTCTTAAGACTGTGGTGGTCGGTCCTTACTGTGAAATGACGCCCCAACAAGTAATGACGCCAATGGAGGAGGGCCAAAACCATAGCCAAAAGTTCTCTGTCATATGCTGATCTGTAGTGATTTGAGAATGAGAAGCCCTTGCTGTAAAAAGCAACAGGATGGCCCTGCTGAATCAAAATGGCTCCTACCCCTTCCATCGAAGCGTCACATTCAACAATAAATTCTGCCGAGAAATCAGGAAGTTTAAGGACAGGAGTTGTTACCATCGCCGCTTTGAGTTCCTCGAAAGCCTGTTGAGACACAGGGGACCATTGAAAAGCATTTTTCTTGGTTAGATCGGTCAATGGTCTAGCAAGCAAGCCATAATTTCGCACAAACCTCCGATAGTAACCCGTAAGTCCCAAAAATCCTCTTAATTCTGTGACAGAGGTTGGGACAGGCCAATTATTGACTGCTTCAATCTTGTCATAATGAGTCTGCACCCCCTGAGCAGAGATCCTATGCCCCAAAAAAGACACGCAAGTCCTGCCTAGCTCACACTTCTTGGAATTCAAGTGATAAGAGTGCTTTTGTAAGGCTTGCAGTACCAAATACAAATGTTCTTCATGTTCAGTAGCAGTTTTACTATAAACCAGTATGTCATCAAAAAAAACTAAGACAAATTTTCGCAAGTAAGGCCTGAAGAGGTCGTTCATAGCGGCTTGGAAAGTAGCCGGGGCATTAGTCAATCCGAAAGGCATTACCACAAATTCATAGTGGCCGTTATGAGTTCTAAAAGCAGTTTTATGAATATCTGCATTTAAAACTCTAATTTGATGATAGCCTGAGCGAAGGTCAATTTTTGAGAAATAGGCAGAGCCATTCAATTCATCTAATAATTCATCAATATTAGGAATGGGGTACTTATCTGGTACAGTGAGTTTGTTGAGAGCTCTGTAGTCTACACACATGCGCCAAGACCCGTCTTTCTTCTTAACTAGTAGGACAGGGCTTGCAAAAGGACTGTTGCTAGGACGAACAAACCCCTTATGTAGCAATTCGTCAACTTGCCTCTCAATCTCATTTTTCTGTGAATAAGGATGTCGGTAGGGCCTCAGACTTGGCGGAATGGCCCCGGGTATGAGATTGATACTATGGCAACAATTCCTGAATGGCGGGAGCGTTGTAGGCTCATCAAATAAAGGAGCAAATTCAAGGACGAGAGGTTCCACGTTGACCTTAGGAGGGCCTTCGGTTATACTCATGGAATGCAGGCATACCTCTGTATTAGCACGTCTAGGGATTCCCTGCAATTTATAACGCTTGCCATCCACCCAAAAAATCAAAAACATCTCATTCCAATTGGCTTGGATGGTATTCAGAGAAGCCAACCATTTAATGCCCAAAACTACATCAGTACCCGAGAGCGAGAAAGGATAAAAATCTTGAGTAATAGCCAAACCTGGTAGTTCCAGACTCATTTTCTTACAGATTCGCCGACAGTGGACAATTCTTCCATCACCAATCTGTACTCCCAGTGTTGGAATTGTCATTGTGGGTAATTTGAGTTGGTGGACTAACGCTTCCGAGATAAAATTGTGTGTTGATCCGCTATCTACCAAGCAGAGTACCTTACGGCCCAAAATCGATGCTTGTAGCTTCAAGGTTGTGGTTGAATCCCCTCCTAGAATGGCATTGAAAGAAATTTCTGCCTCTTCCACGACCTCTTCGTTTTCAGGCAGCATCTCCGTATCCTCAGGTATAGGATTTCCGGCAGCGTCAACCTCCATTAGAGAAAAAGAGGAAGAAGCACACCTATGTCCCGGCCGGAAGGGTTCTCCACAGCGAAAACACAACCCTTTGTCTCTCCTCTGCTGCCGCGTAGTGTCCCAAGGCTGAGTTCGGACTAAGGCGTTGGATGGGGATGGTGCGCCTGTATTCGGAGGCCCAGATTGGTTGTTTGAGTAAACCGGGTTATGAGAATAAGGGGTCCGGGTCGAGTGGGTCTGGGTGGATCTGCCTGCACCAGAAAACTGTCCCTGCTTAGCGTTCTTAAGCGACTGAAATTTCTTCTCAAATTCGAGGGCGAGGCTAGTTGCTCGATAGACCGTCTTTGGTTTGTGGATTCTTACTTCTGAGCGTAATTCTTCCTTCAATCCGTTGAGAAAAACCCCCAGTAAACAGTGGTCCGGCCAATTCTTCACCCTTGCTACACGCCTTGCCCATTCCATGTGGTACTCCTGCACCGAGTTTGTTTGTTTGATGCTACAGAGATACTCGTCTGGGTTTTGGTATTCAGGAGGACCATAATGTTCCTGCAAGGTTCGCACTAATTCATCCCAATAAAGCACCGTGCGTTCAGAAATGACCCATGAGAAAAGGTCCAGAGCATCGCCCTCCAAATGCATCGCGGCGATGTCCACCTTGTCGTCCTCCGGAGTCTCGTAGTATCTAAAATACTTCTCAGCCTTCAAAATCCAACCCCTCGGATCTCCTCCAGAAAAGGGTGGAAAATCCATTTTCGCATGAGGAATACGATAGGCACGTTTACGGTAGCCCTCGGTTTCGTCATCCGAGTCATCAGCAAAAATCTTCTTCTTCTTTGCGGAAGCGTTCCTATTCTGTACCTCCAAGGCTGCTACTTTGTCCTTCAATTCATCCAGGATATCCAACTTAGCCACAAGAGCAACTAATGGGTCGTTTGGAGGAGCATTGTTGCCGCTATCGTTGGTAGCCATCTGCTCTTCAGGTTTTTCATCAACAGAAGCTCGAGTGCGCACCATGGTGGGAATAGAGGAGCCGGCTCTGATACCAAAATGATAAGGTCAGATTGCTTCTCCAGAATAAACGTATGCTGAACAGAAAAATAACTCTCCAATCTCAATTTCTAAGTAAAGATCTCACCAGAAACTAGGAAAGAAGCCCAGAGAATCTCGAAGTGAATAATTGAACTAGATTAGTCGATGCCTCTGGCTGGAACTGGCCAAAGCATTATATAGAAAAATACAGCAACAAACTTGAAAACGGTTCCCTACATTTTCTCGGGAGATGGCAACGGGTTGCTAAAATCATGGGATCATAAATCATAACTGATCTCCCTATGATATGCAATTATTTGGCTAACTTAAGTCTGACTAATTCAAACTGACTGATTCAAAATAAAATAGAACTTAATAAAATAAGTTAAGCTAATTATTCTTCTTTTGGCGCCTGGAGTAAGTGAGCATTGGCTTGTGCTGTTCCAGAGTCGTATCAGTAGCCTTGCTGGTGATTTAACGTTTATGTACTTACCATGTGTTAGGACTGTTATAGCTTGGAAAGGGCACAGGTTAGGTAATTAGGATGCATGTTGAAAGCATATATTCTTTTTCATTCTGACTTTCGTAAATATACTGCTAGTCTGAATTCAGAACCCATAATGATGACGTAGTTAATTATAACATTTTTTGTTGAAGTATTATTCTTATTGAACTATGGTGTTGTGATAAAGAGCTGAAATTATTAAGTTATCCTTATGAATTGTAGTATTAAAATGTGAATAATTCCCCATTCATTGGACATAGAGCTGTGTAATCTTCCATTTGGAATGTCTCAAACCATTGCTTATATGAATCATTTACAATAATGTATCCTGTTAAGAAAGTTGCAACCCGATTATTCAAGAAAACATGCGATGATTTAAGCAAAGATGCTAAACCTCAAAATGAAAGATTTTCTGTATTCCTAATATGCATATGCAGATTGTATTTGCATTTGGCCGGAAAAAAAAGTCTAGTGGCTTGTTCTACCTCATTAATTAGCTGTGTACTTGCAATTTTCATTTATTTATTTTCCTGGCTTGGTGTGTTGTTGTGATGGTTTGATGTCACTTTGTATTTGTTCTCTGCCTGTCTCAGTTGCCTTTACTTGTTTGTGGTTGCTTTTGTGGATATAAATACTTAAATGAGCATTTTTAAATTTCTAGGTCAAATGGAAGCTAATAAAAAGCTTGACTCAAATTTCTTGTTTTTCAGATACGTTGATTTAAGATGCTCCAACACCAAATTGTGCAATCCCCAGCACGACTAGGCCTCACAAATCCTAATTCACCCTCCATTCAAAACCCTACACCTCCCAAGCTTCCTCCATCTCAATCCCATCACCCTCAACCCCACCATCAACACGCTTCCAATGCTCCTTCCCCTGCGCTCCTCTCTCTTCTCCCTCCCCTCCCTAGAGCTCAAGCTCTTCTTCTCCAAATGGCTTCTTTGGCTTCTAAGCTCTTTGAAGTATCACCCAATAGATCCCTTTGGGTCAACGCCTTCCGTGGATCCCTTCCCACTTTCCTTTCTTCACAAGCCCAACCACAATCTTCTACCTCTTTAGAGTCTTCTCCTTCCTCCACCAAGGAAATTCTTTCACTTTTCACATCTCTTCAAACCCAAATCTTCGAAACCGTTGCAGAGCTCCAAGAGATTCTTGATTTACAAGATGCTAAGCAGAAGGTTGCTCGAGAAATTCGCACCAAAGATGCAGGGATGCTTGCATTTGCCAACAACCTCAAAGATGTTGAGCGAGTTCTTGATATTCTCGTTGATGATTACTCTGATTATCGCCGACCTAAGAGATTGAAATCAGTGGAGAGCAATGAGGATGATACTTTGAACTCAACAACTGTCTCATCTCAGCTAAAGCTATCTGATATACTATCCTATGCCCATAAGATAAGCTACACAACTTTTGCATCACCAGAATTTGGAGCTGGGCAAGCTCCTCTTCGTGGTGCACTTCCCCCTGCACCTCAAGAGGAGCAAATGCGAGCGTCACAGTTGTATAATTTCGCTGACCTTGATATTGGATTGCCTAAAGTGGTTGAAACTAAGGAGAAAACAATTGAGCCTATCATCGAGCCTCCACCTCCTCAGCCTGTGGAAACAAATCCACTGGCCAATTTGTCTGCAATTCAAGGATTGCTTCCTCCAAATTTTACCATTCCAACTGGTTGGAAGCCTGGAATGCCTGTGGAATTACCTGTTGATTTACCAATTAAGCCTCCTCCTGGCTGGAAACCCGGGGATCCCGTGCCATTGCCACCAATGGACTCCATTAACGTACCAGTGTTCAATGAACAAGTACGCCCGCATGTTCCTCTGCACAAGCCACCTGAAGTTATTCAGGTGCAGCCCGTGAATTTGGATCTTGGAGGGAGTGATAGTAGTGATTATAGCAGTGATGAAGCTAGCTCTGATGATGAAGATTGACAAGTATACAAGGGTGATAGTTTTCGAGGCACTAATTGAATCGTAAGACAGTTATTCAACTATCTATGTTTTACCTGACTGAATGAATCCTCAACTGATCATTTCCCTTGATTTTCGAAATAGTCATTGCAACTAATTTCATGTCATGTGTCCAATTGTAAATGATCCTTAATGTCTACCAAGGCTGGCAATTCTTGGACACTTATTAGTCTTTCATGTTGCTTTTACTTAGTTGTTTCCATGTCACATATAGATATTGTAGAATTGCAATTAATATTCCTTTATGGAGCGAAGCATCTATGAGTTATCTCATTGATATTTTGTTTGGCTCGCGCTGTTTTCTGATAATTAGTGTCTGCTTCAGTTTGCCAGTTATTATTAGAGTCATGTTATTCATCCAGACACTCGAAAGGATTTTTGGGACCGTAGTTCAGGGAAACAAGGGCATTTTATTTATAAACAATAACAAGTCTTATGGATCAACTACATGAACGATGTCATCGTGTTTTTTTAGCAACTAAATATTTAGATATATCATTACATACAAGGGCCTTAAATAATTTTATTTAGTGTTGTCTTTGGTCTTTTTTTTATTCCTTTTTTATAAGATTTTATATTGTCTAATTTACCCTCCGCACTTCCAATCACCTTTTTTATATATAACTTGTTTTTCTACATATTATTAGGGGTGTTCATAAAGCTCGCGGCCCGATATGCCTACCTGAGCCCGCGAAAAAAAAACCCTCCTCAGCCCGATAAATATAGGACAAGGTTAGGCATCGGGCTGTAAAATGTAGCCCATACTTTTTTCGGGTTGGGCACCGGGCAGGGGGTTGCCCTGCCCTGTCTATGAGCATTTTTTTTTTACTTTTCTCCCTAGATGCTACACTTGAAAGAGAGAATATGATAGTTACTGGTGACTAAATGGTCATTTAAAAATATAAGTAGTTAAGTATGTAATTATATTAATTTTTTTTAACTTTACTAATCATGATTACATTATAAATTATAATTATTTATTTTATTTTATTTAGATACTTTATCCTTGTCAACATTTGGAAAATTGACGTAAAGTTATAATTACAAACTACTTAAACTTCAAGGTTTTTATTTATATGCAATGAATTTTAAAACTTTAATTATTATCTTTTTGTTCCCTTATTTTTAGTGGATTATAGATATTATTTAACTCTTGAAGACATATAAATATGGTATTATTTTAAAAGTTTATAATTGCAGATTTTTTTTCACAACATGAGCATAACATTACAATTTGGGCACGTCCAATTTGTTCACGCCCAGTCCGCCCATGCCCAACCCAAAATGGTTAAGATTTTTACTGGTGGGGGGTTGCCCAGCCTAAGTTTGCCATGAACACTCCTACATATTATACATCCATCAGAAGTTTAGCTCAATTTCGCTGGGAGGTTATTAAGGCACATGTTGACTAGAATTTTTGGAAATCTTTGGTGGGATTCACTTGCAAACAAAAGCACAATGCAGCACATAAATAATACAAAGATTTCACTTGAATAAACGTTAATTAAGATGTCAGATTGCCTTGTAGCCATCATTGTTCATGAATGTTATAAAACATATATAAATTAATGAGGAGATTTTTGACCGGGTTATTGTATTTAAAATATTTTTTTCCTTGATCAAATCTGTTTCTAGCAGGCTTAAATTCGATGAAATGAGAGACGTCCTGAGACGGGTGTTTATACATTGAAGCGCTGTAATACAAAATAAATATGAAAGTTTTTTATTTTCTTGGGATAAACTAAGCTTTCTTTTCTGTGATAAATGGGATAAATAATATTCTGATGGAATGCAATTTATTTAAAAGGGAAAAAATTGAAAATTTTAGGAAAAATGATAAATATGTTATTGATGTGATTGTAATAAGTTAGTAAGCTGGAAAATTGTTTAAAAAATATTTGTACCCTGAAGCTTCAAGAGAAAGATTTATAGCATATTTGGGAACCAATTATATATATATATATATATATATATTTACATTTTTGTAGACAAATGTTTGTAGTCAAAGTTTGTCATTTAACTATCAATGTTTGTAGTCTCTCGTTGGAGTATGACAACATTGCTTCTTTTCTAACGTTCTTAATGTGACTTAACAAAAATATCTTTTAACTTTATAATAAAAACTATAAAAATCTATTTTAAAACTAAATAAAATTATAAGAGTTAATTAGTCTTCTAAAAAATCTTTTACAAAAAAGGTTGGTTATTTAAATTTATATGAATTTTAATTTTAATTTTTTAAAAACTAAAATGATTATATTTTTATTAAATTATAAAAAATAATATTTTAAAAGAAAAATTTAAAAACTAAAATTTATAATTTAAAATTTTAAAAATTAAAATTAAAATGAGATTAAATTTTTAGGAAAAAATTGTATTATCTTTAAAAAAAAACAAAAGAGTGTGAAATAGCTTGTGACACTATCCGTAAACCGGCGAAAATTTTAATTTCTTTTTGCTACGAAGTATGGCAATTTTGTTATTTTCTTAATCTCCGGTGGTAATTCGGTCGCTTCGACCACGAATAACACAAAACGCGTTTTGGACGGAGAAAGGAAGTCGTGTATCTTGTGCAGTGTTCACCTCGGCGTAACCGTAACCTCTCACTACAAATCCAACAGAAATCAAAAGAGTGTGTGGAATTGTGAGAGAGGTAAGGAGGTTTTCAAGTTTCAACAGAAATGTTGAAGCTTTCTTACAGTGGTGCTGATCAGATTCAAGCTCTCTCTCAATGCAGATTCCTTTCGCCGATCAGGAATCTTCTTGCTCGCCGGAGGAGCACCGTTGTTTACTTTTCTCCGGCTACTAAAACTTCCCCTTTTTTCTTCTGTCGTGTCCGGCCGGGGTGGCTTTAGGTCCGAAAGCGTAGTGGACCGGGTCGAAACGAGTTCGGAAACTTTGGTGGATCGATTGCGGCCTGGGAGCTTGACGGAGGATGGGTTATTTTATAAGGAGAAGTTCATTATGCGGAGTTATGAAGCTGGCATAAATAAGATGGCCACTGTTGAGACCATTGCCAATCTTTTGCAGGTTTCACTTTTATTTTCTTGTTTCGCATTGCAACGCGATTGGTTGCTTTAATTCTGTGTAAAGTGTGTTTTCAGCATTTGCGTATTCTGTGTCATGTGCTTTTGTGAGTTCTTTTGCAAGGAAATAATTTGTTTTTTGTGGGCATTTGGATAACACTGATTTCTCTAGCATCGAGGTTGAGGGTTTTAAAATAGCAATAGTGCCTGTTTTGTTTTGGAAAGAAAGGAAGAAAGAAAACTATAATTTTAAAAAAAGAACTTTTAAATTTTAATTTATAAAAATTTTAAAATAATCATATCTATTTTTTAAATTAAATTACAATTTTAAATATAAGTTACTAAAATTAGTTTTTTAAATAATAAAAAAATTTATACATTAATTAATTATTTCTTTTTTTTATTTTTTTATACTTTCTCATCTCTTTTCTTTTTTTTTTATTTTTTCTCTTTTTTTTTTACTTTTAATAAAATCAAATTTTTTTAATAATTTTTTAATTATAATTTTTTTTTGATAATAACTATTTAAATATTTATTCAGAATCACTGGTTTTTGAAAGTACATTTTTTATAATTTTTTTTTTATTTTTTTTTTCAAACAAGCACATAATAACAATAATGTTGCTTATATAGCGCTCGAGCCCAAAGCTGGTCAAGTTGCACGTGTCATGAGCTTGAGGAAACAAGTTTTGACTGTGACCAGTTGCATTTAGAACACCTATGCAGTTTTGGCCAGTTGTGTTTTGGGCAGTGTTAATTAAAGACTGTGCCACATCAAGTCATTGGAAGAGCAACAAGGTGCAATTTTCCTCTTGAAATTGAATGAAATTGACATTATTAGAATTTACCCCTTAATAGATGGATCTTCATGTACAATAGTAATATAGTGAGATTCTCTAGCATGTTAGTTCATACACTATGCCAAGACATGGCCAAAAAAGGCTATGCCATGACATCCTTAGTAATGACTAGTATTTTATTTCTTGGTAGCTTTGTAGCATGATATATTACTGTCAGCTGTTTACTTTATGGTTTTTGAAGGTGATCCTTCCTTGAATTCGCTTCAATTTCTTTAATTTTCTCAATCTATTTCCTCAATTAAACTCCTAAATCATAATCACGTCTATCTTGTTTTGTTTGACTCTCTACTAAGCATAACCTTAAATTATTGCTCTTAGGCATGCATCATTACATCTGTACACTAAAGTGGGACTTTTTGCTACCTCTCATAATGGAGGACCGGTATCACGACGATTATAGTTTGCTGAAATAGTTATCCCTGACCAATTTTTTTTTGGCCAACATCCCTCACTAATTATTTACTTTAGCATTGGCGTAATACATTAAGCACCGAAGAGTGTATCCAAGTTCTGCTTTTGGGCAATAATATTAAAAATGTGATCAGTTGCAATAATATTCTGACACGTTTAGGTTCTATTGTCTGCAAAATTGTGTTGAGGGCCATAAAGTGTTTTAGATTGTTTTATAAAGTTGATAATCTAAATTGTACTGTTTCAGCAAATAGGTAATGATGAATGAGGACACCAGACGGCTCCCAAAAGTCTCTGATGATGTTCGAGAAGAGTATCTGATTTAGTGTCCACGTGAGCCCAGGTAAGCACTTTAACTCATCATGGGACTAGATGTTAGAAAGCTTGTGTTAGTTTTTTTCCTTACAAAAAAAAATTACTGGGTGTTAGAAAGCTTCTTGGTCTGCAGTATAGACATGCATGTAAGAACTTTGTTTATGCTTCATGTTTTTGTTTTTGTCCCCAATCCCTCCGCCTGTGGTCTGCTTCATTCCTTTGAGAGCTGGTTCATGGTGGGTCATAACAGTGTCTTTGACGGCAGAGAAGAAATGAAATTATCCAATCCGATACTATTAGAGTGCATAGGTACATATTATATACTCCTCCGGTCCTAAATATATTATCTAATTAGAAAATTAATCTTAATCCTAAATATAAGATATCTTTCTCATATTTATCCATTTTATCCTAAATTAACTCTATAGATACTCTATCTAATCAAGAAAAAGAGGGAGGGAATTAAGGAAAATGATTAGGGCGTTTTAGAAAAAATATGTTATATTAACTAACTTAACTAACTTTCTTAATGTAATCAAATTAATTAAATAGATTTTATATTTAGGACCAGAGGAGTTCTAGAGAAATTACCTTAAATAGAGACCTTAAGAAATTACAAGCAACAAGGAAGCTAGAAACCTGGAAATAAATCATGAATAATTAGGCTTGTAAAGGAAATAAAATTCCTAAATTAGTAGGTTAAGTTGTCGACAGTCTCCCTAGGAATTCTGTGTATGGAAGATCATCCTTCAGTTACAAAACCCATACTCTAGTTGTTTTTCTTTCTTCTTACAACGGAATCATGAAATATGAATAATTGAGGCCTCAGTTATAATCCTAAAATGACTAATTGCCTATAACAATCTTGTGCCCTGAGGGTCATTGTGAGCTTGTCCTGTCAGGCATGGTAAGGATCTTAAGCTCTCTAAGCTTGGGGGAAAAGATTTAGACTATTGGCTTAGATTATTTATTTGGGCTGTATCGTGTTGGCTGCTGCCATGCTGGTGCTTCTCTAATTAGTGACTTGATGATGCTTCTCTAATTACAATACCAGGATTGAAGGCAACTATTGCCCAATTTAAATGCCAATAACTTTATTTATCTGTTTCCTTCTTGTTTTTGGTTTTAGGTTATCATTTCCCAAGGAGAATAATAATAGCTTGAAGAAAATTCAAAAGTTGGAAGATCCTGCTCAATATTCCAGACTAGGACTTCTGGTATGATGATTTGGCCATCTAGAGTCTGACATTTTTTTTTAACACGGAAAGATTTGATATTTCATCACTCGAAAAAAAAAAAAAAAGATTCTGATATTTCAAGACTTGGGAGCTTGAAGATCTCACTATGCTTTTGGGATGTTGCAGCCTAGAGAGCAGATCTGGACATGAATCAGCATGTTAACAATGTCAAGTATATTGTATGGTTCCTTGAGGTTATTAATAAAGTTTGTTTTGATTACTTTCATAAATAGTGGACACAATTTGATGATAAAACTGTTTTATCATAGCTTGTTTGATGAATAACTTATTGGAAATCAGGCTTCATTTCGCAGAAGAAATTTTTGTCTTTTAAATGCTCTAGGTTATACTTCTGGGAAGTTAAATTAGTGGAGCAATGCTTCAAAATTTCTGCCGATTGTTGAAAGAGTTTGAAGCAATCTTTTAGGACCCTCTAAAATAACAAGCTAATAACAGAAATGGACAGCTATAAAGATGTCTCGAAACTGAGTCTTAAATTTCTCCAAATACAGAAAATTACAATCAAATAACGCTTACAGAGTGCAAGAACAGTACAAAATACACTCAGAACAGCAACACAGATCATAAGCCACTTGACTTTCGAGAGGCCAGCACTCTCCCAAACACTTCATTAACCAAAAGACTGAACTCCTTCTCTCTGGCCGAAATGGAGGATTTAAAACCCAAAAAGTAGTCATGGTCCCTACTAACACTGCCCAAACCTCTGGTTACACCCACCCTGACCTGTCTATTGCCATTTGAGCCTTATGGTTATGAACCTTGGGATAAATCTCTAGACCACTAGTTTTAGTCCTCTCTTAATCACTTCCCTTCCTAGATTGTCTACCATAGTTCTTAGGAAATGATGTCCAAATCTTTTAGGAATCTCTGGCTCTATCACAATCTATTGATTTTGATGTCTCATTCTTATGACGAATTTATGTACAGATGCACATGAACACGATTAGTATGGTTATTTGATACATTATTTCTGCAATCTATTGGAACAGACAATGTTGTATATGGAATATTTCTTTTCTTTTCTTTCTAATTTTACCACACTAATAGTCTGGCAAGTTGATTTATGTTTTATTGATCTTAGAGGTGGAGATAACTAATTCATTTGGTAGGACACGTTCTTATTGACCCATCTAAGTGGCAACCTGTTAAAGTAACTAGCAATATAATGATCAAAATATAGCAACTGAAACATTTCAGTGTTTTTAAGAACTAGAATATCGAGCACCTTTTTTTTTTTCTTTCTTTGCCCCCCTCTGTATTGCTTACTTATTATATTTTGCCATATTATTAGTTCCATATTAAAAATGACTCTCTTTGTTGCGACACTTATTTTGTTGTGCTGACAGTATTTTACTTTTTCAGAGCATGCCTCAAGAGATAATTGATAGCCATGAGCTGCAAAGCATTACTTTGGATTATAGACGAGAGTGCCAACAAAATGATGTAGTCGATTTGCTCACAAGCACGGAACTACCAGAGGGCAGGGAGGCGGTTTCGGAGCTCCTAGATACAAATGGATCTGCCATAGCAAGGGATGATCAGCAAGACTGCAAGCAGTTTGTACATCTTCTAAGATTGTCTAGTGATAGCCTTGAAATAAATAGAGGAAGAACAGAATGGAGGAAGAAAGCACCAAGATGAGGATTTACCATTAACTAGTCTGCCCACACTTATTGCTCGATCTGATGTTTCTTTCCCTTTTACTCTATTGCTCATTATCTTTGTTGCAGGGTTGCCATGGATTCACCAGACCCCACCTAGTGAGAGCCTTATGCACTAGGTCACCTGTTTTGTCTTTTTCTTCAGAATTTTCTTAGAAATTATGCATCTCTAGGGATTAAAAATCTGAAATATGTTGCTTCTTTTTGGCTCAGCAGAGGAGTGCCGTTTTGAACTCATGACTCGATTAGTAAAAACTAAAATGCTCTCACCATCATGTCAAAAGTTCCAAAGGCGAAATATGTTGCTACTTTGATCTTTATGTAGTAGTTCTCGGAGATTGAAATGGCACTCAAATTCCTATATAGTTAGATTGCATAGGATTCCATGAATGTCGTTGTGCTCTTTGTAGGGTTTGAGATTTTTTCATCTTTACTTGTATGGTTTTGGCTTCCCTTGAGTAACCTAATAAATTAAACTTTGTTTTCCCTCAATTGTGTTTGCTTGTAATTCAGATCACTTATGTTTTACCATTTTGTTAAGTTTATTGTCTCAATATACCCGTTGCTTATCCCCTGTGGGGCCCTCCAAATTAGGGCTCTTTTTTTTTTGAAAAAAAATTATAATCAATCAATATTCAATATTAAATTTAAGACCTACAATGAGTGAAGGATAATTAATTGGGTTCGTACAGGTTGTGGCATTATTTAAACATTTTATTTGTCAATAAGAAGATAAATTATATAAAATGAAAGAAAATAATACAATTAAAATTAGTATATGAGGAATTAATAGAACATTAGTTTCATAGAGTAAGTGATGGGGAAAATATTGAAGTATTTTATTGCACGGATTCTATAAGAATTTTTTTAAAAAAAAAAATTCCAAACCGTCATGGAAGTTTTATACTGTCTAAAGTTACAATCTCTTCTTTAGCTACATTTTTGGTCTTGGTAAAAAAATAATTATCTTTTGATCCTTTGAAATAAAATTTAAAAATTAAAATCATTAATTATCAATTTGACTATACTTACATCAAGTATTTTACGTCTATTTCTTATAATTTTCTAATCATATTTTACCTTCTGTATAATTTTTTATGTAATTTTAAATTAAATAGAGATATTAAAAAAATATAGCACATGATAAAGTGATACCGGAGAACTTGATATAAATTTTTTTGGTTATCAATATTACAACTTCTAAATTCATTTTTTTTCCGTAAGAAAGAAAATCCAAAAAAATTATCTCACCTTAATAATCATACTAACAATAGAAAAAGTAATAGGTAGCTTTCAATTTACTATATTTCTCAGCACAGACGCCAATTGGAATATAACTAAAATTAACAATATTGCATGCTAATTAATTCCCATATCCCTTTCATGCTTTAATTAAAGGCAATGTTATTTATTGGAATTAAAAAAAAAAAAGTTGACCCATTTATTTCATTATTCCACGAAGCAAGCAAAGGATAATATTTTTCTACTTATTCCTCTGTGGCCCCTTTTCCATTAATTATTAACTTTATCCCTAATTCATTTTAGGCTCCTCAAACGACTCATCCCCCTCATTCTTCTACTTTTGGTATACATACGAAAAAGTTCGAATGTAAATCTTTATCCAATTCCTAAAAAAATCAACATTAACTAAATCACATGTAAACAAAACATATTTCATATGCCTTCATATATTCTTGAAGTAAGCAGCTCAATATATATAGAACTCATATATATATATATATATATATATTATCTTATATTGTTGTTACGTATTTTAGTTACTTCCACGCCAGATGGCTTTTATAATTCCTTAAACTTTATGTCATGTCTTTCAAATTTCATAATGAACTTCCCTAAAATTATATATATATATATATATAACTCCTCAATAATTAGTTTTTTATGCATTATTTATCCAAACACAACTTAAAATTTAGGAGATTATCTGCGTATAAGTCAAAGTTTAAAGTTGTTATATGTGCACGCAAAAATAAAATTTAAAGAGTATATAATGGATAGTTATAGTTTATCTGCATGAACTTGTAAGCTCATAGAAATTATTTGTATATGATTTAACATTTAGGTAATTTTTGTTTAATTTATCCTTAACTTAATTTAATGTAACCTTTGAAAATCAAAGGTTTAGAATCAAGACTAGAATGCTGCATATTATATATATGTATATATTAGGCAAAACCATAGAAATATGATCATAGATTTTAGTTTTACTTAAAGTAAATAAAATAATAATTAAATTAAAATCTCTCTCCCTCTCCCTCTCCCTCGCACACGCACACCTAATAAAGTTTCTTTGTTTTAAAAATATTATACGAAATATAGAACATAAGTACATAAGATAACACAAACAGTATTCTCGCCGGTGGTTCTATAAATTAGAGCGAGCTTGAGTCCTTAATAATAAGCCAGAATTCTCTCCCTGCAAAAGGAAGAAACACGAAAAAGAAGACATGGCCAAAACCTTCTTTGCCTTTCTGCTTTTATCCCTCTTTGCTTTCTCATTTCTGAATCGCATTCAAGCTTCAAGCCAAAGAGTTCTCTTACAGCAGCAATACGGTTGTGGTCAAGATGGTGGTGGCGGCGGCGTTAACAATGGTGGTGGTAAGGGTGACGGGAGTTATGGTGGTAACGGCGGTGGTGACAAATGTGGTGGTGGCGGTGGTAGTGGTGACAAAGGAGGAGGAGGTGCCAGCAACGGTGACTCCTGTGACCATGGCTATGATGACATGTGCGGCGGCCGTCGTGGTGGTTATGGTGGTAGAGGACCTATTTGTCCATTTCTTGGTCTTCCTTGGTTTAACAATGGTGGCCGCGCCCTTGGTGGTGGCTTAAAGATTACAAATCCTCCACCCAAGCACGTGCCCCAAGCACTACTCCATGATATCCATCAAACTTATATATGCACGCATGCATGTGATTATGGATAACATGCATATCACTGCTTCATGCATGTATGCGTTCAAGCGACTAAATAAGGCAATTTGAATATCATCTCTCGTGTTGTTTTCAGCTGTGTCTACGTTCGTTTTATTCGTATTTTTCAGATCATCAGATCGATCCGACGGTGGTGGTGGTGATGATGAGGTGTGTTTTGATATAGTCCGTTGGATTAATCTAATGGTTTTGATTGATTTAATTCAGTCTATTTGAATTGATGATCTGATGGCTGAGAAAACGAATAAAGCGGGACAAAAGAGGCAACACCATAAGAGATTATTCGTATTATGCATGGCTTCATAAACCATGCTATGCCCTAGCTAGTTTCAAGCTTCTTTGGTATGTTGTCATGTCCAGTTGTATAATTATCTGCTATATATAAAAAAATATAAATGTATTATGTTTGATGATGGAATTATCTGTTTCCATCTATGTGACTTCTTGATATGACTTTTTTTTATTGATTGTGTTTCTAACTGTAAAAAAAAAGGAAAAAGAAAAAACCTTGAAGTGATATTAATATGTACAAGGTAATTGAGGAAAAAACAAGATACTAATACAATATACTCCTCCGGTTCTAAATATAAGATATATTTAACTATTTTGATTAGATTAAAAAAATTATTTAAGTTAGTTATTATAGCTTATTTTTTCTAAAATACCCTAATAATTTTTCTTAATTAACTCCCTCCCTAATACTCTTGCTTAATTATTGTTGAAAGAGTATCAATAGGGATAATTTAGGAAATAATTAGTAAATTTAAAAAATATGTCTTATATTTTAGATTAAGAATAACCTCCCAATTAATCTTTGTTATTGGGAGGAATACTCTGGTCCTAAAAGGGAGAATTTCAATAAATGCTCCAAGAAGAGACATAATTTTAAATTAGGCCTAAAACATTATTAAAATTCATTATATGACCAAATGATTTGTTTGTTTGAGTACGATAATTACTCATACTTTTTCTCTTTTGATTTAAAAGGTCAACATTAATGACATGAGGTTGTAAATAAAATTAAATATTGAACAGTCTAGATCTAAATATTGTTGATATCTTTAATTTTTAAAAAAATATTTTAATGGGTAAAGGATCTAAAATAAGATAATCTCTTAACTATCATGTTTTAAAAAAATAAATTTTTTACATAAAAAAATCAATTGAAAAGTAATATGACGGTCCATATCTGATAAGCTAATATGGAAGCTTCTTTTCTTTTTCCACCCAAAGGCATAGAGATTGACATCAATGAAATAATAGGTGCGAAGAATATCACAACGAAGAGATTCATGTTTAATGAAAATAGCTTGTGTAGGCTAAAAGAGGAAGTTTCAAGAGGTTGCACCTTGAAGCCCACTAGAGTTGAAGCCGCCGGATGCTGCCACCGTTGCCAAAGAATTCTTTAGGTGATGATAACATGCTTCACTTATTTATATATTAATCTATGTTTTTAATTGCTTTCTTATTTGAGCTTTTGTGTTAGTAATCTCTTTGTACCTGTCTTTTCTCCATTGCTCGAAGTTGACAAAGAAATGCAGGTGGAACTACATGACTTGGCACAAGTAGTGAGAAAAACCATAAAAATGGTTTATAGACATTTTCTGAGGACGGTTCAAGGAGATGGTCAAGAACTTATTGAAACCCTTGAATCAAATTTACAGAAGTTGTATTTGGTGACCGAGAAAGGAGTTCCTTGTTGTACGTTCAGTAGCTGGGTGAGGCTTGGTTTGTATGAAACAAGCTTCCGATGAGGGAAGCCATCATGGGTTTGTACTGTTGGAGTGGCTGCAAGAAATGTGATTATTTTGATGCCAGCTTCTTCTAGGGATGAAGGGATAGAGGTTTTTGTGACGTTTGGTAGGGTAGAAAATTTTTTTATAGAAGTAAAGAAAGAAGTAGAAGTGAAATTAAGTTAGAAATGGACTCTAAAAATTTGTTTGGTAGGATGGAAATGAGTATGGAATTGATATATATTATGTTTTATAACTTGGGGTAATTTTACAACTGGGATAAAATGATCTAAAAATTTTCACTTTAACTTTCATCATCTCAATACCTAACTTTTTTGATAGAACTGAAATGACCTAAAATATTAAAATTGGAAGTAACTTCCATCATATTAAACAAGGAAAGTAGCATATTCAGCTTCTACTTGTATTTTTCACCTACCAAACATGCCCTAACTGCGTAATGTCTTGATCTGCATGCATACTTAGCTTGCATCTACTATTTGCTAATAAAGTCGGTGTTGGCTTGTGAAGTATATGTATTTCAACGTTGTTAGCTGAATTTCATAGAGTTGTTGGTTAAGTGGCATCCAAACTATGATTTTAAAAGTATTTTTAGCTTAAACTAGGCTAAAAATTAAACAAACAACTATCAAATGTCTAAAATAGTTTATGGAGTAAATCATAGTTTTAGATAAACTTATGGGAATAGCTTCTGGATGACAAAAGAGCTTTTGGGTTGTGTAATAACCATTTTTCCCTTATCTTTTTTCTTTCATTTTACCCCATACTCTTTCTAATAATTTACCTATCAAAAAAGTTATTATAGTAATAATTATCCAAACACTTATTTCTTCAGAATCACTTTTATTCTAAAATCTCTTCTCTAAAAGCTATTCTCTAAAATCACTTTTAAATCACTTTTTTCCTATAAACTCTTCTATAGAAGTTAAACCAAACGGGCTTTAAATATACATTTATTGGATTGATAAAAAGTGATCAATTTTATATATATATACACATATGTTGAAGTAGTTTAAGTCTAAAAACTAAGCCAGTTTCTCAATTTTCTCACTTGTAAACAAATCAAACAAATACTCACTTTAGACTGAAAAGTTAGAGGGAAAATGGGTCGAATTAGTTTAAGCCCTTATAAAATAAAGGTAAGCCTCCAAAAGGTAGTATTTTAGGATAATTAAGCCTTTAGGCTTGACCTATTTACGCCCAAGCCAGACAAGTGCTTGTTTATTTATGCCCGTATATTATATTTTTATTTGATGTATGTTTTGATAATTATATTTAGCTAATATTTATTTGAGATTGTTTTATTTGATATTTATTAATCTTTTATAAGTTACATGAACATGATGTAAGATTATTAAGATATTTATGCGATTGTGTCATTTTTTATGGACAAGTCCGAATTAGAAATTATTTAGAAAAACCAATACTTAAATCTCATAATTGAAAAGATTTATATGCCTTAAACTGGTAAAAGAACAATTAACATTGATTTCCAATTCTTTATAGGAAGGTGGATGATATTTTTAGTATTTTGATCACTGTTGTAGCTAGTGAATCAGTGTTTTCAACATTAGTTCATGTGTCCTAACGAATTATAAAAATCCCATTCTTCCAACTAATGTACAGGCTCTCATTTATGCTCATAACCGTTTGCATATAATCATCTCGATGTTGCTAATGTATGTTTAGTGTTTGGTGTAATTTATTTGATTTTGGACAATAGTTTATCAATGTTTTGGATAATGCATTGCTTGATTTGGTTTAGTTTTGAAAATTTGGACAATAATATCACACTTTATTTTGTTAATATTTATTATTTGAATTATGATTTTTAAGAGATTATTGTTTTTCTCCGTTCGAAAATATATGAAAAAATTAAAAATTAAAAAAGAATCTAACAAATGTGTAATCATTACTATAAACATCTATGATACCCTTCTTTTGTGCCCGCTTTAAAAAATCTAAAATTTTCAAATTTTGAATTGATGACATATATATATATATATATATAAATGGATGCCAAGCATTATAGATAGGAGTCTATTCATAAGTACTAGCACAATACATTTATTGTGCTAGTACTTCATATTGTGGGCAATCTGAAGTGGAGGCAACACTAAATCTTAATGCGATGAACCAAAGTCCCAACCCATGGCATGTTTCCTTCTCGTATGCACGTGCAATGCAGAACACGGTCCTTAAGACATGGCAAGGGCGACCAGAGAATGTACAAGCTGCCCAGAAGGCTCTTTTGGTGCGTGAGAAAGCAAACTCCTTAGCTCAACTTGGAAGATACTCTGCTGAGGGTGAAAGTGAGGAAGCTAAGAAGGGAATGATTGTGAAGGGTTATACCTACTAAAAGTGGAGGCATTATAGGCCTTTTAGCCGTGAATGTTGATGAGGCTTAATTGTATTGTATTACTATTTTACTTCTTCTAGCTAATGAGTTTGAATAAAGCCCACCAGCCTAGTTAAGGTTGGGGATTAGTGAAACCCTCAAGGTTTACTTTTTTAGGCCAAATTTAGGGCATATTTGGTGGAAGCAGTTCTTTTACTCTTTTGTCTTTGCTCGTAACGTTGGGACAAGTATTTGTTTCAAAAAGACTATTCTCATTGACTTTCAAGTTCTATATGCTTTGAGTGAAAGGCATAATTGAGGAATATGCTATTTTTTCTTCTTTTTTTTGGCAGGTGGGAATATGCTCTTTATCTCACATGGATTCTTTTTCTTCTTTTTTCTGATCAAAATCTCACAAATTGATTTACATATGAATTTCAATCTCTTGAAATCTAGAGAAAGAGGGATGATATGAGGTGTATTCATATGGATAATAGGGATGATAAGGTTTAAATTTTTATTTAATATCTTACGGTATCTCGATTATATGGTTAAGGTGTTTAAATATATGAAAAAATTAGAAAGTATTTAAAACGTTTCAGAGTTCTGAATAGGGAGTTTCTTGTGCAGGAATAAATTTGTCAATGCACTACAAAAAAAAATAATTTTCAGAACCTTTAGCGGCGACATTTTGTCGCCGCCTATAAGACTGTCGCCTATTCTCATTAACGGCGACAATTTTTCGTCACGAAAAATTCACAATCAGTGGCGACAATAAAAATCTACAATCAGCAGCAACATATTATCGCCGTTAAAAGTATTTTCTGCCAAAACTAAATTTTGTTGTAGTGAGGGTGACTTTGACCATAATGAGAACTTCAAAAGATCCGATACCTTAACCAAAACAAATGTGCATATATGTATTAGAATATTGAAAAAGATCATTCAAAATAGTCTAATTAAAGAAAAAATTGAAGATATATAATGTTAAGGAAGTCATATTAAACTAACTTTAAGCTATCTTGATATAAAGAAAAACCTAATATATACCCTATTACTTCTCTAAAACTTTAATATGCTATCAATAATATAAAGAGCCAATCGATCTGGACACAAAAAACAGACAAAAAATTAAAATTAAAAAATGATGGGACACAAAAGGGGGAAAAATGAATTGTGGATCGGAGGCTGACTCAAAAGAAGAAGTCAATATCAAAAGATAAACCTAACATTAAAAATCTAATATACTTCTCTGTTAATATATTTAATTAATTTAATTAAATTAAAGAAGTTAATTAAATTAATTTAATAAATATCTTAGACTAATATCAACTCATTAATTAGATTTTACTAGAAGAGCATATATATATGTGTATGTATGTATGAAGGTTGGGACTTGAATTGAGCAATCCATCGAATTCAAGTTCAAATATGCTCACCTCTTTCTGAAACAAAATACTCTTCTAGTAAAAGATTTAACTCATTAAACATTATACTGGAAAGAGAAAAAATCACATCGAATTCAGATTCAAATATGCTCACCTCTTTCTGGGTGATATTCAGCGTCAATCTCAATCTCTCGTTAACACATTCAACTCCAAAATTTTGCAGCATCCACACTAAGCATAACTCTCATATCATCGGAAACAATATAGCAAGTGGTTTCACGAACATAGCCCTTAAAGCCCTTCGAGAATGGTGTGTTTTGGCAACAATCATCCAATGGGCTTCTCGGATTCAGCAACAATTATTTATCCCCATTTGGACAAAAATATTTGGAGTCCAAATTTTCTACACTTTGACGCAGGGAGCTTATACAGTTGAATCTGTAAGGCTGAACAGTAGATTCCTCACTTACAAGTCTTGAAACAGATCCTAAGGGCAATGTTAAGAAGCTCAGTAGAATATCTACGAGGTCCTTTCCAGCTTCAGCTACACTACTTTGCTCTTATTCTTGTCTATGACCAGAGTTAATAAAATCTGATTTTCTGATGAAAACATGATCTCAAAAAGCAAAACTTGAGAGGTATTTCTTTTTTCTTTCTTGGCCAACCAAACCAAAGAAATTTTTTATCTTTCTACAAGTGACTATGGTTTGATGCACCCAATATATATTGGTTTGTGAATAGAGACTTCTCGTTTCCATAATTAATGATGATGATGGCCTAACCTGTTTATTATATTATTAATTGATAGTATTTTAAATGTAGGGTTATCAAAGTTGTTGTGTAGAGGGTTTGCATCTCCTCGTTTCATACACCAAACCACACTGACCTCTTTGGGAGGTGAGAAACAGTTTAATTTGATTAGGGTTATATGACTTAGTTTAATATTACTAGTAAAAAATATTTTTACATCAGTTTTTCCATATGTTAAAATCATAGAAAAATGGCAAAAGTGTGGTTTTGGTCTTTAACTTTACACAAGTTTTTTTATTCTTTAATTTTATAAAATGGTTTTTTTAGTTTTCTGAACCCTAACACCAATAGTTTTATTAACAAAAAATGTCAATATTAAAATTTTAAATATAGGCAAAATATTTACAAATGTTGACATATTAAACTTAATTTTTATTTAATAATAATAGTTGATATAAAAAATCATCATATAATACTAACGAGATCTAGGTTAGAGGATTGAAAAGATACTTGATAAAATTAAAAAATAAAGAATAAAAGTTTGTATAAAGTTAAATGATAAAAGCTGCACTTTTAACTAGAAAAATTGTCAAATTAGTCTCTATCTGATGCAAAAAAAAAAAAAATCTCCCTCTAATATCAGGCCAACTCAGGAAATACTTTACCATGCCACTCAACTATAAGTGATATTATTACTATACTGAACTTTCGCTATATGCTTAAATGCTTTTAACTTCTAATATTGCTTTGGTTATCAATGCAAATAAAGTGAATTTGGCCTTTTTTTCCAAGTGAAATGATTGCACTTTGCCACTCCCTATTTCACAAGTTGAGTCATTTTTCATTAATAAAAAAACATAATAGTTAATGACTGAAACTATTATGACAAAAAAAATGAAAATTTCAAACTCAATAGGAGATCAGTATTATCGCCTAAAATTGTCATGCCTTAACACAATTATATTAGTTGAAAAAATACTTCAAATTCGATTCATAATTTGCAGCTAGTTTTGGTTGTAAGTAAGAATTTGAAATTCCATTAGCTGGAAAAATTACCTGCCACGAGTAGAAATATTGTGGGATTAGTATACTATAATTGCACTTTTTATAGAAAAAGTAATTTAAGTTTTGTCTTGCGCTGCCTACCACTATACCTGTGTGTGTGTGTGTGTGTGTAGTTTTATAAATTCGTCATCAAAATATTTCTCATAAAACTGAGGCAACTTTCTATTTAAAATAGAACATATAATAAAAAAAACTGTTGAATAAAAAATGACGACTTTGATTTAAACGTCAAATAATACTATTTAAATAAGAGTTGGAAAGATAGATTAAGGAGAATGAATACATTATTTTTCTTCAGGAATCGGAGAATGAATGAATACTTCTACCAAAACACATGAAACTCATAGTTAAAGATTATAACAATTAAGGAGAATTATGTTAAGGATCAAAATGACAAGTTATTTATAAATAGTAACCTTAAATTTCCGAAAATTTTCTGCAGGACTATCGGCTTTTTTCTAAAAATAAAGAAGATATGTGATAAACGAATTGTGGAGACTAATGATTTGCCTTATTTAATACTCCTCATATACGTAATATAAAAACTAATTAAATAATTGATCTTAGTCTTATATTATATAAGAATTATTTTTTATATTTATCAATTTTTTTATAAGTTACTCATATTGACACTTATTCAACAATAATCTAGTAAAAGGTGGAGAGAATGAGTTAAGAGAGATTATTAGGGTATTTTAGAAAAAATATATCATATTAACTAACTTAATTAATTTTTTTAATTTAATCAAATTAATTAAACATGTTATATGTTAAAGATAAGAAGAGTAGTTACATATATTGAAAGAATTAGGAGAACTGAAGGTATTAAAGAAATAATTTATGTAAGCGTAATATCAAAAAATATTATTAGATGATATTGAATAGATAGTTAGGGGAGTCTCGTACTTTGCTTCTATCATTCCTCAAGAGAAGACGCAACATTTCTTTGTAAAGCGTAATCATCATCAACTACCAATTAATAATACAGTTAAAATCTTATAATATTTAATTGAATTTAAAATAGATTTGTATCGATTTAATTCAATATTTTCAATTTATTCATCTATAAGCCACAATTAATAATCCTAATAAGTAACAATCCTATTTTGATATTTGAAAGATTTTAAACCTAATGATAGTAATTATTTAATAATTATATTAATTGATTCTGTAATATTTTTAATTTTTAACTATAAGGATATTTATAATAACTGTAAACTATTTTAATTTTTAAAAGATTTTGAGCCCTATAATAATAATTAATCAATAATTATAGTAAATAATTATATAATATTTTAAATTTTTAACCATAATAATAATTCACAATAATTACAAACAATTATTCAACTCTAACATATTTCCTCATGCTCCCTATACAATGCATAGGGGAGAAATATCTAGTTATTAGAATATATTTTAAAATAATTCTACATCAACCAATTAGAGGAATGATTGAAGATACATAATATCAAGAGAGTCCTATCAAATTGGTTTAATAAAAATTTAACCTAATATATATATATATATAATCTTTAAAATTTTAATTTGGCGGTCATTCGATAAATTGAAAAAAATAAATAAAATAAAAAGACCGGCAACTATGATTGGGATTAGGATTAGATTAGGGATTGAGTTAAATTATGTTGTTTGGTACGTAGGAGGTGGGATTGGACAAATTGCCCACCTTTCCTTGAAAAGGATTGGCTTACCAAATAGAGTACTACGGATTTGGAAACATAATTTGGTTTAGGATTTAAAAAAGTGAGGCATCGCATTAATTGATGGGGCAAGATATTAGATGTTGACTCAATCAACATATTTGAATCCCCAAAATTATGTGAAGATTTAAATTTTATTAACTAATTACTCATCTGATTTTATCTATAAATCACTTTTAGCATATTTTAGATAGATTAAAAAAATTTTAAATTTTATTAATTATGTTTTATATAAAATTTAATAATTTTTAATTTTACCATTATTTAATACACATTATATCACGTCACGTAGAAACAAAGTCTAATATTATAATAAATATAGAGTAAAATAGTATATTTTTATGAAAAAAAATCTCTGCAAATATAAATATTCCCTTTCCGCCTTATAAATAAAATTAGTAGAGTATTAAGTTTAGTGGTGGAGTCTATATATCCTTTATACATATATGATATAAATACACATACATATATGGCCTTCTTTGATCATTTTAATTAATTAAATAAATATAACTAGGCCTCGATCAAAAGACTTCCTAGTTCCCCTCGGTAAAAGACCGTAAAAGTGGACATTGGAAAAACTTTAATTATTCTTCTACAACAAAATCGTCCGGACAAATGGAGACACTCTAAGCCAAACATAATCAAACTAAAAAGATAATCACAAGAAAGGTTCGATTAAATTAAAATAAATATAATTTACATTCATTGATTCTTCAAGGCTGATTTATTTCTAGTGTCAAGTTGAGTTCATTTATGTCCTTTTCCAAGCCTTCTTATCCAATTGAAATTTCCTCACATCGTAAAACATACTATTTGAATTCTTTTATGAACTAAAGAGTAATAAAACTATACTAGTTTACTTTAAATAGAAAGATAACAGGAAAGTTGTGAATCGTGATTTAATAAGTTCCATGATCCATAGCAGTTTCCCAGTTAAAGTAACAACAAAAACAACTTAAGAAAACAAAACATCAGGAAGAAACCATTAACACTAGAGTAATAACATCACTTGTCTTTTTTAACAACGGTAAGCAAAGGCCACAGCCCATCTGTGAGAGCGGACGTGGATAACATCGCAGCCTTCAGAATTCCAAACACCTGCAATATAATATTGATATACATCATTCGAATTTGATCAACAAGGCTTAAAAACACATGAGAAACTCATTGAATTGTGAGGAGAATCATACCTCATTAATAATCCCAATGCTTAAGTGCATTTGTTCCAAGTCTTGCTCAGCAAATTTGGATTCAACCAGAAATGACAAAGCAGCAGGAGATGAAAATGGTTCTACGCACAAATCATCTATCACCATGAACCTTGATCCCAACCGAACATAATCACCAGTATTCCCAGAAGAAGAAGTTCTTAATAAATAAAAATAAAGATAGAAAAACTCCAGCTGCATCCAAATCAGCCAAGCTCTTATGCAAGTTATCAATGCATCCCAATCCAGAGTTTCCCAATGTTGTTACCTCAATTCTTCCGTTCTAGTACTCTTGCGTTTAAAATCATTTTTTTCCTTATAAGCTGTAAGTTATTGGTTCTTATAAATTAACCTTGTTAAGGTTTCAATGCAGGTATGGAGAATTGTGGAAGCTGCTGTGTTTTCGTCGTCGTCATCAGCTTTGACAGAAGGTTTGAGGCCATTCAGGCTTTTAAAGAAGACAAGTGAAGTAATCGCTAAATGCAGCTATAGTATTTGGATTTGAACTGATAGTGATGTAGATATTGTTCTGTCTTCATGTTCTTGCTTCTAATTCCTTAATTTTGTTCTGATTATTGTGATCTTGGGGATGTATGCTTTAAAAATATTTATTAGAGATTTCAATTGCAACTAAAAAAAATTTATATAACTATCCGATTAAGTTAAATTTAAATATTGTTAGACCTAATTGAATATAGTTCTTCTAAAGATATTTTTTTTACATTTACACATGCTTCAGCAAATAAAGTATTTTTACTTAAACTAATATCTGTTGATCTGTTGTAGCTAAATTTTATTTTTACTTATAAGCGACACTAAATTGTATAATCGAAGCCTCAATTATTTGTTTATATAGTTTAGAATTGTGGCCTAGTGTGAGATATTGTTATTATGTAATTACTAAATTGCCCTCATTGCTTTTTGTAAGAAAAAAACAACTGAAGCAAACATTATTTGGTCATTTCGTGCTTCGTAAGAAACATTGGTCCTCACTCTTTTCTCTACGGCAATTCCAAAGTGACTTCCACCAATTATTATTAGTCATATAATAGTTACCGGATTGATATTTTGTTGTTATAGAAAACATTTCATTAAAAATAAATTATCAAATAAGTTTTTTAGTTTTTTAAAAAGCAAAAAATTGTTTTTGAAAATAGGAAATATGAGTCACATGATTCAGTTGATAAGGATAATGGTGATCTGTTTTCTTCTTGAGATTCAATAATTCTTCATTTTTTTTTATACTCGAAGAATTTGGAGGTTCAAATCTTCCTGTTAAATAAAAAATATATATATTTGTGAATATGCTTATATAGTAAAATTTAAAAATTATAAAAAATTAAATTAAATTATGAATATAGTAGAACTTATTTTATTTTAAGACAAAGAGTTAGACTTCAATTTTGGAGCTGGATTTTATGAGTGAATTGCACGAAGCATTGAGGCAGCGGCAGCCCCACTCACCTATGATTAAATAAATTATTAATTTATATCAATTTTCTATTACAAAAATATTGGAATAATGAAACTTTTGATCACTCAAATTTGTCTCAATCATCATTTTGGTCTTTGAAATGTAATCTTCATGAATTAGTCCTCATAGTTTGACAGGGAAGTAACATCATATAATAATGACTAATTGTGTATAGATATGAAACTTTAGAACGTAACTTCATTGATAAGGATTAAATTTTAGGGATCGGATTGATAACTAGAGCAAAATTAAGGGATAAAAAGTTTCATTATCCCTAAAATTTTAATATTTCAAATATTATTTTTATTTACAAGTCTTCTTGCACAATTTAGGGTTCAATTTGTGATATTTATAATCTTGCACAATTTAGGGGTCAGCTTGTGATATTTAACACATCCTGTATGTTTTTTTATTTCGGTTTGACTTTTGAAGAATTGGGTTGTACTCCCTTCCTCCTTCCTTGTTACAAAATGCAGTTAATTTTTTTAAAAAAAATAAAAAAAATTAGTTAATTATTATTAGATCTAATCTCTCAAGACAAACTTATATATTTTTTAATCTACCTAAATTAATTAATTAATTAGCTCTTATATTAGTTATAATTAATTATTTTTTTTCTATAATTTATCTAAAAAAGATAACAGACTGTTATATTAACTAATAGAGATAGTAAAATTTGGAGAAAAAAACACTTTAGGAAACAAAATATAGGATGAATAATAAACTTTACCGTTTGACTCATACAAATTTTACCGAGATTTGGAAATTACACCCTCTCGTCGAAAAAAAGTACATAGGAAGTAGTTAATTAATTCACGTATATTAAAACAATTAGACAAGTCAATTGTTTGTAAGAAAATGTGCATCCCCAAGTAGACTTATGTGATCTACACTCTATCGTGATTATTTTAGACTATTTGTTTGGATATTTTTTGGTGCTCCTAGCTAGGTTTCTATTGTACAGAAGACTAGAGGATTATTTTAAAACACATTTAGCGGTTTAGGCTTTCAAACAAGGAGATTTAAGGTATAACAAGTATTTTGACAAATCCATTTTTTTTATTGCTTAGGAATCACAGGTCATGACTAGGGGTGGTAATACGGGTCAACCCGCCGAAAACGGGTTGGCCCGCCGCGGGTTGGGGGGGAGGCGGGCCGATTTTAACCGGCCCGCCTCCAGGCGGGTTGGGGAAACCCCAACCCGAGACCGCCATTGCGGGTTGGCGGGCTAGCCCGCCAACCCGCCAGTTTTTTGGTTTTTTTTTTTTTTAATTTTTTTTCAACTTTTTTTTTTAAATTACATATGTCAATATTAATTAGATTCGAATCATGTCTTAAGTCGTCAAAATATTTATTTAGTCAATTTTGTCACTATCTATAGATAAATCTATCACAAAAAAATTATAATAAAATAAAATAAATATATATAAAGAAAGAAATGACTCAATGAGATAAAGTTAATATAAATTAAGTATAATGTCTCTTGTTTAACTAAGGCTCTCAAATTAGTAAAGTATAAATGTGTAATATAAATAATAAAAAAAATAAAAAAAAAAGTAAAAAAAAAAAAGCGGGCTAACCCGCCAACCCGGCGGGTTAGCCCGCCGCGGGTGCGGGCTTGGCGGGTGCGGGTCAAAAAGACCCGCATCAAAGTGGGTTGCAATTTTTGCAACCCAACCCGCCAGTTTTTGGCGGGTTGGCGGGTTGGGCCCGCGGGCCCAACCCAAATTACCAGCCCTAGTCATGACTCTCTAATTTTATCATTTTTATATTTCTATTTTATAAAATCGTGTAAACTCGTATTTAAACTCCTGCTAGTAGCAAACTCAGTTAAATTTACGAGTTCACTTACCGAGTTTACTATTTTTTATTTTTTAGATTAAAAAAATATGTCAACTCGCTCTTAAACTCGTATATAAAAAAAATATTTAAAAAAAATATTTTTTAAATTTTATTATGTTTAATAACTTCATATATAAAATGTATAAAAAAATTATTGAATTTTATAAGTTTAATTTTAATTATTTAGATTTAAAATATATTTAAATTAAATTGTTGATATTTTTATATTTTAATTATTGAATTATACACTTTTAACAGTTATTTATTGATAAAAATAAATTCATTTGAATTCACGATTCAGGTTACATCCCTGTCCTGATGAGTTTTACAACCTTGATGAATGATGACGCCAATATTTAATTATTACATTATATTATTATTATGGTATGCATGCCAACTTTTTTCATTATTATTATCGTCGCGTTGCCCTTTTTTTATTATTACTGTGCTGGCCATTGTCTTAAGCCAGCTGCTACATATATAACATGTCATCTTCTCAAAACATCAAATTATTCAAATCAAACAACGAGAGAGAAGCCATTAATCATGTTTCTCCTTTCTTCTCCGAGTGCAGCAATATTAATAACCCTAGTTTTCTCCTTACTTGTATGGATCAGAGCTCAGAAAAACTCACCGAATCACACAACCAAAGCCAAGCTATCAGCACCAGAACCTTCAGGAGCCTTACCCCTAATAGGTCATCTTCATCTTCTTGGAGCTCAAGCCCCTCTTGCTCACACCTTAGCTTCTTTCGCCGACAAGTACGGTCCCATCTTCACTGTCCGTCTTGGAGCCTTCCCTGCCCTCATTGTTAGCAGCCAAGACGCCATCAAAGACTGTTTCACCACCAATGACAAAACCCTAGCCTCTCGCCCAAAGTCCAGCCATGGCATCCACCTCAATTACAACTATGCCTCGTTCGGGTCCGCGTCGGATGGCCCGTACTGGCGCAAATTGAAGAAGCTCATCATGCTCCAGCTCCTGTCAACTAGTATAGTAGAATCATTGAGTTATGTGTACGAATCTGAGATTTATTATTTCATTAGCGACTTATACTCGTACATCGGAGATAATAATAATAAAGGTAGGGTTGTGATTATTAGCGGGTGGTTGGAGAGATTGACGCTGAATATAATCACGAGGATGATTGCAGGGAAGAGGTGTTGTGGGAATTTACAGGATGTGGATGATGACGAAGAGTCACATAAGGTTGTGAAGCTGATAAAGGATTTCATGCATATTTCTGGGGAGTTTGTTCCTTCGGATTTGATTCCGTTTCTGGGATGGTTTCCAGTTGAAGGGAAAGTTCTGAGATCGATGAAGAAGATTGCGAGTGATTTGGATTCTCTGGCGTCAAGTTGGGTTGAAGAGCATCGGGTGAAGAAGAAGAAGGAAGAGTCGAGTGATCAGAAGCAGCAGGATTTCATTGACTTCATGCTTTCTGTAATTGAAGACGACGACTCTACCTTGGGCCATACACGTGACACTAACACTATCATCAAAGCAAATGTCTTGGTATGGTTTTTTTTTGCTTGACCCTTTTTTGCTAGTACCAAACGAAATGTTGAATTTAATTTCCTTGTTTGAGGATTTAGGTAAATAAACTAGTGATTTCTCAAATATATTATAATTGATTAATTATTTATAATTATTATAAATTTTTATTATAGCTAAAAAATTAAAATATCATATAAATTTAAAATTTGATCTTCAAAAGATCTTAAGCTTCAACTTTAATATTTAAAAGATTTTGAGCCCAATTATAGTAATTAATCAGTAATTAAATGGGGTTCAAAATCTTTCAAAGATTAAAATAAGATTATTGATTGAGATTATTAATTACGACTTACGAACAAAAGAATTGAAAGTACTAAATCGGGTCGACCCATATCTATTTTTAACTGAACTGGATATTACAATAATTTCAGAGTATAGTTGATAATTGATGATTGATTATAATAAGTTGAATACATATTTGCAAAAAAAAAAAACACAAGAAAATAAAAAAATTAAAAAAGACAGAAAAATTATATGAAAATAACTAATTAAGCTTCAAGCTAAGTTTAGAATGATAAAGTTAACTAACACCTTGTTTATCACAATACATGCATGTACGTAGAATCTGATCTTAGCTGGAGCAGACACAACCTCCATCAGTTTGACATGGACCTTAGCATTATTGTTGAACAACAAGCATGTTCTAAAGCTTGCGCAAGAGGAGATTGATCGTCACGTAGGCAAACAAAGATGGGTCCAAATCTCAGATATCAAAAACCTAATTTATCTTCAAGCCATTCTCAAAGAAACCCTAAGATTATATCCACCAGGTCCTCTCTTAGTCCCTCATGAAGCAACACAAGATTGCTATATCTGTGGCTATCACGTCCCAAAAGGCACAAGAGTTTTCACCAACGTCTGGAAACTCCATAGAGATCCAACCATTTGGTCGCAGCCTGAGAGGTTCATGCCTGAAAGGTTCATCTCAGAGAATGATAATGGATCAGAAATTGATAATGAAGAAGGTCGCCATTTTCAGTACCTTCCTTTTGGGTCTGGTAGAAGGGCTTGTCCTGGTTCGACTTTTGCCATGCAAGTGAGTTTATTGAGTCTTGCTCGTTTGCTTCAAGGGTTTGAGTTGAAGACTGTAGGAGATGAACCAGTGGACATGAAAGAAGGTGCAAGCTTTACTTTGCCTAAGGAAACTCCATTGCAAGTTATTCTAACTCCACGACTTTCGTCTGAACAATATGATCACTTATTATTGTAGAAAATGACATGGACTGACTAGAAATATCTTGAATTTTCTCCATTATCAATGAATTAGATTTTATGTGAACGTTATAATATAATAATAAGATGATGATGATAAAATTAATATACATAAAATATACTAAAAAATATAATAATAAGATGATGATGAGGATGGTAAAATTAATATACATAAAATATACTTAAAAATAGTGCCACTCTAGTCCTTAGCATAAGTCCACTTGTAGAAGAAATTTCCCCAAATACTCCACTTTTTTCATAAATCGTATCAGATAGGATCCCTTTTGGCATTGGTTTAAGCTTTTTTTTCCTATTAAAAAGAGGTTTCAAGTTTACAAAAATTAAAAACCAAAAAAGCTCAAAGCCATTTGAGACCTCATCTCAAGAATGAGGACATAGTACACTAAATCTGCAGCCTACATACTGGCAAACAGTTCCATTTATCAACAAGTAGATGAACTCCTATAACACAAATTATGAGGTATTTTAACATCACATACATAATAAATCCTTTAGAGCAAGACTAATGCTCAAGAAAAACTGAGCCAAAAATAATATCAACCTACAGCAACGATCCCTGTGAGTTAATTATACTCTACTCAAAAGGCCAATCAGAAAATTAAATAAATCCCAACGCATCTACCACTAAAGATCATAATAACAGAGACTGCAAAATAACTCCCTCCAAAGTACTGTTTGGTTTCCTCCATTGTTGATTCTCCTAAAATCCAGTCTGTGAAAAACCATAATGCAAAAGAAAAAGCAATTCAGTCAACATAAAAAACACTGTCCAAGTGACTTTGAGAAACGTCATGAAGTACAAGTGAAAATTTGTCCAAGCCAAATATAAAAAACATTTCGTTTCCTTTTCTTTCTGGCATGAAGAACTAAGATTTTTTTTTTTTGCAGGAAATTTGATATACCAAATGAAACTCCTTTATTTTAGCTCATCCAAATAAAGCATGACATGGTCAAATCCTTTATCTTGTCGATCCTTTTTTATCGATGCCACTACTTAAGCCCCATGTTTGAGTCAACTAGGTTATTTTCCTTAGCTACCTTCCATAAAACAGTCTTTGATGGAAAAGCAAATTTCCAGATCAACCAATCATAGGCAGAGAGTCAGAACCTACTAGCTGCATTTTTTTAAAATCTGGTACTTGTTCATTTCCTCTACAAATCAGGTCAACTAACTCATATAACCAATGCTTGTGGCTTGTCGCCATACCTTGTTTCAAATAGTAGATGGTAGAAACACCCTTATGAGCTCTTTTGCAGTAACCTTTTTCCTACATGTAGGGCATTTACCCTGTGCACTTATAGCAGCCTTGATGCAAGTCTTACAGAATATATGACCACACCTTGTTGACACTTCTTCTACAAATGGGCCCATACATATTGGACAGCTAAAGACAGGCTCCATTGGAGGTTTCGGTGACTTTTTATTGTTCTCCCACTGCAAAAAGGGATATTGAAGTTAGCAATTTCACTAATACCATACCTCCACAGTCGATTCCATTTGTTCATGTTAGTACTATATGATATCAAGAACTGAATAACCTTATGCAACAACACAAAGAAGATGCCTCGTGTTTTAGAAAAAAGAAAAAACAAAAACAAAAAACACTGACTCTCAACCGCTCTAGATTTGTTTATTGTTTTACCTAGATTTGTCTTCCCCTAAAAAAAGCCAATGAAATGGAAGTAAAAAAGAAAAATCAAAAGAGCCTAGATGCAAAGGGAAAACTGACATACAGAAGGTATAAATATGGGACTCAGGAAGTTGTGTGTGGAGTGAATCACAAGCCAAAGAAAAAGAGAGTGAGTGCATGCGGGTGTGAGAGAAAGAGAGGGGTCCAAACCCACCATAGCCACCAAAACACAGACATAGTGACACAGGGCATTGCGAAATGGCAGAAAATAGGGAGTAACTCCAGAAGAAAACACAGAAGTTAAGAAACAAAAAGATAGGAAAGTGAAGAAGCAAAAAAAAGAGAGTAATGATGAAGGGTAGGAGGGAGCAGTTAAAAAATTGAAAGTGGGTGTATAAAGAGACTAGTTGAGAGCTTGGAAGGTAGAGAAAACTTTAGCCACTAAAACTGTATAAAAGTATGGGAAAGCCCATCCCCGCACGAAACCACTTCTCAAATGCAGGTATTAAACCAGAAAACTCACCTTAATTAGTAAATAAAGTGGAAACAAACCTGTGGGATAAGTCAGTAAAGCACATAATATATAGGATATCAGAAAGAGAGATTGATTCTCCCTTCAGGGTGGGTGTGATTTTGGGTTGAGAGAGTCAACCTCTCGAAAGTTTTGCAAATCTATTGTGTTCTGTTCTTGAAGTGTATGATTTAGTATTTATGTGTGTCTGTTAGTACTAAAGGATTAGTAGTTCTCTTGTTATCCATCTTAGTTAATATCCATCTTTGTGTTAATGCATGAAACATGAAATGTTCTAAAACACTGTTACCGGATGGAAAACACTCAGAAATATATGTATTATTGAACGATAAAGTTGCTCTACAGAGTGTAATTCATACAGAGCAAATCCTAAACAAAAGAGAAACCCTCACAGAACAGAAGGAAACACAGCCACAGTGGTGCATTCGTTCGAGAGGCACTCCACTACAATTACCAAAAATACCCACACTCACATGGTTGGCACCCTATATTTCAATATTTTTACCCTTATGTCTGACATTACCTCAGAACTGCCACTGCCTTCCAAGTTTATACACAGATCAGAATTAAGAATTGTTTGGTTTGAATAATCTCTTCTTCCATTGTTGGTAGTATTTTCAGTTATCCCCCTCTGATAACCTGCAAATATCATAAATGAGGGGGGGGGGAGTTAACTGGTATAAGTCACAGGAAAGAAAATAATAGAGATTTGACAAGGAAAGAGGCAAAGTAATGGAGTAAGATGATACCTATGTCCACATCAACTATAGTCCTAGTCCTCCCACGATTCCTTCTCAAACTGTTTTTAGCCTAAATTGAATGAGAATTGCATAAGTAAGGCTAGCCCACATAATCAAATATAGAATGACACTATCAAATCAACAGAGAATGCAAGGGAGAGGTATACTTCAGCAAAAGCACTTGCTGTACATTCAATAACATCATCATCAATGGCCTCCACATCAATAGGCTGTACATCTTGCGGTTGCAGGACAGCTTGAACTAACTGAGGTTCCGGTGGAATAGAAGGTCCCTCTTGCTCCCGATTCTCACCAGGTGGAGCTCTATTAAGATCCAAATCCATAACAGCCTTCCTTCGCCGGTAACTTCTGAAAGCATGCTCCCGAACAGAACGAGTACTCATCTTGAGTACTGATATTACTTGCACCCGAATCACACAGCCTAAAATAAATCCATGTCACATAAAATTATATTATGCACGACAATCAATAAAAACAGTCAAATCTAGGCTCCTTAGAGGCAAAATTTACTTGGCAGAAGATAATGGAGGGGAAAAATAAAACAAAAATGATTATTCCAATAATTGAAGAAGGCATAATAGCCAAAACAAACTTGGATTCCAGCAGAATCAGCAATCCTGAAAAAAAAATTGATTCAAAGACAAACCTAATGAACTAAATTTCTAGGTTATAAGCATTATAAACAAAATCTATTCATAGTACAAAATTTTTTATACAATTTTCAGCAGTAGGGTAAGAAAAACCGCAACTTTGTAGCAAATTTATCTTTACAGTTTTCTCTTGAATACTCAGGAATCAGCATCGAATCATACCAATGAACAGATCAACTTTTCACCCAGAAAGCTAGAAACACGTTATATTTACCAGGTACACACGAGTTAACCACTGAATGCAAAAGGCCCTTGGTCAAAAGAGACCCATAACCAAGCCTCCAGAAATAGTACCCAATGAACCCAACCAACCCATTTCATCAATTCAAGCATACATATTCTTTGACTAAAAGCATTCAAACATTATAGAAAATAGCTTTGGCAAAAACAAAAAGAAAAACAGACACATACAAGATACAGGGAAAAGACACTAATTGCTGAACATCATGTGCAAAAATCGGATCACGAAGAATCAAAGTCAACAGCAATAACAAAAAGATAATAAATTTGGACAAGAAAATCATTATTTTCAGCACCGATGTCCAGAAATTGAGAAATAAAACTACAAACAAAACCGAAAATCACAAACCCCAAAACAAAACCGAGTCTGGACAACTCAAACAAAACCACAGACTAGAAAAAGTAAACTCAGAACTCGAAGTGAGAAAAAACGGACCTTCAAACGGAGCTCCGAATCACGAAATGGGGCGAATGCTCAAAACTTCGCAAGCATTCAAATCACAGGGAGAATCTGAACTATTTTCACAGTTTTAGGGTTCAGAACATCAAGAACGACTGAGCAACCTTCTAATAAGGAGGAGAATGAATGAGATGATAGAGTTATGACGATGCGTGGCACAGTGTTGGGAGCCGAACGGAGTTTGGGACACTGCAACAAGGAAGTAGGTGAAAGTTGTCCACGTGGCGCATACTCTGTGGTTCCATGCACGCGTGACGATGACAGAATCGCTTTGATTCGGTACTTCTCGCCCGAACGAATCTTTTGAATTTTTGGAAACTATTCATCTTTCTTGGAGGTCATCGCTCATGGGGACGAGCTGCAACGGGAAGTAACGGAAAGGGTCTTTATTAGACAAAATTACAACAAATGACCCAAATATCAAAATACTTAACTTTTTGACACCTTCAAAACTTAAAATAATTAGGCAAAACTACATGTTTATCATATAATTTTATATAAAGTTTCCATTTGGTCTTTTATTGTTAGAAAGTGTATTGTCAGTCCTCTCATCTTAACACTATTGGCTTCACATTTTAGAAAATTAAACTATATAATTATCAAGCTTTGATAAAAAAAAACTGGTTACTTTTCATGTGCTTGTTTCTCTTTTTTTAGAATTGGAGAAAAATATAGGGCTTGTTTAGATAGATTTTTAAAAAAATGTTTATAAAAAAAAATTTTAGACAACTTTTAGAAAATGGCTTCTGGAAAAGAGTTTATGGGAAAAAAAAAAGATTCTAAAAAAATGAGTGTTTGGATAATTATTAGGATAAGAGTTTTTGTGATTGGTAAATTATTAAAAATGATATGATTTTATTAAAAATGGGAGAGAGGAGAGATGGTAGAGAAGAGAGAGTAAAGAGAGGAGAGAGAGTATAGAAGAGAGGAGAGAGAGGTGGAGAAAGAGATGAGAGATAGTGTAAGAAAAAATAAAAATAAAATAGTAATTGGATAATTCATAAGCCCTTTTACTGTTATAGAAGTTACCTTAATTTTAAATTATAATTTAGTCTAAAAGTCATTTTAGGTAAATATAACTGTTTATTTTAAATTTTTTTCAAACCAAAATTTAAGTTCCTTTTAAAATTATAATTTAATATTTTCCCAAATGGACACGTAGTAATGGTCTACAACTTTAAACTAGTTGAATTCATTTTTATCCTACTAAATTATAAAGCTATTCACTCATTTTTATTATTAACATATTGATATGCTTTTTTTCCATATTTTATTTGCAAAATTGTTTTTAAATTAAATAAAATCACGATATGTTTTTATAATTTTTTTGGCTAGAGTTTTTTAATTTTTTTATATAATAAAAATTCATATAGATTCAGCATTAATATTTTACTAAAGGCTCATACATAATTTTAAAGTTTAAAAAATATTTATAAAAAATTTACAAAATTACCTAATAAAATAACTCTTACAAGAGCAGCGCCTCCAAAGCTTACAGTGTGTTTGACTCAATGGAGAATAGGGAACGAGAGGGATTTTAATAGAGGAAAAAGGAAGGAAGGAAAGAGGAGGAATTTTATTATTACCTTATTTGGATTAATATTAAAAGAGGGGAGGGGAGGGATTTCTATATTATCTTGTTTGGTTTAAGAAGAAAAGGGAGAAAAATATTTTTATATAGACAAATTTACTCATATATTATTTTAATAAAATATAATATAGAAAAAATATTAGGATATTAAAAAAATTATAGGTATATTAATATTATAAAATATAAATATTACCTTCTCCCCTCCAAATTTCCCCAATTTTGGAGAGGAGGGTAAACTTGAGAGGGGAGGAAAAATTTTAAAAAAAATTCTCTTTCCTTCTAAAAATTTTGAACATCTAAATAAAGAGAGGGTGGTAAAATCCCTTCCCTCTTCCTTTTCCCCTGTAAATTACCCTTACCAAAATAATGGGTTAGATTTCTTCTAACTTGATCGTTAATAAATGATAAGAATGATCTTCTCGATGTTCTCGTCCTCATCCATATCGTTGTCCAATATTCTACCCTCTACTTTTAAGGAACAAATTTTTCTATCACTATTCCCCATGCCTCATTTTTTATATTTAGAGAATTTTATTAAGTGTAGTGAGTATATAAAACTGTGGAGATTTTTTTTTTCTATGGATAGAAATTTGAGAAGTTATATTGATTTTATTATGATTTATCAATGTCTTGAGGGTCCAACCCTTTTTATAGATGTCGAGGAGCCCTAATTCACTTTATGAATGTTTTTTGGGTGGTTGGTTTAAGCCACCATTTGCATTAAGCATGGCACAAAACTTATAGATGCTTTTCTTTTCTATAGAAATTAATAGAATACCAATTATTATATAGATTTATGTAGGTATTATTTTTCTGATCCTAAATATAAGAGTTAAATAATAAAATTTTTAAAAATTAAAAAATAATAATAAACTAAATTAATTATTTATAAAAAAATATATATTTATTTCTTACGAAACCCTATTAATCATTGCAATGAAAATAACCTGTTAATGAAAACTCTCTTTTAATATATATAATTAAAAAAATAAAATAAAATAAAATTTTACATTTAACCGATATTGGAAGTGTATTGATTATTACAAAAGGATCCACTTCTGATGAAGAAAAAATCAATGTAAGCGATATGAAAGAAGAGAGTGGAAGGAGAAAGAGAAGATGAAAGGCAAAAGAAACAAGAATGTCATTTGAAATAGAAAAAGAATGGTTTATACTATATATGAAATTGGGGTAAAATTAAAAATTTATTAAATTTTATAGCATAGTTAATTAAAAATATACTGGAAGTGACTTATAAATAAGATTAGATGAGTTTATTGTAAGTGAGAGATACATCTGATCGAACGACGGTTAAAATATTTACTATGTTGTACGATTTTGTTGTCCTATACATCACAAAGCGGTTGAATTATAGTTAAATGGAATTGGTATAAATCATGTGTTAAATGTTAGAACTTAGAATTGTCATCATATCAAAAGCTTCTTATATATATTATGATTATGATTGGTTAATGATCAGCATGATTAAGTGCTTATTTAGATTTACTCGTTTAAATTTCTCTCATACTCTTATCTTACGAATTTTAAAATCATAATTAAAAGTTTTAAATCGTGAATCTAAATAAATAATTATATTATTATCTATCTAGTTCCTTCCAATTTGGGAATTATTAGTCTTAAAACTTTTGGGGGCCTATCTTAAATTTGATTATACCATTGAATTGATCATATAGAGTTCCAATTACGCAATACAAAGTTTCAAACAGATAATAGGGAAAGCAATCATACTGCGGACAATCTCTCTAAAAGGGCTCCGAATGAAGCTGCTGGCTTGCAAATCCTCAACCAAGAGTCTATATCGGAGCTTTTACAGCTTGTTACCATAGCTGTTTGGTATGACGGATTTAGAGACGAGGTAAGAGAAAATGTTTTTGAGTTTGATTTAAAAAAGTTAAAGAAGTGATATTAAAATTTTTTAATTAATTTTTCTCTCTCTTTTATAATCTTACTTTTTTAATTTTTTTAAATCAAATTTAGAATTTTTGTTCCTTCCCTACCTTCTCCTCCCATCCAAATCCTTTATACCAAATAGCTTTTTAGTTTTCTTTTCTTTTGTTAGATTTTTTCCTGCGGTGCCTGAAAAAACACAAGAATAAACGGTTTGTAGAGGGAGAGCATGGAGACACTTTTGTGGAGATGTGATACACTCATATAACTTACAAAAAAAAAAAAAAAAACTCACCTCATGGTTACAAAAATATTTTAAAATATTTTCTTTTTCTTTAATTAAATAATAATACTAAAAAGCCTAAAGCCCATACGCACAAATCAGCTTGGGCTGTAATCCAAAAAAACAAAAGGACTAAACCCAATAATTCTTTTCATAATGTAATTATAATTTTATTGAAAATAAAAACCTATATTGTATAAAAAAAAACCTATCGCCCGTTAAATAATTTAACTGGCGAGGGAAAAAACATGCGACTATTTAGAACGTATTCAAACTAGTACTACTTTATTGTGGTTTCAGTCGCAGCGCTTAGGGAGGCATCATAACTCTTATATCCCTAGGTTTATGCCTGAGGGTAATAGATGGCTCGCCCTACCCGACATTGGCATCACATAGGAGAAAAGGAGACTTTACCCTACCCTTGGATCGTGGGTGAGCCCAACCCCTTTACAAAAATTCTTATAACAACAAAAAAAAGGAAAATAAAATAAAAGGTAAACTGTTATTTCTTTTTTCTAGAAACATCTTCAATATATAATTTTTTAAACAAAAATAAAGGGAAAACTATTGTCTCTTTTTCCTAGATCATAGGTTTTTACTAAATCTAAACTATAGTTATCACTAAATCTATTTTCCCTGATATATTGTTAAGAGTAATTTCTATAACAAAAAAAAATTATTTGAAAAAATGACGGATCGGGGCCATGGGAATCAGGGCGTGTCAATCGAACGGCTCATATATATGTCTCTACTGTCTTATGGTAAAGCCGTTCGCAAAATCATCAAGCGCCAAAATTTCGCGGGGCCCTTGAAAATTTGAAAATTTTCTTAGAAAGGGCAAAACTTCAAAACGCAATGTTCGAATTCTTTGATATTTCCCTCTATCTCTCAGATCTGAGAATCTGACTGAAGGGTCCAGAATAACACGGAAATTCAAATTTTCAAAGGCTTTTTGGAAATTTGAGATTGAGACACTTTACGGTTTTAGCTTCAAACTTCTTTTCTGTTTCGCCTCCAACTTTTCATTCCTCTCTCTCTCACTTTCTCCATGAAGGAAATGGATGAATGTTCGAGCTGATTTCTGATTTTGTTTTGGATTGCTTTGCGAGTCATAGCTATCCAAATTTGAATGTCTTGGATCCTCCTGGTTGTTTCTGCAATTAAGTTCATTTTGGCTTGGTTCTGAATATTTTGTACTAAAGCTTCGGTTAACTTGTTGATTCTTGTTTTCAGTTGAGCTATTATGGTGAGAGAGCAGAGGGTAGAGTCCTTCTACACCAGACTACGTGAGTCGGCAATTGCTTCGCCTTCTTCGCCCTTACTCATATTCCCGTCAACGTCAGATGCCGACTCGCTCTGCGCATTGAAAATCATCTTCCACGTTCTCGAATCTGATTCGATCCGATATGCATGTTATCCTGTGTCTTCGTTTCAGGAGATTAACAAATACGCAGGGGCCAGTTTAAATTCTCCCGACGAGCCCGTTTCAATCCTGTTGATAAATTGGGGGTGCCACAGGGACTTGAGGAGGATTTTGAATCTGGGTCCTTCCGCACATATTTTCGTGGTTGATAGTCACCGTCCAATTCATCTTCACAATTTGAGCGATGATAATGATCGTGTGGTCGTGCTATATACACGAGATGATGAGCAGCAGGCTGATTTGGCCTATGATTTTGATGTGTCGGCTTTGGCTAATGCCACGGACTTAAATAGTGACTATGAGGAGGCTGAAGAGGAATTTGACAGTGATGACGACAATGACAGTGAAAGTGAAGATGAGGGGAATAGGGATGGATCCAGGAAGCGAAGGCGAGTTTCTCCGGATAATGAACAAGACCCAATTCAGCTTTTTCGAAAGCTGAAAAAGGAATATTATCATATGGGTACATTTCATGGGAAGCCATCTGGGTGCCTGATGTATGAATTATGCCATTTTCTGCGGAGGAACACAAATGAACTGCTGTGGCTCGCTTGTGTATCTTTAACGGATCAGTTTATTCATGAAAGGCTAAGTGACGAACGATACAAAGATGGGGTTATGGAGCTAGAGCAGCACATCAACTCTTCGGGGAATTTGGATGCGGTAACTTGTGTAACACTGAAGGATGGGACAAAGATCCGGGCGCCTAATGCAACTAGAATCACATACGAAGAGGAACCAAGGCTTATGTTGCTAAAAGAGTGGAATCTGTTTGATTCAATGTTGTGTTCTTCTTACATTGCGACTAAATTGAAGACATGGAGCGACAATGGGATGAAAAAGCTGAATCTTCTGCTAGCCCGGATGGGGTTTGCTCTTGCTGATTGCCGACAGAAGTTTCAATACATGAACATAGAAGTCAAACGCAAAATGAAAGATGAATTTGAGCGATTTCTGCCTGAGTATGGGCTGACTGATTTCTATTATCGGAGTTTCTTAAGAATACATGGTTATAATTCTAGGGTGTCTGCGGCAGACGTGGTATATGGTGTGACTGCTCTGCTTGAATCATTTGTGAAATCAGATGGCTCATGTGCTTCCAAGCAATTTGGTGTAGCTTATGATGCACTGTCCCTGAGCAATCTTGATAAGCTAAAATCTGGAATGCAGCATGCAATCAAGATTCAAAGGGCCATTCTAAGACAAGGAAGCACAGCGATAACCAAGAGTGGCTGTATAAGAAGTGGAAGGAAATTCAGATGGGTAAAACTTGAAGATTCTGCTGACACAAAGTTACTGGGTTATCCCCAAGCTTTGACTAAATTCTGTTATTTTCTTATGGACGCTTTGCGAGAGAAAGGGGCAAGAATGAAGCCTCTGCTTTGTGCTTGCTTATCTCAAGAACCCAGTAAAATGTTGATTGTAGGTGTTTGTGGGAAGCCTCGTCTCGGTGCAGGTAAAGGAAATGCATTTGGAATTGCATTTAGAAATGCTGCTGAGGAGATTGGAGCAGACTTCTTTCATGAATTGTTTGAATCTTCATGGATCGTTTTAAATGCATCAGCAGTCAATTCCTTCATGGTTAGGTTGACAGAGAGGCTATGATGTAGCAGTTCAGCTTAAGATCCTTCAAAGAAATATGTTCTCTTAGTGCATTTCCATGCCTGAGATTATTAATAAAATATAGCATGAGAAACTGATATTGCAAGAAAATATGACTTTGCGGTATTATGATTTATAGACTGTTGAATTGTGATTTATAACATCTGTATTGAATTTTTCCAAATGTGTATTCTGCAATTCCGTGTTCCTTCATTCGACACTCTTGTGAAGTTGCTGTTTTAATTTCAATGATGAAGCTCACAGATCAAGTGCAAAATATTCAATTGGAATTTATAAATCAGTAAAATATTTGCTGATATAAAAGTTAATATAGATACAGATGCATGCAGAAATGCTATTATTTCAAAGACAGTCACGGTATTTCTACAAGCTACTCCGGGATGGATTACAGCATATGTAAAGGTATGAGTATGAGTCAATACATTTTATGAATATATCAAATCATATGGCAATCTATCCAGGAGGAAGCGGATAAATGTTTTTATTGAAGTTTAAGGCTTTCTTTATTAAGGTTTGAATACATCTGATCCTGTAACAACTGTTTGAGCCATATGAGAGTCCCGTTTTATTTGCAGTCTTCCCTTTCACTTTAATATTAAGTTCTTTTAAGTTGTTCCTCGATCTCATAACGGCATAAAAAATCAGGGTATTTATTTCAGTGCTGTAGACAGATGGGCGTACTCACTGCCCTTTCTATCATCTAAGTTTGCATGCACATCAATAAGTATGTTGTTGTGCATATTTATAGGTAGCAAATTTGCACACTGCAAAAGAGTTATTATTTGTTTCTTTCTTGAGGAGATGGTTTTTGTGTAAGAGTACTAATGTTAAGCATACTCTATATAATACTATAGTTATCTGTAGATTATAGTACATTGTCGATGGAGTGATGCTTCTATTACTTTATCTGTGGATCGTTATATAAATGTTGTGAATTTGGTACTGGATGAAACTGAGATATCGGTTGTTAATGCTGCTAAATGTCATTCGAATACCTCACACATGTTGCACTTCTCAAGTGGTGCACTGGCATGTGCCCTGTGCAGCCACCCCCTTTTCTGCTGCCAGAAGCCAAAATATGTAATATTTCAGTCCAGACTTCAGTTCCGTTTATCCATTATCTGCCTTAATCTCTGTCTCTCTTCTATCCGTTTTTTTCTCTTCATGTACTTTTGCTAGACAATGGACATATTTAACCACCCCAATCCTCCTTGTTTGCCATAACCCTGTTGATTTTCTTCCTAACTAATGCTCCCCCTTGTCTTCTGTCTGACACTGTATGTATCGGATCCCTTGGTTTCACAATGCAGTTGCTTATAATTGTAAATATTGACAAGCTTCCTAAATTTCCTCATTTCCCTTATAGCAACTGAATTGATTTTTAAGCGATTGAATTTACTACCATGTTTCATCCAATATTTAATGAGCTGTTTAATATTTCTAAGGACCATCACTGAATTGTGGAATGACAAGTGAAATTCATATTCTGGTTTCGGGTTTGTCAGTCACTTTCACCTCCAATGAGTTGCTTAATTATTGAGTTGTTTCAACTGTACCAGGGTTTATAAATCTATCATTGAGTTGTTTCAACTTTATCTGGGTTTATAAATCTATCATTGAGTTTCAACTTTATCTGTGTTTAGAAATGAAGGCATACATCAGAATTCACAGCAGTCTTGGGGAGACTAGCCTTTCTAATAGGAGAATTATTTTCTTTCATTATTTCCTTCACTGCTGTAATCAGATCAGCAGGTTCTGTTTTTCTGTTGGTGCTAAATTAAATAAAACCACTCACTCCTTATTTGAGTAAGCCTTGAGTTTCAGCAGACTCATTCCACGACACATGATGGTAACTCTAACCTTGTACTTTAATCCTTTTTATTGTTAATATAATCTTGTTATATAGAAAAAAAGATGCTAACTTCAGTTGTCCAACTCTTGTTATTTATGTTTCTTTTGGTTAAGCCCTCTAATGGCTCCTTTTGTATAAAAAGTGTTCCTGTTTTTTGTTGACGCCCGTGTATATAAATGCTTCATCAATCTAAAAATGAGGCATTATTCCAAGCATGACTAGATTTAACTAATACATGAAGGTTAAAAGTACCACGTTTGACATAAATTTAACTGAAAACCTGTCACAGCATTACATTCAAATCCCAAGCATCATTTACCAATTTATCAGTAAAGAATTACATAACTCGTATTTTTTTTTTTTCAAAATATCTTAACTACATACAGATAAAACAAATTTCAAAACATGGCAGTACACAACAAAGGGTAAAAAGTTAAAAACTTGAAAGAACATTCGCAATCTTGAGCTCAAAGTAACTTCACTAACCCAATGGAAAAGAAAAGGTATATAAAAAAAAAAAGCATCAAGTGGTAAAGAAATATGATCAAATACACTATGTTTAGCTTCTCTCCAGGTTCTTCATTCCTATCTTGACCAGGTGCACTCAGAAGTACTAGAATTTAACGTAGAACTTGTGGAAACACAAGTTCCTCTGTAGCTTGTGAAGGGTTGAACCCGAGGCTCCGCAGAGTACTAGTACTTTGCATGCACCCGGAGATTATATAGTACAGAACACACCTGAAGAGAAACTGAACTCTCTTTAATGATGATTTCCGCAGTGATAGCCTTGGATATTTACAAGTGCTACACCCCCCCCCCCCCCTTTCATTATCATTCACAACATTGTCTAATTCTTTATCTGTTTAGAATCTCATCCAAACTTTGCCAAGAAATCATTTTTTGCACCATCCAAAGCAGCAACTCTGTAGAAGCCAAGAGGGGTACAAAAAGAAACTTCAGCGGAAACTGATATGCAAGTCCTAACTAACAGAATTACAGGAATTATTGGTGATCTCATACCTGGGCTTTGTCATCATCAACTTCGTTCCGGACATATGGTCTGTTTGGTGGGGTGCCTGGCGCATTTGCAGGCCCGCCTTGTCTCTCCTCTCGTACCTTGCTGAAAATGTGCGTATATCCATCAGCTGATGCCGGATTACTCTCATCCCAATCACCAAACTTGGGAACGGCAGCACCTCTATCCGGCTGCCACATTAGAATGAGAAAATCATAATTTAATTTCAAGGACAGAGTACAAAGTGAATAAAAGTCCACTAAAGACAGAGAAGTCAAATTTTTGGAAATTTTCCACTGATCAATCATATTGATATAATACAGATTTAAGATTTTGAGTATGCTACCATTTTGATGTTAGAGAGATGTTTGATTCATTAGCTTGGTTCTTGAAAGATAATCACCTTTCATCCCAACCCTTTCATATAACGCACCAATTCAATAAGCTCATGTGCTAACAGGGTTGTTCATGTATTATACCAAAATTTTCCAATTTGTATTATTCAAAGCCTATTTCGACTTTCCACAAGTATCTGTATGTTCTGCCAGCATGATTATAAATCCAAACCCAATAGTCCAATGTTTTTTGTTGGTAAGCATCAAGGTGTGTTGCTAACCATCACATGGCCAACTTTGCTGACACAAGGTTAAAAGTTAAAACAGATCTCACAGCATGAACGAATTGCAAGTGTTCTATTTTTCAAGGACTAGACTAATCGTATATGCATCATCCAAGGACCAAAATGGTAGTTTATTCTAAGAGTAATTTTTTTTTAAATAAAAAAACTATTTTCATGCAAGGCATAGTAATAAACAGTATAAGAACATAGAGAAAACTAACAGTTTCATCGCCTCGATTCACCGGTCTTAGTCGGGATCTTGCTGGGGTACCATGGCTGCTTTCGTAGGAGTTCTTTCCTTCCCAAGAGGGACTATCTCTGCCCGGGGTCCTTGCCTGTCGATGAAGGGGTGAGCGTTCAAAGCTGTATTCAGACCCAGCACTTTGTCTTGTTGGTTTTCTACGGGTATCAGCAGATCCTCCTCCATGGCCTCCAGAACGAGCTGGAGAGCCAAAGGAATTAATAGAATTACTATCTGTGCTCTTCTGTAACTCAAGTGATGTTTTTGCTGATCTCTTTCCAGCTGGATCCTTCAAATCAGCTCTGGGTTTTGAAGGATGTTGGTCAGCAGAAGATGAATTGTGAAGGAGTAAATCAGGATTTTCCTCAGGATCATTTGGATTTGTCATCTTTGTTCCAGTTCGATCTTGCCGGGCCTTGTCAAAGAAAGCCGTATAAGGAACATTTTCATTTTCCCAATTACCAAATTTTGGCACATGAGAACGGTTCTGTCAATAAACAAATAGAAAAGAGCTTGTTAAGTATTGATCAGTATAAGTTTCAAGTGCTAACGAATGTCCTTTTACATATCTAGCTCATTGTCAACAGTAATGAAAACAAAGGATACAAATATAAAACAAAAGGGAAAAAGACAATGTTCCTCTTTATGCTTTCTTTGCAATGAGGATCATATTGAGGCACTTCAAGAATAGTAAATCAGGCTTCAAAATCCAGATTTTACAACAAGAGCATTTTATGTAAAGACCATTTGCAATCTAATTAAATAGTGAAAAGCAGCAAATTTTTAAACTCTATCCATAAATAGGCCAAGTAACGTTGAAAAGTAGACAGGCCATATGGTGCTTGGTAAGTACTGGAATTACAGAAGATAATGACGAAACTAATCTCTACTGGACTTCACAAGAAAGTATCTCTCTCACTCACTCACAGTAGCCAAATAGGAGAATCTCCTAAAGTGCTGAAACAATGTTTATTCAATCCTGCCTAGCTTGAACTAAAGCTGGCGTATTTATAAGCAAAATACAATGAGATAATCAAGGAAACAACAGAATATCCCTACTTTATCGGGATAAATATGAAATCATAACATATTGACTGGCCCTATTATTCAGCTAACAGAAAGATTAATCAAAACAGAATTACTTTGAAACAGTCAAAATAATTAATTCAGAAACAGCAACGACTTGGTCCAATATTTAAGATTCTTTCCTACTTTTTCGCCTATGATAGGTTAGGATTCTATCATTACTCCCCCCTTCGAAAACCGACTTGTCCTCAAGGCGGAATGTAGGAAACTGCTGCTAAAGGAGATCATAATCCTCCCAACTTGATTCCTCTGAAGGCCTGGACTTCCATTGGATTAGCAGTTCTAGGAAACTCCCTTTCCAACGATGTGCCAACACTTTCTCAGGTTCTACCAACAGCTCAAGGTCATTGGAGAGTGGTAATTCAGCAGGAGGATTGGCTAGGAACTGACCATGGGCAGGACGCAGCAGGGAGACATGAAAAACAGGATGTATACGTGCTGACAGAGGGAGCTCAAGTTCATACGCAACAGGTCCCACTCTTCTAATCACCTTGTAGGGACCAAAGAAGCGTGGGGATAACTTTGAATACTTTATATGAGCTAGAGAGTGCTGTTTGAAGGGTTGTATACGGAGGAAGACTGCATCGCCGATGCTAAACTCAAGCTCTCGGCGATGTGAATCAGCATAGGACTTCATTCGGTCCTGAGCTTTCTTCAAATTAGCACTAAGTAAGCGAAGCATAGCATCTCGGGTTTCGAGCTGATCTGCAAGCTCTGCAACTTGAGTTTCCCCTCTGATGAATGGGTGCAAGGGCGGTGGATCCCTACCATTACTACCTTGAAGGGTGTGGTATTAGTAGAGGTATGGAAACCCGTATTGAATGAATATTCTGCCCAGCACAAAAATTTACTCCAGGAACGTGGTTGTTCATGAGCAAAACATCGTAGATAAGCTTCTAAGCAACAGTTGACCACTTCCGTTTGACCATCCGTTTGAGGATGATATGAGGTGCTCATCCTTAAACGAGTTTGGCTCAACTTGAATAATTCCTGCCAAAATGCACTAAGGAAAAGAGGATCCCGGTCTGAAACAATAGAGCGTGGCATGCCATGTAATCGGATAACCTCTTCACAAAAACGAGCAGCAACTGTTTTGGCTGTGTAGGGATGTAGTAATGGAAGGAAATGGCAATATTTACTCAAACGGTCCACTACTACCAAAATTGTGTCGAAGGAACCAGATTTAGGCAGCCCAACAATAAAGTCCATGGAGATATCCTCCCAAATATGTTCAGGTGTAGGGAGAGGTTGCAGTAGACCAGCAGGGGATAAAGTCTCATACTTGTTCCGTTGGCATGTAAAACATTGCTGAATAAAAATTTTAACATCGTTCTTCATTTGGGGCCAATAAACCGTACCTGACAAGCGTTTCAAAGTCTTCAAAAATCCCCCATGACCGCCAGTAGGAGTAACATGCGCTTCTTCTAGTAACTTGGCGCGTAGTGGCGAACTTCTAGGGATCACAAGACGCCCGTTAAGGAACAATTTTCCATTGACCACTGTATATCCTGGTTTGGAATTTGGATCTTCTTTTAAGGCAGCAATAATAGGACCGGTGAAGGGGTCAATTGTTAGAGCTTCTTGTAATTCTAGAAAATCTAAAGGAATAGGTACCACCAAGTGCAGAAAATCAGCGTGTTGAGGCCTGCGAGAGAGTGTATCAGCTCCCACATTCTCCTTTCCCGCTTTGTAAACAATGGAGAAGTCGAATGGTAGAATCTTTAAGATAAGGCGCTGTTGATTATTAGTTGTAACACGCTGGTCAAGCAGATTCTTAAGGCTGTGGTGATCTGTTTTTACTGTAAAATGTCGCCCAAGTAAATAATGGCGCCACTTTTGTAAAGCGAGTACTAACGCCAACAATTCTCGGTCATAGGCAGATTGGTACCGATTTGAGAATGAGAAACCCTTGCTATAAAAAGCAATAGGGTGGTTGTCTTGCATAAGAATGGCGCCCACACCGTCCATAGAAGCATCACATTCAACAATAAACTCAGAATTAAAATCTGGAAGTCTAAGCACAGGTGCCGTGACTAAAGACAATTTAAGCTTTTCAAAAGCCTTTTGAGCAGCAGGTGACCAGCAAAAAGCATTCTTCTTAGTTAGGTCTGTAAGAGGGCGAGCAATCATACCGTAATTCTTAACAAACCTTCGGTAGTAGCCAGTGAGTCCCAAGAATCCACGGAGTTCTGTAACATTTGAAGGTATTGGCCATTCTCTAACTGTGCTAATCTTGTCATAGTCTGTTTCCACCCCTTGAGCTGAAACTCGGTGTCCCAGGAAGGTCACCCGAGATTGTCCAAGGGCACATTTCTTGAAATTGGCAAAATAAGAATGCCGCTGCAGTGTTTGGAAGACAGTTCGAAGGTGTTGCTTATGTTGCTGGGGCGTGGGACTGTAGACCAGAATATCATCGAAGAAAACCAGCACAAATTTTCTAAGACATGGCCTGAAGAGGTCATTCATAGCTGACTGAAAGGTAGCCGGAGCGTTGGTGAGGCCAAAAGGCATTACCACAAATTCATAATGCCAATTATGTGTTCTGAAAGCCGTTTTGTGAATATCTACGTCCAACACCCTGATCTGATGATACCCAGAACGTAAGTCAATTTTTGAGAAGTGGGCTGCTCCATGCAATTCATCCAGCAACTCGTCAATGTTGGGAATAGGGTATTTGTCAGGGATAGTTATCTTGTTGAGAGCCCGATAATCAATACACATGCGCCAAGTATCATCCTTCTTCTTTACCAGCAAAGCTGGACTGGCAAAAGGACTTGAGCTAGGCCGAATGAACCCTTTTTGCAAAAGTTCCTCTACCTGTCGCTCGATTTCATTTTTTTGAGAGTAAGGATAACGATATGGCCTCAGATTAGGTGGTCGAGCATCGGGTAATAACGGGATAGCATGATGATGTCCTCTGAAAGGCGGTAAAGACTTTGGTTCATCAAAAATGGCATTAAATTCAACCATCAGCTCGTCCAAATTGAAAGACCCGATTCTGTTGGACCCCAATTTAAGCTCAGAAGTAAACGCCATAGAATGAAGTTCAGCAGTTTTATGTGGACGAGATATTCCCTGCAACTTATACCTTTTCCCATCAAGCCAAAAAATTAAGAACATTTGATTCCAGTTGGCTTGAATAGTATTTAGAGAAGCAAGCCACTTAATACCCAATACTAAGTCAGACCCGGCTAACGAAAAGGGATAAAAATCCTGCTTAATTTTCAAACCTGGAAGTTGAACTTCAACATCCTTGCAAATCAGATTGCACTTAATCATTCGGCCATCTCCAATCTGAACGCCAAAAGTAGGAACAGTACTGGTGGGCAACTTCAATTCAGCAACCAATGATTCTGAAATGAAATTGTGGGTAGACCCGCTATCCACTAAGAGTAAAACGCTGCGGTTAAGCAAGGAGCCACAAAGCTTCATGGTGGCTGAGGTAGGTTGACCCAGGATTGCATTGAATGATACCTCAGCTTCCTCTGGCTCGCCTTCTTCCTCCACGGGTTCAAGTATTTCAGGTACAGGATTTCCGTTCTCATCGACCTCCATTAACGAGAAATAAGAAGAAGCACAACGATGACCCGGTCTGAAAGTTTCTCCACAACGGAAGCACAGTCCCTTATCACGCCGGTTTTGCCTTTCTAAATCCCAGGAGTTAGATTTAGAAGCAATCGATGATGGTGTTCGGTTTATTTGTGCAGAAGGCGCACTCCCCTGGTCACGCGAGTTTGAAGTCTGGAGCAGAACACCTCTTCCACGTGCGAATTGGCTCTGGTAATTGGTCTGGGTACTCCGACTTGGGCCTGGTGTGTAACTGGACTTGGGCCCATTTGCTAAGGTTAGCTTTTTCTCATATTCAAGAGCAAGACTGGCCGCACGGTAGACTGAACGTGGCTTCTGTATTCTCACATCTGATTTCAGGTCGTCCCTTAAGCCGTTGATAAAGATTGCAAGGAGGCAGTGCTCCGGCCAGTTGGAAACTCACGACACCCTCTTTGCAAACTCCTGTCGGTACTCGTGAACAGTACTGGTTTGGCGTATGGCGCACAGATGCTCGTCCGGATTCAGATACTCAGGTGGTCCGTAATGCTCCTGCAATATTTTGACCAGCTCGTCCCAATAGAGCATGGTTCGTTCAGCACTAACCCAAGAAAACAAGTCCAAGGCGTCACCTTCCAGGTACATAGAAGCGACATCAACCTTAAGATCTTCTGGAATCTCGTAATATTTGAAATATTTTTCTGCCTTGAGTATCCATCCTCTCGGATCACCTCCAGTGAACTTTGGAAATTCCATTTTAGTGTGCGGTGGCCGAAGTCCCCTTCTATGCCAGTCTGAATCATCTTCACTATCATCGGCCCAATGGCGCGTCCTACCTCTGCCACGATTGCTCTGAGCCGCTGTATTTTCCAAGGCTGTAACTTTCTCGGTCAGGATATCCAAAGTTTCAAGACGTGAAGCTATGGCTGCCAAGGGGTCTCCAGCCAATGGGTTTTCATCATTTGGATTGTTGATACGGGATGAACGCGTTTCAACCATAGCTCTGATACCAAATGGTAAGTACTGGAATTACAGAAGATAATGACGAAACTAATCTCTACTGGACTTCACAAGAAAGTATCTCTCTCACTCACTCACAGTAGCCAAATAGGAGAATCTCCTAAAGTGCTGAAACAATGTTTATTCAATCCTGCCTAGCTTGAACTAAAGCTGGCGTATTTATAAGCAAAATACAATGAGATAATCAAGGAAACAACAGAATATCCCTACTTTATCGGGATAAATATGAAATCATAACATATTGACTGGCCCTATTATTCAGCTAACAGAAAGATTAATCAAAACAGAATTACTTTGAAACAGTCAAAATAATTAATTCAGAAACAGCAACGACTTGGTCCAATATTTAAGATTCTTTCCTACTTTTTCGCCTATGATAGGTTAGGATTCTATCAGTGCTGTTCTATTTGCTGATGGCGTTCATAGAAAATATGGATCCACGTATCAGTCAAGACATCAAATCAGAAAGAGTACTACAAATTCTACTTGATAAAGTACATTCAGAAGACAATTACATAGAAGATTATACTTTGCATTAAGGTTTTGATAGATTACACTGATAAAAATATAGGCAATTCAACCCGTAGACAGTAATGAATTGAATATAATGAAACATAATTAGTGGGTTAACATCGCTGGAAAAAAAATTCTAAATATAAGCAATTCATCCAGTATACAAAGAGTTTTCTAAGGCTAGTGTGTTAACATCGCCAGAAAAACTCTGAACAATCTATTCCCAATTGTGCATGCATCCTAGCAAAGCAAGATTGGATCAGTATATATACACAAATGCTTGTATAAATTACACTTGAAGAGATTAGTATAATCACATGAACTCATAAGTTGATCACAATTCAGCATATCCCTTCAGTAGCAACTTACATAACACCATTAATACGTAGGGAAGAAACACGAATGGCCAAGGCTATTGCATAGGGTGTGCTTTGTAATGCCAAGGACAATTGGATTTTATTATCTCTTACAGTGAGTAGAAAGTAAAAGGTTCCATTAGCAAGCAAACCCTTGCAAAGGTAAAATAATTCATCCCATGGAGGAAGTCACACAAGCCTAGCTAACTGTTATTGTGAGGATCAGCATTCTATCTTGATCCTCTCTTTCTACAAGGAGAGGGGAATGACAGCATTTTGTTAGGAGATCACAAATCACCATTCATCTTTGATGACATGGCACTCACCTTGCCCATGTAGCAAGAGTAGATTTCAAAAACCTTGTATTCTGCCTGAGATTCAACAGTTTATCACAAAGTACCTTGCCAACTACCAGCTTCCAAGGACTTTAAGTTATCTTCTTTCAGTAATTATGTCCTATAGTGATATGGTACCCTCAAGATAGCATAAAGAGACCCGGCACTACTGAGGAAGAAATATATATATATATATTCTAAAGCTAGTCTTTTACAAAGTTTCTTAACATCATCGCAAACTTAGGATGTGCAAAGCCATGGTGGGCATTTGATTCTTGGAGTTTGCTTGTTCAAATTGTCATGAAGCTATAATAAAGCATAACCACTTGATTTAATCTAGATTTCTTCATTCTAATTGCATTATGAAGCTACACATGGTAAGATTCAGATTGAACAGCATCGCTGGTTGGAAAAGTAAAAACAAAGTCGCCTAGGTCAATTGACAATAAGAGATCTTTATCAAAACTTTTAGAAGATGATATTAATATCAGTGTAATTGTAGCACTGCTCCAGGAATGGAGAATTTTCCCACCTCCTATTCTATTGCTTTCTCCATCTACATAAGCACATTATATTTATATCAGCATACTTTCACTCAAATGTATCTCTTCTGCTTGGATGCAAAGGATATATAGTTTGAAAATGGGATGGTGATATGGAATGATTTGAGAATCTCAAAACTATTACTTAGATATTTAAAATATGAATAAAGAACCTTTGGTCCAACATTATGGAAGCTGCTGGCCTGCTGCAAATGTCTAAATATTAAATGAAGACTCTGCTAGTGAGCATAATAGAAATATTAACTATCCATGTGTAACAACTATGTGTATCTTAATGGCCACTTAAAGAGAAGAGTTTGTTGAAGAGTGACATATATGTGTGTGTGTATATATATTACAATCTTTAACGGCAGAAGCAACCACAGTAGTGTAAAATGACCAAAGAATCCATTTTCTTCCTAAAGGAATTTTGGATGACTATATCAGCTATGAAGACAAAGTTTGTACTTAGATATAATCATATTTAATATTATGTATAAATATATTTTAAAAAAAATATGATACCAGCAAACAAAATCAAATATTAAATAAGCAATTCCTCTTCATATTATTGTTTTTTATTTGAAATCAATTCTTTATATATTTATGTTATTATTTTTCATCCTTCTTATTAAAAATAGTTATTACATAATTAAAATATATTGATTTAATTACAATTTGTTTGATCACAGTCTGACCATCGAACCTTGAACTAATGTTTCAATGGATGATTTAGTTTTTAGTATTTTGAATGATATTCTTCCTAATTTAAAATTTTGCAAGAAATGACAAACATAGGCTTCATCAGCTTGTTAACGAATCAAACTTGGTTCATTTTTGGCATGAGGAAAGCAATACGAATTTAGGTGAAATTTCTGTCTAAAGTTCATCAGAACTTATAAAATCCAAACTTCGCTGGAATCTGGACAAAGCCATCAATCTTGTGCACATGCTTCTCCCTTCTATACATTGAGCCAATTTTAGATCAATAAGATATAGCCTTACATTGCTATTGTTGCTAAAACATTTTAGTGTTTTCCTAAAATATATAGCTCCATCCAAATAAAATCCATATAGCAACATAAATATAATCCTCAAATGCCGCTTTCTATGGCGTAACCATTACTAATTTAAACCCATGACATGTGAGAAGAATGAAATAGTCAGATAGCATCCCAGATACATTACCAAGCAGTACAAATATCTTTGGTGGTACGACGAATTTTGACATGAACATTAAATCGCATCGAAGTTGTTGCTCTGACCCAAGATTCACAAACCTACGATTAAAGCATAAGAACAGACTCTTACAGCTGACATAGCTCCTTGCATCGTTTTAATTGGAGACATCAACAAAACAGAATTTCCCATTTTGTAAGTTTTATTCCGTATCAAATTCAGAATCTCATGAAAAGGAAACAAAGCTGGATTCAGAGACATGGTTACAGAAACTAGTTGCACATATCAGAATCACCAAGAAAGCTCAACTTGGTAAGATTCTAATGGAAGAACCTCAACCATTTTTTAGGCCACAAACAAAGCTGCCTTGGTCGATATGAAGGCTAAAATATCTCCTTTTGGTCAATTTTATCAAAACTTTTCGGAGATGCACGAAAAAGGAACGATGGAAAGTGAAAGGAAAAAAACGGCTGTTGCTTAATTTGGCGAAAAAAAAGCAACATTACGCAAGAGATTCAGAGTCGGAATGACTACAACGTTTCTCAAATATCTTAGCAATTACAGAGATACAATAAAAGCACAGGCAAAATATGGAAATAAATAAGAGAAACAAGAAGATTCTAAATAGGGAGGAAAAGAACTTACCGCCATTTATTTCTGAGCCGAGCTTGGAAAGAAACCTTAGAAGAAACAGCAGAGACGAGAATTCTTCGAGAAAATTCAGCTTTTTGGATCAGACCCAGGAAGCTCCCTTACAGAATTCGAAGACCCAGCAAGAGAGAAATATATAGAGAGAGAGGGGGGGGGTGTTTATCAACCATTGACCTGTGCTATCGCCCATGTTTGACCATTCTACTTCATTTCTTTCCTTCTTTTCTCTCTCGGGGTAATTCTTCCGAGTTTCAATTCAAAATTATATATTGGAGAAAATAAAAATTATACTTTTTTTTGCTTGAAGCACCCAAACGTTTTGACTTGGAACCAAATGGCTGCTATCGGTGTGAAAGAAGCAAACGTGCGGGGGGCAAGCACGACCAAGTCCCACCTGAGCTGTGCATCGGTCGTTTGGCTGTTGGAAATTCGTGGCCACTAGGTGAGATAAACGACGTCGCATAGTAAAATATTATTTTTCCTATAAATTTAATTAGATTAAAAATATTAGTTAAAATAACATATTTTTTTAAAAATACCTTAATAATTATTTTTAAACCTTTTCTCTTTTATTTAATTATTATTGAGAAATTATTAATAGGAATAATTTAAAAAAAATAAATATAAAAAATAAATCTTATATTTAAGATTAATAATTAATATCAATTATTTAATTAAATCATTTATTAAGGACCATCAAGGGCATAGGAATATTAATGAATATTGATAATCCTTATCATTATTAATGCTACCTGATTTTTTTTGGATAAATTTTTCAACTAATAGGACATGTTTAGCAGTATGGAAGTGGAAATAGAATCAATTATTTTTTTTATTTGGTACAATAGAAGTTACTTTCACTTTCAATATTTTATATCATTTCAGTTCTATTAAAAAAATTAAAAAATGAGACAGGAGAAGTGGAAGTAAAATATTTTGGATAATTTTATTTTAAATTATAAAATTCTTAGACAACTTTTAACTATTCTCAAGTTATAAAAAAATATTTTAAAATATTTTATCCTAAATTATAAAAATAATATACATTAATTTTATACTCATTTCTAACCTACTACATAAATTTTTAAAATTAATTTGTAGTATAATTCTATTTTTACTTATATTTTTATCAAAAAATATTCTATCTTATTAAACGTAAACGTACCGATAATAAAGTATGGAGGACAAAATCATCCAATAGAGAGAGAGAGATATATATTTCAAGTTAGGAATTTAACCTATTCCGATTGGCACATTATATTCAACTTAAATATGCACCATGTGAAACTATTAAGTGTGCTGATTATATTGTCAACTAAGCGCATCATTTGTTTAAACGAGGATATGTTGTTTAAGGAGTCTCATCCTTAATGTTAGCTAGGTTAGAGGACTTCTCACAGTAGCTTTCTCCCTTTTGAATTGTTGTACTTAGGGGTGTTCATAAAGCTCGCAGCCCGGTATGCCCGCCCAAGCCCGTAAAAAAAAAGCTCTGCCAAACCCGATAAATATAGGACAGGGTTTGGTATCGGGTTTTTTTAGGGTTGGGCACCGGGCAAGGGGGTTGCCCTGCCCTGCCCATGAGCACCTTTTTTTTTACTTTTTTACTTTCTCCCTAGATACTACACTTGGAAGGAAGAATATGATAGTTACTGGTGATTAAATGATCATTTTAAAAATATAAATAGTTAAGTACATAAATTACGTCTTTTAATATTTATAACTATATTGATTTTTTTTAACTTTACTAATCATAATATGATTACATTATAAATTATAATTATTTATTTTATTTTTTTAGATATTTCATTTTTGTCAATATTTGAGAAATTGATGTAAAGTTGTAATTACAAACTACTTAGACTTCAAGATTTTTTTTTATATGCAATAAATTTCAAGACTTTAATTATTATCTTTTTGTTATTTTATTTTTATTGGATTATAGATATTATTTAACTCTTGAAGACATATGAATATGGTATTATTTTAGAAGTTTATAATTGCAGATTTTTTTTCACAACATGAGCATGGCATCACAACTTGGGTATGCCTAGCCCGCCCATACCCAGCCTAAAATAGTTAGGACTTTTACCGGGTAGGGCCGGGCATCAGGCTGCAAAATATAGCCCATACTTTTTTCGGACAGGGCACCGGGCAGGGGGTTGCCCTGCCCATGAACACCCCTAGTTGTACTTTGTAATTTTTAAGTTCTAAGTTATCTCAATTAATTAAAAAAAAAACTAATTTAACTTAGGTAGTGCAAGGTCCTATATTTTCTTTCCTTTGGCAAATCACTAGGCTATTTAGTTCCTTAAAATTCAACTCACCTAATTTTTTTTTTAAAATAGATATTTTTATGTATCTATTTTTAAGTTCTTTGATGGAAATAAATATATGAATTAAACATTTTGAGATGATTAATTATATGAATAATATGAAAATATAAAAGACAAATTCAATATGTAGGCTCCTATATAAAATTTGCACCTACATGGTTACATCATAAATTTTTCATGTAAATTATACAGTAATGTAAAGTATTCATAACTGAATAATCCAAAATATTTCTTAAATTCCTGCAATGTAATAGGAAGTTCACCTAATAATAGAAAATATTTAATTGTTATATACTATATTTGATAATAAACACGAACGAAGAAGTAGCTGTACGGAATTTATAAAAAAAAAACTTTTATTGGCATTGTCTAGGTGTACAGAAATTAAAATACTTATATAATTTCGGTAGGTAGGATTTTAATAATAACAAAAATATGGGGCATTTTGCATTTACATTCCTTTTGATGGAACGATGGCGGATAAGCGGACAACTGGAAAGACGGCATTAATTTAAATTTTATATTTCCCTTTTCTTTGGGCCCCCAACAGAAAATCAAATCATAAAAAATTATTAAATTGCAACCATTTTTTTTTAAAATAAAAAATAGTGTATAAAATATTACAATTGGGAATCCAGTGCGTTGTAGAAGTAGTGCAGTGTATTTAAAAATCTCATATATAAAACGTTGTGACAATTAGATAGTAATAAATATTGCTAAAAATCCTATAAAATTTTTAAATGTAAAAGTGTTTGTTTAACTAAAATAATTAAACTTTATATGATTTTCAAAAAATAAATACCTTCCCCTCTCATTTCAAAGAAAATTTCATCCCCACCCACTCCTAATTAGGGGTGTTCATGGGCAGGGCTGGGCAGGGCAACCCCCCTGCCCGGTGCCCTGCCCGAAAAACCTATGGGCTGCATTTTGCAGCCCGGTGCCCGGCCCTGCCCGGTGCCCGGCCCTGCCCGGTAAAAGCCCTAACTATTTTGGGCAGGGCATGGGCGGGCTGGGCATGCCCGAATTGTGATATCTTGCTCATATTGTGAAAAAAAATCTGTAATCATAAAATTATAAAATAATACCATATTTATATCTTCAATAGTTAAATAATATCTATAATTTATTAAGAATAAAATAACAAAAAGATAGTAATTAAAATCTTGAAATATATTATATATATAAAAAAAATTTGACATCTATATCAAGGTCTGATATCTGTAGAGATATTACAACACTAATAATTAAATGTTTGGTAAGTAAAGTATGAAAGTAATTTTAGTATTTACGTAAATATAATATTTATATTCAAAATTTAAAAAATGAGTAGAGAGAGTTGTGAAAAGTATAAAATTATAAATTAAAAAAATTAAAAAAAATAAATTTATAAGAAAAATAAAAAAATAATATATATGTATGTATATATATATAGGGCCGGGCCAAATGGGCAGGGCGACATACCTTGCCCGATGCCCTGCCCTGCCCGACATTTGGCCCGGCCCGGCCCTGCCCAAATGTATTTTGGGCAATATTTTTTGAGCTGGGCTGGGCAATTTTTTCCCGGGCTCGGGCGGGCGGACTGGGCCACGGGCATAATGAACACCCCTACTCCTAATATTAATAAGAAATCTAAACACAGTTTAAAAAAAAAAATTATATAACATAAAGAAATACTTATTAATATGAAGTAATACTTTATTTCTATCTAATACCAAAATTTAAAATCCCCCGTCAAAATATTTTATATATTTTTTTTCATACAAAAAATATTTGTCATGTATTAACAACATATTGACATATAGTACCATTCCCCCTAAATATTAATAAGCTAATATTAGAAAATGGTACAACCAATTCATTAGGAATTTTAGTCTATAGTCAATACCTCAATAAATAGTATAAAAAATTCAGTAAATACAAATTTTACAAAAGTGGATTCAAATTTAAATTTAAAAATTGAAAATAAGAAATAAAAATAAAATGTGAAGATGAAGGAATAAGGGTATAAAAAGGAAATATTATGTTAGGTGGAGTAATTAAATAAAAAGAAAAAATTATAGATGGCCTAATTATTAAGTAGCTAGTACATTTTTAAAGAGATATTCATCATTTATTTTAAATCGAAGTTAAGAGAATAATATGGGAAAAAATTGAGACGGGGTTACATTACAGTTAGGACTAGTTTGATTCACATAAAGGGTTATAACAGAAAAAAAAAATTATTGACCGAGTAGATATTTGGTTGGCATTGAAAAAGAAAATAGTTTGATAGAAAATTGTATGTTTAGTTGGTTTAAAGTGATAAAAATTATATAGAAAAATATACAAATGATTATATTGCCTTTAATGAGTATTTATTTTTTGGATAGTATAAGTATTTATTAATCAGTGAGTGTTTTATTAATTAAAAAATAAGTAAATATAAAAATAATATATAATATTATATGCACTATTAAATATTATATAAATATAGTAATTATATAAATATTAATTAATATACTAATATATATATATATATAATTATAGATATTAAATGTATTTGCTTACATCATGTGATATTGTTTTCTCAAATATATTTCTTTTGGTTTCCTACCACTAAAGTCATAGTTACTTTACTAATAAATGCATTTCCTTTCTCTATTGCTCCACTATGGATACCTAAAACTAAAACGATGGTTCGTTCTATAATCGTCAACTTTCAATCTATGTTGTAATCATTTTATTTTCTATTACTGATAATGACTTTACCTTTCTCTTCCTTTCTCGCTAAGGTGAGCCAAGGGACAGCTAACCCAATTATAGATTTGGGTGTAGGTATAGTGGAGGACCTTAAACCCATACCTTCATATTGCTTATGTTCCATTCTCATCAAACGAAAGGATTGGAAGAAGTTAAATTAATTTAATACACTGAAATTGATTTTCAACAAGGAAACTTGTTTTTATTAATGTGTTAATATCTAATATAAGTTGAATGCGAGTTGCTCTATTTTCTATGGTATAACAGAGTAACTTAAAAACCCGGTGTTTAAAATTTATTTCATGTAACTAAATCCATTTTATATATATATAATTAAGTTTACTCTTCAGAAACAATTTCACTTGGGGTGTGTTTGGATTAGTTTTTGGAGAATAGATTCTGGGAAGAATATATTCTGGAGAATAAATTTTGGGTAGAATAGATTTTGGGAAGAATAGATTTTGGGAATAAAGATGTTTGGATAATTAGTAGTAGAATAACTTTTTATATTGGTAAATTACTAAAAAGGGTATGATATGATTAAAAGTAAGAGAGATGAAAGATGATAGAGAAAAAAGAGGAGAGAGAAGAGAGTGTAGAGAGGAGAGAGGAGAGAGGAGAGAGAAAAAGAGAGATAAGAGAGGAGAGAGGAAAGAGAAAAAAGAGATAAGAGAAGAGAGATGAGAGATAATAAAGAAAAGAGAGGAGAGATTGTGTAATAAAAAGTAAGGGTATAATAGTAATTAGATAATCCAAAACCTAGGTTTAAACAAAAAGCTATTTTCAGTAGCTTATTCAAAACTTAGGTTTTAAACCGAGGTTTTGTCCAAAATCAATTCTCAACAAAAATTGCTGTTTGTATAAAAATTTTCTAAACCGAGATTTTGCCCCAGAATCCATTCTCAAATGTGGACCCAAACAGGCACTTGGTCTAGATATCTAATGCATAATTACTACAGAATCAATTTTAACTAATAAAATTGAGTTCCCGTAAACAAAAACTATTTCCTTCATTTCATCAACTTTTGACATTTCTTCAATGTTTTTGAAATATCTCTTGGACCATATATCTGTTTGATGCGAAATATATTTTATATAAAACTACACTCAAAACACGATTCAAGGGCATTAATCTCAATTTTAAAAAATTTTATATGTAGCAGATATGATTTTTAAAAATTGGTGTTGCGATATCACGCCTTGACTCTTACATTTGTTTATTCTTTCAATCATATCTTTCATAATACAATGAATTTTGAAATGAGTATTTGTTGAAAATTGTGCCTTAGGGGCCAATCATTGTCTTATAAATATTATTGTTTTATGAATTTCTTAATTATGTTATCACATTATTTACATGTTTACTGTGATGACCATCCTTGGATAACTCATGATCTTATCCTAAATGTCCCTGGTCGGTCATCTATGCGGGAGCAGAGATGAAATAAGACCAGTATGACTTTGAAGATATATAGAGATATAAATCAAAGTCATAGGCACATGTAAGAGTACAAGGTGTTGGACCGACCCGCTATGAGAGAGCTGCATAGGTTAAGTCATAAGCTTCTCTCATATACAAGCCATGTCACTATACCCTTTGACCTGAGATCATCATGGATTCCTACATGACAAACGCTCAGCTTTGACCTAGTCAAAAGTCACTTTTGACTGAGTGATCATAAAGGCTATGTTCGGGCTCAGTGGTTTTTCATGCAGAGGAATATGAATGGTCAAGATGGAATTTGTCCCTCACATTCGTAGAGAGATATTACTGGACCCCTCGATGAGTGAGTTTGAGAAATGTATGGTCATACTGTAATGGAAGGGTAGTTCCATTACTATCGTCAGACTACTCAGGGATCGAGAAAGTAACGGTCAGGAATAGGAGGATGACGTTCACCATGCCTTATCCATGACCGAAATATCGTGTGACAAAAGGGACGTGATATGGTTGTATGAAAGGTAACATCGTTCATCAATCCTCATATATTTTGGGTAGTCGTAATGTCTTACTAGAGGCCGCTTACGACTTGAGGGTTAGTATAGTAACTGGCCCACTGCCAACTTCATATGGGCCTACAGGGTCGCACATAAAATAGCCCAACTCGAGCTGTGATGTCCGGATTCATTGAACCTAAGAGATGTCTAGATTCAATGAATAGTCTATGGTGAATTTATATATTTTATATATATATATATATATAAATTTGTATATATATATATTATATATATAATATAAGAGATATTTGCAAGATTTAATTTATAAGGATAAATTAAATTTCTATCACTTTTGAATTTGAATTTAAATGGATATGATCTATTTGAATTTGAAATTCAAATTGATAAGATATCTCAAAATTGATTTATGAGAATAAATCAAATATAATTCCGTCTTATCTTTATTTTAAATTAAATAAATAGGTGAATTAAATCTGTGGGACGGATTTAACAAAAACCGTATTTATTTAATTAGTTTCTTATCAAATTATGCAATATATGATATTGTATTAATTTTAGAATTAATATAAACTCTGAGTAGCTGAGTAGGTCGCGACTAACAACTCCAGAGACATCCGGTCGCGACGAGAAGCTGAGTAGGTCGCGACTAACAGCTCCAGAGGCGACAGGTCGCGACGAGAAGATGAGGAGGTCGCGACTAACAACTCCAGAGGCGACAGGTAGCGACAGGAAGACGAGTAGGTCGCGATTGAAAGTTCCAGAGGCGAAGAGTCGCGACTAGTGGACACTGAGGTCACGACTGAAGCTCGAATACCGAAGGTAACACTTCTTTCTCCTTGACTTAAACACATTCGGTAGATCCTGGCAGGGAATGAAAAATTTTTTAAAGTTAATTCCGCTGCGTGTCTTCCAATTTCCTTCAGTATTGTCTTTGAAACTAAAGTTAAAGAGTTTTCTAGTGATTGGTCATTTGCTAAATTTAGAGTTGAATTGAGAGAGCTATTTTGATCTTAAGATGAATTTTTCTAATTTAAAATTAATTTTTTATCTCAAAATAGAGGTAATTATAAGCAGTAAGAAGACACATAAGTTCAGACGATAAAAAAGAAGCTAAGTATGAATTTAGAGATTTGTGAATTCATAGAAAGAACAAATATTCAAAAAAGAGGAATATTAGGCAAAATAAAAAAGAAATCCCATATATGGAACTCCACCAACCCACCTCAGAGCTTATTCAACGTCAATACCAGAAGTTTCATAAGCCCACTTATTCTTCAAAGCTCAGCAAGTGAGCTCATCCGGTGTCAATTTGCTTATGAGTCATCGACGATGATATAGCAAGTGACGCAAGCTCCAATCTATTCAAAATAGGGAGCTCTTCCACCCAGACCACTTCAACATGCCCAATCTCAACGACAATTTTGTATTTTGTCCTCCTTGCTATAATCGGAAAATTAGATTTCACCAAAATATGTGGGATCTCATTTTCCCTTATACATTGAAAAATTATACTTTCTGAGAAAATTGCATCTCACCTCTTCTTCAAACTAAGCCTATAATTTTCAGCCGACCAAATTGCCCTTAGAATGGAGAGTGGTATTGTGTCGGGGGAATGGAATACTGTTTGTTTTGTCCAGCGGAAACATTTGGTCTTCCCTTTCTATTACTATTCTACCCTCTCACGGTATTTTTATTATTATTATTTTTATTTTTGGGGTCTCTTTTTGCTGATTTTAATTTTAATTTTTAAATGTGTCATGTTCTAAATTTTAAGATATAATTATTATTTACTTTTAATAATATTCATGTTAAATGAATGACATTAATCCTATATATTTGAATAGAAAAAAATTAGTGAGAAAAAAATATTAGGAAGAAAAATTTAAAAAAATAGAAAAAAATTGACTATTTTTAAAAAATTTCTTTACTAATACTCTCTCCTCTCTATTTTCTTTCGAGTTTTTCTTTCATCCAAAGGGTAAATGTGATTAGTTAAGATTTAAAATAGTATAACGTTAAATGGAGGAAAAATTGGAAAGAAAAAAAAAATTCTTACATAGTATATACTCATACTATATATAGAGAGAGATTTTCTTTTCTCCTTGATCTATGTATAGTACTATTATATTATTTGTCTCTTCCTAATTATAAAATAAAATTTTGGAAAGTTTGGGGTTCCTAAATATAAAATAATTTACAAAATTCTTGGAGCAATAAATAATCTTTTAAAAAATGTACTCAATTAATAAAAAGACTTATTTTTTTAGTCTTATTTATAAACTCAGTTTTAATATTTTATCAAAATTAAGAAAAATTTTAAACATAATAAACTTTATATTAAAATTTAATAAATTTTAAATTTTAATATTATTTAATTTATACTATATACCATAAGAATAAAATCTATATAATAATAAATTAAGAATAAAATTATATATTATATAAAAAATTTAATAATATAATTTTATTCTTAATTTATTATTATATAGATTTTATTCTTAATTTATTATTATATAGATTTTATTCTTATGGTATATAGCTCCTTGTCTCACGGGAGTAAGCATTAATTGATGATAGAAGTGAGAAAATAGATGAGTTTTTAAGATATTATGTATATTTGGATAGGATTTTAGAAAAGAGTTTTTAGATAATTTTTAGAAAAAGGGAAGAATAACTTATAAAAAAAATAATTTTGAATAAATAAATATTTGGATAGTTATTACTAGAAGAACTTTTGTGATTGGCAAATTATGATAAAAGTTACGATTTTATTAAAAATATGAGAGAGAAGAGAGGGTGAAAAAGAGATATGAGAGAGGAGAGATAGTGAAAAAGAGAGAAGAGAGAGGAGAGAGGAGAGATGATATAAAAAAAGTAAGGGTAAAATAGTAATTAGGTAGTTCATAAATTTTTTTACTATTTCAGAAGTTACTCTCAGTAACTTATCTAAAATTTTAGTTTTAAACTATGATTTGATCCAAAATTTTTTTTAGACAAATATAACTATTTTTTTAAATTAAAATTTAAGTCAAAAATCCTTATTTAATTTGAATTATAATAATTATTATTATTCTTGGGGTCTCTTTTTGCTGATTTTAATTTGAATTTTTAAATGTGTCATGTTCTAAATTTTAAGATATAATTATTATTTACTTTTAATAATATTCATGTTAAATGAATGTCATTAATCCTATATATTTGGATAGAAAAAAATTAGTGAGAAAAGAATATTAGGAAGAAAAATTTAAAAAAATAGAAAAAAAATTGACTATTTTTGAAAAATTTCTTTACTAATACTCCCTCCTCTCTATTTTCTTTTTCAGTTTTTTTTTCATCCAAAGGGTAAATGTGATTGTTAAGATTTAAAATAGTATAACGTTAAATGGAGAAAATATTTAGAAAGAAAACAAAATAATTCTTACATAGTATATACTCCTACTATATATATATAGAGATTTTCTTTTTTCCTTGATCTATGTGGTACTCTTATATTATCTGTCTGTTCTTAATTATAAAATAAAATTTTGGAAAGTTTGGGGTTCCTAAATATAAAATAATTTACAAAATTCTTAGAATAATAAATAAATTTTTAAAAAATATACTCAATTAATAAAATTAATAAAAAGACTTATTTTTTTAGTCTTATTTATAACTCAATTTTAATGTTTTATCGAAACTAAAATAAACTTTAAACATAATAAATTTTATCTTAAAATTTAATAAATTTTAAATTTTAATACTATTTAATATACACTATATATCATAAGAAAAAAATCTATATAATAATAAATTAAAAAAATTATATATTATATAAAAAATTTAATAATATAATTTTCTCTCTCTCTCTTAGGAGAGTAAGCATTAATTGATGATAGAAGTAAAACAATAGATGAGTTTTTAAGACATTGTGTGTATTTAGATAGAATTTTAGAAAATAATTTTTAAACAGTTTAAAATTTTTTTGAAGAAGAGCTTATGAAAAAAAATAGTTTTAAATAAATAAATATTTGGATAGTTATTATTAGAAGAATTTTTGTAATTAGTAAATTATGATAAAGGTTATAATTTTATTAAAAATATGAGAGATAAGATAGGGTAAAGAAGAGAGAGGAAAGATAAAAGAGGGTGGAGAAGAGAGAAGAGAGAAGAGAGAAAAGAGAGGAGAGAGGAGAGATGAGAGATGAGAGACAGTGTAAGAAACTTAAGGGTAAAATAGTAATTGAGTAGTTCATAAATTCTTTTACTGTTTTAGAAGTTAGTTTCAGTAGTTTATCTAAAACCTTAATTTTAAACTATAGTTTGGTTCAAAAATCTCTTTAGACAAATATAATTATTTATTTTAAAAATTCTTTAAATTAAAATTTAGGCCAGAAATTTTTTTAAAATTTTAATTTAAAAAGTTTTCAAACTGAAGCATTAGGGTGTGTTTGGATTAGCTTTTGGAGAATAGATTATGGGAAAAATAGATTCTGGAGAATAGATTTTGGGTAGAATAGATTTTAGGAAGAATAGATTTTGGGAATAAAGATGTTTGGATGATTAGTAGTAGAATCACTTTTTATATTAGTAAATTACTAAAAAGGGTATGATATGATTAAAAGTAAGAGAGATGAAAGATGATAGAGAAGAAAGAGGAGAGAGAAGAGAGTGTAGAGAGGAGAGAGGAGAGAGAAGAGAGAGATAAGAGAAGAGATAGGAGAGATAATAGAAAGAAAAGAGGAGAGAGGAGAGAGGGTGTAAGAAAAAGTAAGGGTATAATAGTAATTGGATAATCCAAAACCTAGGTTTCAAAGAAAAAGCTATTTTCAGTAGCTTATTCAAAACCTAGGTTTCAAACCGAGGTTTTGTCCAAAATCAATTCTCAACAAAAATTACTGTTTGTGTAAAAAAATTTTAAACCGCAGTTTTAGCCAGAATCCATTCTCCACCGCTATTGCCAAACACACACTTAATTAGTTCAAAATGTGGTATTGGTACGTGTGACGGTGTGAGTTAGGTAATTTTATATTTTAAAAAGGGGGAGTATTATTCTTATTCCTACTATATTAAATTACCAATTGTATATTTTAATTTTTATTATGCCATAGTAATAAACGTTTTTCAGCATAGCCTTTCTGAATTGTAGGTCCCTGGATCCAGCTGGGGTATTTGCAAGTTGTGTTCTTTAGTTGACAAGTTAGCACACGCCTCAAGACCTCAAGTAATCCCTTGCTTCACTCCACCACGTTTTTATTTTTTTTAAAAATTATATTAACTATTCATAATTTATAAATTTGGTAATTTATTTTTAATAAACCCATTGATATGTTGAAAAGTATTATAACCCACTTGAAAAAAAGGAAAAAAAAGAAGCTTGATAGATAGAAAAGGTTTAAAGGAGAAAAAGGGAATAATATTATTCATATACAATTCATCAGTATCCAACTTTTAGATATAAGATTGATGATTTTATATATCTTATTAGCCATTTTTTCTTTTCTTTTGTATTTTTTTAACATTCATGTGGATTTGATATCATCTTATTAAATTTGAACCACCCTAAGCCTAATTAAAAGTAGCTCTTTTCACATTTTTAAAATTGAAGAATGAATATAAAAATATTAATTAAAACGATTCCAGCTAAAACTTACTTGGAGTTTCAACTTGGGCTTTCTAAATTTTCAACTAAATCTTTTTAGGATTCCTAATTTGTATGTAGACATGGGCGTTTATGTCAGTTGACTTTTTCAAATGTTAAATGAAAATATTTAATTGACATGTTAATATTTTTCTCATTTTCTGTGTCACCCTCCCTACTTGTATTTGTAAAATAATGGCATTAATTATTCTCAGCACCATATTCATATAAAATTTAATAATTTTTTAATTTTATTATTATTTAATATATATGAAAACAAAGTCAAGATAAAATTTTATATCCATATAAAAAAAATTTCTCATTTCCTTATAAATAAGACTAAAATAAATATTCTCTCTTTTTCTTATAAATAAGACTAAGGGAATATAGTATTGTGTTGTTTAAGATTATTATTATTGATAATTAGTGATAAAATAATAAATCCTGCGGATGTAAATGGAATATTATTAGAAGAACTTCGTGCCGGCAATTCAAACATTATCCAAGACAAAGATTGCAATTGCAATTATCAATTTATCATTATTTATTTATTTATTTATTTATTTATGTATGTATACTTAGTTATACTGTACCCAAATTATTAGAGGGTTATTTATAATGACCAAGTATTGAAGCAATTTGCAACTAAACTTGTTTTAAACTTAATGTATTACAAATACACTTTTTAAAGTTTTAAATGTCTCATAAGCACCAATATAAGCCACATGAACACCCCCAACACACACATATAATACTTACTCTTATTTTAAATCTACTAGCTAAATAATTAGTTTACAGAGTTTAAAAAATATTTATAAAAAAAATATGGGCTAATTTTTTTAAAATACTAGAGTTAAGAATGCCTGGTTGAGGGGCGGGCTCCAAAACAAGCGAGCTTGCCAGTCAGTCATTTTTTTTAATATTTTTAAAAAATTATTTTTAAATTTTTAAAATACTAATAATTTTTTTAATGTCATATTAACATAATAAAAAAATTGCTTATATTATACTCTTAAAAATTTTTATTTTTTATAAAAAAATCTCAAATTTTATAACTATAAATATTAACATAATATTAATCAACTATAATATATCAACACATATAAACAAATAAACAACAATCTTTATTAGTATTCGATCATAGGAGAATTCAAAGTAATATTTGAATAAAATAAATAATAATATTAATAATTAAAAAAAAGGCAAGTGGGCGGGCGGTGTAGCCCAGCCCAAAACAGGCTGGCAACAGCCCACCCCTTTTTTGTAGGAAAACGGATTGAGTCCGTTTTTCCAACTCTATAAAATATTATATTTAATCATTTGTATTGAAAATTAACAACACTAATAAAAAACCCTTTTAACATATGTAATCAATATGAATAGTTTTAGAGAAAAATTATAAATTTTAAAAAAATTTAAATATTATATTTAAAATTAAATTAAATTCTGTGTCTAGTTAACTGAGATTATTACATGTTATGGTAAGATAACAAAGAAATTGAGGGTATTTCCCAAAGCCTAAGCCCCTTGACGTGGAATTTGAGAAGAAAGAAAGAATATAATCAGACAGAAGTAACCCTTGGTCATTGAATTCAATTTCCACTTCGGCATTTGAGTGAGTTTCATCTATTAGATCCCTGACAAAATGCCAAAATCTGTGCTGATCTGAACTTGGTGGTAGTGATGAACTACTAAACATGGTTTACTTTACAAGAAAAAACAATGACTTATTCCATAGATCAAGGCTTATTTCAGTTGTGTTTCCTCGCGTAATCATCCTATCTATAATATATGATATATTTAATTAATTTAATTAGATTAAGAAAATTAGTTAATATGATATATTTTTTATTTAAAAATACCCTAATTATCTTTTTTAATTCATTTTTCCCCTCTCTTATTTGATTATTATTGAAGGGTATCAATAAAGATAATTTAAGAAAAATTAATAAATATAAAAAATTATGTCTTATATTTAAGATTAAGATTAACTATCTAATTATATATTATATTAAAGACTGGAGGAGTAATTTATAAGGGGGCAAGGAAGAAAAATTTACTTATTATGTTATCATAGCACCATTGCATTAAACTTCTCTATTGCGGCCTAAATGGCTAGGCATATAGAGAGTTAGTTTTGAACGAAGCAGGAATTCAGAGAATGAAACCAACTTCTGCACTGGGAGTTATATGTCTATCATATGCAACTAACTCCCCTCAATCTTCTCTTATATAAAAATAACGTTTCCAATAATTATAGATTTAAGCTTTTTTTTATATAAATTTTTTAAAAAAAAAATTGAGTTCAATTTAAGTATAGGGAAGTCTCCTTTCCGAATTTCAGTTTAAACAAAAGGAGTATATAGAAGCATTATATGGCCCATATATTATATTTTTTTTATTTGAATAATTAGTACTTTTTATTTAAATGGGCTTGAGTTTGTCTAATCCATATCAAAGGCGGATATGATAAAATCCATGTTATCCGGGAGTTTAACTAGCGAAATGGTAAGACACGTGATTATTTAGAGCGTGTTTGATTTTTAGGGAGTACTATTTTATTGTGGTTCTAGTCGCGACACTTAGGGAGACATTCTAGCTCCTGAGTGTCTAAGTTTACGCATGAGGATAATAGACAACTCGTCCTACCTGACATTAGTATGGACTAGGAAGAAGGGAGACTACGTCCTGTCCTTAGATCGTGGGTGAATCCAACTATTTTCTAAAATCTTTTGTACAAAAAAAAAAGAACCACCTCCTCGGAATACTCATCATGCATGTATGAAAGCTACAGATAAAATTGTCAAATGTAGTTTCTAATAGCATTATGGAAATGCTGCAGTTTGCTTGTTGATGAAAGAACAAAATTGGCAACTCTGTATGTTGTACGGATAGTACGGTATATTTAAAATATATATATATATATATATATAAATATTGTGACAATTAGCAGTAATAAGCATTGTTAATAATCTTATAAATTCTTTAAATGCAAAAGTATTTGTTTAACTAAAGAATTAAATTTAATATAATTTTTTTAAAAATAAATACCTCCCCTTTCATTTCAAGAAAATTTTATCTGCCATCCACCCCCAATATTAATAAGAAACCTAAACATAGTTTTAGAAAAAAATTATATGACATAAAGAAATACCTATTAATATGAAGTAATATTTTATTTCTAACTAACACCAAAATTTAAAATTCTCCAATCAAAACATTTTCTATCCAATTTTTTTCATATAAAAAAATTTGTCATTTATTAACAACATATGGACATATATTATCATTCCCCTCCCCCAAAATATTAATAAGAGAAGATTACAAAATGACCCAACTTATTCATTAGGAATTTTTGATCCATGGTCAATATCTCAATAAATGGTATAAAAAAATTCAATAAATACAAATTTTACAATTGGTGAGTGGATTCAAATTTAAATTTAAAAATAAAAAATTTAAAATAAGCAATAAAAGCAAATTATGAGAGATATAAGGAAAGAATTAAAAATTAAAAAAATATTAAATTAGATGGAGTAATTAAGTGAAAACGTAAAATTATAAATAGCCTAATTATTAAGTAGCGAATATATTTTTAAAAATGTATTGATATACGAATAGAAACTGAGGGATAATGGAGAGAAGGAGGAAAAAGAGGATTCAAGAAGGGATGGTCTTGATAGCTGCTGAGTACCTATCGTATCATTTATAATTCTTTTTTTTTTCCGATGAAAATAAAACTTATAATTCTATCATATTCCCTCCTATATTTTTTTATAAACAACATTTTTTATAAGAATAATTTTATATATAAGCAATAATTTATTTTTATCTAAAAATTTAATATACTTTTTTTATTTTTATCCTATAATTAATCACATATCTCTCTTTTACTTATTTTCTCCCAATTCTACTCATTTTTTTTCTAACCTATCATCCTCATAAATAATACTATATTTAAAAAATAAACTATAATTTTGACATATTTATTACTTTTAATTAATATTTTGTTCATAAGTATTTGTTACTTATAAAAAGTATTAGAAGGGTATAATTTAAGGGAAATAACTTAAAAAGACTTTAAAAAATAATAAATTATAAATTAAGTATGTTAACAGTAATGAATACAACACAAAGTCGGACTCTATTTTAGTATTTACTATTTTTTAAAATCTTTTTTTATCATTTTCTTTTTATATAATTTTTTTTAAATTAGGCTCTTATATTTTTATCGGTTTAAGACTCTATGAAGTTCAGTGAAAACCGTTATAATTTTAACCAGTTGGAGGCTCACTGAGATGACATGTGGATAAACAACCTGACTAAACAGCCCAACTGGCTGATTAGGCCGAATTCAATGGAGGCAAATAGGCATGGACAAAGGATTTTGAAATTCGCTGCTGCGAATGTTGAATCGAAAATGTCGATCAGTGAAAAGTAAAGCCTAATTCATGAATTGCTTAAAATGAAGACACCAGACAGATGCGAAATTGATCCATCACCGTTTCATGCGATGCTATTCGAGAACGGCTTATCCTGCTTAGTGGCAATCTCAACGCCGAAACGAAACAAGGCGAAATTGATCCATCTCGAGGCTGTGAAGAAATTATCGGAATTGCTTTCGGAGTCGAAGTGGAGCGTTTCAATAACCGAGAATGTCCTGAAGCTGCTGGAAACGGTGTCGCCGACCAAGGAAGGAAGGGTTGCAGATTTGTGAGGATCCAAATTGCGTGGCCTCGATATTGCAGAGGTCCAGAGTTTAAATCAAGCATCAAACGACGCCGCCCTCCGCCTCTTCTTCCACGACTGCACGCTGGGAGGCTGCAACACCTCCGCTCTCGTCTTCAGCGACGCAATCAACTCCGCCAAGGGCGATACCTTCAAGAACGCCGTCGAGATGGAATTCAAGTGTTGGCCTGTTGTAATTGTCTAGGTCCATTAGGTTTAGTTTGTGAGCTTAAGGCTGTAAGGCCCAAATGTTAGATACAAGGTGTTTACACTTATGGCCTATATATATATAGGTCCCCTGTACATTCTATAATACAGTTCTGCATAACAATAATAATATTTTGGTGAACCAACAGAGAGTTGGTTCGAGTGGTAAGCGACTTGATATCGTTTAAGCAAAGTCTCGAGTTCGAGCCTTAGCGTATATAGAAAATTTCCGTTGAGAGACCCACCCACTATAGCCAGATACGTGACGCGGGTCATATCTGGATGTAGTCGGGATAAACTTCAGGTGAACTGAAAAAAAAAAAAATAATAATATTTTCGTGAATTCGGTTAAAGGTCTTGGGCTTCTATGGTTAACATGGTACCAGAGCCCATGGTTCAATGAAGGCGGGTCAAGATCGGTTAAGTCCGACCCATCCACTGGTTTGTTGAAACTCCGATTTGGAGTCTTTTGTGGGTCCCGATCTGTGGCTTCTCCTATATATGTTTCACGATCGTTTTTTGTTATTCCTTGATCTTTTCCTTGTTGCCGAGCCTCTCGTCGTTCACCATCGGACTGTGCAGCAAGGTTTCTTGGTTCGTTTGTTCTTCATCGATGCGATCTCAGATCTTGCATTGCTTTCATCGCCGATTTCCACCTTCATCATGACTGATGCCAGCGAGATTAAGTCCCAATCCGTCGATTTCAATCATCCATTGTACCTACACCCAGCTTATACTCAAGCGATGACTCTCGTATATCAAGTTCTTGTTGGATCTGAAAATTACTCCACCTGGAGCAGAGCGATGAAGCTTGCTCTTTATGGTAAAAACAAACTCGGTTTTATTGAAGGCACCTGTGTGCGTGAGAAGCAAGAAGAACATCTCAAAGATCTTTGGGACCGATGCAAATCCGTTGTGTTTTTTGGCTAGTGAATTCTGTGGACAAGCATATTGCAAGCGGTGTAGTGTTCTCTCTTAATTCTGTTTGGGTATGGCTGGACCTCAAAGAAAGGTTTGATAAGACTGATGGAGTAAATATTTTTTTCTATGCACCGAGCCACTATTTCATTGACTCAAGGTTCTTCATCAGGCTCTATTTTCTATACGAAATTAAAGGATCTATGGGACGAATATGCAGCCCTCGTTCCTGTTCTTAGCTGCCAGTGCCATTCAGCGGTTGAATATTCCAAGATTATTTGATAACAGAGGCTGTTTCAGTTCCTCTTGGGCCTCAATGAGTCTTTTCAGAGTGCAAAAAGTCAAATTCTTCTTATGAATCCTCTTCCTAACCCCAACCAGGCATACTCCATGATCACTCAAGAGGATACTCAACGACAAATATCTCTTTCCTCCACACTGCCCTTGTCTGAAGGTTCTGCCATGGTGTCTAATGTAGGCAGAGGTCGGGGAAGAGGGAGAGGCAGAGGGCGATCACAAGGCTAATGCACTTACTGCCATAGTAAGGGCCACTGGCGTGACAGTTGCTATCAACTCATTGGTTTTCCACCAAAAGGACGAGGCCAAGAGGAGGATGTAGCTAATCAAGTTGCTGGTCATTCCTCTGCATCTGCAAAGAACACAAATGATATGGATAAGGAAATTTCTCAGGCTTCTCAGGGCCCCATTTCACCCAGGAACAGTAGAAGCAAATCCTGGAACTTCTGAAGCGTGACTCTGACCCGAAAGAAGTTGCAGTTAGTGTCCAAGCAGCAACCCCAGGTTTATATACTGACTTGCTTGATAATGAACGTATATTAGACTCTGGAGCTAGTTGCCATGTTGTAAATAGCATAACTAACCTAGATAAATGTAAACCATACTTAGGGACACCTAAGTGGGTAAAAGTGCCTAATGGAGAAAGAGTTAGGGTCACACACATAGGAGAAGTACAACTAACAGAACATATAATTTTAGATATGGTTTTAAATGCAAAAGAATTTTGTTACAATCTGATTTCTGTTGCTAAATTGACCTTAGATGTTGCGTGCGTAGCTCTTTTCTTCTCTGATTTTTGTATACTGCAGGATATGAGGAATGGGATGATCAGAGGAATTGGTAGACTCTCTGGTGGACTTTACTTACTCAAGAGACAGAATAAGACTAGGATTGCGAATATAGTTGATAAATGTAAAGATTATAATAATTCTAGTTCTCTTTGGCACTGTAGACTAGGCCATGCCCCTTGAGATGTTTTGAAAAATCTGCCAATTGTAAAAGATGCTGTGCCTACTCATGACAATAGTAAATATGAAGTTTTCATTCAAGCTAAATTGTCAAAGCTCTCTTTTCCTTCAAGTTCATCTAAAAGTGATTATTGCTTTCAGCTTCTACATATGGATGTGTGGGGTCCGTATAGAACTCCTACACACCAAAATCACAAGTATTTTCTAACTGTTGTTGACGATTATTCTAGGGGGACATGGGTGTTTTTAATGTCTTCTAAATCTAATGTTGCTCGATTCATTGAAGTATTTTTTGCATATATAGAAAATCAATTCTCTGCTGATGTCAAAACAGTAAGAACAGATAATGGTACGGAATTTGTCAATTTGGAAATTGGAGAATTTTTTAATAACAAAGGGATTGTCCATAAAAAATCCTGCCCAGCTACCCTCAACTAAACGGAATTGTTGAGCGGAAGCATAGGCCCCTATTAAATGTGGCTAGAAGTATCATGTTTTATTCTTACACACCTATTAAATTTTGGGGTGATGCTGTTAGGACTGCTGCTTACATCATTAATAGGACTCCCTCCAAAGTCTTGAATCATAAAACTCCTTATGAATTAATGCATGGGAAACCACCTGCTCTGTCATATTTGAAGGTCTTTGGGTGTTTATCTTTTGTTGTCAATATTAACTGTACTGATAAATTTCAAAATAGGTCAGATCCTTGCATTTTCTTAGGCTATCCAGCCACCTAGAAGGGTTATATTTTATATAATATCAAGACTCAATCCTTAATTGTCAGCAGGCATGTTGTATTTCTAGAAAATAAGTTCCCCTTTAAGGACAAGGAACAATGTGAATTAGAGGAACCTAATCGAAATGTGGTTGACCCTTTTACTCTCCTTTATGATACACAAACAATGTATTTGCCTAACCAAAATAGTGAGTTAGCACAAAGGGACAATAATAGAATAGAAGTTGATCAAGAAAATGAAAGGCAACAGTTAAAAGATACTCAACCAGCAACAAGACCCAGTAGAACTAGACACCCTCCTCACAAACTCATTGATTATTATTGTGACTATCTACCCAATGCTGGAAATTCTGCTTTACAACATTCTGATTTGATTAATGCTGCTCTTATGACTAACTCCGTTTCTTTAAGTGACCTATCAGTGGAATATAAGTCATTTCTTACTGCCATTGATAAAATCATAGAACCTGACACGTATGAGGAAGCTGCAAAGGACCTTAGATGGGTTGCAGCCATGAAAAATGAGATTGATGCACTTGAGGCAAACAAGACCTGGAAAATAGTAAGTTTGCCTAAAGGTAAGAAGCCCATAGGTTGTAAATAGGTGTACAAAGCTAAATACAAGGCCTATGGCATGCTAGATAATTTGAAAGCACGCTTAGTTGTAAAGGATATAGTCAGCAAAAAGGCATAGATTACTATGAGACCTTCTCGCCTTTAGTTAAAATGGTTACCATTAGGATTATTCTTACTCTTGTAAATAACTGGATAACTTGCCAAATGGATATGGATAATGCCTTCTTGCAGGGAGATTTACATGAAGAGGTCTACACGATGATAAAGTACTCCTAGGACGGAAGGGTTTAGGGTTTTGAACAGAAGGGGGAGAGTAAGTTCATGGTATGTAAGTTTGAAAAGTCACTATATGGCTTCAAACAAGCTTCTAGACAATGGAACGAAAAACTTACATCAATAGTCAAAATATAACTATGCTTTGTTTTAAAGAGAATCTGGTTCTGACCTTATGTATGTTCTTGCGTATGTAGACGATTTAATGATCACAGGGACTAGTTCTAAAGCGATTGACAACGTAAAGAGATAACTATGAATAGTCATCAACTCCAGGTAGAAGAATAGGATATATTATGGGACATACAATGTATTATAAAAGTATGATCATTATGTTTCAATTGGGTTATTCTATTCCGAAAAGAAAAGAACTTAAATCAAAACACTTGCACAACCAATTTAAAATAAAGGATCTCGGGCCTCTAAAATACTTCCTAGGACTAGGGATTTTAAGGACTAACTACGGCATGCTTGTAAAAAAGGGGCAACACACATTTATTCTCAAGCTATTAAAAATAAAATTACAGAGAAAAGAAAAAGGGCGACATAAAGTTCATGATAGTCCGAATTGGTTGGCTTTATAAACGACGACATCAAATGTAATGTAAACGATGTGTAACTTGCTTGTCTTCAAATAAATAAAGCAGACTGTCTTTTTTCTCAACTAGTTCAAGCTTTTGTTGATAATGAAACTCAAGTTAAAAAATGAGTTAGACAACTAATTAATATGTAAATTCCAATATTCAACATGTTATTGTCTGTCTGATAACGTGGAGTAAAATCAAAATAGTAAACTGTAAATGTAATTTTAATTAAAATTAGTAGCTGAAAGGGTATATAATTTTAGGAGGTCACTCAATTTTAAGTGCCATGATCATGCTTAGCTTTTTACTTAACATGAGATGAGACCTTTATTTTAATAAATTAACTCAAATTTAAAAAGTTAACATGTTGATTTGGCCAATAAAGTAGTGCTTCTTTTATGGCCTCAACGATATGATTATTTTATTATTTTTTTACTTTTCTTTTTCTTTGTAAAAATAGAGAGACAATAAAACAATTTCTAAAAGTAGGACTGAAACATAAAATAATAAATTAACTTGAGTATAATTTTACAAGTATTCATGCAATATGTAAAAATATATAGATGATTGTATTAAAATCTAATCGGGTTGTTTGATCAAACTAATAGATTGGGGTTAATTATTTTTCTCACAAGTCCAATAAATTTTTTTAGACAAATTAATTAAATTAGATCTAATAATTTTTTATTGAGTTTAAAATGACATTGTTTTAAGGTAAAAGAAGAAGAAAAAATAGTGGTCTATCACATTTATATTTTATTAACTTTATTTTATTAAATTACTTATATACATAAATATTTTATTTATTTATTAATTAATATTTTTTATTTAAATATTATTCTTTATAACATTATATATGGATATTTATATATATTTTAATTATATTATATTATTTTAATCATTTTGTGAGACGCGTGGCTGATAAATTAGTTTAAGAAAAGTTAAAGTATCAAATATAAATGAAAATATAAAAAATAAATAATTATACTAAAATTATATCTTGTAAAGTATACAACATTCTTCCTTCCTCCCTAATTAATCCGCCGCATGCGGTCCTTGTCCGAACTATTTTCTTTTAAAGAAAAAAATAAAAAAGAAATCCTGCTCTGTTCACTTTTTGACTGTGTCACGACTCACGCCCCAATTCCTCTTGCTTTACGTTCTCCAATCCTTTCTAGCTTACGAAAAGCTAAGCAAAACCCATTTTTTGCAGGTAACACCCACTAATCCCACACCTAAAATCTCCCTTAATGAAGAAGCAAGCCCTTTTAGTTTAGTGTCTTCCTTCAGAAAGCTTCTTTCTTTCTTTCTACTTTAGTCTAATTATAGAGTTCTCTCATCACTAATCAGCATTATTACTGAAAAATCCAGGTTTTGCAAAGGACCATTTTCGACATGCGGTTGAAACCAATGCCGGCGAAATCCAAGTCGTAATAGAAGTTTTGGTTTTTGGGTTGTATATACTTGTGATTCTTCTGCTCAAGTTTTAGTTTTAGTTAAATGCAAATCGATCTGTATGAGGAGGGTTCTTCAGGGTATTTTTCTTCTTGAGAAAAGAAAGTATTTTTTGTAGGTTTGATTTCATTTCTTGAGGAATTTCAGCGAGTAAGTTTTGTTTTTTTTAAAACGAAGCTAGGATGATTCAGCTTTTGTTCTTGGTTCTGTTTACGGAGGCTGTCCTGGCTTTTCTTTTGTTGGTGAAGATTGGGCCATTGAGAGATCTTGTAATCAAGAGTCTGGATCAGCTGAAGATGGGGAAGGGTCCTGCTACTGTGAAAACTATTGCTGGTACTATGTCTGTCATCCTCCTCTCAAGCGTCATGAGCATTTTTAAGATCCAGAACAAAGGTGCTAAGCTTGGCACTATGTCTCCCATGGATCAAGTTCTGTGGAGGACGCACTTGCTTGAGGCTTCACTCATGAGTACGCTCTGAAGCTTTTCTTAGCTATTTTCTTGCTTGCTTGCTTATTGTTTTAGCTTTATGCCCCTTTATGCACGGTTTTATTAATTTGATTTTTAAATGTTGTCCTGATTTTATGGAAATCTTGCTACCTGTCAGTTATCTTTAGTTTGGGATTCAGAACAAGGGTGCAGTTATGTGTGCGTGGGTGTGTGATCTTTTCCTGCTCGTATGTGACTCTGTTAATTGTAGACTGAAGGAAAATGTAGAATCTTTCTTAATAATGGAAGACAATTGGAAACAACGAGTTAGCATTATGTATTTCTGGTTTCTGTTTCTTAGCTTGGTTCATGTGCATGTTAGTAAAAGGAATACTCTACATATAGTTTTTGGCACTTTTGATGCCTCAGACTGAAAACATGCCATACTTTCACTGTGTAGGAAAATGGGAACTTAGTCCCTCATGAGTTTTCAATAAAATACAAATGAAAAAGTATAGGACCCCCAGTGCAATGTGATAGGGTGTTCCGTTAACTGCATGACTGGCTGATTAAGCTGGAAAAACTGGAAAGCAGTCCTCTGTTCAGGTTGGAGTGAGCCCTAAAGTTGTTATGAAGCAAAACTTGTGAAAAAAAAAACTGAAATGGTGAAAACAGCTTTCATTACTAATTGTTAGATGCTATATTTTTAACTTTTCTTGTGTTAGTTTATATTGAATCATACAGCTTTGAACCTGTCTCTTCACTTAGTAATACAATGACTGGTCCAACTTTCAAAACATAGGTAATACACTGTAAATTCCGTTCACATCTCTGTATGGGATTACCAGTCACAATTCTCAGATTGCATGAGGTTCACTCTAAATACAGCTATAAGTGGTTTCCTATTCAAACCTACTTGAGCCTTTGTTAGTCATGACAGGATGACTTGGGTGACTGACTTATTTCATTCACCGAAAATTTTCTGTTTTTTTGGGTTTGTTCTATGTTTGTTATTATAGTTATATGGTCTTAACTTATAGTTGAGTACATGTGTTGTCTTACTGTGAGAGAACTGTTGCAGGGGAATTGGCTTTGAGCACTGTGTACATGATAAATCTGTCAATCTTTTAACTGGGAAGGAAATGGTACCTTTTCTATGGTGATGGTTAAGAAATCAATAAATGATTACCTAAGGATAGAAAGCATAGTATGAGAACTATAAAAAACTGAGGCTAAAGCAGTGGATAGTGTTGGTCATAATAAAATGCGCTTTGGCTGAATCATATGTTGCACATAATTTTGTGTTATAATCCGAATTATCTCACTTTGTCTTCAACTGTGCTTCCCGACTTTTCATTGTTTTGTTTTCTGTTTGCTTTCTTTGGAGCCATTTTGTACATTTTAGTCTTACTTTCTGGTACATGGTAAAGATACAACTAACTAACCCCCTTAACCAATTCCTAAGTATTTCAAATTCTTATAACAATGCTGCCCCATGGAAACATAATTGCAAATGGAAAAGTTAAAAAAATTCATTAGAAAAATACCATTTTTTTGTCTCAAACCTTAATTCCGACAATTTGACATGGTTGCCCAACATCAAAATTCAAAGGCTCAAATTTCCTCTGCAAGAAATACTTGTCAACAATTTTGGAGGGCCTATTTTCATGAGTCTTTGCGAGTTCATTGCAACACCCGGGTCCCCTAGTCAACCAAAGTACATCAGGGTCTTGTTTGTTATCATGACCACATCAAACCCCATATTGGGTTGCTTGCTGAATTGTTTTTGCCTGAGATGGGAAATTTGACTGCACCTAGAGAAGATGAAGCTTCTTGGCTGTTGATGCCGGAGGAGATCACCAAATATTCTTGTGGCTTTGGGAAGGATCCTTTTAGTCTAAGTTACCTTCAATCTCTTCCGTCACTACTCTCTACTCTAGAGTAATGGATAGGTTCTTTTGTTCTCTCTGTTTCTCCTTCTGTTTCTCCTGCAATCCCATTATCTTTATCTTGCCTCTGATTCATAAGTTTCTTGGAGATAAGCTAGATACATGGCATTGGAAAGGGTTTAGGGATCAAAGCATGCATTGAGCTGCTTCTTAACTGCTATTAATCCCCAAGTGACACTTATATATCTTGTTGGATACCATAGTAATAAAGGTATTTGAATGCTTGATATGGTGATTAGAAGTTGTTATTACAAGGATACACTTGGTATCTTGTCAGAGTTAACAAAGCTAATACTTTAGAGTTCTAAGATCCCAATGGCTGTTGGAATGATCAAAATTTTTTCCTAAAATTGTGTCATTCTAAGCTGTACCAACACACATCTTGGGTGCCTCTTATCATTCAAGATACCATGAATATGATGATGTGCAATCCCAATTAGCAGTGATGGTGGGACCAGTAAGCTCAATATGACAGCTGATGTGCTCAACAGTGATGGTGCCATGTAGTGATATTATATGATATGTAATATTCCGTAATTAGTAGAGGATACGATATGATACTGATATGATATTGTAATTAATGTCTAGGGTTACCTATTATATCTAGGGTTACCTATTATATCTAAGGTTACCTATTATATCTAGGGTTACCTATTATATCTATAAATAGGTATTTAACATATGAATGAAAATAAGCATTTGTACATCATTTTGCTCTATGTATTTACATGGTACCAGAGGAGGTTAACCTAATGTTTGCTAATTTTTTGGCGTCGTTGTGGCTGTCCTTCGTTGCAGATCTGGAGTTTCTAATTTTTTGACAATTTTGGTCGCTGTTTTGACCCCTGGAGTGGTCCTCTTCTACTTGTTAGAATATTGGTTCTTACAGAGCTCCCGGTGAAGCTCTGGTTGTTGGATCCTTTGGTTCTTTTGTTTAGTCGTTGTTCGGCTACTCTCGCCTTTGTTACTAATCCTTTTTTTTATGGCTGCGACCAATACTACTGCAATTTCTGAGATGATTCCAGTAGTCACTAAGATTCCTGTGAGTGCTACTATTGCAACAGGTAATAAGTCTACTGCCCTTGTTTCTTCGTTTTCCAAATGGATCATAGACTCTGGTGCTACTGATCACATGACAGGTAACCGCTATCTCTTCTCTACTTATACGTCTTATGCCAACCCTTCTAATATCACCATTGCAGACGGTTCCCAATCTTGTGTTCTTGGCTCTGGCACTGTTGAACCTACTTCTTCTATTCATTTGGAATCTGTGCTCCATGTCCCTAACCTTGCGTTTAACCTTTTGTCCCCTAGTAAACTTACTCGTGAATTAAACTGTTGGGTCTCATTTTTTCCTAACCATTGCTTGATACAGGATCTTTTGACGAAGAAGATTATTGGTAGGGGTTATGAATTTGGTGGTCATTACTTTCTTGATGATCAGGGGTCTCGTGCGGTGGCTTGTACCGGTGGTGTCACTCCTTTTGAAGTACATTGTCGTTTAGGTCATTTATCTTTATCATCTCTGAAAAAGGTTTATCCTCAGTTTCAGCATTTGTCATCCTTAGATTGTGAGTCATGTCAGTTTGCTAAACATCATCGTCTTCCCTTAGTATCTCGAGGCAATAAACGAGCTTCGTCTCCTTTTGAGCTAGTGCACTCTGATGTTTGGGGTCCGTGTCCAGTTGAGTCCAAAGCTGGTTTCAAGTACTTTGTTACCTTTGTTGATGATTATTCCCGCACTACTTGGTTATATTTAATGAAAAATCGTTCTGAATTATTCTCTCATTTTTGTGCCTTTACTGCAGAAGTTAAAAATCAATTCAATACTTCTATCCATACCTTGCGCAGTGATAATGCCAAAGAATATTTTTCTGAATCATTTTCCTCTTTTATGCTTCAAAACGGAATTTTACATCAATCTTCTTGTGTGGATACACCAGCTCAGAATGGTGTTGCCGAAAGAAAAAATCGTCACTTATTAGAAGTAGCCCGAGCCCTTTTATTTCAAATGCAGGTTCCAAAACCCTTTTGGGCAGATGCGGTCTCCACTGCTTGCTTTCTCATTAATCGTATGCCGTCCTCTGTTCTTGATGGTCACATTCCCTACACTACTCTCTTTCCTTCTAAACCTTTGTTTCCGATTGACCCTAAGATTTTTGGATGTGTCTGTTTTGTTCGAGATGTGCGTCCGAGTATCTCTAAATTAGATCCTAAGTCCCTCAAGTGTGTCTTCCTTGGCTATTCCCGTGTGCAGAAAGGGTATAGGTGTTTTTCTCCGTCTCTTAATCGTTATCTGGTTTCTGCTGATGTTACTTTTCAGGAATCTCTTGCTTATTTTGCCTCTATCCATTCAGCTTCTCCTCCTCCACCTGCGGAGGAGGATACTCTTCTGGTATACTCTGTTCTTCCGTCCTCATCACCTGCCCCAACTCCCGTACTGGCACCTGGTCAACCACCTTTGTCTAGGGTCTACACCAGACGTTTGAAGGAAACTACTACTGCTCTTCCTCCAGATTCTGCCCTACCATTGTCTACTTCCTCATCAGATCCTGCAGAAAGCATCACTCATCCTGAGTCTGACCTGGTTCCTCCTTCTGAGATACCTCCTGTTCCTGCTCCAGATCCCTCCCTCGATCTGCCTATTGCCCTCCGTAAAGGTAAACGCACTTGCACATATCCTATTTCATCTTTTGTTTCATATAACCACCTCTCCTTTGCTTCTCGTGCCTTTGTTACGTCTTTAGACACTATCTCCGTACCTCGTTCCCTAACTGAGACCTTGTCCCACCCGGGTTGGCGTACTGCCATGGAAGAAGAGATTGCGGCACTTGATCGTGCTGGTACGTGGTCCTTAGTTGATTTACCGCCGGGAAAGAAAGCCATTGGATGTAAATGGGTGTTGACCCCTAAAACTAAGGCTGATGGCTCTCTTGAACGCCTTAAAGCTCGTCTTGTTGCTAAAGGTTATGCTCAGAAGTATGGTGTTGACTACTCTGAGACTTTTTCTCCTGTGGCCAAGCTTTCCTCGGTTCGTCTCTTCATTTCTCTAGCAGCTACCTATGGTTGGGATCTCTCTCAGCTGGATATCAAAAATGCCTTCTTACATGGTGATCTTCTAGAAGAAGTGTATATGGAGCAACCGCCTGGTTTTGTTGCTCAGGGGGAGCATGGTAAAGTATGTCGGCTTAAGAGATCTTTATACGGCTTAAAGCAAAGCCCTCGGGCATGGTTTGACAGATTTAGTACTGTGGTGAAGGACTTTGGCTTGTGTCAGAGTAAGTGTGATCATTCGGTGTTCTATCAGCAAACAAGTGCTGGCATGATTCTACTAGTTGTGTATGTTGATGACATTGTGATTACAGGGAGTGATACCTCAGGGATCTCATCACTCAAGTCATTTCTTAACTCCCATTTTCAGACGAAGGATTTGGGTTCACTAAAATACTTCTTGGGAATTGAAGTTATGAGAAGCAGGAAGGGCATCCTATTAACTCAGAGAAAATATGTTCTTGATATGCTAAAAGAAACTGGAAAACTTGGAGCTGCCCCATCTAGCTTTCCTATGGTTTATAATCCGCTGCTTGATGCTGATGGTAGTATACAACATGAAGATCCCATTGAAGCTGCTAAGAGCAAGCCGTTTGAGAACCCAGAGAGGTACAGAAGATTAATTGGAAAATTGAATTATCTTACAGTTACCCGCCCTGATATCACTTACCCAGTGAGTGTTCTTAGCCAATTTATGGTCTCTCCAACTGTTCGACAGTGGGAAGCCTTAGAACATGTGTTACATTATTTGAAGGGATCTCCAGGTCGTGGGATATTGTACAAGAGTCATGGCCATATAGATATTGAGTGCTTTTGTGATGCTGATCATGGTGGATCAAAGGCCACAAGACGGTCTACTACCGGTTACTGTGTCTTTGTTGGAGGCAACTTGGTATCTTGGAAAAGCAAGAAACAAAATGTAGTGTCACGATCGAGTGCAGAAGCGGAATATAGAGCCATGGCACAGTCTGTATGCGAGATAGTCTGGATATATCAGTTGATGACGGAGGTTGGCCTTCAAACCTCATTACCAGCTAAGTTGTGGTGTGATAATAAAGCGGCCCTACACATAGCTTCTAACTCGGTATTCCATGAACGCACGAAACATATTGAGATCGACTGTCATTTTATCCGAGACAAGCTCAAGGAAAATTTTATCTCTACAGGACATGTCCGATCCAGTGATCAACTAGGCGATCTCCTCACCAAAGCTCTTAATGGGGTTCGGATTGAATATCTTTGTAACAAGTTGGGTATGATTGACATCTATGCTCCAACTTGAGGGGGAGTGTAGAGATATTGTAGTGATATTATATGATATGTAATATTCCGTAATTAGTAGAGGATACGATATGATACTGATATGATATTGTAATTAATGTCTAGGGTTACCTATTATATCTAGGGTTACCTATTATATCTAAGGTTACCTATTATATCTAGGGTTACCTATTATATCTATAAATAGGTATTCAACATATGAATGAAAATAAGCATTTGTACATCATTTTGCTCTCTGTATTTACACATATTAAATAAGATGTTCAACAATTTTAGAGCAGAGAAACATTAAAATATGATCTCCAATAGTTAAGAAGTTGCTGGATCAATTTAGAGTATGTTCCTTTGTTGCTAGTATTACAGTTGAAGCCAACCCTGGCAAGTTTTGAAGTGTGGTCCAAATATTAGAAGTGTCTGTAGAGGATTTTCTGTATGAAGCTCAGGGCATACCTATTTTCTTGGCCAACACTTATTCACTAACTAGTTTCAGCGCATTAGTTTTCTGTTGACTCATAAACCTAATATCACCATAAGGCTCCTATTTATGACTACTGAACTTTTGAGAGATCGCAAAAGTCTGTCCTTCGTTGGTGCTGTGATTTCCAGTGACCAAACAGATATTAAGTGAAGTAGAAAACATAAATGCGATTCTTAAAGCATTTGCTATTAGGTTTGTCAATTAAACTATGACACGTGGACAAGCATTTGTAAATAGGTTAGGATGTAGTTGGAAGAAAATGTATTATAGAATTTTGAGGTATCATGCCCTGAGCTGTACTTTTTTAAGAACATTGCTTGACTTTGTAGATGGAAGTAAATATTACTTTAGATCCCCCCCCCCCCAAAAAAAAACCTCATTTACTTTTGTGAATGTTAAGGATTTAAATTTTGTATTCAGACACCACATAATTTAAATTGCATGTAGACACTTGTGTGTTGATATCTGTGCCTTTTCTTGTGTTGAAGCCCTGTATTTTTTTCATGCAGGTTTTACATTATTCCTTGGATTCATAGTCGATAGGATGCACCATTATCTTCGGAAGCTAATTAATTTGAGGTTCAATGTGGGGTCTTCTAAAGAAGAGCTAGAAAAGCTTCGGAAAGAAAAGGTTCAATTTGAAGATAGAGAAGAGAAAGCTTCCAAGGAGATAAAGAAACTGAAGGAAGAAATTTCAAGCCTTTCAGAAAGTTTGAAGAAGGCAAAGTTGGAATGTGAAGAGAAGGATAAAAGAGTTGAGACTGCTGAAGTTCATGTTGCTTCCCTCCAAAAACAAGCCGCCGATCTGCTACTCGAATATGACCGACTGTTAGAAGACAACCAAAATCTTCAGGCTCAAGTACTAGGTAAAGCATAAAGAGTTGAGGAAATGCCAAGCTGGTAAACTGAAAAGTCTGGGAAGTAGGTATCATTCATGACCATCACTACTAGTTTTGTTGCAGAAGCTTCCTTGTTTTGCACAGAAGTGATTAATTTTCGCTTCTTACTGAACTGGCAAGAGTGGCCTACATAGGTGTATGTCCAAGATTATAAATTTTGTAGTTCTTCCTCTGGAATCTCTTTTCCCCCCTTCATTCTGTAGTTTTTGTCTGCCTTTCTGGGCGAAGAAAAAAATTTCACTTGAGATCTTGTGGGTGAAGTATTAATTGGAAAGGCTTTAGAACACGTTACCTATCTCATTACCTACTCTTGTCATTTGAGCTAACTCCAAATGGCGTTTAATTGTTATTTTTATAGAACATATTTATTTTCATTTCTTTGGACCTTGTAATTTGTTGAGTGATGAAAATCCTTAAAACAGATAACGAAAGATCAAAATTAACATTAGAGCAGGATGTAATGCAGTTAGGATAAATAGTATATGATGTGATAAACGTTTTCTTGAGGCTTTATGCTTAAAAAAAAGAAGACAAATGATCTAATATATTTCATGTGAAGTCTGCAAGCATAATTACAGTTCTAACAACGGCAAAAGAGATTCAATGGAGCCTACATCCTTTAGAAATCTTCTTGTAAAGCTATTGTAGAGTTCAAAGATAAAATAACTAAAAAGGCGAAAAAAGGACCTTTATTTGAAATGTTCCAACCATAAGGCTTTTAGATGGCAGCTTTTGTTTTGTGGTCAGTTTCTATTTCTTTCACTCTCACACGAAGAGCATTTCTAATTTGATTTAGCTCCCTCATAACATCCATCACGTTCAATCTTTCTTTTGGTGATTCTACTGAACAAGCAAGTCCGATCTCAAATAATGGAAGTATGGGCTTCTCGTCATAAGGCCGCAAAAGAGTAAGATTTTCCATGATGATTTCCTTTTCTGTTGCTCTTCTTGTCTGTTGTATCTGTAGTGGCAAAAGAGCTGAGTCTACAATTTCCAAAAGATTATTTGGAAATGTAGTTTTGACATAGCTATGGAGATTGTTGCCATCTTTGAACATTTCTTCTGTGGGTCTTTTTCTCCTTAACATTTCCAAAACAAGGATACCGAAAGAATATACATCACCTGTCTTGAAACTTCAAAACTTATTCCATACCCTGAAATATGTTGCACGATGGTCAATGCTTAGAAGTTAATTATTGTAATGGTAACAAAAGGAAAATTTATATATATATGAATTTTATGATAACGAGAAGCTCAAATAATGATCAATTATACCTGGAGGAGCATAGCCAATAGTCCCTTTTATTCTAGTTGTGCTGGTTTGCTTGAAAGAAGTGCCATTAATGATTGAGAGAAGTCTTGCTAACCCAAAATCACTCACATAAGCTACCATGTCATCATCAAGAAGGACATTGCTTGGCTTTAAATCACAATGAACAGCTGGTTCCTCACATTCATAATGAAGATAACGAAGTGCAGCGGCCACTTCATATATGATATGTAATCTCTGACGAAGATCCAATACTGGCACCGATCTATACTATTTGGATCAGGATGCAACTATTTTTTAGGCTTCCATTTGACATGTACTCAAACAGTAGTGCTTTAAATTCTTGTCAATTATAATCAATGCTCGAGCAACATATTAGAATTTTAATTAGATTTCGATGCCTTATGTTTTTAAGTACATTACATTCTGAGATGAAACTCTTGTGAGCTCCCTTCATTTGAAGGTTTTGCACCTTTATTGCAACTACTTTATCTTCTGATCGTATCCTTCCTTTATATACTGAGCCAAAACTCCCAGATCCAATCAAGTTGCTGACAGAGAAGCCTTCAGTTGCAATGTGCAGATTTTGATATGACCCCTTGGAAAGTTGTTCAATTGTTGGAGCTGTCAAAGATAATTTCCCACTTCTTTTTTTCCTCCAACAGAAAGCAAGCATAAATATCATTGCAAGAGAAAAAGCCAAGCCAATCACAATCGCCATAAGCTTTAAATTGTGGTGTCTTCTTTGCTTTTCAGCTTTTATGGCACAACCAAAGTGCAGCTCAGAGATGCCTCCACAAAATTTGGTATTTCCAGTTACTGATATTGCACTCGCATTGCTGAAAACCCCTTTTGATGGGACCTCACCATCCAATAGATTGAAAGGAACATTCAAATATTCAAGAAAAGAAATGTTTTGTAAGCCAATTACTATTGGCCCAGACAAGTTGTTTGAAGATATATCTAAATATGCAAGACTTTTCAAGGAAGCTAGTGAAGAAGGCATGGATCCATTGAAGTAATTCCCTCTTAAGTTAAGGTATTCTATACTTGTGCACTCTCCTATGGTAGAAGGAATCTCTCCAGAGAGACGGTTTTGAGAGATATCCAAAGTGCCAAGCTGTCGAAGGGTTCCAACCTCAAAAGGCAGAGAGCCATTGATGAATTGTGAGATAAGTTCAGTAAAATAGACAAAGAACAAAGGCCAAAAATTTCCAAGGGTATGAATCCATGGAAATAGTTTTTTCCAAGGTCAAGGTGTTATAGCCTATTATAGAAAAAGGGGAATATTATGGTAAATAATAATAAGAAGTTAGTTAGAAGAGAGAGAATGGGACCTATGACGTGTCCAAGGGGAGGGGATATAGTGGCTGTACCTCATACTTTCTGTTTTGTCGAATGAATTATTCCCTTTTTCTGCTTTCTGTGCTAACAAAGGTATCAGGGCCCTCATCCGGCCAATGGCGCCGCCGGATACACGATCAACGGACCGTCTCACTGATTTAGAAAACCGTCTGGAGCTACACCGGACATCAGTAACTACTCGCCTGGATCAGCAGGCGCAAGACATACTGGAAATAAAACAAGAACTGAAGCAAGCTATGGGTCGTATCGAGGACTTTATGAAACACTTCTCTGAAAAGATGTCGTTACCGGAAGCTACTGTGGGGAAGCAACCTCTAATAGGTACGGGAGGTAATGGAGGTAATGGGGGCCTCGATGGAGGTTCGTCGTCTGCAAGTCGGATTCCTGCTTTCGGGTCCTTTCGTGAACTGCACAATACAGCCTCGACATATTCCATTCAGACTAAACAGAGTCGAGTGGAGTTTCCCAGATTTGATGGCTCGGACTTCCGTGGGTGGGCATATCGTTGCCGACAATTCTTTGAGGTTGATGGAACTCCACCTGAACACCGCATTCGACTCCTGAGTATTCATTTGGAGGGGCACGCATTACGTTGGCATCAAACTTTCATGCGCCATCAATTGTTTTCAGAGGTGAAGTGGGAGGATTACTTTAGGCAGATGGAAGATAAGTTTACAGATGTCCATGATGAGCACCCTCTGATTGCTCTGAAGAAATTTCAGCAGGAGGACGGCACTGTTGCTGCGTATGAACAGGTATTTGATGAGTTGTATCGGAGGTTGATATTCCTGAGGCAGTAGCTGTCAATCTCTTCATCGGAGGCTTACGTCCTGACATTCAGCAATTTGTTCTCACTTTTGCACCGACCACATTGGCCAAAGCGGCTTGCTCTGCTCGGTTACAGGAGGCTACGATCCAAGCTATCCATGATCATGCCCCAGGACTTGCTCGTTATCGTAAATCCTCTTCAGGCGCGCTTACAGGGTCATATGGTTCTGGTCCTAAGTCTGCTACAGTGTTGGGCCCATTGTCTGGGTCTTCTTCTCCCGCTCCGAAAGTTTCAGCCCAAACCTCCTCAAAGCAGAGTCCGTCCTTATCTCCGTTTGTGTCATCTCCGCCTACTCTGTCATCGGCTGCTTCCAATGTGCGACCCACTCGGCAATTACCTAAACGCGAGTTGGATGAAAGGCGTCGGAAGGGGCTGTGTTACTGGTGTCCCGAGAAATATACGCCAGGCCATCGATGTCAGGACTCGCACGTATTTTCTCTGGTAATTACCGAAGAGGAAGATCAATACGAGGACGCTGTCGGTGATGCGCAACCAATTGTGGATGGTGCTATAAATGCGATTGAGGGCTGTGAGAATACTTATACCTTGAAATTGTTGGGTCGTATCAAACATCATCAGATTATTATCTTGCTTGACACCGGTAGTACTCACAATATTCTGGACATTTCTGTAGCTAAACGCCTCAATATCAAGGTTCAGGATCAGTCACCCATTCGGCTAGCTATAGCTGATTCACGTCAGGTTTCTGTTTTAAAGCATTGTCCTGATCTGACATGGGAAATGGGGGAAATAGCTTTTACCTCTGATTTTTTAGTTATGAAAATTGGGGGATATGATGCTATCCTAGGAGTACAATGGTTAAAAACTCTGGGTCGTTTTAGTATGGATATGGAATTGCACTTGTTTGAATTTCAGTCTCATGGGTAGTTGATTCAATTACATGGATTGAGTTCTGTGAATTCTGTAAGTCCAGAGGAGGTTAAAGTTATTCGCGAACTTCTGACAGCTAATCAGCTCTATTTACTTCATGCTTCTTCTCAGTTGCGAGTTGACCTCACTTCGCAGTTGCCATTGAGTGGTAATCAACCTACTGCGTTGCAAGGCCTTTTGGATCAATTTATTGATGTGTTTGCGGAGCCCAGGGGATTACCTCCAGTACGGAAGTTTGACCATGCCATTCCTCTTATCGATGATAGACCCATATGTTGCAAACCTTACCGATATGGGCCTGTTCAGAAAACAGAGATTGAAAAGCAGATTCAACAAATGCTGGATACTGGTATCATCAGAGAAAGTTGTAGTGCTTTTGCTGCCCCTGTGGTTCTAGTACAGAAGAAAGAAGGCACTTGGAGGTTCTGTGTTGATTACAGAAAACTCAATGAAGCCACCATTAAGAATAAGTTTCCTATTCCTGTTATTGAGGAACTTTTGGATGAATTAACTGGGGCCAATTATTTTTCTAAATTGGACCTCCGTGCAGGTTATCATCAAATTCGGATGAAAGAAGCTGACATTGTTAAGACTGCCTTCCGTACTCATGAGGGCCTATATGAATTTTTAGTTATGCCTTTTGGGCTAACTAATGCTCCAGCTACCTTTCAAGGACTTATGAATTCTGTTTTCAAGGCTTTCTTAAGGAAGTTTATTTTAGTCTTCTTTGACGATATACTCATTTATAGTCCTACTTGGGAAGCCCATTTACAGCACTTGCACACTACTCTTTTGACTTTAAGGCAGCATCGTTTGTTTGCCAAGGCCTCTAAATGTACTTTTGCAGCCACACAGCTTGATTATTTAGGCCATATTATTTTGGGCCAGGGTGTTAAAGCTGATCCCAAGAAATTGGAAGCAATTGCTTCTTGGCCAGAACCTACGTCACTTCGGGAACTAAGGGGTTTTCTTGGTCTCACCGGCTATTATAGACGTTTCATTCGTCACTATGGGTCTATTTGCCAGCCTCTTACTGCATTGCTTCAGAAATCTTCGTCTTTTATATGGTCTCCTGTAGCTAATGCTGCTTTCATAGCTCTCAAGGATGCCATGATGTCTCCCCCTGTGCTGGCCCTTCCTAATTTTCATGATACTTTTGTTATTGAAACCGATGCTTCTGGAATTGGGTTAGGCGCTATCCTTTCTTAGGCGGGACACCCTTTGGCTTTTGCAAGCAAAGCTTTGCCCCCCAAGAAGAAACCTTTATCAGCTTATGAGCGTGAGATCCTTGCCATTATTTTTGCTGTCAAACAATGGCGTTCTTACTTATGGGGTCGCAAATTTATCATCAAGACAGATCATCGCCCTTTAAAGTATTTACTGGAGCAGAAGGATTTGAGTCAGGAACAGTTTAAATGGCTTCATAAACTGTGGGGGTTGCAGTATGAGATTGTTTATCGGAAGGGTAGTGATAATTTAGCTGCTGATGCCTTATCCCGCCGTCCCGAAGGCTCCTGTTTTGCTTTAACAGTTCCTATTTCCCCACTCTTTGATCGTGTTAAAGCCACTTGGGGTACTGATGTTCAATTACAGAAAGTTATTGAGGACTTGAATCAGAACCATTTGTCTCATCCACATTATACTTGGCAACAGCAGGTGTTGAAGAGAAAGGGCAGATTAGTGGTTGGTGCTGACAGTAGTCTCCGCAGGGATTTACTGAATTATTTTCATGCTGATAGTATTGGAGGCCATTCAGATATACATCCTACTTTCAAGCGTCTGGCTTCTTTCTTTTATTGGAAACGAATGGAGAAGGACGTTAGGGCATTTGTGCGTGAATGTACTATTTGTCAACGCTTTAAACCTGAACTTGTGGCTTCTCCCGGGCTTCTTCAACCTCTTCCTATACCTGAATATGTATGGTCTGAGCTGTCCATGGATTTTATTAGTGGTCTTCCCAAATCCTATGCTAAAACTACCATTTTGGTGGTAGTTGATAGATTATCGAAAGCTGCTCATTTTATGGCTTTAAAACATCCTTTTACAGCTGTGGATGTTGCTCGGGTTTTCCTGGATAATGTTGTTAAGTTGCATGGGTTTCCTAAATCTATAGTGACTGATAGGGACCCGATTTTCTGTGGCAAATTTTGGAAAGAACTGTTCCGTTTGTATAAGGTAAATTTGCAGTATTCTTCTGCTTATCACCCTCAAACAGATGGACAAACTGAAGTTCTCAACAGATGTTTGGAGTGTTATCTTCGATGCATGACAGGTGATTTTCCTAAACAATGGGTTCACTGGTTATCGCTAGCTGAATTGTGGTATAATACTACCTATCATTATGCTATTGGTATGTCCCCTTTTGAAGCTGTGTATGGAGTCCCTCCTCCTGTGCATCTACCTTATATAGCAGGGGATTCTCCTAATGACTTAGTTGATCGTACTTGCCTATCCCGTGAGTTGGTGATTCAGTTGTTAAAGCAGCATTTAAGGACGGCTCAACACAGGATGGTGCAACAAGCTAATAAGCATAGGACTGACCGTCAATTTTCTGTGGGTGATATGGTTTATCTTAAATTACATCCTTTCCGCAAGAATTTATTAAACAATTCTGCCTTGCACAAATTGGCTGCCCGATATTTTGGTCCATTCAAGATAATCAACAAGGTGGGGGCTGTCGCTTACGAACTGGAATTACCTTCTGGATCTCGTGTTCATCCAGTTTTCCATGTATGTCTCTTGAAAAAGCATGTCGGTTCTGCTACTGCAGTGATTCCTATACTGCCACCAGTTGATGATCAAGGGCAGTTCTTACTGGAACCTGACAGTATCTTGGGTCAGAAAATTATTAAGCGTCATAACCTTCCAGTCACACAAGTGTTAGTTCGTTGGTAAATATTATGGTAAATAATAATAAGAAGTTAGTTAGAAGAGAGAGAATGGGACCTATGACGTGTCCAAGGGGAGGGGATATAGTGGCTGTATCTCATACTTTCTGTTTTGTCGAATGAATTATTCCCTTTTTCTGCTTTCTGTGCTAACACAAGGTATAGTAAATAGTTCGTGTTTGTAAATATAGGAGGAATTTTTCCTTCAAGCATATTTTCTAAAAAGTCTAGGGTAACCAGTTGGCTGAGATTCCCTATAGATATGTTCATATGCGTATCTCTCCTGAGAGTTGGTTTACACTCAATGCTAGCAACTGTATCTTGTGAACATTTCCAAGAGAAGATGGAATGGTGCCTGAAAATTTGCTTTGGTCCAGAGTCAAGGTAATTAAATTTGTGTAATTCCCTAGAAATCCAGGAATAGTTCCATATATATGATTACCACCCAAGAGTAGTTGAACGACGTTGATAGACAAATTTCCTATGGAGTTGGGTAAAATTCCTCCAAATTTGTCAGTAGGCCAAACTTAATGTTTCAAGTTTGCTATAGTTTTTTCATAGATGTGAAGAAATCTAGGTCACTATTTGAGCTGCTCGTAAGATTATTATTGTATTCTAAATTAAGAGTCTGTTGATCTTTTAGGTCTACTAGATTAGGAACTTGACCGAAAAAATGGTTTAAAGATATATCAAAAAGTTGGAGTAAAGATGCGTTTGTGATGGAATTCGGGATTGAACCTGAATTGATTCCCATCTATGCCAAAAAAAATTCAAATTTGGGAGGGTAGAGAACATGTTGTTTGGAAGTCGAGTGCCATTGAGATGGTTTTTGGCTACTGATATCATCTACTTAATTAATTAATTAATTTAAGTAGATTAAAAAAATTAAATAAATTAGTTAATAGTAATAATTATGTATTAGTTTTCTTAAAATAACTTCTTTAATCATGTGTATTTGAACTACAATTGATAGATATCCCTTAATATATGTAATCTTATAAGGATATATTGGGAAAAATTATAATTTTAGAAAATAAAGTAAATTTGAGTCTTATATTTAATAACAAATCAAACATTCTATCTAGTTCTTATAATTAGGAATAGATAGAGTATCTCATATCAAATTAAATAATCACCCTCGTTTTTTTATTTTTTTTTAATTTAATCAAACAACTACAACATAATTATGCTAAAACCATAGTCTTAAGGTTAAAAGATGGTTTCCATGAAGATGATCTTTTTCTTGACCAAAAAAATGAAGATAATCTTTTTTCACATTTTTATACGTTATTCTCTACTAATTTTTTTTTTAAAATTAAATTTTTAAAAACTAATCCAAACACATATTAAGTTAGAAATGTGAGAGGACATAGATGTGCATAATTGAAATTGGAATGATTTCAGAGTGAAATTAAAAGATTGTATGGTTACAGTGAAGGGTTATCAAGAACACTATATATGATGGTTACAATTGATGAATTGGGAGTTTCTGACAGAATTTGTCTGAAGAAGCCTTGCAGTGATGGTTGTGATGCTCTGTGAAACTGCCATGAAACTCTGCGTTTCTTTCAAATTGTGCTTGTGAGACGCCATGCCCCTAATTGGTCGCAAACCAAGCCCAATTAGTGTGTGGACCTTTTTAGCCCCAACAGATTATATAAAGTAGAGAGGAGTACCACTTTATTATAATTCCAATCGCGATATTTAAAAAAATATTTTAACTCTTGGGAGCCTAAGTTTATATTTGAGGGTAATAGACGACTCGCTCTACCCGACATTAGTATTACTTAAGAAAAAAGAAAACTTCGCCTTACCCTTAAATTATAAATGAACCTAATTTATTTCTAAAGATTTTTGTAAAAAAAAAAAAGTTCTATAGAGTAGTTGTTCAAATTCCCGCTCCATTAGAAAAGGTACCCCTATTTAAAGTCCTACAGTATTTTCAACATAATTATTTCTAATAGTCCTAGAAAAAAAAGATGGTTAAGCTGTTTCCTTCCTTTGTATTAAACAAGCCTACGATTTATGGTTATATTTTATATTTTTGTTTTGTCATAATTTATACTAACCCCTGGTAACTCTGAGTCCTTATCTTTCCCTGATTGCTTCAATAATCAGTAAAGTTTTTAATAAACATAATGTTCCGATCTCTATCTATCACAGTACTACTAAATCATAGTGATTATCACAGTGTGTTTTTGGAAGTTTTAATTTGCATATTTTGTTTTATGTTTTAGAAGAATGAGTGTTGATGTGTTACAACTAATAATATCATTGGATCTAGCCGAAAAGATTAATCTCTTACACCATAGCGAACTAATATTCGAATACTCATTAGGAGATATACTCACATTCAGTATTTGACAATATATCAAATATGATTATCTCTAATAAAAAAATACTTAGACACATAAAAAAATGTTAATATGTTACGTGTTAACGACAGTAAATTATTGATTAAAAATATTTTAATTAAGTACTCGATAATGTTACCTCCAATAAAAAAATATATATAAAAATAAAAAAAATGTTGATATGTTATTTGTTAACAATAATGTAAGTTGTTGATTGAAAATATTTGAATTAAGTAGTTGATGACTTTGGTAAATATTTTAATTAAGTAGTTTATGACTTTGGTAAATAGTCAAGGTAACGTGCATTAGCAGTTTTACGAGGATTGTAGTTGTCTCAGCCTATCAGACTCACACAGGCCTAATGGCATAGGATCCACTTCTTTCTTATCTCTTTTTAAATTTCTACAATAAGAGTTCATCAATAAAATACAAACTTGCTTTACATTTTTTATCTGATTTTAGAAATTTAAAAAGAGATAAAAAGAAAGAAGTGTGCTCCGTCTTATTTAGCACATGTGTACTATCTCTTTCGTCTCTTTTAGTTCATCATAAAGCACTACAAGCTGCGTTGCGTTGGGCATCACGAGATGCACCAGAGACGTGCGTTACATAATTTCATCTACCGATATTTTTATTCAGAACTGTACTGTCATCAATAATGTTATTGATGGACCTGACTTCTTCTTTTCAAAATATATATATATATATATATCTATCATAGTGCTTGTTTGGTTAAGCTATCTAAATTTTTTTTTTTTTTGCGTAAACCATAGTTTTCAAAACCCTTTCACTTATTCACTTTATTTAATTATATTAGGTAGAAAATGCCACTTTTTGTATTGACAATAAGTGATTGGTATGCATATATACCATTGACTCCTTCCCATGATAGATTGTAAACCGAAGAAGGAAGAGCATATTAAAAATTGTGCTCTAGGGGCCAATCATTATGTTATAAATATTATTGATTTATGAACTTTTTAATTATGTTATCATATTATTTGTATGTTTACTGTGATGACTATCATTGGATAACTCATGACCTTATCCTAAATGTCCCTAGTCGATCATCTATGCGGGAGCAGAGATGAAATAAGACTAGTATGACTTTGAAGATATATAGAGATATAAATCAAAGTCATAGGCACATGTAAGAGTACATGGTGTTGGACCGACCCGCTATAAGAGAGCTGCATGGGTTAAGTCATAAGCTTCTCTCATATACAAACCATGTCACTATACCCTTTTGACTTGAGATCATCATGGATTCCTACATGACAAACGCTCAGCTTTGACCTAGTCAAAAGTTACTTTTGACCGAGTGATCATAAAGGCTATGTTCGGGCTTAGTGGTTTTTCATGCGGAGGAATGTGAATAGTCAAGATGGAATTTGTCCCTCACATTCGTAGAGAAATATTACTGGGCCTCTCGATGAGTGAGTCTGAGAAATATATGGCCATACTGTAATGGAAGGGTAGTTCCATTTCTATAGTCAGACTACTCAGGGATCGAGAAAGTAACGATCAGGAACAGGAGGATGACGTTCTCCATGCCTCATCCATGACCGAAATATTGTGTGACAAAAGGGACGTGATATGGTTGTATGAAAGGTAATATCGTTCATCGATCCTCATATGATTTGGGTAGTCATAATGTCTTGCTAGAGACTGCTTACGACTTGTGGATCAGTATAGTAACTGGCCCACTGCCAACTTCATATGGGCTTATAGGGTCGCAAACAAAACAACCAAACACAAGCTATGATGTCCAGATTCATTGAATCTAAGACATGTCTAGATTCAATGAATAATTTAGGGTGGATATATATATTATATATATAAATTCGTATATATATATTATATATAATATAAAAGATATTTGCAAGATTTAATTTATAAAGATAAATTAAATCTCTATCACTTTTAAATTTGAATTTAAATTGATATGATCTATTTGAATTTAAAATTTAAATTGATAAGATATTTCAAATTTGATTTATGAGAATCAAATGTAATTCTGTCTTATCTTTATTTTAAATTAAATAAATAGGTGAATTAAATCTGTGGGACGGATTTAATATAAACCATATTTATTTAATTAGTTTCTTATTAAATTATATAATATATGATATTGTATTAATTTCAGAATTAATATAAAATTAATTCTGAAGCCCAGCCCAATAAGAACACCGATGGCATCCTATATATTTGACATTAGGGGCTAGGGTTCTACATAAGAGAAAAAGGGGCAAGGAGAGTGCAAAAAGGTTTGCAGATAAGAAACTGCCAAAATAGAGACGGTGAGGACGGATTCTTGAGAAAACCCTACAGGGACAAGAGGCGCTAGCACATCGTTCGTGATTAGAACGTTGTTCGTGTGGATACCGGTAGAGAAAACCGATCTGAGTTATCAACTTCTTGCGATCAAGAAAAGAGCAACAGGTACGACGAAGTCGCGACCAGTTGACACATAGATCGCGACTAAATTGACATCTGAACGTCAGAAATCCAAAAAGAGATAACAGGTCGCAACTAGTAGCAGAGGAGGTCGCGATTGAAAACTTCAGAGACGACAGGTCGCGATTAGAAGCTGAGGAGGTCGCGACTGAAAACTCTAGAGACGACAGGTCGCGACTAGAAACTGAGGAGGTTGCGACTGAAAACTCCAGACTCGAAGAGTCGCGACTAGTGGATACTGAGGTCACGACTGCAGCTCGAATACTGAAGGTAACACTTCTTTCTCCTTGACTTAAACACATTCGGTAGATTCTGGCAGGGAATGAAAAAAATTTAAAATTATTTTCTGCTGCGTGTCTTCCAATTCCCTTCAGAGCAGCAGACAAACTAGTTGATGGTACTGCAAAAAATGTCAAGTTCTTCAAGTGGCCTATCTCTTCTGGTATGCTTCCTTCCAAGTTATTACGGGCTATAGCAAGATGAGTGGGGGAAGTAAGATTCCGTATAGACAATGGGATTTCTCCACTTAAATTGTTGACAGAAAGCTGCAACTTTTCAAGCTTCTGAAGGTCCCCCAGCTGATATGGTATTACACCAGTAAGACTATTCCCTTGCAAAAACAAGAACCTCAATACAGTGCAACTCGTCAAGTTCCAAGGAATCTCTCCTTTCAACGTGTTGTTTGAGAGAAAGAGTGCCTTTAGCCTGAACAAACGTCCCAACTCTGGTGGGATTTCTCCATGGAAACTATTATCTGTGATGTTGAGATATCTCAAGAATGAGAGGTTGCCAATGTGGGGTGATATGATCCCACCAAGATGATAACCTCCCAAATCCAACTCGATGACTCGCTGATGCTTGTGGCTGCATGTGATTCCAGTCCATCTGCAGAAGTGATTTGAACTATTCCAAGAGCTCAAAATTTCTTTAGGATCATCCGTTATTGATTCTTCAAACTTGAGCGATGTCAAATAATCAGTCTCATTTGGTGTAGCTCTGACATGCTGGAAGCAAAGCAAGTTTATGAAGAAGATGATAAGGATCAATGGTTGAAGGAAGTATTTGGAAAGAAATGAAAATGAAATGGAGGCAAAAGCCATGGTTATGCTGAAGAGTGTGAATGGTTTTACGTATTCATATTTTGAAATGGTGCTGCTTTAATAGGAGCTTTAGTTTGTCTTTATTATCTTAAGTTTTGCCATTTCCATTGGCTTCTTTTGAGTCTTCACGATCCACGTTTTGTGCTACGGGTTGGATGCCTTTGTTTGCGTTGACTTCATTTGTTGGTTCGTGAAACACATGAATGTTCATAATGATATGCCTTTTTTATCGAAGACTTATACTTTACAAACACTGTTTCTGAAGTGAATCCGGAGGACAATTTTGTCACTTTACATGAGATCAGTCAATGAGTCAAGTGAAAGAAATGTCTAAAATAAAAGATACATATTCAAACCCGATGGATTAGATCAGCTGGTAGGAGCTATTTTAGCTTAACCAAAAGTCACGGGTTCGATCATTTGGGAATGCATCACTCTAGGGGCCAGGGGTATCAACTTTAATGATTCTTGTCAGTCTCGATCCGGATTAGTCTGGTTTATAATTCCTTGAGGGGTTGGCCAGGATACTTGGTGAAAAAATTCAAGAAAAAAAAAGATGCATATTCAAGAGGGCTCGCTTTAGGGCAATGAGAGGCATTAAATAAGGACAAACATATTAGACTTCATTAATTTTATTTAAATCAATTTTTCTATTTATTTTTGTAATTTCGTTTTTTAATAAGGCTTAGTGCCAAGGTCATTAATTAGTGTTTTAGGTGACATTTAATTATTAATGGCAAAAAAGCCCATAATATTATTTTATCCCTATAAATTATATTGTCTTTCATGATCTGATTATAAATCCCTATGGATGATCTGATTTACCTTATTTTTAGAATATATCTTTTATCCATTCATAAATTAGATTATTCTGAATAATCTAATTTCCTTAAAATTTTCCTAACTTCCAATATCCTTCGTTATTTTCAAATAATCCATTCTTCTTTAAACCCTTCCACACCAATTAGATTATTCAAATAATCTAATTAAAATATCCCAATATTCAAATAAGGCTTTAGATGAGATTAATGAAGTGATAAACTCTAATATGGTATCAAGCTAGTCTTGATTTGGGACTAAAAAGCAAAAAAAAAAAAAAAAATAGGTAGGGAAATATTATATGTATGGCAGTCTCACATGGAGTGATTATAATTTTTTTTTTCCTTTGCCAAAGAGTGATTAGAAGATTAATCACAAACTATATAAGTGTGTAGTGAGCTCATCCAACATCCATAGTAGTTTAAGCTATTTTAGTATAATATAAGAAGCTTTTTTTTTTCTCATAATATTAACCGTCCCAAATATGAGTCATTTGGAGGGTTATTAAAGACATTTTTTTAAATTTATCCTATTTAACTTTTGTTAAAAATAGAGAGATAGGAGAGAGATATGAGAATAATTTATAAATATAAAAATATTTTAATAAAAGAATGAATTAAAAAATATGTATCAATTTAATGTATTCTTTAATATATGTGAAAAAGTTGGGTAAAAATATGTGTGTGTGTGTGTGTGTGGGAAGTTACACACAATAACGTATACAAGAAGCTCGTCTCATATCTAATCACAAGCCAAATTCAGCATCCATATGTATGATAAGTCCAAAAGCAATTGGTATTCCCGGAAGAGACACACACACACACACACACACACACACACACATAAAGATAAATAAATAGGGTTAGTTGTGTGTGGAACCGGAAAATATAATTCAGGAGGAAACAATTAATTTTGAAGGATTTCTTTTTTTTTGTTTCATCGGAGGAATTCAATTCCTTGTCTAGGTTTCAACAAATTGGGATTTTCATATTTTCAAAGTAATTTAATCAAGTGGCTTTGCAAGAATACTTGGGACCTTAATTCTTTTGTTGAGATAATTCTTGTCTTGGATAGAAAGGGATTGAATTTTTGGATTTTTGAAGGGATTTGATCAAGCACGTTGGGAATTATTTGAAATGTATCTATATACTATTTTAACTTTGGCACCAAAATAAATTCTTTAATTATAATATTTAGATGGTTCAAATTTACTTGCAAAAGTGTGCCTTTAGCTTTTTGTTTTTTTTAAACTTTATACAAAGTTTCATTTGAATCTTTTATGAAATGTATTTTCAATCCTTTATCCTTGAAACTATTAACAGAAGATACTAATATTAAAATTTTAAATTTTGATAAAATATTCTTAAAGGATGACATATTAAGTTTAATTTTTAAAATAATAATAATTATTATTAAAAATAATCATTTGAGATAGGGGTGGTAATGCGGGCCAACCCGCCGAAAACGGGTTGGCCCGCCGCGGGTTGGGGTGGAGGCGGGTTGGGGAAACCCCAACCCGAGACCGCCATGGCGGGTTGGCGGGCTAGCCCGCCAACCCGCCAGTTTTTTTTTTTTTTTTTTAATTTTTTATATATAATTTTTTAATTTTTTTTCAACTTTTTTTTTTAAAAAATTACATATGTCAATATTAATTAGATTCGAATCATGTCTTTAGTCGTCAAAATATTTATTTAGTCAATTTTGTCACTATCTATAGATAAATCTATCACAAAGAAAATTATAATAAAATAAAATAAATATATATAAAGAAAGAAATGACTCAATGAGATAAAGTTAATATAAATTAAGTATAATGTCTCTTGTTTAACTAAGGCTCTCAAATTAGTAAAGTATAAATGTGTAATATAAATAATAAAAAAAATATAAAAAAAAAAGCGGGCTAACCCGCCAACCCGGCGGGTTAGCCCGCTGCGGGTGCGGGCTTGGCGGGTGCGGGTCAAAAAGACCCGCATCAAAGTGGGTTGCAATTTTTGCAACCCAACCCGCCAGTTTTTGGCGGGTTGGCGGGTTGAGCCCGCGGGCCCAACCCAAATTACCAGCCCTAATTTGAGATGTCACCAAAAAAATAATTGTTGAAGTTACATAACACTTTCAATTAATATGAACTTATCCCTTAATAAAAACAAATAATGAAGAAAGTGGAAAAGGGAAAAAATTTATCAACAAAAATTAGGTCTAATAGAAGGGGTAATCCCTCACAACATGACAAACTATAGTTCGAATATCCGTTAAGAGAGACCAATGTTTAAATCCCCACTAAAAGAAGGACTTATGTTAAGAATTTAGTAGTGTCTTAAGTAGGATTATCTCTAATAAAAAGATCGAATGAGGATGTCTGTGCTTAAAAAAAATATGTGCATGAAGTACTAATGTTTTGGACCCAACATTATTAATAAATGATGAAAAAAGTATAATATAATATAAATAAAAAGAGTAAAATGAAATACAATTTTTATTATTTCAGTTAAACTAAAAAGGAGGAAATTTAGGTATATTTCATTGAAAGCATCTTCACTCTCACTCTGTGTTATCAAGCATCTTCAAATCTCTTTCTAATTTCTTTCCCCCTAAATCCATTTCTCCTCCCAGTTTTCTTCCTTCCCTATTTTCTCTCCATATATTCAAACTGGGGTTAATGTTTTTTCTTAAACCCTTTATCACTAACAGATTTTAATCTACCATTTTATATGAATCCTTAATTCTTTTTTTTTCTTTAATAAAAACTGAATGCGGCATTAACTAAACTGGAAAAATGCAACAAATTAACAGCTTACAGAGAAAGAAAGATCAAAGACGTTTATTTTGAGCTGTCTAAGTAACCACAGCGGCATGAACGATGAGGAAACATACTTATAATATAATAAGACGCATAAATTCTTCTATCAGGACTAGCAACCACAGGAGCGAATTCCTACATACTAAATCAAAGAATTAATCTGAACATATTTTGAAATCCAAAAGAAGACATTCTTAAATCTGATCCTGGAGCTGGCAGGGGAAGGAGAACCTTTTAGGGTTCTTGGCGTCTATGGTGGGAAAATGAAGAATGAAAATGGTTTCACGCCATCATAAATTCCTCCAATTCAGAAGCATAATTTGGATTTTCCGAGGCTGCGTAAATGAAAATGTTTTAGTCTAATTACGGATGATGGCTAGGAGTCCTTTGATGGCATGTCTAACCACGTGACGACTCGGATGATGATCAAATTATTTGATGATATGAAGTTGTGCATGTGGTAAATGATTAGGATGATGACATGGCAATTTAGTTGACGAACTCATGATGAGCTGGCGTCTGACTGATCTAATGACACTGTCATGGCCTTTGAGACAGCATCTAACTCAACTAATAATTAAAACGTCTTTGCTAACGTATCGTGTCCCATGACGGTTACTTTCGTGTGTCAATATGACAAATTGCATGACGTGGTATCGGACTCATACGATGGCACAAACTATTGCACTAACATGGCTTTTGTTGTGGTGTGTGACTCAGCTGATGATTAGGGCATTCTGATGACGTGTCCGAAGATTGGGGGCGTGACTGATGATGATTAGGTTGCCATGATGACATAAGAGGTGATATTTGTTTTTGGGCCATATTAATTGCCTCATTTTGGTTTGTTCGTACTAATTCGGCCCATTCTCCAGATGAGGAAGATTATTGGAATAAAGGATTGATCTTGAGTTTGAGTGGTAAGCGGCTCGGTATCGCTTAAGCGAGGTCTCAAGTTCGAGCCTTGGCGAATGCAGAAAATCTCTGTTGGGAGACTCACCCACCATAGTCAGGTACGCGATGCGGGTCGGATCCGGATATAGTCGAGGCAAACCTCTGGTGAATTGGGTGGACAAAAAAAAAAAAAGGATTGATCTTGTTGGGGCCCAAAAGTTTTTATAAATACAATTACCATATGCATAAAAAGGTGTGTATATTATCTATCGAATGTACCCAACTAGTGATAGGTGATTGGATTTTATTTAAACGAGGTATTAAGTTTGAGCCTTAGCGTATATAGAAAATTTTCGTTAGGAGACTCATCTATTATAACCAGGTCGGATTCGGATATAGTCAGGGTAAAGTTCTGGTGAATCGGGTGGGCAACTAAAAAAAAATTATCTATCGTATGTAGGTTCAACTGACGAATATGTGAGATATATGATTATTTAGAGCGTTTTCGATTCTTGGAGAGTATCACTTTATTATAATTCTTATCATAACGTTTAGAGAGGCATCCTTAGCTTCTAGGTGCATAGATTTATGTTTGAGGACCTTGCCTGATATTAATATCAAGTAAGAAGAAGAGATATTTTGTCATACTCTTAGATTATGAGTGAGGCTAACAACTTTCTACAAATTTTAGTTTAAAAAAAAAATGTGTGTATATTATTTACATATAAATTCATTGGATAAAAAAAAAATCATTGGATCCCTACCGGATAAATCTCATTAAATGAAAATGCATTAAAAAATAAAAAATTGTATTTAATAAAATAACAAGAAATGCAAAATTAAATACTTTAAAAAAATTAAGATGAATACTCAAAGTTCAAATTTATATATTAAATTTTTAATTTATAAGAATAGATTATAGGGTTATATAATACTAAATATCTTGATCTTATTTTTTTATATATATTCAGTATTTTAATATTATTTATAGTATAATTTTATCCATAATCTTTTTAATTTGGTATAATTTTATCCATAATATTTTTAATTTAGTTCAATTATTGGTACTTGAGAAATAAGATTATATGTAAAATTATACTAAATTAAAAATATTATGTATGAACTTGTACTAAATTAAAAAAATTATAGATAAAATTATCATAAATAAGATTAAGATATTAAACATATATAAAAAATAAAATTAAAATATTAAATGTTATATAACTTTATAGATTATAAATTGATATAAATTACCTTAAGTCAATTTAAAAAATTACGTATTCTAGGAAGAATAGAAAAAATTAAAAACCTTGTTAAATTTATAAAAAATTACCCAATTTTCGTTATTATCTCTATTAAGAAGAACATTAAATTCTAACCTAATACATTAATCGAGAGAAGAACTGAAAAAAAAAATCATTAATAACCATCTTACGTATATTTTGGGAAAAATAGTTTTTTGAAACATAATTTTAAAGAAAAAAGATTTTTTACTAAAAACGGACCCTTCCTTTCTTCCATTTTGTGTCCCCAATTATAGCTGTGTCCATTTGATCGGAAGAAGGCATTTCATTACCTTCATACTTGGTTTCTGTTTGGGATCAAGATAGATAGCGATTGAGAACAGATCTAAATTTTAGGCGAAAATGGAGGAGGCAAAGGCATTGCAGCAGCAGCAGCAGCAACAATTGCTTCTTCAGCATCAGCAGAAACAGCAGCAACAAATGCTGCTTTTCCAGCAAATGAAGCAACAACAACAGCAACAACAACATCAGGCACAGCAAGCTGCGGCTATTTCTCGTTTCCCCTCTAACATTGACGCTCACTTGCGTCCTATACGCCCCATCAATCTCCAACAAAGCCCTAATCCTAATCCTAACCCTAACCCCAACCCCAATTCCAATCCCCTTGCCAATGTCCACCAAAACCCTAATTTGAACCATCTGCAGCAGCAACAACAGCAGCAGCAGTTGCAGCAACAGCAGCAACAACAACAACAGCAGCAGCAGCAGCAGAAGGTTGTTCGACCCACTAACCAGATGGAGCTCCAAATGGCGTACCAAGACGCTTGGCGGGTGTGCCACCCAGACTTCAAGCGACCCTTCTCTTCCCTCGAAGATGCATGCGAAAGGTGAATCATAACTCTGATATTCATTGGCATTTCTTTCTTTCTTTAGTTGATGAGTAAATAATTTGGCGGATTCAAATTCATATTCGGTTAATTTTGATTGTTCGATATATTACATTATTTTGCCTGTTCGCTCTTCTCTTTCCATTTAGTGCTTTTTTGAACTTTTACGTCGTGTGTTTTTAGTAATAATAATTTATGCCAATATTCGTTATGCAGTGTGTCCTTGGGAGAGACAGTCAGGATTTTTTTAATACTGTGTAGATGTTAAGTTTCATGGGTGCTTTCTTAGACAATAGTAGGGAGAAGTATTATATGGCAAGTTGTAACACTTGGCCTGTCATTGATCTGGTAAAGCAATAGTACTTTGTATTAAATCTCAGCCTTTATACAGGACAGTAGATTTTGTTTCATGAAAGAGCTGCTAGTTTGGCTGGGTTTTGTATGCTCTCTGCTTTGGGGATTGGTTCTAGGGAACTTTATTGATTGTTCTCACTTCTCACTAGCTTTTGTATTCATCTGATTGAATTCAAATAGTTCTGAGGTCATTAAGAGATAGCTGGAATGATTTTAAATGGTATTCTTCTCTAGCAAGACATGGGTTGTTAAGGTTACCGTTGTCTTAGAGTTATCAAGCACGCTAAATTTTAAGCTAGGAGTGTGGAAACTTCTAAAAAGGAGTTTTATGTGTCAGACACAGCATTGGATGTGATGGGGAATAACAAATAACACTTGGGTATTGTTAGACTTTATGCATTGTTTTTCTGTGTATTATTCCATTCCAAGGGCTTTAAAGGGGTGCTTTTTCCCCCCCTTCCTAGTGCATGTGAATTGCACTCTCACTGACTTTTGTGTGTCAAATAGTAGTCCCTGAACAGTTATGCCTGTTTATACCCTTTTTTCTGTTTCCAAATTTTCTAATTGGAGAACATGCATAGTTTAGTGAATATTTTTTATATTTTTCTTTTATGTGAGCATGTGTATATATATACCTAGGAATGAGATTACTCTGCGATCTATTTATTGTTGCAAGGCTGCTCCAAAGTATTATTGTCATATTTTTCAGATTTTCACAAGTTCCTGTGGCTTAATTTTTGTTTTAAGTCCTATCCATTACTTTTTGGTGAGTCTGTGCTATAGTAGCATTTGAATGAGAAAGCTTCCTTGCCATTTTAAAGCGTTATTGATGATACCATCTTTGGCTGTTTATTGCTGATTATTTGAGTGAAGTTTAAAGAAGAATTATTCAAATTAAGCTAGATTATCTCATTCACAAAGATTTGAGCTTCTGAATGTTTTGTCATTATCAGAGTCTTGGCAAATTTTTATGATGTCCCCAAATGAGTGAATTAGATATGTTTCTGAAACAAATAAGCATGGCGATGAGCTACAGCTCCTTTTTTTGGCTTGGTTCATCTGGATTATATTCTAGCCAAGATAGGAGAATTTGGTCTCTTGAATTTTTCAATCATCTAGTTCATTTTCTTCTGAATCCTACTTTCAGTTTCTAACAAGTTCTATGAATTGGTAGAAGTTTTCTTTTGACTAGCTTATAAAACTCCAAAATTCCTTGAGTTTAGTGCACATTTTTTAAAGAAAATAGCTATGCCATTATGTCACCCAGTTGCTATTCTTAGCAGTTGAAGACTCTCCCTTAATAAAACCATGATTAGAATATTATATTTATTCTTGCTTATACTGATGATGGCGCTTAGAGACATGGTTTTTGAAAATTTTACTATTATCGGTTAAGAATGACCTGAAGTTGACTTATCATTATAATTGTTATGTAAAAATCGGTCTTGATCTCTGTTAGTTCCATGCCATACTATATCATATGCGTAGACTGAAATCTTTTTTTATTAAATCCAATTTTTATAAATTTCTTTGGAACCTTGCCATGCTTTAATCCAGCTGATTAACACAATGTCTACTTTCTTACTTGATATTATTCCATTGTGTTGACCAAATATGAGCATGATAAAGGGATAATTGCATGATGATTTCATGTTTTGCAGACTACATTTTAATATTTCCAGCGCTTGACATGTAAAGTAGAAACATAGTGCTGCATGTAACTTGCCAATCACTTTTTGTCTATCCTATTATGGCTTAAGTGATACCGCAACCTGCTTGCATTTGTCCTCATATGCAGACTATTGCCATATCATGTTGTGGCAGACTATGAAGCAGAAGAGGATGATAGGATTCTCGATTCTGACACCACAGGTCAGGTGCTGTCACGATCACAGCAATGGGATAATAATATTGCTGCTAAAGTTTCTGAGTTTGTAGCAACTTTCGAAAAGCAGGCACTCGCTTTTAATATAATAACTCGGAAACGCGCTATGGGAGAATTTCGATCTGAGGAAAGATTGTCTATTGAGCAGGCTCTTATACAAGATGAAAAACGGGCCTTAATGGAATTAAGAGCAGAACTAGAATCCAGGGAGAAGGCTGGTCGTGAAGCCCACGAGGCTAAGCTACGGATGGCGGCTATGGCTCAAGCAGAGCAGCAGGCTTGGGTGGATTCTCACCCTCATGCAGAAATGATGGCTCGAGCACCGATAAGAGAGAGTGCACTTGGGTCCCAAGGCCATGACATGGGAGAGCATGGTCAAGGAAGTAACCCAGGTGAGATGATCAATGGATGGGGAAACAATGCACAGAAAGATGAGAAGGAACCGTCTGAAGATTTCTTGAACGACGAAGAAGCAGAGAATGGGGACACAGGCACGCAGGATGGCTGGCGTGAAGCTGGTGAATTTGATCTGAATGCCAGGTGATGGATCCAAAACCAAAGTGTTTTGAATGAAATTGGCTGGAGAGTTTGACTTTGGTTTCCGGGGAACAACATCCATATTGAAAAGCTTCATCCATCTTTGAAAAACTTTGTAATGGACATGGTCCTTTCATCTTTAAAATCCATCCTCAAGTGTTTCAGTTGATCAAGGTCCAATAACAAAGGAGCGGAGAAAACTACTTAATTGGTGTTATTAGATGGGATATATTTGGAAATAATTCCTTCAGTGCATATAGTTGCAGCATCAGGTTGGAAAAAGTATTCATATTGATGTAATTTCATGTTCTTTGAACCTGATGGAATTGCTCTAGTTAATTACCCAGACATCTGGATACTTAACACAATATACCACTAGAGGTTTAGTTAAAATGCCCTTAGGCAGTACAAACTAGTTTCTTCATGGTCCAATCTTTTTGGCTAAAAATAGTTATCTTCTTATTAGAAACAATCATATTCAAGGTATTATCGAGCACTAAACGTGGATACCGCTTCTATTGGGAATCTGAACTTTAGTTTATCATATTGTGAATGATTAACCTATTCTATTAGATTTAACTGTTGTTAGTTTTTCTTTGTGATCCCTTTACCCTAAGGCTTTTAAATTTCTATTTCACTCGAAGGAACATTCCTTCGAGAAATATTTTTGTGCTAGTGAAAAAGGTTATTTTCTCACCTTTAATATAACTCTTATAGCCATTCTTGTCGTCATCATTATCTATTCCAATCACAGCCAGTATTTATAGATAAGAAAATCAGCTCATAAGAAATAATTAATTTTCCATGCAAAAAATGGTTGAAGATGTTTAAAAAATTGATCATCACACTCAAAGGTAGGGCATTCTGCATCTCCAATTTTTGTAGAGAAGCCTTTGTATGAGAAACAATGATATCTCTAATCTGGGTGTAAAATCTAACTTTTGTTACCATTTTTGTTGTGTTTGAGATAAATATATGCATTTCAATTAGGGTTATATGCTATGGTTACGATTCCAACATTTATTCTTAAATATATGGTGATTAAGCCAACGAAATAAAGGCCATAATCTCATAAACAACTTGAATAATATTATTTAGTTTCATATTTTTGTTACCTAACACCTAAAAAGAGCAAAAAATCAAGTGAATTGGCATGAGTGATATTCATGCGGCTGAACTGGTACATGGAGACTGAATTGGGATTAGTGATATATATTTAGGGGCCTGAATTGGGATTTCGATTTTTTTTATTTTTTGGAATTTTCCCTTTAATTTTCATATTAATGGTTCGTACGTACAACAGATAAAACAGCTTTTCTTTGAAATGAGAACCAACCCGAACTGCTTCTACAAGGAATTGGTTTCCTCAAGTCAGGCTTCAAGATTTTATTTGGCAACAAGAGCAAATCAAGTGTCAAACTTCAGTCTCGAAGGGAAACGTCTCGTCGTAGTAGAGGTATTGATCCTTCTTAGGTTTTCTCAAGAGTGAAATTGAGTTGCATTTAACCCAGCATTGCTTTATTCTGATTAAACCCTTGGTGCTTGATTAATGATTGCCGTTTAGCCAAAATAACTCGTACATTTCCTGCAAATGAATAAGTGTTTTAGAGCCCAAATCTATGCGTCATCTTTTTATGTTCTTATTTTTCTACTGTAAAAATGGACACCCTCTATCATGCACTATCTTTTATATTGAAAGAACGAGTTTTGAGAAGATTACACTACAATATAATATATGAGAAGTAACATCAGTTTTCAAGCATCGCTTTCCCATTCTTTGACTTGGAATCAGTTTTCATTTTTCTTCTTACCAGAGAATCAATTATCGTTTGATTCACGACAATTGGAAAGCATTTCTGATTATAGTTAGTCTCCTTGTGATGTCCATCATATTCGCTCTCTCGGGGTGATTCCTCTGAGCATGCAAGTCCAATGCTAAATAGTGATCTTATAGCCTTCTCTTCATTAGAGTGCATCAGGGCCTGGTTCTCCATATTGATTTCCTTTGATCTTCCTGTGGCAGTCTGCATTATTTGGCTCTGTAGAAGATCTGAGCCCACAATGTCCAACAGGTTATCTGGGTATGCAGTTCTCATATAGTTGCTAATAAGAGTTGACACAAATAATAATGAATAAATTTGTATTTACAAGAATATGAGTTCGATTCTCGCTACAGTTATAAGAGTTCCTTTGGTAGGTGATATCTTAAGTCTCCTATAAATACTTTTTGAGCCTTAGGGCTGTGCTTTAGTTTTAATGAGGAACCGGTGCCGAACCCACTTAAATTTTTTTTTTTACCAAAAAAAAAAGTTCTCACATAGTTATGGAGATTTTGACCATCTTTGAACATTTCTTCAGTGGGTCTTTTGCTTTCCAAAATCCCAAAAGAATAAACATAACCTTACGTTGATACCTCAGAACCTATTCCACACTCTGAAATACATCACATTATGTCAAAGATTTATTATTCATTATTCTTATTGTGACTCAACAATAAAAGAGGTCCGTACAAAATACTCACTCTAGTACAAAATACTCACTCTAGTACAAAATATAAGACAAACAAGTTGAGAAGGGTCTAAGTTTTTTATAAAGTGAAGTTTGGGTTTGTCTCATAATTTGATATTTTTTTTTCATTTTTACCCATATTAATGTTATGTTATCTACATTTCCCCCCCACTCATTCTCTCTCCCACTCACCATCTCCATAGATAATAAGGGTATTTTAGGGAAGCAAATTGTATTTTTTACATATTTATTGCCTTTAATTAATTTTAATTAACTTTTTAAATTATATAATTTAGTTATTTTCACCTTATATTTTGGACCGGAGGGAGCATGAAACTTAAAAGAATTTAAAACCTAGATAACAATAAATCATACAGGAGGAGCATAGCCAATAGTCCTCTTCAAAACAACTGTGCTGGTTTACTTTTGATAGCTACCACTAAGGATTGAGAGAAGCCTTACTAACCCGAAGTCACTTAAATGAGCAATCATATCATCATCAAGAAGAATATTGCCTGGCTTTAAATCACAATGGACGATAGTTTGTACTGAAGATAACGTAGTGCACCCAACATCATTTAAAATATTTAATCTTTGAGTGAAATTCAAAGTTCTAGGCTGATCTATACTTTCTGGACTAGGATGCAACCATTGTTCCAAGCTTCCATTTGACATGTACTCAAAGATAAGTGCTTTAAATTCTTGCCCTTTATAATCTATGCTCGAGCAACATGTTAAAATCTTCACCAAATTTCGATGCCTGATGTTTCTAAGTGCATTACATTCAGAAATGAAACTCTTGTGAGCTCCCTTCTTTTGAAGGTTTAGGACTTTTATAGCAATAACTTTGTCTTCTGATTGCAGCTTTCCTTTATACACAAGACCAGAACTTCCATGTCCAATCAAGTTGTTGGCAGAGAACCCTTCAGTTGCAGAGTGTAAGCTTTGGAATGACATCTTGGGGAGCCGATCAATTGCTGGTGAAGTTGAAGACAATGTCCTGTTTCGTTTCCTCCACCAGTACATAGCAAATATAGATGATAGCACAACACAAACAGCAACACAAACAATAATTACTGTGAGCTTCAAATGATGATGTTTACCTTTTGACCTAATTTTGATAGGGCATGGTGGTAAATGTAGCTCAGAAATACCCCCACAAAGCTTATAATTACCAATTACCCACAACAGATGTGGCACTTGCATTCTTGAAAACCCCATCTGTTGGTACTTCACCATCCAACGCATTAAATGAAAAATTCAAGTATTCAAGGACGGAAATATTCTGTAGACCTGTTGGTATTGATCCAGACAAGTTGTTTTGGGATAGATCCAAATACCTAAGCCCTTTTAGTGAAGCTAGTGAAGGGGGCATGGACCCGTTGAAGAAATTCCCATGTAATATAAGGTATTCCAAACTTATGCAGTCTCCTATGGTCCTAGGAATCTCCCCAGAAAGATAATTTTCAGAGATATCAAAAATGCCAAGACTTATAAGTCTACCTACCTCAAAAGGTAGGGAGCCATTTAATGAGTTCTGAGAAAAGTTCAGCAACGTGGACAAGGAGGAAAGAGTAAAAAGCTCCTAGGGTATAGGACCACTAAGGTTGTTTACTGAAAAGTATAGAAACACTACATTTTTCCAATTTCCTATCCCTGGCTGAATGTTTCCTTCAAGCATATTCTGTGAAAAGCTTAGTTGCACCAAACGACTGAGATTGACTAAGGAGGCTGGTATCTCTCCAGAGAGTTGGTTTCTCCTCAAGACTAATAGTTGCAGCTTATGAAGCTCTCACAAAGAAGATGGAATTGAACCTGTAAACTGGTCGTATCCCAGGATCAAGCCAATTAAGTTTGCGTCCCTTCCTAAAGTTTCAGGAATAGTTCCATATATCTGATTACTACCAAGGTACAGATGAATGAGCTGGGTTCACAAATTGCTTATAGAGTTGGGCAAAAGGCCTCCAAATCTGTTGGTTGTTAGAAGCAAACGTTCTAGTTTGGTAAAATTTTCCAAGGATGCTATAATCCAAGTCATGATTTGAACTGTTTCCAAGATTATTATTGATCAAATTTAGCCACCGCAAATCTTTTAGGCTTCCTAGACTTGGAAATTTTCCAAAAAAGTTGTTTATAGCAATGTCAAATACTTGAAGAAAAGATGCATTTGCTATTGAGTTTGGGATTGAACTTGATATTTGATTCATACCTATGCCAAAAACTTTCAAATTAGGGAGGGTGGTGAACATGTTGTCTGGAAGTCGAGTTCGACTCAGCTGGTTATCTGCTGCAGATATGAATGTGAGGGATGGCATATTGTAAAGTGAAGAAGGAAGCATACCGAAAATTTTGTTCCCCACTATTGTTAAAGCTCTCAAGCTGGTCTAGTGGCCTATCTCTTCTCGTATGCTCCCTTCCAAGTTGTTATAAGCCACTGAAAGAGCACCGAGGGAGGAAAGATTCCAAATGGAAGCTGGGATTTCTCCAGTTAATTAGTTTGTAGATAAGTACAACAATTCAAGCATCCTGAGAGAGCCAAGCTCCAATGGTATTTTACCTGTAAGATTATTCTTAGACAAGTTCAAGAGCCTGAGCTTAGTGCAGTTTGTCAGGTTGATTGGAATCTGTCCTGTCAATGTATTATCTCTGAGAGATAGTTGGTCAAGCCTGAATAAACGACCCAATTCTGGTGGGATTTCTCCATGGAAGCTGTTATTTGGAAGGAAGAGGTTTCTCAGGAAGGAGAGGTTTCCAACATAGGGTGAGAGGACCCCACGCAAATGATGTCCTGGCAGCCTCAACTCCACGACTTTTCGGTGCTTGCGGCTACATGTGATTCCATGCCAGTTGCAGAAGTGACTTGAACTATTCCAGGAGCTCAAGACTTCATATGGATCGCTCGTTATTGATTCTTTAAACTTGAGCAATGCCATATAATCACTCTCATTTCCTAATGCAGATGTAGCTTTCATGTTTGGGAGACAAAGTATGCTTACCCACAGAAAAATGATAACTTGAAGGGTTTTGGGAGGAAATGGATGAGAAATGGGAGCAAAAGCCATTGTCGTGTTGAAGAACAGAAGGTGGTAAGTGAAAGAAATGGAAAACAGAAGGTGGTAAGTGAAAGGAATGTGCTATGGGAATTTGAGAAATCGAAATGCCCTGTTATGTTGATACGAGAACACAAAGTTTGTTTATATAATAGTTGGAGTGAAACTAAATAGTGGGTCTCAAGGGGCTAGGGTGGCAATATATTATAAAGTTGGTTAAAAAAATCCTTGATCCCATAGAAAAATAAATTGAATGTTTGTTTTTTTGAAATAAGGAGTTGGTGAAGCAAAAAAAAAGTATTATTTAAGGGTTTTCAAACCCCTTTCACTTATTAACTTTATGTTTTTTTTTTGTTGCCCACCCGGTTCACCGGAGCTTTGCCCCGACTCCATCCGGATTCGACCCGCGTCGCGCACCTGGCTACGGTGGGTGAGTCTCCCAACGGGGATTTTCTGCGTACGCCAAGGCTCGAACTCGAGACCTCGCTTAAGCGATACCGAGCCGCTTACCACTCGGACCAACCCCGTTGGTACTTATTAACTTTATTTAATTATGTTATGTTTGGTAGAAAATGTCACTTTTTGTATTGACTCCTTCCATTGCATGCCATTACAATTTCTCTTTGAAATTCAAAAAGGGCAATTGACATAGCGTAAGAATAACTAAATGAGGTTGAATTTACAATGAGATGGATTTGCCAAGAGGATAATAACTAAATTAACTATGATATTATTGATGACTCTTATCACTTTATTTATTAGTATCCTTATTGCAAACTCTAGTGTATTCACAAAAGCTCATTGTACTTAGCTTAATTGACTGGACCGAATCTAGTTAGATATCAAGTTAATCATTCTAATTAGTCTAACTCAATAGTATATGTTAATAGAATAACATAACTATAAAGTATCTAATTGGAACTTTTACTTATTATTAGTATTTTTGTAACATTGGCCAAAAGATGTATATGTAAGAAACTTCTGCTGGCCATTGTTAACTATAATAACTGTTACATTTAAACAAAATGAAATAAAGCATAAAAAAAGGAAAATCTGCATATTTTATATTTGAAGTGAAAACCTCAAAATAAAAAAAAAATGAATTTGTAATTTGGATGGAGCATTTTGCATGACTCTCTCCAATAGTTCCTCAAAACTTGCCCAAAAAGAAAAAAAAAAACTTCCCAGCTCCACCAAATCAGTAAGAATGTGATTTATATTTGGATGGGATTTGATAAAAAAAAAAGTTAGGATAAAGTATATGTTTGATCTTTTATATTTGTATCAAGTTTCACTTTAATCCCTTGAATTTAGAAAGTACACTCTTAGTCCCTTAAATTCAATGCCTTTAATTTCACTAACGGAAAATACTGACTCGACATATGTTAAGTTAGCAAATAAAAAATATTGACTCATAATCTAAATATTGATACATTAATTTTTAATTTAAGATATATTTAAGAGGAATGTCATGTGGCAATTCCAGATTTTTGTGTTTGCATATGGCTAATTTTAATTTTAAAATATAAAAATAATTATATTAAATAATTAAAATAAAAATTTAGAGATACTTTATAATTAATTAATTGCTAAGTCATCATTTAAAATTTGTTGAGTAAGAATTTTCGTTAGTCAAGTTAACAATATTAAATTTAAGGGATTAATAGTACATTTTTTAAACTTAAGGGACTAAAATAAAACTTAATACAAATATAAAGGACTAAATATATATTTTACCCAAAAAGTTAATTTTATAAAAACTTATTTAGATGATATATTAAAAAATGAAACATTTAAATTTAATTAATTTATTTAGCTTCCTTAATCTATCTAAAAAAAAAGTTAAAAAAGAAAGCATAGTCGATAGTACATTTTATTCCAATTGTACTGGTTTGCTTCTTAGAGCTGCCATTGAGGATTGTGAGAAGTCTCGCTAGTCTAAAGTCACATGAGAAACCATATCATCATCAAGAAGACTATTGCTTGGTTTCAAATCACAATGGACAACGGTTTGCTCACATTCATAGTGAAGATAACGTAGCACGCAAGACATCGTTTAAAATATTTAATCTTTGAGCCAAATTCAAAGTTCTAAGCTGATCTATGCTTTCTGGACTAGGATTCAACCATTCTTCCAAGCTTCCATTTGACATGTACTCGAAGACGAGTGCTTTAAATTCTTGCCCTTTTATAATCTAAGCTGGAGCAACATGTCAAAATCTTAACCAGATTCCGATGCCTGATGTTTTTAAGTGCATTACATTCTGAAATGAAACTCTTGTGTGCTCCCTTACTTTGAAGGTTTAAGACTTTTATGGCAACAACTCTGCTTTCTGATTGCAGCTTTCCTTTATACACAAAACCAAAACTTCCGTGTCCAATCAAGTTATTGGTTGAGAACCCTTCAGTTGCAGAGTGTAAGCTTTGGTATGACACATTGGAGAGTTGGTCAGTTGTTGGTGATGTTGAAGAAAATGTCCTGTTTCGTTTCCTCCACCAGTAGATAGAGAATATAGATGATAACGCAACACAGACAGCAACACAAATGGTAATTACCATGACCTTCAAATGATTATGTTTACTGTTTGTCCTATTTTTGACAGGGCATGGTGATAAATGCAGCTCAGAAATACCCCCACAAAGCTTATAATTAACCACAACAGATATAGCACTTGCATTCTTGAAAACCCCATCTGTTGGTACTTCACCATCCAATGCGTTAAATGAAAAGCTCAAGTATTCAAGGACGGAAATATTCTGTAGACCTGTTGGTATTGATGCAGACAAGTTGTTTTGTGATAGATCCAGGTACTTAAGGCCTTTCAGTCAAGCGAGTGAGGTATTCCAAACTTAGTCTCCTATGGTCCTAGGAATCTCCCCAGAAATATAATTTTCAGAGATATCAAAAATACCAAGACTTATAAATCTTCCTACCTTAATAGGTAGGGAGTCATTTAATGAGTTGTGAGAAAAGTTCAGCAACGTGGACAAGGAGGAAAGAGTAAAAACCTCCAAGGATATAGGACCACTAAGGTTGTTTTCTGAAAAGTCTAGAAGCACTATATTTTGCCAATTTCCTTTCCCATGTGGAATGTTCCCTTCAAGCATATTCTGTGAAAAGCTTAGTTGCACCAAACTACTGAGATTGCCTATGGAGGCTGGTATCTCTCCAGAGAGTTGGTTTGCCCCTAAGCCTAATATTTGAAAATTTTGAAACTTTCCAAAATATGCTGAAATTGAGCCTGTAAATTGGTTGTATTCCAGGACCAAGGCAATTAAATTTGTGTACCTTCCTAAAGTTTCAGGAATAGTTCCATATATCTGATTATCACCTAGGTAGAGCCGAATGAGTTGGGTTGACAGATTGCTTATGGAGTTGGGCAAAAGACCTCCGAATTTGTTGGTGGACAGGATCAAATTTTCTAGTTTGGTACAGTTTTCCAAAGATGTTATGAAATCCAAGTCATGATTTGAACTATTTCCAAGATAATTATAGTTCAAATTTAGAACCTGCAAATCTTTTAGGCTTCCTAGACTTGGAACTTATCCAACAAAATTGTTTACACCAATGTCAAATAGTTGAAGAAAGGATGCATTTGTTATTTAAGTTGGGATTGAACTTGATATTTGATTATCCCCTATGGCAAAATATTGCATATTAGGGAGGGGGGTGAACATGTTTTCTGGAAGTCAAGTTCGACTCAGCTGGTTTTTTGTCGCTGACATGAATGTGAGGGATGACATATTGTAAAGTGAAGAAGGAAGCATACCAAAAAAATTGTTATCAACTATTGCTAAAACACTCAAGTTGGTCAAATGGCCCATTTCTTCTGGTATGCTCCCCTCCAATTTGTTAAAAGCCACTGAAAGAACATCAAGGGAGGAAAGATTCCAAATTGAAGCTGGTAATTCTTCAGTTAAATTGTTTGTAAATAAGTTCAACTTTTCAAGCATCCTGAGAGAACCAAGCTCAAATGGCATTTTACCTGTAAGACTATTCCTTGAAAAATTCAAGTGCCTGAGCTCAGTGCAGTTTGTTAGGTTGATGGGAATCTCTCCTGTTAATGTATTATCTCTGAAAGATAGCTTCCGGAGCCTGAACAAACGACCAAATTCTGGTGGGATATCTCCATGGAAGCTGTTATTTGGAAGGTAGAGGTTTCTCAGGAAGGAGAGGTTGCCAACATAGGGTGAGAGGACCCCACGCAAACGATATCCGGGCAGCCTCAACTCCACGACTCTTTGGTGCTTATGGCTGCATGTGATTCCATGCCAGTTGCAGAAGTGACTTGAACTATTCCAGGAACTCAGGACTTCATATGGATCACTGGCTATTGATTCTTTAAACTTGAGCAATGCCATATAATCTGTCTCATTTCCTAATGCAGATGCAGCTCTGGTATGTTGAAGCCAAAGTAAGTTTACGCATAAAAAAATGATTGCTCGATGGTATATGGAATGAAGATGAGTTGACAAGGGAGCAAAAGCCATTGTTGGGTTGAAGAACAGAAGGCGGTGCATGTGGGGAATGCTAGGGAATTTGAGATCCTGCTGATATGAGAAGACAAGATTTGTTTATATAATGGAGTGAAACTGCATATAGGTCCCAAGAGCAGCAAAATATTGTAGAAATGAAACTTTATGTTGTGGTATTATCTGTTGAATTTTTAATTTATGACTTGTTAAACTTTAAAATTCACTAATTGGTCTGAAGTCAGAGAGCCAAACTTTCTATGGTATAAACTAAGAAAATGATAACTCTGTTCTATCTCTTGACTTCACACTTCTCTGGATCATTCTCATTTTAAATATGCATTTATTTAATATATAAACTTCACAGCTGTTTCCTTAATTTGTTCTTGACATCATCATTTGGCCTATGCATCATAGATGGATCCAAGGTTGCATAGAATATTTTCAACTTCATTGATATCTTTCCATCATTATAAGATTGGTGTGAAGAAAAGCATGTCATGGATTAAGACTGATAAGTAATGGTTTTTTTTCAGTCATAGCTGTTAGTTTTTCAGCTCATGTGGTTGGTTATCTTTATTCTGTCAAATAAGGAAACTATAAATATGTGGGGAATAAAAGGTAGGAAGAGATAAATGTTAGTTGAAAAGCTTGTATAGTGGATATTAGATTAAAAGAAGTAAAAGGAAATTGTATACCCTTTAATATTTTTATAGAAAGATTTTGTGAAACTCAATGTTTAGAAGGCAACTTGCATTTTGCTTCATTGTAGTTTGTCCTAAAATCAGTTTGCTGCCAGTGGTTTGATTAAAGTGACTAATTCAACTCCGTTGTGATATTTGTTCTGCCTTTAGTTCCACATTAAATAACTTGTGAAGAATCAAATCTCTAAGATTTACACCTATGACCAATTAGTCAAGTGATGCTGCCCATTTTTTTTGTACCAATCTTCTTTTTTTTAATTAGAGAGGTAAATACTAATGGCATTACAAACGGAATCGAACCCACAACATTCCACTTATATGAGAGATTTCATACCACTAAGCTATAAGGCTACTATGTTTTATAACACTAATCTACCTTATATCCAAAAGTTATATTAGACTCTAACTAATATCGATCGAGTTGAGTAAAACCCTTATGGGTGGCAAAAGTCTTCCCAATGCGTGTTTAACACAGGCAAATTCAAAATTTGAACTCAATACCATCAGTTAAGTTAGCATAATCTCCTATTAGTTGTGAGCCCATCAGTAGTGCTGAGTGGTCTATTTTCTTATAAACAATGAGAAAATTGGATCATTTAAATATGTTGTGATGATCAAACTTAATACCAATAGAAATGACCTTGTAACCTGGAAATATACTAATTGTAATCAATTCCATCACATTGTGTAGTTTTTCCTTGCTTACCATCTCTCTCCAATGCTCTGATGCAATTGTGAAATGTTGCAACATAAGGCTTAGTTGAAGAAGTTGAAGGTGTTTGGACCAAAATGGAATTGAATTGGGACCAACATGTCATTGTTGAGATTATGTAACTAAAGATGAAAAGAGTGTGAATGCTCTACAGTTTGAGACATGTCAATGCTGCTATTCATTCTGACTTTTGAATTTAGGATCATATTTAAAATTTTAAACTCATTAATTTATTCTCTCCAGTAAAAAAAAAAATAGATTTTTTCATATTGTAACTTGGGAAATGATAATTGGCTGCTTCAATTTCTGACTAACAAAGGATTAACAAATTCGATTAAGGTTGCTTGTCTGATTTGTTTATTTGGATCATTAATCCAATCTGCATTGAATTTGCTTCTTGTTTTGGACGTACTGTACAAAAGTGGTCCCATTTTGAATTTGTATCAATCAATATTTTTTTTTAAAAGAAAAATTAGTTGACTAATGAAAGAGAGTGATTGGATTTTTTTAAATTATCGAATAATATCTTCATATGATTATTTTAATTTTCCTTACTGAAAAAAGGGCATGAAATCTTACAAAATCAGCCATGACCAATGCCGAAAAGTTGATTGAAATGGTGAAAAAGGAGATGAAGAAACATGACGTGTATTTCTCTAATAAGTTGACTTAATTAATTCAGTGGCTCTTCGATGGTTTCAAAGTCACCAAGGGCAGCATTATTGGACTAAATTCGTAAATAAAATTTCTTCATGGTTGGACTTAGATAGTTAGAAATTAAATTTAATATCATATCAATTATATAGATTACATAATTAATTTAATGTATATGACTAAATTCAGTTTTTTTTTCTAGTCATTGAATAAATTAAGTTTCAAGGAAAAGCATTTGATAAAAATGATCAATTTAGATCATAGAAACTTAATTTTAAAATTATTCTAAAATAATATAATTATTTTAAAATAATATATAATTACTTTTTTTATTATTTTATCATTCAAAATAACTTCTTTTATTCTGTTAAATGGGTAAATTTTAATATGAATGATAGGTTAATTGTAATTGGTTTAAAATAATATCAATGACTATGATATGTGTAATTAATGAAGATAAATTTTTAACATAAATGATTGGTTTAATATAAAAGAAAAAAGGGACCAGAAGTGGGGGACCTTTTTTTGTTCATACCCACAACTGTTCAACATGTACTTCCTAAATCTACCTATGTTGTTATGGGTTATAGGTAAAATACCATCATCACTCTAGAGTCCCCCCCACCACAACTAGTCTCCTAGACCCCTAAGTTCTGCTTCAATCCAAGTACAGCAACCCAATGTTTTTGCATAACCCAAATTCAACCCACCATTCCAATGCTTCTCAACACCTCCAAAACCAACCTGCCCCTGATTACCAACGGAGGTTGGTCTGAGTGGTAAGCGGCTCGGTATCGCTTAAGCGAGATCTCGAGTTCGAGTCTTGGCGAATGCAGAAAATCCCCGTTAGGAGACTCACCCACCATAGCCAGGTGAGCGACGCGGGTCGGATCCGGATGTAGTCGGGGCAAAGCTCAGGTGAACCGGGTGGGAAAAAAAAAAAAAAAAACCCTGCCCCTGATTGTCCTTGCCAGCACCATCCATGGTGGTATCCATTTGATCAAGCCATTGCTCTATTTCTCTTTTCGTTTTTGTTGAATTAGAAGGACAAACTCTAACGTCATATTTGATAGGCAGGACTGGGGGTGTGGAATTGGCACTAAGGGAATGAGCCATTTTGTGTTGTTTGGTATGTGGCACTAAGAACTATAACCTCTAATTTATAGAGAAGTTTACATGCCATTAGGCCATAAAATTATTAACAATTAAGCCACTCTCACTCTGATATGCTTTTCTACCCCCAAATTCTCCTTCATTGCATTCATCATTTATTAATATTGAATTTAACAGCACTTGTGCATAGCTCAGAAGCATATCTATCTGTTCTCACATTTTCTTCCTATTTCCTCCTCCAAATCTTATTTTTTAAAAAAATAAACTTTCACTGCATAGAATTTTCGAAGATATATCAAACTAAATAATCATAACTTCATAAGCTCAAAATTATCCAATGGTTACAAAAAAAATATGAGCACTCAACTTTCTATAAATCATTTCAAGTTTTTGTGTTTTTAACAAAAATGGAGAAGCACCGTCATTCCCAACTAAACCAGATTGGCCAATGCATCCCAGTACGTGATTGTGCACCAGGCCAAGCATAAACATGGCCCAGCCCATTATAAGTTAACCCCAAGCTATGAGTCAGAAAACTGTTCATCATGCATGGCTTTCCTTAAATTATGACAGAATTCTGCCTTCCATGATTTAATACAATCAATGCTGCAACTGCACTTGGAGTGCAGTCAAGATTCTCTGATGGGCACAGAAGTTTGAAAACCTTTTCCGCTGCAACTATTTGCTCTGCCCGACAGCCATTATCATGCATTAAGTTCCTGCAATATTGAACAAGAATCTCACTCATATATTCCAAAAAGGAAAGAACAGTTTTGTTACTAAATAAATAGAAGTAGCATGAATGAATGATTTCCCTGTGTTCTTACTTGAGCAATGAGGCTAGGTTCCCGGGTGAACAAGATTGAAAAAGTGCTTCAGGAATAATGGCGGAATTTAAGAGAATGTTGGGCAGAGAAATGTATTGAATCTTTGCTTTATACAGAATAAACCATTCAGTCAAAATATGGGCTCGATATGCTACGACACAAGGTAAACGTGCAAGCTGGAGCTCCAAAGCTGCTGTGCCAGATGTGCATAATGCAACTCTGCTTGCCTGCAATTCATGATTTCACTCAAGTAGGTGGAAAATGAAGACAGAAACTCATGCACAATGTTGAAAATCTTACAGTTCTAACCAGAATCAATGATCAATTATTCACAAAGTTATATCTGTTTGCAGTTTCCAGGCCCAGAAGACGAAGGAATCCAACATCAATAACAATCACAGGACACCGTTTAACAAATAAGTTGAAGATATGAACTAAGAAGAACTAGAATTGCGTAATATTTTTGTTTATCTGAGCACTAGAGCTTCATCATCTCCAAAATTTTGCATCTTCTACAGTAAGCCATTAAACCAGTTGCCAAGACCATGCCTATACCAGAAGTATTAATCCAAATTTCTACCACATGTTGAATCTTCTGATGCAATGAGTAGAAAATATATTACTTTTTAAATGGAAATCCAGAGGGACAATAGGACTTACACTAAAAGCATCATATTTTAGGTTTATTGATCCACCTGGAATCAATATAACAGGAACAGGCCATTTATGAACTGCAGAAGCAATGCAATTTTCCACATGCTGGTTGGATGCAACATGAATGACCGTTATCAACTGTGGAAATGTCTCTTTCAGTAGCTCCACTGTGTTTGCAAAGATCGGTAGCATCCGGGTGACTTCTTGTACTCTGCTTCCAGGAAGCACACTAATGACCGTGGCTCCTTTAAAAGTTATGGCAACGAGATATTATAGTAATTTATTTGTCCATGATAAAGAAAATCGTACTGTAGTATAGATAAACTTCAACTTAATTCCCCATAATGAAACATTTGATTTCAAAGGTGAATCCCATAATAGAGTTCAAAACTGAGGTTTCTATTTACTGTTGTACTTTTCCAACTACAACTAGCTTTTTTCACCAAAACTTTGCCGATGGTACATCATGCTATACCTACATCTAGTGTCTGCCAATGCAAGCAGGAAAGCCAAAACAAATATTTATCTGAGAAACGAAAATCATTGGTGTGGTACTGATGATTTGAAACATGAGCTCTTATATATGGCACTACCTTAAACAATGGGCTACAACTTTTGTTTGAAAATAAGTTGTGGAGCTACTTTAGATCTGCATTACCTGAGGGCACTGCATGTTTACTACGGAAATCTTCACCCCTTCCTTCTGCCCTCAATTCAAGGGCAGATGATTTGTTTCTCTGAACATTCATCCAATGTTTACAACCAAAGAGTTCAACAACAGGAGACAAGTCATAATAAAAAAGAAGCTATAGAACAAGATTACGTTTTATAAATGAAAGTTCTGCTTCCAGAAAAAAAAAGCTTGGCATCCAAAGATTCAGCTCTCATACCGAATTCAACTCTAGAACATCTTCTATCATAGGATGCCCGACAAAGGTTGCAGCTAAACCATTTAATCTACATATTTCAGCCTCATTTGGAAGTATGCACAAGAGATGATCTACAAATTCTGCTAGCCCTGGTAGTCTTGCTTCACCTCCTTTCCATGCCCAGAATGATGGTGCAACATAGTGGAAATGAACTGGTGAAGGCAATTTTTTCTGATTGTATCTAGCTGCAAAAAGCATTCTTCAATTTGCATAAGGCATGCTTCCCAATAACAAATATGCATCAGTTTTTCCAGCAAGGTGGTGCATCAGTACCTCTTAGCTTCTTCAAAAACCGAAAAGAAAAGCCCTTTGAGTCAACTGTTAATACAACATGAGGATCAAATTTAGCTGCTGCCTCTACAGTTTCTTTCAATTTCACCTAATAAAGGAAAAATAAAACACATTTGTAAAACCATATTTGTATCTCTCTCTCAATCATATACATACAGATTCACTCACTCACATATGATTCCAAATATATGAAGCAAGTATATTTACATCAAACACATATATATATATTTAATAAATAAACCCTTGCTGCAGTTTACAATAGCAAATCAAATTGAGAAGATCCTTCATTGCCATCACTCACTCTGATAGTATACAAATAAGGCAGTAGCTCCCATATTCCCATTACTGAGATGTCCTCCATAGGAAACGAAGATTTCAATCCTTCATTGAACATATTATGCCTGAAATAGATATCAGAAAAGGACTTGTTTGATAAAACTCTCCATGGACTCTGAAATTCGAGGTTACAATAGCACAAATCATGCCTAGAAGGAATTTTTGGGCTTTGATCATTGCTAGGTACACTAACAAACTATAAATTAGAAGGAAAACTTGACATTGTTCCTATAATCATTTCTTTCAGATCAGTTCTAGAATAAACAAACGCCTTCTATGTTACTATTCTATCCAATTTTCAACCATAACTCACACTTCACTTGCTCACTCCATGTCAGCAGTCCGTTGAACTGAATGGAAGCATTCTGATGATTCGGACTAAACTAGGGGTTCCTTCATTGCTTAAGAAACAACTAAAAGAAAAGCAATGATTTTTTTTTTTTTTACCAACAGAAACCAAATTCAAGTAACGAATTTTTACAATGCATAACGTTCCAAATACACGGCAATAATATGGTCTCCTTTGGGATAATTCGAGGAGGAAGAAAAGCCTACCCTCCAACACCAGCAAAGCGGACAGGAAAAGGGGAAAGATTCTTCAAAGACGTCATGAAACGAGCAGCGATAGAATCCCCAGAAACCTCACCAGCAACAATGAAGACTCGCAGCTCGCCATCTTTTGCCGCCATACCAAGGGGAGCTTTGGCTCTTGAGAACGATGATGAAACTGATGCTATACTCTGCTTTCTCTGTAGTATCCATAATCCCAACACATTCAAACTTCTCAAATTCAACCTTCTTCCACCTATATTGCCTCCCAGCATCGCAGCACCCACTTGCAATGCAGAAAGTAGAAACTCTTCAGAGATATGACAAGGGAAGCAGAACGAGAAGATTGGAAACGACAAGTTCAAGGACGTCGTTTCAGGCCCCTAAAAAATTTATATAAAGTATATTAAAAATATTAAATTTATATAAAGCATTTTTCTTTGGGTCATCGCTCTCCTTCGTCGGCTTCCCCTATCGGAGACATATCCTGCTCTTCATTCCCTCTCTTCCGCTGCATATCTCGTTTTCGCTCGGTTTCTCTCTCTTGCACTCCATATACAATGCTTGCGAATGCGAAGTTCAAAGAAAGAACTTGTTTCGAATTTGCAGCAACCAAGAGGGGAAGCTCAATTGCACAGTAAGGAATTAAAGACTTCTAAAAAGAATGCTCTTCTCCGAAATTAAGCTCTCTCTTCTGAGCCCAATTTTTCTCTTGTTAATTGAACTAAGTTCGTTGCTCAGATTTTTCAGGTAATATCTACTAACTTTTCTCTCTAAATTGTTTTTCTGTTTTATGTCTGCTCAGATTTTTCTGTTTTATAACCTTCAGACAGTGCTTAATGGCTAAGTAGACCTAGCTCACCCAAGAGCGTACATTGTTTATTGAGGTGATGGTATCAAAATTTTCAATTTCGAAGTGTCTTAAACACCGCTATTCGCATACTCTATCAGAAGCATTTCTCTACCAACTGAAGGCTTGCACTGCGCTAAAATCACTGGAATCGATTTATGCTTCCATGATCAAGACTAATGCCAACCAAGATTGCTTCTTGATGAATCAATTTATAAGTTATTGTTCAACCTTTTCTTGCATAGATTTTGCGACTTCTGCTTTTAATCAGATGGAAAGTCTTAATACTTTTGTTTACAATGCATTGATTAGAGGCTCAGTTCATTGCTGTTACTCAGAGCAAGCTTTGGTATATTATATGCGCATGCTGCAAGATCAATTGAAACCTACCAGTTACACATTTTCTTCCTTGGTTAAGGCTTCTACATTATTGTTGAATTCATGTTTCGGCCAAGCTATTCCTAGCCACATTTGGAAGCATGGGTTTGAGTTGCACGTGTTTGTTCAGACTTCTTTGATTGAATTTTATACAACTTTGGGTGACATCAAGGCCTCAATAAGGGTCTTTGATGATATGCATGAAAAAGATGTTTTTGCTTGGACAACAATGATTAAAGCTCATGTTCGCCATGAGGATATGCATTCTGCACAGAGATTGTTTGATAAGATGCCTGAAAGGAATGTTGCAACATGGAGTACCATGATTGATGGATATACTAAATCACGGAATTTTGAGTCTGCAGAGTTATTGTTTAATCAAATGCCCTCCAGGGATATAATTTCATGGACAACCATGATGATCTGCTATTCTCAGAACCAAAGATTTGATGATGTAATTTCACTATTCCATAACATGATAAATAGTGGTTCTAGTCCTGATGAAGTGACTATGACCACTGTCATTTCAGCCTGTGCCCATCTAGGAGCACTTGACATAGGAAAGGGGATTCACCTTTACTTGATGCAAAATGGATTTGATCTTGATGTTTACATGGTGTCTGCTCTGATTGATATGTATGCAAAATGTGGGAACTTAGATAGGTCACTTTTGGTGTTCTACAAATTGCATAACAAAAACCTTTTTTGTTGGAATTCTATTATTGAAGGGCTTGCTGCACATGGATATGCTCAAGAAGCTTTGATAATGTTTGATAAAATGGAGAGGAATGGAATCAAACCCAATGCAATAACGTTTATCAGTATCTTGAGTGCTTGCACCCATGCAGGACTTGTGGAAGAGGGCCGTCAGAGGTTTGTAAGCATGATCCAGGATTATTGTATCACTCCTCATGTCGAACACTATGGATGCATGGTTGATCTGTTGAGCAAGGCTGGCTTGCTTGAAGATGCTTTAGAGATTATTAGAAGCATGAGATTTGAAACTAATTCTGTTATTTGGGGTGCCTTGTTGAATGGGTGTAAACTTCACAAAAACTTGGAAATTGCTCATATTGCAGCTCAAAATCTGACAATATTGGAGCCAGATAACAGTGGGTATTACAGTCTTCTTGTTAACATGTATGCTGAAGCTACTCGGTGGAGTGAGGTTGCAAAAATCCGAACTACCATGAAGGAGCTGGGTGTTGAAAAGAGATGTCCTGGGTCTAGCTGGGTTGAGATCAAAAAGAAAATTCATCAGTTTGCAGCATTTGACAAATCTCACCCATGTTTTGGTGAAGTTCACATGCTGCTAACTGAACTGGATGGGAAGATGAAGCTAGCCGGCATCCCTGAACTGGATTCTATTTTATAATGGTACATGCTTTTCTACAGGAAATAGTTTTTGAAGGTTGATGTGTAGAAGATAGAAAGGAGGAAGAGTGTTGTTCAAAATAGAATTAATGTGACATATATAAGATTATCTGATGGCCCTTTTTGACCCTCTCTGGTATTGCTTGTCCCATAAAACACATTGAAAGTTCAAAGTCTTTCAACAACACCGCGTAATGACTTTTGAACTAGTATGTTGAGATATACAGTTATAATTCTATAATTGTAAATATTATTCGGTACAGTTAGTCGTACTTAATATCTTTTAGCCAGGACCACATGGCGAGTGAACACCAGAATAACTGCGGGATTGATTTGCCTTAAGATCAGGTGAAAGAGCTTTTCAGGTTGAAGAGACATACGTTTATTCTGGTGGAACTGGCTACAATAAGGGAAATGTAAAGATATTAACCAGAGAATGAGTGTATAGAGTGGATAAACCCCAGGCCTTGCTACTGTCTCTGTAAAGGGTTTTGGTCCAATTCACAGGTTCGAATCCTTTTCCTCATTTTCTCTAATTGCAAAGAATCAATTGAATAATTGTTGCTGTTCACATATGAATATAAAAGGGAGTATGAGTTTTTTTTTTATAAGAAAAAGGGAGTATGAGTTAGTTAATTAGTTACGATTAGTGAATACGGATTGGCCTGACCCTTGATGGGCTCGGGCCTAAAAGGGCCAGGCCTGAAAAGTGTGCTTACCTTAAAACCCTACTATTTCTGAAGTCCAACCCTTGAACATGCCTGAAACACGTTCCCAAGATGCGCAATGTCGTATGGCTGGACAGAACAATGAACACTTGTTTTGGGAGACACCTAAGGAGTGGGCTGGAGTGAAGCAAGTGGCTTTTACAAGCTGAATGGTGATATAATACAACCTTCCATACAGCAACATGATCCACTTCCTGAGAGTTATTGTATGGGAAAAAATTTCCACTACATGTTCCTCAGTTGTCTAGAGAACCTATTGTTGAAACTGTAGATAGAAGTTTTGCGGCAAGAGAAGAGATGTTGGCTGTCTTAAAGCATCATCTTCATAAGGCAGCCAACCAGATGAAACAAAAAGCTGATGCAAAGAGAAATGATGGAGATTTTGAAGTGGGTCAGGGGGTATTCTTAAAATTACAGCCTTATGATTGGGCAACATGATTTTTCTTAATGCTGATAGAAGTGTGTCAAAACAAATTTTTACATCCAGCTTTAATTCCTCAAAATAGAACATAAATAAATTATATTTTTTTCCTCAATAAAAAAATAAATTATAACCAACAGGGGGTTGGGTCTAACTAAAAATGTTAGTTTCTCCCAATGTTACGAATCAATATTCGAATTCCCACTAGGGGAGGTCTTCACATTTAGTGTCTTGTATATAATTGCCTCTAACAAAAAAATATACATACTTAGCCAAAAAACAAAAACAAAGAGAACATAAATAAATTATAGCTATATGAAGCTAGCTCAGGTGACAAGTGTTATTAATGGCTTAAACCCTAATTATATAAATTTAATGGAAGAGATAAGAGAAAAGAGAAGGAAGGGATTATGGTTTTAATTTTAAAGTTTTTTGTGCAAAAAAAAAAAAAATAGCACAGCCCATTTACCCTATGGGTTATACCTATTTTAACATGGTTAATTATACAATTGATAAATGACTGGATTCTTTAAATATAATTCATTAGGTTTGAATTAGGCTGTAAGCAAAAAAAATATTTTGTTATGAGAAATAAAATTTATTTTAGTAATCTCTACGCTTAGAAAAAATTAATCTTTAGTTATCGATTTGAAGGCGCTGCCGGGATTTTACCAAAAAAAGAGAAACACGGTTGATTTCCCCTTGACACGCCTTTTATATCGAGTTTGATTGGGCTAGTTCAATAAATAAGTCCATATTCTTGAGTCGTACTTTACATGCATGCATACATACATATACAAGCACACACATCATGCAAGTTAGAAAGTAGTTAACGTTGTGTATTAAGGGTAATTTTTGCGTGTGCGTGCGTCACATGCTTATGAAGCGCCATTTTTTAATTTTGATCTTATCTTAATTAAAGATAAAATAATGAAAAATGATGGTAATTTAATTGTTCATTACCAAGTATGGTTTGTTTGATTAAAAGATGATAAAGTTGTTTCAGCGAGTCATGCAGCTAGATCGATATATGTCGTACAATACCTAGAATATAACAAAGAAGCCGGAGTTTTAACTTTAATGAGAGGCAGGCAAAAGCTCTACAACTATTATCAAATATAGAAATATGTAGGGGTAGAGTCTAGAGTTGGTAAAATGGGTTTAGCCCGCGAGTTGAGTTTGTTTTACAAGAATAAGGGGTGGGATCAAGCTGATAAAAAATTAGTCTGTTTAGTGGCGGGCTGCACAGCCCTCCCCGTATCAGCCTGCCACAAAAAATCGGCTAGCATCTTTTTTTTATAATTACTAAATATTATTATTGACATTGGGGTCGGGAGCGCATGACACTAGGACAAGAGATGGCACACTTCACTCTTCTTTTTCATTTCTTTAGTACCATAGCTGCATCGCTCATGGCTCCCCTCTGCTCTCACCAGTCTCAGCCATGCCCCGTCTCAGCTACTCATAGCCTCACACTCCGCTCTCGCCAGTCGCTACTGCATCGTCTGGTAGTCTAGTAATCTGATTCTTGGTTTCTCGTTCTCGCCCCAGTGACCCAGTCCCAGTTGTATCTGCGCCATCTCAATCTCGTGCCAGTTGCCACCGTGTGCCGTCGCCTCGCCTGCCTCTCGTGTTAGTCGCCTCACGCCGTCTCCTCACCTGCCTCTTGAAAGAGTTGCCTCACCCCATCGCCCTCACCTGCCGTCATTTGCTGAAGTCGTCATCGTGAAATCGACGCCATGAAGGTTTGAAATCAAAGACAACCTGGTTTCTTCTGCTCTCTAATTGACACTGAAGGTTTGAGATCGACGTCTACTATATAATATTTCTATTTTCTTCTTGGTCAATGTGAACTCCTTGATCTATATTTTGTAAATCCTTTAGAGATTTTTGTTGTATAATAACTGCCATCTCTATCTTGAATTATCTTGTTTAAAATACATAACTTTATTGATTACGGAAGAATCTAGTTCTATCAATGCAAAATGTTCATTTACCTGGTAATTCCTTGCTTATACTATAGTTAGTGGTTTCCTCATTTTACATGTCTGCTGACTTTAAATTATCCGTTGTCTGCTAACTTGCTTATACTGTAATTCCTTATTATGTTTTACTTCCAAATGTGGCAGAAAACTTGCTCTCTGTTTCTACTGATCAAATTATGTGATGGATACTTGTTTGCTTATTAATTTTTGTAGTAATCTGTATAAATTTAAGATGGATTCGGGTAACATTGTCACTGGGCTTAGGGAGCATAAAAGAATGAGTGATGATGATGCAACTAATATGGAATTGGAAAATCAATCTAGACAAGCTGACCCCTCTATTTCTGTATAAAGTAATTCAAGTAAGAAAGCAAAGAAAAATATCTCTGATGTTTGGAACTGCTTTACTAAAATCGGTAAAGTAGATGGAAAAGAAAAGGCTAAATGTAAATGGTGTAAAAAACCATATAATGTTGGAGGTAAGGATTATGGGACTTCACATCTTCGATGTCATATAAATACTTGTGCATCAATCCCTAAAAATAAAGATGTTGATACCATGATGTTAGACCATGCAGGGAATGTTAGAGCTAGAAAACTTGATCGGAACAAAGTTCGAGATTTGCTAGCTTATTGTATCATCAAACATGATGTTCCATATTCTTTTTTTGAGTGGGAGGAACTTAGAGATTTCCATTTATATTTAAATCCTGACTATAGGCCCATTACTAGAAAAAATGCTACTGTTGATGTTATAAATGTCTATCTTAAAGCAAAAGAGAACATAAAAAATCAATTAGCGAGGAGTCCTGGTAGAGTATGTTTAACTGCGAATTGTTGAACTTTCTTAGCTACTAAAGGATATCTTTGTTTGACTGCACACTTTGTTGATGAGAAATGAAATCTCAATAGCAAGATACTAGCATTTGCTAGGATGAAGCCTCCACACTCTGGTATTGAATTATCAAATAAGGCATATGATATCATCATAGATTGGGGTATTAAAAGAAAAATATTTTCTATTACTTTGGATAATGCCTTAACAAACGATAATATGCAAATTTTGCTGAGAGATAGGTTGAATTTATGTAATAGTTTGATATGTAATGGGGAGTTCTTCCATATGAGATATTGTGCCCATATCTTAAATCTTATAGTGGAGGAGGGTTTGACAGTAGCAAGTTTTGCTGTGCAAAAGATTAAGAGCAGTATTACATATGTGAAGCACTCGGATTCAAGGTTGACAAACTTTAAGAAGTGTGTTCAACAAGTTAGGGGCATTGATAGTTTAATGGGGTTAAGATTAGATTTTTCTACTAGATGGAACTCGACACATGCAATGCTCTAAAGTGCAATCAGATATCATCGTGCTTTTGTAAACTTATCTTTGCATGAAAGCAATTATAGACATTGCCTGTCGAATGAAGCGTGGACTAGAGCAAAAGTGATGTGAGCATTCTTGAAGCCATTTGCAGTGATTACAAATCTGATTTCTGGGTCATCTTATCTGACTGTTAACATGTATTTCATACAAATTTCCAAAATTGAGACACTACTGAAATAACATGTGGAAAGTGATGATATTTTGATTCAAGATATGGCTGAGAGGATGCTTCGAAAGTTTGATAAATATTAGGTTGATTATAGTGTCATTATTACATTGGCAAATATTCTTGATCGACAGATGAAGTTTGATGTTGTAAAGTTTTCTTATGCAAAACTTGATCCCATAAATTATGAAGAGAAGATTGAACACATTAGGAGAAAGTTATACTATGTGTTCAATGAATATAAAAGCATAGGATCATCTTCATCATCCTCAGTCCTTTTGTAAGAGATGAATCAAGCTCTAATGTGAATGTGGCAACAACAATATCTTTTTCACAAAGTGGTGTTGAGTCCTCTATATATGATGAAAATAACTACTTGGATGCTTTTGAAGTAAGTTTGAGATATTTAATGTTAGTTCTTAATTTATATAATCGTCATGTTATCGATGTTAACATTTAATTTTATGATGCAAGATTTTTTTGAAGCGAAGAATAAAGATACTGGGGTGTTTCAAAAGTCTGGACTAGACATTTATTTGGAAGAAGCAACACTTGATCCTAGATTGCTTGTCAAATTTAATTTGTTGAGTTATTAGATGACTAATGCGACTCGATTTTCTTGTCTTTCAAAGATGGACTGTGATATACTATCGATTCCAATAACCACATTTGCAAGTGAATCAGCTTTTAGTATTGGTTTAGGAGTTCTTACAAAGTATCATATTTGTCTTCTTCTAGAAAATATTGAAGCTATTATTTACGCTCACAATTAGATGCTGGGTTATTCATCGGGTGATAATTTAATTAGATTTTCTTGCCCATTTTATATTGTTCTTGTATATATTAATTCAATCATATTAACTCTTTTTTTAAATATTGTGTGATGTGCTATGTAGCAGATGAGTCTAAGGAAGAGGAAGGTGCTTATTGTAGTGTTGATGATTTTGCAGCTTCAGATATTGCTTCAAATACTCCAAATATCGAAAACTAGTAAAGACGGTTATTGTTTTGTTAATGTGTTGACACTTGAATGATTGTGTGATAGATTCATATTATTTTGTTAATATTTATTTAGATTGTGATGGATTATTGTACTATTTAATTATATATTGAATAAATTTTTTTTTTAAGAAAAGGTGCAATTTTGCCAGCCCATTTTCTGGCGGACTGCACAGCCTGCCTCCTTCTGACCTACGGGTTATGGCAGGCTGACCCGTATTTCTAGTGCTAATAGAGTCCTACGACTCATCTTGAATTTGTATATATGTAGGGAGTCCACCCTATGTATGACATGAAAAATAATACTCCATCCAATCTTTAATATAGCATATAGTTGATTTTAAAAAAAAAAATTAAGGAAACCAAATAAATCAGTTAATTATAACTAAATTCAATCTCTCAAGATGAATTCATATTATATACTAATTATTCTTACTTAAATTAGTCAACTAATTCTTATATTAGTTATAATTAACTGATTTATTTGGGTTCCTTAATATATCAAAAAAATCAACTAACTCTTATATTAAGGACATGATGTAGTAAGAAAATATTCTTCTAATCCTAAATATTATAGAAGTTCGTTAACTCTTAGGGAGTTGATTTTTGTTCTAAATGTATGACCTCAATTCATTCTATCTTTTATAGTTATCATTTTTTTAACCTAATTTATCTTACTTATAAACTTATATATAATATATAATGTTGCATAGAGATATTTTAGGAAGATTATGTCATATTTATTATAATTACCTAATTTATCTAACTTTCTTAATCTATCCAAATTAGTTAAGTAACTCTTACATTAAAGACCAAAGGAGTATAAAATAATAAATAAATAAATAAATAAAAAATTCCACATGCATGCTTGCCTTCTTTGTCCTATAAATCTTATTCCTCTTCGCCCTCCTCCGATCAAGAGAGAGAGAGAGAGGAAGAAAATGGGTAATGAAGAGGAAGCTCTGTTGGTAGCAAATAGTGGAGGAGAAGAAGAAAAGAATAGTGTTGCGGCATCCTCTTGTGAGAGTAGTACGTACGTTTTGGGAAGAGTTGAAGAGGGGGAGCTCCATGGCTGCTCCCATGGTGGTCGTCACTGTGTCTCAGTATCTTCTGCAAGTCGTGTCCATGATGATGCTTGGTCACATTGGAAAGCTCTCATTCTCTGCTGTTGCAATTGCCACTTCTTTTGCCGAAGTCACCGGCTTCAGTGTTCTTGTATGTCTTCTTCCTCATCTTTCATTAATCCACTTTTCCAACTAACTCAGCACCCCCAGTGACTCTAACTAACTATGCAAAGCCCATTGGTTCAGATCTTAATAATGAAGCACCGTTTGTTCTACCACGGAACTATATCTTCTTTGATAAATGTATTAGATGTGGTTGACTTCAAAGTGCATTTAAACGCTAGAACTCATCTTATCCTTAATATAAGAGCTAATGAATTAATTAAGTTAAATAAATTAGTTAATTATAACAAATGTAACATAATCTTGTTAAAATACGTATCCTATGTAACATTAGATTATATATCAATTTATAATTTAGATAAATTACTTTGGAAGAAAATAATAATATGAAAAAAAAGTAGATTGAAGTCTACTATTTAGGATCAAAACCAAACACCCAACTAACTCTATATTTAAGATTGAAATAGTACTACATATATACCTTGTTTTGTCAAACTAGTTTCTAATGATAGACTAGATCTTGCATTTTGTTGCAGTTAGGAATGGCTGGTGCATTGGAAACTCTATGTGGGCAAACTTATGGTGCAGAAGATTTCAACACGCTAGGGACTTATACATGCTGTGCAATAATCACACTGATGTTGGTCTGTGTCCCTATATCTTTGGTGTGGATATTCATGGATAAAATACTGTTGATATTTGGTCAGGACCCTGAAATTTCTCATGTAGCTCAAAAATATTGCATATATCTCATCCCTTCATTGTTTGGCTACGGTGTTCTTCAATCACTGGTTCGCTATTTGCAGACTCAGTTTGATCTATCCCATGTTTTTGAGCTCAGTAACGGTTCTGTGTTTGCATGTTTCTATGTGTTGGGGTTTGGCTTTTGGATTGAGATTGGGACATGTTGGAGTAGCATTAGCTATTGGGATTTCTTATTGGTTGAAAGTGATTGGGCTTGGAATTTATGTGAAGTGTTCTAAAGCATGTGAGAAACACAGATTGTGTTCTCTAGTAGTGCTTTACTAAAATTGCAGAGTTCTTACAATTTACTATCCCTTCTGGACTCATGTTTTGGTAATTTTATTATATAACTTTTAGCATATCGTTTGACAAAAAAAAAAGAAGGACGTTTTCTTTTGTTCCTGCTCTAATTTAATCTTCTCATTTCAATGTTTTGTAGCTTGCAATGGTGGTCCTTTGAGTTGCTTACCCTACTTGCTGGGTTGTTGCCTAACCCACAACTTGAAACCTCAATTCTATCTGTCTGGTGAGTTTTATTTGAATTAATCTCTCATCAAAAAAATTTTGTCTTTTTTTTATCTGAATCTTGGAGCAACGGTAAAATTGCTACTATGTGACTTAGAGATCACAGGTTGAGATTTTGGAAATAGCATTTCCACTTGTGAGGATAAGGATGCTTACTTCTGTTCCTCTCCATACTCCACCTAGTAAGAGCCTTGTGTAGTGGACTACCCTATTTAATTACCTGAATCTCTCATCAATTATTGAGATACATTGTTTTAATGGCTTCCTCTAGTTCTATTCTCTTGACTCTTCCCAGCCTACTTCATTCCTTATGGTGTTGGTGCAGCTGCAAGGTTTGTTCTAAAAAACTGGATTCATATGGATGACTCAAATACATTTATGATCTCTTAGGGTTAATTAGATTCTCTAATCTTGTGTAAGGAAAATGGTTCTATGTAAAAAGAAATAACCATGATTTAACAAGTACACCGGACCATCCTTACTCAAGAGGGAATCTAATAAACACATGATTTCTCTACTTCTCCAAGTTTCAATTTGGTCACTCTAACTTAAAACTTGGCAGATGCATAAATGCGTGTTGTATGTCACTGATCCAAATATCTTGTTATACTGAAAAATTCCCATGATTGCTTTTTGTTGCTATGAGCAGTACTCGTGTTTCAAATGAACTTGGAGCAAACAATCCTAAGAGAGCTATAAATGCTGTTGGTGTAGTTTTGGTGATTGGGATCGCAAAGCAATTGTTGTGAGCACAACCTTGTTCTTATGTCGTCATATATTGGGATATGTTTACAGCAATGAGAAAAAAGTGGTAGATTATGTTGCACAAACAGCTCATTTCCTTTGTCTTTCTGTGATTTCAGACACTTTTGCAGGGATACTGTGTAGTGAGTTTCTTCTAAGAAGACACCATTACCTACAAATCACAAACACTTCAAAGAGAAAACACAAAAAGGATCCATGTTGATATCAAACATGCTGTAAAATACATTTCGTTTCAGAGTGATATAAGGTTAAGTTCGAATCCCATGAAATACATTTGTACTTTAAGCCTCAAAAAGAATTAATCTCAAGCTTAAAGTGACTTAGAGATAACTTTGACTAAATTAAAAAAGAGAGAGGAGCGACATTAGGTTAGGCGGGCCTCACTTGACGCGTAGAGCCAACCACCTCCATATGTGTTGCTCTCTTTGCACATTATCTAATGCGCACAACAAATAATCATATAAAACACTAACAAAAGTCGATCTAGTTGGATCTAGTTGGCAAAGATGTATATGACTCATATTCTAAATGAACGTGGGTTCAAATCTCATTATCACTTTGAAGACCTCATTAGTGGATTATTTGTAAGTACTCTTTGAGATTTAAAACATGCTCTGACCCTAATGAGCTAACTCACATGAAATCTAGTTGACAAGAATGCAGCTCATATTATAAAAGGATATGAGTTTAAATCTCACTGTCAATATGATAATTTTATTAGTAGGTGATATGTATAATAAGTACCTCTTTGTAAGTGTTCTTTGAGCTTTAAGGTATATTCTAACCCTAATGAGCTGACCCATGAGATCTAACTCAACTAAACTTTTTATGACTAAAAAAAAGAATCATATAAGACAACTTTGAGAGTTGTTTTTTGATGTGCAGGTATTACAAGAGGAGGTGGATTTCAGAAAGTGGGAGCATAAGTGAGCCTTGGTGCATATTATGTGATTGGAACTCCTATTTCTGCCTCAGGGGGATTTGGACTAAATTGGAGAGCCAAGGGATTGTGGATTGGAGTTGTAGTAGGATCCATTGTGCAAGTGCTTGTTCTTACTTTTGTAACACTATCTACAGATTGGGAGAAAGAAGTGAGTTCAGTAATTTTGTGTCTCTAGAAATAAGAAGTAGATTCATGAGTGTATTATTCTTAAAAGGCCTAAAGTGAAAAAAGATTATTCATTCATTTGAGACCCAAATTGAAAAAGAACTTTTCAGAGTGATGAGTAGGGTTATGTTGTTGAAAGTAAGTCAAGTAGATTGAGTTTTCTAGCTATTTTGCAGGCAACCAAGGCAAGGCAAAGACTACTATAAAGGAATCAGTAAATCCTCATAATGAAGTGGTATGAAACGACAGCAGAAGAATGGAATAAACAGAAATGGGGAGAGATAATAATTTTGTGGTTATTTAAATTTGTATCTTTTACATATTATTTTTAATAAATAATTTGGTAAAACATATGTGATGGGAATGCCGGTTATAGGTTATGCGGGGTAGGTTGGAAAAACCCACATCAAAATAAGTTAGCATTTTGTCAACCCTAGCCGATCATAGTTAAAATTATTGCTGCTTTCCTACTTAAAAAAATATGTTTAATAATTAAAGTGCTTATCCCTTCTTAAAGAGCATGCATGCCCATCTCACTACCATATGTTTGTGACATGCTATGAGTTGTCTAATTGTCAAAAGAAGCACAAATAAAATAGGGTGCCACTATAAAAAGAATAGGAATTTTAAGACTTATTTATGATGGACTTGGTATGGATCTATCCGTCACGAATTTTGAGGTAGCAAATGTTTTGCAAAAAGATTTTGTAATTAAATTTCACATTTTTTTGTCGTAAATTCGTTACAAAAAAAATTCTGTTAAAAATCTATCACAAATTTTTTATTTGTTGTAGTGGATCTAATTGTAAAACTTAAAAATGTTTTGGGATAAAAGAGTTTCTATTTTCTTTTGTTTCAAATGATATTCTTAAAATCTTTTACTGTTTGCACTCTAATTTTAGAAAAAATTGGATACCGTTTACTAAATAAAATAAAAAATGGCATCCTTAAAATGATGGCGTTAATACCAAAAAAAGTCAATTAACTTGAACTTATAAAATAAAATTAATATTTAAATCCTTTAAATTACTTCTAAATTATTCAAATAAGACATGGACTTTTATACATTTTTAAAATCATAATAAATTAAAATAAGTACATTCCTAGCAATGATTACAATACTAATCTATAAATATACAACAAAAATAAATAGTTATAAATAATGACTAATCCATTACACTTTTTATTTTTTATAGACTTTTACCATCCTTAATAATAATAATAATCCACACATAACTTGAGTATGTGGAACAAAGTCATGATGTAAGTAGTCGGCAGCCTAATAAGACAATAATAACAAACAACACTCTCTATCCAATCCAATGTGACATCAACCTATGAAATAAAAGATTCATACGTAACTAACTAAGACATAATTTAATAACCCTTTTCTTGCACAAACTCAGCCATTTAAGTCTGCCATACATATCCATACAGAATTTAATTTTTATTTTCATATGGTATGTATGCTTAATTCATTATTATTAGCCAAATAGCTAGTTATAGTCATCATTGTGATGACTGAATAATTGATTTGATATTAGTAGAAAGAATGGAAAAAATGTTTTCTACAGAAAAACATGTGTAATTGGCATATTTGTTAAGCTAAAATGATGATTTGAGAGGTTAGAGGTGTCATCACAATATTGGTTAGCGTAATTACAAAATATTTTGTAAAGAACAATAAAATTTATCATTTGCTGATGGCAAAAAAAAAAAAATTATTATTTGCTTATTTAATTTACCTTACATATATTCTTAGGATTAAATGCTTTTTTTCTATGTTTTGCGTGAAATTTAAATATAATTCACATCTATTTAAAACTTATAAACAATATTCTTCTCTGATCTTGAATATAAGAAACAACTAACTTTTTCACTAAATTTAAGATAATTGAATTTTATAAAAAATTCTTCCAATTTAATATTTGAACTTTTACCTTAGATTTAATTATTTTCATTATTACTCTTAATTTAATGATAGGTATAACTAAAATAATATAGTTGGCGAAAAAAAATTAAAATTTTCTAATTAATACACCAGATATAAACTCTTTATACCAAAGCAACTCTCCTTAAATTTCCTTATATTTAAAATAAGAAAGCGTAGCTTCCTATATAAATTTCATATTTAATATTCATAGAATATTGGTAACGGATAACAAGTAACACCTACTCAAATCTTAAGTACCCAAAAATATGATTTCAAATTTTTATTGAAAAATAAAAATAAATGTGATAACTTATATAAGCTCATTCGATCTTTAATATAATATTTAATTAAAAAGTTGATATTGACTCTAAGTATAATACTTATTTCTTATATTTATTAATTTTTTTATCAAATTATCCCTATTGATATTCCCTCAACAATAGTCAAGAGAAAAAGTGAGTGAATTAAAAAAAGATGATTAGGGTGTTTTAGAGAAAATACCTCATATTAACTAATTTAATTAATTTTTTTAATTTAATCAAATTAATTAAATATGTCATATATTAAAGAACCATGGCGTAATAGTTAAGAATCTTAAAAATTAAAATTTTTTCAAGGACTATATAAATAAGTAATAACAACCCAAAAGTAATGTTCAATTACTTTTGGGTCTATATATAAATGTATAAGCCTCCAATTACTTTATATAAGACACGCGTCTATGATTTGGAGATGCGCAACTAATTTTTGTGATTAGTACTAATCATTTTTGTAGCGAACTTACATGTCAAGCTCAAACGTTGGTAATTAAATTAAAAAAAGGGTATATAGCATCCAATATCTTGATCTTATTTCTTATATATGTCTAGTATCATAATCTTATTTGATGTGCAATTTTACCTATAATATTTTTAATTTGGTACAATTTTATACATAATCTTATTTCTAAAGTACCAAAAATTGTACTAAATTAAAAAGATTATGGATAAAATTGTATCACGAATAGGATTAGGATACTGGGCACATATAAGAAATAAGGTCAGGATATTGTTACTTAGAACTTGAAGGATTCAAATTATATATTGTCATTAAAATTTAAAATTGTTTCACTATGAAAGAAACAAACTGTAAAATAATAATCCTCCGGTCCTTAATATATGATCTAATTGGGGAGTAGATCTTAGTTCTAAATATAATATATAATTTTTATATTTATTAATTTTTTTAAATTACCCCTGTTGATACTCTCTCAATAATAATCATGTAAGAGAGGGAGGAAGTTAAAGAATATAATTAGTATATTTTAGAAAAAAAATATCATATTAATTACTTAAACTAACTTCTTTAATCTAATCAAATTAGTTAAATAGGTTATATATTAAGAACCATGGAGTAATAATAAAGTAGTAGTAGTAGAAGTAATAATATTCTAAAATAGCTACATAATTATTTAAGTTGCAAAGAAAAATAAAGATAATTATTTAAATTAAAATTACAAAATTTTAAATAATCCAAATTAAATCTAAACGGATAAGTGTTTTTAAAAAACAAAAACAAAAACAAAACATCCTAAAGGATGTTCACGGGAAATCAGATCCAAATAGTATATGCTAATAATTATTAGTAAGTAGTAACAAACCTTTGTAGATAAGAAGTGTGCTGTCTCAATTTGTTTGGATATGTGCTGATGGATTATTCACTTGCGTTTGAATCAAAGAATTTAACAGAATATTAATGAGTATGGAGGCGATAATTAATTAAAGTCTCTATTCTATTAACGTTGCTTGCAAACTAAGCCAAATTCAATATGATGATGATGATGTGGGTTTCGTTATGGTAGCTAAATAGGGTTGATAAGTCAGTAACGTATTGGTTAGGACATTATGGGTCATTACTCCTTTATGCTTTTTAATGTCTTCATAGGACCATCAAGCTTACATCTGCTTCATCTATATATATATATATATATATATATATATATATATATATAAGCACCCAAACAACCATATCAAGTGTTAACTCATATTGAAGTATTCGAAACCCTAAAGCTTTGCTTTGATATCGATATATGTGTGTGTGAATATGAGTTGTTTAATATTTGTTTTGGTTTCAATATTTGTGGTTTGTGGGGCAGTGTTTGGGAGTGGAAAGAGGAATACTGGAGAAATAGGGTTTGATGAAAACTATAAGGTTATTTGGGGTGGAGATCATGTTGGGTATTTGAACCAAGGCAAAGAAATTCAGCTCTCCATGGACCAAGCTTCAGGTATTTTGTTTTCTTTTTCATTTGATCATCACACACACATTCACTCCTGTCGATTTTGATTTCGTTCAGTTTAATGTATGTGTTTTTTGAAATCTAAACGTGTAATTTTACTTGGAATTGAGTGTAACTTGAAACCAGTTAGATTAGAATTAATAAACATAATCATAGAAAAGAAAAAAGTTGCAGAGAGAGAGAGAGAGAGAGAGAGAGAGGGAGGGAGCATAACCAGTTAGATTGGAATTGGTTGTGCATTCATCACAAAATATAATGCGATGTTATTTCGATGGAAAATGCATAAGTCAAGAAACAATATATGTGTGTATATATATAATGACTAGAGACCAAAAGAACAGATCCAATATAAAAATGTTTGCACTCAATTTTTTAATTTGGTCTTGTCATTTATAACTTTGTTATTGAATTAACATATTTTACAAGCTTTTTAAATTTATCCTATCTAATAAATTATTTGGTACAATATATAATATAAACAATGAAGCAATATTCCTTATATGTTTGACAAAATATTAACAAAAATATAATGCTAGAACCTATATTAGAAATTACCTAAACCCTAAGGACTCAAATATAAATGTTTAATGTTTTACCAAAAAATATAAATGTTTAAATTATAAGAACTAAATCAAGCGATAAAAAATATAATTTTTTTCTTACTTGATTATAAATATAAATTTTTAATTCGTCCTTTATTTGTATTTATTTCAATTAATTTTTATTTTTTTAATACATTTTTACATATATGAATCTGTCACTTCAACAAAGAATTTTTTGTTACTGATCTTTATTGTGTTAGGCTTGAAAGGAAGAATAAAAAGATTGCAAACCTGATCATAGAAAAAACTATTTTTTGTCCAATTTTGTAATGCAGAAAGTCCAAAAGACCTTTTAAGGTCAATAAGTCCAAAACACATAAAAGTCAAAATGATTAAATGCCTAATAAAAAATTATAACTGTAATAGTAAAAAGATCTCTAGTTAAGATGTCATATCTTACCAAACATCATTTGTCATATAATTTAACGATCTTGTGACTCCATAGCACTTCCATTAAAGCACATAATAAGACATGCAAAAATATATAGTGGACTCGAGAATTTTGCGACAAATAATCAATTTTTTGTAAATATAATCAAAACTATATTTAGTAACCTTATCATCGATATAATTTAAAAAACTAGCATGTTAAATAAAAGCATTCTGATAATGGGAAAAAAAACCATGATATAAAACTCATTTCGGATTGGCAAGTTAGATCAAAGAATCGGTGAATTAGTTTTCTAACTAGGATTAAAAGTTTTGTTCAAGTCAATCAAGTTAGATTTTATATTTTTTTTCTTCTATAGCTAAACCTGAAGTGACATCACAAAAAAGAAAAAAAATAATAATCTGCCAAATTGTGCTTCAATAATTTTATTTTATTGAATTATGTGTAGATTATACATGAATTTTCTATTAGCTAATGAATTAATACCTTTTTATTTAAATATTATTATTATTATCGGGTTTTTTCTCCTCTTCTATTTCCTTCATATGCATTTTCTAAGTTTATTTTTGTTTATGATATTTAATTATTTCCTAAAACGCATGAACTTGTAAGTTCTTCTTTGTCTTGAAGGATTGTTATGGTTTGGTAAAACAACACTAAAAGTAAACAAGGAACAGTTGGCTTGTTAGATAGAGTGTAAATTTGGGTGGCTAAGAAATTAGGTGGTTGCTAGCTAGGAAGGAATTTTTAGTGAAAACATGTTTGGAAAAACTGGTTCGTCATAAAATTGGAGAATTCAAAATTCATAAAAACTCTAATTATAAAATCCCACATTTTCAACGGGGAATTGAAGATTAATAAAATTGCATATATAGGAGAATGTTGATTTAGAAGTTTAGATGCAGGAACTAATAATTCTCATGCCTTCCATTTGGTCCCACTTAAGTTTGGCCTGTACCCAAAAAAAAATACAATGAGTTTTTATTAATTCTTGATCAATTTTTATTAATTATATATTGACTGGTTTAATTATATTGGTTTATTCTTTATTATTTTTTTGAAGGGTCTGGCTTTGGATCAAAGATGAATTATGGCTCTGGTTTTTTTCATTTGAAGATCAAAGTGCCAGATAGGGATTCCGCTGGAGTCGTCACAGCTTACTATGTGAGCATGTTTTGTTTGATTAATTTTTTGGACACCGCCGGTTAACAACGGTTAACAACAACCGGTGTAGAGAAGTTCCTACCCCGGTTCCATCAGTTCACAATCATCTTGAACCGATATTAAAACTTCAATAATATCTACACCAATTATAGAATTGATGTAAAAACCTTTTTTTATGGGCCGTAAAAATTTTTCTCACACTTGTGTATAGAGATAGAAATAGATCAGATTAAACAGACTTTACTCTTAACAGGCCATGTCTATCTTATAATAAGTCGATTTGAGCTTAGCCTATATCCTATTATAGGTTATTTTTTTAGCCTAAACTAGATTTGTACAAAGGCCTAGCTTAACCTAACTTAAAGCCGGTTAAAAAGGTATGTATTTTTAAAAACTTTAAACAGGTCTTTACGTTCAAATATGTTGCCTTTAAACATGCCGAATATAGGCCATAATTACATGAATCAATCAAAAATTACAATAACTCAATTCAACACCTACTTTAATTTCCACATAATTTTACGTAATATTATAAATTTTTAGCAAGTCTAGACCAGCCTGATAAGCCTAGACTGTTAAACGAAATATATCTTCAAAAATACCTGAGTCTAATCATATTTTTAAACAAGTCAGGCCAAATGTAGATGCCTAACAACGGTCTGGCCTATTTCATATGAGAATAATAGCATATTTAAGTTGATGATAAACATTTGAGATGAGAGAATAAAGTTAGGTGTAACTGGAAGCAGCTGACGTCTGAAGGAGATAGACATGACGAACTGGACTTCGAATTCTTGGGAAATAGGGAAGGGAAGCCTTACACGTTACAGACAAACGTATTCGCGGATGGCAAAGGCAACAGAGAACAACGACTTCGCCTTTGGTTTGATCCCACGGCTGATTTTCACGATTACAAACTTCTCTGGAACCCCCATCAACTTGTGTAAGTTTTTCTCTTTTCAGATAATGAAACTTCTGATCCTTCAATTTCGTCTTAATTATCAATTTGGTCTTGAAATTTAATATTTATCAAATAAGTCTTTAAAGTTACGTGATCATGCCCAATTAGTCCTTATTATAGTTTGAAATGAAAATAACACTGCACGAACTAATTGTGTATATTTATGAAATTTTAGAAATTTGATTGACAAAAACTAACCTTTAGGAATTTATAAATTGATAACAAAGACATACTTGAAGGTTAATTGTTGAAATGATAAGTTCTGATCATCATTAATATTCTAATTGACAGCACAAAGTATATAATTATTGCTTTGTTTAGTATATATTTGATATATTTAAGGAAAACTTACATATGAAGACCTAGACCATTTTTAATTTGTAATAAAATATCCTAAAGTTTGTGTTCAATATATATATTATAGTACTTCCTGCGGTCCTTAATATAAAAATTAGTTGGAAGTTAATTTAGTTATAAATATAAGACCTTAATATACTTTGTTCTCCTAATTTATAAATTTTTTCATAAAGTATTTCTATTAATTGCATACATTAAGTGGTTTACATCTAAGGGTAATCATGATTAAAGATAGCATTTTAGAAAAATCAAACTATATTTGATACAAATAACTAATATAACTAAATTTTTTAATTTAATAAAATTAGTTATCTAACTCTTATATGAAGGACTAGAGATAATATTATATAATTTTGATTAAAATTTTTCTAAAGCTCAATAGCAAGTTTTATAATATATAAAGAGGAGAGACGCAAGAAATTAATCAAACTAAACTTTTGTCTTGTGTTGGCCAGTGTAAAGTTAACATGCATGCAGAGCCTAAACTAACCCTTATTACAAGGCACTTATAACCATTTCTCGTCTACCAAAATATAGAAATTTAGTCATGAAAATTTTCATACATACATAAATCTTCATAGTAATTTATAGGAAAAATCACTGAAATTATAAGAAAAGAACGTTATCACTCAAAAGTCCCACAATAAGTAAATAATATGAGCCTTTATATTGTACATTTTTACAACGGAATTTGTTATTACATGTTCTCACCTATTATAAAATTTTATAATAATTACATTTTCCTAATTTATTTTCAAGCTTTACACACGCACATAGTGTGTAGGAGTTAATAATTAGTTAGTATTGATGGGGTTGGCAGGTTTTATGTGGACGATATACCAATAAGGGTATACAAGAACAAGAGTGATATAGGGGTGGCGTACCCATCAAAGGCAATGAAAATAGAAGCAACGTTATGGGATGGAGATAGTTGGGCCACTGATGGAGGCAAAGCCAAGACCAATTGGACCTTTGCTCCTTTCAAAGCTTACTTCCAAGGTTTTGATATCAATGGCTGTCAACTTCAACCCTCAACTACTGATAATAACCACAACAATATTATTGCTTGTGCTTCTAATAAGTTTTGGTGGAACCAGAAACGGTTATGGCAGTTGGACCCCACAAGTCAAGCTGCTTATCAAAATGTTAAGACCAAATATATGACATATGATTATTGTTCTGATCATACTAGGTACCCTGTGCCTCCCATCGAGTGTTCCTATAATTAACCTCAACCAGAGTTTGAAAAATGAATTCCACTAATTATTATTCATAGTTTCTATAAAAGTACTTGGTATAGATTTTATATCTTATATTGATGAATGATAGTCCCTTTATTTGGTAAATGTAAAAGTTAGTTGATAGACTTATTTTAATTCTAAATGTAAGATTTCAATGTATTTTATCTCTTAAATTTATATATTTTTTTTAAACTACTTCTATCGATTGTATATGTAAAGAGAGTTTCTATTGATGGGTAATTTCTAATGTAAATGATTAGGAGGGATATTTTAGAAAAATCAGCTATATATTTTTTATAAATAACTAACTTAAATAATTTTTTAATGTCTATAAATTAGTTATTTAACTCTTATTTAGGATCGGATAGAGCATATAGTAGATTGAATTTTATATTCATAGATATAAATATCAAATGGATAGAAAATGGCTTTATTTGCAAGTCAAATAATGTGATTGTGTCGTGCAAAGCATGGATCCCATAACCTGGTTACGTTAATACTAGAATATTTTGAAAGATCGTCACCGAAAAAGAAAGAATATTTTTAAAGATCACAATAATAATTAAAGGATTTTTGTTTTAATCTAAAAAAACTAACAACTTTAAGGAATTTCATAGCATTGAAAAATCAAATTGTAATTTTAGAAAGTATATGAATAATAAATCTAAATATTATTATGATTTTAGTTTGATCTATAAGTGATTTATAGTATAAATGTTGATTTGTAGAGAAAAGAGAAGCTAGATCGAATTACACATGTATTTGAATTACTGATTTACCCCCGACCCTCTTTTAACACTCAACTACAATTTCAGGTATGAATAACAAATACCAATATATATATATATATATATATATATATATATATATATATTAATTTAGTAGAGTACAACAAAGATACTTAACATTTTCTCTTCAGAACCAACTGTAATTTGTTGTTATTAACCATAAAAAATTTCAAAGGCAAACGCCTCCAGAAACTGACGTCCAATACTATACATAACAGACATTGGCATAACTGAATCTTCATTTCCTGCGGGTATACACACACACACACACTGTTTTATTGTGTACGAAATCTAACATAGTACAAAATTAACCTCGTAACCTTGTATTCACAATCGTTGACGCAGAGATTCAAATCTAAATCCACAATGAAAGTTGTCCCAGCAATCTCTAAATACGCCGTGCACGTCGCAGTTTTGGCATTTCCGTTCGGTTCACACGCAAGAACACTCCTCAGCCTGGTTCAGAAAATCGCATCTTCTTGTCCAAACATCACGTTCTCATTCTTCAGCACAGCAGAATCCATAGCCTCCGTGATCGCAGAATTGAACACCGAGAAGCTTCGCGCTAGCATGAGACCTTACAGAGTCGACGACGGCTTGCCGGCAGGGGTCTTGCCGTTGTTGTCGGGGCACCCGATGGAACCTATAAACTTGTTCTTGAAGGCGATGCCTGAGAATTATGGGAGAGCCATGGAAGAGACAGGGAAGAGGTTTACATGTTTGATGACCGATGCGTTCTTATGGTTTTGTGCTGATGTGGCAGAGGAAATGGTGCCACGTGGATTCCTCTTTGGACAGCAGGTCCTCATTCTCTTCTTTCTCATGTTTCCACAGATATCATTCGGACAAAGATAGGTTGTCATGGAGGTAATAAGAAGTTTCTTTCTCGTTGGGTATATTTGTTTTCCTCATATATCCTTTCCTTTTTAACATATTACCAAATCACTGGAAATTCACCTCATCATTGAACCGATTGAGATAGACAGTAATTCAAGGTTCAATAATTGGGATCAACTCAAACATGATTGAAATAGTGTGTGTTTGGATAAGATTTTAAAAAAGAGCTTACGAAAAAAATGGGTTTTTGGACAGCTTATGAAAAAGGGGGCTTTTAGAGAAGAGTTTATGAAAAAAAGTGGTTTTGGATAAATGAGTGTTTGGATAGTTATTACTAAAAGGTATTTTGTAATTGGAAAATTACTAAAAGGGTATGTATGAGAGATGAGAGAAGAGAGAGGGAAAAAAAGATAGAGGAGAGAGGAGAAAGGAGAGAGGGTGAAGAAGATAGAAGAGAGAGGAGAGAGGAAGGAGGGTGGAAAAGATAGAGGAGAGAGGAGAGATAGTGAAAAAGATAGAGGAGAGATGAGAGAAGGTGCAAGAAAAAGTAAGTGTAAAATAATAATTGAGTAGTTCATAAGTTATTTTACTATTTCAAAAGCTACTCTGACCAGCTTATTTGAAACCATGGTTTGGTCCAAACCGAGGTTTAGACAAATATAGCTGTTTGTTTTAAAATTTCTCCAAACTGAGGTTTGGGGTTTCCCAAACAGGCTCATAATATAATTTAATTAAAATATATAAAAATATTTATATATAACCCCAAAAAAGAAAGTAATATTTAAATAAAAATAATAATCCATAATTATATTGAACCTTCATATATAAACCATATATAATGTAACAAAATAGAATAACTAAAACATAAATTTGATGGACTGATATTTTTCTTTCATTCTTAATTCAAAACAATGTCATTTTGACTCAATAATGAGATGAAAAATATATAAAATTTAATTCATTCAACCCATTTAAAACTCTTGATGACCAAACCATAAAGGACTGATTCATTGATCTAATTGACTAATTTAGTTTAAATTTTAATACCATGCACACTAGTTTTTTTATATAATTTTTTGACTGAGCTAAATTCGAGTATTGTGGAATCCAATTTAAAACAACTCTCCTAAAAGGCATTATTTTTACATTTATACTGAGTTCAACCATGCATATTACTTTAACATACATATTCATATGACCAAGAACCTTGCTTCATTTTCATGTTGTTGCAGACCAGAAAGATGATGAAAACCTAGAATTCCTTGGTGGGTTTTCAGAAGTAAAAGTGAGTGATATTGGCCGAAAATATAGAAGAGCCTTTGCCAAGAATGATGCACAAAATGAGCCACGCGTTACCACGAGCAACTGCAGTAGTTATCAATTCCTTCGGTGCATTAGTTCCTACCATCGTCCATGAGCTTCATTTTCACTTCAAACTCTTTCTCAACGTTGGTCCTTTCCCTCTCACCACAATGTCCCAACTAACCCTACCGCCATCGCTTGTCTCAGACGACGATGATTGCATAGACTGGCTCCACCGGCATAAACACGCATCGGTAATGTGGAACTTAATTTCACCACATAATATTTTTAAATGATTGAGTTGAGATGTGTCAATGATTATCTCAATGTTTAATGGAGGCCAGTGAGGTCACGGCTTCTCTCCATTTCTTTTTCTCTATGCTGCCTTAAGCCCTTAAAGTTGCCCTCCCTTAAAGTGGCATAGATGAAATGTTTAAGTAGTAGAAGGAGGGAGGGGTAACTTTAGGCTTAAGGTAGATTTTAGGGTATTTTTGTGTCTTTCTCCCCAACTGAGCAGACTCAAATTTAATATTAAAAAAATATGGGTCAAATTGTAGTTTCAAACTCATTTGAAAATGCAAAGAATGAAGACTATGTGATTATTGACTAATACGCTGATTTGATCCTTCAACAGGTAGCTTATATAAGCTTTGGAAGTGTGATAACTCCACCACCAGACGAAGTAAGTGCCATAGCAGAGGCCTTAGAGGAATGTAGCTTCCCTTTCATATGGTCATTTAGGGGTGACCCTGAAAAGCAACTGCCTCCCGGGTTCTTAGAACGAACAAGAACAAAGGGCAAGGTTGTTGCATAGGCACCTCTAACGGAGATCCTCAAACACAAAGCGGTCGGCGTGTTGTGACGCACAGCGGCTGAAACTCATTCTTGGAGAGCATTATCGGGGGTGTGCCGATGATTTGCCGGCCGTTTTTCGGAGATCAGACTCTGAATACGAGGATGTTGGAGACTGTGTGGGGGATTGGTGTTGTGGTTGAGATTGAGTTTTTACTAAGAAAGACATGGCGAAAGCTATGAATACTGTGTTGGAATGTGAAAAGGGGATTTTTAATGAGGAAGAAGATGGAGAAGTGTCAGGTGGCTGCCATGGAAGCTGCTAATGAAGCTTGGGGAAGCTCTACAATGAATATTCAAATTTTGACGGAATTAGTCACCGTAGGAAGTTCTGCCGTAGTATTATAATTTATATTTCAATAAAATGAATCGTTTTTTTTTTCCTGAAGATCATTTTTGTTTTCTTTTCTTCTTTAGGATAAAACAACATATCAAAATTAAAAAAATTCTAAAATACTTATATGATACGCACACTATACACTATTCATTAGAAGATATAACATAATTATTTTTAATTATTTTTAATAGGAGGATACATATGTTGTTTAGTAAAAACAAAATTAACACAAAATCAATCATATATTAATATAATATAAAATATAAAACCATATTAAATTAATTATATAATTTATAAATTATGAACAATATAATTAATTTCTCAAATTATTCAGTAGGATACTTTTTGTTTTAAATTTTTACAGATTGTTTGGTTTTTATATTTTTTTTGTACAAAAAAGTTTAGGTAGATTCAGTACCGGTATCCTACTATGGCCAGAATAGCACTAGGGCTCAAAGATTATTTACAGAGAATTTACGAAATCGTCTATCAAAAGAGCTATCATGACAGTAGTAGAAATTGAACTCACGTTCTTATAGGATACGAGTACGTTTCTTACTGTCTGTGCTAACTATCATTTGTGTTTCTTCTAACCTTATTTGGGTCAAATTGAGCCAACTCAAATTCATGTGAAAAAACAGAGAATTGATGACGTAATCATTATGTGGCGTTGTGGGTCAACTATAACATAATCTCTCTTACAACCTGATAGTTATATTTAAAATATAAATCTTCGATTAATTTGTTAAGACTCATTGATTCGTTTATAGTTTCAACTAGTAAAAAGATGAGACATACGATCATTTAGAAAGTGTTTGATCCCTATAGAGTACCACTTTATTATAATTATAGTCAAAACGTTTATGGAGACATCCTAATTCTTGAGTGCATAAGTTTATATTTGAGGATAATTGATAGCTCACCTTACCTAATATTAGTATCGCCTAGGAGAAAAAGAAACTTTAACCTACTTTTAAATCGTATGTGAATCTAACCCATTTCCAAAAGTTTTCATATAAAAAAAATAGTCTAAATTTTTGTTTTTGATTGATTTTATTTAAAAAAATTTGTCGGCAACCTAACTATAATTAAATTAATAATTTGGGACCTTAACTTTCATTCTCTCATATGAATATAATCTCAACTCTATGTTATTATTTTTTAAAAAAGAATATTCCCTTTACCTATATTTTTCTTCATTGGTCTGAAACATTCAAACAAGACGAGGGGAAATTAATATTGTAATCCATCATATTCATATTATTTTTATTTGGATATACATAGCCATCACGTACAGAGCCATGGAGTTTGAAATTATTCCAAAGTTGGTGCAAAAGCATATATAATAAAACAAAAGGAAACAAATATAAATTAGGGAACAAAATACATGGGATTAGGGAGCTTAAAAGTGCGATTTCCTACAGAGTCTCCACGTATATCACTCCATTGATCTCCCACATTACCCCAAATCCTGTAACCTTCCTTCTCTAATTTCTGTCTTATATCTGACTTGTACCTCACTGCACTCTGTCCTTTATATTCTCCACTCCTGCATATATAGTTCATTATATTAAACCATAATTAAAATATTAAACACAACCCCAAAACCCAATTAACTAGAAATTAAAGGGAGAATTTAGTATTATACTCCCTCCTATTCTTAATATAAGAGTTAATCCTCTAATTTTATTTATAAGGTAGAGAGAATAAATTTTTTTGTCATATTTATAAGTTACATAATTAAATTTTTTATATGAATATACAATTTTACCCTTCATTTATTATTGTATTGATTTTGTTCTATAATATATATTAAATAGGGATAAAGTTCGAAAGTTGTTAAATTTTAAGACGGAGTTAGTTAAGTTTAAGATTTTTCTTAGTTTTTGTAAAATATACTAGAAGTTAATTCTAAATAGGACCAAATGAATAATTATTTAGGTAGATTAATAAAACTAAATAAATCAGTTAGTTATAACTAAATTCAATCTCTCAAAACGAATTCATATTAAATACTCATTAATCTATTTAAATTAGTCTATTAATTTTTATATTAGTTATAATTAACTGATTTATTTTTTTACTTAATTAATTAGTTAACTATCTCTTATATTAAAGATAAGAGGAGCATATGTTAATTACCTCAAAATAAGGCGTTGGTAGCCAATGAAGCCTTGATTGTGCAAGTTGTTGATGGTGGCCTGACCAAGAGTTTCCTGGTCTCTTCCGGTGACTAAGAACACTTTGAAGCCTTTCTCTTTGAGTTTCTTAAATAATTGAAGCACAGCTGATATTGATGGGCTCCCTCCTTTGCTTGCCCACGCCCTAAACCCTACTGGATCATATGGCTCACACCTATATATATACTTACATATATAATATTAATAACCTCATTAATCTAAAACTTCATAGTAATTAACTTTGTCATGTGAATAAACGAGCTTTTTAAGAGGGAAAAAGTGAGAGAGGTGGGGACTCCATTTCTATGATGCTCACATGTAGAGAGAGAGAGATATGAGTTATCATTAGATTAAGATTTTGTACTTGACATGATGTGGGGAGGAACATACTTTTCAAGACCAAATTATGTTATATGGGTGAAATTTTATATGATATCTCAAAGTAAAAATACTTTTCACCCCCTCCTAAGTTGATTTATGTTACCCAAAAAGAATTTTGTTTTCTTCTACTCCCTCCTGTCTTATAGAAAATATATAACTAATTTATAAATATTAAAACAATTATTTATAAAAAATATATGTTAATTTTTTTAAAATATATCTTTCATTATTTATATAGAAACTACTTCCATCGATGAATTAATACGTTTAATCAATAATAATAATTTAAAAAAAATTATAAATTAGAGAAATAATGTAATTTTAGATTAAAACAATCAAAATAACAATCACAAATAACTCTTATATAGGATATAGTATTTAACATTTGAATGTCTCAAAACATACAAATTGTGTGCCCACTAATTAACACCATTAGTTTTCCGTGAAGGATATATATATATATATATATAGAGAGAGAGAGAGAGAGAGAAGATAATACGTACCCAAATCTCTTTGTTTTGTAGTAATAAAGATTGGAGAGACAAGTGTCGTCAACGTCCAAAACCCAGGCATCCATGGAATCATCGGAAAGAGGAATTGAATTGAGGAAATTGAAGATCTGTTGCATGACCAAGTCCATGTCCTCATCGTACTGTCCATCGATCATATAACTCTCAACCTCCCTTTGACACTCCCTCGGCACCGTGCCCCACGCCACCACATTGTTCGCCTCCACCCCTAATCGCCAACTCAGACAAAACTTCGTCCCATCACCTGAAGAAGATGATGAAGTCATTATATTATGCCGGAAACTAAGAATTCACACGACTCAATGACACAAACAGTTTGCTGGAATTCGTTACAGAGAGTAGTGGGTGTGTTTTTGAAAATTCGTTGGTTTTGATCAAATCTAGAAAGTTCTAAAAATGTGAATGTTGGAAACATGATCAAATTTTGATTATATTACTAATATTAATGCTTCCGTTGTGTCACCTGAAGAAGAATACGATGAAGAAGAAGAAGAAGACGAAGAAGAAGATGACGAAGAATCATTTCTTCTGGGATAAAGCTTGGCGCTGGTTGACTTGGACAGCATTATGAGAACTGTAAAGAGTAAAAGTAGGAGGAGAGATGTTTGTGACTTTATCATTTTTGTGTATATATATAACTGCCAAGTACTTAATGGGACTATTTATAGGGGAAGGGAAGGCAAAAGAAGACATGCATGCATATGAATAGCACTGCTTCTCTTTCTTCTGTAGAATCACTTTTCAGAATTGCAACTTCATTAGGTGGGGCTTGCCGTCACACACCAATAATTATCTATGTAGGTTTCATTCACCACAAAAAGTGCTTCTCATATGTAATAATTCATACTTTGAATCAGGCCGATGAAAAAAAATGTCAAGTTTTTTAAAGACTTAATGTCAATTTTCAACCTGGTATTAAAATTCAACTCAAGCCAACCAATGTGATTGTTGGTAAACTACTGATGGATCATTCTGATCAAGAGTTTGAATAAGTTAATCAGGTTGGATTATATATATTTTTGATTCATTGTTCAACTTAAAACGATTTCATTCTGAGTTAAAAAATTAACAATCTACCATATTTATATTTTAATAACTCTATTTTATTAAATTATGTGTGAGTTATACATGACTATTCTATTTATTTATTTATAAATTAATATTTTTTATTTAAATATTACTCTTTGTTTAGATATATGAATATTTTTATATTTTTAATTAAATTATATTATTTTAATTATGATTAGATTAACCTCAGTTCAATTATATTTTGAACCATTAACTCTTGAAATTTAAACTATTATCTCAACTGCTTCAATTTTTAATACTTTATTTTTCAATAAATTGTTAAACAATTTAAGTAATTTTGTCTATATTGTTATAAGGTATTCGGTAGGTAAGATTTGAATATTGTATGACCCATTATTAAGAATAACTCTCATAGCTTGATTTGCTTTATCTACAAGGCGGTTGGATCATCTATTTTATTTAAGGAAATCAGTCATATCTATGACATACAATTTAAGTAATTAATTTTATGATAAATTTCTAAAAATAACATTTATAGTTTTGTTTATAAAAAATCTTTGGTATATATTCTGAAAATGATTATGTTTTAAATATTTTATAACATATATTCTTTTAAATTTTTAGACAGTTTTTCTCAATTCGTTTGTTCTCAAAATCCTTCATCAAATGAGCAAAAAATTGTTAGAATATAGTCTTACATTAAATGATTGAAGAAGAGGTCAAGAGTATATAATATCAAAAAAAATCTATCAAATTGATTTAAGTCATTTTGATAGAAATACAACTCCAATATATACTTGTAATCTTAAAATTTAACATAGTATCAGAGCTTTTCGATCTGGGATATCAAAACAAAAATTAAACAAAAAAGTTAAAGATTGTGGACTTGAGGTCTCTGACACTGAAAAAATAGTACAATCCCAGGCAAAGAGAAAATAAAAATGAAGATTGTAGACCTTAGGCCTCTGAGATTGAAAAAAAAAAAAGAAGTACAAGCTCATGTCTAAGAATAAGGAGAATATTATAATATAGTCCCACGTTAAATAATTGAAGAAGAGGTTAAGAATATATAATATCAAAATGAGTTATATTAAGTTGACTTAAGTCAAATAGAAAGACAACTCCAATATATATTTATAATTTTAAAATTTAACAAAAACATTGATATATGATATCTCAATGAAGAATATATAACTTAAAAAATCTATAAATTTTATTCAGCATAAAACTTTTAAATCCAAGATCCAATGTATTAGATTATACCAAAAAAAATTTCAACTCAACTCAAATGTGTCAAAAACATACTCTATTTGTTAAAAAAAATTATCTATCATATAGTGCTTCTAATTAATTAAAATTCAAATATCCTTAAGTTCGAAGAAGGTGTACCATTTTCAAGTTTTTTTTTTAAAAACCAAGGGTATCATTCACCAATGTTAGAGATTAAACTCCTTCCAAATACTTTTTGAAAAGGATTTGATTTATAAAATTTTTAATAAAATTTGTACTTTGTTTCTTTTAATTTGTACTGAATCAATATCACCTTGATGGGAAAAAAATGATATAGAAAAGAAAAGGAAAGAAAAGGGATGATAGGAAAGTTGGTTCGGAATGGGGCACAAGGGGGGGAAAAGTGGGAATAGCGTCAGAAGCCACATTTACACAACAAAAGTGGCTTACAACGACCCACCCCACCGACTCTTGCCATTCCCACAATATCCTCCAAACACTCCATTAACCTCCTCACTATATTTATTTTTATTTTCTTTCTTGCTTTTTCCACCCTGCACCTCCAATCCATGATCTCAATAATTCCTCTAGTTTTAATTATAGAAGCTAGATAAAGCATTTACAAAAATTAAAAAAAAAACTAATTTACTTGAAGAATTTAATGGTTGATATATGATATAATACAATGATACAGTTTGATCTATGTAGTAGTCAACCCCAAAAACACTAATTTCCTTTTGTTATTGTTATTGTTGTTAGTTATTTATAAAAAAATGTAATCTTTCGGTCTTTAATATAAGACTTAATTAACTAATTTGATAAGATTAAATAAATTAGTTAATATAATATATTTTTTCTAAAATACCTTATAATCATTTTCTTTAAGTTTCTTCATTATTCTTTTATTTAATTATTATTGAAAGAGTATCAATATGGGTAATCTGGGATAAAGTTAACAAATATGAAAAATATATCTTATATTTAGGACCAAAATAAACTCTATAATTAAGTCATATATTAAGGATCAGAGGAGTATGTTGATTTCTCTAAATTACTCTTTCAAAATATTTACTATATGTGAAACTACCATTTTGATGATATATTTCTTAATATGTGTAATTAATAGGGATAATAAGAAAAAATTATGAATATGAGCAATAAAGTGGGTTGGAGTCTTATATTTGAGACTAAAATAAAAACCTTTATGTCTAGCTCTTACCTGTAGGATAAGAGAGGAAGTATTAAATTTTATAATTTCTTAGACATTTTGATCTAATTAAAATATTGTATAAGTATTTTATGATGACTCTAAATAAGTTAAATTCCAAATTTACCATAGAGTTAAGATATGCCTCAAATTTTAAAAGCATTTAGATAAATACTTACACATTACTACTCATCAACAAGAAAATCAATCCCCTATCATTCCAATTTATCTAATAATTTTTATTCTTAGATAGAATAAATTTTGGGGAAAAAAATCTATTTGCATAATTATTCTAAAAACATCTGTTCTTCGAAATTTTAAATTCTACAAAACTAAAAAAAATGAAACAGGTAAAAGTTGTTCTGATTTTTATTTTATTTTTTAAAACAATTTTTGTTTTGTTTTTACAAGTTACTAGCTAAAAATTAATTATCAAACAATTTTTTATTTTAAAAAACAAAAAATTTGTTCTGAAAATGTTTTTGGCGACTGCACATTGGTATGAGGGGATCTGGTTCCACCAATAAAGTCTTAATATCGATTAACAAGAATTAAACTTGCAACTTTAAGATATAAGTGGCAACTTTATTAATTAAATCAATATTTATTGACTTGTATAATTATTTAAAAAGATCATATCACATTAATTTTTTAAATTATTGTAACTAATCAATTTTTTATTATACTCTTACAACACAAATTAACTTTTTCTGGGTATGGAAGATAAATGGCAATAACATATCTCTAAATTAAGTTTGCACGAGATATAAAAAAATATTGAGAATTATTATCTTTCCACTACTTAGCTGGTTTAAAGGATCAAAACCTTAACTACTCTTTTGTGTGACACGAGTTTTTTTTTTTTTGGCCAAATCGTGTAACATGAGTTGGTAAAAAACTTTATTTTACCTTTAATATAGTGCATGTTACTGAAATTATATATATCTATAGTTTAAAAAAAAATTGAAAAATTTGTGTGATTTACGGTACATTTGAAAGGAAAATAGGCATAATTTTCTTATTGTTTTAAAAGAGGTTGTAGAAAATTTTAACATTACTAAGGAATTTTATTTAAATTTATAATGGAGGAAAAAAAGCCAATTTTGAATAAATTTAAAGAATGGTTATTTAGTTCTAAAAATAAAAAATTATAACAATATTTTTGTTTGTAAGTTTAATGTGGGCGCAACAGAATTTTTCATGTCCTAGGATCTTTTTTTTTTTCTTAAATAACAATATTAATAGGAAAAAGTAGTAATCAATAGATTCGGAATCCACGCCCACAAATCTAAAACTAGATTCTGTCAAAGAAAAGGGAAGAAATAATGATTAAAAGGAAATTAACAAAGTAAATGGTAAAAGCCAATTAACCAAGGGGAAGTGGCTGTCGCCGTCAAACAATGGCGGCCAATCCCTAAAAGGCAAAAATAACTTAAAACTGTAATATGAAGGAAATACTACCATTTTTAAATTTCATAAATTTTAGATAATTCATATGGGTAAATTTATTATTTGCAAAATTTGACTCATTAATTAGTCATTCCTTTTAATATTTAGCTAAATTATATATAACCATAATGGAATTTAGATAAGGTTAACACTTTATAATAAACCTCTTTAAATTTTTACATTTATGAATATAACTTTCATATAATTTATTTAGTACATTATTTATACACATGCAACTTAAAATTCAACAGATTATCTACTTATCAATCAAAATGGAAGGAATTATATGCACACAAAAATATATTTAATTTATTATGTAATTGATAGTTGGAAATTATTCGCATAATCATAAAAACTCGTGAAGATTTATTATTTAGTTACTTCTCCCAGTACAAAGATCTTCTCTAAAACTCAAACTTAAGACCTAAATAGATTTATCAGAATTTTACATTATTAGACTAACTTTGTGTTGATCTCTTCTCTCTCTCTCTCTCTCTCTCTCTCTCTCTCTCTTTAACAAGAATTGAACATGAGTAAAATTGAAAAATAATTATTATAATATTCTAGGTGGAATTATATTTAGCACTAAAAGTTTATTCTATATTAGACTTATAATAAAGACCAGAGTGATATAAATAGGAAAAAAAGATAATCCAAATGGCATTAAAAAAATACATGTTTTGGAATGATACGAAACAAACACTCAGAATATGATGAATGAGATCATAAAACACTAGAATTGCAACTATATATCACAAACCTTCTCATCAATCAAAGAGAGATAGGAGAACCACACAATATTGGGAGAATGATCCAATGAACCAATAGTTGAGTGCAATATACATACATATATACATATGACACAAAATGGTCAATTTTCATTATGGCTTCAAATTAATGGCCAATAATAATCCTTACCAATGGGATTGGATAAAGGCTCATGCCTTCTTTATTGGATTCTCAACAAACATTTCAAGAAAAAGGAAACCTTTGACTTTAGTTTTATGGGCAAAAAGTCAGAAGATTGAACAATATATATATATATATATATATACAATGTGGGTTGGGTGGGAAAGATCCCACCTAATATATGGGAGCATATTTTTTCTTGTGAGAAAAAGATGGATCATTCATTTGGTTTGATGCAAGCCTTAATGATGACTTAAACAACAGTTACAAAACTATATGCAAAGTACCTAACTATGGAGGAAGGAAAAAATTTAATGAAGGGGAGTCATTTTTGTTTGGGAGAGGTACTTTAATAATTCCTCCAAATTATCCCTATTTGGAGGGGAGTGTTCAGAGTTTTTCTTCCCATTACTTACATTTTTGTTTTAACCAGACAAGGGGATCGTTGAATACCTCCTTTCCATTTTTTAAATCAAATAAGGATAGTAGTATGGTCATGAACTGGGTTAGAATTTTTAGTTTTTTCCCATTACTGAACTTGCAATGATATGTTAGATTTGTGCTATTATTAATAACTCTAGTTTTTCGGATTATTTATGGCATTTATTCGTGTATTAATACATTTTATATTTAAATATTACCTTCTTAGAATTATATATGAATATTTTTATGTATTTTAATTATATTATATTATTTTAATTATAATTGATCTCAGTTCAATCACAGTTAGATCAGATCATTAACACTTAAAGCACAACTTTGATCTGTATTTTAATTATATCATATTATATTAATTATAATTGATCTCAGTTCATTCACAGTTAGATCAGATCACTAACCCTTAAAGCACAACTTTGATCTATTTAACGACTAGTTTGATTTTTAGTAAATTGGGTAGAAGAGTAAAACCCTTCCCTTTCTCCCCTTCCTAGTTCCAACGAAAGAGACTGTAAACACCATTACATATAGATAAAATAAGACGAAATATAAAATAAATAAATAATAATTTTGGTATTCCACCTTTAATTTTGGTAACAATGATGATTGAAAAGAATTGAATAATATTTTACTAAAAAGAAAAAGGAAATTGAGTAATAGTTCCCTCTATTTGGTTCGGGAGAAATAAAAGGGAGGGGAAATGTCGGAAAATTTGAATGAGTTCGATTTTTTTTTTAAAAAAAAATAAAGAGGTAAAGTGAAAAGTTTTTAATAAACTTTCCCTCCCCTTCTCTCTTTTCTATTCTCTATGTTAAAAATTCCTCCCAACCATTGTTTTTTCAAAAAGAAAAAAAAAACATCAACAAGAAGCCGCATAGAAAAAGAATGATAATGAAAAAGGGAATAGCTAGATAATAGATATAAGCCTTCCATAAGATGATATTCAGACATTTGTTTGGGACTTATGTAAGAAGTGATAGAAATGGATTTGGATTCAGTGAAAGACAAATTAAATGAATCCAAACTATTCATTTATATTTCTACTTTTCCATATAAACCAGCAATTCATTGCTAAAAGGGCTTTATCATAATCACTAAATATTATCATTTATTCGAATCTCACATAACCATTAACTTAAAGATACTGATTATTACAAATCAAAAGCCATGTATATATTTTTTTTTGAAAATTTATGCAAAATTTCTTTAATTGGTACAAGGAGATAAAGAATGCTCTTCAAATTATTAACCTCGAATAAAGTTGTAACTTCTATCATAAGAAAGCTGCTGTATTTAGGATTCACTTGAAGCCAGCTGCTTATAAAGCCCATACTATGAGTTAAACAAAAACTTTACCTATATTTTATACCCGGCCCCAAGTCCAGATAAAAGAGGAGGATTGTGTTAAGTGTTCGTTAGTCAAGGTAAAACTCTAACGAATCTTTTAGTAGATAGCATCATCTATTAGGATAAAATTTATTATTGTTGTATATATCAGTTAAACAAAAGTCGGAGAGATACAAAACCTTTCAGGTACGTGATAATCATTCGATCATTTATAGACTCTAATTATACGGAGTCACTACAATTTATATAAACTTCATCTTTAATTTTAAGCACCCATAAACAAAAGTATATTTTCTCATATCTAACAGAAACACATTTCAAACAAGCTCCATGAACTGTCCCGAGATATGATATACATGTTAAATGGTCGAACTTTTGCTTTGCAAACATCAAATGTTCATGGCTTCCAATCTTGAGGGGCATGAAGTCTCCCCAAGATACAAACTTAGACTTTAACACCAATTGTTCAAGAAAAGAACATCCATGAAGAATATTAGCTGCAGATTCGGAACCTGAAAATTGAACTTTCACCAGATGCATTATTTTGAGGGAAGGCAAATCAACAGAAGATCGAGCATTCACGATAACTCTAGTCAACGTACTGTAGTGGAAAATGCGAGTAGGCGCATCAATGTGACTATAAATGGAGAGATTAATCCTTATACGAGGCTTTGGAAGATATTAACCTTAGTCGCACAAATGCCCGTCTCCAAATCTTATTTGTCCCGTGATTCCAAAATAATCACTAAAATTTTGGGACCCTGATGGTTAAGGATCCTATCCACACTAACATGAACGTGGTAGAGAGAAGACCAGCCAAAAAAAAAGAAAAGAAACGTGCCTTCAAGAATTAATTAGTTGAACAAAGCCTGCAATTCACAGAACCTCTGGGACATGATGATAATCTTGTGATGAATTGGACCTTGCAGTTTGCATTTTCTTCAGTACAACAATAAATGGAGATGGTCTTCAAAACAGTTGCACAGTTCATAATATATCTTGCAAGTTCAAACTGACATTCTGTCCCTCTATATTGACCAAGACTAAATTTCTTAAGATGTGATACAAGACATTAAGGAACATTAAGCATTGGGTCTATCCGTCTTCTCTCCGAGCCAAAAATGCATTCAAACTAACAAAAGATATGTGTCAGTTAGAAAACTAGTTAACTAAAATTAGTGTCAGCATTATATTAAAATTTATACAAACCTCGTGAATGACAAGAATTTCAAGTTTTGGGAAGCTTCGAAAACATTCCACAATTTTATTCATGTCACCAGTAACTATGGGCGGGAATTCCATGTGACTTAAGTTGTGAAAAGTTGGAATATCACGGGTAGGTAAAGATAACAATACATTCTACGTAAGGAAAAGAATATAACAAAACATTGTCAAAATTTTGGATATGAAATGAGAGAATGAAAAATGCTAACAATACAAATTATCAATATACCTCAATAAACCCAAGACGTTTTGTTACAGAAAGCATCCAACTTGATCAAGTGAGGAGGTATTTCTGCTGAGAGCAAATGTTCAAGTTTCTGAATCTCTATCTTATTAGCTTTATTGTGAATAAGCAATTATCTTAGTACCAAATCTTGTAGAAAAGCACTACTAGAAAGAATATTTGACACGCATCTAACATCCAAATATTTAACCATTCTCAAATGCATGACTTTGAGTGAAGGCAAATTAACAGAAGAATGAGTATTAATAGTAACTTGACTCAACTTTAAAACCCTAATGGTACTGCTATTGAAAATGCGGGAGGTTACATGAATGCGATGAAAATCTAAATACAGTTCAAGATGAGAAACTTCGCGACTTATTGCCGCTTTAGTCCAAATATTAATCTTGAAAGGGGGCACTTGTAATCTTCGGAACTTGAGACGAAACATATCTATGGGTTTGCCTTCTAGTAAGATCAAGATTGTATCTACAAATTGCACGAAGGAGTGAAGAGTACTAAATCCATTTTCGTCCAAGTCAAGAGTGGGAAGCGAGAACCAGAGAGACCTCCATCTTTTGGGCAAACCGCTTGTACCAACGGCTTGTTTTATTGGAAGAAAAGAGAGGATATGGTGAACTTGAGACTCACTTGCCTTTCACTCTCTGGTGTACAAAGTAATTTTGCCCCTTTGGACGCAGACATATTGTAGTTACGCACAGAAAATAAAACCCTAAACGTTGATGTATAGTCCTCCTCGGTTTCTTAAGTCCCTGGACCTCCGCAAGTCGCCGGTAACTTTCAATTAGCAACCATGTTTTTTCGTGATTTTGATTCTTGATGAATTTCTTCTTGGCCGTTCTGAAAATGCGGCTTGAGGAGGTAAAGAATTAGAAAGGAAGCGGAGCCATGGACGTTTGGGGTTGAGCGGAAGATTTTTCCTTAAGCCAACATGTATAATTTTATACTAACATAGAGTTAGTCTAGTAGTATAAGCTCCCATTAAATCTCTCTAAATCTTGAGTTCGTATACCAGAGGAGACAACTATACTATAAAGAGTAACCACAAACCCTAAAATTGAGATTTCTAATAATATGATCGAGTTGATATTATAAAAAGAAAAGAAAGTATGTAATGTTATTTTTCTCTCCCTTATTTTATTTTTGAATTAAATTTTAAAATTAAATAAGAATTCCTCCCTTAGATAATTTAAAAATAATATGAAATATAAAAATGAATTCAATAAGGAGGAATTCTTATTTAATTTTACCGGACCCTTACACCAATAAATCAACTCTAATTTGGTCTATTCACTTTCTATTTCTTTCCAATATGAATTGAATATGAATAAAATAGAAAAACAATAATTATTAACCCTTTAGGTTGAATTATATTTAGGACCAAAAGTTTTTTCTACATTAGGCTTATAATAAAGTCAGGAGTGATATATGTAGCAAAAAGAAAAAAGGATAATCCAAATGGCATTAAAAAAATACATGTTTTGGAATGATACGAAACAAACACTCAAACCTTCTCATCAATAGAAGAGAGATAGGAGAACCACACAATATGGGGAGAATGATCCAATGAACTAATAGTTGAGTGCACTATATATACATCATACATATATATATATAACAAATGAGATTGGATAAAGGTTCATACCTTCCTTATTGGATTCTCAACAAACTTTTCAAGAAAAAAAGAAAGCTTTGACTTTATTTTTATGGCAAAAAGTCAGAAGATTGAACATTATACAAATCCATTGTTGGTTGGGTGGGAAAGTTCCCACCTCATATATGGGAGCATATTTTTTTCTTGTGATAAAAAGTTGGATCATTCATAATGATTTGGAGGAAGGAAAGGAAGGAAAGAATTTGTATAATTCCTCCCAATTCCCCAGATTTGGAGGAGGATGTATGATTAGAATTTGTCTTCCCATCCCCTCTAGTTTTAGGTTCCTGAATGAAATAAACTCAAACAGTAAGCCGTCAGGGTTAACTTATGCAATACAAACACTACTCCGCTGTTAATGATTGAACCTTTTCTTGCAAGGTCCGTTGTCTGGCAGCCATGCAATTTGGATAAACTAGTATCTAATAATATGTCAAAAAATGATAAAACATGCTAATAATGCCTGATTTGAACAATAAAAAAATAAAGTTGATTGCCTGTAGACAGAATGCAGAATCAGCATCTGAAACAGATTGGGGCGTATGTATGGAACGGATGATATTTAGCTCAAAATAAATTAGGTCAATTTTTCATAATACTCTATATTGACCGGCTACAAAACGGTGATATCAAATCACAATCATTAATTTTAAAGCCCATACTAATTATATGAAGTCACTACAATTTTATATAAACTGCATCTTTAGTTTTAAGTAGCCATATACAAAAGTAGATTTTCTCATATCTAGCAGAAGCACATTTGAAACAAGATCCATGAGATGTCCCGAGAGACGATATATATATATATATATATATATATATATATATGTTTCCAAACATTAATCCTAATAGAAGGCACTTTAAATCTCTGACATTTGAGACGAAACATATTTAGGGGTTTCAAATCTGACAAGAACAAACTGCATCTACAAATCGAATAAAGGAGTTAAGGCAAGGAAATCCAGAATCGTCAATGTCAAAAGTGGGCATTGCTAGCCCTAGCTAGGCTCCATCTCTTGGACAAAACCAGACTTGTGGAAAAGGCTTGTTTTATCGGAAGCAGAAAATCTGGTAAACTGCTAATCTTATCACTCTCTTCTTGTGTAGGCCCTAATTTTGCTTGCTTGGACGCTGATTTTGCCATACCGTATCAGTGAAAGTTACAAAACAAGGATCGGAGCAATTTCCCAGAATGAGGCTTCTAATTGGGATTTCTGCCGGAGACTGGAGTTGCCGCACAGTTGCTTCGCCGGAAAAGTCTACAGAACAGGTCCGGAGAAATTTTACAGAATGAGCGAGGTTCTTTCGATTCTATAGAATGAATGCTTCAAAGCATTAAAGGCGTTGACTTGGGAAGACACGCTGACCTTTGTAATCATGAACTTGGCAAGGTTCATCAATAATCATAAGTAATGGAAGAATACCATTCGGATTAGAAATTCAAAAATTAATATAGATTGAGGTAAAATATAAGTCCATGGTTGAAAATTTTGGCTATTAATATAAATCCACTCAAAGGATATAATAAGTATATTCCAATTTTACCCCTATCAAAAATAAGGAGAGAGAAAAGGATGTGAGAGAAAATATAGGGCAATAAATACTCATTCTTATATAATTAAGGGTAAGTTGGGAAAACACTTTAAATTTAAGACATTAAATTATTTAACTAACATTTCTTAGTATATGAGAAATAGTTAAGATGGATTTATATATAGGACCAGAGTGATAAATAAAAATTTGCTTAATTATGAAAAGTCACAAAATTAAAACTCTAGATGGTAAAAATTGAAATTTTGAGCAATAATTAATAATTTATTTTTTCCTTATGCATAAATATTATTTTCTTGGAGTAGAGTATCAAACTTAGACACCAATAGCAACTGGCGCAGGAAATTTCAGAATTTAGTTTTGATTCAAAATTAGAATCACATAATATTAATTTTCCTAGTTTAAATAGGATTTTTCTGATCCTATTTAAGGAAACACATAATGGATCAGCCATACGATTTAGGAGAGCCCGCAAAATTATACTAGAATTTATTTTTGATTCAAAATTAGGATCACATAATATTAATTTCCCATCAATCATAATTAATTATTTTGAATTCTACTGTTTTATCAAAAGACTTGAAATAACCTTGAGACTTGAGAGCCAATAAATGGATGCTGTTTTCAATCCCAGTTCTTATGCCTAAAAGTTTTTCAATATCATGCTTAAAAATAATTGTATGCCTTCACCTACTCTTCTTAACATCAGCCACCATTATACTACCTCTAGTCCTTAATATAAAAATCACTTAATTAATTTTGATAGGTTAAATAAATTAGTTAAGTTAGTTATTTGTAATGGTTGTGTGTTAGTTTCCCTAAAATACCCTCTTAAATTATTTACATCTAAACTATCATTGATAAAAAACTTTTTATATGTGGAATTATATATGAATATTTTAGGAAAAAATTATAATTTTGGGAGACAAAATGAATTGGAGTTTTATAATTAGAATTAAAATAAACTCTCCATCTAGCTCTTATAATTAATATTGGAGGGAGTATATTTTACAATCAAAAGATACAGAATATAATTATAAAATTCTTTGTGTTTTAAGTTTCAAAAAAGATTATAGTATTAACTAAAAAAAAGAATATATTTATTTAAAAAAAGAGACTGATGCCTCACTGAATAATAAGTGTAATTAACTATTTACAATACTATGTATCATCCTCAAATACACATGTATGCAAAAGTTGAATCTACCCCTCATACTGAAAGTCAAAAGCACTTCCAAAAGGTGATATTCTGCAGCAACAGTACCATTTACTGTTCCTTTTGGCTGAATTGGCAACTTTGCAGCATATTTTTGGTCAATTAAGGAGCATTATGCTTTGGTACTCCCTCCCATCTTTGTTTCAGCATCAACAGTTACAATTGCTACATGGCATCGTTTTGATCAACAATATATATATATATATATATATATATATTACAACCATAATAATGAACGTTATCTTACTAGGTAAGATAGTTATATGAATCGCATACTGCGAACCAACTCTTAATTTGGATATATTGTAAATCAAAATGTTTAATTCAACAATTTCGTTAGATGTTTTATTTAGGCTTTCTCTATCCTTTCTAGGTGACTATAATGTCTGGTCTAGCATATTCAACAACGCCTCGTACAACCTTACACTTTTAGCATGTATCTTGTAGCATTTCACGCTTCTAATAGGAAGCCCTAGAGCTCCTCTGATTTTTTTTTTTTTTTTTGAGAATGCGCTTCGCAAAACACTACCTACTACCAAAATTTTGCACAAATGGTACAAACTGAAAATTTTAAGTGCTATAGTTACCCCCATTTTTCTGGTGTTCTTTGCTCTGCAACGTTATATATTGTGGAAGAAAATTCTATCCATGCATCACGGTATTTATATTACCTATGAAATCACCTCAAAAAGAACAGAAACTAGCTTAGCTAGCATGATTTCAACAATAGCACACTAGATTTCAATGAAAGAAAAAAGGATGAAATTAAAAAAAAACAATAGCAAGCTATAGATCTCAGGAATTCAGCGAAAGAAAAGCTGGCAATTCTCAGAGCCTCTAGGACATGATGATAATCTTTGGATCATTTGATATTTCTCCTTAAGTGGCTGAGAGGTGCTGCAAATGGAGATAGTCCTCAAGACTCTTGCATTTTTCATAATAAACTTTACGAATTCAAATTGAAGTTCCAAACCCTCGTATCCACCAAGTCTAAATTCCTTTAAGTGTGATGAAACACATTGAGGAACATCCAATATCGGTTTCTTGGACCTTCGCTTCCCATAAGAAGGGACAAAAATCTGACCAAGGATATGAAAGTAATTAGAGACCAATTAGTATAGAAAAAGTAATAATACACAAAAAAAACAAGTTGGAATTAAGAAATTAACCTCATCAATCACAAGAATTTCAAGTTTGGGGCAGTTTCTTAGGCCTTCCCTCACTATCCAATTCAAGTCTCTATCATAAAGAATTGAAAATTCTATGCGGGTTAAATTCTCAAATCTTGGAAAATCAAAGCCAGATGATGAATCCTACATGATGGAGACTAAACTTATTAACTTTTATATATATAATGAAAAAAGAAACAATAACATAGATCAGCATCATTATGCATACCGAATTTAACCGTAGAAAGGTCACATTAGTAAATGCCTTCCACTTAATTAGACGGAAAGGAACCGTTGCTGAAACCAAATGTTGAAACTTTTCCATATCTAATGTTACTTCATAATTACCTAATATAGGTGAAAGCAATACCAACTCTTGAAGAAGATGACATCTCGAAAGGAGATTTGCCAAGCCTTTGGAATCTGGAAATGTAACATCCACCAAATGCATGACTTTGAGTGAAGGCAAATTAACAGAATAAAAAGAATTCACCTCAACCCCATCTATCTTTAAAACCCTAATGGTGTCACAGTTGAAAATTCTAGAGGTCACTTCCAAGCAGTAGTCTTTGCAGCATAGTTCAAGATGCTCAACTTTGCGCCTAAGTATAAGTGTGTTGATCCAAACATTAATCCTACCGACTCTTTCGATATCATACCAAAAATTTAATGAATCACATCTAAGCAGAAACTTTTCTACAGGTTTTGAATCTACCATGAAGAGGACTGCATCTACAAACCGAAAGAAATGTGGAGAAAAAGTGAATGTTGCATTATCAAAGTCAAAAGTAGTCATTGAAAGCCAAAGTGATTTCCATCTTTTAGATAAAAGGCTTGTGGCAACTACTTCTTTTGTGGGAAGAAAAGAGAGGATATGGTGAAGCAGAGAGTCGGGTAAACTACTGATCCTATCGCTCACTATTGCTTTTCTTCCACGTCGTTTTCCTTGTTTGTTGGACGCTGATCTTGCCATATTCAGAGTTACGACGATCCTTTACTCAGCAAAGGGAAAGATAAAGAGGCCAAGAATAGAAAAGCTTTTTAGGTTCTAGGATGAAATCTTTTTAGTAGAAATCAAGCGATATCTTTTACCGATAGCTTATAACTAATCTTCCCCACCGATATGCATTTTAACTTTCCCAACAAAACTAAGAAAAGTGGCCTTGCACCTAGAAGAATGAAGGCAAAATATATATCCAAGAAACGAAAACAGTATAATTATCATTATTAATATTTATAATACTAATATTTATTTATTCAATTATCTATGGTCATAAAAATAACTGAAGATTGCTGAAAAATCCCAATCACAAAATGTATTCCCTACTTGAAATTTATTTACGAATGTATGTACAAACTTATATTCAATGAATGTAAGTCATCTTTATCTATGTACAATTTATCTTTAATTATATATAAAATATAAGATATTTACACACATAACTGAAGATAATGTATATGATTGAAGAAAAATTTTACCCACTAAAGATATAAGTTATTAAGGATTTTTTTAACAATTTTTCTTAAAAATAGAATTGATCCTCAATAAACCTTTTTTAACATAATATGATATGTCTATATAATAATAACAATATTTTATTAGGAGTTTCGTAAAAAAATTACATCTCCTCAGACGTTGAAAGATTAAAAATTTCATGGGGAAATCTTCAATATTTTATTTATTTATCTATCATAAGGATAAAAGATATGATCATATTTTAAATGATATATTACTTGATTTTTTTTCAAAAGAATTGCAACCAAATTTTAAAAACGTTACATCTTTATGTAGATTTGATTTTATGAAATTTAGTGTTAATATTCTTAAAATTATATTCACAAGATTACATTATCCAAATATTTTAACATCTTAAAAGTAACTTTGAAATTTTCTGTTACTTAAAAAAAGCTAATTACATAAAGAGTGAGGTAAATTATTTAGTCAATCCCACACGATTATACGAAATTCATCCTGATTTTATACCGGTCCTAATTATAAGATACAGTTAATTTTTTTATATAGAAAATTAAATAAATTAATTAATTATGATCAAATCTAACTTCTAAAAATAAATTCATATTATATATTTTTCAATATCCACAAATTAATTAACTTTTAATTAATTATAATTAATTAATTTATTTTACTTCTTAGATCTATCTAAAAATAATTAAATATATCTTATAATTAGGACTGGAGGTGGTATTTTAGGAGGAAAAACTAAATTAGTTTGGATTCAAGCATATCCACTAATCTAACTATCTAGGGAGTATTAATTAGCATTATATCTTTGAATGAAAAAATATGTTCTTTTTTCTTTATAAAAATGAATAGAGAAATCCATATAGGGACGATTTGATAAAATTTTTCAAATCTCATCTAATATTTGGTCAAAAGAATCTCATTTAATTTAGACGATTATGTATAGTTAATGTGGTTGATAAGCTATATATACATATACATATCCGTAATTACAAAATTTCAAAATTTGTTTATAGATATCTTTTTAAATCTCCAATAAAGTTTCAATAGGAATTTGATTTCTGACGACATAATTGTCCCCGTTAAAATATAAAATATTTTAAATTTTTATTATTTTAACAATTTTCAGTTCCCATACCTATCATAAAAGCACCCCACCTTTTTCATGTAAAAATCCCCCTCCCTCCATTAAAAAACGATTTTAATTTAATTTTGATTCAAAAGTATTGTGATTATCACACATAACTTTCAATTAAATTTTTCCGATGTCATACTCTTAATTAATTATATATATATGAGTAATTATAGGTTTAAATATGTTATTATTAATTTCAAATTTAAAATTATAGAACACATTTGTGATAATATTAATTAAATAATTAATTACGTTTTAGGCATGACCAAGGGGCTACAATTAAGTATACGAACATCCACTCATCTTCAATTTGGACGATGAGATAAAGAATGCGATACAATCAAAGGAAAATAATCGGCATCTTATAGAAACTATGATCACTTGGAGGTTTGGAGCTATATGAATTAGACATTTTCAGATGACTCCATAATATCTTATTTACCCTCTTCAACAACGCCTCTAATGACTCTCCACTACTAATTAAAAAGAGTGGGTTTAGTAGCGTGTATCTTGTAGCATTTCCTTAAGCAAATGCTATGGTTGTTATTGCTTTCTTTTTTTCTTAAAAAGAAAATCTAATAGAGCTGTAGCGCTTCTTAGAGGAAGTTCTACAGCTCCTCTGAGGAACGCAAATGCTATATCTACTATCAAAACGTGATACTAGGTAACACATATAACGAAGTTAAGTGCTGTAGCTGCCCTTTTCTGCAATAGTGTTCTTTGATCATCAAAGTTATATATGGTGGAAGAAAAATCTAGCCATGCATCATGGCATTATAAAAAGCATCCAACTGTCAAGTGATTGAAGAATATAAAGGACATATGGTTAATGGTTTTCCTTGATCTCTTCTGCTCATTTATATCTAAGCAACTAACTTTGGAACTCACCTGGGTTGGCTTAAAAAAAATTCTCCTTTTTTTGACTCAATCGAAAAAGAAAACTACCATGCTACAAGAAAAGATTTTCCAACTTAGAATCTTTTTTTAAAAAAAAAATAGCACAGTACTATATTTCAATGCAATATAAGATAAAATTAAAAAAAAAATTAATAGCTAGCTAGATCTCGTGACTTTAGCGAAAGAAAAGCTGGCAATTCTCAGAGCCTCTAGGACATGAGGATAATCTTTGGATCATTCGATACTTCTTCTCAAGAGGATGATATAAGCTGCAAATAATGGAGATAGTCCTCAAAACTCTTGCATTTTTCGTAATAAACTTTACGAATTCAAATTGACATTTGAAGCCCTTGTATCTACCAAGTCTGAATTCCTTTAATTTTGATGAAACACATTGAGGAACATCCAATATCGGTTCCATCGATCTTCCCTGGCCATCAGGACGAACAAAAATCTGACCAAGGATATGAAAGTAATTAGAGACTAATTATAGAAAAATTATATAATACACAAAAATCAAAGATGCAATTATGACATTAACCTGATCAATCTCAAGAATTTCAAGTTTGGGGCAGTTTCTTAGGCCTTCCACTATGCAACTCAAGTCTTCATCACAAAGACATGAAAATTTTATGCGGGTTAAATTCTCAAATCTTGGAAAATCATGGCCATCATCAGGTGATGTTTTCTACACGATGAAGACAAAGCTTATTAGTTTGGTAATATTTTATATACAGAATGAAAAAACCAATAAAATAGATCAGCATCACTATTCATACCGTATTTAACCCTAGAAAGGTCACATTAGTGAGTGCTTTCCACCTAATTAGACTGAAAGGAACCGTTGCTGAAACCAAATGCTCAAGCTTTAAAATATCTAGTTTTGGATACTCATCGATATGGATATCGAAATATGTAACTAAATCTAATACCAACTCTTGAAGAAGAGGACATCTAGAGAGGAGATTTGGGAAGCTTTCAAAATCTGGAAATTTAGCCTCCACCAAATGCATGACTTTAAGTGAAGGTAAATTAATAGAATGAAAAGTATTCACTATAAAGCGATCCAACTTCAAAACCCCAATGGTATCGCAGTTGAAAATCCTAGGGGTCAACTCCATGAAGAACCCCATGGAGAATAGCTCAAGATGCTCAACTTTGCGATGTATAAGTGCGTTAATCCAAATATTAATCCTATCGTCTTTTTCTATATCAAGCCAACAATTAAACGAATCATATCTAAGCCGAAACTTTTCTACAGGTTTTGAATCTGCCATGAAGAGGACTGCATCTACAAACCGAAATAAATGTTCAGAACTATTGAATGTTGCATAATCAAAATCAAAAGTGGTCATGGAAAGCCAAACCGATTTCCATCTCTTGGACAAAAAGCTGGTGGCAACGACTTCTTTTGTTGGAAGAAAAGAGAGGATATAGTAAAGAATAGAATCTGGTAAACTACTAATCCTATCTTCCGCTGTTACTTTTATTCCACGTCGTTTTTCTTGTTTTGACACTGATTTTGCTCTTCGTGAGGCAGATTTCGCCATATTCAGAGAATTATGTTGACGGCCAATGGCTTTGTGGTACTGGTATAAACACTAAGTAGGAAGAGACGGATTTAATCCCTCTTGTAATCTCTAGCTAGTTCAATTAGTACTTGTTATCCTTCCGAGGTTTTTAGTGGAAAAGATAAAGAGCCTAATGTGGGTCGGTCAAAGAAGGAAGGAAAAAAATATCAAAGAAATAGAACTGATCCTGATCCTGATCCTGATCCTGATTGGTAATGTGGGTCGCTCAATAGTACACTAACATCATTAGTCATTTGTATTTATAATACTAATATTTTCTTATTTTCAATTGTATATCTATATATCCCGTAAAATAGAACTGATCCTGATCAATAAACCTTTTTTTATAAGACAATTAGTATAAGATATTATGTGGCTACATAATAATTAATCATATTTCATAAGATTTCTTTTTGAAAATTTAAAAGATTCGATTGAAAAACCTTCAATATTTTATTATTTAAACATGAGGATCAAATATATGATCATATTTGATAGGATATCTCATATCTATTAGTTTTTCTTTTTGAAAAAAAAAACAATTGCACCTAAAATTCAAAAAAGTTACGCCTTTGTGTAGAATTAATTTTCTGATATTTAGTTTTAAGATTCTTATAATTATATGAACCAAATATTTTAACATCTCCCTTCCTTACAAACAACTGCTCTTAATTTGGAAGCTTCCGCTGAGTTGCCCTTGTGAATCAGATAAATACTGAAGGATGGTCTATCATCCTTCATAAAAAGAAATAAGCCACAAACACTTACTGACATATATAATATATTAGTTTGTAGTAGTGACTCACCGATGCAGCAATTCTTATGGGGAAAAAAAAAAAGAAAACTGGCAACAATATCCTCTTGCTATAGTGTTTCTGTGCTATTTTTTGTTTGATTTTTTCAACTGGAATTTCATCCTCAGGTGGAAATGATAGATTAGAAATCATCTATGTTAAAAAGCAAGTCATGAGCCAAGCGACCTGTCTTATTTCTTATGCTATTTTTTTATTTATAAGTCATAATCAATAATCTCAATCAATAATTTTACTTTGGTCTTTAAAAGATTTCGAGTCCAATGATAAAAATTAATTTAATCCATTCAATCTGCTTTAACAGGTATAAACAATTGTTTTCTCGCCATTTAATCTCACTTCCCTCTTTTCGCCATTCGTTATTTTCTATCTTTGCTCTTAAGTCTTCACCCTTCTTTCTCTTCCTCAATATTCTTCTTCAAAAAAAAAATTAAAATTAAAACTTGCACCACCCGTTGCGAGGTTCAAACTTCAAACATAACCTTTGTTTCAAAGAAGCACTTGACGCAGTTGATAGAAAAGCATAATCACTGTCCACAAAAGAAGTAGACAGGATCAGTGATTTGCCAGACTCATTGCTTCTTCATATTCTCTTTTCTTCCCACTCAAGAAGCAGTTGCCACAAGCCTCTTCTCCAAAAGCTCGAGGCCACTCTGGCTTTCTCTTACCACTCTTGATTTCAAGACTAAAAACTTCCAGAGGCTTCATTGTTTATTCAATTCTTGGACAAATGCTCGAATTGATGGATTTGAAATCTATCAAAAAATTTGTTCTTGATTTTCATGATGTTAAAGTTGCTGATCATTTTAGACCTCGCAAGATTAACGAATGGATAAATGCTGTCATTTGTAGCTAAGTTGAACATGTAGAGCTACATAGGAGTTGTCAACCTACGCATGATGGATATGAGTTGCCCTCTAATGATCTCATTGCCAATAACATTAGGGTTTATGAGTTGCCCTCTAATGTTCTCATTGACAATAACATTAGGGTTTTGAAATTGAGTGGACTAATGTTAGGTACACTTTCCCATATAATTTGCCTTTGCTTAAAGTATTGCATTTGGTAGAGGTTAAATTTTCAGATTTGAGAAGCTTGGGAATGCTTCCTTCCGCATCTCCATAAAGAATTGGTACGGAAAATTTTGGTAGAGAAATATATGGGATGGCCCATTCCATATGAGTGCACTCTAACGTTCTCATTGCCAATAACATTAGGGTTTTGAAGTTGAGTGGAGTGATGTTACGTACACTTTCCCATATTAATTTGCCTTTGCTTGAAGTATTGAATTTGTTAGAGGTTAAATTTTCAGATTGACAATATTGGAAATGCTTCTTTCCGCATGTGTTTCACTTGAAGACTTGGTACCGAAAAATTTGTAGGGGGACTTTAACTTTCCACTTGACGTTGGAGGACTTGACCATTTGGTCACTGCACAAGTTCCACTATGTCTACTTCCATTGAAATTTTTGTCCAATACATTTCTACGCATATATCGCTCCTGGTATGAATCATGTCCAAGAGATTTCATTCCCTAATTTTCAGTCTGTTTTTAGCGTTTTGACGTGCAGGATTTATGGTCATTTAGCGATGATATGCCAATGTTTCACAATTTAACCCACCTGGAATATCTTGCTGGTGAATGGACTAGGATAGTGAAATGTCTCCAAAACTTCCCCAAACTTCAAAAGCTTGTAATTTTTAAGTCTGAACATCAGGTTTGAAAATTTGAACTCATTTTTGAGTGCAAACGCTATCATCATTAGTCATTAGTATTTATAATACTACTACTTGCTTATTTTCAATTATATTTTTCGCAAAAAATTATATATCTATATAGCCCATAAATAAGAACTGATCCCCATCAATAAACATAAGGATCAGATATGTTCATATTTTATAGGATATCTGTTACTTGATTTTAAAAAAAACAATACAGCTAAAATTCAAAAAAGTTACGCCTTTGGGTAAAATTAATTTTCTGATATGGAGACCCATTTTCTTGGGGGAAATTCTAAGTTTAACAAACTATTTACAAGCCAATCATCCTCAAACACAGATACATAATAGTTCTAAGTACCTTGAGGCAAGACTAGAAAGCCCTAAATAGTACTACCCTTTAATCATACCAACTCTTGAGTGATATGTTACAAAAATCATGAGTTCTATTACCGAAAATAAACGGAATAGAAATCACCCCAAAAATAACAGAAGCATGCAGACTTCAACAACACCACAGTACTACATCTGAAGACTTTAGTTAAATGAAAGCCTGCAATGCTCAGAGCCTCTAGGACGCGAGGCTAACATATTGAGACATTCGTACTTTTTATCTGCATCCATATCACAACAGCAAATGGAAATGGTCCTCAAAACTCTTGCATTCTCCATAATGTATCTTGCAATCAAACTCGAATACCCAGCCTCCATATCCTCGAATAGTGAATTCCTTTAGGTGTGATGAAAGACATTGAGGAACAGCCAGTGGAACATCCAATGTTGGTTCCATCATCGCACAAACTAAAATCTGAGCACAAATATGTAAGTTAGAAACTAACCACAGAAAAGGTAATGCGCACGCAATCAAGTTGAAATTAAGAAGTTAAACTCATTAATCACAAGAATTTCAAGCTTGGGGCAGATTCGTAGGCATTCTACTATCCAATTCGTGTTCATCATCCAGGCGTGAAATTTCTAAACGGCTTAAATTGTCAAATGTAGGAATATCACGTACAGGTGACTTGTCCTGTATTAGGAGGCCAAGCTTAATAGGTTATAAAATTATAGAATGAAAGCAATAATGAAAATCAGCATCATTCATACCACATTTAACTGTAGGCGCATCCCGTTAGTCAAAGCTTTTGAAATAGTTAGAAAGGAAGGAACATTTGCTATAACCAAATGTTTAAGCTTTTCAATATTCAGGGTGAAATCTTTTTCCTCCTCCTCCTCCTCGTCATCATCATCATCACCACCACCTATCCTCAAATCTAATTCCAATTCTTCAAGAAGAGCACATCCCATGAGAAGTTTTGCCAAACATTCATAATCTGGAAGTTTAACATTCACCAAATGCATGAGTTTAAGCGAAGACAACTTAACAGAAGAAGGAATATTCACTCCAACCCTATCCAACTTTAAAACCTTCATGGTACTACTGTTGAAAATGCTAGAGGGCATTACAAAGCACTCATTACAGTCACAGCATAGCTCAAAATGCTCAACTTTGCGATTTATAGCCGTTCTAATCCAAATATTAATCCTAGTGGGGGGGAACCCCTTTATACTCAAGCCTTTTGCCTTTATTTTGTACACAAAATCTATGACACCTGAAATGGAACCTTGCTATAGGTTTCACATCTGCCATTAACAGGACTGCATCTACAAACTGAATAAAGGAGTCAAGACTAGAAATTCCACAATGTTCAAAGCCAAAAGTGGGCATTGAATGCCAAAGTGGCGTCCACCTCATGGGCAAAAGGCTTGTCGCAACAACTTCTCTTGTTGGAAGAAAAGATAGGATATGGTGAAGTAGAGAATCGGGTAAGCTACTAATCCTATCACTCACAAGTACTTCACTTCCACTTTCTTGTTGTTTGGACACTGCTATTACTTCATCTTCACTTTCTTCTTCTCCAGACATTGGTTCTAAACGTTTCAACCCTCTTGCCATAATCTTAGTTAGGATGTAGTGATACTTAAGTCACGAAGTAGGGATTAAAAAAGCTATTAGATAAGGGTCACTACGGATAATGACAATTCAATATAATCCACTGCAACCAAAATATTGTTTTATGCATTTGCTTCTTTCAATAAAAATGTTTCCAGACCCACAATGCCCTCCATGAGACAAATAAATTCCGCTGTCCAAACATGTGCCCGAAAATACGCCACATTATCAAGCTATTAAAATTGCGTCTGTTTGACAAAGCATTAAGACATTCAGAAACTTCTCACACATTCAGAAACTCCTCTGCTCAGAAGTCTATCGACATTCTGCAAGATTACAGAATTCCCATTGGCAAGGAAAAACTTCAATAAGTAAAGTATGATAGAAATGAGTCATTTTTACAACAAATATGATAACATATTGACATTGTTATTTCCATAGCCAAAATCACGTGAAGGTAGTTTTTTAATGCATTTAGGAAGTCTAGGAAAGATAGCATCTCGCACAAGTGGAAGCCTTGTTTAGTGACTTCATTGTATTCATTACATTGGGCAGTGCCAGATTTTATTAAAAGTGAACAGAACAATGATGCAAAAACGCAAAACAGAACACCCTAACGAAGTAGCTTATGTTGCGCAGTCTTTATAAGAATTAAAAAATAAAAAGGCCAGGTTAGTTCAAATTACTTATAATCAAACTAACACAGAAAAAAAAAACGCTTCTCCGACAAAAGCTTATCCAAAGAAATTCAAGGCAGCATACATCAAACAAACCGAGAGAAAATGTGTGTTAAGATCGTTAAGCAAAAAAAATAAGAAAGAAAAGCCGTAGTTGATCAAGAAAAGAATTATAACGCCGGATTCTGGGGTTGGAGAAACAGATCACATCAACACTAATCTAGATCAATAAACCAGGAAATACAATCCCTAATTACAAATATGAAAAAAAGAAAATGAGATAGGGGAGAAATACCTGGAAGTGTCTAATATCAGTCTCAGTGCGGATTTTCTAACCATACATCGGAGAACGACGGGGGATAAAGGGAGGAAGCTCCTAATCGGTGGACGGTGCTTTCCGAACGAGAACCATTTTAACTCTATATGAAACCAACGGCCAGGATTAGTTTAAATCTGACGGTTTCGATCAGGTTCTATGCTTGGGATGATGTGGCTCGCTGTAGTTTCTTAGATCCCTGAATGATTTAAATTTTTCTTTTTTCTCTTTTTTTTTAACAAAATTTTTGGAAAAGCCAACCCTTAAGTAAGACGAGCTTATCTTAAATATAAATCTAGACATTTAAGAATTAAGATATCTCACGACTAGAACTATAACAAAGTGATTAATTATTATATTTTATTAGTTCTAGGTTATTTTATCATCATTTTATTATTCTCAAGACTATTTAGGATTAGCATTATTATTACTACTATTTTTATTATTATTACTGTTTTATTATTTTTATATTAAGTACTAAGATTGTCAACTTCGACCAGACTTGAATATTGATTGAATTATATTGTTTCTCTCTGTTTCCTCCTCCCCGTACCTCTAGTCCCTTCTTGATCCTTTCCACTTCCTTTCTTGTTTACATCAATAATCTTATCAAGTTCAGACAGCGTCTTTCCAACTTGAACATGAATATTATCCGTAAATTCAACTAACAAAAAAAAATTAGATATTATTTATAATGTATTCAATCCTTGAAGAGTATTAATTTATGGTGATTCTAATCGTAATACTTAAGGAAGCATACTAATTCCTAAATGTTTAAATTTACGTTTAAAGATAATAGACAGCTCATTATGCCCGACATTAATATCACCTAAAAGAAAGAGAAATTTTATCCTATCCTTAGATCATGAGTAAGCCAAATCTTTTTCTAAAAATTTTTATAAAAAAAAATAATTGATTTGGTAGCATTTGAGGGAACGGGGATGAAGAACACAAGCCACAAAATTAACTTTCTTGGTACACTTCTTATTTAAAGGACATGTTTATTTAAAGGACATGTTTAGAAACTTGAAGTATTGAAGTTCTTTGGAAGAAGAAGAAGTGGGTGTGGGTGTGTGATCTTTCTTGGTACACTTCTTATTTAAGGACATGTTTAGAAACTTGAAGTATTGAAGTTCTCTGGAAGAAGAAGAAGTGGGTGTGGGTGTGTGATTTGAAAAGAAATTTTGGGCAAAACCTTGATTTAGGAAAATTTTTACCAAACAGTTATTTTTGTCCATAAGTAATTTTGGGCAAAATTATAATTTTGAATAAGCTATTGAAAATAGCTTTTAGAACAGTAAAATAGCTTATAAACTATCTAATTACTATCTGACCCCTATTTTTTCTTATACCCTCTCTCATCTCTCTTCTATACCATCTCTCCTATCTCCTATCTCCTCTCTCTTCTCTACATTCTCTCTTCTCTCCTCTATCTTCTCTCTTCTCTCCTCTCTCCTCTTTCTTCTCTACCCTCTCTCCTCTCTCCTACTTTTAATCAAATCATACCCTTTTTGGTAATTTACTAATATGAAAAAGTGATTCTATTATCAATCATCCAAACATCTCTATTTTTAAAATCTATTCTTTTCAAAATCTATCCTCCAAAAGCTAATCCAAACACACCCGAAGAAGAATTGAATAGCATATCAAAAAAGATCGTCACTTTACCTGAAATAGTTGACAAGTGAAAGTTATAGTTAAAGGTTATAGCAAACTCAGTTTCCAAATCAAGCTCAATAGTCACTTCAGATAAAGACTGTTTCACATACTTAAAACAACGAGGAGACTAATTTATAGGCCTGTTTGGAATGCTTCAAAATCATGGTTTTATATGCCCTTTTGAGCAAAATTTTGGTTTAAAAAATTTTTAAAACAAACAGCTATATTTGTCTATAAGTGCTTTTGGGCTAATCCACAGTTTAAAATCATGGTTTTAAATAAGCTATTAAAACTAACTTTTAGAATAGTAAAAGAGCCTATAGACTATCCAATTACTATATTACCCTTACTTTTTCTTATACCTTCTCTCCTCTCTCATCTCTCTTCTCTACCCTCTCTCCTACTTTTAATCAAATCATACCCTTTTTAATAATTTACTAATATAAAAAATCATTTTAAAAATAACTATCTAAACACTTATTTATTTAGAACCACTTTTTTTCCATAACCTCTTCTCTAAAAACTTTTTTCTATAAACTGTCCAAAAACCCATTTTTTCCATAAGCCTTTTTTTAAAATTTTATCCAAACACACACTACATGTCCTTTCCTTCCAACAAGCACATTCAGAAAGTTTAATTATACCTTGTAAACACTAATTTACAGAAACTGCATCTCCTATTTTATGCACATATAGCTATAAAAGGAGCTTCTCTTACACATGGCAGAAACAGAATCAAAATGCGCTCCATCAAGAGTCCTGCAGTGCATTATCATGTTACAGATCCTACAATAACTTCCTACTCAAAATATTACTGATGATAAACAAAGGAAATGTGAGCCTAAAAAGAACACTAACATGACTTCAACAACATGCTATACCTCATAAATTTTAGCTAAACAAAAGCCTGCAAATGGTAGAGGCTCTGGGACATGAGGATAACCTTTTAAGAATTTCGTACTTATTATCTTGGTTTAAGTAATGAACACTACAAATGGAGATGCTCCTCAAAACTCTTGCCCTCTTCATTATAAATGTTGCCAACTCAAGCTCACATTCCAAGCCTTTAAATTTACGTAGACTAAATTCCTTCAGATGTGATGAAAGACATTGAGGAATATCAAGTATTGGTTCCATCGCGATCTCCTTTTTCTCCTCATTAAAAGAAATATAAATCTGACAACAGGCTTTAACGTTAGAAACAAATTGAAGAAAAGGTAATTCACACAGACAAGCAAAAATCAAGTTGAAATCAACAAACCTTGTAGACTATAAGAGCTTCAAGTTTGGGGCAATTTTGCAGACATTTCACTGTCCTATTCCAATCACTATTAGAACATGAAAATTCAATGCGGGTCAAATTGCAAAATGTTGGAATATCATTAGGAAGACCAAGAACCTGGAGAGGTGACCACGTATTCTGCATTAGGAAGACCAAATATAAATTATCGCCATTTATATATATAGATATAGGGTTCAAATATAAATTCTCAACAGTCTCAATTACCTCAGTCAACCGAAGAAGTGTAGCATTAGAAAAATCTGGCAACATAATTAGGGAGGGTTCAACATCTACAGAGACCAAATGTTCAAGCCTTGCAATATTGAGTTTGCAACCAATATTAGGTACATCCAAAGCCACTAGTAGCAACTCCTCCAGAAGAGCACATCCAGAAAGGAGATTCGCCATGCAGTCCAAATCATTAAATTGAACTCTTGCCAAATGCAAGACTTTAAGTGAGGGCAAATTGACAGGAGAAGGAGTACGTATTGCAACTCCAGTCAACTTCAAAACCTTAATGATATTGCAGCTGAAAATTCGTGTGGGCAACACAACATCAGATCTACAATCTGGAAAATATAGCTCAAGATGCTCAACTTCACGATTTAAAGCTGCATTAATCCAAAAATTAATCCTAATAGGGGGTACTTTTAAATATAAGTGTTTCCTCTTCTCATATACATGAAAACTCTCACACTTCAGACAAAACATTTTTTTGGGTTTCATATCTGCCAAGCACAATACCGCATCTACAAACTGAGTAAAGGAGTCAATATGAGAAAAATCTGTTCCATCAAAGTTAAGATTTGGCATTGATAGCCAAAGTGGTTTCCACCTCTTGGACAAGAGACTTGTGCCAACAGCTTCTTCTATTGGAAGAAAAGAGAGAATATGGTGAAGAAGAGAGTCGGGTAAGCTACTAATCCTATCACTCACTATTAGTCCACTTCCACTTTTTGGTTGTTTGGGACCCGATCTTGCCATAATCTCAGTTATGCCGTAGCAATACTTTACGAGGATGAATTTTAGTTGAGGGTATCCGGGGATAATGATACTTTTATATAACCCGCCTCAATTGAGATATTATGTCCTGGTTTCTTTCAACGAGCATATTTATGAGCTCATGCCCCTGCACAGAAAATAATTCTGACATCCACACAACTGGAGAATCCAAAATGCACCAAGTTTATCAACATATTAAAATTGCATTTGCACCATTCATGTGAACAAAATCACAGCCGATCAGTTTGAGAAAGCATTAACACAGTTGAAGAAAACCTCTGGTACAAAGACCATCAACCTCTTCTGCAAGTTTTGGATGCTCTGTTGGCAAGGAAAACCTTCAATAGGCAAAGTAAAAGATAGAAACGAGTCATTTTCAACAAATATGATCAATTTTAGTTATTTCCAAATTCAGACAAAATCTCCATACAAGGGATTTTTGAAACCCAAACTTGTCCATTACAATGTAGAGTGGAGGTGATTTTAAGGCATTCATTATATTGGGCAGTCTCCATGAAACCACAAAAAACCAGTGAACAGAGCAATGATGCAAATGCAAAACGCCAAACCCTAAAGTAGGAAACAATGCAGGATATCCTCAGAAGAAGGCCTGGTTACTTCAAATCTCTTATAATCAAACCGAAGGAGAAAACGTGAATCTAGCATAAAAGCCTACACAAAGAAATCCATTCATGGAAGCAGGCATGAAACAGACCCAGTGAGAGAAAATACGTATAAAGATCATTTAAAAGAAAATAAAAAAGAAAAAAAGAAAAGCTGTACTTGATCTAGAAAAGAATTAGAACGTAGGATTCTGGGTTTAGTTTAGCGAGGACTAATTCGGACCAGTAAAAAACGAAAGACGACGCCTGACCACAAAGATGAACCGCGAAAAAGAGAGAGCAGAGAGAAAAATACCTGGAAGTGTCAAATTGGAACGAAGAAGATGGATGAATGGAAATAAAGAACCTGACTTGGGACTCGCTGTGGACTCCCCTACACGACGGAGATGAATGAAGTGTGTGGGTAAAGCACGGCGGAGCTCTGCGTCGCCGGAGCGAGTTTCTGGAGAAAAACGCTACTGAACAGTGTTCAACGCGCCGTTAATCCAACGACCAAGATTGCTTTGATGACATTTTAAGATTCCATAATTTTAAAATATTAATTTATAGTCTGGTCTATATTATGGAATATGAAGAGATATTTAAACAAATTAATTAACAAAAATACCAATTCTGAATTAGAAGTTGAAAATACTGAAAAGCTAATTGAAAATCTTGAAGCCATTTTTAGTTAATACAACATATGTGCATTATATCTTCAGTCCCAAATACATATATATTCAGATCCAAAATCAGAGTCGTCTTCAATTACATAATATCTTGAGTACCATCAAAAGAATGCAATTACAAAATATTTCTTTAATACTTAATATAAAATATAATTAGAAAATTAATTAATTTTTTTAAATTATTTTTATTGATATTTTATTAATAATAAATAATAATTAAATAAGAGAGAGAATAATGAGTGAAGGAGTTAAGAAAAATGATTAAGGTATTTTAAAAAAATATATATCATATTAATTAATTTAACTAATTTATTTAATTTAATTTAATTAATTAAATATATTTTATATTAAAAATATAAAAAAGTACAGCGTATTGATTCATGATATAAAAATTTCTGCAGTTTCTAATCTTTCATAAATTTTATTTATTTTAGTTTCTGCACATTTCAATTAATTTTCAATCAAAATATATTCAATAACTTTTAAATCTTGCTTGTACTTACCATTGATAAATATGAATCTCTATTATTTGATGTGTGCGTGCTCATGCATATAAAATAACATTAGACACTAACAGATTGAGATTATAAACTAAATCAAATTCATCTTTTACTTATAAGAATTTTCACACTGTTGAACCATAAGGCTATTGGTAACAATGGTTTCTCACACAACACAAACACAATTGAAATAATTATGCACATTTAGACTTGTTTGGAAACGTTGCAAACCATGGTTTTAAAAGGGCTTTTGGCCCAAACCTCGGTTTGGAAAAATTTCAAAACAAACAGACTTATTTGTCCATAAGTGCTTTTGGATAAAACCATCGTTTAAAACCATGGTTTTGAATAAGCTATTTAAAATAGCTTTTTCAACAGTAAAAGCACTTATGGACTATCCAATTACTATCTTACCCCTACTTTTTCTTACACCCTCTCTCCTACTTTTTCTTACACCCTCTCTCCTCTCTCCTACTTTTTCTTACACCCTCTCCCCTTTCTCCTCTCTTCCCTCTCTCCTCTCTCTTCTCTTTTCTCTAACTCCCTCCCCTCTCTTACTTTAAATCAAATCATACCCTTTTTAGTAATTTACCACCATAAAAAGTCATTCTAAAAATAACTATCCAAACACCTATTTACTCAAAACCACTTTTTTTCTATAAACTCTTCTCCAAAAGTCCTTTTCCATAAGTTGTCCATAAGCCATTTTTTTCCATAAGCCCTTTTTTAAAATTCTATCCAAACAGGCCCTATATGACAATGCGAAACCATGTTTTCTTACCCTTAGCTGGGCCAACGAGTGGTTTTTTTTTTTTTAAAGAAAAAAGAAAAGGGAAGATCATACTTGGTGATTTTACTAATATATCCTTGCTTATAAAGGAGGAATATTGGAGAGCAAGAATAGAACTCTAACAATTAGACACTAATGACTTAGAAAAAAAAAATTCTAATTATTCTATGGAGACCTATCTCATGAGTATTGATAAAGAGAAAAAAGCTTATTCAAACCAAGCAGAACCATTCCAGTAAAACTTAAAAAAAAAAAAAAAAGCAAAAGTAAGGAAAAAAACATAATTGAAAAGGAAAATCCTAACTAAATCTAGCTGAAATAGTAAAATTTAAATATATCAGTCCACCAAGAGGTCTTATTAAGAATCTTTAAATCTTGTTAAAAGATCATAATGTTTAAAAAAAGAAAATTGAATGTGGCTAAATGTAGGGCTGATTTCAGTTTTGATTATTTCAACTGAGCTCCCAAGTTGCTGAGGAACCCGAAATGATGCCAATGGAAAAGGTCTTCAAGCAATTTGCATTCTTCATAATATGTCTTACAAATTGAAACTCACTTTTAGAGCCTTGGAAGTCATGAAGATAGACTTCTTTCAGGGGTGATGGCAATACACATTTAGGAACATCATCAAGCGTTGACCTTTCATCCTCAACTACTCTATCAATTACAAGAACCTGAAGCTTGGGACAGTTCTGGAGCCATTTTAGTATGATATTCAAAGGATGAATCATTGAAATTTCCAAATGGGTCAAATTGTAAAATGTTGGAATCTCGTAAGTAGTTTCAAGATGAAGCATCTCAACGTTGGTCAAATGTTGAAGCATCTCAATGTTGTGATCATGATCACTGGTAGAAATTCTGCTTAGTATCAATTCTTCAAGTAGAAGACATCTGGATAGGACTAAGGAAACACATTTAAAACGTGGAAAATGAACGTCTTTCAAATGCAAGATTCTAAGGGAAGGCAAATTAACAGAAGAAATATTACCCACTCTTGCCTCATGCAACTTCAAAACCCTAAGGGTATTGGAAACAAAAATGCTAGAAGGCAAGTTCACAACATACCAATAAGGAAAACAAAGCTCCAGATGTTGAACTCCGAGATGCAACGCTGCTTTAACCAAAACTTCAAACTTATTGGTAGCTCTTAGGAGGAACTTCCCAGAGTATTTGATACGAAACATTGTGATGGGGTTTGATGAATCTTTCAAAATGTTAAGTACTGAGTCCACAAAGCGCATGAAGGATTGAAGACTAGAAAAGTTTTCATCGTTGAAATCAAGAGTTGGTTGTGAGAGCCAAAGTGAGTTCCATCTCTTGGATAAGAGGCTTATGGAAGCAGCTTCTTTAGTTGAAAGAAAAGACAGAATATGATGAAGCAAAGAATCTGGTAAGTCGCTAATCATATCTCTCAATATAACTTCTTCATCACCTTCGCTGTTATTATGAGTTTTGGACATTGATTTTGCCATAACCATAGAAAACACGTTCAAATTGTTTGCTGCTGCTGCTGCAACCTCTACCTAAGAAAGTGTGAAGTAAAGAGAGGTGACGGTGGTGCAGCTCTGACGAAAGTTGTGGACAGTGTCATCTAGGGTTTCCAAAATTCAATTATGTCAATGTTTGAAAGATCTTTGTTGATCCGATGATATGGGATCTTTATTTTTTTTTTCAAAAGAGATTTTAATTGGTTAGATATGTGATTTTTTATAGAATTACAAACAGAAAATAAATCAAAAATTAATTATCTTTTAATTTTATTTATAAGTCAAACTAAAGATTTATCCCGTGTGTTGCACAAGGAGGAATGAGAAAAAAATAGATTATGTTCAATTAAATATTTTATAATTATTATAAATTTTTTATAGTTAAAATTTGAAATTTGATCTTTAAAAGATTTTAAACCCTATTATAGGTGGACTCAAAATCTTTCAAAGATCAAAGTATGATTACTGATTGAAATTATTGACTGTAGTTTGTAGATGAAGGAATTAAAAATACTAAGTCGAGTGATCTAAATCTATTTTTAACTTATAGGTATTATAAAATTTTAAGAGGATAGTTTACTGATGATTATGATTGATAATATTATATGATTGTTTTAATTTATATGTTAAACTCCTGTATTTACAAGTAGTTAGAATGTTGGGGGCAATTATTATTTTTTATTTGGGAACTATATATAATTACCCCTTTTATTTTACTTTTTTTTTTCAGTTGAGGGTACTTGAAATCAGATGTGGGATTTTTAATTTTTATTTATGTTTTTATATCAGATATAATATCTTAATATTTCTGCAGTTTGAAAATATCATGGTTTTAGGAAGTTATAGGAGAATTTCACTAAAATTCCATAGAAGCAACCTAATTTTTATTAGGTCCTAAAACAATTTTAAAATTTCAGTAAAGCATTTGGGAACAAAAATAAAATTATTAATATATCCTTGTTTATGTATGGATCACATGTAGGATGAAATTAAAAAGAAAAAAGAAAAAAAAAACATAAACTAAGATCTATGACTCTAATAGCAACCATACAATCTCAAACATAAATTTATGATACTGAGAGTTATTACTTCTAAGATTTTAAATAATAGATTTAATCATAAAAAAAATTAATAATAAATTAGCAGTATAAACCTGTTATTATTGTTTTCACTTTATTGGAACTTATCATTATTTTGCTACGTTCTTTGTGACCTTGTAATAATTCACCCTACCTCTATGTGTCTCCATATCAGTTGTTTCAATGTGACATTGACACACCAGTTCTGCAAATGATGATGATGGGGTCCTCAAATCTGTTGCATTCTTGAGAATAAATGCAGCAACTCGAAACTCATATTCATTGCCCTTGAATTCCACCTTGAATTTCTTCAACGTACTTAGAAAAGATGGAACAGTACTAGGTTTGAGCATATTGTCAAGCTTTTTGTAGTCTTTGATTTCATAATCATTTAAAGTAATATGTTTCAGTACCAGTTCTTCGACATTGACACATCCCGGAAAAAGCATTTCCACACAGTTAAAATCTCTAAACCGAACAAATTCCAAATGCAAGACTTTGAGGGAAGACAAATTAATAGATGGAGGAGTATCTATACGTATCCCATGCTACTTTAAAACCCTAATGGTAGGACACACAAAAATTCCAGAGGGCACACTAAGATGAAACAAATATATATATATATATATGGAAGACATAGCTCTATTTGCTCAACTTTGCGTTTTATGGCTGCTTTAACCCAAATATCAATCCTACTATCTTCTAGAGAGACATAATCAATACAATTGAGAAGAAGTAGCTTGATGGGTTTGAAATCTCCGGAGATGAGGGCTTTGTCTACTAAACGTTCCAAGTATCTACGATGGTGACGGTGATGGAGACGGAGAAGGAGAGGCTGGCGATGGAGACTGGGAAAGCTTTCGGCATCGAAGTCAAGAGTGGGCAAGTCAATCCATAGTGAGGTCCATCTCTTAGACAAGAAGCTTGTGGTAATGGCTTCTTTGGTTGTGAGAAAAGAGAGGATATGTTGAAGCAGTGAATCTGGTGAGTCGCTAATTCTATCTAGTAATTCTACTTCAGATTTTGATTTTTCCATAACTTGGCTTACTGATAGGAAGCGATAGATGAAAACCTATGGTTTTGGAATTTGAACTACTTAATAATAATGGAAATCCGATCCGAATTCAATGCTCATTGTGACATCAAAAGTTGATTTCATCAGAATTTTAGTTTTTAATTGTTTTAATGATAAATTTCTTTCAATAAAAAATATTGAAACACCTTTATCAAGGGTTTTACTAAAGATTTTCCATAAAAGACTTTAAACAGTTCTTAAAAAGCTAAAATTTTTAAAACTTTGTAATACCAAAAAGTTTCTTCCTTGTTATAAAGTAATAAGATTTTCAGTAAAATTTAAAAATCCATAACTAATTTTTTCTCATAGCTAAACTTAGTTTAAATCTTTAAACTTTATTTAAATTTTTTTAATAAATTTAAGGACTCAGGTTCTAAAATAATTCATCAACTAACTCATAAATACTATCCCATTCATAACCAAACTAAACCTTAATATTAATTTCATCATTCGTATTGACGATTTTCACTTATGTCGTATGAGAATTAGTATTTCCTCTTATAGAATTAGATTATATAATATATTATATAACTCTCATACATATATTTATATATAAACAAGTTTATATGCAAGCCACACACACGTCTTAACCAAAAATATAATTAACTTAATTAAAATATAAATTTTTGTAGCTACTTCAACTCTAACTTTCTTAAACTTCCTTCATCACAACCCTTTACCCTTAAACCACCTTCCTTTGCTATATATCATAGAAAAAAAGAGTGATATTCAAATAATTTCAGTAGTAACAACAATCTTTCAGGTAAATATACATAATTCAATAAAGCATATCAATCCAAATCAATCATTATTTATGATGCATATACATCAGCACTATACAATGTACATAGTTCAACATACTTTTACTTGAGTTCAACTCATTATGACGAGGTACCAATCATCCACATGCATTTACCTATATACAACTCATTTTGGCAAGCTAACAATCGTTTATATAACATTACATGGGTAAAGTTTATTATAATAAGCTACCAATCATTTTTAACGGGATTTATTCCATACCATACCCATACACACATGTCAATACATGGCACAAACAAATATACAGAATTATTATATGCAAATATGAAAGTAAAGGTTACCACTAGGACCTCTTTCGAATTACCTCCCCTTATTTTCCTTTACTTGTTTCCTTTTGGTGGGCAGGGCATCTATCAAATTCTCTATATATATATATATATCTCATGATTGATTAATATTCTTTTAACATACTTCCATAATATAATTGCTCTCTCTATAACTCCCATTTCCACACCATTTACAGTTTCCTAAACTGAATAATAACAGAAACACTACAACTTATGCGCATATATATATATATATACATATTGCACAAGTTTTAACTTGTATTTGCTTATATTCATCATATTTGAATGTAATATTCAGCCTATACAACAATGTATATCAGCAAAAGATAATCAGATTTCTAGTTCATTGTTTCTCCTTCACTTAGCATCATACTTCTATCTCCAAAACAGAGCAACAACAATCAGCAAGTAAAATCACCAATCCAAAACCCAATAACACATACAACCATCAATTTCATATATTAAGCAACTTTTACTCTTCCCATCGATTTCAGAGAGCTTGAAGCCACAAAATCGAAACCACAACTCCCCGGTTTTCGAAAACAGAGCAAGCACATGCAATGACCAAGATTCATGATTTATTACAGATTTAAGGTCGAAAAGCTTAAAATTTCACTTAGCTTCACCAAATCGGACCTTTTTCATTCTCAAGCTTCAACTTTGTTTGGCTCCCTTACCCCAAAATCACAGATCCGAAAAACAGAGGGTAGAAGAAGGTCGAGTAAGACGTGAGATGTGTGGGTTAGGCAAAAGACCATTTTATCCCTCAACCCTATTTATTTCCAATTTCACCCCTTTGTACATTTTCCTGAAACCTTTAAATATTCTCGAAATAAATCCTTAATATTTAATAAATATTTTTTCTTTAATTAGTTTCTTGAATTCATAAAATATTTTTTCTGAAATTTTCAGCTCAAAAATTAATCTCTAGTTATTTTTCTTGAACTTCTCAAGAAAATAGGCACTTAAAATTCAAAAAATAACTATTAAATTATTTAAACATTTTTTAGAAAATAAACTATCCCATAATTTTATTTGTCCCCAAAATACCTAGTCCATAATTTTTTTCTCAATTTTCCTTAATCCTTAAATATTTTAAATAATTACTATTTCTTTTATTATTTTCTTAAAATTTTCTTTTGAGACTTTTTAATTTTAAAAAAATACTTTTGATCTCAACAACTCCTTATAAATATTTTTTACCAAATTTTGGGATGTTATAAATATAGTATTAAAATCTAACATGATTTTATCGGTCATACCAATTCAGCCCTAGCCTATCACCCTATCCGATCAAAAGTTTTGAATGGTTTAACTGTGTTTGATTTTATATCCCCTTAATAAGCTTGAAATAATGTTGTTGGCTATCCCCAATATTCTTATTTTAGTAATTTATTTTATTATGAAAAAAAGCCTTTATTTTACTGGATTTACTTTATTGTTGGCAAAAAAAAAAACCCTTTTATTTTACTGGATTATATATTACTATTTTTGCCAACAATTGGATTATGTATATGTTATTTGTGAATTAATGCTTTTTATTTTAATATTTTCCTTTAATTTTTTGGTTATATATGAATATATTTTTTTATATTTTAATAAAATTATACTCTCTCTAATCTTTTAAATAAGAGTTAATTAAATAATTTAAATATATTAAAAAAAATAAATAAATCAATTAATTATAATAAATATGACATGATATTCTAAAATAATTATATATAATAGTATATTATATATCAGTTTATAATGTAGATAAATTAGTTTGAGGAAAGTTGTAAAAAAATAATTTAGAGAAAAATAATAAATATTATATATAAAATAGATTAAAATATTATATTATATTTAAAATTACATTCAACACTCTAACTAACTTTTATATTAATGATATAAAATAATATTATTTTAATCATAATTAAGTTAATTTAGACTACTAATTTTTTATTATTATCTTAACCAATTTAACGATGGATCCGATTTTCAATACTGGATATAAAAATTATAAAAATAAAGTAATTAAATTACATTTTGTGCCATATATTTTAATGGAGGCGGTTATGTGAGAGATGAGATTTTCATAATAAAATATATATCTTTTGTAAAAACTTGGATGTTTTGATTTGACCAATTCAAATAAAGAATTATATTGATTATGAGCAATTCAAGTAACCAAATCTTGAACATGGACCCCGCGCAGTTTATTTCTTATTAATATACAAATTCTTGATTTATACCCTAAAATATATATTCTAATTCATTTTATTTCACATATTTATTATTTTTTTAAACTAATTTACTCAATTTATAAAATCATAAATAATCTAATTTTATATTTAAGTATTTTATAGGATTAAATTATATTTATTATAATTAATTAATTTAAATTATTTTTTAATTTATATATCTAAATTAGTTAAATAAATCTTATTCCTCCGTTCCTTAAGATATAATTACGGAATTGATTTTAGTTATAAATATAAAAAATATTTTATATATTTATCAAACTTTCCTAAATTACTCCTACTAAAATTCCCTCAACAATAATTAAGTAAGAGATTGTGGAAGTTAATGAAGATGATCAATATATTTTAAAAAATATATCATATTAACAACTTAATTATTTTTTTAATCTAATTCAAATTAGTTAAATTATTACTAAATTAAGTACAATATATTAAATATTGGTATATGTTGGTGGTGGTACATATGATATTATTATCTGCAAAACGCCTTGTATACTAAAAACATAGAACTTTTCAAAACACGCCTTATATTATTATCTTCATGAATGTAATTTGTGACTAACAATATATATATATATATATATATCTCACACACTAAATCTTATAGGAATTCACTCGAACAAAAGTCTACAATTCTCAGATCCTTTTGGACAAGACGATAATCTTTGGATCATCATTTCTTGTCGTGAATTTGCGTTTGACGTAATATGTCTGCGAACTGAGATGATCTCCAAGACCCTTGCATTCTCCAAAATAAAACTTGCAAGTTCAAACTCACCGTTGAGGCCTCTGAAGTTTCCAAGATGAAATTCCTTCAAGTGTGATGAAACACATTGTGGAATAACACTTGGTTCCAACTTTCCTGTACAATTAAACTGAGCCAAAGGTATAATAATAATAATAATAGTTAGAAAACTAATTTAACCAATCGAATGCATGCCAAAGCAAACACATATATAATTAATTAATTAATTAAATGTTGAAAAGAATATTGAACCTCATTAATTATAAGAGTTTCGAGCTTGGGGAAGTTTTGCAAGCTCTGCAATATTGTTGCGCCAAAGACATATGAATAATATCTTATTTCCAACCGGATTAAATTATGAAATGTTGGAATTTCAAGGGGAAGTGAAAAACAAATCTGCAAAAGGGAGACAGCAGCAAGATTAAAAGAAAAAATTAATCATCAAATCTAAGAACAATAAGCAATAATATGAATTGACAATAAGCTAGTGGAGGAGTTCTTTTTCTTTTTGTTGGTAGGAGGATTTTAATCTACTCAGTCTCCCAAATTGATGACTTTTTTCCTAAATGTGAGGATCTCAATTTACCCTATCTTCCAAATTTATAACCAAACATCCCCCCCCCCCCGCCCCACCACACCACACCACACCACACCCACACAAAAAACTAAGTTTTCTTAATATAATCCACTGAGCCACTTGGTATCCTAGTAAGAGGTATTCAAGTAACTGGCTAATTTGCAACTAGAATATCTCTCCTTAGAGGATCTTCCTTTTTATAAAGGTAGTTTATGAATCTCAGTTTTCCTACTTTGTAGTCTAATTGATTTATCGCTAGACCTAATATGCTTGAGTATTAAAGGAATAGTTTACGATACAAATGATAAAGGTGCTTTAAGGAAAAATATATTTTTTTATGAACAAAAAATTTGCCTAATTTTTTTAATATAATTTTAAGACAAAAGGGAATAGTTAGTATCATACCGCATTTATCCGCAGAGCTGTGACATTAGACAAAGATTCCAAAGTAAATGGATAATGATAAATATCAGCTGACACCAAATTTTTAAGCCTTTCTTGCAAAGTAAACGGATAATGATGAACATCAGCAGAAACCCAATGATTACGCCATTGTTCATTTATTGGTACAATCGAATGCCCATCAGGCTCGTTTGTACTGCAATATTTTAGTGACAAGTCTTGAAGCAAAGGGCAACCATGAAGAAGATTGTAGATACCTTTGATTTCTGGAAACAAAACCCTGCTCAAATGCAACCCTTTGAGTGAAGGCAAATGAACAAAAGAAGAAGTAGAAGTTTTCACTGTAACCCCACTCAGCTTTAAAATGGTGATGCTGTTGCATTTGAAGATGCAAGAGGGAATCTCAATGTTGAACTTGTTAAGAGTTCTATCATGTATCTCAACATGTTCAACTTTGGAATGTAGTACTGTTGTGTTAATCAAAGTGTTAATCTTCATACGTGTTACGCTCTCACGTGTAGACCTGAGAATGAGATGAAACTTTTTTAGGGTTTCTGAATCATCTCTCATGCTCGTTACTGTATCTATGTACTGAAGAAAAGAGTGAAGATTATGAAAGTTGAATTCGTCAAAGTCAAGATTGGGTAGTGACAACCGACGATGCCTCCAACTCTTGGACAAGAGGCATGTGGTAACGGCTTGTTTGGTTGGAAGAAAAGAGAGAATATGTCCAAATACCGAGTCAGGTAAGTCACTAATTTGATCATCTCTTGCCATTATTCCCAGACGTTTAGATATAGGCTTCTGAAATAACCTTAGCTCTTTGCTTTGAGGAAAAGAGAATGAAATTCAGGATTAGATTTGGGTTATAAGGTAGAATAACAAATATATATAGAATTTCAAATACTAAATCGCATTCAAAAACCAAAAAACTTACTCATAGTTCACTAATTTATATATATTAAAAAAATCTAAACTCTCAAGATAAATTCATATTATATAATACTTAATTTATCTAAACTAGTCATCTAGTTGATTTATTTGATTTCTTTAATCTAACTAAATTGATCAAATAACTCTTATATTAAAGACGATGAGTAGTAATAAAATTTCAATCAACTCAATTTTTTTGGTAGAGTCCGTCGATAGCTATAGATTAATCCTTCTAAAAAATAGAGATTAACCTAAAATATCATATTTAAGGGACTATCAATCTACTAACTGTGTTGTTGCTTCAATTGACTCAATTAATGAACCAAACAAAGTCACATGATCAAATTAAAGGAAATCCACAAATATCATTTATAAAAGCGGGGAAGAAAATCCCAGCAGTGGAAGCTTATTTTGCGTTTGAGCTACATATATAGGATATGAATTTGATGATAAAAACAAGTCTATAATTGCGCAAGGCTGAAGCTCCAAAATATTAGAAATAATACAATTCTTAAACATAGTACGAGGAATATATATATAAAGAAATAGAAATTTCTTAGGTAGTGGCTATTAGTAAATAAGGAGTTAGGGAGAGAAACTTGCGGGGTCGGGTTAGTGATGCTCTTACACAGACCTGAGCTACTAGGGAGAGAGAGGTATGACAGATGACTCAGATGAGTTGTGACTGGGAGCGATGGAGGGAGTGCCTATATATAGAATAGAGAATATATCTTTACATATCCATCAATTAATTAATAATTAATAAATCTATCATCCATCTCCATTATTTAAATAAATGAAATAAAATATATATACTATCTATTTAATCTCATTTAAATGTTTATCATATATCCACATTATCAGACAATTAAATTAAATATTGATTTAATCTATAAATACGATTATATTTAAACATATATTAATATTTTTGCCAGTAAAAATATGTTAAATTAAGTCATATATATTCAGACCAAAAAATCAAGTCATATATATCCTAATCTTTAGATCATTCGGATAATACAGATTAAATTTTTTATTTAATTTATGTTATATTTACTGCGAGAAAAATCCCTTTATTAAATATTCTGACTCGTCAAAGGCGATACCAAATCTAACAGTGACATTAAATAGGAAAAAAGTATAAATACATCTAAACATATGTTTGGATTAATTTTTTAGAAAAAAATTAGGTAAATATGTAGAAAGAGTTTAGCATAAATTTTTTTAAAACTATAATTTGAAGGTTTTTTAAATAGGACCAAATCAAGTACTATTAATTTTAATTTTTAGTCAAATTTCATTATTGTAAACATCTAAATGCATATTTTTATTGAATTTTATTGATTTTTTAATATATTATTTGCATTAAAAATTTGAATAACGTGACCTGATGCACACTTTTGAAAGGACATGTAGCTATACTCTTCCGATTCATGATGTAATTAGTATATTAATTTAAAAAAATTAAAATAAATTAAATAAATAATTTAATTATAGAATATATTAAATATAATTAAATTATATAGAAGCTTGCAATTCTTAGAGGTTAATGCTGCAATTCTATATTTGCGATACTAATGCTGCGAATGCAGATGGTCCTCAAAACTTTTGCTCCCTTCATAGCAAATTTTACGATTCGAAGCTGCGAGTTCAAGTCCCGGTAGTCTGCAAGGTAGAATGCCTTCAAGTATGATGAAATACATTGAGGAACATCAAGTATTGGTTCCATGAAATTAAGCTCTCCAATTCCATGAACAAGAACTTGAAACTACAAAGAATTTGGAGCTGGGGACAGTTCCAAGGCATTTTCACTATCCTAGGCCAGTCTTTCGCATAACATGAGAATTCCATGCGAGTCAAATTGTGATATGTCGTCAGATCTTGGCTCGGAAGGTGACCACAAATTCTACAAGATGAAGATCAAAGCAATATAAAGCACAGTTATTGCATCCTTGAAAAGAGAAGAGCAGTAATATATATAAAATTTACTCATCATCATTTTATTTTTGATACTATTTTCTGGGCTATTACCAAATATTCAGTTTTAGCTAGAATTCATGATTACCCTATCTCAGTATAGATAATTTCTCTAAGAATCTAATTCGATACCTAGAGAAATCTAACAGAACTTTACACCACTGGACTAACTCTACGGTAGTTACTTATCATCATTATTACTTAGCCGTAATCTAAGAATTTTAACAGCAGAGAAAGCTTTCAAGGTCATCATAAATGCTGGAAAAGCTGCTGAGGTCAAATGTTGAAGAATTCCAACATTGAGTGCTGTTGAAATGTTACTATTATGTAGATCCTCATCTGACAGTGCCAATATTTCAAGAAGAGGACAACAAGATAGAAGCATTGCCACAAATTTAATATTGTGAAACTGAACCTTAGACAAAGACATCAATTTCACTGAAGTTTCACTGAAGGCAAATTAACACAAGAAATGTTATACATGGTCACCTAAGACAACCTTAATTCCTGGATGGTACTGCACACAAAAATGACAGGTGGCAAACTGATGATTTCTTTAGGATGTGTTTGATATGAGGGATTTGGAAGGAAAATGAGGGAAAGGGAGGGATTTTACCCATTTTTCTTTGTTTGGCACCACAAAATCTTTAGAAAGGGAGGGGAAAATTCTTGATATGATTATTTTTGTATAGTAAAAATATGAAAAGTAATTTATTATATCGATACTTTATATAAAAGATAGAAATTATTTTTCATTTGTTTACAATAATAAAAAGCAATTATTATTTAGCAATTTTAAGAGTTCAAATTGAAAGCAAAATCGAAGAGGTTGGAGTTGAACTTGAGCCTTTTCATAAATAAGAGAATGTAAGTTTGCATGGCCTACTAATTGAGAAACTAGGGACCAAGGTGGAGCATATTATTATGTTCCAATAGACAAACTAGCGAGAGCTAATCCCAATATTACACAAATTCTATGGAATCCGCAAATTGACAACAAAGCAGTACCCTGGACGTTGCTTTCTGTGAAAGTAATTACAGACAACCAACCGAAATTTTCTCCATGGATTATCTCCTCTCTCTCTCTCTCTATATATATATATATACTGCCTCCTGTAGTTACTATATAAGCTAATTAAAGGGTTGGATTTGATTCTAAGTATAAAATTTTAATCATTTTTACATCTAATATTTATCATATTTTTTTAAATTAATTTACTTAACTTATAAACTGATGTATAATCTTAAGTTATATATGAATATTTTGGGGAGATCATGTCATATTTGTTAGAATTAACTTATTTATTTAGTTTTTTTAATATATCTAAATTAGTCAATTAAGTCATATTAAGAACTGAAGGAAGTATCAATTTAAATGTTGAAATTGTTGCTATACCTTCGTTTTTTACTCTGGAAAATTGTCAATAAGAATTAATCATCAGAATAAAATATACTCTTTTAGTTATAAATATAAGAGTTAGTTAGGGGATTGATTTTAATCTTTAAATATAAGACTTCAATTAACTCTAATTTATCAATTATATATCTATCATTTTTCTCAAACTAATTTACCTAACTTATAAATTTATATATATAACATAATGTTATATAAGGGTATTTTAAGAAAATCAGGTCACATTTTTTATAATTAAGTAATTTATATAATTTTTTTAATCTACTTAAATTAGTTAAATAACTCTTACGTTAATTTGGTTTACCTCAAAATAATCACTATTATAGTTGAGTTGTAAAAATCATTAGTTGTATTATACTATTGAGAAAACTTATATGCTTAATTTTATATACTCAAGGGACTTGTTTCCAATCAAATTCAAGACATGTTGATTTTTTATATATTATTTATTTTATACAAACTATTGTTATTAATATTATTAATATTTTAAAATTAAATATCTATTTGTTTTGATTTGATTGGACAAAAGTATACTAAGCATGCCCTAGCCTTTGTGATTAGTAGTTAGAGAATTGATTTTATCGTTATACTGTTATAATCATGACTTGATATCATGAAAAAAAAAATCTTCCAAGGTATCCGAGCCAGCAAGATCCTCTTCTCATCTCATCCTAACTATGGGATAAAAAATTAAACAATTGCGATTTAATATTTTATAAAATGCTTATATAATATTACAAAAAAATAAATAAACAAATTTAAATGGTTGAAGCTTGACATGAACTCTTCGCAGACTATTTTTTCTACTTTATATTATATTATTTTGACTACAACTTTATAATTGTAGCAAGTCATTATTTTAATTATTTTAAAAGAATATACTATAAGGAAAAAATAATCTAAATTTGATATTACAGAAATTCTCAAATAGAATTGGAGATTCATAAAGTAATTTTAAAGAATTGTTGACCAATGCGCATGTCCTTATGACATGGTAGCATAAAAGTTTTTTTTGTAAGTAAGAGATGGCATGTTAAATCATGTTTATAATCTTAAGATGTTAGTGTTTGTTTTTGACCAATGTGTCTTAAGATTTTTTTTTATACAAGAATTTTTGGAAGGGGTTAGGCTCACCTACAATCTAAGGGTAGGACGAAGTTTCCTTTCCGCCTAAGCGATACCAATATCGGGCAGTGCGAGCCGTCAATTATCCTCAAGTGTAAACCTAGGCACTTAAGAGTTAGGATGTCTCCTTAAGCGCCGCTGAACAGTGGACATATATGACTTTTCTATAGCTACTGAATAGTATGATCCCATGGCGTTGTTAAAACCCCACCATTTCATGAAAATCTTCAAGACAAATACAACATTGTGCATCATCAAAATCTTCTTCTTCAAGCTTTATTTTGTTGAGTGATGAATGACTTTTTCAGAGGCAGGTTTCCTCATAATTTCTTGCATATATTCTGATAAAATTGTTTCTGCAATATCCTCAATATCTATGTTCATTTGTAATTCCACGATAACACCAATAGCTAAAGGAAAAACAAAATCATGTTCAAAACCAAAAGCTTGATGAGGATGATAATCGTGTGGAACAATTTTTAAGTACTAGACATGATGCTCGGTATCAATCCATCGAGAACTTCAATGGTGAGTAAATAATGGAAAAGAAGGGTTCTTCTTAGAAAGCTTGGACGGTTTCAGAAAAACTCGTCGCATGATGTAATGAGAAGGAAGTAGTGAGGGAATGTTGAACATATCGGCTATGATATGTCCACAAGGACAACATTTTTCAAACAAATATAAAGTTTGAGATCGAAGTTTAGTACTGAAGTTTTGTCGTATTGGATAGGTAAGTTTTCAAAGTTTTCATATAATCACGTTTAGTAGAGACACACAACCATGAGCGTCAAAAGTGAACTCCTTTTGATAAAATACATGGAGAAACACAAATATATAGTTGGAAAACTAATTGATGAATTATAGGTATTATGCATACAAATCAAGTTGAAATCTTCAAACCACAAAAATTACATGATTTTGAAGCTTAGGGAAGTTTTGAAGACAGTTCAATCCTAGTTCATACATTAATAAAACATCCATGTGGCTTAAATTTTAAAATGTTGGAATATAGGTCTTTGATACCAGTTAGTCCCTAGATCACGACCAAGCTTTGATACCATGTTGAGTTATTCCCGTGCCATATCTCACAAAATGAAGTTGTTTATTATTATATAATCATAATTCATATATTAACTCAGCCCCTACACACACATGTATTGTTCAGTTATCCTATATGACACCATTTATAGAACTATTAATAAAGTTATTTCCTGTCATTAGTGAGTATATATATGAAACATTTGAAAGAAACACACTTTATCTCTGATATGTCATCCATCCCCTTAAGCAGATTAGTGAGGGGGAACGTTGGTTGTCACCAAATGATTGAGCTTTCCTACATCAAATGTTGGACTGTAATTGTTCGTATCCAAACTTCTCGATACTAAAATTTCAAGAAGAGAACATTTGAAAGGAAGCACTCTCTATACAATTCAAATGTGCAAATAAAACATTATTAAAATGCAGAATTTTGGGGCAGTAAATTGATGGTCCAAAGAGCACGGAAGGTTATCCCGTTCAATTTTACAACCTAACGGTGCAGCAGTAAATGTTCTCCCACTTAATCAAGAAAACATGGGAATATTCCATATAATCAATGATTACTTCATTTCTATATGCAGAAGGAAGTAAAAGAAGGGATATCCTTTACTTATCCGCTATTTCCTATTCATCTCTCCTTTTTGTCTCCTCTTAAACTCTCTAATCTCTATCACCTTCAACCTCTCTAACTCAATTCATCCTTGTCTCTTTGGCGCTCATGGTAAACCCTTTAAAATAATACCCAATACATCCCACACAATACGTGTAATAATAACACTAATTTTTATTTGGACTAAGTATATAATATTTTTAAGAATCAACAATCTAATAATAAGGAATTAAGAATCTAAAATAGGCAATATATCAAAGTTACACATTTAATAGTTGAAACCTAAATTAAAAATATACTCACTTTGCTCCTAAACATAGAAGGTAGTTAAAGGGTTTATTTTGGCCCTCAATCCACTTTATTTTTTAAATTTATAATTTTTTTAAATTATCTATACTAATTGTAAATATAGAAAAGCAAAAGTGTACTTTTAAGCCTTTAACAAAAGATGCAGACAAGACATTGAGATTTTAAATATTCACGAAATATTCTCAAATGATAATATATTACACTATGATCATGCCATATATATATGACAAATCCATGAATATATCTTACAAGCGAACAAGAGGAGGAAGAACAAAAATCAAAGACTAATTTTCCTTTTACGTACACTATGGTTCTTCTAGACAATATCCTTCATTACATATGAGCATAACATATTTGCACGGTCCACACACTATAGCAATCCCAGTATTAATTCTAAAAATTGACATTATCAACTGAGTGTAAAACTTAAGTGTATATTTTTTTAGAAAATTAATTAATAGTGAAGAATTTAGCAAGAATCCTTATTGGAATTGATGTTTGACGAGGGGTTGCCTGATTGGAGACAATCATCTAAAGCAGGGACCGTTTTACCCTTCAACTCTCCAAAAGCCTTCCAACACAAAACACCACTATCATCATCTGAGCTTGAACTTTGTTTAGTTGATTGAGGCTGCAGCTCTATGGTGTCCAACGTTAAACCAGTACATGGAACAACATCACTACATGCGAACCTTATAGCCTCCCTGGAAAATGTCCCTTTGATGTTAACATAATCGACGCCGGACACGGCGACGGCTGACGATGAATCATTTGAACACTTGCTCTTGTCACAATAGTATTGATCAATCATTATTGGGATTTCAACCTCTGAGACTTGAATGCCTGAGAATTTGATGTCATGAACTGAGCCTGAACCTCCTTGCCATGACTTGATTCTGACACCAGTTAAGGTATTTTGGAAAGTGCTGTCTCTAACAGTGACATTAGACATGCAGGCTTTTGTGTTGTCTTTGCCCAAACTTCCAATACTAATTCCATGACCAGGTCCACAGTTAACGTCGTGTATGTATACATTGGAACATCCAGTTTGTATGGAAACACAATCATCTCCTGCGTTAATTAAGCATTTAACACACCAACGTTAGTTTAATAACGCACGTACGTTGTTCAGTGGTTTGGTTATTTTAAGGTTTCAAGAATTATACCACAAGCAAGAGTACTGCTATAGATAAGCACATCTTGAGAGTTCTGGAGATGAATGCCATCAGTGTTGGGGCTATCTCCTGGGGAGGAAACAGTAAAGTCAGAGACTTGAACATTAGTACATGAATCAAACTTGAGATGCGTCTGTTGACTCTGTTGAATTGTTATGCCTGTCAGTGTTACACCATTGCTTCCATAAAATCTCAGTGCCTACATATAAACAAACAAACAAGAATTATTAGTTCATCAATATATCAATATTTATATCCATGTTCATAAGATTCGACAAGTTTTACGTTGGCTGTCGGGGCCTAACACAACCCTCCTCCTTTATCCGGGCTTGGGACCGGCTACATGCGTAGGCGGAGTTAATATATCAATATTTATATATGGATAATTAATTCATGGTTCTTTATAATTTCATCTAATTTTTAATTAAGTCTCTGTAGTTTTTTTATTAGGTTATTATAGTTTTCTCTATTAATCTTTATACTCATAATCTATTAATTAGGACTGATGTAGATGTCGACTAAATATTTAAATTTTTACAAAATGCCATAAAAGGATTTTAAGATATGAAGATAAGTAATGAACAAAATTATAGTAAGAAAGTTATTTGCACAAAAGTAAGAGTTTTAAGAAGATTCATTGTAAAGTTTAAAAATGTGAGAAAATCATCTATACATAACATATAGTTCAGTAGAATTTTATATATAATTATATATATACATATATATTCGCCTGTATGTATATATATTAAAATACTCAGAAAATTACGCTATTTATCATAAGATTATAATTCATTTACCGTTGGTTTTGTGCTTGGCAATCCTGAGTTACGACTCCACCAAACAGAGCCTTGGCCATCAATCACCCCTTTGCCTGTGATTGTAAACTTGTTAACATCTTTAAACTCAAGCCACTGCAATGTTCCTGAACCCCAATCTGAACGGCTCGTAGGTGCTATGATTTTTCCATCCAACTTCATTCATGTGTATATATAATTTATTCACATCAAACATGCAAAATTAATTAATAATATTTTTTTACTAAAGGGATTAATTAATTATGAATAGAATAGAGAAAATAATAATGTAAAAACCTGAAAAACGATGTTAGCTTGACAGGTACGGCCTTCGAATGAGATTATTTTGACGAGAAACACAGATTTAGATGGAACCAAAACCGTTGATGCCTTCACGTTGCAAGCTGCTTCCCAAGCTTGTTCAAATGCCTTTTTTTTTTCATATTTCACAGATAATGATAAGTTTAGATTCAACATGTTCAATTCGCATTAGTTAAAAAGAATGAAAATAGTATTATTTTAGCCCCTATCACCTTAATTTATTTTTAATTTTATGCTTGTAGTTTAATATTCTATGTTAGGCATATAGAGCAACAATTTGAAAATGAGGATATATCCCCGTGGGACCAAGTAGCTAATAAAATGATTTTATGTGTATATATATATATATATATATATATATATATATTAAAATGATTGTATCTGGTTAATCAATTTAATGAGGTTAAAGAAGCAGCCTTTGACTTTTAGTTATATTATTTGAACTCTAGTCATTACACATGCATTTGAGAGAAATAAGATGAAATAGAGATAATAACTATAATTCACATGTGGCAGAAATTAAACCTTTGACATCTGTTTATAAATTTTTAATCACAAATACACTTCATGATATGTAATGCTTATATATATATATATATATATATATATATAGTATTATTCTGTCTCGTGAACTTCGATCGCTATCTCTATACTTTGCAAAATGACACACATATAATTAAAATAAGATGATACTGTAACTTTTATATTTTATAATAATAATAATAATTTTTGCAACAAACTTATATGTTACTTTGTAAATAAGTGTGTGTTTGGATAGACTTCTAGAAAAAGGCTTACAGAAAAAAATGATTTTTGGACAGCTTTTAGAAAATGGCTTTTAGAGAATAGTTTATAGAAAAAAAGTGGTTATGAATAAATAAGTATTTGGATAATTATTTTCATAATGACTTTTGTGATTGGTAAATTACCAGAAAGGGTATGAGATAAAAAAAAAAAGACAACCCATCGTAGCCTCACTGTTCATCCTCTCATTTTTCTTCTTTGAAGGACGGAGCTATTGACAGATGGAGGTGACGACTCTACCGATGGACAGAGGGCGACGATGGACAGTGACCCACGAGTGGCGACAGCGGCTTGCAGCGACCCACGACGACCGACGACCTACGGCTTGCAGCGATCCACGAGCGGCGACGATGACACAGAGGGGAGCAACCCATGAGCTGACACCAAGGAGAAGAAGAGAGAGAGAGAGAGAGGAGAAAGAAGAGGAGAGAGTGGGAAAAAATGGGGGCAAAATAGTAAATGGATAGTCCATAAGCTCTTTTACTGTTCCAAAAGCCAGTCCTACCAGCTTATCTAAAACTATAGTTTTGCCCAAAAATACTTATGGACAAATATGGCTGTTTATTTTAAAATTTCTCTAAACTAAGATTTGGGTCAGAAATCCTTTTAAAACTATAGTTTCCATAGTTTCCATACAAGCCCTAAGCAAAGAACTCTTTTTTATCGATGGTCCAATTTAAAAATAAAATGAAGCTTATAATTTTTCTTGTAAAAGAACTTATGAATAAATGTATATTTGAGAGAGAATTATAAGAATAAATAAACAAATTATATCAATTAAAAAACACTCCTTACCTTTGTATCATCTGCTTTTCCATCACCTTTAGCACCATAATCTAACACATTAAAAGTGTTAGAACCAGAGGAAGCTTTGAGTTTTCTCCAATATGATCTGCCATAACAGGTTTCAAAGCTTGCAAAATACACACAAAGCACCATAAAAAACATCAATCTAAAAGTGCTTAGGTTGATAATAAGCTTCATTTTCGAGAGATAAGAGAACTATATAATAATAAAGAGTTAATTATAATTGTGAAGTACAAGCTAAGAGAGACTTGTATCTTTCTTCCTATGGCGATGAAAGATCACAAATAATGGTGATCTATTTATAGACCAGACATTTGGGACACTGTGCTATCGTGAACTCTACAGTATATCATTTGACAATTTCGTTACAGATATATAAGTCTATGGAGCCTGATATACATTGACTATATCGCTTTTGCTTTTGTATTTTAATTTTATAATTGGTTCACAAGGTCTTATCATACTTGCATGTAGGATCTTATACATTAATTATGGAGATTATAAGGTCAAGAAGGCCGTAGTCAGATAGCGTATGTGGCTAACTAGAATAATCAAGGAGACACTAACCCCCTTAAATCATTCATTTGTTAAATAAATTGAATTTTATGAACTAATGGGTTTAGTTTAGCGGTGAGAAACTAAAGTTTAAATCATTGCTTAGAGAGCTTAGAGAGGTGCTTAAATATAGGACAAACCCTATCTAAAATAGTGTGTACTTTATATATAGGATATGAAGGAGTGCATAATATTACTACGCTAATTATAAGGGTTAGTTAATTTTTTTAGATAAATTAAGAAAATTAAATAAATTAGCTAATTATAACTAATATAAAAGTCAGTTGACTAATTTGAATAGATTGAAGAATATATAATATGAATCTATCTTAAAAAGTTATAATTAACTGATATATTTTATTTTCTTAATCTACCTAAAAAAATTAACTATAAATAGAGCCTAAGAGAGTATTAATAAGAGAGATAAATACATGAGGTACGTCTCCTTTTGGAGCACTATGTTATGCTGCAAGAGAAACCACAAATATGAATGTCCTAACATCCTTAAAGAATATTGGTGAAGGATTAGGATTTGGCAAATCAGTTGTAAACCTAATCGCCATTAATTAATTATTTCGAAAAAAAAGAAGAATAAAGTATTGATGAAGACGCCATAAAACGCGGCAAAGAACATGGCAAGAACTTGTGACAAAAACCAATTAAATTAAATTAAAGCACAAGCAAGTTCATAACGCTTTGCGTGAGATAAACAATCGCCCAAATCGATTCATGTGGATTGATTACATAATCATTTATCTATAATTCAACTATAATATGTGAAATAATAGCACGTGAACGTCACTTCAGATTTTGGCTGCCATAAGAACCTTTTACGGGGAATCAGTTGCATATAATAATAATAATAATAATAATAATAATAATAATAATAATAATAATAATAATAATAATTTCTCTGTCATCATGCCTAGCTAGTTACTATTTAATTCAAGTTTCCCCTTTTGCTTGTGTTTCATGATGCTTACTCTATTGATATTTTTAGCTCTATATTTATATATGGCTTGTTTGGATAAATTTTTAGAAAATGACTTATAAAAAAATAACTTCTGGATAATTTTTAGAAAATAGTTTATAAAAAAATTGTTATGAATAAATAAGTGTTTAGATGGTTATTACTAAAAAGACTTTTGTGATTGATAAATTATTAGAAAATATATGATTTTATAAAAAAAAATCAATTTCTTTCCTTTTTTTTTCCTCCTTTCTCTCCTGTTTTCTCCCACCACCACCAGTCGACGTTGTCTTTCACACCGACAACGCCAACACTGGTGAGCTCTAACAACGATGCCGACACCAACTCTTGTCATTCATCTTCCTCCATCATCCACTTCTCCTAATTCTAGATCCGCAACCCACGAACGACGATAACTTTCAGATCTAAAGGGAGGAGCGCGACTCACGACCCATGACAACAACGAGAGAAATGACAGAAGAGCTTCTCGGATGACGACGAAGAAGACTGAAGATGGGAGAAGAGGCAAGCGATTGAGAAGAGAGGAGAGAGGACAGTGAGTAAAAAAATTGGGTAAAATTGTAATTAGGTAATCTATAAACTCTTCTACTATTCCAGAAGTTATTCCTAAGAACTTATCCAAAACTATCATTCTAAATTATAGTTTAGTCCATAAACTTTTTTAGACAAATATAACTGTTTGTTTTAAAATTTTCTCAAACTAAAATTTAGGCTAAAAGAGCTTTTTAAAACCTCCATTTTGATGCTATACAGACATTTACATAATATCAAAGTAAAAAGGTTACAATCCCTATGGAAGTTTGATAAGTGATTAATTACCACATATTTTAATGGTATATTGTTTTACTCCAATTTTTTTTTCAAGTTTTTCAGAAACTTTTGTAAAAGTGATTCTAAGGGTGATGGCTCTTCCTCATAAACAAGTTTTTATATTGACTTTTGAAGTTATTGGTAAAACCACATGATCTTTTAAGTTAACAGTAATTTTAATAATTATATTTATCATTTTTTTTAGTTTTAAATCTTTATTTTCTATCAATCAGTTATTATATCATGATGATCAACCAATTAATTAATAGCATTTCCATTGTAGCCTTATCTGTTGAACGAATCAAAATTAGTTACAAGCATGAAACTCAATTTTAATTAACTTATAAATTTTGAATAGTCCAAATTAATTTGTGATCCAGGCAATCTAAAAGTCGAATTAATTTCTATTGTTTAATTCTTAAAAATTATTATTAGAAGCTATCTAGTAGTTACAAGGTAAGTATAATAGATCACAGCAATCCAATAATTAAGTAGTTAAGACTTACTAAGAGAGTATTTTTTCTAAAACAAAATTAGGTATCCTAACTTCAAATAGGAAGATGAATATAATCTTTTAATAGAATAATTAATTAATTCAATATATGAGATGTGTACTCTTAAAATTGGTAAAAAGGGACAGCCTAATATCCTGACGTACAATTAAGACACTCTGGCTTAAAAATACAAACCAATGTTCACGCCATGTTATTAGCACTTCTTTATCCTTTGAAAAGGACTTCATTTATGGTTAATAAAGGGTGCCCAAAATTAATAATGGGGCAATTTTGAGTTATACCACTCTGATCCTATATATAAGTCATTTAAAAAAAATTAGTCCTAAATATAAGTCATTTGTAGGATAATTAATGATATTTTTTTAATTTTATCCCTTTTTGATATAGGTCACTTATATAGGGTAATTAATGATTATTTTTTAAAACCCTTTCTTCAATAAGGCAAAAGTGAAAAAAAATACTATCAATTTAATGCATTAATTAGTATGTGAAAATTATATACAAATGACTTATATATAGGACTAAAGTGATATATAAATAGCCCTTTCCACTTGTTCGTACTTCTATTTCTCTCCTTAAACCAGATTGAATAGGAGCTTTATGCATAGAACCGTCTTTATATATATATATATCCCCTAAATTTTCTGTCATATACAAATATACTTCCTTTATTATTTTAGTGAAATAATGAATAAATTAATGATGAAGAGTTATTTGCAGAAATATTAGACGTTAGGCTTATTGTAAAATTAAGAAAAGTTAAAAAGATTATCAGCATACTAGCTAAATTTGAAGGGGTGGTATAAAATTTAGCAATTGTATTATTATATCTAGTAAGCTTTACAAAGTTTTTTATAATTAATGTAAAATAAAATTATATTTTAAAATATATGTAAGCACTAAACATCCATCACCCTAAAAAGTATCTTTTTTAGTACCACTTGATTTAATATTATTAACTAATTTTTAATATATATAGTATTCTAAAATATTTTTTTAATAACACTTAATATTCTAAACTAAATTTTATGTATCCAACACCCTTTTGAATAACAGTTAATATCCTAAATTAATCAAGCATTAATTTCCTAAGAGATTACACCTCAGTATTATGGCGATCAACCAAATCACTATAAATAGATGTGCCTCTTGACGTTATAATTCACCCCAATCATAGAGTTTTCTAACTACTATTCTCTGTATATTTTTCTCTCTTGTGTGGTGCTCTGCTGTACTACTAATAGTCTAAACTTTGTGTGAGTATTAGTAGATCGACTAATGAAGCTTAAGAGTTTGACCCAGTACATCACCACTATTATCTATATTATTATCCTTCAATATGCTGTTAAAAAAATATTTTATAGTATTGAATGTACCAAAACTTAGTTTAAAATACTGAGTGTAACTGGAAAAAAAAATATTAAATACTACGTAAGCCTTTAATAAATAAATATTAAAGGGCAAAATGATGAATCCCTGGTTTGTTGTTCTTTCTTTCTTTCTTGTTTTCTCGGTTGAAAATGAACATCACAGGTTAAAATACATAGAAGAAGATGGATTGATAGAGAAGCGTTGCTTGAAAAACATGGCAAATGTACTGTTACACATGAGAGTTTGAAGATGTCACTTGCTTCTTATATTATACCACTCCTCCTGCGATAGCGACGACTTCCTATATAATATTGTGTTTGTCACTTTGCTTATGTTGACTTTCTACGTACTTCCACCACCTCATATATATATATATATATATATATATCAACCCTACGACGTATAATTATATTATTTTATGTTATTATTTTCTTCAATGGGAATCATCAAATTTAAACTTGTTTATTTATAATATAATGTAGTACGTATTCTCTTGAGGTTAATTAGTTTCTCCAATCTTGGAGCAGCATCTCAACATTTATAGCATTATTTTAGAATTTATGACAAATAATATTCTACATGCATAAACCTATATATATATATATATTAAGAATTTAAAACTAAGAATTCAAAAAATAAAAATAAGAACCAATTATTATAAAATTTAGAGCAGCAAGTCACATTCCATACGGCATGGTGTCCATGTACCATGAACAACAATCCAACTTGCCTACAAATTGAGATATATATATATATTAAATTATGAGACATCCTAATAATTAATAATAAATAAAATAAGTCCATAGGACAATGTAAGTTTAATTTCCATGGCTACGAATTGAGAAACTAGGGGGCTAGGTGGAGCATATTAGGAAGCGCCTATTTGGAAAGTATCAAAATTATAGTTTCAAAAGGATTTTTAGCCTAAATATTAGTTTAGAGAAATTTTAAAATAAATAGTCATATTTGTCCAAAAAAACTTTTGAACCAAACTATAGTTTTGGATAAACTATTGGGAATAACTTCTGAAATAGTAAAAGAGTTTATGGATTACCAATTACTATTTTGCTCTTATTTTTTTCCTCTATCTCCTCCCTACTCTCTCTTCTGCCGACAGTCTCACTCACTGGGACTGGCTTTGAGTTGGAGAGGAGGAAGACGGTGGTCGCTGGTCGCTGAGCTGGAGAGGAGGAAGATGGTGATCGTGCATCATTGGTTGTTGGTCTCGTCACGTATCGTCGTGGCTACCACACCGTTGTTGGTTCGTCGTCGTGGGTGTGCCGTTGTCATGGTGTACAGTCATCGTGGGTGTGCTGTCGCCGTGAGATTGTTGTCGCTTCTCTAGAAGAACCTACTCTCTCTCATCTCGTCGTCGCTATTGATAGTTGAACAGTGGCTATGAACAATGCGAGCTACAGTGACAGTGAACAGTATGGGCTGATGGTGGTTTAAATGTTTTTTATCTTATACTATTTCTAGTAATTTACCAATTATAAAAGTTATTTCTGGCAATTGTATACTTTAGATACTTGTTTTTAATTAAATTAAAAGATGTGAATTTTTTTATATATTATTTATATGATAAGAAATTCTTGCTACTGATACTTTAAAATTCACTTGTTTTGATTTAATTGAACAAAAGTATATATAGTATATAAGCCTTGTTCATATAGTACTATAGAATAATCATGACTTGATATAGTGGGGATTACAAGTTTTTTCCTCGTTCCATTGGATCAAAAATTGAACGACTGCGATTCGATATTTTATAAAATAATTATTATAATATTTCATAAAAATTATCTAAATAAATTTAAACAGTTAAAATTTGTTATGAAATAGCGATCATATCTATAAACTATTTTTCCTATCTTATAATAGATTATTTTGACTATTAATTAAAAAATTTCTGATATAAAGCTTTTGAATTTATGATTATCTTTTTATTTATATTTCTGAAACTTCAATTTAATTATATCCACATGAAACTCTTTTTTAGTCTTAACTCACTTAATTCTAATACTGATAAGATAACTTTATAATTGTAGCAAGGCATTATTATGATTATTTTAAAAGAATATACAATGAGGGAAAAAATAATCCAAATTTAATATTACATATAATAACAGAAATTCTCGAATAGAACTGGAGGTTCATAAAGTAATTTTTAAGAATGGTTGGCCAGTACCAATATCCATATGGCATATGACCTGTTTAGTTTTACTTTTAAAAAAATTCTTATAAAGAATAAGTGATTTAAAAACTCTTTTAGAGAAGCTCTTCTCCTGAAAAAAAGTTATTTTGAATAAAATGAGTGCTTGAATGATTATTATCAGGATGAGTTTTGTGATTAATAAATTATCATAAATGATATGAGGTGAAAAAAAAAGATAATTTGAAGGCTACGATCACTGTTCCTTATTCTAGATCACTGTTCCCTCCTCCCTCCTCTACTATCGTCATCCCTCTTACACCGTCGTCACAGTGAGATCTGAAAGAAGATGAAAATCAGACGCGATATCTAGATTGTTGTCGCCACAGAAGAAGATAGAGAAGAAGAAGACCAAACACGACGACAAGCAGCGACCATAGTTTAGTTTATAAACTCTTATAGATATTTGAAAGCTGTTTAACTTTTGGTCCAAACTGAGCCGTTGATGAATATGGAATATGGACATAGTAAAAATAACCAAGGCAACAATACAATCATATGAAAAGTATGATTGCACGGCATTGTTGAAACCTCTTCACTTTTATAAGAATCTTCAAGACAAATACAACAATGTACATCAGAATCTGCTAGAAGCTTGATTTTGTGGAGTGATTGAACAACTTCATTCGTGAGTAAATCATGAAAGAGTAGGTTTCTCTTTAGAAAACTCGGACCATTGCAAAAAAAAAAAAATCGTCGCATGACATATTTTTTTTATTTTTATTGATTTTGGCTTTTGATATATAATTGTTTACAAATTATATTAGAGTTCTTTTACTAGGTACGTGATTAAGAGATAAATAAGCTTTTTTTATTTTTAAAATGTAAGAATGAATAATTATTTATATTAAACTTTTTAAAATGAATAAAAATTAAAATAATTTATACATTTTTTCATTTTTTTATTCTTCAATAATTTTATGTAAAGGTGACTTTTTATGCGAAAAAAATGAAAAGGATATATTAAAATCAGATTTGGTTTGAGAGAATAATTTTTTTAATTAATTATCATCTTAAATTTTTAAAGTAGATATGTATTCTTCCATGCGTAACCTAGATTGTGGTATTGATTTTTCATATTATCGTTATTTATATCAGTTAAAAATCATACAAAGATTTCATTTTTTTTAAACATACCAAAAATAATTTAGAACTCACTTTTTGTTTATTTTCCTATTTATTCTGTATTATTATTTATATCATTCTTTTTTCAGGAAAAAAAAATTCTTCAAGAATATCAAAATATCAAACGAGACGTAAGAGTGATGCCTTCCCCTTTAAAACAAAACGCTATACGCATTAGATTTAAAATCTATTTAAAATAAAACATATATATTCATATATTTTAAGATGCATTTTAAATAAAATTTTAAAAATAGAAGTCGAACCAATATAATGTTGTCAAATTATTTTTAAAAAAATTATAATATTAAATTTTTTAATTAAATAACTAAGGTTGATTTTAAAAAGAAATAAAAAAATAATCTGCATAACTTACTTATATAAAGAAAAATTGTTAAAAAAAATCCCCAAAGTTCCTTATCACTAATAATTGGTTAAATTGGGCATAATTAATGATAAATATGCATAGAGGATAGTGAAGTCTTTTTGCGAAGTTTTATGTGCATATTTGTGTGTTTTATATGATTTTATATTCTTGTGCTTTTGAAGTTTTGATTCTTATGGTGGATTTGCATTGCAGATATGTCTTTGCAGCCAATATTCATCAATGGGGAGGAATTTAACAAATGTAAGTTGAGGACCAAGAGATATTGCTTATCAAGGACCCGAATTGAAGTAATTACAGAAAAGGATCAAGAAAGTGAAAACGCACAGTTTTGAAGAGACATTTCCAGATCTGATTTTGCTGTCTTCGGTTCATCAACAATTTGGCTCCTTCATCTCGTCTTCACGTTCTCCCATCTCCGATGCCTCTCATCTCGGTTTCTCTACGTTTCTCTCCGTCCAAACCTCTACATCCAGAAGCGTGGGGAAGAGAATTTCTCTGTCATGGGCGGCTATTCGAGCTCTCTACACTTAATTATATTCGTTGTTAACTTAATAAAGGAATGAAACTCATTTAAAATTAGAACTAGGAGAGCTAGTGGATTTGGCCATTAAGGATGTTCATTACCATTGTTTTTATCCATTCACTCATTCACAACTCTTGATTAACTTGTTAATTTACACTTAATTGTTTAGTAGTGTAATTAGCTCCTTAAAAAGATCGACACCTACATTAGTTGTCATATATTACATTCTAGCTTAGTTATTCCATACAAATTTTATCACACAAAAGGTATCTAGAATCAAGATCCTTGGTACAACTTTTCTTAAATTATATGAAACATATCTATTTTTTTATAATATTTTCTAAATCATATTATTAAATATCCAGTTTCAAAGTTTGTGACTACCCCTCCTAGTGTAAATATCTCCTCTAAGAATCGAATCCAAAACTTAAAAAGGCCTAAGAAACATATTTTCAATTTTACACATAATTAAAAAAAATTACATATATCTAAAAAAGAGTTACACTTAAGTTCTTCAACAAATTTCAGATATTTTTTAAATAAATTTTGCAATAGGAAATTCAGGAATTTTTCCCTTTATATAAAAGGAAGAGCTGGAGCAACTCGCTGGGGAGTGAAGCAAAAGTGCTAGCTCCCTCAAATATATATATTTCAATACTTTTAAAAATTAAATTGGTCCGTTTACAATAGAAGAAGAAACAACTTGATCATAATGTTCCTAGTATTTTAGTACAGTTCTGTAACTAAGGGAGCAAGAAAGAAAGAATTTGGGGTAGTAATTCCACCCAACTGGTCCGGACACGTGAATCCTCTGTTCTCTACTAAACATCCACATCACAAGCTTTCTAAGTAGCAAAATCTCAAGCAGGCAAATGAAGCTTTTGATTATTCTTCCAGCTGCAAGGCATGGTTTTTGAATGCTTAAGAATATGAAGCAACAATTTTTTCACCCAAAAAATGACAATTTAAAAAAAAAAGGAGCAGGACAGCTTACCTTTGGAAGTAGTAATAGAAGAAATCAGCATAGAGCAGTGTCTGAACAATGCCAGAAATCCATGCTGCAATAAAGCATAAAAAAAAAAAAAACCTTTACTTTCTCTTAGATGGTATTTTTCCTTTACATTCTAAATGTTTATAGTTTCTTTTTCTCTTATTTATTATGGGCTTTTATTGAGAAAGAGTATTAGAACAACTAGAACAAAACCACGTGGGTATATTTTTCATTCCTAAAGGCTTATGTCTATAATAAACATACACATCTGCATACAATACAGTATCTGTAATAAACATAGCATATAAAAGCTGCAGATAGCAAGCTACAAATTAATTTTGACTTATTCACCACATGGCATAAACCATAGCAATTATAAAAAACCAAAACCAGGGGGAGAGAGAATCATACGTATCCAATGGACATAGTGGGGCTCAGTAAAGTAGCGGTAGATCCAATTGACGATGTATAATGCTCTATATGCACTGCATTTAACCAGATAAATTGAGAGAATTTTATCAGACTTTGAACTTATAATTAACTGCAGGATGTAATAACAGAACATTCAATTAAAACGAATTAAAAGGATGCTTCAGAAATGCCTCAAAAGGAATTAACCGCAGCGCTCACATGCCCATATAACGTATAAATCTAAAGGGAACAGAAAACATCATTCATAGTTTATAAATGCTGAAATGCTTAGATTATGCATAATACTAATGTTTTGCTTGTGAACAATGTCCAAGGAAAATTAAGGTTTGGGCTACAGTTGGAATATGTCTGCGATCATTTTAAGAGGGAGGGAAATAATGAAGAACAAGTAGACTTGTTCAAGTTCTGACACTCAGGATTTCTAGGTATTAAGCCGAACATATAATGACAAAAATTGATAAGGCGCCTCAAAATCCACAAAAGACTCTAAAAAAATATGCATAGAAGGACTTCCCCTAGCACCTTACTACATGACTAAATCAGCAGATTGACATAAAACCCCCTGGTTCAGAGGAATCACAGACCACAGTTCTTATTTCATCACATAAACACATACATTTGCCCCATTCCTTATTTATAGTTTATTAGGGATGCAAGTAATCTAAAAGAATTCCTCACACTGTTATTTCCTAACAAATTCTACTAACAACTAACTAATCCTGACAAAACATTACGATGGAATTAGTCTGTGAAATGATTGATTTAGTTGAATGAGTCATCGATCAGTCACTTCAATATGTTCAGAGTCGAAACATAAAAGCTTCCAATTACAAGGTGAATGCAAGAGCAAGAACCCATATACATATCAAACAATCTTAAAATAGAACATGGCAATCAAGGCTTACCCAAGAAGAAATACATATTGTCCTGTTAAATTATCAATATTCCTAGTTCTCTGTAACAGTACTAACTGAGGAAGTATGGCAACAGCTTCCAAATACAAGGAGAATGTCCACATTACCTGATCAATGTACATGTCATCAGACAGAAAAAAGTGGGGAGCTTACTGCACAATTACTTCACATAAATAGTTAGAAGACTGAGAAAGATTCAATAGAAAACACATAGCAGAGATGTAAACAAACCTCCTTAAATGTGAATTTCTCATTGATAAGTACAGCTAACAGCAAGCAGGGTAATACAAGGAAATAATGACGAAAGGTGTCATGATCTTTGTCATATGACCTACGGACAACCTTGTGCCGCCTTATGTACCATACAATAGAAAATGAGCTTCCCAAGAATATCAACTTCATCAAGGTGTTATATAAAGAAATAAAATCAGTAAAAATATCCAAGTAGCGAGTAGCAAAAACAATAGCATAAAGCTCTTGAGTCTTCAAAGAGATACCTGCAAAAGAATATGATACATCACAAGTAAGAGGCAGAAAGATGCACCCAGTATACAAAAAAGAAAAAAGAGGGCTGCACTATTGATTTTTATTTTTCTGTTCTCTAATTGTGAGTGTATCTTCATAAGTCCCACCTAACTAGAAAAAAATACAATAACAGGGGATAAAGAGACAATTAATTAGGTAAATCTAATAGGACAGGCATTCTCATCCTTTCATAGTCACCAGCGAATTCTTACATAATCATCTGAGTCTTCCCTTTACTAAATTACAATTATGGAAGGTAGTTTGCATTAACATATCAAATCCTACAGACGATTTTGAAATATGTATTATAACATACCAGTTCTACAACTAGGTAGATTATAGAACTAGCATCTTGCCATGCATATTTCATACTAGCTCTACACAACCATTCACTGATCATCTTGTTGTCACTATTAAATTTCCATTATCCAAATTTACGAGTTTCTCACACATGCCTAACTTTAAACTGTGACTGAACTTAGGAATTTAATCCATTTCTATTTTATCTTATATACCAACTAAATCAAATTCGAGTACTTTTTAACCCAATCTGAGATTTCCACGTTTTCCGACCACTACATGTATTGTTCTACACATATCCATCACAAATCCACATCTGCGCAGCAACATCACTACAAATCTACTGTTCTTCAATCCAATTTACCAAGCAATCTATGGATTCTATCCATAAATTCAAGATAATCCAAAACCCAGAAGCAGATAAGAGACCCGAAATTCAAAATTAGCACACCCGCGAATTTAGAACAGAAACGCGCAGAGAGATCGTACCAGCGCAAGATTTGATGGTGTGGATCTTGAGGAGCAGGACGAGGACGCTGGCCAAATGGGTCATGTCGCCAGCTAACCTGAATATATTCATTTTGGATCGGATCTGGGAAGAGACACTCCTGTGGATTCCAAGAAGAAGGAGCTTCTGCAAGTTTCGTTCTTTACCGCAGGTTTCTGTTCCGCACTCCTTCCTTCCTATTCATGTTGGAGCGGAGCAGAAAAGACTTTGGAACCTGTCTGATTTGATTTCGTGTTTTTTGTTTTATATTTTTTTTTTCTTTGTTCAAATCCTGTCTATAGTTTCTCACATCCAATCAAATGCCACGCAAATTCAAAGAATATTTTTAATTTCAAACTAAAATTATTCCTTACTATAAATTTTATTATATGCTCCTCACAAGCTAATTAATGAGAAGCAAAAGTAAGATTCTCAAATTTATGATTTTTTTTAAAATTTTCTTTTTCTTTTGCGATTTCTATTCATAGAAATAATTTTTAATCTAAATTATTGAATAAGATATTTTAAAAAAATTAACGCACACTTTATATAAATAATTAATTTAATTATTTTTTTAATATTGATAAATTAATTATTCAGGTCTTAGTTTACAACCAATGAGAGTATATTGGTGATGTGTCAAAGTGTTGGTATCATTAATATATTTAATTGTTTGGTTATATTTTAATTTAAGTTTTTATATTTGTACTTAGCGAACACAAACTCACCCAACAGAGTAAAATATGTCAAATCATAACCACAATGTATGAGAATCACCTCTTTTTCTCTCTCTCTCTCTCTTTGCCCACCAAACTAGTTTTTAAGATTAAGACTTCTCAACTCACTTCAGGAAAGTTCAACAAAAAGTGAAAAGAAGAGGAAAAACAAACAATGTTTTTAAGATTGGCAATGTCTTCAATTATCATTTGCCAATTCCATTTAAAGAGAAAAACCTATTTGGAACATCCAACCAAACCATAACATCAGACGTATTTTTCCACTACAAGTTATTTCAAATACTATTTAATTTATAAAACTTTGGAAAGGTTACCAACACATTCACGGTTTAAGTATAAGATATTGAGTTTAATTTTTTATAAATATAAAAAATATTTTTAAGAGAGATACTCCTAATTATATCTGAGAATGCAGACTAAATTGATCTCTTCTTGAATTAAATAGATCTAAAGTTTAGCATAATTCGACTTAGAGTCAACTAAATTGTTGAGTCAATCCGACTTAACTTTGATAAAGAAAAAAGTTATATACAATATTTTCAAGGGGTAAGCATCACTTTCTTTAAAGTTTAATTCTCCACCACCTATTCCTATCTTATAGAGTATAAGTTGGGTTGATCGACGAATTTCTTGTAGAATACAATGAAGACCCTTGCGTTTAGATTGCACTCCTAATCTTAAGCCAAGACAACATTAGCATTTATAAAGTGATAATTTGACTCTATTTCTGTGTGCACTCAAAGATAAAAATAATAAATTTGATCTTGTTATATATCTCAAATGTATGTGGTTCGCTAACCAAATAAAAGACGGCGATGAATATTTATAGGTATTGAAAAAATGTCTTGAACTGGTATATCTTAAAATAAATTTTTTTCAATTAGTAAGTCATAATCATATGTTTATGATGAATCTTATATGCTGATTCATTGAATCTCATATGTTAATGCATAAATCAACATAACTTAAATAACTAATAGTTTTTTTCTATGAAGAGTAGCAATTTTTTAGAGATATAACTCCCAACACAACCTTCACATAAATTCTTTAATTTATAAAAACATGTCTCTCTGTTTAAAAATTTTCCAACACATGATACCAAACAGATCTCCTAAAACTAAAATGAATTGCTATATTATGTTATGAGTATTATAATATTGTAAATCTTATTATATCTCTAAGTATTTTCACTCTTTCACAATTTATCTTATTATTGTTAAGTTCATAAATTTTAAATAGATTGGTAACAAGCGGCTTCAGGATAATAATAGATATTTAAATCTTAGAAAATATATTTATTAGAAGGGGTGAAAATTTTTTATGTTCTTTTGAAAGTTATTATACCTTGATTAAATAAAAAAAAAAGATTGATATTGCAAACAATGGCATCTCTTGATCAAAATAAATAAATAAATGAATGAATGAATGGCATCTCACAAAGATATAAGAAAGTTTCTCTTATTCTCTCATTCCAACTTTCTGTTTTATTGTTTGCATTCTTTAAGTTTATATTACCCTTCTTTTTTTATGGTAAAATTATATTACCCATCTTTATTATTTCACAATTTCCATTATTCATCACGTACTGCAAATTATGTGGATTTTAAGATTTTGAATATTTCTATATAATGGATGAAGAAGATTTATAGCTGTTGTCTTGATGAATGTAGATTTTAGATCTTGAACATCACATAACATTCCAGATTGGAAGCTTTACAATTTTGTCTGACTTTATATATATATATATCATAATTATAAATTTTAATTTTCAGAAATTTTATAAATATTTTTTAATTATAATAAAAATTATTAATTTTAGTTTTATGAACCATCAATATTTATATCATCATCAATATATCAACTAAAATGTATGATATATGAAGCTATATTCATTATAAATATTAATGAATTTTACTTTTTAGATTCCTACAAAACACAAGAACAAAAAATCTAATTATATTAGTAATTTCCGCGATTTAAAACTTGTTATTGAATATTTATTAAAACAAACCATCTAAAGTGATAGGGGAAAAGACAATAAAAAATTATATAAATTTAAAAATAATAAAATAGGTATATGAATATCTAAAAAGATATATTAGATAGGAGGTTTAATCTGTCCTTTATAAATTTAGATAAAAATATTAAATTATCCATGGAGTTGTAAATATCTTAGAGAGAATTACGAAAACTATTACTGAAGTTACAAACTTTATTGCAGGAGTTACAACCTTCAAAAGTAATTAGTTCCAATTTTAGATTTGTAAATATCTTAGAAAGAGTTATGAAAACTATTAGTGAAGTTACAAATCCTATTACAAGAGTTACAAACCCAAAAATAATTAGTTACAATTTTATATTTATAAATGTCTTAGGGAGAATTGTGAAAATTATTACTAAAATTACAAATCTCATTGTAAGAGTTATAAACTCGAAAGTAATTAGTTACAATTTTAGAATTATAAATGTCTTACCTGAAATTGTCGAAATTATTATGGAAATTACAAATATCATTGCAGGAGTTATAAACCCGAAAATAATTAGTTGAAATTTTAGAGTTATAAATGTTTTAACTGAAGTTGTCAAAACTATTACCGAAATTATAAATACCATTAGTAGAGTTACAAACCTAAAAGCAATTAGTTCCAATTTCAGAATTATAAATATTTTAATTGAAATTGTCAAAACTATTACTGAAGTTGTAAATGCTATTAGTGAAGTTATAAATCTAAAAGTAATTAGTTCTAATTTTAGAATTGTAAATGTCTTAAAGAGAGTTGTCAAAACTATTACTAAAATTATAAATCCTATTACAGATATTATAAATAAGTAAAGGATAATTTTATCTTTTACTCTAAATTTATAAAAAATAAATTGAGCAGAAAGTTTAATATGTCTATTTAAAATACAAATGCCCTTTTTATCAATTTAAATTTTAAAAAATCTTTTATTTTTTTTTCTCAAAACAATATCCCAATTTGTTGGCAATTGCAAAAAAAAAAAATCAATTTTCCAACCAGCATTTTGTACCAGCGGTTTATAATATTGTTTTTTAAAAAATAAAATTAAAAAAAAAAACACAAAGTGTAACGGACTAAAGCGGGTCCCAGCGAGTAAAGCGTGCTCTGGTCGTGTCGTCGTGGATATGGACCTTATTGTGTGTCTAACTCCCTCCACCTTCCTCCCTTGGATTTTTGTTTCTTCTTTTAACAAAAAGCTTTAAACTTGAATATATAAAACCGGGAAATTAGCAAAAAGCTCTGATATTATTCATAGAAGAAAGAGAGAGAAAGAGAAACGGCACTTTGTGCTTGGTTGGGTTCTTTTCAGTTTTCTCATATTTGCAGCAGCACACATCTCAAGCAAAACCCAGTCTCTAATGGAAGCTACTATTTAGAGCGAGCGAGCGTGATCGATCTTTCTGTAACGGCTAGTTTCGAGAGGGACAAGGAAGAGTAAGAGAGAGAAGGGACTTTGATCACTGAGAAGAGCTTTGTTGCTGTTTTTGATATGGATTTCGACAATGACAAGTAAATCTCTCTTTTTCTCTAGGTATTTCTGGGTTTGATCGGTTTGTTGGATGGGTTAGTCTGGTTTAGGAAGTCAAACTTTGGGAAATGCACTTCAGGTTTTAGCTTTGAAGATGTTGTGACTTGTTCAATCTGCTTTTATCTTCATTTCTGTGAACATTTTATTTGGGGTTTCATGTATATCCGGGATCCATTCCCTACTGTCTCTTTTTCTCTGTGCTTTTTTTAATACCTGTAACTACATTTCCGGTTGTTCGTAGAACTCTGGAGATTGTTCAATTTGTGTGAGATTTTTAGGATAAGGAAAGGATGGTGATGGGTTTTTTTTATCTAATTGGTGTTTCATCAATTGGATCCCAACTTTCTTGTATTGTTTTTTTAAAACTTTCTCCCCTTTTCATTTTACAGTTATGCTTGGACTGTAGACCATGCAGTTAATATTATTATGTTTACAGCTTTTGTCTAGGGGCTGAGCCCATTTTCTCAAACTTATTGTATATTTTCTCCCTGCAATATTTCTGGCTGGCTTTATCTCTGTCAATGTTGAACTGCCCCAACGGCATTTACATATCTACTATTTCTTAATGTTGCTAGGGAACCATGGGATTGGCATAAGGAGGATCGTTGTTTCCAAAAGGCTTCCAATATGAGTAAGTTCTACTTTGACTTAAAGTTAATTCTTTCAAATAACTGATGCTTGATAGGAAATGTTTTTGGTCTGTACAGGCATGTCTCAGGAGCTGTGGAATGAAGTACCTCAAAATGGAGAGGATCTTTCTTACATGTTTGATGATGAAACAACCCCAGTTAAGGCTTGTGGAGATTTGGCTTACCATGTCAATAATAGTGGTAAGGCAGCCTTTACTATTGTCTTATTAATATGTGCAACTTGTCAGATTGTTCTTTTTCCTTTTAATTATTACCATCCTACTTCTAATTTAACAAAAGTGAATTGCAGATAATTTTCAGAATGAACTAGAGGCTTGTAGAGAGACTTCTTCTCAAGTGAAGAGGCGTCGGATGCTACAATTCAGCAGTGAAGATGGGGACCTTCTGTCCTACGAAGACATGTCCTCAGAATACCATAAATTAAATGTGAGTTCTTCTATTTTTTTTCTTCAACTGACTCTTCATACCCAAAGCATGATAGATGGTTCTAACTTATTTTGGTTAGATACCTCCCAAATTTGATATTACCCTTGGCTTGTTAATTAGGAAAACAATGAATGGTGCAAGGACTTAGTTTAATTTGTCTCAGCTTTCTTCTCTGTCTTTGGTTTCTCTTGTTATTACCCATATCTTTTATAATCATCTTAATTAGTGACTTTTTGTTAGTGTTATTATTTAACTGATTTTGCCTCAAAGTGGAGCGTATTCACAGATTTTCTTAATTTTTGTTATAATACGATGGGTTGGTGTACAATTCTGTCTGTTAATCATATGCAGGACCCAGACTTGTTGTTGAGGCATTTCCATTGCATTAGTCCTCTTTGTGGATATGTGATCTAGTCCTTCTCATAATTCAGAGTTTTCTTGTCTTTTGCATAAATGGTTTCAAGTATTCATGACTTTCAGTAAGTCAGATCCTAAAAGGATTATGTTAATTTCATTATGTATATAGGGGAAGGAGGATATGATGAAAGATGTTTTTTTCGAAGTTTCACAATTGACGTCTGAGACATCAGGTTTGCCTATTGCTAGATTCTTCTTGGACTGCATAGTTGGATGTTTATTTTTTGGATCTTTCCCCAATAATGATGGAATGAATATGTATTAGGAAATACATCTGGCTCCAGTTGTGAAGATCTTGAGCAGTCAGCCGAAAGATGGCTTGCACAATGCTTTAATGATGCTGAAATGGCTTTTAGTCCTGATGATATTATGTATGTCTCTCCAAATCTTATTTTTTGGCACAGTCATTTTTACAAAATAATCTGACAATAACATCATCTGACATAGGAATTTTTCGGGGCAAGACAATGTTCAGATTAATGTCTCAGGTACATGACATATTGCTTGCCATCCAAAATTATTCTATGATTTTGTCTTTTTCTTCCTTTTTTCTTTTTTTCCCTGTATGTATTTATGCTAGGAAAAGACTTACCCCAAAGTTCTTTATGTGTTTATTATCCGGTTCTCCTATCAAAATATAACACATGGCAAAACTTTTTCAAAAGACCTAATCATGTATTGTTGAGCTATATAAAATTTTCTCCTTCATGTTATTCACACTACTAGTTTTGTCTTGCAGATCTCTGTGACATCTCACCAGCTTATGAGAAAAATGCGGTTCAGCAACGTGTCACCCGAACACCCAAAAATATAATCTTCAAAGGTTTAACTTCGTTCTATATGGGGTCTTTCTTTACAAGATATCCTCTTCTATTTGAATTATCCTCTAGTCACATTTAACTTGAGCAAATCCCCTTGTATGCTATATGATATTGGTATGTAAGAATGTAACAACATCCTTCAGCAATAAATTGTAGTAAATAAGCCTTATCCCACTAGATAGGGTCACTTACATGTATCGTACGGTGTTATTGTGCTCTATCAAGAACCAGATCTTTAGATAAATTGTTAACCAAGAGATCCCACTCAATAACTTCATATTGGTTTTATGTGTGTAGGTAGGAAATCTTTCATTCGAGCACCCACGAAATTGGCATCTTCAGTGGCCTATCCATTTGCCTTCATCAAACCAAGTGGTGCTCATGGAGATGTAACGCTGAAAGAAATAAACCAGCGGATTCAAACTCCACCTCCTTCAAAACCCAAGAAAAGCAATGAAGAAGATCCATCTTCTTACCCTAAATCAGCCTTTTCAGGGAAGCCTGTAGTTGGGAAAACAAAAATCCGCACCGAAGGAGGAAAAGGCAGCATTACAATCATGAGAACTAAAGGCTAGAAGTGTAAGTTATTAAGTACTAACTTTTTGTCTCACTCCTTAATAGATGGGGTTGAGTTCGATCTTCTGTAATTTATATATCCGGCAGATTATAGAAGTTATAATACTGCAACTCTCTTTTTTCCCTGTTCTTGACATCATTGTAGTGTTGCTTGTCTCATTCATAGTTCATGTTTGACCTAAATCTTTAATGAGATGAATGATGTTTCTTAGCTCCAAACAACTCCATGTCTTTAGAATGACAATTTTACCAAGCTTGAGCTTGGTTTTTGTAATTGAATCACAAGGACATTTGTGTCAATCTTCTTGTTTTCTTTTGGTCTTGTATTGTACTTTCCCTGGGCTGCATTTTCCTTTTCTTTAGTTAGGTTTGTCTTTCAGCAGCCCCCAACCCTCGCTTTCATTTCATGGCTTACAAAAATATCCAGTAAAAATAAATTGGAGAACAGAGAAAATTGATTATAAATTAATTTATATTTCATTTCTATCATGATTTGGGACTTTTAAGATTTTAGTTTTATGACCAAACAATATATGTCTCAGCTTCCAAACTAATACTACATGGTTCGTATCCCACAATGAGAGTTGGCACACTAAAGAACGGACTCGTATCTCACAAAGACGCGAGTTCGATTCCTGTTACCGTTATGAGGGTTTATTTGGTAGATGATCTCGTAAGTTCTCTGTAAGTACTCTCTAAGTCTTGGGGTTGTGCCCTAGTTTTGGTGGGGGACCGGTGCCGAACTTACCTAAATTTTTGTGAAAAAAAATACTACATGGTTCAGGTGGACTTGGTGTATATTTTAGCTCTAACTTGACACACTCTTCTTAGAGTCAATACTGCAGTTCAAAATTATTAGAGGTTTAAAGCCACTGTGAAAGTTACCTATTCATGGGTTTAACTATGTTTTTTCTCTCTCTCAATTTTACTCATCCTTTTCAAGACTATGGGTATATTTGTGTTAGTTGGAAAAAGTTGGCCTCACTGACCTCATATTGATGATAATTTAAGTCTAGATTTTCGTCATCTTCCTCCTGAGTTATATACTGCAAGACAAAGATGTTCCTTTTACTTTGGGGCAAAACGAGATATGTGATATCTATTAAAAGCCATTCTGTTATTTCTTTTTTCATTTTAATTTGTTTTTATTTTATTTTTTTTATATAAAAATTTTTGGAAGGGAGTTAGGCTCACCTAAAATCTAAGGACATGATGAAATATATTTTTCTCCTAAAAAATACTAATGTTAGATAGATGGATTGTCAATTACTCTCGTACTTAAATTTAAACATCCAAAAGGATACCTGAGTTTTTTTTTTTTTTTTGCCCACCCAGTTCACCGGAGCTTTGCCCCGACTACATCCGGATCCGACCTGCGTCGCGCACCTGGCTATGGTGGGTGAGTCTCCCAACGGGGATTTTCTGCGTACGCCAAGGCTCGAACTCGAGACCTCGCTTAAGCGATACCGAGCCGCTTACCACTCGGACCAATCTTCGTTGGTAAAAGGATACCTGAGTTAGATAAGAAAGATGTTCTTTTTCCTTTGGGGCAAACCATTTATCTAAGGTGTGTCCAACCTTCATTTGTAGGAGGAAGGCCCAAGATTCATGACATGAAGTTTTTTAAGCCATGGCCCAAAAGCTCCTTCCACCCCAAAATAAAATACCTATTATTTGTAGGTTTAACTAGTAAAAGGGTGAGACATGCGGCTATTTAGAGTATGTTCAATCTTTAGGGAGTATCACTTTATTGTAGTTCCAATCGCGGTGCATAGGGAGGTATCTTATCTCCTAGGTGCCTAGGTTTACGTTTAAAAGTAATAGACGGCTTGTTCTACCCGATATTGGTATCGCTAGGAGGAAAAGAGACTTCACCCTGCCATTGGATCGTGGGTGAGCCCAACCCCTTTTCAAAAAATTTTGTACTAAAAAAAAGATAGAATTATTTAATTTACACGTACCAATAAAATAGTTTTAATTTATTTATGTCTTAATCTTTTTCATATTTTCATTTCTGTCCTCAATCAATACTTATCATTTTTGTCATATTTTCATTTCTATCCTCAATCAATACTTATCATTTCCTTAATTTTATTTTAAGTTGGATCACGTCTTTTTATTCATTAAATATAATAAATTGTTTTATGTATAGAAACATCAAACATTCCAAAATTTTGTTTAATGGAGGGAGTACGTGTTATTCATTCAAATCTAATTAATGACTCTAAAGGGAGGAAGATTTTAATATCAACTCATTTAAATTAATTAAAAAATAAGGAAGCAAAGGGAAGGAAAATTTTTACAAGCCAAATAAGGGGAGGGGGCAAATACCTCCCCTATATTTCCCTCCTACTTATAATTTTTAACTTTCATTTTAAAATTTAAAACATTAATAATTTATAATAGTAAAGTATATAATCTAAATAAAAATTAAAACTCTCCCAATAATGAAATTGAAAGTGAGTAATCTAATATGGTTAATTTATTTATTTTTTCTGATATTATTATATGGTATTGACTATTGACCATTGACCATTGTTCTGTCTACTGAGAGGAAGCTATATACCATTTCCCCACTATTCACAATCTCTCTGTTTAAAAAGGTTGAACCAACTAATGTGAATGGATAAAATTTGGCTTAAGTCGTTAATTTTACACTATTACAAAAGAATCTCTTCACCTAAAGACAATGAGTGGATGGGAAAAGCTATGTTCTTTTGGCCACCAATGCAACGTAAATCGCTTTCCCGGGAGAAAAACAGACGCTACGTCAAATTTTCTCCATGTGTAAGCAAGTGAGTGCAATATGTACATAATCTTATCAACAGATTGCAACACTTTGGATCTAAAAGGGAAAACTCTATTCATTCTCATCTCATCATCACGATCATCCACACTTTTTTTTTTTTCAATTCATACCTCAAACTCCACTTTACAAGGGATATATATATATATATATATATATATATATATATATATATATATATGAACACTACAAGAACGTGAGAAATGGAATCAGAGAGATTCACATAAGCCAAAAGGGGAAAAACAGGGATGAAAAATGAATGAATCAGAACAAGTCAAGAATTTCCAGAATAACATTGTTGCAGAGTGGACAATGGCCTCTACTCACCCAAAGCTCCCTCGAACATTGCCTGCAAAATGTGTGCCCACATGGTATAAACGCTGCTCCTTTATGCCTCACCATACACACACAACAATTTTCCTGTATGCTCCATCGTTTGCTTTCTTCTTCTTCTTCTTCCTTCTCCGTTTTTATCCTCTTGTACACTTCTTCATCGTCGTCTTCGGATCCTGCTCTGTATCGCGATGCATCAAACCCCATTTGCCCATCTGTCTCCTCCAGTAAATCCATCAGCGTCAGCGACATCCTCACTGGCTCGTCTTCCCCCTGTACTGCCGCCGCCGATGATGCAGCGGCGGCGGCAGACTCCGCTTCTCTCGCAGACAGTGCTCTCTCCTCTGATAAAATTGTGGACAGGCGGCGCGTGCCTTCACGCGCTGGATCCCAGTCGTCGCACTCGGATCCGTCGCCATCACTATCTAAGCAGTCCCGGAAAGTTAACGTGCCGTCTCGACGAAAGGAATCGGAGAGCGAAGTTTGGGGTCGCGACTCGCCGGAGAAGGCGTCGTTGAGGGAAGATCGTGCTCTGGTTAAGATCTGACCTGAGAATACGGGTGGGTTACTAGTGGACGCTGCGTCGGAGTTGCTATTATTCCGGTTAGGGATAGAGATATCCAAGGAGGGGATTTGAATTGTGGAGAGCCAAGCAGATCTGGCGCGCTTGAGCCAGAGCTTGTCTTTGAAGATTTTCCAAGACTTCTTGTCCTTCTTGTTGCAATTGTCTTCACGAATGATATCCGAGAGGGTTCGGCTGCTGCTGAACTGGCGGCGGCTCTGCTCGGAGGCTATCTTGTGGCTAGCCATCACGGCTTCGAGGGTCGATCCAGCAAGCGAGTCTCGGCGGCCGTCAACGGCGGACATTTGATCATAAAGAGTCATTCTCCGGCGACCTTCCATCCCCAGTTTCCAAGAAAATTGATCGGAATCTGCAGTTTCCGAGAAAATCACGGCGAGAAACCGAATTCGGAAACTCAAGAATTCCTAAGAATTCAGCTGATCCCGGAGAGAAATCTTGCTTTGCTCGGGGTTCACATGGAGAATTCCTCGGGAAAGTTGCGAGTTTGGCAGAAGAACAGGCAAGAAATGGAAGGTTCGAATGAGCTAATAACAATCCCGCAGAGAGAGAACTGCTAACTAGTGAGGAGTCAACATTTTTCTCTCTTTTTTTCTCTCGGAAAATTGTCGTTTTCCGAGAAAATAAAACAGAAACCAGAAAAGAGAGCAGAGGAAAACAGGGGAACCAAAGAAAATGTAACCCAGGCTTATCACAAATTGAGAAGCTAAAGTATATAAAACGAAAAATATTATAAAAACACAAAAATTAATTTCTTTATCTCATAGTGTGGGTCCTGGAAAAGGAAAAGATTTAGATGAGAGAGAGAGAGAGAGGAAGCCTTGGATTCCTTTGGGACCCCAGAACAGAGGAGGCCCAGTTTTATCTGACACAAACACAAACACAGCTTTGAGGCTCTGATTGAATTTTCAATTTCATAAATTTCTTAAAAACCCAAAAATACTATTCAATCAAAAGATTAGGTGTGTGTTTGGGAGCCCGTTTCAGAATTGATTCTGGGATAAAACCCCGGTTTAGAAAATTTTTACACAAACAGCTATTTTTGTTGAGAATTGATTCTGGAAAAAACCTCGGTTTGAAACCGCGATTTTGAATAAGCCACTGAAAATAGCTTTTGGTTTGAAACCTAGGTTTTGGATTATCCAATTACTATTATACCCTTACTTTTTCTTACACCCTCTCTCCTCTCTCTTCTCTTATTTCTCTTTTTCTCTTTCCTCTCTCTTCTCTTATCTCTCTTTTTCTCTCTCCTCTCTCCTCTCTACACTCTTTTCTCTCTCCTCTTTCTTCTCTATCATCTTTTATCTCTCTTACTTTTAATCATATCATACCTTTTTTAGTAATTTACCAATATAAAAAGTAATTCTACTACTAATCATCCAAACATCTTTATTCCCAAAATCTATTCTACCCAAAATCTATTCTCCAAAATCTATTCTTCCCATAATTTATTCTCCAAAAGCTAATCCAAACACACCCTAAAAAAATAATAAATTTCTGGGAAAGGAAAAGAGAAATTATGTATTGGGGGGCACAAAGATGATGATGATAAAACAGGGGAGAGAAAGATGCTATGTTGTTGTTATGTGTTTCTGGATTTGTCAGCATGTGCTCTCTCTAATCAATTCCCCTTCATGGATGCTATTGATGAGTGGTAGGTAAAGGGGAAGAGATTGAGAGATTCAGAACTGAACAAAAGAAAAATAATTGAATATGTACATATATAGTTTTATTTAGATGAATTTCTTCTTTTTTTAGTCAATCTTTAAATTTGAATATCATTTTTATAAATAGATAATATCCAAAACTAATAAAAAGGGAAGGATGTTTATGGATTTTTTATTTTTTTAGTTTGAACACCAACGAATTTTATGGTGCAACACACAACTCTGTCTCTTCCATACTTGCAGCCAAAACTATGTTATGTTGATTGTTGAGAGTGAAAAGATATTACCTCTTATCTTAATTATAATTATTAGTTAATTTTTTTAGATATATTTAAAAAATTAAATAAATTAGTTAATTTTAATTAATATAAGAGTTAATTAGTTAATTTAATTAAATTAAATAGTATATAATATGAATTTATCTTGAAGAGTTAGATTTAATGATAATTAATTAATTTATTTAATTTCCTATATTTATATAAAAAATTAACTAACCTGAACGTAATAATTAATTTTTTTAATTGACAATAATTGAAGTTATAGTTTTTGTCATAATGAGCTAGATCATTGGAAGAGGTGGGTTCAAATCGTAGTATTAGTATTGATACAAAGATTTTGTTTACAGACAATTTTTTGGGTAAATATTATAAGGACTATTTAAATTGAGAGATATACACTAATTTTAGTGAGTACATGAGATTTAACTCACCTAAATTTAATGCCTATATATATATAAAAAGTTATTATTTTAATAAAAATAAGAATAACAAAAAATATAAATTATGGTTTTTGTCTAGTTGGTAAAAATTGGTCAATAATACATAAAGATAAAGCCGTGCGATTTATAGGTGATCATTAAGTATTTTTATAAATATTTTTTAAATTTAAAGATATAAAACTTTTTTAGATAAGAGTTTAGAAATAGTTTATAAAAAAAAAAATTAAACCGCTTTTAGAAAATAATTTTTAGAGAAAAATTTATGTAAAAAAAATAATTTTAAATAAATGAGTGTTTGAATAGTTATTACTAAACAAACTTTTGTAAGTGAAAAAATATCAAAAAAATGTATGATTTTATTAAGAATAGGAGAGAAGAGAGAAGAGAGAGGATGGAGAGAGGGGAGAGGGTGGAGAGATGATGGAAAAGAAAGATGAAAGAAGAAAGATGGTGTAAGAAAAAATAAGGGTCAAATAATAATTAGGTAGTCTATAAATTTTTTACTGTTCCAGAAATTAGTCTCAGTAGCTTATCTAAAATTTTGATTTTAAACCATAATTTGGTCAAAAAAAACTTTTTAGATATATTTAAAAAAATAAATAAATTAATTAATTTTAACTAATATAAGAGTTAATTAATTAATTTAATTAAATTGAAGAGTATATAATATGAATTCATTTTGAGGAGTTCGATTTAATGATAATTAATTAATTTATTTGACTTATTATATCTATATAAAAAAATTAACTGACCTGAAAGTAATAATTAATTTTTTTAATTGACAATAATTGAAATTATAGTTTTTGTCATAATGAGCTAGATCATAATTGGAAGAGGTGGGTTCAAATCGTAGTATTAGTATTGATACAAAGATTTTGTTTACAGACAATTTTTCTGTAAATATTATAAGGACTATTTAAATGGAGAGATATGCAATAATTTTAACGAGCATATGAGATTTAACTTACTTAAACTTAATGCCTATATATATAAAAAAGTTATTATTTTAATAAAAATAAGAATAACAAAAAATATAAATTAGGATTTTTGTCTAGTTGGTAAAAATTGGTCTATAATACATAAAGATAAAGCGGTGGGATTTATAGGTGATCATTAAGTATTTTTATAAATATTTTTTAAATTTAAAGATATAAGGTTTTTTTTTGGATAAGAGTTTAGAAATAGTTTATAAAAAAAAAGGGTTTTAGACAACTTTTAAAAAAGGACTTTTAGAGAAAAAATTATGTAAAAAAATAATTTTAAATAAATAAATATTTGGATAGTTATTACCAAACAAACTTTTATAATTGAAAAATTATCAAAAAATGTATGATTTTATTAAGAATAAGAGAGAGGAGAGAGGGTGAAGAAGAGAGATGAGAGATAATGGAGAGAGGAGAGAGGGTGGAGAGATGATGGAAAAGAAACATGAGAGAAGAAATATGGTGTAAGAAAAAATAAGGGTCAAATAATAATTAAGTAGTTTATAAATTTTTTATTATTCCAAAAGCTAGTTTCAATAGCTTATCTAAAATCTTGATTTTAAACCATAATTTAGTCAAAAAATCCTTTTAGACAATTATAACTATTTATTTTAATTTTTTTTAAATCAAAATTTGGGTCAAAAACTTTTTTAAAATATTTGGGATTTCTTAAACAGGCACATATTCTAACATTAGTAAGTATTCTGAACTCAGTGGCTTATTCAAAACCTAGGTTTCAAACCGAGGTTTTGTCCAAAATTATTTTTCAACAAAAATTGCTGTTTGTGTAAAAAAATTTCAAACCGCGATTTTGACTCAGAATTGATTCCCCACCGCTATGCCAAACACACACTAACATTAGTAAGTATTCACATAAACTAATAAACTTAATTGTATAAAAAAATGAAATTATGGTTTTAGTATAAAGAATAATAACTAAAATCATGATTTTGATAATTTTTAACCGGAAGCCAAACATGCCCTATGAAATTAACAACTGCCATTTTGGTTAGAATATTCTCAAAATTCCTCTTCATGTTGTCTGATATTGTAGTTGGGCTAGACATGTATGGGAAAAATTAATTAATCATTAATTATATAATGATTTATTTTCTCTATCTATGCATTATTGGGTTTGACATCCAGAGACAGCACAATAAGTAGGTTAGTTAAATGGTGTACAAAATGATTCTACTTAAAACACTTTCAATGGATTGATAAAACTAACCATCATCAATATTCAATATATATTACAGTTTTTTATAGGGAAGCAAGCTGTTCATAAATCTTGAAAAGTTTGACTCAGTTTCATATCCGTGTAATATTTTTGTTTTTCCAACCTCCTTTGTATCTTTTATAAGAGTCTATGCAATTTTAATCAAATTTAAAATTTAAAAGTTAATATTATTTTTTTTGAGGAAAAAGTTGGTTTAAGCTCCGGGTTGGGGTTGACTTTTAAACTTTAAACCGGACTAGATTAGATTAGATTGGATCATCGGGTTTTTTTTTGGTCCTATCCATCCCTACTAAAACTATGCCTAAGTGCTATCCAGAAACTCATAAGAATGAACTCATGCAGGATTTACCTCATTAAAGTCTAAATATTATGTGTGTTGGCAAGCAATTTATCAACCCCACCTCTTTATCTGCTGGCTCCATGTCCTCAATCGCATGGCCGGAAAAACTCTCTTTAATCAAGGGGTTTTCTTCATATCATTTTCATATTATTTCTTTATATTTTTTTCATAAAAAACATTTGCTAACTTCATTTGTTATTTATATGTTGGATCCTTGTAACGCTCATTTCATTATAATGTCATTTTGTCTTTTTATTAAAAAAATTGCTATCCACAGACAAAAACAAAAAGCTATGTTTTAAAAGTCTCTGAGAGAATGTAATAAGGAATGAAATAAAATGCTAATGAAACGAATAGTGAGTTATGGGTCGGTAGGTTGTTTTGGGCCTAGAATTCTTTCGGTCAAACTATTGGGAGGGGTTTTCTTCGCTGGTTCAGGGCTTTGCTTTGAGTTGGCTAAGTGTTAACAAAAATAAATCAAAAAAAGATCTGCCATGTCAGTATCCATGTGGAATTTTCAAAAAAAAAAAAAGAAAGAAAAAGAAAAAGAAAAAGCTTATGGCATCTAGGTAGGATATTTAGTTACGTATTAGATTTTAGGGAGTACTATTTTATTATAATTTTAATTATAATATTTGGAGAGGCATTTTAGTTTATATGTGTTTAAATTTATACCTGAGAGTAATAGACGGCTCGCCCTATTCGATATTGATATCTTCTAAGAGAAAAAGAGATTTTACTCTACCCTTAGATTAACTTTTTTCCAAAAATTATTGTAAAAAAAAATTAAATGGACCAAGTTAGGTATGAGTGCACCAAAAATTAAATATTAAGGGTAAAATTTTATCATAAATTAGATTAGAATACTAAATACACATAAAAATAAAATTTAAATATTAGTTATTATTTTATCTTTATTTATTTTATTAGATCAAATTCTCTAACTATATTTTATTATATATATTTTTATTATTAATAATGGTTCAACAAAATTTTAAAATTTTATCAATGTGAATTTTTATTTTTTAAAAAATATATATAATAAAATTTGATTAGATAACTAGATTTTATAAATATAAATAATTTCATCTAAATTTTATCCTTTTATTCATATGATATGATAAGATAAGAGAGGACAATTATTGCGTTGCAGAAATTTTTTAGTTATTATGCTATGAATTTATTTTTGTATTTTAGATTGACGTAATATTTATTATTTATTATAGGGTAAAAGTGCATCCAGCACCCCAAACTAATTTTAGAGGAGCAATTAACACCCTAAAGTATTTAAAGGTTCAATTAGCACCCTGAACTAATTTTGGAAGTGCAACCAGTACCCTAAAGTATTTAAAAGTGCAATTAACACCCTAAACTAATTTTGGAGGTGCAATCAGCACCCTCAAATATTTAAATTGGTGTAATTTTACCCTTTCACTAACAAAAATACTTACTTTCATTTGATACATATCACATAAATTTTTTTTAGATACATTATTGTTTAAAAGCTATATGTATAATATTATTTTAATAAATTACACTAAATTTTTTTAGGGTGCTGATTGCACCTCCAAAATTAGTTTAGGGTGTTAATTGCACCTTTAAATATTTTAGGGTGCTGGTTGCACCTCCAAAATTAGTTCAGAGTGCCGGTTGTACCTCTAAAATTAGTTCAAGGTACTAATTACACCTTTAAATACTTTAGAGTGTTAATTACTTCTCTAAAATTAGTTTGGAGTTCTGAACGTACTTTTTACCCTTTATTATATGAGAAATAGTCAAATTTATCATGTGAATGTGATCAGAATAGCAGCGCAATTTATTTACGCTTTCTTATTTAATTTAATTTAATATTAAGAATCAGTCGTCGGTACAGACTACAGACGGGCCGATCTCATATGTTACGAATTTATTTTGTATTTTATTTATTTAATTTAATCAAATTATAGCTCTCGAATCTCGATTTTAGTCGTCTCTCTTGCAAAGTCCTCGTATTCCTGTTGGAAGTTTTTTTCTGGGCCACACATCTCTATCAGGTACTATATCCTCTGCGTACTTCGTGTTTTCTCTGATTGATTTGTCGAAAGATTCACTTTTTCTCTATTCGGGAATTTCTTTTCTCTCTGATTTCCTGTTTGAGGGCTTTTGCCTTCTACGATCTCGTTTGGTTGTCGAAGAATCGAGCAATTATGACTCATATCCTTTGATCTTGTGATATGCTTCTAGTTTTGCTCATGTTTTAGGTCTTCGTCGGGTTAAATTTCCGTTTGGTTTCCTTGAAAATCTGAGAAATTAAATTTCCTTTTGGAATGAGAGAATAATCCTTGTTTTTATGGAGAGAAGTGGTGAGGAAATGTTGATTTCGGATTTGAAAATTCTCTTCAAAATTTCAAAAATTTCCGGGTCTTTCTGCATCTTATCCTGTGGCCTTTGTATGACCACTTTTTGTTTTGTTTGTTTCACTTTAACGGTAGAGAACGCGGTAACCAGAGGGAGAAAGATCGTGAAAGGGCTCAGGCCAGGGGTTCCAAGGGCGGCAAGCAGGGCGGCAAGAGCGATGGGTTGACTCCTGAGCAACGCAGGGAAAGGTTGGTTCTTCTTTAATATATGGTTCTTTTATTGTGCCTAGCTTTTGTTTATTCCTATCTCTTTTGGGGCCAGAGATGCAAAGGCATTACAGGAGAAAGCAGCGAAGAAAGCAGCTCAGGATGCAGCTAAAGCTGCAGGTGGTAGTGGTGGAGGTAAAAAATAAGCAAGGATGATTGTCAGATAGCCATGGAAATATCTGTATTAATTATATTCTCACGTTGGTTTTCAGTTCAGGATCATCTATGAGTGTCATTTGATGTAAATGGTGTTTCTGGATTGATGTTGGTTGATGTGAGCCTTTGACTTTTATTTATTTGGAAGACCATTCTATCTGTTGTGTTTTCTCCTAAATTAATTTCTGCTATTAAATGGAACTAATCTGGTTTCATGCACATAGACGGGTCTTATTTGGCGAGTAAAAACACTTCAACTGTCATTAATATGTACCACCATTGAATTTTTTAGGCTAGATATCAAGATGTGGACTATGGTTTTATTTTCTTTGATTATGTTATTTGCTCTGCTGGAAAATCTGCTTATTTCCTACGGATCTACATGACAAAGTGGGTAAACAACTGCTGCCTTTTTGAGAGGCCAGTGCTCTTCCAAGTCTTCCTTCCCCAAAGTTGTACTTCCTTTTTCCCAGGGTAAGCTCCTTCACAAGACCACTATTTCCCTCTGTAGTTCCGCATAAGATTCCCTTTCTGCCTAGCTTGTTCCTCTGACCCTTCATGCATACCCCCCATCTCCCTGTATACTTTGTTAGCCCATTTGTCTCAGTCCCATATCTCCCTTTCTACCTTTTTGCTGGCTCCTTTAAGTCTTTCTAGCAGTAGTGTGCTGTTATATAATTGTAATAAGTTAGTTGGGTAGTTCGTGAAGGGGTTAATAAGCCATTAGAAATGCTATTGAACCAATGACTATATAAGGTGTAAATGTCATTGTAATCTGAGGCTGCCCTCTCTTTCTCTTCCATTCCCTTTCTGATTCTCTTCCCTTCTCTCTATTTCCCAACTGCGATTACACAACATAGGTTGAGACGTTGAGTAGTTCCCTCGCTCATGTATTGTGCATATTCCACATACTTCTTGTTAAGTATTGTAGATCTAAGAACCGAAATCCCTAGCAATGACTAAACTGGCATTTTTCATTTATGTTTACTATCTAGCAAGGTGTACGGATAGCATATATCAAAGCAATAAAATATATGTATGAAGGGGTAACTACTACTGTAAGAACGTCTGGGGGAGAAACAAAGGATTTTCCCATAAAGATTGGTCTACATCAGGGATCATCTTTGAGTCCTTATTTATTTAATCTGGTAGTGGATGTTCTAACTAAGCCTATTCAAGACGAAATCCCTAAGTGCATGCTTTTTGCAGACGATATAGTTCTTATGGCGGAGTCAAGAGAAGAGATCAATTTTAAACTTGAGTTATGGAGAAGTACTTTAGAGTCGAAGGGTTTTCGTCTGAGTAGAAGTAAGACAGAATACATGCATTGTAATTTTTCTAAGAGGCAAGTTAGAAGTAATTTGGAGGTCAGATTAGGAGATCAAGTTATTCCACAAATAGATAAGTTCAAATATTTGGGATCAATTATACAGAAAGATGGTGAAATTTTGGAGGATGTTAATCATAGAATCCAGGCTGGGTGGTTTAAATGGAGAAAGGCTACTGGGGTTATATGTGATCGGAAAGTACCAGATAAATTAAAAGGAAAGTTTTATCGTACTGCTATAAGACCAGCAATGCTTTATGGAAGTGAATGTTGGGTTTTAAAAGGACAACAAGAGCATAAAGTTGGGGTAGCCGAAATGAGGATGTTGAGATGGATGTGTGGGCATACAAGAAAAGATGAGATTCGTAATGAACAAATACGGGGAAGAGTTGGAGTGGCACCTATTGCGGAGAAAATAGTGGAGAACCGTCTTAGGTGGTTTGGACATGTACAAAGAAGGCCAAGGGATGCGCCGGTGAGGAGGGTGGATCAAATAGTATGGAGTCCGGTTAAAAGGAGTAGAGGAAGCCAAAGAGAACGCTCAACGAGGTCATTGAGCGGGATCTCCTGGTCAATAACCTATCCAAGGATTTAGTTTTTGACAGAGCACAATGGCGTCATATGATCCATGTAGCCGACCCCATTTAATGGGAAAAGGCTTTGTTGTTGTTGTTGTTTACTATCTAGCAACTTTTGAAGCTGGCTGTAAACTTGCATTATGGTACCAAAAAACTTGCTCTTGCTTAATAATATGAGAAAATGTCCCAATATTCTCTGCATTTGATTGGGTTATGCTAATTCTACTTGCATTACAAATTTTTCTGGGGGAATTGATCACTCAATATCTTCTTTCTTTTTTATCTTTTATTTATTTCTTTCTCCATTTTCTTCTGGGTGTATCTATGTTACATCAAAGATATGATTGTTGATAGAGCACAATGACGTCGTGCGATCTATATAGCCAACCATATGTAGTTGGATAAGATTTGTTATTGTTGTTATATGTATTTTACTGCAAAGTATAATTAGAGAAGTTGGAATAACTAGGAACTTACAGCAGATTGACCTATTTCTGGTAGACTTTTATGGTAAACTTGGCTTTCAAGCTTAAGCCAAGATGTGGATTGCTGAAATCATGTGTGAAGACTAATTAATATATTGACAAAAGGCTTTAAGCTTGAAAGCCTGTTCTGCATCTAGTGGGGCATGGCATGCCACTGGATTTGGCCTGACTGTTAACTGAGAATAAATACCATGTCATCTTTTTGATATTGTATATACAACTTCTTGAGATTGCTTTGGTTATACTCATACAGCTTAGCAGTTTGATTGAAGTCGTTAATTCATGAACAAACCAGCACGGTCCAACTTACTGAAGGAATTTTTTTTTACGTGGGATATGCAGTCGTAAAGAAATTAGGGTGGGCACCCTGTATATTCATAAAGTTCAAGATAAATTGTATAGGGAAAATGACAGGCATGTGGCTATCCTCAAGTACGTATTCAAGTTTTAAAGGACAAATTATATAGTGTTCTAAGAATTAAAATGAGCGATACAAATCCAAGTGCAAACATACCATCTTAAATTGAAATTTATTTCCAAAAATATAAATCTTCTTTAATCTTCATGTTTATTATTCAGATAATAGTCAAATTTAGACTTTTCAAAGGAACAATCCATACTCTTGAAATTAAGAAACTTTTGCATCACCCGAAGTCTTAAACAAGTGTCATTTAATATAAACTAAAAAAAAATCCTCACATTAATTAAATAATTTTTTTTAAAAAAAAGGTTTATGGGCTTACCAGAGTCCAAGTCTAGTTTTTGGGCTTATCAGGTTCAGGCCCAAAATCCCTTTATATTTAAATACCTTTGTTTTTAAAGCCCAATCTTTAAAAAAGCTAACTTGGGCATCCCTATGGATATCAAATAAACAAACGATGAATTAACGGGGGTTGGTCCGAGTGGTAAGCGGCTCGGTATCGCTTAAGTGAGGTCTCGAGTTCGAGTCTTGGCGTACGCAGAAAATCCCCGTTGGGAGACTCACCCACCATAGCCAGGTGCGCGACGCGGATCGGATCCGAATGTAGTCGGGGCAAAGCTCCGGTGAATCGAGTGGTGGGCAACCAAAAAAAAAATAAACAAACCATGAATGAGGTTGATATCAAATAATTACCGCTTCGTTTGCGGTGTTTTTCCCCTTAAATATTTTGAAGGTGATAATTTGACATCTTTATTTAGATATGCTTATCTTCTCTTCTGCTTTTTGGCGCGGTCCATGAGTGGAGCAGAATCAATGGCTTCGATCTCCAGCACCACGCTTCCATTTCCAACCGCCATTAGCCGGCGACGATCGGCTAAGAAATCGGGATGCGTTTGGGCACAGTCTGAACCCGACCCGAATTCTCCTCCGCCTTCATCTCCTTCCTCTAATGACACTGTAGAGAAGTCATCGGGTACAATGATAGTTACTCATGGGCGCGCAAGGAGAATGGCCTTGGAAGTTCAGAAGCTGAAGGAGAGGGAAGCGAAGGAGAGAAAAGAAGAGGTGAACAGGAAGATAGCATCGAAGAAAGCCATATCGGTTATACTCCGAAGGGAGGCCACCAAGGCCATTATTGAGAAGAAGAGGGGTCCCACCAACTCCAAGAAGCTGCTTCCGAGGACCGTTCTAGAAGCACTCCATGAAAGAATCACGGCTTTGCGGTGGGAGTCTGCTCTCAAGGTCAGCCTCTTTGTTTCGGAGCTTAATCGAGTTCATTATTTGAAAATTATCTACTTAAGATCCAATTGTCTGAAAATGTAGTTACAATTGGATTTTCTAAATGTGTTGTTGCATGAATGGAGGGTATCATGGGTTATTGATTTCTACACTGGTTAACGGTTAACTTGCTTGTGAATCGATTGCAAGCTCTATGGACTCTGTTCTATGTTGATGTGGAAAATGGGTTTTAGTGTTTACTCTTGAGCCTGTGCTTATGCAGTATGATGTTTTCCTTGACTAATTGGAAAAGGAATCAGGGGGCAAGAAACTTTTACTCTGTTAATGGATCAACACAACCCATGTCTGTTACATAATTTAGAATATTACTATCAAGAGCAGGGCTTCTTTGAAGGTACTGACTGAGGTTATTAACTTGTAGCTCATTGGCAAGCTTATGGGACATTATTGCTTCTTGAGGATCCCGTTGAGTGCTAATTTGACAATAATTTCTGCTGGATGTATAAGGTCTTGCTATCCGTTATTTCTGTTCTTGCCTAGATATATCCTAGATATTCTTGTGGAGTGAGTTGTTATTTTGGTAGTATGCATTTGAGCGTTTATTCATTGGTTTTGCATACAAATGATTGCAACCCAAGTTCCCATTGCAACTTGGGGAGTCATAAGGAGCAGAGAAAATGAGACCTGAGAATTGTGTATTGATGACTTTTGGTACCATTCACTAGTGAAGGAGTTGTGTTGTTGGCTGCCTTTAAATGCTGGCCAAGAAATGGAAACCAGTTGAAAGAGGTTGAGGTGCTCCTAGGAAGGAGGTCCTAGGATTTCCAGCATTAAGTCTTTAAAACATTTAAGTTTGGTCCCTACTTTTTTGTCTGTAACAATCTAAGTGGACTTCGTGTATATCAAGCAAGTTAATTGGTGCCAGTCAGCATTGTGTTGGGTTCTATGTTTATTTATAGATAGAGGTGGGATGGAATGTCATCATGAAAGCATTTTAATGTAGGGATTAGATTGAAAGAAAACATTTCTGGAGGATGAATTGAAAATGCACCAGCCTGTCATGAAAATAGTTTTTGTTTAAGAAAAAAATCTTAAGTGGGAAATAAAGCCAAATACAAATGCTGAAACATAAGTTTGTAATGGTTTGTGCATCTGTATCCTTTTGATTTTTCTTGAATCTCTCTCTTATGAAAGTGAAACTTCTTCAATATCAATGTATGCTCTCATGGATGCAGGTTTTTGAATTACTGCGTGAACAGCTCTGGTATAAACCTAACTCTGGCATTTATATCAAGTTAATAGTCATGCTTGGAAAATGCAAGCAACCTGAGAAAGCCCGTGAGCTCTTTCAAGCTATGGTTGATGAGGGTTGTTACGTGTCCTGTGAAGCATACACTGCGTTGTTATCAGCCTACAGCAGGAGTGGTCTCTTGGACAGAGCATTCTCTATTCTTGAGGAGATGAAGAGTTTTCCTGATTGTCAGCCAGATGTCCAGACTTATTCAATCCTCATTAAATCATGTTTGCACATTTTTGCCTTTGACAAAGTTCACTATCTTCTATCTGATATGGCCATTCAAGGAATCAAACCCAACACAGTTACTTACAATACCCTCATCGATGCGTATGGGAAAGCAAAAAAGTAAACTGTCTGTCTACCTGTATATCCCTTATAAAAAGATTGCATACTGAGTCTGGTTGCCGAAAAAAATTGAAAAGTGAGTTTGTTGACGGCTACTATTCCTTCATACTCTAGACATTAATAGCAAGAAAGAGGGAGGGCCTAGGAAATCTCTGTAGATCTCCCTGTGAAAATGTCAATGTCTCTTTTAAAGGCGGGGTAAAGGTAAACAGACAAATTTGCAGTCATAATAAATATGGTGAAATTAATGAGCACTGATGCAAAGTGCATTGCTGTTGCTTCGGTTAGGCACTTTCACCGTTACCCATTCATACATGCAATCACCCTTTCTCCCCTTTCTGCTATAGTTTAGTTAGGAAGCCGGTCTCTTTCCGTTGGTTAGTTTCTTTTAATTATTTTTTGGCAACCAGCTGAAGCATGATATAATTGCATTTTCCCACTCATTTATCCTATTTTCTTTACTTTAAAGGTTTGCAGAGATGGAATCCATGCTTGTGGAAATGCTTGCTGACCCGGAATGCGAACCTGATGTATGGACCATGAATTCAACACTAAGAGCCTTCGGCAATATAGGGCAAATAGAAACAATGGAGAGATGTTATGAGAAATTTCAGAATGCTGGATTGCAGCCTACTGTTCAGACTTTCAATATCCTCCTGGACTCCTATGGCAAGGCTGAGGATTACGGGAAAATGAGTGCTGTAATGGAGTACATGCAGAAATACCATTACTCTTGGACAATTGTGACCTACAATATTGTGATTGATGCTTTTGGTAGGGCTGGGGATCTGAAACGGATGGAGTATTTATTTAGACTAATGCGATCAGAGAGGATAAAGCCGAGCTGTGTCACGCTTTGCTCACTTGTGAAGGCTTATGCACAGGCAGGTAAACCCGAAAAAATCAGAGGGGTCCTGCGTTTTATAGAGAATTCAGATGTAACACTTGACGTTATATTCTTCAATTGTTTGGTGGATGCTTATGGGAAGTTAGGGTGTTTTGCTGAGATGAAAGGAGTGATTGATATGATGGAACAGAGAAGTATTAAACCTGATCTTATTACATATAGAACTATGATTAAAGCTTATTCAACTAAGGGCATGAATAGTCATGTAAAGGAGCTCAGAGAGCTCATTAGGACAGCACAGAGGCCTCCTTTAAAAAGAGACAAGCCTGACTTTTAATGAGATGGTTTTGTGATATTTTTTTCTTCTCATTTATGTGCAGTAGTTTCCCTCTGTATTATTTCTTCATATTTTTTTTTTAAATTTTTCTTGTGGTTATTATTGCTAATAGCAGCCTTGGGCCACTTCATATAGGTTTTTTTTACACTCTTCCAAGTTATGCTAGTGGATACTATTTGTTCATCTTGAGAGGACTTTCAGAAGTCAGAACTCGAGGCAAGATAAGATGTGGAGACATCTTACGTAATTAACCGAAATTTTAAGTAAGTTGAGTCTTGGGAAATAACAGGATTAGGACAAATTACCTATTTATGAAATCTTCATATTAGAAGCAGTATTTTAACCCAAGATTTGGTGAATTATATGTTATCTTATTAGCAATCAAATTAACCTTCACTAGTAGAATACAAATTTCTTTATAGGTACAAAATGTTAAATATGCCTGTTTTATGAGTTATTAGTTGATTGACTGTTTGTTATAGCAATTATTTTTTTTATTTTAGAGAAATCAAACCTTTAGATGAATAAAATACTATGAATTTTAATTATATTTTTTATTTAAAATAAAGATAATTCACATTTTTTTAATCGAGCATTAACAATCTAAATTATTACAATCGATTATGTGTATAAAATGAGGAGTAATTCGCATGAAGTTTAAATTTGCTGAATTTTGGCTCCATTGTGTCTCTAGCATTGAGATACTTTTGTTGATGAACATTATCATGATTTTGTCCATCTTGGATTTCCTTCCTCAAATACTTCTTTTGATAATGACCATGAATAAATGTTATGGAATTTAGTTTACATTTAAAAACAAACTTAGAGAAAAAGCACGTGGATTCCTCAAATACTAATATGAAGTTAGCTTACTGATCATTAGAATATTTTCTCTTTTCAAAACGAAACATTTTTTATGATCATTTATTGAAGCACTTAAAAAATGTCCTTTTAATAGAAAGTAAATTGAAGTACATACATCTTTACCATGAAATAACTTCAAGTAAGGGGAGAGACTCTGTGCATTTATATATTAAAGATGCAACGCAATATATATATATATATATATATATATATATATGTATATGTATATAGAGGTATGTATGGTATATTCAACTCAAGTTGATCATTTAAACTAGTGAAATAGCGAATTAATCTTCTGTCAAATTCATTAGGCTTGAGCAATCGCACGTTTACCAACAAGAAGATTAAGGTAAAACTCGATTATTCCAATTATCACATTTGGAAACAAGAAGTGCTCTTCATGGCGAAGCAACTCAGGCTCTTCTCATATCTCGATGGTTCTGTACAAGTTCCTCCACGACTGATCCGAGATGAATCTGGTCGGGAAATTGAGAATCCAGATTTTGATGTCTACGAGGAACTTGATTCGGCCTTAGCTTCATGGTTGTTAGCTTCGGTTGCCCCCTCTATGTTACTCACTTACTTGAGCTTGTAGGTCTCGAAACATATGCTCAAATATGGGGAAAATTGAATCGGTTGTACTCTACCAAGTCGGACTCGAAGATTCAACACTATCGTAATCTCCTCACCAATCAGAGAAAAGGTGAACTCGATATGTGTGATTATTTGGCAAACTTGAAAATACATGTGATCATTTAGCCCTACTTGGCGAACCAGCACCTGAACAAATTCGCATTTCTCATATCTTAAATGGCCTCACCGTGGATTATGAGTCTGTTATAGCAATTATCAACGCTACTAACCCTAGATTCGATCTTGAAACTGTATCAACTATGTTGTTGGATTCAGAAGCCAGGCACAAAGCCTTCATAGGCAATTCAATCACGGTTCAAGCACATTATACGGCTTCATCACCATCCTCTAGTCAATAGGGGGACTATATAGAAGAGGATCCATTAGTTTTTGCTAAGGGTCCTTATAAAGCCCGCGGCCCGGTATACCTACCCGAGCCAGTGAAAAAAAAGCCCTGCTCAACCTGATAAATATAAGGTAGGGTTGGGCATCGGACTACAAAATGCAGCCCATGCTTTTTTCGGGCTGGGCACCGGGCAGGTGGTTGCCCTGCCCTGCCCATGAGCACCCTTTTTTTATTTTTTTCCTTTTCTCCCTAGATGCTACACTTGGAAAAGAGAATATGATAGCTACTGGTGACTAAATGGTCATTTTAGAAATATAACTAGTTAAATACGTAAGTTGCGTCTTTTAATATTTATAACTATATATTTTTTTTAATTTTACTAATCATAATATGAATACATTACAAATTATAATTATTTATTTTATTTTTTTTAGATACTTTATCCTTGTCAATATTTGAGAAATTGATGTAAAGTTGTAATTACAAACTATTTAGATTTTAAGGCTTTTTTTATATACAATGAATTTCAAGACTTTAATTATTATCTTTTTGTTACCTTATTTTTAGTGGATTATAGATATTATTTAACTCTTGAAGACATATGAATATGATATTATTTTATAAGTTTATAATTACATATTTTTTTTCACAACATGAGCATGACATCACAACTTGGGCATGCCCAGCCCGCCTACGCCCAGCCTGCCCATGCCCAGCCCAAAATGGTTAGGGTTTTTACCGGGCAGAGCCGGGCATCGGGCTGCAAAATGTAACTCATATTTTTTTTGAACAGGGCACCGGGCAGGGAGTTACCCTGCCCAATCCTACCTATAAACACCTATAATTTTTGCTGCACAATCGTATAATCCCGTCATTGCAACATGCATGGGTCGTGGGGGTCGCCCACCAATGCCGCCACAGAGACCTATGGCATGATGACATTGATTTCATGCGTTATAAGGAGAATTTCAAGCGTTTGCCGTCCCATCATCAAAGACAAATTAAGCAAATGGGATTGACAATATTGCAAATATTCAATTTGGTGCTTGGGCTCATCCATAAGTCCCATGTTTGGTGTAGGCAATGTGAGCTCTCCAAAGAAAATGAGAAAGATATGGAGAATTGGATTAAGTCATATGTAAAAATTACTTTGTTTATATTAGCCTTGTTACTTTATATAATGATTTAGTCTCAGTTCTCTATTTTATGTATTAAGAAAAGGAACAAAAAAGTATTGGGATATTTGGAGAGAAAAATTGGCCCAAGATGTCATGGAAGAGAGAGAGGGAATCTCCATGCAAACTTGGTTGGAGATTGAAGAGGATGTTAACGAAGACGATAACCTACGTCATGAGAATGCTAATGAGGATGTAGACAATACTCTAATTATGAATGAAGCTGCTGCTGATGCAGATACCCTAGTTTTAAATGATGCCTACTATTGAGCATGCTGGCCAGGATGGGGACAACATTCTTTTTTAGATTTTTGGTACAAAAATTTTTAGAAAAAGATTAGGCTCACTTATGATCTAAGAGTAGAGCGAAATCTCTATTTTTTCTAGGCAATATGAATATTATGTAGGGTGAGCCATCAATTACCCTCACCTAGGTATTCAGGAGTTAGGATATCTCTCTAAACGCCGCGACTAGAATTACAACAAAGTGGTACTCCCTGGGAATCAAACACGCTCTAAATAGTCGCATGTCTCATCCTTTCGTCAGTTAAACCCACGTACTATAGCTACGTGGACAACATTCTGGTTGTGAATGAAGTTACTACTAATGCCCATAATGAGGCTGCCGCTTAGGATGTTGACAACAGTACAGACTACGGTTGGGAACATAGATATAAATAAGACTGTTGTGTTAGATTATGGCGAGTATCCTTTGTTATAATTTCAGTCGTGATATTTAGAGATGTATCATAACTCTTAGGTATTTAGGTTTACACCTGAGGGTAACTGACGGCTCGCTATACACAATATTAGTATCGTCTAAAAGGAAAAGAGACTTTACCTTACTTAAATCATGGGTGAGGCCAACCCCTTTTAAAAAATTTCAGTATAAAAAGAATAGTTGATTATGTCAATAAGAAAAAATAAATTATGTTCTCCTTTTTAGTTTTTACTTATGTTTTAACAAAATTTAAATTTATTTTATTATTTCTTATTAAAATGAAAAAGAAAACTAAAATACTAATCAATCTTTTAAGTTTAAAGTAACATAATTTGATTCAAGTTTAACTAATAATTAAAAATTATCTTTGTATTAATATTTTTCTTTTTTGCTTTACTTTCATGTACCTCCCCAGGGATTTAATACACAATCTTATCCATACAAAGAGATCCTACCCCACCACTTGTTAAAAATCTAAAAATTAATAATGCTATGACAAGAATTAGTTATAACCTTATAGATAAACCATATATGAAAATTCCCACGTCTATTCATTGGAAAAAGAAGTAAATCAATAGGTACTTAAGCATACAAATTTAAGTATTTAAGTTTTATTTCCTTTATTCTCAAGTTAAACATATTTTCTGAGTTGACTATTATTTTAAATTGGTTTTTTATTTGATAAATTAAAAGTTATATAAAAAGTTAAAACATAAATTATTTAAATCCATTTCAGACAATATAAAACTATTTGGCTGTGAAATATAATAAAGTGCCCTGAAAAATGATAGCTATAATTAATAAACATAGAGTAATTTTTACCATTCACTCAACCATTCTTTATTCATTTTTTATCAATATAAAAAATAATAGGGTTTATTTATTTTTATATAGATATCAATTATATTTAACATAATACATAATACTCCTCTCCATCTATTTAATTAATTTAACTAGATTAAAGAAATTAGTTAAATTAATATTAATGTATATATATAATATTTAGAATTTTAGACCAAGTTTTATAAGATATGAATCAACGTTGGTCTTAATTGATCTGCCAATAAAATACAAGATATGAATTATTTATAAGATATTATATTTTCCAGAAATTATATATATGTATTATATTTATAATTATAATGCCAATATGTGTGTTTATCTGTATTATTTGACATAAAAAATAAAAAGAAAGGCAAAACAATTTCACATTGAAGAAACTGACTTGGTATTTATTACATACCCACAAGTTCATATTAGTATGCAGCGTTATCCAGTGTCAATTAAGCTCTTTTGTGCAATCTTACAGATCCCAATAATACCAAATAGGAAAATAATAACAATAATAACCACAACAGCAATAATAATTTATTATTCCTCCAATTTTAAATATAAGATCTAACCAAAAAATTTACTTTAATAATAAATATAAGATATATTTTTTAGATTTATCAACTCTTTTTTAAATTATCTCTATTAATACTCTCTCAATAATAATCACGTAAGAGAGTGAGGGAGTGGGTTAAGAAAGATGATTTGAGTATTTTAAAAAAATATGTTATAATAAATAACTTAATTAATTTCTTTAATTTAATTTAATTAATTAAATAGAATTGGATAGAGTATATTATTACAAGGTACATAATCAAATTCAATTATTTTACATATTTTTTAAAAATAAATTGTCATAACTTGTCCTGTTCGGCAATGGGTTAAACGTTTAGACGAATTTGGAAATAATCAAATAAAAAGTGTTATTATTTAAAAATTATGAATTATTATATTTTTAAAATTTAATGATAAAATATTTTGGTATTTGATATTTATTTTGTAACTCATGAATGAATAACAAATAATAATAAAACAATTAAAATCATTATTAATATTAAAAAAAAAAGCCCAAAATGGACGGCCTATTTCTCAAAGGCCGTCTCTTTATCGTCGTCTCCATGCCCAGCCCACTAGTACTCGCAGGGGTCGTGTAGTCCCTCGCCCGCACGAAGAAGAAGCAACTTGCAGATATAGAGAAACAAAAGCTAGATAATCAAATTGGCGACGTTGGATTCCACACGGACACGGAGATACGCTTTCACGGTTGACATTTGCTGTTGAATGTTAGGTTTTTAGGGCTAATTCGTGCTCGTTCCCTTCAACAAAAAGGCCCCTCTTCCAAAACCCTAGGAAACAGGGAGTTGAACGTGGCAAGGCCTCAAGGTGCTTCAAGGTGTGCCCTAGCTCACAAATTCGTTATTTTCGTGCGCAATAAGGGGTTTTTCCTCTCTTAATTGTCATTGTTTGGGCATTGGTCTGTGTAGCTGAAAACCCTAGAATCATGCAAACTGGGAAATTTGTGCAAATGGGCGTCCTTAGGGTTTCTAATTTGAGGGGTAAATTTTACTGAATTGTTTTTCGTTGGGGCTGTCTTATGCATTGTCATGAAATGCGTCAGGTTTATGCCTGAGCTTGTGTCTGTTATGGTGTGTGAAAGTGATGTCTTATTTATGACCGAGGATTTGCCTGCCCATATTGGGCAACGAAGAAGAATACATTTCTTAAAGCGGTAAGCTACTATTGTGAATAATAAATTTACCCTTCGTGATGCCAGTTCAAAATTTTGAAGGTAATCAATTGGCACCAACCTTCATGTATGCAATAGTTGAGACAACACACGTATGGATAAGTAATAGTGACGAGTGTTTTAGGTGCTACTTACGTCGTATTTTATCTTTGGTGTTTATTCACATCTTTCAATGCTGAGTACGTCGCTTCCCGTCTTCAAAGGTGAACATTATTTTTACATTTCTTCCAGTCTTTAGGACCGCATGTAATGATATCCGCTAGATTGTTATAAGAATGCATGTGCTTTTATTTCATCCATTTCAAGAAATTTACTAATTTGTATTATATAGGCTCTTACAGTTTCGATCAAAAGATGAGAACCCTTTGCTTCGTGAATTTTGAATGGTCAACATCATTTTTTATTTTCTACATACGTTACAGTGTCACAGCTTGTAGGAAGACAACATCTACTTGGTGAGAGCCCTTTGCTGAAAGAAGGTCTGATGGATTACTAATTTATGCAAGGCTTATGTAGAAACAAAGTTATGTAGAAGCAGTTAGTCATTAGTTCTAAGACCTAAGTGCCACCATCATTAGTGAGCTAAAACCTGCTTTAGTGTTATCGGCTTAGTTCTTGGTGATGCCTCTATTTAATTTATTCCCCCTAACCATTAGCTAAAATTTTTGAATTACTTATGGGGTCAAAAGGGTGCTCTCTTCAATACCTAAGGCAGAAAGGCAAGGTGCTAGGAGGCCACAATGGCTCCTGCTGGCTGATGGCTGAGGCAGGGGCCTTTCATCCTGGCACTTGCATGGCAGTGTCTTAGCACGTTTGTGGTGGATGCAACAGCTTGCATCAGGTGCAAGCTATAAAAGCCAACCTGATAACTCAAAACCATCACATTAAGTATCTTAAATCTCAAAATAAGATAATTCAAGCATAAGGAAAACCATAAGACAGCCCAGGAACTCAATTGGGTCCAGTGTGCTTCTAAGCTATTTTCTTTTATTTTGTCTATTTATTATGCTTTCAAAATTCAGTCAAACCTCTCTTTCAAACTTCTCCGGCATATAACTTCTTTAATCTGCTTATTATGCTATGCTATCTCAACAGTTCATATTTATTTCCTAGTTGTATAGCACATTTTCAGGCCCCCCTCCCAACAAATTTTTTTTTTTACTGCCTTGCTTCACTTCGGTAAACACCTATATATTGCCTCTTGCCTCAAGGAATTAGGAGAATCCTGTGTTAAGGGTCTCTCTAATGTTTGCATTACTTATCTTCAGAAGTTCATCCTTCATGCCCTCCTGCACATTTTTATTGTAGGATTTAATAATAAAATGAGGAAAAGGAATAGTTCATGTTAGAGGCCACTTTTGTGTTGAAATTTGTAATTTGTGATCTGTGCCAATGGTGCAACTTTTTTCTTCTTTCCTCCTAAATTATATCTGCATGACCCATATTTTCTTCACTCTTACCTCTCTTCTTATTTACCTCATGACTGCATAGGCAACATTGTAACCTTTCTTATATGCTAAACAGTATTTCATTCAACATACTTTAATATGGGCCCTACAAAGAGTCCTTTTATTTGTGTATGTGTGAGGGGGAGAGAGGGCTGGGAGATTGATTTAAGCCTTGTCAAAAATGGTGTCTCCTGTTTAAAACCTCCTATTTAGAAGGACATTTCTGAGTTTTTGCTTCTTTATGCCTGTAAGACTTTGGTTGTCAATATTGTTCACATTCTGTCTGGATTAGGTCTTTTTTTGTTCTGTTTTAAATATTGCACTTATTTTGTATATAAATTAGGTGCTTCTATGTACTCTTTCTCCTCTCTGATTTACCCATGGCCTTGAGAAATTTGGCAGATGTTTTAATAGATGGGAGGTGAAACTCTTAGACATTAGGGGTGGGATGCATGGATGTGATTCTGGATCGGATCTCCTTGTAAATGCTGAGGTTGATTCCATGGGAGGAGTCATTGACGGCGGAGTTGGCATAGGGTTGAAAACCTCTCCCCGCCGAGCAGCCATTGAGAAGGCTCAGGCAGATCTCAGGTGATGAGAGGTTCATTGGTGTACTTCCATTCCTTTTTGTCTTGTTTTCTTGAGCACCAATATGATATTTTATTGTATACACCAAGAATAACCTATTGGCTGTTGATAACAGACAGGAATATGATGTTCTTGAGGAAAGAAAAAGAGAGCTAGAATTTCTTGAAAAAGTAGGTGGCTTTGATCATTTGCACACTGTATTTTCTGACAGTTGTATGCACATGGTGATTACCTTTTATGCTTTGTAAGTGTAGGGTGGGAATCCTCTGGACTTCAAGTTTGGGAATACTGCTTCAGCTAGTGTCCAGTCTACTTCACTGATTGACCAACACCATGAGCAGTTTGTGACCAGGTTGGCTATTATTTTTCATCTCGTTTTTCTTGGGTACCTTTTACTCAGTATCTTGTGCTTGTTAATGAATATCTTTGGCATTCAATTTTCTTAATGATATTTCATTACATCTTTCTCTTGACCTTTCTATCTTGTTGTGATCTCAGTGAAGCGAAAGGTAGTTTTGCTTTGACGGCCTCCCCTCACGGTGACTCTGTTGACAGTAGTGCTAGACCAGGTGCTCCTTCAGTTAGTGAACCTAATACTGCTGATAATCTCTTAGTTTTGGGTATTGACAATGAGTTACCTAAAGGTGAAAGGAGGTCTGTACATCAAAGTAGAAGGAACAATGTTGCTCCATCAGAGCAGTCTTCCAAAGTTGATGGGAGTCAAAATGCTAAGGACTCTGAAGACTCTGCCATTTTTCGCCCATATGCTCGAAGAAATAGGTCCAGAACAAATCATGGTCCTCGGGGCAGTTCAAGGGATGGGAAGGGGTTGGTATCTGAAACAGGCAACTTGAAGGACCATAATTTGCCTTCTGTTTCTAAGCCGAAGGCTCCAAATATAAACGGCGAGGTAGTTACTAAAGATAACAATTCTATCAATCCTTTGATTAGCAGATCGGATAGTGTCCGAGCTCATCAAACAACTAGTGGCAATAGTGTTCCTGAAGTTAAATTGGATATCACTGCCAAAAGAAACTGTAAGGAAGATCAGTGTACTATACCTTCTCGAGATGATACTGTACAAAACCCAGTTGTCATGGCTTATAGGGAGGCTGATGCAGTTGAAGAAACAGAATGGGTAACTTCTGCGGATCTGGAGCCTCTGCCTAAACCTACAAAACCAGAACATGAAACTTGTTCTGGCCAGCCGAATGGAATTGTCAACATAAAAGCAGATAAAAAGGGCATAGCAAATGAAGAACAAAATGGTGCTGCTGTGTTAGGCGTGACGATTTTCAATTCAGGGTCCTCTTGCAACCAAACTAGTGTAGGTAGAGATGTTAATAATGATAGTGATATGTGTAATAATGCAAAAAATGTTATTGGCAATGGAAGCGCTGTGGGAGAGATGCCAGAATTTGATAAGAAACTAAATTTAACTGGTTGTGAAGTAAAAGAAAGGATTAAGACCAATGCCAGTGAAGGCGGGGCTAGTTTTAATAATTGGAATGATGCTGGTTGTCTAAACCATTCTGGTAGTGGTAATATGGTCAAAGCCGAGGAAGATGTTTGTGTTGACATTTCAATGGAAAACAAGGTGAGTGATTCTAATAACAAGGGACAAAATGACAGTACTGTATCAAAAACTGATGAAGAGTCAAGTGATGTCTTGGCGGATCATTCCAACTCTGTCAAGGGCAATAGCTCTGGAAGACACCGCCAGGAGCCAATGGATGTGTCAAATTGTGAACTTTCTCAGGCTGTTCTGGCCGAAAAGGTTCCTACTGCTGCCTCTGACCTTCAGCCATGCTCCAATCACCATTTATTGGCAGACAAGGCACGTGGAGATTCTATTTTGGAAGAGGCACGGATTATACAGGTCCTCACTTTTAATATTCTGGTTGTAGTGACTCATGCCCATTTTTGTCAACTTCTGAAACTTTTTCCTTTATCATCTGATCAACAAACTATATAAATGTATGAGATGTATTAAACAGGCCAAACGGAAGAGGATTGCAGAATTGTCATCAACTCAGACTTTACCCACACAGAACCAACGAAAGTCTCACTGGGGTTTTGTCCTCGAGGAAATGGCATGGTTGGCAAATGATTTTGCACAGGTTTTAATTTCTACAACTACTAGTGATTCTCTGCTTTCCCCCTCCTCATGTGGTAGTCTCAACGCATTATGGACTAGCAAAAGTGCACAAGGGTAATCTTAATAAAATACGCTGTTATTATTTTTTTAAAAAAAGGTTCTTTCTTTGCATTGCTTTCAGGAGAGACTTTGGAAGATAACTGCTGCTGCACAATTGTGTCATCGAGCTGCTTTCACCTCTCGGTTAAGATTTGAAGAGAAAAATAAACATAGGGGAATTAAAGTTTTGGCTCTCAACATAGCTAAGGCTGTCATGCAGTTCTGGCATTCAGTTGAGCTTCTTCTTGAAAACAGTGATGCTAGTGTTAACTACGCTGGTGATCTCTTAGAATCTGAGAAAGTTGATGTGGTAGAAGCCTCTAGGAACAAGAGACGAAATTCAGATGTGGTACTGGTTATTTCTTGGACTTTTGCTTTATGCATATAAAACAACTTGGTCTTGAACCTTCGTTTTTGGTCACCACTTTGGTCAGTAATGGGATAGAACATCACTGTTACATTATTTTCCTCTTAATTTGTTTATTTGAAAGAGATGATACAAATATATTGCTTCTATAGCTATATATATGAACTCTATAATATGGTAAAAATGAATGAGATTATTATTATTATCATGCTATATATGTAAAGCCAAAGATTTTAGAAGTTAAATTTTTCCTAGCGTCTACATCTGAATTTGAATATTTGAATCTATGGGCCTTGCATGCTATTATAATTTCAGAGCTATCTACTATTATCAGATGGTGTATAGCTTTCAATTCTTATATATTTTCCTTCTTGCTAGTTTTGCTATGTTATGCTGATATTTTCATTTGTGCAGAAGCAGTCCGTTTCTCCTCGTATTCTTTATGCTAATTAGATGTATCACATGCTCAAAAACTAATGCATGCTGTGTTTGATTTTTGTTATAACTATCTTCTGGAAGAATTGAGACATACTATTTATCCCCCAATCTGTTGTCTTTCTAAAGTATTTGACATCATCATGAGCTCCTTGTTACCGATTTCATAGTGTTGGTTGTTTTGTTAAGGAGACGAATGAATATTTGGGGGAACACCATCCCAGAAAAAACATGGCTAGGAAAGTGCAAGCTTATGCTTTGAGATTTTTGAAGCATAGAAAGCCTCTTGAAACTTCTTCTCAAGCTGTAGCACCAACAACACCTGATAGGATATCTGATTCAGGCACTCTGGGCATGCCATGGGAGGAGCATCTTACAGAAGTATGGGCCAAGTTTCCTTATTTATATATTTGGTTTTCTTGTTGATGTTGACATTAGTGATTTATCTTCCTTTATGTCTTTTCTGTTACATTATTTTGCGTTGATATTTCAGTTTTATTATCTCTGTCCTTGAATTCCATTGGATGGGGATGCTTCATCTATTTGGTTATTCAACGGATTGTTTGTGTGGTTTATTCATTGTAATGGATGTAGGCAAAATGAACCTTCACATTTCATAATTTTAATTGGCAGGAAAGTCTCTTCTATACAGTTCCCTCTACAGCAATGGAAGCATACCGGAAATCTGTTGAATCTCATTTCCTACATGTTGAGGTGAATTTATGACAAAAGATCTTGTACTTGTTACCTTCCGTAGATATTTCAGGAATATCATAGTCTAATTGGCTAAAGATGTCTTGAGATATGTTATGAAACCATCTGATTCTTTTACCCCTCTTTCGTATCATTGGGTCAAATAACCATTTGACTTCTTTTTGGCCATTAGTGCTAATAGATGTAACTTTTTCAGAAAACTGGGAGTAGCATGCAAGAGGAAGTTGAGACATCTCTGTATGATACTGCACCAGGTAATGTTGGATTGGTTTGGATTTTGATTTGCAAATGAATTAATGATCAACCTGGAACTTATTACACTCATTCAAATTGAATTGTAGAGTTTGGGTCGGAAGAGAATGCTTATGATGAGGATGATGGAGAAACAAGCACTTACTTTGTGCCTGGTGTCTGTGAGGGTAGCAAATCATCAAAATCAGCACGCAAGAACCATAGAAACATGATGAAATCTTACCCTCCAAGGTCCTATGAATTTGGGGCTGATTTGCCCTATGGAAATTATACAACTGGATCTAAGCCATCCATGATAATTGGTAAAAGGCCTGCTAGCTTAAACGTTGGGCCTATAACGAAACGCATGCGCACAGCTTCTAGACAGAGAGTTGGAAGTCCTTTCACAGCTGGGGTCACAGGGACAGTGCAGCCTCAAGTTAAGACAGATGCTTCAAGTGGAGATACCAATTCCTTTCAGGATGACCAAAGTACTTTACATTGTGGGTCTCAGATTCAGAAAAGTGTGGAAGTGGAGTCAATGGGAGAGTTTGAAAGGCAGTTACCATATGACTGTGCTGAAACGTCTGTTAAAACAAAGAAGAAGAAGAAGGCTAAGAATATGGTAATATTAATTTGTATATTTATATAACTTGAAGGGGTAGTTGATTTATTTCTTTGTATACGTGTTTATTCATCTTGTATATATGCCTCAGCTTTAGTTGCATCACTATTATTTCTGCAGGGTGCTACATATGATCAGGGATGGCAGGTGGATTCAGTTCTAAACGAACAGGTGATTCTTCTTTTATTGTATAATAAGCACTACAGACACCAATCTTGTCAGAATTGGTTGAAGTTGAAATGACTACAAAATTTTGCAAAAGTATGCTCCATTAAAAAGTTTGATGTTAAGATTACTTTATGTAGTATCTTCTACTTGTTACATGTTGGTTTCATTTTGTGAAGGTAATTTAAGATTTTAAAGGGAATATTTTTTGGGTAAAGGGAAGATGAATTATAATGGGAATGTAATGGAATTCTGTGGCCCAAAATCACACTTGATTTGACAAGGCAATAAAAGGTTATATGTTTGGTGGAGTAGAAATATTGCTCAAATGGAAAGGAAATAAATGGGCACAATTCCCTTGGGATTGGCTTTTTTGTTTGGTGTTTTTTTTTTCTTTTTAGTGCAGGGATAAGCTCTTATAAAATGGCCAAGCCTGACGGGATTGAGTCTGGACTGGACTGTAGGCAAGTTATGTTTTTGGGTGTAGCATTAGGGAGCATAGGAGAAGATTAAGCACTATCAATGATTTTGTTTTAATCATGTATACCTAATTATATCTGGAAATAAGATAACTAGATTCCCTGCAGCTTTCTCATTGTTGCTTTATTAGTTGACTTTTAACTCTTTCTCAACTTTGTTAAGTTGGATTGGTACTGAGTTTTACTGTGGTGACTTTGCAATGCAGAGGGATTATTCTAAGAAGAGATTAGATAGTAATTATTTTGATCCTAATGGAAGCAGTGGTAAGATAAGTTGCCAACCTGTTATTGCTAGAATTTGTTTAATTGTTTAATATTATTGAATATTCTGTGTTCTGAGTTTTTACATATTTAACCGTCTTATTCTGAAGGTTTGTATGCCCAACATATTGCGAAGAAGCCAAAGACAATGAAGCTGACACTTGACAATACATTTGACAACATTCCTACAATGAACGGTTCTATTCCTTCTCCAGCTGCTTCTCAAATGAGTAACATGTCCAATCAAAGTAAACTCATTAAAATTATTAGTGGCCGAGATAGAGGCCGTAAAGCTAAATCACTGAAGGTAAGTTTGGCGTGAACTTAGATTGTCATGTGCTTGCAAATTTTCTTCCCATGGCTTTGTTCACGTATTTGTAACGTATCCATTTTAGGTACCTGCTGGGCAGCCTGGCTCTGGAAGTCCTTGGTCACTTTTCGAAGACCAGGTCATTTGTAGTTCCTTATCTATCTTATATTTCCCCCTTTTATGTACTTTTGGGGAAAAAAATTTAATTCACTATCATGTGCTTTTAAAGGTTTACTTATATCTTTTCCCTGTTACAGGCCCTTGTTGTCCTGGTACATGATATGGGTCCAAATTGGGAGCTTGTTAGCGATGCTATTAATAGCACTCTTCAATTTAAGGTAATAATCCGTTTATATTCATGGGTATGGATAGAAGATGCCAGGATTACAGGACTGTATTATTCAATGAAGTATCCTTTTGGGATCTGACGAATTATGGATAAAATGAAATGAATGTCCAAGATTTCTTTTTTTTTTAATTAAACAAAGCAATGTTGTATTACCTAAAACAGTGCCCAGTATTACTCTAGATGAAGTTTACCAAAAAGAATATAAATATAATCTGTTGAACTAGGTCTTCCAGGTTCCAGGTTTTTTTGGGGGGGGGGGTGGTTGTTTAAAATAAACTAAGAAGTTATCTTTTGATGTAACACTCCTGCTTCATAGGATGTCTGTCTGCATAACCTTTAGTGACAATATTTTGTTAAATTCAGCACTGATTTTTATATTTTGATCAGGTTAAAAAAAAAAAGATGCGTGTCATATCTGCTTTGTTCGTTATGAAGTTTTAACTGCTTATTTTATTCCATTTTTGAACGTCCATGAAATTTGGCAACATTTTCAGTGTATCTTCCGGAAGCCGAAAGAATGCAAGGATCGTCATAAGATCTTGATGGATAAGAGTGCTGGGGATGGTGCTGATAGTGCTGACGATTCTGGGTCTTCTCAGTCTTATCCATCTACACTACCTGGAATTCCAAAGGCAGGGATTTTATATCAAGTTTTATTTAGTGTTTTTCCCGTTGATGGAAGAGGTGCATGTCGTTGAAACAAATTTTGTCGGTTGTGACTTGTATCTTTTGCAGGGTAGTGCCAGGCAGTTATTTCAACGATTGCAAGGACCCATGGAGGAGGATACCCTCAAGTCTCATTTTGAGAATATTATAAAGATTGGGCAGAAGCAGTACTACCGTAGGAATCAGGTCTGGATCTATAGATACTGTGAGAAATTACATGTCACTTATAAATGCTACACATTTTAATCATTTTCCTATTTCTTTCTTTTTACTTACTTTTTAGTTATAAGGTTTGACAGAGGCCTATGATTAAGTTGATAACTTTTGGCAGATATAATTTATTAAGAAGAATAGATTATGATGGAGTATAAGATGTCCTCCTATTGAAACTGCAAAATAGGAGTAAATCATAGACCATGTCGATCAAACTTGCGATGAAGCAACCTGTTTTCTGTATATTTGTCATGTCAACCCCCTTTATAGGAACCTCGAGCAGAAGCCCAAATGGAAGGCATGCAAACTCTTGTCGTATTGTATCTTAAGCTACAAAGATATATAGTATCTCTAGTAACGAAGATGCACCCTAAAAATGTTAGCAATCAACTTGTATTAAATGCTCCTTAACTTGTCAAAAACTAGCCAGTGCCATAAGGTTTAGGCCTCCTTTTCTGGCCAAAACCATTTGAACCCGATCAGAGGAAACCCCTCCTATGCCTGAGAGTATACTCTTTACATGCCTAAGACTCCAAATAGTTTATTCAAAGCCACGGAGATTGAACTGCCTGACAATGTGATGGGTTGCAGCTAATTCTGAGCTGTCAATACATGTAATGCAAGTCTCATGAGTTAGATATCCGCAACTGCAACATTTCATGAGCATTAACCTTGAGTACTGCAGCTTAGACGAATGACTTGATGTTATTTGGGTTGGGATGACGGGATGCGTTATATATATATATATATATATATATATATTAACCATGTGAAAGGAGAAGGCTTACTTCAACCATTTAACTGAATAAGTAATGCAGTAGCTTACATTTAGGTTCACAGACTGTCATATGTCTAGAAATGTGATACTTGAAGATATGAGCATTTTGTGTTGGCTCTGCCTCATTTATGGCTGCACTTGGGGCGCAATTGAAACTGTTATTTTGTGTTATATTTATGGTTATATTTTTTAATGAGATTATAGACCACGTTGGAACAGTTCTTTTGCTTGGTGATTCCATAAACCTTATTTGATTACAGTCATCTTTCACCCTCTGATAGGAAACAACTAGGATTATTTTATTATCTTAAGATAATTAGGATTTCTTGTATGATTTAAATTAGAATATTTTATTTGAATAGGATATCTAGATTATCTTATAGATTTAATTTAGTTTTGAATTAGGATTTATCTTGCATTAGTAAGGATTACCTTAACTCTATGTTTTAGAACTTGAAGAGTTTAGATTAATTAGGAATAGGACTATCAATCTATAAGGGCATGTTTAGTAGCATGGAAGTGGAAGTGGAATCAAGCATTTCCTTTGTTTGGTACAATAAAAGCCACTTCCACTTCCAACATTTTGGGTCATTTTAGTTCCATCAAAGAAGTTGGAAAATGAGATGGGGAAGTGGAAGTGAAATATTTTGGACTATTTTACCCCAAGTTATACAAGTCCTGGACAACTTTAACCCTTCCCAAGTTATAAAAAATATTTTGGACCATTTTATCCCAAATTATAAAAAAAAATATACATTAATTCTATACTCATTTCTAACCTACCAAACAAACTTTTAAAGCCTATTTTCAACCTAATTCCATTTCCACTTCCGCTTCCATAAAAAACACTTTCATCCTACCAAATGTACTGGAAATATCTCTAGAGTTATTGACTTGTAGTTCTTTTTTTTTTTTTTTTTTGCCTGTTGAATAAAGTTTGAGTTGTTCAATTTTCCTCTACTTCTCCCTCCTTCCCTCATCTTTCTTCCTTCCCTTCACTGTTTTACATCACCTATCTGGTTTTATGCTGACATAATTTGGTGCTTTTGCTTTATGTTTCTGCTTTGCCTTCTTTTGAATTTGAGTTTTGTCTTGTTGTCCATTGTGGCAGATGATTTATTATAGTTGATAAGTTGACAAAAAGTTGGGCTAAGTCCACTGATGAGTTTGTCACACATGGGCTAAGTCCTCATTTTCGTTATAATGATCTGAGGAAGATTAAATGACCACTGGAAAGTCTGATTATTTTGATATAATAGTATGGTTGAGCTTGCAGTTATGTTCACTATGGTGCATGACTGTGTTGTTTTCAAATTTCAATGGTTATTCTGAATTGAAATTCTTGATTTATTGCAGAATGATATTCAGGATTTGAAACAAATAGTACCCGTCCATAATTCACATGTAATTGCCCCAAACAACCTCAACGGAGTTCTTCTAACGTAAGTGCTTAATTTAATTTGGTTTTTGGCTGATAAAGTCATTTTGATGCTCATCCAAGTGGATTTAAGCTTACCTTGTTATTGTTACATTTTTGGCTCACATCTTTATTCCTTTAGTGCAAATATTTGATAATGTTTGTTTCTGGATGAAGGCCCCTTGATCTTTGTGATACAAATATACCAACTCCAGATGCCCTTCCCCTTGGGTACCAAGGTTCAACTTCTGGTGGTTTGGCATTATCAAATCAAGGTTCTTTGCCATCAATCCACCCTACATCAGCTGCAAATTCCTCACTTCCAGGTTCTTCTGGCATGGTACTTGGCAATAATGTGACATCACCATCTGGTCCAATTCCTGCCTCTGTCAGGTATATGCTTAATATGGATGGCAGTTCTCTCTGCACGACTGTGCAATTACATACACACATTTTATAACTCACTGATGGGTATATGTGTATTCCCAGGGATATGAGATATGGGGTTCCAAGAACTTCGCCTTTATCAGTTGATGAGCAGCAGAGAATGCAACAATATAATCAAATGATGTCTGGCAGAAATATGCAGCAGGCTAGCATGTCTTTACCTGGAAGTGATCGCGGTGTTCGCATGCTGCATAGTGGAAATGGCATGGGCATGATGTGTGGCATGAATAGAAGCATGTCCATGCCAAGGCCCGGGCTTCCAGGTATGTCACCATCATCTATGCTGAATTCTGGAAACGTGCATTCCTCAAGCATGGTGGGGATGCCAAGCCCTGTAAATATGCACTCAGGAGTTGGGACAGGACAAGGAAATTCAATGCTGAGACCTCGTGAGGCTTTACATATGATGAGGGTGAGAAGTTCTCTTAATCTGTCATTCTAGGTTTAATTAATTCTATACACTATTTGGTTGGGATTTCCAAGTATGGATTTGAAACTTTTTACCCTCCAAGCTTGTCTTTATAGTTTTTATCTAGGAGAAATGGCATTTTAGTCCCATAAGGTTGAATAATGACAGATGAGTCCTCGAAAAAAAATTCTGAAAAATATTGATTTAGATAGTTGCAAACATAAATTTCAATTTGTAACTGAGAATTACATTTGAAACATAAATGCCTTATTTGCAATTGTGGCTCCTGAATTCGTAGATGTTTGAAACTATATATGCAATTCATTTTTCAGAAAAATTTGTCTGGGACCTAACTGTCATTAATTCACTCTCTTGGGACCTAAGTCATTCCCCGTAGGTCTTAAATAGCCTCTTTGGAGTTTATGTGATTTGTTCCTCAACCAATAAGTATGTTGTGATTAGTTGATAACCGTCAGTTTTATTTTGGGAAGCATATATTTGGATTTCATTTTATTTCAGCTGATAAATATTTCCCCATTTTTATTAGCCGGGCCATAATCCAGAACATCAAAGGCAAATGATGGTTCCAGAGCTTCCGGCCCAAGGGACCAGTCAGGGTATCCCGGCCTTTAATGGATTGAGTTCTGCCTTTAATAATCAGACATCTCCACCACCTGTCCAGCCATACCCAGGACATGCTCAGCAGCCACATCAGATGTCTCAGCAACAGTCTCATCTCAGCGGTTCTCATCCTCATCTTCAAGGTACAAATCATGCCACTAATCCCCAGCAGCAAGCCTTGGCACTCCGCTTGGCAAAGGAAAGGCAGCTGCAGCAACAGCAACGATATCTGCAGCAGCAACAGTTTGCTTCATCTAATACACTGATGCCACATGTTCAGGCACAATCCCAACTCCCCATGTCTTCAGCACCACAGAACAGTTCTCAGATTCATTCCCAAAATTCATCTCAGCAAGGAGTACCTGTCTCCCCTGTAACACCTCAGCACCAGCAGCAGAAACATCACCTGCCGCAACATGGTTTCAGCAGGAATCCTGGTGCTAGTGGAGTGACCAACCAAGCAGTTAAACGACAACAACGACAGCCACAGCAGCAGCAATATCAGCAGCCTGGTAGGCAGCATCCTAATCCACGGCAGCATGCACAATCTCAACAACAGGCTAACATTCTGAAGGGAATAGGAAGAGGAAACATGTTGGCTCATCATAACATCCCTTTGGATGCTTCTCATCTAAATGGGCTCTCTATACCTGGAAGTCAAAATGCTGAGAAAGGGGACCCAGTGATGCACGTAATGCAAGGACAAAACTCATATCCTGAATCTGGTTTGAGTTCAAATCAACAGTCGAAGTCATCGCCTTCTGTTCATTCCACAAACCATTCTCAGTTGCAGCAGAAGCCGCATCCTGCAGCAACAGCCACTTCATCTAAGCAACCTCAATCAATAGTATCTGCTGATAGTGGCGCTCAAGGACCGTCAGGACATATTTTGTCATCGCCACAACCAGCTATTATTACTTCTAATCATCACCAGATGCAGCTACAATCTCATCCTCAGTCTAAGCAAATAAATCAAACTCAATCAAATGTGCAGAGAATGATACAGCAGAGTCGTGCAGTACATTCTGAGTCGCCAAGCAAATCTCAGTCTGATCCCACTCAAGTTGATCAGCAGCCTACCAACAGTACTCCTGAGGCTAGTATGAGCTCTGTTTTGACTCACGGTTGCATTGATTCACCTAATGTGGTATCTGCTGTTCCTACTGCATCTTCTCAGTGGAAAACATCAGAACACCCATCTGATTCCAATATGCCCAATCCAGCCATGCAAGCGGGCTCCTTGGTGGGTGCAACTGCTGGAAATTCAGCTGTGAAAGAGTCATTGCCGCAAATCAGTCAAGGAATTGGCTCAAGACAGTTATCAGTTAATTTGCCTTCTCATTCACAGAATTCTAGGGCACAATGGCCGCAACAGCCACTGCCGCTGCAACAGTCTTCATCACAGCCTATCTTATCCCAGCAGCCAAAGCCACAAGAACAGCAACTGCAAAAGCAACAGGATCAAGAGAAAAATTCTCCCAAACATGTGGCTTTACAACATCAGTCTCAGCAGCAAGTGCAACCAGGACAAAGCAGTTTGTTCACCCGTCCCCCGAATTCTAGAGTGGAGTGATGCATTCTGTAGCTGGAGCTGTCGAGAGTGGTCAGTTCTGTCAGGAATGTAATCTGTATGCCCTTTTGACAGCGATGTACAGGTATTTAAATTGCTACCTGTGCTAACTTATACAATTATAGAGCGCCGAACTACAGGAATTTGTTCTTTTGGAAGCATATGAAACATTTCTTGCTCAGCAAATATCAGATAGGAATTCTGAACTTTTATTAATGTGGATAACGACATTTTCCATTGGTCATTGCAGTAGTTAAATCAATCTGACTTTGTCTATGTGCGCTGTGGTGGCAGCTACTATTTTAATTTTAATTTTAATGTGCTACAATGGATGATTTTCCTTATGATGACAGATTCCCGTCTTGCTTGCATTGAGACTGTAAAATCATTGTTGTATGATTTTATGCTCTCTAGTCCTGTAAAATGTTTGTTGAGACGTAAGCTGTTCAATCCTATTTTTCAGCTGCTGCCCTTAAATATCATTTTTGGGATGATAATGAGATTTGATTAATGATGCGTGTTTACATGCCTAGCAACTGATGGTGGTCTTTATAAATTAGAATTCCTAACACAACGATAGAAAGAGATCATCATTGTAAATAATTGGCAGTGCCATGTCAGGATTGATTAGTTTTATGCAAAGAAGATCAAGTGATGAAATTTAGTCTTGTTAGGTATTTCATTAGTAGGGGTGTTATTGATTGTGCATAAATGTTCCTTGTTAAATGATTATCTAGTTGTGGTTTTTCCCCGCTGTAGTAGTCTGTCATGGTTTTTAATGTGAGAACCAAAAAATGTAGAATGACTTTGTTTATGTTATGGGATTTTTTTGCAGATGAAGCTGGTTATCCCATCAGGACATCAGAAATCCATTGTTTTCTGCAGGTCCTGTTTAAAAATTCACGAAACTTGTATTGGCAGGCATTCCTTTAGTTTATTCTTTTTCTGCAAATCTTGTATATTACCACTGTATTTAGAGGGTTATTCCCCTGACCCCCACTCTTTTTTTTTTTTTGGTTTCTGGGGGAAGAGACGAATATAGAGGTATTTGTACAGGGTCGTCTCTTCTTTTCCTTGTAGTTGTAAGTAACCCCTGCTTTTTCTCCTTTTCCTTTGTTCTTCCTGCCCATATGCAGAAGAACGTAACCCTCTTCCTTTTTTGCCCTAGTAGATTAGCGGATGTATTATTACCCTCAGATAAATGGGATAGCAATCATTTTTCTGGGCAAAAAGCCAATTTGAAAGTATTGTGAATATTAATTTCTGGTGTATGAATCAGCCAATGCTGTCTTTTATTATCTGGCACTAAGTACATCCATCTGTGCTTGGGGAATTATCAAGTCTTGTAAGCTGTTCTCAGTTTCTGAAATGCAACATATCAACAGAGCTGATCCCTGTATCATGATGGGTATAAAGTGCCATTTTTCTTGAAATTTCAGTTTGAAATGGTTGTTATGAGCAGGTGTGGAAGTGCGAACCACGGTTATGGCTGGCCGGTGATTGGACTTGGTTTGTTTTTTCCACTTAGTCCCTTTTGAAGGCAACATTAAAATTTTAACTTTCCAAGTTGTTATTCTTCCTAGGTAAAGCATGCATTCTTGAGATTATGTTCTTATGTCTGCAGTTTTGTCATGAAACTTGAGTCCATGTGATGACTATCTAAACGGTTGCTCAGTTTTTATCGTCTATTTAACTATTTTTACAATAGAGCTTAGAAGTAAGGGACGAGGAAAAGGGTAAAAGCGAACTTGATATGTGAATTTTATTTTGGATTTGAATCAATGGTTCTATTCTATATATATCCGAGTATTTGGATCCAAATGCAATAATAGTATTATCTGTTGATGCTTGAAAGTCCTTGTCCAAGTTAGAATTTTGGTATTTCATGGTTCAAATGCCCCAGCGTTTCAACTGGATATTGGAATTGAATGATCTGTTGTGAATGGCTAGAGGAGAGTATTTTATGTTAAAAATCTCACAATTTTACCTTTATTCATTCATGTTTTAGTATATAATGCATTGGCTTACATATATACTCATTTTTCTGTCCTTAATCATATACTTTGTTATTTTTGTAAAGTATAGGTGCTTAATGCCAATTCAGAATGTGTAAATAGGAGATTGTGATCTACCTATCGTATTAACAAAAATGCTATCGTATTAACAAAAATGTGAGATGTACAATTATTTAGAGTGTATTCGATCTTTAAAGAGTATCATTTTATTGTAGTTCTAGTTGTGATATTTAGGGAGACGTTTTAACTCTTGGGTGTTTAGTTTTATGTTTAAAAGTAATAGATGGCTCGTTTTGTCTGACATTATTATCGTTTAAGGGAAGAGAAATTTCGTCGTGGGTAAATTTAATATTTTTTAAAATTTTTTATAACAAAACAAAAAAAGGAGATTGTGATCTTTAGTAAGTTTATATAATGTTAGATTATATATGTACATCCTAAAATTTATTTGAAATAGTTCCTCTAATAATACTTTCTTTTAAAAATAGTCTCATTTCACTCAATATAACATTGAAAATTTTCAGGAAATAAAATTAAAAAAACTATAAATATTATCCTCAATTCAAACATCTTTTTAACTATACAATGGCATCAATAACATATCTCTTCCATATACATAAGAGTAGAAGGGAGAACTACTACTTTTGTAACAAAGTCGAACAAATTCACAGGGCTTTGCTGAGTATGGGGGAAAAAATTAACTATAAATTAATAGCGAACTTTTGTATAAATTTACGGATTTAAATTTGATTCATCCAGCGCTAAGTTCTTTATAATTTCATATTCCGTTTAATAGATTCAATTACACAAAATACCTCTGAATTTTAAGCTATTTACAGGTAACTACTTTAACATTTAAAACCTAATATTGGATCATCTAACCTTTCAATTTGTACGGATAACCCCAAACATTAATTATAAAGTTATATAGTACTTAATATTTTAATTTGATTTATAGTATAATTTTATTTATAATCTTTTTAATTTGGTATAATTTTACTTATAATTTTTTTAATTTGGTACAATTCTTGATATTTAAAAAATAAGATTATGTATAAAATTATATTAAATTAAAAATATTATAGGTAAAATTATATCACAAATAAGATTAAGATATGGGACACAAAAAATAAAATTAAATGCTATATAACTTTTAATTATATACCACTTAAACTTTATTTTTTCTATGTATAACCCCTACAAACTAATAACATGGGAGTTATTTATATAAATATAGAAGTTTCTAGAGGTTCATTATAAAGTTTCAAAGATGAGATGTTATCTGTATATGACATAAAATTCAGTTAAATTGTTTATAATTTAGCCCACTTAATAAAAATTCCTTCATTGAATTGGACCATGCTGTTTGTTCGCTTATTAAGAACTTCAATCAAACAGCAGAGCCATACATGAGTCCAACCAAAGCAGGGTCAAGAAGCTGCATACCATTATACTGAATATATATATATATATAATAATAATAATGCCACATGGTATTTATTCTCAACTAGTGGTCCGGCCAACTACTACTCGTAAAGGAAATTTAACCTTTAAAAAAGAACTGCTGCAAAGAGAAATGGTTCTTTATAGCATTGACAAGCCAGTCATACCAAGTGCACTTTATTGCTAAAAAGAGTTTATAAAAAAAAATTAATTTTAAAATATTTTTAAATAAATTTTTGTATAAAAAAGAGTTTATAAAAAATAATTATAAATAAATATTTAGATAATTATTATTAAAATTATTTTTATTATTAATAAATTATAAAAAAAATATGAGATAAAAAAATAATAATTATTATCTATCACCTCCCATGTTCATCTTCTTCCTCCAGCGGAGACGGCGAGCTCCAACGGCAGCACCTCTAGATCTCCGTCTACTTCTGCCACCACGACTGTTCTCTCCATCCTTGTTTCACTGTTCACCTTCTCCTTCTTACTCGAATCCAGATCTCATACCTTTCTTCTCTGTCACAATACACTGTTCATCTTCTTCCCCTTCTTACTCATTGTGTCGGCCTCATCTTCTCCAGCGGAGGAGCTGAAGACGACAGAAGCAGCAATAGAGGATGGCGGGGAGATAGACTCTAGCAACAGAGCATGATGACAGCGGCAACAGAACCAAAACTAGTGGCAACAACGAGACATGGAAGCTTTGAGTGTCGGCAAAGGAACAGTGAAGGAAAGAGGAGAGAAAATAAAAAAACACGAGTAAAATAGCCTTTTGATGCCCAATAAACTCTTTTTTTTTTCTATCCAGAAGCCATCCAAGTTGGCCCCGCGTTTGGCTAAGAAATCAGAAGGCATGTTCGCTTCACGGGGAACAAAGTTGAACATTAAAGACTAATTGCTCCCCAGCAGCGAGCCAATTGCAAAGTAGATGGAGTCTGATGAGAGACACGCTTGAGTACCCTTCTGAAGAAGATCATCCTCTGATTGTGCTTTGTAGTAACACAGACACAAACACACACACATGGAGGAAAATAAGAAGCAAATATAAGAAATAAGAAAGGAGACACTAGTCATATTCATTTCTTAGGGTATGAGGGAATAACGAAGAACAATACCTAAATAATTCATGCAAGGTCTATAAGCCTTTATTATCATTCTTAATAATACCTGCCCCCTTTAATATCCTTTTTATATAAGGGTATGAGGGTTGTTTCATATCACATCATTCCCATAACATACAAAATTTATAATCCTGTTTTTTCTTCCCAGCCAAAAAGCATATATGTCTTGCAACAGAATTTCAAAACAATGAATAAAACTTTTTCAATAAAACTCTCATAATAAAAACGGTTATCTGCCATATCCAGTAGCATTCAACTTAAAGGGTGCTAGCTGCCTCATCACACAATTGAAGCTAGAAAGCTATTTCATTAGATAATGGTAGAACAACAAAAAAATAATTAGTTTCGGTAGGGCATGACACAAGATCACAGCCAGCTTAGTAAGATACCAGAATATGAACTACAATAATTAGCATGAAGCTTTTGGGATATAGACCCAAAAATTAGTTTTGGCCTTTTGTCCAAGCTTACAGCTAAAAATGGATCAAACCAAATTACTGCTCGCATCCAATGAACAAAGAATACATGTGGATAAACAACAAATCATATCAAATTCCGGTAGCAATCAGTGAAGTGGTGAACAAGATTACATGAATCATAAAGGATTTTTAGATCAATTACAAACAACATTCGATGGAAGACAGATTAATCTCAAAGGTCTGACTTCTCTAAATATTTCTAAATCTACTGGACTATTTTATATTCATTTAAGTGTAATAACAAGGAGGAAGGTCAAGTATTAATTATTCATATACTGGATTTCCTCAGACATGTTGGTTCATTGGCATTTTACTTCCACCCCTTGATAAAATCAAGAAAGGAATTGCAATATAAATATAAGTCAAATTTGAATATCAGCTTTTATTGAAAGAGATAACAAAAAAATCTGCTTTTGCAGCTGCACATTTGTAACACTAAAATGCTGAAGTAGAACAAGAATTTCCCATTACGCAGGAAACAAATAACTCTGAAAAGATAAACATAAAAAAATATTCTATAAAAGCTGCCAGAGTTCCAGTACAGTTGTTAGTAAGATGCTTTGGTGCATGTATTATGGTATAATAATCATAAGCCATGATAATGCAGCTCATTTCTCATGGACTCTGCTCAAAACCTTCATCTAATTATAACTTTAACAATTTATTTGAGACGAGCATATTCTTTAATTAAAAAAATATATAAATAAACCCTATAAAATGGTGATAATACCAAGAACGAAATTTTACGGCTTAAGAAAAATAATGGAAAGAAGCTTCAATATTTAGATTCCAGGACTTATCTTCATCTTCTTAGGGAAACCAAAAGCCTCCCCAATTGAATCAACAATTCTCTGCTGCGATTTTACAATCATCTCAATCCGTTTATTCTCCATCTCCAACCTACACCTTTCAGTTTCCTTCATCATCTCCATCTTCAAATTCTCCATCCCAATGAATCTTTCCGCAAAAGCCTTCATCTCTGTAGCTAACCCAGAAACCAACCCCATTCCTTTAACCCTTCTCTCACCATTTACCTCAACATACTCTTCCACCTCTTCCTCTTCTTCGTCTTCAGAGACCCTCCATAGCCTCTTAGCTAGTTTCTCTCGAGGAAACTCAGAAACTCCTCTATATTTACTTTCAGGTCGCTGTCTGGGAAAATAATTAGTACTCCTTGACTGACTATATTGCCGTCTTTCATCAATCTCATTATCTTTATCATCATCACCACCAACATTATCGTCATTTTCCTCTTCGTTATCATCATAATCAAAGGGCGTGAAAGCCACAAGGGGCCGAGCAGAAATAGGCATAGGGCCTTTCTCTAATCGGTCCATGAGGTCAAAGTATTGCCAAACGCGACTACTGCCACTGGAGGAAGCAGCGAGACGGTGGTTCTCGGCACGATAACGTTGACGGAGTTTTTCCATCTTGTGGCGGCACTGGACGGCGGTCTTGGAAGGCCCATTGTAGTCATAGCCGCATCGGACGGCGATGGTGACGGCGACCTCTTCCCATTGGTTGGCCTTGAGAGGACCTCGCTTGAGGGAATACCATTTCTCTTGGTAGGCTTGGATGAGATGGATTGTTTCTTCATGGGTCCACGGAATTGATTGGGGCTTCTTGGTGGGCGAGGCGGTGGTGGTGACTGTGGAGAAGGGTTTAGGTGAGGGAGGTGAGGCCATTGATGGGCTTTTCTTCCACGTTGGCCTCTTTTTGCCCTGCTTTTCTTGGGATTTGTTTATGTCATGGTGGTTTAATCTAATTGAAGAAGAAGGGTTTGGGTTTGGTCGACATTCGGCTGTGGTGATTGCGGCGGTGATGGAGATGGCGGAGTCGGGTTGAGTAGAGTGAATTGGATGGGAACAGTGAGAAGATGGGCTTAGTCGCAATTTCGCACCCACGCCATCCTGTTGGGACGATGACAATCCGGGGGCGTTACAATGGGGTATTTTGGGGAGAAAAGTAATTTAAATCTAAATAAAATTAAAGATTTAATTAAAAAAAAATACAATTACCAAATTAAAAAATTTAAAAATATATAAATACTTGCAATATGATTTTTCCGTCTACAAAGCAAAGACCCTCTATAAAAAATGTTAGTCCTCATTATTTAGTATGTTGATAGTGTCTCTAAAATTACTCATATTACTCCTAACATAAGAGGATATAGGTGCATATTAAAAGAAATTATATCGACGTCTAAAATTAATTCCGTTAATTATACATTTAAAATATTCACAATCAATTTTTTTTCCTAAAAAAAGGTAAATTTATATTATTTATATATTAATTTATTATATTCTTTTAGTACTAAATATAAATCTTAATTATTTAGTTGATCTAATTTTAAATATAAAATAAAGAATGAGAGAGTTAAAAATATTAAAATAGTTTAAAAAAATATATTATAATAAGTAATATAATTAATTTAAATAAATTAATTATTATTTAAATTAATTAAATAGTAATATTTAAAGTACGTACGAGTATCTTATTCACAGCGGTTTACTAAACTAAACCTCTTCGCAGTCGCACCGCATCGCACCTCCGACCTCTTTCTCCAACGAACCAAACAGATGGTTAGGTTAGTTAATAAGACGAATGTCGAATGAGTAGAAAATTAACGTCTTCCCACCGAAAATTGGTGCCTTGAATACTATAGCACTGAGCCCAAGGAAGGCGGAAAGAGGGAGCTTCGGCGAAGAAGAAATTCAGCAATAACAGTTAATCCTTCGCTCTTTTCTTGTTGAGTTTCTTGCAATTTCCCACTCTTTAGAAAATATTTCAGAAATCTACATGCTATATTTCATTGCTGGAACCTTGTGTACTATTTCCATTATAGTATGATTTATGGTTGCAATTTCTCCTTCTTCTTCTTGTTTTTTTTAATGTTACTTGGCATACACATGTTTTGAACTAGGCGCTGTACAAAACATCAGATGTCATTTTAATGCTTCAGAAGGCAACGACTATTCTTTTCCAGATGATTCATTACACAGGACAAGAGAGTGCTTTCTGGAAAACCGGTGCTGTGTATGAATAGTGTTACTAAATTGACAGCGGAACGACTTGTTAAACTGAATGGTTTGCTTGCAGAGCTCACTCGCTCAGGCCATTTCTCATACTGCTTCAAACTGTTTGGTCAAATTCACTCATCCTACTCCCTAAGACCTGATCAGTATACCCTTTCCACAGCTCTCACAGCCTGTGCTAGTGTTCGCAATGTGGTTTTTGGTAACCAGCTACATGCATATGCCATTCAAACTGGCCTCAAAGCCTACCCTTTTGTTGCAAATTCTTTACTTTCATTGCATGCAAAGGCTAAAGATCTCAATTCTGTTATATGGGTCTTTAGAGATATTGAATACCCAGATGTATATTCTTGGACAACACTGCTAGCTTCTTGTACCAGGTTGGGGCACATTGGTTATGCCTTCCAACTCTTTGTTGAAATGCCAAAGAGTAATGTGGCAATTTGGAATGCCATAATAACTGGATGTACAGATAATGGGCATGAAAAGGTTGCTATGTATCTATTCAGGCAGATGCATAGGATGGATGTTAAACCTGACAATTACACATTAGCCAGCATATTGAGTTTATGCTCTATGAAGACTTTGGATTATGGGCGACATGTTCATTCGGCTGTAATCAAAACAGGCTATCTAGTAAGGGCTTCTGTGATTAATTCTTTGATAACTATGTATTTCAGTGGTGAATGTGTTGCAGATGCTTTTTTGGTATTTGAGGAAGCAGAAGCAACCGTTCGTGATTGTATTACGTATAATGCAATGATAGATGGTCTTGTTGGCATGGAAAGAAATGAAGATGCATTTTTAATGTTTAAAAAGATGCAAGAGGCTTGTCTCAGTCCAACAGAACTGACTTTTGTGAGTGTCATGAGCTCTTGTTTATCTTTAAAATCTGGCTGTCAGTTACAAGCCCAGGCTATCAAGATGGGTTACGTTGATTGTATTGCTGTGAATAATGCAACAATGACCATGTATTCCAACCTTGGGGAGTTGCATGAGGTTCGAATTATTTTTGAGACAATAGAACAAAAAGATCTTGTTTCATGGAACATAATGATTTCAACTTATTCTCAGGAGAATCTTGGGGCATCAGCAATTTTGATCTTCCTGGAAATGAGGAGGCAAGAATTTGAGCCAGATGAATTTACTTACGGAAGTCTGCTAGTTGCCTCTGACTCTTCACAGACTGTAGAAATGATTCACTCCCTCTTGTCCAAAAAGGGGCCCATGAAAGTTGAAGTTTCTAATGCTTTAGTTTCTGCATACTGCAGGCATGGAAAGATAAATCAAGCTTTTCAAGTATTCTCTGATCTCCCTCATAAAAATTTAACATCCTGGAATGGTCTTATCTCTGGGTTCTTTGTAAATGGATATCCCCTGCAAGGATTAGAGGAATTCTCAGAGTTTCTTAACACGAAGCTCAAACCAAATGTCTTCACCCTCAGCATCATTTTGAGCATTTGTTCTAGTATTTCAGCCTTAAGTATTGGGCAACAGATTCATGGTTACATAATCCGAAATGGGTTTTCTTCAGATGTTTCTTTGGGTAACTCCTTGATCACTATGTATGCCAAATCCGGTTCTCTAGACATGTCTCAGAGAGTATTCAATGCAATGGGGAAAAGGGATACAATCTCTTGGAATGCTATAATATCTGCTTACGCGCAGCACGGCCAAGGCAAAGAAGCCGTGCGCTATTTCGAGGCAATGCAAAATTCAGCTGAGACCAAACCAGATCTGGCTACCTTCACTGCAGTTCTTTCTGCTTGCAGCCATGCAGGTTTAGTTGATGATGGCACTAGTATTTTTTATTCAATGGTGAAAAAGTACGAATGCATGCCCAATGTAGATCATTTTTCTTGCATAGTGGACCTTCTAGGTCGCAGTGGATATCTTGAAGAGGCAGAAGGAGTAATAAATGGATGGCAATTTGGAGCACATTCTACCATATGTTGGTCTCTGTTTAGTGCTTGTGCAGCTCATGGTAATTTAAGTCTTGGAAGGACAATTGCTAAACTTCTGCTGGAAAGAGAACGTGACAATCCATCAGTGTATGTGCTTTTGTCAAATATATATGCTTCAACTGGCCACTGGGAAGAAGCAGCTAATCTCAGAGATACAATGAGAATGAACGGGACACTGAAGCAACCTGGCTATAGTTGGATTGGAGTTTAAGACTCGAAAGCTTCAGGTTTTCATTAGTGTTTTGTAAGTAAAAGGTAATGCAATTAGTGAAGATCCCCTGAAGCTTTGTTTTGTTTTCCTTGGGGCCTAGAGCCACTATGGCACATAGTGTCTTGTCAGGGGCTTAGGGTCACAATGGCACATGCATCTCCCTTAAAAGAGGATTTTTTTTTTTTAATGGTAGTAAAATACTTAGGTAAATTGAGTCTTGGGAGGTTGAGAGGGTCAAGACATGTTTTCATATTCAAAGAATGCTTAAAGAAATATTTATAAATTATCGACAAGATTCTTACATCAATTGTAAAATTTGAACTCATAATCTTTTGATTTATGGGCTAAATTTTTATTAAATAAAGCAACTTGTCAACTGAGGTTATAAATTCTATCTTTGTGGGTACATTAATTATGGGTTTGTAACCTTGTTATAACATACATGTTATCCAATATGTTAACACTGTTAGAACATACATTTTAAGTATAAATGTTTAATTAATTTGTATTAAAGAGGGGTATTTTGTTCAAAAAAAAATTTAAGAGTAAAAATGGTCCCTAACCATTTAGGTGGATGGAAATGGATTTCAAATATATAAGGAGGGTTTATGTAAAATGCACTTTAAGGTTTATAATACTTTATATGAGTTTTTAAAATAGAGGGTAGGTTTATGTACTTAAGGTATAAGTAAGGGGTGATTAGAGTATTTAACCCTAAAAGTGAGGAAAAAACAGCAATAAAAAATTTAAAAAAAGTGCCTCATGTTGCGTAAAAGCATGATTTATTTATTTTTACTAGTAAATTAAATTAACTTTTTGGAGCCAATTGACTTTTTCTTACTAGGAAAAAATTAATTAGATCAATTCAAGAATCAAGTGTTCATGATTTAAAACCATTGTGACTTACTAATCTGTATTTAAATCAAATCAATATATATGTGTATTTACTTTTGTGGGAAGCGCAAGCACTGTGTGTAAGTTGTATACTCATCTAAATATGAAAACTTTTTCATTTTGGATATTTTTTTGGTATGTTTATAGACATTTTATATAATAAAGAAAAAACATGATGCAAAATAAGTCACCTCCTTCATAACCATTTAAACAGAGATGTTTTTGCATGATATATTGTTATTTATAGGTTATACAAATGAAAATGATATTTATTGTTAAGAATGGGTGGAGTGCAATATGTCTTGCCAATTATATACGATTATGAGATATTGGAGAAAACGAAAGAAGCTTTGACGTCACTCTCCAGTTCCTTTGTGAGTGAAGGCAAAAGCTTGTTCCCTGGGTATTAATTAGTGAGTTTCTGGATCTCATTTTTGTAAGAAATTCAGCAAATTTATTTCTTCCTTGAGAAAACAATAATCTATTAAATTTTATGTTATTTTTATGTATTTTCATATTGTTATAAATGTTTTTTCTCTTTAATTATTTTTAAAAGGTTCTTAAATTAACTCCTCAAGATAATAAAAAATTTACTTTGATTTTAACATACAAAATATAAAATTCATAAAATATTATATTTTGTTTCCAAACTTCTTCATTTCATTTCACTAAACATATTTGCTTGATTTGTATCATGCTTTTTATCCATGAAAATTTTTACGATGCAGAAGGCTTTCGTTTTAAATGCTATTGTAATAAGTAGAAGTCTTTCTTGCCCTATTAAACAATTCAGACGGGTGGAAACATTGATACATGGAAGTTTCAATGTCAAATCAAGGAGACGGAAAGGACCATCGTCTGTGGGTTTAACTGATAAAAAGGTGAGACATACGACTATTTAGGGTATATTTGATCTCTAGAGAATACCAATTTGTTGTGGTTCTAGTCGTGACGCCTGGGGAGGCATCCTAACTCTTAGTTGCTTAGGTTTACGCCTGAGAGTAATAGACAGTTCATCCTACCTAATATTGGTATCACATAAGAAGAAGGGAGATTTCGCTTTGCCCTTAGATCATAGATGAGCTTAATATTTTTTAAAAATTTTTGTATAAAAAAAAGGAGACAGGGAAGGCTGGTATAGGAAGCTCATTCGAATTTCTAATTCTGTAAAATTAAAAATTCTGACAATTATATCTTTTATGTTCGTGTCTTATGAATATTTTGTATTAAACAGTTTCATACATCAATACAATGGTATTGATATAATATAAAATAATATATACGAAATCGATATTTTCTTTGACAAGTAAAAATTGAAGTTCACAATTGAATTCTACATATTTGAAAGACAGTTAAAATTTTAAGAATTTAATATACTCGCGCCATATATTTACCTATAGGGGAATTTAGCATACCAAACTCATATCTATTATAAATTTAACAAGAATGTAAATCTTTTAACAATATGTGATTAAGATAATTTCAAGAGCAAACATAATACTCAGTAAAATTCAAAATTTGCACTGCTCAATGCTAACAATCTGTAACAATATATCAAAGAAGATGTTCTATATGCTGCTTACTATAAAAACATGTTAAATTCAGCATATTTTTGTACAATTTTTACAAAAAATAAATAAATAAATTAGAAGAAAAAAAAATAACTGTGGCTCCCTCACACAATTGGTATATCTATTGAAAAGAAACTGCTCCAAAGTTCAGACACTTCAAAACAACTCCCTGCTTCCTTTTCTTCCTCTGCTTGACGGTTTCTACTCCAATCCCTCAATCAGCCTGTTTCTCAGACCTGAAAGAAAATGCACGCAAAAAAAAAAAAAAAACAGGAAGATGTGTGATGTTTCTTTTTTTGTTCAAACGTGTGATGTTTCTTTTAGAATAAATCTCACAAAAAAATTCTTTAAATGTTTGCTATCAATTTTTATCTAAAAATTTTGTATAAATCAGCATCATACTATTGATTCATAAAACAAAATTCCCGCCACATGTCACACTTTAAATGGAAAAATGTTATAGCAAACACTTAAGAATTGCATGTGTAAATGTTGCCCCATTTTCTAATGGAGTGAGAGTAATGTGTGTGAGAGGGCCAAAAGAGAGAGGAGATAATCCCTTTGATATAAGACGAAAAGTCACCTACAATTTTAATCCCATTATATAAGCCAATAGAAGTATGGGTCTGGTGGCAATTCAGCTTTAGAGAATCAACAGGCACAATGAACTAGCTATCTTAGCAAACTGAGGCTCAAAGAATGGAACTCATCTTCCGGGGGCACAAGATTTAGCATTTTTAAGCCAACATGAGTTTGTCCCCTGTTTATTAAGAAAAGTTCATAACTATTAGTGTGTGTATACAACTGATCAATTTTGAGTTCTCATACAACAATTCACACAACACTATTCTTTGTTCTCGACTATATTTTGGAAATTATTGAGGTGTTTGATGATATCCAGGTAGCTATACCAGACAAGGTGTGTGTTTGGGTGTATGGTTTGAGAATTGATTTTGGGCAAAATCTCGGTTTGAAAAAATTTTACACAAACAGTCATTTTTGTTCAAAACCTCGGTTTAGGCCAAACCATGGTTTCAGAAAAGCTGGTCAGAATAAATTTTGGAACAGTAAAACAACTTATGGACTATCCAATTACTATTTTACCCTTACCTTTTCTTACACTATCTCTCCTCTCTCTTCTATCTTTTCCACTATCTCTCATCTTTCCTCTCTACCCTCTCTCCTCTCTTCTTTTATCCCTCTCTCCTCTCTACCCTCTCTCTTCTCCACCCACTCTCATCTCTTCTCTATTTCTCACCCTCTCTCCTCTCTCTTCCTTTTAATAAAATCATACCCTTTTTAGTAATTTACCTTCCCAAAAAGTCATTTTGAAAATAACTATCCAAACACTTATTTTTCCAAAATCTATTTTTCCCAAAATCTATTCTCTAGAATCTATTCTTCTCAGAATCTATTCTCAAAAGCTAATCCAAACGGGCCAAGATCTTTTCTAATTTCATCCCTACTCTTTTCTTTCTTCAATTTCACATCAGATGGGTAAATGGAAGGATGCACTGGGGCCACAGTATCCATAGCAGAGTCAATTTTTCACTTTACAAATTCATGCATTGTGTTTCTTGATTTAATGAGTGGCAATGGCTACTTACGTTAAATTTACCCTCCTTTAAGCTTTCCAAACACTCAGCAAGCTCAACTTGTTTCGAAGCAGTTGCAACAAGTGCCTACAAAAGCAGTAACAAACAAAATCAACACAACAATGCTAAACAATGTCCTTCAGATGATCTATCATATGATGGGAGACTGGTTCTACCTTTTTTGTCTTTTGCAAATCATATTCTATACATTTTATACGATTCAATGACTCATGAAGGATATCCTCTTTCTCTGGAGGAATTGTTGTTGGTTTGTTGAACATCTCAGTTACTGCTGTTTCTAAATTCTGCAACCTCTGCCAAAGTGGATCACTTGTTTCCTGAGAGATCAAGGGTTCCTCGGACTTTGGTTCAGTTGTCTGGGTTGTGTTAAGGCTTCTTGATTGGCTGTATGTGAACTGAACGACCAAAAATTTCCCAAAGCCTACAAGTACTACATATATACAAGCTAAAAATCTGAGTATGATTTGAATGACTATACTTGTAACATAAGGAATCAGCTTCTTCGGTGATCTTCTGGAATTATTGTTGTTCGAATCACCTGTCAGATGTAATTTGTCAGGAACAAATAAAATTACAATCACAGAATTAATACGTTCTAAATATGTTTTGAATGAAAAAACCTCTGAAGAAAAATCAATAAATATCCCCCCTCCTCAAAAATTACAGATGTCCTTATATTCTTTCACTCAGTCTGGACAAGTATGAGCGAAACGAAGAGATTAAGTTCAGACCAAGTGACATTTTGCCAAGCAAATTTTAATTATATCTGTTGTTGCTATTTCTTCTTTTTTCTTCTTTTAATATTGTTCCACCTTGTATATTCTCTCCTTTATTAGTTCATGTCCGTACACCAAGATTGATCACATTTTATGTCGCAAATTCTTACCATCATTCTACATGCCGCATCATGATAATACTAGATGAATTATCTCATAAAGCAACTGAACTGAACACCCTAATTTGAAAAAGTGGTGTTGAGGAATAGCTTACTAGTTGAACCAGCATCTTCAATTTCTCTGGCAGCACTGGCTGGCTCAACTTGTTTGTACATAGACGCATGGTCTCGCATCCTTTTCTGAAAAATAATTCAAATTTTATACAAGATTAGATAATCAGTGGATTTCAAGGTCAACTGTACAGCTCACAGAAAGATGAAGACATTTTCCTTGAATATATCGCAAGTTTTTGAGTATAAAGATATATTGAACACAATAGGCTTCCAATTTCATCCCTACTCTATCCTTTCTTCAATTAAATTTCATCCTTTGAATTAAAAATTTGGTATTTGATGATATAATATCACCACCCATATACTAACCATTAACTCACTTGACCAACTTTGCTGATACAGAGTGTAAGAGTATTTTCTTAAACAAGAACTTGATTCGGAGAATTTAAGATATATACAAGTGGAAAATGTGAAAAAAGTTCATGCTGGGGCAACATGAAGTAATTATGACTGCAACAAAACTATTTGTGTAAAATTGAGAAGAGATGGAGGGTCAAACAGGTTGAGGAATACGGTAAATTAGTACTCATGTATAACGAGTTCAATCTTCACAGTTTAGCTGTAATACGATAAGTGTTACCACGATCTGTTTTGTTCTTGTTTCTCATAATGAGGAAAGATAGCTGGTGGCAGTATAAAACTGTATCAGAGAATTGCAGGTTTCCTTTTGGCCTCCATGTAAAAAGAACAATATGTGGTACTTTGTAACCGTTAATGCAGATTTCAAGTTATCCACTAGGGTACTGTTTCTTTGTAAGTACCGGATCTTAAAGTATTAGATCAATGAAATATCTCATTTGGGAGATGACCCGTAAATGCATAGAATTGGAAACTCTAAAATTTAAAAAGATATATCACTAGCTTAAAAACGAATAAGTAGAGCTCACATCTTCAAGAGGAGGAATTGACTGCATGAAGACTGAAGGACTTGACCTTGCCTCTGATGCAGATCCAGTTTGCAACATTTTGGTGCTTTTAACCTGTGACAAAAAGCTTAACTAATTTATAAACTTGAGTGAAATCCTTTTGCGCTAAGTGAAAGAGTGGACAATGATACTTGAGGGCTATATACAGTAAAAGACAGCACTGACACTTAATAATTTATGAGTGAACTTGTTGGCATTTGACTTGATATCTAACTCTCGGTCAATTGAATAACTTCTGGTTTTTGTTAGTTGTAATGCTTCTGCACCATACACCAGCTGTAAATAGTACATGAAGCATAGGTTGAAGTATGAGAAATAAATGTTCCAACGTGAGTGTAAACAAATGCAGGTGCCATTATTTTAATTATATCATACTTTCATAATGTCAGGATCATTCCAAGGTCCCTTGCCAGATCTCATACACCTTCCTTCATTTGGGCATGAACAACTTCCACCAAGGAAGTCTGGTAACTGGCTGTTAGAAATAATAGATCCCCATTATTGTTCTTATTACAGAAATAGAAGCACTTGATTAACTGAGACTGTAAAAACACAACTCAAACCTTGAGTCTATAATGTCTAGCAATTTGCTTTGGAATTTAGTCCCTAAGACCTGTAAAATCGGCATATAACATCTCCATCACGGTAAATCCTTTCAAGATTAAAAGAAGATGAACAAAAATATACTTATGTACATGTATTTTTGCCGTGGTCCTTGGATCAAGAAAGCTTTTTGCTGTATTCCATAGTAGCTTGAACCCACTACCAGCATTGACAATGTACATCTGATGTAATGTCTGAAAACAACAATCACATCTAGAATGAAGACTGTATACCCAAGTGACCAAGATCATGGCAACTATTGGTTCATGGCTAGAGCACAATGATAGTAAACTACTATAATTAAAAGGCAGTATGTTTGGGATGAGTAAAGTGGATTCAATGACCAAAATTTCAATGTGCATCACTAGCTTAGGTTCCTTCCCTCTTCCCTACCTGTATTTTTGACAATAATGTGCATACCATCAATTATGGTACAGCAAAACCAGAAAAACACTGCACATTTGTACGGAGCTCTATAATAAAATGCATCCAGACTGCTGTAGCTTCTTTCCTTTAGATTAAGAATTCTCTCAGATAAAAATTCTCAAGTAGAAGCTCATAACTTAAAATTCAATATAGTGAACAAAAATTCAAAGAAGCCCAAATAATTAATCTCAAAGAATCAATACTTATATAAGTTTGTTTTACAGAGTGTTGTCTCACTTTCAAAAAACCAGGCTTTTTAATTTTATGCAGGTCATAGGCAAAGAAAAGTAATTATCTACGACATCTACCCATCCAAAAAAAAAACAATCCCAAAACAACAAAAAATTATCTATGACACACAAGCTTCAATACATTTATGATTCAAGCCATTAATCAGAAAAAAAAATATTTATATAAAATTCTTAGCAAAATGTTAAATGTTATGTACTAGTTCATCATATTCTAATTCCTATGGTAGTTAATACCTCGGGGTAGTTATCACCATCGATTTTTTGCATGCGCATAACAAGATCATGTGCAACTTTGCCAAAGGTCACCCAGTTCTGTGATATCAAAAAGAAATAATGTTAACTAAAGTGCTACACAACATATATGGATGATATGAATACTACCCAAGTTCAAAAGTTACCACGCCTTGCACATCCAGTATCGTTGTTGTTGTAACTATGTGCTTTTTCACTGCAATAGAACATGCTGGAAATTTTTCTTTGAACATTCTCTCAAATCCCTGAACATGATATTTTAAAAATCGATCTATTGTGGTGACATTCATCAACTTGCTAGGTTCAACTTTGCCAATTCTTTCTATATAAATTGGTCGGCCCCCTTTATCTACACCATGATAACCATGAGGATAATAGCGCTGAACCTCTTCATACTCATCATATGTGAAATCCTATAAATCATAAAGTGCAACGTTGTCCTGTTAGAGATTGAATGATTTAACATTTTCCTGAAATATAACAGAATATTGGGAAACCTTCCTATATCCAAATGAAGTACTAGAGGAATTCTCCTCACTAGAACTCTATGCTTTGGGTAGCAGGTTGAATCCTGAAGTATGCTAAGAACTAAAACCTTTCAGTTCTTGTACATCAGGTTTTCATTGTAGCTTTCCTAGAAAGTCAGAATAAAAGCATCCTACTACAAAAATTACCTGAAGAATAGAATCTACTCCAAACTCCTTCCTCCAATTGAGCATATCTCCCCACATCTGGACTGTTTTATCTATGTCAAATTTTCTGGCCTTCAGAAATCTGCAAGAAAAATAAGCAGTCTATAATATATTTTGCCTAAACAAATAAATAAATACAAGAGGATTTCTTTTATTACCATCAGAAATGCTTGGAGAAATTGTTACTTCAAAGGTTAAGAATGGCAATCCAGATAAAGCATTCATCTGATTGAATCAACAGAATTGCATGACTCAATTACCACAAAGAAACAGTATAAACAAAATCCCCCCATGTCAGAAAGAAGTAAGAACTCTTCAATTGATAAAACTGGACCAAATGAACCACCGAAACAATAGTTACAGAATCCCTTTTGAGATGAAGGACCTCAAGATTACTCGGGCGGAGTGTACAATATATAAGTTGGTTTAAAGAAACCAAACATTGTACCTATGGTAAACGAATCAACCAGAAATAAAGAACATGAATAATAATTCCACCTCTATCCATCTCAAATTTGTCATGGGCTTGTAAAGTAATAAAATTGTATATCATGGAAAATGCATATTCAATAAAAAAGTAGAGCACAGTCATTCATTTACCTCAGCATTGTATGGTAATCGTCGTGGGAAGCTGGAAGCAGATCTTTTTCAAGTATTACCTGACGAAACGAATTTACAGCTTTTTCCTCATTGGCATCACGAACATCCTCTATCAAAATTGATGGGTATCGACAATCAGCTACACGGTTATTACGTTTCCGGAGACTATAACTGAGTCTCGTCGAGGCAGGCATTGCTCTTCTCCGTAGAGATCTAGACTGAGACTTTCGCCACTCATCCTCAGAGGTCTCAGGCTCCAAACTCCCACCCCTCTCATCGTCTTGAATTAATACCTCCTCCCCTGAACCCAAAATCATCAGTTATCAAGTTTACAATCCCAATAAAAGTGGATCAATAATACCCGTATAACAATATGAAGATCTCAATGCCGGACAGGACTGAGAATTTGTACCTGACATTCTATTCGACACGCAGACGATTCCCACTCAGAAGATCTCTGCACAAAGAAAAACGAGAACTAGATTGAAGAACAAGAAATGCAAATCCCCGGTGATCTAGAATATTCACAGTTGAGCCTTGTACTTTAAGAAAAATACAAAATCTACCAAGAATTCATTTTAAAACAAAAGCAGATACCACAGTTCAGCTGCATTAAAGCTGCAAAGTAATATAACCCGGGGGAAAATTCCCGACTCAAAACCTTAGATCACTCAACATGCTCATCGATCGACCCCACAAGACCAACATTGCATATCCGCAACACATCCGAACGAAAAAATGGGTCACACTCAGCGTTCGACATAGTACCTGAAGACGGTGGCCTAGAAACCAAATAGGCTTCGTTTTCTGATTTCGAAGTCGCTCCTCCTTGCTCTTAATCTGTGGCGTAACAGAAACTGTACGGAGACGGAGACAGAGAGGGAGAGAGAAAGAATAGAGAACGTATCAAACAGGAAGAGAGACAGAGAGAAAAAGGCACGTCACTGTCAAAAGCGTTAGTAGGAGAAGACGTAGCGTGCAACGGCCGCTTCGGCTTAACGTTAACGCCGGCTGTTTGGAAGCTTTCAGGGGCTACCAGCGCCGTTTCTCGCCGTCGGCGCTCTTTGTCAACGGACGAGGAAGTTGGTAGCGGGAATCAGGAGCGTTGCCGTTAAGTTTTACGGTGCACGAGAGTGGAAACAAATATAGAAATAGTAACTAATTCATATTTTATAAAAATATGAGTTTAATTTTTATTAATTTTATATAAATATTTTTGAAATTTATCCTAATTTTAGTAAAAAATTAATGTCAAATTTATTTAAATTAAAAAATTTAAAAAAAAATAATTTTTTTACCGTTATATTCATAATTGTTTTTAATATTTTTAAAATATTATTTTATATTTTATAATTATCTATATAAAAAAAATATCTTTTAAATTAAATAATATAATCTTAAAATACCTCCCCTACCCCGTTCTCTTTTTTGTCAATTTTTTTCATTCTCTACTTTTTTTCTCCGTTAAAATCCCTTCTTTCCTCTTTTTCTCCTCCCTTAAACCAAACACGTTGCAATAGACCACGTGGACATCACCGTACTGTGGGCCCCAATTATGCCAAATTACATCACCACCTTCCTGGAATTTTGCAGGGAAATAGCACAAAAGAATATTATAAATTTATAATAATAACATTTATATTTTTTTCTAAAATATATTTTTATTATTTATATCTAGAATAACAAAAAAAACTCTAAAAATAATAAATATTAAAATAAAATATTATATTAATAATATTTGATTTATTATTAATAACAGAACTAACTTAAAAATCTTTTTTTATTATTTTTTTTATTTATAACTAATATTATTTATAACTAAAAAAATAATTTATTAATAATTTTATTTAAAAAATTATTTATATTCTAAGTGGGAACGATTTTAACCACTTTAAGTATAAGATTTTAAATTTAAGTTTAAATAAATATAAAAAATTATGTTTAATTAAATTTGATAATATTTAAATTTAATCTAATGAGATGGTATGTCAAAAAATATTTATATTAATTAAATATGAGTTAATTATATATGTAAAAGAAAGAGATTTTTAAAATTTATATTTTTTATTAAACTCTAATATTTTTAATTGTATATTAGTATTTTACTATTTTATAAATTGCAATGGACTACAAGTAATTATTATAACAAAATTTATTTGGTTCGTTCATACTCATGGCATAAAAGTCAATAAGAAGACAAATTAGAAAATTAAATTGACTTTTTCCTTGTTTTTGACTTCCAACTTGGGAATTTACGTCTCATAATAACCGATGAACTCCGGAATCGAATTTTTCTTTTAATTTTTTTTTTCCAATTTTATAAGAGAATATTCTCAATGCTTTTGTTATAGGAGACATTAATAATGTTGATGTGTAAATATGAATAAGTTAGGCCATTTTCTCTTCTGTCAACTTGCCAATAATAAATTAGACCACCCCAGTCATTTGCGTATTTATGCATTTACAAGAATCTGAATATATAACTACTAATAGATGTTTAAGATTCTAATATTCCCACTGTTATATTTTAAAAAATCGGAGAAACAGTGTTAAAAGCTTTAATAACTTTTTTTACTATTTGATCTTTTATTTTTTATTTTTTTTAAATTTAATAACCCCACTTCTCTAATTTTTTTAAATTCAATTTATAACTCCAAATCCTTCATATCAAATGAAAAATAAAAAACATACAACCAAAAAGAAATAAACTATGATCCTACAATAAATTCGTATCTTTTTGTTATATTAAAATTCATATCTTCTACTGATTTTTATTCACTAAAGAATTTTATAGGAACTTTTACTCATAAAACTTTTGCTATGTGGAACGTATACTTTATCCTTTTTTGGCAAAAAATAATATTTATTTATATTGTTATTATTTCATCACTCGCCAAATCTTTTATGTATTTCATTTTTTTAATAAAAAAATCATACGTAAACAGAATTGATAAATGTGTGTTAATATCATTATTTATTTTTTACTAATTATCATAGATATCCCATCAAAGTGTGATTTTTTTCTCCTTTTGACATACAATTGAGACATCACATCATTGATCATTAACTATTATTAATGTTGTTGTCGTTGTTGTGTTGTGTTGTGTTTTGAAGATTTGCAATCATTTCCATTTTAAAATATTCACTTCCATTTAATTATAATAAATTAATAATTATAACTACTATTTTATAAATTACGATGTGTATGTTTTCAAAAAAAATATTTAAATTATTTTATTTTTAAAATTAATAATAAACTAAAATTTCTTATCAACTTAATGATTAATATATTATCAACCAATATATAACATAAAATTTAAAATAAGAGGCACGAATCATGAAAATATTAATAGTATAATTTATTTTTTAAATGGAAATTTTTACACTGGTCTTTATTTCAAAAAAATTGGTACAATAAAAATAAAAAATATGTATAATGTGAACTCAATTTTCTTTTGAAACTATTGTCTCCACCATTAATTGTTGCTTTCCCTGCCTTCCAAGATGACAATCAGGATCTGGTTTTTAAATCACATATCAAGAAAGAAAAATAATTTTTTTTGCCAATAATTAAAAAGAGAAGAAATTGACATATAACAATAATAAAAGAAAAGTGAATATTGAATTATTCTTATATGAACTTTGATCAGACAAAAATATGAACCTGCTGGCTCCACATATATTTGGTAAGGGCTTGGATGCTGTCAAGTGTCAATAGTTTAATTAAAAAAAAAAAGACAACTTAATTAAAATAAATAAATAAATAAATTGACAAATATTGGTATATATATTACCTTCGTTTGGCCAAATCCACTTGTTGACAAGTATTAGTTGACGTGCTTCATTATATAATTATTGAAAAGCAGGCTCCACAAAATAAGACATATTATTGAGATTTGAGAATATGAATATGAAAGATATAAATAAAAATAATTTATGATTTAATAAATTAATTTTGCAAGAATAATAATATTTTGCAGTGCATAAGTTATTTTTATATTATTGGTAAAAAAATAAATTATCATTTATATCACTTTAACCTTTATCATTTCGAGAAATTAGGATGATATTTATTTTATAAAAAAATTAAGATGATATTGATATGAATCCATACCTTTCCTTCTTCTTTTTTTTTTAGCCAATGAAATGACCTAATACATATAACTTATTATTATTATTATTATTATTATTATTGGTAAAAAAGAGTAGAGAATATTCTTTTTTTACATAAATAATCATTTAATCATTAATAAGTGTCGGCGACATTTTCATTTTCATTTGTTTTCGAGAAGGAAACAAAACTAAACTCAATACTATTTGAATTTCAAGCCTTGTTTTATTTTAAGTGCATCAAATGAAAAAAAAAATCATTCATATAATTTTTTTAAATAGATAGATAGATTGGTTGTAATCATTTAAGATGTATAATTCATTTTCAAATATTTTTAGATACTGAAAAGTCTGAGTTTTTTAATTATTTGATTTTTCTAAATTTATTTTTAAATAATATCCCGAATTGTAATTTATTTATCAGAAATTCAAATAAAAAAAAGTAAATTTATTATGTTTCTTGCTTTTTTTTTTACATTTCATTTTGTCAATTTTTTCAGATAACATAAGACTATAAGAGCATAAATTTTAAATTGTTAATGAAATAATATGATAATGTAATTCTTAATCCATTTCATTTTGTTTGGAAGAAACATATACATTATATTAAAAACTAGGTTTTTTTAGCAAAAATAATTATTGAAAAATTAGGTTATAAAGAAGTTATCAGAGAAATGATGTAGTAATTAGCATCATCCAATAAATTCATAAAGAAACTAGGATAATTTACTTTAAAATAAAAATAATAAATAAACAACTTCTTATTTGGATAGTCCTTAAGATTTGGAAAATTTAAAATTGGTAGAAAAAGATGGAAAATTTAAAAATAAAAGTACATTTTCAAAAATAATTAAAAAGAAAAAAAAAGCGATAATTAGGATTAGAAAGACTTTATGTACAAAAGTAAAGCAATGCACGTTCGAATCCAATGAGAGAGAGGTGGAAAAGGGACTCTTCTAGAAAGGCAAATTGGTGGGAGACTTTCAGTTTCCATTTGTTCCATAACTTACTTTGAGATTGTACTTTAATTTTAATTTTAATGAAAAATTAGTGTAAAACTTACTTAAACTTTTATATAAAAAGAAAAGAAAAAAAAAGACAAATTGATACTCTCCCACTCAAAAATTGTTTTGAAAGTGATTATTATAATTTCTTTTACGATTTTTTTTTTATACTTTGAATGACTATAAAGTCTCCCATAAGAAAGATTTACATTTTTATAACGTCGGATAATATTTTTGTAGTCTGTTGAATTTTTTTATCATTTTATTTAATTATTAATAAAATTGTCTCTTATAAAAAAACTTAAATATTAAGAAATTTTCCAAATAAATGAGATTTTATATTTTCAAATAATAAGGATATATAGAATTAGCTAGTTAATAAAAACCAATCCAATGGATAAGAAAGTTAACCCAGGGACATGAATTTAAATATTATGTTCTTTAAATTCATGTTGATTGTTATTAAAAAAAATGTTGATTGAAATAGTAAATAATTTATTCTTATAAAGAGAATAACATAAATCTAAATTTTAAAAAATATATTTATTAGGAGATATGGAAATCCCTTTTACTTTAAGTTTTAAAAGGAATATCCCCTTTATTAAATTAAAAGACAATCACAAATGCATGTGCTATCCTCTTTCTTTTGAATGCATGAATATATGATTAAAGAGAAGTGATGAATATATATATTAAAGTTAAAGAGAAGTGATGAATATATATATATATATATATATATATATATTAAAGTTATTGAAAGTCATAGTGATTATAATGGGTATGTGACAATGTGAATTATTTGGAATTTATTAGTATAAAAGCCACAGACCTACTCGAGTTTGGTGAATATAAATAATTTAATATTCATTTTTAGGATTAAAAAAATTAGATTCTAGAAGACTAATCCATGTTGGCATCACAACGTGCCACGCATACATCCACTGAGTTGAAATTGTGTATAAGAAACGTCTACGAATTGTTTTCAATATCAGATAACTATGCTAAGAAAAAAAGATAACTTTTATGTTGGACTATTAATTAACAAGTCATATAACATTTGCGCACCACAAAAAGGGAAGCCTTTTAAAATTCAGCTTCAACTAAAAACAAAAGTGGGAATATAAAAAAAAGCATAATAACTTTAGTGAGTTGGAAATTGGAACAAAATTAATATATTTTTATTTATAAAGTTGAGAGCTCAAATTATATGAATTAAAAATTCATATTGTAATAGTTAATTCTAGTAAGGATCCATTTGTTTGAACCTTTTTTTTTAACGAAAAAATGACATTGTTTAAAAACTTTAAAATACGTATTTAAAATTTAAAAAATAATTAAAATATAAAAAAACAGAGATGTATAAAGATATCATAAAATTTAAAAATACTTAGATGCAAATATGCAATAGATGCTAGAGAATACTTATAAAAATTATGGACATACACGAAGATATCATAATAATAAATATTTTTTCTTGATAGAGATATATAAAAATATCATAAAAATTTTAAATAATCAAATATGTATACAATAAACAAATTTTTATAAAATATTTAAAATATGTAAAAAGTACTTATTTTTTTATGTTTAAGCAGATGAGATGGCTATAAAACTTTTTTGACAATACTTTTTTTGCCAGCATAAAACATGATAGTACTAAGCATTAGAATACTATTAGATAATTGTGTTAAAAAAAATTAAAAGGTGATATTTTCCCCCAAAGAAAAAAAGGTGAAATATTATAAAGTTGTGGGGAAGGCTGTGAAGTAAAGCACACATAAAGGAGACTTGTTGATTTTAGGAATTTTTATTGGGGGGGAAGAAAGAGTCACGGCGCAGACAAAGGGAAAAGTCAACATGTGACTCCATAATTGTTTTAATAATTAAGTAAATAATCATAATTACTTATGCACGTTTGGTGAAGAAATAGGATGCTGCAAACACAAAATTTGATTTTGGCTACTGGATTTGGAAAGTTTGACATTAGGATCACAAGGATTTGTACCTTGTGAGGTCTTCAATGTTCAACCAAATAACAAAATGGTGGTCAATACAAGAATACCCTGTATTACACATTATTTCTATGATTCAAGAGAGTTTTTTTTTTGGCACAAAAATTTTTAGAAAAGGGTTTGGCTCACCTACGATCCAAGGACAAGACAAAGTCTCTCTTCCTCATAGATGATACCAATGTTAGGTAGAGCGAGTCATCTATTACCATCATGCGTAAACTTAGACATCTAGGAATTAGGATGTCTCCCTAAACGCTGCGACTGAAACTAAACAAAGTAATATTTCCCAGAGATTGAACACACTCTAAATAGTCACATGTCTCACCCTTTATCTAGCTAAACTCACAAACGATAGGTAAGAGAGTTTTATATTAAATGTGGAAGACTTAACACAATTATGTTTCTTTATCTAAGCTATTGAAAAAAATTGATTTTGAATAGAATACAATAACATCTTTCAATTTATGTAATCAATCATACTCCGTGTTTTTTTGAATTTGTTTGCAATAAACACGTTAATACTATTCAAGAAAAAACTTATCTTGTATACTAACCTCATAAATTGTAAAATTATAATTGAAAAGTTAGATTGGAACTTGAAATCGCTAACCGAAGCACGGCCATTATGATAAGACTTTTGTTGTTATCGTTGTTGTTGATTATGATGTTTTATATATGATTTCCTCTACCTTATATACAACTAGATAAATAAGTCTTGACATGAATGACCTATGAATACTTAGATTTTTTATAAATTTTATTATATATTGAGTATTAATTAGAATTTTCATATCAATCCATGACGCATTATTTATAAATTATCAATAATATGACTTCTTTAAACTATATGCAATAATATGTTTAGTTATCTAGATAAATTTTTTAAAAGAAAATGAAGTCAAGAGACAAACAAAGGGAAAAGTCAAAATGTAAACCTGCCATGCCAAGCAAGTTTTTAGAAGCCCATGGTCTAACTCAAGAAGAAGCATGCACTAGGTTTAAACAAATCTACATAAGAAAAAAAAAAACCCTTGTTGGGAGTACCACTTTGTTATAATTCTAATCGTGACACTTAGGGAGACACCCTAACTCCTGTGTGCTTAGATTTACGTCTGAAGGTAATAGACGACTCGCTCTGCCCGACATTTGTATCATCTAGGAGGAAGAGAGATTTTGCCCTACCCTTAAATCGTGAGTGAACCTAACATTTTTCTAAAAATTTTTGTAACAAAAAAAAATCTACATAAAAAAAAATAAGAAAGAGATTGAAAAAGAAAAACCCTTTTAAAAATCCTCCATCTTTTTTCTTTTGGGCTTTCGGCAATCAATTAATTAACCTGCCAACTTATGATAGATTAGGTCTACCTAATAAGTGTCTCACCACTTGCCTCTAAAAGCCAGACAAAACCTGTGTGCTCTCTTCCATGTAAGAGACTGGAAAATTAGGCAGCAAGTTCATTGAGAGCAATTAGTTGGGTTGTACTTTGAATCTAAGTAATGAACTTTCCATAAATACCAAAACTATCATCACAAGGTAAGAAAGAAGATTATCCAAATGATGAATGAGTACTGATCAAACTCCAATTTAAACTTGAATAATTCAAAGAGCAGGTAAAAGCAAAGACATACACAAATACAAATAATTATGAAGCACCAATAAACTCAGAACAATAATTAGATCACATTGTAGGTACAAGCAAAAGGTTCAACAGAAAAAAAAGTTGGTCACGGCTCATGTTCCATCATTTCTGCCATACTTCATCAAGCCAAAAAGATCTTATATATGAATTATACAGAGTTATGCATTTGGAAAAAAGAATAACAGGAAGTGATCTTATACAAATTTATTCTGTCTTTATCTCTTCATCAATAATTGTAGGGAAAATTACTCACACATTAGAAAATTTATTGCCCAAAAATACTTAAAAACTCAAGTCCTTAAGTGGGTGCAACTCTTTTTCAGTTATATGTAATAAATCTTCAACTATATACAAATATCTTTTGTTTTATACATAGTTGAAAATAAGTCGCACACATATGTAGAAGAGTTTCACCTGCTAAATATATGTTTCACCTAATCCTTAAAACAAATTTCAGGTACATTTGAACAATAATTTTTGCAACGGAAGGTTTTTCAGCAATTTTATCTATCATTTTATGCAGTCATTTATATATGATAATACAGGATCCAGGTTGCCCCGCCAAGGCACTAAAGCATAAGTGCATGACTTAGAACTGAGTAGACTTCAAAACAACAAATCTAGGTGAAGCTTCTAATCCAAGGCATTTGCCATCTGTTTTCTTAAGGAAAACGTAATATGAACAACTTTTTAAAAGACCTAATCATATGTTGCTAAACTGTTACAGGATATATTATCTACATGAATCATATTTTTATTAGGAATATACTAGCAAACATAAAAAACTGGACCTAAATTTTGTCCAATTCAAAACTGTTTAGACAAAATATTGAGCTCAGCGAACTATTAAGGATATTTACATTCTAAAATGAACAAGAAGCAAAAAGAAGTACTGGTAAACTATATGTAAACTAAACATGGTTTTCACACACTCATTATACAGTTTATAGTATTTAGGAGCTTTCGCAGGTCTTCCAAGTAGCACTTTGGCTGCGTCTTTTCTTCAAACTCACCTGGAAAATAAGGGTTATGATTACCAATAGTTCCATGATGACTCAATATGCAAATATGGAACCTCTCAGCTCAGTTGAATACAAATTGATAGCAAATACTTAAAAATTGTATCACATATTGTTCATTAAGTTGGCATCAGCTACTATCCCATTGATAAGAAAGGAACATTGATCATCCATCAAAATAAAAAAGAAATCTTATTCATACAAAATTTGTCGTTGATGAACAAGCTTTTGACACATCCATTCTGTTTTTTTTTGTTTTTTTTAATTAAATGGGAAAAACTAAAGGCTTGAGATTATAAGTGAGATTGAACCCGTGACCTCTCACTTATAGGGAGCTTTCATGCCCACAAGACCATTGACAACATGTCCATTCTTTAAAAAGAACTAGAATATATATGCTCAACCCGCAAACTTTAGTTGAGGTACGCTTGAAGACAATGAAGAAAACTATTCAAACAGTTGAGATTTCAGACATTCCCAAATGATCAAACTAAAATTATTAACTAATTCTTTGGGCAACTCATGAACTCTACATATCAATACTTCGACTTGTCAAATTTGATTGCGCTCAGACAATACAATACAAAACGCAAGATACACTTCCATTTTAACTAGATTAGCAGCCTGACTGCTAAGGTTCTTAAAATTAAATTATTAGTCTTATAGAAATTGCAGAACACTGATAGATTTTTTCAAGTAGCAAGTAAAAAAGTTATACAGAAAGCAATAGTTATGTTTCGCCTTAGAAAATTATAAGAGTTTCATGGGTCTACATCAAAGCCACTTGCCAAGCAGACGCAAGTTTTCATGTATATCATATATGACACAAGAACATACCCATTAGAAACTTGAAGGGAGAAATCATCACACTTGATTCGGTGAATAACCTAATAAGCCTATGACTTGAGAGTTATTGCACAATCATGGCTTCAAAGACTAGTTTCTTCTTTGATGAAGTCAACATGATGGTAAATAACAAGTCTAACACCATACCTTAGCAGATGAGGGGGGCAAGGAAGACCCACGAACAGGGTTTCTCAACTGTTTAATCTCTTGAAGATGGTTTGCTATCTCCTCCAGAAGCTTCAGCTGAACCTTTTTACTTTCTTCATTCTCTGGAAAGAAAGTCAATTTCTCTTTTTCATGCTTTAGCATTCTCAGCCTTTCTCCAAGCATCTCAATCTCAGAGCCAATCTTTAACTTTTCATTAATGTTGGCATCAGCACCACCATCACTTTCTGCCTTACTTGCCCTAGGAAAATTACCCACTGCAATACTGTTCAGAACTTCAAGACTTGAAGTGAGATCATCAACTACGGGTTCATCTGAAGCAGTAAATGAAAAGCCATTTGTCTTTTCACCTTCCTCCTTCTTAAGTTCTATGTTGTCATCTATGACATGCACATCAAGAACATCTGGTTCAGTATCAAGGAAAGAACTGAGCAGATTGCCATGATACTGATCCTTAAGTTGTCTGTTTTTCTTTAGCTCGTCCCCATTGTTTATTCTGATACAAGTTTGATCCACTGTATGATTTGATTGAAGATGTGCAATCTTGGCCATTGAAATGGAACTGTCAGTCTGCAGGTGAGATTCATGTGTTTCCACTGAAAATGATGGCCTTTGTCCAAAATCATCTATCTGCAAATTTGATTTTCCATTTGGTTGCTCACTTATTCTTAAATTCATCTGTCTATAAGCTTCAAGTTCCTTTTCAAGAAAGTGATTCTCCCTTTCCTTTCTTATAAGAATTTCTTGCAGAATATTCATCTCTTCCTCCTCATAAGCAACTCTTTCTTCTATCATCCTCTGGTATTGCCTAGTTTCGATTTCTATGAAGGCCTTCTCTTCCTGCAAACGAGATATCATTGCCATCGCTTCATCAGCAGCAGTTGCAGCAGCAGACCTCTCTTTCTCTAGCTCTAAGCAAAGAGCAGCATAGGCGGCTTTCTCTTCTTCAAGTGCCGCCTCCAACATCTTGATACGGCTCTCTCCACTTTCACCAACCTGCATCTTGTCTTGCCCATTACTCACGTAGATTTCAGTTGAAGATGAGGATTTGTCCTGTGGTGGGCTATCAACCAGTGATCCACCAAATTCATAGCTGTGGCACGCTCTTTCTTCCATATCTTGGTCCATATGAGCATCTTTGACATCTGAATGGAAGAATAACGAAAACAGAAAGTTAAAAACCAACATCAGAAAGTAGTTTTTAAATAAAATTCAACCACAGATAATTGCTATTTAAACTCAAATTTTCATCCTCTAGTCACTTCGAAAGTAGTTTGAAAACAAAATAGCTACCATACATCAATATAATCACAAGAAGTTCAACTTTTTTTTTATAATTTCAATCAGGATTGAATGAATGATAAAGCCATTAACATATGGTAGCTCAATGCTGTAGAAGAATCCGTATTCACATTAAGAATATGCCACTTGAACAGAAAGCAGAGACAAAGCAATAATATAAGCAAAGATCAGTTCTCTCACTTACCTAGTAAACTAACTTCTCTCCCTGAAGTAGGATTCATTTCAGTTGTTTTACTTCCAACTATATCACCCTCATAAGGCAAGGAGGAAACTAGGGTAACATCAGACCGAGAATTTTCAGAAGGAAAAACCGAAGAGGACTTCCCACATTCATAATTAACCTTCCTCCTCCGCCGAATTCCCGACCTTCTTCTCTGATTTACAATTCTCTTCCCCTTACTATCATATCCATTTTCCCTATCAACTGAGGCAAGTAAATGTGGGCTTGACCATGAACTGCAGGATGCTTCATCTTCCAAATCGCGAACCTCATTCGCAGATATCTTCTGTGCAGTCATTTTCTCATTCAAAGTGCTTGTATGATCCTTAACCCTCACCAGATGATAAGGAAACCTCTTCACAGCCATCACTTGAACAGAGCATATCTTTCTCAACGGCCAGTCATAAAGCACTTTATGCAGACAGAAATCACCATTCTTATACCCCAAAACCCCCTTACAAGGACATGGCAAATAAAGTCCGAAAAGTATCAAGAATTTCGAGGCAAAGAAAGCAATAGCTGATCCACATAGCAAGAAATACGCTAGAACTAGGTCGATAAAGGCTCCAACAAGACCTCCCAACGTCCAAGAATGAATTTCCCGATAAGCCATCGTTCTCTAAAAAGCTCAAAAACCCACAAAATTTCACGCGGAATCTCGAGAAGCAATTGATTATTTACAAGAGCTAAAAAGAAAATTACATGCAGGAATACGAGTAACAGAACCCACGAAGCAAATTACAAAGATTTCTTTGACCCGGATATCAAAATCTCAGATCAAAAGAACCCACAAAGCACAATTCAGATCATTACGTAAGAACAAAAGGAACCCATGATCATACAAGAAAGTTCACAGCAACTCAAAGCTTAGCTCATAGGAAGAAACTGAAGGGGGAAAAAAACCTTTATAACAAGAATCAACGAGATGGATAGTGATGATTGTGCCAGAACTCGAAAGATTCACATAAGAGCTTAAAGTAAGCAAAATTGATTATTGCAACCTCCATTGCTCCAACCAACTCTTTTGTGTCGGACAGGGACTTGATCACTAGAGGACTTTCCAGGGCGGGTTTTTAACCAAGGCGAGGAAAGTGAAACAGGAAGGCCAAGGCCATGGTGGAAACGACGTCGTAGGGAGGTTTTAGGCATGTTGGGGAAATGAAAACAGTGAATGCACGTGGCTCATGAAGAAGACGAGAGAAGTCCGAGTAAGAGATGAGTTGGCTTCGTCCTCAAGGGATGAATCGATCAAAGCTGAAATGATGCCAAAACTACGCCGCAAGCGCGCCAATTTCTTCATGTTCAGTCAGATGGCGCGTGGTTGCTTATAGATTGTCTTTAGATCTTATGAATTATCTCGTTTTTTTCTTTGTAGTAGTTTCAAAGGCTCAATCATATCAAAATTTTCTTTCCTTTGTATTTTTGGCTAATATATCAAATATTTTTCCTTCTAAATTTCCAAGTTTTTAAATCAACAATATCAAATTTTAGTTCCATTATTTATAAATTATAAAAAAATTAAATGAATTTCATGGGCATCTTTAGCTGAAGTTAACAAATGAGAAGGTAAGAAGAACAAAAAATTGAATTTAAAAATAATGTTGGATATTAGTTGATATATAGTATAATTTTTTTAACTTAACATAAATTAAGAAGCTATTTATTATATTCTATATTGTAAAAAAATCTTCTGTAAACTTTACATAAATTAAGAAGTTTATGTTAAACTTAACTATTTTTTTTTACATTTTAAAATTATGATAAAATTGATTAACGAGTATAATTAAGTGACAAGAGTTGAAGTTTGAAGTTTCATCTACCCACGCGAGATCATTATTTATGTTAACCTAAGTTAATAGAGAATATTTTACATAAAAAAATGATTAGTATAGTTATATATTTTCGTATAACTATCTAATTTAATTAAATTTAACATAAACTCAAACTTTAGATTTCACGATTAAACAGCTAATTTTTTTTTATTTAAACTAACTTTTGTTAATAAGCCAATCTAGTCTCTTGTGGTCATTTATTTTAGACCACTTCTCTAAATTAATTAATTTAAATTTCGGAATTTAACCCAAATACTCCTCCTAGATGATTCACAAAAATGAATAATGGAATTTTCAAATATGGATTCCCATTTTCATTATGTTTAATCTAATCCTTATTATAAATTTTTTAATTGTCTGTTTTGAGCATTTATCTATATCATGCCATATGATTATTTGAGATTTTAAAACGATCATTTCATGTGATGATATAGGTGATTTAGTTAAGAGGTGATATATCAAAACAAATAGGTATAATTTTCTTAATATGATTGTATTTGAAAATCTACATACTCATTATGATCAATATTATTAACAACGTGTAGTTATTATTTTTTTTTTTTGCAACCATTATTTCAATGTTATATATATTAACAACATCCTAAATAAATTCATGATTATTAATATTTCATTTTATTGCTTTTCATAAGACCAATAATTGGCTTTATACTTAATAATCCATTATGGTTTCTGGACTCTCTAGTACTAAAGCTCTAAGGATGATTCAAAATGATTAACAATAATTACTCTTAGATTAAATGACTGATTTAATATTTTTTAAATAAGATCTCAACTTCAAATAACCTACTATTTATATATTAGTATAATATGAAATTTATTTTAAGTCACACTATTTATAAATTATATTTGGTATAATTCATCTAATTTTTCATGCAAATAAGTACTTGGCATTAATACGCAGGAAATTCATATTTCAATTTAAAATAAAATATTGTACGGATTGATATTAATAATTCTTAAAAGTATAAGATGAATGGTTGAAACAACATTGTCCACAAAGGGGGAAGTAGTTATTGGCTCTGTTTGGTAAGTCAGTAAACTATATTTTTTAAAAAAAAATTGACTTAAATTTTAGTTTGAAGAAATTTTAAAATAAATAGTCATATTTATGCACAAGTGCTTTTGAGCAAAATCATGGTTTTGAATAAACTATTAAAACTAGCTTTTTAAACAGTAAAAGCTTATGAACTATTCAATTACTATCTTATCCTTATTTTTTTTTATACCCTCTCTCCTCTCTCATCTCTACCCCTCTCTTGTCTCCTCTCTCTTTTCTCTTTTCTACCCTCTCTTCTCTCCCCTCTCTTATCTTTTCTCTACCTCTCTCCTCTCTCTTACTTTTAATCAAATCATACATTTTTTTTTGGTAATTTACTAATATAAAAAGTCATTCTAAAAATAACTATCCAAACACTTATTTATTCAAAACTATTTTTTTTATAAACTCTTCTCTAAAAGCCTTTTTTTATAAGCTGTCTAGAAGCTATTTTTTTTAAAATCCTATCCAAACAAACCCATTTTCTTTTGAAATGATAAAAGGAACTTAAGATCTTGGAGGCTGGAGCTTGAAAAACTTCTCCAGCAGGTCTGGAGTCCATATACTACTAATAATAAGTTATGATATTATTAATAATAAGTTAAAATATTTTAATTGACAAATTAATATATCATTAATAACAAATTAAGACAAGATAAGTCATGATGCTACTAGCGACAAGTTAAAGCGCCTCAATTGATAAGTCAATATGTCACTGACAATAATTTAAGGTACTACAATTGATATATCAAAACATAAAAAGTTACAATATCATAAATAATAAGTCAGATTATCTCAATTAATAAGTTAATATATTATTAATTATAATTTAGTAGAATAAACTTATCTATTCATAATTTGAATAAATCTCTTATAAATCCCTTAAAACTTATTATCAATTTCATAGGAGCTTATACTAATAATTTGCCTTCATTAAAACCTTTTTAATTCCCCCTTTTTCAAAATGCCTAACGAAAGTGTAAGGCACATTAAAGGATTCTATACTTGACCGAAGCTCATTAACAAGTTCTAAAAGCATCAAGAAATTAATATAATATATTTAAAATTTTATAAATAAAAATAACAGTATAATTATAATAGAGATAAAAAAATTAACAGATTTCCTCACCCTCCTTTTCTTGGTTAGGCTTTAGAACCAGTGTTTTCAAACTCAAACTGACGAGACAATCAGTCAGAAAACTTAGCGGGTCGTTTTTTTACCCGTTTAGAAAGTTTGGACCTTCTATATTTTTAATGAATTGTATTGGAGAGGTGAACAGCTAGCACTTAGCAGTAACTATTCTAATTTGTCATGTGAGCACAGCATTTCATTAATTACTTCCTCCTTTTGCGGATTATGTAGAGTATTTAATGTTATTTTAACTTAAATTTTTTTAATAATTCATAATTAATTAAATAGAATTAAATGTTCTTGAGAGGATCAGTTATAATATGGGGGATACATTTAGAAGAAAAAAACACAATATTCTTAATATATCAAAAAAATTATAAATAGTTTTTCTTAATATGTACTTCCTCCAATCTGTTTTATAAGATATTTCTATTTAATTTACACATACCGATAAAAATAGTTAAAAATATTAAATTTATTATAAAATTTAAATAATTTTTAATATTATTCTTATTAACTACACTAAACTCTAACATCATATTAATTTCTATTCTCTTACTATTCTTATTAAATATGTGGATATATTAAAAAAATATTTAATGTTTATTTAAACTACTAAAATATTTTATAAATAGGATTTAAAATATCTCTTAGAAGATGTCTTATACGATTGATCGATCAGATGGGGTATGAGTTAGTTAAAAATATCTTACAATATAATATAGAAAAAGTATTTTATTTGGAAAAATTCTGACACAAGTCCTTGATTTAATTAGATGGGAATTAGATTTCATAGATTCATAATTAATTTGCAATTTAAACTCTTTCATCTAACTTTTCTTCCTACTTATTACTCCTCTAATTCTTATTAATTCTTATCAGAGGGTATTTTTAAACTAACTCCTACGTACTAAAAAAAATAGTTAAAAATATTAAAATTATCTTAAAATTTAAATAATTTTTAATATTATGTTTATTAATTATACTAAATCTCACCATGATATTAATTACAAAAAATGAAACATAACGCATCTGGTTCAATGGTTCAAATCATAAAAAAATAGTGATTTTTCTATGGCAGCAAAAGTTGGCAATGACCCCAGAAATTGCTTCAAATCGCTTATATTTAATCACAAGCAAGAACCTTGAATACAGCTTATGGTCAAGCTATCTAATCACAACACTTACCCATGCAGGATTCAGAACTCTCACTTATTTGAAGCATTGAACCAATAATATAAAAGATCTAAATGCATTCATTACTCTCCTAATAAATAATAATAGAAATAAAGTCGGTGTGAAATTATGCTTCAAAGCACGTTGATTCCAAAAGCTACACATCAGATAGATATTAAGAAAGAAAAGGCCAGAGATCCCCATCAAATACATGAAGGGAGCAAAAGAGCAGCATAGATAAAGATAACAAAAAAGAATACCGTGAGTGGGATTAACATTATTATATAAGAAGACAAAACTCAGCTACACTCCATTCTCTATGAAGGGCGAACAAATCATACAAATGCCAGTAAAAGAAGATTGTATCAGAAGACAAAACTGAAATCATTTATTTTAAATCCTAAACATTGTCAACCAGCATGATTTCACAAAATCTGAATCCTAGAACCATAGGTGGTCAAAGTATCTACAGGGATTCGAACCACTGTACTCATTTAATGAGTTTGATGAGTAACAACAGAACAATAGCACAAAGTCGATCCAGACAGCAAAATTGTTTATATTTCATCACATATTCAAAGAGTTAGCGGAGGGAAAATCATAAACAGGGGGAAAACATAAGCTAAAATGGGAAATTATACAAAAGAAATTTATCAAAGAAAGAAACAAGAAAAAACTGGACAAACCTCCCACATGATCACAGTCTAAGAAAAAGTCCATGCATAATCATGATCAAGGAAGCTTGGTGGAAGCGATCGTGGGCATAAATTATTTGAAGCACCGAACCAACATAAATAATCCAAACACATTCATCACTCTTCTAATAAATAAAAGAAACTGAGTCCGTAGGAGATTATGGTTCAAAGCACGCTGATTCCAGAAGCTAAATATTGGATATTGAGAAAGAAAAGGCAAGCAATCCCTTTGAAATATATGAAGAGAAATAAGTCCGAATGGAACAAAAGAGAAGCACAAACAAGATATGACAAAAAAAGAATAATTATTTCAACACGGAAGCTTTTAGGAGGCTATTCAAAGAACACTTAGCAGAGCATGCAAGGTGACAAAGGAGGTATCATTTACCAAAAATCCCATTTGATAAAGCTCCTCACTGGTCCTGTATTGGCCTTCTTTGCGCATGTCTAAACCACCTCAAATGATTTTCAGCTATTTTCTTCAATGGGGAGAATATGATCTATTTTGGGCATTCAACGGTTTGCTACTTAAACTTACTCTAGAAAGAAATGAATTTGCTTTTTGTTTTTCAGTTTTTATTATATTATATTAGCAAGAGGCAAAGCAAGTTGTAAGTTTCCTTCTTCTTGATTAAGGAAACCTTTGGGAGTAGGTGTACTTTTGCTAGTTGTTAGTTTCCTTCTTGATGAAGGAAGCCTTTTCTTTCTTGATTAAGGAATCCTCTTCTATAAATAGCCTTCTAGGATTCACTTGTAGAGAGACTTTTGATGAATGATAAATTTGCCGCCTACGAAAATTCAGTTTGCTCTTACCCCCTCCAAGTTCTAAGCTCTGTCTTCCCCCACCATTCTCCTTTCCTCAATATTCTCCTCTGTTTGGATGTGTGCAAGTGTGTGTGTGTCTTACATCACTCATACTTATGCAATATTTCTAGAAAAGAAACAGGAAAGTGCATTGCCTTATGACTGCCTTATGTTATAAGGCAGTGCACTTTCCCATAGTGTTGGGAACAGAAACATAATCCAAGGGAATAGAACAGCATAATACGGTTACAACTTACAAGTTGAGCAAATCAAATACCTATTAGGTGAAGGCAGGGGATGTTGCTGGAATAGGTAGTGAGTGAACATGAACATCAACAGAGTTTGCAGGAGGATCAGAGCATGTAGAGATGGGGATAAGTCTGAAAGGAATGAAGATGAGTGACTTTAGGAGAAGCATTTTTGTAGGGAATTGGGAGAATTTCAGACATATATATGGTTAGCAATGCCAGAAGAAAAGCAAAAAGATGTCTCAAAGAATGTCATATTCGTAGAGGTAGAGTAGCATAGAGCTGAATAGTAGCGATGACAATTTTTTTAAGGGGAATATAAAGATGCCAAATTGTTTATGACTTTAAGATGAAAAATATTGGAAAAAGAGCAATGGTGTGGAGCACAGCTTGCGCTTCAGAGTTCTTCTGATCCTAGGTAAGCAAGTTTGAACAGCCATGAGATTAAAATAATTCAGAATGACCTAAGGCAGGAATGAAATTCTACCTAGGGAGGAAGAGGCACTGATAGAAGGATATACAATGTATGGAAAATGCTTGTTTTTTGGTTTAGGCTTTCTGAGATTTTTGTTTTTTTTTGCGTTTGCCAATAAAAACAAGATCCTTCTCTATGACAAAGATGTTTCAAGTGTATTGCACAAGTAGTGTGATGGATTTAAAATACCCATACATAAATATTAGGAAAAATCTCAAAAAACATCCATTTAAATTTCAAAATTATGTTTAGTACATTTTATAAACTATTTACAACTCTTGTAAAATTATTTATAATTTTTTTTTTGTAAAATATCTTGATTTGAAATTTTAAAATTTAAATAGGTGTTTTTTCGGATTTTTCCTAAATATTATGACAATTGAAAGATAATAAACATTGCTAATAATTTTATAAATTCTTTAAATGTAGAAGTACTTGTTTAATTAAAGAATTGTAATGTTTAGACAAAAAACTAAAAAAATTCAATTTTATACAACTTTTAAAAAATAAATATATCATCCTCTCATTTCAAGTAAATTTTATCTCCACCCACTCCCAATATTAATAAGAAACCTAAACATATCTTTAGAAAAAAAATTATGACATAAATAAATACCTATTACACTTTATTTCTAATTAATACCAAAATTTAAAATTCTCTAATCAAAATATTTTCTATCCATATTTTTTTTCATACCAAAAATATTTGTCATGTATTAACAATACATTGACATATATTATCATTCCCGCACCACCTAAAATATTAATAAGAGAAGATTACAAAATGGCACAACCAATTCAGTAAGAATTTTAGTCCATAGTATCAACAAATAGTAAAAAAAAGTTTAATAAATACAAATTTTATAATTAACAAGTGGATTCAAATTTAAATTTAAAGACTAAAAATTGAAAATAAACAATAAAAGTAAAATATGAAATGAAGGAATAAGGCCGTAAAAAAAAAATATTTGTTTAGGTAAAGTAATTAAGTGGGAAGAAAATATTACAAATGACCCCAACACTATGTAGCTAGTAGATTTCCAAAGATATATTGATGATTAAATCACAGAATGATACAAAAAATTATATAAAATTTATTTTCTTCTTTAGCTACCTTCTACAAGCATTTTAGGATGAATAACTTCATAACATTCAAACTAAAATACTATTTTTCATATTTCAATTATCTATATAAAAATATTTTTTCTCGTCTCATCTCATGAACTAAATAATATAATAATAAAATCTCTCTCTTTTATTTTTATCAATCCAAACGAGGTAATATTAAAATTTATTTATTTTCTTTCTTTCCTCTTCCTTTCATTATAATCCCTCTCTTCCTCTTCTCCCGTTGAGGCAAACACATCCTTAGTGAAATAATAGGATAAACTAATGGCATAAGAATTATTGGCATACATTTAAAAGTTTGGAGAGTTTCATTCTTCAAACAGAACGAATAGGGATAGAATCAGAGCAATTTCCTAGATGCTTTTTTGGATATTCCTTAATGTACCAGCTATTCACGGAATGTGAGAAGCAAATGATGTCTGGAAGGAATTGAATTTCTTGGGAATCCTGTTATTACCCATATGTAACCCAAAATTTAGGGAATCATATATTTAGCTTGTATTTTATTTGGCATATTTGCCAGGTGTGACAAAAGATTAATGTTTATGCAGGAGGCAACCATTCAAGGATACCTCAAACCAATTGACAAGGAAGCTGAGATGATAATTAAGATGCAGCTAGAAGAGGAAGAGAAAACCATGACGGAGATGATGAAGACAATGCAGCAACAAGCTTTGCTTGAGGAAGCTGAAGCAGGAAAGATTTCGAGTGTGCAACAAACAGAGGAGTCTCAGACCAACCAGAAGAACCCAATAATAGCATCCACAACCACTTCCCCCACAAAGGAAACTGAGATGAGATGACTTTTTTTCTTTCGTTGAAAAGGAGGCCAAACTGGCCCTGTGGGAGATTGAACCCTCCACCTCCCCTATGCAAGGGAACTTCCTTTGCCACTAGGGCAAAGCACCAAGCGCTGAGATGAGATGACTTTGAGACCATAGATAGTGACTCAGACTATATAATGCATTACTTGGTGAAATTTTGTGGAGGTTTAGTTTGATGATATTATCATTCTTGGTGAATTCCAATGACCGAGACATCTTTAGGAAATATTCATTGTTGATAGTCATTACATACCTTTCCTATCTTTAATATAGGACCTAATTGGAGAGTTGATAGTAATTCTAAATATAATAACTCTTTTCTATATTATCTATTTTTTCCCAAATTAACTCTATTAATTGATAATCTATCAACAATAATCAACTAAAAGAGGGAGGGAGAGGGAATTAAAAAAAATGATTAAGGTAGTTTAAAAAAATATACTATATTAACTAATTTTTTTAATTTAATTAAATTAGTTAAATAAATCTTATTTTAAAGATCGGATAAGTGCTACTTATTTCATGTAATAATAATGGTCTAAATCTGCTAAAGATATTGTTATAGAATCCTAAATGCTGTCTTGTATGAATGGTTCAGATTATTTGAAAAACAAAGGATGTAATAGTGGAAATGAATGGTAAGGGTGATAGCCTTAGCATATTGTCAAGGCCATGGCTCCCCACCCCACCCTACCCCACCAAATACACACAATTTTAAAAAATAAAGAATAAATTTTGTCCTTAAACTTTAAAAAGTATTTAAATCCGTTATAATGCATTGGAAACTAATATACACATGTATGTATATAGAAGGCAATCTTTTATATAATTATTATTCTTAAATAATTTGGTGTTTTTTAAGTTAATTGTTATTTTTAGTATTAAATCACTCCATGTTTATGGGAGGCTAACCAAGACAAATTAATGTCAGTCTCATTATAAAGACCATAAAGTTGTTTCAAGTTTTAAAAAGTTTTTAAGATAGCCGGATAGTTAAAATATAAGTGTGTGTTTGGTTGAGAGCGTTAAGAATTATTTAATCAAAATATAATAGTTTGAATAAATTTTTAGGAAAGTACAATTTTGACTTTTAAAATTGATTATTAACTTTATCCAAACAGACCCTAAATACAAGACATGTCACTAGCAAAGTCATATGCTAGTTGGTTTATTCTGTTTAATTATTAAAAAAAATATACTCCCCCGTCCTTTAAGTATTTAGTAACAATTTCACATGAATTAATTAATCAAGTTAGTTAAAATTAATTACTTTTCATAAAATATTAAAATTATCCACAATAAAATTTATTAGTTAGAGGAATTTGATTAATTAAATAAAAAGCTTTATAATTAGTTACAAAATCTATATTTAAGACCATTTTGCTTAATTACAAAAAAAATTAGAGATATCAAGTGGGATAAAAATTACAAATAAATAATGAGAAATTCCCAAAAAATATCTTTTCAATTATAAAATTATAAAAAGAGTATCATAATATATAAAAAGATAAATTGGTCACAAGTATCAATATGAGATTTCAAAATTTAGAGAAAAAGATGAAATTGTCCCTAAAAGTATTTTAAGAAGTAAATATTTGTAACTAAATTACTAAAAAGAATAGTAAATATCTTTATTAAAGTAGTTAAAATCATTATAAAAGTTTGTCAATTCTATTACATGAGTAGTAATTGACAAAAATACTTATTTGTAACTAAGTTAAATAGAGTGGTAAATATCTTAATTAAGGTGGTCAAAATTATTACAAAAGTTGTCAATTCTATTACACGAGTAGTATTGATCTAAGTACGTACTTCCAACTAACTTGTTAAAGAGAGTAGTAAATATCTTTACTAAAGTGGTCAAAATCATTACAAAAATTTTCAATCCTATTACATGAGTAGTAATTGACCTAAGTACTTACTTTTAACTAAGTTATTAAAGAGAGTAGTAAATATCTTCATTAATATGATCAAAATTAATGATGAAAATTATTATAAAAGTTATCAATCTTATAATAATAATTGACCTAATTTTATCTTTTTCTTAAAATATTCTTGAGGCAATTTCGTCTTTCTTCTAAAATTTGAAATCTTATATTATATTTGTGATTAATTTGTCAGTTTACACATAAGATACTTTTTTTAAATTTTAGAATTGAAAAGGTAGTTGGTGGATTTGCTAGCAAACAATTCTAATCACAACAAACGGCTCTTAAAAGTTAAAACTATTCCCAAAGGATCTCTACCACTTGACAAGAGAATATCCTTGTCATCTTTTGATTCACAATCCACGTCCCTACACTTGGGCCAGAAACTTCCTTTCGTCTCTATGCCAATTCCAAATGACCACATTCAAACCCATCAACGTCATCATCAACACCAGACTTGTTGCAGGTAGTGACTGGAGTTGCTACAGCTCCAAGAACATCTCCAATGGCGGTTTTAGCACATGGCTCTATGTTCAATATGTATACAACACATCCTAAAATATGTTATATGAAGCAAATGAGCTCTTCCCCCGTATGCCGCAGATTGTTTGCCGACGAGAATAAACCTGTGCTGGTTTCTCGCTTTTACAGGTTCTTACTTTATCAGAAAACTTTCTTCACCTATTCAGAAGTTATTCAAGTGACACTTAAAATTGGTATTGCCAAAATTACATTTGTTTCTTAATTTCGAATGCATTGAGTGTGCTACATATGTTTTGTACAGAAGTTTACATCTTTACCTTTCTTGTTCTATTTCCATCACTTTTATGGGAATGCGAGGCACATAATACCTGAGATCAACTTATCAAAAACAAATGAATTGATTATGCCAAGACTTGCTTCCAGAAAAGTTGTTCTCTTCTTCTTCGTCTTCTGTGGGCTTTTTATCAATAAGGGTGATTAAACGGCATGCTTCTTTTCAACTGTATTTAATTTATTAATATTTTTTTAAAAAAGTTCTTTTATTCTGATCAGGGGAAGTTGTAAAGTAGCCATATTGCGTGATTGATTCTAGTGTCAAAGTTTCAGCTGTGCTATGAGACAATGACTTAACACATAGGTTATGATGAATATGTCATAAAATTTCTATTATTTATGGAAATTTGCTAATATAGATGTTGTGAACAAGATTATTGGGCCACAGAGAGTCAAATTAAGACATGCTTCTCAAGACTTGTATCCAAATACTGAGGTTGAAATAGGCTGAAAGTAATTATTATCATTACAATTATATAATGGATCGAATATTGCATCTGTGTTTCTATGCCTATTATTATAATCAAATAGTGAAATCTCATGTGGAAACTTTGACATTTTCTTGTGCTGTCTGAGATAATGTGTATATTTTGCATAGAAGCTCACAGATATTTTGTTGAGGATTGTAATATTTAATTTGTTAGAAATCCAAGCCTGAAAGGTTAAGAAGCTAGTTACCTTTTCTTAGCTATCTTTCATATGTAATAATTTATTTATATTACATGAAGACTCCAATATGATGTTATAAATATAGCCCACCTTGGGAGGTTCTTTAATTATTCTGCTTCTCTTTCTCTGTTTCTTAATTGTATTTGTATTCAGCATCATAAAGTAATGTTTTTCAACTACAGAATCAAAACTAGAAGCTTTAATTATGATGATAAGGAAAGTTATGAGGCTTCAAGATCTAAAGATATGCTAGGAAGGGAAGATAGAAGCATCAAGAATGAGGTAAATTTAGATGGAAAAGAGGGTGATAATGTTGGAATCCCATTCCTCTCTTTCATAGCAGTTGCAATGGGCATAGCTGTAACGGCAACGATAATATCCATTTACCAGCAGCCTAGTCTTGGATCATCTTTGGTTGTGCAGTCTCTTTCTGAAAGTTCATCCTCTTCAGTGGTTGCTCCAGCCGCTGCTGGTTTCAGTTTCAAAGCTTTTGGATACAAAATAATACTTCCAGAATATGCACCAGGGTATGCCTTGCTCCCCTGAGTGCAGATTTACAGCTTATTTGATGGGACTGTTCTTCAGTTGTTAATAAATTGTGGTGATAGACTTGCTATGAATTAGTTCTATTTAACATCATAGACTTGGACTCAAGCAATATTTTCAAGTTAAAAGTACGTGTAAGAGCTAGCTAGTTTATACTCCTTTGCTCCTTAATATAGGACCTAATTGGGGAGTTGATTTTAGTCTTAAATATAAAATATGTTTCCTATATTTATCAAATTTTTCCCAAATTACCTCTATTGACACTCTTTCAACAATATTCAAGTAAGAGAGAGAGGGAGTTAAGGAAGATGATTAGGGTATTTTAGAAAAAAATATGTCATGTTAACTAACTTATCTAATTTCCTTAATCTATCAAATTAGTTAAACAGGTCCTATTAAGGACCAAAGGAGTAATACCTTTCCTCTATTGTATGGGTACTATTTTTAATCCTCCTTATTGAGGAACTGAGTATTGTAAGAAGAATAGCTGCTCTTCTGAATTGAAATAGCATTGTGCCATTGCCATCTAATAGATGCTACCATTCTTGTAGATGGATCTACTTCTGGTTGCTTATGGCTGCAGGCTGTGGACTTTTCATTAGTGAAGAGGCTTTAAATATTTGGGTCTGTCCTTTTCACTGGTATTTCTGTTTTACCGGTCCTTTTCATTGCTAATTTTTTCAGTAATGATATACTTCCTTAGTTTCTCTATTTTTTTTTGAATCCTTTAATTATGTTTAAGCAAATAATTTAGGTTGGCGTATCACTATCTCGGTTTCTGTCTCTGGATGGAACATGGCGGTCTTTTGCAGAATCTTTCACAAGGAATAGTTCATATGTGATATCAACTGTTTTCTGGGTTTACTGGTAGTTAGCAACTCCATCTTAATCTGTACTTCTTTCCTTTAATTATGTTATTTTTGTCAAAGAGCTGGTAATTCTGAAGGTTCCAGTCAAATCATGGCTTTACATCTAGTTACAGATCTCCTGTTTCCAAAACTTGTTGATCATGGAACTCTGGATTTCAGGGGGGTGTGCATTAGTGACCTCATACCCTTTTACGTAGGGAAGCTTTTCAGACAGTCTGGGGCATCTGATGATGTTTCTAAAAGGGTTAGTTCTTCCTACTTTCTTCTGAGCTTCAATGGGCTAGATTGAGATCATACATTTGAAAAAAAAAAAACAGAAAAGTTCATGTTGCTGTGTCAATGCATTTACTTACTCTTGGTAATTTTCAAATGCTTATTTAATGGTTTTGTTCCTTTTGTAAAATTTTAATTTCTGGTGATGTTTGTAGTTAGGAGTTGGCAAGGAGAAGGCCTTGGAGATTACGAAGGTCGTGCAAAAGTATGGCAATCTAATAGGTTTTGGTAAGCTGAAGACGTTTGTTACCTTCAATGAGGGTGTTTTGGTTTAAAACTTTATGTCTATACATAAAGTGGAATCCTTTTCTTTTACGTCTATTCATTTTTCTATTTTAGAGTTTACTTGATTCTTTGATTGATTTGTGGTGTTCATGTGACTTGTATTTTTGCAGTTGAACGATTTTCTCTTGGGGTAAGGAACCCCACGGCTTTCCTAGCTGGTGCCATTGTTAGTAACTGACTTTGTTTAATATACTTGCAATTGAGTTTTACTGGTGGTCTGATTTTGATGTATAAAGAGAGGCCAAATGAGTAATTTTGTCTCATAGTAAGTTAGGGTTTTGATCTATAACCCTCTAAATTATGGATAATTGAGAACATCTTTAACTTGTTAGGATCAATCACCAAGAAATCCTCCTTGAGTGAAGGCCTGCAGCAGACCCAATATTCTGAGAAATAATCACTAGTTCTTTTCCTTGTTTTTTTGTTCATCTTTGTATTTTGAAAAAAATCCATCTCCATTTACAATTATTAATCCTTTAAAGGATAATAATAAAAGGCTGTTGGTTAAATGCAGGGTATATCTCCAGAGTTATTCTTTGCAGGAGTCTGTTGTGGTGGCCTATTCACACTTGCCCTTCAGGTTAATATGTTTTTCACCGGGAAACATGCAGGATTAATCACAGCAGTAATTATTTTTCGCTGAAGAATTTGTTGATAGACTTGGATCCGTTGCAATACCTATTAGAAATCTAAATCTTGGAACTTAGATGTCATTGCTCAGTCAAATCCTTCCTTCTCCTCCTCCTCCTCCTTCTTATGATTTAATGTTATTCCTATCTTTTTTAAGACTGAGTTGTTGCTTGCATCAATGAGGGTCTTCTCAATTAAAATTCAAGCGCCTGAAAACAAAATCTTTGGAGTTTCTCCCAATCTGGATGCTGAATCTAGAATAAGCAAAATATGATATTGTTTCTCATCATATAGTGTATACCTATTTACAGCTTTGAATAGGTTTTAGAGAAAACAATAACTAGAGAGTAGATAAACAGATAATATTTAAATAATTGCAATGTCATAACTAACATAAGTTTTTCCTTTTCTTGTATGGTCAGCTCGGAGTCGGTTTTCTTTTGAGGGAACGCCCTATGTTTGCTCTTGCAACTGTTGCAACTGTGGTGGTATGGTATAAATTGACTTTTGAGAAATAAAATTCATATACTTCTTAAAATATGCATATTTAACATGTACCTTTTTGTACAGGGAATTTGGACCATTTTTCCATATGCTTTGGCTGGATTAACTGCATTATTCTTCTATCTTCGAAGGCGTTACTCCTCTTAGTCATTGAATTACTCTGTAGGTCAGCTTAAATATTATCATGTATATGCAATTAAGTCATTGCACGAGACTTTTTGCTTAACAATCTATCTCAAGATTTGATTGTTGATAATACACAATGGCGTCCTATGATCAATATAGTCGACCCTACCTAATAGGATAAGGCTTGTTGTTGTATATACAATTAAGTGACATGTAAATGTTAATTGTAATCATTCTTGAATATTTTCCTGATTTAGGAGGGTCATTACTTTGGGAAAATCACTTAGATATAATCAAGTTGAAAATGGCAAAATATTTCATAATAATTTATAATATTTCTATTACATTGATATTTCTCATATTTTCTCAGCTTTGGGAACTCAACTTCTTTTTGCACTCAACTGTAAGTGTTAATGTGAAGATCTGTTCTCTATATAACGACATAATTTAGTTTGATCTGGAGTATTTTTTTTTTTTAACTTCACTGTGATTTAGAGAGACTCAAGGTATCTGAGCTGAATATCATAGGCTTCCTTTAGTTCTGCTAATACTTCTGCAATAGTTGGTCTCAGTGATGCATCCCTTTCCACTGACTTCACAGAAATGTAGGCTGTCTTCCTCATGCTCTCTACATCAAAATTCCCTTTTATGCTGTCATCCACAATTTCAAATGCTCCTGCCTGCAAGTAAGGCTTTGCCTGCAGTTTGTTGTTAGGAAACAACAATGTAAATTCCTCGACAGTATAGAAATATAAATTTTAAACTATTTGTATACTTGAGAACTAAATGCTCAAAGAATGCCTGTTTCATATAATTTTTAAACTAAATAGTTACATTTTTACTTTATTGGGTGATAAACAGTAAGAACGTTTATCCTCATTCATGATCATTCCATAAAAAGACAGTTAATAGATAAAGTTTTGTAGGCTTTCCCTTAATGGGAAAACTATTCTGCAAGTACTTATATTTTCTCTTAATTTTTAATTTGGTACCTATGTTATTTTCTCTCGTTATTAAATCTTTTATTTTTAACTCTATTAGCACTATTAGCCAATGTAACTTTACTCTGTTAGAATTGTTAGCCCGTGTATAGAAGCTAATTTTGCTAACAGAGTAAAGCTAAGTGATTTATTAAAGAGAGAAAAAATAACAGGCACCATACTAAAAATTGAAGGAAAGTATATACCTACAAAATGGTTTTCCACCATACTAAAAATTTTAAAGTGAATTCAAGCTTTCTTTGACATGTTATTTGAGTCTCAATAACTGCGTGGTTAGAACTTTAAGTTTGATATTTCTTTCTCCTATTCTCTCAACTAAAATTATATTTCTGCATAAGGTGGAATAAGCCTGTGTCTTTGTCCATGATTTAAGCTTGAAGGGCTTTCACGTGTCTTTACTTGACATCTTAAACTTTTGAATGGAAATGGTAGTAGAAACTATGTCAAGCTATCGCATTGTAGAAAAACAAACAAGAAGATTTGAGTTGTTACCCATAACACCAAATTGAAAGAATCAGGAGATCCAGAGTGATTCAATGGCTCTCTCCCACAGATGAGTTCCAAAAGGACAACTCCAAAGCTATATACATCACTTTTCTCAGTGAGCTGTTGGGTGGAATAATACCTGTACATAGAAATAATAAGTTTAAAATAGTACAAATTTTTCAGGAAAGTCATTATTTTCTTGATGTTAAGAACATACTCAGGGTCTAGATAGCCAGCAGTGCCCTTGACAACAGTGGTGACATGAGTTGCATCTGCCTTGGTTACTTGCTTAGAGAGGCCAAAGTCACAGACTTTTCCATTCATCTCCACATCCAAGAGGATATTACTGCACTTGACATCGCGGTGTATGATTCGCGGTTCACTTCCATTATGTAAATAATCCAATCCTTCAGGAATAGAAAGAAAGAGCCTTAGGCGTATAAGTATAAACACACCCATTGGAGTGACAGAATCTAACGTTGTAGCAACATATTAACTTGTCTGCAGGTGTTGGAACGACAAAAATGTTAACTTTTTCTTTATTGCCTCATGCACACCAGACATGACTTTGTCGGCTTAAAAATGGATCGTTGAGGTACCAGTCGTGTCTGTCTGATTTTTGTGTCACTATTTTCATATTACAAGTTTCTTTTAGAGATGTTAAATGCTTGCAAAAACGTTGTATGGGAGAATTTAAGGGTTACCTCCCATGGTTTACCTATGGAACTAACAAACGTTCATTTCTTGACCTAGACTAGTTTATTATTTAAGAGCCTAGTTTGTACCTTTTGCTGCATCCACTGCAATTTTCAATCTTCGAACCCAGCTTAATGACCTCTTTTGGCTGTTTGTACCTGGAAGAAAGGAAAATAAGTGTTAGAACTTAGAAGCCTTAACCTGACAGCATTTGGGAATGTTTGAAGCAAAAAGGATAAAAAAGAGTACCATAGAGATGATCAGCTAGTGATCCCCCAGCCAAGTACTCATACACTAGTATCTGATGCTTTGATTCATAACAAAATCCTTCCAATGACACAAGATTTTGATGGCGGATTTTTGACAAAAGATGAACCTAAGCTCAACAGAACATATGAAAGAAAGAATTAGCTCACCAAAAGGAAAATAAAAATGATAAAGGGGAAACAATCCAAGGATCATTATTTTCCAAAACTACACTTTATTTCTGTTACAGAATGATTTCACTTGAGAACAGTTTTGCAGAGCATGTTATCTGCTAACCTGAAGGGTCCTAGAATGAGAGTCTAGTTCATTACTTCATTAGAGATGACCTTTAGATCAGTTATAATGCCATAAAAAGGATTTTTGTATGGAAGTTTTATTTAGTGAACCTCATTGATGAAAGAATCAGCTCCTAGTTGGGTTTTGTCCAGCCGAACTTTGATGGCGACTGATTTACCATCTGGAAGCTTTCCATGGTAAACCGATCCAAAACTGCCTCTTCCTATAACTTCTTTAAAATTTCCAGTAGCTACTTTAATTTCTTTGTATGAAAACACTTTTGCTGCACCCCAGTTCCTTATATCAATTTCTGCTCCTCCTGAAAAGTTAGAATAAACATCTGCGTAACACATGTAAGAAAAGCTAACGACATATGAAAGAACTTAGAAAAAAATAATAATTGCATACTTGCAGTGTGAGAGACTTCATATCTCCTTTTAGTCATGTGTAGCAGTACTGAAAGAAAGATCATGAAAAGCACAAGTGTGGCTCCACCAACCAAGCTTAGTATAATTGCTAAATTTTTATGTGTTTTGTGTTTCTTTCTGGGAATTATTGTAACTTGTGGTGCCTCAATTGAAGGAGTGAATGATTCACCATCACATATGGCTGCCGAGAACGAAAGACACAAATTCCCAGATGTTCTAAAAAAAAAAAAACCAAGGTATCAATGTGCGTAGTTTTTAAGGTAACAGATATAATACTTCTCCATACCTGATCTCTATGGTTGGTTTGTTCAAGGACTCTGGTAGTGGACCTTGTAGCTTGTTGTTTTCCAGATTCCTGAAGAGGAAAGAATGATACATATGAAAACAAATAGAAAGAAAAATAGTTATATGATTTTATGAGATGTTTTTTCCCTGATGCTAAACTTACAGAAAGTGCAGGTTTTCTAACTCTCCCACGCTATCAGGAACCAATCCTTGGAGGCTATTGTTTTGCAAGTCTCTAATCATGCAGTGAAAAAGAAAAATAATGTAAGAATTAATATATCACTTTTTATCTTCAATATCATTTTTGAGATAGAATATTTTGATAGAAGAGAAAATTATAATTAAAAGTATAAGATGAAATGGTCTTTCGAGATGGTATTTGAACCTTTATAACAGTATGATTAGTGAAGAGTTCAAACTTCTATATTCGTAGCTAAGCTCTGAAGTCTTCTAAACATTCAGAAGTTCTTTTGTACTTACAAGATTTCAAGGCTAACCAAGTTGTCCAGGTCCACGCCGAAGGATTTTAGCTGATTGAAACTCAGGTTCCTGAAATTTTTGTGCATTCATTAAATATCCTCTGCATAAAACCAAAGATTAAGTTCTTACTCTTGAGAGGTATTACAGTTTCTCAAGACGTTGCAAGCTACCCAAGTTCTGTATTTCACCAGCAAGCGATGTGTTGTGCAAATCTCTGATAAATAAGTAACACCAAAACAGATAAATAAGGGGGGGAAAAAAGAAAATGAGCAGACATATAAACAATGCCAACAATGTCAATGAAGCTTTTCTAGCTAAGGAAATTTACAATTTTTTGAGGTCCAACAAGTCACCAAATGTAGGAGTAATTGATCTGAAATTCACACCAGAGAGATCCCTGCAAAACAAAAAAAAACTTACTACTATTAGATCCTTAGTGAAATAACTGGAAGAACCATTGTTTTGGAGAGCAAATAAAATGAGACACACAGTGATGTAACAAGGCTTCCTTCACACCCAGTATGATCCCATGGTGAAGGGGAGCATGGATCATCTTGCCATCCTAGATCCAAGCCAGCAGACTGCTGAATAACCTGTAGTGCTGAGACTGGAAAAATACAAATTGAATAGATCATAAGTTATTAATTAAATTAACTATAGTGAAATTGGGAAAATTAATCTTTTGGTCCCTAGAGTTTTTACTCAATCGTAATGAAATCCTTAAACTTTAACTTGTTGCAATTCAGTTTCTATAACTTTGACTCAATTGAAACTCTGACCTTGAATTTTAACTCACTATAACTTAGTCTCTATAAATTTAATAATTTAAAACTTTAGTCTCTAAACTTAATGAAATATATAATTTTATTTTCTATAGGTACTATAGAGACTAAGTTGTATCAAGTTAAAGTTTAAGGACTGAGTTATAATCGAGTTAAAACTATAGAGATTGAGCTACACTGAGTCAAAATTTAGAAACTGAGTCAAAACTATAAAGATAAAAAAATTAATTTTCCCTTAGAGTAATGTGTATTCTCAGAGGATATGGTGAGGCACCTGTTGTGGAAGAAACTTCAGGTGGAATATCAACCATCTGATATACCTCAAATGCATTGATTTGAGGGTAAAAGCTGCTACTCTTCAGTGTTATGTTCAATCTTCTGATTCCCTTTCTTGTCACATATAGAGCACTGATTTCTGAACTATTTATTGTGTAGTTTGATTTTATAATATCTCCATTTATGAACACATCAAAGGAGGGGAAAACAGGAAGTATGCCAGCAAAATAAAGAATGATATAATAGTCCCCTACTGCATCAAGAGGGAGGTTATACGTCAGCAGATTTCGCCGTGCCAGAACTCTCCCGGTTTGAAGAACAGCAGCCGGTAGCTTTTCCATCAGACTGGACTGATTCAAAGAAAGCTGAATCTTGAACCCAGTTGCAACGTGAAAGGGTGTAAAACTTCTATCAGCTTCCCATATTCTATCATATGGATCCAAAGGGTACCTGTGTTTTACACCACTAAACCTTGAAACTACAGTACCAACAAAATTTAGAAAAATGCAAATACTACCCTTTAGCTTTGAGCCATTTTGCAAACATTTCCATCAATTTTGCGAAAGAAAAAGGAAACAACTCCTCAACTTGCACTCATACCATATAATGGAGATGTCATCTCAACCCTGTCATTTGTCACACAACCAACTATCATTCGATTAGAAATGACAAATGACAGAATTTGAAGTGGAATTTTCTTTAGTGGAGTTAAAGGAAACTGGACAGAAAAGTTTAAGTCCTAAAGAGTGATACTCCTCTGTCCATAATATAGGACATATTTAATTAATTTGATTATATTAAACGAGTAGTTAAGTTAGTTAATATAACATGTTTTTTTCTAAATCACCATAATCATCTTCTTTAACTCCCACATTCTTTCTTTTACTTAATTATTGTTGAGGGAATAATTCTTATATTTGGAAAAAAGTTGATAAATATAAGAAATAGATCTTATATTTATAACTAAAATTAACTCTCCAATTAGGTCTTATATTAAGGACCAGAGGAGTATTAAAGAAGATGTTTGTAAATGACATAAAGTTGAAGATATGTATTGAGAATATTTATGTAAGAAAAGGACATGATGGTTCTTACCGGATAGACTCATTAGCAGAGCCACAATCGATTCGATAACTCTTCCTCAGTAACTTATTTGAGAAATGTTCCATGCCATTTGTGTAGGCTCCTTGAGGAAGTGGTCGGATTTCGAGGGAAGAAATCACGGGAAACCCACCATTTGAGGCAGCAAGTAAACAGAAGGGAAGGGTGTCCTTATTGACTGTCCATAGAAACTCTTCAGTCCATGGATCATCTTTAGTAAGATTTACAGTAGCAGCAATGGCTGTTCCAAGAGAGACAGAGAATGTAGGAGGACGTTCAAGTCCATCGTAGTTGTTGTACGCAAACTTGGCTCTAACAAGAACAAGACTCGTGGCATTGCTCAACGGTAATTTATAGCATTTTCGACCTTGGGAATCCGGGAAAAACCGAAGATAGACATTCGATGAGGAGTTGTTATTATCATTGTAACTGATTGCTGTAGTGCCTGTGCTTATGTATGCAGTGTCTGGGGTCCATAAGATGTTAGATGAATCATTGAAACTTGTTCTTCCACCACAAGATAGACTTAAGAAACCTGTCCCATGAATGACAAAGATATCTTCATGACTTTTCATGTATACGAGGAATAATTCATATCAAATTGCTCATTCTGATAGCTACATTGGTCCTAGTTCAAAGAATTTGGATTTGGCATGTGAAAGAAGTTAAATGCTGGAAAAATCTGAATAAGAAAATGACAGATATAAATGATTGAAAAAGTTCAAAACTTTACCATCTTGATCACAGAAAACACCAACCCAGAAGCTAAAAACCAACAAGAAGCCAACCCATGAATCCCAAAACTCCATTAACTCAAAGATTCCTACTATGGAGCCAGTTGCTTTTTCCCTTCGTCCTCAGAACCAAATATAACAGACCACAAGACAAGTCTGAGTCAAAGGAAAAATTCTATCAATGTTTGAATGAATAGAGCCATGAACATTTATCATCACTTTAAGGTGTTACTGAAAGAAGAAGAATGAGTGAAGAATGATTGGAAGGGACAGAGCAAAGCTTGAAGGAAGGGAAAAGCACACAAAGTTGGAAAAAATGTCGTGATTTGTTAGGTGACAGTATCATTGAAAGCAGAATAATGAAGAAAGAAACTATAGAATGATGAAGAAAGAGGAAATAACTATGAATCCAGGAGAAAATATGATGATTAAAGAAGCTTTGTTGAGTCATTGGCAGTAGGCAGTGATTATAGTTGGTTATGTTGGCTTACTATTATCACTATATTTACTATTACCATAGTTCATCAAGATTAGAGCGTGTTTCATATTTTTATGGAGTCTAAATAAAATAAACGAATTAATATAAGAGTTAGATAACTAATATGATAGATTAAAAAAATTAATTATTTATAACAAATATAATTTAATTTTTTTAAAATATTATTTTTTATTATGATTATCCTTAGATAGAAACCCTTTAACATGTGCAATTAATATGGATATTTTAGAAGAAAATATTATAAATTTAGGAACTAAAATATATTGAGGTCTTATATTTATAAGTAAATTTAACTTCTCAACTAACTTTTATATTAAGGATCGAACAGTATTATTTATAGTTTAGTAACAATGTGACTTTAAATGTTTTTATATATATTTGTTTATTTCAATCAATTTAAACCTATGTCAATACTGTTCAAGCTAAACCCAGCCAAATGTGGCAAGTAGTATTACCCTGGGACAATTTGGCGTTGACATTTGTTTTATATTTATATATTATTAATGAAGACCACAATATTGATTTTGGTAGAATTCCCTTGTATGCAATCTTTATGGATAAGGAGCTATAATTCTTTATAAAATTAAAAGAAATAATTGTAAAGATGTAAAATATGTTTTTTATATTTGTAATAAAATAATAAAAATTATTTAATAGTGATTAGAAAAGATAATAAAAATAAGAACAAGCTTAACATTTTAAACTTTTGTTAATTTAAAATTTTGCCTATGCTTCTTCGGAACCACGGGAAAACCATGATAAGACATAAGCTTTTTATTCAATTTTTTAAAATAAAATTAAATAAACTAACTCCAAGCTACACAAATTCTTCAAGAAGTAATTAATTTTCAATATAATTAAATCACTACCGATTTACCAACAGTTAGTAATGGATATTAATTTCTAACTTCTTAGATAATCAAATTGAGTTTTTTTTTCTAGATCCAAAACTCTTAGCAGCATTAGCCACAAAAATTAAAAAGTGGCAATATCAGAAATCAAAGCTTAGAATACAAGTTTTAATGTCAGTCAAAGCAGTCATAATTGATATATTTCTTTATTTTATTTTATTTTATTGCCTTTTGGCTTTGCTTTAAACTTCATACAAATTCGATCCACTATGTAAACAAAATAAACTTGTCAACGAAGACATAATCAATACCATTCTATTTCTACTTCACGCAACTGAAAAAGATGCACTCATGTGGCTCATGATTCTTTTGGATAAATGTAAATATAAAAAAAAATCAAATTACACAAAATTTTTCTATACTTTCAAACATGCATAAGTAACTCCTTTACATTCTAAATTTGGCTAAAATATATAAAACTCCAATAAATTTTAGGTTAGATACATACCACCTCTTTAATTTTTAAAAATTTAAATTAAAAATTTTAATATTTTATATTTTGATTATTAAACTTCTGCCGATAAAATTAACAATTTTTACAACTTCATAGTTTTTATATTTTTTATTACGTACTATGCTATTTAAAAAAATAACACTTAGACACTTTATATATAAGTTTAAGTTTTTTTAAATACTTAAAATATAATACTTTTAAAATATAAAATATTTAAATAACACTTGGCACTTGACATGTCATTTTATATATATTTTTAAATACTTAAAAAATATATAATACTTTAAAAAATATGAAAAATATTTTTTTACAATGTATTTTTAAGTAAAACATATAAATTACTTAAAATTATATATAAATTTTCAAGTGTTATTTTTTAAATGATATGGTACTATAATAAAAAATATAAAAATTATGACATAATAAAAATTGTTAATTTTAACAGTAATTTTAAAGGTAGTAATTTGATAATCAAAATATAAAATATTAAGATCTTTAATTTAAATTTTTAAAGATTAAAAAAAATTATGTATAATAGACCTAAAATTTAAGGAAGTTTTGTATATTTATGCCTTAAAACTGAATAATAAATCACCTTAAAATTTTTAATTTTGTGTGAAGAATCTCCAATCATCAATTATATACCTTTTAAATTTTATTTTTATGTATATACATATAACTCTTACAAACTTTGAGTTATATACATATAAACTCATTAAATTGTAAATTATATGGAGATAAGTAATAAAAGAACTAACACTAAAACAGTTATTTAATTGTAAAGTTTTGAAAATGAACAAAGTTATATGTACTTGATATAAAGTTTAGGGAGCTAGGTATATTTAGCCAATAAATATTAATCTTATTGGTACAATTTTTTTTTTATAAATTTAGATATAAGTAATAGACATATTAATAATATGTCTAAATTAAGATTTAGTAAGCTGTTACGGCTCTTAAAGTTGTCAAACGAATCGGAAAGTGTTGTATTTTTAAAAAAAAAATTGCAGAAAAGTACTAAAAATTATTAAATTATTGTAAAATTTTATAAGACTTGTGATTAATTTTTTTAAATTATAAAATAATAGAATTATCTTTAAAAAATATCTCAGTTATTATTTTTTGTACCTTTCAGATGTTATTTTTTTTTTTGCTTTCCAGTTGTTATTCGTTCTTCTTGGAGTTGTTATTCCTATTGGTTGAGTTATTATTTTTTCTTTCTAATTTGAGTTATTATTTTTTTCTATAGAGTTGTTATTCCTATTACTTATTGTTTTTTTGCAAGGACAATTTTATCATTTCATAATTCGAAAAAAATAATCACAAATCTCATGGGATTTCACAGTAATTTAATAATTTCTCGGGACTTTTTTATAACTAAATTTTTTATGTGGGACTTAAATTCAATTTTCTTGTTTTTTTTTTACAAGGAAGTTTTGTACTTTTACTGACTTATTAATTTCTTAAACAATCATAGACTATTAATATTATGATAAATTGTATAGTTTTTTATTAGGCTAGTTAAAATATAATTGTCGCTTTCTTGTGTTTTTCTAAAAATACCTTTATGCAAATAGTTCTGCATAAATATTTTCTGTTTTTGATAGCAAAAATATTTTTTCTTAATAGAAAATCATTTAGATCAAAGAGAGATCTTTAATATATAACTTTAAAACATAAGAGATAAATTTGGTCTGATTAAATTTCCCTATTATGATGACTTAGATTGTTGAAGCAAAATTGATTAAATGTTGTCACCCTGATGAGCGCACCACTGATTAGGAACTGAGAATTACAATTTACGTTAGTTTGAATAATAAATACATTGTTTAGCAAAATAATTAAATTTTCATACTGGGAGTGACAATCACAAACTCCGAAACTAGAATACTTAGTAATAAGATTCAATTAATATTATTAAAAAAAATTAAGTTCTTATACTAATGATTAAATCCACCACAATGAAACGTGTCTTGCTAACCATTTAAAATAAATATAAACATGTTCAATAAAATAAAAATATATTTTATAATCTATATAAATCTAAATATAATTAATGTATTATTTATATGATGTGTTTGATCTAAAATATAAATTATAGTAGATGATTCTAAAATATTTTGTACATTTTGGTCAAAAAGTATATTGTACATATTTAATTAAAATACGAGTATATTATAAACAAAATCAAATTTTTGTAAAGCCCTTTATTAGATATTTCAATCTAATCGTGCTAGAGGAAAATTATTTCCATTTTTCAAAATTAATTATAAATTGAGAAAAAAATAAATTTAAGGGAAAGAATTGAAATAAATTTCAAATTAAAAGACTACAATAAAGTTTAAGTAAAAGTTGTGGCTTCAAAAATAACAAAAACCGTATCAAAACGAAAAATGGCTCCTCCTCGCATAGCCCAACAATTTGACCTACACGGAGGCCCATTCAAATATTTTTGCTTATGACAATGGTGGCTACGTGGCAGAAGACGTGTCAACGCCTCCTGGGCTCAAACTGGTACGTAGAACTGACTGGTCAAATAATGACGTGCTGGTTGACCTGTCCAGCCACTTGGCTACTAACTCAGCCTAAGCACTGATGTTGCCGACGACGTGTCCATGTCACTTAGGCTATGACCGGTCAATTCGATGATGTGTTGGTTGACATATCACGCCACCTAGTCTACTGATTTGGACTAAGCACCAACATGGTTGATGACATGTCCACGCCACGAAGGCTCTAACCAATCAAACTGATTACATGTCACAACACCTCGGCTGTTGATTTGGACTAAGTGTTGACGTGTCCACCACACGTAGGCTCTAATTGCTCAAACTGATGACATATCTAGTGACATGTACTGCCACTATAACTGCTGACATGGACTAAGCGTCGACATGTCTTGTGACATGTCCATGCAACGTAAGTTTTAACAGGTCAAACTACTAACATATTTGATAATGTGTATCACCACCACGGCTATGGACTCAAACTAAACTCTAACGTGGCTATCACGCGTTTAAGCTATATAGGTTATAATCAGTCAGATTGATGACATATTGGTTGCTAGTCTAGCTAGTAGGGCTGCTTACTCGAATCAAGTGTCAACATGGTAGATGATGTGTCTACACTATATAGGCGAATACTAGGTCAAACAGGTTACTCGTATGGCAAAGTGTCCCGCCAACCTGGCTGTGACTCAGATTGAGCATCGATGTGGGCAATGACATGTCCAAGCCATGTAGGCGATGACCGATCAAACTAATGAGGTGTCGGGTGACATGTCCCGCCAACTAGGCTGTTGACTTGGACTATGCGCCACTTGGTTGATGACATGTCCATGCCATGTAGGCTTTTACCAATCAAAGCAATTATATGTCACACCACCTTATATGCTGACTTGGACTAAGCACCGACATGGCGTATGACGTTTCCACACAATATAGGCTATGACCGGTCAAAAACAGTGACGTGTTGATCCACCTCGGCTGCTGAGTCGAACAAAGCGTTGACATGGATTGTGCCGTTTCCTCGCCATGCATCTCTAACCGGCCAAATTGATGACGTATCCTGCCACCTTTGATGTTGACTCCGACTAAGCGTTGACATGGCCTATGACATGTCCACACCACCTAAGCTATAACTGGTCAATCTGATGAAGTGTTGAGTGACATGTCTCGCCAACTTGACTGCTGACTCGGACTAATCACCAACTTGGCCAATGACGTGTCCATGCCACATAAGCTCTTATCGATCAAGCCAAACCAATGACGTGTCCCACCACCTTGGTTGATGACTCAGACTAAATGCTAACTTGTCTAATGACATGTCCACACTATGTAGGCTCTGACAGGTCAAACCAATAACATATCCGCCAACATGTCCTGCCACCTTGGCTGCTGACTCAGGGTAATGGCCAACGTGTACGCACCACGTAGGCTATGACCAGTCAAACAATAACGTGTCTGGTGACGTGTCATGCCACCTCGGCTGTGCGTTCGACTTAGAAATCCAATTAACTTCTGGTTGGTCCCGCAAAATTAGGGTTCCCGAATTTCCCTCTGGCATTCTGGCACTCCATTCGGAATCCCCTTCGGCTGCAATCGAAGCAACACCATCTTCGACTGCCAAGTCTTGAATTCAGATTCCAATGTTATAAATATCTTCCGTCAAAACTAAACTTGGATTGTGTTTCTTGAGTAATCGAAGCTGGGTGAAAGAAAAAAGATCAAATAAAAGGAGCGATCTGGAGAAAATCTCGCACCTGAAGAAACTCCGAAGCTGATAATGTTGTGGGTGTTGAGAATGGAACGGAAGAAGCTGAACAGATTAGAGAAAGAAAGATGGGTGGTTCATGGTTGCGGTTGCGGTTGCGGTTGCGGTTGCAGTTGCAGTGGCACTTTTTAAGAGACACGACCCTTGAGCAGAGAAAAGTAACATGACAGTGCGGCTCATCTAAGTCCACCCATTTTCTCAAAAGGCATATACCGCATTCTTATTTTTTTTTTAACTTTTTTCTTTTTATTAAAATAATTTAAATATAATTAGAAAGTTGGTTATTTCTTAAAATAAAAAATAATTTTATATAAATTCTTCCGTATACTGTGCAATATCCGCATGTGAGCAAAAATCGCGGTTGTGTGGATGACAACGTGTTCAAATTTGAACCAAACTCTTTGGTCCCATTCGCATCTCTTGAATGGTGATGAGATGATTCCAAGACTCAGATAAGGCAATCACACACATTCCTTCTCTTCACTTTGTAATCTTCTCTGATAAAAAAAATAATCAAAAAGCTCTCATCTTCATTCACCTCAAAGAGAAGAAAGAGTCATGTCTGTTCAACTCAAGGAAGGAGGAGTAGTCTCCGCTTCTTCTTCATCTTCTTGGCTCAACAACAACCCTTTCCATTTTCACAAGACCAGCAAAATCGGTAAGTTCATCAAATCAAATTGTCTTCTTCATATGCAAAAACTTTCATCTTTCAATTTTGATCCCTAGCTAGTTTTCTCATGTAAATGAATGACACTGTATGTATAAATATATGGTATGAGGAAGATGAAATGTTAGGAGCAAAAGTAGCCTTGATTCTTATGATTTGAGAATAGTACTGATGCAGAAGAAAGCGATGAAGAACTGTTCAGAGTGCCGGACATGGAAGCAGCGGCGGGTGGCCGAGAGTGTGGAGGAGGAGGGGGTGTTGTTTCGAATGGGAATGCGAAGGCAGCGGCAAGCTTAAGTAATGTGACAGTGACAGATGGTCAGTTTCAGAGTAATGGAAAACGAAGAAGAGGAAGAAACCCTGCAGATAAAGAGTGCAGGCGCCTCAAGAGGTATGTATATGTGTGTGTATGTATATGTGTGTGTATATATATATATATATAATCATCTCAGATCTTTGTATTCCCACATTTTAGATAGTATTACATGCATAGAGTAGAGAGATAGGAAGAAAGTAGTGGATCCCAACTATATGGTCTTCAAGAGATTAAGATAAAGTATTGAGCATTGTATTGTATTGAAATCCGGAGCAGGCTAAGTAGTCGGATTGACAATTTGGCCAATTCGATCAATCAATTTGACTGAAAAATATGCTACCCGAGATCAACTCCTTTATGATCATGAAACAATGTCATCTTGAGTTTAAAAAAATTAGTGGTCCATCAAAACTCTAGAAAGATTTTACGTTATTCACGCATGAATTTTTACTTAAATATTACCTTTTTTATGGTTATAATATGAATATTTTTATATATTTTATTTAAATTATATTATTTTAATAATAACCAGTTTGATGCAAATGAACCACTAACTTTTAAACTATTGTTTCAGCCAATTTAGTGACTGGTCTAGTTTTTTAGTACCTTGATATGATATTGAGAGGATTTGTATTTTCCAGAAACCTTCATAGTGTGTATGAATGAGCAGGTTGTTAAGGAATAGGGTATCAGCACAGCAAGCAAGAGAAAGGAAGAAGGTGTATGTGAATGAGTTGGAAGCAAGAGCTAAGGAGATGCAAGACAAGAATTGCAAGTTGGAAGAGCGTATCTCTACTTTGATCAATGAGAACACTATGCTTCGTAAGGTTCTTCTGAACACAAGGCCTAAACCTGATGACACCACTGAACAACCAAAGCACGATCAGTTAACTAAAACCTGATGGAAATCCCTATCATACCCTTGTCCTCTCTCCCTTAGACATTTCTTAATCATTGATTCATTCAAGATTATATGATTAATCTGAGGACAATGATGAGATTTTCTTTTTAGGTAGATAAGGCCAAGCTTATTATTTATTGAGAATTCTCACTCATCAGCAATTATTTGTATTCATGTATCATGGAATCAAATGTTCATTTAGAAAAAAAAAAGGGAAGATTAATCTTACTCCGCATAATTTTGACTCAACTATATTTCAGTCTTTAAACTTTGATTTAAGATAACTCAATCTCTATAATTTTAGTTCTTAACCTTCATGAAATAAACAATTTTATTTTCTAAAACATAAGGATTATTTTAAATGGTTAGGATGCAATAGGGACTAAGTTACACTAAGTTGAAATTTAGGAATTAAGTTATAATCAAATCAAAATCACAAGGGCAAAAGATTAATTTTTTTCCAAAACAAAACTATATACTCATCACTAATAACAAAATTCAGCGCGAGACAAATTTGGTTGCATTGAGGGGCAAACTCCAGATTGAAGTTCATAAGCCTCGTGTGCTTAAAACTGTCATAAAGAAACCTCAAACTACCAAACTTGTGTGATCGTAAAATGAATCTATGTACAGTAATGCAAAGAATAGGGAAAAAAGAATTGGTCAAAAAAAGAAAAAGAATGAAATACAGATAACTAACATAATATACAACAGCAACCTGGTATTAGAGCTATTGGTCGTCCTTAACTTGATCAAAATAGTAAAGGGAAGCCCAACATGTGAAGATATCTGTAAGGACAAGACCAACCACATCGAAAACAAACTTCGGAGCAAATAAACCCCATACCTGCAAGAACATAAAACATTGATTGTACTTGATTAACAACACCAAACAGGAGGAATATGTTGACAAAAAAAAAAAAATCTGACATTGTTTTTACCATCAAGTGCCGCCTCTGAACCGTGACACATAATATCGCGAAAGTTGTCGTAATTGCTGTACTTAGCCCATACATTATATACGCCTTAATGTGACATTGAATTTAAATGTCAGAAAACAATATACATTTAATGGTTAACAACTTACAAGTAAAGGGAACTCACTTGAGATAATTGTGTGTACATAGAATGTTTTGTTTGATTAGCCTGTTTCATGGACGCTACAAGAAATGGGAGACCAAGTACCGGAAGGATGATTGAAAACCCGAAGGTGTCGATTGTGAGGAGGATTGCTTGGCGAATGAGAACAAATTCTTCAAACCTGAAATGAATGTATTGAGATCATTAAAATACCAAGCAAAGAGTAAGACGTGAAAAACCCCATTAAGATCAATTATTGATCGTTCCCAAGAGATAGAGAAGTCTGATGGTTGTAATGTTATCGTGATTCCGCTAGCACCTGAAACATGGATAAATACTTTTGAAAAATAGCAAACGTTAATGTAATTGACTATATACCCCACAAATGCAGCACCATAACGGAGACCATCAAAAGCACACCTGAAAATGAAAATGCAGAGGTTTATCATGTGTAACTTCAGGAGAAAGCATTAATTAATAATTAATCTGTTCAATATGCTTAATGCATGCCCAAGGAAGATAGTTCACCAGAGAAAACTGAAATAATACTCCTCCTGTCCTAAATGTAGGAGCTAGTTAGGGTGTTTACTTTAGTGTTAAATGTAAGACCTCAATCTACTTTATTTCCCAATTTTATAATTCTTTCCGCAAAACTATCCATATTGATTGCGCATAGGGGTAGTTCCAATACAAATAATTAAAGAAGGTATTTTAGGAAAACCAATACACATTTTTTACAAAATAACTAATTTTCTTAATCTCTGCAAATTAATTATCTAGCTCTTACATTAAGGACTAGAAGTGTACATCCTAACCTCAGACAGAAACAGCTAACATACCAGTGACCACTGCAGAAAAAGAGACACACAGCAAAAAGGCTCCATTGCATCACACGGAAGGGATCAACAGCCGAACTGCTGCTAGGTCTTTCCTTAGCATACTCTTCTGTGTTGTCCATCCTCAATATACAATAACCTGGAAGGTAGTTTAATAGCATGATGAGGGAAAATCTTCAGAAAAATGTATGTAGTAAAGAGAAAGATCTAGTAAAATAACATAAGATAGTAGTAAAGAGAACCTCCAACAATGGATGCAAAGGCAATCATGGGACCCTGCTTTCTCGAAAGAAGAATGACAGTAGGACTCCACACAGATAACATGGCCGTTGTTTTTATGATTAAATTTTTCTTGCAATCCAAACAGTCATCCCCAAGTAGTCCAACAAATGACAGTAATAACAGCTGCCCCAAAGAAATAGCATAGATGATCCTGGGAACATAATTTCTTCCGATGCTTTCAGGCACCGGTAAAAAACCAATAATATTGAAGTCTGAAATCCAGTGCACAAGGATTAGCATGTAACTCAAGAAGGTACTCCGTATAATATACTTCCATGGCCACTTGAAGGAACTTCTATTGGTGGCTTTGTACAGTAGAAATGCCAACAGGATCAGAATTAGCATGGGTGCAACTTCAGCTACATAATCCCATACTGGAAAACCCGATGTGATGTTGAGGATCCATGAAGTGTGTTCTTTCATGAAAGCAGATGTGGCGGCCTGTTTTGTCAGCCCAACTTCAATGGAAAATTGACAAAATGCACACAAGAGAAGGAATCCAACGCTCTACAGAAAATAAAAAATGATGTTCAGGGACTTTCTTACTATGAAAATCAATAGAAGTTCTATAAGAATTCATGGCTTAGCAAGTAAGAAAGTTCTCAAATAACAAAAAACTTGCTAAATAAGAGAATGAAACCTAGATGAAATACACACTTCTGCTAGTAGCTTCTCCTTCATGACTGCATACCGTAACATCACAATCCCAGATGTGGCCAAGAGGAAATTAGCTACTTTTCCTTCCTCCACTGACAACAAAATCCAAGCCAGAAAGAAAATGACAATGAATGTCTTGGAAAGCTAAGGTGTAATGCGCACCAATATAGATATCCAAATGCTTCAAACTTACAGATATAACTGTTTGAAAGGAAACTGCATGCACGGATTGCCAGTAAAACATATGCCAAAGTTGAGGTGGAGAAAATTCCAGAAGCTCCAGATAGAGGCATAAATATGCCAAGCTGCCTGTTCCCTCTTAAAATGGCAAGAATTTGAAAAATGATCGATAAAAACATGATTAAAATGCCAGATATCATCAGTTTCAAATCAAACTCAGTCCATTTGAGGCGAGCTAACTCTGCGACAGTTGCTAGAAAATTAAAGTATGCATCAATTTGCCTCTTAAGTGTAGAAAAAATTGTATCACTGCCATTTTTGCTGTCTGACTGTAACTTCTTAGTCGAATGCAACCATTGCTTCTCTGCTTGAATATAAGTGCTTGCAATTCGAGACAAGTCATCAGAAGAAAATCCAACAGCTGATGAAGCTGAATAAACATCTATATATCTCTTAACCTGAAAAAGTGCGTCCTCAAATGATTAAAATAATATAACGGAAAAGCATGGATATATTCACACACACAGAACCATTCTCCTGACAACTTATGTCACTTCTGGAATTGTCAAATAAGTACCCAGAATGTGATGTTAAAGCAAAGATTGTATACTCGAACCACAATGAAGCTGTTGGAAAGCATGGAAAACAAGACTGTAACAATCTGAAACAAGATTTACTTGCATTGAAATTGCATCAAGTGTAAATTTCATGTGAGTACTTCTGATATTTCAATAAAAGAGATTCTATGAGGGTGTGTTAGATTATGTACAAGAGTCAGCTCTATGGTATTTTACAGCATGGCACTGTCAAATCCCAATAGTTTATCCTTTTTCTTGAGAATAAGCACAAGTTTTACAACAAAATTTATTGAAGAAACTCGACAAGAACTGATGGCAAATTTATGTGTTTGTGGCGAGATATAATGCAGTAGTCCGGAAACAAAAATATGGCAACTTTTGAAGCGCATTATTGAGTACTCAAGGTCCATTTCGTAATTACCTAGCCAAATTTAGGATTGGTAAAATTGAAGAGAAGACAATATACTTTTTCAGTAATCGGGAGCCAAAAGTTTGAAGGTTTAAAAACCTGCCAAGAATTGACACATAGTACACTAGCATAATTCTGCATCCAGACATCTGGTTCTGACAGCTCCTGAGGGGCTCCCAAATCCCACCTGCCAGATCCTAGAGCATACAGCTCAGGATTGATACGACCAATGCTGAGGAACAAAATTAATACTGCCTCGTGAGTTCTTAAATCAGTTCCCAAGACATTTCTTTATTAACAGTGCAAGTACATCATGATGTAAGAGAAAGAAAAATTAGACATCAAAACAGAAGATTCCATAGTTAAAGCATACATTGACTTAAAATGGCAATGTAGCCTACAAAAAATAAAGCTAAATATCTTGCAAAGAGATTGAAAGAATGGGATAAAGCTACAAAAAAGGATTTGGTTCATTCTAACAGTAAACAGGAGAGAACCAAATCAATATTGCACACATGGTCATGGTTTAGGGCTTTTAGGGCAAAACATCTGAAGGATAATAAGTATACAAGGGGGAGTGTTCCCCCTCTGCAGATCAGCCAGACTTGATTGCAAAAGTAGGTCATGAACAACAGTACAATTTAAATTTATTACATTCACGTTGTAAGTATTTCTTTTATTTTAGGGAAAATTGATCAAAAGGACCAAATGGCTCAAATATTTGGGGAAAATGACCGGTCTTGAAGAATATGGAAGATGCAGATTGTGGAAGAAAAGTTGCAGATTGTGAATTTGGTCCTTTTCCCCAAATATTTGAACCATTTTGTCCTTCTTCCCTTGATTTTATCTAGTCCTTCCTCTCTTTACAACTAATTAAACCAATAACTTTCCAAAAGTCCTCAGGCAATTCTGAATCATTTATATTTTTGGGCACTACTGTTAATTTTAATTATTTGTTCAACTATTTTTGGATGTTTTTTCCGTGTATTTAGGATTAGTTGTTCTATTTTAATTAAGATAAAGTTATAAAATTTTGATTATGATAAGAATATTTTAGATATTCTGTTTGTATGAGCTTTATCACTTAATTACTTGAGAGCTTGTAGATCTTTCTTTCATTATCTATAAAGGTAACATTTCCATCTAATAAAATAAATTCAGAGGAAATTTGAACCCAAAATTTCCATGTCAATAGTTAAGAAAGACCTTAAGTTCTTTGGGCATAATTGTATTTCTTCATTCAATCTATTGTTTCACATAAACTTCTCCACAGCTTTCCATGATATCCTATTCTTTCATTGCTCCAGACACTTATAAATAAACTTAACCTCAAATACTACATATGAAGCCAAAACTTAACCTCAATAGTGTATGGAAATTAGGAAAATTTAGCTAGTTAATAAATTGCATTGAATCACTCATCTGTACCAATATAAGATGAAAATATACAACAGTAACATTCACATAATGCTTATACTGCACCTTCCATAAGGGAAAGGAATACCAATCAATGCTGAAACTGTTGCTGCAAAGTCAAGCTGCAAAAGTACAGTGAAAGATGAATAATTATGGGTCTGCACAAATTTAAGTGCTTGAAGGGAGTGGCACTAAACAAAAGAGCTTTCAAACCTGTTGCAAGGAGCTGATGCAGACATTAGTTCCATCCTGTCATCCAAGACAACATTAGTGATTTTAGAGAACAAATAAAGAGTAGATCAGTCTTTACCTTCCTTTAAAGATGCTCAAACTAAATCACACAAACATAAAATTTATTTTGGGTAGATTACTCATTCCTCCCCTAAGAGATGCTCAAATCATACAGCCCTCTTTTCTATTTTGAAAACATATCCTATAGAACTCTGTAATGTGTCCAACTCTAGGTTGGGATTTCAACATTTTCCCTCAAGCTGAAAATTGTATAAGCTCTCAGCTAGTTAATGAACAAGACTGTTATTAAGAATAATCCCTCTTATACATATTTATAGTTTCATACTAAACTAAATACAGAAGATAAGGCTTCAAGACAATAAAAGCTCCTGAAGATGATGTTCATACAATTACCTAAATATATCTTCTAATAATTCTCTACTTGAAGAAGATTTGATATACTGATCCATACTTATTTTACAGCTTTTATCTTCCAGTTGCCCACCACAACTTCCCCATTTATACATAATTTTCATTCTCAGTGGTTTATTTTTCTGGCATAATTATGACCCTGTGTGAAGCCAGTAATGAAAGATATACTAATACCATGTCGAGTTGACAAGTAGAACTATCGAATTCTGGTAGTATGGAAGACGGAGGCTTCCTAAAATTCATGGCAAAGACAGCAGTTTCCACCTGCAAGATAAGGCAGTAGATATGCTAAATAAAAATGAAAGAACGAAAGATAAGGGATACTCATGTACACAAATGTGTGGACAGGCACTGTATCACACACCTCTTCAGAACCTCCACCACCATGATCACCATTTAGGGTTTGTCCATGGTCACCCATCACGATAAGCATAGTATTCTCATGTAAACCCCCAGGTCCAGATTGACTTTCCAGCTCTTGAATTACTCTCTGCAGCAAAATGCTAATTTTATTTATCAAATTGATATGGGATGAAGACAGCACCAAACAGGCTAAATTGGACTCAAGTAAGATAACGCAATGCAATCATACACAATTTAAAATAATGGGGAGGTCCCAAAAGAATAAGAGTGCAGCGGATCATCATCATTCGTACTGTCCACATCTTAGTATTAATAATTAATATTGTGATAAGTTTTTAAACACGTCAAAAAAGTATTAATCTATAAAACACCTGGCAGAAATATTAGAAATTAATAAATCTTTACTACAAGGGATACTTATACATTCCAACGCACTTATTATGATTTGTTTTTATAAATGACAAAATCGTACGAGAATAGATGAGAACAAAAATAGAAACTTGAACATGCACTCAAGCAGCCCAATCCCTTAACATGTATAATGAAGTGACTCCCCTAAAAAGTACCATGAACAGAACCAGAAAAGAAAGCTACAAAATGTTCTACCCCATGATTCACCCAAAGACAACGAAGTAACGCTGAAGATATGAACCAATCATATGTTCCAAATTACAGAAAAGAGAAAAGAGGAAAAAAACTGCACACTCAGAAATTATTCCCTCCTTTGTCCACAACCTCTGAAACAAATAAAGAGAAACTTTTCTAAATCCCACAGACATGTCTCACCAAACACCCCAAATAATCTAGTTCCATAACCGCATAGCCACTCTAATGTAATAACAAATGAGTGCCACATTCTGCATTTTACATGCACAGATGTACAACATGGGGACGAGGGAGAGAAGTAGAGAAGAATGGAGAAATAGATGGAAAATAATCTCAATCTTATTCAACAGCAAAAAGTCTAACATAAAAGTAAACCTAGAGCTGTTTATAAAGCCAAAAGTACAATTATTAAAATAATAATAGTAATAGTAATAATTTAAAATAACTTAAACCTAGATAAGATTAGATGAAAACCAATACTACAGTAGCAGTTGGATGTCTCAAAGCAATAAAAAATGGAAAACAAAAAGAAATAAATTACAACAAAGACACTCCCATACTTTTGGCAAGTAACTTCAGAAAGCATTGTAAGAACAAAGATGGAATGATACTAAAAAATATCATCAATATACAACATAAAACCAAAATTATGTATCACTATTCATTTACTATACATTAATGAGACATAAGTATAACATCAAATTATCTATTACCATTCATTGAAATGATATTTTTAAAAATACAAGGACACTTGATATCTTTTTCTGGTTACTTTTTTTCAAAAAAGAAAAATTGAATATCCCCACGCAATGCATGGGGAACACTACTAGTTGAACTAAAAGTTGCATCACTAAACCTGAAAGGTCTTAAAAGTGCCAGTCAGAAAGTTGACATACCTCTAAAATATTATTGTATTGCTTCAACTTTTCTATCATTGGGTTAGAATCAACACCAAATATATGTCCAGCATGATCCTGGAATATGCAGAAAAAATCATAGAGAAAATGGTGGAAATTACTTACGCTATAAGAAGTAGAAGACTAAAAACCATATGTAAAATCTGTTATACAATTTGGAACTACATATCTTACGCTATAAGAAGTAGAAGACTAAAAACCATATGTAAAATCTGTTATACAATTTGGAACTACATATCCTATGGTTAATAGCATATAAGGAGATATAAAATCTGAAGAAATGACTCGTCAACTATAAACAATTACTTGTGCTTTCAGCAAATCTAACAACCTTCATTGACACTACACAGCATCCAGAATACCGTCATATTCCCCAGAACATTTTAAATACAACTTCTTCTAAACTAAATCTCAAAGCCAAATTATTGTACACATACTTTTTTCTCATTTTAAAACATAAGGATTTTGTTCGTTTTACTTTTCATAAGGAGAAGAAATTTTATTAGAAAGAACAATTTATGGCTAGCTGAAGGCGAAGATATCTTCAAACCAGAAACTACAAGAAAAGCCCAAAACAGGACAAAGTAAAAGAAAACCTATAGTGACTACAAATCTAATAGAGGTATCCAATCTCTTTCATATTAGATAAAATCATTTCCTTTAAGAGACAATGTGCTGAGAACCAAAGGGAAGGCATATGGACATAAATATACTAAGGAAAATTAAATTTCCCTTAAAGACGCATGCATACCATTCCAATCATACAACCAACGAATCCCATAAATTGCATTACCAATGTGTCTCTTGATAAATCTTATACATCACAACTATCACAGCTATACCCACATACTTGAGAAGCAATAGCATTTGAAAAGTTGATAAACTTCTCAAAATATTCTTTTCAAACTAAAATATAATCCAGAATTCAAATCAACAACAATAATTGAAAATGCAGTCCGTTAACCAGAAGAAAAGTGAAATATATTGGCAGTGTAATACAAACTAATTAGCTTGGAAGTTTAACGACAGACAAACAAAATAAAACATAGTAGAAAGACAAATATATTCCTCAGTGAAAGATATCAATCATACCACTCCAAGAAAATGTGAAATAAGAACATCCCAATCTTCCTCATCAAGAGATGGAATAAGGTGCTCAATGCATCCATTGTCAACCTGAGGATAACCAACATTATGTTAGAGTGACTAAAATTATGAGTCAACTGAAAACATTTTATGCCTATTCATTGAATGAAAAGCCACAACACATTTCACTCAGAAGTTGTAAGGATTAAAAAATACCCCAAAGTCAAATCTAACTATTATATGGCATTCTTTTAAAATTAAAAATAATATCATGTCATACCGTATCAAGATCTTTGACGTTGAAAGACGGGTATGGATATGATCTTTCAAAATGATGAGGAAACAATTGTGTCCATGTATCGTCCCCCATCATAAGAACTTTTTTCCCGTTCTGAACCAACTGTAAGTGATTTGAATTTAGAAAATTTGATAAGAAGAACCTTTAGGCTTCTCAAAGTAAAATGAAATTACGTGAGTACGAAAGCTTAGTATTACAATACAGGGAAGAGAAGAAAAATCCTACCTGATGTATCAGGTTATCTTCAACAATTGCAGGTGCACCAAAGCTATTCCCAACATCTACAAAAGTGGGTAGTCCCCCAGTTGTCAAGCCCTACCCAAAGGAAGGAGCCAAAAACTGTCAGCCATAAATTTTCTCACATTTTAACAGCAAAGGACTTTCATAAAAGTGGAAAGGAAGAACAAAACACCAGAGGATACAGTATCATCATTGACTGAAAACAATTAAAGCAGATGATATAATAACTACATGAGCTCCAAGAAACATCCCGGTCCTTCCGCGGTAGATGAGTAATGCATGTGGTTGTATTTATTAGTTTTATATTACTATTCTTTTGTAAATATTGTTCTGTATCATGTGGGTGATATTTTCATTCTGTTACCACAATGTGGCAGTGAATAATAGAATCCATGTGCTATTTATACGATTGAATATTTTGCATGAGAACCAACTCTAAGCTTTCCCTCATTCTCGACTCTTTTTTATACTCTCTCTCTCTCTTTGCATGTTAGACATAGAAAACTGCAGGAAAAAAGGGTCTAAGGCCCAAAAAAGCTACGAAAATTATCATGTCCACAAGGCAGTGCAAAGGTAAGTACCTATGACAAAAATGCAAGTAATTCAATCACCAAGTACACCACAAAAGCGAACAGAAAAAACAAACACAGTTCCGCAATGATTTTCACTCCCTTTTTTCTTTCAAAGGCAGAAAACGGATGGAGAAAAAGTCAATAGCTAATCCAATCTTCACCTAGAAGCTTAATCCACAACTGTTGAGCTACTTCACTTGCAAGTAAAGATGTTGATCAAATTCCAAAACCTTGTATCACGTAGCAAAAGATTTGTATGTTCCTTGAAGGAGTTGCATCATATGTAGGATAGTAGATAATTCATCATGTAAACACAATAAATGAGCATGAGTATAAGGCAAAACATGTAAAGTGTTAACATCTAGAGTCGGTATAAAAAGATGCACAGCATGATCCATAAGAATCCAAAAAAGAAAAAAAGACTAGTTTATAGGGCCATAGCACATAGTTATCACTTCATGCGAAAACTCGCATTTTATTCATGATTATCAGAAAATATTTATTAATGTAACGCTATAAAAAGAAAGCAAATAATTTCACCTTCAATCGCTGCAAACTTGTTGTAGGTGGATCAGCAAAGGCTTTAAAGATTCTAGCGGATGATCCATTTCTAGAAGCCACCATCTTCAATACTTGTAATTTATCCATCCATGGTTTAGATTCTGAAGCATGTAAAGAAATTACTGTAAAGTTGCAATTCACGGTCAATCCAAAAATTTAAAATAAGGTACCAAAAGCAGCGATTCCATAAGCAAATAATGCAGGTTAATTACAAGCAGAAGCCCACAGATGATACGAATTCACGCCAAAAAATAGTGGAAAAAGAGGAGGAGGAGGAGAAAAGTGAAATGAGAAGGTAACAGACCAGGAAAGAATGAACTGGGAGCGACAAAATCAAACCTGAAAAGCAATAAACAAAGTCAAATGCACCCAAACCATAATCCTGACAATGAAGTACATAGAAAAAGGACCCTGTACAACTCCCCAAAAATAATCAGGTGACATGGAAGATTCATAGAAGAATGAATGAACAACATACCTGAGAGCATCAAGAACAATAATAACCAGACGGTTTATAGCAGGTTTAGTCCAACAAGACCCATCTGAAGAATTAGTGGTGGTGTTCAAGTGATCAGAAGAAGAAAAGCAAGGCGACTGGGAAATGTCAGAGCAATTACTGTAGTAAGGAAGCTCGGTTCTAGTAAGCAGAAAGCCTCTGGTGAATAGGAAAATGGCGATGACGTGAAGCACCAGCGTCAACCACATTGGCCATATGTATTCCCACTTTCCACTTGGGCTCTTCCGTCGTGGCTCCATCTTTCTCGCCATTTCTGAAGTTCCAGGTCCCAAACTCTGATCTCAAGAGTTTCTCAAAAGAAAGTGTTTTTCTTCATTTTCTCTTCCGCCTCGTTGAATCCGAAGTTCCAAGTCCCAAACTTTGATCTCAAGAGCTTCTCATAAGCGAGTGCTTTTCTTCACTTGCTCTCCCGCCCTGTTGAATCCGAAGTTCCAAGTCCCAAACCTTGATCTCAAAAGCGAGTGCTGTTCTTCACTTCCTTACTTTTTTTTTTTTTTTCCGGTTCTTCACTTTCTCTTCCGCCGTGTTGCATGGTAGGGTATGTGGCCGCTATGGCCTATGGGAGGAAGTTTTTAACTATTTTAATTAAAGGCATTTTAATAAATATATATTAAAATTTATTTAAAATTAAGACCCATGAAATTCCACAATAATTTAATTATTTCAAGGGACTTGAGTATGTTATTTTAAGGTGTTGTTTGGGACATGAGGGTAATTTTCTTTACTTCATTTTTTAATATTATATAAATTTATTTTTTTAAAATACTATTAAAGTCAATGGTTTCAGTTTGTAGTTTGATTTCATAGGGTAAGCTTGATGATATTTAAGAAGGAAAATTAATTATTTAGTCCTAATTTTATTATATTTATAATTTAATCTTTATTGTTTGACTCTTCCCGACTACCTTATTAGCGTCATACTTATTAGTGTGTAGATGAAGATTGCTCCATCCATATGCCAAGCTGCCATTTTCTTCTTTTCTGTTGAGGAAAAAAAAAAACTTCATTTTTTCTTTGTCAATGCCATCATTTTTTGTGTCTCATAGATCGGAGCACTCCGTCAAGACCTAGCTCCTCACGTCTCTCTCAGCCGCCAGAAACGTTTGCAGCTCTGAATCAGGATGGACCTATACGATGATGACAATGAGGAGCAAGAAGGAGAAAAAGACAAAAAAAAGCTTGCGATGTAGAAAAAACCATGGATCAGAGGTATAAAAGTTGAAGCTGAGAAAGTGAGAGAAAATCACTGTATCAGTAAAAGGTAGTAAATGCAGGTATATTTGCATCCCATGATTCTAGATGCTCATGGCTGCAAGATGTCAAAGTTTTTGGGAAATGTTGTCGATCCCATTGAAGTAATCAATCGCATATCTCTGGAAGGTCTACATAAGAGCTAGAAGAAGGTAACTTGGTCCCAAAAGAAGTAGCTATTGCCGAAGAAGATCGAAGACTTTCCAAATGGCATTGATGAGTGTGGTGCTGACGCTTTCCAAATCGGAAGCTTTTCTTGACTTCTCCTTGCTCTTCATTGCCATCATCGTATAGGTCCATTCAGATGCTGTGGATGTTTCCCGTGGCAGAGAGAGAGAAGAGGAGGAGCTGGGTCTTGATGGAGTGCTCCCATCTATGAGACCGTGATGAAAATGACAGCATGAACAGAGAAAAAAATGAAGGTTGACAGCATGAACAGAGAAAAAAATGAAGGTTTCTTTACAGAAAAGAAAATTACAGAAATTACAGTTTAGAATTTCTTAGATCTATCTTTATATGATGTGACACTAATATAAAGATTGAGTTACAAATTTAATAAAATTATAAAGACTAAACGAATTAAACTATAAAAATTATATGATGGGTTTAATCTTACGTTTGAAGGTAATAGATGGTTTGTCCTGTCTGATATTAGTATCGTCTAAGAGGAAGGGAGATTTCTCTTTGGGGAGCCAACTTTTTTCTAAAAATTTATTTATAAAAAAAATGCATCAATCAATATATTGAAGGTGTAGGAACATGGAGTGATGCCTCTCTATCATTTCACTTGGCAATATTAAGCAATACAGTCACTTGGTGCTCTTGACCTATGATGTAAAATCCAAAATCCACGGATTAAAGTTCTATTTGACAATATCAATATCCTTAAAGTCTAGTGACATATAATCTCATTTGTTAACGAGAGATCACATGTTAAATTTTACTTATAACTTTATACTATTAGTGTCTAAGAGATATTTTTGGGTCAACCATTTCATAATACAAATCTCGTGCCTCAATTATAAGTTCATCTTTTAAGGGGCCATCAAAGATTGTGTTGTACAAAACTATAGTTCCTAACATATACATCTTCTGCATTGATTTACACAACCCATTAATTAAGATTCCATAGCTGAATGCATGAAACCCATCTTGAAATTCTTTCCCAACATAGAGAAAGCAAAGTTCATCTTACCCACATGGCAGTAACATTTGCTGAACATGATGCTATGAAGCGTAAATGCTAGAGTATGAGAGACAGGATCCAAACAAAAGGGAGGACAAAACGAGGGCGCAATTGCTGAACTTGAGGTCACATTTAACAGCTTATTGATTGAAAGTTGCATTAGCCAATTCTGTTTCTAGAAAAGGAGGGGGGAAAAAAACAAACATCAATAAGCAGAAAAAATTGATCAACTGGCACAATTAGGGATATGATAGAACCAACAGAACAATGGGAAAGACAACACTGGAAAATGAAATAACTCAACAAAAACAGTAGGCAAAACAACACAGGGATTGATTAAAGTCACAATATTCTTCCTCCCTATAACTGAAGGAAGATACAGCAGAAGAAACTCACTAATTCCATACAAAAGATACAAAAGGACTACACACTAAAACAGAAACAGAAAATGATGAAGAAATAAGATCTTGCTCCACCTGTAACCTGGCATCCAAGAGGCCAGCGCCCTCCTCACCACACTCAGATTACAAAATAATTCCTACACCCATCCAGGCTCCCCCAACCGTTAAAAAGAAGTCAAAAGTAACCACAGTCCCCAAAATACCCTTTTGACCACAGGCAAGTCTGAAACATCCTAAACAATACTACCTCTGGTCTTAATAACAAGACCGAACTGATTTTTTAAGATAGATTAAGGAAGCCAAATAAATCAAATAATTATAACTAATATAAGAGCTAATTTACTAATTTAGGTAAATTGAAGAGTATATGGTATGAATTTATTTTGAGGTATTTGATTTAATCATAATTAACTAATTTATTTGATTTCCTTAATCTATCTAAAAAAGTTAACTAACTATTCTGTTAAGACTGGAATGAGTAGTAGCTATCTGCTCTCTCCAAAATAGTAAGGTCAACTTCCTGGTTATTAGAAAGCAACTTCCCTTTTGCATGTATCTTCCTTGATTCTCCTTTTATAGGTTTGGCCAGCAAAAGCAATTCTATCAAGATCACAATAAGCACATAATACCATCATACATAGCAATAACATATAACTGGATGTAAGATTATGTAGTTCTTAGGCAATATTTCAGACTCATTAAAATAATAACAATTACTGGTTCAAGAGCTGAGAGCTCAAACTATTCACAAGTACTACAACTTATCCAACACAAACTATATGGGCATGTGCGAACTGTTCATGCTTGTTCAACATCAACATTTGCATAAATTAAAAATTTAGATATAGCTCCTCGCCTTGTTTAACTTTTTTAACAAGCCTCTATCAATCATTTCATGAAGAAGTTTTTCCACTTTGTCATTGTCTTTTTCTTCCACGACACCTCAAATCAGGTAAGCAGCTGTTCTCTTCGATTTTCCGAAGAAACACGAGCTTCATCAAACAAACTCTCCTTACAAAGTCCATTTATCATAGTATTGTATGTTTGGCTACTTACATGATAGCCCTTGACCAGCAGACATTGAAAAATATCTATTGTATCAGTTAGCCTACCACCTTTGCACAAACCATCAAGAAGGCCAATGTACATGGACATATCAGAATGAATCCTTTGGTTGACAATTTGTTTAAATAGTGAACTTGAGCCATAGTGCCTTACCTTGCTTCATTTTCATAACAAGCCTCTATCAATCATATCACGAAGAAGCTTTTCTGCCTCATCAATCTCTTTTCCTTCAAGAGTACCTCGAATAATTGTCTCGTAAGTTATAAAATTAGGGAAGCAGCCTCTTTCTTCCATTTTACGAAGCAATACATGTGCTTCATCAAACAAACCCTCTTTACAAAGTCCATTGATCATAGTAGTATATATATGGACTTCTAGAGGAAGACCTTTGGCTAACAGAAATTGAAAAATACCTACTGCAGTATTTAGTCTACCACCTTTGATCAGACCATCAATTAGTGTAGTGTACATGACCACATTTGGTGAAATACCAATATTGAAAATTCTTAATCGTAACAATAATGTAATTGCCTCGTCAAGACATTGGCTTTTGCACAATCCATCTAATAAGGTACTCTAAGTAAGTGATCATATCAGGGTGACAATCACTGTCATACATCATATAAATAAGATCTTGAAGATATGAAATTCTCCCTGATTTGAAACAGCCATTAATTAGAGTATTGTAAATTACGGTATTAGGTACCAAATTTTTTATCTGCATTTCCTTAAAAAGATTCATGTCTTTATCCATCTTTTCAATCTTACAATATCCATTGATCAAGATATTATAGGCAATAATTGTAGGTGCCAACCCACTTCTGAGCATCTTATCAAATACTTTGCTTGCCTCAATAACATTATTAGTCAAACAATGACATCCATCAAAGCAATGTAAGCCGTAACATTATGTTTCTGATCAAACTTCATCATCTTACAAAGCAAAGCTTGAGCATGTGTGACCTTCTTTACAAAATGCATCAACAACGTCGATATGTCCGAGTGGTTAAGGAGACAGACTTGAAATCTGTTGGGCTTCGCCCGCGCAGGTTCGAACCCTGCTGTCGACGAATTGTGAGCTTTACCAATAGCTTGTTTTTCCCTTTTATTTTTTATGATGGGGATTGGAAAGATATATTATTACTAAAAATTTTATAATTTGACATCGTGTGGATAATGTGAGGATTAGGCGAATGGGTATCGAGTGAATAATGGAAAGAGGCAAGGAAGGAAGATCGAAAATTTGGGGAAGCCATACCTAATTGCTGGACAGAGCATCTTCGCTTGGCTTCAGCCTCCAGATTGCCGATGCTTCAGAGGCAGAGGCCGATTGTTGAAAATACGGATCAGTAGTTTTATCATCTTGACCTTTTCTTTTCTTTTCGTTTCCCCCCTCCGAATTTCTCAGCTTGAACTTTGTCTCCGGTTCTATGAAGTGAAGTGCAGCTGCAGCAGTGGAAGCAAAACTCAGATTTTGTGGTTGGGTTTTATTCATTGAATTGAAGCTTGAGCGTTTTATTTCTCTTCTTCTTCTTAAAACATTTCTATTGAGGGTGAGCTTCTGATGTGTATTTTCCAAGCTTCAAGTTCTAACATTTTCATAATTTATTGAGTTTTCTGTCTACGGCTAGTTTTCTTAAAACAGATCCTCTATGGCTTGTCATGTATATTAGCTCATTGAGCTTCTGATGTGTATTTTCCAAGCTTCAAGTTCTAACATTTTCATAATATATTGAGTTTTCTGTCTACGGCTAGTTTTCTTAAAACAGATCCTCTATGGCTTGTCATGTATATTAGCTCATTGAGCTTCTGATGTGTATTTTCCAAGCTTCAAGTTCTAACATTTTGATAATATATTGAGTTTTCTGTCTACGGCTAGTTTTCTTAAAACAGATCCTCTATGGCTTGTCATGTATATTAGCTCATTGACCCCTCATAGAGCTTTGTCATTCTTAAATTCACTTCTTCTTTTTTTCAGTTTTAGCTGCTAGAATTAAATGACTAATCTTTGCTGATACTATTTTAGTTTGTTAAGTTTATTTAATTTAATAATATATCCTGTCAAGATCCTAATCAGTTAGACACTCAGTTTCAATTTGAAATTTTATATCATGAAGATCAAGAAAATTCTCCATGATTATAACTTGAATCATAAGCCTCTTGAAAAAAATTACGACGATAATGAAGAAGAAGCTCCCAGCTGCTATGACTATGATGAAGACTACTATAATGTTTGCTTTTGATTACGGTTTAGAAACTCAAGATTTAAAAAAAAAATAGTTTAAATTTTAGTTTAATTTTTTTTTAAAATAAACAGTTATATTTATTTAAAAAAATTTAGATTAAATTATAATTTAAAACCAATATTTTAGATAAATTACTGAGAATAGTTTTTAAAACAGTAAAAAAAATTATAAATTATCTAATTTACTGTTTTATAATTATTTTTTCTTACACTCTCTCTCTTCTTTACTCTCTCTCATTTCTCTTCTCTCATATCTCTTCTCTACCCTCTCTCATCTCTCATATTTTTAATAAAATTATACTCTTTTTAATAATTTTCTAATTATAAAAGTCTTTCTAATAATAACTATCTAAACACTCATGTTTTTAGAACTATTTTTTTTTCATAAACTTTTTTCTAAAAATCATTTTTTAAAAGTTGTCTAAATTTTTTTTATAAGTCATTTTCTAAACTCTTATCTAAACATGTCGTAGCAACTTATTCTGAAAAAACTTTACCCATTAAATATCTTTATAAATTATCTTTTTAAGTACATAAGTATGCTTTATCTTAATAATAAGTCTCAAAACAAAAATTACCTAAATCTTAAAAATTGTCACTAGTAAGAGTTTGGGCTTTCACATTTCTAATTTGTAAGTATTAAGCTAATCTAATTAGGATGGATCAACTTTTAACTCTAGCACTCGAGTACTATCAGCCAACAAAATTAAGAATTAATCTTAATTTACTTGGATTTGAATATTAGATTATGAAATTTATTAGCATGTTTTTTTAATTTCATATTTAATACCTAAAAATTTAAAATATATTAATTTAATTGCAATGAATTCCATATATTTGGACTAAAATGAATCAATAAACTTTGAAACACATTTCTACTCATTTAATGAGCTCTGCCATTTTTTAATTGAAGCATATTTTAAATAAAAAAATAAATATAATATATAACGAAATATTGTTGAGTAATGATAAATCAAAAAAAATCTCTTTAATTAACTTTTTGTAACGGTCTTGTATTAGGAAGTCAAAGACAAAGATTATATGTTTGACCTGATTGCATAACACTAGGCTATAACCTATTATTAATATACAATAACAATATACGTAAAAAAGGTGTAGACAAGAAAACATTGGACTTTACAAGCACCTTGAAGTCGCTCATGTTTTGATGCATTCTCTAGATACCCATGATGATGGAGAGACCTTAATGGAGACAACATCACCATATAGACACCATCATGTGATCCAACCTTCTACCAAACATTATAAACTTGTCATTATGCTATTTTCCAATCTAAATTTTAATTAAAAAGTTTATTTCCCTTTTTAACAAACAATAAAATTTAAATATTTGGGATCAATTATTCACGATGATGATAATAAAATTGATGAAAATATTATCCCTATACAAAATAGGTGGTTTAGAAGGAGAAAGATGGCTCAAATTAAAAAAGTATATAATAAACTTAAAGGAAAGTTATACAAAATTGTTATAAGACCAATTTTACATAATAAATTAATAATAAATGTTGAGCTATAAAGAGATATCATGAATATAAAATTAGGATAACAGATATAAGAATATTGCGATTGATAGTAATCATAAAAAAAATTAAGTTTCAAAATGATTATATCATAAGATAGACGTTGACACCTATTGACAAAAATAATAATAAAAAATTATTTGAGGTGATCTGAACCTAGAAAAAAAAAACTATTGGTAGCACTAATAAAGAGAGATATAGAGGAAGGGAATGTCTAATAAAATTATTATCCACAACTTATTGATTAACAATTGATCCAAATATAATATAATAATATTCGCCCCACCCATTTAATAGAATAAGATTTGTTGAGAATATATATATATATAGGTAGTGAGATTCCACTAAATTTCATTCTATTTCTATCCCTCTTTTTGAATGAGCAATTAAGGGAAACCAATCCAGATCTACCAATTTCTTACCCTTGAAATAAATTACTTTGCACAGTATAATGATTGTGATGAGATGATGAGCTTGCTTCTTCAATAAGTGATCATAATTTTCAAACACCGCAAAAAATATCACTTCTTGATGAAGAATTATTGAGGTCCTTATAAGATGACTACTGCACATGTGCATGGCTCTAGTGTTCCCGCCAACCCTACATGATCACGCGCCATTGATAAGTCTCTCAATCCAAAGACTTTGACTTGGTTGGACCCCAAAAAAAAAACCCTTTTTTTTGTTTTCATCTTCGAGAAAAGGAATGGTGAAGATAGCTACTAGTGGAAGATATCATATCGTATCTGTGTAATTATTATCATATGGGACCATAATAAATACCCCACTTCGTTAACTGTAGACAAGTTCTTCATTACTGTCCTTTCCTACTTTTTGACGTTTCTTGCTTTCTATCTGTGTTTTCTCTCACGTGAAAAGGTATATATAAATGATAGTGGCAAAAGGAATATTACCTTTTTCTTCCAATTAAATTTTACTTCACAGTTCCATTCTGATTATGTTATGGTGATTTTGAAGCTATAAATTCATGTTGTGTATCTTTGTCGTTCCTGCTATGTTTTTTTGTCTTATTTCTAAGTAAATTCATAGCTAGACTTATAGAACTTGTAGTTTAAGATATTATGAAGTCTGAACAGATTTACAGGGAGATTATTAAAAAAGCAAAGTATGACCCACAAGTGAGGCCCATGGCTCTGGACAACTACAATCTATGGTTTGATGAACACCACCTCTTTGATGAAAGTGGCCGAAGAACTTCCCCAATATCAAGGTCTTCCATTTGGGGTCTCTGTCTCTTTCTCTACTTCACTACCTTAAACCCATCACTGATATACTTTTTTTTTTATCATCTGACATCTCATTTTAATATCATATTACTGGGTTTCCTCACTCTTTATGGATCGTACTGGCAACAAGCAGCAGCAGCAGCAGCAGCAGACGCAGCTGTCCTTGGGAAAGAGTTCAAGGCATCGATGCAGTGAATGGTTTTTGCTTAATTTGCGCATGCCTTTTTATTTTCTTTTTGTGAATAATATTGTTTTGGGTGATTTTGACTATGATTGGAAGCTGAACTTAGATCCTTAATTCTTGCTGGTAACTTTGATACCATGGAACCAAAACTTCATAGATTTTATGGTTGACTTTTATTCTCTGAAGTTTCATGGTTTTATTTCTTTTTTTCATTCTTAAAACATTTCTATTGAGGGGAGAACTTCTGATATATATTTCCCAAGCTTCCAAGTTCCAACATTCTGGTGATATATTACTCTCTGTTTCCAGTTTTCTCTAGTGTGACCACATGGTGTTATATTCAACTGTCATTATATGGGCTGTCACATTCTGATTATCTAATTCACTTGGCCTCTTAGAATTGTTGCCTTTAAACTTACTTTTACTTCTTCTTGTTTTTTTTTTTTTTTGCTGATCTTTCTTCTGGAATTAAATGACTAATGATCTGCTGCTACTATTTTTGTAAGTCGATTTTATATAAACTAAAAATCCTTCTTCTTCTTTGGGTTGGTTGTGTGATCCGTAACTCACATCCCTCCCAAAATAGGGGAACTGATCATTTGTCTTCATATATGTGTACAATCTGAATTCTATTTCTTTCTTCTCCCACACTATTTAAATCCTACTTTTCTGTATATTTTCACATATTTTATGCATTCCCCCCATTTTCCCAATTGTCATTTTTAGAAAATTGAGATGCCACTTTTTACGTCTCAAATAAGTTTGGTGCATATATTTGAACGCACATGAATTCTGTTGTAATTGATGTTAATGCGTTTTCTTCATAAAATTTGGTTATATGAGTTTGATGCTAGCAAGTACTGACTCAGATCAAGATCTGGTTTTTTTCCTTGAAAGCTTAAAGATATACTGGATCATAGAATACTGATACCCCACATGTAGCAAACGTTTTGCTCGATTCTTCTCAGTATCAATGAATTCTTAAAATCTTGAGTTAGTCTTTATCTTCACAAGTTTATATACCTGCAACAAATTATTTCTTTTGAAAGATATTGACTATTAACCATTTGTAGGATTTTTCGGGATGTACCAAGTGATGTAACTATAGATGTGAGTGGAGTAACATTTTCTTTGCATAAGGCAAGTATAAATCCATCTTGTTAATTTGAACTTATTTTTATTCTGATTAACAGCACTTCGATTCTGATTGTTCTTCCCTCTTTATATGAAGTTTCCTCTTGTTTCTAGAAGTGGGCGAATACGGATCGTAGTTGCAGAACATAGGGATTCTGATATCTCAAGGGTTGAGCTTCTTAATTTACCAGGAGGTCCTGAGTCCTTTGAGCAGGCTGCGAAATTCTGCTACGGTATAAACTTTGAAATTACATCTAAAAATGTTGCTCAGCTCTGTTGTATTTCAGATTACCTTAAAATGACCGAAGAATTCTCGAAAGACAACCTCCGCTCCAGGACTGAGGAATATATAGATAGCGTCGTTTGCAAGAACCTTGAAATGTGTATTGAAGTCTTGCAACAATGTGAAAACCTACTCCCTCTTGCTGATGAACTAAAAATAGTTAACCGTTGCATAGAAGCAATCGCCTCAAAAGCTTGTGCAGAGCAAATAGCTTCTAGTTTCTCAAGGTTAGAGTATAGCAGCTCAGGGAGGCTACACATGAGCAGGCAAGCCAAATGTGATGGTGACTGGTGGATAGAAGATCTTTCTGTTCTTCGCATTGACATGTATCAACGAGTCATAACCGCGATGAAATGTCGCGGGGTCAGGCCTGAGAGCATTGGTGCCTCCCTTGTAAGTTATGCTCAGAAAGAATTAACAAAGAAATCCAGCTTGTGGAATCCCTCTAACCAGACTAATAACAGAGCTGATTCTGATTTAATTGATCATGAAAAGCTTGTGGTCGAGACTATAGTAAGCCTTTTGCCAGTTGAGAAGCTTGCTGTTCCAATCACTTTCCTTTTCGGGCTTCTTCGAAGCGCGGTGATGCTTGATTGTGCTATTGCTTCTAGACTTGACCTAGAAAGAAGGATTGGTTCACATCTTGATGTTGCAACTATTGATGATCTTCTGATTCCATCATTCAAGCATGAAGGTGATACCTTATTTGATGTAGACACAGTGCATAGGATTTTGTTAAACTTCTGTCAGCAGGATGATAGTGAAGATGATGATCTGGATGATGTTTCTGTTTTCGAATCCGATAGCCCTCGTTCTCCTTCACAATCAGCATTAGTTAAAGTGGCAAAATTAGTGGACAATTACCTCGCTGAAATTGCCCCTGATGCAAACCTGAAGCTTTCCAAGTTTATGGTCATCGCAGAAACCTTGCCAGCACATGCAAGAACCGTTCACGATGGCCTATATCGAGCCATTGACATTTATTTGAAAGTATGTTGTGTCATTCCTTCCTTGCATATACATGTGCACAAGATTTTTGCTAATCACAGAGACGAATTTTCAAAGGGAAGAAATGGAGTGAACCTGTTAGGAATGAACCTGATCCAAAGGAAAATTCTATCCATTTCAGAAATGGTTTTTGATCTTAACCATTCTCTTCCTAAACTAGTTTATGAAGATTTATAGATACAATAGTTAATCCTTGTTTAACATAAGCCTTTTTCTCACTCTTTTAACTCTCACTAGGCCCCTAAGATCTCTCTATAACCACTTCTGTTTTAATTCTTCTGTCAATGCTTTCTCAGGCTCATCCAGGCTTATCAGAGTTGGACAAGAAGAAGCTATGCAAATTGCTTGATTTCCAAAAGCTTTCACAAGAAGCCGGGGCTCACGCTGCGCAAAACGAGCGCCTACCTCTGCAGTCAATAGTACAAGTTCTTTACTTTGAGCAATTAAGGTTAAGAAATGCCTTGGGCTGCTCCTCTGTGGAAGATGATCCTAGGCCAATGCACCACCAGTCATGGCGCATGAATAGTGGAGCATTAAGTGCAGCAATGTCTCCCCGGGACAACTACGCGTCATTGAGACGAGAAAATCGCGAGTTGAAGCTCGAGCTAGCTCGGTTAAGAATGAGATTGAATGATCTGGAGAGGGACCATGTGTTCTTGAAAAGGGATATGGCAAAGTCTGGTTCAAGAAAATTCATGAGTTCTTTCTCAAGAAGGATCAGTAAGCTTAACTTCTTTGGACTTGGCTCTTCTAAAGGATCTAGTTCTCCTCCATCAAGGAATTCTCAGAGAATAAATTCAAAGGTGATTGAGAGAACTTGTGCTAGCACTGAGTAGGTAAAGTTGTAACCATTGGTTTCTCTACAATAATGCACTTGGAGAAACACGCAAGAGAATGTAAATGTATCAGAGACTAATTAATTCACTTTTCACACATATCCTCTCTTTTTATAACTCTCTTTTCTTTTTCTTTCTTTACAAGAGAGGGCTGATGTGTCCTAAATTAAAAAAAAATTAATTCACAAAAGATCAAATCCTAAACACCTCTTGTCTATAAGATCCCTTAAATAAGGAGGATATAAAAATAACAGTTCTATCATCCTTAATCTTTTATCAGAGTATTTTTATAACTCTTTCTAAATACAATAATAAAAGATTCTGACTAAGTTACTCTACTTATATTCTTGTTATAATTTTCACCATATATATATATTTGTTGTGAAAAAACATCACTCTAGTCCTAAACGTAAGAGTTAATATACTTTATCTCTTATGTTTATAATTTTTTTTTAAATTAATTTACTTAACTTATAAATTAATATATAATATAACATTTGTATAATAGTATTTTAAGAAAATTATATCATATTTATTATAATTAACTAATTTATTTAAATTTTTAATTTATCTATATTAATGGAGTTACTTTTACATTAAGAATCTTCGTTTGAGGTCTCTTGTTATTAGTGTGAAAGTTTTGTCGGATCATATGTATGTGTATCAGATAACTTCATGTTCTATCTCTTCCATGTCAAAAGTTATTAGCTGTAATTTTTTTTTTGGAATTGGGGAGATATCGAAATCTTATTATCTTATAGAACTTTATGTGTATTTTGATAATCTTTTTCATAATTTTTATAATTAAAAAGTTTATGTGATTTAGATTTCATGAATTCACCATAATTTCTTTTAGTATTATTTGATTTTGACCATATAAGATTTTATAAAAAGATTAAGCATGGATTTTTTTTATGATAATATACTAATTAAAATATAAATTATATGTCATCTCTTTTTAACCAAGTTTAACTTAAAACTGCGTAAGTTCTTTTAATTTTTAAAGTATAGCTTCATTTTAAATGCATAAGCTGATCTCTCTCTTTTTTATCAGAATAGGCTAAAATATTTTTAATTAACCTGAATATATGTACTATCCAAGCAAAAAAAAAAAACTGAATAACATTATAAGAATTTTTTTTGCTTAAAAAGTATTGATTTTAACCAAATTTTAATTTTATGCGAAAGATTGAAAATTTAAATTTAAATACAAAATAGGCAAAAAACAAAAATATATAAATAAAACTAACAATAGAACAAAGAGAACACAAAGCTATATGTCAATTGTACTATTCACATGGCTTATAGAGGAGCCGTCCCGTTATTTATTACTTATAAATATTACAAATTATTTGAAATTTTATAATTATATAAATATAAATATAAATATAAATTACTTCTCCGGTTTGCCTCAAATTAGTCTCCCCTTATCCCCACTAGACACATTCTTATGAGTTACTAGATTGAATAGAAGGGTATCTTTTGTCTAAAGAAGAATGAGTAAATGGGAAGTCTTTTATTTTAATTTAATCTAATGTATTTACATAAAATTCAAAACCAAATATTAATGGCCTTTCCAATATTCATGGTACCAAAACAAAATTTTAAAGTGTTTTACTATACTCATAATTTTAATTAATAAGATAACTAAATAACTGAAAAATAAGAATATACCTCCATCAATTTTGTCATAAATCTAAATAATTAAGTTTGGAGAAAATTTAGATTAAATTGTTTGCATCCATTTTGTTAAGTTCTCTAATCTCATTTTGTCATGTGTCCAATTTTTTTTAATATATTTATTTAACTTAAACACACTACATAAAAAAATACTGATATATATGGTCAAGCGTAATTAGAGAATTTGATAAAATGAATGGAAAGAATTTGGTTTAGGTATAATCCATTAAGAAAACTATACAAACTTAATATAAATAAAATTGTATGACCTGATTAAAAATTAAGTAAAATTATTGACAAATTAATTTTCCCATCTATTAATGAAGGTTTTTGTTTTCAATTATTAATAAAGGTTAGTTCTTGGAATATTTTTTTGGTGTGTATCAAGTTTTCCTTTTAGTTTGGCTTTTCATGCCTCCATGAATTAGGCTTTTGCTTTATATTTCCACTTTCTAGTAATGCGCATCTGCTGTCGTTGCGTACTTTACTGTTTGTAATTACTAATGAATAATGAAAGTTTAGTTCTTTATTGGGCAAAAAAGGTTCCAACAATAGAATTTTGAAGGTCAGATTAGCGCAAACGGAACGCAGCATAGGTCTCTCTTTCTTCTCCACGTTGTTTCCTTCACTATTCAAGCTTAAATCGACGGCGGCGGCCGACATTCGGCATTTTCTCCCCGTGTTTCTCTCGCTCTATCTGTCTCAGGGCTTATTGTGTGAATCCCTCCTGCTTCTGCATTACAGAGGTACGGATTTTGCTGTACCTAGTTTGTTGTCACTTGGTTGGGTTCCTCTTGAGTTTCGAACTGTTATATGCCTATTCGCTTCATTGGTAAAATAATATAAGGGGAGATCGAAGTTCTACTCGATATCTTTTTCTTCTTCTTTTTGTGTAATTTCCCGGTGAACAACTCATGGCTTCATTTCAAAAATTTGTTTACTTAAGTTTTGCTTGTTTGTTCTTTTCCTGAAAAATCTGTTTTTGATATTTTGGTCTGTGTTGGTGGACCTTGTTTTCAATTTCCTTACTTATACAGGTAAATTTATAAAGCTGAATGCGTAACTATGTCACAGTAGTGGTGGCCATAGGTTGATCAGCAAATAGTTATCCCATATTCGCTCAATGCATGTGGAATTTGAGATGAGCCCTACTATAGTGTGGCTTTCTACAATTCATATAAATATATTAATGTTTTTTTATGTAACATGGAAGATTCTTTTAATCTTCCTCCTTCAATAGTTATCTAACGTCTCCCTGACCTCGTCCCTGTCTCCCTTAATTTTACCTTCTCCAGAGTTTAAGGAGCAGCTGACCCTGCTCAGCAAAGATTGCTGCTTTCATGCCAGTGGTGACGTCTGGTACGATTACTTTAGTAAGTAATTCATATCGAATTTGCAGAAATGGAAGGGTGTTTGTGAATTTTTCTTCACTTAGTGCTCTCCAGGCAATGGATTGGACGTATGCTAGTGAAACCGATGATTGTAATTACATAGAATTGCAGCATATAATGAAGAATTATGCTACCTCAGGCCACTTTGAAAAAGCTATGGAGACACTTTGTTACATGAGAACTATAGTTGGGAAGCCTACTGTTTATGACTATAATGGTTTGATTTATTGCTATTTGAGATCCCATAATGCATCAACAGACAAGATAGAGCAGTTGTATCGGGGAATGAGACAGTTTGGTCCTGTTCCAAATGCATTAACCTTCAACACGCTTCTTAATGGGCTGTTGGCCCGTAATAATCTGAAAACTGCCTTTTTGATTGCAAAAGAGATGCACAGTTGCGGGCTTGTCCCATCATTCAGCTTATTGTCTGGAATGTTGAAAAGAATGATATACTCAGGGCATTTTATTGATTCCCTCAATGTTTTTGACTTCATGGTGCAGTTGAAGTATTATCCTACTCAGCACACTGTAGATGCTTTGATTTCTATGCTTGGCAAGGCTGGGATGATCCGACAGGCATATCTTGTAGTATCTACCCTTCTGGAAGAGGGTTACTTCTGTGGCACGCATAATTATAATAAAATTCTATGGGTTATGTGCAAGTCTGGCCAGAGTTATGTTGCTCTTCAACTATTTCATTTAATGAAAAAGAAAGGTATAGTTCTCAACGTCTGCTCTTATACTGCTTTAGTATATGGATTTTGTAAAGAAGGTTGGCGCGAAGAAGATCTTCTACGCTGTCTAGATGACATGGAAAGTGATGGTTGTAAGCCCAATGTCAAAACATTCACTATAATCATCAAATTTCTGTGTGATAATGGGAAAATTGAGCAGGCACTAGAATACCTAGCCAAGATGCAAAGTAGAGGATGTGAACCAGACTTGACAACCTATAATGTAATTCTCCGTGAACTTTGCCATCAAGATAGAGAGAATGATGTTGTGGAACTCCTTGGGGTGATAAATCAGAAAGGATATCTTCCTAGTCCACATACATGTGCTGCTTTGTCTGGAGGCCTGTTAAAAACAGGCAAATCAGGGGTTGCATTGGAGATATTACTTGATGTGATTTCAAAAGGCTATGCTCTGGATACTGCAGTTATAAACATACTATTCCACTGTCTATGTCTCGAGGGAAGATTGCAAGAAACGATATCTTTGTTGAAAGTAATGATGGAAAGTGGATTTTCACCAAATAATGTTTCATATAACACGATTTTGAAGGGCTTTGCTCAAGAGAATCTTGAGGAAGCTTTTAAGCTCCTAGATTGTTTTGAGTGGGGTACTAATAAGCCAGATTTAGCTTCCTTCAATACAATTTTGTGTGCTGCATGTAAACAAGAAAACTCATCAATTATTGAGAGGGTCTTGACTCGCATGGAGTGTGAAGGCATTAAGCCAGATGCTATTGGTACAACTTGTTTAATTCAGTATTTCTGCAAAGTGGGGAGATTCTCTGCATGTCTGGAGCTTCTACAATTGATGTTGCGTGACGGTCATTATCCAACAATTACTTTTAATGTGGTTCTGGACCAACTTTGCAAAAACGGGTTACTTAAGACCGCATGTGACTTTTTTAGATGTCTTCAAAACACTTGTTTTCCGCCTGATATTATTTCATATAACATTCTTATACACGCTTCAATTAGAAAAAATAAGTTGCTTTTAAGGCAATTATTCAAAGGCATTTATAGGCAGAAACTGAAACCAGATCATTTTACTTATGGATCTGTTATAAGTGGTTTCTGTAGGGAAGGAAAAATATCAGATGCTCTGCATATAAGAAAGCAAATGCTTGAGAATGGGATCATTCCAGGCATTGCAATATACAATGCCATACTAAAAGCAATGTTACAAATGGGCAAGTTTTGGGATATTATTGGGTTATTAAAAGTTATGGCCATGGAAGGGTGTGAACCTGATAAGATCACTTGTGAGATTCTCAGACGAGCTACATCAAAAGGCTGGTTGAAGAAATATCCTGAGATTGCAAGAATTCTGGAGTTCGTGATACTTGGTAAATAAGAAATAAAATCACTAATGACTGACATTGTTGTATTGCCTCATGTTGGCCATTTCTCTTGGTAGGCTCAAATTGGACGCTATCTAATCTTGATGACCATAACTCTGTGGCTTTCTGAACTTACAGGAGTTTTAGTCAGGTAAAAAGGTTTGACACATATTTTTTCTGATAGTTTCATATTTTAATTCTTAGTTTTGTGCCCCACCAAGAAGAATCAGGTCCTCATTGTAATTAGTTACTTTGTTTGGGTCAGGTTGTCTATGGTATCTTGTCGGTTGTTGCTAAGCTGGAACAATGCCTTCTTAGTTATAGGATTCTTTTTCTACTAAGTGCCAACTTCGGCCTGTGGCTTGGAATTTTTTCCTCCTTTTTAATTCAATTTTTAATAATGATTTTATTTAAATGTGCAGTTGTCACGGCATTCACCATATGTGGATGTCGCAGTGCATGAGACCACCGCCCTATCCATCATTTAAAAAACAGCTATCTTTTCCTCTGGGTATGCTTCTGGTCATTCGTGCAGCAGATGCTGTTATGTATCTGTTTACCTCTCACAGCACGCCATTCTCTTTCATGGTACTATCAATTTTCAAATTCTATATAGAAAAATATTGTACATTTAAATTGTGTAGGTGATGCTGCTGTATATGATTGGATTGTGTTTATGCAATAAGGTTCTCTCCATTTAGAGGACCCCAGTCCCTTGCATGGGTGTATGACGCCGTTGGTTCTTGCTTCCATCCCCGTGCAGAGTGAACTTATTTGAAGAAACGAAACGAAGGAGCTGGGTAGCACCAATATGGTAAGTTTTGCATAATTTTTTTTTTTTAAATTCTGACTTGGCTTTATATAATATAAGTGAGTATTGGGTTGAGTTGATTGCATAGTTCTGATTGAGAGTAATTCACCCACAGAAATTGAGAGCACCCCCAACTAGTTTTGAAAAGGTGTTTTCCACATGATACATTTTTTACCTCATTTCTATATGTCAATGATACACTAATTTTGCTGATATTTTTTTTTTTTGTCAATATCCCTTTCTGTCATGTTACTCTTATAATGGAATATCATTAGAATTAGATGCTTCTTGTAATAGATTGGGGTTGTAAAATGAAATTCAAACGGCCACAATCTCAAATTATATTAAATCTTCGTTCCAACGGCAGTTTGATGCTCTTTCTTCACTTTCCTCAAAATATAAACGAAGTATGATTTTTAAGAATAAAGATACTAATTCTTAAGACAAGATATTTCTCAACATGTCAAGCTTACAATGCATATGTTTTGTACGTGGCGTGGAATATTTTTTCCCAGGAAGAGGAATGAAGTGGCTTTGATTGACTTGGGGTTTCGATATTTATGTACATGATCGTTTTGTCCAACAATGCTTCTTAGTTCGTACACCACAAGATTGAGTTTTGCGAGTCAGCATATTCATTTTCGGTAATTGCCGATTGATACACTTCATATCATTTTGGGATCAAGATATAATTTATTGTTGGATGTAGAGATATATTGCTGAAGACTGTAGCTGTCACAAATCGTGATCGCCATGACTCAGCAGAAGTTTTTTTTTTTGTCGACCCAGTTCACCAAAATTTTACCCCGACTACATCCGGATCTGACTTGCGTCTCGCACCTGGCTATAGTAGGTGAGTCTTCCAATAAGAATTTTCTGCATCAAGACTCAAACTTAAGACCTAACTTAAATAATACTGAATCGCTTACTACTCGAATCAACCTCCGTTGGTGACTTAGCAGAAGTTCATGTTTTGTTACTAAATTGTACTTATTCATTACTGGTTTCAACATGGTTTTACAGCACAAAAATAGCAGGCTTATCTTCCATAATGCGTTGTCATTAAAAAAAAACATCATATAGAAGCTTCACATGTCACTTTTGAATAGCAAGTATGGGATCCATAGATCAATTTACGAAGAAGAAGGATATTTTCTTCACTCTCGCTAATTTTGCGATCATTAAAAGACACTTGAGATTTCTATTCCCATAAGTTTCGTACAAATGACTAATGCCGTTCCCAGTTCGGTTCTCCCCTGACTACCAAATGAATCGACTCATCTGTATCAATCTCGAGGTGAAGAAAACCAGAGGTTACTATCAACCTCAAGAGCATGCATAGGTACAGATAAAAAGGAAATAGAAAATACAATTGAATCAGATTATAATCTCCATCACTAATAAGATCTTCATTCCTGCTTCAGTCAGACTGTACTGGTTCTGTAACTGGAGGTATGCAATCCACCCTATACCGTAGCACCTACAATCATGTATACACCTCAGAAGCGAGCTCCTTATATATTTATAATTTTTTGTATCACTCTATATATATAATAAGACAAGGTTTTTAATTTTGTAGGGTCTTGTCAGAGCTTCGATGCCTTTGTCCCATAAAATTCCATTGGTATGTAACAGTATGATTGATTCCAAGTGGAAAAATAATATGGTTTCCATAGGTATGAACAATTATTTACCTTCTTGAAAAAAGTGGAGTATGTGTTGTCCCAAATCAGCTTATAGCTCCCAGCCTTTAATGTGCAGAAGTTACCCTAAAAAAAAATTTCATAACTACAAAGATAAGAAACTCTTCAAGCGCTTGATGAAACATAAAATCTGCAATAAACTTGCCAAACTCACTTGGTCAGAGTCAAAACGCCGGTAAGGTAGTATCATCTGCATCATATCCAATCAACCAGCATGAAGATCAGAAATGGGCACACAAATAAAGACAATTAGAATTTCTGCAGGGCATACAGCCTAAAGGATTGATGAGAAAAGCTAATTGAGACTAATAAAGCCAATGCTTTTCCTTGGCATTAAAGATTCAACTACATGAACTTTACATTTCCATTAGAACCTGAATAAAAGGGAAACTTCTGAACTTGAATACCATTTGCATATGCTTGAGACTAACAGAGCAAATGCTTTTCCTTGGCATTAAAGGTTGGATACTGCAATAGCTTGGGGAACAGAAAGAAAGAAGAGGCAATTGAAACAGCATCTTTACACCTTTGGTGGGGGCACAAACTAACACACCAAGACAGAGCTCAAGTGACAACTTCGGAACTGTATTGCACTAATGAGTAGGGAACTTTTTGTTCCCAATATATTTTTAACTACACTTTGTTTCAGGAGAATATCCTCCTTCTCGCTATTCAAGCACCACTTCATCTCTTCAACAAATTCTTCTTTAAGCCATCAAAAGAAATGCTTGCAGAGAAACTAAACAAAATAGGACAGATATATTAATGCATAATATTGCAACTTACAGTTTTTTCACCAGTAGGACTAATAAACTCCAAACTAAACCCAATATCCTGACAAAAAACAACATAAAGGTCAATATCATAGTCCAAGGGAAAATATACATTGACCTCTTCAAGAAAAGGTCTAGCAGAAATACCATATTTATCTTGCCTTGTACTAATGAAAAATCCCAAGCAATGTACGAGTTTACTGAGTCCACTGTGAGTAAAACCTAACAAAAGAACATCATCATAGAATTTTATAATATATATATAAAGCAAGATGTGAACTTCTGTTCGAGCACATCAAAATAATTAGCAAGCTCTGTTGAGTTAATGTTCATTATTATTTTTAATTGTTTTCCTCATGCTTAAGGACCAGTTGTCCCCCCATGATGTATTGGTTTCTCTTCCCATCAACAAATTCTGTGTTAAGTAAAAAAAAAATTCACCTATTCACAATGGTCTATGATCATTTCAGAACAATATACTCTTGCTCGCCACTAATCATACTATGCCAACATAATTTATGCTTCAAAATGTCAAGAGTATTACACATACAAAAATGAAAATAAAAATAGACTACCCTCAATCAAAAAGAAATTCATTCATACTTTTTGCAAGAACTATATACATACCTCATGACTTTTTCCAGCAGGAACACTTATCTCCTTGTAGTCATCATTTTTCCTAAAATTTGACAAAGTAACTTAAGAAATGCTAAATCAAAAATTTTATTCCAACAACAACAAGAGAATATTCCAAAATTACCCTTCTAACGCCCCAGCAACTTCTGCAGGAATGAAGAAAGGCGAGTTTGCAAAGACCTCACTGACCAAAATGACATGTTAGTTGATAGAAAATGAACTAAAAAATTAATGAGTAAAGGTAAGATAAATCATGTTCAAAGAGGCTAATTGATTTGGAAAATTCAAGCTCAAAGCTTAATTTGTTAGCTACAAGCAAAGGCATAAGTTGCAGAACTGTCCAAAAAAACTAACACTTCTATAGCTTTTAATTCGAGAATCAAAAACTAATATTTGGGTGGTTGAATCTGGAGCTACAGATTATACGAATGGAAATTATTTTCTTCAAAATTTTACTCCACGAAAAGGGATTTGGCAATGACAATTGTCAGAAGATTGGCTTCTGAAAATGTCCCTCTAGCACCTAATCGAACCGTAACTTATTATCAATTATTCGAATAACTTAGGACCTTCATTGCGTCATTCACTTCTCTTCTACTTGCTACAACTTTTAGACTTAGGGGAGATGATTCGTACTTATGAGGAGCATGCTGGACTCTATCTTGCAACAAAACCAGAAAGTCATTAATATGGCTCCAACTATTGATATCTTTTATAGCAAGCCAAACGTTGCAGTATTATAGATGCTCAACCTTGTAGCATTGTAGACGACGCTCTACTTGAATACATGAAACAAATGTATCCATATTTATTTTCAAGGTATGCTTATTTCAACTGCCAATTATCCAAACATACAAAAACCTCTTATCCTGTTTATTAAAAAAACAAAACTCGTCCTGTATACAATCACTTTCTCTCTCAACCTTTTACCTCAATTTCATAGTGAAATTTGGGAACCAACAAATATTAATAAAATCACGGGAAGAAAAAACTCAAGGTGCCACACATTTCCTGAATTTTTTTTCTCGCACAAAATAAAAACCAAAGTACCATGAAAAATCTGAGATCAGACAACAGAAAATATATTTCAATGCTATCCAAGGTCAATTTCTAAAGGAAAAATAGATTATTCACTATAGTACCTGTGGACCGATGGGCCCATAACTCTTGGGCCAAGGGAACTAAAGACCTATGAGAAGGGAATGAAGAGAAAACATAATGCAAGCGAACCCAAGGCTGCATTCTCTAATGATGAGGTGGCCAAAGAGAAACCAACACATGGGACAACAGGTGTAGGAGAGAGACAGACATGATACTTTAGAACGCAGTTGTAAAATGCTGACCAATGAACAAGTCACAAGGAAGTAAATGATGCAAACCACGATCTTGGGCAAGGACAATTAGACATCCCAAATGCTTGCACTGACTTTTGTGAGGATATTGATTATATGAAAACAGGTATTTCCTTGAACTACAAAACACAAACCAATTAAGGAAATGTGTTCGATCTTGCACGAAGCAGAAGGTAAAGGATACATGAATTATCCATGATTAAAAGTTTGTGTGGAACTAGAAGTACAACATACAAAAACTTCAAGAGCCAGGTCCAAGAATAACACACGTCAAAGTCAAACATAACTCATTGAGGTCCTCAAGCACCAATTCAACTCAAAAGCTTACTAACTCTTTATTACAAAATCTCTAATACTTAGCCAAGAAGAAATTCAACACAGAAAGGCCCCTGAAGTCCTGAACTATTAAGTGAAAGTGTTTTGCTCTCACCTCACAAATCACAAGCTTTGAATCGTCAGTCTCACACACACACACACCAACAAAAAGGCCCCCGAATTATTTTATTATAGCAACACTCAGCATATCACTCCACACACCTAACCAGCTACAATATGGAAACCCACCATCCCAAGATATCATTCGATACATAATAAGCAGCAAACAATTTTCATAAATTCTTCCTGCACATGATCTAGGTACCAATTGTAATAATCATTATGATTATTAGTAATTTATTACAATCAACTACCATAGCATGAACAATATGGATACCCAAGCATAACAGTACCTGAGAAATCTGATGAACCTTTCAAATTCCACTGTGTAGACATCGAAAGCTTGTTCCAGGACAGTAATTTGTTCCTCTTTCCTATTAGGTTACCAAGAGAGATTGAATTATAGAAGAGTTACTATAGTCCTCCAAATTATATCTACATTAAATTAGATGAAAAGCTTATCTCTAACTAAACACTTTTTCTTTCTATCAAATGATGAATTAAAGGTGCTTCCCATCACTTGCTATTGAATACAAGGCTCATAATGAAAGGAAGAATATCAAATATAACCAAATAATGCTTTCAACTGGGTTGATTCCTGATTAGCATAACAGACCACTCTTTTAATTGGACTGACTGTGACTCTATTCCAAGACACTTTCTTTTCCCAGAATTTAATTGGACTGACTGCAGAGTAGGAGACTTTCCAGCTTCACGATAATAACAGTTGCTTAATGGAATCAACCATAAACTTTGATTATTGGTAACAGAAATCAAGAATAAGACTTCACAAACTACTAAAGTTGCATGTTATCTCACAATTTACTAGTCCCAAACCGCTTCCATAATAATGAAAGGAAGAGTTGAATAGCAAGAATCATCTTCGTGAGGCTGTATAATGGCGGTCCATAGCGGTGTCGTTGCTCTTCCATGGGTCTACCAGTAAAAATAGTTCTTGCATTATTTTTTTTCCATACATTATCATATTCAGATATCAAGTCAAAGAAATTATATTTAAAAATGAAAATAGTAACTTTATACCCATCGTCATCATTTATCTTCCGAACAAAATCAAGCAATACCTGCAACTCAAATAGAAAAAAAAAAATAAAAAAAAAAGACAAATCATTACATCAATTAACCGGGGGGGGGGGGGGGGAATTGAAGACAAAAATCCAACAAGATACAAATGTAGTCAAAATGCATCCAAATTTTACAGAACTTGACTACCAAGATCATGAATACTCAATTTCTCACTCAGGCACGACCTAAACTTCATTCAAACAGGTTATCTGTTACATAAAATATTTGGTGGATTAAGCTAACCACCTTCCACCTTATTTGAAAACAATGAAATAATTGTACTGATAAACCAAAAAAAACAAAGGCATACTTGTGGAACTCCAACCAGATACTTCACGAGTGTTTTATAGACACCTGTCGCAGAACCAAGCTGAACTAACTGCATTCTCCTGCAAACCATAAATAGTTAAACAAATTAAGTAACAGCTATACACAACAGGGCAGACAAAAGAAATTGTTAAACTCTAATATTTTGATGATGACAAATAATAATAATAATTGAGAAAAGACTTCAAAAGATGTCAGAAAGTAAAATTAATTGATATAGAACATTTATCGGTAAGCTTATCAACAAGATAGTTATTCGATATATTATTCGATAAATGAGAAAGAACTTTTGAAAGAAAATATGTTTTTCTGAAAGGCATTTATCGATGACCTATTCGATAAGGTTTCTTATCGATAAAGAATTCGATAAATCAATCATATTTAGTTGAGAAAATTCTGAGTCACGTTATTTTTAAAACTGAAATTATTCGAAACTTTATTCGATAAGTGGATTTATCGAATAAGCCTTCGATAAGTATTTCATAGACTCAACTTTGAGAGAGAGAAAAAAGATTTTATCGAAGAGTTGATCGAACAATGGATTTATAGATAAGATATTCGATCAATCACTCTGATTTTTAAAGAAGATATTTAGTTTTCAAAGATTCATTTATCGAAGGACTAATCAATAAGGGAATTTATCGAATAACTCTTCGATAAACTGAGAAAAGTTTCTAAACTTTTCAAAAGCACTAATAAATGATTTTTCTTATATTTCACCATTTGCTTTTGATATTATCTTTTATAAAATCTTATAATCAGAAATTTGAAAATGTTACAGATTTAAAATCTGATCATTGAAAATATTTTTGAAGTTATCCAGATCACTGAGAGTCTTTTCTCTGATCTTTACAGTGATTTCTTTCTTCAAATTGATCTTTGGAATGTTGAATCACAAATTTATATAAGATCAAATAAAAGAAAGATGAGATGAAGATTTTTTTTTAAAATTCAAATCACTAGAATTTTAACTTGATGACCATTCTATTGATAATTTGATTGTTTGAAATGTTTTAATGATGATTTATTGCTTAAATGTGGTTTGATTTGTTTGAATCATCTATGGTCTGTTTAGATTTGAAATTATGAAGATTAAATGATTCAAAGTCCAACTCATTATACTTTCATCAATAAACTATTCAATCCGATTCCTTATCTATGTATGAGATTTTTGATAAGAAAGTTTAAACTGCATTATATTGACATATATGATTGATTGATAGTTCTGAAGTACATTTGATGAGTTTAGGAATTACTTGAATTTGATTGAATGAATGAATTTCATAAATGTATAACCTGCACTTAATTGATTATATACATGTTGATGACATGATAAATCTTTCAAGTCATGCTTTGATCTTTGGTATGATCTACTATGTTAAAATGATAAATCTTGTAATCTGTATTGTCAAATAATATTTAGAATATATGTTTCCAATTATGCTACAAGGTCAAAGAAATCTTTAAAGTCTGTTTGAAAAGAATGCCCTTCAGTATTTATCGATAAGCTATTCAAAGAATCCATTTATTGAAAAACATTTCGATAAATGATGTATTATGAAATATATCGATAAGTCTAAAAGCATATGTTTTGAAAGAATATTTTTCAAACAGTGATTTGATAAGGACATTTATCCAATACATATTCGATAAATCATGAACTATCTGTTTACTATTTATTGAAGATTTATCGAAGTCATTTTCGATAAGGCTAGTTATCGAATAATTGCTCGATAAGTTTTAACTGTTTCAAATGCATTTCTTTTGCAATTTATCGAAGACTTTTTCGATAAGGATATTCTTCGATAAATCAAGCCAGTTTGCGAAAGGAATCTTAAACCAGACTTTATCAGATTTTGATCTTTAATTTTAAATCATTTGGAAATACTTGTTATATGCTTACATTAATTATATATCATTACTAAAGCATTTTTAAGATCATTTGCAGAATCAATTAAAGAGAATGATCACAGAGCAAAAAAAGCATTAGATGCATACATCAGCAATAACGGCTACGACTACTTCAATGTTTCAATAGATTTATGAAGAACAAAGTATAAAAGAAAAAGAAGCAAAAGTGAGAAAGATGAAGAAGTTGGGAGACTTAACAAGGAAAGCTTACAATGCATTATGATTATATTCAATGACAGTCTCTGTTTCACTCTGTTTCTCTTCTTTTAGTTCAAAGCATACATATTCTTAGAAGAGAGACTTAGATAGTAAGCTTAAGTGATCATCTTATCTACTCTACAGAGAGAGTTTATTTGTAACAATCTTTTTATTTGATTTACTCAAGAGGAGTTCTTAAGTGTTTGTATCCTTACAGGAATAAAGAGTAAAAGGGAGTGAGAGGGACTCTCACTAATTGAATACTTTCTAGGGTGTAAGGGTGAGTGAGAGGGATTCTCACTAATTGAATACCTTACAGGGAGTACGAGGGAATTCTCATGTGAATGTACTGAGGCACCAAGAGCCTACTGAATCTTGAAGTATAGTGGAACACTCAGAGGAACTATCTGGGGATTAGACGTAGACCAAGTGGATTGGATCGAACCAGTATAAATCGTCTTGTGCAATCTTTCTTCATCAACTTCTTCATTAGGTGATATCATTCTAAACTCTCCTCATTAAATTTGTTTTAAATATCTTTAGAGTTTTTTAAAATTTTAAAATCACTCAATTCAACCCCCTCTTGGATGATATAGCCAGATTCAACAGAAATGAGCCTAACCTGTCCATTTGTTGTCTCCACAGCAATGCATATATATCCCGTATGCTTCCTCCAGCATTTACCAAAGCGTCAACCTCTACTTGCCTATTCCTTTCAGACCGTTCACGTTGCTGTCTGATGAGAGTTCCTCGAAAATCTTGAGGCAAATATGTCATAACTGCAAATAATTTTTAGTTTCTTGAACTCAGACTTACAAAATTAAAGAGGAAATATCAAAGACACACAGTCAGGCAGTTAATTATGTAGCTTGAAAAAAATCAGTAGCATAATCAAGTTCCTACACTTAAGGACCGTTTGAAAATCCAATACAGTGCAGAAAATGAAAATCTTAAAGGCATTCAGCATATAGGATGCCTTTGCATTCTTTAAACAGCAACCCCGTCCTTACTTAAAATATTTTATGACAATAGTTTCCAAAATAGTATGGAAAGCAAAAAGTTCCATAGGAAGCATTTAAAAACAAAAAAAAAAAACTTAGAACCTAGGATTTTGTTGCCTAAATGGTCGCCTTATATCAAGGCTGAATGACAGATTTGTTGCCATATGCTTCCCAACATAAATTCACTTTGCACTACCAATAAAATAATAAATTTTCAGGGTCATTATTTACTGAAATTGTTCGCTTATAACTAAGATCATGCATGGATATGAGTGATAATATGATGTTAGCCCCAAATTTGGGAGTTGATCGACATTCTTGAACTATATTACTAGCTGCTTTTGTGGTAAGTGAATTTACTGCTCCGGTCTAGTTAAACGTTTATACCTTCAGTACTAGTTTTTTTTTTTTTTTAAATTTGGACTAACAAGAGATATCAAGCTTTAAAAATACAAATTTACTAGTAACTAATCGATAAGAAGTTAGTATGTATGTAGACAAGAAAACTCCCAACTGGACTTGAATACAAGCGCAAATTATTTGATTGAGCTTGTGCAAATTATCTGTACCAGTAAGTTAGCTCCAGGAATGAGCTTGTGAATAACAAAACCAAATGACAAAAGCCCTAAAAAACAACCTAATCTATGAATAAGAGCTGTCCAATATCACCAAACGCTGCACCAAAGAGAAGCCTAAAATACAACTCTATCCCGTAAAAAAATGTAAAGGATAAGATACACCCTTATAGATGTTACCATTGCAGACAAACCATAACATACAAACTACCCATTGTCACAAAATCATATGAGGATCATGCTGACTTGAACAAGCAGCCAGAGAATGGCCCTGGATAAGGTATATATGTCTGAAAATGGCTCTAATACACTAAAAGGTAATAACAAGATAGTTTGAGGGGCATCAGAAAAGTGCTTGGATAATTGCAAACCACCAAGGGAAAGGAATGAAAAGGCAAGACCTGAACTACCAAACGATCCACAATGAGAAGTAGAGCTATGAAAAGCATCGCTAAAATCTTAGAAAACAGAATTATTGGAATGCTCACAAGCTAGAATCCCTCTTACTACATTTAGAATCCATTTCTCTCAATCCAAATAGAAGAATCAGGACGCTTGACTCTTTTGGTGTTTACTCTTGTGAATCTTTCTTTCAATTTCTATCCCATCCATTATAGAAAATTTAGTTCTAGATAAACCCATCTGGCTAGTTTATGTCCTCAAATATCAGAAGCCTGTCTATTGATAGGGTGTAAAGAGTTTAGGAGGAAAAAAGAAGCTAAAGTACTGCACCAATTTGCCTACGTGCAGTCATAAGGCATATGTAGTATGGGGCAAAAACTTAGATTTTTAAGGATGTTTCATTACAGCTAATGTAGGGAAAGCAGTATTAATGTCCTCTATGTGGTGTTCTGCTGATGGTCTTTTAAAGGGTTACAATCTTTGATTTGCAAGGAGATTATTCTGCATTATTACACTTTTGACTAAGTTCTTTTCTATATCACCATAAAAATGACAAAAAGCTAATATATAGGCAAGCATAAATTAACTTGTTCACATATAATCGCATCAAATAATAATTGAGACACAAGCAATTATAAGTTTGTTATCTATTGAAAGCAACTAGCTCAAGAAAAAGGCAAGGAGGTACCTGTGTTGAAAACATGGTCTGCATTTTTAGCTTGGAAAGACTCCAATATCTTCAAAACATCATGAACTTTGTCTTTAAGCCGATCAAGGACAATAGTACATTCTACATCATCAGGTGTTGACGGCTGCTTAAGCTGAATTCACAGAATGAAAGCTATCTAAGAATGGGTGCCATTTTCTCAGTTCTAGACAAACTTTTGAGGGAGGGGGGGGGGGAGGATGAGGGGGATGAAGAAAAAAATTATACCAAGTAGAATGTCAAAATTACGGTTGCTTTGTTGAAGGACAACTCAAATGCATTCACTTTGTTTTTATGAGTTAAAAAAATTCACCTTCATAAAAGTGAGTTGAACGGGAGGAAAAAATGTAAATAAGAGATTACCCCTTCTGGCCAATTGGACCTTTCTAACAAAAAGACTGTCTCTTCCATATACTCTCGATTCTTCCACATATTCTCGTCAATTTTATGCGGAGGTTCATGGTCAGCTTCATCTATTAAAATGCTTTCTCCTGGAATGACATCAACGCTCAAAATTATTTATTTATTATTTTAAATTATACAAAGGCGCATAAAAAATGAGAACAAAGATGCCGATCCAACACGTATTTACCTTGATAGTCATGAAAGGTTGTAAATTTTAGGCATCTTGGACGCGACATACAGATGTAATGTCATATACGAGAATGCATGGTATGATTTAAAAGATATTCAAAATTCATTATACGATGCCCATTCTTGGTTAGACAAAGTAATCTTACATATTCAAGAGAAAATCTATTATCTAGGATATATTTAGATACCCAATATATGTGAATATTGTGCATTTCAATGTATGCCCAAGAATGCGGAGATCTTGGATTCTCACACTCTAAGTAAGCACCAAAACTCAATCTTGCTCCCATTTCATATCACAGGCACTTTCTTTGAAGACACTAAACCCACTACTCAGGAAAAAGAAAACAATTACACCTCCCTGACACAAATTCAAATTCATGCGCCATCGGAGAAACTCCAAGCTGCCAGTTCAGCAGCTTCGCAGAGGGTAAAAAATTTCAAGAAAGATAAAAAAGATTGCGTGAGAGAGAGATGAAACCTTGAGTAGGAGGATAATCATTGAGCAAATCATTGGCCATAGAACGAATTTCGGAAGTAAGACGAGACACATCATCGGAGAGAGGCGGAAAAGGGTATTTGTCGTAGTAAGACGCGAGGAAACTCCGGGTTATAGGCACAAGACCCTCCGTAGAAGCCATGGGATGGTATGATCAAATCAAACCTCCTTCAGACTTGGGTCTCTCTCCTTTCTCTTTCTCGTCTTCCTTGGGTCTGAAAGAAAACTCGAGAAACAGAGTTTAAGGTATTGTTTGGTTGAAAGTTTTTGGAGGGGAGTTTAGGGTACATGGGTGTTTGGTTTAAAAATTAAAAGGGAGGATTGAGAAAATTTATTGTCCTTATTTGCTTCTTAATTGCCTTCTCTCCCCCTTCTAAAATTAGAGTTTTTTAGAAAGATGAAAAATTTTATTCCATTTTTAAATAAAATTATTTATGACAATTTTAAAAAATTCTAGTTCTATCCTTTAGCTGATCTTCGCAGACGATGCAGTAGTTTTATTTTTGATCTCCAGCTGACCTTCGTATACAACAATACCTTACTTTTTATTTGATATTATAACTATATTAATAATAAAATAATAAAAATGATACAAGAAATAAGTGGGGAGTGAAATTTAAAATAAAAGTAAACTTTATTTATATATTATATTAATATATATAATAATTATAAAATTTTATTATATTTTTTAATTTATTATATATATAAATGAAGTAAAAAAAATTTAAATTTATAAATTAAGAAAAAATAATTTTGATATAAATATTATAAATAAAAAGTAAATAAATTTAAATAAAAATAAAAAAGTATATTTATCAATTTTTAATTATCTACCATCCCCTCCCCTCTTAAACTAAATAAAAAATATTATCTCTCTTCTCCTACGTTTGCATTTATAACTTTTTTTTTTTTTTGCCTACCCACTTTTAAATTAACCTAATCTGCCATTCCAATCCATAGCCTAAGTGCTCTATTCTTTGAGCATATTCCTTTTTTCAAATAAAAAGTAGCGTATAACAGGGGAGCCACCGACTTCTCCGTTAAGTTCATTATCTTTCAATTTTTTTTACTCTTTTTGTATTAATTAATGGACTAATGGTCTAAAATTGCTTTTAGATATTTGTCCGGATAAAAATTAATTAAAATAATTATTTATAATAAATAAGTATTAATTTTTTAAAACAATTATTATTTAATATATATAATTAATAATAATAATTTTTTAAATATTATAAATTTAAAATATAAAATCGATTGATGTCTTATATTTAGAACAAAATAAATTGTTTAACTATCTCATATATTTAAAATTGTAAGGGTTATTTTTTGAAGTTTCAAATTGAAATTGTTCTTCATGTTGATCTTTGAAATTATTCAAATCATAAAATTATTCGATCTTACCACTTTATTGTGGTTCTAATCACGGTATTTGAGGAGATATCTTAGCTCCTAGTGCATAGATTTATGCCTAAGGGTAATAGACAGTTCACCCTACCCGATATTAGTATCACCTAAGAGAAAGGGAGACTTCGCCCTACCTTTAGATCATGGGTGAGCCTAATATCTTTCTAAAAATTTTGTAAAAAAAAAAAATTATTAGTCAATATAGATATAAAGCATAGACAAAAATTTTAAATATATTATTTATAAATCATAAATATCATGCTGCCATAAAATCTACCCTTTAATTTGTTGAATCTATAAATCATGAGTAAGATCCTTCAATCTTTTTATAATACACGAAATAAATATAAGCAAATGAAACATAGTTAGCGGTTTGACTGAAATTAATAAGTTGACTTAAAGGGAAAGTATGTAGATATGTCTATTAGTCAATATAATTTAAGTCTTGAGTTTGGACTTAAAGTATGCAATAACTAGGACATATATATCTGGCTTCTGGTGTAAGAGGAATTATTGTTAATATTATTATTTTAAAAAAGTAAAAAAGAATATTAAGTAAACAAAATGTATGAATATTAATTTTAGTAATATGATATGATTATGTACATTATACAAAATTTTATAAAAGAGTTTGTTCCCAACTTAAGAAAAGAATGCTAATATTGATTTGATTAGTATTGATAATCCAATTCCAACAAAAATATTTTAAATTCATTAATGATAACGATTTAAAAAATTACTGAAATTACTAGTTATATAAATAATAAAATTCATTTTTGATGACTCTGTTTTTTTCTTTTTTTTGCTAAGATGGAGTGTAATTTATTGGAGAAAATAACGGGGACTAAAATCTCCAATACAAATAAAATGATTCCAGATTTTGACATGCAGGCAAACAATTGCGTTGAAGTTTTAAAAGTTGTACAGTAGTCGGAAATTTTCTTTATTCATTTGACTTTTTAAGAAATGATACATATGTAGTAGCCTAGGTTGATTCATTAGGGATGAATTGGCTGTCTTAAGTTTATTCGCCATAACTGTTAATTGTAAAAGCTGGTTGAGGTAAAATATATTTATAATATTTAATATATGATTTAATTAAATAATTAATTTTAATTTTAAATATAAAATATTTTTTTATATTTATTAATTTTTTTTAAATTATCTTTATAGATATTTCTTTAATAATAATTAAGGGAGGGAGGGAGGGAGAATTAAGAAAGATAATTAAGATACTTTAGAGAAAAAATGATATATTAACTAATTTAACTAATTACTTTAATCTAATAAAATTAGTTTAATATATCTTTTATATTAAAGATAGGAGAAATATTATCTAGCATTTTAATCTTATATATAGTATCTCTAACATTTGATATTATTTTTTTATGCTTTCAACACTATAGTTTTATTTATAATCCATCAAGTACTCTAAATTATAAATAGATTATGATGTTAGATGTACTAAAAAAAATAAAATTAGAATGTTAGATAGATCATAAGATTAAAATTGTTAAGGGTACTTTATCTTTTAGATAATAAAAGAGAACCATATATACACACACACACGAGACTCAAATTAGAATACTAAGTTGGTTGAGAAAGCAGTTTAGGGATAAGTGATCCAACTCTTTTGGTCTTCTTGATCTTACAACCGGCCTTAAGATCGATACCCATTGCGGCGGCTTGGGGGATGACAAGCTCCCTCTCTGCTCAGCTTCAAACCACGCTACGACTGCCGAAGTGATCCAACTCTAGTTGAACTAAAGATAACCCAATCATAATATTAATACTCCATTTAATTTTTAATATAAGAGATATTTAATTTTTTTTAATAAATTAAAAAATTAAATAAATTAATTATAATCAAATCTAATTCCTCAAAAAAATTTATATTATTATTCATCAATCTACCCAAATTAGTAAACTAAATTTTATATTAGTTAGAAAAAATTAACTAATTTATTTGGCTTCCATAATATATCTCAAAAAATTAACTAGTATCTATAATATTTAATTAAAAATATATAAAAATATTTATATATAATACTGAAAAATAAAACCATTTCCATAAGTAAGTACGAGTAGAATATTTAATATCATAACTCAAATTCCTTTCATAAACTTTTTTATTCAATAAAAAAAAATTTGAAAAGAAGTTGGACTTACTCATAATCTAAAAGCAGGACGAAATCTCCCTTTTTTCTAGGCGATACAAATGTTAGTTAGGGTGAGCTATCAATTACTCTCAGGCATAAACCTAGACACCCAGGAGCTAGAATGCCTCCTCAAATGCTATGACTAAAACTACAATAAAGTAATACTCCATAAAAATCGAACACACTTCAAATAATCACATGTCTCACCCATTCGCTAGCTGAACCCACAGACGATAGGTTCATAAACTTTAATGTTTGAACTAAGATTTAAAAAGTTTCATGTTTATTTTTTATTATTTTTTGCTACAAAAATATTTGAAGGAGGTTAGACTCACTCACAATCCGTGAGGATGGCTAAATTTCTTTCTTCTTAAGCAATACCAATGTCAGGTAAGGCGAACCATCAATTATCTTTAAACGTAAATCTAAGCACCTGGAAGCTAAAAAACATTCCCAAACGCCGCAACTGAAACTATAACAACATGATACTCTCTAGGTATCGAACACGCTCCAAATGGTCGTTTGTCTCACCCCTTTACCAGCTGAATCTATAAACGATGAGTTCCTTTCATAAACTCTAATACTTGAAATAAGATTTAAAAAGTTTCCTTTATATTTTTTATTATTTTTTTACTATAATTGGAATAGGGTTAGGATCACCCACGATCTAATGGCCGGTAAGGCGAAATTTCTATTCTTCCTACAAATTATTATTTATCCTCAGGCGTAAACCTAAACACTCAGAAGTTAGGATGCCTCCGCAAGCATCGTGACTAAAACAAAAACAAAGTGATACTCCAAATTGGTCTCTTGTATCACCCTTTTGTCAGTTGAGCCCACGAACGATGGATTCCTTTCATAAACTTTAACGCTTGAAATAAGATTTAAAAAGTTTCTTTTTTATTTTTTTCTACAAATTTTTTTGGAAGGGGATTGACTCACCTATAATCTAAGGGCAGGATGAAGTTTTCCTTTCTCCTAGGTGATACCAATGTCAACCAAGGCGAGCACTCAATTACTTTTAAGAGTAAACCTATACACCTAGAAATTATGATATCTTCCCAAACGCTACGATTGGAACTACAACAAAGTTATACTCCTTATGAATCGAACAAGCTCCAAATGGTCGCATGTTTTATCTCTTCTCCAACTGAACCCACGGATGATAGGTTCCTTTCATAAACTTTAATGCTTGAAATAAGATTTAAAAAGTTTCCTTTTTATTTAATTTCTTTTGTTACAAAAAAATTTTTAGAAGGAGGTTGGGCTCACTCACGATCTAAGGGTAGGGTAAAGTCTCCCTTACTTTTAGGCGATTCTAATTTCGGGAAGGGCGAGCCGTCAATTATCCTCATACGTACACCTAGATACTCAGGAGTTAGGATGCCTCCTCAAACGCCGTGACTAGAACCACAATAAAGTGGTACTCCCTAGGGATTGAACGTGCTCCAAATAGTCATATATCTCACCCATTCGCCAACTGAATCTACGGACGATGGGTTCCTTTCATAAACTTTAATGCTTGAAATAAGATTTAAAATGTTTCCTTTTTTTTGTTTTTTTTACTACAAAAAATTTTAGAAGGGGTTGGGATTACTCACGATTTAAAGGTAAGGCGAAATTTTTATTCCTTATAGGCGATACCAATATCGGGCAGGGCGAGCCGTCAATTACCTTCAGACGTAAACCTAGACACCTAGAAACTATGAATTCTCCCTAAGCGCTGCTACTAGAATTATAATAAAGTTGTACTCTCTAGGGATCAGACACGCTCCAAAAGGTCATATGTCTAACCCATTCGTTAGTTGAACCCATAGACAATGGGTTCCTTTAATAAATTTTAATAATTGAAATAAGATTTAAAAAGTTTCCTTTTATTTTGTTATTATGTGTTTTGCTACTAAAATTTTTGGAAGCGGGGTTGGGCTCACACATGATCTAAGGACATGGCGAAATCTTTATTCCTCCTAAGCGATACCAATGTCAGACAAGGCGAGCCGTCAATTACTCTCAGACATAAATCTAAATACCCAAGAGTTATGATATCTCCCTAAGTGCCACGATTTGAATCACAATAAAGTGATACTCTCTAAGGATGAAATATATTCTAAATAGTCGTATATCTCACCCCTTCGCCAGTTAAACTTACATACGATATGCTCCTTTCATAAACTTTAATGCTTGAAATAAGATTTTAAAAGTTTCCTTTCATTTTTTTTATAATTTTTTTTGTTACAAAAATTTTTAGAAGGGGTTGTTAGGTTCACTTACAATCTAATGGTTGAGTGAAGTCTCCTTTCCTTCTAGGCTATACCAATATTGGGCAGGGAGAGCTGTCAATTACCCTAAGGCGTAAACCTAGGTACTCAAGAGTTAGAATGTCTCCCCAAGCGCCGCGACTAGAACCATAATAAAGTGGTACTCCTTAGGGATTGAACACGCTCTAAATAGTCATATGTTTAACTTCTTCGCTAGCTGAACCCATGGAAGATCAGTAAAATGTTTCCTTATTTTTTTTGTTACAAAAAAGTTTAAGTGGGTTCGACACTAGTTCTCTACTAAGGCCACTGCACAACCTTTAGACTCAGAGAGCATTTATAAAAGACTTATGAGATCGCCTATAAAATAAACTCTTACAAGACAGATAAAATTGAACTTACATCTTTATAGGATATAAATTTATTTTTTATCATATATGTCAATTCTGATTGACAAAAAAAAAGTTTCCTTTTTAAAGCACAAAAGAGAGCCCACTTGCCTTTTGAAGAAAAAGGTGGAGAAAATAAGGCCCATCTAGAAAAAGAAAAAAAGACAGAATAACTGCCAAGCCTTACTTAGGAAAATACAGCGTAATTTCTCCGATATGTTTTTATGGTAAGAAGGAAAAAGAATAGATCCAAACAATATGGAATGCTTTTAAATATTCCAGGGAATATTATGTGACAATCAACTTCATTTCATTAATTTATGGTCACTAACGCATCTAATATCACGGCCCTTGTCGCTTTCACAAGTGTTCTTTCCTTTTCTTGTGATTATAACGTTAGTTATGTCATATTCCCCACACCATTCACTATTACAAGTCCACTCGAAAAATATTCTCCACTTTTATCGCTCATAAATATATTTATTTTATTTTTTTAAGAAAATTTTTTATTAAAAATTTTATCACTAAAGTAGATTTGATAAATTTTTATATATAAAAAATAATATTTTAATTATAAATTTGGTGCACGTGAACTACCGATGATCCTTCTCACCAAAAAAATATAACGAGGAAATTTCCTTAAATTTTTTCATAATCTGTAAAAGGGATCACTTTCGGAAATGTTCTGGAGCTAACTTTATTCTTTGATAGGATATAGAAATTACTTTGCCTTCGTTGGTGCTGCTGCGAATTAGTGACCGACGATGATGGGTTTTGAAACGGAAGAGAAGCGCTTGGCCGCGAAGTTCTTAGCATCGTTCTTGATCGGAGGCGTATTGGTCGGAGTGTCACTGTATGGATTGTACTCAGGCGGAGTATTGCCGCCGCAGAATGTTTTGCCTCTTGGAGTATGGAAGAGGAGGAGGAAGAAACCTATTCGGGTTTACATGGATGGGTGTTTTGATATGATGCATTATGGCCATTGTAACGCCTTGCGCCAAGCTCGTGCCCTCGGTGACCAGCTGGTCGTGGGTGTTGTCAGCGACGCCGAAATTATCGCCAACAAAGGTCCTCCTGTGACTCCTCTGAATGAGAGGTTTGTTGCCATTGCCACTCATAATCTGCTTTTTCCTGCCATTTTTGGTGGTAGTTGTACCAATTACAGAAGAAATTGAACTTTTGTTCAATCGAAAATTTTATTGCCTGATTTGATTCCTATTTATAATCTTTGAAGGGTCTGTTAGCTGGATATGTATAACTTATGACAGGGCTAACAATTTTTCTAACTTATATTGACGGTCATGAATTTTTTTTTCTATATCCGATATATTGATTTGTAGCTCGCTTTAATATTGTCCGACAAAATGATATTAATTATTTGTAGGAACTGGCTTAAACTGCTATGCTTGTGGGGATCCGGCATTTATTGGAAGGAATCTTTTATGTTTGATGCCTTACATCTTATTCCTAATCTGCGCTTATTTGGAACAACTTACTTCATTTGTTGTTGAAAATTTGTATGTTTTATCAACAGTTTCCTAACTGATAAAAAAACGTAATTTGTCCTAGGTTAACTATGGTTAATGCTGTCAAATGGGTTGATGAGGTTATTCCTGAAGCACCTTATGCTATAACTGAAGAATTCATGAAAAAGCTTTTTGATGAATACAAGATAGATTACATTATCCATGGAGATGATCCTTGTGTTCTGCCCGATGGAACTGATGCTTACATCCTTGCCAAAAAGGCTGGCCGATATAAACAAATAAAGCGTACGGAAGGAGTGTCAAGCACAGATATTGTTGGTGAGAATTATGGTTATTTGTTGCCTTTGTTGTTTTGATATAATTGAAATACCATTATATAATTTGGATGCTATGCATTTAGTATGTGGTTGTAATTTGAGGGTCATTCTTTAATCTATGTACTGACACTGAAATTTTGCATGGAGAGAGAATAAACTCCATCAGCTTTCTAACTGAGGAATTGTGGTGAAGTTGAATCATAGATTGGCATGTCATGAAAATGAAAGTCTAGAATTGAAAAAATAAATTGCAAAAAGGTAAGGAAATAAAACCCATCTCAGTGAGATAAACCTGATATCTCAATATTATGCATCAATGGCCTTTCCTATGGAATTGATTTCAGATCTATGGAGTACAAGAGTAACTGCTTTAAGATAAGAAAAGTACGTAGTTATCATAAAATATGAAATAATTGAGTAACTACAATAAATTACCCCAAAGGCCATAAAATATATATGTAACTTCCCCAATAACACTGCTTCATCTTCGATGACTGATAATTTAGCTGACAAAAATTATCATTTTGGTATTAATACTAGATTTCAGAGGGAAAGACAAGAACAAAGCCATCTATTTGATCTGTTTCTAATCCAGCATTTGATAGCGTTTCTTCTTGGATTTTCTTATTTGTTGGAATTCTAGTGTTACAATTTCCCATTTTAGCAAAAGATGAAATTTCTAATGGAGTAAAGAACTCTCAACTTATCATTATCATCGCCTCTTTGAATTATCTCCTGCCTTTTGCATTGAAATGGTGGTTTTTTCTACCCAAACTTGAGAATTAAACTGAAGCCGGTGGCACACCTCATTTTTGTTGTTGGTTTTGCCATAATTTGGTAATGTTTGCTTGTTGTGATGAAATCTCTTTGCTTATCATCGAGCTTTTTTTTCTTTATGTTTTCATTTTGGGTAATTGACTTTTTTCCAATCAAAATTTTGTTTGGTTATTGCTCATAACACTCACATTGATACTTATTTAGTAGTAATTCAACAATTTTATGCCCAGGTCGAATGCTTCTCTGCGTAAGAGAAAGGTCTGTTAGTGATAATCATAATCATTCTTCTTTGCAAAGACAGTTCAGCCATGGTCATAGCCACAAGATAGAAGATGGTGCATCTGCAAGTGCAACTCGTATATCTCATTTTCTTCCAACATCTCGCAGAATTGTCCAGTTCTCAAATGGAAGGGTATGTTTATATACATGCTCTAACTCACAAGTTTTTCATCAATTTCCTTAGTTCCTCAGTATCCGGCTGTTTTCAAATAATGTCTTGTTCCTCTCCCTGCCTTTCATTCTAAATTCTTATATAATATTATTTTATGGGGAAAATGCATGCTATAAGTTCCTTTGTCTAATTAAACATTAAGCATATTTCATCAATAAGCATGGCACATCTCTCACCCCCAACCTTTTTTTACCCTTGTGCTTCTTGTTCCAGGGTCCAGGTCCTAATGCTCGCATAGTTTATATGGATGGTGCTTTTGATCTCTTCCACGCTGGACATGTGGAGGTATGCTACTATGCTTGCAGTCTTGCACTATTTTCATGTTCCAGTGCCTTCTTTACTTCCTTGACTACGGTTATTTGGCATGTTGCTAGACTTCATAGTGATGGAATATTGAATTGGTAGTGCTTTTTTTTTGCCAACCGTTGACAGTGCTAATTTCTAAGCATCTTGAAGTTCAACATATTAAATTATATAATAAGGCATTGTAGTTAATAAATAAAATAAACAAGGTGGTTATGGTAATCAGTGCAAGATCAGTAACCCCAAATCAGGTTGAGTTTGATTGAAGATGTGGGTTACTGGCTGAAGGGAGGTTTCATGAATAGCAAGACAGGTCTGTGCTTCTACTCGTCATTCAGTAGTAAAGAAATATTTTAAATTGGGATTTTTTAGGTTTTAGGTAAATTTCTTACATTTTCATTGTGGAAATGATTCATTATGGGAAAATTTCCAACTTGATATTTATCTTTCATCTCTGCCTTTTGCTTATTATCCCTTATTGGAGCAGATTTCTTTGGCAATTCTCCCCCTTGGTAGTATAATTACTTTTATATATGTGGACATGAAATTCTGATCTAGCAATGGTGCAAAGAAATTATACCTTTTGATTATTGACTTTCGTGTTGGACAGATCTTGAGGCTTGCACGGAATCTTGGAGACTTTCTTCTTGTTGGAATTCACACTGATCAGACTGTCAGGTTATTTAAACTCTTTTTCCCCACTGCTCATTATTTTATGTCATGCTTCTTATGTGATCATTTTTTACTCTTTTAGGCAGTTTACATCATTGTATTGCTGCCCTTTTTTTGCTACTGATCTTATATTCTAGAATTTCTTACACAACTGGTACAGTCACCCAAGGCACAAAGTATAGCCTTCTTCACTTGAACTCAATTGAGATTGTAAATTTTGATACCTAAAGTCCTGATACAAATTCACGTTTGGCATAAAAAGTACTAAGATAATGTTGTCTTTCTGGGTTGTGAATGGCAATCAGTCAATGGTTTTCAAGTTGGTATCTCCATGCTCTGGTATTGGCGAGTTTTGCTTTATATTTTCTTTTTCTTTTTTCAATTAATGCGTCTTTTCCTTTGCTTGGTTTTTTCTCTGCTTATTTACTCTAACGTCAGTCCTTTTCCTCCTTGGTGACTTATCCCAGGACTTTGTTTCTTTAAAGCAATTCCTCGTCTCTCAAAATATGTATATAGTAATTATTAGAAGTAAAGCTTCTATTATTGTGCATTTATCCTTATGCTTAAGGTTGTTAGTGTTAGACAATTTTGACATATTTTGCTAGTGGCTTTATAGTGCAACTAGAGGAGCACATCGTCCTATTATGAATCTTCATGAGAGAAGTCTAAGCGTTTTAGCATGCCGCTATGTGGACGAGGTTATAATTGGAGCACCATGGGAGGTGTCAAAGGATATGGTTGGTTCTTAAACTCAGTACAATTATTTTGGAATGTTTCTTTGTTCATGTGATTAATATGTTTTGATGATCATTTAATGGAGGGAATAATTGAATTGATGTCTATGTATTATGAATGTATTTAGAAATATTAAACTTTAAACTGAATGATAATTAGTACATGACATTTTTCTCTTTCCATGTTTTGAGTTTTGAGCCATTGTTTAGGTTATTTTAATTGCTAGATAAAGCAAGTGTGGCTGGAGGGCCTGAGGGAACTAGAATACTTCCATCCTTTCATAACCTATCCCTTTTCTTGAGATGAAACTAGCCTGTGGATTAGCCTATTTTTTGCATGTTTTTCAATAGACATGTTTCAATTATTGCCAGCAAAGCAGCAAAGCATGTCTTCTAAAGGCTGAGTAGAGTTGGTTAAGATGTCTTGCTAGGTTCAGTAGCAAAGATGTAGCTGCTTTTTAGCTAATATGTTTGAAGAGATCTCTAGTTCAATATGAAGTGTTAATGCTTTTCTGTTTATAGTATTTTTGAAAGTAGTAGTTCAGTAATTACTCATACCTTCATTATTGTGATGTACTGATAGTTGAATTTCTGTTGAGTGCAGATCACAACATTTAACATCTCATTAGTTGTCCATGGTACGATAGCAGAAAATAATGATTTTCAGAAGGCAAGTTTGCATAATTTGTACCAAATTCTGATTTATGTACTGTTTATCACTACTTGTTACTGATGAAGGTAAAGTTTCATGGAAGAATACTCTTATTCTATCGTTAATAATCTGAATTACAGAGGGCAAGAACCAAAAAATAAATAGTTACCAGAGCAAGAAGATAGCACGCAGGCCATGCTCCAGATAAGGAAGAAAGAAGAAAATAAAATACAATAATTTGGGTAATAAAAGCCTAACTATAAACTAAAGAAGGTAAGAAAGTGAAATAGAGGAGAGAAAGAAAAAGTATCCGTTGCAAGAAATCTGGGGATTAGAAGAAGATTTGGGTCAATAATTATTCATGCCAGATCTGGAATGTTTTCCAGATTTGGTCACTCTTAATTATTTAAACCAAATCAATCTCCAATCCTTATAGATTTCAAACTCAGGTGCCAACAGAAGGCAATAACTTGCTTTTGTTACTTATAAAATTATGCTTTTTAGGTGGCTACTGAGATTTGTTTTCATACAGGAAAATAGCAACCCGTATGCTGTTCCCATCGACATGGGCATCTTCCAAATCTTAGAAAGTCCTCTAGATATCACAACAACTACAATAATTAGAAGGATTGTAGCAAATCATGAGGCGTACCAGGTAATTATCTTTTTCCATACGTTTGGCATTCAAGTGTATTATTTTTTATGCTGTTCTGTTACTTAGTTCTGCTCATGGTACGCATCTATCTGTGCATTTGTGATTTAACTGGTAACTTTTTCGTGTGCTTCTTTTTCTTGAATTGAATTTTTGCAAAGATGGGATTTGAATCTGCGACCTTAGGAAGTTATGAGCCTTGCAAGCTACCAAGCTGCTTTACACCACAATATAGAGGCAACTTTAGAATTACTAGAGAAAGAAGGATTTAATGCATCCTTCCATCATAAATGTACTAATAGGAACCCATTTATACAGAATGGTGGCAGAACACCTCTTGCAATTGATTATCATACAAGAATAGAAAAATGGAGATACATTTTCATTCTTACTAACTTGATTTTGGTGCTTAGTCTTATGTTTAAAACGTACATGAAGATGTTAGATGAACTTTTACAGTGATGATTGTAACTTCCCATTATTTTCCATCCATCTTGGGTATTTCGTGTTTTTTCTGAGGCTGACGAATCAAATAATATTTTTATTCTAATTTTTGTTGGAATCTCACGAATTTTCAGTTTATTCATTTCCTAATTGTCCCTTATTTACCTCACAGGATCTTAGCATAATAGTTATGTTTTCTCAATATATCATGTTTTTATTATGTATATTTCCTCATGTCATGGGCTCTTACAAGTGTTGTCCTAGTATCATCATTGTCATTATTGTTTTCCGTTATGCATGCAGAAACGCAATGAAAAGAAGGGAGAGAGCGAGAAAAGATACTACGAGGATAAGGCATTCGTGTCTGGTGACTGATTTTATGGATCTTTTTTATCTGCTGTGAAGGATACATGTTTTTGGCTTTCTTTCTATCTTGCGATCTTTTCCCTCTTAACCATATATTTAGAATTTCTTGCAGTTAGATTACAGTTAGTTTTCGCTCAAATTATTATATTGCCTTTACAAGTCAGAACCTTAAGATTATTGTATTACGTTTGTTTTGGCTATAATGTGATTGCTGTATTGCTTGTTTTAGGCTATGATGTGATTATTGTATTACTGTGATGGGAGAACGTGATTAGGAAAAATTTTGATCAGATACTCGTACTCTGATTTCTTCTTTGTTTTTTGTTTGGAAGAATCCTAATTGCTCCTTTTGGGCTAACAAGGTTGGTGCTTGTGAAAATGCACAAATTTCAGCATTTAAAGTTAAAACTAGACATGTTTCTTTGCATACTGAATTAAGTCAAAGAAGGGGAAAAACTATTTGATCTGAATTATTAATGATTTATGAATAGTATGGTTGGTTATGTACTCCCTCCGTCACTTATTACAACATCCAATATTTTGAATTGGTTTGTGCCCTTTTTATAAGATCAACCTTGAGTTTGTATGAATATTAAATGTATTTTTTATTTTATCTTTAATTAATATATTCTCTCATTCTCTTTTCTCACTCTCACCGATATAGTTAGAAAAAGAGTATTTTTTGTATATTTATTATTTTTAATTAATTTTAATAGTTTTTTTTAATAAAACAATCTTATAATAAGTAACGAAGGGGTAATACTTTATTTAACAATCAATAATGTTAAATTATGCAATCAATAATGTTAGATTATACTATAATTAGAATAACTCCTTTGTGAATGTAGGAAGGTTTGAATTTTTTCAGGTGGTTAAAAAATGTTAAATTATACTATAATAAGAATAATATTCTTATAAAAATTAAATTACCACCAAATAAAACAACAACAACAACAACAAAGCCTTTTCCCATTAAATGGGGTCGGCTACATGGATCATACGACGCCATTGTGCTCTGTCAAAAACTAAATTCTTGGATAGGTTATTGACCAGGAGATCCCGCTCAATGACCTCGTTGAGCGTTCTCTTTGGCCTTCCTCTACTCCTTTTAACCGGACTCCATACTATTTGATCCACCCTCCTCACCGGCGCATCCCTTGGCCTTCTTTGTACGTGTCCAAACCACCTAAGACGGTTCTCCACTATTTTCTCCGCAATAGGTGCCACTCCAACTCTTCCCCGTATTATACTATTCTAAAATAAAAATATTTGACCAATTATATTACGTCACAAATAAGAATAAAATGATGTGATAATAGAAAGATAAAGGTCAGGAAATGCAACTAGGGAAAAAACAAGAATTTTTTTCCACTTATTTTACCTTTAATTAATATACATTCTCATTATATTTTTTTCTATAAATTCTCTCATCTTTTTTCTTACCCTCACCCGTCCATTTATTTCCACTTATAAGGGCATATTTGGGGAAAACTTTAACTAATTTTAACAATTTTTTTGGATAAAGTAATTCGCTTAGTTGGATCTTATAATAAGAGACTCAGAGATTGCAGATAATGAATAAGAATTAACGGCGTACGAAATTAAATTGAGCAAAACTCAATATTTAAGCTTCGTGTGCTCTAATTGCCCTACAAATCAACGTTAAAGAATATCTTCATATAAGCAATATTAGCAAGGCAACTAAAAGAAAAACAACTAAACAAGTAGGCTCAATAAGTCATGAGCAGAAATGAACATGAATTAGCATTAGTCAAAATTTTCATCTCAAGCCTACTGAAAATACAGCAGGGACCCCAACAAAATGGACGCGGATCCTCTCAGAAGCCTCTCCCTCCTCATCCCTCAGAATCACATCTCAACACTTTTGCCTTGCTTTCTCATTCTTTCTTTAATCGTTGCTCAAGACCTTTACTTGCTTTTTTATTATTTCTTTGCTTCTCTCCTCTGCTTGCAAAAATAATAATAATAATAAAATAAAATAAAAAATAAAGACTTCTTTTAAAAAAAACTTTTTAATATTTTTTAAAAAACGTATTTTTTTAAATTTTTCTTAAAAACACTTTTTTAAAAAAAATTAAAAAAAGTGTTTTTTAAAAAACACTTTGTTTTAAAAAAAAAAGTCTTTTTAATTTTTTTTTCCTTTTGCAGTTTGGCAGCGGAGAGAAGCAAAGAAAGAATGAAAAAGCAAGGCAAAAGTGTTGAGGTGCGATCATGAGGGATGAGGAGGAAGAGGCTTATAAGAGGATCCGCATCCCAAAAAAACCAGACATTCATGAACTAACAATTGTTTTTCCTGTTTTCCGTACAAGGGGAAAGCAGTAGTTCCAACAGTTATGATACTCAAGGACTTATCTCATGTTTTGATTTCTTATACACACACACACACACATCAAATGAGCATATAAAACTTAAAAGAAAAATTAACAAATACAAGATCAAATTATTACCATGAAAAGTCATGCGCAGGAGAATCATGGAGTGTAATACATCAACTGATAACCGGCTGATATAATTGAGTTCATCAGAGAACCATTTAAAAAGATTGACCTGGTCATAGAAAAAAACCTCGCTGGGAGACCCCCTAGCCCCTTTGAAGGACCTCCGTTGGGTCGGGTCTGATTAGTAGGGGTTCCTGGTAATAAAATCTGGATACCGGTGATTCTACTGACAAAAAAGAGTAAAAAGATTGATCTCCACAACAAACTGCAACTTGAACTGTCAAAAATACAAACCGTAAGCTCTAACAATATCTATCTACAGGAAAATTCTCAAAACAATATAAAATTGTAATTTATTTGCCTCAACCTACAGAATACAGTTTTCTTTGCCTCAAACAATCCTTCTACTCCATAACTGCTGTTCCTCCAGCAGCTTTAATTTTTTCTATCATGTCATTTGCCTCTTCTTTAGTGAGGCCTTGTTTGAGCACAACTGGTACTTTTTCAACTAGATCTTTGGCCTCTTTCAAACCCAGGTTGGTAAATGCTCTGACCTCCTTAATCACCTTGATCTTTGCAGCAGCATCAAACTTTTCCAGCTTGACATCAAATGCTGTTTTCTCTTCTTTTTTTTCCTCAGCCTTTGGTCCAGCTGCGCCCCCTTGTGGGGCCATGTCCATGCCTTCGGTTGAAATTGGCTGCAACTTCGGAAGCCTTAGTCTTTCTGCCAATGTAGGCATAATTAGGCGGCGTTCTTCATCAGGTAGTGCCGCGATTCGCTCTGCAAGCTGAACGACTTTCTCTGAGGGAGGAGGTCTGGGGCCATATGGATTATAAAATTGAGGAATTTTGTACTTTCTTGGTTTGGCCTTTGGATCTCTGGGTACAAAATCAGGTTGGAATGCACGAGAATTCCCAAGCGCACATGTACTAGGAAGAGTTTGGCGACGAGGAAGTAATCTGGAAATTACACTAAACCTCATGTTTTCGTTCAATCAAAGATTGTGACCCATAGAATCAAAATGCTGGGGAAAGTTGCTGTTCTGACATAGTATTCGCTTCACCCCCTGTCAAAGTTCAGAATCACTTTCTTTAACTAATTCTTGAGAAGCCACAAGTCATGAGATAAATGATAATTCATACAAGTGCAGATGCTCACATCATATCAACATTCTACTCAAATATTTTCATAGAGAAGAGGAGAGTATCATCATGGAGCATTAGAAAATAGCTGAAAAATAACCCATAAAATATCACGTCCCTTATAAGCTAATTGATCAGAATTGTTAAAGTCACAAGCATAATAGCCTATACAACGTCGCCAGATGATAAAATTGTCAAGAAATTACATGGAACACTGATATTCCCACAAAGGGGAGAAATGTAAAAGTCCCACTTCCATGTACACATACTTGATAATACACATCTTTACCAACTCATTTGGAAGCATGGTGAATATTTTTCACCATGATCAATCATCTTCATTTAAACAAACCAGTCTTTAGATGCCTTTAGATGAGAACCAATGAAATCTATTTAACCCTGTAATTTGAATTAAAGCCTGCTTCTTTCAGTGATTGAACAATACGACTTCTGTGAAAAATCGTCAATATATGTCCATGTGGATTCATTCATTAAGTACCACGAACCCAAAAATGTGATTCAAATCAAAAACCCCACTTGAGTTCTTTCTATCAAAAGGAATCAATGCATAGACAAATATAGATAAAAGTTCAATAAATGGAATCAATGGCCATAAAAAAGAGTTAAAAAAGGCCAGATAAAAAATTGAAGTTAACATTGCTATTACGAAAAATCACTTGCAGGATGAATTTGTGACTGCACGGGGCATGTATATTTAATATCCGAAAAAAATGTTTAGTTTCTAAGCTCTGAATCATCTGCACTCCGGGTTCAAATATCCATGGATTTGTCATTCGCTGTTTTATCGAAGCCTCATGATGTTCTATAGGCTTTATATAATTCAGAAAACACTAGTTTTATCGAAGCATCATGCTCATATCTCATTTCAAAAGATGCTATTCGAAAATGTGTATCTAGAACAACCACTGCCAACGCGCGTGAGCATTCAAAATACAAGGTTCATACAGGAGCATATAGAAGTAAAAACAGATCATACCAAGTCTCTTTGCTTGAGTGGCCGATGATAGAGCGACGCCGACGGTGTCTGATCTGAAGCGGAATGAAAGACCGACGGAAGTGTGAGACTGAGATGCGGAGGGTGGCAGCTAGGTCTAGTTTTCATCCCCACCTAAACGCACAGCATCGTCAATTTCAGTCAAAATAGCGAAATGACATTTAAGTCCAAAAGATAAATTTAAGCACATTATGTCTCAAAACATTTTGTTAAAAGATAAGTTCTAAATTTATTTTGCACAATATTATTTTTATTTTTTGGAAAAAAATATATATTATATAAATATTTATATAACTATTTTAAATTATTATCTTAACAATTAATTTGATATTTTAAGTAGTTTTGCTAAATGATATCTTAAGTATGTTTAATATAAGTTGAATTATATATTATAAAAATGTTGTCCTTAAATTGCTCTTTATTTCTTTTTTTCCTGGACTTATAGTCAATCATATTTAATTATTAATTTAATAACCTTAAAAATACCCTTCTTCTATTTTTTTTTAATTTTCACTGGAAAAAGAATTTGTATAAAGCCCTTAAAATCGACAAAAAATAATTAGATTGTGGTACTTTGAACCCTGATGAATCAAAGCACTTCATGCTAAACAAAGGAAATATATTGGGGAATTCATTATGAAAAACTATTTAATTACTAATTTCACAACCTCAAAAAATTTACTTGGCAGACTCTCATCCAAGTTTTCTCCACAGTGAAATAAAGTTTAGGCTGGTCAGCTTTTAGAAAATTCATCAGTCCATTGGAATTATGACGAGTCTTATACCTTAAACAACAGTCACAGAGGTATTTACATAGAAAAAAAAAATCCTCATTTTTGTGAAAGAATTATGGAAGTTTTGTGTTCCTAATAACACTTAAATGAGTTATATATTCAGCAGTAGCACAGTAGAATTCACCGGACCGTCGTTAAAGAAAACTTATATCAATGAACCGAGTCCTCATTTTTGTAACAGCAAGTTCTACGTTGCTAATAACAGTTAATGAGAGTTATATATTGAGCAGTAGTACAGTAGAATGAGACCGAGTTTAAGGCTGAAACAACAGTAACTATATAAATCATTCAGAAGTAAAGAGCAAATGCCTTTTGTTGTATGAAGGTGTACATGTGATATATATATATATATGCATATGTTGTTAAGATTAATTAAGAACACAAAAGGGGAGTGTAGTAGTGCTTAGAGTGAATACGATCCAAAACAATGACAAAGGCCATGATGAGTTCAGGTTGAAAGCCAGGTTGAACCATGAGATTGAAGACATCATCACCAAGAAGCACCGTCTTGTTCACTCTCTTCCTTGAAATCCTCGCAGCTATGTGTCCCTTGCTGTTCCTGATAACACAGTTTCTCCTCCTGAAACATCCTTGTACCTTGAAATCTGGTGTCTCATCATGAGACTTACAACCTTGTGCTTGTCTCTTACTGCTGCTGCCTGACATGAACACTTGAGCTTCCTCATGATGATTGTCTCCTCCATTAAACACCATGGACCCACTTGATCTCATGCTGAATAACGCTTTTGGCTTTGTTGCCTCACTCTTCTCATTGCTACTTTTTCTTCTGAAACTTCCTTCTCCTCTATATGCATTCCACTGCGTGCTGAATATCTGTCACATACATAAATACACACGTTTACTGTTAGAGAGGTTAATTAAACTCATCTTAGTTAGTTAGTTAGTTAGTTAGTTAGTGGAGGCTCTGTGCTAAGAGGGAGGTTAACATAGGTCCCCACCTCACGTATTATCTTTCAAGAAGGAAGAGTTTTTCATTGAATCTTTTCTTAATGAGATTGGTTATTATCTTCATTGTTATTTAGCATAACTTAACATCTACCTTCAATTCATTGCATATATATACATCACTAGACATAATAATCAACAAGTCAAAATCTATAATAAATCATAAATAATACAATCTAACTGTTATGAGTCCCGTGTCTCACAAATGGCATGCAGTTTATAAGTTTAAGGAATTCTCTCACCCAACAACAGGCTAGTCTTTTGAGATTTGGCTCTTCCTTTAAACTTGTGCTGATCATGACATCTAACTCAGAGGAAAACAGGTATATGAGGTACCTGAGGCTTGAGGGTGAGCAAGGCGTTGCCGGCTCCGTCCATGAGGATGGCGGTGGAGTTGTTTCTAGAATAGTTATCGACTCGGAAAGCGAGCTTTCCATGGTGATCGAAGACGGTGAAGCCATCGGTGCCCTGGAAGCTCATGGTGGATCTCTTCCAGACAGTGAGAACACAAGGCTGAGTCTTCTCTTTGGACATGGAATCCTGTCCTTGATGATGATGTTTCTGATGGCTTGGATGAATTCTGGTGGACATGGCGGCAGAAGAAGATAAAGAAAGAAGAAGAAGAAGAAGAAGACTCAGAGTGGGTTATTGAGAAACGAAAGAGTTGGTGGGTATTAGAGAATGTGATATCATCAAGGCTTATAAGCGTTTTTACGCGAAAAGAGGAATCGTGAGTGGGAAACATGAAATTCTCAAGTAGGTCCCTACTTTCTGCCACTAATATCGATTTTGCTGCTTATGCGCCCCTTCCTTTTCAATATTTTTCTCTTCGTAATTAGTACCATGTCTCTCTTTTAATTACATTTTCTTATGCGAGAAAAAGCCATATGAAGGAAAGATCAACTCTACTATTGTATTTTAGTTTTTTCCCTTCTAAACCCGTATACCATATACCGTATATTTTTATTAGAGATAATTATACTTAAATTACTATTAGATATAAAATATAGACATATTTCATGTTCATTTTAATGAACACTCAAATTGATTCTGTATATTATACCACAATGATGTCTCATCTCCCTTAAAAGGGAGGGCAATGGGTACACATATCCCAATTAACTAGGTTAATTACTATATATATATATATATATGTAAAAGAGTTTGGATTTGAACTAACCCTAATAACTTGCTCCCCTTTACCTCCAATCCTTATTGTAGGTTGCTTTTTAGAAAAAATCTTCACTCTATAACATAAGTTTCTTAAAAGTTCTTAATGTTTATTGTTATAATTAATGTTCAAATGTAGTTACTCGTATTTTTATTCAAAATCTTATTAATAAAGGTAAAATTTTAAAAAAATAATATTTATTTAAGATAAATTTAATTAATTAACTGTCAATTTGAGCAGTTAGTTGAAACTGCCACATAATAAATATAAGATGAATGCTTAATTAAGTGAGGAGAACATGTATGCTTTTTAATATTGAAGACAATCCCAAGCCCTATATATGTGCCAAGAAATAATCTCTACTTATTATATTTTGTGTTTACAAAATGCAAACAAAAGTTAATTTCTATTAACTGTGGGGCTCAGGCTCACATAATGAGGTAATTAAGGCTACAATAATATTTTTAGTTTTCGGCTAATTAATCTCTCATTCCCAAAAGTAAAAAAAAAAAACATCATAATTAGACAAAGAGAATTAACAATGGGCGTATGTGGGGATCCAAATGTCCCTTTGCTTTCCAACATTAATTGTGTAATTGAAATGATTATGTTCTCAAAATTTCAATAAAATATGAAACCCTAATCTCTTAAGTATTTACTTGAGGTAGGAGATTATGTTCGTATATTGAATCACACAATATTAGTAATATAAATGATTATCATATGTACGTGGAATCTACTTTTCTTTTTTAACACTTATTATTATTATTATTATTATTATTATTTGAATAATTTCATTATGGATAATTATTTTAGTGAATTTGAAAATTTCATGTTGGATTAACTGTGATCACCATTTACACAAACATCAATATAGAATTTTAATATTAAATTTTATCAATTATAAGTATAAGATTTCAATTCATTATGCATCTATGGAATTTATAATTTTATTCTAAAAAAATCTTTTTATTGATTATATATATTAAATATATTTTTTATTAATAGAAGAATTTTTAATACAAATAATTAATATGGATACTCTACTTTAAAAAAATTATCACACATTTTTTTAATAAATAATTAATTTAACTAATTTTTTAATATATTTAAATTAATTATTTAATTAGTTTTTATATTTAATATTAAAAAAAAATACGTACACATAGTTTGAAATGACAGGAACATGATTTCAAAGAGTTGAGGCTCATGGCAGAAAATATTACGGTAACAATATTGTTAACCTACTCTTAAAAAATGTCAATTTTGACCATTTTATTTGACTGTGTTAATACACATGGTACTCTCTCTCTCCCTCTCTCCACGTGTACCTCTCTTCCTCTCTCCTTCGTCTTCTTCTTCCTCCTACTCTACAACACCTCCCTTAAGCTCTCTCATCATTTCTGATGCTTCTGCCTTTCCCGTCAACAATGTCCTCTGTCCTCCCTTCCTCTACCTTCTTGCCCAATGGACCCATTGATATGCGGAAACGTTATCTCGTCTCTCCCTTCATTCACTCTTTTTCTGAAATCTCAAGGAACCCAAAAACATCCCCATTGACAAATCTGAAATCTCAGAACCCAAGCGCTCCAAGACCAAAACCTCTTGCTCCTTAGACCTCCCTTTCACGTCGTCACGACCCACAGTGCCGCCGCCACAAGAGAACCATAAGTCGAGTTCTTGTTCAAGCAACAAAAGCTCCACAGCCTTGCTGCCACCGCCACCTCTAAATTGTTTATTGGTGCCTCTCATTCCAAGGTCGTTGCTTAATCTGATGTTGCTGGTCGATTTGTCAGCATTGCAAAGTAAGAACTAGAGCGGTGGTTTCAGATTGTTGGATTGGCAAGGAGGTTCATACAAGGTTTGTTTGATCAGCCTAACACCGTTGACCATGCTAACTGGAATTACACTCACTGGACGGATCAAGATGGAATTTTCTGGTTTATGTTTAAATACATGTATGGGAATGATGAAACTTGATTATTAGAAAAATAGTGTTTTTGACTGAAATTGGGCGGTTATTTAGTTCGATGGGTATGAAGATAGAAAAGGGGCAATTGATTTCTACTCTATTGTGTGATTTTCTTGTTATTTTATGAACTTTTGTTGTTTTATTCTTCTTTGTTTGTTGTTTTGTTCTTCATTAGTGTTTGTAATTTGCTTCTATCTGGGTTGTTCTCGAAGATGAGGTTGTTGCCATCTTAAGGGAAGAAGAGGGTGTCGCTCATCGGACGGAGAGGGAGGCTATGGGTGATGGTGGAGAGAAGGAGGGTGTCGAGGAAGAGAGGGAGGAAGTGATTAGAACACAAGATGATGAGGGCGATGAGGTAATGTACTGAGTGCCATGTAAGAGTGCCATGTGTGTTATTTCAGTCAAACCAAAGAGTCAAAATTAATTTTTGTTAACGGGAAAGGTCAAATTGTTAGGATTTGTCAATTTTCAGAGCAGCTCTAAAAATATTTTCAGATATCTAACACTCTTAAATAGAAAATTTTAAGGTAAAATTGTTCTTTAACCCATTCATTAATAGTAGTTGAGTTATATTTAGAAAAAATAATAGAAAAAAACTCTAAAAAATGATAAATATTAAAGTAGAATTTTGTATTGTTAATACCATATATTTTATTATTAACATACCTAATTTAAAATTTATTATTTTTAGAGTCTTTTTTTTTATTATTTTTTCTTAAATTTAAGTATTGTTAAACTCAAATAATGTTAGTTGTTCTTTTAAAAGTTTTTTTTTTTTACATTTATATAGACTCTATCTCATGTTTAAATGGTTTCCGCCATTTAATGAAATTAATACGTAACCTAATGTTAAGATAAGAGTTTATTTCAGCTTAACTAAGGGTTTTAAGTTTGAGACTTAAGAATACAATAGCGTAAAAGGTGGTAGGAGTCACTAGTGGAAAATAGATTTTTCAAAACCCTATTTTTAAACCGATCACTGTAGAAATGGTTTAAAAAAATGACTTGTGGTATTTTTATAAATAAGATGAAATATTTACATCGGTTATACACATGACCGATGTAAAAAGTTATGACCAGTGGTATTTTTATAAATAAGATAAAATATTTACACCGGTTGTACACATGACCGGTGTAAATATTTCATCTTATTTACAAAAATACCACAGGTCATTTTTTTAAACCGGTTCCGTAGTGACAGATTTAAAAATGGGGCTTTAAAAAGCTTATTTTTAAATGGTCTTATCTACAGCTGATAGAATTATATCCGGTGTAGAATGTCATTGCTATTAAAAATCTAACAAAAAACGTTAATTTTTTGCGATTCCCTATCTTCACAGATCATATCGTCATCCATGGAGAAAATTAGACAAGGGAGAACACATGGTGACAGGAAGCTCCACCTTCGTAACACACAGTATAAAGTTCGCCGAAGAAGAAGTCCTAGTTATGCGATGACCCATACCTGTGCTCATCGTTCTCTATTGTTAAAGTCAGTCGTTGTCGCCTCTAAAACTCGCCAAAGAAAAATCCCTATATCTGCGATGGTGGGTGTCTATTTTTTTTGTTCCTTTCTTTCTCGATTTTGTTTAAATATATTTATGTTCACTTTTAACTGGGTAAGTCGGAGGAATTATGACGATGTTTCTGTTAGGGGTGGGAATTTGGGTTGGGCCCGCGGGCCCAACCCGCCAACCCGCCAAAAAATGGCGGGTTGGGTTGCAAAATTTGCAACCCATTTAGATGCGGGTCTTTTTGACCCGCACCCGCCAAGCCCGCACCCGCGGCGGGCTAACCCGCCGGGTTGGCGGGTTAGCCCGTTTTTTTTTTTTTACTTTTTTTTTATTATTTATATTCCATATTTATACTTTACTAATTTGAGAATTTTAGCCAAACAAGGGACATTACACTTAATTTATATTAACTTTATCTCATTCAGTCATTTCTTTATATATATATATATTTATTTTATTTTATTATTATTTTCTTTGTGATAAATTTATCTATGAATGGTGACAAAGTTAATTAAATAAATATTTTGACAACTTCAAACATGATTTGAATCTAATTAATATTAAAATATATAATTTTTTTTAAAAAAAGTAGGCATATATATTAAAAAAATTATGAAAAAAATAAAAAAAAATAAAAAAAAAAAAGTTGGCGGGTTGGCGGGCTCGGGTTGGGATAATCCCAACCCGCCTGAAAGCGGGCCGGTTAAAACCGGCCCGCTTTTATATCAACCCGCGGCGGGCCAACCCGTATCCGGCGGGTTGGCCCGCATTACCACCTCTAGTTTCTGTGATATCTTCAATTAGGTAACGGCGTTTCTAAGTTTTCATTTCTATATATATATTTGGGTTTTTTTCTCATTCATTTCTGGGTTATGTTTAAATATATTTTTGTTTGCTTTTGAGCAGGTAACCTAAAGGAATTGTGACGATATTTTTGTGATATCTTCAATTAGGTGACAACGTTTATGGGTTTTCATTTCTGTGCATATATCTGAGTTTTTGTTTCTTTCATTTCTGGGTTCTCTGGTTTTTTCTTTCTTCCTCTTTTTTTTTCTCTGCTTGCATTTTACAGGTACCTATTCTTCTTCATCACTCTCCTCCTCCTTCAGATTTGTGACGAAGAAGAAAATAATTTCTGACTTTGAATTTTTTTATTTTGACATTACTTTTTAAACCGGTTGTATGGAATAATCGATTTAAAAAAGCTGATTGTTTACACCGGTCATATACAACTGGTGTATACTATTAAATTTTTTACACGGACTGTTTCTACACTAGACCAAAGTCCGGTGTAACAGTATATTTTTAACCGATTTAGAAAGTTTATTTTCTACCAGTGAGTATTGCTTGAAAAAATAGCCCTATCAAGCCTCAAATCTAGATTACCCTAGGCTCGTAAAGTTCTCGATAAGGGGCTGGCTTAGGATATATGGTGCATATAAAAAAAACTATTTTTTTATTTATTAATATAAATATCCAATTGACTAATTTGATAAGATTAAATAAGATAAATAAATTATTTAATTATACTATATATTAAGTATCATTAGATTATATATCAATTTTTAAGTCATGCAAATTAATTTAGAGAAAAACGATAAATATAAATACTTTAAAATATTTTATTTAATTTTTTTAATCTCTCCTAATTAATCAACTGAATCTTATATTAGAAAACTAGAGTAGTAATATATATAATACTACAGAAGCAACAATAATAAACCTATCCTAATATATGTAGAGTTAATTATATGGATTACACGATATTATTATGTTCTTATCAACATCTAAATTTTTTAATAAATTTTTAATTAAAAGGTTGTCTATAATAAGTTTATTCAATGTTCCCTTTCCGTCTTTTTCTATTCCTTTTCAACAAAAACAAAATAATGGCAATAGTAAGAAAATTGCATGTGGAGGGTGAGAAATAGGTGATTGTCGTGATATGGAAAAGGGGGTAATGAAAGTGGAAAGAAGAAATAAGAAATGAGCAACTAGTATTTGATTTAATTAGTGGCAGTGTGCCACAAGTTTTGGTACAAAACCATGACCCTCTCCTTGTTCTCTCTCTCTTTGTCTCTCTCTCTCATTCCCTTTAACCACTACCTTAATATCAACATGCATTCAAAGATGCTTCCTCACCTCTCTAGATCTCATTAATTATATATAACTACAAGTGAACCTTAAATTACACTAATTTTTTTAAAAAAAATATATTTTTTATCATAACTTATTATAGACAACAAGATTTCTTACTCTCTTCAATCCCAAATATAAGTATGAGTTGAAGAGTTTATTTTAATTAAATATAGTATATCGATTTACTTATATTGATTACACATATATTAAAAGGGCTAATCCAATCATAATTAAAATAATATAATTTAATTAAAATATATAAAAATATTTATATATAATCCTAATAAGAGTATTATTTAAATTAAAAAAAATGAATCCATAAGTAAATAAAATATTTATGTATAAAATATATATAATCTTGAAAAATAGAGTTATTAAAACAAAAATCTAACTTATTGCTACTTTTTTTAAACTCAAAAAACATAGTTTTAAGTTTTAAAAAAATTAAATATAACCTAGTTGACCATCCAAAACTATTAACTGAAATAACTAGTCAATTTAAATGCCTATTAATCACAAGTTTTTTTTGTTTTTTTTATTATTGCAATGATGATGAGATATTGATATTATTGACAACATGTAAATTGTTTATGCATTGCATGGAACTTGAGAAATAAACCACACATTATTTGTAACCTATTATGATCTATTAGTACAATTTTATGTGGATTTTAATTGTATTAAATACATGTGTGTTGATTGACGTTGTTTTCATATAATATTTATTAGATATAAATAAATATATAATATTAATATGGTCTCACAGTTTTTTATGTATATATCTATCTCAGCAATTTGGCTTTCTGCTGATTGTTTCAACTTACCAAAGCTTCTTGTCTCTCTTCCAACTTCCAATTTCAAAATATATCTGTGCCTCTCACAATCATCCACTCACACAACAGCATCCTTTTTTTTCTAATTAATTCACAAGTGATTATCTTTTATGTTTTTATTCTAAATATATGATGTACGATTTCCACTAAGAAAATATTATGTTTGGTGAGCTACCCACCGATTTCAATTTGCTCTTTGACCACCAAGTGTAAATGATTTTTAATTCTTAAAACTTGAAAAAACTATTTTATTAAAATTTTAAATTCATATGGATAGTTTTATGTTAATTACTCCTCTGGTCCTAAATATAGGTCTTAATTAGTGAGTTAATTTTGGTCCTAAATATAAGTCATATTTTTTAAATTATCTTATTGATATTCCCTCAACAATGATTAAGTAAGTGAATGAGGGAGGGAGTTAAGGAAGATGATTAGGGCGCTTTAGAAAAAAATATACTATAATAACTAATTTAATTAACTTCATTAATATAATCAAATTAGTTAAATATATCATATATTTATGACCGGATGAGTAGTTTGTAATTTTACTACTAAAGGTGACATGATGAAGAATTATTTGTATGGGGATAAAAGTTCTAAAGGTATTGTATCTAAGTGATTATTTGTATAAAAATATACGTTCAGCTTCTCTCCACTGTCTTCTCATCCACTGCCTCCCCCACCTTAAGAGGCTATTTGGTTTGAAAGAAGGGGAAGGAAGGGGGGAAAATGAACCCTTCCCCTTATTCGATTGAAATTTTCTTGGGGAAGGGAGTCAAAATTTTGTGGCCCTTCCTTCCTCCCCCAAATTTTACGTCCCTCTAAATTAGGGTTTTTCAGAGGGAAGTCAAATTTTGGGACTATTATATCTCACATCCACACACTTCTCTTCTTTGTTCGAAGCTTCTCTTTTGTGCCCATACCAGTTTCGCTGTCGACTTGCCGACTGTATCCCGCCTCTGTGAATGCCTCCCCCACTGTGTCTTTGAACATTTGATTCTCTCTCCCTAACGTCGTCATTCATGATCATTGACCTTAACCGTAACGTCCTCGCTTATGTCCTCCTATGAAGAGGACTACGACTTCGCCCTCCTCAGTGACGATCATCACCAATCAAATGCTGGCCCCCACCACCACCTTCACTGAACCCATACCACATTCCTTCTCATCAGTTGTCATGCCTGTGCCCACGGAACCAGTGGGCGACGCAGGGAGTATAGGAAGGAGTAGAGTGATGCGGTGATTGTTTGCCTTCTTGAGGCTTATATAGAGAAGTTCACCTAGCTTAATCGAGAAAATCTTAGAGGCAGGGATTGGGATGAATTGGCGACAATAGTTAGTGAGCGATGCGAAATCAAACCAAGATTATAGAGCAATGCAAGAATAAAGTCGATAATTTAAAGAAGAGGTATAAGTTAGAAAGGCACAGGATGAGCAATGGTGGCATTTCAGCTAGTCATTGGCCTTGGTTCAAGCATATGGAACAGATCGTCGGCAATTCACTTTCTACAAAGTATATGCAGGATGAAGACAAGGGGATTGGTTCTTGGGGAATTCACCCAGACAACCAAAGAGGTGCGATAAACTCGTTTCTTGCTTGTTAGTGCCTAGGTGTTTATGTATTTTTTATGCCTTTCTATTGGGATTTATTTCATGCTGACATTTTCCCTGTGACGAGCCTTCTGTCCAAATGTCATCATAAGTATACCAATTGCTTAAACGGTAAAAGTTTTAGATGCTAGTATGAAGAAGCTTACGTAGATTTAGCAACACTGGGATAATGTGAAAAGATGATGATATTGTATGGAGTAGACAGAGTTAATGGAGATGATGGGGAGACAATGCATGAGTGGTTGAAGAGACGTCGTTTTGAAGAAGATGACACTCAAACTATAAATTGACATGTAGAACCTTGATTCATGTCAAATCCAACATTATAGGTTGGGAAAGCTCAAACCTTAGGCTGACATTTCTACTAAGCTCAAGTTTACAACTTTAAACCCCATTCCTTATTTTACAACGCAAGCTTCATCTCGACATTTTCCAGAATACTTAGAAAAGAGAGTGAAAGAAGGGGAAGATGAACCAAAACTCGATTTTAGCTAAGAAACTCGAGTTTTCGAAGTAATGTATTACTGTCATTGAGGTGACAAAATTCAAGATATGTTGGGGAACTCAAGTTTTACGGTGACAGGACTCGAGTTTTAGACGAAAACTCAAGTTCCACAACGCCACGCTAATTGGTCAAACTCAACTTTGGCTTAAGAACTCGATTTTTTGAAGTAATGTATTACTATAGTTGAAGTGATAAAACTCGAGTTATGTACGGTGAACTCGAGGTTTACGATGACATGATTCGAGTTTTAGACGATAACTTGAGTTTTACGGTAAAAAGTGTTGTAAAACTCGGGTTTCATTCAAAAACTCCAGTTTTCATGTATAAATTCGTCGATAACAATAAGGCTATAATGATAAATTAATCATATCATTCCTTCTCCTTTTCTCTTTTAACCAAACAAATGATCATTAAAAATACATTATCTCCCTTCCCTTCTAATCAAGCTAAATAAGGAAACATTCAACACTCCCCTCCCTTTCTTTTCCTTCCCTTCCCATTCCTTCCCTCCACTTCCTTTGAATCGAACACCCCCTAAACGACACCTTTTGGTGGGGGAAATGAAATCGGGGCCATTTTACTTGTAGCAATTACCTGGATAGTGATGAGAGACAATTAATTAATTTAAACGACGGGGTTTCACATATTTCATCTTATCCATCCGTTTTCTCTCACCCAATCTCAACCGGCCAATGCATTTCATATCAGTTTCCCTTTCTTCTTCCTCCAACAACACAAGAAAGTCAACGGTACTAGTGGGAAAAAGTTTTAGAGAAGAGTTCCAGTAAGGGAGAGTTATAGGTACTGGATGTTAAAAATTGGTGAGTAAAATAATTTTTTATATCAAATACCCACAAGTTCTCATGATATTTCATATCTAATTAGTTTTTTTTATCAAATTTTTCTTATTAAATAATTTTTATTAACATAGTAGCTTTTTATATAAATGATTGGAAAATGTACTTTAGGAAAATTGATATACATTTTTTATAAATAACTAATTTAATTAATTTTTTTAATATTTATAAATTAGTTATCTAACTTTTAAATTAGAATTGATACATCAACTAATTAATTTGGCACTAAAAAAAATATAGAGGGAATCTTGAAAGTGATTTTGTAAAAATGATTAAATTTGTTGGAAAAGAATATAACATGATCCTTATTATTTTCAAGACACAATCATTGTCCTTGAAGAAGCAAAGGCCCCATATATAGAAGTATTCACAAAGCATAGCATATATACAAGTTTTGGTGATCCAACCAAAAAAAAAAAGCAAAAGAAAACAAACAAAATTTATTGTATTTAAAAAAAATGAGTATAAAACCTTTTTCCTCATTAAACTTGTTATTTTTTTAATCTATAATCTAAACATGATTTGTAGGTGTCCATCTTGTCTCATCCTGTTTTGATTGGATAAGTCCACGTCTGATATTATAATTTAAATATAGGGACCAAGTTGGGACAAGATAGTATACATCTACCCATCATTCGTAGGTTCAGCTAAAGAAAGGGTGATGCGACTATTTGGAGCGTGTTCGATCCCTGGGAAGTACCACTTTGTTGTAGTTCTAGTCGCGACATTTGGGGAGGTATCCTAACTCTTAGGTGTCTAAGTTTATACTTGAGGATGATAGACGGCTCGTCCTGCCTAATATTGGTATTACTTAGGAGGAAAAGAGACTTCGTCCTACCTTTAGATCGTGAGTGAGCCTAACCTATTTTTAAAATTCTTTGTACAAAAAAAAAGATAGCATACATCTGCAAATAATATATAGATATACAAATTAGCAATGATAAGAATTGATTGCAAGATTGAACATGTTATCATTTATAAGTAAAACTTATAAAAAAATTGAATCTTTTAAGACGTCTCTATATTTAATTTTCCAACGTAGGATACATGAGAAATGTTCTTTATTAAGAAATATTTTTGGGACAAAATAAAATAAAACAAGATAAAGATTGTCCCCATTTCATTATCATTTCAAACTACATGGAATCATAACAATAACTACAAAATATTCCAATTAATCAGCATTACAACAAAGAAACAGGACAAAAGAGATAATAATCTAGGTATTTAAGCTTATATCCTCAATGCACTTACTTCCAATCAAACGAAGACAAATAGATTTAAAATTTTAAAGAGTTCAAAAATTGACAATAAAAGCTAGTTAGAAGGTAAATCATTAAAAAAATGCTTGTAATAATCTAATTAGGAGTAAGTATTCTGTATAACAAGGTGTTTTGGTAGGACAAGAGTGCACCTGAGCATGCCTATTCTCTACTACTATACTGCCCTCAGCCCCTCACCAAACAACTCGACTACAATGACCACATGTTTCTTTGGAGAGAGGGAGGGAGGGAGAGTCCCTTTCGGATGCGAAATTGAATGCAGCAGAAATGTATCTCTAAATCTAAATTGATTGTTGAAAACTAATCTTTTTAAGATATACAAAATCTTTTCAATATATACAAACTAGTTAAAACTTAAAATATCATATTTAAAAGATTCAGTCATCTACTAAATATGTCAACTTTGTTAGTTATCTAGAAAATGTTTGATATTCACAAAAGCGTTTATTAGAAAGGAAATGTTAAATACATTTAAAAATGGGATAAATGCATTTCGGATTTCCTTTCTAGAAAACACTTTTCTAAGCATTAAACATTGCACTAACATTGTAATTGTTGATCATTTAAAATCAACTTAAAACAGAAAATTCTCACTAGGAAGAACCAAAACTTCCAAGAGAATAGAAAATAACTTTGGTAGAGAAACTGTGATTGGGTCTAAATGGTTGTTAAGATTAATTATTTAAATTTTGTGGATGAAAAAAAAATCCACATTAAGAAAGTAATACATCATTTAGATTTGACAATAATCAAATCTAAATCAATAAGATTTGATATCAAATGTTTGTATCAAAAAGGAAAAAAAAAGGAAGAATAATTTGCTTTCTACACTAGCATATGGAAAAAAAATTAAAATGATAAATACTCAAACAGCAGGGGTACTTTAGTTCAGAAAATACCTGTTATTTTATATAACGATAGTTGACATTTTACATTTTTCCCTTCCTGGCAAAAATATACATAAAATGCAATCAAACATCAAAATGGAGGCGCAAGCAAACTTCTTAGGCTTCAAGAAAAGAAAAATCATAACAACATCCTTAGGCATCTCAAAGGGACACCGATCTTCCTCAGTTTCCTGGAAAAAAACAAACTACACAGGAAAGTAATTATAGTATGAATGGGCTGCTGGTGAGTCATAAAATATTTATGAGGTTACACACGAGTTAGAGCCTCCTGATGATGAGCCCCTGATGTGTGGAATCAGTGATGTTAGTTTTGATGGTTGATGATTAATAACTACACACAGTAGAGATTAGTCATCCACACGTAATCAATTCCCACTTGAGACCCAAAGACCAAACATTGATACAAAGAACAAATCCACAAAGGGCTTTTTTTGACTTTCGTCAACCACAGCACCATGTACAAACCAGCAAGTACACCGTTGACCCCCCATTCTAACAAGCAAATTATACTACATGAGATCAGGTGAAATTGAGATTTGAGAAGCACATCAGATAGAATTACATTGGGTGAGATTATCATCTGACCCTGCATGCTGGAGGGACACCTGGTGAGCAGTTTGGGTTTGGAGACCAACAACTAGCGCCTGGACCAACATTGTTTGAAAACCTCTGGCGCATCCGATAGTCGGAGATTCCAGTCATGGCAAAGGGACCACCACCTGCATTACTTGATCCCAATGATGAGACCTCACCAGCACCATCGCTACAACTTTGTAAAGGTTCCAATGTCTCAACTACGTCACGCATTAGCGGCCTGGCTTTGGGATTTTGACTCAAACAGTAGTAAGCCAAGCTACATGCTTTCTGTGCTGCCCTCACTGAGTATTGGTTTTCCAATCTAGGATCGAGTATCTGCAGGAGCTTTCTCTTGTCATTAAGCTTTGGCCTAGCCCAATCCACCAAGCTTTGTTCTTTACCCGGTCTTGTTTTGTCAACAGATTTCCTTCCGGTTAAAAGTTCCAAAAGAACAACTCCAAAGCTATACACATCACTCCTTGCAGTCAGGTGGCCTGATAATTTCATATAGGGCGTGTTTAGACATGCTTTTGTAGACCCTCTCTAACATACACAAGCATGCACAAGAGCCCGTGCACGATGAAAGTTAAAATGCATGTAACATGAACCATGAGCACATGCAAGCTACCAAATCAAGCAATCACTTAACTCCTAAATTATCAAGACGGGTTTTCACTATGATTTAATAATTATTGATATTTGTCAATTTGACACCCAACCTCCTCTCAGTCCCTTCATTCTATAAACTAAATTACCTTTTAGGTTTTCCTTATATATTCTTCCTTAATAATCTCAGTTCTCACCTTGTCATTCATATCCCCTACTGGTGAATGCTAGAAAGATATGTCAGAGTTGTTCCCCAATGCTAAATGACATGGGATCAGGCATAACGCATAATGCTAGCATCAGGCGTAGCCAGGAGATGGGATAACAGCACCAAATTGAGTCTTCCACCCCAGCCCTTTAAAATTAACCTAGCTAACTCTCAAAATTATATCCAATTACAATTTACAGGCCGCCCCAAAAAAAAAAAAACAAATGGCCATTGTACGTAAACAGGAAAATGATTTTTTTTAGAGAAAGTCAATGTTTCAAGAACAATTTCCTTTTCTATCTTGAAACTACTTGTTTTACTTCTGTTTATTGACCAAAAATCATTTCCAACAGATTGGGAGGCCATACCAGTCATTACATATTCAGGGGCAGCATAACCATAGGTACCCATAACCCTGGTGGACACATGGGTTTCATCACCTTGTGGTCCAGCTTTTGCTAGTCCAAAATCAGAAAGCTTCGCTGTATAATCCTGTGAAGTCATTGAATAGAATAATCATTCCCTTCTTCCACCGTCAATAAAAAGTATCCACTATCCAGATGAAGGTTAAAATAATAGGAACTTACAGAGTCCAATAATATATTAGAAGTTTTGAAGTCTCGATAGATTACTGGCCTTTCAGCATTATGAAGAAAAGCAAGCCCCTTAGCAGCTCCAAGGGCAATCATCATTCTTGTAGCCCATGATAAAGGAACAGTTGCCTCTGGAAACCTCAGGAAAGGTCATATCAACTGGAGTTAACAAAATACACCAAGACTCTAAGAAGAACCTCCGCTTCACTAGTTTCAGTACTGTCTAGCAACATTTCCATGGCTAACATAAAAGAAGTTTCATGACATATATTCATTAGGTTGACCTATGGGTTTACTTCCAGACATATTTGAAGTGAAACAAGTTTCTTGCACCAAAACAAGGTAAAGATAGCAAAAAAGAAAACGTTTAAATATAATTTTGTAAAGTTTCACTATTAAATAATAGAGGTGCATGGATCATAATATAGATTTGAGAATATCATCTTCTTTAATCACTGAGAAAGTCATGTAAAGATTTCTGCAATGCAAAGAAGCTGGGCTGCTTTTAAGATCTAAATTTAAAATTTCATGAAATAGTATAATCCAAATATAGGATATGTCCCTTTCAATGTCACCATGACTCTCCCACAGAGAAACGCATACTTGTAATAATGCCAGTCTCAAACCTTAGTTTATCCAAATTCAGCCCAGAGTTCAGTATGGCACATCCCTCGTATAAGAACTTATTCATACTGCTGAAATCTAGGTCAGGGGCATACGCACACTAAACTGCTTCACCAATAGCCATCAACTAGAAACTTTATACATTTTTACATTCTTTTTTGACATGGACAACAAAGCCACTATTTATCAAGGATGCAGAGCATGCTATATTCAGGCAATTTTCAGTCTCTCCTTTTTCTTTGGACACTAGTATTGCATTGAAGAAGCTACCCGGTCTGTAAATAGAACTGAAACTTCTTGCTGGGCATATGATAAACATGCAACACAACAGATACCAAAAGATAAGGGCTTGGAGCTCAACCCAACATTTCCCCTCTCTTGTTTGTTTCACTTTCTACGGGAAATATTGAACTATGCTATTGCGAAACAGAAAAGTGAAAAAAAAAAGTATAAAAGGAGTTGCAAATGGTCGAAGAAGGATTAAATATGTTGCATACTTCGGAATAGATGATTCTCTAAACTTCCTCGAAACATGAACTCGTATACAAGTAGCCTATGATCGTCCTCGCAGCAGTATCCGATCAACTTAACCAAATTAGGATGCCTAAGCTGTCCCAGGAAATTGATTTCTGTCTGTAGTTGCGGAGAATAAACAAGACAACGAAGAATTAAATTAAATTAAATTAATCACGAAAAAACGTTAGTACAATCATTAACAAGGAATCGAAACATACAAGCCACTCGCGATGTCCCTGAAGACCCTCCTTGTTTAGAACCTTGACAGCAACAGGAAGGGATTTGAGGCCAACTCTCACATTCTCGTCAATGTAACCTTTATAGACAGTGCCGAAGCCCCCTTCTCCGAGGATATAATCGGAGCGAAAACTCTTAGTAATAGTTTCGAGCTCATACAATGTAAAAGCAATAACATGAGTATAGAGTAGTGTATTCTTCCTGACATCCTCGAAGTTATGGCGCGGGGTAGAAATGTCGCTCAGATCTGACACAGACCGATTATGCTTCTTCTCGTTGGCAGCACTTTTAGAAGTCAAGGACGACATATGCAGCTGTTGAACTGCCAAATTCACACATTACTCAAAATGTGAGTTAATTCACCTTAATTCCACGAGTTCAATTTTACAATGCGTGAGCATTCAATTCAGAAGTAAAATTCACAGCACGAAACCAAAAATGAGGATGCTGAGTTTGATGGATTAGGTCATAAACAGTTAAGATAATTACAAACTAAAGCAATTCAGAATTAAAAAAGTTAAAAGATGATCATACAGGGGAAGATAGAGCCCTAGATCTGGAAGTGGAATAAGACAAAAGAAGGAAGAAGGAGGAAGAAGAAGAACCTTGAGCATTGGAGACAACAGCGGATTCCTCTCTGGTGCCACAATTGCCCATTGAAGAGGTGAAGAAGAAGAGAGGAAGAATGAAGAAGAAGGAAGGGAATAGTCGGTGAGAGAGTAGCAATGGGAGTGAGTGGTTTTGGTGGTGATGGAGAAGCACGGGATGTTGCTATCCCGAGGCCCAGAATTTCATTCTTCGCGTTCTCTGTCCCTTTCCTTTCTTCTCTCTTTTTATTTCTTTTTACGGTTCCAATAATACCGTATTTATTATTTCTAATAATAATAATAATGTGCCTCTCACATCAAAAATAGATAATTATACCTCTCTAATAGAATTAGATAATTAACAACAAATTCCTCTTATACATAGTAAAAATTAATTAATTATTTATAATTATTATAATTAAAAAATTTTAAATATAATATAATTATTAATTAATTATTTGTGTGACTTAAGATTTTTTAAAATAATTTATGATTATTATAAATTATTATTATAATTATAAATTTAAAATATCATAAAATTATTTAATAAAATTATTAATTAATTATTATTATAAAATTTAAATTTTTTTAAAAACTTAAAATAAAATTACTCATCGATATTATTAATTACGATTTATAAAAAAAATTAAAATAATTTAAACTTATTTTTAATTAAAATAAATATTATAAATGTTTTATAATAAAATTAATAATTATTTATTTATAATTGATTGATTGATTTATAAACAGAATTAATATAATATTTTATAATTTGTCATCGTTTATTTTTTCAAGAAAATCGTATTATTTTGATATTTTATAAGGAAGTATTTTACGAGTGAACTGCAAAAAGCTGTGAACTTTTTCGGTGAAGGAGACAAAAGCTGCGGAGTAGGAATAGTGTACAAAAACTTGAACATCACCTGCGGTCATGATTCAGAGCGCTGAGCTCGATGTCTGAGGATCTTTTCTGGCTATGATACGATATTTCTTAACTGACTCAATTCAAGAGACGCAGCATGGGATAAAATAAATAAATAAAATTCAAGACAATAATTCAACCATATATTTCTAGCTTTGTTTCTAAATATTTGTCATTTTCTCTTCAACGCCTTGCATTGTTGTTTAGATTAATTTTTTAAAAGTGATTATAAATCTGTTACTTTTAGCCATGCGCTTATCTAATTACAGTCAAGAATTGATTTTGCCATTGTATGAAATAAATATGTGAAATTTGTTTACCTCAGAGTGCAAAAGTACTTATTAATCAAGTTTGTTTGTCTGAATTAATTTATTTTAATTATTTTTGCATTGTACTAAATAAGTGTGTGGAGGGAGTTTTATCTCAAATTATGAATATAAGTGCCTTTAGAGTGTTTAATCATAGTTGCAAACACACACTTTTACTTAAAATAAATGTTTTTACCCTTTGCAAATTCACTAATATGACTGAGACATCAACTGAATGCTAAAATTCTGAAATAATTTACGTCAATAAAATTAAATAAATTAATTACTTATAATTAAATTTAAATTTTTAAAATAAATTTATATTATATATTTATTAATCTACGTAAATTAATTAATTAATTTATATATTAAAGATTCGGAATAATTTTTTTCACTTTTACATGCCTGTTATTTTAAAAAACACAAGATTATGAAGGCAATATTGCCCTTTTAGAGATATTTAATAAAGTTGAAACAATACAATGAAGATAAAAATAGTATTAATATATTTCCCTTTTCATTTCTAAATGTAAGAGTTTGTCAAAAAAATTGTTTTAATTTTAAAAAAATAAAAATAATTTCATCTACTAACAAAGAATAGTTTATTACCTTAATCTAAAATATATAATAGTGTTGGAATAAAAAATAACATTCTTTAAAATTATGAATCTCAATAACTATACAAGATTAAGTTTAGAAAAAAATGTTAAAAAATGAAATAATAAAAAATATTCATGAAAACATAAAATATTCATTTCATGATACTCTGTGTCAAGAAAAACATTCTCATAAGATCAATTAATATTGCCAATAAAAAAAATCAATTAATATTGCCAAAAAACGGTTTAAGAATTTTTTTGGTAAAAAAAATAGTTTTGTTTTTTGTAAGAGATAAAAAAATAGTTTAGCCCATCTGATCATGGCATCCCTCTCTTTTGCCCAGGCTTACCCAAAGCTATTTAATTGGACCAAGCCCGGTAAGCCACTTGGTCAGATGAACCCTTCGAAGCAATTTAGGCAAAAAAAACAAAAGAAAAAGAAACTTGCGAGATGCCTATGCAATCACATATAATAAAAGATAATATGAGTGTTGTTGTGAGGCCTTTCATCTATCCAATTTAAAATATGGGAGATATATAATTAATTTATAAAAATTTTAAAAAAATAATTAAATTAATTATTTATAAAATATTTATGTTAGTCCCTAAAATATTATTTTAATAATTTTCATTAGAAACTATTAATTTGATACAAAAAAAATTAATATGTGCAATCAATAATTTTTTTTTTTAAAAGTTATAAATTTTGGAGACAATATATCAAGAACTTATACCTAAGATAAAAAAAATCTCTATTAATTTTTATATTTAGGATTAGAAGGAATATTTTCTTATAGATTCATCTTTACGTACCAATCTAAAAGCAATAGTGAATAATTAAGGGGTCGTTTGGATTAGCTTTTAGAAAAGAACTTATAGAAAAAAATAATTTAAAAGTAATTCTGGATAAGCTATTTTAGAGAATAGTTTATAGAAAAAAATGATTATGAATAAATGAGTATTTGGATGGTTATTACGAGAATAATTTTTATTATTAGTAAATTACTAGAAAGGGTATGAGAAAAATAATAATTAAATAAATAGTTACTTTAATTTATTTATTATTAATTTTTTTTCAGCATTTACTGTTCATCATCTTCCTCATTAGTTCTCCTCCCACCGTCGACAACGATGCTACACAGCCTAGCGACGAAGCCAACGCTGATAAGGACACTGTTGCTTTGATCACCTCCAGCCCCTTCCCTCCACCTCCAGTCGCAAGATCTAAAGAAGCCGACGACGAGTGAGCAACGAAGAATGAAGAGAACACTGACGGAGAAGGAAGAGAAGCAATAGAGAATGGGTGCGAGAGAAAGAAAATGCACCAAGACACTAGACCTAAATACGTGACAGAGAAAGTGTAACGACGAAGAAGGAAGGGCACATTGAACGAGATATAACAAGTGATAAGCAGACGAGCTTCTTCTTCTTCAATAAGCTAAGTAGCGACTGATGAGAGACTGAGCAGAAAGACGAGAGTGTCGAAAAAATAAGGGTAAAATAATCTTTTGATACTTATAAGCCCTTTTTTTTATCCAGAAGTTATTCTTATAAGTTTCATCTAAAATTATCGTTGTGAATCATAGTTTAACCTAAAAACACTTATAAATATTTAAGGCTATTTGTTTAAAAAAAATTAAAACTATAATTTTAGTTAAATCTAAACACCTATTAAAGTTGGGGTTCTCACCATGTTTTCTCGTTAGAGCATAATAGAAGTAGTTTGTTCATTGTTATTTGTTGGCTTATTTGGAGGGGATTATAATGAACATATTCACTCTTGAAAAGCTCCTCAAACTAACTCTGTGCCTGTTTGGCACAGCGTTTGAAAATGAATTATGGGGCAAAACCGATGTTTGGAAAAATTTTACACAAACAGCAATTTTTGTTGAGAATTGATTTTGGACAAAACCTCGGTTTGAAACCTAGGTTTTGAATAAGCCACTGAAAATAGCTTTTGGTTTGAAACTTAGGTTTTGGATTATCCAATTACTATTATACCCTTATTCTTTCTTACACCCTCTCCCCTCTCTTTTCTCTATCATCTCTCCTCTCTCTTCTCTTATCTCTCTTTTTCTCTCTCCTCTCTCCTCTCTCCTCTCTACACTCTCTTCTCTCTCCTCTTTTTTCTCTATCATCTTTCATTTCTCTTACTTTTAATCATATCATACCCTTTTTAGTAATTTACCAATATAAGAAGTGATTCTACTACTAATCATCCAAACATCTTTATTCCCAAAATCTATTCTTCTCAGAATCTATTCTCCAGAATCTATTATTCCTAAAATCTATTATCCAAAAGCTAATCCAAACACACCCTCTATATATCTTGGCAAGAGCTGAAGCAATATTAAGTTGCTTAGCCATGAGGGTTGCCTGGAATGTGATTCTCCTGCTCATGGACATGGAACAAAATAGTCAAAGCCGATTGTCTTGCGAAACGCCCTAGATAGGACGAATGGCAATTATGCACATGTATGCTTTTTTTTTTTTTTTGATAAGCACATGTATGCTTTTATTGAAAGTAATTATTTTGACATACTATCTCACGCTAAAAGATGGATGTAGCCCAGTTTATCTCCATGCGAATGGCAACCCGTGCATACCCAACCCTATTAAAAAGTATACGTGAGGATTACATAGATTCCAAAGCCACATGGGGATGCTTCTAGTAAGATCTGGAATCTTATTTGACTAGTATTCTAATCAAATCTAAAAGCACTTATATATTCCTTGTTTTTCAAGCTACCTCCATATCATCTCACTCCTTTCATCCAATTTAGATTTGTTTGAAAAAAAATCAGCGAAGATAAAGAGAATAATAAAAATTGATATGTCAATTAACACCCTCCACTCTTTGGGTTTTTGTTCTTACAATGGATTCCTTAAGAAGAGATTCTTATAATCACAAAAAAGAATCCAAACATCTCTAAGTTGTTATAAACTTTTTTTTATATAATTTTTTTTAAAAAAAGTTAATTTTATTTATAATCTATAATAAATTTTTTTTAAACAATATTAATATTGAGTAAAACGAGTCGTAAATTATTTAATTATTATAAATTAAAAAAAGTTGTTATAAACTTTCAATTAGAATGAACTTAAGTTCCAGAGAGAAACTTTTGGACCTAAAGGAACAAGACACTAGCTCAAAAAGGAATATTCGGGATATTCCTTTATGCATAGCCACGTCAGACATTTCCCCAACAATTTTTTTTACCGTTCTTTTCTTTTAATATTATTTATTTATTTATCATGTCTCTTTTTTTATTCTTATTCCTTTGTTCTTATTTTGAAACCTCACTCTCCCCTCTTTATTTTTTATTATTCTTGGTCAATCCTGTTCGCTTGTCAATTTCATGCGGCCCGTCTTAGAATATAACTGTTGAAGATATTAAACTGATATTAATTTGTTAGGATTTTTATATCAAAAAAAATTATTAGGATTTTATGTTAATAGGTTTATATTATATGTAAATTACTTAATGGCCTTAATTTACATAAATGGTATTAGATCGAGTTAGAAAAACTCTTCTAAGTTGTTAGTTAACTTTAGGGCATGTTTGGTTTTATATCAAAAGTTGTTTCCGCCAAAACATGATTTGAATGGTTTGTTAAAATGAAACCAAACATGCACCATACCTTATGAATCTTCCAATACATGATTAACCTATTAACGTAGCATATTATTAAAAAAAACATTAGTGTGATGTCATAATTCATGAAGTACTAAAGATGAGCATTGTTTTATATAATGGATGGGATGCCATTTCTTTTTCACTCTAATAATCGAACGGCTTAAGATCTATCTTGTTTGGAGGGGACACTGCTTCTTTTTCTACTTCTCTAGAACACTTTACATTGACACTTCTAGCATTTGCCATGCCACTTTTTTTCTTTTTTTACCTGAATTTGTCATGCAATTTTAATTTTTTTATTAATTATCAATTTATTTTATGAAGATGTAGAATTGGAATGCAATATTATAAAAATTAAAAATAAAATCTAATTTTTTTATTTAGTAGAAAGTATCCTTACTCTTTAGATATTTAAAACATAAATAATTTTTATTTTTTTTAAAAAATATATTTTTTAAATTTAAATTTGTGTTTTTTTTTTAAAGAGTGATGTCGCTTGATATTAAATTTAAATATTTTAATATAAAATAATTTTACTTTTATATATGTTATATCTTCTTGGAACTTGGTTGTTTTTGTCCAAGGCTCCTGAATTTAAGAAATGATCACAATTTCTCAAAAAAAGTTATCAATAAATTTTAACTTTTTTAACTTGAAAAATTGTTATAGACTTGACATTCAAGCCAGGTTTAATATATATATATATTTTAAAAACAATATTTTAAAATAAGAATATTTTCTCTCTTTCGAACGTTTATTAGTTTTTTTAAAGAAATAAAAATACATAACTATCAACTTATATTTTAAAATAATTTTTATCTATTATTTTATTTTGTACACAAGCATCAATTATATTATCAATGAATTTAATTTCCACCAATTTCTTAGATATATTTTTCGTTCAATTATTTATGCGAATTTTTAATTTTGTTTTGGACAAAATGAGAATTCTTAATTTTGATGTATTTTTTTTTTGGATATAATAATTATGAATAATTTATTTATTTAGTTTTTGCGGTATGGTCGCGAGAGCCATTCTTTGCATTTATATATAGAGATGGTCCTGGTAAAGCCCGCCAAACGTATCACGATTCAAGGGTTGCAGCTTTCAGTTTCACTTTCCTGTTGGCTGCCGTGGGTTAGCTCTACCTTCCAGTCTCGTCCATTGCAAGCAGATCTTGACGTTCCTCGATAAACGTAATTCACTTTTCACCTTTCTCATGATATATCTTGCGATGATTTTCGTTGATATTGCTTGAATGTTGAAGATTTTGTTTCAATCTCAATCTGACAGCGAAAAGCGTAATCAAGGAAATGGGAAGCTCAGGATTCTCATGGAAATTGCCCGATCATCCCAAGCTCCCCAAAGGCAAGCCGGTCGCCGTCATCGTTCTCGACGGATGGGGCGAAGCAAACCCCAATGAATACAACTGCATCCATACCGCTGAAACACCTACCATGGACTCCCTCAAAAACGTATGCATACTCCGATCTGGTTTTTATTTACATCTACACGCTTTTCCAATACTCTGTAGCTATGTTTTTTTTTCCTTTTTAGTTTTATTTATTCTAATAGTTAATCTATTCATCGGTGTTCTATTTGTTTGTTAATGATATATAGGGCGCTCCTGAGAAATGGAGATTGGTCAGAGCTCATGGAACTGCTGTAGGCCTTCCATCTGAGGATGATATGGGTAACAGTGAAGTCGGTCACAATGCTCTTGGAGCGGGACGCATATTCGCTCAGGGGTAAAATTAACTCATCCTCTCGATTTAGTATAAACGGAACTAATTTACAATTTTGAAGATTCGTAGTTTCATGCCTATTCTATCTTCACACTGTTGGATAGAAATTAAATCAATCTTATTTGACATGAAATTATTTGGTATTATGAGAGTTCTCTTGTCAATATATCTGATTTGCTGTTTGCTTGATCTGCACTGTTTCTTTCATTGTCTTACAAGTCTTATTTTATTGCTAGGGTTATATATATGTATATACATATCTATATATATTTTTCATTTGCTTGCATACGTTTGTTTAAGATCCAAAAAGTTTATTGTTTTTTTTTAAAAAAAAGCGGTCTTCATCTAATCACATTTCTCATTTTTCAGACCTTTAATCTCATGTATTGGAGGACGACTGCATATTGTAATTTTAATAATGATCTTCAGGCGTATTAGAACTTACTATTGCGTGCTAACCACCTTGAATTATTAAAATGATGAGGATTTGCTCGCTAGTTTCGCATTTTTTCTTTTAATTTTCTTTTGTATCTTTAATTATTGGCTTATCAATTGAGATTGGGGATATCTTGGGTCTGTGATTGCAGTGCAAAGCTTGTTGACATTGCTCTTGCCAATGGAAAAATTTTTGAGGGAGAAGGTTTCAAGTACATAATGGAAAGTTTTGAAACTGGCACACTGCACCTCATTGGGTTACTTAGTGATGGTGGAGTTCATTCCCGACTTGATCAATTACAGGTATGTTTTTGGGGTACAGCTTCTGTTCCTTCATGTCTCAAAAATTTATTGCTTATATAAACTGTTTTTCTGCAGTTGTTGCTCAAAGGAGCAGGTGAACGTGGCGCTAAGAGAATCCGTGTCCATATCCTCACTGATGGCCGTGATGTTTTGGATGGCTCAAGTGTGGGATTTGTGGAAACTCTAGAAAAAGATCTTGAAGCATTGCGCCAGAAAGGTGTTGATGCAAGGATTGCATCTGGAGGAGGCCGCATGTATGTTACAATGGACCGTTATGAGGTAAAGAATATAACTAGTATGCATCACTCCTATATTGCAGTTTAGTTGTAGTTGACCCCCATTATTGGGAAGAATATTTATGCATACTGTCAAGATGGCCCTTTTTGTGGGGAATAATGAGTGTCTATTTTTGATCAAGATGTTCCAAAACAACCTTAGAGCTCATAAAGAATCTTAATTATATGAATGAAGATCAGGATTGGTGTTCGGTTTAAATTAACAATTAAAGTTTAAATTTGTTTTCTGTTTTCATTGGCGGGTTATTATGAAAATTTTTATATTACATTTGAAATTTGAAAAAGTTGTTTACAACACAATTATCTTTTATATTTCTGGTATATAATTCTTATAGTGATCTTGGGACATGCTGCAGAATGACTGGAATGTTGTGAAACGAGGATGGGATGCCCAAGTTCTTGGTGAAGCACCCCATAAATTTACAAATGCCGTTGAAGCTGTCAAGAAACTGAGGGCGGAACCAAAGGCCAATGATCAGTATTTACCCCCTTTTGTTATTGTTGACCAGAATGGGAAGCCTGTTGGCCCTATAGTTGATGGTGATGCTGTGGTTACATTCAACTTCCGAGCTGATCGTATGGTTATGCTTGCTAAGGCTCTTGAATATGAAAACTTTGACAAATTTGATAGAGTTCGTTACCCTAAAATCCGCTATGCTGGAATGCTTGAATATGATGGTGAATTGAAACTTCCAAGTCATTACCTTGTTTCTCCACCAGAGATTGACAGGACTTCTGGTGAATATTTGGTGCATAATGGCATCCGGACTTTTGCTTGCAGGTAAACTATCACTCTTTTAATCTATAGCAGAGCTTCCATTATCTTTTGAAATTCTATTTTTAATTATGTGTTTCTAGATGTTCATTGTATTCTTGATCGTGACGCATTACAACTTTGCGATGCACAAAATGTCAATTTATTAACTTTGGTTATCTTAACCTTATGGAGAAGTGATTTCTATTTTTTTCCTTTAGCACCAGAGATAAGGAGTCAATAACTTTGGGTACGGGAAATTGGACATGGGAAGTTAAAAATGGATCTTGTTAATAAAAAATTGAACTGTCTCTGGCACCCTGATTATTTACTTCTGGCCCTCTATCAGCTAGAACTTATTTTTTATTAAATGATAGGCCTTATATTAACATAAATTTCTTTCTTCCGTTTTTTTAATAGTGAGACTGTCAAATTTGGACACGTCACATTCTTCTGGAATGGAAACCGTTCTGGATATTTTAACTCGGAATTGGAGGAATATGTGGAAGTTCCTAGTGACTCTGGGATCACATTCAATGTCAAACCAAAAATGAAGGCCTTGGAGATTGCTGAAAAGGCAAGGGATGCTATTCTCAGCAAAAAATTTGATCAGGTATTTAGAGTAATGCAGGTAATATTTGAGAGTGATGGTTTGGTTGGAATAGCTTCACTTACCTGTTTGTTTTATATGTTGCATAGGTGCGTGTTAATTTACCAAATAGTGACATGGTGGGGCATACAGGTGACATTGAAGCAACAGTTGTGGCTTGCAAGGCAGCTGACGAAGCTGTGAAGGTATGAACTTTTTGTTTCAAATTTATACGTTTTTGTGACATAGCACATTTTGTATTTTATGATCTATATGAAATTTTGAGAATTCACTGTGGTGCAAGTTTTTTTTTTTTTCAAAGAGTGGTGCAAGGTTTATCAATCAATATAAAATATCAAATTAATAGTCTGTATGATTCATAAATCATAAACAATATGGCTCCTTTCAGCTCCATGTAGCCCCCCCCCCTCTCACCCCAAAACACCACCAAAAAAAAAAATTCTCCACATTTTCATGAGCTTCATGCAACTTCATTTCTATTCATTCAATATTTCTCCACATATATAAATAGTGTTTAAATGTTAAGAAGTTTGTAATTTTCAAGAAAGTTTTTAAGTTATTATCTCTTCTGTGCATTGTAGAGGTAATAAAAAATCTAGTTATTGAGAAGAAAAGGACAAGAAAGTGGATATCCTATATGAAACTCATACTTTTCGGGCAGCGTTAAAAGGTTTATCAGTTACGTTTTGTATATTTTGAAACACCTTTAACAATAACCTAGCTTCATTGCTTCTGCTTCCATTATTTTCAGTTCATTAAAATGTTTAGTAGGATTTTCTTTCTTTGGCTCCGGTTTGTGTGTTGTTGTTTTTTGTGTGTGTGGGGGGACTTATTAATTAAAGATGATATATATAACTATTAGTTACTTTTCCCCCCATATGGTGGGGAAAAGGAAAATTTATTTGTGGTTGGACATCTATCTGCATCTGAGGAAGTAATCCACTTCTTGCATGTTTTTATGTGTGTTGGTTGCTGCTTTGAGAAATAAGGAAATTAGAGATATGATATGTTCTCATTCTAGCAACATATATGATAATTGCAGATGATCCTTGATGCGATAGAGCAAGTGGGTGGAATTTATGTTGTCACTGCTGACCATGGAAATGCTGAGGACATGGTGAAGAGGGATAAATCTGGAAAGCCACTACTTGACAAGGAGGGAAAGATCCAAATTCTCACATCCCACACTCTTCAGCCTGTAAGTTCTCATAAATTCTGGTAATAAAGATAAGAATCTTGTCAGCAGGACCTTAACTATGTGATTTGCTTCACCAGGTTATGGATGACTTTGGTAGTTTCTACCAGTTCTGTTAATTAATTATTAATAGCTCTGGTAGGATGTGTAAACGTTGACATCTTTGCTTATAGGCCTGTTAACAAAGTGGATCTTTATCAACACAACAGTGCATGCATATGTGGCAGGCTTCCCCCTGTCCTCCCAATAGAGTCCAAATTCTTTCAATTTTAAGTAGTAAAATGAGTCATTTTGATCAAATTTTAGCCTTTCATTTAATATGCAAAACTTCATCTCTAATTACAACAGCAATACGTATCCCACTAGGTGGGTTCGTCTATGTAGACGCTATTATATTCTATCAACGATCAAATCTTTAGATAGATAGTTAACGAATATGTTCTGTTCAATGTTTGAATTGGATTGTTTAAATTGACTAAACTTGGAGTTTGTTTAAAATAATAATCCTTATTCTAAATTTGGGTGCTTGTGCTGTGGTTGCCTCAGGTGCCGATTGCAATTGGAGGTCCTGGTCTGTCAGCTGGTGTGAGGTTCAGACAAGATCTCCCCAGTGGTGGGCTTGCCAATGTTGCTGCTACTGTGATGAATCTCCATGGATTTGAGGCTCCAAGCGACTATGAGCCAACTCTCATCGAAGTGGCTGACAACTAGGGTAAAAAAAATACCTGAATTTTTACTATCAGGAAGTTGTTAGTTTTAGCCTTCAATGGAATAATTGACAATTCTTGTCCCACTACTTCAACGTGAGTTTTTGTCTTTATTGTCTTGTATTATCCTGGGCTGCTGAACCAGGATCACTTAGTAATGCGATTTTGAATGCGGCTCTTTTTGTCAGACTTAGATTGTTTCTAATATACGGATTGGGGTTACTTTTAATGGAATTATCATATTATTGATATTATAGTCACATAAACTCCGATCAGATCAGAATGCTTATTTGTCAATTTTGGAATTAAGTGATGTTATAGATACATCGGCGGCATTTTCTTGATAGCAACATTCATTCTCAATCAGCAATATGATAGTGTGGCATCTTCTCAAAAGCTTTTAGGCCTTCAACAATCTTGAACAACCTGGCAAACATTCTACTAATGTACTGGATTTACTTCATCAATCATCAATAACTTCTATCAAACCTCTCAAGAACTCATCGAGCCAATTGATTCTCGGATACTAATTTTTTTTTTCATTTTTCTGATTTGATCTGGTATAATTTTGTTTAATCAATTCAAACGATTGTAAACACAAATAAAATTATTATTATGAGCAAAATAGTGCAATATTAGTTTAGTTATCATGTCATCATGGCCAATCAAATTACATCATTGAGGTCGTGTATCTCGTGCATCTCATCTCATGTAATTTGAAGAATAAGTCATGTTAATCAATAATATATTTAAAAATTTAATTATTAATAGAGTATAATGACTACTTGTTATTACATATTGTAAAAGCTGCTTGTTATTGCATATTGTACAGAATTTGGGATTGGAAGCTACACTATTTGTAGCTCCCAATGAAATGTGGAAATTCTATTAACTTATATAGATATTGCTATTGATGATATATATGACAATATAGTGGTGATGATAATAAGTACGGTTTATCCTACAGTTGAAGATTGATTGAACTACAACATACTAGTTTAAAATGCAACGCATGCAATGGCGAATTTGGAGATGAAGCAGGCTTCATCTTGTCCTAAATAGACACAAAAATTGGTTGAATCTTCCTAATTTTAGGCTATGGTGTTGGCAAATGTTAGACCTCAACTTTTGAGCCATGAAAAACAAAGTCAAAATTCACACTGCAAAATTTACCATCTCCCATATTTCTCCCCTATTCTTTTGGGAGCTTTTATCTATTGTGTATTATCCATCAAACCAACCTCTTTCCTTCTTTCTTCTTCCTTCCTTCCTCATTTTGTGATCTCCTTCATCTCCTTCATTTGGCTAACTATTATCACAGAATGCATTTCAACACACGGATATTACAACAAAGACAATCATAATAACAAGATACATTTTTCTTGGCTTGATATCACAAGAAGGGGATGGAAGGATTAGATGGGTTGATAGATAAGCTTTTAGAAGCGAGGAAAAACAGAGGCAAGAGGATTCAATTAATTGAGCCAGAAATTCGCAATCTCTGCCTCACTGCTAAAGATATCTTCCTCAACCAACCAAACCTTCTTGAGCTTGAAGCTCCCATCAATGTTTGTGGTACTTCTTCTCTCAAATTAACCAATTTCCTCAAATTCACATTTCAGATATGAAATTCAAATTATAGTCATGTTTTGAATTTGAATGTTTTAAGGGGACATACATGGCCAATACCCAGATCTGTTGAGATTGTTCGAGTACGGTGGTTTTCCGCCGCAATCGAATTACCTCTTCCTCGGAGACTACGTTGACAGAGGGAAACAAAGTGTTGAAACCATATGTCTACTTCTCGCTTACAAGATCAAGTTCCCGGAGAACTTTTTCCTTCTCCGAGGGAATCACGAATGCGCCTCCATTAACAGAATCTACGGATTCTACGACGAGTGCAAGAGGAGATTCAGCGTGCGACTCTGGAAGATCTTCACCGATTGTTTCAATTGCCTGCCCGTCGCAGCGGTAATTGACGACAAGATCCTGTGTATGCACGGCGGTCTGTCGCCGGGGATGGAGAACATGAATCAGATTAAGGATATAGAGAGGCCTGTGGATGTACCGGATCAGGGATTGTTGTGCGACTTGCTTTGGGCTGATCCAGATAGAGAAATCAAAGGTTGGGGTGAGAATGACAGAGGAGTGTCGTTCACTTTCGGAGCTGATAAAGTTGAAGAGTTCTTGAAGAAGAATGATCTGGATCTCATATGTCGCGCTCACCAGGTAACTCCTTCGCCTTTCTCTTCTCTCAATTCTGTGATCTTCTCCTTCACAATTCATAGCATGTTCTAGTGATGATGATGATGGGTATGATATTGGGAATTACAGGTGGTGGAGGATGGGTATGAGTTCTTTGCCGAGAGACAATTGGTGACAATATTCTCAGCACCAAACTACTGTGGAGAGTTCAACAACGCAGGAGCACTCATGCGTGTGGACGAGACATTACTCTGTTCTTTTCAGATTCTCAAACCTTGGAGAGGAAAAGCCCCTCCTCCTCAACTCGAATAATTCAACATTACATTGGACTTTTAGTCTCTCTCCCACCTCCTCATACATAATTAAAACCAGGTGGGTTTTGATGTAAAGTTCCCCCAAAAATTCTTCTTCATAACTTTGTTCATTCTTCTTCTGCTGGTTTCATCAAATTCATTAGGTCTTTTGTTAATTAATTGCAAGCTTATTTGATTATTATTGGAATAGATAAATGCATAGAGAGAGAGAGAGGACAGGTGTAGGTTTTAAATACAACCACCCTGTTCAATATAAGTTTTTATTTGGGTTCAATTAGCGAAAGAATAAGATATGACTATTTAAAGCGTATTCGATTTTAAATAGTATCGTTTTGTTGTGGTTCTAGTCACGACACTTGAGAATACATACTAGCTCTTAGGTGCTTAGATTTATGCCTAACAGTAATAGACGGCTCGCCCTACCCGATATTAGTATCGCCTAAGAAGAAAAAAAATTTTGCCTTACTCTTAGATTATGGGTGAGCCCAATCTCTATCTAAAAATTTCTTTGAAAAAAACAGTTTCTGTTTGATGGTTGCATAAATGTAGAAAATTGCATTTGATTGATAATGAGTCCAAGTATTTTGTTGTTTTCAAATAACTTTAATATGATATATTTAGTTAATTTAAATAAATTAAAAATTAGTTAAAATAATATATTTTTTAAAATATATTAATAATTCCTTTTAACTCTTCCCTCCGCCTTTTTTAATTGAGGGAGCATATATCAATAATAGTATTTTAAAAAATTTAATAAATAAAAATAAATAAATTTTATATTTAAAATTAAATATCAATTTTTAAAATTTTATATTAAACATAGGACGAATAAGTTATTAATTAATAAAACGTGACTGCACACACACATATATATAGTACATTCAAATAGCTACAAAGAGAGAAGAGTCATTGAATGAGTATCTTTTTTATTTATTTAATTAAGGGTGCATTTCCTTTTAAAATTTATAGTATAAATATTTTTGACTTCTTCTAATAAATATATTTTTTAGAATTTAAATTTATATTCTTTTCTTTATGAGTGATCTCATTTACCTACAATGAGATGCGCATATAATATATTATTTTATATCTTTAATATAAGAGCTAAATAATTAATTTAGATAAATTAAAAAATTTAGTTATATTATTTATTTGTAATAAAGATAATTTGATTTTTTTAAAATATCATCTTTTATCATAACTAGTCTTTGAAGGAAATTTCTTCACATGTGTAATTAAAATGGACACTTTGAGAGAAAATTATAAATTTAGGAGATAAAGTAGATTAGAGTCTTATTAAAACTAAATTTAACTCATAACTAATTCTTATATTAAAAGTAAGAAGGAGTATATAGTAAAGTTTAAAATTTATGGATGTAGACATACTATACAAATTTATTATAACATATGAAAATCATTAAATAATATATAACTTTTTACGATTGTAATTAAATCATTTTTTATCCAAACTACTATCTAAAAATAACTTATTGGTTTTAAATTTAAATAACAGAGAAACTATATTCGATGCATTTTATGCACAAAATTATGTATTGCCTTCCCTATGAAGAAGCAGCCAAGTTCAGTGTTTTGTCCAAATCCTATTATCCTTCCTGGCTTTCATTCCCTGCCCTAAACTTCACTAACAAACTCACTTCATGTCTTCATCAGAGTATCTTTCACATCGTACCTTCTTCAACATTGTTAAGGGAAACCCTTCAACTTCGAAATCCTTATTTAAAGGGTTCTTTAGACAAGCTAAGTTTTTTCTTACGTGGACAGGCGGGGTTTCCTCAATTTCCAACACTTTCCAATAGTCTTTTACATGTTATTACACTTTGCCATATAAAACAATGTCAAGGAGCTGAAGCTTAAGATCAAGGGGCTGGTTTATGTAAATTTAATTTTGACTCACTCCGTCCTCTATTTTCCTCACCATTCTTGAAAGAAGTATAGTATTCGACCGCTGTGATGGTTTTCGATCGAGTTATAAATGTTTCATCGTCATCGTCATCACTAGAGAAAGTTGAAGTAAAATGCTGCAGAGGGTTGGGAGCATTTCAGATATCCGAGGGGAAAAGTTTTCACAGTTTCAAGTTTGAGGGTTTCAAAGAAACAAATGATGAATTTCATCCATAATCTGACGTTAAACTTCCTGCTTGTAATTCCTCGAGACTTTGTAGCCCTCACATCAAAGTGTTGGAGATGAGAAGGAATTTTAGAATAGAAAAATTAGTCCTCTCAACTCCCAATCTTGAGCAGTTTCTTTATGAAGATTCACAGACCACACAACAATGTAGATTGGACATCTCAGATTGTCTAGCTCTTAATTAGGGTTTTGGAACTGATCAAAGCAACGGCCATAACGGACGAGTGGTTGAACCAGACAATCCCGGGCTTATCATGTCATTTGGAAGAGCTCAAAATACGCAATATGTTGGAGAATATGAAATTCGAAAACTACAGCCTTAAGAAGTTCTCATTGTAAGAATGTTTGGAACTGAAGGAGGTAGGTGTTGATGTTCCGAACTTACTCGAGTTCTACTACAGCTGAAACATATGTTTCCTAATATCAATTTCATCAGCCAAATGCAGTGCAAACATCTCATTGCCAAATAACCTATCAAATATTTCCATACTGAACGATTTCCTTGAGTGCTTTAATCACTTCAAAAACCTCTCTTTATCTTGTGCCACATTTGAGGTACGTAATTATTTTCACAAACCCAAAATTGAGCTCATCAAAGTATATATATATATATATATATATATATATATATATATATATTCTCTTTTATTCTTAATATAAGAGCTAGTTTTCTTTTTTGTATAGATTAAGGAAGTTAACTAAATCAGTTAATTATGACTAAATCAAATCATTCGAGATGAATTCATATTATATACTCCTTAATCTACCAAAATTAGTCAACTAGATCTTATATTAATTATAATTAACTGATTTATTTAACTTTCTTAATCTATACAAAACAATTAACTAACTCTTTTACGAAAGATCGGAAGAGTATATAGTTCTCTTATTGTTAGTTATTTCATGTCTCTGACACTATTTATTTTGGTTTATTTTGCAGTATATGATCTTTCCAGAAAAGCTATTGCAGGATAAGAATTCATCTCCACTGTATGATTTGATGGATCTAAACTTAGAAGTGATTAATTATCCATTACCACATGGTCAACTTTTGAGGGGAGTGTTGAACATTTGCTTTGGTTAAACACAACCAGGACATTGAGGGTATGTTTCATCCATCTCTTATGCACATGAGTTACATTCACATCGTTCTTTAATATAAAAAATATTTAATTAATTTAATTAATTTAAATAAATTAAAAATATTAAATAAATTAGTTATTTATAACAAATATAACATGATTTTTTTAAATATTTTTACATAAAATTAGACTATATATTACCTTATAAGTTAAGTAAATTAATTTAGAATTTATAATCAAAACTAAATTATTTTCTATATTTAGGACATGAGGATTAAGATCTATATATATGTATATATTAATAGCAGTGAGTGAAGTGGATATATATTGGAAATATTGCAGTTTAGATATGGTAAGGAAGGGAAGGTGAGGAATATGTGTAAGAGGGGAAACAGCTGTTATAATGTTCCCATAAAATGCGGGAGACGCTATAAAGTGGACATAGATTGATTATCAAGGCTTTGATGAATCTTTGAGAGAGTTTGTGAGGAAGTTCTTGGCTCGCCAATTGCTTTATTAGGGTTATATGTGAAAGTGATTACTTGTCAATGATGATCTTGTTTGTAGGATTCATATAAATTAGTATTTCATTTTCTTTCATTTTTTAATGTTTGTAAACGAAACATATATATATATACACACACAAAAAAATTGTTTTAAATATTCTTTCTGTTTTTTTTTAATTGAAGCATACTAATAATATTACCTATAAGTCAATATTGCTATATGAAACGAGAATTTTTTCTTCAAAATATACCTTTTTTTGTTTCACATAGCAATATATAGATATTTAATTGAAAAGAAGTATTCTTCCGGTCCTAAATATAAAACTTATTTAATTAATTTGATTATATTAAAGAAATTATTTAAATTAATTATTATAACATATTTTTTTTTAAAATATCCTAACTATCTTCCTTAACTCTTTTTCTTATTCTCTCACTTGATTATTATTGAGAGAATATTAATAAGATAATTTAGGAAATAGTTGGCAAAATTTAAAACTAAATCTTATATTTAGAACTAAAAATAATTCTTTAATTAGATCATATATTTAAGATTGAAAGAGTATTACAGATGACTTTAGCCTCAGTACATTTAAGATTAATGTTTGAATGCTATTCCTAGTCTCTCTCTACCTATCTGTTCATGTTTTCTTGCCCTTGATTTAATAATAACCTTCTTAATTAGTACATGGAGTAAACCACCTTGAATAATCTTTTATGCTTCCTTCTCAATATTCTCCATTTTATGTACTCATCAACACCGAATTAGAAAGGTCCAATTTAGCTTTTGAAAACCAACTAGTATTGAGAAAAATATCTTTCTATTGGTTAAGGCTTTTTATAAGAAGTCGAATCGAATCAAATTAAAATTTTCTAATTTAATTTGGAAAACTTTTTGTTTCTTTGGCATAGAGTGAAAGCAGACAGAATAATTACAACTAATTAAGAAATAATCACTAATTATGCTTAATGGTTTCTATTACCTTAGTATCCACGAAAGATCAAAAGCTAACATGATCAAATCTTGTACGCTTTGTCTTATCTTTTTTACATTATTATTATTATTATTAGGATAAAGTGAGGTTTTCCCTATTCTCTTTTGGTCTTTTCTGAGTTTTTGATGGATTTTAGAGAGCGACGTGATAGTGCCAACGTGCAAAACAGTGCTCTATTTTATTCTCTCATTCATTCGATTAATATATTTCTCCAATATTTAATATAAAAATTATTTAATTAATTTAAATAAATTTAATAAATTTAATAAATTTTTTAGTCATAGGAAATGCGACCTACTTTCTTTAAAATATTATTGGTTAACATTAGATTATAATTATATATCAATTTATAAATTAAATAAATTAGTTTAAAAGAAAATAATATAAAAGAGAAACTGAATTGAGATATATTATATGTATGACCAAAATTCACCCTATATGAGTATTTTCTAAATACCTAAAATTATCATATCCCATAAGAGACCAATGAAAAACATATACTTGATTTTGGTTGCGTTCACAAGAAGAAGAAAGATTGAGATAATGTTTGGTATGTGAAAAAGTGTTTTATAAAAATAAAATGAGAAATATATTAAAAAAGAAAATGTGATATGAAACATAACACCTTTATTAAAGGTTTGCCTGAAGATTTTTAGTAAAGAACTTGAAAAAATTCCTTTAAAAACCAAAGTTCCAAAAACTTTGCAATGGCAAATTTTTTTTTGAAAGAATGGAATTTTCTATCAAATTTAAAAATATGTAACTAAATTTTTCTCAAAACTAAACTTGGTTTAAATCTTTAAATTTTATTTAAAAACTTAATTTTACAACTAGTATGTATGTTATACTTCGTTCAAAATCAAACTAACACCTTAATAGTAATATCACCACACAGTTATCCATATTGATAGTACTCATCTATCTCCAGCAAAGATTTAGACTTCCTCTCATATAGGATTATATACTTCATTATATAATTTTATATAACAACTTTCTACAAGCCTCACACAGCTTTAATCAAAATATTAATCTTCTTTAACTAAAACTAAGATGCACAACTACTTTAGCTATTGAGCCACTTTCCCTGATTGTATATCATGGGAGAAAAAGTGAAATTTAAAAGATCTCAGTAGTAACATCAATTATTCATATGGATATGCACAATTTAAATAAAGCATGAAAAACAAACCATGTAAAATCTCAAACCAATATAGATGTTGTCAATTATCATGTTCGTATAGATACCTGAAATAGTGATTTCTCAGTAACTGTCAATCACTTTGATAGTATTTCTTGAGTACAATATAACTCTTGCGTGCAACCAGTCATCTTAGATTGCAACTATATTTTATACACGCATCAAACACCAACTACATTTTATATTTAAACCCCTCAAATTGTACTTCTGTAGCAATTCTGGAATTTCCAGTCCAAGCATAGTATTTAAACGCTCTAGGCATGTTTTAAGCATCTACAACAATGACTCAATACTTGAAGATCTAAAACAGTAAGGTCTAGCTTAGCTTTTTTCTTCATTTAATCTGTAACACATGCCATTTCAGCTTTCCTTAAGCATTTGCCACAAGACTTGACAGTACGTTCATCAACTTATATATATTCATAGTTATAAAGTCCTTAAACCAGATTTTAACCCCCAAAATCCTTCAACAGCAGCAAAGTTTTACTTTATATATCCCTATATATATGCTAGTTCTTGATTCTTCCAGCCAAATACCCTCTAAAAAAAACATTCCTATTTACCAAACAACCGTTACTGAATTTCTGAAGAAGAAGAAGAAGACAATGTTGATATGAGCGAGTAGAGAGGAACAGGTGGAGGGGTGAGTTGGAGGAGAGGTGGACACGTAAAGCGGTGTCTTAACAAAAAGAGGCCATGTGGATAGTTTGCTTGTATAGAAAGAGTCCATTTTCCCCTTTACCATTTATCTTATATCAATTTTCCGCCTTTTTCTTATTTTCTAAAACCTTTCAAAATTTTTAGAAAATAATTCTCTATATAAAATAAATATTTTCTTCCTCCAATAGTTTTTCTAGCTCATAAAGTAATTTCCCTAAAGATTTTAGATCAAAACTTAACCTCTAGCTATTTTTCTTGAATTTTCAAAAAACATAAAGCTTTAAAAATCTAAAAAATAGCTTTTAATTTATTTAAGTCTCTTTTGGATAAATAAACTCTTCCACAATTTTTTAAATCCCCAAAATACTCATTTCATAATTTTGCTTTAATCCTTTTGAGTTCTAAAATATTTTCAATAATCATTTTTTCTTTTATTCTTTCTCAAAAATTTTAATTTTGAGATTTTTTAATTTTAAAAAAATACTCTTGACTACAATATTTTTTTATAAATTTTTTTTATCAAAATTTGAGATATTACAGGATAGATTCATTTATCAATTTTTTTTTTCTAGAAAATACTTTTTTACATACTAAACATTGTATAAGAAGTTATCCCTTTCACAAGAAGATTTCTTCTATGGTAGTGGTTTTTTTTCAGTTGCCCACCCAGTTCATCGGAGTTTTGCCCCGACTACATCCGGATCCGACCCGCGTCGCGCACCTGGCTGTGGTGGATGAGTCTTTCAACGGGGATTTTTTGTATACGTCAAGGCTCAAACTCGAGACCTCATTTAAGTGATACTGAGCCGCTTACCACTCGGACTAACCTTCGTTAGTCTTTTTATGGTAGTGTTGAAGCCACGTGTCATTTCAAAATTATCAAACTTGGTGATATTTCTGGGCCTCAAGCTGGCGTGTTGCCTAACTCCACCCAACTTGTGTTCATATATCACATCCCCATGACTTATTATTAGCTATGTCCATATGCATGTAGTGCCTCTGGTCCGAAGGACCTTCTAACATATTCACACAAAAAATATTAAATTTATTTTAAAATTTAAGCAATTTTTAATATTATTTTTATTAATTACACTAAATTTTAACATCATATTAATTCCTATTTTAAGGGTCATATTAAAAGGATAAAAAGTTCCTTTTAGAAGAGACCTTATAATATGGAGTAGAGGAAGTATCGTGTTTTTTAGTATGTTACAAAAGTATGCTGAATTTTTAACAAGATTTGAAGGAGATCATATATACTTTTCTATTTATTTTTAAGTAAATTTATTTAATTTCTTAAAAATTTATTTCCATAATTTTAAATGAAAATAAAAATCATGATACTTTCTGAAAGATCAAATTATAATGTTAAACTGTAAAAATTTCAGGTTGGCAAAAGAAAACTGTAAAGAAGGAGTAAAAAACCAAATATTTTATCATTAATTATTGGATAATTTAACTAGAAAAATGTGAAATTATACCAACTTTTTTTGGGGAATATTTCACTTATTAACGTAGCCGAAAAATGGAATAAGTTAGGTAAATAGTATATATTTCCTTTTGCTTTAGGTATATTAATAATCTAAGTATATATATAAAAAAACAAAATAAGTAATTACAGGTTGATAGGCGCCCGGAGGAGCCGTTATTGCGAATCTCAAGCTTCTCTCTCCAATCTTTATACTGTTTTGTTCGCTTTCTCCATTCTTCGCGCCTTCGTCTTCATCCTCTTTTTCTTCTTCCTCCTCCCGATTGTGATCTGTGTATCTGTCTCCATTTTCCATATTCAATTTTGGAAAATGAAGGCAGAATCTGGTAAACGGAGGAGCCTCTGCCTCGCCGTGACGGCAGCTCTGGTGATTGCAATCGTCTTAATCGTAGTGATTTTGGCCTTCAAGGTGTTCAAACCCAAGCGTACCGTTGACACCGTCGATTCCATCACGATTCAGGAGATGCACGTCGGTCTCGATGTTGCCAAGCTCATCGTCGATCTCAACATCACCCTCGGCGTCCAAGTTTCAATCATTAACCCGAATCATGTCGGATTCAAGTACTCCAACTCCAACGCCCTCCTCAATTACAGAGGCCAGCTCGTCGGAGAAGCACCTATTCAGGCCGGCGAAATCTCCGCCGGCGAGACAGAGATCATAACAGTGAGTCTCACCATCATGGCGAACCGGCTCCTCTCTAATTCTCAGCTTTTCTCCGATTATTTCTCCGGTTCATTGCCTCTTAGCACTTGGATTACGATTTCTGGGAAAGTGAGCATCTTACGGTTGATTCATGTCGACGTGATTTCAACTTCGTCCTGTGATTTTGCCATCAATATCTCTAACAAAACCATAGGCCATAAACAGTGCCGTTATAAAGCTAAGCTTAATTAATTAATTTGGTGCTCTTAGATCTTCAAATTCCAATTTTTTCCTATTTATTTTATGATTGAAACTTCTGTTGTATATATTGATTTTTGATATGCACGTAGATTTATTTGTAGGAATTAGGCATTCCTTCGTTCTGCTATTTTAATTTCTTTAACATCAACTTATATTCAACGTCCATAAATGTTCATCAATCATCATCTTTGCTACAACGTTATTGCAAGATTTGTGAAATTGGATTTAGATTCTCAATCTCTTAATTTCTAAAAAAGTTTCACTTGATCATTACCAGAGATTATAATTTAGCATTTTTGAATTTATATTTTGGTGAATATCATTAATAAAATTATGTTACAATTATACATTGTGAATTCAGTCTTTCCTTATGAGTTTGCATAAATTTTGGTGAGTTGATAAATCCTGACATGCTGAATTATAAATTTTTAATTTCCGAGTTTGAAATAGATATTACAAATATTTGAGAGATGTACAATACATAAGGGGCGTTTTAATTAAGATTATCAATTACTAATTTTGATTTTCATTCCACCATTTTGTCCATATTTAGCTGGTTCTTGGTTCCTTTTGTTGCTTATTATTGTTGGCTTTTTTAGGTTCTCTCTGGCTCTTGTTTTTTAGCTATTCCAGTTGTTTGTTGTGTCTCGTTGTAGTGTCTGTACAAACAAATATACGAACCAACGGGGGTTAGTCTGAGTGGTAAGCGGCTCGGTATCGCTTAAGTGAGGTCTCGAGTTCGAGCCTTGGCGTACGCAGAAAATTTCCATTGGGAGACTCACCCACCATAGCCAGGTGCGCGACGCGGGTCGGATCCGGATGTAGTCGAGGCAAAGCTCCGATAAACCGGGTGGGCAACAAAAAAAATTTGATATACGATCCAAAACTACCTTTACCTCATATCCTAATTATAAGAGTTAGTTAACTATTTTAAATAGATTTAGAAAGCTAAATAAATCAGTTAATTGTAACTAATATAAAGGATAATTGACTAATTTGAGTATATTGAAAAGTATATAATATGAATTTATCTTAAAGAATTATATTTGATCATAATTACTAAATTTATTTGGCTTCCTAAATTTAACTAAAAAATTTAACTAATTTTTATAATTACAACCGAAAGAAGTATAATATTAGTTGTATAGGAACAATCAGCTAACACTGTCACAAAACAACATTGATCTACTGTAAATTGTATTAGTCGCAGAGATAATATATTTTCATAAATAAGATATAAAATTATTAACTTTTTACACCAATTCCATTTGCAATGGAAATAGAAAATATTTTTTATACTGATTAAAATAACAACTGGTATAAAAAAAAAATATTTTTTTTGTTGGTTGTCAATGTAGAATAGTCTTTTTCTATGATAATTCAAAAAATTAGTATACATAGACTATATCTACACCAGTTACCCAATTAATATAATAAACATTTTTTAATGGATGTAAAATTTTCAACTTATGATACTAAATAAATAAATAAATAATTCTAATAACAAATTTGGAGGAAGCTTTTATAGTTAGCTGGGTGCAGGATTTTAGTACTATTGTCCTTGTGGGTATCATAACAGAGTGGCAAAATCTAAAAAGAAATATAAATTTTAAAATTTTAAATTAATTTATTTACTATATTTTATAAATTTTGATTACTCTTGTAAAATAAATAATAATATATTTTTATAATAATTTTTAATTTAAAATTTTAAAATTCAACTGGTAGTTTGTTCTGATTTTCCCTAATAGAATTGTGCAGCATGTTTTAGCTTTTGGCGTTGCTTTCTCTATCATTTAATTCACTATTTGTGTTGTTGCAACGGAGGCTTTGTAAGTGATTTAAAAATGCTATTAAAATGTTAAATATTCAGAATCTGATGAGATATTATAAGTTATTAAAGGCAGTTAGATTTCAGTACTTCTATCAATTTTCTTAATAATATTTAAAATTAAAGGGAGTATGCATGTTGATTAAAGGTAATTAAATTTGCTAGTATGTTGATTTAAGAATGCTAGAAAATCTAAAATGTTAAATATTCAGAATCTGATTCTTCTCAAGCCTTTACATGACGCTAGATCAATATTTTCCAGCATTAATGTTAAATGTTGGAAAATGGAAGCTTCCATGCAAATATCAAAGGAGTTTCTACAATCAGTATTTTCAAAGAGGAGTGACCACCTTGAATCAACCCAGTTGACTCTGGTTTAATCTGGTATAGTGAACCAACCAGTCAGGTTGAATTTTATATAATTTTTTTACTGAATTTAAAATAATATCATTTTAAGTTAAGAAAAACAATAATCTATAATAACTGTGCTTTAGTAATGTATTTTTATTTAAATATTATTATTTTTATGGTTATATATGAATTTTTTTATATTTTAAATAAATTATATTATTTTAATTATAACTAATTTTCTTTAGTCTGATTTTCAATATTTAGTATTTTTCCCGTATTCATAGGAAAAGAATAATGATATTTAGAAGAGTCAACTTCATAAACAGTGGTAGTACCATACAGTTGCTTCAATACCTCAACATTTAGTAGGGACACATCATATATATGTAAAACCCTTAAATAATTCACAGAAAGCCCAAATGAAAAAAAGGGTCATCAAGTAACAGTTGAAAAACGGAGCGGCATTAATTGGAAGGACCCTCATCATCCAACTGCCAACCATCTTCATCCTCTCACCATAATTATCATAGCCACACCTCCCTTATAATCTCTCTCTACTTTCTGATCTTTCACCCTCACAATCTCTCTCTCTCTCTCTGTGAATCAAGCAATATCATCAGAACTCAAACACCATGACAGAATCAACAATAACCACACACAACGAAAGCCAGATCATGGTTTCACAAAGTAGAATCAAGAAGAGAAGAAGGTGTCGTCTTCTTCTAGGTTTACTTCTACTTTTACTGATACTGATCTTCATTGTGGCTCTGGTTCTGGCCTTAACTGTGTTCAAGCCCAAGAACCCTACAGTTCAACTTGTGTCAGCTTCTCTTGACGGTGTATCACCAAGTGTCTCTTTCCCTGCAATTCAGGTTCATCTCAATCTCACTCTTGATATCAATCTCATGGTTCATAATCCAAACCATGCAAGCTTCAAGCATGAACAGGGCAAGAGCATACTGTTTTACAAGGGCAATCAGATCGGAGACACTGAGATCTTTCCCGGCGTGCTTCCGGCGAAGAGGTCGGCGGTGCTTCCGAGCCGGCTTACGTTGCAGGTGGATAGGCTAGCATCCGATATTACCAGTTTGATCGGAGATTTAATGGGTGGGGAACTGTCTATGGAATCTTCTACTCAGATTCCAGGCAGAGTCACTGTTCTTGGATTCATTAAAAGACATGCTGTTGCACTTTCTGAATGTCAGTTCACTATTGACATTTCCGACAGGAAGATTCGGTCCCAATCTTGCAAAAATAAGACCAAGTTCTGAATGTTGGAAAGGGAACATTTTTGGTTCGCTGTATAATATTTGACTATCTATAAAATGTGGGTGTGCTTTGTATCTGGGTTTTGTTTGCCTTAGTTGATTCTCTATATAGAATATGTACTAATGTGGAGTTCTATACATATACCGTTACACGCAGAGACTTATAGCTGACCATGTCTGTTATTTATTATTATTATCAAATAGTATTTCCGGTTCATATCAGTGAAAAAGGGTTGAATTGTTTAGCCAAAAAGATGTACTTCCAGGATTGAAGAGTGCAGAATTGGAAAAATGTTCTCACTATATGGCTGGTAAACAAACTAGAGTGTCTTTCAAGAAGCATCCCTCCTTTAAGAAAGTCAGAGTTACTTGAATTGGTGCATTCTGACGTCTGTGGATCTTTGGGGTAAAATTGATTTCTGTTGTGCATAACTCTTTGGCTTGATGTGTGTTTTTCTCGTAAGAAATTACGCATTTTTTATTTTTAAATAATAAATTGCATTATATTTTAATTGAAATACTTTCTCATGTAGAGTATCGCCGTAAAAACGTGAAATTAGCCCAACCCAAATATTAAAAAGATTCACATACTTTTTTTTTTAAAAAAAAGGCTTAATATATATAGATTACAAAATGTAATATTCCCTCTCGTCTTATATATTGGATAGCTTATATTTGTTTTAATGAGAACATTGTATCATTGCAATCAAACATATTATACTAGATCTTTGGCAAAAAAAGAACCATATAGCCAATGAGTTGAAAAAGAGTTGTACCCACTTAAATTCTAATTGTTTTAACCATCAATATCATTTCTAAACATACACTTTTAATCAATTTTCTTAAGAAAGAAAGATTTTCTGATTTTGAAAAGTAGGTGAATCTGCATGCAATAATGGATTGGGGGGGAGGGGGATGAAATTATTTAGATAAAATAGAAGAAAAAAGAAAATGAAATCAGACAAGAAAAAGCGCAAATCATGCACAGTCCATAATATATGGTGATATTGATAAGAGATGATCTGAATCTTGCATAAGCAGTATTTATAGAAAAAAGTAAAAAGCTGGAATAACAAGCAATTGGTCATCTTCCGTATTTGAAAATCAAAGACTCCAAACTCTGAGCCATCAATTCGTTAAACCGCATTTGTTGATGCAAATGTTTCTCCATTTTCAAGCTTTTGGATATTAATTACCTAGTTTACGCTTGTTTTGAACTACGTGCCACTAAAAACAGAGAAGCTTCTGGCTGATATATGTTAATTGATCATGAGTATTGCTTAGACTGTTTGGATTAGATTCTAAGAATAGAGTGTGGAAAACAAAAATAGATTAATGGAATAGATTTTTAAAAGTTGTTCTGTCCAACTTATACTAAAATCTAAGATATAGGTTTCTAAAACCAAGGTTTTATGATTAAAATCTATTCTGAGTATTTTTTTCCTGGATATTTGACTAGCATGTAGTTGAAACTTGAAACCTTAGTTTGTGTCAAAAAGTGATTTTAGAAACCTCTCACAAACTCAAAGATGGAATAAAAGAACCAAGGGGGGTTGGTCCGAGTGGTAAGTGGCTCGGTATCGCTTAAGCGAGGTCTCGAGTTCGAGCCTTGGCGAACGCAGAAAATCCCTGTTGGGAAACTCATCCACCATAGCCAGGTGCGCGACGCGGGTCGGATCCGGATGTAGTCGAGGTAAAGCTCCGGTGAACCGGGTGGGCAACAAAAAAAAAATGAAATAAAAGACAATTCACAACTAAATAGGAAACAGAATCTACATCAACCATTTGTGTAAAAACAGAAAATAGTTTTTTCACTTGTGTCACTTTAGATTAGTCGTGAAAAATCGATTTTTAGGCTATATGAAGTAAATACGTAAGATAGTTTTGAAGAAATAAGTTACTCAACTCGCAGAATATAATTATTTCCTCGTTCTGGAAAGAGGTTTCAAATCAAGAAGACATGATAGAAATTAAGCCAAAACGGAGAAGAAAGACTACTAGCTAAAGACTCCACAAAAATGAAATTCTTCGTACAAGAGAATCCTCCACGGGATCACCACAAATATGCACATTTTTCACTTAGAAATTCTGATAAACTACCAGTATCTGGAAAATAGATAAACAGGAGGTAAAATACCCTTGAAAGTAAGAAGACATGATAGAAATTAAGCCAAAACGGAGAAGAAAGACTACTAGCTAAAGACTCCACAAAAATGAAATTCTTCGTACAAGAGAATCCTCCACGGGATCACCACAAATATGCACATTTTTCACTTAGAAATTCTGATAAACTACCAGTATCTGGAAAATAGATAAACAGGAGGTAAAATACCCTTGAAAGTAAGAAGACATGATAGAAATTAAGCCAAAACGGAGAAGAAAGACTACTAGCTAAAGACTCCACAAAAATGAAATTCTTCGTACAAGAGAATCCTCCACGGGATCACCACAAATATGCACATTTTTCACTTAGAAATTCTGATAAACTACCAGTATCTGGAAAATAGATAAACAGGAGGTAAAATACCCTTGAAAGTACCAATCATCATAAAAAAAAAACTTCAGTGAAGTATGCAAAAGAAACGAGAGAAACATTAGATAGCTCAACAAATCATATCAGAGAAATCTCAGGGTACAATGTCAATGTTAAAAACGTTAACGTCAGAGATTAACTATACATCGTTACTGCTACCCCTACACTATATCATCTTGGTCAGCTGAAGTTCCTCCATGTAAAAATTCAATATCAAATCATAACTTGGAGATACATGAAAACATACGCTATTTCAAAAACAGCAGCTCAGAATTTGATTACCACTGATTGAGCTGCCATTATCTCTGTTTATATGAATATATCATACTCTCTTCAATCAAAATTCAAGCTTCCTTCGTAGCCCCACAGGAATCATCCTTCGCTTATTCCCTGGTTTCACAGGAGCACCAGGGCAGGTATCAGCAATTCCATTGAGCAGGATTGCTGAAGGAGGTGTTTTACAATCTTCTGAATCAAATACTACATCAGATATTTCAGCAAGCGTAGCCTCAGCTTGAGTCGATAAAATAACTTCCAACAGATTCTCATACACAGATTCAAACATCTCTTTATCTGAAAGAGATTCCTCATCATAGGCAGAAGAACTCTTGGGCTGAACAGCATCTGAGGAGGGGTTAAAATTAAGCCGTCGAGCTACACAGCTCCTTAAATCGTTACCATACTTCTTGCACAGTGGAGCCCGTGCCATGATTTCAGGCCCAGGAGCAAAGGGATCGAAAACACCATCCGCGGGGGTTTTAGGGCTTCCATTATCAACAAGAGCAGCAACCTTACAGCCATTTTCTTTGCAGTTAGAATCAATATCAGATAATTTAAATGGTTTCTTCATCACTGTAAGGGGTGATTGAAGATCAATGCGAAAATCCCCATTCTCTCTGTCTACATCAGGAGTTATGGGCACGAGAGAACCGTTGCATTCAGCAGCATATGGCATCTCAGAGACATCTTTATTGGCTCCCATTATAACAATGTCCTCCTTCAGTTTCTGTGAAAATCTCAGAAACGAGTCCTTGGATTCGCCGAACAGATTCTTGCAAGCTCCAGAATCCATAAGCGCGAGAGAAATGATATAGTAAATGCAGCTTCCTTCAGGGTCTATAAAAACAATTCGGTTCAGCTCATTAGTTCTCCAAACAAGTCTCAAGGAAACTCGAAAGCAAAAAAATGCATGAAATTGCGGAACAAATGAAAATACAAGACAGTCCAACCGGTGAAGAATGAACCTAACAGCAAAAAGAGGGGGATACAAAACCCTAATTTACTAACTCAGAAACCCCAGACTCTAAAGAACAATGCTTCGGAAAAACTCGCAATATTTGAAAATAAGAATAGAGATCTGAGATACAAATGAAGAAAATTTTCCGAAGAAACCCGTTAAGATGTCTACAATCTAAGAGATCGGGTATTTATCATATTTTCAAGAAAGTGAAGGAAGAATTGCAGCATAAAGTACAGAGTATTTCAGATTTGACCATCGGAACAATAAGAAAATGGAAGCAAAACGAAAAAGCGATAACCTGAGAAGGAGAATACCGCTATGGAGCAATCCGTGTCGTCGGCGGCGGCGCGATTCGGCAGATAGGAGAAGGGAAGGAGGAGGGGATCGAGTTGATGCGGGAAAGTACCACTAAGCGCCAAAGTGGCATATGCGAAATTTATGTAGTCCTTAAACCAGGTAAGTTCCACGTGTCAACATGTTATTGGCTCTCAATTATCACTCTTTCGGCGTTTCCAGTTTTCACCTCCACTTTACAGCAAATCAAACTTTCCTAAAAGCTCAAAATTGAAAATTCTCAGTTTGTTAATTGTTATCAAAGATCTTGTTTTTTCGGGGGAAAAAATCCTTTTTTTTTTTGGGATCGAGTTATGGAAGCCTTTACAAAGTGTCTCCTCCTTATGGCAAAAAAGAAAAGGAAAGAAAGAAAAGTGAGCACCCTTTTGTTGGGAACATGAGTTTTATCTAGTGAGAAATTTAATACTAATATGTCCCATAAAATTTAATATTTACAAGTCTAGCCTACAGTGAGAAAGTTTAACTTGTAAATACTAAATTCTTGGAGACCTATAAATATTAAATGAAATTCAGATAATCTATTTGTATTTAATTTTTTTACTTGGGACCTATGAGTAATTTTTTAAAAAACAAACGGAGGACTAAATTATGCTAAAACGTTTACTTTGGAATACAAGAAATAAAATAAATATTTTATATTATCTGACCATTAGGAAGTTTCTTTGGCAAGAATGATAGGAAAGTGAAGCATGCTAATCATATCAAATAGAGGGTGTGCTAATGAGTGTTTTGTAAGTTGGGGCAACGAGAGATTTCTCTGGTGGGAGATACAGTGTGTGTTTAAAAAGAAAGAAAATTAAAATTTAAAAAAAGTTTTTGGCCCAAATATTAATTTAGAAAATTTTTAAAATAATTAGTTATATTTATCTAAAAGTGCTTTTGGACCAAATCATAATTTAAAACCAATATTTTAGATAAGCTAATGAGATTAATTTCTAAAATAGTAAAATAGTTTATAGACTACCTAATTACTATTTTACCCTTATTTTTTCTTCCACTTTCTCTCCTATCTCCTCTCTCATCTCTCATCTCTCTTCTCCACCATCTCTCATCTCTTATCTCTCTTCTCCACCCTCTCTCATTTCTCCTCTCTCTTCTCCACCCTCTCTCATTTCTCCTCTCTCTTCTCCACCCTCTTTCCTTTCTCCTCTCTCCACTCTCCTCTTTTCAATAAAATCATACATTTTTTTAGTAATTTTTCAATTACAAAAGTACTTCTAGTAATAACTATCCAAACACTCATTTATTTAGAATCACTTTTTTCATAAAACTCCATTTTCTAAAAACTATCCAAATTTTTTTTTATAAGCTACTTTATAAACTCTTATCCAAACAGGCTCATAATGTTATTCATGCTTAATACATGTTTTAAAACAAAACATGTTTTAAATAATCCTCACAACATAAAGATGTCTTTACAGTAATGTTGGATTATAATAAAATAGGCTCCCTTCATCCCTTCCATGTTCATAAAAAAAAGGCTTTTATACTTTTATATTGATTTTTTTCCTAAAGTATATATGCTTCTATTTGAGATAATTCTTTTAAAACATAAGTACTAAATATGAACATATTTACTTGCAAAAATTTGATTAATATTTCATCATGTTTTTTTGGTAGATTCCAGGTAGTATCTTCCAGTTAATAGCTAGAGACTAATTCTCGAGGTATAGAGATTATCAAAATAAATTTTATCTTTTTTAACAAAACCCTTTCCATACGGATGACCTATGGTCGTCATGTTAATTTTTTTTACAAGTCGTTATTTTTTTTGTACAAAAATTTTTGAAAAGGAGTTGGACTCACCTACTATTTAAGGATAAGGTGAAATATCCTTTCTTCCTAGGCGATACCAATGTCAAGCAGGGCGAGCCGTCTATTACCCTCAGACGTAAATCTAGGCACCTAAGAGTTATGATACCTCTCAAAGTGTCATAATTGGAACCACAATAAAATAGTACTCCCTAAAATTCGAATATACGCTAAATAATCATATGTCTCACTCCCTTCGCCAACTAAACTTACTAAAGATGAGTTTATACAAGTCGTCATGTTCGTTATGCCACAACCATTTATTTTTGGGGCCTCAATCAACCAAATGGGCTTGCCGTCTTGACAGCTATAGCCTGAGCTCCCTTGGGCCGAAGTTATTGTTATGATAGGCCCAAGGGCAAAGACACGAGCCTGGACCATAATTAATTATTACAAATAAATAAGATTTAAGAATGGCATTGACTGATTTAGAGTAAAACAAACAAACAGAGGGACAAAGTAAGTCCTAATTAGTGCGCGCGAAAAAAGAAAAGACCAATGGTGAATGGAGGGAGCTACATGAATTAATTAAGGATTAGCGTTAATTAAGCAGTAGGCGCCACGTCGCGATCCACGAGAGAGAATCAATCAAACTCATCACCTAACTGGTCTACCTTCGATGGTTCACACCTACGTACGTAGTAGAGTATACCATTAGATTCGATCCATACTGATTGATTAGTCCAGTTGACTTGCAGTTTTCCTGGAAAATTCACCCATATCTTTTTCTTGTCTCTTTACAATATTCTCTTCTTTACACTCCAAAACAAGACTACCAGACCTGATTTTAGGGGGACGCATCCAATTTAATATGCATGAAATCATAATCAAATCAAAACCACAAAACAATCATTCAAAATTCTAGATATCACACCCCGTGCCTCTATAGTGTTCGTCTGATAATTAATTAATTTTTTTAATATATTAACGAGTCAAATAACTTAGTTAATTATAAATTTTAACTAATATAAAAATTAATTAACTAATTTAGATAAATTAACGAGTATATAATATAAATTCGTATGGAGAAGTTAAATTTAATTATATTTAATTGGTTTATTTAATTTTTTTAATACACATCCAGAAATTAACTAGTAAATAAGCACTCTTATATTCTCACAACCCGCATGTGTGTGGCCGTGTGCATTTATATATATCTATAGAGAGAGAGAGAGAGGAAGGTGCATGTTGGCGAGGATGGAGGAGGGGAGAGAAGAACACATGCAAGACAGTTTGGCAGAAAATGAAGAATCGTACATAGAAATAGAGCTGGATTCTCGTGCATGTGCGCGTTCTGAGGAAGAAGACGACAAGATCATCGGCGACGACGAGCTTAATAAGTTGAGCCAAGAAAGTGAGGAGTACGATGATGAATTGCGCATTTCTATTTCATCCACGATTCCGATTCCCGATGTTCATCAACAATGTGTTGTCAGTGTTGATCCCTCAGCCTCAGGCCCAGCTCTTCCTCTGAGAGACACTGATTCTGCAGATTCAGATCAACGCAGAGACAACTCCAATAGGGCATGTAATTTCAATGTTGATTTCTGGGAAAATCGTTCATCACATCATACTCATAAAACTCTCCAAACAACCATGCCTTTCAACTCATGTAATGACATGGACCTCAACTCCACTACTAGGTACAAATTTTGATCCTACTTTTTTCATTTTCTTTTTTATAAATACTAGTAAGCAACACATATGTCGGGTCACTCTATGTCCAATTGTCTATGGCATTGACCTATCATTATTTTGCTGACTAAAAATCATGACTTTCTGAGTTTCCTTTGTTACATAAGTATTTTCTCCGGCGGCCGGCCGGCTACAGTATCGACGGTATATCTGGTGAGAATGGTTGGGATTTCTCTCTCTCTAAAAGTATGGGGTAAAACTGTAAAAACAATAACATGGTAAAATTTCTTTTTGGTGTAGAGTATTAATTTGGAATTTTGCAAATTGGGATCATCTTTTTGAGTTTTAGAATTTCACATGGTATTTTTTAGGTGTTTTCTGATATTTAATGTACTCATTGAATTTTTATATATAAAAGGACAATAACATTTGTTGCCCCTTACATTTGGCTCAGTTCATCGATTTGATCCCCAAGTTTTACTTTTATCAATTTAGTCCTTTACGTTTCATGAAATTATCTTAAGTTTTATCGATTCAGACCAGAACTGTTGACAAATTCTCTAAAATGTCTATATTTGTATGTATAGGCTATGCAGAGGAAAAGAAGGAAGCATGAGAAGAAGAAACGGAGGGATGATCATGAAGATGCTGATAAAATTCCGAGGCATAAAGCTGCCAACATTGATTTCATCCCTCATAAAATCATCACGACCACCATGCCAAGACCACAACAATAAGGGAAGCACCAGAAATTATTGCAGAACCATTTTACAGTGCTATCATCAGAAGAACATGGTGGTTAATCCCTCAGGCTCACAACAAGAAGCCACATCAGCAAGGAGATTAAGCAAACCCTACTGGGATTTGAACAACAACAACAACAACAATATTAGCAGTAATGAAAGCTCTTTCAGAAGCAGCAGAAGATCATCATGGAACAGATCAGTGGTGGAGATTGATTTGGGTGCACTTAAAGGCATGTTCAGTGCTGTTGGTATTGCCCAGAAAGGCACTAGTTCTAATTCTAAGAGGAAAAGTTGTTCTACTGTGTCTTCTTGTGACAACTCACCCATTCATGAAGGCTTTTCTTTCACTTGTTCTGATAACTCCATTCAGGCTGCTATTGCTTATTGTAAAACTTCATTTGGACAAACTTCTGATTTTTCCTTCTGATAGGGTTTCAAATATACTATGTTCAATCTTATATAAACAAGTCATTTTTGTTGCTACTGTGTGATAAGTAATATTGGTTTATGGCTAAATTATACAAAACTTCCTAAACTTCATGTCATATGTAAATAACATCCCTAACCTCGGAAACTTTACAATGAACCTTTTCTAAACTTTTACATTCATGCAAATAACTCCCATACTATTAGTTTTATTCATTATTTATCTATAAATGACTTAAAATTCCGTATAACTAAAATTTTGAGGAAGTTATATGTATAAAAAATAAAGTTTAATTAGTAAAAAATTGACAGTTTAGGGTTATTTATATAGACTTGAAAGTTTATAAGGTTTATTACTAAGTTTTAAAGGTTAAAGAGGTTTTTTATACCTAGTTATAAGTTTAGGAAAATTTGATGTAATTTAGCCTTGGTTTATTATATAGACATGTAAATATATATTATTTTAAAGTCAAGTCGCATTATTTTAATATTTATATAGTTTATATTTGCATCTCACCTCTGAGACTCTTGGTTGCCAGTTCTGTCAGATACAGTATTGCTTCCACACCTCAGTGGCCCCATATCATACAACTGAGAAGAAACAAAGTGAACATTTTATTATCTCATGTCATTTTCAATTATTACAATAAAATAAGAGAAATAGTCATTGCATTTAACTTATCCATTCATTCGTTTAGTGGCAACGGTAGATTCACAGGGTGTACATATATATATGGGGTAACATTTTTAAACTTTACAATAAGTTTATAGAAATAAGTTTTATAAACACAAGCAAAGCATATTCCCCCTTACATATCTGTGACCAAGAGGTCAGCAACCTAACAAATAGAGAGAGAGAGGTGAGAATTTTTATTTTATCATCAGTTAACAGTTAACTGATGATTGAACTAAAAAATTACTTAAAAAACTGCTAAATATTTGTCAGATCATCTACTCATATCAGATGCCAATTAAAGTATAAGCCGCTGATTTAATTAATCTAAATGACCAGGTCAAAGAAAATAATCTCAATCAAAATATCAACACTTTTTGTTCATTATAGTGAGTCTGAAATTTTGGTCAACAGATGAAGACAAATATAAGTATGCTCAGATCATCCAAACGACTCTGAAACTCTTCCCAGAAAAAGACTCTGCAACACTTTTCAGAGTTATCATTCCTGCATTTGAGGAAGCCAATAGATAAAAGCAAGGTATTACTAGACTCAGCTGCTACATAAGGGAGAGAGGGAGAGAGATGGAAGGTGGTGAAGAGTTATGGCAATGGCAGATGAAGAAGATGGTTTGGTCAGTGACAGCTGTAGCAATAAGCTGCACTGCGCTGATAATATGGCAGAAGCTGTGGTTGAAGCCCCAAAGGATCCGATCAGTTCTTAATAAGCAAGGCATCACAGGGCCAACACCTTCCTTCCTTTTGGGCAATCTCTATGAGATTAAAAATATCCAATCACGGTTCTCCAATATCTCCTCTTCCTCACTTCCAGATCAATGGTTTCACTCTCTCTTCCCTTTTCTTCATCAATGGCGGAAACAATATGGTATATGCCTCACTTTCTAATCTCAATATGTATTTGTATACGTAGAGGTATATGAATATGAATATGATGACCAGGTCCAATATTCCTGTACTCTACTGGAAATAAGCAGCATCTGTATGTGGCAGATCCAGAATTTCTCAAAGAGTTGAATCTGACAAGAACCTTGGATCTTGGTAAGCCTTCCTTTTTGTCCAAGGCTTCGAAACCTATGCTGGGATATGGCATCATCAGAGCTAATGGGCACTTCTGGTCTTTCCAAAGAAACCTTATTGCTCCTCATTTTTCCTCTCCAAGCTTCAGGTCAATTTCTAGTTCCAAGTTTACTCTATTTTTAATATTTTCAAATATGGCAAAAATATGGAGCCCATGAAATAGTGGACTGTTTGATTCGTTGTGGGATTTACAGAACATTGTAGATTTCATGGAAGAATCTACGAAAAAAATCACGAGGAAATGGGAGAGGTGTATAACAGAAAGTGGAGGGAAATTTACTGAGATGGTGATTGACAATGATTTGAAGGCTATCACAGCTGATGTCATTTCCAAAGCTTGTTTTGGAAGCTCCTATGCTCAAGGCAATCAAATTTTTGCTAAGCTCGCTGCCTTGCAAGTGGCTCTTGCAAAACCAAACCTTCTTTTTGCATTTACAAACATCAGGTTTCATCTCCAGATTCATTCCTATTAACCTATAATCTAGTGGTATAATTCACAAATCCTCTCTTAAGACAGCAAAATCAAGAAGGATGTATAAAACAGAATAATAGAGCATACATTTCATCAAACAGATTATAGGCACTTTTAAGTAGCTAAAAAATTAAGCATCCTTTATCAATTCAGAACCACAATTTAATTACCCATCGGATTCAACAGAAATTTCTATACTATTAGTTATTCCAGCACAACATGCCTCTGACTCATGAAATCTGTAGTTCCTAAAACAACTGAATATGGTATTAACAAACCAATATCTGCATTACTTCTAAATATAATTAACGAGTACATCTGTGTGTGTGTGTGTTCAGATTTCTTCCCACTAAGAAAAACAGAGAGGTACGGAAGTTGGAGAAAGAGATTCAGAAGCTAATACTGAAAGTGATCGAAGATCGTAAGCTGGAAAATCAGAGGCATGTAAATGAGAATCGAAAAGACCTGTTGCAGGCAATTATTGACGGTACTGCTGACGCCGATATCAGTGGATGGGGAATATTGAAGACGCTGACGCGCAAATACGAAACCATGGTCGTGGACGTGTGCTCGAACATCTACTTCGCCGGATCAGAAAGCACTGCTCTGTTACTTACATGGACGTTGATTCTTCTGGCCAAGCATCCTCACTGGCAAGAACGTCTTCTATCGTAGATTCTTGATACCTTCTCCAACATGTCATCTCATTGCTTCCAAGACATGGACAAATTTCGAAAGCTGAAACAAGTAAGTACCTCTCTCCATATCATAGAATTGTAAATTGCTGAAGTTTGTTCATCGATTTATTACTCTTGGAAGTTTAATCAATGTTGTGGTCGTTGACAATGGTGATTCAAGAGAGCCTGCATCTATATCCATTGAATAACAATAGCAAGGATGGCACTGGAAGACATGAAGATCGGTGAAGTGATGGTACCAAAAGGAACCAACATATGGATTTTGGTACCTGCAATGCACAGAGACGCAGAGATCTGGAGAGAAGACTCCAATGAGTTCAAACCTGAAAGATTTGAAGGAGGGATTTCAGAAGCTTGCAAGTATCCACAAGCATATTTACCATTTGGACTTGGAAGTCGAATCTGTGTAGGCCAGAATTCTGCTTTGATTGAAGCTAAGATTATACTCTGTCTTCTTCTCTCTAACTTCTCGATTTCTCCCAATTATCGCCATTGTTCTTCCTCAAAAATGCTCTTGATGCCCAAATATGGTGCCCCCTCCTTGTTACCAAGCTCTAGTCATAAGCACATCTGACTAATATTGTTGATCAACTGTATAAATATTCACATCGTTTATCTGGCTCTTCCAGTTTTTGTGCGTGCATGCATGCGCGCGTGCTTGCGTGGAACCAGTTTGGGTTATGAGCTCCCAAAGCTTATCAAATCGGATCGTTTGGATTTAATTTGGACTGGTCCTAGTCAAGCTGACAAATATTATAAATATAAAATTTCAATCTATATTATTTTTTTATTTATTTATTTTATTAATTTTATAGTTTTTCTTACTTTCTTTATTTCTCACATTTAATATTCTCATAAAAAAATTATTTTAAAAAAAATAACAAAAAAAATTCATAATAATAACATACTAATTTTTATAATTTTTATAAATTAGTTAATTAGATCGTAAGTTTTTATAATATCTCAAATTTTGATAGAATAAAAAAAATTATTTATAAAAAATTGTTAAAGTTTAAGTATTTTTATATAGAATTAAAAAGTCTCCAAAATTAAATTTAAAAAAAAAATGAAAAAATAATAATTATTAAAAATATTTTAGAGCTCAGAAAAAAAAAATTAAAAAAAATTATGGAATAGATATTTTAGGGACTTAAAAAATTATAAAAAAATTTATTTCTTCAAGAGATAAATAAATAATTAATAGTTATTTTTTAAATTTTAAGATTATTATTTTAAAAAAAAATATCTTTCCTCACATCACACACTTTACACGTGCCTCTCATTTCACTTAAACACTTAGATTGTTCTCCTCCTCTCTGTGTGTCGTCCTCATTCTAAGAGAGAGAGAGAGTTAGAGAACTTTCTAGAGCCAATAACTTGCGCACACTTTATTCAATTAAACGTTGAAGTTTTCGGAATCAACATTCAATCTTTCTGTCCATAGCTTTGTCCTAATCATTTTCCATTTATATGTTATATCCCTAGCCAATTTCTTCTTTCTCTGTTCTGCATCATCGATTTCTTTCTTAGAATAGAGCATAATGCGAGCAACCAGAGGAGAACAGGCGAGCTCGCGACACCGTCGACCAACTAAGGTGAGCTCTCTAACTCCGTTCTCATCTTCACTTTCCTTTATTGTCCGATTTTAGGGGTTGGATAAATGATTAAGTTTAGATTTTGAGTGACTTTTTGGTCGATCTTCTGAGGATGAGTAAGGATTTGGAAAAAAAAAAATTATTTGAAATCAAACTAAAATCATAGAACATAGCAGACCAATTTTAGATTTTTCTCTGGTTCTCCTTCCTACTTCTGCACCATCGCCTTTCTCCTCCTCTTTTGTCAGTGGTGGATGTGCAGAGCCTTTGTTCATTTTTCTTCCTCTTCGTTCCTCAATCTTCTCCAGCATTATGGTCACTCTCATCTCTGCCATGGAAATCGTCTTTTAATGCATTTGATTGGTCAATGATATGGGGTGTTCGAGACTTTTCTTGTTTTGCTATTTGTTTTTTTTCTTGAGTTGTATGTGGCGTGAATTTGCAATAGGTTGTTGAATCTTGTTCGTTTCCTTATCACATGTGTGCGTAAAGTATGGGAGGAATTAGAGTTGGAGATTGCTTAAAATTGAAGGATGGGAAAATTCTCATGGGGTATGTATTTGTAATTTGCATTTTCTGGTTGTTAAGAAAAAGTGAAAGGAGAATGATTTTATTTCTACTCTACGTCGATTTTAATCTAAGTGAAACTTTGTGATATTATGTTGATGTTTGTATTTGGTTTGATTAGTTATTTAAGAACCTTGGGACTCATTTTATGTTTTGGATTTAGAATACACATAAGGTGCTTGATAAAATGTCAAAGAAAGAATTCATGATTTAAATAAATATTTTTAAGCATAGTATAGTGTAGAAGTTATACAATTTCTGTACCTTAACTTAGAACAAAGAAAGTTTCTTATGTGTGCGTGTGTAATCTATCTGTTTTGAAATGATGTGAAGAAATTAGGAAACTTCAAGAAACTTATCCTTAAAGGTGTATTAGTGTTTCTAAATTGAGATATTTTATGAGTTAATTTTAGATGCCTATAAGGTGCCTGGAGAAGTGTGTGAAAGAGAAGATAAAGGAAACGTTGTAGAAATTGAAGAACTTATTTTGTTTACTTGAATCTTGGTGAGCTAAATATATTGGATGAAAGATATATTTTTCCACTTGAGAAGTAGTAATTATAAATTTAAGATTATAAAAAAAATGCCAGAGTACACTAATAGTTGGCAAAGAATTTGATTGGGTGAAGTATATTTTTGATGATAGATGGTTATAGTAGTATCTTAGGTTAAATTGAATATGAGCTAAGTAGACAACTTTAAATGGAGGATTAGTTATGTAAGTTTCTTTTTGAAATAGAATGTAGCTGTAGGAGATTTTTGAAGATCTTTATTAATAAATCACTTATTAGTTGTCAAGATGAGGTATGAACAGAATAAGGATTCCATGTTGGGAATAGAGAAAAAGATATAAAAAGAATAAAATTTTCTATTACTTGGGAACGGAAATATATGGACAATTGTTAAAAGTTGAGGAAAGGAAGCTTGTTGTGTACATGATAAACATATTTGATGGGAAAGTATTGATATAACATAGTGAATGGATACAGCGGTGTTTTGGAACTTTAAATTATGATAGTTGTTAATTGTTAAGTTAATATTAGAAGGAAGTGATATAACTTATAGATTATTAATTATAATTCTTTTAAATATATTTATATATAGGTGCTTGGAGATGGAAAGTCTTGATAAAAATTATAAAGAGTAAATAATAAAAGTTAGGAACATATCAGGTAAGTGAATAACGTTCTATTATAGTTACATTTTAATAATATCTTGCCACTTGATACAATTTATTTAAAATATCAATTTTTAAACATGATTTCTTAAAAGCATGTTTATATGAATTAAAGGCTTTAATTATTGTCATTAATTTTAATTTCGAATGGTTTATACTGTCATGCTTATTTATGGAATAGACAAAGAAAGATATTTTGTAAATTTTTATATTGAGATGATTTTTCATTCCAAAATATTTATATATGAACTTCTATTATTGAAAAGAGTTTTACTGCATATAAATTGAAAGAAATCTTGAAATTCTATTTTGATTTACATACTATGGTCCTTGATTATGAAATATTGTTATGAGATTTCGGTATTGAAAGATCTTGTTCTTTATAAATGATAAGTTGACCCCCCGCATGCTTGGAAATATTTTTGGAGATGACTGAATACAGAATGTTGGTTACTAACAGTATTATTGTTAGTCCTTGGTTTACCATGGTTAAACTCAAACTCGATAGATATTCGTGAGCACAGTACTCACGCCGGATATTCGTGGGAATTATTCTCGCGCCTGTTATTCGTGGGTTTTGTACCTGCATTTGTTATTCGTGGGTTTCGCACCTGCGCCTGTTTTCGTGGCTTCGAGCCGCACCGGAATGGTTAGTTACCCTCATGGACTATGTGTCAATGCCAGATAATTCGTTATGTTGAAGTCCTATGAAAAGATGAGATTTAAGAATTAGCGTTTTAAATTGACTTTTCTGAATAAAGGTTGCACTGGCTATTAAATTGATTTAATTGATTTTTGTACAATTTCATTCTTGCTATGATTCTATACACTGGAAATCTAGATTTATCAACAAGCTTTATTGTTCACAATTTAACATGTTTTAATTGTTTGTTTCCATATTTTTAATTATTTTTATAATAGGGCGTTATTCACTATTAGATATTTTAACCTTAGATAGTACTGCCAACCTTGTACCTCTAGCGAAACAAAGAATGCCCTCATGGTTGTTCAAAACTTGTAGATACTCCACGTAATTTATAGGCAGGATTCCTATCCTCTCTTGTCTTTTTAAGATGTATAAATATGTTCATATATGATAAATGATTAAATAGTTTATGTATATCTAAGATCGTTATTATATTAATTATGATATTTTAAAGGCTTACAGAATGTGAGTTCTCTCATATTCTGTACCGGTCACCTTTTGATTTTTAGGGCGTGACAGTCTTATAGAAGAAGTAATTAATTAAAGGGTAAGGAGTAGACGTTATAGAGTAGAAAGCTTGTGAAAGTAAAAGGCAGGATATATTGAACTTGATTATATACTCCCTCGGTTGTTGTTTTTTATAAGAAATTTTTATGAAATCATACGAATTAATTTAGGCACATAATTAAAACTCGTTAGGAGCTCTTATTTTGTCAAAAATTATTGGAACATTTCAAAAATGCCTTTAATGAAAACTAACCACAATACCTAATTTTCTCTTAATCACCAATATAATTATTGAGAGAGAGATAGTTAAAATTCTCAAAGGCATTAATTTGTGAAAAAATCATACACTAATACTCCCCCTCTGGTCCGTAATAAAAGTTAGTTGATTAATTTTAGTAGATTAACGAAGTCAAATAAATTAGTTAATTATGGGCTTGTTTAGATACATTTTTAGAAAATGACTTATGAAAAAAGAACTTTTAGACAGTTTTTGGAAAATAGTTTCTGGATAAGAGCTTAAGGAAAAAAAATAGTTCTGAATAAATGAGTGTTTGGATAATTATTACCAAAAGAACTTTTGTAATTAGTAAATTATTAGAAAGGGTATATGGTAAAAGAAAAATAAATAAATAACTGTATTATTCACTGTCTCCCTCCTCCACTCGTCTCCCTCCTCTAAACAATCGACTACCCCCGTCGTCCCTCCTCCACCGTCTCCCTCCTCCCTCCTTCAAACAACCGAAAAGTCGAAGGAAGTGAAGAAAAAGAATGGGGACGGTAGAGAGAGAAGAGACAAAAGAGGGAGAAGATAAGAGAGAGTGTGTTAGAGAAAAAAGGGGTAAAATAGTAATTGAGTAATCCATAGGCTCTTTTACTATTTTAGAAGCTAGTTTTAGGAGCTTATTCAAAATTTTGATTTTAAACCATGGCTTGGTCCAGAAGTTCTTTTAGACAAATATGGTTGTTTGTTTTGAAATTTTCTTAAACTAAGGTTTGGGCTAGAAACCCTTTTAAAACCTAGGTTTCCTCCTAATCCAAACACACACTATAACCAATATAAGAGTTGATTGACTAATTTGAATAGATAAAGGAGTATATAATATAGATTCGTCTTGAGGGTTTGAATTTAATCATAATTAACTTATTTATTTGACTTCATTAATCTATCCAAATTAGTCAATTAACTCATATATATATTAAGGACAGATGATTACTTTACTAAATTTTATAGAATTTCTTATATTAAGAATCAAATAGATCTTTTAAAATAATGTTTATTATATTCAGAACTACATCTTTAATCATCCTCCAGCTTGGCGTGTGGAGATGGAGTAACAATGAAAGAGACTGTGCCTCTAGAAAGGATCACTCTGACTCATTTTGAATGTTGACTCACTTTTAGTTATTCAAAAAAATAATATAAATCTTTATTAAATACTTCATACGTACATGCATTATTAATTAAATGCATGAACGGTTAAATAGTTAAGTACATGAACATCATTCTAAATACATGCATTGACTTTCCTTTGAGGGTATATAGTTCGGTGTTATGCGTGTTTTGTTGGCAAATAACAAGTGTGTGTGTGTTTTATATTTTGCTTTAATTTCAATTCCTGGCACAAGTTCCAAACATTGAATTACAGAGTTTTTTTCTTAAAGATAAGTTGACATCATGTGAATAGGGACCAGAGAACTCGCCAAACTTGTGTCATAACCCATAACTGTTCTTGCATGCTAGCTAAACTAAAAACCAGTGTATGTTACAGTGCTTAAGCTCACTGGTTACAGAGAGAAACGGGGGGAGAGAGACATGGGAGGTGGTGAATGGGTATGGCAATGGCACCCAACAATGGAGATGGTTCTGTCGGTGGCAGCCATTGTTGTGAGCTTCATGGTTGTGATAATTTGGAAGAATCTGTGGTTGAAGCCTCAAAGAATCAGATCAGTTCTGCAGAAACAAGGAATCAAAGGACCAAAATCTTCTTTCCCTTTGGGCAACCTCTCTGAGATTAAACGCATTCAATCACAGTTCTCCAATAATATCTCCTCTTCCTCACAGCAACCTGAACAATGGTTTCACTCTCTCTTCCCATTTCTCCAACTTTGGAGAAAACAATATGGTAACTTTCTGTCTGTCTTAATATATATATATATATATATATATATATATATATATATATTTATATATATAACCATGATGATGATGATGATGATGAACAGGTTCAACCTTCATGTACTCCACTGGACATAGACAGCATCTATATGTGGGAGATCCCAAACTGCTCAAAGAACTAAATCGGATAAAGACTTGGGATCTTGGTAGGCCTACTTATATTTCAAAGCCTTTGAAGCCATTGTTGGGTGCTGGAATTTTCAGAGTTAATGGACCCCACTGGTCTTTCCAAAGGAACCTTATTGCTCCTCAATTTTACCTCTCCAAGATTCAGGTTATTAACTAACTAACTAATTAATTTCTACTATTTTATATGTATTGGTTTAATTTGATGTTGTAGAATTATTTGCAGAACATGGTGGATTTCATGGAGGAATCTACGATGGAAATCATGAGGAAATGGGAAAGGATTATACAAAAAAGTGGTGGGAAAATGGCAGAGATTGTGATTGATAATGATATGAAGGAACTTACTGCTGATATCATTTCCAAGGCTTGTTTTGGTGGCTCTTATGCTCTAGGAAATCAGATTTTTGCTAAGATTACAGCCTTGGAGAATGTCCTTGCTAAACCCAGTGTTCTTTTCGGATTCTTATACCTCAGGTTTCATTCATGGCTTATTCCACCCTCCATCTTTTTTATATTTCATCAACGTAACTTTATATATATATATATATATGTATAACAATGTTGTATATATATGTTGTTTCCAGAATTCTTCCCACCAAGGAAAACAAGGAGATATGGAGGTTGGAGAAAGAGATAGAAGAACTGATTCTGAAAGTCGTTGACCATCATAAGTTACAAAACCAGAGCCGTATAGATCAGAATCAGAAGGATCTTCTTCATATGATTCTTGAGAATACAGCTGATAATGGGGGAGATAATAGCAGAAGCAGTAGTGCATGGGGAAGAATATTGAAGAAGCTGAAGCATAAACGCAAAACCCAGAAACTGATTGTGGATATCTGTAAAAATATCTACTTTGCAGGCTCGGATACCACTGCTCTTTTGCTCACTTGGATCCTCATTCAACTCTCCTTGCACCCTCAATGGCAAGATCGTCTTCGAGCTGAGATTTTTGAAACCTTCCCCAACATATTGTCGCCTGATCACTGCTTCCAAGATATGGACAAACTCCGAAAGATGAAACAAGTTAGTACACCATCTGAAACACTTAATTCTCTCATCTCTATCTAATCACTTGGTTATAAAAAGATAATATTGGAGACTTAATTGTATCCTGTATGGGATACGTACGGGTATGTTTAGGTTAGTTTTTGAAGAATATATTTTAGAAAGAAATTGATAAAAAAGAATGGATTTTAAGTAGAATATATAGATTTAATTTTCAGAAAAGTAATATTGATAAAATTAAAAATGTTTGGATAATTTTAATTAAAATAACTTTTTTATGTGTAAATTACTAAAAATGACGTGTTAATTTGATGTTTACATACATGCTATAAATAAATGGGGTGTTTAGACAAAAGAATTGATTATTTTTAGGCTTCTAAAACAAGCGCTCAAATCTCACATTGAGTAATATAAAATACATAGGATTATTTAAGTAGATTGTTTCTCCCACCTTAACAATTAGTTTTAGGGATAAAATTCCTCATCTCACTTAGGTATCTATAGTCTATGCATGGTTCTTAATATCTCCTCAATTAAGTGAATTAGATTAATAATTATGACCATGACCATGACTATGATTGATTCAGTAACGTGACATTGTTTCTGGGGCAGCTGTCAATGGTGATTCAAGAGAGTCTGAGATTGTATGGGCCAGGAATAACTACTTCAAGGGAGGCACTAGAAGAGGTGAAGGTAGGGGACATGGTGGTGCCAAAAGGAACCAACATTTTAGTGTTTATCACAGCGATGCACAGAGATACAGAGATCTGGGGAGAAGATGCTGATGAGTTCAAGCCTGAGAGATTCGAAGGAGGCGTTTCAGAAGCTTGTAAGTATCCACAAGCTTACCTACCATTCGGACTCGGAAGTCGAATCTGTGCAGGCCAGAACTTCGCCATTATAGAAGCTAAGATAGCTCTAGTTCTTCTTCTCGCCAACTTTTCCTTCTCAATTTCACCTAATTATCGTCACTATCCTTTCTACAAACTCGTCTTGTTTCCCAAATATGGAGCACCCCTTCTTGTCACCAAGCTCTAATAATTAAGTATTGTGATTCTTAGTATAGGATATTAAGTCTCATATTGAGTAGAATATGACGCTCAATTACAGTATTTATATATTTTCACATATCAATTGCTAGCTTTTGAGTTAGGTTTCTCATATATCTTACTTAGATGTCCATTAGTTGGTATTATTGAGCATTTTATTCTACTCAATGTGAGGTACGGAGTCTCCATCATCGGATAATCACTTAGATTATTATCACCCTTGCTAGCTAGGCGCTCTCTATTGTGTAATGTTTCTTTGTATTGCTAATATGGCTGTACTTAGTCTCATAATAAAATAATTATATGGAGAGAGCTTATTTAATTAATTTTCTTGTCTTTACATTTATAATTTTCTTACGGGTGTGAATTGACATAACATCACATTAAGATTCTACATACACGTGTGCTGGTGTGAGAAGTTGCATGCATGCATGTTGTTTCAGTAAAAGCATGGAGCAACTCGTGACTCCTTTGTCTGCTTGTTTTGTTCTTTCATTGTTTCTTCCTTTGTTTTATGCACAATGAAGTCAGATTGCAGAATGCCAGACAAATATTGTAGAGTGCTGGCGAACAAGGGAAGGCACATATTTTCCACAAATTCCATACTTCTTGTTTTTTAATGTCATTTTACAATCTTCTGAAAAGAAGATAGGAAAGATAGGAAAGGTATAAGAGATTATTTAATAAAATTATTATATAAGATTTTTTTTTTATTAATAATTTGTTTTTAGTCGTATTTATAAGGTAGAGAGAGAGAAATTTTTTTTATCATATTTATAAATCGTATTATTAAATTTTCTCATATAAATATACAAGTTTACTCCTCATTTATTATTGTATAGATTTTGTTCTCTTAGAGTATAGTATATATTAAATAAGGATTGAGTTAAAAAATTGTTAAATTTTAATACATAGTTAATAAAATTTAAGATTTTTTTTTGTTCTATTAAAATATGTTAAAACTTAAAAATAATTTATAAATAGGACTAGAGAAGTATATCTAAAGATTTTGTTGATGATATGGCACGTAACACCATAAAAATAAATCTATATGTATTCTCAAAATTATATGATTAACAAGACAAACAAATTTTTTTTTTTTCCCACCCAAACAAATTGAGAACAGTTAAAGTTTCAGTTAAGAAAAGCAATACTGTGACAAAGTTGCAGTTATAAAATATGGGCCTAAATCTGATACTTTTGGGCCATTTTGCACATGGACCTTAGGATTCAAAATCCAATTATTAAATTGCTTCTTCCCTTGTGGTTTGCTTTTCTTAAAACTCGCCGTACAAATGAGAGTTAGTATAGATAATAAAAAATAGGTTTGTATCTCATAAAAATAAAAGTTTGATTCTCTCTATTATCATGAGAGTTCATTTGATAAGCGATCTAATAAATCTCTTATAATCGCTCTTTCAACTTTAAGATTTTACCCTAATTTTAGTAGGGGATGACTTAAACTATCAAACCAACAAAAAAACTGGAGTGTGGATAACTTTAGCTAGCCTTAAATTTTCAATAGCAACATAAAGTTCTGTCAAATATTTTATGAAGATGAATAAATAAATAAAAAAGTCGATGGAGTCACCCATATCACCCTCTCCAATTACTCTCAACTTCTCGCCTTGAATCAACTTCGAATAGTTGAGATTTAATATTTTATAACAATATTATTATAATATTTTTAATATTTAATATTATCATACAGTAAGTAAGTGAGGAGGAAAGCAAATAGAGATATTCATCTCCCAGGAAGGAAGGTATATCATACAGTTTTGAATCTTCTAAAAAATAAATAAAATAAAATTAAAGAGAACACCCGATATAATTATTGAATAAAATATTTTAATTAATAGTATATCTAATATATGACTTTAAAAAATTTGGATTAAAAATAAAAAAAGAGAATAAATAATGAAAATCAATTCAATTGATAGGAATGTGAATTATATTTTAAGAAGACCAAAATTTAAATCCAAGCCACGATGTGACAAGTTAATAATCTAAAGATGTTGTAATTCATAATTGCCCAATTCATCTTCTTTTTGTTTTTCTAAAAACAAAAGTGATAGGGAGTATCAATGACACATGCAGCTAGCTTAGTGGTTTTGATTTGAAAGTTGGGAAAATGTGAATGTGAACAGAGAATATACTGTTGTTTTTTTATATAGGATTAATATTTTGTGAATTAATTAATTAATTAATTTAATTTAATGAAATCTGATTTAGAATGATTGGTGGCAGGCTTACGTCATGGAGGCAGAGATATTATGATATAAACAAACAAAAAAACAAATAAGTCAAATACAAACAACTAAGGGTGTGTTTGGATTAGCTTTTGGAGAATAGATTATGGGAAGAATAGATTCTGGAGAATAGATTTTGGGTAGAATAGATTTTGGGAAGAATAGATTTTGGGAATAAAGATGTTTGGATGATTAGTAGTAGAATCACTTTTTATATTGGTAAATTACTAAAAAGGGTATGATATGATTAAAAGTAAGAGAGATGAAAGATGATAGATAAGAAAGAGGAGAGAGAAGAGAGTGTAGAGAGGAGAGAGGAGAGAGAAAAAGAGAGATAAGAGAGGAGAGAAGAGAGAGAAAAAGAGAGATAAGAGAAGAGAGAGGAGAGATAATAGAGATGAGAGAGGAGAGAGGGTGTAAAAAAAGTAAGGGTATAATAGTAATTGGATAATCCAAAACCTAGGTTTCAAAGAAAAAGCTATTTTCAGTAGCTTATTCAAAACCTAGGTTTCAAACCGAGGTTTTGTCCAAAATCAATTCTCAACAAAAATTGCTGTTTGTGTGAAAATTTTCCAAACCGAGGTTTTGCCCCATAATTGATTATCAAACCAAGGTGCCAAACAGGCACTAAGAAAGGCTTTCCTTAGCTTTAAGGAGGAATAGGACACAGACCACTGACGCGTTGTCACCCCCGAAAGTAGCACGAAGTTTCCGTCCCCCTAACGCCGTTAAGATTCTGCGCCACGGGCCGTTACAGTTTTTTGTTTTTATTCATTTCTGACATTTATATCTATTCTGGTGGACTAAAATTATTATGACTATTTTTTTCACTGATTTATTATTATTTTTTTAAAATATATTTTTAATTAATTTTAAATATTTTTTACTATTATTTTATTGAATTTATTAATAATCTTGATAACTTGTTAATAAATTCGTTAAAATTTGGTGATGATTTTTCATTTAAAATAATTTCAATTTTAAAATTATTTATTGCAACTTTTTCCCCATCAATCAGGAAGTTGCTGGATTCTCACTCCTCTTGGCGGGAATATGTCTCATCGAGGAAGATGCCGGGTAGGTGGATATATGCAGCTTCACATCCCACTAAAAAATTTCGCTTTTATCTTTTTACTATTTTTAAAATATAAATTACAAGATTATTTTAACTCGAATCAAATATTTTAATTCCGTTTTATATATTCAATATTTTTTGTTTATTTCTTTTCAAATATATTATATATGTTCACTTCAATAAATTTATAATATATATATTTAGGAGGAAAAATTAAATCATAGTTTTACTTAATATTTAATTAGGTTTCTCAATTTTTTTTATTTTTATTGGATTTATATGGTTTCTTCAATTATAGACATCATTAATGCTCATAATTTGATCATTAATAACATGTAGGTTGCCACAAAAGTATAAAAAATAAAAATAAAAGGTTTTTAAAAAATAAAATGATGAAATAAATTTATTTATTATCAATATAAAAATAAAAAATATATATTATACCCATTTCCACCTCTTTTGCAATTATATATAATTTGTAATGTAATCTGGTTAATTTAGATCCATGTGACAAAATTAATCTAAATATATATTAAGTAAAAGTCACATTATTAGCTATTAATATTGTTTTTTTTTATAAATTATGAATATAAAAACCACTACATATAATTGAGGGAACTATAAGAACACATCAAAAGGGGAAAATACAATTACCGGGTAAAATTTTAGGGACTTGGGTATTCATTTTCTCTATTCAAAATAAAAAATATAAAAAAAAAACTAGTTGACTATAATTATATTTTTATTATTTTTATGGAAACGTAATATGGTAGATGATGTAATTTGCACCGAATCGACTTCTATTTCTATGATCTGTCATAAGATCTGTCTTTCTTTCGACTTGTAACATTAGATATTGGTAAACCAAAAAAGAATAAAAAAACATGGCAACCTTTGATTAGGAAAAAGTATATTTAAAAGGTAATATGGGGTGGACATATATGATGACATAACATTGCCAACAAAATGATTTCATGTAGTTGTAATTAAAGAAAAACAAAACATTTTAATATATATATATAATTATTGAATAAAAACAAAAACAGGAGTACCAAATTAAAAAAACAAAAACGAAACTTAGAGGCTATAGAGATTTAGAAGCTGTAATGTTGGGCAGTTAGGCAACACAAACATGGCTATTCGATGTTTTTTTTTCTTATGGGTTGTTTTCCCTCATTTTTTTCCTATTATTTTACCATATACCATTTATAGTAATTTACATATCAAAAAAATTATTCTGGTAATAACTATCTAAATAATTATTTTTTCATAATCATTTTTCTTTCAAAAATTATTCTCCAAAATCTATTTTTCAAAAGCTATTATTCAGAATTTATTCTCTATAAACTATTCTCTAAAATATATTTTTCATAAACTACTCTTCAGAGCAAGTATTATATACTCTTTAATATACTTAAACTAATTAACTAATTTTTATATTAAATTTTTTAAATTAATCTAAAAAAAATAACTAACCCTTATTTAAAAAAAAATGAAGGAATTACTACATGTAACTGCTGTACATGAGCCAGCTATATATCCTTGAGGCCATAATTTTCCATTGTTAGTAAAATAATGAAAGTCTATTGAGCTGCAGCATCAATCATTGCTTGCATCTATCCACGTCTCGACAAAATTAAGATTATATCTATACTACACCTTTGCACTCACTTTCATGGACTGTCTCTTTGGCTTTTCCACTTTGTGAGACGGTTAAATACCTAAATTAACTTATTTTAACTGCTACTTGGAAGTCAAAAAACTAAATGTTTCCCCCACTAAGTTTGCTTTATATACAAAAAGTTAGAAATCAAATCCTCAAAACCACTTATACTTAATAACGAGAGCATTTGCTATTCATATCAACATACTCCTTTAATCATTTTTATAAGATAGAAAGAAATTTTTTTAATATAAATATACTATTTTACCCTTTATTTATTTATATTAACTTTATTTTTTATTTGGTGTGATATATATTAAATACGAATAAAAATAAAAAATTATTGAATTTTATAGTATAGTTAGTAATGTTTAAGATTTTCTTTAGTCTATATAAAATATGTTAGAATTGACTTATAAATAAGAGCATAAGAGTAAACTAATAATTCTATCGTAATTGAAACAATTTTTACTAATAAGGTAATTAGTTGAATTGAGTTAAAAATTATTTCATTTGATTAGATAAATAAAATTTAATTAATCTATTTAACTCGTGATCTCAGACATTTTGACTTACTAAGGGTTGAATCAACTTGTTTCACGGCACTAAAAACAGATAAGCTTCATTATTTTAACTTATCTAACTTCTAATAAGAATAATATCAAAAGTCGGTTAGCCAAAAAAGACAATCCTAATTGAGTATTCCTCTAATTCTATCTATAATTCTCTTTCAGCATATTTCACATAAATTAAGAAAAACTTTAACTCTCGTTAACTCTATCTTAAAATTTAATAATTTTTCTACTTTATCCCTATTAAATATATATTATACTACATAAAAATAAAGTTAACATAATAATTAATGAAGGACACAATTGTACATTCATATAAAAATTTAATAAAATAACTTATAAATAAAATTAAAAGAATATCTTCTCTCTCTACTTTATAAATAAGATCAAAAGAATAAATGGGTCGTTACATGATCAATATTACTCCTTTTAATCTTATATATAAGTTATAAATAACAAAATCATGTAGATCATAATTATTAAAATTAGTTAAAAATAATAAATATATAAGAGATGTAATTTTTTTAATATATCATTGTTTATAAATTGCGTGAGAAAAAAAATGAATGAAAAAAAGAGATGATAAAAATATATAATAAGAATAGGAAAAAAGTGCGTTAGATTTTACACGAACACAGGGTTACTTATATACATAGGATTAATAATAACCCTGTTTATGATAATTTTACTTATATAAAGGACCTTATGAAATATCTTAAATTTTTTCTTTCTTTATAATAATTAATGAGGAAATCATTTTCTTTTTTTTTTTAAAAACAAATCGTGGTGTGGATATGGAGGCAGTTTCAATTAATAAGCCAAGTGAACAAACCACTTTCGTTTTCATAAGGTATCGCGTGAGGAAAAAAAAGAGATTTTACCTTATTTTTAGATTATGAGTGAGTCTAATTTATTTTTAAAATTTTTTTATAATAAAAAAAAAGAAGGTTACAATAATTTAGAGTTGAAAATGCAAATGAACCACACACCTCACAAGTTCTAATTTTTTTTTAATTGATTAAATTATCTTTGAACCATTAAAAAGAAAAAAGAATCACATAAAGGTTTGCAATAGTAGGTGGTGGGTGACATTTCTCCATCCTTCATATAAACCTGTAGATCATTATTCTCAGAATAAATAATATATATAGTTGCTGCATTATTAATTCAAGAACATGACACCTGCAATTAATTTTTTATTTTTTATTTTCATGGGACCATATGTCCCCCTGCCCCCCACTTACTTTTAGACAAGTTTATCATAATATAATTCTGTCTCTTTTTAAGTTATTTTCTCTCAGTAAATAAAAATTATTTTTTTTTCTTAATATATGTCTATCTTTTAAAAATAAAATTACTTTAAGTTTTTTGTTAATTTTTTAAATTTAATGTCAATGCATTTTTTGCCCTTCTACTAACCATAAAATTACAATTTTATGTTTTTATGCAGAATTATATTACTTGACAAAATAGTAGTTGGAGGAAAAAGGTTTTGCATGATGTATTATTTTTTTATACTAGTTATTTGATCTTATTATGAGGTATTTAATTATAGAGTTTATTGTTGTCATTCTCAGTATAGATGTCTCATCTATAAATCGAATCGAATTCAAAACCTATATAGATCTAGCGGAGAATTACACCATAAGATTAATTTTATGTTGATTTTGCATGATGTATTAAAATATCAAAGATGTATGAAAATTTAAGATTGAATTTGTATGACTGTAAAAGATGATAGGAATTGAAAGACACGCAGCGGAAATTAACTTTAAAATTTTTTTCCATTCCAGCCAGGATCTACCGAATGTATTTAAGTCAAGGAGAAAGAAGTGTTACCTTCGGTATTCGAGTTTTAGTCGCGACCTCTGTATCCACTAGTCGTGACTCATCGCCTCTGGAACTTTTAGTCGCGACCTACTCAGCTTCCAGTCGAGACCTGTCGCCTCTGGAGTTGTTAGTCACGACCTCGTCGGCTTCAAGTCGCGACCGGTATCCTCTTTTCAGATTTCTGACGTACAGATGCCCGTATGGTCGCGACCTCAGTGTCAATAGGTCGCGACCTGTCTTCGTGTCTGGTTTCTTTTCTCGATCGCAAGAAGTTAACAGCCCAGATCGGCTTCCTCTACCGGTATCCACACGAACAGCGTTCCAATTACGAACGACGTGCTAGCATCTCTTGTCCCTCTAGGGCTTTCTAGAGATTCCGTTCTCACCGTCTCTATTTCGGCAGTTTCTTACTTACAAACCTTTTGCACTCTCCCTGCCCCCTTTTCTCACGTCTGTATAGATGTGTGTAGAACCCTAACTCCTAATGTCAAATATATAGGATGCTATCGGGCTTTTAATTGGGCCGGGCTTCAGAATTAATCTTATATTAATCCTGAAATTAATACAATATCATATATTGCATAATTTGATAAGAAACTAATTAAATAAATACGGTTTTTATTAAATCCGTCTCACAGATTTAATTCACCTATTTATTTAATTTAAAATAAAGATAAGACAGAATTATATTTGATTTATTCTCATAAATCAAATTTGAGATATCTTATCAATTTGAATTTCAAATTCAAATAGATCATATCCATTTAAATTCAAATTCAAAAGTGATAAAAATTTAATTTATCCTTATAAATTAAATCTTGCAAATATCTCTTATATTATATATAATATATATATATATACAAATTTATATATATATAATATATATAAATCCACCCTAAACTATTCATTGAATCTAGACATCTCTTAGATTCAATAAATCTGAACATCATAGCTCGCATTGGGTTATTTTGTGTGCGACCCTGTAGGCCCATATGAAGTTGGCAGTGGGCCAGTTACTATACTAACCCACAATTCGTAAGCGGCCTCTAACAAGATATTACGACTACTCAAAACATATGAGTATCGATGAACGATGTTACCTTTCATATAACCATATCACGTCCCTTTTGTCACACGATATTTCAGTCATGGATGAGGCATGGTGAACGTCATCCTCCTATTCCTGACCATTACTTTCTCGATCCCTGAGTAGTCTGACGATAGAAATGGAACTACCCTTCCATTACAGTATGGCCATACATTTCTCAGACTCACTCATCGAGGGGCCCAGTAATATCTCTCTACGAATGTGAGGGACAAATTCCATCTTGACCATTCACATTTCTCCGCATGAAAAACCACTAAGCCCGAACATAGCCTTTATGATCACTCGGTGAAAAGTGACTTTTGACTAGGTCAAAGCTGAGCGTTCGTCATGTAGGAATCCATGATGATCTCAAGTCAAAGGGCATAGTGACATGGCTTGTATATGAGAGAAACTTATGACTTAACCCATGCAGCTCTCTCATAGCGGGTCAGTCCGACACCCTGTACTCTTACATGTGCCTATGACTTTGATTTATATCTCTATATATCTTCAAAGTCATACTGATCTTATTTCATCTCTGCTCCCACATAGATGACCGACCAGGGATATTTAGGATAAGATCACGAGTTATCCAAAGATTGTCATCATAGTAAATATGTAAATAATATGATAATATAATTAAGAAATTCATAAATCAACAATGTTCATAAAGTAATAATTGGCCCCTAGGGCACAATCTCCAACAAAAGATATATTTAAGAGAGTTAGATTAGTTTGACAAATGACAATATTCTGCACAACTCGCTTCCGTTTTGAAATATATCTTTTTTTCCCCCTTTATTTGGATTCTTTCCACTTCTCTTCTTTTTCACCTTCTTTCCATTTCCTATTTCGACAGTTAGATTAACATTTAAAAAATAGAGTTCCTGATCTCATCTTTGTACAGTTACTTTGATGCAATAAAATTATCCATTCACTAAAAAAATTAATATTTAAGTAAGTTTAGATTTAATATTTTATAAAATTATTAATATAATATTAAATTATTTAATAAATAAATAAATAGAACCAAAATGTTAAATTTTAGTCAAGACAGTTTAAATCTTCAGTAAAAAATATTTAAAGATTATTTTATAAAATATTAAATTTTGACTGTGGAGGTTTCAATCAAAGATTGAGATGAGAAGGGTAGAGAGAAAGTAGAGAAAATTGAATTATTTTTTAAATATGTATAGATGGGTATAGGTCTATTTGGATAGATTTTTAGAAAAAAATTTATAAAAAAAATATTTTTAGACAACTTTTAAAAAATGGTTTATGGATAAGAGTTTATAAGAAAAAAATAATTTTAAATAAATAAATATTTATATAATTATTAGCTGATTTTTATTATTAATAAATTATTAAAAAAATATGGAATAAAAAAAATTAATATGTAGATCAACGTGTTGTCCCATCAAAGCATCTCGCATCTTCTCACTTTTGTCATATCTCTTATCTTCTCATTGGGCAACAACTTCTCATCTTCTTCTGACATTTCTCCGGCTAGAAGGGCGACTTGCAGCGATGACTTGCGCGGAGGACGACTTGCGATGGAGGATAGAGTTCGGTGAGGATGGCACACAGCGGACGCAGAGCAGGGACATGACTAAAGAAGAAGGCACAGTTGACGCAGAGCATAGCGGGGGCGGACGAAAAATGATGACAATGACAAAGAAAAAGGCACGCGATGACGAAGGCACAGTGGGAGAGATGGGAGAGTGTTAAAAAAATAGAGATAAAATAATTATTGGATAATTTATAAATTTTTTTTATTCTAGATACTATTCTTAAAAATTTATCTAAAATTATAATTTGATTCATAAATTTTTTTAGATAAATATGACCTTTTATTTTAAAATTTTTTTAAATTAAAGTTTAGGCTAATTTTTTTTTAAATTTTAATTTTTTTTCTAAACCAAACACACACTATATCTAAGTAAATAAATCCAATATTTGGTTAGAAAAATAAATAAATTCAATATGTTATTTAAATTTGTCCAAAAAAATATGACATTTAAAAAAATCGTCAGATTCATGTGCATAAAAAAACAAAAAAAAAAGCATCATCTCAGCCAAAAGGAAATGTGGGAGCCATGTGTTCTTGCATGGGATGTGAGGTGTAAAACTACGTAAATTTACGTATATGGCATTATATATTATGTAACCCACTAACTTATTAGATAATTAATTATAATACTTTAATTTGTCCTGTATATATAATTTTTGAGTTAAAAAAGATTTTTTTTTTATTCCTTAAACTATGAAATTTGGAATTTGAAAGTTCAGTAACTCATATTAGACTATTAACTAGAATGCATTTCTTACACATTTTTTTTTGGCGTATATATGTTGATATCTTTGGATTAATAAATAAAATCGAATATGTTACCTTAAAGAAATTATTCTTTCCTATTCATGTAAATCATCATATGAAAAAAAAAAAACAGAAGAATGAGAGTCATGTGATGAGTTGACAGACCGTGTCAACTTGGGATTCAGTTTAGGTGATCTAGACTGTCCAGATCTATGGACAGTTTATATTTAATTTTTTTATTTTTTTCAAAACATTATTTTAATGTGTACATGATCAAAAATAAAAATAATTTCTCAAATGCTAGTTTTATAAAAAAATAATTTTTTATTTAAAATTATCACTTGAAAATTTTTAAATATAGACTATTGAAGCTGTATTTAGAAGGAACATAAATGTGTTTCAGATAAATTATCAGTCAATTAAAATTAAAATATGTTGAGTTATTATATTTTGATTATATAGTTATGATAATATTACATTTTTGGAATATATAAATATTTTGCTTAACACTTATGAGCATCATAGTGGTTATCACTATAATGAGTCATTTAAATATAATGTTTTGAGTTCAAACTAAAGTCGTATATATAAAAAATATTTTATTAAGAGAGATCATATTTATTTCAATGATATTTACTCGGATAATAAGATAGCACCTGAACTCTGTCAAAAAAAACTATGATGAACACAGAAATCCATTCAATAAAATTGAGTAAAGCATTATGCAAGCAACTAATTATTCAGATGTATATAGAAGTATAGAACGGAGGATCTTAATTTGCATAGAGTTTATATTTCTTGAAAAGTTATAATTAATTTTTTTTTTAATTTGAAACACAACATAATTAGAAAAGTACTACCTCTAATCTTAATTATAAGTATTAGTTAATTTTTTTGAATAAATTAAGAAAACTAAATAAATCAATTAATTATAACTAACATAAAAGTTAATTGACTAATTTAAGTAGATTGATGAGTATATAATATAAATTCATCTTCAGATATTGAATTTAGTTATAATTATTTAATTTATTTAATTTTTTATAAAAATTAACTGACTCTTATAATTAAAATCAACAGAGTATAATTTACGTCCTTTAGCAAACTAAATAAAATGTGTTTTACTACTTCTCGATAATTTTAAATTTCCTTCCTTACTTCCAAGTTGCAACCAAGCAAGGTCTAAGAAATCTTTAATTAACATAAAATATTACTATATATTAATTAAAAATATCTTCATTTAGTACTTTCAGTTGAGAAATAGAAATTAAGAACAATTGGATAAGATTAATAAAAGAGAAAGCCACAAAATAAAAACAATGAAGTATGTAGTTAGATGATATAATTATAAAAGTCATCCATATAATCATTTTTTGAGCAGTATAGCTATAATAATATACTCAATCTATCAATTAGTATTAGTTTGAGTAGAAAGAATTGTAGTCGCTTAAGTATAAAATATAGAATTCGAGTTTGTCTGAATATAAATAACTCTTTCAGAAGAATTATTTTTAATTAGCCCTGATAATATTATAATATAATTTAATCAGATAGCCATATTAAAAAATAAAAACAATAAACCGAATCTTACATTCTTAAAATAAAAAAAAATTGAGATAAAATAAAAATATAAAAAATTATTCTAATTTAATCAAATAAACATATAAAAAAATAGAAACAATAAACCAGACCTTAAATTGTTAAAATAAATAAAAAAATTGAGATGAAATAAAAACATAAAAAATTGTTACATAACACTAATTCTAGACTGAGATAATTGATTTTTTCTTGTTCATATGCATCAATAATGACATATAGACCAGTAGATAGATGCATGTGGATGGCAAAAGCCTTTATGTCAAATGTTCAGGGGTTCACTCTTTATCGTTTAAATTAGTATTATATTTATTTTACTTAATATAAATAAATTAATTACTTATACGATTGATAATATAATTTTTAAAAAATATCAAATACCGGGTAACCTAAATAGTTATTAGAAAAAAAAGACTATTCTATTATTCTATTGGTACAGAAAAAATCATTATAATAGTTAAGAAATTAGTTAAGAGAGGTAATAAATTAGTATTATATTTATTTTATTTATTAAATTTGACTATAATGAAATAAGGATATTTCTTTTCTTTTGACTTAAAAAGATTATTCCGATAATTAAATTAGTGGGATCTAATTAATTAATTAATTACCATACAAATGCCGTTATGAAAAAGGAATCAACGGAAGCATTAATGGACAGTTATTTTGGCAACTAAAAGCATCTTCTACAGTCTACCTACCATAAGTCGCCATCACTCCCTTTCATGTCTCTGCTTTCTATTATGGCCCCACTACTACAGTCTACACACCTATTGCTTTATCCTTAATTATTTTTATTAATTATTTTTGGTTATCAATAAACGAATACTTTATGGTAACTACCAAGAGAAAATAAAAATAAAAATAAAAACAATACTCCTTTCGTTTTAAAAATAACCTGATTTTATTTACAAAATAATATCTTAAATTTTAACAATTTTTTAAATTTTTGTCCCCATTAAGTACGTGATATTTACAAAATAATATCTTAAATTTTAACAATTTTTTTAATTTTTGTCCCTATTAATTACGTGATATATCTCTTCACTGATTTTTTTCTTGTCGCGTATTACATCCTCTCTAGTCTCTATGTATGTCTTCAAGTCCTTGATGACTTTACTATGGTCCATCATTGCATTAATTATCTCTCACAATCTCTCTCTTTCAGATTTGGAATCTCTCCACTTCATTTTTCCTTATTTATCCTCAACTTCTTACTTTAATTATTGGATTACAATTTGAACGGTTCAAATTTAATATATTCATATAATTATAAATAAAATGTTAAATTATTTAAAAATATATAAATATAAATTGAAAACTATTTAAATTTGGTTAGAGAGTGTTTAAAATAAGATTGTGTAAAAATTTGTTTATTCTATTCAATTTAAGGTAGTTCGGTCTGTCTAACTCAAATAAGTTATATAATAAAATTCGATTAGGTTGAACTAGACTAATTGGTCAGGCTAGACTAAGCTCTAGATTAAGAGATCAGACCATTTGATTTGGCTTAATCTAGCTCGGGTGAATATTTTTTTTATAGATATTTTATAACTTGGATAGTTCTTTTTCATTGTTGTTGAATATTGTTGGGGATTCTTAAAGATTTATAATTAAGTTTTAATATTTTGAGATGAGTTTTATAAGATTATAAGTATTTTTTTATTGTATTAATTATATTTGTTAGGTTGAAATCTTGTTTTTATAAAGTAAAAACTTAAAAAAAGAAATTGAGGTCCTAGATTTTCTATACTAGTCCAGGCAGTCTGATGGACTAAATCTAGTATAATCTAATCTCAGTTGTCTTACTCAATTTTAATCAATTTTTTTATTTATATAATTCAGTTATTTATATTTTATATATAAGATATGAAGTGGTAAAAAATATATAAAAAAATTATATATTAGTAGTATATAAAATATACCACTCCAGTCCTTATGATAATTTCATTTGTAAAAAGAATTTTTGTATCCTAAATATAAATTCACTTAAAGATTATTAATAATTATTTTTCAATTTTACTTTTATTTAATTTTTATTAGAAAGAGAAAAAAAGAGAAATATGAAAATAATTTGTAAATATAAAGAAAAATAAAGTTAACAATTTTTTATTAAGGTATATTTAATAATTTAATTATAATTGATTATATAATCAGTCAAAATTGAGTTACAATAAGCACCAAAGTGGTAATTAGTTAATTACCTAATCAGTTTCTAGGATAGAATCGAATCGGATTTATATCATTTAAACCGCATAATTAAATTATGTGATTCGTCTCCTTCTTCTTGCTTGAATTCACCGTAACGTCGGGGTGAAGTTACTTCATATTTTTGCCAGAAAGTTCGAGCATGTGCCTCTGGTTCACGTGAAACGTTACGGTATTTCTACTTACTGGTCTTCCTTTTATCCAGAACTCTCAGTTTCATTTGTGATTCCATTTTTTTTTTCTTTTTACTTTATTCGGATCAGAGTTTAAATTATATTTAATGGTTGCATTTTGCTGCACCAGTCATTCTCATCTGAATCTTTCTTACCCGCTGCGAAATCTTCCGTGACGTTGTTTCATTCACATTCTAAAAGCTTGTTCCCGGCGCGGGACGCTTGTGAATTACGCAGTTATTAATCATTTATTCTGCTTCGTTTCCCACTTTCATGGGCTGAATTTTCTCCAATCTTCGTCGTTGTTCTTTATTAGGCTCTTCTTTGAATTGCCTTAGCTTCCACTCTTTGCCGACTGACATGGATACGATGCGAAGCCTTCTCTCTTCTGCCGCCGTCGAGACGGGAGGAGAGTCCCTTTTGGGCTCTATAAAAATCGCTGTGTTGCCCATAGCTAAAGTATTTACTATATGTTTTCTGGGTTTCCTCATGGCTTCCAAGTATGTTAACATTCTGCCTGCTAACGGAAGAAAGCTTCTGAATGGGGTAAGCACTTCTTTTTCTCCAATCTTTTTGGTGACTGTAATTCCTTCTCTTTTCTCTGTTTGTTGACCGTTTCTGGAACCGCGTCTCATGCAGTTGGTTTTTTCACTATTGCTACCCTGCTTGATATTTTCTCAACTTGGGCAAGCCGTTACCTTACAGAAAATGCTTGAATGGTAATTACTTTACTCTTTTGAGTCTTTCCTCTTTTCCTTTATTGCTATCTATACCAATTTGGGAAATTTATAGACCTTGGTTGCTCATAAGGTTTGTGTCATTTTTTCAGGTGGTTCATTCCTATGAACGTTGTTCTGGGTTCCATATCAGGCTCGCTGATTGGTCTAGTTGTGGCCACAATTGTCCGCCCTCCATACCCTTTCTTCAAATTCATGATCATACAAATCGGAATTGGTAAGCCCTCTAAGAAACAGTTACGCTTATATACTTGATAGTCCTCAATAGGCCAGCTCTACATCTGCAATTTTGTTGCAGTGTTAAATTGCCATCCTTTGGTGTTGTGCATATTAGATTCAAGAACATGCGGATCTCAAATCCAAAACCTACAAGTTCTTTCTCCTTTCCTTGAATTTACATTCCACTGCCCTCTGCCGTGTAACTGGACTTTTTGGACACCTCCATCTTATGAAAAGGAAAAAAGTTCAGGAAAAGAGAAAATTGTCATGAATTAGTCTGAGGTTCATATTTAATCACATACAATATATAGTCTTTTTTTTCAACTTTATTTTCCATTATCTGTTATCGGCAATTGCTGCTAAACATGCAATTTCTGCACTTGTTATGGCATGCTGACTGTATCTTTCAAGCATGTAATATTAGAATGTTACACCTAAACTACTGCTCGGGTTATGTTGGTTTTGTGAGTTTTGTGTTTGATTTTTCACAAATTATGTCATTGTGAAATTCTAAAACAGGGAACATTGGGAATGTGCCACTCGTCCTAATTGCTGCTTTATGTAGAGACCAATCCAATCCCTTCGGAGACTCAGAAAGATGTAGCACAGATGGGACTGCCTATATATCATACGGCCAGTGGGTAGGTTTTAGACGTCTGCATGACACTACTTTCTCTTGTCTTAGTGCTTTTACGTACAGATATTTCAATTGAAAAGTGATTTAAATAAAATAAGCTCTCTCTAGTACAAGCAAGTTTATATGTTTATACTAGTTCCATAAACCATACTTATATGAAACAAAATTATACTAGTCAACAGGAATTATTCATTTTGATTTGTCTTAGGTTGGTGCTATCATCCTATACACATATGTATTTAATATGTTGGCGCCTCCTCCTGAAGGCACCTTTGACATTGATCATGAAAGTCTTCCCATGAAGAATGCTCTGAAGAGTGATGGCTCACCTGGACAAGTCCCCTTGCTCACTGCGGAAGAGGCCGTTTCAACAGATCCAAATGTTTCTAAAACACAGAAGGTGAGAATGGTTTGATGCACTGACATTCATTTTTGTCTCTTACATTTAACCTATTCTGTTTTCATATAATGTGATGAAAGTAATTGGCGAAAATTGGATACTTCCTTTTCTGGAAAAGGGGAAGGGAAGAGGAAGAATATTTTCAATGTTTCCCAGGAAACAATAATGTGAAAAGTTAGTTGTTTTTTGTTGACTGTCCATGTTAGACCAATAATATAAAGTCATTTGGTTGCAAATTCCATCCTGTGAGAAAGTTGAAACTTACACAGATGTTTGCACAGCCTGTGGTTATGCAAGTTGTTGTTAAGAAAGAAAATAAATAGAAGATAATTTTGTGGCACAGAAAATAATAATAATGTTGGTGTAGTTGAAATGAAGGTAGAGGAAATTGGTGCTGTTGGAGGAGGTTGAGCTACTGGCGAAAGAGGACAATGATTGGTTGTGCTATTATACGATGAATCATGCAATATTTAAGGCTCATTATTGAGAGCCATCAAAGCAACAGAGTTGATCTCAACTATAGGCCAATGTAGTCTTAGGTTGAACCATAAGAGTATTCATTAGAGGCCTCTGCAACAATAAACAATACGCCAATACAGTCTCATAATTTGAACTTTCTGCTTTCAGAACACAAGGTGAAGGACAGATTATGGTAGTGTGAGAGAAAATCTTGTGATGTCAAAAATTTGCTGTCCTCTTCCACCAATTCCATTGCCACCTTAATTCCAACATAGTTATCCCATTGCATGTCTTTCATATTTTCATTGCTAGGGATCATATAATGCGGGGTTAAGTGACCCCTTCTTTGAATCATTTATACATCCACCGTTACTATTGGTGGTGGTTTTATATAGGTTCTAGGTAGTTAGCATGTTTCTCTTTATCCTTCTTCCTTCTTCCATCGTCATGTTTTGAGTTTGGCCACATTTTTAAAACCATGTTAGTTATCATGTTAGTTATCTAACTGCCTGTGTCTTAAATGGTTTTCTGGGCCCTTGTGTGTTTCACGATCTTTTTAATATTATTTATATATGGTAATAACACCTTCCTGATGAGATTATGATGTCATAATCAAACCATGAGTATTCATATAATCCAATGTTCCCATAAGACAACAAAACATATTCAAATAGATTGTGAAGACACAAAGTATCTAAAGATGATTCCTTGTCCAAGTCAATGGGTCCTATTATCAAAAACATGTCGTCTTCTGGATTCTGAATTTGACTTCATCTTTCAATTTTTATTAGTAAATGCATACACATAGTATCATTTTATCTAATATATTCCCATGGATAGGATGTTTTCAGTAACACCTTATTGTTCATGCAGATTAAACATTTCTTTGCATTCCTGTATGACAAGTTGAAGCTTAAGCAAATTCTTCAGCCTCCTATCATTGCATCAGTAAGCTTCACATACTGAACTGCCTTCACCCCCTATTCTTTTTCTGTTTGCGTGTGTGGTTGGAAGAATAATATGTACGCGTCTGGATGGGCTAATCCAATTGACCTAGGTTCTCATTTTCTAAATATTTGCGCAGTGACAATTATGGTAACCTATGGGAAATAGGCATGCTGTTACTATCCCATTTTAAAACTGATACAACCTGGTCAACTAGAAAGTTTAAGGCATCAGGAGTGATTATGAAAACTTGTTAACAGACCTGCATATGGTCACCTTCTTTTCTGCATTCTTTTTTTTTTCAATTAGAGGAGTAGACACTAATGGCCTGAGGTTACAAGCAGAATTGAACTCACAACTTTCCACTTATAGGGGAGCTTTCATGCCACTACTAGGCAACAAGGCCATTGGCTTCTTTTCTGCATTCTACATCACTATATCAACAATAATATTGCTTCATCTTCCTATATATAAGGTTGTAAACTTAAGTTTGTTGTGTTCTGGAACTAATTTACTGAAATTATATATGTTGCAGATTCTAGCCATGGTCATTGGTGCAGTCCCACCTGCCAAGCAATTGATCTTTACACCTGATGCTCCTCTGTTCTTCTTCACTGACAGTTGCATGATTCTAGGGTATGCTTATTTAATTTTCAATGAAGTATATGTTTGTAACTACATGTGTGCTATTAGAACTATTATTGGTGGCATTGTCTAATAGTGCCGTTTATTATCAGGGAGGCCATGATTCCTTGCATCCTGTTGGCATTAGGAGGCAACCTTGTTGATGGTAAACTCACATCTTGGCAGTCTCGTTTTGTATAATATATTTGCACTGATATCGTTTCTCTAGTAAACTCTTTTTCACTGAAACTCTTAATGATTGTTGATTGTGTGTGCTTATGTATATTCGTAGGACCCGGAAGTTCAAAACTTGGTTTTCAGACAACTGCCGCTATTGTAGTGGGGCGGTTAGTTTTGGTACCTCCTGCTGGACTTGGCATTGTCATGTTGGCTGACAAGCTTGGTTTCCTGCCACCTGGCGATAAGATGTTTCGATTTGTCCTTCTCCTGCAGCATTCCATGCCCACATCTGTTCTTGCTGGTAATTCTTAGCTTTCACTGTTAAGACATTTTCTGAACACGATTTTGGGGTTAACATTTCCAAGTGTGTGATATTATATCAGACACATGTATAAACGCAAGTTCTTGGGTTGGAAATTGTTTCTGCTTTGACCTCTTAGTTGCTTGTTGCTTCAAATGCATATAACAGAATACTTCTTCCAGTCCCATATATAAGTTATAATTTTTGGGATAGGGCTAGTCCTTTCTATAAGTTGCACTTTGTATTTGTCTGAAAATTTAATTCATTTTTATCTATTTTTACCCCCAATTAACTACATATCTCTCTCATCTCTTTTTCCCCTTCATTCTCTCATATCTTTTCTTACTCATTCTCTCTCTTAGTCACCCTCTCTATAAATAAAGATACATTTAGGAAAAAAGTACATTTCCTGCACAGTTATTAATTTTAACTAACCTTTTGATCTACATAAATCAGTTATTTGTAACTTATACATTGGACCAGAGGTATTACTGAATATTGGTTTCTCATGCCTGAATCTTTTACTTGTTTACAGGTGCTGTTGCTAATTTAAGAGGTTGTGGAAGGGAAGCAGCTGCTGTACTCTTCTGGGTTCACATTTTTGCTGTCTTCTCAATGGCTGGATGGATTATTTTGTATCTAAACATTCTTTTCTGAGGCGGCAAGTTTCAAAATTGTTTTGGTACATAATCTCCCCTGATTTTGTCCTAAGTTTAACGGGGATTCATGATGGCTACTACTGATTAATGTGAAATGAAGCCTCATATTCTTAAGGAGAGCCTGCAACTTATTACTATTTAACACTCCCTTCCCAGAAAAAAAAAATGGATGAAAGGTGAGTAGTGGTGATTTCAAACTCCATCTAGTTTTAGAAGTTTAAGACTGTTTTATTACTTAATGTAAAGCCTCTGCTTTCATAAGGTTATCTGCTGGAGCTGCAGCATGTTGGGTTTATGCAGCAGCAGTGAAAGGGGACTCTTATCTTTAGTGAAGTTTGGAAAAATTGATGAGTGGCTAAATAGATATAAGTTTTTAATATTGACCGACTGCTTAAGTTTATGTGAATAGAAACTTAGGAATGTATGATTTCTTCCCTTATTTTTGTTACTTTTATTATTAATTTACTGTGAATTAATGACAAAACCTTGTACGCTTGGTTAATAGTCTTTTGTGGGAAAATCAATAGAAAATCTCTGTTTAAAAATTTTATTAATAAAAAAAATTTAAATATAAGTACTGGTGCTCTATGTATAAACTTTTCACAATACTGTTATTTCCTTTATATGAAAACTTATTAAGCCTTGTTAACCAATAAAATTTTTAAATAGAGATTTTTCACCAATTTTCTTTATTCTTGCATGATATAAAAAAATTAAGTTATAGGATTGTAATGTGATATGGTACAAGTGACATTTAAGTCATCACTCAGGTTCACATTTGAAGTTTGAACTCCAACAATCCCCTGTGAGTGGGTGCATGAGTTAAAAAAATATTCCATCAACTACTGAATTAACTAATTTTTGGATTCTTATGGGTGAATTATTTAGTGATAAACACTGACAATAATTCATGAAATAAAAAAAATATTTGATTAACCCATCCCCCAGTACACATGATCACAGTCCAAGTTCCTCAAGCCAATCTCTCTTTATTTGGTTTCTTATTGGTTCTCTCATTATGGATATAGAAGAAAAATCTAATAACTGACACTTTGACTGGGAACCAAATGCTGCAGTTGTATATAAACCTGATACATTGAATCTGTGAAATACATTTTAATGAATTACTTATCAATTCATAATTAAAAAAAACAAAACAAACGTGAAAATGAGGCTAAAGATTTGTCAACTTGTAATTATTGACAGTTAAGATGTAGGTGGAAAATGAGACTGAATAGTTGATACAATAAATAGGGATAAATGCAAATGCTTCTCCACTTTACAACTATGAAGAGAATTAATTAATTAATTAATTAATTAATAGAGTGAAGAGATTAGCTGTCAATAATGAATGAATCTTTGCTTTACTTCGCTGGAAGGATTTCCAATGTTTCTGAGCTGTTGCTCAACATCCTTCATTATATTATATTTGTACGAGAAAACCAGAACTAACATAATACAAACTCATCTTTTGTTAAAAAGAACATAATACATACAGATCATTATCACTTGTAAAGAACTTACAGAAAAATTGTGTGTGTGTGTGTGTGTGTGAGAGAGAGAGAGAGAGAGAGAGAGATCTAGTTATCTCATCATCAAATGATCACGTCCTCTCTAGATACATATAAAATGGGCTTTCTTCTTCTTCTTTTTTCTTTTAAACAAAAGTATGTGTGAAGACACACAGAAACTAGTTAACTAAAGGAAGTCTGTCACTGAAATCTTCTAAGAGAATAGCCACTTACTATGTAGGAGGGATATTCACTATGATAACTTAAACCACCATTTAGTGATTTTGGTAAACCGTAGAATTGGTAAAATGGTTATCTTCTCTTGATATGAGATCAAATGTAATAGTACAATTACGGTTCAGAAAATGTACATTTGCTTTGTGTGCATTTTTGGATGGATTAGATCCGAAAAATCAATAGAAAAGTGTAATTACCTCAAAGATGGGGATGAGATTTACTCGTATATTAGCACGAGATATTGAGTTCAAGTTCATTTGTATGCATAATATAGCGAAATAAGTTTTGAATCTCCACTGATAGATGTGTTAACATTTAGTGTTTGAGAGTATGTTGAATAAGATTACCTCTAATATGAGGATCCTTATTATTAGCAAGAAAATATGAATGTAAAAAATATATTTAAAAGAGCTATATCTATTTAAACTCGACAATACTCGAATCTAATCTAATCATGAAAAAAGAGAGCCACCCCTATACTCTAACCTTTTCTCTTTCAATATATCTAAATTTCTAATGGTAAAAAAATAGTTATCCGAATTCCATTTGAGCAGAAATATTTTATTAATTTACAAGAGATCAATTACTCCCAAAGCTCTAATGCAAGCCTTGAGATATGGATTGTGTAGGCCATTGTATATAAAGCATTATTCAAAACATACAATACGATCAATTTGAAGAACTTTTACAACATTCATAATCACAAGTTCGTATTAAATAATCTCTAAGGCATTTTCTTTTCCAAAAAGCCAAGCTTGATGCTTAATTATCTCTCTGGTCAAAGCTTCACTCATAAGGAAAATCATTATCAAGTTTGATATACTACCTCTAGTCCTAATTATAAGATCCAGTTGACTTTTTTAGATAAATCTAGGAAGCAAAATAAATTAATTAATTATAATAAAATTTAACCTCTTAAGATAAATTTATTTTATATATTTTTTAATCTACCCAAATTATTCAATTAATTTTTATATTAATTACAATTAATTGATTTATTTTGATTCCTAGATCTATCTAAAAAATTAACTGGATCTTATAATTAGGATCGGAGGTAATATTATATTATAATTTGTCCATATGCTAAGGCTCACTTTCTAAATGAAAAGGAAAAATATGTAATTCATTGTTTCTTTGATTGGAAAATTTGTGTATATTTTAAAAATAAATGAAAATTTATATAACTTAACAGCATCTTTATAAAATATCTGTATTTTAAATATTTTTAATGGAGGTTTATATATATTAAAAATAAAATAAAAATTAATGTAAAAAATCACATATAAAAAATGTAATTTAATGGCAGGAAAAATAGGTTAAGTGGTTAAGACTAAGTATTAAAAATTGAAAAGAGTCCATTTGAATTAGAGGTGAACAATTGTAATTTTAGATTATCATGATTATTATAAGTAACACTAGTTATAAGGGATGTTAGTTAATCATCATTTCTATTTAGATAATTTTTTTTAATAAGTAATTTTGAGTATTTTGATTTTGTTTAGATTTTGTCTATTAAAATCAATTATGAGTGTATAATTACTAAAAAGTATGACATAAAATTTTTAACATTTCTAAAATTATAATTAATAATTATTATTGAATATAATTTAATAAATTACTTGAATATTTAAATATAATTTTCTTTTAATAATATTCATTATTAAAATAATAATTATTATTATCATTATTATTATTATAAGAAATGAGTATGAGGCTAAATAAGAAAATAATTTATTGCTAAAATCTATCAAGATTATTCTAAATGTATAAGTAGCGTATAAGTAACATCCTTGTTATTTATGCTAAAAGTACGTTAGAAGCTGAAATCACGATTGATCAGGATTTTAGAAAAATTATCCAAACGTATTAAATAGATTTCATAATTATTTTTTTAGACTCAAACAGACTTATTTGAGCTCCCACTCAAACAGGACTCTAAAAAAGTGGTTCAAAAATTAATGTTAACCCAATCATAATTAAAATAATAGAATTTAATTAAAATATATAAAAAAATTAAATATAACCTAAAAAATAATATTTAAATAAAAATATTAATACATAAATAAATAAAATATTCAGTTATAAAAAACACAAATCTAATTAATTGTTATTTCATTTAACTCATAATGATGTCATTTTAAACTCAATAAAGAGAGAAAAAATTTAAAATTTAACCCAAATAACCCATCCAAAATTTCTTACTAAACCAGCTAGAGGAATGATTCATTAATCTTATCATCCGGATTAAGTTGGGTTTTAATTCAGATTTCAATCATCAATGTGTGTGTATAAAATAATTAAAATTTATAAAAAAAATAAAATATATAATTTCTCCGAATTTATCCAAGGTCACGTCTAATTTACAATATTACACGAACTTTTGTATGTCTCAACGACGTTAACTCTAGAACAACACCCCCACCCACCTGTTACGTAGGGACCTTCTTATTTCTTTTTATTTATATTTTTAGTGGGCCCCAGCTGCTCTCCTATTTTCTTTGGCTCTCCGCGCGTTTTTCTGTTATATTTTACAATTTGGATTTGGATTATTCTCTGACAAGCAACAACGGAAATCAGAGTTCGTTAACTGTTGAATCAATCAATCCTGTTTCCTCCTTCCTCCACCGTCGTCGTTGTTCGTCCTTCGCTTGAGGTGGCCGTCTCCTCCATACATTCCGTACAATACAGATGGCTTACCGGAGGAGGCAGGGAATCTCCAGAGCTTCCACCTTCAAAGAAGAATACCATCCTTCTCCCAACGATCCCGGCATCAATTCTTCTCCTCTCTTGACTCCTTCTTATTCTTTTTCTCCCTCTTCCTCTACCCCTGCCTCTCTCGCCGCTCGGGCCATCAAAGCCTCCTCCGCCTCTCGTCGCGATCCCGCTCTTTCCTTCGCTTACACCGATTCCGCTTTTGCCTCTGATCATCTCGGATCCAAGGTTTATTTCATTTCATTTCATTTCATTGCATTGCATTACCTCCCTTCTTTCTTTTTTATTCATGATCGGATTAGGTTATTCCTAATTCCTTTCTCGAAAATCAATTGTGTTTTTTGTTTTCTATATTTTTTGTTTTCCTTTTGTCGATTCCTCTGCGGAAATACAGGGGCATGGCTTTGACGCAAATGAGGATACCTCAGGCAGGGGCGACACCAGGTCAGGATTCTGGGGAGCTCTGGAGCAAAAAGCCAAATCTATTCTTGATGAAGATAATTTAGTCTCGCAAAATGAAATGCGCGACAGACTTAAATCGCAGTCATTTACTACCTCTAATGGTGGTCAGGTGATTGATTTTTCCTTTTTCTTTTTCTTTCTATAATGTGGATTCTCTTTGGTTCCTCTTCTTTCACGTGTATTCTATCATACATTTATAAATCATATGCTTCTAAAATTGGAACAGAGAAATCGGATTACTTATTTAATGCAGGGCACGTAACTCAAATTGTGTGTTTCTTTGGCATGGCTTCCCCTTCGTTAACAGTTCAACTTGAAACAATCATATCAATCCCCTGAGGGTCTTCTGAAAATGGATAATCCTAGTCTACGGAAGGGCTTGGATGCTATTACAACTTCCCTCAATAACCTAGGAGACACCTTTGAGAAAGCTTTTGAGGTACATTTGTTATTATTCCGTTGAATTTAAGGTTCTGCTGCATCAAAATTTTATCATCAGCTCGAGAGATAACTGCATTTTCTTTTTATTAGTTAGTACTTAATTAGTCACGTATCTGAGAGTCATGCTATATATATATACTACACATCGATTTCTCCTATGTTACTCAGGAAGGTCGGACGATGATGGAAACCAAAACTGCAGACCTGAGGACTCAAATAAGGCGAAAAGGAAGCAATCCTGGGGACCCAAATCAAGCTCCTGGTGTAAGCAGTGCATTGAAGCAACCACCCCTAACAGAGAATCTAACAGATCATGAAACACAACTCAAGGCATCTCGCGACGTAAGGTGGCAACTATGTAATTGTGGTTCATGCATTGTCATATGAATGCAGTTGCTAATATAAATCAATTTGAAGCTAACGGCAAAGTTGTTAGTTTAATGTGGTATGATTGTCTTTAATTTTTAGTCCATACCCCACACCACATTGGCATCTGGCTTTAGCTTACTAAAGTTTAGAGGAAAGGCGTTTATACTGCGTCTTAAGCAAGAGTATGCTGCTCATATGATCTCATATTCATTGTGAGGACATTCTCATTATTGCTTCACATGTAGGAAAATTATTTCTTCCTTGTCTGGGTTTCCAATGCTTGTTTATTATATTGGAATCAGTTGGATAAGATTCATATGAGTTGACTAGCATAAATTTCCCTTTGCTTCGGCCACAGGTGGCAATGGCAACAGCTGCTAAAGCAAAATTACTTCTTCGTGAGCTAAAAACTGTTAAAGCAGACTTAGCATTTGCCAAAGCGCGTTGTGCTCAACTAGAAGAAGAAAATAAGTTACTCCGGGACCGGCAAGGTCGTGAGAAGGGACATGACCGTGCAGATGATGAGCTGGTATTGTTTTTATTATGATTCATTTACCTTATTTCTTTGTTGTTCTCTTTCATGAAACTGTATAGCTACCTGCAACTATATCAATCTTGCGTTGTTTATAGTAAAGTTTATTGGAAGGAAGATAGTGTGAAGAGTGAAACAAGCTTTCAGTTACCCTAAGATAATTGTGTTGAACAGATACGGGAACAACTTGAGACACTTCTAGCAGAGAAGGCTCGTTTGGCGAATGAGAATGAGACATATGCTAGAGAGAACAGATTCCTGAGGGAAATAGTGGAATACCACCAACTAACAATGCAGGATGTGGTGTATGTAGATGAAGGCATGGAAGAAGTGACTGAAGTTTGCTCTATCAACAGCGATGGAATCCATCGAGGGTTGTCTCTCTCATCACTCCCTACATGGGCTGAGGAAAGTGAACCAGACACAAAGGAAGTAGTACCAGCGCATCCAGAGAAAATGACTAAGTCAGGGGCTGACTCTGAGGCTCCTCCAAGGCATCTCAGTATCTGAAGATGACCTTAATGATTCCCTTTATAGCTTAGATAGGGTTGCTTATGGAAGATATGCGTGGGAGGATTTTTACTTGTAGCCAACAAGAGATTGAGGATTTTGTATGTACCTTTTCGATCAGGGTTGGTTTGATTTTGTCAATATTTTTTATTTTCTTTCCTTGTTTTTTTGCCCCAATCTTGTTTGTTCAGCTGATGTTTGTCACCAAGTTTTTGGAATTTGAAACTGTCCGTGTAAGATAAACTTCATTGAAAGAAAGTGAAGTTTTTTAAGCTTGTTTTTCATCTCTTGAATTCTTCGTTGCATTTTGGTTTAATATTGGCCACCCACTGGGATAGCCAATCCTCAGGCAAGTGGCTACAAAGCCATTTTAAATAATTTTGCAATATACGAAATAAATATATATAAAAAAAATTGTACTTACTATTTTTTTTTTCAACTGCTCCCACACAACTACAAAATGGAACAAAAATCTTTAGATAGTTTTTCTGTTAATCAGATTAAAACACAAAAAACAGGAACGAAAATCTTCTATTCATTATCAGCCATTATAAGCCTTTTATGGTGTGTTTCATAACACCAATATAGTATAGAAGTACAACAGTTTCCAATTTAGTATAGAAGTACAACAGTTTCCAAAAGTAGCAGTTTCTATCAAGAGATTTTTTTTTGGGCCTGAATTTCTGTCAAGAAATATGTTAACCACACGATCCAATTGGGAGATGGAAAGGCAGACTTTCATTCCCCAGGAATGTACATTTGATTAACTGTTCAATTAGCTTCCTCTAACTTACGCTTACAACAGCGCCTGTTTAGATACACACTTAAACATATTACTAATACATCATATTAACAGATGACCAGTTTGGTGCATTGACATTTTTCATGGTTTTCCTCCAGCATCAGTATTGGATCAGGACTCCTATCAGCCTTTTGTATTATATGAATTTAGAATAACTGGAAAAACAAACTAGTAGAGCCATCCCCAAATGATTTAAGCCCAGCAGGTTTCACCAAAGCCCTGCACAAGGGACAAGTCCTTTCTCTCTCAAACCTGGTAAAATAAGATAACCAGGAGTCAGCGTGAAACATGAAGCAGTAAGGAAGAAAAGGAAGCGAAATAGCACATTTGAACTTGGACAAGGAAAACAGAAGAGACAGCATCACCATTCTGATACACATTCTTCGCAGAAGATGTGATTACAAGAAAGTAAGATAGGGGTATGCATCTTTTCTTGGCAAATAGCACAGAGATCACCAACGGCATTCACCTGCATGCATCAGATAGAGAACTTAAAATACATGTACAATTTGGTGAACCCAGTAATCATTCATCAGACTGGGAACTTTGATGATAGAGATAGCATACCACAACAACAATAATGAGCCTTATCCCACTATTTTGATGATAGAGATAGCATAATGCAAAATAAAGCAATTTTCTTTATTTCAGATCATTTAGGGTAGAGAAAACAGATCCAACATATTTTGGAGATATTTGCAAATTCAGTCAATTACCTGTTCTGATGTTGCATAAGCCCCATAGTGCACTTCTTTACGTGACAATGCCTTCACCGAAGCAAAGAAGGATTGCAACTGGCAAACAACACATACATAAGAAAAAGAACAATGTGGGAGTATTGAGGCAGAATATAACAACTAACAGAAATGCAATCCACAGATGGTTATAAACTAACTACCAAAATAGGTGCTTCATTAAATTTCATTTCTTGGATAAAAGGATATTACAGTACACAAAAAGAGAAGAATAAGAGACCATCATTAAGGGAAAACTACATTTGTACAGTTTTTTATAATAAGGCAAAATGATATTGATGAATAAAAGAATACACTAGTGTAATATAAATAGGAGGATTTTTTTTTTGGGGGGGGCCGGGAGGGAGGGGGGATGGTCAAATATTTCTCAGTAGTTTGAGACTCACCCACATGAAACTAGTAATTTAACAGACAAAAATACCCAAAAGCACTCTCATACTTGTTTATTTGGAAGAGCCACCTATTAAGAATAAAATTACTTCAGTTTAAAAGGGAAAACAACATTAGAAAGGATAAAAGGGAGGGGGAATGATTCAAGAGGTCAAAAAAGCTAACTTTAAATACTCAGGGAGAAAACTGAGTACACTTCACAAGCAAAAATAAAAAATAAAAAATCTGAATCTACAACACATTTTAAATGACTTACACACCTTTTCGATGACTGATGTCAGCTTAAAAGTTAGATATAATCCAGTCATCAATGAAGAAAAGAAACTCCCATATTCTTTGTTCAAGAAGAACCGATACCATACTGGAGTTGGCAACAAGGCACGGTAAAGAAGGAGTAGGTACTCAACTAGAGTCAGCATTTGGCCCTGTTTAATAGCCAATATTAGTCATAATTTGATAACATGTAAAATGTAATGCAAATTCTAATTTCTGAATGAAAACCCCAGAAATATACAAGAGATATTGGGCATGCTGGTTGTAAAGTTAGACTCGGAAAGAATCTATTTTTAGAAGTTCCAGTCACCTAAACCTTGTAGTGAATTATAAAATGCTAGATTCAACTGGCTCTAGTACTTTATATTTTATTACCTCACCTGCTTAAGATAATTTCGGCCTCTGCCATTCTTGTAATACATCAACAAAACACACTTGAATACCATTCCTGCTTGCCGGACCAAAGCATCTGAAGTTTGTAAGACACAGTAGAGTAGCAAGACAATTAGAATAAACAAGCCTCCAAAATAAAATTTAAAAAAAAAAATAATTGAGTAATCTGCAACTAGTTAGAGTTCACACCGCCAAGAATAGTTCCATGCCATTTGAAAAAGTAATTACAGGGCAAATGTGCACTGTATTTCATTTTTTATCAAATAATAATTGCATGTTGAGTGTTTCAAAAAATTAAATAGAAGTGCATGGAAAAGGAAGCTATTATCTTTGCCGTTATTAAGGTAGGAAGTTATTCTAAAAAAAAAAGTAAACTGAGCACCAGAAATTTTTTTTCCCCAAAAATCACCAAAAGCAAGTTGTAGAGATTAATAATGAAATCAGCAAGGCAGACTTTAAACTAAGAAATGAATATTTTTTTTAAAAAAAAAATCCTTTCTTACATAAATCTATGGAAAGTCCATTTCAATTCAAACACAAAGGCAGCATATCACAAGCATTTGGCAGAAGAAAATGAAAAATCAAAATGCTACACTGTGGGAAACTTTGCCAGAAAAATTTGGGGAGAAACACACCATTCACTGTGATGATGAAAATAACATGCCAGAATGGAGGTATGACTTTGGGAGGAAGCATAGCCAATGGGTATAGCATATCGTTATTCTGACACCACCAATATACACCAACCACGTGCAATGTAAATGCAATAGAAATGGCAATCAATACAGGGACTTTCCTCTCTCCCTGCAGTAACCAATAACAGGAATACTTAATAAACAAGACAAACTTTAATTGACAATAAAGGACTGTTCCACAGGTCACTGAGGAAAAATATTCCAAATGTATGAACTATGAAACCTTAAGAGCTGTCTGCTTCCGCAAAATGTCATTTGACTTGAAAAGGACAGCAGTAACCCAAATTGTAACAAAAAAACCTGCAACATTTGAACACAATGTGTAAGAATGAACTATCTACATTTGAACACAATATAAAATTACATTTATTTTTTTATTTGGCAGAGTAGACAACTCATAAAGCAAAACGAATAAATATTCTCAATCACTTTTCAATAGTTTGATTTGATAGAAGCAATATGCAGAGGGAACTTTAAGGTGCAGTTACAATGAAAAATTTAGCATAGTAGGTGGCAAGACCAAGTGCCTCAGATAAAAAATAAGCTTCAGTGAGCTGATTGAACTTGCCTACCACACTTGAAAACACTAATGGCTTTCTTTACTTCTATGTTTCATGGAAATGGGCAGTGCAAACCCAATTACAACTTCCTTCAAATAACCCATCCTCACTTTCTGAAAGGATATAAGCATATAGCACCTGATTTTATAATTTTTAATTTACAATACAATTACCAAAGATGAATACTCTGGACTTTCAATTCAACGAACCAGCCCAACATAGTAACACGCCAATGTAAAAACACTAACAATAATCTCTCAGAACCAGAAATCATCTTAGTTCATTTCTCTCACCTTCTAAAATTATTTGTTCATATGATAACAGGATCGATGAACTACTTGATCCATAACAGCCCTCACTTCCATCAAACATCAAACTTTATCGCATGAAAATATTAAAGCAATGAACCCATAAAAAAGAGCAATAGAATACCCCCCTTAAGATTGAGAGACAGTGATACAAATACAAAATATAAACCAGCTAAAAGTGCTCCTAGCAAGGGGTGTTAATTACACAAAAGGGTTCCTTTTCCGTTGTCATTAATTGGAATCTTATGGCATGGTCTATAAAAAGTTAGCAACACTTCCTACACAACGCAAGGGCCAATGATAGTTAAGTGAAGTTGAGAATTCAAAATGTACCTTGCAAATGCTGCCGAACGAAGACGACCAGCAACAGTAAAGAAAAAGGCAGGACCTGCTCAATCCAGCGAGCAGCCTGCTGAATATCATACCTCTGGGATGAAGAATCCCTAGCGTTAGCCCCAACTCCATCACTAGCCTCTGCATCAGAATTTGCATTCACAGATTGGGAAACGCCCTCTTCCGCAACATGCTCAGTCCTCGAACGTTCCTGATCGCCCGAAGCAGAAGGAAGCGTCGCAGAGGGCATCCCAGCCAAGGGTTGCGCCGATATCGATACTTCATTCTGAGACAGAACTTCCCTCACTTCGCCTTCCCTGTCAAGCCGTTGTTCCCCAGCCCCAATAATACTAATTGAAACCTCTCCGTCATTAGGAATGACGGCGGACTCGTCAAGGCGATTCCGTAGAGCATCACGGAACCCAGAAGAGAGTCGATTATTGTTGATTAAGGGCTCAGTCTCTTGTTGATTAGACCTGCTTCGAAGAATCCCTAAATGCTCCAACAACAAGGACAAGGGCGCCTGAATAATATTAGAAGCAGATGGGATACCGTATCGATTGGAGCTGGAAGTCAACGGAGGAGTGACGGGGTCGGGTGACGCTTCCATACGCGTGATTGCCCTAACCCTAATCATGAAACGGAGGGATTCGAAGCAAGAATGACATTAAAGGGCGGTGGGTGTCGGGAAAACAAACAGAGATTGGGGAAGGAAGATAAATGAAAATGAGGGGTGGCCTCGAGTGGAATCAAAGGATACGTATCGTCGAGGAAAGCACAAGTGTAAGAGGAAAGGATGGAGATTGAGGGCGCTGGATGAAGAAGAAAGAGATGGGTATTGAGAAATTGAAGAGATTGTTGTAGGGATTGGGATTGGGAATTGGGAATTGGGGAACTGGTGGTGGTTGGCGAATAGCACGAGACTGAACCCATTCAGCTGCCCTAATTGGGCTTTGCTAAACGCCATTTTCATCTATTTAATTACAGTCGTTTACTGTGTCTAAGGGCATCACCACCTTTATCATTATAAAAAATTAGAAGGGTATTTTTGTCTATTTCTTCAAAAATATATTTAACCAACACGATAGGTTTTACCATCAAGAACTAGTTTTTCGTGATAAATTAATATTTAAATATTTTTAAAAAAATATTTATAATAAAAAAAATATATGTGTTTAAAAAAATTAAAAGTTAAAGAATTATAGTTATTTTAAGAAATTAAACTTAACATATTGGCTTTTATAAATGATAAGTGCATATTTAGTTCTCTAATTTTATATAATTTTTTAGTTTAATCCCTTAATTAATTTTAGTTTAAGTAAATTTAGTATTAATTTTTCTATTAAAATCAAGGTGCAACTTCAGAGTTCAAATAGTATTTATAAGAGATTTATAAAATTATCTAATAAAAATATCTTCACAATAATAATAGAAATTAAACTTATGTCTTTATAAGATAAGAGTATGTTATTTATCATACAACAAGAAAACATAGTGAATAATATAGACAACGTAATACCAATGAAAAGTGCTGTGTTTTAGTCTGAATTGAATACTTCTTGAAAATAAATAAGTAGATATGAATTATAGCAATTTTTTATAATAATAAAATTAAATTATATAAAATTTTCTAAAACTTTGAACCACGTACAGATAACCTTCTCAGACATGTAAAACTTAATAAGGAACTCGTCTAAACTTGTAACTTTATAAGGATATAAAACTCAATCCTTAATTTTATATACTATTTAAATGAGTTAATATAATTTTATCTCTAGTTTATTTTCATTTTAATTTTTATTTTTTAAAATTTTTTCTATCTAAAATATTAGTCTTTATAATTTAAGAAAAATTTTACCTTTAAAAAAAATCTTATAATTTAAAATTTGAGAGATTAAACTTAAAATTTATACAAATTTATAGAACCAATAATTTTATTAACCCCTATTTAAATTATATTTTTTATGCGTATTATAACCCCTTCAAACTTTGAGTTATATATATACATATAAAAGTCTCATATACTTTAAAGATAAACAATGAATAAATTAAACTATTATAGAGGAGTTATCTATATAAACATGAGAGTTAGGAGAGATTTAAGGTTTCAAAATTTAAGAACGTTACCCTCATATAACATAAAATTCAGTAGAATTTATGTATAATAGCACCTACTACTATTACTAATAATAATAATGAAATGGAGGAACAAGTGACGGGATTAAAATTAAAAAGGGTTATGAAATGGGCTGGAAAGTGCGACTCATTAAAAGAAAGGGAAAATAAGAGAAAACTCCCGTATTAAAAATCTTTTTTATGAAAATGCCCTAAATTTCAGTATGCACAAAATTTGTAGATTTTTAGTACGTTATATATATATATATATATATATATATATATTATCAATTCTTTTTTACTAATAAAATCTATAATTTGTAATGAGTGATTTTTTTTTAAATTTTTGCTAAAAGAAATCAAATGAGTGGGGTTACCCTAGACTTGCCACCTTACCAAGAAAGCTTCCTTCATTTATGGCGCAACTACACTCTGCTGCCGCTCCTTCTTACTTTAATATTTGTTAAAAAGCAAATCAATAATAACTCAATTATCAAACCAATTCAAATTAGCCTTAAATATATGAGCTTGTTTGGAAGAGCTCAAAATCTTAGTTTTAAAATTTTTTTTGGCCTAAACTTTAGTTTAGATAAATTTTAAAATAAATAATCATATTTATTTAAAAAGACTTTTGGACCAAATTATAGTTTAAAACTATGATTTTAGATAAGTTACTGAGAGTAGCTTCTGTAACAGTAAAAGAGCTTATAGACTACCTAATTATTATTTTACCTTTATTTTTTCCCTTCTCTCCTCTCTCTTCTCTTCTCTTCTCTGCCATTTCAGTCTCTCCCGCCAAGGTTATCTCCAACAGCATCGACGAGCACGATAGAGAGCACGACGAGCATGACGCCATCTTCTTCCTCTCCATTCGTCTTCTCCCTCTCCGTCTTCTCTACCTCTGGCTGTAGTGCATGTGCTCTTCTCATCCTGTGCTCGTTGTTCGTTGCCGGTAGAGGAAAGAAGAAGGTGAACAATGACAGTGAAGATGAACAGCACCATGAACAGTCTAATGGATAATTAATATTTTTTTATCTCATACATTTTCTAGTAATTTATCAATACAAAAAATTATTCTAAAAATAACTATACAAACACTCATTTATTTAGAACCACTTTTTTTCTATAACTTTTTCTCCAAAAGTCTTTTTCTAAAAGTTGTCTAAATCTTTTTTTATAAGCACTTTTCTAAAATCTTATCTAAACACACAATATATAAGACGCTCGTTCCTTAATTAAGTCACTAATTTCCAATATATGCTAAATGTACTTTTGTGAGGAATGTGACTTCCTTTATTAATTGTTTTTGTTAATATTACACCGGATAACGAAAATTCAATTCCTCCTTAAGTTGCTTTTTTAGACAGAAGTCAAATTGGTGTGAAACAGGAAGAGGGGGAAGAGGGAGAAAGAGAAAAGGGAGGGAACTTGATATGAGAAACTAATAAATTAAATTTATTCAATAATTAAGTTTAGGGGATGATTGAGGGCTTTAATTCTATTTATAGAGCCTAGGAATAAAATAACATTAATTTAAATCTAAATCCTAATTAATCCTAAAAGATAAATATAATAGATACAATCATAAATTATAGGATAATCTATCATATTTTATTTAGATAATACCAAATATTATAAGATAAATGAACTAGCGAATCTTAATTCTAATGGATAAATATCCTTATTTAATATCCCTAATGAATAACTCTAGATATCTTAATTAAATCTTAATTATCTTTTATCACGTATACCGCCAAGTTAAACTGCATTTTGTCTTGTAATGAGAGATTATTAGTTTAGATGTCCAAATCACATGAAAAGCATAATGCTATCATAAAAAGCTATAGAAAGTAATTAATACTATTCAAAACGCTGCATGTTAATTTTATGAATATCTAATCTTTAATTATCGTCTGCCATGGTGTTATGTTGAACCTCATGATATCCCTCATGGAAATATTTAGGCGAAAAAAATCTCCAAGTGCATGATTTTGGTTGACGATGTCGTTTTTATGATTGAATCAAGTGAAGAGACTGACTCTAGATCTAAGTGATCGTATTTATTATTTGGGATCAATTTAACACACATGAAAATGATAAAATTGATAGCAATGTTACATATAGGATACAAGTTCGATGGTTCAAGTGAAAAAAATGTTACTAGAGTTATTTGTGATAATAAAGTATTTAATAAGCTTAAAGAGAAGTTTTATTAAATTACTATAAGACCAATAATATTATATAGTAGTGAATGTTAAGTTTTAAATGAAAATAAGAGTATAAAATTGGAGTAATAAGGATGAGAATGTTGAGATGGATAAGCAGTTATATAAAAAAAGATAATTCAGAATAATCATATAAGAGGAATAGTAACTACGATGACTACTATTAAAAAAAATGGTTGTAAAATGTTTGAGATGATTCGGATATATATAAAGAATGACGTTGGAGATATCGATAAAAAGAGAATGTTAAATAATATGAAGCCTTTTGAAAATGAGCACTAGAGAAAGATAAAAAATAACACTCAATAAAATTATTAAATTAAACATAAAATTTTAATTAACAATCAATCTAAAAATTTAGTTATTGATCGAACACACTGATAATATATAATTTATATAGTTAACCTTATCTAATAAGATAACATGTCCGCTATCGTGGGTCGGTAGCATTGTGTTATTTGGTGTATCAAGAGTAAGAACATATTGTAGCTTAGTATGTAAAACCTATTGGTCTGAACTGAATGCAAAAATAATATATCATAGCAAGAGCGTCACAGGATGAACAAAGATTAAAGTGGTTGGGTACCCAAACATTAATGTTTCGGCTTTATTGGAGAAGAGACATATTTAAGGATCATTTTGATCCCTCGCTCACTCTGTAGGGACCTGTCCTTTTGTTTTAGGACTACCCCACACCATTGTTCCACTTTCTTCTCCGTTTTCCTAACCCTAATTAACCATTAAATTAAATTCAAATTTCAAACATGTATTACTAATAGTAATACTTCTGCATTGTTTATCTGCTGAATATTCAAAATTACATTTCTGGGGTGATGGAGGGCTGTGGGTAGAATAGAACCGTGGAAGCAACGCCGTTGACCGTTTCCTTTACGTCCGTCTAGGGGCTATGGTCAACGCTTTGTGTGGCCATCTTTTGTGGGTAAAAAAAAAACATTACATGAGTTGAATCCCAAGCTCATGAGAGTTAAAGTATAATTTTATTAGAAAAGATAAAACTATCTATTAATTATTTAGTTACATAATTTTAAATTAATTATAACTCACTTATAATAGTTTTAAATCGATTAAAATTTAGTTCTTAAAACTAATATTTTGTATAAAAAAATTAATTATATAAAATGAAGAAGATTATACTGCTTAAGGTTGATATTATAGAGTTTAGGGAATGAGGGATTATAAAAATATTGAAGTAATGAATGAATGAATATCTTTTCATGATGTCACCAAAATTAGAATATAAAATCAGATAATTTTATGTGATTTTTGTTAATAATATATTTTTTTATATTATCATCCTGTATCTAACTTTTTTTCTAATTTATGTTATTAAATATTCGAGTAATTAATTAATCTAGTTTAAATATTTATCATTATCTCTCCAAATATAATTGTCTCCATGAAAAACAAAGAGATCTAACTAGTCCCATATCGTTAAATTAATTATGTGTGTGTTTGTATAGGATTTTAGAAAATGGTTTATAGACAAAATGGTTTTTGAATAGATTTTTATTTTTTTTAAGAATAGTTTATAGAAAAAAAAAGTAATTTTAAATAAATGATTGTTTGGATAGTTATTACCAAAAGAATTTTTATGATTGGCAAATTACGATAAAGGGTATGATTTTATTAAAAATATGAAAGAAGAAAGAAAAGATAGGGTGAAGAAGAGAGATGAGAGATTATATAAGAAAAAATAAGGGTAAAATAATAATTGGGTAGTTCATAAGCTCTTTTACTATTATAGAAATTAGTTTCAGTAACTTATCTAAAACTTTAATTTTAAATTATGATTTGATTTAAAAAATATTTTTAGACAAATATGTCTATTTATTTTAAAATTCTTTAAATTAAAATTTAGACTAAAAATTCTTTTAAAATTTTAGTTTAAAAAATTTTCAAACATGTCCTATGTATTGATTTTGTAAATAATACATTACTATTGAGAGTTGAGATGAATAATGGAGGTTTGTTCTTGTAAAAAGAATTAATTTTTGATAATATAATAAATTAATATTTATTTATATTAATAAAAGTGATCACATTTATCATCCTACAGTACAATAAGGTAAATAAATTAGGGGTTGAGAAGAAGAAAAGAGGGAAGCGGGGAAGTGGGTTCACATGCGGAGCGGAGGGATGCATAAGCGAGCACGTTCACGTGCAGTGGCATGTGGAGATGTGGCTGTGGGCCTTCAACTTTTTTTTTTTTTTTTGTCCACCAGGTTTACCGGAGTTTTGCCCCGACTACATCCGGATCCGACCCGTGTCGCTCACCTGGCTATGGTGGGTGAGTCTCCCAACGGGAATTTTCTGCGTACGCTAAGGCTCGAGTTTGAGACCTCTCTTAAGCGATACCAAGCTGTTTAACATTCGGACTAACCCGATTGGTGTGGGCCTTCAACTAAGATCATTGTACTGAGATTTCATTAGCTGTCATCTCTTTCTTCTTTTTCTTCTTTTGTTTTTTAAATTCATCCCTACCCGCTAAATGACACTTTGTAATTTTGTCTTCCTCTTCATTTCTGAAAATCCACCTAATGATCCACGTTTTACTAATTTTTTAATTCAATTTTCTTCATATCCACAAAATATATAGAGGAAGATTTATACTAAAAGGTTAAATTAGTAAAATAAAAAAAATAATTTTTTATCCCTATGATCAATTCATTTTGTCTTTCTTACACCTATTGTCTACCTATAGGACTTTAAAATAAAATAAAAAAAAATTCGGCAAAACATTTTTAGAATCATAATTATTTACCACAATATGTAAAAAAAAATTATATGCCTATGCATAATATTTATTATATAGGATATAATGTATATATCTATTTTATTTTTTCACTGAGTAGAAAGGACAAATTAAAATTTATTTAAAAATTAATAAGATCAAATTCACTACCTCTCATATATATGTGTATGTGTTTGGATAGATTTTTAGAAAATGACTTATGAAAAAAAGACTTTTAAGTAATTTTTGGAAAAAAATTTTTAGAAAAGAGTTTATGAAAAAAAGTAGTTTTAGATAAACGATTGTTTGAATAGTTATTACTAAAAAGATTTTTGTAATTAGAAAATTATCAATAAAAAAGTATAATTTTATTAAAAGTACGAGAGATGAGAGAGGGTAAAAAAGAGAGAGGAGAGAAGAGAGATAGTAAAAAAATAGAAAAGAGAGGAGATAGGGTATAAGAAAAAGTAGGAGTAAAATAATAATTAAATAGTCAATAAACTCTTTTACTATTCCAAAAGCTACTCTGACATATGAAACTATGGTTTGGTCCAGAAGTACTTTTAAATAAATATGACTGTTTATTTTAAAAAAATTTAAACTAAAATTTTACCTAAAAGAGTTTTTAAAACTATGGTTTATATGAAACCAAACAGGTCTAGATTGGATTAATACTACTTTGCCACACATACACATGCTCATTGAATGATTTAGTGTCCCCCCCCCCCCCCCCCCGATTTTATAGTGCCTTTCTTTCTTTAACATTTATACCATTAGTTTTATTAATAAAAAATAAAGATATTAAAATTTAAATGTTAACACATTAAAAATGCTGACATATTAAATTTAATTTTACAAAACAACAATATTTGGTGTAAAAAATAACTTAAAACTAACTGTATTAGTATTAAAGAATTGAATAAATGATTTATAAATTTAAGAAACAAAACTAAACTCTTATATAAAATTAAAGAATTAAAAGTATATTTTTGCCACAACAAAAACTAATAATATTTAATTAAAATATCCTTATATTTAAATACTATAGCAGTGGGGTTCCACTTAATGTTATTTTTATTGATAAAAAGGGCCAGATGTTACCAAATAATTAATAATTTATTAAAAAATTAAATTGACAGCCTTTTGAAATAAAACTGCAACTATGAGTTGTATCAAGACAAACATAATCTTTTAATAAAAGTTGAATTATGGGCCCATCATTATTATGAAATATATATATATATATATATATATATAGAATTAGATTACAAGGAATTAAACTCTTCAAACTAGCCTTTGTTTATTATTCAAACTAGCCTCACGTAGCTAAATAATGTTTTATTATATTAATAATTTTTTATAGATAATGTGATTTTTCATATAATTAATTGATAATTTGTTAATTTTGTAAGGTCATTTTATGGCATTCATAGAATAGTATAAATACCGTCCGGATTTGGCAAACATAAAAAGGATAGTTATTGGCAAAATGATAAATTAAAATTTAAAATTTTATTAAAATAAACAGTCACATTTAGTATCTGACAATATATTAAATAAAATTATTTTTAATAAAAGCATACTTATACTCTGATCCTTATTATAAATTATTTGTAACTCATTCTCATGTACTAAAAAATATATTAAATATATTTTAAATTGATAATTTTTTTTAAATTTGCTTTTATTAAATTTTTCTCTTTCACATTTATAAATAATTCTCATACGTCTATCTTCTTTTTCTCTTCTACCAAAAATTAAATAAAGATAAAATTAAAAAAATAATTATTAATAATTTTACAGATGACTTATATTCTCCTTCAAAATTTTCTCTTACAACTTACAAACAAGGAAGGAGTTATAGATATACAAATAGATTTTGAGAAAAAAAAAGAGGAAAGGAAGTGCAGAAATTTGTGTGCTTTGCGGTTGGAATGTTTGGGAAGGTAGCACTTTCGCTTACATACACACAGACAAAAACAGGGTTCCCCACACTCACAGCTGTACACTTCTTCCTTGTATGTATGTACGTACGTACGTACGTACATACATACGTACGTATGTATGTATGACATTATAATATAATAACTTTATATTCATATTATATGTACCATTTTTAATTAGACTTGCATTTACTTCCATGTATTTCTTCTTTAACCTTAAATATGGCTTCTATATACTCATGAGCCTTTAAAGATAAAAATTAATTAGAGAGTTTATTTTAATAATAAATATAATTTTTTTTATTTTATATATTTATTATTTTTTAAATTAATTTATTTAATTTATAAATAGATATATAGTCTATTATACAAAAATTATAGATTATATCATATTTATTATAATTAACTATTTTAATTTATTTAAATTAATTACATAAAAAAATCAAAAGAGTATTATACATTACATCCTCTTATGTCAAATATAAAAAAATCAAAAGAGTATATTTTGTATGACATGGAATTCAAATATCATTTTTATTTAATATTTATATGTTAAAATATGAAATTACTAATATGCCTTCATAAAAAAAGCCCTAGCCCCAAAATATCCAAACACCACTGTCACCCTCATCAAAAGTTAGCTCCAAATCTATCCTTCCTCTTCGACCAGACCTCGTCGTCCTGACCTCTTCTTCCACCCATTCAAACAAATCGCAGACCTCAAAGGTTCGCCGTCAAGCATACCAAAACAGGTCGATAACTCGAAGCTAATATGAGGGCCTGCTGTCTCTCTTCGAGCAGGTCTGCAACTCGCCAACCATGAAGATCTTTGCTTCAAAGGAGATGAGGTTGAGGTAGCAGGTGGTCGTGGATTCTCCATCGCCGCCTACCTTCGTCCGAATCTTCTTTGGTGAACCACCTTCTTCATTGTCACGGTTCAAACTTCAGAAACGTTGTTCGCAAATTGTAGTGAGAGAAGAGGGCCAGATCTGACGATGGGTGTTAAAGAAGGTCGCCATCGGAGGACGTCGTCCTGGTGGCCAGATGTTGCCGTCGTGGGTCTAGTCAGTGATGATCCATTGGAGTTTTGTCATGGGGCAAAATTATAATTCCATGGAATGTTTTAGATTTCCATGGGTTTTGTGATGGAAGCTAATTCCATCAATTTTGATGGGATTGATTTCCACATGCAAGCCAATCCAGGCTGTCCTCAGGGTACCGAACAATAATAGAAATCAATTTCATTTCTATTTCCATGTGACTTAATTCCAGCTTACCAAACAGAACTAAATAATTTTAAACTAATTTATACGGATGGATAAAAATAATTAAAAAGAACTAAATTTATCACAAAATTTAGATAATTTATAATATTATTTTTATTAATTATACTAAATTTAAATATCATATTAATTTAAATTTTTTCTTATTATCCCTATAATATATATGTATATAAAAAAAATATTTAATATCCCTTAAAACTATAAATACCTTATACAAAAGGAATAATGACTTTTAACTGGATTTGTTTTATATGTAAATATTAAAACTTACTACATCTTACTAGTTTAAAGAATAAAAGCCTCTAGCACTTTCACCACCATAAATGTGTCGATATTATCTGGTTTTTGTATTGAACTGAATTGATATTGGTTAATGATGAATGATTAATTAATGGCTCAAATATATATATTTTTTTAAATTTTAAGTCAGTTATACATCAATTTTTTAAACAATACATGATTAAATTTTAAATATTATTTAAGTATTTTATATTTTATAAATATTTTATTTTAAATTATTTTATATGTCAAGTGTCTAATTTTATTTTTTAAATAATATGATATATAATAAAAATATATAAAAATTATGATATGATAAAAACTGTTAATTTTAAAGACTATTTTAATAATAATTATTTAATAATTAAAATATAAAATATTATGATTTTTAATTTAAATTTTTAAAGAGTATAAAGATATACACAATTAATCTAAAGGTTATAGGTATTTTGCATATTTTAATTTTAATTATTTTATATATATTAGCTTTAATTAATTAACTTCACCTAACTACCCTTTTGCCCTTTTCCTTCTATTATTGTAATCTCATGCATCTCTCTCTCTCTCTACCCTCATTTTTTCAAATCATTCGCATTTCTAATTCTTCATAAAGTTCACATTTCTTCCACCCTCCCAAGTTATTGTCGGTGTGTTCATTTGAAAATATTACGTGAAATGAATCATTAATTTTTTTAAAAAAAAATATTTGGAAAATTTTAAGAAACACATCTAATAATTCTTAAAAGTATAAATCTCCACATTCATTATACTCCTTAAGGGTACGTTTGGTAAGATTAATTTTTTTTAATAAAAATAGAAATAGAAATAAAATTAAATTAAAAATGAGTTTTAAAAATTTATTTGATATGATAGAAATAAATATAAAATTGATATATATATTTTTTATAATTTAGGGTAAAATAGTCTAAAATATTTTTTTATAATTTGAGAAGAGTTAAAGTTGTCAAAAAATTTTATAACTTAGGATAAAATAATATAAAATATTTTATTTTAACTTCTATTATCTTATTTCCTAATTTTTTTATGAAATTGAAATGACATAAAATATTGGAAGTGAAAATGACTCATATTATATCAAATAAGAGAAGTAAAATTTTTTAACTCTGCTTCTACTTCTATCATACCAAACATACGCTAAGGTCAAGAAAAAATTTGAGATTAAGGGCCTATTTGGCAAAGCTCCAAACCGCGGTTTTAAAAGGGCTTTTGGCCCAAACCTCGGTTTGGAAAAATTTTAAAACAAACAGGCTTATTTGTCCATAAGTGCTTTTGGACAAAACCATGGTTTAAAACCATGGTTTTGAATAAGCTATTTAAAATAGCTTTTTTAACAGTAAAAGTACTTATGGACTATCCAATTACTATCTTACCCCTACTTTTTTTTACACCCTCTCTCCTCTCTCCTACTTTTTCTTACACCCTCTCTCCTCTCTTCTACTTTTTCTTATACTCTCTCTCCTTTCTCATTTCCTCCCTCTCTCCTCTCTCTTCTCTTTTCTCTACCTCTCTCCTCTCTCTTACTTTAAATCAAATCATACCCTTTTTGGTAATTTACCACCATAAAAAGTTATTCTAAAAATAACTATCCAAACACCTATTTATTCAAAACCACTTTTTTTCCATAAACACTTCTCCAAAAATCCTTTTCCATAAGTTGTTCATAAGCCATTTTTTAAAATCCTATCCAAACATGCCCTAATTACAGCGTTGATTAGTATTTATCAATAGTGCGGTTTTTCATGAATTACTATTATATTATATATACATTTATTATGAACTTTTTTAAATGTTTTTTTCTAAAATTAGATTGTAGATATTGTCCTTACCATGAAATATAAAATAAACATATCAGCTCAAGATTTAAGAATAATGCTAATACTCTGCTATTTAATATAAAATTATTTAATTAATTTAAATTGATTGAGAAAATAAGATAAGTTAGTTAATTAAAATAATTATGACATATTTTTTTTAAATAATTTTATTTGATATTGTAATATATCAGTTTATAAATTAGATAAATTAAATTAAAAAAATAATAAATATAAAATAATATAAATTAAAATATTATATTTATGATAAAATTTAAGATTAAGAGGGAGTACTTACTACTGATTGACCTCTTCAATTATAAAAGACAAAAATATGTTATGCATAAAATAAAATTAAAATAGATATTAGTTAAAAGTACAAAATAAAATAATTTTGACACAACAAGTTGTGCATGTTTGGCACCATGGTTACGAACTATGGTTTTGGCCAAAATTTTAGTTTGAAAAAATTTTAGGCAAATAATCATATTTGAGCAAAACTTTAGTTTAGACAAAACCAAAGTTTGAAATTATGGTTTTGAATAAGCTGCTGAAAATAGCTTTTGGAATAGCAAACATTGATTTTGATTATTTAATTACTATCTTACCTCTACTTTTTCTTACACCCTCTCTCTTCTCTCATCTCTCACCTCTCTCTCCTCTCTCCTCTCTCATATCTCATCTCTTTTCTACACCCTCTCTCCTCTCTCCTACTTTTTCTTACTCTCTCTCCTCTCTCCTCTCTCCTCTCTCCTCTTTTTTCTCTACCCTCTCTCATCTCTCATACTTTTAATTAAATCATACTCTTTTTGGTAATTTACTAATATGAAAAAATGATTCTCTACTAATCATCCAAATATCTCTATTTTCAAAATCTATTTTTCCTAAAATTTATTCTCTATAATCTATTCTTCCTAGAATATATTCTCAAAAGCTAATCCAAACAAGTAAATATTTTGACTCTTTCTTAGAAGCGATATAAGATTTGAGTTTTCTTTTGAAATACACACCCCTACCAACATAACTAACAGAAAACCAGATCAAATTTGAACAATCCCCTCTACCTTACATCCTCCAAAGTTTTGTTGGCAAAAACAAAAAAAAAACTCATTAGTTGTAAAAAACAAATTATTAAATTTTTATTTATGCAATAAAAAGAAGAGAAATTTCAGGAATGCATTTATTTAGGTTCAATATAGAATGTGAGCCTTCCACATACTAAACCATTAATTCCTCAGTCAATCATCACTCAACAAAACTTGCCTATGACTCTCTAGTTTGTTAATTTTTAATACACTTCCATCAATAATTATTTTTCAACTCCTTAATTTCAATTGATATTAGGAATTCTTTTAATTTTGTTTTTAATTAAAAAAACCTTGTTTTCATTAAATTGAAATTGATATCTCTACAGTTTCATAAAGTAGCTATGCAATTGGCTATATTAAACATAAATTATAAGTTTGATATTGATGTAATTGTCTTCATCGTTATGTTAAAAATAAAATTTTTGTTTATACAATTTTTTTCAATTAAAAAAATTGGTAAGGTATTTCTATAATGGACATAAAAATATCACATAAAAATAATGTACTTTTTACGATTATCAAATATAATATATTTTGAAAAAAAATATGTTCTTTTGAATTTTACATATTTTATTTCCTTCAATTATATGGATGTAAACTTAACTAAGTATTCAAATTTATAATATTAACATTTTAAATTAAAAAAATTCTGAAAAATTTTAGTTTATACATACTTGTTGTAAATCAACTATATTTTATTTTGGTTGATCACTTGATTGTCCTCCTAATATATTTTAACACTTCACTTCTTTTGTTCATCATGAAAAAAAAAAAAAAACTAAAAAGCGTTTTATTACCATACAGCAACCAGACAATTTTCTATTTCACTTTCGTCCTCTCTCTCTCTCTCGCCTCCTCACACCCAGCCTCTGCCTTTCTGTCTTTTTTTCCCTCTTTCCCACACAGCTCCATCTCCAGTGGCCATCTTGGCATCTACAACTCTAGAAACTTATCTCCATCTCTCTCTTCATCTTTCCCTCTCTCTCTTCCTCAGTCTCAGATTGTTTTCATTTTCTCTCACAGAATTGTTTCTAATACTGTGGTGCTTTGTTCTTCCATCATTCATTCGTTTCATCTTCATCTTCATCTTCCTCGTCCTCAGTTCTTTGCTCCAAATATAGAAAATCCTTCCCCATCCTACCGCTTTCACCTCAAAGCACCTTCCTTTTTCACACCCCTCCATCGTTCTCATCGTCTTCCTCAGTCATCAATCATCATCATCCTCCAGATTTAGCAGAAATGCAGGCTGTTTCGGGTCTGTTTAGTCCCTGATTCTTCATTTTACTCGTACCCTTTTGGTGCTCGCTTCCATTACTCCAGTTATAAGCAGTTATGATTTTCCTGAAGATTCTCGGCTTCCAAACGATCCTGAAATTCGGAGTTCTTACTGTTTATGGGTATCATTGCTTTTGGTTTTGAAGGTGCTTGTGTGTGTTCAGCTTCAGCAAGATACTCTAGGGCTTTCATCTGAAACCCAGTTCTTCAATTATCAGGTATTTAGGGAGTGGCTCGAGCATCTTGCTTCTGAATCTGTGTTATTTTGCTTGATTTTAAACTTGAAGAGGAAGATTAGAAGGTTTTATTATCTCCGTATTAAAACCTGGTTCTGACCCAATTATTGCATAATGGCGAAGAATAAGGGAGGGTTTTGATTTTGGTTGAGGAATGAATGAATGAAATGCCCAGAAGATTCCCAAGTCGTTAGTTAGTTCTTTGGCATTGCCTTTGAGAGAGAGCTTCTTTTAAAAGGATTCTTCTATTTCTGAAAGCAAAAGCTAAGGGCTGTAACGATTGAAACCTTCACAAAGCTGCTTTAATAGTCTCTTCTCTTGGGAGAGAATATTTCTCTTTAACACACCGTCCGTTGTTTTTATGTTATTTTTTCCATTTATTAGAGAGCAAAAACGTGCCTGCCAATTATAGATTTTGAAGCCTCCTGGAACAAAATTTATTGCGTACCCCTCATCTGTTCAGTTATAATTCTCTGAGATTTGAAGCTCTCAAGTATTTAATAACATTGGGGTTGACATTTCTGGGTTATCTCCTAGCTGATAATAGCTTCTTCATCCACATACCATTACAGAGCGACATCGAGGAACTGAATTTCCAAAATTCCCAAAGCATCGATGGGACTTCATCGGCGAAGTCTCGCGATGCTTGTTCTTGTTCTGCTGATATACTTTGATGAAATATTTCCTCATGTGAAAGCTCAGTCTTCTTCTGCTACAAATGGGTCTTCTTCATCTTCAAGAGCCCTAGATGCTATTCTTCAAGATTATGCTTTTAGGGCTTTGGTGAGACCAGTGACAGGTAAAATTTATGATGGGACTGTACCTTCAAATTTGACTGGAATTAATGTTTCAGCATTGAGGTTGAGAAGTGGCAGCTTAAGGAGAAGGGGGGTTGATAAGTACAAAGAGTTTGAGATTCCTAAGGGAATTTTTGAGACACCATATGTAATAAGACTTGTTTTGGTGTACCAGAATTTGGGCAATTGGTCACGTACGTATTATCAGACTCGGTTGCCGAACTATACTTTCTTGGCTCCTGTGCTGGGTCTTGTTGCTTATGATGGCACTGATTTGTCTGCTACAAACCTCCAAGAACTGAATTTAACTGCTTCCGGCGATCCCATTTTGGTTAAGTTTGATGGGGTGAATCCGGCTCCTGATGGTGCTGTTACAAAATGTGTCTTGTTTGGTTTACGGGGTTCGTTCAATTTCAGCAATGTTACAGAAGGAAACACGTGTTCAGCTTCTCAACAGGGCCATTTCTCTATTGTGACTGAGTCTGTTGGTCCGTCTCCATCGCCTGCATCGGGTCCTGGTGGTTTTCCGCCAGCTCCTAGTGAGCGAGCGGAGAAGAAGAGTAACAGGAAAGTGTGGATTATCGTCGGGTCTGTTTTGGGCGGATTAGCCCTTCTGGTGTTGTTGGCATTACTGGTATTGTGGGTGCAGAAGTTCAAGCAAAAGAAGAAAATGCAACAGATGGAAAGGGAATCAGAGGTGGGAGAATCTCTGTATATGGCCCCTGTTGGGGACACAAAAGCGCCTGCTGCATCGGGTACTCGAACACAACCCACCCTCGAACATGGATATGCACCATGAAAAAGAACAAAAAAAAAAGCACTATTTTTGCAGAATATTGGAATGTTCTTCCTCCTCCTCCTCCTCCCACTGTATGCAGGAATTCTTCTGATCCCTACTCACACCTATTTTTGGTGGTGTTGTGTTTCTTTTTCCCTCCCTCAATCGTTTGCTCAATTAGGGCTATTTCTTGGGTTTTATAAAATTGTTGGTAATATAGGATTTTTATGTATATCTCTCTGCTATATCTCTTTGTTGATTCATTGTGGTGTGAATGTAGCAGCAATCAACAGCCCAAAAGTGATTATTCTATATGTGGTGATGATGATTCAGTTGTTCCATTGACAAAGAATAAACAATGTAGTTTCTACATTTTTGGTCTTTATATAGTTTCATTGTCTTATGCTTTCTGCTTTCTGTTCACTCATTTATGTAAGAGGGGGACCAAAGATCTCAGGGCCATAACTTAGTCTCTGAGAAATCTTTCAAGTTCTCTGCACTGGTAATGATATTACTGATAAATGAGTCTTATGTACAAGAAAATGGTGCAATTAGATGATTAAAAAGGGGAAAACAAGAACAGAAAATTGATGAAAAGTCTATGTTCAGCCAGAAGGACTTGACTTTAATTACTGGTACTTTTTGTATACAAATTCTTTAATACTTATATTTTCTATGATCAATAAAATTTTTAAGTAGGGATTTTTCATTGATTTTTTTAGAAAGGAAGGGGAATTGAGATTAAATTAAAGGGTTGGAATAATTAGGGCAATAATTGCTAATTAATCCTTAGTCTTTTTGTGATTTGTTTTTAAGCACACAAGTGGGCACAGGAAGGTGTAGAGATGACAGATATATAGAGCAAGTCCTTCTGGTGGCGTTTGTGTGGGACCATCTGCTCTCTGAAAGGGACATAGGAACCTAAGTGGTCTGCATGACAGGGTGTAAATCCTCATAATTTTAAGAGCTTCCCCTTCAATCCAGAACTTTTACAGTTCAATTCTATTAATGCACCTGAAGACCCCCAAAAGAGAAAAAAGAAAATAAAAATAAGCATAACAGGAGTTTGAGTCTATGTAAATATAAAATATTTTTTAGAAAAGTTACTCTTAATTTGGGATATGACATAGCTTGAATTTAGAATAGTTTGAGTCTAATACAGTTTTAGATAATAAATGGCTTGTTACAAAAAAGAAAATCTCCTTCGGATTCCATTGGAACAGGGGTTTTGTGGACCATTTTTTTTTATAAGGCACCATATTGATTATTTCTTGTAATTTTCCCTTTTTAATCCTTCTTTCTCACATTGTGTGAGTGTGAAGGGTATAAGTTTGACTAAGTTAAATGGGGCTGTTTTCAAGAATCCTATGTCAAAACACTTTAAATAAGGGGCAAAGAAAGCTAACCAACTGTTCATACCCTCTCTGCATTGAAGTTTTTAATTTTGAAGACAGATGGAAACAAACCAGGGCAAAAAGAATCCAATTTTTTCTGCTTATATTGACTAAAATGCTCGTATTATATACGACACAGTGCTTTGAATTGTATGAAAATGCTGCATACGTTGTTGTCTATGTTGTGTGTTATCTGTCTTGTGTCTTAACCAAGAAGACAAAAGGGTTGTTCTTTATTAATTTCACCATTCTGTAACATGTGTGTGTTTGATATTTTAATATGGGGTTGCTTTCCAAGATCCCACGTCAAACGATGAATCCGGATTCTTTAGAGTCCTCAAATTGACAGGATACATGGTAAGGTCCTAAGGGAAATAAAAAAAAAAAAAGGGATTGTTTGGTTTGATTGAGAGGAAATATTTTTACTAATATGGAATGGAATAATTTAAAATAATTTTTACTAATAAGGGAAACAAAATATTTTAAAAATAATTTTGATGAGTAATGTTTTGATAGGGAAATAATTTTTACTAATAAGGGAAACAAAATATTTTGATGAGTAATGTTTGCTGAAATAAAAAAGATTAAACATAATTTAAAATAAAATGACTAAATTACCTCTCTCTCTCTCTCAAGTATGCCTTTCAATTTTAAATGCAGAAGCTAGATAACTAATATATTATCTAACTTCTAAATTGAGAACCAAAGGGAGTAACATTTCTCATAAATTAAAACTATGTTAAAGTAGCATCTAATACCTTAATGTTATTTCTTAATAATATTTAGTATCCTAATTTTATTTATAGTGTATCCAACATTCTGATGTTATTTTCTTGATACATCTTACACCCCTGATATTATTTTCTAGTTATATCCAACATCCTAATTTTATTTATGATTTAAGATGTTAGATGTACTATAAATAAAATTATGGTAAATGAAGTATAAAAAAATAATATAAGATATTATATATAATATTAGAATGTTAGATATTGCTTTTATCTTTAAAACAATGGCTCATGGATTAGACTCCATCCACAGTTTTACTCCTTCATGGCACTTTTCCCCTCCTATTCATTGTCTAAATGCATGATTACTCAATCTCTCTCTCACACACAAAATATGATTTAATGAGACAAACAAAACATATGCAAATGACTATCAAGACTTCTTGCAAAGAATTGGTGACTCCTTATGCAATGAATTTAGGGAATGAAAGTATATATATCTAAGAGAGTGAAGACATGAGATGACAGCACATGAAGGCCAAGGCAAAGGAATCAAATTCTTGTTGCTCTCTCTCACATGTGAACATTTAATACTGCTTTTATCTTTCCTTCTTTGCTTGCCACTCCCAACTACACACACAACAGTTCTTCAATTTCTTGTCATTTCCTATAAAGCTAACTTCCCTGTCTTTATATGCCATTATATATATATATATATATATATATATATATATAAAAGGTAATATGCACTCTCACATTACTATTATCATCACTAAGGCTCTCAAAGTGAGTGCTTAATTAATCTTAATATAATATGCAGAACAAACCACAACATTTGGCCACAATGAACAAGGCATTACAACTCATATTATAATATTAAATTAAAAATAAAAAAATAACTATAAAAATTTAATCCTGATAATTTTTAATTGTAGACTATCTTAAAATATAAAACAAATAATTTTATGAAAGACTATGTTTCAACTATTTATTTTTTAATTTTATGGGGTATGTGACGATAAAAGAAAACAAGAAAAAGTGATAATGAGAGGATATAAATCCGAGAGAAAATGAAGGGGAGAGAAAATCTTTTCTTTCCTTTTTAGTTCCCATAACAACTAATTTTATAATGACAATAATATCCGTTGTGAAAAAGATATGAGCCTCATATACATTTTCCTTTCTTTCAGGACAAGTTTTGAAAGTATGTTTTCTATTCAAAATATCTTTGTTTTTGAAGAAAAACACATTGGGGAGAAAACTTGTGGTCCCTATATCTCTTTTTCTTCTCTTCTTTTTATTTTTTCTTGCTATTTAAATAAAAAAGTATTTTTTTTTCTCCACTAATTTTCTCTTCTCATACTTTCCTCCTCCCCTTTTAAAACAAGTAACCTGGCACTAAAATTTCTTTAATATAAAATACTTAATATTCAATATTATTATACATTGTTAAAAGTACTGAAATGAAATTGTTGAAGTTGCTTTTGTAGGAACAAATAGCAAGATGGCAATAATAATAAGAGAGGCATTATTTCAAAGTTAGTGGAGGGCAGGTTTGGGGGTGACTGGCTTACAATAAAGGACCATTTGAACAGTTGAGCTGTCACTCACACCGTTTGATAAACATTTATTTATTTTGGCAAGATCAAAGGTCAATGTCATTACACCTGTTCTTTTCATTATTTATTTATTTTTATTTTTATTTATTAAAAAAAATGCTGTATCTATTCTGTCAGTTCTCAAGAACTTTTTATTTCAAATCCCTCTGGTACCATTTCTGGATGTCTTTAATGGACATTAATGACAAAGAATTCTTGTTTTTAAGATAATTTATAGAAGAGATATGAATTTGTTTGATTGCAGACTTATTTATTGATATCTAACCCTAATAATACATATATTTTAAAAATGGTGCTGCTGAAATTTTTATTTTTTTTATTTTATTTTTGGGACCATCAATAATGCTTCTGAAAGTTCCAAGTCAACAAATTCATATTATCAAATTGTTTCGCTCCTATTCATATCCCCAATAAAAATATAAACTTAAAAAAGTCAACAGATTATTTGGCTAAATAAAGTAAAACAATCACATAAGCAAAATATGTCATCCCAGCATTTTCCAAAGTTGACTTTTAATAGTTTTGAATAATTGAATATATTTTTTTAAATATATTTTCCAAAGTTATCACACAAATCCTTATAAGCGCCAAGCGTGTTCCAGGTGCTGCCATGGCCAACAATAGATCCTACGTGGCACCACGTAGAAGCTTGTATTTTAACTCTTTTAATCCTCTTTTATACTCGTAAATTCGGAACTTTTCATCACACCAAAAAAAGGAAAAAGCATATTGATGTTTTTTATTTTTGGTTACCCACCCAATTCACCAGAATTTTGCCCCAACTATATCCGGATCCGACCCGCGTCGCGCACCTGGCTATGATAAGTGAGTCTCCCAACGAAAATTTTCTTTGTACGCCAAAACTCGAACTCGAGACCTCTTTTAAACGATACCAAGCCACTTACCACTCAGACTAACCACGTAAGTAAAAGCATATTGATGTTTTTTTTTTTTTTGGTTGCCCACCCGGTTCACCGGAGCTTTGCCCCGACTACATCCGGATCCGACCCGCGTCGCGCACCTGGCTATGGTGGGTGAGTCTCCCAACGGGGATTTTCTGCATTCGCCAAGGCTCGAACTTGAGACCTCGCTTAAGCGATACTGAGCCGTTTACCACTCGGACCAACCCCCGTTGGTAAAGCATATTGATGTTAAACAAGTTAAGGAGCATTAGCGTGGATTAGAGAGAAGATTTTTGACGGAGAACTTTCCCGCAGAAACAAATCGAAGCCCATCAGTATATGAACAATTAAAAGCAAAAAATTCAACTAGCATAAGCGGGAAATTAGTCTCAAGACAAATTTTCATACAGAAGGGTATTATCCTCTAATCCTTAATATAAAAATTATTTAATTAATTTAATTAGATTAAAATAATTAATTAAGTTAATTAATATAAGATATTTTTTCTAACACATTCTAATCATATTCCTTAATTCCTTATCTCTCTCTCTTACTTAATAATTATTGAGAAAATATCAATAGAAATAATTTAAAAAAAATAAATATAAGAGAAATATCTTATATTTATGACCAATATCAACTCTCTAATTAGGTCATATATCAAAGACGGAGACGGGAGAAGTATAAATATATATAGGGTAAATTAGCATCCAACACTTTGAATTCAACCTTAATCTTATATATAACTCATCAGGCACCCTGATCATAAATAAGATTAAAATGCTAGATGTATTGATAAACAACTTAGGATGCTCGTTGTATTAGGAAAATAACACCAACAATGTATGACTCAACAAGAGGATCAAATCAGTTTCAAAAAGGTTATGCGGGTCCAGTAGGATAGCCATGTTAACAGATACAGGTGAGCTAAGATTATTCTAAGTAAAGTTGAAGCATGCGTAAAAAATAGCTAAGGAAGCATATATGTGATAAGGTAGAATGAAACTGAGAAGCAATTATGAAAACGGCCTGTAGGTAGAGGATCAGAATAGAAGCAATGATATCAAGTTCTAGGTTAGCAAAACTGACGTAAGAGGCAAATTTCATTACAAGCCAAACCTGCAGTATAAGCCAGGACAAGAGATGCCTGATAAGTACAAGTCACAAATTGCAAGGCTTAGTTAATCTATGAAGTCAGGTCAAAAGTGCTGTCAAATTGTCAAAAGCCCAAAAGGTTTACTAATAAGGACGATATTTCATCATCTCATTATTTAGCACTCATTGTCACACATCTGTACGTAAGCTTCAAAGTTCAAACTATACCTTGCTGTTATGTGCAGCAAACAGCCCTTCCCATTTTCCAGCATTCCCTTCACGTTTTATGGAGGAATGGATTGAATATGACTTATGACTTATCAGTGTTGTTCGCCTAGTTATTTCATCAAATACTGTTCTCTACATTTATACAAGGATATTCAAGCACAAAACGATCAAAGCATTAATAGGAAATTAATAGCTCAAAGCCGAACACAAGCTTGAACAAGCTTCAGTTAACACATTCAAATTTGGAGAAGTGATTCACAAGGTATATTACAAGAAATGATATGATAAATGTAACTTTTGTCACCCATGCTGCTTTGTCAGAACTTGGAACAGCTGGAACATCAGATGAGTAATTTATTTCTTTCAGAAGCATGTTGATGGAACAACCTGCATTTTGCAGCATCAGTATCATAATTTGTACTCTCCGTAATTGGACCCTCAAGTTTGACACAAACCAAATCAAATTTCTGGGTCAAATTATCTATTGGCACACTTCAAAATAAATCTCTCACAATACAAATAAAAAGATGAATATGGAAACACGCTTGATTTCCTTTGTGGCAGAGGAAGGGGAAAAAACAAATCAATTCAACAATGTAGTCACATACAGGTAGCTATATTTACCAGAGACATTAAACAATATCATTTTTGTTCTCAAGGTAGTCAACTTCTCAAGTTCAAGGGAAACTAGTATTAAATCAGCATTTCATTTTTAAGTCCGATCATCAGGTTAGCAGCAAATTCATTGCTCATAAGCACAGCCCACCAATTCTACTAGTCTTGCTTCCTTCACATAACAGTACCAGACAAGCAAATCATGGGCAAAATACCCAAAATCTAATTTACAGTTTATCATTAACACTAACAGGAGCAGCACTGCACCGCCACCAATGATTCATAATACCGGATAGACATCTCCAGCAAGAGCTAAGAATTAAGACTCTTGGGCCTCAATTGACATTACAAAAAGAAAGGCATGGGCAGAGTTTTTCTTCTCTTTTCTTTTGTTTTTTATTTTGGGGCGGGCCGTCTATTGAATCTGTATTACTATTGGCTTTAGTCAATGCTCTCTGTCCCTCTTTATTAATTCTTTTAAAAAAAGATATTTTGATCATTTTTCAGCCACAAAATCACTATGTTCATTCATTCTCTTTTCTTTTTTCATCCCTATCTTTCAATTTTGCGTACCAAACCAAACCTTGTTGGGTACCCTTGATCATCGATAGTACACAGGATACTTTAGAATATGTCAAACAAAACCGATTGCATAGTTCAATTTGTGTACAAAACATTAGCTGTGAGGAGCCTCGTAGGAAGAATATTGTCCACTACTCTATTTATATTCATGTAATCTCCTTATGACTCTCAAAAATAACTCTTGCAACAAAATCCATAGTTCACTTTCAATCTACATTTGTGGAGTTAAGTGTCGATTCAGATTTTTTTTTACCTTCCTTGTTCTTATATGTGTCACTATAGTTTTGAATTCTTGTGCTAATAACCAAATTCATGCATCTTCCCCCACCCCACCCCCCGAAATTCTTCCCATTGCAAAAAGAGCAAGATTTGTATGAACAAATCAATGGAAATAAAGTACTAATAGAATCCTATTCGAAACCCTAGGTGCCAAAACAAAGAATCAGCCATATGCTGCGACAAAAAACTTGAAAATATCAAGAGAACAAAAATCGTCGCCTGAGAACAGGAAGGCCAATCAACAGCAAAAAATAGAATGAGAGAGATGAACACAGAAGGTAGATACCGCGCTAATGGGGAGAAACAGAAGAGGCTTGCTCCATGAGCTTCTTGTCCCTTCTTTCCATCGCAACATCCCACATATCGTTCCCAATGTGCTTCGGCTGCAAGATCCGAATTTGTTAAAAGGGTTAGAGCGAATCTATCTCACTGATTCGAAAATGAAGAAGGAGAAGGAGAAATACTCGGCCATGAGCGGCTTTGTGAATGTAATACTGAGCGTTGCCCATAACACAAAGCATTCCTGCTATGATTCCTAGTGGAAGAGCAGCTTCCAACCAAATCCAACTCATTTTCTCCTCGCTCGATCGATTCTGATCTCTTCTTCGTTTCCAGCGATGCCTGCAATTCGTTTGGAAGGGTACAGGTGCCTCCTGATCAATCTCATAATAGGCCTGATTAATGGGCTTTTTATTGGGCCGGCCATCATAGAGAATTAGTGGGCTCAATTGAAACCATGTGTATGACAATGAAGTCCAAAGCTGAGACTGATTTTTTTAAGGAAAAAAACATACCAAAAAAACAGAGAGAGAAAGAGAATAAAGAGAGGAAAAAAAAAGAAATTAATAGCATAGTAGAGACTCGAAATAAGGAGAGTATCTTTGGTGCTAAAGAATGTGTAATAGAACAAGACTTTGTATATACAAATGATTCTTCTCCTTCCACTTTTGCAGGATCTTAAAAAGGACTTTTCTCTTCCTATTTGGGATGTTCCACCTTTCTAGAAATATTAATATGAACAGTTAACAAATGCACTATATGGTGATAAGAAAAACTCTCAAGAGTCTAGGAGGACTATTCTTTAAGAGGGGAAATGGTATGAACTCACAAGGTAATTTTATCACTTTACATGATAAAATCACAAAATTACATGTTGGGTACATATCGGATATCCTTCTAAAAGTAATTGAATTCCATTGAATATTGATGAGCTCGTCCATTAATTAGTCATAATAAGCTACCTGTGGTAGGAGCTGATACAAGATTCCCAAATAAATTATAAAGAATAATTGAATAATTCGCTATTATAACGAAATTACCTGATATTTCATGCATATTAATTATCATCACTACCTTTCATTAAGCTATGACACAAACCATATCATAAATTTTTGTAGGATTAAGTATAATCATTAGACTAAAAGCTATAGCTGTTAGTTAAAGCGCAACTCTATCTATCAGATAAGCTTTTTTTTAAGGGCTACACTAATCACTAGTGCTTTGAATTAGGATATTTTAAACTCATTAACCTTCTCCAAAAACTTCAAAATACCAACAAAACTTTAATAAATTAGAAAGAGAAATGCTATTTCTTCAAAGGAAAACGTAGGGTTGATAAGAAAGGGAATGTATTTTTATATATTTATATGCAAGAAAAAACATCCTAGGATTCTTCACAAGGGGAACAGAGAAGGGAATGGGCCAACTATGCATTGTCCGCCTTGTGCTCACTTTTTTCCATTTTATCGTTTAGTTTACATTACAAAACCCCCTCATTGCCATTTCCTCTGCCCACCCTCTTTTACTTTTTCTTCCTCTTTTTTTGTCTTCAAACTATATTTATATGTATATATTCCTCATTATAACTCTCAAATTTTACGTCTTCTCTTCTTGTTAATTTATCCTTGTCATTTCTACATACGTTTCTTCTTATTCTTCTTGTTGATGGAATCATTAGGCTCTTTTGAGCTTTACTAGTGTTGGATTGTTATCCTCAATTAAATTATATATATAAGATCCTAGCAATTGTATGTATTGACTAGTTTTATTTGGAATTTGGTAATTTTTCTATAACCTTTTGGCCACCTCAATTTGTAATTTTTTTGAATTATATTATTAAGTATCTGAGTAACCAACTAATCCTGATTAAAGCTTTAAAACTAAGATGTCTCTCCTCAAGAGTCTTTTTTTTAATAAAATGGGATTTATTGAACCGTTATTCTCCTACTTTATAGTTTAACTAGTCTACTATTAGACTAAATTATAGACCAGACTAAATATATTTTGGTGAATCTGGTTATCTTTTGTTGTTATTTTCATAGTAAGAAATTAAAATGTAAAAATAAATAATTAAATTAAATAACTAGATAGCCTCTAGATAGATTCTCTCATTCTAGGGATTGAATTTTGGCAGGGAAAAAATCATTACTCTTCAGAACATTGCCAATTATGTTTCCTACAATTGAATTGAATATATAAGACTTGCATATGAAAAAAATTCAGCACTTCCTTTTTCTCTCTCTAAAGTAAAGTCTTAAATTTGAGTTATTATGGAAGAAGTTGTCGTTAGAACATTTTTCATCCGTTGGATCAATCTAACTTAATTGATATTAGTCAAAGCTTGACATAACTTTAAAAAATCAATTTTTATTTAAAAGAAAAAAAATGAAATCAAGGAATTATGTGGAAATGCATAGAGAATTTCTTTTTTCTTCTTGCTAATTATGGGCCTGTTTGGATATGATTTTAAAAAAGGGCTTATGGCCAGCTTATGGAAAATGGCTTTTAGAGAAGAGTTTATGAAAAAAAAGTTGTTTTGAATAAATAAGTGTTTGGATAGTTATTTTTAAAATGACTTTTTATTTTGGTAAATTATCAAAAAGAGTCTGATTTGATTAAAAGTAAGAGAGATGAGAGAGGTAGAGAAAATAGAAGAGAGATGAGAGAGGGTGTAAGAAAAAGTAGGAGAGAGAAGAGAGAGTGTAAGAAAAAGTAGGGGTAATATAGTAATTGGATAGTCCATAAGCTCTTTTACTGTTCAAAAAGCTAGTTTTAATAGCTTATTCAAGACCATGGTTTTAAACCATGGTTTTACCTAAAAGCACTTATGGACAAATATGACTGTTTGTTTTAAAATTTTTATAAACTAAGGTTTGGGCCAAATTTTTTTTTAAAATTATAGTTTAGTACCTTACTAAACAGGCCCTATCGGAAAGTTTAATTATTATACTATTATCCATACTTCACATCACTCTTGTTGTTACCGTTTTTGTGCTTGTCAAAAGAAGCCCTACATTATTAAAGTCAAATGAAACCTTAATGCATAGAACCTAAGATATGATCAAGAATGAGCCAACACAACTATAATATAACCCTAAACCCTAAACTGAAAAAAATCTTATTTTTTTACTGGTTTTGGATTTAGGACCTCAAACGTTGAATTCTTATTCCGATTCTATTCTTTCAGTAGTTTGTGTTGTTACTTACAACATGCAGAAAACAAGCTGTTTTAAACCAACATTACTTTCAATGTTCAAAATTGATAATTTAATCGTGATTAAGGTATTAATTGTTGTTCAACGTTGACCGCTGTTTGCTGCCTGTAAAAAGGGTATAAGTCCAACTCTTAAGTTCTTGAGCTCCTCTTTTCCTCTCCTCCTCCTGAGTTCTTCTATTTATGCTGCTTTGTTTGCTTGTTTTATTACAAGAAATATTCGTTTAATCTTGAGAAGTTATTGTATTCTATCATAGTGACGGAATAATTCTTAAGAATGATATTTTTTAACACAACTTAAACCAGATTTTTTACTTATGCTACCAATACTTATAATGTGCTCTAGCTTTTTAGTGACTTCCCCGACAATGATTACTTGATTAAATGACATCATTTTGTTTGAGAATTCAACCAAACAATTAAACGAATGGTAAAATCCTATATGTCCCTTCAATTATAACAACTCTTGGTTCTTCTTCCTCTAAAGCTGTAAGAGAAATGAGTTGAGGGTTAGGTGGAGATCCAAGCTTCACTAAGGGAGAACAAAACCTCGAACCCTACTTATTCCTTTCGACCGTTTTCTTAGTTGTCGTTAGTTGTTGATGGGTTTTTTTTTTTGTAATTGTTTAAAATTGTGAGGAATGTTTCTTAGGAAGAGGGGAAACAATAAGGGTGTGTTTGGATTAGCTTTTGGAGAATAGATTCTGGGAAGAATAGATTCTGGAGAATAGATTTTGGGTAGAATAGATTTTGGGAAGAATAGATTTTGGGAATAAAGATGTTTGGATGATTAGTAGTAGAATCACTTTTTATATTGGTAAATTACTAAAAAGGGTATGATATGATTAAAAGTAAGAGAGATAAAAGATGATAGAGAAGAAAGAGGAGAGAGAAGAGAGTGTAGAGAGGAGAGAGAAAAAGAGAGATAAGAGAGGAGAGAGGAAAGAGAAAAAGAGAGATAAGAGAAGAGATAGGAGAGATAATAGAGAAAAGAGAGGAGAGAGGAGAGAGGGTGTAAGAAAAAGTAAGGGTATAATCGTAATTGGATAATCAAAAATCTAGGTTTCAAAGAAAAAGCTATTTTCAGTAGCTTATTCAAAACCTAGGTTTCAAACTGAGATTTTGTCCAAAATCAATTCTCAACGAAAAATACTGTTTGTGTAAAAAAATTTCAAACCGCGGTTTTGGCCAGAATCCATTCTTCACTGCTGTTGCCAAACACGCACTAAGTCAAAAGCACATATTTGGTCTTTGATGGCAAAAGCTAATTACATGTTCTAGTTAGGTCGTAGGTTGATTTTATGCTTGGCTAGTATCACTAAATTAATTAAATAAAATTGATTTAATTAAATTAATAAGAATAAGATTTAATCTTACAATAAGAATTTTTGTGTTTCATTATATATATAGATGTTAAAATCTTATTAATAAAAATATTGTTTTTACTCATATATATATATATATATATATATATGAGTATGACTCCATTAAGTTTTTTGTATTTTTGGAAAAATAAGGTCAATAAAGCTGCTGGTAGGTAAGTTTTCATAGAAACTCAATAGACTAGTAGAGAGTTATTAGGTCATAATTTCAGCTGCTATCCTTATTTAGAAATGATTGACTCTCTTAAATACCTTTAAAAAACTTATTATCATTAGCTATGGTCCCTTTTCTTTTATTAAATTATACTTTGATTAATTAAATTAATAATTATAAAATTTTTAATTACAATATTTGATCTTACAACCTTATAGATTATGAATCAACTTTTTATCAATTTTATTAATTTTTATTAATTTGTGCGGTGTTTATTCTTGCACTTTGTTTCAATTTTTTTAAAGCATCACGAGAGTTTAAACTTTGAACACTCACATTCCTTTTGCACAAATGTTTCTTCCAATTTCTATCCTTTTTTTTTATCTCTAAAGATTTTTTGTATTGTCACAATATGAAATAACAATAACAATAATAATAATAATAATAATAATAACAATAATAATAATAATTCAGCAACAAAGGGTAATGGGATTGGAAAAGATAAAAGTTGGGACAGTCAAAGTTTGTAAGTACTTGAAACACATGGCATTGTAGTAGCTAGCTTATATATACAATTTAAGAGCCACACACACATATAAATGCATAGAAAATCACTGAAATAAAAATTCAAAATTCAATAATACAATGGTCTGATTTTAAATATAAAAATTAGTTAAAAAATTTATTTTCATATTAAATATATATAATACATCAATCTAATTTATTTTTTAAATTTATATTTTTTCCAAAAAAATTCTATTAATTGCACAAATTAAAGAGATTTTTATTAAGAGATAATTATAATACAGATAATTAAAGTGTATATTTTAATAAAACTAGTACGCGTTTTAAAAAAAATACTTCTATTTATATGTCACTTCCAGCATACTTTACACATATTAAGAAAAACTTTAAACTTTATTAATTTTATCTTAAAATTCAATAATTTTTTAACTTTATCCATATTTAACATAATTTTATTTTATGAGAGCAAAATCAACGCAATATTAATTGAAGGGTAAAGTTGTACATTCATATAAAAAATTTAATAATATGACTTATAAATAGGATAAAAAAATTTATTCTCTCTACCTTATAAATAATATTAGAGGAATAACTAATTTAATTAATTTTTTTAATTTTTATAAATTATTTATCTATTTTTTATGTTTAAGACAAAAAGAATATTATATATTTTATGCCAAGATAATAAGTTGGATTTAGTGTGTATGTGTACATGTCATGTCCCTGTCTTGATGCTAAGATGAAGTAAACAGTGGAAAGAATTATTATTTCATAACTCATTCTTACATTATTCTGTTGCTACTCTTTCATTAATAATTAAATAAGAGATGAAAGAAAGGAGTTAAAGAAAATTGTTAGAATATTTAAAAAAAAAATATGTCATGTTAATTAATTTTTTTAATCTAATTAAATTAGTTAAATATATATTATATTAAAATATAAAAAGTAAGTTATAAATTAGTAATTGTATTTTATTCCCAGTCTTGATGCTAATGTTAAGTGAACAGTGGAAAGGGTATGATAGTCCAGCTCAGGGCATGTTGGCAAAACTGTATAATCTTGGCTCCTCCGTGTCTACCCTTCCCATATAAGCAAACATTATTTCTATTAATGAATGCCCTTGTTTCATTCAAAAGCCTCTATGCTTTTTATAATAATACTTTTTTTATACTATGAGATTCTTCTACTTTTTTGAGTTACCTAAAATTGAGTTTATATAACTAAGACAACTGGTTGGAAGTTAGAATCCCAACTCTTATATATTTATTTAGTTTTTAATATAAAATTTATTTAATTAATTTAATTATATTAAAAAATAAATTAAATAAATTAATATATATTATTATTTTTAAAATATCTTAATTATTTTTTAACTTTCACCCATTCTCTTGGTTGAATAGGGAGTACTTTAAAAAAATAATAAATATATAAAATATTTTTTATATTTAAAGTTATGATTAATTTTTTAATTATGTGCAATATTAAATATTAGAGGAGTGTATTATAAGATATTATACTATTTGCTTTTAGTATATTGGGATATACTACACTTTATTATGGTCTCTACTTGACCATTTTTTTTTTGAATTCATGTAAGTTTATTTGTCATATCGATATTAGAATGGGCTAAGGGGAGGTTATTTATTATATTTTTATAAATTAAAAATATTAATAAAGAAAAATAAATAGGAAAAAAATAAAATTAATTAAACAATAACCCTATCACTATAGTAAAAGAATTCAAATTTTATAATATTTTTTGGTGTCAACTAAAAAATTAATAATTATAACTGTCTTTTTATCTAAAAATTACATATCTGATTTTATGGAATTAGGTTTTTCCATTTATACGGTTAAGCCGTCTTAGTGCCTGTTTGGCAATGAGGTTTGAAAATCAATTTTGGCCAAAATCGCGGTTTAAAATTTTTTTACACAAACAGCAATTTTTGTTGAGAATTGATTTTGGGCAAAACCTCGGTTTGAAACCTAGGTTTTGAATAAGCTACTGAAAATAGCTTTTTCTTTGAAACCTAGGTTTTGGATTATCTAATTACTATTATACCCTTACTTTTTCTTACACACTCTCTCCTCTCTTTTCTCTATTATCTCTCCTCTCTCTTCTCTTATCTCTTTTTTTCTCTCTCCTCTCTCCTCTCTTATCTCTTTTTTTCTCTTTCCTCTCTCCTCTCTACACTCTCTTCTCTCTCCTCTTTCATCTCTCTTACTTTTAATCATATCATACCCTTTTTAGTAATTTACCAATATAAAAAGTGATTTTACTACTAATCATCCAAACATCTTTATTCCCAAAATCTATTCTTCCTAAAATCTATTCTACCCAGAATCTATTCTCCAGAATCTATTCTCCCAGAATCTGTGCATGACCAACCCATGTCTTTTAACTTTCTACAGTTTCTCTGACCTCTTTCATCGATCCACACTGTAAAATCCTTTTTCTCCTTCATTTCCTCCTCCTCCTCGGCCTTCGCCCCCTGTCAAAACCTTTACCCTCTGCAAAAAAAATCCCCCCCCCCTCCCCCCAAACACAACCTTCATATTTCTTCTGGCTCCACTTTCCACTTCCAGGTCCATCGCCTTCAACTTTTCCTCCTTTTTCAATATTTAATATTTCTATTTGTTTTGTTGTCACTCGCAACTTACGAGTCACAGCACAAACACAGCCTGTGGACAAGCAGGATCTTAAAAAGGGGAAAAATAGAGAGACAGAGAAAAAAAGGAAGAAAAATAATTAATGATTTGCCTCCCTCTCTCTGTAAAATTGACAGATTTCTGTCGACCCCTTTATTGCTTCTTGCTCCTCCTCCTCCTCCTCCTCCTCTGTTTCTTTCTTCTTTCCCCTCTTCAACAACCACATCGACTTAACCCCCTTCTTTTAGATTTTCATGTTTCTTCAATCTCCTGCTGAAGGCTGAACCGGGGAGTAAAACCCATGTCTGGTTTGTATAATCCCAACTTCTCTCTTGCTAGAGCGGTTTCTCCTCAGATTAGAAGCACCCTGGATGTGGATAGGTAGGTTGCTTGTAAATGTTTGATTAAAATCGAGTAGGTTGCGAAAGACACAGTCTTAGTCTAGTTCGTCACAAAATTCTGTGCATTTGATTCAGTAGATGCTGTGTTTTTTTTCCCAGCAGCCAGTACTTGTCGGAGTTGCTAGCAGAGCATCAGAAGCTTGGACCCTTCATTCAAGTGCTTCCGATATGCAGTCGGCTGTTAAATCAAGGTTTCTTCCTTAATCCTCCCTTTCGTGGGTCTCTGCATTCCTTTTGTTTTCTCACTTCCTCTTCTTCAGATCGCGTATCAATGGTCTTTATATGTGTTAATCTTACTTTCCAGTTTTTCTTACCCTCAGACGTTTCGATCTACATTGATTGCTCCGCTTGTGGCACGTCATGGTCCATTTTGGTGCCTTAATTCTCTAATCACTTACTTGAATAGTCACCTTTGTGGGGAAACTACAAGTTTAGTTTAAATTGAAATCCCTGTTTATCTGTATTTCTATTAGTATGACTCAACCTCTGAATCAATCCAAGTAGCTGGAATTTATCAAAATGTAGCTCTCATTTGCTGTGTGTGTGCAAAGCAAGCAACTTGTTGGAACTCAACTATGTGTAGTGTGCACAACTATTGATAGCGAGGCTGAGGTATTTCCAAGATGCGATTTATGTCAATTTCAGAGTCTGAATAGTGTGTATTTTTGGGGTTGGTTTTGGAGAAATTTCCTGCAGTCTCTTTTGGTGTTTGGTATTCCTTGATTGACTCGGTACATGCTTTGGACTTGGCATATCTTGAATTTTAGTTTGGGCTTAAAGGTCAAGAATATCATTTCAATGCAATGTAGGTTAATGGGGCCTTCAGCACAAGAATACTTGACTGCAATAAACCTTCTTGCTCATAGAAACCTAGGACGCGTGGCTTCTGATGATCATTTTCTGTTTTGTTAACGATCAACAAGGAATCTTCTTTAAGATTAGAGGAACTGGAAAGACTCTTTAGGTTTCTGTCAATCTGATATAGCTAGGATTGTGTCTACTTATACATGATCATTTTCTGAGATCGCTTAATATCTTTTCATTTCTTTTCCCCCCTCTTTCTTTATCTGTTAAGTAAGGTCCTCATACATTCTTTGAGTATGATTTTTATATAGCTCCTGCCAATTTCTCATAAAACTTGTTTTCCGTGTGCAGAAATATTGAGAGTTTCTGGAATGAAGTCCAACCAAAATTTTGGTGATTTAGACAGACTACGGAATAGAAGCCCGAGTCCTATGGCGTCTTCAAATCTCATGTCAAATCTCACTGGGTCTGGATTAGGTGTCTGGAATCCCCAGGAGGTGGCACTTCTTCAATTTGTAACTTTTGTAGTTGTATTTTATAATATCCTCAACCTAGGCTTGCCACTACTATCTAAGTATCATTTGCACATGAAAAATGAGCGAAGTCTCTGTTTTCTTTCTTTTGTGGTTGTCTTATAAGTGCATGGCTAGCGATTATTCATAAGTTCTCATTATTCACATAAATCCTCCAATTTTCATGTCCAAAATTTTAGCCCAAAAGTATGGGTTCTTATAATGGAAGTATACAACTCATGACATGTTTTGCTTCTTTGTTATACTTAGCCTTCTATGAGTGTGCTTGCAGTGGAGAATTCAACAATATCATTTCATAATCTGTACAGTACAATATATACACAGAAAGAGGGAATCAAGGGTGTAATGAGATCTCCTGATTTCCTGGGATGCATAATGAATTACAATGAATAATAGAATCAAGGCAATATAATTATAATTCCTATAATCTCTTTGATTCTACAATCACAGCATATCTACACTCCTCCTCATATTGGACCATAGATATCAAACATGTTCAACTTGTCAATTAAGGATTCGAATTTTTTTTGCCTAGTGCTTTCGTGAGGACAGCTGCGGTTTGATCTTTAGAGGGGATATATCTAAGCTCAACAATTCTTTCGTCAATCTTTTCTCTTATAAAGTGCTTATCAACCTCTACATGCTTCATCTGATCATGTTGAACTGGATTGTGGGATATGTTTATAGCTGCCATATTATCCGAATGAAGTGTAATGGGCAAACTAGTAGGCATTTTCAATTCTTCTATTATCCTTTTTATCTAAATCCCTTCACAAACTAAGTGCTACGGCCCTGAATTTAGCTTCAGAACTGCTTCGAGCTGCTACATTCTGTTTCTTACTCCGCCATGTGACCAGGTTTCCCCACATGAAGGTGAAATACTAAAGGTTGACTTTCTGTCCTCTTGGTCACCTGTCCAATCAGCATTTGTGAATATCTCTACAGATCTTTGTCCTGAACTTTCTAAATAGGAGCCCCTGTCCCAGTGATCCTTTCAGATACCTTAGAATCCTGTAAACATCATTTAGATGTTTCTACTTTGGATTGTGAGAGTATTGACTTACCACACTGACTGCGAAGGCAATGTTTGATCGGGTATGTGATAACTAGATCAGTTTTTCTACCATGCGTTGATATCTCCTTAGACCCACTTCCTTTCCCAGATCCTCATCATCTCTCACTTTATCAATTCTTATCGGGGTGTCACTGGGTCTATCACTCAACATGCCTATTTCTTTTAAAAGATCCATAATATACTTTCTTTGTGAGATGTATATTCCCTTCTTTGACCTGGTGACCTCCATCCCAAGAATATTTCATCTGTCCCAGATCCTTGACCTAAAAATCTTGATTTAATGCCTTCTTAATTCATTCAATTTCTGCCAAATCATCACCTGTGAGGATGATGTCATCCACATATACTGCTAGGATGACTATGTTCCCCTTGAGTTGTCAGAAGAATAAAGTATGATCACTCTACCCTTGAGTATATCCCTGTGTTCTCAAAATCCTGGTGAACTTTTCAAACAATGCCCGAGGAGACTGTTTGAGTCCATATAGGGATTTCTTGAGTCTACAGCCTTGATTTGCCTTCTCACTTGGAAATCCTAGAGGTAGTTTCATATATACTTCCTCCTTTAGCTCCCCATTCAAGAAAGCATTCTTTATGTCCATTTGATGCAGTGGCCAATCTAGGTTAGTAGCTAAGGATAACAAGACTCTTGATAGTATTCAGCTTTGCTATTGGTAAAAATGTTTATGTATAGTCCATACCATATACCTATGAGAATCCTTTCGCTTTGCTAGTTGAAGACTCTGATAGTATTCAGCTTTGCTATTGGTGCAAATGTTTATGTATAGTCCATACCACATACCTGTGAGAATCCTTTCGCAACTAGATGTGTCTTATATTTGTCCAAGCTCCCATCGACAGTGTATTTGGGAGTGAAGACCCACTTACAACCCACTGGTTTCTTGCCTTTAGGTAGATCAACGATTTCCCAAGTGCCATTCACTTCGAGAGCATTCATTTCCTCCATGATAGCCTACCTCTAATGAGGGTTGGCGAGTGCTTCATGTATGTTATTGGGTATTTCAATCTGATCCAAATGAGAGATGAAGGTACAATAGTGGGAAGCAAGCGCCTTATATGAAACAAACCTCTTAATGGGATGTTGGGTACATGTCCTGGGTTGTGTAGGTACATCTTCCCTTATTTCTTTTGGACCTGTTTCTGGTTCAGATTCATGAGTTGCATTATTTGTCTGAGGAGCCTTACCTGTCATGTGTCTACGTGTGTAGGTTTTACCCCACCTATTGGCGTCTCCCCTTAAGCTAGTATTCTTTTGACTTTCAGGTGTGTGTGTTGGGTCAGTTATGAAAACAACTTCAATATCTGTGTTAGTGGGCAGTTCAGGTTTAGATTGTGATTGAGGTGATTCTTTGAGCTCAGATTGTGACGTCTGAGATTCTCTCCAGCTCTCCCCCTGAATTGAAGATGGAGGGTAATAAGTTATTGTCTCATGAAAGGTGGTGTCATAAGTGATGTAGAGGTGTTTGGAGATGGGGTCATAACATTTGTACCCTTTTTGTGTCCTTGTATGGCCCAAAAAAATGCACCTGGTGGCTTTGGGTTCAAGCTTGGTGGTCTGGTGAAGATGAACATTAGTGGTACACCTGAATACCTGTAGGGGAAGAGTGTTTGCCAGGTAAGGAAGGTTAAAGTGGGCCTGTAAGACCTGTAATGGTGTGTGGAAGGAGAGTGGTTTGCTAGGCATGCGGTTGATAAGAAAGGTAGCCTGAAGAATGGCATCGCTCCAGTAAAAGGAAGGGACATTGCTACCAAACATCATGGCTCTAGCTGTCTCAAGAAGGTGACAGTTTTTCCTCTCGGCAATGCCATTTTGTTGTGGACTATGAGGGCAAGAACTTTTATGGAGAATGCCATGGTCGGTCAAGAAAGTGGATAATGTCTGATTGAAATATTCAGTCCCATTTTCAGTATGAAGAATCTGAATTTTTTCATGAAATTGAGCTTGGACCATGTTATAAAACTGAATAAAGGTCTGTGGGACTTGGGTTTTATCATTTAAAAGAAAGACCCAACTGATACGGGTTTGATCATCAATGAATGTTATAAATCACTTAGATTGAGTGCGATTTGGGACACGTGATGGACCCCATAAGTCGCTGTGAATTAGTGAAAATAGTTTAGATGGACGATAGGAAGTACGAGGAAACGAAGTGCGGTGGTGTTTAGCAATTTCACGAGTCACAATGGAAATTGAAAGTCTTTATTATTGCAAATGGAGGGAATCATAGTAGACATGTAATGAAAATTAGGATGTCCTAAACGTTGATGCCATAGTTCTATTTCACTAGTCTAAGGGAAAGACACGGCCTTACAAGATCGGGAAGTCCGATTATCATAGTCATTTAGGTAGTATAGCCCTTCAAACTCCTTAGCAATGCAAATCGTCGTTTCCGTGGATAGGTCCTAAAAAAGACAGTGAGAAGTAGAAAACTTAGCATGACAATGTTCATCTCGAGCCAGTTGGCTAACAGACAACAAGTTACACTTTAAGTTAGGAATATGTTGGACAACATTCATAATTAAGGAGTCAGTGATTTTAATATTTTCAATACCAGCAACAACCGAGGTTGAGGCATCAGCTATTTTTACTGTAAGGCATGACTTTACAGGGACATAGGTAGTAAATAAAGAGCGATTATCAGTTATGGGTTTAGAGGCACCTGAGTCAATTATCCAAACAGGTCTAGAATTCATACCTTTAACGGTGGCTAAAGCTTTGAAAACTTTATCTCGATGCACCACACTAGCAGTAGATTGTTTATTTTCCAAAGCTGCCAACCTCTCCAAGATTAGACTAAGCTGGTCAGGTGTAGGAGTAGGAGACACACCGTCCTGTTTAGTGACATCAGCAACATATCCTTTTGACTTACCCTTCTTAGGCTTCCAATCAGGTGGCTTGCCATGAATATCCCAACAAGTTTCTTTCGTATGGTCCACCTTTTTACAGTGATCACAAAAAGGGCGCTGGTGGGCAGTCTCCAAGGTGCGTTGATGGACTAACCGAGTGGCGAGAGTAGAGGAGTCTCCTGGGCTTGCACGAGGGGTGTCGGGGAGCATCACCTTGCGCTGAGACTCCTCATGCCGCACGATGGACCGACGACAAGGGATTGCGAGCAAGAATCCAACCCCTAACATCATCGTACGTTGGGTTAAGTCCAGTAAGCAGCTTGAAAAGTTGCTCCTCCTCCAATTCTTTCTTGCTCTCAGTCGCGTCATTGGTATAATGCCAGACCCGATCCTTTAGTTGACCCAGTTCTTGCCGTAGAGTTATTTTATCCAGCCAGGATTCATTCAGCTTCCGTGCTCCTTGTTTCGCCTGCCAGAGCTTTGAACACATGTCAAATATCATAGAAGCATTCGCCTTGTTGCCGTAGGAATTGCGTATGGCCTCCCAAATGGCCTTGGCAGAAGGTAGAAACATATAACTCTTAATGCCTAGGGCCATAGCATTGATCAGCCATGACGACACCATCGAATTGTTTGACTTCCATCTTCTCTGCGTCTGTGCATCGTCGGAGACGGGAGATTCGGTGGTGAGATAGTCGAGTTTGTCCTGACCATCAACAGTGAGTTTTATGGATTGTGCCTATTCCATTTAGTTGTCGCCAGTAAGTTTCTCTGACACGTGTAGCGCTGTAGACCCGTCGACATTGACGAGTTTCGAGGACCTAGTTTTGGGGACGCCCTCCGGTTGCTCGTGTGACTCCATCGTTGATAGTGGTTAGGATTCTCCGCCTTGCTCTGATACCATATGAGTGTGCTTGCAGTGGAGAATTCAACAATATCATTTCATAATCTGTGCAGTACAATATATACACAGAAAGAGGGAATTAAGGGTGTAATGAGATCTCCTGATTTCCTGGGAGGCATAATGAATTACAATGAATAATAGAATCAAGGCAATATAATTATAATTCCTATAATCTCTCTGATCCTATAATCACTGCATATCTTCACCTTCTATAGTGATAATGGTTTGGCATTGCACTTAAGATAAAGTTTGAGCCTTTGAGGAAACATTACTTGCTAGTCTTGCTTTGTTTGCATGAGAATACAGACTTAATTAAGAAGGGCGTTTTGGTTAGTTTGTTTAATTTGGTGAAATTTCTTGAAAGTCAAGGAATGATAAATGATAGGAGGGCATTGCCGAATTCTAGAGCCATAATCAACCTAGGATAGCTCAATAAACTGATATATATATATATATATACATACTTGTTATGGTGATCTTTGCATCAACATTATTTTGAATAAGGTACACATACCTTCATTTTTGCTGAAAATACACAAACTTTTCTTGTAACAAAAAAATTGTCCTACAAGCCTACACTTTATTTTTACTTTTAATCTTTACTTTCAGTTAACTGAAATACATATTTTATTGATAACTTTTTGGTATAGGGGAGGCATATGGTATTTTAGCAAAGTTCAAGAGAAGCTTGTGTAATTTACTTTATTATTTTACATTTCTCACATTTACACCTGCTACCACCTCATGATGAGGGATTTTTTTATCATCTAATGATGCTTGCCTTTACCTATTACTGTCTAATGTTTTAGTCTCGTGAATAAGTGTATTTTACTCTGAGACAATGTTTTGAATTTTGTGCAGTATTGCTAGCTTACATGCTTTACATCTAAAAAGATAGAATATTTTGCTAGAACTCTATTCTCACTGCACTCTGGCTACACAAGTCATTCAGTTTAGCGTGTCATAAGAGTCATAAGTGTGAATATGAAAGTGTATTGTCATAGTTAATTTGAGATATATGTATTTCTTGTGTTTAATTGTCTACAATAAGTTTATAACATTAATGCAATGGACAAGGCATATTGAAAAATGTGTGTGAATAAATAAATTCTTAATACATTAACTTAGTGTTGTATTTGCATATGGTTTGAACATGCTGATGGATTGACTCTTTCCTTCTCATGATTGTTTGTAATTCTAACAACATCATGAGGTCAGAAAGTGCCAAATTTAAGGAGTTATCGGTCCGATCATATTATTAGCCATAAAATTGAGCTATATAGCCTGAAGAAGACCGTGATGCCACCTCCTTCTGTGAAACTCTGCATTTTGATTTATTGCAGTTTGTCTTATTGTGTACCACAAACCCTAAAGAAATTCCGTTATAGGGACACTGGGGTTTGGAATACGAGTTCCTTAGCTTGTAAGAGCATTTTGCTGAATTCATTTTTATGGTTAAAGGCTGTCATTTTCTCACCATTCTTCAACATGTTCATCTTGTGTGAACTCCTATACATTTGAAGTGACATTACCTTCTTTGCTATGCAGAGATTTTGTGGACAGACTGGAATGACAATGGACTGGCAAGGTGGAGCACCTGCAAGTCCTAGTTCGATCACTGTTAAGAGGATCTTGCGATTGGAAATTCCGGTAGATACATACCCCAATGTAAGCTTTTATACGTTCCAATTGCACAAACTTGTCTTTTAATACTTGCTCATACTTCTTCTGAAACATGAGTTCAATCGTCTACTTGTGTTAAAAGTGTATTGCTTGTTTTTGTGTTAGTTCAACTTTGTTGGAAGACTTCTGGGACCCAGAGGCAACTCTCTGAAACGCGTAGAAGTTAGTACAGGATGCCGTGTGTATATTAGAGGAAAAGGATCAATAAAGGATCCAGACAAGGTAATGAACAACCAGATATCGTTTTCCTAGTCTAATAGTGGAAAATGCTGACAAAGACAGTGCCTTTATATTGATGCATATATTATTCATAATTGTTAAGCTCTGAAAATGATTTCATTGTGTGCTTAATCAATTTTTTTCTCTGTCAATGTTCAGGAAGAGAAATTAAGAGGAAGACCAGGCTATGAACATCTCAATGAACCGCTGCATATTTTGATTGAGGCCGATTTACCTGCAAGTATCGTTGACTTAAGGCTTAGACAGGCACAGGAAATTATAGAAGAGTTGCTCAAACCTGTGGTAAGCATCCTCTTCCTATTGCCTTGTGTGACATGATGGGTAATCGGGCTTTTATTCTGCTTCACTTTGTCTAAGATCACCAATATCTGGAAAAGTGTGCTCTAAAACATAAAAGCTTTTGAATTTTCAAGCAAGTACTAAGACACAAGTTAATTTTAGTTATTGTAATTTGGACTTTCTTGACCAGACCTTAGTAAAGTTCAATTAGGTAGTTGTTATTATGATTTCCAATTAAAACATAAGAATCATGAAACCTTCTGTGCATGTGATTTTGAACAATACAAATTGTTACATCCTCTTTACAAATCCCAACTATCCAAGACCCTGATTACACCCATTTATAATCCTATGCTTCGCTGTGATTCAATATCCCCATTTTACCCTTGCGATAAGAAAAATCTTTGCTTAAAGGATAAGGCATTGAAAACCCAACTGGTTAAGGCACTCTTTCAAGGATTAATGGTTGAACCCTAGTTAAACTGGTAATGATTAAAATATTTTAATTAAAAAAAGGCATTAATCATCAAACAAATGGAAAACTCATCCATAAATTATACAAAGTCTTAATGTCTTATACAATATTAATTCAAACAACATCTTCATGCTGGGATTACTCGGAAGATACGTTTTCAATGACTAAAGTAACTTGTATATGTAAGCTACATTCTTACCACAAATTTATCATAAATTCAGCACAAATTCTTTGTACAAAAAAAAAAATGCTAATAACTCAGCCAAAACAATGTCATTTCAGTGTTTAGGAGGGGCAACAACATAAGTGCCTGCTTGCTTGACTTGCTCAACCTGCCTGGTTGACCGGTTGCATTGGGTCAAAATCGGTTTGATCAAATCCCGGTTCATACAAGCATTTCCCTTATTTAAATTTCTGAACATTTCTACTTTGTCTGAAAATCAAGTAATTTACTTTCAGACTTTTGGATCCGATGTGAAACTTGGAACAATACTCCCAACAAAAATTCCACCTAACTTTTGTCCTTCTGCTTTCTTTTGATATTGATGCCATGGTTTGTTTTTTTGTTGGAACATCAGTTTGTAGGTTAAATTACTATCAGAAGTTTGCTGAGTGATCTTATTTTTGCCAAAGTTTATCTTTTTTCTCTTAGATGTGAACCTTCCATATATACATGCAGGATGAGTCACAAGACTACATTAAAAGGCAGCAGTTGCGTGAACTAGCTATGCTGAATTCAAATTTCAGAGAAGAGAGTCCTGGACCAAGTGGTAGTGTATCTCCATTCAATTCTAGTGGAATGAAACGTGCGAAAACAGGTCGCTGAGAAATCTCTCTTTTTTACTATTTGTCTAAACCCTTATCTCATCCTCGTCGGGTAGATTTTCAACCGATGCAGCAGCTACGAAACCAATAAGTTAACCCAATTCTTGCTGGCTAGCATTCTGGTGGTTTTGGTCCTTTTTGAACAAAGTTGGAAAAAAGAAGATTAAAACAAGTCCTGTAGTTTTGGATATTGAGATGAAACTAGGTCTGTTTTAGGATCAGTCCTTTATTTTTTGGTTTTTGCTCCCCAGAAACTTGATAATTCATTGGATTTATTCTTGTGTTAGATTTTTACCTGTTGAGAAGTTTGGGGAATACATGTGATGGTGAAGGTGTTTAGGGTCTGAGCAGTTTTGAGGCATGTCAAGTGTTTATGATTTATATTATATATATATATATAAGGAATTATAGGGGTGGATTCTTTTTAGATGTTTATCACAAGTATCTGTATTCTGTTAAACATTGGAACAATGCATGTCTAGTGAATATCTTAGAATGTAACAGAAATGAAGGAAAACAAAAAAAAAAGGTTTTTTTTTATTGTGTATATATAATTATTGGCCAAAAATTTTGATATGTATGTATATTAAATTATATGAACAAATACGGGGAAGAGTTGGAGTGGCACCTATTGAGGAGAAAATAGTGGATAACCGTCTTAGGTGGTTTGGACACGTACAAAGAAGGCCAAGGGATGCGCCGGTGAGGAGGGTGGATCAAACGGATTGGAGTCCGGTTAAAAGGAGTCGAGGAAGGCCAAATAAAACGTTTAACGAGGTCATTGAGCGGGATCTCCGGGTCAATAACCTATCTAAGGATTTAGTTTTTGACAGAGCACAATAGCTTCGTATGATTCATGTAGCCGACCCCATTTAATGGGAAAAGGCTTTGTTGTTGTTGTTGATGTATATTAAATTATGGCTTTACCCTAACTTACCCTAGTGACTTAGATCATACTATTCATCACTTGTGAATAATATGATTTTCTTTAAATTTTATAGGGGTAAAGTGGCTCCCACCGTCCTTGTGTTATTTTTAAGTAGCATTCAGCACTTTGATATTATTTTCCCTATGCATCTAGCTTCCTTGTTATTATATTTCAGTATCTTAATCTTATTTTTGGTTTATGATACTTGATACACTATAAATAAGATTAAAGTGCAGGAAGTAAAAAAAAAAATAACATTAGGATGCTAAATGATACACTATAACTAGGATTAAGGTATTGGATACTACTAGAAATAATATTAGGTGATAAATGCTAGTTTATCCAATTATACATTATATATGAAAATATTGATAATTCTTTCTTTATCTTCTATCCGTATTGGAGGAGGTCAAATCACATGAACTAAAATTACTCCCGTGATAGCTAAGAAAAAATTATAGATTTTGTTGTGATTTTTGTTAAGTCTTTTTAATTGAATTAAACATTTTTTCACACATGGCATAAAATAAATTTTATTGTTGATGACTTGTAAATAGTATAATTTGTAGTAGATATTATTTGACATTATTGTTTTTCGAATTTGAAATAATTTTAAAAGTTTTCATGTTATACCATTTATAGTAGGACTACATGTAAACCAAATCAATATATCAATTGATGTTAAAGTCAAATGTAAGTCAAATCTATACTTGTTTGTAATTAATATTAATTTAATGATGTTATCACTTAAGTATCCTATCCGTTTTAAGTTTAAATTCTAAATATAAGTTCCTTGAAACTAATTTATGTATTAAAAAAAAGAAGTAAAAGTTAGTTACAAAATCATAATAGATAAGTTATTAATTTTATTTAAAAATAAAAAGTTGTAAATTTATTTATTTTTATACAAATTATTAGCCATAAAAAAGAAAGTTATATTAGGCTTTAATATGGATAATTTTAAAAAGTACTATTAATATTCTACTTAATTACTTATAATAAAAATTAGAGGAAGCATGTTACACTGTTTTATTATGAATTGGTCAACAGATTTCAATTTTATAAATATAAAGCCAGATTTTATAATATTTGAGGTCAATAAAAAATTAAAAATTGTAATTGCCTTTTCATTTAAAAAAATAAATATCTTATTCCATGGAATTAGGTTTTTCCTTTTATAGTTAAAGCCGTCTATTCAGCATAGAACCTTAGATTCTCTGCTGTGCATGACCATCACATGTCTTTTAACTTTCTACTGCGTCTCCCTGACCTCATCGATGATCGATCCACAAACTGTACCTTGTAAAATCTTTTCTCCATTTTTTCCCCGCCGTCGTCCCCAGTCAAAATTTCTCTTTCTGCAAAAAATTTCCCACCACCTTCACGATTCTGGCTCCACTTTTCACTTCCAGTCCATCGTCTTCCCATTTCCCACTTTTTAATTATATATAAGTATTTATATTAAAATCACACACAGAGTTGTGGAAAAGTAGGATATATGAAAAAGGAAACAAATACAGATAGAGACAAGGAAAGAAAAATAATTAATGATTTGCTTCCCTCTCTGTAAAATTCACAGATTTCTGTCGACCCCTTTATTGCTTCTCCTCTTCCTCCTCTGTTTCTACTTTTTCCTCTGCAGCAACTGCAACAACTACGACATCGAGTGAACCCCTTCTTTTCGATTTTCGTGTTTCTTCAATCCCCTGATAAAAGCTGAACCGTGGAGTAAAACCCATGTCTGGTTTGTATAATCCGAACTTCTCTCACGCTAGAGCGGCTTCTCCTCAGATTAGAAGTACCCCGGATGTCGATAGGTAGGTTGCTTGTGAATGTTTGATGAAAATCGAGTAGGGTGCGAAAGACACAGCCTTGGTCTTGTTCGTCAGAAAATTCTGTGCATTTGATTCAAAAGTTGCTGTATCTCTTTACTTTGTTGGTTTTTTTTTTCCTGCAGTCAGTACTTGTCGGAGTTGTTAGCAGAGCATCAGAAGCTTGGACCCTTCATTCAAGCCCTTCCGATATGCAGTCGACTGTTAAATCAAGGTTTCTTCCTTAATCCTCCCTTTCGTGGATCTCTACATTCCTTTTTGTTTTCTCACTTCCTCTTCTTCAGATCGTGTATCAATGGCTTTTATCTGTGTTAATCTTACTTCCCAGTTTTTCTTACCTTCAGACCTATCGATCGTACATTGATTGCTATGCTTGTGGTCCATCATTCATTGTGGTGCTTCAATTCTCTTATCACTTACTTGAATAGTCACCTTTATGGGGGACTACAAGTTTGGTTTAATTTGAAATCCATGTTAATCCCTATTTCTAACATGTCTCAACATCTGAATTACCTAAGGTAGGTTGCCTTTATCAAAATGTACCTCCCGTTGCTGTTTCTGTGTAAGGCAAGCAACATGTTGGAACCGCCCAGTTATGTAGAGCGTACACCTATTGATAGTGAGACTGGTATTTCCAAGATGCGATGTTTGTCAACACCATAGTCTGAATAGTTTTTTTTTTGGGTTGGTTTTGAAGAAATTTTTTGCAGTCCCTTTTGGTGCCTGGAAGAATATACTTCAAGGGAAAACATGAAGTTTCTGTAGTTTATGCAAGTAGTTTGAAGTTTCCTTGAAGGGTTTGGCATTCCTTGATTCATTCTGTAAATGCTTTGGACTCGGCATAGTTTTTCTCTGGACTTTATGTTGGGGCTTTAAGGCCAAGAATATCATTTAAATACAATGTAGGTTGATGGGGCCTTCAACACAAGAATACTTGACCGCCATAAACCTAAGAGCTCACAGAAATTTAGTGGAAGTGGCTTCTGCTGACCATTCTCTGTTTTATCAGTGATGAACTGGAAAGGCTCTTAGGCTACTGTCAATCTGATATAGTTTGACTTGTGTCTACTTATACATGATCCTTTTTCTCAGAATCACTCAATATCTATTCATTTCTGCCCCCCCCCCTTTCTTTATCTAAGATTCTTTGAGTATGATTTTATGTAGCGCTGGTCAATTTCTGATATAATTAGTTTTTTATGTGCAGAAATATTGAGAGTTTCTGGAATGATGTCCAACCAAAATTTTGGTGATTTTGACAGACTGCGGAATAGAAGCCCGAGTCCTATGGCTTCTTCAAATCTCATGTCAAATGTCACTGGGACTGGATTAGGTGGCTGGAATCCCCAGGAGGTGGAACTTCTTAAATTTGTAACTTCCGCATTTACATTTTATATATTGATGCAAAACAGACTCAGGCATATACACTTCCCCTTATGCAAGAAGAGGGTATATAGGAGAGAGCGATAGAAACAGAGGGGGAGGAGAGGGACGAAGAGCAGATTGGTGGGCGAAGACAGAACTTAGAACTTTGAGGGAGATTAGGAAAAGAACTGAAGGGAGGGGTAATACCAGAATGAGGGAGAAGATGAAGAACTTGAGGGGGAATGAGAAGAAGGGTGAGGGAGAGAAAGTAGCTAAAGCATATCAAAATCCATTTTCATTATCATCCAATCTGACTTACATTTGCTGCATGATGGCTTCCTTCCAAGGAAACATCCATTAATTGATAAAAACAACCCACTTGCTAAATAAGTAAAAACAGAAAGTAATAAAGTATAATATTAAGATATATTTCATTCTATAGGAGGTTTCTTCAAAATATATCATTTCTTGTATTTCATCATATATCCTCAACTTATGCTTGCCACTACTATCTCAGTATCATTTATACATACAAATGAGAAAGTCTTTGATTTTTTTTTGTGTTATAAGTGCATGGCTAGCGATTATTAATAAATTCTCATCATTAACATAAATCCTCCAATTATTTATGTCCAAAGTTTTATGTTTAAAGGAGTCCAACAGCATGGATTCTTATAATGGAAGTACACAACACATGACATGTTATGCTTCTTTCTTGTACCTTGCATTCTATAATAATAATAATGAATTAATGATTTGCCATGGTCCATAAGATAAAGTCTGAGGAAAGATTACTTGCTAGTTTTGCTTTGTCATTGGAAGCAGTTGCAAGAAAATACAGACTGAATTAAGAAGGGCTTTTTGATTGGTTAATTTGATTTGGTGAAATTTCTTGCAAATCAAGGAATGATAAATGATAGGAGAAAGGGAACTGCCTAAATTTAAGGCCATAATAATCAACCTAGGATAACTCAATGAATTGATATATCTGCGTACGGTTATCTTTGCATCAACATTTAAAAGTAATATTAACATTATTTTGAATAATCTTACCCTAGGATAAACTTCATTTTTGCTGAAATTACACAAACTTTTCTTGAAACAAAAACTTACCTTACAATTCTACACTTTGGTTTAATTTTAATCTTTTGACCAAAATACTTTAAGTTAACTGAAATACATATTTTATATATAACTTTATGATATAGGTGAGGCATATGGTATTTTAGCAAAGTTCAAGAGAAGTTTGTGTAATTTGCTTTATCATTTTACATTTCTCACATTTATACCTGCTACACCTCATGATGAGTGAGTTTTTATCATCTAATGATGCTAGCCTTTAGTTGTTACTCTGTCCAATGTTTTAGGCTATGTTTGGATGGAGGGAAAAATGGGAGGAAAATTTTTTTTTGGGGGGGGGGGGGGCGATAAGCTACTAGGAAGGAAAAATTTCTATTTTTGAGTTTTCCCTGTTAGAATTCTTTCCTCTCTAGTTTTCTTCACATCCAAACTAAGGATTAATCTCATGAATAAGTGTATTTTACTCCGAGATGATGTTTTGATGCAATATTACTGGTTTAAATGCTTTAGGTTTGAAAAAAATGGTAGAGCTATATTTTCATTGAACTCTGGCTACATAAGCTTTACTCAGTTTAGCATGTCACCGGAATCATAAGTATGAAGGTGAAAGTGTATTGTAATAGTTAATTTGAGGTATCTGTAATTTGTATTTCTTGTTTTCAATTGTCCACAATAAGTTTATAACATTAACACAATAGACAAGGCTTATACTTGAATGGCATTTGAGTTTTAAATTTCTGAATGATATTTCTGTCTGAGAAAAGAAACCTAAAGGTTATGGAGTTTGAAAAAATATTCGTGAATCAAGAAATGCTTAACTCATTAACTTAGTATGGTATATGCATATTGTTTGAGCATACTGATGGATTGATTGACTCTTTCCTTCTCAAGACTGTTTCTAATTTTAACAACATCATGAGGTCAGAAAGTGCCAAATGAGTTATCCGCCCGATTATATTATTGACCATAAAAGTGAGCTATATGACCTGAAGAAGACTGTGACACTACCTCTTTCAGTGAAACTCTGCATTTTGATTTATTGCTGTTTGCCTTATTGTTTATAGCAAACCATTTAGAAATACCTTCTAGGGAACACCAGGGTTTGGAATACTAGTTCATTGCAGAATCCATTTTTGTGGCAGAAGGATATCATGTTTTGTTTTTGGTTCCTTAGATGGTTCATTTTCTGCCCTATATGGACTCCTATACATCTGAGATGACATTACCTGCATTGTGAAGGAGATATTTTGTGAATTGCAAGAGCATTGCTGAATTCATTTTTATAGTGAAAGGCGATCATTAACATATTCATCTTGTGCCCTATATGAACACCTATACATCTGAAATGCCATTACCTTCTTTGCTAAGCAGAGATTTTGTGGACCGACTGGAATGACGATGGACTGGCAAGGTGGCGCACCCGCGAGTCCTAGTTCGATCACTGTTAAGAGGATCTTGCGATTGGAAATTCCAGTAGATACATACCCCAATGTAAGCTTTTATACACCCCAATTGCACAAATTTGTCTTTTAATACTTGATCACATACCTGTAATATACATCTTCTGAAACTGGAAGTTCAATCGTCTACATGCGTTAAAGTATATTGCTCATTTTTGTAGTTCAACTTTGTGGGAAGACTTCTGGGGCCTAGAGGCAACTCTCTGAAACGTGTAGAAGTTAGTACAGGATGCCGTGTGTATATTAGAGGAAAAGGATCGATAAAGGATCCAGACAAGGTAATGAACAGCCAGATATCATTTTCCTAGTCTAATAGTGGAAAATGCTGAGAAAGACAGTGCCTTTATTGATGCATCGATGTATATTATTCATAGTTGTTAAGTTATGAAATATCTGTATTGTGTGCTTAATCATATTTTTTCCTGCCAATCTTCAGGAAGAGAAATTAAGAGGAAGACCAGGCTATGAACATCTCAATGAACCGCTGCACATTTTGATCGAGGCTGATTTACCTGCAAGTATTGTTGACTTAAGGCTTAGACAGGCACAGGAAATTATAGAAGAATTGCTCAAACCCGTGGTAAGCACCCTCCTCCTATAGCCTTGTCACCTTGTATGACATGAAGGGTAGTCAGGTTTTTGTTCTGCTTCACTTTGTCCAAGCCCCTTAATCACAACTACTGAATATCCGGATTTAACCTGTGATAAGAAAAAATGTTGCCTAAAGATTTAGGAAACTCTTGGAGAAATATTATTCAAACAAATATTTCCCTTATCTAAAGTTCTAAACATTTCTACTTCGCCTGAAAATCAAATTTTACTTTCAGACTATTGGATGTGATGTGGGACTTGGAAAAATACTCCCAACAAAAATTGCACCTAACTTTTGCCCTTTTGCTTTCTTTGGATATTGATGCCATGAGTTGTTTCTTTGTTGGAACATCAGTTTGTAGGTTAAGTTACCATCATAGAAGTTTGCTGAGTGATCTCATATTTGCAAAAGTTGTTCATCTGTTTTCTCTGAGGTTTGAATCTTCCATATATATATATATATATATATATATATATATATGCAGGATGAGTCCCAAGACTACATTAAGAGGCAGCAGTTGCGTGAACTAGCTATGCTGAATTCAAATTTCAGAGAAGAGAGTCCCGGACCAAGTGGTAGTGTATCTCCATTCAATTCTAGTGGAATGAAACGTGCAAAAACAGGTCGCTGAGGAAGCTCTGTTTCTTACTATTTGCCTAAAAAATGCTTATCTTGTCCGTGTCGTCTGGTACATTGTCAACCGATGCAGCAGCGACAAAAATCACAGGCTAACACAATTCTTGCTGGCTGGCATTCTGGTGATTGGTTTTGGTCCTTTCTGAACAAAGTTAAAAAAAAAAAAAAGATTAAAACAAGTCATAAAGTTGGGTATTGAGATCAAACTAGGTCTGTTTAGATCAGTCTTTTATTCTTCTCCTTCTCCTTCTTCTTTTTCTCCCCAGAAACTTAATACTTTCATTGGATTTATTCTTGTGTTAGATTTTTACTGTTGAGAAGTGTGGGGAATACATGTGATGGGGAAGGTGTTTAGGGTCTGAGAAGTTTTGTGAGGTATGTTAAATGTTTATGATTTATGATATATATAAGGAAGCATAGGGGTGGATTCTTTTTAGTTGTTTGTCACAACCATTGGAACAATGCCCGTCGGGTGAATATCTTAAGAATGTACCAAAAATGAAGGGGGAAAAAAAACTAGTGGTTTTTATTTATTGTATATATAATTCTTGGCCAAAAGTTTTGATATGTAATATTAAATTATGGTTTTGCACTAACTTGTCACCATTCCAATGAGCTCTATTTAGATTTATAAATTATATGTGGCTCCCTATAGGAATGATTAGTCATGGCTTTTGAATAGCATGATTTTTTTATTTATTAATCTTATATACTAAAATAATTATATGGGAGGTGACACCATGGAATCTAGAATTTCTCTTGGAATACAACAGAATTTTAGACATTGAAGTTGTTTTTGTGGAGTCTTTTTAATTGTTTTGAACATATTTTTTCGTGCATCACATGAAGTTTGTAAAGTAAATATTATTATTAGTGAAAAGTATAATTTACCGTAGATATTATTGGACATAATTTTTGTTTTAAAGAATTTTAAAGAATTTTGAAAGTTTCAATCTTACACCATGGATCATATAAATCAAATCAATATTTAACTATTGGGAGAATTTTATAAAAATATTTCCTGAATTTTAAAATCTTAAATTAGGATTAATAAGTTGTTGGTTAAGGTGTTAACTAGTTCATCTTATAAAGAGAACACAAGATTAAATTTTTACAAAAATATATTGTTATTTACTTAATGTAATAAATAGCTATTAAAGTGTATGAAATAAAATTAAATTAGGATTTTAAAATTTAAGGGATATTTTTATAAAATTTCTACTAACTATTGTTTTTGACATATTTTTGTTAAAGTCAAATGTCTACTTGTTTACAAGTTACAATTGATATTTAATTGTGCCATTAAGGAAAAATCATCGAAAAAGTCGCGAGTTTTTTAGATTAATGAAATAGTCTTGTGGTTTAAGTTTGATTTTATGACTCACGAATATAAGAAATTACTAGACTCACAAATAGCCCCTTTTTATTATAGGTCATAATGATCCCGCTGTAACAATTTTCGGGCTTAAATGGGTTCGGCTCTTTTTCTCAGGTCAAGAAGTCTATTTTTTTTTTTTTTTTACCAACGTGGGTTAGTCCGAGTGGTAAGCGGCTCGATATTGTTTAAGTGAGGTCTAAAATTCGAGCCTTAGCGTATGCAGAAAATTTTCGTTGGGAGACTTACCCATCATAGCCAGGTGAGCGATGCAGGTCGGATCCGGATGTAGTCTGGGTAAAACTCCGGTGAATCGGGTGGGCAACTAAAAAACAAGAAGTCTTTTTTTCTTTTTTTTTTATAAAAGTTTTTAAAAGGAGGTTGGACTTATCAACTATATAGCAAAATCATATTTTCTCTTAAATGATATTAATGTCAGGTAGGACGAACTGTTAATTAGCTTCAGACGTTAACCTGGACACCTATAAACTAGAATGTCTCTCTAAATATTATGATTAAAATTATAATAAAATAATACTCCTAAAAAATTAAATATACTCTAAATAGTTAAAAAGTCTTTTAGTTCTATCATAGCTATGTGTTTTGTCTTTTTCATTTTGTTGAGAAATATTAAATATTTTTTTTATATATATCTATATTTAATACGGATGGAGAAAGATCATAAATTAATATAATATTAAAATTTAATATAATTAATAAATATAATATTTAAAAGCATTTAAATTTTATATCAAAGTTAATATGTTTAATTATTTTTATATATACGTTTAAATTAATTAGGAGTGAGCTAGTGACTTATAATAGAGTTAGAGGGATCAATTTTCCTGTTCCATAGCTAGTGACTTATTGAAATATGATTTATCTAGTCTTAATCTGATAAAATATCTAGGCATTGAAAATTTTTTGACCCATGATTTATCATTACTTGCAATTAAATATGAGGATCGTCTTAGAATTTAATAAAAAATAAAAGTGGATAATTAATGAGATTTTTTTCACAAAATTAGTAATTATTTAACTTACGTTTAACTTCATTTATTAATCTGTTACTGTTAGTTGACAATGCATTAAACCTGTCTAGTTTACTAGTACTCCATCATTAAACCCTCCACTCATTGCTCCAAGATTCCGTCCATACAATACGGTGCCGTTCAGGCCCCCAAATTCCACCTCATTCCTCCTCAATCCCTAATCAGCTTCTCCATCTCGCACCACGTAGATGCCCTCCGTTCTCTTCGTCGTCGACTTTGAGCTTCACCAGCACAGCAGCTCTTTGCACTGTCGCCACCTTCCGGCCACCGTCGAAGTCCAGAAGCCACTTGTCAGCGCCGTTGGCTCACCCCCTTCCACCCCCTCATCGTCGTCGTCTACTCGCAGCTCGTGCTCGTCGTCGTCTCATCCCTTCCCCTTCCCAATTTTCTGGCAAAACTGTTCGATTCATCTACATTGGTGAGATTTTCCATCCTCCCCCCCCCCTCTCTCAATCCTTCAGCTGGATGCTTAATTTTCTCTTCAGCAAAATGTTCGATTCAGCTTCCTTGATGAAGTGAATACTGTTTCCTAATTTTCACCTAGATGTATTTTATCAACAAAACAAGAAAATGATAAAAGTACGGGGAGATTGAAGAAGTCAGAACTGCATAATTTCCTTTTTTCTTCTTCTCCTTTTCTTTTTAATCGGATGTCTTCTTCTTCATCGGAGTCATGTTCTTACTGTTTCTTGTATTGTGTTGCGGTTTCTCTGTGCTTGTCTTAATCGGATCCGGCGCGTGCAGTCCCCGCCATTTACTTACTTACAAGTAACTCTTAAATAGTTAGTTCTGCTTTGAAGGTAGTGAAAAACTGTACGCCCACAGAATAAAAAATAAAAAAAAATGAAAAACAAAAAGCAATAATGGGAGAAAAATTTGCAATGACAGAAGAAACAAGTGAAAAAGTGAAAGCAAAATTTGTCGCCTTTCTTCCACGGAGATTAGGGTTTTCAGTCTGTGTCTTTAATCATTTTTCTCTATCTTCCTGCTCGTCTTAAGTTTCTGTTATTCTCTTTTCTTGTCTTTCTGTAATAGTTTACTTTTTGTCTTTTGATTTTCTCCTGCTCTCTCCATCCCTTCTGCACTCGAGCTCTGAATTCGTAGTTCTTTGCTTGGACTCGCGTTCCCCTTTTACTTCTGATCTCTAAACAGCTTAAAACTATAGATATGTTCGCTATCTTAATAGTTCTTCCTTCTTTGGTTTCTTTGTTTTGCTTTTGAAGTATAATTGTGCAAATTAAAACTTATTTTTCGGATTGTTTGCGAGATTCTCGTTGGGTTTGCAAACTGCTTTGATTCAACATGATTAACTGGTTCTTAACTTCATATTGTAGTTCTGATGCGTCGGTTTTAAAATAATTCAAAATTTTTGTTCATCGAATTTAGACCTTCAAGCAATTGAATGGTTCTTAACTTCAGATTGCTCAAATGCCACGTTTTGAACAATTTGAGTTTTATTTTAATCGAATTTTGACCTTCTTTATCTCTGGGACTAAAGGGAGGACCTGATCCAAACTGATTTTTTATTATTATTATCAATTATCAAATTGGGAAAATAGAAATGCATTTGACTTTGATAGGTACGACGTTGACGTTCATAGAAAGAGGGAAATTGTTAAGATTTATGGAACTCAACAAGCAACTTTGCTTTGTTTACTTCACTGTTGATCTTCAATCATAATTCAGGTCATTTACAGTAAGTTTAAGTTGCTTATTAACCACTTCAATTTTCTCCTCCTCCCCTCTTCTTCATATACTGATTTACTTTTATCCTATTCATCTCCTTAAATTCCTTCAAACCATGATTACCCCTTTTTATTTTTTTCGCCCTGGTTGTTCACAGAATTAGGCATTGTATTAAATGTAGTAGTTTTCGTATAGAGTCATTGTATTACATGACATGCTTTTATGCCACCCTTCCAACTGTTTATTATATATTTGCGTCTTATTTTCCAATCAAGACCTCAAATATATGGTCAGTTGCCATTAACAATCACTGCCCTGAAATTATAATTTATCATTCGAAGCTCTCTTTCCTATCAACAAGCGAAGTTTAGAAACAGAATTTGATCTTTTTGAACTAGGCAGTTGTAGGTAACACACAATGAGGACATTTGTCAATTAATTGTTTAGACTCCTTAATTCTACAATTTACAGTCTTAATGTCTGAATTTTGTGGTCGATACATGAGAATCGACATATGGATCAGTCTGCCTCTCTTCTGCTTTTCCACAACTCTTATATGCTTTATTCATCTATTCTTAATATTTCTTATTTTTTGTTTTTTCTTGTTGCTTGTTGAGTATCATCTGTGTCAAGTATTGTGAATAGAGGGTATTTGACAAGATGCTTGGTGCAAGAATGGTATGGAATGGAAATAAAAATATGATGAAAAAAGTATTTTGTGATAATAAATAATTCTCGTGCCTGGGTTAAGAAGCAAGATTTAAAATTGTTGAATGATGATAATAAATGTATAACAGATATTGCATATCTTTTCTGTTTACCTCAATGCAGCCACAGATAACCTTAAATGTTTTTACCCTCTATTTCGTAGTATGTAAATTGCTCTAAATTATTTCATGCTTTGGAAATGTTGTTTGACACTCCTATTCATGTTGCATTCCTATGTAGGTAGTGTCATTTGCAAGTTGAAATCCTTGTGCTTCTGTTTTTACTTACGCATGTTGTTTTCTGATATGCAGGGGAAATTTTAATCAGTTGTGCATTCATCTTTTGCATTTATAATATCTATTTATAATCATGGTTAGTTATTCAATCCTTGAAGCAGTCATATTTTTGGTAGAGGTGTAGATTTGTTGAAAGGGATTCATTCTTTCTCAAACCCCATGACCTCAAGAAAACAGAAGCAGGAAAGGGACACTTAAATTATGTTAGTAATAGCGTATATATATTTTTTTATATGCAGGATTTGTAGCATATTATTGCTTAATCGACCAAGTTCTATACTGGCTGAGGAGTCCGAGAAAAGCATCTATCTTTTTTGTGCATTTGTGGGTTTCTGATGGATGATGCTGGGCATCGTGAAAATGGAAGGCACAAAGCCGATCAATATAAATCAGCTCAGGGTCAGGTATATTGAAATAACTTTCTGCTCATTGACATACTCAACTTTTGAAGTTTGCATGAAGTTGTATTTGCTTAGTGTGGCATTTATTTCCTTCCAAAAGAAAATTGTCTTTAATTCTATTGATCTCAATATTCTTGGTGCAGTGGTTGATGCAACATCAACCTTCCATGAAGCAAATCATGGCAATTATGGCCGAAAGAGATGCAGCCATTCAAGAGAGAAATCTAGCACTTTCTGAAAAAAAGGCGGCCCTTGCAGAGCGTGATATGGCATTCGTGCAACGAGATACTGCCATCGCGGAACGGAATAATGCCATTATGGAACGAGATAATGCTATTGCTACCCTTCAGTATCGAGAGAACTCCTTAGCCAATGGTAGCATGTCTTGTCCTCCAGGATTCCAAATTTCCCGAGGTGTCAAGCATGTGCATCATCCTCAGCAACAAGTACACCATTTACCTCATATGGGTGAAACTTCTTACAGCACACGGGAAATGCACACTGGTGATGACCTTCCGACCGTATCCATGCCTAATGAAGCAGGGAAATCACGGCGGGCTAAGCGACCAAAGGATGGTAAGTCAATTTCACCTGGCAAGAAGACACCAAGAGCTGCAAAAAAGCTCAAGAGGGAGGGTGAAGACTTAAATAAGATGATGTTTGGCAAGGCACATGAATGGAAGAGTGGTCAGGAAATGGTTAATGGAGGTGATGATCTTAACAAGCGGTTAGGCTCATCAAAGGCAGATTGGAAAGGTCAAGACTTGGGGTTGAACCAGGTAGTATATGATGAGTCAACAATGCCAGCACCTGTGTGCTCTTGCACTGGTCTTCTGAAACAGTGCTACAAATGGGGGAATGGAGGCTGGCAGTCTGCTTGTTGCACAACAACTCTATCAATGTATCCACTTCCAGCAGTGCCCAACAAGAGGCATGCTAGGGTTGGTGGACGAAAGATGAGTGGAGGCGCTTTCAATAAGCTTCTTAGCCGACTTGCAGCAGAGGGCCATGATCTGTCAAACCCAGTTGACCTGAAAGACCACTGGGCTAAACATGGCACAAACCGTTATATCACGATCAAGTAGATCACGCCAATCTTTTGAATTCAGAGGAGCAATGAATAAATAGGGAATCAACTGTGGATTCCCGTGTTATTCAAGGGAGAAAATAAGATCGTAAAAAGGCAAGTGGGGAAGTGAATGATGAAGATACGGTTGTGCCCGTTAATGTATTTAGGATGAATAGTTCTGCAGAACATCAGTTTTATTGAGATTGAATAAATGGCAATATAACCATTGTGGTCACTGATACCACATTTAATCAGAGCCAAGATGATGGCCTGCGGGGGTCTGTAGCATGTAAAAAAGTTGCGTGGTTGTTGTTTAACTGTTATGTAGTCCTGATATTTGAATCTAGTATGTTAGCCCAAATAATTGTAGAAAAGTATTGTCCCCTTTGAACCCTATGAACCGAATTATTAGTAGTGTGTAACATGTAAATTTTATTTTTGAATGACAATTGTGTCTCCTAATGGAGACGAATTTTAGAGGCGTGCCTGCAAATTGCAATGCGTGTTAATAATTCGATTACTTCGAGTTATTGGGAGGGCTCCCTAAAAATGGTTGCCTGCGAAGAATTTTTGAGCAGCAGTCTGGAGCATAATTGTACAAAAAGCATTGTTGTTGAGAGCCCTATGTGAATCTTTGTACAGTGTAGCATCCGATTCTAGAAGCAGGAAGATTTGAAGCAATCGTATTGCCTGAAGCTAGGGAATAGCGATTTTTTGTTCTCTCTCTCCACTTGTGTGTACGGTAAAAAAAGTGAGAAATGAAGGAAACAAAGCACTATATAGAAGCTTAGAAAGTAGAACAATGTTGATTCTGGTATTGCCTGGAAAAGAAAAGTGGGTGGTTCTGGCTTGTGGTGATGATTGAAATCAAAGCTAATATTGCAGATACCAACTGTTACCATGGTCAACTTTTCAGAAATGAGCTCATGATTTTTGGTTGATCTATATTATATGTTGTGCCCCTGCAGATCATGTTGCTTTGAGCAGGACATTCTTGACCATAGAATATTATACAGGTATGGAAGCATTGTATCTGTTGGATTTATTGATATTAGCTGATATGATTATTCATGCTTATAAGTAAATATCTGTAAATTAAAAAAAATAATATATATATATATATATTTAAGGTGGTCATGGATTACAAGGTGTAAAGAGTACTTTTCAAAGAAACAAATTTGTGAAAGGTACTGATTGGAGGGTGTGGAGTGTGGAAGGAGGATAAAATCTTCGGACTGCTCTTATTGGACCACATTATTCTCAAGGAAGAGTTCGTTGATTTCAGAACTCTAGCCGAAAGGGAATATAGCGAGGTCTCGAGTTCGAGTCTTGACGTATATAAAAAAATTTCGTTGGGAGACTCACCTACTATAGCCAGGTGCACGACACGGGTCGAATCTAGATGTAGTCGGGGTAAAGTTTTGTTGAACCGGGTGGGCAACCAAAAAAAATCTCTAGCCGAAAGGGAAAAAAATAAAAATAAAATTCCCTTGAGGTGATCCAACAATGCATGATCCTGTTTAAATCTCTATACCCAATTAGAGAAGAGGATATATCCAAATGATGGATGCAGGTTTTTCTATTAAAGCATCCTACAAAAGTTATCATCAATATGTAACCAAAAAAAAAAATCAACAATATCAATGATAATAATATCTCACCACTTTGGACAAACTAGAGGACTAGAGGGGGCCTACATATGGACAAGACAAAAACATTTCTCTCCGAAGTTGTTTGTGTGAATTTTGCAACTCAATATTGCTTTAAAAAAAATAAAGCAAATGAACAAATGGTAGTTGCATTAAGTGGAAAATATTTAATTTTTCTTGAATAAGATTGAGAGTTTACATATTGTTAGATGAAAAAAAATATGTTCGGAGAACTAACCTATCAAATAATATTTAATTTTTGTTTGAGTAAGAGAATGTTTAAATTTAACCTATTATTAAATTTGGATATAGAAAATGTATATTTATATATATAATAAAAGAATGGTATATTTTGGCAAAAAACAAAAAAAAAGAATGATATAGGCCAAAGGATAGGTCCGTTTGGGCACAACTCCATTAACTTTTCTCATCACATAGTTCAAGATTGTACTAAAATGAGTGAAGTTTAGATAAAGTTGCTTAATCAATCCGAACTTGATAATGGTACTCTATCTTTCTTATTTTATACTCCACTCTTCTAGTCTTATTTATAGGATAAAAATATAATAAATTTTTTAGTAATATTTATAAGTCATATTATTAAAAATTTTATATAAATAATTAATTTTATTTTTTATTTATTATTGTATTGACTTTATTCTCATAGAGTATAATATATATTAAGTAAGGATAAAATTAAAAAGTTGTTAAATTTTAATTCAGAGTTAAAGAAGTTTAAATTTTTTTAATCTGTACGAAATATGTTAAAAATAACTTATAAATAAAATTGGAGGGATATTTTTTATGAAACTATGATGATAAAAGCTTTTGGCATGTGTCATAGTTATTATGGAAAACAAAATGCAAGTTACAAGAAAGTATTCCTAGAGTCATAACATCCAAGGTGGTGACATGTATAGTTTCCATCAACGCATTGAGAGTCACAAATGAAATCAAATTGGAAGCTATGAATAATATGTTGCAAACAAATCAAAGAGAGACATGTGCTCTATCTATATGGAAACCTTGTCAAGTACGATGTGGTGAGGTTTAATGTTGGTAGTTTATGGAACCAAATAAGTCCTTCCCATGGTCTAATTTACAAATGTCAGAAATTGTTCTGGTTGATGCATTCGAGATTCTTGTTGGATCAAAGAATTTAGAAGCGAAAGGCGTTGATGTGATGAATAAAATGGAATATTAGAAGGGTATTAGTTCTCGTATTACTTGCTCCCTTTTAATTTACTCCATTGGAAATTGAATAAACCGATGTAAATAAGGATATATTAGTCATTGTATAGAACTATTTTTTCAATCCTCCAATCTTAAATACTAGAGATTTTCAATTACCTCACATCTACTAGAGATTTATTATTTAATATTTTTTAATATTATATTTGTGGATTTCATAATTTTTCTTAATCTTACCTATTCTTATTATAAGACGGACGCGTTTTAGAAAACACAGATAGTCTTTATTATATAGTTCATCAAATAAGATATTAATTATATTTTTCAAATTTTAATGTAGTTAGAAATGCTTATAACAAGGATTGAATAGAGTAATTTCTCTTATAATATTAAAAAAAATGAAGATATGTGTTTTTCATAAAATTATGTCCTTATGAATTAAAGAATTTATTTGAAGCGTTGAGTAGGAATTATATCTTTAAAAAATTATTACTATTCATGAAAAATAATTATTAGTTATTTAAGTTATATTAGTTTATAAATTAACATATAAGATTCAATGAACATATAGAACTTATGATAAATCTTAACATATAGTTATAATTTTCTAATTGAAAATATGTTTGCTTTAAGAGTCACCACTTGAAAGCTTATAAATACCCATAATCATCCACCATTTGGGAGATACACAATTTAGACATTTGAGAAATACAATAAGATCAAACTTATTATCTTCATCAATACAGTCGTAAGTTTAGATCCCACTATTAATATGAGACCTTTATTAATAGACGAACTATAAATATCTTTGTAAATGCTATTTAAAATTAGAGATATGTGCTAACTCTAGTAAACTTAAGACTCAACTCATTTAAATTTTTTTATTATTAAAAAGAAAAAAATATATCTTTGTAAAAAGAGAGATATTTGAGAGAGTGACAAACATTCTTTGTATAATAGTGACAAATAATCTGCTTAGCCAACTTTTTTAATTAAGAGTTGGTTTTGGGGAGTATTAATGGACTTTGTTCTTTTTATAATTAAACAATTTTATTAAAGAAAAAATATAATTACAATAGATTCCATTACAATGTTTTATATATATATATATATGAATCACAATAAAGGTCCTTCTTAGTTTCAGCTTAGGGTTCGAGAGATCAGAACCTGTAAATTTACAAGGGTTTTGAGATTTTAGCTTCCTGTTCAGAATTTCCGACTCACATTCATTCGCCCAACCCCATCACAGTCTTCCGTCTTCTTCTTTGCCATTCCATACCACACTGTCGTTCTCTCACCTTCAGGTGCTTTCCCTTTTCCCATTCTTCTTAATTTCTGTTTAATTATGAATCTTTGCTATTATTGTCTAGTTTTTTTTTTCGTTCTTGTTCATGATCTGGGAACGATGTTCTTATGTGTGTTTAAGCCGAACCATTATGGCAGCCATGGCTCAGCTTCGTTTTTCTCCTCTCTCTGGTTCCTATCACACCGTTTCAGGGTCAGACGCTCCCGCATTCAACCCCCGTTCTGTTATTCCGTTCCCATGCTCCTTCCACCCTCGAAATCGATCTCTGCCTCTCATCCACCCAAAGGTTTACGAGCCCACTTTGCCGGAGGATCTGCAAATTTCATTTGCCGGCGGTGATGGTAGCGACAGGGTTGGGCGCGGAGGAGGTGACAACAGCAACGGCGGCAGCGGAGATTGGGGAAACCACGGGAATTCCGATGATGATCCATCTTCATCATCGTCTAACGGACTCGGTATTCTGGGCATGTTTCTGGCGGGATGGAGATCCAGGGTGGCCGCGGATCCCCAATTCGCTTTCAAGGTTCTGATGGAAGAATTGGTGGGTGTGAGCGCTTGCATCGTCGGAGACATGGCTTCTCGTCCAAATTTCGGATTGAACGAGCTTGATTTCGTTTTCTCCACACTCGTCGTCGGATCAATCCTGAATTTCACCGTCATGTATCTATTAGCACCCACTGTGGCTTCTTCTTCATCCTCAACTCTACCTTCAGTCTTTGCAAGCTGCCCTACAAGCCATATGTTTGAACCAGGTGCTTATGGGATCCTCGATCGATTTGGAACACTAGTGTACAAAGGAACCGTGTTTGCAGTTGTTGGATTTGCAGCTGGGCTTGTAGGAACTGCAATTTCAAATGGGTTAATCATGATCAGGAAGAAGATGGATCCAAACTTTAAGACACCAAACAAGCAACCTCCGACATTGTTGAATGCTATGACATGGGCGGCTCACATGGGATTTGGCAGCAATCTGAGGTACCAAACACTGAATGGGATTGAATTTGTGTTGGAGAAAGGGCTTCCTCCATTGGCATTCAAATCAGCTGTGGTTGTTCTGAGATTGTTGAACAATGTTGTTGGAGGCATGACGTTTGTGATGCTGGCGAGGTTCACTGGTTCACAGAGTGTATCAGAACAACAAAAGCCATTAGCTGTTGCAGCAGAGAAGGAGAGCAGAGGAGAGGATTTGCAGAGCTCAAAGTGAAGAAGAAGAAGGATCAAAGATTAGTAGTTGAGAGAGTGATGTGAGGCTATGAGAGGCTTTAATTTTTGGTATTATGGTTTGTAGAGAGGACCTAGCTAGACTGAGTAGTTCATCCGTGCATTGAGTGTGGTTGAATGAATATTTTGTAGCTAGCGAGTTATGTATTAGAATCTTTTTTCTGGAAGAGTTAAATAACTTTTAAATTAGATGTCATTAAAAATATGACTTCCAGTTAATATATTAATATATGTTAACACACGCATGCATTTGCCCGCGCAATTCTGAATTTCACATCTAGTTAATTAATATATTATTTTTTTTATCTTAATCATAAATATTAATTAATTTTTTTAGATAAATTAAATAAATTTAATTTATCAAAAAAGATAAATTTATATTATACACAATTTAATTTATTTAAATTAATTAATTAATTATTATATTAATTATAATTAATTAATTTATTTAATTTTTTAAATTTATCTAAAAAAATTAAATAACTCTTATAATTATAATTAAAACCTTTAAGAGTAACATATATTTAAACCATGCAATTGATTTGAAATTTTAATTGTCTTGCGCATATACTAAAAGCTTTTAGTTTTAGTTTTGCATTCAATTTGTGGTCAATAGATCATTAAAAATTATCTTAGCATGCTGATATTTTTTATTTTTAATTAATAATTATATATCGATAGAAATTTGAAACATGATTATAAAAATTCCTCTGTTTATCCTGATTCAACCCCAACTCAAAATCTGCTGACTTTCCCAGTTTTGCTCCGTTCATCATAGTGTATGAAATTAGGGTTCAGATCAATAAAAATCTAGAACTATATGTTGATGATCTCTCTTCACACTTCATGGCTGGGGACTTGGCTGATCAATCCAAAGAGTTCTATTCTTCCGTTGTATAAGAACATTAAACAATAGATGATGAACCACAACCATCATACTATCTAACAGCTTCTGGTGCAGAATTGCAGTAAGGTGTATGCAAGCAAACCAACCTTGTGAATGTCAGACATAAAATAGCAAAACCCATACCCATAATAACGCCAAAGGTGCTTTTACTTTTTTCCAAACTTAGTGCTCTCTTAACCATATTTCCAAAACCTGGGATTAATCCGCCGCAAGCAAAGACCATAACATGGTCAAGACCACTGTAATCGATGCCAGCGAGAATAGCCCCGATTGCTGATATTGGGCTCATGAATCCAATTATGGCGGCAGTTGCGAGGGAAGCATGCCAACTATCAGTAGCACCAAAGATGCAGCTGGCCACGGCTGCTCCTCGTGGGAGTCCATGTAGAGAGACTGGAAGAACCATGTGACGGCCGAGTCCGTATGCTTTTGGTGCAGCCACTCCCAATGCAAGTCCTTCGGCTAAAGCGTGAACAGCAACTGTTCCACATGAAATGAATGATTGAAGGGTGTGAATGCTCAGTGGGAACCCGGTGAGTGAAGGCAAGTCGCTAGCTGAGGTCTTTTTGCGATCCGCAACCTTCAACAAGCTGGAGCTAGAAACATGGACGAAAGCAGCCCCTGCTGCAAGGAGGAATAAAACAGGAAAAAATCCCAACTTTGAAGACAAAATAAGCTGCACCGGTCGCCAAGCACCAAGAACAAAAGCAATCCCACAAGCTGTGCCCATGAGAAGAGCATACTGAAGATGAAAGGCAAGAGCAAAAGCAACCAGAATGAGGCCACCGAGTAATGGGCCAAGGCCCAAGAGTAATGAAACAAAGAAGCCAGAAGCATCCTCAGAGCTGCAAAAGAAATCAAACTTTCAGGGGTGAGAAAGTAGAGAAAACTAGAAAGTGTTACTTCTGTGGAACGGTGATGCGGACAACTAAAAATTCAATTTATTCCTTGTCATAAACTCACTTGTAGTCATGGCTGAAATTTTGAAAGAGGGTACTGAGAGCTTCCATAAATGCTACAGAAAGGGTTGCTGCTGATGCAACCTGTGAAGCAGAGGCTTCCTGTAATCCAAAGTACAAAAAACTGTGATACAATAAAAATAAGAATCTACAGAAGTTCAAGGGAGGAAAATAACATAAGAAATGCAATATGGATCCCAGGGGAACAGTTCCTAAGGAGGAAAGTTTCTTGAAGAGGCAACGCGTGTGTGGGGATTATACGAATAAGCCTTAGCCTATTGAATCACCTCCAAAGTACCCAATAAAGAAGCAACTCCAATCCTCATTATACAAACTAGTTAACAAGCTAACAGAAATCAGCAATCACTTTACATATTCACTACAACTATTAAGCTCCTTGAACATTCAAGATTGAGAGTCTTCAACATAATTGGGAGCCTTCCAGTCTCTGCAACATGATATCTTAATCCCCTCTTATCTTGCCCTCCAATCATCAATCTCCAACCTCCCTTTTCAGAAATATTACTGTGTCCCACTAAATCTCAACATGTTTTAATCATTTTTTAAATTGTCGCTGACGATGGGAAAAGCCAGTCTAACTTACAAGTTGCTTCATCCCACTTAACTATAGTCAGTAAGCATGTTCAACTAAATATATAATAATGTAAAGGGAAAGCTTCTGCTTAACAGCAGTCCAATTGAAATCATCGAGCTTTTTGGTATTTGCTAAAATGAAACATATTTTTTCTTGTTCAAGAAATCCTGATGTGACGTTTGAATAATAAATCTTTTTAAAAATCTAACACTCATGTAAAATATGTCACCTTGAATGCATCAGGGAGCACTTCTGCAACAACCATCCAGATCATACACCCAGCTGCAAATCCCGTACAGAAAGGAAGGAACTTACTAAATGCATCAGCACACATAAATGAAGGAACTGCTACAATTGGCTGCATCAAATCATGCATAACATGATAAGAGACCATGGCTAAAAACTACAATTTCAACAACCACTTGTAGTGGTTATCAGTCTAGCTCAACCCTAACGATAATATTTTATCCACCACTAAATCAACCTACAATGAAGACATACCCAAGCATTAAGAATCTCACAACAATGTTAACCTACAGTATCTGAAGTACACAAACAATATTGATTATTGAGTTGTGCCAAAGAGTCATAAATTTGTATCTTATCAGTTGCTAATGCATCTGAATAGATCATCACTGTGCCTTGGCAATGTTAAATGACAGCTGTATATAAGTTATAGTTTGATTTTGTGGCATGACAGTTTCTCTATAGGGCTGACTTAAGTTTTATCCCTTTATAAGATACGATGATTTAACTTTTACCAACAACGGCAACAAAAACAATAATACCTGAGGTAAAGACGTTATTATACTCCATAACATAGCATTCTGTGGGGAGACACCCCTTGATGCTAGCACCATGCTCACAGCTAATCCCTCTGGTACGTTGTGTACAGCTATAGCCAATGTAACCAACAGACCTTGAGAGAAACCTCTTGAGCCAGCAAAGGAGACCCCAACACCAGAACCCTCTCCAAAAGAATGAAGTGTCATTATTCCAATAACTAGAACCACTTTGGTTGCATCAGCACCCTTTATATCCAACATGCTTACTTCCCCATATTGCTCAAGATACTGAAACAAAGAACAAAATAAGAATGTAATGAACCAAAAAAATGAAATTACAAAGGTGGATTACAAGATTTATATGATTAAGTGCATCCCAAAAGATGAGGGGAAAAAAGAATCACACAAGATATTAACAAACATTGAATTCTTTCATCAAATGATCAAATCACCAAATTTGCAAAATTCTTGGAGTAGATTGATTCACCCCTGAAGGATATGCCAAAGATAAATAACTTTGTTCTTTTCAGTTTTAAATTTTTTTTTAAAAAAATAGAAAAAAAATCCCTTTTATATAGTCCACATTCACTTCAAAAAAACAAAAAAAACACATGCGGGGCATTACAGACATGATGTACCAGTATAACTACTTATGTTCCTTAAAACGATATGTTAGAAGCCAAAGTCACCCTTTATGGAATTATCATACAAAGGTTATGAAAAGCTGAGAAGCATTTCAAAATGTCCACAGTCACAACTACACTGGAGAAGAGTTCATGTATAAGGACAAAACCACTGTTTCAAAATATATGTACATACACACACACACACACACATATATTGATTCAACTATTTTGTTCGAACCAAGACAAATAATGATTTCGGTACAGAGAACAGGCAAGAAATTCATCACCTTCTTGCATAGCAAAATAAAAATGCCACCAGCTAGAATCCCAGTCACAACCCAGTTTCCAGCTCCATGGTCCTGCCCTTCCTGTACAAGATCAAAACTCGCAGCCAACATGACACCTGCCGCCATTCCGTTGCATAATCCAGCCCACTGCGGATCAAGCTCCACAAAGAAGAAGGGCACGGCACCTAAACCGGTTGCAGCCGCCATTGCCAATGTGAACAATGCAACTGTTGAAACAGAAACTTTACTGCCTCCACCTTTCCTATCACCCAGCACATTATTGGTTTCATCAAAAGCAAGGGAATTCTCTAGACCAGTACCATCAATGACCTTGCTTCCTACATCCTTATGTGGAGCAGATCTAAGTTTTTGTATAACTTCATGTTCAACTTCAGCTTTTGAATTACCAAATAAGAGAATGAAGGACAGTAGAAACAAGACAGCAACATATAGCAGCGGCTTTAGATTCCAAGCCATATGAATCGAATTCTTCTTTCAGATGTAAACAGACACAGGGCTTTCTTTACGTCACCAGCCCCAAATGAAATCTCCAATAGCTAGTGCCCCATGATCCATCAAGGATGCAGAACAGAAGCTCATAGCATAAAGATGATGGTATGCGCGCAATTAGGTGGTCAATAATATCAAAAACAAGAAAAACGCACCCACAAGGCAATCTAGACACAGCAATCCCAAGTTAACATTTCCAACAAAGTTTGGACCTCTCGGTCAACTTTCCTGCAAATAAATAATTATGAGAAGAAGATCAGCACCAAGACATAGTTACCTGTGCCTTCCTATTGACACTCCCAAGAGTATATGGATCATAAGAAAAATACATTCTTTTCTCGTTAAAAATGAATGACCAATGAATCCCCACTAAACCCCCCAAAAAAAATTAAAAAGGGAACAAATTAAAAATTCAATTTCGCATAGTACCCAGAATATCGCCTTATGTGAAAACCAATACGAAAGATCACCATAGAAATCAGATAAAATTGACTCGTTGTAGGATAATGCCCTATAATAAACAGCCAGTTCCAAAAGGGTGATTGCAGAAAGAAAGATCATTACCCAGAGATCGGGCAAATTGCAGAAGATAACAACGATCAGCGAAAACCCTAGAGGGGAATGAATGAAGAGACGCACATAAACAGAAAAGAGCCACCGAGAGGAAGGAAGGTATAACAGATATTTTATGGGAGTTGCAAATGTGACATGAAGATCAAGCTGATGAGTGAGAAGGATAGAGAGAAGATAGGGACGGCCCGTTGTTTTGTTTGAAACGAGAGAAATTGGGACGCGGTTTCGTAGGTGTTGGCCCCCGTCTAGTACGCAGCGTATATAGAAATATTAAAGAAAAAGGGAATGTACAAGCTGGAAACTGTGCCGAATCATCTTCGTCCTGGTGGGCACCCCCAGAAATTAACGGTAGCAGGGGATATTCTTTTTGAACGTAAGGAATACTTGTTGATATTAATTTGATTCTATATATTCCTTCAGTTTTTATTAGAAGGCGCTCTCCTAACAAAAAAAATACTTCCTCTTATCTTAATTATAATAATTAATTAAATTTTTAAATAGATTAAAAAAATTAAATTAATTAATCATAATTAAATCTAATTAATTATGATAAAATCTAACCCCATAAATTTATATTATATACTTCTCAATCTACCTAAATTAGTTAATTAACCCTTATATCAATTATAATTAACTAATTTATTTAACTTTTTTAATCTATCTAAATAAATTAATCAGCTCTTGTCATTAAAACTGAAAGTAATATTTATAATACTTCTCCAATTGTTAATATAAGAATTAATTGACTTTTTAAAATAGATTAAGGAAATCAAATAAATTAATTAATTATAAATAATATAAAAATTAATGGATTAATTTAGGTAGATTAAAAAGTATATACTCTCTCCAATCCTCAATATAAGACCCTATTGACTTTTTTAGAAAGATTAAAGAAGCTAAATTAATTATTTTAAAATATTTATATTTATCTTTTTTTATCAAATTAATTTGTTTGATTTATAAACTACTCATTTGAAAGAGATCATATAGCATATGTTATAATTAAATAATTTTTTTAATTTTTTTAATCTCTATAAAAAAAATTAATGGGATATTATATTAAAAATAAGATGTCATAATATAAATTTGTCTTAAAAGATAAATTTTATCATAATTAATATATTTATTTAGTGTTTTAATATATTTAAAAAAATTAATTAATTCTTATATATTAAAATGAAGTAAAGGGAGTATAACATATATTTATTAGTGAGGAATGTCATTATCGTAGCAAAAGACATTTAAAAAACATAATGTTTTAAATAAAGGGTGTCATATCAAAGAGGAGAAGATCTTTCAATAACATATGATGAAATACTACATTTGTCTTTTAGAAAATATAAGAAAATCTAAATTATTAGATATTATGTAAAAGTATGTAATGATTTTTCATTTTTGGTGAGTTTTACATTCCTTTAAATAATAATGGTAAAATTACAATCTTTTGATTTTTTTTATAACTTTAACCTGATAATAATTTTTTGAAAAAAAATTAACGCATAGGTTAGTGTAATTTAACTTAATTTTTAATCATATTTTTATATTTTTTTAATCATATCATTATAATTGCACTTTATTTTTAATCAAATTTCTATAATTTTTATTTTCTTTTTATTAGTCATTTAAAATTATAGGAACCTGATCCAAGATCAGGTGAAGCCATAAAGACATGTAAATTAATTTTTACTAATTTTTTCTTAAAATATGAAAAAATGTTGAAAATAATTTACAATAAGAATTGACCATTTTGGTAAATAAAAAAAAAGAATTGAAGAGAGCATAATGATTAGATTAGATCAAGTTGAATCTCTGCGCCCATACCCTATAGGGTATATATGAATGTGTGTGGTTTTTAAATAAAAATAAATTGATGAGAAATAATTAATAAATCATTTAGATCAAGTCCAACCAAACATGTGTGCATGTTGAAGTACAGAACCAAACAAGTACATATAAACCTTGTATCAAAAAAAAAGTACATATAAACCAAACGTGTTGTTTTTAAATATTGTAGTATTGGAGGCAAAGGGCATAGGTGAAACTCGATCACCATGTTGTTAACTAAATAATAAATCATTTAATAAAGAAAATATGCTAAAAATATATCACTTAAATTTTAAAATTTTAAGTCAATTTATTTACTACATTTTTATAAAATATTGACTACTCTTATAAAATAAATAACAATATATTTTTGTAGTAATTTTTTATTTAAAATTTTAAAATTCATGTGGTATTTTTTTAAAATTTTCTTTTTAATAAATTGATAAAATTGCGTCTAGTTGTTTAAGATCATGGTGATTTAGCTTAGTGTGTCCAATTTTATTGGCTCCTATTTGTCAAGCTGAGCTAGAAATCATGTTGGTAGTGTTGGCTAGTTTGACTTCAGCCTTTAGGGTTCACACCCCTTAGTTTTAATAGTATTTTTTTTAATTTTTTAGAGATATATGATTTTTTTTAATTATCAGTATTTTATATGTATTAATAATGGGAACTAATCTCCTTTAAAATACAAATGGCAAAGAATAAACTCTTTAATTAAGCTTACCCTATATAAAAGTTGGAAATCAGACCTCCAACTACTTTTTTAATGAGTTAAAACCTTCACCCTTCATATTAGAAAATTTCATTTCATTAAAAGCATAAATTAACCGAAGGCATTGGTTCTAGTAGAAGGAATTTTGATCGTTTAAATACAAAATATTAAGTTTAACTCTATGCGAATATAAAAAATATCTTTAAGAGAATTACCTCTAATTGATTCTGATAATACTTAAATCTGATATAATCAAATAGTCATATTAAAAAAAATAGGAAGGAAATAATTTTACAAGGGCTTTAAATGAAATGAAGCTTAGAAGATGAATGTTTACAAATTCAAATCATGTGATTTCATGCTTTCTATTTGATTGATATATGTAAAGATACATCAAAATTCTGGATCATTTAAGTGTCACCATTAGAATTTATATCAACAAACTTATCTTATCATATTACATATTACATCTTGTTTGCTACATGTTGGCTCCATCCACTATCACACCCCACCACTTTAAACTAACAACCTTTTCCTATTTTTGTTTATGCATAAAAGCACAAGATACTATGTACCTTCACTGTCTTCTCCTGTCTGAAATCTGGTCCATTGCTCTGAAATCTTATTGAGATATATATATATATATATATATATATATATGCAATGCACCCATAGTTATTGGATTAAGTCCATGAACCAAATTTTGAAAAGGAGAGGATAGCAGAATTGTTTTTAATCATTTTTTGTGCTTTACGAGACAAAACTCTTGTATATATACTTGGTACGGCGCTAAATCAATTTTGCACAGTTAATCCAAACGGGCGCTTAGGAAGTGGGTGGCACACTGATTAACGAGGAACGATGGTGGGAATGACATCACTGACGAGGTTGCTTCCTGGCAACATAGGAGAGGACATGTGTTGGTGGCCGTCTCTTGCCATGTAGGATGTTGATGACGACGTCGATGTTGAAGCCATTTTGCCAGAAAAATCAGATGAACTGTCTGGGAAAGCAGTTTCGGAATCTGGCAACATTGAGAGAATAATCTCCAGCTCCCTCACCACACCTGTCATGCATGGTCTCTCCTCTGGATTCTCATGGCAACAACTGAGGCCAAGATTTATAAACTTCTCCACACAATCTGATGGATATGAGCCCATTTTGCTATCTATAATGGAAGATATCGTCCCACACTCACGAGCCTCGTTAACCTGACAAATCAACATTCTACGTTGTTACTTCAAAATCAAACTGATTAAACGGATTTCCAAAAATCAAATCCACTAAAACTGCCCAAAAAATCAAGTTCAAAATCAGTTTTTCAACATCAAAACTGATTTAATTGACTCGGCTATAAGTTCAAATCAGTTTGAAGTGATTCGGATATTTATAAAGAAATCTGTTAGAGACACTAGTTGAAAAGGTAAAGAAAGACTGAAGAGAATACTCAATGAAATTATTAAATGGGACTGGGACCTTTTGGTTGACAATATACCCAAAGATATGGTGGAGTCTTGTGATTCATATTGCGGATGCCACCTTGTAAGATAATGTTTGTTGTCGTTTTAATTATCGGTTCAAATCAAATTAAATCAAACCAATAGTGACAGTTTTTTTAATCAATATATTCTTGAAGTTGACTTTTCTCATCCTACAATAGTATAAAATCCAACTAAACTATATATTTAAGAAAGAAGAACAAAATATCTAAAATTTGACCATCATTTTTCTAGCATTGTTGTGAATGTGATTAAGTGAACAATTATAACACAAATCTTAAACATGGTACCTCACGAACGATGTGTCTCCCATGCAATATTGGATGCATGCTTGTCAAAAGCTCCAGAAACACAATTCCCAAGCTATAAACATCACTTTTGTCCGTGAACTTAAGATTCAAAAAGTAATCAGGATCAATGTATCCCTGTAAACACATAAGAAGAAGCATTTAAAAACTAAGGGAAGGAGTTGACCAGCCAGAACAATCTCATAATGACTCTGCCAATATTGCACAAAACTCCCATATGAATGTACTTGTGTGCGTGCATACATGTGTGTGTGTATTATTTTCTAGTCCTCGATAACACTCCTTTAGTCCTTAATGTAAGGGCTAGATAATTAATTTCTAGAGACTAATTTGAAAGACAATAGATTAAAGTCTTATATTTAGGATAAAAATAAATCCTTTAACCAGCTCCAACATTTAAAATTGGGGGAGTAGAATTTAAGTCATTCTTGCAATTTGCTGAGGCAAACTTACCGGTGTTCCCCTCACGTTCTCTGTTGACACATATTTAGGCATGTTTCCTTCGGCATCCATATACGGAGCAAGGCGTGAGAGTCCGAAGTCAGCCACCTTAGCAACCAGAATGCGGTCCAGAAGTATGTTGCTAGATTTAATGTCTCGGTGGAATATAGGAGGGTTAGCCTCGGTATGGAGGTACAGTATACCTTTGGCGGCACCCATTGCAATCCTCAACCTCTTACCAAAGTTTAGGTTTCCCTTCCTTTTACCTATCATATAACAATAACATAAATACCATCAGAGCTCAGCAGGTTTCATGGTGAAGGTATTTTGAGAACCACAAGAAACGACAGCAGTGAACTTTGCAAATGAAGAGAAAAAAGGTACCATTAGGCATATAAAGCATTGTAAATGTCAATTTGAAAGTTCAACGTTTTCATACCCAAAATCCACTCCCGCAAGGTACCATTATGCATGAACTCGTAAACCAGAATCTGAACCAGCAGAATAGTAGATGAGACACATTACTATGATCTGGCATCTAAAACACATTAAATATTTTCGATACTAAAATTGCAGAACTAGAATAACTACAATCCTTATTATCGTAACTTCAATATCTAGTGACTGCTTTAAAGATAAATCGGTAAGAGCATGCAATTCACTTATTAAATAACAAGAGACCTTATTTGTGATATGGAAGAACTAGCTAAGAACAATTACCTGCTCTCCTCCTTCATTACAGTATCCGACCAATGAGACTAGATTTCGATGATGTAACCTTGATAGAAGTTCAATCTCAGTCAAAAATTCTCTTTGGCCTTGCAAAGAACCTTCGTCAGCTCGCTTTATGGCCACGACTGTTTCATCAGACAGAATTCCTTTATAAACCTTCCCATAACCTCCTCGGCCAACTATAGTTGAACTGCAGAAATTGTTAGTTGCATGAGCCAGTTCTTTGAGAGTGAACGCTTGCACACCATCAATTTTGATGAAAATATTAGAGGCTGCAAAAAGAGATAAGAATGAGAACTTTTGAATGATATTGTTCACTACAACAAGTATCGATACAAAATATTAAAAATGGAAGGAACTGACAGTTAACAAGCCAAAGGTGGTGTAACTTATCATGGGTTATGTGTATCAAATGCACATAACCCACTTTAGATACATATAATACTTACACATAGGATTCCTCGATAGCATGGGACGGCATTTGATAAGTCTTTTGGCTATCACTAGAGTGACAATTGCAGAGATCACGGTAGCACAAACAATAGCTGCAATTATGGCAACTATCAATACAGTTGTACTGATCTTCCTCTTATTTGTCTCGCCACCAATTACTACAGCAACAACGGGAGAAGTAAATTAGAGACACGAAATAAGGAAAACTTACTATAATTCAATTCTATCAGGTATTAGATGTATCCAATTTGATTCATGAACATCAATGTTAATTCTAGGTAGACAAAAAAGGTGCCTGCTTTTTCATTAACATTAAAAATCTTTGGTTGATCAAAATAATCCTTCTACATTTTTCTAGTTTGACAGAACAATCGATATGGATTCATGAAACAATGCACATTAATACATTTTTTACTTTGCATTGAACAATTTATTACTGCAAAATATACAGATAGATGCATGGCTTCTCCTTGTACTCGAGCCAAAGAGCGACAATGATTGAAGTTCAAAACATCAAAAGAGGATGGCTAGATTCTTTATATGATGTATAAAAATCTGCCAACCACTTTTGCAAGCAGTAAAGATCATGAAATTTGTGGTAAATGTTAAATACATACGGAGGTAAGTAATGAACATGATATTATAAGAATTTAGCAGAAACTGAAAACGCATTGTCTAGGATCACATAAAATAGGAATTTATGCAGATTAAGAAACTTACAATGTTCATAAGGTCCAAGGAGAGTGAAGTTCAGGAGTTCATATGGTCCAAAAAAATCAGTGGGAGTAAAATTCCATGATCCAAATTTGCCTTGAATACGCCGGACCTCGCTTATATTGAACACATAAGAGAGGGAATCATTGTAACTAGGATAAAGTTTCAAATACATCCTAAGACGAGGTCCTGCTTCCCAAGCAATTGAATCTATCCATACTTGGTATGAGTCCAAATATAAATCCTGAGCTAGATACGACTCGAAATAAGTTCTATAAGGAGTAAAGTAAGAGAAACTTGGGCTTTTCAGACGATATCCAATTCTCAGAGGTGATGCACAATAGCAGTGAACAGGAGAAGCTGGGACATATTCATAGGACTCATCCCTTGGACAAGATTGAACAAGACAGGCAGATGCTGAATTTATAGGTTTGTCAGATTCAACCCCTTCAGAGTCACAATATCGAATGATATCTTGAACGTTAGAATTCTTGCAGATAGGATTGCCAGCAAGCCTTCAAGGAAAAAAGAAAGAAATTGAGAATGGGACACCTTTTTCTGGCATCGTTATAACATGGCAACAAGAATGATTGCCATGTTATGCTCATGAATCAAACAACAGAACAATGGAGAGAGAGAATCATATCATGCAGAATGGCAGATGCATGGAAGTCTATGAGTTACTGAATATGAACAATAAGAATACCTCAAGGTGATATTTGCTGGTAGACTTGAACTGCCTGAAATGTCTGAAAATGAATTATTGCGGAGATCACTGCATAGATTGGACAAAACATTAAAATTCAATTTGAAAATTTCATCATCAACATCCCTTCCACCAACTTAACCATTAACTGGCTGATGAAAACTGGATATACTCCAATTGACAATTGTACTAACTCAGATAAGAGTTAGCTTGATTCAGAGAATTACTACAAGATTTGTAAACATGATTTTGATTCGGAATTTACATTGTGAGCTTAGCATCCCTATTGGACATGTTCAGCAATATACCGATAGGTATGGATCCAGAAAAAGAATTGTTCGCTAGTGACCTGCAATCGAAAAATTCAAAAACAAAAAAAAACAGAATTATAAAAAGGGTAATGCCCATGCTAAAAGTATATTCCTGATGCTAGCTGGCTTTTTTTTGTGTGGAAGAGAGTTATATTTAAGCTACCGCAAAAATTACAGATTGATGAGTATGTTCTTACAATCTTTGAAGTGAAGGAAGTAATATGAAGCTTTCAGCAATAGATCCGTTGATCTGGTTATTTGATAAGTCACTGTAATAAAAAGAAAATTACAGTGTCAATCTCAAATGGTCATACTTAACATTGAGATAAATATATGCTTTGCAAGTAGATAGGTCAATTTGGGGCATTAAAGCTACAAAGTTCAAAGAATTAAATTGGCCAAATACATACATAGTTGTTATATTATCTGAAAGTTTCTTTGGTGGTACGGATCCAGTAAGATGATTCCAGCTAAGATCCCTGAAACAGGAACCCCAACACAGGTTAATAGGTGGTTTAGATAGAATGGAATAGAGGTATGAGCTGTCATCAGGCACGAGTAAAAGCAAACCACAGAATTTATTTGAACATACAAATAGGTAAGCTCAATTATTGAACTCAGATCAGGAACAGCTCCTTCCAAGCTGCAGTTTCTAAGACTTCTGTTAAGTCAAAGATGACACGTTAGCTCAGGAAAACAAATCAGTCTTGATTATATTCTCAAAATTACAATTGAAAACTCCCACATAAGTTCTTTTCCTTTCTTGGTATTTTTCCCCTTAGACTTCAGGTGCAATAGAATCATCAAGTCAATGTTTCTAAAGGAAATGCAGCATCCCCAGGACAAAGGGCATGCAAATTCCTGGGCTGCATTCGTTAAGGATATCCTATCTTAAAAAACCCTCAATCTTGAAGTCTGAGCTGTCACACGAAGCCCAGAGGATATTTCCATGTCCAACATGCGCTCATATATAAAAGCCATTGTCCTTGAAGGATGTAAAGAAAGACTCTCTTCTATCTTAAATGGAAAATTAAATTTGCAAAAGAACCTTCTTACAGTTATCTAACATCTCTAACATCCTAGAATAAAAATAAAGAAAAAGAGTTATCAATAGGAACACTTACAGTTTTACTAGCTTGGAAAAGTTTGCATAGGTAGAAGGGATTTCTGCTCCACTGAAATTGTTGTTATCAACTTGGCTGCAATGGGCAACAAGAAAAATACGAAAAATGAGGACACGACTATAGCTGCATTACTTTTTCTTCCCAATGTAAAGATTTATAAGCATGCATAACAGAAAGCTAGCACGTGGTGTCATCTACCAGCCTAAAAGTAGAAGTATAAACAAACAATAGCATATTCATAGAAGTTCATAGCATGAAACATCAAGGCCACTGGACAATTATCTAATTTAAGGTTGTGGTATTGAATTTAAGACCTGATTTTTTTGAACACAAAAATGTTGCTGACTATAGTATTTTAGGAATTAAAGAATTACTTAGTGGTCAACCACAATTAAAAGAATTCACAAAGCATTTGACCACAGTGGCCTAGTGGGAGTTATTTTTACATTCCTTGGTCCAACATATACCCCGTGCTATTTTCATTGCACTTTTAATGAAATGCTTCAGTCATAATACTGCAATGCTATTCAATGAATTTGGTAGGACATAAACTCTTATAGGCTATTTAGTCATGTCCCTCGTGGAAATATTTCCTGTTATTGATTCTTCTTTATTGCAGGTATATGCATCCAAATAATTATAATAAATCATAACACCATACTTTAAACATGATGAGACTGTCATTTCATATAAGAGCATAATATTTACATTCTTCACTAATCCTCCAACACAGAAAAAGTTGGAGGGTGAAAAAGAAACCCTCAGAGACAGTGACTAGGCAGAGAAATCCAACCAAAGCTGATAACTGCTATTTAATCTAAACAATATGGGAACAGAAGCATACAGTATGCGCAATGCCATTAACATGGAAAATTCTGGTGGAAGATGGCCAGTAAAGTTGTTATTGTCCACAAGCCTGTAATGTCATCTCAACAAGTAAACAAGCTGCAGAACTTGTACATGAACTAGAACATGGAGAAACAAGAAGCTAATATAGGTTTGAAACCATAATGTAGATGAAGAAAAGCCTTCTGCCTTGAATACTTACAAATGCAATAGTTTGGGTAGCTTTGAAAGTTCACGTGGAATTTGACCAGTAAACGAGTTATTGTTCAAGTGGCTGGAAAGATACAAATAAAGCAGATGAAGTAAAGATCAAGCCTGTTTGGTTTAAAAAAATAAAGTGTGGTTTGGGTGCAAAAGCACCCAACCACTTATCTTAGTAGTAGAAGTACTTTTAGCCAAAACCATAGTTTGGGTTATTTAAAACCATAGTTTTAGATAAGCAAGAGCCTCCAGTTTTACAAGCAATTTTTAGATATTAAATATGGGAAATGACGATTTTAATTCTATGAAATTTTGTCATTTTTGTCATGCACTTTCTAGTAATTTACCTATCAAAAAAGTCATTCCGATAATAACTATCCAAATATTTATTTCTTCAAAATCACTTCCTACAAAATCTATTCTCCAAAATCACTTTAAAATCAATTTTCTCCATAATCTATTAATAAGACACACCCTAAGAAATTCAGCTCCAAACTAAGTTAGTGATGCATTTAGCTCAGAGATTCACTCACAGGTGTTTAACACTGGCCAAGTTGGCAAACGATTGTGGTATTGGACCTGACAATTGGTTTAGGTCAACTTGGAACCTATTCAAGTTTGAGAGATTGCCAAGCTCATCAGGCAAAGAACCAGATAACTTATTGCCATTCAGGAGTCTGTAGAGACAGTTCACAAAAAGAATAGTTATTTTTATGTTACAGCATATAAGAGTGAATTAAATCAGTACTCTGCTGCATGATTGATAGTAAAATTTCACATCCTGCAGCATTAGCATGTTCACTTCTCTTCAACCATGCACACTCGCATACAGACAGCAGAACAACAGAAAATTCCAATATTAATTTATCACAAGTCATTGTTTTGTAGTCTAAGACAACAAAACACTTTGTCCGAACTTCAGATTTATGTCACTTGGTGATATTATACGCTAATTTATAATATACCTGCAAGCAGATTTAAACTAAAGAACGAATAGATCCATAAATAAGTAAGACCATCTGTTGTAAATGTTAGAGAAATCATAGGGATTGAGAGAGAGAAATTATAGGAAAGATTATAGGAGATTATGATTTCATTCATTATGTAATAATTCGAATTCCATAATCCCGGATCACACGCTGATTTTGGGATCACAGAATGTGTATATATGTAACACAGACATGAAGGAATAAACGCAAGAGTGAATTACAGAACCTTTCATTATCTTTCTCTGGTCGTCTTTCTCATCGTTGGCATGTCAACCAACATGGTATCAGAGCCAGCAGATTCTGTCCACTCTTCAGCCATTGGATACGACAGCGCAATCTCATCGGATAGCGGGTCACGTCCTAAAATCGCCGGCCTTGAAGGGTCGGCTATCATCATTCGAATTCCATAATCTCGGATCACACGCTGATTTTGGGATCACAGAATGTGTATATATGTAACACAGACATGAAGGAATAAACGCAAGAGTGAATTACAGAACCTTTCATTATCTTTCTCTGGTCGTCTTTCTCATCGTTGGCATGTCAACCAACATGGTATCAGAGCCAGCAGATTCTGTCCACTCTTCAGCCATTGGATACGACAGCGCAATCTCGTCGGATAGCGGGTCACGTCCTAAAATCGCCGGCCTTGAAGGGTCGGCTATCATCATCGTACCGGAGCGTCTCACCGGTGACAACTACCTCGACTGGAGCCAAGCCATGCTTCTCGCTCTTGACGGGCGAGATCGACTTGATTTCATACAGAGGGATCAACCTGCCACTAGCGATGCCAGTAGCCGTCGGCGGTGGAAATCAGATAACGCCTTGGTCGCCTCGTGGCTTCTAAACTCAATGATCCCTGCAGTCCGACGAAGTTTCATGTTCCTCACATCTGCCAAAGACATCTGGGCTGCCGTGAAGGTTGCCTACGGAAAACGCCCAAATGGCTCACTGTTGTTCGACTTGCGCGCCCGCCTCTAGACTACCAAACAGAACTCGCGACCCATCAACACATACTACCTTGAAAAAACGGCGCTGTGGCAGGAATTAGACCTACTGCAACACCGAATGTGGCGAGATCCTGAAGACGCTGCAGAATACCGTCGAGTCACGGAAGAAGAGCGACTGTTTGAATTCTTGGTGGGCCTGAATTCCGTCTACGATGATGTCAGAAGTCGCCTCCTCAGCCGTATTCCTCTGCCGACTGTTCCTGAAGCCTTCGCATTACTGCGGGATGAGGAAGCCCGACGACATATCATGCTTCCCGACCATGGAACCCCTCACCCACCGCCCTCTGAAGCGTCTGCTCTGGCCGTCCGAAGTTCCGCTGGTGGCCCTAAGCGAGACCGTCCCGTGTGCGACCACTGCCACAAAATTGGCCACACGAAAGACAAGTGTTGGGACCTCCACGGGAAACCCCCTGACTGGAGGCCCAAATCACGGCGATCCAAGAGCCATATCGCTGAAGCAGGCTGCACTGAAGAGACGAGCCCATTTCATGGCGGTCCATCCCTCAGCAGCATCTTAGGTCCAGTTCCTTCTGGAGGCCCACCGTACAGCAACACTTCAGGTCCAGCCCAGGGGAGTCCACTGCACAGCTCCTATTCCGTTTCTGCAGGCCCAAACCACTCTGGCCCAGTACATATGCCAGATCCATTAAGCCTCATTTTGGACCGATTAGCTGCTCTGGAAAAACAGTCCAGTCAACCACTGCAACCCAGTGCTAGTATCGTTCAACGAGGTAATTTATTTAGAGCCTTTACTACCATTAAAGGTGAGCAAACTGGTCCCTGTTGGATCATTGATTCAGGTGCTTCGGATCATATGACTGATGATATCTCGTTATTCTCCAATTATACTCCTGCTGTGACACGCCTTACAGTTAAAATTGCAGATGGCTCTGAGTCCCGTGTAGCAGGGTGTGGAACCATTCCAGTATCCACCACCTTAACACTTCATAACGTGTTACATGTTCCAAAACTGAGATGTAATTTATTATCTATAAGCCAACTAGCCACACAAGAACGTTGCCGGATTAATTTCTTTTCCACTCATTGTGTTTTTCAGGATCTATTCACGGGGATGACGATTGGCGTTGCTAAGGAACTTGGTGGACTGTATTACCTGAATGATTGTCATCAACCAGTACACCCCTATTGTAGCAAGGTGTCTCTCCCTAGAACTAATGAACTAGAGTTATGGCACCAAAGATTAGGACATCCCAATTTCCATTATATGTGTAAGATGTTCCCATCTCTCTGTTCAAATAAAAATTCTGAATTTTATTGTCCCTCATGTGAAATGGCTAAACATCGACGTACTTCATTTCCTAGCATCTCTTACCGTCCTTCGAAACCCTTCTCCATTGTTCACAGTGACTTATGGGGTCCCTCTCGTGTTCCGAATCGCACTCACTCCAGATGGTTTATGACTCTTATTGATGACCACACCCGTGTCAGTTGGATCTTTCTCTTAAAAGATAAAACGGAAGTGTGTCAAACCTTTATTAATTTCTACAACCTGATTCATACACAGTTTAACACCAAAATTCAAACCCTTCACACTGATAATGGTACCGAGTACTTTAATCACTCACTCTCAGAATTCCTCAAAACCAAAGGTATCAACCATAAGAGCTCTTGCCCTCATAGTCCACAACAGAATGGAATTGCTGAACGGAAAAATCGACATATCCTCGAAACTGCTAGAGCTCTTCTGTTCAATAGCTCCGTTCCCACTTACTATTGGGACGATGCCGTCCTCACAGCCATCTTCCTAATTAACCGAATGCCTTGCAAGCCGTTGTCCTTTCAAACACCCCTCCAAGTACTCCACAAATATTTCCACATACCCTACCTCGAAAATACCCTACCTCTAAGAGTATTTGGTTGCACCACCTTTGTTCACCTTCATCAAACCCCTAAACTCAACCCTAAGGCTGTAAAATGCATTTACCTAGGGCCTGCTGGGAACCAAAAGGGGTACCGATGTTTTGATCCAGCTACCAAACGGCTCTATGTCACTTGCGATGTTACCTTCCATGAGACTATCCCATTCTATACCTCATCCTCGGTTCAGGGGGAGAATTGGAGTGAACCTCAGACTACCCAAACCAACACTGAAACCAACACTGAACCCATACCCATACACACTCATCTTGAGCCCGATCAAATCTATATTCTTGAGAAACCATCACATGAACAGCCTAAAGAGGATAAGGAAGATATTAGTTCAGGGGGAGACAATAAGTAGGGGCAAGTCTACACTCGTAGAAACATCAACATGACAGGTATTACATCACAAGCACCTGACACAACCCAAGCGACTGAACCAGGGATAGATCTTGAACCAGAAAAGCAAAGAGATGATCTTGATCTTCCAATAGCAATGAGAAAGCAAAGCACGTCATGTACTCGACACCCTATAGAAAGGTTTGTCTCTTATCAGGCTTTATCATCAAAGTACTACACCTTTATCTCGCATCTTGATCAAGTCAGGATACCAGAAAGTATACATGAGGCTCTTGCAAGTCCTGAATGGAGAAAGGCAGTAATGGCAGAACTGGAGGCACTAGAAAGCAACAATACATGGGAAGTAATTGAATTACCCAAAGGAAAGAAAGCAGTTGGCTGCAAATGGGTGTTTACCCCAAAATATTGTGCGGATGGAAGCCTTGACAAGTACAAAGCCCGACTGGTGGCGAAGGGTTTTACTCAAGTTTACGGCACAGACTACACCGAAACTTTTGCACATGTGGCCAAATTAAATACTGTCAGAATCCTATTCTCATTAGCTGCTAATCTAGACTGGCCTCTACACCAGATGGATGTCAAAAATGCATTCCTAAATGGGGAATTCAAGGAAGAAGTATACATGAAGATGCCTCCCGGATTCCCTGGACGAAAGGAAAACCAGGTGTGCAAACTGAAAAAATCATTGTATGGTCTAAAACAATCTCCTCGCGCTTGGTTTGAGAGGTTTACCAGGGTGCTCAAAACTCAAAATTATACACAGGGACAAAGTGATCATACTCTATTCTTCAGACATCTAAATGGAAAGATCGTGGTATTAGCAGTATATGTAGATGATATTATTCTCACAGGTGATGATCCGACAGAAATTGATAGGGTCAAGAAAGCATTAAATGAAGAATTCCAGATCAAAGATCTAGGAAATATGAAGTATTTCCTAGGAATGGAGGTCGCTAGATCTAGAAAGGGAATTAGTATCTCACAGAAGAAGTATATTCTAGATCTTCTTGAAGAAACAGGTATGCTCGGCTGCAGACCAAGTGACACCCCTATACGAGCTGATAAAATCAACAATTGTGAAGACCTAGGAAAAGTTGTGGATATGGGAAGATACCAGCGCATGGTGGGAAAATTAATCTACTTGTCTCACACACGACCAGATATTGCCTATGCTGTCAGCATGGTAAGTCAACATTCCCATAATCCCAAACAAAAGCACTTGAATGAAGTTTACCGGATCCTAAGGTACTTAAAGGGCTCTGTTGGGCTAGGCCTCTTGTTTAAAAAATTTGATAATAGAGGTATAGAGATGTTAACAGATGCGGACTGGGCAGGTGATCAAGATGATAGAAGATCAACCTCAGGGTATGTCACTTATGTATGGGGCAATTTAGTAACTTGGCGTAGCAAAAAGCAAAGTGTGGTTGCTAGAAGTAGCGCTGAAGCTGAGTTTAGAGCTATAGCCCTTGGAATCTGTGAAGGTCTGTGGGTAAAACGAGTATTAGAAGACTTAAAGATGCCAATGACACCACCTATCAGATTACACTCAGATAACATGGCTGCCATTAGCATGTCACACAACCCAGTCCAGCATGACAGGACAAAACATGTGGAGATTGACAGACACTTTATAAGGGAGAAGATTGATGCAAGGACAATTGAACTCAAATACATTCCTTCAAAGGAACAAACAGCAGATGTGCTCACAAAAGGGTTAACTCGAGATAAATTCGAATATCTAATTGACAAGTTGGACATGATAAATATCTATGCTCCAACTTGAGGGGGAGTGTTGTAAATGTTAGAGAAATCATAGGGATTGAGAGAGAGAAATTATAGGAAAGATTATAGGAGATTATGATTTCATTCATTATGTAATAATTCGAATTCCATAATCCCGGATCACACGCTGATTTTGGGATCACAGAATGTGTATATATGTAACACAGACATGAAGGAATAAACGCAAGAGTGAATTACAGAACCTTTCATTATCTTTCTCTGGTCGTCTTTCTCATCGTTGGCATGTCAACCAACACCATCTTTAATGAAAATCTCATCATCATCTAGCAGGATAGCAAGTTCCTTCTTACAGTATAAAGTTCTTAACTCTTGAGGATCAATTCCAATATCTCAGTTTATTGTATAAAGGAAATAACTCTAGAAACTATAGAAAGAGTTTAAGCCATCTTACAAGAGTTTCAATGATTTGATATCTCCTATCTCCTTTGGTATGGTGCCTGTTAGATCATTCCACATGAAATTCCTTCATGAAGAAAATAATAAAGCCATTAGCATAGCTGAGAGTATCACCTCAATCACCTTTTTAATTTCTAGATAGAATTTTATCCATTGAGACAACTCACATTATCTGAAGCCGAGATAGCAGACCAAGCTCAGGTGCTAGACTTCCCGAGAGATTCGAAGTCATCAAGTAACTTCAGTAAAGTTGCAGAATAATAATTAGAACTCTGTCATTATATCTGTAATTCTATGCCTTTCCAAGTTGCAGAATAATAATTAGAACTCTGTCGTTATAGCTGTAATTCTATACCTTTCCTCACTAACTTTCTAATATCTGACTAATACAAATTGCCAGATTGAAACTTCCAAAAAAAACAAGAAGAAGAAGAAAAAGAAATAGGAAGGGGCCATACAGCTCATGGACATGTAGGTATCCATCAGTCCCAACCCTATCAAAACACCAAACGCCAGTCCAGTTTGAATTACATGGGTCTCCCTTATTCCAGCTCTTCAGATGGTTGTTGGGATCAATCAAACTTCTCTTGATTTGGACCAGTGCATACACTACAAATGGCACAGCACAAACATAGACCATATATTAGGATTAAAAGTTTCGTTCGCCAAATCAAATTATGCAGCAGCACGAGATAAAAGGAAAATAAAATAATAATATGTGGTAACTCATATTTTTATATATTTTTTTATATTTTTTTATTTTTAATTGTATCATTTATATATTATTTAGATTAATATAACTTACATTAAATTAGTACTTAATAAAAATATAATTATCATATTTTTATATTTTTTTTAAATAATTATTTTTAATATAAAATATATTATAGTATTATAATTTATATTTTAGTTACTTAAGAAAAATTAAAAATCACAAATGACAACAAAGACTTAAGGCCGAAGTTTGCAATTTGGGCCATTAGTTTTTCTCTAACTTCAGCATATATTGACAGTCCGTGACTTCACCCAACTCGTGCTGTCATCATCATCATCTCCATCCCCCTCTGCCGACACACATCCTCCATCGTTCACGGCCCGCCTCCAGCACCCATCGTCTCCATCCAGTTTTCTCCTCCCTTCCGCGTCTCCACCCATCCATTCCACCACAGCACAGCAGCGTCGGCAAGCGCAGAATCAGCAGCGAAGGTAGACGGCACAGCAGCAGAGTTCGACGTCCAGGCAGCATGAGACAGAGGCAGAATTGTGACGACAGTCCAACGTGCAGCAACGTAGAAGAACAGAAGCAGCGAAGTTCAGCGACGGTAGCAAGTAGTGAGAAAACGGTCAGCCCGCGAGTTACGAGCCTCCTGCCACAACCCGCGGGCTGAGTGGCACAACCCGCTACAAAATACGCTAGCATTCTGTCAACTCCTGCTAATCCGTTACTTTTTTATTAATATTTTAAAAAAATATTTTTAAATATTTAAAATTTTAATAAAAAATTTTAATATCATATTAACATAATTAAAAAAATTATTAATATTATATTTTTAAAAATTCTTATTTTTTATAAAAAATTAAATTTTATAACTATAAATTTAAATAAATATTAATATAATATTAATTAATTATAATATATCAACGTATATAATTTTTTTATTAGTATTTAAAAATATTTAAAATAATATTTAAATAAAATAAATAATAATATTAATAATTTAAAAAAAAATTATCTGACTATAAAATCTAATAGTGACATGGAGTTCTATGGTAGTCCATAACTACTTCGTCCAAATCCTTTGACTAAATGGTAAAGACATATGGAAAGAATTTGAGTCTCAAATCTTTTACCAATTAATTATTTTATAATTTTTAATTGTTAAAATAATTTTATAATTATAAAAAAATTTATAATAATTTATTTATATTTATTAAAAATTATTATAGTTATATTACTATTTAATATTTGATATTGTACTATATTAATATTATCTCTTGTTAATTTTAATTTTATATTTTATAAATGATTGAGTTATAATTAAATATTAATTTTTAATATTATTAATCATATTTTACTATTTTGTTGCCGTTAGTAGATTAAAACTTTAAAACATATTTAGTGACAATTATGGGTGACTCTATTACTATATTAAAAATTTAATTATAATTTTTAATTTATTATTTTTAACTTTGTTAAATCTATGATTACCTACAATATTAAATTAGAGTGTTACTTTTGTTATTCTATTCATTTCACTGTTATTCAATATTCCTTATTCTCATATAAAAAATATTAAAAATATTTTATTTAAATTTATTTTAATTCAAGACATTTAGTTAATAGTCAATCAAATCAAATACTATTTGATGACTTAAGTTACATTTTATTTAGTTACTTAAAATTTAATAAATTTTATTGTAGTAATTGTGAAATATTTTATGTTTTAATTGATTATATAAATTAAATAATTAAAAACATCATTTTCTTATATTTTTATAAATTTTATTATTTCTCTTGATGAAATTGATTTGCATGATTATATTTTATTTTAATATATTTTAAAAAATTAGGAAAAGTAAATAAATGATGACTAGAGCCTACGTCAACTACTACACAATTATATTATATGAGGATAGAATTATCAAATTGAAAGAAAAAATTATAATATATAATTAAATAAAATTAAAATACCTCCAATAATATAATATAATATTATACTAACACACCATCTCACTCACAATCATTCTATTTCTTATTTCCTCCATAGTTTTCTTGCTTCCATTATTTATCATGGTATATCATCTAGCCACATGACTAACCAATTCTCCTCTTTTTTTTTAGGAATGAGGTTGTAGGCTTGAGCTTTATATTCTTATTATTTAGGAGTTGTAATAATTTTTACTAAGATTCAATTTTTTATTTTCAAGTTTTGAGATTTTCTGAATTTTTTTTAGACTTTTAAAAACTTTCTTATGAACTTATTTATTTATTTTTGAATAAATTTATAATCAAATTATTGTGATCATTTTATCAGTTATAATTTTTGTTCTTCATTCATATATGTATTCCTCTTATATATGTTCTTATCACTTGTTCTTCAAGTTTTGGTTGAATAGTGTGGTGAAACATATTATTGAAAGGATTTTGTTAGAAACCCTAAAAAGAATTTTCGATGAAAGTTCTCAATTTTCTTACAGGATAGATCATAACTAGTATTAGGATTGCAAGCTACGTGATTCTTGAATAATTATTTATGAACTAAATCATTCTAAGGTTCTAGGTAATTACCAATATGAACTCATCATATTGGTAATCATTCCTAATCACCCCATATTTTGTTTACTTCTCGAAATCATCCCAATAATCAAACTAACTTTCTTCTCTAATATTATTTTCTCTTTAATCACTTTAATTCAATCAAGAGTAAAGTTATATATTGACTCTACCTTGAGATCGACTCAAAGTTAGTTTCTATATATATAGAGTTAAAACTAAAAATTAATTTGAGAGCCTATAACAGGCGACATTAGTAATATTAATTAGTAATATTTCCTATAATAAGAGTAATATTAAGTAGTATTATTCCCTATTGTAGGGTAATATTAATTAGTATATTCCCTATTGCAATATGAAGTACTTGTCTACTGAACAAAATCAAAATGAAGCACCAGAGACAGAGAGAAGAAGGTGAAACAGAAAAAGCCAATCCATATAAAATTTTTAAATTCACCTTCCGCAGGATCTGTCCTTTGTGCTGCTGCTGTGAGAATGAAACAGAAAAACGAAAAAGACAATCCAGATCCATGTAATCTCGGACCCACCATCCCAATAACCTGGAAACAGGGTAGAAATGAATAAAAAGGAATCACCACATGGAGCGAACGAATAAAGTATCAAGTCATGTGAAGGATCAATCATGTTGTGGTGTTGAGCATAGAGAACACAAAGAACATCAAGATTGGCATATCGTAGGCCTAAAGTTTCTTCAATCAGAGCAAAACAAAACAAGTATATAAACAGAGACCCCGAAATGTCATTTGCTTAAACGACATTAACAAGCATCATACAATAACTTGTGTTGATTTTGGTTTGAACCATTCTCTCTTGCTGGGGAATGAAAATCAAAAACTTGAAATTGACAGAGAGCTATAACGAAGAAAGAAACAAAAAGGATGGCAAAAATGGCTGTTGAGATGAAAAAGAATTAACAAGAAATCTGAGCCCCAATGCACAGAACTGAATCAGAAAAAGTCTTACTAGAGAATTCAGGCGAGTTCAATGAGAAAACTCACTAAGTGGGGGCTTCAGACCCTTGCAATTAAGTCCAAAAGTCAATGTGGTAGAAGTGGGTAGGAAGTCGCTTGCTAAATCATTCTCTCCATCATGACGGCACTATTTTTATCCCTATTCTATTGACGAAGACGGAAATAGAAGACAAAAAGGAAGCCTTTTTTCCATTTTTCTGTGGAAGCAACGTGTGGTCATCGTGGTGGGTTAATCCGCCAACGATAGATCTTTATGTTATTATATTATTTTATATTTATTTTAAAATATTTATTATATTTAATAAATATTACTATAATAATTCTATTTATTTTATAATTATATGAATTAATTTATTAAAAATATTATTTTTCTTTTGTTTTTATTAATTTTATTGTTTCTGTTTATTAAGTTGACCTGCGTGAAAGTATTTTTTTTTATGTATTTTAAAAAATTAGATAAAATAAATAAATAATAACTAGGACTCACATTAACTATTATAAAATTATATTATATGAGAAAAATTAATTTAAAAATTATCAAACTAAATAAGAAAATCATAATTTTTAATCTCTAAAATAAAATATCTCTATTAATATTATATTATATTATATTAATTTATTCTTTTAATATAATATTTATTATATTAGTATTATGTTAGGGAGATAATTTCTTAATATCTAATATTTTAATTTAATTAAAGTACAATAAAGGTGTAATATTTTTTTTTATTAATTATTTTATCTACTTTATAATATTACTTTTCATTTGAATTATTTTTAAAATATTTGAGTTAAAAGTATTATCTTTAGAAATATTAGAAAGAATGACATTTTAAAATAATACTAAAGATTAATAGAGATTATCATTATCTTTTAAAAAGTTAATCAATAAAATATTTTATATCTACAAGGAAAATACAAAAGCCATTCAGAATATATTAATCACTGCCACCACAGTCATTTTTTTTATTTTTTCCATAATTCCACTATTTTCTTTCTAAATTCTTGAGGAGAGATATAGTGGCTTGAGTTTATGTGTTTTATAGTTAGTAGTTGAACATTTATAGATGTTGGATCTAGGTTTTTGGTTGAAATACCTTAGTGATTTATTATTTCAATTTATGATTTAATATTCTTTACTTTATATCTTATGTTTCCTCTTATAATTAATTATTCATGTTAAATTCACATGTTTAATTATAGATTTTCGGTTGAATATCCATGTTAGAGAAATAAATTATTTAGGGTTTAATTTATCATATACTAATCATTCTTAGTGCAATTGTATAATAAATCTAAGTATAATTATGGATTGTTTAATTATGATAATGACAGTTGTCTAGGATTTTGCATGTTAGAGACTTAACATATATAATTATTATAATTCTAATATATTTCTAAACGATGATAGTTATACATCAATTCGTATTAGTGATATTATTTTACTCTCTTGTTATTTACTCTTCTTTTCATAATTAAAATCAAATTCTCCTCTACCCTTCTATCCACATTTAATATAATCTAAAATTAAGCTATTAATTGATTCCATATAAAAAAATCGACTGGGAATATGTGTCAACGAAGACTCTTTTTCTATATTTTATCCTATTTTGTCTGTACTCTCACTTTCCACTTACGTGGAACAGATCCCAAAATTAATCATCTTTTTATTTTTTTTATAATTCCACAATTGTCTTTCTAAATTGTTAAAGAGAGAGATAATAGTTTAAATTCATATACTTTAGAGATAAGAGTTAAACATTTGTAGATGTTGAATTTAGGTTTTAAGTTGAAATGCCTTATTGATTTATTATTTTAATTTATAATTTAATATTTTTTATTTTATATCTTATATTTCTTCTTATAATTAATTATTCATATTAAATTCACATGTTTAATTATAGATTTTCGTTTGAATATTCATGTTAGAGTAATAAATTATTTAGAGTTTAATTTATCATATACTAAATAGATCTCCATAATCATTTTTAATACAATTATATATTAAATCTAAGTATAATTGTGGATTATTTGATTATGCTAATAACGATTGTTTAAAGTTCTGTATGTTAAAAACTTAGCATATATAATTATTATAACTTTAATATATTTATAAACTATGATAGCTACAGATAAATCATATTAATAATATCATTTTACTCTCTTGTTATTTACTCTTCTTTTCACAATTAAAATCAAATTCTTCCCTACCCTTCTATCCACATTTAATATAATCTAAAGTTAAGCTATTAATTGATTTCATATAAAAAATATAAATTAATCTCTATATTATATAAAAATAAATTTAATAATTAATTTGAGCTTAACGACTAGGTATAGATGTCAACGAAGACTCCTTTCCTATATTTTATCCGATTTTTTCTGTACTTTCCTTTTCCTCTTACGTGGAACAGATCCCAAAAGGGTAGCGAAAGAGGAAAACGCGCCAATTCAGCGCGTGGCTTGGCGGGTATGAAATGTGAAGCCAGAATTAAGTCCTTTTCTAAGTATATTGTGATATTTTATGTATAAAAACTAAATTAAGTTATTTTCTAAGTCTAATGTGTAATTTTTGTAGCTCTTTTGTCTAAAAATATCTAATTTAGGTGTTGATAATCAGCTATCCTAATGACAAATGTCAATTTTTCTTTTTGAGATTAAGACGATAGGTTAGAGCCTAATTAAAGGGTTAGGGGCTGAACGCTAAATTTAATATTCTTAAAAGAATATCTTATACCCTTAAACAAAATGGTCTTTAGTTGACAAACACTATTTTCTGCTTGAGCTCAGGTTCAAAGTTAATATGTTTATATGCGTTTGATTGTTTGAATGCATATGAATAATATAATTGAAATTAGTTTATTTAAATAATTTAGGATTAATTTTAGGAGTATAATTGATACCCTAAATTATTTAAAAATATAATTAGTATTTTAAAATAATTTTTTTAAATGCAATCAACACCTTCTACTTCTGTTAAAATTTCTGTGCGTAGGTTTTTTTATTTTTATTTTTGCCATATTGTTGTTTGTTATTATAAGCAAATGAACGAGCTATATTGTTGTTTATTATTATATATTTTTATACTGTTGTTTGGACTTTGGATGATACTGTTGGATGTTTAGGGACGAGACACGGGACGCAAATTACGTCCCGTATACTGTAACGGGACGGGCCACGGGACGGAGGTGTCCCGATCTCGACCTATCCCGTGAACACCCTTACGTACAAGAATATCTGCGTAGGTTTTTCTATTTTTATTTTTATTTTTGCCCTATTATTTAAAAAAAGATTGCAAAATATAAGAGATTGTAAATTGATTAATTATCATAATGGTAGTTGTCTAGGGTTCTACATGTTAGAGATTTAGCATATATAATTATTATAACTTTAATATATTTTTAAATGATAATAGCTATGCGTCTTATTAGTGATATCATTTTACTCTCTTGTTATTTACTCTTCTTTTCACAATTAAAATCAAATTCTCCTCTACCCTTCTATACACATTTAATATAATCTAAAATTAAGCTATTAATTGATTCCATATAAAAAAATACAAATTAATCTCTATACTATATAAAAATAAATTTAATAATTAATTTAAACATATGACTGGGTATAGATGTCAACGAAGACTCTTTTTCTATATTTTGTCCGATTTTTTCTGTACTTTCACTTTCCACTTACGTGGAACAAATCCCAAAATTAATCATCTTTTTTGTTTTTTTATAATTCCACAATTTTTTTCTAAATTTTTAAGGAGATATATAGTATATTAAATTCATATACTTTAGAGTTAAGAGTTAAATATTTGTAAATGTTAAATCTAAGTTTTCGATTAAAATACCTTAGTAATTTATTATTTTAATTTATAATTTAACATTCTTTATTTCATATCTTATATTTTCTTTTATAGTTAATTATTAAATTCACATATTTAATTATAGATTTTTAGTTAAATATTCATGTCAAAAAAATAAATTATTTATAATTTAATTTATCATATACTAAGTAGATCTTTATTAATCATTTTTAGTATAATTATATACTAGATATAAGTATAATTATAGATCGTTTAATTATGATAATAGCGGTTGTCTAATATTATATATATTAGAGACTTAACATATATAATTATTATAATTTTAATATATTTTTAAATGATAATAATTATATATAAATCATATTAATAATATCATTTTATTCTCTAGTTATTTACTCATCTTTTCACGAATTAAAATCAAATTCTTCTCTACCCTTCTATACACACATTAAATATAATCTAAAGTTAAGCTATTAATTATTCTATATAAAAAATATAAATTAATCTCTATACTATATAAAAATAAATTTAATAATTAATTTGAGCGTAACGACTGGGTATAAATGTCAACGAAGGCTCATTTTCTATATTATATCCGATTTTTTTTGTACTTTCACTTTCCACTTACGTGGAACAGATCCCAAAAGGGACGCGAAAGAGGAAAACGCGCCAATTCAGCGCGTGGCCTGGCGGGTATGAAATGTGAAGCCAGAATTAAGTCATTTTCTAAGTATATTGTGATATTTTATGTATAAAAACTAAATTTTATTTGAAAAAATAAAACTAAATTAAGTCATTTTCTAAGTCTAATGTATGATTTTTGTAGCTCTTTTGTGTAAAAATATCTAATTTAGGTGTTAATAATCAGCTATCCTAATGACAAATGTCAATTTTTTTTTTAGATTAAGACTATAGGTTAGAGCCTAATTAAAAAGTTAGGGGCCGAACCCTAAACTTAATACTATTAAAAGTATATCTTATACCCTTAAACAAAATGGTCTTTAGCTGACCAACACTATTTTCTGCTTGAGCTCCGGCTCAAAGTTAATATGTTTATATGCGTTTGATTGTGTGAATGCATATGAATAATATAATTGAAATTAGTTTATTTAAATAATTTAAGATTAATTTTAAAAGTATAATTGACACCCTAAATTATTTAAAAGTATAATTGGTATCTTAAAATAATTTTTTAAGTGCAATCTAACACTTTCTACTTCTGTTAAAATTCCCGTACAAGCATGTCTGCGTAGGTTTTTTTATTTTTATTTTTGCCTTATCATTAAAAAAAAAAGATTGCAAAATATAAGAGGGAAGAGGTATCTGGAATAGAATTTCGAAGAAGTGTAACATAATAAAAATTTATATGCATACATTGAAGATTGATAAAGAGAATTTAAATATTCTCAACATTTTTATAAATAGAATAATTTGCAAAAGAAAAATAAGAGATTTGTCCAGTTGAAATCAACAAATTATCCACTCAAAATCAAACCAAAATCTTTGCTCCACAGAAATATAATTACGAAAGAAAACAACTATAATCTATAACCAAATCATTGAAAGGCTGGATGAAAATAGAGATTTAGGTGGATAGAATCAGAACCTTGAAGGCAAAAATTGTTCTTCCTCCAATATACTATAACCCAACAAATTTCCTATCGCATTGTTGTCATCTCCGACAGCAATTTCCTCTTCTCTGTCAAATTTTAGGTGACGGCAATGTTGCTGCATTGAACTCCGTCACCCTTGAGGCGATTCTTCCTCTGCTTCTGCTTAAGGCGATTCGTTGCAGCTTCAATTCCAATCTGTGTGAACCTTAACTCTTCGACATTCACCCAGACCCTTCTTCTTCTTCTTTTTTTTTTTTGTAAGAAAATTATTTTCACAACTGGAATTTAAAAAATATTAAAAAATGACATGGACAGAAAAGAAAAACTTATGTGGGTATGCTTAGACGAAAAGTTTAACAGAAGTTAATGCTTTGCACTCAAAAAATTATTTTATAGTGCTAATTATATCATTAAATAATTTAGAGTGACAATTACAACAATAAAATTATTTTAAGATATTTGACATACCTTAACCCAATAATTTAATATAAAGGCGATCACACACACACACACACATATATATATATATAGTGTGTGTCTTACATTTTATATGTGAGTTAATATATTTTATCTTTAGATTCTATTCATTTTATTCTGAGATGCGTGTGCACTATATGTCTATATATGTTGTGTGCATTTAAAATATTAAAACTCAAAATTTAATAAAATATTATCAATAACTTAATCATAGGGATTAAATTAATTTTTAATGGTTGGAAAAAATTAATTTATAATTGAAAAACAAAAAATTTGTGAACATTAAGAATTAACAAAATTTCTAAAAAGTATAATCTTCCATTTTTTAAATATTTATAGTTAGATGTTTTGATAGAATTCAAACAAATAAATACTTTTTTAGCAGCTACAACCCAACAACCATTTAAGTAATATAAAAATTATAAAGTACAAAAATATTTAATGATATATTTTAAAAAATATATCTAAAAAAAATACTTAAAATCATTATTGTCAAACTCGTGAATCCTAACTTATGAGTTTATAATTTTTATATTTTTAACTTATAAAATCATGTCAATTTACTTTTAAATTTGTCTTAATAATAAATTTAGTTGAACTCGTGAGTTTATTCATCAAATTTACTATATTTGTATTTTTAACTTATAAAATCTTATCAACTCGCTTTTAAATTCATGTTAATTTTTTTAAATTTGGTTATACTTAGGGACTTTATATATAAATTTCATAGAATTTCTTTGTTAATGAATTTAATTTCAATTACCTTGATTTAATATATTTAAACTAATTTGTTATCATTTTTATTTAACTATTTAATCATATATTTTTAATAATTATTTATTAATAAAAGTAATAAGTTTACAATTTGTATTCACAGTCCAAACTTTCGATTCCATCACGATTTTGCTTAAACTCATCATATTCAAAATTACTATTAAATTAGTGTTTATTAATATATATGTGTGTGTGTGTGGGAGCGCACGCGCGCATCAGTAAAGTTGTGTTTTATAGGATTCCACAGCGAAGAGAGTATTTAATGTTGCTTTTGTTAGTTAAGAAAATGAGTTGAAAGTTAATCATGTTGATATGTTTCTTCGTTTCATGTTGCTTTTGTTTTCTCTGAACTTTGTAGTTGAGTTTTATTATATAATGGAATTATTCATTGATAAAAAAAAAGAAAATTTGTTTAACTTATTTAATTTGTTAAAAAAAAATACTTTCATTATTGCCCTTACTAGTTATAATAAATTATAGAGAAAATTAATTTAAAGGTCCTTATAATTTTATCTAATTTTAAAACACGTCAGTATAATTTCTTTTCTTTTTTATTCAATCCTTATGTTTGCTCATTTCATCTACTAAGTGTGATCCATTAGCAATCCGAATGATCAATCAAAATAAATAAAGAAAATAAAGGGCATGATCAAATAATTATCCATTGAATTCTATAGGGATAATTGTTGGATTGATTAATCTTTCTTTTAGTTTTTAGATCAGTCCCTATCCAAGAATATCAACTAGTTTAAGTTTTATTTTTTTAAAATTTTTTTGTGATAAAATAATTATTTAATGTTATTTATTATGGCTGCCGTGGAAAGCCAACATAATATATGAACATAAATGAAATTTAATTAAATAGTAGTAGCTTATGTCTCACACTTGATGGGTATGGTTACCTGCATATCCAAGCAATGCTTCATATATATTATTTTCACATTAATTAATTAATAGTAATATGACTTGAGAAAATTGTATTCCTTTTACGCCACTAAAATATATACTATGAAATTACATTATCATTGACGTCAAAATATTTTGGAATATATTATAATCTTGAGAAAATAATGACAATATTAGATTTAAACGTGTAAGTGTAACACTAATATCTCATTACATCTCATCCAAATTGATTTATTTTTTTTAATTTATTGTTAAGCAAAAGTGGATTTTTAGTTATCTAATTTAATAATTTTATATATGATTTCAATTTTATCTTTTAATTTTATAAAATATCTTTTGAACCTCCTAATTATATTAGCATTGTAATCAATGCTGATGAGAGAACTCATTTGTCCTTCACTTCGCTTACTCAACTTCTTATATTGTCTAAAATTAGTAGTCTCAAATGATAATTTTTATACTAATTATTATTATTTTAAAAAATAAATTTAATATGTTAGCAATTAAAAATATTTTACCAGTATTTAAAAATTATATATTAGCATATTTTATTAATTATATAAAAAATCAATATTAGCATCTTATTAATTATATTAAAATTAGGGACTAAAAAAATATTTTATAAAATTAACTCTAATAAGGAAGGCAGGCAAAAATGATTAGAAGTAAAGGGTGCGGGGGATGATGACTTTGATAATTACGATTCCAAGAGATTGACTTGATCCATCAAGTAGGATATAATTATTAATTATGGAGAGCTAATACACACTCAAACACGTGCGGAAGCTAACAAATAAATTAAAATATATAAATGAAAAGATGCTTTTCATTTTTCTTTGACTTTGACTTTGCCCAAGAAAAACATTAAGGGCATGTTTAGATAGGATTTTAAAAAAGGGCTTATAAAAAAAAGGGCTTATGGATAACTTATGGAAAAGGACTTTTGGAGAAGAGTTTATGGAAAAAAAGTGGTTTTGAATAAATAGGTGTTTGGATAGTTATTTTTAGAATGACTTTTATGGTGGTAAATTACCAAAAAGGGTATGATTTGATTTAAAGTAAGAGAGAGGAGGGAGTTAGAAAAAAGAGAAGAGAGAGGAGAGAAGGAAGAGAGGAGAAAGGAGAGAGGGTGTAAGAAAAAGTAGGAGAGAGGAGAGAGGGTGTAAGAAAAAGTAGGGGTAAGATAGTAATTGGATAGTCCATAAGTGCTTTTACTGTTGAAAAAGCTATTTTAAATAGCTTATTCAAAACCATGGTTTTAAACCATGGTTTTATCCAAAAGCACTTATGGACAAATAAGCCTGTTTGTTTTAAAATTTTCCCAAACCGAGGTTTGGGCCAAAAGCCCTTTTAAAACCGCGGTTTGGGTGTTTTCTAAACACACCCTAAGTTTACTTCTTGTAAAACCGGCCAGTGCGCTGCTGGACTCGTTTTACTTTAAGGAGGAGGGGTAGGTTCGGGCTTATAATTTTTGAGCAGGTTGCACAGCCCGCCTCCTCTTAGCCTGTCAGCTTCTCACTTTTTTTTTTTATTTTTAATATTATTATTTATTTTATTTAAATATTATTTTGAATACTCCTATTATCAAATACTAGTAAAGATAATTACTTATTTGTTAATATATGTTTACATATTATAATTATTTAATATTATGTTAATATTTATTTATATTTATAGTTATAAAATTTGAGATTTTTTTATAAAAAATAGAAATTTTTAAGAGTATAATATTAACAATTTTTTTATTATACTAATATAATATTAAAAAATTTTATTAGTATTTTAAAAATTTTAAAAATAATTAAAAAAAAAGTGGCGGGCTTAGGCTGGCAATTTGCCAGCCTGTCTCGCCCCCTCTAATTGACGGGCTGGAAGCGAGCTGGCCCGTTTTTAGCGGGTCAGCCCGCATTCCCAGATCTATTTACTTCTTGATAAGATATTACTCTCTATATATTACTAATTATTTAGTAGTAGACTAGTAGGACATATTTAATCATTTGAACAAAAAAATATTTAATTAAATTATATGAATTTCTCATAACATTGAAGTAATATGGATATTCTCTCTATTTTAAAAAGTTTATACATATTGTTAAAAATATTATAAATATTATATAATGGTGTGTCAAATAACAAAATTTTTTTTTGATATGACTATTAAGTTTTGGGAACATATATTTAAAATGTATGTCTTGTATCCTTATATAGTTTATAAAAAAGGATTGTTGATGAAAGATTAATAATAGATAGTTGTTGAGATATTTTTTTTTATATAATTTGTCTCATTGAGTTTTATCATCTTTCGCCAATTATATCACCATGTATTATTATAGGAAGAGTTCGTTTAATCTTAGATAATGCCGTTTCTTAATTTATTGAGGGGTTGCGAAATATTTTTTAAGAATAATGTCTTCAGATATGACTCGAATTATATACTTTGTTATTTTATAGATTTTACTGATAAACTTAAGAGATAATTCCTACTTATCTTTATCTCTATATGAGAATTTGACTTGGATGAAAAGGCAAGGGCTGAGCCTTGGTCTGTTGAAAGAGCCAAACCAACAAAAGAAAGAGAGAAGATGATGAAAAACTTGAAAGTGGTAATTAACTGGAAACTATGGAGATGGTGTTGGATTGATATGAATGTCCCTTTGATGATAACTCAAGGGATCATAGTGTCAAAGGTCATTCTTTCCAACCCTCTGGTATACCAAGCCTGAAATCAAACTGATAGGCGTCCAAATCACTGTCGAGGACTTTGTGGTTTGTGTCATTCATGGGAACCGGTATGAGTTTTTATTTGCTTGCTGGCAGTTCTTACTGATTTTCGTTTTTAGTTTCTCAAACTCTTGATGAGGCAATATGACAGTTAAGAAATATAACCGTTGGCTAATAGCGTCATTATTTGGTGGGTTTTCTTTTATCATGAAAATTCTAATGAGGAATTGATGAGCATTGAATTTGATGGGCAAAACCGTTAAGAAAAATTATTCGAAGAAATTATTATATTATGGAGGAGAAATTGATTCCAGTTGACTTTACATATTTGTGTTACAAAATTATTCATAGCATGAGATAGATTTATTATATATATCATACTCATAAAAATCATTCAAGATTTAACAGTGAAATAAATATTATAATGTTGCACCTGTGAAAAATATTATTGTTTGTGGATAATACTAATGTTATGTGAAAAATTCTAATTTAATTAGAATAGAAAGGAATTATATGGTGTGAAATTTTAATTTAATTATAGTTGTTATTTAAAAGTTTGCTAAATATAATTAAAGATTTAAAAGTGTAAAGTACCTAAAGTGTGGGGTAGCTTACAAAATTTGAGTTACAAAATTATGTATAGCTTTATTTTAAAATTATAAAGTCATGTGTTATGATTAAAAATTAATTAAGTGGAGGTTTTGATATTTGTTGCTTATAATAAAGTTTATGAATAATTTAATTTATGTGTTGTTTGAAACAAAGCATTTTGAGGGCATGAAAATTTAATCATTTATTTAATAAAAAGATAAATGTATTTTAATTTTTATCATATATTTTTATAGGTATATCTTTATTTTAGAATAAATATATATAATTATTATGAATATATATTGAATTTTTACCGTGAATGACATATTATAATATTATGTTATTTTAAATTTGAGTTAAAAGTATAGGTGAACTAAATATGATTTTAGGTGTTGAAATTATAAAAGAATATATCATATCTTAACAAGTGTTTCAAAATTTGGTTTTGAAAACTATTACGTGAATATTTCTGACGCTAACACATTATTTAGGGTATTATTTGCTAGTTTGTTTAAGCTCAAATTATAAGAATTTGATGCATTATTAATATTAATTCATGTGGCATGACGTATGTTGTGGAGATTGAGCTTACATATATAAAAATTTAATCTCATGAGGAAAATGAAATGTTTGAGCAGTACTATAGATGTTAGTATCATATACGATGAATTCCCGTTGTATAAAAAATACACGGATATCTAAATTTTAATTTTATATACGTAAGAAAATATCATGTATTGAGTATTCCTATTATATTAAAATACATTGATGTTAAGTGGTGATTTATCTTTATTTTTGGTAAAGACAAAATATTATGTGAATCAAAGTTTATTACTCTAGAGATAGAGAAACTGGAAGCTGAGTTGTTGAAAACTTTTTAGCAAAAATTCTGATGAATAATTAGCAAATGGTAATAAACATTATTGAGAGAACAGTGATGTAATCATTTGAGATACTATGTGAATAAGTATGCTTAATAAATAATTGTGGAGTTATCTTAATCTATTTGTGAGGTTAAAAATAGATCTATTGGATCCGTTAACAAAATCTCTAGGTAGAAAATAAATTGTTGAGACTTCGAGAGGAAGAGTACTAAAGTTAGTTTGATTACGACATCAATGACTACCCAACTTTTGTGATTGGTTATCCCATAAAAAATATTCAATAGGTAGGAACAAGTCGCTTGTTAGTTCTGCCAGTATCAAAATATTATTATTGGTCTATTCCTATGGTGTGCGAGAAATTGCTAGATTGCATATTGGAGAGTTGAGCAAAATTTTTCAATGTTTTCAAATCCTACGAGATGGTGTATTCAGTACAGATACACTTAAATAAATCACCTATACGAATGAGAAGTGTGGGCTGCTCTTATGAGATTATGACAAAATCTCTAGAGTATTCGTTAAACACCAAGATACACGCATGGCCACCAAAAGTGCAAAACTGCTCAATAAATAGTAGAAATGTAGGGGTATAATTTGATTGTTAACGCCTCTGGTATAAGCCCAATAGGTGCTGTGTCATAGTCCATAGGACCACTAGCATCTTTATGTATAAAGTATTATCGATCTAAGTCTAGTTCATAACTCATAGGACCACTAAATATAATGGTTATATCCATGTGTGTAGCTAATGGTGTTTCTTTGATATATGTGGGGGATTGTTGAAAATATTATAAATATTGTGTAAGGATGTGTGAAAAAAAGAAGTATCTTTCTTATATGATTTTGGGTCTTGAGAATATATGTCTAAAATGCATGTCTCGCTTCACAGTATATAAAAAGGGATTGTTGATGAAAAATTAATAACAGATGATTGCTTAGATCTTTTCCTTTTACATAATTTGTCCTATTAAATTCTATTATTTTTCGCCAATTATGTCACCCTGTATTATTGTAGGAAGAGTTCGTTTAATCCTAGAGAGTGCCACTTTTTAATTTATTGAGAGGTTACAGAATATCTTTTAAGGATAATGTCATCAGATACTACTCGAATTATATCTTCTATGAAAATAAAAGATATATAAATATTCCCTAAATTTTATTGCTTTAAAATAATTTCTTTATTTTTTTAATGGAAATTTGGTGTAGATAATAAAAATAGATAAAAGATGAAGATCCACGTAATATCATGCTATCAGCAAAACTCAAAGACGAAAACGATAGCTATATAATTTTAATCTAACTTACAAGACATGATCTGGTTTATTGATTTGGATTTACATCTTCAGATTAATTATGTTTTTCAATTTATTTGAAGATGTAAAGTATATTTTGAGATTTGGTTAAAAAAAACTGAGAGTATCTTTTAGAGATGAAACTCACATAAAAAGTTAAAACTGGATCCAGTCTTCATAAATGTAAACGTTGCATTGGAGTTGATATGAGTGATAAGCGACTCATTATTGTTTAAGTAAAATTTTAAGTTTGAGCTTTGGCGTATATAAAAAATTTTTGTTAGGATACTCACCCACCATAGTCAGGTGAGCGACCCGAGTTAGATCCAGATATAGACGGGGTAAAGCTCCAGTGAACCGGGTAGGCAACAAAAAAAAATGTAGACATTACAAAGTTGGGTTTCAGTTCTATGCTTGGCCCAAAGTTATTTACAAGGCCCAGACCAAGAATGTGCTTATAAAGCCCAGCCCATCATGGTTTCTTAAATCGACTCTTCAATATACCTAAAAAAATGAAGAGAAAGATATGGGCCTTGTTTAGCATTTGAAAATTGAAAAATATGTAACCAAAAAAAATAAAAAATAATTTATAAGTAGTCTTTAAATGGAAAAATCTTACAAAAATATTCTTTAAATTTTAAATTTTTAAATCAATTTTGTTTCCTATACTTTATTAGGTATAAAAATTCAAGTGGTATTTTTGTAGTATTTTTCCATTTATTAATTACATGTGATAAGCAAATAACAACATATTTTTTTTTGTAGGAATTCCTGATTTAATATTTTAAAATTAAAGTGAAATTTTTGTAGGATTTTTCCTATTAAATATTCAAAATTTGATTATATTAGTAAAGAATTGACAACTATCTCTACATAATCCAAGACCCAATTAGATAATCCCAAGTACATTGTCCAATAAACAAAAGTTGAACCTGGCCCCAAAGGAAAAACAAAAGTTGAAAGATAAATTAATATAAAAAGGGGACTAATCATAAAGATTGAAGAAGAAAAAGTAGTAACAATTAATATAAAAAATGGCCAAAATCAAGTTCAACCATAAGATCTGCAAGTTAATTTGTTTAGTCAATCAAATAATACACAAAATAAGACTTTGTACATATAAATTCCAACAAACAAAAAAAGACTTTGTATATAGAACTTTTTTAGAATAATAAATTCATTTTTTTTGCCAAAGAATAATAAATTAATGACTTTGGAAAGTTATTAAGGTAAGGATAAGGTTAAACAATATATTATAATAAATACAGATAATCTATGGTACTTTTTTCAATCAATTAATTAATTATTGTGTGCTTGTTCTAATTAGACAAATAGAGATGGGGATGGAACCTTATGGATTCAACTTTGGACTGCAAGTATTTCTATGCCTATTATGTGTTGGAATGGAAATTTTCATAATAGTGGACTAAAATTAACAAATAATAAATAATTAGAAATTCAGTGATGAAGCATCTATCACGATTCCCTTCTAATAGCTGCCTTTTGGACAATATTAAAATGGATTTTCTACACATGGGAGAAGAGGCTAGTCTTCATGACGTGATGATTTAATATTTAAATATTTAATAAAAAAAATGCTCATATTTAATATCTGACAATATTTTAAATAAGATTGATTAACCCCATTTTGGTTCTCCCTCCCAAATTTCCCTAAAAACCATTAGTTGTGTATTACCGATCCTAAATATAAAATTTACTTTGTAATACAAATTACACTAAAAAATAAATCTTATATTTATGATCGGAAAGAGTATGGTAGATAATAATCAACATATGTAATAAACTCTAAGACAATTACATTAAAATTATCAAACTCTTTAAAACTAGCTACGAGTAGTTCAAGTAAATATAATTAGAAAAAATTATCCCCAATTAAAATTTATTTGATAAGAATGACCTAATAAATCAAAATATTAATATTCTGAATATATAAAATTTACATGTGGGCAAAAATTTATTAAGTCATTCTTATTAATTAAATTTTTAATGGGGACTTTTTCCTAATTCTCCCTATTATAATGTCCATATCTTATATTTAAACTCTTCTTTACCTATTGGTTTCTTTATTAATCAATTTTAATTTATTTAATTTTTTTAATTTATCTAATAAAATTAATTAACTCTTATATTAAGGTCAGAGGATATAATAATAACCAATAGAGGCAAAACTCTAAAATAATACTAAAGATTTTAGACCAACTATTATCTATAAATAGAAAAGGGGAACCATATCGGAAAAATTCCTCTTTTATATATAAGATAGGATAAGGAAATATATAACTTTGAAAATGATGACAAATAGTAGATGGCAAATAGGGATGACTTTTTCCTTGTTGAGAGAATCAAAAGGTTTCTCACTCCTCTATCTGCTTCTCATCAATTTGTTTTGAAACTTTCCAACCCACATGGCCCTCTTCTTTCCTGGAAATTTCACTTTTTGTTTATATTAATATTATATAATATGTTATTATTTTTATATATACATCATGGGCCCCTTCCTTCAATTATTTTATATCTTTCAATTTTAAATATATTGTAATTCAATTAATGTTCGTTTCTTCTTGGAATTTTACTCCTTTATGTGTTATTCCCTCTCCTACTCTTACTCTGCTCCTTTGACCCATTCAACAAACACAAACACACATCTTTTGAATTCGTCTCACCAGTGCAAAATAACATTTTCTATATTGAGACTTTTAATATGTTGGTTGTTGTAGGTAACGTGTAAAAAATGTGTAAAAAATATGACCGGCAGTAATTTTTTTAAAATAAAATATAATATTGTTGATTTTTTACACTAATTAACAATAATTAGTGTAGAAAATTCTTTTTTATTTACACTAGTTACAGAATTAATATAATTTTTTTATACTGACTGTATCTACACTGGTTACGTAATCGATGTAGAAATCATTTTTAGTCACAGTTAAAAAAACTGTTTTGCTCTGGGGTCTTTTTAACCATATCTGATTAGACTAATAATACAATTTGAAGATCCCTTCATAGCTAGGTAGATGGAGGATGGAGAAGAGGAAGAAGAAGTCGCCTAGCTTCTTTGAAGACATTAAAATTATATTGACATCATCACAATTTGTTGAGTGCATGTGAATTGGCACATGCAACATTATTGGGAGATCAATTAATTATACTAATTAGGGAATACGGATTAAGACAAATTAAACTAGCCAATTAGAGCTTGAAGCTAATTGAGAAAGTTGTTAACTGTCATATAGCTAAAGATTAATTAGCTAAATTGATATCATTAAGGGATGTAATACATGGGATTAGGAAGCTTAAAGCTACGTTTTCCCAAAGCGTAGCCCTGAAGATCACTCCATTGATCTCCCACATTCCCCCATATTCGGTATCCTTCTCCTTCTATCTCCTTCCTCTTCTCTGACTTGTACTTGGATGCACTCTCTCCTCTGTACTCTCCTCGCCTGCACACAATTCCATCAAATCGTTCTTAGTTATAAGATTCTCGTGCGATAGATACATGAGATGATAATTAAGATAGCACACTCATGATAGAATAATCACATATGTAAAGAACAATAACAACGTCGTACATCTTACCAAGTGGGATAATGTCTGACAAAATAACTAATACCGTTTGTTTTTTCACACGTACGTTCGGTGTAATTCATGAGAACATACAAAGGAAACAAACATAACTATATATATAATTGCAGCAAACATAGATAGCTAGCTGGAGAATTATAGTTACTTTATAGTCCTAATTAACACTTTTATCTAACGGTAAATGACTACAATTGTCACAATTCACAATGAGAATTAGGCCCTCCTAATCACAATCCTAATCATTGCTAAAACCATTGATTACATTATTAACTAACACAGTAAATCAAGGTAATATGTATAAAGCACACACTTATAGTAATTAATTGGTTAATTGATTGATTAAGTTGAATGGGAGAACGTCGTAAGGCAGCTTCGCCATGATATTAATTAATGGACCAAATTTAATTTATTGATTTTTATTTTTTTAATTTAATTATTATTAATAGTATTATTATTATCTTGGGGCCAAACTGAAATGTCACGGAAAACGGCAAAAACAAAGAACAAGGATCGACATGATGAAGGATTGACCAGCTGTTTAATTAATTAAAGACAAAGACTTATTCGTTGTTCCCGTTGCATTGACTTGTGTTAAACTGGACAAACATCATAACATGGGAATGATTAATAAAAAAAAAAAATCACAACACATGTGGCTCTATAATTAAAAAAATAAGGTAATTAATGTGTAGGTAAAATGAGTTAAAACGTACGACAATGTCAATATAAACCACCCCCTTTGACCTATTCCACCGTCAATTAATCATGAGTGGTTGACGGCTATAAATATAATATAATTTAACTAATTAAAATGCCCTAAAGCTTTTCTAAATGTTTACATTTATATAAAAAGGTTGACCAAAAAAATTACATAAGAAAGTTATGTCATTAAAAAAAATTTGTCTATCACCTCATTAACTAATAATAAAATGTCACCTGAGGCTTCCTCATATTATAAGGTGAAGTATGAGTAAAGTTCAAATCCTTTTGGTGCAAAAGAGAAAAATAAAACACAATGCAATGGGTTTTAATTATTGTATTAAAAACATTAAAAACTCATGAGAATTTATTAATAAATTTTAAAAGAAAAACAAATATTACTCAAATTGAAGCTCATAAACATTTTCATCCTATAATCATGTCATACTTATTAAAAATATATAAAAATCATATTGTTGATAAGAGAAATATTTACATACTCCATAAATACTACATCAACCACATCATCTGGACTCTATCTAATCAAAATATAATAATTGAGCTGATGAATTATCTAAAAAAATTCATGAATTATTTTATTTTTAAGAAAATAAATATTTAATTTGAAAAAAACAAAAAAAAAACTCATATGAAACAAATTAAGATGTTTATTTTTTTTTCTTAAAAATAAAATAAAATGTGAACTATTTCAAATGAGTTATCAACTAACTAGGATTAAAATGTATTGATGAATTGTTATATTTTATTTGAAAAGAGTTCAGATAATATGATATTTATAGAGTAGGTAAGTATTTCTCTGATAAATTATGAACAATATACTTTATTTAGGTCTCTCCATAATATGCGAGACCCGTTTCACCAGAATTTACTATAGCTATTCATTTTCAAACAACATGGGCAGCATTTAACTAGTGGGTTGGCCAGAAATAATATTCAAGGAACACATATTCTGATCCACCAAAACTAAATTTAAAAATATGCCCCATTTTCAAATCTCCACATACTATTTTTCTAATTCCAACCAACTAATTAATATATATATATATATGTACACACACATACACATTAATACCAAGACGATTGATATAGAATATGATTATACACAAATTGAACCGTTCAAAGTGGACAACAAGGAATATGTGGGAAGAGTCGTGTGAAAATAGTCTCATATATTTAAGATGACAAGAACTAATTATACTTATCTAGAAGGACAAATAATCGAAGTTGCCACTAGTAAATAAAGTCGGCAATATATATATCCGCGCCTTCGGTTCTAAATAATATAAAATCGGTTGGACGTCAGATTAATTTTAATCTTAAATATAAAATTTTATTTATATTTATTACACTTATTGAGAGAAATTTAGTCTAGAAATAGTTTCCAATACAAATGACTAAATTAAGTATTTTAAAAAAATTAAAGTATATTTTTTATAAATAATTAATTTAATCAATTTACTTAATATTAATAAATTATTTATCTAACTCCTACATTTAATAAGGAAAGTTGACATATGAAAGATATTTATGTTTTGTAAGTTGTGTAGATAGACCTTCCGACCATTGAATGTGATATATATATAGAGAGAGAGAGAGAGAGAGATGCATAGGCTTGCAAATTGCATTACACGACGGTGCATGTGGACATATGAAAAATGACACCGAGAAATAGAGGAAGCATCTAGGTAAAACCTTAAAAATACAAGGGGGAAAAACATTTAGGTATGACCTAACATCGTGTGTGTGGTCGATTAAGAGTTTTCTTTTTGTTGTAAAGGTAATTAAAGTGGACACGTTTCTTATATGTTGTAAGTATTATAGAGTTTGAAGTGAATTATATACCATATATATGTGTTGTCTATATATTAATTATAGTTTATAAATAGGAATACAACTTTTTAATGTAAAGAATACAAACTTTGAACATGTCAAATCTGAGACAAATGTTGTGTAATGATGCTCCAATGGGAGATGACGTGTGAGGGCAATAAAATCTATTTGGTATGGCTTGAAACAAATTAAAAGACACATCGTGCATAATGAGTGGACGACAGAGACTAAGGTAGGAACCAGTACTTTCTAGGAAAATATGATCCAATTGCGCCACCCGTTTTGCTTTTTAATATATATATATATCTCACTTGTGCATTTCATGGATATTAATTAATAATTAAAATATCAAACCCCGTGGCACATGAGCTCATACTATCTTTAAGAGATCAAGGATTAAAAAAAAATCAGACATGTGATTAGAATATTGGCTCTACATATAAGTCATGATCCATAACATAGTTTATAACTTCTAAATAGTATTCATCATCCAATTTTAAATATAAGACATATTTAATTAATTTAATTATATTACAAAAACTAGTTAAATTAGTTATTATAACATATCTTTCTAAAGTAACATAATCATCTTCTTTAATTGACTCCCTCATTTTTTTACTTGATTATTATTGAGAGAGTATTAATAAGAGTAATTTAGAAAATATATTTTATATTTAGAATTATAATTAATTTATTAATTAGATCATATATTTAAGATCAGGTAGGTATGATTTATGATAAATTTTATATTATTCACAAACTAATTAGAGAGGTGATTGATTTTGGCTCTAATAATTGATTATGAGAAGAATCCAAATAGGCTCTAATTAATTAAATTATCATTATGTTAAAACTTTTATGTGTGTGTGTATTAAATTAGGTAGTCTCTATCTACTTGTTGAGTAAGAAGTACGCATGCAATAACAAATTATATTATTGTTTCTAAACTTTGTCCTTATATATACGAACCTATTATATATATTCCATTCTTGATTTAATTTATCATAAAAATATATTCTCACATTACACCTAAGTATATATATCCTACTATATAGTCTTACCAATTTTCTTTCTCTTAATTAAAACCAACCATAAATAAAATAAAAGGACAAACACGCATGAAACACACAAAACTGTGACAGTACAACTAAGGTAAGGAATCAATCACGTTATGCTATGAAAAAGCTTTTCTACATCTAGCTATAACTTAATATAAAGCAATAAATGTATAAAGTAGGGCGAAGAGGGTATAAAATAGGTAAAATCACTATCAGCCCCTAAAAAAATAATATAATTATTAAAAAAGTCTAACAACAAAATCCAGCAGCTTATAATAATAAATTTTATTATAAATTTTAGTATAAAAAATGATAACAATCATTTAACTAATCATTATTTATAAGACTTTTTTTTTTTTTATAGGTATGTTATTTTTTAGGACCTTATTACAATGATTTTACCGGTAATAAGTACCTGAGGATGAGACGATGGTAAGCCATGAAACCTTGGGAATGCAAGTTGAGAGTAGTGATTTGGCCAAGAGTGGTTTGGTCTCTACCAGTGAGCAAGAACACTTTGAAGCCTCTCTCTATGAGCTTCTTGAACACTCCCAACACTGATGGGATTGCAGGGCATGTTCCCTTCAGTATCCACTCCTTGAACTTCCCTGAATCAAATGCATCGCACCTACACACACCCACACACACAAATCTCCGCCTAATTATAATTTCTTAATCAGTATTATTAGTTGGTGTCACTAATAATTTTAAGGAAAAATTAATGATCTGGTTCCTATAATTTTGCTTCAATTATATTGCAACTCATACCCTAAATTTTAATTTAGTTTCTATAATTTTAATTCGATGACTATTTAATTTATGAACTTTAACTCTTTACAACTTAATATATATAGTTTAACCATAATTAAAGCATATTAGTCCCCAAATTTAAGAAAATAACTTTAAATAATTCTTATAATTTTATTTTTTAAAATATAAAGATTATTATTTAAAAATAATTAAAATTATAGGATTAAATTGTATAAATTTAAAATTGAGACACTTGTATCGGGTTAAAATTCTATAAGGAATTTCACGGAGTTTGAGGGGAAGAGTAGTATACTCATCTTTTGAATGAACACCTCTGTAAACAGAAATTTAGTGGGTGTTTTTTTTTTTAAATATGTAGAGACAATTATATTGAAGAAATGAAGATGATATATATTCATCCGCAGACAAGGAAAACTGAGATTTATGGAGATGTATATAATTATATGTGTGTGTATAGAGCAGCAGAGGGAGAGAGAGAGGAAGGAACGAACAGGAACGAACCCAAATCTGTGAGTTTTGTAATAGTTGATGTTGGAGATACAGGTATCGTCGACGTCGAAAACCCAGGCGTCAAGGCCGTCGCCGGAGAGAGGGACGTGGAGGGCATATGACATAATTTGGTCGGCGATTAGTTGGACATCATTCTGGTACTGTCCTCCCATGATGTAACTCTGCACGTGTCTGTAACATCTTGCCGGAACTGTTCGCCATGGGCTCACATTGTTTGCTTCCACAGCTAACCTCCAGCTCAGACCGTACCCATTATCAACGTCCTCCTCCGACGACGACCATGGTGGTACCGTCGGCAACGCCGTGGCGTGCTTCTTCACCAGCACCACCACGGTGTTGAGGATCTTAGCCACAATCAACGTTAGGCTTTTCACCGCTCGTTGTACCAACGTGGCCTTCATCATCTTTATTGGGGTTCGTCTCTAATAGAGACCTGTCAAATAGGGGTTAGGTCCTTGGGATATATAGCCATATGTCATGTGCTGGAATTAATCTCCCGCCGAAAAAAGAATTGTACAATTCCTCAATGAATGAGCATGGCAGAATGTGGGACCAATTTGACATATGGTAGGGTTATACTCCTCCGTCCATTTTATAAATAACAATTAACTAAATCACATAAATAAATAAAAAAGTTAATTAAAATTAATTAAAAATAATAAATAGATTAAAAATATAATTTTTTTGAACATATCTTTATTTATAAAGATAATGAGTAAGAGAAAAAATGAGTATAAAAAATATGAAATAAATATATAATTAATTGTGGGTAAAAGTGAAAAAAATATTTTAAATTTTTAGATAAAATTAAATTATTGTTTATATATAGGATCACTCGAGAGAATATTATTTATAAAAAAAAATTAAAAAAATAAAATATTAATCTATTAGGTGAGAACACGAGCTCTCATAAAAAGCATTTTATTGTGGAGATTCTCTTTCACTACCTATGGAAAGATTATTGATTCTTAATATTAGTCACCTGAAGAGTTATTAATATTTACTTGTCAATTTTGTCGCCGTAGTTAATGCTTAAATGGGACTCTTTGTGTTTCTCTCCTTCCTTCAAGACCTTATTAATAGGGTTAAATTGAAAACTTTTATTAATTTAAGATAATTTTAATAAGTTAACTGTTATTTCTTAATTTATGTAAATTAGTTAAAAAAATAAAAAAATACTCTTCAGATACTATTTATAAAATAGAGAAAAAATATTTATTTTGATCCTATTTATAGAATAGAATGAGAAATTTTTTATATGAATATATCATTTATCCTTTATTTAATATTATGTTAATTTTATTTCTATATGGTATAATGTAAATTAAATATAGATAAAATTAAAAAATAATTAAATTTTATGATATAGTTAATAATATTTAAGATTTTTATTGATATATATAAAATATATTATAAATAACTTTTAAATAGAACTAAATGAGTATCTTAATTCTAAAAAGCTAACTTATTGTACGAGAGAACCCCTCTTGAGTTTGTAAACTGCACTTCCATTTGTGAGCCTCAGCAATATATGATTGATAACAAAAACCTTTTCAACAGAGTTAACTTTGATTAAGCCTAATAACTCTAAAATACCATTCTAATCCTTATTATAAATTTACTATGAAAGAAATTTTTGGTCCTAAATATAAATATATGTATTGTATATCTAGAGGGTTATTAATGACTTTTTCTTTTAATTTTACCCATATTAAATGAGAAAATATATGAGAGAAAAAATATTTCTTCAATACTCATTATCTAATAAGGGTAATTTTTTTTTTATAAATTTAAGATATATTTAATAATTTAACCGTTATTTTTTAATATATAAAAATTAGAGTAATATAATTTAATATATTCCTTATATTGAATATTGAATATAAATTGATAAATATAAGTCTAGGATTTAAATTTAAGATCTTTCTTATATCAAAATTTTTATAGTTAACCTAACTATCCTTAGAAATATCGAAACTAATCGATCATATATATCAGATATCATACAAAATACAGCTGGGGATCCATCTAGTAGTTGGTGGGAGTTATTGATTAATTGAAAGAATAATTTTAAAGAGGAGGGGGGGGGGGGTGTTGGGGCCATTGTAATTATGAAGAAAGATGGAAAATAAAGTAGACTTTTCAATTTAGTCCTTTGGTGATGTATATGAATGACGAACCCTATGGTGACTTTATCATTAGCCGTTCTTTGGTAAATTCTTGGGAAGCTTCATGCCAACAACAGCCATAGGATTCTGACTACCAAATATTAATATTCTATTCTATTTTTTTTTTCAATTTATCTTTTTAGATATGCATGTTGTACGAATTTTAAGAAAAAAATATATATTTATAATTTATAATAGTAGAGGATGAGCCTTGACACATCAGATAAATTTGTTGCCATGCATGTAATTTGTAAATCACAAATTTAAATTGTAAAAATGTTATATTCTTTTTATAATTTTAAAGTTTATCAATTTTACTTACATTTTATTATTAATAAAAGGAAAAATGCTAGTTAGGTCCCAAAACTTCAATTTAATGACAATTGCTCATTCAGAAAAATTTTTAGGGCGAAATAACTCTTTTATTTTGGTCAAAATTATCAACCAATAGTCAATGTTGATCAAACGTTATTATAGGATGAGATTCATTTGTACCCAAAAAAAAAAGGATGAGATTTATTTCTAAAATTTTAATGGAAACATGGACCAAATAAAAATTTATAGATACCAATTTCACTTGAGAAGAACTTTCTGAACATTGTTACCCTTTAACCCTAAAAATAATATATTTTGTTAAGTTGCTGAGCTAAGTACGTAGTGCTAGCTTGTAACCATGTGGAGGTAATAAGCATCTAACATAATTTGTAAGTTACTATTATCTGATTAAAACTTTTAATTTTTTTATTTTAATAAATAGTTTTTTAATATTAAATTTTGTGACGTGTACTTGAAAACCAATAAAAGGTGGGAACTCAAGTTTAAAAAGGAGATTAAATTCTAAAAAGCCAACTATCTTCACCCCCCCCTTCTTTTTTAAAAGAAATTAGATAAGTGGGATCCATGCAAAACAAACAAAAATAGGCATAGAAAAAATATGTTTAATATGTGTAAAAACTTAAGAAGGGAAACAAAATATCATTGCCTAGTAATGTTTGGTATGATATTAAAAGAGAATGTTTCGAGATAATTAATTAATTAATTAATTAATTAATTCAAAGACTAAACCACCACACTCTCTTAAAACATAAAATATCTTGGCATGTGCTTTTTTTTCTTTTTATAATAAGGATTTTAATAACTTCATTCCTTTTAATTATAAAAACCAATTGTATATTGGAAACTATGTCAAAATGCCACATTATCTATAATTTATTTTTAATAGATAGGTCCTATTTTTTTATGAATAAGTCTGGAGGTAATATCGAATAAGAATTAAAATAAAAGGTAGTCGCACACTTGTCATAACTCCTTGATAAAAAAAGTTTAGCTAGCGTATTCCATAACTCTTAATATTGATCTACCAGTATAGTTATTGTTTCCTATATAATATGATCAGATATTTAAGTAACCAGTTAATTTAGTTTCCAGTTAATTTAGTTTCACCTGACTGAGATCCACTTAAGGGTTTAGGGTGTTTTAACAAATTTTTTTTCTATATTTAAGAATTGAACTCGATACCAATTAATTAAAGAATTAAGATATCTGTCACAAGGACCGATACTATTTAATTTGGTAGGTTTGAATTCTTTTTTAAACCATTCAATATTTGATATATATATATATATATATCAACAACCAATTTGAATTTGAGTTGTATCAAACCTTATACATTGGAGAAATTAAATTTCCTTCAATATGAATCGATTTAATAAATACTTAAACTCAAAATCTTATTTAAAGTATAAAATCATCTAACTACTATTGATAGTCTGAAGGGTTGTGTTGTGCCTTTCCAGAAAGAAAAACACAGGAACACAATATTTGAGAATATTTAAAGAAATGGTCGAGAAAATTGTGTCGGATATGTATCCCGAGTTTGGATTTTAGTTTTGTCAATTTCTTCGTCAACATCTATCTCTTGTTTTTTAAAAAATAGTCAACAGAATTTTTTTAAAGAGATAAAAACAATAAGAAAAATTCATCATTTCAATCTCAACACATGTGGATCTGACTAATAATAGAGAGTTCAATTTTCTCAAAATAAGGTTTTGAAATTAAATTTTTTGAATAAACAATACGTTTTAGAGTGAGAAATATTATATAACTCTATGCATTATTGAGTATAATCTTATAAATAAGATAGAATGATATATATATATAGTAATTATGAAATATAAACCCAATTCACGGCCACATTTTGTTGTATCCTTTATTTTGGACGAAGACTCTTATGATGTCATTGTGACTATTTAAATGTATTCGATTTTAGAGAGAATAATTTTGTTGTAGTTATAATCGTAGTATTTAGGGAGACATCTTAATTTCTGGATGCCTAAGTTTATGCCTGAAAATAATAGACGGTCCACCTTGCCCGATATTTGTATCGCCTAGGAGAAATGAAGACTTTATCGTACCTTTAGATTATGGGTGAGTTTAACTCATTTTTCAAATATTTTTATAACAAAAAAAATTATTATTCCTTTAATATAAGAAAAGATGTAAGAAAAATTAATTAAAACTTTTTAACCTCACTTCTATAATTTTTTAAAATTCAACTCATAAATTTAATTTTTTAAAAACTTCTCTTTATTAAAATTTTATAACCCTATTTCTAATTTTTTTTTAAATCCAACTCAAGACAAATTTTCTCTCCCCTCCCACCTCCTCTAAATCATCTCTCGCACCAAACAGCTCCTTCATGTTTATAACGACAATATATGACTATACGTAATTATGTACTGTTCATATGACGTCCCAACACATGCTTCTCTTGTGCCCATCATCTTTCCCGTCATTTTTCTGGTCACCATATCTTTTTCCTTTCCTCCACCTAATATCTTAGCTGGATTGTTCACAAACTGTCTTCTCTTTTCTTATGGTCTTTGTCTAAAACTCAATTAATAAATTTTGATTCGTGACAACTCAATTTCTATTTTTACTATTTAAAATATAAGTTCTTATAACTAAAGTGTTTTATTGAACAGTAGGGATGACGTTAAATTAAAGTTTAGGAGTTGAGCTTTCATTTTATCGAATTAAAACTATTCTGGAAATGATGTTTGCTTGGTATATTGAGAAAAATATATTATACATATGAAGAATATAAAAGTAAAGTTACACAACGACTGGTTAAACTATCAATCATGTGTTAGTCTTTGTGCCATTAGGCTAAACAGAGCCAACCTTGAATAAGAGACCGAGTTTGATATTAGACTATACCGGGCTATCAATTAGAGTTAGTACATATGATAAAGAATGTATTATTATCTCATAAGAATAGAGTTTGATTCCTACTGCCATTGTGAGAACTCTTTTAGTAAGCGATCTCGTAAGTCCTCTATAAACGTTTTCTGAGCTCTAGGATTATACCCTAACCTTGATGAGAGATCGGTCTTAAACCTACCTAATTTTTTTTATATCGCAAAAAGAAAAAAAGATAGGACCGAGCTATCGAGTTGGTTGAACAACTTTCCATAAAAAGTAACGGAGTTGTTATTGTAATGATTATGATAATAAGATTGGTAAAACTAGGAGAGGAAAGCCGCAATTGAGTGCAAGGAATGTCTACGAGAGAAAGTGAGGAGCAACAACCACCAAATTAGTGAACTTGTTTTTGAAAACAAGTAAGATTATTGGGTTGGTTTAGTGGTTACCCTAGAAATTAAAGAAAAAGGAAAACAAGACAAAATAATAATAATAATATTTTATTAATTATTATCCTTCTTAGTAGTCATTATTATCATTACCATTATCCTTATTGAAATATGGTATCCTAGAAGGTCTTAGTTTGCTAGGTGGAGGGGATGAAGCTATTCACATCATTCGTTACTTGAAATAATGCCTCTACTCATACTTTGTGCTTGTAGCCTTTTATTCGTGTGTGATTTAAAAAGTTACCCCTCTTATCTTAAATGTATGAATTAGTTAATTTATAAATATTATTAAAAAAATTAATTAAATAATTATTTATAAAAATATGTTGTCTAAAACACACTCTTTAATAATTTGTATTAGAACTAACATTTAATAGAAACTATCTTAACATACACAATTTACTATAATAGTTTAGAAAATATATAAATTTAAAAGATATAAAATAAATTAAGATTTTATATTTAGAACTAAAAAATATATTTAGTTACGACTAAATTGAGTAAATATCTAAGGTTACTCTAAGAGAAATATTTATATCCACCCGGAAACACACTATATCTAAAATTAAGCATGACAACCTTAATATGCCAAAAATAAAAAATGAATTGAAAAGTAAACCTTTATTATATTGAGGAAGTATTTGTAATTAAAAGTAAACTATATTATTTAGTAAAATTAAGTAGACTTTTGTAAAAGTAAACTATATTATTTATTTATGTTATGTGAATAGAATAATTTATTATAAATTTTATATTGACAAGAGCCATTGATATTAATGAAATTTGTAAAGGGAAGGCATGATTATTTAAGGAGATAAAAAAAGAAATAAAAAGGCAAAAAGTCACAAAAATTAAGAAACAGTTTTTTTTTTTTTACTAGTGAAAATGATTTTGTTTATAGATTTGGAACTTCTTTTACAATCTTGAGAGGTTAATGTGACCCTTTAAGATTTTGATGGGACAACTTCTAAGTTATTTTGAAATAGACATAAAAAAAAAGACATATAAAGATTATAAAAGATATAAAAATTTTAAAATAGTCTCGTAAAATGACTTAATTCATATAAAATTTTTAGGGACTTTCTGAAATTAACTTCTTCTTTTTTCCCTGTGAAATATCTAGTTGTCCTCATGTAAACAAAAACTCCTTCCACCGATGGAGCTCTGGTGGCGGCGGCGACCGGAGAATTTTTGGGTAAGGTGATCAATATGGGATTTGATGCTTTCATTCCATCACTTTCTAGTTCCTATCAATAAGATATTGTTTAATACTTAATGTCACCGTCGAGTGCGTATCTATACCTTCATGGGAATAAAGTAGTAATGAAGATCCGTCAATCTGCAAATGTCTTCCATTGATTATGATAAGATGCTGAAAGCATCCACTTCTCTTCCCTATGAAATGCCGAATGGCCATTCACTATCTTCATTCTCATTTTTGCTTCACACTCACTCACCACTAAAAGGCACTTTCTTGGTTGACTTTTTTTTAATGGGCAATTTTCTCTTGTTGGATGCCCTGTTAGGCACGTTTTTTAAGTAAAAATTCAAATCTTAATTCAACGTGAAATTAGTCTCTTCCATTAAATCTAAATTTTATTTTTATTTATACGAAGAATATCTTCTTTTTTTTTATACAAAAAATTTAGGTGTGTTCGATATCAATCCCCACTAAAAACATAAATTACTATAAAACTGACAATGTTATATGATAATGAATTTTAAACTTTAAAAAGACAATACAAGTATAAAAATAGGATAGTTATAATGACAATGTTAAGATAGATATAAAGTTATAAGAAAATATAATATTCATAAAACATATAAACGTAAAAGAGTTAAAATATTATATATTAAATAGAAAATAGTTCAGATATATATAAAGAAGATAATTAGACATCTTATGAGAAAGGCAGATCAAATAGTATAAAATCTTTTAAAAATGAGTAAAATAAAATTGAAGAGAATACTTAATGACTATTGGGCATAATTTTTTTTACTGACAATCTATCCAAATTGTTGATAGAGCATAATAATACCGTATGATCTATATAATCAACCCCGTCAACGAGCTAAAAATTCCTCTTATTGTTGTAATCCTTTTGATATTCAAATATTACCAATTAATTTAGATTCATATCATGTCATGCTCCAATCTTTTTATTTTTATTTTTTGGGTATAAGAATTTTTAGAAAAAAATTAGGCTCACCCATAATCTAAGAGCAGAGCGAAATATCTCTTCTTTTTAGACGATACCAATGTCAGGCAGAGCGACAATCTTGTTCTTCTCAATATAAGTCCATCTAATTGACAAAAGAAAACAGTAACGCTCATACGAAGTGAACCGCAGCCAAACAAAGTGTTGATAGTGATGTTCTGATTCTACAAACTGTTAAGCTTATCAGTCATTACCCGGAAAACAAGGATAGAGATGCAAAGCAGTTGTTTGATATGTGGAAAATTTTGCAATGACACAGCCTTGAGATTCCTTTTCTTGATTGATAGAAAAAGGAGTAATACAAAGAGATGGTCACTGTTTAAATGATTGTAACTGTGGCATAATAGACATCATATATATCTCATTTATTGTTTGTATTGAAAAGATAATATTTTTTTCCACTCGTGATGCCAAATGGGTCATGTGAACTATCTAGTTCGTCCCCACTCCCAAATGTAAGGCATTATTAAACTGGGCACACAATTGAAAAATCTACCGGAAAATCTTTTGCCCCCTAAAAGCCAGATAATCATAAAAAGAAAAACCAAGAATGCTGATGAATAGTTCATTTTACATAAATATTATGTTGGGAACTAATTGATAAAGCTTGGTCATGATGAATTGAGTATGAGAACTTTCTAGCCCTGCAAAATGAAATACATAGGCTGTAAACAAAAATTAGTCTAATTGGTAAAGAGTTTGTTTATAACCTATAAGGTCGTCAACTCAAATCCCACTGTTGATATAAAAATCTTATTAGCGGGCGATTTTAAGTACCTCTATAAGTATTATTTGAGCCTATAGGCAACGTCTTGCCTCTGATGAGCCTCTAGGACCCGACTCACCTAAACTTTACTCTTGCCAAAAAAAATATATATATATATAGGCCAACTAAAAGAACTTGAATATCTTTTTTCCCCACTTGAATATCATCACAACAAGTAACGGACAGTCTTTTTGGGTAGAAAATTAATGCCCACAATCTGCAAAAGATGGCCTCAAATCCATAGGCATAAGGTCAATTTTGGTATCCATGCATTTATGACAAACTGATGCTATCATGAGAAGAAAAATAGACAAATCATTCGGCAAGGAAAACTTTACCGCTATGATGCCAGTTTGCCAGCGAGGATTCCACCAAATATTATGGCTCCAAACCACTTATTTGAGACAAATCTGGAAGAAAAAAATTATTAGTGCTAAGATGGAGTCATTATGTTCAAAAGCAAGAAACAGGAACACACATATAATTGTAAAATAATTAAAAGCATCCTGCAAATGGAGTTCATTTTCAAGTCTCAGTGTATTGGATACTCAATAGCTTCCAATAACATTTTGTCACGTAGTATGGTTAAGTTCTACATTTTTGGCGACGTCAAGTACATAGGGATTATAATAAACATTTCTCTGAGACAGATATATAGCAAGTTGCATCTAATCAATCAATTAGCACGCTCAAATAATATATAGCAGAGAAGTTATCACTGACTTTTCTAGAGGTTTTATGCCTATGCATAGAATTGATAGTGATTGGTGAGGGTTCCCTCTGCCAAAAAATGTAGGTAGTGAAAACTGATTTATTTAGAAAGTCATACAGAAAAATTCAAGATAAATTTATATAATATATAAAAGCATATAAAAATCCCATAGTTTCTTTTCCATGATATAATGAACCACTAAACAATCAAATCTATGTTTATATATAATATGAAGCCTCTAACAAGCCAAATTATTCATGATCCATGAACAGTGCAGCTCAATTTTCAAACTCCGTGCAAACAGACTCGTACCAGCTTTTCTAAAGCCCAATAGAGGTTCCGCACCAATAAATTGCCAAGGAACAGTGAAAAATCAGTAGAACACGCTAAACTTTGTACTTATGGATCAGAAAATAACAGAAATATTATGACCAAAAAACAGAAAGGTGATGCCCCCCAGAAACATACTTCTTGTTGCAATCAGAACGCGATGAAAGGTCAACTGTCCAAATTTGCCAGATTAGGTGCCCAGATGCAGCTCCCAAAAATGGATAATATGGCCAGCCTGCACATATATGCATGCAGCAGAGAACAGTTATAGCAATCCAACTGCTAACAGGCACAGCCATCAAAAAAGATGGAGAACAAATGAAGTCATAATACATACCAATCTCAGCATTATATCCACTCAAGGCAAGACTACCAATGCATGCAATGCCAAACCCAGAAATCCACTCCTTCGTTGATTCACCAAAGCGCAAAGCTGTTGATTTAACTCCCACTTTCACATCGTCTTCTTTATCCTGGTTGCCAATATTTTTTCTAGGCAGCATAAGAAACTCAATTACATGGTTTCAGTAACAAGATTCAGGAGAAGGGACTCAAGCAGTATGCTGAGCTAGTGCTTTGTCCACAATTCAAGTATCAATGGGATTTAAGTGATTAGATTTGGTAAGGATACTTTACAAAAACAAATATTGGGTCTTCTCCAAACAGCTTAAGCATTTAAGCTTCTAAGCTTTAGTGACAATTTAGAAGTCTGCTTAACAAAGGTAAGCACACCTTGCCAAATCCCATAAATGCTACTATAGCTAGAATTTTACATTGGCCACAGCAACAGAGTTTAGGCCAACACATTTCATTGGAAGACAGAACATATTGCATGGACCAAGGCATTGACTCTTGCTATATAGGAAATAGGAATAGGAATTAAATAATATGAAGAGATTGGAAAAAAGGAAGAGAGGTGCAAAATCAGAAAAACGGATCTTGGCATCTTGCAAGAAGCACAGCTGTCTGTACCTGATGAGCATATATTGTATCATACACAAGAGTCCAGAAAACTCCAGAGGCGTAAAGTGGAAGCACAATAGCTGGATCCAGGCTTCCCCTAACTGCAGCCCATCCTAATAGAGCTCCCCAATTAAAGGTCAACCCAAGATAGGCTTGAGGCTAAAAGATGAAGTCACATGAGAAAAAGGGCTTTGTGAGATCATTCCTCAAATATAGGATTAAGATATCAACGGAAACTAGAAATAAGAAAACTACATTACCCAAGATGTAAACCTCTTCGTGAGGGGATAGGAGAAGACAAGCAACAAAGATGAAGCTCCCAAGATGCGACTGCCAAAATAACATAAGGCATAATTATTTAAAATTTAACAGAGGAATCACACGTCATTCAACATTGAATATTAATCAAAACCATGTATACAAACTGAATAATGATAAAGAAAAATTTATGAAGATGCATTGTACTAGCAAATTCGAAAACCTCTGCCTAAACATAAATGGCAAATTGTTCACCTAAACTCTTAGCAAGACCAAAGCATTATTCTGACCATGATCATCATCGTCATATTACATTAGACAGTTCATATAGAGTGGCTAGCTCAGCTTCTATCAACCTAACAGTGTATTATGTTGAAAAATTCACAATCACAATTTCACTCTGATTACATGAATAATAGAGACAGGCACTAATGGTATACCTTGGTGATGTGCTAGAGTAACAATCCTAATAAAATAAAGTTCAAAAGAACTTTCTGCAAGATAAAGAGGCCACTAGGCAAAAAATCTTTCATGAATAGCAGAAGCCAGTCCCAGACTACAGGATCAGAACTTAGGACATAAAGTAATATTCATTTTCAAAAATGCAGAATTACATGAATATCTCAAATACAGTCAACCTGGATTTTTTTCCTTATTGGACCTTCTGTGGACTTATCATAAAATTTTAGATGTTGGGGTATTTTTTATGGATTTTAATTCATATTGCCTTTGTGTAGAGGGAAAAAACTACACTTTGGCCTGAGAATGGGAGCTTTGCCTGCATGCCACAAGGGGCATGCGTGGGGTCAGCCGGAGAGGGGGGGGGGTGGAGGTGGGGGTTTGAGATTGTGGTTGGAGTATAGGGGTTTATCAATATGAATAAAAATGGTATTCTCGTGTTGGTCCCAAAAAAATATACATATATGAATAAGAATGGTATTTCTAACCATTCCTAGGGATCTTCTCAATAATTTGAAATAACTTGATAGGAAAAATTTAGATAAATTTAGGTTTACAGAAAGAGTAATGGGTGCTCATGATGTGGGAAGGGAAAGGGATGCTACTTAGCAATATATGTAATATGAAGTAACCGTAAATGGTTTGCTATTTTCAATCAGGCTACTCCTGAAGCTTACTCAATTCAATTTCTATATTTCTGGATCCTCACTTGAAGTCAGTAGAAGTTCAAAGATGCAAAAGAATAGACACTTAAAAATATTAAAGAAAAAGTTAAACAGAAATTTTGTCCAAAAGATGCAGGGGACTTAACTGAAGGGTCAAGAGTTCTTGTAATGTGGGAAGAGCAGAGGATGCCCTGCTAAGTCTGGGGTAAGTTTGGTTGGTTTGCTATTTTTGGTGATGGCACGCCTGGAAATCACTCAAGTAAGTTTCTATATTTCTAAATCTTGCCTAAAGGAAACAGAGAGCAGCATTTCATAGACATCATTTTTTAGATAAGTGAGAATAAAAGCTGTTAAAAAGATTTCAAAAAAAAAATTTAAACACTTGTTTCCTATAAATGCAGAGGGCCTAAACAGTTCAATTAAATGATGCAAGCAGAATAAAGGAACAAAGTTGCTAAAAATACAGAAGGAATTCAACAGAAGAATATTTTCTAAGATGATAAAAGCATGTATAACATTAGTTTCCCGATTTAGGACATGTAATCCAGATCATGGTTCCTGTGTGATGCAGTATTCCTGCCAATTAGCCACATCATTACAGAATTAAGGGCCAGGCAACTGGTCTGACCTTTGTACGCTCTACCCCTAAGTACAGAATATGTTGCTCATAATTAGCACTGACCTATAATTATTTAGTTGTAGAAGAACCCCAAGCCCCAAAAGCAATTGAAAACCAAGAAAACAAACTCCTTGAAATGGTGTCAGAAGACCACTTGCAATTGGTCTGACCTTTGTACGCTCTACCTGCATTATATGTTCACATAAAAATTTATTCAGAACTTCAAATAAAAATCATGAATGAAATATAAAAATAAAAAATGAAATAATACTGTAAAAAGCAAATTAGACAACTAAAATCCCCAGGGTCATGTTAAGGGTTGAGAGGTAATTGTAAATGGCAAATACAAATTCTTAATCCACCATCTTCTCTCATTTGCTTATAACATTTTGGCTGCTTAGACATGAGTATGACTATGTATGCTCATTAAAACACATAGGGCTCAAGAGCCACAACGGGGTGCTATTTCTTTATATTTCAAAGGTGTTGAGTCACAGAATATACCTCTCTAGCAGTTGATGACTAAGTGAAGTGAATTGATTGCGAGTATGGACTTCTAGTTGGGTTTTACAACCTCCAACTCCCTAGCAGAGATCGGGGTGATCGAGCTGGTGTCAATGTCTAGCGTCTTCCTATTCTTAGTTGAGTGTGCAAAATTTAAATCGAAAGAGTGATTGTAGATGGTTCGCAAATTTAAATTCTGAACAAACTAAACATATGTCTGGAATAAATTTTGCTACAAGTAGGTGCATGCTTAGATAAACTAACACACTCCGGGTATAATAATTTAAAGCACAACATCCCCATCTCCCATTACAAGTAAAACCAAGGATGAAAGCAACTAAATTACCTTTGTATCAATATCCCGATCAAGAAGATCATTAACAGTACAACCAGCGCCCCTTAAAAGCAATGCACCACATCCAAACAGCGCCAACATTTTAAAATCAGGAAGATGCCCTGGAGCTTCTGCCAAGGTAATTGACCTGCAACATAGAGCATATAAATTCAGAAACACTGGTAAAAATGAATGAGGTAAGAATAAGGGACTTCAAATAGGAAAGTAAACAAAGTGATAATTACTAAAGAAGTTTCTGCGAATATATAAATGCTTAAAAACTTCAAAAAATCATTAAATTAGCTTATTATACCTTGAGTATTTTGTCAAATCATAGGATATATCTATCGTTATTATTCAATTGTAACTGGATTTACAGTTTGATGCAATTTACAATTCACAAATAAGCATTCCAATTTGCAATTTGATAACAATGCTAAATACGCAAACACCTGCATGTGTGTGCGTGTATGTGTTAACTAGTTGGCAAGTTGGCTATCAAAATTATTACAGCTCTCCATGCTTCCTCAACAACAAATAATTCCTTTACAAAGAAAAGGGGAAAAATCAAAATAAAGATTCTTACCACATACAAGGCCATAAAAGCAACCATGTTCCAATCGGTTTGTCAAGCCGAGCAAGTCGAGCATAGGGCTGACCCTGCCTCGGAAGGTATAAATCTATCCAAGTTAGGTTGTTGGCTGCCGGAAAACTCGTGTCATTTTCATTACCACTTAAATTCTTGTGTAACTTAGAATCCCCTCCCGCACCGGAAGACGTAGAGATGGGTGAAACAAAATAGAAATCTGGATGAAGTCTAATACTTCTACACAATTCAAAATTAAAAATCTGAGGGAGGGATTGCCTGAATGGACTGAATGGAAGATTTGAAAGGCAAGGTTTCAGAGTAGCGCTTAGGTTAACAGATGATTGAGTGGGGATTGAAGGATCAAATATTGAGAGGCATCGAGACACTGAAGAGCCAGAAGAAGGGAGATAAGATTTAATAGATCTACTTGAAACACGAGAGATCATAGCAGAAGCCATAATTTCTTGTTGTTGTAAGCAACAATTTGGATTTGCTTCGCTGCTACTAGCTCCACACCAAACTCAGCATTCGGTTAAAGGATTAGTTAGCAGATTTGAATGTAGCAGAGTGAATTATCTCAAGGAGCCAATATCAACGGGAATCATTCTGATGAATCAACTGCAATAGACATAAAAGTAACTCTTCACGATGAGAAGCCCTCCATGAGAACACTGTAAAGACCACCCCCTACACAGGCAGTTTACAGCCCAGGTTTAAAATAGGAAATAAATAAATAAATAATTCATAGATAGGTACCAATCGAGCTAGAAGAGAGCTTCGCTCATTAAGCTGTAGTGCAATAATCCTTACCGAACCACCAGTCACCGGAGAGTGAGCAGACACGACCAGAGGCAGAAGACAGTGAAGAGGAAGGAGGTAGGTCATACGGAGTAAAAACAGCCACGTCATTTAAGCTGACGGAAGTGATGACAAGGCCCCACGTGGCAGACATACGACAGCCTCGTCATTTAAGCTGAAGTTTTGTTTTTGGCTGGAGTTTTAATTTTAGTAATGAGCAGGCTCCGACGATGAAGTGAACACGACGACGGAGACCAAAGAGGTTGAAGCTACTGTTGAAGACAGAAAATTCTACAAGGCAACGAGTTAATGATTACCAGAGATGGCCAGAAACAAATAATCACATGGCTACTTTATATAAAATCAGGATCATCTAAATTAAATTAAACTAATGGAAGAAATGCAGCATCGGAATATCACGCAAACCAGAGATTAACGAGATTTTTTTTTTTTTGAGGAAACACACACAAGTCGCCAAACCTAGCAGCTGAAATGGACGAACTCCTTATGCGGAGAAGGAGATAGAATGAAGGAGGCAGGAGCAGGACTCAATAGCCATGAGATAAAAGAACACAAGGACACACCCCATCATTAAATTCATAATTCAGAAGGATTTTATCGATAGAAAAGAGGGAGGTAATGGAATTGAGACATGGGAGCGAGTGAGAAAGGGAGTAAGAAAGACAAACTAACCTGCTTGGAAAATCGAGACCACTGCGCACCCGTTAACGGTGACTGCTAGGCCAGCTAGCTGCTTACTTTTTGAAGAAGACGCCGGAGTAGTGGGTGAAGGGTGGCGACGCGCGGGGCCGAAACTGAAATGTGACTGGGCGGCCCCGTAGAGGGCTGATTTATCCCATATAAATCTGACGTGGAAGTAAGGTGTATCATCTACCACACACCATATTAATTAACTAGCGATAATTAACTTTAAATAACTAAAACAGACGACATTATTATAATTTTAATATTTAAACTAATATTCTCTTTTTTAGTATTTTTTAGATATAAATATCTTGCTAGCATATATGTATTTTATCTTTCATATAATTGGCTACCTAATTTCCCCCCTTTTTTTATCCTAGGAGTTACAAATTTAAAATAAGATATTTTTAATTGTAGAGGAGTAATTCAATGGGCATCTCTTACATTTATTGTAATAAGTCATCAAACTTGCTGCAAAACTCTGGCTAATGGGGCATAATATGTTTAGTTTGGTCATTTCATTTTCTTTTAGACATATGACATTTTGGTGATTATTTTTTTTTTTTTTTATTATAAAAATTAGTTGACTAATTTTAATATATATAAAAATTTAAATAAATTAATTAATTAAAATTAAATATAAATTTTTAAGATGAATTTATATTATATATTTTTTAATTTATATTAATTAATTTTTATATTATTAATTTTTTAATATTAATTATTATATTAGTTATAATTAATTAAATTATTTAATTTTTTTAATTTATTTAAATTAATTAACTAATTTTATATTAAATATTGATGAAATATTATTAACCGCATGTGAAGGGTAAAATGAGAGAATCACACTAGATTTTTAGTCAAAATTAATAAGAAGGGGTGGGCAAAACGACGACGGGACAAGCAGTGGAGTAATAAAAAATGAAACGGACAAGGGTGTCATTTGACTTTTACATGCCTCCACACCACCATTTAAGTCGAAGAAGGGCTTCGTGCATAAGCAGAGGCTTTGGTAATTGGTATCAGCAATCTCCTCGCAGAGAGAGAGAGAGAGAGAGAGAGAGAGAGGGCTCTTGAGAGCTGCCAGAGAAACCTGTGGGTTTCGGAGCTTGGTTGGCTACAGGACTTGTCAATCCCCCGCTCCTCGAACCTGTTTCTTCAAGCTTCGCCTCTCAATTCGCTCTTTTTCAGGTATTTCTTTCTTCCCCATTTCCTTTCACCCCCAGATGAGTATTTATATTTATACCCTCTGAAACCTTCCCTCTTTTTCGTTTACCCCATGATTTTTGTGATCTATAGTTTTTGGGGTTGTTGCTTCTTTCGTTTTTGCACGACCGCTTCACATCTTCTGTCTGGCTTGTTGCGATGAATAGATTTTTGGTTGGACTCTGGATAGTTACACTTTCTTTTCTGCAGGTTCTGATTCTGTCCATCGGTTGGAGGAAGTGTGATGGCTTCAAAGCGCATCTTGAAGGAGCTTAAGGACTTGCAGAAAGATCCACCAACTTCATGCAGCGCAGGTTCCACAACAATGTGACTTTTGCGTCATTGTTTGTTTGCATTTTACACTTCCATTTGTGTATGCATCTTCTTTAGATGCGTTCTACATGCTAAGATGGCTAGTATTTATGTGTTTCTCATGCATTTCCACTAATTTACTGGGATTTAGTGAACCTATAATGCTTAGGCTATAGTAATTTAGCCCATAACATGCTGTAGGCTTGTCCATAGCACGCATTTGATTATATTTATTCTATTTAAATATGGAATTAATGGTATAAGATATTTATGTTGCGAAGAATTATGGTCTGAAGTTTCAGTTTCAGGTTGACTTGAATTTGGTTATTGGTTTGCAAATTCGATCTCTGCCATTTTGTGATTCAAATTATAGGGCAGGTATTTACTTTGTGTCATGAAAGCTCTTATGTGTCACTCACTTGTTTCTTGTTCATGACCAACCCTCAGTCGTCAGCACAGGGTGTATGTCTAGTTCTGGTTACCAGAAAAGATTGTTTTATTAAAGATCAGCTTCTGATCTTCAGGTTTTCAGCTGTTCACTACTAGTTATAGCCTTACATTATATCACTTATTAGCCTCAATGTATGCATAGCTTGTTGTAAGATAATGTATTTGAATATAATGAATATATTACCGCAGGTTGATATTTATACTGCAGGTTTAATTTTTGCTGCCTATAATTAGAACTTAGATGCACTTTTACAATTAGGTTCTCTTAAACTAAAATCTTGGTTACATAACTAATGCATTTGTACTGTTCTCTGCATATCCCACCTCTTTTTTCAGTGCTTGTCATATCAGATCCCCAATTTTGAACTTGAATTTAATGTTAGTATGAAAGGCTGACAAACTTGATACTGAGAGCAGAGTGGGATTCAAGATATTTTATCTTGATCAGGTTTTCTTGGTCTCCTAAATCATTATTTGAGGAAATCCTCAGCGTAGTGGAAATTTTGATCCTTAACTATGGAGTAAAACTGAAATCTTCATGACTGTTATGCTCCAGTCAATGGAGAGGCAACCATATTCATGGCCCTGTTTATGAGTAAATATTTGCTGGTTTATTAATGGTAAGTATCCCCTTCACAGAAAGCGGAAGGATTCTTGCAATTAAGTTTGCTATCTAACAAAACCATGTAGTTGTGGTCTTGTATCAATAGTAAATCTCTAAAATACATAGATTATTCCATACACATGTTAAACATTAATGCACATGGCTCATCTTTGGGACGCCCTAAATTCCTGGTATAAACCACTGTAGAGGTTTGATCAAAGATAGTTGGCAGAGGGATTATCAAATTATACCGCAAATGTTGTTTTTGTTTGAGTTTGTTAGCTGTGTTGTGGGGAATAAAGGAAGGTTTAAACCTTAATCTGTTGAATTTGCTTTGCAAACTAACTAGTGGCGGCAGCTTCATGGGTTGCTGTGCATTAGCCTCAGTTAAACTGGTTATCTTCTCATTCTGATGCTAATTTTATTGATTACTGTAAGTTTCTAATGGAGGGTTGTGAACATAAGGTGTCTCACTGCTTGAGATAACTATACATAATCTGGCATGAAGGGGCTAAAACTTACAGGAGGCTCTGGTGTTTTTCTCCTTGTCAGTCCAAAGCGCAAATCAGCGACTTACATTGGCGTTGTTTCAAAGCTATGTAGTCAGGAGGAGTGTGTCTATTTTGAAAAATGACCCTCCTCTTGCTAATAAAAATTAAATTGAAAATAATTAATGAAAATTATGTTTCTTAGATTAGATAATACAATTATTAGATTGATGTTGTTTGCAGCTATGGGTATGTTCATGTTGAATTTCAAAGTAAATATTCTCAATACTCTATTCCAAACAGGTCCAGTTGCTGAAGATATGTTTCATTGGCAAGCAACCATCATGGGCCCTACTGATAGCCCATATGCCGGAGGTGTATTTCTAGTTACGATTCACTTTCCTCCAGATTATCCTTTCAAGCCCCCTAAGGTAAAATTTATATTTTGCAGGCACTATGGCATCATGGCATTATGTATGTGCATGGATTGATGTATTCAATATTTTTTAAATGTTCTTGAGATCTCATGACCTTATTCATCCAGGTTGCGTTTAGGACGAAGGTTTTCCATCCAAACATTAATAGCAATGGAAGTATTTGTCTTGATATCCTGAAGGAACAGTGGAGCCCCGCCCTTACTATCTCAAAGGTTTGCCTTTCTCTCCATTAAATGGACAATTCTTGGATATGAAATGTGTGACTTCACTAAAGCAATAATTATAACATTTGTCATAAAAGAATTGCAACTAGTTATGTTACTCAATTACAGGGATATAATAGATATTTCATATCTCAATTGTTGTGTGATAGAAAATGAATCCTCTTTCGTAACGCTAACCAAACGGGGCCTTAGGTTCCTTTTATTAATGTGAGGGATGTGGCTGGAGTTTATTGGAAATTCTCAGATTTCTTAGAAGGTCACCTTTTACTCTCAATGAAACGACTTATTCATACTGCTTACCTTCTAAAAGTGACCTATAAGTTATAACTGGAAAATTATCTCTTCAATATTAATGGCTTGATTATATCTTCTAACCTTGGGTTCAACATCAGAGCAAACCAGCAAGAAAAATACTTAACAAGCTTTTTCATGTATGAATATTAGCCCCAGTCTCTTTTTTAAGTAATCTGCTACTTTTTAGAATTCATGCTCAATTGCTCACAGGACACAGTTTGACTTTCTCTCTTTCCAAAAGCTTGTTTAGTTTGAACTTGTTTTGGATCAATTTTCTTGATGTCACACCATCAGGAATGTGATGGATCTTGTGATTTCAAACTATATCTTGGTTGGCATTTCAGGTATTGCTGTCGATCTGCTCGCTGTTGACTGATCCGAATCCCGATGATCCTCTTGTACCAGAGATTGCTCACATTTACAAAACCGACCGGGCCAAGTACGAAGTCACTGCGCGCAGCTGGACTCAGAAGTATGCCATGGGCTGATTTGTAGTATCTTATTAGACCTTGTACATTGGATGGCATCTATGGAAAAACACTTCTTGTGTGGGCTTGTGTTTTGTCCCCTCCAGTTCCCTGGGGGGAACCTGTTTCTTGTTTCTTAATCTTGACAAGCTAGTTTTGTTTAACTTATGTGATGCTATATCATGATACAAAGACTCCAACAAGATGTTATTTGTGTCATGCTTGCCTTATCTTATTTGTTGAATCAATGTAAAAATAGTTATACTACCGTTCCTAATTATGATAAATTAATAAGTTAAATAAATTAGGTAATTATAATAATTATAAATCGGTTTTTTTAAAATATTTATTTTAATTATGTGTATTTGTATTACTTTTACAATCATATAGGGATATATTTGGGAGAAAATTATAATTTTAAAAAATAAAATAAATTGAAGTATTATATTTAAGAATAAATTTAATTTTTATAATTAATAATTTATAAACCTTGTTACTGACGGAATATCTCTCATATCTTGAATGATTTCTCTTACAGATGCTAAGAAAACAATAAAGTTTAGTTGGTGTCTTGAAAATTTTTCCTTCTCCCCCGTTTGGTCCTTGAGTAAATGTCATCATTTTTTTTCAACTTCAAATGTTTTCAGAAGTTAAATTCTCAATTTTTTAATAATTTATTAGATGTATTTTAGAAAAAAAATAATTATTTTTAAAATCTTAGTGTCCTGTAATTTTGGGCGCTAAGTTTCTAGAAATTGAACCTTACAATGAAGACAGAGGAAGTAGATGGGAGTGATAATAAAATATTCTTTAAAAGCAAGGGTTTGTGCTGAAAATCTATGGTCTTGAATATTATTAAACCAGAAAGTTAATAAACCACCTTAATATTCTTGAATATTATTCTAGAATTTCGTCAGTGGCGAAATAATATTCAAAATTCTAGAAAATTTATTTTCTAACCTTACATTGAAGTCAACATCAAAGCAAAACTAGAAAGCAACTTGGTGTTGGTTTTTTTTTTTGCCTGGTTTGATGAAGCAACTAGGTTGTTGGATCATTGGTGTGTATGAACATCTTGGAGCACGAATTCCAGGTGATGCCAAAGAATGTCGTGTTGTCTTTTTCTTGTTCTCCATTTACATTCTCAACGGCTAACCAAATTCCAAACTCAGCTTTGCAATATGAATATATAACATAAAGGTCAATGAGAAATAATAGATACTTTAACGTTCTAATACCTTTGTTATCACATTCGGAGGTTGTTCTTTTTGGCACAAAAGAGATATCTATTTATAAATCTACATGTAAAAGAAAGCTTTTAATTTCATCAGTAAATAATTTTTTATTATTACCTCCGATCTTAACTATCAGATCTAGTTAATTTTTTTAGATACATTTAAAAAATTAAATAAATCAGTTAATTGTAACTAATATAAGAACTACTTAATTAATTTAGATAAATTAAAAAATATATAATATGAATTCATCTTTACAATTTAGTCATAATTAAATAATTTATTTAACTTCCTTAATTTACTTAAAAAATCAACTAGTTTTTATAATTAAAATTAGAGAGAGTATTATAAAAATATAGGTAAGTTGAGTCTTATAAACTTGTTCAGATTAAAGTAGGTCTTAAAATTCAAAAAATGCTTAAAAAACTATTTATAAGTTTTTTTTTAATTTAATCTGACACTTTTTCTAAATTTATTATTGTATATTTGAGCAATCCGTTAATTTAAATTTATCTTTATGATTATGATACTTCTCCCCAGAATATATATCTAGACTCAAATCTTGTTACAGATATATCCTAACACTAATAGGCTCCATGTACAAGGAAAATATACAAAACCGTTTATTTAGTTTTAAATAGGAAGGAATCTATTAAGTCTAATAAATATGGTTAGTTTTAAATTTTATTTAAAAGAAGTATCTATATATTTAGTTATTACTAATATTTTAAATAGAATTAACTCGGATGACAAGATAATAGAATCTTCTCCTCCAAGAGAAGAACACAGAGAAAAGAAGCATCGTAGACGTCTTCTCGTATGAAAATGAACATAGGTTTTTCCGTCAACGTCCTGGGGGTCTTTCGTTCCTATTTCGTCTCAACACTTTAATCAAACCACTTCTCTGACATCATGATCTCTATCACCATTCACATTTCACCCCCACCTCAAAAGCTCTTCCTTTCCCCCAAAATGCCCTCTGATCTCTTCCTCCACCATGCAAACGCTCGAGGGTACTTTGGTCAATCCGAAGATTATCTGTCTCCGTCTGCCTTAGGGGCCAAGTCTCTTTATAAGCGGTCTCCGTTCAAAGTTTGACGGCTTTCATGAATCTCATCTTATTCATATGAGATAATCCAAACCAAAATTATTTACTTTTTTCTTTTTGGTCTCCAAAGCCATTAAAGGGACTAGTTTTCCTTCCCTTCTTCTCCGATCTACTGTGGTTTCAGATTTTTCTGGGATTCCTCCTCGAATCTTCTAATTAGGTTTTCGTTCTTTCTCTGCTTCGCGCTTTGCAATCACAATCAGATCCATCGCAATTCACAGGTAATTCTTCAGTGCATTTTCTTACACACCTATTTGTGTCATTTTCAGTTTTCTTTTTAGTGTTTCGTTTAATTGTTGCTCAAAATCGATAGAAAGCATGCAACTTTAGATTCCTAATATGGAATGGAAATTTTTTTATTGCTTTTGACGATTTTCAGACTGGATTCCCGAAGGGATGGATAGAATAGCTCATACGTCTAGAATCTTTTACTGTGCGATTTTGGGAAACACTTAAAAGGTCATTATTATGTAACCAAACATGTATGGCGAATTACGCCTGAATACGTTTTTCGGTTTTTCATCTGTCTCATTTCACTTGTTCCCTTTTCACTTCACTTACTCTTCTGACATTTTTCAATGCTTGAAGGCGCTGTTTCACTTGTTTTCTACTTGACAAGTGTTGAAAATTGCATGAATTTAGCTCTGCTAAAGTTCCTTTTTTGATGTATGTTTATGAGGCCCCTTCTCTCTAATTTCCACTTGTTTATGATTCCATGCTTGTAAGGAAGTCATTTCTGAGTCTGGTCCCGGTTTACATGTATAGAAGCAAGTGAGAAACACTAAGGATTCTAATTAACACCTTGCAGTTAAAAAAGTTTTATTCCTCTTGTCCTGTGTTGTTGGTGTGATTTGCAGGCTGACTGTCAATTAATCAAGTGTTGCATGGATTGAATGGTCGATATGTAACATTTCTGTTATTCTCAGTACTTCATCCTTTATTTTGAAGGACTTTGGAAATGAGTTCTCTGATATTGGTGGTTTTTCTGATTTTAGGCTTCAGCTGTTATAGCAATTCGACATTGAAGGTTACAAATTCATTCCTCTGAAACCAAGTATGGGGCTTTGCCTCTGTAAGGTGAGCATATAAAAAATATTAATCAAAACCATTGTGCTGAAAGAGCTAATGGCTTTTGCACCTCTCTTTTGATTCTGATGATGAACTTTTATCTTCAACAAATTACATATTCTTGCCGTGGTAGTCACCAATTTAGAATATGTCTGCAAATTCTGAGTGCTGGAGCTAAGCTTACTCTGTAGCTTATGAATGAGTTTTCTTTGTGTTGTGTGAATGTGCGTTTCTCTTTGGCTGAAAGTTTCTACTTGCGTCAGCCTCAATCAGATGAAGCTTTACATCTTCCACCCACTTATGTAAACTCCATTGTAGGTATTCAGTAGCAGCTAAATTAGACAAGGATAATAAAGAAAAGATAAACAAATTTTACCGGATTTCACAGTTAGCTGTTGGTGAGAATGAACAATTATTAACTATCTTAGGCTTTCTGATTTACACTGAAGTTTCTCAATATCAGTCAATGGTCTTAGTACAAATGGCACTGTTGGCGTCTTGGCAACTAAGAAAAGGAGTTGCCAGTATGAAGTTAGTCAGTTTATATTTCCTTCTCAAGTTGACAATATGACTGAGGCAAGCAACATACATATAGTGAGAGTGTTCAATATATTGAAACTATTCTTCAATGCAAATGAAGCTTCAAAATTTGGTATGGCTTAGCCCAGGTTCTTCATGCTTCCACAGTAATTAATTATTGAATATACGTCAAATTGAACACAACTTGTAAAGTTGTATTGATCCATAAGTATGAAATACTAAAGAATGAGAAATGCATCGAAGTGTACATGGCCAGTTAAAGGATGAGTTCTTCTAGGAGTTTTCAGTATGTCTATTGCAATAATGAAAGTCATTAATCTTTGATAAAGGGATGTTCTGATTCCTTGCTCAAACTGATCTATGTCTACTTGGCTATGGTTAGTGGTGGCCGGTGGATAGAATTTTGGCTTGACTCATACATTCTCACTTCCCCAACCTGAAATTTTGCACATATGTGATGTTTCAGTGATTGTAGAAAGCCTACTGAATCAGTATGATTCAATAGTTTGCCAACTGGGAACTTTTGTCATTTGCCAATGTAGTATCCTCCTGAGTCCTGACCTTTTTTTATGTCCTCTCCAATACATGCTACCTAGAAGAAGAAAAATGTAAAAAGGGTTTATGTTTATGATAGTTCAGCATGATTAGTGGAACCTCGATGCTTCTAAAATTCATTGTGCAGCAGTCTGCATATTTCATTATGTGGTGTTTTCTTCTGAGTAAGTTTAATGTTGGTAATGCTTGTAGCCTCGATCTCAGGGTGATGATTCTGATCATCATGTGGAGTTGACTTCTGGAAACGTACAACTTATCACCAGCAAAGAATCGTGGGATCAAAAGTTGGCAGAAGCAACAAGGGATGGCAGAATTGTAAGTTTTCCATCCTAAAGATTTTGTCAACACAGTAGGTTATTTGAAGGCATATTTCCATTTGTTTCCTGTGCGTTTGGATGAACCTTACAATATCTTAACTTGCATTTCTATATTTGATAGCCTTAGGAATCTCTGTCTCATGCTCGACAATCCGATGTTAATGTACGAACTTTGATAGTATAACTGCATTTGAGAGTCCATAATGAGACACACCTTAGTTCTTGTTTTGTTCTTTTCGTTGCCTTTAGTTTACAATCATTCATGCTATCTGATTCCTACTCAATCGTATGCAGAAACTATTGAACATGTTACTGTCTTTTATTTCCTTTTGCACGTCATTTAAAGCTTGGCTATTATTTTCATAATGAATATAAGACCATTCAGTTACTCCCAGATTTTCAAGTATATTTCCTTTAGGCTTGTTTTTGGTTCATTCAATAATCCTTTGCCTTTTTCTTTGGATACCATAATTTATTCTGAAACTGTATGTCGACAGGTGATTGCAAATTTCAGTGCCACATGGTGTGGTCCTTGTAAGACAATTGCACCATATTACAGTGAATTATCTGAGAAATTCCCATCTTTGATGTTCTTGTTGATTGACGTGGATGAACTAGCTGTAAGTAATGAAGCTACAGATGTTCTTCAATATCATGGCTTTCTAAGTATAATTTTTGCATGACATATTATTATTCTAGTAGACAAAGTTAATATGGACACAAATTTTTTCCAACTTAACCCCCATCAGTTAAGGAATTCCTCAAACACCAGCTAGGTGATGAAGATATCTTTTAGAAATTATTGAAAATTAATCTTTTTGAGTTTTTGTCCTCATAGTTTTGATTCGATTGTAACTCAGTCCTTAAACTTAAACTCGGTGCAACTTAGTTTCGTTTTAAGTGGTTACAACTATAAAAATTAAGTTGCCCTGAATTAAAATTTAGGAACCAAGTTTCAACTGAGTCAAAATTATAAGAACTGAGTTATATTGAGTCAAAGTTTAAGAAATGAGTTATAACTGAATCAAAACTATAAGTATTAAATTATTGATTTTCCCTAGAAATTATTACAAGAGAAGTAAATTTCTGAGATGAATTTGTAGAGCCTGTTGTGAGTGAAGAGTTGCGAGTCTTTGACATGGTTTTGTACGTTGCAGGACTTTAGCACTTCGTGGGACATTAAAGCCACTCCAACGTTCTTCTTTCTCAAAAATGGACAACAGATTGACAAACTTGTCGGAGCCAACAAGCCAGAGCTGCAGAAGAAGATCAATGCCATTGCTGAACCAATCTCCTAGTCCCAGAGTCAATGGCGATTGCTATTATCTTCTCAATAGTAAGAACTCATGGGTTTACTCCTTTTTTGACGACTGGTGGATTACATCTGTAAACTCTGTATTTGTGTTTTTACCACGGATGTAAATATGACATTTTTGCATGTGTCATGTTCCATACAATTTGTGATCAATGACTCTTTTATTTTGGGAGGAGCCTCCTGTGATCATTGTATTTAAATTTGTTTGTTTTGGAAATATGAAAAAGTTGTTATCTTGCTGTCTCTCATAATGTTAAAAGTCATGAATTTTGATTTTCGCTTGTGATATGAAGAAAGAGAAATAAAGAGATGTAACCTTTTTGTTTTTCTTTTCTAAATCTCTCTCTTTGCACATGAGCATCTTAATTCCGTGGTTGAGCTGGTAAGAACAGGAGAAAGAGGAAGTCAAATATTTTGTACTGAAAAAATAGACACAAAGAATCAAAAGAAGCATGATAGAAAGGATGCTTCGGATGGTGGAGAATGGAGATACATTGAAATGTCCATTTTAGCAAGCTTCTACTTTAATTCTTAGTATTATATATTTGAAAAAAAAATTATACAGAACTGAATTGAGTGAAATGGGAAAATTTCTATAAGGTTCAAAAAAGTAAATACCAAAAAGTCTAAAATAGATAAATAATTCTGAAGTCTCTAAGGACTTAGGTGTAAATAAATTTAAAATGAAAATTATCAAATTGCCCTTGTAAATTAAAAAATATATATCATTTACAATTTAATTGTATAACTTTAACGTAGAATTAGTTTATAATTTAATACTTTTCTTGTCATAAATATAAGAACTAATTAATTTTTTTGTGAGATTAAAAAAACTAAATAAATTAATTAATTATGATAAAATTTAACTCTTTAAGATATATTCATATTATATATTTTTTTAATCTACTAAAATTAGTCATTAGTTATAATTAACTAATATATTTAATTTTATTAATTTATTCAAAAAAGCTAATTAAATTTTTTATTTAGGATAAGAGGAGTATAAAAGACTACAATTACTTGGTAGAATTGAAGAGTTTGGCAAGTAATGAAGATGATTATGTTTGAATTTTTGTACTCCCTCCTATCTTTTTAATAAATGTTAATTAATTTTTTTAGATATATTAATAAAATTAAATAAATTAGATAATTATAACTAAATATAACATTTTAAGATAAATTTATTATATACTTTTTAATCTATTCAAATTAATCAATAGTTTTTATATCAGTTATAATTAATTAATTTTTTTAATTAATAAAAAAAATCAACTAAATTTTATATAAAATATCGGAGGAGAAATTTGCATTGAATGGGTGGCTTTTACAAATGAAGGTCTTTGCATAATGAGTGATGAGAGTTTGGCAAGAAAAGTATGATTAGGAGGATAATTATTGCCGCTAATAAGTTGATTTTCAGATAAACTAATCATGGACTCATTGAAGTGTTGAGTTTACTCAACGAATGTGGGACTTGATTCTCAAGACATAAAAATATATTTTTGATTACTCATCCTATATAATATTAGTATAGTCTAAAAAAAATAATTTTTATCTTATTCTTTAATCGTGAGTGAGTCTAATTCTATTCTAAAATTTTTTATATAAAAAATAAAATAAAAATATATTTTCCAACCTATCTATCACCTGAAAGTAAAACATTGTATATCCTCAAAACAAAAGGATTTGGAGGATTAACCATCTTAATTTGTTCAACAACATGATAAGGGAGTAATAAATAAAAAAAAATTAGAGACGTGACCAGCAAATATGAGAATACGAGGTCAAAGATGTTAACAAGTTGGCCTTCTTAAATAAAGTAAGGGTAAAGGTATCTAACATTTTAAATTAATTTTAGAAAAATAATTAATATTTTAAAATATTTAAGAGTATAATTAACACTTTAAATTAATTTTAGAGATATGACTAGCACCTGAAATATTTAATAGTATAATCGGTATCCTAAAATATTTAAATTAGTATAATTTTGCTCATTCATTAACAAAAATATTTTCGTTTGATACATATCACATAAATTTTTTATTTTGATATATTATTATTTAAATTGCTATATGTGTAATATTATTTTAATAAATTGCACTAGATAAACTATAAAAAATTTTAATCTTCGTATATGAATTATATACAATGTCAATTTTAAGATTTATTCTGTACTCTTATTTAAATAATATGACACATGTGACCTTTTAAATAATGCGTCGAAATAAAAAGCTCATGTGACATGAATCAGACAAAAATTTATATTTCTGTCAGTGAAACGATAAAATTATACTAATTTAAATATTTTAATATGTTGATTACTACTCTAAAATTATTTTATATTTTAGGGTACTAGTCACACTTTTAAAATTAATTTAAAATATTAATTATATATTTAAATATTTTAAAATATTAATTATTTTTTAAAATTAATTTAGTGTGTTACATCTACTTTATTTATCCATGTAATAACCAAAGAAAGTTTGGTAAGGAGAGATTGAGATTGTGCACATGCATTAACATGTAAAGTCGTGTGTGGCATACAGGTGTCATCTATTGTAATACAGTTTTCATAGAATCTAATCCTAAAGTTGACATTACAATATCCTCACACACGCGTTAGTGCCAGCCTGGTCCCTTCTTTTTTCAAAAAAAAAAAATATATATTTTAATTTTTAAACGGAAAAAAAAATGAAGAAAAATGGGAGCAGTTAAAGCAAGAGTCATAAGACCACTCCACATAGTCACAGCTAAACTGGGACCCACCTCCACCATCCATCCATCTCCCCGCAAATCATGCTAATGCGTGCTTCGTACCTGTCTGTGTAGTTTATTTTTCCTGATTTTTAGTTTTTGTAATAATATAAAATTTATTTTTAAAAAAATTCGTATTGCTTTAAATTTTTATGGAAAGCATCTGACTTTTTGCCTTGTTATTTATAAATTTTGTATTTTTCACTTAAATTTTATCAGTGCCATATAAATATTTGAAAGAATTTTATTTTGAGTTTTGAATTCAACACACCTAAGATTCAACCAACAATAGTTGTACTTTTATTCAACGGTTGTAGGAATTAATTTTTAAAAAAAAAATTCTAAATCTGGAAAAAAATATTAAAAATAACACTTTTTAGTACAAACATGATTCTATTTTGTTGTAAAAAAAGGAGAAATTTGCATTTCGTATTTAGATTCTGATAAATTTTATCATTTAAATTAATTAATAATATTATATACCAAATAATTCTCAACAGAAAAAAAAAACACTCAATATTTCTATTTCAAGGAGGGATTATATTCATGAGGGTGAAAAAGAGGGATCACCAATAAAAAAAATATACATATAATTTTATGTATTTGAGACAGACCAAAGTCCTTGAACCTTAATATTGCTTAAAAGAAACATTTATAAGCATAAATATGTGATTGCCTGCAATTTCAGGGTAAGGTAATAATGGTTAATAACCTGAACGGGTATGTTTCATCCTCATGTAATGTGGTCACAATTACAACTTACAAGATCAAAACAAATCAGACAGAATATATATAACATACATGAAATTACATAATAATGATGTTGAAAATTCAATTTTGATTCCATTCATCAACATTAACAGCTTCAAGTAGTATTATGTAGTCCTCATCCTTCTTGTGTTGGATTCTTGCATGATGATGACATTAACGCCCCTTTGGATTCATGATCTGAGAAAACACAGCGCTTGGTGTTAATCCATCAGAGTCTTCGCTGGCCAAGCTCCGACCCCCGATGCTCATACTCATCCCTGAGCTTTGGGAATCGGTTACATTACCGTTGAAACCCGGTAATGCGTCGTTCGGGTCCTTCTTGCCTTTGGAGTCCACATACATTGGCTCCTCCTCGTCAATGTTGTCCATTCCTCCAATGCCCTTGCCACTCTCCTCTGCACTCTCTTGCAGCTGCAAAGCAAACTCGAGGTTCCACAGCACATCCCCCATTGATGGCCTCTCGATGCCCTGATCAGCCACGCACTTCATCGCGGTCTCGGCAAACTTCTTGAAGCATTCTGGAGCTATCTTGCCCTTCAAGTAAGGATCAACGAGCTGGTCAAGAATGCCCTTCTTGTAGCAATGAGCGGCCCACTCTGCTAAGCTCACTTGCTCTTTTGGAAGGGTCGGGTTCAAAGCTGGGCGAGCGCACAGGATCTCAAAAAGAACCACCCCGAAGGAGTAAACATCGGATTTGTCAGTCAGTTGTTGCCTCCTGAAGTACTCTGGATCCAAGTACCCAAAACTGCCCTTAACTACAGTGCTCACATGGGTGTTATCCAATGTTGGACCAGTTTTTGACAAGCCAAAATCAGAAACCTTTGCTACCCACTTCTCATCCAGTAAAATGTTTGTGGTCTTCACATCTCTGTGGATGATAGTGTGCTTGGCACCAGTATGTAGATAGTGTAAACCTCGAGCGGCTCCGATGCATATCTCAAGCCTTTGCTTCCATGGCAGTGGGGGTTTCTGGGTCTTGTATAGGTGCTCCCGGAGAGTTCCATAAGCCATGTAGTCATACACAAGGATCATTTCAGTGTTCTCTTCACAGTAGCCAATCAGCGAAACAAGATGCCGATGGCGAAGTTTAGAAAGCATTTCAATTTCTGTTTGGAACTCGTGTACACCCTGCTCAGAAAGAGGGTTCCCACGTTTAATTGCTAATTTGGTCGTTCCACCATCAATCTCGCCTTTGTAAACTTTACCGAATCCTCCCACACCAAGGAGCAAAGCCTCATCGAAGTTGTTTGTTGCAGCCTTAATTTCAGCAAATGAGAAATGCCGACAAAGGTTTGATGGGAGTGACGATGCATAGCTTCCAGTCGTGTTGGACTTGGCAGAACCGGCGGAATGGGAGTTTCCATAAAGAGAAAGAGGAAGCCAGCCAGATGGCCCTTCACTTGTACCAGAATCCTTCTTGCCATGACTCCTACGACGCAAAACAAAACAGGCAATGAGACCAACAAGTAATAGAACTACTCCCCCGCTAACACCTCCACCAATTGCTCTTATCTGACTCCTCGATTGGCCTTTACTCGAGCTTCTAGCCAATGACGGATCGATCAACTCTTGCTCTGGAGCAGGAATAGGATTTGGCCCAGCAAGATTACCAGTAGTATCATTAATTTTGAATATCTCCACTCCATTCAATATTACATCATAGTACTGAGCCTTTGACTTAGTATCTGGATGTAGTGCAAGCCACAGGTCCTGTTGCGGCTGCCCAACAGGAACAAAGGCAACATACTCCCTATGCACTGGAACCCCATTATCATGTGGAAGATCATATTGATCCACCGCCCAGGCGATAACATCCGCTTCGTCTTCAGCAGTTTGATTACCAATGAATATATCAAACACCCTCTGATTAATCTTGGTGATATTGACAGTACCCTCACAAAAATGGAGTCTCACAAGATAAGAAAACCCAGAATCAACAGAGAAAATCCAAGTCAAGTTGTAATTCACATTGATATTCGCAATCGGCCCCATCGATCTAGCCGTAGAGTAGACATCAACAGGAGCAACATAAGAGGGTGTGCCTGGAGGATAGGTGATGTTAACCTCAGGATCAGCAGGCTCAGTGACTCCATAACCAGCACCATAGAGATACTTAGTATCATCAGTCCATGACCTGAACAAACCAGTATCATGGGAAGGAGAAATATCATTCCCACCAACATTAAGCCTATAAACAGTCTCAAGGGAAGTGCTATTATCAAAATTGTAACGAGTCTGTGTACCCACAATCATAGGACTATCAGTAGGAGAACCATAAATATCAGGAGGCATAGACACAATCTCAATCCCATTAACAAAGGCATACGCATTAGAAGCATTACAAGAAGGAGTAAAAGTTACATTCAGTGAATCTCCTTCAACATTGACCAAATATTCTTTCACAATAGAGTCGTAGTTCAAAGCTAATACCGTTTGAGAAACACTGAAGTTCCTAAGAAGCGTGTAGGATTGAGCAGTGACGGAGAAAATCGCATCGGAAGCATTAAGTCCGTCATAAGAAGAAGGGTAGAAGTAGAGACGGATGAATTTCCGACCAGATGCCACCGGAAAAGTGTAGGTGAGTTCCGACTGGAACACACGCGCCGTCATAAACGGAACTTCCGGCACGGAGGGATCTTGTGTTGAAGCCTCAGCTTTCTTGGACTTTCTCGTTGAGGATAAGAACTTGGACCCGACATCAGAAGTCCATTTTCTTCCATCAGTATCGGTTGAATCTGGAGGACCCCCACAGCTCAATAGGATTTTATCAGACGGCACGTAATCCGCAGCTCGAACAACTTGAAAAGCTAAGAGAAGAAAAATCCATGGAAGAAACCCTTTGATGTTCCTCATCACCCAGAACCTTCTAGTGTCGCGCATGAACCAGAAACAATCCCACAGATCTTCAACAAAAATCCACGGAGAAGAGAGTGGGAAGAAGAACATCAAACAGGATGATGAAGAATTTTTAAGACCCTGTGGAGATCTGAAGCATTCAGGATTTGAAGAAGAAGAAGAAGAAGATTTGCAGAAAGAAACCAGAAAAGAAAGAAAGAAAACGCGAGCTTATTTAGTGAAACTCTCGAGTAGTTACTTTAGTAATGCGCGTGTGGATCGTCCAGATGATAAATGAACGGTTGAGATCATTTTAACAAAATATAGCTGGCTGTTTCAAGTTGCTTAGTATAAAACCAAAAAAAAAAATAAAGGATTTGATTTGATTACCTTAAAAGCCTTGCAGAAACAGATGTTATGGAGGGTGAAATGACGGTTATGACCTTACGACGGTGGGGAGCCCCTAATGTGTCATGACAGATAAGAGTTACAGTGAAAAGACGTGGTCCCCACGCGCTTTCTGAAGTGCAGGCCACCATTTATATTATGTGCCTCCCATAGTACTACTGTGTTGATTTTGGTGACTTCATCTCAAAACCACCTTATGTTGTTAATTTCTTTAATTACCTATGTTGGCAAAAAATTCTTTTTTTTTTCCGATGGGTGCAAAAAAATTCTTTAATTTCAAATATATCATACATGCTCGTAACCAGATTTGATGGAAATGGTTTGCCTCAAATTATTGGTAAACTATAACACTCTTTCTTTTTTTAATATAGAATATAATTAATAAATTAATTTTAATTTTAATTTTAAATATAAAATATTTTTTATATTTATTAATTTTTTTAAATTAACCTTATTTATATTCACTAATTTTTTAAAAAAAAATTAGTAGAATATTTTAAAAAATATAATATTAACTAATTTTTTAATTAAATTAAATTAATTAACTATGTCAATAACATGAGTACTACTTTATTTTAAATATAGAGGTTAAATAATCAATTTATAAAAATTTAAAAAATTAATTAAATTGTTATTTATAAAAAATATATATCACTTTTAATTAGGAAATATTCCCTAAATAAAAAACTTGGGTAATATGTGTAATAAATAGGCGAATTTTAAATTTTAAAAAATAGATTGTGGTCTCTTGAATCAAAAATCGATGGGAAAAGTAATTATTTTGAAATATTTGTGGATTTAAATATGAATAGTTAAATTTTATTTTATTTTATTATATATGGATCATGTATGAGTGGAGACACACATGTAGCACAGACACGAGGGTACGCTTTTCCCCTTTAAAATTATTCCATTTCCATACAAAAACCAAACTTAGAAAAAGTCCTGCTGAACGAAGTTTTCTAAAATTGATAAAGCAATAAACCTAAAAGCATTTCAATAGGCTAGCAGCCTAGAATGGTATTTAAAGTTTAATTTGAGTGGATCGGTTAAATTAGTTAACCAATGAATAGTAAAACAATTTAAACAGGTCAATTAAATTATATTTTATAACTTTTTTTTATTAAGCCTAAAACAATATTATTTTAAATTTTTTTTAAAAAATAATATGCCATATTTATATTTTAGTAACTCTATTTTATTGAATTATATGTGATTTATATATAAATATTCTATTTAATTGTGGATTAGTTCTTTTTTATTAAAATATTACTATGTTTAAAGTTATATATAATTTTTTTTATATATTTTAATTAAATTATATTATTTTAATTATGATTGAGTATTTAAATCCAATTTTGAACATCTTTTACATTGACATGCTTAATTGGGATGAGATATTCAAAGAGAGAGAGAGAGAGAAATCTTTTAATACGTTTTAAACTTAAAGGATTACATTATCTAATGTTGGCCATACATTAAATTTAAACTTAATTCATTAGAATGATGAAAAAAAATTAAAGGATTAAATTGAAATTTTAAATGAAATTGAGGGAACAAACTAATTTTTCATCTAAAGATAACAATGAATTTAAGATATTTTATAATATTTGAAAGATCAAATTGTAACTTTAATAAGCATAAGTAATACTAACTAGATTGTTACTTTAAGTTTTGCATGAATTCTTAGAATGTTCGACAGTGAAATTTAGTATTATATATATAGACATGTGAATTTTCTTTTTATGATTTTAAGTCCTTGTAACATTTGATAAGAAATCAAATCAAATTATAATTTCAAGAAGCACAAATTAAAAGACAACTTATTTTTCCTTTGAAATATTGCGCGCGTCTGTTTATTTTAAATAGCGTGCTTTTGGACAACTTACTGTTGAAAAAGCTATTTTAAATAGCTTATTTAAAACCATAGTTTTAAACCATAGTTTTGCCCAAAAGCACTTATGGACAAATAAGCTTGTTTATTTTAAAATTTTCCTAAATCAAGGTTTTGACCAAAAGGGCTTCTAAAAACTTGGTTTGGAACCTTTCCAAACACACCCATAGACACACGCAAATATCCATATAAACATAATCTAGAATTCGTTCTTTTTAATGTCTTATCAACATATAATGTTAATAATTAATATTTCTATACATTTGATAATAGAACATTTACAAACCTGTACTCTTTACATTATCTCCATCTATTGTACATACATATAAATAAGACAATAGGCATTATTATTAACTTTTTAATAAATTACTATTCATAGAGCCACATTTAACGATAATTTTAAATGATATTATCATGGTTTTTATTTTATTGTGTATCTTCCATTTTTTTTCTTAAAATTTAAATATTCCTTCTAAAATACAGAAGGCATAGATTATAGCAACATGAATTTATTAGGAAAATACATGCAGTGAAGAGCAATGCTCCAATTCTAATCTCTCAAGTAAAAGATTGGTGCTGTATAAAAACTGCCTCAGCAAAATCATCAAACTCGGGTAAGTAGAGATGAAATTGCACCTGAGTGAAGAGACAATAAGATACCAAAATACATAGTATTTGTCCAATATTTATCAGCTAGTCAGCTCAATGTAATACGAGCTGCAAATCTCACAACACATAAGGACACAAGAAAATGTTTGTTGCTGGACCATAGTACTATTATTTTCACACAGCTAAATAAACAAAACTCAGTATTGCAGAAAACTTATGCATCGTGTGCCGCCAGTTAAAGCTAGTAAGCAGGGCTATTCCTTTGAATGAAAGAAGCTGCAGATCTCACATAACTGAAGTCTTTGAAAGGATTGCCGCCATTTGGACTAGCAGCTGGCGAATCCAAGATGGGCATATCAGTCCAGCGCTTCTCAAAGTTAGCAACACAATGCTTTCCGGCAACTTCAGGGCGAAAGCTTGGTTGGACCTCACGTGCATCCAACTTCCTCCAATTGATTGGTTTAAACCACTTGTGATCTTTGATTTCTAAGCTGCCCATTGTTCCACTGCCTAATCGCTTAGTCACATCCTTCTGCAGGAGCTGTAACAGGGACAGCCATGTTTATTTAACTTCAATAAACAAGTAGCAGTGAGGAAACAAAAATAAGATGGTTGTTGTGTTTGGATTAGCTTATTTTATGTAATTTTGCACTGAACAAGGTAAATATGTAACAAGAGTTTTGTCTCCAGAAAATGAAAATTTTGAACGTTATCTCGGTGAGTATCATGCCTATAAGTATCCCAGTTCTATACTTTTCTATTTAAACCCCTCTATCTGGCCCAAGTATGTCTGAATTGATGGCAGTGCTCAATGACAGAAAGGTAAGAGAATTTTATGATGAGCATGTCAAATAATTGTTTGTCAATTCACATGATATGCCGAGCAAGGATAATTCTAATTGTTTAGCTAATTATTACCATTTTCAGCAGCGAATGTGCTTCACTAGACAAAAATGCTGGCAGCTTGATCTTGTCTTTAATAATTTTCTGCTGAATCTTGACACGGTTTCCACCACAGAAAGGAGGCTGCAGAGAACACGACCAAACAACAAAAACAATCATTTTCTATTCCAGACCAAAAGCACATCATCAGCTACTCAATCCCCAAGAACATATTATGGGCCTGTTTGGATTGGAGACAAACCATGGTTTTAAAAGCCCTTTTGGGCAAAACTTTGGTTTGGGAAAATTTTAAAACAAACAGCCATATTTGTCCATAAGTGCTTTTGGGCAAAACCATGGTTTTGAATAAGCTATTAAAACTAGCTTTTTGAACAGTAAAAAAACTTATAGACTATCCAATTACTATCTTACCCCTACTTTTTCTTACACCCTCTCTCCTCTCTCTTACTTTTTCTTACACTCTCTCCTCTCTCCTACTTTTTTTACACCCTCTCTCCTCTCTTTTCTCTTTTCTCCACCTCTCTCCTCTCTCTTACTTTTAATCAAATCATACCCTTTTTGGTAATTTACCAATATAAAAATTTATTCTAAAAATAACTATCCAAACACTTATTTATTCATAATAATTTTTTTTTTCATAAACTCTTCTCTAAAAGCCCTTTTCCATAAGCTGTCCATAAGCCCTTTTTTAAAATCCTATCCAAACAGGTCCTATAATATGTTCGCCAATAAAAATAAATAAATTAGTGCGATATGTAAAATAGGTATCAATATTAAAAAGCAAATAGGATCTGTTGCCACATTATTTTTCGTAAGAATTCCAGATAAGATGAGATATAAGTTCTAAAAGGATAGAAACCTTTCCCGTAAGCATCTCATACAGTAGGATTCCAACACTCCACCAATCAGCAGCCTTGTCATGGCCCTTGCCAAGAATAATTTCAGGTGCCATGTACTCTATTGTTCCACACATGGAATTAGATCTTGTATCGCTTTCAAATTGCTTGGCCAGGCCAAAATCCGTCAGCATAACCTAGTTGATCAATATAAAAACCTCAGATCATTTGAAGTCTAAAGCAGAGCCAAAAGTCATACAAGCATGAAGTAGGAAGGGGGCATACATGGCCATCAGCATCCAGCAGGATATTTTCAGGTTTTAGATCCCTGTGCATTATTCCGTTTGCATGGAGATGGCAAACTGCAGAAACAATCTCAGCGGCATATATGCGTGCTAGATCCTCTCTGAAAATCAAAAGCAAGAATAAAACCACAAAGTCAAGTATTTGTCCTCCTCTCTATGCAATATTTCTTGAAAAAGAAGGGCCAGAACCAAAAGTACCTGAAAAGGCCATGATGATAAAGCTGAAAGAAAAGATGGCCCCCATTTACAAAATCCAGCACAAGATACAATCTGTATTTTGTCTGAACAAAATAAACATAACATCAATTTGGTCTATGATCGTCAAGAGAAAGCACTTCACTAACATCAAAATGGGTAATTAAAATTACTCAGAAATAAGATATAGATAACATGTAACATGAGCAAGGTTGAATTGTAAGAAACTATGTCAATAGGTATAAATTATTACAAGATAAAACAAAACAACATCTACAAACCATAGTATTACTAATTTGAGAATAAGTACCTGGAAAGAGTATCTGAGTTGAACAACAAAGGGGTGCTCTATTTTGGTTAAAATATCCCTCTCAGCTTTCATGTATTCAGCATGGTTCTTTTCCATAATTTTGTCCTTTCTCATTACCTTCATTGCATATATTTCAGAAGTACCCTTTTTCCTCACTTGATATACTTTTGCAAATGCTCCCTGTCCTACAACCTTCAAAATCTCAAAATCTTCAATGCTCACTTTCTGGATCTTCATGAGATGCCCGTTATCACATTCAAGAGACTCATCAATGATGACATTATTGCCATTAGATTCATCGACTTCTTCAATGGTCTCTCCAGCAACATGTTCCATTGCTTCCAATGAATCCTGAGTTTCATGTAAAGTGAGTTTGCCAAGCTTAAGTGATTGGCTAACACAAGTAGAAGGGCCAACCAATGAATGTGAGCGGGTATAAATGACGGCTGGACCATCATAAACGAGTTCACTTGATTCTTCCACGTGCTCAACAATAGCAGAATCAGAGTCATTCACATCCAAAGAAGGCACTGTAACTGGACCAAAGACATCAGAGAAATCAAGCTCAACTTGGTCCGTAATTACACTGTCAGTGAGGTTTGCAGGAAAGAGTATTTGGGTCTGGAATGGTTTGCAATTGCCAGTCTTAGGCAAATCAGAAAACTGAGAGGAAACCATTTTGCCAATTAACACAGGGATCCAAATATGCTGATGGCCAAACTAATCAACGCTGTAAATTAATAACTAAATTCCCCCAACTGCTGATGGACTTCTGTCAATTGCCCGAATGAGAAGAAAGTTGAAGCGTGCAAACGGAGTTCCCAAATACTTTGGCAGTAAGGAAAGCAAAATCCAGCAGAAGAGGCTGTTCTTGTTTCCCGATGCACAGGAAACAGAGTATGGTCCGGTAGTTGTTGAACTCATGAAGATCCAATTAGCAATCTGCATATTAACCCAGGAAACAAAAAAGATGAGAAAGACATCACATGCACGGCCATAACTGATTTGGCTAGTTTTTCATTCCTTTTAGGCAATTCTGGAGGTAAGATTTTCAAGATATAAACTAATCACAATATCCCTACTATGTGACACAACTTGAGCTGATAACATAATGAAATAACAAATCATGCAGGGCCAAGGAGGCATAAATGATATATTTATCAGAGGCGTATGATGAGAAATAAAGGGAAATGAGATAACATGTGGCTGGCCTCTGGTAGTTTTAAATTCTGTTAGGAAAGAGTGGGACCTCCACCAACCTGACTGGAAATTAGTTAGAGGAGGGGCACTACTAGAAAAGGAAGGTGGATGTAATGGTATTCAGTTCCAGTTGAGGATAGCTTGTGCCTGAGCTCATGAAGACACTTAGATCATCTCATCTCATCTCCATGTTTCAGGCACAACTGCGATTGAAACTGTTATAGAGGAAATCTGAAAGTGGTCCGTTTTTCTTTGGCCATAAGAAACGGAATGACAACAGGAAAATGGTTCTCAAATACAAGTGAACTCATTAAAAAATCTCCAAAACTGAATGTCCAATACATCCCCCTCCCTTTTCCCTCTGGCTGCCTCCTCTGACCAACTCCCAGTGGGTCGTTAGAGGTGCCACTCTTTCCTAACAGAACCTCAAACTACCTGAGGCCAGCTACATATGATCTCAATTCTCTTTTTGTCCCCATTAACACTCATCTTTTACATATTAATAAGCACTTAGCATAACTCCATTAACAAAAGAAATTCGAAAGGATTAGAATTCTAGTTCATAAAAACATGTTAAGAGCTATAAAAGCAGTATTATCTATTATCAACCAAAAAAAAAAAAGATTATAGTAGGATCCAAGATCTGCCAGAAAGGTCCAAAATTTTGATCCCAATCCAATGGCCAAAAACTCAATCCAAGTTCCAAGAGAACACAAAATTCATGAGCAAAGATTACATTCAGCCAGAGAACAAAAAATATTACTCGGTTAAGATATAATTAATGCCAGCAATTCAACCGTTAACTCATTTAAATTCCGAGACAGGGTCAAAGTTATAAAGTTCGAAGTACGAGTCCAGGGCTTGCTTGAAAAAATTGAAATCTGGGAAAGGAAAAGAAAATTGCAGCGGGAAAACGAGATTGAAAGAGAGAGAGAAGTCAGGAAAGAGTACCTGGGAAGGTTGCAAAGAAGAGCGAAAAGAAATGCGATGGCGTCTTTTCACGAAATTCTGTGTGAGGGATGTCGGGTCGCCACTTATATCGTTCAAAACTGATGGCTTGCGTTATTTGTTCCGTTTTTTTTTCCCCTCGAACAAATTGGTTGCGTTATTTTGATTCCGAACACGTGGCGTCAAACTATTGGGCGATTTCTTGAGAGTGAGGAATATGCTGTTTCGCTTTAGTTTCCAATTCATTATGCCTTTTGGGTTTGGTTTCACACGATTTCATCGTTAAACATGGGATGACATTCTTTCATTAAATATTATTTTTTTCTGCTAAATTTAAATTCTACCGAATTTGAATATTTTATTAAGTCATATCTTAATAAATCTTAGAGATAGGCTCCCCTTGCTTGTATGGTTTTATCCACAATATTATTCATTTTAATAAAAGGACCTAATGGTATGACTAAGATTTTGATATATACTGAGCAATTTTGGCATGATGTATACCTCCCAGTAATCAAACACCAAAATGCATTGTATTTTGATGTGTTATATGTCTTCGTGTAATCTAGATAAATAAATAAGGTATTGAAAATTAAACTTATTAATCAATTAAAGTTGTGATTTAAGGGTTAATGATTTAAATTAGGGTAAATTCTGGATCAAATGAGTTATGATTAAAATGATATATTTAATTAAAATATATAAAAATATTTATATATAATTATTAAAAATAATATTTAAATATAAAATGTATTAATCTACAAATAAATAAAATATTTGATATAAATTAAACATAATCTAATAAATAGAATTACTAAAATAAAAATATAATGGATGGATGTTTTTCTTTTTTTTAATTTAAAACAATATTATTTTATGTTTAGGAAGGACAAAAAAATTCAACTCCATTGATATATCCAAACTCTTGTTCACATTTCCATAATATGATAGTGTGTTCCCTAAAATACCCCTTTTCATTACTATAATTAATGTTTTATATTCATCTTTATAATTTGTTCTCAATTTTTTACTAAATATATATATTCTTTTATTCAAATTAATTTTATTTAAAATATTATCGTACACTAAATATGGATATTTCTTTTTAGAGATTTAAATAACAGATTTTGGACCTTTAAATTTTTTTTCGTCTAAAACACTAGGATTATATTTTAATAAAAATTTGAATTATTTTATTATTTGAAGATCAAAACTACTAAACATAGTTTTGTCCTCAAATATTATACTTTTTAAATGTTAAATATATGACATAATTATAAATTAATTTTAATCATAAATATAAGATATATTTTATATATTTATTAATTTTTTTTAAATTAATCATATTAATATTCCTTCAATAATAATCAAATAAGAGAGAAGGGAAAAGAGTTAAAAAATATGATTAAAACAGTTTAAAAAATATATTATATTATATTAATCAATTTAACTAATTTTTTTAATATAACTAAATTAATTAAATATGTTCTATATTAAATATAAGAGTATTAATCTTAAATAAAATGCTTTTTTTTAGAAAAAAATTTGTACAAAAATTTTTAGAAAAAGGTTAGGCTCACCTACGATCTAACGGTAGAGCGAAATCTCTCTTTCTCCTAGATGATACTAATGTTAGACAGAGCAAATAGTCTATTACCCTTAAGCGTAAACTTAAACCCTTAGAAATTAAGATGTCTTTTCAAATATCACTATTATAATTATAATAAAATAATATTTTTAAAAAATTAAAGACACTCTAAATATCATCATATGTCTGTTTCGGTAGTCACGGATGAGGGGTTAGGAAAAAGAAATTGTCTTCACTCTTCCTCTCCACCGAATCTGAGGATAATTGGCCCAAACAAAACAGAAGTCGAGAATAACTTCCCGACCCATTCCTCGATCTCCTGCTTATTATCGATACAGCGATCCATTGGCGCTCAAATCCGGTAAGCAATCGTGACTGAACAAAATTTGCTTCGTATGCAACAAGAAGCTATGTTACTCCCCTAGTCAAAACCTCTCAAGGTTTTCCAAGACTATGTGTGATTTTCTTGCTTCAAATTCTCTCGCCATTTCAGTGGCTGAAGCTCGAAGATTAGCTTTGATCAGTCTAAGGCCAAGAAACGGATTTAAACCCAGATTTCATGCCCCCTTCTGTGTTAATTTATTCAATGCCAGTTATTTAGACCCTGCAAATGATAACAACGGCGATACACAGTTCCTTAAGCGTGCTTCAGTGTCGAATGGACGCTCTCGCATGATAGGGTCGAGGAATCATCGCTTCTATAATGAACTTGAATTTGAGGATAAAGGGGAAAATATCTTGGATTTAGAGAGAAATCGGGTCGATGCGGAAGCGTTAAATTTCCCAAAACCCGGGTCCTCCGCCAGAGCCCCAGCCAATAATCTAGGTTTCAGGGATGATACGAAGGCTGCATCGGGATCAGAGGATTTTGTTGAGTTGAATTCTGGTTCAGACGACGATGAGCGAAGCAGAAAGGAAGAGAATAGTTCAATGGAGGAAGATTTGGTCCCAGTTCAGAGTGATACAGATGGTGTTGATTTAGAAAAAGACGAGCAATTTGAGAAATTTAGTGGTAAACTTGGAATTAGAAAAGCTAAACAGGTGATCAGAAGGTCGAACTTGTTGGCAAAACAAGTCATCAGCATTCGCTCTGCTATTAGCTTGGGATTCGTCTCGCAGCTTTGGGTGGACACCACCTCTGTGAGTGTTTAATTTATCAGCGGAATTATTTTAGCACTCGGTTTTTGTCACTTCAACTACAATGAATTACTTTGTAAGCAAGTTTTTTGAGATTTCAAGTATAAATTCGTCTGTTACAGATATATATTCATGGGACTAAGTCGTTTGTTGAAAATTTCATTTTTTCAGTGGGTGGTATTATTTGTAGAGGTGAGGCCAAACTTGCTTTCCGGGGAATCAGAAAGGTTGCTTCTGGAGGATATTAGCCAGGTATAAAAAATTTAAAATCCGGATATTGATTTCCTTCTTGGGAACTGGTACCGCTGAGATGAATGTGCATATGCTAATTCAAACATATTTTCCTCTTGCATTTACTCTTTAATTTTACTTTTTTTTCCCTAGTCCTTCTGCCTGTATTAATATGAAGAGATAATCATTTAGGCTAGATTAATGGCTGACTATGAAGATTGCGGTGGTGCTTCCAACTCTATTTCTGAAAATGCCAAGTTGTGGCTGATAATTCTGCTTGTTAGGTCTGATGTAATATTTGAAGCAGGGTTTTGTAACTGTTCTCTGCGGTCATAATTTCTAATATAGAGTGTTGGTGGACCTTGCCGCTTTTGCTGCAAGTGACTTGTTGATTAAAAAAATTCAGAGTTCCTCTCGTTTATTTCTCAGGTTGGGGATGTTGTCCTTGTCCAAGATGAAAGTGTTATAGAGAATGAATATCGAATGGTTGGAATGGAGACACTGGTATGTCATACTGTTTAATAAGACTTAGAAATGCGAATTATTTCATATTTATGAGATTTATGGGCGTTTTCATTGCATTGGCGTGTCACACTGTGATTAAAAAGTCAACTTTTGTGTTATGTAGTACTTGAACTCTGACTTTAACTTCTTATTTATATTTGTTAGGTAGGATACAAGGTGGTAACACCCTCTCAACAGAACATAGGAAAGGTGATCATATGTTTCTCTCACACTTGCATCATATCTATTTAGAAATTTTATTTATCTTTATTTATTATATTTTGGAAATCTTAATCTGCTTAGGTGCGTGGGTATACTTTCAACATAAATTCAGGGGCTGTTGAAGAGCTTGAGCTTGATTCATTTGGACTCTCCATCATCCCATCAAGTTTGGTAAGTGGGCCGTCTCTTATCAAGGTTAACAAAATTAGCATAGACTCTAGTCACTTTTAGTCTTGTAGAGTTGTAGTAGTTCCATCTTGTCACTTAATGCAAGAACAATGTCCAATATTTTATTAGATTCAGTTCCTAAGGTTTAGTTTGTAAATTTAGAATATTTGCTTGTTATATTTTAGGTGACTACCTACTCTTTGATGGTTGAGGATGTACTGGGAGTTGTAGCTGATGCAGTTGTTGTACATGAAGCTGCTGCTTCACGCATACAAAGACTTTCAAAGGTACCTTTAGCTCAGGAATTGAGATATTAGTTGCCAGGTTCGCTTGGTGATGTACTTGTGTATTTTAACTGTTGAGTTTCTGTTAGAGACCTGCTAGAATCTTCACCGAAAGGACACTGAAATAACATGCACTGAAATTCTGGCCAAAACCCTATTCCCCAATACACCAACAGTCGCAACAATATGACAAACAGATAACACATTCAGTGCAACAAAATAAGGGCAGCAGTTCTGGCTTTCGAGAGGCCAGATGATGTGTAGAGGTACAAAGAATTAGGAAAGAATGGAGGAAGAAGAGGAAGAAAAAAAGAAGAGGAGAGAAGGAAGGGGAGAGAGAGGGAGAGAGAGTTTCAATCTGAATAATGCTTCTGAGTAATTCACATTAGGCATAGCTTCAATTATTAGTGTCCATTCCTTATGTAGACGCTGTCTCCCAGTGACTAACTAATTCACATATCATTACTAACTTTTATCTATTCTATACAGTATAACTACCTATAACTGTCTAGTCTTATGATTATTACAATTAATGCCTCACCAGATCTTTCCTCACCACGCTCTTTCTAAGTTCTAACAAAACTGATCACACCCCCTTCTCCTACTGGAATGGAGGTTATATACCCCAATATGTTACCATCAACTACCCCCAGCACTGCCCCCTTCTCAAGACAGCACCTAAACTCTACAATTGTAAACATTAAGGCAAGCTTCTTGATCAGTTTTAGTAACCCTTTCAACTTCATTTTCCTTCCTTGAGCAACTAATATAGGTCTCGGTAAAATCTGCAGCTGTATCAGTTTCCCGGTAGTAGGTTTCTGCTGGCTTTCCAACTCAAGATTATAACCTCATGCTCATTCTGGTTCATGCATGGAAACGCGTGAACTGTGATGGTTTTGATTTTTGATCTTCATTTTGATTTGATTTGGACAAAGACTTGGGTTGGAACAACTGTCTGTTATGAGGTCCCTCAAAGAATAACGTGTGGGAGTTTGTTTTTAGAAAAATGAAATAGTTAATCATGTGTTACTGAACTGTAAAAAAGTAAGTCTTGTTTTTGTCCAGAGAACCTAATGGCAAACATATAAAAAAATTACTACCTCCGGTCCTTAATATAAGATCTACTTAACTAATTTGAGTAAATTAAGGAAATTAGTTAAGTTAGTTATTTGTAATGATTGTGTGTTGATTTTCCTAAAATACCCCTCTTTAATCATGTGCATTTGAATTTCTCTTGATAGAAACCTTAATATGTGCAATCATGTAGGGATGCTTTGAGGGAGAAATTATAATTTTAGGAAACAAAGGTGATTGGCGTCTTATATTTAAGACTAAAATAAGTTCCCTATCTAGCTCTTATATTTAGGACCGGAGGGAGTAACATAAAATGTATCCATTTCATTTTTCTTTCTCTCTGCACACCTTCTTCAAGCATGGGGTTATTTACTCATACTCTTAGCAACTATAGTGACTACATATTTGTATGAAACTTAAGATAAGCTCACACTATTCATAACTTGCAAATAGTATAGCTCTCTTTATGTTGATTGATCTTGAACTTTATTTTCTTCTGAAATCATAGGATTATGCATCATAGAATGGCATGACAAGAAAAATAGAACTAAAAGAAAACTTTGAAGATATAAAATGACCATGTGTCTATGAGTAAGAAGGAAAAAACAAGAAGAAAGAAAAAGTAAATAATGATAACAAAGACGTAATAGACATTATCAATCTTGTTTTATATGCGTTGAATCAGTTTTCAATGTTGTAACCAAACGACTCCTTAGTCTGTGGGTAACAGAACTAACTATATTTTCTCACACCAGGGTTTATTAGGCAACCAGAATGTGGGGACTGTTGATGATCATGAAGAATATTCAGACTCTGAAAGATCAAGGTCAAGGAGAAGTTTTAGGAGAAAGAAAGGCAATCCTGGAGATTGGGATACTGAGGAAGATTTGGAACTTCCCATGGATTACCTCTAACTCCGATTCAATGATTCTCTGGGAACTCTCAAGCAAACACGTTTCTATATAAACGAAGAAGTTCAACAATATTTATAAGCCAAGCAAGTATGCTGGCTTACACTTATATACTTGATATTATAGATATTTTTCCTGGAGTTTTTAAATGTTAACTAATGTAGTTTTCATACAATTGCGCTGTTCATAGCTAATAAATAATGCGCTTTGTTGGAACATTTTATATATTATATTGATTGATTCAGTAATCTATTGAAATCTATGGCCTAATCCACATTGTGAATAGCCTTAGTTCGATAATGGTCAGAAGTTGAGGTATAAACAAGGGCATAAAATTTGTTCTTGGTCGGAGAAGTTTTGATGATGTTATTTTAACAATTCTTTTACAGCTTGATTGTTTGACCACTTGATCATATTCTTTAAGTTAGGCATCATTCAATTTGGGCTTTATAACCTAAGGGTATGTAAGCTCCTATGAAAGTAGGAGACCATAGATTCAATCTTTTATAATTTTAAGTTATTATTGTCTGTATCTTTAATTTAAAACAAACAAAGAAGATAATTCAATTTCAATGAAACAAAAGTAATGCACTTATGATGCAAATGTCTACATTATGACCTCTTGGGAGTCTTGGTTAATGAAGTGTCCATTTCGATATGTAATATAAGATATATTTAATTAATTTAATTAGATTAATAAAGTTAGTTAAGTTAATTGATATGATATATTTTTTAAAAACATTATAATTATTTTTCTTAATTGCATTCCTGCCTCTCTTACATGATCATCGTTAACAAAGTGTCAATAGAGGTAATGTGAGAAAAAAGTTAATAAATATAGAAAATATGTCTTATATTTAGAATTAATATTAATTTTTTAATTAAATCATATATTAAGGAGCAGAAAAGTATTAAAATATTTTTGAAATAATTTGATAATATTTAGGTTGGTCTGTCATGCATTAAGAAAAGTTTCGAAATAGATACATTATTTGTGGAGCTTGTTACATATTTTATACTACTAATTATTATTGTTATATTAACAATCACATATTTAGATAGATTATTAATCAATTTTTCGTTAATGACTTATTATTATTTTTTGAACAACCAATGAGTAGAATAATGATGCAATTAAGAAATAATAAGATCAAAATAATATAGTTTGAACTTCATTTTATGTAAAATAAGTTGCGAAAATGCGACAACAGACCTAATTGCCTATCTATTTCTGAACAATTTTTTCCACTGCTCGTTGGGTTTCATTTTCAAATAAAATAAACAACAGATTATCGGATTTTTGTTAATATTTGTTAGTTTTTTTAATTGATTTCTGAAATGGAAGGTTGATCCCTAAAAGGGTGAATGATTATGATTTATGAGGTCCAAAGTTCTGAAATTAATCACAAAAAAATTCTAATAATAAGTGAACATTATAAATTTATTATTATATCATGCATTGAAATTTATTATTACATACTCCTCATTTATCATTGATTTTAGAATAATTAATTATCTTCCTTGAGTATTCATAGTCATTTATTTGAATTTAAGACCTAGAAGAATCTAACGAAATTTTATACCACTAGACTAATTCTGTGTTGCTATAATTGATTTTATGTTTTAGATATATTATAATTATAATTTTATTTGGGAGAATTACTTAGAAGTAATAGGAGAGAATTAATTACCCTTAAATTTAATGACAACTAGTAGCCTATAATAACAAGTCATACTGTAAAAAATGATAACATGTTTATATTACTAACTTATTATTTGGATTTTTTGAAAATTAAATCATTTTCATGGAATTTCAGAGTAAATTTTCTAATTTATTTTTTATTTGATATTATTATGATTAATTAGAGATAATTCTTTTGGTATGATTTTTATGAGTGTAAGAATGCATATTAAGATTTTTGTTTGAAGTTGTCTGGAATTTCTGTTGTGTTTGCAATATCTTTTTCTTTTTAAAAAATAAAAATAAAAGCCATGACGGCCGCCGACCATTAATTCCAAACCTCCTCAATGATTCGACAACCACACATGGAAGCAAAATGTGAGATCTCAACCCCAAGGGACTTCCTTGCCCCGACGCTGAAGCTACGAAGGAAAACGGATGAGTCAGCGATTGGCACGTGTCAGCGATTGGATGAGGTTTTTTATTTGGTAGGAAAATCTATACTGTGGGCTATTTAGATAGACTCTTACAAAAATATTTATTAAAAAAATAATTTTTAGATAATTAAAAAAAAATTAGACAAAAATTTATAAAAAAAATATTTTTAAATAAATAAGTATTCATATACATATTATCTGAATAATTTTTATAAAAAAAAATATGAGCTGAGGAAAAATTATCCACCGACTCTATTTAGCGTCATGTCTCATTACTCTCAGACTTCTCCTTATACTTCTTCTCTCTTCTTCTTCCAACGATGGTCGGTTGTAGTGTGGATTCCAAGTGCCAAGACAGTTATTATGCTGTAAATGATAACAGAAATATTCTAAGAATTGAAATGGGAAGGAAGCATGAATTTCTAGTCCATGAAGGCATCCAAAGTGGCCAGGAGGTTGAGTTTCGCGATCTATGGTAGGTGGCGCCTTTCTCCTTTTCCCCATTTTTTCTTATCAAATTCCTCGTAAGCTTCCTTCTTATTAAGATGTACCTATTTCCTACGCCAAAGAAATTTCTATTTCATAAGATTTCAGATTGTGCTTTATTTGGCTGTTGAAAGAATGAAAGATAGTGATTCCACATGGTGAAGCCACGAATGACCAAATCTTCAATGACGATGACGGTGATCAAAGCTTTCATGTCAACATAGAAGCTACAGATGACCAAAGCTTCAACGACGGCAACAGCACCAAGCTTCCACGACAACAAAGGAAGCTACAGACTGCAATCACATCTACATACCCATGACGAAGGCGACGAAAGTCCTCTCCAAGAATGAAAGAACTAGAAATGGATAATGAAGGTGAATAGCGATGACGACGAAGGGAAGAAAGGGGCGAGAGAAGAGTGAATGAAAAAGAATTGAGTCAACAGTAATTAGATATTTTATAAATTATTTTATTATTTTAAAAATTATTTTTAAATATTTATTTAAAATTATAATTTAATTTATAATTTTTTTAAAATAAATATAACTGTTCATTTTAAAAAAATAAACTAAAATTTAAGTTATAAATTTTTTTAAAATTAAAGTTTTATGCAAATCTAAACAAATACTATAAAGTCAGAGGCCAATATCTTTAAGCATGAAAGGTCTTACTCCTACTATTATTAATATATGATATATTTAACTAATTTAATTAGATTAAAAAAATTAATTAAATTAGTTATTATGAAGTATTTTTTTTAAATATTATACTTATCTTCTTTAACTCCCTTCTCTTATCTCTTATTTAATTATTGGTGAGAGAATATTAATAGGGATTATTTAAAAAAATTAATAAAAAAATTATGATTAAAATTAAATTTTTAATTAAATTATATATTAAAGACTATAAAAATATATAAATAAAAAAATATAAATTTAGTTTTATTTATAATATCATATTATCAGTGTATATTACTCTAATTCAAATGGTCAGTTAACTCCTGAGAGAGTAAACACGTTATATAGTTAAGTCAACAATTAGCTATTGTAGCCCTGGTGCTACATAGTTGTGTGTGAGAGTCTAAGGCTTATTTAGAGTAGTTTTTGATAAAAGTGACTTCTATTTATTTTATTTTTACAAATTAAATATTAATAAAAGTTATCGTATATATAATAAAAAATAAATTTATATTTTATAAAAACATGAATTTAATTCTCATTATTATTATAGAAACTTTTTTAGTAGATAATATCATAAATTTTTTATAAGTACTCTTTGAGTCTTATGCATCATTTGGTATGAGTGATTTAAAAGGAAGGGAAGAGATTTTGGTCTCCTCCCTTTGTTTGGATATCTAAAGATTTTAGGAGGGGAGGGAAATTTTTTTAAATTTTTTCCTTCCCTCTCAAGCTTTACCTCCCCTCCAAAATTAGAGAATTTAGAGAAAATAGGTAATATTTTTATTTTATCATACTAATATGTTCATAATTTTTTTAATATCCCAACATTACCTATATATATTATATTTTATTAAAATATTCTATAAAATAATATAAGAATAAATTTGTCTATATAAAAATATTTTTTCTCCTCTCCCTTCTTAAACCAAACAAAATAACATTACAATCCTTCCCCTCCTCTCCTTTTAATATTAATCCAAATAAATTAATAATAAAATCCCTCATCTTCCCTTAAAACCCCTCCCTCCTTTCCTTTCCATTAAGCCAAACACATTATTAGAATTGTATTTTAGCCTTGATAAGGGACTGGTGCTAAACCCATCTAAAATTTTTTATACTAAACAAATTTTTTTTGCAAATTGAATTTGAAAAAAAATCAATTAATATAACATGATTTATATAAAAAAATTAATTTAACAAAAATTTATTCAAATGATATATTAAAAATTTAATTTTAAAAGGTTTAATTTTAAATAAAAGGCAAAAGTCAAAAGGGAGAAAAAAATTCACTTTAATTATACAATTTTTTTTTCATCTAACTTGACCTCGAAGTGTATTACACGTGTAGAGGTAAGGCCATTTCAGACAATAAAAAATAAAAATAAACATGGTGCTGTAGCATTACTTTTCTGAGAAACCAATAACCGTGCTCCTTATTTATCAATATATTCATATATTAAATGATTATAAATTTTAGATTTGATATTATTTTTGTTGGAAATAGAAAACTTTTTTTTTGGGGGGGGTGGGTGTTGTCATGACGAGCGTGAGAGATGAAACTAGTATTGCTTGAACAAGAAACCAAGAAAGGCGCAGTAGCAACTTTCAATCTCTAATCCCGTAAAAGCAATGATTTGAGATGGGAGGTCATTTCCGTAATTGAAATTGAAGGGTAGAGGGTGAAAGGGACAATGGCACTCGGTTCCGTTGTTCCTCCCACCACACACTACATGCCCCGTACGTACCGTACAAGTTACCGCAGGGAATGATGGATGGAGACGAAAACAAGGGAAGGGCTTAAGTGTAAATTCCCAAGAAGCACCAAACGGCAAAATGGAAATACAACTCATCATCGTAGTACGCGACAAACGGGTTTCATGCCGCACGTGCTCCTCTCTTGTCTTCCCCAACCGTACTTTACCCATACCTCACCGCTAAGTTATCCTCATAATTTTATTTTTTTGAAAAAAACCGCATTATTAAACGAAAAAGGGAAAAATTAACATACAGCTCCTTGTAATTTTATCATCTCATTTTTAATTACTAGATTTTTATAAATCTATGTGATGCTGTTAATATGCAAGTTCTATAATGTTATCTTGTTCTTGTTGTTAATTAGATTATTGTAGTTTTTTTAACTATATCTTAATAATTTTTTTAATTATAGCTATTGATCTCTATAATACTCATAATAATTTGTATGAGAAAGTGTGTTAGTTGTTGATGAAGTGATTCTTTATTCAACTTACATCTAAATTAATTTTATCACGTAAATCTAATAAAATTAAAATCAATCATATTATATTATATATTATATATGAATATAATGAGACGATTATTAGTATAATAATTTTTTAATTTTTGTTAATAATAAATAAATTATATTCCCTCATTTTATTTTTAAAAAATCCTACCTATTTTTTATTTTTTTATAACTTAAATATTGTTTAGTCAGCATTCGTATTAGTTCTTATCAACAAATTATAAGTAGTGGTGTGTAAAGTGTTCGGTTGCCTGGTGCACCCGCTTAAGTTAGTAGAAAAATGGTCCTGCTCGACTCAAAAAAAATATCTCAAAATATAATTGGGCAGGTTTAGGCGGAATCAAGTATCGGGTAGAGTAGGGCAGGACACCAAATAAAATATGCAATCCTACCTATTTAACTTGTCCGTATATATATATTATATTTATAATATTTATTCTATCCATTATATCTCTTTTATTTTTTTATTAACTATTTATTTTGCATTAACCTATCTGACCATCATAACGTATCACTTTTATTTTTCTATGGTCGGATCATCGAAGATAACTGATGATATATTATGGTTTTACCATCAGATAAAGAATATTTTTTTACCTCGACCAAGCAACTTTATGCACCCTCCTAGCCTCCTTCACGGTGTTTTGAGGCTTGGGAGTTTGTTTGTTTTTTTTCCACCCGGTTCACCAGAATTTTGCCCTAACTACATCCGGATTCGACCCGCGTCGCGCACCTGGCTATGGTGGGTGAGTCTCCCAACGGGGATTTTCTGCGTACGCCAAGGCTCGAACTCGAGACCTCGTTTAAACGATACCGAGCCGCTTACCACTCAGACCAACCCCGTTGAGAGGGTTGATGATGATGTTAAGATTGTCATAGAATTCACATGCAGGGCTAGTTTACAGACAGGTAAACAATTCTAGGAAAAATTAATAGATTTTAAGACTTCAATTACTAATTTTTTGTTGTCTTATTTTTATTAAATTATGATATTATTTAATTCTTGATGACATATAAATATGATATTATTTTAGAATTTTATAATTACATATTTTCGTCCCACAATATGAGCAGGGTATCAAGATTTGGGCATGTGTGAGTTTCTATATCTATCTTAAAATGGTTAGAGCTTTTACCGAGTAAGACTGAGCATCAGACTATAAAATATAACCCATTATTCTTTTGGACTAAGCACCAAGTAAGAGCTAGCTTGCCCATACACCCTTCTAATTAGAAATATAGAGACTAATGTTTATAAATGAGGAAACGGTAAAAAACCAGTATAAATAAAAAAAAATTATAAATACTTAATTAAAAATAAAATAAAATTATAAATACTAACAAACTAATTTAAAAACTTTAACTCTAATTGTGCATTGCAATATTTAAATTTGACTTAAAAGTACAAGATATCACCTAGTTGAATAAAGATACGAAGAATTACATGAAATTCGGTGGAATTTATGCTTTTTCTAAATTTTTATTATGTGTATTAATTTATTGATATTTATTATAATAAAATGCAAAAAATATAACTATATGTAATCCGGTTAGATGTTCTCGACATTTTTCTAGAAGTATGTATAGCTAACATGTAAATAATTTTTTTCGGGTAAAAAGCTATAAGTGATTTGATTTGGGCAATGTTTCTTACAAAATAAGTATATAACTTTATTATTATTTCCATATTTAAAGAGGATTGATCTTTAATTATTAATTAAAAATACTAATTAAAATCTACTAACAAAAAAATATATATAACTTTATAATTTTTTAGGATAGACAAAATATATTTTGATAATTTTTATATTTTAAGAGAATTAGTTTTTAATTATTAATTTAAAGTACCGTTTAAAAAGTATATATCTAGAATTTTTAACACAATACAGTCATTAATATTTTCATTTTCCATTTTTTGACACATCCCCTATAAACTCACAAACCACTATTCCCTGTGCTAATGTTAATGGCTGTTTTGTAATTTAAATGGGACCACGAACGTGATGACAATTAACCTTTGCCACAAATTGGGATTAAAAACTTCAAATCCAGATAGATCCATATGAACGTGAGCTTATTTCTTAATGCATGAAAGCATGTTTTTGGAATTGATTCGAATATATACTTTTCTTTATTTTATTGTAATTTTTATTTAATTAATTAATACATGGGATATATATATATATATGTTTGTCTCCTTTAATTTATTATATTAATGTTATAAAAATATATATTAATCACAAATGTGTATATTATATAAAACCAAAATGATCTATATTATTATTTGATCATTATCTGTGGATGTGCAATTGATATAAATTTAAATTATCGCTAACTGTTTATTGATGTGATTTATTTTTAAATGCATGAAAAATGCAAAAATTCCATGTATTCATTCATATAACGTTTTCTATAGTTATATTAAAACTTAAAACATATAAACAAAGTATATAATTATTTTTCTATCAAGCGCTTTGTCATTCTCATTGGCCAAATGAAAAGGTGTTCATAAGTCATTATATAGTTATTTTAAAATTTAATTATAATTTATAAATAGTATGATTTATTTCAACCTTATTTCTCCGGCAAGTATATTTTATAAAATTTAAATTATTTTACTTTTTATAAAGATGATGTTAGTTAATATTTCAAGTACCAGTTTATTGGTTAATTCTTCTTATTTATAATTATAATAAAATTCTGGGAGTATCGTTTTATTTGTATCTATAAAGAACAATTAGCATTTGTCTAAAAAGATTATTATAATTTTCTTGATTATAACTTATTAAAAATGAGAGATAATAAATTAGTTAACTTAGTCAATTTCTCTAAGCAAGGGTATTACACAAAAAGAAGTTTTCTCAACATATATAAAATTTAAAACTGAATTTATCTATTTTTGTTTGATACTGAGAAAATGTTTTTATAAAATAAAAAATTATTAAAAAATCTCTCTTTACAGAATTTATTATCAATAAGTACCTAAAGTTTGTTTTAAGGACCCAATGAGAGTAAAATTTTTTTAGTCTGTGTATAATTTATTTTCTTTTGCCAAACATAAATATCATTCTAATAGAGGCAATCATATTTAAAATATTATTAGACTAAATATAAACATATTTCTTAATAAAAATTTAAAATTTAGTTTGTCATAATAAACTAACCTTTTCATTAGACTGAACTCATTATACAGAGTGAAAAAGGATCTATAGGTACTTAAAAACTTGAATTTTTGGGCTCGTTTAATTTAATTTTTAAAGAAGAGTTTATAGAGAATAAATTCTTGAGAATATCTTTTAGAAAAAAAGTAATATGAAGAAATAAGTATTTAGGTAATTATTATCAGAATGATTTTTTTTATAGATAAATTACTAAAAAGAATATGAAGTAAATTAGTAGAGAAAAAAGGTAGGAATAAAATGATCATTATACAGTCAAAAAATATTTTTTTCTCATTAAAAAGTTAGTCGCATAAACTTATCTAAAATTATAATTTTAGACTTATTAAAATTATAATTTTTTCTGTATTTTTTTTAATATTTGATGTTTTTTTTTTAATTTTTGATTTAAACTGTAGTTTGACCTTAAAATACTTTTTAAAATATAGTTTAGTTTAAAACCAACTACTTTATATGACGTTGAATAATAAATTTTGTGGAGATTTTTTCAGTAATTTTTGTCCTAAAAAAATAATGGAAAAGTAATAATCATCAGCAGTAATCAATTATGCTTAAACCAGAATAGTTCGCGTGTATAATCAACAAAAATTGTACTACTTAAAAATTCAGGAGTAGCACTGACAAAATTTGAAAGAAACTCTGTGAATCCGTGTGAAATATGAATGAAAAAGGAAAAGAAGGAAAACTGATAACTCACTGAAAATAATAAAGGTTAGAAGTAGTACGTGGCAAGGGTTAGGTGTGGAAAAAAGAGAAAGGCAAGAGAGAAGAAGTAGAAGAAGGTTGTAGAAGAGCGAGGAGAGAGAAATAATAGCTTGGGAATTCAATGTGATGAATTGAGCAGGCAAAGCCAAAGGGATTGGTGGTTTACCGCTCGTTTCTCTCACTGTCAAATTCTCATCCCGCGATTTTCTCGTTCATCGTGCCCCTGCCTCCTCCTCTCTCTTTCTCTCTCTTCCAATGCCATCGTCGCTTTTCCGTTTCGGCAAAACACAACAAAGATAATCTACCCCCCTGCGATTTCTTCCCTTTAGGTTTTGCTCCCAATCGAACCTTCCTTTTTTGCCCCCTTTTGATTTCCGCGCAGGCCGATCCGATCCGGTTCATGCTGTACTAGGTTGCTTCTGGGCTTAGATCCGATTCCCTGGGTCCTCCGTCGGCTATCAGTCCGGTCGGATATACAAAGCTGCGTTTCCCCATTCCCTACGGGATTTTCATCTTCATCTGATTTCCCTGATCTCTCAAAGCCCGCAGGTTTGTATATCTCTCTCTACTTCTCGTTTTCGTGACTTTTGATCTGCCTGCGATACGAATTTTCTGGAAGAATACTTCATATTTTGTTCGTATTATGGCGGTGGCATGCATTAGATTAGGTTAAGTAGGGAAGGGGTCTGTGTGATTGATATGTCTTAGAGTGTAATGTGGGCGTTTTCCCTGTTCAGAAGGCATCTGATTATTTTTGGATTTGTTGGTGTTCATTTTGTGACCTCCTTGTTTGTTTGATCGTCTCCGCAGCTTTGCGTGCATTTGAATCCCTGCTGATCCCCTCTGATTCAGAAGCTCCTTCTTTGGATCCGGGCATTAAAGGTGTTGTGGAGCTACATTTATTTTTGAATTTTTGTCCTCCCACTGGCATAATACACAGCAGAATCAGCCGTGGGGTGGCTGAGGTCTGGAATCAGATATTTTGTGCATTAGATTCTGCAAACATCTGGTGAGCATTAAGGAAGATTGGGGGGAACATGAAAGCAATCGCTGCCCGACCAGAGATCTGGGACCACATTAAATATGGTTATGTGCAACTATTCTGGGTTGTTAATTGTTGTTAATGGGGTTGGTACTGCTCTATGTGATCCTCCAATGCAGATGAAGAACCTTTTATGATTCCTGATAAACCACTGCTTCCAGAATTAGATTGCTCTCTGGGGATTCATCGGCGTGCACGTAAATCAGGATCTTTCAGTCGGTATGTCTCCTTCCCATCTACCATTTTTGATGAAACTCAAAGTGGTAGTTTTGATGTGAAGGACGTAGACGTTGTATCTGCTGGAGACTCTAGTTTTCATGGTGCACTTGAACATTGCACTTCTTTGACAGAGAGGGACTCTCAATCAGCTGAATCCGAGTTTTGCCAGCAGCTACCTTTGGAATGCTCCACTCGAGAGAGGAGGTGCCTGACATCGTGGGGTGCAATGGAACAGCATGATATGAATAGCAATACTGTGCCATTTGAAATATCAGGTGCTCCATCTCGAGTGCAGGAAAAGAATAAATCACAGAGAATTCGTCACAGAAGTGTGCAATTTGAAGAGAACCTCCTACATGATGACAATTCGAGGTCAATATACATCAATGATCCCAAGAAGACAAATGACAAATATGAGTTCACGGGAAATGAGATTCGAACTAGTAGATACACAATTATCACCTTCCTGCCTAAGAATCTTTTCATTCAGTTTCATCGGGTTGCTTACTTGTATTTCCTTGCTATTGCTGCTCTAAATCAGCTCCCTCCACTGGCTGTATTTGGTAGGACTGTGTCTCTTTTTCCCCTCTTGTTTGTTCTTTGTGTCACAGCTATTAAGGATGGTTATGAGGATTGGCGGAGGCACAGGTCGGACCGCAATGAGAACAACCGAGAGTCTCTAGTGCTTCAATCTGGTGATTTCCGACCAAAAAAATGGAAGAATATTGAAGTTGGCGAGGTTGTTAAAATCTTAGCTGATGAGACTATACCCGTTGACATGGTCTTGTTGGGGACAAGTGATCAAAGTGGGCTTGCCTATATTCAGACAATGAACTTAGATGGTGAATCAAATTTAAAGACAAGGTATGCTCGGCAGGAGATGGCTTCAGCAGTATCGCCAGATTGTTGTACTGTTTCTGGGATCATTAGATGTGAGCAACCAAACAGGAATATTTATGAATTCGCAGCCAACATGGAGTGCAATGGGCATAGGTTTTCCCTTAGCCAATCAAATATTGTTCTGCGTGGTTGCCAACTGAAGAACACGGATTGGATAATCGGTGTTGTGGTTTATGCAGGGCAGGAAACAAAGGCTATGTTGAACAGTGCAGCTTCCCCTTCGAAGAGAAGCAGACTGGAGGGTTATATGAACAGAGAAACCCTTTGGTTGTCAATTTTTCTCTTTACCATGTGTTTGGTTGTGGCTGTTGGGATGGGTCTTTGGCTGATGCGTCATAAGGACCAGCTTGACACCTTGCCATACTACAGAAAAAGATTCTTCACAAGGGGTCATGATAATGGAAAAAGATACAGATATTATGGGATACCAATGGAAATCTTTTTCTCATTTTTGAGCTCTATTATAGTTTTCCAGATAATGATACCCATATCTCTTTACATAACTATGGAGCTGGTTCGTTTGGGCCAGTCATATTTCATGATTGAGGATGGGGATATGTATGATGTCAACTCTGGATCAAGGTTTCAGTGTAGGTCATTAAATATCAATGAAGATTTGGGTCAAATACGTTATGTTTTTTCAGACAAGACAGGAACACTTACAGAAAATAAGATGGAATTTCGAAGAGCTAGTATACATGGAAGCAATTATGGGAGTTCATTACTTATGGGCGATAATACAATAGGTATTTAGTTTTCTCCAAGATATTTGCGATATTCTGGACTGATTGAGAATGTGGTATGATGTCAATATCTCTTATTATGATACTAAGGTTTCCCATTTTTTCTCCATTTTTATGGTACTAACTACTGAGATAATAAAAATAATTTGATTTCTTGGGGAAGTATTAGGTATGCACCTGATTCCCCTTTGACAACTGAATGGTTGGAAAAGAATTGGTTCCTGTATAAGTAATATATTATTGCGTCTCACCATAATGATACTCTCTTAGATTGTTATATTCAACTCATTTGCTGAACCTGGAACTTGCCTTGTGATTATAGGGTGTCCTGCAAAGCTTTGTAGTATTGTATTAGGCAATGAGAAAAAATATGCATAAATGATCCATCTAATGGTCTTTTCGCCCCTTCTCCCACAAGTCTCACTTGATTATTCTCAGATTTTCTATTATAAACTTCATGATTCAGTGATATGTCTTGGTTTGATTCTCAAGTTGTGTGCAAATGAGTTCTTAATGGGGCTCATCAGTTGTCTTACTTTAAGCTTATGAATTGTCAAATTTTCTAGTGCATATTTATGACATCACTGCTTTTTTGTGTTCTTTCACAGCAGCAGCAGTTAGTGGCAGAGGGAGATGGAAGCTCAAATCTGAAATTGCTGTTGATTCAGAACTCATAACACTGTTGCACACAGACTCAGATAGAGATGAAAGGATTGCTGCACATGAATTTTTCCTTACATTGGCTGCTTGTAATACTGTGATCCCTATCCTTAGTTGTGGAACAAGTGAGTCAAATGATGGTGTAGAATGTATTGAATACCAGGGAGAGTCTCCTGATGAGCAAGCATTAGTTGCTGCAGCCTCGGCTTATGGATACACACTTTTTGAGCGGACATCAGGACATATTGTTATTGATGTCAATGGTGAGAAACTCAGGTAGATATGGAATTCCATTTGGTGAGAGACCATATTGCCCTTGGTTTTCTTTAAAATCTTGGACTTGCAAAACCCAGGATTTTCTTTTCTTCTTTTTGTGCTAATTTGTTTTAGGCTTGTAATTTTTCTTTGGTTTGTGTTCAGTAATTTAATTTTTTTTATGCAATACAGGTTGGACGTATTGGGTCTGCACGAGTTTGACAGTGTTCGGAAAAGAATGTCTGTTGTTATTCGATTTCCTGACAATACGGTAAAGGTGTTAGTTAAAGGAGCTGATACTTCAATATTTAGCATCTTAGCTGATGAAGTTGACAGTGGTGATAATATACGGCATGCAACTCTGGGCCATTTAAATGAATATTCTTTGCAAGGTTTACGCACACTTGTAGTTGCTTCCAGGAATCTTTCAGATGCAGAACTTGAGCAGTGGCAGAGCATGTATGAAGAAGCAAGCACTTCATTAACTGATAGAGGTGCAAAACTACGCCAAACAGCAGCTCTAATAGAATGGAACTTAAAGCTACTTGGAGCAACTGGGATTGAGGACAAACTGCAAGAGGGTGTACCAGAAGCTATTGAGTCCTTGCGGCAAGCTGGAATTAAGGTCTGGGTTCTTACCGGTGATAAGCAAGAGACAGCGATTTCAATAGGTCTTTCCTGCAAACTTTTGACTTCAGATATGCAGATGATAATTATAAATGGCACATCAGAAAATGAATGCAGAAATCTTTTGGCTGATGCTAAAGCCAAATTTGGTATAAGATCTGTATGTAAAAGAAACCAGAGTATGAGGCACAAAACCAATGACGGACGCGGTGATCTTCAGACTGCCAATAATACAAAGTCATTCAATATGCCTAAATGTGATCTAAGGGAAGAAGGAACTAATGCTCCACTGGCGCTTGTAATTGATGGAAACAGTTTGGTTTACATCTTGGAGAAGGAACTGGAGTCAGAGGCAAGTTTATTTCTCTTCATTTGAAGTTTTTGTTTGGAATGTTTGTGTATTGGACTGCTAAAGTTTGATTTTAGATCAGAGTTGTGGGTGCATACAGTTTTTCTATATGTTGGAGCTGTACCATTCAACTTATCAGTAATATTTACTATTTTCTTTACCTGTCAGCAGCTTTTCGACCTTGCGACTTCTTGTAGGGTTGTGCTATGCTGTCGTGTTGCACCCCTGCAGAAAGCAGGAATTGTTGATTTGATAAAGAGCCGCACTGATGATATGACGCTGGCTATTGGTGATGGTAAGTTCTTCATGATTGTGAAACTACTTGCATTTTGCTTTTATTCAAGAATTGGGTGACAAGGGATTTGTTTTTGGGCTGTTTGATACATTGATGTTTACATGTTTGCTATATTGATGTTTAGACTCCCTTGCATCTTCGATATCATTATGTTTCTACAAGATATTACATTATTTAAAATTTCCATATCTGTTATCATAGTAGAAAGTTGTCAAAGAAAGAAAGGACTTGACAATTTCTTTAAGCTTGTAAAATTTTGAATTGTTGATGTGAGGCGTCCTTTGCTTTTAGGTTATAATAAGCACAACTATGCCAATTGGCATTGTTGGTTCTAGTATAAATAGCCTTTATATGCTGAAATGATTAAGCTTGATTATGGTAAGCTAGTTTGACTAGATGAACTTATAAAACAAGACTAGATTCAATTTGAAATTATAACCTTTCCCATTTTTACAGGGGCCAATGATGTGTCAATGATCCAAATGGCAGATGTCGGTGTTGGAATATGTGGGCAGGAAGGGCGCCAAGCAGTGATGGCATCTGATTTTGCTATGGGACAGTTTCGGTTCTTGAAAAGATTGCTTCTGGTGCATGGACACTGGAATTATCAGCGTGTTGGCTATTTAGTTCTCTACAATTTCTACCGCAATGCTGTCTTTGTCTTGATGTTATTCTGGTATGTATAGTTTCCATTACATATTTCAAACTAAAGGCCTCTTTGTGTTCTATCTAGTATTCTGAGAATTAAATTGGCCTGTTTGTCCAGTCGAACTGGCAAAACTAGTCCTAACTATTGATTAACTTTACCAGACATTGCAAAAAGCCTCTTTTTTTTTTAAAAGATCAGTTCTGCATAAATTATGAACTGGTAAACCTAGACATGGCAGCTTATGAGCTTTCTTATTATTGTTTACTAAAAGATATTCCATCAATATGGGATGATGCTGGGGTTTGAACCTTGTAAAAACTGTTGAATAGCAAGTAGGCCAACCAAAGGTTGTCCTACCTATTATTTAATGCATTTACGTATGAATGTATGGATTATTTACTTACTTATAATACATAAATACAAATATCTTTACCAATAATAAGATATAATTATATATATTTTTGATCAAAATATCTTTGAAATTCTGTTATTAAGAAAAGATTTAATCTGTTTAAAAATGTTATTTGTTTTCTAAATCTATACACTGTTAAGCAACAAATTTGTGTCACTATACACTGTTAAGCAACAAATTTGTGTCACTACAAAGATATTTGCACGTTTGATATGTGGAAAAATTCAAAATTTATGTTTGATGTGACAACCACAGCATGGATGTGGTATATGTATAATATATATATATATATATCATTATCTAATTGGAGATAAATATATTTTCAAGATGTTCACTTGCCAAATGCCAACTCTTGTTTCTTTTAATTCAGTTATTTGGGTTTAAATGTTAATTATAGAACTATGATTTTTCATTCTCTCTGCCTGTTCAATACGCTATGGACATACTGACATAAATAATTGACAATGGCTTTTCTTTAGTGGATGTTAAATTGTGGAGCCACGATGCCATTATCTCTGAAAATCTCATGTTCATTTTCCTCTATACTATCCTTGTTGAAACTCGTATGCAGGGTGTAACAAATTGTTGGCCTCAAAATTGGATTAAATTCTTCAGTGTATATAGGCTATCCTTTAGTAATAGTAGCAAATTTTATACGGATTCAGAATTCTAATTTATTGTTTCACTTGTCTGTAGGTATATATTATGCACTGCTTTTTCAACAACTTCTGCATTGACAGATTGGAGCAGTGTATTCTATTCTGTTATATACACATCAGTCCCTACTATTGTTGTTGGTATTCTGGACAAAGACTTGAGTCATAAGACACTCTTGCTGTATCCAAAACTGTATGGTGCAGGTCATCGGCATGAGGCTTACAATATGCATTTATTTTGGATCACAATGATTGACACGTTATGGCAGAGTCTTGTTCTCTTCTACATACCCTTGTTCACCTATAAGGATAGCACAATTGATATATGGAGCATGGGCAGTTTGTGGACAATTGCAGTTGTTGTCCTTGTAAATGTACATTTGGCTATGGACGTTAGGCATTGGGTATTAATTACACACGTTGCTGTATGGGGATCAATTATCATCACATTTGGTTGCATGGTGGTATTGGATTCTTTTCCTGTCCTTCCCAACTACTGGTTAGTTACATTTATGTCAGCCAATATGTATTCTGCGTTATGGTCTTTGAAGTAATGCGAAGTAGATAACTAATATTCCCTAAACTATTGCAGGACTTTTTATCATGTGGCTAAGTCCCCTACATATTGGGTCACAATTTTGCTTATAATTATCGTGGCAATGCTCCCTCGATTTGTCTGTAAAGTCGTTTATCAAGTATTTTGGCCCTCTGATATCCAGATAGCAAGAGAAGCTGAGATAATAACAAAACATCGTGATCTGAGGCCAAGGCAAGAAGTTTCTAGTTAACTTGTGTTTGTCTTCTAGAAACTAGTGAGATCTTGATCGATTGCCATCCCTTGTATTTGACCACCATCACATTGCTTTCTTGTGGCTGTTGGTTAAAGGTTATCTGGTAAGTGCATAGTTTTTATTTATTTATTCATGATTTCCCTTTTACATCTGTTTTTTTCCATTTGGCTACTTGAATTGCTTTCCTTGGACTATATTGTGGCCTAAAACTAGAAAAAACTTCCATACTTGTTATTTGGATGACTAAAGGCTCGTTTGCATTACCGTATAGGATAAGGCCTGATGGTATAAGACCTGATAGGATAACAAGGTTTGATAAAATTTTAGTGCTATGCCACGTTTGGTATCACATTGTGTAACATAATGTATTGTATAAATTAATACCTTATGCTTGTTGATATATGATATGATACCGTAGAAGATAAAAATGAACTGACAAAAATACCTTAAATGAAGTTTAAATTAATTCATTTAGAACTGCTATACCATATTCAGTTTTAGAGAAAAAAATTCTTTTAATGTTACAATAATGTCGGGGGCTGGTGGTGTCGGTGGTGATGACTAGTGATGATGGGGGTCAGTGACAGTAGTGTCTAGTTGTGATAGCGGTGATGACCAGTGACATGGTGGTCAGTGGTTGTGATGGTGATACCCAGTGATGCTTGTGGCGGTGATGGTGGCAGCTAGTAATGGAAGTGGTGGCCGAAAGTGGTGGTGATGGATAGTTATGTTGGTGGCTAATGATGATGATCAGTGGCAATGGGGATGGTGGTGATGATGACTCCTGACTAGTGATGGGGGGATGTTTGATATAAAATTATATAAGAAGTTTATTTTGGTCCTAAATATAAGACCCCAATCTGTTTTATTTTCTAAAATTATAATTTCTCCCCAAAACGTTTCTATATGATTGCACATGTTAAGGGACTTTCTATTAAGGGTAGTTCAGATGTATATGATTAAATGGGGTATTTTAGAGAAACTAATACATAATCATTACAAATAACTAAATTAATTTCCTTATTATGTCTAATTGGTTAAATAAATCTTATATAAAGGACTGAAGATAGTGTATTACATGCACCAAACGAATGATAAGCCCTTAATGTATTGTGTTAGCTTATACTATCATGCCTCGTACGTCATGCCAAACGGACCTTGAATATGTAGAAAATATCAACAGTGATATCAGATCAGAGGGATTTTGAGGGTCTATGACATGGCTGCCTTTGCATTTTGTACTTTAGTGCTATTGATTTATGTTGGAATTGGGGGTTGTGGTCCTGAATATAGATAAGCTAATGGATAGAAATTCAAGAGGCATTACTACGTTTCATTGTTGTAGTTGAACTATACAATTGAAACACGACATTGACGTTGCTGTTTAAGGTTATTTTCTAATATCTCAAACTAGTAGTTATTTTCTTAAACTTGTAGTTTCGTGTAGCAAAGCCAAATGTTTATGATTTAACATGAAGCAAAGTCAGGGGATCGAAACGAAACCTTGAGACCATATTTGTATTGCTGTTGTAACATGTCAGGAACTGATGTGATGTGGTGGCGTTGTGGATTTGATTGTCAGATGAGAGTTGCAGTGGCAGAATGCATTGATGTGAGACCAACATGGTAAACCAAGAATGTAATGTGGTGTGGTGAAGGATGGCGATGATCACAGGCAAGTCATGAAACTTAATGTTATGGTTGTTTAAAATGCCTCTCTTCAGTGAGGAAGAGAGAGAGAGTGATGTTTTGCCATATTATAGATGATTATGAGGGCAAAAGGGAAGAACTGAAGAGAGAGAAATATGAAGCAGGGGGGTGGGGTCCCAAGGGGAAGATTGGGAGGCACGTTACGTTACTAAAAGTGTATATTAGTGGTGTAAAAATTCAGGTACTTCTCTTTTAAAGGAAATTTGTCTCTTCTTTCTTTTTCTTTTTTCTTTTTGAAAAAAAAGGTTGAAATGAAAGAAGGTAATCTTTAGTTATCTATCTATCTGACCTGGATTCTATCGCCTCATGGGTTAACCTTAGTGGGCAACGTGACTTGCCCTTTTCCCTTTTATGCAAAGCTATCCTTTAGGTTCACAGTTAATGCTTTGTTGACGTAGAAAATTATAACCAGGTTCTGAAAAGGATAAGGAAGTTGATCATCAAAATAATTTTATAACAAGTGACTATTATCTAACCATGAGACTTAACATAATTAGTATTTAGTTAGATTCTTTTAAGTATTTAGTTAAGGTTTTGATCTTTGGCGTTGTATATGGAGATGTTAATATTAAAACTCTTACAAAAAATTTACGGGTATGAGGAGATTATTTACTATTTTTAGTGGTGATTATCCTAAGTTTACCTAAAAAAAATTAATGTATAATGATAAATTTTAATATAGAAAATAATAATATATTTATAATGTATGCATGTTACCAGACTGATGATTACACTCCATTATTAGGATTTTATAGTAATTTTCTTTCGTTTATATCTTGAAAGATGTGCTTGGGGGAGAACCACATACATGAGATTTGGACACCTTAAATGTCATTGTTGGTTTTAGTGCAAAGCATAAATTAATATAAAATTTATTTAACTAATTTGATTAAATTAAAAAAATTAAATAATATAGTTAATGATATTTTTTGTAAAAAAACTAATTATTTTTCTAACCTTTTTATTCTTTCTCTTACTTAATTATTAAGGGAGTATCAATAAGACTAATTTGAAGAGAAGATGATAAATATAAAAAATATGTCTTATATTTAGTAAATATCAACTCCCTAATTAAGTTTATATTAATGATTGGAAGAGTAATAAGAATATAGTTCTTATAAAAATATTTTTTATATTTTGTTTAGAAAAATTATATGTATATTATTGAATAAGAATTACTTAGGAAATCAAAAAATTAATATTTACATATAAAATAAAATTTATAGCAAGTGACTGCTCATAAAAATTAATTTATTTTTTAAATTTTGTTTAAACCAGATTGGTACGGATTTTAGTCTTCACCGTTGTCCTAAAATGAATAATGAGTCACATTGTTTTCTACTAGAAAAGGTAGCTTATTGAGATTTTTATATTATAGATTGACGCGTTTGGAAATAGATTTCCATCTCGTGCCCACATTCCAAAATAAGTCAAATTATTTAGCTCTTATTACCTACTTCCTCTCACTGTCTGCTTAGAATCCTGTGTTTTTTTATACATATTTTAACAGAAATTAAGAAATAATATAATTATTATGGTAGATTTTCTTGTAAAAGCGTGTTTAGTTTCCTTGGTCCAAGCAACTAGTAACCCCTGAAACATTTAAAAAAACAAGATCTTGAAGAGGTCTTTCCTAAGAAGAAGAAATACACAGCTTTCATCAGTAGTGAAAACATTATCTCAATAAAAGAGTTTATTCATGAATTAACAAACATATCTTTTTAAGATTCCTTGTTAATAAAAACAAACATAATAATGACTTAGGATCTTATAAAACTAGCACTAATAATGTACTTTGTGCACATTCTTCATTTCCTCATTACATTAACATTTTTTGTTGCTTTCACTATGTGATCCACTTCCTCTTGACTTTTGAATATCAACAATGGCAACTCATCGTTATAGGCCCCCTATCCATTTTCCTTGTTTTATAATATTATTTTTTTAATTATAAAATTAAAAAAAAAATTTAATTCACTCACGATCTAAGAACAGAGTACTTAACTTATGTTCTACAAGAACTAGCTTAGGTAGAGATGTGTATATATCCCGTTTATCCTGACTCTAGTAATATTCCCATTTTACATAGATGTAGAAATGTCTCCCTAAACTCCAGGATGCTCTATGGAATCAAATCCCCTCCCTTTAGGAAGAGTATCCAACTTTTTCGCTGTTGTTTTGTTCCCTTACATTTGCAATATATATATATAATTAATATTGCAAAGTTTAGAATTAGAACTATAATTTAAATAAAAGCGTACGCGGAATTAGATTTTGAAAGAAATAAAAGCAAGTCTCAGCACTAAGCATTTTCTATTAATTATTGATAAATGGTGATGTAAATCCCTCCCATAGGATCATTGACTTCAAAGTTTTACTTATTCTTGTTTTATCAATTGTGTCAATTCATATTTGACTGGTCTAATTAATAACAAATCGATTTGTTTTATTTAGATATATTTCAATAATAGAAAATTCCTACATTTTTTTTAGTAAATAAATTTTTAAAAAATGTTGGGCTCATCCACGATCCAAGGACACGGTAAAATCTCCCTTCCTCCTAGACGATACTAATATCGGGCAGAGCGAGCTGTTTATTATCCTCAGGCGTAAACCTAAGCACCCAGGAGTTAAGATGCTTTCTCAAACGTCACGACTGGAACCACAACAAAGTGATATTCTTAGGGTTCAAACACGCTCTAAATAGTCGCATGTTTTATCCTTTTGTCAGTTGAACCCAAAACGATAGGTAAATTAATTCTATATTTTGTTTTGGATACGTGGTTCTAGAATCTTTCTCATAGGCCTCTAAGAAAATAATGATGGTTGCCTACTAAGTTTACCCTTATTTTTTATTAACTCTATTTTCTTATCCTAAATATAAGGGTTAATTTAAATTTTATTTTAATTTTAAATATAATATTTTATTTTGTTTTGTTTTTAAAATTTTTAATTTTTTAAATTATTCCTATTATATTAATATAAAATAGGTTAATTAAACTGCCCTTTCTAAACCGATTATAGAGGGTAAGATTTAGAAAGATATTTTTTATAAATATTGATAGACTTTCTTGAACGATAATATTTTCATCTCATAAGGCTTCTAAGAAAATAATGATTGTTGCCTAATACGTTTACACTTGTTCTCTTTGTGGTCTTTGGAAAGATAGAGTGTCTGAAGTTAGAAGTACACAAGCTAATTTTGTTGGTCAATTTTGAAGCACATATATTGATCACATATATATGTAAATAATCAATTTTGACTCGGTTCATAGTAAGAAGCTAGAAACAAAAATTAAAAATATTTCTCGATATTTTAATCAAGCATGTTATATTATTTAATTTTTTAAAATGAAATATTTTTCACAATATATTTGAATTGAATAAAAATAACAAATTAAATTCAAATTATTTAATCAAATGAAAGATGCATATACCATGTAGGTAGTATTTAATACTCCTCCGGTCCTTAATATCTAATCTAATTAAGGAATTGATCCTAATTTTAAATATAAGATATATTCCTATATTTATCATTTTTTTAAATTATTCTTATTTATACTCCTTTAACAATAATCAAATAAAAGAGGGAGTAGTTAAGAAAAATTATTACAATTTTTTAGAAAAAAATATATTATATTAACTTAAATAATTTTTTTAATTTAATTAAATAGATTAGATTTTAAAGATAGGAGGAATAACAAGATTCTTCAAATTTGTTACTTCTTATGGTCCTTATTATAAGTACCTTTAACATGTTCCATAATATAACATATTTTCTCTAAAGAATGAATTTCTTCCACTTAATATAATAAATAATTTTAATTAAATTATTAATTTATGTAGAATTGTGTTTATAATATAGATGGAAGGAGTACTTATATTTGATGAGAAGGAAGCATATTGTTCTTATAACAATGAAGTAAATATATTTTATGAAGAATAATTTAGAAACGTTATTGTACTTGCTGAATAAATTAAGACTTTTATATATTAACTAATTTTAGCCTCTTTTTTTAATTTCTGTGATTATAGTATTAATTAAGTGCCTTATAAATAAATATTAAATAGTATAGGAGGAAGGAAACAGACAATCTATGACGCCCTTCCAAGGTTTTTTTAAAACCACAGTATGCTTTGGTGTACGCCCAACGCGGCTGTGCCACGTGCCTTCCTACCATTGGCTTACGCTTCATGCATGACATATTCCTAGTGACGTCACACTCCTTCCTCCCCCCAAATACGCCCCCTCCTTCCCAGGCAAGAAACCCCACGTACACATAGTAGACAAATATCAACCCTTGGTGTTCACACGTACATAAAAGCGCGTGGGAATTTAAGAATTAATCCAGCGTGGAATCTTCTCACGGCCTTCCTTCATGCTTCCACACACATGGCCAATTAACTTAAATTTTTAAAAATATGTAAAATGACAAATAAAAGAAACATCTGAAAGCTGTTAGGCCTGGTGGCTACTCGCTAAAATATCACCTTATATAAACCAATCTCCTTCGAGCCATCTTCTTCTTGATCATACATAACCCTCTTCTCTCTCTCTCTCTCTCTCACAACACACACTCAGATACTCTCTGATCTTCTTGTTCACTCCAAAGTACCTCACTGTTTTGTATTATTGAGTGGTTTTGGTAGTTATGGAGAATCTGCTGGCGATGAAGGAGCTAGAGAGAGGGCGTGAGTTTGCAAACCAGCTTCAAGGATTGATATTTGGGTCTGGGGATCAAGAAGATAAGGCCTTAACGACGAAGTCTACTGAGGATCTTGCCGCCAAAGTGCTGAATTCTTTCACCAACGCACTATCTCTCTTCAACAATCATCATCATGTTCCTGCAGATTCGTCGCCGTCTTCGTTCTTTTACTTGCCTGCTAACTCTGATGTATCTCACCAGAGCCCTAAGAGCTCTAAGACCAGAAGCCCTAGCAGCATTAAAGATCAAAGAAGCTGCTCTTCCAAGAAAAGGTACTTTCATATATATATATATATGAACCAGAACCATACTTCATCTCTTTCTTTTTCTCTGATCAACATTTGATACATTTCTTAGATTTTTTCTGTAATTTTTCAAGTCTCAGATTTCGCTAGTATCTAGGTGAAATATGAGTTGGGTGTTAGTGTATACTATATATATATATATATATATATATGGGCCTGTTTGAATAAGAGTTTGGAAAAAGCTTATGAAGAGAAAAGTTTTTGAACAGCTTTTAGAAAATGACTTTTGAAGAAGAGCTTATGGAAAAAAGAAGTAGTTCTAAATAACTAACTATTTGGATAGTTATTACCAGAAGTATTTTTATAATTAAAAAATTATCATAAAATGTATGATTTTATTAAAAATAGGAAAGAGGAGAGAGAGATGAGTGAGGGTGGAAAAGAGAGAGGAGGGAGGGTGGAGATGAGAGGGGAGAGAGGATGGAGAAGAGAGAGGAGAGAGGGGTGTTAGAAAAAGTAAGGGTGAAATAGTAATTGAATAGTCCATAAGTTATTTTACTGTTCCAAAAACTAGTCTCAATAGCTTATCCAAAACCTTAGTTTTAAACCATGGTTTGGTCCAAAAGTTTTTTTTAGATAAATATGGCTGTTTGTTTTAAAATTTTTCCAACCTAAAATTTGGGCTAAAAGTTCTTTTAAAACCTCAATTTAAAGGTCTACTAAACACACACTATATATGTTGTCAGTATTTGGATAAGTTTTCCCAAATAATGGAGTTCAAGTTACCGTATAGACTAAGGAGCGAATTAATTAATTAAGTTAATTAATCATTAATCAAGTTGCTAATAATTAATGAATTTGTGGCAGGAAAGTTATGCAGACATGGGAGGAGGATTCCAAGATGAGTCCAAAGGAAGATGGGCATGCTTGGAGGAAATATGGCCAAAAAATCATACTCAATTCTAAACACCCCAGGAACTATTTCAGATGCACTCATAAGTATGAGCAAGGTTGCAAAGCAACAAAACAAGTTCAACAAATCCAAGACGATCCTCCTCTCTATAGAACCACTTATTTTGGCCACCACACTTGCACCAACCTTCTTAATCCTCAGATCCTTCTTGATGATTCTCATGATGACCTTAATTCAACCTCTGCTTGTATTCTCAGATTCGACAATAATCGTAGTATTACCACCACCTTTGACCAAAAAGTCAAAACACAGCAACAAAACCAGCTCTTTCTCTCGCCCGGCTTCTCTTTATTTCCATCATCTGCTGGTTCTGTCAAAAACGAGGATCATCACTGTCACAACATCAAGCAAGATAAGAACATTAATTACATTAATGATTATATTGATGTTGTTGTCCCTCCTTCATGTTCATCCAATGATTGCCTTGTGTCTCCTGATGAAGAAGAAGCAGTTGATCTTCCTTTTGGATATGGTGATGATCAAGTAGTGGACGTGTTTAATTCTCTTGTGCTGGAAGATCCTTTATTTGATATGATTTTTGATCACTAGATAAGTGGTATAGCTAGCTAATTAGTTGAAAGCTAAGCAGCTTCATCAGTAGAGGATAATTAGTGTGTACTTTTTTGTCTATAAAAAAAAAAAAAGTTTGTAGTTTTCCTGGAAATTTTGAGAATAAATTCTCTCTTTACGCTGTTGAATTTGAATCTCGTTATTCCTATGGGATATGTATCCCTGTCAACATCACATCCTTTCTCTTTCAAGTTTCAATACCATGGACATGTAGGTATAGAAAATTTCAAACCCACTATGAGTCTATAAAAACATTATAATTTTTTAATTTCTTTTTAATAAATTATTTTCTTACTTAATATTTTTGTTAAACATAAATAACTTGAATAGTAACTAAAAAAACTTTGTCTAAATAAATGGTATTCTAACTATAATTAATTAAATCATTTGGATTATTGAGGAAGCATATAAGTTTTGAATGTATGGAAATCAAATGATGAGACAAGTTGTTAAATAGTTTAGTGGTTGTCTTACCCCAATTTTTTTCTCTTAAATTATGTGGTGGGGTGTTTGAGTGCCAATGGGAAAATAATACGTTGAAAAATACATCTTAAATATAGGAGTTAATTAAAAAATTACTTTTAGTCCTAATAAATATAAAATCTCACTATAGTTTATCCCTCATATTTATAATTTTTTTCTAAAATAATTTATCTAATTTATAAACTGATATATAATCTAATGTTAATATATATGTATTTAAAAATTAGATCATATTTGTTATAATTAAATATTTATCTAACTTTCTTAATTTATATAAATTAGTTAAGTAGTTCTTATATATATTAAGAACCGTAATTTATATAAATTAGCTAGTTGAATTTTTTAGATAAATTAAGGAAGACAAATAAATTAGTTAATTATAATTAATATAAGAGTTAGTTGAATAATTTAGGTAGATTAAGGAGTATATAATATGAATTCGTCTTGAAGGGTTAGATTTACTCATAAGTTATAATTAATTGATTTATTTAGCTTCTTTAATCTATAATAAAAATTAACTAACTCTTATATTAAGAAACGGAGGGAGTATTATTAAATCTTAGAGTGCTAGTTTATTAATCTTCCATGAATTTTATGGACAATAATAATGCTCTTTAACGCAAAGTTAATCAAAATTTCAACCTCAATGTCCGCTAGTCTAAGGCTATTATTGCAATGATTTTGGTAGTCGAAGAACGGCCGTTGTTCCCATGAATTATATACTATATCCTATTTCTAACATAAGATCTATTTAATTAATTTGAGTAGATCAAAAAAATTAGTTAACTCAGTTATTTATAATTATTATGTGTTAATTTTTCTAAAATATCCTATTTAATCATGTGTATTTTGAACTATCTTTGATAACAAACTCACTAATATATGCAATCATATAGAAATATTTTAAGAAAAAAATTATAATTTAAAAAATAAAATAAATTAAAATCTTATAATTAAGACTAAATTAAATCTCCATCTTAACTTATGTAAAAAAAATAGGTTAGGTATCTATGGCATTTAGTGAAATAACTTATGTAAAATTGCCCTTTTACCCAACTTAATATATGATACTCAAATTTACTTAATAATATTGAATATCTCCTAGTTTTAATAAAAAATAGTGTAGAGAGAGAGAGAGAGAGAGAGAGAGAGAGAGAGAGAGAGAGAGCGTGAAGTGGATCTAATCATATTTTATGCATTTCATCGCCACCTAATTTAGAACTTCTTTTGTGGTCTCTGGTTGACCGAAAAAGGCACGAGGGGAAGAAATTTTCTACTCATTTCCCATTATTTCTTGCTGACGTCATTTGAATTTCGGGACAAGTATCTCAAATCTTTAGCCAAAATCTCATTTATTAACCCTAATTTCAAAATAACTCAATTAGTAGTAATTACAATGACGCAACACATGAGGGATTAGTAGAAGAAAAGTAAGATGCACGAAATTTACTTAGTCATGATGAATCCTAGTGTGGAATTTATTCCCTAGCTGCAATTCACTCTACTAGCTAGCCAGCTGGTTTCATCTTATATTTATTGATTTGTGATTAACAAGTACCTTAGAAAAAACTCCTCTCATATATTTACTTTATAAATTATAAAATTATTATTAAAAAATTAAATTGAGATTTTAAAAAGTTAATCTAAATACATAGTATAATCCTTAATACTTGCAATTACTTTTAGGCAAGCTCGAAACTTCATAAATTTAAAAACCCAAATAATCGTTAAGACGGTTGAAGCAATAATTTGAGGGTCAATTATTTAACTGTGATTAAATTAGTGTCAACTCGATCCTTACAAAATTTATTTTGACCTAATCAGCTTCTCATAAATAATTTATTAAAAAAATAATTGAAAAATGGCAACAACGAATTATAAAAATTTTAAAGTTTAAATATTTATTAATTTACATAAAACGTTACTAAAATATTAATATCAGAAGAATAAATTTAATCTATTAAAATTTAATGTAAATGGTACAAACTTGTAAGAAAAGAAAATAAACTAAATTAGGTGAAAACAATATTTGCGTAATCTCCCACCTTGCAATACAAGGCCTTATTTTGTGAGAGAAACCATGATAAAACGCCTCAGTAAAAAAAACAAAAAACTATTAATTAATTAAATAATAAACTAGTATTGTGTATTATTTAAAGACCAAAGTCAAGTCCAATAGAATATTAGAATTACTTTTCTACACGTTCTCCATTCAATTGTACAATTTTTTCTAGCAATGGTTTATACTTCGCTAACACCAATTATTATTAATTTGTATATTGATCCAAATTATTTTTTCCCTAGAAAATACGTGGTTAACTGTCTATCATCAAATTTTTTTTTTAAAAAAAATTATTTAATGTTTGTTACTGTTTTCAATATTCCACATGTAAATTTCTCAGTTGATTTAATAAAAATTACTAAGTCAAATCGGCCATTACTTACATTAATAACCACTTTTACTTTGTTGCCTTGAGAAACCATTGTTATATTATATTATATTTATGTATATTTCCACAACCAACGCCCATTAACATAATTTTTTAATATTTCATTGCTCTTTTTTTCCACCCCACTTTTAGCTGTAATTAGTGACAGGGCTTATTCAAAATTTGCATATTTACACTAGAAATAGACAGAAATTAGTTGAATACTTTTTTTTGGTCGACTTTAATTTTTTACTATTCTAAAATCAATAGTATATTATTCTGATCCTACAGTCGAGTATATCAATAGAAATTATTTTATACTTAAAAAATAATATTATATAAATTGTACCAAATTAAAAAGATTATGGGTGAAATTATACCAAATTAAAAATATTATGGGTAAAATTGTACCACAAATAATATTATGATACTTGACGCATATGAGAAATAAAATCAGGATACTGTGTGTCATATAACTCAAAATAAAACTCTTAAGTGATGAATTATCACGTTTAGTCCATTTGGGTAATTTTCATTTTGTTATATGAATGTGCCTAATATCTTATCTTGATGATTTTTCCATTGTACTTAGGCTAATACAATTTTTTTTTTGCCAGAAAGGCTATACAATTGAATAGAATGAATTTTATAAACTATAATTAAAATGTTTAATTTGATGGAAAACAAAAAATCTAGGGAAACTTGGCCAAAAATCCTTGATTGAGAAATTAATTGACCTTTGGGGCCTACCACATAACTTTTTGTAATATGCAATCTACTTTCCATGATATACAAATAACCTTCTAAAGTATACAATTGACTAATATGCAAGTGACATTTTACAACATGTAATTACCTTTCATAATGTGCAACATACCTTATGCATTATGCAACTATCTTCCACAAGATGCAATTAGTAATAATATACAAGTGACATTTCACACTGTGCAATTACCTTTCGTCATATGCAACAGATATTTCGTAATATGCAACTACATTCCATAAAATGCAATTGGTATCAATATATAAGTGACATTTCACAATATGTAATTACCATCCGTCATATGTAACAGACTATCTGTAATATGTAACTACTTTCCGTGATCCCATTCTCTAATTAATTTGTTAAATTGGGATTTATCCCCAATTTTCCCAAAAATCTAACAATCATGATTCAAATTAATATCAACGTCTATTCTATCTATTATTATTATTAAAGATCTATAGGAAGAGATCTTCTAAAATTTATATACAACCATACTATTAATAATAAATCATGAACAATGTGGCTTATGGCATATTATTCTATTTGAGGATTTAAGCTACAGTCTAATATATGTTTGTTGGTAACATGTCGACACTTACAATAAATACATAGACCACTTCAAAAGATATGTGGATTTGAGTCATACATTAACCTATATAATTCAGATTTTATAAATACTGGATATATATATGGGAACTTAACTGTTCAAGACTTGAATTTCAAAAGCATCACATTGATTCTTCACAATTAAATGTGAAGAGACATGCTCATTCATACATGGTTTGACTTCTTTGTTTCACACTCGTTTGTCTATTCGTTGGACCATCTTTGCCTTCTTTCCCTGTGATCCCAGATGAGAGAGCTAGTTATACGCCATTTTGTTTCTCCATAAAGTCAACGCTCATGAGTATTTAGGTTGTCCTTTCTTGATAAATACTATTTGCAGTGCCTTCAATCATATACCTAGCTATCTGACTTCTTTTTTCTTACTTTGCAAAAGTGACTTCTCTTTTAATTGAATTTTATAAAATAAAATTGGTATAAAATTAATTAATATAATATAATTTATATTTATATATATTTTTATTTTAAAAAAAAATCAGCTCGATAGAAATTTATTTAAATGATATATTAATCAGTTTTAAAATATTTAAATATAAAAAAAATTAAAAACTAAAAGTTCAAAGTAAAAAAAAATACTTTACTTTTAAAGCTAGTTAGAGCTTTAAAATGAGTTTTTTTTTGGTTACATTAAAATGAGTTTTTGAAAACGCTATGTGAAACATAAATAAATGTCTGAATAAGCTTTTTAAACCTCAAAAACCTGAAGCCAAATAAATCCTAAGTTAATAAGGGAATTCTCTAACTATATTTAATACTTTTTCGAGTTCTAAATATAAAAATTAAATAATTAAGTTATATATATTAAAAAATAATTAAATTAATTATTTATTAGAAAATGTGTATTAATTTTACTAAAATATTCCTTTAATTATTTTCATTGAAAACTACCCTATTCATAGAAAATATATTTAATATTTATAATCAATAGGGATAGTTTAAAAAAATTATAAATTTAATAGACAAAATATATTACCATTTTATATTTAGAATAAAAATAAATTATTTTACTAGTTTCTTCACTTAAGATTGGAAAGAATACTTTTTTTTTAATCTTAAATAGATGACTCTTTTAAAATCTCGTATATTATATGGAACATGAAGTCAAAATTAGTTATTTGGGAGATTTTCTGTTTATTGCCTTAGTCCAAGCAACTAATACACTGATCATTGCTCAAGCTTGCTTGAACATTTAAAAAACAAGAGGTAGTATGTTCTATTTTGAAGAGGTCTTTTCTAAGAAATACATAGGTTTCATCAAAACTTTTATCTGAATTGGTTAATAGATCATTGATCTGATCGAGTGACCTAGGTTGTGTTTTAGCACCATGATACACATAATATACATATATATATATATATATATATATATATGTATGCATATAATATGAAGAATTTTTTAAGTATACAATCACATGTAAACAAAAGAAATTAATGAAAGAGTCTATTCGTTCACTTACGACTTCATTGAGTTAACAAATATATCTAATAAGATTCCTTGTAAATAAAAACAACATGATGACTTAGGATCTTATGCACTTTGGGCACATGCTTGATTTTTTCATACAATAACATTTTTAGTTGCTTTCACTATGTGGTGCATCCTATTTACTTTTGGAAAATCAACAATGGCAACTCATCATTATGGGCCCTATATATATATAGCTTTGTCTGGTTTTAATGTAATTGTATTATCAGTTTAAAACGTAAATAATCCATCTTGTGAGTTCAAGACATGTGATCATTTGGAGTATATTTGATTCATGAAGAATACCGCTTTATTATAGTTCTAATCGCGGTATTTGGGAAGACATTGTATCTCCTAAATGCCTAGGTTTACGTCTGAGAGTAATAGATGACTTGTCCTACCCGACATTAGTATTGCCTAGAAGGAATGGAGACTTCGTCCTATTTTTAGATCATAGGTGAGCTCAACCCCTTTCTAAAAATTTTATAACAAAAAAAATTTTAAAATGTAAATAGGATAATTATTTTTTATTTTATTATATATACTTGATACACTTTTAGAAAAGAAGATGTTTATTACCTTTAAATTTCAAATATATATATAATTAATACTGCAAAATTTAGAATTATAATAATTTTGATATCGTCGAAACTGAACGCGGGATTAGATTTTTTGCAACAAATGAAAGTAAGACTCAGGCGTACCGAGAATTTTCTAATAATTATTAATAATGTAAATCCCTCCCATGCATGGCAATATGGCATCACTGACTTCAAAGTTGTACTTATTGTCGTTTTATCAATGGTGTCAATTCATGTTTGACTGGTTTAATCAATAACAAACATCGATTTTAAAAAATTCCTAAATTGATTTTATATTTTATTTGTTTTGGATACGCGGTTCTGGAAGAAGTATTCATTCATTCATTCAATGATTCCATGTAAAACAAGATTCCAAACACCATCTTCAGAATGCTAAAAATATTATCTTTTTTTATTTATTTTAATATGATACAGGGATTGGTCTTGAAACTAATTAGAAATCTATAAATTTGAATAGAATAAAAATAAGTTACCTTTTGATTATTTAATTTCAGATTGATTGAAACCAATACAAACCAAGTAACGCTAACCAATCTAATTGAAATATTAGTTCAAGCAAAGTGACTAATACATCAAAAGACAACAAAACAAATCCACACATCTCCCTATAGATAAGACTATATAGTTCTACACTGTGATCTTATTTTTTTTTATAAATTTTTTAAAAAAGGGTTAGACTGATCACCCACTATCTAAGGGTAGAGCGTAATCTCCATTCCTCCTAAGCAATACTAATATCGGGTAGAGTGAGCCTTCTATTACCCTCAGATGTAAATTTAAGCACCTATAAATTATGATGTCTCTCTAAATATCGTGACTGGAACCACAATAAAATAGTACTCTTTAAGGATCAAATATATTTTAAATAGTCGTATGTCTATTTTTTTACTAGTTCTACACTGTGATCTATGATAACGGCACGATTTGCTCAAAAGTTGAGCCCAACCCTAATATGCCAACGTTGCAGAATCACTAATAGCTTTAAGAATCCCTCTCTTACCAAAAGGGAGAGAAGAACATTGAAAATTATTGTAAACCTTCAACACGATATGGATTTTATTAGGACTTAGACTATGAAGATTTATAATAAAAGTGGATTGAATTTTAAATTTAGAATCAAAATAAATCTGTTAATTAATTTTATATTTATGATAGAGGAGTACTTATATTTCATAGCTAAAATTATATATATTTTTGAGAAAAATTCTAATTAAATATAGTTGAAATATTAAAATTTAAACTCAGGCTTACATTTATACTAAATTTCTCTAATAAAACCTATAGATCTTATTAGAAATTTTTAAATGTTGTTAATAAACCAAAAAAACCTCTCTAATAGTTAAAAAAAAAATTGAAGGTGGTCGGTGTAGGTTTAATTTCGATATTGATTGCTCCAGCTAGATTTAATTATAACGTTTTCATTGGACTAATTAGATGAATTGAGATTAAATATAACCAGTCAAAAATATGAAACGAAGGAAGCAGATTTTATTAAGAATAATTTAAAAATGTTATTTAGGCTTATAGATGTTAGCGAATGGCATTGGTAAACTCTTTTGTTTTAATTTGTGTGATTATATTAAGCGTATAGCACAATCCAATCGATCAGTCCCTTCCAATGTTTATTTATACACCCAACGCGGATGTGCCACGTGACTTCCTGCCATTGGTTTACACGTCTTCCATGACATAGTCCAAGTGACGTCATTCTCTTCATCCCGCCCAAATCCACCCCTCCCTCCCAGGCAAGAAACCCCCACGCTCTTACGCTTGTGAAATCCCGACCCTTGGTGTCTTACACACAGTAGAGAGCGCGTGGAACCTCAAGAATTAATCCACCGGGAAATTCTCTCTCTGCCTTCCTTCATGTTTCCAGCACACATGCCCGATTAATTTAAAAATTTTAAAAAGTATAAAATGAAATAAAAGAAACATCCAAAAGCGATTAGGTCTGGTCGCTGCTCGCTGAAGTATCACCTCAGAGGCCTATAAAAAACAAATCTCCTTCGAGTCTTCTTCTTGATCATACATAACCCTCTTCTCTCTCTCTCTCTAACTTCACTCACAACACACAGTCTAATACTCTCTCTTCTTCTTCACTACACAGTAGTACTTCACTGTTTTCTACTATTAGTGAGTGATTTTGTTATGGAGAATCTTCTGGCAATGAAGGAACTAGAGAGAGGGCGGGAGTTTGTGAACCAGCTTCGAGAATTGATGTTTAGGTCTGGGGATGAAGAAGATGATGTTATGGTTAAGGCCTTAAAGCCGTCGTCTGCTGAGGATCTTGCGGCCAAAGTGCTTGGTTCTTTCACCAACGCACTCTCTCTCTTCAACAACAATCATCATCATGTGCTTGCAGATTCCTCTACTTCTTCTTTTTCTCACTTGCCTGCTTACTCTGATGATTCTCACGAGAGCCCTAAGATCTCTAAGAGAAGAAGCACCACTACCAACATTAAAGATCGAAGAACATGCTCTCACAAGAAAAGGTACTTCTCTCTCTCTATATATATATATATGAACCAGAGCCATACTTCATCTCTTTCTTTCTCTCTGATTAACTTTTGATGCATATCTTAGATCTTTTCTAACTGATGACTAACTTCCACCCCCGCTTATTATTTTCTGTAATTTTTCAAGTCTCGGATTTTGCTAGGGTCTAGGTGAACTGATGGGGTTGTACTGTGTGTTATACTATATATATATATATATGTTGTCACTGGTCAGTATTTGGATAAGTTCATGTTACCGGATGGAATAAGGAGCTAATTAATTAATTTAATTAATCATTAATCAAGTTGCTAATAATTAATGAATTTGTGGCAGGAAAGTTATACAGACATGGGAGGAGGACTCCAAAATGAGTCCAAAGGAAGATGGGCATGCTTGGAGGAAATATGGCAAAAAAATCATACTCAATTCTAAATACCCCAGGCACTATTTCAGATGCACTCATAAGTATGAGCAAGGTTGCGAAGCAACAAAACAAGTTCAACAAATCCAAGACGATCCTCCTCTCTATAGAATCACTTATTTTGGCCACCACACTTGCACCAAGTACCTCAATCCTCAGATCTTTCTTGATGATTCTCATGACCTTAATTCAACCTCTGCTTGTATTCTCAGATTCGACAATAATCATAATATTACCACCACCTTTGACCAAAAAGTCAAAACCCAACAACAAGACCATCTCTTTCTCTCGTCCACCTCTTTGTTTCCGTCATCTGCTAGTTCTGTCAAAAACGAGGATCAGCTCTGTCCCAACATCAACCAAGAGAAGAACATTAATTACATTAATGGTAATAGTAATGTTGTTGTTCCTTCATGTTCATCCAATGATTGCCTAATGTCTCCTTTTGGATATGGGGATGACCAAGTTGACGTGTTTGATTCTGCTGTATTTGATGATCCTCTTGTGTTTGAAGATTCCTTATTTGAGGGGTACCTAGCTAATTAATTGTAAGCTTAGCTGCTTCATATATCAGTAGAGGATAATAGCGTGTGCTTTTTAAAAAAAAAAATTCTAATACAAGAGAGAAGAAGTGTGTGTACTTTCCTGGAAATTTTGAGAATAAATGTGTTCTTTACACTGTTAACACAATGGTTTAGATTAGCTTTGGACCATTTGAATTTGAATATCATTTATTCCCTTTTATTTAAAAAACTAAAGGAATATTATTATATCAAGGATGATATGAGTATTTTTCTTTTTTAAATTTATGTGTGTATATATATGGGTTTGTGTTGAAAAAATTATTCTCGTGATCAGGATATGTATCCCTGTCAACATCACATCCTTTATCTTTCAATCTCATGGACAAGTGGGTATAGAAAAGTTCAAACCCACCATAACAACATTATAATTTTTAAATTCTTTTAATTTAAAAAATTACTTTCATACTTAAATTTTTTGTTACGCATAATTAAATAACTTAAATAGTAACTTAAAAATAATTATGTCTAAATAAATGGTATTCTAACTATTTAATAAAATCATTTGGATTATTATTGGATTATTAATTATCCCAATAGCCAATAATTATTAATTAATTAATAATAATAAACTAGAGTTGTGGATTATTTAAAGACCAAAGTCAAGTCCAATAGAATATTAGAGGTTATTTTCTCACACGCTCTCCATAGTCCATTGTACAATTTTCTAGCTAGTGTTCACACTTCACTAACGACAAGACTTGTTTCAACTACACCAATTATTATTAATTCTGAATATTGATCCAAATCATTTCCCCCCCAGAAAATACATGGCTAACTGGCGATCATCAATTATAATTTATTTTAAAAATTAATTTAATTTTTTAATGCTTTCATTCCACATGTTAATTTCTCAATTGAGTTAATAAAAATTACCAAATTAATTAAATATTATAAAAATTACTAAATTTCTTTTTGATAATTTTAGTATATTTCTTGAATATCGTTAACCACTTTTTCTTTGTTGCGTTTAGAAACCATCGTTATAATGTTTATTTCCACAACTAACGCCGATTACAATAATTTGTTTACTATATTATTGCTATTTTTTGCTGTAATTGGTGAGAGGACTTATTCAAGATTTCCATATTTACAGTTGAAATGGAAAGAAATTAACTTAATCTATTTTTTATTTAATACAATTTAAATATACATGCACACAAATATATCAATTCCGTATTTAAATTTGGGACTTTATCCAAGTATGGCGAGGCCTCAGACCAAGAGTATATTTTTCTGTATACTATTATTTGGAAAAAGTCTCACACAAGAAATGTACTTAGTAAAAATAACACTAAAAATTAAGAGAAAAAAAAGACTCTTGAGGGATTAATTAAAATACTACATAAACTATCACCTATATTATCTTTATTTTATTTAATCACTAATATAATCCTTTCGAGACTTAAAGGATAAATAGTATATGTTAATATTCATATTATTTGATATTAACATCTTATCTTGATAACAGTTCCATTGTACTTAGGCTAATACCATTAAATAGCTAACAAAGAATGAACAATATGGCTTACATCATATTCTATTTGAGATATAACCTATATACAATCTTGTATATTTTGGTAACATGTCTGGCACTTACAACAAATTTTTTATTTTTTTTTCATACAAAAAAAAATTAAGTGAGTTAGGCCATAGGATTATTATGGCTAATATATGTCTTCATTTTCAAAAAATATTTATGGAGATACTCATAAATCGCTTACTAATAAAACTCATAACTTCATAGATTATAAATTAATTTTTTATCAACTAGATAATATTTATTAGCAACATTTGTAGCAAATACAAGGACCACTTCAAAAGATAAGTGGATTTGGGTCACACAACATGTGAAAAAGGAAAAATATTAACCTAGGATTCAGATTTTATAGTAGTGGATGCAAGACTTGGACCGTTGACTTTACTATTTAGAACTTGAATTTCAAATTGAAAAGCATCAGATTCTTCACAATAGACATGTTCATTCACACTCGTACATGTTTTGACTTAAAATATTGTTTTCTTGGTTTCAGACTCGTCTGTCTATTCGTAGGACCATCTGTGTCTTCTATACATGTGATTACAGATGAGACAGCTAGCTATATACATCATTTTCTTCATCCACAAAGTCAACTCAGAATATTTAGTTGGCCACCAAACTCATGTGAAAATCCACAAACAATAATGGTTCCTGATTAAATTTCTTATAACAAAGATATTTGGGAAAAAGAAAAAAAAGAACCTCTTAAAATTTAAAAAGATAAAAAAAATTTCTAAATTTAAAAAAAAAAATAGATTGAGTAGGAGACCCAATCTATCATTTACAAATTCTTTGTGCAAATGTAATCAAGGAAGCAGTACCAAATACATTAATTCAACCATGAGAGCTGAATCAGCCCGAATTAGTTTAGTTCCACCATCCAGCACCCTACCATTCGAATCTCTTACAATGAAACAAGCAGTTGCAATGCCATAACTTTGGAAAAAGGTAATATCTGTGTTAATTTTGAGAGAATTACCTTAATATATTATATAGTTAAAATTAGTTAATGGCCTTAATTTTTTCAAGAATCATAATAAGCCTTAATTAGTTTTAACAAAACATTCATTTTGACCAACAAAACTTGACACAACTAGTAGATGATTAGATCCCTTAAATACGATATCTTGAGTTTGAATAAAACTTTATCTATAAAAAAATATTTTATTAAGAAAGATAAAATTTACCGTCGTTGTTCTACAAAACAAAAACACTCATTTTGTAACTTTTTTTTCTATATATGTTGTTTGGGCATTGCCCAACTTCTATATATATATATATATATATATATATATATATATATATATATATAACGGGATGGTTTCATTTAGGTAAGGGAGATGAGACCATTGATGGGCTCTTCTTCCAGTTGGCGTTTTTTTGTCCTTTTTTTATTTGGGGCTTTATTTATGTCAGGATGGTTTAATCTAATTATAGAGCAATGTAATATATATATATATATATATATATATATATATATATATATATATATAACGGGATGGTTTCATTTAGGTAAGGGAGATGAGACCATTGATGGGCTCTTCCAGTTGGCGTTTTTTTGTCCTTTTTTTATTTGGGGCTTTATTTATGTCAGGATGGTTTAATCTAATTATAGAGCAATGTAATCTAAATTTAATAACAAAACTAAAAATAAAGCCTATTGATAGATAAGTGCATATTTTTATCATTCAATATGTATAGATTTTAGGATATATTAGTATAACTATTTAATATATTTTATATATTTTCCCCTAAACCTAATTATAAGAATAAAAAAGCAATATTTCTATAAAATTTATTCATATCTTTTATTTTTGCAGTAGAAATAATGAAAGAAAAAGAAATCAGCAAATATGTTGCATTCTGGACCCCACGTGAATTTCAAGAGGAAAGAAGTATACATAATAGAGAACATATCTTCATGTTCTTATTAGGGAACACGAAAGCCTCCCCAATTGAATCGACAATTCCCTGCAGCGATTTTACAATAATCTCAATTCGTTTTTGCTCCGTCTTCAACCTACACCTCTGGTTAGATTTCTTCATCATCTCCATCTTCAAATTCTCCATCCCAATGAATCTTTCCACAAAAGCCTTCATCTCTGCAGCTAACCCTTTAACCATTCTCTCAACATTTTCTTCCACCTCTTCCTCATTATACCTTTGCAGTTACGAGGGGTGAAATCTAGCTGCTATTCATTGTTCAGTATTGAAGGGTATATGGTTATTCTTTCAAGAAAACAATGGGTAAATAACAAGATCAAGAGGATTAAATGGTACATGAGTGAAACATCAAATGAGGATCAACTTAAAACGTAATTTTGCAATTACCTACTTTTTATCTCAAGCAACTCAAGAACTCTACCCATCTGATTATTCCAACCCGGATATCCCCTCGGGTTACAATTTTGGTCAAACCACAAAATAAGTGAAAAATCACTTCTAATCAAAGCTTGTAATACCCAAAATCTCTGCCAATGCAGATTAACATCTGACTAAAGGGCAAATAGGATGGGAAATTAAAAATAAGACCCTAAGTTTTGAAAATTTTACATACAAGTGATCAAGATTCTCCCCAGGAAGAAGGGCTACATAAATATGACCCCACGAGAACTTCAGGCTAGTTAGCTAGCGGCCGAAGAACGAGGAGAGCTTTTATCTGATTCTTTTTCAGGATGAACTTCACATTTTGGAGCTCCTGCTCTTTGCTGCTCTTGGCGTTGCCCAGCATCTACAAAAGGGGAAAAAGGAAAACACACATAATGGATTTATCAATATCTATATTCATGGGTTATGATCACTGAATTACATTTCATTAGTAGGAATTCCAACTATGAGCACGCAACTTTTTCTGGGACCTCTTTAATTTAAATTAGTTGGACTAATCAATCACAGGGCCTTTTATGCTTCAGGCCAAGGATTGAACTAATAGGACCTTCTTATTCCGCTTTTTTAAAACAAGAAACTATTTGGAATTTTCCAGTTTTCCTCCCAAAGAGATATAGTAATTAGATATATTTTCCTATGTATTGCATCAAGTTTGAAGAATGAGATGTACTATTCAAACTCCTTCCAAACTTTTTGTTTAGCGTTGGTAAGAATTGTGTTCTAAATTTGGTGAGTTCAAGCTGCTTTCGTGTCTAGAACTTCAGCTAATTTAAACTCCAACAGGATCAGTTGTTACAGTATGAATTACCCATTGAGCAGTCTGAAAAGCAAGTTATCGCTTGATTTCAGCAGAAACTGACGTTTTTGGATGTATGAGGAACCTATCGGCAATATATTTTGGCAGAATGATATCCAAATAAAGTGATAAATCCTGCCATGGTTGCCCTGAAGCTTCATATTTGGAAGTCATTGACGCAGATAGCGAAACAGCAAAGATAGCGGGTCATGCTAAAACAGCCAAAGCAGGAACTAGGAAGATTAACGAGATCAAGGGGATAATAGGTATGTTCTTTAAAGACAAGGACGGGTAAATAACAAGATCAGGAGGATTAAATGGTAGGTCAGTGACATATGTATTTGAGAGCAACTAAGAACTCGATCTTATTATTCCAACAAGAAAATTCCCTCCGGATACAATTTTGGTCAAATCACAAAATAGTTGCCCATAAAAATCTCTTCTAACTGTGCTTGTTATCCCCAGAATCTCTGCAAATGCAGATTAAAATTTGACTACAGAATTAATAGGACGAGGAGTAAGAAAGACCAAAGTTTTTAAAAAAATTACATAGTATAACAAGACTGCATCAAGATGGAAGCAATCAAGAATATTTTTTCCTGGAATAAAGGTACAGAAATAAAACTCCATACAAGAGAATTCCAGTCTAGTTAGCTAGCATCCAAAGATAGAGGAGATCTTTTACCTGATTCCTCTTCAAGAAGAGCTTATGTGCAAGAAAGAAGGGAAGATAGCTCATTTTCAGATGCCATTCCAAAGCCTTGCCATCTTATTCTACCAAATTTATCAAGTAGAAAGATATACCTACGAAAATAACATGTTAAGAACAGTAATTGACTAGAACAAATTTACTAACCATGGATTGGATAAGCAAAGAAAAACTTCTATACCCCGTAAGGAGATTCAGTATCTTCAGTTCCTTTCTGAAGAAATAATGATCACCAAACGAGTACGTCATCTTCTTCTGAAGTGTATCCTTGCTTTCATCACGATTAGATTTCCTTATATACCACATAAGCAAACGCTTGATAGCATTTCGGCGTAAGAGCCATGAGTCTATAAATGACACCTGTTGGACAACATGAATATTTCATTCATAATATGGAAGCAGAAAAAACCAGTGTATTATCTCCATCCACTCAATCTGTAAGATAAATGCCTAGATTAATGTGATTGACTTGTTCCCTGGATTAAAGTGACAGACTTGCTTGCATCATAATTTAACATCCTGAGAGAGAGATAACAAGGGCCTGACCGCACAAATATAAGCATGAATTATTTTTCTGAGATGTAATACACTCACAAAAAATGCAACATAACACAGTCATAGTATAATCTTCATGTTACAAGAAGCATAACTGGAGAGCTAGGGATAGGGAAGTGTTAAAGCCGCTCCTTCCAACAAGCCAAACTAGACTATCTGGTAGTGGTTGATATGCGACCACAAACATGGTAGCAGGTATGAAAATATCCAAAACAAATTTGTGGGTACAAGTCCACTTCCTTAGTAACATTCCTTACACTTGCAGAAGAACCTTGACAAACACATTAAAAAAATATAAAGCACCGCTCAGTATCCCTTACTTACAGAAGTTCAGATACAAGTATCTGAGAAGTAACACTTTAAGTTATTATCATAGTATTTAAAAGAGCAAGAGATTAGCTGATGCTATAGTTATCTCTGGTTCCTCAATATGATTTCAGACCTCAACATGAGACCATTATCTAAGGGAGGGTGATTACAGCTGCATGCTTTAAGGAAGAGCCTCTAACAAGCAATGTGAAAAAAATGCAAAGAAACAAAAACATTTAGAAACATACCTCACAGACATGGACATTTTCTGATTTACTAAATGCTTCAATAAATGGCAAGCTCCAAGAATTGACCATGGCCTATCAAGGATAAAGTACGGAATTTTTTAGTAACTACAGCAGACCAAAAAGCATCTGAAGAAAGAAGAAACAAAAAGTACATAGAATACTTTATGCACATAGCCCCCTTTACATCATTCCTTGACAAATGTTGAAAAGTTACTTCCCTTCCCTCTCAGTAGTTGAAATTCTACAAGGAAACGTTAGCAGCATTAAGGCTGAATTTCAAACTTAGCATAGTAAACAAACAACAACAACAAGCCTTATTCCACTAAGTGGGGTCAACTATATAAATCACACTACACCAATGTGCTCTATCAACAACCCACTCTTTAAATATAACATTAACCAAAAGGCCTCCTTTGACAAATTCTTTGAGTGTTCTTCTTGGTCTTTTCCTTCCTCTCTTTACATGACTCAACACCATTTGTTCAACCCTCCTCATTGACACCTCCTTTAGCCATCTTTGCGCATATCCAAATCACCTTAAACTATTTTAACCAACTTCTCCTCAATAGATGTCACTCCAACTTTTCCTTGTATATCTAGTATTTTCTCGTATGACCACACATCCACCTTAACATCCTCATATATGCTACTCCAATTTTTTTGTTTTTGTTGTCCCTTTAATGCCTGGCATTCATTACCATAGAGTGTTGTCGGTCTTATAGTAATACAATAAAACTTAGCCTAGTTAGTACAAAAAAAATGCTCTCCATTTCACATTCACTCTCTACCATAGTACCATTTATTCCTTCTTGTCTTATTATTTACCCTCATATTTCTCTGAGGATACTTATACCCCCTTCATACCAATTATTGGATAACCATAACAATGTGCCTCTTAAAGCTTAAATTCAATAATAAAAATATATGAAATACTATCATACATTCTAACCATTTCAGAAATACATTGTTAGCGTTGGATAAATTTTGATGGGCATACAGTGCAATTTTGTAAAGGACAAGAGCAACATCTTTACAAAACATTATCATCATTCACTACCTGAGAGTTTGCTCGAAATGAAAGACAAAGCAAAGATGCCTTGGGGACCGTTGCTTGGTCAGCATTAACAACATTATCACATTGACGGAAGGGAAGCTTTGCTGTCATACCGTCTTTGTCAATGACTTCCAGATCAGGAAACTTCACTGCTACCATTGCAGGAATGATCACTTTATTTGCTATAGCAATCTGCAAAAATAGCACTGATAGATCTCTCATGCATCCAAAGATGTAACTACAGTAGAAAGCAAGAAATAACTTGGCTTTTTTTATAAGCAATTTAACGTTGTGAGGCTCAATTAGCAGAAAATTCAAAACACGAAGGCAGCTTTAACTTACCAAATTTAGAACATAATTCTAATAGTAGATAATTTGAGGGAGAAAATAGAAGCACAAGGCTTTGGGAGAATCACACCCAAAAGCTAGTTGTTAGAGTTGGAGAGCCAAGGCCCTATAAGGCCCCTCTTTCAAAGTCACCATCCTAATGTGGGACTCATAACAATGCACCCCCCTCGAAAGCCAACGTCCAGACAGCTCCATTCTACAGTATTTCACTCGAAACTTCACTCGGTCTCCTACTAATCAGAGCCCTTCACAAGTACCCCTCTCCGGTTGGCCAACTCTTAATGAAAGCACCCATTGTAACAAACACAAGTCCTTAGGAGAACTACACCCCAAAAGCTAGTTGTTAGAGTTGGAGAGCCCAAGGCCTTATAAGACTCCTCTTTTAAGGTCACCCTCCCAATGTGGGACTCATAACACCATAATTCTAATAGTAGATAATTTGAGGGAGAAAAAAGAAGAAGAGGAGTTTGAAGCATTTATAATAGTTTGTAATGAAGGATATCTTTATTTCTTGAGATTAATTCTGCTTTATCACATTCCATACACAAAATTGAAGATGTTCAACGAAGAAATGTTGTTCATTAACAAGTAGAGTATAGTTTCGAAGAAAGCTAAAATAATCCAATTATATCACTGCAAAATTTAATATGCCAATACCTTGCCACCATGCTTTTTTATCTCAGCCATATCAGCAAAGTACCCCCTACTCATCTCGTCTGCACTGCTCAAAATCCCATCAACAACGTCATTGACTATGCTTCAACAAAAAGATCAGCGTAAAGTTTTTTTCAATTCCCGCAAAGAAAAAACTGAACTTACATTCGAGCACGCTCCTTCTCGATGGCTGTCTTGCTTGCCAACTACAACCAAATTCAATTTTAATAAACTTGAGCTTAGCTAAAAAGAACTGAAGTCTAATTATGCGTGGATAATTAGTAACACGGAGAAATTATCTTCTTTTTTTAAAAAATGGTAATTTTCCCGAATTTCCTTGATTACTAATCAAAGAGTAAATCAAGAGCAAAATCAAAAGCAAAAAGGGTACCTGATAGATATCGAGGAAACGATTAGAAGCCATCTGACCCAAATGCTGCGGAGGAAGTAGGTGGAGCTTGTCCTGTTGCCTCGCGTGTGGGGAGACAACCATCGAAGCTCTTATCAATGAAGATTGGGTTATGAGTCGCCTCATCTTCAACCCCAACATGCTGGTTCAATCTGATATGAATTGTATTATTTGGGACTCGTCTTCTCTCACTCTCCTCTTCGCTCCCACAGCATCGAACGCATTGTTTTACGACAGACAACAACGGTGCTCCATTCGGATCTGCAGCAACTCCGAATTTCGAAACGCAGTTTTTTTTTTTTTTTCACACCAAGTTTAACGGAACTTTGAACGCAATTTATTTTTTAATCAGATTATAGTACTTGTATCTTTTGGGCCTGAGTACTATTTGTACTTTTTGATATGAATTGTCATTGTTATTTAATAAATCATTTTTTAAATATTTTTTTTATTCTTAATTATAAAATAAAATTATTAAAATTTATCTATAATATTAAAGTTTAAACCGTAGGTTCAATTAATAAAAAATTAGTTTATAAGTTATAAAGTTATAAATTTTATTAATGTATAAATTTTATTAATAAAAATTTATAAATATTTTTTAAATTTAGAAGAGTACATTACAAAACTGACATCCTTTTTAGTCTTTTTAGGATTTAATAATTTATTACGTTATTTGCTCGTCAATTCACTTATAAACTTACTTTCAATTATATCATTTAAACTTTATTTTATTTTATCAAATTAATTTTTTTTATAAAAGTTAATATAAATATAAATTACATTATATTATCTTATTTTGGTTCTATCTTACGTTTACAAAAGTTAAAAAAAAATAAATCACTTGCAATCCAAACATGTCCTTAGAGATCGCCATAGATTACTTAAAGTTTTGTAGTAGTTGACGAACTATATAAAGCGTTTATGTTGAAAACCCACCAACTAATCTCCTTTAACCAACTAGATTAATTCGAGTGATAAATAATTTAATATTATTTAAATAAAATTTTAAATTTGAGCCTTAGCGTATATAAAAAATTTTTATTAGCAGATTTACCTACCATAGCCAGGTATGTGATGCAGGTCAAATCAATATATAGTCAAAATAAAATTTTGGTAAACTGGGTAGACAACTAAAAAAATCTCCTTTATGCACACAAGAACAACAACAATACATAATATACCACACACTAAAGGGGTATTTGAGTAAGAGTTTAAAAAAATATTTATAAAAAAATAATTTTTGGACAATTTAAAAAAAAATTAGAGAAGGGCTTATAGAAAAAATAATAATTCTAAATAAATGAGTGTTTAGATAGTTATTATCAAAATGACTTTTATAATTAAAAAATTATTATAAAATGTATATTTTATTAAAAATATGAGAGAGGAGATAGAAGGTGGAGAAGAGAAATGAGAGAAGTTAGATAAGAGAGATGAGAGATGAGAGATAGTAGAGAAAATAGAGAAGAAAGGAAAGAGGGTTGAGGAGAGAGATGAGAGCTCAGGGAGGATAAAAAAAGAAATGAGAGAGAGGAGAGATGGTGTATAAAAGAGAGGAGAGATAAAAGAGGGTGGAGAAAAGAGATGAGAGAGGGTGAAAAAGAGAGAGGAGAGTAGGTGAAAAAGAGAGAGGATAGAGGAAAAATGATATAAGAAAAAATAAAGGTAACTATAAGCTCTTTCACTATTCGAGAAGATAATCTTAATAGTTTATCCAAAACTTTAGTTTTAAACTATAATTTAGTGTAAAAATTATTTTAGATAAATATAATATTTATTTTAAAATTTTTTAAATTAAAATTTAAATAAAAACATTCTTTTAAAATTTTGATTTGGTTAGTTTTCAAATACACACTAAAACAAATAAAAACCTAAACATAAGAATAATGCGCACTCAATTATCAACACGTGAAATAATTTTCACAGACTTGTCCTTATAAATGGATTAAGGGTGTGTTTGGATTAGCTTTTAGAAAATAGATTTTGGGAAGAATAGATTTTGGAGAATAAATTTTGGGTAGAATAGATTTTAGGAATAATAGATTTTGGGAATAAAGATGTTTGGATGATTAGTAGTAGAATTACTTTTTATATTGGTAACTTACTAAAAAGGGTATGATATGATTAAAAGTAAGAGAGATAAAAGATGATAGAGAAGAAAGAGGAGAGAGAAGAGAGTGTAGAGAGGAGAGAGGAGAGAGAAAAAGAGAGATAAGAGAAGAGAGAGGGAAGAGAAAAAGAGAAATAAGAGAAGAGAGAGGAGAGATTATAGAAAGAAGAGAGGAGAGAGGAGAGAGGGTGTAAGAAAAAATAAAGGTATAATAGTAATTGGATAATTCAAAACTTAGGTTTCAAACCAAAAGCTATTTTCAGTGGCTTATTCAAAACCGCGGTTTCAAACCGAGGCTTTGCCCAGAATTAATTCTCAACAAAAATAGCTGTTTGTGTAAAAATTTTCCAAACCGCGATTTTAGCCCAGAATCAATTCTGAAACGGGCTCCCAAACACACACTAAGGGAATAAAATGGAAAAGTTTTCGTTCAGAGAAAATCGCTTTTTCATATTTTCGTTCTAGGGCAAAAATGACTTATGAAAAAAAAGGTTTATGAATAGTTTATAAAAAATGACTTTTAGAGAAGAGTTTATAGAAAAAAAGTGGTTTTGAATAAATAAGTATTTAGATAATTATTTTTAGAATGACTTTTTATATTGATAAATTACTAAAAAGGGTATGATTTGATTTAAAATAAGATAGAGGAGAGAGGTAGAGAAAAGAAAAGAGAGAGGAGAGAGAGTGTAAGAAAAAGTAAGAGAGAGGGTGTAAGAAAAAGTAGGAGAGAGGAGAGAGGGTGTAAGAAAAAGTAGGGGTAAAATAATAATTAGATAGTCTATAAGCTCTTTTACTGTTAAAAAAGCTAGTTTTAATAGCTTATTCAAAACTATAATTTTAAATTATGATTTTGCCCAAAAATACTTATGGACAAATATGACTGTTTATTTTAAAAAAATTTTAAACTAAAATTTTACTTAAAAAAACTTTTAAAACTATAGTTTGCAACGTTTCCAAACACACCCCTAAATTAAGATCTCTGGTTTTTTTTTTGGAGCTTTTTTGCCTGAATTTTGTAGATTGATTCACGTCTCAGAAAACTAGAGACAATGACACATAGCTCATATCGTCATCGCCATCATAGTTGCACCAACCCAATCACCTAAATTCAGCCTAATCTCTTATAAAGCTTTCATTTTAGTTTTTCTTACATGAGTATTTCTTTCTTTATCAACAATAAAATTATAATTATTATTATCAGCAATAAAATTTTATCCGCCTATCAATATATCTTCAGAAATGTACTAGATATTTAGTAATTGGGTACTTATAATTTTATCTTTTCACTTAATTACTCCACCTAATCTAATATTTCCTTTTTATTCATATTTCGCTTTCATTGCTTATTTTCAGTTTTTCATTTTTAAATATAAATTTGAATCCATTTGTCAATTACAAAATTTAAATTTATTGATTTTTTGTATACTATTTATTCAGGTATTGACCAAGGACTAAAATTCTTAATGAATTGGTGGGGCTATTTTGAAATCTCCTCTTATTAGTATTTTGGAGATGGGGGAATGATAATATATGTCAATATGTTGTTAATATATGACAAGTATTTTTTGTATTAAAAAATTGGATAAAAATATTTTAATATTGGGGTTGGGTGGGGGAAGAAGTTTTTTTAAAATGAGAGGGGGAGGTATTTATTTTTTTAAAATTATATAAAATTCAATATTTATATAAGATTATTAGCAATAATTATTACTACTTAATTATCACAATATTTATATATAAGTATTTTAAATACACCGTACTACTCGGGCAACGTGTGAGTTGTCAGGCCTATTTATTATAAATGATGCTGACAATAGTAAGACGTGGAGTACATTTTTTTAGACATGTTTGGCAATGTAGTTATAGAATGGTAAAATGACACTACTAGAAATGTCATTTGCAAAGGTCTAATTCAAAAATACATTACATTTTTTAAAACTATTCATGCACATATTAAAAGAATTTTTTTATCAAGCAAAAAGTTTTCAATATATTGTCTCTCTCTCAACAGCTAGTAAAATAATTTGAATAAATTAAAAAAATTAATAAATTAATTAAATAACTAACTTATATTAAAGACTAAATGGAGTAAATGATCAAAATAAATATTTTAGACAAACTAATATATTTTTATAAATAAATAATTTAACTAAATTTTTTAATTTTTATAAATTAATTATTTAACTCCTATATCTAAGATTAGATACAGTATTTTTATACAATTATTTGATATTTAATATCATCAAGATATTATATTTCAGACCTATTTAGATTAATTATCTAGGCGAATTACCTTATAGTGTAGTGGGATGTAAATCCTACTATAAGTAGAAGATTCTATCCCCTAAATATAATTTTATTTATAACTTTAAACCGTTAGTATTTATTTTTATTATTTTTTTATTAAATACGTATATTTTTTATTTAAAATAATTTTATTTAAGATATTATTAAGTATTAAATATTAATAATTTTTTTAATAGAGATTTAAATATTAATTTATTATATTAGATTTAAGTCTTAGTAATGTTTATTTCTTTAAATTAAAAAAAAAAACCTTCTATGGAAAAAAGTGAATGGAAATGATCTGTTGGGTTAGGCGTGTGAATAAAACTGAGGAAGGGCTTACCCGCAGATGTAGAACGGATCAGAGTTTTGGCGACTAAAACGACGTCACTTTTGCGGTGTCCGGCATGTGAGGATGCATCAATGGGTTTTTTTTTTTTTGGGTGATAGGTGGCATCAAAGTTCTGAAACTCCTTGTTTTACCCCTTTTTTTTAACTCTATCGGCAGCAGAGACACCTAGAAGAATCTGAAGAACAAAAATTTCGGCACAAAGAAAAACCAATCAAGCAATCAAGCAAGCAAGCAAGCTCGAGAGATGCTACGCAGTAGCATGAAGAAGAGTAAGAGGCTTGAGTTCTTACTCGAGTGCGTCATTTCTCTCTGCGTCTTAATTCCGCTCGTGAATGCTTCAATCCACGAGTATGCAAACGAAGCCTTCATTCATAGGTCCAATGCTTTCTTCTTCCATGGCGGTAGCGAAGGGCTCTATGCTTCTAAGATTCGCGATTCTTCTACTCCGCTTCCTCCTGACAAGCCTCTCAAGGGCAAGTCCTTTATTAGGTACTTCTCTTTTTCACTCTCTTTTTTTTAGAACTGAAATTTTGATCCTTTAGTAGGGATCCTTATTCCATTGAATTATTTGCATAATTGCATTTCCTATTCTATGCCTCCTTTCAAGTTAACGCTTGATAATCGTTCCACAAGTTACTTTGTCGTTTCTCTTTTTTGTTTCTGTTGTGTATAGATATCGGCGTTATCGGAATGATCTCCGTCACCTTGGCTTTGTCTTCATTGCCTATATTCTGAATAGCGAGTAAAGCAAAACGCCAAACCCCCTAGGTTCTCAATTATTACTTGTTTGACATAGTTTGGACTTTGGATGGCTCTTTCTGCGGCATACATGTGGTAGAAACAGCAGGATTTTCTATCAGTATTGTGAAAGACTTGAGCCCTGTTAGCTCTTCCTACCTTTGACTCTTGTTAGGACATAACTTTTATCAAGCAGATGCTTTTATGGCCTCCGACTTTTTCTGTGCTGGGAGAACTGATGTTAACTACGATAGGGTGATTGTCAGATTTGGCTCATAAATGTTGATTTTGTCAATGAAAAAAAACAAAATTATCTGTCCTCTGAAACTTTTCATCTTAGTTGGTTTAATTTTGAGGATGATTTCATTCTCACTTATAGAACTGCAGGTTTGACACGGTCACTTTTGTAAGGCCAAAGGAATATGCCAATAAGCACAATGAGATGCAGCAAAACACTGGCTTGGTGGAAGCCATCATACTTGAGGTAAAGGATAGAGAAAGAATTGGAGGTTCTTTTCTGAAGTCTGACTTAATATGCTGCACACCGGCTCTTGATAAAGAGGGACACTGCACTGTTGGGGAAGTTATCATCCAGAAAAACCAAGAAGATTCTGAGTTTCCTAAACGGATTAAGACATTTTTCCAAGGAAACAATGAAGAAGTTAAAATGGAAACACAAAGCATCCAAATAAATAGCACCGGGATGTACTACCTTTACTTTATGATTTGTGACCCTCAGCTTAAAGGGACTATTGTAAAAGGAAGGACTGTATGGAGGAATCCTGATGGTTATCTGCCAGGAAAGATGGCTCCTCTAATGACTTTCTACGGCTTGATGTCATTAGTATACCTCCTTCTTGGTCTTGTCTGGTTCCTGCGATTTGTTCAGTTCTGGAAGGATATCATTCAGCTTCACTACCACATTACAGCAGTGATTGCTCTTGGAATGTGCGAAATGGCTATATGGTACTTTGAATATGTCAATTTTAATTCAACTGGAACTAGGCCAATGGGAATCACTTTGTGGGCTGTGACATGTAGCTGTGTCAAAAAGACTCTTTCTCGCCTTCTTCTATTGGTTGTCTCAATGGGTTTTGGTGTAGTGAGGCCAACCCTTGGTGGTATCACTTCAAGGGTTCTTCTTCTTGGGCTGGTTTACTTTGTTGCATCAGAGGCTCTTGAGCTTGTTGAAAACCTGGGCAACATCAATGATTTTTCTGGGAAAACAAAGTTAGTTTTGGTCCTTCCTGTTGTTTTCCTAGACACCTGCTTTATTCTTTGGATTTTTTCATCCTTATCTAAAACCTTGGAGAAACTTCAGGTAATTTGTTTTCCTAGATTTCAACCTTCTCATTGCTGCTTTAGCTCTTTAGCTTTCAGTTTGGATGTTTAGTATGTCCATCCTTTTCTATTCGTGTGTTTTTTTTAATTATGCCATTGGTGTTGATCTGTTGAATCTCAGCATTTTTGTGTGTGCAGAGGCTAGTGATTCCGCTTAGTTTGTGTGCTTTTTATTATTCAAACTTTCATAGATGAAATTTGCAGGACTATATTAAAGAGTCAATTTTATTTAATATTTGCTTTTAATTTTTGGATGCAGATAAGGAGAAATATGGCTAAACTGGAGCTTTATAGAAAATTTACTAATACTCTTGCGGTGTCTGTGCTGCTCTCTATCGCATGGATTGGATTTGAGGTAGTTTTTTTGTTTTTTTGGGGGGGGGGGTGTGGGAATTTAAAGAGTTGCTATAGGATTTACTGCATTCGAGTACTATGTATTTTTAGTCATTGCTAACTAGGGTCAATTGACGTGTTGAATTAAACCAGCTATACTTTAATGCAACTGACCCGTTGAGTGAGCTGTGGCGAATTGCATGGATTATTCCTGCATTCTGGTCGCTTCTTGCATATGCTCTCTTGGTGGTGATATGTGTCCTTTGGGCTCCTTCTCGTAACCCTACTAGGTACCATCCTTTTCTATGGCCTTTCTAGAGTTGGGTATTTTTGCTAATTTGAAATAATATATTATTTGATTTTTATGCAGTTTCACAATCTAGATTCTAAAACATCTTGATGAACTACTTAAATGCATGTATCTTATCTCTATTTACTTTCAGATTAATTACATTCACCCCTTCTGAGGTTTTGAAATGAATTCTCACACCTTCTCTGGTTTCAATTGAAACCAAAACTTTCCCTGAAGTTTATAAACCCAACACTTTGGCTCCCTGTAGTTTTAACAATATTACACAACCTCCCTTAAGTTTTCATAAACATTACCTTGGCCTTTTGGTGATACATTCTTGTTAAATAAGGGAGGTTTCCATACAAACTGAAACTAGATGGTGGAGTGTAGGTTTTAAAAAATCCCAGGGGAGGTGAATGTAAGTTTACTCTTCTTTTATTTGAGATTGTGTTGCAAAGTTTGAGGGTGTGTTTAGTTGGGTGAAGGTGTAAGATGGAGAGGAAACTGAAAAATGCATCTAGATATGAAGCTTGTTTTGGTGCATTATGATTATAACCCTTACTTTTGATATCTTTTACTTTCACTTCTATCAAGCGTAATTTCTTCGTATGTCCATGTTCATAAGATTCGACAAGTTTTACGTTGGCTGTCGGTGCCTAACACAACCCTCCTCCTTTACCCGGGCTTGGGACTGGCTACATGCATAGGCGGAGTTATGGAAGTGAATATTGGGCTTTAAAAGGACAGCAAGAGCATAAAGTTGGGGTAGTGGAGATGAGGATGTTGAGATAGATGTGTGGGCATACAAGAAAAGATAAGATTTGTAATGAACAAATACGGGGAAGAGTTGGAGTGGCACTTATTGAGGGGAAAATGGTAGAGAACCGTCTTAGGTGATTTGGACACATACAAAGAAGGCCAAGGGATGTGCCTGTGAGGAGGGTGGATCAAACAGTATGGAGTCCGATTAAAAGGAGTAGAGGAAGGCCAAAGAGAACGCTCAACGAGGTTATTGAGCGGGATCTCCTGGTCAATAACCTATCTAAGGATTTAGTTTTGGATTGAGCGCAATTGCGTCGTATGATCCATGTAGCCGACCCTATTTAATAGGATAAGGCTTGTTGTTGTTGTCACTTCTATCAAGCAGACCCTAAGTGAATGACAATATTGGTGTTTTATAACTAGAGAAATGCTACCTGTGCTGATGCACGAGTAGCTTGAAATAGTTTTGGAATCACATGTATTTTAAGAAGTAATAATGGCACAACAATGAATAAACAGGGGTGAAGGATTTTGCATAGAAAAGGATGAGTGCTATTTATTTGGCATAAAGGGTGTCTCGCATTACATGGGATGTGCTCTGCGAAGGTGTTGTTGTTACAGTTGATCGAGAAGATTTTAATTTTCCAAGTTGAATCATTTATATTCATGTATTTCACATTTGTGCATTGAGAGAAATAGGGACTAGAAAGCATGTGTGCATGGAGTCTGTTGGAAGTATTAGATCCTCATGTATTAGTTAAGGGCGAAGGGCCACTTGTCATTGTACTATCTGCTTATTCTTTTGTTTTGGTGACGTTTCTTATATTGGTATTTCTGCTCTGGCATGTACCTGACAAATGAATACCTCAATTCCTAGGTATGCATACTTAGAGGGAACAGGAGATGACTTTGAGGAAGAGGGTATCTCTCTGACGAGCGGCGTAATGAAGATGAGCGGCGATGTGGCTGCTAAGCTGGACCGGAAAGAAAGAAAAGTCTCTAGTGCCACAGATCTTACATATGTTGAAGATATTGAGGAAGATAAGAGAGAGTAACATTGTTAACCCCACCTGTATAGCAATGGATATGGATTCCATATGACCTCTTTTCTTTCAAGAGGCCTTTAGGTTTGTTCATAAACAAATGTGGTTTATATGTAAAGCAGACCATTTGGCAAAATGGAAACTGGGCTGAAATTGTTCAAATGAAAAAGTGGTTCGTTCATACTTCATACCGATACAAATGGATATAGGAGGGCACTTTTAGCAGCGTGTGGTGTGATCAGTTTCAGATCATAGCTATCCTTGCATTTTCATTCAACTGCCTTAAATTGGCCTTGCCAGCATTCTCCAAACCGCAATCTAGTGAATTAGAGATGGTCCCATGGAAATTTTTAATTTTTTTAGTAAACAACTCCTCCCAACTTGAGCTTTCTTCTCAGTTCTCAGTTCTCAGTTCACTACCACATTTTGAAGAGTTAAGTGGCCTTAGCCCTTAGGTGACCAAAACTTCTTCCCACCTTCTAGAATATTCCTAATTAATATTAAAATATGATTTCAAAGTCTATTAATTTGAGATAGTTTTGGGCATCAAAAATTATAATTATGGTATAAACAATTATTTTATTATTTATTTTATTTTTATATTTTTGAAAACCTTAATTTCTCTTTGCAGTGCACATTTTAGTTTTTGTAATTTTTTTATAATCATATTAGGAGAAAAGTCAGTACAATCTATGATGATTAATCAATATGAAATATAAAAATTATATAAATTTTTATATTATTTACAAATTATAATTAGGAATGTCCCTTTGAGCTATATAGATTTTTTTTTATTCTTTCAATATTTTTTATAGAGTTTATTAGGTTTCTTATAGCTCTTTTTTACATTCAAATATTCTCTGAGTCCATACTAGTTTCTTTAATTATACAAGCACAATGGGCAAAGATAAAAAGTTGTTTGATTTGTGATGTACTGGCGTTAATTTTTTTTTTTATATTGATAAAATTTAGATGAGCTCAGCATTAATTCTTATTAAAATCAAGATATAGCTTTATAATTTAGAGAGTATTTATAAGAAAATTGTTTAATTTTTTTTACACTTATAATAGAAATCTAACTCGGTTTTTATAAAATACGAATATATAACTTTCATTGGTTAAATTGATCTGACTCTCAGTCGTGAATAATGACAAAGAAATTGAAACAATATATGGCATCCTTCCGGAGGGGCCACACAGAATCCAAACCCTTGCATCGTACATATTATAACTTCTGACTTTCATTTGTCAAATGTTGAAAATCTTGATTTTAGAATGTTTGTCTCATGAAAACTATGTAATTTGTGTAAATTATTAAAAAGAAGTAATCCTATAAAATTAATAATAATATTATTATAGGTTGTTAATATAATAGTTAATTAATTTTTTAGATAAATTAAAAAAAATTAATTAATTATAATTAAATATATTTTTTAAAATAAATTTATATAATATAATTTTTAATCTATCCAAATTAGTTAACTAGTTCTTATATTAATTATAATTAACTAATTTATTTAGTTTCTCTAATTTATTAAAAAATTAATTAAATCTTATATTAAGGACCGAAAGAGTATATCGTAGTGAATGTTAGATTTTAAATAAATAATATATATATATATATATAAAGAAAAGTTGGTATGCTGTTTGTTGGAAATAAACTTGTAGAAAATAATTTGTGGTGGTTTAGACATATATAAATAAAACTATTGAAAGTATTGGTAATGATAATAAATCAGATAATATAAAACCTTTTAAAAGAAATATAAAAATACTAAAAATAGAGTATTCAATAGAGTTATTAAACAAAATCTTTTAGATGGAGTCCATTGATTTCAAGTAGACAATCTCACATAGTAATATAATAACCAATTGTTATTGTTGTAATAGTATTAAAAAAATGAAACCAAGGAACATACGATTTTATGGACGGAGTCCATTGAATTAAACAATAATCCATCTTTTTAAACTAATCCCGTATTTTCGTATATACTGATTAAATAAAAGAAATTGAGATACTCAAGGGCTAAACAAAAATTTCAGTATATAAAAAAATTAAAGATTAGAGTTGTGTAGCAAGGCAAAGTAAGATGAAAAATTAGTTGGGTTAAAAGATACAGTTAAAAGAAAATTTTGGCGCAAAAGTGTGAATAAGAGGAATTTTGGACAAAAGTACCCTTATAAAAATATGTTAAAAGAAAATACTGTATTGGTTGGGTCGCCTAGTGGCTCTATCATAGCTAAACTATTCTAATAGATAACCTTAGAGTAAGGTGTGATATTTTGGTATTAGAGTACAAGTTCGACAATATGCTAAAATGCTTTGCTTGTATAATTGTATTTTTGCCCAAAATTCCTCTTATTCACACTTTTGTGCCCAAATTTTCTTTTAACCGCATCTTTTGGCCCAACTAATTTTTCTTCTTACTTTGCCTTGTTACAACTCTAACTTCTTGCTTTAATCTTGCTTAGCCCTTGAGTATCTCAATTTCTCTTATTTAATCAGTATACAAAAATACTGGATGCGACATAATAGCTTTGATAATTTCAGAACAAAACTCTTAAAAGTTCACTGTCCACCACATGGCGCATGCAGATATATACACATGAAGTATCATCTTCTATTTATGGCCAATGAATCATAGAATCCGTTTTCATCGTCAAGATTTCCACGGCCATGATTTCTATTATTATTGTTGTTGTTGTTGAACTTAACTAATACTTCCCTTTTGACATGGCCATAAAAAACTAACACCTTTCACTCTCACACCTTTCCGCTTCACAGATCCCATTATTTTCATTTTGGGATTCTGTATCGTTTCGTTTTGTTCGTCATTCATATCTTCAACAATCGAACAAGACTTGGATGAAACGTAACTCTTGGTTTAACGTATAAGTTTTGGATCTTTCATTTTGGTGAGAATTAGGTTTTGTTAGCAGGAAAATATGATAGAGAAGCTGAGATTTGTGGTTAGTGTTTGGACTTTGCTGTTTTGGGGGTGTTGTTGGGGAAGGTTTGTGGTGGAGAAGAACAATATAAGAATCACAAGTCCGAATTCATTGAAAGGAACGTATCAATGTGCGATTGGGAATTTTGGAGTTCCAAAGTATGGAGGAACTATGATTGGTTCTGTGGTATATCCCACAGAGAATCAGAAGGCATGCAGAAACTTTGATCATTCCCCTTTCAAGTCCAAACCTGGAAGTTTTCCCACTTTTGTTCTCATAGATCGTGGAGGTTAGCTTTTATCTTCTCATTATTAATTGTTTTAAGGCCTTAGAATATTTACAATATTCACCCGCATTTACTTTTGCTTACTACCCTACTATCTATGCATCACACCTAAATCATCACATAGGGAGGATCAATGAAGTTCTTTTACCTTTTCATTGCTATGCTTGGTTGTATGCACTCGAAAAAATCATTTGGGCAAACAGTAGATGTTTGCTTTTCCAATTTTTTTAAGGAAAATTATTGTGTATTTCCACATTAGTAATTAATAACTAAAAAGACTTACAATAAGTGAGCAACATGACAAAGGCAAGACCTAGTATAGGAAAATACAATAGGTTACAGCATATTGCCAACTTAAAGGACTTTTTAGTACTTATATTACGTAGAACACTGCACAATAATTGTTTCCTTTTTCTTATTAATTCATTATCTTTCAAGGAATTGAATGGACACAAAATTAGTCTTCTCAAATTCTAATAAAACAAGAACAAGTCTTAGGGTTAGGCCACTAGTTTAGTGGCTTCATTGTGGTTTACTGGCTTCAATGTTTCTCCTAGAAGTACGAGGGTGTGAGTTGGATCCCACTAATATATATAGTATGAGAAAAAAAATGAACAAGTTTTGAAGAAGTTAATCGATTGATATCGAAAAGTCATTTTTAGAGAAAGTTGAATATCATATGCATTCAAAAACAATTCGTTCTACCTAGGGTTTCAAAGTTTCTCAGCTTGGAATCATTAGTCAGGATATCTTTCCTTTGCAAAAATTATTTTCCTCTGTTTCAATTTCTTCCAATCGCTCTAGTTTTTTTTAGGACTTATGTAATCTTTCTTTTTGTTCGTTTGCTTAAGTTGTACTCTAAGTTCCTTTATATTTAATATATCATTTTGTCCTTTTATCAAAGAAGAGAAGTGATCTTTAGAGGAAGAGAATGAAGTTTATGCCTATGATTCCTCTTCTTTGCCATTGTTATTAGATTGCTTCTTCACTTTAAAAGCATGGAATGCACAAAGGGGAGGAGCAGCAGCTATTCTGGTTGTGGACAACAGGATGGAGCCACTGATAACCATGGACACGCCGGAAGAAGGATCGAATTCGAACGATGATTACCTGGAAAAGATCAGCATTCCTTCTGCTCTTATCAGCAAAACCCTAGGAGAAAGCATAAAGAAAGCCCTCTCAAAAGGAGACATGGTTAAAGTAAACCTAGATTGGAGAGAAGCTCTTCCACATCCTGATGATAGGGTTGAATATGAGTTTTGGACTAACAGCAATGATGAATGTGGACCAAAGTGTGATATGCAAATTAATTTTGTGAAAAACTTCAGAGGGGCAGCTCAACTTCTTGAGAGGAAAGGTTTTACACAGTTCACACCTCATTACATAACTTGGTATTGCCCTGAAGCATTCATAAACAGCAAGCAATGCAAATCTGAGTGCATAAACAATGGAAGGTATTGTGCTCCAGATCCTGAGCTTGATTTCAGTAGAGGGTATAATGGGAAAGATGTGGTTATGCAGAACTTGCGCCAAGCTTGCTTCTTTAAAGTGGCTAATGAAAGTGGAAAGCCTTGGCAATGGTGGGATTATGTCACTGATTTTTCAATCCGTTGCCCCATGAAAGAGCAAAAGTACACTGAAGAATGCTCTGATCAAGTAATTAGGTCTCTAGGTAGGTTGGACATACTTGATTTCTTTTACTGCATTCATTTTAGGGTTAAGGGTTAAGGTGTAAATCTACACATGAAGTATTCCCCCATATGCATCTAACACAGTAAAGTTTCCTTGGATGCAACAATACACATGAATGTTCCTAAGTAGAGCAAAAATGTTTTATCTGTTACATATACCTAGCATCCATTACTTTAGTGTGGTAGGGCCCACTTGATGTCTAGGTATCATAAAATAACAGATGTTATCTACACTTAATGAACATGGCATTTTTACCCTATCTAGGAACATTCAGGCATGCTCTCGCACCTAAGGAAAATTTATAGTGTCAAATAAGAATGGAAAATACTTCTGGAAAGATTTGCACTTTAACCATTCATTTTAGTGTGTGTGTGTATGTTATCTAGGAACATTCAGGCATGTATGTATGTATGTACGTATGTATGCATGTATGTATGTACGTATGTATGCATGTATGTATGTATGTATGTATGTATGTATGTATGTATGTATGTATGTATGTATGTATGTATGTATGTATGTATGTATGTATGTATGTATGTATGTATGTATGTATGTATGTATGTATGTATGTATGTATGTATGTATGTATGTATGTATGTATGTATGTATGTATGTATGTATGTATGTATGTATGTATGTATGTATGTATGTATGTATGTATGTATGTATGTATGTATGTATGTATGTATGTATGTATGTATGTATGTACGCTTGCATTTTTCTTTGTTGTTGATTTGACTGTCTAGTAAATATACATGAATCAATAGTTATAATTGAGTTTCACTCATATTTATCATCAAATTCTTTAATAATCTGCAGATATTTTCAACAACTAAAAACCATGTCCAAGACCAGTTTAAGGAATAAGTTCGAGTGTTATAATTCTAATGAAAACTTATTAGTAAATACTTATTATAATCTACACTTTGGTTGTGTCCTTCAAGATCCCTCGAATGCACTTTTCTTCAAATGCTGAAGCTGTCACATATGTGAAAGAACAAAACCAAATCTGTATCAGCACTGAGAGCCATTATTCTAAAATCTCAACCAAGCATAAGAACTATATACCTGGCCGTCATATTATTTTCTTTTAGCATAAATTCAAGAAACAGTTTACTAAGTTGAGAGATGTCAATACACTCTTTTTTTTTCACTTAACAGGTATTGATATGAAGAAAATTAAAGATTGTATCGGAGATCCCCAAGCAGATGCTGAAAATCCTGTTCTCAAAGCTGAACAGGATGCACAGGTTAGTTCAATACGTTGTAAACTATTTTTCCCTGTTTTTTTTTTTATAAACTTGTTTTCTAAGTGCTTTTTGGATTTTCTTTCAACAAGCACGTTTGTATAAGCCGAGAGAAAACTTCTCTCACATACTTACCTCATAAAATATAAAATCACTTTTGAAAAGTCAGATTGAGGCTTTAAATCGCCAATCTAAACAAGCACTAACCAGATCATACAGTTTATTTTGTTGGTATGATATCACATTATGTTCCATTTTTGGTTCCAGATTGGAAGGGGTACTCGTGGTGATGTTACCATATTGCCTACTCTTGTTATAAACAACAGACAGTATAGAGGTGTGAGGAAGTTTTTCTAGCTATCTTAAAGTGATTGTTTAACTATATTCTACTTTGTAACATTTGTTTTTCTACTGATGATTTTAGGTAAGTTGGAAAAGGCAGCAGTTCTCAAGGCAATTTGTGCAGGTTTCCAAGAGACCACTGAGCCATCAATTTGTTTGACTCCAGGTCCTTACTTCATTCCCTTCTCGTTCCCTTTTCTTCAACAACAACAACCCTAACTTTGGATAGATTAATAACCAGAAGGCCGCGCTTAATGACTTCATTGAATTTTCTCTTTGGTGTTCCTTTATCCCTTTTTAGAGGACTCTATATTGCTTAATCTACCCTCCTCACCAACACATCCAATGACCAAACCACCTCAAATGATTTTCTACTATTTTCTCATCAATAGATGTCACTCCAACTCTTCCGTGTATATATCATTACAAATCTTGTCTTTTCTTATATGACCACACATTCATCTCAATCTTGTTCCCTTTTCTTCAAAGAAATCATTTGTCCCACAAACATCCCTTGGCTCATGTGGTAATGGATGATTATATTGGCTATTTGGTACTTCCTGATACTTCCTAATGTTATTTTAGCATGAAGGATTATCTTCTTCTAGCCCTGCAAATCAGAAGAAGGGAACATTTCTGACATTCCTCTCTTTTTAAAAAAAAAAAAACAAAGAAAGAATCATTTCATTTTTGTGGTGGTAGATATTTTGTATGTGAAATTACTCGATTGAAATTGAACCTAGTTCAAAAGCTAATGAAGTTTAGTGATGTTTCTTTGCAGATATGGAAACAAACGAGTGTTTAGATAACAATGGTGGTTGCTGGCAGGACCCATCTACTAACATTACTGCATGCAGGGTATTTGTTTAATAGTCCAGCACATTTTTTGTGAAAAGATTAATAATTACTTGTTTTGTTTCTCATGGGATATGGTTCTTCTTGCTTTTTATTATTATAGGATACATTCAGAGGAAGAGTGTGTGAATGCCCTATTGTTCAAAATGTGAAGTTTGTTGGTGATGGATATACCCACTGTGAAGGTAAATAATTTTGACTCAAGAGTTCAGATAAATTATGGAGTAAACAAACAGTTATCTTTTTTTCCCTACAACCATGTGTTGATTCATTTTCTCTTTAATTGAAAGCTACGAGTGGTTGTTCAGACTTAATTGAAAGCTACTGATTCATTTTCACTTAATTCTTAGAGAAAATTGTTGTTGAAAAGTCAATGTTTGAAAATTTTATTGGCCAAAATGACTGGATATGTTTTCATATACAGAAAGTACCGGCACTCTGAAGAATTTATACAAGAGAGTGTGTATTTAAACTGAGGTCTTTTTAGCTAATAAAACTTTTAAACAAAAATTTTTGACCGATTTTTCCTAATTCCATTTGAGTAATAGCTTTGTTGAATATAGCAGCTTCAGGAGCCTTGCGATGTGAAATCAACAATGGAGGTTGTTGGAAGGGAACACAAAGTGGAAGAACTTACTCAGCTTGTATTGTGAGTACTTCTCATTGCATCAACTCATACTAGCTTATGCTTCCCATATTCTTTCCTGCTTCCATTCTTGTCTTTTTTGGTTATGTGAAAGTTTTGGTTAGTTGGGTTATAAGGGCTCACTAGTACCAAGGTATACCTTCATACTCAACGAGCGCTTACAAAAATATGCATATATTTATAAACATGCATAGATATAAGTATGTCAAATATACTTTTCAAGAGAAACCATTTATCCATATATTTACATTTTCATATACATATGGTTTAATTTATCTGTCTTTTTTTTTTCTGTTTGATGGATCCTAGTTGAGAACTCCTCTTAATGATACACAAGTTTCTTGTTTAACTGATGAATCAGGATGACCGTACAAATGGTTGCAAGTGTCCTCCTGGGTTCAGGGGTGATGGAGTCAAGTCCTGTGAAGGTAATAATACAACTTGTTATATATTTTATATTTTATACTAATTATAGATATTTGATAATATGGGATACTAAGTCTCACATTAGGTAGCATGAAATGTTTAGTTAGTTAAGTGAGTTGTTTCTCCCACCTTAATAACTAGCTTTGTGGGTAGGGTTCTTCATCTCTCTTAAATATCTACCAAAGGGCTTTTTATTTATGTTATTTATGAGCTATATTGTTATGAAGCATTTGACATAGCATAGGATTATTGTGTTGGGTACTTTCCAGATATAGATGAGTGTGAAGAGAAGACAGCGTGCCATTGCCCAGAGTGCAAATGCAAGAATACTTGGGGAAGTTATGACTGCAGCTGCAGCGACGGCTTGTTCTACATAAGAGAAAATGATATGTGTATTGGTGAGAGCCTTGAGATTTTATGTTTCTACTCCTCCAATCTTAAATATAATACCTATTTAACTAATTTGATTAGATTAAATAAGTTATTTAATATAACATATTTTTCTTAAAACACCTTAACTATTTTTTTAACTCTCTCTCTTCCTCTCTTGATTGATTATTGTTGAGGGAATATCAATATGGGTAATTTAGAAAAAAAAATTGATAAATATAAAAAATATTTCTTATATTTAAGACTAATGTCAACTCCTTAATTTAGTCTTATATTAAAAATTGAAGAAATATCAATTATATCTCAAGCTTCTATGTATAATATCACTTTCTCATTTTATTAATGTGATATGAATAAATGCAGGTAAGTATTCTAATTCAGGAGGCAATGGCGGATTTATTTGGCTCATTATTTTCATATTGATTGTTGCTGTTGGTGGTGGATATACCTTCTACAAGTACAGAATCCAGGTATTCTTCTTATCCTCCCTCCCTCCCTCTCTATCTATGTCTCTGTCTCTCTCTCTTTTAGAGTGGCAAACACAAATTACAAAATGATCAAACCCACAACCTCCCCATTTATAAAAGAACTTAATAATCAGAGGTATCTGGTTCGATCAGTAGGCATGGAAAAAACTTACGCCTAGAGACCCCTACCCCTTGAAGGGACCTCAATTGAGTCGGGCTAGATTAGTCGGGTTTGCTTCATTTTGAGCATTGACATCCTAAAATTGTTGAGTAATTCATTTTTGTTTGTGGTTTTGGGATGAAATACGTGCAGAGATACATGGATTCAGAAATAAGGGCAATTATGGCACAATACATGCCATTGGATAATCAACCAGAAGTCCATAATCAAGCTCATGATGCACTCTAGATATCCCATCCTCTGCACCTGTTTAGTTAATTAATGGAGAGAGAGAGAGAGAGAGAGAGATTAAGATAATTAATTACATGTTATATATACAAATGAGGCAACTTAGTATCATCATTACCTTTTTTTTCCCTTTTTGTTCTTTTTCTATGCGGCATCTTTAGCAATTTATATAAATTTAGGTGTTTGTAATATGATATTTTAATGACGTAATAAGTTATTATATATATATATAGCGTTGAAATTGCAAGATTTGTTTACTTACAGCAGGTTTGCTATTCTTATTGGAAATGAATTTTTACATATTTCAATAATTACATATTCTTGGTATTCAATAATTTGAAGTCCATCTCTAGTAAAAGCCATATTCTATTCCACATTGAGCTAAAAATAGTTTTACTTAATAATTTTTCCAACTAAATAATGCATTGTTTATCAATAAAATAAAATATAGTTCAAAAGGATAAATGTATTTTCTTGCAACTATGAAATTTCATACAGGAATTCGTTCTGGGACAACTGCAGCCAACAAATTAAATTATAAATAATAAACATTAAAAATTACTCCCCATCAGGCAAGAATCTCATTTTTTTTAAACAAAAAAGAAATTTACCCTGACATTATTCATTCAAGCAGATCTTCTGCCACTGAGTGGCAAATGAAAATCATAGTAGGAACGCCAACACTATAAAAAGAGATCTGATGTGTAAGAGACATCTTTGCATTGTGATTGTGAATTACAATAAACATCAAAATTCTAACCTTATGTAATTAAACTAATTTCCTGGTCCAGTTTCCAAGTTTGAGTCCTTGAGTGGTTTACGTTCCACTAACAATCTATAGACGTAAAATGCCGCCACTGCACCACTGCATAGGACAAAAAGGTTGTTACCATACGAAATCTTAGTCACTGAGAACGAAGCAATATAGCTTCATGAACGTGGATAATAAAGTTATAGGAATTTTTTACAAGAGTAGTTATGATAAAGGTGAACCCATTCAATGCTAACCAAATTTGCCTCTGTTAATAGATGGAATATTCATGTGTACGTATGTGTGTGGGGAAACTTGGAGCTTTCACCTCATGATGCGCAGATCAAATCCTTATAAGGGTAACAGTTATCGAACTATGGCCACATATATGCTAAATACAATAACAAGAAGATTTCAAGAACCTGATCAAAGCAGTGAACCGAGTTATGAGAGTCGACCCCTGGGAAAAGGAAAGAAGGAATAGAAACCATCAGTATTTCAAAAATTGCTTTCTTGGTGTGTGAGACACCTTAAAGGTTATATTTGTCTGCTATTCATGCTTTATCATATTTTTAAATAAATTTTAAATACAAATGTCTTACCTTGCCTAGCAAGATTACCTCCCGCAGGAACAATATGCTTGCTATTGCTGCAAGTCCAACAATTAATTTAGAGTAAGCTTAAAAATCTGGAAGAAACCAATAAAACACGATAGAAGAAAATACTAATCAAGTAGATGTTAGACTAAAATTTAGAACATAGTAACATCATCCGTAAGTTTTGATGCCAAAACAAATACTTGTCTATTTCTCCTTATGGCTAGTAAAGTTGAAAGTATTTTACCAACATTTTTCAAGAAAACATTTGCAATATTAAGTATACAAGAAACAAGAAAAAGAAGATTGAAGCCATTGATAATCAATGAAAACCAGATTCAATTAAGTGACCATTCATGAAACAAATGCAAGTTGATCTTACAGTGGTGAAGTATATGAGGGCTAACAAATATTTTGACCACATACATCCATCAGGATAAAAATAAAGCAAAGATGGCTCAAAATAAGCCAATAGCACCTAGCTACCCTGATTTGAGAGAACATCATAATGCATTCCCTAATCTCTAACTTAAAGCAGTCCACGATTTTTGTTTGGCACAAAAATCAAACTGTTACTGTTGAAACAACACGTGTGTGTCAGGTAGGCTGGCTTCAAAAATCTTATTTCAACCTACCAGATTTAACAAAATTGAAAGATCTTTTAAAGAAAAAGAATATCAAAATCCCCAAGTTCACTTGATTCTGTTCACAATCAATCAGTTTTAAGCCCAAAATCAAACAATTAGATGTTATGTGCCATAATGAAAAACAAGGTAGCAAAATGCTCAATTTGATAAATAAGGTGATGTTACAAAGTCAAGCAAAGATAACAGTGGCAAGCTGCAAATGATCTTGGAAATTAACTAAAATGATAAACTGATTCCACTTTAGACTGCCATCTCTTAAAGAATTAAATTTGTACAGTTTCTAGCCTCTTTGAATCCTAAGAGGATTGTTGCTAGCAACCAGGTTTGCTTTCCTTCTAGCGCTTGCTGCCATGTTAGTCAAAACTCTAAATTATAGATATAGCTATCGTAGAAAAGTTAAGGGAAACTAAGACAAGACTTGAAACCACTGAAGGTGACGAAGAAAATAAGATCAAATTAGAAGGACTTTTAAACCTTTCATAGCATATTATGAATGAGGAAAGAATACAGAATCATCAAAAAAATAAAACAATGACGATAATAGTAACATGTTCTGACAATAGCCAATTGAACTACTACCTTTGTTCCTTTTTATAAGGAACAAATATCTACGTTCTCAATACCAAGGAAAGTAAGTAAATTCAATTATAAGCTTTAAATATGTACTAGATAGAACTTTTTTTTCAGTAATACCCCTAGAGAAATTGACTAAGTTGGGTCATTTATTATCTCTCCTCTTTAATAAGGTCATAACTGAAAAATCATATAAAATGCTTTAGACAAAGGCTAATTGTTTCTTATGAATAGGGGAAAAAACTACATTCCCAAAATTCTCATATAAATAGGAACAGAGGGAGTATCATTTAAAACATTAGCAAGTTTTTTTATTGCACAAGCATAAACTTTATTGTACTCACAGTTCCCAATTAAATTTAATAAACTTACTGTTCAGCTATCGCACCCATTTTATAAAATTCATTACCAACTAATCCTTTAACTTGTTACAACCAGTTTATGTAGTTAGTCAAACGATTATAATTGATACAAACCAGATGTGGTATCAAATCAATACATAAAAAGATGGCATTGTATAATTGCTAACAAAATTGAGGACGATTAAATTTGAATTTTAATTATCTTTTCCAGTCATATGACCTTACCAGCTTGGCCGTTCAAAGCTTGGGGAGATGATTCTCCTCTTCTGTATGCTTTTAGACTTGAAATGCTTAAAAACAGGTGCAGACCACCTAAAATCATCCCAAACCTAACAGCTGCAAGGCCTCCTGTTACCATAAAGGAAACGAAGCCTCCAATAGAGAGTATTAAACCTGTGAAAAAAATTAAAAAAGAAGGAATATTATAAATCTTCAGTATTTGACTAGCATAGGGGAAATAAAAATTCCCACTTAACACGGTAGAAGTGCTACTATTACACCTAGGATATGTTTATTAAACCATTTCATGGAATGCCATCTGTATCAGGGATTGGATTATGCTCAAATGCTTCTACTCTGAGATTTTGAGTTTTCTCACTTTCTGTAAGCAAAAAGACTTTCTACAATAGGCCTAACATTCGGACGGGAAGCCGGTGGGAGGACGACTCGTTAAATTGCCCCACCGCATAATATACTTACCATAAGGTATACCAACATAGAAGTCTCGCACTCCAGAAAGATGACTGAGATCATCAGTTGGGGAGGTAAATGTTTCAATAATCTCCTTCACTTCAGGAGATTTTTCAGCAGCTGTGGTGATATACTCTTTGCCTTCTTCACCAATTTCTTTTGCAGCCGCAGTCAAGTCATGCCTTGCCTTATCCGCTTGTACCTTCAACTGTTCTGTAGTATCTTTCAAAATGACAATTGCCTTCTTTGAATACTCTTCATATGCTTCTTGAGAAATACCTTGAAACTTTTGGGCTTGTTCTCTAAAGGTATCTAGAGCTTGCTTCCACGCTTCTTGTGATTCTTCAGATCCCATTTCAAGCTCCTCCTTTCCATCCTCCACTTCAACTTCTCGCTGATTCAAAGTTTGAAGTGCATAAGATATACATCATCTTACAGTTCCAATCCAGATTAGCAAGAAGAAATGAAGAATATTGGTGCAAGATAGAAACAAGAGCAGGTATGAGGGGACGAAGATGAAACAAAGGGAAATGACAGTTAAGGACCCATATTTTTATATTAATAATTGCTGAAGACTTAAAAACTCAAAATTCCCGTTAATACCGTAGAAATAAGTTGCCGTTGGTGATTCCAAAAGCCATCACTCATACTTGCTGAAGTTAGAAACTAGTCATTCCGACACTGCAAGGATAATTTAAATTTGTTGCCACTGAAACAACCTTGTAACATTGCATCTCGGGATGAGAACACTTTTTTAACATCTGGAACGTAAATCATAACTTTAAGAAGCACAAAGGATAACTTATTTGGATATGTCTATAGTCCTTGAAAGTAATCTTGATTTGTAATATACTTAGTCATCATTTTCTATATTATTAACATTATTTTTCCCTTTGTTGGGGTAGGGGCAACCTGGAAAGAAACCACATAATTGTTGTTTGATTGGGGAGGAGCATATGCGTCCAGAAAACATAGACGAACAACTATATATAAATTTAAAGATGATTCGGATGAATATAGATTGCAAATATCAATCGAAGACCTTCCTCAATGGTAAAGGCACTGATTGTCAACGCTACAATATCGAAATAAACATTGCCAAATGCCGTTCGAGCATTTCGAATAACTCGAGTTCATCGAGAGAAGCATAAAACTTTCATTTTTGCTATTTTTCTAATCTTACCGAGTCATCGCGTGAAGCTGCAAGAGCGAGAATTAAAGGAGTACGGCGATTGAGTGTGAGAAAACCATTTGGGGAACGACCGTTGGGGACAGTACAGAGCGTGGAATTGGGAGTTTTGAGCAATGGATGGAACTTGAGAGAACCCGGAGCCTTTCTCAACGGCATTGAGGCATGGGAGAGTTTAGGGTTTATAAGGGAAACAGATTTCAGAGTGGAAATCATTTCTGGGTGGGCTCAAAACAAACGAGGCGAGGTAGAGAGAGAAAGAGAGAGAGAGAGAGTTTGACAGGAGGCGAAGCTGACGAGGGAGTTGAAATAGGAAAAGGAGGGGATTTTGTGAAGAATACAAAAGAAAGAGAAAGAAAGATAAAAATGGAAGGAGAAGAAGCAACAGGCTTTTGAATTGACGAGGACGACCAATTTCCCAAACACAGTGCAGAGACCGAAGCTTTGTCGTTGGTAATTTGGAGTGAAGGCTGAGACCTGTGAACATGACACGTCATCATCAGAATATATTTTCTGGTCCCTTTTTATGTTTTTCTAGTATAAAAAGATATTATGATAAAAAAATATATAAAATAATATTATCATAAGCGGAGAAAAAGTGATAAAAAATACCCATTAATTTTTTTATTACCTAAAATTTATTTAAGGACCAGATAATGTGACTCATATTCAGTAAATATAATTCTTTATTCATATATGTACAATATATATTTAGTTGTGTGCAAATATTTACTATTTTGTTTAACTATATGTAAAAAAATTTAAAACAAAAAATATTCACACATAATTAAAAACATAAATTTATAAGTCCAGGTTTGGTGCACACCCTTCATGCATGTCACATTTGGATTGTCCAAATAAAATTATATTTGTCTAGGTCTTATTATTTACCTTTATTTTTTTATATTAAAATATTAGTATTTATTTTATAAATTGATAGTTCAGCATCAATCTTATGTATTGTGTCATTTTCTTCTTCACACAAGAGATTGAAGAATATGACCAACGTTACTTCCATTCCTTAATTTGCTCAGTGCCCCCTTGTGATTTGATTTAAGCAGTTGCAAACATGAAAATTGATTAATGATGAATGAAGAAGGGACTATGATTAATGATAATTTTATCGAGTGAAGAGACTTATTTCTCCTAAATAAAGTTGAGAGTTCAAATTTAAATAATTATTAGTGTCTGTTGATCTAATTTAAATAAAAAAATATTTTATATAAAGTTTAATTAAGAAAATTGTTGGCATTGATCTCAACAAATGGAAGATAAGAAAGGCTATTATGACTAGAGAAAAGAGGCAAGTAAGGCATAGATTCCCCCCACCCACCGCAAACACATCCAAAGCAAGCAAAGAACCTCTCTCTGCATTCCTCAAACCAAACACAAGAAACCAAATTGAAATTGCACGTAATTTTGCTTATATTTTTTTACTCTTGAATTTTAGGTAGCAATCAAGTAATTATTTATTTAAGAAAAGTTCTTTTTTGGGTTTGTTATAAAGATGATAAACAAATAGGCAACTCCCATGGATGAATATTGTCAAGTGTGACAATGGCAATGGAGGACTTGGCCCATATATAAATACTTTGATATTGTTCATGACCGTATTTATGGCAAAGTGAATAAACATGTTAATTAGCTTGCCAAAGCAACTCATAGCATCCATGACCAATTGTGGATGATGTTAGAGTATTGGTTGAGTTATACTCTCTTTAGCTCTTTTTTTTTTTATAACATCTCTTTCGCTCTTTTTAGAAGGGCTTTTTAACTATTATATTTAGTCTTTAATATAAAATTTATTTAACTAATTTAGATAAATTAAAAAATTAGTTAAATTAATTATTTATAATGATTGTGTCCTGATTTTCTTAAAATATCTCATTTGATCATGTGTATTTTGAACTACATTTGATAAAAAAAAATTTAATATGTGTAATCATATAACTATACTCTGAGAGAAAAATTATAATTTTAAGAGATAAAGTGAATTATAGTCTTATATTTAAAATTAAAATAGATTATCTATCTAACTCTTATATTTATGACCATGAGTAATTTTTTATTATTAAGAAAATTAGTTAAAAGCCCAAAATTTTTGTAACTTTCTAAAACTACCCTTAAATTGATATAGTTTATTGGAGAGAGGAGGAAGGAAAAGCCATTGTTTAAGAAAGTATTTTTGAAAACGAGGTTCATTAAATTTTATAAAGAATATTATATCAAAAACTAATAAATATAATCTTATAAATAAGAGCGGAGGAGATATAAACAAAACACTTGGTACGGTGTTGCTTTTTTTTTTTAAGTATATATATCTTTTTATTATAAATAATTATATTTAAGATAATATTAAATATTAAATATGAACATATTTTTTTGGAATAAATTTGAACATATATATCCTTTTTGCTTGCTTGAGATGTTTGTATGAGTTTTTCCTAAGCTTTTAGGCCCTTGAGATCAAGATTGAGAGAAAAAATAGAAATGGGCCCAAGTTATGGTCTAGGTATTTTTCTGTATTCAATTATTGGGCTAGGCCACTACAAACTCCAAAATAGTAACGAGTTTCAGGCCCAGATCCTTAGCCCAACTGAAGATATAGTGAGTTAAGACACAAACGTTTGGACGTTGAGGTGTTACGTTGACGCTTTTGGTATACCTTTCGGCAGCAGCGCCATTTCCGCCACTGACACGCAGTAAATGGCTATCCCCAATAAACAAGTCACCCTTTTCAGATACAGTCCTGAAAAACTGCAGTTCATTAGACACGCATTTACATTCTTCTTAAATAGCTCGGTTGTGTCCTACATACATGATGTACACACACACACACACACACACACACACACACACACACACACACACACACACACACACACACACACCACTTTATTTTTATATATAACTCACTTTTATATCTCATTTTCGTATAACATAGAATATATTAAATGGAAAATGCTAAAAAAAACTATTTAAAATTTAAAAAGATAAAAAAAACCCATAAATTTTTAAAAAGATAGATTGGGCAAGAGACCCAATCTGTCATTTTCAAATTACTGTGCACAGTTACAAATATCATTATAGGAGTTGCAAATACCATTAGCATAGTTACAAATACCATTATAGGAATTCAAATATAACTAGCAGAGTTGTAAATACCATTACAAAAGTTGCAAATATCATTGACAGAGTTGTAAAAAGTATAATTTTATTTTTTATTTGCAACTCTATCAATGGTATTTGCAACTCCCATAATAGTATTTACAACTATACACAGTAATTTCTAAATGACAGATTGAGACTCTGCCTAATTTATCTTTTTTTAAATTCATGGGCCTTTTTTATCCTTTTAAATTTCAAATGGTCTTTTTTTGTCATTTTTTCTATATTAAATTAATAAAAAATTTTACATTCACTTCTATTAAAAAAAAGATATTTAAAAAATAATCATTAACTACTCTATAAATTTTTGATATTCAATAAAAATAAAATTAAAAAAGAGTTATTAATTACTTTAATTATCTCTAATTATAAGGATACGGCCCGGATTTTTTTTAAAAAAAAGAGTGATATATAATATACTTCATCAGAAATTTAAAATCAGAGAGAGAGGAGGGTGGTTAAATTATTAATTTTATTTGAGAATCAAATAAATTTACTTGACAAAAGTATAGATAACAAATTAAATTCAAAGTTTGAATTGTTACACTTGTTTAAATTTGAATAACATGAAAACAAGTTAGAAGTTAAAATATTTTAATACCAATCAATACAAAGAGGCACGTGAATTGAAGTTAATGATGGGAGTGTATGTAATAATGGAGAAGGATGGATGCAGAATAGTGCAAGTGTGGAAAGCGCAAGAATAGAATGATAAATGAGACTAAGCGTATTTGCTTGCCTTTTAAGGCAAAATGAGTCAAAAGCCATTCCCATCATGTGGCCTTGGGACAAGACAACTAAACTAACAGTTTTACGTAAACAAAGCAGGATTTTTTTTTTGTCCACTTGATTTATAAAAAATTTATTCCGACTACATCTGGATTCGTCCCGCATCTTGTACCTAATTATTATAGATGAGTCTCTTAACAGAGATTTTTTTATATATATCAAAATTTAAACTCGAGACCTCGTTTAAGCGATATCAAATCATTTATTATTCGGTGTAACTTCTGTTAGAGGCTCACTCGGACCAACACGGACGAATTTAAATTTTCCAAAGAGCCTCACTCTTCTCTGAACTTGAGCTTGGGCTTGACCTTGTAGATAGCTAGATGTACTGTTTATTTTTGATTCAAAGACCCAACAAAGGTGTAACCAAAAAACAAAAAAAGACCCAACAAAGGATAAACCTCTTGTAGTTAGATTTGTTCTATGCATAAAAATTATAAATTAAATAAATGTGCACTTATTTTCTCAAATGACAAAAGTTCTAGTTGCTCTATCCAGTTCTAAATATAAAATTTAGTTGAGATTTAAGTATATTTAGTCTAACGTAGATGTGTTAATACAGGTTAACCCACTAGTTATAAGTTGGCTTGTGACAAGTTACAAGTTAAGTAGTACGGATTAAAACACACATATATCATAACAAGTTAGCATTTAGTCAATCGGAGGTCACCATGTTAAATGAGTGAATTGTGTTTGAATTATACCTTATTAAAAAAAAACTTATAGAGAGAGACATTTTAGTCGCGACGACTCAAATTAGATTAGTCGGTTACTCTTATATTATTAGATATCGGGTGACTCAAAGGTTATTAAAAAAAGAAGATACATTTAAGAGATTTATTTTTATCTTAATTATAACACTTTGATTTTTTTTACCTTTCTTATTTAATATTTGTTCTTCATATTAACCTTATTAATTTCATAGTTTTTTCTTACTCCCTTTACCTCCCACATTTAACATTCTCCTCAAAAGAAAAGTATTTTTGGGGAAGTAATACACAATTTTTCCATAATATTAATAAATAATTAAATTATTTCTTAATTTCATAGATTAGTTAATTAGATTTTATATTTAAAATCAGAGGGAATAGTTTATGTTATTTAATACTCCGTTTGATCCTAATTATAGGAGTTAATTAATTTTTTTGGATATACTAATAATATCAAATAAATAAGTTAATTATGAATTATCACTAAATTCAGTTTCTCAATATAAATTCATATTATATAATTTTCAATCTAATTAATTAGCTCTTATATTATTTATAATCAATAGTTTATTTAGCTTATTTATTATATCTAAAAAAATTAATTAACTATTATAATTAGGATTGTAGATAGTATAATACTTCTTTTGATCATTTTTATAAATTCTCTCTTATAAAAGGCGATCATATATATAAATAATAATTTATATTTTTTTAAGAATTTATTATATTTTTTTATTTATTCCCTTAAATTAATTACATGTTTTTGTCTCACTTATTATTTTTTTATAGCAAAATTTAAAAAAAATAATTGGGCTCACCCGCTTCTATCTCTTTATTCATTCATTCATTCTCTCTTACCAATTTATCTCATAAATAAAAAATATATTTAAAAAATAAATTATGTTTTTAATATATTTAATATTTTTAATTAATTTTAATTATTATTTTAATTCTTATGATTTAGGAAGTTGTTATATATAAAAATAATAGGAAGTATAATTTAATTTATGTCCGTGGATGTACGTTTAAAGTTTGGAGGGAGTGAGATGAAAAAGTGGCAACGTGGATCATTCATAGGATTCGGGTTTGACCCAATGACTATTCACATGCATCACATTCTTCTCTCTCCCTCTTTTATCGTAAAAAAGAAGCCTCTCCCCCTCCCTTTCTCTCTTAAATTAATGTGTCTGCGCCATGAAAGAATAGAATAGAAGCTTTTCCTCACATTCTTCTCTCTCTTCTTCCCCCCACCAACACACACTCCTCCATTAATGGCTTCTCCACTCCCAATGTTCCTTCCTCCTTCTTAATTTTTCTTTGAATCCTTGAATTCTACGCCATTACTATTTCATCCCCTTCTTCTCCATCCATCTCTTTGCCGCTCATTACTCCACAACCACCTCCTCATTCTTCTTACTTCACTCTTTACTGTTCCTTCCGTATTTTCTTCTTCCTCTCTTGAAACTGTGAACTGGGGAAAAAGTGGAAAGTGAATTTGCTGTTCAAATTGCTTTACTTTGCTGCTCTATTTCTCTCCCCCTTTTGTGTATATACACTGACATTTGTATTATTTTAACTTCTCCCGTCTCTTGCTTGTCCTTTCTACCTCCTTCGTGCTTGCCAGAATTCTCGTCTCTTTCTGATGTCAAGTTCATACGCTATGCTTTCTTCTGAACCATTTCTGCGTTTTTGTTTCTGAATATCTCTCTCTGAAAATGCAATTCGTCTATTTCCCCTTTCTTCTTTTTGCTCCAATCCTGGTCATAGCTACCAACTCGGTGTTGAACGACGATGTCTTGGGGTTGATTGTGTTCAAAGAGGGTCTAAAAGACCCGAAAGCTATGCTCTCTAATTGGAACGAAGATGATGATACTCCCTGCAATTGGGTCGGAGTCAAATGCGACCCGACGACCCGTAGGGTCTCTGCTTTGGTCCTTGACGGGTTTTCTCTTTCGGGGCATATTGATCGAGGGTTGATGAGATTGCAGTTCCTTCAAGTTCTATCGCTTTCTAGAAACAACTTCACAGGGGCCATAATCCCTGATCTTCCTCACCTTTGGAGTTTGCAACTTGTTGATTTGAGCGAGAACAATCTCTCTGGATCAATCCCACAAGAATTTTTCCAGCAATGTGGGTCATTAAGAACAGTTTCATTTGCCAGAAACAATCTTTCAGGTAAAATTCCTGATTCTTTAAGCTCTTGCTCCATGTTAGCTACTGTTAACTTCTCCCATAATCAACTTTCTGGAGAATTACCCTCTGGGATATGGTATTTGAGGGGATTACAGTCGCTTGATCTGTCTAATAACTTGTTAGAGGGAGAAATTCCTGAGGGAATTGAGAACTTGAATGATTTGAGAGAGTTTAGTCTACAGAAGAATCGATTTATCGGCAGGCTTCCTGAGGGTATTGGAGGTTGTTTGCTCTTGAAATCACTTGATTTCAGCGATAATTTTCTCTCTGGCAGACTTCCTGATTCAATGCAGAAACTCAGCTCATGCACATCTCTCAGTTTACAGGGGAATTCATTCACAGGAGACATTCCTGATTGGATTGGAGAGTTGAAAAATCTGGAGATATTGGACCTTTCTGCAAATACATTCTCAGATGGGATTCCTAAATCAATGGGAAATCTTGATTCCCTGAGTAAATTAAATCTATCAAGGAATCAACTCACAGGAAACTTGCCTGATTCATTGAGCAACTGCATTAAGCTCTTGGCTCTTGACATGAGCCACAATCAGTTATCAGGCCACATTCCTTCATGGATTTTTATGCTGGGTTCAAAAAGTATTACACTTTCATGGAACAACTTCACTAAGGGCAATAGTCCTTCGCTTTCGTCCACGTCGACATCTTATTTTGGCCTTCAGGTTCTGGATTTGTCATCCAATGCATTTTCTGGTGGTCTTCCATCTAGCATTGGGGGTCTTAGTAGCTTGCAAGTCTTAAATATGTCCACTAATCATATCTCTGGTGCTATTCCAATGAATATAGGGGAGCTTAAATCTTTGTTCACTCTTGACCTAAGTGACAACAAGATTGATGGAAGGATTCCTTCTGAAATTGAAGGGTTGATGTCACTGAGTGAACTGAGACTTCAGAAGAATTTACTGAGTGGGAGAATTCCGACCCAAATCATTAAGTGTTCATCCCTGACATCTCTGTAAGCTCTCCACCATAACTTTTGTTCTCATTTCTTTGCTTATATGATAGATAAAATTGTGCAATTCAAATATCAATTGGAAGAGTCTGATTTCTGTTTGTTGATTTGAATTGAATGGTGCAGGAATCTTTCTCACAACAAGCTTACTGGTTCAATCCCTTCAACCATTGCAAACTTATCCAATCTTCAGCACATCGACTTGTCATGGAATGAACTCTCTGGAAGCTTACCAAAGGAGCTGGCAAATCTTTCCCACCTTTTTTCCTTTAATGTTTCCAACAACCACCTTCACGGCGAGCTACCAGTGGGTGGCTTCTTCAATACTATCTCTCCCTCGTCTGTCTCTGCTAATCCATCATTATGCGGTTCCATTGTTAACCACTCCTGCCCATCAGTTCATCCCAAACCAATTGTCCTTAACCCGAACTCTTCTGGCTCAAATTCTGGTTCTTCCTCTCAAAACCGGCGTCATAAGAAGGTCATCCTCAGTATCTCTGCCCTTATTGCTATTGGAGCTGCTGCTTTTATCACCATTGGCGTGGTGGCTATTACACTGTTAAATATACGTGCACGTCGCTCAATGTCACAATCTGCTGCACCATTTGCATTATCCGGTGGTGAAGACTATAGTTGTTCGCCCCAAAAGGATCAAAACTATGGAAAACTTGTAATTTTTACTGGAGATGCTGAATTTTCTGATGGGGCTCATAATCTTCTCAATAAAGACAATGAGATTGGTCGTGGCGGATTTGGAGTTGTTTATCGCACTATTCTTCGAGACGGGCGTTCTGTTGCGATCAAGAAGCTTACAGTATCTAGTCTGGTCAAGTCCCAAGAAGACTTCGAGAGGGAAGTGAAAACACTTGGGAAGATGAGGCATCAGAATCTTGTGGCCCTTGAAGGTTACTACTGGACTTCATCCTTGCAGCTTCTGATCTATGAGTACCTATCCAGAGGAAGTTTACATAAGCTTTTACACGATGAAAATACGAAAGACATCCTGTCGTGGCGACAAAGGTTCAAGATTATTCTCGGCATGGCAAAAGGGTTAGCCCATTTGCACCAAATGAATATAATTCACTACAATCTGAAATCAACAAATGTTCAGATTGACTGCTCTGGTGAGCCAAAAATAGGAGATTTTGGCTTGGTGAGGCTATTACCAATGCTAGACCATTGTGTTTTGAGCAGCAAAATTCAAAGCGCACTCGGATACATGGCACCAGAGTTTGCTTGCCGCACGGTAAAGATAACTGAGAAATGCGATCTATACGGGTTCGGGATCCTAGTTCTGGAGGTAGTGACCGGAAAAAGACCCGTAGAATACATGGAGGATGATGTGGTTGTTCTGTGTGACATGGTAAGGGGAGCATTGGAGGAAGGAAAGGCCGATCAATGCATCGATCCGAGGCTTCTGGGAAATTTTGCCGTGGAAGAAGCAATTCCTGTGATAAAATTAGGGTTAATCTGTGCTTCACAAGTGCCATCAAACCGCCCAGACATGGCTGAAGTAGTCAACATATTAGAGTTGATACAGTGCCCTTCAGAAGGACAAGAGGAAATAATAGAATGAATAATGTAAGTTTTGTAGAGTTTTGAGATCAAACAACATATATTTGCAGAGAAAATACATGGTGTTGAAGAACAATCCAGTTTGCTTGCTCTATAAAAGCTAAAGCTATAATACAGGCAAAGAATGTTCAGCCAGATTATCCTCAAGAGTTTTACTTTCTTGTTTGAGTTTATGTTCTTTTTTCATTTTTTTTTACTTGTTTATTTTTCCTTTTAATCTTGTTCAGCTCACCCTAAATTACTGGATTTTTCTTCACCACTTTTTCTTGTTCATACATACAAATTGTGGATGTGATAAGGTTTGAATGAATGATGCATTCAAATTCAATTACTTTTGAATGACATGGGGGAAAAAAGAAAGTGTTGCTTTAATTTATTTATTTTCTTTGCCTTTGTATATGGAAGTAACTGAACTTGAGAAGAGATTTTGAATAAAATGAAAAGAAGTGGGAAACAAGATCAAGATATCAAACCATTGGTCATGATTACAAAATACAAATTGTGAAAGGAAAAGGGTGGTGACCAGAAAAAGGAAAAGTTATAAAGCACTATCTTGCATTATTGATACTTTTGCCTTGAATTAATATTATTTGAGTTTTTTTGGGATAATTTTCCCTTGACGAAAATGGAAAAAAAAATATACAGAATTCAATTTCGTTAAAACTAAAAAGTAAATTTTGGCAAACAAAAAAAGAAAAAGAAAAGTGAATTATACAATTTGTTCAGGACTTTATCCAAGTTTGCTTCACCTTAGTCAGATCCTATTTAAGTTGTCACGATCTTGCCCAACCTTGCCTGATCTTTGTTCAAGCTTACTCAACTTTCCCTAGACCTAATCTGAGTTTTGCCTAACCTTCCCTTGACCTAGTCCGAGTGTTTTTAACATTATCTGATTCTTATCTGAGCTTGTCCAATCTTGCCTGAGCTTGCCATGACTTTGTCCAAACTTTATTCAAGCACGCTTGTCATGACCTTGTCTGAACTCCAGACCTTATCTAAACTTGCCACATTATAAACCACACTACTAATCCTCAGATGTTATGATGTCTCCTCTTGCTTTTGCTTCTTCACTCATTTACATTAAATAGTGATACTACTACAATATGCTTTGATGAGATACGAACATGCACACCTTTGTATTTCTTTTCTTCTTCTTCTTTTTTTCTAGAAAAAAATATTTCATTAACAGAAGAGTGGGGATAATGATTATAAAGAAGGATTAAAATGGAATGATGAATTGAGATGAAGTTTGATGCAGAAGTCTGGTAAGGGTAATCAAATGCAGCACCAATAAGATAATAAGTTGTATGTAATGATTCATCCTGCAATCCCACCTCTTGCATTTCTTTGTGGAGACAAAATCATACTTAACCCATGGCTTCAATAAATACACAGTGGACAGCATGATGCAAAAAGGAACTTTTAGAAGCATTATGTTTTTTCAGTGTATTTTAGAATTTTTAACTACTTTACAGTCTAGACTAAAACAATTAAGTACTAATTAGGTGAAAATTGAGTTTCAAGGGAAAGCTTTATGGCTTAAAATTTATTTAGAGAGAGGTCTATGCAATTATCCATCAATAAATTTTTCACTTTATGAACATAATTTTGAACTCACACTCCTATAAGTTTTAAATATCATTTTCTATGTGTGTTTTTTTAAAAAAAAAATTAATTATTGATATTATATGTTATGAGTATTTTAAGTATTATTTTTTTCAAACTTCTAAGACTTAAAAAAAGCAGAGTAGCTGGCAACAAATATTGAATTAATTAATAAAGAGTTAATTTATAACTCACAATATTTTAAGTTTAAATCTTATTACTGATAAGAAGACATTATTAATAAATTATATATAAATATTTTTATTAATATTTTTTTAATTATAAGGTATACCGTGATTTTGATAAGTTTTGTAGCTAAATTCACCTCAACTTTTATTATGTTATAAAAAAAGTAGAGCAAACTGAGTGTTGCTTTTTGGAGAAGACATGTACCTGTTTGGATAAGATTTTAAAAAAATACTTATGAAAAAAAAGGGCTTATAGACCACTTATAGAAAAGGGCTTTTAGAGAAGGGTTTATGGAAAAAAAGTGGTTTTGAATAAATAGGTGTTTGGATAGTTATTTTTAGAATGACTTTTTATGGTAGTAAATTACCAAAAAGGGTATGATTTGATTTAAAGTAGGAGAGAGGAGAGGGGTAGAGAGAAGATAAGAGAGAGGAGAGAGGGTAGAGGAGAGAGGAAAGAGGGTGTAAGAAAAAGTAGAGATAAAAGAAGAGAGATGAGAGAGGAGAGAAGAGAGGGGTAGGGATGAGAGAGGAGAGAGGGTGTAAGAAAAAGTAGGGGTAATATAGTAATTGGATAGTTCATAAGCTCTTTTACTGTTGAAAAAGCTATTTTAAATAGCTTATTCAAAACCATGGTTTTGCCCAAAAGTACTTATGGACAAATAAGCCTGTTTATTTTGAAATTTCTCTAAACCAAAGTTTTGCCCAAAAGAGCTTCTAAAACCTTGGTTTATAAACTTGCCAAACACACCCTATATCATATCAGGTGTATGTCATAAGAACTGCCCTCAAAAGAAGAACAAGAGATGTCTTGAGAAATTAAAATATAAAATTTGAAATATTTGAAAAAAAAATGTAATGACGACAACAGTTTAACAATTTATAATTTTAATTTATTAAATGACAACAATTAAATTTATTGTTGTTTGATAAATTAAAATTATTGTTACTTGTTAAACTATTATTATTAATTTTTGTTCTTTTTCTAAATTAAGAGCATTTAGATAATTTAACTATAAAATTTAATATTAAATTAATCTGCAAGGACTTCATTGTGGTTAGATCATTTTGGAGTGCTGAATTAAAATCTATAGATTTTAAGGGTAATTTTGTGTCTTTCTCCCTAAATATTAATTCCTATGATTAACACTGTCGCAATGTCATATAACATCAACTTTTGCTCATTTTTCTAACACGCAACTTGGTTACAAAATTTGGTGTCACCTTTCTATCCAAATGCACTAAGATCATGTTTGATGGGATATAAACGTTTTTTTTAAAAAATAAAATATAAAGGGAAAGAGAAAGGAAGGGTTGCTTCCATTATAAAATATTTTTTTTGGGATTTAGAAAAAATAAAACTAAAATAATAAAAAATATAAGAAAAATAATATTAACCTTTCAACTTTTAACTCATTTATAATTCATTCATTTAAGTATAATTTAATATGATTTAATCTCTAAACTTTTAATTTTTTTAAGAATCAGCCTTAATTTTTGACTGATAAAAACAAATTTTATTTACAGTAAAAATAAATAAAGATCAAGTATTTATTTTTTATAATATTAACCAGATTTTATTATTAGATGTATCTTCTAAAATTAAAATATTTGAATTAAAAATAATGATTAAAAGAATAAATTTTCCAAAAATTTGTAACTCACCGGGTCACAGCAAATTTGGCCACCCAATTTTTATTTCATGGCAGAAAGCTTGGGCTTGGTTTAAATGAGGAAGCCATACTTCTGACATGCGAGTGACAATTCTTTAGATATTAAAATAAGTAAAAATATTATACTAATCCAAATTCACTCCACCCAACTTAATCCAAAGAATCAATTTAGGATTCGCGAATTTTTTTTTATTGCATTGGTCCTCACTTTTTTTTTTAATTTCCTTAAAAAGTAAACCACCTCTACCAAAGAAGGCCAGCAGAAATGAACAACTCATTACATATTTTATTTCAACACTCTTTATATTCACATTGATAAACTAGAGTGGTTTGATCGGCTAATCCCAATTGTATTTTCAATAACATACTCTTATTTATCATTTGTTAATGATCTAATTAAAAAATTAATCTTAATTCTAAATATAATATTTATATTTTATATTTATCAATTTTATTTTTTAAAATTATTTTTATTAATATTCCTTAATAATAATTAAATAAGAGATAAAATGAATCAGTCAGTCAAACAAGATATTAGAGTGGTTAAAAAAATATATTATATTAATTAATTTAACTATTTTTTTAATTTAATTAAATAAGTTGAATAAATCTTCTATTAATTGCAGGAGGAGTAACTGGATATTGGAGAGAGCTTCGAGTTTCCAGTGTATTTGGTGGGAAAGTTGGTGGCTGTTATTAACTACCTCTACCTAAATGTTGTAATATCTGTTCATCCACCTCTGCAACCCATCAAGTTCCGTTATGCAGGTCGCCGGCGCATATATATGATGAAGATGATACATTAGAAGCAACCAATGGAGGACAAAGCTGCGGTTGGACACAAGACACCATTATTCGGTGATGAAGAGAGCAATCTGTTGGACCGGTTCGAGAGGATGTGGTTCGAGGCGCACCTGCACCGAGCCATGCAGAGTCGTAGCTTGAGCCTCTCCTCAGAATCAGAATCAGCTCGACTCGTTAGCATCGCACCAACAACGCATCTGCATCAGCTGCAACAGCAGGGGAAGCAACGACGTCGTCCTGGGCTTGGGTTCCACCGTGTTCTTAAGAAGCTGATCAATCCCATTCTTGGCATCAATTCCAAGATAAATAATGAATCAAAACGTCAAGTTCAGGATCTTAAGCGACACCCACTCACTTTGAAGGTTTTCAGCAGATCTCTCCACTCTTGATGAATGTATTGTTCCTTTGTTCAATCTTTTGCTAATGTAAAAATTGAGTTCTGCTGCTGATTCATTCATTATTCTTAATTAAACTAGTTACTGTTAATGCCTGCTTTTTATTTATAAAATATACGTCTCTTGGTGAATGGTTAAAAAACAAAAATAAGTTTTTTATCCAACAGTGCGCAAGCCGTAAGAAATTTATCTTCTCAATTTCTGGTTCCTTCTCAAGTTTTTCAATCTCCTCTCCGATCTTCTACATCAAACAGCCCTCTTTTCTTCAATTTTCATATCCAAAGCAACTCCGATGGACCCAGTTTCACTATATAAGCAGCGAAGCAAAACACACTCAAGTGGGCTTTGACTCTTGATGAAATTAGCTGTTCAAACACCGAACCAGAAATGAAGCATGTTCTGGTGAATAGGATTAGGTTTCTATCCTCCAACAATGAAAATTGGAAAATTGATCTGATGATCTGTTCAAACACGGAAAGTAACATGTATGCTTGAAGATGCACGCCAAATGTTTGAGAAAATGACCAGGAGAGACCAGAGGACACATGAACTGATGATTCAAGCACTTTGTGCTTGAGGAAGGACAGAAAAAGCAGTGTCAACTTCGGTTTTGATGGGCCAAAGACCATTTGGTCCGGTGACACAAGATGTGCCCTTGTTGGCACCAAGTTTGGCGTTCGATACCTATAGCTCTTCATCAAACTCTATACCTGCCCTACAGGTCTTCATCAAACTCTATGCAGTCTAAATCCAAAAGCTTTGGTTTTGATGGATCAAAAGGGAAGGATTCCCAGTAGACAGGGTTTTGATGTGGTGATCAATTCAATGTACAGGGAAGATTGTTTGGTTGTGCAATGAAGCGAGGTGTTGTCTAATAAGCTCAGGTATGTAAATCCATTTACTTGTATCATTGAATTTGTTTAAGTAACATAGCATTTGTATGCAGCCGACGTGAGAACTTTATTTTTTTTAGATAATTTTGTAAATTTTTTATAAGTATTTTTTGAATTTTAATTTTAGTAAAGAATTAATACTAAATTTATTTAAATTTTTTTATATAAAAAAAAAGAAAAAGTAACATAGCATTTGTATGGTGGACTATAATTTTAGAGCCACTCATCCTTGCTATTTGTTGAACAATGAGTAATAAAAAGAAAAATAATTTGCGTATTGCTCCATATCTACAATTTGTATACGATTATCTGTTTGCTTATTCATTTTCAATAATTGGAATATTGGAATGGCTAATACATAAATCCTATTAAGGTTTTTGCATCTTATCCGTTAAATGGTTTTGGAATTATTAAAAGATTGATATTATGTTTTACAAGCACAAAAATAAATATTATTTAAAAATTCAGAGTAAAAGATATAATATCTTGCGATTCTATATATCGCTTTTTCTATATAAAAGATATCTTAGGAAATATTGAAATGAAATAATTCAGAACTCATGATCGATTTTTCTATATAAAAGATTTTAAAAATGTAGGATTTATGGATAAAAATATATAAATTCTGATCAAATATATAATTTTTCCTTGCTAACAAATTATTTTGAATATATATATATATTTAAACAAATTTAAGGTAGAGATATATCTTTTATTCTCTAATTATATACAATATTAAATATTTCAATTGGATCTCTTAATTTTGTAAAGCATTTTTTTTTGTTACATAAAGCATTTTTTTTATATTTCAGAATTAAACTATGCCTCCTAAAACTTCAGTTAATAAAAAAGAATTTTTTTTTATTTATCACTTTATCTAAAGAAATTCGTTTTTTATAAGACACTCTTAAAGTTGTTTGAAAAAATCTCCATGACAACGATTTTAATTACTTCGATAATAAAATTAATTATTTTTTTAATAAGTTAGTAGTTTAAATAATTAGATTAAATTATGAGGTATTAACTACTTTAATAATGAAATTAATAATAAATATAATAATTTTAACAATTTTATTAATAAGATTGACTATTCCGTTTGACAATTTAATCGTAACAACTATTGATTATTCTAATAATAAAATTGATAATATTTATACTGATTTAATTATTTTGATAACGAGATTAACTACTCCTTTATATTTTGAGATATTTTTATTTTTTTTTATAAATATTAAAATCTCAAATTAATACTTATAATCAAACTATCATTTTATATATATATAGGTAATAGGTATACTTTTTTTTGAAATTTTAGAATTTAAATAGTATTTTTTGGGAAATTTCTTAAATTGTTTCCACAAATTGGAAAAAAGATTGTGTTTTATTTAACGGTGTGTATGCAATAGATTAGTCGTTCATTTTTTTTGGCAAAAAATAAATTAATTGTTCTAGTTGTTAGGTTTTTTGTTCTGTTTTCGTTTTTTTTTACTTATGTTGAATAATATTTTTTTTTTTTAAAAAAAATCGGTGTGTTATGCCGTAAGAAATTTCTCTCTCCTGGTTCTTCCCCTTCTCGTCATGACTTCTCAATTTCTTGTTACGTCTCAAGTTTTTCAATCTCCTCTCCGATCTGCTACTTCAAACAGTCCTCTTTTCTTCAATTTTCATATCATAAGCAACTCCGATGGACACAGCTTCACTGTTCGAGCAGGTAAGCAAAATACACTCAAGTATGCTTTGACTCTTGATGAAATTAGCTGCACGCACACCGAACCGGAAATGAATGACGTTCTGGATAAAAGTCTAGTAAATAGGATTAGGCTTTTATCCTCCGACAATAAAAGTTGGAAAATTGATCTGGATGAAGCTGAACGAGTTCTGAATTCAATGTTGGAAAATGGATTTAAGCCAGATGCTGAGACACTCACGATTCTCATAAACTGTTTGTGCAAAAGGGGAAGAACGAAGAAGGCTTTAGAAATTTTCGATCTCATGAGCCGAATCGGGACAAAACCCACAGTTCAAACATACAACTGCTTGTTAAAGGGACTTTGTTACGTGGGGAAGGTGGAAGAAGCGTATGAGATGTTGATGAACATGAAGAAGACGATGAAGATCCCTTTGAAGCCTGATATTTACTCATATACTGCTGTAATGGATGGTTTGTGTAAAGTGGGTAGATCAGATGAAGCCAGGGAATTACTCAACGAAGCTGAGGAATTGATGGGTCTAAAACCAAATGTAATCACTTTTAACACTCTGTTTCAAGGGTATTCTAGAGAAGGGAGGCCATTGGAGGGTGTATTTGTTCTGAAACTGATGAAGAAGAAAAATTGTAAACCTGATTATATAAGCTATGCCACTTTGTTACATGGGCTATTGAAATGGAATAAGATTATAGATGCCTTAAAGATCTATAAGGAAATGGAGAGATCTGGGTTTGAAGTCGACGCGAGGATGATGGGGACTTTGGTGAGAAGATTGTGTAGAGAATCTAGGAAAGGAAAAGGTATGCTTGAAGATGCACGCCAAGTGTTTGAGAAAATGACCAAGAGAGATTCAATAGTAATAGACCGGAAGACACATGAAGTGATGATTCAAGTACTTTGTGCTCAAGGAAGAACAGAAGAAGCAGTGTCAACATTGGTTTTGATGGATGAAAATGGAAGAATTCCCTGGGGACTGTGTTTTGATGAATTGATTAAGGAGCTCAATGCACAGAGAAGATTGTTTGTTCATTCCAATTTGTTTGGTTACGCAATGAAGCGAGGTTTGTTCAAGTAAACTCTGGTGTGTAAATCCATTCACTTGTTGTATCATTGAAGTTGTTTAAATAATGTAGCACTTGTGTGCTGCTTGTATTATTTCCCTTGGCCCATAATTTTAGAACAACTCATCATAACTTGGCTGACACATTTATATATGCTTCGTCAACAAACCTCAATTTCAAGTACTACAAACCATGTAACTGACAAGAAGTTTTAGTTTTGCAGCAATTACAGATCATAATTGATATATAAATGTATAGCAAATATTCTGAAAATTAAGGTACAAGAAAGAAAATCATATGTTGAGCCTACTGCTATCTCTGTAAATCCCATAATAACGCAATTTGCGAGTGAAGAACATGCTCAAATGCTGTCACAGATTCATCATCGAAGCCTTGAAATTCAATCTCCACTTCATAGTGTCTCCAACATTTTATGGGAACATTATAGCAGCACTCTCCCACCCTTGAATTCATCGTTTCCATTTTCTTACAATAGTTAAACTGCAATATTTTCAAATATCCACTTCAAATACATTGTTGACATTAAATTTAAGGTATAAAGCACTTGCTCACAGGACAATCCAGGAATTATCTCCACCAACAAGAATAAAGCTATATATATATATGGATAAGGTCCAATTTTATCCCAAATTGTTTTACATGAGAGCTATGGGTATTTAGAAATTTTATAGATCAATATCATCTTAGAAGTGTTAAAAAAGAAGTAATACCACCCTGATCATTTCAAATGTTACTGGTCAACGCTAATTTTTTAATAGTTAGGGAGATAATGGTTCTTTTTTTAACATTTTTAGAGTAATATTGATCTAAGAAAAAAAATTCTAGATACCCACAACTCATACGCGAGAAATTTCAGGGTAAAATTAGACTTTAGCCCTCCAAACACACACACACACATATCATACTTTTGAAAGAATACCTCAGCCCAGGAGCAAAATATAGTGAGGTCTTTGAAGTGATCAAAGAAACTAAGAAATTTCTTCATTAAGTCAAGATTTGACATACGAGATGGCATTAATATGATGTTACCATTACACTTAGATAATGAAATGAACTTTGGGTTAACCTGTCAACTTCCTTTGTAGCAGAACTCAATTAAGTTCGAAACATCAACAATTACCTCCTTTAGTTCCAAATATTCATACAATGGCAACTTCTGAAGGTTGTCATTTTCAAATTCAACCCTCTCCAACATATTGCAATATTGTACATCTAGCTCTTTCAAACAACGCAAGATCCAGATTGCCCTCTTCAACCACTCATCAGTTATGGTCGTTGCTCTGACCAGTTTGAAAACCCTGAGAGCTAGACAATCTTCTGAGATATCCAATGTACATTGTTGTTGTGTTGTCTCTGAAATTTCATAAAGAAACTGCTTAAGATTGGGAGTTGAGAGGACTAGGTTTTCTATTTTATAATTCCTCCTCATCTCCAATACTTTGATATGAGGGCTATGAAGGCTCATGTTCTTGGGCATGTAACATTCGTGTATGTGCAAAAACTCGACCTGGGGGACTACTTTATATATCTTGTCGGAGACCTCTACGTTGGTGAGATGCAAATACCTCAAGGAATCAGAAGTAGGAAGGTTAAGGTGACATTGATGGAGTTCATGATCTTTTTCTTGGAAAGCCTCAAACTTGAAAACGTGCAAAATTTTTCCATCCAATATCTGAAATGCTTTCATCCCTCTGCAACAGTTTACTTCAACTTTTTCCAGTGATGATGATGAAACATATATATTTTGAAAACCACCACAGGACTTTTAATACTAGTTCTTTCAACTTTGGGCATGTTATAAAAGCATCAACCTATGGAAATTTTACCCCAGTAAATTTGAGTACAGTCAAGAACTGGGAGGAAAATAGAGTACGAAGTGAGTCATACTTGACATTCACAATCATGTCTTCCAGATGCTTGCCTATTTTACTTATGTCAAAGCTTATCTCTTTGACATTGTTTTCTACGGCGAAATTTAGAAACAAAACAAACACTTTCCCATGATGATTTTGGGACTTATTGGATCTGTGCATTACCTTGTAAGATAGGGTTAATTTTTGCAAAGAACCAATTATATAAGGGCCACGAAGTTGGAGGGTTTTCTCGACAAAAGTGAAGAAGGTTTCATGCGAAACATCCTTGGATTTGTAATTGAAGTTTAGAGTTGGAAATGAAAGCCAATAGCAATTTAAGGATTTGGATAAGACTCTGAACTTGGATGCTTCCTTATAATAAGGAAGGAAATTCATGATGTTGTGGACGAGATGCTCTGGCTGATCTTCCACTTCATATAATTGTTTAAAGAGTTATCAACTTGGTACTTTTTTGTTGGTTTCATCTTCTCATTCTCAATTTATCCCTAGCAATGTCATATCAAATAAGAAACATTAGAAACCTTAGTATATATGTACTCTCTGAAGAATTGAAAACAACGTAGTGAACACATGAATGAACATAGCTGATGCGTTAAATGTAAACTAATGGATGGAAAATATTTTGAAGTGTTCTCAAACTATATGTAAAATATGATTTATGCAGATTTCCTTCTTCAAAAACCTTTGAAAAACAATTTTGCATGTATGGTGCAAAGCTCTCTAATACTAAAAGCCAAAACAAAAAAAATTTAAAGTCCTAAGTCTTCTCTTGTATTCCTTACACTTACTGTTTTACGCCCTGAAAAACTTCTTATCTAGTTTGGTTATCATCATGGGTATTCAGTAGCTTCCCCAACGAGGGTAAGAGTAATTTCAGAAAGATATAAATTTCATGTAATTAAAGTTATTTCTGCGTGAGAATTAGTATTGTGTGATTTATGTGAATCATGTAATTAACAAAAGCATACATAGTTAATCTAATTTAGGTTTGAGGATTCATGATGGTTACTACAGATGCAATTCATCATCTGCGATTTCTACTTCGTCTAAACATATATATATATATATATATATATATATATATCATCTCTCAGAGTATGCTTTCAAACTAAATCAAAACTGAAACATGAATAAGGGATGATTATTGCAAATACCTGTAGGAATATTATCTCTCAAAGGTGATGATTGTTCCTTTTCTGTTTGTTTCGCCGATTCTCCTTTGCACTAAAAGTTTAGCTTGAAGACGAATTCAGCCCGGATTTGCAAAATCTTAGAATTGATCTTAATATATACTCCGTCTTATTTATAAGTTATTTATAGCATATTTTATACAGATAAAAATAAACTTTAAATCTTATTAACTATATTTTAAAATTTAATATTTTTTTAATTTTATCCCTATTTAATATATATTATATCTAATAGAAATAAAATCAACAAATAAAGAGTAAAATAGTATATTTATATATAAAAAAAAATTCTATGCCCTAAAATTATCATTCTTTCTCTACTCTATAAATAGGATCAGAAGACTATCACAGAGTTTTATTAATTAATCTTTCATTTTTTTTATATTGATTTTCAGTTGATTTTTATTGGCCCTAAAGCGTAATCTTGATTTTTCAATTTGTTTTGGGGTTTTTAATGATAATGTTTAAGGAAATAATGTCTTTTGAAATTATTTTTTCCTTATTTTTATTATTAGGTAAAGTAGCATCTAATATATTGATTTTATTTCTCAAGTGTGACTAATATCTTAATCTTATTTGTGATTTAATTTTACCTATAATCTTTTTAATTTGGTACAATTATTGGTACTTAAGAAATAAGATTATGGGTAAAATTGTATAAAATTAAAAAGATTATGAGTGAAATTATACCAAATTAAAAGGATTATGGGTAAAATTGTACTACAAATAAGATTAGGATATTAGTCGTATCTAAAAAATAAGATCATGATATTGGGTTCTACTTTAACCTTTATTATTTTTTATTTTTCGCTTAGATTAAATTAAATTAAAAGATATTTAATTAATTTATATAAAAAATTAATGCAAGTTGAGTTGTCACAATAATTTATATATTCTTTAATCACTGCTGTTTATAATTTAAAAAAGAATAAATAAAAAGCTAAAAATAAATTTTCGGTAGTCAAACTAAAAAGCAAAACATTTAAAATATTGCCGACCTTATTATTAAATATAAAGATAAACTCTTCATATTACAAATATATAAGCCAAAATCTGCATAATTCCTGGCCAAAAAAATCTGCATAATTATGTTCATTTTAAATTATTTATTTGATTAAAATAATTATTAAATAGTTCTTCCAATTTGAGATATCAATCAATCATCATCATCATCAATATCATGCCTAAAACTTATAATACTCGCCTGGTGCTTTAAGATCGGGTACCAAATAATATTTAATGGGTCAAATTGTCATTAATTACATTTGATTATATCTTCATTGGTCGGATTACTATTAATATAGTTAAATCGAGATTATATTTATTTTTAATTATTAATTATTGATCGATTAATTAAGTTTAGCTGTGTTCCACAAATTGAAAGATTTTTATTCATGGTGATTTATTAGATACTGATACAATCAATAAAATATTGCATTTATAAGGGATTCAAAATTTAGATGCTTGTAATAATAGATAAACATTCCATTATTTCAACATCATTCCTTATTAATTTATTTTAATTTATTAATTATTAATTTAGTCAATATTTGATTATTTTCTTATTTAATCTGCATTAATGATGGTGATATGAAACATATTGGATTGGTTTGCAAAAATATATATATATATATATATATATATATTATCTGGACGATAAATTATGTCAATACGTTATTTAATATTTTATTAAATAATATCCTAATCCAAATACTTGTGAATAAAAAATATAGTCATTTTCCTTATTTTATTTATACTAAACACTTTTAGATATTCATTTTTTGTCTCTTGTTATTATTTAAATATAGATCCTTATAAACTAAAACCAACGTAAACATAAAAAAAATGTTAAATTTAGTAGAAAAGACTAGTTTCTCGTAATATGATAAACTAAAATTTGAATATCTGTTAAGAGATATATCTATATTTAGTGCCTGATAGTATTTTGAATATGATTAGATTAAGAATGATATATCCTTTTTAATGAAGCATTAGTAACTGGTATGCTACCAAGTTTGCTTCTCTGGAAATCCATATGTAAGAGTGGTTTCTGATAAGTTTCATTGTAATAAGGATGTTTTTGCCTTCTGGAGATGCCCCCGCTGGTGTTGGATATTAATTAATAAGTTTCGGTTAAAAAAAAACTGATAATTTAACTTCTTCATTGGGGGTTGTTTGTTAACAAGGGATCTAGAGAGGATGGGATGGGAGGAAAAAATTTTGTGAGTTCAATTTAAAAAAAAAAATTAGAAAATGAGGTTATAAAATTTTAATAAAGAGAAGATGTAAGATAAAAAAAAGTAAGAAGAATTAATTAAGAAATTTTAAGCACACTTCTCCTATTTTTTTTTTTTTAAACCCAATTCATATTTCCCTCCCTCCCCTCCCCTCCCCTCCTCTCCCCTCCTCTCCCCTCCTCTCCCCTCCTCTCCTCTACTCTCCTCTCCTCTCCTCTCTTCCAAATGTGAGGCTCTTGAGTGATCCAATGGAATTTTAGAAACATTATCCTTAAATCCTATAATATCAAACATATCAATTTAATAAAAATTTCAATGATTGAAATAATTATACAATAATTAAATATGTTTATTTATTATAAAGTTTATAAAATCTAATAGTCAAGAAATATAATATTGTTTTTCATGGCTTTCTATGTGAGAATACTATATCTGAACCGTTAAAAAGGAAAAAAAGGGGAGGAAGAGAAAATGAGACATCCTTCACCAACATAAACTAAATAAAACATAAGAAATTCATTCAATATGTTGAGTCTAGCGGAAAGGGCTAATTCTTCACAATATAGTGAACTAATGTTTAAATCTCTATTAGATGATATACCTATAATTTAATGCCTACCAGTAGGTCATGAAATAAAACTATTTGGATTGTTGATTTTGGAAAATCCCCGAAACCAAACAGACTATTTGGGGAGAAGAATAAGGAAAATTTTATCCCCCAACCTTACCAGATTCAGCATCCCCTGAAAGCACCACCAATAAATACAAACTAAATAAAACATAAGAAATTAATACAAAAGGAGAAACTTGTCTAAAATTAATTTAACAGCAACAAGTATTATCAGTTTTGAAGCAATTTATTTAAAGACAACACAACAACAGACACACAGTTATCAACAGAAGTTTTGTATCTCTCTAATTAACCCCGTAATATTACATATATGGAGCAAAGAACTTCTCCAAACACATCTTCATAGGTTCATTATCATCGAAGCCTTCATATTGAACCCTCAGCACGAAGTGTTTCCAGCATTTGATTGGAACTCCAGAGCAGCATTCTTCAACCTGCCACGCCTTCACACCCCTCCTCCCATATCCAAACTGCAATCATATTTCAAAGCCCACTTCAATTAATGCATGATGTTAAGATAATCAATAAATATCACCTTGTGACCATATCACCAACCATTTATATATGTGGATTGATCTTGGATGATTTTTCATGTGATTATAATATTGATACCCATTAATGGTCCACATGGTATCAGAGCCTAGACACGAACTTGAACAAGACTCGACGTGTATGGTAACAAGGAAGGATTATTAATCAAAATTCAATTATATTGATATAAGGAGGAACAATGTCGACACAAAGTGATGATGAGAGAAAAAATAATTAATACTTTATCAGAAGCTTTAGTAATGGAGAAGGGACGGCAACAGTTAATGTGATCATTGTAACAAGAGATATCAGACTATACTGTTGGAAGATTCATGGGATACCTATTGTAATAATCTAAGTCTAGGCATACCAGAGATACCTATTGGAAGATTCATGGGAAATCTCGTGGATATCAGACTATACTGTTGAGCCATACTAAGAAAGGTGATTTAGAAATGCTATTAACTCTTCAAGCCTCAGGATAGTTACAGTTGCAGAAAGGTGATTACCCTTTTGCTTTAGAGAGCTCATGAAATAAACTGCGATGTTGATTTTGGGGAATTTCACTATATGATTTATTGTCATCAATTATCTTTATTCCTTGGCACCAAAAATAAGAAAATCAAGTGTTCACATTTCAGATTCTGTATAACTTTGGAGGAGCTTGTCCTTCGTATGGCCAAACTTGACACTAATTTATTTACTTTCTATTTTGCAAATTGACCAAACAGTTCAATTGTTATGCTATTTTTTCTTATATGTCTCTTCTCTATTAAATTTTATAATACAATTTGTCGATTTTTTAAATCAAATTTGTTAAAAATCCCTCCTCAACACCAAACAGACTGTTTGGAGAGAAGAAGAGGGAGAATTATGAATTGTCCCTCGCCCCTAACCTTGCCCTCTAAATCTTAGCCACAAAAAAAAAAACTTGCCCTCTAAATAGGAGGGATTCCCCTCCATTCAACCATACACTATGTTACAAAACCTTTAACAATCATACACAATGATTTGTGAAAACCATCAAGCATTACTAATTGCACCAATACCTAGCGTTTAGTGTTTCCAAAGATGAAATACTCGTTTTTGTTTGATATATATTATAATAATACAAGTTTCAAGAATCATGGTCTTCATTAAGTGCTTTCTCCTTTGACTCTCCATTTAGTCAAATGATGTAGTTTTGATTCTGAACATAAGTAACAGATATTCGTTAAATATATAGACTCATATGGATCTCTCCATTGAGGGCCAATGTATTATTTTTTTTTATTTTAATTTTTAGTATAAAACCATCCTAGTTGTATTCAGAATTAAAACTATAACGGTTTGACTAAATGAAGAGGTAATGGAGAGACCCCTGCCTGGTATGGCATGCAAACCCTTGAGGTGGCAAGGACACTAAAAAAATTAAACCCAATTATTACTCCTACATAATCTCATATCGATACAAATATATCCACCATCACTACTAGTTCAATCCTCTTCATTCTCTTATGCCAAAAACAAAGAAAAATTAAAAAACAATGGGATATGTAGAAGAATAGCAAAATTGAGAGTTCATCAGTAGAAAATATTTTATTTATGTCAATATTTTATTTACCCATGAAGGAAAAACAACAATAGTTAGCAACTTACACTTGAAGCACCAAGAGAGTCATAACCAATGATAGCTACAAAATTCTTTAAATTTGTACACTAGGTGACATAAAAAATAAGAAAATGAGGTTTCTAATATATTGATCTCCCTATACCTATTGAAAGACTTGTTTCATATAAAGCTTTATCCCTCTGCTATCTTGCTTTTACCACTAACAAAAGGGTAAAGATCCCTAATAACATTCAAGAGACATTAAGGACACTACTTGAATAGGTAGCGCAGTCTTGGAGGAGAATTGAGTCCTTTAGAAGAATGGTACTTGGGAAGAAGTTGAATTGCCTTTGGAAAGACACTTGTTGGGTGCAAATGGGTTTTTACTATGATGTACAATGTAGATGGGACAATTAAGATATATATATATCTATATATAACTCTCCTGATAGACATAGGCTTCAAGTAAACCTATAGAATTGACTACAATGAGATCAATCCTTGAATATAAAACTATGGTATTTTATCATTGGTAGACAATGGAGAGTTACTCCCATTAACAACTTGACATTAAGAATGCATTCTGGATGGGGTACATGACATCAACTCCTGTTTTTAGTAAATTAGACATTGGTAAGAAAGTTTGTAAGCTTAGCAAGCTCTAATTACTTCTCTAATCGTATTTATAAATCATTAAAACTAAAAAAAATCTTAAAACTTATTAACCCTACCTTAAAATTTAATTACGTTTCAACTTTATCCATATTTAATATACACTATACCCCAATAATACAAAGTCTACGCAATAATAAATTAAGGGTAGAATTATACATTCATATAAAATATTTAATAATGTGACTTATAAATAGGATAATAAATTAGAGGAGTATATGGATTAGTTATCTCTTAAAGCATAGTTTGAAAGATTCGTGACTCCGAAAAGAAGAAGCTGCAAGTAAAGGCAATATGATCACACTATCGTAAACTTTTGTGGACATATTAAAGACATTATTGTAACTGGTTATGATATACAAGAGATGGAGAGAGACTGAAGAGTGTCCTGGCTACTGAGTCTGAAGTAAAAGACTTTGGATAAATACAATATTCCCTAGGGTTGGAGGTTTTCTTAATCAAAGGTGATTAGTGTTTGACAAAGGAAATATGTAACCAATCTTTTAACAGAAACTTAAATGGTTGGATAGACATTTTAATTTTATTGAAGAAAAGGATGGAGAAGGAATAATCATAATTTCATCAATAATCATTTATTATTTATTTATCTAGTTTTTAATTGAATCAAATATTGTATTTATGTTATATTTATTTTGGCTGACTTTATGGTATCATGATGCCTATTGGTAATTGGTTGATCATACTTTTTTAATAATATTAATAAGATCCTATTACTTAGTATCTTTGTTTTAGTATTTGTAGTTATCCCCTTTCTAGTATAGGTACCTCCTCAAGAAATTGAATTAACAATTTAGAGGGATCTAACAGAATCTTACACCGCTAAGTTAAATCTATGTTGGTTTTTGGTTCACCATCCTATTAGATATACATCTCGGTGCTGTACACATATTTGAATCAAATGAATTAAGCTCACAAATCGAGCCCACCGACTTGGTCATAGTTTATTTATAGTTTACAATTGAGTCTAATTTCATATATTTTTAAAGCTGATTGATAGAGTACAATATTAATCAAGAATAATAAGATTTGTTTAATCTTATCCTTCGACAATTGGGAATATTTCTTATTCTATTAGGATTTGAATTTATAATTTGTTTTATCTAGTTAGTTTTCCTTTATTTTACAATGAAAATAAGGTATTCAGTGTTATCTAATTATCTTATCCTGCCAGGATTTAGTTATTTTATTTATATTTCAGGATTTATTAAATTTATATTAGATTTTCTTTTGAATAAACATACGGAGACATAGCCCTGAGGTCCTCTCATAATTTTATCGATGAACTAAATTAAATTGAGAATTCTGTGTTTACTTTCTGCCTTGATTTTTTTTCTCCTCCAGTTTGTCTCTATTTTCTCCCTTTCTTTAATTTCTACTTGAGAGAGAAAAGAATTTGAGGGTGAGAGATCAAGGTGCTCAGCTTTATTCAATTAATCAATAAGATTTGACAAATGAGATAGTTTTCAACAAGTGCCGTTTTCTATTTTGTTTGGGTTAACCTCGTATTTATTAATTTATAAGTCATATATTTTCCTATTTTGCATATTATTGTTTTCTGTCCCTTGTTTTATATATAGTATTAAATGAATAAACACGGAATAATTTACTCTTAACTTTGATTTTTAAACCTTTTTTAAGCCTTCTGTAAAACTCTCTCCCTAAATACAACACTAACTAATTCCCTCAAAGAGTGACGATCACCAGACGCTCAACACATAACGGATCAATGCTGATATGCATTAATGAGTAGATTACACCATATATATAGTTGTTAAAATTAGCTCTATAGGACATATAGCAGGTACTTTCTACTAACATGCGATATATCATATGTTATATACCGAAATAAAGAAATTAAGTTTATATCAAACATATATAAAAGTTAAAAATGGTAAGCCACGGAACTAAACCACCAGTCATTGAAGCAGTGATTCAACCATATTTGAATTAAAGTCAACTCAATTACAATTAAAATATACAAAAATGTATATATAACACTTGAAAGATTACTATTTAAATTAAAAAAATACATTAATCCGTGAGTAAATGAAATATTTGTGTTTAAGCCACACATAAATCAACAAAAGAGTTACTAAAGTATAAATATGATGGACTATTGTTATTCTTTAGCTCAAAATGGAAAAAAAATATAAAATCCAATCTGGTGGGTCCATTTGAAACTCTTAATCGGACTAGTCATAGGACTGGTTCATTGATATGACCAGGAAACTCAGATTGGGTTTTAATACTATGAAAAATTGCTTTACTTGATCAAATACAATGATGATAGAATATAATGTTAGTAGAACAAAAGTTTAATGAGACGTACCTTTAACATGCTCATCTTGCCTGTGGCAAGGGAGGATAAAGCTAATGTTTGAGGCTTCGGAACCAACCAGAGCAAACTGTCAACTAATCGGGTTACAGTTTCATTACTTGGTATATCTTCTGCTTGAAATATTATATGCTTCACATCGTACAGTGGAGGTAATTTATTTGGCCACACAAATTCTCTTGGGAAAATCATATCCTTCAAATAAAATAAAATCAAACGAAAATATATATCAAAGACATGAAATACGGTAAGAAATTAAAGAGGAATCTATATTTTGGGTTCTGATTAAAATATAAATACCTCTACTGTGTTGCAAGCAAAAGTGAGGTCTTTGAAATGATCAAAACAACCAAGGAATTGTATCACTGTTTCAAACCATAACTGATGATCTGATGTATCGCGTGACAGTACGAGGTAGCCACTGCATTTGGCTGATAAAATCATCATCGGAGAAACTTCTAAGCTTCCGAAGTAGTTAAATTGGTGCAAGTTGGGAGAATCAACCATTACCTCACTCATGTTGAAGCATCCATACAATGTAAGCTTCTCTAGGTTGAGAGATTTGAAGTCCATCTTTTGCAACATAATGCAATCAACTAACACCACTTCTTTTAGACAAACCAAATGCAATATTATACTCTTCAACCACTCATCTGTTATGGTTGTTACTTGCATCAGTTTCAGAATTCTGAGAGCCAAACATGTTGAGATATTTAAGGTACATGGTTGTTCTTCAGAACCTTGAAACTTAAAACTCTCAAGATTGTGAGTATAGAGGACTAGGTTCTCTACTCTAGTGTTGCTCTCCATCTCCAATACTTTAATGTGAGGGTTAAAAATTTGCAGGTTCTGGGGCAACTCACATTGACCAAGATGCAAGAACTCTGTGACCACTTCATTAATGTCCTCAGCCAGGACCTTGGCTCTGGTGAGATGCAAATATTTCAAGGAATCACAGACAGGAAGGTTCACATCACATGGTTGTTGTGCATTATAGGTTCTGACACATTCAAATATGAAACTCTCTAATCTTTCTCCCTCCTCCACATGAAATGCTCTCAACTCAATGCAGCATTTTACTTCAACTTTTTTCAATGATGGGCATGAAACATTTATAGTATGGAATCCTTCACAAGAGTTTATTACAAGTTCTTCCAAATTTTCGCATGTGATGAAAGCATCAGCAGTTGGACTAAACTTCAACCCAATAAGTTTGAGAACTTTCAAAAACTTGGAAGAAAATAGAGGAAGGAGCTTAGTGTAACTGACATTCTTGTTAATGACATTAATGTCTTGCAGAATAATGTAATAGGGAACTCTGATTCCTACGTCAAAGATGATCTCTTTGCATTTGTTTTGCGCGGCAAAGTTCAGTAAGGCATCAAGTGCAGTATGATAAGGATAGACATTACTGGATTTGATCTCTTCATGGTAAGAGAAGATTAACTTTTGCAAAGAACCAGCTATGTGAGGGCCACGAAGTTCAGTGATTCTTTGTATAAAGGAAAAAAATTTCTCATTTGAATCGCTCTTTAGTCGAAAGAAATCATAGTTGAAGTCGAGAACTGGGAAGGAAAGCCAGTGAGAATAGAAGTCTTTCGATAAGACGCTGAGCTTGGTTGCATCCTTACAAGAGAGGAAATGCATGAGGTAGTGAATGAGTTGTTCAGGCACATTTTCGAGCTTACTTTTATTTCCACACTTATTTGTTGATTCCATCTCAGTGAATTCTTTGTAGTCACCCTGGCACAATTACATCAAATAAGAAATATTAGAAACATTAATTATAATAGACACTCTCATAAGAATAAAAAACACGCATACACACATTTAAATGCATGTGATGGCACTTCTAGGGGGAAAAAGCCTTTTCTGTTTTCTTAAGCAACCATATAAAATATATGGTGTTCTGTTCATGGTTCTAATTTCATGCTTGTGACAATTTGTGCCGAATTCGCCCACCATTTGTAACTTGCGGTGACAAACAAAGTAAACAAAATTAGGCTCATGACAATAGAAAATAAATTTGGCTGATTTATGTAAAATTTGAACTGCCAAGTTTTTCTATTATATATGGGCTTCTATGGATTAAAACATTATGTTGTCCCACCGTATTAATTCCATGGAAAGGGATATTTTATAACAAAATATATAGTAATATTAAAATTAGTATGGCTTTGAAAATGGGACCAGAATTGGGTTGATTGAAAAATCAGTGAAACTAGTTGCTAGTCTAATCCAGAATAATAAGATAATTAGTTAAAAAATTAGTAAGATAAGTCAAAGAAAAAAATAGTGATTCAACCAGATCTACTATTTATAGTTTTGAATCAAACTTTACTCTTTCAAATTATTTTGGATCAACTTGTTGGATATACTTCCTGTCTCTTTTACCCCAAAATAGATCTTATGATGACATACCTCTCTATGCGTAATCTCCGTGGTCGATTGTAAAATCTATTAAAGACATATTAGTATACATTTTACTAAAATTTTAAAATTTTTGTAACCAACAACCAAGATCGAGGAAACTCATTTAAAGAACAAATTTCTCTTTCTAAAGCCCATAAAAATAAAGTAAAAATAAGAAATTATATCAATTTGAACTATAATTTAAAAATCTAGACAAATAGATGCAATAAGCTTGCCTAGAGAAACAGATTGAGCTTGTCAAAAGTGTTCTTACTAATGCCGATTGCGTCAGATTCTCTCTATTTCTACGCAAGATGCGGCTTTGGACAGGGCGAATCGAATTAGGGTTATAGTAATAAAAGTGGAAATTATATAACATTAGGTTGGTCAAATCTTTTGTAACAAAAAAAGAAAAAGAGGTTGGTCAAATCTTCTATGGGCTTCCGTGAGATTCACGCTATATTGTAGAACCATACTAATCCAATATGAAGGCACGGCCCACTAGAACAGCAATGAGAAATCAGAGGATAGTTACAATGGATATTTTTTTTGTTACAAATTTTTGAAATCACGCTAAATTAAAAAAAAATAATTTAAAATAAATCATTGAATGAATAGTAGTAATGTATATTAAAACAAATAACATAACCAATGGGAGCTGGGTCTAACAAAAAAGACTATAGTCTTTTATAATATGATGAACTAAAATTTGAATCGTCACTAGAAGAGGTATCCACATTTAGTACTCGATAATATCTTGAATATGATTATTTTAAATAGAAAAATATTTATGCTTAGTAAAACAAAACAAAAATAAAAACAAATCACGTAAAAATATACTTTTTAGGTTAATTAAACTAGGTAACTGTTCTAGGAGTGAGCAACGGGCGGGTTGGGCTGACCCGATGGTTAGCCTGTGCCCCGCCAGTTTATATTTTAATGGGCACGGGCTAGCCCATGTCCGTGCCTCAGCCCGTTTAAGCCCGTATTAAACGGGCTGGGCTGAACCCGTTTGGGCTGAAAGGGCATGGGCAGCCCGTTTAAAAAAAATTAAACCTATTTAAAATTCTAATAACAATCAATGCTCACAAATAACATAGTGTACAGTGATAATAAACAATAGTATACACATAATATAATTATTCATCATAAAATTACAACCCTACAAAATATCCATTCAAATATTCTAAATTTAACATTATTATTTTAAAAACTTGACCAACCCATAAAATTTTAACCCAACAAAATTTCGTCCTTTCTAAAAATAATGAATAAATATTATAATTTTTATAATTTAAAACTTCACAACTTCAACAAAAATAGTAAATATTATAATTTATTTAAAAAAATTATTAAATAAATATTTAAATAAAAAATTATTAAAAATATATATATACACACATAAACGGGCAGGCACGGGCAGCCCGATGGTGTGCCCGTAGCCCCCCCGTTTAACACATACAGCCCGCCCGTTACGGGCTTAATTTGGTAGGACTTAAATCGGGTAAATTTAAGCCGGGCTCAGACGAGTACACCGGGCGACAGACACTTTACTCAGCCCTAAACCATTTTACGTCTACATCAGTCCCTTAACTTGATTAGTCAACATAAAGCCCTTCTACGTCAATTGCTTAGTTTGACCAACATAGAAATATTTATATTTTCTATCATTTTCAGGGTTTATATGCATTTTATCTTGGGTTTTAGCTCTTTAATTTGGTTAAATTGAGCTTAGTTGTGCTTAATTATGTTTTGAGGCATTTTGGAACATTTGAGGGCTTAATTGTTGAATTTTTATTGAATTTTAATTCCTAAATATATATTTTTAATTCTTAAATACGCGATATTACATTGTGACTATTTTTATGTGTAGATGACGTTGACATGGCATCAATTGATCATGTCCATTTGCTATTTGCTTTGGGAGTTAATTGACTTTCCTTCCATTTTTAATTCCGCTTATGTTCGTTTGGCTTAAGATTTGAATTCCCCATTCCCTACTACACTTCAGAATTTCAATTTCTTCCACTGCACTTTAAGAAATCCGCTACCCTACCTTCTGATTCAGATTCATTTTGCAACCTTGACTTGCTCTCATCTCTATCCTCCTCTTCGTCTCCTCCAAGACGGATCATTCCATCAATCCATCTTCTTCATCGTTCCCCTTCTTCTTCTTCATCCTTCACTCCTAGACCAAGCAAAATCCACCTCAATTACATCATTAGTCTCATCTTCTCACTTCAATCCTCCTTCATTGTTCTTCATCTTCTTCTTCACCAATTCCTCTTCTCAACTCTCCAGCTAATTCATTCCATTTTCCAGATTAAAATACCAATCAATCCCTCCATATATATTGCTTCACCTAAGAGCTCCAAGGAGGAGTTTCAATTCTCTTAGTCTATATTCTTGGTTGTAGTTGGTTTCTTAAGATGAGACTCGGATTAGAGGATTGATAATTTTAGATTACTATTGAGTTGTATTAGTTATATTTAATACATTTTTCTAAGACTTGTGGTTGATTTTTGCTGCTTGGGTTGGTGCATTAAATTCTTATTGATTAATTGATAATTGAATGTCTACTTACTCTCTGAATTCGATTGATAATCCTTATTGAAGTCTTATAATTGGATTTTTGCTAATTAAATGATGTTTACATTAAATTACTAAACCATCAAAATATATATATTGTAATTTAATAATCATGATGATTTTAAAAATTGGATTGAACGAGTCGATTCAATTAGAAAATCAGTGAACAAGTGTATGGTTCAATCCAAACATTATGAAAAAAAATAGTCTTACTCGTCATCTATTTTTTCTCATTTGATCATTAACAATTGTTAAGTATGCATGAATCACTTAAACTCGTACTCTGTGTGTATATATATGAGATAGTTTTTAACAATGAAATAAAGGGCAATATCTTTGACAATTTAACTATAAAAATATCAAAAAATATGTATACTTAATTATTTGACAATTTTTAATATAAATTGCTAAATATTTATTTCTTTTTTCATATAACTGTAAAGTATTTGTGCACAAATTTTTTAAAACAGTGCCTACGTCAATGCTATGTACATTAATAAACGCCAAATAATTATACAATTTCTGAAATTTGAAAAAAATATAACTATTTGACGGTTGTTTGATATAACTACTTTATGTTTTTTTTTTCTAAACCGACAAGTATAAAGCTCCAAAGTGAATATAATTCTGTAATAGTGAAAGTAATGAGAAAGCCATTAAAAATATAATATATCAAACCCAATAATTTTTTTTAATAAGGAGGTTCACTACGTGTAAAGTTGGCTTGTTAAATATATTTCTGTCTTTCCCCTCTAAAATATATCTATACTCTCTTTCGATTCCTCTCTTTATACACAATCTTCTTAATTATCTGATTATTCATATAATTTAATAGATAGGCATTTATTATTATCGTCTGAACACCTAAGACATCCTTGAAGGCTGAACACAATTTAAGCTCCAACTAACCTCTTACCTCATTTAAAAAGAAATCAATATAAAAATTGTCCTCGGAATATAAATATATATTTATTCTAACATTAATTAAATGTCTCTCTTTTTCAACTTTAACATGATATATTTGCATTTTCTAAAAAAATTATATATTTCTAAAATTTATGTCTTGTAATGCTTCAATTTGAGTTATTAAACTTTTTTTACCAAAAAAAAAGTACACCCACATTTCAATAATATAATATAGATGGTGTTCCATTCATATAATATGCGCTTTTTTGTTGGTTCCATCTCATAATTTTTCCTTTTGGTCTCCTTACAGCACAATTACATCAACTACTAAATGTTGGAAACATTGATTATTATAGATACTCTCATGAGAATTAAAAGAGCACACACAATTTAAATGTGATAGCACTTCTAGGGAGAAAAAAAGGCCCTTTCCTGTTTGCTAAAGCAACCATATAATATATGGTGTATTATTCATGTTTCTAATTCCATGCTTGTGCCAAGTGGTGCCGAATTCGCCCACCATTTGTAACTTGCGGTGACAAACAAAGTAAACAAAATTAGGCTCATGACAACAAAAAATAAATTTATATAAAATTTGAACCTCCAGTTTTTCTATTATATATGAGCTTCTATGGGTTTGCGTTGTGTTGTCTTCCCATATTAATCCCATGGAATGGGATAGTTTATAAAAAAATATATAGAAATAGTTGGTATGGCTTTAAAAATTGGACCGGGTCAATTGGTTTGATTGAAAAATTAGTTTAGTACATAGGGTACTTAGGATTAGATTTTGATGAACTGGGATTGACAATAGAATTGGGATTGAGAGTAAGCTTTTAAAATTATATTTAGTGTGCAGTAATATTTAAAGTGAATGATTTTATTAATTTTATTTTATAATTAGCCATAAATTATGAAAAGAATATAATATCCCTTGTCCTAAGCCCCAAAATTCAGCCTATAATTCATCCTCCTTAATTTCTTTTTTGGCTGTCAGAAAGATCTTTTTCTTTTACGCCACTCAAGTATGGAAGAACTAGGAAATATGACGAGCAACAGCCATTCTAAGGGAATAGAAACAAACACAAGGTATCGAAACAAAGTCAGTTAAGAAAGTTAAGAAAAAAAACAAGCCATTCAGACCTATTGAAAAATCGTAGCAAGAAATATAATGGAGCTCATTAGATAAACCCAAAAATAGAAAGAAAAAGTTCCCTCCTTTCCTTCAATTTCCAATTTCAAATCCTTTAGAAGAGGGTAGTCTCCACTTCCCACCGTTATTGCATCAGAACCCATCAGAGAAAGAGAAAGTAGTGGTTTTCTTCTCATTGCCCTGTTTCGACTCCTTATCCTCCTCAATTCTATTCTTCTTGTACTTCTTGGTGGTTAGAAACTTCCTCGGAGCAGGTTCATCCTCTCATTCATCAATAGAAGATTCGAGATTTTGCCGTGGAAGAAGGGCACCGCCGTAGGTGGATGACCAGTTGAAGGAGGAAGGAGATGAAAGGAATAGGTTAAGGGTAATTTAGTCTTTAAAATGATTAATCCTAAAACTGAAAATGAAATACCAAGGAGAAGGTGGTATTGTCCAATCTCACCAATGTGGTATTGCTCAATACTAAATTTTCCCCAATGTTACATATCAAACGGCTCAATTTAGCTTATTCATTGTCCTTATGTTAATCCTAAATCCTTAATGCTATGTACCAAACGTGGTCTTAGTGAATAGTCTAATCTAAAATAATAAGATAACTAGTTAACTAAAAAAATAGTCAAACAAGTCAAAGGGAAAGAAAATAACGAATTCAACCAGATCTACTATTTATAGTTTTAAATCGGCTTTTACTCTTTCAAATCATTTTGGATCAACTTGTCGCATATACTTCCTCTCTCTTTCATCCGTTAAATAAATAACCAACTTTCTACATCAATAAGTTAATTTGGTTAATCAACATAGAAAGTCTGTTTACGTAAATTACTTAATTTAACCAACATATTCTTACATTTATATTTTCCCATTATTTTCATAGTTTCTATGCGTTTTATCTTGGGTTTTAGCACTTCAATTTGGTTAAATCGATCTTAATTGTAATTTTTACTAAATTTTAATTTAATTGCTAAATATATTAATTCTTTGAATATGCGATATTACATTGTGACTATTTTTATGTGTAGGTAACGTTAACATACTTGACAATACTTACAGCAATTGATCATGTTCACTTGCTCTTTGTTTTAGGAGTGAATTGACTTTCCTTTTTCATTTTAAATTCTGCTTACGTTCTTTGGCTTAGGATTTGAATTTCCCATTCCCTATACTTCAAAATTTCAATTCATTCCACTGCACTTTGAGGAATCCGCCACCCTACCTACTTATTCAGATTCGTTTTGCAACCTTGGCTTGCTCGCTCTCATCTATGTCATCCACTTCGTCTCCTCCATTGGTTCTCCTTTGGGACCGATCATTCCATCAATCCGTCAGTCTCTCTTTCATCCATGGGCTCAAACAGAATTCTCTCGCCTCCTCTTTGTTCCCTTTCATCTTCTTCATGTCTACTACACTACAACGTGATCATTCATCTCATCCGGTTGCAGTTATGGCCGTGGTTTATAGAGCTTCAATTAATGTTATATTGATGTCTATGTGCGGCTGAATTCTTGGTCCTTGAGAGTGGAGGACACTAGCTTGAGTTTTAAGAGCTTTAGAAAGCAGTTTCAATTCTCTTAGCCTAAGATTCTTGGTTGTAGTTTACAATTCTTGAGACGAGACTCGGATTAGAGGATTGATAATTTTAGACTGCAATTGAGTTGCATTAGCTAGATTTAATACAATTTTCTAAGAAATGTGTTTGATTTTTGCTGATTAGATTGGTGCATTAAATTCTTATGGATTAATTGGTAACGGAATCTCAACTTACTCTTTGAATTCTATTGATACTCGTTATTAAAGTCTTATAATTGAATTTTTACTAATTTAATATTGTTTACATTAAATTATTAAAAGAAATACTCATATAATCTAGGAGTATCACATCATCTTAATTCTATCTAATAAAAATATAACAATTTAACTGATGATCATTAATATTTTAAAATATACTTAGTACTCTAAAAGTGTTATATTATCTGAATTTTGTCTAATAAAAATATATAGTAATCATGAAGTATGTAAATAGTCTTTCTCCGCATTTTATGCTTCATACCTGTACAAACAAAACTGTCACCGATAATATAAAAAGGTAATTTGCTTAGGAAATTTTCATTGATAAGTAATCTTAGTTCTTTTAGGTTCAAGATTTCTCTATAAGTGTTAAAATTAACACGAAACAATGTTATCTTCTACTCTTAAAATATTAAAAGTTAATGTCATTTTTTTTAACAGTCAATACTAATTTTTTTAATATAAAAGGAATAATATTGTTATGTTTTTAAATTTCTGTGACGACATTTAACTCAAAAAAATGTTTTCAAGACAACATTACTTCTTAGTAAAAAATTTTGAAAAAAATTCATACCTTAACCAATATATATATATATATTCAGATGATATAAAAATTACTTCTGTCACCACTGATCCAAACATACAAATATGAATAACATATCCTTCCACATAATAAGAAACAAGGTATGAAGCAATTCCAAAAGAAAAAAAAAACTAATATTACAATAATCAAAGGGAGCTAACATTTAAAGCATGTAAGGATCAAACAACTTGTTCAAGTTCCTTGTCTCAGATGCATTGAAGCCTTTGATGGTTACTTTAAATTCATAGTGACGCCAGCACTTTGTGGGAATCCCAAAACAGCATCTCTTTTCTTCTACCATCTTTCTCTTCACCTCCTTACCATATTGAAACTGCAACATTTTTCAATGCATGTTATTCCTTTTTTAAAGCATCATATATAACAACTACCAAACTACTAGAGTACTTAGGAAGTACTCATCATGTCATTGGGAAGCTAATTTTGACCCTAAATATATATAAGACCTATTTTATATATTTATCAATTTTTTTAAATTATCTCTATTAATATTTCCTCAATAATAATCAAGAGAGGGAGAGTTACAGAAAATAATTAAGATATTTTAAAAAAATAAGTCATAATAATTAACTGAACTAATTTTACTAATCTAATCAAATTAATTAAATATATCATTAGAGAATTACTTAGTAATTTTTTTGTTAATATAACTTTTAGTCCCTCAATTTTGTCATTATTTTAGTTTTAGTCCCTTGACTTTTAAAAACTAGACTTTAAATTGTTTGAGGCGGTGTTAAATTTATCCGTTTAGCACTAACATCATTTAAGATGTTTAATTTGCAGGCTGAATGGGCAATCAGTGGATAAAAGCTTAATTTGTTTTTTTTAAAACAACATAAATTAAATAAATACATAAGAATCGCAACTTTCAAGCTCACATTGTCTCACCCCATCGCCGATAACGACATCCCTCCGACGGCGCCGATTCCAGCAATGGTGAACTCCAAATGACATCTACTCTCCATCATCTTTCGAACTCCACCTTCTCCTTAGCGGAAGCCAAAACGGAAAAATCAAGAAGCAGATGGGACGGTTAAGATGCTGTGAAATAAAGTTGTCTCCGGCATTTCCGTCGCACCTGATGACCCCTTTGCTCCTCCACATTTGCTCTTTTCCTTCCCTCTTCCATGTTCACTGACCCTTCTCCACTAGCGAAGGCTGCAAGGAGCCTTGACCAGCGACGACGACAATGAGTCTCCACAGCAACGACGATTAAGCAGCTTCTTCAATCTCCATCGCCCCAGATCTACCTCTCTTATAAAGATTCAAATCTCGTCACTTTGGTAGCCATGACGATTTTCATTGCTCGTCCTCTAGATCTGTGTCTTCGGTCAATTTGGGTCTCTAGCCAATTTGTGTCTTTACCAGCTATGAGGATGGGGTTCACTGTTCAGGGAAGATTTTCCCCCATTCCACAACCACTAGTAGTCCGTGCCGTCACCGTCGCTGTTGAAGTTCGTAGCGTTCCTACTCCTCCTAGCCGTTAGTTCACGTTCTCTCTTCTTATTGGGTGTGACAATTTCTTCATCTTTTATAGTAGAAGTTTGGTGGCCATCGTGGTGGTGGTGGTGGTAGGAGGGCTTTTTGGGTGTACCGAAAAGGGAAGAGAGGATAATTGTGCTGATGATGAGGTTGAGAAAGAGGAAAAGAGAAGAAGGCATGAACTAGCTTGCCATGTAAGCAAAGATCATAACCAGGTCAGCCATGGACGGTGCTCCGATTTACTTGTTGGCACCCTGTTGAGGAAGAAGGCGGCGTGCCCTAACCCCTTAAAGGACTCAGTGTGCGTGCTTCTTAGTTTAATGTAATTTTTTTAAATATATATATCCAGGTCAGTATATCTATTTGTAAAATCAACACTCCAAATAAGTATTTTTAACAGTATTAGTATCATATAAACAAATTTAATATCGTTAAAATTATAGGAACTCATTGTCTTAGACGGTGTAAACTTAGAGGATAAAAATTTGCGTTTAAAAGTTGAAGGATTAAAATTAAAATTAGTATAAGGGTGAGTAACCAAAAAATAAATTAACTCTTTTCTAAATACACTTATTTTAATTATGTCATATATGATTTTTTTTTTCAAAATGCAAATCAGTTCACAAAAAGGAGTACAAGCAAAACTCTATCAATAAAAGGTCAAACAAAAATAAGACAAATATGCATATTATAAAAAGGCTCACCAAAAGACTTCATGTATTTTTTTCCCCTAGATCAATGACTACATTTCTTCAATACTCCTCTGGACCTATTTATAAATTATTTTTAACATATTTCACATATATTAAGAAAAATTTTAAACCTTATAATTATGCCATAAAATTTAATAACTTTTTAAATTTACCCCTATTTAATATATATTATATTCCATGAAAATAATTATCAACATAATAATAAATGAAGGGTATAATGGTATATTTATATGAAAAATTTTTCTCACTACATGTAAACATGACCATACAAGTAGATCTTAAATATAATTCTTAAAGACGCCAAACTGCAAAAAGAGAAATAAATTCCTACCTCCGCTTGGGAGCAAGTAATAGTGAGGTCTTTGATGTGATTGAAGCAAGAGAGAAACTGCTTCATGTTACCAACCAGAGAGGACCTACGTTGCATTGTGGCAATTTGATGTTGGCAGTACTGCATTTGATTGATAAAATTTTCATCGGATAAACTTGCAAGCTTCCTTCATAGTCAAATTTGAACAAGTTTGGTGCATCAATAGTTACCTCTTTTAAATTGGAACATGTCCTCAATGACAACTTCTCAAGCTTGTCAATTGTCAGGTCCATCTTCTCTAACTCATCGCAGTAACTTATTGTCAGTTCCTTTAGACAACCTAAGTCTGATATTGTTCTCCTCACCCACTCATCTGTTATCGTTACTCCTTTCAATATCAAAACCTTGAGAGCCACACAGGCTGAGATATTCACACTACATTTTTGTCCTTGATAAACAAAAACGCTCTAGCTTGGAAGCCAAGAGGAAGAGGTTCTCCGGTTCATTATTCTCCGTCCGCATCTCCAACTCTTTGCTGCTATAATTATGAATACTTAGGTTCTTAGGCAAATCACAGTATTCCATGGATAAATTCCCAGGGAATAGTTCTATTAAGTTCTTTGAGACCTTTTTTTTATAATGTGTTTGATAGGAGGGATTTAAAAGGGAAGAGGGGGGAGAGATTTTGCCAATTTTCTCTTATTTAGCACCACAAAAATTTTAAGAGAGAAGAGACCTTCCTAACCCTCCTTTCTAAAATTGAAGGGATTTGAAGGAAAAAATTAAATTTTTGTATTATTTTGATTATTATATCTATAATATTTTTTTAATATATCTAAAATATCATTTTTTATATTTCATAATTATCTATATAAAAATATTTTTTCTCCCTTTTATTCTTAAATTACACAATATAATATTAAAATCTATAATCTACCCTCCCTTTTTATTAATACAAACGAGATAGTTTTATTTTTTTAAAAAATAGTAGTTGAAATATTATCTTTATTTTAAATTTTATACTCATTAAAATAATTTCTTTAAAAAATATGTATTTCAAAAAATTAAATCTAGGCCAGATCAAATTTGCTAGAGGGAATGGTTTGATTTCCTTGGGTAGTTTTCTATGTTTCAACTTTCAAGATTGTAGCAGGTGGGAAAAACTTGTTGTAGATGTCCGTGAAAGTGCTGTAATTTTGCGAGAGGTAGACCGGGTACGACGTTGTTATGATAAATCCCAACCACCGCCTTATTAGAGAAAATTACTCATAAGTCCCTGATGATAAAGAAATTAAATAGTGACAATTCCTTTTAAAAAATATAGTATTTTAAATAGAATTACCGATATTTATGCTTAGAAATATATATATAAATAATACCTATAAAAATCTTTCCTTTATCTTTGATAACATCATTTGGATAAAATATCTAAGTACTATATTATCTTTACACTAATTTATTTTATTTTAAATTAGCTTGTTAATTTTTAATTTTAATTTTTTATCATCACAACAATTTCAAACTATATAACTAGATCATGGAATTACAGGTGTCTTGTCATAGTTAATTAATGTGGTATGCTTATAATTCTAATGAAAAAAATACCAAGGAATTCCTCAACCAAATCATACATATGATTTAATCTTACCATTTTGTCATCTTACACAATCATCAAAGGGAAACAAATAACTAAAATCCCATAATTATTAATCAATGCGTGTATATATATAAGGAGCAAAGAAGGTCTTCAATTTGCTTGTTTCATATGCATTGAAGCCTTTGATGTCCACTTTGAGTTGGTAGTGTTGCCAGCGCTTTGTGGGAAAGCCATAATAGCATCTCTTTTCTGCTTTCTCCTTCTTCCTCTCCAGTTCACCATATTCAAACTGCAATAATATTTTTCAAATCCATTTCAATGCATGTTTCCATAATTTTGATATGATTATTGATAGCTAGCTAGTATATTCTCAAACTACATGATTGCATGGGGGAAGGTAGTATTTTTCTAGTTATTTTAATTCTAAACATAAGACATCATTTTATTTTATCTTTTAACTTTATATAATTTCTTTTTAACTTATTCCGAATTATATTACTACATATATATTAAAGGGAGATTTCTATTGATAAATAGTTTTTATTACAAATAAATTAAATATATATTTAAAAATAATCGACACTATATTTTTTTATAAATAATTAAATTAATTTTATTAATTTTTAACAATTAATTATCCAACTCCTAGGATAGGAGGGAGTAGTCATTAAAGTTTCGGGACAATGTACCTTTAAGGTGCCAATTATTATGTCTCTGGACAAGGTCAATTCCATGTGTTTAGGTGCCAACCAAAACATACTTTTCACCAAATTAATCAGAGTTTGTCCTTTTGAAGTATCTAAAATTTGTAGTCTCATAAACTTCAGATTCTGCAGTGAGATACATTGTTTTCCACAAACCCTTCTGGGAATATGACATCCTGAAAATGAAACCAGACAAGAACAAACCAACATAAGACTTCGAATGCTCCCTCCATTCCTTTATATAAGATACCATGAATTGAACTATGTTGTTTCCTAATTAAATACACATATTTCATATATTCAATATATAAATCTTTAAAATTACAGATTACATATGATGGTCACAAATTTAAAGGGATCGAGATGCCAATTTCAAGAAGACTAGTCTTTTGTGTGTAAGAATACCATTAAACTTATAAACCACATTTTATTTGTGAGGCTCCATGTGGGAGCTATAACATATTAGTTCACAAAAATGTATACAAGAACCTCCAACAATTAATAAAAGTTCAATAGAGTGTACCTTAGTTTTGGAGAAAACATTAATAGTGAGGTCTTTGATGTGATGAAAGCATGAGAGAAACTGCAGCATGTTACCAAACCATAAGTGATCAGGATCCATGTTGCGTTCTGGTAATTTGATGTTGACATTGCATTTAGTTTATGAAATTTCAATCGGATAAACTTGCAAGCTTCCTTCATAATCAAATGAGAGCAAGTTTGGTGCATCAATAGTTGCCTCTTTTAAATTGGAACATCTGAACAATGACAACTGGTTAAGCTTGTATACAAAAATTAATGTACCTTAGCTTGGGAGCAAACAATAGTGAGGTCTATGATGTGATGAAGGCAAGAGAGAAACTGCAGCATGATACCAAGCCATAACTGAGGATCTATGTCGCAATATGGTTCGATGCTGACAATTTCGCATTTAGTTGATGAAATTAGAATGGGATAAACTTGCAAGTTGCAAGCTTCCAAAATAGTCAAATGAGAGCAACTTTGGTGCATCCATAGTTGCCTCTTTTAAATTATTGTAACATTCCCTCAATGACAACTTCTGAAGATTATATTGTCATTTTTCAGTTCCATCTTCTCAGGCAAGTCACAGTTCTTAATGGACAAATGATCCGTGACTAGTTCCATTAACCGCTTAAAGTCCTTTAAATTTGCATCACGTAGATACATATCTTTTATGGATTCACAACCAGAGAGGTTAATGTGACAATCACAGGGTACATTGGTTTCATCGTCACGTTCACCAATAAAGCAGAAATCCGCTAGATTCTTCGCCTTCAATTCAACTCCTTCTAGCTCACTACAAAATCTTATGTCTACCTTCTCCACAGACAAAGATGAAACTGTTAAACTTCGTAATTCTCCACAATCAGAGATTACTAGTTCTTTCAATTCCGGGCACAGTATGATACAATCGGCAATTGGAAAACTGAAGTCCTTAAGGTGAAGCACAGTCAAGAATTGTGACAAAAATAGACGACGAACCGTGTCATGTCTCACATTAATCGAGTTGCCGATGGGTAAATGAAAAATGATCTCTTTACATTTGTTGTCTAGTGCAAAGTTTAGCAACTTATCATGGAAGCAGGGAGAAGACTGATCTCTTCACATTATGAATAACTTTTGCAAGGAATTGTTGATATGATGAGGGACAACGAAATTGGAGGGTTTTCAGTATGAAAGACAAGAAGCTGTGACGTGGGTCTTTTTCTCGTTTGAAGCATTTGTAGTCAAAGTGAAGTACAGGAAAGGAAAGCCACAGAGAATAGAAGGTTTTGGATAAACACTGAACTTGGCCGCGTCCCTGTAACGGACTAAATTCATGATATGGTGGATGAGATGTTGAGGAAGATTCTCAAATTTAGTATTGCTTCTTCGTTTTTCAAGTTCCATTTCCTCAAAATAAACCTTAACCTTTTCCTAGGTATCTGTGAATGAACAATTTAAAATTATATAGATGCAAAGAAGAAAACAAACCAGCAAAAATTAAAGAACTAAGAAACGATAAATTTTACCTGGAGAAGTTATACTGTTATTGAGGAATCTCTATTAAGAGATCGATGGGTATATGTTATATACAAAAAAATAATGAGTTATCTTAATTATTAAATTCCAAGCCAATATAATAATTAAACTTATAATAAATAAAATAATCAAGGGAAAATCCAGAATAAATCTAGTTGAAATACCAAAATCCGAAATGAGGTCTACACTTTTAATAAACCCTTAATCAAGCCAAGAGGTCTCAGTAGGAATTTCTGAATATTTCAAATCAATCACATAATCACATCAAATCTTATTTTCTACGTATTAGCGCATAAATATTTTCCCTCTCACATATGGATAACTATTTGATAAAGATTTTTTATAATGACCATTGTTTAAATATTTAAATTTAAATTTAGATTTAGCTTTTTAAAATATGAGACATATATATATCCCAATATTTTTTTGATCATCTAGCGATATTTATCTCTATTATGAAATTTGAAACATCAAATATATATCATAATCTCCCGTTCTCTAACTACACAGAATGACTTGATTCTCAACCAAGAGTCTCTGTTCTGCACGTATCTTTAGGGAGTTTTCTCCGTTTCAACACAAAATGTGGAATAACCTGTTGCCCGTGAACGCGAAAGTTGAGTGATTTTGCGTACGACGTCGTGATAAATCCCGGCACTGCCTAAGAGGTTATTCTATTTTAGCTTTCTCAAGGTTTAAGCTCACAAAGTGAAGTGAATCATTGAAGACTTGTGAATACTAACGCAATTTCCTTTAAATATTCATATATTGATATTGATGATAATGATATATATATATAGAACACATATTAAGGTTACAAAATTGTTCAGTGAATCATAACTTCAAAGTGCTCGCGGTGGTTGTGTATTGAGATTTGAGAGGATAGTGCCAATCAAGACATTCTATCAGTGGAGTCACAGTTCGTCCATTTGGCACATTTATCGCTTTTACTTTCATATGCTTCAAATCATGTAATATATACTGTTTATTTGCTGATACAAATTCTCTTGAAATAATCAAATCCTTCAACGGAAAAATAGACAAAAGAATAAGACATGAATATTTTGTTTGTGTGTGTCAGAGATTGGATTATATATTGACAGTAATTATTAAACAGAATAAATTTACAGATATTAATACGAAGTTGCTCTAACGGTGTCCGCTAGATTTTTTTGAGTTTCAAGTTCATGTACAAATTAATACATAATTGACAAGGGACGTTTTTTTCATTTGTAATAATTCGATTGGTGTTATATGCTACAGGAAGAAAAAATAAAGTATCTTTTGAATCATTGCAAGAAAAAGAGACTTCTTTGAAATGATCAAAGCGATATAGATAGACTAGGTGAGTTTAGCTATATGAATTGTATGACATTATTATATTTTATTAGTAACCAAATCTTTGAATAAATTGTTAACCAAAAGCCCGTGCTCAACAATTTTTTGTACATGTCTAAACCAACTCAAACAATTTTCTCTTTCATAAATATCACTCCAACTCTGTCATGTAAATGTTCATTATGAATCTTCTAGATAACCTACGCCCAAGACTCTAATGGCTGTTCCTCTCGGTTTCAAAACCTTAAGAGTCTAACATGCTGATGTATCAATCTTACAGTTTTGTCTTTTAGAAAGAAGCTTTATACTTAAAGCACGTTAGATTGGGAGTACAAATAAAGGGTTAGGCTCTTGTTCTTCAACTCAATTTCTTTGATGCCAGGATACATTAAGAATTCTCAAATGGTTGGAGCATATTTCATAGGCACGCGGCTAACGGTAGTGAATTTATTCAGGATTCTCCAAGGTTTCTCAACATGGAACATTTAATAATATATAGTTATCATGATGCCTCTCAATCAACTCATTACTCATAGCTTCAATATGAGAATCTTGGCTTAGAAATCATTCTCATGTGCGGGTCATCATCTGATCGATTTCGCTGATTTGGGTTCATTTCTACAACTTTAATTGTCTTCTGAAATTTACAAATGGACATATTGTTCTGAAATTTTGGTCCATTTAAAACTGAATTGAATTTTTTTGTAATGCAATTCATATTACTTTGTTAATTAAAAGGAATTCCTCAACCAATTTTGTCATCTTACACAATCATCAAAGGGAAACATATAATTAAAAATTCCATATATAATTAATCAATGTGTATATAAGGAGCAAAGAACTTTTTCAAGTTCCTTGTTGCAGATTCGTTGCAGCCTTTCATATCCACTTTGAGTTCATAGTGTCTCCAGCACTTTGTGGAAACCCCAAAACAGCATCTCTTTCCCACCCACTTCCTATTCACCTCCTTACCATATTCAAACTGCAATAATATTTTTCAAATCCATTTCAATGCATGTTTCTATAGTTATGATATGATAATTAATTTTTCCACTACATTGTTCTTGAGATTTACAAGTCAACAAATCAAAATGGTAAATAAGAGTAATAGCTAACTAGCATATTCTCAAACTACATGATTGTATGGGGAAAGGTATATAGTGGTTTTCTAATAACAAGTAAGTAATATGCTATTTCTATCTCTCTTGTTGTAAATGTATGAGTTTATTAAAAGAATTATTTTAATCTAAAATATAAGATTTCAATTCATTTTATCTTTTAAATTTATAATTTTTTATAAACTATCACTATTATTACACATAAAGGAAATTTTTATCAATGGGGTAATTTTCAATACAAATTAAATGATTAAATAGGTATATTAAGAAACCTAATACACATTTTTATATAAATAACTAGCTTTACTAATTTTATTAATATCAATTAATTAATCACCAATCTCCTAAACCAGGGGGAGTGGTAAGTTTCATGACGTTTTAGGTTGATAATTAGGTGGGTAAATAATGAGGGAGTAGTATAGTAAAATGTACCTTTAAGGTGCTAGTTATGTCTCTGTAACCGATGGAGAATGTCAATTCCATGGGTTTAGGTGCCAACCAAAGCATACTTTGCACCAATTTCAACCGAGGTTGACTTTTTGGAATTTCTCTTGTCGTTACTCTCATAAACTTCAAAACCTGCAGTGGAGATACACTGTTTTTCACAAACTCTTTTGGGAAGATCACACCCTGAAAATGAAACCAGACAAGAACAAACAAATGTAAGACTTCGAATACTGATTTAAAAAGGACAACAAAGGAGAATTTTTATATTGTATACTAAATACACATATTTCATTTATTCCATATATAAATATTAAAATTGTAGATCATATGATGATCACAAATCTAAAGGGAGAACCCAATTGTAATAAAAAGTATAAGTTCACAAGAATGTATACAAGAACCTCCTAATCAGAATAGCAAATATACAAAAATTAGTGTACCCTGGCTTTGGAGCAAACAATAGTGAATGAGGTCTTTGATGAGATGAAAGCAAGAGAGAAACTGCAACATGTTACCAAACCATAAGTGAGGATCTATCTTGCGTTCTGGTAATTTGATGCTGACACTTTTGCATTTAGCTGATGAAATTAGCATCGGATAATAAACTTGAAATATTGGTTCAAACTCAAATGAGAACAAGTTTTTGCATCTTTTAAATTGTAACATCTCTTCAATGACAACTCCTCAAGCTAGCTTGTCATTTTTCAGTTCCATCTTCTCAGGTAAGTCACAACCAATCATGAACAAACTATGAGTGGCTAGTTCCATTAACTGCTTAGAGACCGTTGCACCACATAGATACATATGCTTTATAGATTCACAAGCAGAAAGGTTAATGTGAGGGTATTCATTGGTTCCATTTGTAAAGTTGAAATCCAATAGATTCTTCCCCTTCAATTCAACTCCTTCGAGCTTATCGCAATAACTGATTCAAACTGTTATAGTTCGTAATTCATGGCAGAAGAAGATTACTAGTTCTTTCAATTTCGGGCACTGTATGATAAAATCATCAGCAATTGGAAATCTTAAGCCCTGAAGGTGGAGCATGGTCAAAAATTGTGAGGAAAATAAAGGAAGAAGCGAATCATGTCTCACATTAATGCCTAACTCAAGAATTATCTCTTTACAATTGTTGTCTACTGCAAAGTTGAGCAACTTATAAAATATCGTATGGAAGGGAGAAGACTCTGTGACCCTACTATCACAGTACCTTAAGCTTAACCTTCGCAAACACTTATTGATATGACGAGGACTACGACGTTGCAGGGTTTTGAGAATGAAACTGTGATTTGGGTCTTCTTCTCGTATAAAGGACTTGTGTTCAAAGTGAAGTACAGGGAAGGAAAGCCACCAAGAACGGAAGGTTTTGGATAAAACGCTAAACTTGGCCGCGTCCTTATAAGGGAGAAAATTCATGATGTGGTGGATGAGATATTGAGGAAGATTCTCAAACTTAGCAAAGTCAGCCTTTTCTTAGATATCTGTGAATGAAGAATTTTAAGAAGGAAAACAAACCACCAAAAATTAAAGAACGGATCAGAAACGATAATTAAGTTACTGTTATTGAGGACTCTCTATTAAGAGATCGATTGGTTGATGCAGTGTCTTCCTCGATCCCTTGCAATACGTCATGGCTTCCACCTAATCTCTCAGGTGCCTTCTACCCTTGATAGGATCTTACTGAATGATTACAATACTGGTACTGCCAGTGGTAAAAAAAAAAAGGGTTTTCTTAATAAAAATGCCAAACCAATATAATAATTATAATTGCAATAAATAAAAAAAATCAATGTGTGGATTAGGTCATCTCAAAAATAGGAAAACAAGAAGCTACCCAAATCACCCAAATTCGGATCAAATCCATCACTCATAATAAAATCAGATCATATTTACTACATATTAACATATAAACTAGAGATTTCTGAGTTGCACTGAGGGTAGAAAAAAATATATTATAATTAATTATTTATTTATAATTATTTTAAATTTTTGTTATAATTAAAATTTTAAAATTCATAAAAATTTGATATTTAAAAGGTTTTGAACCCGCTTTAATCTTTAAAAGATTTTGAACCCCATGATAATAATAATAAAATAGTAATCTCATTAAAGTGGGGCTCAAAATCTTTCAAAATTATTTATTGAGATTGCTAATTGAGGCTTATAGAAAAAGTAATTAAAAGTATTAAATTAGCTCGATCTAAACTTATTTTTAATTAAATTGAGTATTATAAAATTTTAAGAATATTGTTAATTGATGATATTTCATTTGATAACAATTTGTGCCTACTCCTTAACCTATTCTCCCTATTCTCATACCTTAACATGATTTATCATGAACCATTTTAATTTTAAAAAATATGTAATTAAAAAATGGCATAATAAATGTATTTTAAAAATATCATTTCATTTCAAAAAAGCGTGTATATATATATATAGTACTCAATCGTATGATGATTAATTTACTTTCATTCAGCCCGATTACCATTAGTAGATTAATTTTAATTCTGTACAATATGTTAATTAAAAATTGTTAGATTTATACGCATAGAAAAATATTTTATTAAAATAAATAAAATTTATTTTAATAATCTCTATATTTTGAGAGAATTGATCAATAAATTATCTGTTATAATATATTGTATAATTTTTACTAAAAAAACATTGCAGAACATCATGTTGGATCCGTTCTCGACAGACCAAGCCATTTAATTAGAAAATAGAAAACATTCATATATATTTCATTCTCCTCCTCTTTCAATTTTTTTCTAAATAAGTATTATTATGTGAATATTTCATCGAAATTGATTTGGGTAAAATAGGACGAATTTGAAGAATGGGGCTTGTAATTACGCGTGGGGGCACTATTTTTGGCTTGAGAAATGAGAAAACGAATGCTTTAACCAAAAGGGAAGGATCACAAAGCTCTACAAAAATTAAAAAAATGTAATGTAAAAAACGAAAGGTAACCAAAATCAAAATGTTTCTTCTAGATCCAAAAAAAAAACGGTCGCACCTACAATGATGAGCCCCGTTGAATATTATTGTTAAGCATGTAGCACCAATATATTATAATTTTTTTTTATTATGCTTAATCACTACCAAATGTCTTCTACTTATTGATCTCTCATTAAGCTTATAAATTAAACAACATGACACGTTATAAGATTTAGGGAAAATTATGCTTAAAGACCAAAATGGGAAGTTATTATTTACATATAAGGATTTTAAATTTCTAAAATTATTCTACAAGAGCAAAGTCTTTTTCTTTGAAAATAAAAAAGTTGTGTAATTACTAAAATGGTAACACAGAAAATTTGTTATGTCACTATTTGTGACTATGAAATTCTCTGTCTTAAGATTAAATATCCCATGTGTGACTATTCAATTTTCTTTATATGACTACTAAATAGGTAAATCGATCATTTGACTCTTGGCTTTTTAGTTTTCTCACATTAAGAAGGATCTAATCTTACAGAATATAATTTTAGAAATTTAAGGTAATCTATAAAAAAAAAACTTGTTATTTTGATCTTAATTAGATTGTTTTCTTTAATTTTACAATTATTAATATTAATATCAACGCGCGCGCGTGTATTATGAAATTGCTAACTGAGACTAGTTTAGATAGTAAGAGTAAAGCAGGATATGGACCGAGGTTAATAGTTTAGACCTCCTTATGTTTAAAAGAAATAGGTTCAGCACCAAATATTTTCTCCATCATTTTTATTATCTTAAAGTATTTTTTTAAATATATTTAATATTTTAAATTATTTTATAGCGCAATTTTATTTTTAAAGTATTAATTTTTTAAAAAGAAAATTTTACTTTAAATTTTTCTTAACGAGCAATTTTAACATTGACATTAATTCTTAAAAAAGTGTATGAAGTTACATCTAATACTTAAAAATATTTTTTTAGTATCAACTTTAGAGTACTATATTCGCTTGGAAAAATGATTTAGGGTGTTGGGTGTCCCTTAATCCTTAGAAATAATATGAAATACTCCTCCGGTTATTAATATATAACATATATAACTAATTTGATTATATTAAAAAAATTAATTAATTATACTTTATTTTTAAAATATTATAATTATCTTCCTTAACTCTTTTTCTCCATGTATTACCTGATTATTATTAAGAGTATAAATAGAGATAATTTAAAAAAATTAATAAATATAAAAAAAAATATTAATAATTAGCATGAAATGAATGGTAATTAATTATCAATAATTAATATGAAGATGAGAATGCCAGATAATTAAAGGCATAAAGGGAAATAATTAAAGAATAGTGAAATGAAGAATGGGTAGGTTTGGATTTATAACTTGAGAAGGGAAGAGAAGGGAACATGAGATCTGAGTATGAGGTGACGCAGGCACAGCGCACTGACCACGCGTGCGATTTCCCAACTCGCATGCCCTCCCATTGCTTGCATAACATACCTGTCCTCGACGTGACTCCTTATCCCTTCCCTTACCAACGTCATCACCCCCTTCGCATGACGTCATTATTAACATGTCTTTTTGCCGGACAAACCTTAAACTCTAGGTCGAGTTGGTTCTGTTTATTAGGTCAAACTATTCAATTATATTTATTATTTTGTTGCTATTGTTAGCTGTTAGATATAAATTCACTTGAAATAATGATATGAGCAGTTTAACTTAAATTTTATCATGTATATATATAGTACTTAATATCTTAATTTTATTTCTCATATATATCCAGTATCTTAATTTTATTTGTAGTATAATTTTATCTATAATCTTTTTAATTTAGTACAATTTTATCTATAAGATTATTTAACTATTTAATTACACCATAAATAAGATTATGATATTAGACATGTATAAAAAATAAAATTAAGATATTAGATGATATATAATTCTAGATATTTTTTATAATAGCATATATAACTATTTTTTTTTAGTTTTAGATGAATTGAGTACTGAAACTTATAAAGGCTAAGACATAATTTTTTAGCTCAAAAAACACTTGCAAATTACTCTTTAATTTGAATCCTAGTTGGTTAGTATGAGTACTGTGGGTTACATGGAATATGATTTTTTTAAGAGCATTTTAAGGGTTTTGTATTATGTTTTTTTTTTAAATTTATTTTGGGGAGCAATTGATGATTTTTAAAGAGATAGAAGCCAAGAAGGTGGTTGGCATATGTAAAGTAATTCTCATCCTTTGATGGGATTTCATTTTTATGAGAGTTGGTATGTGATAGATGATAGGTAGAATTGGGGATATCACCCACGTATCATCACTCCCTCACAAAAAGAAACACCTGTCTAATCAGAAACACACATTAGGGTCCTCTATCATCATTAGGAGAGTAATTTAAAAAATAATAATTAATTACCAACTTCTTTATTGTCTTGTTTTTATATAGTATTTTATTAGTAAATCAGGGTATAATGTTTTCTATCTTAAAGTGATATCTATGTAGTCTATACGTTATATAAATAAAGTTAAAAAAAGAATAATTATATTATATTATTTATCTCTATTAGCTTGTTTGGAAAACCATACCATAATTTTAGAAGTACTTTTGTATTAAACTCTTATAACATACTTAGAGTATATTTGGATTAACTATTATTAAGTGATATTATGTAAATATATCAGAGGAATTCAGTATAAAAGTATTTCTAAAAATCATAATTTGGGATTTTTCCAAACACACCCTAAAATAATTTTTAAAAAATTAATCCAAATACTCTTACACTAACTAAACATTATTTCATCATATAATTTGTTATAGTGAATTTTATACTGGTGTTGATATTAGTGTTAATATGCATAAGGGTAACACATTGTGAAATTATGAAATAAAATAAGCTATTGCTTATATTTTAATTTATAGGGGATAATGTCAAATCAGAACTATGTTATTAATATTATGGGCTTATTTGGATAAGCTTCTAGAAAATAGTTTGTAAAAAAAAAATTTTGGACAACTTTAAAAAAAAAATAGAGAATACCTTATAGAAAAAAAATGGTTCTGAATAAATGAGTATTTATATAGTTATTACCAGAAGGACTTTTATTATTAATAAATTATCAGGGTATGAGATAAAAAAAATAAGCATGTTTACTATCAGAGAGAAAACATGTTCGCTGCTTTGCTCCACTGCTCTCTTTCTCCTCCATCGTCCATCCCTCCTCTACCATGCTCTGTTTTGAACGACGGCGAAGCTTCCGTCTTCGCAAAAAAGAAGAGAGAGAAGACACACGGTAACATCGGAGGAGACACATAGCAACATCGGCGGAGGCGACACGTTGCATACCTCGGCGTCTTCTCGCTCTACTCCTTCTTCCTCTTCCTCCATCATCGGCGTCTCCTCACTCCATATCTGGTGGACATCGGCGGAGGCAACACGGACGTGACACAGAGAAGAAGCAACAGAGAGAGAAGGCGGATAGAGATAAGAGGGAGAAGAAAAGAGAGAGTATCAGAAAAAGTATGGATAAAATAGTAATTTGGTAACCTATAAGCTCTTTTAATATTTGAGAAACTATTCCCATGAGCTTATTCAAAATTATGATTTTAAACTATAATTTTATCTATAAACATTTTTAGACAAATATAACTGTTTATTTTAAAAATTTTCTAAATTAAAATTTGGATTAAAAGTTCTTTTAAAACTAAAATTTAGAGTAAACTCAAACACACACTATATTATTGTTGTTAACATGCCTAATTTAAAATTTATCATTTTTAGTCTTTTTTTTTTATCATTTTCTTTTTAATATATGCATAAACATCACAGATTTTAAAATAGACAAAGTTGTGGTATATAATATATTTTAATTTACATGAGATAATAAATTCTGAGTGCATTAAATTAAATTATTATTTTAATTTTCATATTTCTATTTTACTTTCACGTACCAAATACTAAAATATCCAGTGCATTGCGCTGGGATAAATCTAATTTTGAAGAAATGCATGGACGCATTCCATTATTTATTATTTATTTTTATGACAATAAAAAATTAAGGCAAATGGTACCTGTAGCCGTACTTTAGTGCTTAAGAAGTTGAGATGCATTACCGTTTCCCAGGGGTGTCAAAGTGGGAGAAGATTTCCAAGCATAAATTGGACGGCGAGAATCTCGAAAGGACGGGAAAGGACAAACCCTACAGGGCCTTTTATGAGTAAATCCTGGGTTATATCGTCATTCTACATTCCCTAAGTGGCGCATTCCCCGGCCCTATCATCATTAGACATTCCGCCTCCTGTTTAATTAGCTTTCCACGCTTCCCTTCTACGTATTTATCTTCTATTTTTTTTTTTTAATTTTTAATCCTTTCGCTTTCTTTTTTTAATTATTTCCCACAACGAATCTTAACTACTTTGGCCCCAACATTTCCTTTGCCCAAAAAATCTCAACTCTCTGCTATGGCTCCCGATTGTGGAAAAAACGTGGTTTCCATTGACCAATAACCATAGATGTTAATGTGTTGATAACAACGTTGAAAAGTGTTGGACTTAAGTTCAAATTCGCTCTTAATGAGTCAGACTATTTGATTAGTAATCAAAAATTTAATTAAATAATAAAAATTAATTAATATTAATTAATTGATGAGTGAAATCAATTAACACTTAACTCTTATTTATTATAAGAGAAGTTAATCAAACTTAATAGAATGAAAAAACTAAAAAAAAAATTTCTTTAATTAGAAAAGTAATCAAGCATCAATTTTTTAATTGCTGTTTGACGGGTAAAAATGAAATTACTCGATCACATCTTATTATAATAATCATCTTGATCATTATATATATTGGTGCCGGCTAATATTACAACTCGCCCTTTATGTGAGAAGGTCAAATTGCTTAATATTCTTATAAATGGATGCCTACCTAGATTGATGAAGCCAACCTTTGTTTGTGAGTACTGTTGATCATGGGGGCCAATATTCCACGTTGACAAAATTATTAGTTAATGATGACGGGCATATAATGCTGCTTAAAATGAGGTTACTATATACCAGCACTCTTGATAGCTCACATTTATTGAGAAGACTAATCAGCGTCATGTACCGATTAAACCAGCTGATAATATAACATATAACAAGTCAAAATTTCGCCAATTTTGTTTTAGGAACCTCATAGAATTATATAAACCATATTGAAACTAGCTAAGCACATCTTAAAGAGACGATTTTAATTATAAAATGAATAATATTTATAAGAATTACATAGATTTTAATTATTATATTATTTATTAATAGCATATTCATTAATCCTTTTTATTTATAATATAGTTCAAAAGATCCCGAATCATAACTCAAATTATGGTCATGTAATTGTACTTATATATATATATATATATATTACCTTCAATGGAATCAATCAATTGAATACATATGATCTTTTAATCAATGAAATACAATCCATCCTAGCCCAACGCCATCAATAATTACATGGTAAGGATTAAAGTTTCTAGAAGAAAATAACATTATAATTTCCTTGCCGGGGATAACTTAAAAAAAAAAACAATCATAAATTCCGACTTGAAATTGACATTTTGTCAAAAGTTAAAATAGGATTAAAAATTACAAAAACTGCTAAAAGGTATCCTATTGAAATTTTTAGGGTAAAGTAACACCTAATATTTTGATCTTATTTCTTATATACGGTCAGTATCATAATCTTATTTGTGATGTAATTTTATCCATAATTTTTTTAATTTAGTGTAATTTCACTCGTAATCTTTTTAATTTGACATAATTATTGATACTTGATAAATAAGATTATGGGTAAAATTGTACTAAATTAAAAAGATTATGGGTGAAATTGCACCATAAATAAGATTAGAATACTGGCCGCATATAAAAAATAAGATCAGGATATTGGATGTTATTTTACTCAAATTTTTATTACACAATGATATCTAAAATTTGTTTAAAAAATATGGTTATTGAACAAGTACAATTCTTCTTCTTTTATTATTTGTAACTTATTTTTAATTATATCTAAATACTTTTATATATAATTAAAGATATGATATATATAACTAATAGAAAGTTACACCCGCTAAAAATAAATTTTACATGTTCTATTTCAGAAACAAAATGAAAGATATTTACGTTGAAGTGAAGATATGTTGTCAACATTGAGAAAAAATTGCGGTAGTTGAGAAAAAATTGAGAAAAAGATATGTTCTATACATTTAGACAATATAAAGATTTTTCAAGAATTTTTCCTTAACAACTTAAAATAAGAAATTGTAAAAAAAAAACTTAAAATAAGAAATTAAAAAAAAAAAAGAATAGAATAAATATAAAAGTAAACAGGAGTAAGTGGGAGAGTTGGCCGAGTCTTGAAGTATAATCATCGTGCATGCATTAAGTGCCTCTTTTCTTTCTTCCTCCTTTCTTATTCTGCATGCACACGCCTCCTTTCTTTCTCTTCCTCTGCTCTTCATTCGCCTCTTTAAACTTTTCCGGCCACCCTAGATTCACATTACTTCCTTTTCCCCTTCCTTTTCCGATCTGATTCTTCCCCAACGTTCACTTCCTGAATGTGAATCTGCGAGGTCGTCGCGTCCGGCGGCGCCTAATTTTTCGACAAATTACCGGCGACTATGCTGCTTCTTGTGAACTTACAGTTCTGCTAATGCCAGCTTAAGGTTAGTGTCTGGCTGCTCAGCTTTTTATCCGTATTTTTCGTTTGAGATTTCTCCGTTCAGCTTCCTGAGTTGGTGAGGTTCTGATTGGAAAATTGTTAGGGTTTTCAACTGTATTGTTTTTTGACTGGATGCAATGGAAGCTGATGAATTGAGTTTGAAAATGGTGTCACGAACTTGCATGAATGCGGCTTGTGCCACCTCGACGTCGGTTCAGTGGCGGAAAGGATGGGCCCTGAGATCCGGCGAATTCGCCGATCTCTGTGATAAGTGCGGGTAATATGCTTAAAATTCCGTATTAATATGTATAATAGATATGTCATAGCGGTTGTACGGACTGCGGGTTGGGTGAAATCAGAAATTTCGCGGTTTTGTCATTGTCTATTTTTAGTTCTTTCATTTAATTTGAGCTCATTTATTTCGTTTGTTTTTAATTGATCGAAGTCCAATAGGGCGTGGTGCTCACAAGTCACATCCTTTGTTTTGATTTTTGGCTTCTTCGTTTTCAGGGGCCTGTTGTTCTTCTCATATATTTTATAAAGGTGCCGATATGCTACGATAGGACTTTTTCCCATAGTGTTTCCGGACAGAGTCCTATTCTACTTTAACCTATGAAATTTTTTGATTTGCCGAATAAATGGCCAAAAACTAAAAATATCTATTAGTTATGGCCCATAAATAATATAACATTTTCCCATATGAAAAAGGAAAATCATGGATGACCATTGAAACAACCCGGTATTATTATTTATCCCACCTGAAGTACAGAGGAATAAGCTATTCGATGGTTGAACTACATTGTCAAAAATTAACTAAGTCCATAATAAATAGTTTAAAGCAATAGAAGTATTGAGTTAGATCACATCACAGGTTGCTTTTAATGACTTTAAATTATGCGCACAGTATGATTATATTAGTTGTCAACAACTTCATCAAGATTGCATTTGGCCTTGATTGGATTTAAATTGAAGGTTTACAAATGATAATTTTACAGTCATATTCTTACTTTGTATTTTTCCCCTCTCTAGCTCTGTTTATGAGCAATCAACATTTTGCTATGTGTTCCACTCAAAAGATTCTGGTTGGAGGGAGTGCGTTTCATGTGGCAAGGTAGATTATATTCAAAAAGTTACTCTTAGGCTCCCTGCTTTGTCTTTCTTAAACAAACATTACACTGCTGTTAATGATTCTGTATTATTTAATATATGCAGCGTCTTCATTGTGGATGTGTTGCTTCTCGAAATTTGCTTGAGCTGCTAGATATTGGTGGTGTAAGCTGCATAAATTGTGCAAGAGATTCAGGACAACCTGTAAGATATATCTACTTTCAGTCATTTAACAAAGTATATATATGTTCACCTAGAGGGAAAAGAATGGAACATGAATCAATGTACTTCCAAATATAAATAATTGTAGATTAATGATCCAGATATTGAATTGGAGTCCCTTTTTTTAGCTGCACCAAGCTTTAACAAAAGATTAATGAGGGGCACTAAATGATTTCCCTTGATCATGGATTTGATGATTCTATTTAATGACATTTCTGTGTAACATGCAACCAAATATTTTTTATGGTTTGTTGTTTCTTGCATTTAAGGCTATCACTTATTAGAAAAAGAAAAAACTAATGTTTTGATGCTTTTTTTTTTGAGTTAAAATGCTATGTTTCCGGAATTGATAATCCTTCTTTTGCAGAGTTCAACTAGGGAAAAACCTGATGGATCTGGTACATCAAAGGCTGAAATTGGAAGTGAACTACAATGCTCATTGGTTTCTAACCAATTCAAAGGAAGCAATGTTGAGAAAGTGAGAGGGGTGCGAGTTGGGGATTATGCAGGGAATGATGGGCTTAGGAGTTGGCTCCAACCTCATAATGGTCCTACAAATGTGCCTTCTATGCGATTAAAACAAGAAGTTATGCCTTTTATTGGGGAACTTGGAAGCACTTCAATATCACAATTCCATCCAGAGTCTAATGGATCATCTAAGGCTGTCAAAGTTGACAATTGCAAGACAGATGTAGAAATGAGAGATATGTATGAATCATTTGCTCAAACAAATTTGAGTATGACTCTTGGCGCACCTTTAGGGAATTCAAACTCCTTTAGTAATGATGTTTTTGATGAGAGGGAGCATGGTAAGACATCATCTTCAACATTAGCAGGGCCCAGATCTCGCCATCTCTTACCCAAGCCCCCTAGGTCAACCCTCACCACAGGTTTGGAGGCAAATGCAGGGATGGTATCTCAAATTCGTGTTGCCAGGCCACCTGCTGAAGGACGGGGAAGGAATCAGTTGCTTCCCCGTTATTGGCCTAGGATCACTGATCAAGAGTTGCAGCAAATCTCTGGAGAGTATCCATCAGTATGTTTGTTGCACCTGTTAAATTATTGGCAGGATACTTCACTTAAAATGATACACCTGTTACTATTCTGCTTATTACTCTTTAACTTGAAAAACAATTTCCTTAACCATTGTTCATGATATGTTCAAGTTCAAATTCAATCATTGTGCCGTTGTTTGAAAAGATGCTTAGTGCAAGTGATGCTGGTCGAATTGGTCGCTTGGTTCTTCCAAAGGCTTGTGCTGAAGTAAGTTTGCTCAAGTTTGCATTCAAATTATATATATATTGGTGTCATTTCATCTAAACACTAACCAAAGTATTTCTTACCATATGAGTCCCGTTGTAGTAAGTTAGAACTGAATGAGGAAGTCATTTTGCAGACATATTTTCCTCCTATCTCTCAGCCAGAGGGCCTTCCCTTACGAATTCAAGATGTGAAAGGAAAAGAATGGGTATTCCAATTTAGATTCTGGCCAAACAATAACAGCAGAATGTATGTTCTAGAAGGGGTAACTCCCTGCATTCAGTCTATGCAGTTGCAAGCTGGGGATACTGGTATGTTTTATTGTGCATTACTTAATTTATTAATGTAGATGTTTTAAGAATAGATAAGCTATGTGAACTTTTTTCCTTCAAAAAAGAACAGTTGCAGTTTGCAACAACCACAGAAATTGGGAATTTTTATATTCTACATTGGTCTATTTGCTACAAAATTTTTCAAAAGTTTTTCTTTGGACTGGACTCTCTCCCCTTTTGTCAAGATAGCCATAAAGCCTGAAACGGTGCACTATTTGCAATGCATGGCCCTTCTCTCAACCCATAGTGTGAAAATATCCCTATCAGAAAAGAATTATCTAGTAGGTGTACCTGGTGGATATAATGTTTCAGGATACTGGCTGCTTACAATGTTATTCAAGTTCCACGTTTTCTTCGGCTTATAAGCAAGCTTGTGAAGTTTGTTGAATATCTTTTGCTATACTTTCTCTTTCAGAAAATGAATGTTTTATTTGACAAAAGTTGATTGCTGTGAGCTATATACTGTTAACGTTGCTCATGAATATGTGAATTGCAGATATTGTCAAATGGCCTTTGTTTGATGAAAAGTTGATTTTTTTACCAGTTCTAACTTTGTGGAGACCCTCTGTTTTGTTTTTACTATATTACTACCATCTAGGGCTCAAAATATGGATATAAAAAATAATTGTTTTTTCATTAAAATGATGCAGTGACATTTAGTCGTATGGACCCTGAGGGAAAACTTATAATGGGGTTTCGGAAAGCTACAAATTCTGCTTCTGTACAGGTAGGTAACAGCCACTTTAGTTTCATACAAAATTGAGAAACAAGCTAAAATTTTGATATATACTTTGGCAAAATAGTGGGCAAGACAGCCATCTAATATTCATTCGCCTGTTGAACAGGAATCTCATCCATCTAATATTCCCAACGGCAATCGTTCAAGTGAAACTTCCTATCCTGGTGTTTATGAGAATTTACCTGTATTAAGTGGCTACTCTGGCCTTCTACAGTCATTAAAAGGAAGTTCAGAAACCCACCTAAATGCGCTGTCTAAAAAATGGAATTCAGCTTGTGGAGACATGAATTGGCATAATATTGAGATGCCTGAAAGCAGGAAAAGAGAAGGATTGCTTCTGCCACCAGCGCTGGTTCCAGAGAAGAAAAAGACTCGTAATATTGGACCAAAAAGCAAGAGACTGCTTATTGACAGCCAGGATGCGCTGGAGCTGAAACTAACCTGGGAAGAGGCTCAGGATTTGCTCCGTCCACCTCCAGCAGTTAAGCCAAGCATTGTCATGATTGAAGATCATGTATTTGAAGAATATGAAGTGAGTACTTTCCTGACCAAAATACGTAATTCAGGCAAATTTTATGAAATCCACACCTTTTATTGTTGAATTTTACAAAGTAAGATATTTGTGGCAATTATGATCTGAAAGAAAAGAAATTTTCAGAAATCATTGCAGCTGCATGGCATTCTTTAGCTAAGTTCAGACCTTTCTTTCCTCACTCTATTAATAATTTAGCTAATATAAAACTAAATAAAATCATATGAAGTGATTTGGTAACCACATCAATGTATGTTCAGACACTAGTAAGTATTGGATTATGGGCTTGTGAAATTGAGTTTTTAAGTTATATTGATGAACTTTTTTCCGATAGAAAGTCTCCACTTAAAGGAAATACATAGATAAAAGAAAACTTATACAGCATGTTCAAAAGGATCGGGAAGAGTTGACTTATAAAATTCCTATACATGGCTTGTTGCAGGAGCCTCCTATCTTCGGGAAGAGAAGTATATTTGTAGCCCGGTCGACTGGGTAAGATTAATATTGTTGCATTTTCTGGTAGCAATCACATGTGTCTTGGTTTCTTTTCTTACCATTATCCCTTTTTCATTTATATTTCCATTATTTTTCGTATCTTTCTTTTTCCAAGTTGCGCTAATACAGCATGAATGGTTGGATTAACCTTAGGATGCATGAACAATGGACTCAATGTGATAGTTGCTCAAAATGGCGAAAGTTGCCTGTGGACGTACTTGTTCCCCCTAAGTGGACATGCGGAGACAATTCATGGGATCAGAGCAGGTCAGCAGAAGACCTCTTATTGAAATGCCGTTGTTAGCAAATGTTCTTAACAGGACCTTAATGTTTTTGCGATGCTGTCAACAGGTGTTCATGTTCTGCCCCCAATGAGCTCACACCAAGGGATCTAGATAATCTTCTGAGATTAAATAAGGGTATGTCTCCAGCTTTAGGTTCTTTCTAGATGTATTTGGTGTTATATATAGTCACCACTGCATGGTACATTCTTGAAAATTGTTTCATCAGTGTAATTTGCAGTATCAACGTAGCTCTGGTTCTGTATGATCTCAGTTTCACTGGATAGTTGCAAAAAGCATTGCAATCCAGTTTGCATGAAGGCGTTGACTAATTATGTAGATTTTCATTAGTGAAGAAAACTATATGTGATGTCTCATCTCTTGTTTAACGCATCAGATCTTGGAAATTGTATTTGGTTGAATAAACATTGTTGATCTGTTCAAGGAATGGTGTTCTTTCTTTTTAATAATTTATGGATCGGTGATATTTTATCCATCGTTTTCGTATAGAATTCAAGAAACAAAGAATGGCGGCTAGCCACAGGCTGTCCCTGGAGCAGCATGAATCTTCTGGACTGGATGCTTTGGCTAATGCTGCAATACTTGGAGACGATCCCGGTGACTCTAGCAGGACACCGGTTGCTACCACAACAAAACACCCTCGGCATAGACCTGGTTGCTCCTGCATTGTGTGCATCCAGCCACCCAGTGGAAAGGGAAAACACAAACCTACATGCACCTGCAATGTATGCATGACAGTTAAACGTCGGTTCAAGACCCTGATGATGCGAAAGAAGAAACGTCAATCTGAACGTGAAGCAGAGATTGCTCAGAGAAATCAGCAATCATGTGGGCCAAGGGATGAATCAGAAGTAGAAAGCACTTCTAGAAATTTAACTCCAGCTGATGGTTCTGAGACTGAAGCAAGGGTACCAAATGAGTTGGACTTAAAAAGTCAAACGGACGCGGCTGAAACTAGCAAGGGACAGTTAGACTTGAATTCTGATCCCGATCGAAATGACACGCAGGGTGGCTCAAACAGTGTCAGCATGATGAGTCTACTTCAAGAGGCAAGTCTCCCTTTGGAGACATATCTGAAGCAAAATGGTCTTACTAGCTTGGTATCAGAGCAACAAGCAGCAAATTCAGCTTCCAATGGGCAGGCGCAAACTATGAACAACGAGAGCGAGGTAAGACACGACGAGGATTGTTGTGCTGCTTCTGATGTTAAGGAGCAAGAAAGCAGTCATGAAGAGAACAGTGGTCAAGACAAAAGCGAAAACAATCCCCCTTCTTGAAGTCCTTAATCGGCAGGTTTTCACTTGATTTGGATGTTTATATGTTTTTTTGCTTTGCCACGTAATTTGTCTCTTGTGGGTGTGTAAGCCAATAATTATTCATGCTGAATCTTGTGTTTTAGTCTGTAAACTGCAGTCTACAGAAGCAATAGCTTGAAAGGAATCATTTACAAGTTCATTGCATGTGTCTAAAAGACCTCAATTGGTTTCGACAAACATAAGGCTAACAAATCCAATCTTTCATAGTACATAATAAAATTCAATATTTAAGCAAACACAAGGCTCACAAACAGACGCCTCAATAGTTAGTTGGATGTGGAAAATAATGTTGTGTTGTAACCATAACAGTAAGGTAGATGGCAGCATTGCAGCAACAAGTGTTTGGTTCCCCAAAATTAAACGTTTAAAATTCATTTCATAGATAGAGGGAACTAAATCAAAGAAAAACATGTCATCTAGATTTTAGTTTGGGTGTTTTTCCCCTTTTGTCCCTTGTACAAATATCCAACCTTGGAAGAAATTAGACAAACTTTCAATAAATTACTCCGAATTTATGTGATTTTTTATTGATTTTAGTATATTTCTATTTATTTCTATTGATTTTGATTATTAATTTAAAGAATTTTAACTTAAATCGATAAATGACCCAAGTCATCGGCTCAAAGCCTCAAACACAGCATTGACATGGTTTTTTTTAATACAATTTTTTTTCAAAAAAGGTTGGGTTCACCTACGATTCAAAGGTAGGACGAAATCTCCCTTCTTCTTAAGCCATACCAATATTAGATAGGGCGAGCCGTCAATTATTTGCAAGTGTAAACAACACTCAGGAGTTAGGATTTTTCTACAAGCGCTGTAATTGAAATCACAATAAAGTGATACTCTCTGAGGATCGAACACACTTTAAATGATCGTATGTCTCAACCTTTCACCAGTTGAACTGACAAAAAATAGGTATATGCATGTGTGTGCTTACATTGATTAGAAAAAAAAATCTACATTAAATCTAGTGTTATTATCTTTTCACGTTGATTCCATATTTTTTCACCATCCAATACAAGTCATCAAGTCCCGAATCCATCCATCTATTTAGAGTGTATTCGATTTTTAAAAAGTATCACTTTATTATAGTTCTAGTTATAATATTTAGGAAAATATCTTAGCTCTTGGGTGTTTAAGTTTACGCCTGAAGGTAATTGACAGCTCGTCCTGCCCAACATTTGTATCGCCTAAGAAAAAAGGAGACTTCGCCCTACCCTACCCTTGGATCGAGAGTGAGCCTAACCCTTTCTAAAAATTTGTGTATCTAAGACAAAAAAAAGTCACGAATTCGTTGTTCTTTGTTATATACCCACTTCTCCATCTTCTCAAGCATGGAATTACTTTAATCGTTAAAAAATGATTCAAAAAATAAATACAAAAAAGAATTAGATCTTTTGGGAACTCTAATTCTTTTGTTGCTAACAGTCACCTGTGTACAGCGCCCTATGGTGTGAAAAGGGAGGAAATTTGTAGTACACAGATTGGACGTAAAGAAGGAAGGAAGGAGAATATGCCCTTACAAATTTTTAAATAAACCTTTTTCCACTATCTATCTACAAAAGAACATCCTCTCACATAATACCGTAAAAGGTCGCAGAACCTGATCTTTAATTCTTTATCTCCTATGAACTAAATGTTAATCACATCAATGAAAAATTAAAAACAAATATTATAGACAGTCAATATCCTACAACACTGACCCTCCTAGACGCCGAGGAAGACGACTTCTGGCTTAACTGATGTTCATCCAAAGAAAGCATGGAGGAACACCCTCGCAAGGGAAGCAAGTTGGGCCCACCAGACCATCTTGGAGGTGAACCAGATGGTTGTGTTCCTGAAGGCAGTGGTGGTGGTGACGGAAAGAAAATTGTTCTAGGCTGGGGACAAACGATGACATTAAGACTCGGTGATCTTGACATCTGTTTTCCAGAAATTGCAGCAGGCTCTTGCAGAGGAAACCGAAGAGAGTTCTTCATATCCTGTACTAGTTTCAGATGCTCAACAACAATTCTCATGGTGGGTCTTTCTGATGGCTCCTTCTGAAGGCATCTTAGTGCAATATCGGCTATTGTCCTCGCTGCCTTGGAAGGAAACCGACCTTTCAGTTGAGGATCCATGATCAAGGACAGTCGACAATCGTCGGCTAGGAATGGCCAACTCCACTTGACTAAATTCCTCTCTTCCTTGGGGTGACGGCTATCCAGATTCTTTCTTCCAGTCAGTAGTTCTAAAAGAAAAATGCCAAAGCTCCAAACGTTGCTCTTTGGAGTTAGCAATCGTCTTTCCAGTGTCTCCACTGATAGGTTTCCCACCGCCTGCAGATAAATAAGTTTATGAACAGACTGAACGGAGCCAGAACTTATGCAATTATCTTTCTTGACAGAAATGAGAAATTTTGAATCACATAATGCAGAAGATATCAGCTATATGTATCAAACAGTTCAAGGTTTTCTAGTCGAACTTTTAGTTTTTAAAACAGTAAACTCATCATTGCGTAGTTAGTGTGGAAGACTTCAGCTTGAAACTCATAATGTTGGACAATACCAACAGAAGGACGAAAGTGTATAAAAGAAAGTTATTGGCATTCAATGAAATTAAAGTCTGGGAAACCAATGTTATCAATTATTAATAAAATAATATAAAAAAGAAAAGAATTGGTGCAGAAACCATAACTGATGGTTCCTTACGCTGAATGGTTTCAGAACTTCATTATTTAGCTACAATTTCTGTAGGTTCTTAACAAACACCGCTTAATACAATCGGTGTTAAATTTTTCATCATTTTCAGCAATTAACTGAATTGTCAAACACTATGAAGTCAGAACTTACAGGTGAACCGCTTGGAATCTCTTCTTCAGGAATATGTCCAACACAACCATATCCTGAAAGCTTTGCACTGAAATCTTTGTCAATCTGTATGTTTGCTGTAGAAAACTCATTATACATTGCCTGAAGACATTAAGGATGATATCATCAACAATATAAACAAACATACCACGTAGTCAAAGTACCAAAAGAGGGCCGGCAAAACTGAAAATATAGTTGCATACAGCATAGATGATTGCATAAGAGAAAAGACTCGCACCAAACAAAGTTTATAAGAAAAAACACACAAAAAATTACCTGGAAGGGCCCTTCTTCATGCAAGAAAGTAAGACCTTGGGCAGCACACAAAGCAATTTTCATTCTTGTATTCCAATCAAGTGGTGGGCCATCAGATCTCCCATACAACAAGCGGTCCAAGCTCCCATGAAAGAGCCTTTCATAAACCAACATTCTCTGTTCTGAACCCTCATGAGCATGATAACCTAACAATTTGCAGAGGTTTGGATGTTGCAAAGATGCAATAATGTTAACCTCATTTATGAACTCCTTCAAGGCCTAAAAAAGAGAGACAATACAGAACTTCAGAATTTCATCAAGTGCTTTGAATTTCTTGGTGGGAGAAAAATCAGAGTCAACATAAGTTTTCCAATGATTTATTACAATTGAAACCGGAACATAGCAGCTAGTTAACATTATTTGGATTCACAACGTAACAGAATGTGGAGGACAAGAAGAGGAAAAAAAGATTGGATACAGCTTAAAAGCAAGTCAGATGCAGAGTCCTAGTCTAAAGGCCAACACTTCAATGCCAGTTGAAAATTAAGGGGAACTGAATTCTGGCCATTCTAGGATAAGACATAAGGCATTAGTTCTCTTAATTGCGGTAAGAAGCATATGTTACTGATATAATCTCAACTACTAGGCATGAAGATAAAAATAATTCAGTTTGGAGACTCAAGTACCTGAGTAGATGGGTGAAGACGAGTGACAGTGGCTTCAAAAGTTTTTGAACTAGAACTGGAAGCATCATCACCAAAAGAAGCTTTATACATGGTAGAAGAAAGACTTTCTGACATGAATCGATCTGAAGAGAAATTATGACAAGCAGCAGAAATTTCCTCAAATGGAAAGTTTCGTAGGGAACCAGTTGGTGGCAGTGGCAAAGGTCCAGAAGCATATAGAGGACCAGAAGCATGTAGAGGACCACTAGCTGTCCCTAACTTAAAGCTACTGATAGCCTTTAATGCACCACCAACCTGAGGAGATGGGAGAGGTAAGGGTTGTGAAGTAGATACACGCTTCTCCTTCATCAATCCAGCTCGGTGTTTGGACTCTTCTTGTTCCTCATACTCAACTGACGCCAAAGCATCTTGCTCTGCTGCATCAAGAGTTGAAGGAGCAGACAATGCTCGTATTCTATTTTTCATGATTTTATTAACAGGTTGAATGGTTTTCACTCTTGTCTTGAAACTAGGAGGTGCAGACTGCAATGATCTAGTATGAGTTCGAGGTTCAGGCACTATGGTTGCTACTCCATGCTCTTTATGATTGAAATGTTTTATAGGGATGATCTGTTCAGACATTTTCTTCTTACTTTTCAAGACAGAGAAACACCTCATCGTGTACGCAGAACGCAGCAATTGCGTAGAACGGTCTACTTCTGCCAAGACAGAATAAAAAGAGCATAAATCAGATAATGGTGCAAACTTAGTTCAATCAGTATTATTTTAACAATCCTCAAGAAAGGACTTCAATGAAAGTTTTCCAAAGACATGATTTTGCAAAATTACATCAACTTATTCTGAGAAGAAAAACATACGCAAGCATTTTCTTTTATTCTATGCTGACCCGGGGAGTGAGAGTCCCATATCAGCTAGAGGTAATACACAAAGCTCCCATTTACAGTGAGAGGTTCTCCCCACTAAATGGCTTTTAGGTTTGGGTTTATTTCTAAATCATATATGGATACCAAACTTAACAATACGATGGTAATTATGAATGGATACAAATAAAATATCTCATCTTCTATTTCATTTCAATCACTCTTTTCATTCCATTCATTTCTAAGTACTTGCTCCCAATTACCCCCAACGCTTCGGAAGCAATTATGCTTCAGTTATCCGCAAAATCACAATTAATCACTCACAAATCTTCTTCCCACAATTGCATCCATCACATTCCCAGAAAAAAGAATAATAGATTAATTGAATTTGCCATCTCATTGGCCCATTTATGCAACAAACGCAACAGAATTCAAGAGGGACAAAAAAATGCCAGAACCGAAGCTCCCTAGCAAATTCACAATAGAAAACCTGCAAATTACGGTAATCATAAAAGAAAGGAAGAAAAGAATCAAACCTTTGATGTAGAAGGTCGCGGAAGTCGGAGTTAAGCGAAAGCCAGAGAGGAAATGGTGAAATTGAAAATAGATCTTATGATTCGGAGAAGAAAAGCCGTTCTGAAGTCAAAAAAAGCAGACGAGAAAGTCTAAGTAAATATTTAGAGAGAGAAACGAAGAAAGAGAAGTTGTAAGCAAGTTCAACATTTGAATTCAAAAGGGAGTCAAAGAGAAATGAAGAGTGGTCAAACCTACGAAAGACAAATTTAATTTAATTAATTCACATCGAATATATAATTCATATTCATTTATTATTACCAAATTTCTCGCCAATTTCCTTTTGATCGTTTTGCCCCTCTCCCAACAGTATTTTTCCGGTTCACCTTATTTTTATGGAATGCTTAATTAGGCGTATGAAAAATAATTAACTACAATCAAATGATCCATGAGAGATTTGTTTGTGTAGATATAGTAAAATTAGGTTGTTTTATAGTACTACTACCAGTCATAATTATAATAACTAATTTACCTTTTTAGATAAATCTAAAAAGTAAAATATATTAGTTAATTATAATTAATATAAGAGTTAATTGATTAATTTAAATAGATTAAAGTATATATAATATGAATTTATCTCGAGAGATTATATTTGATCATAATTAATTTATTTATTTAATTTTTTAAATCTTCTTAAAAAATTAATTATATCTTATAATTAAGATTGGAAGTAGTAATTTATAAATAATAAATATTTTTTTTATATTTTATATATGGATATAAAATAATCAATATTAATACATAAAATTCATGGCAAATTCATGTTCTTAACAACTTAAATAGTAAAAAACTCTAAAAGTTAGAATTAAAAAAAAATAAAATATATAAGGAACATAAATCATCAATCATCTAATGCTAGGAACAATAAATAAAAATATATTTTTAAAAAATAGGTTAAAATCACTATTTAAATATTTTATTAATAAAAAAATTAATATATTTTTACACCAAAAAATATTTGTACTCGAAAGATTTCATGTATAAAACATATTGGTACTTCAAGTCATATTCTTTTGATAGAAAATTTTTTTAATAAGGATTTTTTACTGAATTTTTTTAATATTTTTAATGACTTCACAAAAATTATACAAAAAAATGTATTTGTGAACTTTCCTTCTTGAGAAAAACGTGTTGATTCTGGTTGAGGACGATTTGGACAAGTATGACCTTTTGGGTAAATTCACTGAAAGGCAGGGAGTTTCACAACTCCATTGATGAAGTGACGACAGGCTGGTCAATTTTTAAAAACTTAGTAGTATTAATTGTTGTTGTTATTATTACTATTATTACTTTGAAAAAGAAAAAAGAAAAAAGCAAGTTTGGTCAAATTTATTGCTCTTTCGGACTAACAGCTTCCATCCGAATTAGCAACTGGCGGACAAATCTACGGTCAGATAGCTTCCACCTCTCACCTTTATTTTTCAAACTTCAACAAAAGTTAACGTGCAGTTTTAACTACGAAGTGTTTCGTCCGCCATTTGAAAGGGTGTTAAAGTTTAGAAAGCAATTTTGTCATGTCCGTTTATTCAAACAAACGTCTGTTACTTTGTTAATAATGGGTCCCACTCTATTAGACATGTCAGCATTCTCAGTTGCCCCCCTCTCCTCCATGGATTTGGAGAGTTCGGTGGAAGCTAGCCCTTGGACCATTTGCTCTTGACGGCAGAGAGGGCGGCAACGGCGACGACGCTGGAACCATCACCGTCTCTGGCTTCAGATCTAGAATCGACAACCTCCACTCCCAATCTGGACGGAAGTTTCTAGGTCTCTCTCCCTCAGATCCCCCATCTCGCTTACTTCTAAATCTGGAATCGACAACCTCCGTCTCTTCTTTTTCGATGAGGATTAATCATCTCAAGGGTTCGTTGGTAGGACCCAGATCGACGACCGTATTGACAGCGAGAGTCGAAGCCCTATTCCAGAGTTTTGTTCTTTTTCTGGCGGATTATAGAATAGTGCAAAACGTGACTCCAGCTACCATTGAATTTGATAATGGCGCTCCTTCTATTAGTATCTAACTTCATAGAATTGATAATAATAGGGCTTCTCTTTGTTGTTGTTCTTTCTTGCCTTGCTTTTGTTTGATAGAAAATATGGGCGCTCTTGGTGTATGATAATCGGTGTTGAAAAGCTGGGCTTTTGTGCTTGTGTGCATATATATTGATTTTTCTGTTCATTCGAAATCATTTGAGTAAATATTGCCTTCAAAAGTTAGAACTGATGAATCTACTTTGTTATTTGCCCAAAGAAAAAAAAATCCTGTTTGCTAATTGTTTGAAATTGTTCAAACTTTCTATGTAAGCACACATGGTGGAAGGGAAAGCGGTAGAAGAAGAAGCAGGAGGAACTTGGGAGAGGCAGATGCAAACGCAAACGCAGAGATATGAAGGAGAGAGGGTAACACGATGACCTAGACACCACATCAGGATTTATACCTTGCCACATCACCCTTTAAGGTCAAAAGGTTTTCTGTCTCCATCTTACAAGCGGTCAACGTTGTTAGAGTAAACGGAAATGGGATTTTTTTGTTGTTACCCACCCGGTTCACTGGGACTTTACCCCGACTACATCCAGATCTGACCCGTATCGTGCACCTGGCTATGGTAGGTGAGTCTCTCAATAAAAATTTTTTACATTTACTAAGTCTCAAATTCAAGATCTCACTTAAATGATACCGAGCTATTTACCACTCAGACTAACCTCGTGGAAATGGGATTATTGCTTCTCTTTATAAAGTTTATGGGGCTAGATGGTCATAAAGTTACACCTTAACCCTTTTTTGTAATTTCCATTATCCTCTACCCCACCTCCTCAAGGCCCAAAAAGAATGACCTCTGACAAAAGAATGTACTCAAATAAAATACTATTCTTCAAAGACTCACGATTTTTCTTATTTCAATTTAACCAATTAAAACATATTAAATACCAGATTTTGGCATAGTACCTCATCCAAATATGACAAGTGGGGATGGCCCTAGACAACTTGCTATCGACTTGTTAGACTCATGGTAAGTTGGTCTAATATCACCTAAATACTTTGGTATTGGCTCATTATACATATTATAACTTTTTTTTAATTTCGTTTAATGAATATTAATTAATATCATTTTTTCAATATAACTTGCTATCGAATTAATATAATTTATCTTCTTTATTGGAGATAATTCTATCCGAAATACTGTCGGGTACTAAATATAGACACTTCTTTTGATAAAGAGTCTAATCTTAATTTTTTTTTGTACAAAATTTTTTAGAAATTGGTTGGGTCCACCCACGATCCAAGGGCAGGACGAAGTCTCTCTTTCGGTAGGGTGATCCATCAATTACCCTCAAGCATAAACCTATGTACTTAAGAGTTATGATATCTCCCTAAACGTCATAACTAGAACTATAATAAAGTTGTACTTTTAAGGGATCTAACACACTCTAAATAGTTACATGTCTTACTCTTTTACTAGTTTTTTTTGTTGCCCACCCGATTCACCGGAGCTTTACCCCGACTACATCCGGATCCGACCCGTGTCGTGCACCTGGCTATGGTGGGTGAGTCTCCCAACGGGGATTTTCTGCGTACGCCAAGGCTCGAACTCGAGACCTCGCTTAAGCGATACCGAATCGCTTATCACTCAGACTAACCCCCATTGATACTCTTTCACTAGTTAAACCTACGTACAATGGATAATCCAATCTTAGTTTGCACAACACTAAAACCAACTTGGTACTAGTTTACGCCCAGGTTGGTTTAAAACCATGGGCTATTTATCCTAAACTCAATGGGAGTTGTGGGCAATACACCAAGCGGCCGTGAGATCCTCCTTGGCCCAGAAAACTTCCTATTTTTAATATCTAGAGTAGAAGGATATAATTTATACCAAAAAAAACAGGGACATAATTCCATCCTTAGTGCCGTAATAAAAATTAATCTCTATTGTTGGTGGATGATATTTTTAATATATTAAAAATAATTATATCATAAATATTATTCCCTTTTATCCTAATTATAAGAGCTAGTTAATTTTTTTAGATAGACCTAGAAAACTAAATAAATCATTTAATTATGATCAAATCTAAACCCTGAAGATGAATTCATATTATATACTCTTCAATCTACCTAAATTAGTCAATCATCCTTTATATTATTTACAATTAACTGATTTATTTAACTTCATATATTTATCTAAAAAAATCAATTAACTTTTATAATTAGAATGATAGGTAGTATCATAATTTATGGATGTCTAGAAACCTCCAAATGTTGTGATTGATGGCTCCATCTGTGGCTTTCATAAATAAACTCTCTCAAGAAACTTTGCCATATGCACTTTCACTCTACATTCATGAATCCAAGACATTAGAAAGAACTTTTATCTAGTGTACATGAATTCTTAGATAAATATACCTTCTATATTAATTCGTCTTATCTCTTAAGAATTAAGATATTTATTTTCGTTCCAATCTAAATATAAAAATTAGATAATTAATTTATTGAGATTAAAAAAATTAAATTAATTATTTATAAAAATATATATTAATTTGTTTAAAGTACATATTTTAATGGTTTACATTTAAAATTACTCTTGTGATAAAAATTTTTTTAATACATGCAATCAATATAAAAAAATTTAAAAATATAATATAAATTTAGTAAATAAAATTTATTGAGTTCTATATTTAAGATCAAAATAAATTATTTTAATTACTAGCACCTACATTCAAGAGTAGAATGATTATTATTTAATAATGAAAAGCTTATAAATAAGGGTCTTGCTCATCATGACACTATGTACACCAAAATTAAAGGAATAATTAATGCAGGATAGGAAGGGGAAAGTGAAGAGAGAGAAGGAGGGGGAGGAGAGAGATTAGAAGAGGGAAGACAATAAAAAGGAGAAGAACAGACGGATAGAAGGATAAGGGAAACTCAATATTTAATATATTATTCAATTTATCATTTGCATATAAAGTAAATGTGTTGAGATCTTATTTATAAGTCTTATCCTAAACCTAAGAATTAATGATAAAACATTCTAGAATCATAAAATTAAAAGCAAATAACAACCAACGATAAAAGATAATAATCAACTTAACATAAAAGGAGAATATTCTCTAATAACAAGAAATATTTAAAATCCTAATTATTTATTATTACTAAATATTTAAAATAACTAAATTTCTGATTACCTATTATGGTATATCCCATCAATAAAAATTCTCCTCCATCAGTGTTTCCTCTAATTTCTCTTACTCTTATTTATATATCCTAAAATTGCGTATTTTATAAGAAATTAAAGTAAGAATTCCTATCCCTTTATATGTGCTCTTTAATTTATATTTTTTTTTAAAAAAAATTGAACATCGGGCAATGTTGCATGGGATTAATCTATAGACTATAAAAGAAAATGGAAGTTTTGCATGTAACATGAATTACCACAACAACATTCATAATCGTTTTATCTTTTTCTACTTCATCTTTGTTGTCTCTTCTCATTCGTTCAAAAAGTACAAATTTTTGGTTTAGCAAAAATGATACACGTTTTTCCTCTCATTCACGGCAATGTCGTTTTAAAGTGGGAAGTGATTGATGAGAAAGAATCTAATTTATTATGTGCTTGAATTCAAGACAAAAATTACATTTTTAAGACCTTTTATTAATATGTGTAATTATCAACGTAGCGTTCCAAACTACGTATGGTCAAACCTGGTCCCTTTCACATGAAATGAATAGGGAAATCCATTATTCAAATCTCATGCGACTAATGATGCAAAGATCTTTGATCAGTCAAGGAAAAAAATCATGTTTTTTTATAACTTATTAGAAAATTATTTCACAATAGATTTTCGAAATAGTCTTTAAAATGGAGAAATATTTCAAATTTACATCAGAGGTTAGTTAAATCTCATGCAACTAATTGTGCTCCATCTACTACAAATTACTATTTTTTTTAAAAATATTAAGTTTTATTGAAAATATATTTTAAAGTATTAGATAAACTACAAATAGCTTATGATATAAGGTATTATCGAAAAAATATTTTAAGATATTAGATATAACTCAACAAAAAATCCCATACATACGAATTATCAAGGAAATTGTGGACCTATTTAGATAAGAGTTTAAAAAATGGCTTATAGAAAAAAACTTTTAGAAAACTTTTAGAAAAAAAAATTTGAAGAAGAGTTTTATGAAAAAAAAAGTTGTTCTAAATAAATGAGTATTTAGATAGTTATTATTAAAATGACTTTTGTAATTAAAAAATTAACAAAAAGGGTATGATTTTATTAAAAATATGAGAGAGGAGAGAAGGTGGAGAGGAGAAAGGATATAAAAAAATAAAGGTAAAATAGTAATTGGATAACTCATAAGCTTTTTTACTATTCCAGATATTAGTCTCAATAGCTTATCTAAAATATTAATTTTAAATTATAGTTTAGTCCAAAAACACTTTTGGATAAATGTATTTATTTCTTCTAAAATTTTTTCAAATTAAAGTTTGAGTCAAAAACTCTTTTAAAATTTTAGGTTTATGAGTTTTCAAACACGCTCTATATTGGATTAAGAGTATGTTTGAGAAAATTTTTAAAACTATAATTTCGACTACTAGCAACCGACTAATCTAATTTATTAAAATATAATCTATAATAGAAAAATCTCATTACCTCTAAATAATTATGGCAATTACATATTCAGAACTCCAATATGAGGCACTGATTGAGCTAAAATAAGCCACAGTCAATTGATTCAAATATTTTATAGTAAATATTGTTTTGATATAAGTAAGAAAGAATAATAACTTTTAACTTAGATTTCTCATGTCCTTTTTTTTCCCCTTGTAAAGCAAACATGCTCTAACTATTAATAAGTCGGTGTTAAGTCTTTGTGCGCTTTAGGGGATGGAATTGACAGACCAGGTTTGACCGAATAGCAAAGAAATTAGAGGTGTTTATAAAGCCGCGGTGTGGTATATCCATCTAAACTCGCGACAAAAAGCTCTATTTAGTCCGATAAATATAGGGTAAGACTAGATATCAGGCTACAAAATATAACCCATACTTTTTTTGAGCTGGGCACCGGGTAGGGGGTTACCCTGCCCTAACCATGAGCACCATTTTTTTTTATTATTTTTTTACTTTTCTCCCTAGATACTATACTTAAAAAGGAGAATATGATAGTTACAGGTGACTAAATGGTCATTTTATAAATATAAGTAGTTAAGTACGTAAGTTGTGTCTTTTAATATTTATAACTATATTAATTTTTTTTAATTTTACTAATCATAATATAATTATATTACAAATTATAATTATTTATTTGATTTTTTTAGATACTTCATCTTTGTCAATATTTGAAAAATTGATGTAAAATTGTAATTATAAACTACTTAGACTTCAAGGCTTTTTTTTATATGCAATGAATTTTAAGACTTTAATTATTATCTGTTTGTTACTTTATTTTTAGTAGATTATAGATATTATTTAACTCTTGAAGACGTATGAATATGATATTATTTTAAAAGTTTATAATTATAGTTTTTTTTTTCACAACATGAGCATGGCATCACAACTTAGGCATACACACCCCGCCCACACCCAACCCGCCTATACCCAGCCCAAAATAGTTAGGATTTTTACTGGGTAAGGCCGGGCATCGGGTTGTAAAATACAGCCCATACTTTTTTCGGACAGGGCACCGAACAGGGGGTTATTCTGTCCAACTCTACCCATGAACACCCCTAAAAGAAATCAACTAATCTTAGAATTAAAATAGTAAATTAATTTTATTTGTTAAGAAAAATGCAATCCCCTTGATCCATAATGTATTTCATTAAAATAATAATAAAATTAAGATCAAAAGTAACATTTTACCTCTAGCTCGTCTCTTAAGCCAACACAATAGGCTAATTCAAGCAAGTTCACTTCTACCTTAATAGATTCATGTCGGACCTTAGTTGATAACGAATGTATAGGAGTTTATTCCCTAGTAGTTTCTTAATTTATTTTTTGCTTGGCGTTTTACCCTCTCTTACATCAAAAGAAAATTGAGTTTACTAAATTGGTTGAACAACTCTAATAATAATAATTTCATAGTGTTTATTTACTCTTATAATGGATTAAGGCAACTTTAGATTCTTAAAATGAATATCGTGTGTATTTTGTAAACCTTAAATTTTAAAAAAGTTTTTAGCTTAAAATTTAATTTAATTTTTTTAAAATAAACAACTATGTTTGTCCAAAAAAAAATTTAGACCAAGCATTCGTTTAAAATTAAGATTTTGGATAAACTATTAAGATTAACTTTTATAATAATAAAAAAATTATAAACTATCCAATTATTATTTTATTTTTACTTTTTCTTATATACTCTTTCATGTCTCATCTCTCTTCTCTATGCTCCATCATCTCTCCTCTCTCCTATCTCTTATCCACCGTCACTTCTCTTTCTTCTCCACCTCACTCCTCTCTCTTTTTCACCCTTTATCCTCTCTAATATTTTTTGTAAAATTATAATTTTGTAATTACAAAAGTCCTTATGGTAATAACTATCTAAACACTCATTTATTCAAAATTATTTTTTTTCTATAAACTCTTCTTCAAAAATACTTTTCTAAAAACTGTTTAAATTTTTTTTTCATAAATTATTTTCTAAACTCTTATCCAAATAAGCCCATCATATAAGAATTTAGAATCAAAATTATGCAAAACTCAATTCTCATGCTTCATTAAATTCCGGTTGGATTGGATTAGGAAAATTTGAATGATGAAACACTATATTTTGATCCCTCATGGTTGCTTTGGGAACATTCACAACCAACCCAAGGACAACCTAATATAAACAAAAATTCCTAAAGCTTTGTTGATTTAATCCAGAAATGCCAGTGTTGTATATCCAACTTAATTATAAGTAGCAAGTTAGTAAATTGATGATGTCTTATTAATTCCCCCATTTCCCGCGTCCTAATATATCAATTTTAATTGTATAATTTTCTTCATTGAATATTATTGATCCTTTCATAAAAAAAATAATTATGAAGCTTCCTGGTTCACCCTGATAAAAACTATTAATTTTTGTGGCCAAGCACTAATTACTAATATTTAGGGGGGGAAAGACAAATGATACTTAAATCTCAAAAAAATTAATTTAACAACAATTAAGTCCTAAAAACATGCTGAAAAATGTATTGTGAGATAATTATAAATATGAGGATTTCATTTGCAAATAATTAAGAGTGATCTATGAAACTTAAATGCTTGATTTGCAAGTAAGATTCTCGTATTTGCATCTTATCTTTTATAAAAGAATTTTATAACTTAAAATGTAATTAAATTAATATTTTGAGACTTGAATATCACTAAAAAGAAAGCTCACTTTTAATTATTAATATTATTAAAATTAACATTAAATTTCTAATTTGCTGTTGCGGCAAGAAAATTAAAAATCTAAATCCCTCTGATTGGACCCTTTCTTCAACTTGCCTGCTCGTCGACCACCACAGCGGGAACTTGCAAGTTGCCGGATCCATCTGACGGAACCTGAGCTCCGGCGACTTCTTCTCCTCCAATCCTCCTATTCGAATTTGAATTTGGATTTGTGGATTTCTCTAGCAGCGAATGACGACAGTTTGGGCAAGAAGAATGTGACAAAAGCCATGTGTCGATGCACCTCACATGGAATCCGTGATTGCATTTTGGCAGCATTCGCACCTTATCTCCTTTCTCGAACTCCCCAAGGCATATGGGGCACTCCGTCGCCGGAATATTCGCACCGGGTCCGTATTCTTTCACCGGAATCTGGCTCAGGTGACGTTTCTTCAGGCCCATTGAGGCAAGCCTAGCAGCTGTTTGTTCTGTGGTCTCTGTGGAAAATCTTTGGCTACATCGCAACACACATCGCACTATCGTGTTCAATCCAAGCGCGCATATCAATGCGCACAACAAAGCCGCCAATATGATCACCATGTTCGCGTCGAAGTTCACATCGCCCACGAACGATTCGCGGGTCTTATTCCCATATGCCGGAGCCACAGTGAACCCAGCGTCGAGTAGTCGGCGATGCATATTTACCGCCCACTGGTTTTGGTCTTCTGATGGATCTTAAACCGAAGTAAGGATTTCGAAGCACAGAAATGGTATTATCTTCTGCTTCTTGGATTTGGATAGCAACTGGTTTTTGGCTTGGAGCAAACTTTGAAGCACCCACTGCTAAGAAATTTGTATTGGAGTCTGAACTTTGAAATCCTGAAATTGTATTGCTTTCTGCTTCTTGTTGTAGAAACTGGCAAATTTTCTGATGGTTGGAACCAAAACTTGAAGCAGCCACAGGTAATAAGGATTGGTCTGATGAGTTTTCTTGAGTTCGAACTTTGAAATCCAGGAATGATATCAGTTTCTGCTTCTTAACTAGAAACTGATTTTTGATTTTCTGTTTGAGTGGAGTCAAAATCTGAAGCAGCATCTACTAAGGATTGGTCTGATGGGTTTTCTTCTTCTTCTTCTTCTTCTTCTTCTGTGTGAACTTTGAAAACCAGGGATGGTGATTGCTATGAGCTGCGCAAGTAGGAACTGATCTGTGAGTCACAGGTGCGTGGTTGTGAAGATTCTGGCTTGGAAAGGGACACAGAACAAGGTGAGATTGAGAAGCATATTTGATCTTCTTCTTTTTTTTTACTTTCTTGTGTGTAAGGGATAAAGGGCAAAAAAAGAAAGTGGTGAAATTGGTTTGGTGGGCATACTGTTATCCAAACTGGTGACCGTTGTTCTGTTCTGGTGTTTGATTCCCAGCTTCTTTCTGATCAGAAATGGTCCTGTCTAGCTTGCTAGCTAGGCTGCTTCATTGAGCAAGATTGCAAGAGAAGATTTTAGAGGAACAAATAAAATCTCAAAGGCTTTTTGCTGAAATCCCAGATTCAGGTTTTTGCTATAATATATCTATTCACTCACAGGTTACTTCAGGCGAAGGGAAATAGCCACACACACATATATATAACAAGTGGGTGGGTTGTTAATAAATAGGGTCTAGTCTTGGTATTAGGAGACACCATACGTGCGCAGACATAAATCACAAAAGCAAAGGGATCAGTTCAAGTAATAAGCTTATGTAGTTAGGGAGCATGGCCAAGAGCTAATCTATATATAAACATGGAAAAAACAAATAGGTGCCAAACGATTGGGATTGAAATTTTTTAAATGATAAATTTATTTTGTTAGAAGTGATATTTATAAAAGTATATGGGTATTTATTTTAGATTCTGTATCGATTAAAGTAAAAAATTATTTAAAATATAAAAATTAAATTAATTTGTTTTAGACTATTCAAATTAATGGCGAGCACCCATGCCCATGTGCTCCTACTCACCCCTCATCCGTTTTGGTTTGCCACGTCAAATGCCGTTTTGGCAAAAGCAAAAGGCTTGTAGCTCCTACCAAAATATTATTATTGTAAGTGTTTAGGGTGGAAATTGTCAAAATCAAAGTTTAGATAGATAATTGATTTTCTAAGAGGTCCTTTTTCAAAATAAAACTATAGTGTATATAAATCTTAATTATAAAAGGATTAAGTTATATTTATAATTATAAATATATTTATATATATTACAGAACATAAAAAATATAAAATACATTTCTAATTAAATTTTTCACTTTTTGGCAGAGATTTAAATGTATTTCTTTTTTTTTTGTAAAAAATAGTTAGAAGTCTCTGTTTAAAAAAATTAATTGATCATAAAGATTTAATATATTTTTATACACAAAAAATATTTATATTTTAAATAGTTTTATACATAGAATATATTGATATTTGAATTTAAATATTTATGAGTTATAACCAATAAAAGTTTAAAAAAATTATAATAAAGTCTTAAATAAAAAAATTATTTATTCAAAGGCTAAAAATTTTAATAATAACTGAGAAACTTAAAATAATTAAGGAAATTGTCAGTGAGAAGTGGACTTGATTGCGACGCTCTCTGTAGGCTTTAGATTTTTCTGGCTTCTTTTTGACGCGTGATGATGCTAACTTACTTGGCAGATTTGTATCAAAAGATGAGGAGAGCATAAATTAAAGGGGCAAAAAAAAAAAGGAAAAAGTAAAAGTAAATGAAGAAAAAAAAAATCAACCCCACTAAAATATCTCTACCATCCTTTCACTGTTCCACTTAGGCGGCTTATCATACCTAGCTAACTGATATTTTGTAGCCTCTTTTCTTAGATTTTTTTCGTCGCAAAAAATAATTTTAGTTTATTTGAGATCCAAAAGCACCTCAATTATTTTAAAAAAAAAATTAATCTACCAGTTTATAATTTTATCTCATGATTTTTGTAACTTCTCTTTTTTACTGGCTTCTTATAATTTTCTTAATTATAAGTATATATTATTTAATCTGCTAATTTATAAGAGAAATGTTTTAGTAGCCTGACTATTATTTAGAAATAAAGTACAATTGAATTAATTTTTTTGCATATATTTAAATAAAATAAAAACTAATCAAATTATAGATTTTATATGTTATAACCATAATATTTTTTTTTATTTTTATATTAATAATAAATAATTTTATTATTTTATAATTTTATTTTAAAAAACCTCAAAAAAAATTAATTTATATAAACTTACATGTTACTTAGGTAGCATCTATATTAGGCATAATTAATAGAGCGTGAATATAAAGACTACCGGTTATAACTAAAGAAATTTTAATACTATAAAAAATTATAAAAGTCTAATTAAAAATTATGTGAAATAAACGGATTGATTAATTAAGTTTTTCAAATTATAATAGCAGGTTTTGCGGCTTAAAAAACCCTTAAAATCTAAATCAACCTTCTTTATCTCATTAATTCTTTTTTCCAAGTTTTTTTTAACTGATTTTCCAAGGGTTATTCCTTCATAAACATCCTCAAAAAGTCCAAATATGCACTGCAAAATTATAATAGGTTGGGAGACTTCTATTCTGTAGCATCCTTTGATGGATTTTTTTTTTCTTTTTTTGAGAAAAATAATCGATTTTTTTTTTGTAATAATCAGTACTACATTATATCGGTCTGCTTTCAATTTATGATTTTTACAATTTATATATTCATTTGTTTAAATATTTTCATATGATACTTTTAATGTTTGTATAACTAGCTAGATAAATAAATCCATGTATAGCAAGAGGTTCAAGAAATAAGATGCATCAGTCATAATTTGTGAATTATGTTATTTACTATAAAATTTATATTATGAAATATTAAGTAGTAATTTAGATGATCATGTATGTTTTGGTCCTCCCCTCTTTTCCTTTTGGGTCTTAGTTTATGTTATTTCTTATAAAGAGAAGGCAAATTGAATTACATATCTTTGTATCGACTCGCACTTGTCAATTCTTCATCAGTTCTAATCGGCCCACATCATGTAATCATCACAAAATAAACCCAATTAAGAATCTTGATTTTACTAAAGTGGGAGGATTTCATGGATACATGGTGAAGAAAACAAACAGAAAAAGGTTTTATTTATGGGTACTCTCTGATTGGTAGAGTTTTTCAATTTCAAGAAATTAATGTTAAGATTCTTAATTTTTTTGACTCAAGATATAACTCACATAAATTTTTATATATTAAAAAATATAATTAATTTATAAATATTAAAAAAATTAATTTAATTATTTATAATATACGTGGATTGTTTTACGAAAATTACATTTAATCATTTTTTATTAATAATTTTTTTAATATATACAATTAATAGAGATAACTACCAACATGTATTGATCCTAATATTTAAACATAAAATTTGAAATTCAAATATATATTAATATAAAAAATATTTTTTTGAGACTTGTCCCTAACAATACACCTATCTAACTCAATTATATAGTGATATCAAAAAGAAAATAGAGATTATTTAAAAAGGATCTATAAATTTATAAAATAAGGCGTGTTAAGGTTTTAAATTTATATAACCAAAACAAACGTTCTAATTAACCAAAAAAAATAATTAGTGAGAAGTAATCACGGAAACAATCACTAAGAAAAGTGAGCATATTGAAGTAATGTTTGTTAATTAGAGGTAAGGCAGGCATGCTACAAAGTTCCAAGACACGTACGTCTTATCGCATTCTCTTGAAGATTACAGCTACCTACACCACAATAATATTGCCTTTCATGACTCACAAACAACCAATCTCTTTTACATCTTAATTCCATTTACCATCTCATTGGGTCCCACACTCAATTGAAACCTTAATCTATCCAAATTGTATCATCCTGTACCTAGTCCACTTGTTTGCTCCAGCCAGCTTGTCTCTAGGTCCGAGGCCATGACCTTTTCTGATGAACACACGGTTAGAAAAATACATAGTGCTTGTTCGGATAGATACTTTAAAATCTCAGTCTAATTCTTCAGTCATGATTTTATTATTTATAAGATAAATATATATATAAAAATTTTTGTCTAGATAGACTTGTATAAATGTATTTAATGAAAACAAATATAAACAACACATAATTATTATGAAATATTAGCCTAGTTGATAATAAGATGATTTATAAAGGATGCATAATGTTTAAATCTTGTTATTAACATAAAATTTTTGTTAGTAGATATAATTGGTAAGTTTTATAAATACTTTTTAAATTGTGAGGCATGTCGTAATTCTAATAAATTCGGGCCCCTGGCACTTAACTTAATCAAATTTTTATTAAAAAGGAAAAAAAACTATTGGTTCTCTAAACTTACCCAAATTTTTGTTCCAAAACAAAAACAGATAATCCATTGAAGTTTATCCAAACCTTTGTTCCAAAACAAAAACATACCAGCCGTTGAAACTTATCCAAACTTTTGTTCTAGAGAAAGCTTATTTGACAGATAAGGAAATGTTTGAAGTGATTCAGATATACACAAAGAATGTCATTAGAGGAGCCAATAGAGATAATAGATTAGATAGTATAATTAAAGTCATATGAAAAGGAGGTAAAATAAGATCGTATAAAATATTAAATAAAATTATTAAAAGAGATTTTTTGTTAATAAAATATTTAAAAATTTAATTATTGATAGAACATAATAATATCATATTATCTATATAATTAATTTTATATAGTAAAATAAAGTTTGATATTGTGGTCATTCTAGCTTTGTTTTGTAAGCAATGTTTTATTGAGAAAACATGGCGTGAAAACGTGTGGATAACACTTGCCTTACCAAGTGCCTCCCGCCCTCACGTTCAAATTGGGAAAGAAAATGATGCTTCCCACCTTAGATCTTATTTTGGCATGTTTAGACAAGGGTTTAAAAAATAGTGTATGAAAAAAAAAATTAAACAATTTAAAAAAAAAAGATTTTTGGATAAAAGTTTATAGAAAAAAAATAATTCTGAATAAATACGTGTTTTGATAGTTATTATTAGAATAATTTTTGTAATTAAAAAATTAGCAAAAAGGGTATACTTTTATTAAAAATATAAGAAAAGAGAGAGGAGAAAATATAGAGAAAAGAAAAGAGAGAGGAGTGAGGGTGGAGAAGAAAGAAGAGTGAGAAGTGGGGCCACGTTTAGTACGTAGCAATGAGAGGGTTGGGATTAACATTGGCATTGGGATTGAATATTTTAGTATGTTTGGTATGATAAAGTAAGTAATACTTGTGATTGCCCAATGCCACTTAGATAGAATTGCCCAATACCACCCTCCCCCTAGTATTAGAAATCTAATCCAGGGATTGAACATTTTGTTGACCAAATTATCCTTGTAATATTTTATAAATTCTAATTTTACTCTATCCCTAATTATATTTTATCTTTTTCACACTATACCTAATTATAAACTAAAATTCATGAAATATTTATCTCTAAATATTACTCTGTACCAAATATATTTTTAAAGCCTCAATCACACTCCCACTCCTAATCCTAATCCTATTCCCAATCCATCAAAATGAAGGTCAACATACCAAACATGACCTGAGGGTGGAGAAGAGAGAGGAGAGAGGGTATAAGAAAAAGTAAAAGTAAAATAGTAATTAGATAGTCCGTAAGCTCTTTTATTATTCCAAAAGCTAATCTTAATAGTTTATCTAAAATTTTAATTTTAAACTATGATTTAATCTAAAAAATTTTGTAGAAAAATATAACTATTTATTTTAAAAAAATTTAAACTAAAATTTATACCAAAAATTCTTTTAAAACTTTACTCTAAGAGTTTCTTAAACATACAGTATATCTCAAATGCCCATACTCAAGTTTTAAAGTTTTTGAGCGTCCCAAGTGACAAAGCACTAACATATTTACCTACTTCCTACGGAATTTGAAGAATTTGGCGGCCTTTCTTTTTTATTAACATATTACAAATGGTAAAAAGAAATTAAATTACTAAAATTTTACATGATGGAGTTGAAGAAGACAAACGTGAATAACAAAAAAGAGGAGGAACGAGAAACCAGCGAGATAATAAGTCACGTCTTAGAGTAAAAATATAAATGTCAAATATAATAATTTTTGGTTTAAATAACTTTCTCATAATTTTAAATTGTTTTTTACCTAAATTATTTTAAGTATAGTATTTTGATGAATAATTTTCACTATGTAGAATTTTGATAATTTCTTTTACCACTTGTAGTATGTTAGTAAAAGAAGCTGAATTTCTAAACAAAACAAATGGGATTTCTCAAAATTAATTCTTTATCCTAAACCATTACAATAATCATGCACAAATATCCATCATTAATCATTCTTAGAACAGAGCTGGTTGTGACATTCTAAATTAATTGTTCGGCAAAAAAAAAAAAAAGACATTCTAAATTAATTGAGAAAATTTATATTTTTTAATTTAATAGTATCCTTTTAATTTAATAATTAGTTAGTAAACATAAAACAAATGGTATTTAAGGAAACAATTAATTAATGCTTTATACAAATACTCATTTAAGATTTTTCCTACAATAGCATCCTTTTAATTCTTGATATCTCTGGGACACGTCATCCATTTTGAAGCCAAGCGTTATCGACAAGCTTTGCCTCCCGCGCGAGGCTTGCCTCTTCTTGAACTCCTGCGGTTCATATTTTCAAATTCTTCTTCCGAACTTTCTGTCCTGTCAAGAATTACAGAATCAAGTTCGCAATGAGAAGATCCACCAGAAGATCTCTCATTGCTCCTCCGAAGTTGAAGAACCGTTACAGTCTTCTCCCCCCTTTTCAGTTATCGTTTCAATTTCCTTGTGTCTAAGGCATTGTTTGGTTGGGGGATTTTGAAAGGGAGGTTAGGGTAGGTGAGATATAAATGTGTTTGGTTAAAAAAAATAGAGGGGAGGGGAGGGGAATATTTTTGTCATTTTCTGCTCCCCACCCCTCTCTCTCACCCCTCCAAATTTGGGGTTTTTTGGAGGGGTGAGAAATATTATATGCAATCTTGACTAAATTACCCCTGTTCATATTTCGAATTGCCAGGACTGCCCTCAAGGTGTAAAAACCCTTTTCCCTTCGCATTTCTGCCATTCCAGCTTCAGCGTTGTGCTCTGCCTCCTTCTCCGTCGGCGCGCGTCTCCACCAACTGCTGCCGGTCGCTCGACGTACTTCGGCAATACTACCCTCGACTTCGTTCAGGTAACCTCTTGTACCCTCTTTCTCCTTCTTCACTCCTTGTATGTCCTGTCTATCACTCATCTGCTTGCCGTTTTGCTTCATCTGTGTTTGATGACCTTTTACTGTCGAGAAGCTTTTAGTTAGGATAAGTTAGAATTTGTGGTACACTGGTACCTTTGGATTTTTGAAGGAGCCCCTGTAGTGTTTCCTGAAGAAAGCTATCCGCTTTCATACTCAAATACGTTTGTTGTTTCGTTTAATAGTCTGAGTTATGTTCTTCGGCCATCAGTGCCTTCTTTTTTTATGGTAATAATTTGGGATTTGGGATGCTTCTGTCTTTTAAAATTCCACTGCGGGATAAATCTTCGCTTCAGCCCATGTTGAAGTTTGCTTGATGCTCTTTTGATTCCTATGACATTTGGAGTGTTAATCATTTGGGCAAAACACTAGCATCGGTTACTTAATAGTGGTTGCTTTTTCTTACTCAAATTCTGGCAGAGACCACTTAAATTGGGTCCTTATAGGCTAGAGGATGTTCCATGTTTTGATAATCGTAATAGCATATTTAGGGACGGGAGCATTCTAAATTTTAATTAGGGGGTTATTAGTTTGATACGGTATAATGGTGATGGAATTATGGCATGGTTCATTTTCACCAATCCTAGATGTTGTTTGAATTGATTGATCATTGCTATGTAAACCTCTTAGCTCTGAATGTTGGATAGTTCCCTTCTTCATTACTTTGAATATGATAAGTGGAACTGGTATGAGGCCTGGAGACATTGTCACAGCTTCAAATGGAAAGACTATAGAGGTGAAGATTTATTTGGTTCATGCTTATTTATATATCATCTAACTTATTGCATAAGGTATTGAATAAAAAACATTTGGATTTTGATTAAAGTCTTACAATTGCATCACAATCTTATCATCTTATGAGATCCAAGATATTGTGTGCATTTTTCTGGAAACTTTTGAGAATATTTCTGTGTATCAGTGGTACAAACCTGTGCTAGCAATATCTAGTACTAATACATATCTGGTGTACTACTGAATATCATGGAATTTAGTTTCCAGCTTTTGGAAGCTTAATAATAGGAATGAATACTTGAATTTGTATACTCATTAAGTTTCAGTATATGGAATGATGTACTGAGATTAAGTATTTGGCGTTGACTTAACCTCTTGTATAGGTTAACAACACGGATGTAGAGGGGAGGCTCACCCTAGCTGATGCTCTGGTGTATGCTTGTAACCAAGGTGTTGAAAAGGTACATCTAATACAACTATGCATATGCATCTCAGATATTCATTGAAATCATATTAAATCTGATTTCTTTGACAATTAATATGTGTTTTGTATGTTTGATATGCTTCATCATCCATTAGTTAGAATAATAAAAGAGAATATTGAAACCATTCTAGTAAGTGTGATTGAACTAAACTTTGTTGTTTATGCAATTTTCTTCTTAATGCATGTGGGAAATTCAAGTTCAAGTTCAAGTTTAGTTCTTATAACAATATCTGAACTTGTTAGATGTATGTTTTGGTTTTAGAACTATGCTAACAGGATGATGATAAACTGTTTCTAGATAGTTGATCTGGCAACCTTGACTGAAGCCTGCCTAGTTGCACTTGGACCCTCAATTGCAGGTAATCATGAAATCAGCTACTGATATTATAAATTCTATCGTATTCTGATATCAGTTTTAAGAACCTTATACCCACTTGTTTTTTGTTAATCAGAGAAACACTCGCTATTTAGGTGGCAATGAAACTTTTTGTTTTCATATATTGGGTGAGAGAAGCTAATTTTGTGAGAGGCAGGACGTGAAAGCCGTATAGCTGTTAAAGTAGTCACATTGTGGTGGATTTTTCACCACTTACACTCGACTATTTTCATTGTCTGCCGAACTTTAATAATGATTTCATTCGTATCGATGAATATCGCCTGTTACTGATTGTGAACTCTACCATTTTTATAGGTGTGTTTACACCCAGTGATGAACTGGCAAAAGAAATACTGGAAGCTGCAGAAGTGAGCGGAGAAAAATTGAGGATGCCAATGGAGGAAAGTTACTGGGAATTCATGAAATCAGGAGTAGCTGATATGGTGAACACTGGTGGTAGACAGGGTGGTGCTATAAATGCAGCTCTCTTCTTGAAACAGGTACGTTCTATAATTGCGGCTCTCTTCTTGAAGTTATAGAATGAAATCTCATGATGAATTTCTTGAAGTTATAGAATGAAATCTCATGATGAATAATATATCTAGAAAGTTTTTAATAGAGTTTAATAGGGTGATACGATCTATACAACTAATCTGACCAATCTTATGAGGCATCTAGAAAGTTTTTAATAGAGTTTAATAATTGACATGCAATCCATGCAGCTGATCTCAGTTAACTTTGCTTGGGGTTTTTGAAATATAATAATAATAATTCTTTGCTTTTGCAGTTTGTTGATGAGAAGGTTCAATGGCTGCATATTGACATGGCTGGTCCAGTGGCGAGTGAGAAGTCGTCAATGGCGACAGGATTCGGCATTGCTACCTTAGTGGAATGGGTTTTGAAAAATGCTTCTTAAATGGTAGAAAGGATCAAAAGTCTGTTATTAGAACATGAGTAAAATCTGAGAAGATGAAATAAATTGCAGGTTTTTTTCTGGGTTTCTGGTTCAATGATGATCTCATGGTTTGTGTAGTTTGCAGCCTTGTGATTTCTTGCTTCAACTTGCCTGCTTCTTGTATTGCGTCCCTCTTTATAAGAAATTTTTAGACCTTTTCTTGTGCGTTTCCAGTAATTAATTAATATCATAACAAACAAAAATTCGCCTAATCAAAAAGATTAATTAAGCTTAATCTAAGAATCTTTGGTTCAATTATTGGCCATCAATGATGATCAAGCATACCGTGATGATTGGTTCATTTGAGATATTTGCATTTAAAGAAAAGGTATTTCTTGTAATAAAAAAGAAATGTTGCATCGTTAGATATTATGATTTTTGCAAGCTTGAGCCACAAATAAGAGGTCTCAAGGGATGTTTCAGCTAACGGAAATTGACTCAATTATTTTAGTTTTATATTTAATAATAATAATCATATAATCATATATATATAAATAAATGAGTAAAAAGTTTTTTTAAATATATAAATAAAAAAATAACAATTCTGATATAAATATTATAAATAAAAAATAAAAAATTTAAATAAATGTTTGAGGATATATTTGTTAATTTTTCATTACCTACCTTCCATTCTTTTCTTGAACTAAACAAAAAATAATATCTCTCCTCTCCTACTTTCATATTTATAACTTCCTCTACTCTTGTTTATTTTTTTTTTAAATTAACCTAGCCTACTTTTTTCTCGATTGAACCAAATATAGCCTAAAGCTTAATAATCTCTTTGGTTAGGGAGAAAGCATTGGAAACGACAAATTTAGTTTCAGTTTCTTCACTTTTTTCGGTGGATAATTGACTTTCCGGATGCCGATCCTCTATACTGTAATCGGACACGCTTGGTGTCGTACAAATTCTGTTACAACCCCGCCATTTCTTATCTTCTCCCAATTATGCGTTTCATAACTTGGTGCAACTTAATATCTTTAGGTGAGGAATATCAGTACTAGATTCTCCTTGAAATCGTGCGTGAAGAGGGTTCAGCTACTTACTAACGAGCAAAAATCTGCACTAACAAAAATAGGGTTTGGCAGTGTGTTATTATTTCCCAATCATTCGCTTCAGAAAAAATTTGTTAGCTGATCTAATAGAAAGATGGGATTGTGAGAAGCAAGCATTTATTTTTCATCCGGGTGAAATTTCGATGACTCTGTTGGATGTGGCTCTGATTTTGGGGTAGTGGGGAATCCGTGCAGTTAAAAGACAACGAGCCTTTCTCTGACTTGGAAGAGGAATACGGTGCAACCATGTCAAACAGGAGGGTCACAGTGGCTTCACTTGAAAGTAGACTTCATTCTCTGGGAGACTCTGTTATTGATGATTTCATCAGGGCATTTCTACTGTATACATTTGGCACTTTGCTTTTTCAGAATTCAACTGGAAAAGTATATTCCCGCTATTTATCCCTTCTCCGAAATTTGGATGAGGTTGATCAATTTGCTTGGGGTGCCGCTGTTATTGAAGATTTATCTAAGTGGTTGGACAAGAGGAAAGAAAATAATGTGCAATATGTGGGTGGTTGTCTCATGTTTCTTCAAGTAAGTTTTAGAGGATGGCTATTTTGTTACTTATATTTGGACTAACACATTCTTATGTACCAACCTTTATTCCCTCATGGAGTCAACGTTTGATTCATATTTGGATTTCCTGTAAGTTGTAAATAGATGACTAATTCAATCAAATGGTATTGCTTAACTTGTCTTTTTCCTTGTTTATGTCGAACAGACATGGTCTTATGAGCATTTTGACATAGGCCGGCCTGGTATACAAGAACATGATTTGACCTTTCCCCGTTTATGTAGATGGCATAATAGTAAATCAAATCAAAGACATTGGTTTGCTTCAAGGTTTAAGGATCTGCAGATGACCAGTAGAACTTTCTTTAAATTTTATCTTATTCTTTATGTTAGTGGCTCCTCCGCGGGGGATTTGCATGCATGTAAGCAGGTTCCTGATGAAGATTCAGGGCTACCACACAGTACTTCTAAATCTCATGAATTGCAAAAAGAACAGGAGGTCAATTTTGAAAACCAAATAGTGGAAGACAATCCCAGCACATGTTGTAGAGTTCATAGAGAGGAGGCGTTTTTTTAAAACCAAATAGTGGAGGACACTCCCACAAAGTTGAGCACATTTGATGGAGTTCATAGTGAGGAGGCGAATTTTGAAAACCAAATAGTGGAGGACTCTCCCACAAAGTAGAGTTTATGTTATATTCATGGAGAGTTCAATGTTGAACGCTTGATAGTGGAGTATACGCCCACAGATAGCAGCACATTGGATGAAGCTCATAGAGAGGTTGAAAACCTAACTGAAGAGGATAGCCCCACAAAGAGCATCTGTGATCAAGTATGCGGTTAGCAAGAGGTCAACCTTGAAAAACTCGTTGTGGAGGACACTCCAACAAAGTTGCGCATTTGTGATGTGAGATTATATATCATGGAATTTCTTTATATACTTATCTACATTGAATCATGAAATAATAAACTTATTTGGGTAGCAGGATGATTTGAGGGAGAGACCTGTTATATTAGAAGACAAATATGCTGAATTTAAGGAGGAAATGGGCCGATTAAGGGAGGAAAATAGACTTCTTCAGAGGCAGGTTTCTTCCAATTCCCAATTTGAAGCACAAAACGCTGAGTTGAAGAGCTGGACAACTTAAGGGAAGAAAACCAACGTTTAAGACTCCTGATAAATAATTACGTGATCCGAATGGACAGACACATTCTGTCTGCAGAGGCAAGTGAAACTGAATAAACATCACCTGTACTATATATGGTAAAGCAGTTTTTATCCAAAAAATCTCCTTTCTTCCTGCTTTGTTAACTTGAAAGCTGCAAGACTATGGTTTTTTGTTTCACCTTCTTAGACTCTTTCATTGACAAGGATCACAATCTGTTGTAGACTTCAACCTTTGGCGCTTACCTTGAGGGTCATAGTTGTTGGAAATTGTGCCCTAGGAGCCAATCATTGTATCAGGTTATCACATTATTTGCATGTTTACTGTGATGACCATCCTTGGATAACTCATGATCTTATCCTAAATGTCCCTGGTCGGTCATCTATGTGGGAGCAGAGATGAAATAAGACCAGTATGACTTTGAAGATATATAGAGATATAAATCAAAGTCATAAGCACATGTAAGAGTACAGGGTGTTGGACCGACCCGCAATGAGAGAGCTGCATGGGTCAAGTCATAAGCTTCTCTCATATACAAGCCATGTCACTATGCCCTTTGACCTGAGATCATCATGGATTCCTACATGACAAACGCTCAGCTTTGACCTAGTCAAAAGTCACTTTTGACCGAGTGATCATAAAGGCTATGCTCGGGCTTAGTGGTTTTTCATGCGGAGGAATATGAATGGTCAAGATGGAATTTGTCCCTCACATTCGTAGAGAGATATTACTGGGCCCCTCGATGAGTGAGTCTGAGAAATGTATGGCCATACTGGAATGGAAGGGTAGTTCCATTTCTATATTCAGACTACTCAGGGATCGAGAAAGTAACGGTCAGGAACAGGAGGATGACGTTCACCATGCCTCATCCTTGACCGAAATATCGTGTGACAAAAGGGACGTGATATGGTTGTATGAAAGGTTACATCGTTTATCGATCCTTATATGTTTTGGGTAGTCGTAATGCCTTGCTAGAGACCGCTTACGACTTGTGGGTCAGTATAGTAACTGGGCCACTGCTAACTTCATATGGGCCTACAGGGTCGCACACAAAATAGCCCAATGCGAGCTATGATGTCCAGATTCATTGAATCTAAGAGATGTCTAGATTCAATGAATAATCTAGGGTGGATATATATTTTATATATATATATATAAATTAGTTTATATATATATTATATATAATATAAGAGATATTTGTAAGATTTAATTTATAAGGATAAATTAAATCTCTATCATTTTTGAATTTGAATTTAAATGGATATGATCTATTTGAATTTGAAATTCAAATTGATAAGATATCTCAAATTTGATTTATGAGAATAAATCAAATATAATTCTGTCTTATCTTTATTTTAAATTAAATAAATAAGTGAATTAAATCTGTGGGACGGATTTAATATAAACCATATTTATTTAATCAGTTTCTTATTAAATTATGCAATATATGATATTGTATTAATTCAGAATTAATATAAGATTAATTCTGAAGCCCGGCCCTATTAGAAGCCCGATAGCTTCCTATATATTTGACATTAGGAGTTAGGGTTCTACACACAATATAGATCTCTTCACACACATTCAGTCGTGAGAAAAGGGGGCAGGGAGAGTGCAAAAGGTTTGCAGATAAGAAACTGCCGAAATAGAGACGGTGAGGACGGAATCTCCAGAAAGCCCTAGAGAGACAAGAGGCGCTAGCACGTCGTTCGCGATTGGAACGCTGTTCGTGTGGATACCGGTAGAGGAAGCCGATCTGAGCTGTCGACTTCTACGATACGACCAGACACGAAGCAAGGTCGCGACCAGAACACGCTGAGGTCGCGACCATACGGGCATCTGAACGTCAGAAATCCGAAAAGAAGAGGAAGGTCGCGACGAGAAGCAGAGTAGGTCGCGACTAAAACTCCAGAGGCAACAGGTCGCGACTAGAAGATGAGGAGGTCGCGACTGAAAGTTCCAGAGGCGAGGAGTCGCGACTAGTAGACACTGAGGTCGCGACCAAAGCTCGAAACCGAAGGTAACACTTCTTTCTCCTTGACTTAAACACATTCGGTAGATCCTGGCTGGGAATGGAAAAATTTTTTTAAAGTTAATTTCCGCTGCGTGTCTTCCAATTCCCTTCAATAGTAATGGCTATCGGACGCCTCACTCATGCTATCCTCAAAGGCCTTGACGTTGCCACCGTGTCGAACAATCTCAGTTCTTCACCAAGGCATAAACTTTGCATAGCTAAGTGTATATATATTTGTTGCTAAAAATAATGAAGAACGTAATGTAGGTGCAGGTGTGTAGACTGTAGACTTGAGCATGAAGTTGCAACAGAGGTTGCTCTTAAATGAAGCCACGAATTCCTGGCAGGTAAATCCATAGATGGCATTATTTATTTTCACCCGTGCTGTATATTTTTGGGCAGACTTTTTAGTTATACTAGCACTACATGATATTAGAGTCAAAATAATTATTTGTAGTTAATATTTTCTCTGGTCTTTATTATAAGATATAGTTTGTAGTGGTTTTTATTACTTTAAGGCATGGAAGTTTGATATTTTGTGACATTGCGTGGAAATTTCTTTCATACCAAACTACATTAGTCATTGTATCTCTCCATTCGCATTAGACCCTGGTAGCATATATATGAATTATTTTTTAATCTTAATTCATAGTTCCTTCTTATTTATCTTATTTTGGGTCTAGAAATCTAACTGTTTCCAAAGTCCTTGTGGGTTTAGGGAACTTGAAATAGCCAAAATGACATGTTGAGGGACCGAAAATTATAATGAAATGAAGTGTTCAAATCTCAATTACCAACACGAACTGCATATCATTAAGGAAACAACTGCTTTTACATTGCATTACTCAATGCCTAGAGCCTAGCAATTTTTTTGTGTAACATAGAGACATGTGAGCATGATAACCACACATTGGTCTTAGTCTATTGATCATTTATGCACCAAATCTACTTAAGAACTTTTCATACAGTTAAATCAGTCAAGTGCACAAGGCAAACACACAACAGACATTGATTGTAGCAACAAGTCTTAGATTCAAATGTTTGTTTTGAGAAAGACAACATTAAAAGAGGGTTCAAAATACCTGCTACGGTCAATATTGGGGCTGATCTGGTAAGGAAGGTTTATTCCACATTTCTTAGGAAGGCTAGCAGCGAGGTTAAGGTTGTTGTTATTGTTAGGGTAGGGATATTCCTAATAGCATTCTTGATGCAGCTGCAAACGGTTCGGCGGTCAGGTGTGGTTTGAGCTTGGCCAAAGAGGGTCCTGACCCCATTACAGCATTGCCCCAGCACGGCACCGCCGTTGACTATGTAGGGAACACATGGTGACAGGTTGTTCATCACGTCTTTGCATGTCACTGCGTTGGCCTTACGAGAACAGAGTGCTATTAGGCACACTATCAATAATCCAATCAGCTCACCACAAGTGAACTTGCCATTAGTCTCTGTTTTCTTCTTGCAATATGGTAGTTCAGACTGGCTCTGAGGTTTGGGATATTACGTTAGTTGAGGTTTCAGCATATGGTATTTATAGAGGGAGAAAAGGGTATGATTGAAAAACTCATGGAACATCACTATCAGCTCCACGCAACAATTCATAATACAAAAAAGTATCTCAATCACCAAATTACTGTGAAGTCTTAGTGTTTTTTAATTGTAAATAAGTTTAGGGCGTTCTGATAAATGTACACTAAACTTAATTAGAATTAAAGAAGACGAGACTTTAGAGTAATTTGGTAATTTTAAGGGATTTTTTCGTATTTTAAATTGTTGCGTGGGAGCTGAAAGCCATTTTTCGGAGAACTTTTAGACAGACGGTCTTTAAAAGGGATGGGTAAACCAGAATCACGAAGGAGGAGAAACTGGTTGATACTTTAGTATGTTGAATACTATATAATATTGATACAAGATAACTAGGTGGTATTTAAGACTGGACGGTTTATAATTATGTTATCTAAGATGAATACATGACATGGACGAGAAATTTTATATTCATCAATATATATGAAACCAAAAAAAAACTTGTTTCCTTATTTTTTTTATACATAAAAATTTAAGTAAGTTGAGTCTAGAATTCATTAGGACTAAGTATACTTCTATGTTTAAAAAGGGCTTATAGAGATATTTATATATCGGTTATCAATAAAATTCTCATAACAACAGTATAATTTGGACTCATGATTGTGTAGATTATGAGTTAAATTTTTACCAAATAGATTAACCTTTAATATTGTTTTATTGTTTTTCATTAGTGAAATTGTATACAAACACAATTTTTAAATTAGTCTCTTTAAGATTTACATGTTTGGTATGATAAATTAACTTGAAAGTTATCATAAAAAGGGCACAATTTGAATTCTAATCAAGTTAATAAAGCAAAAGGATGACATGAACCTTCATTGCTGAGTTGTAAGAGATAGAGATGCCATTGAAACATGTTATCTTGTGTAACATGCTTTTTTTTATAGAAAAAAAGGGGATAGACACTAGTATCCTAAAATTAAAATTATAAACGGGATTAAATTCATATTCTTCCATGTAGAGGAGATTTTTTATACCATCATTGGTTATAAAACTACTATTGGTGACATGAATCTTTGAACACTAATATCAAACATAAACAGTGTGTGTGGATGGGGGATAATAGTAAAATATTGAGGGCATGATATATATAGAGAGAAGATGATGGGACAAGGGCAAGTGGGAGTGATTGTTAGGGTAGGTGGGATAGTTCAGAGCCATAAAGAGATGTGGTTGGGCAAAAATTTGTTTTGTTTGGGCAAAAATTTGTTTTGTTTGTACAAAAAATTGCTAAGAGGGGTCGAGCTCACATATTATTTAAGAGTAGAGTAAAATTTTTCTTTCTCCTAGGCGATACTAATATCGAGTAGGGCGAGCCGTCTATTACCCTTAAATATAAACCTAAGTACCCAAGAACTAGGATACCTCCCCAAGCACCGCGACTAGAATCACAATAAAATAATACTCCTCAGAGATCGAACACGCTCCAAATAATCGCGTGTCTCCAAATGATCACATGATATTGTATCAACAATTATAGCAATCAAATTCAAATAGTTAAGTTACAAGACATTTCATACATATATGAGTATTTTAACAAGATCAAGTCATATTTATTACTATTAACTTTTTTTAATCTACCTAAATTAATTAAATATTTGTTATATTAACAATCAAATGAGTAACTTTTAATATGTCTACTCTTATAGGCTAGGGTAAAAGAATAGCATTAGAAGTAAAATAATTCATCAATGGTAATTGTGTTAAGGGAAATTAGTAATATTTTGAAGTAAAGGTAGAGATTCAAATTTTATGAATGAAAAATATTATATTGAGAGAATAATCCCCCCATTTGAGTTTGACAATAGTCACATATAAATTGACAGCTGTACCAAAAAAGCAATTGTTTAATTTGTCAAGTAATTATTGTGCCCTTAGTTGAAAATGAAATTCATAAATGAGGTGATATGGACAAAGGCTACAAGTCATCCTAATTAAGGATAGAACCCTAATTACTAATTAGAAAACAATATATGTGGTGAGTCACCTAAATTATTGACTACAATCAATGAGTGATAAAAATGTTTCACCAAGCTTATTAATAACATTGACATTTATTGAAATTAATGTTTCAATATTTCTCACATACTTATCTCGTATAACATAAATTAATCCAAACACATAGGCAATTTTCGCATATTCGTTCTTCCAATATTCCCAACTTGTATACATTATTTTTTTTTCAATTTATCTTTTGATTTTTTAATATTGAAGAATTAATATGAAAAATGATTAATTGAAAATGGTCCCAAATCGGCTTTTAGGATTTGTAGCTAATGTTTTATGATTTTCAACTGCTAATTCCTAGATTTTCAACTTATATGTGAACATATAGTTGCCATCTCTTGAGATGTCTGTATATAAATTAAAGAACGAGGTTATTTAATTGACATTTTAAGATTTTGGAATTCTAAAGTATCAAAATTCTGCTTATTTGATCCAAAGTATTATTCTTCTTGACTTTTTAAAAAGATTTATAAGAGTCTTAGTTTGAAGGTTCAAAGAGTTATATAAAAGGATTGACTTAAAATTTAAAAGAATTCGAGTCCGTATAAATACAGAAAATATCTTTAGGAGAGTTATTATTAATTGAGTCTAACAAACTTAGATAATCATATCAAAAAAGATGATCCAAATTTTTGTAAATTAGATTGTAAACCCGTGCGACTTCTCATGTATTTGATATTACATATAAAAATATGGATTAATTATGATCCAAAAACACTAGTAGTCATATATAATCCTCCCACTATAATCAACGCCTTCAATTATATTTAGCTAGATTTATCTCATTTAAAGATATTTTATACATTTGTTTGATTTATTGTATTTAAGTATTTATAAACCCTTTTCACTATATATAATAAACACCTATTAGTTCTCTTCAGATATTTTTAATTATTAAAGATATGAAGGTAATTAGTGAGTTAAAATAATTAAAAGGGCAGAAACAAAGGATAATTAAAAATAGGATAGGAAACACTAAATATGGAACTCATAAACCGCATATTACATGACAAAAGCTATATATATATATATATATATATATATATAAAAAGAAAAGAAAAACGAAACTAATAAGATGTGAAAGGCCTTCAAGTTATCACAGGGATCCCTGGTAGTATTTAACCTTCCTTTATTCCTAACTGCTATACCCTCTCATCATACACTATCTCCTTCATCATATCTTTGCCTCAGAACTTGATGCTGCAATTTCCAACACAATCATTAACATATCACACAAAACATAGTATTTTCAAACAGTATATAACGTACCACATGTGTCAAAATGATACATAAAGAGTTATAAAAAATGAATATAATCATCAAGATGTTCTAATAATAAGTGAGTACGTAATATGAACCTATTGTTATTTCTTACACTAGGACTTACCTACTTATTGTATAATTTTTTATGATTATATTTTTTTTTTGGCACTAAGCGAGTCTCCCATACATAAATGTATGCATTCACTAAAACATGTGTTGTTCATCATAGTGAAAAATTTAGACTCGTGAGTTAGGAAAGTAAGGTTATAAAACATGTGTTGGTCATCATATATATATACCTGGCACAGTTGGTGTAAAACAAAACAGAGAAGGAAAATAAAGAACAAAAGCAACGAACTTATCAGGAATGCTTGCTTTATTTCCTCTGATATGGACGAGTACATCAGCTGCCTTTTATAACTCAAGGCTTTCAACTTATTCCTAAAATATCTCCTAAAGACTTGCTAGCACTCCCTCTTTATTCAGAATAAAATAAATCACCAAAACAATAGGAACTGACCTACTGGACTGGGTAAACTAAGCAAAGACGATAAGATAAGGACCAAGAGTTTTGGAACTGGACGTTGAGCTTGTTGCCATGTGCTTCTCACGTGCTAATGAGTTTGTACTAACTTTTAACACTCCCCCTTAGTACAAACTCCCGATCTTCTATTCCGAGTGCTTTACGAAGACTCTGAAACTTAGGCTTCACCAAAGCCTTGGTGAATATATCTGCAACTTGAGCTCCAGTCCGAACACCAGTAAGCTTTATCTCCTCGTTTAGAACCTTCTCACGGATAAAGTGATGGCGCACTTCTATGTGTTTAGTTCTAGCATGAAACACTGGATTAAGTGCAAGTCTGATAGCACTCTCATTATCGCACTTAATTTCCACCGTGTTCTCGTCTTCATGCAGGATATCTTTGATCAGTCTCTTTAACCACACACACTCTTGAGCAGCCATTGTAGCTGCCACGTACTCCGCCTCAGTGCTGGACAAGGCAACGATGTCTTGCTTTTTGCTACACCACGACACTGCTGCTGAGCCAACGTTGAAACAGTAACCAGAGGTTGAATGTCTGTCATTTGTATCTCCTGCCCAATCTGCGTCTGTGAACCCTTCTAACATAAACTTGGTATTCTTCTTGTACAAGAGCCCGTATTCAAGAGACCCTTTTATGTAGCGTAGGATTCTTTTTGCTGCTTCTAAGTGAGGAACCCTCGGTTCTTGCATGAACTGAGATATGATGCCCACTGAGTATGAAATTTCTGGCCTCGTAATAGTCAGGTAGATTAAACTACCTACTAGTTGTCGGTACTTTTTCGGGTTCTTCAACATCTTTCCCTCCTCTTTCTTTAGCTTCAGGTTTGGTTCCATGGGAGTGGCTTTTGCTTTTGCCTCTCTCATACCAAAACGATCTAAGAGACTCCTTGCATAAACTTGTTGTGTCATAAAGTACCCTCGTTCTGTCTTCTCAACCTCCAAGCCAAGAAAGCAACTCACTTCCCCTAGATTTTTCATGTCAAAACGAAGAGCTAGATCATTCCGTAGGTTGGAAATTTCAAGTTCATCATTTCCAGTTATGATCATATCATCTACGTACAAGAGAACCAGCAACTGCACATTGGACTTTAGCTTCACAAACAGACTTGAATCTGCATTCGACACCACGAACCCGCAGAAGGCAAGAAACTGAGCTACCTTTCCATACCAAGCTCGTGGAGCTTGTTTCAACCCGTATAACGCCTTCTTCAGTCGACACACATGACTTGGAAACTTTTCAGAAATAAATCCAGGAGGTTGTTGCATGAACACATCTCTGTCTAATTCACCATAGAGAAATGCGTTTTTCACATCCAGTTGCCACAGCTTCCACCCTTTATATGCAGCCAAGGAAATAACAGTTCTCACGGTCACCATCTTTGCTACGGGACTAAAAGTTTCTTCATAGTCCAGCCCATAGTTTTGAGAAAAGTCACGTGCTACAAGACGAGCCTTGTACCTGTCAATGGTGCCGTCAGACTTTCTCTTCAGTTTGAATACCCACTTGCACGTGACAGGTTCACAGTGTTCTAGTTTGGGTACTAACTCCCATGTTTCATTCTTATCTAAAGCACTTATCTCTTCTCGCATGGCTTTTTCCCACTCTGGATTTCCCTTTGCATCTTCATAGCAAGCTGGTTCTCCTTCGTTTTGCTCCCCCATAAAGAAACATGCAGCAATCGAGCAAGTGTTCACTTCATAGTCATTTAGATAATGAGGTTGTTTCTTCTCCCTTGCTGAACGTCTCACTACTTGCTCTTCGGGTTCACTGTTTGTGGGAGATATTTGCCTATCTTCTTCTGCATCCTCATTCGTTATTTTCTCACTTGTTTCAGGAAGCTGAAGTTCTGTGTTGTTGTCATTTGCAGCAATAAACTTAGGAGCTGGGAACGTTGTCGAGACTTCATCAAACACGACGTCCCTGGAAGTTGTGAATTTCTTTGTTTTTGGATCCATACATCTCCAACCTTTCCTGCACGGATCATATCCAACAAACACACACCTCCTAGCCTTTGGGTCAAGTTTAGTTCTATTGCTCTTAGGGACATGAACATAACATATCGACCCAAATACTCTAAAGTAATTAACATTTGGTTTTTCTCCATATGCAATCTCAAAAGAAGACTTCTGTGTACCTGGCCAAATTGGTAACCTGTTTATTACATGGCATGCACACTGAAACGCCTCTGCCCACAGCTCTCTAGGGAGGTTCTTGTCATGTAGCCATGAAAGACAAACAGACGTGAGATAGGCCAACTTCCTCTCAGCAACCCCATTCTGCTGAGGGGTATCTGGACATGTCATCTGCCGAGCAATACCATGCGTATCACAGTATTTGAAAAATTTATCAGACATGTATTCTCCACCATTATCACTCCTGAGGCACTTGACTTTCTTTCCGAACTCCTTCTCAACTGTTTCTCTAAATTCTGCAAATTTAGTCAGCGCCTCGGTTTTCTCCTTTAGGAATTTCACCCAAGTGAACCTTGAGTGATCATCTACTAGCACCATCACGTACCTGTGTCCACTACAGCTTGCTGTCGTTGTTGGTCCCATGAGATCTGTATGAACTAGTTCTAGCATCGAGGAGCATCGGTTTGATGACCTTTTGAACGGAAGTCGGTGAGATTTGCCATACTGACATCCTTGGCATATCACATCTTCACGAACATTTTTCAAGCTTGGCATCCCATCTACTAGTCCTTTTGAGGAGATTTGTTGCAACAACTGGTATCCCACATGTCCCAATCGAGCATGCCATATGGTTGCATTATCGGTTTGACTTGTCTTCTTCACATAAGCCTCACCTGCTGATAAAACGAACAACGAGCCTTTCTTTTTGCCAGAAAAAAGGACATCAGCGGATATCTCTTTCACATTACTAAGTATTTTTACATCTTTTGGGCCAAACAATACATACTTTCCAGTGTCAGTGATCTGGGGAACAGACATTAAATTTTTAGTCACACTTGGGACGTGATACACATCTTGCAGCTTGATATTTTCCTGACCACTGCCTTCAACCATTACTACTCCTTCACTTGTGACGGGATGGGTTGAATTGTCAGCGGTCACCACGACTGTGTCTCCACAATATTCATGCATTTCTGAAAACAGAGTCTCATTACCGGTTACATGGTGGGAGCATCCTGAGTCAACTATCCATTCTTCACTCTCATTGGATGCATAATTAGCAAAGCTCAACCTGGACTTCTGATCTACTGCTTCAACTGTAAAGCATTGCTCCCACTTGAGCTGGTCATCCTCCTCGGTGCTAGCCACATTCGCTTTAGAGAGCTTTACTCGACAGAACCGTTTTATGTGCCCAGGTTTGCCACACCTGAAGCACGTAATAGGCTTCTTGACTTGAGGCTCGTCGTTCTCTTCCTCACTTGACTCCATGTCCCTGTTCTTGCTACTTGACGAGGCTTTCACATTCGACTTCCCTTTTGAGAAGAGAACATCACCAGTTTCGAATCCTTTTGACATTTGCTTGGCCAAGGCTTCTTGGTTTGAGAGTAGGTTTTCCAATTCCTCAATGGAAGGTTGTGTTGCCCACCCTTGTATCGAGGTGACAAAGGGTCCATATTCCTTCCGTAGGCCACGTATAATATACCGACGCAACCTCGGCTCACTAACCTTTTCATCCTTGTCGATCTCTGAAATTTCAGCACACACATTTTTGACTCGTAAGAAATATTCTGAAATCGTCATACCTTCTTGAGTTAGGCTAGCCAACTCATTTTCCAAAAGTTGCAGTCGTGCCGTGTTCTTCTTTGTGAAGAGCCTCTCAAGAATCTCCCATACCTCTTTCGGAGACGTAACATCTCGAACATGTTCTATATACTCCCTACTAATGGACGTTCTTAAAGCATAGAGGGCTTTCCCACACTTAATCTTCCATTTGCGTCTTGCTTCGGAGTGTTCGGAACCTTCACTGGGGATTGTATCAGTGCCAACGACCAGCTCCCACAAGTCCTGTCCTTGAAGATAAGCCTCCATGCACATCCGCCAATATTTGTAGTTGGTGCCGATTAACTTCTCCATTCCAAGGTGTCCATTTCCTCCGTTTGAGAGCTCCATTTCAGCAACAGAATAATATTGTTATGCCAAACCTGGCTCTGATACCATAAAACAAAACAGAGAAGGAAAATAAAGAACAAAAGCAACGAACTTATCAGGAATGCTTGCTTTATTTCCTCTGATATGGACGAGTACATCAGCTGCCTTTTATAACTCAAGGCTTTCAACTTATTCCTAAAATATCTCCTAAAGACTTGCTAGCACTCCCTCTTTATTCAGAATAAAATAAATCACCAAAACAATAGGAACTGACCTACTGGACTGGGTAAACTAAGCAAAGACGATAAGATAAGGACCAAGAGTTTCAGAACTGGACGTTGAGCTTGTTGCCATGTGCTTCTCACGTGCTAATGAGTTTGTACTAACTTTTAACATGGTGGAGGTGCTGATCTTGTAGGGGATGCTGACCTTGCAGAGTGAAGGAAGGTTCTCAGCGTTCTTGGTGTTGATGCCGGGGGTCTGGCCGGCGGCGTTCTTGAGGCAGTTGCAGACGGCCTGTTTGTCGGCGGTGGTCTGAGCGGAGGAGAGCAGGGACTTGACACCACCGCAGCAGGCGGGTGGTGGAGAGCCACCCTTCTGGAGGTAAGTGAGGCAAGGAGCAAGGCTGCTGGTCACCTGACCGCAGGTGACGGCCTCCGCCATGGGAGCACCCACCAGAGCCACGCAGAGCACCACCATGCATGCCACCTTCACGAGACTCGCCATTGTTATGATTCTGAACTTTGAAGAAGCAATTAACAAAATACGAACTTTGATGGTGATTTGCGAATTGCTTGCTGATGGGTGCTTAGTGGTGAAGGGTGTGTGAGTTTATATAGACAAATTCTCAACTGTGACTTGATCAAAATTAATTGAGAGTGGGGTTTTAACTAAGTAGCAACTCATTTTCTGTACTAGAGGCATTGGTTTTGATTGATTTGCTCATTTCTTGGGTTCCATCGTATGTATTTATTGGAATTGCATTATCTATTGAGTATCGCCCAAAAAAACACGAAGTTAAAAGGTTTATTGACATATTCATTAGCTGTGGGATGTGACTATATATAAAGGAGATTGGTGTCTGAAGAATTTATAAATTAAGTTAATTTTAAATATACTTTAATTGTAAGTTTGTCAGTGATAACTGATAATTTTATGATCGATGAGCAAAACCTATTATATGGTTTGGAGATCATGCGGATTTTTTTTTAAAAAAAACACTTGATATATCTTTATTAATGTTACACATTTTTCATTTTTTAAAACTTACAGAAATTTAGTTTTAAAAAAATAAATTACAGACATTTTATAAGTTTTGCTAAAATCACATCAACTTCCCTCTAATTTTAAAAATATACAATTACGTTTAAAAATAAAAATGGAACATAAATCTATAAATTTAATTTAATGTGTGTGTAAAGAATGGATTGAAAGAGATTGGAAAACTTCAAATAATTTTATAGACTAGTGGTATATAAACTACTGTATGAGTAGGAGGTTACGATTTGTAAACGCAGGTTGTTAATACCAGTACTTTTAATTAATTAAAAGAAGAAGAAGAAGCAAGATCTCTAGTTGGGGCTTAGGGCTTAGTCTTCTATTTTTTCCTATTGTAAATTTGGTTTGTTGGGTGAACCGACGACCCCGACATTTTTTTATCCTTTTATTTTTGCTAAAGTAAGCGTTTTAATCTTTAGGTTTATGTTAAGGTTGAATTTAATTTCTTAAATTTATAAAATATATTTTTTAAGTCTTTTAATTTTAATATCGTTAATTTTATTGATAAATAATGTTAATGAATTGAAATCTTGATTTTGCAATTAAACGATTACACGATATACTTAAAATTTAATCATTTAATAAAATAATTTTATATTTTGAAATATAAGTTGTTGATATTAAATTTTTTTATTAGACTATATCTTCATCATTATATTTTAATTTAAATATTTTTCAATTTATAAATTTTAAATTAAAGATTAATATGTAAGTATTTAATTACTGACAAACCAATTAAATTTGTTAAGTCATATTATTTTATTAATCAGATTAAAAATATACTTTATAAATTTGGTAGAACCAAGTGAAATTTATATAAGTTTTTTTGGCCAAAAAACTTTGATATAAGTTTTTTTTTATTATAAGTGAGAGTTAAACCCGAATTATAAACAGTCTTTCTATAAGAAAATAATTTCTAATTTCTCTTTAGACACTATTGCCTCAAAACTAGGAGGGCAAACTCTTAAAAAATGACCTAAATATTTCTTATTTAGCCAATACATCAGCAATTTAATTATATTTTTTTAAAATATATGTAATTTGAACATCTCATTTATGACTCAAAAAGACATGAATATGCACATCAAGATATTGTACCCATGATTATTGTTCTTACCAAGGATAGAATGAGTTATATTTTTAACATTCGGAATGATTTTCTTAAAATTTAATTCAAATGCTAGTGATAGACGCTTAAAATTTTGATATCAGTTTTGAAAGAACAAATATATTTGTAATTTTGAAAGAACAAATACTTTAGGTCTTTTATTTTTATTCAATGGGAAACTATGGGGCCCACGAAAAGGTCAATAACTAAATATGGGACCTATGGAGAAAAAAAAAGGGAAAATGCCGTTAAAACTCTTTTAAAATGCCGAAACCTCAAATCGATCCCCCAAATTCAATAAATTTTAAATCAGCAACGGACTGATTTAGAATTTGTGAATATTGTGTTTTTACCATACTTAGAATAAGTCACTTTTTTCTTTAAAAAATTGCCAACTCTGCCGACAATTTTTAACAAAGTTGGTCTAAGTGGGATTCAATACAATCATCTTTTGGTTCCCAAAAATATATTACCCTTAAGCCACAAATTTTTAATAAAATAATATATAAGATAACTATCAAATTTTGACAATATTAACAACCTATTAACCATTAAGTACAATATAATAGTTATTGACTATAACAAATTAGCCATCACCTCTTTTACTAAATTTATAAAAGTTATATAGCACTAAATATTCTAATCTTATTTTTATAAAAGTTCAGTATCATAATTTTATTTGTCGTGTAATTTTACCCATAATATTCTTAATTTGATATAATTTTACTCATAATTTTTTTAATTTAGTATAATTTTATACATAATATTATTTCTCAAGTATCAAGAATTATATCAAATTAAAAAGATTATGGGTAAAATTATACTAAATTAAAAATATTATTTATAAAATTATACCTTAAATAAGATTATAATACTTGACGTATATGAAAAATAAAATTAAAATATTATATGCTATAACCCAATTTATAATTTTGTTACAAGTTTAAAAAAATTCTAGTACAAGGGACTGATTACAAAATATTAGCTATTAACTATAATTGATTAGTGATTATATACTATTTTTATTTTCATAAAGTTTGCAATTATGTTACACACTAATCAATCTTATTAAAATTTCTCTTTCCTCTCCTTTTATTCCCATCGAATTTATGTTACACCATGGGCATCGTACGGGCATAAAATCTAGTGAAAAAAATAACATGGCGAGGACTAGTTTCATTTAAGGCCCAACTACAATTCAATTTACGTTTGTTCATAATACTTGATATTTAATAGTTATTATTATTTTACATTAAGTTTGATACAAATTTTTTAAAAATGGAAAAATTATGTATATAATTTTATGAAATTCAAGGAGATTCATGTAATCATTTTTAAATAAAAGATGCCAGTATAAATGTTCAAAAGTAGAACTTGTCATGAAGTAGGTCATTTATTTACTTTTCTTTATTAATGCCCCTATCTAATTTTTAATATAAAATATAATTAATTAATTAATTATAATTTAATTTAATGTTTAAAACAAATTTATATATATTTTAATCTATTTAATTAGTTAATTATTTTTTATATTAAAAATAAAAAAATAATCTTTTAAAATATTTGATGTTCGATATTTTTTTTAAATTATATTATTAGATATTTAAATAATTTATTAATTTGAATTGAGACTTTACTATTAAGAGGTATCTCTGAGATTTTTTTTTTAAGAGGCGGGATTCAATCCAATTTTCTCCCTTTGTTCCCCCGACCAAGTGTAGGTAATTTATTTACTATTTAATTCACAAAATAATATATTTTTTCTTAAAAGTTGTGTACAAACGTGATATTATTTAAAAATAAAATGATATATAAACTTTTGGGTCCTCGTACAAGATAAAATCAACTAAAAAACTGTCTTGATTAAAAATACAAGTTCCATTTTAAAAAAATATATATTTTATAAGAGCCTAATTACAATTAAAAAAGATCTTATAGTAACTATATTTAATTGTTATGAGATTTTAGTGAGCAATTATAGATTTATTATTATTTTTTATATCATGCTATTCTATTTTATTGTGGTGAAATTATTTTTAGTAATTATATTTTTTTTGAGATATTATAATAATAATTCCCTTTCTTTTTTTCAACTACGCACGACTGAAAAAAAGGCTTTCTAAATCGGTTAAAAATAGACTTCTACACCGGACTTTGATCCGGTGTAGAAACAGCCCGTGTAAAAAGTTTAATATTCTATACCGGTTGTATATGACCGGTGTAAACAATCAGATTTTTTAAATCAGTTATTCCATACAATCGGTTTAAAAAGTAATGTCAAAATAAAAAAAAATTCATAATAAAAAAACTCTAGGTCTGAAATTATTTCCTTCTTCGTCACAAATCTGAAGGAGGAGGAGAGTGATGAAGAAGAATATGTACCTGTAAAATGTAAGCAGAGAACAAAAAAGAGGAAGAAAGAAAAAGCCAGAGAACCCAGAAACGAAAGAAACAAAAACTCAGATATATGCACAGAAATAAAAACCCATAAACGTCGTCACCTAATTGAAGATATCACAAAAATATCGTCACAATTCCTTTGGGTTACCTGCTCAAAAGCAAACAAAAATATATTTAAACAGAACCCAGAAATGAATGAGACAAAAACCCAAATATATACACAGAAATGAAAACCTAGAAACGCCGTTACCTAATTAAAGATATCACAGAAATATCGTCACAATTCATCCGACTTACCCAGTTAAAAGTGAACAGAAATATATTTAAACAAAATCAAGAAAGAAAGGAACAAAAAAATAGACACCCACCATCGCAGATCTAGGTCTTCTTCTTTGGCGAGTTTTAGAGGCTACAACGACTGACTTCAATAATAGAGAACAACGAGCACAGGTATGGGTCATCGCATATCTAGGTCTTCTTCTTCGGCGAGCTTTAGACGATGTGTTATGAAGGTGGAGCTTCCTGTCACTATGTGTTCTCCATGGACGACGATATAATTTGTGAAGATAGGGAATTGTAAAAAATTAACGCTTTTTGTTAGATTTTTAATAGCAAAGACATTCTATACCGGATGTAATTCTATCAGCTGTAGATAAGACTGGTTTAAAAATATGCTTTTTAAAACTCCATTTTTAAATCGGTCACTACGGAGCGGATGTAATTCTATCAGCTGTAGATAAGACTGGTTTAAAAATATGCTTTTTAAAGCCCCATTTTTAAATCGGTCACTACGGAACCGGTTTAAAAAAAAACTGACCGGTGGTATTTTTATAAATAAGATAAAATATTTACACCGGTCATGACTTTTTACACCGGTCATGTTTTACAACCGGTATAAATATTTTATCTTATTTACAAAAATACCACCAGTCATGACTTTTTACACCGATCATATTTTATAACCGGTGTAAATATTTCATCTTATTTACAAAAATACCACCGGTCATGACTTTTAAACCGTCTTCGCTATGACCGGTTTAAAAATGAGGCTTTAAAAATCCTATTTTCTACTAGTGACGTTTCTATTTTTCGTTCCAAATCAATTGTGTTGCTCTATAGAGAACCACATAGTTGAAGGAGGTGCAGCCATGTATACAAAGGGACATTAATAGGGCTATCTTCCTTTGATACAGCGAGGATAAAGAGGGAAGGGAGAATGAAGACAGTTGGTAGTTGGGGGGAATTGAATGGAGGTGAAGCCATGTATACAAAGGGACATTAATTGGGCTATATTCCTTTGGTACAGAGAGGATATAAAGGGAATGGAGAATGGAGACAGTGGGTAGTTGGGGGGAAGTGAATGGCTTCCAACGCCTGCCTTCATTTCATTCGAACGCTCTCGAATCCCATTATCAACCTCCTTTTTTGGCCTTTTTGCCACTTAAGCTCATTCCTCATCAAATTGTTTTCTTCTTCTTTTGTTTATGGATAGCCATGTGGCATGAGGTATTAACTCTTGTCATAATTATAATAATTATAAGATATAGTTAATTTTTATTGATAGATTTATAAAATAAAAAATAATAATTAATTATAATTAATATAAGAATTAATTGACTAATTTAAATAAATTGAATGGTATATAATATGAATTCATCATATATTAAGTTTGATCATAATTAATTAATTAATTTATTTAAGTTCTTAAATCTATCTAAAAAATAAATTAGACTTTATAATTAAAATCAGAGATAATATTAAAAAAAGTTGTCGAAGTTGGCCGTTTTAATCTAGTTTAGAGCATTTTGGGATGATTTTCAACACTTTAAACTGGGTTCCTCAATTCAAAAAAGTTAAGCCTAAAATTATGTTTGCGAAGACTTTGAAGTTAAATGATTTCTCGACTAAAAATTGAGTTAAAGTTAAAATAATTTTGTTTAACTTTTAGCTTTTGACTTATGATTTTGTAGATTTGAACATTTTAAAATTAATTTTTTAATATAATATCCAATCTGATTGGGTCAGATTTTAGCAAAGTCTTACCTAGTTGAGAATAGCTCTTTCAAAAATATTTTTTATATTCACATATATTTAAATTTAAAATTTTATGCTTAAACGGCTAAAACATATTCTAGTTGGACCAATGCATGTTAGACTATTAGTATTTGCTTCTATTAATAAACGTTTACAATCTCCTTTTTTTCTGCCACGTATAATTTCATATTATTAGTACTTGCTTCTCTAGATAAGAAAACGTGTATTTAATACCAAACCCTTGGTGAAATTGGTAGGAGTTACCAACTCAATTAGAGGTCTTGAATTTTAAGAATGTAATTGTTTTAAATACTTTGTTTGAAAGCTTTATCGCATTTTATATAATTTTGCACAACTCGATTGAGATTAGTCTAGTAATATTAATTTTTTTAATGATTGACATTAAGTTAACTGTTAGAGTAAAGTTGGGATACTTTTTCTTAACCCAATATTGGTTGATAAAAAAAAGAAGCAACATTATATCAATTTTCAAATATTATATATTACTTTATTTCACAATTTTGAGATAAATTGTTTCGAAAATACAAATGAAATTAGTTTTGAAAAGGCTATGAGTTAAATTGCTGACACTAAGCTGAAAAGGCTAAGTGTTAAATTATACTCTTGAAAGAAAAAAAAATTATTTTCACAACAATATATGTGGCTCTATCAATGACCATATATAATATATTAATCTAAATAATGGGCCTCTAATGTCATATTGAGAAAGTGAGAGTAATTAAATGAAAATGGCTCACGAATTTCTGCGGTTCACTTAATTTCCTTTGAACTAATGATATATGAGTATTCACTTAATTTTATGAAAGGGACGCATGCTTAGTATTTTCTCAACTAATTTCTCATAAATAATGTAATTAGCCTAATTTCCTACGCAATTGGGATTCAAGGGATAAATGTTGCAATCTTCAATAAGATGCAATTGCAAATGACATTGTTTTTTGTTCAATGCGGATTAAGGGTTTTCAAATGAGTTTTTTTTTTTGTATGCTTTGATATTGCTACGATTTATTCTAAAATTTTCATTTAAAATCTTTCAGTTCTCTGACAAATTAGTTACCATCATTCTAATTTTTTTTAGGGAAAATCCTAAATAAATACTTTCAAAATATCAAAATTTCAAATTAGTGACTCTAATTTGCATAATCCTAAATCAGTACACATGTACCGAAATGGAATTTGAAAATAGTCTTTTAACCATACTGCCCCGCACCTTTTTTTTTTTTTAAAAAAAAACATCTCAAGAGCTGTCAGCCACCATGCCAGTGGCAGCCCGGTTGCCGAGATTTTTTGTGGCAAAATTGGCTAATAAAATATAGTAAATGGTTAAAGAAGTGTTGTAAATATATATCTTGAAATAATAGCCTTTTAGATTAAATTATCCAAGTGTGAAATTTGCTAAAATATGTTATCATTTGCTAAATAGGTATGGTGAATAGCTACTAAAGTGTAATTAATGACATGTTTTAGCAAATTACTTATTAGTTATCATACTTAATCAAAACCTAATTTACTTTGCCAGAACCACTTATAATCCAAACACAACCCCCAGTTATGGCGGAACCCTGACCAGTCACAATGTGGTTCCGTCCGTAGGTTGGTGATTTGGTTTAAGAATACTTAAAGGTTTTTCCTAATAAATTAAAGTTGATGTCTCATTGTTTTTCCCTAAATATAAATATCCTTCTACTGAATAAGGTAATTTTATTTAAGATATTGTTTGGCATTAAATATAAACATCTATTTTAATAAAAATTTAAATTTTAATTCTTTATGATGTTAAGAATTAACTCCTTCTCCTTGAACTATCCCGTTGTTAAGTTGGTGTATCATTGAAAGTACTGTCTCTCGTATAGAAGCCCCCACTTGCATTTGTTTTATTATTTTCCCTGCCAACTTTCTAGAAGTTGGTTATTTTATCCCAAAAAATTCTTTTGGCTTATCTTGATATTTGTATCAATTTCACTGACCACCGAAAAAAAACAGAGGGTCAAAAGTCTTTTATGTGAGTAGTACTCTTAGGAGTGTTAGACAGTTGATATCATTAAGCAGTGGTTATCGTTGATACAAGTATCACATGGAAACAGAATTTTCTACGCAATTTGGCAAGCTCTCATTTTTTTCCAACTTCTAAAATTTAAATAAGTCCGATTTCAAATTAATGTGTGAGCCTAACATCTAAACTAAAAATATTTTCCAAGTGAAAGGGGCGCATAAACACAAACTCTTGAGTTTAAGTTCATGGGAATATAAAAAATATTTTTAAAAAAATTATTTTAAATTAAGTATAACAATGCTCAAATTTAAAGTAATCAAATAACTATATAAGAAAACACATTTCCTTCAAAACCCAACCGAATGAACCAAAGCAACACCTCCAATGACAAGTGACAATTTTTCTGACAAATATATATATTAGTGCTTCTTTCTTTTTTTATTTAAAGGGGTAATTAAGCACTGACAACTTAGAGCTTGAAATTATAAATGAGATCTTTCGTAACCTCCCACCAACGGGGAAAACTTACATGCCACCGAGGCCATTGACATATATCACTGCTACTGAACTCAAATCGTGGTCATGTATAGCATTTTCTGAAACGTTGTCAACGTACCTCAGGTTCTATTATCCTGCCAGTTTCTGCAGTTATCATTTCAAGTTGCAATATAATTCCTTTTCTTTCATGATCAGAACTTGCAAATTAATTTAAATGGCTTAAATTGAGTTTGATGATTTCATTATACTATGTTCTTTGTTTTTCTACCTTAAAATTCTAAAACAACCTTAATTAATGGGTAAAGTAGCACCCAATATGATCTTATTTCTTAGGTACGATCAATATCTTAATTTTATTTGTAGTATAATTTTACCCATAATATTTTTAATTTAGTGCAATTTCTTGGTACTTTAGAAATAAGATTATTAGTAAAATTACACCAAATTAAAAAGATTATAAATAAAATTGCACCAAATTAAAAGATTAGAGGTAAAATTATACCACAAATAAGATTATAATGTTGGCCACACCTAAGAAATAAGATCAGGATATTGAGTGCTACTTTACCCTTAATTAATTTCTCAATGAGCCATAAATTCAATTTTCATCAGATTCCTTACAAAATGTGAAACCCAAATTGCTTAAATTAGTTTGAACGAGTTGTTCAAAGAAATCATCAGCCTCTATTGTTTGCTTCTTCTTATAATGTGTAATATGAATCATCAAAAGAAGGAAGAAAAATAATGTTTCTATTTCCTATATAATCAATCAATCATATCATGAACGAAACGAACAAACTCCATTGTTGAACCTCTCACAAATCAGAATTAAGCAGCCCAGTTTCTTCATCATTCTTCTGATCACCATCATCATCTTCATCATTCTCTCCCTCTCTGGTTTTAATCGCCAAAGCTTCTGCTCTTTTACTCTGTTGATCCCAATCTGTTCGACTCACTGCATAAAGCATCATACCAAAACATGAAATCTGAGCCGCTAACATCCCACTCCATAAACCCAACATATCAAATTTGTAAACAAAAGTAGCAACTACGGCCACAGGCAATCCAACCCCATAAAAAGCACACAAATTTATTCTCGCTCCTACATTGGGACGTGCTGTACCGGATAATATCCCCCATGAAGCTGTCTGAGGCCAATTCCCAATCTCACACAACCCCACAATTGGTAACACACGTGTCACCATATCTATGATTTGTATCTCATTTGTGAATATTCTCGCCCACACTTTCCTCACAGAAACAGTGAAGAAGAAGGCTACAATCCCAAATATGAAAGCAAATGAAAGCCCTAGAATTGCAGTACAATGCGCACGTGAGGGTTGTCCTGCGCCTAAAGAATGACCAACCCTTGTTGTTAAAGCAGCACTGAGAGAAAATGGGAAGATATAGAGAAAACCAGTGGTTTGTATTAGAATTCCCATGGTGGCTACTGTGGTTTGAGGATTAATTAGGAGTCCACAAAGGAACAACATTATCTCGTACCACCACCATTCTAAGCACACGGAAAGACAACTAGGTAAAGCAAGGCTCAGAAGTGGGCCCCACCCTTGGAAAGCTGCGAGGAACAATTTGTTTTTATTGTTTTCTGATCCTCCTGAAGATGAAGATCCATGTCCTTGCCATGGTTTCAGAGGCTTCTTCGAGACAAGAAGGTAAATCACAAGCCCTAAGTTCATGTTGATGGAGTTCAAACCAGTGGCTAAAGCAACCCCTTTGACTCCAAGTTTCAGATACATAGAGAGAAATAAATTCACAGGGACGTGTAAAACAGCAGCACAAAAAGCAGCGATAGTTAAAGGAGTGGTTAACCCTTGTGTTCTGAGAAAAGCTCTTAAAGGGAATAAATGAGCTTGAGCGAGAAGTTCAGGGATGGAGAAAAGCAAGTAAACTTGAGCGACTTTAGTGACTTGGAGATCTTGGCCAAGCCATTGAAGAATAGAAGTCATGTTGAGCCAAAGGAGGATGATGGGAAGGGAAACAAGAAGAAGAAGACAGAGCATTTTGTGGAAGGTTTGGCTAAGAACGGACCATCTTTTGGCGCCATAAGCTTGGCAACAAATAGGGTCCATTCCCATGGTGAGGCCTTTGAGGACTGAGATTCCGGTGATGTTGGCGAAGCCGATGGCGAGTGAGCCTCCGGCGAGCTCGACTTGGCCTTGGCGACCTAAGAAGAGCATGGAGATGACAGAACGAGAGTACATCAGAGTGCTCGTTGCTATAATCGGTAATGCAACTTTGGCCAGTGATTGTGACTCTTCTCTCACCTGCGTCCGTGCATGCATGCAGATTTACATTAGTCAACTTCATGATTTTAGTTAAGAAATTAAACAAAATACTGATATAAATCATTCAACGATTAGGGATATATATATATATATATATGAATACCATACTTATCCCCTTAAATCAAAATAGAACCATACTCAAGTTTAGTGAGGGGAGAGAGAGAGAACCTTTTTGTAGAACTCTACCTCATCTTTTGTTTTTTTTTTCTTGGTAGTCCCTTTTGTCCTAAATGCAGGAATTAATTAAGAGATTTATTTTAATCCTAAATATAATAACTTAATCCATTTTATCTCTTAAATATATAATTTTTTCTACGTTAAAGAATAGGGCATTTTAGATAAACAAATATATATTTATTACAATAATTAATTTAACTAATTTTTTTAATATATACAAATTAGTTATCTAATTCTTATATTTAGGATTAGAGAAAGTATTTTTATCAAAAAATAAATCAATAATTTATACATGTTTAAAAAAAACAAATATACCATTGCCCCATACCCTAAACTTAACCCTAAAGTTTCAACCTCAACCTTATTATCTGTCAATAACTTTATAGCCTAAAGACATGGAATCTCTAATATAAGTGAGAGACTAAAAGTCATAAATTTGATCTCAGTTATAATTTAAACTATTAGAATATGTCCCCATAATTTAAAGAAGAAAAAAACTCACTACCTAAGGTCCTACCTTGACCATGGGAGAGACGTTGGGCTTTTGTGGTACTAATTCTACATGAGCTTACCCTTATACTCAAGCCCAAGTCCGAACTGAAATTGGATTTGTGTGTGTCTAGTGTGGTTTACATTTCAAATTTTATGATTGGGTGTGTGTGTGTGTGTTTTTAAATGCAAATAAACAGGGGCAAAGCTCCGGTGAACCGGGTGGGCAACAAAAAAAAAATGCAAATAAACATAACAAAAGGACTAGCAAGGGTAAGAAACTACAGATAAAGCCATGTTGAGTTAAATAAGTGAAATGACTAGTTTGGATACTGTGTCAATGAGTTGTAATTGTTTTGTTGTATAGTTGTATCTTATATTTGTAATATTGAATTAAATTTATAATTAATGTGTTGTAATTAATTAACTTATTTCCCTAGTTAGAGTCAAATCAAGAATATACGAGGTTGCTATAACATGGGACCTTGTTGTACATGCAAGTCACTTGTTATTAACTGTTCATTTTCACTCACTGTACAAGTTCATGTATCCTCAAACAAGTATGGCATAAATATATAAATATTTAATTAATTCAAATAACATAACATATATGGGTTCAATTATGGATCAGATTTGCAGCAGAAGAAATATCCATTGGAATTATAAATTAACAACAACGTTGTGAAAGTACTATGCAAATCACTAAAGAGATTTTTGGTGTGTTTCTTCTTGGGAGATAGAGTATATATGGTCAAAAGATACCGAACATAATGATATGTTTTTTATTCAAAGTTTCAAACCATGACTCCATTCATTATAATACATATTCTTAAAAATAAACAAATGTTATTCTTGATATATTGTTGGTGTTTTTTACTTTTTGTAAGAAATTCAAATTCAGAAGAAGTAATACGTTCTGAAATTTGTTTAATTTTAATTTTTTCAAAAGCATTATTTTTTTTAAATTACGAAGGCACCAGCTTTGGGGAAGTGATTGCTGTAAACATACAGAAATATAATTTTAAAATTTTTACTTATAAATATAATAAAAATATAATCGAAAATTTTATTGAAAAAATAAATAAAAATAACGAGAAACCCAAATAGGCAAGGAAACCTAATTATTGCCTAGTCCCTACGTAGTGAGAAAAATAAGAATAAGTTAAAAAAAAGCAGAAACCAAAAAGAAAAACAAACATCAATTTTCCCAAAACCATCTTCTCTCTCTCAACAATTAATTTTCAGCACTTCATTTGATTATTATTCCACATGTGAAAATTAATAATCAATCTTGTTAATTCCACAAAATCAACACACAATCAATATCAAATATTGCTAAACACGGATATATATATATATATATATATATTTCTCATCAATTCCCTTTAATAACCCCGAGCTAGTTTTATTCCATATCACATCGTGATATCAACATTTATGAAGTTTCCAAAAGCAAGCAACAAAGAATGACCAAGACAAAATCAAAGAAATAATAGAGAGAGGGAGAGAGGGAGAGGGAGAGACGAACCTCAGAGAGAGAAAGGGAAGGAAGTTGAGCAGTGAGGTGGTGAAGAAGGCCATTGATGAATCTGAAACTCGAGCTGCTAAAACCAGAAGAAGAAGAATTAGTGGCAGCAGCCTCACTATTATTATCTTCATCGTCGTCTTTGTCGTCATCTCTATCTCTTATTCTCTCCACTTTCGAAATCATCGCAGAAGCCTCAGCACCACCATTTAGGATTCCTCGAGATTCAGCATTCCCAGTGCACATGTTTATCCACAAAGTGGTAGATAACTATAAGTAAACACACAAAGTTCCTTGAAAACGATGAAAAATTCACTTTCAAATGCTGCTTTTCTCTCTGTGTCTCTGTGTGTGTGTGTGTTAGGTATTTTTCTGATATATATATATGGGGCATGAAAAGTAAGTGAGAGCAAAACTACCTTCGAAGAAAAAGAAGATTACAAAGTCCAAAGAAAGAAGGGTACGGACGGTTGGATTGTGCCACAAATCATTCTGGGCCATGGCATTGGAGGAGGAAGAAGGAAACAACAGAAGAGGAGGCAGCAGAGAGGCTGTGATGCTTTGGAAACAGTTGAAGCACCGCACACGCACACGCACCCTTCAAACCTTTGTATTTAATTTATACTTGTGCTTATTATTTTATTCACTTCCTTTATAATTTTATATTATAAATAATTTTTAATTAATTAATTAAAATCCTCTCCAACCATGTAATTTTTTGGTATAATTAATTGGTTGGTATATATCGGTAACTTCCGATCAGATTTAGTATTTTCGGGTCACATTAAAAGTAGCTCTTAATTACAACATAATCTTTTTTTCATGTACGGCATTATTTTCTAATTAAAGAAAAAGATAATTCCATTAACGAGCTCAATCAAATGAGATTTGTTATTTTCTCTGTTTCTTTTCAGTAGACAATAACATTCAATATGATCTTAATTTCTTAATTATATTATTGAATTTGTTATATATCTTGTTACATCATTTACAAAATTTTGAAATTAGAAAATGATTGCTTTTCAAATTTTTAAATGACACTTATTCTTTAGAAATATAACATTGTATAGAGCTCTCTAGCTACTTGTTTTGTGTATAAATGTGGACACAACATAATATATTGATTTTTTTACATCCTTCATATCTTCGTATAAAAGTTAGACGACTAATTTATAAAAAATTAAAAAAAATAGTTAAATTAATTATTTATAAATATTTTTTTAAAATATCATCTCTAATTAGTTGCATTAGAACTACATACCTCTTGATAATATTTTCAATCAAAGGGATAGTTTGAGGGGGAAAATATAAATTTAGAAGATAGAATTAATTGATGTGTTACTTTTAGAACCAGATAAACCCTTAGCATGCCTTTTTACATTTAGGACCGGAGGAAGTAATTCTTTAGGATTGGGATTTTAATCCTAAAGTACTATCTTTAGGACTAATTAGCAAAATATTATCAAATGAACTAATTAAATTCCTTTGATTAGAAAATAAAAACCTTATATCAATCAATCAAATCCTATTAAAGATTTGTCATGCAAAAAAATTGCATAGAGATGAAGATTTGGATATCATCTTGCAATGTGAGTTTGAGAGAGGGGGGGGGGAGGAGGGGGGGGAGAGCAGTTGGGGATGGCACAATAATAATTAACAATATATTGGATTAATTGAAAAATTAAAGGGATTACTGATGGTATCTAAGGTCAATTCAGGATTATCGTCAATTATATTTGACTTAAGAGAGATTTATAATTATAAAGTTTGCCCCAAGTGGGGGTTTACGAGTATTCTTAGAAAAAAAATGCCTGTGAATAAATGCCACCTATATACGTATATACATATATAACTTTTAAATGGCAGCCAAAATTCCCAGAAAGGAATTTAATGGTCAGAGAATAATCAGCATACATTCTGAACAATTTAAAATTATATGCTCTTCGGCTGAAGAAAGTATAACAAAGACCAAACTGTAGAGAATAAGTCAGTACAAGAGTTATATATTCTAAATGTTCCTTAATTGGAGAATCAATTCTGAGGTATGTCGATATTTGGTAGGCGTACAATTCATACATTTAGGGGAATATTTAAGGATATGATAACCTTCAAATATATATATATTGCTTCTCAACAGATCGAAATTCCCAAATCCCCAACCAAATCATTCTTACGTACAATCATTTCCATTTCTCCATAAATAATATATTCAACACATTTTCAAAGTTCAAGCTCGCATCCGAATTCCAATTCCAAAAGAACCCATACCAATTTCTTTTAAGAATAAAAAAAACAGTGATTGAGATCTTCATAGTTCAAAAGCCTCAAAATTGGCGCTTCTCGACCATGTTTCTGTATATTCTGTTCTTATTTCAAAGTATAAACAAAAACACAAAATACTCCTAGGTTAACTTGTATGCACCTTCTGATGAGGTTAACTTGCAAAGTAGCCCAGTGTACAAAGCTTCTACTAAATAGGATATGGAAAGGGATATATTTATGCAACTTTATCTGTAATTGGAGAGGCTGTTTTGATAATTTAATTTGGACTCATAACTTTCAGGTCATCATATGGTAGTAATTTTACTATTACTCTGAAATTCTGAGATTCATCTTTTGATTAGCTTAACTTAAATGTTAAAAGTAAGGTAGAGTGTTTAATTATTAAAAAAAAGCACAAAATATTCATAGCCTCCTAGGTTAACTTGTATGTCACCTTATGATGAGGTTGACATGTAGGCCAGCCCAATGTATAAGGTTACCACTAAGTGAGGTTTGGGAAAATATATATATATATATAGCCTTATTTTCATAAATGATGAGGTTATTTTTAAGATTTGAATTCATAACCTTCATGTCACATAATTTTACCATTGCTAAGAGATTTACCTTCTATTTAGGTTAACTTAAATGGTAAAAATATGGTAGTGTTTAATTTGAAAAAGTTCATGATTCAAATTCTCCTAATATAATTAAAGAAATTATAATAAATTGCACTATTTACAAATTATAAATAGTGGGTTTTATTTATTAAATTGAGTTCGTGTATATATAAGTTTAGCCAAACACATTGGGCAGCTTTCTTGTGTGCTGTGAGCTCGTGTTTGAATAATTAAATTTATCTTAAGCAGCCAACAACGGTAAATACAGAGTGGTTCATATAAACTTAGACTTTTTTGAAGTTATAGTATCTTATGAAGTAGGGAAAAACAGTAATGCAGAAAATATGTTTTTTTTAAATTTATTTTTACTCGCTTTTTTTCATTATCTTAAGTTTTTCCCTTTCTGGGAAATTTCATGCTTAAAGTTTCTCATAACAAATTTTCATGGTAGTCATGTTGAAGATCCAAATGCTCACCAACAAAATATCTTTTAATGTATAAACTAGTAAAAAAATTGAAACAACTAGTGTTTAAATATCTTGAGAGATTTCAAGCTCCCAGAAAGCTGTGCTACTAAAGTTGCTACATAATAATTTCAGTTGCAAGAATCGTACTTGACATATACAAAAAAGTAACATATATTTGATTATAGAAATGGTTTAAACCGTAGAGGCCATGAATTACAAAACTGAAATCAATACTGGCTTACACGTGATGTTCATTAATTCCAATATCTAGACCTAAATATTAAGTAACTAAACACGTTTTTCTGTGTATTATATATATTATAAAATCTGAAAAAAATTGATTGTATCGGTTTGTAAGTAATGCAGCTTCCGGTAGATTTTATACTAATGGGATATATATGTTTGTGGGTGTTATGGCATCTTGAACAAGTTCATATGAAGCATATAGTTAGAATTATATATATGCAAGTTGATAGAAAGCAAGACTTTTACGGGTTTGATGAGAGGGAGGAATCACATGGGGTCTCCCACACACGAGGATTGATGTGCCTGCCACAACAAATCATTCTTCATTTGGAACCGCTAGCTCTAATTAAGCCTATAGCTAGCTATTTTCACTATTGAAGTATTAATTCTCCAATTTCTTCATTTTTTGTTTATGTTATGAGTCCCGAAATTTTATAAATGAAATGTAGTTTATAAATTTAAGAAATTCTCTCATTTAACAGGTAAGTCTTTTAGAATGTAGTCTTCATTTAAACTTGTGTTTGTGCTTGTAACAGTTCACTAACTTTGAAGTTTCTTTAGAATCAATGCTTTCAGAGCTCATCATTGAACTCCCATAAATTCACTTGCAAATTATTTATGGGCTCTACTTCAAGAAGTTTGAGTTGGATCGGGTTACACAATATTTAGTACTTATAATTTACCCTCATTTTGGTTTTGACCGATCAAATTTTAAACCATAAGTTTTTGTCTCTTAAATTTCTTTTTGTCTAAAAAATTTGTCCCTAAAATTTTTTTTTGGTAGAATCAAATGTATCCCTCAATCGATAACTATAGACTAATCCTTTCGAGTCATAGAGATCACTAAAGTGGTTTTGTCTCTTCCAACATATCATTTTCTATATACACAACTTAGTTCGAACTTAGGATATCATGTTTAAGGGACACGGGACTTTGGTGGTTGGTCACTATAATTTAATAAGAAACTATATCATTTTGTCCTTGAGGGACTAAAATTTAAAATTTAAAATTATAGAGACTAAAACTAAAATGAAGGTAAATTATAATGATCAAATATTATATTAATCTAGTTAGACTTGTTGTCGATGGTTGTTTTGGAAGATTAAAGAGGGAAAGCTTCTTGGGTAGGCTTGTTTTGTTACAGAACGACAAATGGATTAGGGGGTTTATCAAAAAGATTGGCTCTCATAAAGCACATCCGCTGAATTCATGGGAATCCTTGAAAGATTAAAACTTTAATTGGGACTAGGGCCACAATAAAAAAGTTGCAAACTTTAGCGACTCTGTTGAAGTGTTGAGACTCATTCATAGCAAATACTCTTTCTTGTCCATTCTCCAATTTGATCAAAGATATTAATTAGAGTGAAAAAAAGTCCCACATCAAATAATTAGACAATAGATTAGGAATATATAAAGCTTGGGATGTGTCTAATCAAATTACTCAAGCTATTTTGTAGAGTTTAGGCAGTATCCCCTGACTAATAATTATAGATTAATCCTCCCGAGGCATAGAGATCACTGAAGTAGATTTTGCCTCTCTCAACAAATTATTTTCCATGCACGTGGCTTGGTTTGAACTCAAGACATCATGTTTAAGAAACTCAATTATCTACCAAATGTGTCAGGTTTTGTTAGTTACTCAAGTTATTTTAATGAAGTAGACAATCCTCAAACTCAAGTCTATATAATTTTTTTAATTAGAGGGACAATTGCTAATGACATAAGGTTATAAGTAAAATTGAACTCACGACCTTCCACTTATAGAAGAGCTTTCATATAATTAGATTACAAGGTCATTGGCTCAAGTATAATTAATTTGACATATTTCACCATGCGTGATTGGATTATTGTCATCTTCAATAAAATGTCTAAGAAATCCAATAATTATGTTAATTAGCTTGCCTGTCAAGATTATAGATATTGAAGCTATATGTTTTGGGACGATCATCCTATAGGGCATATAAATTTTCTTTTGTGGAACTTTTGTAATTAATGAGCCTTATTTTATTAAACAAAAACTCTTGGGAATTCTTGAACTGTCCCTGGTATTGTCTTACTTAGGGCTTTGAATATAATATAATCCAAAAACGTAATTATTTTACAGGGTGCTCAAGAGAGTTGAAAGATACAAACAGAAACTAGCTATTAAGCATCATATCTGCCACACGCGCACATAAGAAATGGAGTCACCTTGTCGTCTCTTCAAATCATACCCATGTGACCTTTAATTTATAGTCTAATTAATAAGTAGCTACCTAGTTTTTCGCATTTTCTCTTTGTCTTGATACGTTATACGGGATATATATAACCTACTATGTATAGACTAATGATTAAATTTGTATCACTAGATTGTGTTATTTTGTTTCAATTAATTGATACTCCCTCATATCCTAATTAAATATATGAGTTATTAGAGGGATTTATTTTGATCATAAATATAAAAACTCAATCCACTTTGTCTCTTAAATTTGTAATTTTTTCTCAAACAATCATTAATTACATATATTAAATGAGATTTTTATTAGTGAGAATAAGGATTAAAGTGTGTATTTTAAAAAAATCAACACACATTTATTACAAATAATTAATTTAATTAATTTTTTAATATTTTTAAATTAATTATATATTTCATAATTTAGGACCGGGGCAAGTAATTACTCTATCTGGTCCTTAAGTTAAGAGCTAAATAACTAATTAGTATATATTAATAAAATTATTTAAATTAGTTACTTGTTACAAATGTGTATTGGTTTCTTAAAATAACTTGTTAATTATATGTATTTTAACTACCCTTGATAGAAATCTTTTTATTATATGCAATTAATATAGATAATTTAAAAAAATATATAAATTTATAAATTAAAATAGATTGAAGTCTTATATTTAAAATTAAAATGAATATATTTTCTAACTCTTATAATTAATACCGGATTACTTGTGGTAATGTTAAGAAAGGGTGATGTTTAATTTTCAACAGTTGCGAGGCTCAAGGAAGAAGCATTGTTTTATGCCTTAGGAATGTTATAATATTTTTAACGATGCCCGCCGAATCTGTTTTATAGATGTTAGGATAGAGACAATAGTAAAAAACAGCCATACTTGTGATTAATAAGACATCAACCCCGCCAAGTAGGTAGCCTTTTTTTTAAAAAAAAAAATGTTTGTGATATTCAACAATAATTTGATGCATAATAAATATTGAGTCAATAGAAAATATTAAGTCAATTACTCCTATGTGATCCAACTTGCTTAATCTGCATTAATCCAGATTCCAAACCCAATATAGCTTTCGGACACACTAGCTAGTACGTCCCAAAATTATTGAGTTACAAAATGTCACGAGAAAATAATGAACCACATAATATTTTATATTAATTAATGGTTAATTATATATATAATTACGTTAGTGATTATTTAAAAAAAAAGTTTTATAAGATAAATAATGAAAATTAATGAAATATTGCCAAAAACGTGCATGACCTGTTGCTTCTTCCGACATGATCGCTTTCATTGATGTACTCCAAGGGCATGCTTATTGCTATAGTTGATAATAAGTAGATTTTATACACTTTAAGCGTTGACGTAACCCAACTTAGTGGAAACATATGCTCTGATTCTATTTATAAGTTATTTTTTTATATATTTTATATAGATTAAGGAAAACTTTAATCTTTATTAATTATATTATAAAATTTAACAACTTTCTAACTTTACCTATATTTAATATATATTACACCAAATGGAAATAAACTCAGTATAAATGAACAAAGGGTAAAATAGTATATTTATATAAAAAAAATTTCTCTACCTTATAAATAGGATAAAAATAAATATTCTCTCTTTGCCCTATAAAAAGGACTAGAAGAGTATAAGTTACTCTTATAATCCTTAATATAAGACTTATTTCTCTAATTTGGGTATGAAGAAAACTAAATAAATAAATTAATTATAACATATGTGATATAATTTATCTAAAATACTTCTTTCTAATATTATATTATATATTAATTTATAAGTTAAATAATTAATTTAAAAAAATTATAAATATAAGAGATAAAATAAATAAAAATATTATATTTATAACATTGACATTAATTTAGGACAGAAGAGTAGCAAACAAGAATATTTGATAGCGACATTAACATTAATTACCACTTCAATCCATACGAGAAAAAATAGTGCACTTGGTGAGTCTTGATATCAAAGTAGTCCCTTTGCATAGGGAAGGTGGACGGTTTTACAGATTAAGGTACTGATATCAAAGTATAGTTTGTTACAATTTACAGATATTGAATTCAATTTTAAGCTAATTTTCAATATCCTTAATCCCATTCATGAAATAGAAACCGAGTTAATTTTCAATATCAATACCTTGGTAATTATACTAGTCCACCAAACTAGTTTAATTTCCGTACGTTTCAGAAAATTAATTACATATTTACAATATATGTCGAATCAAACTAACAGTCACGAGAAAGACATATGCCTAGATATACATGTACATCTGATTCATTCCAAGGACAAAGAACAAAAGTCGCATGGCAATCCTAAGTTGTCTCTTCGATAGCTTGTGTGGTCACACACTTTAGCTCACTCAAGTTTCTTAGCTGTCTGTGGGTATGTTCTATATGAATTATATTTATTTATAATAACAATGTGGGGAAATTAAAATGGAATATTTTCACTTCCGCACTTCACTTTTTATTTGAACTTATGCTCTTTAATTATATATGAAATACATGCAGAAAAAGAAAGTAGGTAAAGGAACTTCATATTTATTTATTCACTTAAACCTCATACACCAAACTTTATTAGTTCACAGTCAAATTAAGGACCTTTTCTGTCTTTAATGATCAACTAGATTAATATACATATTACTCACTTAATATAAGAGTTATTTAACTAATTTAGATAGATTAATAAAGTTAGATAAATTATTTGATTATAACAAATATGATATAATCTCTAGACATAGAAATAGGTCAAGCCAAGCCAGACTTTAGCTAAATAGAATTGAGCCTGTAATGAAAACCTAAAGTTTAAACCTAGATGTAAACTTTGTTTTAGGCTCAAACTTGAGTATTCAGGAGGCCTAGTTAGACTTAAAGCCTTTTTAAAAACTTACTTACAATATAATTTATTATACATCCATCCATCTACCTAGCTACAAAACCATTATGCATTTGTCAAATTGAAAAGTTATATGTATAGGGACACAAAGGTTCAAGTTTGGTGTTTGTCTTTTCATTGGTTGCTAAAACTTCAATTATATGCGGGAAACAAAGACCAAATGATGGGGGTCTTAGGTTCCCTTTTGCTAAAGCACTTTGCCTAAGATTAATGATAATTATTATAAGGTTCATTTAATTATGTATAGCTTCGAAGAGACATGCATGTTGGAATAAAAACTCATCAACAAAGCTATATATATAGCAGCCTTGGAACAAGAAACACATAGGGTGCACTATTATTTCGTTTATGGAGTTATGGTCCAATAAGCTTTTGATTAGACTGCTTAATTATTGTGTCAATCCACAGTTTAGTTTATGCTTAATATGGACCACAAGAAACGTCCCTGTTTTCCCCAGCATAGTACAAATTGAGTCATATAATATTGAAACTTCATCCATAATTGAGAATGGACAGAACTAAATTAATTATTATCCCAATATTCTAAGGAAAGTTCAATATTGCTATTAATTTGTTTACTGCAATCATGTGGGGAGGGCAACATCTTGCAAATATCAAGTTCTTAATTACTTGAACCCTACTTCTTAGTAAGTGTTTGGATTATATTATCAACAAAAAAAACGTGTTTGGATAAGTGTTGGCTAAAACGGAGTTTGAACATAATTGATTTTGCAAACTTTATTTTGGGGAGAATTGATTTTTCTATAACGTAATTTATGAATATCGAATGGTGTTTCCTCAAAAAGGAAAAACAGCTTACCCTCTGCTTCTTAACTAATATGGTTTTCATCCCAAGCTTGGTTTTGTTCAAATTGATGTTTGGTTTCCATTCTCACAAAACTTGGTAATAATTAACGATGAAAACGTGGTTATGGACCTATTGAATGAGAAACCAAACAAAGCATAGTCCTTAGTCTGTTTGGAAGAGAATATACCTAAAAAGAGAGAAAAGAAGAATATCTTTGAACTTTTAAATTTGTACATATTGTCTGTCATTAGACAACAATATGTACATATCCCTCCCTATACCCTATTAGCTGGTGGCATTGGGTTACCCCTCTTCTTGTCTGTCATTAGACAATTAACATTATTATATGTAAAATTTATAATAAGTCAAACTATTTACAAACTGTGACCATTGTATTATATATATATCCGCTTACATTTTATTTTTTACACAAATAATTAACTCAAATTTAGATTATATATGTAGATAACTTTTCTAAAATTTTAAGGGGTGTGTGAGTGTCACGTTCTATTAGTGAAAAAAAGATTAACATATATATGATAATTTACATGGACAAATTTGAAAGTATATAAGTTTAGTACTAAGTTTTGAAGGTAAAAGAAATAATATCTACACATAAAGTTTAGAGGAAATATGAAAAATTGTCCATTATTACTTGTTGACACAATATCATTGAGAGTGTATCAAGGCTTAATTACATGAAACCTGCAGGATTCCTTAGCCAGGGTTTGTTTGGGAGAAGAGAAAATATCAAAATTCACACACACACAGCTCTGGGGAATGAAAGGGGAAATTAAACTTTCTAAGAGAGGTAAGCTTTCAGCATTTTATATCCCTTTTCTCTTCTTCCAAGCGGACAAGTGACCAACTATAGTGTGTGTGAAATTAAATCAAGGTAGTACAATATTGTGTGTGAAACCAGAATATGCTTTTTTTCCCTTTCACCATAGTTTAAGTAATCATTAACATAAAAGTTAATTGATTAAATGTAATGTGTGAGGTTGAACTTTACATTTGTAACTTTGTTGAAAGAAAGGGTTCGATCGTACATTAGGTATGCATGCGTGAACATATGAGAATACCATTCGCACGTTGTCACTATATATAACTAGTTGGGACTTGGGACCATTAAGTTGCAGTGTACGAAGATGCCTTGGCTTGGCTTTGCCCCATTACCACCAACCACCACTGCTTCAGCATATGCTACCTTGTGATCATCTGAAATATTGTACAGATTTTACAATTCTTCAATTAGATCTAACCTGGCATTCATGAATTATATATGCCCACCCTTTAAAAGAAAACTTCAAAGGTCATAACGTTAAGCTGCAAAATCATGTAACTTTGTTACTTGTGATTGTCAACACTCTTGTCTTAGGAATGATGATATATATAGGGTTTGCAATAGTAATATAATGAGTGGCAAATAATGTATCTTTAAGTTTATATATATATTTGTGTGTAACTTAGAGGTCACGAATTCATATTAGTCTATCTATTTGTGAGGATAAGACTACATATACCTATTTTTCCCTATAACTTATTTGGTAGGAGCCTTATGCTTTGAACTTCCCTTTATATATATATATTTATGAGTAGAACAAAGACACATATATTATGGTATTGGTGGGAATCCTTTATAAACGAGAAAGAAGAAAGAAAAAAGTTGAAGGCAGCTTTTGATGCATATATATATATATATATTATCTGTGTTTACTTTTAATATATATTGTATATTTGTCTAACTTTGTTCCTGAGCCTTTTAGTAGCAAAGAAAATGAAGGTATCAATGGTTAGGGTTTCGAAGTTCAAAAAGATGGAGAACACGTTCTAGGGCAGAAATTTTATAGTAAAAAGGGGGTTAAGTGTAGAACATGCTTGCATTGTACGATAATTATGATAATTAATGACCCAGGGAGAAGGGTATATATGTTATTATAATCGCATCAATTAGTTTATATTATCGCATGTCACTTAGAGAACTCAAAATCATTATGACGACTAAGCCCTTGTCCATGTCCATCAGCATGAGGACTTAATCATGACTTGTTAAATTATTCATTGGTACTTGCATCTTAATTAATTCTCTAGTATGATAACCCCATACAGATTAATAATTTAGTCTCTCTTTTTTCCATAGGAGAAAGCCTATGTGAGTTGAGTCTCAATAACTCATTAAAGTTAAGGTATATCTTCAGACTTATATAGCTTACAAAGATATTTATATATTGCTTACTAATAAAATTTTACATTAGCAATGAGACTTAAATTCACGATATTGCAATTATAAGCTAATTCTTTGCCTTTCTTAAGTTAGTTTTTTAATTCTCTCAATCCCATTCATTTATTGATAATTAAGGATTAGTTATCCTCAAGACAAAAGTAGAACGCACTGATTGAGAAAATTCTTTGAAAAAAACAATCAAATTGATGAGATGTTGTATTATTATTAGTTGGAATGAAGAGAACATGATAACACAAAATGAGAAACCAAATAAACATGCATGTCAGAGATATCAGTAAGCATTGAAAGCTCTAATTAACAATATATATTTAATTAATTAGCACTTTAATCCCTTTGGGAGGGTAGTGACTTTGGTCGAGTCACGACCTTTTATTTTTTTGGGTTGTACTATGAATCTCAATGGGGACCCACCTGACATCCAATTGCAATCCCTCCTCATGCATTATTTTAATTTTTTCATTGATAACTTCAACTTTTCGTTGTTAGTTTCTTCCTGAACGTGGGTCATCATCGAATTTGTCCAACCATAAAAAGACGATGTAGGAAATCAAAGTGTGTTTTGCTTTTTTAATTAATACGATCATCAAAATAATTATAATGGTGGGAAGCAACGGCTAAGTTTGCCTTGAGATCTCAAAGCAACACCTGTCAATGTCATTCTATAGGAAGCAGCAAAATTAAATTGTTATATTAGTTATTAGTTATTACTAGTATCAGTTTTGTTTCCGTCTCCTTAATTTAAATGATTAAATTAGGTTTATATATATATATATATGGGTTTGATGATTTTGCGATGAAGATTGAGAATAGAACTATGGATAAGAATGAATTATTCTGCAAAAGTTCTGCGATTAATTAGTTTCTTGATTCCTTCATGAGCTTGTGAGTTAATGATGATGACCTGAGGTAAATTGTATTTAGATGAAGTTTGTGTATACGGAGTACTATATATGTAAATATATATAATTAATTAGAAGCAATTCTTTTTAAGTTGTGTTCATGTGATAATTGATGATTAATGATAAAGATTACTGCCATGTATTATGTACGAGTGCTTAGTATAATTTATATTATAAGTGTTTGATGCCAGAATTTAAGGCGCCTAATTATGCAGAGTTTTCAAGAGCTGTTTTTTTGTGGAAGTGGACAACAAAGATTATTGTTCCATTTAAGAAAAAAATTAAAATAATTAAATTTTATGGTCGAAAGTTTATATGAAGGAGAGGCTTGGATGTCTAGTAGAGACCTCAGTCAAGTGAGAAGTAATTTTAATTTTTTTTTATCCTAAGGATATGTGTATTTTTTTATATAGTTATCTGATTATGTCAAATTTGAATATTAGTAAACCCAATTGAGGTAGTTTTCCTAAAAATATTTTCTGTATTCACACATATTTGAATTTAAGACCTCGTGCTTAAGTAATCAAATCCTATTCCGCTATGACCAATACTTATTGATTATAAGTATCCTCCTATTAGAGGTAATACTATTCTAAATACTATCGAATACTAAATATATACGTAGACACCTCTCTTTTTTTATATATATAAAAATTTTTAGAAAATGGTCGGGCTCACCTACTATTTAAGGGTATAGCGAAATCTCCTTTTCTCCTAGGTGATATTAATATCGAGTAGGGTGAGCTGTCAATTATCTTCAAATGTAAATTTAAGTACCCAAAAATTAAAATATCTTTTTAAATACTATGACTAAAACTATAATTATAATGTGGACACCTCTCTGATATAAGAAAAGTTGTCTTAAGACTTCAGTAGAGGCCCAACTCTAGTGAGAGCGGACCTTAACTATTATTAAAGCTATGTTCTTCTATTGCAAACTCAACTAATCTTTGGATGTAGTCTTCCTTAAAAAAAGACTTCAACCAAACAAGACTTTCGATGTTTTCACAAAAAGTCATTAGTGAAATCCACACCCATGAGTGAAGAGAGAATTCTCCTTCAAATATGTCTCAATCCACCTTCTTTGATTGCATCTTATCAATACATCATAGCATGATAATAAAAGGAAAAAAAAAACTATTTTAGTGATAAATTCTTTTCAAAATAAAAGAATAATTATGGGAAAGAGATTATACCCTTAGGTGATACATTTTGTTTTTGCCCATTTGAAAAGAATGCCCAGTAGATTTTAACCAAGAACTTATCTTAGTAAAGACTATTTAAAATATATACAGTACAAATAATTTTTTTCTCAATGTTTTTCAAGCTTTTTGAAAACGCTCATTTAGGGGAAAATTTGCGATGAACCAGTCAATGCCTGGGAAGACCATTCAAATTAATATTAGTGGATAATGTGCAAGATCAAGACTGATCAAATATTTCAGAAGATTTAAAGTGAAACAAATTGTTTTTTCAATTAAAATCTTCTGGAATGTGCTCTATATGTGAATGTATTGTAAATTGCTACAATGTAGATCCAGAAATAGTACATTTAACTACCACTGTGAAAGATTACAACAACGCTTTAGATGTCATTTATACAGTGTCGTCCTAATTACAATGTTGTTCAAGAATTCGTTATTCAACCTTTGCTACCCCCACTCCTCCAGGCATGCTGCTTTCTCCTACGGTGTCCCTTACAAACCTGCAATATCATTAAAGAAAATGATAAGTAAATCTTCAAATATGAGAACTAGAAGTTGATGGAGATTTCATGGAATGGGATACTAAATCCCATATTGAATAGTATAGGATATACAATCGGTGGGATGGGGTACCTAAGTAGGATAAGAAATCATACCTTAAAAGGTAGCTGTTAAAGTGGAAGAAACAACCCACTTAAATATCCCCATTGAACATACAACTCAATGTGAGATTCGGTATCTAATAACCACTAGGTCTCCATCAAAAACCTAATATTACCGAGCATAGAAAAAAAAAAAACACCTTTCCAATTTGTCTCGGGATGACTGCAACACATAGATTGCGAGGATAATAGATAACGCAAGTCCTGCATAAACCCATGGACATGTCTTCAAACATAAGACAAGCTTGTTTGAGGTGTATTTGTCAACAATATATATGAGAAAGGTTGTCCACCAAACTACCGACAATGTTGAGACAGGATGAAAGTTGATATTGTAAGAAATGTATAATAACAAGGTTTGTTGTCTGTGTCAAAGATATAAGTTCACCTAATCAAAACAGAATTAGAGCAAATGATTATTGGTTACCTGATCCAAACAGAACAAAAAATCCGGAAGAAACATCTATCTCTGATTGCTCCTTCCTGAAAAATTTTAAATGAAGATTCAATGGCTGTCTTTTCTAAAATTAGGACAAGCTATGATGCCACAAAACTAAAGCACACCCTTCAAACCGTACTATATAAACACTTCCATACGTTTGTATTTCCAGCAACAAGTGATCCAAAAGATTTGAAATGGTTTCATTTCAATGCTCTAACTTTGAGGAACAAATATTACCTCCATTCATATACTATGAACATTTTGCTAAGAAATATCTAAATTTCCATGGCTTAAGAGGCTCCTTTCAATTTTTGCTAGCAAAACAAACATGCAACTCAAATAAATACTTATAGTGAACCTTATAGATTTAATATAATCGTATAATATTCAACGGATTTTTTACCAATTAAAAAGGGCAAAACTAACCATCCACTTTAAACATGACAGCAACAAACACTTAGCCCCAACTAATAGGAATATCAGATTCAAACAAGTCTTGGGGGCTTTTTTTATGGGAGACTCAGTTCACAGGAAATAAGGTGAGGAGTGAAATAAGGGTTAATGATGGTAAAAATGCATTGGGATGTGTTTTAAGCCTGGCAGCATATAATAAAAATAAAGAATGGCGAGTGAAGTACTTCAAATTTGCTCCCCTTCTTTTCACTACACATTTTAAGAAAAAATTGTCCAAGGAGGCAAACATTTCAGAACAAAAACATTAAAAGCAGATGGGACAAAGAACTAGGGAAAATGTCTCAGACAAAAGCTAGCATACAGCCACTTTCAGCATAGGTTCAGCTTATTACTACCATCAAGCACGCACAAGCAACTACAATCAGTCCCACTACCTTAAATGTTAAAAGTACATAGGGAAAGCTATAAACACAGAATCAATAGGAGTTTGCAAAATTACAGGATCATTAACAAAAGATGGATATTGGGTTCGCAAAAGGTAGATATATCCTCCATACATCTTTTTTACCCAGCCTAAAAGAAACTAAAGGAAAGCAAAAGCTGGTGCGTTCCAAAGAAAAGAAGTAAATGTGATTCAAATGCTACAAAATTTGATCAAGGGGCTTGACTTAAGTAAGCATGACAAGATTTAAAATATCAGTTATAAACAAACAGTAATTACTATGTCAAATTTGAATACATTTAGCTAAAGCAAAACAACACCAACCATGTGTATCGAACAAGTATATGCTTTGGCCAGTGCTGAGGATCCCAGAAATGCTTACGAATCTCAGGATGCAATTCAACATCTGTCTTGTAAAAAAACAAAAATGAGACTAAAACTTAAAAGACCAATCAAAAATATCTACAAAACGTACATAATCAGAAAGTTGGAGAAACAACAAGAGGAAATGAGTCACATGCATGCCACTTGACCCCATCTAGCCCCCTACTATATCAGGAACAGTTAATCACTTGAGTATAGGACCCCACCCTTCGAATGGTTAGATGAAAGTGGAATCAATACATAAGATAAATAGATGTAAATGAACATTTTTTTAAGAGTAGGGAATCAAAAGAAACCAGTCAAAGTGTACGACTAAATATATGGTTAAGGAAATATCTGCACAACGTGATTGATTATAACTATTAATTGTTAAGCAAGAATTATCAGCAGACATATAGAATAGTATAAAATTAATCAGATTCTAAAACTTAGACATGGAAAAGTTTCTCAGGCAACATTCAAATAGTGTCCACCTGCATAATGCAATGACGCCCAATTTGCTATATAACTTTCAAACATTAAACACCAAACCTTTAAAATCATGAACAATGTGTAAGCATGGAGGTTTACTTCTCCAACATAACTTATTGATCACACAGCAATTATGATAACAGCAAGTAACCGTTTGTTTCTTTTAGTTCGAAAAACTAATAAAAGAAGCATGGACTGCAATGTGTAAGTTTATTGACCACGTGACGAAGTGGTCTAAAATGAAGAAAATAAATAATGAAAAAAAAAACTATTAGGAAGGAAACACATACAACGGTGAGGCATATCCACAACTTTTGCAGTGACACCAAGCATATCAGTTCCTGAATATCTCTGCATGAAATACAGATAGGCAGCTTAAAAGTCTGCTAATGTTTATTCAACTGACAAAAGGCTTTATTGCGTTTCCCTTGCATTCCTCACACAGCCTTACCAAGTTCACTTCAATCATTGGAACCTCAGTACTTTTCCGATTTACCACCAGAAGCCATGGGATAAAGAACTTTTCCCTTCCAACTTGAAATGATCTACATACATATAAAACTACTGAGAAGCACATTTGTTAAAGGTACAAAGAAATCCAATAACAGCAACCTGCTCCTTCATATAATGAAATCAGTGAAGCTGAAGAAAAAATTCATTACATTATGTTGACTACATGATACATTTTTCTTTTACATTCTTGCTTGAGCCTCAGCAAATACTTTCCTTCTTTACTGCACTAAATAATACAGTACATACAACTAATTTTATGTCCATATTATACCGCCCCTTTTACATTGGTAAAATTCCAGACCCATTTCAATGAGACAATTTTCCCAATTTTATTTTTATGCCAGCCGAATAATTGTCAAACCATATAACGACTAAACTCTACTTGTGCAGAAAGTAAATCCCATATTTAGTGCATTTTCTAGCTTTCAAAGCAATAGAAGACAAGAAACACACCCCTGATCCAGGGGAATCAACTTTTTAAAAAAATTAAAAAAAGAAATCAGTAGAAGAAGAAGAAGAAGAAGAAACCAACTTCCTTTTCTCAAAGAAAAAGGTGACACAATTTTATCCAAATACTGAACTAACCCATGACCCATGCTAATCCCCCACCAACCTATAGTCGCTACAATAGCAACTTCCATAATGCAAGCGATTCCACAAAGAACATTTCCCCTAAAAAATTCTTCTTATTAGGAAACTATGCACATTTAATAAAAAGGTACACAGAAAAGTTCTTACATTTTATACGCATCAGCCCCAGTAAAACCCGTCGGCTTCGGAATCGGCATCAAAACCTACAAAATCAATTTCCCATGAAGAACCAACAACAATATCAATGCCCATACAGACGAATTAGCTTAAATTAAAAAATGAATACTGACAAATTAGCACCCCAAATAAAATGAACAGGATGAAAAGCCTATTCGATGAATTTGAACCTCACGATTCACTCCAAAGATGGGGCAATGCCGGCCAATCAGGTCTTGCCACACCGTTCTGGACTGCCACATACAATTCATAGATCACAGAAACCGTATCAGAGAAAAACAAGATTGAAGAACACGAACTGAAAGAAAGGAGAGAATTCGGGAGCACAGACAGAGTGGTATTGACCCATCCTGCTCATGGGGACGATATCTCCGGGTCTGTAAGCGATAGCAATAGGAAGAAGCGTAAGTAACCACATAAGAAGTGAGAAAACCAATTTGCCGCTAAAGGTAGCCATGGCCGCGGTTGATGATGCCTGGGTGGTTCTCCACTCGGTCGTCGTCTAAATCTCGGCTCAGCTTCAAGTGACAAGAGAAATCACCAAAATATGGTTGTTTATGTTAAATGGGCCTTTTGGCCCAATAACACTGACAGCTAGGCCTATTATTTGGACATTTGATCCACACGCTAACTATCAAGGGATTACGGCTTGCTTGGGAGCAGAAGAAGTTAGTCATTTATAATGTAACGTGGCGAATTAAATTTAAATTTTTATTTAAAAAAATATTTATATTTAGTATTCGATAATATCTTAAATAAAATTATCTTAAATAAAAAAATATCTATGTTTAACAAAAACAACAGGTTGTACTAGATGAGAGTAGCATAAGAGTGGGTAGTCTACTTATTATTCATGTTCAGAAGTCGATGAAATATTCTTTGGGAGCTGAAACTGCAATTGATATCAAGAGAGCAAAACTACCTTTTTGATACTTTTGCAAAGGAGGGGTCTATCTCTACCTCGGGTATGTTGGTTTCTTGTCCATCCTATTTAAGGACGCTAGCTCCTAATGAGTGTATGGGATTTACTTTCCCTTAGTTTAATTTATTTTTCTTTGGGCTTGAGCCCTTTCTTATACCAAAAAAATATAAGATTAAATAATAAAAAATAATACATTTTTTTGTCTCTTAATTTGAACAAATTTTAATTTTAATCTTTTAAGTTTTAAACTATAAATTTTAATCTCTCAATAGATAAAATAACTCAAATTTTTTATTAAATTATAGTGACCAATATTTTAAACAAAAATAAACTTGAGGGATGAAAACTATATTAACTTATACCTTGATTTATTTCTCTTTAGATAAACTTTTTTTACTTTAGTATTTATTTTTTGCTAAGTATAGTATCTACCTATTAGAGGTAATCATATTTAAAATATTATCAGGTATTAAATGTGAATAGTTCTCCTAGTGATAATTTAAATGCTAATTTATCAGGTTATAATAGACTAACTCATTCTATTAGATTGAGCCCTATTGATAAATCGATATTTATTGATAAAATACTATAGCATTATTTGACAAGAGATTATGTACGCTTTATTTAGGGTAATAAATAATTATTAAAAGAAAAATTAATGTACTATTGATTTATAATAATGGTATATTTTTAATCTTTTATTGTCTCTCTAAGGGAATTACAGTATGGTAGGTAAAATTATATTCAATTTTATTCAAAAAGGAAACCAACATTTAGTGCATGTGGGCATTTATTGTTCTGATGGTGTCTCAAATCAAATTACCTCTATTAAAAATATACATGTGCTTCTAAAAGAAGAAATTCATAGAATTAATTCAATTCAAAATATTTTTTATATATATAATCCTTCGGTTTTATTTATAAATAATTTTAAAAATGATTTTATAATCATTTTTAGGAAATCACATTCATTACTTAATACAATTATTTTATCCATATTTAATGTAAACATGATAAAGTATAAACTTTTTTTAATTTTAAGAGAGAGTTAACAAGTTTTAAGTTTTTTTTGTTTGGATGAAAAATATTGACTTAGAAAAAGCGTATGATCGAATATCAAGGGAGGTGCTTTGGAAAGTTTTGGAAAAAAAAGGTGTGCGCATGGCATATATCAAGGCAATAAAAGATATGTATGAGGGGGTAACAACTACTGTAAGAACGTCTGGGGGCGAAACAAAGGATTTTTCCATAATGATTGGTCTTCATCAGGGATCATCCTTAAATCCTTATTTATTTAATCTAGTAGTGGATGTTCTAACCAAGCCTATTCAAGAAGAAATCCCTAAGTGCATGCTTTTTGCAGACGATATAGTTCTTGTGTCAGAGTCAAGAGAAGAGATTAATTTTAAACTTGAGTTATGGAGAAATACTTTAGAGTCGAAGGGTTTTCGTCTGAGTAGAAGTAAGACAGAATATATGCATTGTAATTTTGATAAAAAGCAAACTAGAAATAACTTGGAGGTCAAATTGGGAGATCAAGTTATTCCACAAGTAGATAAGTTCAAATATTTGGGATCAATTATACAGAAAGATGGTGAAATTTTGGATGATGTTAATCATAGAATTCAAGCTGGGTGGTTTAAATGGAGAAAGGCTACTGGGGTTATATGTGATCGGAAAGTACCAGATAAATTAAAAGGAAAGTTTTATCGCACTGCTATAAGACCAGCAATGCTTTATGGAAGTGAATGTTGGGCTTTAAAAGGACAGCAAGAGCATAAAGTTAGGGTAGCTGAGATGAGGATGTTGAGATGGATGTGTGGACATACAATAAAAGATAAGATTCGTAATGAACAAATTCGGGGAAGAGTTGGAATGGCATCTATTGAGGAGAAAATTGTAGAGAACCGTCTTAGGTGGTTTGGACACATACAAAGAAGGCCAAGGGATACGCCAGTGAGGAGGGTGGATCAAATCGTATGGAGCCCGGTTAAAAGAAATAGAGGAAGGCCAAAGAAAACGCTCAACGAGGTCATTGAGCGGGATCTCCTGGTCAATAACTTAACCAAGGATTCAGTTTTTGATAGAGCACAATGGCGTCGTATGATCCATGTAGTCGACCCTATTTAATGGGATAAGGCTTTGTTATTGTTGTTGTTGTTGGATGAAAAATATTGAGAGTGATTTATATATAAATAAAATTAGAATAAATAAATGTGTGTGTATCTTCAAGGGTCATACGTTTGTTGAGAGGGGTGTTTTGCACATTACACATAGACTCGTAGTTGTAGGAATAGTCAAATTAAGTTATTTGAAAACGAAATAGTATTAATTACCTTATTTGCTTGTCCTATTTGATTATGAAATATTATCATCTTTATGGTACCGTTCTACCTGTCCTATTTATTATAGTGATTTGATTGTATTCTAATTATATTTTAATCAAAATTCAATAACTATATTGTTTTTGCCGAAGATCAATGGGACGTGTAACAAGCTGCTACACATAAACAACGAGCCTATAGCCCAAAGACAAGTGTTAATTAATCTATATATGTTGATAATAACTGATCTATTTGTAAAACCAAGAGATACAATACACATACATAAATTATTCACTAACACATAGGTGAGGTGATTTAAGAGTATAAAGACCCGTTAAATTTATTTAAATTTTAAATTTAAATTTTATATAAAATATTTATATCACGAGGAGTAGTTATAAGTTTTAAATTTAAATTAATCAGTTATTTAAATATTTAATAATAAGATTTAGAAAAGAGACTGATAGTGTAATATAAAAAAAACATGTATTCACCAAAATAGTAATATATAGAGAGAGATCTTCGAAACTTACAGCCGTACGTAGAAGTGGTGAGGAAAATATAAATTTATATTTGATGTATAAAATCTAAAAAATATAAATTTATATTTGATGTATAAAATCTAAGTTTATGGGAATAAGATTCATCAAAATGTTAGGATACACATATATAAATATTTAAAACATGTTGCCATTATTTAATATGGGATAAAACATGGGTTCGATCGGGTATTATTACTAAGTTCGGAATAGACGATAGACGAGATTCTGATTAACTGTGTGTAATCTAATGTAAGTTGAACTTATATATAAACAAATTCTTCAAGCAAAGGTACCAGCTTGTAACTATTTTAGTGGACAATAATTTTCCTACCTCAATATTAAAAAAAATTGGAAATGAGAAACTTATAAGAAGTCAATCTTTTTGTTTTTAAAAAATTAAAAATAATTGAATAGCACACTTGTTCTCAATCAGGAAAAAAATACACAGATTAAGGAGAAAACAAAATTTATATATTATAGAAGAATTATTTTTTATAATCTTTAATATAGAAATTAATTAATTTTTTTAAATAGATTAAAACTATGTTTGGTTCAATTCCATCGCAAGTGGGCACTGGTAATCCTTATCGCATTATCATAAATGATCTGTTTGGTTGGATTTTATTATGGTAAAAGAGATTACACATGTAATGACCATAGCATATTTTTTAGTAAGATCTATTCATAGGGGACCCTTATGAATAATCCTTGCACGTTACAATCCCTTGTAAAATATCCATTGTATCCTCAATAACTCATGTGAAAAGACAATATTTGCCCTCAGCATTTCTACCTCGTCACCCTCCCTCTCCAAACCTTCTCCTGTAGTGTCTCCCTCCATCTCCTCCTCCATTACCATCGTCTCTCCCTCTCCTTACTGGAACAACCTTAGCATCAGCCCTCACTTGCGCAATCTTCCGTATGTCTAGCCCTAGCCATCAATCACCATTTTCTGGGAAGATCATTCACTGTGCCCTTTCAAGATGATGATTCTACAAATTAAAAGAAAAACCTAAATTCTCCGCTTACGCAGCCGTATCTCTGTTATTATACAGATTCCCACGATGCTCCCAAGCCCTCTCTGAATCTGATGCTTGGCGCATCTACTAATTATATACTTGTATAAAGATCATTATTATATTTTCAAAGAGGGATATGCTTGGCTTAAAAAAGTGGAATATTTTTAATCTTTAATCTGACTTTCAATAAATCAGGGTCAAATGAAAGTTTGACAAATTGTTATCAAATGCCTGACCATTCTGGGGAATGAATTTGGTTAATGGCCTACCGTGTAAGAGCTTCTGGTGACAAATAGAATTTCTAGAATTTTCTCCGTTTAGGTTTGAGGTGTAATTGTGAAAGAGGAGAATCGACAAGTTGCAGGAGGACTGAGGAAGAGGTAAATCTATTTGTCGCGATTGAGGGATATTTTAGACCTTTCATTATTATTTTTACCTGATTAAATATAAAAACTAATTTTTGGCTGAATCTCCTTCATAACATACCAAATATATCGATGATAATGAATATTACATTACATCCCATTGCACTACATTGTATTATCATCATGTGGATTTGGGAATTGAACCAAACGGATAATAAAAAAATTACATAAATTAATTAATTATTATTAAATTTAAATTTTTAAGATGAATTTATATTAATATATCTTTTCATATTTATAAATTAATTGATTAATTTTTATATTAATTATAATTAATTAATTAATTAATTTAATTTTTTATTTTATTAAAAAATTAACTAATTTTTATATTAATAACTGTAGGTAAAAGTAGTATACTTTTTTTCAGTTTTAACGACAACTTATGTAAAATAAATAGGGCGGTGATTTTTTATTTTATCTTTTTTTTGTAAAATAAATATGATATTACTAGATAAATAATTTCTAAAGATTGAAAAATATAATTTAATTATTTATAAAAATACATATAATAATTTTTCTAAAATATATTTTTTGATCATTTATTTAGAAAATTATTTCTTTGACAAAAAAAGCCATAAAGTTTTAAAAAAACATAAATTTGTGAGATAAAAAATATACTAAAATATTATATTTAAAATTAAAACAAACTTTTTTTTACTAGTTATTCTACGTAAGATTGAAGGATTATTTTACTAGTATATTATATTTTTAATATTGCATGAATGTTAAATATCTCAACCTGTCGTTTTTTAGTGTGTCGTCGCGCCGTTTGTGGTTACAAACTCAAGAGGATGTGTAAAATAATAAATAATTCAAAAGACGCATGAAGAGTTTATTACAGAACTAATAGATTCGAATATTTTGCATATTATGTATAGTACGTATAAGAATTATCCAGGTTAAATCTGAATTAGTTTACATTTTTAAATAAAAATACTCATTAAAATAAAATTTTTAAAACTATTCTAATCAATCAATTACCAACATCAGCACTACTCAACACATCAACCTAAGTATAATATTTTTTAAAAAAAAATTAAACGATATCTCAAACTGATAATATAGAGATTAATTCTCTTACAATGTAGAAATTATTAAAATAGATTTTATATCTCTTAACAAAATATTTTTATACACATAACCTAATTTAAATTTAAGATATAATATTTAAAAGATCTAACTATTTATATTGTGTCAAGCTTTTTTTTGATAAAAGGAGTAAAATATTGTTTACAAGTAATGAATCAAGTAAGATATTCTTTGGACTTTATATAATGTATAAATATCCACTAATAAAATATAAAAAAATTAAAATATTTTTAAAAAAATCAATTTTATTAATATTTTAAAAAAATATTACCCTCGCTAATCAAAGAAAGAAAGAAAAAAATCCGAAGCAATAAACCTTGATCAAACGTAAAGCAGAATGAGAAACAGGAAAATGATGAGAAAATATATAAATTTGGTGGTGGGATTGTCTCCACTCTCCAGGTGGCCTCCTCTTTCTCTATCAAATATTATGAATCATAGCGAATATTGAATTTTATTAGCGATTCTCATTTTAGTCAAACTCTTGTTCACCCGTTATTATTCTACAGCTACTTATTATTATTAATTTCTATTACTAATTTAATACAACATTATTACTTAACTACTATGATTCATCATTTTTTAATACATGTTCTCATTAGTGTGTTTAAATACCTATATTTTGATTATGCAATATTTGATTTAATTAATTAAATGGTACTCCTCTTGTTTTTAAAAAATATATTTTATATTTAAAACTAATATCAATTCATCAATTAAATTTTATATTAAAGACTGAGAGTATCAATTATGGGATAATATCTTATTTAGTAGGGGGTCCAAAGTTTTCTGTTATGGGTTGTCCTGACCTGGTCCTGAGTATTTCGAGATGGGTCCGTCCCGTCCCATGAAATGTCGGGACAAGAATATATCGGGTTAGGACAAAGGGAAAGGTCGGGACAGGACAAATTTCGGTTTAACTCTCGGAACTCCAGTCCTGTCCTGAACATTTTTTTTATAAAAAATATCTTTGTTTTATTTTTTTTTTTGTATAAAATAGGAATAGACAATTATATTGGCTATATCATATTATTTATTTTATTTTTAAAACTAAGATCAACTCATCAATTAAGTTTTATTTTTTTGTTTTATTTTATATTTAAAATTAAGATTAATTCATCAATTAAATTTTATATTAAAGATCAAGAGTATCAATTATGAGATAGTACCCTATTTAGTAAGGGTGTCCAAAGTTTCCTATTTTGGGTTGTCCCGACCCAGTTCTGAGTATTTCGAGGTGGGTCTGTCTCGTCCTGTCCCGTAAAGGATCAGGATGAGAATATATCAGGTTAGGATAAGGGGAAAGGTCGGGACAGGACGGGTTTCGATTTGACCCTCGGAACTCTCGTCTTATCTCGAATATTTTTTTTATAAAAAATATCTTTGTTTTTTTTTTAAGAAATAGAAATAGACAATTGTATTTGTTATATCATATTATTTATTTTATTTATTAGATGATTTAATTTTTCTCTTCCTCACATGTCTTTGTTTCTTTTTGGATAAAATAGTAACTTCAGTTGATAAATTAGAGGAATTAAAGAAGTAATGGTATTTGTAATAGAATTAATAGTATTTATTACTTTAAGTTGGTAATCATATTAGGGATAATTTAATTTCTTATATTTCCTTTAAAGTTGATTATAAATTTCAGCATGCTTAATTATAATTTTAGTTATAAAATATATGCTTAATTATAAACTTTAGCTGATTATGACAGAAGTGGAATTTAATTACATATTATTTTCTATTTTAATCTCTTATGTTGTTTTATGCTTTCTGATTATATGTTACTAATAGGTAAGTTGTGCATAAAATATCTCGTAGTTTAATATTTTTTTAAAATATGATTTAAGAATTTCTATCCCGTCCTATATCCGTCCCAATCCCATTCGAGACGAAATATTTTCTAAATAGAACAGGACACACGAAACACAAAATGTACATAATAGGATTATATAGGTCTCCACCCGTAACTTGAACATCCTTACTACTTAGCGCTCGTTTTCTCTCGGTATATAAAAAATGTTTTCAATTTTATGCATACTAACAAAAGCTAGTTACTTAATTAAAATACAATAAAAGTATTTTATTTTTGCCTCTATTTATTAAAAACACGATTAAATTAGCTCAATGTTATATCTTGATCCAAAATTTAAAATTATGAGTTTAGAAATTATTCCACTTATATTCTTATTTTTCAGCCAAACTAGATCAGACCTTGGACTTTTTCCACTCCTTCTCGCATTAACTTATATCATGATTTCCCAATAAATGGATCATTTACTCTCTTTTTTTTTTAATGGCAAGATTCATGTTTTATGAAACGATATTTTCATATTAAATATGAATATTTTGATTATTTGGCCTTAAACAAATTCTATATGGATTTTTTTTTAGTTTGCTTAAACAATTCATGTTGCACATTATTGTTAATTAAGTAAACTTAGGCAAAAAATAGATCGGTTAACAATAATAAATATAATATTAATAATATAAAGTTTTGCTTTAATATTTACTATTTTTTAGAATTTTTTTCTCATTTTTTTCTTAAAAAACCTTGTATAAAGTGAAACAGCGTCTCAAAAATATATACTTTTTCCATAAAAAAATATTAAAAATCATAAATACTTTGTTTATATTTTTAGAATTAATTTAATTAAACATGATAAATGTTTTTTAATGGAATGATATAATTGCATGTTCATAATAAATATTTATGCAATTTATTAAATAAATTATATATATGCATAGATTATTGAAAAACTACATTTTTTTATATGCATTATGTTTGATTACATAACCCGATAATACAACACAAGCAAACGCGTGTGAGAGAATAATATATTTATTATAATTGGATGGTTTGATGACGAATTAGTCATGGCTCCAATTAAGTAGATTAATTTATTCGAGTCAAGAAGTATTGATATTTAATATAAAATTTAGTTAATTTTTTTATAAGTTAAAGAAATTAAATTAATTAATTAATAATAATTAATATTATAATTAATTAATTAATTTAGATATATTAAATAGTATATAGTATGAATTTATTTTTAAGAGTTATATTTAATCATAACTAATTAATTTATTTAATTTTATTAATTTATCTAAAAAATTAATTAGATCTTATATTAAAAAATTGAGAAAGTAATTATGACTCACCAATGAGATGGCTTGTCAATTTTGGATTTTAATGCTAAATTATGGCTCCCTTGACAAAATTTCCAAACATTTAAAATTTTATCTAAACTTTTATATTTATACAGGTAATTTCTCTATGATTAATTTTGTTTATTATGTATCCATGCATAATTTAAAATTTAAGAGTTACTCCCTCTAGTCCTTTCTATAAAAAGTTGTTAATCAATTCACATAAATTAATAAGTGTTGATTAAGTCATTAATTATGTCTTAAATTAATATGATCTACCTAATTTACCTTTATTAAATAGTTGTGTCTTCTCTCTCTCATATATTTAATTAACTATTCTTGTAACAAGAGGGTAAAATGGGAAAATGTTTTTTAATAATCATATCAACCTCTTATACTTAGAATTACCATATTATTCTATAAGACCTCTTATAAAGAAGACTAGAGGGAGTATCTTCATATTACTCAAAACTTAAGGGTGATTCTGTACAAAAATAAAGTCTAAAAAGAATATACTTTTCTCCAGTCATTAATATAAAATTTAATTAGTAAGTTAATTTTGATCATAAATATAAGATTTATTTTTTCTATTTATTTTTTTAAAATTATACCTATTGATACTCTCTCAACAATAATTAAGTAAAAAAAATTATGAGGGAATTAAAGAATATTGTTCAGGTATTTTAGAAAAAATATATTAAATTAATTGTTTTAATTTAATTAAATTAATTAAATATTTTTAATATTAAAGACAAGAGAAGTCTAATTGAAGGTTGGAATTATTCACAAAGTTAGGAAGGTTTATTATTGAGTTGTAAAAGGCAAGGAGGTACTTGTACATAGTCCAAATTTCAGTGAAATTGTGTGTAATTTAATTTATTTATAAATTAATTAGTTCTTCTATGAAGCTACAAAATAATTAATATAATTACATAAACAAATTACTGGAACTAAATTCAACATTTAAAGAAGGAACTCGATTCAGACCAGGGCCTTTGTTTATTAATTTGAGAGCACGCGTGACATGAATAAACAAGCACACTATTTTCTTAGGTATGTATCCATTGAACGTCATGATTAAGCCCCACCCCTCAATCAAATTGAAATGTTTATTGTTAATTCTGTATTATTGTTTTCAACTATACATATAGAACCTATACGGTTAGTTTATAAGCATGATAAATATTTATTGTTCGTGGATTCAGTTAGTGAAAAGGTAAAACATATAATTATTTAAAATATATTTAATTTTTAAGGAGTACTATTTTGTTGTAATTCTAATCGCGGCGTTTAGGGAGACATCCTAACTCTTGGGTATCTAAATTTACGTCTGATAGTAATTGACGGCTGGCTCTATCTGACATTGGTATCGCCTAAGAGGAAGAGAAACTTCACCTTACTTTTAGATCGTAAGTGAGCCCAACCCCTTTTTAAAAATTTTTATAAAAAAAAACAAGAAATAATCCTACTAAATTTTCCCAACACTTTAATTGAATTTTGTAAGAGAGCTAGCTTTTGTACATTCTTATGTATAATAATAAATAATTATAAGTAATAAATATATAGGAATAACAACCTATAATGCAATCTTTTAAAAACTAACTTTAAATTACCAGCGTCTATTTATAACTCCAATTATGGACTTCACTTTTACTTTATGAAATATTTTCGTTACTGTTAGTGATCACTAAAATTTTAATTATTATGTACTTCTTTCATGAAAGCTACAATTTATGAGGTGAGTTATATTATCCAAGTTTTTGGCCAAAATATTATCTAAGTTTGAAAAAAAAATATTTTATTTTTGTTGAAAAATTAAATAATCCGGTATGGCGGTATCCAACTAATTGATAAATATTAGGCTCTAACTAATTTATATATATTGAGTAGAGTCAAGTCCTCAATGAAAGTGTGACTCTCCAAAAAATATTCTTTTTTCACATTTATACAACATAAAATTTAAATTAATTCAAATTGAATCGAGCTAATAAGATCCCAAATGAGGGGTAGCTACCTCCTCTCCCAAAAATTCTTTTCATTTGAATGAATTTAAATTTAAGATTTCATATTTAAATAACACTTTTTTAGATACAAAATATAAAAATTAATAAAAAATTATTTTAATTAATTCAAAGAAAGTAAATGATTAAAAGTAATATAATATTTTAGAAAAATTAATATATATATTTTTTATAAAAACTAATTTAATTATTTTTTTTAATTTTTATAAATTAATTATTTAACTATTATATTTAAAATTAAAGAGAATAATAATATCTTCCATCAAGAGAAACGTTGGTTAACTTTAGTAGAATTATTTTTTGATATGTGAATTATATTTTTCATGATTATTACAAAATGTTATATAGCATTACATTACAAATCAATTAAAAAAACTTGATTTAAATATACAATTATTCGTTAGCCCATACTCATGCCGACAAGGGGAAAAATGAATGCTTAGAACAATGAACACTAATTTTTTTTTTTGTTGCCCACCTGATTTATCGGAGCTTTGTCCCGACTACATCTAGATCCGACTTGCGTCGCACACCTGACTATGGTAGGTGAATCTCCCAACGGGGATTTTCTGCGTACACTAAGACTCGAACTCGAGACCTCACTTAAGCGATACCGAACCGCTTACCACTCGGACTAACCCGTTACTACGATGAACATTAAATAAACCAACTATGATGAATCAAACTCAACCCATGGCCCATGCATGTATGATACTTGTTGATGTAATCGTTTATTATAGTTTAAAAGTGTTTTCAATATTTTAAACTATTTTTTTTAGTTTTTAAAGTAAATATTCTAAATTAATCTCCTCAACATCAATTTTAGATTTCTATACTTTGGTCTTTATCAATTTTAAATAAAAAAAACTAATTAATTAATCTCTATACTTTTATCTCTAAATTGATCTCTAAATTTTAATTTAACATAACTCATTTTTCTAAATTTTAGATTTCTAATAAGGTAGTTTTTAAATTTTATAACTCAATTTAAACTTAACCTTCAAAAGATTAAATGATTTATTTAAAGTGTAGAAACCAATAAATTAAAAGGCTGAAATTTGAAGAATTGAGTTGATCAAGTTAAATTTCGAATATTGAATTATGTATGAGTCATCAAACTTAATTGTTATTTTAATAATAATATAAGGAAAGTTGACAACGTTTTTAATTTTTATACCTGTCCATCTACCTTATCTTTATAATAATAATATGAAATTATAAATTTATGAAACACAAATAATGATTTTAAAATATAAATAATAACCCCTTTTTTTATAACTTTTAAAATCTTAAATGATCAGTGGAAAATTGGAAAAAAAAAATCTCGATTGAACTTTTTTTTGGTGAGAATAACTTAAATTAGAATATTAGTATTATATATTTAAAAAATTTATATAATATCGAAAATTTTTATATATAAAAATTTTTCAAATTTTTTTATTAATAAAACATTTAATTGGGTACTTTTCTCTAATTGTTCTTAAATAATCTTACCAAACAGTTTTTCCCTGCTATTGACTCTTTATATATATCATTGCCACCCACCACAGTTCTTCCTCCTTACAGTGTCACCCATTAGCACTCAGCTCAACACGACTTTCTCCAAAGTTAAATTTTCTCTCTCTTTCTCCAAAATCTGAATCCTGTGTCTCCTGGAATTCTCTTTTTCTTCATCTTCTCTCTCTCTCTGTAATCTGATATTTGAGATCCTTATCGCTCACATCCACAAATGGGTTTATCAAAGCGTGGCCACAGATTCTTTAAATTCAGAATCATAATTCTGTCTCCGTCTCCCATCTCTGGTCTTTTCCTTTTCTGAAACTGTTTGAATCCCTCCACAATTATCTTCAACCCTACGCTTCTCTCTCTGCCCCCTCTAGCCCTAGGGCTCATAATCATCATAATAATTCAAAATATCTCTCAAAGCAGAGGCAGTTTTAAGCTCTCTGCTTCTCTCTCTTCAAACCCAAATGATTTCCCAGAAACAACAACAACACTACGAACTTTCTCACGTTGCCATTGAAATCGCCTCCATCATGCTCAGTATTGACTACACGAGGCTCTTCTGGTTATTGTTTGGCGTCTTCTGTTATGAGAATTTTAAGGCTAAACCTCGGATTTTCTAGCACAGAACTCTCTCTGTTCCTTCTTCTGTTCATATAATCGCATACTCTGTTCCTCAACTGAACTTATTAAGTATTAGCACTTCCTTTCTTATATATATACACACGCCCACACGCGAAGCATCGATCGGTTTTGTCGGTGGGGTTTTAATTTTCTGGTTGAAGTCCCCTGCTTCTTGCCAAGAACAAGATGAGATTAGGAGGCATGGGGGTGGCTCAGATTCATTACGTTGAAACAGACACATCTGGACGATATGGACGAGTAAGATTCTGATTTTCTTTTAATTTTTTCATCTGGTTGACTTTTTCTTTCTGAGTAATAATTGATATGCTTCATGATGAAGTGATTGAATATGGTATGTTTCTATTTTATGATGGATTTTCTGATCAGTTTGATCTAAGAAACATTGTTGTCTGGAATTTTCTGGGTGACTTTGCTAGTTTGATCATGAATCATGATGCCATTAGTTAATGTTGCTGAAAGTTGCTTAGGAAATTTGAATACATCGAGTTTACGGGAGGGAGAAGAATATATTAGATTCTTGGTGAAATATTGAATTCACTGGATCTACTTCTATGATATAACTAAATTATTAATTGAGGTATAAAGCGATATTACTCTTTTTAAAAGGAATCAATCTCAAATTTAAAGTAATTTGGGATACTTTTAATTAAATCAAATATCTAGGTTCTATGGTTGAGCACTATGGTGGAACTTTGTAGGGTTGATCAGCCTATTATACCTGCTAATCAAGAGGGAAGTGATCTCTCTTCTTCTTTTTCAGTCTTATTTTAAGAGAAAAAATAAGCACGATATTTCCCACTGGGCAGGACCTAATAAGGCCTATTGCACACATGACATGTTTTCCTCACTTTCTTACGCAAGGTCAACCCTCTGGCTCGCCAAGGGCCAAGGGTCGCTATAACCTGAGTCAATCGGTCCAAAGTTTTGGACGTAACTTGAATTATATTTTATATTTTTTTTCCACTTGTTACATCTAAAACAATATCATTTTGATTAAAAAAAATAAAAAAATAAGCAATCTGTCTAGATTTGTGTTTTATTAACTCTTATTTAATTGAATTATGTATAATTTACATATAAATGTTTTATTTAATTGTAGATTGATGTCGTATTTATTTAAATATTATTTTTTAGGTTATATATATGAATATTTTTTTATATTTTAAGTAAATTAAATTATTTTAATCACGAATAAATTGATTATATTTCAATTATGGTTAGAATCGTTATCTCGATTAGTTTAATATCTAATCTAATTTTTAATACCTTGATGAAAACTTAAAAGATGTGAAATTTATGATCTGTCAGTGTAAGTTGATGTTAATTAATTAATGATTATCTAATTGTCTACTTTAGACATGAATTAGTGGCTTGATAATAACTGCGTTCTCATGATTGGTGATACAAGTAGTTCAGGGATGTTTTGGGGAAAGGGGCGATGAAGATTGTGTACAAAGCATTTGATGAAGTGTTAGGAATTGAAGTGGCATGGAACCAAGTGAAGCTTGGAGACGTGTTTCATTCCCCAGATGAACTTCAACGCCTTTATTCAGAGGTTCATCTTCTCAAGAACCTTGATCATCCCTCTATCATGACCTTCCATGCTTCATGGATCGATGTCCACCACAGAACCTTCAACTTCATCACCGAACTCTTCACCTCCGGCACCCTCCGAGAGTAAATCCACCATCTCTTATCGCTGCTATACTCTTTGATTTGATTCATGGAAAGTATTGGATTCATCAGTTTACATCAAGTTTTAATTCACTCCCTTAAACTTACAAAGTATATTTTTAATCTTTTAATGTTAATATTATTAGTTGAAAAATGTTAAGACTGGGTGAATTTAAATAGTGATTTTCCAATTTAAATTTGTAAACTAAAAAGTACTGAAAAAGGTCCATAAAAATACTATTTAAATTTTAAAATAATAAATCAAAATTTTTTATAAAATTGTTTTGTTATTTACTTATCAAATGTAATTAAAAATTATAAAAGTGTAAGAAACGAAATTGATTTGAGATTTTAAAATTGAAAATACGCTTTATAAATTGAAGGAGTAAACTGAACTTGGATTCATTCTGAACTGGTGATAAACTCTCTGTTTTGTTTTTGATCATATTATGAGGTTAAACATATATATAAATATATAGGTATAGGAAGAAGTACCGTAGAGTAGATATTCGAGCAGTGAAGAACTGGGCTCGTCAAGTTCTTAGTGGTTTGGAGTATTTGCACTGCCATGATCCTCCTGTAATTCATAGAGATCTCAAGTGTGATAATATCTTTGTCAATGGCCATCTGGGGCAGGTCAAGATCGGCGATTTAGGCCTCGCCGCCATCCTCCGCGGTTCTCAACGTGCCCACAGTGTCATAGGCAAATTGATTCTGTCTCTCCTCTTGCACATTATAAGCAGTATAATTCAATCATTCATCTAACTCTGAATCCTGTTTTGTTTTCTGTTTTGGTGTTGAACTTCAGGTACACCTGAATTCATGGCTCCAGAACTGTATGAAGAGGAATACAATGAACTTGTTGATATATACTCCTTTGGGATGTGTATGATTGAGATGCTTACCTCTGAGTTTCCATACAGCGAGTGCTCCAACCCAGCACAAATTTACAAGAAAGTCACTTCAGTAAGATCCATTGGATATTTACTTAGCTATGCAGTCTTCCCTAAGTAATCTAATCACTAAAATCTTCTGAGTTGACAATATGTCATCACATGGTATCATTTGCTGTACCGAATCCTGTTATTGCTTTGTTGCTTTCTTACTTATAAGGGATTACAGTGTTTTTCGTCCCTAAATTTTTTCTTCTTAGATTTGAGATCTGTTGACAAACCTTAGGTTATTTGGATCATCAGGGGAAGCTACCTGATGCATTTTACAGAATCCAAGATTTGGAAGCACAGAGATTCGTGGGGAAATGTTTGGCAAATGTATCGAAGAGATTGCCGGCAAAGGAACTCTTGTTGGATCCCTTTTTAGCGATGGTCCAACTCGAATCACCACCACCACCACCACCGTGCCTGCTATCACCAAAGATTCCAACTCATTACAAGTCCAATTCCAATTCAGTAGTTGCCAGCAAGGGGCATTCTTCCATGGCTGGTCATCAAACAAAGAGCACAAACATGACAATAACAGGGACAATGAATGAGGAAGATGACACAGTTTTCCTTAAAGTACAAATATCCGACAAAAATGGTATGCACTATGCAGATTCAATCAAAATTGCTGCCTCGTATCGAATATCCATAATGTTTTTTTTTTTTTGTTTCAAGTATGTAATTTTTAAGAGTTGTTTTTATGAAAACAGGGCATGTTAGGAACATATACTTCCCCTTTGACACCATAAATGACACTGCAATGGACGTGGCGATTGAGATGGTTAGGGAATTGGAAATAAACGATTTGGAGCCATTGGAGATAGCTCAAATGATAGAGGAAGAGATATTAGCTCTGGTTCCAACTTGGAAGGATTGGGGCACCACTTCTCAGTGTCCACGTCAGCACAGCTTTAGATATGAAGAAGAAGAAGAAGAAGAAGATGATGATGATCTCAGCAACCACCATCCTTTTTTCTCATCTTCTACTTCACGATCTTCCTCTCATGGTTCTCTCCCAATGCTCAGCTTCTCTAGCAAAACCCTCTTTGGTGGGAACAATAACCATTTCTCACTTCCTCAGGATTGGCTTCAAGGTATAGATAGACATATATAAATTCCTCAGTATTTTGCTAATGAGAACCAGCATCCAAAAGTAATTTTTTATGCAGTTTTGTCCTTAAAGTTTATTCTCTGAAATCTGAACTCTTCTGTATAAGCAGATAATGATGGCTTTCTCGATGATGCAAGCTCGGAAAGCTCTATGAATTCCTTAAAGTATGCTCACATGAATCACTGCGACGCGGGCATCGAAGATAATGGGCATGACGCAAATTGCAAGTGCTCAAGATTCTGTCCTGCACAAGAGATGGAAGCCAATTACAGTAATAAGCAGATGATCAGCTATCGAAGAACAACAGAGTGCTGCCGGAGATGCGGTGATCAACTGCCGGCGACGAGCATGACGAGGATGCGGTCATATGTGGATGTGAGGAGCCAGCAATTGCAGAGATCGTTACTGGAGGAGATCCATAAGAGAAGGATGTCGAAGACAGTAGAGGCCATTGAGAACATTGGCTTTCAGGATCCCACAGCCACATGGAGGTCTGGTTGTTAAAAACGTTGAAGCCTCATGATGGATTTTATATCATCTTCTTCTTTTAGCTTTGGGTGGTTTTTTGTATATTTATCTCGTCGTGATGCTTTGCTTTCTGTACTTTCCCGATGGTGTTATATAATAGGGGCATCTGAATCTTCCACTTGATTATGAAGAACATTATATAAATATCCGCAAATAGTTTACCATCAACTTCGTAGAAAAGATTATGGTATAGCATCTATTTAATTAATTTAATTAAATTAAAAAAATTAATTAATATGATATATATTTTTTTAGAACATTATAATTATTTTTATTAACTCATTTTAGTTAATTATCGTTTAGGATATCCATAGAGATAATTTAAAAAAATTATAAACATAAAAAATATGTCTTATATTTAAGATTAATATTAATTCTCTAATTAATTTTTATGTAAAAAATAGGAGGAGTATATATATATTTTTGGGTACAAATGAGGGCTAAATGCCTAAATAAAATAGTATTAATCTAAAAGGGGATTAAGTCCTAAATACTCGTCTCTAACCATCGATACTAACTTTGAAGGACATAAATATAATATTGTCATAGTAGACAATCCTTCTTTCACCATAGCATCTGCAAGCTTGTTTTGTTATTTAGAAATATGTTGTATATTGGCCTTTCATGATAACCCCATTAGTCTCTGTATCTGATAAAGTAATAGACTACATGCATTGATTTGCAGTTTGGACAGCACCTATACGACCTCCTTTGAATCAGTTTCTAGAATAACATCCTTAAATCCAAGATCCTAAGCAAGCTCGAGACCTTTATACACAGCCCACAATTCTGCTTCAAAGACATTGCAAGAGCCTAGTTTACTTGAAAATCCAGCTATCCAACTTCCTAAATGATCTCTAATTATTCCACCACATCCTGCTCTATTCTGGCTAGCTGTAACAGCTCATCAACATTTACCTTGAGTTATTCCAAAGGAGGAGGTCTCCAATTAGAAGAAGTTTGACTTATTGCAACGCCAATTAACCTTTCTTCTTGACTCTGCAAGAAATTTCTCCATGTTTCCATTATGACCAAGTAAGGGTCTCAAGGTTTCAAGTAATTTTCATCAAATATCGCCTGGTTTCTCCATTTCCATTGTCAAATTGAAACTCCCCAAATTAATCTCCAACTGTTAATACTATCCAATCCTAATTTCTTTTTGAGATTTAAAGCAAACCAATCTCATATATGGGTATTAAAGAAAGCTGAATAATGCCTAGGTAAAATTAACCGCAACCATAGCTGTCTAGCATAATCATAGTCACAGAGAATGAACAAAATATCTTCTGTATCTTTGTCACAAAACTGACAACACGCACTAGTTGAAGACCATTTGCTTCTCCAAGCATTAGTTAGAAGGCAATTATTGAATGCAATCCACATAAAAATCCTAATACTCTCCACCCCTTTCTATTTCCTAATACGCTCCACCCCTTTCTATTTTCAGATATTTTTATAAATAGAACTATATGTATTGGCAGGTGGAGATTCAATCAGAAAATATGCACTTTTAATGGTAAAAGAACCTTCATTCGTAGCATTCAATACTATTACATCATTACCTACATCAAGAGGAGTATATATATAGTAAAACGTATAGAGTCTAAATAAGAACACAAGTAGACAACTAGTAAAACCCAATACAAATAGTATATAGATGTATCTCTTTAATATGATATCATATATTTAAATTAAGTAGTATGTATGAAAATTTGTTTGTTCAAATCTATCTCAATAATTTGTACGTATTAAAAAATTAACCTTAAATTAAACTATTGACTAGAGTATACTACTGTGAATTCTAAAAAAACAGAAGATGACGACTTTAAACTAAGATATGTCATTAACATTGCTTAAGGGTCGAACAAAAGTGGAGCTATTCAAATATTCACTCAAAGAAAAATAAAAGGAAATAATCTCCCTTGCTTTACTCGATGGAAAAATAAGATTTCAACTTTTATCAGAATTATTATTAATATTTTTTAATAATAATTAAATAAGTTAAAGAGAGAAAGAGTTAAAAAAAATTATTAATATATTTTAAAAAATATAAAATAATATTTTATTTAATTAATTTTTTTAATTTAATTAAATAAATTTTATATTTAAAATTGAAAGAATATATATATAGGCACCATTAAGAGTTAATATTTTTTAATCAAAATTAAATTAGTACTAGTTGTTTTCTCTTTCCGGTCAATCTTCTACCCGAACGACACGATCTGAAATCTTCAGATTAACCAATTCTAGCAAGCGATCGTCGTTAACACCGACCTACGTTAGCTCTACCCCATTCTTGAAGGTTGAATCAAGAAGCATTCATCTCTGCATTTCTACAATTGATTCGGCCATCATTTTCAACAAACATCACCAATTACACGCCAAGCGTCATGCCGCTCACGCGCTGCCGCAGCCAGTTACCAGTGCCACCGCCGTCTCCGGTGCCGACAGCAAAAGGATCAAGGAATGCCGCAAACGAACCCTTGAGACATTACCTAGACAACACAACACAAGACCTTCCGGAACTGACGCTACCGGACGCACACATGCCGGCGGCTATGAGAAATCCGGCACTGCCAGCGGTGATCGATTACCAGAAGCTAAAAGGCGGAACAATGGACACGGTTCTGAGAAGATCAGCGAAGGCGTTCGGAGCGTTCGGGATCTGCGGTCACGGAATTTCAGCGCAGGATTTGAGATTAATGGTGAACGAAGCTCGTCGGCTTTTCGAAGACTCCGACGCGCACAACCACAACAAGAAGCGTCACCGTCTTAAGGATACAATCCCCTGCGTTCATTGTCGGAAGGGCACAATGGAATTCAGCGGACCGAAATTCTTGGATGATGAGAAACATCGGAAATTTTGGATACAAATGGGGAAAGTTGCCGGGAAAGTGGAGGGAATAGTGGAGGAAGTGATAATGGCGCTATCAGAAGAAGTGGAGGGGATGATGATGATGAGGATGGAAGAGATGGAGAGTGTGATCTGCGCGTGTAGGTATCGGCACGACGACCATGGGAGTGAACAAAACGACAAGTCGTTGTGGGATCATGCCCTGCGTTTTTACCTACCCATGGAACACTGTATCTTCTACGTCCAATCCCAAAGAGGTCCTCTTTCCTTTGATGCAGCTCCACACACCATTGTTGTTACCCTTGGCAAACAACTTGAGGTATCTCTTACTCATTACTTCCACTTGTGTAGGTGTTTTTGTTTTTAAATCTGTTAAGAAGATTGAATGCAGAGAATAACAGAAACAAAGTAGAGAAACTATATTCATTACATAAAAAGGAAATTACATTTAGATACTAAGGAAGATAAATTATCACTATAAAATTTTATAAAATTATCATATTGATTTTATGAATGAAGTATATAAGTGGGAGATTTATTAGAATTATAAAAAAATAAGTTTACTCTAACTTATCATTAGTTGCACATTGACTTGTTAATCGAGGCGTACTGACTTGCCATTGGTAATATTATGACTTGTCTTATCTGACTTGTCATTAGTAGTATATTAACTTTTAGTTGATGCACTCTAACTTATTAAGTTTGACACCATGATTTGTCACTAGTGTCATATTGACTTGTCAATAAGTCAATATAAATTTGTATTTTCATAATTCTAATAATTCATCCATAGGTTCATTAGAACTTCATATCAATTTATTGATTTTATGAAACTTGATAATAATAATTTGACTTGTTTAAGACCTCTATAATTTTCTCATCATAAAATAACAATAAGCTCATATAACAACTCACAATAAATTTATCTAGAGTGTAACACTGATTAGGGCTGTTCACGGGACGGGTCGGGACCGAGACAACCCCGTCTTATGTCCCGTCCTGATACAGTACACGGGACGCAAAATGCGTCCCGTGTCCCGTCCCGAATTTGTCCCGGTCCCGATAGGATCGAGACGGGTTCGGGACGGGACGGGAATTCCCGATTTATTTTTTTAAAAAAAAATATTATAATAAAATTATCTCAATAAATTATTCCATATAAAATGCCATAACAACTTCCTCTAAATACCAACATTCTTCCCTAATAGAGAATAATAACTTACCCATATAAGGAAAAAAAATAATAATAAGAAAGAATAAAAATATTAATATAAAAATATCTATATAACAATAAAAATATCTATATAAGAGTGAGAAAGATAAGATAATGTAATATATTTTTTTTAAAAAAAATATTTTGGGACGAGACGGGATTCCCGAGGGACGGGCCGAGACCCGTCCCGTCCCGTTCTTCCTTTTGTCCCGACCCGGTAGTGTCCCGGCTCGGTCCCTTTCGGGACGGGACGGACCCGTCCCGAAATTATCGGGATCGGGCCGGGACACCCAGCACGGGACAACTTTTGGCACCCCTAACACTGATCAACCCTTTCTCCCGTTTCTTGAAGGTGATGAACAAACCTCAAACCTATAGAAGTGTCAGGGTGAGAAGTAACACTTAAGACTCCATACACATCTAATCCATAAACGAAGACTCTCTTTATTTGGAGCCTTAGTGTGATTAACCAACTAAATGTGATCTTAACTAACTAGGACAACATATCACATCTCCAACAGAGCTGTAAAATCTGTTATGGCTCTCAGAATTCAATTCACCTGAACATAGCCTTGGACTGAAATTTTGTGGATTCCATATTTAGATCGGACTTGGATCATAACTCATATATGTATGTGTGACATTTGGAATGTGTGGACAGGAATGGAGTGAGGGAAGATTGAAATGTGTTCGTGGGGAGATGATATTCATGCCAAGTAGAATGGACCAAAGTGATGCATCTTTTTCCATAGAGCTCAAGTGCTCTTCCAATATGAAATGCAATTCTCATCCTCATCAATCTGGCGCCGTTATCTCCTTGCTTGATCAACTTCTCTTTCTTCTTTGCCTCTCTTTCTTATATCAATTCTTACACTTCATTTTTTGACCCCTCATCCTAATTGCTACATTATTCATTTACACAAACTCATTATCAAATTTCAGTGATTAAGCCACGTATTACATTCATTAGTCTTCTAGTTAACATGTACAAGTAGTGATTTCGTTTATTGACATTTTACAACCTGACCAAAACTAGTATCCCCAGTCATTAATATAAGAGTTATATAATTAATTTATAAATATTAAAAAATTAGTTAAGTTAGTTATTTTTAACAAATTGGTCTTGGTTTTTCTTAACTATCTTCTTTAATCATATGTATAGAACTATTCCTTAATTAGGAGTCACCTTGATGTATGCAATTAATATAGATATTTTAGGCAAAAAATCGTGTAAAGTAGATCAAAGTTTTATATTTAAGATTAGAGAAAGTATTTTAAAATTAAAAGAAAAAAATATTGGGACGGAATTGTTGAAAATCCCTCTTTGCAAAATTTATTGTACAAAAGATATTTGAATTTTTTAGTAGGGATAACTCTTCTTTAATTATTTATAATTTATTTTTAACTATGTATAAATTAAAAATATTTATATAAAATTAAAAATATATTACACAAAGAATTGTACTTCTACAGATGAGATGCACCTGCTCAATTTACATCTTCAAATAGCTTCTAGACAATAAATTTTATAATAGAAAATTTTGGGGCAATTGTCCAAAACAAATGTTTCAAGGGGACCAAAATTCTAAATTAAATGATTTAAATGCCTTAATTAATATTGGGCTTATAGCCCGGATATGGTGGATATCAGGACATGAGTAGGGCCTGTATGAGTGGAATCATGAGAAACATAATCATTGAGTATGGCCCATTGTTTCTGCTTCATCAATGGACTTGATTTTGACATCACAATACAACGTTATTGAGATTCTGACTTACCCATAGTTTAACTAGTAAGAGATAAAATATATAATTATTTAGAGCGTATTTAAAATAAAAAAGTACTATTTTATTATAGTTCTAGTCGCGGTATTTGAGGAGGTATCTTAGCTCCTGGGTGCCTAGGTTTACGCCTGAGAGTAATAGATAGCTTGCCCTACCCGACATTAATATCGCGTAAGAGAAAATAAGATTTTGTACTGCCTTTAGATCGTGGTGAGACCAACCCTTTTTCAAAAATTTGTATACCAACAAAAAAATATGTGATTCTGACTTGTTTTTATTATTATAAACAATTTGCCCATGAATACTATATATAGCTTATTATAATTTTATATTTGCTAAAAGAATGAGAAACACACTGTAAATTAATTAAAAAAATCACTAATCCATATATATATATGATCAAATTTGCTGTAAGTCACAGTATTAATAATTCCTAAAAAACTGTGGTTTATTTCTTTTATATATATATATATATATATATATATATATATGATTCTTAAGTTGTTCCCTCACATGGCTATAAAATGTGGTTTATTTCTTAAACTCCTTATCCTTCACACAAAAAATGTTTAATCAATACTCCATCCATTACTTCATATAAAACTCAGTTAAGGTAGTTAAAGAAATTAAATTAATAATTTAATTATAACATATGTTAAAAATTATTAAATTATATATCAATTTATAAGTCAAAAAAATTATTTAAAAAATAATAAATATAAATATTTTAAAATAATTTATTTAACTTCTCTAATTTTTTTTAAATTAATTAAGTTTTCTATTGAAAAAAGATATGAAGTACTTTTTTCTTGTCCGAGTTTAATCGATATTAATAACACAACTTTTTTTCTGGTAAATTGTCCTACTAAGTGAATAGTATTGCCATCAAATTTTTAGTAGATAGCTGTAATCAACCAGTCAATGACACGATACTTCCACTTCAATGTACAGCAAGCAAGAGTTTTAACCAAGAAAAAGTTGAGAGGAAAGTTGATTTTACTTTAATATGTCAGCATCATAAGAAAATTACTTCTTCCACTTCCATAAAGTCACCTTAAAATATTATTTGTTTATTTGTCATTTTAAAATTTTAAGATTTATTTTTCTGCTTATATAAAATTTAAGATAATTAATTGCTAATTTTTTAATTATACTTTTATTATCTTCACTAACTTTAATTATGAAGTAAGAGATATAATTATAGAAAGAACATATAAAGCAAATTAATGACAATATTAGAGTATTTTAAAACAATTTCATTATATTCATGATATATATTCTTTAATTCATATAGTATAATATGTTAAAGTTTAATTTTGTTTTAGGAAATTTTCGTATAGAAGCTATGGGTATCTAAAAATTTTTATTAGATTAATATTACTCCATGTTAAAAAATGAGTAATATTATCTCATAAGTATTAACGATTAATATTAATTTTTTAATAGTTAATATTCATTTTATTAATAGTGAAGGCGATTTTATTTTATTTTTAATATTGTTTAGGTAATATTGATCCAAAGCAAATTTTCAAACACCCACAAGTACTACATGAAATTTTTCTAAGCAAAATTAGACTTTAACTCATGAATAAAAATAAACGAATTGAATACTTTTTTTGTATATCGAATTGAATACTAAACAGGGGTGGTTTGGTGCTTGCGAGTACAAATGCTATTACAGCAAACTTTTTTGATAAAAAAAAATTAGGAAAACTTTTTTTTATCGCTCACCTAATTCACCAGAATTTTGTCTCGACTATATCTGGATCTGACCCGTGTCGCACACTTAGCTATAGTGGGTGAGTCTCTCAACGGAAATTTTCTGCGTATGCTAAAGCTCGAACTTGAGACATCGTTTAAGCGATATCGAACTGCTTACCACTCGGACTAACCCCTTAATAAAACTTGTAATGTTAGATAGGTTAGGCCCCTTGCAAGTTGGGCCAATTATTTGGATGCAATAAACACGATTGTGCCTCGGTACGTATAGATGCTTTCAAACCAATTTGTTTACAAAAATTAAAACTTTAAAATCGAGATAGATTAGGCACATCGCAAATTTGGACCAATTATTTCAATAACACACACATAATATTTATCATATATATATATAATGAATATCTAATTAGATTAAATTCAAACATTATAGAATCAAATCTAGATAATTTTTTTAAAGATATTTTTTATATGATATATTAAATTTAAGGGCTGAAGTTCCTTTCATTTAGATCAACATCTGTTACTATAAATTTTATGCCATTAAGGTGAAGCCAGGTAATTAATTGTAAAATATTTCTGTTAGAATGTCATTGTTGGGGGGCCCAGAGTGTCTAATAATGATATTAACACTTGAAATTTTGTGGGGCCTTGACTAATTTGAAGCAAGTTTATATATCCTCGATCAAGAAAAAGAAAGGAATCCCATACATGCCTCTCGATAATGAAGGGTCTTGAAATTACATGTCTAGTATTATTATTAATTAATTAATTAATTCTATTATTGCTTGCCCCCTCTTAATTAACTATAGCTAATAATTAACCTGCATGCTCTAGTACTATATAGCAAAATATTTGTTATATAATTGCAAATTGAATTACATGAGCGAAGCAAGGTTCATTTGTTTTGATAAGGATATAAATCGTACTATATAAAAGCTGGAATTTGAATCTTGTTATTAATGTAAAGGTATTATTATTATTTGGTAATCTATAAATGCATATCTAAGTGCTTTTTAATCTTAAAACACGTGTTCTAATTTTAGTTATACCGTTACATGTGAAGTTAATCATAAGGAGTTGATAAAAAAAATTATCGAGACCTTATTAAAATCATGTCAAATTATAATAATTTAATAAAAAAATGTCTATAAGAACCTGATTAAAATTATGTGAAATATAGGAAGTTATGAAGATTATTTTTCAGAAAAACTTACTATAAATCAATCAAATTCAGGTTGTTATTCTTTTTTGTTCTAAGCATAAAAAAAATATTACATAACAACATACACACATGAAATTCATTCAAAGGTGTAAACAAATATTTACTCATTACATATCAATAACTCTTATTCTATTATTCATCTTTCTGAAACCATTTTGACATAATATATTCTTCACTAATTTAAACAATTCAGATAAAAACAAAGGGTAAAATATCACTTAATATTTTAATCTTATTTTTCAGGTATCACCAATATCTTAATCTTATTTATGGTATAATTTTACATATAATTTTTTTTAATTTGGTACAATTTTTTATACTTGAAAAATAAGACTATGGGTGAAATTGTACCAAATTAAAAAGATTATTGGTAAAATTACACAACAAATAAGATTTAGATATTGGCCGTATCAGGAAAATAAGATCAAAATATTGGGTGCTATTTTACCCTAAAAACAAGTGAAATAAATTAGTTTAGTCTTGAGATACGACAATTTGCATTTAATATTGGACTAAATTAATCAAAGACTAATAAGCTCCCTCCACACACGCGCGCACACAGAGATACACATGGTTGAACGAGTTTCAGTGCTTTCAGAGCTCACGAGAGAGACAACAGAATGAAGAATAGTCAGTAAAAATAATTGAGGAGTGTGTGTGTGTGTTGGTTATTGAATTCAGCAAGAAATGGCAATATGTGTACAGAAAACAAAGACCAAAATTTGTGAAAGGGATTAAAGAGAGAACATGTAGGCGTCGAAAATAAGGACTCTACATACCAAAAAAACACATGAAACCTCAATCTTGTCTTATGCCATGGCTTCTATATACCTTATGTACCTTTCTTTGACAGCAAATCAACACAAAGCTACGTGTGTGACACACACCTTACTCTCTTTAGCTAGTTAAATATATAGATAAGTTGAGCTATAAAATTGAGAAATATTATTATTAGTTCTTAAAAAAAAGTATATAATTATTAAAAAAAATTATAAATAAAAGTAAATACTATAGACTTACTGTTATTTTTTATACTAAAAAGTTATCATTATAAGAACGAGTTATGTGTTAAGTGGATTAGTTAGCATTAAGAGCTCATTATCACTATGAACTGTTTAGATTTAATTTAGATTGTTCATATTAATTTTTTTATTTTTATATTTGTCTTACAAAAATTTATTTTAATGTATACATAATTTAAAATAAAGATAATTTTTTAACTGTCAGTTTTTTAAAAATAATTGAAAAATTAGTAGTTGAAATTTTTAAATCTGAAGCCATAAAATTATATTTAAACAGTGCAAATATCATCTTAGTAATCAGCATCATGGTGATCATTGTAGAACCTTTCGATTATTTCTACTGATTTCTCTCTAAAATATGTTATTATATTTAAATTTTATGATTTGATTTGATTACGTCCTTTCTATGATTTCCCGTAGATTTTTGTCCCCCTCCCCACGTGCATCTACCTCACTTTTCCTTTCAGTTAAAGCATATATTAATTTAACCAATATCATATGTCTTATTCACATATTTATTTATTTTCTTAATTTCATTTCTTCCCTATTTCCACCCACTTTTTGTGACTTTGATTATGGTTTGGTTTCGTACATAATACAAGTTATTGACATTAGGGATATGATTAGGTTGAAAATGAGAGAAACAAATTAAGTAATTAAACCTTTGATTAGACCTTTTGTTTACATAAAAAAAAGAGTAAGTTGTTATTAACTTTAATAATTGAGTTCGGTTAATGCATACTTTTTGGAGAGAGAGATGTCACTGTATATAATTGATTTTCTTAAAAAAAAGATATAAGAGTACGTAAGAAAAAGTATACAAGAATTAATGCCCGTCTGTACTCTATAAACAAAAAAAAACAGCTCTAGCAGCACAAATGACTAGGGAGCTTTAATTTTTTGTTTGCATCTGAAACAAATTTACTATTGAGTAATTAGTTTTGAGGCATGCATTGACTTGTTTTGGTCTTTGAATCCGTAAGGACTACTATAAGTAATAAAACTCCAACCTATCACTCTTCAATTAGTCCTCCTCTCAACTCTCTCTCTCTCTCTCTCTATATATATATATATATATATATATATCCCACACTCACACAGTTTAAAGACTCTGGTTGAGTTACTATCAAATAGTTGGGTAATATAATAAACGGCTTCATTCTTATAAAAAAATATAAATTTAATTTTAAAAAATGTATTTGTTAAGAGGTAAAAACTCTGTTGTCTAAGTTTTAAAAAAAATTACACTTGTTTATTAAATAATAAAAAAATCTGGTTGAGTTAAATGCGTTTACTTTAGTTCTTACTATCTTACATGTTTATGATATTTATAATTACTACTAGTTCACACACATATATATATATATATTGTTATAGAAAAAAAAAAGAAGTTAGTGAGGCTGAAAATAGACACTTAGAGAAACTCCAAGTGTTGTTCCATTTGCAAAGCAGAGCAGCATGTGAAACTCTGAGCAGAAAAGTTCAAGCCAACGACGATTCTACCTGAGACGACATATATATATATATAGTAGTAATAAGTTTTACTTTCCACAACCTCAACCTAAGTTCCATGGTCCTTTCCACACGGAACCCTAATCAATCAGATATTCGAAATGCTTAATGATTATTTAATTATAGCAACTCATAATTAATTTCGGAGCTGAAAAATAATTAATACTACAAACCTAGTATTTGTTGTAGGGTAAATAAGAAACTAAATGAAGGAAGAAGCAAGATGAAGGAGGCACAGTACTCCTTATGGCCCTATTATAATGCATCTGACCTAACTACCTCAATTGAACTAAATGAGATATAGTTAAGTTATTAATTTTATTTATAAATGAAATAAATTTTTTATTTTACCCATGTTAGACGTTAGGTCTTGATCTGTCCTTGATGATGAGATGGACTATTTGATTAGGAAGTAGGAAATCTTCATAATTAAATAAAGAGGTTAAATCAACATTTAATTTACTAAGTGAATAACTCAAACCAAGCAAGAGATATTTCTTAATAAATGAGAGATTCAACCTTCTTAAAATATCTTCCACCTAACGTTATAAATTGGAGATATCCCCTTAGTTATTCCTCGACTTAGTCATTGAATTTGCTATCTATCTTTTTCTCTCTCGTGTGGTGCATCTACTGTGTCCCTCTAGTTCAGTTATTCAACTAAATCCGCCCTTTATTTTCTGAACCCATATTTAAGTGAAATAGTTAATTACCAGATTAAGTGATTTATAATACATGGCCATTCGTCTTTTCCAAGAAGGTGTCTTATAATCAAGACTGTGGGAAGGAGAAGAATCTAGATTTTGTCTATATGCTGTGTGCAAGCGTGCAAACGAGGGAAATGGTGAAGAGGGTTTGGTGGTGGCATGTTGTGCAATAATGGAGGGCCATTAATAATGCACATAGGGATGGTAGAAAATTAAAATGTACAGTAAAGAAATAGCTATAGGGATAACCCCAGCTAGCTACATGCCTTCCCAAAGCAACAAGGACCTTTCCTTTCTCTTTGTACTACTACGTCTCATTTTAATTTCTATTTTCTTTCGGCTGTGCTTCACTCATCACTTTCTCATCACAACAACACAGTTGTTTTGCAAGAGGGACATGACAACATTAATTGCTGTAGAACTAGAAAGCAAAACCCAGAATCTACGCATATGTTGTATGTTTTTTTCTTAATATTTTGTAATGTCGTCTCTGTGTTCTCTTCTCTATATCGTCTCTGTCTTTTTTCTTGTCTCTTTTTTTATTCAGTCCCTCCTTGCGGCTCGCCGACACATTTCATTAGATTTTTTTATACTATATCTTCCTCCAAAACCTCCTTCTTATGCCAAAACGTGATACAGTACTCAATATATTTACAAATCAAATACTACTACCACTGTCATTATACATAATTTATAGTGTAATTTATATTATAAAGATAGGAGGAATAAATACAATACACACACAATGACATCTTCTAAAAAGTGTTTTGTTTTTTTTATAAAGTATTTGATAGTTTTAAGGAGTGTTAAATATTTTTTTATATAAGCCCATATTTAATAAGAATAATGAGATTGAGTAAAAATTAGTATGATGTTAAAATATAGTATAATTTTTTTTTTATAACATTCAATATAAATACACACAAACACATACGATCATGTTGGTGTCAAGCTCCAGCCCTAGACCTCTGGAACTTGAGGCGGAAACACTTGTCATTAAGATGACTTATCACTGACAGGAATTTAATATAATTAATAATGGTAATATTAAAAATTATTTAAATTTTGTGACCAAGTTAATACTTTTAATTGAAACTATATTTGAAACATTAATATATATATGCACTTTGGTTCGTGTAAAAGATTAAGACGAAATGAAACCATTGGAGGGTTATGTAAAAGCTCCTTGTTCTCATAAAAAGAAAGAAGAAGATTATGTAAAGGCTTATCATTAATGTGGCATTGACATCATTAATTTATAATCACCTACTTAATGAAAACTTGATCCTTAAGTTGTTATATTTTCAACTAGCGAGGCATGACTTAGAAGATATTGATTAAAAAAATAATTAAGAGTTTAATACAATATTTTACATGCACACAGAAAGGGAAAATCACAATAAAATTTAAAAAAAAAATTAATTACAAGTAAATAGAATAAACTAATTATTCCATGCATTAAAATTTGTTATTATATATTGTTGTAGTTAATTTTTTTTTTGGGTCAAAGTTGCATTCTTAAAGTTACTCTATGGTAATGCCTAGCTGGAATAGCCTAGGCATTTGAACATTATGATGAGTCACACAATTTATTTTCCTTATATAGATATTCATAAATGGTCATCGATGACTGACACCACTTATAAAATTATAAGAACTGTTTCATTCTCGTATTTTGCTACGTGCCAATTTCGTGTTCCTTACGTTCCTTGAATTAAGCAAATATTGTACGTGATCAAATACTTTTTTTAAAAAAAGAAAACCCTAGATTCTACATGTGCATAGTTAATTATATTATTGATCAAAATAATCAAGATCAAAATAAATAAATAAATAAATAAATAAATAAATAAATAAATAAATAACTACATAACAGCAGGGTAATAAAGAGTAGGTACAAAATCAAACGGTCTATTTTCTTGTTTGAAAAAAATGACAGTTGTTGTGTGTTTAGTTTGTGTGTGAATGGTCAAAATAAAATAGAAACATGTTGGAAGGAGATTTTGCATACACACGCATGGTCGCTAGCCTATTGTAATAGGTCTGCTTTGTATAATAGTATAACTATATAATGTAACTATTTGTGGGACCTTTATATAAAGTGAGATAAATATTTCTCATATTATTGATTTTTTAAATAAAAATTCCATAAATTTGATATATATATTATAGATCGTTGATGCTAGCTAGTGCATGCATTTTCCCAACAAACAGGACTCTTATATTACGTTAGGATTGAATCGTACATATTTTTCATGATCCTGTCTTCTGGTGACCTAACAAATGAAATCTGTTTTCTGTTAGGGAAAAAGAAAATTATAATATATATATATATATAAAAAAAAAAAAGCTAAAGTGTGCATAACTCGACTTCTTATCCATGCAAGCTTTTTTTTTCTTGATAACACAAACTTATTAATTCTAGATTGATTGATTTCTCATGCAATTATAATAAAATTAATAAAAGTTCAAACCTTATTAAAAGCTCACATTTTTCGTGCAATTATAATAATAATTGCAGGCTTCAATCCCAAGAATATTTTATCAACAGTTTGAATGCATTAGTTGATTCAAATTTACATGGTTGAGAACCATGTACTCGTTTTTTTATGAGATGTAGACAATTTCTATTTTATTTAGACAATACATATTAATCTTTTTTATTTTCAGTTTTTAAGTTATAATAGAATTTTTTTTATAGAGATAGTTATTGTTTCATTTAATATTAGGCATGCATATACGAAAAATAAAAATTAATTGAATGATATAATTTCATTTCATTTTTAAAGTGTCATTTTTATGCGTGTAGCTACCTAAGGGTGTCTCTACAGTATCCTACATATATAATAGTGTTTGTGTGTGTGTGTGTAGGGAATCAAAGAAAATGTGACATGACATATGACTATAAGTGTATACAGTATTTAGATTAGATGGTGTAAAGGATAAGCATGCCTGTTTGCATATCTATCTACACTTTTTTTTTTTTAATTTTTAATTTATTATCTGTATATTTTTTAATTAAATTATTTAATTTTACTAGGTTAACACTATTAATTTATATAGTATTTAATTAATTATACTAACAGCATAAAATTAAAGATTTAATTAAAAAAATAAAGAATTAAATTTAAAAAATTTAAAAATATAACTCCAGCAATATAATTTTACCTGATATATACACACCTATAAGGAATAGGCCTTAAGATACTTTGTAAAAAAAGAAATTTTAAGGACAAGTGATTTGAGGTTATAAAGCTAGGTTGGTGCTGCTAGAGTCAGTGGCTTTTCTTTTTTCCTTTCATTTTTTTTTTTGTTCAAAAGATTCGAATAATTTGATGTTTTGGTCGGTTCGTCAAGCTATAACCTCTACTTTGTCCTACACACAGGCAAATTTACCCCATTTCTATTCTACTTTTATGTCTCTATAAATAGAAAAAGATAAAAGTACCATGTGGAACCGTACAATTTATTTGGATAAACCCTTATTTTTTTATGTTTAAATTAAAAAATAGTTTTTGTCATTAATATTTTTTAAAAAATTGTTATCGATTGAAAGTTTTTAATTTCATCTACCAAAAAGATGGTCAAGATTTTAGTAAATTTTTAAGTGTTTTGCTATTTCATTATTAAACCACCCTTGAGTTTGACCTAGAATGCAAAATATTAAATACAAAAATATAACTATAAATAAAGGCATTATATTGGTAGTAGAAGTTTCGTGTTGAAACTCACTTCATTTAATTCAAAAAAAAAATATTTTCTTTTGAATTGAAAACTAACACTAAATTGGAAACGTGGGGTAATGAAAAAATATGAACTTTGGGCTGTTTTTTAATAGAAACCAAACGCAAAATAGTCGTAACCCTCTTAAACCTACGTGTCCTTCAAAGACTCGAAAAGGCACTTTTGTAATAATCGAAGTAGTAACTTTATTAGCTTTTGAAAATTAATCTCCCTACACCTTTAGACAACCCTCTCAGCAAATTCTACACTTTTTGTTTTGGGGGCCAACTCGCATCATCTTTTTCCTCACTTTCACTACTCATTTGAATCTCTCCCGTTATTGAATATTTAGTCCTTTCAATTTATATTAATTTTACTTTTAATTTTTTAAATTTAAAATGATAAATTTTAATTTTTTAAAAAATAAAATAGCTCATATTTTTATTAAATTATAAGTATTAATATTTTAAACAAAAAAAATTAAAATTAAAATAAGAACAAATTAACTTTTATTAAATTATAAGATCTAATATTTAACACCAAAATAAATTTAAAAAATTAAAATATATGATTTAAAATTTAAAAAATTAAAACTAAAATAATAACAAATTTATTTTTATTAAATTATAATAATTAATATTTTAAATAAAAAAATTAGAACTAAAATTTACTGTTTAAAACTTAAAAAGTTAAAACTAAAATGATAATAAATTTATTTTTATTAAATTATGAGGATTAATATTTTAAATATATAAAATTTGAAAGACAAAAATAAAATAATAATAAATTTAAATGATTAAAAATTATATTAATATTTAAAAAATCGCTGTATTGGCCCTTTCTTAAAGATTCATTAAGCTTTTTCTCTCATTTTACTCGGAGACTCCAAAAAGCTGTGCGTGTGTGAAATGAGAAACAGGGGGAGGCCAAGGGAAGGATTCAAATTTGTGAGGAAACACATGAAAATAAGAGCTTAGACTTAAAGGAACCTTCTTTTGTGGTAAAAATCCAAAGTTCAATGGAAGAAACTGTCAGATTTTGGTCCCTTCATAAATAAACCATTTATACAGTGTTGGCTCTGTACGGAACTCTGAATTCCATTCCCAAATCTCATCACTCTCCTTTAAGTTTTCCTCAAAGCAACAACATCACCCAAATGCACATTCATTTAAAAAAAACACTATTATTTCCTTAAATGCATGAATATACAATTACGTTCTTTCTCTAATTCTTGAAATGCATGCGTATAATAGATTATGAAATTGGAGGCTAAAATTTTGCTAAGTAACAGGGGAAGCAAGGAAGATTATATCCACATATGCAAATATATATATATATATTACTACGAAAATTAAGGTATAAAAGCAGAGAACTTGATTGAGGATTTTTTTTTAGTTTTTAATAGTTCTAAAATTCTAATGGGTGTCAGTCAAATCAAACCATATCTGCTTGAACACTTTGATGATGAGGTCGTGATACTCATCTGAATTCAGAGAGAGATAGCAAGCAAGAAGATCTTCTAATTCTTTGGATGCTCTGATATTGTTCTCCACAATCATCTCCACCATTGACTCTCTGAAATCTTTCTGTGGGTTGAACGACGATTTCACCACCGCAAAGCTATGGGAAAGGCTTCTCCGGGAGGTCCTCGTCGTTGACGACGAAGACACACTTTTCCGGCCACTACACCCCTGAATCTTCCGGCCACTTATTCTCGGGGAATTCACCCGAATCTTCACTCCCGGCGAGCTGACGGAGAATCTCCGAACCTGGGTCGTCTTCTGTTCTCCATTCAGAGTTGTATCTTCTTTCAAAATCTTGACTTTGAGATTCCCCTGTTCTCGAGGTTCCTCGAATGTTCGTCCTCTGTTTCTGGGTTTGGTTAATTGGGTTTCTTTCTTCGATTTGGTTGGCTTGGTTATGATCGGAGGTAGCTCCAGCTCGGAGAATGAATCCAAGCCATCAAGCTTATCATCTTTTCTTGCGATAGAATTCTTGTCCACGTCGATTACGATGTCGTTTTCATGAAACTCTAGCTTGCTGCTGTTGCAATCATCATCAAATGACGACTCAGTGGGAAGGACACGGTCTGTTCTGAACTCTCGCTCCGGGAATTCTGATTCAGCAGAGCTGTCAAACGAAGACGATGAGTTGTCTGGTGGGGAATCCGACTTGGTCCAAACGGATTCGAGAGTGGTTCGGCAGTGACAGCCAGAAGAAACAGAGGAAGACACGAGCTTCGGAGAAGTTCTTGTGGTTCTTCTCTTAGGTCTCTTCTGTTGTTTGGACGAGGATTTTCTGGGTGTTTCTGGGAAATTGGTGTCTGAAACAGAAACTTTGGGGTTAGAGGAAGGAGGTGATGGAGTGTTGTAGATTTTATCGGTTTGATGATAATTAAGCTCTCTCGTAAAGTAGTAAGACTTTCTCGGAATGCTCTGGTGGGGTTGCTTTGGTTTTGATGTCTTTGAGGTTGTCGAAGTCGATGAGGGTAAAGATTCCTTCTTCTTCTTCTTGTCCAATGATGTCTGGTTCTTCCTCTTCCCCATATCCCTGAGCTTGTAAAACCAAGCATTAGGGATCATATCTGATAATCTAAACCTATAATTCCCCATCTTCTTCTTCTCTCTTCTCTCTGTTTTTCTCTGCTTGTGAAGCTTCTAAGTGGTTCCTAGTTGAAGCTCTCTGTAAGGAAATGGGATACCTCCATGGCTTTGTCTGTTTTGAAGATAAATAGAGGGAGGGAGGGAGAGAGAGGGTTTTGGAATTGGTGGAAGAGAAGGTGGGGTCCACAAGGGAAGAAAAGTTTGGGCACAGAGAAAAATGAGTGGGGTAGGGTGAGATTTATGAATTATGACACTAATTAATTATCAAAACACACATACAAAGATTTGGTAACAGATACATCGTAGTAGTTGTTCTGTAACGTTGTTATTACTCGTTACCATTAATTACCATGTTTGGTTTTACACTGTGATTCCTCTGCTCTACGGCATAAATCCCCTGTTTAATCAAAACTACATGCATGAATGAGCTCTCTTTTCATACTTGGAAAACAACAAGTCTCTCTTCATGCAGACCATGTGATATCTCTAGAGTCTTTTCACATTCAAAGTCTTATCAAATATTGTTTTTCCTTCTAAATTCAATCAACTTGAGTCTAGCGGAATCAAATTCTCTTGACACCTGTTTATTGGCAGGCATTATTGAAGGAATTTATTTCAAAAGATGGGAATAAAAAAGGGAACGAGTCTTTATGAAGTAAAATTTTTGGGTCTTCAACCATGTTTTCACGGGGAAAAGTCTTATCAAATCATTTTTCCACCCCACACTTCAATAACACTCTTTCCATTCCTATTTAAAAAGTGTTATAAAGGGAAATTTTGGTCTAAAATATAAAAAGTTAATTGAGTAATTAATTATTATTTTTATTTTTATATTTCATAAAAAAAACAGAGATGTGATAAATAATAAATATATATTTAAAAATAATACTATTTAATAAAGATAAAATAGATAAATTTTATCAATTTAAAATATATTAACTGACTTAACTAACAATTTTTAGTTAGGGTGGGCATGGACAGGGTTGGGCAGAGCAGTCCTCCTGTCTGGTGCCCTACCTAAAAAAAGCATGTGCGATATTTTACATCCCGATGACTGGCCTTACCTAATAAAAGCTCTAACTATTTCAAGCTGAGAATAGATGGGCTTGTATACCCAAATTGTGATGCCCTGTTCATATTATAGAAAAAAAATCTGTAATCATGAACTTATAAAATAATACTATATTTATATCTTCAAAATTTAAATAATATTTATAATTTATTAAGAATAAGGTAGCAAAAAGATAGTAATTAAAGTCTTGAAGTATATTGCATATATAAAAAAAACTTGAAATGTATAGTGGAGTCGGATATTTGTAGCGGTATTGTAATACTAATAATTGAATATTTGGTAAGTAAAGCATGGGAGCAACTTTGGTATCTAAGTAAATATAAGAGTTATGTTCAAAATTTAAAAAATGAGTAAGGAGAGTTGTCAGTTAAAATGAAAGTGTAGAGTTACAAATAGAAGAAGTTAAGAAAAGAAATAGGGTTCTAAGAAAAAAATAAAAAAAGAATATATATATATATATAGGCTATAGGGTCAAGCTAAATGGACAAGACAACATATCTTGCCCTGTGCCCTGCCCTACCCAAATATATTTTAGGTAATTATTTTTGAACCGGATTAGGCAATTTTTTCCCAGGCTCGGGTAGACGGACTGGGCACAATGCACACCCCTATTCTTAATTTATATAAATTAGTTAACAATATTTTATATATTAGACCGGATGTCGTAACTATTAACTATAATAATAACACATTTTTATAAGAATTTCTTATTTAAAATTTTGAAATTTAAGTAATATTTTTATACGATTTTTTTTATATTTTAATTCATACTCGCTTCAGTCCCTATTATAAAATGCCTTCTAGAATGATTTTTTTTGGTCCATAATAGTCAATAATGCCTATTTACCAAATTTACCCATATAATTAATATTTAAACGTAGTTCCTCATATTTTTTTATCTTATTCAAAACCTCCTTAATAGCGGTAATTAACATTTAAAAAATTTATCAATTTAAAATAAATTTAATAAATCAACTATTATTTTTTAATATGTGTGATAGATTATGATAAAGTGCCATATAATATAATAAGTACCGGAAGGAGTATAATGATAAATTGATGGAATAAGAATGAAGGTATTAATGTGAGGGTATATTCTTCCCATAGGTGACATGCATGGGACACCCTATTAGCCATACTACTATTTTAGAAGAAATATTTATTATTATATTAACGTTTTAACATCATAGAGCATGTCACACGATGATATATCCTAAGAACTTTGAAACTAATCCAATTAAGTACCCCCCAATCCCTATCCATGGTAAATCGTAGGTACACTTCTAAAAATAAGGATTAAACTCAGATGTAAGAGACCAGCATATATACATACACTTTTGAGAATGGCAGAGATTGAAGCTATTTTGGACAAAGTAGATATATATTGGCTTATTGCAATGAGCAACCAAATCTTTTTGTGGTTAAAAAGAAAAATGTTCTGCAAAAACAAAGTGAGGGACAACACACAAAAAAAAAAACACAAAAGTATAAAAGACAGGTAAAGAAAGAAACTTTTCTTGTGGGGTCCAATTTAGAAAATGTTACTGGTCCTATCTAAATTCAATTGTTGTTATATAATTATATTTTCATGTAGTTGGACAAAAGTAACACATAAGAAATATATTTCAGCATAGTGTTTATTTCATGGTTATGGAAAATTAAAAAGCTTGAATCTTTTGTATATTGACAAGAGCTTAGTTCAACCCTATACGTGTACCCATCATTTTCTAGCTAACCGTTGCATTTTTTATTGCTTTGTCCCTAGGTTTGGACAAGAGATATCAATTCAAAATCAAAGTGACTTGTAAATAAGGTCAAAAATCATTAGTACAAGATTATATCACGGGCCAGATTTAGATTCACTTAGGTTGAAGAATTTTTTTGGAGAATAAAAAAATAAAATTAGATTCAAACCTACTTAATTGGCCTTAAGGGCTTAAGCACAATTAAAATCAAAAGTAGAACCTGACTTAAATGACCAAATTTATGTCTAAGATGATCAAAGCTGAAACCTTTGGCATTAATTGGTTCAATATTGGTAAGAATATGATTCATACCCACAATGACACGTGTACTTTTTTTTCCCCAAGCATAGATATCCAATAGAGGAGGCACTTCTATTTAGAGTATTATTAGACCCCTTTTCTAGCGAAAATTTAAACATTGATTCGTTATGTTATAAAAGGTTAACTTCTTCTATTAAACTCAACCCCTATTGATATGATGACATTTTTAATTCTACTACTAATATGAGAATTTTATCGATAAATACATAATCAATAAATACATCCCTTGACTACTTTTTGAGTCGTGAGACCTATCATTATCTTACCCTATACTTAGATGGGAAGAAAATTATAAAGGAAAGAATACTAGAAAGAAAAATCTCAAAAATAAATAATTATTTTATCATTTTTGAACATTTTTCTTCTTAATATTTTTTTTCTATTTTTCCTTCCATTCAAATATATTGTTAATGAATTATTGGAATCCAACTTACATGAACTTTCCTCTCTTCTTAAACAAAAAAAGTTGGAATCTTATATAATTTACTTTATCATGCATATCATGAAGAATGCCATGTTCCTTAATCACAAGAAGACAAGCATATAAAGAATTGATATGAATCAATCCATATCCCTAGAATTTCAAGAATATGGCAAGAATTGTACCACAAGGATATATGGGGAGTGCCATGATGTGTCTTCTCCTGAAAGAAAATATGAGAGTGCATTGGGAACATACTTTTGTCATCATCATTAGCCTGAGTAAGAAGAAGAAGAAGGAGATGAAGACGATGATGATGAAGTTCTGGGAATGTTTGAAGGGTTGTCAAATGGTCCCAGGAACACAGTACTAGAAGAAAAGAGAAGATGGGGGTGGCTAGAAGGTATAGAAAACTTGAATCAAACACATTAATGAATAAGGGAGGGGACCAATTGTATAGTGTCTTTAAGTTGGTTTGTTTTTTTTGAAGGACAACGAATGTACCTCGTGCCAGTGTTGTCCTTCTTGTTTGATACTTTTTTGTGATATAATGCAAGCGTGTAATGTTGTGATTTGTCTCCTTTATTTTTTTATTGATGGCAATAGATAATCTACTCTGCAAATGACCCATAAGTTTCTTCTTCATCTTTTCTACACATAGCTATCTTTTTATTTGAAACAATCATATTCAAAAGAAATGAGTTTCTCCATTGTATGCCTTCTCCATTGCATCTCCATTTAGTCAAAACAATGTGGTTTAGATACTAAACACAAATCTAATGTTACATATTAAAAAAATAAAATAATACAAATTATTCTCATTATTGCGGGCCTTCTCAGTATGTAATATCAGACTTATATTTAGCACTTGAATAACGTCATTTTAACTAAATTGAGAGGCAATAGAAAAGGCTCGCAATGGAGAGGTTCTTTCCCTCAATTCGAGGTATTTTTAGACACTAAATAATAAACCTTAAATTATCATATTATGAAATATTAACACATTCTACTAAATCTAACTCACTTAATAATCATAAGTTTCATTTGATGCATGTGGACGCTACAAGAGCTTAGAATCTTTTCACTTGTTAAAAGGCCCATGATCTATTAAACCTTTTATGGGCTTTGTTTCGAGGAATATCAACAACAGGCCAGAGTTTTGGGGCCGGTCAATATGGGCCATGATGCTTACTTGAGAATTGTAGGTTTCTTGGTTAAGTTGACCAAACTCAAGAGCATCTGGATTTTGTCGTATTTGAAGGAATCCTTTTTTTATATATAATAAAATTATCAAACTTATCAGCAGGGAAAGGGAATTTTGTGTTTTGAGTTGACAGGGCAAGTATGAAAACTCATTAATCATTACCAACTCAAATTTTAATGCCACCACGTAAACATCAATAAATCAACAGGCAATTTATCTATATTAATATGAAATATAAAAATTCTTTTTTGCAAAGTTGTAATCTATATAACTTATTTATCTTCTTTTTTTTGCCACCTATATAACCTATTTATCCCCAAAACATATGAAAACATTTCTAGTTATAATTATAAACTAAAAAACTAATCAATACAATAGAGGGAAATGTGTTAGATTTCTTATGACCAATACTATGTGTAGCTTCACTTCCCAGTTTTATGTTATTTGCTTCTTTTCATTTAATAGTAGTAAAAATTTAACTTATATTTCAAGAGAGATCTCTATGATTAAATAAAACAAGAGTACTACTAAAATTAAGATTAAGGAGATGTATATATATCTTTATTTAGGTCAATTCAAATGAATTATAAGTTAAAAATTATATCATTAGATGATAGATAAGCTCAACTACTTTTTTAAAAAATTTTGATAAAAATAATTGACTCCTTCGTAAGTTTAAATTAAATGCCATCTAAAAAAAGAAGTCATTTCTACCATCCTCCAGCAATTCATGGATTTCACACAGATTTTTTGAAGCAAAAACAAATGAAAGAATCAGATTATAAACGAAACTCCTCCATATGTTACATTTTTTACAAATGATTGTAACAACAACAACAAAAAAAACAATGAAATATGAGACATTTACAATTTATAAATGGAGAGAAAAAAGAACAAGTAGACAAATACTCTTTTGCTATTGAGTTGAAACCATCGTTGTTGACGAAGTGATGGCCGTTGAATATCCTTCCGTTGGCCCTGCACTGTCCAAACCGGCAGCCCATCGTCGGAGAGTCCTCAACAACATGGCGGCTTTTCTTTTCCCTCTGACAGTCCCAATGGCCATCAATTCCCATATCACTCTTTCAATTCCCGGCAAGGACGCCAACTCGCCCACTATATCTGTCCCCCCTTTACGACACATTGTGGCTAGCGTCGCCGCCGCACTCTCTCTGGCCCTATCAGAACCTTCCCTCAATATAACGCCCAATTTCTTAATGCTGCCGAACGCGGCAGCGACGGCCACCAACCCTCCCCGCTTCACAACCACCTCAAGAATTGTCACTGCCTCTTCCGGTAACCCGTCCATCACTTCCGCCGTCATCTGCACAACCCCAGCTTCCACCAACCTTGCCACCGTCTCTCTATCCGCCGCCAGGGTCAAAATTGCCACCAGAGCATCCCTCTTAGTTCCTGTGGGCCCACACCTTGCCAAGTCAATCAACCCCCGTGTGACACGTGTCTTTCTCCCTAGTCTTTTCCTACACGAGGGAACGCCAGATAAGCTGAATATTGTGGCGGCCGCGTTGGCCTTCGCCTCCCACGTGGTTCCCGAGCGAAGGACCTCGATGACGCCGTTTAAAGCTCCGTCAGTCTCCATTATCCTCGTTTTGTTCGCCTCGAGGAGGGAAAGGTTGAGGATGGTCGTGACGGCGTTAACTTGGACGTTTGGATGCTGTGAGCCGACGTTGAAGCTCAAGTAGCTAACTAAGTGGGGGATGGCTCCGGCTTCGGCTATGCAGGCTCGGCTATCGGAGTCTGTTTTAGAGAGAACACGAAGCTCATAAACGACCGCGTTTGCGACTTCCATGGATGGAGAAAAAAGAGACAACTTGTTGACTAAGAATGAAGCCGTCATTCTAGTAGCTTCCAAGGCGGCTTTGTTGATGATAACGCCGTGAGGTTTGTCGTTAGTGCCCGCGGTTTCAAACAGTATCTTTTGCTCGCGGCACCACATTGCTATAAGATTCTTCAATGCACGGTTCGGGATGAGGTCCGTGTGGTCCAATGTTTGACCAGTCTTGGGACACGTGTTATGCCCTGATTCGAACCACAGCTTGATGGACTCACGATCGTACGTCTGTCCTGTGGCCACGACAACCGGGTCTAGCATCAGCTCGAGAGTGATCGGGCACCTGAAATCCGCCGGGACAACGATCTCCGACGGCTGTTTCCGCCGCTGTACTTCATCATCAGAGGAAGAAGATGACGGCGTGGAAGCTCCGAAAAGGACGCATTTCGCGTATCGGACGAGTCCGATCAAAGCGACGAGCTCGGATTTGGATTGCTCATCGTTTCGATTCTGAATCTCCTCCTCTAAACTCTCAATCTCCGCTCTACAGCTCGAAGAATCTCGGATTTCCAAGCTCTCGAAGATATCTGCAAGTTTCGAATGATCGGGGACGATCTCCCGCTTAATACGAGCAAGCATCGTGACAACCTCATGCCTGAGCTCGTTGTCCTTCGGATCCACAAAAGCCTTGGATTCAGTGCATTGTTTTCTGATCAGGATCACAAGCTCTCGCAAGTCGTCGCTCAATTCAAGCTCCGCCACCGGGAAAATATCCAGAAGCGTCGATAAATCCGCAGTGAGTTTGTGAAAACTATCAGAAACCGATTCGTTCTGCATCAACAGCGCCATCTTGCTTCCGTTGGAGCAATCTTCAATCAAGGTCTTGATTCTCTGTAGAACTATATACATTTCTTCGAAACACAGAATGACAGATTGAAAGGAAAGATAAACCGAACTTCTAATCAACTCTTCGAAGAGAACAGCGAGGAGATTGGTTTTTCGAATGATGGAAGATGAATTGCGTCTGAGAAGGAAGTGGATGGGTTTGAGAGAGGAAATCTCATGGGTTAGGTGAAACAGAGAGTGAAGGAGGTCGAGTTCTGTGAGTTTGGGAGAGATAAACGACCCCGCCGACGGCCGTCGTTTACGAGGAGGGAAGATTTGAGGAGGAATCGCCATGAACGGAGGAAAACGATGAAGAAGAAGAAAGAAAGGCAAAGAAGAGGGGGTCGATATGAACGACGATGAATGATGATGCGTTTTCAGCGTCTGGGAGACGACTCATCTAAATGAAGGCAAGGGTACGCTCGCGGGCCAAAACTATGAATAATTTACAACTGTCGTTTTTTGACTACGTTTTGGTGGGTAGACTTTTTATTATATACAAATAAACAAGACTAATTAATTAGGTTTATTCCTAATTTAAATTTGACTTTGTAAATATGATCTAAAAAATACTTAATAACATAAAAGTCTTGATAATAACTGAAAAAAATATAATCATAATTTTCAATATAAAAAATGATAATTAATTTATGCTGTTTGAATTTTTTTGTGATTAAATCTTTTTTTTTAAGATTTTATATTATTTTTTTGATAAATCATCGTGATTATCTGGCAATTCAGAAGTAATAAAACAAAATGTTATGAAAAATAGGAAAATCCATGACCATGTAACTAAAATTGAAACATGAAGTGGTAGGCACTGAGTTGGTCAAATAGTGGGGAGGCTGAGAAAGGGCATGAGTTGGTGGCTCAACAGAAGAAGAATAATAATGCGATATGGGCATGTCATGCACGATTGTATAAACTTGATTTGTTTATCCATTGAAATTTATATTAAAATATTGGTTGAACTAATCAATTATTGGATGCCTCGGTGTTAGCAATTAAAATGTTTCGGTACATATCCATATTAGATTTAATTATTATTATTTTTTAATATATTAAAAAACAAAGCGGCCTTTTACTTTTTCTACCTTTTCCATTTTAAAATCTTTTTTATTATTATTATTCTTTTCTAAAGGCAACTTTTTGAGGGCTTTCTCAAGACTCGACAATAAAAGAGTGGAATAAAATGAAGAAAAGGTATGCGCGTATTTTGCACATTGTAGAACTGGCAATGATTCAGGTCCCCCAGGTAGGCAGATGGGTAGCTAGCTTATAAGAGCTTGTTTACTAGAGAAGTGGCCTGGAAACTTGGTAGAAACACTGCATCACTTTCTTATGTATAACTCAAATGGATCCTTTATATTGTTGGAAGAATTCAATGTTCTTTTTGCTGAATTACTTTCAATTAAGCCCACTCATGCTTGATCATAAAATATAGTACTTCATATAAAAATTAACTAACTTTTTTTAAATAAATTAAAAAAATAAAATAAATTAATTAATTATGGGCCAGTTTGGTTTTAGTTTTAAACCATAGTTTAAAAAGGGTTTATGGCCCAAATTTTGGTTTGAAACAATTTTAAAACAAGCAGCCATATTTGTCATAAGTGCTTTTGGACAAAACTATGGTTTAAAACCATGGTTTTGAATAAGCTATTGAAACTAGCTTTTAGAATAGTAAAAGAGCTTATGAATTATCTAATTACTATCATACTCCTACTTTTTCTTACACTCTCTCTCCCCTCTCTTCTCTTTTCTCTATCTCTCTCCTCTCTCTTACTTTTAATCAAATCATATCCTTTTTGATAATTTATCAATATAAAAAATTATTCTAAAAATAACTATTCAAATATTTATTTATTTATAACCATTTTTTTTTCATAAACTCTTCTCTAAAAGCCTTTTTCCATAAGCTGTCTATAAACCCTTTTTTTTCATAAGCCATTTTTTAAAATCATATCCAAACAAGCCCTATAATTAATATAAGAGTTAGTTAACTAATTTAAGTATATCAAGGGTATATAACATAAATTTATCTTCATAAATTATATTTAATCATGATTAATTTATTTATTTATTTTTTTAATTTATTTAAAAAAATTAACGAATTTTTATGATTAACTTATTTATTTAATTTTTTAATTTATTTAAAAAATTAACGAATTTTTATATTAAAAATTAGACGGAAGAGAATATAATAATTTATTCCATATACATCTATAGCAAGTAGAATCCAGTGGTTTGTGAGACGTATCCATCTGATTAAAAGTATTCACTTTTTTTTTTTTTGTCAATGTGAATGTGTAGTTTTCCAACTTGGCAAGTTGCTGCTGTATGTGAAGTTAAAAAGGAAAAATATTGTTGAGATAACTATAGTTTCTATTAATTTTTAATTTAGTATTTATGTATTTTTTTTATTAATTTTTTTAATTTTATTCTGTTAATATTATTAATTCCTATAACTTTATTTTATTAATATTATTAGGACTTATATAAAAAATAATTATGTTAATAGAATAAAATTAAAAAATTTAATAAGGATATAAAAATACATAAATATTAAATTAAAATTGAAAGGTGACTATATGTACTTCAAAGGACCATTGTGACTGATGGAAATAAAGAAAATTATGATTTTAAAATCACTTTTGATTTAGATTTTAGTTTAATTTTTTTTAAATAAATAATTATATTTATTTAAAAAAATTAGATTAAATTATGATTTAAAATTAAGATTTTGGATAAGTGAAATCAAAGTTGAATTTGAAGCCTTCATAACTATAGCTTTGAAATCATCGCTCATGTGATCTTCGATGGACCCTCTTGTCTCTCTGTTTTTTTTTTTTTTTTTGTGATTAAGAAAAATATATAAAGACGTATTGGGGTGGGTAGCTAGCTAGTTATTTTCCTAATACGAAATAATCGGATAAGGCCTCCACTTCAGTTTGACATTGACAACAACAACAACGTTAGGGTTTGTATTTGGGCATATTTGTAGTTGTGATTTGTTTTGTTTTGTTTTTTTTGATTAAGACGTCATTCAATTTGGTCATTAATCTTAATGAGCTTTGTTAGGCTCAATCATATCGTTTCATATATGGAAATCTGCTAGCAGTTATTTGCATGATTTGGTAGAAACTTGGTGGCTTTATTTATTTTTCTGTGGGCGGTATGAAATAGTTGGCTATTGCCTTTATGGATTTGATAGGGCAAGGGTAATTAACAGAGCTTTTTTCTTCTGAAAAAAATGAAAATAACACGGATAATATTTATTAGGGTTTGATCCGGTTGGTTTTGATGATAGTGAAACATAAAGTAACCTTTTTATTTCTGTGATTTCCCGTGATTCAAGTGAAATATATATATAAAGATCAAGGAAAAAGAAAATAAATGTTTTGAAATCCAATCTAATATGTTTAAACACGCAAGGATACCGATTTGCATATCTTCCCACGTTCTCTATTGCTTCCCCATGCTTTCATATGTCCATATATAAAAATGGTGCCAATTAATTAATTAATTAATGCTTTTAGTTTGCACGTGTTATGTATGCCAATACATCTCTAATCTATTCTTGTATTTATGTTTTATGTCTTATATATAATTAAAATTATATTATATATAATTGAAAAAGAGTTATATTTTCTAAAGATAAGTTGAACACATATTTTGAAATAAATTTTAGACATTTTTAGATAATAAGTAGGATTTTTTAGCGATTGTCTCTAATTTTTTTAAGGTTTGATAGCCCAATCTTACTTAAAGGAAATCAAATCCCTTCTATATATAGCAGGCTCAACATCTGTTGATGAATACAAGGATTACAAAATCCCTTCTTTGTAAACATTTTTTTTTATTTCTTGATATTTTTGTAATTTTTTCCTTCGCATGGTCAGTACTTTGAGCCCTAATTAATATCAGTTGTTATTTAAAAAAAACAGTTATTTTTTATTTTCCCCATGAGATTGTTAAGACTTTACTAGAATCTCTTTCTTTTTTTTCCTCAGCTTCTGGTCATCTTCTTCCTCCATTATTGACCCTTATGACGTGCCTGTGCATGGTGGTGCACGGTGGCTTTGTTTTGGATTCAGTGGAGGTTAATTCTCTACGTACATACTAGTTAGAGTTTGAGTCTATTATATCCCATCTTGCCGTTTTTCAACTCCGTTTTCTGGGTGTTTTTGCTTTACAATCGTTTTTCATGACATTTTTGCTACTGAAATCTTTTTAGTTATTAATAAAATTATCACTTATCCAAAAAAAGAAAAGAAAACTGTAGAAATCAAATAAATTTTATAACACCATTTTATTAACATATATTAAATATACTTTTAAAAAATTGTTTCCATTTATTTTTACAATCATTTCCCGTTCTTTAGGGATCACAGGTCCTTATTTATAAAGGGATTTAAATCAATAAAACTGATAAAAAAAATGAAATAATTGTGAGAGACACGGAAGAGCTCTTTTTGCCAAGAAATCAGTAGTGTCATTTTTTTTTTCATTTCCGTTCTTTTATTTATGGTGCAAAGAATAATTTTGTCGCATTTCCTCTAAGCAAAATTCTTCAAAACGAGAAAAGAGCATGCATGAATACATATTATCATATCCTAAAATATCATTTAAATAAGAATTTCTGGGCTAGCTCATAACAAAACCTAGCTCGAATATACAGTTCATCATCAATTCATGTTGCCATGTCATGCTATAATCTATATATATATATATATATATATTTGTGTGTGTGAGTTGCAAAGTCATATCAAAAGCTACATTATTCTAAAAATTATATATTATTCCGTGCTTACGTTCATGATTCTAATTAATCAATCGTGTTATCCACAATTTATGAATATAGGTCACCGTTATTTTATATTGATAATTTCAATTACTAAATTAAAATTTTTATTCTTTCTTCCAATGAGCCTAAAATCTACAAGGACCCATTATTAAATTCAACAAGTTTTTTTTTACCTTCAATTCAACAAGAATATGCCTCTATTAACGAATTTTTTTTACCCATCTGCTTTCCACCTCTTAGAATAAAATAAAAATTGCAATTAAGACTTTCTTGCAAGAAATTTTTAAAACTATTACAGTTAGATATATAGATTTCTTATCACTTTACCACTTCTCTCTCTTGCACGACACTTGTTACTTTTACTCTGTAGCTTTCATTATGAATTAGACGAAAATTGCCACATAAGGATTTTTATAATTGTTGCTACAATATTATTTTAAAATTAAATTATATAAAATCCCTTAAACTTTAGTTCAGTTGTATATAATTTTTTGGGAAAATAACACCTAGGTCCCATGGAAGCAACTGAATGACAAAAAAATCCCAACAAATGTTATAATGAATTTTAAGTCCCATGAGACCTCATAAGAATTTTTTATAATTATAAAAAGATTTAAATACCCTGTTAATTTTATAATAATATTGTAGCAACAATTATAAAAATAATGTTGCTACAATATTATTTTAAGATTAAATTATATAAAATTCCTTAAACTTTAGTTCAGTTGTATATAATTTTTTTTATATTTTAAAATTTAAATTTAACTTCCATAATCTTTTATTTTTTTAGCATGAGTTATTGCGTTAATTTATCATTATCTTTTTTAACAAAAATTACAACATCAAATCAATATATGACACATGACATTTCTCAAAATTTTATAGGAATTATATATTTTTTACATGAGGGTTATATTGTCATTTTATCGTTAAAAAAACCGTAATTTTTGTTGTCGTATCTTCTTGCCGTCTTCAACACTTCCTTCAACCTTCGATTCTTTTTTTTTTTTTTTTAAAAAAACCATTCGTTCCAGAAAAGTATGGACAATGTTATATTTGAAAAAGGCATTCAAGCATCAAGTTAATTATTAATTTTAATAAAAAAATTGGTCGTGGTCGTGGATGGCAAGTTTAATCCATAATGACTGTAAGATTCCAGAAAAAGTATGAACAATGTCTATTTATATCTAGAATTAAAAAAAAAAAAAAAGAATTATAGGTTGACAAAGATACAAAGAAAATACAAGAAAAAAAAGGCAAAACTAGTAATAGGTTGAATACCTCTTTTTCAATCTCCCCCTGTCCAATCTGATAGAGAACAAGACTAGCTTCACCACGGAACAGAGAATATATTAAATATATTAAATATATTAAATATACTTTTAAAAAATTGTTTCCATTTATTTTTACAATCATTTCCCGTTCTTTAGGGATCACAAGTCCTTATTTATAAAGGGATTTAAATCAATAAAACTGATAAAAAAATATGAAATAATTGTGAGAGACGTGGAAGAGCTCTTTTTGCCAAGAAATCAGTAGTGTCATTTTTTTTTTCCATTTCCGTTCTTTTATTTATGGTGCAAAGAATAATTTTTTTGCATTTCCTATCGGCAAAATTCTTCAAAACGGGAAAAGAGCATGCATGAATACATATTATCATATCCTAAAATATCATTTAAATAAAAAATTCAATTACTAAATTATATATTGTTCTGTGCTTACGTTCATGATTCTAATTAATCAATCGTGTTGTTCACAATTTATGAATATAGGTCACCGTTATTTTATATATATTTTATATTGATAATTTCAATTACTAAATTAAAATTTTTATTCTTTCTTCCAATGCGCCTAAAATCTACAAGGACCCATTATTAAATTCAGCAAGATTTTTTTTACCTTCAATTCAACAAGAATATGCCTCTAACGAATTTTTTTTACCCATCCTGCTTTCCAACTCTTAGAATAAAAAATTGCAATTAAGACTTTCTTGCAAGAAATTTTTAAAACTATTACAGTTAGATATATAGATTTCTTATCACTTTACCACTTCTCTCTCTTGCACGCCACTTGTTACCTTTACTTTGTAGCTTTCCTTATTAATTAGACGAAAATTGCCACACATAAGGATTTTTTATAGTTGTTGCTACAATATTATTTTAAAGTTAAATTATACAAAATCTCTTTAAATTTTAGATTAGTTATTATAACTTTCTTAATGTTTTAAAATTTAAATTTAACTTTCCTAATCTTTTATTCTTTTAGCATTTGTACTTTGTGGGTAATTTATCATTATCTTTTTAATAAAAATAGTCACATCATATCAATATATGACAAATGGCATCCTACATGGCATTTCTCAAAATTTTATAGCAATTATATATTTTTTACATGAAGGTTATATTGTCATTTTATCATTAAAAAAACCCTAATTTTTGTTGTCGTCTCTCCTTGCCGTCTTCAACACTTCCTTCAACCTTCGATTCCTTTTTTTTTAAAAAAAAGACCATTCGTTTCAGAAAAGTATGGACAATGTTATATTTGAAAAAGGCATTCAAGCATCAGGTTAATTATTAATTTTAATAATAAAATTGGTCGTAGTCGTGGTCGTGCAAGTTTAATCCATAATGACTGTAAGATTCCAGAAAAGTATGAACAATGTCTATATATATATATCTAGAATTAAAAAAAAACAAGAATTATAGGTTGACAAAGATACAAAGAAAATACAAGGAAAAAAAGGCAAAACTAGTAATAGATTGAGTACCTCTTTTTCAATCTCCCCCTGTCAAGCCTAACGGAGCTCCAATCTGATAGAGAACAAGACTAGCTTCACCACGGAACAGAGAATAGGGCTGAACAGAATTACAGAAGCCTACTTTTTTCATTTCTACCATCTGCAGATCAAAGGGTTTTTTTTCTTCAAGAATTGAAGGTTGAAGGCAGTGTCGCAGACGGCAAGGAAAGACGACAAAGGAAATGAGTTTTTTTTTTTAATGATGAAATGACAATATAACCCTCGTGTAAAAAATATATAATTCTTATAAAGTTTTGAGAAATGCCAACGCCATGTGTCATATCAATTTGACGTGGTAATTTTTGTTAAAAATATAACGATAAATCAATAATAAGAGGTTCATATTAAAAGAAAAAAAATTAAGGATGTTAAATTTAAATTTTAAAATATTAATAAAATTATGTATAATTGATCTAAAATTTAAGAAAAAATTATATAATTTAATTCTATTTTAATTAATTACTTATATTTTTTTATCCTTATTAGTTGAGCTAGTCTTAATACCTGTTTGGATTCTCACTAGAATCACTTGTAAGTTTTACGGAACAATTTTTTTCTTATATAAATTTATTTCATACAACATAAAATCAATTTTAAATAACTAATCCTAACAGGTACTTAGGCCAGGCGTCTAGTCACTTTATTTATTTTCTAAATTTTAGCATTAGAAAATGATACTTTATTTCTCATTAAGTTACAAGGGATTTCATGATAATTAACGATGATGATAATAATTATTAATATTATTATAAATAAATAAAATTATAGTGTTAAATGTTCTTAAAAAATAATATCAGAATGCTATTTTACCTTTTAATTTTTTCACAAAGAACTTTGCATCTACATAGGACAAAAATAAGTTAGTTGGTTCATGTAAGAATTTCATATTCTCGGATATAATGATTTCCTCATAGTGGATTCCATGACAACCTAGTGGTACTCAACAAATTAAAAGCATAATTGAATTAATCTTTGGGATAATAAAAAACAGATATCACTTAGGTGGGGAGAATATTAATGAATGAATTAAGGGCCACAAAAAAGAATTAAAAAAATGGATAAATAATCAAAGAATGGAGTTAGTTATAACAAACGTGAATGATTGAGAGAGGGTCAAGGGGCTTGGCCGGCCAAATTATGGAATTAATGGAATATGTTGCCTTTACCTCTTTCCAACCAATTCCTCTCTACCAACCCTTGCTTTCCATAATTAAAATATGGCTAAATTGCATAAAACTGGCCTGAATATCTGCAAGGCACCAATTCCACCTTTCAATCCTTAAACAAACCCTACCCTTTGGGTGACGTTTTTTCTGCGGCCACCTCTTCCGCTGGTCGCTTTTTGTTTTCTGGGTCAACATGTTCCATTGGTGGCTTAAAAAGTCTATTCTTATCCATAATCCACCAAATTACAAAAACCAACTTAATACCCCATTTCTAAACCAAGCCATTCAATCTGTGGCCTTTATGTGGTTGTCCTCTCCCTGTCGTTCCACTTTGTACTGTTTTTCTCTTGTCTGAAACTCTGTAAAATGTAAAAACTCCGGAGTTGATCTCAAAGTGTAGTGTGAAAGGTAGATGTCTTTTATTAATATGATGTGATAATTTCCGTCAAAAAAATAACGATAAGTTAACAACAATAGGTCAATAATAAAAATAAATTAAGGAAAATAAATTTAAATTTTAAATATCATGGCAGTTATGTATAACTATCTTAAAGTTTAATTTTTTTTTATATAATTTAACTTTAAAATAAACCATCATTTTATCTTTATATTTTTTATGATTATAATCATATTTAATATTACCGATCAATTCTTATTTTAGTACTCTTTATTATAAGTCACTTATAATTATTTTATAATAATAATAAAAAAAAAGTTAACTCGTTAATTTTGTCTGAAAATAATTTATTTTAATTTTATTTATATATAAAAAAATAAAGCGTTTAGAAAGAAGTTGTAATTAATGATCCACCGACTTACGTTATAAACTATTAACTCTTTTTAAAAGATGTCTTGTAATAGAGATAGGATGGAATATCATACTATTATGCTACCTCAAATGGAAGGTACCCTTTCTTGTCTTGTATATAGAACATCTTCTAGAACACGATTTTGATCTTTTTTTTTATGAGACATTTGATACTTTTAAAAAATATTAAATATTTATATATATATTCTCATATTTAATAAAGTTAGTGAGAGAGTGTGTGTTAAATTAATACTATAGTTAATAGAAGTAATATTAAAAATTATTTAAATTTTATGATAAATTTACTATTTTTAACTAAGCTTTATTTATACATATAAAATAGTTAGAATTGACTTATATTTGAGACTAAATGGAGCTATTTTTTTATCAATTTATTAATTAGGCTGGACCTCTTGGTGTTACTCAAATGATAATAAATGTTTTATGTTTAATCAAACCACCGTTAGCAAACCATAATTTATTTTTAAAAAACGTAGGTTAATAGGTTTTTAAACCATAATTTCAGTCAAAAAGATTGGATTTTTCTTTCACGTAACATATTACAAGATAACCAACAGTAGAGCCGGTAAAACGGGCTCAGCCCGCGGGCTGAGGCCGTTTTACCTTAAAGCGGGCCCAAAACGGGCTGACAATTTGCCAGCCCGTTTTGGGGCGGGCTGCACAGCCCGCCCCTTGCTGGCCCGCTAGTGCTGGCGGGCTGGCCCGTCTAAAAACGGGCCAGCCCGCCTAAAAACGGGCCAGCCCGCCAGCCCGTTTTTTTTTAAAAAATTATTAATATTATTATTTATTTTATTCAAATATTAATTTGAATACTTCCATTATCAAATACTAGTAAAGATGGTTACTTATTTGTTGATATGTGTTGACATATATAATAATTGATTAATATTTTGTTAATATTTATTTAGATTTATAGTTATAAAATTTAAGATTTTTTATAAAAAGTATGAATTTTTAAGAGTATAATATTAATAAATTTTTTATTATGTTAATATGACATTATAATTTTTTTATTAGTATTTTAAAAGTATAAAAATAATTTTTAAAAAAAATTAAAAAAAAATAAAAAAGAGGCGGGCCGCGGGCTGGCCCGCCCCAAAACGGGGCGGGCTCGGGCTGACAAAATGCCAGCCCGTTTTGGGGCGGGCTGATGGCGAGCTGGCCCATTTTTGGCGGGCCAGCCCGCATTACCGGCTCTAACCAACAGGGTAAGGAATCCTTGGATGTAACTCCCTATGGTGTAAACAAAATTTAAGTGATGAGCTGTTAATAGGTTTTATTACCTCATATAAACATTTTTTTTGCGTTTTGTATAAGTTATATATAATGTAAATTGTTGTATTATTTATAACTTGGAAATAATATTTATTTTTATAATTTATAATTAGTGATGATATTGATTTGTTCGCAATGGCCCCACTCCAATCCCCTCACTCTATATAATATGCCCCAAAAATGGAAATCATTGTGAACTTCGGAAAAATGCAAAAGAGGACATTACTTGAGAAGCCAGTAAGTGATTGAACCCATCTTTATGATTGGAATGGGGGATGTTGAATAAGATAAGAATAAAATTTTCCCCCAAAAAAAGGATAAAACTGAAAATTAATAATGACTTAAAAGTAAAAATTACCCTTCAAAACAAAAGCTAGAAGGGCCGGCTTTTTTTTTATATAATTTGTCATATCTTATTATTAGATATTTAGATTTTAAGATTCGTGGTTACTTTTTCTAGTATAAATATATTTTCTAATAATCGAATTTGAGATCTAAAGGGATCTAATATGACCTTATACTGCTAGACAAACTCTATATTTTTTTTATTACCCATCCAGTGCACCGGAGCTTTGCCACGACTATATCCGGATCTGACCCGCATCACGCACCTAGCTATTGTGGGTGAGTCTCCCAACAAGAATTTTTTGCATACACTAAGACGCAAACTCAAAATCTCGTTTAAACGATACCAAATTACTTATTACTTAAACCAACCCCTGTTAATAACTCTATATTAGTTAGAGTGTCAGCTTTGTTTCTTCATGACTTGTTAATGGGCCATTTAATTCATTGTATAGAAAATGTTTAGGCCCTCTTTTTTTCTTTGCTAAGCACAAATATCCTCGTATTGAAAAAAATTATATTTAAGATTATCAAGTATTAAATGTGAGCAACTTTTCCAACGGAGGCAGAGATTTAAATATCAGTTCGCCATATTATGAGGGACTAACTATTCTGCTAGACCTGACTCTATTAGTAAAAATATTTAGGCATTTTTTTATACTAAAATTGTTAGAAATGAGTTAAGCTCATCCACGATCCAATGGCAAGGTAAAGTCTCATTTTCTCCTAAGCGATACCAACGTCGGGCAGGGCGAGCCGTCAATTACCCTTATGCGTAAATTTAGGCACTTAGGAGATAGGATGTTTCCCCAAGTATTACGACTGAAATCACAACAAAGTGGTACTCTTAAGGGATAGAATGTTTAGGCATTTGTCTCTTATTTTTTAGTTGTCCACACGATTCACCGGAGCTTTGCTCAGACTACATCCTAATTTGACCCGCGTCGCGCACTTGACTATAGTAGGTGAGTCTCCCAACAGGAATTTTCTGCATACGTCAAGACTCGAACTCGATGCCTCACTTAAACGATACCGAGCCGCTTACTACTCGGAACTATTCGGATCAACTCCCGTTGGTTAGGCATTTGTCTTATGATTTCTCTATCAAAAGTGGAGGCCCAAAAATATTGGATGGGCTTATGTACTTTTCCGTTTTTAAGTCCATCAACATTATGTTGGGCCGTCAAATTGTGATTATTGATCTTGTTGCTTTAGTGGCCCATTCATTATGGATCAGAGTATAAAGAGATCCCGAAATTAAAAGGGAAGGGATAGAGATTTTGAAGAAATGTTATTCCTTTTGGGCCTTGTTAGTATAGGCAATGAAATAATGTGTATTTTATTATATAAAAAACTAGTACAAATCATGTTATTATTAATTCTTTTTACTTATTTTTGCTTTTTTTTTTTAATTTAAAATTCTTCATATCAAATTGTATCTACTTTCCTTTGGGTCAACGGTTGGATGATTGCTGACCAAAAGGGAGTAAAAGAACAAAGAAAATGGATATGTGTGTGTATGAGAGAAAATCAAAGCCTCAATCTTATGACATGTTGAAAATACTAGTAGACAGCCAACTCATAATTTGATGAATTCGGTTATATAGATCATTTTATATCATTATATTTTATTAACTAAATATTTAAATAGGTTATTAATTAAGACATCTCATTTTATAACTTGGTTGAATATTTTCTTCAATTTTTTTAATTTTTATATTATTTAATCTATCCTTATCACCAATATATCCAATTACCTATTTTTGTTCATGTATAAAACACTTCAAATAATCAATTTTCTATGTATATATTTATTATAAATCTTTTTTTATTACATGATTATATATTTATCTTAATATCTTTATCTTAACTATTTTTACAGTCTTACTTCATGCACATGTTATCCCTTTAGAGCTCATTGTCACGTGTGAACCATTCAACAAGACATATTAGCATGGCGTACCTCTGAGAACTGGTGTCTTGTTTGAAAATGAAAATCGAAAAGGATAGAAGTGAGCTTTCGAATAAGTGTTCAAATCGTTCTTGATTGAATAAGATGATTAAAACATGATGACGTGTTATCATCATCAACATTTATAATATTAATTGTGGACGGAGGAAAAAAAACAAAGCGAATATAGCCTAACTAGAAGGGATGAGTGATGATGATGACATATATAAAAGCGGAAATTACATTCTAGTATTAAAAAAATAAATTATCACTATCAAATTTTATAAAATAAAATCATAAAAAATGATATAAAATCTTAAAAAATTTGTGAGATCTATTAAAATTTTAAAAATAAAATTTTAAAATTAGTTGATTGTGAAAGAAGAAAGATAAACCAAAATTTAGGTAATGGGGATATGAATTCTTGTAACGCGTCCAAATTGTTGCAGTGTTGACACTTTGGCGTACGTTATTGAGTATTGATGAGACCATCATCAACACCCATCTCGAGAAGCAGACAAGGAAGCTTCCAGGAAGAAGAAAGGAATGTGAAGGCCTTTTTTTTTTTTCATTTTAATTCAAAACAATTATGAAAAATGATGGCCACATGTGTTATTGTCCTCAATATTTTGTCACTTGCTTTTTTTAAATTGCCAAGAAGCTACGAATATTATTTCCACCACTTGTTAGATATAAATTTATTTTAATCATAAATATAACTTTAATTTATTTTTCTTAAAATTTATATATATTTTTTAAACTCTAATCATATTAAAAGATTCTTTTATTAAAAAAATACTTTTCAATTTTCAATTTTCCACTTACCATTATTGATATTATTAGATTATATGTGCTTTTACTTTTAGCCCCGTATTTTTTTTAATTGATGGTTAATTAGGATTTTGAAAATTACACCCACTATACCTACATTTAACCCATCCCCCTGGTTTTGTCTCCGAAGTTAAGACCTAACACCTCTTGGGTCAAGCATGTCTTTTAAAATATTGGATAAAGTAGAGTAGTATTTGGCATTTGGATATTATTTTACAATAATATCAATATTCAAATCTTGTTTATGATATATTCAATATGTTTATATTATTTTTTAATATATCCAACACTTCTTAATATTATTTTTTAGTTGTATTCAATATATTTTAATATTTTAATTTTATTTATAATTTGTAGTGTTAGATCTACTATCAATAAAATTATGGTATTAGAATCATATAAAAAATAAGAATATAATATTAGGTATATTAGAAATAAAATTAAAATATTAGATGCAACTGAAAAATAATATTGAAATATTATATAATACTTTACCCTAAAATATTTGTATTTACTCAATTTTATCATTAATATGAGATTCTCCTAAAATTTAAAAAGTTTTTATAATCTTAAATAGTCACCACAAAAAGTCAATAGTATTAAATCTTTTTATCACAAATATTTTTGTTAATTGTGTTTTTTTAAAAATGAAATGATATAAAAAAAGGAATTATAAGTCGTGTTGAATTAATTTCCCGCATTATTTCTTCCCCCCCCCCCCCCCCCCATTTTATGGCCACATATTCATTGATTTTCATTGTACGATCGAGATGCCCCCACGGTCATGAATGGAACCGCTTATAAGATAAGTTGAATTACAATGAATCCGACCATTTTGATAAAATTATGATAACATGTTTAATTTATTCTGGAATTAATTTGTGTTAATCTTTCTTGTTTGAAGTAATGAATAAGTAGTATTTTTGCTGGTAAAAATAAATGAATAAGTAGTTTTGGTCAACATAAAGTAACGAATAAGTAGCATTTTGAATATGGCACAAGAGGGTTAGAATTGGAATAGAAAAGTTAAAAGGGAAATTACACGCAAATTTTAGAAAAAATAAATTATAACTCCCATAAAATTATAAAATCAATATGAAATCATAAAGAAATTATAAAAATTTTATTAGAATTATAAAAATACGTATTTACCTTAACTTATTATTAATAATATATTGATTTATTAATTAAGATAATATAACTTATTATTAATTTCACCAAGACTTGTTATTAGTATATCTAAACCTAATTTTCTTTTTGGTATCAACGGTCTCAAGCTTGACCAATGCCATAAATTTACCATTTTTAATTAAAAATTACCTCGGAGACGTTTTATTCAATTTAAAATACTCTACCTCAAAAGAGTTATCTTTAAAACTGAATTAAATAATATATACATATTAAAACAATCTTATCATTTTTGGGCAAATTCTCTTAGAGAGGAAACTTAGATAAGTTGTTTATATATATATATATATTAGATAAAAATTTTCTATTACACTCGTTATTTTATTATAATTAGTTATTAAATTATGTATATATACTTATAAATTTATTATGAACATTTATAAATTTCTGTATCACTCTTACAATATAAATTAGAATTTATAAATTATTATGTAGATATTTTTTATTTTATTATTATTAGTTATTAAAATTAAAATTTATAAATTTTTATACTGACATTTGTTATTTTGCTTCTTGTAGTTGTTAATATATGTATATACATTTATAAATTTATCTATAAACTTAATAATATTAGTAATTTGATTTAAGTTTTGTCCTTCTTTATATTTTAATTTAAGTTTTACGTTTGAGTCAAAATATTTTTCCTATTATTTTTTAACAATTAAATATAGTGTTTCAATAAAAACATTGGAATTATATTTATGCGAGTATAAAATAGTTTTTGTTTAAAAAATTGTGTAATGTTTAAAGATCACGAGAAATTTAGATTTATATAGAATAACAAAATCAAGTCGATAAACTTAAGCGATTTAAATAAATGTTTATGACTTATTTGATGTGAAACACAAGACAAAGACTCCTAATTAAACACGGTTGAACAAGTTGATGAATTAAAAAACCCGATTCAACGCAACTTGTTATGGTTGGTTTATAAAGAAAAAAATTTAAACAAGTTGATGAATTGACGTTTAAAACACTTTATTTGCCTAAAGACTCGTTTGAAAACTAATTAGATTATATATAAGCACTTACTTAAAATAATGATATTCATATTTTTTTTAGAGAAAATTTTTAATATCTTATTCCATTTATTTTAGTAAAAGTATATTTTCAGTTATTAATCTAAAGATCATAAATATAATTAGTCTCAAATAATTATTTTTTACTCCAATCATTATTAATTTAAAAAATTAAACTTAATATGTTAATATTTATGAATATTTTATTACTATTTAAAATTTTAACATCGACTATTTTAGTGATGAATATTTTATCAATATTTAAAATTCACCATTTGGGTTAATATGAGCTTTTCCTTTTAAGTATACACTTTTTATTTTTCAAAAGCGAGACCAAATCTGAGTTGCATAGTATTTGATATGATGGATCAATAATAATAATATCTGAGGCAAAAATAAAACCAGAATAAAGAAAATTAAAGGAACGGTCCCTTCATTGAAAGATACTGTTAATATAAAGTGATATGATATCCTTTGTTGTGAAAATTTGTGTGTTTTTGTAGATGTCTCAACAAAATTAAAGTCTGTTTGAAAGAGTAAAAGTTTATATATAAATAATAAGATATAATTATGGATTAATAAATAAATTTAAAAGATAAGTATGCATGTGCCTACCAGAATGGCCATTAATATAAAATTCAATTGAAATATGACAATTCTCTAGTCCCCCGCCCCGGCCCCGAACTCAAATTAGATTGTGGTATTAGGTATTTTTTTTAAAAAATATTTTTGATTTTATCAAAATAATTTTTTGTTATATATGCTTAAATATAAAGTCCTAAAATCCTTACAATCAAAATAAATATGGAGGGTTAACATTATTTTTTACTGTTGGGTGACTGTTGAGACACGTTACCGTTGGGTGTGACTGTTGTCGATGGTGAGACGTGACTCTGATGGCCGTGACCGTTGTTCGACCGATGGAGAACGAGGGGTCGTCTTTTTCGGACATAACCTGTGCTTTTTGATGCATATAAAAGTACGCATAGCAATTGCTCTTTTCACCACTTGTGCTCTTTCTCTCTTACTCATTTTTTTCTGAATTTATTTTCTTCCACTATACTCTATTCCCTTGTTATACAAAAAAAATCTGTTTAATCATGGGGAATGAGCTTCATCCTGTCGGTTGTCGCGAAATAATTCTTAAAGACAATGTTCTTGGACGTGACTCAGATTGTGTGTTCTCTATTTGCATGTGCCAAAGCCTACAACTTTGACATGGCATAACAGTGAAATTAAGTGCATGTTTGAGTAACCCTCAAACCAAAGTTTTAAAAAGACTTCTAACCCAAATACTCAAATTTTAAAACAAATACTCATATTTGTCCACAATGGCTTATGGATTAAACTATGACTTAAAACTATGGTTTTGAATAAGCTTGTCGGAATAGCTTCTGGAATAGTAAAATAGTTTATGGACTACCTAATTACTATTTTACTTACTTTTTCTAACACACTTTATTCTCTTCTCTCTCTTCTGCTCTTCTTTTTCTCTGTTAGTGTTTGCCATCTCTATGGCCTCTGTCAACTTCACTCTTCCAGTCGCCTCCACTGTCGTCACTCCTCCTCTCCGTCCATCAGTCCTCTCTCCTCCCTACCGCAGGTGCTTTCGCTTGGTCTCTGTCCGTCGTCTCTCTCTTTTCTCTCCATCGTCTGTCATCCTCACCTCAGTCAACTGTCCGCCTGTGTTTAGCTCCTCCGTCTTCTTCATCATCGTCAACCTAATGGTGCTCGTCATTAGGGGTGCCCAAAGTTGTCCCGTCCCGGGTGTCCCGACCCGGTCCCGATAATTTCGGAACGGGTCCGTCCCGTCCCGAAAGGGACTGGGCTGGGACACTACCGGGACGGGACGGGTCTCGGCCTGTCCCTCGGGAATCCCGTCCCGTCCCGAAATATTTTTTTTTAAAAAATATTATATTATCTTATCTTTCTCATTCTTATATAAATATTTTTATTCTTATACAGATATTTTTATATTAATATTTTTATTCTTTCTTATTATTATTTTTTTTCCTTATATGGGTAAGTTATTATTTTCTATTAGGGAAGAATATTAGTATTTAGAGGAAATTATTATGGCATTTTATATGGAATAATTTATTGAGATACTTTTATTATAATATTTTTTTTAAAAAAATAAATCGGGAATTTCAGTCCCGTCCCAAACCCGTCCCAAACCCGTCCCGATCCTATCGAGATAGGGCCAAATTCGGGACAGGACGGGACACGGGACGGGGTTATCCCTGGTCCCGACCCGTCCCGTGAATAGCTCTACTCGTCATCTCCAGACTCCTATGTTCAATGAGGAATAGGAGGGAAGAAGAAGACATGAGCTGAACAATGACGGTGAATGAGCTGATGGATAATTAATTTTTTTATTTTATATTATTTCTAATAATTTACTAATCATAAAAATATTTATGATAATAACTATCTAAACACTTATTTGTTCAGAATTATTTTTTATAAATTCTTTTTAAAAAATTATATATATATTTTTTATAAGCTGTTTTTTAAAAATCTACCGAAATATGTCCTAGACCAAATTTCTTCTTTCACGGCGGCTCTCACTTTTTTTTTTTGTCCTCTTTCACTTATAAGTTAAAATGCAACACGTGTTTTTTGATATTATATGTTTATATATGCTCCACTTTAAATTTCACATCAAGGTGTGTGCTACTTTTTTTGGGTATACAGTTCTTGGACTACCTTTTATCTCTCTACTTTCTTTTCACTCAAAGTTAACAATTTTTTTTTTTTAAAAAAAAGTTACCTATTTTTCTCATCCAAAATATTGAAAATAAAAATCCAAATAATATCCCACAAGATATTCATAATTGTATTAGTCATTCAAAAGGTGGGGTTGCTAGTTCATGATTCATTGATCCAAGTGTCCAACCATAATTAAATGATGGAAAAGTTAGTCTTAATTAACTTGACGTCTTTTAACTATATACTAACCATTTTGAAAATAAAAATAAAAAATCATGTTGAAGAATTAATACATGTTTTATAATTTAAAAAAATAAAAATAAAATAATTATGATATGTCAGATATTTAATTTACATGTTTATTTTATAATCTATAGTTGTATAACTGAGCTTTATACTTAATTAGGGCTGTTCAACAATGTCCCGTACCGGATTTCCCGTCCCGGTACCGGAGATGATGGGACGGATCCGTCCCGTCCCGTTAAGGGTCGGGACAAAAAGAAATCGGGACGGGTACGTATATGTGTCAGGACGGGACGGGTCTCGGCATGACCCTCGGGTCGTCCCGTCCTGTCCCGATATATATATATATATTTTTTTTCCCAAACCTTATTTTAATTTTCATTCATTCATCACTTCAGCCTTCTGCCATTCCCCACTTCACTTTGCATTTCAGATTTTCCTTCAGTCCCCGACACGCCAGTTGCCGTCACTCTTCCTCCGTCCCTAGCACTCTTCCTTTCTCTCCCTAGTCGGTCTCTCGCCAAGTCGCCGGTCGTCGTCTCTCCTCCTCCATCGCTCCTCCTCAGTCGCTGTCGGTGGGTTGGTCTCCTCGCCATCGTTCTGCTCAGTACATCGTTGTTGTGCGCCTCAGAGGCTCAAACCATCTCTTTCGTTCAAGGTAAGTGAGCTTCCTTCTTGATTTTAATTGATTGAGTTGCTGTGGCCTGTAGAGATGAGTTTAATTGTGATGTGAAAATGATTTAGGGTTTACATTTTTTAGGGGAGGGGGTTTGGGTTCCTTAATAGCGGGTTTAGATTGTAATTGTCCTTTGGAGATGATTGTCTTTGTGATTGTTCCTTAAAACCGTTATGTCTGTGATCTTGTCTTCATTTCTTAGTTGTTATCTGGCTGCTATTACTGATGTATTCTCTCAATTACTCATTTTGTAATGGTTTAATACCCTCCATAACTGAAATTTATTTGATGGTATGAAGCAAAATAACAAGAGTGCTGAAGTAACTAATGAGGAAGAGTAAAGCGTGCACTTTCAGACGATTGAGTTATTAGATTGGTAGCTTAGTGAGTTTTGTTTAACTGTGTCTGATAATAAATTGGGATCAATCTGTGCTGCTGGCAACGACCAAGACAAAGAAGCAGAACAAGCCAGCTTCATTGCTTCATAAGTCTGTCATGAAAAAGGAGTTCAGAATGATGGCAATGGCAGTATAGAACCAGGTAGCTTGATAAACAAATTCATAACAATGTCTTATTCGGAGACTTTTCCAAGGCTTTTGATTCTGAGTAATTGGTCCTTGCTATTTCCAAAATGCTAATTCTCTTCCTTTCCATGCTTCAGATCTTTGGGTTGTTTAGTTTTAAACATATGAGAGCATTGCATCAACACTTATTTTGACTGTTGCGTTCTTGTATTCTGTTGATCGAAGTAGCTGAATGTCAATTCAAATTCCCAATTTACTTTCTTGGCAAAGATATTGTTAAAAAAGAATCTTCTGCTTTTACATCTGTGAATGATGTGTTGTGTTGGAAACTAGGGGGGTTTTATATAACAAAAAGATTACGTAATTCCATATTTAAAAATCTAATTTGTTGCTATAAATAACATTGTGGATCAGTTGAGCTTGCTGCAGGAATCTGCATCTGAATGTAAAGTAAGGAGAAGCAAGGAATCTCAAAGAAAGAAACACAGCTTATGATACAATTAATGGTGAACAATTCTTATATGCCAAGCAAGGAGAAGGTTGTTCCATGCATCATAAAGCATGTCCTGTCAACAATATTCTGTCAAGTTTTAAATTTTGTTTGTTGAGATTTTGAACCTTTTCATTCCATAACCTTTCGAAAATGTAAATTCATTCTCGTTTGCAACACATTTCATTTTCCCTGTTCTAGGATCTAAATCAGATAAAGGGCATGTGATTTGTGATTGAATTGAAGTTTACTTTGGGATTTGGAACATATTCCTTAGTGTATTGCCAGGTGTATGTGCTGCAAATAATAACAAAAAGGCATAGATCTCTTGCAATGTAAGAATTGTTTCTGTTTCATATCCCTGTTACATGATTAACATTCTTTTGGTGAGCTGTGTTTGGTTGATGCAATAGTATTTTTATTCCCTTTGTTCACATGTTTGTGTTGTATCTTTGTTCACATGCAATAGTAGTTTTATTCTTCCTTTTGCCTCCATAGCTATATATTTCCTCTTGCATTTTAAATTTAAGCCCTTGATAAACATTGTGATACAGACTGAAGCAATGGGTACATTGTGATAGAGATTGAAGCAATGGGTACATTTTAAATTTATTATAGTTTTAAAAAAAAAAAAATTGGTTCGGGAATTCCCGTCCCGTCCCGAACCCGTCATTGTCCCGACCGGATCGGGACAAATTCGGGACGGGACAGGACACGGGACGGGGTTGTCCCGATCCCGACCCGTCCCGTGAGCACCCCTACTTCAAATAAATTTTGAACATGAAAATATTTATACAGTAAATTTTTACCATCTAAAAGATGTTTAATGTAGTAGGAAGTACCATATATTAATATAGGTATTTATAAATATAATCTCATAATCTGGTAGGATAAGTTTGATTTAAAAATTTAGCAGCTGTATTTTATTATAAATTTTATCTAATAGTTTAAGAGATTTTTGTGATGATAATTTTTTTTTCTAAAATTAGTGGCCAGAAAAGTGTTCCCAATCATAATCTTTTTAAATATCAAAATTATATAGGATCCTTATACAATATTTTATGTTTATAACAACAACATATCATATGATATTTAAAATCTAAATCTAATTTTCTTTAATTCACTAAATTAGATCTCATTTATATAAAACAAATATTATAAATCACTTGTTTATTTCAGTAGAATATAGAATCATCCGGTTAAATCTTTTTATATTAAAATAATAAAATATATATTGTTATTGTTCCAATTTATTAATATATATTATTATATATCTAAACCTATTTTTTTTTTCGTATCAACCGTCTCAAGCCATTTTTAATTAAAAATTATCTCAGAGGCATTTTATTCAATTTAAAACACCCTACTTCAAAAGATTTATCTTTAAAACTGAATTAAACAATTATATCATTTTTGAGTAAATGTTTTTAGGGAGAAAACTTATATAAATTGTTTATATATATATATGGTAAAGTTATTATATTATACTTGTTATTTTGTTAGAGTTAGTTGTTAAATTACATACATACACTTATAAATTTATTATGAACCCTTGTAAATTTTTATATCACTCTTATAATATAAATTAAAATTTATATTTTTTTATATGATCATTTATTATTTTATTATTGTTAGTTGTTAAAATTAAAATTTATAAATTTTTATAAGGACACTTATTATTTTATTATTGTTAGTTGTTAATATATATATGTATATTTCTAAATTTATCTATAAACTTAAAAATATTAGTAACTTGATTTAAGTTTTGTCTTTTTTATATTTTAATTTACTTTTTACGTTTGAGTCAAAATATTTTTCTTATGATTTTTTAACAATTAAATACAGTGTTTCAATAAAAACATTGGAATTATATTTATGCGAGTATAAAATAGTTTTTGTTGAAGAAAATTGTGTAATCTTTAAAGATCACGAGAAACTTAGATTTATATAGAATAACAAAATAAAGTCGATAAATTTAAGCGATTTAAACAAATATTTATGACTTATTTGATTTGAAACACAAGACAAAGACTCCTAACTAAACACGGTTGAACAGTTGGCCGAAATTAAAAAACCCGATTCAACGCAACTTGTTATGGTTGGTTTATAAAGGAAAAAAATTAAACAAGTTGATGAATTGACGTTTAAAGCACTTTATTGGCCGAAAGACACGTTTGAAAATTAATTAGATGATATATACACACTTATTTAAAATAGTTATATTCATATTTTTTCAGAGAAATTTTTTAATATTTTATTCCAGTTATTTTAGTAAAAATGTACCTTATTATAAATAAAGTATATTTTTAATCTGTTATTAATCCCCAGGATCATAAATATAATTAGTCTCAAATGATTATTTTTTTACGCTAATCATTGTTAATTTAAAAAAAATAAATTTAGCATGTTAATTTAAAAATATTAAACTTAATATATTAATGTTTATGAATATTTTATCAATATTTAAAATTTTAACATTAACTATTTTACCTGTGAATATTTTATTAATATTTAAAATTGACTATTTTGGTTAATGAAATTAAAATATTGGAGTTATAACACTGAAAAATCATTTTATAAAATGAAATAACTAAAATAAAATATTTTATGAAGTCAAAGGAACAAAAATATTTTTTGCCTATTTTTCAGTGTAATTTATAAATCTCGTCACTAATTTTTTTTTAGAATTATTATGAGATCCAATCAAGTGATTTAAATAATAAAATTTTTTAAATAATATAATCAACAAAAAAATCTCAAGTAATATATTATTATTTTTATACTAAAATTTATTATTGTTAACTGTTTAATTATTATTGTATAGTTATATCATTTATTTATTATTATGTATATTTTGTTAATATGGAGTATAGCTTATGTAAAACGAGATATAAAAAGGGAAGTGTTATAAAAATAAGAAAATTAGAGAAGAGAAGAGGACATCAAGACAAGAATTTAGAGGAGAGCAAAGGGAGTATTTCTCATTTATATGGGTATCTTTTTCTCTTCTACACATTGCCTCTATTTATAGGCCTCAAACCCTTAAAGCTAATACAAAGGTTACAAAGGAATAAATGGTAACATAATGATATTTTACAACAAGAAACTCCTCCAAGCAATTCATTAAGGAGGTTATGAAGTTAAAGACATTAAGAAAAAAGGAATCCTAAGGGTTGTTGGTTATGGACATCCATTATTTTTAATATTTATAACACTCTCCCTTGGATGTCCATAATTAATATTGTGCCTCATTAAAACCTTAATAGGAAAAATCCATTGGGACAAAAACCTAGTGAAGAAAAAAGAGTACACAATAAAAAAATTCTTAAAAGAAAAAGAGTATAGCAAGTACTTGTTTACTCCCCCTGATAACATTGTCAATTTATATCTTTGAATCTGCGCATTCCAATACCATACACTAACTTCTCAAATGGCTTAGTTGGCAGTGTCTTAGTAAACAAATCTGCAAGGTTATCACATAATCGAATTTGCAGAACATCTATATCACCATTTTTCATAAGATCATGAGTGAAAAAGAATTTCGAAAAAATATATTTTGTTCTATCTTCTTTGATATATCCTCCTTTTAGTTGAGCTATGCATGCTGTATTATTTTCATATAATACTGTTGGAATCTCTTGTTCCGGAAGTAGTCCACTCATTCTTTGGATATGTTGGATTACTAACCTTAACCAAACACATTCTCGACTTGCCTCATGAACTGCAATTATTTTTGCATAATTTGATGAGGTAGCTGATAAAGTTTGCTTTATTGAACACCAAGATATTGTTGTACCTCCACAAATAAATAAATATCCTGTCTGAGATCTACCTTTATGTGGATTTGATAAAAATCCTGCATCTGCATAACCAATCAATTGTGATCCAGATTCATTAGAATAAAATAATCCCATATCAGTTGTCCCTCGAAGGTATCGAAATATATGTTTGACTCCATTCCAATGTCTTCTTGTTGGGGAAGAACTAAATCTTGCCAATAAACTCACAGCAAATGCAATATCAGGTCGTGTTGAATTAGCAAGATATATTAGTGCCCCTATAGCACTAAGATATGGTACTTCTGGACCAAGAAGTTCTTCATTTTCCTCTTGAGGGAGAAAAAGATCTTTTTCTTTAACTAGCGATCTCACAACTATTGGAGTAGTTAATGGATGTGCTTTATCCATATAAAATTGCTTTAATATTTTTTCAATATAAGCTGATTGATGAAGAAAAACTCCATTTGTTAAGTACTCTATTTGTAAACCGAGACAAAATTTTGTTTTTCCAAGATCTTTCATTTCAAATTCTCTCTTTAAACAATCAACTGCGTTTTGAAGCTCTTCAGGAGTTCCAATTATATTCAAATCATCCACATAGACAGCAATTATAACAAATTCTGATGTATTCTTTTATAAAAATACATGGGCTAATTGAGTCATTTTTGTAACCCGCCTTTAACAAATATTTACTTAGACGGTTATACCACATTCTTTCAGATTGTTTTAATCCGTATAAGAATTTATGCAAACGAATTGCATAATTTTCTCGATAATTCTTACATGCTTTAGGCAATTTAAATCCTTCAGGGATTTTCATATAAATTTCAGTATCTAAAGAATCATATAAGTATGCTGTAACAACATCCATCAGACGCATATCAAGTCTTTCATGTACTGCTAGACTAATTAGATATCTTAAAGTAATTATATCCACCACAGGAGAATATGTTTCTTCATAACCAATGTCAGGTCTTTGTGAAAAACCTTGTGCCACGAGTCGTGCTTTATATCTAACAATCTCATTTTTCTCATTTCGTTTTCGAACAAAAACCCATCTATACCCAACTGGTTTAACACCATTTGGTATTTGGACTACAGGTCCAAAAACTTCACGTTTTGAAAGTGAATTCAATTCTGCTTGAATTGCATCTTTCCATTTTGGCCAATCATTTCTATATCTACATTCTTCAACTGACCTAGGTTCAAGATCCTCACTTTGATTAATTATTTCAACAGCAACACTGTATGAAAAAATGTCGTCGTCGACTATATTTTCTCGGTTCCATCTTTTTCCCGTAGTGACATAACTTATCGAGATCTCTTCATTATTTTCAGGTACCGGGACCTCTTATGGGGTCTTTTAATTTGTTATGTCCTAGGTCTCTCCTATAAGACCAGCCTCCTCAATTTAACCATCTTGATTGTTTACTCTTTTCTTTCTAAAAATTTTATCTTTAGAACCGATAGGTCTACCACGCTTCAAACGTGGTTTAGTTTCATTTGCACTTACTACTTGCCCTGCTGGGACATCAATTCTAATTGATGCATTTTCAGCTGGAATATGATATTTGGTAATTCTCTTGGGGTCAGTAAATGCATCTGGCAGTTGATTTGCAATATTTTATAAATGAATTATTTTTTGAACTTCAAGCTCACATTGTTGTGTTCGAGGATCTAAATGAGACAACGATAATGCTTTCCATGTGATTTATTTATCCAGCTGCTTATTATCTCCCCCTAATATTGGAAAATTTGTCTCATCAAAATGACAATCATCGAAACGTGCCGTAAACAAATCTCCTGTTAGTGGTTCTAAATACTTGATTATAGAAGGAGATTCATAACCAATATATATTCATAACCTTCTCTGAGGTCCCATCTTTGTGCGTTGTGGTGGAGCAATTGGGACAAATACCGCACATCCAAATATTCTAAGATGAGAAATATTTGGCTCCTGACCAAAAGCCAACTGTAATGGGGAGAATTTATGATAACTTGTTGGCCTGATGCGTATAATTGCTGCTGCATGTAAAATTGCATGTCCCCAAGCTGAAATGGGAAGTTTTGTTCTCATAAGCATTGGTTTAGCAATCAATTGGAGGCGTTTAATTAATGATTCTGCTAAACCATTTTGAGTGTGGACATGAGCAACAGATTTCTCCACTGTTATTCCAGTTGCCATGCAATAATCATTAAATATTTGAGATGCAAACTCACTCGCATTATCAAGACGAATTGTCTTAATTGCATATTCTGGAAAATGTGCTCTTAATCGAATTATTTGAGCAAGTAATCTAGCAAATGCTAAATTACGTGTAGATAACAAACACACATGTGACCATCTTGTAGATGCATCTATTAAAACCATAAAATATCTAAATGGTCCACATGGTGGATGAATAGGTCCACATATATCTCCTTGGATACGTTCTAGAAATGCAGGGGATTCTACTCCAACTTTTGTTAATGAGGGTCTTGTAATTAGTTTGCCTTGAGAACAAGCAACACATGAGAAATCTTTAAATTGAAGAATCTCCTAGCTCTTCAATGGATGTCCATGTGAATTTTCAATAATTCTTCGCATCATAGTTGATCCGGGATGGCCTAAACGATCATGCCAAATAATGAATGTATTTTTATCAGTAAACTTCTGGTTTACTGTAACATTTGTTTCAATTATACTAATATTTGTATAGTACAAACCAGAAGATAATGCAGGTACTTTTTCAAGAACATATTTTTCTCCATGTCTAACAATTGTAATATGCAGATATTCAATATTTTTCTCATCTATAGTCTCAATATGATATCCATTTCGGCGGATATCCTTAAAACTTAACAAATTTCTTTGAGACTTAGAGGAATATAAAGCATCATTAATAACAAATTTTGTCCCTTTGGGTAATATTATCATTGCTCTTCCGGAGCCTTCAATTAGTTTTGTATTACCCGCTATAGTATTGATGCTTACTCCATTCATTGTCAAATGAAAAAAATATTTTTTATCTTTGAGTATGGTATGTGTTGTAGCACTATCTATGAGACATATATCTTCATTCTTGTGCCCAATAAAAGAGAGAGGAACATCCATATTCTTCATTAAAAGAAAATAAATGTATTAAAATACATTATTAGCAATAATGCTCTTAAAACAATAAAATAAAAGTAAATATAAATAAAGCATAAAGTATAAACTAAATTAGGATAAAATATAAATAAAACATAAACTGCATTAATTTTATTCTTTTTCTGCCAAATTTATTTATCTAATCATGATTATCAAAGAAATCAGCCACATCTAAATGTGCTATAGCATCAAGGCCATCATCTAGCTCATTGGTATCATCATTTTTGTATGCAAAATTTGCCTCAACATCGTCATCTTGCAAAATCATATTTGCTTTCATGTTCTTTGAATTCTTTTTAATGGAGGCTTGATAAAGCTTTGCTAGATGCTCAGGCATACGACAGGTACGCGACCAGTGCCCCTTCATCCAACACCTATAACATAGATTTTTTACAGTTTTTGAGGGACCACCTTTGTCTTTCTTTTGCCCTTCATTATGCTTCTTCTTTTGGTGGGTATTCAGATTATAATTACTTCCCCCACTATGATGACGGTAATTGCCACGTCCTCTACCACGGCCACGGTCACGACCACGATCGCGACCACGACCATATGTATGAAAATTAGTACGTTCAGTCACATTCGCTTCAGGGAATGAAGCTGATCCAGTGGGACGGATCTCATAATTTTTCATCAACAGTTCATTATTTTGTTCAGCCACAAAAAGACATGAGATTAGTTCAGAATACTTTTTAAAACCTTTCTCACGGTATTGCTGCTGCAGGAGCACATTTGAAGCATGAAAGGTTGAAAAAGTTTTTTCTAATAAGTCCTCATCTGTTATTTTCTCACCACACAATTTCAATTGAGAACTTATTTTAAAAATAGCTAAATTATATTCAGATACATATTTAAAATCTTGTAGCCTCAAATGCAACCATTCATAACGAGCTTTGGGCAAGATTACCGTCTTTTGGTGATCATATCGTTCTTTTAAATTATTCCACAACTCTAACGGATCTTTCACCGTTAGGTATTCAGCTTTTAGCCCCTCATGTAAATGGTGGCGAAGAAAAATCATGGCCTTAGCCTTATCTTGACTGCTTGCTTCATTTCCAGGTAAAATAGCATTCCCTAGACCTTTGGCATTTAGGTGGATTTCAGCATCTAAAACCCAAGACAGATAATTTTTTCCCGAGATATCAAGAGCGGTAAACTCGAGTTTGATAAGATTAGCCATGGATCAAACTAAAATAATAAAAACAATTAGAATTATGATAAAATTAATTGAAAAAAATAATAATAATAAAAACATAAATCAAATAAACATTATATATTCAAAATAAATATAAATGGCATAAATAAAGAAACAAAATAAATAAATAAATAAAATATATAAATCAATTGAAATATAAATTAATGAATATATGGGGAGGAGAATTGAAAATATAAACAACATATAGGAAAGGGGAATCGAAAATGTAAATAACAACTCACACCCATATAAATAAAGAATAAGTCATAATAATATATCAAAAGAAGGAAAAAAAACTACATAATATTTTACATAAGAATAAAATATAAGAAAGATAATCCACACACATATATAATCTAACAACAAAAATTAAAATAAATATAAAAGAATAACATAATAAATGATAGTAGAATATATAACAAATGTATAAAAGAAAAGAAAATTTATATATGATAATTAGAGTAATAGGGAAAAGGAAAATATTAGATACTACTAAAATATATTAACATAGCATATGATAAAGAAAAGAAAATTTATATATGATAATTAGATAAAGAGAACACTAATAACATTTGTACATAATTGAACATAATAATATATGAATTGACAAGAAGTTTATACCTTAAATTTTTCAGAGCAAAGTCGTGCTGATAACGTGTTATAAAAATAAGAAAATTAGAGAAGAGAAGAGGACAACAAGACAAGAATTTAGAGGAGAGCAAAGGGAGTATTTCTCATTTATATGGGTATCTTTTTCTCTTCTACATTGCCTCTATTTATAGGCCTCAAACCCTTAAAGCTAATACAAAGGTTACAAAGGAATAAATGGTAACATAATGATATTTTACAACAAGAAACTCCTCCAAGCAATTCATTGAGGAGGTTATGAAGTTAAGAATATTAACAGAAAAGGAATCCTAAGGGTTGATAGTTATGGACATCTATTTTCTTTAATATTTATAATAGGAAGAAATTAGTGAGAAAAGAAAAGAGATCATAATAATAGAGACCGGGAAGAGAGAACAAAAGAATTAAAAGAGAAAGGTAAGATCAAATTTAATAATTCATCAAAATCTCATATCAAAATAAAACCTAAAGCTACTTATAGAAATAATAATAATAACAATAAAACTGATCCTAATCAAACTCTAAAATTAATAGAATAAAGGTAAATTAAAAAAACTCTAAAATAATAAAATATAAAAATTATTAAGATATTATTTTATTATATATTTTTTTCTATATCTCGTTAATAACGTATATTAAATAAATAGATATAAAATTTAAAAATTAATAAAAATAAAAACAAATTTAATAATATTTTAAAAAAAATTAGTTTGGATGAAAACTATTAGAAGTAATTTTACGTAGTGAATTCAGAAATAATTTATTAATCGGATTGAAAAAATATTTAAAGTCAAACACAACACTAAGCCTCTTGATTAAAGACGAGTAAGACAGTTGGCTAAAAGATAAAACACGATTAAACACAGCTGGTTATAGTTGGTGTTTATTAAAAAAAAATGAAAGAAATCCACAAGTTGTTATATTGAGCCAAAAAACAAAAAGTTATTATAATTATAAAATATTAAATTATAAGTAAAACAGCGTATATCAACATCATATCGTCTCCTTCAAATCCTCAAGTATGGATTTGAAAATGCCGTAATATTCCGTATAAATATTTTCTCTCTTCCCCTCAAAACGTCAGTCTCTCGTACACCTTCTTCCACTCTTTCTTCTTCTTCCTCTGTTCCACATATGCCTTATCATTTAAGCTTTCCTTCAGTTTCTTCTGTAATATCATCAACTCGTCGTCATCATGTTTCAGGCTATTCGAGAAATTAACAGGAATATTAGCGACGAGGAAAGAGTAGAATCTACTTCTCCGACCAGAGAAGGGGAACTCGAGGGTGTTTTGCTCGGAAAATACAAAATTCGCAGGTTTCTCGGCGTCGGAGGTTTTGCTAAGGTTTACGAAGCTTGCGATGTTGTTACGACGCAGATTGTGGCCATTAAGGTTGTGAGCAAGCGTAGGATAGCGGAGGCCCGCCATACGGCGCAGATTCAGAGGGAAATAGCTATTATGCGCCGGCTGAATCATCCCCATATCGTGAAACTCTACGAAGTCCTCGCCACCAAAACTAAGATTTACCTCGTTATGGAATGTGCGGGAGGCGGCGAGCTCTTCGACAGACTCCGTGATCACGGCCTCTTTGACGAAGATCACAGCCGTCGGTGCTTTCATCAGTTAATCTCAGCCGTCCAACATTGCCATTCTCACGGCGTGTTTCACCGCGATTTGAAGCTTGATAACCTCCTGCTCGACGAGGATTTGAACATCAAGGTTTCGGACTTCGGGTTGAGCGCCACCACGGAACAGATCCGACCCGACGGCATGCTTCATACCCTCTGTGGGACCCCCTCATACTTGTGCCCCGAGATGCTCGCCAAGAAAGGCTACGACGGAGAGCAAGTCGATGTGTGGCAGTGCGGCGTCGTTTTGTACGTGCTCACCACCGGGTTTTTGCCCTTCGACTGCCCCAACATCCCGACGCAGTTGAGGAGAATTTACCGTGGCGAGGTTCGCATACCCCGATGGGTTAAACCCGATTTGAGGCTGTTAATCAAACGGTTGCTAGACCCGAACCCGGAAACGAGGATCACCATCGATGAGATTCTGGAAGACCCGTGGTTCAGAAAAGGATACAGAGATATAAAAGTCGAGCAGAAGAATCCAGAATGGGAGGATGATGGTAGAATCAAGTCCTTGAACGCCTTCCATTTGATATCGTTCTCTTCGGGTTTGGACATGTCCGGCTTGTTCGTTACCGACCCGGAGCCGGAAGTTTCGGGCAGTGTGGAACGCATCGTTTCGAAGGAGACTCCGAAGAGGATCGTGGAGATGGTAGAGGCGGTGGCTGATCGGGACATAGTGACGGTGACCAGAAAGGAGGACGGATGGGGAGTGAAGCTTGAGGGGCATAGTGGTAATTTCCTGGTACTGATTGGTGTTTACCGGTTAACGGATGAACTGGTTGTGATTGAGGTGAAGAAGAAGGAAAAAGATAATGAAATTGGAGCAGAATTCTGGAACGATAAATTGAGGCCTCGAATTTTAGAACTAGAGCATAAATCGGAATAGCCGGTGAAGAAGTTATGAGAAAATAAGTGGCCTTGCTAATTTTGATGATAGCAAGTAGCGATCGGCCTGGAGTGATGTGTTTGGTTTGGGTTAAAAAAATATTTTTAGATGGGAGAAAGTATAATTTAGATATTTAAAATTATAATTTTTATAAATATATTCTAATAACTTTTTTTATATTATAAATATATAAAATGTTAAGTTTGCCTATCTTATATTATTGTCATTTTTTATCTCTTTTATTTATATTTTATATAATTATTATTTATTTTATATTTTTTTATAATTTATCTATAATAAAATTATTCTGATAACCACTATTTAAATATTATTTATTTTTTAAAAAATATTTTTTATATAAAATATATTTTTTAAAATTTATTCTCTAGATATATCTTTTATTGTCAAATTATTTAAGTCATTGTTTTTGGCACAATAAATAATAATAAGTGCCAACTATATATTCGGGTAATTTATTTTATCATATTGAATTTGGGTGCTTATCCTTATCGCATCAAGGGCCCCATATGATGCCATGATTAAAATTTAAAATTTTAAATAATAAATTTATTTTTTTACAAAATAAAAATTAAAAATTTATTTATATTTTAAATTAAATATCAACTATACTCTTAAAATTTAATTTAATATTTTTAAAAAATTTAAACCTTATTTTAATATAATTATTAATTAATTAATATTATGTGGTTTAAAATCTATTAAAAATTAAAGTTTAAATTTTTATAATATATCAAATTTTTAATCATAATAAAAATTTATAATAATAATAATAAATAATTAATTATAATTTTTTTATCCTTAAACATGGAGGAAAAATCTTGTTTATACGTTAAGTCTTATTTAAAGTTTTTATTAATTAAAAACACTTCATACATTCTCATACATAAAAAAATATAAATACTTTAAAAAAATATTATAAAATTTCTAGAGAAGGGTTGTGTTCATCTATAATCCAAAGGTAAGATGAAATCTCATTTTCTCTTAGGCGATACTAATATCGGGTAGGACGAGCTGTCAATTACTTTTAAACGTAAACTTAAACATCCAAGAGTTAAGATCCCTTTTCAAATATCACGACTAGAATCACAATAAAATAATACTCCTAAAAATAAAATATAATCTAAATAATAATATATCATAATTTTTCATCAATTAAACTCTATGGGTAAATATTCTAAAGATTTTGTATATAAGAAGTATCGCTACTTTCTAATAAAATTTTCGTACACTTTTCACCATTTATACTGTATACTTTTTTGGATAAATTATGCTACAATTTTTCTGGTACAAGTTCAGAAATTTAAGAAGTTGTCAGATTTTTTTAAAAAAGAAAAATTACATCCATAAAATTAATCATTTGTATATACTTCTCATAATGGATGGATGGTCCAGGGGGTGGGCCCCCCGTCATATGGTTCACATTCTCTCTTGGTAGGACTGCTTGTTGACCTCAATAATGAATTAAAGTGGGCAATATAATATCATAATAAGGACTCAACGATCCTCATAATAAGACAAAGGAATTCAATATTCTGTGACAAAAATTATTGATGATGTCATAAAGAACTCGTTTGAGAAACATGAATAAAAGGAAGGGGGAACGATGGAATATGTGATGCCATATTATATCCTATCAATTAAGTGTTGGCAAGTTTTATTAAAAAATAAAACAAGAAACGGCTAATAAGTAGCTGACATGAGAATATGATTAAGGAAGTGTCCTACTAACTTTATTCACGTGGTGGTTTGGCCTGGTCTGGTCGCATATATATATATTTATGTGACCTTAAATATAAAATTTATTTTATAATATAAATTATATTATAAATAAAAAAAATATTTAAGAACATAAGAGTTTAATAGTATATATACACACCTCATAATTTTAAGAATCTCTCTGATGATGTTCATCAGTTTTACAATTCCTCTGCCTTGGTATCACTTAAGCGAGATTTTAAATTTGAGTCTTAGCGTACGCAGAAAATTTTCGTTAGAAGACTCACCTACCATAATCAGGTGCGTGATGCGGGTCGAATCCGAATATAGTCGAGGTAAAATTCCGATAAATCGGGTAGACAAAAAAAATATATATTATGTGTTAGGTGATGGGCATATGTCAGAATTTTGTGTATGTGTGTGGGAGATCTAAGGTAGGTAGGGGTGTTCAAATTTTTTCGTCTCAAGTTATCTTGACCCGGTCCTGAATAATTTAGGATAGGTCTATCACATCCCGTGAAAGATTAGGAAGAGACAAACCGGGATAGGGTGGGGGAAGGATCGAGATAGGACGGGTCGCAGTCTGACCCTCGGAACTCTCGTCCTATCCAGAATATTTTTTCAAAAAAATTAAAAAAATATTTTTATTTTATTTATGTTTTTTGTAAAAAAATAGAAATATAAAATAGTATTAGTTATATGATATTATTTATTATATGATTTTATTTTTTTTTCTTTACATGTATTTGTTTCTTTGCAGATGAAACAATAACTTTAATTGGTGAAGTGAAAAAATTAAAATGCATTCCGTTCCATCCTGAACCTGTCGGACGGGACATTTTCAATATGAGACGGGACACGGGACACAAAATATGTCCTGTATACTATTTCAGGATAGGACACAGGATAGGGTTATTTCAATCCCCTCCTGTCTTGTTAACACCCCTAATTGAAGGCAAAAGAGTAATATTGTACGCAAATGACGAAGGTAGAAGAATCTGTTGCTGATGCCACCCGAAGAGAACTTTGTGAAGAACTCAACACTACAATGGTTGACTTAACACAAACGTAAGAGACATTGGAGACTAATGAGCTGTACTTCGATTTCTCATGATGAATGGAATTATGATTCTATTATTATTATTATTATTAAGGAGAGGTTGTTATGAGATTGAATTTGTTTGAAAATATTTTTTTTAAAATTTTTCCATATTTAAAATATGAATTACATCCTGATATGCGAAAACGGAAAATTTTATCAAATGTTAAATAGGGGCAACTTTTTTTGAAAAAATAAAATTAATATTCAACTAAGTAATTTACAATAAAAACCACTCGTTTTTTAGAAAGCACGGGTACATTATAATAAAGACTATATATAGAGTATAGGTTTTTGAGAGGGTTAACTTTAGACTCATTTGCTATGAACATGTGTTGTAAAGTGGGACGACAGTAATTTTCCCTGTGTTTTATTTTCATGTCTTTATTCCTAGTAGTTTTTTTTTTCCTGTTTCAATCATATTCTAATAATTTATATTTTAATAATATTCTAGAGAGAGATAGAGTTAGTGAAATAATAAAAAAAAATTGCTCCTGCTATTCATTTGATGGGTTTTTCAAACCCCACGTTAGGGAAATTAAGGGGAACAGAATATGAATAGAAATATTATGAAAACTATTTATTAATTATCTCAACCACTGACAATCTCAAAACTCTTGGCAACTAACACATGAGATAGATGAGTATCAAACAAAACATAGCTACATTAATAATATATATTTAAAAATTATTGTTTAATTCAAGGTATCACAATAACATTTGTTCTTAGGTCAACGGTTATTTTTTCCCCAAGCGTAGTTATTTTATTATTGAAAATAATTCTATTCGAGATAGTGTTAGATACTAAATATACTTAAGTCAATAGTTATTAATCCATGATAAGTTCTTTTCATTTTCCTATGCAGCCATTTTACTTCCAAAAATGTACACCTTTGCATATATTACCTTCCTTCTTTAATATAAAAGTTAATTAATTTTTTTAATAGATTATATAAAAAAATATAATCAGTTATTATATTAAGAAACGGAGGTATATGGTATTACTATTTAACATTTTACGATGTTGGGTCGGACTTTATGCAATGAAAAAATTTTGGGCCGAGTATCTCATGTGGACAAAAGCAATATTCTCATAGATTGGACCCAGACGCAATTCAAAGTCCCATTACCAGTTTTGATAGCCCATCAAATATTCCAAAATTAAAAAAAAAATGTTAAACTAGGTTGAATTTTAGGGAGTCATTAGCACTAAAACATGCTTCAAAATTACAGAAAAAGTTTATTAATATGTTTATAAATTATCAAAAACTAACAATATTTTCACATAGCTTAACATGACTACGTAAATTAATTATAATCTTAACTAATTAAGATAAGATCTTAACCAACTAATTTGAGTTTAACATCTCCAACATGAATCTACTCAAAACAGTATAATAAGTTTTGATGTATTGATTTAGTTATAGGAATATTTTGTTTTCTTATACAACTATCTTGTATTCGATAATATTCATCTACAGTACTTGAACAACTTTATTATCTCCTACATCCCTTACAGCACCATCTTCATTCACCGTTTTAATCACATGTCTTTTCACTATTTCTTCTCCCCAATCCCATACGTGCAACACTACGTAAGTCCCAATTCCACCAACCAACCCATACGCTATAGAATACGTCAACGGCATCAGTATTATCGTCACAAACGCTGGTATTGCTTCTCTCATGTCATCCCACTTAATCTCCACCACACATCTCATCATCATCACCCCCACCAAGATCAGCGGTGGCCCAACCGCCCACGCTGGTATTGATGCCAACAACGGCGTAAAGAACAGCGCCAAGAAAAAGTACATGGCCACTGTTAATGCCGTTATACCCGTCCGTCCTCCTTCTCGGATCCCTGTCGACGATTCTATGAACGTCGTGACTGGTGATGTGCCTAGAAGGGACCCGACCACGATTGAAGCGGCGTCAGACATGAAAGCGAAATATTGCCCTTCAAAATCACCGTTGAGATCGACAAATCCTGCAAATCTGGCCATTGAATATAATGTACCCGTCGTGTCCAAAATGTCCACATACAAAAACGTGAACAAAGCCTCCCAAAAGCTACCCTTATTCATACCCTTAAATTTTAGGACACCGACCGTGCTCTCAATCACGTGCACGTTAACCACGTTCTTAAAGTACTCGTAGGCTGAATCTCCCCACTCCGTGTTGGGAAACGCGGTTACGGATGTGTTACGGAACCACGATATCACGGTTACGAAAACGACCCCGTATATCATAGCCCCTTTAATGTTTTTCACTAAGCAATATGCTATAATTACAAACCCAACCATTCCCAGCCACAACGTTGGACTCTGCATTCGATCGTTTAAACAGAGTATATCATCGGACACGGAGCCACCCGGGAGTAAACTAACGGTTCCGTTAGCTGCCGTTGTAACCGGGGCTAACGCAGCGCGGGAGGATCTCGGGCAGGCTCCGAGTGTGACCAGGGTTGATGGGCTGTACCCGATGAGCCCAATTCCTTGATTGTTCTGAAGCCCAATGAAAGCCAGAAAGAGACCGATTCCTGCTGAGGAAGAAACTCGGACGGGTCTGGGGACGAGTTTGGCGAGTTTGGCGCGAAAGCCGAGGGCTGAAATGAGGAGGAAGATTGAGCCTTCCATGAAGATGGCGGTCAAGGCGGTTTCGTAGGATATATTACCCGACCCGTGAAAACCGACTACAGAGTAAGCGAAGTAAGCATTGGCGCCCATTCCTGGAGCTAAAGCCAGAGGTAGGTTCGCGGAGATACCCATTATAGCACAGCCAATGAGAGACGAAGCGGCGGTGGCGACGATGAGGTCCTTTCTGGTTTTCTGGAGGCAAGCGGAGTAACCCGGGTTAACCGGCGGGAACTTGCAGGAGTCGTCAGGTTGGATAACAAGGTGGCTCGGGGCGGTGCAGAGAGAAAGGGGGATGTTGGGGTTGGAGCAGAGAGGCTGACAATCGGAGACAGTGCAGGTGCCACCGGAGTCTGCTAAAATGCTGGCGTTGACGGCTAGAATGTAAGCCATGGTGAGGAAGGTGGCGGTGCCAGCTCGGAGCTCAGTCGTGAAGGTGGTGTTTCGCTCGGCGAGCTTGAACCGCTTGCCAACTCGGCTGTTAGCCACAAAAGAGTTGAGCCGAGCCGGGAGTGATGGCTTCGGTGTTTGGAGTTGAACTGGAGCCGCCATTGCAGGTTGCTGCAAGCTCAGCTTGCAATACTGTGTTTCCGAGAGATCAGATGAAGGTGGGAACTATAGTAAGCTGATGAGTTCATTGCATATAGAGGTATATGGTATTTATATAATGAAGAAAGAGTGTTGGTGTGGTCTTAAGAGGGGCCCACAGTGATGTGTCCCACTCGTAGCATAGATTGGAATGAGGAAGACGAAATGTCTGAGACCTTAAGAGTTATAATCATCAAGATAACAGTTGAAAGTTGAAGGATATAGGAAGCAGAATCTGGTAAGGGCGTGATGTGATGTTATATACCTTCCGTAGTCAATGTCAATGCCCAGTTCATTCAGCAAGTTCAATTAAATTAGGAAATGAAACCAGCTGGTCATGAACTGAGCTTTACTAATCTAAATTTATCACCATAATTAATTGTAATTACCTAATGAATTAAACATAATCTTCTACGAGTATTATATATTCTATCACGTTCATAACTCCAATTATGCCACGTATAGGTATTAATTAATTGATCTCCCATTAAAATTAACCCTCTCAATGTGCCCTTTTACTTAGGGATGAGTTTCGATTTACAGCTAATGAGAGACAAAGGGATTTATCCAATGATTATTTAATACTAAATAGGTGGTAATCAATGGTAGATGTGTATGGGTTTAATTCTTGAAATTCATTCTCCCAATCGTATATTTTTTACTATTGTTAGCAACAAAAAGGTCCGTTCAATAAATTAGCCACTCAAAGATTGTAATTTATTTTAAACAATTATACTTCCTCTTATTCTGAAAGTTTTGTTATTTAACAAAGAATTTATGAATTATTATAAAAAATACCTAAAAAAATAATTTATTCATGCGAGAGTGGCAAGTGTGGCTTTGAGGTTTAAAGGGAGAAAGTAGTTAATATAATTTTATTTAAGGGTAGTTTAGGAATGTTATAGTAATTTGGAAGAAATTAATACTCTTAATTAAATTTAACTATCTTTCCTAATATAAATAGGATTAGAGCATGTATGATCAATACCAACAAATCGTTAGTTACTGTGGTAAGTAAGAATATAAATTTAAATTTTGAGAAGTACATTTATATATAAAAATCTTTCATACTTTAAGTTTTGAAAGGGTAATACCCCTGGATAAAAAAAAAATAGAGAGAGAATGTATATTAATAATCTATTAAAAAAATTAGGTTTAACAAAAGAAGCCTAATTTTAAATTATTAAAAAAATCATATTAAGCGAGTTATCTTTAATTAATATGAATATATTGTTTTAATTTGTTTCCGTAATATCTCTTCTAATCCTTTATAAAGTGTTTGGCCAACATAATTAATGGAGGAAACCTCACCTTTCTTTCTCACATACACTGTACAAATACAATGAAAGATTCATGCATTTGTTAAGTGCAGATTAAAGTTTTATGATTAACATTAATATATCGTATTATATTGCATGCATGAGCTAGCTTCGACAAATCTAGTCATCAAAATCAAAAGTGTAATAATTAAAACCCTCTCTTAGTGCCTTGCTTTCTAAAATCTACCCTCTAAGTGCGTCGTTTTGATTGTTCCTTGAAATGTGGGTTACAGATAAAAGTTTAGGGTTTTCCCTCTTTCCCTTTTTTTTTTCTTTTCTCCTTTTTCCTCTTTTGTAATTGTCACTTTCGGGTGATCGTTAACAACAAACAATCTTTTGTTAAATTACCCTATAGTCCAAACCGACCGTGGAATTAAATTAATTCATTAATATATCCAAATGTATATATTAATTAAGTTAAACTATACAAAATTCTCCTAAACTTTAAGCTATGACAAATAATACCCTTAAGCTTCATAACTCAATAATGAAACTCCTTGAGCTTTCAAATTAATTTGTGCAGATAGCCTCCAACTCTTAAATTTTATACCCTCTTAAACTTTATATTTGTGTGCATATGATCCCTAGACATCGTTTGGTATGAGTAATTTGGGGAGGAGAGAGGAGGGGATGCATTTTGCTCCCCTTCTCTTATTTTGATATCTTAAAATTTTAGGAGGGGAGAGAATTTTTTTTAAAATTTTCCATTCCCTCTCAACTTTAACCTCTCCTCCAAAATTGGGAAAATTTAGAGGGGAAAAGTAATATTTTTGTTTTATCATACTAATATGCCTATAATTTTTTTAATATCCCAACATTACCTATATATTATATTTTATAAAATAATATAAGGGTAAATTTAACCATATATAAATATTTTTTCTCCCTTCCCTTCTTGAACCAAACAATGTAATATTAAAATCCCTCACCTCCTCTCCCTTGATGTTAATCTAAATAAGGTAATAATAAAATCCCTTATCTTTCCTTCCTCTCTTTTCCCTCCATTAAAATTTCTCCCCCCTCTCCCTTCCATTGAGCCAAACACGCCCTAAAACTTTTAGTTATATGTAGATATATAATTGTCTTAAACTTAAAGTTATACGTAGAGAAGTAATGAACAAAACTAATCATAAGAAAGTTACTTGCACAAATATAAGAGCATTAACATAGTAGTAAAGTTGTTGTTTATTTGGAAGTCATGGGTTCAAATCTTATAAAACAACGTTTTCTTGGAGGGGTAAGACTACTGCGTACATCTATCATTCTCTAGACCTCATCTTATAGGAGCTGAATGCGCTGGATCGCGCTTTATATATAATTTAGCCTATTTGAACTAATAACATTGACTTTCTGTGATTGAAACTACTTTTGTTTGGTTGGCTTCACTTGCTCATCACAGTAATGACACCAACTTTTTAATTCGTTTGTGGGATTTGCCCTCACTTCTGTTTCTGCAGAATTTCAAAAGGTGAATATCATTTCACACACGTAAAGTTAAGAACCATTTTGACATTTTATATAGCAAGTGGCTAGTGCTTGGTCTTCTCTCTCACTTGCTCTCTCCATCACTTGAAAAGTGAGATTGATCAATGGCTATTTCCATGGAGTAGTGGAGTAGGCACCAAGCACTCTTGATTTTATTTTTTAAGAATCACTCAGCATTATCGATTAATTCAGTTTCAAGTAACTTCAAATTCTAAACGGCAAGAGCTTCTCAGCATAGTTTCTTTCTTTCTTTCAATATTAAAACTCTTCCTCTCAATCCAAGCATCATTGTCGGCCTTTCTAAATTTTGATTTTTTTATTTGGTTACTCTATCCAATCCTAAATATAATAATTAAATAAGTAATTTATAGATGTTAAAAAATTAATTAAATTAGTTATTTATAAAAAAATATGTTAATTTCCTAAAATATATAAAAAAATGTTGATTTCTTGCAATATATCCTTCTAATTATTTGTATTAAGAACTATATCTTTCATTAAAACCCCTAATATATGTAATTAAAAAAGATAATTTAGAAAAAATATATAAATTTAAAAAATAAAGTAGATTAGAATATTATATTTAGGAGCAATAAGAGTATATGATATTCCGTACTAGTTGATTTGAATATTGTTAGATTTGATCATTTGAGAAACCTTTTATGAATTTTGATGAATAAAATCATGATATATATATATATATATATATGAGTAAGTGGGGTAGATAGCTATATGGTAGAAAAAACTCACGAATGAAACATCGTGTAAGGCATATGGCCGACAAATTGTTGTTGGATTTGTTATCCTATGATACAAGATCTCTTCCAACCCTTCTCATACAGTGTAAATCAATAACTTATTCTCTTCAGCGTTTATATAGTGTTAATCTTCAAAAATTAGTCGGTGAATATTAATTATCAAAATTTTTAAGATTAATAAATTCGCTATATATCAAGTTTTTTTTGGCTATATACAAGAAGGATATATATGCAATCATTTTGTTACTTTTTATAGAAAAAGATGTATTTATATCATCTAAAAAATATACTTCAAATTGTTAATACTCCCTCCATTACCAAATATATTAACAACAAAATGGGAGAAACTTATGTTATTGAATATTATTCTTTTCAATATTAAATATAAAGCATATTTAAAAATGTTAATTTAATTCTAAATATAGGCCTATGTAATATTGCTTATAACTCAAATCTTACATATTAATTACAAATTACCATCATTAACTACTTTTTTTTTAAATATTACAAATTAGTTAAATGGGTTAAAGATTAGTTTTGACCTGAAAGTTTTTTACATAGGAACTTTAGATATTCAAATTTCTTTTATTAATATGGTCTCAAAAATATTAAAAAGGAGGACCACTGTCGTCCATGACTATTAAAAATATTAATAATAAATATTAATTTTTTTAACAATTATGATAACTTTATTCCTTTTTTTTCCAACACTTTTCTAAGGTAATATTGATTAAAAAAATTCTAAATACCTAGACTCCTACGCGAAAATTTTTGAAACAAAATTAGACCTTAACCCCTAGTTAAAATGATTTTATATCTAGGATTGGATATAAGCAATATTGCAAACTCACACAAACATTTAATGTGATATTACACAAATATCCCATTTTCTCTTTCCTCTATTACTACCACTCTGATTCTTATTATAAATCTTTATAAAAGATATATTTGATTATAAATATAAATCTACTTAGAGGGTTATTAATTAATAATTATTTTTTAATTTTACCCTTGTTTAATTCTCATTATAGAGAAAAAAAGAGAAGATAGGTAAATATAGAAAATGATTTGCAAAAGTAGGAAGACAGATTAAAAAAATTAATAAGGGCAAACTCAACAAAAATTATTAATTGAAGATATATTTAATGATTTAACTTTCATATCTTAATATGTAATAATTAGTTGGAAATGGATTTATAATCGGACAAAAGGGTACATTTTTATTGTCCAACTACTATATACTCTATTTATTGGGACCAAAATAGGAAAATAAAAACTTTTGTAGACATACAACCATTTATTAATGTGCATAACTAGCTATTCCCATTCATTACTAATATTAGGTAACGGAGTGTATATGTGTGTGTAGTGTGTGCATATTAAAGTTGGTTTAATTAGGTTAGATTGACATCTTTGCTTTCTCTCCTCTCTATTTAATTAGCTAAAACCAAATTCTTTAATTGAAAGTGCTATGTCTTAGGAAGTCCCTGTAGAGTGTAGACCGTGGATTTCTTGCCTGTTACCAATCTTTTGACTATAATGTGTTCATTTTTATAATTAGTCATCATAATATCGTAATATAAGGAAAATTAGAAGGAAAAAAATCGCATTAAAAATCTCATTGGTGCAAAAATTTTATACAGACATGGTACTACTACTTTAATTTAGATCATTTTTACTAAAAAAGCTTTTAATAAGAGATTTTTTCGCAGTTTTTCGTTATAGTCTATTTTTTAAAAAAATAAAGAAAGAAAGAAAGAAATATTTTGTGAGATGGAATGAGAATTCTGTTTTTGTTTTCCCATAAAGGAACCCCAATAAGTGTTTTGGTTTGAGATGTGGGAGAAAATATAAAGGCATGCCCATGATATACATATATATATATATATATATATATATTTTTTTTTTAAATATAAAATTTATTGTTTAATTACTCTTAATATTAAATATAAAATTTATTTTTTATGTTTATCTATTTTTTTATATTATTCATATTGGTATTCTATCAATAATAATCAGATAAGAGGGGAGAGAGATGATTAAAAAAGATAATTATAATATTTTAAAAAAATATAATATATTAATTAACTTAACTAATTTTATTAGTCTAATTAAATTAGTTAAATATAGACTAATATATATATAATTTTTGTTTATGAGATTTTTGCGATACATCTGAAAAAAAGTTATTACACACTTGTACCAAATCTCTTTAACTGATAAAATTAGTAAACAGTACGTTTTAACCGACGTTCCGTTGGATAAATGGCCATAATTAAGGGGGGAGGTTAAGAAGTGGAGGGGAAGTAGGTGGGTATGGCATTTAGAACAGAGAAGGTTCTTAGTCAAAGATCGCAGAATCTGTTGACTGTGACCAGACTCACCTCAAGCACTTGAATAGGTGATCCCCATTTTATGCCTCTCTTCATCATTTAGATTCTCTAAAATTAATAAACTCAATTTCCATATTCCTTTTAGTTTTCTTGGGGCTGGTCTTATTCATCTTGCTAGTCGCTATGCATACTTTGAAATTTATGACCTATTCCTTTTTTTTTTCATTAAAAATTATAAACTACAACTACGTGTCTACATCCGTATGGAGCAATGGAAGTAAGAAATCTAATGGAGAATTAAACGACACCAATCCTACATCAACTTCTAACGCCTTGCGAGTTAGATACAATTTACAATATAGTTGACCTCTTAATCCTATCTCTCTATACAAGAGTCCTATTTTTTCTCGAGCCATGATCGAATCTCAGCTAGTAAATTATACTCAAGATACTCATTATTATAATTGTAAAAAATTCTCTGAGTTCTAGATAATTTGTTTTGATCACTATGCATTTTCGATAGCAATTCTAAACTCTCCGCAAACTCCATAGGACTGGCTAAACCTTCGCATGAAAGTTGTTGCCTTTCCCAATATTAAACATGAAGCTTCCAAATATTTTACAATTATAAAATTAGTAGACAATTTTTTTTAACAGCTAGCGCAGATGTGACTTTTTTCTTTTGGGTAAGAGAGTTATGCGCGTAAATGTATAAGTGTAAAGAAATTCATTATATGGTCTGTTTAAAAAATATCTAAATTATAGTTTTAAAAATTTTTTTAGATAAAATTTTAATTTTAATTTTTTTAAAATAAAATTATATTTGTCTAAAAGAGTTTGTAGATCAAACTATAGTTTAAAATGATGATTTCAGATAAGCTGGTAATAGTAACTTTTAGAACAGTAAAAGAGTTTATGGGCTACTCAATTACTATTTTACCCTTACTTTTTCTTACACCCTCTCCTATCTCCTCTCTCTTCATTATTCTTTACCCTCTTTCCTCACTCCTTTTCACCCTCTCCCCTCTCCTTTTTTTTAATAAAATAATATTCTTTCTGTAATTTTTTAATTATAAAAACTTTTTTAGTAATAACTATTCAAACACTTATTTATTCAGAACTAATTTTTTTTATAAACTCTTATCAAAAACTTTTTTTTTTAAAATTATCTAAAATTATTTTTTATAAATTTTTTTTTAAAAGCCTATCTAGACAAACATAAAGTTTTTGCACACGCTGTGTAAGTGGAGATGTGACTTTGTTTTTGGGCTCTCCTCCTACAGTTGCTGAACGTTTCTAAATTGGGCTCAATAAGATGATGATTTTTTTTTTTGTAATTCTCCACTACGCTTGATATTATCAAAAAAAATCTCATGCACTAATGTATCAAAAAAAAAAAAAAACTCACACTATACTAACATAGAGTTAGTCTCACTCTGACTAAATTTTTTTAGGTTTTGAGTTGAATTCCTAAAATATATACCTATATTAAGAAGGATAGTCATAAATTTAAAATTAAATATTTAGTAATAATATATAATAAATAGTATAAAAAAAATCCTATTCACCCTATTTTACTTTCAAGTGATGAGAAAAGGCTGCGTAGAAAAAATTTTGTATAGAAAGATAAAATTTTGTTATTTTGTTATTTAAAATTAATTTTTAACTATCAGCTAAATAATAATATCTAAAATCTACAAAATAATAATTTAGATAATTACTAACAAATATTTAGTCTAATAGGACAAGTTATTCTCTCACAAATCATAACATGATGAATTAAAATTTTTATTGTTGTCAATAGAGGTGCCTATATTTAATATTTAACTATACATAGAACAGATTATTTGGATACATGTGCTTAGAAAAAAATAATTTAGATAATTTATCCTTGTCAAAATTAAGACGTGGATTAATAAATATAAATAATATATTATAAAATCCATCAAGAAAGTTCACGTCACTATTATATATAATAAAATAATAATATTTATGTCCTAATAAATGTAATTTTCATTGACTTGAACTTGCAAAAGTTTTGACTTTTGAAAAGGCCCATGGACGGAATTCTTCAAACACAACGCTGATAATAATTAATACTTACATGTACCAAAAAAAAATACTTATTATAATCTTGATCATGACTATATATTATTTTTTAATGAAAAACCATATATTATTAATTGGCACATGAAATTGTTTTTTTTATAGAAATATGGTTAATATCTAAAACTACAAAGAAAGAAGCGATTAAATTACATTTTGACGTAGAAAAATAATAGTCAATATTTGGTTAAAATTACAATAATGTAGTCGCTTTATATATGCTCTTATATAAATATTTAAATGTTCATAATTTGTATTATTATTTTTATTTATTTGTCACCCATATATTCTTCTGTAATGACTAGTACAAAGGTCAAAAATATCTTATTAACTTAAACTAAAAAAAGAGATGAAAGTTAATAATGAGATAAGAATGTAAGAGTTTGTTGAGTACACGGCAACACAATACATAGAACATGAGTCAACATTTATCTGTTTATTTTCTAGTATTATCTAATAAGCTGGAATTTACTAGATTAGATGGAATGTTTCTTACGTAACTTTCCTATGTGGTGTTTTCATTTTTCACTTCTGAGAATGTTGTGCTGCTTTGATTTTGTCTTTTGTATTTTTCTTCTTCAAATTTCAAATTCGATATCTTTAAAGAATCTTCCTAAATATTCATAAGTAAAAATATAATATGATTGAAAATATATATATATATTCATTGAATTGATTTTTTTTAAGGGAGAAAAAAATTGAATTGAATTAAAAGTGTAATATACTACAAAATGTATATAGTAGAGACTTAATTTTTTATTTTTTTAAAAAATATTTTTATACATTAAAAAATGATTAACCGTTTTTCTAATTTGATTTATTTATTATTTTTAATATTTTAAATAACTCTCCATTTAATGATTTTTTTTATTTTGGTATCATTAAAATAAAATTTTAATTTAGATCATCAACTATCTTTGAGAAAGATAAAAAAAGGTAATTTAATTTTATTATCTAATAAATAAATATATATTAATAATCATTAATTGATTATTAAATTTCATACACCAGTTTTTTTTTTTTCAAATGACCACTAATTTCTTCTTGATAGTATATGCTTCTCCGCCTGCATATATCTTTTTTTCTAAAACTGATTTTGTGATTTTAGAAGGACAAACTGGTTGTTTGGATGGAAGGATTCGTTGGCGATTTTACAAGTTACCGTAAGTTCTGGTGATAGAATATGTTATCCAGGTTTGCTAGAACTTAGAATATATTAACCAGGTTTGTGCGTTTTGATTATTGATAATAATAACTTATATGCATTTGATTGAATATGCTTCATATCTTGCTCAATACTCCTATGTAAAACACTATTACTAGCACAACATGAATTTAATAATGTGTATATTTTTTCCGGTTTATGTTTCAAAAATTAATTAAATATTTTTATTTTGAGTTGTTATAAATTATTGTTTTTTATATGCGGAAAACATATATAGATTATTATTACCGCTGTCATTAATATAAATTTATCAATTTATAAATTAGATAAATTAATTAAAAAAAAATTGATTGAAATATTATATTTATAATTAAATTTAACTTCTAACTAAAAAAAGAAGAAGATAGTACCCATTTAGTTCTTTTTATAAGTCAATTCTATAATATTTCACACAAATTAAAAAAAAATTTAAACTTCAATTATATTCTAAAATTATACAACTTTTTAACTTTACCCCTATATTATATACAATAAAAACAAAGTTAATATTCTAATAAATAAATAATAAAATAATATATTAATATAAAATGGAAATTACAAAACCTTGGTACAATCTTGAAGCTACAAAACTAACATGGTTGGTTTTCTTTCTTATATATATATCAAATGACTGAAATCGTAATTTAAGTATTGAAATTTATTTTTTATGTATATTTTAGTAAATTATCTTGGGCACAAATCATTTTTTTTAGTAAATTTAGTTGAAGATTTAATTTTTGTATATGTTCATTCGTGTCAAAATATAAGGAACCCACGTGTATATAATCTCAGGTGCATTCCAACAAAAGAAATTCTTAAAGAAGTTGCCTTGGAATGAATGGCTTATTTCCTTCTTTGGACTTTGTTGTTGACTTTATTCATTTTTTTAATGGCTAAAAACACTGGCGTCTCACTTAAGTTATGCCCACCCAGTTAAAAAAATGGATTTAATTTAATCTATTATAAGAACTTGGGTATTAGCTAGCTAGGTTCTTCCCACTAACTTAATAAAATGACATTTCCATTTTTACACACACACACACACACACACACACATATATATATATATATAGTATATTATTTTATTCGTTTGCAAAATAATGACAAAATTCGCATGATGCCTAAAAGAACAAGCAAGGGAAAAAGAGTCAAACAACTCAGCTGCCTCTATCGAAAATAGATATAGTTTCCAGCACTTCTTATTTTATTACCATTTGGTCTTAATCATAAGAATTAATTAATTTTTTTAAGTAGATTAAAAAAAATTAGTTAATTATGATTATATTCAAATCATCAAGATAAATTTATATTATATATTATTTAATCTATTTAAATTAGTAAACTAACTCTTATATTAATTATAAATAACCGTTTTATCTGGTTTTTTTAATTTATCTAAAAAAAATTAAATAATTCTTATAATTAGGACCGAATGTAGTATTAAAGAAATTGAGCAAGATGTAGAAAACGATGTGAATCATTATTAATTAATAATAAAGAAAATCAACAATCATGAAAATAGAAGAAATTTATGTATAATGTAAATTTTGATTTCAACAGGAATTTTTTTTTGGAAAGGGGTTAGACTCACCCACGATCTAAGGATAGGGTGAAATCTCCCTTCCTCCTAAACGATATCAATGTCGGATAGGGCGAGTCGTCTATTACCCTCAGGCATAAACCTAGGCACTCAGGAGTTAGGATGTCTCCCCAAGCGCCGCGACTGGAATCACAATAAAATAGTACTCCCCCAGAGTTCGAACACACTTCAAATGATCGCATATCTCATCCTTTCACCAGTTGAACCCACAGGAAATTAAATCCGTGTATATTTCTGCATAATAGAGGTAGTGTTTTCATAAATAAGTCACAATATAAGGAATTGGGCGTGTTTTTCTCTTTTATCAGACAAATGGTAGATGCCTGTGTAATCAACTTGGTTACCAACAAACTGACACTTTAGGCAAATATCCATCGCTGAATGGTCGAGTCTCATCTGCTACATTTAAATACATTCTTGAAAGAATTCAGACAAAACTCTCAGGGTGGTAGAGTAAATCGCTCTCCCTTGCAGGCCGTATCACCCTTGCTAAGTCCGTATTAACTTCTATTCCATTCTACACTTGCAAAGTAAATATCCTTCTCCCCTCTACTTCATGCAAAGAAACAAAGACAGTGAGAAAATTTATATGGGGTTACTCAGAAGAGCGTCGCGGTCTCAGCCTTATCAATTGGAGTGAGATGTGTCAGCCTCTCAGAAGTGGAGCATGTGGTTTTTTACGAATTGAATTACAAAACAAAGCCTTTCTCTACAAACTGATTTACAGGATGCACTCCCAACCCGATACTTTATGGGTTCAGGTCTTGAAAGGCAAATCTGCTCTTACTGGTAATTTGGATGAGATCTCACGTGCAAATGCTTCTTACTTTTGGAGAAATCTTGTAAAATCTCTGGCAAGACGCTTCTTTTCACATCAAATGGAAACCAGGAGATGGAAGGAACATTCAATTTTGGTCTGACTTTTGGGTTGGTGATTATGGACCTCTAAAGCATGTATCATACACACCCATATCAGATTCAGACCTGTCTAAACCAGTTGCTGATTATATAGACGAAGATGGTAACTGGTGATGGGATTTATTTCAACAAATCCTTCCACCAAATGTTCTAAGTGATATCTCAAGCACTGTTATTGAGCCCAGACCAAACATCATGTATTTAAAGAATGCCCTCTAGCTCCTCTTTTTGGAAAAAGATTTTGCCAACTGATTTTTGCAGGGAGTTCTTTGGAACTGATCTTATGTCTTGGCTATGCATTATTATAAGTGATTCAAAGCTAGATGATTCATGGAAGATTGGTATATGTATCAATATTACTTGAATGAAATATAATATTTATGGTAAAAGATTGGAATACAAAACTTCATTTCTAATACATGGTGTAAAGTTTTTTCTTTCTTTCAATATTTTGTGGAAATGGATTTTTATTACAACTATAATTAATTTATAATATTAAGTGGTAGCTTCTAGTTTTAGAGAAAGGTATGAAACTTCTTGATATAAGATCTTGCGGCCTAGCGTCATTGAAATAAGTCACCTACAAATGAAAGGTTGTAGATTCGATTCTATGTTGTTACTGTTTGTCCGGTTACCCTTTAATTAAAAAAATATATTTTTATCTTATTTTTACTTTTATATTTTAATACATATTATTTATTAAATTGTTAAATGCGTCTTATCTAAAATCTTGCATTAACAGCACACATCCTTTCATTTCATACATTTATGAATTCCAGTAATGTTATCTGTAAATACGACAATTCACCATAAATTTTATATTTTATATTGATATTAATTAATAACAGTATTAATGATACAATATTGCAATAAATGGATTAGAAATTTCATTGCACAAGAAAGAGCAATCATATGGTTGGCAAAAAATAAAAACGAAATCATATGAATTGTGGGTTTGTAAATGGAATAAGGGAAGGCTACGTTAGCAAATTACTATAATTATATATATACATGTACACACACACACACACACACACATATATATATAATCACAAACCCGATATAAATTACTAAGAATCAATATAGTTATGTATACGATTAACTATTTTTTATTTTTTATTTTTAATGTATTTTTTAAGCATAATGTATGAAATTGTTATATTCAAATAAAACAAAATTTCCTACGTATGTGAGTTTTTTATTATTTTTAATCTAAAGTCTTTGATCCTTTGATACTTTAAACTTAACATCATTAATTTTACAAATAAAAAATATCAACTTAACAAATTTAAAATAATAATTATGGGATTAAATGTTGATTGTAAAATGTAAATAAAAATATTATATTAAAAAATTAAAATATAAATATATTTTGTCAGTATTTAACTGTGTATTCATCATTTTTAATTCACTAAATTAACATTTTGCGTTAGTAAATTTAATAATATTAAATTTAAATAAATAAAATTATACTTTTTAAACTTAAGGGGTTAAAACGAAATTGAATACAAATATGGAGGATTAAATATATACTTTAACTTATTTTTTAAATCATATTATGTATTTAAATTCTATAGATTTTTTGCTCGAGTAAGGTGCTGATTTTTCGTGGATGTAGTTATCTCATATATAATATTAATGGGTTAAATTTAAATATTCTTGAACTAATTATAATATTAATTTCAATAGTATTTTCTGTATTTATATGAATTATTTTTTGCCAATAATTAATAAGAATTAATTCTAACTTAAGACTAGTTCATAAAAAAAACGATAATAGGCTAATGGCCCTTTCCATTGGAATCAAGATATGGTGCCATGTATATACCAATTTACTTTGATAATAGCAAAAACTAATAAACTACCATGTTTGTTATTTTTATCTTCTTCAATAGATATTAACTACCAACTTAATGCTCCTATAAAATTCTGTTAATCAATATAATTATTTTCTCGTCTAAGCAACTTAATTTTAAATGTCTATGAGAATATTTTAGTACGTTTTTTTTGTCAACTAGGTAAAAAAATCTATGAAAATATTAAAAATCTCATATGTAATTATAACTATAAATTAATTAAAGTAATAAATTAAATAAAATAATTTTTTATGCGAATATTAAATTAAATACTCTCTTCTAAGATCAGTTATCCCACTAAATTTTTTTATGGACAATAAATAAATTTAAGTGTGGTTAATTAATTAACTACACGATTGCCTTGCGAGAAGCGAAAAAATAACCCTGACTTTCCAATTCCATCCATCACCATCCTTGGACTCTTCAAGACCCGGTCGGTTCACCGTCACCAAAACTAAACCGGTCCAATCTATTTTACCCCGGTTTAGTGATAGCTTATATAATTTGATTTGATTTATTCTCTGATTTTCTTCTTGTTCATCTCTCTTCTTATCTATTTTTGCGTCATTTCTATCTCTTCAATTGCATACTCTCTCTCTCTCTCTCTTCGCTCTTCAGAGCCAATCGGACGACACGAGTTCAGCTCCGGCCGCCCCGTACCAGTGCAGGTGGTGGTGCGTTATCGCCTACCTGTCGGAGGATATTGGTCGTTTTGTTATGGCCTTGAACGCCGAATCTGAAGGTGTAAGATTCCCATTTCATTTCGCATTCGATTGACTTCAACGTCGCAAGAGGAGCCCCGACTGGTATACTCTTCATTATTCTGTTTTCTGGGCGCAGTTATTGGATTGCCCTTTGACTATTGAAACATTAGATAGGGTAATTTCTTTTCTTTGGAAGATTCGCGATATTTCGTTCTTGGGCTTTTAGGGTTCTGAAGTTTTCGCGTCTTACTGCATTGATTATTGATTTGGAGGAGGGTAACATAGGTTTAGGGTTTTTATTTTCGGAAGCATTATATCCAAGAAGGATATATATTGGGGACTTTGTTTCTTCCTAGGGTTTGCTTTGTCTGATTCCAATACGGGGAATATTGGCGAGGTTTAGAGGATAATGTGTATACTCTGTGTGATCCAGAAGTGGTCTCGCCGGGTTGCTACAATGCTGCCTTGGTTGGTTATTCCGTTGATAGGACTATGGGCCGTCTCTCAGCTTCTACCGCCTGCTTTTAGGTTTGAGATTACTTCACCACGGCTCGCTTGTGTTTTTGTGCTATTGGTTACTCTCTTCTGGTATGAGATTTTGATGCCTCAGCTGTCAGCTTGGCGTGTGCGAAGGAATGCACGGCTCAGGGAGAGAAAAAGATTTGAGGCAATAGAAATGCAGAAGCTTCGTAAAACAGCGACTAGACGTTGTCGGAACTGCTTGAATCCATATCGGGATCAAAACCCTGGTGGGGGTCGGTTTATGTGTTCATATTGTGGGCATATTTCCAAGAGACCAGTTTTAGACTTGCCTGTACCACCAGGGTTGGGAATTTCTAATTCTAATATTGTCAAGGGGTTTGTTGGTAAAAGTGGCAAGATATTAAATGGCAGGGTTTGGTCTGAAAATGGATGGATATGTGGTCAGGATTGGTTGGAGAATGGCAATTGGGCTGGTGGGTCTGTTGCAGGTAAGCCTGGCAGCTGGAGGATGAATGAAAGTGGCCTTTTTGGAGGAGATGAGCATAGTTTGACAGAGAAGTCATATTCTGGTATTTTGTTTTTTTCTTGCAAACTTTTGACATCATTTTTCTTGAGCATTAGGTGGCTCTGGAGAAAGATTTTTAGAGTTAGTTCATCAAGGGAGGAATGTTCATCTGATGCTGAACATAGGGCCCTCTTGGCAAAACGGGGTGAGAATGGGGCAAACCTTCATGAGAGCAGAGGGGAAAAAGCACGGAGAAAGGCTGAGGAAAAAAAGCAGGCTAGGTTAGAGAAGGAGCTTTTGGAGGAGGAAGAGAGAAAACAGAGGGAAGAGGTTGCAAGGTTGGTGGAGGAACGTAGGAGGCTTAGAGATGAGAAAATGGAAGCTGAAAAAGATCGCAGCAAATCATCACTTCCTACCAGGGAGAAGGATAATAGGAAGAAGCAGCAGGAAAAAAGAAAAGAGAAAGATAAAGGGTCCAGTAAGAGCAACTCTGATGTAGAAGAATTGGAAAAGAAATCTGGCAAGGAAAGTGTATTGAAGAGGGACTTTGATAAAAAGGGTGAAACTGATCGTAGAGAGCATCAGAAATCTGGGTTTGAGAGTGGGAAGGGACCGAATATAGACAATGCACATGGTAAAAATGTTGCTGCAAACAATTATAACCGAGGAAGTACTGGAACTAGATACCTTGATCGCATGCGGGGTACTATTTTGTCTTCTTCTAAGGCATTTGGTTTTGGAAAAGGTGCTAATAATCCTACTGCCACTGTGAAAGAAAATAAGTTCCTCAATGCTGTAGATCATGCCCATAATGTTTCCAATAGGAGAGATTTATGCCAACCTGAACGTCCAGCAGCAAAGTCCAATATGAATGCAGATATTAAGAACATCAATCGCACTGTAAGTTTTCCTCTCTCTTTTTCTTTCTCCCACAAAGCCTTGGTGTATGAGCTCTCAACGATGCTTGAGTGGTGTATGAATAATAATCACTTGCTCGTGACCATACAATTATTTGATATTCCAATCCCATCACCCAAAAATTTGAGAAAGTCTTTTACTTAATGTTAAATGCTTGCTTAGTTCCTTTCCATGATAGTTGGAGTTTGACAAATTTTGCATGAAGAAAACAGTGTTTGTATTAAGATGGTGAATTATTGTTTCTAGGTCCTCCCAGAACCACAGCCATGGACAGCTCCTAAAAAGTCGTGGCAGCAATTATTTACTCGATCCTCGTCAGTACGTCAAAATTCAAATTCAAATGTAATATGTAGACCTAATTCCAAAAGCCAATCAGAAGTCAAAAGCCCTCAGCAATCTGGCCCATCATCATCTGCACCATTATTTGATAATCCAATCCATTTTGGGCTTCCGTCACCATTTAATCTATCCACTTTTCCAAGCGTACCAACCAGCAGCAGTCTAGGTTTTTCTCCTGCAATTGAGCCCATTTTCTCCCCAGTTGGAGAGGGAGCTCATGACTTCAGAAATGAAGAGCAAGAGCTATATGAAGACCCCTGTTATGTTCCAGATCCGGTGTCCTTACTTGGACCTGTTTCTGAGTCACTTGATAATTTTCAGCTAGACTTGGGAAGTGGCTTCGTGACAGACATGGAAGTAGAAAAGCCTCACTGCTTAAAAAACATATCTGCTGGTTCTGAAGTTAATAAGCCATCTCCAATTGAGTCGCCATTGTCCCGAGAAAAGCATAGCTCTTCTAATCGATTTCCAACTACCCCCAAGGCCCAGGAGGTACATGCTTTTCCTTTGGAGGATGCAACGGCAAATGAGAAGGGGACGTGGCAGATGTGGAATACCTCACCTCTTGGTCAGGAAGGTTTAGGCCTAGTTGGAGGTCCAGGTGGCTGGCTGTTGTCCTCTCAAAGGAACCCAACAAACAAGGATGACCTGGTGCAACCTCCATCTCAGAAAACTATGGCATCTCTTTTCACCAAAGATGATAACATTATTTCCAGTTCCCACTCTCCTCAAAATGTTTTTCTTACTAATGGCCAGAGTGGAGGGACCTTCAGCCCTATAACTCGTTCAACTGATTATGATCCTTGGTTACAGAATGCTTTCTTTCCACCGTTGTCAGGTAGCCTTAAAGCTCAGGATGGTGTAGGTCAGAGTGAAAGGATATATGGGAGTACTTGTGGATCTACTCCCACCCATGTGCTTGAAGGTTCTTCAGCTAACAATTGGTCCAAGTGAGTACAAACTGCCTGTCGTTTTTATTCTAGCTACTCTGAAATCTCTGCTGTATATATGTTAAAATAAAACATCTGTTAAAACATTTCTATTGATATAGCTGTTTTATCCAGAAAGATGTAACAAAATAACTCCTACGCCATTTCTATCCCTTTTCTTTTCTTTAACTGTTGAGCTCTAGGGATTGAGTGACGATGTGCTTGCTGTGGGAAAATTTTGAATCTCTTATTTTTTGACGTCTGCTACAGTGCTGAGGCTTTCTGGGGATATAATTGATTTTAGCCTTGAACCATTGGACGATGCTATATGCATACATAAAGTCAATAAAAATGCTATCGCTGTCTCTGTACTCATTGGCTTTTGGCATTTGTTACCGTTATATAATATATTCATACACTTCCTTGCATCTTGAAAGAATATCCCTATTTTGTCACACAAAAAAGAGAATATCGCTATTTTTCTTAGTATTTATGTACCGTGTTGATCTCGATAAAGTATAAGTAGGATACTTCTGGAACTCCTAACTGTCATTTAAATAGTTCTACTTGCTGTTTGTTGACGAATTATTATTTTCAAGATTGCAGTATCTTCTTACTCTGGCTTTCCTTTTGCCACTTTTTGCTGATTGTATTATCATCAATCAAGAATCAATAATCTATAGTCAATAGTCAATAATAGATCTATAGAAGTTGTAGGGAGCTACTCTGATCATAAGCTATAAAAAGTTTGCTTATCTTGAATTCTATTCAAAAGCATGGGACCCATTCTAGTTTGGCTTATTTAGCAATGAGCATAGGACATATCGGTCTATGTTTGCTTGTTGGAACTTTGGATTTTAGGAGTTGGTTAATAAAGAAGAGAAAGAGACCTGTTCCACCCCCATATTGTTTTTGCAAGATTGGCTCATTCAATGAAAGTACAATTTTAAGAGTTTGTTTACGTGTTAATCTGGAAATGAATTCATTCTTAGGGCAAACAACATCATAGAAACAAAACAAGATCTTGTGTAATATCTGCATGCAAGATAGTTTCTTGTGATCCTGAAGAAGTTTAGAACTTGAAAATTGTTGGTCACTGACTTTGGCAAATGGATTACTAGAGTGAAATATTATGCATGGTCTGTGCTGCGCGGGCAGCTGAACATTTTGCTTACCAGAATGCATTAGTGAACCTGGAAAGAGGAGCTTAAAAGCTAGTGTAAAATCTTGGGGCATATTAGTTATGCCATTTGCATGGCGGGAACCAGTATCTTTGTAAATCTAGCATGAAAAGCTTTCTTGAGCCATAATTCTGTGTTGCTACTGCTAGAGGTTGAATGCAAAATTTCACATCAACTTATGGCTGTGAAAAGTTAACTTATGCCATAATTCTGTGTTCATCTATATATTTATGGCTGTGGTTTTGTATTGGTTTGTGGAGAGATTTGAAGCAACTTGTATGTATAACCTATATTTGAATTGTTGGTGACAAATAAAAGCAAAGAAATTGTTTTCTTCCTCTAAGGTTTAATTTGTTCCTTCCAGTTAGAAAGGAAGATGATTGTTTGGAGATATTCAGTTAATAAAGGTGAAATGGAATTACATGTTTACTGTAATGATGATATTCTGTTAAAAATTTGTAACTAAAATTTTCATAACGCTATTTGTCCTCACTGCCTCATGTCAAATGGGCATGAGCTGTCAACTTGCTCTAGTAGTTGTGCTTTACTCGGTTCCTTTTTTTTCTATTTGAAAAAAAAAACTGCTTGTGGCTTCATGCTTTTGCCACCATAGTCAACAATGCATTGTTACTGCTTTACTTAATGTTGTGGACCGTGTGGTTTTTCTGTTCATATTCATATTACTCAATGAAACAGTTGTAGTGCTAACAGAGCTTGTGGTTTCTATGTACTTGCAGACAGGAATGGCCTATACATGGTTCAGTGGAAGGAGTCGGAAAGCCATCTATTGCAAGGCCCCCCATTGGAAGTCAACCCCCCTCCTCAGATGTACAGTCTCTTTGGTCATTTGATTTAGAGGATAGTGACAGGGCATGAGACTTGACCAAAAAACCAAAAAAAAAAAAAAAGGAAAAGAAACCTGTTCTCTTGAGGCAAATAGCCTCCTTTTGGTAGAGTTTAGAAATTACTGGATGCATTGTATCTTCCTTTCTTATATGTAAGGGAGATTGATGTTTACATTCCTCTCTTAGCATGGATAGGAATACATGTTGGATGCATATGCCTTTTGAGCCAACAGGTAACCAGGTGTCTTCCATTTGGTTCAAGTAATTTTTTTTGGCTCTTTTCTCCAGAGGGAAGGATTACCCCTTTTGAAGGCAATGTTTCCTTTGGAGAATTGAGGCTTCTTGCATCTCTGATCTTTTAAAACAAAAATGTCTTAATGAGAAAATGATACTAACATAGGTCACTGCTATGAGGAAATAAAATACAGCCCTATCTATCTCCCATGCATTCTTATCCGATTGCTTCCTCATGTGATGGAGTGAGAGAGTATCATAAGCTATCTAATTGTTATCATGTAAATATCTCATCGATTAGGATATATAATTAATTATACTGGGGTAATTTTATTATCAGCTTTTAGTTATCAATTTTGTTCAGTTCAGAGACATTGGGTATACTGACTCGGGTTTTGTTAGGATTGAATTTGTGTGTATGATAGAGTTTGATCAGTGTTTATATTTCGGCTGCCTATGAAAAATGATTTTGGGAGAGTTAAATGCTGGTTTGGTAATTCAATGAAATCTGAAATTTCTTCTCATTTACTGCATCAAATCGGTGTTCTCCCAATTGGAACAGTTTCGAGAATACCAAATTCTTGTGTATAGTTGCCAATGAATGCTCAACGATTGCTAACAAGAACATTTTGTAGTCTTAGTAAGAGGGGGGGAGGGTTAAGAATTTACCCTGTATGAGATATAAGATTGTCCATTGTATAAGACACTGTGAATTCTATAGAGGGGTGGCCAGTTTTTGTTTTTGGGAGTTCTCATGTAAGCAGCCGAAATGTAAAATCATGATTAGATCATATTTTGTCGACTCAAATTCTGATCCTAACAAAATTTAAATGGATATTATGTTAAATCTTTGACGCCCAAATTGATAACTGAGCTAGTCATGAATGCTTTGTGACATTATTAATATTGATTGTTTGCCAAATATGGATTTGGCGCGGAATATCAAAACTGGGTGTTTTTAATATAATATTTGAGACAGTTATTATTGCATCAGGTCTGCGTATTGTCTGTTTCAATTAAGGAGATCTCTTTCAACATATTTTTTTATCCCCATTCACACAATTCAAATCTTCCATTTTGGTTAAGGAATCTGAGCCTTTTTTTTTTTTTTAATTAGTAGTTTTGGATTCGAGTTCTGGGCATATAGTTGTGTTAAATACCAGTTTTACCACCCTTGTGGTCTTTCTTGGCTTGACCCAGATTAGTCGAGATCCAATGTGGCCTTTAGAGACGGGGTGATTTGTTAAGAACAATAAGCTTTATTAACCAACGGAGTTGATCCAAGTGGTAAGCGACTCGATATCATTTAAGCGAGATCTCGAGTTCGAGCCTTGGCGACTCACCCACCATAGCCAGGTACGCGACGCGGGTCAAATCCGGATGTAGTCGGGCCAAAGCTCCAGTGAACCGGGTGGGCAAAAAAAAAGCTTTATTAATATTATATAGAAATACTAACGGGGGGTGGTCCGAGTAATAAGCGGCTCGGTATCGTTTAAACGAGGTCTCGAGTTCGAGTCTTGGCGTATGCAGAAAATTTTTGTTGGGAGACTCACCCACCATAGCCAGGTGTGAGACGCGGATCGGATCCGGATGTAGTAGGGTCAAAGCTCCGGTGAATCGGGTAGATAAAAAAAATTATATAGAAATTTATTTGTAATTTGCTTGAGGATAATAGACGACTTATTCTACCCGACATTGGTATCGCCTAGAAGGAAGAGAGATTTCGCCCTACATTTGGATCGTGGGTGAATCCAACGTCTTTTCAAAAATTTATTTGTACAAAAAAAATTATATTACATAGAAATTGACTTGTATGCATTAAAATTTATAAAAGTTTTAATAAAACAAGATCTATTAGTTACGAGTATGAAATTAATTTATGGATTATTTACCATATGCGTGTAAACAATTCAGACTGATTCGTCCTAGTTGAAATATAAATCATAAATTGAAAAGGCAGCCAATAGTTGCAAGTTGCATAATTAATTTTTAGCCTCTACACTGTAAAATCGAGGGGGAACTGAGCTGTACAAAAAATTTAATTTCATTGTAAGACTACAAATTGCTAAACTTTAGTTTAAGACCTTTGGTTGTTCTAAATTAAATGATTGAATATAAGTTGCAAATTGTTGGTACTTGAGTGTTAAATTTTGGGATGCCATTGTTAAATCCCTACACATGAGGAAGATGGGGTGGTCAATGTGGAAATATGAGTTGCCAATTATTCAAATTCGAGTGTTAAATTACAAATAGTCAGGCAATATAATTTGAAACATTGTCAGAAAACTAAAAATTAGTAACTTTTGGGGAATATTTGAACTTCAGTCTAGTATGTTACAAGAAATTAATTTTTTTTATTAAACTTAACTTATTATTAAATGGAGTTGAATCTCACCAGTTAATTGATTTTTCTACCTCTCCATCTTCAATTTATGTCTGAGACTTGTTTAAAAATAAAATAAAATAACACACCGAAGTTAATAATTTATACTCTTCTGATTTTAAATATAAGATATAATTATTTTTTTTGTGAAGACAAAAAATAAAATAAATTAGTTAATTATAATTAATATAAGAGTAAGAAAATAAAATAAATTAGTTAATTATAATTAATATAAGAGTTAGTTGACTAATTTTGATAGATTAAGAATTATATAATATAAATTTATTTTAAAAATTAAATTTAATCATAATTAACTTATTTATTTATTTGGCCTGTTTAGTTTCCTGAAAAAAATTAACTAATTCTTATATTTATAATTAGAAGATTATTTCTCACTACAGTCCTCCGCTCTGCCAACCGAGCCAAGGTCGGTTTGTGATAACTTTAGTTGTTTTAATATAAAGACGTGATCAACGGGGTTGATCCGAGTGATAAGCGGTTCGGTATCGCTTAAGCGAGGTCTCGAATTCGAGCCTTGGCGTACGTAGAAAATCCCCGTTGGGAGACTCACCCACCATAGCCAGGTGCGCGACGCGGGTCGGATCCGGATATAGTCGGGGTAAAATTCCGGTAAAACGGGTGAGCAACTAAAAAAAATATAAAGACGTGAAAGACCTCCGATAGCACTTAACAATTTTACATTCCAACTTCAAATCCCCATTTGACAATCCATTTTACGTATCGCTTTTCGGAGTGGTCTGGTAAATTTTTTTTTTATTGTCTACCCGGTTCACTAGAAATTTACCCCAACTATATCCGGATCCGACTTGTGTCGCGCACCTGGTTTCGGACTGGTCTGGTAGAATTATAATGTCTTTCAGATTTCATGCCATCCATTTTCACGAAATCTAGAATATTTCAATAAAAGGGTTGTGATTCGGCCGAGTGTAACGCACCTAAGAATTTGCCAAGATCCATAAAGAAAAAGGAAAATAACCAATGTGATCCCTAAAAGATTTCACAGTAAATAATATACTCAAATTTATTATTATATACTGTTCACTTATTTAAGAATCTTTTGATAAATTCTATTCTTTTCTTGAGACTACAGTATTTTTTCCTAAATAAGACGACTTCTATTGGAGAGGCTTTTGCATGAACTATGGCCCGAAACATCAGTAAAAGGTCCTCGAGCAGTTGAACCCATTATCGGTGGGTTCAACTAGCGAAAGGGTAAAATATGCGACTATTTGGAACGTGTTTGAATCCTGAAAAGTGTCACTTTGTTGTGGTTCCAGTCGCGACGCTTGGAGAGACATCTTAGCTCCTGGGTGTCTAGGTTTACGCCTGAAGATAATAGACGGCTCGCCCTGCCCGACATTGGTATCGCCTAGGAGGAAGGGAGATTTCACCCTGCCCTTGGATCGTGAGTGAGCCCGACCCTTTTCCAAAAATTCTTGTATAAAAAAAAATTAACTGTTTATAGTTATTTTTTCCTATCCTCTGAACAACCAAGGCAGAAAAGGCTTGTAGTGGCAGGTTCAGTAAGCCGTGTTATTACCTATTAAAGTAACAGAAGCTCCTTGCAAAGAGCAATGTTGAGAAACTAACAAATAACCATGATAATAACAACTAAATCATAGGGTCTTTTATGTATCCATAAAGACTGAAGATAGCACTAGCAAGTTTTAACCCACGACTACTGCATTAACAACTCGCTTGATTAAGATAATAAAGAAGCAAGAACAGCATGCTACGAGCAATTTCTGCGGTTGGACACTCATGAAGTTGATTGTGATACAATCTCCGACTAGGCGGCAAGTGAAGGCTGTTGGTCTGTCAGCACCGCTTCTTGTTGGAGTTGTTGAGGTTGTTCTCCTTGCCATGTCCAAACTATGTCTTTAAGTGCTGGTCTAATGTCCTCTTTCAGAAGCTTCTGGTACTCCAATGTATCGCCATTTGACTTCTTAAGCTCCACCATATGGAAGAGTGGGGTGATCTCAAAGATTTCGGCGTCAATACCCAAAGCGCCTTTTCTGCCTTCGTTGGAGCCCTCCAACTTGAACAAACCTCCTTCTTTCTTCTTCACTTTCAGTCGAAGGCGCTTACAAATTTCTTCTAACTTAGAGATGATGATAGCGGAAGGCTTGTTAGATGTAAAGCGAACCTCTTTTTGGCGATCAGTCTCCTCAAACAGACCAGACAAATCAAAACCTGCAGACAAGGAAATGATATCAAAAGCATTCATGTTACAAGGTTTGGTGAGTTCTTGTTTTGTCTCTGCAACAGGACCACTGTTATTTTCACAAGCTCCAAATACACCATCAGCATCCAAAGGAGCTAGTTCTTTCTCTTTGATCTCTGGAACAACATTCTTCTCTAATCCCTTTTTGAACCAAGAACTTTCCATAATTTTGGCCATTGGTATCCGGGTGTTTGGATTCGGATCCAAGATTTTGGACAACAACCGCCGTACGTCTGGTGCAAACCAGTTAGGAAATTTGAACTCCCCCTTACCAATCTTCCTATACATCTCCATCAGATTAGAATTTTGGAATGGAAGATAACCAGCCAATAAAACATACAAGATCACCCCACATGACCATATATCAGCTTTGGCCCCATCATATCCTTGTCTGTTTATCACTTCTGGAGCAACATAGGCTGGGGTACCACATGTAGTATGGAGTAAGCCATCCTGGTGCTTAGTCTCAGCAAGAGCACTTAACCCAAAATCTGAAACCTTCAAATTCCCATTTTCGTCTAATAGCAGATTTTCTGGTTTTAGATCCCGATGACACACTCCTCTACTGTGGCAGTAGTCGACAGCACTGATCAGTTGCTGAAAGTATTTCCTGGCAACATCCTCCTTCAGCTTTCCTTTGGCTACCTTGTGGAAGAGTTCACCACCCTTTGCATACTCCATGACAAAGTAAATCTTAGTTTTAGTGGCCATTACCTCATAAAGCTCAACCACATGTGGATGTCTAACTAGTCTCATCACTGAAATTTCCCTCTTAATTTGATCAATCATCCCAACTTTCAAAATCTTCTCTTTATCAATCATCTTAATGGCCACACTCATGCCAGTAACAAGGTTCCTTGCATAATAGACCTTTGCAAAGGTTCCTTGGCCTAATAATCTCCCCAGTTCATACCGTTGCATAAGCACACCTTTTGGTTCCATTTCTAAGAACTTTTATATAACCAATGCTGCTAGTACTAGAAGAATATATAAAGAACTTATTTACCAGAAGAAGCAGCAAACTGCCTATGAAGAACTTCAAAGCTCAACCATCTTCGCAGAGATCATATTTTGACATCAAATGACCACTTGGATTTATAGCAACCTCATGCACTTGAGCACGGAATAGACATGGACAATGATTTAAAGATCCAATCTCTTCAAAGATGAACAAGGGCAGCTCAAAATGAGCTCTCGCTTTGTTAACATCAGAGAAAGAAACTTTGACTTCCAAGCACATCTTTCAGCATTCCCTGGGATTTGTGATGGCACTAGAGAATGCTAAAGAAGATGAGCAACTCAAAATTTTGATAAGTTAATCAGCAAAGGAGCAACACTCGGTCAGATCTTTCAGCTACTATCAGAAAAAAGGGCATATAAAATGGAAAGTGCCTGAAAGAAAGATAGAGCATATTTACTTCACAGTTTGCGAATAATTCAATCCAAGTAACCAAACTATATGAAAATTTTGAATTTGTACGGCACATAGTACGTGCAGAATTTAATTCCAATAATTACCCTTGTAATTATTAAATGAATCAGTTGAAGACAAAACGCACAAAAAGATGCCATAAAAAACAAGAAAGACTATAATCAACATAATTACAATACAATCAACCGAAAACCTCGAAGGAATAAGAATAAGATGAATGCACCCCAAGACACAATCAAGAAAATTACTCTTCAAGCAAAAAGAAGGATGCAATCAGTTAGCCAACAGAAGACAAATCAATCAGCCACCTGCTACCCCCTTCTAACTCAGATGATTGATTGAGAGACACGAGGCAGACAGATCCTAAATCAGGAAAATCAGTCTATAGGGGTGGGGAAAAACCTTTAGATATGAGAATTCAAATATCAGATGATGCAACGAACAATTTTATCGTGAACAATCACCAGCAGCTACAGAGAAGACTCAGAAACACCGATTTATGAAGCAAAGAGCAAAGGGCAAAGGGATATGAAAGAGAGTAGGTACATGGTGAAGGATTGAGAGAAATGGCGTGTTAAAGCAGTTGGGAGAGAAGGAAAGAGAAGCGAAGATTGTGGAATGACAGAGCGTGAAAGCGGAGATTTGAGAAAACCCTACGAGCTCGGAGCAGCTTCCTTATTAGCCTGCCTGACACTACCGGCTCCCAGATTTCAATTTTTTTCAGCCGTACAAGTTACCACCCTAATCATTGTCATTTTTAAAAATTAAATTTGATATGTTAGCATTTAATAATATTAATCCAAATTTATTTATTGCTAAAATTCTAAATTTAATATTTGAACGTAAATATATGTTTAGATAGAATTTTAAAAAATAGTATATAAAAAAAGTTTTTAAAAAAAAATTAAAAAAAATTTTATAAAAAAATAATTTTAAATAAATGAGTAAGAGAGGATGAAGAGGAAAGAGAAGAGAGGAGAGAAGATAGAGAAGAGATAAGAGAGAAAAGAGAGGAGAGAGTGGAAAAGAGAGAAGAAAGATGAGAGAGGGTATAAGAAAAAATAAAAATAAAAATAATAATTAGATAATTTATAAATTTTTTTATTATTTTAAAAATTAGTCTTAGTAATTTATCTAAAATTTTAATTTTAAATTATAGTTTAATTTAAAAATATTTAGATAAATATAAATTATTTATTTAAAAAAAATTAAATTAAAATTTAAACTAAATATATTTTTAAAACTTTGGTTTAAAATTTTTTTAAACAGGCTCTGAAAATTGAAAGAAAGAAAAAAAAGTTTAGCGGGGTCGATGAGGAGTTCGTTTGGGCCGTGCACCCGGTTGTTATATATTTTATAACATATATAAAATATATTATAAATGATTTTTTTTTATTATTCACCCAATTCATCAGAATTTTATCCCGACTATATTCGAATTCGACCCACATCGCCCATCTAATTATAGTAGGTGAGTCTCCTAACAAATTTTTTTGTTATACATTAAGACTCAAACTTAAAATTTCGTTTAAACGATACTAAGTTACTTACTATTTAGACTAATTTTATTAATATTATAAAGTATTTTTAAATAGAACTAAGTGAGTATCTTAATTCTAAAAAGTACGAGAGAACCTCTCTTGAGTTTGTAAACAGCACTTCCATTTTTGAGCCTCAGCAATATATGATTGATAACAAAAACCTTCTCAAGAGAGTTAACTTTGATTAAGCCTAATAACTGTAAAATATCATTCTGACCCTTATTATAAATATATTGTGAAAGAAGTTTTCAGTCCTAAAAATAAATATATGCATTATACATCTAGACGGTTATTAATGATTTTTTTTTAATTTTACCCTTATTATTAAATAAGGAAAGAGGTGAGAAGAAAAAATATTTTTTTAATATTCTTTACTTAATAAAGATAAATTTAGATTTTTTATAAATTTAAAATATATTTAATAATTTAACTATATTTTTTAGTATGTAAAATTTAATTAAAATATACTTATACTAAAAATTAGAATAATATGATGTAATATATTCGTTCATTGAGACGAAAGCCAATAAGAAACGACGCGTATGAGTCGAAGCATCGTTATAAACGTCAGCATGGCCGTGAGTCCTTAAATGGGAGACACGTGTAATGATTGATTGGGGTGAGGCGACGGTAGCAGAAGACAGACAGGTCAGCGGACATTGTAATTAGAATGGGTACGCCTCGTCTCGTCGTGCGCCCTTCTGTCTTGTTAGTTCAGTCTTGTGGGCCCCCCCTCATCTCTCCTTCTCTCATCTATCATTTTGCTTTGCTCCTCAAAATCATTTATTTTTAATAAAGGGATATGATGTAAATAGTTTTCCTTCGGGAGTAACCTTGTTTTAATTTTTTTTACATTTAATGTTTCAGAAGTTAAAAAACGTAATAATATTATTTTATCCTATTAAAAAATTATTTAATCTACTCTTAATATAAAAATTAATTAATTTTTTAAATAAATTAAAAAAAATAAAATAAATCAGTTAATTATAACTAAATTTTATTTTTTAAAGTAAATTTATATTATATATTTTTTAACTTCTTTAAAATAATCAATTAATTCTTATATCAGTTATAATTAATTAATTTTTTTAATTTATTTAAAAAAATAACTATTATAGTTAAGATCAAAAATAATAATATTGACTATTAAAAAATTAATATTAATTATTAATATTTTTAATAAAAATAATATTATTTTATTTTAAATTTTTAAAGCAATTTTAAACTAAAAAAATTATAGGATAACATTAATAGTAAAAAATTTTATGATAAATTTACATATTTACCTTTAAATAAATAAACAAACTACAAAATTCACTCCCCACCCTCAGCTAAACTATAGTGACATGATAGATATAGATGATGAAAAAAACAAAATTTACGTTCACACCAACAATACTCGAATCAAAAGTAAAATGGACTTTGAAATTAATTAGCTGAGATTAAGGGCTTCAACTTTATGAATTAAACCACTACTCAAATTTAATTTGATTACACTGCATCAATATTTAGTATTATAAAAACATTATCCTTTCAATCCTAAATAAATTAGAAGATACACTATAATATATGACAATTTATTTTATATCTCAAATTTATATTCTTTTAGAGATTATATGCATGAGCTAATTGTGAGATTTATTTTAGTGTTAAACATAAAAATCTAATTTATTTTATTTTTAAATTTATAAATTTTTTAAATTATCTATACTGATTATATATGCTAAGGAGAGTAACAGTTTAATATAAATGATTAAAGATGATATTTTAAAAAAATTAATATATAATTTTACAAAAATAATAAATTTAATTAATTTTTTAATCTTTATAAATTAATTATCTAACTCTTATATTGAGTATTAGAATTTTTTTTTTAAACTCTATCTGTCGATTACATATTTAAAAGAAATTTTTTATACAGTATTTTAAAAAATTAATATATATATTTTATAAATAATTAATTTAATTATTTTTTAAATATTTATAAATTAGTTATCTAAAAATTATATTTAAAATAATATTTTCTTTGTGCGGGGCTGGGATCTTTTTGATGGGTTTTAAGCCACAACTAAAGTTATAGCATTATATAATTGAGTTTCAAAAGTGGTTTGAATAGCTCTCTTCGCTTCATATGAATTATTGTGGAGCGTAAGCAGAAGCAACTTTCTTAGCAAATATACATATTTTTTAAAAAAAAAAATATTAAAATTTTCTATTTAATTAATTGTGCCTTTCGCTTTCAAGAATCATAGGCAAAGATGATAATCATGAGTGGGGAAAATATATAGTAGTAATAAGCAATTAAGAATTAAACAAGTGTTCTTTCTGAAAATATCTTCCGTCGGCCGATCTTATCTGTGAAAAAGCAGACAAAAACCCACGATGAGTAGCGTACTACTAATTAAAATATCAAAACAGCCATAATAAGCTTTTAATTAAAATATTCTAAATAGTAACGACAACAAGCTTTTTATTATTTTATTTTTTAAAACTTGGTGGGAGTTGGTTGGCTGTAACGATAGGGCTTATCTCTTTGAACTTGTTCCACTTGCACGTAACAATGTCTTTTCTTCCAAATAAAGCCTAAAAGAGTATAATGGTCATTATTTGGATTTTCTATTATAAGCAATAATTGTAGAGATTAGAGGCTAGAGAGTAATTGCTTAAGTTCTAAAAGTCCTCAATATTTTTATACTATTATTTTTATTTTATTTTCATACTTTTTCCATATTTTCCACAAGCATCTTTCTCCTTTGCATACTTCCAAGCAAGACGTTACAATATTGGAATATTATACTCCTCCAAATCTTAAAATTTTTGGTTAATTAGAAGTTAGTTTTAATTCTAAATATAATATTTTAATTTATTTTATTTTTTATATTTATAATTTTTTTCTCAAATTAATTTATTTAATCTATAAACTCATATACAATCTAATGCCACTGGTTATTTTTAAAAAATAATTTATATTTATTATAATTAACTAATTTATTTAAATTAGTTAAATACTATCTTTTATATTAAAGAGATTATTTAATAAAATAATTTTTTTTGTTATTGTTGTGGTATATTTTTTTTTAGAATTTTCTTTTCTTTTTATGGTAGGCACAGAGCCTAATGGGAAGTTATTTAATTGTTTGGATTAATTTTTAAAAAATAATTTTTTAAAAAAAGTAATAAAAATTATTTTAATAGAGAATAAATTAAAAAAAAAATAAAAAAATAACTTATTAATAGAAAATTACAGTATAAAACTATAGTTTGACATAAACAATCGATTATTAGATTTTATGAGATGTATAGATATTTTTTTTAAGATTATAGTTTAAAGAAGTATCTAAACACCATTAGACCAAATGGTGTTTAGCTGTGAGACTTCGACAAAACCCAATAATCTTATCCTTAGTTTGGTATGACGGCATGAAAATCACAAGAATGGTGGAGACAACATAAAAACACAGCACAGAGGTTTCCATAATGAAGCATTCATACCCTACACTCTCTGCAAAATGCATATGTATTACGTTTGATTCTCCCAAAACATGTTATATGGCACCGCCCGCCTGATCATGTGGCCTTATCATTCTAATAATTTCATTTTGTTAGGTGTCTCTTTCTCAGTAAATAATGTAGTCTTATTCTTGCCAGATAGATCGATGCTTCATGTTCTTCTATTTTAATGAACATTACAAGGCCATCTTATTATAAACACTTCTCTCGTATTATTATTTAGGCTCATTTATGTGAAATTTTCTTGAATTTTGTATTGTGTACAAATAACTCTTATAATCTTTAAAATCTAATAATAAATCTTACTGAGTTTTTAAATCTGTACGGATAACACTCAACTATCAATTTTATATATCCTTTAAATTTTATTTTTGTGTGCATATAATCTTATAAACTTTGATTGTTATATAGAAAAAATAATTTATAAAATTAATCGTATGAAAGTTGGCCTAAGATTTAGGGGATTATATATAATTTGATCTATTAATTAATATAACATCATTTGTCTAAATTATTAGTTTTTCCCTTAAATATCTTTTGTAACCAACTAAAAAACATGATCTATTTAATGAATTCTGTTTAGCGTAATTTAAAATTTTGAAAATATTAACTAATTAAATTAAATTTCTTAATCTAAAGTTGTTCATAGGTCCTTTATTAAGGAGAAAGTACATCTTTATATCATTGTTTAATGTATTTATTTTTTAAAATGTCTTTTTAATACAGCAGAGCACCATTTATTCCATTCATTTCCTTTTCCTTGACACAAAATATATATATATATATATAGGGATGCAAATATGTATCGTTCATCCAAGGAAAAGAAACTTCTATTAAAAATAAAAAACATATTTATGAACAATGGATATTATTAAGAGTATATATCAGATATTCGACTCCTAAAACACGTATAAATAAAAGCTTCGAATATTTGAAGTAGATAGTGAAAAAGTAAAACCAAACAACAACCAAGTGATTGTTTGTAAATAATACAGAGCTAGAAGGATTTGTAATTAATTATCATCTTCAAGCAATTTAAGAGTCTGAAAGCAAGGGAATTTCTTCTGTGGGTGCCTTGCATGCATGAATCACAGTGCATATATCTTTTGTATCCAGAAACTTCTCTGCATTCATTAGGATCACTGGTCCATACTCAAATACCAGCCTCTTGCACTGCAAATATAATTACACATTGATAAAACTGAGACATAAGATATATATACTTTGCTTCCATTAATGTTGCAGGAATCTCAGTTTGCTCCCTCTTGTTTTAATTGGTTCATTCTAACATAAAGAAAATTGATGAACCTAATGGAAACTTTGTGAAGCAGACAGATGAAAAAGAAAGACTTTTCTGACCTTCTTTGAATACTTCTCCACGGTATTGCACACCTTTAAAAGTGTCTCAATTATCTCTAGCTGTCAAATAAACATAAATTATTAGTTCTTGCAGAACATTTCAGTATATTTTACATAAGCAGACATTAAACATTAGGGGGAGATATTACAAACCTGAGTGTCAGGATCCTTCAACTTATCCATTAACTCCGATACCGCTTCTTTGCAGAATCCACAGCTATCTTGTTGCACTTTTGAGGAAATAATTGCAATTTCCTCACAGAGATTAACCTTTTTGCAGAATTCTCCAGGCTTAATTGTATCAAGCTCTAAGAAAAATAGAGGAGCATAATAGTCCACCAGAGAGATGCACTGTGCAATACAGAAGAAACAAAATGAGTACTTAGCACGTGATAAGTTCTCGTTCGTTTGTTCGTCCATTCACCCTTTAGATTCTAAACAGTAAGAGGTTCTGTAAAGGGGATTGATTGTTGAACATTAAAGTTCATACTGGGAAATCATAGTCAGCTTTCAATACAACTGATAACAAACTAAGGCATCTAAAGAGAAAAATCTTTTACCAACCTGCTGTTCGAAAGAGCGCAGCTGGTGGCAAGTATTGTGAAGGTAAACCACGATCTCTTCCTGGGTTTTGTTTTGACTTAGGTATTCAAGTGCCTTGGCACTATATTCCTCACAAAGTGTACATACGTCTGGGCTTCTGGTTTGTTCTGCATTTTAGAAGATATGTAAAGATGATGAGCTACTCATACATCACTTGTAATTACATATTATATATATATATATATATAATAAATGAAATGAAACATACGTGTGTGTTCAATAAGCAAAACATCAAAAGATTGGAAAATTGTTTTCAGTTAATTACATTTGCCTCTGCTGTCTTACGAACAGGTAATCCTTCCAGAATTTAATGGAAAATAGTTGTGTTTTTGTGAACAGACATATCACATGCTAAAATTACCTATAGTGCCTTTACTTTCAGACTTCATCTTTACTTAAACTATCCTCATGTATATGAATTTTAGATATCATCCAATTGAAAAAAATAGAAACTCATCACTATAACAAGGGATGCTAAGTTAACAATGATCTTTCTTTCCCAATGATGGTGCCAAGACTAAGGGAGTCTATCTTAGAAAGCGAAAAAAAAAGGGTGCAGAATAGGAGAGTAGTTAAGGGAGTTATTATGTATCTGCGTTTGAAGATTAGGCATTTTGGGTCAATTGACATGTGTTATGGCTTGAAAGGGTTAAGCTTTTGTGTTTTAGTAAAAACATGATCACATTTTTGAAGTGTTCATGCTTTCATAATTGAGAGTTGAGATGGCTCATATGAGAAAATTTGGATAATCTTAGTGAATGACATACAACAATATGAAACCATTGCCCCTTTTGTTTTTCGCATCTCGGATATTAAACTATCCTTTAAATTGCTGCAAATTTCTTGGAAGAGCAAAGTCAGGAAAATCGTTCCTAAGAAAGGGATCAGAAATGGGAATTTTTCACTCCTCATGCAACATAAACAATAAATGCTAACAAATCAGGAAAACTTAAAAGCAAGCAAAGAAGATCAGTATAAGCATCAGAGTTTGCCATGTTACCGCTCAAAAGATCAGTATTAGCCAATTCTCTGGCATCACATGCCCAAGCAGCACCCAAGATAACTAGAAACAAGAGCCCCATTCTCCTTTCCATGATGCCTACAACAAACAAAGTCAACTTTCAACCAGGTAATTACAAGATAAAAACAGAGGTAACATGTTCCAGACATGTATATAGAAAACTTCAATGACATTCAAGACGTACGGGTGGACAGAAAGCCATATCACAATATCATTCCAAAGATGTGGTGCAAAGATCGAATCACCAACACAATACTATTATAAGAACCTAAGAGCAGCCAGGGCACAAGCCTCCCATCGGGTGGGGTTTAGTTAGGGACAAATGTACGCAGTTTTACCCCATAAGCGGAGAGTCAATTTCAAGGATTTGAGCCTGTGATCTCCACATGGAAGCAACAGGAGCAATCCTATTATAAGAATAATCTGAAGATTTCATGCCCAACTCTCAAGGGTGCACAAAACCCTACCGCGTAGGAGATGAGACTACTTGAACTAATCTATCTTCTCAGTTCATCATTATAGAACTTTGTCCAACTATGAAATAAATATGTTATTTGGTAGGTGCGGCATATTGTAAAGTGAGTTGATAAAATCAAATAAAGCAAGCAGCACCCCAGTGTCTTGTTCAGTTTTAGCTTGCCCAAAATAAAAGCAGTTCAAGTTTCCTATAGTCAATCATCGACAACATACAGATTTCAGAGTTTTACTAAGAAGCACCCTAGAACTGTTGAGAGGTAGATCAACAGTACTTTCAATATGGGTAATTGCAGTCCCCAATTATGACTGAACTACAATTAATTCAATGATCAATCCGACAGACAACGGTAATTGACAGGGTACACATGAAGCCGATGAGCTGAAGGAATTGATGTCAGGTGAACAAGATACGCACAAGTCAACCATAACCAAACAAGCATGAAGCCAACCAAAAAATACATACCCATGTATAAATAAGATCGAATTGAAATTAAATTGCAAGGGAAACATAAAAGGAGCATGCGAAGTTATAAACTTGAGGATCAGACTAGTAAGCGAGAGATAAAGTTCTTATTTTGGGGCAGATTTTCCCTGGAAACAAACCGAATTAAAACTCAGAACACAAGAGAAAAGGATTACCGCTATTAAAGATGATATTCAAGGAAAGGGAGGATGAGAGACTACAGAAGTGAAGAAAATAAGAGGGTCGGGTAAAGAGACTATTTTGATATTTTCTCTTTCTACGAATGTTTGTTGCTTGTTATCGTCAAGAAGGAGATAGATAGGGTTCACTACTGTGCGGGAAGGCCCATGGTAGTATTATTAATAGGTCTCCACATATGGCCACGTGGTCCAATCAGGAAGTGGATTGACTCTGATGAGTATGAAAAGATAATTATAGAACACAGGAAAAAAGAAAAATCTTGATTTATCCTCATGAGGAAGCTTCATCTGGTACGAAACAAAGAGTTGGAAGATCGACTAGGCAATGCATCGATTCAAAGGATTTTTTTAAAAAAAAAAAATTGTAATCAATAAAAATATATCAATCAATTTTGCTGAGATAAGATAACAATCTGTGAATGATTTCCCCACCTTTATCTTGAGTTCTATTTTGATTTTGTCCAGGCTTTGAATCTTATCTTCTAGTTCGTTGGGTTTGGATTTAAATTATTTTTATAGATAAGAAACAAACTGATTTGGATTAAAAAAAAAAAAGATAGCTAAAAACTGTTATTATAACATATAAAATACTATTATACAGAGATAATTAATTAAAAAAGGCAAGCGTGTGTGTTTCTGTTTCGATGCAATTATCCAATATTGGATATTATTAGCATACGTTCAAGCATTAAGCTAAAACTGTATATTATGTTAACAAAATTGTGAGTACGAGAAAAAAAAAATACAAAATTTTTTGGAATCGGATTTGACAAGTATGAGAGATTCTTTAATAAATTTCATAAATTGAAAAAAAATTAGAAAAAGTTAATAAAAACTAGATTTATAAATATATTAAAAATAATCTTTAGGGCCATCAATATATTAAAAACCATTTAATCTAGCTAAACTATCATATTTATTACTACCTTATATAATTAATATAATAATTAATTGACTCTTCTAAATATATTAAATAAATTAATTAATTATAATTAATATATAATTTAGTTAATTAATTTAGATAAATTAAAAAATATATAATATAAATTTGTGTCAAGGGATTGAATTTGACCAAAATCCAATTTAGCAAAAGTAATCAATACAAATAACACATTCAATAAAATGCTGGGTAATGATAATCTAAATTTAAACATTTTCGTTTTAATTTTCATTTTTGTATAAGTGATGCAGGGGCGGCAATAATGATTGCAGAATTTTAAATTAGATTTATCCATCATTATTAAATTTACCTTCTTTAGATTTAACCAAAAATCTAAAACTTCTTTTTTTTATGCAATTTATTATGCCAAAATATTTCAGCTTTTTAATACATTGCATTTCCCTAAGTAGATGAGCATTAGTTTTTCCATTAACAGAGTTATTAGTATTTACAAAATCACATGTTACTTTAAAATAGCCCTTCATATTTTTTTTTTCTTTTTAAAGTGTCTATATACTCATCAAGCCCTTGACATTAAAACTAATTAACTAATTAAATTAAATTAAAAAAATTAAATAAATCTAGATAAATTCATATTACTTTCTCTAGTCATTAATATAAAACACAATTAATATTTTTGATATATTAAATTAACTAATTAAATTAGTTAATTATGACTAAATCTAACTCCTCAAAATAAATTTATATTATATACTATCTAATTTATCTAAATTAGTCATCTAACTATTAAATTAATTATAATTAACTAATTTATTTAATATTTTTAATTTATTTAAAAAGTTAACTACTTCTTATAATTAAAACTAAAAATAATATATACCTTTTAAATTATACAAATTAATTAAATCACTCTTATATTAACCACGAGGAGATTGTGTTAACGTCAAGTTCAAAACATCATAGCAAGCAAACTCGAGAGCTTCACTCTTTCCTTTTTCTTCAGAGTAGGGAACCAAATCCTCAAACTGAGAAAACGATGAAATCAGATTACAGTAGATCAGCAATTCAATAGAATCATCTAAAAAAATCAGCACAAGAAGCTAATACATACAATGATACAAACAAGAACCAACCCAAATACCTTAAAAAACAGAGATTCAACTCATGTTACTTGTCAGTTCTAGATGAAGCTGAAACATCATTATGCACATATGATCCAACAATAATACCATCACCTTAAATTCATTGTCGGCTTCTTCTTTCTCTTCTGTTGTTTTGCCAGAAGAAGAGAAAATCTGGCAAATCCAAATTTCCTCTTTGCAGAAGATTGCTTCTGCACACTTTCTTCCTTGTCAACTTTGCCATTACTATTATTAAACTCTGGATCACCATTTTGTCTACCAAGCATCTGACCCAAAGACACCTTTCTTTTCACCGAGCTTCTTCCTTCGACCACGCCACCGGCTTCGTACTCCTCCCCGGGCAAAAGCAGCTTCCTGCTCAGAATTTGTCCTATTGATAGGGTTGGCTTTAGAACTGTTTTGATTTCATCATTCACAAGATTCAATCCATTCACATCGAGTAACCGAGAATCTCTCCGGTGAGACGGGTAAGCATTTTTGAACTTGGTAGAGTTCTGTATCGAGGATCGCCTTTTGTTACTGTCCGCCCGCCACTTCCTTAATGCCTCTTCAACAGCCAGCTTCCCTCTATTTGCAGCCTCCACCCTTTCCAGAGCTTCTTCCATTACTTTCTTGCTGGTTTTAACTTCCTCTGCAGCTTCCTCTACCCTTTTAAGGATATCCATCTTTAATACATTGGCTTCATCCACTCGAAGCATCGCGTCCACGACTCTCTTCTTCGATTTTTCCTCAGCTTCTTGAGCTTTCTTTGTGAGATCATGATACTCTTCGAATGACAGAGTTACTCCATCCTGCTTTTGCATAGAATCTCCATTTGATAAAGCACTAATTTCAGCTAGGGCCATCACTTCCGCGGCTCGAGCGGCTTCTTTCATCTTTCTGGCTGCAACCAGCCTGATTTCAGCCGTCCTTATCATAGTTTTCGTCTGTTCAATCTCAGACATTGTTCTCAAGACTTCCGCTTTTGCGACTTCTCCCATTTTCTTGAAATTTTCCGCCTCAGAACTCAACCGTTCGAGTTCTCTGGTAACATCCAAAGGATCTTCTTCAGCATCCTTTGTCACTTGTAATCTTAATCTCATATGGTTTACTTCATCCTCAAGAGACGATATCTTCGACGAATTATGAGTTAACCTCTCCCGGGTTTTCTCAAGCGAGATTCTTTCCTTCTCCAATTTCTTATTAAGTGAATCAACAGAAGCTTGAACATCAGCAAGATCAGTCGTAGTTCTTGATAAATTCATCTTAGCTTGCTTTAGTTCCATCAATATCGAACCGGGGCTAGACGACGACGAAGGGAAGAAGTGGCTCCCTTGGTTTTCCTTATCCACTTTCTCCTCGCCGTTCATCATGGCTTGATCACAAACACTGGTTGTCTCAAGGGTCAAATTCTTCACTTCAGATTCTTCCTTCTGTAACCTTACTCTCAAACCTTCCACACGCCTCTTTGTGCTCTCTAATTCTTTTAAAACATCAAGTGTTTCCCTCTCTTTCAAAATCAGTTCTTTATGTAACACATCTGTTTGCTCCTCTAGCTTTGCAGCATCAGCTTCTTCTGATGCACGCTGGCAAAAAGGTAATTTTTTTCCACTATTTTACTACTCCAAATCCAGAAACAACTCAATATATAATTTAGTACACATCATATTAGAGATAGTTAGATTCCATTTTCGAAATATACATGCATTTATTGAAAAAAAATCCCCCAAGGGAATTTATGTAGATAGCCATAAAGCCCTAACATTTGAAAGAAGAGGGAAGCTCTGCTTCAATGGTGGAACTGATACGCGCAGGCGTGTGCGTAAGCATGTGAATGAGTGTGAGAGAGAGAAAGAGAGAGAGAGAGTACCTGAACAACGGAGAGAGTAGAGTGGGTGGGTTTCCAGTAACCAACGCCGCCGAATCGGGACACGGCCTCCTTCACCGATTCGAACGCAACCGATGTATCAATCTCGGCTCTGAAACACGCCTTCTTCTTGTTGATGGCATCGCCAGCGTCGGGAACTCTGGCATTGTCGACTTCCATGCTAGCGACGACGGAACCAAACAGAGACCTAGCTCGCCGGTGAGAAATTTGGATGAGGAAATGAAGGAAAGGGACAAACGAAGACGACAATAAATATGGATAGGTGGTTGTGGGGCGTACCACCAAACTATACGTTTGAAACTGAAATTCCTGAAATGGGCATTAGTATGAAGGAGTAATTACAGGATGAAGCCAAGAAAATGGGAGGAGGGAGATTGCCCTTTGTGGAAAAGTAGTGGAGGTGATAGGGAAGTCATTATTAGGAAAATTGCATTGATTTTCGAAACTTTCGGGGTGTTGTCGTGTCATTGCGGATATTCATGCGTGACTTTGTTCCAGTTTAGGGGAAGAGACACGAATGCTTGCCCCACATTACGATGTCGTATTAAAGGACACATATTAATTGGCAATATTTGTATTTTATGAACTCAAGACATTTTTTAGTTTTTTTTTTAATTTTTTGCTAAAATATGCAACAGATTTATTTATCAAACATACTAAACATTCACATCCGATGATATATTGTTAGTATCTCCCTTCTCCTACTTACTCTTTTATATATATAACTATTTTATTATATTAAATTTAAATATTATTAAACTCAATTGGAGACATTTTCTAAAAGCGTTTAAAAAAATTAAATTTCAAACCTCATATTTAAGATATGTTTAAATTAGTGGTAAAAAAATAATTTTATTTTTTACAATTTAACTTTTGTAAAAGTCAATTTGAGAGTTCGAATGGTCTACTAAATATACGGCCAAAGTTTTTCCCCCAACACATATTTTTTTATCTTAAGAAATATTTCACGATATTAAATGGGTTAAATAATATAGTAGCATATGCATGAAAATAATAAATTCATAATAGCAAGGAGGCTCCTTCCATATTTGAATAATAAACTCATGATGAAGTGGCTGTTTAAATGTAATTAATGTAGCAATAATGTCATAATGTACAAATGTTATACTATGTATTATTTTACAAAAAGCATGAAAAGGCAATGATTATTTGGAGCTTATCATTTTTTCTTATAAAAAATTGTTAGAAAGGGGTCGAGCTCACTCATGATCTAATAGTAGGACGAAATATCCCTTCTTCCTAAGCGATATCAATATCGGGTAGGACGAGCCATTTATTACATTCAGACGTAAACCTAGGCACCCAAGAGTTAAGATGTCTCCCCAAATACCGCCACTGAAACTGTAATAAAGTGGTATTCCCCAGGGTTCGAATAGGTTCCAAATGGTCACATATCTTACCTTTTCACTAGTTGAACTCACGGACAATAGGTGTATCATTTTTTTCCTTTTAAAAAATAATCCTCTCATGAAATGGGGCAACTTTACAATTATTATACCTATTATTCCAGTCCACTTACAATATATGGTCATAATTTTGCCATACTTGTGCTGGGTCAAATCTGATAAATAAAAAAGTTCAAGCTCAACCAAATTGAACCTCTTCTTTTTTTTTCCAAACAAAAAAAAGTGCTGATATGCTTATATATACTCTTACCTTTTAGATCTAAGCCTGGTCCAACTTTTTTTTTTTATGAGTTTAGTTCTCAAGCCCAGTCTCATCAGATTTATGTTTATTGCAATAAAATACTAAAAATATTGGACAAAAATATAATATTTATCTACTCAAAATATCCTTAGTTAGTTAGAGTATCCGTAAGTTTATTTTGATATCTAAAGATATATTAAAGTTTTAGGTCCTATGATAATCGTAGAAAGCTTTATATTTGTGAAACTAACAAGCTACCTTTATCATTATTTAGATTTGACAACATTTTATTTTTTCTCTTGTTCTTACTGAGTGTATGAAATATAATTCCCTTCTGAATTAGTTTCCTTTGTTTTGGGGAAAAAAATACTAAAAGTATTTTTTTCATGCATTCTAATACTATTTATGATTTGTGAAAAAGTGACTTGTCATAAATTTTTTAAAAAATATTCAAGCCAACAAAAAAAGAGAAAATTAAAAATTATAAAAGTCCAATTGTTTTATACAATCATGTGATATTATGCATCACCCAATACCCAGTTACATTCAAACAATGTCAATTCTAATTAAGAGTAGCTTCATCCAACACAATTTTCTTTTTTCTTTTTTTTGGTTGCCCACCCGGTTCACCGGAGCTTTGCCCCGACTACATCCGGATCCGACCCGCGTCGCGCACCTGGCTATGGTGGGTGAGTCTCCCAACGGGGATTTTCTGCGTACGCCAAGGCTCGAACTCAAGACCTCGCTTAAGCTATACCGAGCCGCTTACCACTCGGACCAACCCCCGTTGGTAACACAATTTTCTTTTTAATCTACATAGTTGAAGCTCTCCACCATGTGCAAGGGAAATTAAGTTCATTTCATTTAGCCCAATCACACTTTGATTATATAAGTCCAATTTTAGGAGCTAAATCCTTACGTTAGAAATTAATGATCCGAGATTTGATTTAATCATTAGGAAAATTAATTTACAAGTCTCTATAACTTTACTTTAATTTTCATTATCTCTCTCTATTTTTTTCTTTCTATTAAGTCCCGTAGTTTTAACTGATTTTACTTAGATATTGTAGTTTCATATGACTAATAAAAAAAAAAGGGAAAATCATATTAAAGATCCTTATATTTTTTATAAATTTTTAATTTAATACCTATGTATTTTTGTCTCTTAATTAAATTATTGACTTTGCTCTGTTAACACTGTAAGTTCTTTTACATGGGTTGACCGTGTTAATAGCTTAATTTGGTACTTATATATTTTTGTCTCTTAATTAAATCATTTAATAACGGAGCAAAATCAATAATTTTAGTAAGAGATAAAAATAAATAGGTACTAAATTAAAAATTAAAGAAAAATATAGGTATTTGAAAAATAGTTTTCCCTAAAAAGAGAACAAATTGGAGGGACATGATTAAAGATTAGATAAAATTATAGGGACTTACAAATTAATTTTCTCTTAATCATTTAATTAAATGTTCGGGTCCGGCTTCATGGGCAGGTCCACTTTGGACATGGGTCTGAAAAAAGGATGATGAATGCGAGTGATTGACTTTGACTAATGACCTATTCCTATCCAATATATATATATATATATTTAAAAAAAAACAAATTTGATCCAAGAAGGAAACCACTAAATAGGAATCAATTTCAAGTGGACATTATGAGAATCATAAGATTCTTGGCTCAAAAACATCCCATGTTCCTCTCCCTCGTTTGTCTTTTCTAACTATCTAGAAACAATTCATAATTAATCATCACAATTTGACATATATATTCAATACCAACAAGAAGAAAAATATTTGTTTTATTATTTCTTTATGGGTGGATCAGAAAAACTGTTAATTAGTTGTGAGAAGGTACGTAGAAAATCACAATTTGTGAATCAAAACAAAAGGCTAGCATAGCAAATTTGAGACTTTAAAGTTTGAACGTAAGGACCATTTTTATTTTAGTGGTCAGAGGGAAAAAGGGTTAATTAACAGAAGTGGCACGTAGAAAATAAATTACGTATTTAGTTAATTAATCAGTAAATCCAAACAAAGATGGCAAATTGATTGCGACTCGCTAACGTATGTCCACCATTACACTTAATTAAGGCATGATTGAGAGTGGCACTTAATTTAATCGGTCTATTATTGAAAGCTCCCAATTTAATAAGGAATTTTTTAAATTTATACTCTGATTTTTAATATAAAATTTAATTGATTAATTTATGCATATTAAATAAGCTATATAAATCAATTGTGGATAATAAATATAATATAATATATTAATCTCTTTAAAATATTTATGTATATAATATTAGATTATATACTTGTTTATAAGTTAAATAAATTATTTAAAAATAATAATAAATATTATATAAAAAATAGATTAAAATATTATATTTAAGATTAAATCTAACTATTTAACTAGTTATTATATTACAAATGAGATGTACTAATTTTTTTATGATGATTCGTTTCGTAAATGGGATATAATTCATGGACCTGGTTTTGTTGCAAATGGTTTATATAACTAAAGGATGAGCACCATGTCCTTCTCTCTCTCCCTCTCTCTAGATGGATATCTCAATAGATGAGTATTATCAAGTGTAATTAGGAATAACTATCTCAAAAGTATGTTTACATTCACAAAATAGAAGTTAATCATAGTAGAAAGGGTTTTGACGGTTAAAACACAAGATTTCGAGTTTAAGTTTATGCGAATATAGAAAACCGTTTGAGTATTACCTATAATTGGGCCTAACAATGTTTGAATATAATACAGTCAATAAATATATTAAAAAAATTAAATTTAAAATCTCATATTTAAGGGATCAAACCCCTTTCCACTCTGACTAATACTTGTTGATGTCCTTATCTCTAATTATATGAGAAATCTATGCCATTTAAATATGTTAGACTTAATTAAAGAGTCCGTTGTTAATAGGTTTATTATAAATCTATGAATTGAGGGGAAAAAAGGAGCTTTGATTAATTATAAAATAATTAACTACACATTTGTTATTAATATTAGTTTAAGCTACTTAAATAGTCGGAATTAGTTTTTTCCCTTAAAATTCAAATTAAATTAATCTTGATAAGTAATAATACTACATATAAATGGTATATTATTCATTTGGCGAGCCGCCGAATGGTATACAAATATATATTTTTACAATTCAATCAAATACAGTTTTTCATTTTTCATAAAAAAAAAAAAACCCATACAAAGTAGTCCCGGAAAAATTATAAAAAATTCAAATGAGTCAATCAAATATTTATTTCAGTAGAATGTTGAAATTAAATTAAATTAAATCAAACGGATTGAATTGGCTCAAATTTTACACACTAAACCCAAAAAAAAAAAGTTTAAAATCATTTTCAGGCATGTAACAAATCATTGAATGTATTTGGCTGTCGATATTGTATCAATAACTACACTGTAATATTCTTGAGAGTTTATTTTTAACATACTATCAAAAGAATAAATCTTTCCAGTATGATGTAGAAGTCTAATTTAAACTATTTTAAGAATTAATTATATTAAAACTAACAGTATTAAATCAGTAAAAGCATAAATAAAATCAAAAGAACCCCACTGAAATTGTGGCTCACTGGCTTGCATGTAGGAGTATAGGCAGGAATAATTTAATAATTATACATTTTTATTTTTATTGTTAGTTCTTCTAAATAAATACACTTTCTAATATCCTTTTAAATAATTATTTTTTTTTCTTAGTCCTTCTCCTTAATTCTCCCTTGAGAAAATAATCATAAAAAAATCTTATGAAAAGGAGTATTGTTATGGTCCATAAATTATGGAGTGCTACTAATTCTTCTGCACATCCTCATGTTGGTATTAATTTTTCTGACAAATCTATAATTAAATATAAGGGAGTTCAGAAATTTTGAATATTTTCACATACAGAATTCAACCTAATATTGGTTCATTCTGACAGAGTCTAATTACACAATTATACCCTCAACCACCCATGTTCACTCATTCAATGTTCCCATCAAACCCCTAAAGCCAAAGCACCACAACACCCACATACCTCTTAATAGATTTCTGCCATACATGCTCCCTCAGTGCACATGGTCCTCCAAATTCATTTGTAGGGTCATACACTTAATTTTCATAGTAGAAATTATCAGTATTTATTAGTTGCTCTGATCTTAAATATCTTATTTGTAAGAATTAAGAAAATTAATTAGTTATTTATAAAAAAAATATATCCTAGCTAATTTTCTTAAAATACATAGCTATATTATATTTGAATTATTATTATATTTTATTATTATCAAGGGAGTACTAATATAAGTAGGGCATGAGAAAAATCATAAATATTAAAGATATCGAGTAAACTAAAATATTATATTTAAAATTAAAATAAAATTTTTAACTAACTCCTACATTTAGAATCAGAAGGAGTATTATTTACTAAAGGGTTAAAGGGTATTTTTGTTGTTAACTCAACACTCTCAAGGACACTAGTTATCATAAACTATTAAGCGGTATAATATTGTTTTGGAAATATAAAACACAATACTTATTTATAATTTTATAGGGCATTTTTCGTAATTCTTTGTTAATTAACAATGAAAATAATGAATATTTAATCGAGGGCGACATTACACAATTTTTTAATATTTCAGAAATGACATTACCCAGATTAATAGTTTAGGATTTCTAATGCATGGATTATTAGAATACAGACCGCCGTTGCTTTTCTCTCTTCATCTTTTTTTTACTCATTCTCTTTTTCACCGTCCCATCTCACCAATGCTTCTGGCCCATTTTGAGTTGATTTCTTAGTTGTGACAGAAGGGTCCTACCCTACATACATAAGGGCGCATCAGATTCTTGGGACTGTCTGTCTGTTTAATAAAGGCCGTAAATTCTTGCAAGAACCTGCCATGGTGGATGTGATATGTGTCTGTACGTAAGACCATACACAGACATCGATGCTTAATTATGGGACAACACAACATTACATAAAACCATGCATAACTAAAGTACTGAATTACATATTACTATTATTAATATTTTTACATATGTGGTAATAGAAAAAAATGGCCCCCTTTAATGTCCCACGTTGTGACCATGTGACCAGTTCCTTATGGCTTTGACTTCTCCTCTTCTACTATTTTATTGCCGTAGATTTAGCGTCATCCTTTGGGCAGGCCATGCCAGATCAACCCTTAGCTTTCATGTGCCCTTAGCTCTAAGTCATACTATGAAACTATATTTTTAAGGGTCTCACAAACTCAAGTTTATAATATAATTACTTATACTATAGGCATCGTAAGTCGTACATAAATTAGAAGACTGAAAATAAATGGTCAACATTGTTAGGTATGGACACTAATGCTCAATTTGATCTCCTTTCTTAATCTGCATGTTCTTAACTTAATCTCAAAGCCTGCATGTGCCGACGAGTGATCAACGTGTCATTAAAAGTTTTACTGGCGATTTGAGTTTTTAAAACACATGAGAAATCACATCTATTGTACGACATTTACTAAGAAATATAGAAAAATTAATATGTAGTCCTAAGAGAAATAATATTAATAACTAATAATATATAAATCTCACTCAGTATATATTTGAGTTATAATTTTTTTATATAGATTTAAATAAAATCAAAATAAATTATATTAGATTACAACTAGATTATTTATATATGGATGTAATGAGACGATGATAAATATAATAATTTTTTATTTTAAATAAATTTTATTTTTTTTGAAAAATATTTTTATTTTGTGGCAACTTATATATTACTTAATTAGTATCCAAATCAGCTTTAATTAATAGATTATGAATATATAGGGACTGATGACCCAAGAAACTATAAGAATCCAATTAAAAAAAAATACAAGCACTTGATTAAAAAAAATCAAATGAAACTATAAAGATTAACAAAGTAATTTTTGCAAAAATATTTATAAATTATTTATCAATATATGTTCACATAATTCAAATTTATATTTTTTGTTGTTATATAAGGTGTTATTTATGATCATGCTCATTCTTTGAAAGTATGTTTAAACAAAATATATGTCGGTACAAATGTTACTTGATCATAAAGGATATTTAGTTGATAGAGTTAATCAGATCATTACTGAAGAATTGATTCATGAGAGTGCGATATATTTGTAATGTACTATAATTAGATGCGTATTAATTGTATTACGTGTCAATTAATATCTTGAGTTGAGATTATAAGGAGTTCTTTATGAACTTTTTAATCTTAATTTGAATGATTTAATTTTTGACTAGATGACGAGATTTACTTTAATTTGTATACGTGTGACGTGTGGTTCCTTGAACATCAAACTCTAGCTAGCATCCATTGATGATCATGATGATTATTCTTTCATAATTTATTAAATTATTATCTCCTCAATTCATATTAAATCCTAATTAATAATAATATTAATAAATAATTTAAAACTTTGTCCAATTGGGAAAAAAGGTATACTCAAGTTATTAAGTTAAATCATATGGATATAAAGCTTTATTGAGTTTTTTTTTTCTATTTATAAGATACAAATATAAAAAAATGTTTTAATACTGGGGCAAATATAACTATTTCATATTTTTTGTAAGGAATGATTTGATAGTTTATATCCTCAATCTTGAAAAACAAACATCTGTATGTGAGTGTGTTGATAAGTTAGTAAGGAGTTGCGCTTCTCTAGTGGTTTCAAGTTTAATCCTTTAATTATATCCAATCCTTTTTTATGAAGCATTTGCAATAATTTTCATTGGAATTAATTAAGGAGGGAATTAAAACTCATTCACTTTATCTGAAAATTAACAAGATTTTTAACTTTGCCTTTATTAAACTGATCCTTTGACATGCCAAAGAGGCAACTTTATAAAGCATAAACCAATATTAATACGAGAAAAATGTATTTCCCTGTCATAAATATTGGATATAGTTAGGAGTAAGTTTTGGACATAAATATAAAATTTTAATTTAATTTATTTATTATATTTATTATTTTTTAATTTATCTAACTTATAAATTGATATATAATTTAATATTGTATATGAGTTTTTTAAGATATTATTTTAAATATATTATAATTAAGTAATTTATTTAACTTATTTAATCTCTCTAAATTAAATAAAAAACTCTTACATTAAATATAGAATCCAAGAATAATAAATATTGCATATCGTACTTTATAAAAAAGGATAATTTTTTTGTTAGACCAAGTACGATTTTAGAAGTTGCTCTACACTTAAGACGGAAGGAAATAACATAAATATTTAAAAAAAATAAAAAAATTAGCAAAAAAGTTAGTTAATGAGCTCACGAGTAATTCAAAAACAATTTATTAAACTATTTACAAAACACAAAAGACTTTTTCTTGTGGACCTTCAGACACTAAGGACTTAAAACAAGGGGGGAAATCCCAATATAAAAGGAAGACCGGCAGGCAATGGCTGGAATTACACAGGTTGAGGTAAGCTTCCATAAAAATCTCCCTTCCATCTTCTTGTTTCTCCGAAGAAAGAAAACGAAACCATGTACACTGAGAAATCAGCAGAGAATAATGGCCATAAGAGCGCTCTGCAAATAAAGCAAGACGACAAGTTCTTCTGCAGACTTCTCTCCAAAGAAACTTCCATCTCCAACCCTTCTTTCAGAGTCACCCCTGTTGCTGTCCCTTTCCTTTGGGAATCTCACCCTGGCACTCCCAAACACCCTCTCTCTGACCTCTCTCTCCCTCCTCTCACTCCTCCTCCTTCCTACTTCTACAACAACAAAAGCAATCCCATCAAGAAGAAGACTCCAAGATCCAATATTTTTCGCTTTTCCTTCTCAAGATTCAATCTTAGGAAGACCCTTCTTCGTCTCCCTTCTTCACCCTCTTCCTCTATCTCCTCCTCGTCGTTGTCATCTTCTTCATCCGACTCCTCGAGGAATGTCGGTTCTAAAGGGAGGAGAAGAAGGCGGTTCTCAAGCTGCGGCGGCTCTTCTGTTGATTTGTGGGGAAACTCAAACTGTGAAGAAGAAGATGACGATGCTGGTGTTGTTGTTGTTGCAGACTCTAGAAATCCCACTTCCTGCTTCGGATTTCGTCGTTCAGCTAGCTCCAGTGGCGGATTTGGAGGCTGCTATGGAAGGCAAGCCCAGTGAGGTAATTATTTAGCCTCACGATGAAACTGATGAAATCTGGTCCCCATTGTTAGATTTGTTTACAATTTCATCATTCTTAAAAATGGGTAAGTACGTACATGTAATTTTGAAGAGAATAATAATATGTAGTTTTAATGATGTTGGAAAGAAAACATGGGTAAATAAATTTACACAGAAATGAATGAATTAGACATAAGAGTTTTGTGAATTTCTGAGTTTTGAAGAACAGAGAGTTAAATAAGTTTGATAATGGGGAAGACCAGATTATCAGTTTCTCTGAAGTGAAGTGGTCTTCTGGGATCTGAGTTTTAATTTGTTTTTTTTTTTTACTTTTGTCTGTTGTAAATCTTTGAAGTTTGTGGTTGAAGGCAATCGGTCAGTTTCTCTTCTCTGTAGAATTGGAGTTTGTGCTTATTCTGTGCAATGATTATGTAACAAGTCAAGAAGAACTATAAATTACGTATTGTCTCTTATCTTATGTTGGACTTTTGGCTCAACTTAGATTTTTTGCTTTGTTTATTTTGATTTTTTTGTCTGTTTGTATTTATTGAGAAGATGAAAACAGTTGGATGATAGCTTGATAGTATTAATTTGGCTGATTTTATAGCTAAACTGCTAATGAGTGTGGCGTGAAATTATCATTTGTTGTTTTTTTAAATTAAAGGGTAGACACTTACAGTTTAATGTTATAAGTGGAATAAAAAATGTGACTTCCCATTTTAGCTTTCATTTCTCATGTGCTCTCTCTTTATAATATAAAATTTTGTTTCTATATCTAAGTCACTTATATCTTACAAAAAAATATATTAAATTAATAAAAAAAATTATATTTAACCCTTATTAAAGAAGGGTATTGAAAAAAATATCATTAATTATCACTAATTTTTTTTTATATTCAATAGGAATAAAATTAAAAAAAATTATTAATTACACTACAAATGATTATAGAAAGAGAATGATATGGTCAATCTTATCTTATATATAATAGTCGTTTTCAACTATTTTATCAAAATTAAAAAAAGTTAAATATCTTATTAAATTAATCTTAAAATTGGATAAATTTATATTTTTACCCCAATTAATACTATCATCAATATAAAAATCAAATGCTTTTTTTTAAGGTATTTTGGAGAAAAGCATTAAATATACCAAAAAACTTGAAACCTGCTACCCACACATAACGTTGAAATTGATATATCATTAGCAAAGATTGAAACTTTAATTTTGTCAGTTTCCAAAAGTCTTTTAAGTCTTAAATGCTGACAAGATTTCATGTGGAATGAAGTGCAATCGAGCTGCTTCAAAATGGAAATTTTCTACTACAGTTGCAAGAAAGAATATTATTCTCCCCCCCCCCCCAGAAATATAACTTTTTTTAATTTGGAAACTAATTGACGCCAAGTTATTTATTGGGTATTTAAATGTCGAGAGATTAAGACGGATGATGTGAGACTAATAACACCTTTCTACAATTAGTACCCAAAGGTACTTCTGGATTCCTAAAGAATCTCTTGGATCTTTTCATTTTATTCCATTAAATTTTAATAGTAGTAAATATATGGATACACTTAAAACCATCTTTTAATCATATTTCATATCGGAATTCTTTGGACTAATAATTCTCTCTCTCTCTCTCTTTTTAAATAATTCAATTTGATGAGTATTTTTTTTTTCACAAAAAAACAATCGTAAGTTGAGCGGACATTCTCCACGGGAGTTCAGATAACAATTACACTTTGTCACATCTACAATTTATTTTTTTTATGTAGTTTAAGTTAAATAAAAATATTAAAAAAATATGAGACATGATAAAATAAAATTAAAGAATTTGACGTAATAAATACTAGAAACTTATTTAAATTTTATCCTTAATAAAAATCTTCTTAACATTCTTAACATGAAGAATCAATACGAAAGATTTAGAAAAAAAAAATTATAAAATTAAGAGATAAAATGAATAAAAGTCTTGTCGAAATAAGACCCCTTTGACTGGATTTTGGACTCAACAACCTTAAACAGACCAAATAAAATTTACAAAAATAACATGGATTATACTTTGAGGAAACAATAGAGACAATATTAGAAAAGAAACAATAAAGAACAAGGCAACATTTGTTAGGGATAGGTTCATCTAATTTGTCGGCAGAGAAACTGGTAAGGTCCTACAATGAGATGAATGTCCCTGTTGCCCCATGTGAGTGAGGACCACCATTTCCATGTTTCATTACACATACCAACTAACCATCGTTCTCTTCAACACTCATCCTACATATTACATATTACAAGGAATATAATAAATCATCCAAATCTCAAGGCGCATCTCCAGCTTTCCTTTTCATTTACTGAGCTCATTTCTTCATGTCACATATTTTACAGGCAAACTTTTACAATTAATCAATCAGTTAATGTGATATTACATCTACCTTAATACAGTAGTTCATTCTAAAAAAGTGGATTAGAGCACTAAGGCTTCAACCAGGTTAGGTATAGGGAAAGATAGATGTACACAGCATTACCTCACAAATAAAGAGGCAATTTCTAGACCTCTAGATCACATAATAGCAACCTTAGTCCTCAATGTTGCTCGGATGCTCACCCTCTTACACAGTAATTTACTTACTTACAATCACTGCCATAATAATTTAGTGATGATGCTTTCTGGCATGTTTGTAAACTATAAGCCTTGTATTTCCCATTTGGATAAGCAAATCAGTCAAAACTAAATGGTAGAGAGGATTGCCTTTGGACTGTCTCATTTAAATTAAGAGAATCCAAACTTGAAAGAGTTATTGATTCCTGGAGTTGCTGGCACACGAGTTCTCCATCCATTGTGGTCACTTGATATATTGCGTTTGCCACATATTCAACATTGCTTTTGGTCACACCTGCCATGCTGCCAGCATTACCACGGAGTCAGAGACAGTTTTTTTTTTCTTTTTCAGATTAATGCATCTGCAAAGATAATGACTAATAATGATAACCAATCGAATTGTTTATTTGTCTTTGAAGCATACCTTATTCGTCCATCAGGAGTCATGTATATATGGAAATCCTTCTCCAGTTGTTTCACCTGATCAGGGGATAATCCTAAAATGCTGAACATGCCAACCTGCATTTGCAAATATAATCCAAGTTAACTGATAAGATCTTTTCTCAGGGAAAAATAACAGCAAATCCAGAACAAAACACCCAAAACCTGCTTAGTTATGTGCTCCCAGTTGAGAGAACAATCCAAGTTCTCAAGACTCTGACGCAAGGAAGATCGCATTGTTTGAATCCGATTGGCCATATCCTTCAAACAAGGCACATTGACATAAAAGGAAATCAGAACCAGAAGTCAATTTAGAAAAGAAGATAAGAGGAAAACAGAAAACAGAATAGCTTCTTCAGTATTACCTTCAACTCTTTTCCCCAAAGTGCTTTCATGTCTGGATCATGCAAGATCATTGTAACCAATAACAAACCATGCATAGGGAGTTCGCTATGCATTGCGAGTGAAATATTCTCCAACTGGCTTTTCATAGCAGCAGATTGCTCTTTATCAGCGCACAAAACACTGTCATAGATAATCATGTAGATAAAGCCATTTATTTGAGCTTTGCCATGGAAATGCATCATGAATCATATGTTAGATGATATGTATCTTACCTAAGACAACCAACTTTGTGCCCAAATAATGACATAATCTTAGCAAATGATTGAGCACAGCCTATTAAATGTCCATGTTCAAAAAAAATCCGAAGTGCCCTGGCATCCTTGTTCAGATCCCCACTCGCAAGACCTTGATAAGACATGTCGAAAAAGGGAAAATGATTTTTTTCCTGTAAAAGAATTGGAACAAGAATATTATTCAATCTACAGAATTGAGTTATAAAACAATATACCATAGCACATTTATAAATGTCACCTTGAATTCATACGAGATTTCTCTCCATTGTTCCTCAGTTGGGTCAACACCGGTTGGATTGTGAGCACAGGGATGGAGCAAGAAGAATGAACGATCTGGTGCATTCTGAATTTACCAACACAGATTTAGATATCCATGCAGTACGAACAATTGTATAGTTGATATAGATATCCAGATTTCAGAGAGGGCTTTCATATATTAAATGAATCATTTCTACCCTGCAAATGAATTATATTCTCAACTTCATATAAAACATGAGTAACCGCAGTTAGATTCTAATACCTTCACATCATCCATGAGCGCTGAAAAATCTAAACCTTTCGTATCAGCATCGTAGTAGTGAAACATTTTGACCGGAATTCCAGCCTGTCTCCATATGTTGTGGTGGCTATGCCGAAAAAAAAGGGTCTTGTATATCAGATATTGGAATTTGAAGGAAGAAAGTTTCAAAGATATGAAAATAGTCCAATAGGAACAGGATCTACTTTGACCAGGTTGGATTTGGTAGATAAATTTGAGAATCAGGATAGAAATTCCTTTGGAATTCAGCAAAGAGCCGACAAGCGCCAGTTCCAGAAAGAGCTGGAACTCCAGCAAATAAGCTTTCTCTGACAACATGTGAATCATTTCCATATGCCAATTTCACACTCTCCACAACAAACTTTGAACTGACTGCAGAAGAGCTTAATTCCCTGCCACAAACTCATATTTGGGATCAAAACCTTCTTTTTTGGACAGTAAATCAATCCCTAAAAGTACTAGCCCCCATGAAGATCATGTTTTTCTTCACAATCTATTGCATTATATCTTATAAACCTGGGTGACAAGTAATGACCAAGTTGTACAGCCCACTAAGGGGTTCAAATAACTCCTTTACCTCAAATTATGGCCGTAACTTAATAACTTATAATACTGCTTAATACTCTTAATTGTTTTTAATATAAAAGTTAAATAATTAATTCATGGATATTAAAAATATTAATTAAATTAGCTATATGTAACAAACGTATTTTTTAAAAATATTACTTTTAATCATGCTTATTATAAATAGAAACTTTAGTGAAAAAAGTTATAAATTTAGAAGGCTAATACTAAAATCAACTCTTTGTCCATCTCTTATATTTCTTATATTTAGTATTACTATATATTCATCAATCATCATAATACCCTTACTCGACCGGAAATCGACTAAACTTATCATCATTATTTATGGTCAAACGATAACTATTATTAACAAAAAAGATTAAAAGAGGAACACTCACTCGAATTTACATCCCTTAATCTTAGCTTCTGCGTCACGAACAGATTGGAGAACAAAAGGTTTCCCTTCATCATCCCTGTAAGTCCCCTGAAATTACAAAAACGGACAAGAAACCGAAATGAAATCAACAACCAAATAGAAGCTTGACAATGAAATCCTGGTGATTAAAGCATAATCATTTTCCATCAAAGATGCCAAAATCCAGTGAAAGGAATAGATATGGGGTTTTACCACTCCAAGATTGATCTTGTGGGGAAAGGGGTCAGCACGAAAAGCTTCCTTCACCCTAACAATGGGGTCCTCTTCTGCGATTCTCACATGGTCCCACCATCGAAAGCCCCTAGCAGAAGAGGATATGAATCTTCTCGCATTCATTCCTCCTCCATTGATGTACCGCCACATGATTGCTTATTACTTTCTCTGTGAATTAGCGAGTGAATCGTGATGGGTATGAAGCAAATAGAGTGATCAAGAAATATATATGAAGAAGGATAGCAGGGACAGGAAAGGAGTGAACTTTCAGCCTCCATGATCTTTTCTGATGGTGTTTCCGCGTTCTCTGGTTATTCCAGTGTGCTCCTTTGGTTTTCAGGTTTGTGTCGGTTTCTCGAAGGGAAACAACAAAACTGAGGGCTCTGGGGTTTGACTTCTCTATGACCCTCGGATTCACCACGCGGCGTCGTATTGTGAAATCACATATTCAGGGAATGGTAAGTCAATGAACTTTTCAATGTATTGACTTGGATGGCTCGAGAAGCCCATTGGATTAATAGTAATCTTACTAATTTTTTACCATAAAAAGAAATCTAGGTAGTTTTTGGATGTTGACATTGGGAGATTTTACGACTCTCATCATTCCCATGTGACTGAAACGTGGACTATTCAAATTTAGTTCCGAGAAATTTTTAAATCAGAAATTCATTTTCAAAAATTTGATAATTATATTTTTTTTCAAATTTTATATTTAATAAGCTAAAAAAATGGAAAAATAGGTAAAAGTTCTTATTTAAAAATTTTATTCAACATAATGACTTGATATAGTTTTATACAAAAAAAAAATCCTATTCAATACATCAAACTACTACAAAAATATTTTAAAATATAAAAATTAAAGAGAGAATTGAGGAAATTTTTTCCATTGAAAATTTAATTGATAAGAAATACCTGATAAATTTTTATACATATAGAGTACCGATACTATATAAATTTTGTACATACAGAATACTAATAGTACTTTAATTTATGTCATTTTCAACAATTAAATTTCTAATTGCGGATTTCCCCGATCTTCCCAAAATTTAAATTAAATCTAAATCCCCCAAAATTAATTTAGCTAGACGATTCAAATTAATAATGGACACTTTTATGTTTATGATTGTGATGAGTATGGAATGTAATTTTATATTTTAGATGTTGGTATTAGAAGCTCGATCTTATGATTCATTATGACTTATGATGTGTGTGGATATAAATTTGGAGATCTAGACCAAATTTTGCAAATCTAGTTTCTTTTTAGATTCTCTACCTATTAAAATAATTATTTTAAAAAAATAAATTTAAAGTAAATAGACTTAGATTGTTCAAATCAGATCTGAACAGTATAAATTTAATGAGTTTATAGTGCTCATCATCTACCTAATGTGGTTCCATGAATATAGATAGGGACAGTCAACGAGAACATTCAGAAAAAAAAAAACAAGTACCACAACTCCCTGGAACCTCATAGTTAGGTGAAAAATTATGACTATGCTAAACAGTAACTTGCCTGTGCGTAGTTACTTGGTGTAAAAAAATGGTTCAGTCCACCCATGGTGAATTAAGCCCAAAGTCCAAGAGAGGAGAGGGAGGGAACGGTTTCTTTGTAGTTCAAATTAAGGGGACCGAAAGTTTCTGCATAACTGCCCACGCATGCAGATTTTTCGGGTGTGCAACGTTTTCCAATAGTCTGGCTTTTCTTTTGGGTAACTGAAAGAGAGAGTACATTATCTCCTCTGATACAATTGAAGGTTTTCGGGCGTACCTTGGATGTTTCTCTGTTTACCGAGATAGCCACGCGTCGCCAGAGTCCATATAAGGTGCTCCGTTCAGAATGTTTACAAAAAAAAAACGAAAAAAAAAACAGAAATAGAATATTTTCTGTTTCAGCGGACTGGGCTGCGTTCAGCCCAGTCCGTCCGTAAAAAAAAATATTTTTTTGGGCCACAGTGAGTAGGCCCATTGAAAAAAAAAACATTTAAAAAAAAATCTTTGGCTGCGGGGGTTTAGCAAAAAAAAATAAAAAATAAAAAAATTATTTTTTTATTTTTTATTTTTTATTTTTTTTATTAAAAAAATGGAAAATAAGGAAATTCTGGTGGCTGACATGTGGCAGTGGCCACGTGGCAGCACCAGACGGGCGCGTGTAGTACACGCGCCAGAGGCTGAGAGTGGGCTTCGTTCAGTTTTTTTATTTTTTCTGAATTAAACCTTCTTGGGGCGCGTGAGGGCGCGTCGGAGCTCCGATTGAGGTGCGGTTTGTTCCTAAAAATTCCTAAAATCAAGATCTTTATTTTGATATATAATTTGCCTAATTTGGAGGCAATTATAGACCTATTTGTGGATATTCAGTGTATTTTCTGGTATTTTTTTGGTGTTTAAAAATTCTAGAAAATTATAATAATTAATATTTTTTATTATTTAGGTGAAAATTGCTTCATCTAGCACTGAATCTCTGGGACTAAGCTTAAATGAAGATATCTCATTTCTGGATGATGTCAATAACCCGGAGGAGGACCTTCAAGAGGATCCCGAGGGGGAACCTGAAGAGGATCCAGAACAAGATCTTGACGAACTTTCTGAAGAAGAACCAGAGGAGTTGATGGAGGAAGTTCCACAAGAGGAACCACATGTAACGTGTATTTTCGGACCGAGGTCGAAAACTTTATTCCCCATCGAACCCCTTCATTTGCAGCCTTTCATGGATTCTTCAGACTCCAAGTCGGTGCCTACTCTTCACGACGAATCTCCAGTTGAGGATGGAGAAGAAGTGGATCAACCTCTTACCCCTGCTTTGGCTATGAGTATAGCTGAAAGAAATGCAGCTAAATTAACAAATATAAAAGGCGTTAATGGCGTGATTTACGACTACATTGATTTAATGACAGATAAGAAGAATACTGCATTCTACTTGAAAGTCATAATGGAGTATATAAGGGCAGTTAGGGTTAGAGGAAAGCCTAAACAAGGACGCTTAGGCAAGAAATATTGGCTTAGAGTAATAGAATTTGTATCTAACCTTTGTAAGTCGCCTCGTAAGCTTAAGAAATTAAGAAAAGCAATGTTAGATTATTGTAAAGCTCATATCGAATGATGCATATTTGTATTTGATTACCATTGCTTTACTTAGTTAAGGACATATTTTATTTGTAAAGACTTGACATTTATTACATGCCTTATATGCAATGGAATTATGTTTTATTTAATTTCTTTACAAGTTATGATTAATGTATGTCTTTTATAAGTGGGAGCCTTTTAGATAATGAGTATTCTAAAAGCAAAACATGAGAGTGCTTATATTAATTTTTGATAGAAAATAATGACGCTGCTAGTGCCTATGTGATGGGAGGTACAAACGTATTCTCCTGATCGTGGGTCTAGTAATGTTATTATTTTCTGATCAAAAATGATAAAAGTACATGACATTGTATACTTTACATGTGCTATATAAATTCACTTAAATGTTCTATGGTTCAATAAATTAATGTGGGAGAGGTTTGTCACAGAACCGATATTGAACAATGGCTTCAAAGAACATTATTGCTGAATTAAACAAAGGGAAAAAACTCAACGGGGATAACTGGGATATTTGGCACCGAAAGGTCCAATATATTCTAGAAGAGCAGGATGCAATTGAGCCATTAACCATGGCACTGGTAGAGCCTGAAGCGGGAAATACAGCCCAGCACAGGAGGGACCAAGAAGCATACCTGTCATGGAAAAAGAAGAATAGCATAGCAAGAATTACATTGCTAAGTGCAATGGCAGATGATTTGATGTGTGAGTTTGAGACACACAGAACGGCACAAGCTATGTGGATTGCCTTAAAGGATAAGTTTGGTGGAGTTTCCACGACCAAGCTTAGAAGGTTGACGATTAAATTCGATACCTATAAGCTGAAACCGAATAATCCTATGAGGCAACATCTGCGAGAGATGTCCACAATGATTCGTGAATTGAAGGAGGTTGGACATAATTTATCTGACGAGCAGCAAGTGCGAGCTGTAATCAGGCCGCTCCCTGCCAGTTGGGAGCACATGAAAGTCAATCTGACCCATAATGAGAACATCATCACTTTCAATGATGTAGCTAAGCATTTGGAGCTAGAGGATGAACGTCTGGAGGATTATAAGGCCACTGGACAAGCCTATCTGACCGAAGGTGCTGGTCCTTCCCAATCTAAGCCTGAATTTAAAAAGGGTAAGAAATTTCAGAAAAATGGGAAGAAAGGCGGTCCTCCGCCTAAGAAAGGCAAGCAACAATACAAGAAGAAGAGAAAGAAAGAAGGCAAGAAAAAGCTAGACCTAAAGAAGGTCAAATGCTTTGCATGCCATAATATGGGACATTTCGCACGTGACTGTTCTAAACAGACCAAGAGCGGAAAGGTAAAAGTGAATTATGTGAATTCACATGTCTCATTTGTTTCAAGTACTGTTTTTCTAACAGAACCTGTTTCCTTTTCTTGGATTATTGACTCAGGCTCCACAGACCACGTAAGTAGAGATCGAGGATCTTTCGTGGAATACCGTCGGTTGCCATTTCAAAGCAAGTGGCTTTTCGTTGGCAATAATGCAAGGATCGAGGTTCGAGGCATTGACACCTGTAAACTTGTTTTGCGTGGTGGAAAGACCTTGATGCTGCATGATGTGCTTCATGCTCCTGACATCCGACGGAATTTAGTTTCTGTAATTTGCTTATTGAACTTTGGGTTTAATGTAAACTTTCATGGTAAAGTTGCAGACATTTATAGCAACTTAATATTTTATGGTTCAGCTTTCCAATTTCAAAAATTCTTTATTTTGGATCTTGCTGGTGATTTTAATGTTCATGATTGCTTTGCTATTACTTCGAATAATCCTGATATGAATATCTGACATGCTAGACTAGGACATATTAATCAAAATAGAATGATTAAACTGGCAAAAGAAGGCTTGTTGGGGGTAATCCCTAACATGGATATGTCATTATGTGAAAGTTGTCTAGCAGGTAAGGCTACCAGAAAACCATTCGGTAAGGGAACACGAGCCGAAAATCTATTGCAATTAATTCATTCCGATATTTGCGGACCAATGAGTGTGAGGGCAAAACACGGAGCTTGGTATTTTATTACTTTTATTGATAATTTTTCACGATATGGTCATGTCTATTTGATTTCACACAAGTCCGAGGCACTAGAGTGTTTTAGATGATACATTAATGAAGTAGAGAATCAAATGGACAAAAGAATCAAGGCATTACGCACTGATCGAGGTCGTGAATACCTTTCAGATCAATTCAAACAGCTCTGTGAAGAAAAAGGGATTATTAGGCAACTAACTATCCCTGGCACACCTCAACAGAATGGGGTTGCCGAAAGAAGAAATAGAACTCTTCTAGACATAGTTAGGTCAATGATGTCTCAGGCAAATCTTCCAATTTCACATTGGGGTGATGCTTTATTGACAGCAACCTTCATACTTAACCGTGTGCCCTCCAAGTCAGTCGCTTCCACACCCTACGAGTTATGGACTAAACGCCAGCCAGATCTAAGCATCCTTAGACCATGGGGTTCGGCGGCCTATATCCATGACACTTCTCATAGACATGGGAAACTGGGTCCTAGAGGGAAGAAATGTATCTTCATAAGGTACTCTGAACCCTGAAAAGGATATGTATTCATAAGTGAAATTGAAGATGGAACAGTGACTAAAACAGAATCTAGAGATGCTGTATTCATTGAAACAGAATTTCCCAGTAGGGGAGATGTTGACCGCACTTTATCTCTTTATGAGACTTAGGAACAAGACAGTGCCAAACAAATTAACAGACCAGGATCTTCCAGGTATGTCAATCTGAGTGGGAGCCAAGAACGGTCAACACAAAGATCGAGGCAAATGAGAAAAGATAAGCAAGTTGCTGTTGTTCCTACCAGAAAGAGTAACAGGGAAAGTGTTCCAAAGAGACGCTTCCAAATAGAAGGCGAAGCACTCTTAGTTACTCCAGAAGGGGATGATGAACCCCGCATTGTTCATGAGGCCTTGGCAGGTCCTACTAAGGAGGAATGGAAGAAAGTAATGAAAGAGGAAATGGACTCAATGATGAAAAACCAAGTCTGGGAATTGGTTGATCTGCCAAAAGGGCGTAAAGCCATTGGGAACAAGTGGGTTCTCAAAATTAAAAGAAAGGTGGATGGATCAATTAACAAATTTAAAGCTCGATTGGTTGCAAAGGGATATACACAACAGGAAGGTATAGATTATGAGGATACTTTTTCACCTGTTGTGCGCTTCAACTCTATAAGACTTATTCTGGCAATAGTAAACAGTTTAAACCTGGAGTTGCATCAGATGGATGTAAAAACCGCATTCCTGAATGGTGATCTGGATGAAAAAATCTATATGGAACAACCAATAGGTTTCATTGAAAAAGGGTTTGAACACAAGAAGTGTAAACTCAAAAGATCCATTTATGGATTAAAACAGTCATCCAGACAGTGGTACTTGAGGTTTCATAAGGCGATAACCTCATATAACTTTCAAATGATAGAGGAAGACCACTGCGTCTATGTTAAGCGGTTTGAGGGTAACTTTGTAATATTATCCTTATACGTAGACGATATACTATTAGCCGAAAATAGTCTTGACTCGGTGATAGCTATTAAAGAATGGCTTTCATCAAACTTTGAGATGAAAGACATGGGTGAAGCAGAGTACATACTTGGAGTCAAGATTCAAAGGAATCGCTCCAAGAGAATCCTCACTCTTTCACAAGAGAGTTATATCAAGAAGATATTTGAGCGATTCAATATGACTGAATGCAATCCCATGGGTATCCCTGTAGTCACTGGTGTGGCATTGAGTTCAGACATGTGTCCCAAAACTGATATAGACAGAAAGCAAATGGAAAGAGTTCCATATGCCAGTGCAGTTGGTAGCCTGATGTACGCAATGCTGTGCACAAGACCAGATATTTGTTATGCCGTGGGGCTGGTTAGCAGATTCCAATCCAACGCCGGTGAGAAACACTGGAAAGCAGTGAAGAGGATCTTGAGATACTTAAAGGGCACATCTGATTATGCGTTGTGTTATCAAGGAAATGATCTGCGCCTAGTCGGTTATTCCGATGCTGATGTAGGCGGTGATGAAGAAGAACGAAGATCTACTTCAGGATACACCTTCTTGCTTAACAACGGAGCTATATGTTGGAGTAGCAAGAAGCAGACGTGCATTGCTTTACACTCTATGGAAGCTGAGTTTGTGGCATGTACTGCAGCAGCGCAAGAGGCTGTTTGGCTGAAGAGATTTATCGAGCACCTAGGATTTGGGAACGAGAGTACCAATCCGGTGTTGATACACTGTGATAATACTGCAGCCATAGCCTACACCAAAGACCCTAAGTATCACAGCAAGACCAAACATATTGATATCAAGTATAACTTTGTGAGGGATTATATAGCACAGAAAATTGTAACTGTACAATACATTTCAACCAAGTGTATGGTTGTAGACCCCCTGACTAAGCCAATAGGCAAAGAAACATTTGAGAAACATGTGAAAGCCATTGGCATGCGAAAAATGTAAAGTTACAGACTGTATGTAATATTTTTGTTTTCATTAATGATATTATGTCATTTATTATTACTTATATGTCTGAGTAAAAGTATACAATATCTAGTATGTCGTACAGGTTAAAGAGGGTAGCTCTCTCACACGAGCAACCGCCTTTGATGCTAAAGAAGAGTTCAAAGATGAGACATGTGTTCACCAGTAAAGCAGCAAGAGTGCTGATATGGTAGAGAAGAAACACAATGAATGTCGCCTTGGCTTAAATAGTGCAGTGAGTCAAGATGAGATCCATGAGTATGGATATGGATCGAACTATAGATACCCAAGTCCATGAAACCTGTAGCCAGATAACAAATTCTTCAAAATTGATGTCATATTATGTGAATAGAGTTGAAGAATTTGGGTTTAGATACTATGAGTGTCTGGACTTAAGTCTGTACGGTGTGATTGATAGAGTCAAAACGACGTACACTCTTATAAGATAAGAGGAACACTTTAACATGTGATTCATACCACATGTGCTAAAGAACCGCAAATGGAAAGCAAGTGAATCAATCCCTGCTTCATTGTTGTGTGAGTTTCAGAAAGGTATCATCCTTTCATTAATGTCCTTTGACTTTGACAGTATTATGGAGATATGTTTCAGCGATTGCTACTTTAGTATATATCCTATGGTCAAATTATATATGAACCAAAGGTATTATGCTAGGAAAGCAGTTGATTCATATCAAAATGATATATGGGCGAAAGAAAGATTGCCAGAATATACACATCCATGCTAGTGTCTGTGACCGGTCCCTTATGATATTATTTTGTTAATTTCATAAGTGTGGATACTATGCATAAGTGGAGGCTATCTGAGTTATATACTGACTCAAGAGGGATTAGATTAGCCATAAGAAAAGTGTATATAGGCAAATCTAGGACATTCAAGGCACTATAACTTATTTGATCAAGCTGCACTAAAGGGTTGCTTTGTGCTGGTCTCTGTGAAAGGGATTTCTAGTACAAACGCCCGGAAGGAGACGTTATGCCTACGCGGTCAAGGCAAAGCACCTAGTATGAAAGAAGGAAGAAGATGAAATTGGACCTAAGACATCTAATCCACCAAGTGTGAGTGGGAGATGTAAGGAAATGGGCCAGTCCACCCATGGTGGATTAAGCCCAAAGTCCAAGAGAGGAGAGGGAGGGAACGGTTTCTTTGTAGTTCAAATTAAGGGGACCGAAAGTTTCTGCATAACTGCCCACGCATGCAGATTTTCCGGGTGTGCAACGTTTTCCAATAGTCTGGCTTTTCTTTTGGGTAACTGAAAGAGAGAGTACATTATCTCCTCTGATACCACTGAAGGTTTTCAGGCGTACCTTGGATGTTTCTCTGTTTACCGAGATAGCCACGCGTCGCCAGAGTCCATATAAGGTGCTCCGGCGACGCGTGGCTATCTCGGTAAACAGAGAAACATCCAAGGTACGCCCGAAAACCTTCACTTGGCAACCAACATGTTTTGTAGTTTAGATCGTAACATGCCTTTGTTTTAGTTTTATTTATGTGCAAAACTTAGTTGCAATTCAGTTGGGAAGATAACTGCAAAAGGTAGGATATATTTAGATATATATGTATGTATGTATAAACCACAAAACTTAGTTTTTATTTAAATGACGTGCATGCCTATATGGCTGAGGATACATTAATTTTATTCGTGCTTTTATTGATATTTGATACAGGAAAATTAAAAGACTATATTTCATCACACCGGATAACAGATAGATAGATAAGTAAAGCTCCTTATTATGAACTACAAAACACAGTTCTTTTGCTTCATATATATATATATCAGTTGACTATTCTGCAATTGACACGGATCTGGCCTTGATTCCCAGTGAGTGGCTTTATATTTCCCATCTTAATCATGGAAGAAGCAAAACCCTTGTAGAAAGCTAGAGGATTTACTGTATACTGTGCAACCAAGAAATCGGTAGAACCGCCATTGAAGAGAGCTTGATCAGAGTGAAGAAGCCCTTTCTTCTGAACCAAATTCCAAAAGTAAGACAGGTCGAAGTTTTTAGGTGTTGAGTCCAACGCTACAAGGTTGTTGTCGCCTCCACTTCTAGGGCACAGACTGTCATATATAGAATAATCAAACATCAAATCAATTATGTTATTTTTTCCCATAAAAAATTTCAGTGGTTTCCACTTTTGCAAGCCAACTTTTAGAAAATAGATTTTTATCCTAACTAATACTCTTTTCTATTATTATAAGAATTAATTGACTTCTTTAGGTATATTAAAAAAAGAAATTAAATAAATAAGTTAATTATGACTAGATCCAACTATTAAGACGAATTCATATTATATACTTTTTAATCTATTTAAATTAGTCAACTATTTATTATATTAGTTATAATTAACTAATTTATTTAGTTTCTTTAATCTATCAAAGAAAGTCAACTAACTTTTATATTAAGGATCGAATGGATATTTAGCGACTTGCTTAGTTTACAAAACAAAGATGAGGAGGATATTGTTGTCCTTTTAAAACTCAACATTCACTAAAATCAATGCTAATTTTATAGGAGTTCGATAAAACTTCCCTTTAAATACGTAGAAAAAAAATAAGGATGTTAATTTGGATATGTAATCATACAAGAAAAGGTAAAATTCAAAATGAAAGGAAGAGTTGGTCTAGTGCCTATTGAAAAATATGGCTAAAAGTCATATAAGATGGTTTAGATATGTTCAAAAAAAGTTGTTGGTAACATTAATGAAGAGGGTAGATCAAGTAACATAGAGTTTTTTGAAAAGGGGCAGGAAAAACTAAAGAAAATGTTCAATGAAATTATTTAATGAGACTTTTGGGATAATAATCTATCTAAAGATTTGGTTGTTGATAAAATATAATAGTGCTATGCGATCGATGTAGTTGACCTATTTTAGTGGGATAAAGGTTGTTATTGTTGCTCCTAGTTAGTTTACAAAACAGAAAATATACATGAAATACCAGTTATGTAAACGCAAGTCAAAGTAGCTTTTGGCAAAAGTTAGTTCAGTTTGAGAAAGTGTAAACCAAACATGCCCGTACGTTTGGAGTTGTGCAGCAAAGAAGGGATTGATGTTGGAGTCGTTGTAGATACGGTTTCTAAAAGTAGCACAGCTAGCGAATCCAATGGTGTGGGCAGCAGATAAAAGGACCAAATCATTTTCATCAAGCCCTTGTTTCTTGAAGCTGTCTATGAGCTGAGGCAGATCAAAAAATGGTGCTGGTAGGTTAGTGTTTGCATCCTCTCGGCTCGCGTTGGTCGAGTCTCTTCTTCCCAGGTGCACCTCCCATGTGGGCCCCCCTAGCTGCAAACACACACATACACACAGTAGTAAATCTAACCAATTACGGTTGGAAGGTTACGTGATTAGTTAATTAGTTATGAATGTTAACCACCTGGCTGACCGTAAAATCTATAAATAGGGGTCCTTTAATATGGTTTAAGTAATCCTCAACAAAAAGCAAAGAGGTTAACATCGGTCCTCATCTCATGAGTTCCTAAGAATTTAGGATAAATCACCCTTAGAAGGTTTTGTTGTTTCCATTAGGAGTTAATTACTGAAAGTTACTCTATTAGGGCCCGTTTGGATTAGCTTTTGAAAATAGATTATGAAAAGAATAGATTTTGGAGAATAGATTTTGGGAAGAATATATTTTGGGAATAATAGATTTTGGGAATAGAGATGTTTGGATGATTAGTAGAGAATCATTTTTTCATATTAGTAAATTACCAAAAAATGTATGATTTGATTAAAAATATGAGAGAGGAGAGATGGTAGAGAAAAAAGAGGAGAGAGGAGAGAGAATGTAAGAAAAAGTAGGAGAGAGGAGAGAGGGTAGAGAAGAGAGATGAGAGAGGAGAGAGGGTATAAAAAAAAGTAAGGGTAAGATAGTAATTGGATAGTCAAAACTAAGGTTTACTATTCCAAAAACGATTTTCAACAGCTTATTTAAAACCATGGTTTCAAACCTTGGTTTTGTCCAAACTAAGATTTTGCCCAAATATGACTGTTTACCTAAAATTTTCCCAAACTAAGGTTTTGGCCAAAACTATGGTTTGTAACCATGGTGCCAAACATGCACTTAGTTTCCTAACCCAAACAACTTAATCGATCTCTTGGTTAATGAATAGCTCCTGCAGATACAATATCACTTACTGCAACGACAGAATCACGAGCTGCAACAGCCAAGATGTCAGCACAAGAAACAACGGGGCCTCCACATGCTTGGTCCACCTCTTTCCTGATCTCATCAATCACTTCAAATCCTCGAGCAGAATTCAAGTTAGGAAATGCATTCTTCTCGCTGTCAATAGTTGGGGTGGCATCCAAAAGAACTGACCCATCACATCCCTAATTAATGAATCACCCCCAAAACAAAAGTAACAAACTATTATTTGATACGAGTTTTAACATTCATAATTTCTAAGATAGAAAGATGAACATGTAATGAATCCCCCGTCAAGGATCCTCACACAGATGAAGGGGTGTTTATAAATTTATGCAGCTCTCTCACCCAATAGCTAGTCTTTTGGGATGAGCTATTTTTTTAGACTTGTGCTTGTAACGATAACATTAGTGTTTTCATTAAGAGGCTAATGTTCTTGTAGAGAACTATCTATAGAAGGTTCTGATCGGTAAGAAGTTTAGTGAAATGGAGTTACTAGATATGTCAGCTCTTGAATGAAGGTGTTTTATAAATTAATGGGATTCTCCTACCCAACAGAGTAGTCTTTTAGGATAGATATTCCTTTTAGACTTGTGCTTATTACATAACACACGAAAAAACAACGAGTCATGCGTGCATGGGAAGTATATGTATAAGCTTACATTGACAAAGCAATCATGGAAGTGTAAACGAAGCAAGGAAGCTCCCATTCGAGTCTCGTTCAGAACTGCAGCCTGAACGACTCGCTTAATAGTCTTCAAAGCGTTGGGACATGATTGGTCATAGAAATTAGGAGATAGTGTTGTTATGGACAAAGCTGAGTTTGTAAAAACTGATAATGCTACCAACACAAGAAGAACCATGCAGAAATACGTACGTGAGGCCATTCTTGTGTATAATATAATGTTATCGATCAACGAATCAGGCTTTGGTTAGGATTTGTATTTATAGAGAGATATATGGGGCATGTTAGTGGAAAATAAAAGACTTCACTTAAAGGCGCCTATAGCCCCCCCCATAAGGCCATTACGTACGGCATTTGGGCGCAAGAGCATAACTAGGACCTCACTTTGCCTACTTTTTTGCAAGGCATGCATCAACAAGAAGAATCCGCCGTTCACTTAATAGGACATGCAATTGATCGTCCTTTCTCTTCCAAATCTGTGGGTCACTTACCAATAAAAGGTAGATATAGTTGGTGAAGATTGGAATTGTACGCATAATTCATAAAGTAGTTTAAATCCCATTGTTTTATATGAAATTTTTTTTAGTAGGTGATATATATATATATATATATATATATATATATATATATATATACCTTTGTAAGTAATAAAGGAATGCCTTGACCAAGTGAACTCCTATGACCCCAACTCATCTAAATTTTTTCTTACAAAATAAAATCTTTGGGTTTTTTTAATCTTTTAAAAATTTTAGTTCTAGTTTGTAAAGTAGAATGTAGGTAATGTTTGAAACAATTTTTTTACATAATAAATAGAGTTGACCCTGTGTATTTGCATAGAACTAGTAATAAAGATAAATTATTCTTTACATGGCTAATATAATGGATAATGTTATGCTAGTAGAGGGCATTTGTTATAGGTGATTGATACATTTTAATTCATAAACAAATAGGGAAAGGATCCGATATCTTTCAGTTTTTCTTTCTTTGGTAACAAAATGAAGTGGATTTATTACCCTAAATAGGATGTGAAAAGGATCTACAGGGACAAGGGAGTTAAAATGTGTTGACTAAGGGAAGATTAGGGTTAAAGCATATTCTTGTCTTTTAAATTATTTTATGAATATCATTTATTGCAATGTTGACCGTTAATTTTATATTGATTTTAGGCCAACTAAAGAACATTTTTTCCCTTAAAGTATTCATGAATAACTAGAATAGTGTGAGTAGTTGGCAAACCAAATTGCATCCATCACTTCTTCCTTCTTTTAACAAAAACATGTGTGTGATAACATTGCTAATTACTTGTTAGTCCATGTTGATAAACATTTTTTTGACTTCATGATGATTATTTAGTTAGCAAAACACATGTGACACCTTAAACATGATGTCACATATTTTGATAAGAAAAATATGGGTATCAATTACCTCATATTATGAAATTTTAGGGTATTAGTTACTCTTTTATGAATATTATATGGACAAAATTACTCGTTAATCCAAAATTAATCTTAACTTAATGGTCAACGTCAATCACCAATAGTTAAAGGGCCTCATTGTAACGATTTCAACAAGAGTAACATTACTCTAATGAATAGTTTATGATAATCAATGTTCCTTAATTATGAAATAATTTAAAGTCAAACATGCCCCTTAACCCTACTTAAGGCTGGACAAGTTTTAGCACTCATCACGATAATAAGCAATTGTGATATAATAATGAATAATCTAATTAATCTAGCTTTAATAGTCCAAAATTTAAGTTTAAAATTTAAACTTTTAATAGAAATAATATTTTGTCGAAGTGAAAATTTTAAAAAAATATTTATTTTAAATTATGTATCTATTAAAATAAAAAATTATTAAAAATATAAAAAAATATTAAATTTGTAGTACCATCCTGTTTTAATTAAAAACAGTTGAGATTTCATAAGCATTAAAACTCATCCCTATTCAATGCATGATTGATGAGGAAATCTAATATTTCTACTGGCCTTTTCATGGCAAGGGTTGACTTCAACTCTCCAATTACGAGCTACAAAATTAACCTCTATGGCTAGCCTATAAACAGTAAAGTTAGATAACAATTAAGTGATTAACAGTAATGTTGTCTACTTCTAGTTGCATCTGATGTGAGATAGACTTGCCAATTCAACCGATTGAACTAGAAATCAATACCTAATCTAATATTTTTCTTGACAAAAACCAGCCATTTTAAGAAACTATCCGGTGTAACGGGATCGAAAACCAAAAAAAAAAAAACCTGTGCAGAAATAAGCAGTTCCATGAAGAAACCAGTTCTTAAACTGGCTTTAAAATTAAAATTAATTGACATTTTCTTTTGATTAAAAAAAAAATTTATGTGAGTTAGGTCTGAAGTTCACCAAAGTAAAGACATGTCTCTAGGCTCAAAGAATATTTATAGAGGTTCTTACAAATTGTTTATCAACAAAATTTTCATATCTACAATAGGATTTGAACCTATAATCTTATAAATTTTGAGTCAACTTCTTACCGACTAGATTAATTATTATTTGTAAAATTAATGAAATTTTGACTAGCATGCGTGTGCCTACTACACTTGGTAATTAGCCCTCCGCACGCTGCGAGTTCCTAGTTCCTAGTTCCTACCCCCTCTCTTTACTGATTCAAACGCCCCTTATTTCTTCTTCTCAACCAATGGGGACTCATTTTTTTTTTCTATGAATAGATATCATCACATATTTGAAGTACTGTAAGTATTAAATAACACTTTTTTTAAAAGAGATTTTGACCTTAATTCGTAATGTTGTGAAAGATTACTTTTTTTTGTTAGACTTAATCCATGTTTATAATGTGGTAATCGTATTCCCACTTACTTCTCAACATCCCAGACCAACACTGATCGGTAAATTTTTCCTTTGATCTTTGTCCATTTTTTTTTTTGGTTTATCTCCAGAATTGTTTTTGCTTATGAGATAGAGGATAATTTTAATTTATGTTATTCCGATTATTTATGTATCCTTTCTTTCATACTTTATCCTTTTAATTTAGTTGTAATATGGCTCTAAAAAATTCTTGATTGCAGAGGCTTTAAGGATAACTTCAAGAACATTACTATATACATCATTCATCACTCAGTTTTCATAAATTTTGATTTTAATCTGGACTTTGTTCCCTTAAAAGGTAAAATAGTCTAAATTTTTAAAAAAACTTAAAATACCAAAATCTATGAATTTGAGAAATCAAAATTAAAACGATGACAAAATTTAGTAATAAAGATTGTATTAACCGTTTTTCTTAATTCTAGACATCCTCAATACCCATGATAAATTTAAGTAGGGCTGGTAATGCGGGCTAACCCGCCGAATACGGGTTAGCCCGCGGCGGGTTAGGCTGGAGGCGGGCCGGTCTTTTTAAGCCCGCCTCCAGGCGGGTTGGTATAAGACCAACCCGAGCCCGCCATCTTTTTTTTTTTTTAATTTTTTATGTGTAATTTTTTTTTTATTTTTTTCAACTTTTTTTTTAAAAAAATTACATATATCAATATTAATTAGATTCAAATCATATCTTAAGTTGTCAAAATATTTATTTAGTCAATTTTTCCACTATCCATAGATAAATATATTACAAAGAAAATAATAATAAAATAAAATAAATATATATAAAGAAAAAAATAACTCAATGAGATAAAGTTAATATAAATTAAGTGTAATATCTCTTGTTTAGTTAAGACCCTCAAATTATTAAAGTATAAATATATAATATGTATAATAAAAAAAAAGCAAAAAAATAAAAAAAAGCGGGCCAACCCGCCAACCCGGCGGGTTAGCCCGCCGCGGGTGCGGGCTTGGCGGGTGCGGGTCAAAAAGACCCGCACCTAAGTGGGTTGCAATTTTTGCAACCCAACCCGCCATTTTTTGGCGGGTTGGCGGGTTGGGCCCGCGGGCCCAACCCAAATTACCACCTCTAAATTTAAGTAATTCGGGTGCTCATAGCATATTGTTCCATCTACCAAAACGCTTCCTAAAATACAAATGTGAAATATAATGCTAAATTCTTGATACACACTTGAAAGACTAATAGAAAAAACGAAACAGTCAGATCCTCTTCAACTGGGTAAAGAAGTTTCTAAATCCAACTATTTGCCACACATATGTACGCACTAATAGGAACTCTTGCTCTTTACTGAGTCTCACATTGATTAATTAGAGAAGTGATTAAAGATGTATATGGTTAAGGAAGTTGTATAAAATTTACCTAATTTTGATAGAAAAACACCCTCAATAAATAAAAGGGTGAAAAAGAGAGAGAAAATGAGGGTTTATGTAAACTTATATTTGGGATCAAAACCTTCTTTTTTGGATCAATCCCTAAAAGTACTTGCCCCCCATAAAGATCACGTTTTTCTTCATAAACTATTGCATGACAACTACTGTTTAATACAATATATTCATCGATCATGATAATAGTTTGGCTGAGGATACATCATTCGTGCTTTATTGATATTTGATACATGAAAAAGTGTAGATTTCATCCCTCCAGCAGATAATAGATTGATAAGTTAAGTTCCTTATTATGAGAGTATCTTCTGCGTCATATTATTTTTCCCACTCCATTTATATCAGTTGACGCTTCTGCAATTTACACGGATCTGGTCTTGATTCCCAGTGAGTGGCTTTAAATTTCCCATCTTAATCATGGAAGAAGCAAAACCCTCGAAGAAAGCTTGAGGATTTAGGGTATACTGCATGACCAATGCATCAGTAGAACAGCCACTGAAGAGAGCTTGATTAGAATGAATAAGCCCTTTCTTCTTAACCAAATTCCAAAAGAAAGACACGTCGAAGTTTGCAGGGGATGAGTCCAACGATGCAAGGTTTTCGTCACCTCCACTTCTAGGGCACACACTGTCAATATATAGAATGATAAAAGATCAAATCAGTTATGTTATCTGATTCCCATAACATGTTTCAGTTGATTCCATTTTTACCCTAACTGATATTTAAGCTAGTTTGGGAGCTTAGTTTACAAAACAGAAAATACACATAATACAAAAAGCCAGTTTTGTAAACCTAAGTTATAACTTTTGGCAAAGTGTAAACCAAACATGAACGTACGTTTGGAGTTGTGCAGCAAAGAAGGGATTGATGTTGGAGCCGTTGTAGATGCGGTTTCTAAAAGCAACACAGCGAGCGGATCCAATAGTGTGAGCACCAGATAGAAGGACCAAGTCATTTTGGTCAAGGCCTTGCTTGTTGAAGCCGTCTATGAGCTGAGGCAAATCAAAGAATGGTGCTGGTATGTTATTGTTTGCATCCTCTCGGCTCGCGTTGGTCGAGTCTCTTCTCCCCAGGTTCACCTCCCATGTTGGCCCCCCTAGCTGCAAACATGTGCGCGCGACCACATTTTCATGTGTTAGTGTATTCTAAGATATGTGAACTTGAGCTAGTAAAAGGGCTCAGAAGAGGAGTCTTAAAAAAAACAGACCGTTGGACCTGACCGTGGCTTTTATGTATTTTAATTAGTCAGTTTCATTTCATCATTAACCAGTTTCAATTTCATTAAATCACCATTCATCAATGTTTTGTAACCGCCCTTTTTATTATCATTAAGTCATCTTTAATGACCAGTATAATGTGGGCCAACGGCCTTGTCTGCATTCTCTATACCTATAAAAGACAATATTTGATGGTACCGACCTCTATCCCCAAACTCTCCTCATCTCTCTTCTCCTGAGTTATGGATTTCTGCAGTTATATGCCGCTACTTTCTGTAGGAATGGTTCGTTTATTAAGGAGTGCTGCCTTCTATTCTTACCTTGTATATGACAGAATAACTATTAAGATAATGTGCTATTAGGGCATGACTCGAACCATAGTTTTATTGTTTTTGTAGATGTTTCCCAACACACACACATATATAATGCTTGTAGTGAATCTAAACCTAACAAGTTAATCTCTTGGTTAATGAATAGCAGCTACAAATATAATCACTTACTGCAACAACAGAATCACGAGCTGAAACTGCCAAGATGTCAGCACAAGAAACATCGGGGCCTCCACATGCTTGATCCAACTCTTTCTTGATCTCATCAATCACTTCAAATCCTAGAGCAGAATTCAAGTTCGGCAACGCATTATATTCTTCACGCTGTCAATAGTTGGGGTGGCATCCAAAAGAACTGACCCATCACATCCCTAATCAACGAAAACAAACATTAATCATGTGATATGAGTTTAACATTCATAATCTCTAGCCAACGAGTCATGCGTGCATTGGAAGTATATGTATAAGCTTTCATTGACAAAGCAATCATGGAAGTGTAAACGAAGCAAGGAAGCTCCCATTCGAGTCTCGTTCAGAACTGCAGCCTGAACTACTCGCTTAATTGTCTTCAAAGTGTTGGGACATGATTGGTCATAGAAATTAGGAGATAGTAACGTCGTGGAGAAACCTGAGTTCGCAAAAGCTGATAATACTACCAACACAAGAAGAACCATGCAGAAATACCCACGTGAGGCCATTTTTGTGTATAATATAATGTTATTGATGAATCAGGCTTTGGTTAGGATTTGTATTTATAGAGCTATATATATATATGGGGCTTGTTAGTGAAAAAAGACTTCACTATATCGAACCTATAGCCCAAAATGGACCATTAAGTCCGGCAATTAGGCAGAACAATGTAACTAGGTAGGAGCAAGGCATGTGCGTCTAAGAGAAGAATGCGTCGTTTAACTTATACGATGAAGGACTAACAGGGATTGGTCTGAATAGTAAGCGGTTCGGTATCATTTAAGTGAGATCTCGAGTTTGAGCCTTGTCGTATGCAGAAAATCTCTGTTGGGAGAATCACCCACTACAGCCAGATGCGCGATGTGGGTTGAATCCGGATGTAGTCGTGGTAAAGCTCCGGTGAATCGGGTGGGCAATAAAAAAAAAACTTATACGACGAAGGAAACTTTTTTTTTGTATAAAAAAAATTTAGATATATTCAACACCAATCTCCCACATGACCGGATCTATCTAAACTTTTTTTATACTAAAAAAATAATAAATAAATAAATAATTTTTTTGATTGTACTTTGTGGTCTAAGGGCATGTTTGGATAGGATTTTAAAAAAGGATTTATGAAAAAAAGAGAGCTTATGGATAGCTTATGGAAAAGGGTTTTTAGAGAAGAGTTTATGAAAAAAAAAAGTGATTTTGAATAAATAAGTGTTTGGATAGTTATTTTTAGAATGAATTTTTATATTGGTAAATTACTAAAAAATGTATAATTTGATTTAAAGTAAGAGAGAGGAGAGAGGTAGAGAAAAGAGAATAGAGGGTAGAGAGGAGAAAGGAGAGAGGGTGTAAGAAAAAGTAGGAGAGAGGAGAGAGGGTGTAAGAAAAAGTAAGGGTAAGATAATAATTGGATAGTTCATAAGCTCTTTTACTGTTGAAAAAGCTAGTTTTAATAGTTTATTCAAAATCATGGTTTTAAACCATGGTTTTGCCCAAAAAGTACTTATGGACAAATATGACTGTTTGTTTTAAAATTTCTCCAAACTAAGGTTTTACCCAAAAGGATTTTTAAAACTATAGGTTAAAGGAGAACCAAACAGGCCCTACATCTGTGGGCTCTTTTAATTGATTGTCCTTTGTAATTAGCCCACAACGGCCACACTGCAAATTCCTATATATCCAAAGGTATGTAACAAAAAAAACAAAGGTGTGTTTGGTTTGGTTTCAGACTATGAGGGGAAGGCAGGAGATTGTAGGATAGGTGCTTCTTTTCCCACAGCTATTAGATCAAAATTTTAATGGTTCATACTTAATTTATAAAAAATTATTATAATTTTATATAAATAAATTTAAACTATTAAAATTTGACAGAGTTAACAAGTGTAGTAACAAAAATAGAGAAAAAATATACTTTATAATAATACAAGATATTTTAATAGTTTAAATTTATTTATATAATCCCAATTTTTAATATATAATATAATTAATTATTTTAATTATATTAAAAAATTAATTAAATTAATTAATATGAAATATTTTTTTTTAAAATAGCATAATCATTTTATTTAACTCATTTTCTATCTCTCTTTATTTAATTATTATTAAAAAAATATTAAAACTAATAATTTTAAAAAAATTTGATAAATATAAAAATAAGTCATGACCAATGTCACCACCCGAATTAAATGATAAATTAAGCAGCATGAGTATTTTGTATATGAAATTATAATAATATTTTTATAAAATGCTAAATCTGATCACAACTTTTCCAACACAAATCTATAAAAAAAAAAAAAAAAAAAAAGACCCCATACTTCTCAGAATGATAACGTCTTCGACTCCATACCTCTTGGTTGTTTCTAGGCATCCTTAATACAAGTAATCCAAATTTAAGGATTTCGAGTGCTCATAGCATCCAGAATACAAAAACATGAAATGTTTCATCCACCAAAACGCTTCCTAAAATACCAACGTCAAATATAATGCTAAATTCTTGATAGACTTCAACACTAATAATAGTCTCAGATGACAAACAGTACATTGTAGACTAATAGAAAATGAAACCACCAGATCCTCCTTAACTGTGTAACTCTGTTTTAAGAAGTTTCTAAATCCAACTATCTGCCACAGATGTACGCACTAATAGGAACTCGTATTCTCTATAAGCTGCAGTTTTAGGGGTAAAATCAGAAACACATAACAGAGCAGGATCAACATGCTAACAAAAATGCTTATTTGGAAGATATCGCCTGTTTCATTTAATGTGCTACAAAAAGAGCTACTTAACAAGAGAATAATGAAGAGATGAAGGGAGAGAAAAGAATCCTCTGAACACTTGGGAATGTAACCACGCATGGCAGCAAGATCAACATGACCCGGTCAAGAAACTGGTAATCTTACAATTAAAAGCTCAAATCTTTATTGGTTACATTCTGCGACTATTCCAGAAATCCTGTTGCTTCCATGACAAGCCATTGCATTGGTTGACCACTTGGCAGTTAGAGACCAGAAGGAGCAAATTTCGACCACAACTGAACTATCTCCGAACCGGTCTTCTGCCACGATTGGCTCCTGTAAGAGCCATTTCAAGTGGTGGTGATGGAGTAAATCCCTGTGCCTCCATTAGCCCTCGTATTCTTTGCGCATCCTGCAGAAATCCACCAGAAAGAAGACTATTTATAATTCTCTCAAACTCATCTTGTCTTAATTGATCCTTTCGAGCCTCGAGAACTCCAAGAGCTTGAAGGGCCTTTTTCTCATTTCCTGCTCTTGCATACATATCACAAAGGCTCACTTGAATTTTCAAAGGAGGAGCCTCACCCTGCTGAGCAATTTTCCCCAAAAGTTGTTCGGCCTCAACAACAAGCTGCATCTTCGCAAACCAATCCACAAGAACAGTGTAAGTGGCAATCCCGGGCTCGAACCCATCCTGCTCTAGCTTCAAAAGAAGATTCAATGCCTTATCCAATAAATTTTTCCTCTCATAAGCTGATATCATGCGAGCAGTGACCCTGTCATCGGGCTTATATCCAAGTTTTATCATGTGGTCAAAGCTCTTTCTAGCCATATCGGGGTTGTCTGCACGCTCATTTGCCTCAACAAGCAATGTACATGTCTCCATTGTGGTCCCAAATCCTGCAAATTGCATAGCTGTTGAAATTCGTACGGCTCCATTAACATCCCCGAGATGGGCAAAAGATCGGAGCAATGCAATGTATAATTCATAAGAGGGTTTTATTCCTCCTGTGTCCAGTTCCATCAATAGAGACTCAGCCATCTTAGGTTGGCCAGCATTTACATATGACATAACCATTGCATTATACATTTTCGAGTCTGGTTGGACACCATGGCTTCTCAAGCTTTCAAATTCTTCTTTTGCGCGATCAAAATTACCTGCCTTGACATACATGTGAAACAACGAACCCGCTATTATAGCATCTGGAATATAACCATTTTCATTCATCTTCTTGAGAATCCTCTCAGTATCATCACACTTGCTCTCTTCAGCATAGATGCTAATAAGCTTAGAATAATCACCGATATTCGTTTGGAAAGACTTTTCTGTCAACGCAATTTCTGCTACCTACAAGTATAAAATTTGATTAAAAAATATTAAATCCATAGACCAGAATAGCCTCGGGTTCATCCCCAGTTCAATTTAGTTCACCTTAAAAATATATCCAAGTAATACATAAAGGTTCTAAAATTTCATATGCAACATATACAAATATCTTCATAGTTTCGTCTGCATTAGCAAAATAAAAATATTCACTTAAGCATAAAACCTCAGAAATTTGTGGGACATGCATCATAATTTCTAACATATTGATAATCCACACTCAGAACTAGAGCTTTTCAAATATATTTTGTCCAAAAAAATTAACTGGGAAAACATAGTCCTTAGTTCCTATAGTTATGGTCAACTTGGATCAAGGCCCTTGTAGCTTTCTCATTAATGAATCAATCTCCGGAGTTTTGGCAAACTTTGGTCAGAATCCCTACTGTTACAAAATATAATTGCCACATCAGCAACATGTCATATCCTAGAACCGTGACCAAAGTTGACTTTAATTTTAAGGATTGATTCCTTAATGAATAAACTATAGGGATCTTAACCCGAAGTTGACCACATAACAAGAGGGACCAGAAATCATATTTTCCCAGATTAATTCCTTGTGGCTAGGGATTTATTAATGAACATTCTTAGTATCTCAAGCAGCATAAAATTACATGTGACACCCCTAAAACAAGCCTTGTTAACCAGAAATAGAAGGAATAAAGATAAACAAAACATATCTCCTACCAAAAAAATAGCAAAGGTGTTTAGCTGTTAGGTGGGAAACAGGATGAGGAAGAAAAGATCTACCAAAGTGCCACTACCACTACCAGTTTGGAAGTCAAAGAACAAAGCAATGCATATTCCGATTCCAACTATAAGATTCCACTGGAATGGCTCTAGTTTTGGGAAGAGCAAAACAGAGAAAGCATGATCTGTGCTAGTTATACTCAATTTCAAACATGTCTTCCATGAAAGACTAAATGGGAGCTTCATCAAGATTGAGAAGCCAAATTGGAAATATAATATAAAATCGGTACAGAAGTGATGAAAGTAAGAAAATGAAGATCTTTATAATCTGCAATGTAATACCACAAATCTAGTCAACTAAGAACTTGTAGACAACTGCAATAGCACAAAAAATCAGACAATTCCTCTATTCCTGATTCCTCCAACATCTTCCTACTACTGTTATATCATTGCTAATTCAAATTTCTCCATGCTAATGGAAATAAGCAAGTTGATGCATATAGTTCGTGAACATATTCTAATGTTGAAAATACAACAGAAAATTCCCTCATCAAGCAAAGAGGTCATGAACTTAGAATAGAATATTACCCTTTCCAAATAATCAGCTGAAGCCTCTGAATAGATCTATACGATAGAATCCATTTACCTCGAAAAGTTCCGTAATCCAAAACTAAAATGATGGGTTGTGGTAAAATAATCAAGCTAAACAGCTAATGATGCAACACTAAAACAATTCACATACCTTCAAGTACAATGGGATATTCTGTTCTTTCAATTTGTCAAGTAAATTATCCCAATCTACCCTGCTAGGTTGATGAATCTCTACCAATTCAGCTATCAGCGAAGACGGATCATCCGCCTCATTTAATGACAGAATTTTATTAGTGACAAGTTTAGCTTTCCCAGATATGAGTTTTGGCTCAGGTGGCCAAATGAGTTCCTCTGCCTCATGAATTCTGTCAGCTACTTCTGCCCACTTAGGATCAGAGAGATTAAGCCCATATATCTTGTAGTTTATCTTCCCTCGTCTCTTGGGGAGAGTAACTTCCTTAGATTTCTCCTCCTCGACATCCACAGCTTTAACCTTCTCGCTCTCTGTATTCACATTTTCTTCTGCTTGTGCCGCTTTCTTCAGGCGCTCCAAACTCTCATAAAATTCATGTTCCTCCATTTTCTCACGAGCCCACTTGAATCTAAGCTCTCTAAGCAAAGCCCCACGAACACCAATTTCGCCAGCAAACCTGCACATCTCTTTAACTTCTTCAGACTGCAAAAAACCCTTCATCTTTTCCTTCTTCCGTTCCTTATACATATCACCCAATACCATATTGCTCACTTCCCAGACCGTCCTCCACAAATCCTCACTAAAATCTTGCGGAGAAGAGACTGCCGCATTCATTACCGGCTGCAAGCCACCTTTTTCCAACTCTGACGCAACCTTGCCGACGATGATCAATAGCATGCCATCAATTGTTTGTTTATCAGAAGATGGATAAGCTGCAACGAGCTTCTTACGCATTATCCACACAAACCGTGACAAGAACTCACTCATCGCTACATCCGCCTCCTCATCGTCCACCTGCGAACAAAATTTAGGGTCATAGTTTAAATTGTTTAGTCTAGTTAGTTCAGTAGAATGAAGGTGTCTAGAGAAGGATTTAATGGAGTTTGGGCATTTATGTGACAAGAAGGTAGTGAAGCCATGGCTGTGATCAAAAGTATGAATTGAAGGAAATGTAGGAAGTGGGATTGCGGAGATAGTTTTACAAATATCAGAGGAAAACAATGGTGGAGCTGAATTGGGTCTAGGTAGCTTTTTGATGGCATGCCTGCAGAGAAAACTCTGCCAAACCATGTCTCAAAAATATTCAACAAGACTGACTCTTGATGACCCTTCTCTGTGAGAGAAGGATGTCGAAGGTAAGGGATTCAAGAATATGCCGGCGATTGCGAGAGGAAGAGCAACAGAGGGCGGCGGATTGGGTGAGGGGAGCGCCGAAGGTGCTGGGGCTTTGTATTCAGTTCAGACTTTTCCTTTTTGGGCTTGTTCCGGGTTTAGGTATTGCAATTCCAACTACTATGGGCCCTTTTTTATAATCGGACCCAAAATTGGAATCCATCCTCTAAAAAACATTTAATTGGGAATTACTTTAGCCCAATTTTAAAATTAAAATAGAAATTTAAATAATGTGGTTTTATGAGGTTTATTAATTACTAAATTTAATAAAAAACAGATATGAGTTGAACAATTAACTTTCCCCCCTAATTTTCATCAGTTCATGTTCAGTTTAGTTTCAATTGAATTGCCTAATTTCTTTCATTAAACAAGCGAAAAGTTCCTCGAATATAGAAGGGTTAAGGTGCTTATACCACTATAACTATTTTTTTATATGCATCTAACACTCTAAAATATATTTTTTAAATGCGTTGAGTATCCTAAAAGTTCTCCCCCACTTTGCAAAAAAAAAAAAATCCTTACCACCTCGTGTTCTCCTTATGAGGACAAGGCCGCTTATCAATTCAACTAACAATTTATTAGTAAAAATATGTATTATCTAAAACCTATTAATGTTATGAAAGTCTTAGGCTCTCCAAAAATTTTTCAATCTTTTTTTCTTTTTCTTTTTTCCTATATTTTTTTTAGGTTGAGAAACGTTTTACATTTTCATAAGATTTAAATGTTCCAAGAATTTTTTAAATACAATTTGTGTTTCATTGTTAAAACGTATAAACCATACGCTTGTGAGTAGGAAATATAAGCAAGGTAATGTTGTCATTTCTCAATAATATCCCAAACACCAAGCGTATTTCAGATACATCCCAAGAATCATCAAGCTTGTATCTTCTGAGCAAGTGCCCTATAAATGCTTTATTTGAAGTCCATCAATTGCCCTATAAAGTTAAGTCAAGCAACAACTTAGAACAATATGTTATTTAATTAGGGAGAATTAGAATGAGATCTCAAATAAAGAGTTTAATCACTAAAAAATCTCAAATAACATAAATTATTTGTCAATTTATATACTAAAAGTTGTCATTTTAGATCATTAGTTGTTATTTAATTTTTTGAATAATTAAATCCCTTATTTAGGACCTGATGATGATTTACCTTTATAATTATAACAATAATAACAAGAAATACTAAGTATAGAAGATCACATGATATCATTGTCAATTCTTTAAAATGTGGTGTCTTGTTACAACTCAACCTAATTTTATATTGAAACTTGATATAACATCATACAAGGTTGTATCCTCAAGAATTTCGGCAGTACCAACATCAGCTTGATAAACATTATCACAGCATACTGCAATAACCTGTGGCACAAAATTTGAAAAAAGAAAAAAAAAATCATAACAAATGACAAAAAACTTCACCATGATTGGCGGAGTAAGCAATCATTGCACAATTGCTTCACCATGATATCCAGATGCTGATAATATGATTTCCAGAATGTATATACTCCTCATTGAATCCGTTCAAACCATGAATGAACATGTCCAATCTTCTATTACTCGGTTCTTATGCGGATGTTTGGAAGCTAAGGAAATAAGCATCTTTACGCTTTATGAGACAAAACTCCGATCAGATATTTAACTCGTACAGCTTAAAAACTAATCCAAACACTCACATATAGCACGCTGGCAGCATTTGTCGTAAGAATATGCTGTTACTGCTGCCAACCATACTGTTGATTGCGATTTCCACTCATCACGTTTGAACCACGGCCAGCTCCTGATCCACTATATGGACCGCCTTGAGGATAATTTGGTGGTGCTCCAACTCCATAGCCGCTGCCGCTGCCACCACGAGGACCACCGCCGGGCATACCACTTGACCCATAAGGGGCTCCCCGGCCTTGAGGAGGATATGGCCCACTGCCATAACCCCCACCTCCACCACCTTGACCTGCACCACGGTTTGGGTGATTGTATCCCCCACCAGGGTTCCCACCTGGAGGGTATCTTCCTGGCCCACCAGAGGCACCTCGAGGCTTCCCATAATGGTGGCCAGGCCCTGCAGCCACTGTGGGCTGCGGGCCATGCATTGTTGGGTTTGGACCTGGCCACATCTGAGCATGTGGTTGCCCTGATTGCTGAGTAGGGGGAAGACGATTGTGTTGCTGGGGGTGCAGCATTTTCTGACGTTTAGCATTCTCTTCATGTTGTCGTTGTTGCTGGCGCTTTTTCTTGGTCTGAAACTCATGTGATGACTCGTATTTGGGTAAACTGAGCCAACACAGAACTAGTGAGTTGAATGTATCCAACAGACAATTTAACCAGACAAAACCCTAAACTCTAAATTCTAACTACATTGAGATTGAATACTTTTTGGAGGATATATAAGGGGAAAAAACTCAAGAGCAAGCACTTTGTAAGTCATACCTCTTTGGATCACATGGCAATGGATCAGTCCAGAAATACTCAGCATCAAGTGCATCCTTAGCAGTAATTCTCTATTAAATTAAATAATTATGATTTCAGTAAAAGAAGAAATTATATTGGAAAGAGAAGGTTTATCTTGTAGGAGAGTAAGATATTCTCAAACCAGAAGTACGAGAAAAATCTCAAAACAGACCAAATTAGCAAAATCCCTATCAAATTTAATAGTGCAGAGCTTCCCAATCTCTTCATATATCAAAAACTAAGATTTCCTCAAGAAATCCGTTTGCATGCATATACACAATTCTATTTCATAACAGATTTGATGGCAAAGACATGCCCTTAGAGAACCGTTAATGCCTCTCAAACCAAACAGACCACAGAATTCCAGAAACCGCACATTGCTGCAGTATTTGTTTTCCTTATTGCTAAATCCCTAAAACCAAATTAGAAGAAACTATTCCAAAATATCATGTTGATCCCATTATGAAAGCATTTCAAAAATGAAACACAATGCAATTTATTTTTATTTCAAATTCAAATATAAATTTTGTGATGCAATATGATGATTGCAAAAACATACAACAAAACCAAATTAAAAAGAAAAACGAAAAAAAAAATTAACTTCCAGGCGCAGAAAGCTCCATAACATAGTTCAGACCCAATGGAGATGTACCTGGGCAGGATCAAGTGCCAGCATCCTCTCCAACAATTCTAAAGCATGACGATCAAAACTATAATCCAAGCATGAGGGAGAAAAGCTGTTTAGATGATTAACAAGGGCACATAATGCAACAATATATTAATGCAGTGTGATACTCACTGTCTGAAAAATTCTCTCAGGCGTCTTTTCATTGGTCTTGTTGGCTTAAATTGATTATACCATTGAGTCTTAGAAACCCCAGGCCAGTTCACCTCATCTGGTGCTCCACACAGCTCAAAAATTTTGTTTAGTTGTTCTGGCTAAATTTTTTTACAAAGAAAACGAGAATTACACTATCAGCTGTACAAGAACTAATTACCATTAATTTATACACCAAAGGCCTTAATGACAAAACAAGACTGGGAATCAATGCATGACACACAACAGACTTTTCAAATCAAGGAAATAAGAAAGTTGGAACCAGTAATCTAGCCAATTATTGCCATTTGCAAGCCATTTAACGTCCTGATGAATAATATAGAAAAACATGTTTTCAGTAGAACACATTTATGCCAATTACCTTAGCATCATAAATCTTCTAACAACAATGAAAATTATTAGAGTTAAATTACTACATAGGTCAACACAAAAATATAAGACCCTGATTCTGAAGCCCCTTTGATTGAAGTGAAAAGGCAATTACAATTCATGAGAGGAGAAGTTTACATATGCACATTAAAAAATGGTAGCAAGTACTAAGCTGGAAAGCAATGTAAGAAGGCTGATATTTTCAACAATAATTTTTATCTTCATTGACAACATAACACGGAGAACCAGACCTATCCTACATACAGTATCACATTACTCATTCGCTAGTGTGCTTCCTTTGTGTTCTCATGCAAACTATTGAATCAATCTAACTTAAAAAGATATAAATCACAATAATCTTATGCGAAGAAATATTAATAACCTCATCTTTTCCAGGGAAAATAGGCTTGCCATGAAGAAGCTCAGCAAAGATGCATCCAACAGACCACATATCAACAGCAGGCCCGTACTTTGTTGTTCCTAGCAGCAGCTCTGGAGGTCTGAAATATAAAGACAAAACCCCTTAGTGTACTCCCCCTTTCTTAGCCCAGTTTAAACATCCATGGAAAAATTAAAAACAACCGACAACAAAGTCACACCATTTACCTGTACCACAATGTGATAACACGATTTGTGAGATTTGCATTGATGTCATTAGAAAATGATCGTGCAAGTCCAAAATCGGCAAGCTTCAGATTACCCTCATTGTCTATAAGAAGATTGGATCCTGCATCAGATCAAAACACATGAAATAGGCATATCATATACAACCAAAAAATAAAATACAAAAATCTTGCTGTTGTTTAAACCTTTTATATCACGATGAAGTACTTGATTCACATGACAATAATGAAGCCCCGTCAAAAGCTGTCTCATATAACACTTAGGCCAGAACGAGCAAGTCAGACAATGTCTAAATGAATCATGACCACTTGATTCAAACAATATTTGAAGTAATACCTTGATTTGAGGAACTGTAAATCTCATCCCAGGTCGATCAGCAAGACCAGTCAAATCATGGTCCATGTATTCAAACACCATGTAGATACCACCTTTATATTTGTTACCATCTGTAATCTCCAGCACAAAAAGATAAATGCCGACAAAGTAAGATGCCATGGAAAAAGAAATTAAAGGAGTTTGACAGAACTATATTCACAGCAGTAGAATCATAGAACAAATGAGGTACTGCTGGGCTAATTGTAAATAAAGTAACTAGTGAGTAGTGAAAATAAAAACCTGGCTTCCCTTGCTCATCTTTCTCAGGGCCTGCAGAAAAATTATACCTGTCATTTTAAAAGCAAGAGGAAAATTATATAACAACACACAAATAGAAGTTGAAATCTCTACCTGGTGATGTCACTATCTCTCTCAGCTTAATAACATTTTCATGGTGTAATTTCTTTAAAATTTTGATTTCCCGTATAGCAGTAATGGGAAACTGCACCAAAAAAACCAACAATTCAGAGAAGAACCTCGGAACACAAAGTTAGTAGCAGATAATCAATAACGCTTTTCTCAATTATGTAGTGCTACTTGAGATTCTTATTTTGGCTGAGATCAACAACATTGCAATAAAAATTATCTTATATGTTATGCACCCATGATAGAGTAAATAACATTTGGCAAGGTGATTAAAGAGATACCCCCTCTCTCTCATTGTCCATTCTTATTTTCTTCAAAGCAACAATTTCACCTGTTTTGATTTCTCTAGCCATGTAAACTTGACTGCAAGCACAAAGGTACGGATCAGTTCCTTCTAAAAGAATTAGCAATGAAGGATATGCCAAGAAACAAGATTTTGAGAACAGAAGTAGGCTATGAATCTCAACCCGCAGGCTATAACTCTCAACCATATGTCAGATTTATTGTGAGAATTAGGCCAGATTTATCAATTAATTATGATTATGACAGATCTGGAAACATTCTCCACATCTGGTCGTCTCTTTTTTAATCCCAAACAAGAACAATAACCCTCACAATAATCCCAAATGTAGTGATCTAACACCATGAAACACCACCAACACAGAAGTTTTATTCACTGATTAAGTTTTTTTTTTCACTATCATTATATGTGGAAGTCCTGTCAGTGCCGCTACATAGCATGTACTTTGAGGATAAAACTTCTATACTGGACAACATAATGGGAAATTATACAACCACAGTTACCATCTAAATAACATATTTTAGCTCCCATGATCCACAGATGATGACAATTTCTTATAACTTGAATGATAGAGGAGCATGGCATGATCAAGCATTAAAGGAAGACCAAAACACGGAGCGTGGAGCCCAAGCTAAAAGATGGAAGTCCAATAGTCTAAAAGACCCATTACAAGGCATTGCAGGCCCATGTGCAGTCCAGATTGAAGAATTCACTCAAAATACCATGTGACAAGCATGTGCCTTGGAGGAGGAGCATAAGTGACGTCCAAGAATATTCAAGAAGCATCAAGAAGGCGTCTTTATGTATTATTTATGGTTTAATTTCGTTTTTTTAAAGTTTCCATTTTTATTTGCATTAAATAAGGCCTTTTGGTCAAAGATTGCATAAGAATATTTTAGGTTAGTTTCCTATTTTTAGGTAGCAGCCTTTTTCTCCAAGAAAAGGTAACTTTCCTATTTTCTTTAGCCTTAATTGGTGCCAACCAAGATAGTCAATCATCATTAAGGCACATTTATGGCATTTATGACGTAGGGTTTTTTTTATTCTAGATTGTTCTTTTGCTGCCTATATAAGGCTACGTTTTTTGTAATTGAAACAGATTTGAATGAATGAATTTTAGAGAATTTTATTTCTCTTGAGTGAGCTTTGCTTGCCGCCTCATATTCTCGTGAGAATACTCGACTGTATCAAGGGCTGATCATCCTTGTGGTGTCTCTATGGCTAGGGTTGTAAGAGACAGGTTCTCTTAAGGTCCTACCTTCGATCATTCGTCTAGTGTCCTAACTTGTCTCTAACCGATCCGTATTCGTACCTTATATCATTTGGTATCAAAGCTAAGGTTTGCTAGAATTCAAGTTCTATCCTTTTATATATTATTTCTGTTTTCTTGTTTCATCTTCTTAATTCTATCATTTGTCCTTCGTCCCTTGCTTCCATCAATTTGGTTCTTCACCTTCCACACCCTATTTGTGTTTTTTTTGTGACTTTCTATGTTCCTTTGAGCAAAAAAAAAAAGAGAAGCTCAGAAAAAAAAAAAGCTCAAAAAAAAAAAAATCCGAAAATTCAAAAAAAAAAAGGGCTCAAAAAAAAAATTCGAAAATTCAAGAAAAAAAAACAAAAAGGAGGAGCCGTAGATTTGAGAATTGCAATGTTAAAGATGAGTTTCCTAAAATTGAGAAGAGCTTCCATTACAAGTCACAACTAGTTTCCTAAATCATTAAACTTGGGTGGGAACAGTTCTTATTTCCTCTCTTTGCATATTTCCTAATTTTTCGTATTGCTTAATTTGAATTTCTTTCCTTTTTCCTTCAAGTTTCCTATTTACTTCCTTCCTTCCATATCTCACCTTTCTAACTTGATTTGCTTTTCTTGCAAGGTGCTCAATTTCCTAAATTATTTTCGAGGTAGCACTTTTCCTAAATATTGTCTTCCCTTTTGTTTTTGTTCCCCTTTCTTTTTTAATTCATAGCTTTCCATATTCTCCTTTCTTATCTCTTATATTTTCTGGTTCTTGCAATTCTGGTTGTGGAGATTACCATTTATTAACATTGTCTCTTGATTTTGTTGAGTTTCAATCAAGAATATTATAGGAGGCAAGTTTGAGTGGTAAAAGGCAAGAGTGTTATTACATCAATTTAAAAGCCGTATTTGAGTTAAACACGAGTGACACTACGATCTTTTGAGTGAAACACGTGAGTAGAGTGGTAAGGTCCCTTCTTACTATTTCATTTCTCTTTGATCACACTAACGTTTCAGTTTCAAGATGAGTGACAGAGAAGTCCCTATGGAAGAATTCAACACAGATCCTAAGCTGTTCATGAGAGCCATGAGAGATGAATTTCTCAAACTCAAGTTGGAGCTAGCGGAGCTAAAAGCATCCAAAACAAGTAGTGGTGACGAGGAGGTGATTAGATCTGGTTCTTCATCCTCAAAGAATAGGAGCAGACCTGAAAACCGTGAATTTAACACCTATGACCCAAAGATCAAGTACCCTACCTTTAAGGGTAATATAAATCCAGATGCATACCTTGATTGGGAGATGAAGTTTGAGCAAATCTTCAGAATAAATGACTGGCCAGAAGAAAAGAAGGTAAAAATTGCTTCATATCAATTTTCTGACTATGCTATTGTTTGGTGGGAAGATTTACAGCTTAAAAGGCGTCTTAAGGGCAAAGGACCACCTCATACATGGTCAAAGCTAAAGAAACTCATGCGCAACAAGTATGTCCCTAGTTACTACTACCGAGAGCTAAATAGAAAGTTACGACTGTTTGGCCAAGGCTCTATGACTGTTGATGAATATGTGCATGAACTTGACCTTCTTAAAATGCGAGCTGGAGTACAAGAAGGAGAAGAAGCAAGCATGACCAGAATCATTGATGGGTTAAGGCCTGAAATTAGAGACAAAGTTGAGATGTACACTTTTGTTGATAAAGAAGAGCTAGTGCATAAAGCTATCAAAGTTGAGAAGCGGTATAAAGAAAAACACTCCAAATCCTCATCTCATGGTTGGAGGGACTCTAGATCAGCATCGAAGTGGAAGGATTCTAAGGCTAAAGATGTTGCAAAATTCATACCACAAGCCAAGGAGGAATCCAAGCCCAAGAGTGAGTGGAGAACTTCTTCTACTGGTAGTACCTCTTCCCTCCAATGTTTTAGATGTCATGGAAAAGGGCATATTGCTTCCCAATGTCCTAATAAGACAGCCATGATCCTCGAAGATAATGGCGAGTATGACAGTGTGCATTCTAGCGATAAAAGTGATGATGACATGCCTTCTTTGGTGACTGATTCTGAATTGGAGATTGATGAAGCTGAACCTGTTAAGGGAGAAGCATTAGTGGCTAGAAGAGCCCTAAACATGCAACCAAAGGAAGATAAAGAGCCAGAGCAGCGAGAGCTCATCTTCCACACTAGGTGCTTCATAAAGAATAAGGTATGTAGCATGGTTATTGATAGTGGTAGTGTTACCAATGTTGCTAGTACCTTACTTGTTGAAAAGTTGGATTTACCTACTATGAAGCATCCTAAGCCTTATAAATTGCAATGGTTGAATGATAGTGCTGAAGCTAAGGTCACTAAGCAAGTTTTGGTTTCTTTCTCTATTGGCAACTACCATGCTGAAGTTTTATGTGATGTAGTCCCAATGCTTGCTGGACATCTTTTGCTTGGAAGACCATGGCAGTTTGATAGTAGAGCTCACCATGATGGTTACAAAAATTGTTATTCTGTACCTTTCAATGGAAAAATCATTGTATTGAAGCCTCTTAAGCCTAAGGAAGCTTATGATGACCAAGTGAGGATTGAGAAAGAAAGTAAAAAAATGAGTGGGTGGAGTGAAAAAGAGAGAGTACAAAAACAGGAAAAGAGAAGGAATGAATATGAGAAAAATGAACAAAAGAAAGAGAGTCTATTTGTTGGAAAAAGCGAGGTTAAGAGAGCATTATTGAGTGAGCGAAACTTGGTGCTCGTGTGCAAGGATGCTTATTTTTCTACTAACCAACTTAACCCCTCTTTACCTTCTAGTGTTGTGGCTTTATTGCAGGAATTTGGTGACCTATTCCCTGATGAAGTAACTGAGGTCATCAATAGAACACTCACTACCTTGTTACGTGCAATAATTCAAAAGACCTTGAAGAATTGGGTCAATTGCTTGCCTCATATTGAATTTGCATATAACAGGGCTATTCACTCTTCCACTTCTTTCTCTCCATTTAAGATTGTTTATGGCTTTAATCCTCTATCTCCTTTAGATATTCTGCCTTTGCCTTCTAGTGAACGAGTTAACCTTGATGGCAAGAAAAAGGCTGAGTTTGTGCAGGAATTACATGCTAAGGTGAGGGCCAACATCGAGAGAAAGAATGAGCAATATACAAAGCAAGCTAACAAAGGTCGTCGGAAAGTTGTCTTTGAGCCTGGAGACTGGGTTTGGGTACACTTACGAAAGGAGAGGTTTCCAGAACAACGAAAGTCTAAGTTGCAGCCAAGAGGAGATGGCCCTTTCCAAGTCCTGGAGCGAATCAATGATAATACTTATAAAATAGATTTGCCCAGCTCCTACGGTAATGTAAGTGCTACATGTAATGTGACTAATTTATCTCTCTTTGATGCTGTAGATTCGAGGACGAATCCTTTTGAGCAGGGAGGGAATGATAGAGGAGCATGGCATGATCAAGCATTAAAGGAAGACCAAAACACGGAGCGTGGAGCCCAAGCTAAAAGATGGAAGTCCAATAGTCTAAAAGACCCATTACAAGGCATTGCAGGCCCATGTGCAGTCCAGATTGAAGAATTCACTCAAAATACCATGTGACAAGCATGTGCCTTGGAGGAGGAGCATAAGTGACGTCCAAGAATATTCAAGAAGCATCAAGAAGGCGTCTTTATGTATTATTTATGGTTTAATTTCGTTTTTTTAAAGTTTCCATTTTTATTTGCATTAAATAAGGCCTTTTGGTCAAAGATTGCATAAGAATATTTTAGGTTAGTTTCCTATTTTTAGGTAGCAGCCTTTTTCTCCAAGAAAAGGTAACTTTCCTATTTTCTTTAGCCTTAATTGGTGCCAACCAAGATAGTCAATCATCATTAAGGCACATTTATGGCATTTATGACGTAGGGTTTTTTTTATTCTAGATTGTTCTTTTGCTGCCTATATAAGGCTACGTTTTTTGTAATTGAAACAGATTTGAATGAATGAATTTTAGAGAATTTTATTTCTCTTGAGTGAGCTTTGCTTGCCGCCTCATATTCTCGTGAGAATACTCGACTGTATCAAGGGCTGATCATCCTTGTGGTGTCTCTATGGCTAGGGTTGTAAGAGACAGGTTCTCTTAAGGTCCTACCTTCGATCATTCGTCTAGTGTCCTAACTTGTCTCTAACCGATCCGTATTCGTACCTTATATCATTGAAGATTAAACAATATATATTTATTATCTCCCATTCAGTCGCCCAAAGCAATAAGAAAATTGATAATACGATAAAACATAAGTTGTCTCCCATAACCATAACCACAACACACCTATATAGAGAAAGAAAAAACACAATTGGAACATATATTTAAAATTTTCAACTACGAATCATTTTAAAAATAAGAAACAGAAGTAACAATTAACAAATATAGTAATGCTGCATAGAGTAAAAATAAAGTTAAAACTGGGTACTGAGTCTACTGACCCATAAGTTCCCTCGCCAATCTGCTCCAACTTTTCAAAACAATCAACACTTCTGGATCCCCATGAAGGGTACTCGGTAAGGTTCAGCTGCCCAGGGGCCGCGATAGCCATAACTCCGAAACACCAGATCCCTCTGAATTCAAAAGTAGAAAACCTAGCAAATTGAGAAGATTGGGGGGGAGGGATTCAGTAGGAGGTCAATTAGGGTCTTCCAAAACCAAAACAGTAGAAGAAAAACAAAACACCATTAATGCAATACCATCAGAATCAAAGAAAGTCGGTTTCTTTTGAGAAAGATATTGAAGCCATTAGCAGTGTGCTGTCGTAGGAATGGAATGGAAGCTTCTACTTTTGTTTTTGGGAATCAAAAGGAGCTCAACAAAACCAATCCTAAAACACGAAGGTATTGGACGAATAAAACATTCATGAGGGGTGAAATGAACTCATGATTTTCCAACGTAGAGTGTGAGCAAAATCAGCTAAAAAGTCTGCAGTAAAGTTAGTCTCTCGATACATCAAGTAGGCTAACCAATTCTGATCCAACGGTTCCTAAATTCCTAATATCCACTGCCAAACCAAAGAAAGGGTACTGGATGCTACAACCCTGAGTTACCAACGAAAATTCCATTAATGAATCAATTCTCAGCATCTCTCTATTCCCTCCCACCTCCCAAACTAAGTTTAAACCCAGGAGAATACCCCACAAATTGATTTATCAAGCAGGTTCCCAGGTTAGACGCAAATCCCCCTCAACCACCTCCCATGCTCGTCTCTAATGAGTCCAGCAGAAGAAGCTTCCCCGTTAAACCCACCGGTCCTTCTACGTTCACCATACGTAACTCATCAGGAGGAGGTGCCCACCTTATCGGTGTTTCCCTCCTCTTAGTTCCACGGACTTCCCATCATCGACTTCCAAGCTAGGTTTTTTTATGCTTTCTCCGTTCATTATCGATTCCGTTATTTTTTTATTCTTAATTGAAAAGCTAAGAGCACTGAACAAGAAAAAAAATTACCTGAAGAAGAGGTCAGAGAGATCGACGGCTGCCGGACTTCGTCTTCCACCGCTTCTACCCACTCTCCGACGTCAACCTTCTCCTTGCCACTGAATTCGCGTATAGATATCTAGGACAGAACTTCCTCTTCTTTCATTCCGCAATTCTTGAATCCCAAATGGAAGCTGCGTCAGTGATCGGAATGACGAAGGAGGAAAGGAACAGTTCCTCAAAAAGTTATGCCCAGGCCCAAGGGATTGATTTTGAATATCTGGATATTTATAAAAAAAAATGAATAAAGGCAAAATTATTTTTGAAAACGTTAAATTATAAATATTCTTTTAATATGATAATTTTTTAATATTTAAATTTAATATTATCCTGATAAATTTTCATTGTATTATTAAAAACGAATCACACATTATGTATGACTTAAAATGGGAATTTAGTTCATACCAAAATAAAATGGGAATTTAATATTAGCTTGATACCTTGAACTATTCTTGAAGAACACAGATTTTACATACTATTCATTAGAGTAATATCGTCAAAATCATTGTGATGTTACCCTTCCATTAACAAACATTAACGTAACTGTTTTGTTTTTGAAGAATATACAAAATGATCATTATAACACAAAACGAAGTTTACATAGTCTTAATAGGGAATGGAATGGAATAGTAAATAGGGAAAAATGGTGATGTTCTTGGAGCATGTTATCCCATTTTCTTACTTAAAATAGTAAATAGGGAAAAGTCGGAATTCCCTTATCCCATTTTCTTACTTAAAATATTAGCACGTGTTCGAGTTTAACTGATAAAGGGGTGAGATATGCGATTATTTAGCACGTGTTCGATCCCTGAGGATTACCACTTTGTTATGGTTCCAATCGTGACGCTTGAGGAGGCATCCTAGCTCTTTGGTGCTTAGGTTTACGCCAGAAGGTAATAGACGGCTCACCCTACCTGATATTAGTATCTCCTAGGAAAAAAGGAGACTTCGCCTTGTCCTTGGATCGTAGGTGAGCCCAACCCTTTTCCAAAATTTTTTGTATAAAAAAAATATATTATATTTATAATATTATATTTTTAGTTATAAATATAAAATTTAAATAGATAGTCTAATTTAATAAAATATAAAGTTTCAATCAACTTTATTTTTTAAAATTATAATCTTCCCTCAAAATATCCTTATATAGTTACACATATTAAAGTTATTTCTATCAATGATAATTTAAATGCACATAATTAGATAGAGCATTTTAGAGAACCCAATACACAATTATTACAAATAACTAATTTAATTATTAGCGTAGGTAGTTTATTTGTTAATCTCATAAAAAATATGTTAAATTCGTCTCTCTAATCTTAAATTTCAGGTTGCAAATGTCCTCTATTATAACATCTAACCCTATTTGACGAAGGTAAGATATTTTGGAGTAGGTTACTGTATTGATTTTGGTGTAAAATAACATTTTTACAGTTAAAGTATTCATGAAAGAGTAGTTGGCATATTCTAAAGTTTAATAATGTGGATAGTTGATACCTCTGTTTTTTATTTTATCGAAACACATGTCATCATGTTTTATCATATGTTTTGTCAATTAAGCATTTATCGCTAAAAAAAAGATTAATAATCAATTAGCAATATTGTCACCAGTCGTGTGTATGTATGATAGCCTTTACCATTCTTATTTTGGGCCAACACAATTACTACATTCTTACCAACAGCATCTTAGAATTCGCACAAGTGATCACATTTCGCAAAGTATAAGTACTACAAATTATCCCATTCATTTCTTAATATAAGAGTTAGTTAATTTTTTAGATAGATTAAGGAAGCTAAATAAATCAGTTAATTATAAGTAATAAAGAGCTAGTTGACTAATTGAAGTAGATTAAAGAATATATCATATAAATTTTAGATTTGATCATAATTAACTAATTTATTTAACTTTTTTAATTTACCTTAAAAAAATAACTAACTGTAGGTAGGAGCAGATCATTTCAACACATGAACAATTGATCCCCAACATACAGGAACCCAATAACCATTAATTAAATATCACAAACACATATTAATTGGCGACTTGCAGACCATATACGTACAATATTAAACGACCTTAGCTTGTACCCATACATGATAAGTACACAACATTAATTTTTGTTTTGGGAAATTAAACTCAAGAATTGACAGAGCCACAAGTAGTTCTAATCTGACCACTGGAACCAGTGAGTGGGCTAAGATTAGCCATCTTAACCATGGCATTAGCGAAGTCAGTGTTGAAGGTGTCAGGATTTTTGCTGTAATCAGTGACCTGAGAATCAGTGGATCCGCCATTGAAGAGCTGTTGGTCTGAGTGAAGGAGACCCTTTTGAGTCAACAAGTTGGTGAAGTAGGCATTGTCGAAGGTGTTTTGTGAAGTTGTGTCCAAAGCTACCAAATTATCATCACCACCTGTGCTTGGACAATTTGCTTGCAATGATGCTGCAAATGTTGAGTTTATGTTGCTCTCATTGTATATCCTTCTTCTGAAGTTTGTACACCTCGCTTGCCCTATCGTGTGAGAACCTGCTAATCATGTCGGGATCAAGTATTAGACTCAAATGTATACGATGAAAATTTGCTAGTATAAAATATTAAGTCTCGGATTCTCATCTAGTACTCATCATAATGATGAGCACATGGTGACTTGATGGTATAAAATATTAAGTCCTTGATCCTTATCCAGTGCTCATTGCTATGATGAAATCTCTTAACAATCCAAAATTTAATTTGGATAATCCAGATTTAAAATTTTTAATCTACAATTTTTTCAATGATAAATTTATTTATTTTAAGAAGTATTAGTTATAAAGTTGTTTTTATTTTAAATTATGTATCTAGTAAAATAAAATTAAAAAAATTATTTAAAACAAAAAAATTAAATTGAATATGGACCATCCAAAATCAATCTTGATGGTCCAGATTAATATGAGCATTGAATGTGCTCCTAGTACGAGATGCTCAATGAGTTGAGATATTTAAATGGTCAATTCTTTCACTTTAATAACTAGCTTTTAGGGAAGGTTCCCATCTCACTTGGTATCCATAAGTAGAAAAAACCTATATATACGCTGATAGCTGGAATGAAAAGGAATCAAGATTTGGAAATGGCAAGAACCTGAGAGGGCGACCATTTCTTTGGTGGTGAAGCCCTTGTTGGAGAAAGCAGTAATAAGGTCGCTAAGATCAGAAGTTGGACCAGGCAAGTCTGAATTTGCATCGCTCAAGCTGGCTGTTGTTGAATCTCTTCTCCCCAATGGCACATCCCAACTTGGTCCTCCTAGCTGCCATTCATTCATTATTCAACCACCCCTTCATTAAATCTCTTACAAACTTTAATATATTTAAAATATGTGTAGCTTATCTATCTAAATATGTTGAATAATGAACATCTAACAAGTAGTTTTGCAGTAAAACATGCATTATTTTAATTATCACATCACTTGTAAATATATAAAGTAAAATATATATTCTGCAGAAAGCTGTACAGGACCCCTTTTATAACATTCACGTCTCTCTCATAATATTATTCTACAAACTTGGCTTAAGATATGATGAAAGTCAAATTCCTAATTAATCATATCTATATATATATATATTCGTGTGTGTGTTCACTGCATGAAAATATATATACATGTCTGTGACTTGAAGGTCATTTAAATCTTGGAACAATCTGTCCAATTACGGGGTAAGATCATGTGTATCTATCTCTCCTCAAATTCTACCGGGTGAGAGCCTCACCAAAAAATACGTACGTATGTGTAGTTTTTCATCATGTAATTAAATGAATAATATAATACTTACAGCGACAACAGAGTCACGAGCAGCAAGGGCTAGAATATCAGCACAGGAGACAACACCAGAGCAGATGGCTTCTACTTGAGTTTTGATACTGTCTATTACATCGAAACCTCTAAGCGAATTAGCGTTTGGAAATGCTGTCTTTTCACCTTTCAAGCTCGTTGTGTCGTCTAATAATACCGATGCATCACATCCCTGGCCCACACACATATATAAACCAGCATTATTAATATTCACAACTTGATATATATATATATATATATATATATATATATATCAACTTCTTATAATTAATCATTAAAATTTTATTTTATACATGTACAGCTATAACTATATATAGATCACTCTTGAAAAATTAATGATTTTTCTGCAATCTTCTGTGCATGGTTACAAGGGAGAATAATGTAATTTAACTAATTAATACAAAGTGACTTGATCACTATCTCGTTAATTATTAGCTGGATCGTGACATATACATAAGTGACTAAACGTTTTAGAGAAAGCGATATATAGACAATCACTCTTAATTATATTCTATCAACATTATAATATTGTTTAAGTTCTATGAAAGATAAAGTTATAGTAAAATTATATGAATTATGAAAATAATATAAATCTTTTTTTCTTTTTGGATGACGTGCTTGATTGATTTTCCTCTCTATTTAAATAATGTGACATGAAATAAAATGTATACATATTTGTCAAAAGAGTAAACTGATGATGATTTAATTCTTAATTAAATTATGAGGTTTTATTTATTCTAAACTTTTTGAACTGGTAAACGTACAAAAAATACCTTTAAAAAAATCAATAAACTCACTCAGACATATAAATATGAATTGTTTTAATATCAACTACCCTCACCTATCCCACTCTAACTAGTCTCATCATCAGCTGGTCAAACAACTAAACTAATTAGTGTTCATCAGTTAATTTGATAGACTAAATATAATTAACTAAGAATAGAACAAATTAAAGAAATAATAGATTAATTAGATCAAATTTAATCAAACTCTTCAAGTAAAGATATAGCTAGTTCTCTTTCTGCTTGGATTAACATCATAATCCAGACTGAAGTTAAACTAATTAAAACAAAACATGTCATGATTTGTTATCTTCTTATTATAATAAGCTACAGTCATTTATTTCAACGTAACTATTGTATACAGCTGTAACTTGCCTAAAACCTGAAATAAAATAACATATGTGTATCAAAATATTATATGCTTTTAGCAAATTGACCAGGATCATGAGATAATGAATTTAATTCTTATATGACAAGAACGTTTGGGAAAGTGCTAAACACTAAATTATTCTATACTCGTCTTATCTTATGTGAGTATATTAGACTACTTAAATATTAAACAGATTAAATAATTTTAGAAAAAATTGCTGAAAAATTCTTCGTTACAAAATTATAGTGCTCAAATACATTTGAAATTTATTTAAAAACTCACGTAGAACCTATATTTTGGAAAGTACGATTTTTTTTATCAGCGATATGCAGCATACCTTCAACAATAGTTTTGCAATTCTTTAATATTTATATATAATTAAAGATATGTTATATACAGCTAAAAAATAGGTATACCTATTCAAGTACTTGAGTCTTGAGGTACGCACCTTTGGAAAATAAATTTTATAATATAAGATGTTTGAGCAAATTTTCAATGATTTTAACATATAGATTTTTATAAGAGAAAACTAATCAATATGTAATTAAGTATTAGCTAGCCAGTAAGAGAACACACACACACATACGTAGAAACTAAGTGATATTCCCTAGCCGATATATATATATAAATATATAATAAAGGAAGAAGAGAAAGGTGACTTGCTTGAACAAAGCAATCATGGAAATGAAGACGAAGCAAGGACGCCCCCATGCGTTTCTCAGAGTTAACAGCAGACTCTACTGCAGCCTTAATGGTAGCAGACGCCTTAGGGCATGAAGTCGCATAAAAATCAGATGTCAATTGAGCTGACACCATCCCCATAAACACCGAAATTAGCCACAAGCTAAAAGTGATTAATGGAGTGTAAGAACCTGCAGCAGCCATGGCTGTGTTCTGTGATAAGAATAGTAAGCCTAAAAAGAAGTTGCAAAAGAAGAAGAACAAGAAGATAGTTGTGGTTAGAACTGCAACAAGTATCTCAGATTTATACCGCAAACATGTATGTGTAAGAGTGGACTATGATTTGTTCTTCCAAGTTAATTATCTACAAAAACAGTCATATTCATGCATTATGATGAGTTCCACGTTCAGTAGAATAAGGGAAACTCTATTATTTATTTGTTCCCCATCGAAATAAACAAAGAAAAATTAAAATTGCATTTGAATATAGGAAATCAAAGAAGGATGTGGGATATATGGCGGTCATGTTAATTTAATTAATTTGATTTGATTTATAGCTGTATTTTGCCGAATATAATTGACTTGGGCAGAAAATCTTCTGTTTTTTATTGAATCCTTAGCCTACACGGTGACCCCTCCACCCCACAAACACGTCCAAAATCATTAATAACTTTAATTTCATTTTATATTGTTTGAAGATTGTGAGAAGTTTGTGAGATTGTGTATATATTTTGAGTTTTTTTTGTGGAATATATTTTGAATTTTCTGATATATCGAAAGTAGAGAAAGATCGTGTGAAAGGAGCACACATGCCGCACACACCCACAATCAATGACTTCTATTTTGTTTATAACCTTTTGAGCTATTTGGTATCTATCATCTTTTTTTAAATTTTATTATCAGGTATTTGATCAATCAACTCATATGAATTTTGAATGATCAAAATGTCTCTTCCTAAGAGTATTTTATAATAAGGTGGGATTCGATTAGAAGACAATGCATCCCCTTATAATTAATTACTAAGGATCACATATTTGAGTTGAGTGTATATAAAAATATTAATATCCTAAATATAAGAGTTAATTAGAATATTTATTTTTATATTAAATATAAAATATCAATCTATTTTATTTTCTAAATTTATAATTTTTTTTCAAAGTATCATATTAATTTTTAACATATTAAGAGAATTTTTATTGATAAATACTTCTAATACAAGTTATTAAAGATGATATTTTAGATAAATAAATATATATTTTTTATAAATAATTAATTCAATTAATTTTTTTAATATTTATAAATTAATTATCTAACTATTCGTACATTTAAAATTGGAGGGGAGAGGGTATTGATCAAGTTTCCACACTTGACTATTGTATATATAATAATATAAGCAAGCAATGGCTTGTATTATTATGGGGTGGGGCGTGTTTGTGTAACATGATTACTCATGACTCATGAGAGGAGGAATGGGAAAGGAAGAATAGTAGAGCAATTTGAGCACGTCATAATTTACAAGCGGAATATTTTTTCCCCACATTTTGTCGTTTACTAAGGCTCCAATTATTAACACTAAGATTATGTTTGCAAAAAAAAAATATATATACCAGAAAATATCCTACACAAACATACATATATATAATTATTTTTGAAATATTATTGATTATTATCTAATAATAATAAAATAACTAATATTAGTATACATAATAAAATTTATAATAAAATACACAATCCAATAATCATAAACAGTGGACTCACTTAATATAAATTATTTTAAAAAAGGAAAAAAAAAAAAGTGGCAGGTTCCGTGGAAAACGCGTGGGAGCAAAAGATCTCATTAACCCGACCCGACATGCTGGGCATGGGCCCTAACGCGTGAATAAAGAACAGTCAACGCACTTGACCCGATCCTGTTCGGCTACAGATGCTCTTTACTGCTAAATTCGAGAAAATAATTTTTTTAAATATTTTTTTAAAATTTATAAGAACTCAAAGTTAATACATGTTATTTAAGCGATTAAAATTCTTTTTATTAAGACTACCGCCTATTATAAAATTTTGTGCATACTTTTTAAACCTTTGTGAGTCGATCGAGAGAAAGATTACCAAAATCCATACTTATTCAGCGTTCTGAACAATTGTTACTACTAATTCATTGAAAAATATGATCGAAACTCTATTCTGAAATTTTCAAATGTCTTTTCTTTTTTGGAGCTTAAAGAACACTTGAACAGATCTCCAACGCGTGTTTTTCAAAGATCCTCGACAACATTTGTTTAATAGGATACATCATGCATAATGCTTTCAATTTCTCTATAAATGAAGTATGAAAAAGTCCAAGTTAAAATATAGGAAGCTTGTGAACTTCAATTTCCAAGGCGCTCCAGCTTGCATGTAAGAACATGGAATGCCACTAATTACGCCATGGCCATATACTTCCCTGCCTGGCTTCATACCTATAAGGATGGCTTCTAGAATCACACGTTAGTTGTTAAATGAAGCAATTGAAAGAAAAAAAATTATTCATTAATGCATGTCGTCAATGATGCATGATCTGTATATAGTACTTTTATACAATTAAATTGGTTCTAGTTCTACTATTTCAATTTTGATGATGCTGCCTCTGATTTTGAAGTGCAAATTAAAGTACGTAGACTATAATAAGAAAATAATTGTTTTTTTAAAAAAAACATCATTCGATGCTGGTTATTAACTAAATATTCAATGCAGGGAAGCATACTTGCTATGTTCAAAGTTTTATTTACGTGGGTTATTTTGTCAATGTAAACTTCTTTTTTTGTATTATAAAAAATTTTAGAAAAGGGTTGAGTTCACCTATGATCCAATGGTAAGACGAAGTCTCCCTTTCTCCTAGGCGATACCAATATCGGGCAGGGCAAGCCATTTATTACCCTCAGGTGTAAACCTAGACACCTAGAAACTAAGATGTCTCCCCAAATATCGCGACTAGAACTATAATAAAATAGTTTTCCTGGGTCATATTATCAATTTAAATTTAAAAAACGTATTGTTACCCTCTTATTGACAAACTGACGCAAAAAGCCCATCTTGATTGAGGTAACACGCTACTTCCGTAGAATGAAGCACAAACTCGACACATTTGATCTCGTAATTCACTATTATCACAAATCTCTAAACTATTCGTTACTTAAAGGTCCTATGAAATTTTTAAACTATTATTAGAAGATTTGAAGAGATTTTAATTGTGAAAGAAATACTCTTACTCTTATTTTTATTGACAATTAAGGAAGCCTTCGTTAACAATTTATCTTACAAGTGGAAAGACCGTGGCTAACATCCTTATTGAACTTTTACGATGTAGCTCCTTGATCAACATGCGTTAACATTATTGCATGTATAAACAAATCATGCATATTACGTACTGAACTCCTAGTACCATAATAGAAGGCGATTATATATATATATGAACTAGTGTGAGCCTCACATGTTATATGAAATATAAAAAATGATCGTGCTATTCTATATGATTTATGATTTAATATCATGTGTTTGAATTTTTATATTATAATTGATAATATGTAGACTGTTGAAAAACCTGTTACTTGTGTAGCTTTACAATTACATACTAACCGCCTCATTCTATAGCAAGAGATGGAGAAAGATGAAGAAATGAGATATATTCAATAATTCAACATATATATATATATATATGTATTTCCTCTCTTCCTAACAAAGAGCTCACCAGAATTGCAAGTATGTTGTGCAAAAGTTTAGAAAATAGTTTGAGTTGTAGATTAATTAGCTAGAGGTTTGTATTTTCTTCAGTTTAATTTGTTCTCCGGACCTTTTGTTGTATTTGTTGTGCCATTTTAGATTATATTACCATATGTAATATTTTTCCTTGGATTATATTGAAATAACGAGTAAGGAAAAAAGAAAAATTAATCATATATATTCATAAAATTGTAGTCCATATAATAAACACTTGATTGATTTGTTTGGATTTGAACACATTAGCTTACCATACACACAGGACATCATTCAACATAACAACAATCTATAGAACTTAAACTCATCAGATTAAACTTGATTATAGCAGCAATGCAGATTAAATTTTAACGTAGCCATGAACATGAACTCTGTCCTGATCGAATCAGTTGACTCTCCTACAATTGGTCCTAATCTGACCGTTGGATCCTGTGAGGGGGCTAAGGTTGCCCATTTTAACCATAGCATTGGCAAAGTCAGCTCTGAAACTGGCAAGGTTGTTCCTATAAGCAGTGACTTGAGCATCTGTGGATCCTCCATTGAAGAGCTGTTGGTCAGAATGCAACAAGCCCTTGTTGTTCATCAAGTTCTTGAAGTAAGCGTTGTCGAACAAGTTCGGAGTGGTTACGTCGAAATTCACCAAGTTGGAGTCACCGCCGACGCTTGGACAGTTTCCTTGTAAGGTTTTTGCGAACGAGGGATCAATGTTGGTCTCGTTGTAAATCCTTGTTCTAAAGTTGGTACACTGTGCTTTCCCTATTGTGTGAGACCCTAAACGATCAAAAGGTTTACGATTGATTAGTACAGATAGTAATTAATGAATACCGAAATTTTATTGTGTATAGAATCTAAAATAATAAAGATAATTTTTTAACTATCAGTTTGAATAATTTTTTTTATTTAAAAATCATCAGTTTAATATTTTTAATGTGGACTACTGTTTGAAACTTTATTTCGACAACACAAATCTCACGAAGCAATGAGCTATCGTGGTGCTAATGACTGGGATGAACACCGAAACTGGTTCCTTACCTGAGAGGGCGACCATTTCCTTAGCAGTGAAACCTTTGTTGGCGAAAGCAGTGATAAGAGCATTAAGATCTAAAAAGGGAGCTGGCAAGTCGGAGTTAGCAGAACTTAAACTTGCTGTAGTTGAATCTCTTCTTCCCAATTGTACACTCCAACTGGGCCCACCTAGCTGAGAAAATTTTTCAACATTTGTTGTAAATTTCTGGTATTGTATAAATATACATGTATTATGTATATATCACAAGAAATTATATTCTTGAGTGGATGATGTCTATACTTACAGAAACAACAGAGTCTCTGGCAGCGAGAGCGACGATATCGGCGCAAGAGACGACACCTGGGCATGTAGTCTCAAGCTTGGATTTAATGGTGTCAATTACATCGAAACCTCTGACAGAGTTCACATTTGGGAATGCTGTCTTCTCGCCTGTGAAACTTGAAGTATCATCTAACAGTATAGATGCATCACATCCCTACACAATTGCACAATATGCAAATAAAAAGTCAATAATACTCAACAATTCTTTGTTCGCATCTTGATACTTAATACGAGTATTATAATAACAAGTGGGATATTATATACACGTACAGATATATTATAGAGAGAGATAACTACATGAAAAAAGATATATATATGTATATATATAGAGAGAGAGAGAGAGAGAGGAATTAGACTTGCTTGAACGAAGCAATCATGGAAGTGAAGACGAAGAAGGGAAGCACCCATGCGAGGCTCTTTAAGGACAGCAGAGAGCACTGAGGCTTTAATGGTAGCAAGAGCTAGGGGACAGGTTTTGGCGTAAAAGGTAGAAGACGATAACTGAGCTGAAACAATCCCAAAAACAACACAAGACAGTAAGAAGAAAACGCTGAGTTTGAGATTAAGACCAGACGACATGGCTGCTGTATGGGAATTCTATAGCTTAAAGGAAATATTGCAGAAGATAAGTAGCTAGCTTTGTAGTAATAATAAGTATTAATGCATGGGTATTTATATAGGGAAGCTAGGGCGTATCATATTCAAAGAGTCAACATCGATGAGCCCCAAATGATTAAAGAACCCATTTTTGAATATTGGAAAATTGCAGGCTGTGTGTATACCAGATCTTCTCAAATCTTTATCTGGTTGAAAAATGAGTTTAATATTTATTAATGTGAGGCTATTAGCTGTATTATGTGCTGCTATGCATTTGTGTTGACTTCTTAAATAAATCTGCCTCTCTTAATTATTCTTTATGTGCGGCCACGTCCTTTTCTAATTATTAGTGATTGGATATATGAAGAAATTAAAATTTAAAATGTTGTCCTTGTGCATTTGTAATATTCGTCCTGAGTATTAATAATTTGTTTATATATGTCAAACTTAGTTTACTGGATTAAGCTTTTTCATTCGTAACTTAGTTTATGTGTTTCTGTGTTATGATAACTAAAATGAAGAAATATGGTTACATATTTAAAATACAAGTACCGTATTAGTATGAGCTTAATTAATATTCCCCCAATATTATCTTGATTTCATATATATATATAGAACTTCTCAACAATTAATCTACCCTAATCAATATAGTACTTATTATTGATCAATCAATTACTCATTTGATCCTTAATATAAGCTATATTTAATTAAATTAAGAAAATTAGTTAAGTTAATTAGCTAATATGGTATATTTTTACTAAAATATCCTAATCATTTTTCTTAACTCTCCGCATTTCTTACTTAATTATTATTGAGAGAGTATCAATATAGGGGTAATTATAGAAAAGTTGATAAATATAGAAAATATGTCTTATATTTAAGACTAAAATTAACTTCATAATTAAATCCTATATTAAGGATTGGATGAGTATTATCATTGGTACTGACTAGGGCTGAAAATTTAGGTTGGGCCCGCGGGCCCAACCCGCCAAAAAATGGCGGGTTGGGTTGCAAATATTGCAACCCACTTTGATACGGGTCTTTTTGACCCGCACCCGCGGCGGGTTAGCCCGCTTTTTTTTTTTTACTTTTTTTTTACTTTTTATTATTATTTATATTACACATTTATACTTTACTAATTTGAGAGCCTTGGTTAAACAAGAGACATTATACTTAATTTATATTAACTTTATCTCATTGAGTCATTTCTTTCTTTATATATATTTATTTTATTTTATTATTATTTTCTTTGTGATAGATTTATCTATAGATAGTGATAAAATTGACTAAATAAATATTTTGACGATTTAAGACATGATTCGAATCTAATTAATATTGACATATGTAATTTTTAAAAAAAAAAAGCTGGCGGGAAACCCCAACCCGCCTCCACCCCAATCCGCGGCGGGCCAGCCCGTTTTTGGCGGGTTGGCCCGTATTACCACCCCTAGTACTGACCCTTCTAGTTTCAAGTGCAACAATTTAAATGTCATTTTTTACTTATGAATACTGTGAAAAACAAGCATAGGCTGATGAATAAGATGAAAAATGTTTTTCTAATAAAATGGATCGTCTGGTTATTTATATTAAAAAAATAAATTGTTAAGAAATTTGACACATTTCAATCATAAATGAATTTTATGACATGAAAGACATAATGCTCGACTTCAATAAATTGTATGAAGGTATGTTATTTTTTTAATTTATACATTTATATAAATAAAGAGAAATTACTGAAAAGTCCTCCATCATAAAATTTATTATACAAAAAATCTAAACATCCATGTTCTTTAGCAGGTACGCGCAATTCTTTTTCAACCGTATGCATATAAAATATATTTTTAGTTATATACAAATATTTTTTATTTTAAACAAAATTTAAAGATATGTTAAATATAACTAAAAAAAATTTAACACTCACAACTATACTAAGTGAGTTATTTATATTGAAACATTATCACATTTCGATTGTCAAAATTAAAACAAGAGTTGAAGGCATGCGTTGACTTACTTTAAATATCATGTCGAGGATCAGCACAAAAGTTAGAACAAGTCAACCCAATATTAGCCTACCCTTAATTTCCATCGTAATTAAACATTTTCACTTGCACCACAAACTAGTCATGAATATACCATAACTATCTATTTCGTAATTCGAGCACCTCCCTTTGAAACTATACTTATAACAAATAATCAAATTTCAATAGACAATTAACCCCATTTTATTTTATAAATTCCACATTAATGGATACATTAAGTTACCAATAATTGTTTGGTTCGAATAAAAGAAATATGATTCCATTATTTTGGCGGAAGCTGTTAACTCCTCCATTAGATATGTTGTTAAGGATTTAAACTGCAATATAAATATAATGTTAATTTTAGAGTGTTTTCATACATAAATATAAAAACTAAAGTTTTTTAAAGATATATATAACACCACTCTTTCAAGTAGAAAAGCATTATTTGATGCTTTTCTCGCAACGAGGAGCATCAAATACACACATTAAGCGAAAATGCATGGTACTCCATTCAGATCTAATTATAAGATATTTTTTTATTAGAAGATAGTCAATTAATTTTAAGAACCTTTTTTAATGATCTTTATGATTTAATTAAAAATGTTTTATAAATAGAAATCAGATCAAATAATAGGATTAAGTTTCAGATATACCTCTTTAACTTTGAGTCATATGCATGAATAATCATACTGATCTTTAAAACTTAACAATATAAGCTCTATTATTTGCAAATAGCTCAAAATTTAGGAAATTTTTGTACAATTTTCCTAATTATATATATATATATATATATATTAAAGAAAAGGACAAAGAGGGATATGCCAAATCAGACTCAAACGAAGCATATATGGCAAAGGTGGTGGTGGACGCACTGCCCAATTAAGCAAAGTCAATCACGCAGTTATTATCAGCATACAAGTGGAGAATAAAACTTTATAAGAATCTGAATTTTCGTCGAAGAACCTGTTTTTTTTTTTTCCTTTCTTCTTCTTTCTATATTTTTCATTTCTTTGTTAATTCGTTTTATAATAAGAAAACGAATGCGAGTATCTAATAATTAAAAGCATTGATTCTGGACATATTCTATATATATATATATACATATATATATATAGTAACTTAGTAATTAAATTCACTTATGGGATCCCAAGTCGTAACATATAGCAATTTAGGAAAGGCCAGGAAGCTCAAGCTAAGAAGTTCTAAATAATGGTTTAAAGTTTAAACTTGAAATTGCCACCTGTATTATTATCAACAACTTCTCGTCATTCATATTATTACCCATTCATTTGAAGTTAACTAGAACTCAAAGTAAGTGATTAGGATGTTGATTATTAATAGAATACTAATAAATATTACCTGTAATAATAAATATAACTAATTTATATGTATACTTTTTTTCTAAAATACCTAAAAGAGATAAAGCATTAAATGTGGAAGACAAAAAAAAATATTAAATGAGGGTGATAGAAAATTGAAATATTATATTTATGACCGAATTAAAATAAATATTTTAAATAAGTTTTATATTTAGTATAGATTTAAGTAATAGTTTTAAAATATTTATTTTTTATCATAGTTTTATAAATTTATAATATTTTTCACAATTAATTGATTATTTTGCAAGTGGCCTGACATCATTTTTCCGAAAATTTAATTCCCTAGATCGCATTTTCTGAGGGGCGTGTGACCGTTTACTAAACAAATTGAATAACGCGTAAATGAGCAGACAAAAACAAATATGAGATTGTTTACAAATTCTAAACAAGTATAAGACAATAAAACCCTAACCCTACTCATCCACTCCCCATAAAAGCTTTTGACCGATAATATCCTTTCACCACCATATTCTCCAATAATTCATAATTTGCTTTATCGTTTGAGTGGGAAAGGAACATTTCTAATTTGACGAAAATGAAAGAATATCTCTATCAATGGAAGTGCACCGAAACTTCCTTTGTATAAAACGGCCACCACACCTAAAAAAGAAAATAAAATTAATACTACCTCCAGGTTCAATCTTTAATCTAAAATTTATTTAATATATTTGAGTAGATTAAGAAAGATAATTATGTTAGTTATTTATAATAATTGTATGTCAATTTTTCTAAAATACCCTTTTATTAATCGTGTGCATTTGAACTATAAATTATTTTAATATGTGTATGTGAGGACACTTTAGGGTAACAATTATAATTTTAGAAGATAAAGTAGATTGAGGTCTTAAATTTAGAACGGAAAGGAATATCACATACTACTCCGATCTTAATTATAAGAGATATTTGACTTTTTTAGACAGATCTAGGAAGTCAAATAGTATATCAATTAATTGTAATTAATATAAGGGTTATTGGCTAATTTAAATATATTGAAGAGTATATAATATGAATTTATCTTGAGGGATTCGATTTGATCATAATAATTAACTTATTTGTATAGCTTTTCTAGATAAATCTAAAAAAATTAACTAGCTCTTATAACTAATAAGAACGGAGAGAGTATAAAATATCCAAAAATTCCTATACCCAACTAATTAGATTGTATTTGGATAGATATGAAAAAAATAATAATTTTGGCACCATGGTCTTCTATAAGCTCAATTTTTTTTAAGAGTTATTCTCTGCTAAAATTATTTTTATCATTTTTTAGAAGTTATTATTTAAAAGATAATGAAAAAAACACTCTTAGTGGGATTTTTGTTAAAAAAATTTGAAATTAGAGTCCATGTAATAAATTTGACTAGCAAAAATCAATCATACTGCATTATTTTTCATCCCGCAAAGTTTTAGACCTTTCAATATATACCGAAAAGCTCAGTAAATTATTTTAAATCCTTAACTATTGTTATGATTCTTTCAGCCAGTTCTTTCAATTCAATTTAATATATTCTATATATTTAGCCATTTGTAAATAGGACCCCCACCATCTCCAATAATCTCTGTAGTAAAATAGCTTAAATTATTATTTTTGTGAGCACGTACGATGGAATACAAAATGAATTATAAAGGCGCAATAACTATCGAAATCTATTACTGTTGAATAAATAAAGCCATCATTTTTTTTAATTAAAAAGGCAAGCATTAACAATTTAAAAAAATCAGCTTGATTTCGATTATTTTTCTTATACGTACATATCATTTGGGGGCAAAATGTCTTGCAATATTATCAACTCGACTTTTTTTTTTAATTATTCTCTTCTTTCCCTTTTCTTAATCCATGTTTAATACTTTATTTTTCAAGATTAACATTTCAATTCTCAAATTGTTAGTTGAAAACTTATATACAGTTTTTTTTTTAATTTTGCCTCCTTAAAAAGTCATTTATAAATTATTAAATTTGAAAATATAGCTGCCCCGAAATTATTATGTTTAGGACCTTTTCTACGTAGTTTCATTGCTGGACAATCAAAGTTTACATCCTACGTACCACTTACACTTTTCTGTCAATAATATACAAACACCCCTTCATTCCTACATCATCCTCAAACATTGACTTGATAAATTAAATTTTAATATTTCTAGATATCTAAAGCGATTCTTAAGTTCGTATTACAATAAAAAAAATATTACTCATAAGTCATAACGTACGATTAAATCATCATCCACAATATCCGCTTAAGTAAGCTACTGAGTTGTACAACTAGACATACTTATGTTCCTTTGGATGCTAGTGTCGGTTTTATTGACTTATGACATTCAAAAATAGTTAAGACAAATCTATCTAATAATTAATACTACCACATTCTTTAATATATAAGAGCTTATTAATTTTTTTAGATATATTAAAAAAATTAAATAAATTAATTATAACTAATATAAGAGTTAGTTAATTAATTTAGGTAGATTAAGGAGTATATAATATGAATTTGTCTTAAAAAGTTAAATTTAGTCATAATTAATTAGTTTATTTAACTTTTTCAATCTACTCAAAATTTAGTTGACTCTTATATTAAGAAACATATAGAATATATATGTAAATTATATATAGGACTTTGACTTAATGTATTATTTGGGTCTTTTTGGCAAAAAAAATAATGCTATGACTTTAATTTCTTACCATTTCTCCATGACTAATTCCTCTCTATCTTTACGAAGTAGTCTTATTTACTATATAAATTAACCTTAGAAAATTTGTCATGTAAGTCCACCGCCATTTTACCTCTCATTCTCTTTGTTATATTACCTCATGTCCTAATTATATCATAATTATAATAACTATTTAATTTTTTCAGATAGATATATATATAAGAAACTAAATAAATTAGTTAATTATAATTAATATAAGAACTAATTGATTAATATAGATATATTGAAGTGTATATAATATGAATTTATTTTAAGGAGTTAGATTTAATCACAATTGACTAATTATTTAGCTTCCTATATCTCTCCAAAAAAATTAACTCTTATAATTAGGACCAAAAATAGTAAGTCTCATATTAGTAGACAGTCTCACAAGTAAAGTAAAATTTATAAATATAAAAGGCTCTCTCACAATAGCATTCTTCATAGAATCTTGTTATGATACTCTTCTCTGGCCCTAAATATATAATCTAGTTAGATTAAGAAAGTTAGTTAAATTAGTTATTATGTTGTGCTTTTCTTAAAGTACCATAATCATCTTCCTTAACTCCTTTCCTCATTTTCTTACTTGATTATTGTTGAGAGAGTATACGAGTAATTTGAAAAATAGTTGATAAATTTAAAAAATATGTCTTATATTTATAACTAAAATCAATTCATTAATTTAAAAATCTTCACCCATAACTAAAGTATTTCATGCAATTGCATGGTCTGAAATTAAATTATTTTGGCGGCAAAAAGAAAAAAAGAATAAAAAAGTATATACATTGAAAACTAGTTAAAAAGTTTATTTTAATTCTAGATGTAAGATCTCAATCAATTTTATTTCTTAAATCTATAATTTTTTTTAAATTATTTATTTTGGTTGTACATGGAGTTTACACTAATGAAAGTAGTTTCAATGTAAATTATTAAAAATATTATTTAAAAAACTGACATATAATATTATTTAAATAAATAATTAGTTTAATTAATTTTTTAGTATTTATAAATTAATGATCTAAATAGGATAATTGAATTCCAGTGGTAGGGTGTTAGGAACATGGATACCCCACACGCCCAGCCGCATGCATGTTTGCACGATGGGAGTAGAGTTCTACTGGTTGGGGTATCCAACTTGAGTAAATTTGACTCCTAACATCATAATCAAAGGTTTCCTCGCATTCATTTGTGTCTCTAATTTGACTCCTAACATCATAATCAAAGGTTTCCTCGCATTCAATTGCATGGTCTAACATCATTCATTTTCCACTACTTTAATTTGATTTTGTCGTACGTAATTATATGTACTCTTCGATCACAAGTCAAAGATTCTTGTTTTATATATACTCAATTGATTTACGACTTTTGCACTGGTCGGTGCATATTAAATGGTGAATTGATCTAAGAAAAAATCATATTAAACTAACACGCGGATCACACAAGTTCATCTATATTTCTGGCATCTGTTAAAAAAAAAAGTTACATGTACATATTTCGGACCAAAAGAAAACTATTCATACGATGCAACTCGATCAAACCCGGTTTACAGAACTTATATTAAATAACAATGTGACTAATTGTTGCAATTTTTATATGATGTTGATATATTGATGTTAAAATGTAATTAACTTATTCATATCATTAATATAAAATATAAACTATAATATTGGCATATTGGCATCCCAAAAGAAATTATAAACTATGTTCCATCTAGAAAAAAAGGAAATTTAATCTTTTTATTTTTATAGTTTTAATCAGATATAACTCGATCTTTATAGTTTTAATTTATTTGTAACGCAGTTTTTAAACTTTGACTTAATCCCTTATTTTCTATACTTTAACTATTAAAAATATTAGTCCTTATATTTTAGAAAATAAAATTATATATTTCATGAAGTTTAAAAACTAAAATTTTAAATGGTTGAAACTATGGAAATTGAGTTACAATGAACTAGAATTCAGGGATTAAGTTTCAATTAAATTAAAATTATAAGAATGAAATTATAATAAATTAATATTTAAAGAAGAGTTACAATCAATTTAAAACTATAGGGACTAAACAATTAATTATTTAAAAAAAATTGATAAACTAGGTGATGCTATTATTTATAAGCCGTGAATGGTACAAATAATTCCATACAAAATGTATGTGTCTATTGTATCATTCTATTTGAGGTACTATTAGGTATTAAATATATATACTTCTTCTAACGGTAGTTAAAACATCAATTCGTCATATTATGAGAGACTAGCCTCTTTCACTAGATTCAATCCCCATTGGTTGTATGTATATATTATTATTTTTTGTACAAAATATTTTGGAAGGGGATTAGGCTCACCCATGATGTAAAGGCAATATAAATTCTCCCTTCCTCCTAGGTGATACCAATATCGGGTAGAGTAAGCCGTCAATTATCCTCAAGTATGAACCTAGACACCTAGATAGGATGCATTCCTAAATGCTGCGACTGGAACCACAATAAAATAATACTCCTTAATATTTAAATATGCTCTAAATAATCATATATCTTATCTTTCTATCAATTGAACCACATACTATGGGTTACATGTGTCCATTATAAACTGAAACTTGTCTGATCGAATTTTTTTAATGTTTTTTGGTATTTGAAGTTTTTGAAGCGAACCCTTTTTCTGTATGTTTTTTTGTTCAGACGAACATCTCAAAACAAGTCACTTATGTCTTTGCACATTGTTGGATCGAGCAATGACTCCGAAAAGGCCCACTTCAACTCCTTGTCTTAGGGAATTTTCTACAATATAATATAAAACCATTTGATTTCATTTTTATTTTAATTTCAATGACTTTTTTTCCTTAAACTCATCCAATACAACATTATAGTCCTGTACTCCTTACGAGCAATTTTTCCTTTTGTATATATACAGATATATATTCACATGACTGATAGGATAGTCTTTAAAAATTAAAACTTTAAGCACCAACTATAAGTATATTGTTCACCCATAAAAAACACTATAAGTAAATTGCAATAAAAAGTTTTATTTTTGGTAAAATTGAACTAAATAAGTTGAAAAAAAGGTAAAAAAAATAAATTCAACATTTCCTCTCTTCCTAACAAAGAGCTCATCAAAACTGAGAGTATGTTTTTTTTTTTTGGTACAAAAAACTGAGAGTATGTTATATATGCAGAAATTTAGAAAAAAGTTTGATTTCCGGATTAATTAGCTAGTGTATTTTTCTTCGGTTTTGTTCTCCCTTTTGTTGTATTTCTGTTTTGGAAGTCTTAGAATTTGTCTGAAACTAAGAAATGTTATAATTTTCCTTCGATTATATTGAAATAAGAAGCAAGAATAAAAGAGAAATTAACCATATATCCATGAAATGATAGCCCATAAACACGATTCATTATTTTGGATTTTGAACACCCTATAATTCACATCAATATATAGAACTTATAAATCCATCACATCTGGTGAAAATAATGAACTGTTACAAATTTAATATTAAACTAGATTACTTACTCTCTCCTATTATAATTATAAAAGCTAGTTAATTTTTTTAAGATATTAAAAAAATTAAATAAATTAGTTAATTATGATTAAATTTAACTCTTCTAAATAAATTTATATTAAATACACTTTAATCTACCTAAATTATTCAATTAACTCTTATATTAGTTACAACTAACTTATTTATTTAGCTTCTTATAACTATCTAAAAAAATTAATTAACACTTATAATTATAACACAAGGTAATATATTATTATAGGATAATTATTGTACGATCCTACATAACTAATTTAATAATTAAAAATCTTATAAAAAGTTAGTAACATGTCAATAATAAAATCTATTGTATAAAATGATAACAGATTATGCCTGCTGAAAAAGATTTTTTAGTGATATAATTGTTTATTGAGAATGTAAGGTAATTCTTTCAATTATTAAAAAATATATTTTATATATTTTTATTAATTTTATTATTTGTCTTCATTAAATTAATTTGTATTAAGGTATTTTATTTTTATATATTTTATACAATTAAAAATAAATAAATAAAAGATGCTTATAACACATATCAACTACTATAAAATTATATAATATAAAGAATGTTAATTGATAAATTATCAAATTAAATGAAAAAATTATAATATTTAATCAGAGAAAATTAAAATATCTCTAATAATATTATATTATATTAATTTATTATTTTAATATAATATAATATTATATTAGTATCATGTTATATTATATTAATTTAATATTATTTAAGTTAATTTAAAAATAATTTTTTAATATCTAATATTTAAATTTAATTAAATAATAATAAATAAATGTGTTATCTTTTGATAAAATTAATATATATAAAAACACGTTTTAATAAAATTAAAAACACATTTGATAAGATGTGTATGCGCCCAGCCGCCCATGTATTTGTGACGGCATGCTTGATATCTGCTTCGTCGCAATTTCTCTTAAGAATATAATAAAATTAAAAATCTCATATGCATGGAGTTCCTTTTTTCTTATTGGGACCAAGACTTAAGTTTCACATATTCCACATAATTTCTGGATTTTTGTAATTATCATATTATTCAAAACTAATGTCAATAGTCTTTTTTGACATGTTCCCAGAGAGTATGAGTTGACACTCTGGCCGAAATCTTAAATCTCAGTTAATATAATAAAACTCTAGGCCAAGAAAATTAATGTAATTTAATAAAACTAGTATTCACTAAATTGTACAGAACAACAAATCCTCAGCAAAGTTCAAAATTTTCCTAACCATAATAACATTTTCTCCCTTAAAAAAAGTCCGAACGAAATGAACTTCTCAAATCTCAAATGTGTGTTTTTTTTACTTGTTTTTTTTCAAACGAACTTCTCAAAACAAGTCACTTGTTATGAGTTGGCACATTGTTGGATCGAGTAATGATTCCGAAAGGCTATTTGGGCAAACTAAAACGTGTTTGTATCTTTTTTAATTTGGGAACCCAACCCAAACATGCTATAAAAATGCCCACTTCAACTCCTCGTCTTAGGGAATTTTCTAGTATATAAAGGCATTTCATTACCAACGGGAGTTGGTCCGAGTGGTAAGCGGCTCGGTATCGCTTAAGCGAGGTCTCGAGTTCGAGCCTTGGCGTACGCAGAAAATTCCCGTTGGGAGACTCACCCACCATAGCCAGGTGCGCGACGCGGATCGGATCCGGATGTAGTCGGGGCAAAGCTCCGGTGAATCGGGTGGGCAACAAAAAAAAAAGGCATTTCATTAACAAAATTTAACACAAGTAGATAATTTAGTCTTTTAAATATAATATCTTAGATTTAAATTAAATTATGTGCGTAAAAAAATATTTTGTTGAGAGGAAAAACTCACTTTAATGATCTGTATGGTTCAAAATGATTAATTTTTAAACTATCAGTTAGAGAATTTCATATAGTTTTTACTAAAAATAAATAAAGTCATTTAATTACCAACTGGATCTAGCAAAATATGTTAATTCCTCATAACTTGATGAACCAATATTGAATTCTTATTGAGAGAGGTGTAAAATCCTCCTAAAATATAACTACTCTTAATTATTTAGATCCATTTTATACACAATATAACTCAAAAATAATATTATAAATAAATTTAATTTATTTTAAAAGAGTTAATCATGATAGAAAATAATTTAACTAAAATTTAAATGAACTCAAATATGGTTATAAAAAGATTTTTCTTAAAATATAAATAAAATAATAGAATATATAAGTATGCAAAATAAAATCTATTGTGATAATATATAAATATTCTACACATACAGTTAAAGGAGAATGCTATATAATTGATATAACTTTAATAAAACCTCTGAAGTTTTTCCTGGGTCATAAGATGAGAATATAACTTGAAAAATGTTAATAAAAATAGGGTGAGACTAACGTCTCAGTAACAAGCAGTTATACTCATCATAAGTACTAACATGTACTCATGAGACGTCAAGTGGGATCAATCATAAAATATAATATATAGAAAATAACGTATTATCATAATAAAATTAAATGAATAACCAACTCAACTTCTTTCCATCAAACCAACTGAATCGCCTTATTTCCGCTGACTGAACTCATGGGCTTGTGATAACTGATCACTAAAAAAGCTAACAGATCAAGTGGTATAGATGAGCCAAAATTCACAGAGCACCTGACCGGATCATGAGTTCGTTCCCCCTCGATAAACAAGTGAGGGTGTCGTAGCCCCTCGGTAAGCTGGTGGAACAAAAGCTAACTATCGAGCTCCAATGGTGGCTATACCACGTGATAGAAACACAACTCTATCATCACCCATCCCAATACATAATTCTCAAAATAATCATATTAATCAAAATCTCAATACAAAAAAAATTCTCAAGATAATAACTTTCTTTAAATTCCAATACCAAGATATAATAAGTTTATAATCTCAACTCAAACTTTTTAAATTAAACTTTAAGTATCACAAAACTATTTTAAAATAAAAATAATCAAATAAATTTTCTCCATATAATCATATCAACATCAATAGCTTTATATATATATCAAATCATTCACAAATATCACATTAGTACATACAACAAATAGAAAGCGGTTACCTTATTTGAGAATAGGAAAAGGACTAAGAGAGATGATTAAAAAGAGAAGAGATGACTCAATAATCAAATTTGAGGAATAACTCAGGGTTTTAGCTCTATTTATAAAGTCATAATAATGATTCAAAATTTAAATTCATGTCTTATCTTTATTAAAATCTTATTAGATATAGTAATTTAAAATTTAAACTATATTATCATTATAGTATAAATACATATATTATTATATGTATATTTAATTAGAGATATAGGCATATTATTATTTTTATCATAATTCTATCAGGTATTTTAAAATTTAAACCATATTTTTAAAATAAAATTGTTTATTTAAATCTGAATCTAAATTCTAATAAAATCTTAATTAATAGTAACAATCAAATCATAAGATTCTAAATAAGATAAAAATATGATAATTTATATATTATATCATATTTTATTAAAAATATTAAACTATGATAATTTAATTAGATAATATTTTTAAATTATTGATAAATAATATTTATAATTTTACTTAAATATAAGGATAAAAATTAGGATGTTACAAGAGGTGCCTATATTTAGTGCTTGACAATATTTCGAATAGGATTGTCTCTAATAGGAATATATTTATACTTAAAGAGAAAAAAAGCCATTTCATTTCATTTTAATTTGTTATGAATTTTTATTTAATTTGATCCAATACAACATTATATAGTCCTTTAATCCTTACGAGCAACTTTTCCTTATATTTATGTATATATTCACATGCCTGATGCTCTTTAAAATTTTAAGCACCAAATATAGGTTTATTGCAATAAAAAGATTTATGTTTTGTAAAATTGAACTACACAAGAAATATATGATTTGAAAACTAATGAATTTATTTTCTTACGATTTTTGTTGGTTAATTAGTGTCAAAATTGTTGGGCCTCAAGGAGTAGCTCTCCTAATGATATGTTTTATATTTACGCAAACTCAGATATAAAATCTCATATTTAAATTAATAATCATAACTCCTTATGGTAAGATCAATGGTTGTTGATGAAAAAGAATAATTCTGGGGATTAATATATACGCCATTGTTGTAAAGAAATCCCTTGCGTATGGGCCATTGTTACAAAATAGACTTTTTAAAATTATCTTTTTAGACTTGTTCTTATAGAAACAGTTAAAAAAAAAGTAAATGGTGATATTTTTATAAATAAGATAAAATATTTATACCGGATATACAAATAACCGTGTAAAAAAAAGAGCGGTGGTATTTTTATATATAAGGATAAATATTGACACCTGATATCTTATGTAACCGGTGTAAAAAATTTAGATGTTATATCTACACTGATTATAATTTCATCTGGTGTAATTCTGAATAAAGAAAAAGATTGCACTTACTCAGCTAAAACCCTAATCTATAATCTCATCAACTTCCTCATATGTTTGCTCAAAAAAAATGATTTCATCTGGGTCGAGGTCAGGGACCTATGCAATGAGGGAGACATGTGTGTGCGCCGAAGAACTTCGTTCCCATTTCTCGGACTGGGAGATGAATGTCAAGGGCTTCCCTCAATGCTCTGACAAGCAGCGACTAGGATCTAGTAAGCAATTTTCTAGATTTCCAAATCGAACAGATTTGGAGCGAGGTCATTGAAGGGAGAAGGAAGGTCTTCAATTAGGTGAACATGTATGGTGTTTTGGAGTAACTAGTATCCCTTAGAGCCTATGAGTGCTCTGTCCCTGAAACTAATTTACATTTCTTGACTCAATTTTTTTACAATGCAGGCTAAGTGTGCCACTCGTGTTTTTGTCGAGCTTGCTAAGAATGGTGAGTTTTTTCCCCTCAGAGCTTGCTTTTCGATCTCATATCGTCTTATCTTGCCTTGCATTTTATGTTTTTATATCAGTGATTGAGAACATATACATTGTGATTCATGCAGAGTCTATAAAGTGTTGGAGCACAAAAATGACAAAGCCAGGAGCAAGGAGCTTAGGCACTATACAGAACAAGAAGCTGATGGTGGAGGTATGGTTCGACCGATTTGGCTTGCAGTAATAGGACTACCATTTGTTATTTTTTGAAATATTTCCAAAATATGGTATGTGAGAGTGATACTTTGTTAACGACGGAGTTCGAAGGAATATATTTTTTTTAATTTTTTTTTATTTATAAATATGACTTGAGAAAAAATAAAGTAGATGACATGCGTACTGATAACTTAGTATATTTGGTCAAACTAACTGTTAAACTGAATTTAGATAATGATCAATGTGACATTAAACCTCAAAAAAATTATAAATACTCAACGCTCATAAGTATAAATTTCTTAGACAAATTTGCACATTAACATAAAATTAAAAAAAATGATATAAATATCACGTCAATATATTAGTCAACTAACGATTAAAGTTAATTTTGGATAACAGTCAGGATAATATTGTTATGATTTAAAAAGTTTTAGGGTAATATTACTCCTAAAAAAATCAGGATATCTAACTCTATTGATTGAAAATTTCTTAAACAAATGTACATTTTAATGCTTTTGAAAATGTTAGGCAAGGAGAGTTAAAGCCCAAAAAAATAAAAGAAAGAAAGAAAGAAAAAGAAAGAGTAACAATTGTGAAGAAATAATAGTCGTTTTTTTTTAAGGAAGACAATTTTAGCACGGATATATTTGGATAACTTTTAAAGAATAATTTTTGGGAAAATATTATAAGAGTAATTTTAGAAGAAAATAATTTCTAAAATGTAAAAAAAAAAATCTTTTAGAAAACCATAGTTTTAGAATTTTTTTAAGCATATATATTTTTTTATTAGAAATAATTATATTTAAAATATAATTAAATATTAAATATATATATTTTTTTTCTATTAAATATTTAAATATTAATTTATGATGTTAGGAGTAACTAACCTATCTAATTTAAACTTTTAAAACTGCTACTTAACTATAATTTTTAAAGTTTGCCAAATATGTTTTTTTTTTCTACTCAATTTATCAAAGTTTTATCTCGATTATATTTAGATCTGACCTGCGTCATGCACTTAACTATGGTGGGTAAGTCTCTCAAAAATTTTTTGTATACGCTAAGGCTCAAACTCAATATCTTATTTAAATAATATCAAATTACTTATCACTCGAACTAACCGTTAGTATTTCCCCAAACATGTTAATAGGAGTAAAATGATACAGGAATTATTGGCCCTTTATATATTTTTTTTGTTACCTACCTGATTCACCGGAGTTTTACCTTGACTACATTTGAATTCGACCTGCGTCACGCACCTGGCTATAGTGGGTAAGTCTCCCAACGATAATTTTTTATATACTCCAAAGTTCGAATTTAAAATCTCGTTTAAACGATACTGAGCCATTTATTACTTAAATAAATTCCTATTGGTTAGCCCTTTATATAAAAAACACAGTAAAGACCACATCAGCCCAATGATAACAAAAAAGAAACTGAAACACAAAACAACAACATATATAAATAGCAAAAGAAAAAAAAACACAGAAGATTGAGAGCTCAAAACAAAAGGCGATGCCCATATTGAATTGCAACGCTGCAAGAAAGAAGACTAACACGAGTAAAGAGTAAGGCAACCACATGCAAATTAAGCACCAAACCTTAGACTAGCTCTGGTGCCATTTTGTCCTTTTCTCCCTCAAAAAAAAAAAAAAAACAAGTGGGTGTCAGTTTTTGACTTTTTGATTAATCTCGATTTTTATTTACGGATTTGAACTCCTTTTATAATTTTAGATCATTAATATTTATCTTTTTAAACTAAAAAAAAAAATCTTGATGCCCGATATGAATTCATGCATGTCTCCCAATGCTGGTATCGTCATAATGATCATGTTTTCCCCCTTTGATGATAAATGTCCGGGAATTGCCATTTAATAATAAATATAATAAAATTAATATGAATAATTAAATAATGGTAAAATAAAAAACTTATAACAACATATAAAACAATTACTAAATATCTTTAATAAATAAAAATAGAGAATGTCTATATAAAGTGTTTTTTATAAAAAAAAAAGAAAAGAAAAAAGCAAGGGGGAGTAGTATTCATAAAATAGAGTGGGTGGCATTGGGATCATCGAAGTTGGATTGTAGGATTATGGGGCTATTAATTGGAATTAAACTCAGTCAGCCCCACTCAAACTTCCTTCCACCGAATTATTTTAGGGCACCGATTTGGGTCGCAATCACCTGCTTCGCCTATTGAACATTACGACTCGTATGCTGCCACGTGGTGAGAGGACGAGAGTTTGGATCTGACATCGCATTTAATTGGCTCACCACAAATTCCAACAACTTCATGCAGCTATGTCCCTTCAATTTATATAAATTTTAATTTTTAAATTTTAAATAATATATTTTATTTTTTAAAAATAAAATAGCCTAAATTTTTATTAAATTAAATATATTAATATTTTGGAAAAAATATGAGAGATTAAAATTAAAATGCAAATAAATTTAAATGATTAAAACTTATATCAATACATTCGATAAATTCTTGATACAGTGTGTGACATCACTACTTACATTCAAATGCAGCCATTTTTATTTTTATTTTTTAAAAAAAATTGTTGATAGCTCCACTTTGCCCGAGTATTTTTTGTTAGAATTTAAGGGTTTTGATGTTAAAATTGAGATCTGAATAAAGGTGGCTGGTTTCTAACAGTTAAAAAGTCTGAGGAAAGCCACCCGCTATTTGAAATTTTGTCTAAATTATATTATTAAATATATGAATAATGAACTAATTTAAATCAAATCCTTACAATCAAAATGTTGTTTTACATAAATTTTTTAATAAGATAATATTTAGATATAGTTCATCAGCTTTACGGACGACCCAACCTATTATTCAACCTATATTATTTATAGTCTTACCGATGAAGAGACTATTCACTTTTTTGTCCGATGGGAAAGTACAAAGCACGATTAGACTATTCACTGATGGCATTAATTCCATTTTTTGAAATTTGAAATTTTACAAGTTGCAGATAAGACAGAGTAGCCAGATTTTATATCAAAGTACCCCTATCTTTTTTGTTTTTGCCATCAAAGTACTCGTACGAATGATTCTGTATATCCTAAACATGCCGAAGAGATTTAATAATTATTACGGCCCTGTTTAATTTTTTTAAAACTATAATTTAAAAAAAAATTAACTTAAATTTTAATTTATTTTTTTAAAACAAATAATTATATTTATTTATAAATATTTTTAAACTAAATTATAATTTTAAATAAATTAATCAGATTAATTTTTAAAATAGTAAAAGAGTTTGTAGATTATTTAATTATTATTTTACTCTTATTTTTTTTACACTCTCTCTCATCTCTCTTTTATTTTCTACACCCTCTCTCCTCTTTTTAATAAAAGTATATTATTTTTAATAATTTATCAATAAAAAAAATTATTTTAAAATTAACTATCCAAATATTTATTTATTTAGAATAATATTTTTTTATAAATTTTTTTCTAAAAATTTTTCTTTATAAAGTGTCTAACAAATTTTTTTATAAATTATTTTTTAAAAATTTATCTAAAAATACACTATATAACTCAAACTTTCATATTTATAAGCTGAGATTCATCATTTATAAGTTAAATATGTAATTTATTAAATATCTTGAAACCTAGTATGATTGACTCATTTGTATATGCTACAAAGACCTTGTTTATTTAAAAAAAAAAAAAGGGGTATCTGCTACAGAGAAAATAACGAGAAAGTGAGGTCCGAGAAAGTGATATAGACAATATGAATAATGAAGTGGTGGCATTGGAATCATGGGAGAGTAGGATTATGGCCTATTACTTAAATTTTATGTCATTACCGAGTACATTTCTTCCGCCCAATAATTATTATAGTAATTAATTTGAATTTGGAAGAGTACTTGAAAAAGGAGGGGAAGCGTCAAAGATTGTCGGCGAATCCATGTTAGGGTAGGGAGGGAGCGGTTGATATTGTTGGGCACCGATTTGGGTCTCCATCCCCTGCTTCGCTTACTTAATCGCACCATTACTGTGCCGCCACGTGGTGACAGGACAAGGGCGTGTACCAGACATCGCATTTAATTGGCTCACAACAGCCAACAAACTTCATGCATGCCCTGCAGTAGCTAGCCCCCGTACTTTCTCTTCTTCCCCCAATCCTATTTTCACACTCCTCTTTACAAAATTCACAAGATATAACAAATCCATCTTCGTTGTCTATTAAACTCAGTCATATCATTTATATTACTATTTATAATTTATACATAATAATAATAATAATAATAATATGCAAACACGTCAAACAAAATTTTTAGCATTTTCTCACTTAATTACTTTGCAGATAAACACACAGATTGATGATGCAGACTGCATATATTAGAAAATATTTTGTTATGTAGACAAATTAAAATTCATTTAAGTATTCTTTCTACGTCAGAATTAATCTTTAATTATATATTGATGATATTATCTAATTTCTAACAAATAAAAAAGAAGAATATTTATGATGAGCTGATATATTATAAATTTTTAATTATAATTGAACCACATACTTACCACAAACTTAAATGTAAATATTTGTTTATAATAATTAATTAAATCCAGAAGAGTATTATCTACCGTAACTCAATGCACGTCCACCACCGAATTCAATATTTATAATTATAAATTCATTATAAAATAAATGAGATGAGATGTTTTGTTGTCACTTATCAACTGTCTGATTGTACTATTTGCTTTTACTGCTATTACTAATTTATCGTTTTTTCCGGCCAGTATTAAATTCACATTTCACTCCATTTAAGTTACTCTTTTTTCTTTTCTTTTTTTAAGAAATTCTAGTCCGAGGCTTTTGAAAAGGTGTCTATACTATATAACCCCACCCACCCCTGAAGCATTCGGCACAAAGCAAGCCATTCGCAAGCCACACATACCAAAGCATTTTCAGGTTTTATCTTTCTACTTTCCAGTTTCAGTGATCAGAACAATGGCGGGTCTCATGAAGGTTGCATGCATGGTAGTGCTTTGCGTGGCTCTGGTGGGTGCACCCATGGCCGAAGCCATCACTTGCGGTCAGGTCACCACCAGCCTCGCATCGTGCCTCAGTTTCCTCCAGAGAGGTGGCGCTCCTACGCCCGGCTGCTGCAACGGCGTGCGCGCCCTCCTCGGCAGCGCTCGGACCACCGCCGACAAACAGACCGTCTGCAACTGCCTCAAGGGCGCCGCCAGCCAGATCCCCAACTTCAACGACAGGAATGCCCAGGCTCTTCCCGCTCAATGCAAGGTCAACATCCCCTACAAGATCAGCACCTCCACCAACTGCGCCACGTAAATCCCAAACCTTAAACTCGAAAATGTTCTGATTATGCTTTTGTTTTTTAATGTGAAATGAATGAATCATTGTTGTTTATTGTGGTGAATGATACTGTTGCAGCATCAAGTTCTGAAGATGATGGGAAGATAATAGTGTTGAAGAATAAAGAAGGACCACCTATGAGAGTCTACTTTTGAAGTGTGTCCCCATGAGTTTATGTCTCCATTCTTAATTAATGGGTATCAGTTTCGCTGTGTCATGTATTAATCACTAATCTTCAGTTCCATGCTACTGCTACTTTGATTATTATGTGTCCTCTTTATCTTTTCTCTTTTCTACCTTTTTCTTTTTAATCTTTATTGACGCATTATAATTATATCCTCTTCTTTCCTAACCGGTGATCGGGATGGTAGTGTGCCTACGTAATGAATATATTCTAATATGGGATTATTATTACTATTTCAGGGATTCAAGTTAAAATATTACCATGGCCTAATTTGATAAGTTGCTTTGATTTAGACGTTGATAAATTTTGGCAGATAAAAAACATAATTCGACGTTGAGAAACTGACCGTTAGTTGGTTTTAACGCTTGTAAAATACAATCCTACTAAAAGCTCGAGAGGATTTGAAATTACTTACCAGAAAGTAATTAATCAAGATTATATGTATATATATATTGCCAAATTAAACGAAGCATTGTTGATTCACTCTTCGTTCCGTTCTGTTTTCTATTGTATATTTCGATATTTCTACACTTTTTCGCTCATTCAAAAGGCAGATCTGGAAAAATAAAAGAAATAACCTTTATAATATCTTTCAAGTCAGTGGTGAAAACTAAAAGAAGGGGAACAAAAGACTTTCTTTGAATTTTGGGAGGTGAAGATTAAGTGTAATTGAACTTGATCGCTGAATGAAAGTGGCTATAGTAAAACAGTGAAATGGCAAACAAGAGTGTTGAAAGGACGATAAGCAAAGTACGGCTACGATTTATTCATAGAAATATAAATGGACGGTGTTTATTGACTTGACATGGACGGTTGAGAATCTTTTAGTTGAAACAATTTCTCACATTTTATAAACAGTAAAATCACGAGTAAAGAATCAAATTGAAATGTCAAAATGTCGATCTAAATACACAATTACACACTTAGCCTAAGCGGAGAGTAGTTAGTAGTGTAGGGTCAGTAACAATGAAAAGACCATGAACAGAATGGTTTTAATTGCTTATTCTCTGTCTCGATTAAAAAATAGACAAAAAATTGGTAATTTTTTTCAGAGCCAAATTGAAGACACGTTTTACGTTAAGAAGTTGCGAAATTTATAAAAGAAAGATGTCTATTTTATAAGTTTTCTTGCTATTTTTTCTTAATTTAAGGGTTTTCCTTGTTTTATGATTTACACTCTTAAAATAAGTTGTACAGTGACATTAGTTAGAGTGTGTTTAGTTCTTGGAAGAAGTATCGTTGGTCAAAATTTCATTCACTCATATAATAACACAGCGTTTATAATAAAGACTAAACTAATTGCTTAGCTAACCTTCAATTATTTCCCCTCTCGGCAAATATGATGGGCCCCGATTCAAGTTTTGTTTGTTTGATAATTGACAACAATTAAATGGATCTCTACGGAACACTTTAGTCCCAAAAAATAGTCTTACGAAAAGCTTGAAGGCCCATGAGCCATATCATAAACTAAAACTCAGGACCCTACAAAGCCTTATACTAGCCCTTGCATTCTACTCCCCCCAATTCATAATATAAGTTATTTTTATCGTATTTTTTTAATTATACTTATTGATATTTTATCAATTATGATTAAATAAGAGAGGAGTGGGGGAGTTCAGGAATATTATTATGATATTTTAAATAAAATATGTTATATTAACTAACTTATTTAATCTAATCAAACTAGTTAAATATATTTTTATATTAAAGGCTAGAGGAATACTTATTTATCAATTTTGCGCTTGCAATTAATACATAAATGTGACTCATTATATTTTTCTCTCTCCTCCATAACCTCAGTTAATATGCCCAAAGTTAAAAGAATTTTCAATTTAAGACAGATTAATGAGTTAACTACCATTTTTTAGTTTTGATGAATTAATTAAATTGACTTATATTGTGAATCTGATGAAGTATGTCTTATATATTGCAACTGTTGGTATATAGTTAGTCGGTGCTTATTTAGTGATGGATTTATTTAATAACTAATTTGCCCTTGGTCTACTTCGAAAATGGTTGAGAACCAAGCTACTTTTTACTAAATCTTGGTGGAACCCAAAATCTAGTTCTATTATGGGAATACATGTGTATGAAACATGACCTTACCAGTTATCACCTTTTATGATTGACTCGATTCGATGAATCAGTAGAAAGTGACATGGAATGTGCAATATTAAGTTTCCTGAAACAAAAGTTTCATATAAATGGTTAGAAAAAATTAACCTGTGCATTGTATGGGAAGAAATATTTGATATAGACAAATATTGCACCATTTGACATTTGAATTTACATTATTTAATTACCCAAACAATTAACCATGTAGCCTAAAAAAATACAGTACTATTCATAAGCCAAGCCATCTAATTTGACTTTCTACAAAATTTACATACTACTCTCTCTTATATATATTATAGGAGCTATTCTAGAAGAAACTTAATTTTAGTCTATATTTTAAGATAGACTCGTTAATAATTTTTTCAAGTCTATCCTTAATTATAAATGCAAAAGATAGAAAATTATAAATACAAAAGAGAGATAAAAATATTATATTCTTAATTAAATATGAGTAAATTTAGAAAAGTTTAACATTTTATAACAAATTTAATAATCTAATTGTCATTTATTGGTACGTGTGATTTAGTTAAAAAACTCTTATAATATGAATTAGAGAGAGAGTATCTCCTCTACAATGTACTGAAAATTATATGATGGACTGTTTTCTTATGATTAAGGTAAATCGCATTTATCATGAGAGTCTTGAAATAAGATGACAAAAAAGAAGAAGGAGAAAGTTAACGTCAGAGTAAAAATATTTGACCAAGAGCTTGAAATTAATAAACATAGTAAAAAACTCATGATTGAGGTTGTTGACAGTAATTTAATTGTAAGCCTAAAATTGATCTCAGAACATGCATATATGTCTGGACATGTAATCAAGTCATTAATATGTGAGTTAGGCGGTCAAATCAATTTGACAGATTAATTAGATATATATGATTTGTCGCATTGGCTTTACTCACGAATTAAGAGATGATATATATTATGGGCAAAAGTTTTATTAAAAAGCTAAGGTCTTTTAAAATTAGTTGAAATCCTTAAACTTTTCACTAACTATCATGACTTTTTAAAACTATACTTCTTAAATCGTAACCTCATTTTAATTATACATATCTCTTAATTCCTCTCTTCAATAACTCTTTTAATTTGATTATCGTCTCTCATAAAGAGGAGCAAATTTGAACAAAAAAAAAAACATTTAATGTTACTTAGATTATGAAAAGTGATTTCTATTCTGAGTATTCATAATCTTCTAATTAAAATTATGACTTGCGTATAAAAATGGAGCAAGTAGAAAATCTATAAATAATTTATACTTTTTACAAACAATTAATAAATATAATTTTATAAGATGATAATTATGATTGCTTTGCCCCAAACAAACGACAAATATAATGACATTCTTTAAATACAAGTTGCCCCACCCCCCCAAAAAAAAAAGATTATTGTAGTTGTAGTAAATTTACCCTATTTGTTGAGACCCAATAATATTCCATGTAGTTTAGAAATTAGCATCAGCGGATGCGTTTGTTGAAGATAAAAAAATTAGAATGAAAGAAAGAAAAAATGGGGAATGAATGTAATTATTTTTTCCCCGTAAGATGAGATGTTTTTGACTAAAGAAAGAAAATGTCTCAGTATAAATAGAAACCATTTATAAAAGTGTTTAACCCTTCCAATGAATGAGAAGTGTTTGTTGACACTTCTTTTCTCAAATTCTCTCTTATTTCAAGTAACTATTTTTTTTTCATTTCTAATAACTTCATAATTAACAATTCATGTTATTTTCCCCTTCCCCTCACAGTAGTTATCCTATATATTTTACTTGAACTTATCTTATGCTTATTACCCTAAAAGCTAACTCTTACTTATATATTTACTTGAATAACAAAATCAACTATTAAAAATTTATAGCAGGTTTTATTATTCAAAAATTGCAAATAGCTAGTGCAATTCATGCCACTCGGGATGCATATGCGTCATGCTTGGTGTTTATTACTCTGTCCGATTTTAAATATAAAAATTATATAATTTATTTTGAGTTTAATATCTCAATCTCAATTAGTTCTTATATTTATTATTTTTTTATATATGTATAAGTTCTCAAACTCAATTAGCTAGATATGTATAAGCTATATTATATTGACAATACTCTGATGTAAATAATCAACAATGACAATTAATATAGAGTTAATCTAGCAGTGTAAAGTTCTACTAAATCTCTATAGGTCTCGAGTTTGATTTTTAAAAAAAATACCTATATTAGGAAAGACAGTCAAGAACTTCAAAACTAAATATTTAATACTAGGATTTCATAAATAGTATCAAACAAGATCAACCTTGGCAATGCCTATCCATTAACTTCCTTTAACTTACATTGTTAATGAATGAGGATAATAAAATAAGGATTATTTAATGATCATTTATTGAAGAAACACCTTAGGCTTTTGCAGATTATATATATATAATATGATATATATGACCCTTATAAATTCGCCCATCAGTTATATGAACTTTTTACACTTTTTTTTTATGAAGACCAACTTTTACACTTGAAAACAACACAAGATTAATTCTTCATTTGTTTGTCAACAATACTCATCAATTTGATCACTCCATGTCCTTTATTGCTTGAAGCACTGCCTGCTTCACCACTTGTGCATCTATGTTCTCATCGATCTCTTGACTCTGCAAACAAATAACGTATTTTTGCCAATCAATTATACTATATATATATAACAAATTAATGAAGTACTGATGAACGAAGAGTTTTAAGTTCCTTTGTTGGCGGGTTCAAGACATGCAACTAGACAAAAGAGAGCAAATGAATAATCAATGTACGGGAGCCCCCATATTACTGTGTCAGCAGTACTTTTCAAGCAGAAATTTTAATTATTTGTGTCTCAAAATTAAAATCGTACAACCCACACGTGAAGTTCTTTTTTTTCTTTTTCTTTTTGAAATTATTGCAGAACTCATGAACTGATCATGAAGCTTAGAATCCTGATGATATTATTATATGAACAGAAACGAATAAAAAAAAGAAGAAGAAAAGATCATGAACAGAAAGCAATAAAATAATATTAGATTATAATGATATTATTATTATTATTATGATTAATTTTTGTCTTACTTCTCCTCCCACAGCTTCGAGTTGAAAGGCATCTTCACAAGAAACCCTAGCATCAAGAACTTCAAGTCCAAGCACTTCAAAGGCTTCGAGTATTGAGACGAGCATTCCAGGGCAATTCCTTTCAGAAAACACATTTATCAGAAAACCCCTCTCTAGGGTTTCCACTGTCACCTGCAAAATTATCCCAAAATACAGATCCAACAGAATCAATTATTAGTGCATTATATATCATCATCTATTTATATTCAATTCTCTAAGAAATAATATATTTTTTTTAATAAGAGAATCAGACATTAACAGCCTGAAGTGACAAGAGGGATTAAACCATGACCTTCTAGGGAGTTTTCTATCACTAAACTATAAAGCCATGGATTCTAAGAAAGAATACACACACACACACACACACACATGTATGTATATATCCACACGCAAACATAAAAATTAAAATAAGCACCTTAGGTAATTGATTTTGGGAGGAGGATGAAGATTCACTAGTACTGCTGCTACTTCCAAGTTCTGCGTTGAATCCCTCTACTTTTTGCTTCAACTCTTCTATGTATTTGGACGCATCCACAATAATTGAGGCTTTATTCACCTGACAAATTAAATCAAACAAACTTTTATTTATATATAGTGAATTACATTTTAAATATTATTGATGAAGAATTAATATTGCAGTCATATCCCTGGACTAATGATGAGTAATCAATGGAAGAGAAGAGAAAATAATTAAAAGTAGCTTTGATTTAGATTAACAGAAGAAGATCTAAATCAAAATATTTATGGAATAATAAATGCCTGAGTAATGAATATTGCTTCGACTTGTTAATTATAGAGAATAATAGAGTGAATTACAGCACTAGAATTAGTGATATGTCGAAGCTGCTGTAACTTGTGTTGAAGAGAAGCTTTCTTTCTCCCCCTAGAAGCCATATATGCTTCTTCTTCTTCTTCTTCCTGCTTCTTCACTATTCTGCTTCTTATCACTTTCTTTTTGTCTGCTTGGGCATGGATTTATCTCCTTTTTCTCATCTGAGGCTACAACGGCCTTTCTTTATAGAGAGAGCTCTCAAATAAATATATGCGATCTCTTGTTTGTTTCCTTCCTTTCTCCCTTACAACATGGTATGCCTGCTATACTGAAATTACATATTTAGCCCCATCGTTTTCTTCTATTATACTCGTATGCCATCTCTCAAATGCAAGGTGTACGTTGCTTAATCTATCTGCTAATTATTTGTGGATATCATGAGGTCTTCAACGTAAATTTCATATCCTCTTTTTGTGATAAAGTGGACCTAATTAACGCGGGGAATCTAAATTTCCCGATGCTTATACCCACATATATCAACAATAGCAGATATCACTTTTTAAAAGTGGAGGAGGTCAGATTAATTATAAGCTCATGGAATCAACAGCGGTGCTACCAGATTGAAAAGTATTTCCCCTCTATTTGCTTTATACTATACCTCAAGCTTATCATATGAACATCTTTTACAAAATATCTAAGTTTGATTAATACTATATAACATGGGGTTATTAGCTCTGGGTTTACCAAGGTTAGGGTGTATACCTCTAGGCTCAAAAAATCGAAACACTGACAGATTATTTACTAATTAAAATCTTATATTAGTAATATGATTTAAACTCATGATAATCTTATAGGTAACCTCCTTACCAAATAGAGTAATTTTTGTTAGTTGTATGGGTGAAAAACTAATTAATAGTGGGAGAGAAGGTGTATAGAGAGAGAGGGCAAAGATATAAAGGAAGCCCGTGAGGGGAGTTTGGAGGCATTGACAGCTAAACAAAAGGATTTGAGGCGATCGATCTTCCCAATTTCCGATGCTGCAGCTGCTTCATATTCGTATGAATGTCATATATTTGCCATAATGCTTGTGTCTCCCCCAGATGTCACGTGCACATTCCTTCTTCGCCTTTTCACCACACCTCCATAAACATTCTTCCTTCTTCACTTTCTTCTCTCTCTACACGTGATCTTTCTCTCAATCTCCTCCACCACACTAAGACTCTGTTTGGATAGCGTGGGTAAAAATAATTTTTATTTTATTTGATTTTTACAAATTAAAGTTATTATAAAAGTAATATAATTTATATTTAGATAGTTTTTATTACAACTGAATTTTATAAAATAAATTTGTTTGGGTAATATATTGAAAATCAGGCTTTTATCTCATTACAGCCTCTTTCTTCTGAGTGGCAAAGTAACTAATTTTGTAGAAGCATCTCAAAGTAGCTTCTATTTTAAAGTTACTTATCGTCTGGAAATCATATGGGAAAAAAGCCATGCCAAACATTTAACCCTAACTAAAAATCACTTTTTTCTTGCTAGATGTCAATTAGGCCTAAAAAAATCCATCCTAAATGGGCACTAATTCAAGTACTACTTGAAGACATCTCCTGAAAGTGACTTATGTTTAATATCAGAAGCTTCATGTCTTGTGTGCATTACATATTTCAACTGATCAATGTTGAGAGTGCATATGCTTCGTCTCAAGTTTAATATTCATTATTGGTTTATAGTTTATTACTAATATGGCTTTTTGTATATTGATTGATTAATTTGATATTGATCTTAATGTTGATTTATAAACTTGGTAAATAATTTGATTTTAGAAAAGTTTTATTTGCTATTTATTTTTTTTAATTAAAGACGCAAATACTAACAATTTGAGGTTTCATCAAGTGGGATCAAACTCGTGAATTCTCATTTATAAGAGAGGTTTCATATAAAGATAACAACTAGGATGAAAAATATTTGTAACAAAATTAACCAATGGTAGTATTACTAATTTTAGTGGGTGAATCTTTTAGAGTAATGATAAAGTTACTACTATACAATTTAGAGGTCATAGATTAAATACTAAAAATAATTTTTCTTACTTATAAGGATAAGATGTATATATATGTTCTTCTATAGAGTTTTGTGCATTGTTTTATTACTAATTTTGAAATTATAAAAAATCAAACATTATTTGGGAGCTGAAGTTTGGTACCTCAACTTACATTTAAGGCATTTTTGGAATAAAATGAGAATCAGTAAAAAAAACTTTCTCATAGATGTAGGAAGTTCTTTTATTAAGAAAACCATTTTACTATGAAACTCAGATGAGGTCTTGATTGAGGGAGGAATGTTATAATCTCTAAAAGGTTTCAGAACAGGTGAGTGAGCAGTCAAAATATCATTTTTTATACCAAAACTTGTCATTATATATTACTTAGAAGTGTATTATAGGGCTCGTGACAGCTTAAAATATAGCTGCACGCGGACAGTGCAAACGTCAAATTTCGTTGTAGTTGGGGAAGGAATAATCTAAAACAATATATATAAAAAATGCCAAGGAGATATTTCGGTGATATTCTTAATTCTTCAAACACTAATATCCTATATATTAGCTTGGATATATTATTAAAGTGCTATGATCCCAAGGGAAAACAAAGATGAAAAAATCAATTAATACATACTAAATAAGGCAATATACTAATACGTGATACATTCTGGCATATATTTCTATGGTGCGTGAATCCAAACACTGATAATTAAGGTAATTAATTATAACTCACCTACCTCTATTCACGTGCTTTCCCACTAATTATCACAATAATACAATTTACAGCGCACAAAACAATAATTAAATAATCGTTTCGGCCCCAAGCTACTTTCATTTTATTCTCTCTAAGCATATATAGGGGGTTATATATGTACTAGATCCAAGTATATTCCCCCCAACCCCCCCCCCCCCAAAATACACATAGATTAAGAACTATACATAAATTAAAACTTTTAATTAAAATAATTAATATTTTAACAATAGAAATTGGTTTTAGTAGAAGGAGTTTTGACTACTTAAGTACAAGGTCTCGCATTTAAACTTACATAAATGTAGAAAAACATATTTGTAAGAGTTATCGTTGAAGTTTCTAATTAGCGATAATTGTTTAGTTAGTCAAGAAATATCAAAACAAAGAATGTTAAAAAAAAAGTTTAATACTTCAAACAAAGTCTTGCATTTCAGAATTTGGGAAGGGTCTTTCAATATTAGATTTTTATAATACTATTAATATTGATTGGATAATTTAAATCCCTAGCCCCCAAAATTTTTTTTCCCAATCCGTCAAAATCTTTTCTCTAGTTAATTATTAACTAGATACATTTTTCCATGGACTATATCAAATTTAAGAAATAGCGCACCTTATTAAAATGAATCTTATGTATTTGTATGGAACTCAAAATTAAATAAGCTACATTGTTTAAGCTTGTATTATATAATTTCCTACAACTTTTACAGGTATACTCTAACTAGACTATATTGGTGTCCTATGATCTATACATGGTTTGAGATGGTAAGTTACACTATATTAATGATTTATCCTATAAGTTTCATATCATATATAAATATAGATTATATATATTTGCAAAAATATTAATTAATCATATGATATAATATCCCCATTTCAATAACTTCTTATTTTCTAATCAAGAGTTAAATCTTGCTAACAAATAAAGTACATACACATCCATTTATTCCTCTTCCTTCATCGGACTGTGCCAAATTTTGGTGCTGCCTGATTAGTTGTCCATTGAATTGAGATGTCTATAGAGAATGAAATTTGAAATTAATCAATGAGTGCACTAGTGAAAGAAATTAAATCGATTAATTTAAGAAAGGTATGCACAACTCATCATGTGTTTAACAAAATTATATTTACTTTCTAAAGGATAGAGTTACTTCCCACTTGGTTAAAATAAATTTGCAAGAGATGACTCTGAATCAATTATTTGATGAATAATCAGTTGCACGTGCTTGCCTAACGTTAAACTTAAAGGAACATATACTATAAGTCTATTGGCAAAACAATATTAATTTAGAAAAAGAATGGAAAATGCAATTGTTCAATTAATCAAATTAAGAAATTAATTAATATATGACTTACAAAATTTTAAAATATATAATCTCACTACGTACAATAAGCATGACACATGAAACTATATACACGTACGATGAGAATAAAAAGTTTCTAACTGTATGTACTAGTCTATGCCCTTTGATAATAATCAAGGATAGTTATTAGTTAATTATTCTATTTGGCCAAACAAAATTAGCCAAGTATTCTACGTTGTTACGTATCAAATAAATGTTTCTTTATCACTATTGCGAAATAAAATATGCATTGAACTTGTACCAAAAGAAATGCTTTGTTGGAACACACATGAGGTAAGAAAATCATTCAAGATTCGAAGGAACAATTTGTTGTCGTACGTTGTATTTCTATCACTTCAGTCATAATCAAGGAAATTACAGCAAAGTAAATTTCTTTTTTGAGCATCTAATTTGCTTAATTAATTCTCTTAATATATATGACAGCTTCAGTGGGAATATTGCTGTCAGTAAGAATTTGAATTGGATTTCGCTTGGGTTACGTGTAGAAGTAAAGGTCTCTTTCTGCATGAACACAATGCAATTATATCTCTTTTTTAAAAAAGGAAAAAGATCATAAGCATACCAAAATCTTGTCCTATATCTCTCTTCAGTTAATCAATATATAATAAATTGAATATTTATTCAACCAATTGTAACTTGTTCAGTAATATCTTGCCTTTTTTTACTCTGAAAATGATCTAACAGAATAAAATAATATATTAAACATAAGATTACGTAATGGTCCAAAATATATCAGACAAAATGAAAAATAACATAAACAGTGCAAATTTTGGAACTTTATCTCGTGACTGGCTCCTTGTCTCCATGTTTTTCATCAATATGCTTTATCTTCTAAAGTTCAGAATCAAGGAAAAGCACTCTAAAGCAATGGTTTTTTTTTTCTTCTATTTGACTATTGCAGACCAATTCTACGTATGCTAAAATATAATATTCCTAAAAAAAACCCAGTTATTGTTTCTTGAAGAATATTTGATCAGATCAGTAGTACGTATTGGAAGAATAATGCATAGAAAAATCCCAATTCTTTATCTTCTTTTGATATAGATCCAGTGTTTTCATATACAGAAGAATAATGATGAGCCTTCGCAGTTAATGTCTTCTTGATCTTTCAGTTTGCATGCTCGTGAGCGAGAGAGAGAGAGAGAGAGTTTCAGAACTACTAAGCGTATAAAGTGTATACTTACAATAATAATTCTGTCTACAAGTTCAATCAGGGATCTATACATACGCGTCAACTTGTCAAAAAGAGATTGTATGACAAAAACAAACAAATGAATAATTAATCTTAATTAATGATTATGAGGAATGTAGGTTTCACGATTGACTTAGTATTTAATTAACATATATATAGGCTTTAATTTTAATTAGGCTCACCTTGAGAGCATGCAATACAGATACTTAAAAAATAAATTTATGATCAGAAGTTTCAAGCAATGGATCATCAAATTTGGCATAGACCATCCTGCCGCCACCGGCATAGCTGGAGCATCCTGAACAAGCGCCCTAGACACTTTTTTTTTGAGTTAGAAGGATAGATATCAGTAGCATGAAGTTACAAATATGATCAAACCGATCCACCCGTGACCTCTCCCTTTAGAGGGTAGTTTTCTACCACTAGGCTATAATGTTAGTGGGACTAGATTCATTTTTTTAAAATGAGTCATACAATGCACTGTTTATGAATATATATAATATAGTTTGTTATAGATTTTACATAAATCAAGGTATACGTACTCTTGTAATATTGTTTTCCCATGCATATGGCTTTGAAATTACAATTTTTTGTTATAAAAGAGTGTAAACTGTGTAAAATGATAGTATGAAATATAACAATAATTGAATACAAGTAACTTAAAGTTTAGGGCAAGCAATATTATTCTATAATTGAACATGACTTGTTGCGTAGGGGTTAAATTCAAATATATATATTAAGCCAATGACAGGTGATTTTAAGTCACCAGACTCCAAAAGGGACATGCCAACTCTCTCTCTCTAGCTATTTCTGTTTGGTTGACACATGATGAGAGAGTCACTGATGTGTAGTGTGTGACAATACTGATATTGAGGGTTCACGGGCTAGAGTTTTGTAATTACCAAACAGAAACAACAAGAGAGAGCTTCGAGTGATGTCGTGCATGGGAAATAAAAATTGCATAAACCACGTAGTACAAACACCAGATTTTGTCTCTTTTCCTCACATGTCGGACCTTGCCAGCCCAACACCTACTGATGCAAACAACCAAACTCCATCCCACACAACAAATGCCTTCTTCATCTTCTATGGACTCTTGTGTTGATGCTGATATATGAGACGTGACACACTTCATAAATATAATGCATCATCAACAAATTTTTATTAGTTTTATAATATATATATATATCTAATAACTGTCCACTTTGATAAGTTTAATTTATATATAAAAAATAATATTCATGAGAAGATCATTGTTTTGAAATGAAACTAATCTGTTTCAGTCTATAATTAGATGATGATAGTGACTATCTAATTAAAATCCTATAAGCTATTGATGAGTTCCTTCCAAATGTAAACTCTTGCAACTCACAAGATTATCTTACGAATACACACGCAATAATCTTTTAATGACATTATTATTTTTATGAATTAAAGTAAAAACCAAAATGGATTTTTGTTTTTTTGTACAAACAGAGGAAGAGGAGAAAGCAAATTATCCAGATAATAAGTGATGCAGAACCACGAGGCCATAGTTTTCAATGATCAATGTGACATTAGTGTGATGGATGTCAAATCTCTAAAAAAACATTTGGCTGCATTATACTTTCTAAAATCTTCTTGAAAAGCCTTTCAATTTTGGAACTTGTTAATTTCTTTTCTATGAAAGAAATAAGAAGGCGGTGAGCTAGCAGATTGAATTAGTTGTAACATATATGCCATACAAGTTGGAGATGAAAGTGATTCTTCAACTGCGAGGTTTCTTTGGGCTTACTGCACTTTTGAATCCTTTTCACAATGAAGAGCTTCTATATCACACGCCACCTCTAGCCATAAAAACATATACTCCCTGTATATCACACGCCACATCTGGTTTCCTCCGACTGTCAGGCTTCTAATAATAGTGATGTTCTTCGTTAGGTTTGCAACTCCATGTCCAAAATCCAGATTCATGACCCAATTATCTTTAGTTTAGTGGTCCTTACAGGTGGCTTTCAGTTTTTAGTTTTTAGTTGACAAACTCAAGTTACTTTCTCTCAAGCCATATTGAATTTGAAGGGGATGTTAAGATATTTGTTAGTTATTTAATTATCTAGAGTTAAATTTGGATATTATTTAGGTTTAGATTTCATCGTAAGAAGAATAAATTTAAGATTTTAAGATTGTGATAAGATTATATGTTTAACCTATTAACTTATATATTTATTTATACAAAAGTTTATTTATGTCCTTATTCATTTCATGATTAATAATATTTTGAGTCTCTTATTTTCCTTCTACTCTCAATCATTCAATTGTCACATTCTTCAACTTATATGAACTCCTGATGCTCATATATATATGAGACGTGACACACACATCAAAATTAATGCATATATAAAAAAAATATTATTCATATATGATAAGATAATTCTTTTAAAATGAATAAACTAAATCTATTTTAGTCCAATTAATTAGATGATGATAGTGACTATCTAATTATAATCCTATAAGCTATTGAAGAGTTCCTTCCAAATGTAAAGATTATCTTATGAATACGCACTCAGCGATCTTTTAAGAACTTGACGGGTTTAATGACATTATTATTTTTATGCATTAAAGTAATATTCCAAAACTTAAAATGGAGTTTTCTGAACTAACTTTGTACAGGGGAAGAGCAGAAAGAAAACTATGCAGCTAATAAATGACGCGGAACCACGAGGCCATAATTTTCAATGATCTATTAATGTGACATTAGTTTGATGGTTGCAAATCTGAGAAAAGTTTGGCTGCGTTATGCTTTCTAAAATCCCTCTTGAAAAAGGCTTTCAATTTGTAACTTTTTTATAGTCCCTTTCACAATAAAAACATATCTTAGAGATCAGAGATATGTATTAAACAATTGATATATATAATATTTTTTTTATCAAACCACACGGTATTGGGTTACCACATTAGACCCTTAATATTTTAGTTTTATTTTGACTGATTCTTCATTATAAATATCTTTATTCTTTATATAACAATATGATACATAACTATTATAATTTAAATTTGAATTATCAAGTCTTATGACATCTGTATTAATTAATATTTTCATTTACCTTTTCAAAAAAATTGCAATTTGAATTTTATATGTTATAATTACATTTACTAATTCCATAACGTGAAGAAAATACACATTCATACTTACGGGCCGGGCTTCATCAATAAAATGTTATTTAGGAAACAAGACCAATGGGCTTGAGCCCTTATGCTATAGCCTGGCCCAATGTGGGGAAGAGTATTTTGATCCAATTCAATTATAAATAGTTGTTAGCCGGTTAAGCTATGTTATTAAATACTATAGAAATTATTGATGACGGAATGTAAGAGAATAAATTTGTTTTGATTAATAGATAAAATGCATTAAAATAGGAAAGAAACCCATGCTAGAGCTGGAACACACCGAACAAATATAAACCAAGGTGATTGACACACAGATTAACAATCTAAGACCACCATCACTAAACCCATGACAAGTCAAAGTGTTGGAATATATATATATATATATATACACATATATATATGAATATTCATTCATAATAACCTAAAATAAAAAGCATTTGCACTAACTCTCGAAAAAATCACAAAAAAATAGGAATACCCTTAAATATATATAAAGGAATACACACATGGTCATATGATAGGTATTTCCAAGCGACACACTGGACAGGTTTTCTGAAGCCACTGGACAATGCAAGTCTTGTGATATACATGTTCAATATCTTCAAATTTATCCAAGCAGATAGCACAAGATGCTTCTTTCTGATCATCATTTACTTTTACTTGAGTGCGTGATGCTATAATACCTTAACTTGATGATTCACTGATGCTTTCTCCTTGATATAAATCATTATCATCATCAGGAACACAAAAATCCATGAACAAATGAATCATACAAGGTTGGAGAGTCAGATAAGTGAAAAGATACTTCCATCGGAGAGTTCGAGCTTAACTTGATAAGGTACTAAGTATGGATATGAGAGGAAACGCAGAAGGCGTGGAAAAAGTATGATTCCCGTGAGAACTCCAAGAACTGTGGATGTGGATGCCATGAGTAAACAATCTAAGGATTCTGGGAAGAAAGAGAGAAAAAAGGAAACTCTTGTCAATTTGATCATCTCGCTAGTAGGGTATGTATAGAATGGGATGAGTGATCAACAAGAAATTATATGGGTTATGAATATGATGGAAGATTTGTTCGGATCTTAGGTTTATGGACAAAAATGGCAATAAGAATCCCATCTGTTTTATTTATGGGTGCCATCAAATTGGGATGAGTAATTAACATTTATGTTGGTTTGACCAATCATCTCGTTGATTTTCCAATTCTTGCTTACCGCCTTTATATTCAATTTGATTTTAAATCATTATAACAATTTCCCATAATATATCATAATATAAATTAATTAAACCATAAAAACAATTCACCCAAGTATCTCCCAGTGTCACCTCTCCAAGAAAGTTTTGTTTGGACGAGTTTTAGAGAGAGAGAGAGAGAGAGAATGAGCTATCAGCGCTGGAAGTCTGGAACTTCCTATTTCCTGTAAGTCGTGAGTTGCAAACTGGCATCTTATTGTTTCAAAGTGTCCCCTGCTTTATTAAGAATTAATGAATGTGTACTTGTTTCCTATGAAGAATGACAACTTCAAATGAGAATTTCATTTTTCTTTCTTAAGATTAGCATTTAAGAGACCCACATTTGTATGAGATCTACGAATATGATTGTTAATCGAAGTATCTGACATTAATTCCTCATCTCAACGCTTTTGTTTGGATGTTGTCTATGCTAAACATAAGTGTGATTTGGAGAATATGCAATATTATTTTATTCCTGATTGATACCTATACATGTTTACAATTCCTGACTATCAAATCTATATCTTCATTATCTAAAAATATTATTAGAATATTTCGATTATCTTATTGCACAAGATTGTTGACTGAATCTACCTACAGTATCATAATATAATCTTAACTAAATATCCTAAGTCATATCTTCAGTTGTTGACACTCCTAAAGTAGTTGAATGTTATCAATCCTGCCCAACTGGCTGACATTGTCTTCAAAAGCTTCTATAGTTACTGCTTCCGTAATAATATCTACAAGCTGATTTTTAGACTGTGTAAATGGAATACGAATTATATTCCTATCTAGTTTGTCTCTAATAGAATGCCAATCAACTTCTACATGCTTCGATTGGATGCTGTTTATCTTTATTTTTATCTGGTCATACCATTTTCATACCCTTTTAAAAGATACATGTGTTAATGTATGTATATGTGTGGATATACATGGGAATGGACCCAGTTACACTCAATATTAAACTTTCTCTGATCTTATTGATGACTATAGGATTTGTTGCTTTCAATGTAAAGTCGATTGTTATATTGAAGTTGTGTGTTTTAAGGATCATACTCAGTTACTCAGAAATTCAACCTTACCAGATATTATGACAATGTAATATGTCCAACTTTGTGAATGTGACCATCAAGATACAATAATTATTTCAATCAAAATATCAATTTTCTACTGCACATACAGTAATATTAATTAATAGCAATTCATATCTTTGGTTGCGCCAATTTGCTTGAATGATTTCCTTCCGCAAGCCTGGTTCTTCCTTTCCAAACGTGTCAGAGTTGACAACCCTGGTTTTTTTGAATGTGAACAGCCAGAAGAACGGGGCACTAAAATAATCTCAGGATAGAGTTTGTGCTGAATCTCATAGCTATGTTCAGATGGTTTAAACGTTGGGCCTGTTTGGATTTGCTAAGAATCATAGTTTTAAAATGGCTTTCGGCTCAAACTTTAATTTAGAAAAATTTTAAAATAAATAGTTATATTTATTCAAAAGGGTTTTTAGACCAAAATATAATTTAAAATTAAAATTTTGGATAAACTACTGAAACTAGCTTTTGGAACAGTAGGAAGGTTTATGGATTATCCAATTACTATTTTATCTTTACTTTTTCTTACACTCTCTCCTCTCTCTTCTCCACCCTCTCTCCTCTCTCCTATTTTTAATAAAATTATGCCCTTTATGGTAATTTTCTAATTACAAAAGTCTTTCTAATAATAACTATTCAAACACTCATTTATTCAGAACTACTTTTTTTTTATAAACTCTTCTCTAAAAGTCATTTTCTAAAAGCTATCTAAAAATCCTTTTTTTGATAAGTTATTTTTCAAACTCTTATCTAAACAGGCTCGTTATAAAAGATTAACATATTCTATCATATTCAACTCCTGTTGGTTAAAGATTTTATCATTTGTGACTTTCTAAAGGCAATAGCCTCTTATAACATGGTGAATTAATATTTGAATCCTAGATAAAAGATATGTTTATATTTAATACCCGATAATACTATAAATATAATTGCCCAAGAAGATGAGAAAAGAAGATTTTGTCCTACCCTTAAATTATGGGGGAGTCCAATTTCTTTCTAAAAATTTTTTTACCAAAAAAAGAATAAAATAATGGCCCAAGAAGAAGATCCCTTTGCTTAGTAAAAGAAAAAATATAGGTCGAAGAGAGCGTATTTGTATTTGTGAGAGACTGGACTGAAGAATGGGCCAAAGCCCAATTAAAAGGGTGAAATGAAAGTCGGCATAATTATGTCATGGAATATATCTTAAGTATTTTGTCGTAATCAAGGATTATGAAGGCAAGAATAATATATTGGATACTTTATTTTGTGGTTTAGACATGAGAATATTTTAAGATTTTGTGATCAATGTGGGGCAGATGATTGTGCCTCAAAGTGCATCAGTTACACGACCACGACAAGGCAGATCTTGTAGCTTAATCAGCAATAAGCCCATAACCAGGCAGTATAAATGTATAATATTATATTTTCGTTGCCGAATACTTTTGTTTCTAAAATTTGGATCCAACTCAGCCATGAGTCATGCTCTTTTGTAGTAAGAGAAAATTGGCGAAATCTTTTTTTTTTAAGATTTAGATGTAACCTATTTACAATAAATATTTATACGAAATTAAAGATAAGTTACACCTACTTAAAAATTTGAGTTTTAAAATATTTTTAAATAATAAATTTTATAAGTTTTAAAATATTTTTAAATAATAAATTTTATAATAAAAAAGTTTTCAACAACTTTCCCTTCAAAAATGTCAGCTTGCACTTGCCATAGAAATCCCTCATAAGTACCATGGTACGTGGGTTTAGCTAGTGAATATGAGAAATATATAATCATTTGGACCGTATTTAATTCTTGAGGAGTACCATTTTATTGTGGTTCTAATCGCGGCGCTTGAGGATGTATCATAACTTCTAAGTGTCTAGGTTTATATCTGAAGGTAATTGACAGCTCGCCCTAACCCATATTAATATCGACTAGGAAGAAAAGAGATTTCGTACTGCTCTTGGATCATGGGTGAACTCAACTATTTTTCAAAAATTTTCTTATAAAAAAAAATATCCTTCATAAGTGAAATTGTAATTATTTATTTTAAAATACTCACTAAAGAAACCTATCAAAATGTATGAACAAAACCATATCAAACTAAAAACAAAAATGAAACAAGTCTTTAAATTAGTAGGGTTGCAAATATAAATAATCTCAGTCTAAGCTTAAAGCTTGGTGACCTATACCACAAAAATTCATGAGACAACCCCCCACCCCCTTACTTACAAAAATATTAAAATAGAACATCCCTTTACTAAATTATATTGAAACTAGCCCTCCAAATTTTTACCCTATTTTATTTGCATAAAAAGCCTTCAATTTGACAGCTTTAATTAATAACCCTATATATCCCTGGGCAAATCATGAAGGGAAGAAATATTTTATTTATTTATTTTTCAAATGCAAACAAAAAGTGCACAAACAAATTTGAATTCAAATACTAATAATAGCGCATGAATGAGTTAAAACTTATGACTTTTCCAAGACACATAGGGATCACATGTGTGCATCAACAATTCTTGACCACTTGTGAAATGAGTCAAAATGACTATTCGTAGTCATGTGAGGGCCTATATACAAGTGCTTTATATGTGGTCTTAAAGCCACCATGTTTGTGGCTTTTCATTATTAGATGACTTTTCTTTTTTTAATTTGAGACCACGGGATTTGATAATGACTTCCTGATCCACTTACTATAGCTGAATTATTGTTCTTTTTTTTATTATTTTAAGAAACAGTTATGTGATGGCAGTAAAGGGAAAATAATATTATGTACTCTCTCTAATCTGATCGCCTCCTTAGAATTAAGGAGGGGTGATAAAATTATTAATTTTGTTTAAAAATAAAATAGATTTTTTATTTTAGTCATGTTTAAATAAAAAAAATCAGGTTTGTATTACATTCTCTCTTGCAAAGAAAGTATTGTTCATTATTTTTCTTTTTTCAAGAAATAATTCTTAGGACATCATGTACTCCCTAATGATTTTATCTGAATTAGTGAGAGGTGATTAAATTATTAAATTCATTTAAAAATAAAAAAAATATAAATTTACCCACATTCAAAATCATCAAATATATCTTGAAAAACAAACAAAAAAATTACATCAAATTTTAAATAGGGTCATTTTTAAAAAAAATACAATTAATATCTTACTTGACGACCAATTCTAAGTATAACCCTTTTTTTTATATATAAAAAATGTCTTATAATAGGATCTAAAGGGGTATGTAAAATTATTTTATCGCCTAAAAGTGTGTTTAATTTTATGTTAAAAGTCACCAAAGTAATGTTTGTAATAATTAAAAAGATAAAATTTTATGTTTGAATCTTATAAATATTTAAACAAAATGGCATATAAGGAGAGTTTCCTTCCACTTAAGATGGGACACGTTAGAATCTGAATTACTATTAATTAACATGATCAAACACCATATGGTTAATTTTCATCACTTACTTCTCACATTTGAGTCATTAATTTATTAATCTTAAGAGTAGCTGAATCGACAAGCATTTAATTTTTTTTTTTTAACCTTGAAAGGAATCGATTCCGACCGACTCTGAAAAGATTTACTTGGAAGTTGAAACTTAATTTATATTTAGATTAGATTTTAAGAAAAACATGTTGTGGAAGACATTTCATGCGTGGATATTAATTATCTAAATTATAAATGAGTAGTGTTACTTATTATTATTCTACTATATATTTGTATAAAGTATTTTTTAATGCCATACAAAAATTTAAACACGATCCAACAAGAGGGGTCTCCACGGTGCAATCCAAGTATCATCAATATGTCTTTTGAGAAGTACTGGCTATTTAGTTATTGATCTATTTTCAATCTTCTTTTTCTATTTAATTACTCCCATTTAACCTAATATTTTTTATGCCATTATTCCTTCCTCTTTAGATTCTGCTTTTATTGCTTATTTTTAATTTTTAAATTTAAATTTGAATCCACTTACTAAATGGCAATTGTAAAATTTATATTCATTGATATTTTGACTATAGACTAAAAAATTCTAACGATTTGGTTGAGTTATTTTATAATTCTCTTTAAAGATGTTCAATTTAAATTATTTTAGGGGTGGGGAATGATAATACATGACAAATATTTTGGTATGAAAAAAAATCTAGATAAAAAATGTTTTATTAGAGGATTTTAGATTTTGATATTAGAAACAAAGTACTATTTTATATCGGTAGATATTTCTTTATGTCATATATTTTTTTTCTAAAATTATGTTTAGGTTTCTTATTAATATTAGCTTATTAGGGGTGGGTGTAGATGAAATTTTCTTGAAATGAAGGGGTAAGGTATTTATTATTTGAAAATTAATAAAATTCAAATTTTTTACGTGTAAAGAATTTATAGGATTAGTAGCAATATTTATTACTATATGATGGTCATAATATTTATGTAAAAATATTTTAAATACACCGCCAGTCTTGTTAGACTCTTAAAATTTATGATGAAATAAAATATTACTTGGGTGAAAATTCTTAGGTTGGAATTAACTTTTTTTAAAACTCAATCAAAGTTCAATGTATAGGATTGTTATGAGGGAGAAATTTGGGACCAAAGTGGGGATGAATACGAGGACAAATAAATTTTTAAACAATCAGCCGAAAAAATTAATTAATAATTATTGCATTAAACTTAGAGAATTGGCCCAATGGTGAAAAGACGTTAAAATCTAAACCCTTACTATTTTTTTTTATATATAAATTTTTAAAAAATAATTAGGCAGAAAGTTTCTTTTTTTTCTACGTGATACTATATCAGATAAGGCGGCCTGTCTATTACCCTCAAGTATAAATCTAAGCATTTAGGAGTTAGGATGTCATTCCAAACGTCGCGACTGAAATCACGATAAAGTGATATTCTCTAGGGATCGAACACGTTTTAAATAGTCGCATGTCTCACCCTTTCGTCAATTGAATTTATGGACAATGAGTTAAACCCCTACTAGTTGAACATACAATGTCTTAATTTTTCTCATAGGGCCTAACGGCATGATTTACACATTTTATATATGATAAAGTATTTAAGGATTTTTTTGGTCATATTCCATGTGGAATATTATTGAAGTCAAAGATAAAAAATGTAAGATATTTCCACGAGTGTTGAAAATTCTATTTAGAGCACTTTTGGTATTTTGGAATATGTTTTTTTTTTTTACAAAATAAGAGGATGGAAGGAAACTAAAATAGAATTAAGAAAAGGAATGTAGCTACTATATTTTAAAACTACGTTTGATATGTTAATAAAAATAAATTGAATTATGAGATAATTTTCGGCTAATATGTATATTAAAAAAATAAATACCTATTTTATCATCCTCCCATGATCAGCTCTAATAATAATAAACTCAATAAGAGTAAACCCAATTCATCAGCAAAATGCAAAAGAACAGTAAGCAAACAGATCATAAACTCTAAAGTTGAACAAATTAGAATAATCGTTCGATAGATAGCCAAATTAAACGGCCACAAAAATAATGAAAAATGGATTCAAAAACATCATTGTCATTTTGAAATTTTATTCCCTTATTCTTTTTATAAATTATAAATAATCGAATTATATATATTTATATTAAAAGGGATAATTATAAATTTCAAAACTAAATATTTTATAATAAGATCTATTAAATAATATAAAAAATAACTAAATTATATAGATCAATAAATAAGTTAAAATTAATTAAAAACGACAAATATATAAAAAACACTCTTATAAGGGCTTGAATGTGATAATTAATGTGATAAGACTAACCAATACTTAATTAAATCAAAAATAAAAAAATGATACTAAAAATTTCAGACATACTAATGATATATCTTATAAATAAAAATAATTTATTTTTAAAAAAATATCTTTTATATATAGAATCGGATGAACCAGACACAATTAATTGGTTAGAAAAATTTGCAGTTCCCAAAAGCCATACCTTTTCATAAAATTGATGAAATGAATCCTCAAAACCATCCATTTGGACGCTTGCGTTCAATTCAATTTTATTTTTCATAAGCAAAAAATTTGTGCCACACAAAGGCCTAACTTAAAACAAAAATGGCTGTCTAATATTCCTTGTCTTTATTATTATAATTGTAACTTCTATAAATGGTTAAAGTACAAAACACATAAGCTGATCACATGCTATGCTCTGTTCTTAGAACATTCCCTTATTCATATTTTATCTAAGCTGTCTCCCAACTTATCTCATCCAATAAATGGTAACATATAATATAATATAACGTAATAATCTCTTTGAAATTCATTCAAAGAAATCTCTCTTTCTGTTGTTGCCGATATATATATTATTACTATATATAACAAAATTTATATTATTTATATATTAGGAACAATGTAACTTATTTTTAAAAATTTTAAATAATAAGGGAGGAAAAGTGAATAGTAAAATTCTTAAATTTGTATATAAGAAACGTTAGAAGAAATGATATCGTGCAATAATTAGATGTGAGCCACACAAATGAGTGAGCGAATATAGCTTCCTTTCTGAAATATACAGTTTCTCTCCACTGTGCGGGTGTTTTTTTTAAAATTATTTAAGATGCGTTTGGTTTTTTATTTTTGATGATAATAATAAAAGTGGAGAGACTAACGCGTCGTACTGGCGCGTGACTGATGACGACCCATAGAAAGCTCCTAAGGCACATAACTGTTACTTTTAAATTAATTAAATTAACTAGGCTCTATCAAAAGTTCCAAATTGCCTCGAGAGTAAGAGTAAGGCTTCTTTTAACAGTGTTCTGATTTTTAATAAAAATATTTTAGAAGGATTATGTCATATTATTATTAATTAATTTATTTATTTAATTTTATTAATTTATTTAAATTATCTAAATATAAGTTATATTAAGGATAAAAATTAGTATAAAATTTTAATTTATTTTTTTTCATAAATTTATAATTTTTTTAAAAAAAATTTACTATTATTTGCACATTTGAAGGAGCTATTAAAATAAATATTTTAAAAAAATTAACACATATTTTTTATGAATAATTAATTTAACTAATTTTTTAATTTATACATATTAGTTATCTAACTCTTATATGTATAATTGAAGGGAGTAATAATATTTATTTTATTAGAAAAATTGTTAAAAAATTTCTATTGTAAAATTTATTACTCAAAAGCACTTAAAATTTATTTAAAAATATATGTGCAACTTTTTTCAACTGTATCAATATATTTTCAGCCGTTTACAAAACGAAAATTATTTTCACATAGTTAAAGATATGTTGTATATAATTTAAGAAGAGTAACACCCGCTGAAGGATTGAAAAATACTTACATATTTTGGGAGTGCAATATAATCTGAACTCTGTCAAATTAAAATATAACAACTCAACTAATGACTCATTTAAGAAAATTTAAGATTTATTTTAATTTTAAGGAAACTAAATATTTAATTTAAAAAAAAATAAAAACTCATCTTAACTAAATTAAAAAATTTATTTTGTTAAAAAATAAAATAAAATATAAATTATTTCATATGATTATTGGCCCCGTAACCGCATTCGCTATATAATTCTCTTCTGTTTTTCCCCCTTAAGGAATTCAATAAAAATACTTTTAGGTATAAGATATAATTATTGAATTTTGTTTTTAAAAAAATATAACGAGAAATGACAGAAATTATCGAACGAACCACTTGAGAGATTTGTTTCAAGTGATTCGAATTAATTTAATAAAGCATGCACAACACACGGATTATTTACTCAATCCCAAGTGGGTTTTTGAAGTTTCAAAGTGCGATTTAATTACATCATTAAGTTTGATTTTAATTAGGGGAACGCAAAGCAATCTTTGATGGCTACTTCTACCTAAAATGTTGAGTTCATTTTTCTAGTTTGAGATAAATGGCTCACAAAATATAACATATAATTTATTCATATTCATCTTATTATATTTATAAAATAGAGAAAGAAAAATTATTTTAATCATATTTATAAAGTAGAGAGATAATTTTTTTTATAAAAAATTTATCATTTTATCTTTATTTATTTATGTTGACTTTATTTTTATTTAGTGTAATGTATATTAAATAAAGATAAAGTTAGAGAGTTGTTAAATTTTATAGTATAGTTAATTATATGAGATTTTCTTTAGTCTATATAAATATATTAAAAGTGACTTATAAATAAAATCATAATAATACTAAATTTTATTTTATCATAGAATGTCCAGTTATGAATTTAATCTTTATAATTTACTCCATGATAAATTTGCAGGTAAAAATAAGGTTGCAAGTCAAAACAAATTCATTTAAGTCATGAGGACTAAGAAAATACTACTATGTTTCTTATTATAAGTCATTTGTATCTCAAACTTGCATATCAAAATAGGCATTGAATTTAAATTTTTTTTCCACATTTACTCCTATTAAAAAAAGGATATTGAAAAAAAATATGGTACACATTTTCTCTCACATATTTTATTAAATAATCAACAAGGGTAAAATAAAAAAACAATCATTAAATTCTCTAAATGAATTATATTTTAAAATAAACTTTTGAGATACAATTGATTTACAATAAAAAAATAGAGTGGTACACTTATAGTTATCACACGCTCAAAGAATTAAAAAAATTATAAAAAGAAAACGATCAATAGATAGTATTAGACAAAAACATCATAGAATGATGTTTTTATGAATGAGAATGATCAGAGAATCTCCTCTATTAATGATAAGTATCTTATTTGACTAATATCCTAATTAATTCATAGATGAGCCTTTAACTCCATGAAATAACTATAGAAAATAAAAATTAAAGACCTTTTGACTTTTGATTATTGAGAAAAATATCAAAATAAGGAAATAATAGGAAATTATAAAAGAAAACTTTTTTTAACACCTTATTAGAGTCTTTAAGCACTGCATTTTTTTTTTGATAAAAATAAGGGACAAAGCCCAATATATTAAATTACACTAAATGAGAATTTAATCCCAAACACTCAAAAGTCACTAAATTTCTCATATATGCTAGGCATACATTAAATATAGAAGACTTAGTAAGATCCTCCTTTATAAAAAAATCAGCCACACTTATGTTTAGCTTCATTGCCATCCATTCTTCTTCGGCCTTTTTCTCTGCGCCATGAATTTTGGGTTTAGGCTTCCTGTCTTGCAATGAATCCAATACATGCTTATGTTTCTTCTTGCTGGGGGGATTACCTACTACTTTTCTTTAGGCTTAATTTATTTTCACATATTCCAATGATTAGGTGTAAATTAAGTTGATCGGCGAATTTCATACAATATATTATGAAACTTTTAAATATAGATTGTACTCCTAAAACTCAAGCTAAGATAAATAATGAATAATTTTTTCTATTAGATGACTTATTTGTCAAAAAGAAGATTTCACATTAACTATTCGTCCAAATGCATATATAATAATTTATAATTTTGAACTAGTAAATGAAATTAAAGGAATGGTGGGTTCACGCATCCAAAAATGAGCCAACTTAAGTAAAGACTATTGAAATCTGGAAATTACTGTGAACTTGGATACCTTTCAAGTTAGTTTTTTTTTTTTTATATACATAAGGGCTAAATGTCTAAAAAATAAAATTAAATTAAAAAAAATTAGATCTCAAACACTCAATATAAACCATAGACTTCAAATATAGATAATACCTTTCAAGTTTATATCATTAAGTCTTTCCCTCACAAATCTAATCAAGGAATATATATATAGAACAACACAAATATGGACCCGATAATAAATCCTCATCAACATCGACCTTTTATTCATAATTGATTTTATAGATTCTTGGCGGAAGCAAAACCCCAGCATACCTTTAGCTACGATTCTCAACTCTCAAGTGCAAAGTTAAAGCTCTAGTCCCACAAATTATAGTACGACAATTAAAGCCCAATAGTATTTGATTTAATAATAGATTAATTAGACTATTTAAATTCTACCTTATTAAAAAAAGATTTTTAAAAAAAGTATTTTGATAACAAAATTTTAAGTCGGATTAGTCGGGTTTCAGACACTGAATAGTTCAAAGGGCAATTAATGAGTTCATTTTGGCTTAAATTAATGAAAAGAAAGTATTGGAGAACAATTCAACTACTTTCTTAAGATTATGTTTGGTTTAACTAAAAAAAAGATATGTTAGGTTAATTTAAAGGAGGATAAGGGAGGATAAATGAGATAAATAAGAAAGAGGAGGAGATATTTTTTGTTTGATTTAAGAGCGGAGGTGAAAAAAATTTATTATAAATTAACAAATATACTGTTTTTATTTTATTTAAATTTTCCTTTTATTTTATCTGTACACCTTCATCACAAGCCCTAAAATAACATAAGGATTACAATTTAGCAACACGAATAATTCTTTTCTTCTTCATCTGTGCGCACAGAGCTCACCTGTTGACATTAGGGGTGTTCACGGGACGGGTCGGGACCGGGATAACCCCGTCCCGTGTCTCGTCCCGATACAGTACACGGGACGCAAAATGCGTCCCGTGTCCCGTCCCGTCCCGAATTTGTCCCGGTCCCGACGGGACCGGGATGGGACGGGACGGACCCAAAATTATTTTTTTAAAAAAAATATATTATAATAAAATCATCTCAATAAATTATTCCATATAAAATGCCCCAGCAACTTACTCGAAATACCAACATTTCTCCTTGATATAATATAATAACTTACCCATATAAGGGGAAAAAAAAGTAATAGTAAAAAAGAATAGAAATATCAATATAAAAATATCTGTATAAGAATAAAAATATCTATATAAGAGTGGGAAAGATGGGATAATGTAAATTTTTTAAAAAAAAAAAATCGGGACGGGACGGGATTCCCGAGGGACGGGCCGAAACCCGTCCCGTCCCGAATACCAATCTTGTCCCGTCCCGAAATCCCCGGGACCGGGTCGGGACACCCGGGACGGGACAAGGTTGGACACCCCTAGTTGACATTACCTTCTTCTTCTTCTTCTTCTGCTTCTCGAACTCGTGCCTTGCTGGTTAAAGCAAATTGTCTTTAACTTGATAGGTTCACTGGTTCGATTAAGCATTCCACACCTTCTTCTTCTTCTTCTTTTCCATTAGATCTTCGGTGTATTAGAAATGGGGAAGGATCATCCAGGAAGCAGAGGTGAAAGCATGTGCTATGGTCGTCGTTGCGCTTCATCATCGCCGTGAGTCATTGTCACGCGGCATCGTTGTCGTTAAGCGTTGTTTTACTAGACATCCTCAGGGTGAATAAAAAATAGGGGTAGCATTAGAATATACAATAATTATGGAGGGCAATTTTATAAAAAAAAATTCACCCCTTCAAAATATCTCAATTTTGGAGGGGTGAGAGAGTGGGGAAAAAATTCGCCTCTATTTTTTAAACTAAACAAATATTTTTTCTATTTTTTTTTTATTTTTTTCTTCAAAAACCTCCAACTAATGCCTAAATATTTTTTCTTAATAAAATTTCACTTGAAAAGAAGCTGTTTCGAGATATATTTGAAAGTTAGCATCTATAACGAAAGTAATCAATCTTTAGAGTTGACGTGTCTTTTTTTCTTGTCCAGCTCATTTTTTTTTCCAGTAACTTTTGTATATCCACTGATCTTTATGCAAAAGTCAAGATGACAAGTACACATATCATAAAAAGATGGTTTTAGAAACACGATTCAGAAATTGACTTTGATTATAAAATAATTAGTTCTGAAAAAAATTGACAAGAATGAGAATATCCTCCTTATAAGCATAAACTGTGAAACAACTGAAGTCTAGTTCCCATTAATTTTTATTATTTTTCATAATATTAGATTAGATATCGTAAAATTGAAATTAAAAGATCATTTCTTTATAACATAAAAAAAAATAAAGGACAATACTATTTTTTGTCTGTCAAATTTTTTCTATCTAAAATATTGATCCCTATAATTTGATAAAAAGTTAAATTATTATTAAAACTTATGATTTAAAATTTGATGGACAAAATTAAAATTTGTATAAATTTGAGGAATAAAAATTATACTAACCCTAAAATAAGTTTTAGAAATTTCTTCAAGTTTAATATCACTTTGATCCTATATATAAGTTCATATTAATTAATTCTTACATACCAAGAAATATTAGTTAAATCATTTAATATGTTTTATATATTTTTTTTTAAATTTATCCTTATTTAAAGGTTAGTATTGCTCTACATTAGGGATAAAATTGGAAGACACTTATTATTATTCCTTTAAATAGATTTATATTAAGAACTAATTTTTTTTGCCAAAATAGACTTATATCTAAGAGCAAAGTTAAACTTTAAAACAAATATACTCTTTGATCATAAATATAGGATATATTTAACTAAAATTCGTGTAAATTTGAGGGACAAAAATTGTACTAACCCTAAAATAAGTTCTAGAAATTTCTTTTAGTTTAATATCATTTTGGTACTATGTATAAATTTATTTTAATTAATTCTCATATACCAAAAAATATTAATTAAATCATTTAATATGTTTTATATTTAATTTTTTTCTAAATTTATCTTTATTTAAAGGTTAGTATTGCTCTACATTAGGGATAAAATTGGAAGACACTCATTATTACTCCTCTAAATAGATTTATATTAGGAACTAAAATTTTTAGCCAAAATAGACTTATATCTAAGAGCAAAGTTAAACTTTAAAACAAATATACTCTTTTGATCATAAATATAAGACATATTTAACTAAAATTCGTGTAAATTTGAGGGACAAAAATTGTACTAACCCTAAAATAAGTTTTAGAAATTTCTTCTAGTTTAATATCACTTTGGTACTATGTATAAGTTTATTTTAATTAATTCTCACATATCAAAAAATATTAGTTAAATTATTTAATATATTTTATATATTTTTTTTAAATTTATTCTTATTTAAGGATAAATATTGGTCTAGAATTTCTCTCACCTTCTTTTTTCTCTGTATTTTTAGTAGGGATAAAATTAGAAGATACTCATTATTACTCCTCTAAATTGATTTATATTAAGAACTAAATTTTTTAGCCAAAATAAATTTATATATAAGAGCAAAGTCATATTTTAAAATAAATATACTCTTTTAATCCTAAATATATGATATATTTAACTAATTTGATTAGATTAAGGAAGTTAGTTAAATTAAGTATTATATTATTTTTTCAAAGTATCATAATTATCTTCTTTAACTATCTCTCTCCTCTTTTTATTTTATTATTATTGAGATTAAGAGAATATCAATATAAATAATTTAAAAAAATTAATAAATTTAAAAAATAAATTTTATATTTAAAATTAAGTATAAAAGAATGGTCATGAACAAAACATGACATTCCCTAAACGAGGCACGTGGCGCGTGGTAAGAGAGACTTGGAAGAGCGAGTGCGCATGCGTCGCAAACCAGAGAAAAGCACACTAAACTCGGGACGTTGCTTGCTTTTCTATGCAAACAGTAAAGATAGAGAAAGGAAAATTACGAAATTTCCGGGAGAAAAAAAGGAATGGAAGATAGAAAAAGCTTCTATGTTTTTCTTTCAGCTCAGAGATAAAACTATATTCTTCCGAAGCTAACAAACCACAAATTCTGATTATTTTGCTGCAAGAAAAAGGCACTCATGCTTTCTTAGCTAGGGTTTCAGAATTTTTCCACTCATCCTAACAACTACGGAGCGGTATTTTACGGGGAGAATATTGCTTTGCGGTTTTCTTTGTTTTTTTGGAAGCTCTCATTTGCCAAACAATCATCTATTTCCCTTCTCCTGGAACTTCCTAAACAGAGAGAAGCAGGGAAGCATGTCTTCTTCTTCAGCTACTGTAGCAGTGGAGAAGGCGACCAGCGATCTTCTCATGGGCCCTGATTGGACCATGAATATCGAAATATGTGACTCTGTTAATTCCAATCGCTGGTAATTTGTTAGAGAATAGAAGAATTGAGACTTTCTATTTCTTTCTTTGTTGAGTTGACTTTGATCTTCTGACAATATTTATGCTTTTTCATAATCAGAATTCAGAAGTTTTGTTATTTTGATAATTTCCTTTTTTTTATGGTGATATTTCATGCAGATGATTTTATGTTATGTTGTATGCACATATTTCATAACAGCTCTTTATGAGAGAAAAAATTTTGAGTAACAGCGACTTAACAACGACCAAATAATAGTTTGTCGGTTTAATTCGGATGGAAAAAAGCTTTCCCCTTTGTTGGATAAGCAAATTTAAGCTGGATATGGTACAAACCGGTTTTTCCTTTGTCAGTAATTATATATTTTCTTCTTTCCTGAACTTTTTCATCGTATAATTTAGTTGGCTGCAAAATGCTAGAACCATTAATTTTTCATACTGTTGATGAATTTGTCCCTTTGTGCCTGATATATAGTCTTAGGGAAAATAACAGTTGTGATTCTGTCTGGTTTTTGACAAGTACCTGCATAATTTCTCAGGCAGCCAAAAGATGTGGTCAAAGCCGTGAAGAAGAGATTACAGCATAAGAGTTCCAAAGTTCAATTACTCTCTCTGACGGTAGTCTGTTTGCACTGACTTTGCTTTTCCCATTTATATGCATTTGTGTGTCTATGGATGCGCCCATCAATACTTAAATTCATTTTAAAGTATATGGATTTTGACTTACAATTTCTACACGTCCACTTTCTAGCTTCTGGAGACTATGGTGAAGAACTGTGGTGATTATGTCCATTTTCAAATTGCTGAGAGGAATATACTGGATGAGATGATCAAGATTGTGAGGAAGAAGGTAAGGTGGTGTCAGATAAAATATAAGATTTGTGCATTTGATTCTTGCATAAAATTGTTACTGCATTCTTGAGGATTTTCCTTGTGACAATCAAATCAAGTTGAAATCATGTTACTTAAGTTCTGACATCTATAATATTTATAGAGGGAGAACCCTTGTTTGGGCTTGCTAGGTTGATCTTTTATAGCTGTGCAAGTGGCCCATTTTTAAAATGGATTGGGTAGTATAATTTGTAATCTAATGAATTTCACCTGTACTTTGACATTGCTGTTAAACTCTTTCATCAATATAAGTCTATAACCTTTTCCTCAACATAAGTCTTGCACTTTTTGTCCCTTTATGTGGCCTAAAATATACTAATTGATTTATGTCAAATTAAAATCTCTGCATTGGTTCCCTTTGAATTTAATATTGCAAAAAATACTTGTTCAGTCGCAATATATTGGTGGTATTTACCATCACAAGTCACAACAGAATCTTAGTGTTGATTCCTTTTGTTTGTGCAATATTGTTTAATCACCGTTCTGAGGCAACTAGCATTTTCTTCTCAGCTTTTCTTTTTGGCTTATCTCATCCAACTTGAAATATATGTGGTGATATTTCAGACAGACATGCAAGTGAGGGATAAAATTTTAGTGCTGCTAGACTCGTGGCAAGAGGCATTTGGTGGGCCAGGTGGAAAGCATCCTCACTACTATTGGGCATATGAGGAATTAAAGGTAAGTATAAGGCTGATTATACTCAACAGGATTTCTCAGGGATGCTTTAGCTGTGTCTGAAGTTGTTAACTGTCTGTCCAGAGTGGTAGGCCTGATTAGAACATCGAATTAATTTGGATTGGATCGGATATTATGTAAAATGATTAGCCTCTCCCTTCATATTATAATCATCATAACATCCGGTTGTTGCATCATTTAAACTAGATTAAGAACCTCAATTAATGGTTTCACAGATTTTAATATACATTTCTCTGGCTTATGTCTCTAAGCTCTGGGATATCCTTTTTTTCATTTTAGTCTTGTTCCACAATTTTGACATTTGATTTGTGATCATTTTGACAAATATTTTTTTGCCTGCCTCATCCTAGTACGGCATTTATAAATTTATGCTAAAATTTAATCATTTTTTGCTAATAACATTCATATGTTAACAGCGCCTATATTCTAATAATGTGTCTGTGCACAAACAGCAAAAGATAAATGAATGCTTGATCCTTTTGTTTACGTTTCTGGATAGCCAAGGAAGGTCAAAATAGGGAATTGGAAAAAACAAAAAAGCATGTTCAATATCAGTCAGTGTTGTCCATAGCAGTACAACCTATCAAAGTTTTAACTAATGTGCCATGTAATTTCAATTTCTTAATGACCAGTAGATCATATTATATTGCATTATATGAATGACAGAGATCTGGTGTAGTGTTTCCCAAGCGTTCTCCAGATGCAGCTCCAATATTCACTCCGCCTCCTACCCATCTTGCTTTAAGACACATGCAAGAAGGATATGGTATGCCGAGCAATTCTTCAAAGAGACTTGATGAAACTATGGCAACAGAGATTGAAAGTTTAAGGTGAAATTTCACTTTTGCGTCTTCACCCTTGCTTATGCTATTGTATTTTTTCTTTTAAGCTTTGAGGCTTGAATTCTTCTTGCAAACTGTCTTTAAGCTTATTATTGGTTTATCCTTAAATTTGTAGCTTGTCAAGCTTGGATTCTATGCGGCATGTTATGGAGCTTTTGAGCGACATGCTACAGGCTGTGAACCCTAGTGATCGAGCAGTATGTTGAATAATTGTCTAGCCTCTTTATTTGAGACTAAATAAAACCATTTATGGCAAAAAGGAGACTAAATAAAATGATTAACTGCTCTTCTTTTGCTTGTAGGCTGTAAAAGATGAGGTGATTGTTGATCTTGTTGACCGTTGCCGTACCAACCAGAAAAAATTGATGCAGATGTTAACAACCACTGGGTTAGTTCCATCCTCAGACTTTGGCAATGCTTTATATGTTTATTGCATACTTGTTATATACATGACTGAAGTATTCACGGATTTATATTCATGTTACTTGGCATGATCATTATTCTTGTGTATCATAATATGGTGCATTTACTAAAACTAGTGTTTGCCCCTGTGGGATGCACGGGGTTTAGGCTATTTATTACCATGTAATTAGAATTTTTGCACCGAAAACCATGTATTATTTATCTGTTTGGTTACAAATTTATTTTATTTATGTAATTGTTTCTTCTGTCCATAGATGACACGTGCAAAAAAAATAGTGGTTCTTTGATATATATAGATCTCTCCTTTTTCATATTTTATTTTATTAATTATTAATTTCCTTCGTCCATGGTAAAAATTTGGATAATTCTTATTATCTTTGTTATGTGGCAGGGATGAGGAGCTTCTTGGGCGAGGCCTTGAATTAAATGATTGTATTCAAAGTTTGCTTGCAAAGCACGATGCAATAGCTTCTGGTTCCCCCCTTCCATCCCAATATGCCAGTTCTAGTGCTCCGTCAAATGAAGCTTGCTCTTCCAGTTTCAATCCAACAGAAGAGAGGAGCTCCATCCCTGGAGACTCTGATCCAACACTTAAAGCCAACTCTTATATCCCAGTTCCTTCTGTAACAAAAGGCCAGATTGATGAGGAGGAAGAAGAAGAAGATGAATTTGCACAGCTAGCTCGAAGGTTGCTTATACCTAACAACATATATTAATGAAATTTCTGAGTTTTTGGATACGAAATGAGGAATCTATTGTCCAAGTAAATGACTTGCTTAGATTAGAAAATCTTCTGCATGCATTCAAGCTAATTATATGAAAATAACATATTAGATGCATTGTTTGGCATGAACAAGTTATAATTTACTCATGGTTTCATTCGGGGTGAAGTAGGAAGCCTTGCTCGAGGCATTGTTTTTCCTATGTTCTCCTCTGCTGCATTCTATACTGTCCAACTCAGTTAGAATGTCTCTGTTATGAGCCTGTGATTTGTTTTCGTCAAGAGAAATACCTGAAAAATGTAGTCTTGGTTTTTGTCTAGAACAAGATTGTAGATGCAACACATATTCTGGTGCATGCCTATTGCCAAGTGGACTTGTTCTATCATCATGCATCTAATTGATTCATGACTCACCTGTGACAAACCGATGCAGGCATTCCAAGGCACAGTCAGTGCCTTCTAAAGATGCTTCAAATGGATCGAGTGAAGGTTCAGCAACCATGGAAACCAACAGCTCAACATCTGATCCCGCAGCCTCTGTCCCAATCAATGCATTGGCAATTGTAGATCAGCCTGCACAACCTAGCACTAATAAAGAGCAGGACATTATTGACTTGCTGAGTATCACTCTGTCCACCACATCACCACCAACATCATCATCTCCCCAGATACCTCCACTGTCAGCCTCTAGCCAGCAAACTGATACATCTGTTCCATCTAGCACACAAGGCTATCCCTATGCTCCCCAATATCCTGGAAATGTGCCTTTTAGCAATTATGTTGTTCCTTGGGCTCAACCTGAATCTAAGTCAGAGTCTCAACCCCAACCCCAGCAACATATTTACAGACCTCAACAACTAAATCCACAACATGAGCCCCAACAATTACAGCCTCAGCCCTCACTCCATTCCCAGCAATCACAGTTTCAGAATCAACATCTTAGATATCCGCATCCCGAACCTCAACAGCTACAGTCCCTGCACCAGCCCCAACCCCGACCTCAATTTCAATCTCAAACTCAACCCCAACCAATACAAATGATGCAACCTCAACCCCAATTACAACTGCAGAATCAACATGTTCAATACCCCTCATCATACCCTCCCCCACCATGGGCTGCTACGCCTGGTTACCCCACCAGTCAAAACCATTTATCTTCACCTAATAATATGTTTTTGACTCCTCCAGTCAATACATCAGCATCTTATAGACCAGCACAAGGAATCAGGGCCTTGCAAAATAACAGTTCATTTTCTTCTAATGGAACCAGCGGGCCTCGTACTGGAGATCCCAGGGGAAATTCTCGTCTGGGAAACAATTCTACTGCTACTGGACAAAAGCCCTTTGTTCCATCTTACAGATTGTTTGAAGATCTGAATGTTTTTGGGAACACCGATGGAAGGATTAAGATGACCGGCAGTGGCACATCATCTAGTTTGTCGGGGACAATGGGCCCAGGTATGGTTGGGGGGCGTAAGTGAACAGACATTATCCTCTTGAATGCGAACATGTGATGTGAATATGGTGTATATCAGTATTGGTAGCTTTTTCACGTTTGCAACATGCAAGTCATATAGGTTGAAAAGTGACACCTTTCTTTGTATAAGATGATCACAGATACACTAAGTCACAACTCATCTTTGTATTTAGTTGCAGTGCTGCCTCGCAGATGACAGTCTTGGAAACATTCTTTCATATATGATTTAGTAGTTTCTTGTGGTTCTCGTTTTGAAGTTCTTTCTTGATCTTTTATACTTTCTCCCAACTACTCATTTTCCCGCAGAGTTCTCTCTGCTCTGCTGCATCATTGTTCTCAATTTACGTGAATTCTGAACTTTCATTGGCATCAATTACACTTTATTCAATGATAACCAGTCTTTCAACTTTATATTTGGATTCATGCATGTTATGAATTGTTTGGACTATTCGTGATGTCCAATATCCGCTCGGGTTAAGCACACTTAATATTTTCACTTACTATTTTCGTCTCATCCCAGAGTTTTTGTCAAAAGGAACGTTGTTTTTGGATTCATGCATGTTATGAATTGTTTGGGAAGCACACTTAATATTTTCGCTTGCTATTTTCGTCTCATCCCAGAGTTTTTGTCAAAAGGAACGTTGTTTTTTACACATCAATTGTGTTCAACCATTATGAATGCAATCATTTAGATATATTTTTGTCATACAAAAATTGATATAACTGACAAAATTTGATACATATGAATGCAATCAAGAGGTCATTCAATAGAATTTTAAAAGGGCCCGTAAAAAGGTGCAACTACTATCTAATTAAAAGAAACCTATGCCTTAAGCCTTCTGAGAGTGGCTCTAAACCCTGCTGAATGAATATTTATACAATAAACCTTTCCAAACGGGGGATTTGTAGTTAATCCAGTCCATCATCCTAAAAGACTTCAATCATAAAAGTAGTCAGAATTTTTCCGTCACTCATTTTATTTTTCTTAATTTCGTGCCCATTGAAAATTAGCAAGTCAATTCTATGGCGTTTTGCTTTAAAATAATTAGCAATCCTTCCATCATCCGTCAGAAACACCACTTATGAATTCTGAATTGATCTAATAATTACAAATTGGAAAATAGGATGAGAAATAACACACCAAAGCAAGGAAAATAATAATAACATTAAGAGGATATATACACATTTACCAAATTGACATTATTCGCCTAAGTCTCCAATAACCATATAAGCAGGATTTTCTTCCTGCCGAGTGCAACGCTCAACAAATGGAGAATAATGAATATATAACGAATACACTATTTAGCAGAATGCAACACCCTACCAATATTTCCAAATGTATTTACACAGGCTGCAAATTGTAGAAGCATGCATGGCAGTCCTCAAGTAAGTTCTTGACCCAGCTAGATTCCCACGAAAATTATCATGGAGACATGTGGATTCATCCTGTTTGAGTGTTGTCATCGGCATAGACGGATACACACGCATCTGCAGCGCCAGCAGCAAGCAATAATTGGTAAGGGTGGAAATTGAGGCAGCTTACAGCACCAATTTTTTGGGCCATTAGGGTAGGGTAGTAACAAATTGTGCCGAGTAAATTGCCCTCCAGGCCGCCGAAGACTTTAATCAGTTGTTTGGCTGAGCCACTGGCAATAATTGGAGCATGTCTATGTACAGCTAGAGCTGTGAGTGAGCCCCTGTGAGCTTCAACAGTGAGATAGGAACCCTTGTGATTTCTTATATCGAGAAATTGGATATCCCCGGCCTGAGAAGCACTAACAATCTGAAGGAAAAATAAATGCCACATGATCTCATCATTCTTTTCAACAACGTCCATGGAACATAAGTAATACATGTAATTTACAAAGTATGAAACTGGCAAAGATCGTCATTTTACCTTTCCTGGTTCTAGGCCTGGTTGGAAGCCAATCCCGACAACTCTTCCCACTCTGTGAGTATGTGGGTGTGATGCAGAGACAAGCCTAAACAAATGGCAAGGTAAGAGACAGGCATATCTAAACTGAAGTTTCTGTATTCACAAAATTTAAATTCAACCATAATACTAGTTACCACCAAAATAGCATATGTTTTTAGATGCGCATTATAAACCATGACAGTAGAGAAATATTGCAGATGCTTATGTCGCTTAATTCAATCTCACAACATTTGTATCATCGAAGAAACTTCTATTTGAGGTGCTCACATTTCAGGTGTCCTGACATCATAAATCCTGACAGAACCATCTATAAAACCAGCTGCAAATTGCCCCCCATGAACTTGAGATGCAGCCTATAACATAAACACATCACAAAATGACAGAAACGTGAATGTCAATCAAAGACTCCTGATAAACATTTCAGAACTCATACTTCTAGACTTAATTAACATGTTAGATCTAAGGAATTGAAACCAGGGTCTGGAAATGTCAACTGTCCATCGTATAGTATATGATGGTTGATTGCCGTGCCAAACCAATAGAAGCAAACATAGCTCAGAAATAACTGCCACTGTCTTGCAAAGGTAAGGCTTACCAAAGCAGAGATATTGCAATCTGATGACGAAGCTATAGTATTAACAAGCTGCTCTTTGTCCAGGTCCCAGAGAAATGTAGACATCTCATTTGAAGCATACTAACAAATAAAAGGAATAAGATCAAAATAAATGAATACAACATGGGGGCATAAATAGAGGTTTCTTGTAGTTAATTTGAGGAGGAGGCAGGAAAACACTCCACAATCCCTTGGAGAATGGCATACCAGATAACCGCTTTGCTGTTGCCAATCAACAACAACATTCAGACTTCGCATGCCTGGTTCATGGCTATGGATGGAAGAGAAAGCAGTGACAAGCTTTTGTTTACCCTTCAATGCATAATCTTTCCAAATTCGAACATTTCCATCCACTGCACAAACACAAATTCATTAAGGTAACATTCCAACAATACTCTTGACAATAGAAAGTAAAATAAACAGTAAATGTTACATGAAGCAGCCAGAAGCAAACTATCATCAAGTTCATTCACTAGGCAAAGCTTAGAAATTCCTTTATCAGGAAAATCATGATTGTCAAAACCGTTGAGAAGTGTAGCCTCTGCATAATTCCATATCCTGTGGAACATTAAAAAAAATAGTCAATAAAAATAAAAAACCAAGTCGTCATAATACAACAGAAACTACATCTACTGAGATCTGAAACCTAAACAACGCATTGAATTCCAAAGGTTTTCAAAATGGCTTGTTTTCTGGTCTTGTTGCCCGCCGTCTCTATATCTAGTGTTAGTCAAACATATGACGCTAAAAATACAGCAGACCCTTTGTATTTATTTTTGTCTTTTGGGTAAGAAAGACGAAAACTTATATTAGCTCAGAAAACCATATACAAAATTTTAAAAAAAATAGAGCAGTAAGATATTTATAACCCCCTTCGTGGGTAATACAGTTATTTATAACCCCCTTCCTGTGAACTACAGTTAAGTTCTACATCCATTGCCCTAAAACTTTTTTGCAGCAAAAGATAGAGCCCAAACTTTCATTATAACATACTCCACTTTGAAAATAATAGTACCAGAGAATCATGTATACCTGATCCGTTCATTCTCGTCAGCAGCTATTACTATAGGAGAGAAAGGATGCATCAATGTCGTTTGTGTACCCTTTGTGTCCCATTTAGCAATTGGATTTGTTAGCCTGCTACCAGCTGACCATAAAAGAATACCATCAACCCTCTATTCAAGAGTATTTGAAGTTGGTAAAGTAAATCAACATAATACAAACCAGAATGTTGGCATTTTGCTATGTGCTCCAATGCGATTTTTTCCCTATCTTCTCTTCTAGATAATACTTCTTCACAATCATCTGCTGCTGTTAACAGTGGCTTGGAGAAGTGACCACAACTCCAATTATATATAGTCGATTGTGGAAGAAAACTACGATCAGAGGTTCCAGAAATTCTGCCAGCACCAAGAAGTGGATCAGCTAATCCAGAGTCTGGAGAATTCACGAGGTGGGGCCTGAACTCCATTGAGCATACTCTCCGTATTCTAGTCATGTAACTAGAGCGCGGGGGACTCACTGGGGGAGTTCTAAAGGTTAGAGGTAAGTGACCTAACAAAACAGCACGCACAAGTAAACAGTCAATATCACATTGAAGATATACTTGTCACAAAAATCCAATTAGAAACCACGGCGCATGATGAAAGTAGAAAGACAAGGGAGATATCTACCTCCATTCATATCCAACCAAGAGGACGAACGAGCTAATCCTGCAAGACTAGTGTGAATAGCAGTAGACTTAAATGGTCTTGCTACTACTTGTTCAATCCCAATTATGGACATGACCCGCTGACCAAGGTTTGCAATGCGAGGAGATGGATCTTTTGCTAATGTATACATAGCAATTATACATTGTGAATACAGTGCATTGTCTAAGGGTTTTGGTCCTGAGTGACCCAGCACTCCATTCAGTATTCCTGAATCAGAATGTTGAGAAGAGTCATCAGACAATGGAGAACCATGCATCATCCCAGAACCAGCTAGAGGACTGCTAGAAGAGACCCGTCCATCTCGAACTACTGCAGAATTGTCATTCCCAACCCTCAAAATGGGACCAATTTGAGATGAAACTATACTTCCATGAGGCATATGTCGGTTTTGGCTAGTATAACCACCGCCTGAACCTTTTATATGCAACAATGAAGGTAAGGTATTCAACAAAGAATTAGTCTGCGCCTTCCAATATGCAGCAGCAACGGACTTTAGGTGCTTGTTGTGGCCAAAGGCAAAGCGTGCCAGAGCTGATAATTGAATGAAAAAGGAGTTACTAAGATTTATTTGTGATACTACTGCCTCCTCCTAACACCCACCACACCCCCCCGGGCACAACAGAAGACACACGCAAACAAGTAAGCAAATTTACTCAATACTCTCGTACTCAGAAAAAAAAAATCAAGAGAACATATCACAGCACAGCGAAAAACACATTCAGGTTATGCAAGCTAATGTTTTAATCATGGTGCCCCCTCCTCTCACCTTTTAAATTTCTGAAAAGTCCCTCCAATTTTTCCCCCAATTTTAAGTTTTAAAACAGCTATCTATCCACAAAAAAGCTGATTATTGACAATTGGCAGGAATGGAAAAAAATGCAAAATAAGTTCGAGAATTGATACTTCTCAAATCATAACATGCAAACCTTAAAAAATGAGCACTGAAAATGGATTTATAATCTCTGATCCTTGATCACTTACCAACAGCTACCTCAGCCCTCACCAATGGACTCCCATCCGAAGCAACACTCAAGAGACTTTTAACTATACTAACTTCAGCCCTAAACTTTTCATCGTCATCACATTCTTCATCCCCTTCAACACCTTCGCTACAAGAGTCAAATCCCACATCAAGAAGGGTTCCAAGCGCAAAAACAGCAGAAGCCCTGACCTGAGACAGAACAAACTAGATGACTCAAGCATTGATTTAAATTAAATTAAAATATTCATAAAAAGATATGCATATGGTATCTAAAAATAATTCAAGGTATTAAAGTAAACCTCTGGCTGGGGTTCAGACAGTAGAGGCACAAATATAGAAGGAGCATCTGCCTGCAAGCCTATTATCTGGGCCTCCATGAAATCCTCCCGAAGTTTCCCCAGACAGAGGCATAGCCACTGAAGGAACAAAGGTTCAGTTTGTGTATCATTAGGAGAACTCAGCAGGTGCCTCAAGCAAACATGGATCAGACCAGCTTCAATACAGGCTTCTTGGCCTCGCCTGTGCCCATCCACAATAACAGCCAAGACAAAAGCAGCCATTGCCCGTTGCTCTGGATATGCTTCGACACTATCAAGAAACTTGATAAAATAGACATGGCCTCCATCCTTCACTAGATCAACCTGACATGACTAAAACCCAACAACAGAAAGTATGATTTAAGGAGGATAAAGCCAACACAGAGAGCTACGCCAAATAGAAGTAAACCAAAATGGAGAGACTAAAAATGTATAATATTGTATAGCTAAAAGCTTAAATAAGGAATTAGCGGTTTAGATCAATTAGGATTGTCCAATAATTTAGAAATTAGATTGCAAGCGTATTATAATTGGCAATAGGCAAAGCACAGTTCCAAGAACTAGGGTTGCCAATATTAGGATTTATTATAGGCTAGTAACTAGTTGAATAATGACAGTGAGGGCAGGGGATTAGAAATCAAGTACACATGCCAACACCCAACACCAAACCAGCAAAAGAAGTGTAGACGATATTCATGCTATTGAGCTAAACATCGATGATGGACTCACAAAGTAAAGCACTTGAGAAAGGGAATATAATAGGTAAAGAACTTGTATTAATAACAGTTAATACCTTCAAGTCAAAATTCCTCTCAAAGACCATTTAAATAAGTTAGAAATACTATAGTCAAGTTCTTTATAGTTTCAATGATCTTGCAGATGTTACAAGGGTGTTTTTCATCCAAAGATAGTAACAAAATTAAGATATCCTAGTAAAAGTAGGAGGATTAGGTTATAACTTTAAAGAGTACAAGTGAATAAGTGATAACTTCAGAAAGCACTAATGATAACTTATTGCTATGGTCCTTAAGAATTATTTTAAGATCCTTAGAACTCATTTAATTTTAATTATGGGTTGTTAACTGTCAATTTTCCCTGAAAAAAGAGTTAAAAAGGTTATGAAGTATGAAAGCAAATGCAGCATCTCCAATTATGCCCCTTATAAAACGTAGGTACACTCTGGGCAATCATTAAGCGCCTCTGGATGTACCTTATCAAGTGCAAGAATCTTCGTCCATATGAAAACAAGAATATGGCGAAGTTCTGGAGTAGTTGTTTGCAATAGCTTCAAAACATAAGGAAATATTCCAACAGATAATGCCTGCACATAGAAAATTCGGTATCAAGTTATGGTATCACAATCATTTAACATATAAGGAAGACAATTGAAACAAAGGTTACGAATTGACTCAGTGGAGAGGAGTAATTACCAGTTCTACAGCCCATGGCCCCATATCAAGGAACCTTCCAAGGAGTACCAAAGCTCGAAATCTATGGCATTGACTACGCAAAACCTGAAATAAAAATTGCTCCTACATTTAAAGCATGCAAAAAACAAATAACCAAAAAAAAATCTCCACACAATCAAAATATAAATCCTGTAAAGAAAAACATTGGCTTGAGAGCATACAAACAAAAATACAAAAAGGATCAATTGCGAACTAGGTTTCTGTGGAGATTTGAAAGATTGAAAGTAGAGGGAAAAAGTTTTAAAATATTATTAATCTTTAAATGAATGGGAATATAAATAGGCCTTTATATAAGTAAAAATATAAACTAATAGGCTAAACCTATAATCTATTATAATCCTAATATCTCAGATTTATTCGTCTAAGATATGATAATTTAATATTCAAATCTAATCCTAAATAATATCCAAAACTAAATTTTTAGATAATTAATTAAATAACTAACAAAATATAATATTAATTAATTAATAATTAATTCTAAACTAATGCATCTCAAAACTCTTTCAAGCTGGATCTACAGTTTGAATACTTGTGTTTTTCAACACTCCCCCTCAAGTTGAGAGGCAGCTTGGATATGAGCAGTATTATTATAGAAGAACCAGAACTTTGAATCCTTAAACTAGTAGTGACCACTGAACTGAAATTGATTAGATCTTGAATCTGGATCTTAAAACAAAGTTGCAAATTTGACGAAAAACATCATTGTTGAATGCCTGACAAGAACATTTGTAAGAGAGGAACTTGATGAAGAATCAAATGTATTATTCAAGAGCAGCATGCTCATACAATTATAGTAACCTACTTGGATTTACACAGTAATCTAACCTCACTTGAGGGAGATGAACTAATCCTATAATCTATGAGATTTTGTGAGAAGAAACCTAAGTTATCCTCTTCCATTATAGAGCAACTTACTCATACAATCATGGTAATCCACTTGGGTTTACACACTAATCTAACCTCACTTAAGGTAGATGAATTAATCCCATAACCTATGAGATTTTGTGGGAAGAGACCCAAGTTATCCTCTTCCATCATAACCCACTTGGGTTTACACACTAATCTAACCTCACTTAAGGTAGATAAACTAATCCCATAACTTATGAGATTTTGTAGGAAGAGACCCAAGTTACTCTCTTCCATTGTAACCCACTTGGGTTTATACACTAATCTAACCTCACTTGAGGTGGATGAACTAATCCATAACCTATGAGATTTTGTGGAAAGAGACCCAAGTTACTCTCTTCCATCATATGTAACTAATCTTCACTCGAAGGCATACCTTCTCTTCAGGCTTCACCTTTTTCTTCTTCTTCTTCATCAAGACCTTAATCAAGATTTAATATTCCTGCTCTGGTACCATGTGGAGATTTGAAGGATTGAAAGTAGAGGGAAAAAGCCTCAAAATATTATTAATCCTTGAATGAATGAGAATATAAATAGGCCTTTATATAGGTAAAAATATAAGCTAATAGGCTAAACCTAGAATCTATCATAATCCTAATATCTCAAATTTATTCGTCTAAGATATGATAATTTAATATTCAAATCTGATCCTAAATAATATCCAAAATTTTTAGATAATTAATTAAATAACTAACAAAATATAATATTAATTAATTCTAAACTAATGCATCTCAACACTCTCTCAAGTTGGATCTACAGCTTGAACACTTGTGTTTCTCAATAGTTTCACAGCACACAAGACAGATCATAGAAACACAAACCAGCGTCATTAATCATCATACAGCTAACTAGCATATGATTATTAAATCAACATCCGAAAAATGAACAAGACAGATCCACCATGTCATTTATAATGGAATAAAAACAACTCAAAATTAACGTCTAACAAGATTACTTCTGGCTCTAGTGGTAGAAACTCAACAAATACACATTTTTATAAATTTCCATCAGAATGACATAAACTAAAATGAAACAATTTCCATCAAAGAAAAACACCTTATTCCATCTTACCCACCAAAACCTAATTAATGAACAGGTCCTGCCAGCTGAATTGGCAAAAATCAGGCAACCTACATAACAAAAGAATTAGGAACCAAAGTGACGGTTCCAAAGGTAACATAGAGCAAGACATATGACGCACCTGAAGAACTATAGGTAACTGCTCTGGAGGTTTCTTATGTTCAGAACCATGGTCAAGCCATACCTCAAATGCTGTTAACTGCTCAGTGAAAAATGTACTAGGCTGAAAAAGAAACCAAATATATTCAAAACCAAGTAAGGCCAATAATGACGGAGAATAATCAATCCTTGATTAATTTCATGATGCTTCAATACCAGGGCCATTAAAATAATTAAAAAGGAAAAAAGCTTATAATATTCATTGCCAGAAGGAAACTTTAGCAGCATACCATAAACTTTTTTATACCTGAAATTCTACATTAGGATCCTCAACTAATGTGGGGAGCTGAGAGAGGCAGAGCTCAGCTGCCATGTCCCAAGCATCCCTGCAGCATTAATCAATAACAGTGACACCATTAATTTTCTCACAACATTGTACAGTAACATGAAAATCATCTTCCATGATAGACAGATACCACATATGATGCTGATGGGTTGGTGGCAATGTTGGGTATGAAACTGGAGAACAATTTGCAGATCGCATAATTCGCTCAGCAAGTAGGAAGTTTCGGAATAGACTGGCAACAAGTAGATCTTGTCTGAAGAGTCTCTGAAAAAGATCTGCAAAACAAAAATACCATGATAAGACGCTCAAATATTTAATAGATCAAGTGATGGATTACAAGGATAGGCCATGCTAATTTCCTGAGTGAAGCAGCTGGGATGGTTAGGACATACCATGAGGAAGAACATTCCAGGCAATTGTGTCAGTTACTGCTGTGAAAATCCAATTCAATTCGCCTAAAAGTGTTTTCAGATCATTTGGTCGGCCAGGGATCTTATCAATAAGTGAACAATCGAGGGAATCACGAAGCAACGAACGAGTGCAAAACCTAGGAAACAAATTACCGCACAATGATTTATCAATAACCACAATACATGTATGTCTAGCAACATTTAAATTCCCGAGAACTAGAGTAGATTATAAGAGAAAATAAAGTAACATGAAAGTTTATCAAATAAATAAATTATATAAGAAAAGCTTCACCATCGCAATGCCATCTTAGTAGGCATTGTTAGGCACGATGTAAACACATCAGCTGGAAATTCTGCACTCTGAGGCAAAGTCTCGTGTGCTTCACATGCTGCAAGCATAATGCAATCCCTAGTGGACCCAGAGCTAGGAGTACTCCATTCATGGAGCTATTGGATAACAAGTCCATCAACCAATTTGACATCACAAAAAAAATGACAAAATCAGTTCTGCATCTTCATAGCTTTCTTTATACAAACTATGATAGCTATGGCTCTGCATGAGCATGAGTACCTTGATGAAGGCATTGACAATCATCCCAGCAGCAGAGCAGTCAAACACATATATCGATGGGGTCTTCAGCCAGGAATCAAGGTCACTGATTGGTAGGGGAATGTACTGTGTATAACTCTGCAACATGAATTGATGGAGGATGAGATTGAGATTATGAGAATAGGAAATATGAGGTTATTTTATTCGTCAGTGTGACATTACTTCAATCAGGGGTTGATCAGTCATATGGAAAAAGGATTAGAATCATTTTTGTTTGCCTAAATAAGGATTGATTCTTTAATATTACAATTTTCTATTCTTTGGAAATGTCACAAGCCTAAATTACAATTTCATATATATGGAGTAACACCACATTCTTTCATCTCGGATTGTGGCTAATCCATTTTTCATCTGTTGTCTTTTTCCCACTTAGAAAGTACAGAATATGTTTATTCCTTATCGTCATCCAGCCAATTTCAACATTTTCTTTTTCATCCCTACCAAACAAACTAAAGTTTATCTTTGGGATCAAGGAACTTCAAAAAAATCTTTCATGGTTGATATATAATTTCTCAGGCATCCACCATTTTAAATTTCTATCTGTCTATTGACCTTACATCACCTGTTAACAACCAAAACAGGATATGATGGTCTCTCAAATATTGAACTCAAGTTAAGAACTAAAAGGAAGATTTCAACCTTATTGAAGACCCAAATTTCACCATTTGCAGTTGGTCTGGGGACGCCATGTCCATTGTAATGGAAGAAAACTCTTTCCATCTTTGCATATTTACGACATGTAGTACAAAGCTTCTTCACCTCATCTACTGTAGGATCAAGTTGACACTTATAACGGGCCTGATGATATACCAAAAAGTTAATTGAAAAATCAGCTTCAAAAGGTAATACGAGAGATGAGGTTAATTCGTCATTTGTTCCCACCTTTGGTTGCCACCTTTCATACTGACTACTCAAGGTTTTTCCAATTGATTCCAATGCCTTTTGAGGTGCCATGGAAAAAGGATCTACAATATGGATAAAGATAAGAATTGGACAAGAATAAATCAGACTATATCAATGAGAAAATATGAGTCAACATTAAATCTTAAAGACCCTATTGTTCCTTTGATTTTAATCTGAATAATTGCAAAAAAAAAAAAAAAGCAAATCACTGACGTTCCCAGGTATGACAATCCTGATTGTAAATAACTAGAACTTCAGCCACTTGTATTGCATTCCTATAATGCATGAATACATTTATAGGAAAAAAATGAAAAAGACAATGCATTATTATAGAGAAGGAGATAAACATTTTTAATTCAGTTCAGATTATCCATATATCAACGACATCATTATATTCAGCTTTAAATAATTTATCTAGCATTACTCATTAATAAATAAGAAGCATACAAATAACACAAAGATACTTAGGTTAGCAATAAAAAATGCACAAACTCGAGAACTAGTTGGACAGCAAGTAAGAAACATGGTGCAACATAAAATACGTGCAAAAAAGAAGCAAGTAGACATCTGTTTTATTGCAAGAGGGCACTAACAAATTATTGATTTGGCCTGATAAGAAATGGGAACAGGTAAAACCAAGTTAAGAGTTTAGGAAAATAAAGATGGAGAAAAAGTAAACAAAACAATAAATGAAACCACAAGCAATTTCCAAACATGATTGGAGCACCACAAAGATGCCTAAGTCTCAAAGCCAAATGAAATTTAATTGTATAAACCAGACAAAATTAAAATTAAGAATTCAAATAAGGTCAGCAGAAAGAAAAGACACCTATCCAGCACTCCATTCTGGCACAGGGAGATATCTTAATTACATCAGGTGGTTCAACACTAATGTTTAAACATAATACTAGAGCTACACATCCAGTCTTCATCTGCACCACAAAATCAGGAGTTAAATCGAAGCAGACTCTCAGCAAGTACAACATCTATTAAGCATTTCCAAAAGCATTATAAAATCGAAAGGGAAACAAAAGGAAAACACACTTGCCCATGTTTAGCAGCACATAAGAAAGGTAGAGGTAAAAGCCATCATGGAAAACATGGCACTTATTTGTTATGTAATATTGATTATACCCTCATTATTATTTCTCAAAAGTATGTCTCTTTTTATTACTTTTTTTATGTAGAGGCACAAGGATCACTTCTTGCCACATACTCTTTCTCTTTTACATTCCATCCTGGAGATTCTGCGTACCAAACATATCCTCTTGTTTGATAAATTACTGTGATTACGAACTATAAAACATAAAATGTCAGTGAACCTTTGTCTCCTCATAAAGGTACACCATTTAATCAATTTAAAATGAGAAGCAAATTAAAGATGATTCTAACCAGTGCAACCCCCCCCCCCCAAAAGAAAAACAAAACACACACACACACACCACCACCACCACGAAACTAAACATAAAAGGGAAATCCAAGGCAGGAAACCTTCAACGAAGAAGGCAACGAACTGGGTTTCTTATGTAGAACTCAAATATATTGTGACAGGAAACCTTCAACAAAGAAGGCAACGAGCATGTTAAATTTTCTAAAGGCTACACCATTTTTCAGTTTATTAAATGAATAACTCCTTCATTAACAGGTCGCATCCATTTTGTTGAAAGAAAATTCCTAATAAATTAGTACACTAAAACATAGTGTTATGTGATTTCCGTTGTTTCTCCAGAGATGTAGAAATTCACTAACACACATGGTTGTCATCCCTTCACTGTATCAGGTGCTTATAATCAACTAGCTTCAAATTAATTTGCAAATGTAGAATATTTAGCTTGGACTCAAGAGAGAAAGGTTACTCGAACAAAAAATTTCAAATAAAAAACAAAATTAGTTTGATGTAATCGGACTATGACAGATCACTTGGTTCCCAAATTTAATGAGGCCATTTCAATTCAATATCAATTACAAGAAGCAAGCATACTTTTTTATAGTTGTAAATGAGTATATTTGCACTATATCATTATTTACAACACTTGATATAATTATTTATTTCTTGAAAGTTGTGAAGAAATTCAATTTACAAGATTCAATAGCCAGCATAAAAGAGAATATTCGGGTACATCTCATTACTGTTTTCAGCCAATTGCCATTTGATAACTACCGCAATATATTATTACAACATTGCAACTCCAACAAATCAAATTCAACAGAGCAAAAAAGGGGAACTTGATAGATTTTGAATAATCATAAATATGAGTAAGTAGTTAATTATTACAAGTCATTCAAACATCCTTGGAAGAATCAATCATACCATGCTAAAAGTTTTTTCACTCTTGAAATAAAGCAAATATACTAATATTTGGCTGCCTCAGTTGAAAAGTCAGAATCCATTCCAAAAAAAGAAGTAAGAAATCTTATCCTCTAGCAGATATATTCAGTTTATAGTGAGTTCATTAACCAGGTCGGACCCCAGAGATTGTAAATTTAGTCTCAATAAAAGCCTCCTTTATGCGCATATTCTGCTTATGTCTGTTCTATGAATTTGAATTTTCTACAGGTTGGATGCTACATCCACACGAGTATTTCATGCATACACAAACTAAACTAAGGCATTCAACCACTGTAATGGATGATTGAATAGTCTTGACATCGAAGAAGCAGTGGCCTCATTTACGTAATATAAGAAAACTTGCGATACCATCACTGTCAACTGTCAAGTGAGTAAATTGTTAACCATGACACCTAAATGGCTCGGAAATGCTCAATAATTCTAACAAATTATAGGATCAACTGTCCACTTCAACAATGAAGTGGTTACATGAGCAATTAAGATCGAAGAAATGTTGCTCATTCTTTCATTCAGAGCTGCTATCAGAAAATAATGAATTGAACGGCAGAATCTTACTCTTTCCTTAGGTCGCCATTTCGAGACCAGCCCACTTTCTGAGGGACCCGAGGGTACAGAGGTCTCAAACGCCTCGTGTCGGAGCTCACATAATACAACAGTCTGTGGTAAATAGGCCATGGATGTTGAGGTGGACAGCGCGGCGCTAACATAACTACTACTCGCACCCTCTGTATTCCTTCTATGCGAGCCCAAATCACTATCTTCAGGGGTTGATGATACATAATCGTCCAGGTGGTTCGACACCACCATGACCGAGGATTGAGAAAATCGAGACGCCATTAAATCACCCAATGCCATCCAAATCCAAAACCCATGAACAACAAAACCAGCCTACATCTGATCCTCGAACCTTGTCCTAACCAGAGCACCATACACAACGCGAAGAAGAAAGGTGAGCTCAATAGAAAGATCTATGATCGGGGAAGCTGGGAAAGAGTACGGTGAGCTAATCAACAAAACCGCTCAACCAGCGGCGCATAGAGATTCGCGAGAGAAAGGAGAGGGACTCCAGCTCGGACAGTGTTGGAAAACGCAAGGACGGCGTCTGAAAACCCTAGAAACCCTAGATGACGAAGAGGACGATGGAGGCGCATAGAACAGTGGCTGCACTCTCCGGTCACGCAATTTTGCTAAACGAGTTAAATGAGATTTCTGGAGTGCGCGCGCTTTGGTGCTAATAGTCTAATGCCATGTTTTGTCTCCCTCTATCCTTCCATGATCATGGTCCATTTGTCTTTATTTTATTAATTATTACTTAATTGTTAATTGAACTAACACCTTTTACTATTGATTTTTTCCTAAATATTTTATGAAAATATTATATTAATAATTTTAATGTTTAATAATATTATAATAGATAAAAACATAAAAATAAAATTATGTAAAGTTGTTAAAAGAATAAAAAACCACTTATCCATCATTATATATGTTTTTTTTGTTGAAAACTAGTGCCTAGCCTCTGGTGAACAGCAATATGGTGCCCATTTAAATATATTTATATTTAGATTTTAAAAAAACTTCTAACCCAAATATAAGTTTAAAGAAATTTTAAAACAAACCGTCTTATTTGTTCAAAATGACTTATGGACTAAACTATGATTTAAAATTATAGTTTTGAATAAGCTTCTGGAACAGTAAAAGAATTTATAAATTACCCAATTACTATTTTACTTTTATTTTTTTACACTCTCTCTTCTCGTCGTGAGTCGCCGTCATCCACCACAGGTGGTCACTATCTTCTTCTCTGTCGACTCCATGATGAGAGGAGGCCGTCGCGTCTTCCTCCTCCTCTTTAGTTGCCATCGTCATCTCTCTCTCCTCTACAAGTCGTCGTTACAAACTGTCCTCTTTCATTCATCATTGCTACAAGTCCTCCTCCTCGTCGCCGAAGAAGCTTCTAAAGATGTGAGAAGATGATGAGAGAAAGATATGAAGAAGAACTATAGTACAATGGGAGAAGGAAAAAAGAAGATGGGATGTTGCAAACACTACTAAGTGAACAGCTCTACATTTTTTTTTCATCCAGTACCTTTTAGTAATTTATTAATCACAAAAATCTTTTTTAAAATAATAATTCAAACACTCATTTATTCATAACTACTTTTTTTTCATAAACTCTTCTTCAGAAACCTTTTTTCAAAAGCTGTACAAAAATTTGTTTTTTTCTATAAACTATTTTTTAGAAGCCTATCTAAACAGGTCCATGATTTGATGATACCACTTACTTTTAAGTTGCATATTTTATTTATTTATATATTATGTTTTTAAAATATTTATTTTTATAAATAATTATAAATTATTACATCATCCCAGGCTTGTGATAGTACATAAGTTAGTGTCCAAAAATATGGTAACCATATAGGGCAGAAAATATATTTGCGGTTTTTTTAGATAAATGGAATTCAATATAAAAAAAAACAAAAAAGTGTTGCTGCAATAATTTGCTTTTCATCCTTTGAGTTCGGAGAATATATTTGTTGTGTTTTAAATAAATACAATTCAATAAAAAAAATATTTTTTATACTATTTATAGGATCCTATTATCATATATTTAATTTTATGATTCGTGACTATATTTATGTCTCTTATAGTATAACTGTATTTTCTATAATTAAACTCAAGACATAGGTTCAATAGAAAAAAGTATTGCTGCAATAATTTGGTGTATTTTTTGTTACAATGTAGGATATCTTTTTTGAAGTCAAAAGTCAATTCCCATATAATATTTGATTAAAAATCAATATAAAATATGATCACCAATAAACATCAATAATATCAATCATAATTAAGATAAAATATAATACAATTCACAATTTATAAATAGTTTGAATCATCTGAAATTTTATGTAAAGAAACAAGGCTTTTTTTTTGGAAAAAAAAGAACGTTTGTCAAAGTATTATATTCTTGAAATTATGCCATCTTAATAACAGTACTTATTTTCTGTATGAAATTAACATCACACATTTGGGATAGCGGCTTTTAGCATGTAAATATCTTATTATCTTAACTAGTTAGTTTTACAAGTAGATTTATGCCAAATGTATTATGATTTTATACAAACATAATTTCTATATTCTTCAAAAAGTGTTACTCCTGTTGTCCTTAATATAAGATATAATTAACTACTTTAATTAGATTAAAAAAATTAATTAAGTTAGTTAATACTCTTCCAGTCCTTAATATATGACATATTTAATTAATTTGATTATATTAAGGAAGTTAGTATAACATGATTTTTCTAAAATACCCCTAATCATCTTTCTTAATTCCTTCATTCCCTCTCTTACTTGATTATTGTTGATGGAGTGTGAATAGGGGTAATTTATGAAAAAAATAGATAAATATAGAAAATATGTCTTATATTTATGACCAATATTATATCTTCAATTAGAGGTCCTATATTAAGCACTGGAGGAGTATAATATATTTTTTTAAAATACCCTAACCATCTTCTTTAATTTTTTCCTCTCTTACTTGATTATTGTTGATGAAATATCTCTAAAAGTAATTTAAGAAAAATTGATAAATATAAAAAAATATCATATGTTTACTTCCAATATCAACTAATGTAAAGATAGGAGTACCTTTCAATTGAGGGGTATATAAGGGATAAATCATAATATATCAATTTCATTTCATATTATAAGAAGAGTTTTTAATCATTTATACAATACTTGGTCTATTTTTGCTTACCAATTCAACAGGACGACAATTAAATGATGGGTTTCAAGGGAGGGACTTCATCTTCAAGACAATGAAGACATAAAGCTTATCATTCACATGGCCAACAAACTTGAAATAAGCACGTCTACATCTCCTGTTGAAAAAGTTGGTGACACAAACGACCCAGAATCTCACGGCAAATCCAACTCCCATGCCGATATAGAACCCAAACAAGAATTCTTTGGATTCATCTTCTTCTTCTCCATATGGTTCTTTGTCGTCTGATTTTTCACCTTGTGTGCAATTCTCATTTAAAGGTGTTTTATTAAAACATATGATTTAAAATTTGAGAGACTACATCTAAAAAAAGAACAAATTTAAAGAACTAAAAATTATATTAATCCTTTTTAAAATTAGAGAAGCAAACACTAATAGCCTAAAGTTAAAACTGGTATCAAACTCGTGACCTCTCACCTCTTAAGAATTTTGCATGCTACAAAACTATTGGATATAGTTTATGGTTTCTAAGTGAAGATTTTAAATGTTTTACTTAGGAAAATAATTATTATCGGAGTAAACAGATGGAAGAAGTATTGTAAACTTTTTGAAGGCAGAGAATAAAAAATAAAGGAGCAATCCTTGTATATATATCCTCTAATAATTAATATAAGAGTTAGTTAGTAATTAGATTTAATTTTAAATAAAAAATTCTAATCTAACTTATCTCTCAAATTTATAATTTTTCTCTAAAATATCCCTATTGAAACACATATTAAGGCTATGTTTGGATTGAGAGAAAAAATGAGAAGAAAATAGAAGGAAATAAATACAATTTTTTTGTTAAAATGGTAAAAAAATTTAACTATTTTTAAAAAATTTCTTTTATAATATTTTTTCCTTCACTAATTTTTTTCTCAGCTAAATAGAGGGTAAATGTTCCTACCCAAAGAGATTCATGATAAAAAATAATATTTTTAAAAAATTAAACTATATTTTTTTAGATAATTAATATAATTAATTTTTTTAATTTACTCAAATTGATTACATATATAGGTATTACGCGAAGCACATGAGGAGATAGTATATGATTGTAATTTGGTGGTGTATAGAAAGTGATGTCGACATTCTGATGATATAAAGCCATTAAGATGCAGAGAGAATGAGAGATACTTATGAACACAGAGGGAATCAACGCCATCTATGGACATAGGATTGAGAGAGTGTGTTCATAATGTCCTCATTCTGCTTCTTCTCTCCTGACCCCCATTTTTGTTTCTTTCTTTTCGATCCGGTTCTCACGGATCCTAACCAAATTATCCTTTTACCCCTCCTGCTATTTTCTGAGGCATTCTTGAAATGAATTTCACACCTCTATAAATGATCATTATTTTCCTTTTGGATCTAAGTCCTTAATTATATAAATTAGCTTCAGGTGACTTTATTTGTTGTGTTTGACAGAATTAAAATATCATATTCATCTTATATAATCACTCTCTATTTATATTCCTAAAAATGTTATTATTTCATGTCTTAATTATAAGAGTTAGTTAATTTTTTTAGATAGATTAAATAAGGTAAATAAATCAGTTTATTCTGACTAATACAAGAGCTAATTAACTAATTTAGGTAAAGTGAGAAGTATATAATTTAAATTTATCTTGAGATGTTAGATTTAGTCATAGTTAATTAATCTATTTTTTTTAATCTACCTAAAAAATTAACTAATTTTTATAATTAGTACCAGAGAAAATAATTGAGTTGCTGACTAGTTGGCTAAGGCTACTATATGTTCAACACCTCTGCTTTTGCAGCTGCTAGCTAAGGATGTCAATAAAGGCTTACTATATAATGTAGCTGGAAATGATTGATTTAGTTTTTTCTATAAAAAAATTAATCTTAATCTTAAATATAAAATATTTTTTAAAATTTAATAAAAAAATTTTGATATTAAATATAAGATATTTTTTTTATAAATTTATCAATTCTTTACTAAATTATCTTATTGATACTCTTTCAATAAGAATTAAGTAAGAAAATAAGGGAAGAAGTTAAAGAAGATAATTAGGGTACTTTAAAAAAATATGTTATAATAATTAACTTCCTTAATCTAATTAAATTAGTTAAATAGATTTTATATTTAGGACCGGAGGAGTATGTTATTTCTTATAAAATAAACTGCTCCCTCCAGTTATTAATATAAAAGTTATTTAATTAATTTAGGTAGATTAAAGAAATAAGATCAATAAATTAATTATAAAAAATATGGCATAATCTCCATAAAATACCCACATGTAATATTATATTATATATTAATTGATAAGTTAAGTAAATTAGTATGAGAAAAATATGTAAATATAAAAAAAATTAATTAAAATCTTATATTCATGACTAAATTTAACCTTTCAACAATATATATATATATATATATATATATATATATATATATATACGAATATATTACGTTTAAGTACAATAGGATCTATTTCTTCTTGAAATAAACAATCTCAAACACGTAAGTTGATCCAATAAACTTAATATCCAATTAATGGGGGGAAATTTAGGAGGGCGGGGTGCACCGTGCACGCCCGCCAATAACAGGAAATGTGTGTGTGTGAAAACTTATGATGAAGATAAGGAGAATCAAGGGTATTTTAGTAAAAACAAGGTGATCACCAATAATGAAGAAGGTGTTAACATGGTGAGAAGAAGATCGAAGCAAGGGAGCGAGAGAGAGAGAGAGAAGAAAATTAAAGATAAAAAATGGGGGTGAGAAGTGTATTATATATGATGAGCAATGTAATATTTCTGAGAAAGTGTATGCAAGTTTACAGTGAATGTTCCTATCTCTTCACCGATCTGCCTTTCCTTTTGGTGTCTTCTTTGAGATTTTCTGGTCTGCTTTTCCGGCAAAGTTCGGTGGTTTCTATCCAAAGGTACTATCATTAGGCTTGTGCGCTGCATAATTAATGAATTATTCTCCGATCCTGCTGTATGTTATCAACATTTCACACTGTATATGCGCATTAATATTAATAATCTTGTGATGTTTGATGCTTGATTTGTTTCTCTTGGAATTGGGATGCTTAGAGAAATTAAAGTTCCATGGTAATTAAACTTTGAACATGTCGGATCTATGATCTATATCACTCCTTAGGCAAATATATGAATTAAAATTTAATTTGATGAAAATTTAATAAAGGGTCTTCAATTTGAATCTACAATATTCAACAAAACAGTGGGACAATTATGTTAAAAATACGGGGAACAATCAACAAAATACTCTCTCCGCTTCTTAATATAAGAGTTAGTTAATATTTTTTAGATAAATTAATAAAGCTAAATAATCAATTAATCATGATTAAATCTAACCCCTCAAGATAAATTCATATTATATACTCCTTAATCTATCCAAATTAGTCAACTAACTCTTATATTAATTATAATATAATTAACTTATTATTTAACTTCTTTAATTTATCTAAAAAGTCAATTAGCTCTTATAATTAAGATAGGAGGTGATATAAGAGGAAGTTAAACTTTTTTTTAGATTAAATAAACCAAATAAATCAGTTAATTATGATTAAATCTAACTCTTTATGACGAATTCATATTATATATTTTTTAATTTATCTAAATTAGTCAATTAACTCTTATATTAGTTGTAACTTATAATTAATTGATTTATTCAGTTTATTTAATCTATTAAAAAATATTAACTAGCTCTTATATTGAAAATAAGTAGTATGATATATATAAACCAAGTTGGGGGAATTAAATTAAAAACGAATGGAAAAAGAAGAGAAACAAAAGTGACGGGAAAATAAGAAGGGATAAGATTAACGAGAGACAACGAAATGCTGACTCATCGTTTCAGTAAGATAACAGAAAACTATTGTAGTTTGAACTCTGCATAATATTATTTCTAAATTTTACTTACAATGGAGATAAACAAAATAGCGTTCTAGCAATGTCATAAGATCATATAAATATCTCTTTCTCTCTACAATTCCATATTAGCTTTTATGGTTATATTCTAGACAATGCTAAGTCCATCGCCTCCACCAGAAAGTCTGCATCCATAATATTCACAAACTATTAGTATAGAAAATTCAAATTAAAAAAAATGCGTATCCATCTATGTATCTAAGATTAACTAATTAGAAAAAAACTAAGAAAAAAAAATTAATTACTAATAAATCATGTCAACCTCTAGTATTTACATGTCACCCTCTAATATTTTGTTTGAGGAAAGACTTATTAGTAATGAATCTCCTTATTTGAGATTTATTTGTAATTTAATTTTTTTCATTAAACAGCATATATTTAAAATGTTTAAAATTAACTATTTCTCCATTCCTAAATGTAAAACCTAATTTAAGAGTTAATTTTAGTCTTAAATATAAAATTTATTTTTTATATTTATCAATATTTCTCAAACTACCCATTGATACTCAATCAATACTAATTAAAATAAGAGAGGGATGGAGGGGGTTAAGGAAAATGATTATAATATTTTAAAAAATATGTCATATTAATTTTTTTAATCTAAAAATATGTCATATATATATATATATATATATTAAGGAATAGAGGAGTATTTCATAATATATATTGCTATATCCACTTTTTTTTTATAGAATATTGCTTATTAAGTTTTAAGAATTTTGGGGCCAAGGCTAAGAACCTGCATCTCGGGTGAAACACAGAGGAGGCGTAATTCTGAACACGTTCCCATAATATCCACCTTTTCCAACAAGGACTCCTAATTCTGTAGTGAATGTGGAATAAATGATGAGTTAGCAATTATATAGAGGAAGCAGAAAATATACAAATAGCTAAAACTAGAAGAAAAATTAAAAGGCCATGTTGATGAGATCTACCTTTCAACTGATCTAATACTTGCAGTGTTTCAGCTTTTGCTGGTGTTGTAAGTTCACGATCAGTCACAAGTTCCACTCCAATTGCAAGGATCATCCCTCTCCCTCTTACGTCGCCAATTACTACAAAAAGAAAACCAACAACTTCAATCAGCAAGAAAAATAATACTTCTCCTCTAATCCTTAATATAAGACATATTTAATTAGATTAAAGAAGTTAGTTAAATTAGTTAACATGATATTTTTTTTCAAAATGCCTTAGTTAGAAGGAATAGAAGAAGCCTTACGTTCATATTTGTTTAAAGTAGGATTCCACAACAAATGCGTTTTCTTGAAGCCTCTCTTTCTCTATAACTTAAAACGGCCAATCCAGCAGCAGTGCAAACAGGGTTCCCTCCAAAGGTGTTGAAGTAATTTCGGCAAACCAAGACCTCGGCAATCTCTGGAGTAGTTACCACTGCACCTAAGGTAATGCCATTTCCAATGCCCTAACAAAAGAAAAATCATAAGGGTTGGTTTGGTATGGGGTATTTGGGGGGAAGGTAGAAGGAGGGGAGGGATTTTACTTCCCTCCCCTTGTTTGGCTCATTGGAGGGGAGGGAAAAATTTTTAAAATTTTCCCTCCCCCTCCAACTTTACTTCCCCTCCAAAATTGGGGGAATTTGGAGGGGAAGTGATATATTATTATTTTATAATATTAATATATCCATAATTTTTTTAATATCATAATATTACTCCTATATTATATTTTATTAAAATATTATATAAAATAATATAAAGTAAATTTGTCTATTTTCCTTCCCCTCCTTTTTTGAATCAAACAAAGTAATATGAAAATCCCTCCCATCCTCTCCCTTAATATTAATCCAAAAGGTAATAATAAAATCTCTCTTTTTTCCTCCCCTTACTTTCCCTCTATTAAAATCCCTCCCCTCGGTTGAGCCAAACACACCCTAAGACAATAACAAAGAGAAGCTTCAAGAAAATGTTATGAACGAGGGAAAGTGTTATGAACACACACTTTGACTCATCAGACTTCCTGACTAGGGACTCATGACAGGAAGCTCCACGCAAGGTGAAGAGAGACTAGAGAGAAGAGTTATTAACTTTGCCATTGTGACAATATCGGGAATGACGCCAAGGGCCTCAAATCCCCAAAAATGGCTTCCAGTGCGAGCAAAGCCAGCCTGAACTTCGTCGGCGATACAGAGTCCTCCAGCTTTTTTAATACTGCTCTAAACTGCAGGAAAGTAACCTGGGGCCAATTCTACGATGCCCCCCCACTCCCTGCCACATGCAAACAACACAGTGAGTGAAAGACTCCAAGTCCAAGGATGCTAATTAAACTCTCACTCCCACATTCGCAAAAGAAAACTGAAAGGTGGGTGCAAATATAGATTGCATGTGACAATCCACTAACATTGTTCTGGGTGAATATTCCTTCGTCATACGTTTAAAAAAAAAACTTCAGAAGAGCATTTCTAAGAGAATCAATGGTATATAATATTGAATTTACAAGTTATATGTAGGACAAATATGACTTGTTTAGTACAAACATCGATCGTAGGACACGTTTAATATATAGTTAGTACAGACACACCTAAATTATGACTACACACAAAGTGTGTGTGTGTATATATAGACTAGCTCGTAAAAGCAAGCTAAATGTAACGATATGTCGGAAGTTTCAAGTTGTCGCCTTGTAGGTGTGGTGATTGGTGAAGAAGTCGAAGATATTAGAGGAAGGAATAAACTTTTAATGAACCATACGTAACGCGCCATCCTCCCTATTATTTTTTTAATAAAAGGCTAAAGTATATGTTTCTTTTATTTATATATATTAAATTTTATTTTAGTTTCTTAAACGTAGAAAATATACTCTTAATCTTTTAAATGTAACGCTAACTTCATTTAACATAAAATATTTATTTATCAAATTGTTGGTTGAGGTGGTAAGCGATATCACCTCATAGGAAGAAGGACACATTCAAATATCAAAAAACACTATTGTTATAACAGGCGAAAATCTTTTAGTCTTGAAAGAGATTATAACATTGATCAAATAAAAAAAAACAAAAAAGGAAATAAAGGTACGTCCATTTATGTTGTGCCAAAAAAAACACAAAAAGAAAAAATCCACTTGATGCTTGTCACTTAGGTAAGTTTGTATTCCATTTGATTTAGAAGTTGACACTAAACCAAAATAGAGGAACTAAGAGCTATTAAGTGCTTCTCACATCTTAAAATAAGCTGTATTATTCATATATAATCTGTAAATAATTTAATTTTTTATAAAATTTATACAAGTTAACTCCTCTTTTGCTGTTTGTTCATTGCACATGACAGATGCAAATTTGTAATTTTTCCCCCGGAATCGATGTATTTTCAGTACCAGAATATAACGTAGTTATTATTAATGTAAACTAATATCTTAGGTAAGAACTATTTAGAATATTAATTGAGATCTATATCTTTTTATTAATTGAGACTTCATCAGTTGAGCTTCAATTAAGAAATATTAATCATTAGATTATGAATTCAATAGTTAATAAGTCTTTATAATAATAACGGGAAGAGAAAGTAGTATAAACTATAAAATATTATCCTAAAGATAACAGTGATTTTTTTTTTACTATGAAACAAAATAACACATAACATTGATTTACAATATCTAAAGCACTTATTTCATTTGACGTTACATATGAATCGAATCGAACACAAGTAGATAACACAAGAGCTAAAAAGCTATATATAATAGGCAGTAAATTTAAATGAATTCAAGAACATAAACACAAAATCTCACATCTGCTAGAAACTACTACGACATGAATACATTATCAGTTATTGATGATGAACCCCCTTTACTGTCTTGGTTAATCTCGTCCAGAATTACAATCAGGGCCACTATGAAAGCATAATCCACATTAGGGTACACTGTCACCATGAAATTTGTTTTCCCAAACGCAATGCTTTGAACTGTGTGCTTCTTATGCATCTGCAATTAATTAATATTCCCATATTATATAATAGCTATTAATTCAATGAAAAAACAATAGATTAAGGAAATTAAATACCTGGGCAACGATTTTGTCGGATTCACCAGCATACACAACACAAGATCGTTCGAGCCAGCTTCCTTTGATCTTAAAGTCACAAACTTGTTCTGATGTATTAGAAGCCAAGAACACATCTAATTTGGTCCTAAATTGGATCAGAGATGATCGTTTCAGTGTGAATATGAGATCGTTTGGATAGGAGCTATCTCCTCTAAAAGCTTGCCATCTATCATGTACTGTCATTATCTGCAACATTATATTATTTTTTTCACGGATCAATTTAATTTCTTGCTTTCCTTTTGATTAAAATAAACAAAAAATGGTGATCTTGGAGTTATGAACAAAGGGTCTGACCTTCCTGCGCAGAGTGACGACGGGGTTTTGAGCAGCGTCAAGTAAGACACGGTGGTCATGGAGGCTTAGAACAGAAGCTTGAAGCTTGAAAACGACGTTGCCGTTTATGTCAGTGACGGTGAACTTATCGGCAACAGTCAACACCTTTCTAACAATTGCTAGGTCCACCGGATATGAACAACAATACTGTGGCCCCACCACAGCCATCGGCGCTGGGTAAGTCTGTGCGGATGCAGTAGGGGCGGCGCCGGAGGTGGAGGCATACGGCTGTGTGTATACCATGATTATATATATATTGGCTCAAGTCTAAAAGGAAACTTGATGATGAGGGAATATATATGTGTGTGTAGGCCAAGCTCGTAAGAACAAGTACGTATGCGTTTTAAATATGTTGTGGGAAGATTATTGTGTGCCCAAAGCTCTTATATATGTGGGTGTCTGTGATTGTATTATGATGTCGGAAGTTTCATCGGAAGCTTCAAGTTGTACGCGCACAAGAACCAGGGTCGTCTTGAACGAAGCGGCGAAGAAGTTGAAGTTATTAGAGGAAGCGTACGCGTCTGTCGTCTCTATTTGAATAGTAGTATTTATTAACTGAAGCGTACGTCACCTCTTTAAATTGATTCATTTGGCTTTTGAATATGTCAACTTTATCATCAGCCATTTATCTCATTAGAAAAAATATACTATCTTCTATCCTAATTATAAAAATTAATTAATTTTTTTAGATATATCTAAAAACTAAATAAATCAGTTAATTATAACTAATATAAAAGCTAATTGACTAATTTAAATATATTAAAATATATATAATTATATGAATTCATCTTAAGGGGTTGAATTTAGTCATAATTAACTTATTTATTTGCCTTCCTTAATCACCCAAAAAAAATCAATTAACTCTTATAATTAAAACATGATGGGTATATTAATTCCCAAGCATCATCAATTTACTAATCCATTAATCTGTTTTCTACTTATCCATTATAATATCCTTAATTGAGTTATTAACATAAATTAATACTTCTCATGTCCTTAATATGTGAGCTAATCAATTTTTTTGGATATATTAAGGAATCTAAATAAAATTATTTAATTATAACTAATATAAGAGTTAATTAACTAATTTGGGAAGATTAAGAAATATATAATATGAATTCATATTGAAAGGTTGTATTTGATCATAATTAACTGATTTATTTAACTTCTTTAATCTACGCAAAAAAAGTCAACTAAGGAATTGGTTATGTGAACTGGTTAGGCAAAAAAAAGTCTATTATTTTATGTGAACTTGTTATTTTTTATATTTGGGAAAATTCCGGTAAAGGATCGCTATAACAACTTATTTGGGAATCAGGACCAATAAATTTAATTTTAAAACATCACTGTAAGCCTTAGGGACTAGAAGAGAATAAATTTGGATGTAAAATGACTGAAATCACCTGGTTAATGAAGAAGGTAAAAATCTATAACTGAAGATTGATCAGCAAGTAATTTCCCCATATCGTTCTGTTAATATAAGGATGGGCTGGTAAATCAGGCAAGCCTTCATATATTTCTATGCATATTTTCGATCTTCTCTGGATACTCGCCTTGTTGTTTCAATGTGCTAACACTAGTTGTTAATTTTAATATTCAAATAGTAATTGTTAATTAACATATCAACACAACTAATAATTTGTTATCTTCCTAATTAACCTTTGTTGTATTCAACCTCTTATGAACAACTTGTTAATATTAAAACAACCACTCTCAATATTCAAACAACTTGTTAATTGTCAGAAAAAATAATTTAATTAATACTCCATGTCCTTAATATAGGATCTAATTAGGGAGGCAGTCTTGATCTTAAATATATATTTATTTCTTATATTTATCAATTTTTTTTAAATTACTTCTATTGATATTTTCTCAATAATAGTCAAGCAAAAGAGAGAGGGAGAGAGTTAAGGAATATGATTATAATATTTTAAAAAAATATGTTATATTAATTAATTCAACTAACTTTTTTAATCTACTTAAATTAGTTAAATAAATCTTATATTAAAAATATGATGACTAGTAATGAAAGCACACTTCTCAATATTCAAAAACCACTAAACAAACTCTACACAACTTGTCAAATTAAAATTAAAGCAACATCTTGCCAATATACAAATAATATATAACTTGTTAAGATTCAAATAGTACATGTGCTTTTATTTTGGATGACCGCTTCCTCTGGTACAATATATTTTTTTAAAGTCAAATGCAGCCGCCGTAACAAAATAATACTTTTCTCTTTTTAATATAAGATTTATTTAATAAATTTAATTAAATTAAAAAAATTAATTAAGTTAGTTAATATGACATATTTTTTTAAATACCCTAATTATCTTACTGAATTCTCCCTCCCTCTCTTACTTCAATATTATTAGGAGATTACGAATAAGGGTAATTTAAAAAAAATTAATAAATATAAAAAATATATTTTATATTTATGACCAATGTTAACTCTTTAACTATGTCCTATATTAAAGATACGAGGAGTACATATTTATTAACTAATTATAGTTGGATTAGGTGAACGAGACTTTAATTATATTCCATCAAAAAAGGGTTAGATGTTTAAATATTATAATTCTGCTGGCAAAAGAAAAAAGATCTAACTCAAACATGGAGAAGCATGCATAACTTCATAAGGTCAAGAGCTCCAATGAGCAGAAAAAGGGATAAAATTGTTATTTGACAAAAGGTAAAAATAATTTACAATCCCTAAAAATAAAATTTTTGTTGACTTTGATATATAAGTATACCAACTAATTAATCTATTAATACAAAATATTGGTGGGTTTTTTTAATTAAAGTTACGTGATATATAAGTATAGCAACTTATTAATCTATTAATATATAAAAGTATGATACGGTTTAGAGATGTACAGAAAGGATTCTTGTAATTCTGTGCCTGAAAATTTGGCTCAGATGTGATATTATTATTTTTTAATACTTTAAGAGATTTGTACTCTTTAACTCTCTTAAGATGGTGAAATGTCATTGAATACTTGAGGGATTAATTTGAATGAAATTAAAAATCAAATTACATAGTCATAAAAATTCCCAAAATAATAATGCCACAGATTAAAACAAAACAAAACACACATAAGCAAGAAACTCCACAGCCAAAACAGCAACTACTAGGAATTAATGGCCTTTACGGTCTTGGTTAATCTCGTCCAAAATTACGATGAGTGCCACTATGAAAGCTTGGTCCACGTTGGGGTACACTGTCACATGAAATTTGTTTTCCCAAACACAATGCTCTGAACTGTGTGCTTCTTATGCATCTGCAATATTCCCATCATTATCCACTGTCAATATAAACATTAAAGGTTCAAACTATAAAGCTAATCTGCAGAGATTAAGTACCTGGGCGACAATGGTGTTGGATTCGCCGGCATAAACAGTACAAGATCGTTCGAGCCAGCTTCCTTTGATCTTAAAGTCACAAACTTGTTCTGAAGTATTAGAAGCCAAGAAAACATCTAATATGGTCCTAACCAATTGGATCAGAGATGATCGTTTCAGTGTAAATATGAGATCTTTTGGGTTGGAGCTATCTCCTCTAAAATCTTGCCATCTTTCATGCATTGTCATTATCTGCAACATCGTATCATTTTGACATTTTTTACACTGATCAGAATTTAATTTCTCGCTTTGTTTTTGATAAAACTAAATAAAAAATGGTAATCATGGAGTTGTGAACAAAGTGACGACAAACCTTCCGGTGAAGAGTGACGACGGGCTTTTGAGCAGCGTCAAGTATGACACGGTGGTCATGGAGGGTTAGAAGAGAAGCTTGAAGCTTGAAAACCACGTTACTGTTTAAGTCAGTGACAGTGAACTTATCGGTAACGGTCAGCACCTTTCTAAAAATTGCTAAGTCCACCGGATGTGGACAACATCCTGTGGCCCCACCACCGCCATGGGCATTGGGTGAGGTGGCAGATCGGAGGGGGCAGCAGCAGTACTGGTGGTGGAGGCATAGGGTTGTGGGCCTTGCATGATTTTATAGCTCAAGTCTAAAACCAAGTAGTATAAATGTGTCGTGGATACGCTGTGGGATGATTATAATGTTGCCTGGAGCTGTTATATATAAGGTGTGTGCGTGTCTTGTAAATTTGTGATATTGGAGGTTTGAAGTTATAGGGACTTAGTCTATAGTCTATTTGCAACCACATCCGATCAAAATATGAGCATGGTGTGCTCATCACTAATATTAGACCGTTTAAATTTATTTTAGACGATCTAAATTTAATATAATTTAATTTTTATATTTTAAATATTTTTTAATATATGTAAAATTTAAAATAGAGATAATCTTATAATTATTATTTTACTAAAAAATAAATTTATTATTAAAATATTATAATTAATAATTTTAAATTCACACCATTTAGATTTGATTTAAATGAAGTAGATCTCCTCACATATTTTATTTGACTGTATACGTGGCTCCCCTGGAATTCACGCTAGTAGGAAAAGACTGATTTCCTTGAGCGAGAACTGCGCGTCAACGATTCTCAAAATGGATAAAAACTTAAAACAATAATATAAACGACGTCGTATTAAATAAATGGAGGGAAACGGATGAGTTAATTGAGTAAGGACATCCCACAATCCCAATGGAGGAAGCCGATGAAGAAGATGAAGACCAATTATTAATTAGCAAGTGATTAGAGAACGTCATACGGAAGCATTCTCTTGAAACTTCCTCACATGTAAATGATTTGACTTTTAGAATACGTTAATTATTTTTTATAGTCAACGAAACCAACCAAAAACAACTTTATTCCACTATATGTCTTTTTGGGTAACCTCAAGTCTAAATTTTAAAAGATTTTCTAGCATAAATTTTACTTTTAAATTTTTTTAAAATAAACAGTCTTATTTATTTAAAAGGATTTATGGACCAAACTATATTTTTAAATAAATTATTGGGATTAATTTTTAGAACAGGAAAATGGCTTATGAACTATCTAATAACTATTTTGTCCTTATTTTTTTCACCCTCTCTCCTCCCTTAGTCTCCAGTCTTCTCCCTTAGCGGCGGTAGCACCGTCTAGTAAACTCCATATTTAGATCTTCTCTAGTTCCGTCGTCGTCCTCGCTTTAGATCTTCTCCAACTCTGCCATCTTCCTCTGGGTTGCTGGGCCTTGCTTAAGATCTTCTACCTCTAGAGCAATAATAGTCGTCGTCGGAAGAACTAACATCGAGCGTCGAGAAAGACGAAGATGAAGAACTAGTGGAGGCCTGACGAATAATGGAAGAAGATGGGACTTTGCAGAGATAAACAGTGGAAGAAGAGGAAAAGAAAAAGCAGAGGCGTGGGTTGCAGTCTAACGAGTGATGATTTTTTTTCCATCTCATACCCTTTCTGATAATTTATCAATTATAAAAGTCATTATCGTAATAATTATCTAAACATTAATTTACTCAAAATCACATTTTTTCATAAGTTCTTCTCAATAAATCATTTTCTAAAAGCTGTCAAAACATCTTTTTTTTTCTATAAGCCCTTTTCTGAAAGTCTATCCAAATGGGCTTTAAAAAAAGTGGTTATGAACAAATGAATATTTTTTAGATAGTTATAATCAAAAAGACTTTTATCATTGGTAAATTATCAGAAATAGTATGAGATAAAAAAAAAATAATTGAACCAGCTGTGATCACTATTCACTCGACTAGATTTCCACCATCTCCCTCCTCCATCGTCTCTTGTCCTCCATTGACGACAAGCCCAGATGAGCCCAGATCTCCATTGAACCTTGACGATGAGCATAGAAGATGGCAAGCCCCTTCTTCACCGACGGCAAGCACAGAAGACGATGAGGCGCGAGAATATTTGGACGGTGTTCGTCTTCTTGTTGATGGAGGTTAGAGAGAGAGGAGCATAAAGTCTTTGTAGCAGAGTTACCAACGACAAGCACATAGTCTTCACATCAGTGAAGAGAGGAGAGAGAAGAGAGAGAGTAAAAAAAATAGGGATGACAAACCTATATTTTTTTATATTTATTAATATAATTTTTAATGGACATTTGCTATTATTTTAGTCTTTAATTATATTATTTGGGTACTGTTTGGATTAATATATCTTACATTGAATTAGTGTTTAACATAATCGTAATTATCATATTTTTATTATTTCTTTTAAATAATTATTTTTAGAATAAAATATATTATATTATTATGATTTATGTTTTAAGAATTTGGAAGAAATTAAAATTTATAAATAATAATAAAGGAGTATAAATTTAAAAATTATATTAAAGGAGTCGTGGGCCAAATCTTGCGTTTTAGGCCATTAAGTTATTTAATTCCTCTCTCAGCTTTCAAACACAGGGGCATGGGTGTGTTGTCGAGAGGAGAAACCACGCACACACGCGGAGAAGAGGACGATGACGACACCATAGAACCCTTCCACGCCATCGTCTTCCCTCCAACTCCACCTCCAGCAACGCCGTCACCTTCCGCCATCTCCACCTCCCTTCCATCATCCACCCACACCCATCTTCCTCCACCGTAGCGCTCCATTCACTTCAGACCCTCCTCTCTGCCGCCATCATCACCATCCCTCACACCTACGCCTCAGCCATCAGCCAACGCCTCCATTCAATCACATACGCTGCTGCGACCACACCCATACGCTGCTGTCATCTTTCCCAGTCCTCCATCGTTATCCTCTCGGAACAGTTGTAGACGGAAGAACGTAGCAGCGTCGGCAGCAACCAGAGGGACCTCAAACCTTCGTACTCCTCCACTGTTCCGTCTCCTCTTCACCGTCATTCCATGGGTGGCCATGAAATCTTCACGTTGGCGGCTACTGTAATGGCTAGGGGTGGCTAGAGTATCTTAATCCTCCTAATCAATGTAAAATGGATAAGCTTATGATCTCACGAGTTTAAGTTGCTCTAATTTTTTACTCTTTAATTATTTTATAATTTTTAGGTCTTAAGATAATTTTATAATTATTAGGAAACTTTATAATAATTTATTTATATTTATTGAGGATTATTGTGACTGAATTTTTTATTAGTATTTGACATTATTATTTAATTAACTTTAATTTTATTTATTTTGATATGAGTTAGACTTTGTATTGAGATTATTATAAATATTTAGTGATTTTCTAAGGTAGTTTTAATTATTGGATCATCTTTCATTTGTCATCTTTGATTTATTCTATTTTGAAACGTTATTTTTAAACATTGATCTTTAATATCTTTAGTTCTATTTTATTATTCTAGTGGCAGTTAATAGATTGAGATTTTAGAAAATATTTTGTAATAATTCGAGGTGGCTCGATTGTTGGATTAAAATTTTAAGTATAATTCTTGATTCATTATATTTAACTCTCATATCTGTTAAAGCCATGATTGCCTGCACTATTGAATTGGATGATTGATTTTATTATTAATAATCACTTTGCTTTCATTCCATTCACTAATTATGATTCATTATCATTATCTTTAAATTAAAAATACCAAAAATATTTTATTTAAATTTATTTTTAATTTATTACATTTATTTGTTAGTCAATCAATCAAAAATCTCATTTTATAGTTTAGGTTATATTGTATTTAGTTACTTAGAAATTCAATTTTATTTTTGACTCTTCAAAAAGAACGACCCAAGGTTGCACTATACAAAAAGAACGACATAAAGTTGCACTATACGTAATACTTGGTTTAATTTTTGAAGTAACTCCTAGGCAACATCGGACGTAAGGTTGTTTCAAGGGGTAAAATAGTAATTGGGTAATCCATAAGTTCTTTTATTATTCCAGAAGTTATTCCCAGTAGCTTATTCAAAATCATAATTTTAAACCATAGTTTGATACATAAGTCATTTTAGACAAATATGACTACTTGTTTTGAAATTTTTTTAAACCAAGGTTTGAGTTAGAAGTTTTTTTTAAAACTTAGGTTTTGGAGTTCACCAAACACATACATAATCTGACTGAGTCAGAGTCTCACCCTCGGCATCATTGTTCACAATATGCCAACTAATTTTTGTCATGAATGATTTCTACTTTGAGAAAATGATAATTAAGGAACCTGTAAAAATTTCATAAGAAAACGAGGGCTCATGCATCATTAAAATTTTAAAATGAGTTAAGCGACAAATCTACTCATAAAATATTCCCCCATACCCATATGAAACAATAAAAATCCCATTGGTGCAAAAATGCACATGAAAGTTTTCAAATGGGGTAAAAATCTCAAGACCATTGTGTCGGTCAATGATGATAGTTTAGCAAACATGTAGTTAACAAAATTGTGTAAAAGTACATATGAAGATTTTAAAATGGTGAAAATATGCCACAACTAGATCTTCTGCTTAGTGCAATATAATGCGGTTGCCCCTCTTTACTGTTAGAGCTACCCCATCGCCAACTTCGTCATCTGTTTCACCATTCTCTTGCACTCTTTACTGTCTTGGTTAATCTTGTCCAGAATTAAAATGAGTGCCACTATGAAAGCATAATCCACGTTGGGGTACACTGTCACCATGAAATTTTTTTCCCCAAACACAATGCTCTGAACTGTGGGCTTCTTATGCATCTGCAATATTCCAATCATTTTCCACTGTTAATATAAATATTGAAGGTTCAAACTTTATAACTAATTTGCAGAGAGATTAAGTACCTCGGCGACAATGGTGTCGGATTCACCGGCATAAACAGTACAAGATCGTTCGCGCCAGCTTCCTTTGATCTTAAAGTCACAAACTTGTTCTGAAGTATTAGAAGCCAAGAACACATCTAATTTAGTCCTAACCAATTGGATCAGAGATGGTCGTTTCAGTGTAAATATGAGATCTTTTGGGTCGGAGCTATCTCCTCTGTAAGCTTGCCATCTATCATGCATTGTCATTATCTGCAACATCATGTATCATTTTTTACACTCGGTTTAATTTCTTGCTTTCATTTTGATAAAAATAAACCAAAAATGGTAATCTACCGTGGAGTTCTCAACAGAGTGACAAACCTTCCTGCGAAGAGTGATGACGGGCTTTTGAGCAGCGTCAAGTATGACACGGTTGTCATGGAGGGTAAGCATAGAAGCTTGAAGCTTGAAGACGACGTTGCCGTTCAAGTCGGTGACGGTGAACTTATCGGCAACGGTCATCAGCTTTCTAACAATTGCTAGGTCCACCGGATGTGGACAACAATACTGTGGCCCCACCACGGCCATTGGCACTGGTTGAGGCGGAGCAGTGGGATCAGCGGAGGTATAGGGCTGTGGGTATGCCATGATTAAATATATAGGCTCAAGTTTAAAGAAAACCGATGAGGGACAGTGGTACGTAGCTCGTTATAAGAACAAGTAATATATATTGGTGTTGTGGATATGTTGTGAGATACATGATTGTAAATATATAGAAGGTGTGTGCTTGTGTTGTTAATCTGAGATATTTTGGAGGTTTGAAGTTTTCCACATATACAAGAAGCAGTGGAGGAAGATGATGAAGAAAAGTCGACCGAAGACCAAATTATTAGAGGGACGAAACTTTCAATACTAAACACTACTCAGCATTAGGGGTGTTTAAATTTGTCCCATCCAGGTCCCGACTAGGTTCTGGTAGTTATAGGAAAACTTTGGGTCGAGTAAAAAGGGAATTGATGAGACGGGACAGATCTCAGAATGACCCTTGGGATGTCTCGTCCAGTCCCGAGGATATGGCTTTATTTATTTTTTTATTTGATGAATATTAGTTACTGTCTCGGATTGCTTCCTCAGGCCTCGTTAGCTACAGCCTGTCACGGTTGCCCTCTCCTTCTCAGCCTCATGTTTTTGGGCCTCCACCTCCCCGTCACGATGTTGAGGGAGCTACCGTTGCTGGTTGAACCACCATTTGGGACCAAACTTGGGTCATGGAGGGGGCTTTCCATCGATGAGGCAGAAGGAGGAATCATCATCGGCGGAGGCAAAACCTAGAAGAACTTTTGATTTCAGTGGAGGCGGAATGATGTGATTCTTTTGTGTTTTGCTTCAATTTCAGAACCCACTCGCAATTTCCCGATTCTTTCCTTTTATTCCCCAATTCTCTGATGATGATGCTCCTCCTCTGGTAGGGTTTGCTTTCATTCGTCTCTCTGCTCAAATGATGGAATTTTTTTATTCCGACATGTGGTTGTGAGACGAAGCTTAAATTTTTTTGACTGTAGTTGGTTTTTTTATTTTGGGTTTGTTTGTTCGGGTTGTACTTGCTCACTCTTGAAATTTTATCTCTTGTTATTATTTCGGAATTGTCTTTCTTTGCCTTACGTGTGGGATGATTTATGTTGGTGTTGAACTTACTGAGATAAAATTTGGAGACCTTTGCTAGTGCTTGGATTTTAGAGACATGATTCCCCTGCAATTATAATTCTATCTGATGCATATGGAACAAAAAATGTTGATCATGGAAGTGGCTTTGTTCTTTGCCCCTGTACGAAATAAAATCTAAAGCTTTCCAAGCTGCTTTTGGAACCTCAAATTCAGCTATTATCTCAAATTTAGTATGCGTGGCATTCTCAATACTTTGAAGTATTATTTAGGTATATATTGACATCTTCGATTAGGCCACCTTTTGTTGTTGAAGAAGAAGAATTAATGCTTTTGCAAGTGGTTTTAATAATATTGGTATGTTGTATCATTGCAACTATGGATTGAATTTTTCTTTTAAGAAACTCAGGAATTCCCGTCCTATCTCAAACCCGTCTTGATATCAGTTGGGATTACAAAATTTTTGGGATAAAATGAGAAATAAAATACGAAATGTGTCTATTATCCATACTCGAGACGAGGGTGTCCCTGTTATGACCCCGTCTCGTAAGCACTCTACACGGCATCATGGTCAATGATTTGACTTTTGACTTTAGAATATGACAATGTAGTTTTTGGTCATCAAATTATAGCTTTATTGCACTTATAGGAATTTCCTGGGCAGCTGAGTCTCACCCCAAGAAACACGATACGGATATATGTCAATTTTTATCATGAATGAGTAAATATACATTAATTATCATTAATATGGCTGTGTTGTCTTTTTCAGCCACTGATGGAGAAGAAGATAAGAGACGCAGAGGGGTCAAATGGGTATGTAAAAAATTTAAAAAATAACTAATGCTCCTCAACGTTTCATTCCCCGCATTGTACGGTGAAAGCAAAATAAAGAAGCTTCTTTTTATAATTCTATTTGAATCCAAAAGTTAGATTCTAAAAATGATAAACCATATTATATTATTTGGATTCAAAAAATTACTTTTATCAGTTGGGACGTATGTTTAGGGCTCTAAATGTGATCCCAAACACACCCTTAATTCTTAAGGGAACTAGAATCCAATATGCAAAGTATTTTCGAAACTGTCACACTTAACAATTATTGAGGCAAAAGATGAGTTTAAATTTTTGAGAATGGTAGTAGTACTGTGGTTTTTTTTGGGGGGTGATACTAGTACTACAGTTTTAGGAAATATAGCCGTTACATTGGTCAATCGTTTGCTTCTTCTCGTTTTTGTTTTTTAGAAAAAAGTTAAACTTATTCACGAGTAGTTTCTCTTTCTCTTAAAATATATCAATATCAAGTAAAGCGAATCATAAATTATTTTTAGGTATAGATTTAGATAACTAAGAACTAAAATACCTTCATAAATATTATAACTGAAATCATAATAAAATAATACTTTAACTGCTCAATCAATTGCTTCATGATAAGATTATTTGGACCAATTTTGTTTTGGGTTATTGGGCATATGAGATAAATTAATCTTGGCCAATATCTCTATTTAAATTCGGTCATTCTTCTTGACTAGTGGCGGTTTAAATTAACTTATTTAAAGTTATAAGCTTAGTACAATTAATAAATAATTAAATCTTTTAAATATGATATTTTAGACTTAAATTAAACTATAAATATAAAAAAAATATTTAGAGAAGTAAAATTTATTTTAATCACCTTATTTTAGTGAGGAGAGTTTTATTTTGAATTGTATAAATAAGTATTTTGAAGATGTACAGTTGTGATCCCAAAATAAGTACAAACGATATTTGATATGACTTTTTGCTAAAATGTCACCTTTACTTGAAACAGCCTTTTTTTTTTAACTTTAGCTTTTTTTTCAGTTTTAAATATTTAAAAAAATTAATTTTTGATATATCATCTAAATAAAGTTTTACTTTTTTAAAAAAACATATTTAAACATAAATTAAATTATATTAATTGAATTTTAATTACTACAACTTCATTTTCATAAAAAAATTATTTTTACAAACATTAATCCAAATATAATGTTTAACAAAATTTGTAAGGTAAAATGAATCTTTTTATACTTCAGTTTTTCAAACTAAATACTCAGATTTATGTTTCCTAGTTTGACTTATTGGGAGGACCACGCAACTTTCAATTTGTTCGTTTCATCGGTTTAAGCCCCTCTCTCATTCGGGCGCTCAAAATGCACCGTTTTGCTTTTACAACAAAATCTGGGCCGTTTAACCGTGCTCGTTTTCCAATCAAGCTGAGCCGTCGTTTACCTCAAAACCTCATCGTCGGCGCGGCCTCTTTCCCCATCGAGCCTCGTGGTCGAGCTTTGTTTCTGTTCATCATCGCCGTTTTCAACATTGAACATCGAGCCTCATCATCGGCCTCAGTCTCCAAAGGAGATTTCTGAGTGTTCGAAGGTCTTCATCGTTGGTTCAGCCCCCATCGTAGGTTCATCATCCAGTGCTTCGAACGTCGCGTAATTGTGGCTCTAAATCCTAAATTTTCTGGCTCTTGTTCTGCTGGTTCGCTGCCTGGAGTAAGTTCTTCAGAGTTCTCTGCTCATAAATCAAGAAATTCTCTTGCTTTGATTTAGATTCCACAATAACTGCTCAAAAATCCTGTGTCTAAAGGGAATTTCCCCCCCTTCATTTGGGAACTTGTGGGAAGTAGAAATGTTCATTGTGGCAAGGGTGGATGACAAGGTGGTCCTTCACAAAGCTTGATTCATGGAATGCTTCCACACCATTACCTGACTTATAGAAACTAGAGTGAAAATATGGGGTTCTGCACCGAATATTTCTAACTGTTCTTTTGATAATTGATTCCTATCAACTGCAAAGTATGTTAATTTGATATGCTGCTTTTAAGTTTTAAGGCTTTCTCTTTTGATTTTGAATCAAAATATGCGTGTAACACACCTCGACTTGCCCAGGATCTGTCTTCGCCAGCGGTTGAAGTCGTAGAAATGTGAAGAGAAATTTCCTTTAGATCGTTTCTGTAGTTTTTGGTGGGTTTTGGGTCTTCAATAAGTGATATATATAAGCTCTTAATTTTACAAATTAAAACATAATTTTGACGAACAATAAAAGTTTGCCTTCTTGTTGACACATTACTAATTAGTCCTTTGTTTTCGAGCTCAAATGCTGATATCATCATGTTGAAACTCAGAGCCCCAGAGCGAGTTCGAGTGTTCAAGTGTTCATATGGCAGGTGAAACATAAAAGACTTTTGAGTAGAAACTACATGAGCAAGTGGGATGGAGGAACTGATACGCGTGAAATATGTCAAAGGGAAGCTGAGGACTTTATTCATGCGTTACGAGACTGCCCTATCGGAAAGGCAGTTTGGAGATGCCTTTTACCATTTCAGAGAAGAACAGTGTTTTTTTGAATGGGATTGTCAGGATTGGTTCACTCATAAATAAAAATAAAAATCCCATTGGTGCAAAAATGCACATGAAAGTTTTCAAATGGTGTAAAAATCTCAAGACCATTATGTCGGTCAATGAAGATAGTTTAGCAAACATGTAGTTAACAAATTTGTGAAAAAGTACATATGAAGATTTTAAAATGGTGAAAATATGCCACAACTAGATCTTCTTCTTAGTGCAATATAATTCGGTTGCACCTCTTTAGTGTTAGAGCTACCCCATCGCCGACTTCGTCATCTGTTTCACGATTCTCTTGCAATTTTTACTGTCTTGGTCAATCTTGTCCAGAATTAAAATGAGTGCCACTATGAAAGCATAATCCACGTTGGGGTACACTGTCACCATGAAATTTGTTTTCCCAAACACAACGCTCTGAACTGTGGGCTTCTTATGCATCTGCAATATTCCCATCATTTTGCACTGTTAATATAAATATTGAAGGTTCAAACTATATAACTAATTTGCAGAGAGATTAAGTACCTCGGCGACAATGGTGTCGGATTCACCGGCATAAACAGTACAAGATCGTTCGCGCCAGCTTCCTTTGATCTTAAAGTCACAAACTTGTTCTGAAGTATTAGAAGCCAAGAACACATCTAATTTAATCCTAATCAATTGGATCATAGATGGTCGTTTCAGTGTAAATATGAGATCTTTTGGGTCGGAGCTATCTCCTCTGTAAGCTTGCCATCTATCATGCATTGTCATTATCTGCAACATCATGTATCATTTTTTACACTCGGTTTAATTTCTTGCTTTCATTTTGATAAAAATAAACCAAAAATGGTAATCTATCGTGGAGTTCTCAACAGAGTGACAAACCTTCCTGCGAAGAGTGATGACGGGCTTTTGAGCAGCGTCAAGTATGACACGGTTGTCATGGAGGGTAAGCATAGAAGCTTGAAGCTTGAAGACGACGTTGTCGTTCAAGTCGGTGACGGTGAACTTATCGGCAACGGTCATCAGCTTTCTAACAATTGCTAGGTCCACCGGATGTGGACAACAATACTGTTGTCCTACCACGGCCATCGGCACTGGTTGAGGCGGAGCAGTGGGATCAGCGGAGGTATAGGGCTGTGGGTATGCCATGATTAAATATATAGGCTCAAGTTTAAAGAAGACCAACGAGGGAGAGTGGTACGTAGCTCGTTATAAGAACTAGTATATATTTGTGTTGTGGGTATGTTGTGACTTGTGAGATACATGATTGTAAATATATAGAAGGTGTGTGCGTGTGTTGTTAATCTGAGATATTTTGGAGGTTTCAAGTTTTCCACATATACAAGAAGCAGTGGAGGAAGATGATGAAGAAAAGTCGACCGAAGACCAAATTATTAGAGGGACGAAACTTTCAATACTGAACCATTTATCTTGTTTTAGACTTTAGTCCCTGCTTTTAATTCTAAGCCACAACGAATTTGCTATTGGCTTGGCTTAAACTGATTTTCTTTTATTAATGTGTATATATTGCAAATATTCAAGATATTATCTCTTTTTCTTGTCCAAAATGAAGGATAAAACAACTTTGGGCCTGTTTGATAAGTTACTAAACCGCGGTTTTAAAAGGGTTTTTAGCCCAAACCTCGGTTTGGGGAAATTTCAAAACAAACAGGCTTATTTGTCCATAAGTGCTTTTGGACAAAACCATGGTTTAAAACCATGGTTTTGAATAAGCTATTTAAAATAGCTTTTTCAACAGTAAAAGCACTTATGGACTATCCAATTACTATCTTACCCCTACTTTTTCTTACACCCTCTCTCCTCTCTCCTACTTTTTCTTACACCCTCTCTCCTTTCTCCTCTCTTCCTTCTCTCCTCTCTCTTCTCTTTTCTCTAACTCCCTCCTCTCTCTTACTTTAAATCAAATCATACCCTTTTTAGTAATTTACCACCATAAAAAGTCATTCTAAAAATAACTATCCAAACACCTATTTACTCAAAACCACTTTTTTTCCATAAACTCTTCTCCAAAAGTCCTTTTTCATAAGTTGTCCATAAGCCCTTTTTTTCTATAAGCCCTTTTTTAAAATCCTTTCCAAACAGGCCCTTTATCAGTAATGAGAAAGAAAAGGATGGCAGAGTGGGAAAATGGAAAATGGACAAAAAAAAAAAAAGGTGTGAAATTTGGAAGCTACGTACACATTCTTTTGAGAGTTAAAACTGATTCTACTCTCTGGCGGTTGGTGGCAAATCAACTGAGAAATTTAACTTACTGTGAAATTAATGGGATATGGAATAATAATTTAATATAATTTTTGAATATTTTAGATATTTAGTATTATTAAGGAATATTTCATTTTATTTTTTATTTGATTGTTATTTCTCATTAATTCTTAGAATTAGAGTTAAGACTTAAGACTATAGATATCACCTCAATATATTTACTTTGTACCCCTTCTAAAATAATTGAGTACGAATAAGAATTGCATAACTTTTTTCTTGTCTTCCCTCTAAATTATATGAAATCTTTTTATTAATACTCTTTTTTACTAATCACCTAAAATACTCTTTTTATTAATTTATTCGCATTATAAACTATGAAAGCTGTTTGATAACTCATCCTAAATTTTTTTTCAATTTTAAGTAAAAAATTATTTTATTAAAAAAATGATAGTTAAAGGATATCTTTATTTTAGATTCTCTATTCATCGAAATATTTTTTAATAAAAAAAAACAGAGAGATCTGGATGATCTATGTCTAATGAGTTTATGGTGCCTATTATTTTGACAAGGAACCAAACTGTTCCTTATAAACTATCATCTTATTTTGATAGATCTCATGTGTAAAAGAAAAAATTATAAATTTAAAAAATAAATTAGATTAAGATCTTATATTTAATATAAACTAAATCCTTAGACTAGTTTCTATATCGGGAATGAGGGGTCACTTTTTTTTTGGGAAAAAAAAGAGTGAAATCATTTGTGGGAATAGAAGAGTTTTCAAGTATATAAGTACTTGAGCAACAATGGTATTGGATTCGCCAGCATAAACAGTACAAGATCGTTCGAGCTAGCTTCCTTTGATATGAAAGTCACATACTTGTCCTGTGGTATTAGAAGCCAAGAACACGTCTAATTTGGTCCTAATTTGGAACATAGATGATCGTTTCAGAGTAAATATGAGATCCTTTAAGTCGGAGCTATCTCTTTTGTAAGCTTGCCATCTATCATGTGCTGTCATTATCTGCAACATCATATATCATTTTTTACACTGATCAGTTTAATTGATTTCTTGCTTTCTTTTTGATAAAACTAAACCAAAAATGGTAATATATCGTGGAGTTCTCAACAGAGTGACAAACCTTTCTACGAAGAGTGATGACGGGCTTTTGAGTAGCGTCAAGTATGACACGGTTGTCATGGAGGGTAAGCATAGAAAAGTGAAGCTTGAAGACGACGTTGCCGTTCAAATCGGTGACGATGAACTTATCGGCAACGGTCATCAGCTTTCTAACAATTGCTAGGTCCACCGGATGTGGACAACAATACTGTGGCCCCACCATGACCATCGGCACTGGTTGGGATGGGATAGGAAAGACCCTGTCCTGTAAACACCTACGCGGCATCATGGTCAATTATTTAACTTTTGACTTTAGAATATGACAATGTAGTTTTTGGTAATCAAATTATAGCTTTATTGCACTTAAAGGAATCTCCCTTCCCTTGGCAGCTGAGTCTCCCCACAAGACATCACGATAGGGATATATGTCAATTTTTATCATGAATGAGTTTTGTACTTTTGTTTTTGAAAAAAATATACATTAATTATCATTAATATGGCTGTGTTGTCTTTTTCGGCTACGGATGGAGAAGAAGATGAGACATGAGGAGGGGTCAAATGGGTATGTGAAAATTTTTAAAAATAATTAATGCTCCTCGACGTTTCATTCCCCGCATTGTACGGTGAAAGCAAAATAAAGAAGCTTCTTTTTATAATTCTATTTGAATCCAAAAGTTAGATTCTAAAAATGATAAACCACATTATTTGGATTCAAAAAATCACTTTTATCAGTTGGGCCGCATGTTTAGGGCTCTAAATGTGATCCCAAACACACCCTTAATTCTTAAGGGAACTAGAATCCAATATGTAAAGTATTTCCGAAACTGTCACACTTAACAATTATTGTGGCAAAAGATGAGTTCAAGGGGCTTGTTTGGATAGGATTTAAAAAAAAAATTATGAAAAAAGGACTTATATACAATTTATGAAAAAGAGTTTTTAAATAATAGCTTATAGAAAAAAAAGTGGTTATGAATAAATAAGTGTTTGGATAATTATTTTTAGAATGACTTTTTATATTGATAAATTACTAAAAAGGGTATGATTTGATTAAAAATAAGACAGAGGAGAGAGGTAGAGAAAAGAGAAGAGAAATGAGAGAGGGTAGAGAGGAGAGAGGGTGTAAGAAAAAGTAGGAGAGAGGAGAGAGGGTGTAAGAAAAAGTAGGGATCAGATAGTAATTGGATAGTCCATAAGTTCTTTTACTGTTCAAAAAGTTAGTTTTAATAGCTTATTCAAAATCATGGTTTTAAACCATAGTTTTACCCAAAAGCACTTATGGACAAATATGACTGTTTGTTTTAAAATTTTCCTAAACCAAGGTTTTACCCAAAAGAGCTTCTCAAACTATAGTTTACTACTCATCCAAACAGGCCCTAAATTTTTAAGAATGGTAGTACTACAGTGTTCTTTTTTGTGATACTAGTACTCCAGTTTTAGGAAATATAGCCGTTACATTGGTCAATCGTTTGCTTCTTCTTGTTTTTTTTTTATATGATTTTTTCTTCTTCTTGTTCTTTTTGACCGCTCAGTCGACAAGATTATTTGGATATTTTTTTTTTTTATAAGGAGTGAGGGCTGTTGCCCAATATAAATAAGTTACACTAAAAGAAAAATTAATCTTGGCCCATATGTATATTCAAATTCAGCCCATTCTCTTGACTAGAGACGGTTTAAATTAGCTCATTTTAAATTATAAATTTAACATAATTAATAGATAGATGAGTTTTTTAAATATAATATTTTAAATTTAAACTAAATTATATACATAAAAAATATTTTATTAAGAGAAATAAAATTTATTTTAATAACTTCTATAAGAAACTTATTTTAAGTGTTAACTTTTACCCTGTAAAAAGAGTTTGTTTTTTCTATTTTTTTTAGTTGTTCACCCAATTTATTAAAGTTTTGTCACATATATTAAATTGTATTGAATTGTATGGATAAATACTTTTGAGATGGACAATTGTGATCCCAAAACAAGTACAAACGATATTTAATATGACTTTTTGCTAAAATGTCACCAATAACTTGAAACAGCCTTTTTTTAAACTTTTTTTTTTAGTTTTAAACAGTTAAAAAAAGCTAATTTTTTTATATATCATCTAAATATTTTTTTATAAAAACATATTTAAACATAAATTAAATTACATTAATTAACTTTTAATTACTAAAACTTAATTAATTAACCTTTAATTACTACAACTTTATTTTCATAAAAAATTACTTTTACAAACATTAATCTAAACATAATGTTTAACAAAATTTGTAAGGTAAAATAAATCTTTATATGCTTCTTTTTTTCAAACTAAATACTCAATGTTTCCTAGTTTGACTTATTGGGAGGACCAAGCAACTTTCAATTTGATCGTTTCATCAGATTGAGCCCCTTGCTCATTTGAGTGTTGTAACACATGATACTTTAAAATTATCTCCGGAGCTAGAATTTTTTTTTATATACCGTCAATAGTTATTTAATATATTTTTTAGATCTTATTATTAGGTATTTGAATAATTGATTATTTCAATTTTAGGGTTCATAACTACCCCTCCAATATAAGTATCTCTTCTAAAAATTGAATTTAAAATCTAATAGGGATTAACTTTGTGTTGGTCTCTTTGGAACTAGCTTGCAAGCTGGATATCGCTATGCTGCACTGTGCACACTCGAGAACTGGGCATCGAGGTTCAAAAACTGTATTTTATGTCTTTCCGTTGGGCTTTAGATTCACGGTCAACCCAGCCCGTTTTGGTTCATATGCACACCCCCTGCCGAAGGGAATTATAAAAAAATACTGAATCTTTTATCAACATAGTGTAAATCTTTGTATATAAAAAAGAACATATTGTAAATCTTTTTTACAGCCCTTTGTGTCTTAAGCGAGTAAGGGTGAACAAGAATCCTTTGTGAGGATGTTTTTGTTCCCTATTATGATACTTAGGGTTTTTATCTTCTTTGTCACTGGACAATTTTGCAGAAATGTGGATTAGTTCATCGCTTGATGTCTTCTTAAATTTTTTACTTCAAGAATCTAGAGAACTATCCACCCATAAAAGAAATTTAACTTTCTTTGAAGGAAAAAATTTCTTCTTTGCTATACGCTAAGATTGAATATATACCTTTGTCCCCCCAAAATTTATGCCATTCGTCAATCATTTTTTTTTTGGTATACAATTAAGTAATTTTTCGGTCATATGTGGAAATTTTTTAATTTTTTTTATTAAAACTTGACTATAATTTATTAATTTTTAAAATTTTAAGTTTGCTATTAACGTTTAGAAATTAACTAATATGTTATTTCATTAATTGAGGGTAACACGTTAACACTTATCTGTTTGATGTTTTTGACTTCTTAAGGATTTATTTGCACGCAGAATCCAAAATTTAATATAGTTATCTATGTAAAAGAATAAATTTTAAAGGAGCTTATTGTTATTGACATGTTATATTTCATTATTGAAATATTAATCAGATTAATTAACAATGTAAAATCATCTGCACACACTCAAATTTGAGAGCCTTCCTTATGAATTTTTGAATGTGTAATTTACTAACATTGTTTTAACAAATTCTATCACTTCGTGAGTGAAAACATATATATATATATATTGCTGAGGATACATTTTTTAACGATGATCTAATAATTAGTATTATCAATAAGAATATATTTCTTTTCATTAATATATATTAGTAGAATCCAAGTAATTTTTCATAAACTCCAAGGATTAAAAGGTAAATAACTCAAATCTGTTATTTGCATCATTCCCTGCTTAATAAACAATTTAGACAAGCACTTTTGCATTACTTGGTAATGTTGGTTCATATCCGTACATCTTCAAGATATATACCAAAGAGCGAAAATGAAAGACACGAAAGAAGATTGGCTAAAAATTAGCAAATTACTCTTCACATATTTATTCATTATGAATCTTATCTTTTTTTTGTATGCTCACACATCTATCTCAACATCCTCATCTCAATTATCTTAATTTTATGCTCTTACTGTCCTTTTAAAGCCCAACGTTCACTTCTATAAAATATTATTACCCTTATAGCAATACGATAAAATTTTCTTTTTACTCTATCTGGTACTTTCCGATCACATATAACCTCAGTAGTATTTCTCTATTTAAACCACCCAACTTAAATTTTATGATTAACATCTTCTAAAATTTTATCATCCTCTGTATAATTGAAAATCACTATGAAGTCATGTGCAAAAAAAAGTCGAGTGCGAGTAGATTTATGTTGTTCACTTATTTGTAAGTTTTTTTAGTAATTATATTTTTTTCATGAGATCTCGTGATAAATTTTTTTAATTTTATTCTTAATATTTTAAAAGGTTAAAGTACATTTAACACTAAGTAACACTCAATATCATAAATTAATTTATTATTTATCTACTGATAAAATATTTTTTTAGTAAATGTTTGTTCATAAAGCATCTTAAAATAATTTTGTTTAAGGCAGGTAAAGTTTCCTTTTAAAGGCAGGTAAATTTTTTTTTTTAGTATAAATTTTTTTAAAAACTGGTTGGGTTCATTTTAAAGGCAGGTAAAGTTATACTAATATCGAATATCAGGAAGAACGAAATTACTTCAAGTACCTAAAAATTAAAACAAACAAAGCGAAACTCTAGAACATTGAATAAGCTACAAATTGTCTTACCAGCTGAACCCTATGGGTAATGGGTAGCTATCTATGGTTTTTGTTTTTCCTATCTTATGTACTGGCCATGTTCAATGGAGCTTTTCGGACATTCTTATCATACCCATTTTGGACTCAGGCCTCTTTTCCTTTGTGTTGTTCTCTAGGTTATGGGCCTACTGCTCTTTATGGTCTTCGGGGTTGTTTCCCCTATGCCACATAGATCACAGGCCCTTTAGTACGTATCATTTTAATACACCAAAGGGGCCGAAAAAAATACCCATTCATGAATTCAACTTATTAAAAGATAAAGACATATGATTATGTAAAACGTTTTCAATTTTTACAGAATATTATTTTATTGTGATTCTAGTAGCGGCATTTAGGGATACATCCTAACTCCTAAGTACTTATCACTTAGGAGGAAGGTAGACTTTACCTTGCCGTAGTAAGTTTAACCTATTTTTTAAAAAAGTTTTGTAACAAAAAAAAATAATAAATTGCCTTTACTTGAAAAAAACAGACATAATCTGTTCGTAAATAATAATGCCCTGCCTGATAAGTATAAATAAAGAAAACATAGGTAGAATATCAATCAAGTCCCTTCGGAAGAGAAATTTGTACACTTATCCCTTAAAATGTAGAGATGTCATTTAAGAGTCAAGGGATTAATATAATTTTAATGAAATACAAAAAGATAAACTTAAATTCACATAATACTAATTCCCAAAATAATATTAATGTCTCAGATTAAAACAAAACAAAACACACACACACACATATCCAACAAACGCCACAGCCAAATCAGCAGCTATTAGGAATTAATCGCTTTTACTGTCTTGGTTAATCTCGTCCAAAATAACGATGAGTGCCACTATGAAAGCTTGGTCCACGTTGGGGTACACTGTCACCATGAAATTTGTTTTCCCAAATACAATGCTCTGAACTGTGTGCTTCTTATGCATCTGCAATATTCCCATCATTTTCCACTGTTAATATAAATATTAAAGGTTCAAATTATATAACTAATTTGAAGAGATCAAGTACCTGGGCGACAATGGTGTTGGATTCACCGGCATAAACAGTACAAGATCGTTCGAGCCAGCTTCCTTTGATCTTAAAGTCACAAACTTGTTCTGAAGTATTAGAAGCCAAGAACACATCTAATTTGGTCCTAACCAATTGGATTAGAGATGATCGTTTCAGTGTAAATATGAGGTCTTTTGGGTCGGAGCTATCTCCTCTAAAAGCTTGCCATCTATCATGCATTGTCATTATCTGCAACATCATATATCATCTTTTACAATCGGTTTAATTTCTTACTTTCATTGTGATAAAAATAAACCAAAAATAGTAATTAATCGTGGAGTTGTAAGTGAACAAAGTGACAAACCTTCCTGCGAAGAGTTACTACAGGCTTTTGAGCAGCGTCCAGTAAGACACGGTGGTCATGGAGGCTTAGAACAGAAGCTTGAAGCTTGAGAACGACGTTGCCATTTAAGTCGGTGACGGTGAACTTATCCGCAATGGTCATCACCTTTCTAACAACTGCCAGGTCCACAGGATATGGACAACAATATTGTGGCCCCACAATGGCCATCTGCACTGGGTGAGGCGGAGCGGCGGAGGCGGAGGTATAGGGATGCGGGTATGCCATGATTAAAGGAAGCCGATGATGGGGAGGTGTACGTAGCTCGTTAAAGACAAGTAGTATATATGTATGTGTTGTGGATATGTTGTGAGATGATGATTAATATATAGAGGGTGTGTGCGTGTGTTGTGAATCTGTGATATTTTGGAGGTTTGAAGTTATACGCATACAAGAAGCAGTGGAGGAAGGTGATGATGAAAAGTCGATCGAAGACCAGATTATGAGAGGGAAGGAACTTTCAATATTGAACCGTACGCGGCATCATGGTCAATGATTTGACTTTAGAATATGAGATGACAACGTATCTTTTTCGTAATCAAATATCTTTATTCCACTTATAGGAATCTCCTTTGGCAGCTGAGTCTCACCCCAAGACATGACGATAAAGAATAAGTCAATTTTTATCATGAAAGAGTTTTGATTTTGGAAAAATGACAATTAATTAAGGACCTTGTGGGAAAAGTAATAAAAAATGAGGACTTGTGTATAACTAATTAAAATTTTAAAATTAAGAACCCAAACTTTTATATTTACAACTTGAAAGTCGTTATTTTACATTAATCTTTAATTTCCTTTCACAAGCTATCCCTGAACCATTTTTCTTCTCATTCATCTTCTTGAGTTCTTCCACAAAATGACAAGGACACTATGAAATCCTCTTAGAGGAGGATCTAAGACACAAAGCCCTTGTTTTAATCATTATTTTCTGATTCCCCTCATGGCATGCAGGCTTGTTCTTCTAGAGTCATACGGACAGATTCAATGGTGAAATTAAAATCTAGAAGAACCAATGCAAAGACTAAACTGAAGTATCGGTCGGGGCAGTTAAATCACGTGCATGAGAGTTTGGAGAGTACGAGAAAATTGCTAAAGCTATCTGCTTAATAAAAAGTCCACATCTTAGCCTTTATCTCAAAACTGCTTTGGAGAATGCGGCAACGACCTGATGATTTATGGGTACAAGTCCTGACTGGAAAGTATGGAATAAGTAATGAAGGGAGGATAGAGCTCATAGCGAAACAAGGTGACTCTAAAATTATGGAAGGAGATGATGAAGATGTAAGAGGAATTTCACGAGAATGTGGAGGTTGAAGTAAGAAACCTTCTATGGAATGTTTTCTACCTCAAGTGCATACACCTGGCTTCAGGGAGAAGCAATAGACCCAGAAGGGAGACTTTGGAAAAGGATATATATGGAAACTCAGAGCCCCAGAGCGAGTTCCAGTGTTCATGTGGCAGGTGAAACATAAAAGACTTTTGACTAGAAACTACATGAGCAAGTGGGATGGAGAACTGATACACGTGAAATATGTCAAAGAGAAATATGGAGAGAATTTCAATACATGTGGAAGCATTTCTCTTGAAACTTCTTCACGTCCAAATTATTTGACTTTAGAATACCCCCCCCCCCCCGAATAATCAACGAGGCCACAGCACAAAAACAGCTTTATATTTACAACTTTTAATTACTCATTTTATATCAATCTCTTTACTCAAGAAAATTGTGTATATTTATCTAGTTTTAGACTTTAGTCCCTGCTTTTAATTCTAAGCCACAACGAATTTGCTATTGGCTTGGCTTAAACTGATTTTCTTTTATTAATGTATATATATTGCAAATATTCAAGATATTATCTCTTTTTCTTGTCCACAATGAAGGGAAAAACAACTTTATCAGTAATGAGAAAGAAAAGGATGGCAGAGTGGGAAAAAAGAAAATAAAACAAACAAAAAGATGTGAAATTTGGAAGCTACGTATACATACGTTTGAGAGTTAAAATCAACTGAGAAATTTAACATGCTGTGAGATTGATGGGATATGGAATTATAATTTATTATAATTTTTGAATATTTTATATATTTAGTATTATTAAGGAATATTTCATTTTATTTTTGATTTGATTGTTATTTCTCATTAATTCTTAGAATCAGAATTAAGACTTAAAGACTATATATATCACCTCAACATATTTACTTTGTACACCTTATAAAATTGAGTAAGAATAAGAATTGAATAGCTTTTTTCTTGTCTTCTCTCTAAATTCTATCTTATGAATCTCTCTTCCTCTTCTCCTTCTCTCTCTCTCTTCCCTTTCCCCTTATTCTCTTAAAGAATCTAAGACAGAAAGCCTTTGTTTTTATCACAAATCAGATGTGATATTTACTCCACTACTTCTTAATATAAAACCTAATCGAAGAATTGATATTAGTACTAAATATAAGACATATATTTTATATATTTATTAATTTTTTTTCTCAAAGTATCCCTATTGATACTCCCTCAATAATAATTATGTAAAAGAGGAGAGGAGGAAGTTAAGAAAGATGGTTAAGATGTTTTAGAAAAAAAAATATGTCATATTAATTAACTTAATAAATCTAATCAAATTAGTTAAATAGTTTTATATTAAAGACCGAATGAGTATTATTCAAAAACTACGTAGCTAATTTGGTGAAAGCAAACTAACCTTAGTTTTCGAAGTAGCCCGGGGGATAGATCTGATCTCAAAATCTAGAGGACTCTTCGGCATGTTTGGATAAAGAGCTAAAGCATAAGCAGGTAAGAACGATATCCTTCAATGAGCTTGTGGAAAGCTGAATTACTAATTGAGTTCACATATGCTTGTTGCAGAATTGGCACTTGAGTCATTGTCTAATATGGAATATCAAACAAATCGACAACATTTGATTCATTGTCTAATATTTGAGTGTTGTAACACATGATACTTTAAAATTCTCTCCGGAGCTAGAATTTTTTTTAATATCATCAATAGTTATTCAGCACTTTTTTAGATATTATTATTACCAGGCATTTGAGCAACTAATTATTTCAATTTTGAAATTTGTGGTTACCCTTCCTATCTGATAGGGTCTTATATTAGTAGACTAATTATGTGTTGGTCTCTTTGGAGCTAGCTTGCAAGCAGGATATCTCTAAGCTGCACTGTGCACACTTGAGAACTGGGCATCGGGGTTCAAAAACAGCATTTTATGTCTTTCCGGGTTGGGCTTTAGATTCACGGTCAACCCAGCCCGTTTTGGTTCATATGCACACCCCGTGCAGAAGGGAATTATAAAAAATACTGAATCTTTTATCAATATAGTTGATATAAATAGTAAAAAATAAGTTTATATCTTATAAGGACGTAAGTTTAATTCTCGTTACTATTACAAGGGCTCCTTTGGTAGGTGATCTCGTAAATACTCTCTGAGCCTTGCGGCTGTATCCTAATTTTAGCGAGGGACCAGTGTCGAACCTTTCTAAATTTTTTTTATAACAAAAAAACATATTAAAAATATTTTTCGCAGCCATTTGTGTCTTAAGCGAGCAAGAGTGAACAAGAATCCTTTTTGAGGATGTTTTTGTTCCTTATTATTATACTTCGGCCTTTCATCTTCTTTGTCACTGGACAATTTTGCAGAAATGTGGATTAGTTCATCGCTTGATGTCTTCTTAAATTTTTAACTTTAAGAACCTAGAGAATTATCCACCCATAAAAGAAATTTAACTTTCTTTGAAGGAAAAAATTCCTTCTTTGCTATACGCTAAGATTGAATATATACCTTTATCCCGCCAAAACTTTATGCCATTCGTCAATCATTTTTTGTTTGGTATACAATTAAGTAATTTTTGGGTCATATGTGGAAAAATTTTAATTTTTTTATTAAAACTTGACTATAATTTATTAATTTTTTTAAAGTTTAAATTTGCTATTAACGTTTTGCAATTAACTAATATGTTATTTCATTAATTGAGGGTAACACGTTAACACTTATCTGTTTGATGTTTTTTACTTCTTAAGGATTTATTTGCACAGAATCCAAAATTTAATATAGTTATCTCTGTAAAAGAATAAATTTTAAAGGAGTTTATTGTTATTGACATGTTATATTTCATTATTGAAATATTAATCGATTAATTAATAATGTAAAATTATCTGCACACACTCAAATTTGAGAGTGTTCCTTATGAATTTTTTAATGTGTAATTTACTAACATTGTTTCAACAAATTCTATCACTTCGTGAGTGAAAACATATATAGTGCTGAAGATACATTTTTTAACGATGATCTAATAATTAGTATTGTCAATAAGAATATATTTCTTTTCGTTAATTTATATTACTAGAATCCAAGTAATTTTTCATAAAACTCCAAGGATTAAAAGGTAAATAACTCAGATCTGTTATTTGTTAAATCATAAGTAACTTCTAGGTTAAAATCGAAGTATCACCATTAGTTGGTAATGTTGGTTCATATTCGTACATCTTCAAGATATATACCAAAAAGTGAAAATGAAAGACACGAAAGAAGATTGGCTAAAAATTAGCAAACTACTAAAACATGAATCATACCTAAATATATACTATCAACTTCAAGCCTTTCTTTTTCTTCTTTACCAACCACAAACCTTGAATCCATCATGATCTCATTGAATCTGATTTTTCTTTTTGAAGGTAAAGTAACATTAGCACCATAATATTATTTTTTAATAATATCTAGCACTCTAATTGTATATATCATGCATCTATGACTCTAATATTATTTTTATAGTGCATGTAATAATCCTTGATATTATTTTCTAATTATATTTATAGCCCTAATTTTATTTATAATTTAGGATGTCGATATATTATAAATAAGATTAGGGTATTAAAAGAACTAAAAAAATAATATTAAAGTGTTAGATTTATCATAAATAATATTATAATGTTAGATATAACTGAAAAATAATATTACTATGCTGCTGGACGATGTTGATATTTTACCCCTTTTTTAATTTTGAAGTTTTATAAATTAGATATTAATTTGTGTGTCTAATCACGCCACTAGGTTTTTAATTTTCTTGATGTTGTCTGATACCTAAGTGAAGATAATTAATGCTTCAATAATAATGAATCCACTAGTGCTTCAGTGTGTGTGCTTTTCACTTGGTTGTGTGTGGGGCAGAGTGGATGTTCCTAACCAAAGCATACTTTTATTTTGTTTTTAGGATATTTATTAATTACTACTCCAATTTTAAATATAAAATTTAGTTTATAATATAAATTATATTATAAATTATATTTTATATTTAAGATTAGAAGAATATATTTTTATACTCATGAACGAAAGCACGACAAAGTATTATCTACATATTGTAATATTATATGATTACGTTCTTGTTTTTAAATATTCTGCACAAAAAAATTAATTATATAGGTGAATAACTGAATATATATAAATATATAAGATCTCTTTGCATTTAATGAAATTATAGGGAAATTATATCCCTTTTAGTTTTAAAATTTATATAGATATTTCTTGCAAATTAAAAAAATTTGTATGGATTATGAACTTTTTTTACTTTTGTTTTAATTATATAGACATCACTTTTATTTATAAACCAACACATACCTCTCTTAAAAATAAATATTATTCACTTTAATCTAAAGGTAGAAATTAGATAGCTAATTTATATATATTAAAAAATTAGTTAAATTAATTATTTATAAAAAATGGGTGTTGATTTTTTCTCAAATACCTCTCATTTTAATCCTTTACAATAAAGGTCACCCTTATTGGCCACATACACAATTAATAGGTTTAGTATGAGTAAAAATAATAAATTTAAAAGATAAAGGAGATTACGATTTTATATCTAGGACTACATCAACATTTTTAACTAATTCTTATATTTATGACTGAGTGGGATAAATTACACATATGTCTTAATGTTTTTTTAGAATCATAAAAACATTAGTTATTTTTAAGGGATTTTTGTATTCAAGACAAAAATTTCTATAATTTCAAGAAAATCATGTAATTTATTCTGTGTAATGTAAGGTTAGTATAGTTTTAATAAAATTTAGGAGACATTTGTATTGATTTTAAAAAAAACATATAGGAAATGTATATTATTTGAAAAAAAAAACAGAGAGAGATGTACATATACTTTTTTCAAAACAATGATTCAAAAGCAAAGTTCCAATTGTATTGTTTGATTAATACATATAGTAAGCTAGCTCAACAACTGTTAAAGGAAAGGACCACATCCATATATAGGATCTATCTATATCAACCTTAATTAATTATGAAAATGAAAGAAAGAGCCTTGTAAGACATGAACATGTCTCTGAGCCAAAAGTAAATTTAGCATCAAACAACCTAAGCTTCTGCTTCGATTACGACTTTTGTGTATGAGATTGGTCCTAAGCCTCACCCATATTGTTCTTCTCTTTTACCCTAACAAAATTACAGTGAAACCAAACATAGATAGATAGATAGATAGATAGAGGGATCTACACGAATATAGGGATCTACACGTGTAGATAGAGGGATCTACATGAATTTAATTGAAAATCACTCTATGAAGTCATGTGCGAAAAAATTCGGATACAGAATGACAATAAATTTATGTTATTCACTTATTTGTGAGATTTTTTTAGTAACTATATTTCTTCAATAAGATTTCATAATAATTTTTTTAATTTTATTCTTAATATTTTAAAAGGTTAAGGAGCATCTAACACTAAGTAACACTTAATATCATAAACTAATTTATTATTTATCTAGAACTATAAAATATTTTTCTAGCAAATATTTATTCATAAAGTATCTTAAAATAAATTTTAAATAGAACTTAATATCTTAAATTTTGAGTATTTATTGCTGTTGAGAAAAATAATTTAAAAGTAAGATTGTACCAAAAATAATTTATAGTACTAGGTGCTATTAAAAAACATTTTAAAATATTGAATGATCTAAAAATTAATTTAAAATATTAAATGCAGTTTAAAAACACTCCACGTAGCCCCTTAACCCTAATTTAAATAGATATAAGTTTTATCTTAAAGGTAAATATAAAAAAAGGGTGTGTGAGAGAGATCGTTGTGTCACACTCTCACTCATGTGATTCTATCATGATAAGCAATGAGTGCTTGAAATTTATTCCCTTCATTTCTAACTTTTCTGGCTCATTTCCTTAAATATTTAAATATCAAATTAAATTATTTCATTTATATATCCAAATAGAGAGAGAATGATATGAATCATATGATTGAGTATAATATATATATATATATATATATATATATATATATGACAAAAGTGCAATTATTTTACATATCGGAGATTGAAACTTAGATTATCAATTAAAAAAAAAAGGGTTGCACACTTTGTCATTATGATGAGTGTCAATGTCAAATCAAGCTAGGAAGCATCCTAAGACAACAGTAACATCTCAAGAACAAACGATTATGTCGTGTTGAAGCCTCACTAGTAGACTGTAAAGTTTGTCGGTGCACGGAAACTTCTATGGTTAATTAATTACATGAACAAAGAATAAGGGGAAAAAATAAAAATAAAAGTAAAGAAAGAGACAGTAATTAGTGTGGGTTTGCATATGATGTGTAAGTGCATATTTCAGGAATTGTTAAGAAAAGTGCTGATCTTATGATGCAATTCCTGTTGTGGGGGAAGCCCCAAAAAAAAATATGCCTCTCTCTCATTTTGCTAATGGTTTGAAGTTACAAATAATTACTATAAATTTAATATTTTACACACATATACACTGGATAATAGAACACCTTCATTTACACATGATATGAAATTTAATAGTATAAGAAGTATTATTGTTATTGTATCAATTTTACCACAAGTTGAATATTTGATTATATTGATGGTAATATAATACAGTTTTATATAATATTATAAATAAGTTTTACCATCCCCTCTCTCTTTTGATTTAAAATAAGTTTTAATGATTAATTATATTTAATAAGAAAGTTCCTCAATTTTCCCATACTGTGTTTCGAAAATGCAAGCGAGAAATAGAGATTAAATCTCTTCTAATGATGTAGTCATGTAGAATAAATTAAAAAATGACGCACAATAATATGATTATGTACCTAATTATATCTTATAATTAAATTTTTTTAATTATATATATATGAGGAAGCTAGAAAATTCAAGAAAATAAGTCTTGTAAGTGGGATTTTAATTCCTCACAACAGCCATGCTGAAGTGCAATTTGTCAGAATGAATGTCAATTTATTATAAGTTAATATATATGCGTGTATATTAATTATAAAAGTATAATTCCTTTATTCTAGCTAGCTGGTTGGTTGAAGAGTTTATTTTGATTCTAAATATAAAATTTTAATTAATTTTTTTGTTTAAATTTATAATTTTTTTTCCTATATTATCTCCAACCCATTGATAGATACTCCTTTAATATATATAATTAATAGAAATAATTTAAAAAAATATATAAATTTATAAAAAAATAGATTAAAGTCTTCTATATAAAATCAAAACAAATTTTTTAATTAGTAAAATATTTAAAGATTAGAAAGAATACTTTTGAAATAGAAGATAGGTGAGTAAGTGAGAGGCATGTTATTAGGGGGGAAAGTGAGGGGAGGCATCTTAATTAAAGAAGATGGGGGAAATAATTATGAAGGAAAACAAAGCATCATCTCAAACAAGTCTTATCTCTAAGTGACCCCATGTCTTTGCCTATATATATATATGCCAACAAATAGGGACAATCCCTTTGATTGAATTCAAATGAACACTATTATGTACCTATCAAATCACCCCTCACTTCAGCCACTTTTTCCCTAATTAAAGTTCCTTCCTTATGCTTCTTTTCTAAGTTTTCTTCTTCTTACTCATTCATTTTTAGGGTTATATGTATATATTCTCCAACTATTCTGTGTCCCAATGATTCAGCCTAGTTAAAGTTTTTTGTATTATATGTGTGAACTTTTGTGTCTCTTGGGCACTTTTCTGTTTTGGACAACTATGGCTTTCATTTTTACCTCACAACTATATATAGTGTTTGGTAAATTTACTTTTACTAGCTAGCCTTTTCTCCTTTATTATTATTTTTAATTTTAGAAAAGAGATGGCTAATTAAGGACCAAAAAAGCAAATATAATTAATGCCATGTAAGGATCAACAAATCCCAAAACGTTAGATAATGAACAAATGTTCCTGAGTGATCATAATTTTTTTGGTTAAAAAAATTTAGATAAAGTCGGTGTCGGGACTCACTATGGCCAAGCATGCCATTAGGCTCAAAAAGCGATTATAGAGGTATTTATAAATCAATCACCAATAATATTTTTATATCAATAACAAGATTTGAACTCATATTCTTATAAGTTATGAATCGACTAATTATTAACTAAACCAATCTTTGTTAGAAGTGATCGTAATTTAAAACCTATGGGGGTGATATGTTAGGAATAGTCAAATTAATAAAATCAAATTGTCATATTCTATTTATACTCGTTAAAAATGAGTTACACTTATTCAATAATTTAAGTCTTCATATACTTTTGGATAATAAATTTTAGGAGAAACTTTCACAATTTTTCCAATAAAAAAATTGTTTTCATTTTTTTGATAGTATAAACAAAATGATACTATAAAGAAATCATACAAGGTTCTAAAGTACAAAAAGAGAAACAAGGACAAGTACAAGAAAAAAAATCAAATTATAAAAGAAAGAAGGCTACATGATTCCAATATGAATATTGAAGAAAGCTATCAGCAAGGCAAGAGTGTCCAGCTTAATGATATCTACTTAAGTACCGATCAAATAGCTTTGCTTAAGAGATTGCTTCTTGAAGAGAAATAGTTGTAACTTGTGACTTCCATCTGTTGCTAAGAAATCTGAATTATGAATCCAACCGAGAGAAGCACATACGTATTTTAGCATGAATTGAAGTTGCCAGCAATTTGTTTCCTCTAACTGTGAGTAACTACTTAAACTGTACATCTATTGGTCATAGCAATGAACAGGAACACAGTTGATCGACAAGAGGAATAGCCAAATATAATAGCGTTACATGGTCAGTTGAACAGTTTTAACATTCACATATCAATCATATGATGTCAATTTATGATGAATTTGTAATTGTAATATTCACAAATTATGACTAGATAATTTATTTTTGAAATTACATATATATAGTGTATACCAATCCAATGTAATACTACAAATTTGCCTGGAAAGGAAAAAAAAAAGTTGGACAAAAAGTGAAAAGTATGTTTTACGTTATAAGTTTGGTAAGTTTCCATATGATCTCCACCAACTTTAAGATTAAAAAGTCTTGTCCCGTGGGCATCTCTTTTGTCTTCTCACGTATGCTAGCACTTTCCTGTAATTTTCTCGGGAAAATCCGATGAAAAATAATTCCATCAAAGATTTCAAAATAAAAAAATCAAGACCCCTATAATGAAGATTTTTTTTTTAAAAAAAAAAGAGTTATAGATTCCTGTTAAATATGAAACATATTTATTAAATACAACGCAGTAATATTTAAATTCCTACGAAAATGAATCTTTTTTTTTTCTGTTTCAAAGGCTAGCTTGCTTTCAGTTGATATATTTCTATTTTTTCCCAGACATAATCAATCACTGATCAGTGATGATTAATTTTATCTGTATGAGAGCCTCACAACATAATTAATTATAACAATATTTAATTACTCTATTGCTTAGTTGGTGTAATGAAAAGCATATATGAGTACTTTAGTCGCTTTCAAATAAAAAGCATACATACATACATATATATATATATATATATATATATATATATGCACTTGAAGGTGAGGTCACTTCATTAGTGCCTCACTAAGAATCACATATTCAAATATTCTTCTTATCATGATTTTTTTTTTTAAAAAAAAGAGCCTCTCAAAAGAGTAACAGCTTTTGTTTGCTTAAACTGAACCTTGAAAGCATGCACACTCTAATTACTTAGTAATACTGGATATTATAATAATCATATATTATAAAAAATATTTTTTTAGAGACATTAATGTCAATACATTTCTTGAATGGCAGCAGTCTTTATGTATATTATTGGGAAAGTTTGGTACATATATAGAATGGAATATTGGAAAAGAGAATTAAAAAAGTAATTTTTAGATGTAAATCATCCTGCATAACCTTAAATAAATTTAAAAAGGTAATAAATCATAATTACAAGGCATAATTAGTATTACATATATATATTTGTTAACATATATATATTTGCATGTCATTGAAAATAAATCATACTCCATTATATTGATCTAACCAAACGGGTCCTTAAAGGTATCTCTTCCCTGTATAATGTTCACTCTTTTACAAGCTCATTACATTTCAAATTGGAATTAATCATGTCAATCAATATTTGAATCCCTTTAGGGAGAGATGTCCATATTTAGTGACTGACAATACTTTAAATAAAATTACTTCTAATAGGAGAATACTTATATTTAGCAAAAAAAAATTGAAATTTCCAACTGAATTCAAGTAATACAAAATTACATATAACCCCTTTTCTGGACTGAAATTACATACAACTCCTTAATCATTTTGTTTATTTGCTACTTTTACTATCATTCTTCTAGCTAACATATCAATATTAATATACAACGTCGACTTAATAACACATTACATACCTCATTAGTCATAAATAGTAAAACTTATTCTTAGACTCTTAATGTAAAGAAGTCAACATCAGGTTATTAGACAGGGATATATATATTAATTTTTATCAAGATACTGTTTTATATTTTTATGGGAAGATGATACAAATACACTTTTCTGCATGTATTTAGCATATTTAGATTTTGATTCTAAAATATTTCCTACAGAAATTAAACCCATATTATTAAGAAGAGACACTATCACAGTACCACTTCTTGCCTAGTGATATATATATATATATATATATATATATATATATATATATATATATAGTGTACTTGGAACTTTGAGGGAGATGGATGATGGAAAACCTAGGAGATAGACTACGACTGGTAGCCTTCATCATTCTGATAAATTCTTAAAATTAATTAAGCCTTAATCATTGTCTTAATATGACAGATCTCTTTCTGATTATGACACAACCAAATAGTTAGGGTCAATAATTATTTCCACCACACACAGTCTATTCAAACCACCCACTTCAGATCACAAAAAATATCAGTGTTTATCCATTTACTTACATCTCTCACCTTTTTTCAAATTTCTCACAATCTTTTCATCGAACACTTAACAATTCTGCAGTTAGGGAACACTGAATGATAAGTATGTTTCAACAAAAGCTCTCACCTTCAAATTCAACAAACCAGAATTGGGTCGCTAAATTCTGAAGAGAAGCCATGAACTCTAACTTTACTCTGATTTTTCTCACAGTCATTTCATCAAACACCAAGAATGCTAAAAGTGGAAGAAGAACAATGAAGAGGGACGTACCAAGAACATTAATCACCTTCAAATTCAACAAATGAGTGAAACACGGCTCAGAAATTTGAACTGCGTCAGCAAATTCTGGGAAGCAGCCATTAAAGATCCAAGCTTTCAGCATTTCCCAATTCACTAAGGTGATGTGAGCATGATGGGGAAGATGGGCACATGAAGAACTAACTCACAGAAAACATCACCGTACTGTTTTCATTTTTGAAACAGAGAAGAATGTGATTTTCATGAGTTAGAATTGCACGTGCCCTGCTTCTCCATCTAGCTTAAACATGCACCTTCTTTGTTCTCTGTGATAAAACAATAGAAGCTACAGAGGAAGAGAGACAGAGAGAGTGAAAGAAAGAAAAAACAGAGAGAACAATAAGGAAGGAAGGAGGAAATTGCAGCTTTTGTGGTTGAAGCCAACACATTTATAACAAAAAGAGGGAAATGGGAGGGCGTGTTTGTTTCTAAAGGTGGGTATGGCTTTGTGGGAGCAAGAAGTGAAAGGCTTAGTTGGGTGTGGGACCTGAGTTTTTTTTTTTTAGCAGTCCAAACAGATTGTTACAAATCACAGCTCATAGGACCATTTATCAGAGAAAAGTACATTGAATTACTGATATAGCCCTAACAACGGAGAACAAGTTTCATTGATAGCCTAATACACTCTACGAGTCCCATATCAGGAAGTTATTTTGAAGTATGGTCTTATATATAAGACTTTTGACTCTTAAACTCTCATAATTCATTTTTAGAGTGTGATTCTCTTAAAAACTATCCAATTAACTATTTAAAAATGATTTTAGATAAATAAAAAGAATTCAGTGTAAAAGTGATTATAAAACTATAGTTTAGAAGTTTCTTAAATAAGTCTTAATATTTCTATTAAAAGTTATTTCACTGAGGATTTTAAATTCTCCAACTCTGACTAGTTTTTAAGTGTTTTATCCCATTATGATAGTAACATATAACAAAAAAACATTAATTTATGCTAATACTACCTGAGCTGGACTGGAGTTAGTCAGTTAGAAGAACAAATTAAAAACATTATTAAAATCAAACCATGTGAGATTCACTCACTAGGTATGCCTTTGATTATTCTTATTGGTCAAAGTTTGCCCCTGAGAAGGCTTCAAGCGTAGTTGAAAGGTTGATTAATCCTCACATAGGTAAAGGGAAACTAAATTATTTTGCCTTAAATGTTGGTCAAACTTATTAATTATCCTTTTGTATTAAACTTGTGGGGCTTGATGTCTCCTACACAGTATATTAAGCAAATGATGTGCATGTTTAGATAAGAGTTTAAAAAAATTATGAAAAAGGGCTTTTAGACAGCTTTTAAAAAATAATTTTTGGAGAAAAGTTTATGAAAAAAAATAGTTTTGAATAAATGAATATTTAAATAATTATTATCAGAAGAATTTTTATCATTGAAAAATTATTAGAAAGGGTATGATTTTATTAAAAATAAGAGAGAGGAGAGAGGATGGAGAAGAGAGATGAGAGATGATGTAAGAAAAATAAATGGTAAAATAGTAATTGGATAGTCAATAAGCTTTTTTACTATTCTAGAAGTTAGTCTCAGTAGTTTATCTAAAATCTTAGTTTTAAACTATGATTTGGTCCAAAAGACCTTTTGGACAAATAAAACTGTTTGTTTTAAAATTTTTCTAAATCAAAATTTGGGTCAGAAACCCTTTTAAAACCACGGTTTGTGGTAAATCCAAACAGGCCCGAAATGACACTTTTGTTAAAAATATAAACTTTGACTCCAAATGTGTCATGTAACTAAGAAGGTATAGTTAGCTTTTAACCTAAGAGTAAAGTAATTAGTAATAAAGTTATTGATCCTATCCATAATTTTATTATAAGCAACTTGGAATGTTAATTTATTATTTAGTATAAGGTACCCATTTTGCCACTTCCTCAACAAAAGACATTTTCATCTTTTAGAAAAAAAAATTAATATGCAAATCCCTATAATTTTACATAATTTTTAATCAGGTGCTTATATTTTTTTTCTTTTTACTAAGTTCCTATAACTTCATTTAATTTTTAATTAGATCCTTATTATTATTATTTTCTTTTTATCAGTCACATAAAACTACATATATGGATCTGATTAAAAATTAAGTGAGACTATAAGGATTTATATATTAAAAGAAAAAAAATTTATAAAGACTTAATTAAAATCATGTAAAATTATAAGGACCTAATAAAAATAAAATTACATAGATTTGATTAAAAATTAGGAGAAACTATAAGAATATACAAATTAATTTTTCCTAAAATCTAGTATAACTTAATTGTTTCAATTGAAACATTATCAGGTTTCCCGTAGAAGATAATATTTTCATCAAGATTTCTTTTTCTATCTATCACGTTCAAACTTAAAAGCTCATGTCTAGAGATTATGGGTTGGTTATGTATGTCCATCATCAATTCTCTGTGGTATTCAATATTTCAAATTATGGTGCTTGTCATGCAATCTACAATAAGGATATATATATATATATATATATATATATATATATATATATATATGTACACTTTGACCAGTATTTGATCTGTGATGTTTAGTATATATCAATTAATATAAGAGTACAGCAAGATCACAAGTTTAAACTTAAGATTGGAGTCAAGAAGAACAGAGATCATGGCCACAGTAAAATGTTGGAATTTGTTAGCTGAAATTCACGTAGTACAAGTCGCTTAAATGCAGGTACAACACTTGTCATCTCATGTGTTAGAGAAAGAGAAAAAAAAACAAAAAAACAAAAACAGAAAGGACAAAAAGAAACACAGGCATGAAAATGGGAAATTTTTGTGAAGAACGTTAAATTAATTTTAAAAAAATAATTAATATCTTAAAATATTTAAAAATTTAATTAATATTTTAAATTAATTTTAGAGATATAATTAGTATTCTTAAATATTTAAAAATATAATTAATACCTTTAACTAATTTTAAAGATACAATTAACATTTTAAAATATTTAAATGGGGGTAATTTTACCTCTTTACTAACAAAAATATTAACTTTCATTTGATATATTACATAATTTTTTTTATTTTAAAATATTATTATTTAAAAGGTCACATATATAATATTATTTTAATAAATTATACTAAATAAATTATAAATTTTTTCAATCTTCACATATGAATTTTATAAAATATCAATTTTAAAGTTTATTCAGTACTCTTGTTTAAATAATATGATACATGTGATATTTTAAATAATAATATGTCAAAATAAAAAATTCACGTGACATGGATCGGACATAAATTTATATTTCTGTTAAATAATTTAGAGTATTAGTTATACTTTCAAAATTAATTTATAGTATTAATTACACCATTTAATAATTTAAAATATTAATTATTCCTCTAAAATTAACTTAAATTACTAAACGAACATTTACCCTTTTTCTAATACAATAAAATGATAAGAGAAGAGATACATAAAGTGGAAAGCTTAGCTGTAATTAACAATATAATTTCTTTTATTTTTTAAATGCTCGGTATTATAATTATCCCGAATTATAAACTAAACTAATTCAAATTATAACATGATATGAATAATTAAATTGGCTAGTTGGTTTCCTTAGCCCTTAGGATGATGCATTTCTAAAAAATCAAACCTATGACATTTAATTAAACTAGAGTAGGCCCTTAGCATATTTAACCCATAGGAGTTAATACAATTTATTTCAAGAGGCATATGCAATTTGATTAAAGAAGAGTAGGACTTGGATCATGAATCAAAATAGGGGGAGAGAGAAAGAGAGAGATGTGGCCAAAAGAGAAGATGTAGTCACTTTCATATCTCAGAGTGATACAGATAGAACAGAGTGGGTATATATTATTCTGGAGATTAAAGCTTACAGCAATATGGCTGCTTTTAACAACTATAACTGCCCAATTTAATGTGCTAATTGCAAGTTGCAGCACGACTTGATTATGGGAATATCACAAGAATCTTGACCTTTGTTTTAAATAATATCTCAGTATGTGACTCTCATCAATTTTTACATTATGTCACCTAAGTCACTGTCTGTCGTCTGATCTCTCACTCAAAGGAGGTGAGATCGAGCTATAAAGAAATCTTACATACTCCATTCAACAAGCAGCTTAACTAAAGTAGCTCACTGTTAACTTCCAGATCTCCCTCTATAATTTTACAGAATATTCTCTTTAGTCTTTATTTACCTATTTTTATTAAAAGTTCATTTTTTTAATCTCTCCTAATTATCATCAGCAGCACATCTGACAGCTTTTTTTAGATATCTAAACTATTTCAAACAGTTTTCTGTATTTTTTTCTTCAATATACAAGTGTCATGCCAACTCTTGATCCTCTAATATGATAATTTTGAATCCTATATTTTTTTATATGCTTTATATAGCCATTTTAACATTCTCACGTCTGCTATCACAATTTTATCTTTTAGAACTTAACATTCATTGTCATATAGCATGGTTGGTTTTATAATAGCTCAGTAAAACTTTCCTTAGTATCTATCCTAAATACTCTCTAAATGTATGAGTTAGAAATTTAATTTGTAAATATTATAAAAAATTATTTAAATTATTTATTTTTTAATTTTTCTTTCAGAAATTTTACTTTGCTACCGGCTGTTTGAGGGGTTAAGGGCTGACTTAGCAAAATAATCCAGGTTGCAGTGTCTAATTAGCTCACTGGACCTAATTGACCTAAGGTACTGGAGCTAAGTATTATCCTTTATAAAAAGAGTGTATTGATTTTTTTTAGAGTATATATTCTAATCGTTTGTATTTTTAGAGTGTATAAAAAGAGTGTATTGATTATAAATTTGGGAAAAAAGAGTTCACCATTTAGATCAAAACAAAGGTATCTTACTAACTCTTATATTTAAAAAGTAATTTTAAGAAAAACAAAAGGGAAAAGAGCATGAATTAGTTATAAGTAGTGAGGGCATATTTTTCTCATGTCGATAAACCAAAACCAGATGGCTGGCTGGCTGCCACAGAACAATATTTCTGGGAGAGAGTCTGAACCAGAAATGTTGCTGTCTGAATTTCGGCGACAACTTGCTTCCAACAAGATTATAATAATAACTCAGAATCTGAAATATATGGCGACACTTTGCTTCCAACAACATCACAATAACTCTGGAAGATAAACCAGAAACAGAACAACAGCACCAGCAACAAAAAAATTATTCTTTTTGAAAAGAAGAAAAAACATGGCCGTATATTCGAGTTTTCGAGAGTCGAGAAGTGGTCTGATAAGGACAAATTTTAATTTAATTTATCTTTTTAAAAAGAATGATTTTTAGTACATTTTTGTGGCCCAATAAATTTATTTAGCTTGAAGTTACAAAAATACATTTGGATTGGCTAAAAGTGTGTAAGGGAGGGGGAGAGAGGGAGAGGGAGGGGGAGAGAGAGATCAAACAGCTGGGCTGTGTTGTGTTGTGTTATGTTGCGTAGGGGTGCTCATTTTGTCCTGTTCCGGGTTGTCCTGACCCGGTCCCGAGCAATTCGGGACGAGTCCGTCATGTCCCGTAAAGGGTCGGGACGGGACAAATCGGGACAGGACGGGGGGAAGGATCGGGACGGGACGGGTCTCGGTCCGACCCTCGGGATTCTCGTCCCGTCCCGTCCCGAATATTTTTTTTAACTAAAAAATATTTTAATTTTATTTATATTTTTTTAAAAATATATAAATAAAAAATAATATTAGTTAGATCATATTATTTATTGGATGATTTTATTTTTCTCTTTCTTATATGTATTTGTTTCTTTACAGATGAAACAATAATTTCTCTTGGTGAAGTGAAAAAATTGAAAAAGTAATTGTGTTTGTAGTATAATTAATGGTATTTATTATTTTAAATTAGTAATTATAATAAAGAGAATTTAATTTCTTCTATTATTTTTTGTATTCTAATTATATGTTATTAATAGACAGGTTGTGCATAAAATATCTAATAGTTTAATTTTTTTTAAAAAAAAATCGGGACGTCCCGTCCCGAACAGGACGGGACATTTTCAGGACGGGACGGGATACGGGACGCAAAATACGTCCCGTGTACTGTTTCGGGACGGGCCACGGGACGGGGTTGTCCCGGTCTTGTCCTGTCCCGTGAACACCCTTAGTGTTGCGGGAGTATGAAGGCAAATAATCATAGTAACTTTATTATGATTTCCCCTAGCCGGCGACATATGACTCTTTTTTAGTTGCAAATTAATTATGACTCAAATGTTTATAATTCATTGAGATTATTTTTATTTATTATCTTATCTTAAAATTTATCATATATTCATAATATTTATAATTGAGAGATTTTATAACATATTATTACTAATATAGAATTAATGTGTAAAATCACACAAGATATTTTTTAAATTTTGAGTTCAAATCTCAAAATAGACACTCTCCCTAAAAAGTATAGTCACGAGTCCCAAAACAAAAGTAACTAGTTGCTCTTATATATAATAATATGATCTAGAAAAAATATTCCTACCCTATAAAAAATAAACATTATTTGGAAACCAATTTAATAATATTTTTAGCTTTTTATAAGCTCTATAGACGGTTATTGTAATTAAACTCTATCTTTGGAAGGTGAAATTTCTGGTTTATGGGTGAAAGTTGATGTAGACGCACATATGTCCCTTGCATTCACATTCACACTCACTCTTGAGTCTTCCTAAATGAGTGTCTCTTTCAAAGTCCACTACTTCCTTCTTCATGACAATGCCATTCAAACTTTCCAAGCCCCTACCCCTATTAGCTCTTATTCCTTTTAGTATAAAGGCATCTCTTTTTCCCCCCTCTGATCTTTAACACACCCATAGCTTCTTTACTTGACAATCACATCATTTCCTCAAACAACACACACACACCCTTCACTCTTTCAATTCCAAAAATAAATTAAACTAGTTCAAGATTGTATTTTTTCATTTAATATTTGTTTTTAATTTACGTTAAAAATATTTTTTGTCTTGTTCTCTTCAAAACAAAAAATAATTAAATTGATAATGTTAATTAAGTTTGAACTATCTAAATCCATTTAAAAAAAATTAATTTATTGAACTAATGTTTAGAGAGATCCGTCCTTATGATTATTCTATCCATCTTATATATCTCATTTGGTTGTACTTGTGAAAAATATCCCTTTATCACTCAAAAAACAAAGTATATATATATTTTATAGGAAAAATATACTTGTTAGTTCTTATAATTTTATCTAATTTTTAATCACATTTTTACAGTTTTTTTTCTTTTTATTGGATCCTTACAAACTTATAATTTCCTTAGTTATAGCATTAGTCCCTATGTTCATAATCTATTAGTTAAGGTCGATGCGGATGCTAACTAAACGGCATATAAGTTACTCCAAAATACAAAACAAAAAAGAGGTTTTTAAAAGTTAATTAAGATGATGGAACAAAATTTATTTATTATCAACATAAAAAAATTATTATACTCATAATTGTCTCCTTATATCTCTATATAATCTATAATTTGATTGATTTTAATTTTATTTAGATCAATGTGGCATAATTAATACAAATATATGATGAGTAAGAGCCATGCTATTGGTTATACTAATGTTTTTCTTATAAATTAATTAAAAAATGAGGTGAAAATATTATAGGAGATTTCTCCCGTTCGTTGCATAGAAAATTGGAAAAATATGTTATAATTAACTAATTATTTATGATTATTATAAATTTTTGTTACGGTTAAAAATTTAAAATATTATATAAATTTGAAATTTAATCTTCTAAAGATTTTGAGCTCACACTTTGATCTTTGAAAGATTTTGAGTCCCATGATGATAATTAATCAGTAATTTTATTAAAGTGGGATCAAAATATTTTGAATGGGATTACAAATAATTGAATTGAAAGCACTAAATTAGATCAACCTAGATTTATTTTTAACTGAATTAGGTATTACAAAATTGTAAGAGTATAGTTGTTGATAATTTTTTTCTAATATGTATTGTAGTTAAATTATTATATTTAACAATACTATTTTTGTAATGATGTTCTTGTTTTCTTTGTATTTTATTCCATTGTATATGATCCATTCAAGTTTTATTTTCTTTAAGCAAGATTCAACCAATGTTCCAAAAAAAAACCAAGTCCCAAAGTTGGGGTCAAAGGTCTAACAAGCATAAATAGTGACACACGCGCCCACAAGAGAAAAGATGCGCTGTACTATTTAAACATGACAAAAAGTGTATAAAAGACAAACTAATAAAATCCATTTTGGTCTTCCACAATCATGCATTAATTTGTTGTTTTTCATTCTAGTTCTCATTCCTCAAACTTCGTCAAATTTAGCTCCTTTCTCGTTAATCGCTAACTTAAATTTGGTTATTGAATTCAAATATTCAATGACATATATGTTTTGTTGAATGCATGTATCTAAATGACATTCAAACACGGCTATGTGATTTGCCATTCTTTACACATGTTCTTGTCCCATTTAATTACGAGCTTGTTGGTCAAGATTTGAAGGTAGAAAATTAAAAAAAAAAACAAGAAGTTATCTGTTAAAGATTCAAAATTGGGTAAGACTGTATGGTAGTGGGAGTGGGTTATTTGATCAATCACTGTCAGATTTCAAAGTAAACGAATCACTGATAAAGATATCAAAATGCACAGATTTTAAAACCTTAATAATTAATTTGTTGGAGTGGCAGAACTCATTTTGATTTTGATAATCTCTACGTTTTAGAAGAATTAATCTCTAGCTATACTGGTTATAAAATACTGCCTGGACTCTAAAAAAAAAAACCTTAATAAAAGAGGCAATCAACTGAAAAGATATAGTAAATGAACAACTTCTAAGAATTCATTTATTAGTTGATACAAAAGTAATTAATAAGTTGTTGGTTGACATGTTAAGCGACTTTAATTTTATAAAGAAGAGAACATAAGTTATAATACTAAGAAGCGTATAAATTCAAAAAGAAAGAGCTTATCATAAAAGATTAGCTTATTAAATAGAAGAGTCCCTTCAATTTATAAATCATATTTATGTTTTTTTAGATTCTCAACTTGGGACTCAACATCTGTACACAATAATTAAAATGCTAGTGATCTAATAAATTGCTAGTTTTACAGATGAGCAGCTAGCTATCTATAGCAGACATATCTATATATGCACTGTAGTTGAGAGGATGAAGATCAAAGGAAATGTACTGTAGCCTTTGACATATATACAAACAAGAACAACTAGTAGTGATGCACATCTCACTCAATTAATGGTCCAGCAACAACCTAGATTGAGGTCACCAACCACACACACACACACAAAATATATAGGGTGTCCTCTCTGCTAGATCTAAAGAACAACAAAAGAAAGAAATATCGAGTACTGCTGAGTTTAGGGTTAGGGCAATCCAGTCACATGGGTAATGGGTTAGTTCTTGCTAAACTATGTGTTAACCTATGATTCCGGATAAAGAAGGACGGTAATATAAGTCTCTTTAATTTGTTTTTCTACATCATTCATTCTTTTAGCTTTGGCTTCACAAAATTAAGGGTCATAGAGTGAGTGCTAAAGGACGCTGGTGGGTCATAAAAAGGTCCTAGTGTGTCGTTTTCCCTTGGTTTTGGGTCCAGCATGGGTCTCTAGTTCATATCATGGCGTAGAAGAACCAACCAAAGTTTGACACTTGACAATTTTGATAGTGAAAACTCACCATACAAATACAATGGGCTAATTTATAACAAGTATGGAGCATGGAAGCGAAAATAATTCTTCTGTACATCTCATATATATATATATATAAAGGAAGGAATACTGGTTCAATTCATAAATGTTAGGCTTATTCATTTAGATTAAGCTCTGATATATAATAATTTGATATTTTTGAACTGTTATATACACCATTTTGTCCAAAAAAAATTGTTACATCTTTATACTCCTATTCTAAATAAGACTTGATAGAGAGTTAGTTTTAATCATAAATATAAGATCTAAATCTATTTATATCTCGTACTTATTATTTTTCTCAAAATTAACTTACCTAATTCATATTTTAAATATATAATATAATATTATATAAAAATATTTTAAAAAGATTATGTCATCACATCCGTTATAATTAATTAATTTATCTAAATTTTTTAATATATTTAAATTAATTAAGTAACTTTTAGGCTAATAAAGACCATAAGAGTTTTAATTAAGCACTGTTATACTTTAACTTTTCAAACACATAAAATTTAAGAATGTAGTTAGGTATATGTATATGGAAAAATTAGGGAAAAGTCCTTGAAAAATTTATTGATGAAAATAGTCTAATAAATTTTTATACACAAAACATACTGTAAATTTTATACATACAAAATATTAGTACTCTAATTCATATATTCTCACCCAAAAAAAAAAATCAATGAGTAACTGTTTCCCAATTTTCTTTTTGTATATTATACAGCTAATGATATCGCAGACTCTACACACTATGCAATAAAAGTTTACATTATTGAAAGAAATCATAGGCTAGGGTAAAACAAAATGGCACTATAATTTAGTTAATCATAGTTTCATGGTCCATATATACGTAGGACTACTTTTTTGGATGGTATTTGGTATCATAGGATATGCTAGAATGCAGCCAATTGATTTGGCATTGCACTCCACTGAGACACACTGAAAATGATGTGAGTACAAGAAGACAATACTTGCCAAATAAAAATATAAGAAACAAGAATATGGATATGTGAAAAGAAAGATACATTTTAATTTGCTATTATTTTATCTTAGACATGTCAATTTTTTAACCTACTCTTGACATCACTTTCTTTAAGAAATATATAATTAATTGATTAACAAATGTAATTAGCGGTTTGTGAGGTGTTAAGAGGGATGGGAGACCACCGAGGAAAAGAAGTGGGTATGTTTAATGGGAATGTCACTTACAAGCACAATGTGTAATAGTGCAGCTAAATAGTTAAGAAATTAATCAAGTTTAATTAGGTCTATTAAGTGGGAATTAATTACTTTTTTTCTGTAAGGCCTACATCGATCTTTTACAAGTAACAACATCATCATGTGATTATTTATTCATTATTGCAAGAGTCGAGTGGTCAATTTGCGCTGCTTCCAAGCAACAAAGTCTAAGATCTAATTGTTGTATAGGCAGAAGAAATATCTAATTATTGGGGCCCAACATTATTGTTTCAATTCACCTTTAATTTGCATTTGTTTATGTTATGATGGAAATTTGTATTATTTACATTCCCAAGACATTCGAATGGGGATGGGATCAATGATTTAAAAAAAAACCCGTATTTCATTCATTTGAATAAAAAATATAAAAATATAATTATTATAAAATAGTTCAAAGAAAACTTTTTCGCTTGATTATATTATTTCTCTTATCTTTAATTTAAGATATAATTTGTAATGCAACAGACTCTTAAAAACCTAAACCTAATCCACTCTCAAGTAAAGACTTGTCCTAGCTTTATCAATTATCATCTTCAAAAGCTATGAATTAGAAATTGCTCTTACAATTTTAAATATAAAAAAGTTAGCAGAATAGTTTATTTTAATTTATTTTATTTTTTAAATATATAATTTATTTTTTAAAATTATTCTTATTAATCACATATATAATTAGAAAGGTTTTTTTATTGGTGGAGTAATTTTTAATACAAATAATTAAAAAATTACTTTGAAAAAATCAATCTATATCTTTTTAAATAATTAATTTTTCATATTTATAAATTAATTATATTTAGCACTTATAACTTTCCACAATAAGCGTTTACCACATCATTATTTCGTCATGATAGCGTAAGCAGGTGGAGAAGATGAATCTCTGTTCATTTCCCTAGAAATGGAATCTCAGATTTGACACTAAAGAGATTAAATGAAATACATGAAATTATGTAGGTACCTTCTTTCTAAGTAGGGGCAAGACACATTTTCAAGTTTAAATATGCTCCATCGATTGTTATTTATTTTGTCTAATCAAAGGACAAAAGTTTGAAACAAGCCAAAAAATCAGGAAAAAGATGATTCGAAGAAGATTTCGTTATTGTCCCTTGTGAGAGATATAGTCAAATAGACAACGCTGCAAAATTAGAATTATAATTATGTAATGCATGAATCTCATCACCATAATGTTAAATAATTAGCATTAATGCGATAGTTAAGTAATGTATTACTACTTTTGATTTAGCCAATAATGGAGATTAATTAGGGTATTAGAAACTTCCATACCCAGAATTTTACAGGTGCCTGCAGATAATAGGCTAGACTTTTCTCTCAGTTCATAGTTGAATCCATAATTGTTCCTTAGTTAATAGCATATGAGTAATTTGAGATATTAATAATAATTTTCGTGTTATTTAAATTCATGATTTTCATTCCCATGTGCTATTCCTTTTTTCTTTGTTTTTTTACATCAGTTTAAGTTAACTTCATTGACTTATATTAGTTAATAAAAATGCAATTTAGTTTAATTTAAGTTTATTTTTAAATATTAATTTTATGTTTCAATTTGAGAATTTAAACACTATATTTTTATCCATTGTGTTGCATACTTTTTAATTTAGGTCCATTTATGTAATTGAAAAGAGAGTGATATTGGTTTTCTTTTTCTTTCTAATAATCATTATATATACTATATTAAAAATCAGATTATTTTTTACTTATGGGAAGCGTGTGAAATGAGCTTTGTTCTTACAAAAATAGAAAAGAGAAAATAAAGCTACAGCCATATTCCTTTGCATCAAAGGTTAATCAGAGTAATAATCATTGAGTTGTTAGATGGGAAAAGGCAAATTATTCCAATCAAGAAACTTCAATTTCACACTTCAATCAAGTCATGTTTGTGATGCATGTTGGTCTTGTGAATTTATTAAGAAATTTTGCTCTAATTAAATTAGCATCATTAAATAAATAACAATCATATCTTTTTTTTTTTAATCAACATAAGTAACCATCATATCAAATAATTAATATAGGATTTTTGTATAAAAAAATACATCTCAAACATTTTTGTTAATCTTTAATTATATTTTCTAGTCGGTATGAAGCTATTGTTCATTTCTCATGCAGAGATGTAACAGGGAACATGGGTATTAATTATTTAAATGTATTCACGGCTAGGTATTCTGAAATTGTTTGGATTTATTTTATATTATTCAAATTTTATTATTATTATTTTTAATAAAGTACCCTTGTTATCTAAATTAAACTTACCTCACGTGGCCATGTTTCTGTTATATATATATATGTATGTATTCTTGATATTAGTCCCTAGCTAGCCTTCTTAGTAATTTAATATGTTATTTTAGCTCCAAAACACATTCTCTCAAGTCTCAAGTATTAAACATTGCTTATTTGGTAGGCTAGCTTTAGGCATGCAAATGTAATAAAATAGTATTTTTCTATATATTTATATATACAATATAAAACTCATAAAAAATCATATTATTCATATGTAATTTCACCTCAAGATGCCCACAATCTAATTTATATTAAAATGAACATTTTGCCAAAAAAAAAAAGTAGAGTACTTGAAAATTTCATTGTGATTAAAAGCCTCTTTGGATTAAATTTTAATTTTTTTTAAAAAATCTATTCTGCTTATATCAAAACTAATATTTTAGTTTTAAAATCATAGTTTTAGGCGTTAAAATCACTTTTATGATTTTAGATTATTATTTAATTACTATACAGTTAAAATCTTAATTTAGGCTGAAATTATAGTTTTGAAAATTCTCTTAAATATGCTCTAAGATTAGGAAGAGCATAACATTTCAATATGAAACTTTTTACACACAACATTTAAACTTTTTTTTTCCTCAAATTAAAAAAATAGGAAAAAAAAAAGTTTCTAGTGATAAGAGGGACAAATAAGTATGGTGAAAAAGGACGATGAGAGGGAATAAAAGTAAAAGAAGACAAGGAGTATTTGAACATATCTTACTTTGATTTTGTGCCTTTTAATACTTCAATGAAAGATGGCCATCCTTAATCCATTTTTGCACACAAATTAACTTGTCCCTACATTTTGGTGGTCCTGCTTTCTCCAACCACATTCAACTTCCCTACTCGTATTTATTCCAACCCCAAAATTATGTTATTCTGATTTTGATATCCCCACTTCTCCATGCTTGCTCACTTTTTCCCACTTCAATAATTATTTCTAATTAACTTGTCATATTTAAAGTCCCTATCTCCGAGGTGTGATTTGATCAGCATGACTCCATTTGCATCCTCCTTTTTATTTTTGTTCATTATATTTTCTCCACAGACAATTTCTTTTTATTCAAAAATAAATATAACTGTATAAGAAGTTCACGTCTCATTACACTTTTTCTTCTGCCTTCTCGTCTTTCTCCAAATGCATCATATGCATTTTCCTTAATAAAGGCAGAGGATAAAATTAGTTTAAACTCGTTTTAAAAAAATAGTTTAAACTACAATTACTATTTATATCCTATCATTCGTGCCCACGTTTTTTGTTTGTTAATGCACATATGTATCATTTTATTAGAAGAAACTATATTTGAGATATTATCATATACTAAATGTGAGTATCTCTTCTAACGAGAAATCAAACTTAAACTCGCCACATTATAAGGAACTAACATATTTTGCTAGCTCCAACCCATGATTACTTGATTTCTTGATTTACCATTGAAGTAATATTGCTCATAGCAAAAAAAAAAAGGCTATTTGGGAAGGGGTGCTATTTTTATTTGCTAAAAACATGTATTTTTTTATTAGAGGCAATCATGTTCGAGGTACTGTCAAATATTAAATATAGACACCCTTTCTAACAAAAATTTAAATATTGATTCATCACGTTATAAGGGACTAGCTCCTTTCATAAGATCTAATTTCTTTTGGTAAGGATTGCCGTTTTTCCTAAAAGGAAAATAAAAAAATAAAAGCATTGAAATTACCAGCCCAATATAGGTATAAATGGCCCAATACTCGTTGGCCCAGTAAGGTGGAGTCGGTGAACCTAGGCTCCCCTATAATTGGCTCGGTTTAGTGGTCCATTATTTTTCTACATTGGGCCATTTGGGTCCTATATTAGAAGTGTACTCTCATTCTTCATCATAATATATGAGGCTACTAACGAATAGGGGTTAGTCTGAGTGGTAAGTGGTTCGATATCGTTTAAATGAAATCTTGAGTTTGAGCCTTGATATATGCAAAAAATTTCCGTTGGGAGACTCACCCACCATAGCCAGGTGCACGACACAAGTCGAATCCAGATGTAGTCGGGGCATAGCTTCGGTGAATCGGGTAGACAAAAAAATATATATGAGGCTAATAACAGTTAGCACAGATAATAAGGAATAAACTCATATTCCATAAGAATGAGAGTTCAATTCTCGCTGCTGTTATGAAGACTCATTTGGTAAGCGATCTCATAAGTTCCCTGACCTTAGTGGGGAATGAGTCATAGAAGAATGAGTCATAGGACTATACCCTGCCTTTGATGAGGAACGGGTGTCGAACCCATTTAAAATTTCTTTTATAAAAAAAATAATATGTGAGAATTATTTTTTGTACAAAAAAAAGGAATTATTTGGCAAAACTTTGTCATCATTGGTGGCTTTGATCAAATAAAAATATCTTTTTAAACAAACAATATATATGCATATGATTTTAATTATTTCTGGAGGAAATAAACAATGGAGGACAATATAATTTTGGTTCCATTAAAAATATATAATTTCGGTCAATAAATTTATCCTAATTAGTTTGGGGAAGATTAACTCATTAACCTCTGTTGCTGATAGGGTGTATCCCAATTTAAAATTAAAATAATAATTTTTTTATAAAATATTATATCTAAATTGACGAGTAAATCTAACTTCGGGATGCATTGCCAAGTATACAAGTTGTAACCATGTAAAATTAATAGAATTGATAATACACTAAAACTGCGAGTCGTTTCGAAAACTGCAATCAAACGAGGAGTCGTTTCAAGAATTTCCATAGGCATCGGATCAGCGAGATGGAGTGTAGAACGAGAGTTCCCTCTATTCAGTCATCATTGCTTAATGGTGGAGTCGTTGAGATTGTTGTCTTTGATTTTTCCTCCTCTTAAGCTTCTGAAGATTCACAACGCGCTTATACGGTTATACCATTCCTTTGTCTTCTTCAAACTTTCTCTCTCACTCTAGAGGAGAGAGAAGTATATCACAATGGCCGATCTCATAGCCAAGGGTCAGGATCTCGAGAAGAAAGCAGAGAAGAAGATCAGTGGCTGGACCTTTTTCGGCTCTAACTACGAAGATGCTGCTGAGTTGTTCGAGAAGTCCGCCAATTCCTTCAAACTCGGAAAATCTTGTTCGTATTTTGCTTCTCTTGATTTTCTCACTGCCTTGCAATTTCTTAGTTACAAACTTGAAAATTTTGAATTTTCGAGTTTTGCGATTTTCTTCATACTTATAGTCATATAGACTAGCTTAAGATGTAAATTTACGCGTTTTAAACTTATATTCAGGGGACAGAGCAGGGTCTGTCTTCATCAAGTTGTCCAAGTGTCATCTGAAGGTATGTCAGCATAATATGTTCATAAGCTTATTTTGTGCCATTTTTACTTGGGTGAATTCAGCAGTCCTCTGCACTTATATATACAGTTGGAAAGCAACCATGAAGCTGCTGGTGCTTATGTGGATGCTGCCCACTGCTACAAGAAAACATCCTCAAAAGGTGCGCTATAAGATTTTTGTTATATACAGGAGTGCGAGTGTTAACTGTTGAGTAACAACTGTACTCATGGAGATTCTTCATAAACCGGCAATCTTCACTGCTTGAATCTTTCCTTTATCTATCGTTCATGTGCCAGGGGTTGGAGATCGATGATTCAGGAGATTAGCTATAATTTTGGAATTTTGGTTTTTAAATCAACAAGTGAATAGCTTAATGGCTACAATGCTCATTGTGATTGTTCTATTTCCGAAAAGTTTAAGCTAATGTTTTATTGTTTTCATGCGTATCTAGGAGCCATATCATGCTTAGATCAAGCTGTTTGCCTCTATACTGAGATTGGGAGGCACAATATGGCTGCAAGATACTGCAAGGTACTTTGTGTTTGAATTTTACCATTCTATGCTTTGCTTCTCCTAGTTCTTTGGTAACTCTCTGTCGTAAGTGTGTTTTGTCATTTTGCTTCCTGAATTATGAGAGCTGACTGTATGGTGGATTTTTTCTTTCCTGAATTTAGGAAATTGGTGACCTGTACGAACTTGATCAAGACATAGAGAATGCTACTTTATATTTTGATAGGGCTGCTGAATTTTTTGAACTAGCGGATGCGACAACCTCTGCCAACCAGTGCAAATTGAAAGTTGCACAGTTTTCTGCTCAACTTCAACAGTGAGAACTTTTCTGCCTGTTTTCAATAATGCGCTTTTACACTTCTATGATGGAAATTCTGCTCATTTAACTTTACCAGTCAATCTAAAAGATTTTGCATGCATCTTTGGAATTCCATTAGTTCTCATTTTTACAGTGCTAGAAGTTGTCATCTAATTTCACTGAGGTTAAAACTTAAACGTGCCATCTGATTTTCCTTTTGCACATACCTTGGTATGTATAAAAATGTTTTATCGCCATTGAAAATATGGATGTAGTGAATAAGATGAGACATGTGATATAGTATATTCATCTACTTGATATTCATCAATATCCAGATATCAGAAGGCAATAGATATATTTGAAGGTATTGCTCGACAGTCACTGAACAGTAATTTACTGAAATATGGAGTTAGAGGACATCTTCTTAATGCTGGCCTTTGCCAGCTTTGTCGAGGGGATATTGTTGCAATTACCAACGCCTTGGAGCGATATCAGGTCTTTTAAAGTGACTTCTTTTTAAACGAGATGTTAATATTTTATTGTAAGACATGCTATAACACTTGTTTAATTGATCATGTAGGACTTGGATCCAACTTTCTCCAGAGTTCGTGAGTACAAATTTTTAGCTGTAAGTGTTCAATTTGGCTAGTAATGTTGACTCCAGGAGGGGGGAAAACTCCCAACCCTATTTAAATGATCTCACCCTTGTATAGATTGAAGTTAACAATAAAAGTTGGTATGCAGTAACTGCTATCTGCATAGCTTGTTAACCTTTTGTTGCCATTTGAAGATTCATTGTTCTATATCATTTGAGAAGTGTTGTCACATTTCAGGATTTGGCATCTGCAATTGATGAGGAAGATGTTGCAAAATTTACTGCAGCGGTCAAGGAATTTGATAGCATAACCCCACTGGTATATTTAACATTTCTGTGTCAATAAACGTAAATTCTTTAAAACAACTTTTCTCATTCACATACCGAGTGGTGAAAAAATATCATGAAATGTTGATCTCCTCAACGGTATTCCTTTTCTTTAAACAATTCTATGAATGATTGTTGATAGAACCCTATAGCATTATACTACCTATGTAGTCAACCTCATTTAGAGAAGTAAGGTTTGTTGCTCATTGTTGTAGTGAGTGTAGTATTTCTTTTTTCTTTTTTAAGTAGTGTTATAATTTCTTTTTCTGCGTTGAATATTAAGTAGTAGAATTTCATATTGATAGTTTGATATCTAACAATGATTAATCAGTAGAGAGGTTGGAGATTTATTCAGATCAATACCTGCATTGAATCTTGCCAAGTTAGATAATAATGATGCCATTAGTTCAATCTATCCGTGGCCACCTATAAATATATTGGACCTTTCTGAAATTATATTGTAAATGCTAAAACTTTGGTCCGAGGAATAGTGATAAATGGCCTTATTTTTGAATCCCAATTCCCAAGCTCCTCGACCCAGCAACAAAAACCTCAAATGAAATATGTTGATCCAATGCATGTCTTCTTCGTCCTTTCCTGTAATCTTTCTGGTCTTGTATACTTAATTACATCTATCCATTACACCCGTTCCCATCTGTTCTCTTTCCTTCCTCTTGGATTCTACTATTTGAATTCTTGTGCTCATCCATTTCTTTGTTGGGGTGGTAGTTCGGAAGGTATTTGGTTCTACATTTTATGTATCTTAGCCAACCAGCCTCAGTTGATTCTTCCCTATCTTTTCTTTTAACAAGGCTACATCTATCTTAGATCTGACATCAGCATATCTTAACTTATCTTTCAATAAAGGACAAGAGTTAGGTAAAGTCCCTAAATTGTTTATTATGATTTTCTGCAATCAAAATATAAGAAATGGAGAAACTTTTCTAAAAGACCCAATCACGTTATGCTGAGGTGTAAAAATTTACGCTTGTTACACTTCTACTGAAGAGTTTGATGACAATTGCTTGAAAAGACCAGAAAAATTCTCTTCTAAGTTTACTCCTCTGATAACTTTGCCTCAACATGCTTTTGTTTTTGCCTTCACGGCTCGTGATGGCCCAACACGGCATGCCTTGCACAATAGTAAGCCTAACCAGTTAACCTAAGAGGCATGATAAAAACAAATGGTAAACGCCCTTGCTTAATGCTGCCTTTGTTAAGAATATGTTATTTACACAGATTTTTAATGATGATCGTGCCTTGTGTGACTTTTAGGAATCACATGTTCATACCGTCTAAAGTTCTTGCCGTGCACTGCATACCTTAATTCTGTGTGATCTGTATATGCCCATGCTTTGCCTATTCATAATTTAATGGGCACCTTGCAAATTACTATTATTTTTAAGTGTCTACTTGTTTACTAAGCTATATGTTACTTAAACATCTCAATGTAGGATTCTTGGAAGGCCACCCTTTTACTGAGAGTAAAGGAAGCTCTGAAGGCAAAAGAAATGGAGGAGGATGATTTGACATGAATCAATTACTATTGAATTTCTTACAAATGAAATTAATATCAGCTTTGTAAAGGGCAGTCGTTAGGGCTCAGTTGTTTCTATTATTTGGAGGTTCCGTTGTCATTTAAAACAGAAGATCACAGGAATAAGTTCTCTTGAATTCTCTTCACAACCGCTTGATGCGTGTATGTATATACCTATACATTGAGAAGAACGTTTCTTTAAACTCCGTCTCTCTGGGGTCTCATTTGTATGTGCCTATATGGAGTACCTCAGGTTTCCCCACCTTCTATTGGCAAGCACTTGATGATGTTTTAGTGGGCTGGAGAATCCCCTTTTCGTTAAATAATGCCGTGTCTATAAAAATTATATGTTAAGATAATGATTCGAGTTGGAAGATGTGCTTGGAATGGCGTCTTTGCTGTATATGGGAATCGTTATTGCTACGAGTTTTGCATGCAAGTGGGCATCACTTATATAAAGCAAAATTGTTTTAGGTATGCCTTGGGACCAATGCCCCCTCTTCTTGAATATTTTTAGAAAAAATAATTTTTTAATTTTTATAATTTTAAGTTAATTATAATTTAATTCTTAAACTTTAATTTATTTTACTGTAATATATTTTTTTATTTTTAACTATGTAAAAATTAATTTTTAAACTTTAATTTATTGTGATTCAGTTCTTATAATTTTAATTATTTAAAATTTTAGTCTTTAATATTTATGAAATATATAATAATTTTTTTTAAAATACAAAGACTCATATTTTAAATAATTAAATTATATGAACAAAGTTATATCATATTAAAATTTAAATATTAAATTATAACTGGATTAAAATTATAAATACAAATAATACATTTTTCCAATATGTTTTGGTCATGAATGCAAAATGTTATCGTGAATGAACCCAAGGATTAAACAGCATCTCTTGCACCATAAGCGACATTCCTATCCACGTTCGAATAAAAATCAACCAAAACTTCCTCCTTCTTCCTAACCTTATTGTATATTATAAATTGTCAGTAGTTTGAATCAAATTCAAAAGTTAACAAATACTAAATATCAACAATTAAAACATACCTTGTGTACAATGTTACTGTTAGTTGACGCAAAAATGTTCTAGTCCCAACTGTTTCTCTCGTTCAGCAAGTTTCTTTCTGTATGCTTCCTTAGAGTAAAATTTTCTTTATTAACATAGAGATGATCATATTTGCTTCTCTCTGGCAAGCTTTTTCTTATAAACAATACTCCCTCCTCCTCGATTCTTTAGTATAAAAATTAATTAATTTTTTTAAATAAATTAAATTAATTAATTAATTAATTATAATTAAATAATAGTTAATATGAAATTATCTTAAATATTTATATTTGATCATAACTAATTAATATATTTAATTTTTTTAATCTATTTAAATTAATTTATTATTTTTTTAATATATTTAAATTAATTTATTAATTTTTATATCATAGAAAATGGGAGTATCGTACTATTGCTATCGCTCTTTCGCCTTCTCCACAAGATCTTGACTGTACTTTGGCTGCACCACAGAACATACTACAGCGATTAGTATAGTGTAACTAAATACATAATAGCTCAATCTGGTTAATGTGTCATATATATATATATAGACACGCATCTTGTACCTTCCTTTCTTGACTGTCTTGAACCAGTGGACGCGTAAACCTCATCATAATCAAATATAGTCCGGATCCTCTTCCTGCAGAGTGCAGAGCAATTTCTTTCTGAAGATCATTCTCGTCGTCTTCTTTGTTAAAGTCATAAGCAGTAAATAAATTTTTTGTTGGGCTAACAATAATGGTAGATGGGATACTGGCGTCCTGTGTTTGTTCTTTTGTTGTTTCTTGTTGGTTAAAACTTAAAAGTATAAACAAGACATTAATTTATGAACAAGTTGAAATTTTGATACTTCTCTGCGATATACGGAGATTAAAAAAAGACAGAATTATGTTTATGTCTTTATAAATAAATCAAGAATTTTTCATTAAATAATCCTTGGATCCAGGCGTTAAAAAGGCGACAAAAATCTGGTCAGGCGACAAGACAGAATAGGAACTCCATTTATAGTTTTATCCATTCTTTAATGAGTGGAATCTCTTGTGAATATTAACTCCAGCATCATCGGCAAATTATTGCGACAAAAAATGAATTTTTTTTTGGACCTCTTTGCCGTCTGAATACCATTTTCTACTCCATTTCTCCACAAAACAACAAGCTTCTTCTTCTTCTTCCACTCCCTCTTCTTCACTATAAACCTCCTTTTCCTCCTCCTCATGCTTGCTCTCGTCCTCTGAACATCCTCGTTTCCTTCTCTTCCCTCCCATATGGCGTCGATTTCTCAAATTTCCAACCTTGCTTCGTTCTCTCGATGCTACCACATAAGGGATGAAACTAGAACTCTATTTGATTCTAGGGTGTCCTTCGCACGCCCTCTTAAACTCTCTAATTTGAACCAGAATCTAATTCGATGTTGCGCAAAGCGACCATTTATGTCTGGGCCTCCTCGTGCCTCTACCGAAGTGGTTGATGATCTTGTTCTTGAGAAGCAGGAAGCAGGGGAGGAGAAAGACAGGGTCTTGAGAATAGGACTCATCTGTGGTGGTCCTTCTGCAGAACGTGGGATTTCTCTCAATTCAGCTAGATCAGTTCTGGATCACATACAGGTACTAGTTTGCTCCATAGTTCTCCATAGTTGCAGAAAGAGAATTCTGCAATGTTATGCAGTAGAAACTCCTAAACTTACTTACTCCTATAGTTTACTCCCCAATATCATTAATATAATAGCTTTTTAATTTTTTGGATAAATCAGTAATCCTTCGATACAAATTTATATTATATACTCATTCATCTATTCAAATTAGTTAACTAATCTTATTTGAGTTATAATTAACTAATTTATTTAGCTTCTTTAATCTATATAAAAAAGTTAATTAACTCTAGTACACAACGAGTATTAGTTAAACGAATTAAAGGGAAAAGCTAGACTTATAATCAAGTTGAATTCTAGTAGTTGTGCCTTTTTAAAGCAAGATGGAAAAGATATTAAATCCTGTGGGAGTTCAGTAGGCAATGAGTCTTTTATATGCATGAACTAAAATTATGAACAGCTTAGAGGCATTTTCTATTTTCCTAATCTTTTTTCCATATACTTTGTGTTATCTGACAGGGAGATGATTTGCACGTGAGTTGCTATTATATAGATTGCAATCTCAAGGCACATGCTATATCATCTGCTCAGGTTTGTACGGTGTATGCTTTTTGAAAATATTCTGCTTTTCTATCTTAATTCTGAACTATGAACTGCACTAAGTTATAGGGCATATCTAGCTTCTTTTCTTCCTTCTTTTTCTGTGGCCAAACCCAAAAACTATGTAGTTCAATACTGAACATGACGATTGTGTCGAAGCTGTTAATCTGATTACTAGAGGATGTGACTTTAATCATCCATTTGGAGATATAGTTGAGAAAGCTAGATTACTTTTTCATAGGAATTGGCAAATATTTTTTCAATGTATATAGAGAAAGAAACAATCCCACAGCTTAGATGGGAACTTTTGCATCCTTGATCATCCTCCACCTATTTTTTGCAGGTATATTCAAACACGCCAGCGGACTTTGATTTCAAACTTGAAAGGTGAGTATGCCATGCCATTTTGAAGTATTGAATATCTATTGATACACAAAAACAAGTATTGAATTACACTCATCTTTTAATATGATCTGATTGTGGATTCATGCAGCCTTGCCCAAAGTTTCCAGAATTTATCTGATTTTGCCAAGCATCTAGCTACAGCTGTGGACATAGTGTTTCCAGTTATACATGGTCAATTTGGTGAGGATGGTGGCATTCAGGTGTAGCATAGTAAATCCCTTGATAACCAATGCTCTAACTGAAATATGCATTTTCATAGCAATTTCTCCTAGGCTTCTCAAACTTGTTGGAATATGAATTATTTTTTCAATGTGATGAATTTCTAGGAACTACTGGAACAGTATAATGTTCCATTTGTTGGCACGGGATCAAATGAATGCTGTCAAGCATTTGATAAGGTATAGAAATGTGTACTTTGTTGTATTTATCGTAGATCCTTTCTTGTGCAATGTTAGAGGATCCCAACAAAATATTTTAGTTTTAAAATTAGTAATATTTTCCTAGTTCGCATGTTAGATTTTATACATTCCATCACTGTTGTTCACTAAAGAGAAAACACTTGATGTCTTAGTTCAAGCCATTAATTATGCTTGGAAGCTTAATTTAACATTTAGATTTTGAATAAATATATACTCTGGCCTTTAAAATTTTCATGCTAGTTATGGTATGTGAGCAAATCATCAGAAAAAACATTCAGAGGAACTTCCATAGCTTAAAGACAAGCTCAGATAATTTTATATACAGCTAGATCAATTTATTTAATATTTTGGTGATTTCTTACTAGCTATTTATTAGTGTGGCTTTGTTTCTGACTCCAGTAATTTCCTTTGAAAAATTAATGGCAGTATGAAGCATCTTTGCTGCTCCACAAACATGGATTTATAACAATATCCAGTTTCTTAGTTCAGGTATTGAAAGTGTCTGTCAATGTTAAGGTTCTTTTACCAGGTTTTGTGTTTCTATGTCACAATACCAATTTCGCCCTTTTATATACTACTGAATTTTCTTCTATTATGATGGAAATCAGGGATTTGAAACAAACAAGTTTGAACTATCTGAATGGTTTGAAAGAAACCAGCTGGACCCTAACCAAGGGAAAGTTGTGGTAAGGCACTTGATTTGGTGGTCACTTGAGATCTATTGTTAAGCAATTTAACATGCTTATAGACGTCCAAATCTGTTCTCAATAGGTAAAACCAACAAGAGGAGGATCGAGCATTGGCGTTAGAGTTGCTTATGGTGTTGCAGATTCTATCGTCAAAGCCAATGAAATCATGTCAGAGGTGCTTTCATCAATTTAAAACTTGATAACTCACAACATGCTTATATATTAACTTATAAACTTCATCGGTTTTGAAATGTGATAGGGTATTGATGATAAAGTCCTCATTGAAACATTTCTTGAAGGGGGGAGTGAATTTACAGCCATTGTCCTTGATGTTGGATCTGATTCAGATTGCCATCCTGTTGTTCTACTCCCAACTGAGGTGAGTTTGGTCCTTTTACCCATATAATGTCTATTCATTCACCTCTTTCTTAATGTATCATGAACCTAATTGAAATGACTTCGTAGATATTGGTCAATTTTTTTTATGTAACAATAACAACAAAGTTTAGATGAACAGATAGAACTTCAATTCCATGGTGCAACTGAGGTGAAAGAGAAGGATGCGATATTTAATTACCGAAGGAAGTATCTCCCGACCCAACAGGTTAGTTTTCGTATTTATGTGTTATATGCAGAAATGATGAACATGCATCTTCTGGTTGAAATTGGCATACGAAGTGATTGATTCTTGGATTTCCTACGTAATATGTAATTAGTTTTAACCTGTTCCTGTTTTACTTTAGTAATTGGATGAAGCGTTTATTATGCACAGGTTGCTTATCACACTCCTCCTCGGTTTTCTTTGGAAGTAACTGAAAATATTCGTAAAGGGGCATCTGCAGTATTCCAAAAGTTTCGCCTTCAAGATTTTGCACGTATTGATGGATGGTTTTTGCCTAATTCATGTTGTAAATCATTGTCTTCAGAAAGTGGGTTTGGAAGGACTGAATCTGGTACCGTAGTATTTACTGACATTAATCTGGTGAGATGTTTGTGTTTTTTTTTTGGTAGAGAGTAAATTACAACTCATGCTCATTTTTGCTTGATAATAAAATCATTGTATGTACCAGATAAGCGGTATGGAACAAACCAGTTTTCTATTTCAGCAAGCTTCTAAGGTACTTCTGGATGTGTCAGCTTTATTTTTCTTAAAATTCTTAAATTCTTATAATGCTTTTGCTTCCTTGAAATAATGTCTATGTCTACAGGTTGGTTTTTCTCATACAAATATCCTTAGGAGCATTATTCACCATGCTTGCTTGCGGTTCCCAAATATTGCATCAGTCAGTGGTATACCAGGTCATACGCCAAATGGATCTAAATCCTCAAAACTTAATAAATCATTACTTCATCGTGAAGGTGCTCAAAAAGTTTTTGTTATTTTCGGAGGAGATACATCAGAACGGCAAGTATCTCTTATGAGTGGTACAAATGTTTGGCTTAATTTGCAAGCGTTTAATGATGTAAGTATCCATGGTTGGTAAGACTTCAATGTTACTCTTTAATTTACGTAGTGATGATTTAGCAGAATACATGCTGAATCTTATTTGTGTAAGAGTTGTATTATTTGAACTTCGGTATTTATGTCTGAGATTGAGATAATTGTGGTTACAGCTTGAGGTAATTCCATGTCTACTTTCTCCAACAAGTGAACATGAATCAGGGGTAGATATGGGAAAGAAAGTCGATGATGTAAAGAATAGAACAGTTTGGTCATTACCGTAAGTATCGATCCTTTCTTCCCCTTTAAATGATTGAAAGGGCACATATTTGTCCTCGATTTCTTAATAATTAAAAAAATAGGTTTAGTAGAACAAGTTGCCTGAGCAAGTCAATGATTTATTAAAATTGGATATTGCAATCTGCAAATTTCTTCAACTATTTCAAGTTTACAAGAAAAACATACATTTAATGTAGCAATTGATCTTATCTTCCTAATATATTAAGGACGATGTAATTCAAAATTAATTTTGTGTTCAGTTATTCTCTTGTGCTTCGACATACTACTGAGGAGGTCCTAGCTGCATGCATAGAGGCTAATGAACCAGACAGAGTTGCACTTACATCTTACTTAAGGAAGACAGTAATAAATGACCTTATGGAAGGTTTGAAGGACCATAGTTGGTTTAAAGGGTTCGATATTGATGACGAATTGCCCACTAGATTTTCGTTAGGGCAGTGGATCAAGCAAGCCAAGGAAGTCCAAGCAACATTTTTCATTGCAGGTACTCATTGCAAGCATTTTTTCCCTTATACATGAGCAAAACATTAGTAATCACCATTCATATGTTACTGGGGATGCGCATACGTGGTGTGAGTTGTTTGTGTCAACATGGGGTCTGCGTCTTCTTAGTTAACCCTTTTCAGTTAACAAGATGCCTTCTTATTCTCCTTCTGTTTGTTAAAAAGTTTAAAAGGAAAGAACTTAGGTATTATTTAAGGATTCGAAGTGATACTGACAGAATTGGAGAATAGGCCAGATTATCTTGTAGTTTTCAGAGCAGGTTATGTTAATAAGAATTGTTGTCATTGTTTTCTAATGTAAAATGTGTAGTAGCACAACTTTTCAGAATTGCAGGTTCTAGAAATTGTTGACTGTATATGTCTTTACAAAGTTTGTTTGTTACATGTAGTGCATGGAGGCATTGGTGAAGATGGCACACTTCAATCTTTGTTGGATGCCGAAGGTGTTCCTTATACAGGTTTGTTTATAGTTCAATTTTCCAAAGTCTGTGTGCAGGGCTATTAGATCACCATATGGTTTTAAATGTAAGAGCTAAACAACTAATTCATATAAATTAAAGAAATTAGTTAAGTATCCCTATTGATTGCGCACATTGATGTGAGCAACCAATAGAGGTTATTTGGGAAAAAATAATAAATATGAAAGACAAAGTAGATCAAGGTCTTATATTTAGGACCAAAACAAACCCTCCAACTAGCTCTTATATTTAGAACTGGACACAGTTAAACTACTATTTAGTTTCCATATTTCCAAAAATCTTTCTAATTTGTATCTTCTAATGAAGGCCCTGGTGCAATGGCCTCAAAGATTTGCATGGACAAAGTTGCAACTTCTCTTTCTTTAAAACATGTATGTTCCTCTATCATCTACTTTTCCTCACGGAACCTGACTTTTCTTACTGCTCTCAATTTGACATGTTTTTTTACTGTAATGCTCTGTTATAAAAAGGTTGGAAAGTTAGGAGTCCTTACCATAAATAAGGAAGTGAGGGAAAAATCTGAACTTCTCGATAAGCCTAAAGACGATCTATGGCATGAGCTGACCTCAAAGCTGCAGTGCAAAACTTTGTGTGTCAAGCCAGCAAAAGATGGTTGCTCAACTGGGGTTGCAAGATTATGGTAGATTGTATGCCTTGTTAGTGGTTCATTTTTATATTATTCAGGAATTTAGATGTTTCAAATAATCCTCTGATTCCTTGCTTGAAAAGAAATTATTTTTCTTCAATTCTTTTGTTCATACAGTTGTTCAGAGGATCTTTCGGTATACGTAAAAGCAGTGCAGGACTGTCTTCTAAGGATTCCTGCAAATAGCTTATCAAAGGTATGGCACTAGGAAATAGGAATAATGATATCCAGTTCTATATGTTCTCATTTTATAAGGAATTCAAGTAGAAAATCCCGAATTGACATTGCACAAGAACTCCATTTTTTTTATTACATGGCATTGTATCTTTTTTTTTCCTTCGTGTTCAGGCTCACGGTATGATTGAGATGCCGAATCCTCCTCCAGAGGTTTTGATCTTTGAACCTTTCATAGAGACTGATGAAATAGTTTTCACGTCCAAAGATAAGAACGAGACCGGGCACAACCTCATGTGGAAAGGGCAAAGTAGATGGGTGGAAGTAACAGTTGGTGTTATCGGCAAACGTGGCTCAATGCACTCTCTAAGTCCTAGTGTCACTGTCAAGGAAAGTGGTGACATTTTATCACTAGAGGAAAAATTCCAAGGTTGGTCCCCCAAAACACCTAATGCTTATGCATCCAAACCCATAACATAATAATAAGCATTAGGATGAGCATCTAAGTGAAATGAGAAATCTCACTCTAAAAATTAGTTGTTAAGGCGAAATAACCAATCTACTTGGATCCTTTATTTAGCATCCAATTTTACTCAATGTGAAACTTGGTATTCCACACTATCAAATCTTCATCAGTTTTCCTTTATTATGATTGCTACTGTTTACTATGGCTCGTCCGTAATTTTTACTTGGAATTTTGTCTGTCAGGTGGGACAGGCATCAATCTGACTCCACCTCCCTTGTCAATCATGAGGTAATCGTTACTTTGTTTTCATGATCATTTTCATGACTACATCTCTTAATGTCTTAGAATTTCTTGTTTACCTTATTCTTTGAAGACCATCACTAATTTTTTTTTCATTCGCAATCAAATGCCATAATTAACGCTCAGTGAGGCTTTTTTCTGGTTACAAGTAGGTTCTGTAGAGTTAAACTTAACGCCTCTCTCTTCTATATCATACATTGATGGACTGAAAGTTCTTGCTTTACCTGGATAATTGAATTTATCACTGGTTTCTTGAGTAATATCTTGTTCCTTGTCTGTAATAGTGAAGCAGCTTTGAAAACCTGCAAGAAGAATATTGAGCTCATTGCAAACACCCTGCAATTAGAAGGATTTTCGCGCATCGATGCATTTGTGAATGTTGACAGTGGAGAGGTTTGTTGATCTACTACTTGGGGCATATTTTCTCATTTCTCTCCCTTTCATTGATTCCTTCATGATCATTTTCATTTATGACTTGTAGGTTTTGATCATAGAGGTGAATACTGTGCCTGGAATGACACCTTCCACTGTTCTCATTCATCAGGTCAGTTCCTGCAGTTGTAAAATTCTTCCGCTTTCTTTATCTTTTCAAGCAATATTTCTATGACCAGGCATTCACCAATTACAAGACAAACCTAATATATACCTAATCTCTCTAAAGTCTAATGTAGTATTAGAGCCATTCGTTATGGGACACACAAAAAAAGGACAAAAAAGAAACAAGGGAAAAAAATGAAGATGACGGACATGAGATATCTGAGACTAAAATAGAAGTATAAGCCAAACCAAGAGAAACAAAAATGAAGAGAGAAAAATATAATAGGAGGAATATTAGAATATACTAAAAAGTCCCACATCGATTCATTCAACAATGAATTGAAAGTATATAACTTTGAGATGGGTGCAAACCCAATATATACTTAATATCTCTATATATACATGTTAAGAACTGGAACATAATAACCAATTAGTCCAATTCGTCCGATGATTGTAGCTGATTATGTGTTTCAATGCTTATCTCAGGCATTAGCAGAGAACCCACCAATGCATCCTCACCAGTTCTTCCGCAAGCTTCTTGATTTGGCATCTGAAAGGTCCACATAACAATTGCTGCACTCTTCTTGTCAAAATGCTTTGTAGCTATAACTCTGTCTGTGTGTATCGTGTGGCCTTCAATTATCAATGTGGGTTTGGGAAATGGTGTTAGTTTGTAACATCCATGACGGTGGTTTGATCGATGGTCCATAACTGCCCAACTGGTGCCTTCTTGAACTGGATTGTTGACTGTTTTTCTATAATAATTATATTGTCAATTCAATAATACAATGTTTAAGAGTTGTGAACAATTGTGCAACGTGTTTTTTTTTTTTTCAACTTTAATAATTAATCAAAGCTACAAATTTTAACATTTTATGGATACCCTTTAGCTATTGTAAGATTCAAATAACCACATTTTTTGGGGTCATACGATTGAAATCTAAAAGAGCAAGTAGCTTACGGTTTATGGTTTACGCTGTACAGTTATATATTTAATAGTATGTAATATTTATATTAATATGAATATTGATAAATTGTCAATTTATCGTCAACAGCCTTGAAAATCACGGAACCAAGATTCGAATTTAAGATGTATCATCACTCACAGCAATTGTTATTACAAAATTCCGTATATTGTTGTGTTGAAGTCAGAGAGATTAGGATATGCTTTGTCAATTAATTGTTTGGTTTTATTTATACTTAATCCATCCTTTATTCCTGGCATTTAAATTAAATACAGCTTTTATATAAGTTCAAGTATACAGGTTTTGTTGGTTGTAATTTATTTAATTTTTTTTTGTTATAAAAATTTTTAGAAAGGGGTTGGGTTCACCTAGAGGTGGTAATCCGCCAAAAAATGGCGGGTTGGGTTGCAAAAATTACAACCCATTTTGATGCGGGTCTTTTTGAACCGCACCCGCATCCGCATCAAATAGTGTAAAATAGTAAAATATATTGTAAAATAGTGTATCGCCGATCACTTCCGGGATTACTCTTAGCCATTTAGCCACACACACATATATTGTAAAATGTTTTGGATTAATTAACAACGTTGTTTAAAAAACTCAACAAATAGTGTGAAGCATTGTGGGTTTAGTTTTGTATTTAGCATGTGGGGGTCAAATGGTCAAGTGTTGGATAAAATAAATTTGAGAAAACGATAATAATTACTGGGTCAGGGAAAAAAGAGAGAAAAACTATGAAGAATAAAGAAGCTTGAATAAGTATATACCATAATATGCACGGAATATATCTTCTTGTTTTGTTTTGTTTTTGTAATGTTTTATTTGCCTTCCTTCTCTCTGTCTCTTACTTCTACACTGAGTTTTGGTAAGTGAAGCCATTTCATGAACTAACTTCCTTTGTTTCGAAGACGTATATTATTATGAGTAATCTCATAATTGAAGCATGCATGATTTATAAGTTTGATGAGTTCTTTTGTTTAAATAGCTAATTTTTTTAGATTAGGATCTCCCTTTAAATTTATACTCGTAATGTTAATGATCTCATGGAGAGAGGGTTATTCACAGAGGATTCTAAATAATAAAAGGCTGAGTGAAGCGGTGACCTCATGAAAATAGCTATATGTACCTAGTGAGCATTCTAACCTACAAGAGGATAATCCTAAAATGAAAAAATTCAATCAAAATCTTGGGTAGGTTGAGGATGTTCGCAGCGTGTAATATAGTGAATAATTTGGTCATATGATATGACTAGAATGAATAATTAAATAAATTACATCTATCATCGTGGGTTAAACTGATAAAAGAGTAAGACATGCTATTTTTTGGAGCGTATTCGATCCTTAGGGAGTATTATTTTGTTGTGCTTCCAGTTGTGACGCTTGGGGAAGCATCTTAACTCCTGGGTGCCTAGATTTACGTTTGAGAGTAATAGACGGCTCGTCCTGCCTAATATTAGTATCGCCTAGGAGAAAATGAGATTTTGTCCTACCCTTAGAACATAGGTGAACCTAGGGCTGGTAATGCGGGCTAACCCGCCGAATACGGGTTAGCCCGCGGCGGGTTGGGCTGGATCTGATCTTCTTCCACCCATGCCGCCGCTGCCGGAGCAGCCCTCAGATCCCTCACGACGAGCCACGTGTTGAAGTACTCTCTGAACTTTGTGATCAATCCGTTCTTCAAAGTCCAGACATGCACCCAATACGCCTGTCCCTCCCACCCTTCCGTGATAACGCAGTCGCCGATGGCCGTCATGCTCCTCGGCTCGAACCGGAACCCAGCCTTGTTTGGGGCCGTCTCAACGGTCAGAATCCTCATCATGTGCTGTCTCCCCGGTGGACCATGGAACCAATACTCCAGGTCACTTGCTATCAACATGGCCACTTTGTCCATGTGGCCTTGTCCCAACAACGCCTTGTACAGTGCCTCCACCGTGGCCCTGTTCTGCACCGACGCTTCCAACCTGTGGTCCGACTCCGGAACCGCCTTCATCACGGGAGTAGTCAGTTCCACGTTGCCGTACATTTCTTGGGCTGTGATTATTAGGAACTCGCGTACTCTTGTTTAGTGCATGGCCGTGGTGGCGAAGTGCTTCATTGGATGTATTTATAGGCCCTAGTGCGAGGAATGTGCCAGAGAATATGCATAGATGGTGGAGATTGATTCGACCATGAGATGGGAGGTCGGACGGGGTAGATTTGATCCTAGATCTTGTGAAATGACAAAATAAGCTAAACCTCCAAATGAAAGGATAATTAAGTAATGATTATTACCCATCCTCTCCTAAATATATGTAATAGCTAGTTAGAGGATGGTTATATAAAGACTCAATATTATCAAACTAATTTATAAACTAATATATATAAGAGTTAAGGTTTAATTTTACCGTGAAAGTTTTCATATGTGTTGTGAGTATTTAAAAAAAATTGAATTAATATTGCTTAAAATTATTAAAATTAAATAAAATCACCTGTTAAAAATTTATTATTTATTAGTAAAAAATAACATTAATCATTAATATGTTTAATAACAGAGGCAATATTACTCTTTTTTTTAATATTTTTAAAATGATATTAATCTAAAAAAAAAACTATCAATACCCACAACTCTTATGTAAAATTTTTTAAGACAAAATTAAACTTTAATCTTATATATAATCTAATGTTATCTATATATGAATATTTTAAAAATATTAAGTCATATATATTATAATTAAATAATTTTTTAATATATCTAAATTAATTAAATAATTCTTAAATTAGTATTGAGCTTCCCAAATTCATGAGGAGACAACGATGTCTAGCTTGCAGACTCATGTGCAATTTGCAAACCAAACATGGGAATACTTGTTACGTATATACACTAAAACCTTTGTCACGGTATTTTGAAAGCAAACCAAACAAAATGTAACCTAAAATATTTATAAACACATTTTTAATTAAATGATTATTTAATTTATATATTCTTGAATTCGATGGAATAATAATATTTTAGGTATAATACAAAAGGGGCAAATTAATTAGGACTTCAATTATATATGGAATGATCGATGTTGCCATTGTTTTGTCGAGTACGTCTTACCTATTTGGTGCCAAAGATGGTTTGGAAAATGGGTAAGAGATAAATCCGTTGCTTTCAATATTCTTTTTCTAAGTTTCCTTTTGATTAATTTAATAATTACTTATTAGGTTTGGGTTCTAAAAATATTAGGACTCTTGTCCATATATCATTGTCATAGATGTACAGTTACCCAATGTGATGTATGTTAATTTAATTAATCATTTCGTTTTCAAAGGATATACAGTTATTTTAATTAAAGAATAATAAAACTTTTAGTCCCTTGGACTTTTCTCATTAGTTATTGATTTGGTCTTTAAAATTTAATTTTTATCAATTAAATCCTTAAAATTTCATAATCATAGCTAATTAGTCCTTATGGTCTGAAAGACATGTAATCCTAAATACACATGTGGCTTAATCATCAACTCAAAGATTTCAGCATCTTCATAGACTGCTGAGAAAAAATTATTGGTATGTAAGATCAAATAAGAATATAAAATTTTATACAGAACTTTAGGAGCTTTGTTGATAAAAATTAAACTTTAGAAACTAATAATTGAGACAAATTCAAGAGACCACAATTAAAATTTTGTTATTCCTTTAATTGATTGCCTGTAAAATACTAAAGTCACTGTCATTCTGACCAAACAAAAAATTAACTATTTTTTATGATACATCTAGAATTTTTTAGAGCAAGCAATTAACCTAAATCAAAATTTTGCAACCAAATTGTCTTTTGATAATTTTTTTTAATAAAATAAAATTCGAACATAATTTATCTATTTTATAATTTAGTTACTTGGGTAAGAAAAAAACTAACTATACATAATTAAACTTGTGAAATGCATTTTCTTGGTCAGAAGAAATAGAAGAAGCAAGAGAGAGAATGGGAAATAATGTTGAGTCAATCATTTGGTATGGTGCGTGTATGAATTAAAATAATGTGTCCATAAATAATGAATGGGAACAATTTTTTTTTTACATGTGAATTAATTAAAAATATCTTATAAAATAGACTGGAAGGGATATAAGGCACTTCTAATCATCCCACCGAAACTTAAAAAATGATATGTAAATCATTAACTTTACCTGAAAATAGAACATCTTTCAAAATTTACCTATATTTAAATAAAAAAATTTCAAATTTGCATTACACTCTCTCTCTCTCATAGTTAATGATTTTAAATATGAGTAATGTTAAAAAAACTTAATTAATATCAAAGAAAATAGCTTTTAATAAATAATAAAAATCAAAGGACTTGCTCTCTCTTGACCTCTATCATCCATATATAGTAAGCTCAACATATATAGCAAGCTCAACGTATATAGCACATAGGCAAATGTTTCCACCCTTCTGTCTAACCTCAATTCTCATCACTCACTCAAACGTACGTTGTGTTCCTTTTATTTTTTTGGTTGCCCACCCAATTCACCGGAATTTTGCCCCGACTACATCCGGATCCGACCCGCATCGCGCACCTGGCTATGGTGGGTGAATCTCCCAACGGGAATTTTCTACATTCGTCAAAGCTCGAACTCGAGACCTCGCTTAAACGATACCGAGCTGCTTACCATTCGGATTAACCCCTATTTTGTGTGATGTGTGTGGCCAAAGAAAACTGTAAGATTATATAAACCCCTTCTATTTATCTGGGCTTGTACTGGGCCTGAAGCCCAATTAAGTGGGCCTCTATATGTGCTGGGCTTCACACAATTCCCACAAGGCAACAATTCATTTCCATAGTTTACACATATAGTAAAAAACAAACTCATATCTCATAAAGATGTGAGTTCAATTCCCGCTGCCGTTATGAGGGTTCCTTTGGTAGGCGATCTTATAAGTCTCCTGTAAGCACTCTCTGAGCCTTGGGATTGTGCCCTGGACTTGATAGAGGATCGGTGTCGAACTCACCTAAATTTTTTTATACTAAAAAAAATATAAGTACCATTTCATGTATAAGCCATTATACTTAATATAAAAATTAGTTAAGATTTTTTTAAAAAATATTTCTATTAATTACACACATTAAGAAGTTTTTATCCAAAGATAGCCATGGTAAAAAAATAATATTTTGAGAAAATTAAATCATATTTGTTACAATAATTAACATAACTAATTTTTTTAATATATTTAAATTAATTATCTAACTCTTATATTAAAGATATAAAGTAATATCATAATATAATTTCATGGGGTTTACACCAAATCAACAGGCAAAACTAAAGTTGAGATATGGTCTTGACACTTGTAAGGAAAACCTAAAAGCAGTAAAAACATATGCAAAGAATTAACGGGGGTTGGTCCGAGTGGTAAGCGGCTCGGTATCACTTAAGCGAGGTCTCAAGTTCGAGCCTTGGCGTACGCAGAAAATTCCCGTTGGGAGACTCACCCACCATAGCCAGGTGCGCGACGCGGGTCGGATCCGGATGTAGTCGGGGCAAAGCTCCGGTGAACCGGGTGGGCAATAAAAAAAAACATATGCAAAGACGACTATAAAGAGGAAGATTCCTATCAAATATGATCTTGTTCCAAGATCTTGGCTAGGCATAATATATGTATATTAATAATTAACACTGCCGGTGGTAAACCATAGACTAAAATGAAATCGAGAATGATGGATAAAATAATATGATGTTCCAGATTAACATTAAATTAAAATATAAAGCCATAGGTTAATTTCTTTGTACTTGCTGCCATCCCATGATTAGGACCTTCTAATCACCCGACATGTCTCACTTCTCAGTATTCACACAACATAACCTTCCCTTCCCTGCTCCACTAAAAAGAAGTAATATATCTTTTAGTACTTTTTTTTTAAAGTCAATTTATATTTGTATGTCTATGCACATATGATTCAAACAGAAGATTCACATACAACTCCATACTTCGGTTTGGAAAAAAAAAATACTTACTATAATGTAGTGTTAGAGACATTAAGGGTCATTAGTTAGTTATTAAGTGACATTAGTTAGTTAAGATAGGCTCTGTATAGAAGGGTCCTATTATAATGTGTTCAGGGGTGGATGACTTAATCCTCATCTTATAGGTCATTTCCCCAACTATATCATATATAATCACATATAGCGTATGTGTTTTTACTTCTTCTTCTTCTTTTTTATCGGAAACTGATATTCATTATCATATATAAAATACAAAAGGACAATTCGAGAACTTAGAACTTAGTTTCCTTCATTAACTTCTACCTTATTAGCTAAAAGGTGGAGGGTGATCAATGATATAAAAATTCTACTCAATGCTATGATAACTTTATTAGCAAGTTATCACCCAATGCATAAATATTATTATTAAAAAAATCTCATAATAAATAAGTAATATATAATAATAAATTTTTTATATAAGAAATGACAATAGATATAGAATTACTCACATGTTCTATGGATTTTTTAGTAATTTTTAAGGTTGTTAAACTCACCAACTTATGTACTCCTCTGTCTCACAAGATATGAATTCAATTTTGTTTATGTTTATAATGTTAACATGATTATTTTATGGTTATAAGTAATTCAAATTCCAAGTTCGTGGTCATAGATGAGGGAGGGGTGTCGGCAGTGTGGTCCAAAACATGATACCGGATCAGGGTACGGGGAAACAATAAATATATTAATTAAGGTTTTTGAATATTTAAAAAATTAATTAATTAATTAAAAAAGCCAACAGAAAAGGCCACAAGAGTCAAAAGTCAAGCTCACAGCTAACCCTTAGTTGAAGGGCACTCTCATTAGTCATGACCCTCACCCCTTAATTACCCTCAACCCTAACTAAATTAAACCGTGGGGCTCTCTAATTATGAACCCTCTTAATCAGCTAACCACTCCATACGTTTACAAGGCAGACTTGGATTAACAGCCAAATAACTACTTAATAATAAAAAAATGTGGGTAAAATTAGTTAAATTAACAAATATGTTAAAATACCCCATTTAATAATTGATCTCATTAATAAATATTTTGTTTTAAATTTTAATGAGGATATAAAAGGAAAAGTTTAATAAATGCTCGAGACAAAATATGGCATGGCATATATTTTTAATTCTGTGCCATTAATATCGAGTAATTAAAGTTCATAGGGCATGGCATATTATTAATCTCTCTAATTAATTAATTAATTAATTATACTTTGATTTCCCTACCTAATTTAATTAGATACGTATCATTTCGAGATCCCAGTTTTATTCCCGTCACATGGTTAAAGCTAAAATATTTCTTCTATCTTTATTTATATAACTAGGGGTTGGATTAGGTAGAAGATTGAATGGAAGATAACTTCATTTTTCTTAAAATAAAGGGGTTTGCATCTTGACATGAAAAACAGCGAAAAGAAATTACACGCGTAGTTTAAATTATGCATATTTTTCTATGCAATATATAAGTTTAAAAAAATACTCAGTTGTACTATTATAATCTCTTATGAACAGTGTCATCTTAAATTAATCATTAATGTTTCAAATGAATTGGATATTGGCATGTTAATAACATATAAATAATAATGATAATTAAAATCTGAAGAAAACGGAGATTTACTTATCAAATATCAAAATCAATATATATTATAAAATTTATTAAAAAATGACATTACTTATAAAATTATACCAATGTCATAGTGCCTATTTGAAAAGGCACTAAACTGTGTTTTTTAAAAAAGGTTGTCTAAATTTTAATTTGATAAAATTTTAAAATAAACAATATTTATTTAAAATGATTTTTGGATCAAACTATGATTTCAAATTAAAATTTTGGATAAGCTACTGAGATTAACTTTTAGAACAGTAAAAGAACTTATGAACTATCTAATTACCATTTTACCTTTTTTTTAACATCATATCTACTCTCTCTTTTCTATATTATCTCATCTCTCCTCTCTCTTTTTCACATCCTCTCTTCTCTCCTCTATCCTACTTTTAATAAAATTATATCATTTCTAATAATTTTTTAATTATAAAAATTTTTTTAACAATAACTATCTAAATACTCATTTATTTAAAATTATTTTTTTTAATAAGCTCTTCTCTAAAAATTATTTTTTAAAAAACTATCCAAATTTTTTTTATTTTTATAAGTCATTTTTCAAACTCTCTAGCTCATTAATATAAGGTACATGGCAATAATAGTTGCCTCAAAAACAACAGGCGTGGATATATTAAATGAGAAATTGATAAAAATCTTTTATTATAAAATTTATTTTTTAAAAGCATTTAAAGACTTAGATCTATGAACATATGTAAATTATTTTTAATTAGTACAACTCTTTTTTAACTATATACAATATATTTTAATTACTTATATGTAGATATCTTTTATTTTTCATATAATTAAAGATAGATTATACATGATTAAAAAAAAGTTATGCAGTCTTTAAATAAATTTTAATTACTTTTAGGTAATAAATTTTACTATGAATTTTTCTTAGCAGTTTGCTAGATATTGAAATAGAAAATATCATGATATTTAATTTGTTTCTGAAATGAGAAATAAAAATCGTCATAAAAGCATAAATATAAATAATATTTATAAAAGTTAAACAAAATCATTATACCAAAAGATTAACATCCCTAAACAATTCCTTTACATGATCAGCCACAAATATAAACATAACATGACAAACTAAAACTAGAGGGAATGTTTTACAAACTAAACTAATTAATAATAATTGAAAGTATATTACAATTAGGATGGGGTCTAATTCTAATTAAGCTAATTAATCAACAAATTAAAAGATTAGAGGCCAACACAATTTCTTGAGATGGTGATTCCACCATCAACAACAAGATTATGACCACTCACATACTTCGATTCATCACTCGCGAGATAAAGTGCTGCTTCTGCGATATCCTTCGCCTTCAATGTCGTCCCTTTCAAGTTCGCCAATCCTCTCACAAACTCCTCCGTCTTCTCCACTTCCTCTTCCATCGGCAACCCAAAGTTCAGACTTCCTTCTTCTTCTTCGTCGTCTCCGGTTCTCCACGCATTCACCAGCATTGAAGTCGCCACTCCGAATGGGGATATACAGTTAACCCTAATCCCATATTTCCCCAGCTCACAAGCTGTGTTCTTCGTCAGCCCAACTATGGCGTGCTTTGAAGCTGTGTAAGCATGAGGACCGAGCCCTCCCATGACTCCGGCGACGCTCGACGTCGAAATTATGCACCCAGATCGCCGGGGAATCATCACTCTCGCCGCGTGCTTCATTCCTAGAGCCACACCCTTCACGTTCACTCGCATGACTCGGTCGAACTCGTCGGTGTCGAAGTTGACGATTCTCTTGTTCTTTGATTGGTTTCCTAAGATCCCGGCATTGTTGAAGATTATGTCGAGCTGGCCGTAGCGAGAGATTGTGGATTTCACTAAGTTTTCCATGTCGTCGTCGGAGCTGACGTCACAGTGGAAGAACATCGCTGACGGAGATAATGTCTCTGCAAGCAGAGATCCAAGCGCGTCTTCAACGTCGGCGATCACAACTTTCGCTCCTTGCTTCACAAAAAGTCTCACTGTTGCTTCCCCTATTCCTATCGCTCCTCCTGTCACTATAGCCACCTTCCCTTCCAATCTGCAGAAGAAAAACAGAGGATTTATTCAATGAGTTTCAGTTTATTCTCTTGGCTCTGTTTAGCGATGCTTGAAACAGGGGAAAACAGAGCATGTATGAAGATGGTAAACTGAAATGAAAAGAATACCTTCCGGATGAAGAGAAAGTGTTGTCCCTTGCCATGAGAGAGACATTCTGAAGGTTTGGCTCAGGCAATACTTCGGCGGCAACCATGGCTAAGTTCTTAAATGGAGCTTCTTGCTCCTCGCAGAGACAGAGAGAGAGAGAGAGAGAGAGAGAAGAGAGAAGATGGTGGGTGCTTTGAAGTTGGCGTACCAAGCGAGGCTCTAAATATATAGAGAATGTTAATGAGGGATTTTGGATCTTCTTACAGAGACGACCTTTGGTTTTGTGTTTAGTTATTTAAAAGTTTTTCGATCTGTTCAGACTTCATAACTAATTAATTTTTTAAACAAACCCACAACTTGGTCCATTTTTTCCCGTATTTTGTGTTTTTCTTCCTTTTAGTATCAGACATTTTACTTGTTTTTAGTATATTTATTTGGGAATATACCATGTTACCAAGTGAGATTCAAGCATTATTCTTAAGAATAAAACACTTTCTTTTGATGTGGCAAAGTAACTTTAATTGCTCTAAATTCACATTAATTGCTTTTCCCATTTATGATTGAGAATTTGTATTAATTTCTTTAATTTATTTATGTATTTGATTGGTAATCCATTCAATTCAATGCATTTTCTATTTTTTTTCCCTATGATTTCGTTACATAAAGCTGACCATTGATATAACTTACATAGCCATTGGCCTGTAATTAATTTCGTTGATTTTATTAGATAATAGGAGTAACATATCTTAATTTTTGAATAATTATTTAAAAAAATTATATACTTAACTCTATACTCTTCTGGTCCTATGTAAAAATTATTTATCTAATTTTAAAAAAATTAAAAAAATATTTAATTATAATATGTATAATTTAATTTTTTTTAAAATATATATTAATTTATAAATTAGATAAATTAATTTTAAAAATAATAAATATGAGAAATAAATTAAATTAAAATTTTATATTTAAAATTAAAAGAATGTATTGTAATGGTAAATTGTATAATAATAATAGTTACAAGTGAAGAACCAATGCTAAAGAAAAAAAAAAGGAATTGGGATCAACCATTGAACCAAGTTTTTGACTTGAAGCTTTCTCAGCCTAAAAAGAAGAAAGTGGTCTCTACCCAAAAAGAACTTTCGAAAGTTGCCTTGGAAAGTGCTTCAAAGTTCCAAAACAAGCTGAAGAAGTAATTACAGCTTGTTCATGTGGGAAAAAAAATACCAAAACTTGATTAAAAAATGTAAAAATTAAATTATTTCAAAATATAAAAGTAAAATAAATATTCATACTTTTAAATATTATTTTTAGTACATGGTAAAATCAACATATCGACATATAATTATATATAATAAAAAAGTTGATCCATTCTACTATGGACTTTAATTTTTTTTTCATTAAAAATTTCAATATATACCTACCGCTCCCATCTTTTTCATCTTAATAGGCCGCCCTCCTTCTTCTTCTTTTTTCTTTTTAGGCAAACAAAAGTTTATATAAACTAGATCTCATGCATAGACTTTATAATTTTTTTGTCTACCCGATTCATCAAAATTTTGTCCCGACTATATCCAGATTCGACCCGTGTTACGCACTTGGCTATGGTAGGTGAGTCTCCCAATAAAAATTTTCTGCATACGCCAAGGCTTAAACTCGAGATTTCGCTTAAACGATATTGAGCTACTTACTATTTAAATTAACCCTATCGATACATAGACTTTATAATCTCTTCTCCTTGAAGGAGATCTAATTGATGAAGCCCACACACACACACTTGTCTTTTTATTTTTAGATATAAAATTAATAATTATACAAATCATCTCTTCTTCATCTTTCGATCCAAAAGTAAGAATGCATAAAATAAATGACAAAATATTAGTAAATTATTATTGTATTTAAAACCATACAATTAATTATGAGTACATATATAAGGTAGTATCAACTAACATAGAATTAATTTAACGGTATAAAGTCTCGCTAAATTTTTTTAGATTTTAAATTCGATTCCTAGATAAGATACTAATAACATCATATATAAAAATTGGAGGGATGTTGGCATATTGTAATTTAAGTTTCTTTTAATATTTAGTGTTTTTCTAGGTTCAAAGATGAGAATCTTGCAATCACGAGACGTAAAAGCAACAGAATGTATAGATCGAGGGATCATATGACTCACGTGGGAACTAATAAAATCAGAACAAAAGATAAGGTTTTTTGTTCACGGTGCTGCTTTAGTATGAGTGGAGAGAGTGGACTGGAGAGCGATTAGCCATTCTTAATCAGTATGATCACTCATAATCCATCCCTCTTTTTATTCTTTAAGCTTGATGCTTCCATGATTAGCCATTTTTAATCACAATTCTCGCCATAATGCTGGGCCATTAGCCTATAAACAAGCTCCCACCTCCTCGAGAAATTAGAGTCTATGGTCCCCAGACACTTTTTCTCTTGTTCCTTAGAGGGGAAAAAAGAGCTTCAAGAAAATGAAAGAAAGTGGTAATATATATATATATATGTAAGTCATTTGTATGAAAAGAATTTGATCCTAAATATACATTATTTATATGGTAATTAATGACTTTCTTTAATAAGAGAAAATATAAAAAAAATTATCAATTTAATATATTTTTTGATATGTCAGGATGAAGGATAAGTGACTTGGTAAGATCAATATGAGGTGGTCCTAAAGTATGCATGAGTTCATTATATTGTATGTGAGACGCCACCCCCATTGCTTTTTTCTTTGTGTTTTTGATGATATGCTTTTAATTTAAAATCTGTGTGTTTGAATTAGGAACGTATTAGAAATGCCTTGGTGATACAACTTTATGATTCATCATAAATAGACTACACCAATATAATAATCATGATTTGCTCGTTGGCTATGGACAAAAGATGTAATTTCAACGAATCGGAGTGGTATAATGGTCTACATCATAGGGTGATTAGAATTTGTGCCTGTCAAAAGTTCGAGCATTGTGTGTGCGCGCGGGCGTTTTTTTTTTTCTTTTCAATTTATAGAAGTAATATTGGAGCATTTTCCCTATTTTTTCTTTTAATTTAAAGAGGTAGATATTTATGACTTAATATTATAAATAAGATTGAACTCATAACCTCTTATTTAAAAATTTTTATTTAATCATATTACTGTTAATAAAGCAATATAATAAACTCAAATATAAGTTGAATAACTCGATAATTTTATTTGCAATAGAGTGAGCCTTTTTATAGGCTTTACAGTCATAAAGCCATTGCCATTTTAGAGTTTATGTTTTGTTAATGACTATAGATATCTTTTTATTAGAAATAATTTTATTTGAGATACTGTTAGACACTAAATATAAATATTTATATTTAAACTTTGATTCACCATATTTTGAAAGAGTAGTTTCTTCCGCTAAATCTAACCCCCCATTGGTCATTTTGGAGGATTGTTGAAATGTGATTTCTTTTTGGATAGAATCTAGGTAGTATTCCCCCGTTGATAACTAGAGATTAATCCTTTTGAGACGTAGATATCACTTATATGTATTTTGCTTCTCCTAACAATTTTTTTTCTATACACACGTCCTGGTTTAAATTTAAGATATCATATTTAAGAAATTTAGTCATCTATCAATTGTGCTGAGTTTTTTTTTTAGTTGTCCACCTAGTTCACTGGAGCTTTACCCCGAATACATCCGGATCTGACCTGCGTCGCGCACATGGTTATGGTGGATGAGTCTCCTAATGAGGATTTTCTACATACGCCAAGGCTCAAACTCAAAATTTTATTTAAGTAATATTAAGTTGTTTACTACTCGCACCCAACTTTTGTTGGTAATTGTGCAGAGTTTTGTTAATGAAATTAGATTTTAAGACTCTATTTTGGGCAATAAAACACACATTGTTGGAAGGGTCCAATCAGACTTTGAATGGAACATTGGCCCACATCAGTAAGTGCCTCACCCACTGCTGGATCATTATTGGGCTTGAATATCGAACTGAACAACTTTTTTGGGCCTGCATATGTAGTAGAGATGCTCTTAAAAACATTTGCCAAAAATCCTCAATGTTTATATATTTGTATATTTATTTATAGTTAATTTAATTCGAATGACCATGAGTATTATTTTATTATAATTTCAATCACGATATTAAATATTATTTTATTATAATTTTAATCATAATATTTGAGAAGATATCCTAACTCTTGAATATTTAGATTTATACTTGAGAGTAATAGACGACTCGCCCTACCTGATATTGATATCATTTAGGTGGAAATGAGACTTTGCTCTATTCTTAGATCGTGGGTGAGTCTAACCCCTTTTTAAATTGTTTTATAACAAAAAAAAAATTCGAATGACTTTGATCCTTTTCAACCTCAGAGTAGATTTTCTGTTGCCCCTCAAGAATACCCAGGAATTGTTTAATGCTTAAATTTCATTTTTTAAATATCAATAAGTACTTTTTAAGCTGACAATAAAAATTACATTTATTCTATGCTGTATAATATTTTAAAATAAAAATATGTTTTTAAGTCATTTTTGACCTAAAGATTTCTGCAAAGGAGCTATCGGCATTTGAATGTTTCTTTTTTAGATAATAGTACTCCAAAAGTGTTAAAAATATATTAATTAGAGATTCAAATAGTCAACCGTTAATTAATCCAAATAGTTAAACTTGCAGAGCAAAAATAATTAAATTTATTCCACTATTGACGTTAAAAAGAGTTCTCTATTATTCCAAGAGAATTGGAAGAAGCGAATAAGTGATTAACTTTAACGCAGACTTATCTTTCACTTAGTGCCTGTTTAGGAGCAGCGTTGGAAAATAAATTTTGGGCAAAACCGCGGTTTGAAAAATTTTTAGACAAACAGTAATTTTTGTTGAGAATTGATTTTGGACAAAACCTCGGTTTGAAACCTAGGTTTTGAATAAGCTACTGAAAATAGCTTTTTCTTTGAAACCTAGGTTTTGGATTATCCAATTACTATTATACCCTTACTTTTTCTTACACCCTCTCTCCTCTCTTTTCTCTATTATCTCTCCTCTCTCTTCTCTCCTTCCTCTTTTTCTCTTTCCTCTCTCATCTCTTATCTCTATTTTTCTCTCTCCTCTCTCCTCTCTACACTCTATTCTCTCTCCTCTTTCCTCTCTATCATTTTTTATCTCTCTTACTTTTAATCATATCATACCTTTTTTAGTAATTTACCAATATAAAAAGTGATTCTACTACTAATCATCCAAACATCTTTATTCCTAAAATCTATTCTTCCCAAAATCTATTCTCTCCAAAATCTATTCTCCAGAATCTATTCTTCCCAGAATCTATTCTCCAAAAGCTAATCCAAACACATCCAGTGCCTGTTTGGCACCTCGGTTTGAGAATCAATTATGGGGCAAAAGCTCGGTTTGAAAAATTTTCACACAAACAGCAATTTTTGTTGAGAATTGATTTTGGACAAAACCTCGGTTTGAAACCTAGGTTTTGAATAAGCTACTGAAAATAGCTTTTTCTTTGAAACCTAGGTTTTGGATTATCCAATTACTATTATACCCTTACTTTTTTACACCCTCTCTCCTCTCTCCTCTCTCTTCTCTTATCTCTCTTTTTCTCTCTCTTATCTCTCCTTTTCTCTCTCCTCTCTACACTCTCTTCTCTCTCCTCTTTCTTCTCTATCATCTTTCATCTCTCTTACTTTTAATCATATCATACCCTTTTTAGTAATTTACCAATATAAAAAGTGATTCTACTACTAATCATCCAAACATCTTTATTCCCAAAATATATTCTTCCCAAAATCTATTCTACCCAAAATCTATTTTCCAGAATCTATTCTTCCCATAATCTATTCTCCAAAAGCTAATCCAAACACACCCTAAAAAACAAAACCAAGAAAACGCAGAATTGAAATTCCACCACATACATTGACTAATTTTTTTTTTTGGTTGCCCACCCGGTTCACCGGAGCTTTGCCCCGACTACATCCGGATCCGACCCGCGTCGCGCACCTGACTATGGTGGGTGAGTCTCCCAACGGGGATTTTCTACGTACGCCAAGGCTCGAACTCGAGACCTCGCTTAAGCGATACCGAGCCGCTTACCACTCGGACTAACCCCCGTTAGTACATACATTGACTAATAAATACGTTATCTCTCCATTAGTTTTCTAGAAGTTGGTTTAATTGGCGATTGAAAGCGTCACTTTTCTTCCCAATTCTTTAAAGCCAAGTTTTCCTCACCCTTATATTCCAGTCAACCCCCCCCCCCCAGCAAAACATCATTCAAATAGTGATTTATTTAATAATTAACATGATTATACTAATAAATTCCCTTGAATAAATAAAGTATTGCTATATATTTTAGATTTTGATAATTATGTCAATAGCCTTATAAGCTAGCTATTGCCATGAAATTTCCTTTATAAATGAGAGGTTATAAGTTCAATATCTTATAATCTTATACTGTTATTAGTTAATTTTTAATTAAAAAAGAATTTGATAATTATTTTGTTATAATATAGACGTAGTATTCCTTGAACATAAGTTTGTCAGTTAAAGGCTAAAACGGACTCCCCCCTCCCCCTCTTCTTCTAAGAGGAGATGTGTCATGCTTCAAGTTATTTTGATCTGACTTTTTATTTTTTTTTAAAAAAATACAAATATATAACATATAATATTATAAAATTATACTACATCTTATCTTTATTATAAAATCTATTTAACTAATTTAAATAATTATAAAAATTAATTAAGTTAATTATTTATAATGATAGTGCGTTTGTTTCCCTATAATGCTCTATTATCATATGTATTTGAACTACTATTAATAGAAATAGAACCACTCTTAATATGTGTAATTATATAGGGATATTTTAGGAGAAAAAATAAAAATTTAGGGAGATAAAATAGATTGGGGTCTTATATTTTAAACTAAACTAGACTTATTATCTAGCTTTTATGTATAGGACTAGGGGAGTATTCAAATATTAGTGGGTTTAATTGAGGTAACTCTCCCAACATACTCTTTTTTATTTTTATTTGTGAATAAAAAAAGTATGCCTTTTTTTTTTAATTTCGTTAAAACTATATTAATTTAATTTTTCAAGTTTTGAATTTTATTACAAAAACCGTGTTTAAAGCAAGAAACAATCGCCACTTGTGATTATTGCTCCTGCTTAACTTAGGATTCGAGGCCGAATATTTTGATGGGAATCTCTTAAAAGGGAGTATAATTGAAGCATTTTAGTGTCTTCTTGCAAGCAGAAAATGTTCATGAATAAGTTGTTTGTAAAACACAAAATCATTTACCCAATCAAGAATATATTTATGAATAGTATGCATATATATAGGAGAAAGACCCCATAATTATTTACTATTTTTTTTAGTTATTATATACTTTTTAATATAAGATATATTTAACTAATTTAATTAGATTAAGAGAGTTCATTAAATTAGTTAATATATCATTTTTTTAAATGCTCTAACTATCTTCCTTAATTCCTTCATTCCCTATCTAATTTGATTATTATTGAGAGAGTATCACTATGTATAATTTAAAAAAATAGATAAATATAAAAAATAAATCTTATATTTAAAATTAAAATTAATTCTCTAATTATATTATTTTAAAGACTAGAGGAGTATATATACACACAAACACATGCATTAATTGTAACCTTATTCTATAACACTTGCATAAGAAATCTTGTAGTATAGTAATATTATGTTAAAGTTCTTTATGACTATTTTAATTCCTTATTATAGAATATACATATAAGCAAGACCCAATTTGTTCTGAACTTAATATTAAAACAAGTCTAATTGTTAAGTTAAAATTAAATATTTTCATTCATTAATTAATTCTAATCCACATAATTATTAAATTTAAAAAATTTAATCTAATATCTTTTAGTATAGCATGCTTGAATCTCAGTTATATTAATGGTTTAAAGACTAAATGAGTTTTATTTTAAATATAAAACACAGGTACTTGCATGCATAGGAAAAAAGACTAATGATTTAACAAGAGGTGGATAAGATTTAGTTAAAAGAAAAAAAAACTAAGAATTAATCCCAATTGTTGATTCATGGAGGATCAACGGATGAATAATTGAATAAAGATGAGATGATATAATGAGTTTGGAATGAAAAATTGGGATATAAAGGAAATGAATCATTACATTCCTTTATTAATTAATTAATCCAAATATGATTCAACATGCTTAGGTGTGTTTGGATTAGCTTTTGGAAAATAGATTCTGGAAAGAATAGATTTTGAGAATAATAGATTTTGGGAAGAATAGATTTTGAGAATAGAGATGTTTGGATGATTAGTAGCAGAATTACTTTTTATATTGATAAATTACCAAAAAGGGTATGATTTGATTAAAAGTAAGAGAGAGGAAAAATGATAGAGAAGAAATAAGAGAGAGAAGAGAGTGTAGAGAGGAGAGAGGAGAGAGAAAAAGAGAGATAAGAGATGAGAGAGGAGAGAGGAGAGAGGAGAGAGAGTATAAGAAAAAATAGGGGTAGAATAGTAATTGGATAATCCATAACCTAGATTTCAAACTAAAAGCTATTTTCAGTGGCTTATTCAAAATTTAGATTTTAAATCGAGGTTTTGCCCAAAATTAATTCTCAATAAAAATAACTGTTTGTGTAAAAAAATTTTAAATCGCAATTTTAACTCAGAATTAATTCTGAAACGTGTTCCCAAACACACACTTAGTAAATCAAAAGGGAATGGCTTTAACGGTAACTGAATTTTGTGAGGTGAAGGGAAATATACAAATAAAAAAGTGAGGAAGGTCGTTGGTTAGTAGTTGGTTAAGGATAATTATAATTAATATAGATAATATAGAAGGAATTCGTATTTTATAAAAATACGAGTTTAATTTTTATTATTATTATTATAAAAAAAATTTAATAAACGATCTCATAAATTTTTTATAAGTACTCTTTAAAGCTTAATTTTAGTAAAAAATTGATGTTAAATCTATATAATTTAAAAAAAAAAGTAGTAGTTGTGGGGGATAAACTCTTCTTGATTTGACGTGGGACCTACCTACACCCAACTCATTCCCTTTCTCTCTCCCCATAAATTCTAAAAATCCAAATCCATACTTCCCAATTATCTCCAATCACATGAATCACCCATCCCTAAACCAATCCAATCCCTTTTGTCTCTCTCCCATATACACTTTACCTCCCCCCCTCCCCCTCCAATATAAGAGTTTAGGGGTGACTTGGATTGCATAAACTTTTTAAAATTAAGACATATTTTTAAATTTAAAAAATATTTACTGATCGTTTATTAATAAAATCATCATATTAATTTTATAATTTAAATTTATAATTTTATAGATTATAAATTAATTTTTTTATCGACTTTATGTAACATTTGTTGGTCACAATACCTACGCACCTATGCATCATGGGTCTTGAGGTAGCGGGTATGAACAACTCAATCCAATCTCAGTTATGTTTGAATGAACTCCAGAACAAGACGGGACACGAGATGAAAATTCCATCACATCCTTCTTTTTTAGACGGGACAAAGGATATAGAGCCATATTGATCTTGTCACATCCTATGAACAGCCCTAAGTTCATCCCAATGGCATGAAAATTTGAACCAAGCTAAGCGACATGTTGAAATAGACTTGTCTATTAGTGGTCTTATAGAACATCATGTTGAGATAATCTTGTCTATGTATTTAACTATTGGGGTTTAATGTTGCTTTGTATTCCAAAAAATAATAGACATCTTCAATATTTTATTTTTATATAAACTACATAGTTTAAATTTCATACCTATGCTCACGATCTATTCCACTTTCAATCTCTTGAAAAATTGCTAATTGCTGGTCATAGAAGTGATGACCCTCCCTTCCTATATAGAAAACAAAGAATGGAGGAAATTTTGGTTATAACAAATATTTTATTTTTTCCAAAAACAAACTAGGGAGTAAAAACCATTTTGATAAGGAAAATTAGGGAAAAGCTCCTCATTAATTTTTTTTTGTGTGAAAATGACTTAATTAGGGTAATAATACTATGTGTGTATAAAATTTATGTATAAAAATTTATTAGATTCTTCTTATTAATAAAATTTTTACTGGGAAAATTTTCCTCAATTTTCACTCTGAATAAAAAAGAAATATTATAAATCCACAGTACGATTCCATTTTGTTGTTGGCCTACCAAATTGTGATGCAAGTATGGATTGAAAGGATTAAGTGATTTTTTTAACAAGATTATGGAGGAAATATTTATGAGAGCTTGATTGATTCTACCTTCCTTAAAAGCTATCCGCACAAAGAGTGATTTATTTTGTAGAAGAATCAATTTGTTAGATACCATAATACAACCATTCCTATAAAGTGACCATTCCTTTTAGATGATGTGTGTATTTTATTTCGGATAAAATAGTACTAAATATCTTGATCTTATTTTTTATATGTGACCAGCATCTTAAATGTATTTGTGGTATAATTTTACCCATAATCTTTTTTATTTGGTGCAATTTTACCTATAGTTTTATTTCTCAAATACTAAGAATTGTACAAAATTAAAAAGATTAAAAATAAAATTACACTAAATTAAAAAATTATGGATAAAATTGTACTATAAAAAAGATTAAGATACTAGTCATATATAAAAAATAAGATCAGATATTAGGTATTACTTTACCCTTTTATTTTTGGTAAATAGAACCTATATTTTACCAAAAATAACTCATAATGCTACGATTATGATCAAAAAAATTTAAAAAAAGATACCTCATAAAATTAAGTGACCAAATTAAAATATTATATAAAGTTAACAAGAACAAATTTGTAGCTTTACTTTACTATCATTATTTCCTAGTCAAGATTAATTAATTACTTTTATTCATTCAAAAATAAATAATACGCCACCATAATTTCACCACTTGGTCCAACAAATAAATAACAATTATAAAATTTGAAATTGAAGTCCAAGTAATTTATGAGAGAAGTGGGGACCATGACCCTCACACCTAATTATAAATTATAAATTAAAGATGAACATGGTAGGACCATTGGCGTCTTCATGATATATATCTACCTTCCTCAAACTTCAAAGGTCAACGGCAGGATGAGAGACATCCTTACATGTTTCTCTCCTAATAATAATATATTATTATATTTCCATCTCATCCTATAAAAAATCACACACAAAATAAAAAGAAAATAAAAAAAAATACACCTACATATTTATTAAAAAAATAAAAACTTTTTATATTCTAAATCTTAAAGGATATGAATACCTTGGACTAAATAAAAAAAACATACACACAAACAAAAACCTTGTTCTAATATAGTAAGACAGTTAATGCCTTTTGATGGTATGGAATTATTAAAGAGTATGACCCCTATTTTTTCATATACTAATCTTTTAAAATTAGACTCTTTTTTTAAGTATGTGTTCATAACAATTTTTTTTTTACTTTTTCTCTATCATTGGTTATTTTTATTCATATAGATTTTTCCTCCAGTTATTTTTTTTCCAATTATCAAAACAAAGCATTGATATGCATATGTAGTATGAAAATAAATAAGTGTTGCTATTTAGGTAAGAAAATGGCCTAATATAATTAAAATTAGACATCCATAATATTTGTTGAGTACCATACCATCAGCCTTATGTTCATAGTAATAATGTTATAGGCGCATTTGCTTGGATATTAAAATTCGCATGCATCCGCATGCTCATTTTGTTATGATTAAAGTGAATCATTTCACCATATATATATATATATATAGTGACAATAACTTCTTCGTCCTGTACATATTAAACTCCATTTGAAATTGGAATTGATGATTAGGAACAGGCAAGTGTATCCGTTCATCTATTGGCAAGTTTAGTTGTATCTACGTATTATATATTAGTTCTATAATCAAATTTATCTCAATATTAATTCAGCTAATTTAAAATAAAAAATTATTATACTTTCTATAATCTTTTTTTTTTTTGCCAACATGTTTCTTTCGGTGAGGGTTAAGTTATAATTTTATTCTAAAAATTTTTATATTGAAGTTGTGGGTATCTAAAAAATTTTATTAGATCAATTTTATCTTAAAAATATTTAAAAAAATAATATTACCTTTGATAGTAAAAAATATTAATAGTTAATATTAATTTTTTTAATTGTTCAGAAAATTTTGTTCCTTCTTTTACCCACAGTTTATATATGAAAATTTTGAGGATAAAAATATATCTTCACTTTTTTCTGTAATCAAACAAAATATATCATTAGTGTGAATAAAGGAATACTTTGTTGCACTAAAACAAAAGTTTAGCAAATTAGGGGAAACAAAGAAGGGTTTGTTAAAAAAAAAAAAAAAAAAAAAAAAGACAAAGAAAGGGCAGAGACAAGTCTATGTCGCAGTTATATTTACAATATTTTATTTTATTAACAATATCTAATGCCCACTGTCTCCATTAAAAGCGCCATAACACCCGCCTATCCCCAACTATCATCCCTTTTCCGGCCAAAAAAAAAAAAAAAAAATTATCCATTCCATCCTCATCCATTCTTTCTTAACTCCCACGTTCTTGTTAACAAAAACCAAAAAGCAAACAAATCCTTACATTTTTCTCCTTTTTCAAATAAAAAAATAAAAAAAAAAGCATCGGAGAAGAGTGAGAGTATCAATATTTAATACTTAATAATATTTTAAATACCATCAACTCTAATAAAATATATGTCTGTATACTTAGCCAAAAAAATAAAAAAAAATATTTAAAAATTATTTATTATAAAATTTATTATTTAAAAATACTTATAATTTGTTTCAAGACCGGAACGCAATATATCTCTAGTAAATACAATTTTTTTTAACTATATAAAATTTATTTTTAATTTTATGTAGAACAAAAATATTTATATATAATTAAAAATATATTATATATAATTAATAAAGAGTTACACCAGTTAAAAGATTTTAGCTCTTAGACGCATTTGGCCAATAAATTTTATAACTAGAATTTTTTAAAAAAGAAAAATTCATTGAGTTCACACAAACACACACACACATATATATATATACACAATATAGTTAAATCTAAAATAAATAGATATTCACCTTACTGCAAATTCCCTGGTTTTGTGTTTTTTATTCCCTCAAACCTGAAAAAGCACCCGCTCCCTCTCATTGCTCCTCCTACTGTCCTACATTGCGCAACGGAGAACAGAGTGATCGGAGAGAAGGAGCACATGACTGAGGAAATTGAAGCCTGTCATTGCTGAATTATAACCAATGCCTATAGCCAGATACCATCTCAAGAACGAGGTCAGCTTGGCCGATCCTCAGCTGTACAGAGCTGCCGATAAGGATGATCCCGAAACTCTCTTGGAAGCTGTCGCCATGGCCGGACTCGTCGGCTTGTTGCGCCAGCTCGGCGACCTTTCCCAGTTAGTTCCTTCTCCATATCTTAACTCTTCTTCTTCCTTCAAACTGTTCTTCATTCATGATTTTACAGAATCAGTTGTGCTGCAGCTCCAGTGCTGAAAGTTGAATTTAGCACTTTTCTTTATTATACTTGTTTGAATGAGCGCTTAGTTGAGAGTCTCTGCATAATCTTAACTGTTCTTAGATTTTAGCATTTTATCAATTTGGTCGTTGTATCACCGAAAAAGATGGATCCTGTTTGGAATTGGAAGAAAATGGATGTCTGATATGTTAAGCAGATAAATTGGGCTACCAACATTGCGTTTGTCAAGTTTTATACCTGAATCCTGACAACTGATTTGCCTTTTTCTTCTTCTTCTTCTTCTTTAACATCTCTTTCTGTCTCATCTCCCTTAGTTCTCTTTTACTCTTGGATCCTTTTCTTTTCCTGCTCGAATCTGATATGAAGTTTGATAACTATGTCGTTAGGGCATCTGAAGATATTATATTAAATTAGAATCATTTTATTTCATGACATTACGTGTCATTATTTATTACCTTACCTGACACAAATTTTCTGAGTCTTTTTTCTCTAAGTCGGTTTCAAATACTTTTGGTAAGGAAAATGTACCAGATATTGTGTGTTAGAATTTTGAGATATATTATTTATATTGAGGTTGTTTTTCTATCAAAATGATTTAAGTAAATTTGATAAAACTTCTCTTTAATCATTTCTTTAATTAATCCATGTGAGACTTTGAACTCTTATATTCTAATATTGCGATGATCCTGGTTTTCAGTGCCCTGCTAGTAATTACTAGTGTTAGTTCTTTTTGTAAGAGTTCATATGTTCTGCGGTAATATCTGGTGTTATTTCCTGCCATTCTTGGCCCAGGCTTTGGTTTCTTCACCACAACATCAACATTTGTGTTTTGTGATGTTACATTTATATACATCTAACAGCATTATTCTGGTTAGATTTGCCGCTGAGATCTTTCATGACCTGCATGAAGAAGTAATGGTCACTGCTGCAAGAGGTCAAGGACTTATGTCTCGTGTTCAACAGCTTGAGGCTGAAGTTCCTTCCCTTGAGAAGGCTTTTCTATCCCAAACTCATCACTTATCATTCTTCTCTAAGGGAGGTTAGATAGATTACCTTAACTCATTGCATAGTTGTACTCTTAACGGCATTTGTTCATTTCTTCAATCCTTCGGCGGCATCTTGACAAAGTTATATTCATTTGCTTGTCACATTACAGGGATTGGTTGGCATCCTAATCTTCAGTATGAACATAATCTTATTTGTCGCGGAGACATGCCTCGATTTGTAATGGATTCTTATGAAGAATGTCGTGGCCCTCCACGACTGTTCCTTCTGGACAAGTACGCCAACATGATTAATCATCGTACACACAAATAAATTTAAACGTTGAACAAAAAGTGATTATCTTCTTCCATACATTTGAGACTTTTTCTGTTTCTTGTTTTTGTCTCCTAAAAGGTTTGACGTTGCTGGGGCTGGGGCATGTTTGAAGCGTTATACTGATCCGTCATTCTTTAAATTGGAGACAGCTTCCTCTGGACAAGCAACAATTGAAGTCTACAGAGGAAAAAAAAATCATAAAATCAAGGTACCAAAATGTCAATTATGGGTATTAAATAAAACTATCCTATTGACTTCATCGTGTGTATTAAAATATAAGAGTCTAGAGTCCCACATTGATTAATTAAAGAAATGATTAAAGATATATAGTATCAAGGGAAGTCCTATCAGTTTGACTTAACTCATTTTTATAAAAAAGACAACCCAGTATATATCCTTGTATGACAAACAGACAAGTTTTTCCCGCCACTGCTTTGTTCGGTGTTGCTAGGATTGCCGTATACCTGTTAATTACGATATAAAAGAATGTTATGCAATTGAAAATTGAACATCTAAACATTTGATGCAAATGGTTATTTCTTGTTCCTGCAGAAGAAAGGCACAGGAATGAGGAATGGTGAAACCCCTGAAGTTGAATCAACACATAGAAAGTAAGTTCCAATATATATATATATATATCACTCTATCTTCCAGTTTGCTAAGTGCATAAAGCTGATTAAATGGTTAATTGGTGACAATATTCAATTTCCGTAATTTTTGCAGACTGCATCAGTTGCTTCTTCAGGAGCGTATTGAGAATGCTTGTGCTGATTCTGGACGTCTCGTGAAATTGAAGAACAGACAATTAAATGGCTCTGCAACTGAATCAATAACTGGGGAAAGTTACATGGAAAAATTCCTGGAATCTCCGTCGCAAGATGATGATTATGATGAAGTGGTTCGTGAAACCTCAATCTCTCCACCTCATGTGAGATTGGTGTCGGATGATACAAGTGAAGATGGGATTAAAATACTTGAAATCAGTACTGTTGGACCTGTAAAAACGTCCTTGGAAAATGAAAGAACATGTTCATGGACAAATGAAGATGAAGCAATACTAAAACCATTATCAGAAATGCTCAGGGAGAAAAATGGCGATCTCGTGAAGAAGAAGTATGAACAAGGCTCATCTCGTGTGTTAGATGAACAAAATTTGACTAGTGAGGTTGACCATCACTTGGATGATTATAAGTATAGAGATAAGAACAGTTTCATGCATATTCAGAAGCTAAAACATTCTGAAGATGAAGAACATCGACAACGACAGCGAGATGGATTTTCGCATTCTCAATCATTTGCAGACTCCTTAATGTCCGATTCTCAATCAGGAACCTCCTTCACATCAGATGGCAATAGTTCACTCAAAAGGGATAGAGATGAAGAATATAGCAGACGGCAAGCTCATTTTTCAGATTTTCAATACATCGGAAAATCTTCCACATCAGATGAAAATGGTACTTTCGACAAAGACATTCCCTGTTTCTCTTGCTCTGATTCTGACAAATATAATGGGTCTGAGATTGAAGATACATCATCAAACCAGCTTACTCAAATTGTTGAGACACAGAAAACGGATCGCGGCAAGTCTCTCATGCATGATGGTACACATGATCAGGAAAAAGTGATTTCTAGTACAGGAGATGTGTCCTCTGGTTCATATCCAATGAATTCAGGACGTAAATTGATATATTCAGATCTTGCGGCCACTTCAATGATGAAAATGTCTAAAAGGGATCAATCAAAGGAAACACCGACTGGCCTCATTGAACGTCGATTAAGATTAGCAGATGAAGGCACAAAACACCACACTGAATCTATAGATGCCATTCCTGATGCTTTCTCCCAAATGAAATTTGATGCTGTCGCTACCATATGTTCTGAAAAATATCCTTTGAACAAATTGGCTGATGGTGACCAATCTGTCAGTTGTAATGCTGTCTTAAAAATTTCAAATGATTTAGAATTAGCTTCTGATGATGAACGCAGTAAATTTTCCAAGATCAAAGGATTGCAAGTAGAATCTCCGAACCAAAACTGTTCTGACATTTTGGTTTGTAGGGAGATTGGTACAGAAGAACATCCAGTTTGCTCATACACGGAAGTAGACTTGCTTTCTTCAGAAGCTGCAGATGGTACTGAGGCAACACATCTCAACTCACAAGAAGAATCAGACTCAGTGGGAGTTGAAGTTGAATGTTACGATCGGCAATCAAATTTCGAAGAGCTATCAGAAATGGAGCATACTGACGAACTGAGTGGATCCACTTGCAGAGTGAATGCAGATGAAGATGATAGTCTTCTTAAAGGTTCATCTTCTGGAGATGACTATGGTGGGCAGGATTATCATGTCACAGATGATGTGGCTTCGACAACAGAACTTCAGCCAGAAGATCAATCAGTATATGTTGACGCTGCTGAAGATGATGTGAATATTGCTTCTTGTCTCGCTTCCGATATGATCTCTTCTGCATCAAGAAACCTTTCAAATTTACAAGAACCTATAACTGGCACATATTCTCATGAGACTGAAATGGAATCCAATGAGGCAGAACCGATCAAGATTACTGTTGACTTGAACGCTGAAAAGATGGATAATCAGGAGGAACCATCTTCATATTCCAATATAATATCTTCTTCATTGACGAGTTTTAGGAATTTTGAGGAAACTAGTTTTTCTTTTGCTGATCCTCAAGAGAAACAGAGGGAAATCAGCGAGGCTATTGACAGAGAATCCTTGACAAAACTAGAGAAACAGAAAGGTGTGCATCAACCGAATGCCGCTTGTGCTAATGCAGAATTGAGCCTGAACAGGTCAATGCTCTGTGATAATTCAGAAATATGTAATGGTATTCAAGGTTCATCTCCTAAGGAGCAACCTGAACACAGTTCTGTCAAGGATAAGATTCTCAAGTTTTCAAAGCTAGACTGTAAGGAACCAAAATCCATATTTCGCTTGCAGAGTAAACGTTTACGGAATGGTAAAGATGGTTTAGCATCTTCTTCTTTGTCTAACCAGATGGAGTCCGGAAATCATTTAGATAAGTTCTTGCAATCACAACATGGTCAATGGGATGCAGGATTTCTGCCTGGATGTGAAGAAAATTCTTCCTCAAAGAAACCTCAATCTGAACAGATGCAAATATCAAATCACTTGGAAAAGGAAAGAAACTCTTATGCTGCCTCTAAATCTGTTCCTGAAAGTCAGGAACATGTCATGAACAAGCCTCTTGCTCCTCTTCCGGACCCCTTATCCGAGGCACCGAAAATCAGCTTTGGAGAAATGCCACCTATGCCTCCTCTACCACCTATGCAATGGAGAACAGGTAAGGTTCAACCTGCTTCCCTCACTTTACATAGAGAAGTCTCATTCCAACCAATACAGCCAATTAAAAGTGACGAGCAAGCTCAATATAGTTTACCAACTTCTGAGAGAGAAGCAGCTTTGCAGTTTCAGAATCATGTTTTACCTGTCATGGCTGTGGAAAGTGATAAGCTCCAGAATACCTCGGGATTTTTTGCAGGCGGTCATCCTGTTGCAATTTCTATGCAACTGCCAATCATGCTTAATGAAGTAAATGGCAAATATAATTACCTAGTTTTGGAGAGAAGCCAGACCCAAAAGCAATTTCTAACATTACCTGTACCTGTGGTACCAGCCAGCAAGCCTGCCCAACGTTACATTGTTGCCTCAGAGGGAGAAATAGTACAAAATTCAAACACAAGCTCACCAATTCCACCTGTTGAGCCTGCCCTTTCTGTACAAGATCCCATCTCTCCACAGGAACTGTCTCAACCCCCAAGCCAACCTAGTTTAGAAGTTGAAACCCTTCAACAGTCTGCAAATAATCTGGAAGGGAAGCAAGAAGATCCTTCTATTTCACCCATGTCACCACCAGTCATGGAAAATGTGCAGCCTAATCACAACCTGCTGCATTCAGAAGGGAAGCAAGGAGATCCTTCTAATTCATGCTTGTCACCACCAGGCATAGAAAATTTGCAGCCCGATCACAACCTGTTGCGTTCAGAGAGTGAAATGTCTTCGACATTGGATAAGTCTTCTCTACCATCAGATTTTGAGAGGGAAAGGCTAAATGGAAAGCCAAATGATAAGCTTCCTCGTCCTCGGAGTCCTGTGATTGATGCAGTTGCTGCTCTTGACAGAAGCAAGGTAAGGACAGTTTTATAGTTACCATAGAATATTACAATGTACTACTCTTCATGAGGTCTCACTCATTGCACAACTTGGCCTTGGAAATTCTGCAGCTGAGGAAGGTTGCTGAACGGGTTACGCCAAAGGTAGAAGAAATAAATTCATTGCTAGAGCAGATAAGAACAAAGGTTAGAGCTAGTAACTTTTCTTTGTTCTTTATAAATTTCTGAACATGTTTCTTTCTGATGAAAGAAAAAACTTTTGGTTGTCTCAGTCTTTCAACTTGAGGCCCGCTGCAACAACACGAAACCGCTATCATTATCAGGGGCCAAGAACAAACTTAAAGGTTGCCGCCATCTTGGAGAAAGCAAATGCAATTCGCCAGGTCTCTCTCTGTACGAATAAACTTCTCTTGGCTGTCTCGCTCCCATCATTGTCTACTAATATGATGATCATTGTTGTTCAGGCTCTGGCCGGGAGTGATGAAGATGACGATAAGGATGGTTGGAGTGATTCTTAAATCTTCGAAGGAGATAATGTTCTCAGCTGAATTAATATCTTACTACCATGGCTTTCACCTTGAATCAGGCAAAGAAAATCTTTTCCCCTCTAATGAATGAAACATCTATGTGAAGTATAAGATTACAAGTTCATACATACCCAGATGCTTGCGTGGTAAAGGCATGCAGCTTAGCAAGCATCCCAGATTCTTTTCAGTGGTGATGCCTTTCTGCCCTAGAAGATTCAGTGTTCAGGCTCAGTGTAGAAGTGCTTTATGTTTATCCTTGTTTTTCCTTTGATATAACTATTGTATATCTGAGTCGTGGTTGCCGTATTTTTTTTATATATTTTATTTATAGTGATGAGCATGAAATTTTGTCATCCCGTAATGCAGTGTTCTTTTTGTAAAAAATTATTTGTATAATTGCTTCTCATTAATCATGTTTGTATCTGTATAGTTACATAGATACAAGTGAGTAAAATCATCCAAGATGTACATGTTGTATACCACGTTTGTTGGCTCATTTCGTTATTCAACTACATATTTTTATGAATACGTTTGAAATATGGGCGAGTTCCTTGTAAATTAAGTCAATTATACACTTCTAATTTTTTTTTTGATACAATTATACACTTCTAATTGATCATGATATGAAATGTTCTTGTCGGAGTGGGCAAATCATAATGAGTTTTTTTGCAAGGAGCCCATGCAAGTAGATAGATGCATTTGATTCTTATGCCCCAGTTTAATATAATGGAAGAGTTCTTTATGTCAATGAAAATGAAAGAAATGAAAATAGGGATGAGTTTTAAAATATGTTTGATATATTGAAAAATTGTATTTGTTTAAGTAGGTATAACAGTATAATTCTTTTTTTTTTAATTTTATATAACATATCTTTAATTATATATAATAGGAAAGACATTTACATATAACTAAAGAAAAGTTATACATGTTAAAAAACTTTAATTAAGTATTTTTAAATAATAAATTTTATAGTGGGAGATTTTTTAACTATTTTTTCATGATATATCATGTACTATTTTTAATTTATAAATATATATATAAATTTACAATATTACAGGACCAAAATACCTGCAAGTGAAAAGAACAGAAAGAGAACCTAACCCATCCTCTCCCTCTCTTTATTCTTCCTCTTCTTCGTCGGAAATCCCATGCGACCCAGATATCACAGTCATCTTCTTCATCATTAGCGCATTTAAGATCCAAAAATCCAATTAAAAAGGCATAAGATCAAAACAAAAATCAAACCCATAGGACATTGGAGAGAGCAGAAAAAGGTTGAGCTTCAATGGGAGCTCTCAAACAAGCTTCAGATATCCACACAGGCAAGGACACAAATAAGCAACAGAGTAATTAGCTAATTACAAAACAAGAGTCACATGAGTTTCCCAAACCATAAAACCTAAAAATAGGATATTAAATTTGGGGAATAGTATACCACAAGGGATTTGGATTTGGTGCATTCGGACTCCCCATGCAATTGTCGTTTTATTACTCCATGTCTCCATCAATCCTTAATATGAAAATTCAATAATCAATTTAAAATATTAAAAAAATTAGTTAAATTAATTATTTATAATAAATATATGTTAATTTTTCTATAATATACTTCCTAATAATGTGTATTATAATTATCTCTTGACAGAATAATTTTACCATGCATAATTAATAAGAAAAATTTAGAAAAAAAATAGAAAAATAGAAAAAAAATATTGAGATATTATATTTAATATTAAAATAATTTTTTATCTATTTTTTATATATTTAAGATCGCAGATAACGTCAATTAACACGCCATACATACATGGTTTTGCATCTTCTTTTTAACGACAAGGGAGAAAAAATGCTTATAGACCCATTTCCATGAGAGCTTGACCTTTCACGTAGCTTTTTAGCTTTAGGCTATGTTTAGTTTAATAAAGAGAAAGGTAAGTTAGGTTAATTTAAGTGAGAGTAGGGAAGGGTAGGGGAGGTTATAAGTATGAAGGTAGGAGGGGAGAGATAATATTTCTTATTTGGTTTAGGAGGAGAGTGTAGGTAACAGAAAATTGACAAATATACCCCTATTTCTTTATTTAAATTGATTTATTTTTATTTATAATATTTATATCAAAATTATTATTTCTTTATTTATAAATTTTAAAAAACTTTTTATCTCATTTATAAATATGATAAAAAAATATGATAAAATTTTAACAATATTTCTCATTAATTTTATAATTATTATATATATTAATATAATATATAAATCTAAACCCTTCATCACAGGCATGTCTACCACAATTGTATTGCCTGAGGGATTCATGTCGTCAACTTCCATGTCCACATCTTCTCCAACATTAGACTCGTGTATGAGTTGATTCCTCAGGAGGTAGCATATCATCAACTTTTTTATTGTTGCCTACCCCTATTTCCAAGTGGCTACCAGGAGATGATGCAGAAGGAACGTGCTCAGCATTGATAGGAAGTTCATTGCATATATCTTTATCAACTAAAACTGAACCATCAACCTGAGAAGAATTGAAGAATTCAGAAGTAACAATGTTTTTGTTATTAGTACCATTCACTTCAAACCCATGCCCAATGCCTCTTTCATGTCCGGCCAATCCTTCAGAGACTTGGACATGCGCATCCTCAACTTCGTCTTGTGCAGACTTAAAAGTCTGCAACAAGTCATCATTAATCACACTTTCAAGCTGCTCAATCCACCTATCAGAATGCACCCAAAATGGAAGCAAAGATAATCCATGGGATGCAAGAGACCTAAAATCAGAAAGCCTTATCTCAATCTCCAAAATATATTTTGACAAGGAGTCCTGACCTTGCAGATTGCCCCTTTGACCTGCATAATTTGATCGTTAGAACAGTAGGAAAGACAAGTCTCTGATCCAGAAAGAAATAAATTATTAAATCAAAACAAAATACCATAAAAAAAATAAAGTCAAACAACTAAGCATATATGCTTACTTTTCCAGCGATTTAAGCCTCTCTAATAAGCTCTCACTCAGTTGAACAAGACGAGAAGGAAAATTAATGTCTGCGTGTTCTTCGTCCACACTGGGCTTTGAAACAAATAAATGGCCTGCACCATAGGTTCCACTTGAAAGACCGTCATTCCTATATTCTTCATCCCATCCATTAGCTTGGGACCCATGATTGTATGCTCCTCCATTAGAAATCATTGTGGTCCTTAAAGAACCATCAAGTGCTAGAGCAGCTAAAGAGTCATGCACTACGACAGAAGACATTTTGGAATTATCTACACCAACAGCTACACTCTAAAAGTTATTATTGACAGAAGCAATAGTTGTCTGGTCACAGACCCGCTCAGCTGTTTGAGCATAACCATGACAATTACTAGGATCATGAATACTAGTATAAGCAACATATGGATCTCATGTAAGGAAAATCAAACTTTTGGCTTAAAAGTTAAAAACATAAATGTGGGTAGTAGTAGTAGTATACCTCTTCATTCAACACGTAGCTCTGATCCTTAGCGTCATCATCCCCTTTACTTGATCCCTCATCCACTTCTTCATCAAAAGAAGTATGCTACAACCTTCACGAGTTTGAAAAAGAAATTGTTTTGAGAAGAACTTGGTGTGAGATGCAGGAGCAGAGAGGTCTTGTGAAAGTGCTGAGGTGAGTCAATAATGACCTGCAGCGGAGTAGGCGCGCCAACGGGATGGACCTGTGCACGCTGAAGACGCATAGAGGAAATGAGAAATGAAAAAGAGTTTTTACACAAGGTAAATGTCGAAAATTGAAAAATAAATACATAATATTTCTTATCCTCCTAAAAAATCCCAAATTTAGAGGGAAGAGAAAGAGGGGTAGGGGAGCAGAAAAAGACAACAAAATTTCCCTCTCCTCCTCTCCATTTTTTCTAACCAAACATACTTATATCTCCCCTCCTTTACTTTCTCCTCCAAAAACCCCTAACCAAACAATATTTAGGGCTTCAAAGATATCAATACAAAAACAGCCGCCAAAAGAAGAGAGAATGAGGCAGCATAAAGAATCAGGTGAGGATTCAGCTAAACATGAATAAAATTGATGTAAAGTCTAAGGCAGTCCAATCAAATCATCAAGTGACACAAGCCTACACTAGCAGGATTTTTGGCAACATTCACATTCAATTCAATTGATTTGCTGAGGCTTCGAATCTTACAAATCATAATTATTTTATTCATAAAATATCATTCACATCATAACATATATATGTATATGATTAGAGGTGTCTAAATTGTCCTATCGAGTCTCTTTACTCGGTCCCGATAATTTTAGGACAGGTCCGTCTCGTCTCAAAAATGACCGAGATGAGAAAGCATCGGGACGAGACAGAAGGAAGGGTCGGGACGGGATGGGTCTCGACCTGACCCTCGAGACTCCCGTCTCGTCTTGACCCTAATTTTTTTTTAATAAAAAAAATACTACATTCTTCTATATTTCTCACTCTGTCCACTTATCTCAGGCTCTCTGTGTCTCTTCTCTCAAGCTTTGCTCACTCACGGTTATAAGTCTCATCAATCACCACTCTCATACAGATATTTTTACTTACAGATATTTTTATTCTTCCTTACTATTATTTTTTCCCTTATATAGATAAGTTATCATTTTATATTAGGAATGAATGTTAGTATTTAAAGAAAGTTACTGTTGCATTTTATATATAATGATTTATTGAGATGATTTTATTATAATATTTTTTTTTAAAAAAATTGAGATCAGGAATTCCCGTCCCGGTCCCGAAGAGAATGGAACAAATTCAGGATGGGACGGGACACGTGACATCCTGTATACTATATCGGGACGGGACACGGGACGAGGTTATTCTGATCCTGACCCATCCCGTGAGTACCCCTATATATGACTTAGGGTTTAAGAAATATTTTTTTCATTTAACAATATAAAAATTATCCCCATTCTTAGCCTTAGGTAGAGCTGGGAATGCGGGCTGGCCCGCCAAAAACGGGCCAGCCCGCTCCCAGCCAGCCAAAATACGGGGCGGGCTGTGCAGCCCGCCCCCCTTAGTGGCGGGCTGGCCCGCCACTTTTTTTTTTAATTTTAAAAAAAATATTTTTAACATTTTTAAAATACTAATAAAAAATTTCTAATGTTATATTAGTATAATAAAAAACTTACTCATGTTATACTCTTAAAAATTTCTATTTTTTATAAAAAAATCTCAAATTTTATAATTATAAATCTAAATAAATATTAATATAATATTAATCAATTATAATATGTAAACATATAGTAATAAATAAGTAATTATCTTTACTAATATTCGATAATAGGAGTATTCAAAATAACATTTAAGTAAAATAAATGTTAAATAATAATATTAAAAAAAAAAGTGGCGGGCTGGCGGGCTGAGGGGGGGCGGGCTGTGCAGCCCGCCCAAAAACGGGCTGGCATTTTGCCAGCCCGAATCCGCCCCCCCTTAAGGTAAAACGGGTTCAGCCCATGGGCTGGGCCCGTTTTACCAGCTCTAGTCTTAGGTGCATTACATCAGTTTGTAATAAGCCACCTACTTGTGAATGATATGAATATTTATAAATTTTATAGTATTATATATATATTAATTTTAGAATTTAACTACACCAAAAGTAGATTTGGGTGGGTTTGTTGTGAATTCAATTAAAAAAATTATATTTTTTAAAAAATTGAAAAATCAACTACTACAATAATTATTATCTAAAATTACCTAAAATCTATTTAAAAATATATCTTCAACGAGTATAACTTTTCTTAGTTGTGTATAAATAGAAACATTCATACATTGTTATTAAAGATATAGTACACATAACTCTAAAAAAATTATAAATCTACATCTATTAAAAATAAATTATATCTATTCAAGAACTTATTGAATATTTTTAGATAATAAATTTTATAATAGGATTTTTCAACGATTTTTACTATTTAATAAAATTTAGGAATTTTGTGCAATTTACTTTTTAAATTATTTCACTACTGTCACATAAAACGACGTCGTGAGGATTGTTTAGGAGACCGCTGCACATGGAAGCAATTAGGGATGATAATTTGGGTTAGGCCCGCGGCCCAATCCACAAACCCGCCAAAAAATGGCGGGTTGGGTTGCAAAAATTGTAACCCATTTTGATGCGGGTCTTTTTGACCCGCACCCACGGCGGGCTAACCCGCCGGGTTGGCGGGTTAGCCCGCTTTTTTTTTATTATTTATATTACATATTTATACTTTAATAATTTAAGAGTTTTAACTAAACAATAGACATTACACTTAATTTATATTAATTTTATCTCATTGAGTCATTTTTTTCTTTATATATATATTTATTTTATTTTATTATTATTTTCTTTGTGATATATTTATCTATAGATAGTGGCAAAATTGACTAAATAAATATTTTGACAACTTAAGACATGATTTGAATCTAATTAATAATATATATAATTTAAAAAAAAAAGTTAAAAAAAATAAAAAAATTATATATAAAAAATTAAAAAAAAAAAAAAAAGATGGCGGGTTAGCCCGCCAACCCACTTTGACGGTTTAGAGTTGGTGTTTCACCAACCTACCTCCACTTCAATTTGCGCAAGGTGAGTTAGCCCGCGTTACCAGCCCTATAAGCAACGTCGCTGGACAAACAACAGCTATCCTTGCCCGCTCGGTCTCTACCGAAAGTTGCTTCGCTCTCGTTGTACTCGTAAACCCTTCTTAATTCTCAGTTGGCCCCAAAACAGGAGAAAAAAACCCTTTCTTTAATTCTCATCCCACTGGACACCGCCTTTGGCTCATTCTCAAAATACAATTATCTCCACTAAGTTCAGACATGATCTTCAGATAGCATCGACAACTGAAAACCCAAGGAGAAGGTCAGAAAACCCATATTCAATTTTCGCCTCTTTATTCCTTTCTTCTTCTTCTTCTTTTTTCTTTTTTTTTTAATTTGGAAGTTTACCCTTAATTTCCTCGAATTACTTCTGGGATCTTTTTATCTTTTAGCTCTGCAACTCCGGAACCCAACTTCTCCGGGGTTCAATTTACCGAACCCGAAAACCCCACATCCCGAAATCGAAGGATGGAGAGCGGTGCGGAGAAAGAGGCTAATAGTCGAGTGCCGCTTTCGGATGTGGTAGCGGATTGTGTTAAGCGGTGGTTTAGGGACACGCTTAAGGAGGCCAAAGCAGGTGACATCAACATGCAAGTGCTGGTTGGTCAGATGTATTGCAGCGGTTATGGAGTTTCTAGAGATGCCCAGAAGGTGGGTTTATTTCTTCTTGCTCTGTTTTAGTATTCTGAATTAACTCCCCCAAAATTCATATGCTGGTGGATTTAGTGTTTTTGGGGTTTTATTCCGATGTTTTCGGGTTTCCAGAGATACCTAGCCAGGTGGTGGCTTGTTTCTCGGTTTTCTGTTTTAGTTTTCTGAATAAATGGCACGGCTATTTAACAAAATGAGTCGTATCTTGCCTTTGATACAACTGTGTATATATTAGTACTCAATTGGAGTGAACTTTCCTTTCTTGCATATTCTGGTGGATTAGGTCATCTTGGGTTTGATTTTGGTGTTCTGTGCTTCTTTAAGAAGTTGATGTTACGTTCGTTGGCTGAGAAAACTTAAGTAAGAATATTAATTGAGATGTTTGCAATTTTGTCACAGATAAAGAAATAGAACTTATTTATTTTCGGTTCTAAGTAGAAAAGCTGTCTGTTTTGTGGGTGCTATTAGTTTTCAAATGCTGATCTTATTGGTTGGGTATGAAGGGAAGAATTTGGCTTACCAAGGCATCAAGGACTAGATCTTCAGTTTGGAAAGTTGGTGATAAGCGCCCAGGTGAACACTCCCTTCCTTGTTATCACCGTGAGCCACATAGGGAATATCATCATTATTTGTTTACTAAAGTTAGTTTTACTCTTGTTTAATGCATCTGTGTTAGGTTATAATGCGAGTGATTCTGATTCTGATGAATTGAAGGAAGATTCTTAAGCAGACTTAATTTGCCTTTGTGCTCTAAAACATTAAAGGTGAGTTTATCCCACTCTCTCATGGGCTGTCCTACCACTTGCTTTGTTTGTGCCACATTTTATATGGTATAGAAAAGCTTGAGGCATTAGAGTATAAAGATTATGATTTATTTCTTCCTACTTAGTTGTATGATAATGTGTTTTGAGTCTGGTTTTATAAGATTTCAATTTTAATTCGGATTGGGGAACCTAATTCCCAAGTTTTAAATCTGATAAAGAATCTTTTTTTTTTATTGGCAATATATTTATCACACTCTTATTCTGAACATAGGTTAAATTTGTAGTTCTTTATGATCCTTTTCATTCGAATTTAATTATTTTGACAGCAATTTGAGTTGTCAAACTTAAATGTTAATCTGCGCAACTCATTGTATAATCCACACTCTTTCTTAAACTCTTTTTTTTTATAAATAAAATAAAATCTTAGAAGGGCCAGAAGTTCCTTAGTTCTTAATATTGCTGGGAAGGATACATGTTTCTATAAAGGTCTTAAACTTGTTCGCTGAGTGGAATATTAAATCTGTGGCAATATATAAGTGTAGATCTAGTTTCTTTCACTGAAACTATAATGATATGTGATTATGATATCAATAGGCCTTTCATTTCATCACTCAATTTAAGGGAGAAGGAATACTTTTCAAGATGTTGTGAATGTGTTCTAGATTATTCTTAAATTGACATATGAGATAGATGGGTTTTATCTTCTTTGCCTTGGGATCCGAAATTATTTAGAAGTAACTAGGAATATCGGTTCCCCACATAGCAGAGTTAATTCCCTAAGATTTCATGCTTAGTTTAGCTGCGAGATAGGTTTCAGGAATTATAGATTTTGTATGTTGTCTCTATGCTGCTGTTAACAACATTTAATTTGAAAGGTTAACAGAAAGTCCATTTTCTGTTTTGTTTTCTCTTCCTACTAGCTACCTTGAGATTTGAGCCTGGGACATGATTGCAAAGATGAGATGTAAATAAGATTGTCAAGATTCTCAGCTCTTTATTTAACCCATTTGCATGCTAGCTTCTGTTTTCAGCATTCTGTGTATTGATGATGGTTATAAGAAAGAGGTACTAGTGCAAATTGACTAATCTGGTGGGTGATTAAATTGTAACAGTTTCTTTAGCGTGTTAAAAAGCAGTGGAATTAGTGAGGACGATGTAAAAGTAAAATAGTGTATTTGAGAAAGAAAAATAAAGGAGTTAATAACATCTATTTGACTGATGACATCAAATATCGGTAGCGTCAGTTATAGTTGATTTAATCACTTTATTTTCCATTTGCCCACTTGCTTGTGTTTCTGGTTTCATCCTCCATTTCGGCTTGTTCACATTGTGACTTGGCATTGTAAACTTGGAAATTGATTTGCTTTCATTTGAGTTGAAATCTCGGTCAATGAGGGAGTTGTAAAGCTTTGGGTTGGATTACAGATATAGCTGGGGTCAGGGAAGAATGCAGGACCATGAGCATAGAGAAATATTATTTTCTGAAGTTGTTCTGTGGATAATTTTTGTGCTGATGATGGTCTGGTGGTTGACCAGCACCTTCATTGTGATGCTTCAATTCTTAGCAGACCTGTGAATTGTGACATTATTTGTTTTCAGCAGATCGGATTGTGACTTCATTTTTTTTTTTTTTTGAAATAGTTATTTGACTGGTTCAGATTCAAGTATCGTGAGCCCAATTGGGGGTAATATTTAATATTTTATAACAGCATTATATTGACATTTGACTAAATGGTTAAAGGAAGTTTCCCAGCATATTATATTTTAGTTTAGACGGCAAATGTACATGTGCTCGAAATCCTCTGTATATTCTTCTTTCCTGTTGTTTTAGATTTTTCACGTACTTTGCTGTCCAAAAGATTAAATATTTTTCGGTTTTGTTTTGCAGGTGAGCTTGGTGTGACACTGCCGCCATGGATGATATTCCTGTAACTAGGTGTTTGTCTTCAAGTTGTCTATTTCTGACGTGCATTATTTCCTCCTAACCACTCAGATTCTCTTATTAACATGTCAAGCAAATTCATCGGTTTTGATTGAAGAATCTAACATGAAAATTTCTTAGGTCGATGTGATCTATACAAAATTTATGGGAGCATATGATGTTTAACTGTGAAATGAATTTAGCGGACCATGACTCTGAATCCCGTTTTCCTCCTTTTTTTTTTAAATAAAAGATTTATCAAATTTCTCGTCTTTTAAGGCACGTTTGGGGACCAAGTAAGTTATTTTTTAATTAATATTGATGTTTAGTTTATCGTTTTTGTAACTTGATTTTTAAGATGAAGATTTTAAATTTTGACTTCTAGTTTCTTCATGTTGATTTTTTTTACTGTCTTTATCTAAATAAGTTTTTATTAAATTAATTTTTTTATGAAAGTCAATCTAAATATAAATTATATTAAATTATCTAACTTTTTGTCTAACCTGACTTTGGTAAAAGTCAAATTGAACAAAACAATATTTCTCCACGCTAATTCAAACATGCCCTAAGTTGAAGGAACTGAAAATAGGATACGCCATCAAAATCTCAGCTTCTTGACAATCACATCTTTTCTTTCCCTTAAAGAACAATCACATATTTGCATGTCAACCACCCATAACTTAAGCACCTCACATGAAATAATAAAATATTGTGACGCTCACAGCAAATTTCGTCTAACTAATGAGCCACGTAGTTTGGGTGCTGTGATGAGTACCCAAATTCATCATATCCAGATATTCTAGGTTTAATTTTTTTTAAAAAAATATTTTAATGGGTATAAATTTTGTTATTTAGAAATGTCAGTTGAAAAAAGTTAAATTTAGACAGATTTAGATGATCTAAATATGAGGAAAGTAATACAAATAAAAAAAAAAGTGATGAGCACTTGATCCCTAAATGAGGGATATCATTACATTCATCATGAAATTTCATTTTGTAATTTACTGAGAGAGAGTGTGTGTGTGTTATTTTTGTTTTTCTCTATATTTTTTGCAAAATAATTAAAAATGATATTGACACAATTATAAAAATTATTAGTCGCAGTAATTTGTATTACTTTCCTCTGGGCAATACTCCTTCATTTGCATTTGAAGGGTTTGAATCATGCGGTGATGATTATGAAGAGGCTAGGAGAATGTCCACAAACACGGCGTTAAGTTACTATGCATTCATTATTAATAAATAATGCCAAACAACACCGCGTTAGTGGCTACCCAAAATTATTAATTATTCCCTCTATCCTTAAAATAAGTTTTGATTAATTAATTTAAATAGATTAAAAAATTAAATAAATAAGTTAATTATAACAAATATCACATAATTTTCTCAAAATATTCATATATAATATTAGATTATATATTAGTTTATAAAATAAATAAATTAATTTAAAAAAATGATAAAAATATTAGATATAAAATAGAATAAAGATTTCTATTTACAACCGAATTCATCTCTCTAACTCGTTCTAAAATTAAGGAGCAAAGGTTGTACTACAATTAATTAATTTACTAAATGAAGGAGTTGTGTATTGGTTTTTATATAATTTTATTTTGAAATGATTAGAGTAACAAATAGATCCAATTACAAAGTTGACTTGAATGAATTAGACAAAAAAGAAGTTTCTTGGGGCGCAATTAGAGGACTCTACTGGCTAATTATATTATATATTTACATAGAAGCCACTAGAACACTACAACCTTGGTGTTCACGTCAACAACAAAGAAACAAATATTTTGGTAATGATATATTTATTTTTCTCATCCAGTTTATCGAAGTTTTACTCCGATTATATCTAAATTTGACCCGTTTCGCTCATCTAGCTATGGTGGGTGAGTCTCCCAACAGAGATTTTTTATATATGTTAAAGCTCGAACTCGATACCTCGTTTAAGTGATATCGAGCCGCTTATCATTCGGATTAACCTTGATATATTTTTTTTCTTTTGAATTGCTCCGTTTGCCACATCATACATTCATAACCGTTGGGCCGAATGAAGTATAGGAATTAACTTTGCAAACAGTAGGGACGAGTTAGAATTTTTTTTTTCAATATAAGGATCTATTTGCCATGTGATTTAGTTTTTAGAGAAACTCTTATAAAGAATAAGTAATTTAAAATTTTTTTAGATAAACTCTTTTAGATAATAGCTCATAAAAAAATGATTCTGAATAAAATGAGTGTTTATATAGTTATTACTATAATAAATTTTATAATTAATAAATTATCAAAAAAAATATAGAATAAAAAAATAAGGAAATAAATAATTATTATTGCTCATCATCATCAACATTATGAGTTGATAGCAACAAAAGAGGAAGAAGAAGAGTGTCGCCTTTAGATCTGTTACGTTCATCTCCTCCACCATCAATCCTTCCTCCGCATTGCTCTACTCTAAAGAAGAAGACAACAGGAACGACGGACGACAACAACAATAGAACAAAGGAAAAGCAATGATGGCGAAGCTTATGTAAAGCCTTCGTCTTTGACAATGAAGAAGAAAGAGAACCTTCCATCTTCAACAACGAGCCTTCAATGATGGTGGAACTTTTGTCTTCGCAGCAGCAGAGAAGAAGAAAGAGAAGATAATAGAAAAAAAAAAGGTATAAAAAAAATAAGAGTAAAATAATCATTATACAGCTTATAAACTATTTTTTTTATAAATTATTCTTAAAAATTTATCTGAAATTATAGTTTAAAATTATAATTTAGTCTAAATTTTTGTTAGATATTGAAAAATTATTTTTTTTAAATTATATTTTAGCTCAAAATCGTTTTTTAAACCATCGTTTGAAACCCCAACAAACACGCACTATAACGAGTTTTAGAGCTGCTCTGTCTGCATTCGCTTTCAGAGACGATTAATTAAATGCTCCTATCTGGTGTTTACGTGGTTGAGTTTGACTCAAATTCAGATCCAATTGATACAAGACAGGCTGCTAGTCTGCCATGTGTTATTAACAGCATCGTCATCTTCGTTATTGTTATTGTTATTGTTATTATTATTATTATTATTATTATTATTATTTTCTGTGTCATTATTGTTTTAAAACTGCATGATTCTTCCCTGCATCATGCTATAAATTAAAACCGACTATTCCTTGAACACAGTGAGGATTAAGGGAAGACTGGAATTGGAAGAATCTCAAATGGAAGAAAACATCGAGCCACTGATTTCGCAAGAACAGAGACCCCCATCTTCTATTATCACTAATTTATATGTTGGCCACTTTTTAGCCAGATGGGGTGCTAGGTTCTTCTCAAATCTCTTACCTTTTTGTTGCTTTCTTCTTGTAGGTTGTGCATTAGTTTAGTTTCCCTTTTCGATGGGTCCTGGATATTGGCTTTCTCATATGCACAAAAGTTTCCCTTTTTAAGGGGGAAGAAATATTTTCTCAATATTTCTCTCATTCTTTTATCAAAAAAGGAAGATTGAAACCGTGGTAAAAAGTTGCTTTTGTCTTCTTTTCAAATAATTTTCATAGGGAAACGCATCATGCCCACTTTGGTTCTCTGGTATTACACTGTCTTCAACTTTAGCAAGAATTTGAAGATTTTTTTCTCTACGAATGTGGGGTTATACCTTGACCCCTTGACCTTAACCAGAGGTATAAGGTTCAATCCCTGGGCAAGGAAAAAAAAAGCCTTGTTGGAAGAACCCTACCCCCCTTTAAGGGACATCAGTCTGGTCAGGCGGATTAGTCGGGTTCCTGGTGATAGGACATTGTGACAAAAAAAAAAATCTTTTTCTCTTAGGTTTTGATGCAGTTAGGCCTTTTCTTTTAAAGTGTATTCATTACATGTTCCTAAAAGGAACAAATTCAATAGATGCTGGAAAAATCAGGCGTTTATGAGTGGAACAAGGACTGTAGTGTATCATAGTTACAGTTTTACTTTTTTAACTTTTTATATTTGGGTGTTGATAGAGGATGTGTGCAGAATGTGGGAGTTCTCTGTTGGTTTATACATGATCAATATATGGCCAGACTCACTACTTTTCGCAGCACTATATGGTGCCATTGAATCTGCTTCCACTGCATTTTTTGGTCCCCTTGTTGGGAGATTGGTGGATAAATTGACATATGTGCAGGTGAGCTTAGCAATCTTGGAAATGAATAACGTTCTGATTTAAATCATATATAAAGGTGTGTGACACATTTCATATTAGTTTTTATTTTGAAAGTTATCAGTGAAAAGACCAATATGACAACTTTTTGGTCCCCTTTTCTAAGCTTAAGTATATTTTTAGGTTTTTGCTTTTGAGCTCTCTAATATGAACATAAGTACTCAAGTCCACTATTCAAAAAATTTCCTTTGTTGTATATTCTTACTGAAGAATAAGTCAGCAAGTACTTAAGAAACTTTACTTTGTCATTTCAGCTTTCCAGAAGTTTCTTTTAATCTTGTTCATGGGGATCATATGTGAATGAAATGAATGATCCACTAGTGAAGTAATCTGTATTTTGGTGTTTCATTGGCAGGTTTTGCAACTGTGGTTGGTGATGCAAAATATCTCTTTCATTATTGCTGGGATCACTGTAGTTGCATTGCTTGTCAACCCATCTTTAAGGTTCACTAATTTCCCAGTTTTCATTTTGCTGGTGGTGATAACTGACATCTGTTTAGCCATTTGCGTGCTTTCAACTCTTGCTGGTAACATCTTGATCGAGAGAGAATGGTAATAGTATTGAAGCTTTTCCATGAGGAAAGGTTTACATAGAAATGAAATCAACTGTCTTTTTTCTAAATGTCAAATACTTGAAAGCATGTTACAGGTTGGTGGTTATATCAGAAGACCAACCACCAGAATTGCTGACAGAGATGAATTCAGTCACGAGGCGCATTGATCTAACCTGCAACCTACTCGCCCCTGTGAAAACCGGGTTCATAATAAGCTTTATATCATTAAAAGCCTCTGCTATAACATTAGCACTCTGGAATACCATATCTGTTTGGGTGGAGTATTGGCTTTTCACATCTGTGTATAATGGGATTCCATCTTTAGCCAAAGTAGCGCCAGGAGGATGACAAGATTTTCACTTGAGTAATTTTGAGGGTGACAGCTCGATCTTGATCTCTCATTCTGGTGAGACCTCAGATTTGAAAAAAAGAAAATGGAGGAAGAAAATTGTCAGCTGGATTTCGGAGATCCTATATATTGCTGCGTGGAAAGTGTACCTACAGCAAGAAGTTGTCCTCCCTGGAATAGCTCTGGCTTTGCTATTTTTCACTGTGCTCAGGTTACAGCTTACAAACTGTATAATATTTGTGTGTGTGTGTGTGAGTTGCTGAGTTTTGCATTTTTAACTCTTCAGACGCTTGTACAGCACAATTTTATGTGTCACAAGTTGTAGTGATAATTACACAACAATTACTCACAGAACTGTCTAAGTGGCTGCTGTATCTGGGATTAAACTCAGATTCAATGGCATATGTAGTTGAGCACAAAGCACATCTAGTTTTCCACTTCACAAAGTATATCATCTTGGCTTTTGTCGGTCAATACAAAATTTTGTTTCAATGCACCTTAAAATGCTTGTACCGAAACCTCACCGATGAAGCTGCAAATGATTGTTTCAGCTTTGGAACTTTGATGACTGCTACATTGGAATGGGAAGGCATACCAGCATATGTTATTGGAATAGCAAGAGGAGTAAGTGCAGTGATAGGAATAGCTGCAACAGTTGTGTATCCAGTTTTACAATCTCGTATATCCACAATTAGAACCGGTCTTTGGTCTATCTGGTCTCAGGTATAAACCCATCACAAATTGCTTTAAACATCGTGTTAATGATGTCTTGGATCCTAGTATGGTTCTGGTTTTCAATTCCTTTATCTATAAGACAAGAAGGATAAATTTTTTTTAAGAGTCTATCGTCTATAAAAGGCAGCTCAGCGCACAAGGCTTCTACCAATTAGAATCTAGGGAGGAACAGATGTATGTAGACTTACTCTGTATCTATGACCTCTAAGTCATATGACAGCAACATTATCATTGCTCTGAAGCTCACCCTCCAGTCTATCATCTATACAACAACAACAACAACAACAAAGTCTTTTCCTATTAAATGGGGTCGGCTACATGGATCATACGACGCCATTGTGCTCTGTCAAAAACTAAATCCTTGGATAGGTTATTGACCAGGAGATCCCGCTCAATGACCTCGTTGAGCGTTTTCTTTGGCCTTCCTCTACTCCTTTTAACCGGACTCCAAACCGTTTGATCCACCCTCCTCACCGGCGCATCCCTTGGTCTTCTTTGTACGTGTCCAAACCACCTAAGACGGTTCTCCACTATTTTCTCCTCAATAGGTGCCACTCCAACTCTTCCCCGTATTTGTTCATTGCGAATCTTATATTTTCTTGTATGCCCACACATCCATCTCAACATCCTCATTTCGGCTACCCCAATTTTATGCTCTTGTTGTCCTTTTAAAGCCCAACATTCACTTCCATAAAGCATTGCTGGTCTTATAGCAGTACGATAAAACTTTCCTTTTACTTTATCTGGCACTTTCCGATCACATATAACCCCAGTAGCCTTTCTCCATTTAAACCACCCAGCCTGGATTCTATGAGTAACATCCTCCAAAATTTCACCATCTTTCTGTATAATTGAGCCCAAATATTTGAACTTATCTATTTGTGGAATAACTTGATCTCCTAATCTGACCTCCAAGTTACTTCTAACTTGCCTCTTAGAAAAATTACAATGCATGTATTCAGTCTTACTTCTACTCAGACGAAAACCCTTCTACTCTAAAGTACTTCTCCATAACTCAAGTTTAAAATTAATTTCTTCTCTTGACTCCGCCATAAGAACTATATCGTCCGCAAAAAGCATGCACTTAGGGATTTCATCTTGAATAGGTTTAGTTAGAACATCCACTACCAGATTAAATAAATAAGGACTCAATGATGATCCCTGATGTAGGCCAATCTTTATGGAAAAATCCTTTGTTTCGCCCCCAGACGTTCTTACAGTAGTAGTTACCCCTTCATACATATCTTTTATTGCTTTGATATATGCCATGCGCACACCTTTCTTTTCTAAAGCTTTCCAAAGCACCTCCCTTGGCACTCGATCATACGCTTTTTCTAAGTCAATGAAGACCAAATGCAAATCTCTTCTTTTGGTCCGGTACCTTTCCATTAACCCCCTTAATAAATAAATCTCCTCCATTGTAGACCTACCTGGCATGAAACCACACTGATTCTCCGTAATATCAGTCTCTAATCTCAACCTGTGTTCAATTACCTTTTCCCATAACTTCATAGTGTGACTCATAAGCTTTATCCCTCTATAATTTGCACAATTTTGAATATCTCCTTTATTTTTATAAATAGGAACTAAAGTACTTTTCCTCCAATCATCGGGCATTTTCTTAGAACTTAAGATCACATTAAATAGTTTAGCAAGCCACACCACCCCCGTTTCGCCTAAACACTTCCAAATTTCAATAGAAATACCGTCAGGTCCAACCGTTTTACTATTTTCCATTTTCTTAAGCGCATCTTTAACCTCGCCAACACGGATTCTACAGTAAAATGCCAAATTTGGTTTAACTTCTCGTGATAAATCTCCTATCTCATAACTCGATCATCCTCCCTCGTCATTAAACAATTTGTAAAAATAGGTCTCCCACCGTTTTTTAATATCACCATCTGCAACCAAGACCTTGCCTTCTTCATCCTTAATACATCGTACTTGATCCAAATCCCTCGATTTCCTTTCCCTGTCTCTTGCAATCTTATAAATCTTTCGTTCTCCCGACTTTGTCCCTAACTCCTTATAAAATTTCTCAAAAGCTTTAGAACGAGCTGCACTCACCGCCTTCTTCGTTTCCTTCTTAGCTAAACGATATTTTCCCCAATTTTCAGTATTATCACATAAGTGTATAGCCTTGAAACAGTCTCTCTTGTTCTTAACTTTCTCTTGCACGTCCTCGTTCCACCACCAAGTCTCCTTATCTCGTCGACCAAAACCTTTAGATTCTCCCAAAATTACTTTAGCAACTGTTTGGACTTTTTCAGCCATTTCCTTCCACATGATATTAGCATTTTCCTGCACCTCCCAAACCCCTTCATTTAACATAATTCTTTTAAAAGTTTCCCTATTCTCTCCCTTTAACTGCCACCACTTGACTCTTGTGTTTAAAACATGTTGGCGCTTTTCCTTACTGCACTTAATACGCACGTCAAGGGCCATTAACCTGTGCTGGGTTGTCACTCCGTCCCCTGGAATCACTTTACAATTTGTACAAAGTCTTCTGTCATGACTCCTTACCAAAAAGAAATCAATATGTGACCTGTGAACCCCACTCTTGTAAGTAATCAAGTGCTCCTCCCGCTTTTTAAAGCATGTGTTGACAATCTTAAAATTGTAGGCTAAGGAAAACTCTAGGATAGATCGTCCTTCATTATTAATCTCTCCAAAACCAAAACCACCATGAGCCCCCGCATATTCCCCTGTCTCCTTACCAACATGACCATTAAGGTCCCCACCAATAAAAATCTTCTCAGTATGTGGTATGCTTTGAATCAACCCCTCCAAATCTTCCCAAAACTTTTCCTTAAGATGTGCTTCTGTTCCCACTTGAGGTGCATAGGCACTAATAACGTTGATTGTATCCCTTCCAACAATTATTCTCAAAGATATAATTCTGTCATCAATCCTTCTAACATCCACCACATTCTTCTTCCACTCTTTATCCACAATGATACCAACCCCATTCCTCGTACCTATTTTACCTGTGTACCAAAATTTGAACTCATTGATTTCCCGAGATTTTTCTCCGACCCATTTAGTTTCCTGAAGGCACAAGATGTTAATCTTTCACTTTACCATTACTCCCACCACCTCCCACGCTTTTCCGTTCATAGTTCCAACATTCCAAGTGCCAAATCTGATCTTTCTCTCCTGAACTAGCTTCTTTAGCCGCCTCCGTTCGTAAGAGAGCGGTAGCCCTTGCTCATTTAACACTACATCCGGGCGACGATGCAGCGGCCCTTGCTCACTTCTCACTGTACTCGAGCCATACAGCGCGTTACTTACAGGCAACGACCTAGTAATAGCGCAATTTCTTCGTATGTCCATGTTCATAAGATTCGACAAGTTTTACGTTGGCTGTCGGGGCCTAACACAACCCTCCTCCTTTACCCGGGCTTGGGACCGGCTACATGCGTAGGCGGAGTTAGTCTATCATCTATACATGCTAAAAAAAAAATTTCACACTGTTTTTGTTGGTAAACGTAATAGCAAATATCTATAAAAACTGCACCTTACCGTGTGTTGCTGGTTTATGTGTTGTTTAAATGCAGTGGACTTGCCTGCTATCATGTGTTGCTTCAATTTGGATTCAAAATGGCGTTCTAGCAGAATATGTGCTAATGGGAGGAGTAGCTGTATCTAGGCTTGGCTCGTGGATGTTTGACTTATCTGTACTTCAACAAATGCAGGCAGGAAAATGAACCCCTACTGTCAGAATTTAGTTTCATGGTTTTTCTTTGGACAAATGAAATTTCTTCCTTTTGTCTGATTCTTATGTTTTTCTCAAATCTCAACTAGGATCTTGTTCCTGGGTCCGATCGGTTGGTTGTTGGAGGTGTTCAGAGCTCACTTCAGTCTTCAATGGATTTATTAGCATATATTATGCGAATTCTAATATCCAATCCACAGGTAAAGTTCTTAAAACTAAAATGATGACACTGGAATACATTCAAAGGAAAGACCAACCCATTTGAGGATATTAATGAAACTTGAAGAACTTTTCTTTCGCTTGATCTTTTCTTGTGGAATCAGATATTTCACAAATATGCTTACAATGTTTGTGTTATCTGTCCGTACATTTTGGTTCAGGAGTTCTGGAAGTTGATTCTATTATCGTTTGTGGCAGTGACAGTAGCTGCTTTCCTCTACTGCAACCACGTGTACCGTGTGCGTAAATACTTATTTCACTTTGAAAAATTTCTGGGTTGAAGGTAATGGCGCGCTGTAAATAACATCAATGTTCACTGAAGCATAGTTCCAAGTTCGGAGATGCAAAAAGCTGTGTTATGTTCAATGCACTTCTCAACATAAATAAAAAGTTCTGTATTTGTTTTAAGTTTGTATTTTTCTTGTTTCATTGGTTGTATGATAGGTGCTTTATTTTCTTTTACAGGGGATTAGTGAGTGTAATCACTTTTTCTTGTTATTAATAAAATGGAATCTCTTTTCGCTAAAAAAATAAGTAATTAGATAACTAGAGAGTTCTTAAGCATACAGTGTGTGTTTAGATTTTAATAAAATTATAGTTTTAAAAGGAGTTTTAATCTTATGACTTAAATTTTTTTTAAACAAACAATCCTAAATATCAATAAGTGTTTCTGACTTAAACTATAGTTTCAAAAAAATTTATAAGAATAGTTTTTAAATAAAAAATAATAATTTATAAATATTAAAAAATTATTTTATTTTTATTTTTTTGACACTCTATTATCTCTTTATGTCGTTCTGTCAAATCCAGCTTATCCTTCATTGCATTTCCTTTGAGATCTGTTGGTCCGTCGCCATGTGCCTTTGTCGATTGTGGCTAGTCTGTGGTTGGTCGTTAATGGGTCTAACAAATAGAAAGTACCCATATTTAAATTTAAGTCATTATAATTAACCCATTCGTATGTGAATTCGACTAGCAAAAAAATGAGACATACGAATTATTTAGAACGTATTCGAATCTTATAGAGTATTACTTTATTATAGTTCTAATCACGGTGTTTGGGGAGGCATCCTAACTTTTGGGTGTCTAGATTTACGCCTGAGGGTAATAGATAGCTCGCCCTGCCTGACATTAGTATCACCTAAGAAAAAGAAAAATTTCGTCCTTGGTAAACCCAACACCTTTTTAAAAATTTTTGTATATAAAAAAAAGTCATTCTAATTAATAAAATTTTTAAATAAATTTTTTTATTGATATTAGAAAAAGTGGGTTTTATTGACAACATGCTTTATTGTTGGAAGTATGAGTGGTAGGGATTTACTTGGTCATAACTCATAAGGTCCATTTGTCCCTAACAAGAATAAATGCGCGATTCTAAAACCCCACACACATACGGAAGCATGTATACCTTCATAATTATTTTAGATTGGTCAAATTTTGTGGGCATTTTGCCATGTGAGCGTCTAGAAGATGAAAACCACATGTGCCTACATTACTCCGCAAAGGATTATGTTAAACAATCGCTCTCATCTAACAAAATGTCCACGTCACCATTGAATTAATAAAATAATTATCCTTAATAATCTATCAAAAAAAACCTCAAAAAAATTGTAATCATTACACATACTATTTTGTGTTCTAAATATAAGAGTTAGTAGAAAATTATATGTAATTCTAAATATAAAATCTTAATATATTTTCTCTCTCAAATTAATTATATTTTTTTAAAATATCCCTGTTGATTGTATATATTAAAAGAACTTTTATCAAATATAATTTTAATGCATATGATTAAAGATGTATATTAATAAAATTAACATATATTTGTTACAAATATCTAACTTAATTAATTTATTTAATATTTTTAAATTAGTTATATAATTTTTATATTGAAGATATGAAGGAGTATCTATGTATTTGCTTCTTCTTCTTCTTTTGTAATTTTTTTAAATATCAATCAAAAAAATATAAATTCAACTACTCATACGTTGTTAATTATAAAATTTAATTTATATAAACTCTAAACTCGTATACTAAGAAAGCACGAAAATTTAGTTTATGCATGAATTTTTTCCGTTCCTCTCTATTTTGTACTCAATTACTAAGATTATGCATACAAAGAAATTTGTTTGTGTCAGAATAATTTTCTTTTCCTTTTCAAATCTACCCCTAAGTATTTTTGGAAAGATCATTTGTTATGAGTTGGGAGAAAATCATTAAATAGGGGTACTTTTTTAAAAGATTTTAAAATAGAGGAAGTGTAAGAGATTAGTGTTGCTTTCGAAAATTTGTACTCCTTTTTTATAAAAAAAAAAAGGATTTCTTAGTACTTTTAATTATTAGTATGCATAATTTTAAATTATATTATAAATTAGATTATTATATTGATATAATTGAAAAATAACTCTAGAATATTAAATACAATTTTTTCCTAATTTAAATTTCTTTTTTATCTTGTCTTTTTTACTTTTACTTGATAATAGTTTACGGCCAAATCTAGGATTTGAACCAGATGGACTTGGAAATAATGGAGAGAACTACGATTTTTCCAATTATGATAATAAACAACCTGCTTTGGGTGAAATAAGAAAACACGTTTGACCAATAGATGTAGAATAGAAAAATGGATTGGAAACAAGGTGGTGTTGACCATTCACATGGAACCGTACAAAAATCGCCTGCTAACGTTGATGAGGTAGTACCAATACCGTACTACTTTTAGTTTAATTAGGTTGATCAGGTCGTTGCCTGCAAATATTACGATCCTTCACATTCAACGACAACAAATTAACACGTTGAAATGACATTTTGGGACTAACTGCTTATTTAGTAGCACTTAATAATTTATGGTGTTTAAATTTTTTTCTGTGATTAAATTATTTTTTATAATAATTTTCTTTTTATATATTTATTTTAAATAGCAGAAAATTATTTAAAATAAGTTGATACAAACCACCACTTCTAAGTAGTAATAAACTAACAGGCAACATGATAGCCACATTACTTTAAAATGTCATTTAAGAATCAAGGTGACTTGTGAATATTTAACAAATAACTTATTTAAAAAAGATTAGATATAAGTTTAAATATTAAAATTTAAGTTAAAATTTTCTGAATATTTACTATTTAAGAAAAATTAAAGTTAATTGTGTTATTAAAATTTTAAAATTTGTTACATATTTTAAATAAATACTATAATATGATGAAAAAAAGTTGCCTAAAAAATAAAATGAAATTTATCTAAACTTTTTTTTCCATCAACAAAATATGTGTGTGGCCTTAGACTCAGTGATTAATTGACATAGGGTTGGAGTCACAAAATATTCTTATTGGTAGTAAAATGCAAAATCTATGTCATTAAAAGTTATTGATTGAAGAGTAAATCTTAAAAAAATATTACTTAAATTTTAAAATTTTAAATTAAAAATTATTATAAAAATGTGTTGTTATTTATTTTATAAGAATAAATAATAATTTATAAAGTATATTAAATAAACTAATTTTAAATTTTAAATAGCATTTTTTTAGAATTTCTCCTTGATTAAACTCTTAAGGATTAAATAATCATTTATTGACATTTTTTTGCCAAAGCTAGAGGAGGTCTCTTATATTGATTTTTTTAGATTTTATATTAAAAGTAGAATATATTGGTAAAACTCCAAAAAAAAAAAAAGAATATATTGGTAATCAGGGCATTATGTCTTTGTCAAAATTGGGGGTCGTACAGGCCGCACTGAAATTTGTCCTTCCTCACATAATCCTTCCCCACATAACGTCTCCATTTTCTACCATAACGTAACCGTCACTCCTTTTTCCTCTATTCCCCAAAATGCCCCTCATCCTTTTCCGTCCTTACCTGTCCTTCTCGGTACGGAAGTCAATTCTACCTTTAATGACTTTAATACCCTCTAAATTACTAATTACGTAATCCCTTCAAGTTTATCCCCCTCCATTACGATCTATTGATTTTCAAGTTCAGCACAATGTTAAAAATTAAATTTGATGTTATATATGGGGAAAAATATATCTTTAATCCTTTAATTTTACATAAAATTTTTGTTTAATCTCTTAGTTTTATAAAATATCACCTCCATTCTTAATTATAAAATCTACTTAATTAATTTAGATAAATTAAAAAAATTAGATAAATTTATTAATTATAATGATTGTGTGTTAATTATTTAAAATATTATTTAATGATGTGCATTTGAATTATCTTTAATAGACATTCTTTAACATTTACAATCATATAAAAATATTTTATGGGAGAAATTATAATTTTAGGAAATAAAATAAATTTAGATCTTTTATTTAAAAATAAATCTAACACTCATATAGTTCTTATAATTAGAAACGGATGGAGTACTTTTTAGTTCTTTAATTTTAATACCATTATTATCAATTGATATTTTTGTGTTAATTATTATTATTAAAAATTAAATTTAATATGTCAATATTTAAAAATATTTTATCAATATTTAAAATTTTAGTGTAAATATTTTTTATTAACGATGTTATAATTAAAGAATTGAAATGACATTTTATAAAATTAAAAAATTAAAATAAAATTTTATATAAAGATAAACAACTAAAAATGAATTTTTATACAATTATATATTTATTCTAATTAAAGAATAAGAACTTTAAAAAATAAGGAATTTTGGCACTGCTCTTTTAGGATTAGAACTGCTACAGAGAAACTCTTGTCTGAATTATTTGAAAGGAACATAGGGATACTCATGTCTTTTCAGATGAAATGGGAACAGAGAGCTCAACGTCTGAATTCTCCGGAAGACGGCGACAAGGGCATTTCAGTCCTCCAATTCCCTCAATCTCTCCGTCTTGCTTGCTAAAAGCAAATGTAACATCACTCATTCGGAACAATATCTCTTTTAATAATCCTTTGTTCTGTAATTCACAGATCTTCGCTGAAGAGGGAGCAGCGGTGCACAAACTTGCAGGTCTCTTCCTTGTTCTCCGCCATTATAGCCATGAAGAAGCAAAAATCCCCTGCGACGCAAAACCCATTTGATGTTCTCTCTGAGGAGCTCGTCTTCTCCATCCTCGACCTCCTTAATTCGAATCCGCTTGACAAAAAATCATTTTCCCTAGTTTGTAAGTCTTTCTATTCCATCGAAGCTAAACACCGCCGAGCCCTGAAACCCCTTCGCTCAGAACACCTCCCATCAGTTTTAAATCGATACCCTTTTGTAACCCATCTCAATCTTTCCCTTTGCCGTCGAGTCACCGATGATTCCTTGGCTTTTGTGGCCTACGCTTACAAAGCCACGCTCCAACGGATTGATCTATCCCAGTCCAAGTTCTTCTCCAGTAATGGGTTGCTTAATTTAGCTATGAACTGTAAGAATCTGGTGGAGTTGGATTTATCGAACGCGACGGAGCTGAGAGACGCGGCGGCGTCTGCGGTGGCTCAGTTTTCAAACTTGGAGAAGTTGTGGTTGGGGAGGTGCAAACTAATTACGGACATGGGAATTGGGTGTATTGCAGTTGGGTGTAGAAAATTGAGGTTGATTTGCTTGAAGTGGTGTGTGGGTGTTGGCGATTTGGGGGTGGAGTTGATTGCTATCAAGTGTGAGGAACTTCGTAGTTTAGATCTCTCTTATTTACCTGTAAGCCTTCCCTCTCTACTTCATTTTTTCTTATCTCTGCTTGGCTGCTCCTTCAATCTTTTGGATAAAACTTGAAGTTCAGTTGATTGAGTGCTGCCATGAAAATGTGTCATATGATTATCTCTAATTAACGGAATAATCTTACATGTATTTGATGTAATTTATGTAAAACAATCCGGAGACAGGGATTTTGTCGATTTCTTTGGTTAATGGTAAGCGCAATTAGGGATTTTGCTTGAATTATGTTTGAAGTCGAGGTAAATTAAAAATGAGATACTTCAATTGAATTGAGAGGACGGGTGAATTCAATTTTTTTTGGGGGGGGGGGGGTGGCGTTTGTAATTTTGTCCATTGAAATTGTTGGCATCATTAGTGAGCGCATGTGTTGCACATAGTACTCAACAGTTAACGGAAGTGTTTAATGGTTGGTGACTTTGAACTAAATAACTAGGTTTAAAGAGCAAAAGGTTGGTGATTACTAGTGGTGCTCAGATTTTTGAACCAGCTCTGCTGGGAACAGATGAAGTGATGTTTATCTGGTCCCATGGTTACAAAGGAATTAAGAATTAACATTTCAATTTTGAATTTTTCATTCAAATTGAAGTTAAACGAATGTTTGATTGTATCTTATTTATTTAAATATCTTTGCAGGATGATCTGGTTGAGATAACTGATTTTGTATGTTTCTTGTGATGCACAGATCACAGATAAATGTTTGCCATCGATTTTCAAATTGCAACATCTTGAAGATTTGGTTCTTGACGGATGCTTTGGCATTGACGATGACAACCTTGATGTCTTCAAACAAGGTTGCAGAACATTAAAGGTATATGTGGGCTTGACAGTTTTAGTTTGTTAAATTGTCTAAACGATAAATATAGCACAAAGCTGCTGTTATTTGGTTTAGAAATTGGACAGGAAATGCAGAATTTCAGCTTTGACCTACCAATAGTTCACCAGTTTCTGTGGTATTAGGAGTGTTAAAGTGGAAAGAAGCTAATTTGTTTTTCCCTTTTTCTGTTTTGTTAAAGAACAAATCGGTACTCCTCCGGTCCTTAATATATGACTTATTTAACTAATTTGATTAGATTAAGAAAGTTGGTTAAGTTAGTTAATATGGTATGTTTTTTTTCAAAAACACCCTAGTAATCTTCCATCATTCCCTCCCTTATTTAATTATTGTTCAGGGAGTATTAATAGGGTAATTTGGGAAAAAGTTGATAAATATATAAAATACAACTTATATTCAGGACCAACATCAACTCCCCAATTAGGTCCTATATTAAGGACCAGAGGAGTATATATGATTGCACTAATCTGTTTATTGTTCATTTTTTTGGCTCACTGTTCCTTATTTTTAATATCCTTGATGATTAGTTACCTAACATGCTAAATAATGTTGCCTTATGCAGAAACTAGATATCTCTGGCTGTCAAAACATAACTCACTCTGGTCTATCTGCACTGATAAGCAGTTCTGGATGTCTTGAGCAACTTACTTTAGCAGATGGTTCTCCTGTAATCTCCTGCTTCCTTTATAATTTTCAACACTTCAGGTTTTGAGATTTCGTTTTCTTTTTGGTCTTTTGTCCTCATGATCTCAGCTGTAGCTAATTGTTGAAAGTTGATGATCCAGGTGACTCTTGCTCTGGCTGATGGGTTGAACAAACTTTCCATGTTGCAATCAATTGTATTAGATGGCTGCCTGGTTACCTCTTCCGGATTAAAGGCCATTGGATATTCATGCACGCCGCTAAAGGAGCTGAGTTTAAGCAAATGTTTGGGAGTGACAGATGAAGCTCTCTCATTTGTTGTTTCAAAACAAAGAGATTTGAGAAAGCTTGACATCACATGCTGCCGCATGATAACCGACATTTCCATTGCAAGCATTGCAAATTCATGCACTAGTCTTTCTTCTCTCAAGATGGAGTCATGTAGCCTAGTTTCAAGAGAAGCTTTCATCTTGATTGGACAGCAATGCCATTCTCTCAAGAATCTTGACCTAACTGATAATGAAATTGATGATGAAGGTTTTCTGCCCTCTCCCTCATCTCCCCTGGAATTGTAAACCCCGTGTCAACTGTTATTCTTACCATTCTCTTTCTGCAGGTCTTAAATCCATTTCTTCTTGTGCTGGACTTTCCAACCTAAAATTAGGAATCTGCCTGAACATAACTGACAGAGGGCTTTCCTATGTTGGCAAGTGCTGCTCAAAGTTAAAAGAGCTAGATCTCTACAGGTTTGTCCTTCAAATTTATGAGCTTTTGCATTTCTTTATTCCGTCATAAGGTAATAATCTATACTTTCTTTGAAGACTTTGGCAATGATTTTGCAATTACAACCTTAGTGATGGTTCATGCTTGAGCCTAAAAGGCTCATGATTTGCACATGCCGTCTGCTGGTTTAGGTTTCAGTAATCTGATAATGAAGCTCAATTTATCTCTTGAAAGTTCAATACTTACTAGGATTCTATGAACTAATAATAAATAAACAAGGCAATGAAGCCCCTCTTGCTATTTAAGAAATAGTATTTGACAACCACACATGTATAAGGATTTAAGAATTGTTATCCATAGTCACCAGAGATTATATTCCTTGTTCAGGTCTACAGGGATAACAGATTCAAGCATTTCAGCAATTGCTTGTGGTTGCCCTGAACTTGAGATGATTAATGCAGCTTATTGCACTGCCATCACTGATAGCTCCTTAATATCCTTATCGCAATGCCCTAAGTTGAAAACACTTGAAATTCGTGGGTGTACTCTTTTGACATCAGTTGGTCTAGCAGCTATCGCAAACAAGTGTAAGCATCTTACTCGTCTAGACATAAAGAAGTGTTACAACATCGATGATAGAGGGATGCTGTCAATAGCTTGCTTCTCCCAAAACCTAAGACAGGTCTTCTCCTCATTCTTCACTTTCTTTAGAAGCATAGCCGATTAGAGAAAGCTTTACTGGAACACTAACGTGGTGCCTTTTCTTCGCAGATAAATTTCTCATACAGCTCAATTACTGATTTGGGCCTACTTTCCCTCGCTAGCCTTAGTAGCCTACAAAGCTTTACGGTTATCCATATACAGGGCTTGACTCCAAGAGGACTGGCTGCTGCTTTATTGGCATGTGGAGGGCTAAAAAAAGTGAAGCTCCATCTTTCATTAAGATCATTGTTTCCTGATCCTTTTATCAAACACATGGAGGCCCGTGGATGCGTATTTGAATGGAGAAATAAAGTGTTTCAGGTATGTAGCAAACTACCATAACTAACTTGTAAAATTGAACCTGTGGTAGCAACACTTTCTTTCCTCAAGCAATTAAAATGTGGGTCATTGCTGTATCTTTCCCTCTCCTTAGACTTGTTAGATTTTAGTACCATGATCTGATAGTTTGGAACGTAATCAATAGAAGTGAAGCTAACTTGTAGCCCCAAGTTTTAGTATTAAACTTCAGGGTTTAAGAGAAAAAGCCATTTTGGTCTCCGACAGTCCTTTGTCGGTTTTCTATAATTTAGTCCTTAAATCATGAAGATACTGTTAACGTTGTATCCTTAACTTGGACATTGCTTATCTGGTACCGTTATTGAATTTTGGTAGGATAAAGAGTGATATTGAAGGCATTATTGTGTGGTTAATGCCAAATCCGGTTGTTACTTAAGATTGCTTTTGTCCCATTTGCAGGCTGAAGTGGATCCCAAATGCTGGAAGCTACAGTTGGAAGATCCGACGCATTAGAGACTTTTTCTAATCTTTGAATGCAAAATATGAGTTGGTGAGGTGAAGATGAGTCTTGTGTGTTTTGACAATCCAAACCTATCTGATACAAAAGAAGACTAATGCATGGTGTTACCCTTTTGTGAGTTGTTGAAGTAGTGTAACTAAATGTCTTTTCTGAACTTCGTAACTAAATTAGCGAAAATGTCTTTGGAACAAGTTAAATCTTGTCAACGGTGTAGTCTTTGAGACTAAATTATCAATGTACTCGATTTTTTCTTGATCTCTTTTTAAATAGCTTTGCTAGCATTATTCTAAGATCAATTAGAGCCATTTGCATTAAGCAGAGTTCTAGATTCAATTTAATATTACGCCTTTGCTATTATATTTGGAAAAAATCCTTTAAAAATAATAATTTATTTGCTTATTACATTTTAAAGAGTTTAAAAATAAAAATAATCCAAATACCATTATTAATAAAAAATAATAAATATATTATTTATTATAGAAGCATATGTGGTAATAATTACATTATTTTTATATAAATAATCTACACTCGTAGCCTTCATATAAAATAATATTTATAAAAAACAAAATGGGTACTATACTTAAAGTGCAATATACACATTATCATTTGACTTGGGTTGTTGCTACATCTGGATCCGACCCGCGTCGCGCACCTGGCTATGGTGGGTGAGTCTCCCAACGGGAATTTTCTGCATTCGCCAAGGCTAGAACTCGAGACCTCGCTTAAGCGATACCGAACCGCTTACCACTCGGACCAACCCCCGTTGATTTATATATCTCTAATTAACTTCAATTGAGTGTGTTTTGTATAGATCCCAACATGAGCCGCACACTCATGGTTTGTGCAATTTTTATATTTCATCTAGCTGATATTTAGTAATAGGTGCTAATAACGTCTTTGTTCAATGCTACTTCACACCTCCTCTTATAGAAAGAGATTCTAGATTCTATACCCAAGTGATTCAAATAGGTTTTAGTTAAACAAGGATTACCTATGACCTCTTTTTTAAAAGTTTCTCCCTCTTATCTGGAGGATTTAGTGATAGAGTTTGAAAATTATTTTTCCTTATATAATATTTATATATAATTTGGGTATATCCCTTATTTGCATAAAAAAAACATAGGAGTGTGCGATGTATGGGTCACATATGCGTGGATCCCAAAAATTGTTAAAAAGTTTTCTATTATAAAATTTATTATTTAAATATATTTAAGGAGTTAGGTCTTTAAGTGGGTGTAACTTATTTTTAATATGTTAATTGAATATAATTAAAGATATGTTAAACTCAATTATTATTTTTTTTGTAATGGTAGATTTTTTTTAACAATTTTTTTTAATAATATTGTTTAATTATACTAACGGTAAACGTTAGAAGCAAACAAAGTTTATAATTATAGTTTTAAAAAAATCATGTTTGATGTGAGAGTAGCAAATATTTAATAACTAAATGGGTCATGGCTGATGGCTCAGCGGACTCTAGGGAATGAAGTATGTCAAGTTAAGTCAAGTTTAGGCTAAATAGGCCTAAATCTATAATAGGTGTCTAAAGCCTGAGCCTGTACATATGTTTTATTTTTAGGCTCAGACCTAAGCCTATAGAACCAACATGCATGAAATATAAAAATAAACAATTATTAGATATTATATTTATAATTTTTGTTTTCTCTTCAATATATATTTGTGACAAAACCAATCCCTACCACACAAAAAATTTAATAGATTGTTCATTCAATTTTATACGATATTCACCAATCACTCTTCCCCCGATACTAAATGTAGATTCTGATACCACAGTTGAGATAGGGACAACTAATATATCAGATGTCATCCTAGATAAAATTTTAAACTTTATACTATTATTTTTTTCACCACTCTAAGTCGCAGAAAAATGAAAAAGAATCAAGAGAAGCAATATCAGAATCATTGTCAAGATAAATTTCCAACTCTGATTTAGTAGGGGGAACTAAATGCCTTTGACGAACTATATTCAACATTTGTTGTATTCCATTATTTTTTTATCGTGCACTAGTATTTGCCAAGGTAGTGACATTAGTATTCACTTCATTATATACAGAAGATGAGTTTTCTTTATACAACTCCATATACTCAATATATAAATCATTTAATGTCCTTTCACCTTTTCTACATTCCACTTAACCTCATTCTCTGGTTTATATATCAAGGAGAAACTTATATCAATAGCATCTAATTTCATCCTTGGATCCAAAACACTTGCAATAGCCATCAAGAAGTTGCATTCCCACTAATATTTATCAAATTTCCCTTTCATAGGTATTGCCATCATATTTAAGAATAAGTCAGAAGATTCTATTGCTTTATCAATAACTTGTTTCACCCTATAAACTTTTTAGCAAGATATAAGTTAGCAATAGGGTATTCACTACCTGATATAATATGAGTGGTATTATTAAAAACTTCTAAGAGATAACAAACATTCTCAATATTTTTCTAATGCTCAGGATCCGGTATATAAGTATAATGTAGTTCTTTTTCATTATAAGCTAAAAAGACGTGTGTGAACAATTAAAAATAAGTTTATTTTTTTTCAAATTCTTTAACTTCACAAAAAGATTTTAGCCTAGCATATGAGACATTTATAAACTTGACACCTTCAATAATGTTGTATATAATATCTTTAATGGTGCTAAGGCTATCTTGCGCCAACAAATTCAAAATATATGCACAACATCTAACATGATATAGTTGTCCACTAAGCACCAATTTATTAATCGATGACAAGTTCTCTTTCAAATTTTTTAAGCAAGAGTCATTGTAACTAGTATTGTCAACAAAAATTGAGAAAATTTTATTCTCAATACTCCATGATCTCAAGCACTTGAAAATTGTATTTGCTATATCTACTCCTCGCCTCGGAGCAGGCACTTTAACGAAACTTGAAACTCTCTTATGAAGATTCCACGTAACATCAACAAAATAACTAGTAATAACTATGTATTCAGCTACTTGATGACTTGACTTCCATATGTCTGTTGTAATACTTATCTTGCTCTTATTCTTCAACATATTTTTAAAGCATTCTTTTCAACCTCATATAACTTGAGACAATCACTTCTTGCTATTTTACGACTGACTTTTCTAAAATCTGAATTTGCATATTCAAATGCCCATATAAAAACTTCATCTTCTATTATACTAAAAGGATGCTCATGCACCAAGATAGAACTAGCTATGATTTCTCTCATTTTTTCATTGGAATATTTAATTCCATGACCAATAAACATATTAATTCCTGATTCACTTGATGGGCGAAATTGTATAGTGCTTGGCTTTTTTTGTTGAGAGACAAGCAACTTTCGCTGTAAGTAAATATTTGAATACCTCTTAAGATGACTAGTGCTAACTCCCTTTCTACCAGTAGATAACTTCTCCTTACAGTATAAACATATTGCTTTCTTGACACTCTTACCTCTTAAGATGACTAGTGCTAACTCCCTTTCTACCAGTAGATAACTTCTCCTTACAGTACAAACACATTGCTTTCTTGACACTCTCAACAAGTACAACTTCTTCAAAATCTTTCCATACCTCAAGTTTTTCTTTGTATTTTTGTGATCCTAGAATCTTTTTCACCCCTAGAAACTACTTGTTGAGAAGTATTATTGTTGCTTTCTTTAATTTGTTATTCAGATTGAGGTTCTTGAGGAGGAGTAGATTCAATTGTGTTGTTCCCGCTATCCATTAGAAATTATACGAGTTATCTTATATAATATTAAAAGCATAATATGTAAATATCTCTCTCATATAAAGTTATAGACACAATTTAATAAGATGTAATGAGAAAAAATTATATATTTAATAAATTATTATTTATATTATTATGATGCAAAATTATCATATCAAGAAAAAATAATCTATAATTATTTCTTTTATTTAAAATTACTACTGTATTTTCTAAGGTAATTAATAATCTTGTATTTAAACTAAACAAAGCAAAAAATAAATAAAAAATTGTATAACGTTCATATATAGGAGCTACCATGCTCCACAAATACACTAATTCAAAAGGATATTCCTTAAATTTATTTATGTTATACATACAAGCAAAAGATGTAATATACACAAAAAGCTTTGATTCAAGTGCTAACTATTAAAAAGAGCAAAGTTAAAAAACATGATAGAATTTTTTATTACCAAATAACAATATATATGTCTTAGTAGGAAACAATAGACCATAACTTCATTTGAACTTAGTTTTTTTTCTTTCTTTGATCTGAAAATCTAAATGCTAGCTTCTATAATTGTAACAGAATTTTAAGGAGAGAACGGTGGTGACTATGAGAGGGTAAATAAGAAATAGATATTAATTTTAGATATATTAGATCGTATTTAGATAAAATACATATAGATTTTAGATATAATATACAAATATATAATTTAAAATAAATAATATAAATATTTTTATGATAAAATAGATTTAGATTTTAGATTTAGATATATTATATTATATTTATAGATATTTTATATACATCTGATTTATTTCATATATTTTCTACCTAATTCTAATCCTATCTAATTATGAGAAAAATATATTATTTCAATAAAATATATTTTTATAATTTTATTTTGAAAGATATATTATAAAATAAAGAAAATAAGATAAGAGTAAAAAAATGAAGGCGTAGGAATCTCAAGAAGAGGGGATATTTAATTGTAATGTTTTTCAAAGTCTAAAAATAGGAGATAAGTGACGGAAACATGAGAGAATTTGGACTATTAATTATAATTTTCTTTGAAGATAAAAAAGAATATGCGTGATATTTAATTATAACTTAGACTAAAGTATATATATTATATATATAAATAATATTAAACAGGCAAGGCATTCATGCTTGTAAGCTAAATTTAAAAAAAAAAAATGGCCTGTCTAAATAAACTTGCTTTTAAATAGGCTTTAAGCCTAACCTCTTTATTAAATAGGTTAAGCCAGACTTTAACCAAATCAAGCTATAAACCTCTATTAAAAATCTCATATTTTTACCCCTGCGTGACTCTAGGTTTTGTCTGATCATCTTTTAAAAGTTAATGGTTTTTTTATGTTGGTTAGCTAAGCTTAGATCAAAGTTTATGTGAAACCATACATAGAATCTAAATTATATTTGAATCTTTGTAAGCATAATAAGGGGAGCATTTGAAATATAAAATTTGGAAAATTTGAATATAAAAAAATTATTTGTCTTCCTTCTTTTATTGTTTTGTCTCTCAACGATTAACAAATTTTTATAATAAAAAATAATCCAATTTTTTTGCTTAAATAAAAAGAAAGCTGGACTCAAAGAGAGGTCCTACAGGGAGTCGAACCCAGGTCGCTGGATTCAAAGTCCACAGTGCTAACCACTACACCCTGGAACCAGAGGGGTTGGTGATATCCATTAATAATTTGAAGTTTGTTACCTCCCACTCGGCCCCTAGTATTGTTTGCCTTTTTCACACTTGTATTAAGATGAATGATTGGCTTTGAAATTTTGAATTGAAAGTTCATAAATTCCCATCACTAATTTACCATTTATATCTGTCCATCGTAACCTTATATTTTTAAACTTTTAAAATACTAATAATTTTTTTTAATATTATATTAGCATAATTAAAAAATTATTAATGTTATACTCTTAAATTTTTTTATTTTTTATAAAAAAATCTTAAATTTTATAACTATAAATCTAAATAAATATTAACATAATATTAATCAATTATAATATATCAACACATATCAATAAATAAATAATCATCTTTGTTAATATTTAATAATAAAATATTTAAAATAATATTTGAGTAAAATAAATAATAATATTAATAATTTAAAAAAAAAAAAATAGAGACTAGCGGGTTGAGAGGGGATAGGTTATAAATATTAGCCAGAGCCCACCCATTTTTTGTGTAAAACAAGCTCAGAAATATCATGTCTTTACAATCAGAATTAGAAATGCAACTACTACCTTTCTTTTTTTACCTGAAAAATTCTACCTTTCAAAATTCGGTATTGTGGTAATTTACATTTTTAATAATAAATGCTTTTTCTATTTTTGTTACAAATCTTGGAGTCACTTTTACCAGCACCCCACCATTCCCCTGTTATTTGAATTAACCTAAGATAGATTAAATATTTTTTTATTAACACTTGATTTAATTTTATAATCAAAATACAACACTTCTACCTAAATATAATTAAACCGTATCCAAATATGAATATGGATAACCAAATAAACTTTAGACATCTTTCAAAATAATTTTGAACAAATTCAAGAAAAATAAGATGGATCCAAAAGATATAAGAAAGTATTTATAAATTATTTTATTTTAAATTTAGTAACTTTTATATATAAATAAAAAACATAAAATTTAAGATAAATCATACTGCAACATATTACTGATCATAAAATATAATTGGAAAAAATTATAGACCATAGACATTATTAATAAATTGTAGTAACTCATTATGTTTATAATTTATAAATTTGGTGTGATACATGAAAAAACGTGTAATTGTACTAAATTGGGATGCAAAAACGGTCCAGTAAAATAGCAAGAGGAATAAATTTCGGCCGAGGATACCACATAAGAAGACACGTGGCTCCACAAAGAGCGGCATCCACTGCTTCTCTTTCTCTCTCCTCTCAGCCGCCTATCGCTCTCTCTCTCCCCTTCTTGCTCCTTCTCAGTCAAACCCACAAGCCTTGACCCATCTCAGATTTTCCAGTCAAACTTCCTCCGTTTAGAGCTTCTTCGAAGTATCTCCCCTGTGACTTTATATCCCTCTCTTCTCCTTCTCCTCCTTTGTATGCCCTATTTTGAATTCAAACTTCAAACCCAAATCAAAGCTTTTCGTCTTCCTCTCTTGTTTCATGACGACCTCCTTCACAGAACTCCTTTCCATGGATGATCATCGCTGGCCTCCTCCTCCTCCTCCTCCTCCTCCTTCTGAAATTCCTAAATTTAAGTCAACCCCACCCCCTTCTTTGCCCCTTTCTTGTTCCCTTCTATCTCCTTCTTCTTACTTGGCTTTCTCTTCTGGCTTCAGCCCTACCCAGTTCTTGAGCTCTCCCTTGTTTCTCTCATCCCCAAATGTGAGTTCTACAGTTCCTTTTCTGTGTTTTCTAGTCCTGATTTCATGTTTTTGCTCATTGCTGATTGTGGGGTTTCTGTGTTTTTTTTTGTGTGTGGATTCAGGTTCTTCCTTCTACTGAGACTTTTCAGAACAAGGAGCAGGAGCAGAAAACATTCTCTGAATTCTCCTTCCATACCCAATCCAAGTCGTCGTCTTTCTTGGAATATTCTTCCAGCATGTTTCAAGCGGTGAGTTCTGTGTTCTGTTCTTATGTAATATGGATTACCTTTGACTACACAATAATTGGCTTGGCTCTGTTTTTTCTTTGTTTATTTGCTGAATCATTAAGAACTCTTGGTGACGTTTTCATTGTTTTTTGTCAGTATATTCAAAGTTTGATCTTTGAGTAAAACAATATTCAGATTTCAAAGCTCAACGATTTTATGCTGAAGTTGAAAGAATCTTTGTGTCCTGATAGACAGTAGACTGTGTTATAATTCTCAAAGTAATTTGTTTACTTTAAACATGTCATTCTTGTCACTTATTCTGAGGTAATCTTGTGCAGCAGCAGGAACCACTGAAACAAGAACCGTCATGGAATGAGAGGACAGCTACAAAATCTGAATATCCATCAACTCAGAGCTTCTCCTCAGAACCACAGATGCAAAGCAATTTGGCTCCTGCTTCTGGTTATACTAATAACTACGCGAATTCGTCCCAGTCCACAAGGGAGCAAAAGAGGTCAGATGATGGGTATAACTGGAGAAAATATGGACAGAAACAGGTGAAGGCGAGCGAAAATGCTCGCAGTTATTACAAGTGCTCGCATCCGAGTTGCAACATGAAGAAGAAGGTCGAGAGGGCTCTGGATGGACAAGTTACTGAGATAGTATATAAGGGAACACATAACCATCCCAAGCCTCAGTCCACTAGAAGATCTAGCTCTCAATCAATTCAACCTTCTTCCTCTTGTACCAATTCTGGGCTTTCTGATCAATCCGCGGTGAGCCTAGGGAATCTACGGATGGAGCGAACCTCTTTCCAAGAAGATTCTTCTGTCTCTGTTGGAGAAAATGACTTTGAGCACACATCTCAAGCCTGTTACTCTGGGGGTGATGACAATGACTTTGGCCCTGATGCCAAAAGATGGTAAGATCATAGACCATAGTATAGTATTACAATGTTAATGCCCTGCTTGGATTCCAAGTTATATATAACAAGATCTGATTCTGATTCTTTTATGTTCTTTTTTTTTTCAGTAAAGGAGAGAATGAAATTGATGGCTATGCCTCATCCGGGAATAGAACTGTGAGGGAACCAAGAGTTGTAGTTCAAACTACAAGTGAGATTGATATTCTTGATGATGGCTATAGATGGAGGAAATATGGTCAGAAAGTGGTTAAAGGAAATCCAAACCCAAGGTATTTAACTGATTCTGATAAAAATCCCTTTGAAGAAACCTTGATTGCAGTTTCCTTTTTGTTACCATTTGACTTAAAAATTGATCAAATTCTTGTATCTGCAGGAGTTACTACAAGTGCACAGCTCCAGGCTGTTCGGTGAGGAAACATATTGAGCGAGCTGCCCATGATATGAAAGCTGTGATCACAACGTACGAAGGGAAACACAACCACGATGTTCCTGCAGCACGAGGGAGTGGGAGTTATAACCTGAACGCAGCTTCTCTGAACAGCAACACCATCAACAACAATGTTACCGCACCTATAAGGCCATCGGCGTCTTCAGCATTGACCAGCTATTCTGGCAAATCAAGTTTCACAAACTCGCTTAATAACACAAGCCAGCCAACATCTGCTGCAAGTCAAGAACCTTTTCTATTTGACATGTTGCAGAGCCCAGCAAGTTTTGCATACTCTGATTTCGTTACATCAATGGGATCGTATAATCCTAACGCATAATGCCCAGATGCTGCATACTCAAAGGCCACGGATGAGAAGAAGGAAAGATTCATCCTTCAGTCATTTATGTCCAACAACTTCTGAATTTGAAACAATATAAACATAGACATGCCTTTGTATAACACATACGATAGTAGGCCATTATAGAGGAATAGGAACAAAGAATCATGGAAATAATAAGGGAGCAGAAGGATTTTAACATTCAACACGTATGTAGGACTTAGGAGGTGGTATGTACAGAATACATTTAGCTGATAATTTATGTTATTCTTTTGTTGTATTTGTTCAGTTGGAAAAAGGATTTTCATGTGCCATCCTCTGTGCGCTTCTTGTCTTCAATAAAGATTATTAACAAAGAAGTTTTAGATTTTTCATATTTGTATCAACATTTTTATTTCATTTATTCCCTCAGGCCTTAACTCAGAAAAACAAACAAGCACCCACAACACAACAAATTTCTGCTGTGTTGTCTTTGAAATATTGAATTGTGAGTATGATGAAATACTGTGCAGTTTTAAGGATGGATAAGACCCAGTCAAAATTGCAATTGACTTGTGATTTGGTGGGAGAAAGAATAAACAAGGTTCAGTATGCTCACCGTATTAAGAATCAGTCTAAGGATCTATGGTATGATCAAAACATATAACAAAGTCAAAAGTTTCAGTTTTTTTTTTTATTACTAAATTGTGATTTCTTAATCAGAAATATAAAAAGTGAAACCTAATGACATGTTGAACACAAAATACTACTCTCACTCCAAACCCCTCTTACTATCTCTTACATTCTTCACACGGAAGTAATGTACAGATAAACAAAGGTATTTTGTGTGTGTTTGGGTGTGTGTAAAGATAAATGAACAAAGGTATTGTGTGTGTGTAATTTGGATGAAGTTCAGATGTAGGATTGAGTTGATAACTTGTAGCCAGAAAGAAGGGAGGAAGCAGCAGCAGCAAAGAAGGCCAAGAAGGAGAAGCTGATGGCTGCAGCAGAAGTGTCTGTGAATATATTGTCAGATCCTTCCCTCATGCTGTTTGTCAATGGAACTGCTGAAGAAGCTGATGAGATCAACAAATATGCCATTATCTGCATTTCAAAATTGCTTCTTCAACAAATAATACTCTTTTGAATAATCATAAAACAGGCATTCAACAAAACATAAAAGAATGAGATCACCACTTAAAATATATACTTCAAGCTTCCATATCATGTAATTTGGACCCATTCACAGTTGCACATAATTATTAAGAGAATCAAATATCATTGAAATGCCATTGACCTATACAGTCATATAATTAAATAAGATAACCACCTATTCAATGATTTTTAATTCTTTGGCCTGAATAAATCACTTATTCATTGACTTTGCAATATATTTCTTTTGGGAAGTTGATGGTTTCGGTGAAAGTCCTTGCTAATATACTGCTCTTATGTTACAATGTCAGCACGAAATATGAAGTGAGACTATTTACAAGGGGAATGATACCATTTTTTTTTTAAATGAGGGTCATTTGACAAACCAACTTATTTATTAATAATTAAATTTATTTATTTGCATTAAACAACCGTTCATCATATAAATTTTTAATTTAGCCAATGAAGCTTTGAAGTTTGAATCATTCAAATGAAGCGTCTGGTCTACCTCCAAAATACAGGTCAATCTAATTATACAGCGGGGCCATGTGTAGGACCCAATAACTTATACATTATAAAAAAAAAATATTTATATGCATTACAACTTTACAAGGAGCATTTAGAATAAGTTGGAAAGTTCTTCCTTATGAACGCACCGTTTCCTTTTGTTTTTTTTATTATTACTTGACAAATAGATATTCATTTTCCTTCGTAGAGGTAACTTCGAAACCAAGTATTATTTTTAAACTACCTATTCTTTTTTTTTTCTTTTGTTCAAAATTTTAAACCACCTATTCAACTTTTTCAGAATTGCGAATAGTTCATCTTAATAATCTTTAATTCAATGGTGTGTCGGGTTAATATAATTGGATATATACTTATCAACTATAATTATAATGTTATAAAAACTCAATCATATGTTTTAATGAGGTGTTTCATTACATAATTAAATAAATTTATTTAATTATTTAAATACTAACGTTTCGTTGTGATTTTGAGTCCTTAATTAAATAGAATGATCATAATCGCGCCCCAACTTTGGAGAAACTTAAGAGGACATATACGGCATTATTAAAAAAAAAAAAAAGAGCATATTGAAGAAGGAATAGGAAAACCTGATCTCCAATGAAGTCCAACAACAGAGCTGTTCTTGGCTGCAGAAAATTCTTTCCGGAGGAGTTTTCCTTAACTTGCCGGAACACTTGGCCGCCGGTGTACAGCGTCGACATAATCGATATTGCCAGAACATACCTGTGCGGAATTACAATTTCAGAAAACGAACAAGATTGAACTTGGATTAAGAAAAAAGTTCTCCTATGCAAATGCAGGACATGGTAACCCAATTTGCATTTTCAGTATTGAAAACCCAGAAACAGTAAATCAAATTTTGTTAAGAGCCCAGAAAATTCCAATCCATCTGACAAGAAAATATGCAATGAAAAATCAAAGGAAGATAGACATATATGGGAGATTGAATTGCCTATATTCCTCGTATCTATCGAAATTTTTCCAATCGCCATGCTTATTGGAGGCCATGACGATGAAACTGATCAAAGAGCAAACCAGGGCAATCCCTCTCAATACCAACGAACCTCTCTTCAATAAATCGTCCCTCTTCCATCGCCTTAATATTCCGCCGACTCCACCGTCCACATGCGGCTGCGTTTGTTGCTCTAAATCCGGTAAAGGCGACGCCGGCTTCTGGTCGGCCGGAGAAGAATCCAAATTCGTCTTGGTCGGTGAGTCGGGAACCTTCGACATCTCTATCTGATCGTATGTCAGAGCTCGCAGATTTCAGAATAACAAATTCAGAAAAATGAGAATGAAGGAATGAAGGTGGAACTGAAAGGGGAAATTTGGAGATTTTGATTCAGACGCGAAAGTGTAATCTGTTAAAATGTTTTGGTTGAGAAGTCAGGAGTAAAAGCAAATCGTTAAGGTAGTTAAAGAAGGAAGCGAGTGAGAAGAGCGTGGCGTGGAGTGTATTGGCGGGATGGCGTGGCGTCGTCGAATGAATGGCCGAAAGTAGCGGATCACGGCGAGGCATTCCCACTCGATACCCATGCCAACTGTACGAAGAGGACCCACCACCGAAACGCCCGAACCAATGTTCTAAAAATCGTCGTTTTATTTTACCTTCCGTTTGTTTTTATTGTTTTTGTGAATAAATTAACAAAACTTTAAAACTGCTCTAAGTTTTTCATCCAATAGTCTGTTATAGTCTTCCGTTTCATTATATTTATCTTTTAAATTAACTGTAAATAAATTGAAAAAATATAATTAATGTGTAATAAATTTATCCTTTATTTATTCATTAGTACTTTAATGTGTCTAAAAATATTATTTTACTTTAAAGATAAAATAAGAAAAAATATCCTCTTTCAATTCTTCTTAACGTAAAAATTAATTAGAGAGTTGATCTTAATCTTAAATATAAAATATATTTTTTATTTTTATTAATTTTTTTAAATTATCTATATTGATACTCCTTTAATAATAATCAAATGAGAATGAATAAATAAAAATAATATTTAATATATTTTAAATAAAATATATTAAATTTATTAATTTAATTAATATTTTTTAATTTAATTAAATTAATTAAATATATTTTATATTAAAAGGTGAATGAATATTAAATTTTTGTTTAAAAGGATATCTAGCAAGAGGCAATTTTTTTCTCCAAGAAGGACAAACATAGTACAAGAAAGCAAGGATTAGGAATTTCGATGTTTTTTTTTTAGAAATTTATAATTATAAAATATGTTTGAAATGGGAAAAAGAAGAAAAAACGACGTGAGCTCATTTCTTTGCTGATTTTGAACATAAATAGCAAGCATTTGTATTTGATTAAAATTGTTCAATACAGTTTCAGACTGTTTGGTTGTTATTTTATTTTTTATATAATGTTAATATTTTTACCTTAAGATGCATATTAACTAGGGGTGTTCATGGGCAGGGCTGGGCAGGGCGACCCCCCTGCCCGGTACCCTGTCCAGAAAAAGCATAGGCTGCATTTTGCAGCCCGATACCCGGCCCTGCCCGGTAAAAGCCCTAACCATTTTGGGCTGGGCATGGGCGGGCTGGGCGTAGGCGGGCTGGGCATGCCCAAGTTGTGATGCCATGCTCATGTTGTGAAAAAAATCTACAATTATAACTTCTAAAATAATATCATATTCATATGTCTTCAAAAGTTAAATAATATCTATAATCCACTAAAAATAAGGTAACAAAAAGATAATAATTAAAGTCTTGAAATCCATTACATATAAAAAAATCTTGAAGTCTAAGTAATTTATAATTATAACTTTACATCAATTTCTCAAATGTTGACAAGGATGAAGTATCTAAAAAAATAAAATAAATAATTATAATTTGTAATGTAATCATATTATGATTAATAAAGTTAAAAAAATTAATATAGTTATAAATATTAAAAGATGCAACTTATGTACTTAACTACTTATATTTCTAAAATGACATTTTAGTCATCAGAAACTATCATATTCTCCTTTCTAAGTGTAGCATCTACGGAGAAAATAAAAAAAATAAAAAAAATGGGTGCTCATGGGCAGGGCAGGGCAGGGTAACCCCCTGCCCGGTGCCCAGCCCGAAAAAAGCATGGGCTGCATTTTGTAGCCCGATACCCAGCCCTGCCCTATATTTATTGGGCTGGGCAGGGCTATTTTTTCGCGGGCTCGGGTGGGCATACCGGGCCGCGGGCTTTATGAACACCCCTAATATTAACGCAGAATATATTCATATTAGAAAAAATATAACCGGAAAAGTTTAAAATTTATCTCAAAGATGAGAAAATCAAAGGTATTTACAGATCGCCTACTAAAAAATCTTTATATTAAATATAAGATCTAAACTCATAATTTTATAGATTATTAATTAATTTTTTATCTAGATAAATGTTTGTTTTTTATACAAAAATTTTTAGAAAGGGGTTAGGCTCACCTACGATCTAAGGGCAGGGCGAAATCTCTTTTTCTTCTAGGCGATACTAATATCGGATAGGGCGAACCGTCTATTACCCTCAGGTATAAACCTAAGCACTCAAGAGCTATGATGCATCTCCAAGCGCCGCGGCTAGAACCATAACAAAGTAGTATTTCCCAGGGATCGAATACACTATAAATAGTTACATATCTCATCCTTTCGTTATAAATTAATTAATAGAATGTACTATCAGTTTTTCCAATCTTTTTTATTAGAATATATTAATTAATTTACATAAATTGAAAAAATGGGTTAATTATTACATAAACTGATTATTAATTACAAAGGCTTATACTTGGTTATAATTTCATTAGTATAATCAACATGGGATCCTTTAACTATCTTTGATCATTAGATGCTTACACTTAAGCATTTCAAAAACAAATCTTGAAAAAAAAAAAGTTAAAACTCCTACAATCATTATTATAAGACAAATTTAACTAATTAAATTAAATTAAAGAAGTTAGTTAATTTAGTTAATATAGTATTTTTTTATATAAAATATTTTAATCATCTTCCTTAACTCTACCTCTTTTACTTGATTATTATTGAGGGAATATCAATAGAGATAATTTTTAAAAAAATTAATAAATATAAAAAATAAATTTATATTTAAGATTAAGATTAACTTCTCAAATAGATCTAAGGGCAGAAGGAGTACAATCTTTAGTCCCTAGCTTAAATTTATTATTATTTTAATTTTTATCCCTCAAACTTTAAATCATACGTTCTAATCTCTCAAATTTTTTTTAGTCTAAAATTTTTATAATTTAATGAGAACCTGAATTATTTTACTTTTGATGATCAAAACTTAGTTTAAAATTAGAGATGCTAAAACTAAAATTTATGTAAATTTGAGATATAAAAATTGTATTAAAAAAACTAATTCTCATATGTATTTTTTATTATAAGTTATCGTAAATAAGTTATAACTTGATAGTAAAGAGTCTCCAGGATGTGACGGGCAACTTTTTTGTTTTAATTTTGAAAATGGGAGTAATGAATGGGACAGGCATCAGTGCTACTTTTTAAAAAAGACATAAGTAGCAATATTAGTTTATTGTAAAAAAAAATTAATTCTTGGCTTAAGTCTCATGTGAATTTTTAAGTGCCACATGTGTTCTTCTGGTGTTAAAGTGCAATTTTAAGTCGTTTTCAGGCATAAATCTTGTAGGCTAAGTTTTTATTGGACCCCAAAAGGCTTTTTATTCAGAAGAAGGAAAGAATAAGAGAATACGGGACATTTGTCATGAATAGTTATGTAATTTAATGGTTAATCGGATATAGACAATTAATTTCATAAAAAAAGGTATTAAATCAAAATAAATAAATAAATAAATAAATAAAATAATTGTGAGCACATGTATTCACCAAACGTGGGCCAGTCCCAAAATTGATTGCACATTACATGGATGAGAGAAGAACAAGTATTATTAGAGGTCAATTATTATTATCATTATCTTTAAAAAATGATTGGTTCTTCTAAATAGCCTTCCTTTTTATAGCCTATAGCTTTTTTTTTTAATAAAAAAAAATTAGGTGAGTTTGATATCAGATCCCTATTAAGGTCAAGACATAGCCCTATAATTCAGAGAATGTTTATAGGGGACTTACGAGATCGCCTATTAAAAAAATCCTCACAACAATAGCGAGAATCAAACTCGTTTATTGATAAAATATAAAATAATTTTTTATTATCTATACTAACTCTCATTAGCTTATAGCTTATAGCTAATACGGTGATAAAACACAGACAAATAATATTGTTTTTTTTGCCCTTGCCGGCCTGAATTGTATGCCAAGTTAGATGAACTTTAAAATTGTAAAAATTCCTTCTCTTGGAAATATTTTTTCTTTGCAAAAATGTTTCGTTAATCTGATTAAATCAACTTCCATGCATTATTAGATTTGTGTAATCATGAGGTATTCAGATAATAAAAAATTCATGTACTGTTTTCAATTCTTTTCCTTCTCACCTTATATGTATTACAAAATTTATTTTGGTTAGGTTTATATTATTTACATTTAAAAAATATTTATATGGCAGCAACATATATTCTATAACTACTTATTCCCTACTTCTCAACAATTATGCATTTTTTTTTCACTTTTAATGCATGATAGTTATTGGGATTTAAATTTATATTTTTTTTTTCTAAATAACTATATTAGGCATATAATTGGATTTTTGTCTATAACTTTTTAAGTTACTCAGCCGGTGTCCAATATTTTTTATACATCTTATTATTAGATATATGAACAATCAATTAAATTGAAATTAAAGCTTTGTGATCAGGAGGTTTCTTTCCAATTGTCTTTTTTGAATAAGGTAAAATTTACACATTTATTCTATCACTATGTAATCTAATTAGTTCACAGCCTACTACTAGAATAAGTACTTTAGGTAGGCATATTATTGGATTATACGGGATGATTAATCATAATTTAGATAGAAAGGGTTTGAAGAATTTATTTGGAAATTCCTGTTTCTAGGTGGCACTAGAACATCCTAGATCAGAAATTCATTCTGAGAATAAAAGGTGTAGCTACCCGTGGTTGAAAACAATATGAAGATTCCATATACAGCGCAAAGCCATACAAATAAACAAGAGAAGAAAATGATGATGAATCAGGTCAACTATAATTAAGGAAGTTTTGGTCAACGTGAAATGCTGATAAGTGTCAATTAAACCATCCAGTGTCCGTTAATTATTATTTCTATACGATCCCTTGCCAGCCTTGTGAACTCCAATCTGATTCAAAATCATATATTATCACATTATTGTATCATTCAAAGTTTGACTTGAGTCATGCACTCCCTTTTGTTTCCTTATAAGTTAATTCATCGTGAAAACATTTACAATATGCCTTTTATATAGGTATTTAGAAAAGAGTTTTTAAATAATTTTTTTAGAAAAGAGTTTCTCGACAAGAACTTATAGAAAAAAGTGGTTATAAATAAATAAGTATTTAAATAGTTATTACTAGAAAAATTTTTATAATTAATAAATTATTAAAAATATATGATATAAAAATTATTTATTCCTCAGAAATTCCAGTCACTATTGTAGCATTCTTCCTCTTCTCTTGTAGCTACTCCAGAGATACAACAGCACGGAAGGGCTGTCGACTCCAGCATTGGACGGCGATGAAGATGGAGACGAGCATTAGACGGCGTCGAAGATGAAGACGAAGGTGAGCAAAAGACGAGCATCGGATAGCGACGAAGATGAAGACAGAGGGGAGCAGAAGACGAGCATCGGAGGTCGATGAGACGAAGACAAAGGCGAGTAGAAGATGAGCATCAAAAGCCGATAAAGACGAAGACAGAGGCGAGCAGAAGACGCTCATTGGACGCCGATGAAGATGAAGACAGAGGTGACGAGCATGGCAACGAAGAAGACGGCTACGAGGACAAAGAGAAGAGGGAGAAGAGGAGAGAGAATGTGTGAGAAAAAATAAGGATAAAATAATATTTAGATAATCTATAAACTCTTTACTATTCTAAGAGAAGAGAGAGTGTGTGAGAAAAAATAAGGATAAAATAGTATTTAGGTAATCCATAAATTTTTTTACTGTTTTAAAAATTACTCCTATTAACTTATCTAAAACTATGATTTAGCTTAAAAATATTTATGGACAAATATAATTGTTTATTTTAAAAAATTTAAACTAAAATTTAGGTTAATTTTTTTTTTTAAAATCTAAGTTCTAAAATTTTTAACGGACACAACATCATAGAAAAAGCATTCACAAATATTAACTTCTAAGTTATTAACAATTGGTATTTTTTTCATAGGCAATTATTATGTTGGAAGTATCACTAGAAACCGTACACAAAGGATCAACTCATTTCAGTTAAGACTTATTTCGTACGAGAGATTTAGAGATAAAGGAGGAGAAATTTGTATGAATTAAATTTTACAAAATTAAAAGTATAGAGTTATAAAATTTTAATAAAAAGAATATATAAGATAGATAAAAGTGTAATAAAAATTAATTAAAAATTTTTTATCCTATTTTTTCAATTTTATTAAATTTAACTTATAAAAATTTTCTCTCATCTTCCCTCTCTTTAAAATTCTTCATACTAAACAGCCTATTAATTATTCAAAAATTATAATAATAATTAAAAAATTATTAATGATAAATTTTAGTATAAAAATTAATAATAAATTTATGTTATTTAAAATTGATGGGTTTTGTTTTTTGGACATGGTAGTAATTTCTGTTTGCTAACCAGTAGATTTATAGCGTTTAGAAAAGACGGGAATTAAATGGTGGGAATGAAGACAACTCCACTGGGCTACAGGGAAAAAGATCAGTAACGTCTATCGCAGACTTCTTTTTGTTGCGCCCACTGGAACTGCTTGCTAAACGACGACAACCACCTCAGAAACTGAGGAGTGACTTGGAAACTGACACGTGGTATAAAATGCGGGAGATGTTATGAATTCATTGGTCATTGCATAAATGATATAATACTTTAGAATTTCTCCTAATTACTCATCAATTTTTGACTTATTTTTCCCCCATATTACTTTTTTATAATTATCTTCTTTTAAGAAAATAAACAAGTGAATAATATTAAAGATAATCTGCGGGGAGATTGAAATTCTCTCATGCACGCTCTGCATTAAGGATCCGTAGATTTGTGATCGACGACGTCGTTATATTCTTGATATCAGAATATTTTAATTGAAGTTTAAGATTCAACTTACATCAGCTCGCGGGAACTTCAATTTTCAATTTCATTCAACCAAGATTTTAGTGATAATAAGTAAGAATTAATTCTTACTTGATCAAGCTTTGATGTTATGATTCACGTCACTAAACATAGTTTAAATGGAGCAATTAGTACTTAATTATTATACCATTATATTGGTATTATAATTATAATTCTTTAATTAACAGCCACGGAAGGTTAATTACATCATCATCATCTTCAGTGATGAAATAAAACCTACTAGTCCATCAACTCATACTCCATTCATAGTCTCGTCTAAGGGTATGTATTATGTCCGTGACTCATTCGTCTACTTGAGCTCAAAGAAAAATTGCTCAATCTAACTTAAAAGAAATTAGGCTAAAATATATTTAGATAGGACAAGACATTAGATAAAATATATCGTTCTACCTATTTAGCCTGATCTTATATATATATATATATATTTTTATTTTATTTTTAATTTCTTCAATTTATAACTCTACATTTTTTATTTTAGCTGACAACTCTCTTTACTCATTTTAAAAATCTTAAATATAATTCTTATATTTACGTAGATACTGAAATTGTTCCCACGTTTTACTTGCCAACATTCAATTATTAGTATTGCAATACCGCTATAGATATCCGACCCCGCTATAAATTTTAAGTTTTATATATATAATTTACTTTAAGACTTTAATTACTATCTTTTTGTTATCTTATTTTTAATAAATTATGGATATTATTTAACTCTTGAAGAAATAAATGTGGTATTGTTTTATAAGTTCATGATTACAGATTTTTTTTACAATATGACAGGACATCATGATTTGGGCATGCAAATATACCTATACCTAGACTAAAATGATTAGAACTTTTATCGAGTAGAGTTAAATATAACTATAAAATACAGTCCATAATTTTTTTAAACAGAACATTAGACAAAGGATAACCCTACCCAACTCTATCCATACACACCTTTAGTCTCGTCATCCTCTATTATGTTAAAAACAAAAAGAAAGACAAATCCTCCGTCTTTCTGGAATTATCTACTTGTCATAATATATATTATTTCACAATTTTCTTCAATTTATTATTATTTAATAAATGATTAATATATTAAATAATTATGTGTGTTTTATCAAATATACTCCATATACATAAAATCTCAATATATATTTGGCCAAACCCAACTAATATATGAACGGAAGAATAAAATTAATTAAACTAGACGGGATGGGCACTTTTGAAGAAAAGGTTGGGCAATTAAGGAATTAGAGATTGAGACACTGCCTTCATCTGCGCAGCGCTATCCGCATTGTCCCCTGCGTGCCACCTGCTATCCCGGTCACCCCTCCACGCCGCGTTATTCCTTTATCTCTCTCCTTCTTCCCGTTTTCCTCATCTCTTCTCCGCAAATTCTCTTCTCAACCCTCACGATTCACAATCTCATCAGCCAAAACCCGTCTCTCTCAGCTCTCAAACACACCTCGCACTATAATGGTCTCACTCTTCTCTGCTTCCTAGCGTCACTCACTCGATTTTGCACAGCCATGTCATCCCGTTTTGCTCCGATTTTCGCTTCCTATTTCCCCATCTCTTCCTCTCTCTCTTCACGGAGACCGGCCCTCATCGGCGCTAATCACACCTCCGCTCGTTTCTCCTCCCGATAATCTGTTCCTGAAAAGCAATACCTTCCAATTTTTTCTCCTTTAGTTTTTTTCCAAAGAAGAAAAATTCCAGCTCTCATTCATTCATTTTTTTGTGGATTCTTGTGTGAAGACAAATTTTCTATCGGAAGGTGTTAAATCTGCTGCAATGGAGACTGCCGCTGGGAAGCTCGGCTTTCTCAGGAATATTCTCATACGGTTGCTTTTTTTTGGGGTTTTCATTATAGTCGTTCGGTTTGCTTATGTCATCACGATCGCCGGCGAGTCTTGCAATGTTGGCGACTTCTGCTTCTTCTCCCTTCCGGAGTCTCTCAACTTTGTGGTCGCCGGCTCTGGGACCGGGGCTTTGGCTGTCGCGTCTAATGAGGCCGTCGTTAGCCGATCTGCGGTGCGACAGAAGGTTTACTCGAGTGAAGAGTGGAACCAGGCCGTTAGTTTCTACTCATCCGTGTTCAAGGATCTCGTATCTTATGGCTATCTCTCGCCGGAGTCGAAATCTCTCTGCGTTGAGACGCCGACTGGTCGCGACGTAATCGCATTGAAGGAGATCGGCGTCTCGGACTCGATTGGGATTGCAAAGAAAGCCTCGAAGCCACTGGTGAAAGCAGGACAGGCTCATCGAATGCCCTTTCGCGACAACACATTCGACTTCATCTTTTCCGGCGAGGGCGGGCTTGAGAAATCGACGCGACCTTCAGATTTCGCCTGTGAGATTACTCGGACTCTGAAACCCGAAGGGTTTGTGGTGTTCCATGTAAAGGCTAAAGATACGTATAGTTTCAACTCATTCCTTGATTTGTTTACTAATTTCAAAGTAGTGAAAACACATGATATAGATGGATTTGATTCTTCAATGCCTCACATACGAGAAATTGTTTTGAGGAAAGAGTTTGATGGCATTGATCATGAGTTTGAGAAATTCGACGATGATTCTAGTGGGAAATGCTCTACTCATGGGCACAAACAAGAATTGGTCAGAAATGCAGAACCTTTGATCACTGAGGAGCCACTGAAACCATGGATTACTCTGAAGAGGAACATAAAGAACATAACGTACCTTCCATCAATGGTTGATATAAGCTTCAAGAATAGGTATGTTTATGTTGATGTTGGAGCTAGAAGTTATGGCTCTAGTATCGGAAGTTGGTTCAGGAAGCAGTATCCAAAACAGAACAAGACCTTTAATGTTTATGCAATTGAGGCTGATAAAACTTTCCATCAAGAGTATAGCGTGAAGAAGGGAATCACTCTGCTACCTTATGCTGCTTGGGTAAAGAATGAAACTTTAACCTTTGAGATTCATCGGGACCCCGGCGAGCAGGTCGACGTCAAGGGCAGAGGTATGGGTAGGATTCAGCCGTTGCAGTCATCAACATCATCACCATCTGGTGATTTTGATGGTGAAGTTGAGAAAATCCAAGGGTTTGATTTTGCAAACTGGCTGAAGAACACAGTCTCAAAGAATGATTTTGTTGTGATGAAGATGGACGTGGAAGGTACAGAATTCGATCTGATCCCGAGATTGTTCGAAACAGGAGCTATTTGTTTGGTGGACGAGATTTTTCTCGAGTGCCACTACAATAGATGGCAAAGATGTTGCCCTGGGCAGAGGAGTCCAAAGTATGAGAAAACATATGATCAATGCTTGGAGCTCTTCACTTCTCTAAGGCAAAGTGGAGTTCTTGTTCATCAATGGTGGTAACTCTCTGATAGGGGATAACATCTCCTGTAACATTCTGTTTTTCCTTTTACTTCTCCCATCATGTTTCACCAATAGACCAGATTCGTTTGCGTCTCAGTTCTTTCCTTGTAACATGTGCAACTGAAAAATGAAATCATATCTCCTTACGTCAATTGTGTTTGTTTCATATATATATATATATCTTATTCATTCCGAAAATCGTAGGCTTGTATCAGAATTATGTGATCTATTTATTTCATATAGTCTTTGATGAGGATTTCAGTGCTCATTGCTAGAGATTACACTTGTCTTCATTGTAACATGTGAACAATAAAGTTATCACGAGCATTTTTGGAAATGCTGAGGCCATCATGACCTTTAATCACGGAGATTAGCTCAAAATTGTTCCCTAATAGCTGTGATTCGCAGATACGACTAGTCCATTTGCTTTTTGGTGTTCAAGTAAATGAGAAATTCATAAATATGGTTGGTAAGAATCTGTGTGTAAACTGATAACGACATGCAGTTTCTGATTCTGTAGCTGGATTTGAGCGCAGAAGAAGCTAGAGGGAATAGTCCTTAGTTTTAAGATCTTGAGTTGTGTTTCAGTTCATAAATAGAGCATATGTTGTTCGAACTTGGACGAATTTTCAAAGACATTTGATTCAAAGAACAAGGGAGAGACAAAATTTGCAGAAATGAGAGAAATGCATTAACTTGTATTTGCCATGAGACACAACACAGAATGACATGACAGAAGTTGTACAAAAATGATATACTGAAACAGAACTGTAATAAAAGCCACAGAGCTGCATCTGATGACTGGTTCTAAATTTAGAAGAATAATTTAATTAAGGTTGTCGAGTTGGAGCAAAACAGTCAATGAAGGGGGGCTTTTGGAAGTGTGTGGGGTAGGAGTAGCGAGGAACAGGCAATGGGTGGTTGAAGCACGAGTGGGTCATTAATGAAGGACAGCGAAAGCAGGGAAGCAAAGTTGACCATTATTGGTTGCATCTTAGCTGGCCTTATTCAAGATTCCACCTCCACATTCATTCATTTATATCAATCACACCTTCGCCAAAATCCAAATGCCAAACTGCCAAAGCGTCCAAGATATTTTCAACTATCTCATGCGGGGTTAAGCTGTATGGAAAAGCCTCAAATTACATGAGTAAAAGTAAACCTCTTGTTTTCACTCATGGCTGAATTTTACATGAACTCTTTTATTTTTTTTTTATAAAAAGGTCAATTATATAAAATGAATAAAATTATAAAATTAAAGTTAGTGTAAGGCCCGCTAATTTCAAAACTATATGTTTAGTAATAGATCTAGTAAATAGTATAAAAAAATATAATCTAGGGGATAGAGAAGTAATAAAACATCAATTTTATATATGGAGTGACTGGAAAAATATTGAAGCAATGAATGAACATTTTTTTTCACGGTGCCCCTGAAATTTAAGTGGATGAGGAGGTAATTAAATTTTTCTTGCATGTAATAGTGTTGATATGGTTTAAAGATGGAGAAATTGTGAGGCAATTTGGTTATCTCCAATCCTTAATTAACTAATCTAGATAGATTAAAAAAATAATTAAGTTAGTTAATTATAATAATTATGTGCTAGTTTTTCTAAAATATTTTCTTTAATTATATCCATTTGAATTATTTTTAATATAAACTAGCTCACTATATACAATCATATAAATATATTTTAGAAAAAATATTAAAATTTGAAAAGATAAAATAAATTTAGATTTTATATTTAAAATTAAAATAAATTTTTTTATTTAATTCTTATATTTAAGAATAAAATGATTATATAATTAAGAAATAAATGTGCAGTGTGAATTTGTAAACTAAAATTAGGAGAGAAAGGGAAAGCTAGAAAGTGGGGCTGTGGGCAGATATGTTGACAGGTTGGTCCTACTTTGTCTGTACCATGTGCTTCCCAACTTCTCTTTGCTGTATTATTTTCACTCCTAATTGGGACAAACCCATGTTTTAATGGCTTCACTTTACTATTTATTTGTTCACTTCATTTAATTCATTATACTTCATAGATTCACTTTAATATCATAATTAATATGTGCGATGGATTTACTAATTTATATAACTCTTTGATTCATTTATTTCATTTATTAATATTTGTATATTTTTTTAAGTATCATTAGTTCATTACCCATCAATATATTTATATATAATAAAATGTATAAAAAAATTACTATTTAAAATACATGAACAATTAGACTTGTTTTCCATAAAATTTTATTGAAAGGTGTGTTTATATTTATTTTATTTTGATAATATTTTAACTATTTTTCAGTTTATTATCCATTTTTTGATAGAAATTAGGTAGTATTCTCTAAATGATAATTGTGATACTAATACTTCCGAAAGGTAAAAATTATTTATTTTGACAACTCTAAAGATAATATCTAAATTATAATGGGATTTTCTTGGGATGGCTATTTGGACCCAGAAGTGGTCCAATACATAAAAGCCCAATCACTTTCAATTTTAAGGGCTCAGCGCACATTTTGGTCATGCCTTACCACCATATTTCATGTTTACCCATGTTTAGATTTAGCTTGATATACGACTATTTAGAGTATATTTGATCTTTAGGGAGTATTATTTTATTGTAGTTCTAGTCAAGGCGCTTGGGGAAGCATCCTAACTCCTAGGTGCCTAGATTTAAGCCTGAGGGTAATAAATAATTCGCCTCACCCGACATTAGTATCGCATAGGAGAAGAAGAGATTTTGCCTTGCCTTTAGATTCTGGGTGAGCCGACCTCTTTCCAAAAAAAATTATACCAAAAAAAAATTCATATTTGTGGGGACCACCACGTCCATGCGTGTGCCTTAACATTAACATGTGTTCTAAAACGCTTTTAAGAAATAATTACTAATAAATCTATGCAAACATGTTTTTAACTTTTTAATCTCATATTAATCGAATTGTTTGTCTGAGATAAATTTCTCTAAGCTAAAGTCTTTGAGAACATTTAGTTGAATTCCACGCATTAAGATTGCATTCTACTAACTCAGCTATTTGATTAGTTTAGTAAAGTAATATATTGTAATGCTGATTACAACAAATCAATCAGGTAATCTTTATTACATAGTTTTGGCTATGCAATCCGGATTTAAGCTTATGTTATGGACATTTATACCCTCAATAAATTAATATTTAGATATTAGTATTTTTCATTTTTTTCCTTAATCAAGTTAAAAATATTATTTCACATTTATTTTTTTTCTACATAAAATATTAATTCCATTTCATGAATTCTTGATAGCATACCAGAAAAATGTTACGTAATTATAACTCCATCATAATAAATTACCTACCATTCCATTTCATTACACTCCCACCAACTCTATGAACTAAACAAGCTATTAGTTAATAACATACTCTTTCCGGTTCAAAATATACGGTGAGAATAACCAATTTGTGTATATCAAGAAATTAACAAAAATTAATAAATACGTTAGACATGTAAAAGTTTTTCTCCAAATGTTCCTTTCTTAATTAAGGATAGTGAGAGACAATAAATAAAATATGGAGAAAAGGTAACAAGAGAAAATGGTAAAATTAAGGAAAAAATATTAAATGATAAGATAAATCCAAACATCTTAATTCTTAAAAAAACAGACATTTTTTAACTTTTTTTTATTCTTCACAAATGATATCATTTTTATATAATCATTTGACATTTGATTTGATACTATCGATCAATCATGTTAGAAAATTATTGTTCCATAACTATTCCAACTTGAAAAATTATATCATTTTGTCTTGGGGGAATATTATATATATATATATATATATATATAAAAGATAGGCCTCAAATAGATAAAAAACAACAACCAATGTTCCATCCAATTTACAAAAAATACATAAATATGGTGAATTTAGGAGGAAAAAGGAAAAGAAAATAACGGATATAAAATTGATGTATTTGCCTCAAATAATTATATTATCTTATGTCAATTTTTTTAAATTTTTTAAAAGTCTACTAAAATTGATTCTAAGGACCTAACAATATTAAGATAGGCCTTACAACTCAAATAAATGAATTATTAACAAAACCTTCACATCAACAACCATATTCAAATCAAAGCTTCTATGGGGGTATGGTTAGTTCATGGTGGCTCCAGTGTATATCACAACCTTGATCTTGCTTTGATATTTTACAAATTTGATGTCCTTCAATGCCATTTTCTTTTTTCATATAGTTGCCCTTTTTTGACATTCTGCTTTCTCCCTATGATTATTAACTAATGCCTGAAAAATCAATTATGGTCGTTATGGAGGTCATTCAGAAAAGTAATGCCTAGCTGTCGTTTTCTCCCACATGATTTTCAGCGCAACGAACTCCCTTCTTGAGAATCTCTTCACTTCGTCAATCTTTGCATTTCCTTTTTGCTCTTCCTTTTGAGAAATGCATTAAGGATTCCCGGCCGGCGATTCATTGAACAACCCCCAGTTCCTCATCTTTTCTCAATTCTCAGTTTCAATTCGATCTTTTTTCTTTCATTATGATTACTTCTTCTCTTCAATCTTCCTTCACTTTCTGTCTTCGCATGCATATTTGGCCCTCTTCGCCCCCATTTCTATAGTTTCTGTTTCCATTTCCCATTTTCTTCCCTGCCTTTCAATCAATCTTAGCCTACTCGCTCCTGTGAAGAAATTTAATATTTTCCTTCACTTTCTCTCTGGTTTTCTCGGAAACTTTTCTGGGTATCCCTTAGAATTCTGAGGGGTTCCCTTTTCTGTGATTTTTATTTCTGGGAATTTCATTGTTTTGTTTCTAGATATGGGGAATTGTTGTAGCAACAATCTTCCTCGTCAATATTCATTGGAACAAGAGGTGAATGAGACAGAATTTGAGCATGGAGAGGACCAAAATTCCATTTCCACATACAGTGAAGGTGAAGGGCGAGTCAGGCTAAGAGGACACTCTAAGTTTGTGTCAATGTATAGCCAGCAGGGAAGAAAAGGAGTCAATCAAGATGCAATGACAGTTTGGGAGGTGTGTGTGTGTGTGTATGAGTTCTTCCGATTTTGATACAATTTCCATTATTTCTTTATATAACTCCGAGCCTGTTTCTCTGGTCAGTTGATTCTCACACAATTTACTCTTTTAACATGTTTTGGTGATTTTGTTAACGTTGATGGTTTCTTAAACATGTTTTTCAGCAAGATCATAAGCTGTATTGCTGGGTGACTGGTATTTAATAACAGAAGTAGCTAGGACCCATTAATCAAGCGATGGGCCTACAGATTGAGTTTTTCTTTTACTCACAGTAGATAGGAAATGAGTTGTACTGTTCATAACTTGCGAATATGGCTTGTTATGAATTTTCATATTATACATTGATGATATTGATATGGAAAATTTTCTCAAGAGAATAACATGGCATTATCCTATTCCTTTGGTTTATACTGATCAATGTGTGATATGATATGTCACTAGGACTTCAATGGAGAAAAAGATATGATATTTTGTGGCGTGTTCGATGGTCACGGTCCTTTTGGGCACGTGGTTGCTCGATATGTACGCAAACATTTACCCTCAAAGCTTTCTGCAGCAATCAAAACGCCAGAGCAAAAGACCTGCAAGTATAATAATGCTGCTGCAGAAGGTGAAAATCACCAAGCATTGTCCCTTGCTTCATGGGAGAACACCTTCTTGAAATCCTTCAACGACATGGATCAAGCCATTGCTCGGGACATTAACACAGACAGCTTTTACAGCGGCAGCACTGCTGTAACTGTAATCAAACAGGTATACCTATGAGAATTCCTTTGATACGTATGATGTTTTTGCTTACAATGGGCTGAAGAAAACTCATCAACATTCACAAGTTATGAATACATAGTGTCATCTGGTCTATAAGATAATTTTTCATTACATGATTTCTTTTCCTCCTTTGAAATTTCAGGGTGACCAGCTGATAATTGGCAATTTGGGTGACTCTCGTGCAGTTCTTTGCACAAGGACTAGAGATCAACTCATTCCTGTTCAACTTACTGTTGACTTGAAACCAGATATTCCAAGTAGGTTTTTTTACATTGTTCTCAAATCTTGATTCTGACAAGTACATGGGTCTGACTTAGCTTTTCTTCTTGAATGTCACTGACTCAGGTGAAGCTGAAAGAATCCGTAGCTATGAAGGCAGAGTTTTCGCTGAAGAAGAAGAGCCTGATGTGTACAGAATGTGGATGCCTGATGAAGATTGCCCTGGACTAGCTATGTCAAGGGCTTTTGGGGACTTTTGCTTAAAAGATTATGGCCTCATCTCAGCTCCCGATGTCTTCTATCGAAGAATAACCAAGCAGGATGAATTTGTGGTTCTGGCCACTGATGGGGTAAGCAATGAAGAATGTACACTTCATATATAAGGTTGATGCAAACTTGATCTTTCACTGTTTCCCATATGGTAGTAAACTAACCCCTTAATTAGCTGATATTTTTAAGACCGGAGGAGTATGATAAAAATGAGCTTGATGTGAAGGGTTTGATCCCTATGGAGGCCTACAATCACAGTTTTAGTACCTCCGTTTGAAAAACCTTCCAACTTCAGCAGAAATTGCCAATGGCCATAGCTTAATGACATGAGAGCCCCTTGTAAGTGAAAGATCACGGGTTTAATCCCGCTTGTAACCATAAGCTGCCCCTCTAAGAATCCAAAAACTTAAGCAGAAACTCTTTCCACTAATTACTAGTAGGACTGAACTTTATTTATTTGTTTGTTTGGCAGGTTTGGGATGCACTGACAAATGATGAAGTTATAGAAATAGTTTCTTCAGCACCAAGGAGGTCCAGAGCAGCGAGATTGTTAGTACAGAGAGCTGTGCAGGCATGGAGGTATAAATTCCCTGGTTCCAAGGTTGATGATTGTGCAGCCATATGTTTGTTTCTGAAAGACCAACCACACTTAACGAAATCTGGGGGAAATTGGCGTCATCAAAGGAAGAATTACTATGAATCTGCTAGAAATGAAGAGGACACCACAAGCTTAGATAGTTCAATGTCAAAGGATGAATGGGTTGCTCTTAAAGGGTTATCCAGAGCCAACTCTATGTCCAAACTTACTGGTCTCATCAGGGAAGTGAGCAGGAGGCGTCCATCTGAGTTTCTTGAGGGTGTTCAAATTCACTAGTTCAGCCATAAATAGCCCCTGAAGACCAAGAATTTAGTTTCTGTGAATCTAGAGAGAGACCTTTTGGCAAGTTATTAATGGCCAAAAGGTTGGACTTTTCTAGTTGTTTTACAATAAGGTTGAAATAGAGGGGTTGAAGATTGAGTTAAACAGATATACACATCATAACAGTGGACAATGTTTGCTTTTACTGCTAGAGAGAAATGTGAGCAACAATGTTAAAACCATAGCGCCTATCATCAATTGTAAGACCTATGTCAAATATACATTGCTCTTTAGTTTGTAATGCCTTGTTCTGAAACGAGAATTACAATAAAAACATAAATAACAGTTATTTCAGCTCAAAATTCTTCCTTCCGTCTCACTTTTAGGTTTCCATATTTACAATCAGAGATAGACATTAACAGCTTAAGGTTATAAGCGAGATTAAACTTATAACCTCCCATTTATAAGGAAGCTAATATGTCATTAGGCTTGAGTCTTTGGACTCTGCCTGAGAGCAATATCATTATGGATGTGTTCTCATATCTAATTTTCTAGAATTTTGGTTTCATAGCGTTCTCGATCAGTAGTTCGTTTTCTTTCAGTTAAAAGCATCTGATGGACATCACTAAGAAATATAAGTTTTTAGTTTCTTATTTCACAGCCAACTAAACGTTCGTGCCAATACTGATAAAATCAGGGTATTCTAGCTGGGAAGAACTATGACTTAAAAGGAATGAAACCTCCGGTATAAAAGATTTTTAAAGTAATGATACTTTTAAGCAACTCTTAAATTATAAAATAAATAAAAACTTACTAGATCCTTGAGCTTAATGTTGGAAATTGTGCCCTAGGGGCCAATCATTGTATCAGGTTATCACATTATTTGCATGTTTACTGTGATGACCATCCTTGGATAACTCATGATCTTATCCTAAATGTCCCTGGTCGGTCATCTATGTGGGAGCAGAGATGAAATAAGACCAGTATGACTTTGAAGATATATAGAGATATAAATCAAAGTCATAAGCACATGTAAGAGTACAGGGTGTTGGACCGACCCGCTATGAGAGAGCTGCATGGGTCAAGTCATAAGCTTCTCTCATATACAAGCCATGTCACTATGCCCTTTGACCTGAGATCATCATGGATTCCTACATGACAAACGCTCAGCTTTGACCTAGTCAAAAGTCACTTTTGACCGAGTGATCATAAAGGCTATGCTCGGGCTTAGTGGTTTTTCATGCGGAGGAATGTGAATGGTCAAGATGGAATTTGTCCCTCACATTCGTAGAGAGATATTACTGGGCCCCTCGATGAGTGAGTCTGAGAAATGTATGGCCATACTGGAATGGAAGGGTAGTTCCATTTCTATATTCAGACTACTCAGGGATCGAGAAAGTAACGGTCAGGAACAGGAGGATGACGTTCACCATGCCTCATCCTTGACCGAAATATCGTGTGACAAAAGGGACGTGATATGGTTGTATGAAAGGTTACATCGTTTATCGATCCTCATATGTTTTGGGTAGTCGTAATGCCTTGCTAGAGACCGCTTACGACTTGTGGGTCAGTATAGTAACTGGGCCACTGCCAACTTCATATGGGCCTACAGGGTCGCACACAAAACAGCCCAATGCGAGCTATGATGTCCAGATTCATTGAATCTAAGAGATGTCTAAATTCAATGAATAATCTAGGGTGGATATATATTTTATATATATATATAAATTAGTTTATATATATTATATAAATAATATAAGAGATATTTGTAAGATTTAATTTATAAGGATAAATTAAATCTCTATCATTTTTGAATTTGAATTTAAATGGATATGATCTATTTGAATTTGAAATTCAAATTGATAAGATATCTCAATTTTGATTTATGAGAATAAATCAAATATAATTCTGTCTTATCTTTATTTTAAATTAAATAAATAGGTGAATTAAATCTGTGGGACGGATTTAATATAAACCATATTTATTTAATCAGTTTCTTATTAAATTATGCAATATATGATATTGTATTAATTCAGAATTAATATAAGATTAATTCTGAAGCCCGGCCCTATTAGAAGCCCGATAGCTTCCTATATATTTGACATTAGGAGTTAGGGTTCTACACACAATAGATCTCTTCACACACATTCAGTCGTGAGAAAAGGGGGCAGGGAGAGTGCAAAAGGTTTGCATATAAGAAACTGCCGAAATAGAGACGGTGAGGACGGAATCTCCAGAAAGCCTTAGAGGGACAAGAGGCGCTAGCACGTCGTTCGCAATTGGAATGCTGTTCGTGTGGATACCGGTAGAGAAAGCCGATCTGAGCTGTCGACTTCTACGATACGGCCAGACACGAAGAAAGGTCGCGACCAGAACACACTTAGGTCGCGACCAAACGGGCATCTGAACGTCAGAAATCCGAAAAGAGGAGACAGGTCGCGACGTGAAGTTGAATAGGTCGCGACTAAAAGCTCCAGAGGCGACAGGTCGCGACTAGAAGCAGAGTAGGTCGCGACTACAAACTCCAGAGGCGACAGGTCGCGACTAGAAGCTGAGGAGGTCGCGACTGAAAGTTCCAGAGGCGAGGAGTCGCGACTAGTGGACACTGAGGTCGCGACCAAAGCTTGAAACCGAAGGTAACACTTCTTTCTCCTTGACTTAAACACATTCGGTAGATCCTGGCTGGGAATGGGAAAAATTTTTAAAGTTAATTTCCGCTGCGTGTCTTCCAATTCCCTTCAGTGGTATCAGAGCCATGCCGTTTTGTGTTTAAGTTAGGTTTGATTGTTGATACATGTGATGTATGTTAGACTTCTTAGCTGATTATATGATAACATGCGAGATATGTATGACATATATGGAATCTGTTTATGTATGACATATACGGAATCTAAAAGGAAACTGAAATCGGTGGTGTATATCAATTGATTTGATCAATTAATATTGATGGGGTCTAAGGAAAAAGAATTAAGATTCTTGATTATTTATCAAAAAAAAAATTCTATTGGGGCGCTGCCCCACACCCCGCCCGCTAACCGGCTAGCGGGACCGCCGTGGCTATTTAATCGTAGCGCAACATAATCGTAATATGTATTGACTTTCCTGATATATGAATGTTTTGAAACATTTATTGCCCTTCAAATAGCATGAATTTTGATTCTTGAATGTTTGGGTATGGTGAACAATATGGCTCTAGATTACAAGTGTTGTAATTTTTCTAAATACGGCCTGCGTGTCGTGCCTTCCTCTAATGACTCTCGTTGTACATTCTCTTCTCATCTCACTCCCCTCGAATGTTAAAACGAGGTTTCCTTATGTACTTTTCCTATTCTAATTAGAGAGCTCCTCTCATTGGCTTGAGGGGACTTAGGATAGGTGAGCCATATTGTATCACGTTTAAGATTATGCATCTTTTGATTAGATCACTGCATGTATGTTTTATATGCATAATACTTGTATGAGATACAACCGCGATACATGCATCTTATAAACCAGATAATTAATTAAACCCTCTAAAAGAAATCTTAAGTCATATGCCGTCAATTAATGGACACTTGTCAAAACCTCGATCGCTCATTTGTAGGTCCACCAAAGTGGGTGCATTTGAGTTATCTTGGGGAGATAAGCAAGAGTAATGGTGCTACTCTTATGTTTATTATTGTTTGACTTAATTGAGATTATCAAAACGATTTTGGGTCTCAAGGCATTAGATGGGATTAAAACATGCCGGATCATATGATGATTGAATCCCATAAATATCTAAGAATTACATTTGATGTAATTGGTAAAGTTGTTACCTACCTAAATAACTTAAAGTTGAGCGTCCAGCCAAAGCGGACTCAAGTTTAAGCCAAATATGGATCTTAGCCCACTAATTATTACATTGAGGGTTGTTTTATTCAGTGGGAGATTGCTAATTCGCTTGCATATTTTAATTGTAGAATCATGACGACTAGTAATACTGCTACATTATCGTTGCGATCTGTCCTTGAGAAGGACAAACTCAATGGGACAAACCTTCTTGACTGGTTCAGGAACTTGAGAATTGTTCTCAAGCAGGAAAGAAAGGCATATGTCCTAGATCAGCCCATTCCTGAGGAGCCAGCAGCCAATGCTCCTAGAGCTCAGAGAGATTCTTATGCGAGGCATAAGGAAGACTCTGTCGATGTGGGATGCTTGATGCTTGCCACCATGGTTCTGAAGCTCCAAAGAGATTTGGAACACATGGAGGCTTATGAGATGATTGTGCATCTTAAGGAAATGTTCCAGCAACAAGCAAGGCAAGAGAGGTATGAGACCACTAAGGCCTTACATTCCTGCAAGATGGCTGAAGGTGCATCAGTCAGTACTCATGTCCTAAAGATGAAAGGGTACATAGATCACCTTGAGAGGCTTGGATTTCCCATGAGCCAGGAGTTAACTACAGATTTGATCTTGAACTCACTCCCGAAAAGTTATGACCAGTTTGTCATGAACTACAACATGAACAACATGGAGAAATCTATTTCTGAACTGCATGGGATGCTTAAAACTGCTGAGCCGACTGTTAAGAAGAAGCCCAGTACTGTTTTGATGGTTCAGAAAGGAAAGGGTATGAAAAAGAAAGGCAAGGGCAAGGGGAAGGGTCATGGCTCATCTGGTAAGACCAAAGAGTCAGGCAAGCCCGAAACCAAGCCTGCACCAAAGAAGGCAAAGCCTCCAAAGGAAGGAGTTTGCTTCTTCTGCAATGAACCGGGTCATTGGAAGAGGAATTGCAAACTCTACCTTGAAGATCTGAAAAAGAACAAGAAGGATAGCGGGGCTATCGCTTCAGGTATTTATGTTATAGACATTCATCTCTCTACTTCCACTACATGGGTATTAGATACTGCATGTGGTTCTCACATTTGTACAAATGTGCAGAGCCTAAAGGACAGTAGAAAGCTGAAGAAGGGCAAAGTTGACCTACGAGTTGGAAACAGAGCAAAAGTTGCTGCTCTAGCTGTAGGCACTTATGAATTAGTTCTGCCCACTGGGCTTTTGTTAGTTTTGAACAATTGCTATTATGTTCCTGCTTTGAGTAGTAACATTGTTTCTCTTTCTTATTTGGATAAGGAAGGTTACACTTCCATTTCTGGGAATGGTAAATGTTCCATTTATCGTAATGATATTTTCTATGCTCATGGTGATTTGCATGTTGATCATTACATATTAAACTTGGAACAACCCAATCATGGAAATATCTATAACATAACCGCCAAAAGGATCAAACCAAATGATTTGAATCCGACGTACCTCTGGCACTGTCGTCTAGGCCACATAAATGAGAAACGCATTTCTAAACTCCATCAAGATGGATTTCTCAACTCATTTGATTTTGAATCATATGATACTTGCGAATCTTGTTTGTTAGGAAAGATGACAAAGTCGCCTTTCACTGGGCACAGTGAGAGGGCGACTGATTTGTTGGGCCTCATACATACAGATGTGTGTGGACCGATGAATACAAATGCCAGAAGAGGTTATTCGTACTTCATTACATTCATAGATGATTTCAGTAGATATGGCTATGTCTATCTAATGAAACATAAATCCGAATCTTTTGAAATGTTCAAGATATTTCAAAATGAAGTACAAAACCAGCTTGGCAAAACAATTAAAGCCCTTCGATCTGATCGAGGTGGTGAATATTTGAGCCAAGAGTTTATCGATCATCTTAGGAATTGTGGAATAGTCTCACAATTGACTCCTCCAGGAACACCACAATGGAATGGGGTTTCTGAACGGAGGAATCGAACACTATTGGATATGGTTCGATCCATGATGAGTCGAACAGATCTTCCACCATCCTTTTGGGGCCACGCCCTAGAGACAGCTGCGTTCACACTGAATCGTGTTCCATCTAAGGCAGTTGAAAAGACTCCGTATGAGATATGGACTGGGAGGAAACCTAGTTTGTCTTTTCTCAAGATTTGGGGATGTGAGGTCTATGTTAAGCAACAAGCCTCAGATAAGTTAGCGCCCAAATCTTCAAAGTGCCTTTTTGTGGGATATCCTAAGGAAACCAAGGGATATTATGTCTACAACCCCACTGATAACAAAGTGTTTGTTGTCAGAAATGGTATCTTTCTAGAACGAGAATTTATCTCTAAAAGAACCACTGGGAGCAAGGTACACCTCGAAGAAGTTCGAGAGCCACAAGACGCCACAGAACTAGAGATGGAAAGTAGAGAAGACTCACAAGAAGTTGTTGAGACTCCTCAAGTCACGCAAGGCCCAAGGCGATCTAATAGGGCACGACTTCAGCCTCAGAGATATGGATTTCTGATTTCTGATAGTCGTGATGTGTTGCTCATTGAGCATAATGAGCCCACTACCTATCAAGAAGCTATAGTGGGACCAAACTCTGAGAAATGGCTTAATGCCATGAAGTCTGAGATGCAATCCATGTACGACAATAAGGTATAAACCTTAGTCGACCCGCCTGAAGGTATAAAAACCGTCGGGTGCAAGTGGGTTTTTAAAGAGAAAACTGACATGGATGGCAATGTAAATGTCTTCAAGGCACGACTGGTTGCAAAAGGATTTACTCAAACTCATGGTGTGGACTATGATGAGACCTTTTCCCCAGTTGCAATGGCCAAATCAATCAGAATCCTCCTTGCCATTGCAGCATATTATGACTATGAAATATGGCAGATGGACGTCAAGACAGCCTTCCTTAATGGAAAGCTCCTTGAGGATGTGTACATGACACAACCTGAAGGTTTTGTGCGTTCTGAGGACTCTGGTAAGGTGTGCAAGCTTCAAAGGTCCATTTATGGACTGAAGCAAGCATCTCGGAGTTGGAATCATCGTTTTGATGAAGTAGTCAAAGAGTTTGGATTTCTTCAAAACATTGATGAACCTTGTGTGTACAAAAAGGTTAGTGGGAGCACAGTTGTGTTTTTGGTACTCTATGTCGATGACATCCTACTCATTGGGAATGACATTCCTACCTTGCAGATTATCAAGTCTTGGTTAGGAAAATCTTTCTCGATGAAAGACTTGGGTGAAGCCACCTACATCCTAGGAATTAGGATCTATAGAGATAGATCTAAAAGGCTTCTAGGACTGAGTCAGAGCACATATATAGACAAGATACTGCATAGGTTCAGTATGCAGGAATCAAAAAGGGGTTTCATACCCATGTCTCATGGTATTCACCTCAGCAAGGATTTGTGTCCTAGTACACCAGATCAGCGAGGTCGCATGAGTAAGATTCCATATGCCTCGGCCATAGGATCTATCATGTACGCCATGTTATGTACTCGACCAGATGTCTCGTTTGCCTTAAGTATGACTAGCAGATATCAACAGGACCCTGGTGAGGGCCATTGGACTGCTGTCAAGAATATCCTTAAGTACTTAAGAAGGACTAAGGACTTATTCTTGGTCTATGGTGGATTGGATGACGAGCTCTATGTAACTGGTTACACAGATGCAAGTTTCCAAACTGACCAGGATGACCAGAAATCGCGATCTGGATACATATTCCTCCTGAATAATGGAGCAGTAAGCTGGAAGAGCTCTAAGCAGAGCACTATAGTAGATTCTGCAATGGAAGCCGAGTATATAGCAGCATCTGATGCAGCTAAGGAGGCCATTTGGATCAGGAAGTTCATTGCTGAACTAAGGGTGGTACCTGTAAGGAATTGGAAGACACGCAGCGGAAATAAACTTTAAAAATTTTCCATTCCTTGCCAGGATCTGCCGTATGTGTTTAAGTCAAGTGGAAAGAATCATTACCCTTAGTGTTGCTCAGCGAATTTCACAGCTTCTCTACGTGGGTGGTGATCTCTTTCTGATCGCAAGAAATCGACGCCTCAGGTCGGCTTCCTCTACTGGTATCCACACGAACAGCGTTCCAACCACGAACGACGTGCTAGCGTCTCCTGTCCCTCCAAGGCTTTCACAAGTCTCCGTCTCTATTTCGGCAGTTTCTTGTCTGCAAACCTTTTGCAGATTCCGTTCGGCCTTTTGTGTTCTGTGTTATTTTCAAACGTAGCTCCTCCAATCAGATATAGAGGATGCTATGCGTTTTTCCACTTGACCTAATTGGATTTTGGAGTTAATCTTATATTAATTCCGAATTGATACAATATCATATATTGTATAATTTTATAAGAAACTAATTAAATAAAATAATATTAAATCCGTCCCACAGATTTAATTACTTATTTATTTAACTTTAAATAAAGATGAGACTGAGTTATATTTGATTTATTCCCATAAATCAAATTTGAGATATCCTATCAATTTAAATTTCGAATTTCAAACGTGATAGAGATTTAATTTATCCTTATAAATTAAATCTTATAAATATCTCTTATATGAGATATCCTATCAATTTGAATTTCGAATTTCAAACGTGATAGAGATTTAATTTATCCTTATAAATTAAATCTTATAAATATCTCTTATATGAGATATCCTATCAATTTGAATTTCGAATTTCAAACGTGATAGAGATTTAATTTATCCTTATAAATTAAATCTTATAAATATCTCTTATATGAGATATCCTATCAATTTGAATTTCGAATTCAAACGTGATAGGGATTTAATTTATCCTTATAAATTAAATCTCATATATCTCATATATATAATATATATATATATACGAATTTATATATATACGAATATAAATAAATATATATACATTCACCTGGATCTTTCATTGAATCTGGACATGTCTTAGATTCAATGAATCTGGACATCATAGCTCGTGTTGGGCTATTTTGTGTGCGACCCTGTAGGCCCATATGAAGTTGGCAGTGGGCCATTTGCTATACTAGCCCACAAGTCGCAAGCGGTCTCTAGCAAGACATAACAACTACCCAAATCATATGAGGATCGATAAACGATGTAACCTTTTATACAACCATATCATGTCCCTTCTGTCACGCGATATTTTGGTCATGGATGAGGCATGGATAATGTCATCCTCCTATTCCCGACCGTTACTTTCTCGATCCCTGAGTAGTCTGACTATAGAAATGGAACTACCTTTCCATTACAGTATGGCCATACATTTCTCAGACTCACTCATCGAGGGGCCCAGTAATATCTCTCCACGAATATGAGGGACAAATTCCATCTTGACCATTCACATTCCTCCGCATGAAAAACCACTAAGCCCGAACATAGTCTTTATGATCACTCGGTCAAAAGTGACTTTTGACTAGGTCAAAGCTAAGCGTTTTGTCATGTAGGAATCCATGATGATCTCAGGTCAAAGGGCATATTGACATGGTTTGTATATGAGAGAAGCTTATGACGTTACCCATGCAGTTCTCTCATAGCGGGTCGGTCCAACACCCTGTACTCTTACATGTGCTTATGACTTTGATTTATATCTCTATACATCTTCAAAGTCATACTGGTCTTATTTCATCTGTGCTCCCACATAGATGATCGACCAGGGACATTTAGGATAATATCATGAATTATCCAAGGATGGTCATCATAGTAAACATGCAAATAATATGATAACTCAATTAATAAATTCATAAATCAATAATGTTCATAAGACAATGATTGGCCCCTAGGGCACGATTTCCAACAACCTCCCACTTGCACTAGGTACAATCATTAATTTGACTAATTCCCATTGACCTAACATGACGCTCATGCTTTGCCTGCACAAGCGGCTTTGTTAGAGGATCAGCAACATTATCTTCTCCTGCTACTTTGCATATTTTTATATCACCTCTATCGTTGATTTCTCTGATGAGATGAAATCGCCTGAGTATATGCTTGGTCCTTTGATGTGACCTAGGCTCTTTGGCCTGTGCAATAGCACCGCTATTGTCACAGAGCAAAGTTATTGGATCTGAGATGGTAGGTATCACCCCTAGTTCTGTGATGAACTTCCTGATCCAAACGGCTTCCTTAGCTGCATCAGATGCTGCTATATACTCAGCTTCCGTTGCAGAATCTGCTACAGTGCCCTGCTTAGAGCTCTTCCAGCTTACTGCTCCATTATTGAGGAGGAATATGTATCCAGACTGCGATTTTTGGTCGTCCTGGTCAGTTTGGAAACTCGCATCTGTGTAACCAGTTACACAGAGCTCATCATCCAATCCACCATAGACCAAGAATAGGTCCTTAGTCCTTCTTAAGTACTTAAGGATATTCTTGACAGCAGTCCAATGGCCCTCACCAGGGTCCTGTTGGTATCTGCTAGTCATACTTAAGGCAAACGAGACATCCGGTCGAGTACATAACATGGCGTACATGATAGATCCTATGGCCGAGGCATATGGAACCTTACTCATGCGACCTCGCTGATCAGATGTACTAGGACACAGATCTTTGCTGAGGTGAGTACCATGAGACATGGGTATGAAACCCCTCTTTGATTCGTGCATACTGAACCTATGCAGTATTTTGTCTATGTATGTACTCTGACTGAGTCCTAGAAGTCTTTTAGATCTATCTCTATAGATCCTGATTCCTAGGATGTAGGTGGCTTCACCCAAGTCTTTCATCGAGAAAGACTTTCCTAACCAAGACTTGACAATCTGCAAGGTAGGAATGTCATTCCCAATAAGTAGGATGTCATCGACATAGAGTACCAAAAACACAACTGTGCTCCCACTAACCTTCTTGTACACACAAGGTTCATCAATGTTTTGAAGAAATCCAAACTCTTTGATTACTTCATCAAAACGATGATTCCAACTCCGAGAGGCTTGCTTTAGTCCATAAATGGACTTTTGAAGCTTGCACACTTTACCAGAGTCCTCGGAACGCACAAACCCTTCAGGTTGTGTCATGTACACATCCTCAAGGAGCTTTCCATTAAGGAAGGCTGTCTTGACGTCCATCTGCCATATTTCATAGTCATAATATGCTGCAATAGCAAAGAGGATTCTGATTGATTTGGCCATTGCTACTGGGGAAAAGGTCTCATCATAGTCCACACCATGAGTTTGAGTAAAACCTTTTGCAACCAGTCGTGCCTTGAAGACATTTACATTGCCATCCATGTCAGTTTTCTCTTTGAAAACCCACTTGCACCCGACGGTTTTTACACCTTCAGGCGGGTCGACTAAGGTCCAAACCTTATTGTCGTACATGGATTGCATCTCAGACTTCATGGCACTAAGCCATTTTTCGGAGTTTGGTCCCACTATAGCTTCTCGATAGGTAGTCGGCTCATTATGCTCAATGAGCAACACATCACGACTATCAGAAATCAGAAATCCATATCTCTGAGGCTGAAGTCGTGTCCTATTAGACTTTCGTGGACCTTGCGTGACTTGAGGAGTCTCAACAACTTGTTGTGAGTCTTCTCTATTTTCCATCTGCAGTTCTGTGGTGTCTTGTAGCTCTCGAACTTCTTCGAGTTGTACCTTACTCCCACTGGTTCTTTTAGAGATAAATTCTCGTTCAAGAAAGATACCATTTCTGACAACAAACACTTTGTTATCAGCAGGGTTGTAGACGTAATATCCCTTGGTTTCCTTAGGATATCCCACAAAAAGGCATTTTGAGGATTTGGGCGCTAATTTGTCTGAGGCTTGTTGCTTAACATAGACCTCGCATCCCCAAATCTTGAGGAAAGACAAACTAGGCGTCCTCCCAGTCCATATCTCATACGGAGTCTTTTCGATTGCCTTAGATGGAACACGATTGAGTGTGAACGCAGCTGTCTCTAGGGCATAGCCCCAAAAGGAGGGCGGAAGATCTGTTCGACTCATCATGGATCGAACCATATCTAATAGTGTTCGATTTCTCCGTTCAGAAACGCCATTCCATTGTGGTGTCCCTGGAGGAGTCAATTGTGAGAGTGTCCCACAATTCCTAAGATGATCTATGAACTCTTGGCTCAAATATTCACCACCCCGATCAGATCGAAGGGCTTTAATTGTTTTGCCAAGCTGGTTTTGTACTTCATTTTGAAATATCTTGAACTTTTCAAAAGATTCAGATTTATGTTTCATTAGATAGATGTACCCATATCTGCTGAAATCATCTATGAATGTTATAAAGTACGAATAACCTCCTCTGGCATTTGTGTTCATCGGTCCACACACGTCTGTATGTATGAGGCCCAATAAATCAGTGGCCCTCTCACTGTGCCCAGTGAAAGGTGACTTTGTCATCTTTCCTAACAAGCAAGACTCGCAAGTGTCATATGATTCAAAATCAAATGAGTTTAGAAATCCATCTTGATGGAGTTTGGAAATGCGTTTCTCATTTATGTGGCCCAGACGACAGTGCCAGAGGTATGTGGGATTCAAATCGTTGGGTTTGACCCTTTTGGCGGTTATGTTATAGATATTTCCATGATTGGGTTGTTCCAAATTTAATATGTAATGATCAACATGCAAATCACCATGAGCATATAAAACATCATTACGATAAATAGAACATCTACTATTCCCAGCAATGGAAGTGAAACCTTCCTTATCCAAATAAGAAAGTGAAACAATGTTACTACTTAAAGCAGGAACATAATAGTAATTGTTCAAAACTAACAAAAGCCCAGTGGGCAGAACTAATTCATAAGTGCCTACAGCTAATGCAGCAACCCTTGCTCTGTTTCCAACTCGTAGGTCAACTTCACCCCTTTTCAACTTCCTACTGTCCTTTAGTCCCTGCACATTCGTACAAATGTGAGAACCACATGCAGTATCTAATACCCATGAGGTGGAAGTAGAAAGATGAATGTCTATAACATAAATACCTGAAGCGATAGCCCCGCTATCCTTCTTGTTCTTTTTCAGATCTTCGAGGTAGAGTTTGCAATTCCTCTTCCAATGACCTGGTTCATTGCAGAAGAAGCAGACTCCTTCCTTCGGAGGCTTTGCCTTCTTTGGTGCAGGCTTGGTTTCGGGCTTGCCTGACTCTTTGGTCTTACCTGATGAGCCATGACCCTTCCCCTTGCCTTTGCCTTTCTTTTTCGTACCCTTTCCTTTCTGAACCATCAAAACACTACTGGGTTTCTTCTTAAGACTCGGCTCAGCAGTTTTAAGCATCCCATGCAGTTCAGAAATAGATTTCTCCATGTTGTTCATGTTGTAGTTCATAACAAACTGGTCATAACTTTCCGGGAGTGAGTTTAAGATCAAATCTGTAGCTAACTCCTGGCTCATGGGAAATCCAAGCCGTTCAAGGTGATCAATGTACCCTTTCATCTTTAAGACATGAGCACTGACTGATGCACCTTCAGCCATCTTGCAGGAATGTAAGGCCTTAGTGGTCTCATACCTCTCTTGCCTTGCCTGTTGCTGGAACATTTCCTTGAGATGCACAATCATCTCATAAGCCTCCATGTGTTCCAGATCTCTTTGGAGCTCCGGAACCATGGTGGCTAGCATCAAGCATCCCACATCGACAGAGTCTTCCTTATGCTTCATATAAGCATCTCTCTGAGCTCTGGGAGCATTGGCGGCTGGCTCCTCAGGAATGGGTTGATCTAGGACATGCGCCTTTCTTTCCTGCTTGAGAACAATTCTCAAGTTCCTAAACCAGTCAAGAAAGTTTGTCCCATTGAGTTTGTCCTTCTCAAGGACAGATCGCAGCGATAATGTAGCAGTATTACTAGTCGTCATGATTCTACAATTAAAATATGCAATGTAATTAGTAATCTCCCACTAAATAAACAACCCTCAATGCAATAGTTAGTGGGCTAAGATCCATATTTGGCTCAAACTTAAGTCCGCTTTGGCAGGACGCTTAGATTAAGTTATTTAGGTAGGTAACACCTTTACCAATTACATCAAATGTAACTCTTAGATATTCATGGGATCCTATCATCATATGATCTGGCATGTTCTAATCCCATCTAATGCCTTGAGATCCAAAACCGTTTTGTTAATCTCAATTAAGTCAAACAATAATGAACCTATGAGAGTAGCACCATTACTCTTTGCTTATCTCCCCAAGATAACTCAAAAGCACCCACTTTGGTGGAGTCCACAATTGAGCGATCAAGGTTTTGACAAGTGTTCATAAATTGACAGCATTATGACTTAAGATTTCTTTTAGAGGGCTTAATTAACTATCTGTTTTTATGAGGATGCATGTATCCCAGTTTGTAACTCATACAAGTAATATGCATGTGCTGATCTAATCATAAGATGCATAATTCAAACGTGATACAATATGGCTCACCTATCCTAAGTCCCCTCAAGCCAATGAGAGGAGCTCTCTAGTAAGAAAAGAGAAATTACATATAGAAACCTCTTTTAACATTCGAGGGGAGTGAGATGAGAGGAGAAGGTACATTGAGAGTATATAGAGGAAGGCACGACACGCAGGCCGTATTTTTAAAAATTACAACACTTGCAATCTAGAGCCATATTGTTCACCATACCCAAACATTCAAGAATCAATATTCAGATCTAATCGAAGGGCAAAAAACATTTACAAAGTAACATTTGTTACGGTTATGTTGCGCTACGAACAGGTAGCTAGGGCGGGGTCTCTGGGGCAGCGCCCCGGAAGAAATTTTTTTTTTTTTGTTTTTGTTTCATAAATAATCACGAATCTGAATTCGGTTTTCACAAATAATCACAAATTCGAATTCGGTTTTCTTAGACCCCATCTATGCGGATTGATCAAATCAAAAAGCATCACCACCGATTTCAATTTCCTTTTAGATTCCTTTTATGTCATACACAACAAGGATTCCATATATGTCACACATACAACGCTTATTATATGATTGGCTACTACTAACATATATCATATAAATCACAAATCAAGCCTAACTTAAACACAAAACAGCATGGCTCTGATACCACTGTAAGGAATTGGAAGACACGCAGCGGAAATAAACTTTAAAAATTTTCCATTCCTTGCCAGGATCTGCCGTATGTGTTTAAGTCAAGTGGAAAGAATCATTACCCTTAGTGTTGCTCAGCGAATTTCACAGCTTCTCTACGTGGGTGGTGATCTCTTTCTGATCGCAAGAAATCGACGCCTCAGGTCGGCTTCCTCTACTGGTATCCACACGAACAGCGTTCCAACCACGAACGACGTGCTAGCGTCTCCTGTCCCTCCAAGGCTTTCACAAGTCTCCGTCTCTATTTCGGCAGTTTCTTGTCTGCAAACCTTTTGCAGATTCCGTTCGGCCTTTTGTGTTCTGTGTTATTTTCAAACGTAGCTCCTCCAATCAGATATAGAGGATGCTATGCGTTTTTCCACTTGACCTAATTGGATTTTGGAGTTAATCTTATATTAATTCCGAATTGATACAATATCATATATTGTATAATTTTATAAGAAACTAATTAAATAAAATAATATTAAATCCGTCCCACAGATTTAATTACTTATTTATTTAACTTTAAATAAAGATGAGACTGAGTTATATTTGATTTATTCCCATAAATCAAATTTGAGATATCCTATCAATTTAAATTTCGAATTTCAAACGTGATAGAGATTTAATTTATCCTTATAAATTAAATCTTATAAATATCTCTTATATGAGATATCCTATCAATTTGAATTTCGAATTTCAAACGTGATAGAGATTTAATTTATCCTTATAAATTAAATCTTATAAATATCTCTTATATGAGATATCCTATCAATTTGAATTTCGAATTTCAAACGTGATAGAGATTTAATTTATCCTTATAAATTAAATCTTATAAATATCTCTTATATGAGATATCCTATCAATTTGAATTTCGAATTCAAACGTGATAGGGATTTAATTTATCCTTATAAATTAAATCTCATATATCTCATATATATAATATATATATATATACGAATTTATATATATACGAATATAAATAAATATATATACATTCACCTGGATCTTTCATTGAATCTGGACATGTCTTAGATTCAATGAATCTGGACATCATAGCTCGTGTTGGGCTATTTTGTGTGCGACCCTGTAGGCCCATATGAAGTTGGCAGTGGGCCATTTGCTATACTAGCCCACAAGTCGCAAGCGGTCTCTAGCAAGACATAACAACTACCCAAATCATATGAGGATCGATAAACGATGTAACCTTTTATACAACCATATCATGTCCCTTCTGTCACGCGATATTTTGGTCATGGATGAGGCATGGATAATGTCATCCTCCTATTCCCGACCGTTACTTTCTCGATCCCTGAGTAGTCTGACTATAGAAATGGAACTACCTTTCCATTACAGTATGGCCATACATTTCTCAGACTCACTCATCGAGGGGCCCAGTAATATCTCTCCACGAATATGAGGGACAAATTCCATCTTGACCATTCACATTCCTCCGCATGAAAAACCACTAAGCCCGAACATAGTCTTTATGATCACTCGGTCAAAAGTGACTTTTGACTAGGTCAAAGCTAAGCGTTTTGTCATGTAGGAATCCATGATGATCTCAGGTCAAAGGGCATATTGACATGGTTTGTATATGAGAGAAGCTTATGACGTTACCCATGCAGTTCTCTCATAGCGGGTCGGTCCAACACCCTGTACTCTTACATGTGCTTATGACTTTGATTTATATCTCTATACATCTTCAAAGTCATACTGGTCTTATTTCATCTGTGCTCCCACATAGATGATCGACCAGGGACATTTAGGATAATATCATGAATTATCCAAGGATGGTCATCATAGTAAACATGCAAATAATATGATAACTCAATTAATAAATTCATAAATCAATAATGTTCATAAGACAATGATTGGCCCCTAGGGCACGATTTCCAACAGTACCGACCATCTCAGATCCAATAACTTTGTTCTGTGACAATAGTGGTGACATTGCACAGGCTAAAGAGCCTAGGTCACATCAAAAGACCAAGCATATACTCAGGCGATTTCATCTCATCAGAGAAATCAATGATAGAGGTGATATAAAAATATGCAAGGTAATAGGAGAAGACAATGATGCTGATCCTCTAACAAAACCGCTTGTCCAGGCAAAACATGAGCGTCATGTTAGGTCAATAGGATTGAGACAAATTAATGATTGTTCCTAGTGCAAGTGGGAGGATGTTGGAAATTGTGCCCTAGGGGCCAATCATTGTATCAGGTTATCACATTATTTGCATGTTTACTGTGATGACCATCCTTGGATAACTCATGATCTTATCCTAAATGTCCCTGGTCGGTCATCTATGTGGGAGCAGAGATGAAATAAGACCAGTATGACTTTGAAGATATATAGAGATATAAATCAAAGTCATAAGCACATGTAAGAGTACAGGGTGTTGGACCGACCCGCTATGAGAGAGCTGCATGGGTCAAGTCATAAGCTTCTCTCATATACAAGCCATGTCACTATGCCCTTTGACCTGAGATCATCATGGATTCCTACATGACAAACGCTCAGCTTTGACCTAGTCAAAAGTCACTTTTGACCGAGTGATCATAAAGGCTATGCTCGGGCTTAGTGGTTTTTCATGCGGAGGAATGTGAATGGTCAAGATGGAATTTGTCCCTCACATTCGTAGAGAGATATTACTGGGCCCCTCGATGAGTGAGTCTGAGAAATGTATGGCCATACTGGAATGGAAGGGTAGTTCCATTTCTATATTCAGACTACTCAGGGATCGAGAAAGTAACGGTCAGGAACAGGAGGATGACGTTCACCATGCCTCATCCTTGACCGAAATATCGTGTGACAAAAGGGACGTGATATGGTTGTATGAAAGGTTACATCGTTTATCGATCCTCATATGTTTTGGGTAGTCGTAATGCCTTGCTAGAGACCGCTTACGACTTGTGGGTCAGTATAGTAACTGGGCCACTGCCAACTTCATATGGGCCTACAGGGTCGCACACAAAACAGCCCAATGCGAGCTATGATGTCCAGATTCATTGAATCTAAGAGATGTCTAAATTCAATGAATAATCTAGGGTGGATATATATTTTATATATATATATAAATTAGTTTATATATATATTATATAAATAATATAAGAGATATTTGTAAGATTTAATTTATAAGGATAAATTAAATCTCTATCATTTTTGAATTTGAATTTAAATGGATATGATCTATTTGAATTTGAAATTCAAATTGATAAGATATCTCAATTTTGATTTATGAGAATAAATCAAATATAATTCTGTCTTATCTTTATTTTAAATTAAATAAATAGGTGAATTAAATCTGTGGGACGGATTTAATATAAACCATATTTATTTAATCAGTTTCTTATTAAATTATGCAATATATGATATTGTATTAATTCAGAATTAATATAAGATTAATTCTGAAGCCCGGCCCTATTAGAAGCCCGATAGCTTCCTATATATTTGACATTAGGAGCTAGGGTTCTACACACAATAGATCTCTTCACACACATTCAGTCGTGAGAAAAGGGGGCAGGGAGAGTGCAAAAGGTTTGCATATAAGAAACTGCCGAAATAGAGACGGTGAGGACGGAATCTCCAGAAAGCCTTAGAGGGACAAGAGGCGCTAGCACGTCGTTCGCAATTGGAACGCTGTTCGTGTGGATACCGGTAGAGGAAGCCGATCTGAGCTGTCGACTTCTACGATACGGCCAGACACGAAGAAAGGTCGCGACCAGAACACACTTAGGTCGCGACCAAACGGGCATCTGAACGTCAGAAATCCGAAAAGAGGAGACAGGTCGCGACGTGAAGTTGAATAGGTCGCGACTAGAAGCAGAGTAGGTCGCGACTACAAACTCCAGAGGCGACAGGTCGCGACTAGAAGTTGAGGAGGTCGCGACTGAAAGTTCCAGAGGCGAGGAGTCGCGACTAGTGGACACTGAGGTCGCGACCAAAGCTTGAAACCGAAGGTAACACTTCTTTCTCCTTGACTTAAACACATTCGGTAGATCCTGGCTGGGAATGGGAAAAATTTTTAAAGTTAATTTCCGCTGCGTGTCTTCCAATTCCCTTCACTTAATACCAAAAGTGAAAAAAGAGTCGACGGATTTTCAATGTCTAAGAACCTATACACACACAGGGCTTGTACTAAAATTACAACTTTGAACTAAAGTCATTTTAGTCCCTTGAAAGCAACAAAATAGAACAACCTTAGAAAAAGAGAAAAAGGAAAACAGAAAAAGCAGTCACTAATAGTCTTCATGGTCCCAGATGTCCGCAACACTCCCGTATGGCCCCTCCCTTTTGTTCACAAACAGCTCTTCACCATCTAGAACTCGTTTCTGCATCCACCATTTGCCCCGTGATTCACATATATCCAGAATTAGGACTGATTTGCATGAATCAAAGTTTTATAGACTGAATTACAACCGAATTAAAACTATAGGGACCAAAAAATAATTTTTCCTGACACTAGTTGGTTAAGACTATATCAGAAGAATCATAGTAATACCTGATGTGATATGCTGCTAAGAGAATTGAAGTCACGCTGTGGAATTTCCAATTGAAAACATTAACATTTTCTTTGTTTCTTTCAGGAGGAGCTGATTTGGGCATGACACTTGTCCCTCTCTGAATGGCCCACCTCACCAACACTTGAGCTGGAGTCTTGTGGAGCTTCCGGGCTACCCTATCCAGCATTGGATCATGGATCAGATCTCTCCCACCCTCTTGTGACCCCAGTGGTGAGTAAGCCTACACACAAATTTTAGTGCTCCAAACATTGACATTATGTTCTTCAGAAACATTAAGTGGTACTACAAAAAATTAAGCAAAAATTACTCTGCAGCACCGCGTAAATAATTAAGTACTAAAAAATCCTGTAGCAGTATAATAATGACAACATCAGATACAGAAAATAACAAGTCAATGACATATTGATAACTCAGAGAACTTTTTAATAATTAGATTGTTTATACATGTGGAATTGTACATAAACTTTTCCAAAAATCAACATTGGAGGATTGAGTAATTACAGGGACATGGATTCCATTCCTCTTGCATGCTTCAAGCATCTTGTCATGTCTCCACCCAGGATGTAGCTCCATCTAAATCAAACCATTAAACTAAGTGTATTGCTTGCATTCGTATCAATCTCCATGACTCAATGAAACAAAACGCAGTATCATTGAGCTGGCAAACTGAGGGCATTATTTGAGCAAAACCCAGAAGTTTATCAAGCTTTCTAAGAGTGAAATTGCAGATTCTAAAGAATGATCAAAGAATGAATTTGGGCTAATATAGAAAGTTTTAAGGTGTTATTAGGTCAAAGAATGATCAAATTAAGTCCAAAGGAATCAGTTTAACTGAATTTATAGCAGAAATGATTGGATATTCCATCAAAAGGTTACATTACCATAGTTTAGAGGTGACGAACAGATCCTTCCTTTCCACTCCTGCTTGCATGGCAGCCTGAAGTGCGTGTCCAACCTGTAGTAGTACAGAGAGATATTGAAGAGACATAGAACTATTTTTTTTTTAAATTAATTCATAGAGTGAATAGATAGTTTGAGTGGAATAGAATATTCCATCTCAAAACAGTTGAAGAGAGAGGCCAAAATGATATATAATGATACATCTTCTTGAACACCATATTCCCAAGCAGTGTCAACGTGCCTATAACCAGCCTGCAAGCAAAGCAAGCCATCAGATTCCACGAGTTTGGTTACTGTTTCACACTCTTAGATCCACATGTATGTTCCTAAACGGAAGATCAAAATGAAAAGAAGAAGAAGAAGAAGAGGGGAACACTACTAGAAAAAAAAAGTTTATATCAGCGGTTAAAAGTGGTATTTCATGGCAGATTTGGGAGCGCCGTAAATTCCAGTTCTATTATAAGTCTACTTTTTAACTGCGGTTATAAAACTACCTTTAAAAATAATCTTTCACGGCGGCTCTCAAAAAACAGCCGTTAATTGCTTAAACTTTTTGTTTGCTTCCCTCAACGTACACTCACCATCAGCTATCTCAGTTACACTTATCAAAAGTATTAAACCAAATCTTGAAAGAAAAAGTTAAAGATCTGATGAAGAAACTAAATATCTATAAGCTTTCATTAAAGCTCTTCAAGCTCTTTTTAATAAGGTATATCTATTACTACCCACTGTTAACTACTATGGTTAGTCTCATTAAAAAATTGAAAGTCTGACGAAAAAGTTAAAGATCTGTAGAAAAAGTTACAGATCTAACAAAATAATAAAAATAATAAGCAAATGAAGAAATTAAATGGTAACTTACGACTTTTCACAATGGAAAATGATGATGAAAATGACGGAGAATAATATTAACGACTGAGATGGACACCGGAACTAAGAGAAAAATGCTAGAAAATGACATTCGTTAAAGTCTATAGTGATGGGAAGAGAAACAAAACCACAAACAGCTGTGAAGAGTGAAATTGAAATCGAGTTTATAGTTTTTAAAATTTTACAAGAAATTTTTACGGATATTTTTTAAAAAATTACAGTTAAAAGTCCGACCTGATAATTTTTAACGGCGATTTTTTAAAAATATTAAAAAAATAAATTTATTTATGAAATACTACCGTTTTTTTTAATAGTAGTTTTTTTTATAATTATGGTGAAGTAACATTATAATAAGTATTTTTGTTAGTAATAAAAAGACGTGAAAAAATGGGAGAGAAGACAGAATTGACAGCTTGAACCAGATTTCCAAGTGCCCAATCCAACAGTAAGAATGCTATGACCACTCAGGAGCTGGAAAGACTGTGAGCTTAGTTCTCATGTGGCTTAATTGCTTGATCACTTGCTTGTGCCATCTCTCCGTGATCTGTTAATTAAGATGGTGTTTGATATGTTCCTAGCTTATAGTAACAAATATAGGAAGCTTTGAGACAAGTGGCCGATTTGCATGCAAGGCATACGTGTTGATGGCCAATATTTGTGGATGTGTATGTACACTCTTCTGGTCTAGCTCTTCTACACGTTTCCATTTGCATCTTTTTCAGGTTGTGAAACACCGCTTGCATTTGCTAACAAATATAGTCCTCCCTTGGGAGTTAACTTTGGTCCAAAGCCCCTTCACACACGCAAGTTTTCTGAAGCTCCTCACTTATATCAATGCAGATTGCAGATTGCAGATTGCAGATTGCAGATTGCAGATTGCAGATTGCAGATTGCAGATTGCAGAAGCAGAAGCCTGCATTTGCAATTATTTATTTAATTGAATTTTCTATTTTCTTTTTCAAATGAATTTTAATTGAATTTTCTAATGATTTATCACGTGGTCAAACAGTACTACACTTCGTCGCATAATGAAATAACACATGTTGTACTATTTTGATATTTCACCCTCTCCCACAAGTAATCACTCCTTCTTCTTGACCTATCCCTCAATGTGTCCCTCTTCCGTGAACAACACTTTGGAACTTGAACCCTTTTCTGTTCCTAATTAATGGTGGTGTTTTGTTGATGTTATCCTTACAAACAAGGTAAATAGTAGTATTTTTTATATTAAAAAAGTAGTTAATTATAATTAATATAAAAATTATTTATTTAATTTAAATAGATTAAAAAATATATAATATAAATTTATTGATTAAATTTTATTATAATTAACTATTTTATTTAATTTGTTTAATCTATGCAATGTTCACATTGATTGTTGAATTGAGATGAAGATGAGTAAATGTGACAGTTCAGAAATGAGAGTCGCTTTCAGTGCAAAGAAAGAAGAGTGAATTAAAGAGAAGGCAAGAATATAGCTGAAGGAACACGTTACCAGGAAGGACCATTGAAGAATAACATGGTTCATACACCTTCCCCTCTCACTTTTCTTGCCCACTTACCTTTCCTCCCCAGCTAACTTAATTTAACCCCACCTCACTTTTCATATTTCTTTTAATTATATTACGATACTAATTATAAAAAATAATTAACTTTTTAATTAAATTAAAAAAAATTGATTAACTTTTTAATTATAACATAATTTAATCAATCGAGATAAATTAATATTATATACTTATCAATTTTTTAAATTAATTAATTAGTTATAATTAAATATTTTATTTAATTTTTTTGATATATTTAAAATAAAATTAATTATTTTTTATAATTAGGATTGGAAAAAGATAGGATTATACATCACACTTATCTTTTCATGTGCTATGTGAAATTTAATAAATGAGTTAGGTTAATTATCTATGATAAATTATAGAAACAAGTGGTATGATGTGATGGTAATATTGAGCAAAAAGTGGGGTGCATTGATATGGTAACAAAATGGACTCTAGATGAGAAATAATAAATTAAGAGAGTATAGAATATAATATTTGCAAAATATTTTAAATATTAGATGAAATGACCTAAATGCCCTCCCTGCTCTTTCACTTACTCCTCTCATTTTTTTCATCTGGTCATGTGTAGTATAAACTAAAAACAGCGGCAGATATGCAAACAAAGAAACAAGTATCATATAACATTGAAAAGATCAATCAATTCGAAGTCATAAAAAAAACAGGAGTCAAGTGGAGTGGGTGCGTGATCGGACTTTGTGGTTCAAGAGCATTAGCCGGAGCTCTGCCAGGTCGATCTCAGGGGAGTGATTGATGGGCCTGTATTAACCAGTTATGGGATCTGGAACCCAGGCAGAGGATGCCTCTGACGAATCCTGTTTGGTCGCCATCGCCGAAGCGTCTTCGAGCTTGCCCACTCTGCAGCCGCAGCAGCCACTATGGAGTGGGTCGAAGGAGATGAAACAATGAGAGGGAGCAGCAGCAACAGGCAGGTCCCAGAGGGGCGGAATACTGTTCTCGCTGTGATTTCCTGCTATTTGGGACGAAAGTGGAACCCTAGGCCTACGACCCCTTAGGAGAGCATTGGGAATGACAACAGAAGCTATTTTGGCTTGGCTCAAGTTCTTGCCCATGTATAGGCCGGTTCAAGTTAAGAATGTTAATAAGTCGCCGGCGATTCTAGCTTCTGCTAATAAACATATATTGAAGAATAACGTGAGGTTGCTGCACACAAGCTGCACCCTCAGGTTTAATTAATGATTGCTATTGGCAGAATAATAATAATAAATAATTTTTCTCTAAAAAAAATGAGAGGAGGTAAATGAGAGGGAGGGAGGGCATTGCTGTCATTCTACGCTGATATTTAAAGATTTACCCCTCATTTAGAGTTTTTTCCTCTTAAATCCCTTACAAATCTGACAAATACCCCTTAAAAGTCTAAATATATTAACTTGTGTCAAGACACATTTTTTCATTGAAATTCCCAGTCTAACACAATAATGTTTCCGTAGATTGTATAATTTTACCCAATTTTGTCCAAAGAAAAACTACTGGATTTGAATGCTTTGCTATTTTAAGAGGACCAAAATTACAATTATACCCATTAATGCTCAAATCTAAATGGTTTATAACTCCAAATGAACCTAATTATGATTAAAAGAAATCAGTCAAAATCACAAGTATACCCATTAATGCTCAAATCTAAATGATTTTATTAACTCCAAATGAACCTAATTATGATTAAAAAAAATCAGTTAAAACCTCCAAAATTATTGAATAAACATGTCGCCATAATGTCTTTCTATATGCAGGAAATCAATCAATGTTTGGTGCGAAGAGACACTTTGTGACAGAGACAGGGAAACAGTTACGTTATGAGATTGTGAGCAAAACTAATTGCTTTCCTTCTATACCAAGTCATACATTAATAATCCCACTCGTGTTCTTCGTTTACATCATATCATCGCACTACCTAGTACCAATTACTCCACAAAAACGCAGTTCAGGAAATGAAGCACATTTCACTAATTAAACAACAAAACAAAGCATTACAAGTTAAACCTCACGTAATTATAATAATAACTAGGTATTAACGCGAGGGACATGTTTAGGTACGAGTCAATCTCAGATCAGACAACGTTGTTGCTGTTGCTGTTGCTGTTGTTGGTGGTGGCGCATTTGCGAACAAGGTAGCGATAAGCCGCGACTTTTTTCTTTCTGGAAGCAAAGTTATCAACAGAGAGGATAAGATTGCCTTCTTCTTTTGTTGTGAAAGAGTTGTGAATTGCTTCCTCTAAGGCTCCAATCTTCCTTGCCTTCTCTACTGCGATGCTGTAGCTTCCTTCTGCACTTGGCACAAACTCTGCACTGTACTCTAAATCCCAACCTCCCACCACTATGTCCCATGTTATCGTTGCTCCACCCTGATCACATCCACTTTATCATAATATGTTGAAAGAGAGTCTCACATCGAAGGTATATAATGTTAAAAAAAATCCTATTAAATTAGCTTAAACTATTTTCATAAAAAGACAATTTAATATATATCTAATAGACTAAAAAACATTAGTCTAATGGTATAAGTCTGCCTTTGTGGCAGTTTTCTAATGTTAAAAGGAAGTTTTGTCAAACTTAAAACTATTTTTTTTTAACAGGAAGACAAGCTTAATAAATACTAATTCTTTAAAATCTAATACATTTCACCAAATTTTTGATTGACAACCAACAAGACGTTCAAAAGCTAAGACCGACCAAAATTTGAACAGCGTAATTTTAGTTATGATGATTACCTCAATTCCTTCGATTTGGATGTTGACCTTCTCTGCTCCTTTAACGGTGAACACAGAGGCAGGTTTAGGAGGACCATTCTGCCAATCACTCTGCCGACTCAGTCCTCCATACTGAACTGGAATATCCTCAGGCCTTATGAACCTGTACACACACAAAACAACACATCAACGTAACCCCAAAAGCCAGAATAAGGTTTTAAGTAGAGAATCTTATTTGAATCAAGCTAGATATCAGCGTATTACACAAAAGGACAAAAATCAACAACAGGTTGATCTGGACAGATCAGACCATCCAGAAGAAAAAGATAAAGGCATTCACTGTGAAGGAAACAAAAGGGAATCTCTGATCTCACTTGTAGAGTGTCTCTGCAGCATTTCCCTCCTTGGAGATCACAAATTTGCTCTTCGTTCTTTGGGTCAAAAATGGACTGAACATTGAATAGAGCATGCTGAAGTACCATGGCACATTAATGAAAATCTGAAATAAAGCACCCCATCATAACATAATTCATCAAACAATCTCTTATCTTATGTTTATTTTCGTCAGAAGAAACAAATCATTGATTAATTTAAGGTTACCTTCCGAGCCACCATTTCTGGATAATTGTCTTGGAACAGAGAGAGAATGTGATTGGAAGCCTCCCTGAGCTCCCTCTTGGGCATGTCTTTCAAATCGGTGACCTGAATCAGAGAATTAACCCCACCTGGTTTGAAATGAAGAAGCTTGATTCCTCTTTCAAGAACTTGAACTCTCCATCTCAAGAACTTCTTCAGCTTCTCTTCGTCACCGAAGATCCTTTCGTACATTTCTTTGTCTCTGAAAATACCATACGCATTGTAGCAAACAGGGTGTCCTTCTTTATCATACCCCTGCATGTAGGCGACAACCCCTTCGAGCTCTTTGAATCCCAAGTCCTCTTCAACGACGTCGTCGGCTCCGAACTCCTTCCTCCAAGCCAAACATTTCAGAAGCATGTTGAGCGAATCTCCCACCCTGAAGTCCCTCGCTCGGAGAAATTTCAACAGTATGACTTCAGCTCTGTCGTCGCCGCCGAGGAGGGGGATGCCCCACATGTACGAATACGAAACCTCGGAGGCAGCGAGCTTTTTTTTGAGCTCTTGAAGGGCTTTCTTCTCGGAGGATTTCAGGTGGGAAATGAAGTAGGTGTCTTCTTTGAAGGATGGTGTACGGAGTGTTGCTGCTTCCATTAGAGAAGTGACGAAGCTTTTCTTGTCTGGTTTTGGGGATGCGTCTGGGAGGTCTTTGAACGGTGGGTTTTGGAGGGACATGATGAGAGAGAAGATGAAGCGTGTGTGTTAATGGAGGATTTGGAAGACGACCCAGATGAGATTAATTGGAGAAATGCAAAATGGCGATGGATTTGAAGAAGACGAAGACGGAATTAACGGAAAACCCGGAAAATGGGGTTAGAAGGTGGGCGATATTATTGAGAGTGAGGAAGGAGAAAAGAAGGAAGAAATAGAAAGAGAAAAGGAAGATAACGAAGAAACTGGGCCGGGATTTTGGTTTGGAGTTCGTGACTCTGCAAGTGAATTTGAATTGAATGGGTAGGGACACCCCGTTTGTGACAGGGAGTGAGGGAAGGGCACGCGCCAAGTTGGAACGAATAGGGATTGCATTTTCAGAGATAAGCCGAGCCAAATTAGCCGAGCCAAATTAGCCGAGCCGAGACTTTTGTAGTTACTCAACATTTTTTTATAGAGTTAATATTAGGGGTGTTCATGGGCAGGGCGACCCCCCTGCTCGGTGCCCTGCTCAGAAAAAGCATGAGCTATATTTTGCAGCCCGATACCCGGCCCTACCTGGTAAAAGCCCTAACCATTTTGGGCTGGGCGTGGGCGGGTTGGGCATGCCCAAGTTGTGATGCCATGCTCATGTTGTGAAAAAATCTGCAATTATAAACTTCTACAATAATATCATATTCATATGTCTTCAAGAGTTAAATAATATCTATAATCCACTAAAAATAAGGTAACAAAAAGATAATAATTAAAGTCTTGAAATTCATTGGATATAAAAAAACCTTGAAGTCTAAGTAGTTTATAATTACAACTTTACATCAATTTTCTAAATGTTAACAAGGATGAAGTATCTAAAAAAATAAAATAAATAATTATAATTTGTAATGTAATCATATTATGATTAATAAAGTTAAAAAAATTAATGTAGTTATAAATATTAAAAGATGCAACTTACGTACTTAACTACTTATATTTCTAAAATGACCCTTTAGTCACCAGTAACTATCATATTCTCCCTTCTAAGTGTAGCATCTATGGAGAAAATAAAAAAAAAATAAAAAAAGGGGTGCTCATGGGCAGGGCAGGGCAGGGCAACTCCCCTGCCCGGTGCCCAGCCCGAAAAAAGCATGGGCTGCATTTTGCAGCCCGATGCCCAGCCCTACCCTATATTTATCGAGCTGGGCAGGGCTATTTTTTCGCGGACTCGGGTGGACATACCAGGCCGCGGGCTTTATGAACACCCCTAGTTAATATCACGAAAATAATTTGGCTTGTCATATGTTTTATAGATTTTATATTTAATTTGAATCTTAATTATTGATTATTATTTATATATATACTTATATTACAATTTACAAGGTTTCCTATTTCAAGTTATAAACAATGCTGTTTATTTGTGCATAATCAATCCCTTGAGAACTATGTCTACAATATCCTCATAATTTAAAGTAAATGTTATAATTAATAATTTATGGATCATACAGCTTGGGTTAAATCTTCATGTAATTTGAAAATTACATAAAGTTATAAATATATAAATTTGATTTATAGATTTTGAAATTTCAGTTATTTAGTTGTTTATTTATTATTTTAGTCCGAGGAATGGGAGTAATGGCTGTGGAGGTGGGAGGGAATGGAGTAAGGAAGAAGGATACAATAATTGAAGGCAAAGTATGGATATGAGATTTGGTATAATTGTTAACTTTATTAGAGAGAAAAATGAGAAGAAAAATAAATAATCATATCATATTCAATAGCAACATATCATAGAAACCCACTTGGGTTTACACACTAATCTACCCTCACTTGAGGGAGATAAATCAACCCCACTTGGGGACTTTGAAGAGAGATCCAAGTTACCCTCTCCCTCACTATGATGAAGATTACATAATCTCACACACTTAACCAATAGACTATGACCCTTTATATATAATTAGGGTCATCTAGTAACCAAATGATTAACACTAATCACCTAATTAATTCAACCTTCTAACACCCCCGCTCAAGTTGACATCCCTTAACTCTAGGTATTCAACTTGTCAACACAACACAAGGGAATAAGGTGAATTAAACCAAACTATTTTCATTTTACAAATTGAACATTGAACATTGCTCTGTTTCTCTTCTTCTTCTTCATCTTCTTCATCTTCTTCTTCGACTATGATCTTGTTGCTCCCATTACATCTGAAACATATGATGTGTTAGAATTTCTTATTGGGATTTTTGCAAATAATGGCCTAAGCCTTCCTTGTTCATTCAAACTTAGAACTTCTTCTACTCCTATGTATCTTCCTTTGATTGTTGATCTTTCGTCAAGAACGCACCGCCATTTAAAGCTGGAACTGGCCCTCGAGTTTGCGTTCTTGCATACCAGCAATATTACTATGTACATAGGATCCAGGATTTTCCATTGCATACCTCATGCCAGCTTGAGCCGCCAGATGCATCACATGGGTAAATGGTACAACCTCGAATAGCTTCTTAAGAAGTGTTGAATCGTAAACTTCTGAAGAAGCAAATAAGGAAATCCGAAGTAGAAGGCTTATCAGATGCAAATGAGACAATGACCGAAGAAAGTGAGAGGAAAAAGAGCAGAAATCCCATTTTCTTGGAGCGAAAACAAAGATGATCTTTCGCTTCATTTCCTGCAGGTTCTTGTGTGGGTTCTTTATATTTATGCAAGTTTGAATCCTTCAAACTGACTGGTGGTTTCACAGATAATACATAGAGATCATTCAGTACTGAAGAACCAAGCTCAGATCTCTCACTAGGAATAGAAACAGTGAGATTCATCTATTCCTTGCCCAAGAATCTGGTCTTCTCTACTCTCCCGGTTCCCTTGTAGTCGTGAAGTTTCAGATTATCACTTGATTTCTTCCAAGAATTTCATGGTGGTTATTGACGACGGACTCAGGATTTAGCCGGGAGAAGTGTCTTTCATCGGTGGTCTTTCAAGAACTGCCATGGTAGCTGTCGCGCAGCAGCAGCAACAACATCATCCAGAACCTCAACCTCAATCGCAGCAACAGACTCAGCGAACTACAATCTCTGCGCAAGATGAGGCCTTAAAGAGGACCACGGATTGCGTCTACTTTCTTGTTTCCCCATTGACATGCAAAAAAGGGAAGTGAACATAAATCTGTAGCAGATATTGACCAAGAAAGATATTGTGGGCCACAAGGTTATGACACGTACGATCACATGCAAGAGACATATGAATGGGATCAGCGCAAGAATTCATCTGAAAGAACATTCCGGGGAACAACCCATTTGGAAAGGATGGCTCATCGCAGATCTGGTAGTCCTGAACTCGTACCACATGGCACCATGTTCTTGGATGATTCTTGATCTTGAGCACTCCATTCTTCATCTCAGCTTTGATATCATGTTAACTTTATTAGAGAGAAAAATGAGAAGAAAAATGAACAATCATATCATATTCAAGAGCAACATATCATGGAAACCCACTTGGGTTTACACACTAATCTACCCTCACTTGAGGGAGATAAACCAACCCCACTTGGGGACTTTGAAGAGAGACCAAAGTTACCCTCTCCCTCACTATGATGAAGATTACATAATCTCACACACTTAACCAATAGACTATGACCCTTTATATATAATTAGGGTCATCTAGTAACCAAGTGATTAACACTAATCACCTAATTAATTCAACCTTCTAACAATAATAGTGACAGTGAGAGTCCTTAGGTTTGTCAGTTTTCTCACTTCTTTTTGGATCACCTCTAGTTTCTCCCTTGTACATCTATTTTTATTTTAAAAAAATTTATTTATCAATAGAGTTGAGTTTAACAGAGGAGATTAGTCTCTCATAATATAATAAATTAATATTTAAATTTTGATTATTAAAAAATATCCTCACATTTAGTACCTCAAATAGGATTATTTCTAATAAGAGGATAACTGTTCACATAAAAAAATTATATACACGTACATGGATTTGAGAATAATGTATGCTAATTTTTTTATAAATATTTCCATACACTATATGATAGATTTTTTTAATGATAATGAATAAAAATGGGATAATCAAGGTGATAGCAAGGCTTTGAAATTAAACATTACTTTTGAAAGCTGGATTAAATAAAGGGGGGGGGAGGTAAGGGTGAGAATGGTATGTACAGGTGGAGTATTATTATTAATTAATATTAGTAGTAACAATAATAAAAAGGCCATTAGACATATAATTAAATACATACACTATTATGATGCTTTGGAGGCTCACGCGTCCTCATGGGCCATGGGCATATGCACTAATCACCAACTTAATTACTGTTTAAAGTGAACTTTGAACATTCCTAATTATCATTCTCTTCCAAGACTCCCATCTTTCAATAACATCTCACCCACTTCAACTCCATTTTGTTTTCATCTGTAGAGGAATACATTCTGGGGCTAAATATTCAAGCAAAATACATTCCACCAAATTTTGTAATTAAATAATGAATTTATATGAGGATGAAACTAAATATAGCACCCCTTTGGTCCCTATTATAGGATGTCATTTAGAAGGATTATTTTTTTTATAATGGGTTATTAATGTTTGTTTGCTAATTTTATCTCTATAATTAATGCTTAAATATAGTTGTTAAAATTTTATTAATTTAATATAAATTTAATTAGTTAATTATTATTCTTTAGTTTACATAAATTAGTGAAAAATATTGTATAATACTGACTAAAGAAAGTATAAAAAAATTTAATATTCCTTTTGTAAAAAATATAAGGTGATCTTAACTAACTCATAAAATTTAAAAAATGTAGAAAAATTGATTATTTTATAATTAATATGTAGAGAATTTGCAAGAGTTTTAAAAAAATACATCTACACCACCAAATGTTTGGATCAATTTGTGGATCATTCTAATATAATCAATAGTCTCACGTTCGAGCCCCTAATTATGCAATTGAGATAATTATTTATAAGTAACGAAGTTCTTCTATTGTAGGTATATATTTTTATAAATTGAACTAATCAGTTATTAATAGTTCCGGATATATAAATTATACTTTTTCCAACATGTGATTCTTCATAAAACTTTTATAAATATATTAATGATGATGATATTAGTTAACTGTGCAAAGGTAGGAAGCAAGAAACAAAGTTGTGGTGTGTTCATGGGGCCATTTTTTTTTTTTGTCCTTATCAGTATAAGGATCCAAATTAGGAGATGGAGGGGATATATGGGTGAAAGTTATGACAATCAGGTTTTTAATTTCTTAATATTGATTTCATCCAAACTTTATACTCTATTTCCCTTCCAATATTGACCGCATAGCTAAATCCTGTCTCCTTGAGGGATGATACATCACTTTCAATTCAATTTCCTGATGAATAGGTTTCATTTCTTCACTCAAGTCGCTGAAAATGATTGCCCCTGCATGGCTTTGTTTTGTCAACCTCATTTTCCCCCCAATAATTATTTGTACATATATATTGTTCCTTACTATACTTAATTCACCTCATCTCCAATATTTATTATTTTTAAACTAATTTATTTAATTTATAAAATAATATATATAATATAATTTTATGTGTGAATATTTTAAAAAATCATATCCCATGTGTTATAATTAATTAATTTATTTATTTTATTTTTTAATCTATATAAATTAATTAATTATTTTTTATATTAACGTGAAATAAAGTATAAAGTATCACAATTGATATATAAATATTCAACAACAGAATACCACTAATAAATATTTAATCAAATAAAGTTATTAGGCATCTCCAATTATTGGTCCATTTTCTTTTGGGGAAGCAATGGGCATATATCAAAATTCAAAACAGTTTTCGTTTCCTCTTGAATAGTGTATTTTCCCCTTTAGGTAGCATACCTATTTTGTTGTTCACTTTGAAATTTGATTTTCCTAATAAAGAATAAATTTTGTCATGCATCTTTATGTGGATACTAGATAGTAGATAAGTGTGTCCTAGGGTTTGAAAAATAAGGGCATAGGGGCAAATCAAGGAGGGCATTGGGCCCCATATTTAAAGGAAAGTTTCAATTTTTGCATCGGATTCTTAAAAAGAATATGAAGGGGGTGAGCTAGAAAAAAAAATGGATCTCGGAATATTTGGGGATCTGATTATTTATTAAATAAAAAAATTAGGGAAACAAAGCTTGTTTAAGTGTGAACATAGGACTTAATATAGCCACATACTCCCTCGTATTCTTCTTATAAACAACAACCACATAAATAAGACAGATTAAATTGTTAGTTAAAATTAATTAAAAATAATAAATATATTAAAAATATAATTTATTTTCTAAATATACTATTATTCACGAGGACAATGAATGTGAGAGAAAATTAGAGGAAAAAGAGACTAAAGAGAATGAGTAGGAAAAAGATTTGTAATTAATTACAAGATAAAGATAAAAAATATATTAAATTTTTAGATAAAAATAAATTATTATTTTTGTAGAGGATTATTTCTATAAAAAAATATTACTTATAAAAAGAATAGGGGGAGTAAGCTTTTAAAGTATGATTTTTGTAACGCAAGTAATATTAATTAAATGAGAAGGTAAGATAAGTATGATCAAGGGAAAGCTTGGAATTTGATCCAGTTAAAACACCCCATGCATGGATCTATTCAAAGTACATGCTTGGGTATTTGTGGAAAGCGAATTCTTAGATTAAAAAAAAACAAAATAATTACTGCCTCTGGTTTTCATTTTCCATAAAATTAATCAATAAAAAAAAAAAGTTTGTTTAGTTGACTCCCAAATTGACCTTTTTGGCTTGCTCATCATATGCAGCGTTAATTCCATTGGATGAAATAACTTTTTAAAAGCCCCCCACCCTCTCCTAACTCATATTTATCTCTTTGATCATTGATCCTTTCATGCTTTAATTTTATCCTCTTTTGCTCTCTTTTTGATTCGGTGTTTAACTTCCATTCTTAACACGTCTCAAATTACAAATTTTGTTATATGATCTAATATTCACTCCATTAATCTAAAATAAAAGTGCACGTGTATAAAAGATTGGTGAAAAAGTTTAAAAAAAAATATTTATATTAAGAGAAACAATTATAAATTTTAGAATTAAATATCTGGTAACATAAAAGAAATCTTCTTATTGAAGGCACTAATAAGTACTAAATATGAGTTTTTCTTTTATTAGAGATTTAATTAGTTCATTATATTATAAAGAATTAATTTTTTATATTAAACGCAAACTCTGGTTGGTACCTTAGATAATTTTGATTATTTGGGAAAAATTATAAGAAGGTTGGTTTAATTTGCTTAAAATTATGCATTTTAAATACAAAAGTAATAGGATGAAAAATGAAAAGGGAAAAAAAGGGGGGAAATGGAGGAGCAGAAAAAATTGCAGAAGGCACATGGAAGGGGAGGCAATTGTGATGTTTCATTCTTTAGGAGAGGTACTTTAGTTTTGAGAACACTTGAGCCCTAATACCACATTCTTCATTTCCTTACTTTCTTCTGAATATCATAACCCTTCTCAGCTTTTACAACCCTGTTAGCACAAACAGCTTTAATTCTAAATGTCTAACTTTAGTTTTAGGAGAAAAAAATTTATTGTATAAAAAAAGACTACTTTGTATCAATCAATATTGAGAATTAGCTCACAAATATTAGTCCGTTTTGTGGTGGGTACTTTATAGCCACATTCAAAGAAAAATATTCTTATTTTGATATAATTATCTGATATTCAATATTACTAGTTTATATTCGAATATTATCTAGTCTAATTTAAAATAATTTTTTTGACTAATACCCTTAAAAAAGTTATCTAAATTCTAAAAATTGCATTGATTTCTGTGAGATCTAAAGATTATCTCATCTGTCATGGTTTTCACTCATTTAAAAGGGAGATAAAAGACAAAATGATTGAATAAGTAAATAGAGTCAATAAAATTGTGGGGAGCATGCACATACCCATCCATTAGTGGTACGAGGGAAATTTCAAAGGGGACACCACCATTTTTACCCTAAGTTTTTTTTTTTTTTTTGTCAAAGTAAACTCATTAGGTAGAGACTAGTCAAATATCACTAATAAGAATTAATACAGATGATAAAAAATAAATTTATATCTCATAAGGATGTGAGTTTATTTCTCACTACCGTTGTGAGAGCTCATTTAATAAGCGATCTTATAAGTCTTATGTAAACGCTCTCTAAACCTTAAAATTATATTATAATTTTAGTGAGAGAACGATGTTAAATTTATCTAATTTTTTTTATAAAAAAAAAATCAAAACATTCCAAACCCGAATATATATTACATAAACCATATATACTATAATAATAGCCATACGCACTTTCTTGATAGTGCTAATTATATACTCTTTTATTCATTTTCTTTTATGCAGCGCTCTCATTAATTAATCAATTAATTGTGGGTTATGGAAACATTCAAGTCCACACCTGTAGGAGTTGTTAATAACTTTTATTATTATATTATATGGTCTAATTTGAGCGTGTTTTAATTAAATTTGGAGTATAAATGGTGTGTTTGTTGGAATTGACTATATACCACCCTGATTCATAATATAAGAATCAGTGTATTTTTTAGATAGATTAAAATATCTAAATATATCAGTTAATTATAATTAATATAAGAGTTAGGTGAATAAATTAATAAATATAAAATAATATAAATTTATTTTAAACAGTTATATTTAGTTATAATTAATTAATTTTTTTAATCTATATATAAAAAATATAAAAATAAAGGGAAGTATAACTATATTGTATTTGTTCACTTTTCTTACTTTTGTTGACTTTAATTTCATCCAGAAGCTAAGTCATGCAATCCTCTGCATATATTTTCGTTTCCTTCATTTTATTTTTTATACTTTCCCACCCATTTTACACTATACATATATGTCTGCCTCCTTCACTTTCGTTTGTTGACTTTCTTTTTTGTTTATTTGCAGTACTTTATTTTACCCTCCGTAATCTGTATATATTCCTTTCCGACAAACCAAACAAGAAGTCTAACACACCGACAGTGACTATTCTAGAAGCAAGAGATTATGTTACGTACGTGTTGCCCGATCCCATATAAATATGTAATATTTTTCTAATTCTTAATATACGTGTAATTCAAAAATTAATTTAATTATAAATATAAAATTTATTATTTATTAATTTCTTTAAATTATATCTAATAATAATTAAATAAGATAATAGGAAATTAATACAGATAATTAAAATATTTTTTTAAAAAAATAATATTAATTAATTTAATTAATTTTTTATTCTAATTAAATTAATTAAATATCTCTTGAATGAATGCTATAGTACGGTGATTTATATAAGCTTGGAATGTCTTAGACTGTAGAGCATGATAGTATTAATTTTTCAGCGTCTCACTATTGTTATTCGTTTGTTCTAGAAAATTATTATTAGTTTGGGTCAACCGTATCTTTTTACGTTATGTCAATCGGAATGAAACAGAAAATTAGAAAGAGATTTTTTATGAATGAAAGTTCAATTGTTCTTAGATGATGGTAGCGAAAATACTTTTTTTTTCTAACAATATATATTTTCTTATTAAAAATAATTATATTTAAAATATATTAGAACATTAAATATAGACTTCTCTTTTAGTAAAAATTCAAGAATTAAATTTTGATTTTTTTTAGTAGAGTGTAGACAGTATCCCCTAACTGATAGTTAAAGACTAATCATCATGAAACGTAGATATTATTGAAGTAGGTTTTATTTCTCCTAATAAAGCCTTTTCCATGCATAAGGTTTGATTTGAACTCAGAACATCATGTTTAAAGGACTCCGTCATCTACCAACCTTACATGGCTTTGTTGATGATTTTTTTTTACTAAGTATATGTATCATTCTATTCGAAATATTATCGGATATCAAATATAAGCACCTTTCTCTCATTAAAAAATTTAATTTTAATTTACTAGTAAATAACTTTTTTTACTAAACTCAATATCATCAGTTTTTTACTAGACTTAGAATCTAATTCAAGAATTAATTTCCTGCAGCCATAATTCCATGCCAAAATGAGACCTTTATATATAGCTCACTGTTCGGCCTCAAAAGTGCTACAGTTTCCAAGAAAATGAATAAAACCTATTATCCAATTACCGACATTGTCCCTTACTAGTCCTCCACAACCAGAATTGTTTCTAGAAGAAGACATAACTCCATCAACATTAATTTTAAACCAGCCCAATAGTGACGGTCTCTACCTGCTATTTGCATGAAGCTCAAAACCTTGATCATCACTGTCACCAACTTGGGTATAGTTATTCCATGTGCGCAAGATAATGATTTCAGGTTGCAAAGTTCTTTCTTCACCTGAATTGAAAACATCATCATTTATCCACAACTAAAGTTTCCAAATAGTAACACCTCAAATAATATTCCAATTCCTACTTACAGTGCCCAAATTTCGTTTAATGCAAACCAATCACGAAGAGAGGTAGCAAGAAAAGAATTAGTAAACCTCGGTGATAAAAGCTTGGTCCAAAATCGTCTAGCATAAATACAATCTCTTATAATATGTAAAACATCCTCTTTAGCAGCATTACAATAAGGATAAACTGAAGAGGTTGAGGACCACTTACTCCTCCAAGCGTTGGTGGGCAACCTATTATTATTCAGTTTTTTTTCTGTTTAACATATCAATGTGTAACACGGTCTGAGGGATCGCATAAATCTCTTCGTGTTTGGGTTTCGCTTAGACCCATTATCAGTTAAGTGAGTCTTCAAATCAAACCAAGTTTTAGTACGTTCAAAAAATAAAAAGAGGTTGGGTTCAAGAATTTGGACCCAAATTCTGCATTACAGATTCAAATTATGCTCATATATATTAACAAGAGTTAGTCTGAGTAATAAACGGTTTGATATCTCTTAAACGATGTATCAAGTTCGAGCCTTGATATATACAGAAAATCCCCGTTGGGAGACTCACCTACCATAGCTAGGTGCGCGACGCAGGTCGGATCTAGATGTAGTCAGTGCAAAACTCCGATGAATCAGGTGGGCAACAAAAACAAAAAAAGTATGCTACATAAGTACATATACTAACAAAGTTGAGTTGCGGAGGATTAGTTCCTGATAAATAAAGTTTAGATTCTTATTATGAGAAGTGCTTGTGTTTACTGTTTGGGACTAGCTTGTGTTTACTGTTTGGGACTAACAATTTACAATTTAAATTCTAAGAAAGATAATTATATTTAGTCCTTACTATACTTTGTCTCATATTGAAGGACACATATATTTAATAAAAAAAATATTACAATTGATATTTGATAATTTGCACAGAATTTAACTTTGAGATAATTGATAATTCGCATGGTTGTCTTATCCTTAAATTATGGTATTTAAGATCCAATTAAAATAAATTTCACAAAGTTAAAGTATGGTATGTTTTTCGTCTTTATGGATTTGTAAGTTTCCCCCTTGTATTTTCTTTCCTCTTTCAGCTTTTTTGACACCTCGTCTTTTTTGTTTGACCTTGATTTCTCTTGTCTTTCAAAAACTACACAAGTTATATAAACATGGCAAAACGAAGATCTGGAAGACACAAATTTATCTGTAAGATGAAAATCATCAATCAGGAAGAGAGAGAGAGTGTGTGTGTTGTGGGGGGTGGGGGGATAAATTATTATCATGATTATGATCCATCCCTCTAGTTACAAGAACAGAGTAATCCCCAGATTATTATAATTAAAGCAAGAGCCGATCATATATCATCACATCCTCCTACAGCTCAGGGAATAGCTGTGAATCCTACGACTATAACATTAACACCACAAAAAAAAAATACAAAATCTGAAACTGAATTAGAAGAAAAAGAAGGAGAAGTATCAATAATGCATAACATAAACATCATACTCGACGGTGGCGTCCCCTGAATTTTGAGTCCACGAGTGGGTTCGAGCTTCCACGTATCCCCTGGCAAATCGGAAAAGTCCACTTCCTCCGATCACCGGCATCTCCCTCACCTTATTGAACACCGGATTCCTCCCCAACACCGTGATTGTGCTTCCGTTGTATTTCCCTTCCACGAACGCGAAATTCATCGCCATCAGAAGCCCTACTTCGCTCTGTGACGCCAACGCGTAAAACCCTTGAGCTCTTCCCACCATTTTGGAGCTCAATTCCGGACCCAATGTCAGCGGGTTATCGATCATGTTCACCTGTCCGAAGGCGGTGGTGGAGTTGATCGGAGACTGAACGACGGGAACGGAGGTGGGACTTTGGCCGCTCAGGACGTCGTGCCAGTAGAATCGGAAGTGGCTCAGCTTTTCTTTCTTGAGACCCAGGAGCTCCCGATCGATCGGACGAACGAAGTCGTGTTCAGCGGTCACGGAGATGAGAAGAGGAGAGAAGGAGAGGAGAAGGAAGAAGAAGACAAGGGATCGGAAAGCCATTGTTGGAACTTGGAAGCTGCAGTTCTGCGAGGATGAAGTACGACGGAGCTGAGTGCTTTATAACCGGAGACTCCAAGGTAGGTGGGATCCATGTTGGCAATAAATGATTAAATATATTTTTTCCCTTACTTTTATTAATTCTAATACGTTTTCTACCCACCATTGTAATTAATCATTTAACATTTTTTTTATCAAGTAACGAGGATAAAATTAATAATAAATATATTTAAAATTAAAATCACCTGTGAACAATAATACTTCCTCCATTGTCAAATTATTAAAGAAACCTTGAACCCTTAATTATTTCGATATTTTTGCACTCTTTTATCCTAATATTAAATAAATATAATATATTTATAATATTGAGACACCTTCTTCTTCTTCTTTTTTTTTTTAAATATAAAAGTGGAAGAGTAGAAGACAGTTCTCTTCTAAATACATGGCAACTTTAAATAATGCAAAATCAAAGGGGACATTTAAAAATTAATCTAAATTTTATAGCATTTCATAATAATTTAATAACTTTTTATAATTAAATTTTTTGTGTGGGATTTAAATGTAAATTTTACTATTATAATTACGAGGATATATAAAATCCAAGGAACTGATAATAATTAATTAATAATTTAAAAACTGAACTTACTTAGAAGGCACCACCTGTGTATGTACACGCGGTTGCATATAACGAGAAGACGTTAATCACATCATTAGACTCACTTGTTCTCTGAAATCGTTATTTTCTCCAGTGTCTTACATATTCTTAGTTTTTAAGCTAAAAAATTTCACCCATAATTATTTTACCTTCCTACGTGAATTTCCTCCATTCACCAACTCCTCTCCCCCCTCACATTCCCTTTAATTATATATAATAAATCAATTAATCCGCATTCCCTTATGATTTACTTTAATTCTCAATTAAATCCTTGCAGTTTTATCTGTTACCAACATCTACTCTTAAATATAAATATTGTTAATTTTAATTTTTAGAATTTCATCAACTTCATAGGATCTTCTTTGTTTCATTTTACCCATGACACTTGTATATTTTTTTTATTACATAAATTTAAAAAAAAAAATTGAATTCACTTACTATCTAAAAGTAAGACGAAGTCTCTCCCTTCTTCTTAAACGATACTAATATTAAATAATAAGAGGTAACACTTGTATATTTTTTATAAATAAAATTTTATTTATAAAATTGATGGATCAAGCAAAATAAATCATGGGGATCTAATTCAAGATTATGATAGATTACAATCAATGGGAGTTAATCCGAGTGGTAAATTTTTTGGTATCGTTTAAGCGAGATCTCGAGTTCGAGTTTTGGCATACGCAATAAATTTTTGTTGGAAGACTCACTCACTATAACCAGATGCGTGACGCGGGTCGAATTCGGATATAGTTGGGATAAAATTCCGATAAATCGGATGGGTAAAAAATAATAGATTATAAAGGATTGTGATTATTAATGCAACAACTACCCCAATCAAAATAATACAAATTGATCGGAAAACGACCCCACGTTATAGTACAAGGGCAACAACCCATGAAATTGATAATTAATCTAACGGAATGATTAATAATTAATCAGTCTCTTCGTGAATCTTCCATGAATTCGCTGGCAAAACCAGAAAAGGGGGCAAAAAAGATAATACTCCTCCAGGACCAACCACAATAAAGAAATAATTATAGTCACTTCGTGGGAAGAAAGCACATTAAGAAAAGTAAAAAGGACCCTAGTCTATATGTTTGTCCATTAGTGATGGTTCGAGGGTAAAGCCAACACCCTGCTAGGAAATTTCAAAGGGGACACCCCACCATTTTTGCACCCAACCCCATAATAGCGATGGGCACTTTCTTCCTTTTCTTTTATGCCTTCTCATTAACTAATTAATTAATTCATTAATTTGTCAATTAATTGTGGTGTTGAAACATGCTCCGCGGCCCAGGGCCTGCCGTCCGAAATAAATTCAATATATTCCTCCTCATTCTTAATATAATAATTAAATAATTAATTTATAGATATAAAAAATTAATTTTTATAATAAATATATATATGTTAGATTTTGCTACTTCTTATAGATATAAAAAATTAATTATTTATAATAGAACATTCCTTACAACTTGCAATTATCAATAAGAATATTTTAAAAAAATTATAAATTTATAAAATAAAATAGATTAAATTTTTATATTTAAAATTAAAATAAATTACACACTAGTTGTTAATGAATTTTATGGATTGTGCGTGTTTTAACTTGGGAGGCTAAGTGGGGTGTTTGTTGGGATTGACTATATATAACTAGGTTCAATGCGTTCACTTTTCTTACTTTTGTTGACTTTGAATTTCATCTAGAACTCTTGTAACCCTATACATATATTTTCGTTTCCCTCACTTTCTTTTTTGTTTAATTTCCAAACCCATTTTACACTCTTTTTTTCTCTTACTACAGTCCTAATTATAAAATTTAATTTATTTTTTAGATAAATATAAAAAATTAAATAAATTAATTATAATTAATATAAGAATTAATTAACTAATTTAGATAAATTAAAATATATATAATATGAATTTATTTTAAAAAAATAAATTTTATTATAATTAATTAATTTAATTTTATTAATTGTTTTTTTTAAATCAACTAACTCATTGGAAGGGGAGTACTTCTCAAGAAACCAAACAATAAGTTTTAGCAACACACCGAAGGACCGACAGTAACCATATTAAAGAGGCAAGAGATTATATATGTTACTAGGGGTGTTCATGGGCAGGGCTGGGCAGGGCGACCCCCCTGCCCGGTGCCCTGCCCAGAAAAAGCATGGGCTGCATTTTGCAGCCCGATGCCAGACCCTGCCCGGTAAAAGCCCTAACCATTTTGGGCTGGGCATGGGCGGGCTGGGCGTGGGCGGGCTGGGCATACCCAAGTTGTGATGCCATGCTCATGTTGTGAAAAAAATCTGCAATTATAAATTTCTAAAATAATATCATATTCATATGTCTTCAAGAGTTAAATAATATCTATAATCCACTAAAAATAAGGTAACAAAAAGATAATAATTAAAGTTTTGAAATTCATTGCATATAAAAAAACCTTGAAGTCTAGGTAGTTTATAATTACAACTTTACATCAATTTCTCAAATATTGACAAGGATGAAGTATCTAAAAAAATAAAATAAATAATTATAATTTGTAATGTAATCATATTATGATTAATAAAGTTAAAAAAATTAATGTAGTTATAAATATTAAAAGATGCAACTTACGTACTTAACTACTTATATTTCTAAAATGGCCCTTTAGTCACCAGTAACTATCATATTCTCCTTTCTAAGTGTAGTATCTACGGAGAAAATAAAAAAAAAATAAAAAAAGGGTGCTCATGGGCAGGGCAGGGCATGGCAACCCCCTTGCCCGGTGCCCAGCCCGAAAAAAGCATGGGCTGCATTTTGCAGCCCGATGCCCAGCCCTGCCCTATATTTATCGGGCTGGGCAGGGCCATTTTTTCGCGGGCTCGGATGGGCATATCGGGCCACGGGCTTTATGAACACCCCTATATGTTACGTATTGCCGGAACCCATATAACAATATATATACTATTGTTTCAGCATCTCACATCTCACTGTTGATTTGTTGTTATTCGTTTGTTCAAGACAATCATTTATTTCTTTGCGTCAATCATATCTTTGAATGCCATGCCAAGTGGAATGAAATTGATAATAATAATAATAATAAAAAAAATAATGTCCTGCTTAATTTATATATATATATATATTATATAAAGAATGTCCGTTCTCATGCATTATTGAGATTTAGTTTATTACCGTCCAGGAGGTTCATCCTAATATTCTCATTTCCCAATCTAATTTTAATTCTCTTTTTTTGTCTATCTTCACCATAATCGCTGGACAATTTCTATACCAAAAGCATCAATATTGAAAAAAAAAAATTCTTACATCCATTTTGAAAAAAAGACGTATAAATATAAACATAACTTTTTTTTGAGAGAGATTTTTAAATAAGGATGGATCTAACATTTTAAATTATAATTTAGTTAATGAAAAATCTATAAATAATAATCTCGGCAAACATTTTCTAAACTTTTAAACTATGTTTTTATCCTAAAAAAATATAAGAGCCAATTCTGTAAAATTTTAAATATAGCAAGTAAAATTAGAAAATAAAAAAATTGAAATTTAGAGATTGTATATTAAAGGAGTCCTCACGATACTAGTAAAAAATCGAGCTCACATTTTTATAGGATACATATTTATTTTTTACTATTTATATTTAAGATTGTACCCTAACTTTAATAGGAGATCGGTGTCGAATTTATCTAAATTTTTTTATAAAAAAATAAAAAAGGGCCTTTATTAATATTCTCCCAAGATTTATATTCCCAACTGACGATACGACATCGTTTGCACGGATCTAGACTTAACTCAAATTGCCCTTGACTCTCCCGCCAACGGGAAACTAAATTAGTTTGTATAAAAAAAAAAAAAGTAAAAAACAAAAAACCCAACCCACAAAATCTCCATCTCCGCCGTGCTGGAAGAAGACGAACCCCCACTTCCTACTCAATACGAATCGGCGGGAGGGCGCGTATAAGACAGCGGCGGTCATTCCATCGGTGGCGACCCATTCTGACGTCGGCGAGGAATTCGACTGTCGTTCATTCGAAGGGTTCTCTTGCCAAACCTAGGGCTTGAAAGGCAAACCAACAATTTTCTGAGAAAATGGATGATTCATCCAGAAAAATTGACCTAGACAAGCTAATTACCTACAGCGACGACCTCGTTAAGGTAATGAAGGACAAATGGGACATCAACTGCTTGACGCAGTGTCTAGAACAGTCAAATTCCCTTTCTTCATCCTGCAATGCTGACTTCAACGAAGTTCAATCATTGCTTGAAGGTCATTTCTTGCTCTTTCTCTGCTTCTTACTCCGTCTCTTGTAGCTGAATTAACCCTTAGTAAGAATAGAGTTTTGGGTCTCTATTTTATGTTTTTTTTATTGCCTGAAACTTCTCCTGTATAACTAGTTTGCGGAAAGCTATTAATTTTCCGAAACAAAAAATAATCAGAATGTTGAAGTAAAACATTTAATGCTAAAGTTCATATTTTTTTTTAGATTTTTGCTCTTGTATTTCTAAAAGCCAGTTTTTCCCATCATTATAAGCTACATTTTTATTGCTTTGTATATAATTTGACGACCATGTTGAACGGAGTAGTAATCATACGCACATTGCAAATTTTGCGGCTTCCTTGTTTTTGCTTTAAATAGGTGGATGTATGCTTCAACCCATTTCCTCGCTGATTTCGCTTGCAAATTTTATGTTGTAGAAGGATATCTTTTTCAGGAATCTGAACCATCCGAGTTTCTATTGTTGTGGTTAATACATTAATCATGCAAGACTGTTAAAATTATTGTCAGATGGGAATGTTGACACATCAATCAATTCGAGGCCTGGGGTTAGTATTTATGTATATGACAACTGGGCCTGTGGTACTTTTCATATTCTGAGATGCTTAAAGTTGTGATGAAGGTTCTCTTCTCCAACATCAGCTGAAACTCTTTGTCACTTGTCAGCATTTGTTAAACTTGTACAAGTTTGTTAATCACTAAGAAGATTCCTTAATGTTAAGGGAGAGGTTGTCAAAGGGATTTCTGTGTATGGGCTTTTTTAACTTCAGCCACTGGAACGCGCTACTTTCTTCCTATCTCTCTCGACTTTTTAAAGGATCCAAATTGACCATCTTAGTTGCTGCTTGCTGATAGCTGATTTCATATCCTTCATTTCCTAAACCCTCTTTACCAAGAATGAAACCAGAAAAAGAAAGTGAATTTCTCATAGGATTTATAAGCAGACCAATTGCTTCAAAGAGGGAAGATGGATCTTGAATTCCCATTACCTGTATCCTAGTGACTATAAGGATGCATTCATACGAAGAGAAGTAATCTTTTTATCTACTGTTGCAATTTCCCAGGCTCTTCTGGACGTTAGGAAGTGTACTGTTTCAGTAAAAGAGTGTAATACAAATGGAGTATTCTTAAAATGTTCTCCTGGCAAAATGCCATTTTCTTTTCTTTTATTCCTTTTTTTTGGATTGAAACAGTCTCTGTGATACTTGCTGAAGCTAGGCGTTTGCGTTCCATTTCGCTCCGTCTCGGTTCTCTGTATTATATTTTTCAATCACACAACTATCTCATATAACAAATAAATGATGAAGGGGTAGTAAAAAGTTAGTTTTGGATCTGATAGAGCAAGCTTGTGATTCTAATGGAATTGGGCATGGCATGCTGCGTGTCATCTTCTAAAACTGCTGCGCTTCAAATTTTGCTTGTTTGGAATGATTTTAACTTGACTGTTTCACCTTCTATGATATGTACTATGAGTAGATCTTCTTGATTAAATGTCTTGCGTCTGACTAGTTCATATATCATGCATGAATCAGATTACCAGAAGAAAATACATGAATGCAAACAGAAAACAGAGCAAGCTAGATCTGAGGTTGTTGCAGATGCAGAACTGGACCGTTTACAGAGAGAATTGGAGGAAGAACTTGAAAAAGAACGCACGCTTGGGGAGGAGCTTAGATAAGTCTCTAGTTTGTTTACAACTTTTCAATGGCGTGCTCTCTTTTTATTAACAATTTCCTGGCATGATATTTCTAACATGCTCTTTTGTGTCATCACAGCCTGCAGCATTGAATTTAATGATCTTGAACAGCAAAGGATTTCAATCCAAGCTCGAAAGAAAAATTTACTTAAACTTGAGCAGGATGAGCTAAGGAAACAGTAAGTGCATTACAAAACCTCAACCCATCTGAGAGTGAATCATGCAAATATGCATCTTGAATTAGAATACTGTGGTGACAACTTTTTTAGTTTTGCATTTTCCAAACATGTGGCTCCCTTATCTTTGTTAAGTTAATCTATTTAGATAAAGTCGGAGAGCTTATTACAATCGGCAGTCTCAATATAAATACTTGAATGTATCATTGCATTACTTTAGGGTATTGTTATAAAAAGATTATTTAGAACAATGCACCTTGAATACTCTGATTATTCCAAAATTTAGCTATGTATGAAGTTTTGTAGTAAAGTTGAATATTGAGACGGACTTAGCATTACCAATGGCCTTAATTTGCTTAATTTCAGAGAACCAGAACATGCCTAGTCCTGAAAATGCTGTAGTGTCACTGTGGATTAGACTCATCCTCGTTTAGGAGCACTGTTCTTTCTATACAAAGACTACGAAAGAAAAACGTTATAGAAATTAGAGCAAATTCAGAAACTTTTGCGTCTGGAATTAGACAATATATCTTTCATGTTACTAACTTAAACTCATTTTAAGCACCTTTTTATTTCCTTTTTGGGGAAACAAGTCACTGTATGTGTATGAGCCATGTTATTTTGAGAAGTTGGTGAAAGAAATTGTATTTGGTCCGGACGCGACTCAATCATTGCTGGTGATCTTTTTGTTTGGGCATAATTATCTGCATGCATGACCGCGGGAGTAAAGTCTTCGCTGGATTCTGTACACATTAGAATTTAATCTATTCTTCTGATCTGTTGCAGGATGATGCTTTCAATGTATGCTTCTGTCACAAATATTATCCCAAATTTGGATGACCAGTCCAAAATTTCAGGCTGTATCCTTCTGTTGGCTCTATTACTTTTATTTTTATCCACGTTTTTTTTCTTATAGATTATATTATCTCTCCATCAAAAATAAAAGAAAAACTGTGAATTTCCTTAATCTTGCATGCACAGATATTGTGGAAAAGGATAAAAACGCAGTAGAGAAGTTTGAATTTGAACCTTCAAAGATCACCGCCCTTGATGTATGTAATGAGATCTGGAAAATTGTAGGTTCATAGTAAATGTCAGACATGCTTCTTTTGGATGATATTTGTAACAATATTATCAGCTAGTGTCTCTACGAATCTCGCAATTTCATTTATTTAAAGTTGTGAGCTTTGGACTTGTTGATTTATTATGAAGGAAAGAATGGCAATCTTGTGATGCTGATGGCGTGTTCATTGGTTGCTTTTGCTTGTAAAAATGGCTGTGCTCCTCTAAATGAATGTTGAGAATGATTGATTGGCCTATCAGCTTTGCAGAATGACTAAAAATTTGGAGTGAGTTTTTTAACCTGAGATTTTTCTTTTTCCATTTAGATATTATTAAGATAAATATGGAAGAGATACTTGCATGTGAGACATAACTATTAATTAAATATTTAAATAAAATTGTATAAAGCCAATAATTTATTGCATAAAATTGTATAAAATTTTAATGCGCTTCAACAACATGAACTGTTTTAGTTTATTAGGAATCTATAATTATTCAGTTATATTTTTTTTCCTATTAATTAGTAAACTTGTTACTATAGAGATTGAAGTTTGATAGGCTTGTACTAATATGGAAGGCTTGAATTGAGTTGGTGGAAAATATTTTTCATGCAATTTAATGAAGTTCTTAAACATCTAAACCAGATTAGAGAAATGTTAATATGTTGGCATATAAAGGATCCTTTCCTTTCTTTTCTCACTCTTGATTTTGTTTCTAGTTGAATTAAAAGGTATTTAACATAGTTATCAATAAAATAAAGCTCTTATTTAACATAGTTATCAATAAAATAAAGCTCTTCCCTTTTAAGACATGGAAATGAAATAGTATCATTTTAAATATGCTGTAAATAGCTCTAATTCAAAAGAATTATTTTTTTTAATAAAGAGTAATATAGTGTTAAACCTGAAAAGAGTTTAAAATAATATTAAAACCTAAAGAGTAATATAGTGTTAAACCTGAAAAGAGTTTAAATATTTCTCTCTTAGGAAACAATTCTGTAACCAGCTTCGTTTGAGTTATTATTAACTAATCTAAATTTGAGTTGTCAACTAATTCAAATTTAAGTTAAGTGAACTTAATAAGAAACTCTCTGAACATAATTTTTTTCATTAAAAAAAATTTGAACTCAGATTATTACTTAAGAAACGTGACTTAATCTGTTAATCCATTATCACTTAATCTGTTATTATTGGTACAAAAACTATATCTATTTTATGTTTGTATATCAATGACAAGCTTTTAAAACACTAATCATTCTAATGATTCTATAATCAGAAAATTATATCAAACCCCACAATGTCACAGTCAGAGAGTAAATTAATATTGAAAAAATTATAGAAAACCTTGGCTTAAATCTGTTTATTCATTTTATAGTTCCATGCATGACTTTTTGAAAACTTAAGGTTAGTTAATTCGTGCAAATAACATACTCCATCTAATTCTTAATATAAGAGTTAGTTAACTTTTTTTAAGTAAATTAAAAAAGTCAAATAAATTAGTTAATTATAATCAAATTCAACCCCTCAAGATGAATTCATATTATATACTCATTAATTTATCCAAATTAGTCAACTAGCTCTTATATTAATTATAATTGACTAATTTATTTATCTTTTTTACTATATTCAAAAAATCAATTAATTCTTATATTAAATACTCGAAGTATACTTACATATATTTGATGCATTATGGAAAAAAACTAAAGAAAGTAATTTCATATTAAGGAGAAAGATAAGACGTCTTATGAATAAAAAATATGATTAGATTTGTATAGAAAAGGTTGATCATATTATCAAAATAGCAAATGATCATACTAAAAAAATATGGAGGAAGAAGAAGTTAATTAATTAAGTGTAATAAATAATGAAATTGATCATACTATCAAAATGGCAAGTGATGGAGAATGTTGATGTTGATGTTGATGTTTACTAAAATCCAATACAAGAACTGAAGAACAGAAGCCTTCTGACGTACACACCAACTTGTGGGCCCTATAAGTCCATGATTTTCAAGCTTTATTGGTTCACATATGAACTAATTAGCTAAAACTATTATGGGAAAATTGCTATCATGTTACAAAATTTACCTAAAAATCTAAGTCATTAAGTAAACATGCGCAACTTCTCTTTAGATGTGTAACTTTAACTATATATAAAACAGGAAATATTTATACATAACGGATAAAAATTTATACATACTGAATAACCTGAATCTTTAGGTATTTTTAGACAATAATTAAAGGATTTTTTTAGCAATTTTTTCCACTAAAAATAGGTGAAATCAACTTTAGAATAACTATATTTTTCTTTTGTCTAAAAGGTCATGCCTCTATTCATCAATAGTTGTGTGTCACATGTAATTCAGGGAAGCTATGCATATTAAAAATAATTTGCAATACTTACTCACTTGTTTGTGAATGAGGTCAATAAATGATACAGTAAATATACTAGTGGAAATAAGCATATGAAGAAGTGTCACCTAAAACTAAATTTGTATATATTTTTATAATAATCAAGTTGCATTGATTATTAATGTACCTAAAGTTTTCTCTATCAGTAAGCATTAAATAGTCTCCTATTTTTCAAAGGAGTGACCTATATTTGGAGAGATTCCCATACAATAATATTCATTGACATCCTTAAATCAATCTCTTCTGACAGATAACTGAGAAGTCTTCAAAGTTCTGCAAACTCAAACATGTTTTCTCCAAAACCTGCATTCATCATCTTCTTCTTCTTCAAGTTTGCATCTGCAGGCTCTTCTTCTTCTTCATTACATGTTAAAGGAGTTGAGAATATTACAGAGTTTGCTTCTCCTGATGAGAGAGTGAATCTAACAGTGTACTTTGAAAGCTTAAATGAGCCTTGTGCAAATTTCATCATCAAGAACCTTGTGGAAATCTTCAACAAAGATCTCAACGACATTGTGAATCTCCAACTTGTTCCTTGGGCCAATGCTTCCATCAGCAACATCAACAATACCATCTTATGTCAGGTTATTTAATTTTCTCTCTCTCTCTCTCTCTATAAAACCTTGCTCTGTCTTTGAACCCATTTTTCTTTCTCTATATCACTTCAACGAATTGATTATTCATAAATAAGTTGGGTTGCTTTTGAAGGGTTATGTTGGTATGGAAGAAAGAGGGAGAATTTTATTGCTTTCTGCTGATCAAGTTACTGTCAGTTGTTTCTAAAATTAACATTCATACTCCTTAAAATTACTCAATAATGAGAGAGTGTTTTGTATTTATTGCTTTCTTTTGGATGAAAATAAGTATAATCTTGAGAAAATCAAGTTATAACTTTAGAAAATATAAATAGTAATTTTAAGCATCATTCCCACCGGTTTATTTCTATTATCTTTGGGAAAATTGCTTTTTTAAGCAATTAATTATCATTTTTTTTAATCAGTTTTATGTAGTTTTTATCCTGAAAATTCATCTTGCTTTAGATGGGATTTCCTTCTGATTTTCCCTCCCACTTAAATTGGAGAAAAGGATTAGACAGTTACTTTTGTATTTTATAAATGTTTAAAATACTCCTCCAATCCTTAATATAAGACCTAATTAAGGAGTTAATTTTAATTCTAAATATAAGGCATATTAATTTTGATTCTAAATATAAGGCATATTTTTCATATTTATCAATTTTTTTTAAACTACCCCTATTAACGCTCCCTCAGTAATAATCAAGTAAGAGAGGGTGAATTAAATTAAGAAACATAATTAGGATATTTTAAAAAAATATTATCAATTAATTTAACTAATTTTCTTAATCTAATCAAATCAGTTAAATATATTTTATATTAAAGATAGGAGGATATCCATATTGTAAATTTATTAGTTAGTTTGCTTCACAAAATTCTTAAAACTAACTTAGTTGGCCTCCATGATGAGAAAACATGGCAGAATGGACCAGATGAATGTCAGCTCAATTCTCTGGAAGCCTGCGTCCTCAATGTTTCAAATGATGTGGTAAGGGTGCAAGATTATCTATCTCTTTGCATACACACTCACACACAAACTTGAGATGCAGGCTTAATTATACAATATAATAATGAAAATATTGCAGAACAAACACTATGCATTGATATTCTGCTTTGAGTTTCTGGCCCTGGAAGGCAAGCACAAGAAGTGGCAGAGCTGTTTCAACCAGTTGGGTTTGCCTAAGCAGCCTTTTCTTGACTGCTTTAAAGCTGGCAATGGTACTAAGGTCCTCAGTCTTCCTCTATCTTTTAATTATACTACCCTCTTATTGATTTTAAATATAACAATTAATTGAATTTTTATTTTGATTCTAAATATAAGATCTCGATTCTTTTTATCTTACGAATTTATAATTCTTTTCTAAAATTCTTTTTATTTATTGCACATGTTAAGGAGATTTTCATCAAGGGATAATTTTAATGCAAATGATTAAACATATATTTTAAGAAATTTAATATACATTTTTACACAACTAACTTAAGGACTTGTTTAAATTAAGGTTTTATCTTAACTGATTTCTGTAAATTGAAGTAGGTGTAAAAATTATAAAAAAAAATAAGTTTGACAGAAATTTATTTGGATGATATTTATTGAAAATATAATTTTAGATGGTTCAAATATAAAATCTGAAAAAAAAAAAAAAGTTAGAAAAAGTTACTTAAATCCTAATTGACTTTTTGAAGAAAAGTCATTTTGCTCCAAATTTTAAACCAAATAAGATTTTTGGCTTAACTGACTTTTAAGAAGATCCAAAAGTCAGTTTTGAACTTCCCAACTGAATCCCAACCAAGTAGTTAACTAATTTTTGAAATATCTACAAATTAGTTATGAAGTTATTATTAGCACGTAGGGAGTATTTCTTAGCCAGTTGGGTTTGTATTTGACTTGCTATATCATATATGTGGGTGTAGCTTGGAAGACAATATGTAAGTCAAGTTGCAAGGCTCTCTCCGCCCTTTAAATTTCTACCATGGGTGCTCGTCAACGATAAACCTCTTGAAAAGGTTGGTTCTAAGAAACTTGTTTTATCATCAGATATGAAGTTCAATGCCTAGATTCTAGCAGAGATTCAGATACTCATCAAGATTCCTTCTGTTGTTGTTGGTTTTGGTGAATGAGGATTGCAGGACTATGAGCGTTTCGTGACCTACGTTTGCAAGGCTTATAAAGGCCCTTTGATACTTCCAGCTTGCCACCTCGTTTAGTTAGCAACCACAGAACAGAGAGCATCATCACTTAATTCCCATAAAAGCCCATGTTTATGTGTTTTCTGTCACTCGTTAATCCTGAAACTTGGTATTCAAATTACTCTAAAGCCTTGAACTTTTTATCTTTATATTAGTATATGTGTAGTGTTGTGTTCATGAATGCTAACTATTATATGTGCAATGAGATTTGGATTTACCTTAAGTGGGTCCCTCCTTCCATACCCAACTTGAGTTGGTGAGAATGCATGACAGATGAGTATTATTATCTGAAGCCAGAGGTCTGCCTATTAATGAACCCTACGTACCACAAGAGAATGGATGAATATATACGATGGTTAGTCTTGGAGAACCTTTGGGTATTGCAAGCGTTCGCGTTATCAGTATGGAACTCCTGATCCAAAGAGGAGGGTGGCTACGAAATGCGAGGGTCGTCTTTATCCCACCGACTCTTTGTTGGGACTCGTACTCATCCCCCCACACCACATGTAGGATGTAGCACTTAATTACGTCTATTGAAACCTTTTTTACCCCATAGGCCTAAGCGTTCAAGATCACGGCACAAGAATAATAATATTTTAAAACCAGTTATCATCTTTATATTACATCATTTCTTTTCACACCTGGATTTCTTTCTACACAAGTAAATTGAAGGACCTTTGTACCCTTCTTCTCTCAAGCGTATCCTACATATATATTATTATAAACCAGCCGTCTTCTTGGTTTTTCATTTCTCTCGTATGATTCAGAAACATCAAACTTTGCTAGAAAGCTCCATCAAGATGGAAGACCCTGTAACAGAAGGCGAAGTTAGGCTTCCTCCATTGAATCTCGTGGCAGAAGAAAAAGAAGAAAGGAAATCTGGGTTTCACTCTAATCAAGAAACCCAAGAGGAGAGAAAAGAAGGTAAAGGCGGTGGTGGCCTTATTAGGAGCTGGATGTCCACCATGGCCACTCCTCTGGGGACGAGAACAGGGGAAGCTGAAACAGAGGACGACACCAGAAACGAGATTCCCAAGAAGGAAGTTGAAGAAGGAGGAGGGATCTTGAATAATATAATTTCCAGTTTGTTTCATCAAAATGATGATGAACGAGGTCAGAAAATGGAAGGTGATGAAGAGAAGAACAAGCAAGTGAAAACAGAGGAGGAGGACAATAATGGCGGCGTCATTGAAAACATGGTCTCCCACTTGCCTCCTCCAATCCCAGGGACAAATATACAGCCTTGTCTTCTTCTCATGTATTTTTATTTATGCAAATATATATATATATATATATATATATATATATATATATATATATATAAAAAGAACTGAATTAGAGAATGTATCAATGGCTTTCTAATTAGACGATGCCGTTCCCACAGCTGACGAGGCTACCATTCTTATAAACTCTCTTGTTCGTGATTGAGGTTCCAGCAGCTGCAAGCTTTATTCAACTTCACAGCATCCTACAATAACCTTCATTTTTATTTTTATTTTCTCATCTTGTAATTATTGTTATTCTTTTTATAGCCTGCAACTGTAATTTTTCTCCCTTTTGGAATGGACTTGTAATTATTCTTCAGCATGGAGGTAAATAAAATAAGGGAGAATTGTCCTAAAATTTTGTAAAAAATAATTAATTATAAAAGAATCCCATAAAATCATCAAATAACAAAATAATTCTAAAAGATTTGAGAGTAATTTTATTTAAATTATAAAATAATATAATTATCTCGCTATAATAAAACTTAAATCTGAGTATCTATAAAAGAAAATAAGGATAATTATATTATTTTATAATTTAAAAATTTATTCTTAAATTTTTTGATATTATTTAATTTTTTAATAATTTTATAAAAGAATTTTATAACTAATTACCTTCACGAGACTTAGTATAATTCTCCCATAAAACAATTCCATCTTGTGACCTGTATGACTAGCTAACAACAGTCCAACTTTTTTTATTTTTTGATTCCATTTTGTTTAAAAAATTAATTTTGTCAAACAATCAAAGTCCTACAATCCAAAAACACATAAGGCCAAATAAGATTAGAGAAAAATTGAGAAAAGAAATGAAAACCACGTAACAAAATGATTTTTTTTTTAAAAAAAAAGCCTTAAAACTTCAATGGAGAAAATTATCATCAATGATTCATGTAATTATACGTTTTCTTTTTCACATAACTCTGTGAACTCATTATATTCATAGATGGGTTGAATTCACAAAAATAATGTCGTGGTAACGATTAGATGGCAAAAAACAAAATGATAACAATCTGGTTTTAAGTTTTTTTTTTTTTTATATATATATTGTTTTTAAGTTATTGAATTAAAAGAAGCCCAAGCTTCGTCCCCACAAGCCCATAAATTTCGAGACCCGATTCGTTTGAGAATAAGAGCCCGACTTTAAGTCTCCGGTACTGAACATTGCCCAAATTTACCCGCGAGCCGCATCTCTCAGACTCAGCTGGGATCTGAGGACATCACACCTCAACAATGGTTAGACGTTCTTCCTCGACTTGTTTGCTGAAACTTCATTCTTTCTACCTTCAGTTTCGCTGTTATTATGTTTGTTTTACTCTGCAATCTGTATCTGTTTCGGCTCTTTTCGTTTTGATAGTTCCCCCATCAGTCATAATGTATGAGTTTTACTGCATGCACTTGTATAGTTGGTCGTGCCAAAAATTTTCTTCAGCGGGTTTGTGAAACTATCCGCTAGTGTATATTGGTATTTATTTGAATGGAATCTGTTGTACATTGTGATGAGCTCTGGCTTTTAGTATTGTTAGAAGGTTGAATTAGTAATAGGTTAAAAGTGATTAGTGTTAATCACTTAGTTACTAGATAACCTTAATTTTATATAAAAGGTTTTAGCCTATAGGTTAAGAGTGTGGGATAGTGAGATCTTTACCACAGTGAGAAAGATGGTAACTTGAGTCTCTTTCTATAAAATTTCATAAGTTATGGGATTAGTTCATCTCCCTCAAAATGAGGGTAGATTAGTGTGTAAATCTAAGTGGGTTACCATGATTGACTCTTGAATAATATACATTCTTCGTCTTTCTTCTCATTATTTCTCTCTAATAAAGTTAATAAGTATTTTATTATTTTCCTTAACTTGACTATTAGTGTTTAGACATGCAAATATTTGAGATAATTGTCCAGGCTCACTAAATATTTTCCTGTGTTTTCTTTCGTGATAGAAAATTAAAATGGTGCTCCCAGAAAAGTTAATTGATGTTGAAAATGGGGGTTCAAATTCTGTCTTGACATTCTGCCCTTAGCTGTTGCCCTTGATGTTGATGATTTTTCATTGATGCTCCTATTTTGAGGCGATGCTCAAGTATCTTGATATTTTAATCTATGAATTCCTCAATATTTGTTCGTTCACTCATTCTATTCACCATGTTTAATTGTTTTTGAGACCATTTAGTTTCTATAAGGTGCTCAGATTATCATCATCTGTGCCCCTCATATTCTAATTTGTATATTTTATTATGCGTTTCAGGCTAGAGGGTTGAAGAAACACTTGAAGAGGCTCAATGCCCCAAAACACTGGATGTTGGACAAGCTGGGTGGTGCCTTTGTATGTATATGATTATAAATCCTTGTTTCAGCAATCATATTTCACTTGTTTTCATTTGTGGCATCCAATCAAGTTATGTGCTTAATGCCATGGTTGTGTAGGCACCCAAGCCATCATCTGGACCTCACAAGTCAAGGGAGTGCTTGCCTCTTATCCTTATCCTGCGTAATAGGTTGAAGTATGCTCTCACCTATAGAGAAGTTATCGCCATTTTGATGCAGCGCCACGTTCTGGTTGATGGGAAGGTTAGGACAGACAAGACATATCCTGCGGGTTTCATGGGTATGTGCCTTCAAACAGAATGGCCTCACCGAATTTCTAAATTATGTGTCAAAATTATTTCTGCTTTGAGTATTTTCCAATATTTCTGATTCTATGATTCTTTTAGGCTGCTCTAGAATTCTTTATGAAGCAAATTATAGTCTACCTGTTTGAATGTTGAGCAACTTGTAGTTGTAGTTGACTCTCTAGTCACTGATTTTAATGAATCCACGGTTTTGAATGTTGCATTTTTCAACAGTGATTTAATTGTACTTAACTTTTTGCTGTTACCAGATGTTGTGTCCATCCCCAAGACCAATGAAAATTTCCGTCTACTTTATGACGCAAAAGGTCGTTTCCGTCTCCAATCTATCAGGGACGAAGAGGCAAAGTTTTGTCCTTGTTTATTCCCTTTTATTTCGATTATTAACTAATATTATAAACGTTTAATCTTTAGTTGGTTTGATGAATGATTCGTATGTACTATACTCAATTAAAATTACTGATGCTTTTTAACCAAAGGGAAAATAAAATATCTACTGATTCTTCAGACCCTGTTGAAAAGTGATCTATAGTTGGATAGATAAACCTGGGTTGGTTAAGCACTTAAGCATGTGTTTTGGTTGTTGCTGTTCAATAAAATGTCATCACTGGCAAGTTGAAGTCAAGAAATGAAAGATGAAAATAGATTGCCCTCACCACCAAGTCACAGGTTCACTCGACGGATATGACTCTTTGGTTGTATACTTCTTTGAATCAGGGGTAATTCTAGCAGGACGGGATATTCTTATTCATATATCTCGTCCAATGTATTCCACCAACTGCTATAACTGCTTTTGTTTTTCTTTTCACACGCCTCAGTTCATTTTAGTTCTGTAGATTCTTTTGCAAAATTGATCTTATAACATGGATTTTGCTTAATGCAGTTCAAGCTTTGCAAGGTTAGATCTGTGGATTTTGGGCAGAAGGGCATTCCCTATCTTAACACCTATGATGGGCGCACCATCCCTATCCTGATCCCTTAATCAGGGAAAATGACACCATCAAACTGGACTTGGAAACTAACAAGATCACTGACTTCATCAAGTTCGATGTGGGCAACGTGGTCATGGTGACTGGAGGAAGGAACAGAGGCCGTGTTGGTGTTATCAAGAACAGGGAGAAGCACAAGGGAAGTTTTGAGACCATCCATGTCCAGGATGCAACTGGTCATGAATTTGCTACTCGTATGGGAAATGTCTTGACAATTGGCAAAGGCACAAAACCATGGGTTTCTCTTCCCAAAGGCCGTGGCATCAAGTTATCTATCATTGAGGAGGCTAGAAAGAGGCTGGCTGCTCCACGAGGCAACTGCATAAATTTGGTTGTATCTTCTTGTGGAAAAATTTAGCTATTAGATTCAGCTCTGGGGCTTCCTTTTAAGAATAGTTTATTTTTCAAGTCAACAGGCTACTTTCGAATCAGGTTTATTTAATTTTGAGCAACGTTTTGTTTATTTTGATATGTTTTCTTTACATGGCCCTCTGGTTGTACTGATGGTTTTTGTAAATTTTTTGGCATAACGAAGAGTGTGCTTAGAGATAGGTATTTATATATTAACTTAGGAGGAAGGGAAACTTCACTATACCTTTAGATTGTGGGTGAACCTAACATTTCTTTAAAAATTTGTGTATAAAAAAAATATTAGCCCCTTTTTAATAGGGTGATTCAAATCCATGCCCTAAATATAATTTTTATAAAATAGATGAACTTTCATTGGTTCCTTCATTTCATGCGAGTCATAGACTGAACCAAAAGTAAAATTTGATGTAAATAATTATAATTTCCAAAGATCACTTTGTTAGTAAAATAGATCGCTTGGTTTCATTTTTTTTAAAAAAACAAAACATCACCATATTCCTTTTCCAATCTGATCAATAGCTCACCTCAACACAGAAATCTCTCTGGAATATTATTGAACAAACAGAGATGGCACTTTTAGCATCATGATTGATTTATTTATAAGGTTTAAACTTTTTACTTTTTTTCTTAAATAACACAAAAGTTTGACTCAGCAAGTACAAGACAGCTTTCAATCCTTAAAGACCACTTTTTTTCTTTTTTTTTTTTGTTAAACCACTTTTACATATGCTTACATATTATCCACTAAATCTTCAACTATCATCAATATTCTGGCAAAACAAAAAACTATCATTAATATTGTTCATTTTAATAAAAATATAAAAAAGGTGAACTCATAAACTATGATTAAAAAATATTGAATTCTCATAATATTATTTTCATGAGGAAATATATGTTATTATATTCTCAATCTATTTTGGACTATAATTATTAATACACATTTTTTGTCAAATAATAGTACTGTTTTTAATTAAAAGTAACTGGATCAATGAAGCCCAACTATGGGCCCAGAAGCTCAAGGCTTTCGAACCCGACTCGTTTAAACTTAGGTTTAATAAGCCAGCTCTCATGGTTGAGAGCTCTGATCATCGTACTTATTCATACTCGGAGGCGGGAGGCGAGCCGCATCTCAGAATCTTTCAGCTCTGATATCTGAGACCAGCACACCACAACAATGGTTATTACTCATACTTCTTTCTTCTCAAACCTGTTTGCTTCAGCTCCTTTTTTATTACTTTCAGTTTTGTCTTCATTTTTATTGTAATTTATTTCTGGAATTATGGTTATTGCACTCTGCATTTAGAGTGTTGCCTCTGCCGAAGCTTTCGATTGGGTTTGTGATCCTATTTTCTAGCGTGTATTGGTGTTTATTTGAATGGAATTGGCTGTGGATTGGATAATGACGAAGGCTGGCTTTTGGTGTTTCGCTAATTATTGGGGTTTTCTGGCTCCCAGCGATTGGAGGGGTTGGTATGATTGTATCTGTACGGCATAGATATTATCTGCGGGCGATTTATCTCGTAGAAAGGCTTTTGTTTTCTCGTTTTATATATTATGATTAGAATGTTTCGTGTTTTTTTTTTCAGGCTGACCATTTTTTTTCTGTAGTAAATGTTTGTGTTTACACATTCCTCTCCTTTATTGATTCAATACACGCTGTCAATGTTCAATGTAAAATTTGAAAGGGATATTAGTTCGATATGTGACAATGAGGGTCACGGATGATTGTTAATCTCAAAAACAAGTCTCTACCACCGTTTAGACCTGCAAATATTGAAGATAATGGTCCGGCTTCACTAGGAATTTTTCTTTGTTTTCTTTTCTGAATTAAATCCAGAAAAATTAATTTTTGAAAATGTGGGTTCAAGTTCTGTCTTGAAAAGCCCCTTCGAGTCCATGCCCTAAATGTTGCTCAATTTTTTAAATTTAAATTTATGAATTCTGAAATTCATTTATTTATTTGCTTGTTCGATTCATTATGATTAATTGTATTGAGTCCATATGGTTGCTGTCAGAGGCGAAGTATATTTTCCTGTGTCCCTCATGGTTTAATTTGTATATTTTATTGTTTATTTCAGGCCAGAGGTTTGAAGAAACACTTGAAGAGGCTCAATGCCCCCAAGCACTGGATGCTTGACAAACTAGGCGGCGCCTTTGTATGTACATGATTAGTAGTTCTTGTGTAAGCAATCCTATTTGACTTGTTTACATTTGTGACATCCTCTCTAATTCATTTATTTGCCATATGGTTGTGCAGGCACCAAAGCCATCTTCTGGACCCCACAAGTCAAGGGAGTGCCTGCCACTCATTCTTATCCTGCGTAATAGGTTGAAGTATGCTCTCACCTATAGAGAAGTTATTGCCATTTTGATGCAGCGCCATGTTGAGGTTGATGGCAAGGTTAGGACAGACAAGACATATCCAGCTGGTTTCATGGGTATGCGCCTTCGAACTTGATGGCTGCACAGCATTTCTATATTTTGATGATGAAATTATTTGTGCTTTGCCTTTGATAATGTTTTCTCTTTTTGCGATTATTTCAGGTAGCTGTAGATTTTTTTTAGTAACAAATTATAGTTTTCACATTTCTGTATTGAGGAAATTGCACTAGTCTTTGTAGTCTCTGTAATATTGTCACTACATGTTCTTATCATTGCTTCTGTGTGTTAAACTGATTTTAATGATGCATTTTTAACAGCGATCCAATTATAGTTAACCTTTAACTGTTACCAGATGTTGTCTCCATTCCGAAGACCAATGAAAACTTCCGTCTTCTTTATGATACAAAAGGTCGCTTCCGACTCCAATCTATCAGGGATGAAGAAGCAAAGGTGTGTTTCAATTATTCCCAGTATTGTCGATGAATATGATATTGTTCCATTATTTTGTTTCAGGATTGGTTCATGTTTGCTATAGCCACTAACTAAAATTATTGAAGGTGTATATTTGGTGGTAGATTAATTTTGGACTTTTTACCTGGGTTGTTTATCATTTGTTTTGGATATTTCTTTGGCAACATTCTTAAATTCAATGGGTATTGCTAGCAGGAAGTGATTTCCTTTAACCATAAATCTGCTGTGGCTCTTTACCCTTTAATTGTTAAACTTCAATTTTTCTTTCTAACGCATCTTCTCATTTAAGTTCCGTAGACCTTTTCCCTCGGAAACGATATGGTAATCTGGGATTTTGCTTAATGCAGTTCAAGCTTTGCAAGGTTAGATCTGTGGCTTTTGGGCAGAAGGGCATCCCCTATCTTAACACCTATGATGGGCGCACCATCCGCTACCCCGATCCCTTGATCAGGGCAAATGACACCATCAAACTGGACTTGGAAACTAACAAGATCACCGACTTCATCAAGTTCGATGTTGGTAACGTGGTCATGGTGACTGGAGGAAGGAATAGAGGCCGTGTTGGTGTTATCAAGAATAGGGAGAAGCATAAGGGAAGTTTTGAGACCATCCACGTCCAGGATGCCACCGGTCACGAGTTTGCTACTCGTATGGGAAATGTCTTCACCATCGGCAAAGGCACAAAACCATGGGTTTCTCTTCCCAAGGGCCGTGGTATCAAGTTATCTATCATTGAGGAGGCTAGAAAGAGGTTGGCAGCTCAACATGAGGCAACTGCATAAATTTGACTACATCATCACCTTGTTGAACAATTTAGCCATTAGATTGTCTTTAAGAACAGCTCTGTTGCTGCCTTTAAGAATAGTTTATTTTATAAGCCAACAAAACAATTTTGAATTATCGACTATGTGATCTGAGTGACATGTTCTTTATTTAAGCTGTGTTTTATATTTGCTTTACAAGGCTTCGGATGTACGGATGGCTTTTGTGAACTTATTTGTCATGACAAGAAAACTAGGTTTTTATCAGAATGCGTTATTTTGATGGCTTTGCTGATTGTAGAGTAACATGCGCCATTGAAAACCAATATCTGCTCTCGAGTTTTAGGGTTCTCCTGCAAATAAGCCCTGTTTAACTTTCGTTGTGTATAAAAGATTAGTGGTCGCCCAGGGAAAATATGGTCCGGTGAGTCTGATATTCATTACTCCCTCCGCTTTTTGGTAACTAAGTTGGGTTAATTAAAGAGAAAAAATTAGTTAAGATAATTATTTATAATAAATGTATTGATTTTTTTATAATATTTTTTATAACTATCTTTTGATAGATTTATATATAATTAATAAAGATTTAGTAGAAAAATTATAAAATTACTCGATAAAATAAAATATAGTATTATATTTATAATTAAAATAAATATCGTCTTGTTAGGATAGTAGGTAGAATTCTGATCGAAATCCCAAGATACCTTTTTTTTTTTTATCGAAACCATACTTGATTTTCATGATTGTTACGATGCTTTTGCATTAGCCTAAGAAAAGCCATTCAACATGGTAATGTGAGATAGATATACTGTAGGGATCAAAATTTTGGGTTTTGGGGGTCAAAATCCTTGACTTCTCAAAAGGAAACGAAATAATATCTTGATGAATACTTATTTTAATACTTCATTATTAACTCTTAAGATGTACGTTCGTACATAAGCGAACTTAACAAGAGACAACTGAACTTTCAGCAGTATGGGATCAATGGATGTTCCAAGCGAAGCACTGTGTCCCAGGAATAGTTCCCAAGCACATGCTTCACTCTATAATTTTTTAAAATTGCAGTGACCCAAACTATTATGCTATTACAGACAATGATTGCAATGGAATCCAAATCCTATTTTCTACTATCATTTCATAATCTCTTCTCTAGTCGTCCTATCAAAGAGCAAAAAGCAAGCATCTTGGGCTTTAATGTCATGTTCGTGAGTACCATGTGGTTCCTTGGATGCCATGATAAACCCTTATTATTACACTGTAGAAGACTGAAGAGAGGGTAAGGTACAAACACAAAGGCACTAAAAGAAAAACCAATCAACCGCTTCACTAGGGGCCCCATCTCCACTCTATTGCAGTATAATCAAGTTTGAGAATATTTGGTGAGAGAATAAGTGGGAATAGCAAAATCCAAATGAATTCTTCAACTCACATTTCATTTTCACTGTAATTCTGTATTTCATTATCTCCTAAACTCATTAAAATCCTTTCACTACCTAACGAGTTGTTTTAACCTTACCAAATCTGATTCTAAGTACTCTCCTAGCTTGGCAGTTCACAATTTCATACTAAGGTTCCACAGTTAATTAGTTAAGATTAAGTAAGTACATACTATGGGTCAACTGGGTATTTGGGTTAGGATCATTCAAGAGGAAATTACATCGATATTTTTATGCAGAATCTTTTGGGGAGGAGCCAATTTTCCTGCCATTATATAAATGGGTAAAAATAATACACAAAGACTATGTCTTCTTCTTTGTTGGTTTCTGCTATGGCGGGATACGTCTTGTTGTTGCTTGCAGGGCCATTTAAAATAATTCTGAGATAGCAAGATGGATATATAAAATGGTATTGCGAGTAAGAGAATAGCTATCTGAGCTGAAGATGGCTGAGTTAAAGGGATGGAAGTACTTCAACTTTAAGCGCTGGTCTCTCTGCTCAACGAAGAGCATACTTGTCAAAGTCGCTGCACACTTGAGGTTCAAACCCAAGAGTAAGTAACTGACTGCTTGAATCTTTGAAGAGTTTAACTCAGAGTAAGATCATATTTAGGAGTCTTCTTATTCTTCTTTTCCTCATGAGTACCGTTATTCATGTTTGATGTGTGCTCATTCATTGTTGAACTACAGAAAGCAAATAAGTTGAATTGGTTCCTGACTTGTTATGCTGTTGTCTGCAGGAGGGTACAGGAATGAGCTTCTTGATCTTTATAAGGACATGGAATCTTGCGGGGAATATGAAGATATAAGAGTGATGTTGAGAATGATCCAATCTTCTTCATCTTCTCCATATGCTAACATCGCAAAGAGGAATAACAGGTCTTCTTCATATCGGCTCCTATGTTTTAGGCCAGCTTGAGCTGTTGGGAACATGATAGACAAAACTATCCTACATCTCTGGTCGAATAAATGTTAGTACTCTGTAGAATTTGGCTGAGGTTTAAAGCGTCTTTGGCAGGGAAGGAAAATAGAAAGAGTGGAAGAGGGAAAGAAAACAAAACAAAGTTGGCAATGTATCATATGATTTCTATATTGTCTCGGAACATTGTCAATTTTCCAACGGATTGCTACATCATTAGTTTTGTGGCCATAGGTAATATAGGAACATAAAGTGAAATATCGGAACCCTTTTGTTTCCCTCGTGAAACCTTTATTTGCGTTTTTCTGCATCTGTTAGCCTTCATATCACCATATTTGAGAAATTTGCTGCCTTTGCTTTTGGTACACTCAAACAGGTTTTAGTTTGAAAAAGCTCAGTTAGGATTAAGAACTTTGACATGGTTAATTTCGTCAAAGAAATTTTATCATACTAAACACTGAAATGTTACAACATCCAAGATTCCCAGAAATATGAATTAACAGAGTATTAAGCGGCTTGAATTTCGAAACTTACAGAGTAACCAACATCAAATGACTTTTATTTCTGACATTCTAATCCAGAGCTGCCAAAAGATACGACATTACATGATACTGACTTCCTACACGAGATAACAAACTAGAACTTTCTTAGTTACTTCATCATCTATCTACTTTACCTAAAAGGAAGCATCAATTACACTATTCCACATGTCTAAACAAACCACATCTTCAGAAACAACCATTATCAACAATACTGGGAAATCATGCATGCTCCTCGTGAAGAAGCCTCTGATCGAAGTGCCAAACACCTACAAGTCACAACACAGTAATTTTCTCAGAAACCCATCAGTCTCTATATATTCTCTTCCTTATACTTGTCATGTTCTTCTTGATACTTGTTAGGACAACAATTGGGAAAATCTTCTACAAGCTTAATTTACATCACACATGATTCAAGAACCTCTACCATGTTAAAATTGGAATTTACTGTCTCTTCCACTTGGGAAGGGAGAGAGAAAAGAGAGCTGAATAGACGGTATACATACCATGACCCTTTCCAACCATTCTCAGCTGCGCCACATACTCTGATATCTTCTTAATTGCTTCAACCTGAACACAGGAATTTAGACAGTCGTTGATCGCATAACTCTAGGATGGCCTATTTCACTTTTGTTGATATTTAAAATATACATCTTTTTTGCTTTTACTGTCCATTTCCTTTTCACTGCTTTCCCTAGACCTTTTTATCAACATAAATACATAATTGTCATCTTTACAGTTAGCTTTACGGGGTAAAACTCGCTTTTCCTAGCGCTACTTTGAGACTTTAGGAAACAAGTATAATATATGAAATCATACTCCAAAACGTAGCATGTGACGTGGGATTCTTTCACCCATCCCATGTACACAAGTCTCAGGGAATGTCAACCTTACCAAGGGCCAAAGTGGACATGAAGTAGAAGGGCTCATACCTGCTCAGATAAATATTCAGTCTCAATGAAGTCCGCCATTTGAGGATCATTGTTGTGATCAGCCACCTGTTATTCATCAAGAGCAAAGGAAGAAGATATCTTAAGGCACTGGCTAAGCCATACACACCTGAGTTTGGTAACGTTTTGTACATGAAAACATTTTCTACACAGTAGAAAATCAAAATTCAGATAAATTATTCTCCAGTTCAAAGCTCCATGCTTTGCAATTGGTAGATGTCAACTAACAAAGGATTAACAAGAGAGGCTTCTAGAGATTTTAATTTCTCATATACTTGAAAAATCTATTCATAAGATATTTGGTAAAAAGACATGAAAAATGTAAATTTGTATACCGTATATACCGTATGTATCTCAGATAAGTAAATAGCAAACAAACTAAGATTTTCATGTATCTCACAGTCAATTTTTTTATTCTAAATAAGTATTTAAGTATAGAGAAAATTATCTTGTTAAAGTGACCTACAAGAAAATAACGATTCTTCAACAACCATATTCAATTTAAGAAGTTAAGAAGGCATTACACTGTGCACATGCAGAAGTTTCTCGTTTGTTAACTTCTCCAAAGAAAGAGCTAACTCCATAGCTGGATCAAGCAAAAAGGGAACCAAAAGGAATGGTCAAAATGCAGATCGTTGTTAAAACAAGTGGACATAAACAATCAGGAAACAAACTTACCATACAACGCATCACCCTTTTCCGGGTGCTCATATTCAGAGCGGGGAGACTTTATGGGGTGAAGTACCACTCGTCCACCGCGCATATTCTAAACAAATAATATTCATATGAATAATACATCCAACAATACAACATAACATATTTGCTGTTGAAGACAAGCAAACCGGGGAGAAGAAGCTTTTGAGGACCTGATATTCCATTAGCTTTTCAGCATGCTCTCTTTCTTCTTCACTGGCTTCCTTGAAGAACCTGTTAGCAGCAAAATAAAAATGAGCAAGCCTATTTCAGAAATAAAGGAATTAACACGAGCGAGGTTTATGAGATTTCCGTCAATTACTTTGCAAAGCCTTTAAGAGCTATGTTGTCCCTGTCAAAGTACGCAAACATGGAGTGGTACACATAGGAAACGTTATATTCCACGCTGTGATTTGAATGGGAAAAAAAAAATCCGTCAGACCTGATAAGTACGATTAATTCAACATAATATGGAAATCTAATATGGTTCATGCAATTTAAGTATCATAGCCACTAATCAGAGGAAAGGCTACTAAGAATATGTCGAAACGGTTCTTCGAAGCGAAACCTAGAAATACTGTTCAAAGAAATGTGCAATACAACTGAAAATCAAGCATAAACGATTAATAATGAGAATCAGAGAAGAAGTACGCACTTAATCTGCCCGTTAATAGCAGCTTCACACTCATTAGCATAGCGTTGACGAGCCATGGAAACCTGAGGCGACATCGGTATAGCAAGAACATCTTTCTTGACCTCCTCAAATGGCTCGAATATGACGCCGGTGAGAGCGGCGGAATTGTCAGTGACCGCGGACAAAACCTTGAAATTTCTGCCTCCCGATCCCTTAGGAACAAGAGACAGAGAAGAAGGAGGCCCAGAGAGCGCGACACTCAGAGAAGAAGAAGAAGAAACGGGTTTTTTCAGAGTATCCCCAGCAATAGAGGAAAGAAAAACGGAGGAGAATTTGGAAGATGCGAGAGCCATTTCGCAGAAGAGGATGAGAATTGAAAAATCAACCAGGGAGAAGAAGAAGAATCGAAGGCGGCCCTGAGAAGAGGATGAGGAAGGAGTGAGGACTGAGGTGGTATATGTAAGAGGGGCGAGGGGCATTTCCGTAGTTCCAGGTGGACCGGTCTCTTCTGAGAACCGTCGGATGAAGAGACACATGGACGGTGTAGATTTCGTGTTGGGTACAGGCGTGTGTCGAGCTCGTGGCCTAATCCAGTGTGAAAGTAGAATATTCGGCCCACAAAGCAATCGTTCCATCATCCAGATTTCAGGAAAGTTCATTTTCGCTCTCAGACTTGCGCGAGTATGTAAGCCGACATACTCGCTCTAAGATTGAACCACACCCGAAAAAGAAAAGGAAAGGAGCTTTGCACGAAGTAATATTATTTGGGTTAATAAATTACGAGAGACTTTATATACATATAATTATATTTCTCTTTATCCTAAATACAGAACTTGCTTAACCAATTCACATATATTTAGCAAGTTAATTAAGTTTTTTAATTATAATCATTATGTAAAAAATATGTATGATTTTATTTAAAATACCCCTTTGTCTAATCATTCAAATTTTGGTGAAAGACATTTAAGTTCCAAAATATTAATTTGATGATAGTAAGTTCCAGAAAGAAATTTTTAGAAATTAAGTTGTAAATATCAATTTATTTAGACAGATGCAAATTGACAATTACATTTGAAACTTAAATACCTTATTTATAATTAAAATTTTTAAATTTGTGATTATCTGAATCAATTTTACAACTCTTTTTTATGAAAGAGTAATAAGGGACAAATTAATAAGAATATAAAAAGAATTAAAATTTTATATTTATAACTAAAACACATCTATCAATTAAGCCTACTATTTAAGATTAAGTGAGTGAGTAGATAACATGACAATAGTGATTTGTATACAGTTACACACATATGCATACATATATTCAAGTATTTAAATTATTATATTCATGATTTTATTAAAATTGTAATTATATTATAAAATTACCATTTATTGAGGTCTCTATCAAGTATGGCTAGCCTAGAGAGAGAGAGAGGTCATAAATTAAAAGAGTATATTTAGACAAAAAAAATTAATAAATACTCCATAAATTATATAAAGAGTTCAATGTTAGATTGGTAAGTTTTTACCAAAACAAGACTTAAATTTTAGAAGTATATTATATAAAAAATTATTTTTTATAATTAATATATGATCTAATTAAAAAATTAATTTTATTTTAAATATAATACATATTTTTAATATTTATTAGCTTATTTTTAAATTATTATTATTGATATTATCTTAATAATAATTAAATAAAAAAAAGAAAGCGAGTTAAAAAAAATGATTAGAATATTTTTAAAAAATATATTATATTAATTAATTTAATTATTTTTTTAATTTAATTAAATTAGTTAAAATACGCCATATATTAACAAATAAATGAGTATTTTTACGTGGGAATGAAATCATGAGGCGTATAAAAAGTTTGAGGAAAGGGGGAAAATTTGGGAAATGGAAAATGTCGGAAAAGGTTGTGATATTTGTGTTGGAAATTGAGGGAGATGATTTGAACCACGAGACATGAATCCGGAAAAGAGGAGAGTGAGAGTGAGAGTGAGAGTGAGAGTGAGAGTGAGGGTTCGGGAATGCGCGTGAGAGCAGGTAAAAGAGGAAAAGGCCAAATGCAGATGACAGGCTAGCATTGAAGCCCTACGTGGGGCCCATCACTACTGTCTGCATTCTTTGTGGCTTGTGACCGCCTTTTCTATTTCCTATATATTTTTTAATTATATTATTTAAATTGGTTTCTTTTCATGGTCACTATTTAAAAGATCTTTTTATGTATGATTTACTCCCTTTTTTTTCTCTTTTTAAAAATAGCCCTGGAGATTTTTTTTATTATATAAATAGATTTTTTTTTACTTTGTTTTATTAAGTGTAGGAAAAAAAATGTCAACATATTTTAAATACAAGAGTCAAGTGGTAACAGTTAAAAGGGGAGAAGAAGGAAATTTTTAAAAGAACTATGTTAAATGAAAGGGTTTGGGAGGCGCAGAAAAATGCTAATATCATATGGAAGGAAATGGCTGAGAAGGTCCAAACAGTTGCTAAAGTAATTTTGGGAGAATCTAAAGGTTTTGATCAACGAGATAAGGAGACTTGGTGGTGGAATGAGGACGTACAAGAGAAAGTTAAGAACAAGAGAGACTGTTTCAAAGCTATACACTTATGTAATAATACTGAAAATTAGGAAAAGTATCATTTAGCTAAGAAGAAAACTAAGAAGGCAGTGAGTGCAGCTCATTTTAAAGCTTTTGAGGAATTTTATAAGGAGCTAGGGACAAAGTTGGGAGAACGAAAGATTTGTAAGATTGCAAGAGATAGGGAAAGGAAATCGAGGGATTTGGATCAAGTACGATGTATTAAGGATGAAGAAAATAAGGTTTTAGTTGCAGATTGTGATATTAAAGAACAGTGGGAGACCTATTTTTACAAATTGTTTAATGACGAGGGAGGATCGAGTTATGAGCTCGGGGATTTAACAGGAGAAGTTGATCCAAATTTGGCATTTTACCGTAGGATCCGTGTTGACGAGGTTAAAGAGGCGCTTAAGAAAATGGAAAATAGTAAAGCTGTTGGACCTGACGGTATTCCTATTGAAGTTTGGAAGTGTTTAGGCGAAGTGGGGGTGGTGTGGCTTGCTAAACTATTTAATGTGATTTTAAGTTCTAAGAAAATGTCTAACGACTGGAGGAAAAGTACTTTAGTTCCTATTTATAAAAATAAAGGGGATATTCAAAATTGTGCAAATTACAGAGGGATAAAGCTTATGAGTCACACTATGAAGTTGTGGGAAAAGGTAATTGAACACAGGTTGAGATTATAGACTGATATTTTTTATAATCAGTGTGATTTTATGCCGGGTAGGTCTACAATAGAGGCGATTCATTTATTAAGGGATTAATGAAAAGGTACTGGACCAAAAGAAGAGACTTGCATATGGTCTTCATTTATTTAGAAAAAGTGTATGATCGAGTACCAAGGGAGGTGCTTTGGAAAGCTTTGGAAAAGAAAGGTGTGCGTATGGCATATATCAAGGCAATAAAAGATATGTATGAGATGGTAACAACTACTGTAAGAACGTCTGGGGGCGAAACAAAGGATTTTCCCATAAGGATTGGTCTTCATCAGGGATCATCCTTGAGTCCTTATTTATTTAATCTAGTAGTGGATGTTCTAACCAAGCCTATTCAAGAAGAACTCTCTAAGTACATGCTTTTTGCAGACTATATAGTTCTTGTGGCAGAGTCAAGAGAAGAGATTAATTTTAAATTTAAGTTATGGAGAAGTACTTTAGAGTCGAAGGGTTTTCGTCTGAGTAGAAGCAATACTGAATATATGCATTGTAATTTTGATAAGATGCAAGTTAGAAATAACTTGGAGGTCAAATTGGGAGATCAAGTTATTCCACAAATAGATAAGTTCAAATATTTGGGATCAATTATACAGAAGGATGGTGAAATTTTAGAGGATGTTAATCATAGAATTCAAGCTGGATGGTTTAAATGGAGAAAGACTACTGGGGTTATATGTGATCGGAAAGTACCAGATAAATTAAAAGGAAAATTTTATCGCACTGCTATAAGACCGGCAATGCTTTATGGAAGTGAATGTTGGGCTTTAAAAGGACAGTAAGAGCATAAAGTCGGGGTAGCTGAGATGAGGATATTGAGATGGATGTGTAGGCATATAAGAAAAGATAAGATTCGTAATGAACAAATACGGGGAAGAGTTGGAGTGGCATATATTGAGGAGAAAATGGTAGAGAACCGTCTTAGGTGGTTTGGACACGTACAAAGAAGGCCAAGGGATGCGCCAGTGAGGATGGTGGATCAAATCGTATGGAGCCCGGTTAAAATGAATAGAGGAAGGCCAAAGAGAACGCTCAACGAGGTCATTGAGCGAAATCTCCTGGTCAATAACTTAACCAAAGATTTAGTTTTTGATAGAGCATAATGGCGTCGTATAATCTATGTAGTCGACCCCATTTAATAAGATAAGGTTTTATTGTTATTGTTGTTACTTTGTTTTATTAACACTAGGGCTGCCCCAGTCTCCAGCCCAGTCAGATTTTGGTCCAAACAAGAGCTTCTTAACTTGGCAAATTTTACATTGAATGTTTTTTTTTTGAAGAGGAACAAAATATTCATTAATAAAAAATAAATAGTATTGATTGCTGTCATCCATATTTGAAGTTTATAATTTTTACTGAATATCATACATCTAATCCTTTTTCAAATTAGTTTTATTTATTTCGAGCGCTCAACCCTTATTTATACTTAAAAAATATATAATTTTTATTGTGTGTGTTTTTTTTATACAAAAATTTTTAGAAGAAAATTAAGCTCATTCATTTAGGGCTGAGAATTTGGGCTGGACCCGCGGGCCCAACCCGCCAACCCGCCAAAATCTGGCGGGTTGGGTTGGCTAATGTCCAGCCCATTTGGATGCGGGTCTTTTTGACCCGCACCCGCCTAACCTGTAACCGCGGCGGGCTAACCCGCCGGTTTGGCGGGTTAGCCCGTTTTTTTTTTTTTTCAGTTTCATTCACAGTCTCACAGATCACATGACGCGGAGTCGCGGACACTGGACACATTTCAATTTCATTTTGGTTCTCTGACTCCTCCGTGCGCCTCCTTCTCTTCTCGACTCTCGCTCGACCCTTCCTTCTACAGAGACCACAATCGACAGCCCTCACTCTCAACTGTTGCCGTCGCCTCCTCCCCTCAGCAGCTCAGTCGTCGTCGTTTCCGTCGCCTCCTCTCCCTCAACGCTCAGCAGTCAGCAGACGAAGCCCTAGGCGGAGCCGCTAGGCGCTAACCCTTTCACAGTTCAACAAACGCGTCGCTTCCTCTCCTGAACCCATCACCGTCGCCGTCGCCGTCGCCGTCGACTCTTATCCTCAACCGTCACCATCGACTCCTCTCCTTCAGCAGTTCAGCCGCGCCTCCCTCTCCCTCAGCACTTAGGGTTTGTTACTCAGTCTCAATGCCACCTCCTCTTTCTTTTGTTTACTATATATGATTCTCCTCTTCCTCCTCCTCTTCCATCGATTATATGTGCTGCTGTTTGTTTTTTAATCTCTTAAATTTAAGCATGTCACATTAGCAATGGGAAGTTTCCAGAATGAAACTTTCTGTCATTACTTTCACGATTGTGCTTACTTTGTGTGGCCTTTATATGTTTCAAGCTTTATTCATGGGTTGTAGGACTCAGACAGCCAATAGAGTTCTTGAAGGATGAAATCAGACATGACTCTGTAAGAGACAGAAATATTATTTTTGATCAAGTTTACGGGGGAGATAATTAATGTGCAAATTGGATTGTTGAATCAACTCATAACCTTCAAACTCAATTTTGCTTATTTACTCATCCCCCCTTGGGCTACGCCGCTACGGACAGTTCACAGTTGATTGCTCTGGATAAACAGAGTAGTTAAGGATACTTTGTCTTGTTCTTGTTTTCTGTTGTATGGTTGAACTATTACCTTTGATCCAGGGCACAGTAAATACACAGACACAGGTTATTTCATGAATGCTCACCTAGTAAAAGAAGTGTTCCATTCTTATGCAACCATTATATTATTTATGCTAATTGATCACTTGATAGTTGAGACTGCTATATACTGGGAAAAGCTTGCAGAAGAAGATGTTTTTTTCTTAACCTTTCTGATTTCTGGAAAATCTACAGAATGTTGTAGAGAAGAAGAATTCTCCCCTAGGCTTTCTGGAAAAGCCTCGGTCTTCAATTTTCATTCTTCATTAATTCCTTTATAAAGTCTTGATTGATACTTGATATATCAATCATGTTGGCTAATGACTTAGATACATGGAATTCAGTCTGATGCACTTTCAAGTAATGTTGGGTACTGGTTGCTAACTTATTCTATCATTATGGTTTGTTTCAGATGTGTGATAATACTGTTCAGAAGGAGCTTCAAATGCAAGCTCAAGCTCAAACTGATGTTACTGATGGAGCAAATGAGAAAAAATCTCAACATGATGAACCTTCTGTGGATGATAATGTTGCAAAGAAGGCTAAAAAAAGTACATCTGATGTTTGGAGATATTTTACTAGAATTGGAAAACAAGATGGGAAAGAAAAAGCTACATGTAATGGTTGTGGAAAAGCTTTTGCAGTCGAGGGTAAGCAATATGGAACTTCAACCCTTTGGCGTCATGTGGAATCATGTCGGTTAATCCCAAAATTTCGGGACATTGGTACTATGATGCTAGACCAAGCTGGGAAGGTGAGAAGTAGACACTTTGACAATACTAGATTTCGAGAAATTGTGGCTAAGGCTATTGTTTTACATGACTTTCCCTATTCTTATGTTGAATATGAAGGGGTTAGGGAAATGTGTGAATTTTTGAATCCAGATTGTAAGTTTATATCTAGAAGACTGCTGTGGTGGATGTTTGGAATCTCTATCTTAAACAAAAAGAAATTGTGAAAAAATCCATAGCAAATAGTCCTGGTAGGATATGTTTAACTACTGATTGTTGGACTGCAATAACTGGTGAGGGATATATTTGCATGACTGGTCATTTTGTTGATGACAAATGGAGCCTCAATAGCAAAATACTTTCTTTCACACACTTGCAACCTCCGCACTCTGGATCAGTTTTGGCTAACAAGTTGAATAAAATTGTGGAAGATTGGGGGATTGAAAAGAAAGTATTTTCTATTACTGTGGATAATGCAGCAGCAAATGATAATATGCAAAATATTTTGAAAGACATGCTGAATTTGAATGAACCCTTGGTATGCAATGGTGAGTTTTTCCATGTGAGATGTTGTGCTCACATCTTGAATTTGATAGTTCAAGAGGGGTTGAAAGTCGTAAGTGTTGCTGTGCAAAAGATCAGAGAAAGTATTAGATATGTAAGGGCATCAGAGGCAAGGGTTATTAATTTCAAGAAATATGTTGACCAAGTTGGTATTAAGACTTCCATGGGTTTACGGCACGATGTGGCAACTAGATGGAATTCAACACATGCCATGCTTGAAAGTGCAATTATATATCAACGTGCCTTTGCAAAATTAGCTATCCATGATGACAATTTCCCTCATGCATTGACCAATGAAGAATGGTCAAGAGCAAAGGAGATCTGCAGCTTCTTGGCTCCATTTGCAGCAATAACAGAGTTGATGTCTGGGTCCTCCTATCCAACTTCTAACATGTACTTCCTTCAGATATCAAAGATCGAGTTATTGCTAAAAGAATATGTTCATACTGATGATCTTGTGCTTAGAGAAATGGCCCACCGGATGCTTGCTAAGTTTGACAAATATTGGAGTGATTATAGTGTCATCCTTGCAATTGCAATTATTCTTGATCCACGGATGAAGTTTGATATCATACGGTTTTCTTACTCACAACTTGATCCCATACATCATAATGAAAAGATTGAATATATCATGAATAAGTTATATTGTGTGTTTGATGAGTATAAGAAGAAAAGTTTGAATGTGGGATCCTCATCAACTTCAATCCACTCTAGTTTTTCTGGTGCTAGTGGTACTGGTTCTGCTAGTTCTACTAATGTCACTGAAGACGTGCCACTAGTTCAACCTCCTCTTCATCCGAGTACTGGTGCTAGAAAGTATAGTTATTTAAACACCACAGCTTTTGGGGTAAATTTGCAACTCTTCGTTTACTATATGTTTTAAAATGTTATTTTGCTTCATATTTTACTTTACTAATACTTTATTTATATGATTTATTATTATCTTCAATGCAAGAGTAAAGACACTCAATCATTGGAAAAGTCTGAACTGGACTTCTACTTGGAAGAAGCAACTCTTGATCCTAACTTGTTCATAGAGATGAATGTCTTAGAGTATTGGAAGAATAATTCTCCTCGTTTTCCATGTCTTTCGAAGATGGCAGCTGACATCCTCAGTATTCCAATCACAACAGTGGCCAGTGAATCAGCTTTTAGTATTGGTTCACGAGTTCTTACAAAATACAGGAGTTGTCTTCTTTCAGATAATGTTGAAGCCCTTATTTGTACCCGTAATTGGATGCTTGGTTTCCCATCTGATGAGTCTGATGATACTGGAATTGGTATTAATGGTTATGGTATTTGTAATATTAGTAATTTAGTACTAACGTTGTCTTATTAATTATTATATATATATACTCATTTTGTTTTATTACTTGTGACAGATTTATCTAAGGACGGTGACAAAACTGAAGGAATACATATTTTGACAGCTTCAGATCATGGCTCGAATCCAATTAATGTTGAGAGTTGAAATTTCAGTGAACTGTTATGTAAACTAATGTATTTCATATTTGTAATCTTTCCATTCTCTGCTTTTTGGAACAATCTTTGTGATGTATTTGCATACAATTTTATTTAGGTTATTATTATAAGTTTATAATGAAATTCTTAAAAAAAAAAAATCTGGCGGGTTGGCGGGCTAGCCCGCCAACCCGCCTAGGCGGGCTCGGGTTGGTCTTACACCAACCCGCCTGGAGGCGGGCCTAAAAAGACCGGCCCGCCTCCAGCCCAACCCGCCGCGGGCTAACCCGTATCCGGCGGGTTAGCCCGTATTACCAGCCCTACATTCATTATCTAAGAGTAAAGAGAATTTTTCCTTCCTCTTAGGCGATACTAATATCGGGTTGGGCGAGCCATCTATTACCTTAAGGCATAAACTTAAGTATCCAGGAGTTAGAATATCTCCCTAAGTATCGCGACTAGAATCATAACAAGGTAATACCCTTAAAAATCAAATACACTCTAAATATTTATTACTCCTTCACTATACATGGACATAACATGTGTCCTTTCCAGCCCAATCAGATTTTGGCATGCCACTCCAGTCTTCACTCTACTAGTTTCTTTGATTATCTAATTTAATTAAATTTAAATATTATCAAACTTAATTAGAAATAACTCTTCAAAAAATTTTATATTCATACAAACTCGAATTTAAAATCTCATATTCAAACATATAAAACCCTTTTCATTAGGACCAATATTAGTTGGTTGGTAGTCTAATAGTAGTTTTAATGGATCAATTGAAGCTATAAGTATCTGATTAAAAATTATGGTAAATGTGCAATTAGCACCTCGAATTACTTTTAGAAGTACAATTAGCACCTTAAAATATTTAAAGGTATAATCAACACCCAAACTAATTTTAGAGGTACAATTAATACTTTAAAATATGTAAATTGTTGTAATTTTACCCCTTCACTAACAAAAATATAATTTTTTGTTTGATACATACCACATAAACTTTTTATTTCGATACATTATTATTTAAAATATCACATGTGTAATATTATTTTAATAAATTGTACTAAATAAACCATACAATTTCTCAATCTTTACATATGAATTTTATATAATATCAATTTTAGTGTTTATTTAGTACTCTTTTTTAAATAATATAACACATATGACATTTTAAATAATAATATATTAAAATAAAAATATTACGTGACATTGATTGGACAAAAATCTGTATTGTTGTAAGTGAAATGATAAAATTATAACAATTTAAATATTTTAGAGTACTGATCGCACATCTAAAATTAGTTTAAAGTACTAATTATACCCTTAAATATTATAGAGTATTAATTGCTCATATTAAATTAGTTTATAGTACTAGATGTACTTTTATCCTAAAATTTATATAAAATTATAAGGATTAAGAAAAAGAAAAAGAAACTATATAGACATAATTAAGGACCTAATATTTGTTAACACACCAGTAAGCGTTAATTATTTGAGGATTATCTTATTGTGATCTCAAATCAAAACAAGAAACGTGGAATGCAATAGGGAGGAAAACAGGAACACCTTGATGGGATAAGGTTGAGGACCTCGATAGTCTTGCCAAGATTTGTGAATATCTTGAAAAGACGTATTCAAACTTGGAAAAAAAAATAGTAAAATGATAAAATGAAAGTAACAAGTAAATTAAATTTTATCCAATATATATTGATTATAAAAATTTTCACTAAAAATTTATATGCGATAATTTTTTTAAATAGAATTTTAAACAACTTTTTCACTATCTCATGACTCATGTGATATATATATATATTAAAATTAAATATTTTATTTCATAAATTAGTTTTTGGTTAAAAAAAACTCAAAATTCTAAGACAAACATGGATTTCTTTCTCCTCTGCCTCTACTGTAGATCTACAATGCTACAGACATAATTTATCCTTTCTATTTATTTTTTTATTTTTTAAATTATAGTTTATTAATTTAAGATTTTTTAATTTATAAAATAAAATAAAAAATCTAAAAATATATATTTTATTTATAGTTTTTAGTTTCAGTTTTTTATTTATATTTAGCATATTGTTGTTTTTATTTTTTTAACATATTTTTTAAATGAGAATTGAGGGTATGAAAGTTGAGGTTAATTTGTTTTTAAATTGAGATAAGATATGAGATTATTAACTTAAAATTTTCAATCCCACTTAATCATTTTCTGAGAATTGAATTTATTAAAATATTACGTCCCTTTTTTTTTTCTCTATTCCCCTCCAATATTTCCATATACATTGCACATGATGTAAGGACAATGTGCTACAGAGTTCTCACTGCAGGGGTGTCATGGCCCAAGCCATAAAGTGCCCTTAAAGCTAAAGATCATTTGGTCTAATAGATCAACGGGGCTTAATTCGAGTGATAAGCGGCTCGGTATTATTTAAGTAAAATTTCGAGTTCAAACTTTAGCGTATATAAAAAATCTCTGTTGGGAGACTCACCTACCATAGTCAAATACACGAAGCGGATCAGATCCGGATGTAATCAGCGTAAAACTTCAGTAAACCGGGTGGATAATTAAAAAAAATCATTTGGTCTAATAGTATAAGATGTAACCTTAGTGCCATTCAAATTAAAAAAAAAAGGGGGTTTCCTTAAAATTATTTATATTTAAAATCATAACATAATCATGTCACTATTACAAAGATTAATGTGAAGCATTATTAGAATTATGATTCCTTTTAAAGAACAGCTTTAAAAAGTAAACTCTGTCGCGTGGTGTGTTGCTCCACTTTTTTGGGGTGGGTAAAAAAGCTTGAACAGCTACCCTCACGAACATGTCCACATCATTAGTTTATTGTTTCTCATTATATATGATCAACTCATCTCCATTTTCACAAATCCCACTAACCATATTATAAACTTTTTTATTTGGGGTTGGTATTTATGACGTAAAACCTGTTAGGGACCAAATACTTGGGCCCAAGGATTAGATTATGTTTTAAGCTGAACAGCACAGGTTAAATGGTCGCCATCCCATTGTACCAAAAAAAAAAAAGGTCTCCATCCCGTAGTTTCACATCTTGAATTTTATATAGAGCCACAAAGTCAACAAGCACCAGTGGTCTAGTGGTAGAATAGTACCCTGCCACGGTACAGACCCGGGTTCGATTCCCGGCTGGTGCATCCGCTTTTGTTTTCTTTCTATGAACCACTCTTTAAACCAGTGGTTAAGTTTTGTCCAAAAAAGAACAGGGGTTAAGTTATAAGTTATTGACAATTTGACATGTTCTGCACCGTTGAACAAGTTTCCACAACATGCAAGGACCAAAACCGGATCATCAAGGTGATGATGAAATACTAATACGCTGCCCTTTCTCTTATTATTTCCATCCCCATGGTTCGTGATTCTGACATCCGAAACAAAAGAAAACCATAACAGCAGAAGCTAATCTCATAGGCGAGATCATCAAGAAGAATGAAATAGATGTTTCAATTGATGAAAACACTCATGTAATAGCAGTATTTGAAATACAGAACTAACATAATACTTACTAGTTACAACAAACATGTAAATGGAGAGTAATACAGCTAATAAGAACACATGATGGGTTTTATAGTGTATCAACCCAATAACAACAGGATCTGAATTCTGAAGTTTAAAATTTATCGACAATTACTCCATCCCTGGAAACCTCGTATGCTTCCCTGCTCCTTGTTTTCTTCATCCCAGCTGTGAAATGGACCTTGGGTCCCTCAGAAGTTATGGCTGTCACTTTTGCCCAGATCAATACCTTTGTCTTTATGCCTTCAATATCTGCAAGCTTCCCTTTCTCCAGATAGCCAGTCACGGTGGTGAAGAAGCGCAACACAGATGAGTCCTTGTAGCCTACTTCGCACACTTGAGGAATGTAAACAATCAGCTTCCCTGTCTCTTCGTTAAATTCATAGTTTGTTGCATCACGAGGAAAGATTCCCTTTGGAAGATCATACTCCTTAAGCAACTCAGTCAATGGCTTTTGCATTTTTCCTGTACAGTTATTTTTTGGCCCGAGAGTTATGAACTTATATATTCAAACGATAAAGTTAGATGTTCCTGAAACTATAAAACTTCCGTTGAATCAACTATTGATGCTTCAGAAAAACTCTTTGGTGTATGAAATTTAACTCAAGAAATGGATAAAGCAAATGAAAAGTTCCTCCCAGGCAACAATTCTACTACAAAGAAACAACCAAATGTGAAAGAACCAGTATTATGATATCTTCGAGTTTAAACATTTATTTATTTCAGAAAGTATCATTTCCAAAATGTTTCTTTGAATGTCACTATCTAAAATTGAGCCTTCCAATTTCCATTAGAGTTTTGAGGACCAATAAAATAAATAAAGTCCTCACTATTGCACAAAATTCACAGCCTATACGCTGTGAAGGTCTAAGCAAATAATAAATAAGAAAGGGATACAACACCTTTTAATTTGTTGACGAACCATTTTGTTCCTTCTCCAATACTGTTTGACAGAGACTAAACGCCAAAGAGAAAGGTGTCAATTATTAACATTACTCAAATAACTCAAACAGACAACACAAATTCAAGTGAACAGCGTTGAAAGTCACAATTAAACATAGAAGCATTCCATTTCTCTCTTCACCAAGAAAAAAAAGATCCATTTCTCTCTCATCTACATTTTGTATATTCTACTCAATATCTCACTTCCTTGCACCTTTTCTTTAATAGCCATAAATTGATGAAGCTCTTTGATTAGCTTTGTTGTATCAGTACAAAGGGATTTTTTTCCCAAGGAGAACTACAGCAAGATCTTTTGGTGGATATTAGAACAAACAATTGCTACTTGATGATTTGGAGTCATATTTCATTGCAACCTCAAAACAACAAAATGATGACTTTCCCAGATTAGTACTGCTAGGTAACAACAGACAGCCGTTGAATAGCAGGATTCTAACGGCAAGACAGTTTTCAGGCCAAAAATAAAATATAGTTTCTACTAAAAGCTACTGCTATTGATTTCTACTACTAAGCAAGCGAAGAACGTCGATATTGAAAATTGCACCACAAAGATATTCTTTTTACACAAAATAGGAAGAATAGGATGAGTAAACATTACAAGTCATTAACCTTGACCAAAACTCCATTCTGGTAACAAATTTATCATGATTGCAAACTGTAAATGCTGAAAAGTGTTGTGATTGAAAAATTATGATCATAGATGATTTATAATATTAGGTTGTTTGTGATACATTTACTACATGTTTATGTAATGCCTATGTTTCTTTGCAATTTCTATGTAACTAATTGTTTATATATTACAATACTACCGCTTGGGAATCAAAGCAAATACAGAACCGTTGCTTGGCTCTATAGTGATAATAGGTTTTCCAAAAGAACTAATTCTGGATTATCTAATTGATTTCTACTAATCAAAACGGGGAAAGATCTATTTTAGGCACCTGCATTTTCCCCAAGATTCATATAAGAAATACATCTATGATCTATCTATAACTTTAGAGAACTAAAACCGCAATAGCAGGCTATAACCTGTAACATTAATTGTACTTATTTTACAGAAAGAAATCAACTCGCTCATAAGGGGATATAAACAAAAACATATGAATAGTTGAATTAATTCCATAAAGCTGTTACCTTAGTTAAACAGGGTGTAATTCATGATTAATTCCTACGAATAGTTAAATTCCTAATAGCAGCTTGGTTTCATCGGATTCATGATCTCTCTCGGATGATAAAAAGCAAAACCATCTTCCGGTGTTTACATAAAACATATTGATAAATAAATGAAACAATGTCCTCTATTTCATAACCAACTCAGACCCGAAATAACAAAGCTTCAACTGCTTTCTCCCTCCTCCAATCAATCCCCTACCCTAAATTTCTTAAGTCTCACAGTTCTTCCTAAAACCCTTGTTGAGATGTGAATCGATTCTCATCTAAACCCCATTTCCACCCTTACCATACCAAAATCTTCGCGTTTTTGTTTCAGATCCAGAGAATTAAAACCCAACCACAACCCATATACCTATGCTTTACTCTCATCATAACAAGACTAAAGATTTATAGCCTCCCCCAAACTGAAATTGAAAATCTATCACCAAGAAAGTCATCAAAATAGCAAAGTATCACAAGATCTTGAATTTGCGAGGAAAAGAACAGAGTTAGTAGAAGGTGAACGAACATTGAGGTCGTCGCCGACGGAGTCGATCTCCCTGTTGGCCCTTCGGCTGAACCAGTACGATCCCACCTTATTCAATATCTGATCCATTTCGCTGGACCCAATTCCACCACTCTAGGAAACTAAATAACCAGTTTGATGAATGTTTCTCTCCCCGCGAAGAAGAAGAGAAGAGATCAACTTCAACAAAGCGAGGGATAAAGACAGAAGTCCACGCCTTTGCTTGGTTGTTCCTTCCTTACGAATTTCGACTCAGTAATTATCACTTTTTCTAATTTATTTATGCAAAAGTCCAAAAAGTCAATCACTATCCGTAGACAGTAGATTACCAGATACAGTTTAGTTCTACTTCTTTCGTTAGCCAATAGTCAGAAGGGGCAATAGAATTTAAATTTATTAAATTTAACCATTTCTTTTTTTAAAACATTAAAATTTAAGTCTTTTAAAAAATTGAATGAACCGAGAGCTTCTCCTATTTATTTTTTTATTATAAAAAATAAATTGTTAAAATTTTAGTTTTAGTAACACTTAACGTAAGTAATTTTTTTTTTCTCACCCAATTCACGGAGATTTATTCTAACTACATTTAGATCTGACCCGCGTCACACACCTTGCTATAGTAGGTGAGTCTTCTAACGAAAATTTTCTGTATATACTAAAGCTGAAACTAGAGACCTCTTTTAAGCGATACGAAGCCGCTTACCACTCGCTTAACGTAAGTAATTAAACTAATGAGCTTATGGGCCTGTTTGGGAAACCCCCAAACTTAGGTTTTAAAAAGATTTTTGGTTCAAACTTCAGTTTCAAAAAATTTTAAAACAAACAGTCATATTTGTCCAGAAGTATTTTTGAGCTAAACCATAGTTTTGAATAAGCTATTAAAATTAGCTTTTAAAACAGTAAAAGAGCTTATGGACTATCCAATTACTATATTACCCCTATTTTTTCTTATATCCCTCTCCTCTCTCCTATACCCTCTCTCCTATCTCCTCTACACCCTATTTCCTCTCTTCTCTCTACCCTCTCTTATCTCTTTTCTCCACCCTCTCTTCTCTCTTTTATTTTTAATCAAATCATACACTTTTTGATAATTTATCAATATAAAAAGTCATTATAAAAATAACCATCTAAACACTTATTTATTCAGAACCACTTTTTTTCTATAAACTCTTCTTTAAAAAACATTTTCTATAAATTATCTAAAAGATTTTTTTTATAAACCCTTTTTTTAAATCTTATCAAAACATAAAATAGGTTGAATTCTTTGACCCATTTTTGCACTGCACCATAAAATCTTCTTTCGTGCGCATTGACAAATAAGAGTAAGGTTGATATTGATATATGATTCCTTTTAATATATGAAAAAAAAACATTTCACTATATAAAATAAATAAAATTTTAGAAAAATCAATAAAAAACTCTTATTTAAAAATTTTATTAATTAAAATAATCTAATACATTTATATATATAAAAAGTAAGATATTTTACTTAATAATATACTTCATCAAGAGGATCTTTTTAATTAATAAAATTTTTAAATAAACAATTTTTATTGAGTTTTTTTGGAATATATTGTTTAACTCTCCATGAAGGCGATGGTAGTTCATGGCAAACGAAAATCAAAAGGGAGGAAGGATCTATAGTAACTTAGAAATATATAAAGTTTTAACCGTTTAAGTATGAAGTCTTAAATTTAAATATTTATAAATATAAAAAATATTATTAAGAGAATTATCTTCGATTGAGCCTGATAATACTCGAACATCTGATCTAATCAGATAATATAGAAAAAAAATCTATATATATACATATAATTATCATTTTAAGTTATGGTGTTAAACTAATAAATAAATATTCAAACAACCTTTATTAAAATATATTTTCAACTTTGTTAGAAGTTTGTTGTAAGTAATATAAAAGCATAAAAGACTACAGATAAGCCAACTTTTTCTCCATAAAAACGTTTGAAAATTATCACAGCCGCCATATTCTCTACACATATAACTATATTTTTTGGTTACACCTTCATAACTTACAAATAAATATTACATATACTTTTATTTGCAATTTATAATTACGATAAACAATATATATGAATAAGAACTAAAGTTATTAATTGATGGAAAAAATTAATAGGTACTAACTTAATATTAGTTAATAAATATTAATATTTAACGATGATAACAACAATAACCTTGTATTTTTAGTTATCTCCTACCCATATAATAAGATGTTAAACATAATTTTTTTAATTCATTAATAATTAAATAATTTTGTTTAGACAAATAACTAAATAACACTAATAATAACAACATCATTCTTCCACCCGGCCTAGAGTGAAAGTTCAAGGTTAACATTGCCTCCAGACTCCCTATTCAACCAGTTTTGTTGCCCTCCTTTATTACATTGGAAATGTTCATTTTTCTTATCACCATTGCTAAGACTTGGTTGAAACATCTGATGAGCTGAATTTAAATCCTTTTTCTGCAAATAAAAAAGTATGGAATATAATGTTATTAGTACGAGTTACTTAATTAATCCTATGAGCTTGAAGATTAGTGGAAAAAGTTGATACCTTTCTATAGATGGTTCCATCTTGTTCAACATGCCAACCAGCTTCTTCACACAATGCCATGAGCAAGTCATTGGTGTCTGAATGTTTAGGAAGCTCATAGTTCCCATAAGCTCTCAAACCAGCAAATATTTTGCGAGTCATTGCTCTTCGATTCCTCTCTCTCAGCTTATTGTTTTGTCTCTCTCTTTCACTTGGAAACCGTTGAGTCTGTTTAACAGAACCATCTTTGGTGACCTTTTTAACTATCCATGGCCCCTTCGTAGTCTTAATACAACCTTTCTTCCATTTCTCAGCCATGCTTTTCTTCTGCTTTTCCTCTTAGCCCTCCTTCTCGCAGGAACCTTCCCCTATAAAGGGGTAAAATTTGATTCCTTTTTAGTTATTAAAGAAGACATGCAAAAGATGTTTATTCTTTTTTCTTGAGACATATATCTTTGTCTCTGGTACGGTCATGCCATAGTGAAAGATATGGTCTGAATTATTTTTCAGAAAATATATCACTGCCAAACTATATTCTCCTGAAAATAAAAGATAAGAATTTTTAGTTTAAATTATAACTCATTATTTTTACTTTGATGTTGTTATTATTCTGTATAAAAAAACAAAAAATTTATTATAGTAAATTTTAAAGAATGGATATTTTTATATCAATTAAACATATACTTACGATATTATATAAGTAATAAATTCTAAAGATATTTTCAGTAAAATAAGTACAATTTCAACTTATTTTTACCTGTCAGGATAAACATGCATGAACCAAAGGAATCTGCAGACACAATTATGAGAAGAATATATATATATATATATATATATATATATATTCTAAAAAATAGTTTTCTTTGAGGAGTTGATTTTGCAATATTTGTGGCAAGTATTTCCGACAATACATGCATGAACTGAAGGAATCTGCAGACACAATGATAACGCTACTGATAGGCAATTCTGAACAAGTTAGTTTGGCTATGGCGGCATTTTATCAATACGAAATATACCATATCATGTTTCTAAAACATATACCATCAAGTTGGTTTTTTAAGGAATAAATAAATGATTTTTGGGGCAAGGATAATTCTAGATTATGGATGAGTAATTTTTAATGAATATTAGATTATAAGAGGACATTTTAATAAATTAAAATTGAACATAAATCAATTCTTATATTTGCTCATAAGTTTTTGCAGTCAAAGAGTACGTAGCAAGTGGTTTCAAAATTTGAGCTATATGAATGAATATCAAAATCATGTGAAAACATAAAGATCAAAGGCAAAGTTAATTTATTTCTTTGTTTTTTTTTTAAATAAAGTAAATTACCCAACCATTTCTTTTACTATGAAAATATACATCCGCACACTTGAGTAGGCTTTTAAAGTGTTATTCTCATTAAAACAAATTAATTTATAAAATCATCAAATATAAAAAGTGTTAGAAAACAACATTTTTTGTGTATGAGATCCATATTAGTTTTAAAACAAATCATAATCAGGGGCTCTAGATATAAAAGAATCCCACGGTTGCATTCATTCTGGAAATCCCTTTTCTTCATACAATGGATCTCCTCTCATTATCCTCAATTTTTATAGAAATTTTGGGTGAAAAAGTTATCAGGCATTGTGTTTCCTACATGAAAATGGAGGAAAAATTAAATTTGTACAGAAAATCCAGATGCACAAAGCATCATAAAGATGTTCCAAATGAAATATACAGAGCAAACTTGTATTCTAATCATAAAAAGAATCCACCATTAATCGGTACAATACATTTCACTGATGTCAATACAATCCAACAAACAATAGCAGCCTCAACATCTGATGAAGAACTTAAAGTAAAAAATTGCAACCAGTTGATTTTATGCCATGGAATAGTTATTTAACCTTACATGTGCTGCACCAAACTTTCCCGACAGGAAAATTTAGAAACGAAGTCAGAATGTCAAATAGTAGAAAGTTTAAACTTTTCCTAAGAAAACAGCAGCAAAGGTTCAAGTTTTCAATAGATTCCTATCTTACAAACACAAGTACAGAACAGTATAAGTTAAGTCAAGCTGCAAACGTTGCATGCATTCAGCCACTTTTCCAGTCACAAGAAAGCTACTTTCAAGGACAATCAAATTACTAAGAGAAGGTTCCATTTTATCGTTAAGTGTGAGGATAATTAGGCCATACACTGAATTGAAACAATTAAACTCCACTTTTTCCATCAATAAGCACATTGAAAATAAATCCAAAATGAGGCAATATGGAGTTTCTGTAATATCATATCCCAAGGAGATTGACCATCTTGGCAGGAGGGAAAAGCTAAAACTAAATGAGGAAATTGCTCTTCCCCTTTATCCTCTTCTGTTAGGGGTTGTGAGCAGAAGGCAGAGAAATTGATAATGCCAGTGGACCCACATTTTGCCGATAACTTATCCAAACTTTTGTCCGAATTAATGAATCAAGTATAATGATGCTCAATTTTCATATTCTCCCACCATTTTCCTTCTCACAATCCAAACAACTTATAAACCTATTCCAGAAGTTACAGCACATTAATGACCCTCAACATATATACATCTTCTCATGTATTTGGGATAGACTCATGGATTTCACAAGTGACCCATAATTAATTGTTATAAACTTAGAACAGAATAACAAAAGAAACAAACTAAGAAAAATTAATGAAAAATATACATATAGATGTCATGAGAGAGAAATGTTGTAAGAACACATCCACACAGACACACAAAAGCATATTCAAGATAGCGTGAAATTTTCACAATTCATGGGAAAAAATAACATATAAAAGCAAAAATGCATGCTGCTGCCGATAGGATTTACTCATACATTCAGAACTAAGTTATACTAGGAAGCAGATGCTTCAGAGCTGGAGCTTGGCTCTTTAGTCACAGGTGCAGATGGTGGTGCATAAATTCTTGCTTTCTTAATAATTTCAGCAACAATCCAATGCTTATGCTTGCTCAAAGGCCTAGAAGGATCAAGTCGAACCTGAAATAACAAAGGCAGAAGTGTTTAAATTTTTTTTGTGAAAAATGAATAGTATAATCAATCAAGGGGGGAAACTGAAGTTTAGAAAATTCAAGTTGATAATAAATTTAAAAAAACTGTGCATGGGATGGATGAGTTCGTGTTACTGACTCGATCACCGGTGTTACAAACATTGTTCTCGTCATGTGCCATAAATTTAGAGGTACGTTTAATATAACGGTTGTATACTTTGTGGTGGAATAACCTATCCACTGCCACCACCACTGATTTCTGCATCTTGTTTGACACCACCGTTCCTATCACTTGCTTCATTGTCTCTCCCCAACCTGCAATCCTCATTTTATAAGAACATAAGTGTAAAAATCATCAATTTTACTTCACAATTGCAATGTTGAAATCCCATAGCAGCCACAATCTAAATCTACCTCCCTCAACCCACATCAGATCCTGCCATCACGGATGCCCAGATATCTGTCTATGGCAACATTTAAATCCACATTCATGATACAGAATGTTTCTCTTCTTGATCTCTCACGAAATATAAATTGCAAAAGAGTGTAGACCATAGATTCAAAATCTTCATTAAATTGTTTCTTTTTTCACACACTAATGGCTAATAATATTCTCTTCAACTTGCATAACTTGCGTGTTAGCTGCCTCTAAACTTACAAGTCCATACAAAGGTATCCCGTCAGCCTATAAATATTCGCAATGTCTATTTTAACAAAGAAAACAGCAGCTTTCATTTGATCCTAACTATTCCTCAAGATTGTAACAGAGCCTTAAAACTTAAAATCATAATGTCAAATTGACAAACTTTGAAGTTGATAGGAACCGATCATCTACCTATACGACAATGAACACTATGAAGCTCATGGGTTCAAAAAGTTAACAGATAACTTAGATATCATGAAATACGAAATACACAGCAGCATTTCCCGGTGAAACAGAGGAGGAGGAGGTAGAATGAAGGGGCACAGGACCCAATAGCCGTGAGATAAACAACACGAGAACACGCCATCATAATTCAAAAAGCATGGAATAGAGAGCGGAAATTAGGAGACGGCGATGAGTGAGGGAGGGATAAAGATAGAGCAACCAACCTGCAGGAAAATCGAGACCACTATGCAGGCGTTAACGGTGACGGCGAGGTAAGCTTGCTGCTTCTCTTTTGAAGAAGACGCTGGAGTAGTAGGCAGAGGTAGGATTGTACGGATGAAAGCTGTGACGGAAGGCGGAGGCTCGAGGGGTTGAAACTGGAATGTGCTGAGTGAGTAACCCAGTAGAGAAAGAGGGATTGACCCGGGCTAAATCTTGGGCCAATTTTAATTGGGCCTTAAACCCATATATCAATTAGAGCCATAGATTAGCATAACCCGTGGGTGAGAGAGGATGAGACGCATAAATCGAGATATATAAGTATTGCTTAAACATAAAAAATGTTTTTAATAAGTAATTAACTTTTAATCTTAAATATAAAAATTAATTGATTTTTATTAGATAGATTAAAAAATTAAATAAATCAGTTAAATGTACCTAATAAAAGAGTTAGTGGAATAATTTAGATAGATTAAAGAGTATATAATATAAATTTATATTGAGATATAAGATTTGATAATAATTAACTAATTTATTTAATTTTTTTTAATTTTTTTAAAAAAAATTAATTAACTCGTATATTTAAAAATGAGGAGTAATAATCATCCTCCCGAGATGAGTACTTGGTTTGTTTATTTCTTTCCCTTTTCTCATCAAATAAAATAATAAATATGTAAACAATGGTTTCTTACTATAAAAAGAAGAAGAAGAAGTTTTAGCCACGTAAAATTAATATTAGGCTCTTAATAAGGGTATATTCTCTTTTAATATTTAAAAAGTAAAATATTTTTACTTCTTTTAATAAATATATTTTTAAATATATAAACTTATATTCTTCTCCTCCTTATAAATCAAGAGATATTTATAAGCCTTCTAATAATATATTTTGTGGAAATTTTCTGTGGGCATGTCTCTTGTAAAAAAGTAGAATATCTCCTACCATCAGCTTATAACACGTACTTATATTCGGTCATTTTGTAAACGTTAATCAATAATGCGAATCATTAGTAGTTTAATTTACACAAAACTTCACTTATAAATGCTCAAACTTGGGCATAAGAAAAACTCAAATTTTAAAAGATGTTTATACCTCATAAACAATTTATATAATATATATATTCTAAGAGATTATATGAATTAGGAGACAAGTCCACATTTTAAATAAACCCCATCTGTCCTTTGTTTTCTTTGTTGGATGGTCTATCCGTCCGCCCTTTGCAGTGAAAGAGAAAGCACTTATTTTTGTCTTTTGTAGGATTGGCACGTGATATCTACCGCTATGAACGACAGTATTTTATTTTAGTTTTTTAAATTAAAAAAATTATATTTAAATCTTATATAAAAATTTTAATTATAAAATAATCTTAAAAAATTAGTAAGAGACTGTAAAATTTTAACGAATCTAAAATTAATTTTTTTAAATTGTGAAATGATATAATTATTTAAAAAAATATTTTAGGTATTATTTTTTACTCTACTTTATTATTTTTTTAAGGAGTCGTTATTCTTATTAGTTAAGTTGTTATTTTTTTTTTACTTAAGTTATTATTATTTTTTGTTTAAATTATCATTTTTTTCATAGAGTTATCATTTATATTTCTTAAGTTATTTTTTTTAAGGATATTTTTATCATTTTATAATTTAAAAAAATTATTTTTAAGTCTGGTAAGATTTCATAGTAGTTTAATGATTTCTTAAATTTTCTCTGCAAATAAATTTTTTATATAGAATTTAAATACAATTTTTATTTTAAATTAGTAGAGTTCATTTTTAAAAATCGATTTCTATTTCTTCTATTTTGGGGTGTGACGACGAGACTATTGTAGAGTCTCTTTTTTTTTAACATATTAATATATATTGCCCCATTGATATTTGAGGTTGTTTGCTTTAGATTCTTTTAAAAGATGTGCTACATATTTATTTATTCATTCATTTATTATATTCGAGCATATCCATAGATGATAAGATTCATGAAGTAAACGAACAACTTTTGAAGAGTTTCATCACTAGGAATGTGTACATAAATTAGAATCTCATGAGAATGTTAGATGTACCTAATATATATATATATATATATATATATATATATATATATATATATAAACATCGTAAAAGAGTAGTTTTGTGTGGCCATGATTTCTTCTTTCTTTATATCTGCTGCTCAAATATTTTTACACGAAAGTTTTAATTAATTATTCAAAAAAAAATTCTCATAAAGTTAATTAGTTTGGCAGATATCCTATGGAAAGGATAATGATAAATTGGTAGCATAAATATATTATTATTTTTTATCGTATAACTTATTATTATATGTTATTTGTCATTCAATTTTAGAATAATTAATTTTATTATATAAAATTTTTAAATAATTGTTTTTAATTATTTTGGAAAGTTAAACTTCTCGCTTCTCAGGAAATTATATTTTCTTTTTTTTATAAATTCATAATATCTCTGTGTTACTTTGGTTTTGAGTATAATCTCAGTTAAATTAGGAGTGTTAAGATTAAAATTAGTACTCATCAAATTCTTAATATAAGACCTAATGAAAGAGTGAATTTTAATCTTAAATATAAGATATATTTTTTTATATTTATCAATTTTTTATAAATTATTCTATTGATACTCCCTCAACAATAATCAAAAGAAAGAGATAGAGTTAAGGAAGATGATTAACATATTTTAAAAAATATATTATATTAACTAATTTTTTTAATCTAATCAAATTAATTAAATATATTTTATATTAAAAATTAGATAAATATTTTTTTAAAACTAAAAAAAAGTAAAGTATCCACCTCTTGGAAAGTTCTACCTCCAACCTCCCCAATACCAATCAACACTTTTAAGAAACTACAACATCTAGTTTTAATTATAAAAATTAATTAATTTTTTTAAATATATTAAAGAATAGTTGATCTTTTTAGATGTGTTAAAGAAGTAAATTAAACTAGTTAATTATAATTAATATAAGTATTAATTGACTAATTTAAATATATTAATAAATATATAATATAAATTAATTTAATGGGTTAGATTTAATTATAATTTATTTATTTAGTTTCTTTAATCTATCTAAAATAGTTAATTTACTCTTATAATTATGACCGGATAGAGATTCAAATAGTTTATATTGGAATAAAATCTAATACTAGTATTATGTTAAATTTGGAAAAGTTATAATTTTCTCTAATGATTGGGTAAAATGATATAAAAACAATAAATCGATATGCTTTCTTAAAATTCTAAAGTGACAAACTAAAACTTTAACGAATAATTTTAAAATGGATGGAGGCATCAGTACAAATTAAGTATTAATACTTAAAGCACAAGCTATGTCCATAAAATAATACTCACATTGGACACAATTTTGTTTCCAAAATCTGTATCACAAATATCATATTTTATTATTTTATGTCTGAGTTTATGTTTCTTAATATAGAAATATTAATGAGAAGATTTCTAAAGAATTGGGAATAATAGATGTGTTGTGGAAATAGGGGTGGCTTAAACCTTAAGGTACAAAATCTGAGCTGGGAAATCATAGAAATAGAACATGTAAAAATTAAATTACATCTAATACGCTTGAACATACAAAAAATTATAGGAAAAATGACAAAAAAAAACCATTTGAAATTTAAAAGGACAAAAAGGGCCCATGAATTTGGAAAAAGACAGATTGGGCAGGAGGCCCAATCTGTCATTTTAGAAATTACTGTTCACAGTTGCAAATACCATTATGGGAGTTGCGAATACCATTAGCAGAGTTGTAAATAAAAAACGAAATTATATTTTTTACAACTCTGTCAATGGTATTTGCAACTCTTGTAATGGTATTTGCAACTTTTTCAATGGTATTTATAACTCTGCTAGTTATATTTGAATTCCTATAATGGTATTTGCAACTCGAATAATGGTATTTGCAACTGTGCACAGTAATTTGAAAATGACAGATTGGGCCTCCTGCCCAATCTGTCTTTTTGAAAATTCATGGGCCCTTTTTATCCTTTTGAATTTCAAATGGTCTTTTTTTGTCATTTTCCCAAAATTATATTAAATAATTTTGGAAATTATAGCCATCCATAGGCATTAAAAGCTATCATCAAATTGTAACGAAATTATTACATTTAAAGAAAGTCATATAAAAATGATTCAGCTTAATTGTTTTTAAAAAAAATTAATAATAATTTTTTAACAAATGGCAATAAATTTAAAATTACTTAATGTGACTTATTATTAAATTTTTTGTTGTATTTTTTTAAGAAATACATAGAAGAGGACCCATGGGGCAAATATTTTATTGTTGGAATTTAATGTGTACCTACCCATCTTGACAACCTTAAAACCAAAGCAAAGCTTATTTTCTCTATCAAAATTGTATACATATCTATTGGTTGGAAAGTTGGTCCCCAATAAATAAATAAAACTATTCGTTGGAAATATTTAATTATTTATAATGTCTTGTTTCGGAGCATATGAATCATTAAACGAAATTATTTTAAAATTCCAACATTTTCTTTTACAAAACTAAGAGGAGGGAAATGCCTCTACAGATCTAAACCCTACCCATCATATATAAATCAATTATTATGCAAATTTATTAATTTTAGTAATTAAAGTTTGATAAATGTACGAGGCAACTTATGAAAATAGTAAATTCGTTAGTCAAATTACTTAAAAACAAAAAAAAAAAAAACAGAGAGAGAGAGATGAATATATTATTTACCAAATACAATGTATATAATTATCAATTTTTCCATAGGGGGAAATAAATTACCCTTAAACGACTGATCATGGGTTGTTGTTATGATATTAATTGTTTTTTTGGACAAAGGAACGATGAGTAATAGAGTAGGATGGAGAAGAAGAAAGAAAGAAGTTCGCGTGAGACATATATATATTTGTTAGCTTCTAAGTTTGCTTAGAATGATTAAAAAGTGGATGCAATTATCACCAAAGAGTTATACTACTCAACCGTTAAATAATTACATCATAGGCTATATGCAAGAAAGAAAGTGATCCAAAAGCTATACAAGCCAGTTGGAATTTGGCATGAATATTGAATAATGAGACCCACAATTCAAAGTGTTTGTGAAGTTGATGCATTATTATTGGGGAGACTATAATGAAATCCCGTAAAAAATAATTAATTATATAAAAATTATATAAAATAATTAAATAATTTTAAAAAATTAAAAGATAATATATTTAAATTATAAAATAACACAATTATTTCCATTATAAAATGACTTAATTGATAGGGTTTTTATTTCTTTGTTACAATTTGAATATATTACTCCTAAGTTTATTTGTTTGATATTTTATGAGAATTTTTATGATCAACATGATTTCAGGGCAATTCTCCTTTATTATTATTAGTTTTAGAACAAAGTGGTGTTTGGTTGCGGAAAGGGAATTTGTACGAGTGTCACTAATGAATAGGTCATGCCAATCACCCTTCATTATAAGTTTTATTTTTTTATTTTGATAAGATTGGATCTGTCTCCTATTCCTATCTCACATAAGCTTGTTTTGAACACATGCTCCATCTAATCCTATTTCTAAAAAATATCTTTAATTCATAATATAAATTATCTAAAAAGTTACTCTATATTTTTTTATAAGATACAATTAACTTAATTATATTATTAAAAAAGTTAGTTAAAATTAAAATTAGTTGGAGACAATGAGGAGATAAAAAATATACCTTTTGTTTGCCAACAATACTCTCATTTATGTGGTTGAGAGAAAATCTTTGGGAATTAAATACACAATATGGATAATATAAATAATTTAATTAGGGTAAAATAGAAAATTAGTAAAAAAAATTTAAAACAACCTCTAAATATATATATTATAAAAGGAAATATGTCATACTCAACAATTATATTTTGTAAAAAAACAAGGGAGTATTCATTACTATTTTATAGTTTTACCCTTCTTTAATTACAAAGAGATGTGAGAGATTAGAGAGATACCCCTTCTTTAATAGGGTAAAGTTTTAAAAAAAAAAATCAATCTATAATAGATCTAATAAATTAACTACTCTTTCAATGGTGTGATTAAATGTTACTTATATTTGAGATTAAAAAGAATACAATTATGCTATGTAATTATATTTACCATTAACTATGACATGTTGTACAAAATTTAAGAATGAATATCGTATTATTCGTAGCTTATAAATATTATAAATTGAGAAAATATATAAATATAAATATTGATTAATTTATTGAAAACAAAAAATTAACTAAATTTTATTGGAATTTGAAATTGAGATTGTAATGACTTATTCTTATTTTTATACATTTATCTAGTATTATATTTAAATGGTGGAGGTAGATTACAATTTTTTCCATTCGATTTGACTGGAGAAAGCTAGATATTTGTTTGAAAATACAGTGAGGTCATTACACGTACTACTAAAGGGATACGATGAGTTGAATAAATCACTCCAAATATTTGGAAAAGATGCAGAAACTTCTCATTAATATTGTTAATTTAATAAAGATAAAGCTTAATAAGGAAAAATGAAGAGTAGCTATCGTCTAATCCAAGCTCTGAAAGCGGAAACGAAGAAACAGAAAGCTTCCAACGACGACTTGCTTCTCTTCTACTTTACTCTACCGTTGGCGAGTCCGATCATCTCATCCATCTCCCTTTTTTGGCGGGGGCGTTGTGTGGGTCCCTCCGATTAAAACCTGGTCCTTCCCACGTCTCTTTCTCTTAAATACTCTCAACCCCTCTCTTTCTCTCATCTTCCCAACTTCCCCTCTTCTTCTTCTTCTTCTTCCTCCTCTCTCACTCTCTTCTACTTCACTGTGTCTGTCTCCCAGCAAGCCCTTCCTTCTTCTTCATCCCAAAACGATTCGTTTTCCTTCATCTTCATTCCATGAACACTCTTTGCTGCTGCTTCTTGTTGTTGCTTTTCCTTTTTCCTCAGCTCTCTTTCTCTCTTTCATCCGATGGGCTGGCACTTTTGTCTCTCAAATCCGCCATTGATCAACCTCCTGGCGCCTCGGCTTTCCCTGACTGGAATGATGGCGATTCGACTCCTTGTCAGTGGTCTGGCGTCTCCTGTATGAACGTCTCCGGTTCCTCGGAGCCTCGCGTTGTTGGAATCACGCTTTCTGGTAAGAATCTCCGGGGGTATATTCCGTCTGAGCTCGGAAGCTTGGGGTATCTTCGAAGGCTTAATTTGCATAGCAACAATTTCTATGGTTTTATTCCTGTTCAGCTCTTCAATGCCACTTCACTGCACAGTCTTTTTCTTTACGGTAACAATCTCTCCGGTCCTTTACCTCCTTCGATCTGCAACATCCCGCGGCTTCAAAACGTCGATCTCTCCAATAACTCCATCTCGGGTAATATCCCTGGGGAGCTGAAGAATTGCAAGCAGTTGCAAAGACTGATTCTCGCTCGGAACAAGTTTTCCGGGGAGATACCAAAAGGTGTGTGGTCGGAATTGGATAATTTGGTTCAATTGGACCTTTCCGCGAACGGTCTGGACGGGTCGATTCCGGACGATATTGGCGAACTCAAATCTCTGTCGGGTACGCTCAACCTTTCTTTTAATCACTTGTCTGGTAGAATTCCGAAATCTCTGGGGAATTTACCAGTTGCAGTGAGCTTTGATCTTCGGAATAACAATCTAAGCGGCGAGATACCCCAAACGGGGTCGTTCGCTAACCAGGGTCCTACCGCATTTCTGAACAATCCGCAGCTCTGTGGATTTCCCCTCCAGAAATCTTGTAGTAATTCGAACCAGGCCTCCCCCGGCAGTCCAAGTTCATCTCGGGAATCCGACAACCGTTCGACGAATGGCCTTAGTCCTGGTTTGATCATACTAATTTCAGCCGCTGACGCAGCTGTGGTTGCGGTAATTGGTCTTGTAGTTGTGTACATTTATTGGAAAAAGAAGGACAATTCCAATGGATGTAGCTGCACAGGGAAGAGCAAGTTTGGCGGGAATGAGAAAGGGCATATTTGTTCCTTCCCATGTATCAATGGTCTAAAAAGTGATGACTCTGAAATAGAGGAACCTGAAAAGGCAGAGGATAGCAGAGGGGAAGGGGATCTGGTGGCCATTGATAAAGGTTTTAACTTCGAGCTTGATGAACTTCTTCGGGCCTCGGCTTATGTATTGGGAAAGAGTGGATTGGGGATTGTGTACAAAGTGGTTCTGGGAAATGGGGTGCCTGTGGCTGTTAGAAGACTCGGAGAGGGCGGTGAACAGAGGTACAAGGAGTTTGCGGCTGAGGTTCAGGCCATTGGGAAAGTGAAGCACCCTAACATTGTGAGGTTGAAGGCTTATTATTGGGCTCCAGACGAAAAGCTTTTGATCAGTGATTTCATCTCCAATGGCAATCTGGCCACTGCTCTTCGAGGTAAGTTCTTTTGGTTCATTGATTCGTGCCATTTTTCTTCCATTTCTCACGTTTGCTCTCACTTGCTGTAATCATTCTGAAGGTGGCGTTGACTTCCGCTTCTGCTCTACTCTGTAGAGAATCAAGCATGTCAAAGTAATAAAGATAGCAAATTTAAATGAAATAGAATTGTTCATCTTGGTTAATTATTTTTATTACCCATTTGGAAAGTGAACGGAATATGAACTTCATCTATGGCTTTTCTTAGTGTATTACTTTAATGATCTGGAATACGGTTGAGTTGGCTTGTTCTTTCTCATGACACCTTCTGTTTGGATTCCCCAGAAATTATTGGCTTTTCATGATATGGTAACACTTCAAGTTCTGTCTGAATTTTATATTTTTCATGCCTACCGATTTCTTGATTAATTTTAATTTCACTCGTAGCTTGGATTGCTAATCATTTTAGGAAAGGCTGCATTTTTTGGACTTCCGACAAATTTTCGGCCTAGAGCATGTGGTTCTCTATCATGCCACCGAGAGAATATGATGCTAATTTCAAAGATAAGGCCAGAAGTAGAGAAGTTATAAGTTAAAATTGGAGTTTGTCTGCTTCGTGACCTGTTTGGCCAACTGCTACGTGGTTGATTTGCTGGACAACAGATGCTCAGATTGACCTAAATAAAATAATCTGACCGTAGAATTAGGAGTTTTAGGCGAACCCTTTAGAGTTGATGAATAATAATTATTGAGAATGGGGTAGAGGGCGTTAGATCCGAGGAAGTGTTTGGTCAGAAGGTGGTGTAATGACGTCCCTCTAGGATCAAGGCATGGGGTAGGAAGAAGGACATCGCTAATGACATTCACCATGTGTGTGGGAATTAAGTGGCATTCGTGTTGGGGGGACCAAACATCTCCTGTAGCATTTACACACCACCTTGAGCCACCCACCACAGCGAATCCCCTTTAGGTGGTGTAGTAAAATTAGAAAATGGGAATACTGGTATCATTTCGTGTTTAATAATTTAGAACTGGACTTTTTTAATGTTGAATTATTACTATTCCCATTTTCTACTACGAGTGGGGTGGGATGGGGTGGTGGGAATTTTTTTTCTTTCTGGATCTGGGGGAGGCTTTCTTTAGTTACACAAAAAAAGAAGTTTAAGAATTGAGTCGGAAGACTTACCAAAGGACAGGTATGTCTACAAAAGGCACTAACAAAAGTGTTTACACATCACACTCATCAACAAGCCCTTACATAAGTAGTAAGATTTGAACTCACAGTCTTATGTCAGAGTGTTTGGCTAGTTTGTAGACAGAAAAATATGTACAAGTTTGTGCCATTCTTGTGACTTTTTATCAACTCAAGTAAAAGTTGAATAAATAAAATAATCAAAAGGTTCGGTGATTTTGCCCGTTTTTAGCATTGCCTTGATCTAAATGCCAAGTTTCCTTCTTAAAGATTTCAAGGACATATTCCCCACCCCTTACAATAATCCTTCATGTTTTACACTAGTGCTTCGCCCAAAAACGGAGGACATAATCCTCTTGAATTGCGCATAACATTTGCATTTTGTATTAGATGTTCAAATCTTCTCTGTAACATTCTCTGACATATATAGTTCAGTGCTGATAATGATTAATACTGATTGATAATGCAGGCAGAAATGGCCAGCCATCTCCGAATCTTTCGTGGTCAAACAGGCTAAGAATTGCCAAAGGAACAGCTAGGGGCTTGGCCTATCTCCATGAATGCAGTCCAAGAAAGTTCGTTCATGGTGACATAAAACCCTCTAACATTCTACTTGACAACGACTTTCACCCTTACATCTCTGACTTCGGCCTCAACCGCCTCATTACCATCACTGGAAATAACCCTTCCTCTGGCGGCTTCATGGGTGGAGCTATTCCCTACATGAAACCTTCTCAAACAGAGAAAACCAATAATTACAAGGCCCCTGAAGCCAGAGTCCCTGGCTGCAGACCAACCCAGAAATGGGACGTCTATTCATTTGGAGTTGTATTGCTCGAACTTCTTACCGGGAAATCTCCAGAGTCATCTCCCACAACATCAACTTCTGTGGAAGTTCCTGACTTAGTGAGGTGGGTGAAGAAAGGGTTTGAAGAAGAAAGTCCATTATCAGAAATGGTTGATCCATCGCTGCTCCAAGAAGTTCATGCCAAGAAAGAGGTTCTAGCTATGTTTCATGTAGCTCTAGCTTGCACTGAGGGAGACCCTGAGGTTCGGCCTAGAATGAAAACTGTATCTGAAAATCTTGAAAGGATCGGAACATGATTCAAAACCTGACATTCCAAATACCTCTAGCAACGATTTTTAGGTAGACTTGTTTATGAAAAATAGATAGACTAACCCTACAAAATATACATAAGCATGAATGAGATCCTATTGAAAAATGCATATGATATGCTTATGTATATCTTCATGATTAATTTAGTCTACTTTTTTCCCCCTCTAAACAGTCATACTAGAAAATCTTTCTTACAAGATACTCATAAAAAATGCACTGTGCATAATGTGCCATGATGCATTTGTTGAGGTGGAATTCAGAAGGTTTCTTGGTGGGCATCATGAAGATGGTGTCGCGCAAAATTCTTTCTTTCTTGGATCACAGGTCATCATCGGGATCTTAACTTTTGTTCGGAATTTATGTTTTTTGGAGAGCTGTCACTCTCATTCATATTCACCCAACCCCTCCCTTGTTTTCTTTTGCGATAATCAACCAAGTTGTTAGATTTGTAATTTAAATTTTGTTGTGATTATCTGATTACAATAACTTTATAACAAATTCCACTATTATGTGGCAGATTCAAATGCAATGCAACACTGTGAACCTAATCTTTTCCCATTTGCCTTTGTTAAACTGATAATGATAGTTTTTTATGCTGATTTTTTTTTAATTATGCGTGTCTTCTAGTAAAACTATATTCATGTTCTTACCAGAATCTCAGGTTTTAAAGTCAAAAACAACCTAGGCACCATTCACATTACACTCTCATCTTGAAAGTGACATTTCGGTAACCAAATTTAAATATATCTTTTAAATATTATCTATGATTATTTGACTAGGTCAAATTTAATAATTGTCGAATCTAATTAAGGATAATTTTTTTAAAAACATTTTTTGCATTTACACGGATTAAATAACCAAAGCCTCTTTAGCTCTTTCACTAAGACCAACACTGATTATAACTTTTAAATACTATTTAAGTCTTTCATTTTTTTAATATAAGATTTAATTAATTTTTTTAAGTAGATTAAAAAAGTTAAACAAATCAGTTAATTATGATTAAATCTAACTCTTCAATATGAATACATATTTTATACTCTTTAATTTATCCAAATTAATCAATCAACTATTATATTAATTATAATTACCTGATTTATTTAGTTTGTTTAATCCGTAATATTTACTGATAATGTTCTTTAATAAAAATATGACATTTAAAAATTGTTTTACAACTTATCATTACATAAGTTGAAAAATCATGGCCAATAAGTTGGAGAGGCATAACCTATATAACAGCGAAAGAAAGTGCTATGTATGATACAACCCGTAAACACAAAAGCAGAATTTACAGCAACGCCGGTTGGTCTGAATGGTAAGTGGTTCGGTATCGCTTAAGCGAGGTCTCAAGTTCGAGCCTTAGTGTACGCAGAAAATTTCCGTTGGGATACTCACCCACCATAGCCAGGTGCGCGACGTGGGTCGGATCCGGATGTAGTCGGGGCAAAGCTCCAGTGAATCGGGTAGGCAACAAAAAAAAAGCAGAATTTACAGTTCATAACTTGAAATTTTAATCCTATCAGGTTTTATGCCTTCCTTACAACTGGAAACTATCACGAATTCCAGAATTTACAGTTCATAACTTGAAATTTTAATCCGAACTTAGTTATAGAGAATATGTATAAAGTGATGGTGCTGGAAAGAGTAGAGAGCAGAAACTGCATCTTATTGACTCATTTTAAGGGGGGAAAAAGCAACTTCTAACAACCCCCATTAAAACAGAAACAAACAACAAAAACAAGTATAAGCATTAGGATAAATCTAAGAAGCCATGTGTGGAAACCATATGCCAAGTAAGTTTTTCTCTTCCCATAAGCCAAAGTCATAATCAGGTCTCAAGAAACTGTAGTCATAATAACCCACTTCCAAGTCTGCCTCCTTCATGTTATTCAGATACTCAGGCAAATGACCACTCTGCCACTCATCACTTTCTTTTTCTTCAAACATGGAGTTTCCATTACTAGAACCAGAATTGTTCAAACCCTCCTCATCTTCAAATTTCCTCTCTATAGAAGATCTATATTCCTCACTTTGGGAGTGATCAGATGTACAAAATCGTAGAATCTCAGAAGTCATTTCCTCCATCTGCTTCTTCCCAAAGGAACCTTCACTTCCAATGACACCAGAGTCCTCCTCTGTTTCTTCCTCTGTCTTCACCAGAACAACCTCATGTTTCTTCTCTGTTTCCTCATTAGAGATTGTGGGTTCTTCTTCTCCTCCTCCTCCTTCCATATTATAATCAGGAAAGTTCAGGCGAGCACAAGGACCATACATGGCTCTGGCTGCTTCATCATAAGCAAGAGCAGCTTCCAGTTCAGTAGAGAAAGTGCCGAGCCATAAGCGATTCGTTTTCTTGTTTGCCACATTACTGTGATTTCCAGTAATGGGTTCACGAATTTCTGCCACCCATTTGCCCCAAATCCTCTGTCTCACTCCTCTGTAGTTGCAATCTGAGTTTTGAGGCCCACCTTTGCCTCGCATGCACCCCTTTCTCGAGCCTTTTGCAGGAACTCTGTGACTCATCGCTTTATTTGCTCCACCATTTTTGACAAACTCAGACTCACTATTGTACTTCTTCCACTTCTCTAGAGTGTCTATCACAGTGTCACTCCAGCTTCTTCTTCTCTTACGCGATGTCTTGTTCCTACAGTCACCACCCATAATACAACTCTCTTTAGAATTCTCAAAATTGATAATCATACCAGGACAAGAAGAAAACAGAGATACTATACAGGACGAGAAGATGACAAAGAATTAAAATATTAGCTTTTAGGTACAATTTGAAGTGTTCAAGAGAAAACCATACTCTGTTTCTTTCATAAATCATTGACAAATTTTCATAGCAGATTTTTTTTAATGTGGAAAGAACAAAAAGCTTATAGAGCAGCAAGTCATCAGCCAGAAAACAGACAAGTTTTTATGTGACAAAGACTCCGGTTTTTTCTAAAGACTCAAGGTTCATAAATATCAGCAGATTTAACGCATTCAAGGAAACCATATACACAGTTCCATGAATCATTTGCAAAAATTTCAAAATAGATCAAGCTCTATGTCTAAGATAACTACTCTAAGCTCAAAATTGCTATTCATACTTTCATATCAGGCATCAGCTGAGAAATTACTCTGTTCCTCCCAGAAATCATAAAAAGACAAGTTTTCACGAGTATGAAAGAAAAACCCAGATAGCAATTTAGACGAAATGAAAGAGAAGTTAATATTTGATGAGTATATGGAGATATGAACAAGTTAAGATGAACGTAGAAAAAAAACTTACCCAGAAAGGGTATCAGTCGTCATGCGCCTTCAAATTCTGCAATAGTTGAAGAGTTGAGATTTGCGTTGGAATCTGTATTTGAGTGGTTTTGGGAGGGTTTTGTATTACTGTGTGAAGAGATGTCATTACTAAAGTCAGAAGAAAGAAACTGTTCAAGTTGGGCGAAAGGGTAATCTCCTCAATACCTCGGGAGATGACGTGGCAGGTTTAGAACGGCGAAAATAATGGTTTCTGCCACGTGGCAGACATTCGCTATGTAGACTTTACACATCCGTGGAGTTTCCTTCGTCATGAAGTGCTCCCTTTTCATGTCTTCTCATTTTTCTCATAAAATATGAAGATTAATAAAATTTTATTTATATTTCAAATCATTTACGCCTGATAAATAGTTGGAAAAATTCCAAAAAAAATTCATTTGAATTTCAAAATTCTAAATTAAGATTTTTACCAAAAAAAATTGTAAATAGCTTAATAAGAGTTGTAAATAACTTATAAAAAATAATAAATAGAATTTTAAAATTGAAATAGGTGTTATTCATGATTCTCCCTAAAAAGTTCAACTCCTAAATACTCTTGCTTATTACAAGGACCAGTTGATTTTTTTTAAGAAAATTAAAACAAAAATTAAATAGATCACTTTAAACTATTTATATCTATTTTTTTAAATAATTTGCGATACTTATAAACTGATATACTCAACTAATGATATTTAATATGTGTTATAATTAAATTATTTATTTATTTTTTTAATTTTTTAAAAAAATCAATTAGATCTTATAATAAAAGATATAGGTAGTATTTTTTTTATTTTCATTTTTTCTATGAAATTAAGAAAAAAGTGTACCTTTAATCATATACTTCACAAAATATTTTATCTAGATAGTTAATTTTATAAAGTGGTTTTTTTAGTCATTTAATCCTAATATTATTAATAAAAATTTTAAATGTTAACCAAACATTCACATATACTTACAAATTAAGTTTAATTTTTAAAATTATTATTATTATTATTATTATTATTATAAAAAATCATCATTTGAAATTTATGGTGTTAGAGGTAGAGGATTGAAAAATACTTTATATAAAATTAAGAGATTAAAATAAAATTTTATATAAATTTTGAGCACCAAAGATCAACTTTTGCCGAATTAAATATGTGGGTGGGTGGGTGGGTGTATATATATATATATCCATAATTAAGTTTCAAGGCATGACTACATAAAACAAAAGAAGAAAAGATAACCTAAGTATTTTTTTTAAATTATAAAATGATAATTCAAAATTGGGACTATGTTATTTAAAACTCACTCAACAATTAGCTTTTAGTCGGAGTTGATTTGCAAGTGTTACTTTTGAAAATTAAGATATTTATTGTATAAATTAACTATTTTTAAATAATAAAAATTATTTTGCCAAATATTGATTTAGCTTATTTTTTTATACAAAATTTTTTTAAAAAAAGTTAGGCTCACCTAAGATATAAGGGTAGAGCAAAATCTCCTTTCCTCCTAAGCGATACCAATGTCGAACAGGGCGAGCCGTCTATTACCTTCAGGCATAAATTTAGACCCTAGGATGCTTCCTCAAACGTCGCGACTGGAATCACAATAAAATAATACTCCCCAGTGTTTAAACACGCTCTAAATAGTCGCATATCTCACTCTTTCGTCAGTTAAACTTAGGTACCAAATATTGATTTAGCTTTTTTTTTTTTGGATACAATATTGATTTAGCTTTTTTTTTAGTTGCTCACCCGGTTTACTGGAGCTTTGCCCCAACTATATCCAGATTCGACCCGCGTCGCGCACCTGGCTATGGTGGGTGAGTCTCCCAACAGAGATTTTTTGCATACGCCAAGGGTCGAACTCAAGACTTCGCTTAAGCGATACTGAACCGCTTATCACTCAGACTATTTTTCGTTAGTTATTAATTTAGCTCTTAAATTAAGACTCGACGATTTAAAAAAAAAATGAAGGATGGTGAGACCCATAAAGGCCCACCTCTAAAGGAAAAAGGGGAGGATGCATGAGGACCTATGAATGAACTTATAAATTAATGATGTAGGCATTAACAAAAAATCAACCATAGGAATATTATAAGAGATCCCGGAGATATTAGACCATTTTTACAATTTTTTATATTAAAAGTCTGAGGAGAGTGGAGAAAAAATCCAGGTAAATTTGATCATGCATCAATAAGCACCTTTTTATTTTTATTTTTTTTAATAATTTTTTAGGTTTGTTTTGTCAACTTTTGGTCTGGATTATGTCATGTATTTGAGGTAAGTTGGGTAGAAATATTCTATTAAGATTTATTTAGTGGGGCGTGAGTTTTGGTAGTTTCATGAAAAAGATTGATATTCCTCAATAGCTATGAATATTGAGTGCAACAAACCTTCTAAAAGAAACAGTTACGACCCAAAATTAGAATATTTGATAATATAATTTAATTAATATTAAGTGTAATGAAGGTATTATGTAATGTTATTGATCACACCAACAAATTCAAAGAGTTAATTAATATGAGCATGCCTCTTGTTGGATCCGTTTCCTAGATTTTACAAATTATTTATACACTCAGACTCAACTAATAAAATATATTTAAAACTCAATAAAAAAATATTTCAAGTTCAAATATTGAAAATGAAAAAAAATGTCAATTTCTTTTGTTTTTTTTAAATAGTTCGGTATTACTAAATACCACATACATTAAAAAAAATTAAAATACTCCAAATAAAATTATGTTTTTTGTTTGAAGATGAGAAAAGGCATTTAGAGAGAGAGAGAGAAGGGATTTCTTAGGCAGAAAGTTTCAGCTTTACCATTCAAAACGATCCATTCAGTGTTTCTGTAAAGAGACCTGCCTTCAACCTTTGTACCAATCGCTCGCCCACAAGGTAACATTTGACTTCACTTTGAGGTTGTGATTCTTAAAGGTCGTGTTTGGCATGTTAGAATCTTAATTTTTCTGTAGTTTGAATTCTGGAAATGGATGGATTCATAGCTTAATCTTAAAAATTGAAGCGAGCTTGATGTCAAGAAGAGAGATCCTGAATGGGAGAATGAGAAATATATGAAAGAGCTTATGCATATATAAATGGGTTTGACATCTCATCATAACCTTCATATATCGTTTCCCTTTAAAATTCCTCCCCAATGGAAATGATGCATCAAAATGAGTTCAATAACGCATCTTAATCAAAAGAAGCAGCTAAGAATTTGAGTCACTTGAAAGTAATTAGAAGATACGTATAAATGAGCTATCTTAACTTAAAATCTTAAGAATAAGTAGATCTAAAATATTAAGTTAAAGTAGACTCATTTTTTAAAATACATATAAGTGAACTCGACATCACATATGTTAATTTAAAATTTTAGAGATGAGTGGACATTTTATATCAAGTCAAATACACTCATACTTAAAGATACATATTAATAAAATTAATATCACATCTTAATCTAAAATTTTAAAAGATGAGCGGACTTTTCATATCAAGTCAAATAAATTTATATTTAAAATAAAATATATATATATAAGAATTTCACGTCACATAGCTCAAAAAAATAAACATTTCACGGTAAGTCAAATCACTTATATTTAATATATTAACAAAATCAAATAACACTATATAGTTTATTTGGAAAATTTAGTACATATAAAAAATCAACCATTAATGGTTTCTATATACATAAAAAAAAAATCGATAAAAGAAGAAACCAAGAACATCATATATCTTTCCCCCCTATGATAATCAATAATCAAGTAACTAAAATCTATTAATGAAATCAACTAAGAACCAGTTTGAAGTTTACTCTGTTTCTGAGACTTTAGCTCCTTCATCCTCTGAAGCGAATCTGCTTACTGATATCTGGGACTTTTGAACCGAAAATTATCCTAATAATATCATCAAATAAGAACCAATCTGAAGTTTACTCGGTAGTTTCTGGGACTTTTGCTCCATCATCCACTGAAGAAGAATCTGGCCTGATCTCTTCCAGTTGCTGAAGAATCTGCTGAACTTCAGGCCTAGCAGCTGGGGATGGATCCACACAATGAAGGGCTAATTTCAGAGTATTAAGCAGTTCATCGCCTATAGTTGGTGCATCCCTCATGAGCTCCAAATCAAACACTTCATTAGTCCATTCTTCTTTCACTATTGAAGCAACCCACTGTGGCAAATCCAAGCCATTGGTAGGTTCACCAGGTGGTTTTCCAGTTAAAAGCTCCAAAATGATGACACCAAGGCTATAGACATCAGTTTTTGTGTTTGGTTTCTTGGTCTTTGTGAGCTCTGGGGCATTGTATCCGAGGTTTCCTGCAGTGGCTATGATGTTGCTGTTTGCTGACGTGGTCATTAGCCTTGAGAGACCAAAGTCTGTGATATGGGCATTTGTCTGCTCATCCAAGAGTACATTGCTTGAGGTGAGATTCCCATGTACTATGTTCTCTTGTGTATGCAGGTAACATAGGCCACGTGTCACTCCAAGGGCTATTCTCATCCTTGTTGGCCAGTCTATGACAATTTCTGGGCCCCGAGCTGGATACATGTAACAAACATATCAGTATCGAAATTCACAAATAATGTTTGATGTCTTCTTGTAATCTTTGATAGAAATAGGAGAGCAAAGATTAAATCTTTCCAATGACAAGGACTGTATGGGTTCATTGAGTGAGAGCAAACAACCACGATCCAAAGAGAAAGATTCCACTATCTTAAAAAATGAATACAAATCCAAAGGCTCTAATACCAAGTTCAACTATAGGATGACAACAAATTTCCCCTCATCTTAAAAGATCACCAATGGATGATACATATAAAATAGAAGAGTAAATAGAGCTATAGAAAATACATATTTTTTGGACAAAAGATACAATCTCCGTGTGCTAGAAATCACCAAATTATGATCACATTGTAGATAATAATAAAGATTGGATGCCGCAGATCTTCCGCACAAGATTTCAGCCAAAACAAAGATCAATTCACCACTCGGAAATATATTAGTACTCAGAATAGAATGATGCCAATCTGAGTGATGAAATATAAAAATTATGAAGATTTCACTTACTTCAAAGTTTTATTTCTTCCATTTAATGGCATTTGGTAGTGTGCTATCCTATAATGACTAGTGTCTACGATACATGAATGCAATATTATTCATAAGATCTACTCCGAAATTATGGGACCTTATAACTTTTATTATAATACTCAATATATCTTTCATGTAGGGATTAATATTCAAGATAATAAGGAAACATAACAGTCCTAAGATTTTTCAAGATCTTCTTGATGATTACTTAGTACTTACCGTGGAGGAATGATGCTAGACTTCCTTTGGTCATGTAATCAAAGACAAGAAGCTTCTCTCCCTTTGGCCCCAAATAGTAAGCTCTAAGTGCTAACAGATTTGGGTGTCTAATTTTGCCAAGTGAAGCAACCTCAGTTTCAAACTCCTTCTGTCCTTTGGTTGTCTTCTCCCTCAACCTCTTCACAGCAACCTGGTTCCCATCCTCTAATGTTGCCTTGTACGCTGTTCCATAAGCACTTTTTCCCATAATCTCAGCAGTAGCACACAAGAGATCATCAGCTGTAAAAACAAATGGTCCATCAAAGTGAACTAGCTTCCCTCCTGCTTCGCCTCCTGATTCAACTTCACCTCCTTTTCCTGCACTTCTTGTAGTGCTAGCAGCAGCCAATGTTTTGCCACTATTCACATTCTTTTCTTTAGATGCTGCTCTTTTCCTGATCAAACAACAAAGCAAAAGGCAGCAAAGTAGAAGAAGAATCACAAGAAGAGCCCCTGCAACTATGAGGATTATGTCCTTGGTGCTTAGTTTACGATGGTGTGGGTTCAATGAAGGTTTTGGGGATGGAGATGGAGGATTGTGAGATAGGGGCGAAGAAGAAGGGCATGGTTTTGAAGGGATATACCCACAGAGTTGGAGATTCCCTGCAAAAGAGCTAGAATTGAATCTTTTGGAGAGGAAGGTTGGGACAAGGCCAGAGAGATTGTTGTAAGAAACATTAAAAGAGGTCAAATTTGCAAGTTTGGTAAGTGAATCTGGAATCTCCCCCACAAGTTTATTATCAGAGAAATCAATCTGGGTGATTCCTGAGATGTTCCCAATTGTTGATGGGATTTCACCCTCAAGCTTATTATTTTTCAGGTTAAGCACAATAAGGCTTTTTAACCGGTCAAAGTTATCTGGAAAGCTACCATTAATGCCATTGCTTGATAGATCAAGAGTTTGAAGCCTAGAAAGCCCAGCTAGTTCACTTGGAATAGACCCTTTAATCCGGTTATGGCTCAGAGAAATCTCTTGGAGAGGACCCATCTTACTCAAAGAAACAGGAATGGTTCCAGAAATGAGATTGTGATCAAGGGTCAAGATTTGAAGTTGGTAAGATTGGTTTTTTCCCATTTCACTAACCCAAGAATCTGGGATAGAACCAGAAAGATTGTTGTGTTGAAGAGCAAGAATAGTTAAAGAAGGAGCCATAGTGAAAGTTCTAGGAATAGACCCAGAAAAAGAGTTAAAGCTCAAATTGAGTCTATATAATCTAGTAGAGTTTGCTAAGCTAGGAGGAATAGTACCTGAGAGAGAATTGTTGCTAAGATCAATAGACTGAAGCATTGGGCTAATCCTGCCAATGGAAGGAGGAACAGAACCTGAAAGCCTATTGTTGAAGAGGTAGATTCCTCTGAGATTAGGAAGGAAGCCAAGAGACCAAGGGACAGGACCACCTAATACATTGTCGTGTAGACTCAATTTCCTAAGAGATTGAAGCGTTCCTATTTTCTCGGAAATTCGACCACCCAATCCCCTCCATGGAAGCTGGATTGCAATAACCTGTCCCTTCACACACTTTATTCCTGCCCATCCACCAGAACAAACTCCAATTCCACTGTCATTCCAGCTCCTCAGAACTCCTCTGGAATCGATGAATTCTTGCTTTATAGCTCGCAGAGCCTGGTAATCAGCTTGCTCAACAATCACACCATCCCACGCATGGCCTCCTCCTCCTGAGGCTGGTTGAAACGTAAATGCCAGAACTTGAAGAAGAACCAGAATGAAGGAGACGAAGAAACGAGAAATGGGTCTTCTTCCTTCATTTCTGGGAAACTTCTCGGCAAACCGATTATGGTTTCCCATACAGGAGGAAGATGTGTTTTTCGTTTTGTAGAGTGGTGGGAACAACAATGAGTAATTAAAGAACACTCACTCTGTTTATTGCTTCTCAGATCTAAAGCTCTGTTTCAGATGAAGAAGAAGATGAAAGTGAAAGAGAAAAGCGAGAGGGTTAGAAAAAGAAGAGAAGGATTGTGATGAAAGTGCATGTGAGGGGTGGGGTTATCTCGGTTTTTGGAGGGTGGGAGAGAGAGAGAAGGAAGGAGGAATGGGTCAAAGCTCGAGTTTTTCTTAATTCGCAACGGCTAGTTTTACTTGGATACATTATATGCGTATAACGGCTTGGCGTAACTCTGATCAAATGGGGATCAGTTTTCCAACGGCTACCTTGCATAATGCATATATTGATATTCGGAACCAAGGGGACCCCAATATGCAATTACCGAAACAGCCTTAAATCGGCAAATTTATAGGATCATTCTGTGGACAAAACTGGAAATTTAATGTTCAAATTACTCAGATGTGGTCGAAGACTTATGATGCTAAAGAAGAAGCTTTGTTTGTCCCAAAAGAAAGGAACTTTCCAAGAGATCTAATCATATAGTACCGGTAGGAAAAAATATATTGTATATTTTTTATTGAAGAATTTGATAATAAATACTTAAAAGTTAAACTTAAGTTTTATCCAAAAAAACATTCTAAAGAGTTAATTAGATTAAATGATATCTCTTTCGAATAAGTTGGATTTAATTATTGGGCCTGTTTAGATAGAATTTTAAAAAATAACTTATAAAAAAAAGTTTATGAACAGTTTATGGAAAATGACTTTTAGAGAAGAGTTTATAAAAAAAAGTGGTTTTGAATAAATAAGTGTTTGGATAGTTATTTTTAGAATAACTTTTTATATTGGTAAATTACAAAAAAAATGTATGATTTGATTAAAAGTAAAAGAGAGGAGAGAGGGTAGATGAGAGAGGAGAGAGGAGAGAGGGTAGATGAGAGAGGAGAGAAGAGAGAGGGAAGAAAAGAGAGAGAAAAGAAGAGAGAGGAGATGGGATGTAAGAAAAAGTAGAGGTAAGATAGTAATTATATTATTCAAAAAGCTAGTTTTAATAGCTTATTCAAAACCATGGTTTTGCCCAAAAATACTTATAGACAAATATGACTATTTATTTTAAAATTTCTCCAAATCAAAGTTTAAGCCAAAAACCATTTTAAAACTATATTTTGAGGCCTTACCAAACAGCCCATTATTTTAGAGAATTTTGTAGCTCAAAATCTTACACGTGCCCGAGACAATGCTTGAAAATATTTTATATCATAATGTCATAAATAAAAGTGAGACATATAATTTCAAATAAAAAAAATATGAGTAATAATATCAATGAATTAAACGTTACGTTACATGATTCTTTCTTGTCAAAAAAGAAAAAGAAAAGGCTGAATAAACTCCATCTGAAATACTAAACGAATGGTTAATTGCCTGGGTAAGCATAGTTTGGATAATGTAGGAATATGCCTTGACTGTATCCACACACACGGGCGCGCGCGCAAAACACATAATAATATTGTAATTATACTTTTTATTAATCTGGACCAAATAGTTTTGAGTTGATATATATATATATATATATATATATATGTATATATTTTAGTTGTCTACCCAGTTTATTAAAGTTTTACCCCGACTATATTTAGATCTAATCTGCGTTGTACATCTTATTATAGTGAGTGAGTCTCCTAATAAAATTTTTTTGTATATACTAAAATTTAAACTCAAAATCTTACTTCAACAATACTAAAGTGTTTACAATATAGTAACTTTTGAGTTGATATATAATTATGTGGGAGCTCTTTAGGACATAAAAAGGTCTGGAAATTGAGAAAAGGGTAAAAGGGTCTTTTTACGGCGATGTGCCTCAAGTCTTAAAGCGACATGCGCCTACCGTAAGGACGCATCAGAACCTTTCATCAGGCGTCACTGCCTTGACTAACATTATTACTCATGAAACACAACAAAAATCAATCAATTATTTCGTGGCTCAATATCTAGTTTATTAATTTAGAGAGTTTAAATAAATAATTTAATTACAATATATGTTAAATATCATTAGTTTATAAATAAGACAAATTAATTTAGAGAACAATGACAAATTTTTAAGTTTACAATAGAGAAGTGAAAATCCAAATGAAGGAAACGAAAATCAAAGGCAAAAAATAATAATCAAATCTATAATGAGATAGATTAATGAGAGCAACGTGACTTTAAACTTGTTTCCTCTTAAATTATTTGGTAACAAATATCCAAGCATTATTAGGTTCACACGAAGACAGCTTTCCCAATTAAAGGATATTACCTAAAAGATATTGAATTCCTTTTATTCAACCCAATTATCACTGATGCACTAAGCTTTGATGAAATATAATAAGCCATATATATATATGACTAAATATATCGATAATATAGTATAGTATTCATTTTGACATAATCAATCTATCCTTTAAATTTAATAGTTTCATTTACCGTAAGAAAAAGAAAAATTCAATGCATCAGGGATCATCATAGCAAGAAGTTTTCCGGCCCAGCAATATTTTATTGTTTCAATTTCTCTCCAATTGCGGGGAGACTGACATTTTGATACGTAAGTTACTGAAAATGATCCTTCTCATTTTAATTCCTTCTATTTAACTTCAGCCACCATGTTCAAAACTCAATAGATAAAATAAATCTTTTTGATAAAATAAACTCAATACGTTAGATCTTATCAATTTCTCCATGATAAAGGGGAAAAAGAGAATGGGATGTTTTGACCCTAAGTCTAACTTCCCAGGCCAAAATTGCTCATGCAGCTTCAGTCACAGAGATTCAAATGAAGAAACAACGGATGTCTTCTCTATTTGACTACTTCCCTCCCAGTGCCCACCAGTACACACATTAGGAACAGTGGTAAGCAATCTCAATTATGAGATCTAAGTAACAACACAGGCAAACAATGCACAGACAGCATAGACCGTGGTGGATTCCAACGGGAAAAAAAAATCTAACCAATCCTTGATAGTGAGGAGTCTACCAATAAAAATAACAAGAGATCTATCTAATGTTTAATAAAAGCAAAGGATGAACAATAAAAAAGGGAAATTGAAATGTAATCACCAAAGCAACTAGGTAATGTATGTTCCCATACAACTATGAAACAAGATACAGGCATAGAGGCATAGAAGATATCTAACACAATTAAGAACATTTCCACGATCGGCTTTAAGAAAGCCAAAATTACAAAATGAATAAAACAATTGAAGTACAGAGATTGAAAAAACAATTCAAGGATAAAAACTGGTAGATCCACCAATAAGAGTTGCAAATCCTATATAAAGAACCACAAAATAACAGAGAACCCTACAAATCTCATGTGATTCACCCTATGTAAAGAAAAATTTGTTAAAACATTTTCATATAAGGCAGGATTATATTTTCTGCGCTTATTTCACTTCCAGGTCCTAACAATGAATTTCATGGATCAGATCAAGACACCATTACCCTGTTATCCTCCTGGATCTGGATTCACCGATCTGCTCAAACACGTGCAGTGACCGTAGGTACAGAGGAGGCCACAGCAGCATTGGCTGCAGCACCTCGGATGAATGACAAGAACCCAGTGGTTTGAGAAACCTCCTGTTCATCCAAGAAGAGATCTTCGGGAACCCTAAAGGCACCGTGAGCGCAGACAATGGCCACACCCACCATGAGAGCCGAAACAAGAACAGATCCAACACTGGTAAGAAAGACCACAAACACAGTGAGGCCTCCCAGGAGCGCCAAGGTCTCGAAATCAGAGAAAGTGCGACCAAGAATGACCAAAGGCTGATCAGATGGACGGAACAGGTATAGGAACATCCACGAAGCGAGCAAGCCCACGAGGACAATAAGAGAGAACGGATTCGTAAGCAGAGAAACCCCAAGGATCAGAGCAACTATAGCATAATAATTGACACGGAAGTAAGAGTAGTTCTTGCGGATCCGAAGGGTGGCTTCAGAGAAACTCTCGGGTTTCGCAAAGGCCGTACGGTCAACGAGCTCACCCCAAGGACGGCGCTGAGCGAGGCCATTACGAACGGTATCAGAGAGGCGACCGATGAAGGCACGGAAGGCAGGCGTGGCAATAGGTCCTCCAGATTCAGCGGTGGCGCCACCGGTGGCAGCGGTGGGCTGGGAATTGTTGATGGGGAGGACGGGAGGGGCTGAAGCGGACATTCTTGGGGGATAGGGATCAACGAAGAAGAAAGGAGAAAGGAGAGATTGATTTATGGGAATGGAGAAAACCAGAAATGGGAATAGAGGAGAGTGCGAAATTGATGGATGAATGCGAAATTGGGAAAGGCGTGGAGGGTTTTGTTTCGGTGAAATTGAAGGGAAAGAGATAGGAAGGAAGGTGGATGGAAAATTAGAAGACGACGTCTTACGGAACTCTGCTTCGTCGTTAAGATTCCACAACCGACAAACGCATTGGCTTGTGGATTTCGAGTCAATGGTTCGCCAGTCGTCGTTTACAATGGCACGCGTATTTCTTTGTTCATTCCGTGCTTCGTCACCGTCGTTTATAATTCTACACGTATTCGATATTTTTTTATTTTATAATTATTGTTTTCTTAATTTTCAAGATAAACATGTAAACTTCAAATATTCTTTCTTTTTACAATATCAAAATTTCATCCTTAACACTTAGTTCACATTTGATATGTAGTATTGAGGATTTGTGACTGATATAGGAATAAATAAATTAAATTGAACTGTTTAATATATAGTATTAGGTAAATATTTAGATTGGGTAACATTACATCGTTGGAATTCCTTGGCATTTGTGATTTTAATATTAGGATTAAAAGTTTATTTACCAAAATATCCTCTTATGATTTGTTTAATGCCACACTGGACATTTTTCATCCCCCTTCATCTCCATCAGTGACCTTTTTCACTATCCTTCATTTCGTCAGCGACCATCACTATCCGACGACATTCTCCTCCTGTTATCTCTATCATCTCGTGATTCTGTCAACGGCATTCTCTTTTGGCTATGTCTTACCTAATCATTTCCATCTTCCATTGCTATTTCGTTATCTCCATCTTCCCTCGTAATTCTTGTCCTCGTCAAGCTGCTTATGTTTGAGCTCTGAACCGAATCCCTTGTGCATGTCTCCGTCTTGACTGCCACAAACCTTGATAGGCATTTGGAAATCTTGGTGTAGTATAATTCTAAGGTGAAGCGTCCTAACTCGCCGGGTGGAGTGTACGAAGAGGGAATTGGTTTTGGAGGCGTAGAGGGCTAAGAGGAAGGCTTCAAAGCCAGCTTGGGGTTTCCGGTAGATGATACGGGAGAGGTAGATGCCAGTGATGACAAGGAGGAAGCTGAGAACAATGAGCTGGAGTCCAGGGATGCTAGAGCTAAACGATAGAGGAGAGAATTCTGGGCCGATGGAGCGATGAATTTTAGAGCTTAGGATAAGGGGTACTATAGTCTTTTCATAATTTATAGCTAATTATAAAATAAAATTAATAAAATCATTCTCTTCAAATATTACTTCATACCAAACATAATTTTAAAAGCACATTCTCACTCTCACTCTCACTCTCACTCCCAATCCCAATTATAGTCCATCAAAATCCAGTGATACATACCAAACGTGGTCTTAAGTTATATATATATATATATATATATATATATATATATATATCATTTTAGGTTGATTGGATTTAGAAAACACTTGCAAAAAATTTCATAAATTGTCCACTAACAAATTTATCAGAATTTGAACTTACTTTCTTTTAAAATATGAGTCACATCATGATTAACTAGATCAATTTTGTTAGCTTTTTCAACCACACTTAACACTTGACATAATTTTGAAATTAGAGATAAGCCCTTCATCAGCACACAATTTGTTTGAAAGAAGTTTCTCTATGTAATTTTTAAGTAATTTTATCATTCAACTTTTAAGTTAAAACATAATAAATGCAAATCTTTAAAATAGCATAAATGTGTGTGGCAAAAATATGTAATATATATATTACATATTTTTTATTATATATAACATTAATATGATATTTTGGGATTTTGTTGTTTCTCCTCCGCAAAACAAATGGGGCTTTCCATAGGATTAAATTAATTTCTGATTGGAAGGATTAAAGAAATGTTATGAGCTATATAAATTTATCTTACTTTTTAAACTTAGGTTAGTAATGCCAGCACTTTTAAGAGAAACACAGATGAAAAGCGAAAGTAGTTTCAACTTTACAGATATTATAAACTTTTAGCTTATTAGCTATTCGGGATTTTGTATCAAGAAATGTGGTGTTGATATAAACCTTGTTTATAGAGCCCAATGGTTCAATCTCCACCATGTATGTCTTGTTCTGTGCTTAGGCTTCGGCCACAGGTTTACCATTCGTAACAAATTTAATCTAGAGAAAATGATTTAATCATAGGACAGAACGGAAATCAGCGCTAACCATTCCATTAAACAGAACGACCATACGATTATAACAAAATGATCTTGGTAGTTGGTCCCATCACTGGAAGTCTCTAAAGGAAAGGATCCACATTTGTTCCAAACAGCTAATCAAGTTTCAATTGCACCAGCTAAATAGATATTCGTAATATAACATCATCCATAGCATAACAGTGGTTGGGAAAACAACAAACACTGCATCAAGGCACCACAACCATTAGAATGGAGTTTAGAACGTAGACCCGTTCCATCCAAAGTTTGAACCCTGCAACGCAAGAAAAGCAGAGTTACAATCTAGCCGCAGCAAGTTATGGCCATGGAAGTGGAGATTTAGGGTATGTTTGGGAGTTGGGAGGAGAAGGGAAGAAAATCCAATGAAAATGGAACGGAAAGCAATGATTAAATTAAGTTATAACTTCCATCCCCCTTGTTTGGGGATATTCTCTCCTTTAGAATCCTTCAAATTAGGGGGACTTAAAAATTGAAAAGGAAGGGCACTGTGGAAGGTCAGTTGAAAAGCACTAACTAGCCTCACCTCCATTAATAACCCCAAACGAGAAAAATTTGATAAAACCTTCCCTTCTCTTCCATTATTCTTCATCCAAACATACCCTTAAGAAAATGGCTGGGGATTTTGAGAGTTAGCATCTAAAGGAAAAGGGTTGGATTTCCAACTTTCCAAATACTGTTGGACAGTAATGATTTATTTACATGATCTAGTGCTGGTGTAAAGCGTGCAAACACTGTGCATATTCTTGACTTTGATGCTCCTAAACAAAAAGGAAAAATGCAATAAGAAAAAAGTGCAGCGCAGGTCAGTGACCCTTCAGGATAACTTGGAACTTTAAACACTTGCCTTTGTATCATAAAATTTTAAGAAGAATCGTGATTTGGGCACAGATAACTTGGTTTCGAGAATTGAGGCAATTGCAGCACTAAGTTTCTTGTTCACATCAGGGTTAAGACCACCAATGGACACCAATTCACCATAGGCTGCAGGCTGCTCAGTCCCACCAAAAGACATGGGAATTGATCCTTTCAGAACAATCATTACATACTGCAAATTGGGGAAAAAGGATTAAAGGCTTTAATCAAGTCAACAGAAATATCATACTTTATATTTTAAGAGCCACTCCAATGTCATGCTACTTATCTGCAACATGGTTCCAAGAAGCATCCTTTTTGAGTAAAAGGGGAATTTCATTACTCAACGAAGATTACAAAACAGCCATGGTGCCAGCAAAAACCAGGCTAACCAATCATGTGAACAACTTTACATAGAGGAAATGCACAGTTAAAGGAAATGAGTCAGGTGATCCTGTTTTTCAGAATGTTGGCCAAATCTTTGACTCTGGCGGTGTGGTATGAGATACTTGTTATCTCCGAACCTCAAAATTTCGTTGATTCACTTGCAATCTAAGTATAAGTATTGGTATGGAGACAATTCAACTATCAAGGAATTATCCAAGACTTGAATCACAAACCAACCCACTTCAATATTCTAAAGAAATGATTATGCCCAATAACCCTCTATGACGATATCTGAACATAAATCTCAGGTTTCAGATTAGGAGGTAAACTACGCGCAATTCGTACGCGGCTGTTATCATTTTATTCAATAGAATCAAGAGATACCTTTATTTATGAGTTAACAACATGATGGTAACTTGATAACAAATACCGAAGAAACTTCACTTAGCCCCACATTGCATGCCTCTATAGTTGTTGGACGATACCAATCGGTTTTAGGTTAGAATCTAACATGATATACAAAGAAAGGCGAACTTTAAAAACTCCAAATAAAACAGTAAAAAAACAGAGGAATGCAAGCAACGAGATAATGAAAGACCAAAAGCAGTATAAACCATAATACCAGGGGTTCAGAAGAAGTAGAAACAAATTAAAAAGAGGGAAAAGAGAGAAATAGAGGTGGAAGTTACTAACAGACTCAGGTTTGCCGATGAGCTTGGCGACGGTGGAGGTGGCTTCAGAGAGAATGGAAGAAGTGTCAACACCGTCGAGGTTGACGTTGGTGGAGATGTTGAGACAAGGCATTTTCTCGCTTCTCTTCTTGATCACTCAATTCTGCAACACTCGTGATGGTTGAATCCCAATTTGGTAAAGGTGTGGTCGTGGAGAGGGTTTTGTTTCTGCGAAAGGCAAGTGGAAGTGGCAAAACGCAATTCAGCTTCGTCGTTTCTGGTTTCGACTGACGAGTAGGGGCCTCAGCTTCTTGGGCTTCGAGTCCATAAAAAACTTTACATGGCAAAGGTGGTTCAAGGCCGAAACCGAGACTTCATGATAATATTTTATTTTAGATGCAGGCATTACAATAAACCAATAAGCGACCGTTAATTTTACTTTTAAAATTTTATAATATACAATTTAATTACAAGTAAGTTTAGATAATTTAATATTTTTAATTCATTTATCTACAAACTATAATTAATTATCTAAATCGATAATCTTACTTTAATTTTTAAAATATTTTGAGCTCATAATTAATTAGTAATCTTATTAATTAATTTTATAATATTTTAAATTTTTAACTATATAATGATCATTTTTAATAATCATAGAATTACTTTGATCTTTTGAAAATTTTAAGTCACATAATAATAATTAATTAATAATCCTATTAACTAATTTTATAATATTTTAAATTTATAATTATAATGATAATTCATAATAATTATAAATAATTAATTAATTATAATATCTTTTTTTTTCTATATGCGAAGAAATATCTAGTTTTAACATAGAACACATTGTTTAGTATCGTAAGATTATGTTTCAGTGATCTCATACTAGTTCGAGAAAATGTAGAAATTAGATTGAGAGTTATTTTTTTTTAAGTTAAAATGTAATTTTTTAAGAAAGATATTAAAATGATAAAAATAAATTGTAATTAAAGTTGAGACATCTCATTGGATGGATCATGTGAGGGTTCAAATTTAAATTGGCAATGAGCATACATAGGAAAATTATTTCTAAAGGAGAAACATGAAACCTACCTACTTTCAAATGCATTTTTTTTTTGTCTACCCGGTTCACCGGAGCTTTGCTCTGACTACATCTGGATTCGACTCGCGTCGCACACCTGGCTATGGTGGGTGAGTCTCTCAACGGAGATTTTTTGCATTCGCCAAGGCTCGAATTCGAGACCAACTCACCCCACTTAAAGTTACATAATTATAAATTTAAATCCTCCGTATTTGATAGATCAATATATATATATATCTATTTATTTTGTACAACTTTTACAATTTTAAATTGACTAAGAGATAAAATGGTCCAACTGTTAAAATTTTTATAAAACTTCAAAATATTGTGGACCAGAAAGAATTTCTAGAGAACTCTTCATAAAGAGAGAGACAGAGGGATAGAATATCATAGTTGTAACTTTTCCCCCTTATGTCTTCCTTCATTGTCTCTATTCTCTTCTTTAGAAACACTTTGTTTGAGATTTCAAAAGATTAAGATTAGATTAAAAAAGAAACAAAATAAATCTTATATATATACAGCCTATTTATTTCTATTCTCTATTTTTTTTCTCAAAATAGGCTTAAAAAATATTTAAAAAACAAAAAGATAAAAAAATTTGTTTGGATAATTATTTTTAAAATTAATTTTAAGAATAAAAAAAATATAACATGGTCTCGTTAGCTATGGGATGGTAAGAATTGAAAATAGAAAGTAACGGTCCATAAAAAAAAAGTGGTGGTTATAGTTAGCTAAAGAAGATAACTAGAGAATTAATTTAATTAATTTTTTTAATTTAATTAAATTAATTAAATATATCTTATATTAAAAATCATAATAGTATATTAGTATTAGATTTGAAGTTGTAGAAGGGAGAAGATGCATCAAAACACTCCTCTCTCTCTCTCTCTCTCCCTCTCCCCCTCTCCCTCCTTCGCTTCATCAAATAAGTATAAGCATATTTCTATTAGAGTTAATTATTATATTCAAGGCATTGCTAAATATAAAAAATAAATATATCTTCCAGTAAATATTAGAATTTTAATTGGTTGCATTTTGAACAAAGTGTGGGGATAGTGGTGCTCTTCACCTGACTTTGGAGGCAAACATGAATCATTCCCAAGGTACTAACATCCAAACAGGCCACTGACTGTTTGATTGTAATAATAACAAAATATAATATTGAGAAAATATATATTTATTCTAATCCTTCAAAAACTATAAAATAGTAAAATAGTGAAATATAGCCACTAATAGTTTATATAGTCTGATTTAGTAGTCTAACAAATAAAAATAAAAAATCCATAAAATATGATAAATTAAAAAGTTATATAGTACTTAATATCTTGATATTATTTTTTATATATGTCCAGTGTCATAATATTATTTATGGTATAATAATTTTACCTATAATCTTTTTAATTTAGTGTAATTGTATACATAATTTATTTCTCAATTATTAAAAATTGTATTAAATTAAAAAGATTATAGGTAAAATTGTATCAAATTTAAAAGATTATTAATAAAATTATATTATAAATAAAATTAAGATATTTGACGCATATGATAAATAAGATTAAAATATTAGTTATTATATAATTTTAAATTAAAATAATAAATTTAATGAAGGGTATTATAAATCTACTAAAATTTAAAAAATATAGATTTTTTTAAAAAAAGTAAATTTGACCAACGTCAGCCTGGGTCAGCTTAAACTTGAGTTTGGGGATCCCTCGAATTGGGCAGATAACTAGGTCATCGAATTTCAAGCTGACTTGACCGGTCTGATTCGAGTTTTAGTATTATGATCATTCCACAGGAGAAGAACTTCCTAGTTGGGATAGACAAACAGGGACCTACCGAACTTCGCATATCGAAATCTTCCACTCTAAAGTCTCTAAACACTCCCCCTCATTCATACTTCATAACTGGACCCAATCATTGCAAAACGACAAACTCCCTCAATTTTTAGAGGTGAAAATTGAATTAAGTTTTATACAAATAATCTAATTAAAAAAAATTAAAAATTATTAAATTATTATAAAATCCTACAAGAACTTAAGATTAATTTTTTTAAATTATAAATTGATAGAATTACTCATAAAAAAATAATTCAAATAATAAGAATGATAACTTCACTAAAAACAAAATAACAACTAAAAAAAAATAACAACTCAAACAATGTGAATAATAATTCCTAAAAGAAGGAATAATAATTGTTGAGCGAACAAAATAACAACTAAGATATTTTTTTTCTAGAGTTAGCTCAGTTATTTTATAATTTAAAAAAATTAATCTATATCTAATAAAACTTTATAGTAATTTGATATTTATGAGATCTTTTTATAATTTTTTTTAAATACAAATATTTGGCCCAAACTCTTACATTTGGACCACACAAGTGAGTCTATTGAATAGAGAGCTAACCTCCAAGTCTTGAGAAGTCAATTGGTTTCTTATCACTATACTAAGTCAGAGATTATAAAAAATTATTAATTAATCACGCATTGTAAGCTAATTGAACATAAACTTGACTAGTCAATACGCAATCTCTTTCTCCACACCTACTTTCATTCTCTCTAATTAACAAGTACCCGTCAGATTAGTTGTTGAGAACTAATTTTGTGTTGAATAAGATAAATATGTAAAATGAACGTAATCTTATTAAACACAAAAGTACTTATTTTAAGTGCTTCCAAACAAGCTCAAAGAAAATCCAGCAGGTTGCGATTCTACCCACTTCACTATTGATTAGCAATTATTACATGATTATTAAATTTAGCAGCCATAGAAGATTCTTTTATTTATTTTTTAATTATAATGACTTAATATGAGATACTTTCACCGTATAGAAGTGTAAGAGCTATTTATTTAATTTAAATAAATTAAATAAATTAAATAAATTATTTAATTATAACATATGTTACCTGATCTCTTTAAAATAATACCATGTAGCATTAGGTTATATATCGGTTTATAATTTAGGTAAATTAATTAAAAAATGATAAATTAGATTAAAGTTTTATATTTATGACTAAAATTTATTTGCTAACTAAGTGCTACGTTTAAGACATAAGAAGTATTATTTAATTAGACCTTAAGGGAGACATGATTGAGGTTGGGTGTGAGGGAGTGTTACAAAAGTGAATGAATCATAATTTTGGGGAGGGTTTAGGCCGAAAAGCAGTGGTGTCAAAGACCTTGAGGAAGAATCTGGAAGGAGGAACAGAGAGCTTGGAGTGGAGAATGGAGCCAATGGAGGCAATGAGCTTCTTCTTCACTTGTGAGTCTATGCCTCCCATCGACACTATCTCTGCGTATGCCGCCGGTTCCTTGTTCCCTTCAAATGATATCGCCACCGACCCCTTCAGTATCACCATCACGTACTGCATGCACCCATCATATATATTTCAGGCAAACTGAGATAGAACTTATCTCACATATATACTTACTTTTCATATAATAAAATTACAATTGAATTCAAACACGCATAGTATTTCAAAGCCAAATTAAATGTTGACTGATCTAATAAGTCTTTAGCATAATAAGTCAATAACCCCATACTTAGCAGTGAAATTATGAATAAAGGGGTGCATTGGCAGGGAAGGGAAGGAGATATAAATGGGAGATGGGAACAAACAGCATTGGTGGGCTCCACAAATGCAATTTGCTGTGGGAGCCACTTGTTTTGAACTTTTCAGTTTTCACTTTCGCCCTTCTTTTCATGTTTCGCACAAAATGGTAAACAGAAGCATCCATTAGACCATTACCCACTTTTATCGGCCTGCACAATTCACACCACTTTCTTCCTTCACTAGGTCTCAATTATTAGGTCATTCTCTCACTACTGACATGTTACGTACCTTCATATTTACAACTTATATTTTCACAGCATAAAAAAAATAGTATAAAAAAAATTAACTCACTGAGATCCCAACTTATTCTAATTTCACAGCATCCAGATGAGTTGGACTTTGATAAGAAAATATTCTAAGCAGTTGTGACAGGAGTAAGCTCGAACCCCGTTGATGAACTCAGTGCATAAAGAAATACCAGAAAATTAATAGCCAATGGATAAAATGAATCTGGGAGTGACCCCGATAAGAAAGCAACACATGGATATATATATATATATATATATATATATCAATGGATCCTTAATTTCCCAACATTAACAATCTTTAAGATTGAATCAGTGGAGTTCAAATCTGAAATCAAGATGAAGAAAATCTCAGAAGAGAAAGGAACACGCAGAGAGGAGAGAGAGGGAGAGGGAGAAAGAGAAATACTTTTGGGGGCTTTCCGATAATGGAGGAGACGGCGGAAGTAGCTTCAGAGAAGATGGGATCGGTGTCGATGCAGTCTAAGTTAACGTTGGTGGAGACATAAAGGCAAGGCATCTTCTTCTTCTTCTTCTGATTAGGGTTATGGTGATAATGAAGGGGAAGATGGTGACTCAATGAAACAAGTGGGAAAACAAAACTGAGTTTGATTGAGGGCAGGGCAATCCCACCGTTGTGGTTTATATAAGAAAGCCAATCCTTGCTTTTCACAGTTTTGACCATTTCACATTCCATGATTGGTTGGTGACTCCTTGGAGATCCACCTTCCCCACTTTCTCTCTCGCTTTCCCTTTTTCAAACGTCTATTACTATTATGACGAATATATAACTCGTCTGTGAAATAAATACTGGGCTACATTAATATATAACTTAGTATTTAATATTATTTTATGTATTTAATATAAAAATTAGATAATTAATTTAAATAAAAAAAATAATTATATTATAATTATTTGTGATAATTATTGTTTGATTATCTTAAAATATTATTTTTTATCATAACTATCTTTAAATATAAATTTTTTAATATGTATAATTGATAGGGATATTTTAAAAAATAAATTATAAATTTGAGAAATAAAATAAATTAAAATTTTATATTTAAAATTAAATCAAATTTATTAATTAATTTTTATATTAATAATAGAAAGAAATAACAATAATAGAAGTTTATGAAATGTTAAGATTAGCTATTACATAATTAATGAACTCGTAGACTAATAACTTGTAAGGATTCTATAGGGTATGTTTAGTACCAAGCATTGGGAGGTAGGAATAAGGATTGGGATTGAGTAAGCCCAATAAATTATTTTTTTTTATTTATTACTTAGTTTATCAGAATTTTATACTGACTATATCCGGATCTAACTCGCATCGTACATTTGATTATGGTAGATAAATTTTTTAACGAAATTTTTTTATATACGCTAAGACTTAAAGTTAAAATTTTATTTAAATAATATTAAATCGTTTATCACTTAGACTAAGCCCTCCGTTGATTGGTAGCCCAATAAAAAGTTGTTTGATAGAAGGGAACCTTGCAAATTCATGAAACCCATGTGGGATTGGGGAATCCCACAAGGGAGGTGGTACTGGAAATTGAATCCTGGTATTGAATTTTTTCAGACCAAAATACCCTCCTCCAATCTTATCGAATCTTCCTGCAATCGTTTTTCTCACCCTCATCAGGCTTGCTCTTCTCAGCTTCGTTGTTTTCCGTCTCCGTCGTTACTACGCATTATCTAGCCTCACCACCGTCTCTGTCTTCAACCTCTGCTGTCATCATTGTTCTCACTTTCTCCTTCGCCACGGTCTTTGTATTTAATCCCAACGTTCTCTTGTTCTCTCTACTCTCAATTCTTTTCCAGCCTCGCCGCGGTCTCTATTTACCGCCGTTGCCTTCTCTGTTTTCACCCTCCACTTTTGTTAACCCAATGCTACTCTCCAAATTCTAGATCTGTTTGTTTTTTCTTTTTTCTTTTTTCTTAATTGATTTGATTTTTGATTGATTTTTGTTGAATTTATTGTCTAATGTGACTATTGAATGGCGGTGGGTGTGTGCCGACTTGAAGATAATGAAGCTTTCGTAAGTTCATGAACGAGAATGGCACAATAGGGTTTCTTTTTTCTTTTTTTTTTTAAATATATATTGAAGGGTATTACACTATTTTCATAATTTATGCCTATTATAAAATAAAATTAATATAAATATTATCTATAAATATTATTTTATATCAAACATAATTTTAAGGCCTCACATCCATTCTTAATCTTTATCTTATTCCTAATATATCAAGATTTAAACCTATATATCAAACAGGGTTTATGCATATCCAATCATTCCTCTATTTTTTTTTTTAAATATTAATTTTTTAAAAAAATATTAATTTTTTAAAAAAATATTAATTTTTTTATTATAAAATTTATTATGTAAAATAACTAAAATTTATTTAGGAGCGGTAAGAGGTTTGGAGGGGAGGTGAATGATAGAAAATTTTTATGGTTTAGATTTGTACCTTTTTATCTTATATCGTTTTAATATTAAAATTTTATAATCTCACATTTTTAATTTATTTAAATTTAACTTAAAAAAATTTTCCCCTTATCTTTAAATCTTTCGTATCACATAGCCTTTAAGGCTCAAATATAATACTGTTTATAACTCATCTTTAAATTATAAAAATATTATAATAGTGGATTTTTCAATAATTTTTTTTAAAAGATTAGCTATTTCATTAAATACAAAAAATTAAATTAAAATGTTATTATGAGTGTAACTTGGGTGTCATTTGGTATAATGAAAATTTTCCTGTAGATATGGGAACGGGAATTGGATTCCGACCGTTCCCCTGTTTGGTTGAATCGTTGCTGCATCATTCCATTCCATCACTTCAACATACGAATTCAATCCTCAAATTGATGGAATCATCTACGTTTCAGGAAAACGCTCTCCCACTTATTTTATTTTATTTTTTAATATAATAATTAAAAATGTTTCAAAAGAGATAAAAATAAAAATAAAAATTTTAAAAATTTTAATAATAAAAAAATTATATTAAGTATTTTGATATTTTTTATAATTTCTTCCGTTTAAGAGTAATATTTTGATTCATTCACATTTCAGAAATTGAAAAACCAGTAAAGTCACGGGGCTTTCAAAAGTCTCAATGTCTAATCAAACCCCTTATAATGTGTATATATTAATAATGGATTAGGATCTCCTAAGTAATTTAGAGGCTAAAATATAGAGGGATTTTAAAAAATGACGTGGATTTCTCTCCTCCATATGAGAAGTTTACACACTCTTTTTTTCGTTTCCATTCTCTGCCTAACTTGAGATATAGGGCCTGTTTAGATAGGATTTTAAAAAAGGGCTTATGGACAACTTATGGAAAAGGACTTTTGGAGAAGAGTTTATGGAAAAAAAGTGATTTTTAGTAAATAGGTATTTAGAGAAAATAGAAGAGAGAGGAGGGAGGGAAAAGAGGAGAAAGGAGAGAGGGTGTAAGAAAAAGTAGGAGAGAGGAGAGATGGTGTAAGAAAAAGTAGGAGAGATGAGAGATGGTGTAAGAAAAAATAGGGGTAAGATAGTAATTGAATAGTCCATAAGTGCTTTTACTGTTGAAAAAGCTATTTTAAATAGCTTATTCAAAACTATGGTTTTAAACCATGGTTTTGTCCAAAAGCACTTATGGACAAATAAGCCTGTTTATTTTAAAATTTTCCCAAATCGAGATTTAGGCCAAAAGTCTTTTTAAAACCGCGATTTGGTAACTTACCAAACAGGCCCATAGATTTTTGTCCAGAGAGTGAAGGAAAAGCCAATAAACAAGGAGCCTCAAACGTTAATAATGGTAATAGCACAATATTAAATGATTTAATAAAAAAATAATATATGTATTAAATTAAAATTTTTAAAAAAAGTATAGATATTTATAAAATAGTTTTTTTAATTTAATTAAAAGATGTAAAAATTCTTTATACTTTAAACTTTAAAGGGTGTCATTGATTAAAAAAAAAATAAAGTTATCCACCTACCAATGCCCAAAATCACCATTTTAATTTATTTGAAAATACTTGAAGTTTTATATTTTGTAAAACAGGGGGAAAAGGAAAATGATGCCTTAAAATCAATTTATTGTATAAAATCAAGATATTCTAAACCACTGTTTATTTGTTTTCTATGGCTATCACTACCTGTTAAATATTTAATGAAATAATAATAATATTTAAATGCACTGACTCTACTTTTTTATTACATTTTTAAAAAAATATTAGATATTCTCCTACAATGCATAAAAGCAATCCTTGGTTCTACATGATATGCGCTTATCATTCATAAACTCATAATGCATAAATTCTAAAAATGATATAATTACAATTTTAAAAACTTTAATAATAAATTATAAGATTAAATATGTTAATTATATTACACAAATTTATTGTTCGAATTTTGAATCACACGAGGTCAATTTATAAAACGATGAGAACCCCGAAATTCTGCCTTTTATGGAAGCACATGCAACACACATGGAAGATGGAATGATCAGAATTAGGCACAGGCAACCTTTGGGAACAAACACATCGTTCTAAATTTAACTGGTGAAAGAGAGAGACATATAACTATTTAAAATATATTTAATTTTTAAGAAGTATAATTTTATTATAATTTTAGTCATAACATTTAAGGAGATATCATAATTTTTAGATATTTAGGTTACGTTTAAAGGTAATTAGCAGTTCAATCTACCTAATATTAATATTGATTAAGAATAATTGAGACTTTGCCCGACTTTTAAATCATGAGTGAATCTAATATTTTTTTAAAAATTTTTGTATAAAAAAAACTTTTGGGATCAATGCTCCAGTTAATTCAAAAAGAGCCCCAAACATATTTAAGACATACCCCTGACAAGCCCGGATTGTTTAAATTTAATTTGAACAATTCAGATTTTATTTTTTTATTACAATGTATTTATATTAAATAAATTAAATGGAATAGAATACAAAATAATATGAATTTTATAGTTATAAAAATGACATAAATTAAATTAAAATTGAACAAATTTGTTTGAAGATGTGGACGAATTGGGACTTTTAATTAATTCTAAGGCTAAGTAGGATGATTGCGTGTATGTGAGTGTACGTGGCACATGTTCCACTACTGGGGTTGCAAAGTCAAATTACTTCACTTGAGAAGTCACGTTGGAGCAAAATTATTATTTTCAGAATTTAAATTTAGGGAGTGAAACTTGGGAGGGACGTTGACAAGTCTATTGGTGTGTGTGAACTCTCAAGGGAGAGGGACAAAAAAGCATAAAATCATGTTTCGTGTGCTTCAAATGTCTTTGTTAGTTTGGTTCTGTCTCACCATTTTTAGGCCATTCCTCATATTTCTTTTTTTTTTTTTATCACAACTTTCAGGCTACATATATTTAATACTCATCTAATTTTTAATATAAGAGTTAGTTAATTTTTTTATATAAAATAAATAAAGTAAATAAATCAGTTAATTATAATTAATATAAGAGTTAGTTGACTAATTTGAGTGAATTAAAAAATATATAATATGAGTTTGGAAGATTAAATTTTATCATAATTAACTGATTTATTTAATTTATTTAAAAAATTAATTAATTTTTATAATAAACACTGAAGGGTGAGTACAACACAACCAACGCACTTTAATTTAATGAAAAAAATTATGACTGTTTAAGTATATGATTTTAGATTCCAATGTGTGTGAATATATAAAATGTATTTAGGAAAACTATTTGATCTATTTTGAGTTAAATTTGGATTAATGATTTTAAATATTAGATAGTTTGTTTAAAAATATTTCATTAATTTATAATTGATAGTTTGTTTAAAAATATTTCATTAATTTATAATTTTATTATATTTCAGTATAAGTATTTTTTCCCCTTAAAGTCTTCGATTTTTTAAATTTTATTTCGATCAATATTTTTATATGATTTTTTGATATAGTATTTTAACATCACCTGTCTATCTGTTTTTTTTTTAAACAATTTTAAACCCCCTCCCAGATACTCAGTACTCACCCAGCCACTTACCTTTATTTTTGTTACTTTGGGATAGAACCTACCACGTATTCTTTATAAGAAGATGTTTAGGGAGTGTCATTGAACTAAGAGGCTCTTAGCTATAGGGGTGTTCAAGTTGTCCTGTCCCAGGTTGTCCTGACCTAGAACCAGACAATTCGAGACGGGTCTGTCCTGTCCCATGAAGGGGCGAGACGGGACAAACCGAGACAAGACGGGTCTCAGTCTGACCCTCGGGATTCCCGTCCTGTCTCGAATAAAAAAAATAAAAAAAATATTTTTATTTTATTTATATTTTTTATAAAAAATAGAAATAGAAAATAGTATTAGTTATATCATATTATTTATTAGATAATTTTATTTTTCTCTTCTTTATATATATTTGTTTCTAACAGGTGGTGAAGTGAAAAAATTAAAAAAAATAATGGTATTTATAATATAATTAATGGTATTTATTGTTTTAAGTTAGTAATCATAATAAGGAGAATTTAATATTTTCTATTATTTTTTGTGTTTTAATTATATGTTACTAATAGACAGGCTATACATAAAATATCTAGTAGTTTAATTTTTTTTTAAATAAAATCGGGATGTCCCGTCCCGGCGCGATCCCGAACGGGACGGGACGGTACACGGGACGCAAAGTGCGTCAAGTGTACTGTTTCGGGACGAGACACGGGACGGGGTTGTCCCAGTCCCATCCCGACCCGTGGACACCCCTACTTAGCTATTGATCTTTGTTTTGTGTGTGAAAAGGTGTATGTGATATATTTTTTTTTTTTAATTTCTTCGCCCAGTATCCTGACCAACTTGTCAGGGAATTATAAACCAAACTAATCCGGATCGAAGCCTGACAGGAACCATTAAGATTAGCGCCCCTGGCCCCTAAGGTGCTGTATTCTCAAAGGATCAAATCTGTGACCTTTGGTTAAGCTATAACAGCCCCAACCAGCTGATCTAACCCATCGAGTTGGTGTATGTGATATTGATCTCTACACTACAAAACATCTTAGAAAAAAGATATATTCTTATCCATTCCAAAACAAAAATAAAAAATATAATCTTATACCATGATGGTTAAAGTCAATCGGAATGAACTCAATTTTTTCGAAAATCGAATCTATAAACCTAATTGAATTGGTATCATATATTCCTATATTAAAAAATTATTTAAATTAGTTAACATGATATGTTTTCTAAGACACATAGTTATTTTTCTTAACTCCCTTATTCCCTCTCTTTCATAATTATTTTCGTGGAAATAGTAGAGTATCAATAGGATAATTTAAAAAAAATTAATAAATATAAAAATTATATATTATATTTAAATTTAGAGAGTGAAACTTGGGAGGGACGTTGACAAGTCTATTGGTGTGTGTGAACTCTCAAGGGAGAGGGACAAAAAGGCATAAAATCATGTTTCGTGTGCTTCAAATGTCTTTGTTAGTTTGGTTCTGTCTCACCATTTTTAGGCCATTACTCATATTTTTTTTTATCACAACTTTCAGGTTACATATACTTAGTGCTTATCCAATTTTTAATATAAGAGTTAGTTAATTTTTTTAGATAAATTAAATAAACTAAATAAATAAATTAATTATAATTAATATAAGAGTTAGTTGATTAATTTGGATGAATTAAAAAATATATAATCTGAGTTTGTCTTAAAGGATTAAATTTTATCATAATTAACTGATTTATTTAGCCTATTTAACTTATATAAAAAGTTAACTAACTCTTATAATAAGTACTGAAAAATGTATAACACAACCAACAAATACACTTTAATTTAATAAAAAAATTATGAATGTTTAAGTATGTGATTTTAGATTCGAATGCATGTGAATATATAAAATGTATTTAGGAAAATTATCTGATCTATTTTGACTTAAATTTGGATTAATAATTTTAAATATTAGATAGTTTGTTTAAAAATATTTCATTAATTTATAATTTTATTACATTTCAGTATAAGTATTTTTTCCCCTTAAAGTCTTCGATTTTTTAAATTTTATTTCGATCAATATTTTTATATGATTTTTTGATATAGTATTTTAACATCACCTGTCTATCTGTTTTTTTTTTTAAATAATTTTAAACCCCCTCCAACATTCTTGTTACTTTGGGATAGAACCTACAACATTCTTTATAAGAAGATGTTTAGGGGTGTCATTGAACTAAGAGGTTCTTAGCTATTGATCTTTGTTTTGTGTGTGAAAAGGTGTGTGTGATATTATCTCTACACTACAAAACATCTTAGAAAAAAGATATATCCTTATCCATTCCAAAAAAAATAACAAATATAATCTTATACAATGATGGTTGAAGCCAATTGGAATAAACTCAATTTTTTCTGTAAATAGAAAATCGAGTCTATAAGCCTAATAGTATTGGTATCATATTTTTTTTTATTTTTAATATAAAATATATTTAACTAATTTAGTTAAATATATAACTAAATTAGTTAACATAATATTTTTTCTAAGACACATAGTCATCTTCCTTAACTCTCTCATTTCTTCTTTTTCATAATTATTGTTATGGGAGTACTGAAGTATCAATAGGGTAATTTAAGAAAAAAATTAATAAATATAAAAACTATATATCATATTTAGAACTAAAATCGACTCCATAATTAAATTGTATATTAAATACATAAGTACTTACTTATATGAAAAAGATGGCAAATTAAAGATAAGTTTAAATTTGTATTTCATTCTCATATCTATACTCTATTTCCTTTAGAAAGTATTACTATAAGTATCTTAAACCATTTCTATATTATAATTACTACTCCCTCCTTTCTTAATTATAAGAATTAGATGATAGTTAGATTTATTCTTAAATATAAAATCCTAATTTATTTTGTCTCTTAAAATTATAATTTTTTTCCAATATATCCTTATATGATTGCATATGTTAAAGGGTATCTATCAAGGGTAGTTCGAATACACATGATTAAATGGGGTATTTTAAGAAAAATAACACACAATCATTATAATTAACTAATTTATCTAATTTTTTAATCTATATAAATTAGTTAAATATATCTTATAATTATTAACAGAGGTAGTATATTACTATATTGTAATAATCGTGTACTCTTCCGGTCTTTAATATATGATATATTTAATTAATTTGATTAGATTAAAGAAGTTAATTAAATTAATTAATCTAATATATTTTTTTAAAAATATTATAATTATCTTTTTTAACTCCGTCCTTCCCTCTCTTACTTGATTATTGTTGAGGGAGTATTAATAGAGATAATTTATAAAAAAATTAAAAAAGTATAAAAATATATCTTATATTTAAGATCAAAATTAACTCCTAATTAAGTTATATATTAAGTATATAAGAAGTATTAGCTATGGCCTCTAATGTTCTAGTGTGATCGATCTTATACCATTTCCTGCATTCTGTAATTAACTTGGTAATGGGTTTGACAAGAAGAAGAAAAATGCAAGAGTTATTCAGTACAATGCATACATAAATTCATATGTGGGAGTCAAAGATTGGTTTCATCAAACCAATTAATTTTGACACGCATTTGCTTCAATTTTAAACATGTGTTACTTACGCCTAAGAATTTGAAATTGAAGCCTTTAGGGCTCTGTTTGGATTAACTTTTAGACAATAAATTTTGGAAAGAATAGATTTTGGAGAATAAATTTTGAGAAGAATAGATTTTGGGAAAAAGTGATTTTAAAAAAAAAAGTATTTAGATAGTTATTTTCAAAATGACTTTTTGTATTAGTAAATTACTAAAAAGGGTATGATTTTATTAAAATGATGAGAGAGGAGAGAGGGTGGAGAAAAGAGAAGAGAGAGGAGAGAGGGTAGAGAGGAGAGGAGAGAGATAGTAAAAAAGATAGAAGAGATATGAGATATAGTGTAAGAAAAAGTAAGGATAAAATAGTAATTAAATAGTTCATAAGTTATTTTACTGTTTCAAAAGCTATTCTGACAAGTTTATCTGAAACTATGGTTTTAAACTATAGTTTGGTCCAAATCGAGGTTTTAGATAAAACTAGCTGTTTATTTCTAAAGTTTTTTAAACTGAGGTTTAGGTCAGAAACTCTTTTAAAATTGTAGTTTAAAGGTTTTCCAAACACACAAGATCTTTAAGAGTGTGTTTGGTACGGGGATTTGGAAGGAATAGGAGAAGAAAGGAGGAATTTTATCAATTTTTTTATTTAATATCACAAAATTTGTAGGAGGATTTTTTTTTTTAAATTTTCTTTTATTATTTCTTTAGAAACTAATTAATTTTAACACGCATTTGCTTCAATTTTAAACGTGTTACTTATGCCTAAGGATTTGAAATTGAAGCCTTTAGATTTTAAGAGTGTGTTTGGTATGGGGATTTGGAAGGAATAGGAGAAGAAATGGAGAATTTTACCATTTTTCTTTTATTTAATACCACAAAACTTTTAGGAGGGAATTTTTTTTAAATTATCCTTTATTATTTCTTTAGAAACTAATTAATTTTAACACGCATTTGCTCCAATTTTAAACATGTGTTACTTATGCCTAAGGATTTGAAATTGAAGCCTTTAGATCTTTAAGAATGTGTTTGGTATGGGAATTTGGGGGGAATAAGAGGAGAAATGAGAGATTTTACTAATTTTTATTTTATTTTGGCACCATAAAATTCTGAGGAGATTTTTTTTTTAAAATTCTCTTTTATTATTTTTTTAAAAATTAAACTCAAAGAATTTTATATTGATATGTCATTTGTTAAATTTAGAATTAAATTGAGAGAATTATGTCTATTTTAAAATAAATTTTTTATCTTATAAATAAAAGTACTCATCAATAATAAAAAGGCACACAAACTCAGATGAAGAAGAAGAAGTTGAAGATGAATTTAGAGATAAGTGAATTCATGGAAAGGAGCTCATAAATTTACGGGAGATGAGTGAAATTTAAGTCAATGGTGACAGTAACCAAAAGAAAAAGAGTAAAAAATGGAGATCAACTATTTTCACTCTGTCAAACTCATCCTTGCTAACCTAAAGAAGAAGAAGAACAAGAAGCCTAGATAAGAAGAAGGAAAGCCTGGAATGATATGTAATTCTACAAACCCATTTTTAAGGTCGAGATCATAAGTTTTGTCAATCACGTTGTTCTTCGAAGTTGAAGCAAATGACTTCATAGTTTCAGGGGTGATGACTTTATATATATTTAAGGGGCAAGTTCATAATTTGGTGTTTTCCGCCATTTGAGGAAAAATCAGATCCCACCAAAATGGTGGGAACGAATTTTCTATTGTATGTGGGAAAATTTTGCTGCTTGAGGAAATCATTTCTTGAGAAAATTTATAACCAAGCCTGGGGAAAATCTGAATTTTTCACTTCCCTCGGTTCTTTTTCCGTAAATCAAATGGGCTGTTGATCTTCATCGTTTCCATAGCAAAAAGAAAGTCAACCTTGTCAAAATTATCCACCTGTCCTCAGTGCTTCTAACATCTGTTAAGATTCAAGAGTCCGTTTGCCATGGAGAAATTATTTTGTGCACCCAGTGCACCTCCTCATCTGTGAACTCACCAATAAAAATACCAAATCAAATATACCAGATCATGGCTCCTATGATATCTGATGATAGCTATCGCGTTCCTCCTCCTCTGACGAAGACAATGATGAACGGTAACCAAATGTCAGATCATGGCTTCTTCATTTTTTAGGAAGAAGAGAAGGAAGGATATGGTGGGGAGGGTTTTTGAAAATGTGATTTGTAAAAGAGAAATTAAAGACTCAAATTATTATTAAAATAATTTGAATGTTAAGAACATAAATGAGGGGGAGAGAGATAGTGTGACAGGTATAATAAAATAAATTTGATGTGGTACGTTTTTATTGGTCAGTACATAGATGAGGGGGTGCGCTGGCTGCGCACAAGAATTTCTCCTTATTGTGAAATTATCATCATCCCTCATCGATTAAAAAGGTCAGTGTTCATGCTCATGAAAAACGCTCGCCTCCAGGACCCTGTTTCTTAACAAATGTACAGGATGGTGAACAAAGATGAGTGATTGAACTTAATTAATAGTGTTGTTGATGAGCCACCTTCAAATTTTCAAGGTGAAAAATCATCTAATGGAAAAGAGGAAGGTTAGTGGTCGTGGTCTCGTTATTATTAGTCACTGTTATGACCTTTTGTGGTTAATAATGCTGAGAAATTTTAAGAGTTCTTGTCTCTCAAATCTTGCATTGTTCAACTGCTTATGTTGGCTATCCGCTCTTTGCTAATTATACTTTGTACCCAATTGATTTGTCTCAAGGTAATAAAGCTGAATATGAGAAAAGGAAATTGTGCAATGAGCAGAAGAGCTTGCGTCTTTCACTGATGGCAGAGATAGCAAAGCTTTGTGAAATTCTTCTTCTTCCAGTATGCATCTCATTATCTTTCTGCCATGCTCTACTTGTTTGTTTGTTAGTCTTTTGTAGTCGAGGAGAAACACGCCAAGCTCCTTCTACACATTTTTACAAGCACCTTATGTGCATCCAGATTCAAATCTATTTATAAAACTATAATTATAAATAGATTCACCCCACACCCACGGTGTTTAACAGTAGTGACGGAAGAAGAGGAAGAAGAAATCACACGTTCTAGCATCAATCCAAGCTTCAATCGTACCCAACAGACACGGTCAGCAAGGAGAAGAAGGAAAAACAAAACGAGGTACTCTCTTCCCTGTTTATACGGTGACCGACGACTGAGAAAGGAAAAGAGAGCAGCGACCTGATATCTTGAGCAAATGAGAAAGACAACGGCGGATGATCAACGACACACACACCGTCGACGTAAAAGACGAGCGGAAGAGTACGAAAGCTGCAACGGATAAACGAAGCTGGGTTTTCAAGTTTCAGAGGTCTCAAAACTTTCAGTCTCTGACGCGTTCGTGATGTTGAACGGAATAAGAGGAAAGCTGAGGAAAATTTACAATTATATTTTTTTCTTTCACTTTTTGTTTCAAATAGATAAGACTAAGATGGTAATTTCACAATTAGAGTAATAATTTCCTTATTGGCACCCAAGTGTAATCCTCCCTACCTCCGAATTAGTTCTCTCTTATTTTGATTCAATCTCCCTCCTCCTCGTTCCCCCGCTGCAACGCCTCTTCCCTACTCTAGCCGTCCACCCCTCCTCAGCTTCAACGTTCAAGAACTCCGCCTCCTTGCGTCTTCTTCCTTCCCTCTCTAGCCTCCTTTCAGGAGCTTCGCGTCCGTCGATTTCATCTTCGGTTTTCTCTTGCTAGCTTGGCGAGTTCGCATATTTCCTCCAGTCAGTCGATTTATATATTGATGATATACTGATTATGTCTTTGTTTTTCATAAACGGGTTTTACTTGAATTTATTCTCTTAAAATTTGTAATGCTATTTGTTTGTACCTTTTTAAAATGCATTTGGTGAGAACTTTGATTATTGACTTTTATGATGGTTTGCACATTGAACTTCTGTGGAGGAGTGCTTTCTTTGGACTAAACTTCCCTATGCTGAATATTGAACAGGAAATGCTCTTAGATAGCATGTGCCGATGTACGCCATTCTAGTGTTAAGGGTCCTGGAAAATGACATGTTTCTGAAGATCACTAAACTGCTGTGAGGGTACTCCGACCTGCAAAATAACCTGATTTGAACCTTTGGTAGGATAAAACGGGAACTTTAGTTTGCTGTGATTGCGAGTTTCAACTCTGCTCGGAACTTATAGATGTAGATACTGCTTAATCAATGGACCTATACCACAACACTATACAAAATGAAGAAGAATCCCTTTCTCTCTCCACCTTGGCTTCCATGAGATCCCTCATCATCAAACCTTCCACTCCACAGTCCACCATATCTTCCATTCTTCAAAAGCTGATTCGCTCACTTGAACTTGGTCATGACAAAGTCCTTCTTCATTACTCTCTTAACCTCCTCAACCATCTCGCCTTCCACCACTCTTCCTTTTCTCCTCTCATCTTTCAATCTGTCTGTTCTCACTCACTTCTCTCTGCCCAATCCACCCGCCTTGCTGTTGACTCACTCCAAGTGCTGGCTTCGATCACAGAACATGTTCCAGCACTAAGCTTGAATATGGCCAAGCTTGATGATGGGTTTTTTGTTTCTCTCTGTTTTGGCCCATCTGTGTCTGCACGTTTATGGTTGCTGAACAATGCAGGGCACTTTCGAATTCAGCCATCTTTACTGTTTACTGTGTTTCTAGGGTTCACAAAGGATCCTTATCCTTATGTGAGGAAAGCTTCTCTAGATGGATTTGCTGATTTGATTAATCATGGCGTCTTTGAAGACTCTAGTTTGGTGGATGGTTGTTATCGTCGTGCTGTTCAACTTCTGGGTGACATGGAAGATTGTGTGAGATCATCTGCAATTCGTGTTGTAAGATACCCTTACTTAATGTTTTCCTTTCCTTTGTGTGCTTCACGGAGAATATGACTTTGCAATGCTTGTGGAATAATAATTAAAAGTTAGTATTTTGAAACTACAGGGTATTGTATCCTCAATAAGCTTATTTATCCAATATTATTTAGTCTTCCGGAAACTCATTAACAGATTTTGCAGTTCTGGAAATTTTAGTATAACTTGATTTCTTATCTGATATGTTATCTATTTTGTAATTTCAGGTTGCATCATGGGGGCTGATGTTAGCAGCTTCTAATGCTGACATGAAAAGCTATTTGTCCAATGAAGTATTTGCCAAGGTATTTTCTTATTCTATGGGCTATGTGCTGTCTATGGTTGTTGGATCTTAATTTCATAACCGTTTGATATTAAAAGCCACAATTTTAACATTATGATGATCCCCTATCCATGATTCTTTCCCCTTCTTGACAAACTCAGGATTCTCAACATTGCCTTTTGATCTTAATGATTCATTCTACGTCCTTTATGAATCTCAAAACCCTAATAACCCCTTCCTTGATTTGTGGGGCTCTAAAAATGCCACATGGAATTGAGGTAAGTTTAGCAAATATGATTCTCTCCCCAAGTTGGAGGGATAAAAAGATTAAACTATGATGTCTCTGACATGAAAGAATATGGGTTATTTTATAAAGTTAGATTTTGGGCCCATGTTTTGCATGGAATTTGGGGCAAATCATACTGTTCATGCCTTATAAACAATGCTTTTTAATATATTTTATATTATAGATAGATATATAGATCCTTGATGCACGTAATATAATGTGTTTTAGTATTATGGCACAATGTCATTTTCTTTCTGTTGCATTCAGAAATTAGAATTATACCTTACATTATTGAATCTGGACACTTTAAGTCATTGACAAATATCAATGGAGTCAAATTTTATGTAGGAAATTTAATAGGAACTCATTAGCCTTGTCTTGCACAAATGAGTGGAGAACTTTCCCCTCCTGCCACTGTCTTTTTTACAAGTGTTATTCTGTTTGTGTGTTTTCAAGTATTACTGACCGTTGGCTGCTGATTACCTTGGTATTACATGCACTTCATTTTTATGCAGCTCTGTTCCATGGCAAGAGATATGAGCATGGAGGTCAGAGTTGAAGCTTTTAGTGCCCTTGGAAAGATTGAAATAGTATCCGAGGATTTGCTTTTGCAAACTTTATCAAAGCGAGTCTTGGAGCTTGGAAAGAAAAAGGAAGTCTTTGACCAGAACACAACTGAACAATTGAAAATGCTGGCAGGTAGTGTGGCTGGTGCACTAGTGCATGGACTTGAAGATGAGTTCTTTGAGGTAACTTTTCTTGAACATTAGTGCTTCATATGCATTTTACAATAATGATAAGATGTATTATGTATCTTAGAGGAAAGAGGTCTCTTGTTTAATCAAGTGGAGAACTTAGTCATTGTAATGCTCCTTGTTTTGAGAACTTGGTCTGGCAATTGGCTGCAATTATGTGGTAATAGTTTAAGGTTTCCCCCCATATTTGATCTGAAGTTGAAAGAATTTCTGTTTAACCTGAAGGTGCGAAAGTCTGCATGCCAGTCCTTGCAAAGACTTGCAGTCCTCTCCACTGAGTTTGCTCGTGAAGCTTTGAACATTTTAGTGGATGTGTTGAATGATGATTCGGTGGTTGTTCGATTACAAGCTTTAAAAACTATGTATTATATGGCAATTAGTGGCTGTCTGAAGGTTCAGGAAAAACACTTGCACATGGTATGTTTTTCATCCTTGATAAATACGTAGGTTGAGTATCCAATATATAACTATATTTTTTGGTTGTTGGGAGTCAAATTGAAGCTTTTCTTGAAAAAGGAGAAGGGTTTTTTCTTTTTTCGGCTCCCTCTCCCTCTCCCTCTCCCCTTCCTTTTTGCTTAATTTTGTAAAACCAATCAAATAACTAGTTTCCTTGGTCGTGTTGTTGATCAAATCAACTACTGGGAAACTCTACCATGTTTGCAATAACATAATGAATTACCAGAGTCATGGGCGTAGGTTTAAGTTTTATGATAAGGCTTTTTCATTGAGAAAGAGTGATTTGCAAGGTTTGAGAGATTTTACTGGTCAGAACTGATAAGGGGTTTCTTTCTCTGATGAAATTTTCAAAGATCCTTAATCCTTGTCAATAAATTGAAATCATATATTAAATGAAAATTTATTTTTTCTGGCGTTTTGTTGGCTCTACCTTTTATCTGCTTGGCATGTTAATATCCTGATCATGTTTCATTCTATGCTCTTCCAGTTTCTTGGTGTTCTAGCTGACAACAGCAGGGAAGTGAGATATGCTGCAAGGAAAACACTTAAACAAGTGAAGCTGAATAGTCTCTTGTTGTTTAAATCAGCGATTGATGGTCTTCTAGATAGTTTGAGTATTTACCCACAGGTTTTCTTCCAATTATTCTGTTATTTTATCTTTTTTATTCTTAAGTTGGGCTTGTGAGATTTTACCTTAATATTAAGTTTTGGAGATGCAATTGATTGCAATGCTTACAAAAATTTATTTTCATCCTTGTCTGGTCATTTTGTTGGATCCTTTCACTGTTTTGTTCAAAGCAAGCCCCCTTTCCTTTTAAAATATTTGCCTCATCTTGATTCTTGAAACCAGTATAGTCTCTCACTCGCATTTGGCTTCCAGAACACTTGAACCTAGAAGGTCTGAGAAAACAGGGGAAAACCCTAACATGGACCATATCCTGCTATGCTATGTACAATTTGAACATCTTAGGCAAGTTATCATGTTCTCAATCAAATCTAGATGTGATAATTTAGCTTTTTATTTGCCACTCATTTTCCTGATTGGTGATGGCCTCATCTTTACTGCATCCACTCTTTCCTTATGCCTTCACAGCTCATCATTATTTAGTATTTACTATCTCGTAAATGTTCACTTCAAGTCTTCAATACCCTATGACCATTGAACCTTCCTCATTTTATCCATCTTGTATATGCTATATGGATTACATGCTGCTTAATTTTCTAATAGTTTGAGAAAGAGGTGAATATATATATTATATAACAACCAAGTTTTGGCATTCATTGGACTTTTAACTCTTCTGTAACATTTGCATATTCTCATGTCAGGACGAAGCTGATGTGTTTTCAGCTGTTTCCCATATTGGCCGAAATCACAAGTTTGTAGCCATTGTCTCCAAGGAAGTTTTTGAAGAGGTGAACTTGTTCCTTTTAATGATTATATAACATTTCCAGGATCTTCACGAACATTTTGCGCATGTCCTGTTAACATGAAAATAAACTTTAGTTGACAGTCCATAGTTAGAGGGCGGCCTTAGAAATTTGGGTATCAGAAAGCAGCAGGCCAGCTATACCTGCTGCTTAAAATTTACTCTTACAGCATTAGTTTTGTATATCTCAAGCATAAAAGATAGGCTTAAGTATCTATAATTTTTCAGGGGCGTAATTTTGGCATTACAATTCAGTTAATGCTGCTGCCTGCTTTTGTAATTTAGCCCCATAATAGAATATTGATAATTCATTTCCATGTTCTAGTGGCAACAAATAGGAGGATGTTTTTCAGTTTTTTATGAAGTCAATATCTAATATTTATAGTATCAGAGGAATACAACCTCCTAGAGGGAGGAAGCATGATTCATTTTGCCTGTAGTTTCCTCAAGCTTGATTTTTATTCAACTAAACAAGGTGAATGGATTTTATCACCCAAAATCCAATTTTCGGCAGAGATATTTGAGATTAGGTTAATATCCTGTTACACCATTGTTTCAGGTAGAAGCAGCTTTTGAAGGCAACTCAGAATTCAACAGTGCGAGAGTGTCTGCACTCTTAGTCCTTTGTGTCTCTGCCTCGCTCTCACATGTAAATGTAGGCACCATACCTCCAGTTTTGTTTTCTTATGCTGTTACACTCCTAGGCAGGATTTATTCTGCTTTTATTGATGTTATGGATAGGGATGCCCTTTTGGCCTACCTATCTGATAAAAGTAGATCTATAACTTGTTTTGCCCCAAATATTAACCATGGTGAAGGGGAGCAACAATTACCCTTAGTTCAAGGTAACTACAGTTATTTTGCCAGCAATGATGTGATAAGTGCTGTTGAGACATCACAGACAAGAGATGTGGAGTCTGAAATTCAGTCCCATTTTGTGAGGAACCCAAAAGATATACTCATTTCTCAAGTAGGACAACGGCCTGTGCATGATGAAGTTATGAAGTTTACAGATCTTACTCTTTTGAAGGTCCCAGATATCTGGTCAATGGTACAATCTGGCTTTACAAGTGAAGTTCTCAAGATCCTGAGGTAATGTAGTTCATTGAAATTTGTGTCCTTTTGGCTCTAATTCAATTTGGCTTCCATCATATATCTGTACGTATGTAGTGGCTGTAAATTATAGCAGATTTATGTAGAGATTTGCTGTTACAGTTCTATTCATTAGCATATAAATTTGTGTGTATTTATACTTACATGCTCATCTCACACTAACAATGTGGCTAGTTCATGGTGAATGCCATCTGTTTGAAGGCGTTGAATTTAAGATGTTTGTCCTGCGAGCTTAGTTACTATTGCTACAAGACATTGATATGTTTTGATTGTTAAACACATGCATGCATTTGAAAATGTAGGAGATGGAAGGAAGATCTGGTGACTATGAGATCTGATTTTGCGGGATCTGCTGATGCTTTGGCATTTGCTTTGCAATATCTTCGAACAACAAAATGCCTTGCAAAAATTTGGGAAAATTTCCCCCAAGAGAAACTGATATGTTCTCGTGCAATGGGAGCATTGGACTTTGAACTGGCAAAGCTTGATAGGAAGGTCAAAGAATTCAGGAATCGGTTCATAGGGTTTTCTCCACAAGAGGAATTGAATGTCTTGGAGCTAATGTTAATGACTTATGTCCTTAGGCTGTGTAAAGTTGACATATGCTGTCGCATACTTACATCAAAGAGGTTGACCGCAATATTTTCACATGTAGAATTTCTCCTTAAAGAAAGCTCGGTCGTGCCATCCACATTCATAGTTGAACTCAGGAAATTGTTATCTGAAGGTGGCACCTCCAAAAATGAAGCTTCTCAGAGTCCATTGGAGTTTTGTAAGTGTCTTGATTTATTCTCCCTGAAGCAGTTCGTATGTAGTGGAACAATCAGACATGTACGAGCAGAACTAAGTATTGTCAATAATGACTCAGAACACCCTCTTCCTTTCGTTTCGGGATTACCAGTAGGGATTGAGTGTGATATCACACTCCACAATATCACCAGTGATAGCAGATTGTGGCTGAGCATGACCATGAATGATGATGGTTCATCGCAGTATGTTTTTCTAGATTCGAAACTTTTTGAAGGTTCTGGAGAGTTGAAGAATTCTGCATTTGTTGCTCCATTTTATGGCACCCCAAAGGCAAGTTCTTTCAGGTTGAGGGTATGTATAGGTTTGGAATGTTTATTTGAGGATTCTGTTCCAGGGCAAATTTTCCAAGGGCCAAGACATGAACTAACGTTTCTTTGTCCCGAGAAAGAAGTTTATCTTTACAATGTACTAAAAGACTAAATCACATTCCCTTCAATAAAAACATTTCTGTGGGGTGGCAGCTGAAATTATTGCGCCAGAAATTCAAAATTTTAATGTAAAAGGCCCTAAAATTAAAAATTTTGTTCTTTACCTTCCTCTACTTAATAATTTAATGCAATGATGTTATTGCACGCAATTTCAAAAGATATATACTAACCATATATATATCGTGTATATTTTACGCCCCCAAATACAATCAAAAGGTCTTAAACTTTTAGGGTGAGCAAATTAAGTTAAGTTAATTAAAGAGTGAGTAAAAAAGTGTAAGTAAGATTATAATTGTGAAGATGGGGGAGTTGATAAGATATTTTTTATTTAGTTCAGAAAAAGAAGGGAGAGTATTTAATAAAAAATTGATGAATATATTCTTATTTATTTATTTAAATTTATTTATTCTTTATTTATAACATTTATATCAGAATTATTATTTCTTAATTTATTTATGAATCTCAACAAACTTTTTACCTCATTTATATATATAATAAAATTAAGAAGATTCAAAAATCTGATAAAATTTTAATATTTTCTCCCATTAATTTTATAATTATCATATAAAGAGTATTGTTTGTTTCACTATCTCCTTATTGTATTCTAAATGATAAGCCGGTAATGATGCCGGCAAGGAATCAATGTTAAAGTGGTCATTCTGTATTTCAATATTATTATTAGATAAGGTCCTTGTGCTGCCTTCAGTGCCAAAGATGAGATCTCTGCTAGAGTGATATCCTGGGACTGTGGCATTGCATTGCACATGTGCTCACATACCCAACAATGCCATCATGGACCATGTAGAGATTACAATTTGTAACATGGTACCCTCAGCTCCAATCGGAATGAAAACCTATAACAAAACCAAAACTAAGTTACTTGTTTCATTACTTAGTTTAAGAATAATAATAAGAAGAATCCCCAAAAGAACATCCTTCTATTTTGGTATCTATATTCATGATTGTTAATAGAAATACAAGACTGCTAATTAATATCTGAAGTGGTGTCTCTGTACAATATATTTGTATATCTAGAATGTCATCATCCAGCAATCAAGTCAACAAGCGAAATTTGCATACACAGCATAAATCTTGAACATTGACGATTTCATGCGCCTTGTAGCAATCAAATGAATTCCAAAGAAAAAGGACCGAAAGCAGGACATAATCATTGGACGCACAGTCATTGTACAATGGCAAATATGCTAACAAAAATCTGAAACATGCCACTTCATTCTTCTGTCATCTTGTTTATACATTATACAACTCAATATCGTAAGATATATAGATTGCACAAACATACTGTAATATGCAATGTAAAATATGTATACTCTCCAGATGAGAGATATCCGACATCATGACCTTAAACAACCATGTTGTCTAACAACAACTAGCCTTAAACAACCTCCCTCCCCAACCCCAAAAAGAGAAGAACCAGTGTCCGGAGGACAGGAAGACAATTCGCTTTAATGAGCTTATCGTCTTGAGAAGAAAAACAGTCAAAAATTTATACAGGAAAAATGGATTCATTGAAGAACTCTAGAACCCAGCATGTTGCTAAATGATGGTTCTCAATCTCCTCAGGCTAAACTACAATTGAAGATTAGCAGATAACAAACTGAGTTTAAAATGATTCCACACAGCAAACAAAGCGCAAAGGAGGATCAAAATGATTCCACACAGCAATTAGAAGTCATAACGAGCATTGAAGTCCCAACCCTACTAGAACTTTTACTTGTGAGGCTGATGGAAGGCAAAAGAGGAGGAAATAATTCCATGAGGATGGAATTATGCTGACAACCCGTGAAACCAGAAAAAAAAATCCTGAAACAAACCTTATAAGAAAATCATCTTTTGCAAAAGAACCAGATGCCCAAAGCAAATAATTAGGCACTCATTTGGAGTACATTTCAATTGAATGAGATATCAAAACAGAAACAAGAAATCTAGAACAGAATATTGAAGGAAACAACTGAAATAAGGAAGAAACAACTGAAACTTCTAAAAACGAGCATGCTTCAACAATGAAATTATAAACGATAAAGAATCAATTAAAGCACATGCAAACATTCCAATTGTAAATTGGGTCCAGATTCTCCGCATTAAGTTAAGAAACATTTACAGTAAATTCAATTTATATAGTTTCAAATATTAAGATTGGGTGTGGCTACTGCCAAGTTAAATATATTCTAATATTATTGTCTTTTTTACACGAATTTGATTCTTAAATAAATTCTTCGCTTTTCGTCCAACTATTAATTGCAGAGAGCATGCCAAAAATGAAATTAAATAAATAAAAAAAAAATCTACCAGTATCTGTTGAAAAATAAGCCTACATTGGTTCCATGAAACTGTTAATTCTGGTGCAAGCTTTTAGCAACCACAAAAATGAAATTTTTAGCGAACATTATATTCACATAAATCATAAACTTTTTTATAAAATCAATATTCTACTCGTCTGTGAATTTTTCACAAATAATCTAGAGAGTACTCTCCCCATTGTCTCTGATGCAATCCATGCCTCCTAATCAAAGTTCCCTTCTATGCGAACAGAATTTTAACCCTATAACCTTTATCCCCCCACTACTTTGGTGAACAAAGATAAGAGAGAGGAGGTTCATATAAACCTTATAGAAGCACTCAAACACTTACTTGAATGAAGGTGACAATGATGGCTGGAGGAGTAGGTGGCAGCGAGCGGCGGCGGTGGGTAGAGAAAAATGAATTTTTAGAGAGGAGTGGTAAACTTAAAATATTGAAAGGTAATCGGGGATAGTTTAGTTAACAAAATACATAATATTTCTCGCACTTTAAAAAATTTCTGATTTTGGAAAGGTGAGAGAGTGAGGGAGGGGAGCAGAAGAAGAAAAAAAATTTCCCCTCCCCTCCCTTCCCCTTTCCTTTATCTCTTCTTTTTTTTACTCTCTCCTCCAAAAACCTCAAACCAAACAATGCCTTATAGTTTCTTTACCTTATTCTTATTTCTAGGACCAACACATACATAACATACTGATGAATTAAAATCTCAATGAGTTCAATTTTAAAAAAAAACAGATAAGTAGAGTTATAAAATTTTAATAAAGAGAAATATATAAAATAGAAGAATAAAAATTAATTAAAAAAATTCACCATACTTCTCCGAATTTTAAATCAACTCATTCAAATTTCCTCTACCCATTGAAAACAAGGGACAATCTCTTCGCCTTTTCTTCATTTCTAAAATTTTCTGCAATTACCTTTACTCCTCTGCTCTTACTCTCTCCTTCACTCTTAACAACCATCAATACCGTATGCTTGTTAATGATAATTTTATTCAGTCTTGTTTGACATTTTTGCCCTTCAAATATTTTCACAAGAACACTGGGTATCAATATTCTCCCTAAGGTCTGAAATATGATAACTTTAAGTTGGTGCAATGTTCTCCCTAAGGTCCGAAAATTGTATCAATGTTGCCCTCTTTCATCAAGCTGTTAATTTGAATGTTAGTAGTTAGGAAAAGTTAGAAATAATACCCTCAATTATAAATAAGTCAACTTTAGAAAAATTAATATCAATTTAGTTGAATACCCAAAGGTATTTGATTTAACAGTAAACCAGTTATAATATAAAGTGGAAGAACTATGTTTAAATCCCACCTTATTAAAAAGAACTCGAGAAAGATGTATCTTGGTCGTCAAACCTCAATCTATGTTAGTTGGTTGTTCAAATACTTGATAATAAAATCAAGAAAAAGCCGATACTAGGTGACAAAATGTTATAAAAACAAAGGTCCCAAGGGATAGATATTGTTTGTTACCTATGGAAGAGACCAAAACACTATTTGACCAACTTTAAGAAACCCCCAGTAGATGGTCGGATTACCAGCATTAACGATAGTCCAAGCAAGGAATTAAAAATTTACTTGTGTCATAAAAACATTATTTTTGCATTAATAATACTGTAATATTGAATAAAATAAATATCATTATTAGTAGAAGGCTTTCTATGCACTTTGCAAGTCAACCTCCCAGATTTATAATATTTCCAACCTACTAACATTCAAATTAAAGGGCTTGATAATGGAGGGAAAATTTGCTATGATTTTTAAACTTGAGGAGCAATATTGCACTAACTTTTTAGGATTCCAAGTGCTTATGCAAAAATATTTTTACGGCAAAAATACCTTCAAACCCTTTTATTAATCCTGTTTTATCATTTATTAAAATATCTTCAAACTCTATATATTTTATAAGTCATAACAATTAAAATATGAGAGGTTATAATCATGGAGTCTTACCATTTATTAGTCCATCCCAAGGTATTGGCTGTATCTTTTCCTTCTTCCATAGCACATGACATTATTCTGCCTTAAATAAATATCCAACAAAGGGGGAAAAACAAAAGATTGAGAAAATATTAAAATATATAATGGAAGGTGGTGGGGTATTAAAAAAATAGATAATGCAAGGTAGTGGGATGTTAAAAAATTAATATAGAGCAAGGTAATGGATTAAAAAGCTCTTATCAAAGTATCTTTAACTTAATTAAAAAAACAGACTTGTGTTGGTCAAAAGAATGTTATAAAAACTTGTTAATTGTTTAGAATTGTATTTCTTCTAATGTGGAAGAATGATGTAGAAGAACCTCCCAAACAACAAAATGACTTTGAAGGACAATGGATTCATGAAATGTTGGAAAAAGATTAAGATCAAAAATAAAAATAAATGGATAAAAAATTCTTATAAAATCAATAGGATAGTTAGATTGTAAATTCTAGAGGTTTAGTTGCAAATATTAGAACATAAATTGCAAATATATTATAAATTATGAGAGTTTTGTAAATTTTGTAAGCTCAGCTGTGAAAGTAAATTTAGTTGTAAAAATTTTCTACAGTTTATAAAAGTGTAGGGAGGAAGTTGTGCATTTCAACTTTGTGAAGTGCTAGTGCTTTGGAGAGTTACCCTCCCCTTAAAGATCAACTTCGTTCTCTCTTCAATTTAATTTCTTATAACCTTTAAACTATTTCACACTCCAAGTACCCTGAAGAACATTAAATTATAGTCTTTTTTTTTGTGGGGTGACAGCCGAAATTGTTAAGACAGAAATTCCAAATTCCAATGTCAAAAGAGCCCTAAAATTAAAAATTGTGTTCTTTACCTTCCTCCATCTAATAATTTAATGCCATAATGTTATTGCACACAAATGCACAATTTCAAAAGATATATATGTACCAACCATATATAAGGTTGATATTGAGCTGAACAAATAATAATAAGCTAACTGAAGAGAAGAGAGAAATGAGAGAACTTGAAGAATTATTCTTTACAAAACAACAAATAGGATAAGTATGGAGTTTTTCCCCAATTACAATCAAAAGGTCTCAAATTCGGACTATTCCCCGTAAGCCACACATACATGTTATACTGATCTAACATACTAAGGAAACCAATTTCTTATACGAGCAGACAGTGATCGTTTGAACGCATCCAGAGAGCTATAGATAGATGTGGAACGCAACCTGCGATCGATATATGGAAGTTTGAGAATTGAAAGGACGAAGAAGAGAGCTAAAACAGACCATACTATCGGGAAAAGGCCTCCAAAGTCGCCTTTCGTCAAACTTCGCGTCTCAACATCACTTTTGTATTCGGATATATCAGTGATGATGGGCAAGGATATTTTGTTCTTCATATCACGAAATGCCATCACATCTTGAGTCACATTCAATATTGCAGTTGAAAAACTCGACACTAAGGAAGAATTGTTTGGGAATGCCTGAGAATATACAACATCGTACATCATCAAAGCTTTATATATAGGCCATATGGAATATAATGTGTAAATATATTTGGGAGAGAAGAAGAGTACTCACGAAGGCAAATCCACCAGTTTTGTAGAATGGTCCTGTCATCTTGCAAGAATTGCATTTCTTAAGCAAGAACATGAGATAAGGAGTTTCGTCAAAAATGGCATCCACTCGTTTGTCTTTGTCTTCATTGAATAATGCATCCATGTACTCTTTAAGACATTTATAAGGCTTTAGCTTATCATCCTTCAATCCTATTTGGTGAATCAGAAAGTCTCTCACCCAGGAATCGCTTTGATATCCCACTGACTTATTGCTCCTTTTAATCTCTTGCACGTCCCTCCATGGAGAAGGCTTCGCCGTTGTCCTCTCTGTAAAAATTGATGTCAAATTTGCAGTGTAAACTTGCACTGCTATGCTCAACAGAAACATGACCACTATCACCACCCATTTAGACGTGCGTCTATTCAGAGAATCTACATCTGCAACCATCACACCCACAACATTGATTGCACTAAGAAAATTCTTGAACCTCTCTCCCAATCCCTCTCTCCAATACAATTACATAGCATGAGAATTATTAGAAAAAAATATGAATTACTTAATAGATTTTACAAAATCATGTATAAATAATGACTTATCAATATGATGAAGGGATCAATATATAGAAAATCAGTAAAAAAATCTATATTTAAAAATTTTATTAGTTAAAAGGACCTAATATATTTTCATACACAAAAATACTAATATGAAGAATTTATAAATAGAAAGTGCCAGTAGTTAAATTTAAATTCTTTTAGTCAATACAATTTTTAAACAGAATCTTGCTATTAAGTTTCCTCTACGCGCATACAAAATCAGGAGGGTAGGATAAAAGAGAACTCACCACTCTTGTAAATAAGGAACGGATTATGGACAAAATCTTCGAATTTGCTATCCTTCGTGCTTCTTTCCAATATAATTACAATAACAGTTGCACCCACGAAAATCGCACCAAGAATTAACCAAAGTATCTCATCAAAAGGTTCGAAGAGGATCCATCCATTTTTGGAGTCGGACCTCACCTTCACCACCATTGACACGCTTGAATCTAAATACGGCATTGTGAAATCAACACAATCTGTGCGATTCGCTACAACTGTAATGTCTCCAATTATAACATCAACATCAACATTCTGCAATATTTTCAATGAAACTTATGCCAATATCATTCCTGATTTTCCTTTAGAAACCGAGAAACAGAAAAGCTGATAATAGTAAAACAATTGAAAGCAACATCAGAAATGAATGAAAACTTGCCTTGTTTTTGATATGGCAGAGAAGAGCATCATAGCTCGAGGGAATATTCTCTCCACTAATGTTCACGGGCACAAACTCATAAGTTAAATTAAATGGCAAAACATCAACCACTTTTTTAAATACATCAACAGCAAAGCCACCAACATCTGATATACCGTGCCCTTCTCCAGTAACATCAACAAATTCAGTGAAATGCGTTTTTGGGACCCCAATTTTCAACTTTAGTGGTATCTTCTTTGCGTTACCCGGCCATTCAACTTGTACACTGTCATTTTGAACAAGTCCTGTTTCGGGGCTCCAATATCCAATGATCGTTTCTCTTTTCCCTTTCACATTGTATACTGCAAATTGTGATGGTTCTAGTTGTCCTTGCCTCAAACTGAAATCACCCGACAGGCCTTCGGAATCAGTATCTTGAATTTCTCTGCCAAGTTCTGGGCCTGTTTCGTTGCGAAGATCAACTATGCTTTCATTATAATTGACTAAGCCGGCATTCTCTACCGCCTTGGCCAATGCTGTGATAGTGTCATAAGCCCACAGGCCATATAGAGACACAGTTTTATCTGACTTTGACATTAATGTTGTCGCTAAGGAATCGCGCTTACTTTTATTTATGTTGGAAACAACGAAAGATGGCCTCACACCCAAAGCACCTTCCATGTAGCCTTTAGATTCGGAATCTACCACAGAAGATAGGCCTTGTGTAAGTATCCAAGCGTATCCTTCACCCATCATCCCTGCCTTTTGTGCTTGTTCCCCAAGTCTTGACCAAAGCTCCACGGTCATATGGGCAACAAACACATATGTTCGGTTGCCTTTTATCTTTTTAAGCTCAGCTTTGATTTGATCATCCGTGGAATCTTGACGAATGTCACTTACGTAAGGCACTCGAGTGTCCATGTCTTGCAAGGCATTAGTGAGACAAGGAATTAGGTCATTGCCGAATTCTGGCCATTCATAAATGGGGATCACAGACTGCCAATGATAAGCTTCTATAATGGCTGCTATAGCTTCGAACTGAGAGCAATGGCTTCTGTTGGTGTTGGAGTGGATGAAGAATCGGGAACGAGGTGGCAAAAGAGAAGGACCAGATGGAGAAAACCAGATCACAGGTACATCAGATTTGTTACCAAGTTCTACAACATACCTTGCTTGCTCAGAGTTTTGAGGTCCCACGATTGCATGCACCTTTTTGTTATTTATTAGATCCCGAGCTGAAGAATATTGAGTTAGATAAAATTTGGGCGAGAGCAATGTAATCAAGAGAGGGTAATATTTTAGTTTTAAATTTAAAAATTGAAGTTTTTGAGTTTAATTTGCAAATGCTTTGTAAAGTTTATATAAAAGCAAGAACATTGTGAAGAAAAAGATGTTAAAAAGACTATTTGATATAAAAGACGCTAAGAAAATCCTAGTAATAAGAGATTCAATAAACATCTAATTAAATAAGGCTGGGTTAATATGCATTTATCAACAATATAACATGAAATATTTTTTTTGTAGCACTCAGTATTTCGAATTAGTTTAAGTTTATATAAATAATATAGAAAATTCTAATTAATCCTGCTAAAAAGGAAAGAAGAAAAGAAAGACAGTATGTGGATGAAAAGGTATGTGTGTGTAAATATATATATATATAATGAAGAGAATAATGTTGCTTATAATATATTCAGGAGGGGGACGCTAGAATTGATCTCGTTAGGCGAAAATCAGTGTTAGGAAGAGGACAAGGGGTGAAGGTGAGTATAGGTATATTTGATTTTAATAAATTAGAAATATATTTATTTATTTATTTTAAATATCAACTTAGAGGCATTCTGGTCTTTTAACAATATTTATAAATTCTTAACTAGATCTCTTGGCCTTATTAAAAATTTGTTAAATATAAAGGTCTGAATTTGGATTTAGGTATTTTAGCAGGATTTAATTGAGATTAACTCTAAATAATAACCAGTTGCTAATTATTTTGTTACTCTTTAATGAAATATATTATATACGTGTAACTAATTTAATTTTTTATGTAAATAACTTCTTTAAAATTTTGGGTTATGTGTCGATAACTTGTCTAAACTTTAACTCAAATGCAAATAAACTTTTAATGGAATAATATAATTTGGAAGAAATAAAAGACAAACGAACAACACAGGATTATTACTTGCGTTAATTGTAGAAGTTTGAGGATTTATTGTAAAATTTTAAGAGTAGTTATGGAGGAAATCTACATAAAACCTAAAATTAAGGAATTAAATATAATTTAGCTAAAAAAAGATTTATGCATGGAGAGAGTTTTAATCTGAATCTAATTTAGTCTCTGTTTTTTGATATTGAATGACCTGTTACTAAAAATTAAAAAATCATGAGATATGCTAAGGGTGTGTTTGGATTAGCTTTTGGAGAATAGATTCTGGGAAGAATAGATTCTGGAGAATAGATTTTGGGAAGAATAGATTTTGGGAATAAAGATGTTTGGATGATTAGTAGTAGAATCACTTTTTATATTGGTAAATTACTAAAAAGGGTATGATATGATTAAAAGTAAGAGAGATGAAAGATGATAGAGAAGAAAGAGGAGAGAGAAGAGAGTGTAGAGAGGAGAGAGGAGAGAGAAAAAGAGATATAAGAGAGGAGAGAGGAAAGAGAAAAAGAGAGATAAGAGAAGAGAGAGGAGAGATAATAAAAAAAGAGAGGAGAGAGAAAAGATGGTGTAAGAAAAAATAAGGGTATAATAGTAATTGGATAATCTAAAACCTAGGTTTCAAAGAAAAAGCTATTTTCAGTAGCTTATTCAAAACCTAGGTTTCAAATCGAGGTTTTGTCCAAAATCAATTCTCAACAAAAATTGCTGTTTGTGTAAAAATTTTCCAAACCGAGGTTTTGCCCCAGAATCCATTCTCAAACGTGGATCCAAACAGGCACTAAGCCAATAGGGAGAAGATCGGGAATACCCAAAACGTCCCGCCCGCCGGCGTACGATCTTCTATTTCCATGTCATCAACAAAGAGAAACACGGTAGAAGAACAAAGCTCAAACTTCGAACAATAATTAAAAATAAAAAAAAGACTTAATATGATTATTGTTACCTAAAGGACATAAACATCATTATTACTTGAAAGTTGTTTTTCGGGGAGCTACATAGGAGGAGGAGGAGGGGGAGTAGTTACCTGCAGAAGCTGCAGTGAGGAGATCGTTTCCAGAATCATTGAAATGAAGTTGGAGCTTGGTTTCATAGGCATCATTTGTGGAATAGAAATCTTCGAGTGAGATGTTGATACAGTCGTGAGCCATGGAACCAAGTGATGAATCCAAATCCAGCATCACTCCTACTGGTATTTCTACAGTTGCAGACTCAGTTAAGGGAATTAGGCATACTATGCCCACAAATATGAGACAATCTCTTCGCCTTTTCTGCATTTCTTCAATTTTATGGTACTACCTTTCCTCCCCTGCTCTCACTCTCCTCAACTCTTAGTATCACTTTATATTGAGCGATTATTATTTTGTTTTATGAGAATTTTATTCAGGGTTATTTGACATTTTTGCCCTTGAAATATTTTCACAAGAACACCGGGTACTTTAGGGAGTTATCAATGCATAGTATGTAGGAAGCATTTGCATAATGTGATAAGGAAAAATTAATTAAAGTAATTGTACTATATGTCCTTGAATGTGAATATCATTAAGAAAATGAGTTAAAAATCCTAAAATTAAGGTAAACAATTATTTAATTCATAATTGCAGATTTCTTGTGGGCCGAGTTAAGCATTTTGAGCAAGAGAAAGTGGAGTTTATATTTGGAGGTAATAAAAATCAAGACACGTTAGAATCAAAGGAGACCTAGTAGAGACGGACGGAGGAGGATCCTTCTGCTTTGGTGTCTTGGAGCGTGGCAAGCGGATTGAGGATGGAAAGAACCTTGTCTTGTTGTTTCTTCTTCGTCTTCTTCTTCTTCTTTTATTTTATTTGATTCTAATCTTATTTGGGCAGTGATGATTTTGGAATTATTTTATATTTTGTTCATGACAATGTTCGATTTATATAGTTAGATTTTTTGCCTTAGATTATTATAGTTTGATTATGGATTAGTAGATGATAATTTCAATCTTTAATTGCTTGAATATTATATTAGTTGATTCAATTGTGTGCTTTATAGTTATGAAACGAGATATGTGATTAAAACTATTTTGGTGTTTTAAAGGAGCTTAGATATATAGGAAATTTAGACTAGACATTCAATTGAATCATGTAGGATTGAGTATTCAATACTTGATTTGCTTATAAGATAGACATGCATATATATATATATATATAGGTTATAGATAGTTATTTTAGGCTTGTACTTAATTTAGTCTAATTAAGTAATCGCCTAAAAAATTATGGATTAACATAATTGAAATGCCTTTTAGTTGATCAAAAAATACTCTTAGGTATTTAAGAGTCTTAGACTAGTAAATATAATTTTAATCGCAATTAAAAGGAGAAATTAGACAGTAAGAAGGAGAAATTTAGTCTAATTAAGTAACCACCCAAGTGATAAGGTGTTAACATAATTATAAAGCCTTTCGTTGAATCAAAAAACATTACTACCTTTAATCCTAATTATAAAAACTAGTTAACTTTTTTGGATAATTTAAAAAAAATAAATAAATCAGTTAATTATAACTAATATAAGAGTTAGTTAATTAATTTGGATATATTAAGAAGTATATATATATATATATATGAATTTATCTTGAGGAGTTAGATTTGATCATAATTAATTGATTTATTTGACTTTCTTAATTATCTAAAAAAATAAATTAACTCTTATTATTAAGATGGAGGGAGTATAAGATAATTAATATTACTAGACTAACCAAACATATTAGTGAAAGAGAGGATGTAGGTCTCTCTACTTTTTGTAATTGTCAGTAAGAAAGAGAGGAAGAACAAAACAGAAAGAGAGAGTGAGTGATATGTAAAATTAGGTTTTAGGTTTATAAATAAAAAATTGAGTTAGGCAAAAAAATTAATTGGGTTTTTTAAATTAAGATGATCAATTTCATCAATATGAATGAAACTCATTTCAATTATTTTTATACTTTGAAATGATTAATCTCTAGCTATCAGTCGAGGATACTATTTAAATTTTATAAAAAAAAATTCAATTGGCCTATTTTTAAATAAATTTAAAAATAATATATTGGTAATAATATAGATAATTGATTTTAACCATTCTGATAAACCAACAACTTAATCTTGTCTTGTGAACTTCTAGCCTAATCAACACTTATCAACATTATTAATATATTAGTAATGACTGCGGGCCATGGAACCAAGTGATGACTTCGAATCCAGAATCACTCCTACTGATTACAATTGCAGATTGACGAGTTAGGGTAATTATTAGGCATAATAAGCCCACAAATAAGAAATAATATCTTGGCCTTCTCGGTATTTCTGCAATTTTATGGTATTATTACCTTTACTCCCCTCCCCTCATCTCTTCCCTCGACTCTCTATCCTTCCCTCTTAACAAGCATCAATAGTATATAATTAATGATCATTTTGTTAAGTGTTAAAGGACATTTCTGCCCTTAAAATATTTTCACGGAAACACTGATTATCCTAAACTTTACATTGTCCCAATGTTACGCCTAAAGTCCCTTGGAGTTGCAACCAGTATATTGTTTGTTACCTATACAAAAGACTAAAATAATAAAGTTCTATTTTTACCTCCCTTGGTCCGTCTTCTCCTCCTCTTGCCGCCGTGTTGTCCCTAAAGCCTTGCCCGGCAGCAGTGCATCCCGTCATCCTCCTTTGTCATCGCGGTAGCTCAAATGAGGATTTTTTTTTATATTTTTAAATAGTTAAAATATTAAAAATAAAAATAAAATTAAACTCTATAATACTAAATAAAAAAAAAACTTAATCCTACTCCCATTTCGTCTCTACTTCCATGTTGCTAAGGGCCTATTTGGTTACACCCCAAATCATAGTTTTAAAAACCTTTTTGGGCAAAATTTTAGTTTAAAATTTTTTTAAAACAAACAGTCATATTTGTCCATACGTGCTTTTGGATAAAACTATGGAATAAACTATTAAAACTAACTTTTTAAACAGTAAAAGAACTTATAGACTATCCAATTACTATCTTACCTCTATTCTTTCTTACACTCTCTCCTCTCTCCTCTGTACCCCTCTCCTCTCGCCTCTCTCCGCTTTCTTCTTTTTTTTCTCTTTTTTACCCTATCTTCTCTCTCTTATCTTTTCTCTACCTCTCTCCTCTCTCTTACTTTTAATCAAATCATACCTTTTTTGATAATTTACCAATATAAAAAGTCATTCTAAAAATAATTATCCAAACACTTATTTATTTAAAATTATTTTTTTATAAATTTTTTTCTAAATTTTTTTTATAAGTTATCTATAAATTTTTTTTTATAAATTTTATTTTTAAATCTTATCCTCTTTTGTCGTGAGTAACACCCATTTGAATTATTGATACGAATTGACGTCATGGTTGTTATGGAAAACGGGTGGTCTTTGAGAGAGACACGTGTGATGGGAGAATAATTTAGAAAAAGCAAAAGCAGAGCAAGATACTAAATTGATAAGGAGAGAACAGACCCATGGGTCATGATATGATGCTTCTCTCCGTGAGATCATCACTTTTTATTCGAGATCTGTGCCACTTTGTCTCTTAACTATGCTTTCCACCTCACAACTGTCCTTTTTGGCATATCATCTTTTCTTGTCTTGGACAAATGACCCTGTCCACATATGTATGTTTCCACTGGAATTGACATCTTTGGAAGGACGGAGCAGTTTTGCCTTTTTAAAGTATTCCACGATCAGGACCCCATATGACCTAAATTATTGGGGAGAAAAATAAAGAGATATAAAGAACTCTGAAATATCTAAATCTCAAATTCATATGTCTTAAAGCTTTACCAACTATATCTTCTGACATTTCTTTTGTGAAATGATATAATTGCCCTCATATGAAAAAAAAAAAAACACTTATCAGAGGTCTGACCGTCGTAATTGTTGTTGACCCTTAAAATTTTGGTGGTGGGTGAAGTTTTGGGCAAAGGTTGATGAAGATGGGATTTAGTCTCGTCACCAATGGGTGAACCTTTTTTGCCCCCCCCCCCCCCCCCCAACCAAAAGAACCAAACGCGAAAAAGGGAAAGATTGAGAAAAAGTAAAAGAAGAGAGCGATCAGGTCGAGTGAAGTGGGAACGTGGAGAAAAACAGTTAAAACTATAATTATTAATTAATTAATTAATTTATTATCTATAAAGTATAAAATTTATAACAGAAAGTTACATTTTTCACTTGTAGTAAATAATCCAACCGAATCTTGTGAACTTCTTGTCTCATATAACATATCTATTTTTGTTTGAAATTTTCACTTTTTATAATATATTTCTTAAATAATTCTCTCTCTCTCTCTCTCTTATTATAGGTCACAATTTTTCAAAACCTACATATGAACCAAATATTAAAACATATATTGGTGGTGTATAAAAATTTTGGTTTTCTTTTGATTCGTATCCTCAAACAAAGTCATGCATAAAGCATGCATTTTCAGAATATAAAAAGTTTATATATCTTCTATATATAAAGAATATTTTTCAAAATATGCCCTAACTACAACTAGGTATTTATATTTAAAAATGAAAAAAAAATCTAAAAATTAAGACCTATAATAATCCACGGTAGAGGGAGTATCATTTCAGTGTGTGTTTAAAAAACTCTAAACCACGGTTTTAAAAGAGATTCTTATTCAACCTTTGGGCCTGTTTGGAAACCGGCAAAATCGTGATTTTAAAAGGGCTTCTAGCTCAAATTTCGGTTTGGAGAAATTTTAAAACAAACAACCATATTTGTTCAAACGGGCTTCTAGACCAAATCATGGTTTAAAATCATGGTTTCAGATAAGCTGGTCAGAGTAGCTTTTAGAACAGTAAAAGCTATTTTCAACTACTCAATTACTATTTTACCCTTACTTTTTCTTACACCCGCTCTCCTCTCCCCTCTATCTTTTTCACTATCTCTCATCCCTCCTCTATCTTCTCCACCCTCTATCCTCTCTCTTCTATCTTTTTTACCCTCTCTCATCTCTCATCTCTCATACATACATTTTTTAATAATTTTCTAATTACAAAACCCATTTTTGTAACAACTAACCAAACACTAATTTATTTAAAACCATTTTTTTCCATAAACTCTTCTCTAAAAGTCCTTTTTCATAAGCTGTCAAAAAGCCCATTTTTTCATAAGCCCTTTTTTAAAATTTTATCCAAAGACACACTTTAACTTATTTTTTTTTAAAACAAACAGTCATATTTGTCCAAAAGAGCTTTTGGGCTAAACCATGGTTTAAAATAGGGGTGTCCATTTTGTCCCGTCCCGGGGTGTCCCGACCCGGTCCCGATGATTTCGGGACGGGTCCGGGACACTACCGGGACGGGACAAAAGGAGGACCGGGACGGGACGGGTCTCGGCTCGTCCCTCGGGAATCCCGCCCCGTCCCGAAGTATTTTTTTAAAATATTATATTATCCTATCTTTTTCACTCTTATATAGATATTTTTATTCTTATACAGATATTTTTATATTGATATTTTTATTCTTTCTTACTATTATTTTTTTCCTTATATGGGTAAGTTATTATTTTCTATTAGGGAAGGATGTTGGTATTTAGAGAAAGTTGCTATGACATTTTATATGGAATAATTTATTGAGATAATTTTATTATAATATTTTTTAAAAAAAATTGGGAATTCCCGTCCCGTCCTGAACCCGTCTCGGTCCCATCAGGACCAGGACAAATTCGGGATGGGACGGGACACGGGACGCATTTTGCGTCCCTTGTACTGTATCGAGACGGGACACGGGACACGGGACGGGGTTGTCCTGGTCCCGACCCGTCCCGTGAGCACCCCTAGTTTAAAACTAAGGTTTTGAACAAGCTACTGAGACTAACTTCTGGAACAGTAAAAGGGCTTATGAGCTATCCAATTACTATTTTACCTTTACTTTTTCTTACCCCCTCTCTTCTCCACCCTCTCTCATCTCTTTTTTTTACCCTCTCTCCTCTCTCATATCTCATATCTCCTCTCTCTCTTCTCCACCTTCTCTCATCTCTCATTTTTAATAAAATCATACCATTTTTTGTAATTTATCAATCACAAAAGTCATTCTGCTAATAATTATCAAAATACTCATTTTTTTCAGAACCACTTTTTTTTTCATAAACTCTTATCCATAAACCTTTTTTCTAAAAGCTGTCTAATTTTTTTTCTAAAAATCTATCTAAACAGGCCCTTAAGCAAAGTTTTGGACGGAACATATACGGTAAACAAAGAGTGATAATAAATAAATTTCCTCCTATTTACTACTAATAAGACATTTGAATTATTGAAACTACTGCATCATCCAATCCAAATTAAAAATTATCTCTAAAGTTAACGAGAGAGAGTTACTTCTAAATTTGTTTGAAAATAAAACCTTTTTTTAACTTTACTTATATTTAAAAGTATAAAAAAAATATAATATTACACTTCAAATCTTGTCTTAATAAATAGTAATAGAGGTATTATTTAAAAAACTTATTAATAATTCATTGAGTTACTTATATTATGAACCAAAAAATTTGTTCTAAATGGCTTCAATATTTCAAAATGGAGGTAGCAATTATTATTCCATGAGATCATCATTTTGTATTCGGGATTTGTGCCACTTTTTTTTGTCACTTTATTCAATTAAGATCAATGTATTTTAATTAGTTTTAGTTTATTCCTTACATAATCTCTCACTTTATTCAATTAACTGGGAGTAGTAACTTTTTATTTTTTTAACATTGTTGTAATATCGAGTAGAGTAGGGTTTTCACCATTGGTTGCATGTGTCTTGGGATGTTGTTTTGACTTGTTTGTTTACGGCGGCCTACAAAGTGATTCTTCTTCCCCTGAAATTTTCTCTTCTTCACGATCGAAACCTTACTCATGTTTGTGGTTTGTGATTGAGCAGGAGGAAATTATGGTTTTGCCTTTTATATGGACGAAACATGTTTTACCAATTTGGTATTAATCTTTATGATTTGTGCTATTATTGATTCTAATCCTACACGCTATATATGTAATTGAAAGGAAGGATGGGATGTGCCCCTTCTCCCTATAAATTAAATATGATGTTTGTTTTCTTTTTCTTTTATTTAGGTAAGGTATCTTAGTGTAAATAATTTTCATTCTTTCAATAAATACGCTTTCTTATGTTTAAACTTGTTTTCTCCTCTTTATAAAGCTAGACTGTTATAATTACTACTTTAACCAACAACTTGTACTTAGTTAAGATATTTATTTTTTAATTGATGGTTACTACATATGAGGCGAGACTGCTATAATTACTACTTCAACCAACAACTTATACTTGGTTAAGATATTTATTTTTTAATTGATGGTTACTACATATGACAGATAATATAATTGACTTTAAATTATTAAAATTAAGAATGGTGATCAACTTATTAAATCTTCCTTAAATTGATTTTTTTTTTAAACTTTACCCATATAAAATGAGATTTTGAAGGGGAGAAAAAAAAATATAAAGAGCCATATTCACATTTAAGAATTAATTATAAGGAAAAAATTGACACGTAATTATTAATTGCTCTCTCCAAGTGTCTTGTGTCACGGATCAAATAATTCTTCTAAAAGCAAACTTATAGTGGACCTAAGGGTTACATGTTTTTGGTTGAGCACACAAAAAGTAAAGGACAAACTATTCATTTTATATAACAGTACTTACTCTGATCCCTATTATATATTACTTTTAACTAATTTATATGTATCAATAAAAATCATTAAAAATATTAAATTTACCGTTAAATTCAAATAAATTTTAATATTATCCTTATTAAATATTGGCATATATAGAGAAAATATTTAATATTCCTTAAAATTACTAAATGTCTAAACCAAGAACACCTTCTAAAAAGCACTCTATAATAAGACTGCAAAGGGAGTATATAGGATAGCAAGCAAGGAGCTTTATTTATACATGTATCACATGTTAATTATAGGCGGCCACTAACTAAAGCCCTAGCTAGTATATATAATTAAGTTTATTCCTTAGCTTTCTTGAAAACCTGCTTCTTACGCACCGAATCACTGAAGTATTAAGCAACCATTTAATCGCCGATGGAGTGGAAAGACATAAAAAGAGAGCCACAGTGGGTAATAGGACAGGGTAAAGACCTCCAAAGTTAGTTATACTCAACCTTGACGTCTCTTTATCACTATCGTCTTCTTCAAATTTCAAATCTTCAATGGAGGTTGGTAAGTTGCTCTTTGCCTTCAGCACACGAAATGACTCCGCGTCTTGAGTCACATTCAAGATTGCCTTCGAAAACTGCGATACCAGGCTAGACTTATTTGGGAATGCCTGAAAATACAACAAATATATATATATATATATATATATATATATATATATATATAGCAACGTTAACTTTGCCTTATAACTAAGGGTAAGAGTGTAAGGGCCTGTTTGGATAGGATTTTGAAAAAGGGCTTATAAAAAAAAAGGCTTATGGACAACTTATGGAAAAGGACTTTTGGAGAAGAGTTTATGGAAAAAAAGTGGTTTTGAATAAATAGGTGTTTGGATAGTTATTTTTAGAATGACTTTTTATGGTGGTAAATTACCAAAAAGGGTATGATTTGATTTAAAGTAAGAGAGATGAGGGAGTTAGAGAAAAGAGAAGAGAGAGGAGAGAGGGAAGAGAGGAGAAAGGAGAGAGGGTGTAAGAAAAAGTAGGAGAGAGGAGAGAGGGTGTAAGAAAAAGTAGGAGAGAGGAGAGAGGGTGTAAGAAAAAGTAGGGGTAAGATAGTAATTGGATAGTCCATAAGTGTTTTTACTGTTGAAAAAGCTATTTTAAATAGCTTATTCAAAACCATGGTTTTGTCCAAAAGCACTTATGGACAAATAAGCCTGTTTGTTTTGAAATTTCCCCAAACCGAGATTTGGGCCAAAAGCCCTTTTAAAACCACGGTTTGTAGGCCAACCAAACAGGCCCTAAGTAAAGTAGATATATATGTAATGAGGAAGAGTAAGATGGAGAAGACTTACAAAGGCAAATCCACCAGTTTTGAACATTGATCCTGTCATTATAAAGTGAGACTTATATTTGGAGAGGAAAAGCGTGAGATAAGGAGTTTCATCAAAAATAGCACCCACTGTTCCATTTGACAATGATGAATGATACTCTTCGTGACTTGCTAAAGGCTTTAACCGAGACGAGTTGAATCCTATTTGTTCAATCAGAAACCCTTCCACCCATGAACCATTTCGATATCCCACAGACACATTGCTATTTTTAGTCTCATTTTCGTCCTTAAAAAAAGGCTCTTTGATTTGTTCTTGCGTTAAAATTGAAGTTAAATTCGCAGTGTAAACTTGAACCACCAAGATGAATAGGAATGACGTCAGTATCACCATCCATTTTGCAGCTCCGCTTTCAAACTCCTCTATAACATCTGTGATAATATCAAATGTGTGATACCGTACGTACGTACGAGGCACAGATTGAAACATCCACATAATAACGTATAATCAAGTTTATGTACTACATATATAAGAGAACTCACCGATCTTGTAAACAAGGAAGGGGTTGAACAGAAATTCGTTGGTTTTGTTTCTTTCGTTGGTTTGGTTGTTTTCGCTGGCTTTGTTTCTTTCTAATATAATTATGGTAATAGTTGCAGCCGCAAAAATCCCCCCAAGAATTAACCATAGTGACCTTTCGAATGGTTTCAAGAGGATTCCCTTACTTCTGGAGGCCTTCTTCACATTTACCACCATTGCTACACTTGAATCTAAATACGGCAACGTGAAATCAACACATTTTGTTCGATTTGCCACAACTGTGATGTCTCCAATTATAGCATCAAGACCCTGCAATATTTTCATACACAAAGAAAGTGTTGGGAATGAATCCCACATACGTATGTCATATATACCTGGCTTTCCATTAGAAACGAAGAGATGAATTGATAGAAGTAAAACAACTTCAAAAGAAAAGAACGAAAACGTACCTCGACTTCCATTTGGAGGCAGAGAATATCGTCATAGGTCATGGGAACGCTTCTACTTACGTTCGGCAAGGGAACAAACTCATAATAATTGAACGGAAATGGCAGAACATCGAGAGCTTTTAAGAATACATTAATAGCAAAGCCATATATCAGCGGCTTACTAGAATTATATAAATCTACATTGACAAATTCAGGAGAAAAATTTGTTCTTGGGACTCCAATTCTCAACTTTGGTGGCTTATCCAATGTGTCACCTGGCCACAATGGATACTTTAGTGGGTACTCACCAGATGTCTTCCCAACTTCACTAAAATTTTTAACAAGTCTAGTTTTAGGGCTCCAATTTCCGATGATCCTTTCTCTTTGTCCTATCACATTGTATACTTCATACTCCGATTGGTCTAGTTGTCCATTAACTAAAGTAAAATTTATCCCTGAGTCGCCTGTGAAACTAGTAGACCAAATTTCTCTGCGAAGTCTTGCGCCATGTTCTGCGCCTGCCTTCTCTAGTGCCCTAGCCAATGCTTCGATTGTGTAATAAGCCCACCACCCATAGATTGTTAGGCTACTTTCGAAATTGAACTTAAGCCGGAAACTTCTCTCTCTAGAGGTACGCCAAGTTCTTTCTTTTTTGGAAACCAAATCCATTGGCCTCACTACCAATGCACCTTGCATGTATCCTTTCAAAGGAACCGCATCTCTAAAAAATTTACTCGTGGGATATGTCGAAGATTGGCCTTGGCCATTATGCGATATTCTCACAATCGGCACTCTAGGATCTGTCAAAGAAGATAGCTCTTGGGTAAGTATCCAAGCATATCCTTCATCCATCATATTTCTGTATTGTGCATACCTAATAAATTTTGTTCCGAGATCCATGCTCATATGGACAAGAAATACATGTCTTCGCATGTTGTTTAACTTACCAAGAATGGAGTAAATTTCAGAACTGTTTGAATCAGAATCAATGGCAGTTACGTTAACCATTTGTATGCCCATATATTTAAAGACATTGGTGAGGCATGGAATAAGGTAACTGCCATATTCGGTCTGTTCATAAATGGGGATGACTGATTGCCACCCAAGAGCTTTAATAGTGTCAGCTATAGCATGGAACTGACAGCAATGAAGGCCTTGATTGAAGTAGATGAAGGATGGGGAAGGAGGTGGCAAAAGAGAAGGACCAGTTATGGGAAACCAAATAACTGGTACTTGGAGTTCCTCACCAAGTTGAACTATATACCTTGCTTGTTCTGAATTTCGGGGCCCCAATATGGCACGCACCTTGTCTTTCTCTATTAGATCAGAAGCTGCAATTGGAGAGGGAAGGAGACCCCAAAAAAAAAGGGGGGGGGGGGGGGGAGAACCATATTAGTTAATAAAATGAAATTATTAATGACCAAAGTTTCTTTATTAAAATAAATCGAAAACTGAAAATAAATTAAAATTTTGGCCCCAAAGTCATTCCCCCGAATTCTAACCTTAATTGTAAATTCATGACAATAATAAATACCTCGATTTCTTCTCGACTTTTTCGACATCACTATCACTTCCCTTCTAAACTATGCACAAATTTAACGAAGTTATCCAAATAATAGAAGTGTTATATCCAATTCAAAAACATTAATAATTTTTTTTTAAAAAAAATTTAGGTTAGTACATTTGGCCGGCGCAGATTTGTGCGTGTGTCTGGGTGTAAACTTTAAAAAAGCCTCTACATGACAGGCCAAGGAAATTATTATAAAAAACGCTACTTGAAGTATGCAGATTTATTTAATCCATACTATTACTCTATATTTAATCCATACTATTAATTTACTTTCTTTCTTTCATTTCATCTCAGAGACTACACACAGTGACAAAGAATCTACGGACACGAACTTGATTTTAAACGCTGATGAAGTAATTTGATAAAGTTAAAAAGATGAGGAATAAAATTTGTAATATAGTTTAAATTATGTACAGGGACACAGAAATAACAATTTCACGAAGCTGGTCATAACACAGCAAATACTTAAAGAAATGCAAGCTAAACGAGCAACACAATGTTTTATTAGAAGCATCATATGATAAATCCTTAAACGAAAATCTCAAATTAAAAAAGCATAATGTTAATGACACTGCTAGATTGTATCTTCTTAATTGCATTAATATATAGATACTACCTCCGGTCCTAATTATAAAAACTACTTGACTTTTTTATATAAATTAAAGAAATTAAATAAATAAGTTAATCATAATTAATATAAGAGCTAGTTGAATAATTTGGATTAAAGAGTATATAATATGAATTTATCTTAAGAATTTAGATTTGGTTATAGTTAACTAATTTATTTAGTTTCTTTAATTTACACAAAAAATCAACTGAATCTTATAATTAAGATAGGAGGAAGTATAAAAACATTTATCAGTGTATTTATATGGTTAGTTTGAGTTTTTTTTAGTATAATGTACATATTTTGATCCCACTTAATTTTAAATTAACCAATTATGCTATGTATTTTTTTTAAAAAGGAAACATAACGAGGCTTGAGCTAAAGAAAAAATAATAATAAATAAATAAAACAAACTTTGTCTTTGTGTGGGCGATTTTTTTCTATAAAAAATTTTCAATATTATTTAATTATGAAAATTATTACAAATCATATTATGTATTTCTGAGTCACAAATAATAGTACGATGCAAACCCACGAGACTCATAATATTTACCATTTTAGAGAGAAGTTAAATTTTAGGAGATGGAGCTTTACCCAAGAAAAAAGGATTATCCGTCCCATAGAAGGGATTTAATTATCAAAAAATTTTAAACATCATAAACATATTATTAATACCTATATTTTGTTAATGTTAACTCTTCAAGTTGTCATAAGGAATTTTAGATAATTAAATCGTTTGTATGGGAGCTTAATAATTCTTAAAAAAAAAAAATTGACAAGAAGAAGATGGAGATTGGAGTAGAAGGTGCTACCATTTTCTGCCGCAGCAACGACATCGTTCGGAGGAACATTCCGGACTATAAGGTTGATCTTGGTGGCTGTATCCGTATGCTTGGAATAGTAATCTTCGACGGCGAAGGCGAGGCTGTGGTTAACCATTAAACCCAGTGTTGAATTCAGATCAAGAATGACTCCTACTGGTACTGGTACTGGTGTGGCCACCGCCATGGAAGGTCTTACTGTGATCTGAAGGCATAATAATAGTAATACTAAGAGAAGAACACTCTCACTTAACACAGAAGCTTTGAAGCTTTTCTGCAACTCCGCCATTATTGATCTCATGCTATCACTCTTTCTCTCTCTTCACTCTTCCTCTTTGTATATATGCCCCAGCCTCCAATATTGTGATACTCTTCTAACTATTCTTTTGTCCTTATATCAGATTAATTTTTATCTTCCCTTTTCTCATTTCGATCATCATGCTTTTTTCTCGCTGTTTCTTTATTTATTATTTAAAAATAATATTATTCAATAATTTAATTCTATATATTAAATAATTATTTTAGACCTTTTAAATTAATGTAGGAAGATTTTAAGCGGTGACAATTATCGCCATTAAAGGATATAAAAATCGCCGCTGAATATAACTTTCTGCGGCGACTAAAGAAAGTCGCAGCTGAAAGTCTTACTTTCAATAGCGACAAAATAAGGTTGTCGCTGAAGGTCTAACTTTCAGCGACGATAAAAATAAGTCGTCGCTAAAGGTCTAACTTTTAGCGGCGACAAAAATATCGTCGTTAAAAATTTTACTTTCAGCAGTAACATAAAAATCAACTTCTAACAATGACTTTGTTTGTCGTCATTAAAAGTTTGTCACCAAAAATTTATTTTTGTTGTAGTGTCATACACGTTAATGTACATATATAGTCAAGTCATCTGTGACATAATAATTTTGCTAGTCCTCCATGATTGATAAAAAGGAACACAATGACATTGGACGGAGTGACGTGTGAGAGAAACGCAACACAGGAATCAATTAATCATGTGGTAACAAAGGGATGGAGCTTGGATCAATGGGGGTGTGACACATATCTTCAATGTTTTCTGTAAATGTTAAAGGAATAAATGTTTTCTGTCAAAAAAAAAAAAGAAAAGAAAAAAAGAGGGAGGCCCCGAATCTGAAGAAAGAAAATCGGAACGTGCCTATCCTTTGGCGTGGACTGAAGTGGAATTTTGGGATCAGTGGATAACTCCATGATTGATTAAAAAAAGGAACAACACAATGACGTGGGAGAGAGACGCAACACATGCATCATGTGGTAACAAAGTGAGGTAGCTTGGATCCATGGATGAGTAACACTTGACTTCAACACCCATGCTTTTAATTAATTAAGAGTAACTTTATGAGCGTATGAAATTTTTTTTTATTTGAAGCAATTATATTTGAGACACTGATAATATTAAATGTGAATATACCTCTCCCAACATGAATTTAAATATTAATTTATTATATTTCGAGAAACTAGCTCTTTCTATTATAAAAAAAAATCTATTTTGATGCCTATGAAAAAACACATATTGAAAGGTAAGTAGATTTGTCATATACCAAAATAAATGTATTATTTATATTTTTTAATAAACACATATTTTATCTCTTTTTTAATATTTTTCCTTTTCGAAGTGATAAATATAATTATAAAGAATTTATATGAAAATTTATTATAAATGACCATGAAAATCATAATTATATAAACGAGCCAAAATACACTTAATCATTATACCCTTATAAACATACTACCTTCAATCCTAAATATGAGATATTGTTAACTACCTTATCAAAACTACAAAAAATATCACTATGATCTAAAAAATATTAGTAATTTTTTAGGTTTATCCCTATTTAAAAATATGCATTTAAAACATTAGTAATCTCTAATTTTTAAAATTTGATCCCTCAGTACAATTCGATCAATACCTATATATAGTTTAGCCATTTAAAACATTGGTAATCTCTAATTTTTTAGAAAATAAATTCAGTGTTTATATTTTTTTCTAAAATATGTAGACCAACATTTTAAATAGTTAAACCTCTAAAGATTCAATTGCAATGAGTCAAAACTTTTAAACTTAATTTTAACTAAATTAAAATTATATGTACTTTCATTTTCTCATTTATTATAAGTTGTAACAAACTTGAGCACTATCTTTGTAAAACCGTAAAAGTTTGATTTTTGGGGTCCATGCATCATTGCATGGCCACCGCTTTATTAATAAAGGCAATAGGGTGTTGAAAAAAAAAACATATAATGCAAGGTAGTGGATATTAAAAGAATTTAAAGTAGGGGGTATTATAAAATTAATATAAAGCAAGGTAATGGATTTAAAAACTCTTATCAAAGTATCTTTAAGTTATATTAAAAAAAGACTTCTGTTGGCCAAAAGAATGTTGTTAGTCATGTACTCATTGGTTATAAACATGACTCATTCCTTATAATACATTCCTCATTTGATTCGTATCTTCAATCAAAGTCATGCGCTGAAGTATGCATTTTAGTTGATTCGTATCTTCTATAAAGAATATTTTTCAAAATATGCCCTAACTACACCTTGGAATTTATATTTAAAAATAAAATAAATCTAAAAATCTAAAAATTAAGACCTATAATAATCCATGGTAGAGGGAGTATCACTTAAGCGAGGTTTTAGTTCCCAAAAGAATAAGAATATAAAGCAAACCATTCTTGTAATACTTATAGTTTTATTCAGGTGATGAGAGAGAGGTTTTTTTTTGTATGTGAGGAAATTTCAAAAACAAAAAATCATTTATAGAATGGTTCACAAAGACTCCATAGAAATTAAGGCATATTTCTAGGGAGCACTTTGAAATTAAGGTATTTTGGAATTCTTTGTGTCTTTCTTTCAAATTATTAAGTGGGGCAATGTTTCTCTGCACTTTTCAAAATGTTGCAACATTGTGTCCCTGCCATTAAAAAAGCCAACCCCGTACCTGTTAATTATTTGAGTGGAGTAGGGCTCACCATTATTGGTCACATGTGTCTTGGGAGATGTTGTTCTGGCTTGTACACACTGATTCTTCTACCTACTCTATCTTCTCTGTGATTGGGCAAGGAAAGTGTGGTTTTGCCTTCAATATCGACAAAACGTCTTTTACCAAATTCGATTATTGGCTCTTTGAATTCCTAACTAATTGATCTTATCGATTGTGATCCAACGCTGTGTATAATTCAAGGGAAGGATAGTATGTGCCCCTCCCCAAGAAATTTGAAGTTTGGTTTGTGATTGATAATGGTTAATACATGCTTCAATTCTGGTTAGCCATAAAAAAGTAAAACAAAAGCAGCTACCAAGCGCTTAGTCAAGGGTCTTGACTTTGAGACTTGAACATATAGTTGGGGTAAAGTGATCCTAGGGGTGTCACTTAAAAAAAATAGTCTTCTGAAGCCTCAAATTCGGATTAATTTGGACCTGTAGAATTTCCCATGAAAAGAGGCTAGCCTAGGAATTGGGTGCATATGCAAGAAAGAAAAATAGAAGAAAAAATTATTCATCACAAAATAGTAGATAGGGTAGCAAGGAGCTTTATATACGCATTTAGTTAGTAGCTACTAACTAGCAACTCCTAGGTACGTAGTATAATCAAGACTTAATTATTATTGGCTAAGTTGAAAGGAAGCTTCTTAAGAAACCATTCAATCACTGACGGACTCAGTATGTAAAGGCCTAAAAAGAGAGGGTAAAAGCCTCCAGAAGTTTCTATTCTCAAACTTGGCGTCTTTATATCACTTTCGACTTTTAATTCCAAACCTTCAACAGAGGTTGGTAAGGAGCTCTTGGCCACCAGCACCCTATATTGCTCAACATCTTGAGTCACATTTAAGATTGCCTTCGAGAAATGCAAAGCCAGGGTAGATCTCTTTGGGAGTGCCTGAAAATATGTATATGTATATTATAGTATGTCATTAAAGTTTAATATAATTTGGGGATATTTCTAGATAAAGTGAATGAATAATCTACTCCCTCCCGTAAAATTTTTAAATTAAAATCCTACTTAATTCATCTTAAATATATAGGACAATGAAATGTGGTGATTAATTATTATTTTCCAATCTTACCTGTGCTTAATTGTAACAAGTTGTTGGCATGCTCTAATTTAATAAAAGGCAAAATTAGAAAGTCACACATTTTATACATGTTTAACTTCCCCTTATAATTAGGATTTACGAGAAAGAGTAAGATGGGGGAGACTTACAAAGGCAAATCCACCAATTCTGTAGATTGTTCCTGTCATCATAGACTGAGACTTGTATCTGGAGAGGAAGAGGGTGAGATAAGGAGTTTCATCAAAGAGATAAGGAGTTTCATCAAAAATAGCATCCACTCCTCCTTTTTTGGTTCCCCTTAAGCCTTTAACCGAGACGGATTGAATCCTATTCCGATCAGAAAACCTCCCACACACGACCCATTTCGATATCCCACTCACAAATTCCTACTTTTAATAATCTCGCTTTCGTCCTCAAATGAAGGTCCTTTGATTTTTCCTTGCGTTAAAATTGAGATTAAATTCGCAGTGTAAACTTGAACTACAAGATGAATAGTAATGACGTCGGTATCACCATCCATCCTGCAGATCTGCTTGCCTTATGGATCTCCATAACATCTGTCATGTATCAAGTGTGTCATAGAGTACGTACGAGGCACAAATTGAGACATAATAGCAACATATAAGAGAAATCACCGATCTTGTAGACGAGGACGGGGTTGAAGCGAAATTCGTTGGTTTTGTATCATTCTAAATATAATATGAATATGATAATAGTTGAACCCACAAAAATCCCACCAAGAATTAACCATAGTGTCCATTTGAAAGGTTTCAAGAGGATCCACTTACTTGTGGACGGCTTCCCCCTTATCACCATTGCTTCACTTGAATCTAAATACGGCAACGTGAAATCAACCCATCTTGTGCGATGGGCCAAAGTTGTGATGTCTCCAATAATAGCATCAAGATTCTGCATTCATACACACAGCAAGTGTTGGAAATGAATCTTACATCTTATTCAGATATCAGTTTGTCATTCATTCGTAAGTACACACCAATATCATACCTGGCTTTCCATCAGGACCATTTGATGGTGCTCCTTATGCAGGCTCGTAGCCCACACATGTACTTTGCGTTTTAATTTTAATATATTTTATTTAAGTTTATTTAAAATGGCGAGCAAAGGAACCAAACCCTAAAGCATCCGTCTTTTTTAGGGTTGAAAGTTTAAACACAATGCAAATGCGCCGTCACCCAGGAGGCCAACACCTCAATCTCAGCGTCTTCATTGATGATAGAGGGCGAGTGAGCTTTGGATCTCAGCAACGCCGCTACCTGTTCGTCGTCCCCACATCACTGTTCACCTCATCCATATTTCTCTCTGCAATCTGCATCATACGGTGATTCTTGGGTTGTTTCCATAGCTTTTGTTTTTCGTTCTTCTTTCATCTCTCTCTTATTCCGTTTTTCTTTCTCGTCTGCAGTACTCTTCTTCCGTCATTTTCTTCTTCGACAAGGCCGTTTTACCGACGTTTGGAGGTAAAAAAAAAAAAAAAAACTCGGGCGACTCTTCCCACTCGGCGAGTCACCCGAGTTAGGACCGGGTCACAAGAGTCCTTCCGAGTTACTCCTAGCCAGCTTCTGCCCGAGTTGGGGCCTCAACCGGATCGGCAAGTTGACCGGTTCGCCGAGTTCCGGGTGGGACATAAATGGAGCCTACAAGTCTCTTTTTCTATTTTTTTTGCCAACGGCGCCTACAAGTTTCAATCAAATTGGTATAGGGCTTTATATCCAAAAAAAGAAAAAAATTGGGATCAGCCTTTAATTATCAAAAAGAGGTATTATATATTCTTGTCGTATGTGAGGGAATATTATAGGAAACTTCTGCAAAATCTCCAAGCATGTAAGAGCAACCAACACGTAAATTGATAGAAAATGGGACGAGTACTAATTAATTTACGTAATTGGGTCATTTGTATTTTATACATATGGGAGGAGTACTAATTAATTGTTTGGGCGTTGTATTTTCTACTATTGTGTGTGTTTGGATTGTGTTAAAAAAATACTTTTAGATCTAAACTATGTTTTGGGTTTAAAAGTAAAAGTGATCATGGGGGAAAAATTATAGTTTAGACACTTAAAATTATGGTTTTCGATAAATATATCCCGCCAGTTATTTTTAGATTATAAACATATGAAATATCAATTTTGTCCCTCTTATATTTTTGTCATCTTGTCCTTTCAATTTTACACTTTATGTAATTATCATTTTACTTCATGTTATTTTTGGTAATTTACTTATTAAAAAAGTTATTCTGATAATAATAATCCAAATATTTATTTTTTTAAAATTACTTTTCATTAAAAATTTATTCTCTAAAATCACTTTAAAATTAATTTTTTTTAAAATCTATTCTCTAGAAACTAATCAAAACATATCCTATAAAGTTAAACCGTATAGCCAATCATGAGTTCACTATAGGTGATTTATGTTTTGTAATTGTCATGTAATCTAATTATGAATCATATAATTAAGTTGGCCATATCCTTAACTTTTTTAGACAAGAATTGTATGTAAGATATTATAGGAACATAAACGAGATAACAATTTCTGGATGCCGATTATTGGAGCTTGTATGGGACGTGGTATGTAGGAAAAAAATCCATATCCGATGTGTCAAAGTATAATGAAACAAAGTATCGTATGACTGGCTATATATTACTCTATCCTAATACAAATAATTTATATATGTCTTATACCATTTTTTACGTATCAAGTTATCGATTAATATACTTTCGGTTGGCTGTTTGCCAGACAAGACTATAGCTTCCATACAATAAAATTTAATTATCATTTTTTACTTGTTAATGTTTTGATGGTACATAGAAAGATGCTTCAACCTTCGGTCTCTTTATATACACACACACACACACACACATATATATATAGTTAGAATGAGTCTAACGTGAAATTCACAATTTTGCATGTACGTATGGGCGTACGGCATTATATATTTGCAGTAGAATATTATTGGTGCTGTTTGTTTTGAAACCAAAGAATTCAGAAAGAAACAAATATTGTAACATGTTTTATTGATTGACCCATCATTACGGTATTCAATATGATTGGAAGATAATTGATAAGGGAAAGCATATATATATATATATGATGCTAGTTAATTAGTGCAAGTTGTAACGGTATCACATTATTTATATATAACGAATATAAATAATCATCAATATGTCAAACTATATAGTATTTATTCAGCTCACGCGTAATACCGCACTTTCTTCTTCTCTAGCTGGCTAGCTACTATGTTGGAATATTGATTTGTCTTCACATGGTCCTTCATATACCTATAAATATTCAGAGAGGCCATTCACCATATCCACTCATACACAAGAGTATCTCTCTCTCCCTCTCTCTACTGTGTAGAAAAGCTACAACAGAAAGAAGATGGAGTCTGAGATGCTTGATCCCTCTTGGTCGTCGTTCCGTGAAGGCATAAGCTCAACTTTTGATCAAGTTGAGTCTTTTGACTTCAACGTGGATACTCCTTTGTTCACTGACATCTTCTCCGATGATCATGTCTATTGTCCAGTTGATGACGACAACCTTCAACTCCCATCATTGATTGATGATTTCTCCTTCGATCTTGAAGCTTTTGATGCCACTTTGAATTCTCAAATTCTGGGAATCCATGGATACGCACAAAGTGAGGGAAGCTTTCCTTCACAGAACTTGTGTTTTGAGAGAGAAGATGTTTGGAGTCCAACCCCATCGATGCAATCAGACATGTCTACAGTAGTACAAGCACAGCCACCACTGATCATACCAGAAGAAGACATGGAGATGGAGAACCAGTTGAGTCTTCCTCATCTTCTGGAAGCCATTGGAGAAGCCTTAGAGCAAGGACATAAAACACTTGCCCAGGTGATTCTTAGATGCATCAGCCACAAAGTAAGCCCTCTTGGTGATCCCCTTGAACGTCTCGCATTCAATTTGTCCCAAAATCATGAAACTACAGAGCAGGGGACTTTCATCAAACAGGAGGCGTGCAAGACCTTCCACAACGCTTTCAAGGCTATCTACCAAGGCCTGCCACATGGAAGAATTGCCCATTTTGCAGCCCATTCAGCAATTATAGGATCTATACCAGCTAATTCAGAATTCATACATATAATAGACTTTGATATGGGAGAAGGTGTTCAATGGCCTCCATTGATAAAGGCTATCGCTCAACACCACAAAACTTTGAAACTGACATCAATCCGATTGGAAGAAGAGGACACTCTTTATACTGATTGTGTTTGTACTCAATGGAAATTTGAAGAAATCAGAAGGAACCTCTACGAGCATGCCAAATCATGTGGTTTAAAGTTGAAGGTAGAAGAACAGAGTATAGAAGAATTAGTGACAGAGCTCAAGAAATTGAACAAAAGAGGTGGAAAGAGAAATTTCGTGGCCTTCAATTGCATGGTGGGTCTTCCACATATGGGTAGGATCAGAAGTAGGAGACAGGTATCGGAATTTCTACATGTAGCGAAGGATTTCATCAAAAGCTCACCTTCAAACCGGGGAATTATAACTTTTGGCGATGGAGAAGCCTGTGAGAAGCTCAGAAACAGCACCAACTTCATGTCATTCTTTACTGGCCATTTGGTGCACTACCATGCTTTGTTAGAATCCATGGAATCAAATTTCCCATTCCAATTCTCAGAGGCAAGAACAGCTATGGAGAATCTATTCGTGGCGCCATATATATCATGTGAAGATTGGGTTCAGAAGTGGGAGGAGATGAGACAATTGGATCAGAATCTTCAATCAGAAATAGAGTTAGAGGGTCGAAGCTTGAGGGAAGAGACGTTAATGGAAGTCGGAGAAATGTTGAGAGGAATCGATGAAGGATCGTATGAGTTTAAGATTGAAGGCAATAATAGCAATGAAATGGTTTTGGAATGGAAAGGAACGCAACTTGTAAAAATTTCAACGTGGGGGAAACTATCAAATTACTGATTTAATTTGTAGAGATTTATTTTTATTCAGATTTGTATGTAAACCAAAAATCTAAACACATGCTTATTGTTTTTCCTATATGGTAAATTTGAATATACTGAAAAATTAATTAAACGGAAATTTTCCTCTATCCAATCAATATATTGTTCTTCCTCAATCGCACGCCTAGCGTTCTTTCATTTTTTTTTCTTATCTTTATTTCAGCAAGTTTAAAGAATAACAATGGTTTAACAGACCTTTGGGGTTAAACGATGGCATGGAAAATTAATACATGTAACAAAGTGGGATTGAAGAAAAGGACATAAGGATTATAAGCAACTTGACCCTACAAGATTAATTACCCATAAAAATACTACTCAATTCTTAAAATCCGTATAATATATGAAAAAAGTGTTAGCATAGTCTAGTGTAGTTTATAGTCAATATAGCTAATAGCTTTGTGGCCTAGCTAGTGTCTAAACTCTTCACTAAATAGGAGGTTAAGGGTTAAATTAGCCTAAGTTTTAAAAGGGTTTCTTATCTAAATCTTGATTTTAAAAATTTTTAAAGTAAATAATCATATTTATCTAAAAGAGTTTATGGACCAAACTATAGTTTTGAGTAAGCTCTTAGGAATAGCTTCTAGAATAGTAAAAAAGTTTATGGATTACTCAATCACTATTTTACCCCTACTTTTTTTTTACTATCTTCTCTTATCTATACTTCTTCTCCGCGTCCTTGTCATCAATATCACCGTCGCCTCCTTGTCATCGTCGCTTCTCCTCCGGCTATGCTTGTCGTCATCCAAATCTCAGGTTGCCACCGTCAACGTCGTCGCTTCTACTCCATCTCTAGTCCTCGCTGCAGATCTGAGGTAGTTGTCAGTGTCAAACGTCGTGGGTTGTCTCTGGTCTTTTCTTTCATTTAAGTGCAAGGTCGTGGAGGTCGGGAGAAGCTTCCGTCGTCGGTGGAGGTCTAGAGACGGTGGAAGACGTGGAGATCGGAGACGGTGGAACATATGGGAGAAGCTACTGATGATGATGAACAGTAGCATTAAAAAAATTATTTATTTATTTATTATCTCATATATTTTTTGGTAATTTTATAAAAGTCTTTCTAATAATAACTATCTAAACACTCATTTATTCAGAATAATTTTTTTTTCATAAGCTCTTCTAAAGAAGAGCTTATACAAAAACTATCTAAAAGCTCACTTTTTTTTTATAAGCCCCTTTTTTAAAAGCATAAACCCTATCTAAATCGGCCCATATAATAATTATTATACGAAAAGATTGGCATAGGATATTTGCATGCGAAGAGGACTTCACGCGTTATTCTTAAAAAGCAATACCTTAATCATTACAACTTCTTGGATCCTACATGAGAACGATATATATAATACATAATTTAAAACTTTTATATGGATGCCGAGAATTCAAGTCCAGCAACTTTGCTAAGTGATTTTGGTGTTAAAATATGTTAAATGATAATATTATTCATATATAAAACTAAACTTAATTACATGCATGTTGTTTTCTTCCTTTCACTTTCATTACAGATTCTTGCCTTTTCTTCCTTCTTAAGTTTCCTTTAAATAAAAGGATTGATAATCAATATATATATATATATATATATATATATATGTGAATATTAAAGTGGCATTACGATTCGACTGTTTCACATGTGTGCAGTATGTGCTATATCCTTTAGCACCATTCGATGTTTAATTAATGATAAGTCAACAATCAAGCATATAAAACAAAGTCAATGCCAAATTATTAAAATTGGTTGTTGCTATCTGGAATCTTAGACTATTATTTCTATCGAAATTCAATGGTCAAAATTTCGGTCAGGTTCCATATTATGCAATCTGTATATATCTATAAGATAAAACTACCTGCAAATATGAGTTTTTCTCGTCAGATTTATTCTAATATGATAATGTTGCGTACGTTAGACCTCGGTCTTGGAAACTTCCTCATTCACCACTACTTTAGAATTAAAGACCTATATATATATATATATATATTTGGTCCATTTGGAGGGGAGATATTATATGAGAAGCTTCCATAAATATTCTAAGCATGTAAATATATAGAAAAATGAATCCAGAGTTGTTGGGTAGGAGGCTGAGGGATTCCCCTTATCTTCTATCACATATATATATATATATATCTCTAGAGAGAGAGAGAGATTCATTAAGGATTGGTTCAATTGATAGATCCTGCCATTAGGGTAAAATAACATATCTTCTGAATTCTCCTATATTCACCAATAATAGTGTAAACTTCAAAATGCTCTCCAATTAAGAATTCGGACCATACATATTACTATGAGTCAATTGTAGGTACTATTCTGTTTTCTAAAGGTTATGAAATCTAATTTTGGATAATTAAGTTGGATACTTAATTAATTTTATTCAAGAATTTTGCACTTATCAAAATATAAATGAGATGGGTAATGAACGTTATTTATAACTGCTATATATATTAATAAATAATAACAATAATTTTCCAATCATAAGCTTATATATATTGTCAATTTCAATTATATGCCCTCTAACTATGATATTATCAAAACATAATTAAGATAATATGACAATGATTTAGTACAGAAACAAATGATTTAGAAATGCTACGTTGTTAACTCCTGCATTGTACAAGATAAGTCCGTACGATACAAAGAATCATGGCACGATTTGGGTAGCCAAATCATGAACTTTACTCTCTATTTCAATTTTAACATTAAACAATTCAATTACTCAAATAATTAAACATAAACAACCAAATCGCACCGTCTAAAAAGGAATCCGGATCCTCTCATCACCGCTTCTCTCCTTTGCCTTGCCTCTTCCCTCCTCTATCCGCTACCTCTCTTTTTATTTTTTTTTAAATTTAGTATTTTAAAATATTTTTTTAGTAGTATCAAATATTTTTAAATAATTTTTAGTCAGAGAGAGAAAAGATAATGAGAGATGAGAAGATAAGATAAATGAGAGATAAACGATGATGAGGGATAAAGAGAGAAGCGATGATGAAAGGATCTACTTTCTCCCAAAAATAGTTTTCACAAGTCAAGTCACCCGTATAATTTGGGTTCTTGCAAAATTTATATATTACTTTTTCTAATATTATCTTAAATGTATGTACTAAATAACTAATATACAAATAATAAAATTAATTAAGTTATTTGTGAAAAAATATATGTTGAAATAGGAAAAATTTAAGAAAAATTATAAATTTAAGAAATTAAGTGAATTGAGGTATTATATTTAGGATAAATTAATGTCCAATTATATTTATAATTGGATATTAAAATCCTCATGAACATATCAAATTAGTATACATTTTTACAATATATATATTAAGCAATGCTTTCGGTTGGCTGTACGCTAGACAAGATCAAGAATCTCTTTTGCTCCCGTACAACAAAGTTTAAATATGCACATCCATATTAATATTACGTACATCTTCCAAAATAAAAGGATATTTTAATTTAATTAATATTTATTTGTTTGTCCATGTTTTGAAGAAGGAAGAAGTTTCAAAAAGACAGATCAAGGTAAAAATTTATATATGCAAAAATTAGAATGATTATATATATATAAAACGTGAAATTCACAATTTTACACGTACGTATAGCATGTCCATTTCGAAGAAAGAAGCAAAGTGGTAGCATTTGTTTATTGGTTGACCCATTCTCTATGGCCTCTTCAATGCATTATAAATAATTGATAAATATGAAAGCGTGTATGATTCTACTTATTGTAACACTACTAATACTGCAACATTTATATTTCATATATTAACAAAAGAAATTTGAATATTAAACTCGTCTGCTATATGTCCTTTTGTTTACTTCTGATATTTGACTCTTGCTTTGTGTATATCCGAACTTATTTACCGATATCTTAGACCAAAAAAGAACAACTAAAGATATTAATTAACATTAATCTCAACTAATCTTTGATTGACTAGAACTATATATTACAATAAATATAACCCCCACCATCTCCATCTACACACACGAGTTGAGGAACTCATGCATGTATGCATTTCCATTAATTATCCCCCTAATTTTAATTCAAATAGCTACCAATAATGTGGGGAGGGCAAAAGAGGCTTTTCACATAGTTTGATCAAGGGATTAATTAACGCATGGTATTATAGTTATTTTACTTAATTAAGACGAAAAAAAATAATGAGCAAGTTCTGAAGACATTATGCATGTATTATATTACATTATTTTAATTTGAGAAGTAAATTCTCACGCGTAGATTTTTTAGATTATTACAAGGAGTTTTATCTGTTTGTATTTGTGATTTTTGACATTATGGATGAAAGTGATAATTGTTCATGTACTTTGAGTCTTAATTACATAGATTAAGCTTGTAGAATAAAAATTTCATGATTACATAATATTATAGAGTTGAAAATAACCGCAAAACTAAAAACAAAAATAGCTTATATTTAATGTTTGAAAAGAATTCCTTAAAAATGCGTTTTTTTTAATTAGAGACATATGTTACTATGTTGGTTCAAAAATATTATTTTTTATTAAGGGTATTCTCAAATAATTTTGAACTTAAGATTAATCCTTTTTAAAATTTAAAACATGAAATTTTTTTGTTTCTTTTAATATAAATGATATTTTTATGATTTAAATTTATATTCTTTTTATAGAAATAAATTTATTTATTATCTCAACTAATGAGAAAATTATTGAAAAGATATGTGACTTTAAGGATATTCCTATACTATGTCATCACACACACAATCTAAAAGATTTCATTCACTCCCTTTATCCATTTTTCAAGTGGAATTCATTAATTAGAAGCAAAAAGTGCAATTAAAAAAAGGGGTTCTTATTAGGTACTAACACGTAGTCATCATTATACTAGAATTTTCCACTGTATATTGAGTTTCAACCGCGTAACGTGGCCTTCTTCAAGCACACGCAGCCATTTCGGGGAAGCGTCTACAACATGTTCCTACTGATGTGAAACGTAATCGTGATGGAAAATGACATTAATTATTAAATTAATCTCTTGGGTTACATAGTTTATGCAAATAGTTAACATCACAGCCTCATGCACTAGACGACATTCTTTTACAGGAATAAGGCTTGCGATGGCTGCTTTAATTTCTAGGAATAAAACTATGTTTATCTATTATCAACAGACAACGATTGACAACATTCTACTTTTTATATTATTCATTCTAAAACTAAATACAAATTGTTTCGAATATTTCCTAACTCATCTGTAATCACACTGTTTTAATCGTACCCACGTTAATTATTCCAAAATAAATAAAAACATAATCATGACATTATACATAAAGATGTCCAGCATATCTAGTTATAATTAATTTTAAAATTCTTATCAATCAATTTTTTTAATAAAATCTGAGGTATATAAATCACTAATGTAAATTATGCCTTTTATAACAAAATATTTTTATATACACAAAATTTAAAGTATCAAATAATTTTTTTATATATTAGCATTGCACTTTCTTCCTTTTTAACACGCTTCTGTGTTGGATTTATTTTTTTCTACGTTGTCCTTCATTTCACCTATAAATATTGAGAGAGGCCACTTACCATATTAACTCGTATACAAGAGTCTCTTTCTTTCTCTTTACTGTGTAGAAAAACTTGAATAGAAAGAAGATGGAACCATTGATACTTGAGCCCTCTTGGTCGTTCTCTGAAGGCATAAGCTCAATTTTTGATCAAGTTGAGCCTTTTGACTTCAACGTGGATACTTCTTTGTTCACTGCTTCAGAGGATGCATCTTCTTTAGAGATTACCTCCATGGTTCCCTTTCCTTCTACCATCTTCACTAATGATCATGTCTATTGTTCAATTGATGAAGACAACCTTCAACTTCCATCATTGATTGATGATTTCTCCATGGATCTTGATGCTTTTGATGCCACTTTGAGTTCTCAAATTCTGGGTATTCATGGATACGCACAAGGAGGTGAGGGAAGCTTTCCTTCACAGAACTTGTGTTCTGAGAGAGATGTTTGGAGTCCAACCCCATCGATGCAATCAGACATGTCTATAGTGGCACAAGCACAACCATCACTGATCATACCAGAAGAAGACATGGAGATGGAGAACCAGTTGAGTCTTCCTCATCTTTTGGAAGCCACTGGAGAAGCCTTAGAGCATGGACACAACACACTTTCACAAGTTATTCTGAGACGCATCAGCCACAAAGTAAGCCCTGTAAGTGATCCTCTTGAACGTCTGGCATTCTATTTGTCCCAAAATCATGAAACAACAGAGCAGGGGACATTCATCAAACAGGAAGCTCGCAAGAGCTTCTACGATGCTTCCAAGGCTATCTACCAAGGCCTGCCACATGGAAGAATTGCTCATTTTGCAGCTAATTCATCAATTATAGGATCTATACCGGCTGATTCAGAATTCATACATATAATAGACTTCGATATGGGAGAAGGCAGTCAATGGCCTCCACTGATGGAGGTCATCGCTCAACAGCACAAAACTTTGAAACTGACCTCATTCAGATGGGAAGAAGAGAGACCAGATCTTGATTGTGTTTCAACTCAATGGAAATTTGAAGAAATCAGAAGGAACCTCCATGAGCATGCCAAATCATGTGGTTTGAAGTTGAAGGTGGAGGAACAGAGTATAGAAGAATTGGTGACAGAGCTCAAGAAATTGAACAAAAGGGGTAGCCATGGAAATGGAAAGAGAAATTTCGTGGCCTTCAATTGCATGGTGGGTCTCCCACATATGTCTAGGGTTAGAAGTAGAAGCCATGTCTGGGAATTTCTGAGGGTAGCAAATGATTTCATCAAAAGCTCAGCTTCAGACAGGGGAGTCATAGCTTTCGGCGATGGAGAAGCCTGTGAGAAACTCAGAAACAGCGCTAACTTCATGTCATTCTTTAATGGCCATTTGGTGCATTACCATGCTTTGTTAGAATCCATGGAATCAAATTTCCCATTCCAATTCTCAGAGGCAAGAACAGCGATGGAGAATCTATTCGTGGCGCCATATATATCATGTGAAGATTGGTTTCAAAAGTGGGAGGAGATAAGACAAAACCGGAATCTTCAATCAGAAACAGAGTTAGAAGGTCGAAGCTTGAGGGAAGAGACATTAATGGAAGTCGCAGAAATGTTGAGAGGAATCGAAGGGTCATATGAGATCAAGATCGAAGGCAATAATGGCAATGAAATGGTTCTTCATTCGAAAGGAACAAAGCTTCTGAGAATTTCAATGCGGGGAAATTAAACCTCAACGCCGAAGCAGAGACTATTTTTCCCCTCTTACGTTTATAAGTCTGATTTAATTTGTAAAGATTTGTTATTCAAATTTATATGCAGGTATATACTAAAAATATAAGAAAAATTACATTTAAATCTCACATAAACAATCTAACGTGAAAAAGTCTCAAGAAATTATCAAAAATTTTACAGGACTTAGAATTAATTTATTCGAATTGTAAAATGACGGACTACTCTAAAAAAAAAATACCTCAATTGTTATTTTTTCACCCTAAGTTATTATTCCTTTTTTTTATAATTATCATTCTTATTATTTAAGTTATTATTTTTTTCCTTTTTATTTGAGTTATTATTTTTTTCAATACAATTATCATTTCTATTATTTAAATTATTTCTTCCTAGAGGCAGTTCTATAATTTTACAATTCAAAAAAATTAATCCCAAATTTTATAGGATTTTATAGTAGTTTGATAAATTCATGAGACTTTTTTATAATTAATTTTTTTACATAAGACTTAAATATAATTTTTTAAAAAATATAAGTACATGCCCATTATATTCTTCCTGTAAGCAAAATTCATTGCATATATATATATATATATATATATATATTGGAGAATTAATAAAACACCAGTAATGCTCTGTTCATAAGAATATGTGTTTGAAAACAGAGTGTGCTGATTTCTTGGAACTTGTTCTTAATAATGTTATGCATTATTTTTAACGCTCTTGGAATTGGAATTTATATATTTTTGCTAATACATTATTTTATGCGGATGAGAATCTTATATGGGTATTAGGATTTATCAATTGAAAATTTTGTTTTACATGTAGCGCCTAATGAATTTTGGGAATTAGGAGAAATTATGCCTGCTAGGATTCTTAGGAGTTGTCCTCATAAGAAAAGAAACAAGTAGAAACAGACAAGCATCATACCATTAATCTCAACAAATCAGATATCCTTAGTGTAATTAAGAACAAGTAGAATCAGCCCAATTATCACCAAACAAATCTTAATGTAAATCATGTTAAGTGTTAATTAAGATATTTTTAGGGGAAGTTGTGATTTGAAAAGGTCAAACACTATGGCTTAAAATTACAAATAATAATAAACTTGATCTCATTTATAGGGTCTGTTTAGATAGGATTTTAGAAAATGGTTTTTGGACAGCTTTTAAAAAAGGGCTTCTGGAGAATAGTTTATGGAAAAAAAAGTGGTTCTGAATAAATAAGTGTTTGGATAGTTATTACCAGAAAGACTTTTATGATTAATAAATTACCAGAAATAGTAAAATAAAAAAAAACAATTACAATTCCCAGTTCCCATTGTTCATTCATCTTCTTTCCTCTTCTTTCTGGTTGAACATGCGCACAGAAAAGCCGTCATCCCACTGACGCTGCTCTTGTCAGCGCTAATCTGATCATGAGTCTGCAGATGTTGGCGAGTGACCTACGGAGAAGTCGGCAAGTGACCTACAGAGAAATCGACGAGTGACCCACCGATGCTACTCCTATCGATACTGCTCCCACCTGTGTTGGACGTTGAGTGTTGGACGGTGAGAAGGAGAATAGTGAGAGAAGGTGAGGTGTAAAGGGAGAGAGAGTAAAAAAATAGGGGTAAAATAGTAATTAGGTATTATATAAACTCTTTTACTATTTCAAAAACTATTCCCAGTAGCTTATCCAAAACCATGATTTTAAAATATGATTTAGTCCAGAAATCCTTTTAAACAAATATGACTGTTTGTTTTAAAAAATTTTCAAATTAAAATTTGGGCCAAAAACCCTTTTAAAACTATGGTTTTTATGTTTTCTAAATAAGCCATAAAAAGAGATTTGATGTTAAAGAAATACAAGGTCATTGGCCTTCTTTCTCTTTTAGACTAAATTTGATTCCTTCATTTGATCCAATAGTTATGAGAGGAGAGGAATTTTGAATGGCCAATCATTTAGTCAAATTAAATTCCTTTTCCAATAGTTGAATCAAGATGCTTAGACCATACTCTATTAATTTGAAAGCAGATCGTTTCCTTTTCCTCTATCTCCTTTTTTCCCTCTCAAAATCCCATCCCCAACCTTAAATTAAAATATATATATATATATATATATATATATATATATATAGGGTTCACATTTAATATTTTATAAAACCATTATTATTATAATATTTATAAGTAAAAAAATTTATATTTATTCCATATGGCAGTCATGAACTGTGTACATATATTTTAACAATTTAAATTTATTTAATTATTTTTATAACAATAGTTATATAAACAACATTCAACTACATTCAAAACTCTGAATTTCACATCAGATTCAGTCCAAATACAATCACATTGTCTTCGAAACTTCTTCCTTGTCCACTTTTGTCCAAAGAAGTACTATATATTAATTTAATATTGGTATGGATTTAAGAGGATCTCATGCATTAGTGCTCATATGTACGTAGATATAAAATAAAAGGGGAATATTATGAGAGCTTTGTCTGATATTTACATACCTTGCACTGCCTTATCTATAAGATCAGTACGAAAGTTAGACCAAATAGCCGAAGAAGCATCCATCAATATAAAAAAGTTTACGTTTAGATAAGTTTTATTCTTAAGATATTTAAGCTGCATGACAATATGATGACTGTCTTTTTTAATCCAACTCATCACAGATTGTGCCAAGATGGGCTAATTTAATAGCTGGTAGTTTATCTGGAGGCATCCACCAATTGTGATGTATCCCATTATCAAGGTAAAAACGACATATTCATTTCCTAAATTAAAGGAATAATGTGGTTAGGGTTAATGTTTAATTTTATCATAAAAATTTTCGTGTAGAAATTGTGGGTATTAAGAAATTTTTATTATATCAATATTGACTAAAAAGTATTAAAAATGAGTAAAATCACCCTAACCGTTAAAAAATTAATATTAAGTATTAAAAAATAAATGCTAACCTTTAGTATTATTAATAGCCAAGAATGATATTGTTACGTTTTTAGCACTTCCGAGATGATATTTATCTCAAAAAAACTTTTAGATACCCACATTTTTTAGGTAAAAATTTTGAGAGCAAAATTGAACCTTAACCCATATAGTAAATTAGAGTTATGTGATTAACTTAATCATAGTCAGATACAGAAATTAAAGTATCAAGTAAATAACACACATTGGATTGGCTGTGTCTCTTATATAATAAGTTTATATACAATATCAGAATATTATTATCCCTACAGAATTGAAGTAAAACGAACCAAAATGTTTGTTTACAGAACCAAAAACGAATTGAACGGAATCTCTAGAGATACCTAACTATAAATAAACAAGTCCAAGAGGCAAAATTGTTGTTTATATAGTGTAAAAGTACAAGAAATGGTTACAGCACGGTGTGAATTTCTTAGCCAGAAATATAATGGCAAAATACATATATCCCAAATTCATTAAATAAAAAGATGGATCTTTATGTACATCACATAATTGAACAGTGGATTACCATTCTTCCTAGCTTGGCATAGTGGAGCAAAGAAGTAGCAATCTGTACAAAACCATATATACAACCCACTAACGTGTATTACAAGGTATCCTGCTGCTTCTCTTCTCTATATCCTCTTCTATCTGAATCCAAATCACCTTTTCACACTTGTATTCTCTTCTGCAAATTCAGCTTTCAAAAGGCTGGCCAAAAAGATACAGACCATCATGTATCTAGAGACAAAACCCCTTAGATAAGTAGAAATTTTCTAAAACTCAACATTAAATGATTGGGCTTTTCAAAGAAGTTCTTGCATGTGTTATGTTTTATAGCAAACACGTTAAAAAAATTTTACCCAAGTCTTGTCCCGTAGATAAACAGCACCAATCATCACAGGGTCTTCTTGTAAGTACTAGAAGGCAAGCATAGGCTGCATGTATCCCACACAGGTGAAAAATCACCGACACCTAATCACCTAACGTTTGTTCATTAATTTGTCCCTTTGCTCTATCACGAAAATCGACCAACTCGGCATTGCTGGGATCGAGACAAAGGGCGGCTTCACAGTCTCTGGTGGCGGAAACGAAATCATTCATTGATTCATAAAACGCGGCTCGAAGATGTAACAGTTGAACATCTGGCTTGAATCTAATAGCCCTTGTAAGCTCAGCTATTGCTTCAGCTTCTTTGTGATCATCCATCAAAGCTGGAAGGAAAACTTATCCATGTCAAAACTTAAGTAATTGGGAGTTTTTGAGGAGGAAGAGGAAGAACAGAACCAGCTGTATGTTGGGAATTTACCTGCTGCCCTATATCTGTATGGATATGTCCTTAGAGGATCCAACTCTGTTGCCATGCTAAGATCATGCTCAGCCATGTCACGTTCACAATATTCTGCGCGTTTCTCATAAGCTGATGCATTATTCTGAGCCTTTTCTATAAGCTTTGTCATCTCATCATACGCGTCTTTGCGTTGATTCTTTAGATGATACACGCGTGCGAGACCCTGATGCGCTCGCGTATGCTTGATGTTGAGTGCATTCATATAGCAGTTAGCAGCATTGTCCAGCTTATCACAATCTACGTAGATACTTCCTAGATTATTTAGTGCCTATAAAGCAAAGCAGTGCCAGAAAACATATCCAATGGTTTATTAGCATTGAGAACAAGATAATTTATATAACTCTGAAACCATGTGAACACTCACTTGTCCTTTCCGAAGACCATCTGAAGGGCAACTAAGTGCTTCCTCTAGATGGCGAATAACGTTATTTGCTGTCTCGGCATCGAGACTTGAGTCTGCTAAGGCATATGCTTTGGGAAAGAAAGCTTCAAATGATCTTTGGATAGAAATAGACTCCTCAGCCTTTGCCAATGCTTCTTCCCGCATACCGGAGTCATACAATATCCAACCTTCATAGACTAGCCTTTCGTGCTCAGAATTCGAATAATTTCTAGCCAGCCGCAGGCTACGCATAGCCGCCTTTGGACAGTTTAACCTGCAAGACAGAACACTTCACAGTTAAGAAGAGAGCCCAAGACAGAACACTTCACAGTTAAAGCTATAACTGAATTAAGGATTTCACTTACCTTACCAGAAGGAGAGATTGGCGAAACCGTAGAAGACTTTTTCCAGGGTCATTTTCTAACATATGGTGTATAACAGCCAGGGAACCAATATCATTAACAGAGGACCATCTGTCATATAATTGCATCCAGCATTCAGCCTGATTCAACGGCTGAACTTCAGGGCGAAGGAGTTCTATCAATTCGTCAGCCGGCATCCTTCCGAAAAACATCATGAAATTAGGATCCAGTGTCACAAGTGCCTGCACATCTCTTAATGCTCCTTCATAATCCTTCATAGCAATAAAAAACCAAGCTCTCAACTCGAGGCAATCGTGAGAAACCTTAAAACTAATTATCTTGTTAATCTCCAAAATGGCAGCTTCAATCTTGTTCTCATCCAGCAAAGAAACAGCTCTATATTTGTATGGAAATGAAAGAGTTGGATCTAATTCACTCGCAGATAACAAGTCCATAAATTTTTCCCTCCCTATACAATACAAAGACCTTTCCTGATACATCCAACCAACAGGTTTACAATCAGAGATAAGAGAATTCATCATCTTAAACGCCGTGTACTTGTGTCCACGCTTATACTTCCCCCTCGCAGCGCCCACTAACGAATAAATATGTCCCGCCCCGGCAGCCGCCTCGAACCAACACTTCGCATCTTTATACTCTTCTCTCTCAAGCATAACAACACCTAGTTGGTGAAATGCAAGTTGTTTTTGCCATCCTTCTGCTGCACATTCTCCTAATCTCTCCAACAGCATCACAGTTGTGTTAGATTTCATCTCTTCCTCCATAGAAATCTGACTTAAGAAATAATATAACAAAAACGATGCATGGCCTGTTATAGCTAATCTATCTCTACCCTCTTGGCTACAAAATATTCTTGTAACATTTGAACTGTGCATTGAACATGGAAGCTCTCTTAAGATCACCTGCAAGCAAGCTGCAACTAGAATATGCGCCGTCTCCTCCAATCCATATTCAATCAACGACATTGCTTCTTCCATGTCAGAAACCAGAGATGCTAAATGAACATCGCAAGCAGATTTCATCTCCTCACAACAAAATCTGTTTGCGAATGATAGAGCTCTAGAACAATATGCGGAGGAAATTGACTCAATCTTTTTGTTCTACTATATATCTCAGCAGCTGTCATTGCATCAACAGAAATCCCATTCTGCGTGAAATTTATCTTCTCTCTTCTTGATTCAATGAAACCACCAAATAACAAAGTTTTGAAGGGTATCGAGAGGGAAGAGATATTGTGTCGTTTACATCTAATTTCATCGTCCCCTATGATAAATGACATATCGCCATCTTGATCATCTTCGTCGGAAGTTGAGCGTTCCTCATCGTCCATTATGGTTATATCATCAGCGTCGTCTCGAGGCGTACGATAACAAATACAAGGTTTATATACCGATTCTGGGTCATAGCCAGCTAGTAAATTCGCCGCAGGACATTCAATATTTCGTCCACAACAATACATCGACGATGATCCAATAAGCTCGTCTTCTCTCCTCTCATATCTTAACCATGAAGCAAGAACAACCTTGGAATGCACATCAATCGCATGCTGTCTAGCCGACCGGAGGCTCTGCCGGATCAACTTAGGATCCGAGAAGCCACGAAAAAGCGTACAATGCTCCAAATACAAGTTAGATTTCTCCAAATCGGGGCAACTTTCAATTCTACGATAAATATCCGCAAGTGTTTCGACAAAATCAACGGGTTTGAGAGAGGTTTCAATCTGGGGTTCAACCTGATCAGCCATGGGAAGGCCATATGGAAGAAGATTATCAGCAACAAAGTCGTTTGCTTTCGCTTCTGGAATTTGTGATTTCCTCATGGATTTGCTCCGCGTGCATTGGGTTTTGATTTGATTTTGGGATGGGTTGAAAGGATATACTTGATGACTCTTACACCCACCCATGATCTTCAAACTACGCATTGTGGCAAATATATTATGCTGCATCTTTCGTATATTCTCGTGTTCAAGGATAAGTTAAGGGTTCCAACACTGAATAAAATTAAAAATATCTCTCAGAGAAAAATATGGAAAAGAAAATTTACCTAAGGATTTAAAATTGGCCGTGCAAACACCGTTGGGTTAATAAGATGATCAGAGAAGAGATGATGGAAACTCGACGGTGATGCTCGCAAAATTGCAGTGTACAAAAAGGTGGATCCCTTCGAGAGGTTCTTTTTCTCTTCCCCTCTAAGAAATTGGAGAGAAAGAGGAAAAGCAAAAATGGAGAGGGAAATTTGACCAAGTTAGACGGTGAGGTGGAGAATTGAAGATGGGTATTGGCCATTTCAACGGCCATTGTTGTTGTTGTCTCATGACAATCTATAAAAGCTTGCAGCTTGATATCTAAATATATATGAAATTTTCCATTTTGATTGATAAAGTGTTATTATTAATATTGGAGTCTCAAGCATATATCTTCTATCTCTGGAAATGGAATTTACTGAGAGGAAGACATAGAAAAAGAGCTTGCAGCGTTCTCTCTCTATGATTTCAACTCCGATATTTGAAGGGGAGGCTGATGCTGTGTGTGCATGCGACAGAATTCATTACGTCAAGTCACCAAAGCAAAATACTTAAAAAAAAAATCTTTATAGACTAATATTTACATAAAAGACTATAGAATAAAACTTATAGTTATATTATAATTATTTTAAAGGGAAAAACGGATTAATTGTCTAAAATAACTTGGTTAAAAGAAATAACCTTAACATTGCCGCAACGTTTAATTAAACGTCTAGGAACATTTAATCAAACGTAGCGTTTCATTACCAAACAATCAGCAAAATCTTGATCATGGCATTAAAATCTAGAGATAATTATCATGAGCTCTTAGGATAAAAAATGTAATCACCATATATAAAAAAATTAATCATAAATAAATCTCAGGATAAGTGAGTAACATGCGACCTATTATTATTTTATATATTATAACTTGTTATTACATATTACTCACTTGTTATGAGATTTTTTGGTAATCATATCTCTTTCTTATGACCTATAATGATTTCTCCTAAAATTTAACCGGAGTCGACGAGTGAATTAATCTCCTAATCAATTTGGTCAAAAGTTTTGAATGGGGCAACTAATTTAGATTTTATATTTTTTGCTTCCCTTGTTAAGTTTAAAATGATATTGCTTAAATTTTTTTAAAAATAACTGTACGTTATATTTATACTTTATTAACTCTATTTTATTAGTTTATGTGTGATTTATAGATAAATAAAATTATATTAATTTGTGAATTAATACCTTTTTATTTATATATTATTCTTTTGCAATATTATATATAAATATTTTATATAGTTTAATCATATTATATTATTTTAATTATGATTAAGTGTAATCTACTGACTATTCAATCCAATACTTGATTTTGATATTATATTTGCAACTTCTGGTTAATTTCAATCGCCAGATCTGTTTCCTCCTGCTCGCCCACACACACATATAAGATATACTTGTTATTCGGTTGGGGGCATACATATATAGTAGCGAATGTACACACATTCTTAAACGGTCACCAACATTTTGAATTTTAGGCACAAAATTCCCAAGCATATGCTTATCTATAATCAATCATATATAAATATATATAAAGCAAACATGTATACCACAATATTGGTGATTAAAAGTATATAATGTCAAAGAAAAAACTTATCTAATTCCTTATAAGGCATTTTGATAGAAAGACAATCCTAATATATACTTCTAATATCAATATTTAATATGGCATTAAGAGCCATTCAATCGATTTGGGATATAAAAAAGAAAAAAGAAATAAATATTGTGGACCTAAGATCTTTTAGACTGGAAAAAAATAGTATAAGTTTAGGCAAAAGAAAAAATAAAGATTGTAGAATCCTGAGACTACCAAAAAATACAAGCACATGCGCCAAAAAAAGAAGAAAAAGAAACTAATAGGAAAAATATTATAATATAAAGAAGAAGAAGCCCCGTATTAATTAAATAGAAAAATAATTAAAAGTATATAATATCAAAAAAAAAATTATCAAATTGACTCAAGAAGATAATCATAATATATACTTCTAATCTCAAAATTTAATATGGAAGAAAAGAAATGGTGAAAATCATGCCTTGCGACCTATGGAACACATATTTTTTTTTAAAAAAAAAGCCCCTTCCTCATTCATGAAATTAAATTATTGATAAAATCTTGAATCAAGTTCTGTGAAATAATGATTTTTTAAAATACAAAATCACGCATATCTCTGCAATGATGGATGGGTTTAGCAAGTACCGAGGGAAGAATGACTTTGCAAAGACAAGATGTTGACGAGGCCAAGAATCGAAAGGCATTCGCAACTTTGGGATTATCCCTGCGCCTTGAATTTCAACTATGAGGAGGTACGCTAGCTAGCTAGGGTTCATAATCGTAGGGAAGCTTCCTCGTCGTCCCAACTTTTTCCTCCTTCTTTCCTAATGATTTCCTTCTTATACTCCTAAAGAATATTAGTGGATTAGTCAATTAATGAATAGTTAATAATATGTTAAATAAAACATAAATAAAGACTTATAACATTTGGAAAAAAAGAAGGACAAGGGCTATTATTGTCATAGAATTTGGCTTCCTAAGAAAACATCATTTTGATGGAAAGGAGAAGAAAAGGAAAGATGAGAAGCAGATAGTGGCTTCGTTGGTGGACAGTTAATTATAGGTCGTCTCTGATTAGAAAATACCATGATAAGGACCATATACTTGAATATCATGATTTTGACGAGAAATATTTACATATTTCTATCATCTTATTTATACTTTTATCGATTAAAATACAACAACTCATTTGATTTAAATTATAGTTAATACCTTTTAATATTTTTATATTATTTGCATTATCATAATACTAAGTATTTAATTTTAAAATTTATAGTTATCTCTCTTAATATAGATGTTTCCTATAAAAATCAAACTCAAAACTTAGAGATACAACACTAACTAACTCTATGTTGGCACCCTCTAATTTTTTGGATAAGAGAAAAAATCCTTAACAACTAGAACAACAATAAATGTAGATGATTGTTACAAATAAATGACAAATGATGTATTTTAATTGGTCATACTATAATGTGACTATGTAAGTATTTTTCGATTTTGAGCCCGCAGTATTGGAAATGTTGTTGGGGGTTGAAAAATTCTAGGACTTGAAAGAGATATAATTCAAGAATTAAGACGTTATTATTATTATTTCAAAATGAATGATATGTGGGTGAGGGCCTGTGTTGCTGATAAATGATAAGGATAAGGCGTGGAGTCAACATGTGTACGTCCACTTAACTCCTTACACATCAGTAGGATTACTCCTAGTCCTTCTCTTTAGATTTTGGCCATAAAGAAAAAAAGTGGTGCAGTTTTAAGAAAATTCAAGGAAAGTTTCCATACTTTTTGACATAGACTTGCAGTGGAGACCCAGACGCTGAATTTAGCTAGGGTTTATCTGGGTTCTAAACTCTTCATGTCTTTGAATAAAAATTAATAATAAAAATAAATAGCTATAATGTCTCAATCAGCTGGTGAATAGTAGGACTGGTTGTTAAAGTAATTAAACGGTAATAGGGTTTAGGTAAAGATTAAACGAGTAAATAAGAAATGAACAGCAGCGCAACTTTAACTTTAGATTTCGAGTGAAGAAAAAAGTTGAAGGCAAAACGGTGCCCCACACGTTCAATTGAAAAATACAAGCTGCCGCCTCGTAGCTAGTAAAAAATGCAAAACATCGTGAAGCTTCCTCGAGCTCTTACCTCCTTTCCTCCTTGTCTGTTCATATATATATATATATATATATATATATATATATATATAAGCTTCCTGCTTGTTGTTGCCTGTTATTGTATGCTTCCGACGTTGAAACACCTAAGCTTCGTACCCAAGTTTTCCTTCTAGAACGATGACGATCATCACTAGTATCCTGGGAATGCTCCGCAATGGGTTTGTCCTCTCCAATATACTGTCATCTTCATCTTCGGTAACATTCATTTCTATGTCGCCATTCATTAACTAACTTGTTTTCCTTTTCTCTTTACATTATATTCTACAATAACTGACTCACTTGTTTAATGTTCAGGTTTAGTTTTCAGCCATGCATTGGTAAACAGTGGAGTTGTGGACGTTTTCCCGACTTCCTTGGAGATAACAACTATGATCTATGGAAAGCCAGCATGCTCATGAATTTTCTAGACGGCTTATCAGCTGTCTTAAAACTTGCTGTGATACACGTATCAGAGGCTTACACAGGTCGCTTCCAGGCCATTATCGTCAGCACAGCAGCCTTTACTATGGTTAGTTTGCTGGCTACCGACTCTAAAGATATAAACTCATGCTAAGGCTTGTTTGTTCATGAGAAATCACATAAATTCATACTTTATAGTTGTGATTATTTGCTAATTACTTAATTATGGTATTGAAATACAACTTGAGATATGATTAAGTGACTAAAATATATAAAAATTAAACATCTTTTGGGTTGACTCTCTTTTGGTATATATGTTTTAGAATCACATAGTTTAAAATTAATCAACTTTACAAGATCAAATGAAATAAGGTATTACTTTTAATTATTCCAGGGATTGGTGCTACTACTATACGTTCGTGCTTGAGCTCCGGATATGGTTTCTTTGATTTTCGCAATATTACTCATAGCATTAGGCACGGTCGGAAAAGAGCCAACTTTAAGAGAATTTTTTTATTATCAAGTGAGTGAAGAATTAAAGAAAAAATGTACTGAAAAGAAAGAAGGAGAATATAAGGAATTATCAGAAGAAGAGAAAGAAAGATCAGAATATAAAAATGACAGCGGAACTAATAACCTTTGGTGGTCTACTGCTTCCATTGTCGCTTCCGTTATAGCTGCCTTGTTCTTAGGCTCAGCTTCTTGGTCAGAAAATTTTGAATTATCGTCTATTATTATGGGTGCTTCGTGTTTATTGTTTATCATCGGCACTTTCTGGTATTATCCTCAAGAAAACCCCTCAGAAAGCCCTCTCACTACTATTTATAGGGTCTTTAAGGAATCTATTAAGAATCGCAGATTATCGTACCCATCTTCAAAACAGAGCTATAACAATGGAGATTCAGATGATTTATTACAAGATGATCTCTTTTGTAGGACTCAAAATGGTGAGGTTCACTTGATGCCACGTCGTCCATCATTTTTGTTGTTTTTGGACAGGGCCGCTATGACCAATTCCGATGATGTTTGTACGATGGTGCAAGGGATACACATCAAGAACCTTCATCTTATTTTTCCCTTGGGGGTCATCTTCTTCGCATACAGCTTGGCTTCTGCTTCTGGTAACACTTACTTTGTTCTGCAAACAAACAACTTGCATTCTTATTCTATTGGGGGTTCGATGTTTCTATCATGGTTTTCTTGGCACTCAAATCTCTGGGTACATTTGTGGTCCGAACAATGCAATCAAGATATAAAGCGGTGAGACCACTTTGGAGTATGGCTGTTGGGATGTTTTTCTTCATTACTCTGCTGTATTGCAGCTTGGCAAGTGGATCGTCGTAGGTTGTCTCTGGTTCTGAAAAACACAGACGGCGACGTTTCCTTAAGCATCATGATTTTAACTCCACAGTATTTCTTGCTAGGGCTAATGAAAGGATTTGCAGAAGGTGGAATAGAGACATTCTTGAGAGATAGATTGTATTCTGAGTCAATGAAGAAATTTGTGGAACCGTGCATTGAAATATTGTTGGGGATTGGGAAATTCTCAAGCATTCTATTTGCACTAATGTTTCATATGTGGATCAAGGATGACATAAAAGATAGTCACTTGGATTGGTATTTTCTGTTGCTGGCATCACTAAGCTTCGTGTACCTTGTGATTTGTCTATTGTATGCCATTTTCAAGTTCCAGAAACTCCAATTTGTAGTTCCAGAAACTACCATCCAAGAAACTGTTGAGAGCATGGATGAATTATTACAAGTGAAGGTGGATATTAATCAATAGCTAGTTGTGTTATCAGTTCATGATATAAGTTTCCGTTTCTTATAGATAGCTGCTCATTCATTCTTTACATTGCTTTGATGCTATTTATTGGAATGTGCGTGCCACGTGTAAATTATATATGAGCTAAGTATAGTTGAGTCAGCAGTGTGTATATATATAGCTTGTATATTAATATTGTGTTTGTATCAACATGTACTGTTCTTGAAGGAAGAGCTATTATATATGGAACGATATTGTATAGCTCTCTCTTGGATCACCATTGATTAAATATCGAAGATCCACTGCTCAGCGCATATCGTTGAACCACTTAGCCAAACACTTGGGCCATGTTTGTTACATGATATTTTGTAAGTTGGCACTGAGATTAGTACTGGCATCGCGCATTTTATATTTGGTACAGAGAATACCACATAAGTGGAATTATGTTCAAACCTACCCACCTGGTACCGATGATACTATCCTCTTCATCTTAAACTGTAACTCTTTAACTTCACTTATAAGGATATCATATTTAAGTTCTAAGTATACAACTGTAATAATTATTTAAAAGTTGTGAGGATCCTACATTGTAGAATTATATTACTGTGTCTGATATCAATAAATAAATCTAAAAATAATATCTCGGAAATATAGAAAGGTCAAGCTAGCCCAATCATAGAAGCTTAAATGTGACGCAAACTTGTGAAGTGTGTCCAGCGTTCTTCACCAAAGTGCATGACGATTGGTTGGGAAATTAATTTTGTCCCCAGCTTGTTTCTCGTTTATAGTGCATTGTCGATTTTGTAGTCAAACATTGTCGATTTTGTAGTCAAACTTGGTCTTTCTTCATTTCAGGAATTTAGGGTTGACTGGTGATGAAATACGGGAGAATGGAAAATTCTGCATGTTCATTTACTGCTCATGAGTCATCTATTTAACATATCTATTACATGATACGAGCTCTCATTATGTATACAGACACAACCAGCCCAAACGATATACAACTTATGGGCTTCAGGCACAAAACACCTTATTCTATTATTTATTTCTAACACTCCCCCTCAAGTTGGGGGCAAAATATATCTATTACTCCTAACTTGTGGAGTAATTTTGATTGTATAACCTTTCCTACTGCCTTAGTTAGAATGTCTACTTCTTGACCTCCAGATTTCACATGTAGCAGTTTGATAAGTTTATCTTGCACTTTTTCTCGAACAAAGTGAAGATTGATTTCTATATGTTTTGTTCTCTCATAAAATATCGGGTTTGAGGCTATGTGAATTGCTGCCTTACTGTCACAATATACTCTTACTGGCTGAAAATGCTCTGCTCCTAGTCCTTCAGCAAGCCTACAAGCCAAACTACCTCCCTACTGCTGCGGCCAGCGCTCTGTATTCTGCTTCAACAGATAACCAAGATACAGTGCTCTGTTTCTTTGTCTTCCATTTGATGAGTGATCCTCCCAGCTTTAATAAATAACCTGTTACAGATCTCCTTGTAGATCCACATGCACCCCAATTAGCATCACAATAACAGGTAAGCTCCAAATCTCCTGAGGAACTTATCAATACTCTAAGACCTGGTGTCCCCTTTAGGTATCTCATCACATTCATTGCTGCTACCATGTGTGCTTTCATCGGGTTCGTCATATGCTGGCTAAGAACCTGTACAGAAAAATAGATATCAGGACGAGTGGCAGTTAAATATATTAACCTACCTACCAACCGTCCATATTTCTCAGGATCTGTCAGCAAGTCAGATTTCTTATCCTTCCCTTCTTCATAAGCCAATAATTTCAAATTTTGAGCCATTGGAATTGAAAGTGGTTTACAACCACTCATACCTGCATCAGCCAATAATTCCAGCACATATTTTCTTTGTGATAGTACTATGCATTTCTTTGATCTAGCTATCTCAATTCCTAAAAAATATTTCATCATTCCTAAATCTTTTATTCTAAAATTATCATGCAAGTATTGCTTGACTTCCCTTATTTTAGTTTCTGAACTTCCTGTAATTAAAAGGTCATCAACATAAACCAATACAAACACTAAATCTTTCTCATATTTCTTATAAAATAGTGAATAATCAAGTCTACCTTGTTTAAATCCTCCTTGAATCAGGGCCATAGACAATTTAGCATTTCATTGTCTAGATGCTTGTTTTAAACCATATAATGATTTTCTAAGTTTGCAAATTGTATGCTCCCCTTTCTATTGAAACCTTGGGGTATATTCATATATATCTCTTCATCAAGGTCCCCCTACAAGAAGACATTATGTACATCCATATGGTACAGATTCCAATTATATAAGGTAGTAAATTTGATTATTATTCTAATAGTTGTCATTTTTACTACATGAGAGAATGTTTCATGGTAATCAATTCCCTCCCTTTGGGTGTAATCTTTGGCAACAAGTGTGGCCTTATATTTGTCTATCTTCCCTTGTGAATCATATTTGATTTTAAATACCCATTTATATCCTATTGCCTTTTTTTCTTTAGGAAGAGGCACTATGTCCCATGTATGATTGTCTTCTAGAGCCTTAATTTCCTTGTTCATGGCCTCTACCCAGTTTTTATTTAATGCAGCCTCTTCATATGAACTAGGTTCAGTAGCAGAATCCATATTACACAAGAAACACATATAGGAAGGGGAGATATTCATATAAGAGATATGATTTTCAATAGGATATAAACATTTTGACTTTCCTGTTTCTGTGTTGTCCCCCTTTACCAAGTTACATATATAGTCCTTTGCCCATATAGGTGCTTTTCTTTCTCTGGATTGTCTGGTGGCGGATCTCCACTGTATAGGTGTCTCCCTCATGTGGTTCTCGTCTTCTTCATCTTGGTTTTCAAGGGTTTCAGGATCAGCAGGTATGCTTTGAATCTGTGAAATCTGTGGCAACAACATGTCAGAATTAGAATGATCAAAATAAGAATCATCAAAATAAAACAATTGTTGTAATTCATGTGACACTCCCCCTTGGTTAGTGGGCATGCTATCTTTGAATGTGAATTTATTCTCCATAAAGGTAACATGGCGACTAATCAAGAGATTACCGGTCTTTAGCTCAAGTAAAAGGTACCCTTTTTTATGAGAGGGATAACCAAGAAAAGCACTGGCGACAGACCGAGGATGAAATTTATTACACGCATTCAAGTCTGTGGCATATGCCAATGTTCCAAAAATTTTGAAATTATCATAACTAGGTGCAGTGTCATATATTTTCTCATAGGGAGTCATATAATTAAGAATCCTGGAAGGTAGGCGATTGACTATATAAGCAGCAATTTTGACACACTCGCCCCAGTACTGGATTGGAACATGAGATTGAAGCGTTAAGCTTATGGAAACTTACATGATGGTCCTGTGGTTCCTTTCCACAATCTCATTCTGCTCGGGAGTATAGGGGCATGAAGTTTCATGTATGATTCCCTTGGTTAAGGGGAACTCACGAAGGTCATGGTTGATAAATTCTCTGCCATTATCACTGCGAATCTTTTTCACATTGACAGAAAATTGGGTGAAGACATAAGCTATAAAATGCTTAATATGAGAAAAGGTTTCTAATTTGTGTTTCATAAGGAAAATCCAAGTGGTTCTCAAAAAATCATCAACAATGGTTAAGAAATATTGATGTCCTTGATGTGTAGGCCCCTGATATGTTTCCCAAACATCAAGGTGCAATAATTCAAAACAGGAAGTTGTTTTAATGCAACTAGAAGAAAAGGGAAGTTTAGTTTGCTTCGATTGAGCACAAATGTCACAGCCTTTATTCATCAAGTTCTTATTATCAAATACAATGCTTAGGCGCTTTAGCACAGAAAAAGGTGCATGTCCTAGTCTATAATACATAAGCCAAACATCAGAATTGGGTATACAAGTATATGTCCTAATAGTATTGCCAACAAAATTGTAAGAACGAAGTGACTGTGCTTTAACATGTTATAGAATATAAAGCCCATCAACCAATTTACTAGTCGCCGTCATCATCCGACCCTGAAGGCCCTACATGAGGCAAAGGTCAAGAAAGAAAGTAACCATGCAGTTTTGTTCTTTCGTAAGTTTAGACACTGAGATGAGATGAAATTGTAACTGTGGTGCATATAACACATTGTGTAAAATAAAATTATATGAAATAGTAACTTGCCCAATGTGAGTCATAGGAACTCGGGACCCATCAGGAATTTTAATGTGTTTAATGGGTCCTGTGTAAACTGCATAAGTGTCTAAAATAGCAAGGTCCCCTACAAGATGTGTAGTGGCCCCCGAGTCAATGACCCAATTAATGTGTGTGGGTGTGGAGAATTGAGGATCGATCAAACCTGTACCCTTTAGGGCGTGTGCTAAACTGGAAGAAGCCATGTCCTTCCGAAGGAATTGAAGCAATCGCTCATATTCTTCTTGAATGAATTTTGGAGTTACAGTGGTGGCAGGATGATCAATGGTTTCTGGTCCTGAAAGGATCTCAGTGTCAGTATGATTGATAGTTTCTTCACGACCCAATTTTGGCTTGTTCCCTTTAAAATTTTCTATGAACCCGATTATATGCCAACATCCTTCTTTGGTGTGGCCCTTTCGATGGCAGTGGGTACATTCAGGTGAGGGTCCTCCTCTACCCTGTCCTCGTCCACGTCCCCTGCCTCTAGTGGCTATGGCGACGCCTTCAACAATATCACTGCTAATTGAACCCATCATGTTCCTTTGTGCCTCATCCTCCAGAATCATGGCAAATGCCTGATTAATTATCGGTAGGGGAATCATCAATAAGATTTGACTCTTCGCTGGGCTAAAACTGTCATTGAGCCCAGTAAGAAATTGTAGGAGCTTCTGTTGCTGTGTTCTTTTAGCATAAATCTTCAAGGTCTCGCACTTGCAAGAGGGTAATGGCAGTAGCATGCTCTGTTCTTCCCACAATTCTTTCATCTTGGTATAATATGATGAAACGGAGCCTGATCCTTGACGCAGGGAGGCAATTTCACGGTGCAGAGAAAAGATTCTAGAGCCTGTTACCTTGTTAAATCGTTCTTCAAGGTCGACCCAAACCGCTCTGGCCTCCTAAAAAAATGATACTGTTGGCAAGATCCTTGGAGACAGAATGCAGAATCCAAGACAGCACGATGGCGTTACAGCGCTCCCATTGAGAGTGAAATCGTTCTTCATAAGCATCCTTCTCACACATTCCATCGACAAACCCTAGTTTGTGTTTGCCAAGGAGCGCAATCCTCATGGCGCAACTCCATATCGTGTAATTGTCATTTCCCATCAAAATATGAGGAATGATTGTCGCACCTTACGTGTCTGATGGATGGAGAAATAGTGGGTGTGTGAATCCAAGCCCATCGATGTCTCCGTCGCTCCTCTTGTTCGTCATCAATGGTGTCGCTGTTGAGCCTCTTCTTTTAGGATTTCAATGTTTCTGTTGCAGACTTTCGTCGGACATCAGTGGTGTCGCTGCTGAGCCTCTTCTTTTAGGGCTTCAATGTTTCTGTTGCAGACTTTCGTTAGACATCGGTGGTGTCGCTGTTGAGCCTCTTCTTTTAGGGCTTCAATGTTTCTGTTGCAGACTTTCGTCGGGGGTTCTTGGGATTCTAGAGTTTCTTGATTATCGGTGCGGTCCTCTTGGAGCGACCCGCTCTGGTACCATGATGAAATACGGGAGAATGGAAAATTCTGTATATTCATTTACTGCTCATAAGTCATCTATTTAACATATCCATTACATGATACGAGCTCTCATTATGTATACAGACACAACCAGCCCAAACGATATACAACTTATGGGCTTCAGGCCCAAAACACCTTATTCTATTATTTATTTCTAACAACTGGGAAGCTTCGTTGTCCCCTACCTATTTTCTCCAATTCACTTTTCTTATATAAGCGTCTGTGATTTTCCCACGTCTACGTATCATTTAGGAGTCGACCCATGACTTGGTGCATGTTTTGGTTACCAGGTAATTCATAGTTTGAAAAGCACTTCTAACTAAATTATAATTTAAATTAAATAAACAGAAATCAAATATTTAAAAAAAATTAGATTAAATTATAATTTTAAATAAATGTGTAAGAAGAACTTTTTTTATATATATAAAAAATATTTTTAGATTAAATGAATGTGTAAGATGGGGGAATTTATAGGTAAAGAGAGAGTAGTAATGAATGAAAGAAGAAGGAAGGTTCAAGAAAAATGGCTTCGTAATATGAATGGCTTGACCAAGACTTGGTAAGGTCATGGCGCTGGCTTGATTGGTGGAAGATGACAAGAAAGTGAGCGGCAAGACCGCGGCAAGACGTTTAAGCTCTGGCTTGTCCACTTGTCCTCTATTTATTTCACGCTGTGAAATAAATTATATACATTTATAAATATAATATATTCATCCTGTTATTAATATAACTTAATTCATGAGTTAATCTTAATCATAAATATAAGATATATTTTTTATATTTATTAATTTTTTTTAAATTACCCCTATAATAATTAAATAAGAGAGAGAGTGATAGAGTTAAAGAATATGATTATGATATTTTAGAAAAAATATCTCATATTAACTAATTTAACTATTTTTTTTAATTTAATTTAATTAATTAAATATGTTATATAATAAAGATGTGAGGAGCATTTATATATTATGTATATTATTTATTATTTTAATATCAAACAAAAAATATAAATTTAAAATTATAATTTATATAATTATCATTTGACCTCATACTCTTTTTAGTAATTTATTAATCATAAAAATTATTCTGATAATAACTATCTAATTTTTTTCTTGGTTAATCAATGTTTTTCTTCAAATTTTCAAAAGAAAATTATTGATATGCTTCGCGGGAAGATTATTGAGTATTTAAGATTCTTGATGAAGCAACCAATGACTATATATATACTCATAGGCTAGGCGAACACACACACACACACACATATATATATATATCGTGAATGACAATAATTATTTAATATATACATAATTACGGTTAATAATTAATAGTAATACTGAGATCTAATGGATTTTTCAAAGTCTGCTTGTTTCATATATTGATCTATTAATTTTATATTTGTTTTATCTCTTGAACGTAACCAAACATTTGAAAATTGAAAGGCTTCTTAATCCTTTTTTCTGTCATAGTCATGCCTATATATATATTTAAAAGAGTGCTTAGTGAGGTATTTATAAATTACCAATCAATAAAATCTCCATAATTCTATAAATTAGGGATCAAATTATTATAGACCATTTTTTGTTGGCTAAAAGACTTTTTAGTTATTCTATAGCCATTGTGCTTGACTAACGTGTATCTTTCTTTTTTATTTGTTATTTTGAATTTTACTTTCTAGTGTCTCGTGTAAAGAGTTTGTTCTTTTAGTAAAAAAATATGTAAAATTCAAAAAGTTATTTTTCATATACACCTTGTATCCTATCCTGGACTTATCCCATTTCAGTATGAAAAGTCATCAGAATTTAGATTAATATAATTCGAATTCAGAACATTTGATTAAGTTAATATAACTCTTGGTGGTTGAATCAAGGCCAAGGGTTTGATGGTAAAATATGAGTCATATTCTTACTAATTAGACTAGTCTTCCATTGTTAGGGTAGAAAAAGCACTTGCCTCACCCCTAGATAAGAAAACAAAGTAATTAGAGTATATTACATATGGAATTTGCGTAAAATTCAAACAAGAAAACATAATATTTAAAAAATTCATTTACTTTCTTGGCAAGCAGGTCGTTGGGAAAGTAGATGTAATGTGGATGATTCTTCCAACATTATGAACGTTAGATGTAGACAGACATATAGCATTTGAAGGTAACATATTTTTTTTATTTTAAAAATACTGGTATAATTCTATTTATAAAGTAGTAAAAAAAATTATTCTATTTATAAATTATATTATTAAATTTTTCATATCAATATATAATTTTACTTTTTATTTATTAAAAATATTAAAAACTCTTCTCTAAAAATTAATCTTTAAAATTACTTTTTTTTTATAAACTCTTATCTAAAAATTAAACTAAACTGGCCATTAGTCTTATGTAATTTATTCATATGCTAATATTTTTTGTAATTGCACAATTTTTTAATTTATTAATTTAATATCTGCTTTCGTTAAAATTTCCTTTAAATATTACAAAATAAATTCTTCACCCACAATATTTATTAAAATAGCATTATAAGTATTATTTTTTTTGTACGTACATTTTTAGAATGGGTTAGATTTACCCAAAGGAATGGCGAAGTACTAATCTACCCATGACATCCATCCAACACTCATCTCATCATTTGCTTTTAATTTCCTCACTTGATGTTTTTCAGCTTGCCGTTTCTCCATCTCCTTCTCCCTTTTTTCTCTCTCCGTTGTGCTCGTGCTTGAGGTCGATGATATCATATCACCGGCGAACACATCTTTGATCCCACCGGTGAGCCTCTAGAGCAGAGCTCCTACAGTGTTTGTATATCATATCCTTCTTTGTTTGGTGAATGCTTTAGCTAGATGAGGTGAGCTGAGAAAGAGATGCATTACATTAGGGGTAATTTGGTCCAAAACAACAGTTCCAACCGTCCATTGTTATTAGATGGATGGATGATAACCACAAATTCAAAGGAACGACGACACGCATCGATCATATACTTAGTACAGGGAACCTACCCTCTCAGTGGCCCACACGCTAACTTGAACCATCCCAGATCCTTCCTTTTCAGTTCATATATAATGTCCTTCCACTGCATTATTATTAACACAAGTTATATCACTTTCTTTCTCTCAATCATCAAAAGGAAGAAAGCATCATCTAGCTAGGGAATGAAGCAGACTCCTAGTTTTTGGAGACGCTTATTTGACTGCCTCCGCAGTGGCTTTGTCCTCTCCAAGACTGTCCTCTTGATCTCCGGTATGTATATACTCTTGATTCTTAATATAATATTTAAATAACTAATTTAGATAGATTAATAAAATTAATTATTTTAGTTATCTATAAAAAATATGGTTTAGTTTTTTTAAAAATAATATCTTTTATCATGATTACTATTAGATATAATAGAAACCTTTAATGTGGACAATTAATAAGGATATTTTAGTAAAAAAATTATAAATTTAGAGGACAAAGTGAGTTGATATCTTTTATTTAGGCTCAAATTTAACTCTTAACTAGATTAACGTGAGTTGATGTCTTTTATTTAGGCTTAAATTTAACTCTTAACTAGATCATATATCAAGGAGAGAGAGAGAGTATCAATATGCATATATGTTCTTATATGATGAGCTAGTTATTTGTATTTCTGTTGAATTCTTTTGACGTGATTCAACAAGAACGAGCTAGCTAACTTCTTCGTTTGATGATATTTATGATTCAGGTTTAGTATTAAGCCATGCCTTGGTACAAAAGGCAGTGTTGGACGTTCTGATAGATTTTCTTACGGATTATGATCTTCTAAGCCTAAGGAAAGCTATTGTGCTTACCAACATGCTAGATTTCATGTCAGCTGTGTTCACATTTGGTGTTGTTCATATATCAGAAGCTTACACAGGTCCTTTCAGTGTCATTATCTTCTGCAACGCCGCCTATACTATGGTGCGTAAACCATATATCTTAGCCTTTCAATCCTTTCTAAAGTTAAATACTTCAATCGAGGCCCTTACATATGTAAGAGGAAAGCTTCTGTGATTCACATGATTATGATCCAAAAAACATAGGATGAAATTCTGACACGACTTGATATTTGAATCTTAATTCAAAGATATATATATATACATGATTATGATCCAAAAAACATAGGATGAAATTCTGACACGACTTGATATTTGAATCTTAATTCAAAGATATATATATATATATATATATATATTATTTTGCTCTATAGAAATGTCAACTGCTCATGTCAATTTTTTGAAGAATCCGTTATTTATTTATTTATTGTTAAATAAAAAGCATATCGTTAATTACAGGGTTTGATGCTACTATGGTCTGACGGTAATAGTGTCACCTCGTTGACTTTAGCAACAGTACTTATTGCGTTAGGCAAAGCTGGGGAAGAGCCATCTTTAAGAGATTTTTTTGACTATCAGCTGAGTGAAAAGGTAAAGAAAAAATGGACCGAAAATAACAAAAGAGAAGATAATAAAGAATCATCAGAAGAAAACAATCGCAGTGGAACTAGTAATAATCTTTGGAGTACTACTGCTTCCTTTACTGGCGCTTGTTTAGCTATCTTTTGGTTAGGCAACAGCGAAATTGAATGGTATGAAAAGTTCAAAGTTTCGTCTCTTGTTATGGGAAGTGCGTATTTCTTATTCTTCTGTGGGATTTTCTGCTACTACCCTGAAGTAAGGTCCATGGAAAGCCCTCTTACTACCGTTTATAGGGTTTTCATTGCAGCTATTCAGAAACGTATATTGACATATCCATCTTCAAAAGAGGGTTATTACTCCCATGATAACACTCATCAGGGTTCATATGAGCCAGAAGAAAGACCCACTGCATCACGAAGCTCTCTAATTGCTACCATTTCTAGGTTGTTTAAGGAAACTTTTGAAAAAGGCAGAGTATTGCCATACCCTTCTTCACAAGAGAGTTCAGATAATGATTTGGAAGATCCCTTTTATCGGAGAGAAAATGGTGAGGTTCATTTGTTGCCACGTGAAGCATCATTATTCTTGTTGTTCTTGGACAAGGCCGCTATAATTCAGAACAACGAATTCGATGCTGAAGGTAAAAAGAGATATGAAGAAGAGATTTGTACGGCGGAGCAAGTGCGGGACGTGAAGAGCCTTTATCCTCTAATACCCTTGGGATTCATCCTCTTCGCCTTCAGCTCCACTTTTGCTTCTGGTAACACTTACTTTGTTATGCAAACACAAAACTTGAACCCTAAAGTTGGTAATTTCCATGTTCCTGTTATGGTTTTCTTCGTACTCCAATCTGCGGTTGCTTTTGTGGTGAGAACAATCCCACCAATCAGAAAACTGGTGAAACCAACTTGGAGTATTGCTGTTGGAATGTTTTGTTCAGTACTTTGTTGTATTGCGGCTTTCCTAGTGGAAAATCGGAAGAAGCTGCATCAGAGCAAGCATTTAAGCATCATGGTTTTGACTCCACAGTATTTGCTGCTAGGGCTAATGCAAGGATTTGCAGAATATGGACTTGAGGCTTTTCTGCGCATTGGGTTGCCTGTTTCAATGATCAAATTTGTAGAACCCTGCGTTCAAATGATGTTGGTGGCTATTGGAAATTTCTCCAGCGTGCTATTTGTATTGATTTTTCATAGCTGGATCAAGGATTCCATAAACGATAGTCGCTTGGATAATTATTTTATCATGTTGGCATCACTTAGCTTCGTGTACTTTGGGATTTATGTATGTTCTGTCAAGTTCAAGTTACTGAAATTACTCCAATTTGATGGATCTCCAGAAACTAACCAAGGGACTATTGAAAGGATGAGTGATCGGTTGGAAGTTCTGGTGGATAATATTAATAGTTAGCTGTGTTAACAGTTCAGTTATGTGAAGTTATTTTAAGTATAGTTTCTGTTTGTTATAGAGGCTCTTGAAGTATTTACATTGTTTTGATGCTATATATATATACCATTGTAATATTCTTCGGAGTAAATGGTTTCAGCCATCTTTCTTTCTTATTTCTTCCTCTTCATGCTTTCGACTTTTGTCTCCAATATCTTGATCGGAACACTATTAGAGTGTTTAAATTAGCTTCCGAGAAGGGATTTTAGATAAATATATAAGAGAAATTTAGGGTAAAAATGTGTTTTTGAAACCATAGTATAGAGGTTTCCTAAACAGACTCTTAATTTTTTGAAGACTATCGAAGACCTAATTGTGATCATGAGAGGGCTCTCAAAACTTACAGGTCAAAATTTGTTTATGTCAGGAGGGTTTAAACTTTAAACCGTTGGCCTCTACTCTCATTCTATCAAAATCTGAGCTAGTGGCGTCATATGGCTTAATTTGTTAATACGTTCTATATCAAGGGATTTTCCAAGGACATGTGTCATAAAACTCACTGTAGGCATTCATCCAAAGAAAAATATAATGGGCTAAGCCCAATAATTTAAGGCCAATATGTAGCCCATAAAAATGAACTTGTTATAGCATTATATATATATATATATATATATATATATATATATTTTTTTTTTGTGCGCGCTTAAAAGTTAAGGTAGAGATCACTAGAAAATAGAGAAGTATATTTTTGGCTCATAAAGTTAATTCAGTTGATAATAAATTAACTCATAATATATAAAATTATAAGTTTAAATCATGTTGGTGTGAACAGTATTAATCAGTTTAATGATATATATGCACTTTTAAGTAGTTAGTAAATTAAGTTAAACTATTAATCATGGCTCTCAGTTTTATTTTCTTGTCCTGTCAAGCTTGGAACATATATAAATTTCACCAAACAAGAAAAGAAATAATGAAGTTCTATCCGCCTGTAAGATCATTAATCAAAGGGAAAAAAGGTTCGACTGTAAATTCTTTCTTTCACTACAATTTTCTAATCAAAGAAATATATATATATATATATATATATATATATATATATATATGGATTGTGTTAAAATCTGCACGGATATAACATTGGGAAAGGATTTAATTCAACAAGGGATTATTAATTGATTAATTAATTAATGTAGAAAGTGGGCGTTATTGATAAGGATACTAACGAGTTGATACACTGTATCGCGCGGAGTCAAAGGGCAAGTCCGCGTAAAACCATACATTTTAGTAATAAGTCATAACTATTTTATATTTTTATCAATGAATTTAATTAATAAGTATATGTTATTTTATCATTCATTCACTTTTATCATTTAATGGCATATGTACCATGTAATTTTAATTTAGAGCAATACATTTGCTATTTATAAAAAAATTAATAAATTACTTGTGTTATTATCAATCTTTATCGATCTTGGTTTGACTTGGAGACTTGCCCTATTTGTTAACTCGAGAAGTGTTGCATGTAGTACAAAATATACGTAGCTACCATTTAAAGAATTGATACAAGTATAGAAAAAACATATTGGATATGTAAAATATTTTACCGAATGATGTTTGGTAGAATAGAAAAAGAAAATAATTGGAAGCCCAACTTTTGATAATGTACAGTAACTTTCCCTTGTACCAACCAGGATATCAGTTGCCAATTTTTACAATATAATTCAACAAAATAAAGACTAATTAATCAAATGATGTGACTGCAATTTTCTTTTTTGTTTTCAAATGCGTAAGTATGAATACATTTTATTGTCTATTATAGGTTAAAAAACAAATATATAACACGTTATTATATCTGCATAACTGATTAATCCTTTTTTTATTATATTATTTTTTATTTATTTAAAAAAATTATTATATTTAATAGACATTATTATATAAATATTTTAATAATTTTATTAATTTTTAATCACATTGATATACATAAAGATATTTTTATATTTTATGATTTTCAATGACTCTAATAAGTAATATAATAATGAAAAAAATACCACTTCCATGAAGATTTAGTTTCAAAACTTAATCAAGTATTGATTTTACATTTTTATATAATTTTCGTGATACAAATATGTTTTGAGCATCAAGTATTTTTTTGAGCTACACATATGTTGTAATGACCCTAAAAAATAAATAAGATAAACAATACTACTTTGATAATATATATTATTTCTTACAATTTTGAAACAAGTGTCTAGTGGTTGAGTGGTAGTGAGGCGGTGGAAGGAGTAAGAGGTACCGACTTCGAATCCCAGGTCACCCCAAAGTGGATTTATTTTTCTCTTCAGCCATTCTAGTGAAATAACCAAACTGCCCCTCTTTATTTTTTTTATATATCACTCCTCCTTCCCCATTGTTCCTGAGCGGGATGGCGAGAGAGAGGGCAGATAGGAGAAGTTTCGGGATCTCTCCCGAACCTCCACACAGCCGTGATTTCCATCGCACCTCCGCCGTTGTCACCTTTCTCGGTTCAAATCTCCGGCAACTGGAATATCTTTCCCTTTCCCTGTTCTGTAGAAGCCTTCTTCGGTCAAAACAGCTTTTCTCTCCTTATTTCATGTCGTTTCTCAGCGTCCTCTTCTTCCTAAGTCAGACGCTAGAAGCAAAGTGAGAGTGAGACAGTGGGTGAGAGAGCAGCGGGAGGACGAGAGGAAGTGAGAGGTTGCCGACGGCGGTGGAGTGCATGTAGAGTGATGACGAGTTACAGAGAGAGAGAGAGAGAGAGCATGACAGAGAGCAACGAAAATCTCAGGGGAAGCGAGATCTTTAATGCAATCCACGATTCCAACTGAGGTAAGTCTCCTCAACATTCTCCATACATTTTTCCGACGATCTATGAGGTTCCTGTGGTGTCTTGTACTGTAGCTGTGTTAAGTGAAAAAAAAAAAGAATAGAGGTTGGCGTCGGTAAAGGTTATTACTGTTGTACTCAGAGGATTTTTGTTAGGTGTTTTGAGTGGTAAATCACATTATTCTTCCTTGTTCTGTGAACTTGTCGAGAAGTTGGAAAGCATTTGGGGTCATATATAAATTGCAGCTGTTGGTGGACTTTAAGCAGTAATAATAATGGAAGCTTTGAGGTTGAATGTATCTCCTTTGTTTTGGTTAGCTTCTGTCGAATTGTAGTCTAAACTGGTACTTAAATGGGTTAGAATGTTGAAGTTATAAGAAAGTGCAAGAGACGAAGGCTACAAGCTTTAATAATTCATTTAATGTTTCAAAGAGCTGTGTAGAGCAGTTGAGTAATGTGCGTGTATATATATACTCCTGTGTGTGTTGAGAGAGCTGCTGAAATTGGAACTTTAAGCTAAATTATTTTACAAATCTGGAAAAATTCCAGATTTGCTGATGAGGGTCATATGAAGTATTAGAGAGGCAAGGTGATGATTAAAATTCATGCTGTAGAAGCTTTGGAATCTGAATTTTTTTAAATGGTAGAACTAAACTTGTGGTGATTGATTTCATTTTATGTGTTGATTTGTGCAGAAAAGGATGACTTTTGAATCTGGAATTTCTGTTCAGGGAGAATGACCTTAGGTTTAGGATAGAGAGTGAAAGATAGTTTAAATGCCAAAAAGTAAAAGAATTATACTTGTTATTGTTGGAATAATGATGAGACGCAAGTTGGATGCTATGTGGTTGAGTTTGGAAGATGGAATTTTTTTTTATGAAGGTTTTCCTGCTGTGCGAAATGTTATTTTAAAGGTTAGAATGCATATATGTTAATTAAGTGAATGGCATAAGAGTTATATATATATATATATATATGGGTTTGTCTGTGTGTTAGAAATGGATTACAATTTGTTGATTGATGTTTTTCTATTTTGAATCATTGTCCCAAATACTTCTACCATGTTTGAAGGTATTAAAGTAATGGTTTAAATGTTAACAGTAAATCTGAAAACTTGATACAAATTTAATAAGGGTGCTGTCCAAAAATTTAGGATATATGGGCATGTTGAGGTTAATAGCTATATGATATATAGTTCTAGTTATAAGATGATGATGATTAAGGCCAGTTAAGTTTAAATTTTTTAAATTTTTTTGAACATTAAGGATGAAAAGATGTTACTGTTCTGAGACACAAAAAACAAAGAACAAGTGCTCAAAATTATTTTAATTCACCCAAGGCATGTATAGAAACCCATAAGAGGCATTTAATGACAATAGAATCAAAATGTATCAATTCCTTTCCATTGCCTTGTTATGTCAGTCTTATTTCAGTGGGAAAGAAATGGTTTTTGTTTAATTTAAGTGCCCCAATGAATTTAAAAGATGAATTTAGATTCTAAGCATAAACAAATCTAAAACTTGAGAAGTAGTTATTACAAGTTTAAGAATATATATATATATATAAAGGGTGCAAGTATACACTAATAGTTGGCAAAGAATTTAATTGGGTGAAGTATATTGTAGATGATAGATGGTTAGTGTTATATTGGGTTAAATTGAATGTGAACTAAGTAGATAACTTTGAATGAAGGATTAATTATATAAGCTTCTTTTTGTAATAGTATGTGGCTATGGGAGATTTTTGAAGAGCTTTACTAATAAATCATTTATTAGTTGTCAAGATAAGGAGTTATGAACAGAATAAGGATACCGTGTTAGAGAATAGAGAATGAGGTATAACTTGGGAACGGATTTATGTGGACCATTGTTGAAAGTTGAAGAAAATGAAGTTTGTTGTATATATGATAAATGTATTTGATGGGAAAGTATTGATATAAGGTAGCTAGTGGATGCGAAGTGGAAGCTATAATTTTGTATTTAAAGAAATGTTGAAGCATAGATAATGGGGTTTTAGAACTTTAAATTATTATAGTTGCTGATTGCAGGTTAATATTAGAAGAGAGTTATATAACTTATAGATTATTAAGTATAATTTTTTTTTACATTTATATATAGGTGCGTGGAGATGGGAAGTTTTGATAAAAGTTATAAGAAGTAAATAAGAAAAGTTGCAAAAATGTCAGGTGATTAAATAACGGCCATAATAATAATAATTTCAATAATATCTTACTATTTGATACATTTTATTTAAAGTGTCACTTTTTTTTTCCTGTATGATTTGCTAAAAATATATTTATAGAAATTATTGATATATGAATGATTAGTGGAAATAACGATGTTTATTACTTAAATGTTTTGCACACTTTATTATTACAAAGTTGAATGCATGAGAGTTTCAAAGGAAATATTGTGCAATGATTTTCACGATGAGATTCTTGATTATGGACTATTCTTTATGAGATTTTAGTATTAAAAGATATTATTTTTATTTAATGTTTTAAATTGACTCATGCATGCTTGAGAATCGATTTTTGAGAGGACTGAATACAGAACTTTTGTTACTAATAGTAGTACTGTTAGTCATTGGTGCACTATGGTTAAACTCGAGCTCGATGGATATTCGTGAGTATAATACTCACGTCGGATATTCGTGGGATTTATTCTCGGGTCTGTTATTCATGGGTCTTGTACATGCGCCTGTTATTCGTTGGTTTCGCACATGCGCCTATTTTCGTGGCTTCTAACCGCGCTAGAATGGTTACTTACTTTCGTGGATTGTGTGTTCATGCTTGTTATTCATTCTGTTGAAATCCTACAGAAAAGTGAGATTTGAAGATTATCGTTTTAAACGGAATTTCTTAAATAAAATGTTTTACTGAATATTTGGATTGATTTGATTAATAATTTTTATACAATTTTATTATTGTTGGGATTTTAAATCATTTTTTTTCGCATTTTAAACTATTTTTATAATGGGATGTTAATTCCCAGTAGATTATTTTGGCCTCAGATAATACTATTGACTTTGCTCCTCCAGCAAAATAGAGAAGACTCACATGGCTAATCAAAATTCGTAGGTGCTTCACGTAATTTATAAGCAGGATTTTTGTCATCCCTTATATTTTTAAGATGTAATGATAATTATATATAGTATAATATTTATCATTCTAGAAAGTATAAATATGTTAATATATGATTAATTATAAAATAGTTTATGAACGTCTAAGATTATTATTATGTTAACTATAATATTTAAAAGCTTACAGAATTTGAGTTTTTTTTTCATCTCTTAATTTTTGAGGTGTGACATATATCTTTTTCAAAATAATGATCTCAATAAACAATGAGAAGATGATTTGTAATATTCCTTCTCATTGTATATTAATTATAAATTTTTAAATAAAAGGAATAAATTTATTTCCTCATTATATAAACAAGTGAATGCATGGCAGCATATGTAAAAAAAATTAATGGCCCACACATATATTGATGGCATTGCTGAATTGGAATGTATATATATATAGATCTATATAAAGTATATAAATGGATCTCGTATTATATACAAAATATAATTATAAGAATTTTTAATTGTAATGCTCTGATTTATGATAATACAGGCACATAAAAAAAAGACATGCTCAATATTTTAAAATAAGAATAAGGATGTTTGATCCGCATTAATAGGGACATATTATAGTAACGCAAGTTGTACAAGGGATTGTATTGTTAGAATTAAAAATCATATATCTCAAGAAAATCGATACATACTCACTGTTTAGCGGTGACCTTAGTTGTCCCCTGTCCAAACTTGCAGTGAATCTTTCTTCCCTCACAAATTATTAATTCATTAGAATATAATATAAAGCTTACCCACCTACGTATACGATAGGTGAACTAATAATAATAAGTGAAAATTAATTGGTAGATCGTTATACTTTATTTCAATTTTAAATTATGTCTTTATAATTTGATCCGTTTATAGACATATATCCTTAATATTAAAAATTAGTAATTTTAACTTATAGAACTTCATAAATTTTATAGAATCTTCTTCATTTCATTTCACACCGTTAAAATTAAAACTTTATTTAATTTTTTTTCATAAATTAAAATTAGAACTTTATTTCAATTTCATTTCATAATTTTTTTTAATTTTGACACTTTGAGACTTTATCAGAAGACTAATTACAGTAAAGGATTGTTTTCAATTGAACTTTTGTGATTTTCTATTAAACTTATGTTATTCTCCCTTGTTTTAATTACCATTATTTTTCTTACAAGATCTCATAACCCAACTCGTCAAAACATATTAAATTTTATGTAACAAAACGGCACTAGTGTTGAGAAGTCGATGGAATATAAGTCAAGAGATACTTTATCTGATCCTAAATGTAGAAGCTAATTGACAATGTGCTTTAACCTAAATAAAAAGTCTCAATCCACTTTGTGTGCTCTTAAATTTATAAATCTATTGATTGCATATATATTAAAGGAAATTTTCACCAATGGGATAATATAGGAAAATCAACCAACATATGTTATAAATAACTAAAGTAATTAAATTTTTTAATATTTATAAATCAATTATTTTTTTTGGAAAAAAAGGACGGTACCTTCAGAATTTATTAGATGCCCTCACTTAAAATGGCGGAGGAATACTGTAGTTACAAAAGTAAATTAAATCATTATAAACTAAATAGTCAAAGTAAAACTATACAAACTACCTATGAAAAGAAAAGCTTTACAAAAGCAATATATAAATGTTAAAGCTATTCAAAGTGTGACTAACGATAGCTGTTACTTGTGCTAAAATTCTGTTGAAAGAATATGCTTCATCTGCAAATATTTGTCTATTCTTAGCCTCCTACAATTTTCAACAAATAATGCTTATGCCAATTTTTCAAGAAATATGTAGTTGCCTAGTTAAAATAATTTTCTTTAGCCACTGAATAGTATCTTGTCTAAAAAAATCAGTGCAAAGATCTCAATGGAGAATTTTTTTCCAAACACTAGAAGCCAAAGGACATAATTTAAATATGTGATCAATATCCTCAATTTCCCATGACAAAGCTCACAAGTCAAATGAGTTATCAACTTACGTCTGTACCTTTCCTTGTTTGTAAGGATCTTCTATTTGAGTAAGAGCCACATAAAGGTTCTAACACGATGTGTCATTGGTAACTTCCATATTTGTTTCCACTTTATTGACATTGTTCCAATTGAGAGATTCTATAGCTTGATATGCTGATTTGACAGTAAAAATACCTGAAGAGGTTAGATGCCAAAAACAGAGCGGAGGTTGCGACGATTTGTGCAGATGAATTAGAGCTATATCCTGTAAAACATTATGAGGTAAGAGATGATTAAAAAGATACCATTTCCAAGAACCATTGCTATCAATATAATCAATTATTGGGCGAGAAAGATCTGCTTCAGGGATGCTTGCAGAAGCAAGATGCTTCAGAGGGCCAAGATTAGTGACCTAGAAATCCGATCAAAATCTAATTAAGGTACCATCCCCAGACTTCCATTTAATATGACAATATGTATCTTGCCAAAGTTTTGATAAATTCTTCCACAGATAAGAACAATGAGGCTTAGTAATGGAATCTTGATTTAATGTTCATGCAATATTTACGTCTTAGGACTTTAACCCATAATAAATCAGGCTGAGATACAAGTTTGAAGATAAGCTTTGAAAGAAAAGTCTTATTCTGGGATTCAATGCAAAGTAAACCACAACCACCATTTTCCAATAGTTGATAGAGGTCTGCCTACTTAACAAGATTAACTCCTCGTTAATCAATAGAGTATCCCCAAATAAATTTACGAATAATTTTTTTAATTTCAAGACAGCAATTAGTAGTGAGGAAAGTAATCTGCATCGCATAAAAAGGAATGGAGGATAGCATAGACTTGGCAAGAGTGATACGACCAGCAAGAGATAGAGAACGACTTTTTCAACCTGCAAATTTAGTCTGAATCCTGTCCAAGATATATTTATAAGTTTTAGAGGAAACTCTACCAGTAATCAAAAGGATTCCAAGATATTTCCCAAAAGAATGTGTTTGTTGATATCTTAACTTGTTAGAAATATCATGCTGAGCAGAAGAACAAATATTCTGTGAGAAATAAACTTTTGTTTTAGATTGACTTATCTTGTGTCCTGAAGAACGACAAAAATTGGAAAGAACTTGCTGAATTACTTGGACTTAAGTGTCATTTGCATGTCCAAAAATGATCAAGTTATCAGCAAAAAAGAGATGAGAAAGAGGTACACCCTGCTGTGCCATTTTAATAGTCTTCCATGCACCAGATGAAACTTCATGTAAGATGGCTTGTGAAAGTCTCTCTATACATAACACAAAAATGTAAGGAGATAATGGGTCTCCTTACCTAATACCCCGATTAGGCTTAAAAGGAGCAGAAGGTTTCTCATTCCATAAAATTTGCATATTTGGGGATGTGATAAAGTCGATAATTAACCGTATTATAATTTGCGGGAGTTGTGCGTCCTCTAAAGTGTCTTTGATAAAATCCCATCGTAATCTATTAAAAGCCTTTTCTAGATCAAACTTTAATAGCAAGCCAGCCACTTTTTTCTTGTTTCTTCCTCATTGAATGAATCACCTCCTGAGCTATAATAATGTTATCAGTGATACTTCTACCTTTGATGAAGTTCGATTGGTAAGGACCAATAAGATTAGGAAGGATACCTATTAGTCGGTTAACCACGACCTTAATGATAGTCTTGTATATTACAGAACACAAACTTATAGGCCAAAAATCTTTGATGAGCTTAGGTATACCAACTTTGGGGATGAGGGCAATAAGTGTATGATTAAGAGTTGGGTCAAGCGGAGTTCCAGACCAAAGATCAACAATTAACTCATGTATTTTTGGTCCCAAGATCTGCCAATTACTTTAAAAGAATAATGCATGCAATCCATCAATTCCTAGGGACTTAAGTGGCTTTATATCAAAAATTGCACTCTTAACTTCATCAAAAGAAACCATTTCTTGAATAGTCTCAACATCCAAACCAGATATAGGAGCAAACATACCTTTTATAGATGGCGGATGAAATTGAGGATCTTCTAGAGAGTAAAGATTGACAAAATATTCTTGAGTGTGTTCTAAAAGTTGGTTCTCATCTTCAATCCAAATGCCTTGTTCATTTTTTTAGTTGAGAGATCCGACTGCGTCTCTTTCGTATAAGTGATTTGGTATAAAAGTACGATGTATTCTGATCCCCTTGGTAGAGCCGTTCTGAGTTTGATTTTTGAACCCGGAGAAGCTCCTCATGTGGATAGGTATCTTCAAATTCCACCATGAGAGATTGTTCAAGCTCGATTAAAAAAGAGGAGAAGGGGCGAGACTCAAGACTTTTCTGAATACCTCTGAGACGTTGAAGCAGTACACTTTTACATTTCCCTATTGAGCCAAAAGTCGTCAAATTCCAATGTTGGGCTAGTAAGGTGAAGGGAATGATCCCATCAACTAAATTCACATTTGTAGCTCCACCTGCTTTACTAGATCTGAGAAACTAGGATGGGAAAGCCATGAAGTAAGGAATTTGAAAGGCTTATCTGATGATGTGGGCCTTGAATTGAAGCCCATCTTAATTTGGATGGGCCTATGATCAGACAGAATTTTTGGCAAGTGAGATACCCAACTATTCAGAAAAAGATTAAGGGCATATTTGGGAAACCCCAAACTTAGGTTTTAAAAAAGTTTTTGGCTCAAACCTCAGTTTGGAGAAATTTTAAAACAAACAGCCATATTTGTCCAAACCTCGATTTGGAATAAACCATAGTTTAAAACCATGGTTTCAGATAAGCTGGTCAGAGTAGCTTTTGAAACAGTAAAAGAGCTTATGAACTATTCAATTACTATTTTACCCTTACTTTTTCTTACACCCTCTCTCATCTTTCCTCTATCTTTTCCACCATCTCTCATCTCTCCTCTATCTTCTTCACCCTCTCTCATCTCTCCTCTATCTTCTTCACCCTCTCTCATCTCTCATCTCTCATCCATACATTTTTTAGTAATTTTCCAATTACAAAACCCGTTTTGGTAATAACTATCCAAACACTCATTTATCCAGAATTATTTTTTTTCCATAAACTCTTCTCTAAAAGCCATTTTCCATAAGCTATCCAAAAACCCTTTTTTTATAAGCCCGTTTTTAAAATCTTATCCAAACACACACTAAATCAAGCTTGATTATATAAAGCACGATCAATTAACAAGAATTATAAATCAATTATTTAACTTTTATATTTAGAATTGGATGGAGTATATTATAAAAAGAATTAAAGGGATTGCTTGGTATAAAATGGGGAAAGGGAAAGATAAAGGAAATGGGAATGAACAGGCTTTCTCCAATAATCATGAAAAACTCTCTTTCTAACAAAATCACGTTAACATATACCAAACACAATAAAAATATTTTTTTTAACCTTTTCATCTCTTAAAGAACTTTTTATGTACCAAAAGCATCAAAAAGAGATTAGAAATGCTGGATTTGAAGAAGGGGATTCATAGTTGGCAAAAATATATATATAAAAAAGGAAAGTAGAATAGTCAAAAAACTCGTGAATAATTAAAGAAAGCAAATTATCTTTACGGTTTGCTTTTAGGTTCATTTTGATGATTCGAGTCACGGTGAATGCATGCATGCAATGCCCACACACGCACGCCCATGCACGTGCGTGGAATCGAAAAGCTTCTCATCCTCCCACCAAACTCTAAACCATAATGCTATACTTTAATTTCTCCCCACCAACCACTCATCATTTAATTATTTTTCCCATTATTAATTATTAATTAATCGGACTTCAAACATATTTTTGCTCATATTTTTCTTTCATAATCATCATTACTTTATGGAATTTCATTTGTAATAATGCACTTATGTTAAAACAATGTTAAATGAAATGAAGGATATTCAATAAAATCCATGTAGTACTATAAATTAAAATTAGTGGTGATATAATGAATCAAAATATGGGGTCTAATTCAGACAGAATAAATTATTAGGACATGATTTAAAATTGAGGTAATAAACTATAAATACCTACAGATTAATTATTTTTCTTTTTTAAATTGCTTATTTATAATACCCACCACGGAGGCAATTAATCAAGCTTATCAGTGTTCAATTAAGTTCAAGAATACGCCACTAAAATTAGCGGATAAGATAAATAACTCAAAATTGAATGATTATATATCTCTTAATTAATCATCATAAGTAACCCGAAAAGAATTAAAAATAAAGACATATGCTACAAGATTTCATTAACAAAGGATCCATGAACCTCTAAATCAATGTAGGAGGAATGAAGGAAAAATCTAATAATGTTGACTTTACAAATAAAAGGCTAGCTAGATAGATCTCCATTAGATTTAATTAACATTATTCAAGAAAAATTAAAAAAAGGTTTTGAAACTCCCGAGATCGAAAGCCAAACCAAACCATACAATAAAGGAAATGGATAAGATAAAAATGTCTAAGCCTCAAGGAAATAATGAAAATAATGAACTTTGGGAAGAAAAATAGAAAAGGAAGGAGGGGGTAACAAAGCCCGTGATTCTCGAAGAAAGAAGAGTCATCTTTTTGGGTTTTGGGGTCTGAATCACAGACAGCAAAGCATCACACTTCACCCTCAAACACATACACATACGCTTCATTTCATTACTATCCATCATCATAACCACTCCTCTCTTTTCATACATTTATACCCACACAATTACAGGGCATTCTTAAACTTGACAAGTTAAAGTTTATTAATACAACTTTTTTTTATTTAGGACCATACTTACATCAACAAGTTCCTTATATTCAGTTTGTCGAGTTTTCTAATTTTATTTTACCATGTGTCCTTACAAAATGATATTAGAGAACTTAACTAAATGGACATAAAGAACTTGATATAAATTTTCTCCTTTTATTTATACTTATATAATATAAAAATGATCAGTGTCTAAATATCAATACTCAACACTCTTTTAAGGGGGGGAAATGATTATATTGAAAGAGGTCAGTTCCAATTGAAGTTTGACCCCATTCAAATTTAGATTAGTTAGTATGTAAAATATCAAATATCATATAATATTGAAAAAGAAGTTCTTAATGTGTTATGGGATCAATCATTCTGTCCATTAATTTAGTTCATATATATGTCCAATTGCGCATAGAGATGTGTATTTTGTATTTTTTTTTTTCAAAAATTTTTGGAAAGAGGTTGAACTCACCTACGATCTAAGGGTAAGGCGAAATCTTCCTTCTTTCTAGGCGATACCAATATCGGGTAGAGCGAGCCATCTATTACCCTCAGGCGTAAACCTATGCACCTAGGAGTTAGGATGCCTCCCCAAGTGGCACGACTGGAACCACAACATAGTGATACTTTCTAGGGATCGAACACTCTCCAAATGGTCACATATCTTACCTCTTCGTCAGTTGAAGATACGGACGATGGGTTTATATTTATATGTAGTAGAATTGATGAGTTGTTTGAGCTGAGCTAATTATTTAATATATAATCATAATCTTTGGCTTCATTATATATACGGTATGAGTTCAGATTTCGATGAGAACTATTTTAAACAATATTTTTAAAACTACAGATTACAAAAGGGGTATCGAAAAGATGAATAGGTGTGGGCCAAAGTGGAAAAAATTTTAGCTGCCACTTAAGCACAATATCTCAAATTCAAATAAAAATAAATAACTAACAGGGGTTGGTTCGAGTAGTAAACATCTCGATATCGTTTAAGCGAGGTCTCGAGTTTGAGCCTTGGCGTACGCAGAAAATCCCCGTTGGGAGACTCACCCACCATAACCAGGTGCGAGACGCGGGTCGGATCCGGATGTAGTCGGGGCAAAGCTCCGGTGAACCGGGTGGGCAACAAAATAAAAATAAATATATAAAAGGATTTTGATCAATTTTTATTTTTATTGGTTGAACCAGCCAGTCTAATCTGATTTCCATAGCTTTGATTTTAAATAAATATAGTTTTGAATTATGTTTATTTAATTTTTTTAATCCAAACAGGCCTAGAATTATAAGATTCATAGAGTTCAGAGTTGGTTTGAAGATATATTGATAAAGCTAAAAATTAAATTCGTGATTTTTTTTTTTTTTTTGCCAACGATTATTGTGTATCTTACCGTAATATAAGACATATTAGTCTCAATTATCCTTCAAGTAAGATTAAGTACAATACGAGACGAGTGATTAACAGAGGTTATTATATGAAAGTGCACTAATTAACCGTGAACAAGTGAGAATCTATGAATGCAAGTACAGTTAAAATGGATTTTAAAAAGAAAAAAAAACTATAGTTTAACTTTAGACAGGCCCGAGTTTTTAGGGTGTGAGATCTAATCGTTTAGTTCTTATTTTTATTCTATAAATAAGATGACTCGCTGTTTGAATTCTTATCAAGAAAGAATCAAACTTATGTGTATGTATGTGTTATTCTTTCTTCAAAATAATACTAATTTTTTTGCTCTATATATATATTAAAGGTTCAAATGATAAACATAAAATAGTTTTCTTATTCAAGTTGGAAACAAAAAAGTTTTGTGTCACATGATAATATGATATAATTTATACAAGTATATTCCTTGCATTCCATCATCCAACAGATATGCTCACGATCGATATCATCATCATCATCCCCACAATTTCTCAGAATGACACAGAAAAAGAGAGAGGTCTTCTAATATTATAGCTTCTAAGTCAAGATCGATCAGCTAGCTATAGGTACCTAGGGTTTTTTCTATTCATTCACTGTTCATCTGCAACTTTGATGAACTAATTCGTAGGGATTGCAGAGATCGACCAAGGTTTTGTTTTTCTTTCTCCTGAATCCTGATGTTATTTTCCGGCACCGATAGATCATCGTATCAAGATCTTCAATCCCTAGCTAATTATTCCTCTAATCAGTCTTTCTTCAGCTTCCTCTGATAATTCCACCGAAGATGGAATTCTGAGAAAAGTATAGCAGAGATTGAAGTTAGAGATGATGGAAGGAAGAAAGGAAGGCTCGGAATGCTCCAAGACATGCCCTTCTAGTTATAATAATTGCCAAGAATTATTAGAAGAAGAGTGCGAGAGCAAGAGCAAGACCGATGAAGAGGAAGAGGAAGGTGAGAAGAATATGAATAATAATGGCGGAAGCTCAAGCAATAGCACAGTGGAAGAGACGACAGAGAAGAAGCCGTCAGTGAGGCCTTATGTGAGATCCAAGATGCCGAGGCTCCGATGGACTCCTGATCTTCACCTTCGCTTTGTTCATGCCGTTCAAAGGCTTGGAGGAGAAGAGAGTAACTCCCAAATTAAATCTTATATATTTTCTTCAATAATTTTTTAATTTTAATTCTTATATATGTTAATTTCTGTATATTTATTGGTCTGTAGGAGCAACACCAAAGTTGGTTCTCCAATTAATGAACATCAAAGGCTTGAGTATTGCGCATGTTAAGAGTCATCTTCAGGTAAAGTCATATATACATAAAATGGTTTCATTTCTTGAAGATGGCCTTTCTCTAAAGCACTAATTATTAATACTCTAAAATCCAAGTTCTTAAAACGTATTTGAAGCTTAGATTAGTTTTAATTGTTTATATATAATTTTCTCATCTCTACATATATTTTCTTTTACTAGATGTATAGGAGCAAGAAGGTAGATGATCCAAGCCAAGGTACAAGAAGATTTTCTTACCGTTAATTGTAATTGCAGTTATTTAATAACTTGATTAGGGTTTTTGATTAATACAAAGTCTCTAACAAAACTGTAACTTGATTTTATATGACAGTAATGGCTGATCATCATAGGCACCTTGTAGAAAGTGGAGACAGAAATATCTACAATCTCAGCCAAATTCCCATGCTTCAAGGTTATAATAATCCCTGCCAAACTTCAACCTTCAGGTACATATATATATAATTATCTCAAGTTAATTCGTATAAAGTTTGAGTCTGAAAAACTATTATTAACACAAACAATCTCTCAAACTCAAGTATTAATTTCTTTTTCTCTTACAGATATGGATATGGGGATAATGCTTCTTTGGGTGTGTATAAAAAAATGGTTCGTAGCCCTTTCATGGGTCGGAGTCTGATTGATCATCATGAATCCGCGTCGTCTGGGTTTCACAGCATTTTCCAGGTGGACCCTTCAAATTTTCCGAAGCAATCATCATCATCATCAACAAATAATAAAGATCATCAAGTTCTCTCATTAGGTAGCCATCATCACGATCCCATGTACAATGGAACCAGATTGAGCCACCAGCATAACACTGATCTTAACTCATTCATGACCCATATGGGACCAACAAGATCAGAAGAACGGTTTCTTCCTATTATGAAGGATCATCATCAGGACCAAACAAAGACGACGCTGAAAAGAAAGTTTTGTGAAGATCAAATGGATCATCATCTTCTTCATCATAATCACCACCTTGATTTGGATCTATCACTCAAGTTAAATTCAAGGGTTGATATTGATAGGGCACACCAGAAGAATCATTTGGAGGAGAATGATCATGAAGTTGATAGCAACCTCTCGTTGTCTTTGTATTCTCAAATTTCCTCGTTTTCTAATACTACTACTACTACTAATAATAATAATGCTAGAAACAGCACCAAGGAAGGAGAACACAGTGATGATAAGGAGAAATCAAGGAGGGAAAGGGCTAGTACACTGGATCTGACTATATGAATGAATGAGACAAATTCTAAGTGAGATCCTTGTCCAAAATGATGCATTTTATTACTAATTTTTACAACTATGTATATATTTGCTAATATTCATGTGACAACTATATATTTTTCTTTTTCTAATTCCCTGGTCTTATTCTGTATATGGAATTGTTTCTTTTAGTTAGTTATGATCAGGTTATTATGATAGGATCATGATAAATAAAAATAACCTTTTGTTTTAAGAGCCAACAATTTAGTATTGAATTGTGATTAGCAAGCTAGTGTTAGTCTTCTATGTACTTGAAGATGTTGATTAATATGCTAGCTAACTAATATTTCATTTAGAAAATAATGTAAATAATAATCTGAAAGTTTTGTTTGAATAATGTAATGTACATATTTATTTATCATTGTCACATAGTATAAATGAGCTAGATTATAATAAATATAACATAATCTTCCTAAAATATTTCTTATAATATTAGAATATATATATCGATTTATAAATAAATTAGTTTAAAAAATTATAAATATTAAAACTAAAATAGATTAAAATCTTATATTTATAAATTATTCATACTATAATAAACTTATGAACTCAGACCAGGCACCCCATTGCCAGAAACTATTTATAAAATAAATAATTTTGGGTACAAGTATTTGGAATATTTGATGAAGCTCACATGGTGGCAAGCTTAGTTAGATTAATATTGTAAATTGAAGATTAATTAATTCTGAATTGAAATATCAAGTGGAGCTGGAAATAGATAGGAAGGTAGTGGGGGGGAACAGGGTAGCAATCGAGGTACTGCTCATATGATCAGAAGTATTTTTGTTTGTTTGCGTAAATTATTTGGTGATCTGTCTGTTGCACTGTTGTTTGTTGTTTTCATGGTAAATGACAACCATAACAAAAGGCTAAATTTGGTTGTACCAAAAAAAAAGGCTAAATTTGGAATTATCAATAAATAATATTAAATACCAAATAATAATTAATATGATATTGTTATAATCATTGCACATTAGTACAAAAGACATATTTCATAATATATATTTCCATAATTAGCTATAGGTAATGTGCACTAACTAATGAAAATAAGGGCTTTGGATAGGATTTTAAAAAAGTACTTATGAAAAAAAATGACTTATGGACAACTTATGGAAAAGGGCTTTTAGAGAAGAGTTTATGAAAAAAAAAGTGGTTTTGAATAAATAAGTGTTTGGATAGTTATTTTTAGAATGACTTTTTATGGTGGTAAATTACCAAAAAGGGTATGATTTGATTTAAAGTAAGAGATATGAGAGAGGTAGAGAGAAGATAAGAGGAGAGAGGAGAGAGAGTGTAAGAAAAAGTAGAGATAAAAGAAGAGAGAGGAGAGAAGAGAAAGGAGAGGGGTAGGGATGAGAGAGGAGAGAGGGTGTAAGAAAAAGTAGGGGTAATATAGTAATTGGATAGTCCATAAGCTCTTTTACTGTTGAAAAAACTATTTTAAATAGCTTATTCAAAACCATGGTTTTAAATCATGGTTTTACCCAAAAGCACTTATAGATAAATAAGCCTGTTTGTTTTAAAATTTCTCCAAACCAAGGTTTTGCCCAAAAGAGCTTTTGAAACCAAGGTTTGAAATCTTTCCAAACACACCCTAAATTGAGTTATTTATAGCCATACAAGTATATATATTAAAGAAAATGTGATACTTTTGATGTTAAGACTTCTTTTTAATTATTTTTCTCTAAATAAGTTATATATAATTTGATTTTTATAATTACAGAGACGATCCAAATTGATATAAAAACTATCATCTGATAGATTCTATGAAAAACATGTATTGCAAACCCAAAGCATTCCTGTGTCTTACACTGTTCTTCAAATATGATATATGACATTCAAAGTTAATCTGTTCACTTAAATTTTTATTTAATTTTTCATTAGATGTATTAGATTTGGTTGAAGCGTTCTCTTCTTGTACCTGAATTATTAGTATAAAATATAAAACTTATTAGTTATTGGTGGAATATTTTTAAAATAAAGAGATATATGTTTTCTTAGAAAGTCTTGTATCCCTACATCCTAAAAGGCTTTATCTTTGAAAATATATATAGATAGAATTAAATTATTACTTTATAAAAGTCATTGTTATCTTAATTTAAGTATTAGGAGTGCAATACATACTCAAAAGTCTATAGAAAATTTGCCAATCAACCAAATTTATACCTCATAAAATAAAAAATAGGTGAAAGCGAATTAAACCTAACAAAAATGTTGCGAACGCCTTAAAAACCTCTTGCAAAACCTTTTTTTTATTAGAGAAATTTTAAAAAGGGGTTAAACTCACCTACAATTTAAGGGTAGGGCGAAATCTCTTTTTCTCCTAAACGATATCAATGCCAGGCAGTGTGAGCCGTCTATTACCCTCAGACGTAAACTTAGGTACCCATGAGCTAAAATATCTCTCCAAGAGTCGCGACTGGAACCACAACAAAGTGGTATTTTTCAGGATTCGAACACACTCCAAATGGTCACATATCTCACCCCTTCGCTAGTTGAACCTATAGACAATAGGTACCTCTTGCAAAACTTTCTTTCTTCATATTTTCTTCTCGTACTCTTAAGAGAAACCACAGTTATTACATGCCTCAATATTCACAAAATATAAATAATGCAATTTATCTTAAATTCTGCTGTAATATGTGAAAGAATATCTAATTGTGATCTTTATAACAACTTTTAGCTATTCACTCTTTAATTATTTTTGTGCCTTTGATTAATAAACATATATTTCTACCAAATGCAGAGACATCTATATCTAATTTTTAATGAAGAAAGAGTTCATTAATGAATCAAAAATATTTACACAAGGGCTAGCCAAAGGATTACGAAAACAAGACCGAGGAACGAGCTTTTTAAGATACATATATTATTTGTGATAAATCTCATTATCTATGTTTGGATTTAGAAGCAATTTGATGGATTATTTCAAAAGATTTACATAGAACAATATTTTTCAGATCTATCAAACTCAACTATTTTGACCAATGCCCATTGGTTTGAGCATCAGGGATTTCGTTTACGTGATTAAGGAAAACAAGTGTACGGTTAGGAGAATTTCAACTTAATGATTCAATTACCTCGCTCCATTGAATAAGTCAAAATCCACTTTCTCCTTTTTTTTTATACTAAGTTTTTTAAAAAATGATTAAGTTGACACACAATTCAAAAGTAAAGTAAAATTTTATTTTCTTCTAGGCGATATTAATGTCGGGTATGACAAGCCGTCAATTACCCTCAAGCGTAAATCTAGACACTTAAGAGTTAGGATACCTCCCCAAGTGGCACAATTAGAACCACAATAAAATAATACTCCCTAGAGATTGAATACGCTCTAAAAAATTCACTTTCACTTTTTTAAATAAAGTAATCCAAAAAAATCCAATTTTTTGAATGATGACTGGTTAGTTGAGCAATTTTTTTTTCTTTCTATATTCTAATTTTATATATGCATTACATAACTATTGATCATGAATCGACCACGTTCCCATTATATATCCTGAATCAATGCTTTGACTGGCCTAAAAATTCTTGACCTAGATAGTGTGTCAAAAACCATAAAAAAAACGTGATTTATAATTCTTTTTCGTTTTAATTCAATTTTAAGAATTTTTATTTAAACTTAAAGCTTTTATCAATCATTTATTTGAATTATAATTAAGTTTTATTTTTGGAAATTTTGTTGTCAATTTAATTTGTATAGAACATGGACTATAGAGCGGATAGAAAATGAAAATTCATTAGTTTGAGTAAATGCTATCTTAATAGTTGACATCACATTAAAATTGATGATGTTAAGTGTTAACTTCTACAAAATAGAGGTTGTTCCGTTGGCACTTAAAGTAATCATAGCAAATTTTTTATAAAAAAAAAACAAATTATAGACAGGATAGCATTGAGAAGATCAAAGCAGCATAAACCAAATATGCAATAAGTGTCACTTAAAGGTAATAGGTTTGGTTTCAATATTTCGTCTATAGTAAACTAGTACATTTGAATGTTGAATAAAGAACCAAGGGGTTTTGTACATGCTCAAAATTTCAATTCTCCACATAAGTTTTCAAGAAACAGAGAGCAATTTCTGAGCTAATCCAACTGCTCAAAATCTTGGGGCGTTCAAGCTTCCCATTCCAGAACCAAAGTTCTCCCATTTGGTTGTTACTGAGACTGCATTGCCATTCTTGCTAAAAGGCTTGGAGTTCCTCTCCTTCAGAGAATCTAGTGTATCAACGAAGTTCTGCACCCTACGTACCTGAACAAAGGTCGTAAAGCAGATGTTCAGACCTTCAAAGGCAATAAGTGTAATCCTTATGCATACAGGACAAATTGCCAAGTTTGTCAATTTAAATGAGTCACTCCATTAGTGAATTGCCAAATTTTTTTACGCATCTAGTGACCAAACACTTTTTTGTAATTTGATGTCAGTTAAATTTCATCTGAACCTACTCGATTTGGATGGTGCCAGCGGCACAGTTCACAGCCAGTAAACTAGTTTGGATGGATTTTAAATCACCATGGACACAAAATGAAAATGAAAATCTATATATGAAGGACCAACATAGAATTTGTCATATCCATTGGGAAGCAAATACACTTCCCAGAAACCAATGTGTTAAAAGGTAATGTAATGAACATATGCAAATAGAAGAATACGAAGTCCACATCCATTTACAATATTCTAACAGTAAATAAACGTATCCCTTTATGCATACAGGATAAATAGCTACTCTTACTACATCAGGCTTGCCTACTCAAAGATATCTTGCTCTGTATATGAAATCTTTCTGGTCCACCCAAAACGAGTCACTAGTCTTCATGTATCTAAGCAGCTTGTGGATGTCAAGGCTCAAGTGAACCTCCACAACCAATAAATAGTTCAACATTCTCCATTTTTAACTGAATTTACTACACCACAGAGGTTTAAATGTACCATTTTTGCAAATCTTATCAATTATAAGCTATATGCCCATATTGTTCAATTTTTTTTTTTTAAAAAAAAAAAAGGATTTCCTGTTTGCTTCAATTCATCAATTTATGCAGCTATATTGACAGCAGATAAGGACGAGAAAATCCAACATTGCATATCTGAATAACATACGCATGGTTCCTAAGTTAACATGCATGCCCGATATTATCATTAATCCCAGCTCTCTAATCCAGTCCATCAATTGCCAGAAAACAAAAATCTTGTAAACACAGATACTATGAAGTTCAAAAGTAATTTTTTCACAAACAAGCTTTTACACTATTGAACCATACTGCATCAATCTAAACTTATCTAAAGTACACATAGATGCATCATAGCGCAAATCACTTCAGGAAAATCATAGCCCCGGATTCCACTCAACTTTATAACTCAAATTAACATATAAGAAATATGGGATTGCATGAATAAGAAAAAGACATAAAAAACAAATAGTAAAAACTTCAGATTAGGAAATACTACCTCAGCTTTTCTCTGCAGCTTTGCTTCACCTTCAGCTTCAATAGAATCCAGTTTCAGCAACTGCCTCATAAGCAACTCAGTTGATGTAAGAAACTCTTTCTCCGAGACCTTGGTTCCCCCATTCACAGCCACTTCCAAGGCAGCCACCTGCAAATATTAGAATACAACTAATGATCATTCTCTATGTCATATGATTTTCCAATAACTAGCTATATCAAAAACAAGGGCTCACCCTCTCAGAAAGTTTGTCCACCTCTACCCTGACATCAGCAACTGCTTGAGAAGCTTTTACCATCTCACTTTGCTTTCTCGCTTCCTCAAGTTTCCTCTCTTTGCTAGCAGCATCCTCCAAAAGCAACATCTTTGACTTGTCCTTTACACCTCCCAAGTGCAAGTGCTCTTCATTTTGTTTTTCTTTTCCTTTGAAGAATAGTCGTTGCTCATTAGGCTCTAAACCTGTTTTGTGTGCTACTAGTTTCTTCACGTCCACTGTCATTGAAGACCCAATCAAGGTAAATAGGTTTAGCAATACATCAATAAGAACATAAAATATTTCATAGCTCAAATTTCAAGCTTCTTCTATGACATGTTCCAGTTTCCTCAAATGGACTCCAGAATCCGGATAAAGAAAACGCCAATACTATGATGCAGGATGAACCTTTAATATGCTGAAAAATCAAAACAATTATAAATAAGGGAATGAAAGAAATCAGGCAAAACTGCAACTTTAGTCCAGGTAAAACATAGTCTTAGTACTTTCACACAATATTAAATTTTATCATATTTGAATCAGAAATTAGCAGGATGGCGTATACATTTTTTGGATTTTCTCATCAAAATACAAATCGTTAGGTTACATGTTTAATTAAATCATTATACAACAAAAAATGCAACCAAATTAACAGAATTGAGTGGGGTCCATTTATGTGTATAAAGTAATTCATCAATTTATTAATAATCATTTACTCTATTCAAGAGCTCTTGTAGTTCCATTTTCTTATAAACAGCATGAATTTTGAGCATGTTTAAAAATCACAGAAAAGCACATAACATCCACAGTTTTGAAAAATATAATCCACGCAGCATCTGAGGGTGATTTTATAAGTGAATTTCTAGAAAGTAGAAACAATAATTTTATCATTAAGTATCTTACTTATCCTAAAACTATTGACAAGATTAGGTATGGAAGTTATTACAACTATAATAATTTTACCCTAGATCATCTTTTAAGAATGAGTAGAATGTAGGAGCAGTTAGACCATTATGTGGATCTTAGTATCAACATGATTCTAAGATCCAAAGAAGCAAATTCAGGAGACTATATGATGTGTATCTGTACCAGAAACTATGGTTGAGCTTATGAATTGTAAGCTTATGGAATGAATGAACTGAAGCTTCGTGGTTTATCTTGGTAAGCAATACTTACCCATTTACCTATATCAATTAGCAGAAAATTTCAGTATTTTAAAGCAAATACGGTATTTTAGTTAGTACAAGTTTAATTATGAAAAGGTTATATCGATCTTTATACAAGCAAAATCTGTGTTCAAAACGGTATATGAATTGAACTTCGAGAAAGATAAGGCACATAACATAATTCACATCATACAGTCACCAAAGGAAAACAATCCCAATTCTCGGAGGTTCCAAACCTTTCAGACACAAAATACGCGACCAATGTGGCACCCTACTTCATAGAAAAGCTTCAAATACCTCGCTATAATCAAGTCCAATAAGCAAGTTCGATAGAAACCCATGCACGCACAATCTAGGAGGCATCGTAAATACAAGAGAAGATACTTACAGAAAGTAGAGTCAGCGGGAAGATAAACCTCGTGCTGAGAGGAACCATAGGAGACATTGATCTTGATCATGGGCCCAGCACGAGAAGAAGAACCAGCTCCACTATGGTCATCGTCAACACCAACATCACGTCTCTGGACGAACATTCCACTAGGCCTCATCTCCCAATCGATCTCGTCGTTCTGCTTCGGCGGCGGTGCGCCACAGAAAATTGAGCTATTCATCATCAAAATTGGGTTTCGCGAGACAAAAACAAATTAAATGATTGAAAATGGAGTTTCAGAGATCAGGAGTACAAAGAGAAACGCTAGGGACGGAGTTTGAGAAGAAATGAGAAAGTGAGAGAGAAAGAGAAAGGAGCTAGAATCGAAGTTGGGAAGTGGAGACACAGATCGAAGGAACGCAATATCTATTTTTATAGAGAACGGTTGGTCGCCGTCATCTATTGGTCTCATTAAGTTAATTAATATAGTAATAACAAGATAAGTCAGATAGGTAAATTAAATGATTTTAAATACTTTAACTTATATACACATTTATATATATTTATTATATCTAATAAATCCATTAATTATTATTTAAATTTTTAATAAACAAAAAATTTACATGAGTTGGTTCCCTAATTTTATTTTATTTTTATTATATAAAAGTAAACTACGACTCAAAGATTTATAAGAATAATTTTGATAATTGATAATTTTATGGTGCGAGGTCTATTTCTAATCATTCTATTATTTTTTAGTCCTTTTAACTTTTATCATAGCATCCTAGGTATTGTAGCAATGTACAGTGAGTTTGATAATTTAATAATATATATTAGGTAGATACACATCTTATAAAAAATAAAATTTCCTTGATTTGAATCAGTACCACCTTTATGATATTTAATAAAACTCTTAAATTATAGTTTTAAAAAGTTGTTGGCCTAAATTTTAATTTAAAATTTTTTTAAATCAAACAGTCATATTTATTAAAAAGAGTTTTTATATCAAATGTTAAAACTATAATTTTAAATAAGTTAATAGGAATAGCTTTTAAAACTATAAAATAATTTTTAAACTACCCATTTATTATTTTATCCCTATTTTTTTACACTATTTTTCTCTTCTCCCTCTTCTGCTTTTATTTTTCTCTGTCAACGTCGCTGTACTTCTACCGTCGTCGATCCTCCGGTCGCCTCTACCTTCGCTCCTCCAGTCGTCTCCACCGTCATAACTCCTCCCCTCCATCCATTAGTCCTTTCTTCTCCCTACCACTAGTGCATTTGCTTGATCCCGTCTGGTACCTATGTTTAATGAGAAAAAAGAGGGAAGAAGATGAGGAAGAAAAAGGAATAAGAAGACTATAAACAGTTGTAAGCAATTATTATAAATAGTATATGAATACTAATAAGATATTATAATTAATTTTTTTATTTTATACCTTTTCTAATAATTTATTAATCATAAAAATATTTTTAATAATAATAATCTAAATACTAATTTATTTAAAAATATTTTTTTTATAAACTCTTCTTAAAAAAATTTAAAAAAATTATCTAAATTTTTTTTATAAACACCTTTCTAAAAAGTCAAGACCGGCCCATTATGTTTTATCATCATCTCATGGCATCATTATTACATATCCGTAGAATATTTTTGCGTACTTATGAGAATTACTAATTATATAATATAATCAGCAATTATATAAAGTCTTTCTTACCATGGGTATATGTGCCGCAGATAATTACTCCCCTAATCTTAAATATATAATTTAATTAGAGAGTTAATATTGATCTAAAATAGAAGATATTTTCTAAATCTTTTAATTTTTTTTTAAATTACTCCTATTTATTTATATTCTCCCAATAATAATCAAGTAAGAGAATAAGAGATTGAGCTAATGAGGATGATTATAATATTTTAAAAAAAATATACTATAATAACTAATTTAAATAATTTTCTTAATCTAATCAAATTAATTAAATAAATTTTATATTTAGGATTAGAGGAATATTTCCTAATCTCCATTATGCTACTTGTTTTGTTTAAAGTTATTATTTGAGACATACATATTTTTTATCTATTCGCCAGCATGTTGACTGCAAGCTACTTTCATGGTGACAATCTTTGATTGTAGTTCATAATGTCTTTTTGGTCACTATGTCTAATCCAATAAATTGATTCGAGGTTTGAGCAATCCATACGTATGCTGAAAAAACTGTAACGACTTTTGTATTTTCTTTTAAATGTTCAATGTACCAATCTTACATATAAAAACAGTACAAAACGTATTTTTGTTGTCAAAGTTTACTGTATATATAAGATTTGCTCAAATTTATTAATTTTTCTATTAAAAATAATTTTATTCGAAATACTGTTGAGCCTTTAATATAACCTCTCTTAATAGGAATTTAAATATTTATTCATTATGTTATAAAAAACTAATCTATTTCGCTAGATTTAACCCCATTGATTAATACATAAATCTTACTACTAGTACCAATGAACTATATAGGTAAATAGTGACTTCTCAAAAAATCTTTAACAAAAAATTATGACATCCTATAGATTAAGGGTGCATAAAAACTTGGGTAACACTGCCAATACTAATTGGTTCAGGTGAGGCACAAAGTAGTCTCTACACCATATACACCATAAGAAAAGGCCCTTAAAACACAAGGGATATATGAATTTCCTGAACACTTGATAACATGTTTAGGCTTAACATCTCCGAAATATTTTTATGTAAATAAGACATAAATACTTACGGTTTATATGCACATGAAACTAAATAACTACCTTCCAACCAATTTCTTAATCTGATTCAATCCATTTAAATATAGGGGTGCCATTCTTCTCTACCAATTCACACAATGTGCTTATTCTGTTTTCAACCTGTGCAACCTCAGCTTTAGCGGCTGCTAAACTACGCTCCATGTTAGCAATCTCTTGGTTAAGATCTTCTGCCTTTGGGCACAATGTCTTCAACTCAGAGGCGGCATTGTCCATTGCTGACTGAGCCCCCCAAGCCTCACTCACCTGCAAGCGCATCTCACCAATGAAGCCAGCATCAAAGCCGAATGTCTCGAGCTCTCCAAGCACGACTTCGATCTCGCTCATCTTCTGCTCGTCCAAGGTGCCAGCAGATGCAGTTGAAAGTAGTTGAAGGAGATTGGACAGAGAGGAAAACATCCAATGGATAAAGGTCTTCCTTCTATCAGACCTTACGATCATTAGGTTGGGATATTTGTTAAAGGCTGTCTCCATTAGTTTGGATGCTTTATCATCTAGTTCACACAAGTCAGCAAGACTTTTTGCCACGTTTGTGGATGAGACACTTGCAGAAGCTCCTGTAACAGCAGGGGAAGGTGAGATGAGCCGTAGGATCTCCCACACATTGACGTAGGTGTCTTCCTCAAAAGAGTATTCGGAGGTTGAGGCCCGGGTGGGAATAGATTGAATTCGTGAAAAGAGAGAACTACCATTAGCTAGGGTCTCGCCAGTCGCTGTTTCAATCTGCCCAGGGAATTGGGATATCTCAGGGATAACTTCCCTTCGTCGATAATCTCCCTCAATTTGAGGTTGAAAATCTTCACACGTGTAAGAAAAGTATATTGTTAGCAGAGGCAAAATTCAGCATGGTACTTTAAATAAGAACATGCAAACCTCCAGTAGTGGAAAAGGTGGTAATATGAAAGTCAGATTGAGCAAGAGCCAAAGGACCTTCCAGTTCGATACCCCCTGAGGTAGCCCCTCTTTCAGTCCCCTCCTGACCTTGAGCACCCAAGTCTGAAGTGAGTGAAAAATGCCTTAGCATAACAATGAAATCATGGAAACAAGAGTAGAGATTACCTCTTCTTCAAATCGAGAGAGAGAGAGAGAGAGAGAATCACACACAAGGGATTTAGTGAACACCATAATTAACCAAGTAAGTATTGAGCGACATAGCTCTGGAAACAGACTGGAAACAGCAGGGAAGTATAGAGAGAAAATGCTGTTCTGTTTCTTATTTCATTTCTGTCTTGCAGCGTACATATATACAATGAGATGCAATCTGGCCTAATAAATGATGGCCGATAAGTAAGGGATGTAAATCAGGAATAATTAATAAAATGAAAGCAGATTATCATATCTACATAAATCCCTATGAATCAGCATGTATCCTAGCCCATAATATCTGCTATTATCCTTGTAATATATGCTATTATCTACATTCTCCCTCAAGTTGGAACATAAATATTTATCATGTCTAACTTGCCAATCAGATACTCTAATTTATCTCGAGCCAAACCTTTCGTAAGTACATCAGCTATCTGTTCTTTCGAGGGAATGTATCTGAGATCAATAGTTCCAGTATCAATCTTCTCTCTTATGAAGTGTCTATCTATCTCAACGTGTTTTGTTCTGTCATGTTGGACTGGATTATGTGACATATTAATTGCTACCATATTGTCTGAGTGTAATTTTATAGGTAGGTCTACCATCATTTCTAGCTCTTCCAGTACCCGTTTTACCCATAGGCCCTCACAAATTCCAAGTGTTATAGCTCTGAACTCAGCTTCAACGCTACTTCTAGCCACCACACTTTGTTTTTTACTTCGCCATGTGACTAGGTTCCCCCAGACGTAACATATCCCGAGGTGGATCTCCTATCATTTTGATCACCAACCCAGTCGGCATCAGTTAGCATCTCCACATTTCTTTTGTTAGATTTTTTAAACAAGAGCCCCAATCCTGAAGAGCCCTTCATATATCTGAGAATCCTGTAGACTTCATTCAGGTATTTTTGCTTCGGGTCATGAGAATGCTGGCTCACCATACTGACCGCATAAGCAATGTCTGGTCGAGTATGTGACAAATATATCAATTTTTCAACCATGCGCTGGTATCTTCTCATATCTACAGATTTCCCCATGTCTTCATCATCGCTGATTTTGTCAACTCGTATCGGAGTATCACTTGGTCTACAGCCAAGCATACCAATTTCTTCTAGGAGATCTAGTATATATTTTCTCTGCGAGATGCTGATTCCTGTTGAAGTTCTAGCAACTTCCATACCTAGGAAATATTTCATTTTTCCTAGGTCTTTAACCTTGAATTCTTTGTTTAATGCCCTTTTTATTCTTTCAATTTCTAGCGGATCATCACCTGTGAGGACAATGTCATCAACATATACTGCTAATACTACAATCTTCCCGTTTCTATGTCTGAAGAATAGGGTGTGATCACTCTGTCCCTGAGTATAATTTTGAGCCTTTAGTGCCTTGATAAACCTCTCAAACCTCGCTCGAAGAGATTATTTCAGCCCATACAATGATTTCCTCAGCCTGCACACCTGATTTGTCCTTTTCCCAGGGAACCCTGGAGGCATCTTCATGTATACTTCTTCCTTTAATTCCCCATTTAGGAATGCATTTTTTACATCCATTTGGTGCAGTGACCAATCTAAATCTGCTACCAATGAAAAAATGATTTTGATGGTATTTAGTTTGGCCACTAGTGCAAATGTCTCAGTGTAATCCATACTGTAAACTTGAGTGAAACCCTTTGCCACTAGTCTAGCTTTGTATTTATCAAGGCTACCATCAGCACGGTATTTTGGGGTAAACACCCACTTACAGCTTACTGCTTTCTTGCCCTTTGGTAGTTCAACTATTTCCCAGGTTTTGTTACTTTCCAGTGCCTACATTTCTTCCATCACTGCCTTCCTCCATTCAGGACTGTCAAGAGCTTCATTTATATTTTGATGATAAGGCCTGGTAGGCAACAAACCTCTCTATCGGGTGCCTGGTACATGACCTTCGTTGCTTCCTTATAGCTATTGGTAGATCAAGATCCTCATTTTGTATCTCATGGTCAGACCTGCTCCTGGCTCAGACTCTTGGAGTGTGTCAGTTGTTTGAGGAGTATTACCTGTCATGTCCACATTTCTACGGGTATAGACTTGTCCCCATCTGTTGTTAGTGTCTCCCCCTGAACTAGAGTTCTCTTCATGATCCTGTGATACTTTATGTATTGTTTCCTCAAGGGTGTAGATTTGATCAGAATCATTGTGGGGGTATATTGGTTCGGTGTCTGTTTGGGCAGTCAAACGTTCACTCCAAGTCTCCCCCTGAACCAAGGTCAAGGTATAGAAGGGAATAGTTTCATGGAAGATGACATCGCGGGTAATATGGAGGCGTTTACTAACAAGATCAAAACATTTGTACCCATTTTGGTTCCCAGCGGGCTCTAGGTAAATACATTTGACAGCTTTGGGGTCAAGTTTATGGGTATGGTGAAGGTGAACAAAGGTAGTACAGCCAAAAATTCTGAGAGGTAAGGTATTCTCAAGGTAGGATAGGTTGAAGTGTTAGTAAAGAACCTGGAGAGGAGTTCGAAAGGACAAAAGTTTGCAGGGCATGCGGTTGATTAGGAAGGTAGCAGTGAGGATAGCATCATCCCAATAATAGGTAGAAACATTGCTACTAAAAAGAAGAGCTCGAGCAGTTTCTAGGATATGCCTATTTTTGCATTCAGCAATTCCATTTTGCTGAGGACTGTGGGGGCATGAACTTTTATGGGTGATACCTTGTTGGGTAAGAAATTTTGATAACGGGTGATTGAAATACTCGGTACCATTATTGGTATGGAGAGTCTGAATTTTGGTGTCAAATTGTGTATGGATCATGTGATAAAAATCAACGAACGTTTGACATACTTCGGTTTTATCCTTTAAGAAGAAAACCCAACTGACACGGATATGATGATCAATAAGGGTCATAAACCATTTAGAATGAGTACGATTTTGAACACAAGACGGGCTCCACAAAGCACAGTGAATAATGGAAAAAGGTTTAGAGGGACGATAAGAAGTACTAGGAAAAGGAGTGCGGTGATGTTTGGCTAACTCACATGAATCACAATGAAATTCTAAGGTTTTATTTGAGCAAATGAAAGGAAACATCTTGCAGATATATTGAAAATTCGGATGACCTAATCTTTTCTGCCATAACTCCATTTCACTAGTTCTAGGGAGAGACTTTATCACAAGAATAAGATACTGGATGATGACCATCATTCAGGTAATAGAGTCCATCAAATTCCTTAGCAACACCAATCGTCGTCCCCGTGAGTAGATCATGGAAAACACAATACGTAGCAAAGAAATCAGTATGACAACGCTCCTTTTTGTTGAGTTGACTCACAGATAATAAGTTACACTTTAACTTTGGAACATGCATAACATCATAGAGAGTGAGTGTAGCAGAAACTTTAATTGTACCACTACTAGTTACTAAAGAATCAGAGGCATCGGCAATTTTAACTGTGAGGCGTGATGAAGCAGGAGTGTAATTTGTAAATAATGACATATCATCGGTCATATGATCAGAAGCACCGGAGTCAACTATCCAACAATGGCCTGAATTCTTACCTTTGATAGTAGCAAGGGCTTTGAAAAAATTACCTCGGACTATAGACGCAGTGGGCTGTCTGTGGGCCTGGTTCTCAAGTGCAGCCAAACGGTCCAAAATGACCTGAAGTGGATCTGGGCCAGTGGAGCAGAATTGGACAGGGAACTGTGAGTTAGGCCAGAGTTGACAGGGCCCATTTCTTCTGGGCAGGACTTGGCCACATGGCTTCTAGGTTTAGCGTTTTTGGGCCTCCAGTCAGATGGCCTTCCATGTAAATCCCAGCATTTGTCCCGTGTGTGCCCAGGCTTCTTACAGTGGTCACACATGGGGCGATCTCTTCTGGTGTCCGACGCACGAGCGGCGAGAGCAGATGCTTCTGTAGTGGCTGCTGGAGGAGCTGGGTGAACAGAAAGCATGATCTGTCGGTAAGATTCTTCGTCTCTTAGTAGGGCGAAGGCTTCGACGACAGAGGGAAGTGGAACCCGACTAAGGAGGCGGCCTCGCACATCATCGTACACTACTTCAAGGCCAACCAGGAACTCAAAAAGACGCTCTTCCTCCAGAGCTCGGCAATACTTGGCGGCATCATCGGGATTCCTCCAGACACGGTGTTGCAGCAGGTCGAGTTCCTACCAGAGAGCCGATTTTTCCAAGTAATAAGCATTCAAAGGACAAGGCCCCTATTTTACCGTCCAGAGGTGTGCTCTCAGATCGAAGATGAGCAAAGCATTTGGGCGTCTCCCATAAGCTTCCTTAACGGCAGCCCAGATGTAATTTGCGGAGGTAAGAAACATGAAACTCCGTCTGACAATAGGAAGCATAGAATTCAGAAGTCAGGAGGCAACTAAGGCATTGTCCGACTTCCATCGACGACGGACACTGGCATTGTCGGTGGTGGGCTGGTCACTTTGAATCAGTTCCATTTTATCCCATCCATCGAGAGCCAGAAGCATGGACTGACTCCAGTCCAAGTAATTATCCCCAGTTAGTCGCTCCGGTACAATGAGAATTGTTGACCCTTCAAGGCCGGCAATTTTGACACGAGACCCACCGTCAGACGTGACGGTGCTATTGGACTCGGGGGTGGACGAACGTGCAAAACCAATCACAGGCTCTGATACCATATTGAGCGACATAGCTCTGGAAATAGACTAGAAACAGCAAGGAAGTATAGAGAGAAAATGCTGTTCTGTTTCTTATTTCATTTCTGTCTTGCAGCGTACATATATACAATGAGATGCAATTTGGCCTAATAAATGATGGCCGATAAGTAAGGGATGTAAATTAGGAATAATTAATACAATGAAAGCAGATTATCATATCTACATAAATCCCTATGAATCAGCATGTATCCTAGCCCATAATATCTGCTATTATCCTTGTAATATATGCTATTATCTACATTAAGGTATTTTAAATGCCAAAAAACTGAATTGTAGCAATTAAAACTCCTTGTGTACAAAATTTCCGCAAGTACCACGATCCACATGTGACTTTGCCCAGTTAATTCATGCTTTGCATATTAAGCTCTTCCAATGTGACTATATAAGTTAAGAAGTGAGTTTATGTTAGGCTTACTTGACTTACCTAAGCGATTGCCTCTTCTCCTAACCAAAGCCTCACCAGTGCTTCGATCCTCCGTCTCATTTCTACCTCGAAGTTCATTCTCCCAGTCCTCAGGACAAGTAAACATCTCCAAATCTTGAACGAATTCTCCTGAAGATGACATTGGGGGTGGGGCATTCATGCTAGCCATTCCGGAGTCAAAGGTCCCCCCATTTCTGTCTGGAAGTGCATTGCCATTGTTGCTGGAAGGCCTGGAGTTTATCTCCTTCAGAGAATCTAATCTATCAACAATGCTCTGCACTCGACATACCTGAAAAACGGTGGTAAAACTGACGTTCAGGCTTTTGCAGTCAATAAGTGTAACCCTGATGCTACATGAAAGCCTCAAGAAGAAATGTGTAGAAGTTCACAAAGCTTAATCTGAGAGAAATGCAGTAGACCCTGAGTATTTCAAAGTCATTCAAGCAATAGCATTCTCATAGTAGTGAATCTTCGTTAAGCATCTAAGCTAATGAAAAAAAAAGGATCCTACAGCATTCCACCAGATAAAACAGAGAAATTAATTAACAATAAAACAACAAGTTTTATCCCACTAAGGTGAAATTAACTAACAATGGAAGCAAATAAAAACTAGAACAAGGAAAAGAGAGGCGGAAAAGTACAATTTTAATTAACTTAAAAATCCTAGTTCAAATGAATATTCCTGCTATATAAGTGAGAATAAATGTCTCCAATTTACTCCTCAAACAACCACATTATCAGTTCTATCACAAAGAAGAAAAGAACTTTGGTGCAGCATTCAAATCTTCCCAGGGAGGAAGAAAAGCAATGATTATCCATGATTAGAATTACTAAAAGCTCTATTATTTGCAACATATTTGCACCATCATCAGAATTGATCAGAAAGAACACTAAAGCATGATGCATCATCATGGATGCATCAGTTCTATCACATACTGCTGTTTTTTCCTAGACAACATTCTGCTTCGTTATTGTAAACACTAACATTGACAAATATCACCAATCATGGTCCATGACTAGTAATTTGTCAAAGATTTGCGTGAAAATGGCATGAACAAGAGACAACATTAGAACTTCAGATTAGTCTAGTCACCATAAATACTACCTCAGCTTTTCTCTGCAGCCTTGCTTCACCTTCAGCCTGAATAGAATCCAGTTTCAGCAACTGCCTCATAAGCAACTCAGAAAAGGTAAGAAATTCATTCTCTGCAACATTGGTTTCAGATTTTACAGCCACCTCTAAGGCAGCCATCTGCAAGGTTGAATGAGACCAATGGTTATTCTCTATCTAACATGTTTTTACTTATTCTAACCCAATATGCTTCTTCAGGAAACAGTCAAATAGGAAGCAAAGACTCACCATCTCGTAGAGCTGGTCCACCTCTGCTCTAACTCCAGCAATAGCTTCAAAAGCTTTCGACATATCAAACTTTTTCCTGATTTCCTCAAGTTTCCTCCCTTTGCTAGCAGGGCCCTCAAAAAGAAATATTTCCGAATTGTCCTTTACACCTTCCAACTGCAAATGCTCTTCATCCTGCTTTTCTTTTCCTCGAAAGATGAGTGTTTGCTCTTCAGGCTCTAAACCCGTTTTATGTACAAGCAGTCTCTTAACATCCCCTGTTATTGAAGATCTAATTAAGGCTAATACGTATAAAAAAAGACAATAATATATACAATATGTCAAGCTTCTTCTACCTCATGTTCCTAGCTTTCTATATAGATTCAAGATAAAGAGATCATCAATATCGTTTTGCAGGGTGTAACTTCAATGCTCAAAATAGGGAACAATATTATGAAAAGAAATCAAGCTAAATTGCTCAACAACAACTTCATTTTATTCCATGTATTTTCATCTGATTCATCAACTTTGCCCTCGCATTTTCTTAAAGTATAAAAGATTCTCCAACTCAATATCCAAAATTAACAACCTGAAACATGTTTTAAAGATTTTTCACATTGAAATAAAATTAAATGAACATCTCCTATTAAACTGCTTGCTGCCATATTAACTATCAGCTATCATATGAAATACACTGCCCAGCAAGTATATACGATCAGAAGATACGTATTCACCAAAGCGTTGGTGAACTAACTAAAAATGATGGCCATTGCTGGTTTGATTAAATCGGCGGGCTCAAAATTTGCCTCATTGAGTTTTTTTGGCCAATCCTTCTTTAAATAAACAAGTTTGATCATCCTTAGCCTGGACTTGATTGGTCTACAGCCATAATAACTTAATGAAGTCAAACTCAGGAGCAACCCAAGGATCATCGTAATTGGAGAAGAAAAAACTCACCGAAAGTAGATTCAGCAGGGAGAGAGACCTCGTGCCGTGAGGAATGATTATGAGTGATAGTGATCTTGATAATGCGCCCACTGGCACTCATATCCTCCAGGCTATCGTCGTTCTGCAGCGAAGGCGAGGTGCCGAATGGAAACCGATTGAACTGTATAAAACTTCAAATTTGGGGTTTTCCAACGTTTTATCAGAGATCAAGCAAGGGAAAGGGATTAAGGCATTGTTTGGTTGGATGGTTTTGGAGGGGAGGGTAGGGTAGGGAAGATATAAGTGTGTTTGGTTGGGAAAAATTGAGGGGAGGGGAGGGGAATTTTTTTGTCATTTTCTGCTCCCCTACCCCTCTCTCTCATCCCTCCAAATTTGGGGTTTTTTGGAGAGGTGAGAAATATTATGTATTATGCTGACTAAATTACCCCTGCTTATTTTTCAATATTCCAAGTTTGCCCCTCCGGTCAAAAAAACCTTTTTCATTTTTTTTATTCGCTACATTCGTCTTCAGCATTCACAAGCTCCGTCTTCAACCGTCGCGCGCCTCCAGCCACCGCTGCAGCTCGCTGCTACTTACTCCTCCAGCCACCGCCGTCGACTTCGTTCAAGTAACCTTTTCTATCCCTTCTCCTTCTTCGCTCCTTGTATGTTCTCTCTCTCTCCCCCTGTTTGCCCTTTTGCTGAATAACCATCTCTGTGAACAAAGTAAATATTTGGAAGATTTGATCCTTTTGTGAGCTGTTATTGTTGATGAATTTGTGGGTTGTTATGCGATTCCATGAACTCAACAAGTTGGCCTTATAGTGTTCATGTTGCTGCTTCATATCTGTGATAATGGTCAGCTATCATTCGAAGAAGCATAAAGGCTATGTCCAAATCCTAAAATGTCAACCAAAGAGCCCCCATCCTGAGTAAAACACCGAACCCCCAATTGATTCATGCCTCAGAATTTCCATTGATTTACCAAACTGAAGCTAACCACTCCTCTTCCTCTTGTTCTTGAACCAAACCCAGAAGGCAGAACCTCTGTTTTATTCACAATTGACTTGGCCCTTTGTTCGTCCAGCCACTTGAAGATATCGATGTCTTCCTGGTTGGCCAAAGAAGCCCAAATCTATTACTCTTTACCTTGCATTTTTCCTCTTTCTTTTCTGGGTTTGTGATTATGTTGTTGTTCCCCTTTTCCTTTTTTTGGAGAGATCTTAGATGAGGCTGTGTGTTTTTACTGCCAGAAACCGTTGAGCAGGTAGCTATCTGAGTTCGGAGTTCTGCTGCTTTGACGGACATTGATAAGCTTCAGAGTTCAAGAATACACTTCGTGCTGCTCTCTTCTGCAGATCAAGTAGCTATTTCGTGTCTCTTTCTTTTTCTTTCTTCTTGCTTGGTTTTGCTATGCTAATGGAAACTTTTAACCTGTGAGTTTGGATTGTAACAATTGAAACTTTGTTTGCTTGAATTTTATTTTGAAATCAAGTGATGAACTTTTAACCTGTGAGTTTGGATTGTAACAGTTGAAGACCAGGACTATAACCATTTACTAAAATGTTATTATGCTACATTTGCTTAAACATTGACACATCTGTTCTAAACTTGTCTCATCTTCATCATGGAAATCATAGACATTTGAGACCTGCAAGGTCCATAGTAGAGCATGTCTCATCAGTTAACACAGCAAAACTGCTCACAGATGCAAGTAAATACACAAATCCTTTGTCTTGGTCACAAGTACATCATGTTAACTTTCATAGCAATTTCCGACTCTTAGTGTCGTTTTTTATGTAAATACATATTTTAGCTTTTATTTGAAGAAATTTCTGGATTTACAGCTAAACTAGATTATATCTATTTTCCTGATACACTCAGTCAATGAAATGAGGAAATAGGATAATATAATTCAAAACCCATTTTCATGTTAAGTATGAATCAAACAATATATTCTCACAAAACATTGTTCACCGGCAGGGTAAATCTCACAAACGATGAAGATGGGTGCCAGTCTTCCTGCTTATAGGACTTTTGCTTTGGATGAACTCAAGGAGGCTACCAACAATTTTGATGCATCATGTTTTATAAGTGAAGTTGCACGTGGTCAGGTATGAACTTTTACTCTTTAATCAGTCATATCATACTTGCTTAGCTCAATTTGTGTCTTTAAATCTGATTCATTTGAAACTCTAGCATGATTTATGCTTGAAAGTTTGTTTGCTTGGAAAGATATCTTTCGAATGGGATAAGGTTTATATGGACTATCTTAGAGCTTTGAAATATGGTCAGTTTAAGAACTGTACATCTTTTGTCACCAGATGCAAAAGTTCAATTTAGCAATCATACAAATAAATTGCCTTATCTAAAATATGAGGATATTTTATTGCAGACTTACTCATATAGTTGGTAAAGATGAGGTTGCTGACACACAATATGCTATCATCTAACATAAAGGGTGTGTCAATGTATCTGTTTATTCAGTTTTCAATTAGGTGCTACTAAGGGCCTCATTTTGCGCCAATAGAAGCCTTGCTTTTAAATGTATTGAGAATTTGGTAGAGATGTTATAAGTTTATGCTTTTCCCCTTCTAAATATGAGCAGTGTGATATTCAATTATTAGTAAATTTTTTCTAAGGCCTATATTAGAATTTAATTATTGGAGTTTGTATACATTGTGTCTTTTCATTTAGATTTATATATTATATTAATATATATAATAATTGTAAAATTAATGAGGATATTGTTAAAATTTTACCATATTTTTTATCATATATATATATAAATAAGGTAAAAAGTTTTTTAAAATTTATAAATGAAGAAATAATAATTCTGATATAAATATTATAAATAAAGAACAAATAAATTTAAATAAAGATACAAGGGTATATTTGTCAATTTTTCATTACCTACCCTCCCCTCCCTTCTTGAACCAAACAAGAAATATCATCTCTCCTCCCCTACCTTCACACTTATAACCTCCCCTACCTTTCCCTACCCTCCCTTAAATTAACTTAACCTCCCCTCCCCTTGATTGAACCAAACATAGCCTAAAATTTCATGAGTATCATATCGGATTTCAATTTCGTTGGAAAAAATATAAAAAGCATAACATAATATGATTATCTTTTTATTTAAAAAATGGAAAAAATTTAGGAAAAAAAAAGACCTTTTTAAAATTAAAAAGATAAAAAAATTTCTAAAATATTTTAAAAAAAATAGATTAGGAAGAAGTGACAATTTATTACTTACAAATTTTTATGTAGAGACCAAATACTATTATAGGAGTTATAAATATCATTATGAGAGTTGTAAATATCATTGACAGAGTTACAAATATTATTATGGGAGTTACAAATACTATTAGCAGAGTTATAAATACCATTGACAAAGTTACAAATACCATTACAAGAGTTATAAATATAATTGGCAGAGTTGTAAAAAGTATAATTTCGTCTTTTACCTTAAATTTGTAAAGGACTGTTTACAACTCTATCAATAGTATTTATAATTCCCATAATAATATTTATAACTCTGCATAGAAATTTACAAATGATAGATTGAGCTTCCTGTCCAATCTATTTTTTTTTAAATTCAAAAGTCTTTTTTATTTTTTTAAATTTTAAAAGGCCTTTTATTATTTTTTTCTTAAAAATTTAATATTACTGACGGCTAATTCTAAATAAATTCAAAGTTCAATTATAAAATTCGTTATTAAAATCTAGAATTATTTAACCAAAAAACATGCTAAATGCACAACAAATTGAACTGAAACGAAGAAGCAGTAACGTGCAAATACTAAATATTAATGGATTTAAACTTCGATTTTGTAGATCTGGTCAAAAATTAATATATTGTAGATTTTATATTTAGCATTATGAAAAAAAATTATTAATTTTTTTAAAAAAAATTAAATAAAAATAATTAAAAAATTATATAATATAAATGAATAATTTTTCACAAAAGCAACCGAAGACTTGAACAAATGGACAAAGAAGACTTGAGGGAGGACATCGAAATGACCAACCCACTTTCCAAGTTGCTTCCTTAGTTGGCTCAAAAATAAAACAAATAAATAAAAGAAAAGTAAATTATATTATTCCTATTTCCCAGAAACTGAAGCCAAGAGGAAGAGCATCATGGGCACAGGAGGCTCAACTCAATTTACGTCCCTTAATTACTTGCACAACTCCAGTTAAATACTAAAGCGTTAAACCCAAGCTCTCATGCTAATGATTTTTGTTTTAAGTTTGACCGAACTATTTATTTACAGGGACATAACATCACACTTTCTGAGAATGAAATAAATTAAAAAATAAAATGATCAAAATAGATGGGAAATAGATCAACAATTTTCATGGGATGACTAATCCTTCTTGAGATTTAGTAAATAAAAGAATTTTATATTTTCTAATAAATACTTTTCTTACATTCAAACTTAAATTTTTATCTGAGGCTATTACGATTTTAACTAACAAGTTATTGATACAATGAATACTTTGTTCTCGTTAGTTAAACCTTGATAGTCTCTTAACAATCAAAGAAATTTTGTTCATCCTACCAAAACTTAGGAGTATATTAATATTTTAAATAATAGAAGCAAATTACTATAGTTAAACACACAACATAAGGGGTCTTGTGTTTTACTTTTTCAGTATTCTATTTTTTTTTTTAAAGAAATTGATTGAAAGGTGATTTTTTGTATATTTTACGGTCATAATGTTAATTTTATTATAGAGAAATATTGAGAGGAGAAATAAAAAATTATATATATTATTTAAGAGTAACATACTCGTACGACTATTATAATTTACTTAAATTTACGCACTAATCTACCCTCATTTGAAGAAGATAAATTAATCATATAATCTATGAGTTTTTATGAGAAGAGATTTAAATTACCCACTGCAAATTTATAGATTAGAATCATTTATATAGAATTTTAGGACTATTTAGATACAAATAATTAACACTAATCACCTAATTAATTTAACCTTCTAACATATTAACTCTATATTTTAATTTAATTTACAATGTACAATATGATATTAAAGAAGACGAAAATCCTTTACATCAAAAAAATTAATGTATTAGCTAATGAAATATGAAAAACATCACCAGTTAAAGATGAGCTCTAACAGCTGAGTGATGGTATGCGACAGACCACCCATATAACGCAAGAGTACCACATCAATATAATTTAGGTGATCATTATATATGTGTGTGTTGTTATACATCTACAAAGAGAGTGCCAAATATATATTTCGATCCTAAATATATATAATTTAATTAAAAATTTAATATTATTCCTAAATATTAAATAATTAATTTTAAATAAAAAAATTATTTTTTAAATTTATCAACTCTTTCCTAAATTACTCTTAAATTAAACCTATTTAATTTTTTTTAATAATAATTAAATAAAAAAATAGGAGAAAAATTAAATTAAATAATTAAAATATTTTTAAAAAAATATGTTATAATTAATTTTTTTAATTTAATTAAATTGGCAGAATATATAATTGCCAACATGCATACACATAAGTATGTGATATAGAGTTAATATTTGAGTTGTTAATAATGAAGATCAACCGGGCCTTAAGTCATTCTTCAATTCCAACCTTAACCTTCAGTCACATTCATATTCCAATTGCATGCATTTATATTACAATTGCTTGGTTTCCTCTCTACATTCGTCTTTATAATGTTTATTAAAAGAACCTTACCCACCACTCAAATTATTTCCCTTCTCCCGTTGTGTGGGTACGTACGTAAATACTCTCATAACATGACCATCTTTGCTGCATTATTCATCTACCTCCAATTACCCGTGGGGCATCTCCCACATCGTCAATACTAACATATACTTTATAAACTCAACAAGAAAGAAGAAATTAACTTAAACTCGGAGATGGTTATGATTTAATATAGCTAGCTAAGTGTATTGATGGATGTCACATTTCAAAATCAGTACAAGAACTCTAAAACACAATTATTTGTAATTTTTACAATCAGATGAGGTTATCAGTATTTAGCCATCAACACGGCTTCCCCTAGCACATGCCCTTCTATAGCCTCCATGACCTTGTCCTTGGTTACCTATTATTACATCACCAAGAAATCAAATCCAATCTCACAACTTTTCTCTTACATAAGATCATGCATGCAGAACAAATCACAAGAAGATTGTGATAAGAACAAGTGTGTGTGTGTGTGTGTGTGTGTATTGATAAGATATTAGATATAGAAGCTGTTTATAATACCTTGTTACCGAGATGAAGCTCATCGTCCAAAGCGCAAAGCCTGAACTCGAACCTGTGTCCATGATTAGGCAACCTGGGGCCACGCCACCCAGGGATTTTCCAGTCATTATTGCCTTCTTTGATGCCAGCATAGTCTCCGCCGGCCTCCTCCTTGCCGGAGAATCCCTCCGGCAGCCCCTTCACCGTTGGCGGGATATTCACCACCACCCAGTGCACCCAAGGCACGATCGGCCCCTCCGGATCGGGAGCATCTATGTCCTCCACCACCAGAGCCAGGCTTTTGGTTCCCTCCGGGAGGTTGTACCACTCCAACGGTGGAGACACGTTCTTCTTGGCGCCTTGTCCTTCGTCGGTGTAATGCCTCGGGATCTTTCCTTCGTTGCTTATCGTCCGAGACACCAGCCTGAACTCCTCGCTTCCGTCGCTAGCCATTATTCCTTAATTCGTTGATCGGCTTTGATTCTGGACGGATTATTGCTCGGTGATTGGGTTTATATGTAGCAGCGAAATTTTCGGGACGGTGGATGACACTTGGTGGCGTGGGGAGTCTCGTGGCGTCCGGAGAAGACTTGGTTGGACACGTAGAGGACGCCGGAATGTTGTAGACGAAATGGAAGGATCGAGACGAGTCTGATTCTTTTATTAAACAAAAAAATTATGAGGAGGCCATTTAGGAAGCCTTGGGCTGCGATCCTGTGCCACGCGCATATTTATTACGGTTTTGAGAGTGTTCTTCAGACTTGGGAAGGGGTAAATTTTTTACTTTTCTGGCAGATGGATTCTCATTCTCAAATCTAGGTATTTGATTTAAGTTGGGGGGAAATTGCTTAAAAACCTCTCATTAAAAAATTTATTAGCTAAATTTACTCAAAATTTGTTTAACAACACATGTATAACCTATTTTTCAGTAGATATATATATATATGTAAAATGATAAATAATTGTATATAATTAAATATATATTGTACTTTTTAAAGATAAGCTGTGTCACATGTGTGATAATAAATTTTATTCCTTGGTCTTTAATATAAAATATATTTAATTAATTTTATTAAATTAAAAAAATTAGTTAAATTATTTAATATGATAAATTTTTTCTAAAATACTCTAATCATTTTTTTTTAATTCCTTTACTCATTCTCTTATTTGATTATTGTTGAGTAAGTAGGAATAAGTATAATTTGAAGAAAGTTAATAAATATAAGAAATATATTTTATATTTAAAACTAATTAAAATTAACTCTCCAATTATCTCATATATTAAGGACCAGAGAAATATAATGAATAACTTTTCAACAATTTTTTTCTTTAATTTATACACAAAAATTATCATAAAAAGAAAATGAAGGTTAAATTTTCTTGTTTAAAAACTAATATTCATAAATTTTCCCCAATTATAATTTCATAAGTGATCTTAATTGGCAATTTTAAGTAGTACTCCATTCCATTCTTTTCACCATTATTTAAGGTAACCATTCCATTTATGTAGAGTAGATGAGGAAATAGAGTCTATTTATTATTTCACATTTTAAATAAAATTAAATAGAAAAGAGTTTAAAAGAGAAGTATAATCTTTGAAAAGATAAAATTGGTTAACTATATTTTAATTTTGATTTGAAAAGAAATGCAATCTACCAAAGTTGGGAGTCGAACCCACGACCATTTCATCCAAAGTCAAACGCGCTAATCCACTGCGCTATGCCGTCCTTGATAACCAAAAATAAAAGAATAGAAAAGCACACTCGAATCGAAGTTAAAAAAGGTTGAAGAAAACCATTTGTGAAATCTCTGGCAGCTCCTTTTCGTCTAACTACTCTGAGATTCGCTCTTATTTTCTTCTACTGAAATATATGCTGTACGGGCAAATCTCAGTCGCTCATAAATTCATAATCTAGTCTCCACACCATGGCGACTAAGTGAGCATATCGAAGGGCCCTCCAAATGTTGAGCATCGGCATTATTTTATTATCACATGATAGATGGTACCATAAAAATATGAAAGCAACCTTATATTGTTTATTCTCATTGTTGCTTTTCACTATTATTTTGCACTTCATCAGTTACATGTGATGTGTGCAGAAGAAAACATGAAAGAAAGGAACAAGACAGACAAAGAAGATAAAGATTTCATGGTGGATGCAACTAAGGAGAATCTGTATCTGACTCTGAAGAACAAGTAGATGGTGAAATGGGTGGTAAGTAATGGCATCTACACCTTGGATCATGAATGGCCTTCTTCATACGCATGTCAAGATTGGAACAGAAAACACAGTACTTCCCTCGTAAGTTTATACCATCGTTATTGCAATCTTCTTCATTGTGACGATCATTTTTATATGCCATGTCTGATTTCTGTTCTTCAGTATCATCCTCTGCTTCATAAACCCTCGTGGGTGTATAAACCAGCTCAATCTTTGTAAGCATCAATAGAAGAATTTTATCAATAATGTTGTTGCTCCAGCTTCTCCCTTTGTCCCAAAACATCAAGAAAGCAACGACCAATCCTGATCCAACCCCAAAACCCACTCCTGTGAATACAAACTGCCAATCAAATTCACCTCCTGAATCTGCATATACAACACTTGTCGAACCATTTGTTGAAATGCTCTTATCTGTGCTGCACTTTTGAGGTAAAGGAAGCCCACATAATCCTTGATTGGCAACGAAAGAAGATGCGTTGAATGACTGTAGTTGAGTTCCTGTAGGGATAGGCCCACGTAAATGATTATAGGAGAGGTTCACAAATGAAAGGAAATACAAACTTGCAAGTTGTGATGGAATCTCTCCAATGAAAGAGTTGTTTGACAAGTCCAAGGATTCAAGTTGTTTCAGTTTCCTCATGGATGATGGGATTTGGCCTGTGAGATTATTATTTGACAAGTTGAGGAAATGAAGTGCTGTAAAATCCATCATCTCTTCAGGTATTGAGCCTTCAAAATGATTGAATGAGAAGTCAATGGACGTGAAGAAAGTTAGAATTTTAGTCAACCTCATTTCCCGACCTTTCATTGTAACTATCACTCGATTCTGATAATTCACTTGGCTAAATTGAAGGACGTCAAAGTCGATATGATTTGCCGCCGTTTGATTTCCATCAAGCATCATTGCCTTCCAAGTCGGAAAACATTCTCCTGGCAGTGTTCCATTAAAATTGTTGAAAGCTAGATCAACAATTTGAAGCGTCTTCCAAGTCATTCTCTTCATATTTGGACACCCAATAGGACCATGGAAATTGTTTCTCCGCAAGACCATGACCCGAAGTGTAGATATTTTCTTCCACAAGCATGGAAAACTATCATCTATCTTGTTATTTCCAATGTCTAAAACCTCTAATGTGGTGCAATTGGAGAGAGACTTTGGAAATGGCCCTTGTAAATTATTACTACTGAGATCGAGAGTCTTAAGAGTACATGAAGCTTGAAAAGAATCAGGAATATAGCCACTGAAATTGTTATCTCCTAAATTCAATACCCCAAGAGTCTCACTTTTTGCTAGACAATGTGGAATCACCCCACTAAAGTTGTTGTAGGAAAGATCAAGCACTTGAAGATTTGAAGCACTGCAGATGGAATCAGGGATTCTTTCATAAAGAGCATTGTGCGACAGAGAAAGAAAAATTGTGAAAGACAGATAGTTACCGATGTCAGGGGCAATAACTGAGCTGAATTTATTGTATGAATAGTCCAAATAAGCGGCGAATCGAGGAAATGCTGGAAGTCTTCCTTGGAGGCAGTTGTCATGTAGGTCCAGCACAACCAAACTACTATTGGAGCTAAGATTATATGGGATTCTCTCTCTTTCCTGAAGGAAATTGTGAGAAAGGTTTAATTGACCAAGATAGCCAAGCTCCCAAATCCAGTAAGGGATTTTATCTTCAATTTTATTGATCGAGAGGTCTAGATTGGTTAATCGGGACAGATTTCTCAAGAAACCTGGGAATTGTCTCAAATTGCAAGATGCCAACTTTACACTAGTCATGTTGGGAAAGGATAACCGGTTAGCATTCTTAACATTTGCATCAACCGACAAGTTGTTGTTTGAAAGATCTAATGCAGTTAGATTTTGAAGTCTCTCAAACTTATCCAGCCGCATTGTGCCATTGAACTTGTTGGAAGACAGTCGGAGGACCTAAAGCCCCCGGAGATGAAAAATATATTGAGGAACAGGGCCTTCTAAATAGTTACTGTTCAAATCAAGAACTTGTAACATGGAGGAAGAGACATTTGAAATTGCATCTAGCTGACCTTGAAAGAGGTTGTTGAAAAGCTCTATGCTCCGCAGCAATGGGTGTGAAAACAAGGACATGGGAATGCTCCCATTTAAGGTATTGTTCTGCAAATTGATGCTGACTAGCTTTACAAGGCCTTTGAAATGTGCTGATGATATTCCACCACGTAATTTATTGTTCGATAGGTCTATGTGAGTAAGCTTCTTGGCCATACCAAATGGTGGAATTGGACCTGTGAAGAAGTTAGATGACAAGTCCAGGTAAGTAAGTTCAGTAAGATCTGACATTGAATCTGGCACTGTTCCATTAAATTGGCATCCAGACATATCTAATACAGACAACTGCTGTAAGTTGCTTATGGAATCTGGTAATCCTCCTGAGAAATTCGTCATGCTTTGGATCATTGTCTGGAGAGATCCGTTCTGTGGGAAGTCTGGCAGAGAACCTTGAAGACCATCATTGTATGATAGATCAAGATAAGTGAGTGACTGTACTTGGAAGATCTTATCTGGAAACTCACCACTCAAATTACAAGAACTGAGATCCAGTTGTGTCAGATTTGAGAATTTAGCAACGAAATCTGGCACTGGAGCTGACAATAAGTTATCATCCAAACGAATTATGGAGAGATTTTGAAGAATTTGTAGGGAAGAATCGATGGGGCCTGATAAGTTGCAACTTGACATGCTTAGTACTTGTAGATGAGGTAGAGAAGTTGACAAAGCATGACCCCATTCGTTTCCCTTGAGCGCTAAATTAATGCCATCTATATATAGTTCTCTAACTTCACTGAGGTTCTGAACAAGCTTCACCAGACTTGGATTCTCAAGTTTCAGAGCTGATCTTCCCAAATAATACGTAGTAGACAGATCAAGAACGGCTAACCTCGTGAGCTGAGCAATCTCCATTGGTATCTGCTCCACAAAGCCGGCACTTGACAAATTCAAAGAAGTTACTTTCTTCAGATTTTTAATTGTGGGTGGAATCACCGAACTGAAGTTATTGAAAGCCAAATTTAAATGCTTGAGATATTGGAGACTGAAAAGAGCACTAGAATTGTCTAGTCCTCCTGAGATTGATTCCCCACTGAGGTCTAGACCAGCAACATGTCCCTCCTCATCCCAACTTACGCCTCTCCACTCACTGCAAGGGCTGCTTTCAATCCAGAACAACAATTTGCTGGAATAAGTAGGGTTGAATTTGAGGGTTTTCTTCAATTGAAGTAACAAAGATTTCTGGTCTTCAAGACAGTGGACAGAATGCCCAGAAACCAGAGAGACGTTGAAACTAAGACATGCCCAGTAATAACAGAAAAGGAAGGAAAGCCATAAAACTAATGATATTGTCATTGGATTTGGTGTGTACTGTGAGAAAGACTCATAGAACTGAAGACTGAAGCAGTAAATGAACTAGTGGTGGCTTCAAGAGGTTCAAAACCATGAACATGAACTCTCGGGCCTATGCTTTCAGCTTTCACCGTCCAAAAAGAGTTTGGTCGCGCTGGTTAAGATACATGAGAAGGCACAGAGAGAGGCTGATTCAGGGGCCTGCAGCAATAATAGGAAGGAAAGGTCATATTCCATTCAGTAGACTAGTGATGCAGAGCGTCAATTAAACTCAAAAAGTCCGAGTCATTGTTTGATTAGGAGATAAAGCTAATAAAGTTCGCAGAAACTACAGAGAAAATAACGGTGTCCCAGTTGAAGACTACTGACTTCTACATAAGCATTCCACGCGTTTTGGTGTTGACCTTTCTGGTGACTGGTGGCTGTATTCCTGCAATTCTAGAGAGTGACGTGAACGATTTGGATGGAGCATGAAATGGCGTAACTAACGTTGAAAATTTATGTAATACTCCAGCATAAGACCGTTGTAAACAGTAAACACAAGGCAAATATAGACATGCGCTTCTTTCCTCTTCAACGAGTGATTGTAAGTTGTACTTATAACCTAAATGTCTTTTAATAATTGTATTATTTAACAGTCAATTTTTTTAAACAAAAAAGCATGTAATGGCAATTTTATAATACACTTAGGTGCACAATGAGCACTATCCCGCACAATACCGTTATTGCCATTTAATGCCTCCTTTCACTGAGTTCTTGGAACATATCTTATTATTTAAATGTATATTTTTAGCACAAAATAAAAGTAATTACTGAATACACATCGGTAACGGGCACAAGATTTTGATACAATAAGAGTAATTTAAAAAAATAATAAATATTAAAAAAATATTTTATATTTAAAATTAAAATTAACTTTTTAATTAGGTCAAACAAAATAAAAATAATATATGAGACAACTATCCAGCTTTAAACTATACAAAACAACTATAACAACTAAGCAAATAATAACAATTGGCTTGCAAATACGATATCACCTAAGCGAGGGATTACTATTTTCACAAACACTTTTTGGTTCAATGGTAATGTTGTCACTATTAATGTTATTCAAAGAGAGGTTTCCTTAATTAATTAAGAAATTTTATAGATATTTAAGGATCTTATGCGGAAAAAATAATATTTTAGACAAAATTATTATACCATGATACATGCAGAAATTTTGTATAAAAAGGACACAGGGAGTACCACACTTCAATTTACCTATGTTTATAACAGTACAGTATGATGACCCCAATGGAGAACTGTTTACCATTGTCCTCCATGCCTTTAATAATTAAGAAAAAGTTGAGGAAATTCAAAATTAAAAAAAAAATATTTTCCATACATTTACAATGTCTTATGTTACACTTCTTCTAGAATATTTTTTACACAAAAATTTATATAAAAGTTTATATAAGTTTGGTCCCGCGGGCTCAATAAGGTTAAAATACAACTCAAATTTAAAGAATTGTAAATTAATCTTTTATTAATTAAATCAATTTTTATTAACAATTTTATATTCCTATCACTGGGCAGTTAGTTGACAATTTGTTTTGCACTGTCAATACTCAATACAACCTACGTTCTTAGCATAAAAAAGAAACGGAAAAAAAAAAAGAAACCGGCCCAATATTTTAATTAATAAGAATTAAATTTAGCAAAAGGGATTAATCTTTAAAAAAAAAATATTTGAATCCAATTAAAAATAGTGTCTACATATAATATCTAACATTGCTTTGAATATAGTTACTTTCAATAAAAAATATCTATATTCAACCAAACAAAAAACAAAAAGAAAAGAAAGAAAGAACAGGCTGATACTTTTTTCTGTTTGGTTTTTGCCTAGGGCCCCAATAATATCTATAATGTTGTTGACGAGACTAGTTACAGTGATTATCAATGGAATTGAAATGAAATTAAGAAGAGATGACCAAGAAAAATAAATGAAGATGACATATGAATAAAAATAAAATGTCCGGCTACAATTCAATTGACCATAAATATACAAATTATTAGTATGTTAAGAACAATTGACATTGCATATGAACAGCGATCAACGATTATCATGGGTAAAGAGAAAGAGAAAGGAAATGGAAAGTTAAAGTAACGTACTCGTGTATGAAATAATCAATCCTTTTGGCTTGTAGCTCTCTGCGTTCAGAGAAGCGTGCCTAATGGCCTTTTCATTAAAACTAACCATTGTTGATATTATTATTATCATTGCTGCTATTATTTATTTTCTTTAATTTAAAGAATAAATATACAATTTTAATAACAATGTCATGCTAAAGATCAGAGCTTGATAAATGGAAATATTATTTATAATCTTAAATAGTTAGTGCTTGCCTTTTAAATGAATAAAAAAAGTCATGCTAAAGAGCTTGATATTTTAGTCATCTCCAATGCATAAAACTAGAATATTTCATTTATAAGTTGGGAATCACAAGCCCTATAATTGAAGGAAAAATCCATAACATAAAAACCACAAGGAATAAATCTCATAATCTCTTGATGTAAATAATTAAAAAGCATTCTAGTAATGCAGAAATAATTTTTAACTTAAAAATCTATTGAGGATTAGGAGGACGGCTATTAGCCGCACAGACCCTGGAGCCCCATTCCAGCAACTCTTTGCTGGTATCATCCTTGTGTACTATCACCTCAATAAAGCATAAGCTATCCTTCTTTGGACCTGTCGCCGTGTTAATCGCTTCAATCAGCTCCTCTTCACAAAATACCTATAAATATGTTTTAATTAATTAGTACACGCATAAATATAATTGATCTGATGTTTCCCACGTTACCTTTAATGGTGAATTGTAGGAACAATATTGAATGTTTGGCATGTTATGTTGAGAGATTCATTATTCACCTTGGTGGTCCAGCATTTGCCTTCACCATTGTGAATGGCATCGACAAACGCCGTGTAGTTCCAGTTCTTAATCACATTGTATGGCCCGTCGTGGATTTCGACTTCAATCGTGTATCCGCCATTGTTTATCAGGAAGATTATGGTCTTCTGCTTCTGTCTCAGCATTGTAGATACCTCTTGTGCAGTCATCTGCAAAACCATTTACAAAAACAGTTCAAAACAAACACCTGAATCAGTCCCAAGCAGTGTTCATATTCATAACCTTCACTTAAAAACTCCAGTCTTGAAAGTTATTGAATTGGAATAAGACCAACCTGAAAGCTTCCATCACCAATGCAAGCAATGACTCGTTTCTCAGGAACAGCTTGTGCATAGCCAAGAGTGGCGCCAACAGACCATCCTATTGATCCATACTGCATTTGGAACTCATACCTGTTGTTGTTCATTTCAAAACATTCTCATCATCATTATCATAATCAACGTTCATACACTAACAAAAAGTTCAGAAAAAGATGTCACATTAATTCAATCGAAGCTTACCCGCAGCCCTTCGGTAGTTTCAGCTTTTGGCAATTAAACCATGAGTCCCCTGTTTCAGCAATGACAGCAGTTTCACTAGACAACATCTTTTGAATGTGTTGGAACAGAATATTCACCCTCAAAGGTTCTTTAGGTTCTCCCCTCAGAGGTTTACCATCAGGAACAAATATCCTGTCATAGTTTTCAAATGAAGTGTGATTGTGTTTGATCCTCTTAGCAAGTTCCCTGAGGAAATCCTTCATCAGCACACACCCGAATGTAGGCCCGTTTCCGATGATAACCCGATCCGGCTGAAGAATGATAGCCTTCTCCTTCTTGAGAAGAAGTGAGTACCCAACAGAGCTATAATCATTGAAAATGGGTCCAGCAAACAAGTATGCATCAGCAGATTCAACAATCTCAGCACAGAAAGCTGTGCTCACAGCACCCCAATAAGTACCAATGAAATGTGGGTGATGTTCAGGAACTAATCCTTTTGCGGATGGCATTACAGCAAATGCATAACCACAAGCATCGGCTAGTTCAACGAAAGCTTCACTAGCATTAGCCACTTTCAGTTTAGGCCCTCCAACTAGAACTGGTTTCACTGCCTTGTTCAGGAACTCTGCAGCCGCTTCAACTGCTGACTCCAGCCCCATCTTATTACTCAATCTGTCACAGACCCAGATGAAAAATATCATTTTGTTGATCAAGCTAGGCTATTTCTTTCTCTTTTGTGTGTGTGATTGATAAGTAAGAACAACAAAAGAGAGAATGATGAAGCACAGAAAAATTACCTTGGAGACAGAGAAAATGGAACAGGCTCGCGACTGAAAGTGGGGTGAGGAATGGCGCTCAAGTTACAGCTTATGCTAATATATACAGGTTTGCTTTCTTTCAAACAGGTTGAGATCGCTGTATCAATCTGCTCATGAGCGTCTTCTAAGTTATTGACCACCGCCTGCATCATCAAGTATTAAAAACTGTTTAGCAGAACTCACAAAGATCGCAAAAACAAACAGAGAAATTCATTACATGCATCAAGCTTTTCGAGAATTGAAAGCATGAATACTTCAGAATCAGAGAAATCTCGTGTAAAATAATACTTTAGGACGCCATTTATATCAAAAACTTCTCACTTAATTCCATGGGAAAGAAATTTATTATACCTGGTAGCAAGTAAGATTCTGGAAGCACCTGAGCTCCTGGGTGAAATCGGGTAACCCGATAGTGTGGTGAAGGATCCGATTGGTCCCGTAATCATTGGAGTTGGGACCACCAACGATGCAAATAAGCGGCAAGTTCTCACTGTAAGCACCGGCGATGGCGTTGAGAACGCTAAGGCCACCCACGGAGAATGTAACGACGCAAGCACCAACACCACGAGAGCGAGCATAGCCGTCAGCGGCGTAGCCGGCGTTGAGCTCGTTACAGCATCCAATAACATTAAGCTCTGACTCGGCGATCAGATGGTCGAGAAGTGTAAGGTTGAAGTCACCGGGAACAGAGAAGACATCAGTGACACCAACCTGCACAAGCCGGCGAGCCAGATGGCGCCCCAGTGTAGCCTCACAGGTGGTGATTGGAGCAGCAGAGTCCTGAATGACAGAAACGTGGCCGTTCGGCAGACAGCCGACGTCGTTGCAGGCTGGCTTGCATGCGTCCAAAGATCCAATCTTGGTATCCATGGTGGTACTGTGTAGTATGAAAGCTTTTGGGTTGCAAGAGATTGATAGAAATGGAAAATGAGGATGAAAACGAAGATTGAAGAATTTGTCTGTGTGTGGTTGTGATGAAGAGGACGGGAGAGAAAAGGGATTTATAAGGCAACGTGAAGGTGGCGGACAGAGGAAGAAGAGTGAAAAGCGTTAACAACACAAGAACACAAATACAAGGTGCGGTGTTGGGTTTTGTTGTTGGAATTGAAATCCAGCTTTTGGCGGTAGGTCTCATGCTTTAGGCCTGTCTTCTCCACTTTGCTTCCATTGGGCAAAAATAAAAAAATGAAGAGAAAATTTATTAATTTAAATATTAAAATTATGTATTATTAGGTTCCATTTATTTAATAATAATATATTAATAAGTAAACTTTTTATTTCTTATTACATAATGTTTATTATGATTTTATAACTATTTAGTAATTTTTTATTTTTAAGTAATGATGATATCATTATTTTGTAAGTAATTTTTTTAATTTATTTTTCATTTTTTATATTAGTTTGTAGGTATTTTTATTTTCTTCCATTGGCAATTAACATATTTGAATGACAAAGAATCCAATGTCTAATGTCAGAAGTGTGATATTTTTTGGGCGGGATTTTTGGTGGCTTTCTAGAAATGTCAAATAAATGAGTTTATGGAAGGAAATATTTGTTAAGCACGAAAGTTGACAAGAAAGAAAGAAAATTATTTAAGTTGATAGTAAAAATAATTATTTTTTGTTTGTCTATATTATCTCTTAATTCTTAGATTTTTTGTCCATCGTCATTATACTTTCTATTTTAGTTTTCATATTTTCTTAATTTTTAAAATTAATTTTAAAAATAATTATTTTAAACTAATTTTTTTATTTTCAAATACAATTTTTTAGAATAATTATCGAAGCAGAATTTTTTTATCTTTTTATTTTCAAAACTTGTTTTTTAAAACTTTTATAAAATTGTTTTTAGAACAAAAAACAGATAATAGAAATAAATAGGCCTAAAATTTTTAAAAATCAAAAGTAGATTATAATTATTATCGATCATCATTATAGTTAAAAATTTAAAATATCATATAATCAATTAATAGGATTACTAATTAATTGTCATCTTAGGATTTAAAATCTTTTAAAAATTAAAGCGATATTATATTATTAATTGTAATTTGTAGATAAAAAATTGAAAGTATTAAGTCATATCTACTTAGACTTATTTTTAACTGGATTAGATATTACAAAATTTTAAGAATAAAGTTTACTGTAATTGTCAATTACAAATTATTGAAAGTAACCCACAAGACTTAAATGCATAATTTGTAACTGATACTCCCAAATTTGTTATTATTTGAGTTAATATTTATAAATTATATTTTAATATTTTTTTTTGAAATTAAACTATTATTAAATCAATCTTTTCATACTTAAGTATCATTTCACATATTTTGCATGCATTTTTTCAATTTTAAATTTGAATATTACCTTGCATGAATATTATACATGGGTGGCTCCAGCAAAGTTGTATGTAAAAGTCGATTAAAAAATTGTATTGAAAGAAAGTAATTACGTATAAAAACTTAAAAATTAATTTAAGGAAGGAATTCAATACCTTAAGTTTAAGTAATTAAGTCTTGTGAATGGCAAAATCATGTTATGAAAAAATATCTAATTTCATATTCTCCGAATGTGGGAAGAAGTCTCATGTCAAATATAATTATATTAATAAAATATATAAATAAATGTAGATGGCTCATAAATTTGAGTTTTAAGATTTTGATTTATGATGCCCTGTTAATTCCTTTTCATGCTCAATTTCGCCAACAACTCGTGTGAAGAAGACAATGATTGAAGTTTAGATTTAAAAAAAAAAAAAAGGAAAAAAAGCTTCACTACACAACCTTTGAAGCCAATTCTGAGCTCATTAGAAATAGGTAGGGTTAGACAAGGTAATTTTTTGTCGGCACCCTGTTTGAAAAAATTATAGGCTATATTTTGTAGTTCAATGGTCGATCCTGCACAATAAAAGTCTTAACTATATCGGGTTAGACATGCGCGAGTTGTAATGTCATACTTATATTGTGAGAAAAATCTGTAATTATGAACTTCTAAAATAATATCATATTCATATATTTTCAAGAGTTAAATAATATCTATAATCCACTAAGAATAAGACAACAAAAATATAATAATTAAAATCTTGAAATCTATTGCATATATATATAAAAAAATATTAAAGTCTAAGTAGTTTGTAATTATAACTTTATATCAATCTCCCCAATGTTAACAAGGATAGAGTATATAAAAAAAATAAAAAAAATAATTATAATTTGTAATGTAATCGATGATTAACAAAATTAAAAGAAAAGAAAAAAATCAATATAATTATAAATTTTAAAAGATGCAACTTACCTACTTAATTACTCATATTTTTAAAATAACTCTTTAGTCATCAGTATATATCATATTCTCCCTTCTAAATGTAGCATCTAAGAAAAAAGTAAAAAAATAAAAGGATAAGTGTTCATAGGCAAGGCAGGGCAGGGTAACTCCCTGTATGGTATCTAGCTCAAAAAAAATATAGGCTATATTTTATAGCCTAATGCCTAGTCTTAACCTATATTTTTTTGTGCTGAGCAAGATTTTTTTATCGCAGATTCAAATAGGTATACCGGGCCACAAACTTTGTACACACCCCTAATTATAACTCTTATTTCAATTGTTAGTTTCCATTCCGTTTCGAGAGAAAATTATGTAAAAGAAACATTAATACATGAAAATTTAAATTATATAATTTTAAAATTAGGAGCTTCAAGTTCATGATGAGAAAAGTTAAAAGATAATTTTTTTAATTTCTTATTTTAGAAATATTTTATAAATTTTTAATTTCATAAAATACAATAATATAGGATCCAACAATTGGATGAAGTCAATACTTTTTAGACAAAATCTTTTGAGTGAGAAAATGTGCTAAAAAATTTTCCATATTTGGTGAAGTTTGAATAAATATTGAAAAGAAAAGGTGACATTTAAATACATGTTTTATTGCTTCCCAACCATTAGATGAACCCAGTATTCCAAACGTGAGTGAGAATAAATAAGAAAATTTATCTTACTTGGTAAAGCTTGAATATTCCAAATGAAATTGAAAACTGACATTTAAAGTGGCAGTGAGTGTTTTTTTAATATATACAGGGAAGAAGAAAAGACAAATTAACTAAAACACCCTGCCTCTCAACAAAATATTTTCAATATATTCCACAATCATTTGTTAACACCTGCTTTGCTAGTTCTTTTAAAAGAGTTTTTATATTTTAACATTAGTTTAATTAAAGATAACTCTTTTAAAATAATTTTTTATATTTAAATAAATTCAAGACGTCATTTTTAAATAGTTAAAATCTATTATATTACAAACCAATACCAATTGGTAAAGCATAACTTTAATTTTAAATTAAAAGTTTTAAATTTTATTTATAGGAGCATTTATAAGCACTCATTATAATGTATAAATAAATAAATAGTGCTCTCTTGACAAGGTAGTCAGCTAAAAATAATTTTCCCACAAGATTTTTCAATATTTACACGACCCCAACTCAAAATCTCGTTTTTAAATTATTCTAGTAGAATTTGGTAAATCCTTCCTTTGATCTTAAATAAAAATATTTAAATTTTAATAATACTTCATAGGGGACTTTTTTCAAGGCCTTAACGGTCATTTCCTGTTGGCCACGTCGAATGGGACGTGACTTGGGACTGGCCCCGTGTCACCAACCTGTTCCGAGGTGTAAGGAACCGAAAGCAAGGGGCGTGGCGTGGGGCCATTGCTGGCATACGGAGCGAGTCAATTTATTAGTCAAGAAGTTTGGGCAAAAAAATCTATTAGTCAAAAAGAAATTTGCTCACTTGTTAATTAATGTCTAAAAATCTATGGTCGCTTTGTCCCCTAATAACCTGGGCCTTCGTCTTTTAATTATTGAAACCACAGGCGGTTTTCCTAATGGAAACTCACATTCCAATCTTCAATACAAAACCAACTTTTGCCACTGGAATTTTATTTTCAATAACGCAATCATAAATCAGAATCCAAATGTGATTCTCCCTCTAGAGAGGATTTACATTTTTAACAATATATAAATTAATAACTATCTTTTTTTTTCAAAAGAACAAGAATTCATTATAAAATTATAAAAAATCATATATTTCTATATATAAGTCAATTGCATTTTTTTCTCACATAATAATAAATATATTAAATTAATTTTTTTTATATTTACCTTTATTAAAAAAAGTATATTGAAAACAAATAATATTATACATTTTATCTTGCTTATGTCATTTATTATATTTAACATAAATAAAATTAAAAAAATATTATTAATTATCATACAAATAACTTATATTTAAAAACAAACTTTGTCTATACAAGTGTATAGAAACAGAGTGATAATAACTAAAAAGTTTTAATCACAAATGAATAATATAAATTTATTATTATTTTTTATATTAAAATTTATTATTATATGATACTCGTCATTTGTTATGAGATTTTTTTTATTATATTAAAGACCTCAATGTGGATTTTCCCTATTCGTTATCTATCTTTTTAAGAATTTCTGAATTGTCTTCCCATTCATTCTTCTCATGCTAAAACTTGAAACTATTTTTGATCATTTTTGAGAAAAAATCATGTGACTCAATTAATAAAACGTGGATGTTGATAAAAAAAATTTAATAAAACATGGACAATATATGAGAAATTCTTGTATAAACATATTTCACATTTAGTACAAGCTCTTTTGGGAACTTTTTTTTAATTTTCTCTTTCTAATTTTTATTTTATCTTTTTACTTCCATCTAATTTTTATCTTATAAATTTAAAAATTTATCATTATTAAACAGTGCTTCACATAAAATCGGAGTACTTGTGAAGTTGCGATAAATGCAAAGCATAAATATATATATAGGAAGTAATATATAACAAAAAAATTATAAAAAAGAAGGAAAACTAAAACCGTCTATAATCTGTGTTGCTTGCAGATCTTGCTAGTGTCATCAAGTTAAGTATTTTAGTTATCATTTTTTTCACCAAGTGGCAATATTTTATTGGCTACGAACACAAATGATATGGTGTTTATGCAGTATGCAATAATTTCTCGGCAATATATGGGGGGCTAAAACTGTGAGCTCGGAGGGGTTAATGTTATTAAAAACGTACGGAAAATGAAATGAATTGGATCCCACAGGATTTTGTTTTCCAGGAAGCTAAAAAGAGAGCGCCGTAAACGATTCCAATGAATCTGAACGAACGAGGGTCACGCCATGCACTGTGCGTTTCATGTCGGCGTGATTCCATTTAGTATATCGCCTGCCATTTTCTGTGCTTATTCTCACCAATAAGTTAAGTTGTTAATGTCGTATCTAATCTTCAATGACGGGTCAAATTCAATTAACGCAACAGAGATCCCATGAATATGTCTAGATGAATTCTTCTTGTTGGGATCTTTTGCCCTTAAGTCAAATTTTGAGTTTAAATTTATGTATATATAAAAAATATCTTTAAAAAAATTATCTAAAAACTTAATAATATTTAAATATAATTTAATAAAAATAATTATATAAAAAATCTTTTCGGTGGGGCCTTGCAGCCCAAATAATATCAAACATCTCCCTCAAAGATTTCTTAAGTGTTAGATTGTAATTATAAATTCGAATTCTATGTAAATAACTAATAAAACTTAATATAATTGAGAAATAGTTAAGTTATTTAAATATAATATTTTAAATTTAAATTAGATTGTGTGTATAAAAAAAATTTATTAAGAGAGATAAAATCAACTATAACGATCTCTACATTTTAAAAGAATTAAATTATAACTATATGTTACAGGATATTACATAAACTCAACAAAAAAGTTCTATAGAGAATATGATGGGTGTATGAGTTGTGGTAAAAAATAAAAAAAATCTCATTTGTTTAATAAAGTTTAATCTTCGTATGAAAAAAGTTTTACAAATAAAATTTGAAGGAGAAAATAGTTTTATTTTAATTTTTATAATATTTAAGAGTTAACATTTGGTATACATATTTCAAATCTAAAATGTAGAATAGTAATTTTTATCATATTATTATTATTATCTGTTATTATAAGAGTTTGTTAACAATTTTATGTGAATTAAAAAAAATAGTTACGATTATTTAATACTTCTAAAACTTTAGAGCAATTCTTAATAAAATTTAATAATTAAAGAAGATTGTAAATATCAAAGTAAAGAATATATATTTTAAACTATTATAAAAAGGGTTTTTTTTTTAAAAAAATACTCTGAAAAATAAAAAATAAAAAATTTGAGACTGTATAAATTATGATTGACAAAGGAAAATAAGGACCCAATCTGAAATTTTGCAAATGTTAGGAAAAATATATGAATGCCCCCTGATTTTTTTTCTCACTCTTTCTCTCTCCCTTCTTGCCCTAAATTCAATTCTGCAAATCAATCGAAGATGACGACTTAAAAAATGTTGCCAATTGGTTGGCACATGAAGTTCAAAGAAGCGTTTCTGATGAGTCTATCTACGCTGATGTTCCAGAAGGGTGCAATGGTCATCTCGAAGCTTCCATCCAAAGAGCAGATTCTCAATAAGAAGATTAATCCGAAGCTCAATGTATTCCCCAAGTTGTACTACAAGAAAACCTATTCACACTTTTATCAATCTGAAAGCAGCACAACTAATGACTTTCCACTTACCACTGTGTTATATTAGTAATACATAGTAAATCAAAATGATTCCGGGAACAGAATAAGTTCTTAAAGGACAGGATTACATTATCCATCCCGGCAAACTTGAAGGCGAGGCCCAGGCAACCAAAGAGAGGAGAGACAAGAAAAGAGGCCCGAGAGAAAGAAAACCTCGACATCTGAACGTTAGGAATTGACAACGTCTGCGAACTCTTTGAACGCGTCGGAGATTTTTCTCAGAGGCTTTGCATCGGGGGAGGTCTCTGCCATCGAATAGGAAAGACCTTCGATCATCTTCTTGGATTGATTTGCAGAATTGAAATTAGGGCAGGAAGGGGGAGAGAGGGAGAGAAAGAGTGAGAAAAATCAGGGGAACTCAAGTAACATTCGCAAAATCCCGGATTGAGTCATCGTCTTTCTCTATCAATTACAATTTTTACAGTCTTAAATTAAATTTTTCTATTTTTTTAGAGTCTTTGAAAGGATTTTAACTTGTAAGAAAGTTTAGGAACAATGACAGGAGTCAGTGTGTCACCCAACATACAAAAGATTATAATAATTGACGGGGAGCAACTTGTTAACTTTATTAGAGAGAAATAAGAGAAGAGAAATGAAGAACCATATGTATTATTGAGAGCAACATATCATGAAAACCCACTTGGGTTTACACACTAATCTACCCTCACTTGAGGGAGATAAACTAATCCCATAACCCTATGAGATTTTGTGAAGAGAGACCCAAGTTACCCTCTCTCTCACTAGGGTGAGGATCTCACTATCCTACACAATTAACTAATAGACTAGGACCCTTTATATAGATTTAGGGTCATCTAGTAACCAAGTGATTAATAATAATCACCTAACTAATTCAACCTTCTAACACCCCCGCTCAAGTTGACAACCCTTAACTCTAGGTGTTCAACTTGCCAACACAACACATAAGGGAGTAAGGTGAATTAAACCAAACTATTTTCATTTTACAAATACAATATGAAAATTTCTTCAAAAACTCTCTCTTCGATGAATACTTAATCAATTGTCTCTCATTGTTAATCTTAATAAATCATATCCATAAAAATAGTCACTAACATCCCAACAACAACTAAGGATGTGCTAGTTAGTGAATTAGGAGACAAACCCATCCATGGCTTCAGCTGGCTTCTTGGCATTGTTTGTCTAATATGGAGCTCTGGCAGCAATTCAACGTGTCCTAATTGGGTGATGGCTGTAAGAACAATCAACAGGGTGGTATCATCTAGTTGTGTATGGGCCTTTATTCTCATGTCATGAAATAGCTTCAGAGCTTCAACGCAATAACCATTCTGAACATAGCCAGCCATCATGGTATTACAAGAAATCGTGTTTCTGTCGGGGCATCTCATCGAACAATCTCCTTGCAACAAGAACGTTACCTGATTTCCCATAACCATCTATCATAGTAGTCCAAGTAACCAAATCTCTTTTAGGCATCTAGTTGAACAATATCTGAGCATCTTCTATATTTCCAAGCTTTAAACATCCATCAATCATTGTGTTCCATGAAACCAAGAAACAAATTTCGGGCAAAATTCAATCCTTCTTTGGATCTCACATACCCTCTAATCATTGGGTTCCAAGTAATTAGATTCTTCTCCTTCAGAGGCGTGTTGTCAAACAATTCACGTGCTCTTCTTACCATCCCATATTTGACATACCCATCAATCATTGAGTATGTTAACAAAATCAAGAACCGATGAAGTGAAGCTTTTGTAGATCAGCAATAACAGGTCTGGATTGTGCTTGAGAGTGTTCTTGAACCAAATTGCAGGCAACATTATAAGCAGATCTGTTCTGAGATTGATGCAATTCCTCCTATCAGTCTAACATTTCAGAGGGCCAGAGTTGTTTCCACATGGAAATCTCATGTTCGTTCGCAATCTTTCGCATTCCTATGACTCCAGGTGACCAATAACACCATACCACCAACCATAAGGAAATCCTTTGTTTCTTCTCCACTGAATCTCTATGTGATCACCTCCACGCAGACGAAGCACTAGATGAAGAGTTGACTCTTTCTGGATGTTAGAATGGAAATAACTCTCAGCCATATATCAAGACCGCGATGATGCTACCAATAATCCACTTGTTCCTGCTCAACCTTCTTGACATGTTAGTCAAAATTCTCTTGCTCTTCCCAATGTTATCATCGACTTCATGAAGCGTGTTATGCGTATGTAACAGGAATTGTCGTTGTGAATGCAAATCTTGAAGAATTGAAACGCCAAGCTCTTCTGTTTCCAACATAGTTCTTCTACTGTCCTTAATTCTGTCACTAGACTTGTTTAAGATCAAGAATTGATCAAGAAGACATCAAGAAGACCTCCTTGGCTGTAATTACAGCTTTAATGTACTCCAAATTCATGACGATGGCTCTCTCGCGTCCAAGAATGGCGCTCGAGTCGCAGACGATCAAGCACATGATTGAGGACGATTGTGCTGATAACGGCATCCCTTTGCACAACGTGACCAGTAAGATCTTAGCCAAGGTAATCGAGTATTGCAAGAGGCACGTTGAGGCTGCCAATTCTGAGGAGAAGATCTCCGAAGAAGATCTCAAGGCTTGGGATGCTCAATTCGTGAGGGTTGACCAGGCTGTGCTGTTTGATCTCATTCTTGCTACTAACTACTTGAACATCAAGAGCTTGCTGGATCTTACATGCCAGACTGTGGCGGACATGATCAAGGGGAAGACCCCAAAGAAGACATATCGTTTGGCAGCTTCAAGACTGGGCTTGCTACGGTGGAAAATCATGAACTACACATAATAGATCTATGATACAGCCTGGCTCTGATACCATGTTAACTTTATTAGAGAGAAATAAGAGAAGAGAAATGAAGAACCATATGTATTATTGAGAGCAACATATCATGGAAACCCACTTGGGTTTACACACTAATCTACCCTCACTTGAGGGAGATAAACTAATCCCATAACCCTATGAGATTTTGTGAAGAGAGACCCAAGTTACCCTCTCTCTCACTATGGTGAGGATCTCACTATCCCACACAATTAACCAATAGATTAGGACCCTTTATATAGATTTAGGGTCATCTAGTAACTAAGTGATTAATACTAATCACCTAACTAATTCAACCTTCTAACACAACTGTGTTACTATTTACGAGTAATAATCTAATACTATAAGCCTATAGGGCTGTTTTTGCAGATGGTAAGATATCAGACTTGGGACAAAGATTCAGATGATGTCACGAGAGAGCACAACTCAAAGGTAAAAGCTGACGCGTTCTGAGCTCTGACTTTTGCTAAAAGCTCGAACATGCATTGAAAATTTTGACTCTGTTTAGAAAGTAATAGAATTAAAGTTTTAAAAAAAAATTTATTTAAATTTTATTTTTAAAATAAATAATTATATTTATTTTAAAAATTTTAAATTAAATTAAAGTTATAATAAACTGAAAAGATTAATTTTACCAATAATAAAAAATTTATAAACTACCTAATTATTATTTTATTTTTATTTTTTATATTATTTTTTTTCTAATTTTTTTATTATATCTTTTATTTTATTTCTTTTTTTATTTTTTTTTATTTTCTCTCTCTCTCTCTTTTCTCTTCTTTTTTTTTTCTCATATCTTCTATCTTTAATAAAATTATATTTTTTTAATAATTTTTTAACTACAAAAATCTTTATAATAATAACTATCTAAATATTCATTTATTCAGAACTATTTTTTTTTATAAATTTTTCTTTAAAAATTATTTTTTAAAAATTATCTAAAAATCTATTTCATTCATAAGTTATTTTTTAAACTCTTATTATTTTTATCAAAATACTTCAAACAGTAAAAAAATTAGGTAAATGCTATATGGTGGGAAATATATCCCCAAATACTACCCCACAAATCGTTCACTTACTGAACGACTTTAATTTTTCAAACAAATCGTTCCCCCATGAAACGATTTCAGCTGCCATCTTGCGAACCGTACACTGTGCATATGCATTTTTTTATTTCAAAGTTTTCGGCGAAAATTATATTTCTGTCCGCATTTCATCAGCTTTTGAAAAAGTCCCCATTTTAAGTTTTTGCAAGATTGTAGCTGAAAACTTAAAATAAAAAGAAAATGCAGATTCGCTCTTTCTCTTAGCTATTATTTTTTTTATATTGAAAACAAACATATTTAAGCTACAATTGGCCATTAAGGGTTTGTTTTGGGATGGCATTTCAGCACATCTTCTTTTAAATTTGGATATTATACATGTGGAAATTGAACCCCAGAGAGATATGATGCAACTAACAACACATCTTGTGCCACTAATCTTCTGCCAACCTGACTTGTAAATATAAAAGACACTTAAAACTGGAGTTGGGCAAAATATATACTCATTTGGTCTTTAATATAAAAATTAGATAATTAATTTAAATAAATTAAAAAAATTAGTTATGCTAGTTATTTATAATAAATATTATTTAATTTTTCTAAAATATTATCTTTCATCATAACTACTCTTAGATATAAACTTTTTAATATGGGCAAAATAGTAGGAATACTTTAAAAAATAAATTATAAATTTAAAAAGTAGAGTAGGTTGATGTCTTATATTTAAAATTAAATACAATCTCTAACTAGTTTTTATATAGTAAATATAGGGGAAAGTACTAATTAATATAGCTTTAGGGTCCACTGAGTTTTTATTAAAAAGTCACTTTAAAATGGTAAATTTTTATTACTTTTGATTTTTCTTTAAATTTTTTCAATATATCATCAAGCTTCCATCCAATTGATTTTTTATAAAATTTTATCAAACATAGATTAAATAATTGTAATTGAATTTTATGCTAATTTCAATTTGTAAAAATTATATGAAATAAAAGTCACTCTTGTTAATGCTAATCCAAACCAACCTATAAACACATTTTATATTAAGAATTTAATCATTAATTTATCCAATACGAGGGACTAACTTCCCCCATAGATGTTATATGAAACAGTTCAATTTTCTTTCAGTCTTTCTTTACCTTCTATGTCTTCATTACTATTTTAACTTGCTTGGATGGACATAACATATTCTCTCAAGTCTTAATACAGATGATCTAGATATAATACTCGTTAGATTATGAGAGAATTACCGATAGATTTTATAAAAGAGATTTAATCCTTAAAAAGTCTTAATAATAAATAGATAATATAAATATATTATTATTCCCTATCATGTGATTTGTTATTATTAATTTCTTAATTATTATTAGACTTTAAAATATTTTTTTTTCTACGAGACCTCTACATATTCAGACCAACAAAGCAGTAGAAATGTGGGCCTAAATACATCAGGATTAAAAATAACCCCCTTCCATAAAATCAAACCAGATGAGATATGCGTGATTGTGAAGTTCTACACTTTTATTTATCTAATCTTTAATCTTTAGTATAAAAATTAGTTAATATTTTTAAATAAATTAAAAAATTAAATAAATTAATTAATTATAATTAATAAAAAAATTAATTAATTAATTTAGATAAATTAAAAGTCACAGTTTCAATTATATAATAGGTCTTGGTTCGTAAGGGCATGTTTCTGTTGAGTCCATATTCTTTCTTTTGACTTTTTCCCCAACTTTTCTTTTTAAAGTTTTGTCCCTAAAATTTCATTGCCTGTAAGAGCCCGTGACAAATGATTGTTCAAACATTCCTTTTTATACGATTTTTTTTTTAAAAAATTAGGCTCATATACAATTTAAAGACTGGGCGAAATCTCCCTTCTTTGTAAACGATATCAGCCGTCTATTACCCTCAAGCGTAAACTTAGGCACCCAAAAATTATGATGTTTTCCCAAGCGCCGCGATTAGAACTACAATAAAGTGATATTCCTCAGAATTCGAATACGCTCCAAATGATCGTATGTTTTATTTTTTTCCTAATTAAACCTACGAAGGATGGATGGGTTATTCAAACATTCTTATTCTAAAATATAAATTTTATAGATAATAAGCCCAAATTGCAAATCACGAATACCGTAACTATTATGAGTTTGATGTAGGTTTTTAATTCATTTATTATTTTTTTCATACATTTTATTAGTGCTCGTTCGTTTAGAAAATATTTTCAATTCTCCTTCACATGTTTCAACAATATTTAAATTAAATGTAAAAATATATACGTTTATTATTTCTCACGTGATCATATCTAGTCTAGTTAACATTAATAATAAGAGATTAAGAGCAAAGTACATTGACTTTCCTTCATTTATACTAGATTCTATTTTTTTCTCCTCAATTTTTAACACCCTTACTTAAGAGCATTCTGTTAAGGATTTTAAAATAATGAACCTATTTTAGCTTTATGATAATCAATTTTTAACTAAAAATTTAGTAGGAAAGAAAGGTCAAAGATTACACGTGCAACAAATCAGTGTAAACGCTCACTATAGGATAAAACTTCATTAACAAGACGATGAGCATTTGGAGTTTCCTGACAGAACAGTTGGCGATTCCGAGCATCCCATAGCTTCCAACATAGAATACCGAAGGTGATGCGCCAAGATGGGTTAGACTTAGCAGTCCGTAGCTTGACTCGGAGCCACTTATTGAAGGGAAAGCTAAAGAATTTAGCTTGGAAGTGGTTCGGGATAATTACAGCCCAGTTTGGTTTAAGGGGAAGGGTAAAACGGAAAGGAAAGGCATATAATGGAAAAATAATGATCGAGAAGATGTTTGGTTCATACTAAAAAAAAACAATTTGATAAGAAATTTTATGTTTAATTAGTTAAAAGTGATAGAAAATTAGGTAAGAAAATATGCTAAGAAATCCAACTGTGCGATTGCTTCTGTGTATATTTTGCATAGATTCATCATTTTCCCTTGGGCCGCTCTCATCGTTATCTTTTTTCTCCTCAATCTGGGAATTCCTAACTCCATTCCTTGGGCTTATTTCTGGAAACAGTTTACTCTAGTTAGGTGAGTAATTTGTTTTAGTTCCCTACTCAGTTCACCGAAACTTTGCTCTGACTAGATTTGGATCCAACCCGCGTCACGCACCTGGCTATAGTAGGTGAGTCTCCCAACGGAGATTTTCTGCATTCGTCAAGGTTCAAATTCGAGACCTCGCTTAAGCGATACCGAGCCGCTTATCACTCGGACCAACTCCTTGTGGTGAGTAATTGTTTTCACATCAAGATCTTGTAATGTTGAAAATATGAAACTCAAAACATGTTCCTCTATCATCTTTGCTATGAATCTCTCCACGATCTTCCGCAACTACCATCTTCATTAGAAAAAGAAATGGATTTCACGAAGTTAGTATCAGATTTTAATAAAAAGAAATCTTCTGTTTTTTGTAATGTAAACAGGATAATTTAAAAATTTAATTACTAAAATCGATTTTATGTAACTAAATTTATTTTATTTAAATAAAATCGATTTCACTCTTCAGAATCGATTTCATGGTTAAAAAAAAATTCATTTAACTTAGTAATGTAATACATGACTATACCCAAATTAATTTTTAGAGTGAGAAGACAATTTTGAGTGATACTAATCAAATTTAACTTGCCATTTTAAGTTACGATATGTTCTGTATTTCACCAACTTGGATATATCACTTAAACCCCGAATTTATTTGATGTGAAACTTATTTGAGATATGATTTTTAAAAAATATTGTTAAGATATCATGTCTTATCTCTTAACTTTGTTTCTTCTTTCAATTATATATTTCATAATATAATAAATTTTGAAATGAGCCTTATTTGTTTTGAAACTATACTCAAGGAGCTTTCTAGCGATAATTAATTTGTTAAATTTAGAGTTGAATTAAGAGAGTTATATCCATCTTAAAATGAATTTCTCTAATTTAAAATTGATTTATTATCTTACAAATAGAGATAGACATTAATAAGAAGACACATAAATTCATACGACGAAGAGGAAGTCCAGAATGATATTTTTGTGTTCATATAAAGAAACCAATAAATTCATAAAAGAAAGTGAAATCCAAGTCAAGGTGACAGACTGACAGTGACAAAAAAAGAAGAGAAAAACCAACTTTATTCTTCATTCTTCTGCACTCGACAACAATGGAGAAGAAGAAGAAGAGCCTAAGATGATATTGTTGAGGGGCAAACTTGTCTTGGAGATTTTCACACAGCATAGGAAAATCGGTTCCCACCAAAATGGTGGGAAGAGCTTTTCCTATGTATAAGGGAAAACCCAGCACCGCCTGAAATTGAGGTCCAGGGAAATTTGGCAACCAAACGGCCGTCGTTAGTGGAAAATCCAGCTTTTCCCTTTCTTTAGGTGGATTTTCCGTGAACCAAACGGGCTGTTAGATTCCAGCAGGTTGAAGCAAGAGTACAAACCCTTAATACATGATTTAAATCCTCTGTTCCATTGCCACAAATTTCACACATATAACTTGTGGTCATTTTCCTTCTAACACGCTCGCTGTTTGTGAGAAGCTTGTGGTGCATAACTAGCCATAGAAAAATCCGTATTCTTTGGGAACCCGATCATTGCCATGCGTGCCACCATTGTGGATCTTCATCATTCCATGCATAAGCCATTATCATATTATAAATCAAATAAATTGAAAAGTCTTTCTTACTCATAAGGCTCTAGATAAGGCGAGCTGATGAATTAATATTAGTGGGTGGCTTGGCCTTCTCAATTTGCTACACGATATCATGTGGTAGGAGGGTTGCAAACTCATTCCATTCCCATTCCCCATTAGCAGTAGCAAATTCATTGATAGGCTTATGGAGATCATCATCCACAATTGGCGTGAAAGAATAGTGGTGTAGGGGCCCTATCTCTCCTACCCAATGATCAGCTCAAAAACGGGTTTGACAGCCATCCCTAGGGTCCCATATTAAACTCATATCTATGTCCTCCCAAATGGGAGCAAGGCTCTTCCAAAAAAGAGGCATTGCGGATCTTAGCTTTAAAATCTTTTAGAGTGCCAGTCATATTTTGCTCGAAGAATACTAACCCAAAACAGATCTGGCTGGGTAATAAAAGCATAGGTTAATTTAATGAGGAAAGCTGAATTATGGCCTACCAAATCCTTGAGCCCGCAACTACCAAACTCTTTAGGTTGGCAAACCATATTCCATTTGACGAGGTGTGCACTTTTATGATTTGCCGTGGGTTCCACACTAAGTTTATGATGAGATCTTGAATTTTTCCATAGGTCAAGGAGGGAACCCGAGCAGATTGCATAGTGTAGAGGGGAATGGTTGATAAAACTAACTGTGTAAGTTTCCCTGCTAACGAGAGGGATTTAGCCTTCTAACTAGATAGTTCAGGAAGGGTCTAGGGTCACTATTTTTTTTTTGTTGCCCAACCGGTTCACTGGAATTTTGCCCCGACTATATCCGGATCTGACCCGCGTCACGCACTTATGGTGGGTGAGTTTCCTAACAGGGATTTTTTGTAAGCTCGAACTTGAGATCTCACATAAGCGATACCGAACCTTTTACTACTCGAACTAACCCGTTAATGTCTAGGGTCACTATTGATACAAGGAAGATGCATAACTTGGGCGTTATTTTCGGCTTCAAACCAAGTACTGTTACTCAAGGCCCTATCTAAACGGACCATTAAATTGACGCTTTGCCAGGTGAAACGAGGGCCTATGAAACCTAGGCCAATAAGCCCAGCTATATGCACAAAGTTCATAAAAGCTTTGCATCCATTGAAAGTGCGTTTGGCTCCTCCTTTATGCTCCTCTTATGAGAGAGTTGCATTGAAGTCGCCAGCTAGAAGCCAAGCATCTCGTGCATGGATTTGAAGAGCAAGGAGATCATTTCATAGCCTATCTCGGAGGGAGGGATAAAGGCTACCATATATGGCAGTGAACAAAAAAGTATTTTCTCCTGCAAAATTACTCGCATAAGTATAGATGAATTGCTTATGATTCAGAAGAATATTTACCTGAACACTGTCAGACCACAGAAGCCAACTGCCTTCTGAAAATCCTATCGCTTCAACTCGATGAGAATTTGGGTAGCCAAATTTCTTTATAACTTGATCTGCCTTGGGTCCAGAAATCCGAGGTTCTACAAGGGCAATGATACAGGGTCGATACCCCGGGTGAAGTGACTTGAGAGTCCTATGAACTTATCAGATGCTGTCCCTTAGACAATTATATATATAGGGGTTGTTTGGATAAATTTAAAAAAAAAAATTTGAACAACTTTTATATAAGTTCTTTTAGATAAGAGCTTATAGGAAAAAAATGATTATGAATAAATGAGTGTTTAGATGGTTATTACCAGAAAGACTTTTATCATCGGTAAATTACTAAAAAAAGTAAGATAAAAAAAAATAATGGTTCACTGTCAATAGCATGTCCTATCTGTTTTTCCTTTTCTAGAAGCACCAAGGGACTACAGACGACAGAAAACAGAAGCACTAATAAACGACCCATGCAACGATGATGGAGCTAGACGATGACGAACTAGCGACCCAGCGACGATAACGTCGACGAATGGCAACTGTAGTGGAGAAGACAGAGATGAAGGGAGAAGAAAGAGAAGATAATAGAAAAAAATAGTGATAAAATAGTAATTAGATAGTCCATAAATTTTTTTTTATTACAGAAACTATTCCTACGACCTTATCTGAAATTATAGTTTAACTTAAAATTTTTTATAAATAAATATGGTTGTTTATTTTAAAAAAATTTTAAATTAAAATTTAGGTTAAAAGCTTTTTAAAACCTTTGTTTGTTTTCTCCTATCCAAACACACATATATACACTTATCCATAAAAAAGATTTAGTGTTCCATCTCGGACCGTTCCGAGGCTGAGTCATCGTCCAACCCAAACTCCGTAGCTTCCATGAAAGCTGATCCTTCATCAGAAGGAATGGAGGCCCCTAAAGCTTCGACCAAAGCTTTTGTGAGTTCCTCCGAGGGGTTTCCGATCTCACCTTTGAGTCTGGGCTTAAAATTCTTAATTTTAACATTGGGCTGCAATTTGAAGCCTCCTTTTGAAGGGCTCTTATCTTGGGGTTTAGGCAATATGATTTCCTTCCCAGCCTAAACAGAGTTATTGGGCCTATGACGATGGAACCCAACATTGCCTGTGGTGTCTTCTACAATTCTGAGGGCTTCATGCGTGTTAGTCAGAGAGACTACTGAATCCTTGGACGAATTGATGGTTGTGGGGATTCACATTTCTTTGTAAGCTGGAGAATTAAAAATAGATTCCTTGGAGGGGTTTATACTGTACGGTTTTCTTGGGACTCATACCTTTAATTGGCCTTTTAGCTTTGGGAGGCTTTAACGTGATAAAGCTTTCTTTTTGTTGCATCTGTTTCGTGTTGTCAGAAGGAGGTAAAGCGGGCTTGTCCATATTAGCCTTGACTGAGGAGTCTCCATTTTGAAGCTTATTTGTCTCATTCGAGGTAGCCAACAGGGTGAAACGATTGTCGTCACTTTCCTCACTTCATCCATTGTTGTCAGGGGCCTTTCTGGTTTGCCTGCCGGGGCGCCTTCCCCGAGACGGTGTTTGCATCCATGAACCAAAAAGTTGGTCTTCACGTGCCTTCATCTCACGCGCTCTATTCTCAAGTGCGTTGGGGGGTTGAACGGTGTTAGCCGGAGAGGCCATCAGAGTGCTTGTGGAGGCCATTACCGGTGCATGCTGCTGGATTTTGAGAGGACAAGTAGCTTCTAAATGGTTGTATCGACCACAGTGATAACAAATGGTGGGAAGGCCTTCGTATTAGACAAATTGCGTCACTCCATCAAGTTTGATTATGGAAACCAAAGGCTTGGTGAAGTCGATTCTTAGCACATGGCCGATGACCTCTCCCTTGGCCCGCAACACGCTCTTATGATAGTAGTGATAAGGTAATACGGGAAGGCGAACCCAACCGTGGACTAGTTTGATTTCTAGGTTTAAGGTTGTCTTCTTCTTTTGTTTTTGTATTTTTTTTTTCCACCGGAACTTTGTCTCGACTATATTCGGATTCGACCGCGTCGTGCACTTGATTATAGGAATTTTTTGCATTCGCCAAAACTCGAACTCGAGACCTCATTTAAGCGATACCAAACCGCTTACCACTCGGATCAACCCGTTATTTTTTTTTTTTTTTTATACAGGCTCTGTCTTCTTTTTGCACACCACAAAAAAGCTCATTTTGAAAATCTATTTTTTACACATGCTTATAGGCCAACTATTGGACCTTACAAGGTTTACCTTTTTTGATGGGCCAATTGCACCCATATTTTTGACCCAATAACCAAATGAAAAATCAATTAATTTGATTTTTGGATTTGAACTTCAAAATATACGATAGGCTGCTTATATGAGGGAGTTACCAACTTACTATGTTGTTTTTGGCCATCACTGTTATTTTTGCCAGTCATGATAATACAGGTTTTGAGGGTTATTTAGAAAATTTGACTATTCAGAAGCTTTTTTAATTGATATCACCGTTCACAATTAAAATATTAATTCTCAATATTATATTATAATATTAAAAGTTATTTTTTTAAATGATTATGATAATTTTGTTCTATTTTAAAGATAATATTGATTTTAAAAAAATTTAGATAATTTATAAGAAAATTTAAAATAAAATTAGAGCTTAACTCCATGTTTTAATCTCAGTGACTAATTTATAAGAAAAGTAATTTTTGTAGGGGCAAGGTTTGATAATCCTCATAACTTTACAAGCTGAACCCGAGCATCAAAACTTTTATAAACCAGCCCTATCGGAAACGTTTGCAGCCCATTGAACTGAGCTTAATGATCGAACAGTTAAATTGCATAAACGCTCAAAACGACGACGACAATCAAGCTCCCATTTCGTCTCCAGTGGCCTGAGAGAAGCCTTGAACGACAAAGGAACTCGGTCTCCGGCAGCCAAAACCTGTCATCATCTCTCTCCACCTCCACTTTTTGCTTCCCAATCACAAGCTCCGCCTTCTTCAATCGTCACCAACACTCTCTCTCCAACAAAGTTCATTTTGTAATCTCCACGTTCCACATAAATCTACTCTCACTTCTTTCGTTGCTCACACAATCTTGGAGCTCAGGTGGAAATCAAATCTGACGGAGAGATAAGCTTCGTTTAACAATGGCGCTTTCAGCCTCCGACCTTCCGGCCATGTATTCATTGCTTACCAATTCTATGAGCAGCGATCACTCAATCCGCAAACCTGCCGTAGACGCGCTATCTCAATCGGAGAGTAGGCCTGGTTTCTGTTCCTGTCTCATGGTACCGTTCTTCGATTCATTTATTGTTAGGGTTTCTTTTTTTTGTGTTGTTTTCTCTACCAATTCGCATTCATGGTTTTGCTTGACTGTATGTTTTCAAGTGTTTGGAATCTGAGTTTGTAGCATCTTGTGAACTGAACTGTAGGAAGTTATTACCGCAAAGGATTTAGCATCTCAAGTGGATGCGCGGTTGATGGCTTCGGTGTATTTTAAAAATAGTATTAATCGCTACTGGAGGCACCGGCGTGATTCTTCGTAAGCTTTTTGTTACTTGATAGCTTTTGCTTTTAGTTTAAGCTATGTTTTCTTACTCTATGAGTGGGAGCGAAGCGAGTGAGGATAAGTGAAATGCATACTTTGGTTGTTGAGCCGCGGATAGTGATGTGGCATTCTCTATTCAGGGGGATCACCAACGAGGAGAAAATATATCTCAGGAAAAAGTTGTTGCAGCACTTGAGGGAAGAGAATGATCAGGTGCTTCCCTAAACATACTGTTGCTCTTTTTTAATATTGCTTTTCCCTTTAATGGTGAGACTGAATAACTGAACATGCATATATGTTCGGGAAGGGGGAGAGTTTGTTAACAGTTTTATTTCACGCTCGTGGGAGTGATTTTCAGGCTATGGGCCCTACGTGTAAATTTTTTAGCGTGTTTCCCCATCACTACCTGAATGGTAAGTTCATTAGTTGTTACAGTCCTAGAAATGGTCTCATTAAATGATAAATTAACTCATATCCCCTTTATTTAATAAAAGCAGTGTTACTGAAGTTTTAGTGTTTCTTTGGCCACTCTATCACGAATAGCCTTACCAAGGTGTGATTTTAGATGCATTTTATCATGTCATAGGTGATGTCAGATTGAAGGTTGTGTTCCTGAATCCCGTTTGTAGCCTTTCTGTGTTTGATAGACAATAATTTCCATGATATGATCATTGGGCAGTGATCTGTATGCATTGAGCTTCAGATGTTTATTTCATCTGCTTCTTTCATTTTCTTATTGCAGATAGCTCAAATGTTGGCTGTGCTCATATCCAAAATTGCTCGGATTGATTACCCCAAAGAATGGTACATTTAATATTTGTTAGATTTTTGAAGTCCAAGATTGTTAACTGAGTCCATGATACTGTCATTACAATTTTATTTTTTGTTTTTAAAGGACTATTTAAGAATTTAAAATAACTAAACAAATGACTACGACAAATCTCACCTTCTCTATGTCCAAGATTGTATATACACGTGAGCTGGTTCTGCTAACTTTTATTAATTATTAATCATTAATCATCTAGAATAAAGATTTCTTTTTGTAAGGTTCATTTGAGGAGTAAAATATGGGAACTGCTGAGTAAATATTCTCTTTGCCTAGTGGCATATGGCTGTGGTAATTTGTAACCTCTAACATGGGAATGGATTTTTGATTTGTCACGGCTAAGAAGGAAAAGATCCCTAGTCTGCATCCTCCAAGGTTAAGGAAGAAACTAAAATGAAAATAGTGGTAGGTTCTCTTATTGGTATGCATCAATGTGTATGAGGGTACCTTCTCAAGGTTATCCTCAATTGAGAAAATGGACTGGAATGATTTGAAGCTTAATAAGGAATAAGGAAGTAGAAATTAAAAACTGAAAACAATATAATTATTCTATTAGCTGGCTCAAAGGTTGGCTTATGCTGAAAATTTCATAGACTACTCTTTAAGCTGGATTTGAACACTTTACTTTTGAAGCAAGCCATGCATATTGATATGCTGATTTCATGACTTGTCAGGCCAGACATTTTTTCTGTTTTAGCACATCAACTTCAATCTGCAGATGTTCTTGCATCCCACCGAATCTTCATGATATTGTTTAGGACATTAAAGGAATTGTCCACCAAGCGCCTAACTTCAGACCAAAGAAACTTTGCAGAGGTACGGTTCATTTTTAAAGTTTTTATTGTATATATTTTCTTCTTCCCTGCTCTCTTTAAAACATTTTGTATACGTTGTCTCGACTTTATCTCTATTGCACACATTGCAAACCAGAGGAATTCTGTATTGTATTTGTACCAAACTTCTTTTTCTCTTCTTTTGTGATGGAATTCAGGTAGATAATATCCAATTTAGGTGGCAACCTTTTCTATTGATAATGGTCATAATTTCCTTAGCCAGTCTAATTTCTCTTGGGAGAAAAAAATGGTTCTTTGTGCTCTTTGTTTCTTGAAAATTATGTACTTGGTGTATCTTCTCTTCGTTGTGGTCAGCCATGCCAAATATTGAGAATGACATGGCTGGCAAAACACTATTGACAGTTTGGATTCTCAATGGAAGAATCTTACAGGAAGTTTGAGTGAATTAAATCCAATTTGAGCAATTGGATATTGTTATAAACCCCAAATTTTGACGTTGTGCAGGATTAAATTGAACTACATATATCCACATTTAAAATTTTGATTGGCATATCTATCAAAGATTCAGGTACATTGGATTAGTCGAGATCTTCCAGACAGTGGTTCTGTTATTTATAGATTTCAAGGAGCCAATTTTTAATCACAATTTCTCATCATAATGTGAAGGCTGAAGACCTTGGCTATAGTCGAAGATCCAAATTCACACAAGTGCATGACTTATGGTTTTAGTGGTCTGATTTGAATATTATCTTGTTGTATCGAAGGGAGGGAAGTGGTGCTATTGGCTAGTGTTTAGATACTTAAATACAGTTGTTTGGGCTCTTAGGTCTTAGCACTTGTGCATCACATGACATAGTATATTTAGCACAAGTTTCCTCCTTTTGAAGGCTATATGGCTCATGAAAATGTGAACTATTGAGGATGCTATGCTCTACTTTATTTCCATAATCCTCCTTAAGTGGTGGTGGCCTGGTGTTTGTAAGATAGCTTTTTGGTTGTTCAGACTACATAATTTGCCATGGAAAGGATGTTTATGCCTCATTCTAGTGCACTTATTTTACCTTTTTTTAAATTTTTTAATTATTCTATTCTAGGGATTTATGTACCGGAGTGTAACCCACTTCTTCCTATGAGTATCTATTGAATTTCAAGTATTGAATGGGAAGTTTTATGCTGATCATGAGAGAATAACACTCAACCTATTATACTCTGATAAAATTCAGTCAGGAAGATGAAAAACAAATTATAGAAGAGTCCCTCTACCCAAAGTATGGTATTGAATGAAGTTTTATACTGATGCTATGTTGCAATTTTTTGTAACTCTGGTGGTCAAGAGAGGGTGGAGGATTTGATGCTGTGCGTGTATGTAAAAGAAAAAACTACTTACGGGCAGTCTGCACTTTCTTATGAACCTTACATTATGTCACAGCTAGGCTGTGATGGTGTTAATTTTTGAACATATTGGATTCTTTAATCTGACTCTTTTTTCACTTGTTTTTGCATTGTTTCATTTTATATCGAAATGCTTTCCGTTAGTACATACATGGATTTACTTAGATTACTGTTTAGCAACTTATCACTTCTCAAAACAATAAAATATGACTGATGATTTTTTTTGGCAGATATCATCCCATTTCTTTGATTACTGCTGGCGTCTTTGGCAAAGTGATGTGCAAACAATATTACATGGCTTCTCTACTCTTCCTCAAACCTATAAAAATTCTGGGGAGCGGCATCATGATGAACTTTACCTTACTTGCGAGAGATGGTTGTTATGTTCAAAGATAATACGTCAGTTAATAATTTCAGGATTTCAAAGTGATTCAAAGTGTTTTCAGGTAACCGTCTATTTGTCTTATGCCTATTCCCTACATTGTTTACTGTGTCTTAAAAAGTTTGGCATATTTTTCTTTTCACTTTTCTTTATTGTTTTTATACACAAAATTAACCACCTGAAATGTTAGGGTACTTGATGCCTGGTATTTCTATTTTGTAGGAGGTTCGGCCAGTCAAGGAAGTGTCTCCTGTGCTCTTAAGCGCCATTCAATCATTCCTTCCATACTGTGAGACCTCTGTTTCTTGTCTATGGGTCACTGCTTTGTGATTATGTTTTCATGAATAAATACCCAAGTCAACAAAAAGAAAACGTTAATGGACATAAACTGATGAAAATTCCTTTTATCATTTTAAATCGCATCAATGTCTTCATATTTGTTATATAGTGTTGTAGATTAATTTTTCATGATTGTTACATTTTTGGAGTTGATAATTAGAATTGCAGGGAAAGCAGAAAAATGTGAGCATATTTTCTAAATCATTAAAATGCTGTTTTATAGTGGACAATGAGCATTTTACAGTGTGCTGCAATCTCTCTCCCTCTCCCTCCCTCCCTCCCTCCCTCCCTCTCTGGGTTCTGAAAACTTTTAGTATCCTGCATATATCATGATGTTTATGCACATCTGATTAATCTTTGGTTCAGTGACCAGGAAAGCAACAAATTGGCTCCCCCCTCCCCTCTTTTTTATTTTATAATGAAAGGAAAAGTTAACTTGTCCTTGCTTTCTGTATTTTTGTTTTCAAAAAATATGACTTCTTCCCTCATACTAATTGGACATTTCTCTTGTTTTGCAGATTCATCTTTACAAAAGGAATGTCCAAAATTTTGGGAATTTACAAAAAGGGCTTGTACCAAATTGATGAAAATCTTAGTTGCCTTTCAGGGCAGACATCCTTACTCATTTGGCGATAAACTTGTGCTTTCATCTGTTGTGGATTTCTGTTTAAATAAGATAACAGATCCTGAGCCATATCTATTATCATTTGAACAATTCCTTATTCAGTGTATGGTGATGGTGAAAAATATGCTGGAATGTAAAGAATACAAGCCAACTCTTACTGGTCGGGTTGTGGATGAAAATGGAATTACCCTAGAGCAGATGAAGAAAAATATTTCCAGTATGGTTGGTGGTGTTTTGACTTCCCTTCTACCCAATGAGCGGATTGTCCTCCTTTGTAATGTATTGATAAGAAGGTAGCATTCCCTTCTTTGCTCCTTCTTGTGGGGTTTATTTTACCTGTAGTTGCCTGATTTTCTCACTGATTGAGGTGTGAAGTTGTGGTATACTTGACCTAATAATACATGGTAGTTCATGCCAATTATAACCTATGGAAAGAATTCTGTTTTAAACCGGGAAGATTGTCTCCTTTTAACTAACATTTTAGAGTTTCATGTCTGCTAGAGTGTGTAATAATTGTTCTTTGATGGAGCTAAACATATTATTTGTGTCTTCCAGGAGTGTGTATATGAAGAGTTACTGGTTTATACTGCTTGATTATGGACTAAACAGTGCTTTTGTAATCCAACAGGTATTTTGTTCTAACAGCAAGTGATTTGGAGGAATGGTATCGTAACCCTGAGTCTTTTCATCATGAGCAGGATATGGTTCAGTGGACAGAAAAATTGAGGCCATGTGCTGAAGCTTTGTACATCGTATTATTTGAAAATAATAGCCAAGTAGGTGGCATTCAACATCACAGGTTATCTTGTGTTATCTCTTTTATTCTGTCGCTTCAATGTGACTCCATTATTAATGCATGGATGTGTGAATGTGATTGTTACTTTTAGCTGCTAGGTCCTGTTGTCGTTTCTCTTCTTCAAGAGGCTATGAATAGTTGCTCAACTTCAGTAACAGAAATTACTCCAGGGTTGCTTCTTAAAGATGCTGCTTATGGTGCTGCTGCTTATGTTTATTATGAGCTTTCAAACTACCTGAGCTTCAAAGACTGGTACTTCCAATGTTTCTATGCCACTGTTTTCAGTTAGTTCATAATTTGGAAGAAGGTGCCAATATTATATTAACTCAGACCGATTTTGCATCAAAAAGTGGCAATGCCTCCTGTACAAAAAGATGAGCAGTTTTATAGCATTTGACATTTGTCATTCTTCACTATATGATCTCGGGGGTTTATTAGTGTGAATATACTCAATCGAAGCACTGTTGGTGTTCTCAAACAACTTTCCCACGTCAATATGCAGGAAAAAGAAGCATACTCAGGCTCTTCCTTTATTATTCAATTTTAGGATATATGGTAATACTCTGTTAATTGTAACTTTGTATGTAAGAGTTAGTTTTAGGTTCCGGAGCTTCTTTTGGTGGTGGTTGTTAACTTTATGTTTGGATTTATCTCTGGTGAACGCATAATTCATCATCATAATTTATTACTGGTATTGCATTTTCCCTCTATTATGCTTTCACTGGAGTTCTTTTTTATATTCTTAAATGTAATATTTTCAGGTTTAATGGTGCATTATCTCTTGAACTATCAAATGACCATCCAAGCATGCGGATCATCCACCGTAAAGTTGCTCTAATTTTAGGACAGTGGGTTTCTGAGGTAAAATCCCATAACTGAGTACTCGAGTTGCATAGTGAATGAGCTTTTATATTTTCAATGATAAATTTTACAGCAGCTTTGATAAGATTCACTCTTTCATCTTGTACGGATAGAGATATTTAAAACCTAAACATGCTACGCAGTTCTAAATTTTCTATAACAGTGTAGTAACTACTACATTGCCATAATATTTATCCTGTTAAATCTTCCAATGATCAATGAGTTTAATCTGTTATGTGTCTATACAATGGTGTGTATTTTCATGTTTGATAAACTTTTTATGCTTACTATATTGACTATTATATTCTTGTCAGATCAAAGATGATACAAAAAGACCCGTCTACTGCGCTCTAATCAGATTATTGCAGGCCAAAGATTTATCTGTCAGAGTATGTTGGCATGTTGCATAGTTTTGTGTTCCAATGAAAATTATTAATTAGCCTTGAGTTTTAGCATATTTGCATCTTGTTGTTATGTTTCTTACTAATCACATGCATAATTTGTTTTAGCTTGCAGCATGTCGCTCCTTGTGCTTACATATAGAAGATGCAAACTTTTCGGAAAGGGAGTTTGTTGATCTACTTCCAATATGTTGGGATTCATGTTTCAAGTTATTTGACGAAGTTCAGGAATTTGACTCCAAGGTAAAATCTTCCTTTCTGCAAAGTAAAACATGTACTGGAAGGGTGATGTGAACTCTTCCTAGCTTTATGTTATGCCTCTCTTAGTCTCTTATGCTTCGCACAGCTGTAGTATGGCTTGAATTAGACTCTCTTAGCTGACAGTTTTCTTTCGATTTTAATATCTTTTGCATTATTTTTTAAATTATAATAAAAGATGGAAGGCTTCAATGTGCAAGTTTTCTGTGGAAAAAAAGCCTATCTGCTCGATGTAGTTCCCCCCCTTAGTTTATAGATATTTAGATTTTTAAACTGCAAAATGTGGAAGGCTTCAATTTGCTTATATTCTATGGTAAAAAAGCCTATCTGCTTGATGCAGTTTCCCCCTAACTTTATTAGTTATTTAGATTTAAGGGAAGGTCATTGACAACGAACTATTTGATATTAAATGTCCTTTAATTTTCTAGTGGTCAATTGTATTTCTCATTATTCTTTTATTATTTTTCCAGGTTCAAGTTTTGAATTTGATCTCTATCCTCATTGGACATGTCAGTGAAGTTATTCCATTTGCAAACAATTTGGTGCAATTTTTTCAAAAGGTAACACGTCAGTAATTACTCTTTACCTCTAATGAAAATTTCTTTTTGGTTGCAAGATTTGCTGCTTTCCATCTTCATATATGTCTGTTCATTGAAGGGGTTAGACAGAAACAGTAACTCGTTGAAACAACCCAAATCGAGCTAATCATTAGTTGTTCTTTATAAGTTTAAACTTGTGTCATGGATGATATCCATTATTTTTTAAAATATAATTCCAGGAGTTTTGTGCTCTTATTGATGTGATAATAATCTGTGGATTTGCTTATAATGGTATCTTTGCTGAAGATGATAGTCTTGTGGTGGTAGGTCATTTATGATACAGCTAAGTTATTTGTTAAAATATATGGCTAATTTGATATGAACAATATAGTTACAATAACTTGCACAGGCAATGATTGCTAAGAAGTACAAGAAAGTTCAGAGGTTATTTTAAAATTTATGCTCCATCTGATTCTGGGTATCAGAAGTCAACTCCTGAGGATATAGAATTTGAGTTTTAATTTGGCTTTCGCCCTGTGAAAGTTTTGGTGTTAACAACAGGCTTCCTGATAACTTATTCTGGTTACTTAGAGTCATTCAAGGATGAGATAAAATAATGGAGTGGGCTTTAGAATAAGCATTATTCACAAGTTGTTCAGCTCGTTAAAATTTAGTTTTCACACTGTTAATGTGCTAATGACAACAGAATAAATATCATTAAGCTTCATTCACAATTAAAGCCCATTTAACCCACTGTTGCATTTGTTCTAACAAGGTGTGGGAGGAATCTTCTGGTGAAAGCTTACTGCAGATTCAGCTTCTTGTTGCTCTGCGTAACTTTGTGGTTGCGCTTGGCTACCAGTCACCCACTTGCTATAACATATTACTCCCCATTCTTGATTATGGAATTGATATTAATAGCCCAGATGAACTCAATCTTCTAGAGGATAGCATGCTGGTAATCCTGCTGTCTCTTTATGTTTATTAAATGGATACCGTTTTGTGGGAGCTTACTTAATGAAATTATATCCTAATAATCTCAGTTATGGGAGGCCACACTTTCTCATGCTCCTTCAATGATTCCTCAACTGTTATCGTATTTTTCACGCCTTCTTGACATCATGGAAAGAAGCTTTGACCATTTGCAGGTTAGAATTAGCTCTGTCATTATATTGATCTTTATTGCACAGTCAATGTTTCATAGAGGAAATTAGTATGAACCGGTGCCACTACCCACTAGGTTGAGGCGGTCATTTGAAAGCTACATTTTGCATAATTGGATTGGGATGATGAGTTAGTGTTCTTGTACTTAAAAACTCATATAATAATGTTCACATTATGACATCTTAACTCCATTCTATTTATCCTTTCTCTTGCTCTTACTGCCACCTCTTTTCTGTACATTACACTACTTTTAAGATCAGAGAGATATTGCACAAAAAATATATATTTTATAATTGAATCTTGCATTTGGAACTGGTCGGTGTGATTAAGGACACTATTATGTGAAATATTTCTTTTTGGTCGGTGTGATTAAGGACACTGTTATGTGAAATATTTCTTTTTGGTCGGTGTGATTAAGGACACTGTTATGTGAAATATTTCTTTTTGAGTACTTATTAGAAAGTAAAAGAACTACTATCGAAAAAAAAGAAAGTAAAAGAACTCATTGTTAGCTGCCATATATGGAAACTAATGTTGCTACCTTCCAGTTCCCAGAAATTTGACTGTTATTTATTGATTTATTTTTTGCCTGCAATTTGACTATTATTGAGATTGTTATGCACTATGTGGGTGTATATATAATCATTCAATGCATTGATTTATGGAGAAGTATCATAGCTTAAGTTATTGACTTCTCAGCTGCTTCTTCGTGATTTATCTGCTGACTTGCTTTGGACTTGATTTTTGACCATTCAGTACTATGTTCCCTTGGTAATTTATTTTCTTTATTTGGATTGCAGCTCAAGTTACCCATAATGACCATGAATAATGCGTCTCATTTCTTATAATACATGCAATGCATGGGACCTGTGCTAGTTGTTGTTGTTACTATTATTATTTGTTTAATTGCAGGTTTCTGTGAACATAATTGAAGATTACATTATTTTGGGTGGAAGTGAATTTCTGAGTGTCCATGCTTCAAGCATTGCTAAAATTCTTGATCTAGTTGTTGGGAATGTTAATGACAGAGGCCTACTTGCAGTCCTTCCAGTTATTGACCTTTTAATACAGGTAATTTGTTTTCAAACCTTACAGATGTTAGCAATGCCATAAACAACTGGATTTTTTTTTGTATATCTGGAATTCGGAGAAATTGCCTCCTTATTGGTTGCCTGTATTACAATGTGACTGCATGCTTAATCTTTTATTAAAGATATATGTGGAAAATGTCTCTAAACCTGATAGAACTTAATATTTTATGGATGCACATGTTGTGAATCCTAGAAAATCATGTATTAATTTATTTTTGCTGTTTACAGTGTTTCCCCATGGAAGTACCGCCACTTATTAGCAGCACTTTACAAGTAAGTATAGTTTCGTGCCCAACTTCAAGCTATTTAGTGTGTCAAATACTGAGCCTGTGCTCAATAATTGTCTTGTATTTGTTATTGGGAGACTTTACTTAAAATTTTGTATTTCCTTGTTGTTTCTAGAAACTAATCATCATATGTTTGAGTGGAGGAGATGATCGTGATCCTTCTAAAGCATCTGTTAAAGCATCTTCAGCGGCCATCCTGGCAAGGATTTTGATAATGAATACAAGCTCGCTTGCCCAGTTAACATCAGATACATCAACCTTATCGCTCCTTCAGACAGCAGGTGTCCCAGTCCAGGAAAATCTACTTCTTTGCCTTGTTGACATATGGCTTGACAAGGTTGGTAAAGTCTGCATCTCAGGGATATGCTTGTGATGTTTGGTGTTTGCGATTATTTTTTCTAGTATATATAGTCTGTGCTTGACTTAAAATTGCATAATACACTGCAACTGTATAACGGTCTTTATTTACAGGTGACTTTTGATGTGTCAGTTTCCTTGAAGTATAGTTAATGCGGGAAGCTTACTCTAAAAGCTTCACTTTTTTAATTTTATAATTAGCTCGTGGCTTACTTTAGGTTCCCTTTGCCTCGACTTTATTACTTGTCTATTTTGACATCGTCTTAGAACCCCCATGGAAAAGGCTTAGCAAAATAATTGTTCTTGACTGAAGAATGTTAAAAATAAGATGCTCTTGTTCATATATAAAGGCTGCTGCAAGTTTTGTTCAAACCAATACCTGGCTTCATTATTTTTATTGGTCTTAACTACTCAAGAGAATCTAATATTGATTGACATGATCTGCTTCATCTTTTATTTATTTATTTATTTATTTTGTTACATAAGGAGGATTTGAATCATGACTTTTATTCACCTCCCATCCCATTTTTACCATTTGAGTTAAATCTCATGTGGTGTTGCATGCTCTATTTAAAGTATCGATTATGTACATTATTTGCAGGTGGATAATGTTTCATCCACTCAGAGGAAGACATTTGGCTTAGCCCTTTCAATAATTCTAACATTGAGATTGCCTCAAGTCCTTGACAAACTTGATCAAATTTTGAGGTATTCCACCCTTTTCTTCTTATGGTAACATGGTTAGGGCATCATTAGGCTTTGCCCAAGATTCGTCAGGCAATCTTAGGGCTGTAACCCTGCACATTGGCCTGATGTGTTTAGGATTTTATCCCATGACCTGTGGCCCGTGGGTGTATGAGATGGACCCATGTGTTAGAATATGGGGGCAATTGCTCCCACAAAGTAAGAAAACTACATATAATGTCCCTAAAAATTTTATTTGTCTCCTCTAAAAAAGGTTCCAATTGCCCCCTCTAAAAGTTTCTTATGCAAACGGCTGAGTAAAATAATTCTTAGTCCAATAAAATTTTCTTCATGGTTGTCCAGTGTTTATATAAGACATAATTGAGGCAACAAGGCTGCCTCCTGGCTAAGATAATAATCTAGGTTAAATCTATCTATCCCTTAAATGATAAAATAAAATAAATTAAAACAAATCTGACCTGATAAAGATAACTTAAAGGATAAAGTATAAAATACTAAGTTAATAATAAATAAATAATAAACTACAACCCTAAGGAAAGGCCCGCCATTCAACAATTTCATTTGTCCCTATATAAAATTTCACTTGTCCAAGGCCCCTAAAAAATTTGTTTGACCCAAAATCTTATATGTGTAATAACCTTAAATAATGATAGTTTTTAAATGGAGGAAGTAATAATTTAGAAAATAACCATCTTTAAATGTTTATATTGATTATTGAAAAATTTATCACAATTGATTTCACTGCTACACAATAACACAAAAGAGATAAATAAATTTTATCTAATAAAAATTAAGAGTATGATTCTAATATCTAATATTTATTGTATTGCTTCCAATTTGAATTTTTTTATATATATTAAGACAGTTTTGTTTTACATGTTATAATTTTATGTTTTACATATTGTTTCTTTAGTATTTTTTTTACCTTCAATGTAATTTTTTTAAAAATATTAATATCTATCTTAAGTATAAATCTGGCCTCCACTAATTTTTCTGGTTCTTCCAATTACTACCTCACCTTTGAATATCCTTTACCTCGTAAGTATCAAAGGACGCCTTTATATGTTGTCTCATGCAGTGTTTGCACTAGTGTAATTTTGGGTGGAAACGATGACTTGACTGAGGAAGAGTCGAGGTTAGATCTTTGCAATTCAAATCTAATTTTTTTACTTACATTTATCTCTTATTAGACTGTTGACTTATGCTTTGCATAGAATCTAAGATGAGCTATACTGTTCATGATTTATGAATAGTGTAGTTTTCGATGAATAGAGGCTGGTTTGGGTATTATCTTCAATCCATTTTTTACCTAAAGTGTGAATGCTACCATGTAAACTACTAAACTAGTGTGATTGCAAATTTATAGATACGTAGATAGATGGATCACCTAATTAAATCGTAGTTATTTATTCTGTCGTTTATTAACAGTGGTGACATGAGCTCTGACAGATCTCCTCACGAGGGCAGTATACATAGTAAAGAAATCAGAAGGAGACAGGTGCGAGATTTATGAGAACCATATAAAAATTCCTATTTGGACTGAATAAATAATTAAATGTGTGTGTATTTTGGGAATTTCCAGATCAAAACTTCAGACCCTGTAAATCACATTTCATTGGAGAACTCTGTGAGAGAAAATCTGCAAACATGTGCCACTATTCATGGAGAGTCTTTTAATGCCGTGATGAGTAGCATACATCCATCCGCCTTTGCACAGTTGAAGCAGGCATTGCAGATGCCATAGCTGGGTGCGACACTAAATAGTTGTCCAGCAGTCGTATGTTGAGTTGAGGCTCTCAATCTCTGCTAGCTCATTAGATTGATACTCTTACAGGTACTCCTTGCTATAACTCCCGGGTTTCTATTTCTTTCTTTCTTTTCCTTTCCTTTTCCCTCCTTCAGTATAGGGCAGATGAGAAGCATGCAGCTGCCGGCCCAAACTTCTTTTTTATGTTTTGCAAGAAAAAAAAAAGAACATAAATGTTGTTGCTGAAAATTTTCACTTTACAAATCTGACCCCTTCTAGCAAATGATATAATATAACAAGACCCTAATTCTATGATGCCCAAGGTTCAATGACTGATCAAGAAGTTCGGAATTAAATTACTGTTATTACCATGTTTTCAATTAGTTATTTTTTCCTATATATTTTTGGTAGCAGGCAACTAGCAGTGTAACACATTGATATGGGTTATTCCAGGATGATATTGAAGGTTTTGTACTTGGCTTTGGTGACTTTCAGGCTATTGTGTTCAGAACGGCTTGCAAGTCTTTTTTCCCATGGTCATATTTCACATTCATTTGTTTGTGCCAGTTGGCTGCGTGACGTTGTGTAAATAGTATGCTGTTCCTTGAGCAAAAGGGAGCAGCTTTGAGTCCGGTATCCCCCCCCCCCCAACAACACGCAACCCAACACTCCCACCCCACACAAAAAAAAACTTTTTTAAGGTCAAAATAGGGAAGGTGCAATGAGTTATGGGTTTGATGGGAAAATTATGTAGTGCAAGTTCCATTCTTTTTGGCTGCATACAATTCGATTAGTTTTTTCTTTCCTTGGTCTCATTACTTGTAGGTTATTGAAAAAGTAGAAAATTTCCCTAGCAATGATAGGGATGTTTCAACCAAAAAAAAAAAATTTAAACAGATGAGCTTCACATCACTCCATTCAAAACAAATCTTCAAACGAGAAATACTATATATGGCAATGAACGGGTTTGTATTATCGTTAGTATAAATAGTAAGGAACGGGTTTGTATCAAATAAAGACGTAAGTTTGATATTTTTTTTTGTGAGGGTTTTATTAGTATGTGATTTCATAAATCTTTTGTAAGTATTTTTTGAGTCTGAAGGTCGTGCATTGACTTTAATAGGATATTGGTAATGAATTTATTTAAACTTCTTTGTAACAAAAATAATACATAAAGAAGAAACACAAGTTGTATGGAAGTCAATATTTGGTTTTATGTTGGTTAAAATTTATATTTGGTTAGAATTATTATTTTTTTTAGTTGTCCACCCGATTCACTGGAATTTTATTCCGATTATATCTGGATCTAATTCGCGTCACGCATTTGGCTATGGTAGGTGAGTTTTTTAACAGGGTTTTTTTGCATATATCAAGGTTCGAATTCGAGACCTCGTTTAAGCGATACTGACTCGTTTACTATTCGGATCAATCTCTGTTGGTTGTTTGGTTAGAATTGATTCTACGAATATACTTTAAGTAGAATTAATGCTAGCCAAAATTGTACTTAGGGCAAACTAAGACTAGCCAAATTGAGGTCGGACAAAATCCTGTTACATGTTAATGTTACCTCGCTTGGATTTTAACATGATTTGAAAAAAAGTTAAAGTTGTCTGGTTTTTAACTGGTTTTGGAGTGTGTTGTTTGGTAACCACCTTTTGCAAAACGTAACTTAAGCCTTAAAACCATGATTTTTCAGCCCCTAATGTATTTCCCGAATGAGCACAAATATTTAAAATAAATCTAGAGGCATAGTTTACTTAAACGTGTTGATGTGTCAATGGTTGAAACTAATTGTTACATGTGCTTACTAATTCTGACGAGAATAAACTGTGAAGGTGCTATTAGGTTGTGTAGAATTAGAAGTCCATAGGAGTGATCATATCAATATACTCCCTTAAATAATTCATATAAGATATCTTATTTTCACTCCAAATTAGAAGGGTAGGGTAAAAGTATCAAATGACAAGGATACAACTAGAATCTTCAAATGTTTTTTTATTCATGTAATAAGTTTTCTTATCATGTCTAAAAATATTGAAATTAACAGTTGATTGAGCAAAATTTAATAGTTTTAACTGTGTTAAATATGGATTATTCCAAGATGGCTAGTCCTTAATTTTTAAAGAGTAATCCTTAAACCATAAGCTAGAGAATAGAGATATCTTGTTTCTCAATATTGGACGAGGGTTTCATCATTCTTCATGTTTCGTGCTCTCAAAATTATTATTGCCATTACTGTGCTCGTGGCCACAATTGTTTGAACTTATATAATCGCTGTAACATCATATGAGTAAGAATATATAATAAATTAGTTTAATTTTAACATTTTTTTATACAAAATTTGTTGAAAAGGGGTTGGGCTTACCTACAATCCAAAGACAAAGTGAAGTCTCATTTCCTCCTAAACGATACTAATGGCGAGCCATATTATCCTCAAGCGTAAATTAGTTTAATTTTAACATGAATCCATAATTTTCCATTAACCTTAAATAATATACTTGAGCCCATACAATCTTAAAGACAAAATCTTGAAAGAATGACATATAAAAACTATTTATATTCACAAATTAGTTATCTTAATGTATCTATCTACATTCTTAACATGTGTACCCTTAAAGTTATCTTTTGAAGTAAAAGGGATAAATAATACCAAGAAACTCTTAAAAATATTTATTTTCTTATTATAATATTTTATAATCTTCATTTTAAAATATCTATTATGATTTTAATCTGTTTTTCCAAAATATTTCTCATTTTATAATTTCAATAAATATTAATTATTTTGATACAAGTTTAATCTTTAATAATAATAATCATAAGTCAAACTATCTTAAATATATATTCTACTTTTTTATTAATTGATGGTATTTTTATTAAAAAAATATCAATTTTATTATAATTTATAATTATATTATATCTCTTTTTAAATTTAAAAAAATAGAAAAGAAAGAAAAAAGGAGAAGCATAGCACAATTAGAGGTGGAAAAGGGATTTAAATAAGTAGAATGAGATGCTTTTAAATTTTGGATTGTCAGGTGTGGCAAAATTTATATAATTGCTTTTTTTTTTACCAAAATAATATAATTTTACTTATCTCCAAAGTTTACATAATTGTCTAGTGCTTCAGGTTTTCCAAGATTGTTAGATGTAGCCTAAGATTGTTAAGATTGTTACATGGAGATTATTTTTGGATTACAAAACCAGGAACGATGGAGACTGTTTAAAAACAGATGCATGAGATCTTTAGAAATCACCCGATAGTGAAACATGTCCAGCCCAAATATATTAATTAGTGACTTTATGGTGTATAGTATTAAATTTCTCAGTAATTTAAATTTTCTTACTTTAGCTTTTTCCCTCTCCAGTATAAAAAAGATAAAAAGTTGAGACATTTATATCTTATCACCTTAATTCCTTAAGAGCTAGTAAGTAACTAATTTATAAATATTAAAAAAATTAAATATTTAGTTATTTAAATTAATTTCTTTACAATATTATTTTTTTTTAATTATATTCATTGTAACACTCTTTGATAAAAACCCATGTGCAATAAAAAATACTTTAAAAAAAATTATAAATCATGATTTAAATTGAGGTTAGAACCAAACTAAATTTATCTAATTCTTGCATTCACATTAAAGGTAGTATTACATTTTTCACTAAAATAAATTCAATATATTTGTATGCATGCGTAGCATATTCAATTTTAGCCTAAGACATTGTTACAGTTGAGAAAACATGAAGCTCAAAATCTGGTTGTCAAGAGGAAGACAACTACCAAATCCAACACGATATACTTCAAACATTTGTTGGTACTCTAAGTCGGAGTATGACTTTACGTTGGGGTGGATCTTCCATCCTTAGGCTTCATCTCATTTTCTGGTGAGAGAAACCAAATTTAGTTGATGGACCTTTGGCTTCATCTCATTTTCTGGTGAGAGACACCAAATTTGGTTGATGGACAAAGTGTTGTATTCAATTAAGATAGACCGCCATTGCCTCATTAATGCAAGACCACCATCGGTCTTTAGGAGATTTAGGAGGCCTCAGATTAGCATCTTAGCACATTCTTCATAGTAACGACAACCCATGTCTAGAAACATGGTGCGCAGATTGTTGTCGCCGCTAATGCCACATCTATTGTCATTATCGACCAAAATATTAATTGTCCCAACTAGGAAGATACATTTAGTATGTACCAACTTTATTTACAAACAAAGGTATATATTGTATAGTTATACAATCATAAAAATCATATCTCCCTAGTCCCTACAAATAGCCAACTTTAAATCATTGTAAACTTTAACACAAACTAATTTCCAAACATTTTTTCAAAAATAGATAATTTCTAAAGCAGCCAGCAATCAAACAAATCCTCAGCTTCACATGCAACTAGATTTTTATGCTCGTCAAGCAGAAAGCAGAAAGCATAAGGTGCAATTAGAATGGACATCTGGAAATTTCTATCAAGAATCTGTCTTGACTATTATATTAAATTAAAATCATATCTAAACAGATATATCTCGGTAAATATGTAACAAAATTGAAAAGGGTCGAGAAAGAACTAGACAATGGTTTCAAATGACTCAATCTTGGGCTGTAGCACCATTTGTTGTCTCCATCGGCTCAGCCTCAGCTGACTCATCTGCCTTGTCGCCCTTTTTGCCTGAGGCAAAGCAATGAGATATATATAGCATTGGGAAACAGGTGTAGACTTAATGGAACACACAACAAGCAATATATACAAGCATATAAGGGCAACGCAAAATGCTATTTAGAGTTGGATTTTCAGTCTACCTTTCTTCTTCTTTCCACCACCCTTCTTCTTTGTCTTTGTGCCCAGGGACAGCCACACCTTAATTTCAGGATCATCTATTGTCTTTGTGGGCCGAAATACCTGGAGAGGATGAGACGTGATCCGATCTGAACCATTTGGCATTAGCAAGACTGTGAATTTGATGTGAGCTACATAATCACCTGTAAAACCACAAGAATAATATGGCACATAAACATTCCGCAAACAAGTCAAACCATGTGAAGTTAAAAAAAAAAATTACTTATCACCAAAAAAAAAAAAAAATTACCAGGTTTTTCATGAAGAACTGGATATGGCTGCAAGAGGTCATGATTCACACATTCCACTAGACCTAGACGAGCTCTTTTCTCTTCCAAAGCCCTGATATATAAAAGGGAGGAACAATTTTACATGAGTTGGAGAAAATGCTTATAAAGACCCACCAATTTAAACATATCTTAAAAGTGGCCAAGTTACCTAGCAGTGAATGGCATGATTGGAAATTTTTGACTTATTTCACTGAAAATGAACCTAGATGTTTTCATCTTCAAGTGATAATTCTTGTCAACGGCTCTCTTATAAATGGTTGTCTGCTTCTCATCCAACAGCTTAGGCTGCAAATGATAAAATTTTTCACTTCATGATTCATAAGAAACCACACCATACTGGTAAATAAAATAACAATTAACCTACCTTGCCATCTCCTGTGCTTGCTACTATATCAATTGCATAAACTTCATTCTCCTCAAACTCCGCATCATCAACCCTTGTTTCTGGATTGGACACACTCAGAACAACCTTGTTTCCATCTATCACAAACTGCTTCATTTGGTGGCTAAGAACCCCTTCAACAATTTTACAATCATAGGCAGCAGCAACCTTTTGAATTGCTTCAGTTACATCCTTGTTCTGTCATGGAAAAATTTGGAAAGTCTGTTGTCAACATTTCAGTTCAACAGTTAACCAGAATACCACAAAAATTGAAATTTAAATCCATCGTAAGATAAATGACGTTACTTTAACATTTTACTATATAGGCTGAAATAGTCAAGTTCAATGACAATATAATAATCAGCACAACCACGAATAAATACTCTTCAGCCAATTCTCATTTAGGCAACAGGGAAAGGAGGAAACCAATAAAGTATTGATCACCTCGGCAAAAGTTGCCACTATGACAGCTTCAACAGACCGTCTAAGATTCTACACACGCACCAGTATAACAGAAAATGTAGTAAATTATTGTACAGGTAATAAATGCATGCATGCGGTAGTTTCACAGCAGAAAAGAGCATCACATTAGGGGGAGAAACAGTAACTTCAGAGATACAATCTCTGGGAAGCAGGTAAAAGCTGGACTAGAGAAGAAGCATGTATAAATTGCTAGGCCATGACAACCTCAAACAAAATTCTCTGTAGTATATTTCATTTGAGTAACTATGACATAAGCCTCACTTGGTCAACAGTCCATAGCTTTTAATAAAGAGTTCATCATCTAGGGTCATGTGTAATGGGATCAAGTTTCTAATTCAACCTGCCATTTCCTCGACCATTGTGCCATTGGCCAAGAAACTAGATAAAAAAAGTTCAAAGTTAACGGCATCTATAAACACACATTTACGCAAATCACACACGGACCTTTAGAACAATATTGGACAGAAGCAGCATATATGACAGCACTTAATCAAGTAGTTTAGTGGACATGGATAATACAGCTCTAACATACTAATACTATGATTGGGATGTCAGTTAACAAAGATCTCTATCGGTGTAACTATGACAATGAAGCTTCATCGGTGTTTAACCATGGCTCATAAAAGGTTTCGTCATTTAGAGATCAAAATCAACAGAGAAGGGAGGGGAGATCTCTCCAGGCAGCACCCATGATGAGAAATTGAAATAAATGAAGCTCCAGAAAAAGTGAATCGATGTAAGATCAATCGCGTACATATGATTACCTTCCTTCCTGGCCTCACAAGTCTCAAGGCTACTTCAGCAGCAGTGTTGGCTGCAGCAAGTACATCAGCTGTCCTTCCAGTAACTGCCGCCTCCTGAAGAACATGTGTGTGAGCCACAACCGCAATAAACCCATCTATATGACAACCCAAATCACTGCAATCAACAATAGAAACAATCATCATCTCTTTTCCACTATTAGCCAAAAGCAGCACCCACTCTTCCAGTATTGTTCGTAGAAGTATGCTTCGAAAATCTTACATTTTTAACATATCACCTTCTTCCAAGACAGTCTCGTCACTGGCGAGGGGAGAGAAATGACAAACTGTGTTGTTTACAGATATGCATGTTGGGAAGGCAACGCCTCTCTCAATCTTCCTTTTTACATTCTTGTACATGTTACCTGTTTGCCTTGATAACAAAACATCACAGCCCATAAGACAAGTCATTATAGAAACAATGAGCTATAACAAAAACAACAGACATATTGCTTATCGCATGATGCGGAAATGCGTCTAATGGGCTAAAGAGAAACTTACTCTCTTATATATGCATCTCCCTTCTCGCAAATGTCGACAATCTTTGCCTTCGGTTTACATTCTGAAATAACTAATTGCAAAGCCTCTGCAGGAGATCCCCGTTGTTCATCAGTATAAATATCCAAAGATACAGACACAAGCCATGAAAGCACAGAGAAATAGTGAACATTAACTTGAACCCTGAGAATTCTCTCTGTCTAGTGTGTCTAATAACACCACCGAATATAATTTTTTTTGTTTTAAAAAGAAAGTAGTAGAGACAGCCAGGGAAATTGAACACACTGTTAGCGATTTCAGCTGCACTCTTGTATTTGGTAACGACTTCAGGCGAAGTGAGATCCAACTCCTTCTCCTCCCTCTCATCGTCCGACATGGTATCTCAGTTGTTGAATTCCTATAACTTCTTAAACCCCAAAGAAAAAAGAAACATATTAAGTAATTGAATTCTGAAACCAAAAAACAAAATGAAATTCTTCTGAAATAGATGGCATAATCACCCGAAGAAGATGATCAAAGAAAGAATAAGGATTTAGAAAAGGCTAAGAGTTTGAGGTCGAGTGGAGCATATGGGTGGCTCACTACTACTAGGGTTACAGCCAGACAGACAGTGCGGCAGCGATGGCTTATATAGGGATTTTTCCTCGTTACAAACTCGGCGTAGGGTTTTGCTGCCACCTTTCCCTTCCTTTTTTTTATTTAATTATTTAATTTAATGTTTATTTGAACGTTGAAGTGCTGTTTTTTTTTTATTGTCAACTACGTGGTTGCGTGGACAGCTTGACAGAATGACGGGTAATAAATGTCTGAATTTAAATTAAAAAATCCTTATCACCTGAGTTAAATGCATTTTCTATGCATCGAGATAGGGTGGCGAGTGAGCAATGGCCATATTTTAAGGTCTATGTAAAAAGAATAGACTTTTAAATAAAAATTTATAAAAAAAGATTTTTAGATAATTTTTAAAAAAAATTTGGAGAAGAGTTTATGAAAAAAAATAATTCTGAAAAAATAAGTATTTAAATAATTATTAATAGAAGAATTTTTGTAATTAGTAAATTACTAAAAAATATATACTTTTATTAAAAATATGAGAGATGAGAGGAGATAGATAAGAGAAAAGAGAGAGGAGAGAGGGTGGAGAAGAGAGATAGGAGAGAGTATAAAAAAATTAAGGATAAAATAGTAATTGAATAGTTCATAAGCTATTTACTATTTTAAAAACTAGTCTCAGTAGCTTATTTAAAATTTTATTTTTAAATTATGATTTTGTCCAAAAAAAAATTTAGACAAATATTACTATTTATTTTAAAAAAAATTTAGACTAAAAACCCTTTTAAAACTATAATTAAGAGTTTTTCAAACACACTCTAACAAGTTGTATCGTTAAAATCTATTTTAATGATTATTAAAACTGCCTTGAATGTTCTAGCAAAGAATGACTTTTCGAGATTTGCTGTATTAGATTCATGTCCACCACACTTGGTGACTTTAATAGCTAATGGGTGTATAATCCCCTTTAGTTTAATTGTTATTTTTTTGTAGCCAAATGATCTATTTAGATAGGTTTTTAAAAAATAATTTATAAAAAAAAAAATTGGACTGCTTTTAAAAAATAACTTGTGGAGAAAATTTTATAAAAAAAAATAGTTTTAAAAAAAATGAGAGTTTGGATAATTATTAATAGAATGACTTTTATGATTGGTAAATTACTAAAAAGGGTATGACTTTATTAAAAATAAGAGAGAGGGTGAAAAAAAGAAATAAAAGAGGAGAGAGGGTGGAAAAGAGAGAAGAGAGACAATAGAGATAAGAGATGGTGTAAGAAAAAGTAAGGGTAAAATAATAATTGGGTAGTTTATGAGCATTTTTACTGTTCTATAAACTAGTTTCAGTAGTTTATTCAAAATCTTAATTTTAATCATGGTTTGGTCTAAAAACTCTTTTGAACAAATATAACAATTTATTTTTAAAAAAATTTAAATTTAAACTTAAGTTAAAAATTCTTCTAAAACTATAGTTTGAAAGTTGTAAAACACTCTCAAAGACAATTGTGGATTTAGTTTGTAGGCTTTAACCCTCTTTTATATTAAAAAAAAATCTGTTTTGTGTTTTTGGGACTTGGGCCTCTTACTAACAAAAACACTTTTTTGTATTATTAAAATCACGAATGAATTCATTTTTTCTTACTTCGTGTAATGTGTGAGAGCTTAAAAAAAATAACATTGGTTTTGCGCCAAAAATATCATGTCAAAATTTCTATATAATTAAGAATTAAATTAGCTTTTGAAGGACGAATTTCAAAGAGGGGATCAATCATTTCAACATGATCAATCAAGAGAACAATGGTTTATTTAGTTCTTACTTCCTATAGGTTATAGAAACCTTCAAAGGTCTTAATATCATTTGTATATGGATGTTACAAGAGTTTCAATCCCATATTATTTAGTATTTTGGACTTAAGCCTTGTTACCCAAAAAAATCAACCTAGAAATTTTTAGTTTTAGTTCAAACTTATGGTATATTTTGGTTTACAGCCCTTATTTTACATTACAACACGAAGAAAAGAATGAAGCATAAGAACAAAAGAATACAAGATCCAACCATATCATGTTATAGTGAAACTTAATACATACGCACGCACGTACGTATGTACCATGTTATAAATTGTTGTATTAATAATCTTATCAAATATAGGATGTCTTTAGCATGTTATAATGGTATACCCATTTCTTGATGTTTAGGGCGTGTTTGGGAAACCATTTTGGTGTGCCTAAGCTTCCCTTTCACTTGCCTCAAACAATTGGTCCCTACGATCCCACAATTGGATTTTGGGAACGTATGTTTGGAAAACTGAAACTGTTTCCCAAACATGCGCTGAAACAAAGGTGAGTTGTGTTCTGTTTGTTAACTTCAATCAGGGGCAAGGTAAAATATAATAATTACAAAAACACAATAAATATTTTACATAGAGGATATAAAGAAAATATGCTCCCCTCCCTTATAGCCAAACGGGACATTAGTTTTATGAGTGGTTAAAGAAGAAACTGTGTACACCCCACTTAACTTTCTTCTTGCTTAAATGCATCCGTGCTACAAGATAATTTATGCAGAAGATCAGCGGCTAGTAGCTAAAGCAGTCACCAGCAAGCCAAGCAGAAAAAATGGCAGTGAGCTTGTCTGAAAACAATTAATGAAACCATTAAGATTGTGTTTAGAAACCAAAAATTGGGGGTTAAAAAAGTGGAAAAAGACAGAATGAAAATGAAAATAATAATAGTAATAGTAATAGTAATAGTAATAGTAATAGTAATAGTAATAGTAATAGTAATAGTAATAGTAATAGTAATAGTAATAGTAATAGTAATAGTAATAGTAATGACTGAGATTATACTAATATCATAGCATCCACTTTAGTATCCTCCACAGGCCATACTGCTTAACTTATCAAGTGGCATACAAATCTAGACCTCTGTGGTCAAATTAAGACTAATTGTATGTAATTTGGTAATAAAACAATGTGGATGTAAAGAGGAAAAAGTAACTCCAGACACAATCTTACTCCTCTGTGTTTCTCTCTCTACTAGGGCATATGACTGCATGATTATTTCAAGTAATTTTATGCTATAATAGAGGAAAAAATATGACAGAAATTGTCTCATTAAGTGCAAAAGTGATTATTTTGAGGGCCATTTTGGATCAGCATAAAAAAAAAAGCAATTTTACATTTTACGATAAAACTCTCGCATATTTACCTCGTAAAAGGTAAACTCTATTTTCCGCAGCTAATCCAAACGAGCACTACAAAGAATCTAATTTCATGGCATACACTATGCTAAAGTTGAGATGGAATAGAGCCCCCAAATGAACTTATCCTCTAGGATATCACAGCCTTTGCCCATGTTTATCATGCTCATACATAGAAGCTTAGAAGCTGAAGTTTCAATAAAGCATACCTGATAGTCAACGTCGTACTGAAACTGAAAGGCATAAGATGATAAGAAACTACATAAAATTCTACAATAAAATTTAGGAGGAATGGAAGAACAGCTTAACATGTATTAATAGATGACACATAGTTACAAACATTTTACCTTTATCAACCTCTGAAAGAAAATGTTAATTGAGCTCTACCTGAAAATAGATCTGTGGAACTGTCAAGGCTAGTAAAGCCAAAGCAAGATATGGTTTACCAATCCAAAGAAGATATACTGCAACCAAAGTGTCTGTAAATTCTTAGCACAAAATGTAACAAGACTTTCATTTTGTGACACATTTTTAAATTTTTTGTCGTATGTGTAGAATGTGCTATAGAACATAGAGAAGCTATTTTTGTTCAGATTTAAGGGATGTATATGTACCAGAAACAGATAATTGTGCAATGTCAATAGCACCAACACATATCCATTTGGCAGTTTCAATACCAAAAGCAACTGGAAGAGACTGTTCCAACGAATGGAAAGGTCAGCAGTAGCTACTTCAATGTGCATGTTTGATTAAAATTTCCAAAACAAAAGTTTATATTAAAGCAAAATAAAGGGAGAGACCTGAAGCCCCACAGCTGTATCCCTTTCAAACCTTTTGATGTCCTCAACGATGGCAATGCCCAACTACAATGTGACATAGCAACAATATTATTGATCAGTCTGAATACATTAGAAGACAAATATCATATATAACAAAATGCCTTGTTGCATATACTACATACTCCTGAAATGCTGTATAAGAGGGTGAGAATGACTGCATTAAGTGTAAGAGTCCCAAATAATGCCTGACCGGTCCACCTGTCAACTAGGCATTGATCAAACAGATTACAGAACATGGCGCAATTGTAAAATAAAAATTAAAAAAGAAAAAAAGAACCCAAAAGTATATCAACAAGATCAGGGTATAAGACTAATTTTTTGTAAATGATAAGTTCAAATATTTGGGATCAATTATACAGAAGGATGGTGAAATTTTGGAGGATGTTAATCATAGAATTCAAGCTGGGTGGTTTAAATGGAGAAAGGCTACTGGGGTTATATGTGATCGGAAAGTACCAGATAAATTAAAAGGAAAGTTTTATCGCACTGCTATAAGACCAGCAATGCTTTATGGAAGTGAATGTTGGGCTTTAAAAGGACAGCAAGAGCATAAAGTTGGGGTAGCTGAGATGAGGATGTTGAGATGGATGTGTGGACATACAAGAAAAGATAAGATTCGTAATGAACAAATTCGGGGAAGAGTTGGAGTGGCATCTATTGAGGAGAAAATGGTAGAGAACCGTCTTAGGTGGTTTGGACAAGTACAAAGAAGGCCAAGGGATGCGCCAGTGAGGAGGGTGGATCAAATCGTATGGAGCCCGGTTAAAAGGAATAGAGGAAGGCCAAAGAAAACGCTCAACGAGGTCATTGAGCGGGATCTCCTGGTCAATAACTTAACCAAGGATTCAGTTTTTGATAGAGCACAATGGCGTCGTATGATCCATGTAGCCGACCCCATTTAATGGGATAAGGCTTTGTTGTTGTTGAAAGAAATATTGATCTGATTTCTAGTTAACTTATAATTACCATTATCTTATAATAAATTTAGGATATTGTTCAACTGGGAGAAAAAAATATGATATCTAAAATTTATCTTGATTAAAACCCCATATTTTGGCCTATCATTTGAATCTAGTGAATAAAAGCTAGACATCAATAATATTCAGCAACTCATTTATCTAGAGAGATAAACCAATGGAATGACTAGTAATCGATTTGACAACAAGGAAACAATTCTATAGCTATTAAGTATTAAGGCAGAAGGTATGACACCATGGCAAACTGATGTATCTAGCTCCAAGGGCAAAGTTTCCAACCCATCCGTTTTGTTTTAGCTGCAAAAACGTAAAAAACTTCGTCAATGATCAGACAAAGGTAGAGTAGAAAACATAGAGAAAAAGAAAAGGAAGAATTTTGCTTTTTTTAAGAAAATACCTTTAAAGGAGGAGCAGAATATAGAAATGACAGCAGGGATTCACCAACAGCAAGGCAGAAAACTATAGGGGAATTATGCCCTGCCTATAAAGGATGTATTTTAGACTTGAAGGATAAGAGATTGAGCATAATACTATTGTGTATAGTACCCACTCATATGTCCAACATACCAGCCAAGGCAAGACCTCCTGCTAGCAGCAACCATATTTGAGTGATAACCTGTAGAATTTTGACAAACAACTGTTTAAAGAGACATCATCATAGATAATAATAATCAATCTCAGATTTACAACATACCTCATTGCAATTATAGTCCCTGAAGGAATTGGTCGATATGGTTCAATGATTGCATCAATTTCTCGGTCATGCCAATCATTTAGAGTCTCAAACATCAAACAGTCATAAATTTCAAGGTTGAGTCACTTCAAAACCCTCATCCAACAGCAGATGATAAAATTATATGTCAAGAAGAATAAAACCTGTGTATAACCAGTAAGGAACGGACCAGACATCATCATGCACATAAATGATTTGGCAACATCTTCAAGATTCCAGTGGAAATGTCCTGCCAAGTGAACCATACTGCCTCAGAACATTGAAAAGCTGTATCAGATGCATGAATGTATTTATAAAGGGGGAATATAAAATACAGAAGTTTGTGAAATGTTCGTAAATAACTAATGTCATTAAGTATAATTATGAAGCACGTTAAAATGACATCATAAATGTAACACAAAGGTCAAGAAAATATGCTAAATGTACAGACGGCTTCTATGCAAAAAGTGCAAAAACAATATATGATGGATATTCACTTAGAATTAAGTATGTAAAGCTAGGAATTTATGGTATTCTTATCTTGCTAGATGTTGGCTCTTACCAGTTAGTTCAGAACCAAAGATGATAAGCAACAATTTATCATTCTTCTGGTTTTAGTAATCCTTGTATAAGAACTCTTCACATAAACAGTGCATTATACCAAGGGCCAACAAAGTCAATTATGAGTAAGGTAACTAATACTAACAACCACTCAACTAGATTACCTTTTAATTAATTTCAACAGTAGATAGGATCAGATTATCATCATAATAAAATGTGTAACCAGAATTTTTTTCACCAGGCATATTTCTGTTTTGATACAGTAATAAAATAGAGTACCAGAAGCAGCAGCACCACAAACTACACCTCACGCCAATATAGGCCAGCTGACAGGCTTTGTAAGTTGAAGACGAATCTTCCATTTATCCTCCGAAATACATTACAAACCAAATTATAACAACGTATATTAGCACCATGCAGTTTAGCATTATCATCTAATCTGATTATGGCTCTTACGCACATCTATTATTCAAATACGCACATCTATTATTCAAATTCGACCCACATTATCTAATCATGACTAATTCGAAAGAAGTGAAGGGGAAAATGAAAGAAAAAAGAAAAAACTCTTGACTCACAGTTTCCTGGGGAGCTCCGTTTTTAGCAAGCAGTGGATCAAAACTTGAACTAGTTTTAGCTAAATATTTTCTCGTAGCTGAGATTTAACTGCTCAGAGCCACCAAAAAAACATTCTACAAAATCACTATAAAGCAATAGCATTAAGTAAAAGCATCACATAAAAGCTCAAAACACCTTCATTTGCGTTGGAATCCGCAGCCGTAATCGTTAATCTTCGCCCTGCATTGTTCATATTCATATAATCCCTCAAGCAATATTAGAGCCAACGGAACAACAGACAGCTAGAGATTAACATACTCAAATTATGGTAGCGCTTTAGTGCTGAGAAACTACAGATAATTGCCACATTGGAAAAAAACAGGAGTGTTGTAAGCATTGCATAGTTCACTACTTCACTCTCTAAGCAACCAAATAGAGCTAATAATCGACCTACTAGGGAATGAGATGGAGATTGGGACGAGAATAGCGCGAGTGTGAACTCGACGGGTTATGGCGCTCGATGATTTCTGCTGTGAAACTGAGGCCATGCTGAGCGTAGAAGCCATTGTCTTTAAGATATGAGCTCGGGAATGAAGATTACACGATCAGAGAAGAGCCGAAGGACAGAAGGGCGTTATCAAGCATTTTGGTTGAGCACTGACGACAAGCAAATGTAAACGAAACTATGTTTATCCGGATAATTGGATATCATAAAATAGTCAAAACTAGATGACGTGGATATTAATTTTGAAAATTAATCTATACATTTATATATAATAGTAAGTTTAAATATATAAAAGCCCTAAATCTTGAATGACTTTTACATAATCTTTTTAACCTTTTAAAGTTTAAATTAAAAACTCTAAAATTTTATATTGTGATTATCAAATATCTGCTATTAAATAATTTTTGTCATATAAATTTATTATTTAAAAATATTTAAAGATCTATTTCTTTAAGTTATATATAAGTGTGTCTCACAAAGTTAAAGAGAATTGCACCTTTTATAGGAACTAGCATCACATCATATTGGAGTCAATTCACTTTTTTATATGATGTGTACTATTTTGTTTAAAATAATTTTATTTAAAATATTATGAATACTAAATATAAATATTTTTATTAATAACGATTTAAATTTAAATTTATCATATTGTTAAACATAACCCCATTACTAAGATAAATTACACTTGGATCTTTAAACCTTAATTTTAAACAAATTACATGTACTTTTGGAAAATAAAGAGATTTTTCAGCAATTTTTTTTTTCAAAAAATAAACATTCAATGGATCAGATCATGCTTAAGCATTATCTCTTCATTTTAGAAATTGATAAATTAATTCCCGCATGGTATGTTGCAAACTGGCAATTCTTCTCCTCCTCCTGTTTTTTGTGTTTTTGTCAACAACTCCCAATTATATACACAGACATGTATTTTTTTATAGATTATAAAGCTTTATTTAAAATCCCAAGATATTTTAATATTAAATTTTGATATTATAAGTATATATTAGAGTTTTTTTTATCAAAATAACTTAAGTCAATTTAATAGAATTTTCTTTAATATTATATACTCTTAACATCTTCTTCAATTATTTAATATGAGACTATATTCTAACATTATTTCTATTTTTAAATATGTGTATTTTTTTTTAGTCCCAGAGATCTACAATATCATTTTTTTTCTCTTTGTTTGGGCTTGTACTATTTTTTCAGTTTCAGTAACCTCAAGTCTACAATTTTTAACATTTTTTATTTAATTTTTGTTTTTGATGTCCCACTTAAAAAAACTCGGATACTATGTTAAATTTTAAGATTTTAAGTATATATTAGAGTTATCTTTTTATTAAAATGATTTAAGTTAATTTGATAGAATAGCTTTTGATATTAATATACTCTTAATTTCCTTTTCAATTATTTCATGTCGGATTATATTCTAACATTTAAAATATAAAATTAAATTAACTTAGGGTATTACAATATTTCAAAGGCTTACAAAAGGAGGGAAATTAGTGAAAAATATTTATAAAATATGGATTGATGGTGGCATGAATGAATTAGTGAAAGGAATATGATTCCAAACTCCCCCAATTCCGCCTACCATTTTTAAAAACTAAATATTTAGATAAATCAATAATCTAGATATTTAATTAGATAATTTTATTAAACATTTTCTTTAATTTTTTAAATAATTATATATCGTTTGATTTAACTTTTTATTAATATTTTCAACAATCTTCTTTATATATATATATGAATTATTTTAAACATTTTTTTATCATTTTCTCCTCACCATTGCCATGCTTACTCTTCATTCTAAACGAAGATTCGTTAATTGAAAACTCAGGAGAAGCAAGCAAATGATATCATAATCAAAATTTAAAAGTGGCCAAACTGAAGATATCATCGTCATTATCAAATCTCTGTCCATTCAAAAATGGTTGTCAACTTTATTCCAAAGATTAACAATTAATATTTCATTAAAGTTTATAGGATTTAATTATTAGATGTAAATATTTAATACTCTTATAATTTTTAATATAAAATATAGTTGAGAAGTTGATATTATTCATAAATATAAGGTATATTTTATATATTTATCTATTTTTTTAAATTATTCTTATTAATATTCACTCAATAATAATTAAATAATAAAGAAAGAGGGGGAGAGAGTTAAAAACTAATTAATTTTTAAAAAATATAACATATTAATTAATTTAATTAATTTTTTAATTAAATTAAATTAATTAAATATATTTTATATTAAAAATTAAATAAATATTTAAAAAATAAACAAAGAAGTTTCTCAAACCATGTATGTATTCAAGCACAAGAGTATCTTCCCCCGCATATCATGAGATTTTTACATGCGAATATTTCAAATTCCTCATAGGATCCGTTTAAGGCAAATTACCATTGCAGACATCCTTTTTTTTTAAATGAAAATTACAATAAATTATCTTAAAGATTAATTATATTTTAGTATAGAGTTATTATCAAATTTTATACGTGAGAAGTACTAATAATTAATAAGTTTTTTAAGAGATGTGTGCTGACTTTTTAATTACCTGGTATAATTGTATTTTTTTATTATTTAAAATGGATTTGGTTTTTTAATTTATATCTATATAATTTACCTAAAATTTCAGCCGATCACAAGTGCGATTTATTGTTTGATATACGCTGGACCCAGTATAGTATATAACGAAATATACAAAACTTCAATCTTTAATCAACTTAATTAGTTTAAATTTTCTTAATTATCAATATTTCAAGTTTTCAGCGAAAAAAAGAGTCCCATCTTTGTTCTGGCAAAAAGTTGCATGCTTTTGGACCCAATAATAATTTGGCGGGAATTTTACGCAGCACTGCCCAGCATTCCATAAAGCTTTTTATAAGAAAAAGAAGGATCATTCGATCGTATTGATGTTGGTTTGTTTATTTAAGTTTCTTTAATTTGTTTAAAAACACTTTTAAGAAATTTAAGATATATGAGTATGAGAAATAATATCGATAGAGATATAAAGATATACATAAATTTCATAGAATCTGAAAAATCTCTAAAAATAATAAAACATTTTTTTACGATTGTGATATACAAAAAATAATTTATGCTTTTATTAAATTTTTAAACAACAAGAATCTATTTTTGTCAAAATTTCTAAACAATTTAAAATTGTTATAAATATTAAAAAATAGATGTTGATAACCTTAGCTTTTTAGATTTTTTTTTAATGTCTTTAACTTGATGACATCTTCAATATCATTATGTTACTATTTATTTTATTGTAACTTTTGTATTAGTTTAAAGTTAGAGGCTTATAGATTAAGATTATGTATGAGGCATAGGGAAGATAAAAGACACATATATGAATAAAAAATACTTCTTTACTCTCTCTTAAATTCTTATCTTATTATTCCTTTTTGTACTCTCTTTCATATTTTTATAACAAAAATAATTTTGTTTGGGTTGATTTTTAGCTCTCGATTCGGTCATTAAATCCTAGTTTGATTTTTGAATTTAGGTGCTCAACATTAAATCTCTATCCTTAAGCTAATACTAATATCACACACTAATTGCACCTATGACACATTAACGAGCAAAGAAAGGGGCAACGTCACATGCAGACTACGTGCTAGATCAGCAGGCGTGGCCTATAATATGTGGATAAATTGACTAAAATTTTACAGTAGTCTTTATTTATATGTTTATATATGATATCTATGTATTTTTATATAATATAAAATTTATAATCACTTAAAATTTAGCTCACATATAAAACTAAAAGGTAAAGTAAAAGTACAAATATTCTCATGTAAACAAAATTACTATAAAAAATATAATCATCTAAGAGAGATACCTATGTTAAAATAGACAGTTATAAATTCTAAAACTAGAATACCTATAATAGAATTTTATTAATATTATTAAAAAATACAATCATTTATAGAGAAATTATTATGAGGTCTCATAGAAAAAAATTAATTATTAAAAAGTCCTAAGAAATATAAATTTATTGTCAATTTCTACACTAAAATTTAATCATTAGCTAATTAATTATTATTAAAATTTTTAGATAATTAAATCCGAACTCAATGTAATTCTCCCTTATTTATACTATTTATTATTTTAATTATAAGAGCTATTTAACTTTTTTTAAAAAATTAATGAAATCAAATAAATCAATTAATTATAATTAAATCTAACTATTCAAAATAAATTTATATTATATATATTTTAATCTATTTAAATTAGTCAATTAATTTTTATATTAATTATAATTAATTGATTTATTTAATTTTATAGATTAATTTAAAAAAATTAACAAACTTTTATAATTAGAATTTGAGGAATTAACTTATAAGCCATTTAGAATACGACTAATCTCAAATTTTAAGCAAAATATATGTCTATATTATAGTTGAATGAGTATTTAATCCCTTTTTAAAGTTTAATATTAAATATTAACTAATATTTTATTGTAAATGTATGAGAAATCAAACCTGGTCGCTTTTCAATGATTTCTTTTTCATTTTTTTGAATAAAAAATCTGTTTTTATCATAAGCACGCTGTAATTTTAAGGGCAATTATACATTGAAAATTTATATTACATATCTGTTATAAACTCATGATATTCGCGACCAAAAATATATCATAATATTCCTAACAAATCAAATGTATCTAATTTAATTATTTATTACCTTAAATTTTCTCTTGGTTTTATTGATCTTATCCATAATATAATATATTAAAGACAATAAATTCATTCAACTATTAAATTCTCTTTATTGTTTAAAAAATATATAATTATTTTTTGAGTTGAAATAAGATTGAAGTATTTACGAACGATATTAAATTTTTAACGAGAAATGAAAATGGGAACAATTTATTAAGATAAACATAAGTAGATAGTAATATATCTGTAATGTTAGTGAGATTTGAGAGCGAAAAATAGAGTGAGAAACTGAGAATCTGCACTCCTCGTTGTCTTCCTGATTCTCCTATAAATTCCCGAACTTGTCTCCGTGAGAACAGAACAGAGCTGCCTCCTTCCTCCGCTTCGCTCTTGCTCTCTTCTTCTTGGACTACTCAGTACGGTTTATCTTTCTTAATAATATTCACTCTCTTCAGCTCGATATAGCTATTCCCGATACTGTATGATTGAGTGAGAGGGGTAGAGATAGTGTGATCATGGATACGTATCCGCTGCATTTGGCCGTTGCGGCTCTGTTTGGAGCTTCCGTGGTGGCTATGTCGGCTTACTATATGCACCGGAAGACTCTTACTCAACTTCTTGAGTTTGCCAAGACGGTGGATAAAGATAGGGAGAAAGACGATGTTTCCGCCGCCGGTGATTCGCCTCAGCATTTCAAGAGGAGGCGTTCTCGTACAAGGAGGAAGGGGAGTGGGTGTTACCGGCGGGACTCTGCGTCCTTACCTGACGTTATGGCAATCTCCGGCGGGGAAGATGGAGAGGAAAAGCGCAACGGTCCGATACTGCTGGCTAATGGTATTCCGGATGGACTGCCCAGCCTGCATATGCTTCACGAAGGTATGGCGTTGTTGGAGTAATTAGATTGATGATAGCTGTGTCATCGGTGATTCATCTGTGTTTCATATAATAAATGCATTATAGTCGACGAAGTGTCGTAGTTCGTACCAGGAGAAGCAATTTTAGGACCCCTGACACATACTTTGAGCTGTTACTACAAGTTAATGTTAAAACAGGATTAGGATGACTGGAAGTCTCAAGTTTTAATCTTGGATATATAGGCCTCACATGGGTGATGAATAATTGTGTGAATTAGAACTGTAATGAGTAATAGGAGCACAACATTTGAGATTGATGTATTGTGTGTGCTATACGGATTCATGTTTAAGCTGTTTGCTAGAATTTTTGCTAGAATTTTCTCCATTTCAGTGCTAATTGGGGAAAATGAAGCTGATTTGAGAGAACTTGGAAGGGCCAAACGTGATATTTATATTGTGCTTATCGTACCACTTCTTTCCCATCTTCCGATATTTGTAATTTGCTAAAAACTTAAATGTACGGTTACAGGAAAATCTGCACATGCTGTTGACGAAAAGAAAAATCTTTTGAGGCCACCTTCTCCCAGGTCTCCTGTTGCTAGCGCTAGCGCCTTTGAAAGCGGGGAGGCATCAGATGACGAAGATAATATGACTGACAGTGCTAATGTAGATACTAGATTTTTGCACACTAATGGGGATGCTGTAAGTCTTTTATGGGCATTAAGTATGCATTCATAGTAAAGCTTTCTCTCTTCCTCCCCTTGTTGCCTCCTTGTCCCTTTCCATGGGTGTGCAAGTAAAACTAGTGTTTTCCAATTACTCTATAGCTGCATTTTGTTCATTGCAGGATTAAGCCTTTTGTACCCAATAGAAGTTTGAATGATCCCTGGGAATGAATTAGAATTTTACCTATTTGCAGGGTATTGGGGCCAAAGCCCCATATGAGAGTTTACCTGATCATGTTAATGCTAATGGAGAGCAAATGTCTGTTGTTGCTTCAAGTATGATCCATTCTCATAGTGTTTCTGGTGACTTGCATGGTATTCAGCCTCACCCTATTGCAGCTGACATTCTGAGAAAAGAGCCAGAGCATGAAAGTTTTGCCCGACTTAATATTACTCCAATCGGTATTAACTTTGGTTCATTTTTTTGAATGTAGTAAATTGCTTTAAATGTATTTCTCTTGGCCCGTGTAAAATTCAATTCCACTTCTTTTATGTATATTTGCTGAAGGTAATTGAAAGATTAGAGTTGTTTAGAAAATTGTAATTCTTATGTTTTCTGTTTAGAGGTTCCATCACCCGATGAAGCAGAAGTATATGTGATTCTTCAAGAATGCCTGGAAATGAGAAAAAGATATGTGTTTAAAGAGGCAATTGCTCCATGGGAGAAAGAAGTTATATCTGAACCTGGTACCCCGAAGCCTAACCCAGACCCATTCTTCTACATTTCCGAAGGAAAATCTGATGTGAGTTACCTTTTTATTTGTAAGTATTTCGTCAGTCAAGACTAAGGTCTCTCATTTTACCCTCCTTTGTCATTAATATATTCTGATATGCTGCAGCATTACTTTGAAATGCAAGATGGGGTTATTCACGTTTACCATTGTAAAGACTGTAAGGGTATTCTTCGCAGTATCTTTCTTTCTATTTTGTTTCTTTGGGAACACCCACTCTGGCTGGATCCTTAGGCATATTTTCTTACTATTTGCAGCAAAGGAAGAGCTTTTCCCTGTTGCTGATGCTACTACCTTTTTCACTGATCTTCATCACATACTTCGAGTCACTGCAGCAGGAAATACTAGAACTTTATGCCACCATCGGCTTAATCTTCTAGAACAAGTAAATATGTCTAGACTCTAGATTGCTGATTATAAGCAGTCTATACTGTTATTTCAATTGCTAATAATAAATTGCCTGATTTCCTGACTACTTTTTTAAATATTTTTGTATGTATTCAGAAATTCAAGCTTCATTTGATGCTAAATGCGGATAGGGAATTTCTTGCCCAGAAAAGTGCTCCACATCGAGACTTCTATAATGTCAGGAAAGTTGATACACATGTACATCACTCAGCATGCATGAACCAGAAACATCTATTAAGGTTTATAAAGTCAAAGCTGAGGAAAGAACCAGATGAGGTGATCAGTTTATTTCTATGTTATTGTGCAATTTGCAGAAACGTTTTGCTGTTTATGTTGCATGAATTTTTCCTTTCTTAAGATTTTATAACAGTTTTCTTTTAAGTTTCTTTGAACTTATCCAAGGATTTAGTTTTTGATAGAGCACAATGGCGTCGTATGATCCATATAGCTGACCCTATTTAATGGGATAAGGCTTGTTGTTGTTGTTTCTTTTAAGTTTCTATGCTTGAAAATACTATCAAGCTGGTGGACGCATTAGTGCATGTATGTCTTTAAGTTTTAACTATGAGGAGTTCAATCAAACATTGGGCAACTTCCATGAGCCTATTAAACTTTGAAGATTTAGAAGAAACAAAAATTAGGATGTTTTTTCATTAAAAAAAGAGGATATTTTGAAAAAGATATTAGCATAACTTTTAAAGGTAAAATAGCAATTTAATATCACTAAGTCATGGGAATTTGAGTTTTAAGAGTAGTCGTCTCCTGTATTTGCCTCATGCATGTGATATGCTGTAATGAGCATTAACTAAAGTAATGTTACCAGGGAATATAACCACTTGATGACTTTATTTCGTTTGATTTTTGTTTTTTTTGTATGTGTGTCAATGCCAACCTCCACATTTTTGATTGGGGGCTGGCATGCTTCATCAAAGGGTTGCCATCAAATGCAGCAGTTTATCTGATATGCATTATGTTATTCTCTTTTGATTACAGATAGTATTCATTACATCCTTATAAAATTAAAAATTCTAACTTCATTCAGGTTGTCATATTTCGAGATGGGACATATTTGACCTTGAAAGAAGTTTTTGACAGTCTTGATTTGACTGGGTAATACTATGACTATAATTATCACTCATAATTGAATTTTGTTGGCTATATTTTGGAGTATATAATCTATTTTTATATTTGTTTGAGCAGGTATGACCTCAATGTGGATCTTTTGGATGTTCATGCAGACAAGAGTACATTTCATCGCTTTGACAAGTTCAATCTGAAGTACAATCCTTGTGGTCAAAGTAGGCTCAGAGAGATATTCTTAAAGCAGGATAATTTGATTCAAGGTAATTTGGGGCTTGGGTCAATGTGGATAGTTTGTTTTGGAAGAAGTGTGAGATTTCTAGAAAATATCATGATAAATAAAGGTTGATCTTACATTGTCGGTAAACAATTGCCACCTCTGGGTTAATGAAATTGCGGAGGTGGGGATCAAAGACCTATACATGAGTTACTTATGATGGATGTTATCAAAATGTTAAAACAGTCATCTGCGATGTTGATATATTATTGTTGTAAATTATGATTTAGATCATCTTATTTTAAAAAAGAAAGGATATTTTATTTTCATGCGATCTTTTTGTTCTGTTGCATTGAATAGGTCGCTTCCTTGCTGAGCTGACAAAAGAAGTGTTTTCTGACATTGATGCCTGTAAATATCAGGTTCTTTCTTGAATCCTTCCATGTTATATATTTATTTTGAGAATGTAAACTTATTCAGTTGATTGTTATCTGCTACTTTAACGTATTGCAATAGTAAATTCCTCAATTTTGACATTGCCCATTCTGTAAGCATGTTCAATTCTTGATTTCAATTTGTCTTACCATAAAAGGCATACGAAGATAGGTTTTTTTATTGTTTTTCTTACTCATGGTGGGTCCTAATTTCTCTGTAGACTTGTGGGTATTCTGTAAAGAGATGATCTATCTAAGTCTTCATTTTTAGTTAGCGCTGATGAAACCACTTTAAAGATTAGGTTTTTCTGTTTGAGATTGATCTGTGTTTTGATATTATCCTTTGGTTAGAAGCTGTTCAGGTTAATGGGTGGATCATCGTCATAATTACTCACATTTTCAAACTTTTGAATGATGGTAAAAGTTTAATGGAAAACCAATCTTCCTCTGTTTTTCTGACCAAAAAGCAGTTGATTATGACTTTCATTTTGTGCAAACAAATTTTCATTTCTTGATTGTGATTTTTTTAATACTTCTTTTGACATGGGCATAATTGTTTGTTATTATGTGTCTTCCTCTGCCTTATTTGTTCACAGATGGCCGAATATCGAATATCAATATATGGTAGGAAGCAAAGTGAGTGGGACCAACTGGCCAGTTGGATAGTGAATAGTGAGCTGTACAGTGAGAATGTTGTTTGGTTAATTCAGGTATTCTCTTGCTACATTTTAGATCCAGTTGGATAGTGAATAGTGAGCTGTACAGTGAGAATGTTGTTTGGTTAATTCAGGTATTCTCTTGCTACATTTTAGATCTCTGAACAGTTTAGTCTTTCAAAATGATGTGGTAGAATTATTCTCTATTTGTCAATTCTTATGGTCAATGCTTGCATTGTCATGTTTTCCTCGTGCACACTCCCTTTTCCCACTCAATGTTGACATCATGGATTTCAACATCACATCAGATAATTATACATGCATGGTGCACTCTCATTTAGTACGAAGTTTTCAGGGTTAATGTTTCATGATGTCTGAATTTATGCCCTTGATGTTCCTCCAAAGAGTGCTTGCCACCTAAAGTATTCGGGAATTTCCATCTGTCTCAATTTGCTTAAGCGGTTGTGTTTGTGATTGATATTAGTTCTTTTCAATTTTTTTTTTCCTCTTCAGCTTCCACGATTGTATAATGTCTACAAAGAACTGGGAATAGTGACATCATTCCAGAACATTCTTGACAACTTCTTTATTCCACTATTTGAAGTAACTGTGGACCCAGATACCCATCCTCAGTTGCATGTTTTCTTGAAACAGGTATAATGTTCATATATAATATCAATTGCTTGTTATATTCTGAACGTTTCTAGTAGCTTTATTAACGAGGCTGACAGTAGGACTCTGTTCATTGTTGAATGACCTATGAACATATGAAACACCTAAAAGGTACAATGGTGGATTAAGACAAGTTGACTTCACAGTTAGCCTTGCTTAGTACTACTAACATGAAGCATCCTAAAAGAGTGAATAAGTACGACTATGGCAATCGAATTCTTTCTTCTGTGTTTTTGACTCGTAGCATCCTTAAGGCCCAAAAGAAGGTTATTGATGTAATTTTGTACTTCTGACTTTGTGATATTGTTAACTGTGCTTTTGTCATGTATTATTTGTTGTGTTTTGTTCTTGTACAATGAAGCATCAATAATCTGACCATTTATTTATTTATATGTTTGTTTGTTTTTTTCCCTTTATACTTGCAGGTTGTTGGATTGGATTTGGTTGATGATGAAAGTAAGCCTGAAAGACGGCCAACTAAACACATGCCTACACCTGCTCAATGGACCAATGTTTTTAATCCAGCATATTCCTACTATGTGTACTACTGTTATGCAAATCTTTATACCTTAAATAAGGTCTGTAATTTTTCGCCAGAACAACTTTCATATATGTGTATCAATCTTTAGTTGTTTAGCTATTCACTGAATAAAAAAACAAGAAGGGGCTAAAAATTACAAACAGAAAAATCAAAATGGATAGCTCTCTTCCTAGTACCTAATAATGTATAGTTATAAAGCATAACCGCATATTTCTCAGTAATATCATTAATTTATGTGTCTTTCTGATTGAGTAGTTCTTGTTTGAGGGTTTTCCCAGTAAATATAATATATATATTGCTCGCTCTCCTCATGTGACCAAGATTCCTTTGCATATTTTATATGGATTTTCAAAACTTGGTTTTGATATACTCATTGATGTGATACACTTTATTTCTCAGCTTCGTGAATCAAAGGGAATGACAACAATCAAATTCCGCCCTCATTGTGGAGAGGTAATTATTATTAGAGTCTATTTTCTTTGTTTGGACATTGTTGCATGGCTACATTTATATGATGCATAGTCATATTGTATACAGGCTGGTGATATTGACCACCTAGCTGCAGCCTTTCTCACTGCTCATAACATTGCACATGGAATTAATTTGAAGAAATCTCCTGTGCTTCAGTATTTGTATTACCTAGCTCAGGTTTGGCTTTTATTCAACCGATTACTTGGTTTGGATTTTGGGAAAATCACTATGAGATCTCAAAGAAATGATGTAATCACTAAAAAATCTTACAAGTGAACAACCTGCAATGACAAGTTCTAGTATAGGGAATGACAAGTATTTAATGCTATTCTCCTGTTGTGAGATTTTTTGGTGATTACATTATTTTTTTGGCAGTAACTGATTGGTTGTGGTGTTTTGTTTGTTATTAGATTGGGTTGGCTATGTCTCCTTTGAGTAATAACTCCTTATTTTTGGACTACCATCGGAATCCCTTGCCGACATTCTTCGCACGGGGTCTGAATGTGTCACTTTCTACTGATGATCCTCTTCAAATTCACTTAACGAAAGAACCATTGGTTGAAGAATATAGCATAGCTGCTTCTGTGAGACGCTCGAGTTTTCTCCCTCCCTCCTTGCATGTCATATAAATGAACAATCCTTACAATATTCGCACTTTTTGCATCTACAGGTGTGGAAATTGAGCTCTTGTGATATATGTGAGATTGCCCGTAATTCAGTGTATCAATCTGGTTTCTCTCATGCCTTAAAGGTACCCCTTTTGTCCTTAATCTTCTATGAATAAAAACCTCTAACCCAAGGCCTAACTAGTCCCCCCTCCCTTTCACTAAAACCTGAGGTCGAGGCTTTATATTTTCAAGAGAATATATGTTTTTATTAGGAAAATTAATTTTTTGCCCCTATAATTTTGACTCAGTTATAATTTAGTACCTACATTATACCTTGATGTAACACAGTCACTATAGTTTTGACTCGGTCGGAACTCAATTCATATGCTTTAACTCAATGCAACTCAGTCCGTATAGTTTAAACTATTAAAGTATATGGATTGAGTTACAACTAAGTCAAAACTATAAGGACAAAAAGATTATTTTTTCTTTTATTTGATTAAAGTTTAGTGTTTATTATCCTAACATTTCAATCAAATGATTTGGTTAACACAAGAAAACATGAAAACATAGTAGAAGGCTGTGGTTAGTCGCTGGCTCCAATGCTCATGTGAACATTTGGAGTCAAATGCATACTAAATTTTTGTTACGTTGGGTTCTTTGTTTATCCATGTTGGAGAGAATATGTTGGTAGTGAACCAAAGAAGTTGATAGTTGAAGGAATTGAAAGTTATACTTTTTGTTGATGACTGTGGATATTTATAGATGCAAACTGATGAGTCAGTTTATTATTTCAGTCACATTGGATTGGGAAGGAGTATTACAAAAAGGGGCCTCATGGAAACGACATTCACAAAACTAATGTTCCTCACATTCGGTTTGAATTCCGACATAGGGTATGAATTTGATAATGCTTTGCCATATCTAACTATTCATATATCTTTTCTTGCCAACTTCCCACATTATTTGCTTTAATAATTTGCGCTGCGTTATTCTTCAAACGAGGCTGAAACTAGTTATCTAAAGAAGAAGGGCTTTAATCCAATGGCCTTATAGTTAATGGCATAAAGGCTCCTAGTAAATAGAACGTCACTTGTTCAATGCTGCTTATAAGCTCAAGTTGTTAGAGTGTGTATATATATCAAGAACATATTACATGACCTGAGTCAATTATGAAGAAATTTAATGTGATTTCTGTTGTTGCAGATTTGGAGAGAAGAGATGCAACAGGTTTACTTAGGAAAGGCCATCGCCTCCGAAATAGACGTATAATATGGTCGGAGCCATATGCTTCATCCTTTGCTTCGCGCAACCACAACACTAGAACAGGTCATATATCCATATTTTACCGTTTCAAGGAATTTTCTTTTCTTTTCTTGGTCAAGACGGTTTTCAAAAGTTTTAGTATTGAGTTATTTAATGAAAATATAACCTAACAATTTAGTATATACTCCACCGATCCTAAATATAAGATTTATTTAATTAATTTAATTAGATTAAAAAAGTTAGTTAAATTAGTTATTATAACATATTTTCTTAAAACACCCTAGTTATTTTTTTAACTCTCTTTATCAATAGAGGTAATAAATTTAAAAAGTATATTATATTTAAAGTTTTTTAAATTAGGTTTTATATTAAATAGCGGATGTTTATTATATAATTGGTATGTTTTAACAAGACTTTCATTAAATGTGATGATCGTATGAAATATCCTATATCTGTGTATTTGCGAACTTGTATCGTTTAGTATTGGCAATTTCCAAGTTGATCCAAAGTTGATTGAATCTGTTCTGTTGTGGGTTTTATAGGTCTAATTTGAGCTCCTGGTCATCAGCATCAAAAGAGATACGAATTTCAGATAACCCCATCTAAGTTAACAGTAGGGTCTGATACATACATATATATACACACACATTAAGGCTGAAGAATTTACAGCACTGCTTGGATAACACGGCCACCAGCAAGAACACCATACTTGAACCGATGGCGTAGCGAGATATTAATTTTGGGCTTAGAGATAAAAATAAATTTTATTTCATAATAATTACACGCGTTGTGCAAATTTGTGGTTAAAATTTTATGGCAGGAAGAGAAGATAACTCTGAAAAAGTTTGATCCCATGTTTATCACAATCGATGTAACTACTTTGATCAAAGTAATCAAAGATTAATCATTTTTATGAATACAGCAATTTACTGTTTTTTTATCTTAGTTATGATCACAATAACAACCACCACAACAATAATAACATGGGCGACAATATGACTCCCTTTGACTATTTGCTTCATTTCCATAAAAATATGGCGGGAAATAACTTAGCTGGAGTGGAATATAATGAATGTCAATAATATCTTTTAACTGAAAAATCAAGCAACAGGTCAACTTAACCATATTTTAGCATACGAGTAGAACCAATGATCTGGAATTAATAAAAATAAAAAATAACGTATGAAGTTTGTTATTTTGTTTTGAATTATAACGGATAATCACAAGTTCAGAGAAGCCAACAGATATACTGAACTGGAAGAAAAAGAAAGTGTACTTTTGCATTAAGGTATTGTATCCAATGGAAGAAGGGCAGCGTATAAATCTCAATCTCTACGTCTAACATCTACTGGTAAATTCACTACAAGAACTCACCATAAAAACAAGGCCAACACAATGGTGAATGATACAACTCTGATACCATTGGATCTCCAGATCCACATGAGTAACAAGATTTTTGCGTTTTATCCTTGTTAACTTAAAAAATTTGTCAAATCAACTTAAATGTATCTCAAAATTTTGAAGCATAATGACAACCTCTAAAGTCCAAACATTTTCATCAAGCTCCTTATTTGAAAATCAGTTCTTGATGTGCCCTTACTTTGAGCATTTGAAACTCAATTCTCTAGAAGCACCTCAAAGGGAAAGAAGCCAGAATATCATAAAGCCACGTTTTCAGCTTTGTACAGGTTTGGAGGTTACTTTTTGTAGTTCTTTACCTCTTTAATAATACCATCGGTAAGAGAATTAACAATATGGTTCTTCCCAAAGAATTTTACAAACTGCATGTCAGGTCCCATCAAGTACCTGAATAGAAATCCCATGTTATAAAAGATTAATATTCAACAAAAATCACATAATCATGGAGAAAAATAATACTCCCTTGGTTCTTAATGTAAGAGCTACTTAACTAATATAGATAGATTAAGGAAGTTAGGTAAATTAGTTAATTATAACAAATGTGACCCGATTCTCTAAACTAACTCTGTGTAATATTAGATTATATATCAGTTCATAAGTTAGATAAATTAATTTGGGAAAAAATAAAAAATGAGAGACAAAATGGATTGAGGTTTTATATTTAGGACCAAAACCATCCTCCAACTAACTCCTATATTTAGAACTGGAGGGCTAGAACACTAGGTCTAGAACCATTATCAGTTAAGAGTAAGTGAGACATGAAAGACTTTCATTTTTAATAACAAAGATACCAAACCTTTACTTATGATATACAGCATGGGCATTTAATCATGTAAAACATAATGTAGCATATGTCAAGGTTAGGAATAATACGTACATAACTATGGAGTGATCAACGAGATAATCTGAATCTTCCTCTGTTGTCTTCATGTAATAAACACGATAAGCACGTGCAACATTTCGTATTTCATCTGGGCTACCAGTTAATCCAATCAACTTTGGATGAAATTCTGACATATACAAATTAAGACAAAATATTAGAAAACAAGCATAACTAACCAATCTTATTTACTTATTTTTCTTTTAGCTTCCTTTGTACGCAAATTTATAAGATGTATTTTATGAAGTATGACCTAAGTACCTTTGACATATTCGCGTACTTGTTCCACAGTATCCCTCTCAGGGTCAACTGAAATAAAAACTGGTACAATTTCAATCCCAGATTTCTCCTCTGTAGGAAACAATAAGAGAAAAATATGGTTATCATCAGGTTCACATCACAGGATCACAAGTACAGCGAAGGTTCATGCCAGCACATAAGATAGAAACTCACAAATCATTGCAATGCTACGCTTTGAGTGGAATTAACATCTCATTGTCATCAAATAGAAAGATTGGCAAGTCACAACTTACTTATTTTATCAACTGCAGCTGCTAGTTTAATTAATTCATCTGGGCAGATATCTGGGCAGTGAGTAAAGCCAAAATATATCAGCGTCCAATTTCCCAAGAAGTTCTTTTCTGTTACTTGATTCCCATCATGGTTGATCAGATTGAATGGACCCCCAATGGCAGCTTTCCCAGCAGAAGGTCCTTCCTTGACTGCCTTTGAAGCATTGGTTATTTCTACATTAAAAAAGTTAAATTTAAACGAGGAACGACAATGAAAGAAATCATCCATGGCTGTTCAAACACTCATAGTATGTATGACACCCTATCAACTAAAAGATAGAGATTTTGAGAAATTGGAAAATGCACTGATCTAATTATTTCTCAACCACTGTGCCGTGTTCCAAGAAAGGAAGATGCTTTTAACCCATAAAAAATAATCTGCAGTTGCATAACGACATGCATACTGAACATAAAAGGGGCAATCCAAGGTTAACTGTCATATATACTGTAGGAGTGCATCTGCTGGTTGCTTGCTATGTGTGAGCCCAGTCATGGACCTTGTTAAGTTGATATGTATCTGTTATTTTTATTTTTATTATTTTTGCCCATTTCTTAGACTTATTTGTATTAATGCCGCTATTGCATCAGAACCTCATAGTTTAATAAAAAAAGTCAAGCCAAGAAGAAGAAGTCTAAAGAAAAATTCAAGTTGTGTTCAGTTTTAAAACAGGCATGCTGCTTTAGGAAAGCTTTCATGTTGAAATGTGATATTTTAACAGCACGGGGATCATTAGAAACAAAATAAAAGTTGCCGCAGCTTATAAATTTCATCCAACAGTGTATAATTCATTTTAAATTTCATCCATCCAATCAAAATCCAAACTTTTCAATCCCTGTTGCCGCAGCCCACAAAATACAAACACAATAAAAGAAAGGAAAAGTAATTCAAGCTAAACATGGATTAAGCCTGCCTTATTAAAGTTTTTTGACATTTTAATGGAGATGTATGTCAATATAGTTCACTTCCACAGTCATAACTAGAAAACACTTCGACTCACCATAGTAATCTACCTTCAATGTGACGTTTCTTTTCCCTATCATAGTAGTAGACCAGCCCAGCTCCAGTGGCAACCAGTAAAAGAAAGCTCAACCATGAAACAGGCTGCAAATCACAACGTAACCAATTCATAAATGCCCAGAACCAATTTATCCCGAAAGCATAAGTTGTAAATTGTTTAAAGTCCATTCAATCACCAAAACAAATATAATCAACAAAGGTAAGATGACATGAAAGAGTCAATGCTAACACATTAGGAAAGTGGCCAGAGAATTAACGTTCATATAATACCTACATTAGAATCACATACTTATGCAGTAGAAATCAAATCCCACAGTTCACAACAGAGTCGTGACAGAAAAAGAGCATGAAGAAAGTTAGATATAGATACTCACTCCTCCACGTACGGACTTTCCAGCATCAGCTTTCTGATTCGATTCCCCAGATTCTTTTCCTTGGTCAGAACTATCTTTCGCGGAGCTATTGGATGCTGGGTTTTCTTGATTGGTATTACCAGCTGCAGTACTGGATAGAAATCTCTGACATAACACCAAAGATCCATTACCGTAACCTTGAGGTCCAACCTACAATTATAAGATAAAGAGAGATTTTCATAGCCAATAAATACAACGTTAACTGAAATAATACACATAAAAGAAGAATGACTAGACCAACAACGAAAGAAGAGAACTTGATATTCCCCTTAGTAATCAAAGTAAAGTTTTTTAACAGAAAATTCAGAGGTCAGGGAATAGAGAAAAACCAAACCAGCTGATGGGGTGGGAGATTTGAACAAGGAAGATGATTGAGAGATGGAGATGGAGGTGAAAGCGTAGAGGATCTGCTCTGGCGAAGAATCTGTGAGTAGAGAATGCGACCAACGTAGCGAAATTGGTTGAACTTGCTGGATATGATGGTGGCCATCAGTTGAACTCTCTGCGTAGCAAAACTGCACCTTAAACCTCAGACGGCTAAACCAAAAGGGTTGAACAACACAATTCAATGGGCAGTAGGTGCGGTGTATATTAATCCTCTAATATGTTTGTGTTATGGTAAACCTCAAAACTAAAATAGAAGTTGTAAAAAGACTTTTTAGTCTAAATTTTTATATTTTTTTTAAAATAAATAGTTATATTTATCTAAAAATATTTTTGGATTAAACTATAGTTTAAAACTAAAATTTTAGATAAGTTATTGACACTAACTTTTAGAACAGTAAAAAAATTTATAGACTATCTAATTATTATTTTATTTTTATTTTTTCTTACACCCTCTCTCATATCTCTTTTCTCTTCTTTCTTCTCCATCATCTCTCTTCTCTCCTATTTCTCCTCCAACCTTACTCCTCTCTCCTCTCTCCTCTTCATCCTCACTCCTCTCTCTTCTCCACTTTCTCCTATCTTCTCTTTCCTATTTTTAATAAAATCATATCTTTCTAGTAATTTTTCAATTACAAAATTTTTTTAATAATATTTATTTAAACATTTATTTATTTATAATTATTTTTTTATAAGCTCTTCTACAAAAACTCTTTTTTAAAAACTGTTCAAATTTTTTTTTTATAAATTCTTTTTCTAACTCTTATCCAAACATACTTATATTTTATTATTACAAAACTCACTTGAGTTACTTAAATAACTTTTCTTAGACTTTACTATAAATTTTTGATTTTTTTTTATATTTATACATATAATTTTTATATTTCTATTCATCTACAAATTATTTAAAATTTAAAGGATTTATATGCATATAACTTAACAATCGAAGGGTTATATGCATATAAATATAAAGTTTAAGAAAATTTATTATTAAATTTTAAAAGGTAAGAAAGTTAATTGTGCATGATTTTAAGTTTAGAAAATTGTATGTAATTTAATTATCATTTTATTTCAATTTTATAATTTTTATAGAATATATATAATTAATCATATAAATACTTATCAGAAAATGAATCATATAAATATTTTTTGAGAAAATTGAAAAAAGTCCCTATTAAAAAATTTATTGGTGAAAAGAACATGATAAATTTTTATTACTGTTTGCATTTTGCCATGCCCATTTAACACTTAATTAAATTTTAAATCTCACGAGTTTTTATGAGAACATTTTATAATTTTATTTATTAGAAGATAAATAATGATAGTATTGAATTTTTTCATGAAAAAAACTTGATATTATTGGTTTAGTTTGAATGAGGGAGTTTTATAGCAGAGGAACTCTCCAGTTCTCCCAACATTTTTTTTTTTCATTTATAGAATTTAGATGTTATTTATAAAATACTGAAACCCTCCTATTTAATCATAGTTTTTTTTTTTTGGAAAAACGATCAAATATCATACCCAAAAGAAAGTTAGGTCAACCAATACAAACTCAAATTTAAAGGAGACTTAAACAGGGGAACTTTCAACAATACTGACATGAATATAAGAGAAGAAATTAAAGAAAAAAGAAAGATCCTCCTCAGTAGCTTGATTGACAATCTCATCCAAGTTCTTGAGGTTGAAAAACATCTTCCCAAGGCAGAGAATTTGTAAGCTAGGTTTGCTCTGCCCTGAAAGTAACTTACTCTGAGAGATCCAGGAAAGTGTGGCCCTGAGACATAGGAGAGTAAACCCTACTTAATCATAGTTAATCAAGGATGCTTATCAAATTTTTATTTTTTGTTATTAATCATTAAATTAAATGCCTTTAAAAATTATGAGAACTTCAACGAACAACTTGCTTCAAACACATTCTCAAATATCAAATGTGACTGAACTTTGCATGTATTTAGATTTGAGTTTCTAACTTCTTCTTTGATAATTGTACTATGAGCAAGATAAACAAAGAACTTCAGATACATGAAGGAATCACATTATATGCATCCTTGTTCCGAACTACAAATATATACATGAAACTACTAAACGAGTTTAAAATCACAAGAAATAAGTAAATCTAATCTGAAAAAAATGGAGATGGCAAGGAAGGCTTGTCTGTCTCAACCAGCACAATCCATAGCAGAGGTTAAGGACGTTGTTATTCCATCTCTTCCACCAATTATTGCTTCTTAAACGACTGGCAGTACCCAAAAAGAAAAAGAAAAAAATCATTATTAATGGAGGTCTCTGAAAGTTTTCAAGATAAAAAGAAAGCTCTATATAACAGCAAAGCTCACAAAAGTCCTTAATATAAGATCTAATTAGAAAGTTAATCTTAATCCTAAAGATAAAACCTATTTCTTATATTTATCAAGTTTTCCCCAAATTACTTCTATTGATATTCCCTCAACAATAGTCAAGTAAAAAGAGGAGGGAGGGAATTAAAGAAAATAGTTAGGCTGTTTTAAAAAAAACATACCATATTAATTAACTTAACTAACTTCCTTAATCTAATTAAATTAATTAGATATGTCATATATTAAGGACCGGAGGAGTATATAGTTTACTCTTAATTCTCCAATACTAGTATATGGACAATCTAGTTTTTCACTTTTCAGAATAACAAATCTTTTGCCCATTAGTTGTAATTGGACACAAGAACTACTATATTCATTGGCAATATATAAGCTACCTCCATATCTTTTGAGGGGTCCTTGAACAGCTCAGCTACCCCTTCCTTCATCTGATTTCCTGTTAGAATACACAGCATTTAGATTTTAGATCAAACTGATTTGTTAACACGACCAATGAAAAACCCATGAGTGTCAGTATTTTGCTATTACTACTACCTTTAATTGCAGCATCCTCGATTTTCTTTGATGTCCTCACAGCAAATCTCTGAAATGCAGGGCTAAGAATCCACAAGTAAACATCAACATGAGAGAAGTAAAATGTAATACTAATAAATTGCCAACTTGCTGTATAAAAATGGAATAAGAATTTCATCATCCAGAGTGCAATGACGGAATATGTAGTTATGGTTGCACCGACATGCCTTTATAACATCACATAGCACACAACACAATCAACCTAAGAGGTAGGGATGCTTAATGATGCTTAACACATCGAATTGTTTCAAATGATTGAGATCCTTTGATCTCTAGCACTCCTGAAGCACATAGCTTGTTCAAGGAAAATAGTGCAACAATATCTTACGCTAATCTCCAGATAGAAACATGCACATACATATGTTGCACACGCATACACACATGCACTCGCGCTCACATAATATTTATTTCTAGGACTGTCCCCATGATTGGCTTTCTCAAACACCTGGAAATGCTTACCAACTTCAGCCCCTAAATGCTCGCCATGAAATTTTTTTTCTCAAACTCAATACTGCAGTGAAAGAAGCATTGCACTGTAGATAACTAGAGAATTTGAGACTCTTCTGCTTTCGGGAGCAAGCTTGTTGTTACGTACATTCAGTTCGGACTGCCTAATTGTGAAGCTTCAGTCAACAAGCTGATTGTAAAAACAAGCTTTCCTCAAGTATTTATTTCTAAGACTGGCTCCATTGATTAGCTTTCTCAAACACCATACAAACTACAGCCCCTAAAAGAAATATTCGCAAATTCTATCCTGCTGTGAATGAAACATTACACTGCAAATAACTAGAGAATCTGAGACTATTTTGCTTCAGGTGGCAAGCAAGTCAGGTACAGTCAGTCCTGAGAGCCCAATCATGAAGCTTCAGTCCACAAGATGATTGTAAAAACAAGCTTTCCACATTTCCAAGACTGGCTCCATGATTAGCTTTGTCAAACAACTGCAAAAACATGCCAACTTCAGCCCCTAAATACTTGCCATGAAGGAAAAAATATTCTCAAAACTCTGTACTGCAGTGAATGAAGCACTACACTGCAGATAACTAGAGAATTTGAGACTCTTTTGCTTCAGGGAGCAAACTTGTCAGGTACAGTCAAACCTGAAAGCCTAAACGTGAAGCTTCAGTCAACAAGCTGCAAAAACAAGCTTTCCACAAATATTTATTTCCAATACTGGCCCCATGATTAGCTTTCTCAAGCACCTGGAAATGCATGTCTACTTCAGCCCCCAAAAACTCACCATGAAGGAAAAAGTATTCCCAAACTCTATACTGCAGTGAACGAAGCACTACATTGCAGATAACTAGAGAATTTGAGACTCTTTTGCTTCAGAGAGCAAGATTGTCAGGTACAGTCAGGCCTGACAGCCTAATGGTGAAGCTTCTGTCAAGAAGCTGATTGTAAAACAAACTTTCCACAAAATAACGCTTGATGACTGTGAACAGGAAGATATCTGAGGTCTTGCAAACCTCCAGAGACATATCGCCAATGTTTACGAGAAAGTAGTAGTCGTCAAGAGCTTGGAAGAGGATAAAGATACAGCATATCTACATCATGATTTAGGGCTGTTTAGATAGGATTTTAAAAAAGTACTTATGAAAAAAAAAAAAGCTTATGGACAACTTATGAAAAAGGGCTTTTAAAGAAGAGTTTATGGAAAAAAAGTGATTTTGAATAAATAGATGTTTGGATAGTTATTTTTATAATGACTTTTTATAGTAGTAAATTACTAAAAAGGGTATGATTTGATTTAAAGTAAGAGAGATGAGAGAGGTAGAGAGAAGATAAGAGAGAGGAGAGAGGGTAGAAGAGAGAAGAGAGAGGGTGTAAGAAAAAATAGAGATAAAAGAAGAGAGAGGAGAGGGGTAGGGATGAGAGAAGAGAGAGTGTAAGAAAAAGTAGGGATAATATAATAATTGGATAGTCCATAAGCTCTTTTACTGTTGAAAAAGCTATTTTAAATAGCTTATTCAAAACCATGGTTTTACCCAAAAACACTTATGGACAAATAAGTCTGTTTGTTTTAAAATTTCCCTAAACCAAGGTTTTACCTAAAAAGACTTATAAAACCTTGGTTTAGGTGTGTTCCAAACATACCCTTATTGATTGACCACTAATTTCTTTAGAAAAAATAAAAACCATATATCATATCCATTCTAAGACATACTTCATGCCTTAGCTGAGCTCTCAAACACTTGGAAACACATACCAACTTCAGTCTTTAAATATGCAACATGAAATTGGGGAAAATGTCCAAATTTCATATATTTCCATGAATGAAATATTATACTGCCGGTGAAATTCAAACAATTTAAAGAAGTGAAATTGAGATCATTGTTAACCTGAAAAATTAATGCAAAACAAAATTACTAAAATTTCACAACTTAGAAGTTTGACGATTTACTTGTTAAATGGGGACGAACCACATTCAAAGAAGCTTAGAATTACAAAACACTACGTAACTAATTAGGGATTTGCCGCCTATTTCCTAAATTTATTAACTCTTATTTTTATTAATATTTTCTAAATAATAATAAGTAAGCAAAAAAAAAAGGAGGAAATTAAGATAATTAAAATATTTAAAAAATATTATTATAATTAATTTAATTAATTTTTTTAATTTAATTAAATTAATTAAATACATACTGTATATTTAATATCAATATCAAGGAAAACGAAATTAAAAAATGGTTAGACTGGTACCTGTTTGCAAGACTGTTGACAACCAATTCATTACCACGTAGGAGATGGCCCTGTGCATAAAATTCCCACCACCGGCCATGTTTGCCTCGCTTCAATTTACAGATGCGGAAATAAGGGAACGACCCTATAGCGGAAAAGCCGAAAGACACAAACTTGTGTACGAAGAGAACGATTTCCCCGGAATTTTTGTCCCCTGCGTACTTGGATATATGAGTTAGGAATCACAGTAATCAGCTGAGGACCTCTTAACACGGATCGCAGAATCGATTGGGCAGATAAAGGGCGGCAGACGCTGAAGAAAGACTCCAGAATTGGCGGGCACAGACAGAGAAACCCGAAGCATCTCGAAATTACGGGGACAAGATCTTGTCGGCAAGCTTATTTTTTTATTTTCTTGGCAGATTTTGTGAGATTCGAGGAATCTACGGTCAATGATAATGCCCTATATATAATACTTAATACTTAGTGGATTAGAGTTAAATAAAATAATTAATTATAATTAAATTTAATTTTTTAAAATAAATTTATATATAAAAAATAAGTTATATAATATTTAATATTTTGATTTTATTTTTTTATATTTTTGATATTTTAATTTTATTTGTACTATAATTTTACTTATAATATTTTTAATTTGATATAATTTTACCTATAATCTTTTTAATTTGGTATAATTTTTGGTATTTAAAAAATAAAATTATGTATAAAATTAAATCAAATTAAAAATATTATGGGTAAAATTATATCAAATTAAAAAGATTATGGATAAAATTATACTACAAATAAGATTAAGATACTGAACGCATATAAAAAATAAAATAAAAATATTAAATGCTATATAACTTATTTTTTTTTTAAATTTTATATTGTATACTCGTTAATTTATTTAAATTATTCAATTAAATTTTATATTAATTATAATTAATTAATTTATTTAATTTATCTAAATAAAACTAACTATTAGTTTTTATATTAAATATGTAGGAGAAGTAATAATTAATAAAGCTAACTTACATGGACCCCCTCATTGGCTCATTTCACATATAAAGGTATTTTTTAAAATTTGTTTCAATATATAAGATATCATAACAAAATTTAAAATCAATTAACGTCCTTTTATCTAAAATATATAAAAGAATATAATATAATTATTTAGTTCCTATTAAAATAAATAATTGATAATTAATATTAAATAGTGAAAATATATATTCAACTGAATTATGAGTACACCTAAATTATATGAACTAAATAAATTATTTGTATTTTTTTTATAATAAACCATCCAGCATCTAATATTATTAATCAATCCAAATTTAAGTTGGATCAGATCCTAATTAGGAGAAGCTATCCCAATTTTAATTTGGATAAGTCTTATTTTATAGGCAACAATAATTTGAAAAATAATAAAAAATGGATTCTTCTTTTTTTTTTTTAATTAAAATTTCCCGCAAGAGAGGGGGAAGAGATCTTATTTACTGTGATATATTTGTTATAACATTGCCAAAAATATTTGATTCCAAGTATCAGGAAAGCCAGGCAAACACCAATGTATGCAATCTGCATTGCTGGGTTCAGTTCTTTCCTCTTCTGTTAGCAGTTTTCCTCCATTTTCAGTGTAAACTGAGGAGTGAGCATCAATTCTGTACTCTGATAACTGTGTGATGTTCACGATTTGTACAGGAACTTTCATCACTTTGGCCACTACACTCCCCATGCTCTTATCAGAACAAGTTCCCCAGTGATTCTTCTTCCTTACTGGTTTTGTTTCGTTAAAGCATCTTAATCCTTCCTTGCTTCCCCAGTCTCGACTTCTGTGAACAAAAGGCATACACATTTTCTGTTATCCTATTGTTAGAATTATGAGCTTCCATGGCAGTAGTCATTGATGCACTTCCAGGTGTTTGAAGAATTGTCTCAAAGAACTAATTACACTTGAAATCTTACATAAATCTAACTGACTCGGGGGCCAAAAAACATTAGTTAAATTGGCCTAGATGATTCTATGTGAAAGAAAAAAAAAATAATTTACCAAGATCATCCCAGCTGACAGTTAAAAACTAATGTTTTTTTATGTCATAGAGATCACATAAGTTAGACTTTGCCTCTTTTAACAATATTTTTTTCATACATATGGCTAAAGATCGAAGATTATGTTTACGAAACTCAACTATTTGTCAACTATGTCGAACTTTGTTGAAGAAATTAAAAGTTAATATTATCATAACTACAGGTTTCTTGATGTTAAGTAATACTATTATAAGTGTATGAAGAATTGTTGAGATGCCTAGAGCAATCCAAAATTTGAATATCTTAGTATAACAGGTTTTTAATGCTGAGATTCATCAAACTTCTGATTGTTTGAAGCATTGCCTTTGATCTGTTTGACTTGAAATGAGATAAATTGTTAGAGTAAGTTAAAGCTTTGGGTTTTCTTTTGAGAGAGAAACTGAGAAGAAACCTTGTGTGTGTAGTTGACATTGTTGCAAAGAATACCCTGGTTCTGTTTGGATCAATAGTTGAATCCACCCAATTAGCCCATGTCTTCAAAGCAAACTTGTAAGTCACTGGTGCATCCAATACTTCATACCCTTCTTCTCCATTGGAAAATAAGCCCCATCTACAAATGTATATATATATATTAGACCCAGACCCTAATTTCTTAATTTTGGTTGAAACTTCAATCAAATGCTAAAAGAAAACTTACAGAGACTTAATCCTGACTCCACTCATCCGCCAAACATAGGTGTTGAAAACCAGGATATCTACTCCTGTCCAGTTTTTGGCACGCTCTGTGATTGAATCTACTTTTATTATCCTCTTCTTTGGATCACCTATTATCTTGATATCTGAGTTGGAATTCACAAGATATGGGGCCCAGTAGAACTCAATAGTAGCATTATATTTCTGTATATCAGACATAAAAGGATCAAGTTAATTCATTCCATTCATAAGCATCACCAATAGCTTTTCTTCTATTTCTGTAAATCTACAGTTCAATGCATTGTATTCATACCTTGGCTGTGAAGACTGGATGGATTCGATCCAGTTTCATAGATTTCTGATTATAAGGAATGATCCATTCGACCATACACACAAAATATTCCCATTGAATTCTCTGCAGTGAATCCCCTACAAATAATAGCCTCTTTCCCCGAAGTTTCTTGAGGGCTAGCTTTGGATTGAATCTACCAAGTATATATATTCATGTCAGAATGTGGATCTCATTAGAACCCGAAGTTTTTCAAGCTTGGAGTTCATATGATTATGTAAGAAGGGAACCACACACACAGATATACATTCATATGCATGTTCATAATACTCCTCCGATTTTTAATATAGGATCTAATTAGGGAGTTGATCTTAGTCCTAAATATAAGATATTTTTTCCATATTTATCGATTTTTTTCCAAATTACCCCTATTGATACTCCCTCAACAATAATTAAGAGAGGGAGGGAGGAAATTAAGGAAGATGATTAGGGTATTTTAGAAAAAATATGCTATATTAACTAACTTTTTTAATCTAGTTAAATTAGTTAAATAAGTCTTATATTAAGGATCGGAGGAGTATATAAGAGGGTCAGCCTTAGAGCAACAGTAAAATGCCTGTCATGTGATCTAGAGACCAAATCCTAAAAATAACCTCTCTACTTATGGGATAAAGTCACATGCATTTGTCTTCTCACACCCTACCTAATAGGAGTCTTTTACACTGGCATGCCCTTATATATGTATATATAGAGAGAGTCACCTAGGGATGCTACAGTCCTCTGGCTGCCACTCCCAGAGGAGATAGCTAGAATCTGGCCTTCCATTCTTGGTACAAGAGAACTGTCCATCTACATAAGGGCGGCTTCTGTCTGTGTATAAAGGCTTTATTGTTCTGTTAAATACCCATTTCCCTTTGGAAACATTGCATTATTTTGCATCAAACTCAAATCTATCATCTGTAAACGAGGCATACCCAACTTCCTCCTCTGCTTTCTTATCATCTGTTGTAAAACCACCAGTTTCAGTAAACTGATCAGTACCTAAACAAAAATAAACATTTGCAGGTTTCTTTCTCTCAGAACAGGATGATTTAATAGCCCTGAAAAACTTACTGGATTTTGGGGTGGCTTTTCTTTTATGACAGCATTTGAATTTGAAGAAGGAAGTGGAAGAGAAAGAATTGAATCTCTCTTCATAGAAGATGGCTATGAAAACAAGAGGACATGCTGCTGCAAAAATGATAGGCAAAGACAGTGCTGTTCCTCTTGGAGGTTTCATTATGGGGAAGAGAATGAATGATAAGGAAATTGCGCAAAAGGGTTTAATGAGGGAGGGATGTTTTATTGGATAATATTGGAGCAGGAGTGAAGTTAAGCATAGTCAGATTTTGTTGTTTTTTTGAATGATTATATTATAATGTAATGATAAAGTGTTATGGAGGCTGAGGCATAAGTTAGAAGGCTAAAATCTTCACCTCTCTCTCTCACATCATAATTATGAAGTAGAGGCTATGCAATTCTACCCGTCATCATTCCTTCCATAATAGGGAGGACATCTGGTAACCAGCATGAGGAAAACATGCAATTTGGAAAAGGCTTTTCATCAGAAAGAATTATATCTAGTGATCCAGATCTTGAAATCTTTAAATGAAAACCGATCTTAAAATTATAATTTATAATTACCCTTAAGGATCAAGGTTGCTCTTGTGTTTTACAAGACTTCTAAACTTTACCAAAGTTACAGTTTTAATTACTTTGTAATAATTAAAATCATATTAATCTCTTTATCTTAAATATAAAACATATTAAATTAATTAACTGATGTCAAGAAAATTGGATAAATTGGTTATATTCTATTATTATATAAAAATTGTTTCATCTTACCTAAAATACTCCTCTTTTAATAATCTCTTATTTGAAAAAAAAATCAAATTTAATTTAGATACATTACTATTTAACCATCTTTCTCCTAGCTAAAGATCTTCTAGCCTATTAGAATGCAAACTCTTCTGTAAATATAAGGTCGTATGTTTAATCTTACTTATAAATTTAAGCTATTAATGCATGCCTCTCTAATTAAAAATATAAGAATTTATATATTGAAAGATGTGATGTTTTGTACAAATTTTGGTATGTTTTCCTTCTCCTACTCCTTCGCACGCTAGATTTGGTGTGTAACTTCTTCTTTTTATTGTCTACTCGATTCACCAGAGTTTTGTCCCGACTATATTCGGATTCGATCCTATCATGTTTAGATGAAGTTCTAAACTTAAACCTAGCATACATCGTTTGTGAATGCGTTTAAATTGATTGTAATAAAAAAATATTTTTTATTAAAAATAAAAAATTAGTCTTAATAAATTTATATAATTCAACTCAACTGAATAATCAAATAAAAAATTAATTAAAATTAAAACAATCAAAGTCCTATTCTTAACCTATTTCTGTTGTTTGATACAAAATTTTACCAATGAAAGTCCCCCGAGAACTCGGCTTTGAAAAGAAATTGCAATTAGATTTAGGATTTGGACATTGCAACAACTCCAACGTATAATAAAAATACAGTCGTTGCACTAACCAAGTCACACCATTCCAACTATAAATTGACATTCTTAATTAAATCAAACAACAAATAAATGATTAATATATATAATTACTACAACAAAATCCTTAATCATCGAGACAAACCTTATTGGGGGACTCTTGAAGATTGAGGTTGGGAATAATGAAAGATACAGACCAATAATAAATTACTGTTAAACAACAAAAATCCTCTTAGGTAATCACAGGTCAACATCATCTAATCTAATCATAGAACATGTTTAAATTTTTTTATTTTTTTTTGGTTACAACATGTTTAAATTTTGTATGCACTTTGATTGTCCTGTTGCTGGAGAACTGGATTTCACCTCACTCCATTGCATCAAATTTTCACTTGCAGGCAATTTTTTTTGTTACCTAAATTTTATTTGTTCTCAATCTTGTTTTAATTAATTAGAGTTGCAACTTGCAAAGCAAATTTTATATCTTAAAAGAAATTAAAATAAACCACCCTTTTTTTTCTTGTAGATTTTACAAAATTCAGAAAAACCGATTATTTTTAATTTTCTTTTTGGAAAATCTTTCCCCAACATATATAAACACTATAGAGAATATTAAAATGATAATTAAAATTCCTCCCTCATCTCCTCCACTAAGGAAAAATTACTAATCACGTCTTCTAGTTTCTTCTCTATTACTTTTTATCCATACACATGTTAAAATTCAACATGTTTAAGCATTTACAAAAGAAATAGAATGGAAGGAAAACTAACAAGAATAACCGAATGAAGTAAGAAAGCATGTGTTTTTTCTTAATCTAATGGTATGAAAACTTTCTTATAAGTAAAAAATCAAAGATTTAACCCTGTTTATAATTTTAGGCCATTGGTATTTGTTCCTTTAACTAAAAAAAAGTTTAATTAGGAAGGAGGGAGGGAGACGGAGAACAATTTAGCTATGTTCAGTTTCCTTCTTCCATTGAATTGAGTCTTCCAAGAGATGCAATGATGCCAAATTCACCCAAACACTCAAATAGCTGACTCAAATAAGAAATCTCATTTCAACAAGTAGATGTATGTATTCAGTATTTTCAAACCCAATTCATTTTATCTCCTCAATCAAACATTTGCTCTTGGCTTTCGCTTTAGTTCTCAATCCTTCTGCCCTGTTACTCCATTCAAACTCCATGATTGATGCCTTTTCTGCTCTCACAATGGCAGCCAAGGAAGACCAAGCTTCTTCATGCTGCTCATGGACCCAACACATGATGAAATATATCTTCCTTTGTGCCATTTTAAGATTACTTCTAATCTCATCCCACCTCTGCTTTCTAGGTTTACTTGATTTGAGCTCCTTTTCCCCTGACTGAATCAACCGGTTCATATCGGAAACGGCACACAGCAAAGCTGAACTTCCCAATGAAAGTAAACTTATCACGTCCTCGATAAGATTCAAACTGAATTGTAGCCCTCCCATGTGTCTATAAGCTGGAGAGCACACCTGCTCCAAGCAATGAGAGAGAGCTTGAAGTACACTCTCTGGCTGCTCACCTCGACCTAAGACTGAGGAAACACTCAATGCAACCATGGCTGACCCTAAAGCATCTGACCTCCAGTCTCCATTGTACAGGCGAAGAGTGAAACAGTAGCTATACAAAATATCAACCAGGTGAATGGTTAAAAGAGGCGATGGCTCTCTTGAGCTAAGACTGCTAACCGGAGGAAGTGGGGTTTCAGGAACAGGAGGGATGTCACTGCATTCATCATTACTTCCAAGGTCATCTTCCTTCTCCTCTAAAAGGGGTTGAACAAGTTGAGTTCCTTCCTTACTTAAAGAGATATTTCTAGCAGAAGGCTTAAACCACCATGGATCCCAAGGTTTAAGCATCTTGCTCAATTCCCCTGATGCATTGGCTCTTTGAAACCGCTTCTTCTCTTCCACGGATAAATCATCAAAACTGACTTCACCTCCTGTAGATGCGGAAGATAAAAGAAACGATAACTGCCTTAGCCAACTGTGGGGTGCATCAGAAAAGATAAATGTGAAGAGTATAATGCCAAAGCAGTAAGGAGTTACACAAGCAACTTATGTTCAAACAGAGACATTGACAATTATAGAGAATATAATGGAAAGTACCAGACAAAACCTTCTCTATAATCTCCTCGGACAGAGTTGGATCTACCAAAGACAAGAAAATAATCAGATATTAGTAGCATTCATTAGCACTTCAGATACCAAGAACTAATATAACAGCCAGAACAAATTTTTAAAGTAATCAATCACAAAATAATAACAGTAACTTCTGCAATGACAATTTATACAAATTCCCCAACTTGCGCTTAGTAACCCTGAAATCAAACATGAAGTCAAATGCTGCGGTACATCAATCAGCAACAAAGTTGCAACCCTATAGCAGTATAGCATAAATCATTTAAAGGAATAACTCTATATAACATAAACATTTAAATAACAAAAAGAAAAGAAAAGAAATTAAACACATAGAAACATCGATACTTTTTACTTAGTAATTGGTAAAATACATTTCCCTGTATCAAGCAGTCAATATTCAAACTTTACTGAGGAAAAAAATTGTCAATGAAAAGTGAATGACATCCAGTTTCAAACAAGAGTGGGGGCCAAGAGCTTTGTAGCTCAATGGCACCCCAAGCCTCCTCTCATAGAGAAGGTCATGGGATCTATACGCCATGATGACAATAGGGGTGGGTGGGTGGGTGTGTTTTTGTGTTGGGTGTGAGTCCCTCCCCTATGGGGGGAGGGGGTTTACAATTGTCCTAATCAAAGGGGGGGGAAACAAGAGCAGGGGGAAATTCCAAAAGAACAAAAAGAAAAGTTAAAATACAGATGGCTTACGATCCACATCCATGCTATCATATTCCTCTTCTGAATGAAATCTTTTCAGTATGTCTAGCATTTTATGTTTGGTTTCGTCATCGGGCTGCATTTGCTGAAGCTCCCGAACTACATTTTCTTGCATGAATGATTCAGTACAACGAACACTGTGAGACTGCCCAAATTAGAAAAATTAAGGATCACAAATCACAATAATTATATCTTATAAGAAACAAAATTAAAAGTCACAGTATACATGGATGTATGTTTTGTATGTGTGAGAGAGAAAGAGAACAAGGGCATCGACTGATTTTCATACTATACGCATTCATTAAAAGAATAACCAGTTGCCAAAGCAAAAGCCTTATCTGAGGAAAAGGACTCAATGGCATTCACTAATGTAAAAGATATAGGGCCATTGAAAAGATCTTTCGACACATGATTTATCAGCATAAGATTGAATCAGCTCAAAATCAGCCTTAGCAACTCTGCTTACTTTGTAGCATTGGAGGGAACAGTATCGTGAATTGCATCGAGGGCATGTGTACTGGGAAAACTGCTTCTGACATCTGCATTAATTGGGGGGGAAAAGGAAGGGGAGAGATTTAATCCGTGCAAATACAAATAAGAAACCTTTGAAACGAAACACGAGAGAAAAAGGATTAACTTCTATAGCAAATACTGACATGACAGGGGAGTTCAAAGCAGTAAGAATTGCTAGCATAATTCTTGATTAAAAGTTGAATGAACATACACATGACAGATTATCCGAGGAGGGTTGAGCGAGGAAGAAGTAGACGGTTTGTGAGCAATAATTGTTTCATTCTCCATAATTAAACCTCCAAGGTACAGATCACTTCTTTCCTTTAATGCAATTCACAAAGCCAGAAACAAAATCACTCCCTAGGTAGCCCGATCAAGTTAATGATTTTCAATTTGAATGCTGATGCAAAACTATGGAGGAATCACAATATTCTACTGCACGAAGATCTAAATCATTTAGGAACTCCTATGAATGGCCTGATCAGTAGTGCGTAGAAATACAGGCAAACTGCAACCCTCCAAGCCCCTGACAATAAGAAGAATGGTATGACAAAGTGGAGTTGTGCGCTCAGCTGCAAAAAATAGACAACGCAGTCATTTTTTAAATGACTTTTTAAAGTTTTTTTGTATCAGTCAAACATTTAACAAAAATTAAAGAAATATGAGGGGAAAGGAAAACCACATTTTACCTCGAACTGAAATCTAGTTTTGAAATTGGTATATGAATGGTAAATGTACGCTTTGTAAAAAAAAAATGTGGACTCAATGCTTAAAAGGTAAGACTTCTTCCAAAGACATGAGCTCAAAGTACAATAGAAAATATTCCATTCATGGTACAGTAGCAAACTTCATAAAGGGAAATAAATACACAGCTAAAAGAGAAGCTGTTTTATATTATTGGCAGGCAAATTAACAACTAAACAGGTACAATCATACAATTAATACGAATGTGTAAAATTCTGCATACAGACAGAATCATCAGTCAGATATGTTTTACCCAAATTTTACTCATTCACGCAGGATTGCGGGCGAGGTAAATGCCACTACTTCGATAAAATAGTTCGTGAAATCAACAACTACAGAGCAAAGAGCGAAATGGGGAAGAAGAAGAAGATGAAGAAAAGAAAGACTTGCCCATTCTCACAGAACTGAATGATGCCAATAACGAATCAAGCTCAGTTTTTAACCAACCCAACAAGTTCAAATATGAGGGGGAAAACGTCAGAATATAAAAGGTTGCCTCTGGGAAGCCTCTCGGTTGTTTGACTCAAAAAAAAGAAAAATAAAAAGTCGAAGCCTGCTCACGTGCTTTCTTTCTCGTGTTCAATCCCAGTGCTTTGAATGCTGGTCCTCTCTTCACTCCTCTCAAGCACACTCTATTGAAGTTGAATCTCTTTTGAAGGGGCATACATATTGTTTAAACAAAACGGTTTCTCTGCTTTAGTTGCTGTCTGTGGCCTAAGCCTTTTCTTATGCTTCGTATCTTGTCATCTTCGAGGATGGCTTGGAGGGGTAGAAAGGTTCTGTCCTTCGGCAAGAATGATAGTTCTTTACCGTCGTCGGAGGCGGTCAAATGGACCCCGAGGCGGAGAAGTTTGCGCGCCGTCGACTTCTTTGAAGGCGCCTAGCTCGTAAATTCTCAATCTATTTTGGTTTTTTTATCATATTTTGCATCTCCTTTCTGTCCACCATCAGATGAATCTGATGGTGGATATTAGCGAACTTTCATATTCTCCGACGGTGCTTCAACCTTCTGGAAAACAGACGAACAATCACTTAATCAGATTTCTTTTCTTTTCTTTTTTTTTTTTTATACAAAGTGGGGGCTATAGCCCAATAAAAGAAAGTACACTAATGGGGAATTAATCCCAAACACTCAGAATTCAACAAATGTCTCGCATGTTCAGGGCAAACATGAAAAATAGAAGACCTTTTGAGACCCTCTTTTGCAAAAAAATCAGCCAGGTTATTCTTCTCACGTGGAATGTATTGTACTGTTACTTCCCATGGTTTACTCAAGAGTTCTTTGATCTGGACAAATAGCAAATCTCCAAAATGATTATAGTTTCGCTGATCCACCATGTCAATAAGTTCTTTAGAATCTGATTCAAGTATCAATTTCTTATAGCCATATACCCATGCCAATGTTAATCCTTTGAACATAGCCCATTTCTCCGCTTCAAAAGCAGTACATGGACCAAGGTAATGTGAAAAACCCACCATCCAATATCCATTACTATCCCGTATTACACCTCCACATCCAGCTTTGGTGCAAGAAGCTGTCATAGCGCCATCTACATTAAGTTTAACCCAGCCTGCTGGAGGAGGTTTCCACTTATTCATACCAGATAACTCAGCATCTTGTCCATCCTTAATGCCATTAACCTGAGCATACATTTTCCAAGTCTGCCCTATAACGTATTCAGGTTCCAAAGGTCTTCCTTCACCTACATTAAAGACAACAGCATTTCTCCAAAGCCAAAGTTTCCAAATAGTAACTCCCCAAAGAAGGTTCCAGTTGGTACCTACCCTGCCTACCTCTCTTTTAAGGTTAAAAGCGAACCAATCACGGAGAGGAGCATTAAAGAAGGAAGACATATACCTCGGCAATAATAGTTTCCTCCATAAACACTTAGCATACTCACAGTCTCTCAAAATATGTAAGATATCCTCGTCTCCATCCTTACATGAAGGGCAAACTGCAGAAGTAGAGGACCATTTACTCCTCCAAACATTAGTAGGCAACCTATTATTAAAGGCCATCCACATAAAGACTCTAATTCTTTCCACTCCTCTCCATTTCCATATATCTTTATAAACTGTGCTATACTGAGTTGATACATGTTCTTCTAACAAGAAATATGCACTTTTAATGGTGAATAAACCATTATTAGTAGCATTCCAGGACATGAAATCTGATCCTACCTCTGGTCTAGGAGGAAGGAAAGAGATTAATCTTTGAAACACAAAATTGGGTACTATACCTGTCAATTTTTGGAAGTCCCACGATGCATCAATCACCCAATCAAAAACCATGCTTTCCTCTTCCTCTCTTGTGAGTGTTCTAAGACAAAACTCCTTAATCTTTCTATTGGAAAATAACCAGCAATCAGTGAAAAATTTCACCGAAATTCCATCTCTAATAGTCCATTTCATACCTTTGGCAATCACCTCTTTTTGATGTGAAACAAACTTCCACAAGGCAGAATCCCCCGTACAAGCATTTAACAAATTATCTTCATTTCTCAACATATACTTGTGCATCAAAATGTCAGCCCATAATCCCTTTGACCCAGACAATAGATTCCATGCTATCTTAGCACCACAAGCGCGATTCACTGATGTTAATCTCCTGAAACCAAGACCCCCATACTGCTTAGGCTCAGTCAATTTTTGCCAACCAACTGGATGAAATCCATGTTGTAAATGACTCTTCCCCCAAATGAAGTTCCTTTGCAATCTTTCCACTTCTAGACAAACTTTAGCTGGTATCTTAGCAACTTGCATAGGATACAAAGGAACCGCGCTCAGTACTGACTTAGCTAAGGTAATACGACCAGCCATAGAAAGTGTGTTTTCCTTCCAAGTAGCAAGTTTAACTTTGACACGATCAATAATGTATTGGAAAGTATCTGAACCGTTCCTCCTTTTAGAAATTGGGAATCCTAGATACCTTCCAATATCTGTGGAAATTTTCATTCCAGTACCAGCTTTAATTGTTCTTCTAATTCCCTGCTTTACATTTGGAGAAAAGAATATAGATGATTTACTCTTATTTATCTTGGCCCCTGATGCCTTGCAGAACTTATCAAGGCATTCCATCATACACTTCGCTTGCATATCCGTCACCACTCCAAACAACAATAAATCATCTGCAAATAAGAGGTGAGAAACAGCAGGTCCTGCTGAGGAAGTAATAACCGGTCTCCAACTTCCATCATTAACAGCATCATTAATAATATGCGATAGTTTATCCATACACAAAACAAACAAAAGAGGAGAGATTGGATCCCCCTGTCGAAGACCCCTCATAGGATAAAAGTACTCAGTTTCTGAACCATTCCAAAGAACATTATAGGACACTGAGCTAACACAAGTCATGATCAAATTGACAAACTTTTCCTCAAAACCAACTTCAACAAGAACTCTTTGGAGAAAATCCCATCTAATTCTGTCATAGGCCTTTTCTAGATCGATTTTGAAAGCCATAAGACCTGTCCTTCCCCTACATTTCTTCATCTGGTGCATAATTTCCTGTCCCACTATCAAATTATCTTGAATATGTCTTCCTTTAACAAAGCTTGATTGAAATGGTGAAATAACATCATCCATAATACCTCTCATCTGGCAATGATTATTTTAGTGATACATTTATAGTGAACTGAGCACAGAGAAATAGGTCGAAAGTGACTCACCATTTCTGGAGAATCTCTCTTAGGAATCAAAGCAATAAAAGTCTTATTTGCTTCCATCATCAAATTTGGATCATAAAAGACATGTTTAACAAATGAGCACAACGCTGGACCCACCACCTTCCAATTGGATTGGTAAAATATAGGACAAAACCCATCAGCCCCTGGAGCCTTATATGCCCCCATGGAAAACAAAGCATCCTTAACTTCTTCTTCCAAAGGAATGCAGCTTAGCATATCTAAAATAGATCCATCTATTCTGGGAAAGGAGGAACTTGTACTCAGAATTGAAGTAGAACCTTCCTCCTCCTGATATAATTTTTTGAAATAATCAACCACCATCTGTTTCAAACTCAACTCATCATTAATCCAGTCTCCACTATTAGATTTTAGAGATAAAACTCTATTCCTCCTCCTTCTCAAATTCATTTTTAAATGATAATACCTAGTATTTCTGTCGCCTTCTGTAACCCAAGTAGATCTAGACTTTTGAAACCATTTAATTTCCTCCCTCTTGAGAATTTCATCTAGTTCTTTTTGCAACTCCAATTCAAGTTTACACAGGTACCTCGAATGTGGATACGCTGCAGACTTCTGAATACCCCCAATTCTCGCCATAAGTGATTTCTTTTTTAATTCAACAAAACCAAAGACTTTTTTGTTCCAATCAGCTAGAACAATTTTAAAATTCTTCAGCGAGATATCAAGGCTCCCAGATCTCGGCCACTCACTATCCAGGAATTGGTTGAATTGAATATGATCTAGCCACATTGCCTCAAAACGAAAAGGTCTACTACCACTGGATCTGCTATGTGTACAAAAATTCAAAAAAATTGGGTTATGGTCTGAATATTGAGTACGAGGGCTAACTTGTAGAAAACAGTCTGGAAACGTTGATAGCATTTGAACATTAACCAATGCTCTGTCCAGCCGCTCATACAATCTTGAAAATCCATTTGCTCTTGGTCCTTTCCAAGTATATTTAGGGCCTTTAAAACCCATATCAATGAGACCACAATCCTGCACTCTAGATTGAAACCAATTAACTCTAGAATAATTACAACCAGCTCCTCCTATACGGTCAGAGGGAAGTAAAATATCATTAAAGTCTCCCATCACCACCCACGGTTTATCAACAGAAACTGAGAGGATTTTAATTTTTTCCCAGACAAGCTTACGAAAATTGGATTGTGGCAAAGCATAAACAGTAGTCAGAAAAAATGGAGATTTACCAGTAATCTCACAATTCATATGAAAAAACTGACGATCTTCTTCAATGAAATTTACCCGAATATGATGAGTTTGCCAGGCCGCAACTAATCCTCCAGATCTGCCTATACTCGGGATAATTTTAACATCATCATAACCCAGCTTCCGTAGTAAAAGAAACCTTTCCTTTCTTTCACTTTTTGTATCAGCCAGAATTATCAAATAAGGCAATGAACTACCGAAGACAACCTTTAAATTTCTGAGAAGGCCTTTGTTGCAAGCCCCTCTAATATTCCAATACATTATCCTATCCATAAGATTCATAAATTCTTTTATCCAATAACGAAGCCCAATCAAAGCCCAGCAGAAAACTGGGTTTCTGGCACCAAGGAAAGTCCACTGCTCCCGTCTTCAATGCATGTCGTCTCCAAGAGCTCCTGAACATGAGGCCCAGTACTTGGATCTCCTGGGTCCACTTCCTTAAGCCCAATTCCACCATCCGTGATATGTTCTTGGTCAAAGTCCATCAATACATTATTCATATTGTGGCCCAGTTTATTAAGGTCTAATTCTTCTTCCCTTTTTGAAGTCTCCGTCATTTGCCCTTCCTTGTTCTCCATTAATAAGCCCAACCCATTATTATCATTCCTCAAAATACTTCTCGTCCTTTTCTCTCTTCTGGTCAGTGCTATTTCCGCGATCCCACTTTCAAATTGAACTGGTTCCTGCATCATTAACCCCCTGTACCTATTTGTCCTACACCTATCTTTGACGCGCCGCCCTTTTTTCTTCCTCCTGCAGACCGTACCAGTCTATTTCCCCAACTTATCATAGGTTGCGCCTCCTCCTCTCTCCCTGTGTCACATCCTGATTGCCCCTTTCCAACCACTACCAGCGCCTGCTCTGTCACTTCAGCTAAGACCCCAAAACGTGATCCTCTATTTTCCGTCCGTTGCAGATCACCTTTGTTTTCCCTTGCCTTTCGTTGTCGGCGCTGTTTTTGAACCACTCGCCATTGGTCTGGGATTCCCGTAGTGACCGGATCAACACTCATTTGCTTTTCCTGATTATGTCTTCGTTCCTCACATCCTTCTTCATTGTTCTTCGCCTGACTTGCCTTATTTGGACAAAGCTCAAAGCTATGACCATAAAAATCACAATGAATACATAGATCATGGAGCCCCTCATATTCCAGATAAAACTCTTCCCCATCCAGTGAAAACCCATCCATCATCTGCTTCCCCAAATCAATCAAAACGCATATCCTAGCATAATGACCCCTCAGATGGCATGAAGTATTCATGTCAACTTTTAGAGTTATTCCAATTCTATTCCCGATTATCGTTAATGCCTCCTCATCGTAGTACTCCAGAGACATCTTAGGTACTCTAACCCACACCGCTACCTTATCGATTGTTGCTTTCTCTGGTTTAAAATTTGGCTCCCAAGGACGGACAGTCAGATAGTGGTCGTAAATCATCCAAGGTCCACCTGTGAGAGCATTGAGGTAATCATCCATGTTCGACAGTTTAACCACGTAGAATCCATGACCAATATTAATGAGATTAATCACCCCTCTTTTAGCCCATAAAGCTTGTAAGCGAGACTGTAATGCTTTATACCCAATGCTCCTACCTAAAAGTTTAACAATAATGGCCATCCTCCAAGCTTTGTATAAGCGTTTCTTCATCTTACCGGAAAATGTAAACGTTGGAAAATTGCGTAAAGGGTCCTCTGTTGTCGTGAACAGTGGAGCCTCCTTATCTTTTTCCGTCGCTGAACTCGAATCCTCCGACATTGTATCATCAGAAAGGGAGTTATCCTCATGCCGCAACTCATCCTCAGAGAGATCACTATTCCTGTCAATACCTTTCAGTTTGTCAGCAAACGAAGGTTCTCCAGCCTTAACCCTATTTTCTGTGATACCCAGCTTTGGCCACTGCTCCAAGTATGCCTTGCTCTCATCTTCCAAATTCCTATTTTTAATCTTTTTCGCACTGCGCAGTAACTGATCATCTTCTTCTTGAGAAGAAGGCACCAGAGAAAGTTTATTACCAGATCGCACTAAGGATCAAACAAACAATCAGCTTTCTTGGCCCAAAAAGACAAAAAGGCCCAATCCGCTTAAATTCTGGGTTACTTCTCACAGGTTTTTTTAACTGGATTAAACTAGGCTTAAATTTTGGGCCATGCCATAAATCATTTTAATTTGTGCCCTTGTTTTAAACTAGAGTAATTTTTTAAAAAACGAACCCAGAGCAGAAAGTACCACTAATAAACAAGAATTAACCCAACCCTTTCTTTCGGTGCCTAAAAAAAAAAAATTCGTCCTATTTTTAAATTATAAATAAATTAATTTTTTTTTTTTAAATTAACCGATGCCCGTTGGCATATATAAATGAGTCTGCGTCCCTTAACTATAACTCATAAGTTCAATCCGAAAAAATAGAAATAGAGCTGATATGCTTAAAAAAGTCGCCCTCATTATCTACGTAATACACATAAAATTAATTTTTTAAATATTATAGTGTATACTAATAAAAACTAAATAAGAATTATTAATTAATAATAAATTAATATTTAATTTTTTGTTAAAAGAATTAATCACGTACCCATATAAAGTGAGTATACATATATTTAACAAAAAAAATATAGTTAAAATTTTTTATTTGAATCGACAATATCCAAGAATTTTAATAATCGTAAAAAATTGTTATTATGATCGACTCATAAATTAAAGTCCTAAAAATGATTTTGAGCCTTAATTAATGAAATTTACATCTCAATCTTGGAAGTTATAGTTGAGTCAGGTCTCTTTTTTCTGGCTCAAGCGCTGGTTCTCCATCATCCCTCACTGCGCTATCAGTGTTCATCAATGGCTACCATCAACCTGTCTTCTACACACAGTTTCTCTTATCTTCGTTTATTCTCTTCGCTTCCACAGAATACCCCTGCTTTGTCACTCTATTCGCAGGTCAAAGCCAAACCACCTTCTTTATCTCTCCGCTCTATTTCTCTGAAACCCTACAATACAGGTACAGATAAGCCTCGGACACGGCTGGTAGCCTCAGCTGTCAAGAATCTCGGGGAAACGGATCCGATAATCCTGCTTCCTGAAAACGAGGGCGCCGCGGCTGAAGTGCCTCTGGGTACCGGGGTATATGCCATTTACGACAAAAACGACGAGCTTCAGTTCATTGGCTTATCGCGTAACATTGCTGCAAGCGTTTCTGCTCACCTGAAATCAGTTCCAGACCTCGTTGGCTCCGTGAAGGTAAGGGTAACGGGGTTTTCTTAATTTTCTCATGGAAGCGGAAAATTATTTGTAAGATATTTGAAATATTGGTGAAAAGCTTAATTTGCTAGCATCAATCGATTATCAAATATTTTATAAATAGGTGTTGTATAATTAAATTTTTCACAAGCCAAGATCACTTCAAGCTTCCGAACAGAGCTGTTGTAGAATATATCTTTGTATTATGGCTAAGGAAACAAGTATCAGATTATGCATAGCACGATAGTAGAGGTAAAATTAAGGGAAAGAAAGTGACAGGCTTGGAACGAAGAAGCCAATAAAGGAGAAAATAAGTTGAAACTTATCGAGTGCTTAGGCAAAACAGTACGAGGAAAGCATAAATAGTTGCTCTGCTCTTGTGTCTTGCTTCCTTACAATAAAATGAATAAAATGAATAAAATGATAGCAGTGTACAACACATTTGAATTCCTCTTTGTTTCGCTCATGTTTTTCCGCCTTTCTTATGATACACAATTAGCTTCACACCTTCAATATCATTTCTTACCCTTTCCATTTATATGAAAGCTTAGGGCTTTATGGATTAATACTTATAAAGATTGATGCACGTTGCACAATGATACTTTCATCACTGAATCTGGTGTCTGTATCATGAATTATAGATGGGCTGTCTGAAGTTTACCTAGCACCATACCTGAAAAGATGAATTTAGTTGAACAATAAATGGGCTGGAGTAGAGAGTGATTTGGTATGTTGTTTAAGTAAAACCTTATCTGACCAAATTTTGATGGTCAAGATGATATTAGTTTTGATGCAACTTCATACTGGCAGCAACTTAATAATGCTTATAAAGGAAGAAGATATTTTACAGCTCTTGTTAAATTTTATTTGATCCCTTCTTTATGTGTAGTTGCATGAGCTTGTACTTTTCTACCATGACTTTTGTCCACTCAAAATAATGTCCTACAATTTAACTCCACGACTTTGAAGCTTCAAGCCAAAACATTGAAAACACTGGACTTACAATCCTGATTTCCTACTGCCTTCTTGTGGAGAATTGGAAGCATTATGCAACTACGAGCCAATCAGAGTTTATGGCCCTTAACAGCTACTTGAACAAAACGCGGCACTAGGCAAATCTGAAAAAAAAAAATCCTGTCAAACAATTGTTAAGGCGAGTGAAAATTGAGACAAAACTTCTCCCCAATGCCTTTTATTTGTTTGCATGATCACAAAGTTTCTATATGTTTCGTTATGAATAAATCTTTTGCAGAGCCAAATGGTTAGAACTAGGTCTTCATTATGAATTTGTGTCAGCATCAATCTTGCTGGTTGTTTTTATGAATCAGTTAAGCCAAGATGGTAAAATATACAAAGGCATAGATTTATATAAACTATTATTAGAAGTGAGACAATCTTGGAAAGATTTCAATCTTTTTTGGGCTTTCCCCTGCTTACTAAAAAGTAAAAACATTGAAATGGAATAAAAGCACAGATGCACACAAACAGCAATGGAAGTGAGATGGTGATGAAATTTTTTTACCTTCCTTCTTTACTTTAAGAAGATACTGCAATTAAGGTCTCATTCTCCTGTAATAATGGCTTCCTGGCAATGAATTCATTGTACAATTGTCTGATGTAGGTTGGGGTAGTAGATCAACCTGACAGAGAAACTCTAACCCAAGCATGGAAATCATGGATGGAAGAATACATAAAAGCCAATGGAAAAGTTCCACCTGGTAATGAATCAGGAAATGCCACATGGATGAGGCAGCCACCTAAGAAGAAGGCGGATCTTCGAATAACCCCTGGTCGTCATGTCCAATTAACTGTCCCGGTGGAGGAACTCATTGACAAGCTGGTAAAGGAGAACAAGGTGGTTGCATTTATCAAGGGCTCTAGAAGTGCACCCTTATGTGGATTCTCCCAAAGGGTGATTGGCATTCTTGAAAGTGAAGGAGTGGATTATGAGAGTGTTGATGTCCTGGATGAAGAGCATAACTATGGATTAAGAGAGACCCTTAAGAAGTATAGCAATTGGCCTACATTCCCACAGATCTTTTTGAATGGCGAATTGGTTGGAGGTTGTGATATACTGACCTCCATTTATGAGAAGGGTGAAGTGGCCGGTTCATTCAAAAAGTAGCAAGTTTCTCAGCGTCGAGCCACTCTTTTGAACTGGTGCAACCAGTTCCAGGATTAGGGAGCATGGTAGGACACTGAGGCCTATGCATGAGGAGTTAAAAGATAAATAAAGGCCCTCTTTTTCAGTTGTACCAATATATTATATACCAGTACTAGTGTGTTATCTTGTAGTAAAAGATAAATTATTCTTGTATTCTTGGTTTCATAGTGAAAATTGTTAGTTCTCTTGCTCCTCTCTGGACTTATCTCCGTGTCTGCTCGTATTCACAACCTCTACGGGATACTTGTTTGAGCCTACCTGATGAAAGTTTCGTTGCAGGTCTTTTGGTAGTAATGGTTGAGGGGAGGGAAAAAGGTGAAAAAAAAAGCATGTTAAAATGATAAGGGTTTTGATTTTTGTGTGTGTGATATATTATAAAATTAGGGGGAAATGATGATAATTTACCTTATTTCCTGTAGCTTATATCTCCTTTTTATTTTGTTATTTTGTTTCCGGACCACACATACAACAATAAGTCTTGTAAGGTCAGATACATAATTTGCAATTTTTCTTGGGCTACAAAAGCAAAGAACAACAAACAGTTTTATTTATCTTGCTAGATTGGATCGATTACATAGACAGTCTAGTTTTCATAGTTAGCATAAGCCTAAATAAAGGAGGAGAGTTGTGTATTTCTGTAGACATTTTTATATTTTGGTTTTTTTGGATTAAATGAATGTAAAACAATTGGCCAATCAAATGTTTCGCAGATCCATTCCCCCCACAACCTACCATTTTCATATTTTAAGAACGAATTATTATGTTGGTTCGTGAAGGAACGCATGCTGTCTCAATATTTCGTAAAAATGATTGATATCATATATTACCTAGTATATTTAATATAAAAATTAGTTAATTTTTTTAATATAAATTAAAAAATTTAATAAATTAATTATAATTAATATAAAAATTTAGATTATTATTTTAGATAAACTAAATATTATATAATATAAGAGTTATTTGATAAATTTAGTTATAATTAATTAATCAACTAGTTCTCAAACTGAATAGAGTAATACAACATTGATGATATTGTAGCTACCTAAACATGTTGCGAATAAGCATAAATAATATGGTTATTTCAAGTAATGTAGTATTTCTTTCGTTCTTAATTATAAGAATTATTTGACTTTTTTAATAAATTAAGATAGTTAAATAAATTAATTAATTATAATTAAATTTGACAGGTGAATTCATATTATATACTCATCAATCTATCTAAATTAATTAAATAACTCTTATATTAGTTATAATTAACTAATTTATTTAATTTTTTTAATATATTTAAAAAATTAACAAACTCTTATAATTAGAGCAATATATTTTTGGATGTAGTATTGCATCATAAGTTATCCATCAACGGCCTTAGTATAATAAAACGAAATAATAATCTCTTATATAAAATTTATATTAACTCATTATATTTAATTTTAAATTCCCTTCAATGCATTAAAAAAATAGGAATGAACAATGAAGGGGAGTTATGCCCAAAAGGTTTTACTCATATTATTTCATTTTTCATTTTTTTTTTGTAACAATTTCCATTTTTATTTCTAAACAGAGTTTACTCACTTAATGGGTAGTAAGTGCTAACAAAATGTCAAAATGAATTTATCTTGATCCGATCATTAACTTTCTCCATGCTCGAATATGAATTTAATGGATAAATATTTTGTCCGGTTTTTTAACTTACAACTATAATTAAATTAGTTGCATAACGCCAGATCAAAAAACAGAAAAAATAGTTACGTAATGGCAGTTACAGTTAATAATATTCTATTTATTACCATTTCATTATAATTTTCTCTCTCTTACCATCCTCTACTAGAGTTGCTAAAAAATTTAATCTTTTATTCATTTTCAGACATATCAACGTGTTTTGATTCATGATAATTCATTTCCGTTTTATTTATTCGGGGTCGACGACCGGTTGTTGTTTATCTTCCTCCGACTTCCTTCTCATTTTCTTGTCCTTCTACGTATATCATTAACGAGCAAATATACAACAAAAGTCTGAATTTCAATGTTGTCCTGTCAAATCATCTGAGATCCTTCTCGTTTCGATTCCATAAGGAATGGAGATTGAAGAAGGGTCTTCGAGTTCGGGTGAAAGATTCAAGCTTCATGACGAGTTGGAATTGCTTGAATTCCAGGACAAATTCGTGATTAAGTCTCCCGATCAAGGATTCTCGATCAGCCGCCATGACGGAACCATCAATCTGATTGACGGTAATGTGCCTTTTATGTTACTCAACTTTGTTGCTTCAATTAATGAATGATGCTGGAGAAAAAGCGGGAAATGTTCTTCTAAATTAGTTGATTTTATTTTCGAAGTGGGTTTGCAGCCATACTTGCACCTATTTATTATGGATGGTGTTTTTTCTTTTTCTTCTGAAAATGTGTCATGAGTTATACGTATCGTTTAGCTTTGGGACATACTTCATAAGAGAGTCTTAAGAGAATTATGCTGTTTACTCATGGTGGGTGTTGGTTGGTCTTTATTTGGGAACCAAAATGTGATCACTTGTAATTTTGCTTCATTATATATTACATTTTGATGTTTATTAGGTTCATTATATATTCATAATTTTATTTTTATGATTCCCTTCACAACTGTTTTTCTTTTTAATATAAATCTGCAGATGATGCAAATCTTGAAGGTTCACCCAGGACTTCTAGGATTTATGGTTTGGTGGGAACAATAAGATTACTTGTAGGTAGATGCTTGCATGCTTTTTTCTTGGCTTATTTGGATCCATCCTTTTTCTACGTTCTACTTTTGACCTAATTAATTGCCAAATCAGGACACACTAGGATTTTTTTCTCTTTATTTCTCTTTTTATTCTTTTCCCCAAAGAGTAACCACCTCTTCTATAACTATGGCTACCTTATACTTATCAGCACTCAATAATGTGCTTTCCTGGTATAGGAACTTATGTCCTTGTTATAACTTCTCGGAAAGAAGTTGGGAGCTTTCTTGGTTTTCCTGTATATCGCTTGATGTCTATGAGACTTCTGGCCTGCAATGAGGCTTTGAGGTTTTCAACTGCTCAAGAAGTAAGGTTTCATTTCATGTAGTCCGCAGCTATTCAGGCATCACGAAAACGGTATATATCAGTTGAAGTGTAATCCTTTTTCTGTGTGCTATCTTACTGCAGAAAAAAGATGAGGCTTACTTCAGGACTCTTTTGAAGATAGTAGAGTCAATGCCAGGATTGTATTATTCATATGATACAGATATTACATTAAAGTAAGAGTCACAGTCTTCAGATTGTTTGGTTGTTATTATTGTATTGTAATTAGATTGATATTTGATTGCATGGTTGATGTTCCTAATATGTGATTTATCATGTTCATCAGTTTGCAGCGAAGATGCAAGTTAGTAGAAGGTTGGATAAGTAAGCCAATTTGGAAGCAGGTTAGTTGGCACGAGGCACAAAGCTCACCTTATCTTCTGGAATCAGAATTTTTTGAATCCATGAATTATCGAAGCTGAAATCTACTTATTCATGTCTCCAGTGAAAGTGAAGCATTCTAGCTGTAAATTGTTGATCATATGCATTGAACTATGTTATGTTAGTTTAAGCAAATGTCCATGTATTTTGCTCTTGTGTCAATGAAAAGGGTGGGGGACACTACATGTTGCTAAAACTGCTGAGAATATGATGAAAAATTCCTTGGTTTGCAGATCTGTTTCTCTTCTAAGAGTCTTTTGATTATCCCTTTCAGTAAAAGCTTCTTGAAAGTTTCTCTTTTCCATTTTTTTTCCAGGCTGACCCTCGATTTGTCTGGAACAAACATCTTTTGGAGGACCTTATTGAGTATAAGGTTAGACAATTTGTTGTTACTTCCTATTTTTTACTGTAAAAATCTTTGGTTTACTGTAAGAGAAGAAACTGTTTCCTAAGTCTTAACGGATTTCTTCTGATCACTTTCAGTATGATCTTGAGGTTTGTTGTTTTTAAAATTTATCTTTTTTATGGCAGCTTGACAGATTCGTTATTCCCATCATGCAAGGAAATATCCTGAAGTTTAAAGTTCTTGTTGTCCCACCCCACCCCCTTGTGCATGTGCATAGGTTATCTATATGATGTCAGTGCAAGAAAATAGTGACAATGAAATAACTTTCACTTCAAGATACCGAATTTGCTCCCTTAACTGAGGTTTAAGCTTCCAAACAGTGGAGCTGAAGCTAAAGGACTCACGTGCTACAATAATGTTAGTTTCACGGAGGTGTACTCGGCGTCTAGGTACTCTGGAGAGGGCTCCTTATAATAATTAGTATTAACGTAATTAAAAAAAAATCTGAGAATTTATTTCAATCTGGGAATTTGGTGACATAGGAACACGAATGTGGAGAAGAGGAGCTAACCTTGAAGGTGACACTGCCAATTTCATCGAAACTGAACAGTTGCTTGAGACTGGAGAATTCATGTCCTCATTATTACAGGTATTATTCGACGTTGTATCAACATGCATTTATAAATTTGATTACAGCCTTGCAATAGTTTTACCCCACATTTGTTGTGCCATTATATACGAGGCATTAGATCTCTGGTAGATGGAATGCCCTGTTAAACTTCCTGTAAGGTCTCTGATAGAGTGAGGGAGAGGACAAGACATTGATGAAGTTTCGATAGTCAAAGGATAGCTTGAGACTAGTGTTACCTAAAGGAATGAAAATAAAACTTCATGTTAATTAGGGGGCAAACAGAATATTTCGGCATTTTTTTCTGAAATTTGTTAGCATTAATTTAGTATTGTATACCATTAATGTATCTTATAGGATTTGTTGACTAAAAATTTATCATTTTTTCACTTCAATTTGCATGCATATATAGCTGTAGAGCACCTTTTATTCGTAAACATAATTTTTTCCCCTTCTTTTACCCCTGCACTTGATTAGTAATCCATATTATTGTTTTGCAGGTTCGAGGTTCAATTCCTCTGCTTTGGGAGCAGATTGTTGATCTGAGCTATAAACCCCGCCTTAGGATAATTAGTCATGAGCAAACGGTGCCCTTTTATTTCAGAGTTATGCTTGCACTTTAATGTTTTAACCATGAGGACAAAGTTAAGCATGCCTAGAAGAAAATAAATTCACTTATTTTTGGTTTCTTCTGCTCCAGCCAAATGTTGTACAGCACCATTTCCGTGATCTATTTCAGAGATATGGAGATACTGTCGCAGTTGATCTAACTGATAAAGTATGGTTTGTATCCTCTTTCTTTCTACTCTAAGCCATTTAAATCTGTCATAAATATCTTTTTCAGAGCTCTTGGTAAGTCTAATAACTTCTTTTCAGTACTATTCTTCCATCCCCCAAAATTTTAAGTTCTTGTTACTTCTGGTTTGGTTGCATTTTTTGAGAAAATTCTTGTTTATGTTACTGATGTAGATTGGTGATGAAGGTCAATTGAGTGCAGCATATGCTGCTGAAATGCAAAATCTGCAAAATGTGAGGTAGCAGTTGAGACTTATTTTATTTAATTTTTTCTTTTTATCACTTAAATTTTCTTTAACTGAAGTGGCCAAAAACAGTTGTAGAACTGTATGCTTGATGTGATCTGTATCTTATTTTTGTGGCTAATTGATTATGGCAGATATGTGTCTTTTGATTTCCATCATCACTGTGGAAGTTCAAACTTCGATAATCTAGACATCCTCTATGATCAAATCTCAGAGGATTTTGAAAGGCAAAGGTAATATGAAACTCATCAAGTATTACCGATTGCCACAATCTTGATGTAATTCAGACTTTTGACATTGCTATTTGAGCTGAGCAGATATTTCTTGATAGATGGAAAAGGGAATGTCCTAGAGGAACAGAGAGGAATTATAAGATCCAACTGCATTGATTGCCTTGATCGAACAAATGTTACTCAGGTTTGTAAATAAATGATCAGTTAATTGCTAGGTCTAATTCTGTTCTTATTCTTTGTCCCCTTGGAAATTTTATTAGGTACTCCTCCAATCCTTAATACTACTTCCGGTCCTAATTATAAGAGAAAATTGACTTTTTTCTACAGATCTAGGAAACCAAATAAATTAGTTAATTGTAACTAATATAAGAACTAATTGACTAATTTGTATAGATTGAAGTGTATATAATATGAATTCATCTTAAGGAGATAAATTTGGTCATAATTAACTACTTTATTTGGCTTCCTTAATCTCCCCAAAAAAGTCAACTAACTCTTATAATTGACTGGAAGGAGTATAAAAGCCAATTAACTTTTTTGGATATATTAAGTAAGCCAAATAAATAAATTAATTATAACTAATATAAGAGTTAATTGACTAATTTGGGCAGATTAAGAAGTATATAATATGATACATCTTGAGAGGCTGAATTTGTTCATAATTAACTGATTTATTTGGCTTCCTTAATCTACCTAAAAAAGTCAACTAACTCTTGTATTAAGGACCAGAGGGAGTATTATGTAGTGTCTGCTCATGCAATGTTTAAAATTTAATTCTAAGAATTTAGCATTTGCGTCATATGTGCAAAATGAGTCCTAGCCATTGAATCCACTTCCCCATATTTGTCTGAAAGCATTTAGAATGAGGAATCCATAGACGACTACACTTTTCAACTATCTTAACTCTATTTGCAGAGTTATCTGGGCCAGAAGTCACTAAATCAACAGTTGCAAAGGATTGGAATTTTTACTCCCTCTGATTGCATTTCTATGTTTGAAGAGGAATATGTAAAATTTAGATCAAGTACGAAATTTTTGGACTACATTTTTTTTAAGAAAATCACTGTGCAGTCCCACATAAACAATTTAATCAGTGAAAAGTCCCTTGAGTTATCAATATGCCATGACCTTTTGTTATTTTCTGTACCAGATCTTGTCATTGCCATGCTACTCACTTATTATGGGACTTTTTAGTGATTAATTACTTACGTAAGACTAGACAGTGATTTTCTCATTTTTTCCAGGGTGAATCGCACCCTTCTTATTTGAACTAAAAATTTGTCTATGTAGTGTGGGCTGAGCAAGGTGATGAGATTAGCCTTGAGTATGCTGGGACTTATGCCCTCAAAGGGGACTTGGTTAGGTAAAACAAATTACACTGTATTGCAATCCCAAGTCCAAATGTTCTTTTTTATATACATTTTGAGATCATGATGCAGGTACGGTAAACAAACAATTGGTGGAATAATCAAAGATGGCATGAGTGCGCTTTCTCGATATTACCAAAATAATTTTCATGATGGGATTCGGCAGGCAAGTTTATCAATATCTTTCAATTATTTTCCTTAGTTAATAGAAGACCACTCAGCCCCACTAATTTGGAAACTCATAAAAACACTTTTGTGCTTTACGAGATAAAACTCTTCTCATATACTCCCTACGGTCCTTAAGACTACTTCCGGTACTAATTATAAGAGGTAGTTGACTTTTTTAGATAGATTAAGGAAGTCAAATAAATCAGTTAATTATGATCAAATATAATCTCTCAACACAAATTCATATTATATACTCCTTAATCTACCTAAATTACTTAACTAACTCTTATATTAGTTATAATTAATTAATTTATTTGGCTCCTTTAATCTATTCAAAAAAATGTACTAGCTTTTATATTAAGGACTAGAGGTAGTATTTATTTTGTACAGCACAAAATCACTTAAAATAAGTTAATTCAAACAATCACTATGTGTTTCTGGTCCTTTGCAGGATGCTCTGGATCTGATAAGTGGGCGCTATACTGTCAGTAGAAACAATCCTTCTCCCTTCCAGCTGAATGGCTTTGAATCTATCTCTGTAAGTAACACCGCGGTCTATAACTTTGGGGCGAAAATTTTAAGGTGCATTATATACCTAGTACCTTGTTTTGTTTATTAGGTTCATCAACTATCATAAGCAAAAACCAATGGTCAATAAGCCTGCCATTAAGGCAAGGTACTCATGCTCTTCAAGCACAGTAGAATAGTTCACCTTATCTGGCTGTTTTCTACTTCCCTTATCCTGAAATTGACAAGTAATGAGAAACAACATGCTATCGGGTAATTTATGCAGTAGATCTTGTCATTTCCTTGAAGCAACCTTGTATAGTAAGAATGTCCTGATAGAATAATGTAAGAGATGCCCACTTGACCAATGAACCAGTTTTATTTTGATGAAATTAAGGAAGTTCATGTATTGTGCATGTAGCATAATTTTTTGCTTTGCAGATATTGGGAGCATGCATGGCATGCCTAAATTCTACCATCTGAGACATGGCTTTGGGGGATCAAAACTGACTTTTTGAACCCAAACAGTTCATTGAGGCTCAAAATATATAAAAATCAGAAAACCTCTCTAGATGTCATAAAATCAGAAAACCGTGTAGCAAACTCCTAAAATTAAACCTAAGTGTATGATTAGTTGGTTATGGGTGTGGACATAGATAACCAATACACTTCATCTTTTAAGATTGCTTGTGGAGAAAAATTGTCATTGTTATTGACATGTTCTTTGGCCAAATAAAAACATGCAGTATCTCCCAGTGGCATCAGCTTTATTACTAGGAGGTTTGACGATAACAACCTTCACAGTTCAACAAGGTATGTAGTTATTTGTTTTCTTCCTCATCTGAGCAAAGGGTCGTAGATTAACCATTCCCTTGTGATTTTGGGCAAATTACAATTTATTCCATGTTTTTTAGTTCAAAATCTGGTTGTTCCATACTCCCAACGTGATTGGCTTGATTCAACTACTGTTGGTATTTGGCTACTAATTTTGACACTTGTCTTTATTGTACCTTGGCTTTGGTACTACTATTAGGACCCTAGACTGAGAATGTGTGTTGACATTCCTAATATATCCTTCTTATTCATTTGCTTTGGAAATTACTTTCTTGATGGAAAACTCCCTATGTGCAATCAATGAGAGTTTAAGAAAAAAAATTATAAATTTAAGAGATAAAGTGGACTTAGGTTTTACATTTAGAACTAAAATAAACCCCTACTAGCTACTACCTCCAGTTTGAATTTGGTCATAAATGTAAGACTTGGATCTACTTTGTCTCCAAAGTTTATAATGTTTTTCTTAAAATATCTCTGTTAATTACACATATTAAGGGTTCCTATTCGAGGGTAGTCATGATGAAAAATGATATTTTAGAAAAACTAAACTATATTTATTACAAATAACTAACGTAACTAATTTCTTTAATATATCTAAATTAGTTATTTAACTTTTATATTAAGAATTGGAGTACTATTACATTTAGGACTAGAGGAGTACCATATGGATGAAGATATTAATATTTGTTGTTTGTTTTGTAGCTGGCAGAAATATGCAGCACTATTGGTCTTCTATATTGTGTGCTGGAGTGACAGCAGGAGTTATGGCCATTATCAAAGTCAATGGAAGACAGTTCTGTTCAAGGCCCCGTTTGTGTGGTCTCCTCTGATATACTTATTTAAGTCTGCTCTGGATCATCCTAGTCCTAGAGCTTGTAAATAGAATTCATTTGTTCTCACAAATGCTTAAATTAATTTAAATTTATTAGGTAGCTGACAAATTTATAAATTAAATCAATCATAAAAATTTGTCACAGGTAAGTCATATTGATATCATACTTATATGTTCATTTATGAATAAATTGATTGCAGTTGAGGATTTCATGTTGGACTTTCTTTCTCTGGATATTTTCTGTGAACGAATAGATTAATTAAACCGTGTAGTGTAATTTAATAAATATAAGATTCATTATATCTTTATTATCATTTAATTGTATTTTTTTATACGAGGCATAAAAAATATTTCATATTTACACACATTTTATTTTTGGTAGAATTATACTTAGGTCTCATGTAAGGCAATTTATCATTTAGAGGTCTTACAAAATCTCTAAACTATTGTCAAATTTTAAGAGACCCATGGGTGATAGGTTCCAATTATGAAATGATGCCTTGCCCTCAATGTGAAATAATTAACAAGATAGAAAGTATTCGTTGACAACTCAATGTGACATAATTGATAAGTGTAAAAACAATTGTTGATAATTGAATGTAACACAATTGACAATGAGAATAAAAGTGTCATTTTATAATTAGAATCTATAAAGGTCCTTTGGAATTTAACAATAGTTTAAAGATTTGCAGGGACTTTTAAATAATAAATTGTCTTACATAAAATCTGAACACAATTCTTTGTTTTATTCTATTTTGAGTACTACACAAATTTAATTACTAAGCTTTCTTTTAAAAAAAAGGAAGAATTATTTAAAGATCCCATATAGAATAAAATTAATTACTCTAAAGTCTAATGATAACTGAGTAACTTATAATAACAAATCATATAGTAGAGAATGACATATTTATACTGCCTACTTGTCATTAGAATTTTTTAAAAATTAAATTTAGTCTATAAGACCTCTAAATAATTCTCTTAAGAAAACAGATTAACTGTTGGTGGTTGAGGTGTTTGTTAAGCTTGTATGAATTTGGTAGGAAGTCTAATGACCAGTACTACACAGTCTATGAAATGTATTGATGTGGACAAATTAACTCAGCATTGAAATAGTCATCTCATCTCATCCTTTCTTCATAAACATTTAAACAAAATAACAGCAAACCAACTAACTTTCGGTGTCTTGTGTGTATATTCAACCAAGAATTGGGACAATTCTAGCTTAGGTTCTCTCCAAATCTAAGAACTGGTCAGAATTAGATTAAACCTCGTCAAAGTTGACTTACTAAATAAGTTAAAAGATCGCCCCTATTTCTTTCAAACTTCACTAAATTATATCTAGACAAAACTTAGACTGATTTATTTTAGGTCTATACTTAAATTAAAATAAAATTCTTTACAACCATTTTGTCAACTCATTAAGTTCTTCATTTATATTTAGTTATGTTTGAGTTTAAATTAAATAAAGATATTAAAAAAAATTAGATACATAGTAAGATGAGATTAAAAAATTTGGCAAAATGAGATAAGAAACTTAATATAAATTTTCTTCAGATTAAAATAATATTTTAAATATGTATTTAAAAAATTAATGAAATAGGAATTTAATAAAATCAGAGATAAATTAGTAAGGTTTATTTTTTAAAAAAATTATTGATTTCAACACAATATTTTTAAATTATTTATTTAAATATTACTATACCTAATTATTTAAATTTCTTTAAATTAGAGTAAGAGAGAGTGTAGATAATCATAATATATTAACAAATTAGTAATTTTAGATTTTTAACATAATAAGAAAATAAAAAATTAAATATTTTAAAATTGTTACATAATATTCTTAATATTGTCTATAATTTTTGCAAAATACCATTTTAGTCTTGCATTAAAAAAATGTATTTTAGTAGTACCGTACCAGCAAGCGTGGCAGCCAATGAATCCAAACTGAACTCTGAAAACAAACAATCGTAGACAGCCGTAAATACAAGATTGACGATTCTCAACTCTCAAATAGCAATTTCATTGACTCTATTTTCTTCCAAAAAGAGAAAGAACAAAAGATTGCATTCTGATGAAGAAAACAAGCATTGGAATGATCACATCCACTTTGTAAACTCTGAAACCATCTAAAGAATTTCAAACCTCTGAAGCTGAGGCATCGTCATGTTTGCTAAGCGTCTCTTGCAGAAGGCCGTGCACCATTCTCATGTATAGACTCCAACCTCTTCCGACCATTTTGCTTCTTCTTCTTTTTTCCCCTTCAAAAACTCCAACTTTACCCCTTCTAGATCAGCTAGGGCTGGAGTTTGATGTGAACCATATTTTTGGTCATCCTTTGATTGGATATATGGCTTGCTGGGCTTCCTTTCCTATTTTGATCGTTTTAAGCTGAAGATTGTGATTGACTATGTGCGCATTTTTATTTTTGGTTGCTCAGCAAAACTTGCAAAACGGGAGTTTGAAGTCAAGTGACTTGGATCCCGCAATTGTTATTCATTATGGACTTCCATCCACGGCTTCGGTTCTGGCTTTTGACCCTGTTCAGCGACTTCTGGGTATCGGGACACTGTAAGTTTATTAACTGTTGTTAAATTTTTGGTGAACATGTTAAGATGCAAGATAAATTTCCTGACTTTTGGTCATTGCATGGAAAGTGAAGTTATTCGTGGATATTATAGTGTTAGAAAGTTGAGAAATGATCGATAATCTGGGGCTTGTGTTTGCACGTGGTGAAATGCCCATCATAAGTGTTGAGTCTCCAAATATTTCTGAATCTGTTTTTTTTTTTTTTTAGTTTTTATATTTGTAGGGTTGTTGATAGACTACAATGATATATTTGGGGGTCTAGTTTTTTTTCCGTGGTTGGTGCCTAATGTACAAGTATCTACCGTCATTCAGATGGTTTTAGTCAAGAAATGGTCATGTGACATTTGGTTTCTGGTCCAAAAGAAAAAGAAATCGTCGTTTGGTGATCATAAGGCAACATCTGTTTCTTGATAGTATATTGAATAAAAGTCTGATTGAACATAATATTTGTGCATGAGTGCATGAGTGAATGAGTGAAGGCATTGGCTAATTTTCTATAATGTAAGACATATATTTTAAGTTATTGTGCTCATGTATCCAATTGCAAAGTAACAATTTCAGGTCTTGTTGCAACGTGTTTGGCATTTATTTTGCTTTGCTTAATGACAGGGATGGAAGAATCAAGGTAATTGGGGGTGGCAATATTGAAGGACTTCTTGTATCTCTTAAGCAGGTTCCTTATAAACACTTGGAGGTAGGTTCCTGGAATTGATACACAGCTGAATTCATGTAGTTGAATTTTTACTTTAACATGACCAGCCAAAACTTGACAAGATCTGGTAAATTCAATTTTTTCATGGTACTTTCTAGCCCTTTGCTACATATGATGGAAAGGGAGTAGATTTTACTTGTTCATGATCGCTTATATGGTTGCCTTTTGGAAAAGTCGGGATTTAATGTACTATAACAATAACACTATCATACACCAGTGGAATTCATTGTTTGTTTTTAAAATCCCAAGACCAAGTACACTGTCTTCTCTTTTCATTGATTTTCCTTCCAACAATATTTGAGAGGTTTGCCTCCAATTAGTGGTTCTTAAGAAGACGTAACATATTGCACCCTTCATTTACTCTTCTTATCACCCTAGGTCTGCATTTTGTTTCCTAGGTGTACCGCAAATTAGAGAAGTTCAATAATGCTGCAGGAATTGTTGGGTATAATGATCATGGTTTTTCTCTACTGTTGAAATTAAGGTTCATCTATAGGTTCTGTTTACCTTAAAAAGAAATCTCCTACTAATCGCTTAATTTAACAAAAAAGAAAAAAGGTAATATGTTATAGAATAAAGTGTGGGTGTCATGATCTACCCAAAAAATAGTGAGTATTATGAAGGCAAATTTTGAATTAATGTATAATGCTGTATTCTTTCACTGTTAAGCATCTGATCTTTTGATGATTTCTCCTACATTACCAGCTGATTGATGCCTGGGTTTATTTGGCACCTGCAGTTTCTACAAAACTTGGGCATTTTAGTCAGCGTATCCAATGATAATGATATCCAGGTCAAGCTTCTTTGCCCTATGTTAATACAATCTTGTTAAAAAGGCTCTATTCGGCAATAAAAAATATTAGAAATTGTAGCATCTGCTGCCTCTTCTATTCTCTATCCATCCCACTACATATTATTGTGCTTTTTCTGGAGCCAACTACACTTAGATATATCTTTGAGAGCTCAGACTTGAAAGCTCACCATATTTTCTGAACAATGATTTTGCAAAATCACTTATGAAGCATATCTAATTAGTTTCCTTCAATTGTGGCAGGTTTGGAGTCTTGAGAGCAGGAGCCTTGTTTGTTCTTTGCAATGGGAGTCCAATATTACTGCTTTCTATGTTATCAGTGGCTCACATTTTATGTATGTTTTTTGTGTAAAAAAATAAAAATGGCATGATTTCCCTCTTTACATGGCCCTTGATTTATGTCATTAGTACTTCATTACAATGTTCAGTTATGTTGGTGATGAGCATGGTTTGGTCTTTCTGATAAAGTTTGAAGCTGAGCAAGGAGAAATCTCAAGGTCACCATATCATGTGTCTGCAAAATCTCTGAGGGGTAATTTACTGTTGTCCCTCATTTTGATGATCGATAACCAATACATGTGTTGCATTTCTGAAAGTTAACAAGCCCCAGTCTGTAAAATCACTTGAGTTACATGCATAGAAGAGTGCTATAATCTTTGCCTAAATGCCTTGGAGGAGTCTTATACATCATTGTACTTTTGCTAGTTCTCAGAAGGGTAACTAGTTCTAGTTACGAAACTACATTCTATAATAGTGTGCTCAGAAAAAATTGTGCTCCCTAACTTCTTATATTTCATGTAGCAGTCACCATAATAATGTTATTTCCAAATTTCTTATTTTGGATGATCTTTATCTCCGTTATTTACCATATGAATAAAATTATTTTTCTTCCCTTTGGAAGTTTCTCATTGCCACCATTTTCCTTTTGTCAGAAACTACTGGGTCATCATATCCCAATGATCAGCCTATTGTTGGAGTTCTTTCCCAACCTTCTTCTAATGGGAACAGGCAAGATACAAGTAATTTTTGCTAGCTACCATGCATAACTTTTCTGCTCATGAAAGCAGAAAAAGTTGAAATTTTTGTCCTGTTCGATAAATGGCAATTCATTTGTATTTATCCAATCAATGCTATTAAGAAATTTATTTTGAACAATTAGTTAATCAATTGTGACTCACTAGCTTTGTTTTTTTGCCAGACTTGTGACTCACTAGTTTAACATATTCATATTTGTAATTTTATTTTTTGTGGTATACACGTTTTGAATTCTTTATTAGGTTTTCAAAATAACTAGATAGAAGAGCATGTAGATGAAATTGTAGAGCCTCCACCCAAAAAAAAAAAGCAACTGCATATTATTATCAGGCCCACATTGTCTTCTCGTAAAACAACATTATATTATTTGATTAGCAGCATGTATTTTCTGTCAATACATGAAATGTATGCATCTTGTTCAATTCCATGAATTATGAGTTCCGTATTTTGTTTTTTATATTTTTTATATTTTGCAGATTGTTAATTGCATTTGAGGATGGGCTGCTTATTCTTTGGGATATTTCAGAATCTCGAATCCTGTTTCTTGGTGGTGGCAAGGATCTCCAATTGAAGGATGAAGGTAGTAATTCTTCTACTGATATGGACGCCAAACTTCCGACTGATACTGCAGAACAACAAATGGGAGATAAAGAGATAAGTGCTCTCTGCTGGGCATCTTCCAGTGGGTCCATTCTTGCAGTGGGATACATAGATGGAGATATCCTTTTCTGGAACTTGTCATCTGCAGCCTCTCAAAAAGGCCAACAGATTTTATCTTCAAAACATGTTGTTAAATTACAACTGTCATCTGCCGAAAGACGACTCCCAGTCATTGTCTTAAAATGGTCTAACAGCCATAAGTCTCATAGTGACTGTGCTGGACAGCTTTTTGTCTACGGTGGTGATGAAATTGGATCTGAAGAAGTTTTGACCGTGAGTTGTTTGTTTCTGACTGTTTAGCACTCTGTTTCAAATTAACTTGTATTGCTTCTATTGGTTATATATAATAACTTATAATGCTTGCACTGCTTGCTTGTGCAGGGAATGGTTTGTTTATATTTTGGGAATTGAGTTGGTTGCTTTGGGCTTTGGATATCATATTATTAATAGGATTGATAGTTTACTTCCTACTTTGAAATTGGATTTCTTGACTCAAGTTCAGGCTAGATCTCTTAGTTGAATTGAGGTTGTTTGAGTCTCCTATAGATGCATATTATCTTAGGAACCTGACTTTTTATAATTGAATATGGATGAGATTGTTCATTGGGGTGTTGACTCCGTTGTGGGGATTGTTAGTCCCTTGTCATGACCATTGAATGGGGGATGTTCCTATGGAATTTCTCTTCACATTGTTTGTAGCAGTCCCTAAACTCTGAAGCATCTCTTCACTGCAGGTTTTAACTCTTGAATGGTCATCTGGGATGGAGACTGTAAAATGCGTTGGCCGTGCAGATCTTACACTTAATGGCTCCTTTGCAGACATGATTTTACTGCCAAATCCTGGAGGAATGGGGCTTAACAGTAAAGATGATCTTTTTGTTCTGACAAACCCTGGGCAACTTCACTTTTATGATAATGATAGCCTCTCTGCTTTAATATCCCAGCAGATGTCACCATCTGTATCTGCTTTGGAATTTCCAGTTGTAATACCTACAGTTGATCCTTCTATGACTGTTGCAAAGCTAATAAGGTTGCCCACTGGATTAAATTCTTCAAAACTTCTGTCAGAGGTATTTTGGTTCTATGTGCTAGTATTTCATTATTATCAAGCCTAGTAGCTGACCTCTGCGTAATTTTCTGTTCTTTTCTTTTTATTCTACTATTATGTTTCATCTTAGGTAGCTGCAATTATGAAAGCTGGGTCAACGCCTGATTCTGCTGCTCATTCTAAATGGCCCATCACTGGGGGTGTTCCTGGCCACATGTCTAGGGCTAAAAATACTGGGGTTGAGAGAGTTTATTTGGCAGGCTATTCTGATGGATCTGTCTGGATGTATGATGCCACGCATCCAATCTTATCGTATATATGTTACATAGAGGGAGAGGTAAGAACGGCACAATATTTGTCTTCAAAAAAACAAAGTTACCAATATTATCCTTTTGTTGCTACTCAAATCAAATAGGGTCTATCTCTGATTGTACTCACGAGTCTCCTTTCTGTAGGTGCAGGGTATAAAACTGGCTGGCTCAAGTGCACCAGTGACAAAATTGGACTTCTGCTCTGTTTCCTTACAATTGGCCGTTGGCAATGAATGTGGTCTTGTCAGAAATCTTCCTTTTCTGAATACTCTATTTGATGCTATGTGATATTGTTCTGTACTTAATTCCTTTGCTTTGATAATTCATGTAGGTTCGAGTTTACCACCTCAAAGGCCTTTCTGATGGGACAAAGTTCCATTTTATCACAGAAACAAAATGTGAAGGTGGTTTATAGATTTATAGATTTCTGTCATCATCAAGCTGTTCTCTTCCTCTGAGTTTTCACAAAAGATTAAATTAGCTAGGCCATACATATTGGCCTTTGCTTGACTTGAAATTGGGTTGTTTTCATCCCCAGATGTATGTGGGTGGGTGGGGGTGAAGGCTAAGAAAGGATTAATAACATTACGAAAGACCTAGATGGATGTTAGATGCTCTGTTAGCTTGAGAACATATGCAGACCATATATTTGAGTTCCTCTCACTTCTACAGAAAGAGTTGTTTTGCCTTGCTTTTCTCAAAAATTATTGGATTAAATTGTTATGAGTTGTGGTTATTTAGGTTTTACAGAACATTACTTATGGCCTTTAGCTTCTGGATTTATATTGTTGAATTTTATTCACAGTCCACGACTTACCTCAAGGGAAAGGGCCTCAAGCTAGGGCTGCGTATAGTCTTCTCAGTTCCCCAGTACAGGCACTATCATTTGCAAATTCTGGAACCAAGCTTGCCATTGGATTTTTCAGTGGTCATGTGGGTATCATCAGACAACTTGTTGATTCCCATCTTTTTTGTTGCTTATTTCGTACTAGTTAGAACTGCCTTGCCATGCCAGGTTGCTGTCTGTGATATGACTTCCTTGGCAGCTTTGTTCTTAGTTGATGGTTTTCCTTCCTCTAGCTCTCCAATTATTTCAATAGCTTGGAAAGATCAGTCACTTATTCATACTGCCGTGAATAGTCCAAAGCAACCAAATACAACTACAGACGATTCTGTAGAAGAAATAATATATGTCATGTCCCAGGATGGAAAGGTTAATGTAATTGACAGTGGTACTGGTAAAATGATCTGTAATCGGCCTTTACACTTAAAGGAATCAACAGCAATTTCAATGTATGTCATAGGCAAGTACAAGTTTCATCAACAACACTGTTTTATATTTTCGCTTTTGTTGCTGTTAGCATTGTATCAATGGAACGGCTAAAAGATTTTTTGTGCTCCAGATGATAGCCCTTCTAGCCCTGAAGTGCCAAATGACAAGCAGCCGGAGGAGTCCTTGAAGGATACCGCTAATACCAATGAGCCTGTGCCGGACAGTAACCTAACCAGGGTAAATCCACCAGAGGTTGAACCTTCTTCCAGAGAAACCACATGCTCAGATTTTTCGATGGATCCATTGGTTCTGCTCTGCTGTAAGAATTCATTGCGTTTATTTTCTGCAAAATCGTTGATACAGGTCATTCCCCCATTATCCAAACACATATAATTAAGTTATAATTCTTTAAAAATGCTACTTTTATATTTAATTATTTATGATATATTCTTACAGGGAAATAAGAAACCAACTTGTAAAGTGAAACTTTGTAAGCCTTGTTGTTGGACTACAACTTTAAAGAAAGATGACAAAATTTGTGGGCTGCTATTGTTGCTTCAGACTGGAACATTTGAAATCAGGTGGAATCACCATTTTTCCCCCTACTAGACAGCTTTTAGGAGGATTATTAGATTAATCATGCTTATGCTTATCTTTTGGACAGGTCGTTTCCAAACTTGGAATTGGTACAGGAAAGCTCATTATTGTCCATTTTAAGATGGAATTATAAAGTGAATATGGAGAAAACCATGTGTTCTGATGATAATGGAAATATTGCACTGGTAAAGTGGTGTTTAGAACTTGCAGATTGTCTATGATTCCTTTCTTCTAGCGTAAATTAACGATTTTGTGATCCTTAAAAGATGATCCCTTGGCAGTGAGTTTTTCCAGAAGTAAAGCCTCTCAATTTGTTTCTATGAAGTTTTTTTTACCCCTTACTAAAAGGGTCCCTACAAGCAAGGATCACCTATCAAAGTTGATGATGTGGCATAAACAAGAACTCATATAGTCATTAATTGGTCATATGAACTTGCCCAGATGTATTACAATCCCAAAACAATGTTGTTTTAGCTACTTTTACAAAAGCCATCTTACCCTCTTGATGAAGGTTTGGTTTGTGTAAGTAGCCGAAAAAGATGTCAATTAGGGATATAAGACACCTGGACAAGTTTATATAATCAATTAGTTGCCATGGGGGCTCCCATCAATGGCAACTTTAGTGTGACTGTGGCTGTGCTTAATGAGAGATCATTTTGTTTGGGAGAAAAGGACTAAAACATTTATTTGCTTTTCCCCCCTTTAATTAGATAAGATGGTGCATTTCAGATTTTTCTGTTCAAATACATATTTAATTAGGCATCTCATGTTAACAACTTACAGGCAAACGGCTCTGAGTTGACCTTCATCTCATTATTGGATGATGAAAATGAATTCAGGTATCTTGGTTATTCTTTGATGGAGACAAAAGTGTAGACTTCTGATTAATAGTAGAATGAGCAACACTCTTTTGTTTTATAGGAGTCTGGAAAATCTGCCTTGTCTCCATGATAAAGTTCTTGCAGATGCTGCAGATGCTGCCTTCAGATTCTCTTCAAATCAGAAGAAAAAGCAGGTTAGAGTTGTTCTTCCTTTTCCGCCCGTTTTCTGGAAATATTTGCCATTGAGGTTCTGTTGTTTCATAGCCTGTCCAAGTCCGGATAAAGGAGGGTTTTGTTAGGCTTTTGGGGGCCAACGTAAAATTCTGTTGAGTCTCATTAGCCAACCCCATTTAGTGGGATAAGATGAAAGAAGTGAAGTGAGGTGCTATTGTTACAATATTGAAGCGTATTTATGTTGGCACAGGGCATTGCCCCAGGGATTCTAGGTGGTATTGTCAAAGGACTTAAAGGAGGAAAAAACACCCAAACAGATTCCCCGGCAATTTCAACCCACAATTTTGCACATTTGGAGGGCTTATTTCTGAAGCCCCCATCTTCAGATTCACCGGCTTCTGTCCCAGATAATGAAGTGGAGCTTAATATAGGTTTCCTGCTAAATTGCCTCTCCATTATTTTCATCGGTCTTTTTAAAATATTCAACACCTTAATTATGCCAAAAAAGAAAAGAAATTTCACAAGATGTTCTGTTTTGGCAGATGACATTGAGATAGATGAACCCCTGACTGAGGGCCCCACTTCATCAATTGATGTTAAAAGTATACAGAAAGGTATATCAATTCTGTGTCTTACTTTTGTGATTACTTTTGTGAATTATGTTAAGATCATTGACTGTTTTGTCTTTTTGCCTGCAGATAAGTTAACAGATAGGGATAAGTTATTACAAGGAGGGACTAAAGATGATATAAAGCCAAGAATGAGAACCCCAGAAGAAATTAGAGCTACTTATAGAAAAGCTGGGGTAATGAACACTGATGACAAGCTGTCTAACCTCTCTCTCCGTGTCACAAAAAAAGAACTCTCTTTTGTCATGATAAATCTTCTTCAACAAACTAAATTTTGATATATTTCATTTCTGGATAGAAGAAAATATATGTTTAATTTGTTGACTAATTTCAGGATGCTTCTTCTGCTGCTGCCCAAGCAAGAAACAAGCTTATGGAGAGGCAGGAAAAATTGGAGGTACAAATTTATGTGTTCTAGTTGTTGGTAGAACACAATAGCGTCATACAATCTATACTATACAGCCAACCCCACTTAGTGCCTGTTTGGCACAGTGTTTGAAAATGAATTCTAGGGCAAAACCGCGATTTGGAAAATTTTTACACAAACAACAATTTTTGTTGAGAATTGATTTTGGACAAAACCTCGGTTTGAAACCTAGGTTTTGAATAAGCCACTGAAAATAGCTTTTGGTTTGAAACCTAGGTTATGGATTATCCAATTACTATTCTACCCCTACTTTTTCTTACACCCTCTCTCCTCTCTCCTCTCTCCTCTATTTTCTCTATCATCTCTCCTCTCTCTTCTCTTATCTCTCTTTTTCTCTCTCCTCTCTAAACTCTCTCCTCTCTCCTCTTTCTTCTCTATCATCTTTCATCTCTCTTACTTTTAATCATATCATACCCTTTTTGGTAATTTACCAATATAAAAAGTGATTCTACTACTAATCATCCAAACATCTCTATTCCTAAAATCTATTCTTCCCAAAATCTATTCTTTCCAAAATCTATTCTTTCCAGAATCTATTCTCTAAAAGCTAATCCAAACACACCCTTAGTGGGATAAGGCTTGTTGGTATTGTTGTTGTTGTCACCTTTTGCTTTCTCTTAAACTTGTCATCGACTTGACAGCAAAACCCAGAAATTTATTTTGATCTATCATGTCAACTTAGCATCATTTTCCTAACAAGTTATATTTTAGTGTGCCTTTTCTATCTCAAAACAAACATGTAAAACAAGAATGAATAGAATATGATTATTTTCAGGGAAGGCACCCTTTAGATTTCTGGAATTTGTGATCTCAAAGTAGTTTTGTATTCTTTGTTTCAAAAATGGAAGAAATTATGAACTAAGCTTTTGCTGGTGTGTTTTAATTCAGAGAATCAGCCAACGAACTGCAGAACTGCAAAATGGAGCTGAGAACTTTGCATCATTGGCCAATGAGCTTGTGAAGACAATGGAAAGAAGAAAATGGTGGCAGATTTGAACCTTGATCGTCTCCCCAAAACGTTGCATATACATACATAGTTATTGTTCTGTACATTATTATGTAGTTGAGAGGTTGTAAGCTATTTTTCATATCATAATATTTCAGTTTTTGACTAGTAATAGCAAAAGATGAAGTAAAGAAGCACGTAATTTCCTTATATGATGTGGCAAATGAACAGGTGATTATTGTTTTTGGAGACTTGAAATGTAAAGAGGAAACGTGTTATTGCAATATACTCATTTTATAAATTACTGGGTAAAACTCTCTCTCTCTCTACACTTAGAGTGATAAGTATAAAATTATTTCACGGCTGTTTACAGTTCATTGCAGCCATCTAGCGGCCAATAAAGTAGTTTGTTATTATGCTTTATAAGGATTATAATTATCACAAACTTACGTCTAACATGCACAATCATATGCCTTAACATGTTTACGTTTCTTTCTTCATTATATTGGTTGACTAGGAGAGATTCATCATCTTAACTCAAATTTAAATTAGTCAATATACTATTAATATTAAATATTGAATTATTCTTACTTAAAAAGAAGCGCAATACCAATACCAATAGTTGATTCATCAGAAATCAATATAATTTTCTCTCCCAAAACATGTGTGCTACTGCTATCTCAGCAACATTGGAGAAATCCCCTATTTAATATGATAAACTAGCAATGTTCATCATAGCAAGACAACTTAATTGAACGATTGCATTAAAGCCAACCAAGGGGGCTTTTTTTAGTAATAGCTATTTTGTGTAAATTTTATGTTTTTTCTACAATAATAAGATGTATTTGTTTGGGAGACAAACATTTTTTAAACTATTTTTAATATTTAGTTAGTAAATATTTAATTATATATTAAATCTTTCTAGAAGGATATTTCATGGACGATCATTATAATGAAAACTTCCTAAATAAAAATTAGTTAAATCAAAATACTTTTACAGAAAGATTTTAAATGTATTTCAACAAGACTTGCAAATTTATCATCAAGTTGTATGTACCAAAAAAATGATAATAGATTCTATTATAAATTAAAAGAATAAAATGAGAAGTTTTCATTCTTATTCCAATGCTGGATAATTAATTTTTTTTTGTGTGTGTGTGTATTGAACTTTTGTATGTTGTATTGCATTTGAATTGTCAAAATCAATGGGTTGGCAACAGTGTAGTAGTGATGGAATTTGTAGATTGAGAAGTACCTCTCTTTAGCGGGCAACAATAATATTTATTGTATTTTGTCTCTTTCTATGTTTTGTTTGCGTACCTTTTAAAATTTGGAAATTGAGAAGTACCTCATCCTCAAAGTATTACTACTAATTTTGGACCATTATTAATTTATTTTATTTGCTTGACTCATCTCATTGTTAATTTTGGAACATGCCTACTTATTCGGCCCAGTGCATGCTGATATATATAAAAGACTTATCTCTGGTTGAGACATAATTGCCTCTAGATAAGTTATATCATCTATTTTTTATCTTAAATTTTTAATAAATTTAATTTAAAGTCAGATATTTAAAATTCTAAAATAGAAAATCATATACCAAAATTAAAAATTTCTTACTTCAAAATTATTCTCAAAGTTATTATATATATAATTAAAATAATATATTTTTATAATTATTCTGATTTATGTATCTTTGGATATTAGAGGGAAATGTCATCACAATTTAGTTAATTATCAATTTTTTTTAAGATGATAAATTTCATATCCTAAAAACCCAATACACTTTCAGTGCACCTCAAAAAGGTCAAAATATTTTTAAAGTTTAATCTTAAACTAAGTTTTTAGTAACTGGGTATTTATTCAGTCATAAAATAGCCTTCTATACCCAATGCTCAATATCAATAAAATATCATATCATTTAAACAATTCTCTTATCTATATTGAGGGTGAAAGTTTCTCTACCTCGTGTGAATAAGTTTGAAATTCTTTCTTTATCAAAAAAAAAATTGAAATTCTTTCATATCTTTTTTGGGATAAAGTGATAAATTTGAAAAATTGTAAATTGAAAAATACCTCATGCTTGGAGAGGCTTCGGCTGCAAAGGGGAACTCTATTTTATAGGGAAATATTTCCGGGCAATACACAAATTGATTATTGACCAACTAACTAGGATCTATTTCAAACATTTATTTTTTTAATAAAACTTGATGAGTCACAATATTATATTATGTTTATAAATAGTATATCTTATTATATAATTCCTTTTTTCATACATATAGATCCACCTTTAATGGATGAATCCAAAACTTATTATGTATACATATATAGGTAAATGAAGGTTGAGGAAATAGATAAAAGGATGGGGTCCAAAATGTAATTTTACTTTTCTTTGAAAAGGACTGAGGGAATTTTTGGATAGCAAACATTGAGCGTGATGTAGAGATAAAGATTGAACCTTGGACGGTTGGACCTGTAGGCTGTAGCTACCAAAAATAAATTTTACTTTTCTTCCTTCCCTGCTCCTCACTACTCTCTCTCTCTCTCTAAAAAAATAAATTTGTTGTGAAATAATGATTTGAGTTCGAGCGATTGAGTGCGTATTTGGATTGGCATTTTAAACTCTTTGAATATAGTTTTTTAATGGAAAATTTATAATTTATTAGACCTGTTTAAAAATGATGTAAACTATAGTTTTAGAAGCCTTTTTAGATAAAATTTTAATTTGAGAAAAATTTAAAACAAACAGTTATATTTATCCAAAAAAATTTCTGGATCAAATTATAACTTCAGATAAGTTGGTAAGAGTAAATTTTAGAACATGCACTACTCAATTATTATTTTACCCTTAATTTTTCTTACACACTTTCTCCTCTCTCTTCTACTTTCTCTACTATCTCTCCTCTCTCATCTCTCTCCTCTATTCACTCTTCTCCACGCTCTCTCTCCTCTCCCCTCTCTTATCTCTCATATTTTTAATAAAATTATACTATTTCTAGTAATTTTTTAATTATAAAAATTTTTTAGTATTATTTTTTTTATATAAGGTCATTTCTAAAAAAAAAATTCAAAAGCTACTCAAAAACTTTTTTTTGTTATAAACTATTTTTTAAAAATTTATCTAAACATACATATTAGATAAGCATATGTGAGGAGTTTTTATCTAGACTTACGTGAACTTACGTATCAGTAATAAATCTAAACAAACACCGAGTTTGCATCATATAGACTAAAGAACATAAGCATTAAACATTGAACATGTTTACTGTACTTACTGTCACTGGAATTAGAATGTGAAATAATAGACTTGATATAAAAATAATAAATGAGACACAAACAATTTAATTCAATAAGACTTGCAAATTTATCATTACCAAAAAAGAGTGATAATAAATTCGATTATAGATTTAAAGAATAAAAATGCTAATTAAGAGCACGATAATCAACTCCCAAAGCATCCAATAAAATGAGAAGTTTTCATTTTTCATTTTATTTAATTAATTTATATTCAGTGTTAATTAATTAAGGGAAACACATATTAGAAACGTGCATCAGTCCCCACCATTAATTTCTAATTGTTGCAGTGTCAATATCATTTTCTTAAAAAGGACGACTTTTTTAACATAAAAGCATTTATTCTTTACATTTAATTAATTCATCAAAATCAAATGATCATAAAGAAGGAAATAAAATTTATATCATTTCCCACTTCGTGTGGACCAGATTAAATGGTTTTTATGTCCCATTTAATTCATACTATGATTTAAAATTTCAATATTATAAATACATACGCTTCTCACGAATTTAGATAAACTCGGAACAGAATGTAAAATTGTGAACTCATAAAAATTTGCTTCTATTAATAAATAAATATTAAAAATATATAATTAAAATAAAAATGACAATAATTTTATTTAAATATATTTTAAACCTAAATTATTGAAATTAAATCCATCAAAATTTAAAGTTTATCATACTTAATATGAAATCACTAGAACTCATTTTAAGGGTAAGTTCAAATAATTTTATCTTAACTAAAAATATAAAAATAATAAATTTAATAAATCAATTTGTGAGTTCAAATAATTTGTAGTAATTATAAATTTAAGAGCAAGTTGATATAATTTTATAAAATAAAAATATAAAAATATTAAATTCAGCGAATCAAATCAAAATACAAGTAAACAGGATGTCAATTAGCTGCAAATTTTTCTCTAGATTTTAATAAATGTTACTATAAATAAAAGTTTGAAGAATCTCAACCATCACATTTTCCTTCAAAATTTGTAAGAATGGAAGTTAACAACTAACTACAATTGGATGGAATATTACTTAGTTTGGATAATGGCCCTTCCCCTTAGTAGAATCAAATATGTAATTCTTTATAATATTTTATTAAATTACATTTAATATTCTTCTTATTTTAGAAAATGTATTTGGGGTGTTACCCGAATTCATCGTAACAATATTATTATTATTGGACATCAGGAGACAGTTGTATTGGACATAATATCTTTCCTTAACCTTTCTATTTTTCAAAGAAAATCTATCGTTTGTTTGTATAAAATCTCAGTGCAGTTGATATTATATTATATTATATTATATTATAGAGAAGTAGCTAATAAATTATACTCGTGCGTAAATAAGTTGTAATAGGTAAGAAAATGTGAAAAATGAAGAAAATCAATATAAATGCCCAATCATGTGAATCACATTATGTTCATTCCCCAGTTCGTCTACGTCAATGTTTTGCCGACCCATTAATTATACTGTACATCACCTAACCAGAGGCCTTCTTACGTCCTGTACTTTTTTTTTTTAATTCTCAATTTATTTATTGTATCATTTTAATTACTTATTTCCCATTTTATAGGAAAAATATAATCATAAAAGGTTTAAGATAATTATCGTGTAAGAATTTATTTATTTTTCATTTCCTAAAATAATCTATTAAAACAATAGAGAGATGTATTATGGTTAAAAAAAAATACTAGGCCCCAAGTGGATTAAAGAGTTATAAAAAAACAATCTACTATTTAAACGGTCAAAATGATGTTACTTTTATTTATAAAAAATATAATTATCAACTTTCAAAATATATTCCTAATAAAATTAATGTTCTAATCAAAGAAAATTATTTCTATTGCTTGTTGGTTGAAGTTATAAATAGTTTTACCTCTTAAAAAAAATAATATAAATTTAAATCTTAAAAAATATAATTAATAAAAAAAGGAAACATATCAAAAAAATCATTATAAAACAATTAGTTTTCACAAAATTTTATTTTGAATTAGAAGGATAGACACGCTCAAGGCCATTAGCAAAATTTCTCGTACTTATATGAAATTTTTCGTACCACAGGCTACAAGGCCATTACCATATTTTTTTAAAAAAAGAAAAATCATGTGCCTGGATTAGATTGAATAGGGCGGGTTTGACCCAAACGGTACTACCATACTATTACCTCGTCTTACCTATATTATTATTATTTAGGGAAAAAAAATTATCCTATTTCTTAGATTATAAATGAGTTTAATTTCTTTTTAAAATTTTTTTTATTAAAAATAAACCTTGTAAAAAGAAGCCGCCTCTTGCATGATAGGTCAAAAAATAGGCAAGAAGCAGAATAACGCGCCATAATCAAACAAGCTCGCTCACCCGCCTTCGGCTCAATCACACTCCCACAACATGACCCAATTGCGCCGGCTTCAGATTTCAGAAGCCACATCCTTCCATTTAATTCCCCCTCTGCCCCTCCCCTTTTATATATATACACACACACAAACACATGTTATATAATGGCCTTCGTTGCTTCACCTTAACCACAAGAGAGAAGAGATCCCAATTCTCGAAACCCTGATAGCCACTTGCAAGCAGTGTCAGGGAAGAGAGAAACAGAGATTCCCAGAAATTTTTTTCTGAGGGATATACGTTATCTCGAATCCCTCCATTGAATTCCAATTCCTTTTATTTGCTATATTTTCATTTTGTGTGCTAGATATTCTGTTTCATTTCACATCGCCTTTTCCATCATTGTTTACTGTCGTTTTCTCTTTCTTTTCCTTCTTTTCCTTCTACCTATCTATCTATCCTTAGGTCCAGGAACCCAACCTCCTGGTCTACAAAGCTTCATCTGGGTCTCCCATGGCAGGTTGGGTTCTATCAGAATGTGGCTTAAAGCCTCTTCCTCTAAAATGTCCTAGAACCAGAATCGGAACTGCTACGTACAACCCTTCATCGAAGTTTCGAATTCTTAACGCAAACAAATCCAGGGGTAAAATAGATCTGAAGTTTTCCGCTTCGGGTTTTTCTAGTCCGAGAAGTTGGGAGCTGAGGGTAAGCGCTCCTATTAGTGTTTTCACTGTGGAGGAAGAAGTGATAGTCAATGAGGGTAACGAATTCGATCCTGGTGCTCCACCGCCGTTCAAGTTATCTGATATCAGAGAAGCCATCCCGAAGCATTGCTGGGTGAAGGATCCATGGAAGTCAATGAGCTATGTGGTGAGGGATGTTGCTGTTGTTTTTGGATTGGCGGCGGCGGCTGCTTATTTGAACAACTGGCTTGTTTGGCCTTTGTATTGGGCTGCTCAGGGAACCATGTTCTGGGCTCTGTTTGTTCTTGGTCATGATTGGTAACATCTCATCCTTTTTCTTTCATTCTGACCTCATTTGGATTCCGAAATTGATTGATGGCTGATTAATTTGTTGTTTTTGTTCTTATTTGCTTGGATGTTTTAGTGGTCATGGAAGCTTTTCAAATAATCATAAGCTGAACAGTGTGGTTGGGCATCTTTTGCATTCTTCCATTCTAGTGCCTTATCACGGATGGTATGCTCTTGAAGGAATAATAGCCTTTAATGTCCTCTTTTTTAACTATATTACCTTCTGACTCTGAAACTGATATTTTGCTGATAATATAATGTATACACAGGAGAATCAGTCATAGGACTCATCATCAAAACCATGGCCATGTAGAGAATGATGAATCTTGGCACCCGGTGAGCCAATAGTTCGTCCTCTACGTCTCATTAGAACTTGTTATCATGAGTTACAGTATCTAACCTAAAGCTCAAATGTCAATTTTGCAGTTGCCTGAGAAGATTTACAAGAACTTGGACGTTGTCACTCGGATTTTGAGATTTACAGCGCCATTTCCAATGCTTGCATACCCTTTCTACCTTGTGAGTTTCTCTGCCTAAAAAGCTTTTGGTTCTGGTTTGTCCCTTTGATGTGTAGTCTTGAAGCAAGTTTTTCCTAAAGAAGAATGAAATTGGAACTCTTGTTGCCATTGTATCTAGAGTAACAAAGGAATTGACCTGGTTTTTCATCTTTGAATTCAGTGGAGTAGGAGTCCTGGCAAGACTGGTTCTCACTTTCATCCAAGCAGCGATTTGTTCGTCCCAAGTGAAAGAAAAGATGTTATTATTTCTACAGTTTGTTGGACAGCAATGTCTGCTTTGCTAGTATCATTAGGCTTTGTAATGGGTCCAATTCAATTGCTTAAGCTTTATGTCATTCCATATTGGGTAATTCATTTCTATCTCTTCTTTGCTAATCATGAATCATCATTTTTCCTTAATGGGTTTCTTCTATCTCTCTCTCTCTCTCTTCTTGAACATAAACAATTAATGATTTGATTATGCTTGGAATTTTGAAGATCTTCGTCATGTGGTTGGATTTTGTAACTTACTTGCATCACCATGGGCATGAAGACAAATTACCCTGGTATAGAGGAAAGGTACCAAACATAAACATCTCTCTATCCCTTCTTTTTCTTCTTCCTGGTTGTGTCATTTTTTCTGGGGAAATGCTGTTCTATTTGTCCCTTCCGTTTGATTTAATTCAGCCAAAAGGAAGTTCATTACAATTATTGATTTGTTAAACAGGAATGGAGTTACCTGAGAGGTGGACTCACAACCCTGGATCGTGACTATGGATGGATTAACAACATCCACCATGACATTGGAACTCATGTCATTCATCATCTCTTTCCTCAAATCCCTCATTATCACTTAATTGAAGCAGTGAGTACCAACCCCTCTTTACATGAACTTGTGTTTGCTTTAGTGTTTTGGAGTCATGAACTTGGCTGATAGTTTTGTAGTTTAGTGACATAAAAACTCCTCCGTGAGACCTCAGTCCATTTGTGCCTGCCCTTTTAGTTCAAAAAAGTATATCCACTGGTTGCATTTTTATCACTTTTTTTCTCCGGTTATTTGCAGACTGAGGCAGCGAAGCCGGTGCTTGGAAAATACTACAGAGAGCCAAAGAAATCCTGGCCTCTACCACTCCACCTTATAGGAGAGTTGATAAGGAGTTTGAAGAAGGACCATTTTGTTAGTGACCTTGGGGATGTGGTGTACTACCAAACAGACTCTAAGCTCAGTGTCTCATCTTCTTCTGAATCAAATTAAAACCACAGAAAGACCTTATCTGATTGGTTCAACAGAGGCCACACATCTTTCTGTCATGAGTTATGAAGTAAGTAGTATGCTTCTTAACTCTGAAGATTGTCTTGAGGCTGTGCTTGAGCTTGTTCTCTCATGGAGTTTCTGCAGAATGAGTTATTCATGAGGTGAATTCAGAAGGCTCCCATTTTGATTGTAAATGCTGATATTGAAGAATTGAACTCTTTTGGAAGGTGCAGGAGTTCATACATTGATTATTTACCCAAAAGTAATATTGTTACTTAAGGAATATGGTGTAATTTGTCAATTTTGTGGGTTGAAACTGTCAATATTTTTTTCAGCTGGGACTAAATTGTCATTTTCCCACTGGTCAATTTAATTTCATATTCTTTTTATCTCATTAGAACACAATCTTTGGTACAGTATTTAAGAAAACAATTAGATGATCTCGTTATTTTATTGAAGTAGTTGACGGGATAAAATCTTCGTTAAATTAATAATGTAACATTTGGTCAAACTAAAATGATGGGATTGAGATTCCTTAAAGATACCACGCTTATCGGTCTCCCATGTAATTATATTTTTAACCGAGCATTTAAGGAAACAATCCGGATCAACGAATTCGTTAATATGAGATTTGTAATTAACTTCAAATATTTTTCTTAAAATCATTTTAATGCAAAATATTTTAATGAGAAGAATTGATGTGACCTTGATAAGTGGGTAACTTTCATTAGGGATATCAATATCACAACCCTTTCCGCCAGTATTTAGATTTCTGCCTTTTTGGCTGGGCCCCACTTTTGTATATATTGCTATCAAATCTTAGGTGATCGTGCCTCAATCACTCAATAATCAATATGTTTCATGTAATAATTCATTTTCCACGTTTATGTGTCCATGAAAATCATGAAAGGTAAACAACTTAATTTTTCTTAATTTACCCTAAAAAATATAAATAGAAAAAGAGGATTTGTTCAAAAATCATCTATTATAAAATTTATTATATAAAAAAACATAATGACTCCGGTATTTAATCAAGAGCAACACTTCTTTAATTATATATTATATAAGTTTATTTATGTGTAAATATAGTTTATTTTATATATATTTAAAGATGAGATGATTTTTGGTGCTAAGTTGATTGATGAGCACCAAGAGCTCATCACCGTTACGTACGGTCTAGATTTAATTTTAGTTAGTTATGATTAAATTTTTTTTAAATAAATTATTTTAATGAATATATAATTTAAAATAAATATAATTTTTTAACCGCCAATTTTTTTTAAAAAAATAATTTTATTATTTAAAAATATTCGTTTAAAAATTTTAAATCTAGACTGATAAAACTATATTTGAACAATATAAATTTCACCTCATCATCAATGAGTACTGAAACTAGGTCCACTTAAAAACATTGCACATAGCTGAAAAAACATTAAGATAAGTTAAACAATGTCATATTTTTAAATAAATTTCAGTACCTTCAACTAATAAATTTTACTGTGGAGAATTTTTGAGCAATTACGTACTCGATGTAGTTATTTTCATGTACAGATCTGAGACAAATAAATGTGTGATGAAGAACTAACGGGATTAGTCCGAGTGGTAAGCAGTTCGGTATCGTTTAAGCGAGGTCTCGAGTTCGAGCCTTGGCGAATGCAGAAAATTTCTGTTGGGAGACTCACCCACCATAGCCAGGTACGCGACGCGGATCAGATCTAGATATAGTCGAGATAAAACTCCGGTAAATTTGGTGGATAATTAAAAAAAATATGTGATGAAGATGTGAATAAATCAAGTGGGGCAATCAAAGTCACTGTCCTTAAGGTGGGGGGATGCCGCTAGGGGCCAAATAGCAATATGTGGAGAAGAAGAAGCATGTGTCTATGTGTGAAATGGACATCCCCATGTGGTTGTGAGTGTGAATAGTGTTGTGACACAACAGTACATTTGCAATTTGCATCCCTCCCTACCACAAGCCAAAACTAGGTTTGGGGTGCCAAGTTTTAAGCCATTCATTTCATGACACGTCATCCCTTCGGTCATCCTTTCTTTATCTTTAAAAAATTATGGTCCTGATTTATTCTGTATTGTGTTCATATTTTTAACCTGCTGATAAGTGATGAGCCCTCCACTCGTTCTTTGGATTATAATAATTTAGTCATTTGTTTTTAGTCAATTTTTATTGTATTTGAATTTATTTTTTTAATTTTCAGGATGAATTGGATGGAAATACTATACTAATTGAGTATGGCGCTGAACAAGTATCTAAAGAAAGCTAAGAAGAAGAAAAATATTAAAAATGAGTATTTAAAGAAAATGGAAATTTAAAGAAACGTGCACGTGTTAAAAATTCTATCTTACCTCTTCCTATCGAAATGAACCAGGTATGAGGGAGAAATATGGGTTTAAGGTGAAAGATTGCATTGCATTTAATAATCTTTTTGTTTCCACCAATCACAATTTGCAAAATAGGTTATTATATTTTAGTCATTCTTTTGATGAATTAAATGGCCTATCTTGTCCTTGAATATGTACCAAATTCCCAATTTTGCCATTGGGCCTCATTTCACAGAGGACCCATTTTGGGTCTGGCCTCTGGGCCTTCCCAAACCATTCCTACCTTCAAGTGGCACCTCATTTAGTCAATATTCAAATTTTAGATCCGTCTGTTCAACTGATGGTATCGCTTAAGCGAGGTCTCGAATTCGAGCCTTGGCGTACGCAAAAAATCTCCGTTGGGAGACTCACCCACCATAGCCAGGTGCGTGACGCGGGTCGGATCCGGATGTAGTCGGGGCAAAGCTCCGGTGAACCGGGTGGGCAACCAAAAAATATATATATAACTATTTAAAATATATTTAATCCCTAAAAAATATTATTTTATTATGATTTCAGTCGTAACACTTAGGAAAATATCCTAACTCTGATATGTTTAGATTTACGAATAAGGGTAATTGATAGTTCATCCTACTCGATATTGGTATCGCTTATGAGGAATAAAAACTTCGCCCTACCTTTGGATCTTGAATGAACCCAACCTCTTTCTAAAAATTTTTGTACCAAAAAAAATATTCAAATTTTAGTTCGTCATGTTATAAGGAACTTGTCCCTTTCGTTAGACTCTACTTCCCCTGGTTTTCCACATCATCTAACTAAATTTCTAGCTCCAAGAAGTATATTTTTAATTGAATAAAATAATATCCAGCACCCTAATATTATTTTTTAATAGCATCTAGAATCATAACTTATTCATGATACATCTAACACCCTGATATTATTTTCATAGTTCATACAATACCTTTTTATGTTAATTTTCAGTTACATCCAACACTTTAATCTTATTTATTAATGCTGGAAGCACTAAAAAATAAAATTAAGGTAATAGATACAACTAAAAAATAATGTTAGATGCTATTTTACCATTTTTACCTTCGCCTCTTAAAACTTTTTCATTCTAGTTTAGTCCTTAATTTTCCATCTTTAACAGTTACGGGACTTTTTTTTTTTTTTTACTTTTCATTCTAGTTATTATTTGCTTGCTTCCTTCAGTCTTTAATTTTAGCTGAATTTTTCGGATAAATTACACCATGTGAGCTCAAAAACGGGGCTACCTACACATTATAATGTTCATTCTTTTTATATGGTGCCATATAATATAAAAAAGGACAGGAAGAAGTATTATTATTTATAAGAGTATTTTATTATTAAAAAAGTTTAATTAAAATATATAATAAATATGGCTGAGAAGTCCTAGTGGAAGTGGTACCAGGACATGGTAGAGGCAAAATTGTAAGTACCAGATTTGATCCCTACTGCCTATCAAAGTTGACCGAACATTCTCTCTTGGTCTTCCCTACTTCATTTGCTCACACCCCGCACGCCCACTTTTTATTCTCTAATTTAACATGCTGAAATTATTTAATTATGCAGTTTTTTCCTTCTTCTTTTTTTCCCCTTTCCGTATAATATTGCATAATTATATGCTTGGAGGAATGTATTTTTTTTTTTAATATTGCATAACTACATGATCGTATGCCTTCAAGGGTGTACTTTCCTATTTGTACAGGAGTACCATTTTAGAGTATTACAACTAGAGAGTAAATTTTAAGTTTACTTCATACATAAATGTTTATAACTGAATTTTAATTAGTTATTTTTTATAAATCCTTTTTTAAACTGACCCTTATAGATAATGGATTTTTTTATTTTTTTTTATTATTTTAAAATATATATTTTATTTTATTAGAGATAATTATATTCGAAATACAATTAAATATTAAATATAGATATTTTTTTATTAAAAATTTAAATATTAGTTTGTACGAGAAACTAACTCGGTTTGATTTGACTGCTGATAAATGGTAATAGGTCTCAAAACAGGGTGTTAGAAATGAGGGGAGGCGATAATGGGAAGGGGAATGGGGCAAGAGAATGAAAGCCCAAATGCAAAAAAGAGTCAAGAAAGTCGGCAGAAGAGAGAGGAGGTTGTAGGGGACAGACACATGCGATGCCAAGCTAAAAAGTCAGCAACTTCGGCCTCTCTCTGTTCTAATATGGAAATACATGTTTCCCAATCAGCCTCTTACTCTGACCTTTCCCATTGCATTCCTCATTTAATTATGTTAATTACACATTAGCCTCTTCCCATAAATCCATTTTTACTAATGATAATATTGTGATTTTGCGGTGATTAGTGTAAATTAGGAAATTTGAGGGCCGACCAAAGGATTCTGCAAAAAGATTCAACAAGTCCGTACGCTCATGGCTGGCCAATTCCTTCTGTTTACCGTGTGAACCCAACCACCTCCATCCTCCCTCCACCTTTTTCCCATCATCTTCCTTTTTTCATTTTCTTTTCTAATATCTTTTGTTTCTTTCTTTCTTTTTTAATTAGAATTACAGCCAATAACAATAACAACGTCCAACTCATAACTTCTTATTCATAAAAAAAAATTCATGTTATTAACAATCTCTTTTGTTTGCTATTATAGTTCTCGCAACTATTTTTGGCTCATGAAAAATAATATGGTTTATTAAAATGTTATATTATATTCCATTATATCTTAAATATAAAGTTCGTTAGAAAAAATATTTTGATATTAAATATAAAATTTTAATACAATTCACTTTATTCTCCAATTTTATAAATGATTGCACATAGCATATTTTAATGAAGGGGTCATTTCAATATAAATTATTAAAAATATTATTTTTAAAGAAATTAACACACCACTTTTATAAATGACTAATTTTTTTTAATCTCCACTAGTGAGTTATCTAATTCATAATACTGAACCACAGGACTTTTTCAAATTAGAGAGCCAAACTAATTTTACGTAGAAAAGTGTTTTTATAAACTCCAGTTGTAAAATAGAAGTCTCTTATTATTTATTTTTGGGCTCCACTTATTAAATATAGATATTCAATTGTTTTTGCCATGGATGATACATGGTGCTTTGAAATTTGGGGGGGAAAGTAAGATACTATTAAATTGAAATGTATTAGGATTTTATTGATTTGTATAAGCATATACTAGGTGTACCCTGCTTCCTTATCTTTCTTTTTTTGTTAACATTTTATCCATTTTCATTTATGCCTAAAATCCAAAGGTGAGGCTTTTGCTTTAATCGAATCCTTTTTCATAAAAGGGCCAAAAGAAAATAAACTCCCTCGGAAATTATTACAGAAATGAACACTTGACTGTAAGAGTTATGCAATTATTCACCCCTAAAAAAGATTATCTAGATTTAATATCCCATTAATTATAAGATAAATGTGCATCTAAGACCTAAACTAATTTTAGATGAGCAACTAATACTCTAAACTATTTAAGAGTACAATTAACACCATAAACTAATCTAGAGGTGCGACTAGCACCCTAAAATATTTAAGGGTGTAATTAGTACCCTGAACTAATTCTAGAAGTACGATCAACGCCCTCGAGTATTTAAATTGATACAATTATACCTTTTCACTGAAAAAAATATAATTTTTTACTCGATCCATATCATGTGAGCTTTTTTATTTTGACATATTATTATTTAAATTATCACATGCGTCATTTTATTTAAATAAAAGTACTGAATAAACTCTAAAATTGATATTATATAGAATTTATATGTGAAGATTGGGAAATTTTATGGTTTATTTAGTGTAATTTATTAAAATAATATTACAACTGTGATATTTTAAATAATAACATGTTAAAATAAAAAGATTATGTGATATATATCAAAAGAAAGTCAGTGTTTTTATCAACGAATCGGTAAAATTGCACAAATTTAAATACTTTAAGGTATTGACCGTATCTCTAAAATTAGTTCAAGGTTTTAATTGTACCCTTAAATATTTTAGGGTGCTGGTTGCACCTTTAAAATTAATTTAGGGTGTTAATTGTACTTTTAAATATTTTAAAGTGCTAATTACTCCTTTAAAATTATTTTAGGGTGGTAGACGTATCTTTACCCTTAATTCTAACATGAAATAACACATTATCAATGTACACCTCTGGTACTATTTATAGAGCTGAGATAAAAGATATATTTTAATCCTATTTATAAGCTGGATAGAATTTTTTTTTATATGAATATATTATTTTACCCTTTATTTATTATTATTTTATTTTTATTTTTATAGGACAAAATATATATTAAATAATAATATAATTAAAAAATTGTTAAATTTTATAGTATAGTTAATAATATTTAATATTTTTTTATTTATATAAAATACGTTAAAAATAATTTATAAATAAGATAATAAGAATAATTTTTATATACTACTACGATTAAGTTAGAGCATTGACCTGAATTGAAAGTAGTTTCTAAACAAACTTTTTTGCATTCGGATCTCACGTTTAAGTGGTGAAAATCTCTTTTTTACATAGGTAATTTTTGCTGAGTAAGGGTCCTTAGATGTAATTTACCAAGAGGGAAAAGATCCTTCTTTTTAAGTCGTAAGTCTTCACTTTCATTCTCAACTCATTACTCCCCTCTGCTTCCCCAAGTTACCAGTTCCATATTCTTCTTCTTGGTTCCTCCGGAGAAAATTAAGGTTGCGTTTGGAATATTGGAAATATGGCTGAACAACAAGGAGCAAAATCAGGATGCTTCTCTAGCTTCTTTCGTCTCCTTCTCTGTGCTCATTCCACCAATGCTCCTCCTATCCACCCCTCCGATCACTTCCCTGCTCCCCAAACACTGCCTTCCTTCCCAAACAAGTCTTATCCCGTTCCTGCTACCCCTGGTGTAGTCGCCAGACTCATGGGCTTAGACTCGCTTCCAAACACCTCCCGGGTCTCCAGCCGGGTCTCACCCGATTCGGTTCCCCGAAGCAAGTCCGTTAACTTCATCGATTACTTGCTCCAGTTTGATCCCAACAACCAAGAGCAACAAGGCAGCCATCATCGCCGCGTCAGAACGTCGTCGTTTCGTGAGGTTCCGGTGTTATCGTCGTCTTCCGCGAGGTCGCTGTCGTTTCAGCCGGAGAAGAACGGCGACGTCGTGGTTTTCTTGTGGGACGATGTCGACACGGCTGCGCACGAATGGAGGCCTAGAGAAGTTGTTCGACAGAGGTCGAAGAAACAGGAGGTACTGGGTTTGAAAGAATCGAAGAAACAGAAGAATGAAGGCACGAAGAAAAAGAAGAAGATTTCGAAGCTGAAGAACGAGCCTAGAAGAAGAGTCTCTGTTTCGAGCCCGAGAATGAGGAATGAAGAGTTTGCTGAACCCAGATTCAGGAAAAAGGTTAGAAGCAAGAACACGACGTCGAAGAAGATGCTGAATGAGAGATGCTCTGAAAATCTCAGTCCTGTTTCAGTTGTAGACGTAGGTGATGACGAAGACTTTCCATTGCAAGAGAGAACCAACTTCACAGGTTTGATCTCTGAATTCATAATGCTACTTTCAAAAAAATACTTATAAAATTAGAATGATAATGATTTTGGACAATGATGTTATTATCGCATTTTGTAAAATTTAATATTCATTTCAAAAAATTATTAATATTATATTTTAAAATTTTGCAATTTTATTCCTATATATTGAAAGAATTAATTAGAATCGCGTCCAAAACTATTTTTATTTATATAAATTAAAAAATCATAACAGAGTAATTTTATTCCTTTCATATTAATTAATTAACAATAATGTGGTCCCCTGGACCCTGTGATTCGTAAAATCAATTTCAGCCATCACTTTTCATATTAATATGAAAAATAAATTACGCTTGTTTTTTTTTAAAATTGATTTAATTATAAAAAAAGTGTTTTGCATATGAAAGAGTAGTTTTCAAAATGAAAGAAAAGTCCAGTAATTTATTACCAAAAAATATTAAGTAATGTAATTTAATAGTAGTAGGGTAAACTACTGGTTAAAACAAAATGGTAACTAAGATGTTTATGGCTAAATGGAGGCTTATCAAACTTTTTGCAGATGAAACAAAGGGAATGGCCTTGAAGTCAAAGAGAGAATCTTCAACAGAGAGAGGAATTAGCAAAAGCAATCATAAAAGTGAAACAACAGAGGAATGCCCAGAATTAATGGCAATGCTTTGCAAATTAACAGAAAACGATGTTCATCAAACGTTTGCTTGCAGTGTTGGTCGGAATAAGGGCGTGTTTGGAAGTGAGGATTGTTTCGAGGAAATTTCTTTGCTTCTTGAGCATAAAATCTTGGACCTCTTGCTGCGTGAGGTAGTCCATGAACTTTTTTAACACTGATTAGGAGAAATTTTATCTTCATGACCTCTTTGTGTATATTATTAATAGGTCCTTTAACTATATATATTTCCCCTCCCACGTTTACATATTCTCTAGGCTAACTAGTGAGACCATTTTACACGGAGGTCATAACATAACATAATATGATGAGTACTTATATCTAATGTCTGACTATATTTTAAATATTTTTTTTAAATAAGACAAGACTATATTTTAAATATTTCCCATTCTACATATACATATACCTTGGGGGATCTTTTGATATGAAGATTGATTCTAATAAAAAAAAATATTATAATTAACGAACTAATATTTATATATATATATTCATTTTTTTACAAAAAGAAATGGGTATATGTGTGCTTCGAACAAGATTATATTGTATCCATTAATAATAGGAAGAAGATAATTGTTTTCCAATTAAAATAGGTAAAACTCGAGTGTTGTCAAAAACAGAATTGCCAGAAAAAGGTTCATGAATTAAATCGGGGGAAGGCAGAGGATTGATGTTCACACTCTCAAAAAAGACAGCCTATTAGCTTTCTACAATAAATAGCAGTGGCCCTTGCTCGCATCACTAGTCACCGTGATCTTAAATGTGTTCACATCTTAGGTGATTTTATAAGTCTCTCATACACACTTTTTAAGTTATGAGATTATATCTTAATTTTAATGAGAAATCGATATTAAATTTATCTAAATTTTCTATATACCAAAAAAAATTATGTTCACACTAATATCAAATGATAATCTTAATCACACCATCAGTCATCCCTGTAATGAATTTTTTTTACCATTAGGTTATTAAATTTTAGATTAATATAATTTTTAGTCCTTTAAATTTATATAAATTTTAATTTTTTCCTATATATATATAATTTTTTTTACCATTACAGTATTAAATTTTAGATTAATATATATATGTAATTGATTTGACCAAGTCAACGTGTCTATCAGATTTAGATCCACCAGAAGACAGACATGTTGAGCTTTAGATTTGAAGTTTGATACGTGGGGCCATTTCACAAGCCATAGGCTTGACCTTAACTTGTTGGAGTTTGACCTTGATAAAGGATTGGGTTGCATTTTATAGTTCATGAATTTGATTAATTGGGTTAGGTTTGGCCCAATTTTATAAAAATTGATATTATCTTGATCACTTTGTTTTCATTAATTTCTAATAACACAGTGTCGCCAAATTCACATAACAATTATCAATCTCCACAAGAAATCAAATTATCAATTATTGCTATTGTCAATCATCAAACTTGTTATCCTGGTCGGCTTCAACTTCTCCTTCTATCTTCTTTTCATACTAGCCCTAGGACTTAATATGATAATTATTCATTAATACTCCTACTTAAAAGTTAGTTAGAATACTGACATTTATTATAAATATAAGATATAAATTTATTTCATTTTTTATATACAACAAAAAATTAAGTGAGCTGGATATTAGTAGAAGTCATCAGGGTTATGACATGTCTCTAGACTCAAAAAAAATTTAGAGGTATTTATAGATTGGTCACAAAAAAAAATCCTTACTTTGAGAGTTAGATTTTAACTCAATAAGTTATAAGTTATAATATTAGCAATTTGACTAACCTCTGTTTGTCATTTTATTTTTAAAGATCATTTCCTTAAATTAATTTATCTAATTTAAAAATTAATATATAATATAATATTATAATAGGTATTTTAGGGATATCAATTTATACTTATTATAATTAATTAATTTATCTAACTTCTTTAATCTACTTAAATTAGTTAAGTATCTCTTAAATAAAGACCTGATCATATTATTAATTTCAAATATAAAATAAATATAAGGATTAAAAAAATACTTATATAAAGATACTTATAATCATCTATTAACAAGTCCTCACAAAATCAACAAGACATAAAGCTACTCAAAGGGTATGGTATCTAATACAATAACATCATATTGGCTATAAATTAAATTCTCACGATACTTATTTAAATCCTTGAATATTATTATTGTCATAATATTATATCATAATTAATTGAGTAAAAGTCTAGGAAGAGTTATGGTAGTTGTAGGTCGTTGGATGAACTTTGTCCCTTTCAGGTCCTATACAGTACACCCTCCTTTATGACTTAATTTCATCTTTAATAAAGGCAAACATAATGGTCCCCTTAATTGCCTTCACTCAACACTATTATTTGTTAACATCATTTTAGCCCAACCATATCGTGACTATTTGGATAGAATTTTAAAAAGTACTTATAAAAAAAAAGAGTTTATAGACCACTTATAAAAAATAGTTTTTAGAGAAGGGTTTATGGAAAAAAAAAGTGGTTTTGAATAAATAGGTGTTTGAATAGTTATTTTTAGAATGACTTTTTATGGTAGTAAATTACCAAAAAGTGTATGATTTGATTTAAAACAAGAGAGATGAGAGAGGTAGAGAGAAGATAAAAGAGAAGAGAGAGGGTAGAAGAGAGAGAGTGTAAGAAAAAGTTGAGATAAAAGAAGAGAGAGAAGAGAGGAGAGGGGTAGGGATGAGAGATGAGAGAGGGTGTAAGAAAAAGTATGGGTAATATAGTAATTAGATAGTCCATAAGCTCTTTTACTGTTGAAAAAGCTATTTTAAATAGCTTATTCAAAACCATGGTTTTAAACCATGGTTTTACCCAAAAGTACTTATGGACAAATAAGCCTGTTTGTTTTAAAATTTTTCTAAACTAATGTTTTGCCCAAAAGGGCTTCTAAAACCTTAGTTTGGAACCTTTCCAAACACACCCATCATGTATTCTTCTTATTAGGCAAAAAATAAAAGAAAAGAAAATAATCAGTTATTATTTATAATATCAAATCATATACTTAATAATACAATAAATCAATAATGATGTTCAATAATGCCTTCTTTCAACTTGCTCATTAATGGCCATTTTTTTTTAAAAAGAAATATAAAAACAAGGGAAAAATTGCTTACTAAATATGTTTTGGACCATATATAGTCGTCCTATGTCATAATTAAATTAGTGTTAGTAAGCTTACCGACAAAGTATTTTGTCGTTTAAAGGAAAAAAATATGAAATCATCCCAATAAATTTTTAAAATCTTGATATTATTGTTGACAATTTCAAGTCCTTATGAAAAAATGTATACTCCTTTTTTTTCCTTTCTGTTAATTTTTTATATAAATTAAAAAAATCAAATAAATTATTTAATTATAATTAAATATAACTTTTTAATATCAATCTATATTATATACTCTCTATAATATTAAATATAAAAGTTAGATAATGAGTATATTTTAATTTTAATTATAAGATCACAATTAATTTTATCTCTTAAGATTATAATTTTTTCCCAATATATCCCTATGTGATTACACATATTAAGAAAATTTTATTAATGATAGTTTAAATGCACATGATTAAATATGGTATTTTAAAAAAACTAATACACAATTATTACAAATACCTAATTTAACTAATTTTTTAAATTTATCTAAATTTATTAAATATATCAAAAAATAGATGTAATAATTTATTTAATCTGTCTAAATAAAATCAACTAACGCCTATTAGTTCATAGACATAACCCATAAATACAATAGTCCTAAAGGATTCTATGTACTTCATTGTGAACCAAAGTAATAAAAATGTTTTACATGCACTTTTTTATGATATGACTCCTCATGTAATGGATAAACATAACCAGAGTTTTCATAAATCCTGTCAAATCTGAATCCAAGTATCATATTATTTATCAATCCCTTATTTATCAACTTGGTCGACTTATCCAAAATTTTATCTAACTAGTTGATCATGAAACTCATTTTCCTGCAAACGTCCAGTCTTCCTTGTGCTTTCAAAATAATTTGATTATGTTTTTCATATAACTTTCTAATATTCAATATCACCAAATTAAATTTAAATATCATCTGGACTAATTTAAAAGTGTCTCTTTCAATGTAATATTTTCCTTCACAATGTTACGTTTACTTAATTAAAAAGAGAATTAAGCTTTTTATATTGTCATTTAAACAAGTTAGATTACATAGTATATATATATATATATATATATATATATATGATATTTTGCATTAAAATATAGTTTGATTTACTGATCATTTATCGACCCCACTGGTCTGTTCAATTTTATTGTTTTTAAGATTGAATCCAATTAGCACTAATAAAAAGCCACGTACAAAGGAAGCTATATCTAAGAAATACATATATATATATATATATATCTTAATAAAAAGTGAAAGTAGAAGCACTTTCGGTAAAGCGATCATTGAAGCAAATGGTCCATCAACCTCAAAACGTTGCTTCTGAATGGAATAGACGTTATGATGATGATGATGAGCATTATCTTCTTAAGTGTTAGGTAATTACTATTAATTAACTTAGTTAATTATATTCTCTCCTCTTTTCCATTATTTATCTTTCTCTGTCTCTCTCTATATATATATTATTCTACACCAACTGCCAGAAGCAATTCTTGGTCTGTACCATGCCCTCCATGATCAAATCAAAGAGTTGCATTATAAAATTCATAATTGTGATTTGATAGTGCCAGATAATAAAATAATAAATAATCAGAAAAAAATTTCAAACTTCTGACTTTTCTGACGAAATTGCCCGGGGGGGGCAACGCAGAACACTTTATATATGTGTATTCCATCATCTTTAAAAAAATAAATATTTCACCGAGGAAAAAAGATTAAATTTCAATATAAGAAAATAAATTACACTGGTATATTACATAGTAAATTGATATATATTACAAAGGAATACTTCGGTTCAGTCTCTTATATCCAGTGTGTCCAGTAGTCTAATTACACCCTGCCACGTGTCTTATTTTGCCCTTCAGCATTTATGATTTAACCCCGACAACCCCTTTAAACCACCGTCCCTGGGTTGGGAAGTCTGAAAAAGCGTTCCTAAAAAGAATTAAAGAAGACTCTAGGGCGTTATTGATTTGCGATCAGGAAAGGGGACGTGACGGTTGTATGAGCGGCGAGAAAACAAACAATGGGTTTCGACGGTGATTTGGCCAAGAAAGGGAGATGAACCCAGAAAACAGGGACACCATTGTAAGCCAAGAGGAAGAGAAGAAGAGCGCAACAGGAAGTGGGGAAGCAGAAGAATATAGCAAGCAGGGATCTTTTCAAGTCCTGAACTTGGTGAAGAAGAAGAAGGAAAGGGAAGTGAAATTTCGACGGTGGTTTCGTGGTGCTTCCAGTCATGGCCTTTGGTTTAAACAGGAGAAGAAGATGATTCAAGAAGTTTACAAGCACTTGCAGAGAAAGTAGGAGTGCATTTTAGTGGCGGACGCAACAAAAAGGATCATAAAGCACAGTGACAGTGGTTTAAGGGGATTGTGGCGGTTAAATGCAGATGGGTAAAATAAGAGACGTGGCAAGATATAACTGGACTACTAGACATATTGGATATAAGAGACTAAGTATTCTCCTTATTTTAATTAAAAACCTAATTAATAGTAAAAATATAAGATGTACATTAATTACATGAATAATGGATGCCGTCTCGTATGGTGTAACATCTGGCCAAGAAAATCACATGGTATGCAGTATACAGTTATTATATTTATTTTTATTGAGAAAATATTTCTTATTTTAAATTTGGATTCTTGTGAGAAAATATCACGTGAAGTGAAAAATAAAATATAATGTATGTGACCGACGCACTTCATATAATATATATTTTTTATCTGGTAGAATTGGAAACACATCATATTTAGTATTTATAATATAATCAAATATGTTTCCCTCTCTCTCTCTCTCACACACACACTATATATATATATATATATATATATATATTCGCAAAAACCTGCCATGTGAATTGATCCCTTCAATAATGATTAAATTCTGCTATTTGAATCATTGATTTTTGAATAAAACAAAACGTAAGTGGATTAATTAATATGGAAAAAGGCATTTCTGCTATTATATTAAAATAAAAGTTAAATTACATATTTTAAATCTAGAATAATGTACTAATAACCTCTTTAATCTTTAACCTTTTGAAACTTAATAACTCCCATTAATTTTTAAGTCTATACGAATAATCATAAATTATCAATTTTATACTTTTTAAAAATTGTTTTATCCATATAACCTCCTAAATTTGAGTTATATGCAAATGAAGCTTTTAAACCTTGAGTCTTTTACAGATTAATAATAAATACAACTAACAACATGGGGAGTTATTTACATATGACATAAAACTTTTGGGGAGGTTTTGAATAATTTAGCCTAAAATAAATTATACAAAAATAAGAGTTATTTAATAATAATAATAAAATAAATGTTCCCTAACCTTGTTTTTTTTTAATTTCTTCTGTCATGCAAAGGAGGCCTAATTAAGTACATACAATTAATTAATAACTCCAAACAAAAATAAAAAAGGAGGGAAATTAAAGCTTATCTCTAAATTTGCTTGTACTAATTTAATAAAATTGCCACATTGAGCAAGGCAGAATAATAATGAAGGGACCTGAAAAACCAAAATGATTAGCTAATGAAAGAAGGTTAGATATGTTTCAAGAATAAATTAAAGGAGATTTCTAGAGAATTAACTAACTAATTAATTTAATTCTGCAAACTACAAATATAATTATAATCAATTAATTAATTAACTACATAGCTTGTTAAGAAGAGTGGTGATTAAAGCGTCTCTTCTTTCAGCCCTAGCTTCTTCTCTAATCCTTCTCGCTTCTTCCCTCTCTCTCCATCTCTGCTCCATCATCATCCTCTCATTCTCCAGAGCTTCCATGGCTTGCCTCCATTCCATCTCCTTCCTCCGTCTCTCTTTCTCCCTCGCTTCAAAAGCTTCCATCCACTGGGTCTCTATCTGAATCTGTTGTCTCATGAACTCTTCCAGAATCTCCTTCAACTTGTTACCACTACTGTAACTTTTGCTTCTTTTCATCTTCTTCCTCGAGCTTCTCTCTCCCTGACGATGATCAGTGCTTATCTCTTCGTTGTCTTCTTCGTCATCTTCTGACGACACGTTTGTTGCCGCCGCCGCCGCTGCCGTCTTCTTCTTCGCTCCTCCTCCTTCCGCCTCCGCCCATAGCATTCTCTGCATCCTCGCTGTGAAAATGGCTTGAAGTTCGTTGTAAAATGGGAATTGCTGCCTCACACTTTCTGGCTCCGCCGTTTCACATCCCTAAACATTTCATACAACACAATAAGAGAAAAACAACAAATCTAGCTAGCAACACAAACACTTGAGAAAACAAGTTCTAGTTGTAATTTTAAAATATTTCAATAGCTTGTTTGGATTAGCTAATGATAAACACGTTCACGCAATTGAGACAAAACTCCTCTCCGTAAAATTATGATTGGAAAATCAGATCCAAACATGTTGATAGTGGTTTGGATTGATGTAGTTTTGATGCTATAATATATAGCAAATGAGAATATGAGTTTTTTTATGATTTTTATTATGAAAAAAATTGTAAACTATTGAGAAAATAAAAATGTTCATTAAACTATATACATGCGACAACTTTTCAGTAAAGGTTAAAGTTGTGTTGGATCATCTAAGATTTGTTTCAACGGCAGATATAGCGGGTCATGTCTAACTTGAGAATCAAAAGAATATATATATGTGTATATATATATATATGTGTGGTTTTGATTTTAAAACATCAATGAATCCTTCATCCCAACTCCTTATAATGCCATGGTTACTACAAGCGGCTCCATCCACAAGGTTCTCACTCGTAAGTAGACAGTTTTTTTTTTCAGGCTAAGTTACTACGAGCTATACTAAAAATCAAATACACAATATGATAAGTTGCAATTGGAAGTATTAGATCTAGCATTAGTACAAAATAAATTTGAGTTAAAAACGATTACACTTCAATCTAAATATCAAGTGTGTTAATTAACTACGAAGTGTGTGTGTGTGTGTGTATACAGAACTTAGTAGAAATTTAAAACGTTACATCATATATATTTAGTGTTACCCAAGCACCAAACAAGTTAGTTAGAAGAAAAGCCATGAAAGCTAAAAGCTACATACGAGCTAGAACTTTTCACAAACACATATCCTTCAAGAACCAAGCGTGTTGTTTATACATACATACATACATATATATATATATATATATATGTATATATGAAGGCAACGTCATGCCGACATCACGCAAACATATCGACACAGTATGATTCTGTTTTGTAAAGCGCCATCATGTGAATCGCAGCTTTGTAAAAGCGAAAGGGGGGGGGGGATTTCATTGGGATTTGATTTTAGAGACATATATGAATCAAGTAGGGTCGAGAAGGATGAGGACGACGAGAAAGTGGCTGTGGCGGTACCTTGTACCTTGTGACGAGGTTTTTCCACTTGCACTTGCACTGCTCTGGGCTTCGAAGGTAACCGTTATCGATCATGGCGTTAGAGATGAGTTGCCATAACTGCTTGTTCCTCTTTGTCTCCATAAAACTCTGATCTAACTCTGCTCGAATCGCCAGAAACTCCTTCGTCTCTTGCACGCTCCACTGCGGTAACCTGTCGACGACGACGACACCGCCTCCACCAACATCGACGTTATTCATGGTAATAGCCGGCTGAGGAGGAAGATGATGTTCTTGTTGTTGTTGTGGATGCTGTGGAAGAAGATGATGATGAAGATGAATCTGATCCATTCAATATTGATCGATTCAAGAAAAGTAGTAGAGCGAGTGATTCTATTGATGATTCGAACGCGAGCAGCGAGAGAATAATGTTTGAAATTGTGAGGGTTTTTGTTTGTTGTTTGGGGGGAGAGAGAGATGACTAAGGAAGGAATTGAAGTGTGAACCGGCAGGTGTGGATTGTGTAAAAGAAGAAAACAACAGGAGGACGACATAATATTTTCTTTCTTTTTTTTAGGTGTTAAATTCAAGAGCTATTCCTCTATTACCATTATTATTATTCCATTCCATTCATTTCATTTCCTTTGATTTAAAAAAAATGCATATTATTAATCCTTGAAACAATTAACCTAGATTTTATTGTCCATAAAAGACTTAGATTCATTCATTCTTATTTAATTAGATAAAAATTATAATGATAAGTAAATATATGTATATAGCAATATAGAGTCTTTCTTATTACCCTCCAAATATTAAATATAAGAGTCAATAAAAAAAATTATTTTAATTTTAAATATAAAATTTTAATTTTTTTATCTCCTATATTTATGACTAATCTTTTTTTTAAACACTTCTTATTAATTATATGTATCAATAGAATAATTTTTAATGCACGTGATTAAAATAGATATTTAAAAATTTTAATATATATTTTTGATATTTATTTAATTTAATTAATTTTATTGATCAATAGTTATGATTCCTATATTTATAATTCCTCTATTTAGGATAGTGGGAGTATTTTATTTCTCAAACTAGCTAGGCGCTATATAACCATGTATATTATTGCACTAGGTATTCTAAATCATTGCAACGGTGCTTTTTTAGATATGATGGTTTGTCTTGTATAATTATGGACCTATTGACAAAATAAAATATATCTTTAATAATAAAATAAGGGGAAATCTAAAAAAAATACCCATTTAAATTTTAAAATTTTAAATCAAGACTTTTTAAAAAAAATTATAAATAACTTTACAAAAGTTGCATTGTAAATAACTTATAAAATATAGTAAACGAAAATTTAAAATTTAAATGGGTATTTTTTAGAATTTTCCCTAAAATAAATATTTCAAGAAAATAATACAAACAAATGCCCAATACCATACATATATACTTGATATATCCTATAACTATTTGCATACCAAAAAGCAATTAACTAGTTTCATACAAAAATTATATTCCTCACATATTTAATATAAAATCTAATTAAGAGTTGATATTAATTTTAAATAAAAAATTTATTTTATATATTTATTAATTTTTTTAAATTATCTCTATTGATAATTCTTTAATAATAATCATGTAAGAGAATGAGGATAAAAATTAAAGAACACGGTTGTGGTGTTTTAGAAAAATAATGATATATTAACTAAATTAATTAAATAAATTATATATTAAGAACATTATGAGTATAATGCTAATGCAAATGAATAGTATTAATTTTAAATAAATGAATAAAAATGTAAATTTAAATTGAGAATTAGAACATCCATAGGAGTATTTATAAAAAAAATGAAATTGAGTTTTGATGACATAAAAAAACACTATAAGTAATGAAATAATAATAAAAGGATTAAAATCTCGATCCACCTGTCGACGCGGAAACTTTATTGGGAGTTGGCTTTGTCTCTCAACTTTTTTGGAGGCATGCCCATTGCGTCTACGTGTCGTCACGCTGATGACAAGATATAATTGAATCCTTATCTCACCCCATAAGGACCCGTTTTTACGGTTGGCTTAAAAAAATTGGGGGGGTGGGAAAGGGAAAATTGAAATTTTTTTCTTGGCAGCATCCGTTTGGTTGGTCAAAATTTCTGGAATCAATTTTCTCTTCTAGCTAAATTTTTTGCTCCATTAAGAAAAATTGGATACCCCCTATTTTGGTGGAATCTGATTTTTTCACCCACGCAAAAAAGTTCAAAATATAAAATTACCCTCAAGTATATATAAAAAACTTATAACTTCACGATCTCAGTTGCTGAGTTTTGAAGGACAACTTGGGCAATGGAACTTCTAGTTTGAACTCTGAAAAAATTTATAGGGGAGTTGGTAGAGTTCCATATATATCAGCTATTTTTTTAAAAAATTTGCTTGTTACCTTGTTTAATATAGACAAAGAGTTGAATGATTATGTGATTGAAATTATGGCTACATGTTTAACCGTGGTTGTAACCGTTGAGTGAGAGTAATGGTCTATTCTATACTCACCACTCCAGTTAAAAAAAAAAAAAACCTAGGAATTCATATAACTAACAAATCTTTGAACTCATATTTGAAATCCTCGTCATCATCTGACTTTATGTGTCTTATTATAATTAATTATTATTTCTGTTTGTAAGATAATAAATTAATTTTAAATTTAAAAAATTGATTTAGATAAATATATTTTGTGATTGACATAACTCTCTCAACTAAACTCTAAATTTAACAAATAACATATCATTATAAATCTCTTTTAGTTTAGTTTTTAAAGAAATGAGACCCATTTTAAAATTTATTGTATTATGAAATAAATAATTAAAAAAATAAACTAAGATCAGAAATGATGTATGATATCTCAACACCATATTTTAAAAAGTATAAATCATTCGTACGAAACTTTTTGAAACTAATATTGATACTCTTAAACTGTATTTGGAGTGTAATTTTATATGAAACAATTAAGTTTCACATTAAATAGATTTGTGGTTTAAAATAGATATTTTAAAAATACTAAAGAAACGTCAAAGTTTATGAAACACATAGTATATCATAACTTGAAATTGTAAGTTGTAAGGGATTTATGTCATTCGAAATTGCTTTTTCCCTCCAAAAATCAATTTGAGTATAATTATATTTTATATTATCAAGTCAAATACTACTTCCAATCATAATTATAAAATATAATTTTTTTTTGAAAGATTTATAAAACAAAATAAATCAATTAATTATAATTAATATAAGAACTAATTGTGTAATGTAGTTAGATTGAAAAATATATAATATTAATTTATCTTAAGAGGTTACATTTGATCATAATTAATTGAAAAGTATGTAATATAAATTTTTTTATCTAATTTTTTATCATTTTAAACTAACCAAATATAAAGTTTTGTATCACACTATTTTTTTTTTTCTTGTGTCAACTAAATATCTAGTCGATCGATAATTTTTTATTTCATTCTCTTCCTTTCAATTACATTCCTTTTCGTTCTACTCCTTTCTGTGAACTAAATGGGCCTTAACATATAATCTCTATACAATAATTTCTACTTCTTTTTTAATTATATTTCTTAACATGTAACAAAAAAAAATTATATTTCTTAACATGAGTACATACATAATATGCGTGTGTGTGTGTGTGTTTAGTAAAATTTAATAGGGAAATTTGAATGATGCGGCAGCAACGTAACCAATAATTTCACTTCTTTTATTATGGTTTTCACACACTATTCTCTCTGGCCCCACTCCTACTTTGTTTTCCTTCCTCTCCATGCTCTTCTGCCTCTATTTTATCTTCAATTCCCTCTCACACTATCATCATACTTTAGGCTTTTACACACTAACATTGATACGTTACGTACATATTATTTACGATCTTTGAATAATGTAATTACAATTTTTTTTTTACCTTTAGTGGTGGTGATGAACTGATGATGATAAAAGGGGGTAATTTTAATTTATTTAGCATAAATTTCAAAATGATTTTTATATCTCAAAGAAACTAGGCATCAATGAAAGGTTTGAAATAATTAAATATAACTTAATTTTTATATCTCATTTATTATTTTATGAACATATTGAATGATTATTTGAATTTACATATCTCCATGAATTATGTTTTAGTTCTAATTAAATAATGTCTGCCTTTGGTCATAAACATGGAAGCACTCTCTGACTCTCTCTCCATTCCATATGCTCTCAAGCACTTATTAGAGCCCCCTCAAATCCTTTTAAGATCTGTCACATGCTGGTTTTTAAACAAAATCAAATAACGTGAAAGTAATTTTATCTTAAAAAATATAAAAATTTATTTTCAATAAATTTCTAAACATAATTTTAATTTTAATTATTTTTTACCATAGGCGGAGATTTATTTAAACCTCACCCCAATTACTTTCATTTTAAATTTTTTTATATATAGTTAAAGACATATTTATTATACATGTAAAAAAAAATTATACTCGTCAAAAATTGAGTTGCATCGTAATCTTTTAACTAATAAAATTTTTAAATAAATATTTTTAATCAGTTTTTTTAAAATACTATGGCTTTATTCTAGAAACTCATGTTTTTGCCGCGGGAGGATGACAGAGGATATTGGGACGATAATGAAGGCTGTAACCCAGTATTTATTAGCTGCCATGCCAAACTTCTATTTGTATTTGAAAGCCTACGACTGGATTTTAAATTTTAAAAATAAAATAAAACAAAACAATTGTATTTGTCATTTCATATATTTTCGGATATTAGCAGGCGTGGGCCCACAGACGCGGTATTCTGTCATGTCCCACGTGATTGGCGCCTACCGTATCCTTCCACGTGCAACAGGGGGGGTCTACAGGCATGTACCCCAGCTCACGAGTCCGCGGGGACGCTTCTGAGCCTAAAAGTGCATCCTCTCCCACCCAATCATAAAGAAACACGTGTCATGAGAACCGAATCCTCGGGCGCGGAGCTTGGACGGTTATAGTGTAGACGAGAGCATGGAAACATAACTCTCAACGTGAACCTGGAGTGGGCATTCTAAAACCGGTGAAGAAATTTTCCTCTGTCTTGACCCCCCGTCCATGGGAACTTTACCAAATAAAGGGTGAATATATTAATTATCTTAATGGTTTTAGAATTTAACTACTTTTTATTGATGGAATTTGTTACTTCTTTTTTTTAACCATTAATTTTTACTTTGTAAATTTTTTGAAAACATGGAATTTACATGCACCGTGTTGCACATGAGGTATGAAAATGTTGTTGCAAATAACCCAGAAACAATTCCAAGGTTACATTAAAAAAATTAATTTAATAAAAATATGTCTTCTGAAGTCTGTATATGATCGAGTTATATTTTTATTATTATATTATGTTTATTTTAGAATTACCGGGTAACATGTGAGAGTATTATTTATCGTTTAATATTTTTAAAAACAGAAAACGACAATTCAAAGGGAATGAACCAAAAGACAGCGATTGGCATTTCATTACCAAACTGATAATAAATAGTTATACCGTGCAAGTTTGAACTGGTCAATATATATTGCATATAATTAAATTAAAAATTTGATTTTCGAACTGTCCTTCCGTGAATTATTTGAAATAGATTAGGTTGGATATTTTATGCGGGAAATAATAAAACGGAAGAATCCATGCGATTCCCACTTTAGAGGGACATTAAAGTCAAAATGGACCAACCAAGTTTATACATGTACTATAATTAAATGGGAATATTTGTAGAATGTGTTATCTTAAACATTTCTTTTAGATATCCCTTGGATATTGTTGGTCTTATTTATTCACTCTGTAATAATTTTTTTTTTTTAGTTTTGGATGGTCATGAGTAACCCTCACATTCATTAATTAAGATGGAATTGATACCAACATGGTTTTTTTAAGCATATATATATTAGAAACAATTATATTAGAGATACTGTTAAATATTAAATATGAGCACTTCTGTTAATGGGGGATTCAAATTTTAGTTCACTTTATTGTGAAAGACTAACCTCTTTAACTAAACCCAACCTCTCGTTATACTAATATGATCGAATTGATAAATAATTAGTCTATTTTAATATAACGAATTAATATTTAAATAATTGACTAATAGAATAATTTTAAATAAGATTATCTTTAATACAAAAGGAATACATTTGGATTAGAAAAAGAAAAAGAAGATGGATGTGTTTCATTTTCAAAAGTATTCATTCATGACAATGTTTATCGAATCTTTTGGAAAAAATAACAAACTAACTTTAAGTGATAGTTGGTGTAATATTTACAACGTGAGAAGTAAGCAAAATTTGGAGTTCTACCTTTGAGCCTACTTAGAAAGCTCTGAAATTTAAGTTTTAAAATAGCTTTTAGTTTAAATTTTAATTTAAAAAAAATTTAAAGTTAACAGTCATATTTGTTTATAAATACTTTTAGACTAAACCATGATTTAAAACTATGGTTTTGAATAAACTACTAAGAATAATTTCTAAAACATTAAAAAAAAAATTGACTACCCATTTACTATTTTGTTCCTATTTTTCTTCCCTATGTCATTTTCTTTCTCCTCTTTCTCTCTTATTCTCTCTACTTCTTCGCGCCCCCATGTGTTGCTGTTGCTAGGTTGTTGTCATTGTGTTGCCGTCGCTGTTTAGAGAGAAGAAGCGATGAGTTGCCGTCATTGCTCAGAAAAAGAAGAAGTAGTGGGTCTCCATCGCTAATCCCTAGCCGTCGTCGCTCCTTACTGTTTGCCACTTGCTGTCACTGCTCGCCATGGATGGTTGCACACTGTGGTCACTGCTTGTTGTGGAGATGATGAATAATACTTATGATTAATTTATATTTTTTATCTCATACCCTTTATAGTAATTTACCAATACAAAAAGTCATTTTGAAAATAACTATCCAAACACTTATTTATTTAGAATTATTTTTTTTTCTATAAGTTATTCTCCAAAAACTTTTTTTCTAAAGCTATTCAAAAGCTATTTTTTTCTATAAGTTATTTTTCAAAAGTCTATCCAAACACACACTTTATAATAAAAGCAAACATAAAAAAGTTAATAAAAATTAGCACAGATAGCAAATAACGTGCTTATATCCTACAAGGACGTGAGTTTAATATCTGTTATCAATGTGAGGGTTTATTCAGTAAGCGATCTCGTAAGTCCTTGATAAATATTTTTTGAATTTTATAGCTGTGCTCTAACCTTAATGGGGTGGCCCACCTAATTTTTTTTGTTTAAAAAAAGAAGAAGTGAACATTAAAAAAAAAGGAGCAAACATAATGATTACTTTTTCTATATGCAATCACACACACATATTTATCGGAAGCAGATCTTCTCCTCTTCATTTCTCTCCTCATCCCTCGTTATCACTTTTCTTTTCATTTTTTGCCTTGCATACTCCATTTGTTGGATAAAAAAATAATTTTTTAAGTTTTTTTTAAAAACACTTTAAAAAAGTGTTTTTAATTATTTTAAAAAAACGTATTTTTTTTAAAAAAATTATTTTTTTAAAAACACTTAAAGTGTTTTTTAAAAACTACTTTTTAAAAAAATCTTATTTTTTTAAAAAACACTTAAAGTATTTTTTAAAAAATATTTTTTTTAATTTTTTATTTTGTAACAGCATGGATAAAGGAAAGAGGAGGTAAGGCAAAAAGAAGGAAAGAAAAGTGATATTGAGGGATGAGGAGAAAAATGAGAAGTAGAAGATCCGGATCCATATTTATCTTTGATATGTACCGTATTACACTTAATACAAATGTACTACTCTTCTTACCCTCCATAACCTACACAAAAAGTTTTTTGACTTGCGTAGAAAGTTCTATTTACGATAGTGTAATTTAGTCTTATTTTTACACAATATTTCAATTACTACTTTATTTAGCTCCCACTTGTAATTGGTTTCTTTCTTATAATCACGTGTGCTTATATGTTGATGGTGGTAATTTGTTTGAAGCTATGTATTGGAGTATTCTTTTTGTGTTGTTACAAATTTTTTTAAAAAAAGGTTGGACTCACCTACGATTTAAAAGTAGAGTAAAATTTCTCTTCCTCCTAAGTAATACTAATGTCGGGCAGGGCGAGCCATCTATTACCCTCAGACGTAAACCTAGGCACCTAGGAGTTAGGATGCCTCCCCAAGCGCTGCAACTAGAATCACAATAAAATGATACTCATCAGGGTTCAAACACGCTACAAATGATCGTATGTCTTACCCATTCGCCAGTTAAACCTACAAATGATAAGTTGTACTGGAGTATTCTAATAAGTTAACTTCCCTCTTTATATATGGGGCCCATTTGCTTTAGTTTTTTAATTACAGTTTATGGGGAAAAATAGTTTACAAAAAAATCTTGGAGAATAATTTATAAAAAGAGTTTTTAAAATAAAAGTAGTTCTAAAAAAATAAATGTTTAAATAATTATTATTATAATAATTTTTTTATAAGTAAATTACCAAAAATAGTATAGGGTAAAATAATAGAGAAAGAATGCAGGGACAAGGTGGTTATTACACAACCTAAAAATACTTTTGCCACCCATAATTTATTCTCATAAATTTATCCGAAATTATAGATTAGCTCTTTTAAATATTTGATTGTTTGTTTAATTTTTTATCAAAACTAAAAATACTTTTAAAGCTATGGTTTAAAAAAAACAAAAAAAAACAAACAAGCACATAGTCTTGCCCGTAGCATTTTGGCTATTAATTAGAAAAATTATAAAAAAATTATTTAAGTGTGGAGGTATAATTGGGTGTCCATAAAGAAGTTGAACTTAATTAGCTTTGACATAGGAATCATGAAAGAGAGAGATGAATGTTTGAAGTCATTTTCTAAGGGGATTATGAAGTCAAAGGCAATAATTGTGTAATATGACTTGTTAATTATTAGTTAGATTGGATGTTACCTTCATTTTTTATTATGTTATCCAATAACATTAATTTAAAATCCCCACGATGGGATTAAAAGAATAAGTTTTCCATACTTAAATGGAGTATGACATAACCAATTAATTGCAACTATTTTGGGCCGAGGATGTTTCATTATATCGTTTGGGCCAATAAACACGCTTTCCCATTAGCCATCATTTTTGGGCCTTCTTCTCAGCCCAAGTTTGCCTGCTCTCAATAAAAATAATAATATAGATTTATTTGGATTAACATTATAAAAGACTTTTATCCCAACTAATTTTTATAAATTGAAATTAAGGTAAAAAAATTTCAAATTTTAAATAAATTAAAAATAATTTAACTGTTGGCTAAAAAATCATTTAGCTTAAAGGCATTCCAAACATAATTTCAAATCTATATTGACTTTTGAACTGAGGAAGTCTATTTTTTTTTTTTGGTTGGGGAGCCATCACAAACATGCCAATAGACTTCCTCGGATTAAACAATTTGTTTAGGTTATAACTAACTCAAAATTTTGAATACCCATTAAAAAGAAATATACATATCTAGTACCTAATAGTTTTTTAAATATAATTATTTTTAATAGGAGGATTTTTATATTTTAAAAAAATAAATAAAAAAGCTGCGCTTAAGCTTCTTTATCATTATTTATCTTAAAATTATTAACAAAAATCTCAACGAAGATATAACCCATAGCTGATATTTTCTCAACGAATATTATTAGCTTCTTTATCAAGCATTCAAAGCTAATATAACATTTGGGTTCATTTTCCCATCGCGCGTGCATAATTAGCCTGAATAGGGAAAAACTTTAATACAACATTATTTATCAAATTATCACAATTAAAATAGTCTCCAAGTCAACGAACTTTGACAAGTGTCAAATGCATAATGCATTGTTTTACACCTAGATTTCATATTAGTTGTAGCAGCAATTATTTTCTTTTTAAACAAGTCCTCCCTCTATTATTATGATGGATCTTTAGCCATTTCTTACATGGATCACCTATCTCTATCCTTGGATTTAAATCTGCCGCATTTATTATATTATTAATTAATATGAGTATATTATTAATGTCTAATTTTATTTTAAAAGTTTCCGTTTGAGGAGATATGGATATATACATTTTTTTATATAAAAAACGTGTTTAAAAAGAAATAATATAAATACTAAATTAAGAATGAAAAAAATTACGTAGACTTGTGAAATGTTTTCTTTCTGAAAATTGTAGTACAACATTTAAATATTGTGGCATTTATGGCCACAAATACAATAATAAAAATATTAAAAAAAAGACGGCTTCGTTCTCTCGTCCGTCCCGTTCCGACCGAGCGGTACAGCTGACAACGGCTCACAAAGACCGTAAAGAAAGAAGACGATATTAAAATAGGGAATATTTCAATTAAAAAATTAAAATAATTCAGACAATTCAACAAAAACTAAAAATATTATTAAAGAATGGACATCTAAGGGGGAGTGTTATGAATATTAGAATATAGATGTCCATCTCTATCTCCCTCTATCTCTTCAAATTCCTTAGGTCATTATTCCTCCATTAATTACTAGACTCTTCATTACTCCTCCATTAATTACTAGACTCTTCATTACTCCTCAATTAATTACTAGACTCTTCATTACTCCTCCATTAATTACTAGACTCTTCATCTTCAACTTCTATGCCTATAAATAGGGCATGCCATTTGTGTTGTAAAGAAGGAAAAAGAATATAATATATACTTCTCTCATTTTCTTGTCTCCATCTTTTCTCTCTTTCTAATCTTATTGCTAGTTTTATAACACGTTATCAGCACGACTGCTCTAGCCAACTGATATTATTGTAAAATCTATCATTGGAAGGTGAGTTTCTATATTACTTTCATGTTAAATTGTAGTTTCATGTTTGATTATTTTCTAATTACTCAACCTTCTTAATCTAAATCTCCATTTAACTTTTGTTACATTTTATGATATTATCATCATGTCGAATCTTACAAAACTTAAGTTTGTGGCTCTTGACATTACTGGAAATAATTATCTATCCTAGATACTAGATGCAAAAATCCATCTAGATGCTATAGGTTTAGGAGACACTATCAAGGATGGCAATCAGGAATATAACAAAGACAAAGCAAAAGCCATGATCTTTCTCCATCACCACCTAGATGAAGGACTAAAAACTGAGTATTTAACTTTCAAAGATCCACTTGTTCTTTGGAACAACATAAAGGAAAGGTATGACCACCAGAAAACTGTGATTCTTCCAAAAGCTTGTTATGACTGGATGCATTTATATTTGCAAGATTTTAAATCAGTTAGTGAATATAATTTTGCACTATTTAAAATTAGTTCTTAACTGAAACTATGTGGAGAGAAAATTACTGATGATGACATGTTAGAAAGAACATTCTCCACATTTCATGCATCCAATGTGCTATTACAGCAACAATATTATGGAAAAGGCATCAAAAAGTATTCTGAACTGATTTCTTGCCTTTTGGTGGCTGAACAAAATAATGAGCTTTTAATGAGAAATCATGAATCCCGTCCAATTGGCTCTAATACATTCCCAGAAGTGAATGTAGTAACAAATGAATCATCCCGTGGTTGGGGACATGGACATGGACGTGGATGCGGCTGAGGCTATATACGAGTCCGTGGTCAACGTGGTTGTGGTCGTGGTTCCCACTCGAGGTGGGCAAATAATGATGAAAACCACAAAAAGAAAACTAGTGGGAATGATAATTATATTGAAAATTTATGTCATCGTTATGGTGGAAAAGGTCATTGGGCTCGTACTTGTCGTACACCAAGACATTTGGTTGAATTATACCAAGAATCGCTTAAAGGGAAAAATAAAAATAAAGGCAAAGAGCCAAAGATAGAAACAAATTTTGTTGGGGAAGAAAGCGATTCTGATTATGGCAACATGGATGTGACTCATTTAGATGTTGCTGATTTCTTTGCCGATCCTAACGGAAGAATTGATCACCTAATTGGTGATGGGAGTGTCCAAAAAAAAATAAGCTAAACTTTTATGATTATGTGTGTTTTCTTTTTGCTATAATGAAATTATTTTCTTTTATGATTATATTTGCTAATATATTTTGATTATAGTCATTTGTGTTATTTTCTTATATATTGTTTTGGAAGTATAAAGATGATTGAGGGGGGTTTGGAAGAGCTAATATATTGTTACCTGGAGGAACACAATTATACATTGATAGTGCATTTTATTCCTCCAAATTTAACAGGAATTTGTTGAGTTTCAAGGATATCCGCAGAAATGGATACCATATTGAAACAACAAATAGAGAAAACCAGGAATATCTTGTTATCACAGATATGATTTCTGGTAAAAAATGCACATTGGAAAAATTCCATGCTCTTTCCTCTGGAATGTACTACACATTTATTAGTACAATTGAAACACATGTTATTGCAAACCAGAAGTTTGCAAGTGAGAATAAATCTAATCTTTGGCATGACCAGTTAGGCCATCCTGGGACAATAATGATGCGAAGAATAATTGATAATTCATGTGGACATTCGTTGAGAAGATAATCAATTCCACAATACCATATTTTCTCATGTGCTGCATGTTCTAAAGGAAAACTAATGTTAGACCTTTATCGATAAAAATAGAAAGTGAGTCTCTCACTTTTCTAGAACGTATACAGGGAGATATTTGTGGGCCGATTTATCCACCATGTGGACCATTTAGATATTGTATGGTTCTAATTGATGCATCAACAAAATGGTCACATGTTTGCTTATTATCTTCTCGTAACCTGGTGTTTACGAGATTACTTGCTCAACTAATTAGATTGAGAGCATATTTTTCAGATTATCCTATTAAGAAAATACGTCTAGATAATGCTGGTGAATTTACTTCACAAGCTTTCAATGAGTATTGTATGTCTCTGGGAATCAATGTTGAACATCCTGTAGCACATGTTCATATACAAAATGGTCTTGCAGAATCATTAATTAAATGTTTGCAGTTGATTGCAAGACCATTGCTTATAAATCAAATCTCCCAATATATACTTGGGGACATGCAAGTGTACATGCAGCGATGTTAATTCGTATCAGGCCAACTAGTTATCTTAAGGTCTCCCCTTTACAAATGGTTTTTGGTCAGGAACCAAATATTTCCCATATAAGGAATTTTGAATGTGCGGTATATGTTCCGATTGCTCCACCACAACGTACTAAAATGGGTCCTCAAAGAAGGATGGGAATATATGTTGGATATGAATCTCCTTCTATAATAAAATATTTAGAGCCAACAACAGGAGATTTATTTACGGCTCGATTTGCTGATTGTCATTTTGACGAATCAAATTTTCCAACATTAGGGGGAGAAAATAAACAGCTGGAAAATAAAGTTAGTTGGAATGAATTATCATTATCTCATCTTGATCCTCGTACAAAACAATGTGAGCTAGAAGTTCAAAAGATAATTCATTTATAGAGTTTAGCCAATCAATTGCCAGACACATTCACTGACCCCAAGAAAGTGACCAAGTCACATGTTCCAGCTGCAAATGCTCCTATCAGAATTGATGTCTCTATTGGACAATCTAATAGATCAAAAGCACGCTTGAAGCGTGGCAGGCCCATCGGTTCCAAAGATAAAAATCCTCGAAAAAGAAAAGGAGCTATAAATATAGATGGTCAGGTCGAGGATATTCAACAAAATTTAGTGACTCCAAAAGAGTCCTTTGACAACACTAATGTCTCAATTTCGAGAGACATTCAGGTACCTGAAATATATGAAAATAATGAGATCTCAATAAATTATGTTGTCAATAGAATACGATGGGATCGAAATAAAGTCAACGTTGACGATATTTTTGCATATAATATAGCGCTTGATGTAATAAAAGATGATGATGATCATGAACCAAGATCTATTAGCGAATGCAAACAAAGATGATTGGCCAAAATGGAAAGACGCAATTGAGGCTGAATTAAAATCATTAGAAAAACGAAAAGTTTTTGGCCCTGTGGTTCTTACACCTGAAGATGTAAAATCAGTTGGATATAAATGGGTTTTTGTGAGAAAACGAAATGAAAATGGTGAAGTAGTAAGATATAAAGCACGACTTGTTGCTCAAAGATTTACACAAAGACCTGGTATTGATTTTATAGAAACATACTCACCAGTTGTGGATGCAACTACTTTTCGATATCTAATTAGTCTGGCAGTAAAAGAATGCCTCGATTTACGTCTAATAGATGTTGTTACAGCCTATTTGTATGGCTCACTTGACAATGACATTTATATGAGTCTCCCTGATGGATTTGAGTTACCAAAAATATATAATTCAAGTTCTCGAGAACGGTACTCAATTAAGTTAAATAAGTCTTTATATGGATTAAAGCAATCAGGGCGTATGTGGTATAATCGACTTAGTGAATATCTATTTAAAGAATGATATAAGAATGATCAGATATGTCCATGCATTTTTATAAAAAGATCTGGAAATGAATTTGCTATAATTGCTATTTATGTCGATGACATAAATATCATTGGAACTCCTGAAGAGATTTCCAAAGCGGTGAATTGCTTAAAGAAAGAGTTTGAAATGAAGGACCTAGGAAGAACAAAATTTTGCCTTGGACTACAAATTGAACATCTGAAAAATGGGATCTTCATGTGTCAAGAAACTTACACGAGAAAAGTATTAAAACGTTTTTATATGGATAAATCACATCCATTATGCACTCCAATGATTGTAAGATCTCTGGAGAAAAATAAAGATCCCTTTAGATCTCAAGAAGGTGATGAAGAACTACTTGGCCCATAAGTGCCTTATCTTAGTGCAATTGGTGCGCTTATGTATCTTGCTAGTCACGCACGACCAGATATATCATTTGCTGTTAACTTATTAGCAAGATATAGTTCTTCACCAACACGAAGACATTGGAATGGGGTTAAGCACATTCTTCGTTACTTGAATGGTACTATGGATATGGGATTATTTTATTCAAATGAACATAAGACTGACTTTGTTGGATATGCTGATGCTGGATTTCAGTCTGATCCACATGTTGGTAGATCGCAAACAGGCTATTTGTTCGCATGTAATGGTACAGCTATTTCATGGCGATCAATGAAACAAACCATATCAGCCACATCATCTAATCATGCAGAAATAATAGCGATACATGAAGCAAGTCGAGAATGTGTATGGTTAAGATTGATAATACATCATATACGTACTACTTGTGGATTGTCATCTAGTAAAATGATCCCAACAGTTCTATATGAAGATAATACTACATGTATTACCCAACTAAAAGAAGGGTACATCAAATGAGACAGGACAAAACATATTTCTCCAAAATTCTTTTTCACACATGATCTTCAAAAGAATGGTGAGATTAATATCCAGCAAATCCGGTCTAAAGAAAATCTAGCAGATTTGTTCACCAAGTCACTTCCAGCAACAATATTTGAGAAGCTCCTACATGATATTGGACTTCGCAGATTCAGAGATATCAATTGATGTTACAAAAAAGGGGAGTCGATACACGCTGTACTCTTTTTCCCTTGTCTGAGGTTTTGTCCCACTGGGTTTTCCTAACAAAGTTTTTAATGAGGCAGCTCTGTAAGTGTATCAATTAATTGTGTACTCTTTTTCTTTTACTAGGTTTTTATCCCACAGGATTTTTCCTAGTTAAAGTTTTTTAATGAGGAGCATTATTAAAGAATGGACATCTAAGGGGGAGTGTTATGAATATTAGAATATAGATGTCCATCTCTATCTCCCTCTACCTCTTCAAATTCCTTAGGTCATTATTCCTCCATTAATTACTAGACTCTTCATTACTCCTCCATTAATTACTAGACTCTTCATCTTCAACTTTTATGTCTATAAATAGGGCATGCCATTTGTGTTGTAAAGAAAGAAAAAGAATATAATATATACTTCTCTCATTTTTTTGTCTCCATCTTTTCTCTCTTTCTAATCTTATTGCTAATTTTATAATAAAAAAGTGAAATAATAATAATTACCCAAAAGACGAGCTCTTTGCTAAAAAAGCGTCCCAGCCGTTACCGTACGCCCCCACTGATTTCAGTGTCACCCCTCTTCTTCTCCCTTTCTATCTCTGATATCACAGTGCTCACTAGGCCATCTTTCCCTCTCTTACTTAGGGTTAGGGTTTCTGCATTATCATGTGAAACCCTAGATGCTGTAATTTCTTACTGTCTTGTAACATCAGTGTAACGAGATCGAACTCTTGGTGGCAGGGGTCGTGTCGGGATGGGGAATTGTTGCAGATCTCCAGCTGCTGTTGCCAGGGAGGATGTCAAATCCAACTTCTCCGGCCACGATCACGGCAAGAGGGACTCCAACGCCGCCAAGAAGAATCGGGTTACGGTTCTCTCGGACGTGCCCAAGGAGAATATTGAGGAGAAGTACTTGGTGGATCGAGAGCTTGGTCGAGGTGAGTTTGGTGTTACCTATCTGTGTATTGAGCGGGAAACTAGGGAGCTACTGGCTTGCAAGAGCATTTCCAAGCGGAAGCTGAGGACTGCGGTCGACATTGAGGATGTTAGGCGTGAGGTGGCCATTATGAAGCACCTGCCCGGGAGTTCAAGCATTGTGAGCTTGAAGGAAGCTTGTGAAGACGACAATGCCGTGCATTTGGTCATGGAATTGTGTGAGGGTGGTGAGCTGTTTGATCGCATTGTGGCACGTGGCCATTATACTGAACGAGCTGCTGCTGCGGTCACAAGGACTATTGTGGAAGTTGTACAACTTTGTCACAAACATGGGGTTATTCATAGGGACTTGAAGCCGGAGAATTTTTTGTTCGCCAATAAGAAAGAGAATTCACCTTTGAAGGCTATCGATTTTGGTCTGTCTATATTCTTCAAGCCAGGTAATAATTTTAATATGGGAATGTGGTTGCTTATCGTACCTTATAGAAACTTATATCTCAGGTGTGGGGAAGCCAGGATTAATGAATTGTGAAAATTTTCACATATCATGATACTACCAGATGTTATTATGGCTCAATTTTGAATTTAGCTAAATAAGACCGTTGAGGGGTTTTGAGGGTTGGTGGTGAGGATTAGTTAACATTAATGAGCTTCGCAGACAGTTCCTTGAAGTGCGCCCTGCCATTGTTATATTATTGATATTGTTGTGTAAATTTTGTTCTTTTATCTCTGTTAGTGGATTACTACTCTTTGAGATGCTTATGATCCCTAACTAGGTTTTATATAGCAGTGAACTTCTTTATCATCAATTACTCCTCATATACATGTCGAAAGTAGAGTTACAGTATGCCCCTTATATGATGGAAAAAAGCATATTTAAGTGGATGATACTTGTCAAAAGTATACTGTTGAACACTTGAACGGAAATAGACAATCTACTTTTCATTAGCTATCCGCCCATGATCATGAGCTTTCTTGTTAGCATATCATTGGCTGCTTAAGTCAGTGGAACTAGTTGCAGGGGAATCACGCTATATCTGTCTGTCCAAGTCATGACCCACTAATGTAGGAATAATTGATAATTGATAACGTTACTATAGTTAGTAGTTACAGAATAATTGATTGTTGATAATGTTATAGATAGTAAGTAGTTACAGAGTGTTAGAATTGCAAGTATGAAATAATCTAGAAAAACCTAGTTAGCATCCATGGGATGTGCAGGACTTCTGAAGTCTGACTAAAATATTCTGAACTCTTCTAATTGAAGCCCTTAGCGGACAGACTCAATGACCATACTTATGAGTATCATGCCATGCAAATATTTGCTCCCTATCTCAGAGATGAAGCTTGTCTCTGGGAAGGCTAATTTGATATGCTCTTAAGTCTTAATCAGCCAACAAGAATCAAATTCTCCATTCTTCAAAGCACCGCTTAAACTTATGAGCTCCTTCATTTTATATTTCAAAAACAAAATGGGCTAATGCAGTCCTTACATAGGTCCATTGTAGAACCAAAATGAGAAATTTAGATTCAACCGTAGATCTGGATTAATGCTGATGATGAAAAATCAGCAAACCCTTAGCTTGTTGGTTACACACTATAGGCAAGTATGATCATTGGTGCTGGGTACTGGGTTACCGGATGTAATTTAAAACTGCAATATGAACTGTCAAGAATTCTGAAAACTCAGTAACAAAGGATTTCATTCCATGTCAATGAAAAACTTGATGAAGTATAGGTTTTTGTTCTGGTCCCTCTTGATGGTCTTCTTACTCTAAATCCACAGCATTAGATTGCATACTTATATTTTCAGTTGCCCTTGCTTGAAGTAATCCACACATGATTTCTGTGATGTTATTGTATGCCTGTTATTTGAATTTTCAGGCGAGAGATTCTCAGAAATTGTTGGAAGTCCATATTATATGGCTCCTGAGGTGCTCAAGAGGAACTATGGGCCAGAAATAGATATTTGGAGTGCGGGAGTAATTCTATATATCTTGCTCTGTGGTGTTCCCCCATTTTGGGCAGGTATTTGCATTCCCTCTGGCACTGCCATCTGCATTGTCAGACATGAATCACCATGTCTGGAATAGGGACGTTCATGCATGCTCCTGCTCTTTGTATCAATGCTTATGCCCTTATATGTCAAAGTTCTAATATGGAATGAGAGAGGTTGACCTAAGTTAAATATTGTATACCATGGTTTTTGGTGAGAAGCTTTTTATGGTTCTGTTTGGCCCATATATATATATAATACTATATCATATTTGGTTCGTGTGCAGTTGCTTCCTACTTCTGAACTTTTGTCACGTATTGCAACTCACAGGAAAACATGTTATTTTACCATGAGGTTAATTATAATGCAGAATCTGAGCAAGGGGTTGCACAGGCGATTCTTCGAGGTCCCATAGATTTCAAACGGGAACCTTGGCCCAGTATTTCAGAGAGTGCCAAAAGTCTTGTTAGGCAAATGTTAGAACCAGATCCCAAGCTTCGACTAACTGCCAAGCAGGTGCTTGGTATGTTCCATTTATTTTATGCTGGATTCTTTATCAGAGGGATGCCAGTTTTTAATTTTTCCTGTTTTGCATGCTACATTGTAGGTAGTAGGTGCTAACTTCAACACCCTTATAATGTTTGCTATATGTTGGGTTCTTCAATTCAATTTACCCCTCTCCTTGTTCGTTGTGCAATATTTCCAATTCTGTAATGCCCATCAATTAACATAAGTTATTGGAACTGATATCCATGTTATAATTAAATATGAGATGCATTTGCAAAGCAAGTCATCCGGTTCGAAGTTGCACCCATGCCTGATTGCTTTCTGTAATGCCCATCAATTAACATAAGTTATTGGAACTGATATCCATATTATAATTAAATATGAGATGCATTTGCAAAGCAAGTCTTTCGGTTCGAAGTTGGACCCATGCTTGATTGCTTTCAAAGTTAAGATGATGTTTAGATTAGTTAATCCAACGTGAAGTGCTTTCTCATTCATACATGTTACTCATTATGTGTTATTTTTCTGTGTTTGCAGAGCATCCTTGGCTTCAAAATGCTAAGAAGGCTCCTAACGTTCCCCTTGGTGATGTAGTCAAGTCTAGGCTTAAGCAGTTTTCAATGATGAACAGATTCAAAAGAAAAGCCCTGAGGGTTGGTTTCATCTCTGTTAATATTTAATCCGTGAATTTATTGTATATTCGCTGTGAGATAGAGCTAAATTTGTACATTTGAAAATAGGTCATTGCTGATTTCTTATCCACTGAAGAAGTTGAAGACATCAAAGAAATGTTCAATAAGATGGACAGTGACAATGATGGCATCGTTTCTGTTGAAGACCTAAAAGCCGGATTTCAAAATTTTGGATCTCAACTTGCTGAATCTGAAGTTCAGAGTCTGATTGAAGCTGTATGGTTAACTTTCTCATTTTACTATACTCTCTTGCATGACTTACGATGCCAAAATTTACTGCATTTTGTATTCCATCTTATCTACCTAAGAACTATGTTATTTGATAGTGCACCGTTCCTCAAAGTAAAAACAGGTTTAAATGCTTTTCAATACGGTCTTTTCCACAGCTGAATTTTTGATTTAAAATCTTAATTTGGCATAGAGTGTTCGAGTTATCAAATTGAACCCTTTTATATTCCCTACAGGTAAATACTAATGGGAAGGGAACACTTGACTACGGAGAATTTGTTGCTGTTTCCCTTCATTTAAAACGGATGGCTAATGATGAGCATCTTCGCAAAGCCTTCTCCTATTTTGACAAAGATGGGAATGGCTATATTGAACCAGATGAGCTGCGGGATGCCTTGACAGAAGATGGTGCAGATGATTGTACAGATGTAGCAAATGATATTTTCCAGGAAGTAGACACAGACAAGGTACATAGTTCATATAGTTCCCACTTCCCACCTTCACTTGTGTGATATGAAGATGAATCTTACCCTCTGATATGACTACACAATCACAGGATGGCCGTATCAGCTATGATGAATTTGTGGCCATGATGAAAACCGGAACAGATTGGAGGAAAGCCTCTAGGCATTATTCACGAGGGAGATTCAACAGCTTGAGCTTGAAGTTGATGAAAGATGGTTCTGTAAACTTAGGGACTGAGTAGTGGTCTAGTGTGGGGGTGGGGACCCCCTATTTCTAAATCTACCATTACAAAGTAGTGTAATATTCCTCTTACATTCTGGACTTGACCTCTTTGTGATTATTATTTGGTTCCCTTGTTAGATGTTTGCCTATTGACCAGGTGCTGTGCAAGTTAGGGAAGGAGCTGCATGCGCCTACATACAAGCCCTTGTTGCTTCCATAAAACAAGCTGCTGCCTTGGAGCCATTGGTGTGTCACATGTATGATTTCTGTCTTTTAACCTCTCTCACCCATCTGTTCTGGTAACAACGTTGAATCAAACTTCTTAGTGCTGCCAGAATATCTTTACCAAAGTAATGCGAATACCTTGTTTTTGTATTCTGGACTCTTTTGAAAATGAGTTCTTTCCTTCCTGAGATCTGATAGCTGCAATTATTTTTAGGTGCTTGTTATCAAGTTTTTAAATGCATGAGATGAATACTTATAATTCACAACGTAAGATGAGTCTGGTTAAAAAAAATCATGTTATTTGGTCATCCATATATTGGTTGCTGGGGAAAAAAAAGTACATACGTTGGTTTAAGAATTTTGATAACTGCTCACAAAACTTAAGCTGTTCTTACTAAAAGTGTCTGGCAAGATATGTTTGTCTTTTGATTAGTTTCATTTTCTTATTTTTTTTTTATTATAAAATTTTTTATAAAAAAGTTAGGCTCACCTATAATCATGTTATAAAAAATTCATGTTATTTTTTTCTCTTATTCTTGTACGTGCATTACATATGATTAGGCGCTTTTGGGTTTGGGCCGAAATGCTCGAAATTGGGCTCTGGCATTGGGAGTTTGAAACTAATGGGCCCAAAAAGTGTATAAATACCTATCATCTGGATTTTCTGCTTTATGATCCACGACAACATATGGCATGTTGCTGGATCTCGAATATTGGTAATTCGGTTTATCATTTGTGGGCCATCATCTTGTGCCCTAGCCAAAAAATAAAATAAAATAAAATGAAAACGATGATTGATACTCGATTTGTAGAGGGATTTTGTTTTGTATAGCATTAATGAATATATCAACAATTAGAGTTCAACTAGGAAGAGGTGACACATGAGACTATTTGGACTGTGTTCGATTCTTAGGGAGTACTATTTTGTTGTGGTTCTAGTCGCGGTTCTTGGGGAGGTATCTTAGTTTCTGGGTATTTGGGTTTATGTCTAAGAGTAATAGACGACTCGCCCTACCTGACATTGGTATCATTTAGGAGGAAGAAAGACTTTGTATCATGGGTGAGCTTAACTCATTTTAAAAAATTTGTATAAAAAAAAACAAAAAAGAAACATCATCAACCGCATAAGATAAGGGGGTGATGATTTACTTATTTCGCCAATATTGGGGACGATAACCTACATAACATTAAACAGTTAAGATCACGTTTTATTTTTATTTTTGAGATTTAATTTCAATATTGTATGAACTTTTTCTTCACAATGATATATAAATAAAAAAGGGTCCTTTGTTAATGCCAACAAGGGAATGAAAAAAGAATTTGGAAAAATTAATTTTGACTCATATAGTCCTGATTCTATTTTAACCCAGTATCTACATTTTGACATGATAGAGCTCAATTCATATAATTTTGATTTGGTTGCAATTTATACTTTAAATTTTGACTTGGTACAAATTGGTCCCTATAATAGGGACTAAGTTATAAAATAAATAAAATTATAAGAATTGAGTTGTAATGAATAAGTTCAGAAATTAAGTCATAACAACTTAGGACTAAGATTGATTTTTTGAAAGAAAGTTCAATTTAATTAAATAATAAAGTAAATGGATTGGGTTTTCATATCTTAAGCAAATGATTTGAGATTTGATTCCCAACTCTTATGTACAGAGTAAATTTAGTTGGGAGGGATTTTTGGTAAATTTCCGACCCAACAATGAGAAAAATATGAAAAAAAGAAAAGAAAGAAAGAGAAGATTGAGAGGCAAAGAATTAAAGATGTGCGCGGTGCACTTATTTTGTAGGGTGCTGTCAATATTTGCTTTTGGTGGTATCCACATGTTGAGGAGAATATTATTATTGTTCCTTTTGACTCAAATCATGCTAATCCTAATGGGCACTAAGCTTGTTATATACATATCTCACACTTGTAACTTTGAAGCTGATAATCATGAACCCAACATTTTAATTTGTGGTTTTTCAGTTCCAATCAAGGTTTCTTTGTGCTCTCACCATTAATCCACTTCCCCAGTACATTGAATCTGACTCTAATTCTCCCTCTCCCCTCCCAACATATCACATGGTTCAACATTTTTAGAGCCTTATCAACTTCCCCATTACTATAATTAATATAATACTCCTTTGGTCCTTAATATAAGATCTAATTAGGGGTTGATTCTGATCCTAAATATAAGACATATTTCTTATATTTATCAGTTTTTCTTATATTTATTGATACTCCATCAACAATAATAATAGAGGGAGGGGGAGTTGAAAAAATAATCAAGGTATTTTAGAAAAAATATGACATATTAATTAACTTAACTAACTTCTTTTATCAAATAAAATTAGTTAAATATATCTTAGATTAAAGACCGAAGGAGTACATGACTTTATCTAGTGCCTTTTGATTGAGCTTCGCATTTTCTCTCCCTTAATACTCCCTCTAAATGTAAGAGCTTATAGACGAGTTTATTTTAGTTCTAAATATAAAACACCAATTCACTTTATCTTTAGATATTGATTGTACATATTAAAAGAATTTTTACTAAGGGCATAATTCTCCGTGCAAATAATTAGAAAAAATATTTTAAGGAAACTAACACATTATTTTATATATATATATAGGAAACCCTAATACATTCAACAATCTTTATCAACTTTTATCCACTAATGCCCTAAGGAAAGATGAACATACATCAAACAAAGATGATTGAGTGATACCGTTCTTTGCTAGAGCAGTCTACAACTCTATTTTGTTCTCTTTGGATATAGTACAGTTTCAAGTTCCAATCAAAACTCAACATACTTTGCATTTGGAGGAAAACAAAACTACTATTGTTGTTGCCATTATCCAAAAGCATGTCAATTAAATTCTTAGCATCTAATTCTAGAACAACTTTTTTGAAACCAAAGTTCCAAGCCAATCCTAATCCTTTGAATATAACCCACTCTTCCGTTTAACATATTATTTTATACGTAATTGATTTAATTAATTTTTTTATTCTTTATAAATTAGTTATTTAAATCTTATATTTAAAATTAGAAGGAGTATATATTTTAGCTTCAGTGTCTAGATCTCTTGCCCTGTGGTGTTTGTGTTGAGGAGGGAATTCAAAGTTTTAAAAAACGTTCACTTTCCTTATCTGTCAGCACACCAACAGAGGCTCTGAATTAACGAGATAATTATAAGATAGATTATTAAATGTTCACATGTAGGCATGGTGTATTAAAAATAATATACTAAATGAATCATAACTCAGATAGAAATTAGAAAGTTTTTCATGAGACCTAGATAGTCAAGAAAAAAAATTCTTGTGCCAATTGGTTTTAATTTCCAAACATAACTTAGATGTTGATTTCCAAACATAATATACTCTTATTGGGTATTTATTAATTTTTTCTTAGCTAACATGTTCAGTAGTTGACAGAGAACCTCAATGTAATTTGAAGATTGTTGTCATATGATATGGAAGTTATGAATTTAAATCCTAAAAACAATTTATCAGGATAAAGCTTTGTAACATTTGTTTCTCCTCAAATTCTATTTGAGGAGAGTTTTGTGTATTTAAGTCAGAATTAATTTAATATGTTTAAGAATAAGAGTATTTTAAGTTCTCTATGCATACACGTGCATGCATTTATATGGTGAATCCAACTAAAAAACAAGTCTTTTGAAAAAATGTCGATGTCATGTTTACGTGGCGATAGCATTGGATGGTAAATAGAAAAAAAAAAAAAAGGAATTGAAGAAAGTTTGCTAGGATTCTAAACTCTTGATGGACGTGTGATACTACTATTAAGGGGAATGATATTATATATACACACACATATAATTATAAGCACATGGCTCAAATGTAATCCGACATCTTTCGAGAATGGTCGATATGTATTGGGGAAAAATAATAATGATGATTTGATTTGTCTTTTGTTTGTGTCAAATATATATATATATATATATATATATATATATATATGTATGATGTGACTAGCAGGCAAAGGAATTTGGATCACAAGAAAATTAAATGAATAAATAAAGGAAAAGAATATGTGAAATGTGATTAAGTTCAATGAAGCCTTGTGCTTGTTGCATCATGTACTCCTCCACCATCTTCTGCTATCTTCATTGGTCCTTCCCCTCTTAGTGGGAATCTTCTCTTTTGACCATTCTGAAATTTAGGGCTTTCTTGTGATGGTTCAGTTGATGAGGCTGTGAATATAAATAATCAAAAAAGAATATATCACTTCAAGCTTGATGGAGAATTTTATCAAGATAATTGGATAATTTCTTGTAAGGCATTGGAATATTATTTTAGATCATGTTCAACGAATGAATGCCCGAATTGAATAATTGTGAAAATACTACTTATTCTTTCAATTTCAAATGTACGAGATGATATATGTGTTTATTTTAATTTTAAATAATATAAAATTTTAATCTATTTGCCTCATATTATCATTTTTTTTAATTCTTTCTATTGATTACACATATTAAATTTTTTTTATCCAACGATTAGTTTGCCATATAAATAATTAAAATTGATACTTTAAAAAAATTAACACATATTTTTATAAGCAAATACTTTAATTAATTTTTTAATCCTTATAAATTAGTTATATAATTTTTTATTAACTAATTTTTTAACTATAGAGAGTGATACGTATTATAAAAAATCACTTTATGTTATTTATTTATTCTCATTCATGACCCAGAGACTAATTTATATAAATAAAGTATTCCGTGTATGCTTGGTTTTACTTTAAAAATCACTAAAACTATGAATTTAATGAAAGCTTCCTAATTTCCTTCCACTTGAAGTAAGAGGTTATTAAAAAATAAGTGTAATAATTAAAAAATCTAAAAATAAATGAGCAACTATAAATTATTTATTATTTTCTGTACCTAAATTTATCGTTACATGTTGTTTACTTATGGTGGGATTTTTTTTTATTACTTTTCTTCTTTGTGTTCACATAGTAGTTCTTTTTAAAAAAAATGTTTATATTTTAAAAGCTGGAGATTTCTGTCTTTTGAACAATTTTCTTGGGTTATTTTCCTTATAGTTCAGAGAGAGTATGTGTAGATTTTGAAATTAGAGGGCATCTGTGTAATTCTAGTAAAAATAAGAGAAATTAAAGTTTGTATGAGTTTTGAACCTAAAAGGAAAATATAAATAATTTCAGTAAATTAAAGGAAAAATAATAGAAAAAAACTAAAAAATAATAAATTTTACTGATAAGTGTTAACAATAATAGATATGATATTAATAAAATAAAATATTGCTTTGATATTTGTTATTTTCTAGAGTATTTTTTATCATTTTTTTAAATTAAATTTAGACGGCATGTTTACTTAAACTTTTAAATGTTATTTTTGTAACACTTGATGAGTTGGTCAAATTGCATAAAATAAAAACATATATAATAAATTTAAAAATATCATCGTTCTTTTGTGGTAGTTAGGCTACCACAGTAATTGGTTGATTAGGACATAAATTAAATAATAATTACCTTGAATTTAAAGAAAACAAAATCCATTCCTTGTTTAATTTTCATAGAGAAAGAATTTGGAATGTCGAATAATATATATTTTAATCATGAAGAACTGACTTTATGTATAGCACATAGCTTCATGTCACAAATCAACCTTGAAATAAATGGCCCATGATGCTCTTTTACTTTGACACAACTTCCTAATCCTTTTAAATTTACATGCTAATTAATCATGTTTTTATGATAAAGATGCTAATTAATCATAATGCATGTTTATGGAATATGGACTTTAACAAGTAATTTGCGGTGAGGGTGTAATCAAAAGTGACTACCTTTTGGATGATTATGTTTTAAATTTTGAAAAATGATGTTAAATAAAAAATTGTAAATATCGATTTAAATAATCATAAATTTAGAATTTTTAATTGTAAATCGCTTGAAGTGACTCATGAGACTTAAATGTCTTGATAGCAATGAAAATTAACATATTTAAAATTATTTAAATTAACGTTTACGACTACTTTTTTAATAAAATTTGTTGAAACCTAACTATTATTAAATTGATATCTTGATATTTAAATATTTTTTTTAAAAAATCTCTTTTTGGGCTTGACTTGAGAGCAAATTAACCATATCATTTATGTTTTGTCAATAGTATGATTTATTATAAGATTTATAAATATATAGATATAGATTACAAAAAGCTGCACTATTTTAATGAAATTGGAAACCCTTACCCATGCAGTACACATAATTTGCTGCAAGATGCATAGTTATAAATCTTGTTTCCTGTTATGATTTAATCAGGGATTGAATTTTAATTCAAAATATAAAATATTAATATAATTTATATTTTATATTTATTATTTTTAAACTAATTTATCTAATATATAAACTAATATATAATATAATATTATATAAAAATATTTTAACGAGATCGGGGTTACACATGTTATAATTAAATAATATATTTAATTTTTGTTAGTTTACCTCAATTAGATAAATAAATTTTATATTAAGAAATATAGAAGTATTATATTGATGATTGCCATAACAATATCATAAGTTATATATTGACTAAAATGCGTGATTAACATATAATTCATTTTCAAAAGAATATTTTAAATTAATATTAAATCATAAAACTTTTTTGTGTCATAGTGTTACAACTTACAATGATCTTATTTTTGTTGACCATATGGTGAATGATTGAACATGGAACACAGTCATTCAAATACGACATGACTCAGCATTATTTTTTTAATATATCAAGAATGTTTGAGCCTTTAATGTTTATCCATACCTTAATATAGATATTCTTTTATTTTATTTGTTTTTATTTCCTTAAAAAATATATTTATAATTGTGAATTTGTGATACTATTATAATTAATAAACAATAATTTCTCATCGATCACGGATACGTTGTATTTTGAATGGCATAAATTCTCAAGAACTTATAGAAATTGTATGGTTTATAAATTTTTCAAAATAAAAGAATATATCAATTAAAAAAAAAGAAACTTACTTACTAATAAAAAGTATCTAACAATATATTTGAATCTCATGCTTTATCATTATATTGTGCCTGTTTGGAAAGCCATAAAATTATAGTTTTAAAAGAATTTTTGACCCAAATTTTGATTTGAGAAAATTTTAAAACAAATAATAATATTTGTTCAAAAAAAATTTTAGATCAAACCATGATTTAAAACTAAGATTTTGTATAAGCTACTGAGACTAGCTTCTGAAAAGCTTATGAATTATTCAATTATTATTTTACCTTTTTTTTACACCATCTCTCCTATCTCCTATCTCATTTATTTTTTCTACCTACTCTCCTCTCTCCTTTCCACTCTCTCTCTTCTCTCCTCTTTTTATTTTTAATAAAATCATACTCTTTCTGGTAATTATCCAATTATAAAAGTCCTTTTAACAATAACTATCTAAATATTTATTTATTCAAAATTATTTTTTTTCATAAGCTTTTCTCCAAAAATTATTTTCTAAAAGTTGTATAAAAGCCATTTTTTTCATAAATCTTTTCTAAATTCTTATCCAGCCCATTGTCTATTAGGCATTATATTTCATAAACCAATTATTATGCCTGGGGAAATTAATTCTTTGCACTAATCTAATTAATTTTTTAGGGCATCCAAAAGCACAATTCTTCATTAATATTCCTTAAACAAAATTTAAAGTACACATTTTATAGATGGATAAAACTATGTGGAGCGAGCTTTTCTTCATTATTTGGGGTCTATAATTCAACTCGAATTTAGATAAACCAGTACTGCTAAATACATATTAATGGATAGTTTCTTAATTATATATATAAAAAAAAAAACAGGCATGTCGCTCAAGTTTTACACTTCATTTCTATTTGAAAAAAAAAATAATTCGAATCGAATTCTTTCTAACAAAATGGAAATAAAACTCAAATTCTAGGTCAAATTATAATATATGTTGAGTTGTCCATTCAATTCACACAATGTGGTTTTCCACTTTGTATTTCACAGTGCTTTATAGATTGTACGTTGCTGTCTTGGTAAGAAGAGTGAAATGTTACCATAAATATATTGGTGACGCCACAAAGCTATGAATAAAAAATAAAGGGGCATCCCTAGAGGCTCTATATATGTTCGTATTGGCATGTTTTTTTGTGAACAACATTAATTGTGCATGGGAAAAAGATGTTTGTAACCTGTGGTCCCTTTTCCCACTTAGTTTTCATCTTTATCTCTCTTTTCTTCAGACAATTAATCACTCACGAATATCACTATCTCCAACCTTTAATAACTTTGAAAAACATAATGATGAATAACTTATTCTCATGATTTTATTATAAGAATTTGGGATTAGTAATTGTGTGAATAAGTATAAAGTGTAAAACTGAAAGCAAGTGACTCTCCAGTGCTATTTATGTTGTAGAGAGAGAATAAATTTTCTGATTATATTTATAAGATATATCATTAAATGTTTCATAGGAACATATAATTTTACTCTTTATTTATTATTGTATTGACTTTATTTTTATGTGGTATAATATATATTAAATAAAAATAAAATTAAAAAATTGTTAAATTTTAAGATATATTTAATGAAGTCTAAAGTTTTTTTCCATTTGTGTAAAATATATTAGAAATAATTTATAAATAAGATTAAAGAAATATATTATTCATAAGCCCTAAATAGTGCAGCTCATATAGACTATATAAAATACTCCTTTGGTCTTGTTTCAAGGGTAGAGAGAGAAGGTTAATTTGGTCCTATTTATAGGGTAGAGGGAAAAAAATTTCATATGAATATACCATTTTACCCTTTATTTATTATTGTTGACTTTGTTTCTATTGGGTATAATATATATTAAATATGGATAAAGTTAGAAAGTTATTGAATTTTATGTCATAGTTAATAAGGTTTAATATTTTTCTTGGTTTGTGTTAAACATGCTAGAAGTGACTTATAAATAAAATCAGAGGAGTATACAAATTTATATATTTCGACAACAAGTTTGATTGATAATCGTAGTTAATGTTGTTGATTTTGATGGATTTTCATTTGATTTATTTCTCATGTCCTTAATATAAGAGCTATTTAATTAATTTGAGCATATTAAAAAAATTATATAAGCTGCTTAATTATAAAAAATATGACATGATCTTATTTAAATATTCTTGTGTAATATTATATTATATATAATTTTATAAGTTAAATAAATTAATTTAAAAAAAATAATAAAAAAAATATAAAATAGATTGGAGTATTATATTTATGATTAAAATTAATTTTATAACTAATTCATACATTTACATCCCCCCGTCTGGAAGATCGGTAGTTAATTGAAAGCATGCTAGCTAGAGTGAAGTAGAGCGTACATATGTAGTTTTGACAATTTGAGTGAGTATTAAAAAAGAAGGACAAGTACGAAGAAGAGTAGATAAACATAAACATATGTGTCATGTGGAACAATTAGGATTAGAAGGAGACAAGCAAAAGGACAAACAACGACGACGGCGACGATGTTGTTGTGAGGGAAGAGCACTGAGAATTAGATGTTGCCACAAAAGGAAAAGAGAGATTATTGTGTCGTGTGTGTGGTTGATGATAGCATTGTTTGTGTTTGTGTGACTCACTTTGTACTCATATTGGGACCCTTCCCACGTGACATGCACGTGAACACTGCCCTCCCCACTTTTTCCCTCATGTCCTTTCAATTTCTTAATTTACTTCTTGATAGATATGTTAGAGAAAATTAATATTATTAATAAATAAGGTCCTCTCATATGTTCTTAGCTATTCTCCCTCGATCTTTATCTTTTACCGTTTACAAGAAGTCGCAAGTCATTAATTCTAAATTTAAAGTTATAATTCATATTCTTTATATTTCATATAACGTATGAAACTTATCTCTGGTTGATGTTTGATTACCAAGCAATAAGATACTTGAATTTCTAAAATAATGACAAATACGCGTGATCTCGAAATGAAGGAGTGGACGATAATCACTTGAGATGGGGTGAATTGATTTGAAAAACTTCTAAATGTTAGACAAATCATAGATAAATATAGCAACTTCGTACATCATATAAACTAATTAGATTTTAATTTTTTTTATATATATATAATAGATTTTAAAATTTTAATTATTATCTTTTTATTATTTTATTTTTAGTATATTATATATATTATTTAACTCTTGAAAACATATGAATATAGTATTATTTTAGAAGTTCACAATTATAGATTTTTTCCCACAATATGGGCATGACACCACGATTTAGACATGCCCAGCCCGCTTATACCTAACCTGATATTGTTAGGATTTTTATTGGATAGGGCTGGGCATCGGACTGTTAAATATAACCTATATTTTTTTTAGATGGGGCACTAGGTAAGGGACGTCCTGTCTATGCACACTCCTTTATACATATGGAAGATTTAACTATAAATACCTCTAGCTATATAGTAGTGTGATTCGAAGCAACTCATGTTTTGAGATAGTGGGAGCTGTAAATAGAGATGTAAGAAAACAATGTTGGAGACTCCTGGCATTGGATAACAACTAAAAAAAGCCGTCCCCAGTTAAGGAACATTTAAGAGAGCAAAATTAGGTTTTTAAATATCACTTTACTCAGTCTCTTGTGATATTAATAACTTCATATCAATGTTATTGATTAATTAATTAATTGCTACAATGCAGCGAAGTCAAAACCCTAACTGGAACTAGATCTAAATTGACTAATGGGTCATACCATGATATTTTAATCCGATAATCAATATATAATATTAACATATAATTAAAATATCTAACATTAAAAACTCTAGAACAACTTTAAGAAACCCCCTTCCTTCCTTGAGTGTTATGATGAAGCTAAGAGAAACAAAGATTTTTTGAGTAAATTAACTCTGTAAGAGGTAATAAAAAAATATAGTTATGAGCTTTAATGCAAGAAAATTGAAAGAATTTGTGTAAAAGAATAGAAATAAATTCGCTACCTTCTAGACTTTAATAAATTCAAGCTTTTACTTATAAATTTATGGAGTTTCTAGCATCGTCTAAAACTGAATCTGACCTACTGCTATGCGAAACTAGCCATTGAATTATCACATTTATTGTAGTTGTACGTATAATATAGGGATTTTTTTTATAAAATACGACATGCATTCTAAAATTTAAAAAATGTTATGTAAATATATATATAAAAAAATATATTGATTACAAGTATCAATTTAAAATTTTAATACTTGTGAGAAAAGATAAAAATACTTTTGAATTGCGGACATTAACTACTTTAATAATAAAATTAGTATATATAATGATTTTAAGTACTTCAATAATAAGATTAACAATTTTTTATAACAAGTTAGTAGTTTAAATAGTTAGATTAGATTATGGGCATTAATTACTTTAGCAATGAAAATGATAATATATATAATAATTTTAATTATTTTGTTATTAAGATTGACTACTCAATTTGATAATTTAATGATATATAGCTATTGACTATATTAATAACGAAACTATCAAGTAATAATTTTAATAATTTAAATAAAGAGATTGACTATTGTCTCTTTAAATTTAAAGTAATTTTATTTTTTCCTATAAATATAGAAATCTATATTTATATTTATGACTAATCTATTATTTTATATATCCGCATGTCTTTTTTAAAATTTTATAATTTAGATGGTATTTTTTTAATTTTCTATAGAATATAGTTATTAGTTCATGGTTGGATTTCATTTTTGTCATAATATGTCTAATAAAAATCACTTTGATTCAAATGGAACTTTTACTTTCGAGAATGATTAAATTAAGTTTATATAGAAAGAAATTTCATTTATCTTCAATATAATTCTCCATTATTAATTATTACTCTATGAAAATGTAAAAATATAAATATTGTAGGGGGCATAATAATAAACAGCAAATAATGCAGAGAGTTGTTGAATACAGCATGGTCCAGTCTAATTAAGTAATTATGAGCTAGGGATTCGTATTGGACTAAACAATACAATTCGCAAATGTTTCCCACGTGACAAACAAATCTCTTACTTGTTCACTATTTCTTATATTTGTTGTCGGCAACCCTATAAACTGCAATTACTTGTGCCGAACGTAATTAATTAGTTGACAAGTCTTTTCATTGCAAGATGGCTTTATATGTATTTGTAGATTGATAGATGATAATATATGTATTTGATGAGGATAAAATTTAATTATGCGTGCTAACTTAGTGAAAGTGAAAAAGGAAATTTTTAATAAATGCAAAGAATAAAGATAATTGAAGAAAGTATAATTCGATGGTGTATTTTTTCTAGTGGTTGGTATTTTTATTTCTTATTATTAAAAAATTGATATGAAAGAGAGGCATTCCAAATCCTATCAATTCTGCACTAATTAACTAGTTAAAACACCAATAGATATTAGTTCAACTAAAAAAAATTTAACTAAGTCTTAAATTTAAACATGTATAAAAATAAAAAAAATAAAAAAAAATATTTTAATTAAACTTAATATTTAAATATAACTAGATCAGCAAGCTATATCAAAACTACTCAAAGAGTTAAACAAATACCCAATCTAGAGAGTCATCTCAAGGGCATACAGTATAATATTTTAGTCCAATGTGTGTATTTGGGAAACCCTCAAACCATAGTTTTAAAAGAGTTTCTGGCCCAAACCTCGATTTGGAAAAGTTTAAAAACAAACAGCTATTTTTGTCTAAAACCTCAGTTTGGACCAACCATGGTTTAAAACTATAATTTCAGATAAGCTGGTCAGAATAGCTTTTAAAACAGTAAAAAAGCTTATGAGCTACTCAATTACTATTTTACCCTTATTTTTTCTTACACTGTCTCTCATCTTTCTTCTATCTTTTTCACTATCTCTCATCTTTCATCTCTACTTTTCTCCTCTCCCCTCTATACCCTCTTTTCTCTCTCATCTCTCTTCTCCATCCACTCTCCTCTCTTATTTCTTCTACACCCTCTCTCTTCTCTCCTCATTTTAATAAAATCATACTTTTTTTAGTAATTTATCAATACAAAAAATTATTTTAAAAATAACTATCCAAATACTTATTTTTTCAAAATCATTTTTTCTCAAAATCTATTCTTCCCAAAATCTATTCTCTAAAATCTATTTTTCTTATAATCTATTCTCCAAAAACTAATCCAAATATGCCCTTAAATAGTCTGCCAGTGTTTGGGTCCATATTTTGAATGAGTGCCACATGCTTATCATTCAAATGATATTTATGATATTTGGTTTGAATGGTGAAGAATTAAAGTTTTAACTTTATAATTTTTAAATAATAAATTATTTTTTTAAAAATAGTAATTTTTTTTTATTTAGTCAAAGAGTTTAGCAAATGCCCAACCTAGAGAGTCATTTCGAAGGCATACAGTATAATATTTTAGTCAATCTTAAATATCTGCTAGTGTTAGTACCACGTGCTTATCGTTCAAATGATATTTGGTTTGACTGGTCCAGAATTCCAGTTTTAACTTTATAATTTTTATATAATAAAACTATTTTTTTAAAATAGTAATTATAATATTAATTTTATTTTAGATCATGAATTTATTTAGACAATTATTTGACGTATAAAAATCAAATCAAGATCATTTAAATTTAATTTGCATGGTTTAAATTAATGATGGACATATATGAGCTATAATTTTTTTTATTCAATAAAAGGTATTTCTACTATTTTAAAAGAGTATAAATATATTTTATCTCTTTCAATAAATAGGATTTAAATTTATATTTTTTTATAAAATGAAGTTGTTTATCGTCTTAATTAACATCTTGTTAATTTGTTAATAGTTATGAATAATTTTAAAAATATTCTAATTAGCCAAAGCTAAGATTAAAACAAGAGGCATATTCTATATCTTTCTTCATTATGTCAAACCACATTAATGGGCTTTTTAAGGTTATCACACGTTTTTGCTTGGTTAAAATATTATATTCTTATTTAGCACCTCGGTCTTTACATAAAAAGATGGAATACGATTCTCTCTATATATTCTCCTAATATTTTTCTTCATACACGATAACGAGGAAGATTCAATCTAAAAATAGAGGAAAATTGATATATGATGTTTCATTCAATTAATTAATATATGATATATGATACCCAATTAATTAATATTCTTTTTTTTTTTTTACCAAATCCCAATTAATATACTTTAATCAAAGCTTTCTTGCACGTTTGTCATGATAAGTTTCAATTGTCCAATAAATGACACAGAGAAATCACTTGAATAAATATAGAACCAACTCTCTCATAAATAGAAAATGATTCAGTAGCTATGTAATTCCTCCTTTTGATTCAAATTCTTGTTGTTTCATCTCATAATCTTTCTACTATACTGTTCATATATTTTAATTAGAAAAATTAATATTTTAATCTTTATAATTTTACCTAATTTTTAATTAGATCTTTACAATTTTTTTATTATGTTATTGTAGTTTCTTTAGTTGTAGTCATTAGTCTCTATATATGGATTTTAGCTAAGTGGCATGTTAGTTTCCACAAGATAAAAAAATAAAAGAGAGTTTTTTTTTAAAAAATAAAATAATGAAATAAAATTAAATTATAATCACTAATCTAGTTGATATTGATTTTATTTAAATTTATATATCAAAATTAATCCAAACATTTTATGAGTAATATTCATGCTATCAACTACTAATATCATTTCTCTTATAAATTATCAGATTATAAGTATAAAAATTAATGCATATGATTAACGAAATTATTAGGGTCTAATAAAAAATGAAAAGCTGTAATGACATGATTAAAAATGAGGCTAAATTATAGGGACTTACAAATTAATTTTTCAATTTTAATTGTTAATTTGGTCACTTACTATCTTAATTAGTTATGTCATTAAAGATGGACTATTTCTGTTTTAAAAATAAATATTTTTAAAATATTATATTTTAATATATAAGACAATTCGAATTTTTAAGCTCAATTGACATATATAACAATATACAAGTTATTTATGTATTTTAAGTACAGTAATATATATAATTTGATTTTTTTAAAATACTATAATATAATATTAAATTATATATAAATTTATAAGTTAAATAAATTAGTTTAAATAAAAATAATAAATATAAAAAATAACATATTAAAATCTTATATTTAAAATAAAAAAAAAAGAATTACGTATTATAGAAATATCATATTATCTTAACTTTATTCAATTAAAATATAATAATTTAATATATTTTAATTTTTTTGTAAAAAGTTTATATGAAACAATTCACAATTTATTTTATTTTTAAGAAACAATAAATCTCTTAATTTAGTTTAGATAATTTTTTAAATTTATTTTTTAATAAATAATTGGCTGAATTATTATATTTGTATGAGTATATAAATATTTATCAAGAAGAAGAGAATAGAATGTGTGTCTGCCAGCGTGTGCGTGTGCGTGAGCGAAGCTTGATAATAAATAATAAATTGTTGAGCGCGGATATTTTGTGTCGTAACGCTTCCCATATCTTGAAACGTGGCATCCCAATATTGGGGCCTATATGGCTATGACTTATCAATGAGAGGCTTTAATTTTATTTTATTTTAGTTTTTTTACTTTCTTTCTCCCTTCTTCATAATCATTAAAACCCTACGTGTGCAGCTCCGTTATAATTGATCTTAAGGGATTTAATTATAAAAAATTATAATAATAACAGAAAAAATAATAAATAATAAGTTTTAATACAAAAGTTAATATATTTATATTGTTTATAATTTTTTAATAATTATATTATTTCTTTAAAGTCTTGTAATAATTCCTTTTACTATCGATTATAGTACTATATATTATTTATTAATCAATATAGTATAAAATAATTTTATAAAATAAGAGTACATACATGTATGTATATATAGTAAACTTAAAAAAACAATAAAAAAATTTAAAATTTAAATCTTATACGCGCTACTACTTTATTGCTTGTCACCCCATCAATTCTCACTCCATGTAACTAAGCACAATTTTTTATAAAAAAAAGTAATAATAATAACTAAGCGCAATTGGTAGGTCCTGTTTTTTTCTTCCTTATAATAACTTTAACTCATCGGTACCTATCTCTCCTAAGCATTGTGGTTTTCATCCCTAAAAACTTTTCCTTTTTCATTGCTGTTTTTATTTTATGAAAGCATTCCCTCATCCATTTCCAAACACACAAAAATTGTTCTAGCTCCCTTAACTTTTCATCTTAAAAAATCCAATCTTTAGTGCACGTTTGGATACCATATTTTCACTTAGCTTTTCATGCTTGACATAGAAGTTGAGAAGCTTTTGTGAGAGATCGGATTGATAGGTTTTGCTTAATGCAATTTTGAAATGTAATCTAAGCGTGCTGTTTCAAAAATGAACAATGGTGCTTTTCATAATTATTTAAGAATAGATAATTTAATTTCATGGCATGAAAACCTAATCTGAATTAACTGATTATCAAGCCGATGAACTGGGAAGTCAATTTTATGACTAATCTAACTAAGAGTTTTAGACTATTTAAAAGTTGTCTCAATGTTGTATTAAATTCCCAATTTTCTACCACACATCCTCTCTCTTCCACATAAATGAGAGTATTTTTTCAATAAAAAAAGGTTATACCTTTTACATATTTATTATTTCTAACTAATATTAACTAATTTTTTAATTGGATTCGGTTAATTGTCTCTTATAAAAAAAATTAAAGGTATATTATTTTAATTATAATTAATCTAACTCTATATTGACACATATCTAAATCACTAACACTTGAACCATTACCACTACGAACCGGTTCTTTGCGGATCCGATTTTTAATACCTTCTTCTAACTAAACCAAGCTGAGTAGTAGTAGTAGTATTGTGTATGTGTCGACAAAGTGTGATAGAAAAAGAAGGAACAACATTAAATGGCCACGAGCAACTCAATTTCCTCACGGCGCCGAAATCAAAATTCCTCCTTCTCCTCACAGAGAGACTCTCTACTTGTATGCTTACTTTTTATGTGCTTCCATGAGTATATAAATATGCATCCCTCTCTCTCACCCTATCCCACAGAAACACACAAACACAAGCTTCTTATTGTTGCAGACTGAAACCATGGAGTGCCAGGAGTGGCCGGAGCCGGTGATTCGTGTTCAAGCTTTAGCTCAGAGTGGAATCAACAGGATCCCAGAACGCTTCGTGAAGCCTGAATCTGCGAGACCTGTTGTTGTTCAGAAGAAGCCATCAGTTTCTGATAAGGATGGCGTTAACATCCCATTGATTGATCTGAAGGGTTTGCCGGAGGAGGCGGCGGCGCTGCGGGTGGGGGAGGCGTGCCAGGAATGGGGATTCTTTCAGGTGGTGAATCATGGAGTGAGAGAGGAGCTGATGAAGAAGGCGAGGGAGGTTTGGAGAGAGTTCTTCATGCAGCCATTGGAGGAGAAAGAGAAGTTTGCGAATTCTCCGACGACATATGAAGGATATGGAAGTCGTTTGGGAGTGAAGAAAGGAGCCATACTTGATTGGAGTGATTACTTCTTCCTTCATTACATGCCTCTCTCTCTTCGTAACCAAAATAAGTGGCCTTCTCTTCCACCTTCCCTGAGGTATCTTCTTCTTCTTTTACTTTTAGCAGAATTTCACGAATTAGAGCTAGATTCCTTTATATTGTCATTCATTGACAAAGATTCCAATTCTGTTAACGATAGTATATTGAAAGTTGGACACAACTTTTTGATCATATTATAGCTTTTTGAATAAACTGTGCGATAATTGACTTTTTTCTTGGTAAACAAGATGATATAGGTACAAAGGTTTGTTTGTTTCTTAAGAAAACAAAACAATACTCCTTCATGTCCTTATTATACAACACCAACTAGAGAATATTTTTTATCCTTTTTATAAGGTACTGATAATCTCATTAATTACTCTTTTCTTATTTTATCATTATCATTAATTGATGTTTAATATTTTTTAAATGAAACTTCTCGAATTCTATGTTTTAAAGATGGGTAAAGTTAAAAAAGTTTATCAATTAGGATAAATTTAATAATTCAATTTTTATTTTTTAATATATGAAAAATGTTAAAAATATCTTATATTAAAAACTAGAGAGAGTATGTTGTTGAGTTGAAAAGTTTGGAAATTCAAAGGGGAAAAACCTCTCTCTCTTTCTTTGTTTTGGGAAAAAGGTGGAACCAAATACTGAGGTGGCGTGTTTTAATTGCTCATTAAATTAAAGCTAGAGGAATTGATTAATGGTTGATGGGCATTTCTTTAAACCCTGAACATGGTTGCCATATAGTCCACATGCAAAATGTGTTGATAGGTGTGCTTTGATAAATTAAAGAGATACATTAATTATATTGATGGAGTGGTTAGGTGTCAAATCGATTAATAAGTAATAAATCATATAATCCGTAGCTGTAAACAAAAACAATGATGATATTATTTAAGTTTAATAATATTTATATTAGTAACAATTTGTTGATATATAAAAAAGATGTATGAGATGAAACTAGCATATGTGGTTCACATGCAATATTAGAGAGAGAGAGAGCTAGAGAGAGAACTGGGATGAGTAGAAAGTGGTTTGTCCAAACAACAATAAAAGATGAGACTTTTTTGTAATAGAGGAATGCTTTCTGCGTCACTTTGCTTCATGGGTCCATGTGTGAGGTACCAAATATATGCAACTTCCTTTGTGCGGCCAAAAATGCTTAATATCATCTTTATTTGTGTCACATTTATATCCCAACTCTTTTTTCCCCCGTGTGTGTGTCACCTTATATGAAAAAGAGTAAAATAATCAATAATGTAGGAGAGTTGGATCGTGCTTGACTAAAAAAGGGATCTCTTTGAAATTTTGATGAATAAAAAAATTCACATCTTAATGGGTATTGGAATTAATGTATGTGTAGGAAAGTGATAAGTGAATATGGGGAGGAAGTGGTGAAGCTTGGAGGAAGAGTTCTGAAGCTATTGTCAACGAATTTAGGGTTACAACATGATTTTCTACTGAAATCATTTGGGGGACAAGAAGATCTTGGAGCATGCCTTAGGGTTAATTATTATCCAAGTTGCCCACAGCCAGACCTCACGCTTGGTCTCTCACCTCACTCTGATCCTGGTGGCATGACCATCCTTCTCCCCGATGACCATGTTTCCGGTCTTCAAGTCCGTCGAGGCGATGATTGGATCACCGTTAAACCTGTCCTCGGTGCCTTTATAATCAACATGGGGGACCAAATCCAGGTCCTCTCTTCTTCACTCTTTCTAACTTTCTTTTATTACCATGAGCATTGATTTTGCACTACTATTGGGGCCCATTTTCTTTAAGAAGTAGGGCTTCATGTTACAAATCCCCTAAAATGTGGGAATTCAAATTAGGGTTTTTTGAAAGAGTTAAAGAGGAAATAGCTGACATGCGGGTTGTGATTATGTGTTTATCTCCCTTCTCACTTTAAGTAAACTGATTGAATTCAGTGTGTTGTGTGTGTGTATATATATGTAGGTGCTGAGCAATGCAATATACAAGAGCATAGAGCACAGAGTGATAGTGAACTCAAACAAAGATAGGGTTTCATTGGCATTCTTCTACAATCCAAAGAGTGATTTGCTGATTCAACCTGCCAAAGAACTTGTCACTGAGGACAGGCCAAGTCTCTACCCTCCCATGACTTTTGATGAGTACAGACTTTACATAAGAACAAAGGGACCTTCTGGCAAATCTCAAGTTGACTCTTTGAATTCTTCTTCTTCCCAATCATCATCATCATAATCAAAAGGCAAAGTTGCATCTCAAGATCCAGATCCCAAGGACATTAAGTTAAATTATCTTAAAAATCATGATTATTCATTTTTAAGGGAAAATCAGTGAAAAAACCCTAATTGAAGATTTTACTAGGTAGAAGAATCTAAATTCAAGTATTGGTACTTTCTGTATATGAAAATATATTAGACTTTTATGGCCAATAAAATTCTTAAATAGGAACTTTTCACTAATTTTTTCTTATTTTGTTTCAAGGACTAAAGTTATTGTCAAGTTTTAAGGATTTTATCCTCAAGTTTCAATTTGAAGTTGTAACCTAATTCCTTTCAAGATCTGTCTCTTGGATGTAACTTTTTCTTTTAAAGGGAAAAGGAACCATTTCAAATGTGTCATTAATCAGTATTAGGTTAATGATTGATCATAGTATGTAATGTGAATTTGCTTTATATTAATCGATTTGGCTTTTTTCTCTGTTTTGTTTCTTGTACTCTTTTTGGCAGACCCCACGGTTAATATATATATTGCTATATATTATCTTATCTGTGAAAGACATGTGCAATTATTGGAGGTTGAAAGGGAAAGAAAAGAGTACACACACAGACCCACACAATTGAGAATCACATGTCAAATTTCAGTTTGTGGTTGTTTCTTATCTCAAAGCTTTTAGCCGTTGGTTTGGCCAATTGACGAAATCATAGATTCAAAGTCGATGAATGAATGAATAACGACATGTGACCTTCCTTTTTGGCTTCCCCAAGTAGCCTTCAGCATTTTGCCTTCATTAGCAAAAAAGAAAATAAATAAAAAAAAAGCATTTTAATAACGTATGTCTCATTTTGAAGAGAGTTAGAAATTGTTTAAATACGTTAAGGTTTAGGAATGGTATATTAGTAGTTCAATTCGATATTGACAATATAATTATATATTGTACTTGAAATATGGATAATATAAATTCTATGGATTTGGAAAGTAACTAACTAAGGGGGAAATATAAAGCACTTGAGAAATTTTTAACAAAGGTCAAAGTTTCAAACATTATAAATAGAAAAAAAGCATATTTAATAAAGCTATTCTTTCATTTTTCTTTTTTAAATTAATAATACTCAAATATATATTAGCAGATAGTAGTAAATATTAGTAGTTGCACATAATTGACAAAATAAAAAGGGATGGATCACACTATTCACAAAAATGGAGATATATGCAATATCTATTGTATTCTTATCATTATTATTGAATATCAAAATTTAATTCTTTTTTATTTGGAGAACAAAAGATAATTTTCATCCACAAAATTAATTTTTTAATTTCATTCTCTTTTGATGGGGGAAAAATTTCCATTCTCTTACACATTTGATTACATTTTATATGTCAAATTGGATGGTGAATATAGAGATCCGAAGGGGCAGAAATTAAATCTTACCTATTTGAGTTAATTTGGTGAAACTCAATCAATTTAATGGATATGTATATATATTTATAAGATTTTAGCTCGGTCACATAAGATGTATGAACATATATATATACTAATTATATATTTATTCATAATTAATTTTGTTGATTTAGCTATGAATTAAGTAGATATTTGAGAGAAATAGAAAATATGAATGACATAAGTTGAATGTATATAGTTGGGCCACATTTGAGTGGTTGCTTTGGTTCGGTCAATAATTATTATCATCTCCAGTAATGCAACCACTTCCTTCTTCTCATTATCAAAACCATCAATTGGTGGTCCTATCAACTTGACCTACTCCTTTTTTTCCTTTTACTGTTTATAGAATCATATTATCAAGTATCATATTTTGGGGTTTGTAGTTATCTCTCATAGCATAGACGTCTCTTTTAAGAATTGAACTTAATACCTAAAGAGATTTAGCAATGATTTACACCGCTAGATCACCTCTATTTTGGTCTATTTTTTTTCTTTCTATATAACTTTATTAGTATGTAATTGTCAATGTTATATTTGTAATTGAAAAGTACCATAATAAGTAAAGAAGTTTTATCAAACTACTATATGAGACTAACAATACTATATATAGTAGTGGATATTTGGCTTTAAGAGGATAACATGAGTATAAAGTTGGGTAGCAGATATAATGATATTGGGATAAATGTGTAATCATACAAAAAAAGATAAAACTCATAATTAATACATATACACATATATGAGAAAGAGTTAGAGTTTCGTTCTTTGAATAAAAAATTATTTAAGATGATTCAGATATGTACAAAGAAGATTGTTAGATATTTCTATTAGGAAAATAGATTAAATAGTATGGAGTCCTCTTAAAATAAAAAAAAGACTAAATGATTAATAACATATCTAAAAATTCTGTTGATAAAGCACGATAATATCATATGATTAATACAACTAACCCCTGATAATAGGATAAGACTTATGGTTGTTGTTGTAATTAGCCCAGCGGTGATAGGATGTGTAAGTGCAGAAAGAATCTATTACCAATTGTTACAATTCATGACTAATCTTAACTCGAGCTTTTGTCAAATTCTCAAATAAGTATTTTTCTTTTGAATGGGAAATGCAAAGTAGCATTAAAATCTAAAGAGCAAAGTGGAAAGGAAATTGTAACAACAAAATCTCTTTCATCACGATGAAAGGTGAGTTTTCATCAAAGATATTCAAAATATTATCTAACTCATAATTTTTCCTAACTGAGCTATTAACAATTCTATTAGATTCTTTATACATGAAATTAACTGAAACTAACATCCCAATTTCTATAAATCATGTAAGTAGTTTTCTCGATGATGCCATAATAAGGATGACACTAGTCCTTTACTCCCATATAATTAAATTGACAGCCTTTGCACAATTACTGAATACATCGATATTGTTAAGTTCCAGTTCTCTCATAATCCTAAAGCTCTTCTGTTATGGCGGGTGCCGGTGGAAAATTTTTCTACAAGTATTTTTCATAATAATATAGACGTGAAGTTAATGAGTCATTTTCACAAAGAGGACCACTTCAGATAGTTTGAGTGCGATGTGTTGATGATACTATGGAAGTGAAATATATAGGCACGTTTATAATATGAAGCAAATATGGTTTTGTGATGGTTATCTGAAACATCACATCACCCACCATTTGGACAAGTAGCTCTAAGTGCATTCCAGTCTGCATATGTACATATATTATTGCACTCTAGCTACCTTTTTTTCCTCCCACTTCCACATCAATTTCTCTCATTTTCTTGAGAATTATTTATTTATTTATTTAATATTAAATATACTTCTACTAATTTTCTTAAAGAAAAATTAATTATTCTGTGTTTATAGTTTCGTTTAATTTTTAATTAGATCTTTGTATTTTTTTTCCTTTTATATTAAATCCTTATAGTTTCCTCAAGTATATATGTTAATCCCTCTACGCTCATAATATGTTAATTAAAGTTGATATAGATATTGATTAAGGGGTATATAAGTTGTCACAAAATATAAAATAAAAAAACATGTTTAGAGAATCACATGATGGAATAAAAAAATTTTATTATCAAAATAAAAAATATTATGTTTATAACCGTGATCTTATATCTATATATAATATATAATTTAATCTGGTTAATTTTAATTGTTTTTCATTGAGCCCTGATATCTAAGGCTTACCTCTTTTAACTCAAAGACAGCACAAGGCTCTAGCTAATCTAAATCGAGCTAAGGAACCCTTTCAAGTGGAAGCTCTACTATCTTATACTGCTCTATATTTTTAGATTTAAACATGAGAGCTCTAGTTAAATTAGAATAATTCTTTTGCTAATTGATCTAAGCAAAAGTGGATTGTTATCTAGATGTATATTGGGTGGGAGCCATGTCACCGTTACTATCATTATTTCTCTAATAAATTATGAGTATATAGATCAATATTTATAATTAAAGAAACTAAGGTTAAAGTATATCTAACACCCTTAAATATTTTTTTAGGTGCGTCCATTATTTTAAAATATTTTTTAATTCATCTAGAATCTTAAAATATTTTTTCATATGCATCCAACATCTAAAATATTTTATGGAGCAATTTTGCCCTTAAAGCATTAATTTTTTTTCAAGAATTTTTTTTCCCTCAAAGTAGTTTTTAGAAACAATTTTAAGATCAACATTAACTAGCAAAAACTCTTTTAAACGAGGGTGCATCTATCGGTAACAATTTTAGGACATCAGACACCTCTAAAAAATATTTTAGGATGTTAGATAATTACATAATACTTCTAGGTACTAGATAAACTATAAAATATTTTAAAATATTTGATGCATCTAAGAAAATATTTTATAGTTATAGATACATCTTAACCTAAGAAAATAGTTGAAAGGAAAAATATTTTTAGAATGAAATTATAGGGATTTGTATATTAATTTTTCTTTTTTTAAAATAAAATGTCTAACAAATGCATCCTTTTTATTAGTATCACATTAAGTGGAATTTAAAAAAAATACATAATTAATATTTAATACGGATATCGCCTGGGAATGATTTCTCGTTCGTCCTATGAAGTTTTCCCCCTCATCTTTTTAATATCTGAAACAGTGTCTTTTTGCCCTTTTCATAGTTTATGTCGGCCATCGAAATGAATCTTTTAAAAAAGAATTTTTGGGAAATTAATTTTGTTATAAATTTCAAAGAACACATTACTCTCACGTACCTATCGCCCCCCTTTACCATTCTTATCTCTGTAAGCAGAATTTGCTTCATGACTATTCCCTATCTTCCACTTATTCAACCCCACTTTAATTTCAATGTTCCACATTTTCTACATTTTTATTCCACTGCTTCACTTCATTCTAGTGTATCAGCGTTTATATTTGAGCATACTTTTAGATGTATATCAATATAAATCAATTAAATAAAAAGTTATAATAATTAGGGAAAATCCTAAAAAAATACCATTTAAATTTTAAAATTTTAAATCAATTTATTTACTATACTTAATAAGCTATTAACTACTGTAAATCAAATAACAACATATTTTTATAGTAATTCCCGATTTAGGATTTTAAATTTTAAATTGTATTTTTTTAGATTTTTCCTAATAATTACTTATAACCATTGGATTAATCTGAATCGGATTCATCTGAATTTTATATAATCTCGTTTTCTTTCCTATATTGTTTATATTATTTAAATCAATTAAGAAAATCTATACATATGAAAAAGATCAATGTAGCTAAACCATTTGATTTAATCTAATAATCAGATATTAATATTAAGACAAATTAAGAGAATTTAAATTTGAGATAATTACTAACAAGTTGTTAATTAAAATTATAAGCGATTTCACCTTATAAAGGGGAGAAACATAAATTTAAATCTTGAGAAATATAATTATTAGAAGAGTTTAAAAAAATATGTATACTCTAAATCTCAAGAAAAGTATTATTTTTTATAATACTTATCTAGTTCTAAACATAGGAACTAGTTAATGAGGTTTATTTTAATATTAAATATAATATTTTAATATATTTTATCTTTGATTATAAATATTAAGGAATTTATGTCAATGGATAGTTCTAATACAAATTATTAAAAAATTATTTTAAGAAAATTAAGACATATTATTTATAGATAATTAATTTAAATAATTTTTTAATATCTATAAATTAGTTATCTAACTCTTATATTAAGAATTGAAAAAATATAAATTTTATTATAAGTGGTACTATTCAAGAGTTATGAATAATGCTACATACATCCCGTACATAGACCCACATGTTATGTTTATGTTTGAGATATGGTTGAATGATTAATGAGTATGAATGGTTTAGCCAAATTGACATCCTGGGGATGATAGCTTGGAATTAACGGCAGCCGAAGTTTAAGAGATAATGTTTTTTTTTTAATTTGATGGGATAACCTTAATAATATATAATAATGTTCGTCAAATCTAACAACAAGGCAATATATGCTAAAGTTATAATTTTCATACAATATGGATAACTTAACATATAAGTCAAAAAGACTATTTTACCATTTTGATGAAAGGAAGGGGTTGTTGATCAAATCATTAAATCATAAACCAGGAGCATTCTTGACTTTTTTTTTGTTTGATTCTAAGATCTTTTGTCCCCTTCTATCATTTCGGCTCTGGAATTCTCATGAATGTCAATCCCTTCTCTTATCCAATGGGGCCAAATGGCCAATGCACCAAAGTCTGAGCTATGGAAAATATATAGTATTTCCCACATCTTTCCTGTTGTTTTACAGTGTACCAGACACAAGCTAAATTTCAAAAGTGATTTTTATCTTAAAGGCCCGCCTCCGCCGCCCCGCCCCCCTCCCCCGGCGGTTTTTTTTAATATAGTTATCTCACTCAATTATATTGACACTTTTTTTTATAAAAAAAATTTAAATGAGTTTAGCACTGATCTTATACTAAGATCAAGATACAGTCCTAAAAATTAAAGAACATTTAACTTACAAAATCACCTATTAAAAGAGCTCTTATAATAGTAGCAGAAATCGAACTCGCATCCTTATACGATATAAACTATCTATATCAATTCTCATTAGTTCTTAATTTTTTTTTATATTTATACAAATGAAACCTTATATTTAAATAGTTAAAGCCCATTCTACTAAAACTAATATATTTTAATACTATAAAATCATTTTTTAAAATTAGGGAAAGTCTCCCTTTAATTTTTGTCACGATAAGGATCTAAATCAAAATATTCATATTTTGTATATATAAAATTTGAAGAGTATTTGATAGTTCTTTTTATAAAATTGTATCCTATATTTTTTACTAATAAAATTTTAAATTCAAGACTTTCCTTCATTTTTCTCTTTTCTTTTTCTCTGAAAAGAAATAAAGAGAAGAATGAAAGAAGCACAAGTCAATTTTCAATCACGACCTGGCATCTCTTTGAAAACGTACAAGACATTTAATTTGAATTTTGAATTGTCGAGATTAGATCTAAATATTTATTTTTAATCTTTTTGTATAAAAAATAAAATTATCCTTATTCAATTTCAACGGTTTAAATCAAATATATATATATATATATATATATATATATATTCAGAACTGTATACCACCCGAATTCCCCAGTAACGATATGGATCTTCCAATTCTAAGGATTGCTTCATAGAAAATGAGTTTAATTATGGTGTGCGTTTAATTAAAGAAAATATATAGACGTGAGTTGTATACTGTCGTTTTGGGCCACATTTTAGATTTTTTTTTTCATTTTGCTAAGTATAGGTATGCTCCTATTAGAGATACTGTTATGCATTAAATATGTGCATATCTTTCAATAAAAATTTAAATTTTAATTTATTAGATTACGAAGATCTAACACTTTTTTTTACTATACTCTAACCATTACTACTATTTATTTTGTTTTTAAGGTCAATTTTTTTTTGTTACCCACCCGGTTCACGGGACTTTTTCTTCGATGTTACATCTAAATCTGACCCGCCTCGCGCACCTGGCTATGGTAGATGAGTCTCCCAATAGAAATTTTTAGGGTCAATTTTATAAGCATTCTCCCACTTGGGGTAATTTTGTCTAGTTCTGGTCCAAATGGTCATTTTATATCTGTAGGGTCCCTAATTTAAGGAATGGATTGTACCCAAAAAAAAAAGGAATGGATTAGATGGTGAGCGGCCCAATTTATGGGCCCAAATTTGTTTCACAGCGCTCGAAATGATTTTGATGATCATGCTTCATGGATTTTAATAAAGAAAATTCTACTTGGAATTTAAATTTCGTATTTGAGTGACTCCCGTCATTATAAGCTAAAATGATTTTTCTTAAATGTTGATATAAAATCATGACAAAGAAAGATGAAAAAAAAAATCACAATTGAAAGCGTTAATGCCCTTATTATAAGGAATTTCTTCCTGTTTGATAATATAATATATTCTGTCTAAAGTATTAAATTTTTTTCACTTAATACCCTTCACTACTTATAAAACTTTCTAACAAATTAACCAAACTCTCTATGGTAACTTTGATATTTTATAAGAAATAAATAATTTTAATTAATTCTATTAATCTATGTAAAGTTATTTTTTATAGCCTTTTGGACTACCTATTATTCACTGCTTTTTCTATATCTTATTGATAATTATTCGAGCAACTGATTAATTAAGATCAAGAGTTTATGATTATGATGCCTTTCCATGGGGACTAGATCACAAGGTAGGAAGATTGATGTTTGATTTCCACATTGTTAGAAAGAAAAAAAAAAACTGAGGAGAGGCATTCTAATAGTAAGGAGGGTAAGATTTTTTTACCATTACCAAGGCACCTCAAGATTCAAAAGTTTCACACTTCAATAGTAAATTCATAATCCAACCATCACAAGAATCAAGATGCATTTAAAGATAAGCAAGTTTAACCACTCCATAGAATTGTCCTATCTTGCCCAAGGAAATATCATTTACTGATAAAGAAACATAATGAATATCATGTATGATAAGAAGAAAGTGGGGTGAAATAAGTAACCATACGCTCTGTACATTCAAGCAAATTTCAACTGATCAACAAATTAGAATATAACATATTCTAATCTATATTGTATATCATACACTAAATATCATCTGGGTGAAATTAAACTGAACATAATCCTTCAGACATGACCCTTTAGACATAGTATCTAGGGCTTGGTTTGAGTAAGAGGCCAACCTGTGAGCTGTTATTTTATGGGGCTATGGAGTATCTAGGGCTTGCCCCTCCTCATGCAGGATGGACATTTGTATTGCTTTATGCTCTCAGCCTTGGCAGGGGTAATCTTCACACATTTCCCGTGGAACCACCTCTCACAGACATCGCAGCCGATCCAAAATTCGTCTGCATTGTAATTTCCACCACAGCTACCGCAAAGGGTTTCGCTATGCTCATCTTCATCCTCCTCATAACCTTCATCTGCAAACTTCGGATTGCTTTTAACTTGCCCATCACTTGATCTCTGCAGATAAATTTATTGTGCATCAAATACGGATAAATTTATTGATTTGTTTGAAGAATATACGTGTAACGCCTTCACTCTCGCGGTAATTTTATTCTCGTGGCACAATAACATAAGGCAACGTGGTTGAGAATAAAGCTTTGTTCGATACAGTCCAATGAAATATTCTCCGGTTTCAATTTTATTGGAGGTTTAAGTTACCACTACAAAAGTTAACATTGTATGGCTTGGTTTGGTTTTTAACTAATACTTCCCGAAAGCTGAAACAAAATTTTTTTTTTTGGCCAAAGCTGAAACTAAACTTTGGTAACAAAAATTACAACAGATAAATGCAGACTGTTTCAGAGTGATGCATGCATAATCGAACCCATGAGGCCATGACTTACAAAGTGAAGCCAACATGCAGATAAACGTGAACTGCATTTTATTTTCATTTTTTTAAATTACTTTAATAGTAGTACAGATAACTTTTTAAACGTACAACAGACAACACATTAAGAAGTTACTTGTGGTTTTCTTTCCCAAACACAAAATATCCAAACTATTTAAAAAATAGTAACAACGGAGTGCCATTGACATAACCGATTCCTTTGTTTTAAGGCAGTCCACAAGAAATGAAATGCTAAAGCAAACCATCCCAAAGAAACAAAGACGCGGGTGTCATCAACTAAAAAGAAACTACTGACCTTGGTGCTTCCCCTGGACTTGCTTCCACTGTCCACAGTTGGCTTGTCCTTTATAGCCTTTCTCTCAGTCACAACTTCAAAGACAGTGGGAAGATCATTGATCAAGCTAAATAAACGCTTCCTGCCATAAAGAGTCGAATTCATCATCAATAAAAAGAGCCATGTGATTAGTATCAACTCATATGAGTGACAACAGTTAAAACAAGAAAGGAAATCAGAGATATTGCATCTACTAATATCTTCCTATTCTGGTAGTTTCTATATAAAGGACAAGTGATTCGATTTGTTCCCCTCATAAAAATCTTTATATCTAACATTTCAAATAATTTCTACCTGCCAATAATTGCCAACAGTTTTTTTAATTAAAAAACTGAAGATTATATATTAAAACAAGCCCACCAAGTCATACTCATAACTTTCATCAAAAGGCAAATGTCAACGGTCGATGTCATTATGTTTTTTAGTATTCGCAAGTAGACTCCAAACTCTTTTCAACAAACTCTACTTAACATTTCCTGGGGTCCTTCTTTCATGTTTTTATTTTTTTTATTTTTCATTCTAGTTGTTGCTTCCCGAGCTTTTATTGCTGCAGTTTATATGGTTCAGTGTATTAAAGCTGGAATGCATTAACCAATCTCGCTTCAGATTAGACCATAAAGCAAATAGGGTGAGAGCTGCTTCATTAATAAACATGAGCCGTTTGTTCATTGTTATTTAATGCCACTTGAGCAACAACTCATATTATTAACCATTGTTTTTAACCTCAATATTTTATATGCTTAAGCATGTCCCTAACAGATATAGAGCACAACAAACTGGAATTATCACCACATGCACGAACCTGCACAAGATCAAGATGGTACCTTTCATTGCGGTTGAGACGGGCTCCAAGATAAAATGCCACAGAAAGCAGCCATGAATCACTGTGAACAGCGACAAGAGAAAGCCAGTCCTTGCGAATCATGCCATCCCTAGCAAAATTGATCCCAAGAGCTGGCTCAGGAAGCTCCGGGGGAACTTCCTCTGCTGGCAGAGTTACTTCCCAGGTTTCATTTGGATGTCCATAAAGGCACAAATTCTCCTTTTCTTAAACAGACACATAGGGAACTTTAAACTCAATGGGATGAACATAAAGGATTGGAATGAGTAATAACATTTGGAATCGAGAATATAAAGGAAAAATAAAGTAACAGTAAACTTCAATAAGTCGAGTTGACAGTCACTCGGACACTCAATATTATACATATACCAGAACTTTAATTCAAACGCTAACAGAACATTCAAAATATTTGTTTAAATCCAGCTAGAAACTTGTCTCAATTCTGGAGCCATGCAAAGTTTAGAGTTCTCACAAGAACTAAACTGCACAAGAGTCATGCAAAACTTTGACTTTTGTTTTCCACGAATTCTTCGGTAAAAAGAAAGTCAACATGAGCTATTCTTACGAGTACTCATAATTCACATACAAACAGAAAATAGAATCATGAAATTCAGCAACAAATGGTGGAAGCAACAAAAAATAAAGTGACAATAAAGCCGGAATTTTACGTAAATTTTAAATGAAAACCAGATCGAAGGATTCGAGTTACCTGGATCACAGAGTCCGTAAAATTCATCCACATCTGAGAAGGAAAAACAGAAGGAAAAAAAAAAGTCCAGATGCAACAGGTAAATTAAGAAAAAGTCACATTCAGGAAATGAATTCGAAACAAATAAAGTTATCAAGTAATTGATCCAAGCAGAACCTTGAGTCAAAGCACGAACAACACCGGCTCTTCGAGCACCATAATCCTTGAAGATCTCCTCCACCGTGCGCGGACTAGAAGCCATTTCCATGAACAGCAACAACTGAGATCTAAGCGAGAGGGGCTCGAATTGAAAACACTAGGAAGATGAAGAAGAGGAAGTGAAGGGAGAAGAAGGAGAGGGCCTGAGAAGAAGGGATCGACGAGATCGAAGGTGACAGAGATGCATGTGATCTGTGAGAAACGGTACAAAGAAACGACGAGAGGAAAAAAAGAGACAGAAAAGAGGAAAGAAAGGAGAAAGTGGTGTGTGTAAATAACGCTATTGGCTTCTCTTGTCGTTTTTACGGTTTTACCCCTATTTTATTTTTACTCCATAAATATTTATCATTTTTTATTTTTGAAAATTATTTTGAATTTTTTATTACCATATCTGTAATAATACTAAGAAAATATGATTAAGTTTGAAATGTATTTCCTTCTAAAGGATTTAAATTTTTTATATATTTCCTTCAGTTTGAAATGTATTATTACCCTTGGATTTAAATTTCTTCTAAAGGATCCAAATTCCCATATTCACTTGTTCTTGTTATTAGTTTATGAGTATGAACTCAAGCTTGATTAAAGAATATGAGTGACAATTAATTTTTTTTTCCTAGTGGGGCATGATATATTATTTTTGTTTTAGTCTAAGTTAATTCCTAATATGTTAAATTTCATTTATTGATTATTAATCAAGGTACAACATTGCAATTACCTAATCACGTTTAGATTATTATTATTATTATTTTAATTTTATAACTAATTGGCCGTTGTCCATTGGGAAAAGTTTTGGAGGTATTTTTTCTTGTTCTTGCATTCCAATTTTAAAATGAAAAATGAGGACTAAAGAATTTATTTGGATGCTTGAATAACGCAAATTGATCAAGTCAAAAAGCTTCTCCTTTTCGTTTCAGTAGGACAAAAGCATGTCAACGTTTGACAAACGTTCTTTTTGTAAGCAGAGGTTTACCAAGTCAACGACGGCTGGATCCCTGCCATTTACTTGACTAAATTTCTGCATCATATGTGGCACTAAGGGTGAGAAATTAATTATTCATAATTATGACGGTTTCATGTAAACCTTAATAATATTAGATAAAATTATATGGAAATTTGGTGTGCTACGTGAAATTTGAAATGAATTATAATGACTTATAAATAAAACGACTTTCTATACATTTTATAAATATTTTAATGTTTAGTGTTTTATTAATTATTAACTTCTTAACTAAAATGTAATATAAATAACTTATTATAACTTTTTCCTTTTCATATTATCTTAAAATTTGTCTTCTCATCTCAACATACAGGGACGATTGGATGAGAGAAAAAAGTGATTTTTCCTTTTAATATTATCTTATATCAATTAAATACCTACAACATTTTTAAACCCCAAATCAATAGCTCAGACTGTTGTCAGAGTTCCGACCACTGGCGGGGGTGGCTGCCGGTGGCCAATAAAGGTAGAATTTTTTTTTATTATTATTGTAAAAGGTGAAGAACATTATGGTCATTTCACCCAAATTTTGAAATACCAAAGACTTATTTGAGATTCGTTAATTTCAGGAGACTGATTTGAGTTTTGAAAATGTTTCCCTCTCTTATACAATAGTTTTAAGAGAATACTTTGTCTTCCCCTTTAACTTTACTTTTCAAGATCAGGACTCATATTATTCAAAATTTCCCATGAAAGGAATTTTAGAAAAACAAGTTCTTCCAAGCAAGTAAAAAATAATTCTCTTTAACCATATTGATTCCTTTTGTCTCCAACTATTCTCTTTAGTTTTTCTACTCACATTTGCTGTATTGTGCATATGTACGGCAGACAATTTGGCATTGCAAATAGTATATTCAAATATATAAACAAGAAAACAAAAAGAAAATGTGTATGAAGATTTGAACTCCATACACAATCATGCTGTTTGTCTCCAAAAACATTTTTGTCGAAGGTTCAATTTATATTGTAACTTAAAGTAGTTAAAGGCAATTGCTAAGAGGAGCTAATATCAAAGAAAGCTCAAAGAAATAACTGAAATTGAACAAAGCTCAGGAATACTTCAAACCATTGATGATACCAAAATTAAAAACAAAACTCACTTAAATTCAAGCTGGCTGAAACGGATGAAACAAAGAGGGGAAATTAAGAGGACAGCAAGAAACGTCCTAATCTGGAAGTACAAATAAATTCAATTCTGGCCAACACTTTAATAGAAACAAGTGGCTGAAGAAATTTCTCAACACTCAAAGAAGACCCAGAAACTAAATAAATATATGAGAAGAAATAAGCAGCAAAATAAATATCAACCTCCTAATAAACTGTTCTAGAAGATAATCAGTTCAACAAATCAAGAATTTCCATTTATAATCGAAAATCAGCAAGCAGCACAATTGCAATCTTACACAATTTGGTTAAAATGATGGTAGGGAGAGCTACCTCCAGTGGTGGTTGGTTATGGAGATGTCAATAATCTCTTAATGCCGATTTTCTGCTCTGATGTAAGCCTGGAGGGGAATTTGATATTAAACTTGATTCTCAAATTCCCCTTCTTGGAAGGTTCTTTGGGAATGGGCATACCCTCTCCTTTAACAACTTCTTCGTATGTGGGACTTATGATGGAGCTGATCGGTACGGTAAGATTCCGACCATCCAGCATTGTCAGCTGTGCTGTGTAACCCGTCAGTGCTTCTACCAGAGATATCTTCTGGGTGACAACAAGATCATTGCCATCCCGCTTGAAGACACTATGAGGCTTCTCATCGATGATAAATACAAGGTCCGCAGGTATAACTCCTCTTTGTTCATTTCCTTTCTCGGGAAATGTTATTTTGGTACCTTTCTTCCAACCTGGCTTGATCTCAATCGTAAGAATTTCCTCTACTGTGGTGGGCCTCCTGCACAAGAAGAAAAGATATGGTAGATTAAGTAGTAGAGATACAATTTGAGATACTTTGGTTCAGTGGTCTCTAAATTTACTATCTAATCTTCAAAATGACACAGCAAATTTCATATTTTGACATATAGAGACCAATGAAACACCAGACTTAAAAGCTGAAGCTTTGTCGTGTTTAATGTATACTGAACACTCATCAAATAAGGCACTTCAAATTGTATTCAGAGATGCTAAAGAAATTATTTCAATAGATAGCATATGTGTTAGTGAGTAACTATTTATAAAACCATTAACCACTCAATTTTTGAAAGACTATTTAACCAATAACCCATCAGTTAGGTAGCTAACTTGTATACAAAGTGAATACGAAACGGCACCATGAAGTTGTACCTGACACAGCTTTACATGATTTAGGATCTACGTATGATAAAAATCCTCACTTTTCCACTGAGATAGCACAAGGTTGAAGTAAATGACCTCAAAATGCACTAAAAAAGAAGTTCCCATTCAACTGCAAGCATCTAATCCAGTTTTAAGACACAATAGCAATAGCAATACTAAGACAATTTAAGCAACTCAGCTGCCGGCTCTATGAAAAGTTTAGTCTATTGTTATTGCCTGAGATCTCAATAGGTAACAGGGTTGAGCCCCTTCAAAACTAAAAATATGTGTGCACTTCAAAAGCATTTTAGCAAAATTACAAATGCATAAATAAAAATCTTCCCAAAACAAAGCCTAGATGGAAAACATTAGTTCTTCTCAAAAAAGAAACAAACAACTACATTCCTTAATCTGTGACATGCCAATTTTTTTATTACTGAGAGAAATTTTCAAACAAAAAGGGAGGAGAAAACGTATACATAGCCTGCAGTGACATGATCAAGAATACTTAAGACCCTTTAAATCATCTAGACATGCATGCCACTCGTTAAGACCTTGTAATTATTATGTAGTTATGCAGAATTCAGACAGGAAAAAATTCCTTTCATATTTTCGATACCGATAAAGTATAAACAAGTCATTCATCCTTAATCCAGCTTTGCAACTTTTGTAATGCCCAAATCTAGCATCCCCCTTCATCTTTATTCCAGCCGTGCAAGTTGGTAGCCTCAACTATTCAGTTGTTTCCACATCAAATAGAGTTCTAGATTAATATAGATTAATTAATCTCAATAATTTCTTTCTCACTCAGAAGACACTGGATCCACAGAAGACAAAAGACAATGCAGTATTAACAACAACAATAATAAGCCTTATCCCACAATGCAGTATTGACACTCCAGTTTTTCTACCCGCAAGTGTAACCCAGAACAAAACTAAATGCCTATTATAACGAACAAAACACTAAAGTAAATATACAAAAACTAGGGTGAATGATATGATGACAAACTAGCCCATTCACAACTAAACTTTAGATTCAACTGGGGCGCAAAGCTTTTTTTTTTTATTTAGTGAAGGGTATCCCTACCCTTTCGAGGTTTAGACCGCAAAGGGTTTTCACCCTCCCAACAAATGCGCTTCCTGGGATTCGAACTTGTGCTCTCCTCCTTACAGGTGTGCAAAGCTTTTCATACAACACAAAAGACTTTCATAGGGAACAATTAGAAGTCAGCATCTGTACTTAGAACTTCCTTCATATAGATTCCTATTAGCCATCAAAATAACCCATTTTATTCTAGATCACAATCCGCTGTAAGTAAGAATTATCACCAGAAGACCAAGAGGAAGATTTCAGAAATTTACCAATCACAGAACCAAGATAAAAACAGCACAAAGATGTGATTCAGGACTGAGGGTTATTTTTTTCTCCTTGGACTTTTGTACTCATCCAACTCAAATGGCATTGTATTATACTAATAAATGGGGAGAGATGAGGTTCGTCAATCTATGTCTGGATTCAAAAGACCAACCCAGAGCCTCTAAAGGCACCTAAAAGTTAGAAATCTCAACCCAACACAAAATTCACTTTACCATTGGAAAGTTGATTACTCTGAGCATGTAAAACTAGAAATTTTTAGTTGACTTTCAATTTCAAATAAATAAATGAATCTGCCCGTTCAAGCTTCAAATCAACCAATGATACAATAAGCAAATAAACACAAGATTCATTTGCACAATGCATCAAACAGTACTTGGTTTTTGTGGTCCAATTACCAAACAGCATATTTCCAGTAAAAAAATCTCGTGGTGCAGTATTTCTCTCCCTTTGTTTTGAAAAAAAATAATAATGAGCAATGGGACTATTAAATTAAAGCAGGCAGCTCACCCACTGGAATCGGTAACATCCCTCGAAATCTTCATTTTCTTCGTCGTTCCTTTATACAAATCCTCCAAACTGCATGGCAGGTTTCGTTCGATGGGTGCACCTTTCCTTGGCATATTTCCAGAGCCCTCTCCAGCACCACTCCTAAATGAAGTGAAAATGTCATCGCCGAACATACCACGAGGAAACCCAGAAGCACCAGCACGACCGCCCATATCACCCATTCCACCAAAGGGACTGGAAAACCCAAAAAACTCTGAAAATATATCGTCTGCGCTCCTGGGGTTGAACCGGAACATAGTTGGACCGCCATCAGTACTACCTGAAAATCCGGAACCTGGGGTTGGTACCTGTCCCTTCAATCCCTCCTCACCATATTGGTCATATACTGCTCGCTTTTGTGGATCACTCAGAACCTGTTTAAAATCCAAAACCCAAGAATTCATACAGACTCTACGGTTTCAATTTCCTGAGAAAAGCAGGAACTTTGAGGGATCAAATTTGAGATACTTGAGAGTAGTTTTCGAAATTTCCTATTTTAACCGAATTCCCGATACATTGAGATTGAATTGAGGAAGAGAAGAATGGAATGATAGAAACATACATCGTAAGCCTCTGAGATTTGCTTGAATTTAGCTTCAGCCTCTTTCTTGTTGTTAGGGTTTTTATCAGGGTGCCACTTCATGGCAATCTTTCGATAGGCTTTCTTGAGATCATCATCTTTAGCATTTCGGTCTACCTGAAGAATCTTGTAGTAGTCGACGCCCATGCCTTCTCTCTCCCTCTCTCTCACTCTGCGTGTCGTTGCCGGAGTGTGTGGCTAGACACCGGTCCGAGGAATAGAAGGGAAGGACCTCATCGACATCAAAAAATGGGCTCATTTGTTTTTGTTACAAAAGAATGGGCTCATTGATTAATCATAAAACGGTCTCATTGCTCGGCCCATCTATAAAAATTATTAAATGTCTATTTCTTTTTCTTCTAACATAAGTTTTTTTTTTACCAACCGAGGTTGGGTCTAACGAGAATGACTAATATCTCATAATACAGTTGATTAAAATTTAAATTTTTATTGGAAGAGGTATCAATATTTAATATTAGACATTGCCTCAAATATGATTACCTCTAATAAGAAGATACATGTGTTAGCAAAAAAACAATGCTAATAAGAGTTAGGTTTAGCGAAATGGGCTAATTCCTCGTAATGTAACGAATTAAAATTTAAATCTCGCTAGAAGAAATGCCTACATTTATGTCTAAAGTACGTCGAATATGATTTTCTCTAATAAGATGATACTATGCTTAGCAAAAAAAAAAGGTATTTTTTGTTTATTAAGAGTTAAGGCCAACATAAATGTGTTTTATTATTATTGGTGTTGTTAATTTATTATACTTTTATTGTTATTATTCTTTAATTAACATGTACTGCATAAAAATATTATCACTGTTGGAACCAAAACTGCCCTTCGTTGTGTAGTAAAGAGAAGTTAATTTTTTTTTAATCAAGAGCTGAAGTTTAAGATTAGATCAAAATACATTAAATATATGTATCCCTAAATGTATACTACACATTTTAAGATTGTAAATATTTATATACTCTCTCTCTCTGTGTTTTTTTCCTGTATTAAAAGGCAATTTTTACATTTCCCCCCCTTATTTTTCCCATTTAATAAATCTTACAGTTACAAGCCACAACACATTATGCCCTTCGTGACCTTTAAGCTCCACCTTATTGTCTCTCCACGTTTATTATTCTATTGATTGTGCTGTGTTGTTTTCAATGGTACTATTCTACCTTACAATTTTTAAATGTTGACACATTTCTTGACAATGAATTTTGATTTTTATTCCATTAAACAAATGTATTTTAATCTTAGCTCAAACTAACTTTGCATTGGATTAAAGACAATAAAATTTCAAATCATATATGAATGGAAAATATTTCAATTAGATTAATTCTAATCACGACTACTAAATTAATTATTGTGATATTTTTTAAAAAAAAATAGGATAATCTCTCTCTATATATATATATGTTTGTGTATTAATTGATTCATTAATATAATAAGATACATTTTCTCGTAAGTTACATAATATGTTTTTAAATAATAGAGTTTGCTATAAATTTTATATGTTATATCATATACAAATATTGGATATTGATAATAAAAATAAATAAATTAATGGTGATTGCGGAACTCATAAATAGAGCGGCTTTATATAAATTTTATAATATATATATATATATATATATTGAAAATTAGATATATGTCCTATGCATTGCATGGAGTAAACTGTATAAGTTATACTATTGGGTGTTCATGCCTTATAAAAGAATTGTTTAGCCAGAATTAAAAATATCAAGTGTCACACCATAAAATAAAACGATCCAAATATTAAGATTCTCAACAATCCACCACTTGTGTAGGAGTCATGTTTTATTCTCCACAATTTCAACTGGGGTCTTGTATTCAAGATAAACCAAAAAAAAGTAAGATAAAAAAATAATAAACTACAAAGAGGCATATTTTTGGGAATAACATTTCAGTCCCAAAAGTTGAATCAATGATAATTAGATTCTTCAAAAAAATTTGAAAAATAAATTTGCAAATATTGATCCAGATAGTTGTAAAAAAGAATTGCAGTTGTAAACTGAAAATTGCATTTAAAACTTAAATGTCTTATTTGTAATTGATACTTTTGAATCGATATTCGCAACTCATTCTTTAGAAAAATTTGTCGGGTACCTAACTATCATTCTCCCCATATTTTTCAAGGGCGAGACTGTATATTTACTCCCAAAAAGAAACGTATCCAACCAACTTGTCATTCCTTCATGTTTCCTCAACAAAGGGTCATTACAATTAACTACCATGAGCTGATAACAAGGATAAAGCAAATGATGATGTATAGAGCCACACACTAATTAATCTGTGTAATTTTGCTCTACACATTCATAATATTTAGACATTAAAAATCTTCCTTATTTTCTTAGTGTTCTTATGACAAACAGGGCAAGTTCCACCTGCTTCTACTATCCTGTAAACATGAATTACTCATTTTATTTACAATCCATAAAATTCTCCATTACCTAGTTATGAGTACTTTAATTTCACACACACATACAGATGCATTAGGGAATACCCAATTTTTTTTTTTTTTTTTGGATTTTTCATCACAAGGGTTTGAAATGTATTTCACATTTTATTTTACGATTATCATTTGAATTAGCCCCAAATGACTTGTATCTTGCGGAAAGTGCATTTGTGCCTCTTCAAACATGAAAACAAACACACTATATTTAAGAGCAAAAGTTAATGAAAATTTATATGCATGTTAAAAGCCATTTTACTAAGGAAAAGGAAACCCCATTTATGAGAAATTATGCTTATCCTAGCTCAGGTGGTTGTTGGATGGTGGTAATTTAAATTATATGATGCTCAAATGAGGAAGTGGAAATTAATTACCTGTTTCCACATTCAAAACAAGCAACACAGTGTCCACATGGAAGGAAGAAGCAGTCCCTTGGAGCATCAAAGCAAATAGCACAAAGACGCCGGGTATTATTACTGGTTTCACCTTCACCCAAAGACTTTCCATCAATGGAACCCACTGTAAGAAAGTCAAGATCCTCCTCCTCGCGTGACATGGAATCATAAGATGAACCCCAACTTGAAAGATCGTCATCTTTATGAGAAAGCAAAGGGTCTCTCTGAGTTGCTGTTTCCCCAAGTTGAACTCCTGCTCTGTTTGCTAGGTATTGCTGGAACTTCTCTATTAAAGTGAAGCTCAAATACATCAGCAAAGTCATTCCGGCTGTGTGGGAAAAGAGAGAATTAGTAACACATAAAATCGGTTATGTCTTCAAGCAGTGAATATATAAGAGACTGAATATTTGAATGAAGCGTATACCAATGACAATAATATATGAGATCCATCTTGGTCCAAAGGACAATCTGACACGCCACTCATCCCTTGAAGTACTCTAAACCAAATAAAAGAAAACATGAAACGTTCAGATACAGAATGATAAGAAAAATTTATAAGTTTTTAATTATGTTACAATCTAATTCTTTGGGGTAATTTAGGATCTAGCACAAGTAGTTAGGGATATCAGTAAGATGCTTGGGCCTAGGGATATATTATCCCACAGGGGTAGGATTAGATTTCTAGAATTTGCATGTGACTTTCATATAGATTTCTTGTTTGAATTATCTGTTTATCTATAGTCAATATGATGAAGTCACCTCTTTCTCATGATTAACGAAATTGAATTTTATAGTCCACTGACTTGATAACTTGAACTAGTTAGCCCTTTGCAATATTCTGAAGAAATTTACTTCCAAAACATGAGTACAAGCTTCCCAAACATACTTAATACATGAGAATGACTATGTATTTATTACATTTGCAGTGAGTATATATTAATAGTAATCATACCTGTTGTGAATCAGAAGTTAAAATAGCTGTATTCCCATCAGGAAAGAAGATGTTAACACGACAAGAGTTATTCGTCAAAGCACATTTATAGTAAGCTTTGGTTGTATTGTACAAGGAGGCTCTTACTCTGATGCTCAATTTGACCTATTCAATGAGAAGAATGATTCGAGTAAATAGTGATGACCACCTTTCAATCATTCCTCATATTCTATTAAGTCAAGTCAACATGAAGAGAAAATCAGAGCTTCGCAGAAATACCTCCACTTCCTCATTCAAATTTCTCGCTATCACGTAATAGCTTGATGAGAGAAATATGTCTTGTGTAATCATGCCAGTTCCTGTAATGAAACAGTAATTGACATAAACATAGGACATATGTAAATAAAGAAACAATTTCCTGTCACTGTTATACCATGGACTACGTTCCACAAGACAGTGCTATTAGGATATGTTAGGTCTTCAAGCCACTGGGTAAGGCCATCATCCCCTGCGAGAAAGGGCATTGGAACAGCATGCTCATTGAATTTGTGCTTTCAATTATTTGGCATAAATAAAATAATATTAACAGGTGAGTATACAATTGTAGATTAAAGTCAAACAAAAGAGAGAAATGTCTTAAATGTAAAGGTCTTGAGGAAAACAGGGTGATGTCATAATTCATATATGAATCTGCCTTGAGAAGAAGTGAAGCCTGGCTGTATTAGAAAGATTTCAGCTGACAAAGTTCAAAAGGAAAGTCTATCTGCAAAGGTTCATCTAATTTGTTTTAAGCAATGCTCATTCACAGGGAATAGCTGATTATCAATTTATGATAAAAGTTTTATTGATGCAAATTGGTCCTTCTGAAAGGTACAAATTTTGAAACAATTCTCCAGTTAGTTGTGTTAAGAAAGCAGTTCTGTTATTGATAAACATTATCATGATAAAGAAAAGAAAAACCACATAACGATCTCTTATCAAAAGCACACCTTCAATGATTGATAGATAAATAGAGGAGCTCTCAGAGCTCAGGTGATATGAAATATTCACTTGAGATCCTCTATTCAAGTAATATTTCCATTCCTGGGGAAAATAAGTTAAGAGAGTATTAGCTTAACCACAAATATATGAGGCATCAGTAATAAACTTCATCATTGAAACACTCCACTGTTTTCTGACAACTAAAATCAAAACTTTAGTATCATGTCGTGAGAAGGAGAGGGTAAGAGAGACAACAAATGAGATTACAAGAGAACGAAAACATACTTGCCTTGCTTGTAAAAGATGAAATTGATGCATTATAACTTTCTTCCCAGTTGGTAACAACATCAAGAGATGGAGATCCGCATGTACCATAGAGCATAATTCCTGGCTCTGACCCAACCAAGTTTTCTACCTAACGCAAACAAAGCCAAATTACTTGCCTAGATACTACAAGAAATAAAATAAGTGTATTTTAATTTCAGAAACTATGGTTTGATACAAAATCAATCTGCTTCTATATTTAAAATGTGGCTTCAAACCCACAGTGGTTCGTCCAATCAACCCTCAAGTAAATAATTTCAATCCCAAAATGTTCAATTCTGCTCAAACTTCAACCCAAATTACTACAGAGGGTGGTTAAGTTGTCAGGGGCCAAACCACGGGGGAAGAACTATCAAATTCCCATAGAATAAAGAGCAAGGAAAGGAAATATTGGCAAGTAGTAACTAGTAACTGACCTTCACAGATTGGACGAATAGAGAGCTGGGTTGGAGAAGAATGGAAGAATTGGGGCTAAGCAGTAGGGTTACAGGCCCATAAACTCCAAGAATCATAGTCATGGAAACTGTAACAACAAAACGTAAATTCATCATTAAGCTAACAAGCGCACAAAGAATACATGGAAATTGTAGAATCTTCAAACATAAATGAAACCAATTGGAATGCTCAGTACCGAATAACCAAAAGGTCAAGAGTACCACAACACAAGACCAGGCATCATCCCTGGCAAGCCAAGGCGCATTGGGGAAATCCCAATTGAGTGCTCCAAAGTTGAGGAGCATATGCCGGGGTTGTGCGTCGGACTCCGGTGACTGGACTGGAGGATGGTCGATTCTGTGCTCCTCTTGTCGGACTTGTGAAGTGCTAGAAGACGACGGAGCAATGGCGGGAGAAGAAGAAGAAGAAGAAGGAATCGTGGTGGCAGAATGCCGTGAGTCTTGCATTCTGGAAATGTAAAACGAAGAATGGTGAGGCGGAGGAGGCGTGGAGAGCGGTGGCGGGAAAGAAGGTCCATAGCCATAGGGATGGAAGTGAGAATTGGGTTGAGCTGTGGGTCGTCGTGTTGGTGAGAATGGTAGTTGGGAAGGGAGAGAGGCAGTTGTTTGTACGGACGGCGGCAGCTGCTGGACCATTTTTTTATTCTTTTTAAATAAAAAGGAGGGCCGAGCAAATAAAACAATAAAAAGTGAAAAACTCGTCGGGGATTTTCAGGGTCTAAATTCTGAAGAATCAACACATAAATTTCATATTATTCTTCATTTTAAAAATTTGGATTTAAAATGGTAATTATGTTATCCCTAATATAAAATTTAATTAAAAAATTATTTTTTTATCTTAATTATAATATCTCAATTTATTTTATCTTTCATATTTTATTTAATTTATAAATTAGTATATAATCAATATAAAAATATTCTAAAAATAACTGTTCATATTTTTATAATTAAATAAATTATATAATTTTATCTAAATTAATTAAATAGTTGTTATGTACAGGATTTCTCCATGCGGTCTTATTTAGCTTGTTGATGTGATTTCTTGTTTCCAAACATACATAATGTGTGCCAAAAATATAAAACATAATAAACAAGGGTTGAATATAGGGAAAAGGGGTTAATTTTTTATAACGTGATAAATCAATGTTTAAATTTTTATTAAAAAAATATTTATATTTAATACTCAATAGTATATTATGAATATAATTATTTCTAAAGGAATGATTTAAAAAAAAAACATATACATGGTGGGCTAGCTCTTATAATTTTATTTTTGGGGGGTTATTATGTATTTGGTAGAATTGTTTCTAAGATATTTATTTTTTTAAAAAATATATTTATTTTCTTTCTTTTTGAGATAAAATGGTAAAAAAGAGTGTAGTAAGTGAAGCCGAGTTTTTTTTTGCTAAATATAAATATTTTTTTATTAGAGATAGTTTTATTTAAAGTACTATCAGATATTAAATATTAAGTACTAACTCTTTCTACTAAATTTAATCCCTATTAATAAGAGGAGCTGAGTTGATTGGGTTGGCTATTATTCTCTTGTAAATTGAAAAAATTATCACTATAGCAGCACTACCCTTATGTAGCCGGACTTAATACAGTATAAATTATTGAGGTCTAATATGATCATTTGGAAACTAAATTAATTTATAATATATATGTGAAATAATATATATATTGATTTTATTTTCTAAAAATGTTTAAAAATTAAATTCCATGAGTAATATTTATATTGAACATATTAATTAATAAGCATAAACCTCTTGAATAAGTATCCTAAATTAAATGGCCGTTCTCAACAAATACTTTAAAATAAAATTGAAAAAAAAAATATTTCAAGAATTTTTTTAATATAGTAAGGATTCCACATAAACTAAACCTTATATCCAGCTTTACCATATGAGCTAATCTCATGTGGCTAATAAAGTATTTTTTAAATAATAATTTTTTTTTTATCAAAACACTTTGATTATATGATTTTTTTTAATGTAAATTTTTGAAAAAGGATTGAGTTCACTCATGATCCAAAGAAAATACGAAGTCTCCCTTCCTCCTAGGCGATACCAATATTAGACAGGGCGAGTCATCTATTACTCTCAGGCGTAAACTTAAGTATCCAAGAGTTAGGATACCTCCCCAAACATCGCGACTGGAACCACAATAACATCATAAATAAATTTAATTATATGATTTAACTCATGATATGTTGATTTTCAAAATGAAGAATATTGTACTCCCTGGGTTCTAAATACAAAAGTTAATAAAAATATTTATTTTAGTTATAAATATAATATTTAATTTATTTTATTTTTTAAAATTATAATTTTAATTATATATATTAAAGAAATTTTTATAAAGAAATATTTTTCTCTTACAAATAATTAGAAGAAGGGGTACTATGAGAAAACTAATATACATTTTTTTAAAATAATAACTAACCTAATTAATTTTTTAATTTCTATAAATTATCTTATTTCTATATTTAGGACATATAATTTACCCTAATCAATTTTCAAAACTAAATGAGATTTGCATTTTGTGAGAAAAAGGAGAAAATGAGAGAGAGATGAACATGAAACATGGAAAGGGGGTTGTTGTGGGATGGATAAAACCCCCACGGGATTGAGATTGGCATTATATGGCGTGCCTTATGCCTTAACGGTGGACCCTAATTAACGTTAAAACTAACAAATAAAAAAAAACAGAGAGATGAGAATTAGGGGACGTGACGTTTGGAGGGGTTTAGGTTTTTGGCATGTTCCCTTAACGATGGTGACAACGTTTTTTGGTAAAATTGTGATGTTTTCTTTGGTCAAAGCACTTCATCCATGCTTTACTGCTACGGCATCAACTTACCATCCTTCGTCTTTAATCCATCCGTCTGCTCTAACCTATCGCAACGGACCTTAATTATGAATAAGACACTTGAAGCTCTCTTTTCTTCATTTTTGGATTCCAATCCACTCTCTTTACATACTTCAACTCAGCCTACTTAGTTTGATCTAATTGTAGTTTAATTAGAGTTAAATTAATTAACTATGATTAAAATAATATAATTTGATTAAAATATATAAAAAGATTACGTATACACATATAGTTATGTAAAGAGTAATATTTAAATAAAATATTTAGTATAAATTTTATATATATAATCTAATAAAATAGAGTTATTCAAACACAAAATTTAGTCATATTTTTTTATTTTACAGAAAACAATAATAAAAGAAAGAAAAAGGAAAAAGGGAAGGAGAAAGTAAGAATAAAATGAAAGACATGAAAATAAATTAGAGGTGGGGAGAGATGGGACGCCCGTTTGTGAGTTGAGGGGAAATCATTTAAAAAATAAATAAAAATTAAGGAGAATGACAGGATGTGGGATAGAGGTGGTGATTTAGGTTGGACTCGCGGGCCCAACTCGTTAACCCGCTAAAAAATGGCGGGTTGCAACCTATTTGAATGCGGGTTTTTTTGACCCGCACCAGCGGCGGGCTAACCCGCCGGGTTGGCTGATTGTCCTTTTTTTTTACTTTTTTTTATTATTTATATTGCATATTTGTATTTTACTAATTTGAGAATCATAGCCAAATAAGAGATATTTTACTTAATTTATATTAATTTTATCTCATTGAGTCATTGTTTTATATATATTCATTTTATTTTATTATTATTTTCTTTGTGATAGATTTATCTATGGATGATGATAAAGTTGACTAAATAAATATTTTGAGAACTTCAATCATGATTCGAATCCAATTAATATTGACATGTGTAAATTTTTTTAAAAAAAAAAAGTTAGCATATAGCCATATATATAAAAAAAATAAAAAAATAATAATAAAAAAAAACTGGCGGGTTGGCAGGCTCGGGTTAGTGTTTCACCAACTCGCCTCCATCCTAACCCACGGCGAGTTAACCCGTATCCGGCGGGTTAGCCCGTATTACCACCCCTAAGAGCATGAAAAGTGTTTCAATTTTCTTAATAAAAAATGTGTCAAATCATGGAAGTCGTTCTTAGGGGATGAATTCCTTCGTATTTTTAATGTTGTTTACGGTGTAAATGACTTTTAAGTGTAGTATATTGAAATTATTTGAGAGAATTATACTGAAATTATGTACAAGATAATTAATTATAAAAAAATTTAAAATTATCAAACAATTAATTATCAAACATTTTAATTATAAAATAACATAATTGTTAATAGTACAATTGCCCGACAGAATTTCCGTTCCATGGGACTTTAGTATTTTTAGATTTTCTTTTACTGTTTGGAGATTCTTGTTAAAAAAGTGGACTGTGGATATGAGATGCTTCTGGTTTATAATCCAAAGAATTTCCTACACAAAAGTAAATTACATATGCCCCGTCCTTTCGTCAACTCTTGCTGCTATTATTGTTGTCGTTTTTTTATCATTATGTCATTTGCTATATAACATAAAACAAATAATTCTCTATTAAAAAAATTAGAAGAAGTAATTTTATGAATTAAAAAAACAATTACATATGTGTATATATATATTCTTATTTAAAAATAATAAAAAAAATGTGAATAATGGCAATAAAATCATAAGAATATTTTATAATACAGGTAATGTTATTTTATTCAAACATATCAAATTGGGGGGCAACCAAAAAGTGAAAATGACAAGGAGACTTCTCTCCCTCTAATTTTCCTCCACAAAAAAAAAATATCATAAGATGCTGTTTTAGTTGGATGCGCTCACAATCAATGGAAACAGATTGCATCCATAATAATGAATTATTTTCTCTCCAATTGTGGCTGCACCCTCTTCTTTTGGCTTTTTAATTTTTCATCTTATGAGGAAATTACCTCAATGCCTTGGATTCCAATTTTTATGGCATGTTCCAACCGCAATATAATAAAATGTTGATATTTTCATTTATGATCAAGTGAAATTGAGGATCATAAATCATCCAAGCTCAGATTAAGTGGGATACACATTCTCATATTATTTGAGTTTGAGATTAATTTTTTTTAGACTTAAAATATAAAGAATTTTTACTTTTCCTAACAAATGTATCTTTTAATATTTAAATTTATATTTTTTATATAATAATATTACTTACCATCTCAATTAATAACTTGTTAATAATAATATTAGTTTCTTCTTTTCTTCTTGCAGTAATAACTTCACTTTCTTATAAATTTTTATAAAGTGAAAGCAAGTAAGGAGTAGAGCTGGGTTAAGCCCGTTTTTCTATAAAGTGGGACAGGCTCAGACTAGTATTTTAAAGCAGATTGTATAATCTGCCAGTCTATTTTTTTAAATTATTAATATTATTATTTATTTTATTTAAATATTATTTTGAATACTCTTATTATCGAATATTAGTAAAGATAGTTACTTATTTGTTGATATGTGTTGATATATTATAATTGATTAATATTATGTTAATATTTATTTAGATTTATAATTATAAATTTTGAGATTTTTTTATAAAAAATATAATTTTTAAGAATATAATATTAATAATTTTTTTATTATTCTGACATTATAAATTTTTTATTAATATTTTAAAATTTTAAAAATAAATTTTTAAAAAATATTTAAAAAAATAACGGGTTAATGATCTAACTCGCCATTAAAATGGGGCGAGTTTTTGAGACAAGCTATATAACCTATCTCCCATCAACCCGTAAGTTAGGGCGAGCTGGCCCCATTCCTAGTTCTAATTAATGAGGAGTCCTTTTGTTCTATTGCCAAGATCACTCTCACACATGCTCCTAGTGTGGATCCATCCTCACGTTAAATGCTTCCCATCCCTTTTACTTCTTGTCTTTCCCATAATATACCAAAATTAGATCATTTAATCATTTTAATATTTAATATAAAAATTATTTAATTAATTTAGATAAATAAAAAATAAAAAAAAATAATTATAATAATCGTGTCATGATTTTTCAAAAAATAATCCTTTAGATTATGGGTATATTATTTTATAAATTAAATAAATTAATTTAAAGATAAATAATAAATATATAGGGCGAAGTAGATTAAAATTTTATATTATATACTTAAATCTAATATTTAATTATTTCTTATATTAAAGATTGAATAAAATAATTAGAAAAAAAATTCTGCATTTAGGGTCTCTAAGTGGCTACTGAGTAACTTAGAGGTCCTCAGTAGCATCATACGAGATTGTAGAGCTTTGTGGTCGAAGCTTTATGAAAACCTAAATCCTTATATTCATTTGAAGGAGAGGTTAATATTCTTCCAGTTGTAATATCCTAATTTTTTATTTAGATTATAATAAAATTAATTATCTTTGTGTTAGTTAGACATAATTGTGGAGGCTGAAGTTCTGTGAGAACCTAAATCCTTATATTCATTTGAATGTTGGATAACTAACTTAGTCATCTATATATAATTTGTCATCTGATTGATTTATTTAAATCCACGTGACAAAATTATTCCAAGTGGATGCTAAGCGAGAGTTATTATTATTAGCCAAGTTATTATTAGCTTCTAGTGGCGATCCTCTTACAAATTACTAACAAGTTATGAGTTTAGGAAATATTGCCTATAATTGAAAAATATCGTAAGGACCAATAAAAGAAAAAGACTATAAAAAGGCTGATTTAAGATGATGTGAAACTATAAAAAATTATGAATTAGTTTTATAAAAATTCTATTCCTGTATGTGTAAGTTGAGCTAAATAATCCTAACGTTAGGTTTACTATGATTTCACGGTTCAATTGACGAGAGGGCAATTGGGTCCCTGATTCATCCCTCACATTTTGTAATTTAGTGCCCTAAACTTTATTCAAACCCTTGCCACAGTACAAATACGAATTCCATCTCTTCCAAATTTAATCTTCTTTATCTCTTTCTTCAACAATTCAATCCTCTCCACGTCATTTCATTTCTCCATCATGGAATTCTAAATAAATAATTATAATTAGAATATCCTCCTGTAAAATACTATAATTGTCTTTTTATAATAATATGCACGGGGCAGGCTGATTGAATAATTAAATCAATCAATAATTAGTAATTATTTTATTAGTCCAGGACAGTGAAAGCGGGTTAAAATTAATTAAATCTAGAGAGGTGGACCCAATTAATTATGAGAGCGGTACTTGTTGACGCTGGCAACCATGTCTTACTGTGGGGAATGTGAATGATGCGTTTTTATTAACAAGAGAGCTAACTATAAGGATGTGTTTAGAAAATACCTAAATCGCGATTTTAAAAATAGTTTTGGCCTAAATTTTGATTTAGGGAAATTTTAAAACAAACAGGCTTATTTGTTCATAAGTGTTTTTGGACAAAACCATGGTTTAAAACCATGATTTTGAATAAGCTATTTAAAATAACTTTTTCAATAGTAAAAGTACTTATGGACTATGCAATTACTATCTTACCCCTATTTTTTTTTACACCCTCTCTCCTCTCTCATACTTTTTCTTACACCCTCTCTTCCTTCCTCCTCTCTTCCTTCTCTCCTCTCTCTTCTCTTTTCTCTAACTCCCTCCTCTCTCTTACTTTAAATCAAATCATACCCTTTTTGATAATTTACCACCATAAAAGTCATTCTAAAAATAATTATCCAAACACCTATTTATTTAAAATCACTTTTTTCCATAAACTCTTCTCCAAAAGTCCTTTTCCATAAGTTGTCTATAAGCCCTTTTTTTCATAAGCCATTTTTCAAAATCCTATCCAAACAGGCCCTAAATCTTATTTTATTATATATGATTGGCTATATGAATGGATATCATGCTCTTTCAACCATACTTAATACTACTTATTAGTGAAAATTAGACTGATAATTAAACTAGTTAAGTCAATAGTTTAGGGATAAATAATCTGACCATGATTAAATTAGGATCAACTCAATTATAATTAAAATATGTAAAATATTTGTGTATAATTTTAAAAAGATTAATATTTAAATAAAAAAATATTTACAAAAAATAGAACATGTAAACCATATATACTCTAATAACAACTATTTTTTACCAACATGCATTCACTAATTGGAATAGGTTTTTATCGTTTAAATGCTAGGTAATGCGAGGTCCCGAATATGAAGTTGTATAAATGAAAAAAATATTTTTGATAAAATTATTTTTAATCGTGTCTGCTAATATTAGAATCTAACTTAACTAAATAGTCAAATAAAAAAATAAAAAAAATGATATAAAATCTAATATGGTTGGCACATCCACAACCAATTCATGCATATTATTATACTCCTTTAACATTTAATATAAAAGATATTTTATTAATTTATATAAATTAAAAAAAATAAAATAAATTAATTAATTATAATGAAATTTATGTTTATATTATATATTTTTTATTTTATTTAAATTAATCAACTAACTTTTATTTTTAGGATGGAGGGAAGCATTTAATTATCAAAAACTTTTTGTTTTTTTTATTCTTTTTCACAAGGCAAAACCTTTTTATTTCAAAGCTTAGTACTGGTGCTATTTTATATATTTTTCAAAGTTAGCAGAGTAGATACCAACATTCAACGAACTATTTTTGAAGAATCCACGCGTATCACTTCTCACTCGTCCATCTACGGCAACCAAACGCTCTCGTATATGTACCTACTTCTCCATCTTGGAATATGTTAAAATATTTAGTGGCCTGATTAATGTGGTTTGACTCGTGATTCTTAAAAGAAACCCAACATGTTGCCATAATTTCCTGTCCGACTTTATATTTTCATAAAAATAATTCATTTTCTAGTTACATTCGTTTTAATAAATAAATTATTATATATTTATTATGCATAAATAACTAAACCATCTTCCAAATAAGTGAAATAAGTAAAATATAATTATGTTGGTAAGTATTACTATATCTTTGGTGGAGAATATAAAAAAGGTAAAATGTCCTCTGAAATTTCTGTCTTTTTAAGCAAAATAAAAAGTTTATTTTCCTTTTAAGTTTCAACTTTCATCCTTTATTTTCCACTTTAAGAAATACCAATTACCAAACCAACCATGAAGTCTATTTGTTTTAAAAAAAAAGCAATTTGATAATCTGGACAGGTTTTCTTCGTTCCATATGGTAGAAAGCCGAATCAAATACTTTTCAGTCTTCACGAAGAACACTTTTCGTAAATAACAAAAGGAAAAAATCTTTTACGCTGATGTGAAGCCAATTAATTAATTAATTAATGATAAGAGGAGTAAAAATACTAAAATCCATTTAAAAAAATAAATAAATTGCTTGTCATGAACCGTTGTAACGTTGGACTGATTTAACATTTACACCCATCGAATAATAACTCAACGAAAAGTCGGCGACTGCCTGGCTGCTTTAATTAGACTTTAGTACTACTACAAAGCAAAACGAAAGATTATTTTGGGATCTGAAAATCGTTTCTGATTTAATTAACTAATAAAAGCACGAAATGTTTCGGTTTTGATTTTTCTTTCTTGACAGAATTTCAGAAACACTAGAAAAAACGTGATTATTGAAGCGCGCGATCTTCGTCCCCAGCACTTGTACACACCAATTTAGGCAATGGATGCAGATGCCGTTTCTGCTTTCTAACGTTAAAATTTATCTATTTACTCAGTATATTAAAAGAATTCTACTATACTCCATGAAATGACTCCAGCATCCAAAAGCAGCACTTCAAATTCTACTTTCTACCTAATTATCAGAACCGGATTACAGAGGTAAAGTTAGATTTTGCTGTAAAATATATGGTAATTGATTTTAATTTCTTTTGATTTAACTTTTTCCATACCATGTTTAGCTCCTGCTTGGTTTTATTTTCGCCGCCCACTCTGTTTTCTTGTTGAAGATTCTCATTTGCTCAGGACAGTACCAACCTCCATACAGCATAAAAGGCAGAGAAGACTAGGAGAGAGAAAAATACTTAGCATAGTGAACCCAGAGATCTAACCAGAACCAGAACCAACATGAGGAAATGGAGAAGGTGAGAAAAGGAGTGAGGAATAGGGAAAAAGAAGTAGCTGAGATTGTTTATCGCCTTCGATGGTGATCGGAACCGATTAGCTTTTAGTTGATTTTTTCTGCTTGGGTGAGTTCTTTGATAGCTGAATTATGTGTTTTTTCGGGAATCTTTCCGCTTTGGTTTGGCTTTCTCTTGTGTTGGAGTCCATTAGCGGTTGATCTCTTGCTCTTCTTTGAACCTTTTCCCGCATCTTCACCTCCTCCTCTTTCGTTACTGAATTTTGTACTGATCTTAGAAATAATTATATGGAGTGTCACTTGAAATGGGTTTGATAATTGATCAGTGGTCGAATCATATGACTGCTTTATCAAGGTTGTAGTGACTTTTGACAAAACGTGAGGGAAACGGTTGATTTGTTGGCACCCAATTAATATGGATCTTGTTCTCATAATTTTTCGAATTCTGATTCTTTTTCTCGGTCTTTGATCCTCTTTTCTGTAACAGAGTCGGGACTACCTCCTATAAACTTCCCAAGCTTCTCTTAATTAGTGATTTTGTCTTTGATCAGGTAGTTTGTATTGATCTGGGGATAGCAGATATTTTGTTCATTAACTCCTGGAACTTGGATTCTACTGATTAGGTGATCAGCGCTGCTTTTTATTATTATTTGTGTATAATAATTCATGTGCAGAATAAAAGTCTTCACAATTATCTGGTACCTTTTAATTGATCTGCACTGAATTTTTGCATTGCTTTTATTTTGTCTATTCCATTACTATGTACAAGCAGCAAGAGACTTGGTTTCCCATCGATGGTGTAGATTTCAATGGTCTAACGCACCCTTGTCACTTCTGGCTTACTTGATCTAATTTTTCCGGATTGAGTTCCTATAACATCAGAAGGGAAAGCGTTGGTGTTATTAGCTAGAGCAATGGCAGCCAGGTCCCAAGCAGATGCTAAGAGAAAGTATTCGTGGTGGTGGGACAGCCATATAAGTCCGAAGAACTCAAAATGGCTTCAAGAAAATCTGACAGGTACTGCTTCTATTTTTTCTGATCTTGCTACTAAAGTTGCTACAGCTAGCTTTTGGAGATTGATGTGAACCATGTGTTTTTACTTATCAGTAGGAGGAAGAAATGCCTCTCACATAAAACGTGTAGAAAGTTTTTGTTTTCTTAGCCGTTATAAATTAGTACTGAGATGGTATTGAATCCGCACAAATTATAGTTTAAATGCATTTAAAGCTTAAAGCTGCTAACTGGATAATTAGGCACAAGTCTTTTATGAACGTAGTCCTTTTAGTGAATAGCGATGTCAGTTACAATAGTATATGCTGATTCAAACAATACCGATTTCACTTCCTGTTACACTGGCCTGACATGACGCAATTTTTGAGACTTTGAATGAAAATGTCATCACCAAATATGTCATTAAATTTGAAATTTTTATCCTAGTCTATTGAAAACTTTTCTAGTTTTTTAACAGTAGATTTTGAAGGAAGCATCATGAGATGGGTTTTGTTTTTATTTATAAAATTTTGGTCTTGTCTTTCATGGACCTATGCACAATAGTGGTCTCTGTGACAATATCTATCTCTACTATTTGTATCACATTTTTTACTTCATTTATAGCGGGTATTTGCTTTATTCCTCAGAGTATAGGTCAATATTTCCACCTGGAAATTGTGCTGTGCGCACTTAAGTACTTGTGGATAAATGTTTTATATAGCATTAAACTAGCCTACGCTTTTTCAAAACCTGATTGAACTCATATTCTAACTGTATTAGATATTGATTAGTTTACAGGTCGATTTATGCTAGGAAAGATTCCATATTTTCTCAAATAAAAAGCTTGATTTCCTAAATATGCTTCAATAATCAATTGCAATGACTTCCTCTATTGAACAGATATGGATTCCAAAGTGAAGCAGATGATTAAACTTATTGAAGAAGATGCAGATTCCTTTGCCAGAAGGGCAGAAATGTATTATAAAAAGCGCCCAGAGCTTATGAAATTGGTTGAAGAGTTTTATAGAGCATACCGTGCATTGGCTGAAAGATATGATCATGCGACTGGAGTCATCCGCCAAGCTCATCGGACCATGGCTGAAGCATTTCCCAACCAAGTCCCTATGCTAATGGCAGATGATTTACCAACTGTTCCTTTTATGGAGGCTGAGCCACGAACTCCTGAGATCTCCCACTCTCCTGCATTTATGGACCCTGATGAAATGCAGAAGGATTCTTCTGGAAACCCTTCATCTAATTTCCATGCTATCAAAAGAAATGGAGCTTTTACTGAAGAACCTGATTCTGCTAAAAACAGAAGGGGTCTAAAACAGCTCAATGATCTTTTCATGTCTGGAGCAGGGCGCTCTAGAAAGGAGCTCAATTTTCATGATGTGGATAATGATAATAATTACAAAAATGATGGGAACCATGATACCAGAGCTCATGTTTTGTCTGAATCAGAACGGGTGACGAGGGCTGAGGCAGAAATTTTGGCCTTAAAAAGAGCTCTTGTTAAATTAGAAGATGAAAAGGAAGCTGGCTTGCTTCAATATCAGCAGAGTTTGGAGAGATTGTCTAATCTAGAGTCAGAAGTATCTCATGCACAAGAGAATTCGCGGGAAATCAATGAACGAGCAAGCAAGGCTGAAGCTGAAGTTCAAACTTTGAAAGAAACCCTTACTAGATTACAGGCTGAAAGGGAAGTTAGTCTTCTTCAGTACCAGCAGTGCCTGGGGAAAGTATCCAACCTGGAGAAAAATATTTCGTCTACTGAACAGGATGCAGAACTTAATGAAAGAGTTATTAGAGCTGAAAGTGAAGCTGAATCCCTCAAGAAAGACCTTACTACAGTAGAAGATGAAAAGGAAGCAGCGCTTGATCAACACAAACAATGCTTGGAGACAGTATCAAAATTGGAGGACAGATTAGTTCAAGCTGAGGAGAATGCTAGAAAGATTGATGAGCAAGCTAATAAAGCTGGAAAGGAAATTGAGGCCTTCAAGTTAGAAATTGCTAAACTAACTGAGGAGAAGGAAGATGCAGCTCTTCGTTATCAGCAATGCTTGGAAATAATTTCTAGTTTGGAGCATAAACTTTCTTGTGCTGAAGAGGAGGTGCGTAGGCTAAATTCCAAGATAGATGACATCACTGAAACGTTGCTGAATTCTGAGCAGACGTGTCTTCTCTTGGAAACATCAAATGAAAATATGCAGTCTGAACTGCAGTCTTTGGTGCAGAAGTTGGGCTCTCAAAATGAAGAACTTAGTGAGAAGCAACAGGAATTGGGTAGGCTTTGGAATTGCATTCAAGAGGAGAGGTTACGGTTTGTAGAGGCTGAAACAGCTTTCCAAACTCTACAGAATTTTCAATCTCAATCTCAAGAAGAGCTGAGATCTATTGCTGCTGAGCTTCATCATAAGGCTGAACTTCTGGAGAATGTGGAATTTCATAAGCAGGCATTGGAGGATGAAGTGCAAAAGGTGCAGCAGGAAAACAAAGTTCTAAATGAGTTCAAAATTTCTTCATCTTTGTCTACCAAAAATTTGCAGGATGAAATATTAAATCTGAGGGAGACAATAGAGAAACTTGAACAACAGGTTGAACTGCGAGTAAATGAGAGAAATGCTCTCCAGCAAGAAATTTACTGTCTTAAAGAGGAGCTTAGTGATGTGAATAAAAGGCATGATGCCATGATAGAGGAGGTTAGTTCAGCTGGCTTAGATCCACAGTACTTTGGGTTGTCTGTGAAGCAATTGCAGGGTGAGAATTCAAAGTTGAAAGAGACATGTGAGGCTGACAGGGGTGAAAAAGCAGTTCTTCTGGAAAAATTGCAGATAATGGAGAAACTGTTGGAGAAAAATACTGTTTTGGAGAATTCACTCTCAGACTTGAATGTTGAGTTGGAAAGTGTCAGAGGAAAGGTACAATTGTTAGAAGAAACATGCCAATCTCTACTTGCGGAGAAATCCACTCTCACTGCTGAGAAGGCCACCTTGTTTTCTCAGTTACAAACTACGACTGAGAAGCTAGAGAATGTTTCCCAAAAGAACAACCTTCTGGAAAATTCATTATTTGATGCCAATGCTGAACTTGAAGCATTAAAGGTGAAGTCAAAAAGCTTGGAAGACTCATACCAATCGCTTGATCTTGAGAAGTCCAATCTGATCTCTGAGAAAGAAACCTTAGCACAACAGTTGAACATTGCTCGTGAAATGCTGAAAAGCATTGAGAATCAACATAGTGAGCTGGAAGTAAAGCATTTGGAACTGAAAGGTGAGAAGGAATCTGCACTTCAAAAAGTGGAGGAGCTTCTGGTTTCCTTTTATGCAGAGAGGGAAGAACACTCCAGAATTGTGCAATTGAATGAGAGGCACTTGGCTGAGAAGGAATTACTACTTCATATTGCGCAAGAAGATGCAAATTGTAGGAAAAAGGAATATGAAGAAGAACTGGACAGAGCTGCACATGCTGAAATTGAAATTTTCCTCTTGCAAAAATGCATCCGGGATCTGGAGGAAAATAACATCTCCCTTTTAGTTGAGTATCAGAGGCTACTGGAGAAATACAAAATTTCTGAGAAATTGGTATCAAATTTGGAGAATGAAAATATTCAAAAGCAGCTTCATATGAATTCTTTGTTTGACAGAATCACAATGCTACGGACTGGGCTGTTTCAGGGGTTGAAGACTCTAGACCATAACAGCGACCATTCTTTTGATGATACGGCTGAACAAGAGCACATTCTTCTGGACCATATGCATGGTAAAATTCAGGAGAGACAGAACTGTCTTGATACAATTTTCAATGAAAGCCAGCACCTAGCCATTGAGAATTCGGTTCTTGTCGCATTCCTTGGGCAGTTGAAGCTAAAGGCAGAAACACTTGTGACAGAAAGAGATTCCCTTTATGAGGAGTTGAGGATCCAGTCTGAGAAATACAAAATTTCCGAGAAATTGGTATCAAATTTGGAGAATGAAAATGTTCAAAATCAGGTTCAGATGGATTCTTTGTTTGACAGAATCACAATACTAAGGACTGGGTTGCTCCAGGGGTTGAAGACTCTAGACCTTAACAGTGACCATTCTTTTGATGATGTGGCTGAACAAGATCACATCCTTCTGGACCATATGCATGGTAAAATTCAGGAGAGACAGAACTGTCTTGATACAATTCTCAATGAAAGCCAGCACCTGGCCATCGAGAATTCGGTTCTGGTTATATTCCTTGGGCAGTTGAAGCTAAAGGCAGAAAAACTCGTGACAGAAAGAGATTCCCTTTATGAGGAGTTGAGGATCCAGTCTGAGCAGTTCTTGGCTTTGCAAGCAGAGGTCCGAAGCATACAAGAGAAGAATCAAGAATTGAAGCTGACTATAAGCAAGGGAGAACAGAGAATTGAAGAAATGGCAACTAAAACAGGGGATCTACTTAAGCAGCTGTCAGACTTGGAACTGGCTCACAAAAACTTACAGGATGAAAGTTGCAATACATTGGAAGAGAAAAATTCCTTGATGAGAAGATTCCTAGATCTGGGTGAAGAGAAAAACAACTTGGAAGAGGAAATCTGTGCTATGATTCATGAGACAATAGCTCAATCTAATATTTCTCTGATTTACCAGAACATTGTCTTTGAAAAGGTCCTGTTACTTAGAGAGCTAAGTGAAGATCTTGGTGAACTCTGTTCAGTAAATGAAGACCTCAAGAATAGGTTGAAAGCTATGACAGAAAAATTAGAAGATGCACAAATGGAAAATTCACATCTTAAGGAATCATTTGACAGATCAAGCATTGAACTAAGATCAGTTCAATCTGTCAATGATCAGTTGGATTGTCAGATTCAGAAAGGAAAGGAATTACTGTCTCAAAAGGAAAATGAGCTTTTGGCTGCAGCAGAAATGTTTAGTGCTTTGCACACCGAGAAAACAGAGTTACAAAACATGCTGGAAGATTTAAGATTTAAGTATGATGAAGCCAAGGTGATACTTGATGATCAAGCTCATCAAATTTTGAATTTATCCTCAGACAAGGATCGTCAGAATGAAGGGCTCAGATGTCTCCGTGAAGTGAATCAGAAGTTGGAGTCTGAAATGGGATACATTCGTGAAGAACTTGAAGAAACTAGACTAAGAGAAGAGAAGTTAAATTATCAACTAAAGGAGGGAACAAATGAGATTGAACTCTGGGAAACTCAAGCTGCCACACTCTATGAGGAAGTGCAGATATCCACTGCCAAGGAAATATTAATTGAAGGAAAGTTTCGTGAGGTAGTCAATACTTGTGAGAGTCAGAATGAACGGCTCAGATGTCTGCATGAAGTGAATCAGAAGTTGGAGTCTGAAATGGGGCACCTATGTGAAGAGGTTGAAGAAAGTGGACTGAGAGAAGAGAAGTTAAATTATCAACTAAAGGAGGGAGCAAATGAGATTGAGCTCTGGGAAACTCAGGCTGCCACACTCTATGAGGAAATGCAGATATCTACTGCCAACGAAACATTAATTGAAGGAAAGTTTCGTGAGCTAGCCAATACTTGTGAGAGCCGTGAACGTGAACATAACAATAAAAGTGCTGAAGGTGAACGACTGAAAGAAAGAGTTAGCAAGTTGGAAGATCAAAATGGAAGATTACGTGATCAGTTGGCTGCTTATGTCCCAGCTGTCAGTTCTTTGAGGGATTGTATCGCATCTTTGGAGATGCAGGCTCTTGTGCATACAGAACTACATAGCTGTGAAAAATCAAAGGTACTAATTTAATTTTGCCTCAGAATTCATTGTTCCACTATCTTAAATTCTGTGAATGTCTGTGCGTGTCTACCTGAATGAGGGAGGAAAGTCTTTTTGGAGGTTTAAATGTTGTGTGGTTTGGATTCCTCGACATGTTGCGCTCCTGTGTGGTTGAGACTGTTGGGCTAAATACCCAGATCACGCATATCCTAATATCTCTAATCTAATACTCTAGTTATTTACTTTGGCTATTGTCAACTTTTGCAAGCCAAGGTGGCGGAATGAAAATCTCAATCGCACACATCTTATGTTTTTTAACTTCTTCACACAATTTGTTCAGCCTTGAAGGCTGACATCTAGCCTGCACATGTCTACATTTACTTTGTTCTTATAGGTGGCCTTTAATTTTTTAGTCCGACAATAGGACTGCCTATTTCAATGTTTGAAGCCATGTAAAAATGTAGCTCAGATGTCAAAAAGTTTGGGCATCGGTGGATTTTGTTGTTATATAGTATAATTGATTAATTGTTACTTTTATTCTCTTTTCTTCAATTATACCAGGTATTATGTTGCATATCCTTCTGGATATACTGTGTCTTATATTCAATGTTTTGCAGGTTAACGATATGATGAACCACGACCGACACACTGAAGGAGGTCCACAAACCAGTGAAAATCAGATTGGCATGGCACCTGATGCACTTCCGGACATCCAAGAAATGCAGAAAAAGATCAATGCAATTGAAATGGCTGTTAAACATTTGAATGAAAATTCCAAACCGAAGGATGAATTGAGGGAGATTCAGGAGTTACAATCTAGCAACCATGGTACTCCAATAAATGAAGCAAAGGAGCATCGTGATAGAACTATTGATAGACAGAAGATAGGGAAATCAATTCCAGATATTCCAGTAGCAGAGAATGAAGTTTTGACAAAAGACATCATACTTGATCAAATGTCAGAAAGCTCATCTTATGGCTTAAGTAGGAGAGGAACTCCTGAGGTTGATGATGAGATGCTCGAGTTATGGGAAACTGCTCACAAGGATAATAGTATTGGCCTCACAGGTGGCAAGGTACAACAAAATGCAACCACTGGACCAGCGAACTACCGTCAGAAAGGAGTAACCAAGGAACCCAAAAATAAGTATCCCTCAATAGAGTCATTGGTTGAGAAGGAGTTGAGGGTGGACAAATTAGAGATCTCAAAAGGATTGACACAGCCACGTGAAGAAGACAACAAACCGAAGATTATAGAAAGACTTGATTCTGATGCACAGAAGTTAGCAAACCTTAGAATTACTGTGCAAGATTTGATCAAGAAGGTTGAGACCACTGAGAAGAGCACAAAGGGAAAAGGAAGTGAGTATGATAATGTGAAAGGGAAGCTTGAAGTTGCTGAGGAGTCCATCACCAAGTTGTTTGATGCTAACCGCAAGCTGATGAAGAATGTAGAAGAGGGTAAGCTCTCCTTTGTTGAAAATCCTGAACCAGAATCAGATGAGAGTGGAAGCATCAGCAGAAGGAGAGTTTCTGAACAGGCACGAAGAGGATCAGAAAAAATTGGACGTTTGCAATTGGAGGTGCAAAGACTACAATTTCTTTTGCTGAAACTTGATGAAGAAAGAGAAAGCAAAGGAAAAGCAAAAATGGCAGATAGAAGTCCAAGAGTCATTTTGCGAGATTATCTCTATGGCTATGGAGGGACGAAAAGCAACCAAAAGAAGAAAAAGAAACATTTTTGTTCATGTGTGCACCCACCCACCAAGGGAGATTAGTCAGTAAGCAAATCAATCTATTGGCTGATTATCATCATTAGCACAAATCCTTGCTTCTTAGAATATATGAGGCAGTGCATTAGCTTTCTTGTTTGTAAATTTTCTTTTCAAGAGTTCGTCCATGAGACCCCCATGTTTTTTTTGGTATCATGTAGAGAAACTACCCTTCTTCATTTTGCTTATAGCTCCTATTTTGTGCATATCGTGCTGCCTCTTTGAATTTTTGCCATTTCTTCAACTGAATAATAATCTCTCTTTTTATATGCTGGAATTTACTGAACTGCGCATGGCCTATTTGGGATCAGCATTAGGCATAGAACACCCGCGGTTTTGAAGGATAATTATTTGCCCATATAATTATTTTGTTTATATAATACTATTTGTGATAAGCATTAGGCATTGGAAAGCCGAAGAGGCTGGAAAACGGAACCCAAAAGGTCAAACAAGAAGATCGGATGTGTTTGGATTGTAGAAAAGTTATTTTAGAGAACAGGTTTTCTAGAAAAGCTGATCAAGCCAGCTTCTTCCCAGATTATGGTCTGGCTTCTCCAACCATGGTTTTAGCCTCATTAATCTATTTTCAGATTTTAACAGGTATTTTTGGATGGTTTCCAACATAACTAAGGTTTCAAAGAAAAAATTGTGTAAATTAAAAAAATTATATCTAATTACAACAAAATTTAATGAAGTTTGCATAATTTATCATCAATCAAGTTATCAAATAAACCTCTTGGTGAAAAATAGCATATATTTGACTAAGGTAAGGACAGTTTTCAGTTTCCGATTTCCGTAAATACACCCAAGCAGACAACTAATTGAACTAATAAACCAGCATTAAACGTAACAAAATTCTGTTGTGGGGTTTTTAGCAACCTCTCACGACAATGGGACTATAAAAAAAATTAGACCCAAAAAAGAAATTAAAGGAAAAACCAAAAGGAACAATAGAAAGAAAGAGCAAGGAGATCAGAATCTATCTGCATTTTGATTTTTTTGCTGAGATCTTCATTCCTACGTGTAAAAAAAAAAAAGATCAAACTGCACCTTCAATCAAATCAAGCATATATAAAGGAGCAAAACAATCAACGTATTGATATTGGAAGATTTAAAAAGATTCTTCCAATTTATCATTTCCGGGTCCATTGAAACTCAACGGTATAAGAAGCCTCGTCAAATAGGCGTTCGGACCAAGAACTAGGAGATCACCACTCTCATTTTTTGGGGACGGCTGAATCGTACCATTGGAGCCTCTTTTCATGCTTTTTTTTAGGGGTCTGAAGAAAATTACAACCAATAGGATTTTCCAAATCTTCCTTCCCTAAAGGAAAAACGTGAGATTCTTTTTTCCTTTTCGTAGGGACAGGGAGATCGGATATAGTTTGTACAAATCTTTCCATTTTCCAATTCGACATGATCCAATACATTCGTTGGTAGGGTTATTTACTCAAAGATCAAATGGAGACAAAGGTTAAGAATATCAAGCTTTTTGTGAAGATTAAGGCTTGGACTTTTGTGGGTGTTTTGAAGAGAGGCTGGTATAACCTCCGTATGAAATTCAAATTTTAATTTCTTTTGAGCTCCATCTTTGCAAAAGCCGATAGATTCACAGTACTTATGTTTTCTTTTGAATTGATTTTGTTCTTATCTTTTTCATTTAAGTGATGCTGATAATTTAATCTCCGAATTGTTTGTTGTCTTTATGTTATTGCAATTGTAGAATCTTAGTATAAGTATGCAAATTAATCAAACTTTCACAATTGACAAATTCGTTATATTTCCTTGTGCACTATCTCTCTCAAGACTTTCATGTTAAAGAAAAAAATAAAATGCATGAATGCTCTTTAGTTTTTAAAATTAAGACGTAATTGATTTAATTGAAATATTACTTCTTTATTCTTTTTGTACCTATTGCCAAAGAGAATTAGAAATACAAATTATTATATTTTCAGTTAATTTCAAGTATTATTTAACAATAATTACTTATTATTAGCCATAAACGTGATCAAAGGGAATAAATATTCTTTTCAGTTGAATGTGATATATCTTGGTCTCTGGCTTCATTTAGTTTAGATTGATTGAACCCCAATAGTGATTAGATTAAGTGGAAAAATCCATTTCTTTTAAATGATTCAAGGATTCAAACTTTATGAATGAAAAAAAAAATCCGATTTTATTAAAAGAGTTATAGCGTGTGTTTGGATAGATTTTTAAAAAATAACTTATAAAAAAAGAACTTTTGAATAATTTTTAAAAAATAGTTTCTAGACAAACAGAGAGAAGAGGAGATGATGGAAAAAAATATGGGTAAAATAATAAATAGGTAGTCCATAAGTTCTTTTATTGTTCTAAAAGATATTCTTACTAGTTTATCTGAAACCATGATGTTAAACAATAGTTTAGCTCAAAAGTATTTATAGATAAATATGACTGTTTGTTTTAAAAAAAAATTAAATTAAAATTTAAGCTATAAATTTTTTAAAATTTTAGTTTGATGTGTTTTCAAACAGTCCAATAGATTAAAAAAATGTTTAGAAAGAACTACCTTTAATTGAATTGAAGGGACAATACCCGAATATAACATGATAGTAACTACAAATTAATTGTACAATAATGGACCAAAAAGCTTGTATCACAAAGATTTAAATGTTTAGAAAGGATAAAGAAAAAAATTATTATGATATCTTGAGAAAGAAAAACAATGAATGAAAAGTTATACAACAAATAAATAGTATATAATAATAAATTTTAAAATAATAAATGATACCATGTTCATGTTACATAGTTATTATTGAATTTTTTTATGATTATATTTATTTTTTGGATTTGACCGTAATTTTTCTAAAAATAAAATCAAATTATTAAATCAATTTAGACAATAAATTCTAAATTAAAATCAATTAAGACAAACCTCAAAATTACTCACAAATTGTCGCCAAACCTGAAATTCACATTTCTAGATATTAAAAAATTGTTTCAAATAACTAAGGAGATCTATATATGTTTAAATTCTAATATGAATATAAAAATTTTGTTGATAAATAATTTATAAATATATTTATAAAATTTTCTATATATTGAGAGAGTTGTCTTTACTTTATTAGATTTAATTCACCTAAACTATTCGTTAATAAATTATTTAAAATATATAAATTTATCTTGAACTCAATAATAAAATAATATACTATTTCTCTAAATTTCCTATTATTTACTCTTGTAATGTTACTTTTTTTTGTTTTATTAATATCATTTGATATTTTTTCAAAAAGAAAGAAAGAAATAAAATCATATATAATAAATATGAAAAATGATACAAGAGGGAAGAGAAGAGGCATCCAATCAATGTAGCATTAAAAAAAAAGAATTAAATATTAAATAATATAATCATATAATAGGGATTATTGCAATGGTGGAGGGATATAAATGAAAGTTGAGTGGTGTGGACCAAGCAGAATTGCAAGTGAGGTCAAGTCCCTATAACTCCTACCTATACTCTTCTCTTTTATAGATTTGCAGAGAGAGAGATGGTTGGACCAGTGAGGCCTCAGATTGTGCTGTTTGGTTCCTCCATTGTTGAGCTCAGTTTCAGCCACCAAGGTTGGGGTTCCATTCTCGCCCACTTGTATGCTCGCAGGGTACCTTCTCTCCTTCTCCTCCTCCTCCTGAAATCTGTTTAGCAGAGATCGATTTCTTTTGTCTGTGACGTTCAAAGTGAATTTGTTTGTTTGGATTCCCATGTATGTAAGTTCTCTGTGGAAAGCGAATTCCAAATCCTTCGTTTTGGTGTGTGAAATGGTAATTAACAAGCAATATCAATCTACCATTTTTTGTTTGTTCTAATTGATTCTGAGTTTTCATTCATTTGGGATCTCATCATTCAATTCCTTTCCTTCCAAACAAAGTCCTTCTTCTTATCTTCTGGGATTATTAGATTATGTTTTCATTTCACTTTGAACTCAATTTTCATGTTTCCTTTGTTTCTGATGCGAATTTTTATTTTTAGAGATGGAAATGGTCAGACATGACAGATCTTAATCTAGTTTTTGATTGTTTGCCATCCACGTGGCTTCCACAAAAAACTCAGAAACTGCTTGCTTCTCCTGATCTAACCAGGGAGGCTTATATTATTAAAAATTAACAATTATAATTAGAACAAAAATAATGTGTATATATATATTTAAAAATTAGGTGTTTTATTTTTTTATCATTATTATTCAATCATTATTGTTATATATTAAAAAATATTCCGTTACAAAATTTATTATCCAACTATTTAAAGATTAATATATAAATTATTTTTAATAGGTGTAACTCTTATTCAACTGTGTGATATATATTTTTAACTATATATAAAGTGAAAAATATTTATATATAGATAAAATTATATTATATATAATTAAAAGAGAGTTACACACTAATTAAAGATTAAATTTCTTATTTTAGATAATAAATTTTGCAATAAATTTTTTTTTTAACAATTTTATGTTACTATTATTTAGTGATATAAAAGTATCTCTATATACGGAATTAATTTTTTTCTTTTGAATTTTTTCATAATGATATAGGTCGTGTGTCAAGAAATCCAATATATTAGATTATTAGGGCTATTATAGCTTTCATTCATATGTTTGGAATATGATAATGAAATAGGAAGGAAAAGAGGCTGATGGCTTTGCTTTATATAGAGGCAGAAGATAAAAGCTAAGCAGCATCTCTTTTTCACATTAATTGCTACATTACTTTATATATATTGTCATCAACTATCAGAATTGACCTATTAATTTTTTTTTTAAAAGACAAGTATTTAATACATTATATTATTCTACTTTATCAATAATTTTTGGAAAGAGTGATCCTCATCGCATATTCCCCATTTTTTTTCTTTTTCTTTCTCAATCAACCAATTTTTAAAAATAAATAAATAAAAATTCATCTTCGTTTTTTATTTATTATTAGCTTAAATCCTTAATATAAGATATATTTAACTAATTTAGATAGATTAAGAAAGTTAATTAAATTAGTTATTTGTAATGATTGTGTATTAGTTTTCCTAAAATACTTCTTTAATTATATACATTTGAACTACTCTTAATAAAAACTCTCTTAGTATGTGTAAACATATAGAGATATTTTGAAGAAAAATTATAATTTTAGAAGACAAAATAAATTTATATTTTATATTTAAAACTAAAATAGATTAATTAAATAATTGATTAGATTTAGATATTCCTCCCCACCCCACCCAAAAAAGATTATTAGATTTAGATGTGATTCCAATAACAATTTTTAATTTTTTTTTATTTGTTTGAGAGAGAAGAGTTGTAAAATTGATATATATATATATATATATATATATATATATATTGTGGGGTGACATCATGCGTAGGCAGACGTAGTATTACGGGGATACTCTGGCTGGAATTCAAGGCGTGCTTTGGAGGTTCTCTCTCAAATTTTCCCAAAGGTAACAAAACTAACCCTCTCTCTCTCTTTCTTTTTTTGTAGAATTATAAATATTTAATACGTTTTTTCTTTTCTTTTTTTGTAAATTACGTATTAGATATTCCAATTCCCACATGAATGCTTTTGGTAAATTACAGAAACCAAATTGGAATACTCAATTATATAGTGCCCCTTCCTTCTCTTTTAAGCACTTTTAACTATTTCCCCGAAATTAAGGAGAGGTAATTAATAACATATTTGGCATAGCTTATGAAGGTGAAGAGCCACGCTTATAAGCTAAAAAGCATATTGACTTCTAAAATGATGTTTGAATTTGCACTTAAGAAAAATGACTTTTTGCCTAGAACTACTATACAATTGAAATAATTTTTTTTTATTTTTGACTTTTAGCTTTTTTTTAATTCAAAATTTTTAAAATTAATTTTTTAATATATCATCTAAATAAATTTAGGTCAAACTGACTTTTCTTATAAAAGGGTACCCAAACATAAATTACATTAAGTCAATATATTTTTACCCAAAAAATTCTAAATTTACTCATATTTAAAACTATGAATTATATCTTGAAAAGAAAAAAGAAAACGAAAAATTGTATCAAACTTACAATAGGGACAACCTTGAAAAAACAAAGATAAATACCTTACTTAGTGACTTATAATTGGACAAGGAGGGAATATTATATTGAGAGAGAGAGAGAGAGAGTATTGAATTAGTAAAAGATTCAAAAGTTTAATTTTTTTGCATTATAGTAATGATTTGCCATTGTGAGAACTGAATCTTGTAAGTTGCAACAACAAATTCAGGATGGAGGGATACAACCAGCATTGATAATAGTTTACTTTGGGGGGAATGATTCCATGCTTCCACACCCATCGGGTCTTGGTCCTCACGTCCCTCTTGCCGAATACATTCACAATATGAGAACCATTGCTCTCCATCTCAAGGTATTATATATATATATATATATATATATATATATATATATAATAAATCATATAATATGACCCATTTATGTTGATGATGAGCATTGAGCAGAGCCTTTCAGAGAAGACTCGGCTGATATTCCTGACAGCTCCACCCGTCAACGAGGCTCAGATCCAGAAATCACTGAGTGGTGTGTTGGGCTTGACAAGAACCAACGAATCGTGTAGAATCTACTCAGAAGCATGCTTCAAGCTCTGTCAAGACTTGAATATCAAAGCCATTAATCTCTGGACTGCTCTCCAACAAAGACCTGATTGGTTAGATGTTTGCTTCACGTAAGTAAATCACTTCATACATCTATATTTATTCTCTAAATATGCCTTGAAGCAACATTAACGTTGTTGCCATGAGGTTATAATTTCAAATTTCAGAAATAATCTCTCCACTTATAAAGATAAGATTATATACATCTATCTTTCATCCGATCCCATTTAATGAAAACTTTGTGTACTAGATTATTCTTTATACTATTCATGACTTGTGAATAAAATAATTTTATATTTAAAAATATATATCTCCGTTTGTGGGAGTAAAACTACATATATTTATCTCTCTTTATATTCTATTTGGTGAGAGCCGTGTGGCCGCTCTTTATATTATTCATAACTTGTGAATAATCTTCCCTTATTAGGGTAAGGCTGCGACGTTGTATATATCTATCTCCTCCTAAACATGATATGGTGGGGTCTTGTGTCCCTTTTGTACTATTAATGACTCGTGAAAAACATGACTATGATTTGGCAGGGATGGGGTTCATCTGACAAGTGAGGGAAACAAGATAGTGGTGAAAGAGATACTGAAGATGCTGAAAGAAGCAGAGTGGGAGCCAAGCTTGCACTGGAAATCAATGCCTATGGAGTTTTCAATGCCTTCTCCTTATGATCCTGTCAGTGCTGATGGCAAAACCACCGTTAATGTCTCTTCTTTGACCCTCCCTTCATTCATTGAATGGGACTAGTTTTTCTTACTTACTATTGACTACATCTTTATGATGCTCAATGCAATAATTTAGGGGCAGTTTCTCAAGAGACCATTATTATCACGCTTTTCAGTGAAAATTATAAGTAAATCATATATATTTATTCTTATTTTGTTGTTGAAACATTGAGCAGAGAATAGGGGTGTGAGTTCTCCAATTGGTCATGCATTGGGTGTTTGGAAAAACCTCAAAATCAATTAAAAAACCGTTTTTACACAGTCTGAGAAAAACTTCTCTGGCATACCTCTTACAACACAAAATCATTTAAAATAAATTATCTAAACACACACTAAAACATCATGTGTCTTCATACATATCATTTACTCTTCCAATCCTAAATGTAAAAATTAGTAGAGGGATTTACTTTAGTCATTTATTCTTCCTAAATTTATAATTTATTTTTTTAAAATTCTCCCCATCGGCTGCACATATTAAGGGAGATTTTTCATCAAGTGAGTAGTTTCTAAGATAAATGATTAAAAGTGGTACTTTAAGAAAACTAACACATATTCTTAACAAATTAAGTAATTAACTAATAGAACTATTTAAGGGAAGTATGTAAAAACTCAATAAGAGAAATTTAACGTTAAAGTACTTCTGAAACTATGTTTGGGGGTTTCAGAAACAAACAGGCTAAACGATTAAGTTGTTTAGACAACATATCGGTAGGTTATATATTTGCCAGCAGTTTTACTGTGTCGGCTTATCCTGACAACTTGTCCTCGTTTCATTCCCAAATATCTAGCAACCGGATCGGTGACCTGAATTCTAGGAAGCAGAAACAGCAACATACATACAACAATATCATCAGTGTCTGATAACATTTGAGGTTTCAAAAGAATCCAAATATGAGAGAGCCAATTTACATTCAAGATATTCAGAGAAATAAAGTAGCTTTATAAGCATGAAATCCCTCGTATATTTCAGCATCAAGATCCAATTCAAGTGAAGGTATTAGATAGGTTAAAACCATAAAACTTTACTCAGACAAGTTCACATAGATGTTACAAATATACCTCGTACCATGTCCTAACTCAATCCTTAATCTCTTAAAGCATGCATATAACAAGCAAATTTCACCCTGCAATATCATTCAGCAAAACCCAAGTATTTGGCATCCTAATTTCTTCTCATAACAGCCACTGTTTGGATTTGGTCTTAAATATAAGATAATCCCAATCTATTTTGTTTCCCAAATTTATAATTTTTCCTCAAAGTATCTCTATTGATTGCGCACATTAAGCGGTTTATATCTAAACGTAAGCATAATCAAAGATGTCATTTTAGGAATACTAAAATATATTTATTACAAATAACTAACATAACTAATTTTCTTAATTTAGTTAAATTAATTATCTAACTCTTATATTAAAGACCGGAAGAATATTTGGTATAGAGTAACATTTGAAAGAAACAATTGTATTAATTATATTTTATAATCATCACAAATTCTGAAAAGATTGTAACAAACATGGGTTTGGCCGATCCCATAATTGAAATTCGCAGGATTGAATTTCTAGTACCACATCCCCCCTAGTTTTCCCCAACCCCACTTATATGGGTTTGGCCAATCCCAAGTAGCAAACAATACCTCGTACCAAACATGACAAAATAGGTAATCTCAGTACCAAACCCTCCAATACTTCGTACCAAACAGGGCCTAAATGTAACACTTGACATCTTTCCATATGATACAGTTGAGAGAATAATTGGCAAGGCAAATGACAGAATCAGAATTAGCCCTTAAAAATAATTAGTTATAAGACACTGACCTGAGTTTCTTTGACAGTGTATCTCTCGAGTAAGGTTTTCTTCTCTGAGTCAGTAAGCACCTTATGTTCAGGAACAAGAACATGGATTGTTACGTTAACCAGCAGCTCTGACTCCTGTATTAATGAAACAACTTATTATTCCACATATATAAAAAACAGAAGTGAATTGCTAAGTAAAAATTATGTCACCTGAAAAACCTCTATGTGATATTTTGAAGATACTTCAGCAACACCGCTGCGGGCAAATGGAGTCAATTGCTGTTGAACAACCAAAATTGATCTGAATACATTCTCTGCTTTCATGCGGTCCGCGTATGCCTTCACTTTCTTAACTCCAACCTTAGATTCCTCAGGAAAGAAAACATAGATCTAGTACAAAAGAATTACATAAGTAAAAATAAGGAATCTTACTTGTTATAGACTGGATAATGTTAACTATGAATTTGGATAGTCAACATATAACTGATGAAATTGTCAAGTAAAAAATTTCATCTTCAAAAATTGAACTTGAACTTGACTAATTCTTCAGTCTAGCTAAGGTATAAGTAACATAGGTCTGATGACAGATAAGAAAAGAGAAAAAGCTTTTCTTTTCATGGATTATTTATTCCATGACTAACTTTTACAATTAATATAGTTAACTTGCTTTTGGTAAAAGTACATTAACTATATACGTTTAGGTCTGGTCCATCAGAAAAGGCTAAAATACACGCAAAATTCAATGCTTAAGTTGACATAATTATGCTGAGCATTCCAAATATTTTTGTTTTTCAATGCAGTCCTCTGGTTACATCATAATGAAGTCCATGGTTTGAGAAATATTCCCTCGGTCCTTAATCTTTCTCTACCTCTTTAGTCTTCTTCTACCACTTTTTAGAGTACTCCATGTTATTTAATCATTTTTTTCTGGTGATCAGATCAAACGTTAGCACCAAAAAACCCTAAAACATTACATTACCCTTAATCACAAAGGTCTTAACTTTCACTAAAGACAAGGTTTGAGCATCAACCTCTTGAATTCAATCAGACCAGACGTGAGCACCCAAAAGAAAGACCCTAAAACATTACATTACCGTTAATCCCAAGAGGAAAAGGGGAGAATATATGTATAAAAAAATCACATTTTTTTTATAATACCTGATCAGAGCTATCATCTTCCTTAGCTTTATTGATAACAAGGTCCTCTCTTCTCATGTTGTCAGAATATTTAAGCCTGAAATCATTCTTCGACATGTTAATCTCAAAATCTGTAACGAGATAGCCCCTATCCCTCAGCATTTGCATCACTATCCTTCTGATTGTGAAGAGCCTATCGAACTCTTCTACCATCTTTTCTTCTGCAGTGTGTTTTCTGACTCTCTGTGTGTCGGAGGCGGCCCAGGGATTTTACGAGGGAAAAACAATCTATAAAAAAGGATTTTTCCCCCTCTAAAATAAATATAGGAGCATCTGTTTTTTTTAAATAATAACTTTTTAAAATATCTACAATTAAAGCTTAGATTTGAAAAATTTTATCTTACCCGTGCTTGTATAAAAAATATAATTTTTTATTAGAGCTAATTGTTTTTAAAGAAAAATAAATGACACCAAGTAAAAAAAATATGGAAAAAAGTAAGAGAGTGCATATTTGCTTTAATTTCTAATTTTTATGTTACTTTTAGTGACATGTTTATTTAATATTGATATATTTAAGAAAATCATTTTCGTATGCATTTGTTTAAATTATGATTTAAATTCTGTGATGATTTCAATGATCTTTCAGTAATTACATATATTAAAATATGATTTAAAATACAGAAGTAGATCGCAAAGTTTTTAATTTTTGAATAGAAAATGAAGGTGTTTTATTAAGAAATAGTAACAATATATGACTAAATTTTAGGAGTCGAATTTCAAGTAATAAAAAATAATATAAGTTTAAAAGATTCTATGTCATATTTAAAGTTGTAAAGTATATAATCTTAATAAGGTTAGTTTTATCTAATAAAAAAAATATTGATTTAATAAATTTAAGTGATCGCATAATTAGATTTTAATTTTTTAAATTTTTATATAATATTTTTATATTTTAGAATTAAAATATACCGGTTAAAAACTACAAGCATCGGAAATCCATTCCAGCGACCCACAAAATCTAAAAACAATGGATGGGTTTCAAGCTTTTTCTGTGCACTCCTCATTTTGTGGCTATTTCCTTATAGAAAATCTTCTAAAGCCCCTCGAATTTGGGTTTTTAATTCGTGTATTTGTTGTTCGAGTAGCGTGCCCTTAAGATTTTTCGATTGGAATGAAGTTCATAAAGTGCATTGCAATTAAATTTTTGTCTACTTCAGGTGTTGCATTATATAAGGAACATGTGTAGGAAGAACAGTGCATATTTATATATATATATATATATAAATTTGAGGCAAATTTAAACTATCAAACATGTACTTTAACTTTTTTTATATGATTTTAATATTTATATAAATTCGATAAAATGTATTATCATCATCAATTAATCAGTCAACTATACTCTAACACTCTTATAATACTCAGTTCAACTATAAATAGGTTTAAATCGATTTGACTTAATACTTTTAATTTATTTGTCTACAAACCGCAATAAATAATCTCAATCAGTAATTTCACTTTAATTTTTTAAAAATTTTGATAATAATTAATTAGTAATTCAATTAACTGATTCTATGATATTTTAAATTTTTATTGATAATGGTAATTCATAATAATCATAAGTCACTTTGATATTTGAAAGATTATGATCCCTATAAAGATAATTAATTATTAATCATATTAATTAATTCTATAATATTTTAAATAAATAATTAATCAATTATAATATATTTTTTCCTTCTCCTTATATAATGCATAGGGGAGAAATATGTAGTTTATGGTTAAATTTCTTCCCCTCCCCCGTACTTAATTCCCCTCCAGCTATTGTTAAAGTTGAATGATTAGTTTGTAATGGAACTAGTTTTGATTATATTAAAATATAAATATACTATTTTCAATAAGGAAGATAAAATATAATAGCAAAAGTATAAAATAAACTGATTACATGATTTAAAAATGAAGTAAAATAATTATAAGATAAAAGTTTTTTTTCCAACATAAGATAAAAGATATATATATATATATATATATAATGTATATATTTACATTATAATTTAAATCGATTTTTCATTTTGGCCGATTTTATCGATTTATTGAGAATAGCATATAACGTCTAATTTGATTGATTCTTAGTTTTGTTTCGAGGCTCCCCCTTTCTTGAGAATGAAGAAAGGTTTGCAAATTTCTTAGCAGACTTGTAATCCATATATTATTTGCCCTCACTACACCAAATGTAAATTGATCTTATCCTATTAATGTAGAAACATAATCCCAAAAATATGTTATTCGATTAAAATCAAGGAATTTGACTAGAATAAAATGTCTAAAATCTGAAGTGAAGAATTTCACACAATTAAATACACATACATGTGTATGCAGGAGCCTAAAGATAGACATGAAGCCTGTATAAAGATAAAAAGAGTGAAAGCTAATAACCTAATAGGCTAGTGGCATAAAAATTCCTCTATAAATGAAATTGCGAGTCCGAATCCCATGATCCCACATATAACATCAAATCGTTAGTATCCACTCTTTAATTCAAAATAAATAAATAAATAAAAGGAGTGAAAATAGAAACAGGCAAAGCAGTTGGTGAAACACTGGCTCATACACAACTTCTATTAAAGAAAAGGGTCTGCACTACATCAAAGTGTTTAAGAGAAAACCCAGTTTGACTCATTCACATAACAGCTTCAATTATATTCTCAGTGAAAAGAAAGAAAGAAAAAAAGAAACAAATGTGTTGCACAAATCAAACAAAGGAATTATAGATACAAGGGTGTGATAAGAAGAAACATTAGTGGCAGCACTGGGCAGGCATCCACATTGATCCTATTCATCTGTACCATAAAATAATTCTACAGATGGATGGTTTTTGGCCCTCCTCTAGAGCTCTCAACAACAAGCAAAACTAGGCCAAAAACAAATCCGATATGGGAAAAATCACTTCAAATGAGATTGATAGGACAAGAAACCCCAGATGGCCAACTCAAAAAGACAATCTTCCCGGATAAACCATAACTCATGAAGACAATTGGAACCTGCCGCTAGGCTTTTTTCTTCTCCATCCCTGAATTATTTCAAGTTAATCTTCAGTATCAGCAGGCATGACACAATAAAAAGGAAAAAAAAAAAAGAGGGGGAGGGGGTAGAGAACTTACAAAAGCAGCATAATATATAAAGGTCAATCCAGCCAGTACAACAAAAGCAATCTGAAATACGTTGTACCTGTAACAAAATTACCAGCGAGTCAAATTACATCAGCAAAGCAATAAATGATGCTATATGGTTGAGAATAGTAAAGAACTAATTTGACAAGAAAATCATAAAGGTGGTTCAACCTCAACAGAAAATCAGATGTTGGGACAAAAGAAGGGGGCATTGCATTGGGGTCTAAATTTACAGGATAGCCCAGAATTAAAGGTTTCATTTTTTGGCCCTCTAGGGGATTGGGAATTGAAGAGAGATCCAGCTTAACTCACTTGTATAAATATTTGATTCCACGAAGAGACTGCAAGGTGTGACCAAATATTTCCTGTGCTGCAGTTGCTTGAGCATAGTAAGCAAATGCTGTGGAGCAGAACTGGATAACACTGAAAAAGTAAAACCATAGAATTTTCAGCAATACAGCCACAGCATGACAATTAGATGACAGCATAACAAAATCTTTCAGTAAAAATCATGATAGTACCCAGCCAATGACTGAAACAATTTCCTTTGTTCATTCACATTCTAAAATTTTCAAAGTGAAAAATTCAGAGGCTAGAAGCATCGACCACTTTGAATTTGCAATCTTTCAGAACCTATATTTCCCTCTTGTGTAACAAAAAAAAAAGATAGAAATTTTGAAAGTGTTGGCTATGCTGACCTAATGGAGCAGAGAAGGATAAGTCCCACATTAAACAGAAAAGAATTCATCAGAGTGGCACCCCACCTGCCAAAAGAAAAATAAAAATCAAATCATGAGCAGTCACAAAGAATGAGAGTAATACATATTTAAAGCAAAGAGACAGGAATGGCAGCGCAAATCAATTACTTCATGGGATGAATAGTAATGAAAACTAGTCTCAGCCCAAGCATCATGGCACCCGCAATCACAGCAAGGAGAAGGTAGAAGCAGAAAAACGCAAATGCACCAGTACCAAGAAGACCTGACAGTGGAGCGGAATATGAACATTTAGTTACAATAACTGAATGACAACTAAAAATATGCTGTATCTATAATTGTAATTAGCTGATGGGTAAAGGGCCAAAAAAGCATCAGTATTTGAACAAACCCCAAACATCATCCAGCTTGATGAAAACTTCATTCAGGAAAGGAGAAAGAGGAGGATTGATTAAAAGATATATGATGATATGAGCAACCCATGCCACTGATACAATCAGCCTGTTACAATTTTTAGATGTCAGTTCGTTCATAAATATAAAACATACGAGTTGCAACCATACAGTCCTGATTAAGACGAAAAAACAATAATGATGTAGCCCATGATTGTGGGCACAATACATTCGCATGAATCTAAATTGAAAAGAATGCAAAAACAAAAAAAGGGATGAGATGCACCTTTAAACCACATCCTCTACATTGACAACACCCCCCCCCCAAAAAAAATGAAAAGAAACTAGGTTACAGAAAATAGTTTGAATATGCATAACCCACATTCCTAAGCCCCCAAACAAATGTTGAAAGAAGAAAACTATCCCAATTACAATTTATTTAACATTAACAGACATAATATATAGCAAAGCATGAAGTCTAACTTATATCCAGAATGCATAATTGAACAAAACAACTTTTTCTTTTATACACACAAAACATCACAATTACTAGCATCTTTTAACAAACAAACCTGTTCTAAATAGAGAAACAAAGCTCGTCTATACATCCCCAGATAGATATATTGCAATTTGAAGGTATGCTGATTGCTATTAATCACATAACCATATCTATCATCGGCAGTTGCCCTTAAAAGGCCTCTTCCAATAAATTATATAACTCGACACAAGGAGAAAAAGAAAGAAAGAAAGAAAAAGAATTAAGTCAAACAGAATAGCAAAACCATTTCCTCCCATAAGAAGAGATAAAAAAAAAAAAAAAAAGACAGGCTACGTAATCAAAGGAAATAGCTTTTCAAACCCATGTACAAGCCACGGATGTATCATCCAGCATCAAGCAGTTATTTTCAAAGAATACAGACTTCTCTATCATCGGACTCAATATCAGACGAAGTTAAGCAGAATATCAAGCAGTTCCCTTGTCATTTTAAGGTCACCATGGTAACAGGGAGCTATGTCTGCATAGACATGTCCTTTGGGGATAGTATGTTAAAATGTTCCTCTTGAGCCGTAATTTCTGCTTTGATTTTTTTGGGGGGGAAGAAATTCAAAATATACAATTGACCTCAATTACTTGTTGGCATTTTATACAATCTACGTGAGTGTATGCAATAGCTTACCCTAAAACTCCCAACACAAGTTTTGCCAGATAACCAAGAACTGTTAGTGCCCATGCTGTCTCAGCCTGCATTTAAGTAGGATCAGAAGGTGGAAAGTAATACAATTTTAGCTTATAACTCAAAATGTTACAACATTGATTGACTACCTTTTCTCCTTGTGGATACATCTCTTCAAGAAGCTTGACATCTTCTTCTAATTGAAACAGCTCCTGGCAAATTAAGCAAGATAGATGAGTAAACAATAAGAACAGAACAAAATAGAAACAAAGTGATGTAAAACGTTTTACATCACAGACATTTGTGGTGCAAAGCGTGTGACACAACCAGCTTAGAGTCACAAACTATATTAGCACATCAATTAATGATAAACAAAGCCCATGCTATCAAGGTTGACTGCATGACATAATGGTAAGAATAGTTACATTCCAGATGCATTAGATATCAGTAAATATCACAACTAAATCATCAATATTTATTACCTTTTCTACCGCCTTCACATTCTTCCGAAATTTTCTACCCTTTGCACCACCTCTTTCTTCCTGATGAAGTGCCTCGGCTGCCTTCTTCAATTCTCTTGCTTTCTTACCCAGTTCAGTAGCTTCCTAATGTACCAACCAAACAGATCATAAATACATAGCATGGGGATATTGGGTAAAAGAAAAGGCCGTTCAATAAACCATTACAGGAGTCCCCTTCTACAAAACTACATAGCACCTTGATATACTGAGAGCGAGTAATGACAGCCTTTGGACGCCGGATAAACGAGAATATAAGTCCCAATGGTAGACAAGCAATACCAACGCCACCAAATATCTGGATTCAATGGTGAAAATACAAATTAATGGTTAATGTTACATAACTTGAGGGGAAATATCATAAAATGCTCCCAGATGAAAAGCTGCATCTATTTCCTAGTAAGAGAAAGCTTGTTCTAGTTCTAGCGTGTAATAATAGCATATAACATCAATTTTATATTTATTTTAAAGTATTGACAAACTAAGGCAAGCTTTGCCCACAATGGATCAAACATAAGAAGGAGGCACCATCTTCACTCACACACTCAATAAATTAGTAACCAGAAGAGAGTATTATCTTCCATACATGATAATATAAAAAAAAAAAAATTCTTAAGTGCCTGTACCTGGCAGAAAGAAGGAGGAATTCAAACTTTTTAAGTATTAAACTTCATGAAGAAGAAGCTTACAGCAAAGAGCACGGATCCAACAATAGTAGCAAGTGCCACAACATATTCTGGAAAAGTAGTACGCATGGTCCATGTTTTCTCTGATGATGCGCTAGCAGAGTAGGCAGAGCACTGGTTTCAGGACAAGGTGAAAAAAGCTAAATGAAAAAACCAAAAAGGTGCTCCTAAATCAACAAAAATAAAATGAGCTATAGGAAATCAAGACCTGATGAACACCATTTCCTCCTATGCATTGTTGACCACTATTGAAGTTCCAAGAGCTGGGAAATGAGGTTGTTGATGAAGAGAGATGCCTAACAGTAAAGTCCACCTTCCCAACCAACCCTAATATATCAATCAAAAGATAAAAACAGTCAGATAGAGGTTAAGTTTCCAGTAGGGACAAAATGGATTTAAAATATCTATTCAAGGTTGAGAGTGGTTGTTCACCACTGACAAGTCGAACTTTACAATGACAATTTTAATCTATTGATAACTCGAGTCATGTCGAATTCTCTCAGAGAAAACGTAATGGAGGACCAATAACAATCCTATCTCTCAAGAAAACACAGGTAACATTAATCCCTATATATAGCAATGCACATGTTTCAAAAAAAATAAATAATATTGATCCATGACTATGCTCATCAACCTAATATAATAATATATCACTCAGAATTAAACCACAGTCAGATACAAGTTAAATTAGGAATTAAGAGTAGCTTACCAATTGTTCCTCTAAGAAACCCTACATAGGAAAAGTTTTCCTTCCTTTATTATTTCCTAAGACATTGTTTCTGATATCTACGCACGACTCTTTATAACTTTATGAAAAATTTAAGTTTTGCAACAGCAATCATTTTGAAGCAAAACTAAACGCCTTTTCTAAGAACTTCTAAACAAATGTTTTCAACTAGTAAACCTTCAAAGTAGATTTTCCAATCCCGAGCTATGTCAATTGTTTCTTATTCTTCTTCTTGTGCATGTGCTGCTGAAAAATCATTCCAGCTAGGCCAACTTAAAATCTTGAATTACAAATACCAAAATACCCAACATGAATTCGCTCATAGCAACGCTATTTTTAATTTTTCTCCATGATATCCAACCACTATTTCCTACAACTACCCCGCTTTGAACCTTTTATACTTAATCCATTGAAGCTTAAAACTTCCCTAGAAAGCACACAAATAGAGGTTCTTTTTTGTTTTTTGGGTACTTAAACCCGGGATACCACGGAACAACTTCCATTGTCAGCTCAGATACATTAATCACGCACACATAGACTCTAAGGAAGGGAAGAGACTATAACAGGAAGAAGAATGTAAACAAGAGCTCACCATACAAGATACCCAGGACCAGAGCGCACACAATAGCTGTCGTCACCATCCACAACAGCGCGCTCTTAATCCGTTTGCCAACACTCCTGCACTCAGATTATAGAAAGACAACAAAAATGGATCACCAAATAACTATTTCCGAATAAAAGCAGCTCAACACAGATGCTTTTGCACACAAACATGCACACTGATACAACCAACCCAAAACTACGTACTTGTCCTGGTCCCCTTCGTAGTAGAACATGGCAAAAGGGATAACGAAGAACACGAGCACAGCATCGGCAATGTAGACCGCCAGCCACAGATCCTTCATCGGCAGGGTGAGATGACACGCGCCATTGTATATCGCATGCCGGCAAGCCTGCCGGTTCGCCACGTCCGCAGGTAACATGAGGATTGAAATCGCGGCGATGGAGAGACCCAAAACAACGACGAATTTAGGGAAGTAGGCCTGGTTAGCATCGTCGGGATGCTGGTAATTAACGAGGAGGTAGACATTGAAGATGAAAACGACGATGCACAAGACTATAGCAACGATCACGAGAGCGAGATTGAAATCGCCCATGGCTTTTGCAGCTCTCGATGCGAGGAATTCCCTATCGAATAGAAGGGATCAGAAGGAGAACCAATGGCCCAATGTTAGGGTTTCAGGGTTCGCAGATCTGAATGAGCAAGAAAAAGAGAAATTTCGCTCCGATTGCAGGTAGTTCTTCGCTCTAGGAGATTCGAATAAACGATGATTTTGATAGGGAGGAGGCCAAACTACGTTTCTGCCCTCATCGAACGTAACTGGGAGGGGAAGAAGCGCAGGAGGGTCGATTGAACGAGGGAGGTGGTTCGGGGGTATTAAGGTAAATTGAAGAATCTCACTTCCAAACCAGCCTGTCCAGAACCGAGGCGAGGATGTGACTTGCAATGTTCTCTCCAACGTTGTAAGATGGATCGATAAGTGGCTAATTAAAAATTGATATTTATATCAATGAACCTAATCCCTTGTGATGCAATGAGATAATTCAAATGCTTGGCAAAACACCAACGGGGTTGGTCCGAATGGTAAGCGACTCGGTATCGCTTAAGCGAGGTCTCGAGTTCGAGCCTTGACGTACGCTGAAAATTCTCGTTGGGAGACTCACCCACCATAGCCAGGTGCGCGACGCGGGTCGGATCCGGATGTAGTCGGGGTAAAACTCCGGTGAACTGGGTGGGCAAAAAAAAAAAAATGCTTGGCCAAAGAAACAATGACACGATTCAAAGTGTGTGGAAAGTTATGTTTCTTTCAATTTTAAAACATCATTCACCATTTCTTTTTAAATATTCGATAAAAAACAATGTAAACGCAAGTTCAAATGCAATTATGTGATATATATATATATAGTCACAGTGTGTGAAATACGTGTGTTTTATTATAAGATATCCATGTCAAGTTATATATACAGTATTTTTTTACTTTTATAATAGATTAAAAAAATTAGATAAATTACTCAATTATAATAATAAATATGACATGATCCATTTATAATACATACGTATAATATTATATTATATATTAATTTATAAATTAAATAAATTAGTTTTAAAAAATAATCAATATAAAAAATAAAATAGGTTGACGTTGTATATTTAGCACAAAAAAATCTCATTTATTAATTCTTATATTTAGTATTGTAGCAGTAGTTTTTTTTTTTAAAACAACTTCTTGCATTTTTCCCCATGCAAACTCTTTTTCTTGAACAAATTCTTGTTCTGGTTTTCATCTCTCCCTTGGTGAATGTTAATTCAAATATCGCAGACAAGTTGCTTATCACACGGGTCCAACAGGTATGAACCTACGATTTATATATTGTTGTCTCTCATGTATTCTTCCTATGTATAAAATGGTTAATCATGGGCGACAGTATGATTATTGGGCTGTTGAACTGATGATTTTTGTTTTCTGGTATACAGTTGGAGGACTCTTAAATGCAACATTTAGCAATGTCACAGAACTCATAATATCAATATTTGCTCTCAGAAATAATAAAATAGCCGTGCTCAAGTGTTCTCTCTTGGGTTCAATCCTTTCAAACCTCCTTTTAGTTCTTGGAACCTCTCTCTTCTGTGGTGGAATAGCAAACATTAGAGTAGAACAAAAATTTGATAGCTAAGGCCCTGAAGCCTCATTCAGAATCATTTATGTATGGTAGATCTTGATTTCTTTCCTCCTGCTTAGCAAGTGATGACTAATATCATGGTTTGAAATCTTGTTTGGTTAATGAACTTGCAGAAACAGGTAGATGTGAACTCACTTATGCTGCTGCTTGCATTTTTGTTTCACTTGCTGCCTTTGCTGTTCAGATATTCTGGTACCTCAGCTGCTCTCGGTACAGAACCATCTCTCCACTTTTCGAGAGCTGCAAGTATTGTGATGCTGATAGCATATTTTGTTTTCCTTGTCATTCAGCTTTGGACCCATCGCCAGTTATTTGAAGCTGTGGATGTAGGCATCTTAAATTATGAAACCATGAAGTTGATTATGTTTGTGTCCATTTGATGAATACTCAATACCATCAATCTTTGATCAGGAAGAAGATGATAATGATAATGTTGCAGAAACAGCCGTATAGGATTTTGGAGTGCGTTTGCTTGGCTTGCTGGATTGACTGTGTTCATTGCCATCTTGTCTCAATTTGTGGTGGACACAATTGAGGTAACCGAGTTCATTCCTTAAATGCCTGATTAAGTACCTGCATATCAGACAAGCAGCAGTTCTTTGCCACCTGACATGATATGGAAATGACTATGAAATTCATTTTGATTGTCATAAAATAATACTTCACGGTATACTAACATTCCCTTTGATCTTGGCAGGGTGCTTCAGATTCATGGAGCCTGTCTATCAGCTTCCTTAGCATCATCTTGTTGCCAATAGTTGGCAATGCAACTGAACATGCAGGAGCAGTCATATTTGCCTTGAAGAACAAGCTAGTGAGGACTTGGATAATTTTCTGAAATTACTCGTTAGATATTAGGGCCCGTGCATGGAACCCCATATAGCAAGTCACACTGTTCACAGTTTATGAATAGTGCAGTTTCTTATAAATTTATTTATATATATTCCATAGGTTCCATACCTTTTGCATTTTAATATGTAACTTCCTTGAAATTAAACCAATGGGTTGGATGACTGCAGGACATCTCATTAGGTGTTGCATTAGGTTCTTCAACTCAGATTTCCTTGTTTGTGGTAAGAATGCACCTTAATAATAAAATGTCTGTTATAGTTAAGCTTTAGTTTCTGAATCAATGAAAGCTCACTTCAAGAACATGCATTTACAACATAGGTTCCCCTGTGCATGGTAATTGCTTGGATAATGGGTATCGAAATGGACCTTGACTTCAATCTCCTTGAGACCGGTTCTCTTGCTTTGGCTATTTTAGTCCCATCCTTCACTTTACAGGTATAGTTTCACTTGCCATCGTTTGAACTGGGAAGGATTAAAGGAAAAAACCACCTGAATTGCACACATATTTTGACTTCATTTCTTTATTCAATATGTTGTTGAAACAAATTTTTACACTATAAATCTTATATAGGATGGGACTTCTCCCTACATGCTACATGAAAGGCCTCGTCCTCCTGCTCTGCTACGTTGTTACTGGGGCATGCTTTTTTGTACTAAGAACAACAACCGGTAAGCATTACATGCTATTTGAGTTTGGGGTTACATAAATATTCAAAAGGGCACTTTAGTGGACTATAGTTAATGATTAACAATTCAACATAAGTCATAGTAGAGTCAAATTGATGGGGGTCGATGAACTTCTGTAGTCAAATGATGCTAAATTATTTTAGTAAAAAGTGGTTAAACATGCATCTGTCAAGTATCCAAATGGCTCCTTTGCATCCTAAATATGTCAATCATATCTAACATTTGATCGGTTCCTTTTCCCAGACCAAGCTGATGTTCAAAACATGATCCTTAAACCTGCCACTGAAGCAGCTTTGACAGCTTAGTAATGGGGTTCTTGTCGTGAAGCGCATCCAAACATAACGTCCACACATGCACTCTGGAATGAACAAGGGACAAAATTTCATTGCGGGTTTTTAACTAATTGGATCCCTCTCTGAGACGAAGGATAAGAGAATCCATACTAACTTCAAACAAATTCTCAATGCTGCCAACTCCAAACGGATATCTGAAGGCGTTAACTTCGCAGGAAAGTTGATCGCAGACCGTGTATATAATTATAAATCTCTCCAAAGTGCTGTTGTTTCTGAGATTTTTGTCTTGTATTCGTAAGATCTATGAATTGCATAGCAAAAGCTACTAAGTATATGTAGTTAGCAAGATATTTGAGGTTTAATTGTCTGTTTAATCGTGTTAAAAAAAAAAAAGTTCAGGGTGAGTTTTGAGATAGGAAACGCCTGCCCTGTAATAATTCTTTCTCAGTATGAGAATTGAGAAAGCTGTTCATGTCAGTTGGATTATTCTTAGCTTGATCCAAGTGTTGGAATATTCTATATAACATTCGACTGGGGAAAATATAGTATTAATCATTCCGACATTAGCAAGATTCCTTTGAGTTTGCTGAGTCTGTGGTCACATGCAGTTCTTTGTTCTCTCTCTTGTTCGTTAGTTAGAGAACATGGACGCTGACACAACTCTGACACACTGACAGTTACAAATGTTCTTGTTTCGCCATCCCAATACGATTAATGCGACTTCTCCGCAAATAAGAATCATTTGCAGAATAAATTAAGACTACAATATTGCTTGAATTATTTGCTCCCATGATGATTGTTACTTCAAATGTGGGAGACACGTTGCTCATTACACAGGTCCAAATACAACTTAATTTCTTCTTGTTTACGTTTACCTAGGATGAAAAAAAATTAGAAATAAAAGAATAATACGAGTTAAAACTCTCAAAATAGTTTTTTATTATTATTTTTGAAAAATTTTCTTACTAATATTCCCTCATTCCATTTTTCTCTCAATTTTTTTCCATCTAAATATAGGCTTTAAACTCCATATCATAAAATAATAAAGCTTAAGCTTCTTGTTGTTTATGTTTATTTTTAAGGTGCATATTATAGTAGCGTAGTAACAAAATACTCCGTGTGTCAGGGAAAAAAAAAGCAACATCCTCTCAAGAAGTGGCTAAGTTATTAAATTTATTTAAAAATAAAATTAATTTTTAAATTTACTTATATTTAAAATCATGAATTATATTTTGAAAATCTAAAAAAAATTGTATCAAACTTTAAATATGAACAATTCTAAAAAAATATAATTAATACTCCACTTAATAATTTATAATAAAGACCACTTATTCTTTGTAGAAAATGCTTCGTAATAGGAATGAAAAGTGTTCATAATAAATTGAAAACTAATGCCGTGTTTGTAGGTAGAAAGCTAGAAAAGTGTTTTCTAGAATAAAAATAAGAGATGCATTTATCTCATTCCCTTTCTTAAAAAACACTTTCCACATTCCAAATCTTGTCTGATTCAAAGCTGAAAGAGATTGTATTAGCAACAGAGCTAGCTACTCAAATGTATAAGTTTTTTTTTTACTATAAAAAAATTTAAGTAAATTTAATATCTATCTCTTATTAAAGTTAAAAAATAATCTCAGGACTCAGAGAGCGCTTACAAGAGACTTACGAGATCGTCTATCAAATGAGCCATCACAATAACAATAAGAATCCAACTCACATTCTTATAAGATATAAATTTATTAGTTATCATACGTGATATTTTATTTGTTACTAAAGCGATAAGTTTTGTATAGCATCTATAGCTCATTTTACATATGTAAACGATGGCCTTTATTTTATTCTTAATAATGAGCAATGTTAACCAACGAATCTTCTCCAAAATCTGGTTTAGTGGAACATAAATTTGGTGAGATTTGATCATGAGCTAAGCCTGATATAAGGCAAATATTAAATTAGAGCCAGTCAAGGTAATAAAATGGATCCTACTTAAACTAAAATACTAAATTATACCAACTTTTTCCTATTTTGAAAATACCAATAAATTTCTTTTTAAAACAAAAGTTTCCATTATATTTAAACATAATTTACAATTATGATTTTTTTTCCCATAGACTTGAAAATACGCCTTCACCTTATGTTTTTTATCATTTTATTCAGTTTTTGTACTTATCATGTTTCCTTTATTGTTATATAACTTAAACCTTTGTAAACTCTCATTTTATTTAATTTTTTTTAATTATTAATATAAGAATTATTTAATTTTTTTAAATAGATTATAGAACTCAAATAAATCAGTCAATCATGATTAAATTTAACCCCTCAATATGAATTAATATTATATACTCTTTAATCTATTCAAATTAATTAACTGACTCTTATATTATTTATAATTGATTAATTTATTTAGTTTTTTTAATTTATTAAAAAACTTTAACTAATATTAAAGTAGAGAAAGTAGTAGGCATTTTATTCTTTCATTAAAAAACATAATTTTAGTATTTGTATCTTTAATTGCATGGAATTCAATAAACAACGTTAATGAAAATATTGTACTTTAAAAAACTAATTATATTATATAAGTATATAATTTTAACACAAATGCAAAATACGCAAATTTACTCGAAACATTACTATTAAAAATAAAAACCACATTCGGACCGTCACCGAATTAAGCTGGCACAGCCACAAACCTTTTGTCTTCCTTCTCTTCATTCGCCTCTCTTCCTTCTCATTCAGTACTCTCTGACTCTTTCTCTGCAACTCTCTCTCTCTCTCTCTCTCTCTGTGCCTTATCCCTTTCATCCCTTCATCCTCACCATGCCGGAGGAAAGAGCCGTTGTAGCATGGTGCAAAATCCCCGCTCTCAACAGCTCTCCGTGCGCCTCCGACGACTATCAACCGCTATGGAAGAACAAGACCAGTAGCCTCAGTCTCACTCGCTGTGTCACTCCCTGTAAATTCGCCTGCGTTTCTGTGGCAGAACGGAGATTGGATAACGAGTTATTTCCCACTCCTCCTCAGCTTTTGAAGCATCCGCTTGCTATAGTCGCACTTGTGCCCAAAGACGCCGTGCTCTTCCTCGCCGGCGCTATCGCCGGTGCGGCTGCCAAGACCGTCACAGCTCCGCTCGACCGTATCAAAATTCTTATGCAGGTTCTCTCTAAGGCTTCTCTTTCTGAGCAAAGTAACCATTTTATCTTGAAATGTTAAACCATTTAGCCTTAGTAATTGAAAACATGCATATTAATCCTTTTGTCAAAAACTTGATATGCCAAAAGAGTCTAACGAGTACATTATTTTCTTGGAACCAAACATGTACTTTTACTGAATTCGGGAATGCAGGTGAATACACCCAACCATTAATTCGTATACAATGCATTTCTTAACCTTAGCCAGTTGTGTGAATATTTAGGTGATGTTGGGAATTTTAGTTTATCGAGGATTTGGTTTGTTGATAAGGTATTTAGGCATATGAAACATGCTAAGTTAAAAATCTATGTCATATATTTGTCTTTACTTTCTTTTTCATATTTTTTGTTTGTCAAATTTTTTATAAACAAGTTTCTAAGAATTTGGGAAATTGGATTATGCAGGCGCCCATCCTTTTCTCTTCCACTTGCTCTCCTCTTTAGTTCTGTGTGCTTCCCTTTCTTCTATTAAATTTGTCTTTTATGCCTTTATCATATTTGGGAGGATTTCTACTTTTTCTGTAAGGTTTATGGGTATGATGATGGATGTCTTGTTTATTTTTTCATGTACTATTAATTAATTTCTATAGTGCTTTTCTGTGCTGGAGACAATAATTTTGCTTTATCGTGACGTTCATTGCATGTATTGTTATTGAGTATCAATTGGTTGATGTTTTGAAATGACATAATATATTTCAGACTCATGGAGTGCGAGTTGGGCAAGACAGTTCTAAAAAGGCGATTAATTTTATTGAGGTAATATTCCATCTCTTCCAAAAAAATGGTGTATTAGATATTTCAATGGTTGAGATTTTCTAAATGTTTCTTTCTAGAGAATCTAAAATATGCTATTTTGTATTAAGTCCTAAAAACTGCCTACTTATTGGGTATGTGCTGTGTATTAAAAATCTTCCCCTCTACTTTTTTCAATCCCTTTTTTGGCCTGAAGATCTCTTCATGATTAAATCCATATGATTTTGATTGTTACCGCATGCTGGGTCAGGGTTATAATGGAAACCAACCATACATACTTGCCTGAAGTTATTTTTGGCAATACTCAATCATTTGAGAATTGGGATATTTGGGGCTCTTTATGTTTTTCCAGTCTGCTGATATGATAAAATCATACCAGTAGTAGTTTACTGCTAGATGGGTAACACGCTCTTATTCATTGACAACTTTGAAAAATGATATGTATCATCAACTCCTGAAAGTTCCTTCTTGGCTTCTTGTGGGAATTAGAACAATGTGATTGTGGGAAAGTTGTGTTGGTAAATACTTAATAATGCATTTGTTTGCTGAAGAAATTCATGGAGATGCTTGATGTATCTTGTGTTTTGTCTATTTCCCATCTTACTCACTCTGGGTTCTTTAAATTTTAGCTTACCTCAACCTGATTTACAGGCTGTAACAGTTATAGGAAAGGAAGATGGCATTAGAGGTTACTGGAAGGGGAACCTCCCCCAGGTATCCGCTAGTAGGAGAGACCATATTGATGCTTCAGTCTATATTTCTCCTGATAATATTGCATAGTCATTTAACTTGTTTAAGACTTACCTCTTGTATGTTCCAGGTTATTCGGGTGATACCTTATAGTGCTGTCCAGCTTTGTGCATATGAAATTTATAAGGTTGTCCCCTAATTATCTTTCAACAGCTTTAAATACCATATCACCATTTTCGAGTCTAAAGTTTTAATTTTGGGTCAGAAATTGTTCAGGCGAAAGGATGGTGAGCTATCTATTGTTGGAAGACTTGCAGCAGGTGCTTGTGCTGGCATGACATCCACTTTTGTAAGTAACTCATTGGGAAAGTCGTTGCTTGTTTCTGGCATCATGTCATTAGTTCTATTACAGCATTATACTTTATAGGTTTTTATACTTTCTGAGAGCAATTTTTTTTTTCTTTTTGTAAATCAATCAGTTTTTATGCATAGTATCTTATTCTTTCAAATTCTGAGTAAATTTCTGCCTTGGTCCTAGAAAGTGCTTTGGTTCTCCACATCATCCAATTTTTCTCCACATGAACATTTACTTACTGGTGCGGTTGTCAGTCATACTTAACGGTACATATCAACAAAATCATTAACAGAGTCAAATCTGGTATGATCCATGCAGGTAACCTACCCATTAGATGTTCTGAGATTACGGTTAGCAGTTGAACCAGGTTATCGAACCATGTCACAGGTACGATTGGCCTGCCTTTTCTGTTTTCTACAAGATACTTAGTTTGCAGTATGAAAACTGTTGAGTATTTTTTAGGTTGCCTTGAGCATGCTAAGAGAGGAAGGTTTGGCTGCATTCTATCACGGCCTTGGGCCTTCGCTTATTGGGATTGCTCCTTATATTGCAGTGAACTTTTGTGTTTTTGACTTGTAAGTGCATGGACGTCTTAATTTATTTATTTTAACAATTTGAAGGAGAATGGACTTGAATATTGGTTCTGAAACATGCTGATTTTCATTGGGTAATAGATTAAAGAAGTCTTTGCCAGAAATGTATCAAAAGAGAACCGAAACATCTCTAATCACAGCTGTGCTTTCTGCATCTCTTGCCACTCTTACATGCTATCCTCTGGACACTGTACGAAGGCAGATGCAATTGAAGGGCACACCTTATAAGACAGTTTTAGATGCCCTTTCAGGTTTGTTTGTTCCCATTTACTTTTAACATCAGCAAATTATAGTCACTCCTAGTAATTGAATATTTGAGTAACTTCATTGTTGGCTTTTTTAAAAAAAAAACTTCCCTCAAGTCTGTGAGATAAGTCAGAATATTGAGTTATCAAGACATATTTTCTAAGAATGTTGCATATGTAATCCAAAGTTATGCGTATGTATTGGTGACTTGGTGTAATACTCTTCTGGCATACTTCAGAATTATCTGGTTGGTTCAACTGTAACAATTCAGTAATTTGTGCTAATGTCAAGTAAATAATTTCCTCGGTGCAGGTATCATGGCACATGAGGGAGTTATTGGCTTGTATCGCGGCTTTGTACCGAATGCTTTGAAAACCCTACCAAACAGCAGGTTCCCATTTTTGTTGCAGCCTTCTTTTATTACCACCTCAAAGCAGTTCTTAGATTCATGTTTTACTTCATTTTTGTTTGTTGGTGGTTATACGTCTTTGCTTTGTCTGTATTAGTATAAAATTTTGTTTCTTGGTTATTATATATACTCTGTTTTTGTCACCATGCTGGTGATAAATAAATCCAGTTTTCACAGCATAACTCCTTGCTTGTGGTGATCAAATGGTTGGAATCTTTTTCTGAAACTGAGTATACAATAATCAAGAAAAGAACTTACGACTTTCTCATCTGCAATCTATTTTGAACTAAGTTTCTTTGTCACCTGAATTTCTCCCCTGTTTATATCTGCAGCATCAGGCTTACCACATATGACTTTATTAAAAGGGTAATTGCAGCTAGTGAGAAAGAGCTCCAAACAATTACAGAGGAGAATCGCCAGAAACAGAACTAAACAAACAAATATAATGAAGTTGATCCTCTTGGATTCATTTTTGTCGAAGGCATTTTTGGTGGGATTAGTGCTCCCTGAAAATTATTCATTATATATGAAAATTAGTTTAGTGAGAATTCCCCTGCTCTCAGTCTCAATGCTGTTATTAGTAATTTTTATACTCAGTGAGATATCAGATATCCTCAGACTGTTGAGAATTGTTTTGTAGGATATAAATTTCTGCCTGGCACCTTGTATTCTGATGCTAAATTCATGTTGAGCTGTATTTATTTTTTCTGGTATTTTGTATGCCAAGTAAAATAGTAGTATATTTTCACGCCTTTTCTTACTTCTCTTTATAGTGTTTCGTTTTGTTCTTCAGAGGTGGATAAAACCATCTTCTGCCTGAGCGTTAATATAGCCAGTAATGCACAACTCCTAGATTGATAATTTTGCATGCTAAGTTTTGAATTCAGGCTTGTGTAAAACTAAGCCATATAAGTAGATTAATCTCTATTGTAAGATATTTCTAGTTAATAAAAAAAAAAGGGAGAATGGTATTCAAATCTCAAGAAATTGAATTAATGGCAGTTAGGTCTAAAAGAATTTTCTGAAAAATAATTTGTAAATATTAATTTAGATAATTGCAAATAAGAAATCAGTTGTAAATTAAGAGTTATATTTAAAATTTAATTATCTTATCTGCAATTAAAATTTTTAAGTTTATAATTGTTTAAATTGATATTTTACAATTTATTTTTTAAAAACATTTCTCGCAACTCTAAAAAATGTCATTAATATATCCTTTCGGCCTGAGACCTAAGCGTCACTCCCCAAAAAGAAATGCTATCCAGAGAAAGGAATGATTCAGTTAATGCCTCGTTATAACATATATATATATATATATATATATTATCTTCCATCTTTAATATAAAATTTATTTAATTAATTTAATTAAATTAAAAAAAAATAATTAAATTAATTATTAGAATATATTTTTTAAAATATTTTTATTATTTTTTTTAAATTTTTTTTCCACTCTTATTTGATCATTATTAAGTAGTATCAATATAGTTAATTTTAAAAAAATAAATATTATATTTAAGATTAAGATTAATTTTTTAATTAAATTTTATATTAAGTACTAGAAGAGTAATATATATTATATTTTTTTTGTCATAAATATTTCACCAAATTAAAAGTGAATTTTAATTTTAAATATATAATTTTAATCTAATTTATATTTTTTTAAATTAATTTATCTAACTTATAAATTAATATATATAATATAACGTTATATAAGAATATTTTAGAAAAATAAGATCAATATATTATAATTAAATAAATATTTTAATCTTTTTAAATTAAATAAATATTTTTTATATTAAGAATTAATGGAAAAATATTTTATAGTCCACGATTATTATAATTAACAATTTTTACCGTTAGTTATCATTTCAGTCACAAACATTATCCATTTTCCCGAAACAGTTAAATAGTTTTCATTTTCTCGATTATATATTTGACGTGGATGCTGGATACGCGCGGCGGATCATAGAAAGACGACCTCACATCCGTGTTTGGCTTCGGTTCTTCACTTCAGAACTTGATATATGGTGTTAGCCGCTAAAGACGAAGAACCAGAAAACTTCGACCTCCGCGAGCTTCCAACATTTCGATGTCTCACAGCTTGCAGTTCTCCTTCTCTGCTAGCACTTTCAGCTCTTCAAGGAAGATCAAGAGAACCAGTCCTCACTCTCTTCAAATTCTTTGCTCTTCTGCACATTCCAATTTCAAAGATGAAGACGAACCTGATAGTGGGAGGTTAACTATTTACCCCTCTGTAGGGTGGATACTGTTTAAATCTGTAATTTTGTTGAAAGTTCCTAGAATTCACCTGTTGTAAACAAGCAAGAAGCCTGACTTTTAAATATCTTAAAATGGCTATTCAAATTAGCCATTTTTAAGGGTTGATTTTGATTGCATAGAAATGTTATTTCTTTTTTCTTTTCCAGAGTCCAAAGCTTATCCTCAAAGGCGATATGGATTGAGAAATATAGCAATGGTACTACTAAGAGGTTTTCACGTAACTACACCCATACTCGGGGTTCTTCTTATATTTTCTGCTTCTATAGGTTTAGATTCTTTAATTTTAACCATTAACATGTTAGAAGCATTGCTTATTACAGAAAGGAAATGAAATCGACATCCGTTTGTTGGTTATATTTTTGCCTGTTGCAAGGCATGGTTTAATACTTTCATGCACTTGTGTTAGACTTCATTATTCAAATTCATAACATTCGAAGCCGATGTCTTCTCCAAACCAGGCTTCATCTAGGATAAATTTTCGCTTACATTTTCTTTCTTCTCTTTCTTATGAGCAGATATGAGGTAGATGATAAATCCCAGTTGCTAACTATTACTGTTGAGGAAGATAGGCCAACAACAAACAGTTTCCAGGATTTCAATTCCCAGGACAAAACATTAAACTGGCTTCCACGTATAATCAAAGACTTCATTTTACCCGAAGGCTTCCCAGGTGATTGACAAGCGGCAATATGACATACATTTATTTTCCTTTTTAATCTATAATATTAATATGCCAAACAGCTTCCATGTTGTGTCTTTCCTTTTTCTCTGGGGAAAACAGCTAAGTGAATAAATCGAATTTGAGAATTTTTATATTTTATAGGTTTGGAAAATAGGAGGGACTCTGATTTCTTCATGAGTAAAACCATGTGTCTAATGATTTGAGAAATACATAATGGTGGCTCGCACTGTTGCACATGACTAGAGGTCTAGAAGCAATCATTAGCAATTTCTGTGGATGATGGATGGTTGAGAAACTTATGGAGTTTCTATTTCAAAGATCAAATGAACTTAAGAGTAAAACTATTTTGTTTCCTTACTTAGAGAACTTTTGATGCAGGATCAGTTTCAGATGATTACTTGCGCTACATGTTGTTACAGTTCCCTACCAATGTAACTGGCTGGATCTGTCATGCCTTGGTCACTTCGAGTCTCTTAAAGGCATGTCAATCCCACTCAGCCTAATGAATTTTTACTTTGAATGTTTTGAGATGTTATGATACTTAAATAGTCAGCAGCATTTCCATTTAGTTGAAAAATCATCATCCAGACAATAATCTCTATTTCATTGTGCGTAATTGGTTATGATGTTTCCCTTGTAATCGATTGCCATGTCCATCTCAGAGTTGAGCACTTGTGCTCCTTAACTATGTCCGTCTTGTGTTCGAAACTGTCTCTCTGCTATTTAAATGAAATGAATGACAATTACACTTCTGTGCTGTCTTCATGTCAAAATCTATCCTTCACTTGCAGGCAGTTGGTGTTGGCTCTTTCTCAGGAACCACTGCTGTTGCTTCTGCTGCTGCCATTAGGTGAATAATCAATTTCAGTGGTTACACTGGCTGTTAACACAATTAAACTATTTCTATATACAATAACATGAAACTTATCCTTTTTCTACCATCATTTGTTTATTTTACTTCTATACAATTGACTGCATGCTTTTCACTTGTATCATTAGATGGTTATCAAAGGATGGCATTGGAGCCGTTGGACGGTTACTTATTGGTCTGGAAATGATGAAGGAATCTAAAGGAAGCAGAATATTACATGCTTAATCTTATTTATAAATATATTTTGCTATCTTTTCCAGGTGGGAGGTTTGGAAATCTTTTTGATGATGATCCAAAGCAATGGAGAATGTATGCAGACTTAATTGGCAGTGCAGGAAGGTCAATTAATAAGCCTTGTATGTTATGGAAATCTGTATACAAAATCATGCTATTTTTCGACTAAGCCTGCTGATCTCTCATGCAGTATTTTTGATCTGACAACCCAACTATATCCTGCCTATTTCCTTCCTTTGGCATCTGCAGGAAATCTTACTAAGGTACTTTGATTTGCAAGTTTGACATGTTCTATTGTTTAGAAATCGGTGCGTATATTGGTGACAAATATTTGTCAAAGATAACTATAATAAAAGTTTCAAATGAAATCAACTACAATTAATTATTATAAATGGTGGTACTTCTTTTATATGTTGGTAAATTCTAAAGGATTAAATTTCTTTGATTTGACATTCAAACAGGCTGTTGCAAGAGGGCTAAAAGATCCTTCCTTTCGTGTGATTCAAAACCATTTTGCCATTTCAGGAAATCTAGGAGAGGTAGCAGCAAAGGTATGCTCTCGTAACATTTTTCAAGATTAATTCTACTCTCATTTCAGATGGGTTTACTAGTAATGATAAATCTGTAAAACCTTCATAATTGTTTGCTTTTTCTCTTACAACTGAAATGAAGGATTGATACATGTAAATAAGAAAATTGAAATTCTATGACTTTGTTGGAAGAGCTCTTTTCCATATTATTGGTTCATCATAACTTTTCAGGAAGAAGTTTGGGAAGTGGTTGCTCAGTTGACTGGCCTTGGTTTGGGCATATTGATACTGGTAGGGTACACAAGTTTTCTAGACCACTGATCACTTTACTTTTTATCGAATTGCTAAGCAAGTTAATACTTTTAAGGGTGGTTGAATGCAGGATACACCTGACCTAGTAAATTCATATTCTTCAATATTTTTGACTTGGATGACTATACGGCTCGTGCATCTTTGGCTACGTTATGAATCCCTTTCTGTCCTCCAATTTAACACAGTAAGTGGAAAAATTATGAAAAGGAAAGGAATATATTCGTGTGATGTATTTGTCCAGTGATGTAACTTTTGCATGACTCTTTTCAACAGATAAATCTTAAGCGGGCTCGTATACTAGTACAATCGCATGTATCGCACTCTACCGTTCCAGGTTGCATTCACAAAATTCATACAGTTTTTGTATTAGTTATTTCCCTTCACATCAGTGCCTAATTTGCTGGATGGGTTTTTGTCAGGATGTGTGAATTGCAACAGGGAAGAAAACATTTTAACATGGCAGAGCTTCATGAAGCCAAAAATCATTTTTGGCTTGCCATTGGAGGAAATGGATGGTGTGGAGAGATCTCATTTCATGGTATATTGAATCATTGTCATTGCCACCTCACAAGTTTATTAGGGGTTGGGGGCAATCATGAGATTCAAAATTATTTTCTATGTTGAGTTTTTAGAAGGCTACATGGCCATTCTTATCATTGTTATTTTTCTTATATCTCTATTATGGAGCAGATAAAGACACTCGTGAAATTATATGCGAATGAGAGATATATCCTTACTGTGAACCAGCAGCAAGAAGATCTAACGTTTTATGTTTCTTTTAAGGTAGGCTTTTAAATTTTCTTGAAGAATTCCAACAAAAACCCTATTTTGATCCCCAAGAGATTATGATGCATGCGAATTTTATACTTACGCTGTCCCTTTTCCCATTTCCTACTTCCAAGTCCTTGTGCCGTCTTTATAACTAAGTAAATTCCTGTACATAATAACACATACAACAAGTTTTATGCCATTAGGTAGAGTCAGTTACATCAATCATATGATGTCAATGCATTCTATCAACACAATGACACATGGATGTAAAAAAATCTTGAAGACACGATAACACCATCATTTGAAGGCGAAAATTGTTTTGTTATTGGACAATAAAGCGTTCATTTTCATGGATTCAGAATCATACTGCAGGTTGGAGCTACAAGTGTGTCAGTAATGCGAAGCCTTTGGCAGGCTTTCTGGCTAAGTAAGAATTGGAATGGCAAGGACAATGTTTGTCATCAACTTGCTAGTAGCCTAATGGAGTTGAAAGATAGGTTTGATGATTTTATTCACAAGTTGAGTGAGGCTGGATGGGATAAACAGCAATTAAATTTGAAGGTTCCCAGAAGAATCTCCATTGATGATATTAACCCTCTTTAGCTCCTCAAAGTTGCTGTGCATGTAACCGATTTCAACTAGTAAGATGAGACTTGTTGTTTGCAGTTCTTGAAAGCTAAGAAATGTTTCATCACTTGTATGATCTTGAGAACTGAGGCCCAAAACTTGGATCAGCCAAATGAGACATGCTTAAGGAAGAGTTGCAACCACCAAGAGCAAGCAATCTATCTATTTTCATACACTTGTATTGGTGAATAGAGATGAAGAAAAATTATGATGGCGACTTGGGTTATATCATCTGGACTCGATGGATATCATATACTTAGCGAGAAAATTTTAGGTTTATAGAACAAATGAATCATAATTACACATAGAAGCATATCTCATATTGAACTAGTGATTCACTTGTATGTCTCTTTATCAAATTTTCTTCATATTTGTTGATTTCAATTTTATTTAGATCCATGTGTTAAATTAATTCAGGTGTAGTTGATGCTGAATGAAAGTTACATCATTAACGATTAACATTATTTTTCTTATAAATTAGCAAATTTATGAAGATATGAACCGGTACTTTATATTTGAGGAAATTATAAGGATCTTATAAAAAAAGAAAAAAAATTACAATGACGTAAACTTACAGTGACTTGCATATTAATTTTTTCAAAATTTAAATATTTAATAAAAGATGAAATTGTAAACAAATAGTTAATGCAATTATAAAGTGACCATTATTTAAAAAAGAGAGTAAAACTTTAGGTGGCAAACATTTTAAAATAGATGGAAAAGAAAATCATATATTCACGTTTTTTTTTCAATAATAAATGCAGTCTTTATACCTATTGTTGATGGGTTAAGCTGACGAAAGAGTGAGATATATGACTATGTAAAGCGTATTCTAACTCCTAGATGTCTAGGTTTACGCCTAAGGGTAATTGACGGCTGATCCTGCTTAATATTAGTATCGCCTAAGAGGAAGGGAGAATTTAACTTATCTTTTAAATAGTGAGTGAGCCCAATTCTTTTTTTAAAAAAATTATATTAAAAAAGAAAAATTAGCCTTTATTGTTCCCATCAAGTAAATGCTCTTTATTATAATCATTATTTTAAAGTTAGGTGTTGAAAGCAGGGGACGAACAGATGTGAAGTCTTAATCTAAATTTCAATCATAGTTAAATGGAATTAGGTATTTAGGAACAGTACTTCGTGATTTTGAAGGACCCTTTTTTCATCAATTACTAATTAATTAACGAAATTGTGACCACAATCGCATAGTTACCTGGATTTAATTATGCATTATATAATTAAGGGTGTCAGTATTATATATATATATATATATATATATATATATATATATTAGGACATTTAATTTTTCATTGCAAAAATTGATGTGTAACTAAAACTTACGAGTCATTAGGATCAAGACAGACCGAATAAGCTGCCATGTATTAGTCAATACAGCTTGCTAACAGCAGTATATTGAACAATTCTACTTAATTACCAAAATATACAATTAATCATGCAATATTATATTATAAATCTAAATGAATTTAAATAACTATCCATATTATAAAATATATACATGTGTATATGTAATGAGACAAATTTAGGGTAAAAAAATTATTAGAGCACATATATTTCAATCCTATTGCCTCAAATTTAAAAATTTAGTTTATTTTTTAATTGGTCATAATAACTCATCCAACCATATACTTCTTCCTCACATCCTTAAAAGTAGTTCTATATATAAGTAATAAATTATTTTTATCTAAAAATTTAATACATTTTTTTATGCTTACGCTCAATTAATTACATATATATCTCTCACTTATTCTCTTTTATATATTATCCTCATAAATAAAGGTATATTAAAAAAATATATTACATTTCAAATATATCTATAACTTTTAATTTTAAATAAAATTTTGATCCGTGTAATTTGTGTAGTTGTTGCTTATAAAAAAAATAAGAGGAAGTAATTATTTGTTTCACTTTTTTTAATGTCATATTCAAACATGTGACACGTGGCAGGGACTTCAAACTTAAAACCAATCCAAATAAGGGTATTTAATTTAGTAATAAACTAATTAGATCATAGAGTAGAAAAATTGAAGTTCGATTCTCAACTTATTAAGAAAAAGTATCACAAAATTTCAATTCAATGGATACCATTTAAAAAATACTATACCCAATGCTTCAAAGAGTTATAAAAAAAAGTGACTGGCACACGTTATGGTGGAATAGGATATATCCCAAAATTGTTATCCTTATTATTACATGATTGATTTTAGAATAATTAAACTCATATATGTATTTTTTTTTTCATTACGCATACATTATTATATACAGAGATCATATTGAACAATTGAAAATCAATAAATGGAATTCAAAGAAGAATTATTAATAAGAAAACTATATGTATATTTTGACAGCACACACAAAAGAAGATATAACAATCTTTTTTCTGGACCAAGAGATATAACAAGATTATTTTCACCATGATTTTACATTATTTTCAGTAATTCGGTGCTCTTAATTACTTACTCAGAGTCCGAGAAAATATAGGGAAGCATGAAACTGACAAGGTGTGTGTAAATGAGTTACGTGTGCTCCAAGCGAAAACCTGGCAAAAACCCCCCACCCCCCACTTGCTCTCCACTCTTCAAAACCTACCCTTCTCTAATAATCAAAGCCTCTATTTTTTCTCTTCCAAATTCATTTCATTTCCCTGATTTCTCCCACCCTTTTTTATTCTTTCTTAAAAAGTTATGGGCTTTGTGGGTTTTATCATTTCCCATTAAGAATCTCAGGTCAGATTCTTTCTGTAGAGTTGTTGAACGGGGTTTTTCCAAGAAAGAAGAAGAAAACAAATGCCGAGGAGGTCTTTCAGGGATTCCCTTAAAGCTCTTGAAGCTGATATTCACTTCGCCAATGCCCTGTAACTCTCTCTCTCTCTCTCTCTCCTAGTTCTATCTCTTTCCCTACTTCACAGTATGCACACCGGTCCAAGATATTACTTTTCTTTCTTGTTTCAACATGTGCTAGTATTGTGAGAAACATAATGCATGATCATATTTGAAACTGAGTTCTGTGTAAATTTTGCTAAAGATAATTTGTGGGTTATGATGTTTGAAGACTTTAGACAGAGCTATTTCAATGTGAAAGTCTTGTCTGCATTAATATATTGTTTTGCTCTGTTCATTCAACATGCAGAATCTTTGAAATTTTGTAAGGTGCCATTATGTCTGGTCTGTTTAAATCTGTTCTGTTGATCCAATTATTTGATGCTTTTCCATGGCGTGTCAAGTTTTTAACACTGGCCTGCACTTTTTTGTGAAGATTATTACAGTGTACCTTCGTAGTTTGTATTTCTCTAGCAGCTTTTGTGCAAAGTTCATGAGATGAGCTTAGGAAAAATTACTATGAGGTCCTAAATATGTTCTAATGACAATTGATAAGCTAATAAGTAATAATAACAAGTTTCGGTGTAAGAATTAATAATAAATTTATATTATTTAAGACATTTTAGTGATTAAGGCATTTCCTTCCTTGATACATCATAATAATTCTCTCTATTTTAAAATTTGTGTTCTGTGAACTCAATCACTGTTTACTTCACGTATACTTTATGTTCCTTCTGCAATTTTTCAGATTTAATCATTCACTTTTCTCAAAGAGAATGAGAGGAAGCTTTCCCATTTTGTTACTTTTAACTAACCTATGATTTATTGCGTGAAATATGCTTCGATACAGAGCTTCTGATTATCCGAGCGACTTCGATGGTGCCTGCCTCCAAATGAGATTATCATACAGTTCAGCTGCTCAGTTTTTCCTGATACTGTTTAAGTGGGCCGATTGCCACCTTGCTGGAGCCTTTGGCTTGCTTAGAATTCTCATATACAAGGTTCATTCCGTTCCCCTTTGCTCTGAACACTTTAATAAATGTCTTAAAGCTTTTCAACAACCCATCATGGTTTAGTGCTGATTTACATAAAGCTTGTGATAAATATTGGATTTTTGTCAGGCATATGACAATGGGAAGACAACAATGAAAGTTTATGAAAGAAAAGCAAGTCTGAAGGAGTTCTATGGTATGTGGATTCTTCTTATATTGAATTATAAGATTTGATTGCTAGAAACCAAACTGCTTATTTTGATTTCCTTTCAAGGTTTGTCTGGGAATTGAATAGAGAAGAGAAGGAAGGGAGAGTAAAATGGGAATTTCCCCTAAACAAAACTTAGATCAAGTTACTTATATCCAGTAGGTCAAATTCACAGATAAATTTAAAAGTGTACATACGCATTTTAACAGTTAACAATAGCAAAATATTAAGTGTGATAAGAGAATTTAACCTAATGTATATAAGACCTAAGTTTTATCTATTTCTCTTCTCTTTTGTTTTGGGAAATGAATTTAAAACTATGAAATAAAAATTGGAAAATTTTGGATTTAACTTTCCCTTCCCCCGCCTTTCCCTCTTTTATTGAGAATTGTAAGGTACCCTTAATGAAGTTCTTCACAAACCGGATGGGATTAGTTTTGAACTCTTTTCAAAACAGGTGTAATCTTTCCCTCTTTATTGCAACTACAAAGAGGAATAACTGAAGGTGAAGACAGACGACAGAAAGATTTATGTGCTACTAAGTATAAGTCAGAAGATGCAACAAACAAAAGAAAGATTTCTGATATTGACTTAGAGAGAGAAAATGAATGTGACATTTGCATGGAGATGAACAGCAGGGTTGTGTTACCTATATGCAGCCACTCAATGTGCATAAAATGTTACCAAGACTGGTGAGCAAATTGTGACAATGATTCAGTGCTTTTATCATTGTATGATGCATTATATGTTGTCTTACCCAATCTTTGCTTAAACTGGGGATGTTAGAACACTTCTAAGGATAGATTGGTTAATGAAGTTAAAACAGTTGAATTAAAAGAATGGATGTAATTGGAGTTATTACTTTATAAGATCTTAACGGATTGAAGCTGAAGCTGAAATGTTGGTTGATCAAAGGTTGGCTATGTTCTTCAACTCTCCACAGATTGGGACTAGAGTTTTAACTCAGTTGTAACCTAGTCACTAAACTTTAACTCAATATAACTGAGTCATTATAGTTTTGACTTGGTTGTAACTCAATCATTAAACTTTGACTCGATACAACTCAATTCCTATAGTTTCTATATTTTAAAAAATAAGATTATATATTACATGAAACCTGATGACTGAAGTTTTAAATTGTCAAAACTATAGAATTGAGTTATAGTTAGTCAAAGTTCATAGATTAAGTTGCAATCGAATCAAAATTATAGGAATTGAGTTGCATTGAGTTAAATTTTAAAAACTAAGTTATAACTTAGTCAAAATTATAGGGATCAAAAGATTAATTTTCCAAAAAAAAAAATAGGTTCTCCTTACAAGGGTGCTCACTTTCTGCTATTACATTTGGTTATTGCCGATTTAGAGAATATAATGAAAACTGTTTGAGATGAAATGATCCTTTACATTTACCAATTTAATTTCCACCTAATGATCTTTTTCTGTCACCGGTTTTAGGTGTGCGCGATCTCAATCTTGCCCGTTCTGTCGGGGAAATCTGACAAGAGTTAACTCAGGTGACCTGTGGATGTACATGAGCAGCAATGAGATAGATGACTTGGATTCAATCATAAAGGAGAATGTAAATAGGCTATTTATGTACATTGAGAAGTTGCCTCATGTAGTTCCAGATCCTATTTTCGCATATTATCCTCAGCATTGTTGAGAGAAGTTGCAGAAGAGAAGCTCATATATATATATATAACTTAGCAGCCTCCACTTTCTTCTTTATATGTGAATCTCAGTTTTTTGAACTCTAAAATAAATGTGGTTTCCTTTCATATTCCAATAGGCTTTTTTTCCATTTGGTTTCATTCAGTGTCAAGTTTAGTATAATGCAGTGAAGTTAGGGGTGCCCAAAATTGTCCTGACCCGGTCCCGATAATTTTGGGACGAGTCCGTCCCGTCCTGAAAGGGACCGGGCCGGGACACTACCGGGACGGGGCAAAAGGAAGAACAGGACGGGACGGGTCTCGGCCCGTCCCTTGGGAATCCCGTCCCGTCCCGAAATATTTTTTTTTTAAATATTATATTATCCTATCCTTCTCACTCTTATATAGATATTTTTATTCTTATACAGATATTTTTATATTGATATTTTTATTCTTTCTTATTATTATTTTTTTCCTTATATGGGTAAGTTATTATTTTCTATTACAGAAGAATGTTGGTATTTAGAGGAAGTTGTTATGGCATTTTATATGGAATAATTTATTGAGATAATTTTATTATAATATTTTTTTTTAAAAAAATAAATTGGGAATTCCTGTCCCGTCCCGATCTCATCGGGACCGGGACAAATTCGGGACGGGACGGGACACGGGACGCATTTTGCGTCCCGTGTACTGTATCGGGACGGGGACACGGGACGGGGTTATCCCGGTCCCGACCCATCCCGTGAATAGCCCTAAGTGAAGTTATCGATAATGCCAGTTTAGGATGGTGGGGGCACAATTGGAATTTCCTTTTCCGAAAGAAATATCTATTCATTTATTGGCTTCTTAATCATATAGAGTTATAGTGTTTGCATGTCATTTTGTTGTAAATTCCTTGGGTTGAACTTTTCCTGTGATAATATCAGCCGCCCCAGAAAAAGTAATAGTTAGAAATTTAGAGGAAACAATTTTGTGGTATAGTATTAGATCTCAAAATAGGCTTTTTAAGTTTTTTTACTTTTATTGATAGACTGATAACTGATTGTGTGCGGTACACATATTGTTTAGGATATAAAGAAAGTAAAAAATGAAATTAAGAGGAAAAATTATAGTGAATTTCATGTATTTACACCAAAGTTTAAAATAAGTTTTGCTATTAAGGGATTGTGAATGGTATATTTTTTATACTTTTCATATAATTTTATATTATTTATTTCAATGGCTTGATTTTTTTTAATTATTTTCTATATTTTTAGAAATTTTTTATATTGTTATTTATATTTCATTTTAAAAAAATTAATATGTAAATCCCTATAATTTTATATAATTTTTAATCAAAATTTTATAATTTTTTTTTAATTAGATTCCTATAGTTTCAAGTGATTTTAATTAAATTAATGTAAAAAAAATTTAATTATGTTTTATCATTTGATAAAAAAATACATAAATTTAATTAAAAATTAGATAAAATTATAGGGAGTTGAATATTTTGCCCATCAATTTATAAAATCTGTGCAGTAATTAATATTGTAAAATAATTTAGCGTTATTAAATAATTTTTGTGGTGTAATTATATCCCAATTTAGATGTTTATAAAACCAAACTTTTAACCCATGAAAATTTAATTTAGATTGATCCTATTCATAAAATGCTTGAAGTAGATATTCTGTGACCTTTTTTATAACAGATATCATTGATTGCAAGATTAAAAAAAATTATAAAAATGTATTTATATGTCTGCGGCTGCAACTCTGCCGAATGCAATGAGCATGCATGATTATTATTTTTTTAAAATCATATTGTATTATTGTTTTAATGGCGGCTATGTGAGCTCCTCCGACTTCCCAGAAGGTGGTCACCGTTCATTTCGATTTGAGCGTATAAGTAAATGGGGTCCAACCATCTTCCATCTGCGCTTTGCAAGGCGGTACTGTTCGGAAGAACATGGCCATCGTTGGAGTCCTTGCCTTACAGGGATCTTTCAACGAACACATAGCAGGCAAGCTTCATTCTTTTCACTCCTTCTCAATTTCTGGATGTGTAATAGCTATCGCATATAGTAATCTAGCTCCTTGCTAGCTAAAGTTTCTTTTTTTCTATCCATTGTAGCCCTTAGGAGGATAGGGGTGAAAGGGATCGAGATTAGGAAGCCAGAACAGCTTCGCGATGTCACTTCTCTTATCATTCCTGGAGGAGAAAGCACCACCATGGCTAAGCTCGCTGAGTTCCACAACCTGGTCTCTTTTTGCTTCATAATTAAATGCAGCTTTCTATTGCTTGTATACTGTATAACTCTGTTTTGCTTGCTGCTATCAACCAGTATTACTTTAAACATTTTGGTTTGGAGAGAGTTCATTTCATATTTATGTATCGTGTTAGTTGGCCGTTAATTGGCTAAGTTGAAGAAAGACTCTGCTCTTGAGATAACCTGATTGCCTGAGTTAGTTTGTTTTCTTCTAGGTTTTCTTATAAACAGTTCTTTACAAAGGAAACCGATAGAAAGGGATAAAATTTTTCAAGTATTCTGTGCGTTTGGTGTGGGTTTTGAGGTATGTGAGTTTCTGTGTTGAAATTGAGTAGAGCCTTGTCTCTCCTGAGGGATTCTTGTCCTCATTTATTACACTAATGGACTAAGGAATTAGAAGATAGAATGATTATATCAGATTGATTTATGCTTCTGGCGTCTCGTTGAAGAGTAAGGGCCGTATAATTTATGTTGAGTGTTTCAATTTAACAGTTTCCTGCGCTAAGAGAGTTTGTTAAGATGGGAAGACCTGTTTGGGGAACGTGTGCAGGTCTTATATTCTTGGCAAATAAAGCGACAGGTAAATTTTGTTTTTCTTTCCCCCCTTTTCTGCAATTATGCTGAATTTTGAGGAACATTCTAGTGTTTTGTTTTTGATTTACTTATCTGTAAGGGAATGTAAAAGTAATTTTAAAAAATAAAAGCTGAACATTATTTCAGGACAGAAGACTGGTGGACAACAGTTGGTTGGAGGACTTGATTGCACTATCCATAGAAATTTCTTTGGCAGCCAGGTAATGTCATATTGGGTGTTGAACTATTGATAATTAAGCATTCATTTAATAGAGAAGCACATGGCAAATAAATCTACGAAGGGACATTGGACATGAAACTTTTTATGTATTGCATTGATTGAATTTCTATATGTGTGTGTATATCTTTTATTGGTTATCATCATTTCTAAGACAGTTTGTCCAAGTTTCTTGTTTAAGAAAAGAAAGCTCAATTCTGCTTTTTCCCCCCAAATAAAGGTTTTTTCTGGGCTAGATTTCAGCAAAATGTGCAGAACTATATGTACATATATGCATGTCATATTTTTGGTCTCATCTAACCAAAAACCATGTTAATTCAGATTCAAAGCTTCGAAGCCGAGCTTTCTGTACCAGAGCTTGCATCCAAAGAAGGTGGCCCCGAAACATTTCGTGGGATATTTATTCGCGCTCCTGCAATCCTTGAAGTAGGACCAGAAGTTGAAATACTGGCTGATTTCCCTGCCCCTTCTAAGAGATTGTTGGGTTCAGATCTCTCTCTTGAAGATCAAAAGGTTGGTAATTCCATATTTTCCCAGGGAAAGATTTCAACTTTCTGTATAACGGACACCAGATCAAAGGGTTGCAATGTTTGTAATTACTTATTTATTTTGATTCTTCTAATTAATTATTTGTGAAGAAGTTATTCACTAGTTTTATATAATACAAATATTGAACCCAAATTGAGGGACATTGCAGTCCAGATCCTCTACATTTGGAGTGAAAAATTAATGGGTGCTGATGGAGAGAAAAAGTGAGAGCGTCCTACATCACAAGCAGCTTTCAATGTTAGAAACTTCAATTTGCGTTACAAACTATATCTTATATTAAGAATCGAAGGTAGTAACATTTAAGCACATTGATAATACAGATACCGTGAACCATGGTAGACAAAACGTGTAATGTTTCAATATAATTTGAAACTGAGATTTCACGTCTACTATGACTGCCAAGCAACTGTTTAAAATGCATTGGTTTAACTTTAGTTTCTATCCACCACCTTCTTGTAGAAGGGTGGTGGACAATGAAAGGAGTGCTACTAGGTAGATGTTTGGGAAAATCGTTGAAGAGTCTTTGTTTGAAAATTTTATTGGCTAAAAGAACTTGAGTTCATTCTTTAGAATACTGATATTTTCTGTGTATAAAAACATATCATGTCATTCTAACTAATAAAATTTCTAAACAGGACTTCTCAATAATTTTCTAAGATGTCTTTTGTTATAATCATTTTTGGTGATTAATGAATGGTTTTATTGTGGAAAAAAAAACTTTAGTTTCTACTTTTCTTACTATGGATATGGCAGGAGAATGTTGAGGGAGAAAGTAAAGTTATAGTTGCTGTTAGACAAGGGAAAATACTAGGGACAGCTTTCCATCCTGAATTAACAGCAGATACACGATGGTACGTATTAATTCTTCTTGGTCAATTTTTTTATGGACTAATAGACTTTGGGAAATACCTAAATTCTGTTCTTTTTATAAATAGCAATTTCATAGACATGAAGTTCGTTCTTAACGTCAAATTTTGCAGGCATAGTTATTTCTTAAAGATGGGGAATGAAATTACAGAGGAGGCCTCCTCAAATAGCTGTGTCCCAGTTGAAGTGAATGGTTGTTGTAAACAGCCGCTGCCACAGATTGACCTTCCTATCTTTCATTAGGGCCAACAGATCTATGGCGAAAAAAGCCTCTTTTGGTGATTCTGGATTTTTTTTTTCTTCTCTCCATCTTATATTTTGCCTTTGAAAATGATACATGATGATTGAATGATCTGGTAGGCATTGATGACTGAATAATAAGTGTTCGACTACGTATTTTTCTTCTGGGGCAAGTCGTCTTCTTAATAACCATATTTGATTGTACCTTGAAATCTTGAACCCGAAAAGGAATCAAAAGGAATTCCCTATGCATCAGTGTTATCGCTGTTTTGTTTGATTTGTGGGTCGTCATAACCAATTACTCCCTCTGGTCCCCAATATTATAGCTTATTAAATAGTTAAATTTAATTCTAAATATAAGATCTCATTATATTTTATCTTGTATTTATTTTATTTTATTTTATTTTAAACTATTTTATCTGATATTATTTTAATGTTATATGAGAGTATTTTAAGAAGATTATGTTATATTTATTATAATTATTTAATTTATCACATTTTCTTAATCTATCTAAATTAGTTAAATAGATTTTATATTAAGGATATAAAAGAGTATATTATAAATGAATAATATCATCCCAATTTTGCTTTCTCATATTAACTCATGTAAATAAATGTCCCATTAAGAATGAGATGATTTCTAGCTTGGCTCAATTGAGAATTGACTATCAAAATTTTTCCTCCCTTAATCACTTCAAAAGAAAATCAGATCATATAGTTTTGTTCATGAGGCGATTTACCTCTAAAATAGTTTAGCAGCTTTCATTGACCTTCAAATTCTCACTATAATATTTATAAGTTCGGGAAAGAAAAATCTCAACCAAATCAAAAACGAAGGAAAAGCCAAGTTCCAACTTCTCAATTACATATCTGCCACAAGCATTTTACTGAACAATTTGGTTAAACTTTATCTTTCGTTCATACAAAGTTCTGTGTACAAAATAAATAGATGCTTTGGCTACATATGCAAGTACCAATTTGATGATCTAATAGAAAACTATGGTACTTTTAAGCCAACACATTTCAGGCTACAATGCTAAAAAGTTGAATAAAGTACAACAACTAACATAATAGTATATATAGCCTTTTACTAGTGAACATGAACTATAACATAGTAGCCCCCTAGCATAAGAGACATCATGAACTAAGCTGTGAGAAACATTCAGTCATCATCTTTGTCATCCTCATCTTCGTCGTTCTCCTCCTCGTCCTCCTCTTCTTGGTGTGCTTCCTATATAAAAAGAAAAACAACAGAAGGAAAACCATCAGAACACATCCGCACTATTTTTTTTTATTCTAACATTATATAAATCCAGCGCCAACAGCATTCATGTCCCCAATAAACGATGAAGCCCTTCTCTATTTAATAGACAATTATCACAGAAAGTTGAAAAGCAAACCCCATGTCTGTTAATTTATTTTCAACAGACCGGTAGTTAATCAAATTATATATAACATAAATCAGAATAATACATGAAGAAGATTCAAAAGGTTCAGGTAAATCCATTATTCAAGAAACGCCATTATAAGATAGTACAATAACTCCCCGATGAAAATGTCTTTTCAATTCCCCTAACAACTCTGTGTAGCAAACGTAACTAATTTACCAAGCCCTATCTAATTACGAGCTGAAGACAAATTCATGATAGAACAAAGAACGCATGCAAAATAATTGAATAAAAAGGGAGGTAAGGGGAAATGGTGAGGTAAGATGTGGATCATCTCATGTGAGGGGACAATATTATATCATGTTATGAGATAGATACAGAACTGCTTGAGTAGTGGACCCCAAAATATGTGATTTACACACATTTTGTCTATCTCTTTTCTCACACAATATATTGTTACTCCTTCAAATGAGAGAATCCGGATCTGGTGAGGTTACCTCTTCACTGGCTTCATCGTCTTCATCATTCACTTCAGACTTGGACTTATCCGATTCCTCATCTCTCTCATTGACTGAGTTTGTCTGGTCAAAAGCAAAAAATAGAAAACAAATAATATAAACAAGACAATCAAAGAACTAGATAACAGAACAACAGGAACGGGTTGCTACCTGCTTTTTATTATATGCTTTCATGAGTTTTTCATACTCAGCTTTCTTTTTTGTAGCCTTGTCTTCATATGGAGCTTTCTCCTTCAGACCCAATAGATAAGTTAGAATATGAGAGCGCAGAAACAGGATTATGGATTCAATTGAAGAAGCTCAAGCTGATAATCTATGTGATATTATGATTGTTGTTTAAATATATAACTAATAAAAAAGTTGAAAATATAATATTATGAACCCAAGATTGAAGTGCTTACAGCAGGAGTCAGAGATTTCCATTTCTGTCCTCCAGCCTTCCCCACCTTCAATCAAAAAGTACAATAATCAACTTGGATGATTATTCAAAACCAAAGTTAAACAATTTAAGAAAAAATCTAACATGAAACTTACAGCTGATACAGCCTTCACATTAGGATTTTCTTCCTTAAAGGTCTTTCTGAACTCCTCACTATCACACAGAATAGGAAAAAAAGTCTGACAATTTTTCTAAAGGAGCTACTAGACAAAGGGAGAAAGCCAAGAGATACCAACAGGAAGACAAAAAAAGCACTGGGCGGTCTTTTTGGTTTGTTGGGATCTTTCTTGGCATTCCTCGCCTTCTTGGTCATTTTTGCACTGCTCTTGTCAGGCTTTAAAGCAGCCTTTCGCTTGCCAGCCATTCTGAAAATGACAATCATATAGATATTCATCACGACTACACTAGAATTTTTAGAATTACCAGAAGTCAACGCCCTTAAGGACAAGGACATGTAAAGTTACAAGAAAAATAAAAATACCAAAAGTTCTTTTAAACAAGATCCAATGATGCATTAACTAACCGATCGTCAACTGCTCCCTTCCCCTTGCCGTTTTTCATAGTTCAAATTGCTGGTATTAAGAAAGTCTACAGTTGAAATGAACAAAAGGGATCAGAAATACCCAATAGAGAGAGTAAAGAGAACAGATAGATAGCACTGGAAGTGGCAGGATAGCCGCAAAATCAGCTCAATTTATATGCTAGCCAACGCAACAGAATAATTCAGAGTTTCATACACATTTTCTAAGCTACTTCTCATCGAAACTCAGAAAAAATATAATGAGAAATCTTCATTCTGAAATATGAGAATCAACTCTAACAAGGACTAAACAATCATCAATTCAGGAACTTAAGGAGATCGTGAATAAAAATAAACATGAATTTACTGGCCCTTGACATCCTCAAGCGTCAAGTAAACAGATACAAACGAAAAATACAAAACCCTTGCAAAGCCGCAAACCATTAAACTCAGTTTAAGTTTCTCTCTACTCATACGTCAACATTTTATTTTAAATTCCTCCCACGAAAAAAAAAACAAATCCCTTAAAATCAAAGAATTCAGCTCCGAATTTTCTCACCAGCCAAACAATTAATTTAGGTCGAGACGTGAGTGTTCGAAGCGATTATAGAAGAAAAGGGGTTACCTTACGACTTACGAGGAACGAAAGACCAAGGTACCAACCACGCGAACGCGAAGCCAACAAAAACGAGGGAGAATTAAAGCGGGTAGTGTACCAAATGGAAAGGGTAATGGCAGGAAACAAAAAAATAGGGCGACTGGGTAACCTGCGAAATTAACGAAGCAACCGGACCAATAATATAATATTTATTTAATTAATTTAAATATATTAAAAATTAATTAAATTAATTATTTATAATAATTATTGTTAATTTTTAAAAAATATCATATTTAATTATGAATATTTAAACTACTTTTAATAAAAATTATCTCAATATATATAAATATTTTGAAGGTAAAAATTAGAATTTAAAAAAAAATAGATTAAGATTTTGTATATAAAATTAAAGTAGATTTTTTATTTAAATTTTATATATAATATCATATGGAGTATTTAAAATATTTGTTATTTTTTATAAAGAAAATATTTATTATATTCCTATATAATTAAAATCGTATTATTTTGTATACTATTTATTATACATTATTATTAAATATTCAGTTTTAATATTTATAATTGTCCTCCTAATATAGATATATTGTTTAAGAATATTTTAATATGGTTAGTTTAACTTAACTACTAATCTTGAAGACCGCTGCACCAGATCAGTACCCAATGGGGTTTTTGAACCTTTCTTGAAATTTGAGCTGGTAAAACGGGCTCAACCCGCTGGCCAGAAACAGGGTGGCAGTTTGCCAGCCCGTTTTGGGGCGGGCTGTGCGCTAGCCCGCCAGCCCATTTTTTTTTTTTTTAATTATTAATATTATTATTTATTTTACTCAAATATTACTTTGAATACTTCCATTATCAAATACTAATAAAGATGGTTACTTATTTATTGATATGTGTTGACATATAATAATTGATTAATATTTTGTTAATGTTTATTTAGATTTATAGTTATAAAATTTAAGATTTTTTATAAAAAAATATGAATTTTTAAGAGTATAATATTAACAAATTTTTTATTATGATAATATGATATTAGAATTTTTTTTATTAATATTTTAAAAATATAAAAATAATTTAAAAAAAAAAAAGAGCGGGCCGCGGGCTCAGGCTGTGCAGCCCGCATTACTAGCTCTACTTGAAACTACTACTTTTAGAGGTCATATATCCAAATTCTATGAGTAATTGTTAAAACAAAACTATCAAAAACCTTAAATATCATCCAACTAAACTCTTGGCTATTGTCCAGGAAGAAGAAGAAAGATTAACCCAGGTTAATGTCTATTGCGATTCGTTAGAAGTTATAGGGCTCATTCTCAATGAACATGACCCAAAACATCCCCTCATTAACCATAATCAAACTATTAGAAATTTTATTATCAAAAATTAGATTGTCACCTTGAATTATTATTGAGTTACATAGTACCTAATATTCTAATTTTATTTCTTATATGTATTTAGTATTTTAATTTTATTTGTAGTATAGTTTTACCTATAATTTTTTTAATTTGGTATAATTTTACCCATAATTTTTTTAATTTAGTGCAATTCTTAATACTTGAGAAATAAGATTATGTGTGAAATTGTACTAAATTAAAAAAATTATAAATAAAATTATATCACAAATAAAATTAAGATATTTGATACATATAAAAAAAATTAAGATATTATGTATTATATACCCCATTATTATTTTAAAGAAAATACAAAAGTATGAATTAGCTTGCTCATGGGATATTTAAAGATATTTTTATATAATAATTGTAAAACTAAGCACAGACAACGACAACCATATGCATCTATGGCACCCAATCAGCCAGCACGTGTCCATGCGTTTCTCTTTTTAAAATAAAAGTCAATATATCACAGTAAAATCAATACTTGTGTCTTTAACTCTAAAAATAGTACATATATTCCTATTATTTTAAATATAAAAATTAATTAAAAAATAATTTTAATTTTAAATATAAAATTTATTTTTTATATTTATCCACTTTTTTAAATTATTTTATTGATATTTTTTTAATAATAATCAAGTAACAATGAAAAAGAAGGAATTAAATAAAATAATTATAATATTTTTTTAAAAAAAATTAACTACATTAAATAATTTTTTTTAATTAATTAAATTAGTTAAATAGATTTTATATTTAAGATTAGAGGAATATTAAACATGTTATATACAAAAAAAAAATTAAAAATATATTTTTGGAGAAGTTATTTTATGAGGAAACAGGATTATTTAGACCAGGTGACCTCTAAATTTTAGAATCGGAAATAATAATTTGTTTCCCACGAGAAAGAGTTAAATTGGTTCAAATATTTTTTTTTGGTAAAAGAGAGGGCTAAACGCCCCAAATAAATAAAGGAAATTAAATTATATAGAGATTATCTGCCAAATACATATTTACAATAAAATGTCTCAATGTGAAGAACCATAATATAATATTTTCGTGGTATTCAAATTTTTTTTTATAAAAACGTCTTTCAGTCTGTTTTAATTTTTAGATATATATATATTATATCTTCAATTCCCTTAATAACTATAGTACAATTTGCATTTAAGATAGTAATAAACTATATCTATCATCTCTATGATTTGATAATATGTTAATAATATTCTTAGTATCAAATTTAAAAATAATTTTTTAAATTCTTTGATCTAAAGTTAGCTTTAGCCTGCATTGTTCTGCTTCCAAAATAAATTGGTTTAATTTTTTTTAGTTGCCCACCCGGTTTACCGGAGCTTTGCCCCGACTACATCCGGGTCCGACCCGTGTTGCTCACCTGGCTATGGTGGGTGAGTTTCTCAACGAGAATTTTTTGTATTCGTCAAGGCTTGAACTTGAGACCTCGCTTAAATGATATCGAGTCACTTATCACTCGAATCAACCCCGTTGGTAAATTGGTTCAAATATTGAATTCAAATTATGTGAATTCTTAATAAATTTTGGGCCAACCGAACCGTTAAATTTGGGCCAGCGTGGAATAAAAATATTGCTTGGCTTGGGCTTGGTAAGCCTAATGGGCCTACCAGGCTATGGCGACTCCAACGAATCATATTCATCACATAAGATATCGTGCGAAGTCTCGAGTTCAAGTCTTAACGTATACAAAAAAATTTCGTTAAGAGACTCACCCACCATAGTCAGGTGCGTGACGCATGTCAAATTCGAATATAGTCGAGATAAAACTCCGATGAATAGGGTGGACAACTAAAAAAATATATATAATCATCACATGATAACCTCAAATAAGACTTTCATTAACTCAAAAAAAAAATCAAAGAAAGAAAGAAAGAAAACTTTCATAATTTATATGTTTATATATAAAGAATATAAGAAAAATTTACAAAGATTTGTAAATAAGAATAGTATATTTTTGTACAAAAAAAAAAGAATGGTATATCTACATTGTAGAGGACTTTTCAGTGTACAATTGTTATTTATTTATTAAAATGTGTACTTATCTTTTTTTAAAAAAATTGTCTTCTTTGTACCACTTTTAAATTTGAATCTAATTTCTAAAAGCATGATCAAACATAATCAACTGCAGTGTTATTTATTTGTCATGAAACCTTTAAAAATTCGGATAAATACAAAATAAAAAGAAAGAAAATAAAAGAGAGCATTTTTTTGTAGATATAATGCGAGACCCTTTATTTGAAAGGTCAGAAAATGGACTGCAAAAAGACTAAAGAGGCATTAAAATAAAGGCAACTCCATGCTTCTGCAAAAAATGTGACTTTCACATGAGTCATGTGCCAAAGAATTTCGTGATTGGCGATCACGGCAGATTTTGAAAGTTCCTGATCCCATGTGGTAGGGTCCATCTCAAATGCTACGGCGGCCACGTGGCATTACTCTATACAGTTTACGTACTCCTTTCTCTATGACTAAGATCGCTAAAATCATTTTTGATAAAATAAAAAAAATTATATTTAAAAATATATTTAATATCTCTGAACAAATGAATGAAAATTTTTAATATATTAATTAAATTGATTTTAAACATGGAAAATATCACAATGTCCTTAAAAAGCAGTTACCAGCTCGACAACATAGAAGGAGTCATTGCGTCTAATCCCTGTATTTTTTTTAATAATATTAATCAGTTTTTACTCATGAGTATCTTAATTTTAATTTTAAGATTTATAATTATTTTTTATAATATAAATATTTTTTATAAAAATCTAACTTAATACCTAACAAAATTTAACAGAATTTTATATTATTAAGTTAATTCTATATTAATAATAGTTTTATAATTTATTGGTATATAAATTTTATTTATAAATAAGAGATAGTGGGTATAATCTTATATATAATTTTTAAATTAATTTTAAATTGTTAATGTAGAAATTGAAGATTCGACCTTCACCCGCCACACAAAAATATATTTATTTCATATATAAAAATTAAAAATTAAATCCTAAGATGGTATATTTAGTATAATGGAAGTTGAAATAGAAAAATAAAAGTAAAATAATCTATTTCCTCTATTTAATTTAATAAAAATTATTTCAGTTCTATCAAAAAAATTGAGAAATAAGATGATAAAAATAAGAATAAAATATTTTAAACTATTTTACTTCAAGTTATAAAATTTTTAAATAACTTTAACCCTTTTCAAGTTATAAGAAAATATATTTTAGACTATTTTATTTAAAGTTATAAAAAAATATGCATTAATTCTATACTTATTTCCATTACATAAACAAACTTTTAAAATTTATTTACACTCATATAAAAAATTCTTCCATCTTACTAAACGTAACGTAAGGGCATGTTTGATAATATGGAAATAGAAGTGAAATTAAACATTTTTTTTATTTGGTATAATGGAAATCCCTTCCACTTCTATTTGTAACATTTTAAGTTATTTCAGTTTCATAAAAAAAAAAGTTAAAAAATAAAATAGAAAAAATAGAAATAAAATATTTTAAACTATTTTATCTAAATTATAAAAAAATATATACATCAAATCTATATTTATTTATAGCCTACTAAACAAATTTTTAAATCTTATTTTTAACCTAATTTTATTTTTATTTTTATTTTTATTTATACTTCTATTTTCATCATATTAAACATACCGGAAATTAGTTATATGCATAAAAAAAAATATTTGGAAAACCTTTTTAACTTGAATATGCTATCCAGTCAAAAAAATATAAATGAAATAATTAATTTATAGAAATTAACAAAAATTAATTATTTATAAAAAAAATATGTATTTATTTCTTAAAATACTTATTTTAATATTTGTATTACAAATTATTCCTTTAATGTAGTCGAAAGCCTCCTTAATTAATATATTGAGTCAATAAGAAAAGTATACTAAAAAATTATAAATTTAAAAGAATAAAATAAATTAATATATTATATTTAAAAGTAGAATAAATTTTTTTACTAAATTTTATATTTAAGAAGGAACAAAATATAAACAATTTATTAGTAAAACTTAAAAAATTGGCCCATGAAAAAAAAAATCTGAATTTAGATGATTCCCTTGCGTAGGAGAGGGATCGTATATCTCATATCAAAAACAATTTGCTGGGGCATGATCGTAAACAGCGACAAAAAGAGAAGCAAACAAAAAGGCACGACTTGACCAAATTGAATAAAGACACGAGAGCAATCAGAAGAGGTGATCTTACCAGGGCATTTAATGACAGCAACCTGTCCTCTGTTCTTTATCTCACTTTTCTTTAATATCTGAGCTTTAAAGTAAGAAAAAATCTCAAATAATACTCGTTTAAATTTTAAAATTTTAAATTAAGATTTTTTATAAAAAAAAGTTATAAATAATTTTATAAGAGTTATAAATAATTTATAAAATGTAATAAATATAATTTTAAAATTTAAATGAGTATTTTTTATGATTTTCTTTTAAATTAGGAAAAATCCCAAATAACACCCATTTAAATTTTAAAATTCTAAATCAAAATTTTTTACAAAAAAAAAATTATAAATCACTTTACAAGAGTTATAAATAGCTTATAAAATATAGTAAACAGAATTTTAAAATTTAAATGGGTATTTTTTAGAATTTTTCCTTAAATTAAAACCTAAACAAAAATCCTTGTAAATGTATAGTTAATTTCATCTTATTTCTTTATTTGACCGTTACCCGCCAGAGTTAAATATTATTTTGAAATATATTTTAAAAAATATTATTTTAATGTTTCAAAATATGTGGAGAACAAAATTATTGAATAGAATCATTCTTTTATCGTCTCAATCTATGAAAGACGACATAAATTACAGTTCATGCTTGAATTTTTGTTTGATGGAAATGAATTGAATGGCAACAAGACAAAGTGAACTAAATCAAAAACCGTGAGGATGGAGAATGGTAGAATGTCAAATGAATATTTCCAAGGAGCAAAAACAAGACTGAATTGTATGAAAAGGTGAACATCAAAGCAAAATGTTGGCTCAAATTCTTGTCTCCTTCTTCATGAAGAGATAACTGTTTGATTGAGATTGTAATTTCGATTTTGTCCAAGAATATATTTAAAAAAAAAGAAAGTGTAACTTTATCTGTACCAGTGAAATAGATTTGAGAGGCCAACAACTCAAAGGGCCTTCTCGCTAATACGTTATCTATATTTGGGTTAAGCAGGATTACGTTGGGGGTTAAAACCATATTGACTATTTTTAAGAAAGTGTTTTGATTCAACTGATCACGTTGATTAACCAAAAAAGATAGATTTTGATGGATGACGTACACTTAAACAAACAAACAAAAATGTTTTTATATATATATATATAAGAAAGGGATATACCCAAATTATAAGTAATTAAACTACAGGGAAACAATTCCCATATTCTCTTTAGTCACTATTGCCTCTAACTAAGGGGGACATGTTCTCAAGAATGCTGACTTCGATAAGGCTTGTTTAGCCAATAGATCTGTTACCTAATTAAAGTCTTCGTGAAATGAAGCATATTTGAACATCCCATGAACGATTTAATAATGAAAGAATCTGCTTCATCAAAAGACTACAATCATGATTCTCATCCATTTGTTGAATCGAGTCAATTACATTTTTTGCATCCGATTCCAAAATGACTCTCTTAAGTCCCAAGTCCTATGTCAGTGATAATCCTTTAAAAATTGTCCATTGCTCAGCTTCAACAATACTACATAGGCCTATGGAGTGCATAAATCCCACAATCCAATTCCCCTCATGATCCCTAATGACACCTCCACAAGCAGCCTTAGATTGAGATTTTGCAAGAGATCCATCGACATTCACTTTAACATATCCCCTCAGTGGAGCTTCCCATTTTTTGATAGGAGTATTTTTTACAATCTGATCAGTCTAAACTTGTTGGCACACAAACCTTCTCCATACCTGCTTCATAATTAATAGTGGCTCCTGGGGTTTAATGAAACCAGATTCAAACAGGGATCTATTTCTCCATTTCCACAAGTGCCAAATCCCCACTCCCTAAACCAGCTTCCAATCCTCAAAATTAGATAAGCCCATATTTCCCCTGAGATTTATAGCAAACCAATTCCTCAAATTTGCAGAGAAAAACTGTCTATGATAATTCGAACTAATGCACTGGCCCCACATCTTTCTAGCATACTCATAATCCCTTAGAATATGTAAAGTGTATTCCAACCCTTGATTACAATATTGGCATAACGCTGACAAAGTTGACCACCTATTCCTCCAAACCTTGGTGGGCAATCGATCATTAGATGCTATCTACATAAAAACTCTAATGCACTCTGCACCTTCCCACCTCCATATCTCTCTAAAATTTGTGTTATAATTACTTTCCCTTAGAGGTTCAATGACATCATAGGCACTCTTCATTGTAAACCTACTGTCAGTCGTTGCATTCCAAGGGACTACATCTGGCCCAGCATCCTGCCTTAGAGGAAAAATGGTTAATAGCTTATGAATAACATAGCTCGAAACTATCATAGCCAAATTAGTGAGACCCCAAGCGCCATCAACTAACCAGTCCACCACCTTACTATTATTCTCCTCCCCAGTAATTTGCCTTAAACACAACTCTTTAATGTTTTTATCATGAAATAACCATTTATCATTAAAGAAACTTACTTCCTTACCATCCCTAATATATGCCACTTCATTCGCTTTTCAACAATCTCCTTTTGCTCTGAAATAAATTTCCATAAAACAGAATTCCCTTTCTTAACTTCCAATAAATTCTCCTCATTGCGTAACATATATTTATGTGACAAAACATCCACCCACAATCCTTTTTCTCCTTTAACTAGTTTCCATGCAATCTTTGCTCCACACGCTTTGTTAACCTGATGCAGTCGCTTCAACCCCAATCCCCCATGTGATTTAGGCTTAACAATTTGGTTCCACCCAATGGGATAATACCCATGAGCATTATCATTGTGTCCCCAAATGAAGTTTCTCTGTAATTTTTTAACTTCTTGGCAAACAGATATAGGTAATCTAGCTATTTGCATAAGATACACAGGAATTATACTTATTACAGACTTGGCTAAAGTGATTCGCCCTACAACTGTTAATGTCTTGGCCTTCCAAGACTCTAATTTAGACTTGACCCTATCAATTATATATTGGAAAGTCTGTTGTGATTTCTTCCTTTTGATGATCGGAAACTCTAAATACTTCCCAATATCAACAGAGTGAGCAATATCAATCCTGTCACTAATCCTTTGCATAATACCTTTAGAAACCTTTGGGGAAAAGAAAATGGAAGACTTAACTTTATTAATTCTTTCTCCAGATGCTTCACAAAACTGATCAAGACTATCCAACATACATTAGGCTTGTTTTTCAGTTGCAATCCCAAAAAGTAATAAATTATCTACAAACATAAGATGGGATATAGCAGGTCCCCCATTCTTAACTTGAATTGGCTTCCATGCTCCTGATGGCACCATATCATTTATAATATGAGATAATCTATCCATATACAAAACAAATAAAAGTGGTAAAATTGGATCTCCTTGTCTGAGACCCCTTTTTAGGAAAAAATAATCAGACTTTAAACTATTCAAAAGGACATTATATAAAACTGATGTAACATAATTCATAATTAAATTAATAAAATTATTTTTAAACTCGATATCTTTAAGCACTTGAAGTAAAAAATCTCTTTTCCTCTTAAGTGATACCAATATCAAACAGGGTGAACCGTCTATTACTCTCAAACATAAATTTACATACTAAAAAATTAAAATATTTTTTTAAACATTATGATTAGAATCATAATAAATATCTAAATACGCTAATTTTATTTTCATCCTTTATGGAACCCAAAAACAATAATCAAGGATACGTACTTTTGACCATATGGGCCAACGTGCGTTGGTAAGGAGGGTGAGGTTTTTTTTTTTTTTTTTATATATACGGTAAGGAGGGTGAGTTGAAGACGAATGAGGAAGCAAAGGGGAGGAGAGAGTAGGGTCCGCACTGGGGAGAGAGGAGCGTCTCTGACACCCAATTTAAAACCTCACCATTCTCCAAGCCTATCTTCTCTCTCTCTCTCTCTCTCTCTCTGGGAACGTTTTTAATTTCCTCACCAAACCAACTACTCTCTTCCGCATTTCGTTTCTTTCGAGGATTCCGCCCAGCAATAATAGTAACTCAGCCAATCAATTTTTAAATAATAAAAAGTCATCTAATTATTTATTTTCCCCCGCCCAATAGCATGCCATGCTTCCAAGTTTTGCTTTTGCTTACTTAACCATATTACACCCACCTTTTTCTCTCTCCTCTTTTTCTGGAGAATTCACAGCAAAGTCTGAAAAAATATATATAATCATACCCCAGTTTTCAATAAACAAGTAACCTACATCAAAAAACTAATTATGATATTTAATTATTATATAATTTTTTAATTATTACATTATTTTTACAACTTCTCATAGTAACTTTTCTTTCTTGCTTTTAATTTTTTCAAGGTTTTATCTCTAGCATAAAACTTTGTGATCATATCTTTCCCAAAGTTTCAACTAAATAAAGAGTGTGATTATTATATAAGATTGGCAATTGAATTGAATTTTTTGGATATCTTTTTTATAAAAAAACATAATTTCTAGTTCTTATAATTATAGTCAAATTAAGTAAATTTATTAAAATTTATTATATTATTGCTATATTAGTGACACATCATTACCTAAGAATCTCAATCAGAATTAATCACAATTCTAATAACTGATTTTTTTAATAATAATAAAAAAACTAAATGAATCTTTACCCAAGTTAATCATGGTTATAAAGACCAGAACTATCTCTTCTCTACTTTTGTTTAATAACAGCCTAGATTTTGTTTTTATTAAAAAGTTTAAAGTATTTGCATCTCATGAGTTTCTTTCGTTTTCTTTTGTGTTTTGTTTTAAATGAAAAGTGGCATCATCATAAAGTACAAACAATACAACTACATATTCAAATATACAACCAAATAATAACCCTTAACTTGCATGCTCATCTTTATACTAAACCAATTCTTCTTTTTTCATCCAGTGAAAATAGTCCGTTACTTGTAACATGATAAATAAATATTTAAATTTTTATTAAAAAAATATCTTACTTAATAATTGACAATACCTTCAATAAAAATATACATATATTTCATGATAAAATTTAAAAGTTTGTTTGGTTCCTGAGTTTTTAAATCAGTGAAAAACCTCACTACTTAGAGTATCTATTTGGATAAGGAGAAAACTAAGATTTAAAAAGTGATTTTAGGCCAAATTATAATTTTTTTTATCAAAAATTAAATAAACAGTTATAAAATATTTAAAAGAGTTTATAAATTAAATCATAAGTTTATATACATTTGTGGGTAGTAAAAATACTTTTGAAGTGTGTAACGACAACTTTATTATGTTTTTTTTCTCTATCATTTACCCTATACTTTTTATAATAATTTACTTATAAAAATAATAATTATAGTAATAACTATGTTTATTTCTTTATAATTATTTTTTTTAAAAACTCTTATATAAAAGCTATCATTTAAATTTTTTCTTTTCGTAAGCTCTTCTTAATAAACTAAATCAATTAGACCATAATATCAACATAAGTTTTGAATTAAGGGCTTCACAATTTTATGTCTTCATTAATCAAGCCAAAAATATGGCTATTATATTAGCAGCATTATCAAGTTTTGTTTTAAATGCAATATAAAAGAGCCACGCATGGGCGTGCATGAATACAATAGTTTTGTTTCTTCCTTTGACCAACACATAAATAGTTTTGGTCTAAGTAATAGCCATACACTCTAAACATAAAAAATAATTAATTTTAAATTTAAAATAGTTTAAAAATACCCTTAATTAAATAAAAAAATATCGGTTCGTGCTTCTTGTCTTTCTAATTTCAGCTCAACTACAAGTCTTCATTTAAATATGATATGGATATTATCTCATCCAATTTAATAGTAGCTATATATTATTGCGTCTTACTTTGTGTGACGATATACACATTACGTAATTAACAAATTTTAATTGGGATAGTCACCTCCCTCATCCATATAAAAATTTGGATACGAGGCAAAATTGGGAAATCCATTGGTTATTCAAGAAAACGATAAAAGAGTATCCAATGCAAATCCAAATATTTCTCTAGCAATGAAGTAAAAATTTGCGGACAATTAATATCACATCATGGGATGACAAAGTCAGCAAGTCAAGAAAAATAAAACTACTATGATATTATTCATGTAAAAATATCTGGTCAACTTAAAACATATTAATCTCTTACTATAGTTCTATGATACTATTTTGATACACTTTTATTTTTTTTATTCTTTTTAATTTTCATATATGGTATGAAGAAGTTGGGATAACGTGGGTCTACAGTGGAAAACATGGATATGGGGCTCATAGTTAAAAAAAAAATAGTCGATGTAGGACTTTCAATAAAAGAAGTAGGCGTGGAACATGCAATAAAATTATAAATTTAATTTACATAAATTATAAAAAAGATATATATGCAACCGAATAAATTTTTTATTATTTGAAAATTCAATTTATAATACCAATTTTTAAGTTAAATAACTTGTTGATTGTACTTTTAACTCATGTGAATAACAGATTGTAAAAGAAGAAGAAGAAGTTTTTATTAAAATAACTTCTAACACACAAGGTCATTGGGGTGATAAAATTTGGAATAAAATATACTGTTTGAATTTTTTGATATTTACAGAGAAAACGAATTATAAAATACAACATGTAACTACATAGATTTTATGATTAGACAAAATTTAGGTTCATTTACTTATATTTATTGACTCTACTTTCTTAACAAAATCTTATCATACGTAATTTTATTATTAAACGATTAAAAAAATTAATATAATTTTTATTATTAAAAAAAGTTCACATTATTAGTTTTCTTTTTAAAAATTAAACTCATAATATTTTTCCTCCCTTTCCCTTTCAGTGTATTTGGATGTTAGGTTAGAAGGTTGATTTTAGCCAAAATTTTGATTTAAAATTTTTTTTACACAAATAATAATTTTTATTAAAAATTGATTTTAGGTAAAATCTTAGTTTTAAATCTAAATTTTGAATAAACTACTGAAAAATAGCTTTTAATTTGAAACCTAAGTTATAGACTATCCAATTACTATTTTATCTCTATTTTTTTAACACCCTCTCTCTTCTCTCCTCTTTTATTTCTCTTCTCCACTCTTCTCCTCTCTCCTATCTCCTCTCTACACTCTCTTCTCTCTCCTCTTTCTTCTCTATTATCTTTCTTCTCTCTTACTTTTAATCAAATCATACACTTTTTGGTAATTTACCAATATAAAAAATAATTCTACTACTAATCATCAAAATATCTCTATTCCTAAAATATATTCTTTCCAAAATTTATTCTCCAAAATTTATTTTTTTTAAAATTTATTCTCTAAAATCTATTTTTCCTAAAATCTATTCTCCAAAAATTAATCATACACACCCTCGTCCAAATAGCGGCTAAACACGGACGAATCTATCTAGGAGGGAAGAAAGGCCAAGTATCAATATCAATAGAAAATTAAAATCAGATATCTTAATTTAAAAACTAAAAGTATTTAAAATAAATGACCTCATTATAGAAAATATAAACAGAATTACTCGAAGCGCATAACAACAAGATAATAAATAAACAAAGCGCATAAATTGAATTCAAACCGTCGGCGTTTATTTCGTCTTCCGTTTCAAACATCTGAGAGAATCTTATGCCTCCCAGAGAGGCCTCCTCTTCCTGCAGCTGCAGCTGCTTCTACCCTTCTTGAAGGAAACTCTTCAGAATATTAATCTCAACCAAATAACTCTCTTCTTCTCTTCCTTCTACGACAAAAAAAATAAAATAAAATCATTCTATCTTACAACGAAGCATTAGCTGAGTTCTTGACAATTTGAAATCCATTTTTTGGGCGACCCTGTATTTATTTGCTTCAAATTTACCCAGCAAAAGGTAAGAAGATCTTTCTTGAGTGTCTTGGAAATATAAACATACCATTTTTTAGTTGACTCCATCATCATTACTGTCATTTTTGATCGATTCAAATCCTTGTTTTCACGGTGTTTGAAATACTGAGACTTCGTAAATGATGCTTTATTTGAAGGAATAATCACAGCAGAAACTTCGAGAAGCTGAGGCGAAGAGACGGCGATGAAGGGGAGGGACGAGGAGCTCGCTCTGTTCCTAGAGATGCGGAGGAGGGAGAAAGAGAATGAGAAAAACAATCTTCTCTTTCTTCAGAACTTAGACGAGCTCGAGGGATCTAATCTGGGTACGTTTCTGTTTTATTCTAGCTCTAGCAATTTCATGTTATGACTTATGAGCGGCTTTGGTATAGTTCTATTAAACGGGGCCGTATTTTTTATGCTCTGCAGAATCTAATCGGGTTAGTTCTCCCATCTCTAAGATGCTAACTTCGGTGGCGCCACGGAAAACGGGTGCTGATGAGTTTCTAAATTCAGAGAATGACAAGTCTGATTATGATTGGTAAGAGATGTGCATAATTTGGTCATACAGATATGTAATTTTTTTTTTTTACAGATCATTTGGATTGAAAAGATAATGCTTATTGAGATTAAGATGCTTTGAGTCGCTAGTTTGATTGATAATCTGACATTAGTCGAGAGAATTTCTTCTTGTTTAGAACAGCTGAAATTACGAGTGAGTTAACTTGCTAATCGATTCGGAAACTGTCCTTTTAGAATTATGAAAGTTCATCGTTGTTGTTATTGAGGATTTCGAGTAATTATCTGTTTGCTGTCCACTGTTAACATCTATATGCTGTCATAATTCATGCCAATTATTATTTGCTTATTTTAGATTTCTACCTAGATTATGGAAAGTAGGAAAGGCAATTGATCCTTGAATATCAATTTGCTTCTTAAATGATGCATGCGTCTCCTAATCTTAATCTCTTTGCAATCAGTAGAGACTAAAAATTTCCTTTGCTGAGGTTAAAGTTAATTCTTATGCTAATTAGTTTATCCAACTCTGAAATCAATTTCTGGTTTTACTTCCCATATATTATCATCTGAAAGTGATCGTTGTTTGAAAAGAAAATCTTTGAACGCCGCAATCTAGTCATCGTCTTCTGATTTCGATTGAAACCTTTTGTGTAGGAATGAATTCTCTTGCTCTTTGCACAATAAATCAATTATTGTGTACATTTGGACGACATTTCAAATGCTATTCTATCGCCGACATAAACCCCTCAATTATTGACGACATTTAATATTGCATAGTAAAATTGTTCTGCCCAAATTGCGTCTCTAGTATTGACCTAAAGTTCTTCCTGTAATCAGGCTTCTGACGCCCCCTGATACCCCTCTTTTCCCTACATTGGAGAAGGAGTGTCAGATATCAGTCAAGAGTGAAAAGGAGAATCCTACCGCTCGTTCAACAGCTTTGAAACCTCGGGTAAGAACCTTCTTATATGATTTTTGGATTCTATTGATTCATGCTTCTAAGATATTACAATAAAACTATTCATAGACTTCACTTAAAAGTTTTAACCATCGACTTTTTATCAGAGGCCTTGTGACCTTGTGATTTATACTTTGTTTACACTTTAAGCGCAGAGAGTTTCCATGTGGGGTTGTGTGTTGTGATAATTTACAACATACCACTTGAGCTTTATAATTTTCTTGATTTCTTTACCATAACTTGTAACTTCGTTGAATTGGGTTTTCCCATACCTGTTATTTATTCTCAACCAGTGTCAACATTTATTGCTTGTGTTCATTTATTTGGCTCAGTAATATCATATTTGGAACTTTGTGCTGCATCTTGTGTTACAGCCGGCTAATGTTCAATGGGAACCTGCTTCAAAAAACAATTTAAGCTCCAAACATCATGCAGCAGCAATGCCTGGCCTTAGTTCTTCCAATACTGCTAATAATAGGAGAACCTCATCATCTGGGGGTACAACCTCAGCCACTTCCAGATCTGTGACACCTTCTGGAAGGCCAACATTGCCTTCAACAACCAAATACTCGAGGCCCTCTACACCTACATCCCGGGCCAGGGTGACTTCTGCTAAGCCTGTAGCTCCACCTGTGAGATCATCCACTCCTACTGGCACTAGGGCCACTGCTCCACCTGTGAGATCATCCACTCCTACTGGCTCTAGGGCCACTGTCCGTTCCTCAACACCCACTTCCAGACCTTCATTAACAGCTCCTAAGACTACTCGAAGATCATCAACTCCGACCCTTCGATCTTCATCCTCATCAAGTGCAAATGCAGTGTCTGCACCTGCCTCTCGATCATCATCAGCATCAAAAGCACGCCCGGCACAAGTGAAAAATCCAGTGCCATCACGTGGAAGCTCTCCATCTGCAAAATCTAGGCCTTGGGAACCCTCACAAATGCCTGGGTTCTCACTCGAGGCTCCTCCAAATTTGAAGACATCATTGCCAGAAAGGCCAGCTTCAGCCTCTAGGACTAGGCCTGGTGCACCTAATTCTAGACCATCTTCCCTTGAGGCCACGGCTAGTAGTGATGAAAAATCGAAAAGACAGTCACGCACTCCTTCCAGAGGAAGGGCTTCAAGTGGGGTTGCTCAAAGTAATCATAGCTCGTTTCAAGCTCTGAGTAGATCTCGTTTCATTGATGGTGATAATGATAGCCCAGTTGTAGTCGGGACTAAAATGGTTGAAAGAGTTGTAAACATGAGAAAATTGGCACCACCAAAGCATGAAGATCGTCATTCTGCCCATAGCAGTTCTGGCAAGTCTTCATTGTCTGAAAGCACAGGACTCGGAAGAACACTTTCTAAGAAATCCTTAGATATGGCAATGAGGCATATGGTATGTTTCTATACTCCATTATTTATACTTTATCTGAACTGAACTACAAGAATTTTGGAGCTTAAACTGTTCATGCACTATCAATGAAGCAAACAATGATCACTTATAGCTGCTCCTATTTCATACATTGGGCGACTTTACAAGTTTTATTCGTTTATCTTGTACAGGACATTAGGCGAAGCATTAAGGGGAACGTGAAGCCACTTGTGACAAGCATTCCAACTTCCTCTATGTACAGTGTGAGATCAGCTGGTTCATCAAATAGAAGGACAATGAATGTTTCTGATTCTCCTCTTGCCACTAGCAGCACTGCCAGTTCTGAACCAAGTGTAAACTTCAATTCCATCTCTTATGATGGAAGTGAGATTGAAGAAAATGATCCGGCAAGTGATAGAGGAAACTCTTCGCCTGTTAGTCTTCTCAGCAAGTGATCGATCTATGAAACCACAAGTCCAGCTGTATATGATAGTAAAGAAGCTAGCATAGATATTCAAATTCCAATGAAGGACAATATATGAAAACTTTGCAGTTTGACACAATATATTTAGTTGTGTCACTGTCTTGTAGTTTATTTGTACTGGAATCTGTGCTGTTCTATGTAATATTACACTAGAAGGGCATGTCTTTGAGATATTGATTTCTCCTAGTTGGAGATATCATATATGCATGCTTATGGCCTGAGAACTATTAAAACTGAAAATTGGCTGCTATTAATTGAAGAGCTCCTTCAATGTTTTTATTGAAATTCTTTTGTTTCAAAGATGATCTCACCATTAATTAGCTCAATGCGTTTTTTTTTGTTTGGAACAGCATTCTAGTTTTAGTAACCCACTGTGATTTGATGTACGTGGTCGTGAAATAAAAATTTCTAGCTCTTGTTTTTCTACAGAAAGATCCTCTACAGATCTAGGATACAAATTTTCAAATATAAATTTCAAGTTTTTTTAGCCAGAGAAATTTATAGATTATCTAGAGGCATTAGTTTACAGATAAACCGGACTATAAATTCACTGCAACAAAGATAAAAGAAAAGGGATAGCAGGTTAATAACAGATTTAGCAGCCCATCTAATGTGAATTACATACATGATTAGGCAATTTTTTAGGGTCAAATATGGTGGGTGGTATTTGGCCTTTTTAAATTCAATTTGTCATATTCATGAATGAGATTAATGAAAACGAAGTCAAATGAAAAGAAAAATAACATAATCAGGCTCCAGAATTAGACTGCTTCCATTTTAATGAACTTATTATATGAATTTGTATATCAAAAAACTTATGAGTTTCATGAATACATAAGCCCCTCCGACAGCCTGACGTAACCATGAAGGAAGCCTAAAAAAACAAAAACAAAAAAAAACTAGTTTTGGCCATGTAAGAAAATGTTCTTTCCTATTGGATATTAGTTTTGACCAAAAAAAACAAAAACAATTGGGATATTAGTGATTTATTTGATTCATAACAATCTGATTGTTAATACAATACTCTTTCCTATCTTTTTTATAAACAACTACTCAAATCACAATGATATAAAATTAATTAAAAATAATGTATTAGAAATATAATATTTTTTTAAAATATATTTTTATTTATAAGGATTATGGGTGTGAGAGAGAATGAGTAAAAAAAAAGAGAGAATGAGTGAAAAAATAGATAAGAGAGAGATATAATTAATTGAGGATAAATACAGAAAAAATACATTAAATTTTTAGACAAACCTAAATTATTGCTTATATATAGGTCCACCTTTATGAGAGAGAATTTTACTTAAATAGAGGACCGATTGAGTATTTTTAACTAATAATCCTTTTGTTTTTTAATTTAAAAATTCGTTAATTTTTTTGATAGATCAAGAAAAATAAATAAATCAATTAATTATAACTAATATAAAAGTTAATTGACTAATTTAGGATAGATTGAGAAGTATGCAATAAGAATTTATCTTAAAATATTAGATTTAATTAATTTATTTAATTTAACCCAAGAATAAAAGTAAAGTAGTATTTCATAACAATATAGAAAAGTAACTAAAAGAAGTTTCATTATAAAAAGTAAAATTATTACTACTAAAATCAATGTATCTTAATTATTTTTGATTTTTTTATGTAGTACAATTAATAGGAGTATTTGTAAAAAAGAAGAATTTAATGCTATTACATTTTGTAAAGTGGGTTATACTTTCTTCTATTCTTAATATAAAAGTTAGTTAATTTTTTTAAGTAGATTTAGAAGCTAAATAAATCAATTAAGTATGATCAAATCTAATTTTTTAAGATAAATTTAAATTATATACTTTTCAATCTATTTGAATTAGTCAACTAACTCTTATATTAATTATAATAAACTGATTTATTTAAATTTTTTAATTTTTTTATAAGCATTAATTAATTTTTATATTAAGTAAAAGAGGTAGTATTTAGGATTATAGAAATCTTCTAAAAATATCTTATACAATTTCATTTATTTTAGTGAATATATAATGGTCATGGGCCTCGTGGTAATATTCTTTTTTAAATCCATGAGAAGTCAACTAAAGAAAAATTAACCTAAGTCAACATAATCTCTCCTGTGACGGCGATTTTGTCTAGTGTGATGCCACGTAATATGTGATTTCGTCTGTGTCCTACATTTACACCGGCAAGCAAAGAGAAAAGAAAAACTTCAGTCGCTTTCACCGTTCCTTTCCTTTACTTCTTCCCGATCCTCTGTTGCCTGATTACCTCTTCTTTTTGAGACTTTATCACTTCCTCGACCTATTGACTTATTAACTTCATTATACAAATTTTGTGACACATATATGGATATTATGGAGTCACACGATTCTTCCAATCATCTACTTCTTCTATCTCAATCAAACTATCAAGGGTTTTGTAATTTTTCCTCTGTTTTACGCCCCAGCATTTCGAAGATTTACCCTAGGGTTTGAGGTTTTACGATCATTCATCAATGTTAGGAAGATCATGCTCTTTTCACTTCGAATTGGATTCTTTTCTTCTTTTCCCGTCATCGTGGTTGCTGAATAAGTGTTAAATTTACCGAACAAATGTTGTTAGAGGATTTAGTGGCCGTACAGGGATTACAATTTGGATTTATATAGCTATGGTTGGCAATTGCTTCGGTGCTTTGAATTGTTTGAGGGGGAAGAATGAACAGTCAGATGAACAAGGTATGAACAAGAGTGAAGATTTTGATTTGTCTGATTGATCAATTGTTTGAATCAACAGGTGATCTTGTAATTTTGATGATCTTAGTTCCTCTTTCTTGCATGATGATCCAGTACATATGCCATCTGTGTTTCTAATGCCAAATAAATTTTGCTACTGTCTGAGATTATCTGTCCAGTAGCAACGAATTATAGTTGATTACTTAGCTCGTAACTCTGAATTCCTTAGTTGAATATGATTTTACATTCTCTTATCTATCACATCTCAAAACGCGGATGGGAAAGTGTCTAGAACTCCTGCATTTAATTGACGGATCTTTGGTACAGATAGAACCTCGAATGTTATTGGAACTAAAAACTATAAAAATTAACTTTGTATACTTGAATGATGTTCAGCCTGCGAAATGTCCATTTAGCTCTCTTGAATAACTTAATTCAGTAACTTGGTAGGATGTAATCAAATTCAATATCCTATTCAAAATGGTTAGTATTAATATCGATAGGCTAGTAAAGATGCGTAACTTACCCTCTAGGCCATTTGGGTTCACTCCTTCTTTGCGATCATTATATTTAAATGTTGTCTCCCATTCAATCGGTTTGCGAATTAGATTGGGAGTTATGCAGGCATCTCTATGCCTGTTAAAACTTGACTTGATCTAATGTTTAATGATATACTTTTGTTACTTGAATAATACTCTACCTACAAATGCATTCATGACTTTATTCATTGATGTTTCCTATTTTAGAAAATCAGCCTTCTGCAATTTTTTATGTATGTTTTATGGGCTTTGTGGATGACAGTGATTGCAACTAAAACTTTTAGTTACAATTCAATGAGATCAGCCACAGGAGATTTTCATCCATCTAGCAGAATTGGTGGCGGAGGTTATGGAGTTGTCTACAAGGTAAGGTAGATGACCACTGGGAGATTTTCTTGTCCTTATGTTGGCTTTCGAACAGGGCATACAGGTTATCTTTATTTTCCTCCCTTGTTAGTTTGAGTAAATGTTTTTTGTTTCTTTCTCATTGACATTTTCAGGGAGTTTTAAGAGATGGTACTCAAGTTGCTATCAAGTCTCTTTCTGTAGAGTCTAAACAAGGAACAAAGGAATTTATGACAGAAATCGATATTATATCAAAGATACAGCATCCAAACCTTGTGCAACTAATTGGCTGCTGCATTGAGGGTTACCATCGGATGTTGGTGTATGAGTTTTTGGAAAACAATAGCCTTGCAAGTTCTTTGCTTGGTAAATACCTGAACAATCCAATTATGTATATGGAAGTGAGTCTTGTCTGAACTGGATAGATATTCAACCTTTTGATTTTGGGAACAAGTTTTTTACATGTTATCAAAATTTATAATACTTCCAAAAGTGAGACTTACCCATTTGAATCAGACTTGCTTTACCATTTTACTTTGTATCGGTTCCTTGTGGCTTTCAGAGCGCAGAATATAGTCAAAATGTGATAAAATTTGTCATCCTTTCAAGCTTAACGTTAACTTTTACTTTTTTGTTTTTGAGTTGGAGGGATGAAGGTTATTGATTACAATCTCAATGGAGGCGTTTCCTTGAATTTGGGTGTTCTTAATAAACATCAAATGCCTTTACAGGTTCCAAAAGCAAATGTGTTGCTCTGGATTGGCCAAAGAGGGCTGCTATCTGTTGCGGTACAGCTTCTGGTCTTGAATTTCTTCATGAAGAAGCTCAACCGAACATTGTTCACAGAGATATCAAGGCTAGCAACATACTGCTTGATTTGAACTTTAATCCTAAAATAGGGGATTTTGGCCTTGCAAAGCTTTTTCCCGACGATGTTACTCATGTTAGTACTCGAGTGGCAGGAACTGTGTAAGTAATAATGCATAATTGACATTATGAATATCGCTTTAAATGACTGTTGCCTGAATTGCACCTTTTGAACATATATGAAGCCTGTTTCTTCTTTTCTTCTTTTTCTTTTTTAAATCTTCCGTAAACCCATTTGAATATGCATCTAATGATATATTTTGTTAATTAAAAAAATATAAGGGGCTCATAAATTTTGGTGTTTCTTATGAATCTTCTCAAGACAATATGAAGACCTATATTGCTGTACTTAATATTTATTTCTCTCATTCATGTGGGTATGAGGTGGCCATTGGATTGGTGTCTTGGCATGCACATGTGTTTGCTGTTTTGATTGTTTATTTTTGATAAAAATATTAATTATTTTTTTTGTCAAAATAAATATATTAATTATTGTTGTTTAGCTTTTAATCATATATTATTCATTATGACGAAAATTATTACGGTGTTAATATTTGTTGAAATGCAATGTTTGAGTAATCGAAGGATAGAAAGATAATTGAGAAACAAAAGAAGTTTCTGATTTCAAGTTACTCTCTATAACCTCCTTTAGGTTGGCACCTGTGAGGTTGAAGACTGCCTTGCATTAGTACTATAGATTCGTCAAGATTGTGGCACAATAGGTTCTTGGCGGTTCTACTAGATTTGGTATTAACACACGAACCATGTTTACCTTCGGTTTTTTATTTTTTGGGTATTTGCAGGGGATATCTAGCACCAGAATATGCTCTTCTAGGACAACTTACAAAGAAGGCGGATGTGTACAGTTTCGGGATTCTCATGCTTGAAATAATCAGTGGTAAAAGTAGCAGTAAAGCTGCATTTGGAGATAATCTCTTGGTTCTAGTGGAATGGGTATCTTTCTAAACTCAAGTATCAATTAGCTAAGACATGCTAGAATTTTGTCTTAGCTTTTCCAAATATCTATTAAGGAGAAAATGATAGAAAATTATTTAAAGATGGTTTGGTCATGTGCAAAGAAAACTAGCGGAGGCGCCAATAAGGAGGAGGTGAGCAAATAGTCTTTACCCTGCAAAAAGAGGTAGAGGGAGGCCAAGAAGGATATTTAAAGAAGTTATTAATGAGATATCTTAGTAAATGACTTAGTGGGATAAGGCTTTTGTCATTGTCATCTTTGTAATAAAGGAACATATAACTGTGAATGTAATGAAAAACTGCAATATTTCTTTTCTTCTGTCAGATTGAACGCTACCATATATCTCTGTGTATGCTCACTTGAGTATGCGTTTATGCGCAGGCTTGGAAGCTGAGAGAAGAAGGCAGGCTTCTGGATATTGTAGATCCCGAACTCACTGAATATGATGAGATGCAGATGTTGCGTTTCATTAAGATTGCTCTGTTCTGTACCCAAGCAGCCGCACAACACAGACCCAACATGAAGCAAGTAACAAAAATGCTCACCAGGGAAGTGCATTTGAATGAGAAGGCACTAACCGTACCTGGAGTTTATAGGTGGAATAGCTCCAAAGAGTATGGCAATTCTTCGTTGGACGAGACATCATCTTCTCAAGCAAACGAGTACAGAAGTTCCAAAATTCCCTACATGACATCAAGCCATTTTAGTGGTGCTGATTTGGATACTCAGATAGTTCCTAGGTGATTGAGTTTTTGGTTCATATTGAAGTATGTTTGACGTTTACTTTATTAGACTCCTATTTTTTTCCCTGGTCATAGGATCATTTTAGTATACCATAGTTCTTTCCATCCAAAGGGGTCCATGAGAGCATGGGAAACGAATAAAGAGTACAATTTCTTATTGGCCTGTGTATATATATGCACTTTTTGTATAATACATAATATTTCAAATCATTTGCACACATATTCTTCTGTCATATTATTTCATATTTATTTTTAGAAATTTATCATGTTTAGTAGGCCCTTCTTGTAATAGTATTGCTCATTTTATACTTTAATTAATTATATAAATTAAATAATTAAAAATATTATTTTCTTATATTTTTATTAATTTTATTATTTCTCTTAATTAAATTGATTTGCATGAAAGTATTTTATTTTTATGTATCTCAAAAAATTAGAAAAAATAAATAAATGATAACTAGGACTAATATTAACTATTATAAAATTATATTATATTATATCTATAAAATATAATTGAGTGATTGCTAAATTAAAGGAGTAAATTATAATATCTAATTAAAAAAAATCAAAATACCTCCATTAATATAGTATTACATTAATATTATATTGTATTATATTAATTCATGTATTCAATATTATATTATATTAGTATTATATTATACTATATCAATCTAATATTATTTGAATTAATTCAGTGATAATTCTTCAATATCTAACATTTAAATTTAATTAAAGATAATAGATAAATGTGTTATTTTTTTCTGTTTTCTTATCAATTATTTAATCTCTTTTATCATATTACTTTTTTGGGAACTGCTTTTAGTATATTTGAGTTAAAAGGATTATTTCTGAAGATATTAAAAAAGATGATAGTTTAAAAGGATACTGAAGATATTTAAGAGATTATCATCTTTTAAAAAATTAATTATTAAAGAGTCTCACGTCACTAAAACCATAGTCTAAACCTATAAAAGGAGAAACTTGGAGTCATTCATCAATCACCAACCACCAATCATTTTCATTTTTTGCACAATTCCATCTTTCATTTTAGTTCTTAAGGAAAGATATAATAGTTTGAGTTTCATGTTCTTCATTATTTACGAGTTATAATTAATTTTATTAGGGTTTGATCTTTTCATTTTGCAGTTTTATGAATTTCTAGTCTAAGATTTAGATTTTGCTTTATAAACATATTTATTTTGTTTTAAATAAATTTATGATCAAACTATTATGATCCATTTATTAATCATAGTTTAATCGTTCTTCATGTATATCTTTCGTTCCCATATAATTTAATATATGTTTATCTTTTATGTTTTTAATTGATTTACATGCCTTTCATATCGTGAATAAGTTTTTATAATTGATAATTGGAATTGCAAGTTAAGTAGTTCTTAATAATTATTTATAAAGTAAGTATTTTTTAGGTTGCTAGATTTAACTATTAAATAAATAATTAGATTTAGAAATTATCTTAAAATTTTACTTTGTTCTCTCTTCCTTATTATTAGTTATTACAACTCTAATATCTTTCAAAACCATATATCAATCCTTAAAAGTGCCTTTTAGATTAGGAACCTTTTTCATATTTGATGATATCTTTCTATTGTCTTGCTCTTCATTTTTTTATTAATTTTCTTTTACAACCAATCTAATTAAATTCTCTTCTACTCCTCATCTTAATCTAATTTAAAGTTAAGCTAATATGATCTAAATTAATCCTTATACTATATAAAAATTAATTTAAATACGACATGTGACCTCACTAAATGAATAAGGCAAACATTATTGATGCTTAATTGAAAATAATTTTCTTAAAGATACTTTCTATATTTATATACAATTAAACTCGACACCTCATATTTAAATATCTAAACTCTTTCTACTAAAACGTGATTCACCAATGATAGCTTTAATTGTCTGTGTACAGACAACCAGAAAAATAGACCATTTTACATAAATTAAACCCATAAATAGCTTTAGTAGAATCTGGGTTACAAATAAATATGGTGATACTCCTTATTAAGATACTATCCCAATTTCAACCTATGCAATTAAAGCGGCATTAATAATGTCTACCACAGACGATGATGTTCTACATGCCACAACAACGGATCACAGCCAAAAACTATGTTCTAAAAAGAGGTTCCATAAAACTACATCAAGCAACCTGCAACCGAAAGTAAGGATACTTTGTACATATAATACCACTATAAAATTAAGTTACCATGCTTGCAGAAGCTGGTTTTCATATGGAGAATGAGCAACTAGTGGCGCCTTCAAGATGCAGCAACAGCCTCTTGAGTTGCCACAGCTGGTGGCTTGGGCGGCAACGCACTTATACTAACCCCGTCAGGGGGCTACGTATTAGTGTCATTTTTTGGTTCGGATGATGGAGGTGGCTTAGGCTTCATATGAGGAGGCGGATTATGCTTGAGCTTAAGCAGTATATGTCGCATTCTTGAAAGGTCAGTTGGCTTCCCAGGCTTCGGCCCCTGGATTACAACAACGGAAGGCTTCTTCTCCTTATCTTTTTTCCCTCTTTTCTCTATTGTTGGCACTTCATTGGGAATAAGTTCACCAATTGCTTTCCAATAGTTTTTCTCAGCTTCAGTTTGAAACTTCTTGTGACTTGCCAAAAATAACTGCCAGATTAAATCCAATAAATAATTTGAGGCACTGCTATGATATTCAAAAGAAAAAATTGCTAACGAACCTGTTATTGGCTCGAGTTATTTTTTTTTGGTGTTGGTAAAGGGGAGGGGGACTTTGCAATCATTGACAGCAGCTATAGTTGCACAAGACCGTCATACAAAGATGCTATGATAAAACTGAATTTAAAATGATGAACTAAAAAGTGTGCATATTTGTCAAATCTCAATCTTATCAAAACTGATTAAACCAAAACATAATCTTCACCAACAATAACAACCCTTACCCCAATAGGTAGGGTGGTTACATGGACTAGAAAGATATAGGGCCCTACTAGGTTCAAACCGGTGACCTCTTGATCTACAGTCAAATGCTCTACCATTGAGCTAAGGACCCTTATGAATTAACATCATGAACTTAAAAGTGAGTATATCTGTGAAATCTCAATCTTATCAAAACTGATTAAACCAAAATATAATTAGAGCCCTACTGGGTTCAAACTGGTGACTTCTTGATCTGCAGTCAAATGCTCTACCACTAAGCTAAAGACCTTATGAATTAAAAAGTGAAGATGAACTAAAAAGTGTGTATATTTGTGAGAATCTAATCTAATTAAACCAAAACATAATCATTACCAACAATAACAAGGGCCCTACCAGGTTCAAACCGGTGACCTCTTGATCTGCATCTGCAGTCAAATGCTCTACCACTGAGCTAAGGACCCCTGATGAATTAGAAACTAAACTTTATGTTTATATTCAAAAATTTAAAAACCAACTTGATTTACGTTTATATTCAAAAATTAAAAATTTAAATGCAACCTCCTATTTGGATTCCTAAATTGAACTTCTTAGTTTACTATACAATCCTAGTTTACCAAGATTTCTACCGCCGAATTCCTATGTATTAGGCTACAATGTTTCGTAAGTTCGTAACCACCTATTCGTCCCATTCTGGCCAAGAAGCACCACTTAACCGCTATGGGTCCATCAATTGCAAAACTTCCAGGAAGCCCCCATTCTATTGCTCGCCCTCTACTATACTACAAGCTACAAGCTAAAATCGGGTAGAATAACATGATACAGAAATGTTTCGATAACTATTATAAATATCAACCTTAGTAGAAACAGAGAGGAAAATCGAGAACTTGGTCTCATACATAGAAAACATCACAAATTGATTTACCTTCTCTTTTTCCCTACTAGACGCTTTCTTATGCTCGACATTCAGCTCGCGCTTCCTGTAAAACTCAATTTTGAACTCCTCTGCTTCCTCTATGATCTGTCGCCGCATCTCTTTCTCCCTCTTCTCCTTCTCTTCCAGTTTAATTGCGTTCTGTCTGCTCACTCACACATTCATGATCATCATCAACAAACGCAGACATGCGGCCATACAATTAAACCTAACGTTCTATAAATCGAAAATCTTAAAAAAATTGACACAGATAAGTTCCAATGACAAACCGATAAGTAGAAAACAGCGAGCACGAACATTAGAGTTTACCTTCGCCATTCTCTTAGAGTAAAGCCTTCTTCTGGTTCCAAATCCACCGGAGGTGGCAAGACCGGACCACCGGTGGCACCAAAGTCTGCGTCGAAACCTTTCCCATCATGCTCCGGCGATAACGAAGTGTCTTCCCTCGCGTTAGAGCGTATCGACGACGGTGATGGAGTCTCCGGAACCGGCTGAGACGAAAACACATAATCTCCTTCGGTGTATGACTGATGGCTTCCGAAAACCGGAGACGAGTCGCCGGCCGAGTCCTTCACTGAGTCAGCGTCGAAGTTAGAGAACGTTTCAAAGCGCTGAGATTGGAGCCGAATATCGTAGCCTTCGCCGTCGAACGACCGGTTGGGACTGCCAAAGGATGACATGGCGTGGCCAGGATAACGCCGACCACAGGGCCAGCAAACGATTGATTCGCTCTAGGTGAAAAATCTCGTGAGGTGGCCTTACATGTAGAATTTGAAGGGTCCACGAGGATTCTCGAGATGCGAGTCTTCTCCTTTTCCATGATCTGCAGCCGACCAAGTAAAATATCTTATGATGGGCGACTAATAGTGTGACACGTGCCTTGACAGGCTCCTGATGCTAATACCTATTGGGCCTACATGATCCGCCCAGCCCAGTAAATTTGGTCCAGTTTAGACTGGGCTGCAACATAACAAGCAGACCATCCTATTATCCTATAAATACCAAGTTCATTTTTTAGTTTGTTGTCTGGGTTTGTACGAATTTTTTTTTTTGTTATCTGGGTCAATGGATTTAAATAACCTGGATCAGCTCATTATTATTAGCATGTTTAAACTCTAAAATTCTAACTAACTAGAAATTAGATCTAATGAAAGGAGTTAGTAACTTATAATATAATAAGTTAAAATTTTAATTCTTGTTAAGAGAGATACTCACATATAATATTTAATAGTATTTTAAATATAATTGCATCCAAATAAAGAATATTTAAACTTAGTATAAAAAAAGAAAAACGAAATTCTAACTCTCCAATTCTTTTTTTTTTTTGGTATTTTCACCCTTAAGCATGCTTTTATATTTTTTTTTATAGTGTTTGATTTGTCACCTATCCATATTTTTTCGTAATTTCACCACCTAAACTCATTTTCGAATATGACTTGACAAATGATTTATAAATAATGTATTAATTTTATAATTTTTTTGTTATAAATTATATATGGTGATTTGATGTGGAATCTGATCTCTCAATTACAATTTACAAGTCTCGATATGGTCTAGATCTTCTAGCCCAAAAAACATGATCATGAACTTTGTTCAAACTGAGATACAAGTGTAGGATTAACGGGAGTTAATCTGAATAATAAATAGTTCGGTATTATTTGAATGAAGTATCGAATTTAAACCTTAGCATATATAGAAAATTTTCGTTAAAAGATATATACTATAGTCAGACATATGACGTGAGCCAAATTTAGATATAGTCGAAATAAAATTATAATAAATCAGATGAAAAAAAAAAAAAAAGTGTGGGCAGGACCTGAATATCCCATAAGATTTCAGTTAAGAAACGGCGCATGATGTGCAACGTGTACGAAGATATTTCCTGCTATGTAATGGTACCAATCTTTTTGGAGAGAGGGAGGCGTTTCGCGCGTGCAAGAGATGGGCGCTTTGGTAATTTCATAAAAAAATCCACGTGGTGATTCCCTTTCTTGCCTATAAATATAGAGCGAGCCCGATCGATAAAAACTGAACGTTCAGGGAGGGAGAGAGGGAGGGAGCTTGGGAACTGGCTGAAGAAGAAACCGAAAATCGTTTTGATTTTTACAAATTAGAGTAGATGAGTCGATTAGGGTTCAAATCTGTAATTTTCACGGGGAATTGCGATTGGGAGAGTTGGATGTTATCCCTGTTTCAGACCAGAAATTGCACCCCCCAAACGAGATACGAATACACCACTTATCGCCGAGGAGTGAGCGATGTCCACCTCTTTCAGTTCTCCAAACTATTTCTGCATTCTCAGTTCGATGCAAGCTCGAGTCCTCACTACCTGTTGAACAACCCAACTTGATCAATCTTCATGCCTCTTGCTTTTATGAATTGAAGGTCTCACTCAAAATGCATTTAATTTTATCTCTTTTTATCTTAATGTTTGGTCTTTCTTCCCATGGTGCAGTTTGATTGTTTATGGGAAAAAGATTGAACTTAATATTGGCTTTCGGCATCTCGGACATGAAGTGGTTCTTATTTAACTATTGCTTTAAAGCAAACCTGTTCAGCTCAGTTTCTAATTAGGATTTTGATTTGGGAACACAGACGGCAGTGGCATTGGTTGGGGATGAAGAAATTCACTTGGTGGCCATGCCCAGTAGGAGGAAGAAGTTTCCGTGCTTCTGGTGCTACTCTGTTCCTGTAGGTCTATACACTGCATGCTTGAGGATGCTAAACCTGAGGTGCCTCGCGATTGTGTTTGATTTGGACGAAACGCTTATCGTTGCCAACACCATGAAATCATTTGAAGATAGAATCGACACTCTGCGAGGTTGGCTTGGCCGTGAGACTGATCCCCTGCGTATTTCAGGGATGTCAGCGGAACTTAAACGTTACATGGATGACCGTAAGCTATTGAAGCAGTACACAGAAAATGACTGCGTCGTCGATAATGGCAAGATATTCAAGGTTCAGCGGGAGGAGGTCCTACCGTTGTCTGATAGCCATGGGAAAGTTGTTCGTCCCGTCATTAGATTGCAAGAAAGGAATATAGTTCTCACTCGCATCAATCCCGAGGTTATAATTTTATTGAAATTTATTTTAATTATCATTTATGAGCAACAAGTGTAAGTTTGGGGACTTCTATCGGTAATAATTAGGAAATCTCCATTGAGAGATCAAGCTTGAGATGAGCAATGATTGACCATGCGGCTCGATGTCCTCAGACTGGTCATTTCTGATTCATGAAAGAAAGGAAATTCTGATCTGAGGAATTAGGAAAGCGTAGAAATTAAAGATTAAGCGGGCTAGAACCAAATTGAGTAGTATTTAATCGGCCAAACTCGTGTACTTCAAAATTATCACTGATGTTCTAACAAAGCTTACATGAGTTTATTAATTAATTTTACTGGCTAAAAATGGAAGCGGTAGCGTCTACTCTTAATTCCCTTGTTGATTGATCTCCCCTTCTGTTGGGTGTTCAGTATTCTGTATTGGTTTATGCTACAAGGGTTATTTTGTTGTTGTCCTCTCATTGTAATATAGAAATATCCATATATATGTGTAGAATGCTATTTTTTATTTTTTATGGGTTATTTCAAATCGTTTAGTGTTCCCCTCTCTCTGCAGGGTAAACTAGATATATAAACGTAAAATTTATTTTTCGGCTTGTCTATAGGAATTTATCTAAGCATATTGTCAGAAAATTGATATAGTTGTTTGGAAGCTTTTTGATGCACAAGGTTTTGACATTTGCGGTATTCCCTGTTGTGTTTGTGCGTAGATTTGTGATACCAGCGTGCTTGTGAGGCTACGACCTGCTTGGGAGGATTTAAAATGCTATTTAACTGCAAATGGGCGCAAAAGATTTGAAGTATATGTCTGTACTATGGCTGAAAGGGATTATGCCTTGGAAATGTGGAGGCTTCTTGATCCTGAGGCACTTCTTATAAATTCAAAGCAACTTCCTGATCGTGTGATTTGTGTCAAGTCAGGCATGTTTGCTATTCAATGTCTATTTTGATCTTCTTAATTCTTGGTATATTCATATATTATGAAGTTACTTCTTGCAATTAAGAAGTGGCATTTAATTTGCTGCAATAATGTTTCAGCACTTTTTTTGGGTCTTATAAGCATATTTGGCTATTTGCTATATGTGCTGGTCGTTTAACAGGTGGTAAATACATTCTTCAACCTAATTTGCATCACTATCCTGTCAATCATTTGTATGACACCCACTTTTGTCTTGCTGTTGTGGTTCATATTTTATTTCTGTCTCATCCTCATGCACTTGTTTTGAAGGCTCCAGAAATTTGTCTTTGCAGGCTCCAGAAAATCTTTGCTAGATGTCTTCCAGAATAGTATGTGCGATCCAAGAATGGCAATGGTGATTGATGACCGGTCAAAGGTTTGGGAAGATAGGGACCAGCCCAGGGTTCATGTGGTTCCTGCATTTGCTCCTTATTATGCCCCTCTGGCAGAGGTATTGGTTTTTGTTTATTATCACCCACACAAGTATACATTTTTGTAACTTTTCTTTAAAAGAGATTATCAATACTTCCTGTATTGCTTTATCAGAGAGCCAATATTGTTCCAGTCCTATGTGTAGCAAGAAATGTTGCATGCAATGCCAGAGGTTACTTCTTCAAGTAAGTTACAAACTCAAGTGTTGATATGCTCAAGTTATTTCCTTTCCCCCAGTGGCTATAATTTGTCATGTCCTGTGGTCAGAGAATTTGATGAGAATCTATTACAAAGAATTCCTGAAGTCTTCTATGAAGATGATATTGAAAGTTTACCTCACCCTGTGGATGTGAGCAACTACTTGATGGCTGAGGTAGCTTCTTGGAACATAATGTAATTTGTAGTTCATTGATGATAGCTACAATTTGTGGTTATGTAGCATCATCTGTGTCTAGTGCATAGTGCTTGTTTATCCATGGCTCTAATGTCGATACTCACTTAATGGCAGGATGCTGGTTCTGTGCCAAACAATAGTTGTGTTGCTCCCATTAGTGAAGGAATATATGCTGCAGAAGTTGAACGCAGGTTAAAACAAAATGTAAGTTTGTGTGTTTTTCCAAGTATGGTCTCTGTCTCTGATTTAACATCATGTCTTGAAGCTTTCTTAGAAACTTCTTTCTCGTTGGGGATAGCTTGTTTTCCTTTGGGATGAGTGTGAGTGATTGGACCCATTCAATATTTTATGTGCACAAAACATTTGCTGACAAATTTTTGTGTGGTTCTTTTCAGGATGAAAGGTCTTCTGTTGGCTCAGATGCTGGATCTCAGGCCAACAATGTTAAGTTCAAACCTGAAGTCTCTGGACTAACTACTGGTGTTATTTCAAATATCCTTTTCCCTGGATCTTCAAGAAACCCGATGCCTTCTCTGAGTATGGAACTTCTTATTTTGTTGATGTGTCTGTTTCTGGTTTTGAAAATATTCAATCTTTCATCATCTGTTTTCCAATCTTTTCTCAGAGCCGGGTTTACTTGGACCTCCAGTCAGGCATGACGGGTTCTCTGTTGATTGTGATAATGACATGAAAAGAGGACTCTTGACCATGAGGCATGACCTGAATACAAAAAATCAAGGCTCTGGTGAACCTCCCCTCATTTCAAGGCCACTCAATCAAGCAGTGCCGTCACTAATGCAGCCAAAAATAGGACTTGTGGTGGAGGATCATGTGGGAAGCAGAGCTCAAGCAAATGATCCTCCTTTTGCATCTGTTAAAGAATCTAACATAGCTAAGTGTGACAAGTATCTAGCTCAACAGAAGTTCTTTTCTCCTATTATGCCAGTTTCAACTCCTGCTAATTCGCTCTCACAATCATTGCTAAGAAATGGAGAGGTTTGCCATTGAACATGATTGCTCCCCCTATAGAGTTTTGGATGCTTCTTGGAGAGCCTCAAAATCCTCTAATTGAATGTTGCTTATATGCAGCCTCAAAACCCTCTAATTAAATGTTGCTTATATGCAGCCAAGTTCTGTACGTAATTCACAGAGACAAAATCTTCCATCTCATGGTCAGCCAGCAGGTATTGCTTTTATATTCATCTTAATACATTCTGATGGACTTAGCATCTTCTCCTTTTGGCATCCCATTATACTCTTTCCTCCCTGTACTTTCTATTCTACTCTTAGTTTTCCTTAAAAAAATTACAGCTAGTGTGTTTCTGCGCTGTTTTAATTCTGTTTAAGCATTTTGTGAGCTATATAGAGCAAGTCCTACTGTAAAGATGAATATTTGTCCCTAAGTTTGTTGGACTCTCGATTTTAAGTAAATTTGTGACGGCAAACTCAACGTGTAAAATTCCTGCGGCTTCTGAAATTGTGCAATTGTCCATAAACTTGTGATTCCAGTTTGAGTTTACGTTGTCAAGTGAGTTTGCTGTGTTCATCAACCTTTGAGTTGGCAACTTGTCTGCTGTACATAAAACTAGCCTTTTGTGGTTATATATTGGGCATGTACTTTGCCCCTTTTTTCTTTTCTTTTCTTTTTAATTTTATGTTTGGCCCATATTTATGCATCCTAGCTTGGTAAGAATGGCCAGGGTCCATGTTTAGTTTCAAGTAAGAAAATTTATACTAGGGTTATTTGAGATTATATTTGGGTTCTAGATTCCAGTTTTATTAGTTTTTATTTGATTTAGATCAGACAAGGTAATTGTGGCATGTATCCTGTTTTTATCTCAAATGCTTTAGCGCTCTCATAATTTATACCCTTTCTTTAACAACAACAACAACAACAACAACAACAATCTAATGTTTAGTATTGATCTTTAGGTATTTTGATTTTTTAATTTAGACAATCTCGATTTTAGAAGGCTCATTAGCAATGCATCTTTTTGCAGAGGATAGTTCATATCAGAATCGTTTATCTTCTAATGGCAAAGAAATTCAAATTGAAGCTGGAAAATTGAACTTTTTACCTTCTCTATCTATAGGAGTGCTACAGGAAATTGGAAGGCGGTGTAGTTCTACGGTACACATGATTTCAGCATGTGAATAGGTAATCTTTTGCTTTTGATTTTCCTTATTCATCATGTGTTTCTTTTTGTAGGTTGAATTTAGATCCATCGTAAGCACCAGCAAAGACTTGCAGTTTTCAGTGGAGGTTTGTGAAAGTTCTGTGGTGATTTTATCCACTTTATGTGTTAGCATAGTCAATATTACATTTCTCTTGGCTTAAAATAATGAGTTCAAGACATCATTATGGATTAGTTTATTATTAGTTGTTTAAACTGCTGAATTTGATCCTGGTATGGAGAGAAGATAATTTCTCCCAATTATTTGTAATAAGCTGTTTTATTTGTAAAGCTGAATTATTGGATTACTCTTGAGCCTGTAATGAGCTTGGGTTTTCTCTTATGATTTTGTTTAATTGAAACCTATGTTGAAAGGTTTATTTAGTGTTTTGAGTCAAGTGGTTTATTTTTTGATGCCATGGATTAGGTGCTTTTCACTGGTGAAAAAATTGGTATTGGAATGGGTAGGACAAAGATAGATGCTCAACAGCAGGCTGCTGAGAATGCCCTTCACAGATTAGCAGGTAAAATTAATTTCTTAGTGAATATATTTGGATTTTCATATAAGCCAATTTTTTTTCTTTTTTCAGTTGTTATTTTACTGATATAAAGATTGATGGGTGAGAGATTCTTGCCGCACTTGGGGGGATATAATTTGTTATAACGGTATCTAGGACATCTAAGGAGCATTTCCTTGTTATTTGAGGCGTGTCTGAATATGCCCCTTTCCCACCAGATATATATGTAGAACAGTTCTGAACATTCTTTACCTTTGGTAACTTGTGACATAGCACCTATTGAAGCTCTGATCACTATGTAGAGTGTGTTCAAGTTGAGAATATGTGTTAGTAATTGAGTCAAAGTATATTAACTATTGAAGGTTTCTCTACGTTCTGTTTTAATAATGTATCTAGTGAAATATGTGTTCTTGGGTATTTAAGTAGAACTTATTGGTAAAGAAGAAAATAATTATCTGTTCAAGAGTTAAATATTATTGTCCTGTAACGTAGGCCATGAAGGTTTTTGCCTGAGGTACAGATGGCCATGAGAATGGTTGTTCATGAATAAATTTGGTTTCTGCCAAATTTAACTTCCCATTTTCTTAATTCCAATTTTTGCCAAATTTTTTAAATTTCACAAATTTTCTGTTGTGCCAAATTTAACTTCCCATTTTCTTAATTCCAATTTTTGCTTCTGTTTATGAATTTTTGGATACAACCATACAAAAGGGCTAAATGCATTTACGTGCTTGGAATTACAGAGAAATATGTGGCACATATGGAGCCTCGAAGTGGAGCTGTTGGCCAAGAATCTGACAAGAATCATGAAAATGGTTTCCTGTGGGATGCAGTCAATCTTGAATCCAGTGAACTGCAAAGAGCAAACACATTGTCTAGAGAAAGTGCTTCTAAGGTGGGACTTTCTGATGATTCTGATAATTGATATAAGGGGTGCGTGCATGTGGGGTATGTAGACTGGAAATTCCCGGCAGAGGCTATTGATTGTATAGAAATAACTCCTTTTGTGGATTTACATAGCATCAATATGTGAGAGCTAAGTAGGTTAATGGTATATAGGGCCTGTTTGGATAGGATTTTGAAAAAGGGCTTATGAAAAAAAAGGGCTTATGGACAACTTATGGAAAATGACTTTTGCAGAAGAGTTTATGGAAAAAAAGTGGTTTTGAATAAATAGGTGTTTGAATAGTTATTTTTAGAATGACTTTTTATGGTGGTAAATTACCAAAAAGGGTATGATTTGATTTAAAGTAAGAGAGAGGAGGGAGTTAGAGAGAAGAGAGAAGAGAGGAGAGAGGAGAGAGGAGAGAGGGAAGAGAGGAGAAAGGAGAAAGGGTGTAAGAAAAAGTAGGAGAGAGGAGAGAGGGTGTAAGAAAAAGTAGGGGTAAGATAGTAATTGGATAGTCCATAAGTGCTTTTACTGTTGAAAAAGCTATTTTAAATAGCTTATTCAAAACCATAGTTTTAAACCATGGTTTTGTCCAAAAACACTTATGGACAAATAAGTCTGTTTGTTTTGAAATTTCCCCAAACCGAGGTTTGGGCCAAAAGCCCTTTTAAAACCGCGGTTTAAGGCCTTACCAAACAGGCCCATAGTGTTCTTGTTTGCTACTGATGTGTTAGAAAGGCTTCTTGAATTTTTGAATTGGAAGATAAGGGCTTAGAGATCAGTACCTGGTTTCTATCTGTTGTCCAAGTAGTCCCTTGTAGTCAATAATCATGTTTCTTGTTAAGACCCTGAGTACGGGAAAAATAAAGCAGAGAAAGAGAAAGGATAATCTACTAGGAAGCTGAGGTAAGGATCTCACTCACAGCTCCCTAATAACTAAGGATAAATTTCTATTGCAAACAAGCAAAGCAAGAATCTCACTCTACTACTCTCAACAGCTAACAAAAGAAGAATCTCCAATTGAATCAAATAATCTGTTGATTTCTCAATGTCTACCTAGCGGAGGAAATGGCTAGGATATTTATAAAAAAAAGAATTACAACGGAAATAGAATCTAGAATCCCTAAAATATCGGAAACAACTCATAGAAACAGACAGTGGTCCACTTATTTAACTAACTGGCTTTAAAATAAATAATTAAATGAATAATAAAACAAATTACATTTATTCAAACTTCAGTATTTCTCCTTTGGTAGGTTAGTGGGTAGTTATGCTGACTCAATCCTATCATTTTGCGTGCTCTTTAACTAAGGTAGCATTTTTTTTAAGTTCATTAAGAATGAAAGAAGTAATCCATGATTGTTTCTTTTAGTTTATGAGGTGGGTTTAATTGATTCGTAAACAGTGATCTATTTACTGAATTTGAAGGAACTCAAATAAATGATACTGACATAATGGTTTTTCTTCAAGTTGGTCAGTTTTTGGAATTTAATGTGCAGTCTGATCTTATTCTTTGTTGGGAGAAAATTGATTTGTAAACAGTGATCTATTTACTGAATTTGAAGGAACTCAAATAAATGATACTGACGTAATGATTTTGCTTCAAGTTGGTCAGTTTTTGGAATTTAATGTGCAGTCTGGTCTTATTCTTTGTTGGGAGAAATTTTGTGTATTAGGTGATATCTAATTGCCTAGCTTGTTCCGTAGTACAAGAAACAAATTCATGCATCATTTTATTAATTTTCAGACTCTTGATGTTGGAGCTGGTCTCTCTTCACCTAATGCAAGTAATCAGCAATTGGAAGAGCATGCCAGCTCCTGAAGGTAACTTAGGACAGGAGGAATAAGGACTCTAAATGATGCAAATAGAACCTTGATTTCTCGCATACCAACAAGAGATAAGCCAGAAGTCGTAGCCCACTTTTGCCCCATCTCACTCTGTACTGTACATTACAAGTGTGTTATGAAGGTGTTGACTAATAGATTGAAGACTGATGGATAAGTTAATATCCCCGATTCAATTGAGCTTTATTCCAGGCAGACATATTCAAGACAATATCATGGTGGGGCAAGAATTGATGCATGTCATGAATAAAGAAAAGGGGAGGAAAGGATTTGTTGCTATGAAGGTGGATTTAGAGAAAGCATATGATAGAATGTGATGGGATTTTCTTCAACAGACTTTGAAGGAAGCTGGCTTTGATTCTAAACTCTGTTTTGATTATGCAAGGTGTCTACGGCGTCTCTTTATGTTTTGTGGAATGGCTGTCGAGCGGATTTCTTTATGCCTCAAAGAGGTCTCTATCAAGGAGATCCTTCTTCTTTTTTTTTGTATAAAAAAGTTTAGGTGGATTCAGCACCGATCCTTTACCAAAGCCAAGGTGTAGCCTAAGGTTCAGAGAGCGCTGTCAGTTACTAAAAGAGGTCTCTATCAAAGAGATCCTATTTCCCGTTGTTTGTTCTATGTATGGATGGGCTTTTCCATATTATTTGTGATGCAGTCCAGAAGGGAAAGTGAAGACCAATTTATGTTACAAAGCATGGGCCTATTATATCACACCTCATGTTTGCATAGAGACAGGTCGATTGCATGATGCAATATCTTGAAGCTTTCTGTTCTGCCTCGGGTGAGAAGGTCAATAAGAAGAAATCTTCAATGTTCTTCTCCAATAACGTAAAAGGGGAAGTTAGGCAGAGGTTGCAGCAAGCTGCAGGGATGCCCATTGAAGATGATATTGGTGCGCTTACTTGGGAATTTCTCTTTCAAGGAATAGGAGGCCGAAACAAAGATTTCAATATATTATTGATTGGGTGAAGTCTATATTAGAAGGGTGGAAAGCTAATTGATTATCTATGGCTGGAAGAATCACATAAAGCTAAATCAGTGTGAACTACTACTATCCCTCTCTATCCTATGCGAGTGGCCAAACTCCCTCAGTGGGTGCAATGAGGTTCAAAGGCTACAAAGGAAGTTCATTTGGGGAGGTGTTGAGAATGAAACAATGCGTTATGTTAGACGGAATAAGCCGTGTTGGCCGAAAGAACAAGGAGGCTTGGGCTTTAGAATAGAAGGCTTGAAGCTGTGAATAGGGCGTGTGGAGCCAAGATTGCATGAAATCTAGCTTCGGTTATAAAAGAACTATGGTTGAACGTGCTTGCTTCAGAAATACACACAGTAGAGAATATGTGGAATGGGAATCAAGGCCGTCTGACTCACAACTGTGGCATTTTCTGGTGCAACAACGTCCAATTGTGGAGCTGTGAACGAATTGGATTGTACGTAATTGTCAAAGTGTTAATTCTTTACGGACTTCTGGCTAACAATTTCTTGGGAATCTGTGAAGCTCGAGAGGCTGAGGAATGGGCAGTGTGCTTAAGGTAAACAGAGTAGGAGCTGGGTTTCCGATGAGTTATAGTACAAGCTGATTCCAAAGTTATAATTGACACGACTATTGTCTATAAAAGAGGTGATAGCTCTGTCTTGCAGCGGATTAAGAGTTTCAAAGACCAGAATTGGCAACTCAAGCTTCAATATGCACCAAGAGTTGCTGACAGTCTTGCTAAATCTAGTCTAGGAATGCGTCATGATTTTCAATTTCTTGATGGAGGCGGTGATGATGAACGATGTATTTGGGATGCCATTTGAGTTTGTAATTTGAGCTCCAGGGACTTGTTCTCTCTTCACTGGGGAAAAAAGATTTTTGTTTCAGATGAAGACACAAATTAGCATGATTTAAAACTAAATAATATATTTTGACTGAAAATCAAAATACATTAGGTGATGATATAAAATTAACTCACGTGGATGAGCGAACCAAGATCAGTTCATTGGAAAGAAAATGTGTTCATACAGATGCACTGGCAAGGACGTTTCCAGTTTTATTATCGTGTGGCGAATTCGAGTTACATTGTGGCTTATGGTGAATTCCTCTTATGGTTCCTTCTTTTGTGTATCAAACTATATTCCTTCTCTGTTAAAAGACTTCTAACCATGAAGAAAGAGAGTTAAACACTCGGTGCGCCAAACAGAACTTTATAGGGAAAATGAAAAGGAAAAAGGAAATTCAAATCGACGCAGCTCGATAGTGTCGGAGAAGCAGAGCAAGAGACACACCGAGGAAGACAGGGAATGTGGAAGACGATGACAGAGACCTTAGGATTCGAAGCACGAACTGGAGCGATGCAATTGATTTGCAGCAGCTTCAAGAATCGGAGGTGAGAGAACTGATTGTTACGGCAGCAGAGGGAGAAGCAAATTTCAGGTTGGAGATAGGAAACATGTGGAGAGGATCTGGATCGTGGATCGTGAGCGATGGGGAAAGAGGAGGAATTTGCGAGACTTCATCACTCGCTTGTTTATTACACCAACAAAATGAAAAGAAAAGTAGGCTGTATATTACCTTTTTTTAAAAAATATATATATGATTGAATCATATCTAAGTGTTGTTGAATCCATCCAGGACACGCTTTCTACGTTCACATGAAATCACATTAGAGACCTCAAAAACTGTTTAATTCTCTTGACGCTCATCTCATTTCCTTTCACTCAGAGCTCTCCTTATTTTTGGCAACGCAATCAAAAGAATCATTTTGTTTTGAAAAAAATAAGGAAGTTCCAGTTCAACCACATAGTTATATATATCATCTGAAGATTATTCAATAGGACAAACTTACATAATTACAGGACTAGAGCAGTAATATCCCCGCCATTACTAGTACGTGCAGGGAAGATAGATGTTAAATAGAGAATGAAACACAGTACAGTAGAAGAAGACATATAACAGAAATCAACAGAGAGCTTTAATTTATGGTTATGGATTATTATTGGTTGCATGAAGCATCAGTTAGACTTGAAGGGGATGGCCCTTATCACAATCTGGTGGTACAGGGCTGCAAGAGCTGCTCCTATGAGAGGCCCAACCCAGAAAATCCACTGCACCCGCACCACAACACATTAATTAGGTCCTCCCTCCCCACTAAGAAATAATCCAAAGCAAAACAAAAGTATATATGAATGCAGTATCTTATAATGTCTCAAACAGGATTGTATCTCTGATAAGAGGATACCTGCACCTAAAAAAAATATATATGAATGAAGACTCACATGTTCATGCCAAACTTGGTGCTTGTTGAAGATTAGAGCAGCTCCAAGACTTCTTGCTGGGTTGATACCTGTGCCTGTCACAGGAATTGTAGCCAAATGCACCAAAAACACAGCAAACCCTATAGGCAGTGGTGCCAATACCTACATTATTCGATCCAAAAGCATATAATATTCCATACACTTAACATTTGATATATCTTTATGGATACTGTAGCTTGCTAAAGTATTTACACATTAGGAAAATTTATTTTTTAGATCTCTATCAGTTGTAACTAAATCTTTAAACTTTAATCGAGTGTCGACTAGTTGAAATTTGATCTTTGAATTTTAACTCACTACAACTCTGTTCTTATATTTTTAACAGTTTAAAACCTTAGTCCATAATCTTCATAAAATATATAATTTTATTTTCTAAAATATAAGAACTAATATTTTGAATAATTAAACTATAAGAATTGAGTTATATTGAATTAAAATTTATAGACTAAGTTATAACTGAATTGTATCAAATTAAAATTTGGGACTGAGTTACGGTCAAAACTATAAAGAATGAAAAATTAATTTTCTCTATACTTACAGGAACATGGGAGTCTCTAGCATTTCGCTTGGCATCAGTAGCAGAGAAGACAGTATAAACAAGAACAAATGTGCCTAGGATCTCAGCTCCAAGGCCTGAGCTTTTAGAGTAGCCAGAAGCGAGAGTGTTAGCAGCACCGCCAAGTCTCTCATAGGTATGTGGTTGGAAGCCCTTAACCATGGCGGCTCCGGCGATGGCGGCTCCGGCGATGGCGCCCAAGCACTGCATTATTATGTACATCAATGTCCTTGTCAGTGACACCTTCCTCGCCAGAAACAACCCAAATGTTACTGCGGGATTTATGTGCCCTCCTGCACCCACAAATCATTTAAATACCGTCTTATTCATTTTATTAGAATATATTAAAAAATCTCATATCCACTAATTCAACAATAAATTGCATCAAAAATAGCTTAATCTATTTTGATAAAAAGATAAACCTAAGATATATTTACTTATCAAAAAGCCTATCATGGATTTGAGGCCTATGAGACTTGAAAAAATGACAAGTCTAGATAGGAGAGATTAATTGTATAGTAAATTAAAATTATGTAACTTAGAGATAAGTTTTATCAAATTGACTTAAGCTAATTTAATATATAATTTTAATAGAAAGACAAATATAATATATACCTACTCCTCAAAAAGTCTAATATGATTAAGCTAATTTGATGAAAAATGACAAACTTTTTAAAAAAAAATGTATCATATTATATTAGAGTCATTTGATATGGAATATAAAAAAGGCATCTAAAACTCAAAGAAGATCAATTAGACAACAAGTCAAAGGTATATAACTTTGAGGAAAGTCTTATCAAATTAATCTGAACTATTTTGATAGAAAGATAAAATTAATATACGTACCTACTTCTCAAAAAACGTTTAATCTTTTCTGATGAACCTTACCTGAGATACCAGCAGTGGAGTAGACAAGAGCAAAGATCATGCCACCAAAAGCCCAAGCAATGCCTTGAGTGCCAACAGTGGAGCGCTTAGAGGGAGATTTAGCCACCCCAATGACAGTCAAAGCGGTGACGTAGAGGAACAAGAAAGAGGCCACAAACTCTGCAATGCCTGCTCTATAGAAAGACCATGAAGATAACTCACCAACTTCAACCAATGGCGCAGCAGGTGGCTCACTGTAGTCTCTCCCATCTTGGCTCTGAGCCGCCGTTCCTATCGGTTGCCTTTCTCCATACCTGTTGGCTCCAACCCTCACATCTTCTTCCTCCATTTTCTCGGAAAATAATGCTCAGTAAAACCAGTGGGAAAGGGCTATTTATTTAATTTGTAGCTTTGAGGGGTTGTTGCTAAAAGAGTCAATTTTGTAGCTTTAGGATATTTATGAGGTGTGAGTGATTGAAAGGGAATGAAACTGTGGATTTTAGTGACAGTGCAGCGACCAAAGGAGGAAGACAAGGTTGAGTTATTTTAGGAGGCAATATATGGCAAGAATTCAATTGGCCTTTCTTTCTTCCCACTTTGCTTATTAGCCTTTACTTTTACGTATGTGTCTCTTCACTTTGAATGCAAGCTTGCACACCACTCACTACCTTTCTCCAGAAATAATGGCAGCCTTAATTATAGAGGCAGGCACTTCAACTTCAAATCGTGGGATATGCCTCATGAATCATGGAACCATCTACAATGAATCTGTAGGGTTGAAATACAATTTCAATAGTATAGATTTAAAATTTTCAACTATACTATAGTTCTTATTATAAGCTACTTCCAACTAAACAATCAAGTTAAGTTATAAAATTTGTCTCAAATTGATAAATATTTCTAATTTTTCTCCTCTTTGAGGTATGTTTGGCTCAACTGAGGAAAGGAGAGGAGTAGGAAAGGAAGGAAAAGAATGAATTTTAATATTACATAGTAGGGATTGATAAAAAAGAAAGAGAGGGGAGGAATTTTAATATTACATTATTTAATTCAAGAGAAATATAATGAGAGAACAAATATTTTTATATAGATAATTATAAGATGTGAAAGAGGTATTTTAAGGATATTAAAAAAATATTATGGATATAATAATCAAAATAAGATAAGAATTTAATTTCTTCCTTAAATCTCTTAATTTTGGAGGGGAGGAGAGGGGAGGGAAAATCTTAAAAAAAAAATCCTCCTCTCCTAAAAGTTTTATGATGCTAAACAAAAAAAATGGGCAAAATTCTTCCTTTCTCTTCACCTCCCTCTTAAATTCTTTGTACCAAACACACTTATAGTCAATCATGAGTAAGTAATCAATAACATGTGTTTGTATATAATCATGTCTACTTTACGTTTGTTAAAACCTAAGTAGTGCACTATATTTTCAGTCAAGAGTCTGTAATCAAGAACATCTGTAAGTTTGTCATGTTCTGTGTCTCAAGGTCTATAACCAAGCGCTGTCCATGTATTGGGGCAAAACAGAGTTGTATGAATCTTTTATGTAATATACATGTATTTCAATGAATTCTCTCTAAATCTCCTATCTCTCATGAAAGGCTAAACTTGATAATATTTTACTTTTGGCTTCAGAAATTCTAGTATGTTCTGCATTCACCTCTAGACCATCTAACATTGACAAGGATCAAAACCAATGAAACCTCCATAATTTTTTTTTTGTTACCCACCCGGTTCACCGGAGCTTTGCCCCGACTATATCCGGATTCGACCCGCGTCGCGCACCTCCATAATTGAATATTGACAGAACCTCGAAAATTGCCAAAAATTATATCCCAATGTTGTGAGGCAAAATTCAGACCATAGGATACGAGTTTATATGAACGAAAATTGAACTTATATCCTTTTAGGATACTAGTTTATTCTTTACTATTTATACTAACTCTTATAAGCAGGTTCAAGATATCATACAATAGATGAAAATGTATATAAGATCCTTTTTTTTATTTTGGGTTATCACTTGTTTTTGGTGAAGTTTTGGGCTATCGCTTTGCATAGATAGCGGATCCTTTTCACAGGGAAAAAAACCCAAGACCAATTGGGCTTTTGTTGCCTTCCTTATTTATCTTGTGTTTTGCAAGATTTTGGCCCAGTGTAGGGCTTAGCCCTTTCCATGGAATATGGACAACCACAAAAAAAAAAGGGAAAAAAATAAAGAAATAAACTCTTCTATTATTTTAAAAAACAGCAGAATGAGATAAATTTGAATAAACAAAAATATAATAATAAATATTATATAAAAAAAAATTAGCTGCTAAACTGCATTTTATAAGTCACCTCCAACCACTCATTATGAGAAATGGTTAAGTCGTTAAATTTATTTAAAAATAAAAAATTTAAATTTAGACATATTTAATACCATGAATTATATAAGTGAAAAAGAAAAATTGTATTTAACCCTTTTTTATCTCAAATAGTACAAATTGCATCTAACTTTAATATCTCACTCGATAACTTACAATAAGGATTACTCAAGAAAATTTCTTATAATAATACGATGGGAGGAGTTATTAATGACTTGCTACAAATTCTGCATTATACAGTCCTATGTGTTTTACTTTCTTTCTTTATTGTTCTTAAGCATGGGGTATGAACTGAAACTTAAAGGGATCAAACTTAAAAATTGAGTAGCCTGAGGTTAAATACAAAGATAAATTAAAATGAGTGAAAATTAACACAAATATCATCACCTATCTGCCAGACAAACATTAAACTTATTTTTATTTAGATTCCGACGAAATCAAGGAGAAATTATTGTCACAAAGTAATTTTTTCCATGCACGTCTGCTTTTGGTTTCTTAGAATTCAGAAAAAGAAAAATGATGATGGTGAAGTTGACTGGGACTGAAATTTTGAAAGGGCTTATCGATGTGTCTGCCACAACATGAACAATCCATTCGTGCAATCCAAAGTGAAGGAAACAAGTTATAGTGGAAAACAACAAAACAACATCGTCATCGTCATCTTCTTCTTCATCATCATCATCATCATCATGAGACCAAAATTGAGTGGAAGGCAGCCTGCAATCTCACTCCTAGAGCTTCCATTAACGTTTTAAAATACGTACCAAAGTCTTTAGATGTCAGAAAGAAAATGAAGGAAAAGAAGAAGAAAAGGGAATAATGTTGTTACATGCTTTAGTTTGTTGTCATTTTGATAGTGGGTAGACGGATTACCTTAAAATATCAAATTTAAAATTATATTCCTTCTCCTTCTTCTTCTTCTACTAACTTTTTTCTATTTAAGGATTTGTGAGTGATTGGGAAAAGAGAGAGCTCTCTGCTCATCATCAAATTAAGGTTGAATGCCGTTGCAGAAGAAACTCGTTATTTCTCCCCCCCCCCCCCCCCATTAAAACTCCTTTCTGTCCACGCACACACATTTTGAAAAATACTTAACATTCTGTTTATTTTCAATCAATTGCAAGGACCTTTCATGTCATGATTTGAGAATTCACAAACTGAAGGAACTGGCCCAAGTTATGATTTGAATATGGTAATATATGGCTGGTCATATCAAATTACATGATTGCATATCCAGTTCCATATCAGTTCCATTGGAATTTGTACATATAGATTTGAGTACAAGGGATCTTATTTGATTGTGTAATTACCGGTTTTCATTACGTCCCTTGTCTTTGTACTCCTATAGGTACATTATAAAAAAAAATTAATCTTTAATATAAGTTATTTAAAAAATTATTAATATTTATTTATTAATTTTGGTCAAGTAATTAATGCTTAAATTTATGTGGCTTATTTGTCAAGTAATTAAAGTATTTGTCAAGTAATTAAATTTAAATTTTTTTATTAATTTAAGATAATTTTAATAAATTAACAATTATCATATTATTTGTGTGAATTAGTTAAAAAGTCTATATATTAGTTGAAGTAACATAGTGTTGAAGTTTCTTCAAACTAATGAACAATTAATAGGTGATAAGATTACTAGCTAGTTGATCAGATTCATCATTTCTAAATCAACTGTTCAACAACAGATTATCAAAGTCCCGTTGATTGAGTATTGACATAGCCAACAACATGACCTTATTCAGAAGGTCCTACAACTATCTAATTTCTTTCAGAGTTGGTGCAATGTCACATGGGAATGGGGTAAGTAAATCTCTTATAGTTCTGAGAGACCTGGTGGCATGCATCACAAGGAGGAGGGTTAGGTGAAGAATATAATGTGCTTTGTTGGGGGCATATTTCTTTCTTCTCAGCAATGGAAGCACGTGATGCTCACGTGGTCCACCTCTTGAATGTCTGTCTTCCATCCCCTTCAACTCTTGAATTGGCACCACCTTCTCTCTGAGCTTCATGAGAGATTTTAACCCCATAAACATAAAATTTTAAATTTAAATTCGTACAAAAAAAAATATTTTTAAGAGTTATTTTTAATTGAATTCCCTGATACTTAAATTTTATCTATTCAAATAATTATATAAGAAAATCATCTTACATATTATGATTAGCTTTCCTAATGTACATCTGATTCACATTGAAATACTAGGACGTGAGATGACAATTATGATAGTTTAGCTGGTACAATCGTTATTGTTCCATTGTAAACTTGAAATTGGTCTTTCCATAATTAACACTAATAGATTGTGTATGGAACTTAACTATCAGAATTGTGAAGTTGCCTCACGTACTATGCGGAGCTTTGACTGTCAAACTGAACCATAAATTGGCAAAAGGGTCATGTGGCTGTGAGGCAGGGAGGGTTATCCTCATCCTCACCTCACAGCTAAGCAGAGGACGAAACTTTAGGTTGAGGGTTTTGTCAGAGAAGATGGTGACTGGTGAAGAATTAACTCTGAAATTGCCCCTCCCATATCTAAGTGGGACCCCACCAAGTAAATGGGTCCCTCTAATCTCCCCCACCGTATATAATTTTCTCACCCCTAACTCTAAATTTAGGTCCCCTAATATTGCAAACCCTAAAATTGTAAGGAGAAAAAAATAAGAAAAATCAGTTATTTATTAAAAATTTGATTAGTCAAAAAAATTAAATTTTGAGTAAAATATTTTCTATATATAAAATTTTTTAAAAGTACTAATATTTTTTATATATAAAAATATATGAGCTCCTTTCTTAAATAGAGATTATCCCCCTATTGTCTCATGACCAACACTAATGTTATCTGCAAGGATATCGTCTTTATGCTTAGATCTTTTTCTAATGTATTTTCTTTCATAGCTTCCCTTCCCTTTTTTTTCATTACTTTTAGATTTACCCTTTGTCCAACTTCTTATGGTTCTCTGTAATTACTTTAGTTACTAATATCATTTTGCCTTTTCTTCAAAAAAAAATAAGAAAGAAAGAAAGGCCTGTCCTTTGACCAGAAAGACTATGAATTGGTCTTCCTCTGATCAAATAATTATACTCTAGATAAAAAGGACACTAAACAACCTAATATGCTCAATAGTTTGAAAGGGCTAGAATTGAAATGCTACTCATGACCACATAAATCCAAAACAATTCAAAGAGTTCTCATTATCCACCATATGACTAATGGGATTGATGTTATATAGATGTAGTAGAATTGAAAAGATTGATGAGAACTGAAATATGTGTATCATCTCACTAATGATGGAAAATCTTCAGCTTCGCTCTCCCCACCAGGAGCTGTTTTATTAATGCACAATAAATTCTACTCTTAGCAGACAGGTAAGGGTCAGGCCTCATATGGCAGCTAGCTGCAAATTGCAAGGAAGAAAGTATTACACAGTGAGGGGTGAGGAAAAGAAGCACTATTCTCTGAAAAGTGATGGAAATTTTAAATTCACATTTCTTCTCCTCAAGGACCATCTTCTAAGGGGTAAGCATAAGACTGGTGAAGGCATTGAGTGTTTTTTTTTTTTGCCTTTCTTCTCTCTCTTATGACTCATGGAGACCATGACTCCTGACCTGTGAGATTTGACATTATTCTATTGCCATTTCAATTCTCCGATACCCATCAAGAAGGAATAGCCCATTTTGCTTAAATTCGGATATATAAGCTTAGATTTTTTAGTTGAAATAACAATTGACATGGCCTCTTAGCTTTCTGGATAAAGTGCTCAGCTCCTGACTTAAATCTAAACCTGAACAGGGTCTGATGTAACTGTGACTTTTTTTATATTTCCAAGATCAATAAAACTATCCATAAATCTTTACGTAACTGTTTATTCTTTGATCCTTGATAGAAACACTAACTAGTTCACAGCTCAAAATTGGAACTTGAAATATTGATTTGGAATTTCAATGTATGTTGTTGAGCTACAGGACAAATTAGGCTGGAATCTAGTAATATAATTTGGGTCTGAGAACTTGAGACCTAAGCACTGAAATATAATGTAATTTCTTGCAAAAATTTTTGATGAAGTATTAGCGACCCATACCAAATACATGGTACCAACCAGCAAAGGTAACTGGGGGCTCCAAAGGCATATGGAGAATGTCTTATAGAGACATGCCCACATGGCTCACAAGCTATTCCTTAAATGATTATAAGCCATTAATGCAGGGATAGAGAAAGCAAAATTATAACTATTAGATACATTGATCTATCAAGCTGTTCTGGCAGTATTGCTTCAGATTTCAGGTATTGTAGTCATGGTGCTTAGTCTCAAATGATCTAGTCATTTATGAATTTTATCCCCACAATTATTGCTTATTATTGTTCAAACTTTGAGTGTTTCAACAGCTTATGATTTTAATCAGAAAACCCAGACCTAACTATTTCTAAAGAATCTGCATTTTATGAAGCTCATAGTTGCTCATGCTAGGTTGCCATCTCAAGAAATGCAAGCTACAAGACAATTCATATCCTAAAATCAATCAAGGTTTTATAAGGCTAATACTAGTTGGTGACACTTTAGTTTTTATCTAGCTAATGACGAAGTAAGGGCATATTCAGGGGTACTATGTCTCCGAAATATATTTTTTATTTTGAAGCATTTCTCGAAGAATCAGGGTCTCCGAAATAGATACAAGATTTAGAATTTCCACCCTATTGTGAGTATTTTCCATTAATAATGTGAAAACTATGCCAAGTTGTTGCCTTCTGCTACAGTTTCTGTTAACCCTGAAGGCTGTAATATTTGAAGTCAGATGAATCAGCATACACACCCTGACTTCCGAGATTCTCTCAGGAACTGCAACTATATATATATATATATACGCAGAATAAGCTATATGGTCAACAGGATAATATTTTACTAATTGTTAATAGGGGAGAGCGGTATTGAATCTGGGATCAAGTGCAGAAGCACGTTACTAGCATTGAATATAATAGACAAAAATAGCAGTCATTGATATATTTTAGCAGTTTTAAGTTGAAGGATCTTGAACCCATTGGGTGTGGTCGAACTCAAATGAGAACAGAAGACTTAATCGATATAAAACGGTAGTAAAAAGTCAATTTAAGACATTAATCATTGTGCATGTTAGAGAAAGATTGGGCAAAGTAAAGAGCAAGTAATTATCAGTGTTTCTCCTTTGACAATATGGGTTACATTTCATCCCAGAGTATTCTTGAGGTTAAAACATTACATTTGGAAAAAAGATAAAAAGGAAAAAACACAAGAAGAAAGAAAGAAAGAAAAATTACCTGTTACGGATTTGATAGCTTTATAAATAACACATTCATGTTCTCTTTTTTGCCCTCTTTGGTTATATATCAATGCATGTTCCCAAATGTGATATCTTTTCCTAACCTTTCACGCTTGCGGATGGAAAAAAGTAGAGACAGAGAGAGAGAAGGCAAGTGGGTAAGAAAGACCCACATGGCAGAAAAGAATCTCAGAAATTTCTGACTAAAATCTCTCTAATGGCTCCATCTGACAATTTGTAAAACACGTTGTGGGTGTGAGCAAGGATAACGAGCTTGATTGCAGAGAAATCGCAGCATCGCTTACGGCGTGCAAAGAGGACCAAACAAATTTGAGTAGCCTCACTTTTTAGTTTACTCACATTCACAAACACAACATGATGTTCATGTATGCAAAAGGAAGGGCGCTAGCTCTCACACATGCTTGTGTATGCATAAAGTTAAGCAACTGACATACCTCTTTTAGATCCAAAAACCTCTTTGTTCAGTTTCTTCTTCAAGAAAAACGTCCCATTTCACTCTCATCTCTATTCACGTTTGGGTCTCTCTGGTACTCGAGATAACTCAGACTAGACCATGCGAGTTGCTTTATCGAATTCCTCTAACATCTCAATGCAATCAACGAATTGAACAATGAAAACCACGTCCCATGACACTGCGCTAGCTAGCTCCAACTTTTCCGTACTACAGCTCTGAATGTCGTCATTCTTCCGTTTCATCAAAATGTGTCCACAAATTATCATTGAGATTAGTGAGGTGTGAGTTGATTAATGTACTCGATCTTGTCTTGCATGAAACTAGTTAACGCACTCTTATCACGTAATTGCCAAAGATCACAAACAATCAAAAGCAATCAAGAAAGCAGCGTTGCAAGAGATCTTCCAGGGATTCCAGTGTTGTTTGTTTGATTGGTGGGACGGAAGGCTTCGAGTGCGCATGGCGCAAGTGAATTAACCAGGGCTACGTGGCTAAACACACCTGACTCTCGGCAGATTAGTTTTTTAAATATAACTCAACAAATTACTATTTCCACTATATTTAAACTAAATTTATATGCTTGTGTGTGTATATATATCCAATTAGTTATTTTTTATATTATTTATTATATTATATTATCAGTTATCTAGTTTCAGGATCTGTCTTCTTAATATAAATGTTTCCTTTATGAATTAAATTTAAGATCAAAAGATATCTAATAAGACCTTATATCGCTAGATCAACTTTACGCTGATTATATCCAATTAATTGTTAATATAGCACAATGATCTCATATGATCTATGTAGTCGACTCTATTTAGTAAGATAAAATTTATTTTTATTCTAAAAATATTGAAATAGTCTAAATTTAATTTGAAATATATATATATCACAATATTACACGAGTTTTAGAAATAAAAATCTAATTATAAATGATCAGATTTGTTAACAATTTTATATATTATATTAATATTGATCATTATTGCAGCTGTATTTACTGAGGTAATGAAACTTTAGAATCCACATGCATAATTTTAAATTATGTAGAATTAGAAAGAATAACCATAAGTTAATCATATAGTAAAGAATTGACTCATAACTAAAGATTAGTTGTGGGTTCAAATTTTACTCTTAATATATGAATTTTATTAGTAGATGATTTATTAGTACCTATAGAAGTGATTTTTTAGCCTAATTCAAAACATTTCTTAACCCTAATAAACTTTGAGGATAAATTCATCTAAACTTTTTATTAAACAAATAAAGGAAGAATAATCATGCAGTCTATAAATAAGGGTTGAGTATAATAGAAAGAACTAGTCATTCATAATATAGTAAACTAATATTTAAATTTTTCTTAAGAAAAGTATCTATATTTAATATTTAACAATACATCGAATAAAATTATTTTAAATAAAAATATATCTATGATTAAAAAAATAATCTTCCAGTGGAAAGGTTTCCTTAAACAAAATCGACTGTTGGTTGTAAATGGGAAAAAAATCTTGAATAAATTATACCCATAATTAAAAATCAATAATTCACAGATATTCAATTATCAATAAAAAAGAAAAGAAAAGAGATGATAATGTTTCACAGGAAAAAGGAAACGAAACCCGAGAGTCTCAAGGACGATATGGGATCCTCCAGAAAATCTTACTACAAGTCTGACAGAGTGATAGATACCAATTATTTTGGGTCATTAATGATGAAAAGTGCAAGTAGCTATTCAATCAATTAGCTTCTAACGTTGTCCTATTCACTCACTATTCTTTCTTTTCTTCTGCTTCACATATTTGTTAGCTGCCCAATTAATATTAGTCAATTCTTCTTCATCTACCCCTACCTCCCTTCTTTTCGCTCCGTGTATATATGTATGTGAACATAATCACATACTATAAATTCTTATTGCTGAAATATTTGACTAATACTAATCATCAACCACAAACAAGATCATGTTTCATTTTCCCAAATATACTCGAAAATGATCCATGCATGCACAACACTCACGTATTCAACAATATGAATCAAACTAATGGGAGTTAATCTGAGTGATAAGTGACTCGGTATCGCTTAAACGAGGTCTTGAGTTCGAGCTTTAGCGTATGAAGAAAATTTTTGTTGAAAGACTCACCGACTATAGCCAGGTACGCGACGTGGGTAAAATTCAGATATAATTAGGATAAAACTCCGATAAACCGGGTGGACAATAAAAAAAATATGAATCAAAATCAATTATTTATTGATACAAAAATTACAGTATATGTACTTCTTTTGGAGTCAATTATTTGTAAGAAAAAAAAACAAATATAATACGTACTATTGCATTGCCCTAGCTCCTATATGAGGATGATGATGATGCTTATATATATATATGAGTCTGAAATTGATCATCATCGTCATCATAAATTAAAAACGTGTGTGTTTGGGTGTGTGTGTGTATATATATATATATATGTTCATAGGGTTCTTTTCTTTTCCAACTACCCTACCAACCCAAAGAAAAATGGTTAGAATAAAAACACATTCATTGCTTTCTTCTTTTTTTCCTTCTCTTTTTTCGACAGTTCTACACTTCCCTGACCCATTTTGTTCTCCATTTTCATTATTTATTAAACTTTTTTAATGCATATATATATATAGTGGAGACACTTGACACTTGTGATCGATGTGCATGTGCTAATAGAAAAATCTACAAAATTATTCTTTTGTCTAATTTAGTTATTCCAGTATTGATAATACTATATAATATGCTCTTCGGTTAATAACAAGTATTATTGAATTGTAAGTACTTTTTTTGTGGTTAAAGGGAGGACCTAAGCTCTACAATATTTTGATGTTAACACTATAAAAAAAAAAGTGTTTGACAACCGCTACTTTCTAGCGATAAAAAAAATTGATAAAAAAGTTAAAATTTATAGCGTTATAGATTAAAGTGTAATAAAGTTTGGGCCAGACTACTTCTTAGCATTTTTTCTTAAATCACTAGAAATTGACAACAACAAGTGTTGGGGCCATGTGGCTTGAAGTTGGCTCTACACTTTTAGCGGTCATTTTTTGGCAATTTTGTTGGATTAACCGCTAGAGAATGAAAAAGGATGCCAAATTTTCTAGCAATCTAGTAACCGTTAAAAAAAATTAGTGATATTTCTAGTGATTATAAGTAAAAAATTAAAAAAATTTGCGTTTATCAAGAAATATTTACATGTGATAGAAGCTAAGGGCGGCGGAGAGGACAACGTTACAAATTCCTATCAGTTATCTCGATAATCGCTAAAAAGTTCCTGTCTATATAAACATTTTACCATTTTTGGCCAATTGTGAAGCGAAGCTCTACCAAATTTTTTCTACAAATCAAATCCCAATCCTAATACTCCACATTTTCATGTAATAATAGAAATTTATTTCTAAATTTATTTTTTATTTTATTTATTTAGTGTATTTATTAAATTAATAAATTATGTGTCAAAAAATTTTATGTTGAATTTAATAGACTGATTTATTTAGATTTAATATAAATAATTTTTTATTTTTACTTAGTTAGGAAATTTAAATAGACAACTATTTAATTTTTAATTATTATTTATATTATTTATTCAATTGTTTATTTCAAGTTAATAAATATAGTTGTTTTTTAATAATTGTTAGTTATAAAATATATTATTTATTTAAAATATTATTTGATATTATCATGACGACTCGTCAATACAGGAAGGAGTCAGTCAATCCTGGTAGATAGGATCATTGTGCTGGACTGCTGGGGGTGGTGTTTCTGAGTCGTTCTTAAGTATTAATGACTACGATCTGAGCGAGGATAACATCTTAAACCTCATGGCAGATAATGATGTACAGTATAATGATAAGGCCGATTTGTCGGAGGAGGAGGATGTTTAGTTAGACAATGAGCAGTCCCTTAATGACGATGGTTCAAAGGAGGAGGATCAGGGGCATGAGTATCCCCATGATAAGTAACGTCATGCTCAAAGGCAATACCATAGCGGCTTTGAAGTGGAGTTTGATGGTTTGTATTTATTTAATCTTTTTAATTTGACAACTATTTGATTTATAGAAGAACTGTTTAAATTTAATTCACATATAATAAATTTTCTGATTAAATTTTGCACTATAAGAGGATTATGTTCATTAGGAGGCTGACAACTATATAGTTCTTAATGATAATGAGCGGATGTGTGGTTGTATCGCTGAATAATTTAGGCCAATTGACTGAGAAAGGTGGCTAGCAGTATAATAAATATATCAATCTTTTTGGTAAGCAATGTACCTTATTCCCTATTTATTTGAAGGATTGGAAGAAGATCATAATAGAGAATAAGCAAAGCGCTTGAGAAGTGATGAAGGTAATATATATTTTTTATTTAAATTAGTTAATCGTTTGATTAAATAATCTATATAATTAGTATAATTTTTTATTTAATTAATTACAAAATAAATTTATATTGAGAGGGGAGTTGATGGTGGATATCGCAAAGAGATTAAGGGAAGCATAAAAGAACAAGAGGGGCGAGCTATAGTATAAGAAGAAAGGTGATATGACTAGGACCTTAATAGAGATACTAACAGATGTACTCAATGGAATCCCGAACTAATATTAGATAAATTATCTATTTGAAGATGTCGCATGAGTACATGGTATGCTATTAAAATTATTTTTTATTTGATTTGATTAACTTAATTTATATACATTTTATTCCCTCAGAAATGCTTAGAGGCATAAGACAATTATTTAGATGACATAAAACATAGAGACAAAAAAAAAAATATAAGAACTAAAATAAAAACTCATAACTACCTCCATTGGTTCAACCTTTCGTTTTATTAAGTTGAAAATACCACATATAAGTGGGGAGTGAGGGCAGTGAGCGATATAAGAGTGTATATATATATATATATATATATATATATATATATATATAAAAGTTATTTTGTGAGCAGTATTTAAAATAGGGAAAAGTGAGAGATATAGAACCGACAAATCCCGTTAGAAGGGGCAAGGGGGCATGGTCTATATGCGATTTAGTGTTAATGTGATAACAAACTCCACCTACATCACTCTCATCAATTAACTAAATCCATATTTCTTAGTTTTGTAAATGATTCCTCTCAGATTGCCTTTAGTGATGGGAAAACAAAGGTGGGGGACACAGAATGCGTCTCATTATGAGTTGATCTCTCAGCTCCCCCCCCCCACTCTTCCCACCTGTATTGCTCTATTATTGAAAAAAAAGTTGAATTTGTTAATAGTATCAAATTAGAAATTCATCGTAATTTAGATTCTTAAATTTTAATGCTAGCTTCTTTCTTAAAATATTTCACTCTGGCATTAACTTCGTTATTAGATCCATAGTTTCCATCTTCTCTATATTACTTCACAGTAGAATTTTGTTTGAAAAACACAAAGAAAGTTTGAGTAAATGTGGGAGGCGAAGCACAGTATGCATAGTATGCTTATTTTAATGTGAAAATCTCAACAACAAAAAATATCACTTAAATTTTAAAAATTTAAATTAATTTATTTACTATATTTTTATAAGGTATTGAATACTCTTATAACATAAATAATAACATATTTTTATAATTTAAGATTTTGAAATTTAAGTTATAATTTTTTTATTTTTCTTACTTTAATTAACTACAAGTTTGGTGAAATGGTAAGAGTTGGGTGTACAAATTGTGTGCTTTGAATGAAAAAAAATATATATTGATTTTTTTATACATGAGCTCCTCAGACTTGATCACATCTACAGTTAAATATAATAGTTAAATAATTAATTTATTTATATTTAAAAAAATAGCTAATTTTTTAAATATTACATTTAAACATTATCTTAATTGATAGTATCTCGATTTAATATGTTTAATCAATAAAAATAATTTTAAAAAATTTATAAATTTTTTAAAAAATTAAAGTTTTATACTTGTGACTGAAAAAACCATTTATGGTTCCCTCTACATGATGTGTGATGCTTGGAAGTTGGAATTTAGAGGGTACTTACATGATTGAGCCTGTGAATATGTGGATTAGTGAGGTTAATTGAAGTGGAAGCTTTATTTATAATTTAGTGTTAATATAATTTTTTATAAAAAAATCTTAAATTGTACAACTATGAATATAAATAAATATTAATAATATAATATTAATTAATTATGATGTGTCAACATATATTAATAAATAAATAATCATATTTACTAATATTTAATAATTAAAATATTTAAATAAATAAATAAATAAATAATTGATAGGTTATGAAGTGGATTGTATAGCCTGCTACTAAATAGACTGATTTTTAGCTAGTCCAAACCCTTTATTTTGTAGTAAAACGGGTTTACCAACTTTAGCTACGTTCATTAACTACTACCACTATATTAAAAGGGAATTAATTGGGAATTTAAATTCTCTGAATTTGGGTATTAATTTGAGCGAACTGGGAACACTGAACTGTTTTCATTTTTCAACTATACGTGATATGTCTGGTACACAGTTCTGAGAAATTGCCCCATCTAATCTAATTAATTAAGAAGCTTCATCCCCGCATACCGTGCACCAAATAGTATAATAAAATTCTGAATAATTTTATTTATAGGAGAAAAACTCAAATATTGTGATCTGTTTAATCATTTGCAAATTAAGTCCCCAAGAGGTAACAAGTAGCTCAGCATGTGGATTTACTCCTGTCTCTCTAGATGCATGCATTGTTATTGATATGAACAGGAATACAAAGAGCATATTATATTTTTAAAAGCATAAATATAACTCTTTTTTAACAGAAATAACATTTTTTTATGGAGAAAATGCCCATTCTTTTACCCTCTCAAGATCATCCCAACCTTCCATTGATAATAAATTGGCCCGCCGCATGATTTGCGAAGACCTTCAGAGGGGCGTTATACTAATTAACAGAAACTTTAGTTTTTTATTAAAAAAATTATCAATCATTCAAAAAGTTTATTTTTAATTTGTAGCTCCAGTCACTCTCACTCTGTAGCGAAGCTCTTATCTTGTAAGCTTTACATTCATTGTAAATTATAATACTCATCCTATCCGTAAGGTAGCATCAAATTAATAAGTTAATATTAATTATAAATATAATAATTATTTTATATATTTATAATTTTTTTAAATTATCTCTGTTGATATTCTCTTGATCATAATAAGTAAGAGAGATAATAAAAAAATTAAATAAAATAATTATGATATTTTAAAAAAATATGTCATATTAAAAAATATAAATAATTTTTTTAATATAATTAAATTAATTAAATATATTATATATTAAAAATTAGATAAGTAATATATAAACATGTTTTTTAGCTTCACTTTTTGGCAATTCGAATCATTAGTGTTTTTCAAAGTCAAAGAGAATAATAAAAAAAGATGGAAAAGAAATTAACGGGGATTAAATTTAACAAAAAAATTAATTTTTTATAACATAATAAATTAAAATTAAAATTTTCACTTAAAAAAATATTTATATGTAATATTTGATATATTTTAAATATAATTATTTTAAATTTAAAGTGATATACATGTAGTTAGGAAAATTAAAACAAAAAGGAAAGAAAGATGAGAAGGGAAAAAGGGAAAGGATGGGGGAGAATATAATAATAATAATAATAATAAATGGGAAGGAATAAGTAGGGAAAGAGCTTAAAATAAGAATAAGAGAGGGGACGAATGTGGTTGTGGGGGTTATTAGGGCCCTACATCACAATTGAGAGAGAGAGAGAGAGAGAGCAACGTAACGTCTCACTCGCTTCGCTTTGTTCTCTCTTCAAATTCTCTCGTCTTTAATAAGCGTCGCCATCAAATATCAGAATCCATAATTATTTTTCACAAACTCCTTCTTTATACTCATTTCTCTTTTCATATTCATATATATCCCTCTCCCTTTTGCTTTCTCCTTCCCAAGTACACCGAATTTTGAACCCTGTTTCCACATGCTCCTGTTTCTATACATTCTTATTTCATAGCAAGGAACCTTCGCCACGTCTATTTATCATGCTACTCCTTTCTTCTTAACATATATATATATATACATAATTTATTTAATTAATTTAATTATATATAAAAAATAATTAAATTATTTAATAAGATTTATTTTTTTAAATATTTTAATTATTTTTACAGAAATAACAAATAAAAATTTTATAAATATGAATTTTCTTAATTATATATATATATGTTGTTGCATGATTAGGAAAAGCGTATTTTGGGTGATCAATTGCCCTGAAAGAAGTGGGAGGTCGAAAGAGAGAGACAGAGTAGAGTTTTATTTGTGCGTGTTTTCTGCTTTTGCGGCCCCTCTCGCCGTCTTTGGGTTGCGCCCCTACTTTTTCTCTGCCATTTTGGGGCGCATTTAATTAAATCCCTCATCTCCCCTTTTATTCTTCTTCAGTTCTTCTCTGCCCAGTTCTCTTGCTTTGCTTTGCTCCACTCTTTCTTCTCCATTATTCACTTCCATTTATAGAGCACCTTGTTCCTTGTTGTTCATAGACCAGGACTATGGCTATAATAAGCTCTCAAGCACCCTAATTTTGTTCTCAAAACTAGGTGCCCTGACCTGATTCCTCGGTTCCTTATTCTTCTTCTTCTTCGTCTTCTGCCTTTATAAGAAAGTGACATATCTCCAACAACAAAAAGCTTATTTTATTTATATTCTCTCCTGTGCTTGCAATCTCTCTTTTCTTGAAGAAGAAGATGACTGAGACAATGTTGGCTCAGAAGCAGGTAGAGGAAGCCATAGTTACCGGCGAAACAGAGCATGAAGGAGGAGGAGGAGGCAAGAGGGAAGAAGACGGTGAAGATCAGCCGCTGGAGCATGACAACTCTGCTGGCTTCAGCTTCAAGAGCTTGTTTTGGCATGGTGGTTCTGTTTGGGATGCCTGGTTCAGCTGTGCTTCGAATCAAGTAATTAATGATTTCCCGGGAAACTTTCTGTTTAAGGTCATTTTGTTAAGGGGACCAATTTTCATTATTTTGTTTTTTGTTTTCTTCTTTGCAGGTAGCTCAAGTGCTGTTGACGCTTCCATATTCTTTCTCTCAACTGGGTATGATCTCTGGCATCTTGCTTCAGATATTCTACGGTATAATCGGAAGCTGGACGGCTTATTTAATCAGTGTACTCTACATAGAGTACCGAACCAGAAAGGAAAAGGAAAACGCCAGCTTCAAGAACCATGTCATTCAGGTGGGTTTCATAATTCATACTCTTAATTTTTTTTCAAACTCAGAATTATTCTACCGGTGTGGCCAATGTCAGAGAAGACGACTTTAAAAATTCTGGGTTTTCATTTCAGTGGTTCGAAGTCCTTGATGGGTTACTGGGGCCGTATTGGAAAGCAGTAGGGTTAGCTTTCAACTGTACTTTCCTCCTCTTTGGATCTGTGATACAGCTAATTGCATGTGCAAGGTATGATTTTTCCTTCATTTCTGGAACCTATTTGGGATTATCTGAAATGGGTTTGTTAAAATTTCTTTTCTTTTTCTTTTGTTTGGTCATGTGATTGAAACAGTAATATCTACTACATAAATGACAATCTGGATAAAAGGACCTGGACTTATATTTTTGGTGCTTGCTGTGCCACTACTGTGTTCATTCCTTCCTTCCATAACTACCGAATTTGGTCATTTCTTGGCCTCGCAATGACCACTTATACTGCTTGGTACTTAGCTGCAGCAGCTCTGATTCATGGCCAGGTATTTCCCTAATTGACTTCGCTTTCAAATTTTATACAATAATCACTATTAGCAAACCGGTACGGTAGCTCACCGCCTGGTGGGAGCCGCCCTTTCTGATCACTAGTAGTAGAATCGTGAAAGTTGAATAATGATGAGACTGAATCAGGTGATGTTCTTGTAGGCAGAAAACCAGACTCACTCGGCTCCGACGAAGCTGGTTCTTTACTTCACCGGAGCTACTAACATCCTTTACACGTTCGGTGGACACGCCGTCACTGTGTAAGCAAGCTTCAATTTTCTTCATTATTATTATCACTATCACAATATCATCGTCACAGTTAGCTTCTGTGGAATAACAGGACTGTTTCTTTCATGTGCGTGACATTATAGATTGTATTAAGGGTGTGTTTGGATTAGTTTTTGGATAATAGATTATGGGAAAAATAGATTTTGGAAAAATAGATTTTGAGAATAGAGATGTTTGGATGATTAGTAGTAGAATCACTTTTTATATTGGTAAATTACCAAAAAGGGTATGATTTGATTAAAAGTTAGAGAGAGGAAAGATGATAGAGAAGAAAAATGAGAGAGAAGAGAGTATAGAGAGGAGAGAGAAGAGAAAGAAAAAAAATAATACATATATATATGTGTTTGAGGAAGATAAAAATTTATAATATTTACCTTAATTTTAATTTTTTTTCACTTAAATAATATTTTTTAATGTAAAATTTTTGTAGATAATTAAAATTTTATATAATAATATTCTCTTTTATGGATTATACAATGTTTGAAGACTTTAAATTTTTCAAATGGGTCTCGGAGTCCACCTGGGTAGGCCAAAATATGTGGGTCCCATGTGTGAAGCCAAGACCATGGAAAAGCTCCGCATACACCCAAAATCAACACTCATCCAGATTGTTTCAAAACCATGGTTTTACAAAGTAAAACCATGGTTTTGAAAAAAATTGATTTTTGGTTTAAAATTGGTGTTTGGGTAAAATTTGGCAAAACCTAGGTTTGAGATGAAAATTGATTTTCAAACTGAGATACCAAACAGACACTAAGACATTACATTACATGTTTTAATCATGTCATATGTTGGTCCTTTGTAACGTGTTGTCTTTGTAATCCTGTTGCTATTATTTCTTCTGAGCTCTGAAGTTTGTAGCGGACCATAAAATTAATATGGAATCATCGGAAAGTCCAGCTTGAAACCAATTATTTTTTTATATATATTTTGATTTGATTGGAAGGCAATTTTGGTGATTTTTTTCAAAGGCGTCAATGTCATGTGGGAGTCACGTGTGACTGTTTCAGGGAGATAATGCACGCAATGTGGAAGCCTCAGAAGTTCAAATACATTTATTTGCTGGCGACGCTTTATGTCTTCACTCTGACAATTCCCTCCGCCGTCGCCGTATACTGGGCCTTTGGCGATGAGCTGCTCAACCACTCTAACGCCTTCTCTCTCCTCCCCAAGACCCGCTTCCGTGATGCTGCCGTCATCCTCATGCTCATTCACCAGGTAAAGTTACAGCCTTTGATATGTTTTATGCGTATACATACATATATGCATATATATGCGTGTGTGTGTGTGTGGTTTTTTTTTGGCCAAATATATGATTTGAAATTCATGTTTAATGACGTAAGGTGATATGCTATGTACATATATATATAATTAAGGGTTAATTATATGTTTTATTCTTAAAGTTTAATTTAATTTTAGTTTTAATTTATATAGTTCTCAATTATAACTTTTAGTCCATATACGAACTTTGAAAGTACTTGATTTGAATTAATGGCATATTGTTATGCAGTACAAGGATTAAAATCAAAACTCAAATCTAAGTCCTTATAAAATTATAGAGACTAAAAATCATAATTTAAAATTACAAGGTTAAAACCAAAATTCGATCAAGCCGAAGCATCAACAATAATACTTTTCTGGTCTTTAATAGATAATGTATTTAATTAATTTGATTAGATTAAAGAAGTTAGTTAAATTAGTTAATATGTTATATATTTTTTAAAATATCTTAATCATCTTGTTAAGAGAGTATTAATAGAGATGATTTAAAAAAAATTAATAAATATAAAAAATAATTTTAATTTATGCTGAATGATGATGATAGTCTGGTGGCATAGTGACACATATTAGATGACAGGTCAATCTCACATAATAGCTCTTGTGATTATGCAGTTTATAACATTCGGGTTTGCGTGTACGCCGTTGTACTTTGTGTGGGAGAAGGTGATAGGCATGCACGACACGAAGAGCGTATGCCTGAGGGCGGTGGTGAGGTTGCCGGTGGTGATTCCGATATGGTTCTTGGCTATCATCTTTCCTTTCTTTGGTCCCATCAATTCTGCCGTTGGTGCTCTCCTTGTTAGCTTCACCGTATACATCATCCCTTCTTTGGCTCATATGCTCACTTATCGAACGGCCTCCGCCAGACAGGTATGCATTTGTACGACTCATTTCTCCAGTGTGATACTGCCATAGGACGAGTTATTATTACAACAACAACAAAGGACGAGTTATTATTATTTTATTTTATTTAATTAAAGTAAAATGGACTAAAAGTTAAGAGTTGTGAGAGAAAGCAGCCGATGTTGAAAAGGATAGAAGGCTTGGATTTTATGAGGAGAATTGTGGGGTGTGGTAAGAGGTCACTTTCCTTTCGTTATTTAGCTACAGTTGAATTCTTTTATTATGTCTCTTTTATGAGCTGGCCTATGTTGACCCATCTCTTTCCAATAAAACAAGTGAAACAAATTACTTGAAATGTTAAAAGCTTCCTTATTTTAAACAAGTATAAACTAAATTTAATTGGGAGAAGCTTACTTTTTGGGAAAGATTAGTCTATGTTCACATTTGAAGATGCTATTGATGTAAAAAAGTTGTTAGGTCCAACGAGAGTTAGGGTTAGTCTTTCACAACTTGATAAACTAAAGTTCAAATTTTTATTAGGAGAAATATCTATATTTAGTACCATGGCTAAGCATCGAACATGATTGCTTTCAATAAGTGGAGGCACGTGCATATAAAAAAACTGTCTGAAACTGAGGGAGTGGGAAGAAAAGAAAAGGAGCATATAAACATAAATCAGATGACTTGTGAGTGTTTGGATTATCATATGTTAATTGATTTTGTATGGTATCACGTAAATGTGAGATGAGTTTTTCTATGATTGTGTGAAAAATACTTTTTAATTGATCGATAACTTTTGTGATTGATGATTGTTTGTGTTTTTCTATGGTTGGAGTAATATAATATACCGAACAATCATTTATAATATAAATAGTTTGACATGAATTATTTCCCAAATTCTGGGTGTGATTGAATTTGCAGAATGCTGCAGAGAAGCCTCCAGCCTTCATGGGAAGCTGGACTGCTATGTATATCTTGAATGCCTTTATTGTGATATGGATTTTGGTTGTTGGGTTTGGGATTGGAGGATGGGCCAGCATGGCCAACTTTATCAAGCAAATTGATACTTTTGGCCTCTTTGCCAAGTGCTACCAGTGCAAGTCCCCGCCTCTGCCACCGGCTGCCGTGGCAGCTCCACCGCTTCATCACTGATCACAGAGACACATACACTACCGCCTGACTTTGGATATATAGTAGACAGCTTCTTCCTCACAATTTGGGTCAACGTTCTTCTTCACTAGGTGTGATGTGTGCTGGGTTTGGCATATGTTTTTGGGCTTCTTTTTAATTGGCTATAGTTTTGGTATATTAAGAAGGAAAAAGAAGAAAGATTATCCGATCGTTTTGTGTGCTGTGTTCAAGCATATGTAATATTAACTCTTGTGATACGTAGCAAAGTCCATATGGAAGGTCCAACTCTTGTAAGTGTAGGGCTTATTATTACCCATGTTTTGTATAGCTTAATAGAGAATGCTAATATTCTAAAAGGAAAAGCTCTTTGTCTGTTGTATCAAAAAAAAAAAAAAAGCTCTGTTGTGGTTTAAAATTAAGACATGTGACTATTTAGAGTGTGTTTGATCTCTTAAAAGTATTATTTTGTAATAGTTATTGAGGAGATATTTTAGCTCTTAGTGCTTAGATTTATATTTAAGGTTGACGGCTCGTTTAAGCCGATATTAGTATTATCTAGGAGGGAGTAAAATTTTATACTATTTTTAGATAGTTGGTGAACTCAATTTGTTTTTTAAATTTTTATAAAAAAAAAGAGCTCTTCATAGTTTTAAGGCCGTGGTCTAGTTTTAATAAAAGATTACTGGGAAATTTACTTAAATTTTTGTATATATAAAAAAAAAAAAGCTCTTTCCAAGCAAAATGCTTTTATTTTGGGTTATGATGTTTTGATGGTTTAATTTTAATTTCTATTTCTTTTTTGACAAGGCAACCTTTTAATTTCTAAATCTTAAACTAATTTCCCTCATAGCACTTAAGGCAATCAGTCTGCACTATTTAAATATTTGTCTGAGCTCCAATTCTGACATCGCAAAACTTCCATTAGATAAATTATTCATAATTTGTACAATTCACTATAAATTTTATAACATGTATATTGATAATTTATAAAATGTTTCAAAAACAAAAGCATAAGAAAGGAAAAGTGAAATGAAAAGATATAAATTTCGTGTTACATACCTAGTAAAAAAGTAAATTCCTCTAAAATGGAAGAATAATCTATAGCATGAGGTTCATTTTATTTTGTTTAATATTTTTTTTATTTATAAAAATATAATTTTATTTTTTCAAATATTTATTATTTGTTTAAAAACATAATTTTATTTCTTTTGAAAAATAATTCTACAAAATTTACATTTTCTTACATGTCAATCAAAAACTAAACATATACAAAATAAAAATAAAAAGCAAGGATTATAAAAGAGTTATTTATTTTTCCTCGCGTGAATGGGGAATGTACATAAGACCTTATCCCTTTTGTTCCCTCGCAACGAAATAGCGATGGCGTCACTGGTGGTAGCTGCAGGAACTCCTCCGTTGTTCTCTCAACTCCAGAAGTCCTCTTCTCGTCTTTCCTTCTCTCATTCTGAAACCCTAGCTTCCTCTCTCTCCTCTCCAATTCCATCCCTCTCCGCCTCTCCCATTTCTTCTCTTTCACCCGTTCCATCCGGTAAAATCTCATTAAACCAACCTTTTCCATTTGTAAATTTATTGCTTTCTGACTCGGTTTTCTCTTGTTTTAATCTTTCAGTGTATTGTGGTAGAGGCGACAAGAAAACCGCAAAGGGCAAGCGCTTCAATCACTCCTACGGAAATGTAAGCACTCTTCGAGTTTCTCCCTTTTTCAAATTTGTCGATTCCTTCTGTTTTTCTAGAAATCTGTTTTGGTGCTCCGAGAAGCAGGAATACTCACGCGATATAGTGTAATTTCAAGCGTCTAAGCATTATGCTGAGCCTTATGCGTGTGATGATAATTGAAATACTGAGTTCTTGATATTGCTTTAGAAGTGCAAGTCTCTGTTTCCAGTTTCCTTAAAAAAATTCCGGTATCGTTTCTCTTTTAATTAATGAAAAACCCAAATCGTCCAGATAGAGACTCATATGATTATGAATTTAATTTATGAGTGCTTAATATAGTTATTGATGTTTCTTCAATTGCTGATTTTTTGAAAGCAAGCACTGTTTAGGGTCTTCATCAAAAATTGGATTACATGGTCCAGTAAAATCATCCGGAAGATACTGGATGATGTAAATTAAAAAGAATAAAAAATAAAATAATTATATTTTGAATAATACAAATCAAATGCATACGGTTCAAGAGATTACAGTATGTAGAAGATCTTCACTTGATAAACAACACAAGTCGGCAACTATGTCGAGCCAAATTATGCCATGTACAGATATTAGCATTGTATTTGATATAATCTCAATCTTGTATGTTTGTTAAATAGATGTGGCGCATTCGAAAGAGATTAAGAGAAAAAAAAATATGATCATGTTATTTTTTTAATTATTCTCACTGAATTTGTAAATGTGGAAGATCTAATTGGACATTTGATATAAGATAATCGTTTTATTTTCCAAAGTACCAACGAATCTGTTCTTAGATACTGTTTTTCTATTATCAGGCAAGGCCCAAGGGCAAGAAGAAAGGTAGAGGACCGCCAAGGCTTTATGCTCCTCCAGCTCCTGCAAAGAAAGATAAGTTTGAAGATAATGAAGTTGTCAAGATTGAGATAGACGAGTCTCTCTTTTCTGGATGATTTTATCACTTGTTAGTTGATGATATTGTCAGAGTATGTATGAATTCCATTATGTTGTACACAATTGAATTTCTTACCCAATGCGAATTTGTTAAAACAAAACTGTAACTCCGATTTCAAGAGATGTTGGTGCTTCATAACTTCTTTTGTTTCACTGGTATCTCCGTAATTAATCTTCTTGTCAGGATTATTTCATTAAAATCTCGAAGAAGGGGATTGCACCAGAAGACATATTGCTTCTTGCTTTGGGTGCAAATGTTTCATTCTGTGTTACAAGTTTGAGAATAAGTAACCATTTTTTTTGCCCCTGCCTCCCAGATAATTTCATAAGAAACCCTGTGAATGGCTTTAAGAAAATACACTGTTACCTCCATATTTCTATAGAACTACAAGTTCGAATCAGAATAAATACATTTTGAGACGAGAATCGCAACACGGTGTTGCTTCTCTTAAAACAAATTACGCTTGATGGAGTCCCTTTGAAGTTTGAACAGAAATGAGCAAGTCCGGTCTATATTACTACTTTCTGTTCTTAATATATAAGATTTAGTTTGTATTATAAATTATTCATGGATATTGTATTAAGGACAAAAGGTAGTAACAATAATGACAATAGGTTATCTTTGGATAAAAGAAAAGAAAAATAACCACAAATAGAATCACAATAATGAAGTCTTAAAATTTTGACTTATTACTAACGGATGTGTAGTTTAGTTGTTTAAAAGGTTATACTAACTTAATTAGAAGTTTCGTGTTTGAACCCTAAACACATAGCTACCTTAAATATTCATCGGACGAGCTTGTTGCCATTATGATCCCACTTGACTTGGTTTGTATTAGTATAAGTTACGCCGTTGGAAGAGCTTGCCACTTACCTAATTCGGTTAGAATTAGAATAAGTCCAATGTGACTTTGGTTATTGGCCCTTTGAAAAAAATTTGATGCTATTTATTATATTATTAATATTAAATACCGCTTTAGTTCTTAATATATGATTTAATTGGGGAATTGATTTTAGCACTAAATATAATATCTATTTCCCATATTTATTTATTTTTTCTAAATTACCCCTATTAATACTCCTTCAATAATAATTAAGTAAGAGAGAGAGGGAGGAAATTAAAGAAAATGATTATAGTATTTTAAGAAAAATATACTATATTAATTAATTTAACTAATTTTTTTAATATAATCAAGTTAATTAAATATTTTTTATTAAGTATCGGTATGCGTTTTTGGACAATTTCCACTCCCCTTTAGTTTCACACACTCCCTCTCTCGATGTAAACTCTTACAAAAATATTTACTTATTAACGACGCAGTGTCTACATTTTTTTTAGTGTGACTTAAGTGCTTAACTCTAACCAAGCCTCCGAATATGAATGTAACTTTTGGGGCAATGACATTTTAACAAACCTTGATAAATTTGCCCTCAATTTTCAGCAGGGGAGGTACATCAGCATATTCAATTCTTTGCTCTCCCCACCGTCCCTTAAATTTGCCATTATTAGACATTGAAGTTGGAGATTGAATAAGCTAATGGAAATGTCATCTCAACAGATCAGCTGTTGTTTTCATCTTAAAGAAGTGTGGACCTCTCTACCACACTTACGTATTTGAGGAAAAAGAAAAAGAAATCGCTACCTTATTGCATACCTATATGAAGAATATTAAACATCTTTGTCCTCTTGATGTAATTGCCCCGCTTTGTATACCAATCTTACATTCACCATTGCCAGAATCGGATTCAGATCTGTTCTTAAAAAGAGATGAACCACTATTTTGCAAACTACAAGATTCTAGCATTACAAGTCCTTAGTGGATTGCTTCTTTTGTGCATGAGTTCATCATTTAGCTCCGCAACAGAGATCCCACAAGGAAATGAAACTGATTTTCAAGCTTTACTTGACTTCAAGAGTTGGATAGCTAAAGATCCATTCAGAATAATGAGTTTGTGGAACAAATTCATTCATCACTGCAAGGGGTTAGGAATCGCCTGCAACATCTCCCCTGGAATCGTGGTGCAACTGAGCCTTGGACAACAGAGATTGGCTGGCACTGTTTCACCTGCTATGGGGAACCTCACATTTCTCACAGAAAATTGCTTGTTCTCCCGACTACATATTAAATTTGTCGCTGTCAGAAATCAAATTTCTACGGATTAGGTTAGCTCATCAAGGCGATAAAAATATCTCAAGAGTGATTAGTTGACTTCATCTTAATAAAGAGTGGACCTAATTCTTCCTACCCTTTTGTTCTTTTAAGCTTTATTTGGGTTAAAGAAAACACAGATAAACAGAAATTGCTTCTGTATTGCATATCTGTAAGAATATCAGACTTCACTTTGGTCACTCCCTTACCTTTGTAGTTACAAAGATTCTCTTACTTTCCTTGTGACTTCATCCCCTCGTGTAACAATCCTACATTTACAATTGCTAGAGTTGGATTCAGATCTGCACTTAAAAAGTGATGAGCCACCGTGGTGCAAGTTCCAGAGTCCTAGCATTACAAATCCTTGTTGGATTGCTTATTTTGTGCATGTGCTCATCATTTAGCTCTGCAACTGTGATCCTACAAGGAAACGAAACTGATTTTCAAGCTTTGCTTGACTTCAAGAGTCGGATATATCCATTCAAGATATTGAGTTCCTGGAACAACTCCATCCATCACTGCAAATGGGTAGGAATCACCTGCAACACCTCCACTGGACGGGTGGTGCAACTGAGCCTTGGACAACAGAGATTGGCTGGCACCGTTTCACCTTCAATAGGAAACCTCACATTCCTCAGAGTACTTAATCTAAGGTTCAACAGCTTCCATGGTGAATTTCCTAATGAAGTTGGACGTCTGTTATACCTTCAAAATCTAAGCATCACCCTTAATTACTTCACTGGAGGTATACCAAGTAATCTGAGTTACTGTAAGGAACTGAGGATTTTATTTGCAGGTAGTAACAATTTAACAGGAAACATCCCAACATGGATAGGGAATTTATCTTCTTTATCTAAAATTGGGCTTGGAGTGAACAACTTCCATGGAAGCATACCAAAAGAGATGGGCTATTTATCAGGCTTGACATTTCTTGGAGTAAATGGTAATTACCTATCTGGTACAGTTCCTCCTTCTATTTACAACATTTCCTCTATAAACTACATCACCGTTGGTCAAAACAAACTGCAAGGTAGTATACCAACTGATGTTGGATTAAGTCTTCCTAACCTTGAGATATTTGGCGGGGCAGTCAACAATTTCACCGGAACTATCCCAGTATCATTGGTAAATGCTTCAAGGCTACAACTTCTTGATTTTGCTCAAAATGCTCTAACTGGAACACTGCCTAAGAACTTAGGAGTTTTGAAAAGTTTATTTTGGCTCAACTTTGATGAAAATAGGCTTGTATCTGATGGAAAAGATTATGATGGCCTGAGTTCTCAAATTACTTCTCTGGTTAATTGCACTGAACTTGAATTTTTAGGTCTTGAAGGAAATATGTTTGGAGGAGGATTGCCCAACTTGATCACTAATTTATCAAGCAGATTAAGAAAATTAAAACTAGGTAAAAATAAATTATATGGAAGCATCCCTGCTGCAATTGGACATCTTGCTAGTTTGGAACGTCTAGGATTGGAAGGAAACCTTCTAGCTGGCAGTGTCCCTGATGGAATAGGTAAACTCAAAAATTTGGGCCGTTTGAATTTGAATGGCAACAAATTTTCAGGAACAATCCCTTGGTCTATAGGAAACTTAACTTCATTAATACTACTCTTCATGGAGGATAACAACTTTGAGGGAAGTATACCTTCAAGCCTCGGAAATTGTCAGAAGCTTCTGGTACTAAGTCTCCATAATAACAAGCTCAGTGGCACCATACCAAAACAAGTGATTGCCATTTCTTCGCTTTCAATATACTTGGACGTCTCTAATAATGTTCTCACAGGACCCATACCAGATGATGTGGGAAATTTGCGTAGTCTAGCAGAGCTAGTACTCTCGGAGAACAACTTTTCCGGTGTCATTCCATCTTCTCTTGGAAAATGTGTCAGCTTGGAGCGGTTGCACTTGCAGGGTAATTTGTTCAAAGGAGAGATTCCTCAAAGTTTGGATGGACTGAGAGGTTTAGAAGATATAGATCTTTCCCGTAACAACTTGTCTGGGAAGATTCCTGAATTTCTCGGTGAGTTGGCTCTCAGGCATCTCAATCTTTCTTACAATAACTTTGAGGGTGAAGTACCAAAGGTCGGTATCTTTAAAAATGCAACTTCGACTTCAATTTATGGAAACGGCAAGCTCTGCGGTGGCATCCCAGAATTTAACTTATCTGCTTGTGCAACCAGAAAGGCTTCGTCTAGAAAATCTCTTGCCCTCAAGGTGTTTATCCCTCTTGCTAGCACTCTGGCTTTTATAATCCTTTTTTTATGCTTTATTGCATACTTTTGCGTGGCAAAAAGAACAAGAAAGAGATCAGAAGAAAGTGCAATCACTACAAGGGAATTGAACGCAAAAATTTCTTTCTCAGAGCTAGCAAGAGGCACTGGTGGGTTCTCCCAAGATAACTTGATCGGTTTGGGAAGTTTTGGTTCGGTATACAAAGGAACTCTTGGAGGTGACGGAGAATTAGTCGCAGTGAAAGTATTAAATCTTCAACAAAGAGGAGCTTCAAGGAGTTTCATTGATGAATGCAAAGCTTTAAGAGGAATAAGGCATCGGAACCTCCTCAAGATCATAACTGCCGTATCAACCCTTGATGACCAAGGTAATGACTTCAAAGCTTTGGTGTTTGAGTTCATGTCCAATGGAAATCTAGATGACTGGATACATACAACTACAAGAGATAATGTGCAAGGGCAGAGCAAGAGATTGACATTCATCCAAAGACTGAACATAGCAATTGATGTTGCATGTGGACTGGAATATCTGCACAACTTTTGCCAAACACCTATCGTGCATTGTGATGTAAAGCCAAACAATGTGCTGCTTGATGATGATTTGGTAGCCCATGTGGGTGATTTCGGACTAGCAACCCTTCTATACGAGGAATCAAACGAGTCTTCCCCATCCAAACAACACTCAGTAATGTCAGGTGGCCTAAAGGGTTCAATTGGATACATTCCGCCAGGTATGCTTTTATTGCTCACACATAAATAATCTGAAAGTTCTAGATTCTATACAAGTTTCATTGAATTCAATATGCTGTGTTAATATGTATGGAGTTTGAAAAGTGAAATGTTTACAGAGTATGGTATGGGTGGGCAACCTTCAACATTAGGAGATATCTATAGCTATGGGATACTATTACTGGAGATTTTCACAGGTAAAAGACCCACAAGTGATGAATTTGAAGGAGGGATAGGAATTCACCAGTATGTTGAAATGGCTTTGCCCAATCATGCCATGGAGATAATTGATCCTTTTCTGCTACCTGAAGAAGAAAATGAAGATGAAGAGATATATTTGGAGAAAGCTATAAGGAAGGGAAACCGAAGACGCAGAGTAATGGAGGATTGCTTGGGTTCGTTGATGCAAGTGGGAGTGTCTTGCTCTGCAAATGGGCCACTGGAGAGGCTGCAGTCTATGAATATGGTCGTTAACAAACTCCAAGCAATCAAGAAATCGTACGTCTCCAAATAATTTTACTAACACAAATTAAGTTTAATTAGTTACCAGGGCATGGCCACAAGTTCCCAAAAAACAATAGTAATATTCAGTATTCACTGTTTGCTATAGTTTTTTAAATATGTTTGTGTAAATTTATGTCTTTCAAATTAAATATGCTTTGTACGTGATGGGTGGGGTGGTAAGGTTATCAGTTTCTTCCATTCTTATTTGTAGCAGTGATATTATATATATATGTATAATATGAGATTTTTATTATATTATATATAATGAGACATTTGTAATAAATATTATATTGTGACCTCACAAGCGGGGATGCTGTGTTTAGTATTTATGCTTATAACCTCTAGATCACATGGAGACAAATTCATTGCTTTGCCAGAGTTCATCTTCTATTTATACTACTTATTATAAAAATCTAACACAATAAAGATTAAGGTTTGTCATTAATCACACAAGTTTGTTTATAAGACGATGAATAGTTGTATACCGAAAACATAGCTTCCATAATTCATCCTTATATGGTAAAACTGGCATGCCATGATCCGAAATATCAAAATAAACAGAAACTTGAATTTGTGCCAATGAAATTGCAGCCATCTAATGATATAAAGCACACTGGAAATCAACGATGAAACTTGTTGTCCTGTTAGAATCATATTTGAGAGGATAAATAACTTTATAATCTAACAGTATGAAAATTTCGTATAAATCAGAGGTCATATATTCAATTCTGCTTTTAATCTTAGGCCAACAAGTGGATGCCTAATTTAAAAAAAGTCTTATTGACCAATAAAGCTCAACACAGTTAGTAGATGTATAGTTAGTAGATGTATGGGTTTCTTAAACATAATGTCCTAGATTCAAATCAGACCGTATGAATGGAAAAGCTTTGTTAGGAGAGACATAAGCTGTTTTAATAATCTCTATATATATAGAGGATTGGTCTCTATCTATTAGTAAAGGATACTGCTTGAACACTTAAAAAAAAAAAGAGTCCTACTAAGAGGACTAGATTATGATCCAATTTCCACACCAAAGCTGAACCTTGGGTAATAGCATGCAAAAGCATGTTTTCAACTAAGAACCAAACATACTACAATCATCATGACCATTGGATCCTAGTAAAATTGTAATTAGGCTTGCAAACATCATGTAATTAATGTATTTATCTTTATATGATATTCTAAGATATTGTTTATACATATCATTTTCAGGACCTATCTATCTTTTTTTTTAATTGAATCATATGATGTAGAACTATTTTTCATTTTGAATAAGACATCACCCTAACAATTAATTATGTGAAGACGGGTGAGAAAAACAGGTATACATGTATAAATGAAGGGATTACAACAGAATTATTAATGAAACCGAATACATAGGTGAATGTAGATATGTTCATTTATTATTGTATTTTTATAAAAAAAGTTAATAATAAATATTTTAATTAAGTCTTCTCCGATCTACATCAAGGAAACTCTAGACCTTATTCTAAACCGTGAATATATAAATTTTAAAGAAAATACTTTGATGTGGATTGGTTCAAAGTCTTATATTCCTATAAAATAATAAATAATGAATTTTAAAGAAAAATATTTTTCATGATAATATTGTTTAATGAAACCAAATAGAAAGGTGATCATGAAGAGGTAACACTACAAGGTCAATATATGCCATGCGCATACTATCCCTCTAGTCTTCATATTAACTTTTGACTCATCCTTCTACTATAATATATACCATATATATATATATATATATATATTATAGTGATTAAGAAAGGTATATATAACCATACTAATAAAACTCCTAACCATGGCATCAAATTTATTATATTAATATTTATTTTTAAAATTTTTCTCTGCCCTTGCAACAAATAACACCTAGCTAGTTAATTAGCATTGCATCAAATTTGATACTCCCTCCGTCCAAATTTTTTTAACTAAATTATATTTTTTAAGAAAACAATTAAAATTAATTAAACGTAACAAATATGTAACGAAAACTTGTTTCTTTCTAAATATGTCATCATTTATAATGGTTAGATAAGAGAATAATTATAAATAAAATGATGAGAAATTATATATTTATTATTAAGAGAGAATGAAATTAAATAAAAATAATATATATATAAAAGTATCTATTATCAAGACAAATTCAAAATAGATATTATATTTTAGGACAAGTCAATTTAAAAAAAAATGATCTTATATTTTAGGATGGAGCGAGTACCAATGAAGCCTGCAAGTTTAAAAGCTCAATTAAGTTAATCAAAACCTTGCCTTTCCAAAAAAATCTGAATATAAAGAAGCCAAATTCGATGACAATATGCAGCTAGCAACACTTATAAAGACTACTATTAACGCAGTGTTAGTTTAGAGGTATAAGACTCTATTAAATTTTTTTAGATTTTGAATTCGATCAATTCTTAGAATAAGAAACATTCATAAATCCTAAAACTAAATATATGATAATATGATCTAGTAAATAATATAAAGAAAATACTTATCACCACCACTTACCTTGATTTTTTCCCTTCCATATATAATTGGAATTTGCAAAAAGAAGAAAACAATAGAGGAATTCATAAAAGAGAGAGAGCGTTACATAGAAGCCCCAAGTAAAAAGAATTAATTAACTACAAATAAGTTCAATTTACATGTCAATTCATAGTATTTACATATCATTATGTGACATTATTTTACATATAACAGGTACTATTAGCAATTAAATCCACCCAGGTCTTACAATATATTATAAAAAGAATACATATATTTTTCAATTCACTATACATCTCCCATGTCCTTGTCTTTCCTATCAGACTAAACGTTGAATTAAATTTGTGGCCAAATCGCCGCATAGAAAGGTGAGTGTAGTGCGGGAAATTAAAAATTAACTATTCTTCCAACTTATTTAATTAATTTAATTAGATTAATAAAGTTAGTTAAATTAGTTATTATAGTATATTTTTTCTAAAGTACCTAATCATTTTTCTTAACTCATTCTCTCATTCTCTTGATTCTTATTAAAAGAGTATAATATCAATAGATTAATTTGAGAAGAGTTGATAACTTTGGGAAATAAGTCTTATATTTAAGACTAAGTTTAACTCACTAATTATATTCTATATTTAGAACCGGAGGAGTACTACATAACCTTACACGCGCGCGCCCATATATATATATATATACTCTTCCAATCTTTAATATAAAATATATTTAACTAATTTAATTAGATTAAAAAAATTAGTTAATATGCCATAGTTTTTTTTTTCCAACACCCTTATTATTTTTCTTATCTCCTTCTATTTCTTATTTAATTATTACTAAAAGAATATTATAGAGATAATTTAAAAAAATTAATAAATATAGAAAATAAATCTTATATTTAAAATTATATTAACTTTATAGTTATGTCCATCATAATAGTATATATAAATATTGATTGCTTCTTGTTAGACCGTGGACCTCCCTAATATGCATGCTGGAAAGTAAAGCTGAGCTATAATCTTATTCAGCAACTTTGTAGCTAGCAGCAATGGAGAGATGAGAAGAGAATAGAAAGTGGAAAGCATTATTTTTATTTACTTTATTGTTTGAGTAAACTCAATTATTATTATTATTATTATTATTTATTTATTACTTTTTTTTAATCTCTGACATCAAAATATTACGTACATTTTGTTTCTTTATTCGAAATGAAAAATATAATTACGGTGTTGGTCCCTACATTATGATTATTTATGATTGTACGTGGAGGGGCAATAATATCAAATATAAATAGTGTGTCATAAAAATTTAAGGATGATGCTTGTTGTTGTTGTTGCCTGAGTTAAAGGTTGTAAATGTATGCATAGGTTTAAGAGTCTCCGGTCTGTATTATTCGTACGTTATTATATTCTTCTTCACCAGCTTCACCTTTGGGGGTATGGAAAAAGTATCTAAAAAAATTCTTAAAATTAGGTCTATTATTAATTAATTAGTAAAAGTATTGGCATCAAGAAATTTTTGTTTTTGGTCAAATTAAAGAAGAAATTTTCGTTTAACTATATGCAAAAGGTAACAAACAAAGTTAAAAAACGTCATAAATCAAATGTTAGAGGCATATACAAATGAACAATAGAAAGATATTAATTAACCAATTCTTTCTTGATCTTCCTCAATCATTGCATTTTCAAAAGGGAAATTACACTGGTTCAAATGAAGGCAAGTTATTACTATCGCATCTTATAAAATTATTAAATTGACGTGAAGTCTTAAAAGTTTTGTAGGCAATTTATTAAAATTATAAAAACATAAATTTATCCTAATTTATTAATTGATAAGTCAATGTGTCAATAATAACAAGTCAAGATATTATATCAATAATAAGTTATAGTGTTTCAATTGAAAATCAATGTGTTATTAATTATAAATTAAGACAAGATAAATCAGGATGCTATCAACGAAAAATCAAGATGCTTCAATTGATAAGTCAATATTTCACTAATAACAAGTTAAAATAACGTAATTGACATATCAAAGTATGACAAGTAATGGTATCAACAATAACAAGTCAAGCTGCCTTAATTAATAAGTTAATATACTACTAATGATAAGTCAGCAGAGTAAATTCATCTTTTCATTATTCAAATAAATTTCCTATAAGTACCTTGATACTTCATATCCTTAGTAATTTGCCTTCATTAAAACCTCTTTAATTTCCCCCTTTTCAAAATGCCTAACGAAAGTGTAAGACACATTAAAGGATTCTATACTTGACCGAAGCTCATTAACAAGTTCTCAACGAATCAAGAAATTACTATATTATATTTAAATTATAAATAAAAATAACAGTATAATTATAATATAGATAAAAAAATTAACAGATTTCCTCACCCTCCTTTTCTTGGTTAGGCTTTAGAACCATCGTTTTCGACATTCTATTTTTTTAACTAATATGAGCGATTAATTTGATCTTAAACCATGGGTCCTCATTTGGTGCTCATCCCAGCACCAAATACTTATTATTATTATTATGAGATTTGTGCTGTTTAAATTAAATTTGAATAGTTTAGATTTAAAATTTTTAATTTGTGATTTTTTCAATGATAAATTTATTTTTGAATAAAATAACATAGGATTATTTTTATTTTAAATTTTACATCTATTAAAACAAAAAATATTTAACACAAAAATATTAAATTATATTAAATCTAGACCTTCTAAAATTAATCTGGACAGTCATCATTTATCAAAATGATGAGCACGGAATGTGCTCCCCTTAAATCATAGAATTCGCTAGCATTTAATTAAGTGATACTATCCTTCTCTTTCTCTACTCAATAAAACTATTCCAGTTTCTATGACAGTAAGTCTCATCAATTCTAAATATAAATCACTTTGAAAAAAAGTCAATAGGTAAGATTCAATTTTTCTTTTTCAAAAAAGCCATTATTAATTGTATTAAAGAAAGAGATTAGATAAGAAAGAAATTAAAGGTACCATAATTAAGATAGATTAACTTTAATTAGAAGGTAACATTAAAAAGTAGTAATATTTTTTACCATTTTAATAATAAAGGCTATTTTAAGTTACTTTCTATTAATCCTTATGAAATGGCTGAAATTGACTAGTATAATAGACGTGGGAGTGATATACAAAAAAAACCAAACTATGTAACCAATTAATAAAAGTTGAGAAAATAAGTTAAATTAATTACTTCTCCCAATTTTATTTATATGATTTTACTTATTATTTGTTAATATAAGATCCTTTACAAAATTTAATAAAACATGCATGACTTAGTTTCAAAAAATGATCCTATATCTTTCACTTACAGCTAGAATAAGTACTTTAATTTGATTAAGTTTAATTTAAAAAAATTCTAAATTTTTTATATTTTGTTAATTTTAACTAATTTCTTAAGTTGACATAGTCACATAACCTTGTAAAAACCACGAAAACAGTGTGGCCAAATTATATAAAATAATCTTAAATTTTATGTTATGGATATATAACCTCTCTAAACTTTAGGATTTTACAATAAACCTCCATACACTTTTATAAATTGAGGAGTTATATGTATATAAAAATAAAATCTAACGTATAAAATTGACATTTGGGGCATTTGTATAAATGTAAAAGTTTTGAGAGTTTTGTTGTAAAGTTTCAAGAATAAGAGAGGTTATTTGCATATGACAAAGTTTTGGGAAATTTTATATAATTGAGTGAAATAGTATTAATAATAAATGTGCTCATAATTTATGCTACTTCCACAGTTATCTCTAATATTTAATGCGATATCTTAACAAATTAATTATTGGTATATTTAAATTTAAGCATCAATTAAAGGTATTTTCCTCAAAAAATTGATGCAATAAACAAAAAGGATGTGTGGTACGTTACATAAAAAATAAATCAAAATTGTTAGAAGGTTGAATTAGTTTGGTGGTTAGTGTTAATTACTAGTATCTAGATGACCTTAAAACTCTATATAAAGGGATCTAGTGTATAGGTTTGAGTGTGAGATTATGTAATCTTCACCATAGAGAAGGAGAGGGTAACTTGGGTCTCTCCTCAAAATCCCCAAGTGGGGTTGGTTTATCTCCCTCAAGTGAGGGTAGATTAGTGAGAAAACACAAGTGGGTTATCATAATTGTAATGAGCACTTTGTTCTTGAATTAATGAAGATGATGATATTCTTCTTCAATTAACAAAGTTAACATGGTATCAGAGCCTATGTATCTTTGGGCCAGTCCTTCTCGTTGAGGTTCATGGAGATTAAAGATCGTCTTGTTCAAAAGCTCTGATCGCTTTGGTTTCTTTTGGGACTCCATTTCTGGGGATCCCCTGCTAAAGCATCATCAAGCTCAAAGCGACCTCTTCTTGCACTTACTCAATCTCAAGAATAGAAGAGGAAAGATTGGAGAAGGACAGAGACGAGGTGGTGGTAGTTCTTGTTCTCTTGGATCTTGTTCTTTTTCTTGGTCTGGGAGCTTCGTTGTCAGACTGGCTATCCATGACGGTCCATGAATCTTGATCATCCATTGATCCAGCGTGATAATCGCATTGCCATTATTGGAACACTGATCCATTGTTGCTGCAAGTACATCTTGTTTTTCATCTTCTGCAAATGCTTCCATTTTCTCCGACGAATCGCCTTCTTGCACAGCCCAGCCGGAAGCCTGTACACCGCCAACACCAATATGTTGACCACCGCGCACGGACAGCAGCAACACACCGCGGCGCACTGGCTGTGATTGCGGCACCAATTGCCGAGTCATCAAGGATGAGATGAAGATTGTTCTGGAGATGGAGAAGGTCATAGAGATTTTTGGAGAAGAAGGTCTTGAAATTCTGGAGGAATTACGCAATGATCCAGCAAAGGCTTTGCCTGTGATTATGCAACGCCTGAAAAAGATACTAAAATCGATTATTATACTACAACAGCTTCTTCTGGATCTGGCGGGAGGCTCAGACTAATTGCCCTCTCAAACAATGCACGAATTACATCCGAATCTTGCAGTTGAATTTCCTGGTCAAGATAAACACTCCACAAGTCTGTTCTCTTTGGGTATTCCCGTAATATTCCTTCAAACATGGATCGTCCCCTATCAGGTACCCCAGCTTTAAATTCAAGAATTGCTGTCTGTGAAATGAACTTAATATGCTTATGTCGGGGAAGGCTCAATACAGCACGACTAACAGCAGATTGAATTCCATCCTGGTTATGTGGTGATTTGGATATACTTGGAGAATGTCTTGGAGCTCATAATGAGGAAGCTAGAGTCAATGAACATAGAATATGTGACAGCACTTGTGGAAGATGGTGGAGTTACAGTTGATCAGCTCTTCTTCCATGATCCAGATGGCTACATGATAGAAATATGCAATTGTCACAATCTCCCTATGCAGCCACTTTCCTCTTACCCTCTCAAGCTTCCTAGCAACTTTGAGAAACGTCATGAACCATCTTTCTACAGTGAGAGGGACATGAAGATGAACTGCTCTGCTGAGGTTGCTTTGATGATGATGGAGAATTTGATTTCAGACATGCTGAAGATCTCAATACGATAATTTTTTCAAAACTTGTGCAATAGGCTATTATAGTGAATTGTTTTCTCAATGTTTGGTTTAATTCACCTTACTCCCTTGTGTGTTGTGTTGGCAAGTTGAACACCTAGAGTTAAGGAGTGTCAATTTGAGCGGGGGTGTTAGAAGGTTGAATTAGTTTGGTGGTTAGTGTTAATTACTAGTATCTAGATGACCTTAAAACTCTATATAAAGGGCTCTAGTGTATAGGTTTGAGTGTGAGATTATGTAATCTTCACCATAGAGAAGGAGAGGGTAACTTGGGTCTCTCCTCAAAATCCCCAAGTGGGGTTGGTTTATCTCCCTCAAGTGAGGGTAGATTAGTGAGAAAACACAAGTGGGTTATCATAATTTTAATGAGCACTTTGTTCTTGAATTAATGAAGATGACGATATTCTTCTTCAATTAACAAAGTTAACAAAAATATTTAAAAAGATTCGAGATATAGGATTGGAGGGAGCAGTATAATTAATTTTAACATAGAAAAAGAAATTAACACATTACCTCGGTTACATTGATCATCTTTTATTTTGGGAACAAATTAAAGATCCTTACCCTCCATTTTTAGGTGCGATCGAGGCATGAGAAAATTTATCTATTTGGAAAATTTTATTCAGATTAATCAAGTACATCTTCATAAAACCCAAGAAAAATATTGGAAAACGGTATAACAATTGTGAGTAGAATAATTTAATTGATTCATTTTAAAAATTTCTAACTTACAATGCTTGTTTGGATTTGATATCAATGAGTGTGTTCACACAACTTGGGATAAAATTTCTTTTACATATTTATTTCGTAAACTATAAAATTACAATTGAAAATTTAGATTAGGATTTTAAATTACTAATTTAAATAAGCACTGAACCTTTAAAAAAATTAATTAATTTAAAAAATAAGACTTGACATAATATAAGTAATCAATATCATCGCGCCTCATTTAATATAGTTATATGTCTCCATCACGTTATCCATTCCGATGAAGCTTGTGAAGAGATGGCGTTGTCAGCCCCACATGGTTTTTAAATTATCTTATTAATTCAGCTTAAATATTTAACAAAAAAAAGCAACTCTATCTGCTTTGAGATGCACCTCAAATACTAAAATCAGTAATATATGAAGAAATTTAATTATAAACATGCATGCAAGGCTAGAGTGTCAAATATAAACAGAAAGAGATAAACTCTCTCTAATTTAGGAGTTAGATAACTAATTTATAGAAGTTGAGAAAATTAATTAAACTAATTATTAAAAATATATATATGTTGGTTTCTCTAAATCAAAATATTCTTTCTAATTATTTGAATGAAAAACTACTTATTTGATAGAAAAATTATTTAATGTATAATTAATAGATAAAGTTTAGAGAAAAATTATAAATTTAAAAAATAAAATAGATTAAAATTTTATATTTATGATCAAAATAATTTTTTTATTAATTTATATTTAGAACTGAAGGGAGTAATATGAACTCGAAGAAATGCCCTTTGAAAAATCATATTATGCACATTTAAAAAAAGAGAGTAAATTTGAACATTTTTTTTATTTATAAATAAATAAATGTTAATAATTTAACTATATATTTTAGTTTGGGTGAGATGTTACGAATCCCCTATATATTATTAGTCTATATAATTTTATTCTGTTGATACTGTTAATCCTATTAGATTAGAGTAAATTTAAGGAGAAAAATATAACAGCATCGAATTAAAAATTTAGAAAACGTATAAGTACGCGTAATATATTTTTCTCTGATAAGATTGATATCATCATGAGTCTATTTTTCTGGTAACTTTTATGGCAAAATTGGTGCATGAGATCTAAATAAAAATGGAAGTGAGGAAATTAAATTTAATAGGGCGGAAGAGGGGAGGAGGGAACTAAAAAGTAGTTGCTAATTGAATGAGAAGACCTAACTCCGGCCCCTCCTCCTTCAAAACGACACCTACTTCATTTAATTCTATTTCACTTAACCATCCATTAACAATCTAATGCTAATTAATCTCATTCTTTAGCCATTTACTGATACCTCTAGTTCTACAAATATAAGCTTGATAACTAATTCACATCAATAAGCCCGGTCAATTTAAGAAAATAAATAATAATACTTCCCCTAATTTTTAATATAAGAGTTAATTGACTAATTTAGATAGATTAATGAAGTTAAACAAATTAGCTAATTATTATGACCAAATCTAATGTTCAAGATGAATTCATGTTATATACTCTTTAATCTACCCAAATTAATCAATTAACTTTTATATTAAAGATAAGAGAGAGTAAATATATATATATATAATAAAAGAGAACAAGTTTTATATTTAAGATTAAAATAAATTACTTATTGACTAGTTTTTATTTTTAGAATGGGAAGTAGTATATCTTTGATCTTTCATTAATTACTTGTGGGTTTTCTAGCTCACATCTATTCAATGCCAACATAAGTTGAATTTAATTGATCTCTTCATTCATAATTAAAAGCCTTTACTCTGATCATTTTCATTTTACGGCTTTATTTAGTTCTTAATTAACTAGCAGCCTCTCACTTTAGTTGTCAACTTTGATCTCTCAAAGAAATCTTGCAGTTATTTTTAGCCACGAAGACCAGATCGACCAAACTGTCCTTTTCAAACACATTGAAGGCAACTTTTTAACTATATATACACACACTCACCATTCTATCCGTATTATAAGTCTATTTATAAAAGAAAATTTTAGTCAGAAATTTAAAAACACTTAGTCTTAGGGGTTATTTATGACTATTTTTTAATTCTACCTTTATTTAATTCTCGTTTAAAAGAGAAAAAATATGAGAGAAATGAGAATAATTTGTAAATGTAGTATATAAAGAAAGAATAAGGTTAAACTTAAGAAATTTGATTAATTTAAAATATATTTGATGACTTAATTATTATTCTTTAATATATAAGAATTAGTTAAAATAGACTTATAATAATAATAATCATATATAGAGTATATATATCAAGCTTCTTACATAATTTCAAGTAGAAAGTTTGAAATGCAGTGAAATATTCAGATGAGATAAAACAACCATAGAAAAGTATTTAATATTGAATATAATCCAAATTATAACATCATCTTAATTCCACAGTCATGATCGATCAATTCCTTTGACAAGATTTCATCATTTCATTTTCAATAACAACACGTTATGAGTATGGTTAATTAACTTTTCTTCACACGACATAATAATAACAGCGTCACCATCTCTTCTTCCCTCTCCTTTTAAATCCCCCTTCCCTTCTCTCTCTTATCGTAACAATCTCAAAGCCACCGAGCTTTCTCATTCAAACTCTTCTTCATCTTCTTCTCCATAGAGCTAGCCTAACCTAATTTTTCCTTCTCCTTTCTCCTCCGCCATGGTCGCCATGGAAACTTTTCGTCGTTTCAAACCCATCTCAAAATGCAGCACCGAGGAACGACAAAACCAAACTGTTGTTTCCGACTTAGACGGCACACTTCTTGTGTCTCGAAGCGCTTTCCCTTACTACATGCTCATCGCTGTCGAAGCCGGAAGCTTCCTCCGAGGACTCCTGCTTCTCGCTTCAGTCCCCTTTGTGTATTTCACGTACTTGTTCGTCTCAGAAACCGTGGCTATCAAAACCCTCATCTTCATCACCTTCGCCGGACTCAAGACCAGAGACGTGGAGCTGGTGTCAAAGTCAGTGTTGCCCAAGTTCTATGCCGACGACATCCACCCGGAGACGTGGGGTGTGTTCAATTCGTTCGGTAAGAGATACATATTGACGGCGACTCCGAGTTTGATGGTGGAGCCGTTTGCGAAGACGTTTCTGGAGGTTGATAAGGTTATTGGGACAGAGCTGAGAGTGACGAAATCAGGGAAGACATTGACAGGGTTTGTTAAGGAACCAGGAGTACTGGTTAGTGAGCACAAGAAAGCAGCTGTTGTTAAAGAATTTGGATCTGAATTACCAGATTTGGGACTGGGAGATAGTGAATCTGATTATCACTTCATGTCAATTTGCAAGGTTCGTTATATTCAATTAATTATTCACTGTCTATATGTGTCTCAGGTTAAACTTTTTTTTAATATCTTGCTGAGAGCCGTACGTGCACTTTGCAGAGTTTGAGAAACTACAAGTCTACGTTATAAAATTTTATAAAAAATAATGACACAAAAAAGAAAATAAATAAGACATAAAAATGGAACTCAATAGACAAATCAAAATACTTTTGTTAGGGCCTTTCACAATATTATTATTATATAGTATATATATATTACTCTCTAAAAGTTATATATTATTTTCTGCTGTCACTTTTGAAAGATTCATGTATACGTGATGTTTATATGAACATGTTAAAAATAGAGTCTTCTATATAAATTTTTATCGGATCAGTCACAGTGGGATATTTTGACTATATTTAAACAATATATATTATATATTTTAAGTAATATTGCTTCGTCTTGTTTTATGTTCCATACATACGTAATTCTTTCTTTCTTTTTTTAAACAACCAGTGAGGATCCGTATGTTTTTACATAATCTGAAAATTACATGTCAAAATATTTATATTATATGTAAATATGTGTGTGTATATATATATATATATATAGAAGTTCAAACATGTCAAAAGAATTAACTTAAATGGACATCAATAAAAGCGCAGGTACATATTTATAAGGTTAATTTATTTATATGAAACTGTTGAATTGGTGTTTGGTGAGAGCATAAATATGTAGCACATGACACGACATGTTCTGTTTCGTTTACAAAGGCCTTAATTCCCTCAATCCCTTCTTTCGGGGCTATTTACTCTACCCGTCTGTATACCATTTCAAATGGCCCCTCCATGTTTTGTGGTCCATTTAATATATATACACAAACACACATATATATACATATACACATCCCTGTCACCCTCTTTGTCATCGCATGTATGTGTACGAATATGGGCACATGCATATCATTCAAATGGCCCCTCCATGTTGCTGTTTATGAAGAAATTACTACTTCAATTTTAAAGGTAAGAACCTATATAAACTGATATATAATATAATATTATATATATTTTAGGAAGATTAGATCATATATATTATACTCCTTTAGTCCTTAATATATAATCTATTTAACTAATTTGATTAGTTTAAGAAAGTTTGTTAAATTATTAATATGATATTTTTTTTAAAAGACTCTAGTAATCTTTCTTAACTCCCTCACTTCCTCTCTGACCTGATTATTATTAAGGTAGTATCAATAGGGATAATTTGACAAAAAAATGATAAATATAAGAAATATATCTTATATTTAGGACCAAAATCAACTCTTTTATTAAAAATTAGAGGAGTAATTAAATAATTTATTTAGTTTATTTAATCCCCTAAAATTACATAAACGGCTCTCACATTAGGAATATTATCGCGAAAATGTATTTTTAATAGATAGCGATAGTATTTTGCACTATTATCTCTCTGTCATTACTGCATGTGGGTGTACGCATGTGTGTGTATATATATATGGGCACATCTATACATATAAATATGAATAATTTAGAGTCATTATACCCTTGTCAGTCCCCTCTCTGTGTCACAGCATGCACATGCACATGCATGAACATATAGATATTCTCTGTATTAATTACATATTGGGTATTTTACACTTTGCAGGAAGGATTTGTAGTGCCAAGAACAAAGTGTGAGCCACTACCAAGAAACAAGCTTTTAAGTCCCATTATCTTCCACGACGGTCGTTTTGCTCAGAGGCCAACCCCTCTAATAGCACTCTTAACCTTCCTATGGCTTCCCATTGGCATCGTTCTCTCAATCCTTAGGGTATACCTTAACGTCCCATTACCAGAAAGACTCGCTTGGTATAACTACAAGCTTTTAGGTATCAGAGTCATTGTTAAGGGCACCCCACCCCCTCCCCCAAGCAAAGGCCAAAGTGGTGTCCTTTTCGTCTCCAACCACCGTACGGTTATCGACCCTGTTGTTACTGCGGTTGCTCTCAAGAGAAAAATCAGCTGTGTCACCTACAGCATAAGCAGGTTTACTGAAATAGTCTCTCCAATCAAAACCGTCCCTTTGTCAAGAGAAAGAGAGAAAGACGCAGAGAATATCAAAAGACTTCTTCAACAAGGTGACCTCATGATTTGCCCTGAAGGAACCACTTGTAGAGAACCATTTCTGCTAAGGTTCAGTGCTCTTTTTGCTGAATTAACTGATAGGATCGTTCCTGTGGCTATTAACACGAGGCAGACTGTGTTTAATGGGACCACGGTTCGTGGGCATAAATTATTGGACCCTTACTTTGTGTTCATGAACCCTATGCCTACTTATGAGATCACTTTTCTGAACCAGCTTCCTGTTGAGCTCACTTGTAAGGGAGGAAAATCCAGTTTTGAAGTTGCAAATTATATTCAGAGGGTTCTTGCAGGGACGTTAGGGTTTGAGTGTACGAGTTTGACGAGGAAAGATAAGTATGCTATGCTTGCTGGAACAGATGGGAGGGTTCCATCGAAGAAAGAGAAGGAGGAGAATAAACCAACGGGGATTGGTCCGAGTGGTAAGCAGCTTGGTATCGCTTAAGCGAGGTCTCAAGTTCGAGCCTTGGCGTACGCAAAAAATCTCCGTTGGGAGACTCATCCACCATAGCCAGGTGCGCGACGCGGGTCGGATCCGGATGTAGTCGGGGCAAAGCTCCGGTGAACCGGGTGGACAACAAAAAAAAAAGAAGGAGGAGAATAAGAAGGCTTAATTAATTGAATGTTCCGAAGATTGGACTAGCTAGAGAAAAGTAGTACGCTAGGGTTATGAATTTATTGCCAATTTGTAGTCTCTGAATATTTAATTAGGACTACGTATAAACATACTGATTGTGACAGAATAATTACAGTCTATTAATTTGAATTAATGTATGTATATATACGTTTTTGGTTTCAGTTCAAAGTATATTGTGCGTGTTACTGGCTCTAAGACTTTTCATGAGTCGTTTTGTTGTCGGAACTTAGAAATGATATATGAAAGTCATGACCATACAGTTGATATGGAGTAGCAGAAATCTGGAATATTCTTATGGAGTTTCTATTTTTTTAAAGATAAAAGCCTAAAATAGGTAAGTCTTAGGAGCTCATGATCAGGATATGCATAAAACAAGGGCAATTAACACATCTCAAGATTTAAAAAGTGTGTTCAAAAGTATTTCCTAATTAAATATCTACGACAAATTAAAGTTCTCATAGTTTCAAAAAGATTCAAATCCAGGAATTGTACGTGTATATCTTTGACAATTAAATAAATTTTGGTTGGCTATATTTACTTGTTATGATAGAAGTCAACTGCCTTGTCTATCCAATCGGACCAAACAGGCTTGGCTTGTTATGATATATTTACTTGAATTTTGTGGCCGAAGAGCAGTTTAGGAAGGTGGCTGTAGTGTGGGGACTCTACCACACAGGCTTGGCTGGTGGTTGTCAGTGTGTGTGTATATATTATGGATGTATGTGTTGCTTCTTCTCTTTCGAATATCCTATGTTCTACCTAATGTGCTTGAAAGCAGAGCGGCACTATGCCCCATCCTCGTCGGAATATGTGTGTTTGTTACAAGAAATAACCATCTTAACTATTTATTTTATTCTACGAATTAGTCTGTTAAGACCTTATTTTGAGTGATATCCTTAAATAAGTTTAGTTAAGTAATTGTGTGTTGATGTGAGAAATTCCACATCAAATAAAGTTAAATTTAATAGTGGATAGACTTAAGCTATGAGATTTTGAGTTAAGATTTGATGTAGATACAACAAATCACTCAAAAAGCATCAGTAGATTTTATTCACATCAGATAAAGTTAGTCTTGATAAGTAATATATATAAATTAAAAGGCCCATAAACTCAACTATAAGATTTTGAGTTTAGATATGTTATAAACATAAGTGTACCCACCTAGGATGTCAATTAAAATAGGAGTACAGTTCAGTTAATATGAGAAATCCCATATAAGATAAAGTTAGCCTTAATAGGCAATATATATAAAAGTTGAAAGACCTATAAATTTGAGTTTGAAAGTTTTGAGTTAAGATGAGATATGAACGAGAGCATATCCTGATAGGATGTTAGTACACTTGAGTTGAAGTGAGAAATTCGACATCAGATAAAGTTAATATCAATAAGTAATATGTATAAAAATTGAAAGATTAAGTTTTAAGGTTTTAAGTTAAGATGATGTATGAATAAGAGCATACCTGCTTAAGATGTTCAATAATGAATAGACTTAAATTGATGTTAGAAATCCCACATCACATAGAGTTTACCTTGATAGGTAATCTATATGAATGTGTAAAGACCATGATCTAGGTGTGGATTGGGTTTGGCCACGTGGCGAAGATTGGGTGCCTATGTCTCATTCAGGTTAAAGGAATTAGAGTATGCTTATGCTAACACCTTATGCTTTTTGCATAATGATTAGCATTTTCATTCCTAAAATTTAGTATTAAACCCTATACAGATTCAAATCCCACTCCTGTCAAAAATAGGTTCACAAATGAACCTCCTCGAAGAGGGAGGGGAATGGATCATGTTCGTCCAGTTGGCACATAAAGTTGGCAAATATGGTTAAAGGAATTGGGGTGTGCCTCTACTAACATCTTAAGCTTTTGTAATGACTATTAGCACTTCATTCTTAAGGTTTAACCAATCAAAGAGTGAGGGAATGATATGTCCTAGTCCTAGGTCTAGGGTGAGAATCGAGTTCATCTAGGTGGGGTATGGCTATGCTAACAACAAGTATAGGTTAGTACTTTGTTCTTAAGGTTTAACCAATTTCTTCCAGCTTTATGGTCTAGAACTCGATCCGCACTAACTAGATTCAAGATGTATCATTCCTCCCTTACGAGGAGGTCATCCACAAAGATATTTTTGATAGAAATAGTATTTGAACCTTTGCAAGTTCTGGTAGTCAGTATTCCGTTCTTAAGGTTTAACCAATCTCTTTCGACTTTATGGTCCTTCTAACAGAACCCGATCCTCACTAGCTAGATTCGGGATGTATCATTCCTCCCTCTATGAGGATGTTCATCTACAAACATATTTTTGAAAGAATTTGGGTTTGAACATGTGCAAGTTCTGATAGTTAATACTTCGTTCTTAAGGTTTACCCAATCACCATTCCTCCTAGCGTAACCTGATCCGCATCCACTAGATTCGGGATGTATCATTCCTCTGTCTACGTGGAGATTCATCTACAAACATATTTATGTAAAAATTGGGAAATGAACATGCAAATTCTTATAAAAAAATCTTAAGAATTAAGCGCTAACTATAAAATTTTACATAGTAGAACATGATCTACAGCCGCTAGATTTGGGATGCCATAAAGGTTCATCTACAAACATACTTCTGACAAAGGTGGGATTTGAACATATGCGAGTTATGATACCAAACCTTAAGAATGAATTTAACCATCATGATGAAAGTGTTTATAGATGTTCATCCACAAACATACTTATAAGAAACGTGGGATTTGAACCTTTGCAAGTTCTGATATTAAATCTTAAGAATGAATCATTTAACCAATCACCCTCAACTTTATGGTCCGCCTAGCAGAACCTGATTCACATCCGCTAGATTTGTGATATATCAATCCTCTCTCTATGAGGAGATTCATCCACAACATATTTATGACAGAAGTGGAATTTAAACCTGTGCAAGTTCTTATATCAAACTATAAGAATTAAACGTTAACCATGAAGTTTTGTGTAGCAAAACCTGATTCACACCCGCTAGATTCGGGATGTTATAAAGGTTTATCTACAAACATACTTCTGAGGGAGGTGAGATTTGAACCTATGCGAGTTATGATACCAAACCTTAAGAACGAAACATTAGCCATCATGACAAAAGTGTTTAGAGGTTCATCCACAAACATACTTATGAGAAACGTGGGATTTGAACCTATGCGAGTTCTGATATCAAATCTTAAGAATGAATCGTTTAACCAATCACCCCTGACTTTATGGTTCACCTAGCAGAATCTGATTCACATCCGTTAGATTCGGGATGTATCATTCCTCCCTCTATGAGGAGATTCATCCACAAACATATTTATGATAGAAGTGGGATTTGAACCTGTGTAAGTTCTTATATTAAACCTTAAGAATTAAGCGTTAACCATAAAGTTTTGTGTAGTAGAACCTGATCTACACCTGCTAGATTCGGGATATTATAAAGGTTCATCTATAAATATATTTATGACAGAAGTGGGATTTGAACCTGTGCAAGTTCTTATATCAAACCTTAAGAATTAAGCGTTAACCATAAAGTTTTGTGTAGTAGAACCTGATTCACACTCGCTAGATTCAAAATGTTATAAAGGTTGATCTACAAATATACTTCTGACGGAGGTGAGATTTGAACCTGTGCGAGTTATGATACCAAACCTTAAGAACAAAACGTTAGCCATTATGACAAAAGTGTTTATAGAGGTTCATCCATAAACATACTTCTGACGGAGGTGAGATTTTAACCTATGAGAGTTCTGATAACAAACCATAAGAACGAAGCATTTAACCAATTACCCTCGACCTTATGATCCGCCTAACAAAATCTGATCTACATTTGCTAGATTCGGGACCTTTATGAGGAGATTCATCTACAAAAATATTTATGACAGAAGTGGGATTTGAACCTGTGTAAATTCTTATACCAAACCTTAAGAATTAAGCACTAACCATAAAATTTTGTGTAATAGAACCAAATCCACGTTCGCTAGATTCGAGATGTCATAGAGGTTCATCCACAAACATACTTTTGACAGAGGTGGGATTGGAACCTATGCAAGTTTCGATACCAAACCTTAAGAACGAAGCGTTAACTATCATGACAAAAGCTTAAGCTGTTAATAAAGAAGCACCAGAATTCCTTTTACCTAGATCAGACACAACCAAACCTTGGGTTAAGATGAACAAACCTTGCTTTGATGTTGAAGCATGAGAAGACTTTAATAAATGTGAAAAATTTCACATCTAATATATATAAAAGTAGAAGAGACCATAAATTTAAGGCTTAAAATTTGAAGTCAAGACATTATCAATTCCAATGCTTATGCCCATTTATTCTTATGGACGTTATACAAATTCAGTATCATTCTATTTTTTCTTTTTCTTGAGAATTTTCAGGTGGTTCCACCACTGCATGTAAAGAGAAGAGTGATATAGGACCACAAATTTTTAAGAAACTACAATAGGATTATAAAATAAATTTCAAGCACTGGCAATGAAATATATGTTCATCAATGGAGAAGCTATAGTCCCTTCAAGTGGAAGAACTTCATAACAGAATAACAATTATGAGTACACAGCCTAAGCTACAAAATCTACGTTCATCAACAATTATGAATACACACCCTAAGCTACAAAATCTACGTTCATCAACAATTATGAGTACACAGCCTAAGCTACAAAATCTACGTTCATAAACTACTGTTCTATAATAATGAGACTTTTAATCCACTCTCTGTCTAGGAATTCGCAATAAATCACAAGTAATTGGCACTAGATAACCCAAACAGTTTCAGTACACAACGAAAGAAAAAAAAACATTTCCTTGCTATAAAGAGAATGAATACCTTAATTAATAGTAAACATAACACAAACAGGAATCAAAACATAAAACATAAAACATCAGAGACAGTCGATAACATCCATAAAAAGAGTGATAACTTGTTAATTTTGTTGTTTCAAAATTTACTAGTAACCTCAAAAGATGACTTATTAACTTCCATCCTAACACTAGTGTTCATAGATGGTAATTTCACAAGCAGGAACCTAATAAATATAGCTCATGGCCTGCCGAAGTCAACCTACTTATCACAACACTTCATTGTAGGCAGGAACAAAGACCCAACGTAATGTAAAAGATTGAAAACTCTCATTGCTTCACAATTTATTTGAAGAACTAAACCAACATAAATGATCCTAACACATATATTAAAAACTTCTTCATAACAGAATAACAATTGTGAGTACATAGACTACTGGGGAAAGTAACCAGCAATTATAGCAACCGGACCAGAGGTAATTGGAATCAGAAACAAACAGTTTCACTCAACATAATCCAGGGAAAGAGTAACTTTTTTCCTTGCCAGAAAGAGAAAACTAATAGAATATTATCTTTTAATTCAAAAATGAAACATGACACATCTGGTTCAGTGGTCCAAATCATAAAAAAAAAGTGACTTTTCTATGGCAGCAAAAGTTGGCAATGACCCCAGAAGTTGCTTCAAATCACTTATGTTTAATCACAAGTAAGAACCTTAAATACAGCTTATGTCAAGCTATCTAATCTAATCACAACACTTAATTCATGCAGGATTCAGAACTCTCACTTATTTGAAGCATTGAACCAATAATATAAAAGATCCAAACGCATTCATGACTATCCTAATAAATAATAATAATAGAAATAAAGTCGGTGTGAAATTATGCTTCAAAGCACGTCGATTCCAAAAGCTACACATTAGATAGATATTAAGAAAGAAAAGGCCAGAGATCCCCATCAAAAACATGAAGGGAGCAAAAGAGCAGCATAGATAAAGATAACAAAAAAGAATACCGTGAGTGGGATTAACATTATTATATAAGAAGACAAAACTCAGCTACACTCCATTCTCTATAAAGGGCGACAAAATCATTTAAATCCTAAACATTATACACCAGCATGATTATGATTTCACAAATGCCAGTAAAAGAAGATTATATTAGGAGACAAACTGAAATCATTTATTTTAAATCCTAAACATTGTCCACCAGCATGATTTCACAAAATCTGAATCCTAGAACCATAGCGGGTCAAAGTATCTACAGGGATTCGAACCACTGCACTCATTTAATGAGTTTGATGGGTAATAACAGAACAATAGCACAAAGTCGATCCAGGCAGCAAAATTGTTTATATTTCATCACATATTCGAAGAATTAGCAAAGGGAAAATCATAAACAGGGAAAAACATAAGCTAAAAAGGGAACTTATACAAAAGAAATTTATCAAACAAAGAAACAAGAAAAAACTGGACAAACCACAGTCTAAGAAAAAGTCCATGCATAATCATGATCAGGAAAGCTTGGTGGAAGCGATCGTGGGCATAAATTATTTGAAGCACCGAACCAACATAAATAATCCAAACACATTCATCTCTCTTCTAATAAATAAAAGAAACTGAGTCCGTAGGAGATGATGGTTCAAAGCTCGCTGATCGCAGAAGCTAACAATTGGATATTGAGAAAGAAAAGGCAAGCAATCCCTCTGTAATATATGAGGAGAAATAAGTCTGAAATGAACAAAAGAGAAGCACAAACAAGATATGACAAAAAAGGAATAATTATTTCAACACGGAAGCTTTTAGGAGGCTATTCAAAGAACACTTAGGAGAGCATGCGAGGTGACAAAGGTGGCATTAGCCTCATGCCCCCCATTAACATATGCCCATTCTCTATACAAGGGAGTGAGGGAAACACCCATTGGGAGCAATGAGATACAAATAACATCAAAAATTATGTCTACGAAACCAGAGCAGAAATTGTTTAAATCCTAAACAGATTACAAATCAGCTTCTATCTCCCCCACCGCGAACAAAAAAATGAGTGAGAGAACGTTATTACAAACTCAAAGCAGAAGACAAAAATATATTAACTGGGTGAAAATCATAAACAGAGGTAAAAAACCAAAAGCTAAAACGGGTACTATAGAAAAGAGATATATCGAATTAAGAGAGAAAAGTAAACTTTGACAAACCACCCAAAAGATCACAGTCATGTAGAAAAAGTCCATGCATCATCATCATCAAGGAAGCTTGGCGGAATCTATGAAAGGCTTAGCATCCACCTATGATCCGATAGGGGGAACCCACTTGGAGGAGGGTAAGAGGGCAGTCGTCGGCATCCTTGTCTGCCGTCTTCATCATCGTCAGTGGTGCTGAGGTTGATGCAGGAGCTACGTTGCTGCCAAACCAGGAAGCCACTCGATCCACTTTGTCGCAAACTATGGTGGAGCCACCGTTGTTCTCCATGTTGGGATCATGATTCATGAGAAAGTTAATCGATCGAATGAATTTGGATTGGGACGAAGGTCACAGCAGCGTGGGATTGGTGTTTTTTGGGAATGGGAAGAAAACGAAAGGAGTAAGCTAATATTGAAAGAGAAAGATTAGATTAGAATGAGCAATATGGATATAATTCTCTATATGACCGTTTGTTTCTTCACCTTCATTCTCAAGATGACCGTTGGGCTCTTTCTCTGTGTTAGCGTGGAATGAACGATACTAATTCTCTAGATGACCGTTGGACCCTGTACTTGAGCGTCAAGTTTTATTTTATTTTTTTAGCATCAGAAATAAATTAAGGAGTGTTAGTGTGGAATTTGCCGTTTTTTTAATTCATCATTTAAATGTTAAAAAATGTTGGGTCAAAAAATGTATGGAATCTAATGCTTGTTTTTTGGTTTAGGCTTTCTAATGGTATGAGATTTTTTTTTGCGTTTGCCAATAAAAACACTATCCTTCTCTATGACACAGGATGTTTTAGTGTTTTCTATTATAATTTTTTTTATAAAACAAGATTGACATAAATATTATGTCAATAGGAGGATAATAAACATTGTTAATAATCTTGTAAATTCTTTAAACGTAAAAGTAATTGTTGAATTAAAGAATTGAATTTTTTACACAAAAAAACTAAAGAATTCAATTTTATATAATTTTCAAAAAATAAATAAACCCTCCACTCATTTCAAATAAATTTCATCTCCACACACTCCCAATATTAATAAGAAACCTAAACATATTTTTTAGAAAAATGGTAAAATAGCACTGAATATCTTGATATTATTTCTCACCAGTATCTTAATTTTATTTATAGTACAATTTAACCCATAATTATTTTAATTTTATATAATTTTACATATAATCTTATAAAATGCATCGGTTATTAAGAGAAGTGCATGAGCAGTATATTGGTGAAGGAGCATATATTTTGTATTTTGTTATGATTGTCAACGTGTTTCTAAATGCTTAGGACTATATATATATATATATATAGCAATGACCATATTGTGACGGAATAATATATATATATATATGTATTTTCAAGGCTTACATTAAATATGACATGTTTGTTGTATAGCAATGCCCCTATTACCATTTTTTGTTATTAAAAGTATAAAAGGTTCTTCTACATAAATCTTTATTTATTATCATAAAATAATTATTTTAAATAAAATGAAATTTCTTTTTTTCACACATTACATTTTTAATTATTTTTAAACTCTTCATATAAAATTTTATTATTATTTAAATTTATCTTTATATTTGTATTATTATTTAAACTAACCAATATATATTTAAAAAATTATTATTTTAATTAAGACCAATTTGACCCCAAGTTGACTCTAATTTAAACTACTAACCCTTAAAACATCTTTGACTAGTTCTGGTCATATTTTTCTAATCTTGCTTATTTCTATTACATGTTTATTTTTATTCCCATCTCTATTTTATTATAAATCCTCCAACTAACTACAATTAAATATAGTAGAATAGATTAATTTCTCATAATATTATAAACTAATTAAAACTCAAATCTCTATTAGAAGTTATATCCATATTAGTATCAGATAATATTTTGAACAATATTATTTTTAATAAGAAGATACATATATAGTAAAAAAAATATTTTATTTAAATCAATTTGCCTAAATCTTAGAAACATCTTTATTTTTTTAGCGCAGCATAGCAAATTTTAGAAACATTTTACAACCAAGAAAAAAAAAATAGAAGATATATGGTAAAGCGCCAATCTTAACAAAATAAAGGAGTTGCCAGAATCCACGTACCTATCATATATTGAATTGTTTGGTCCCCAAAATATATATTAATTAAATTTGCCATTATTTTCTAAAGTGAAGTTGTGGACATGGGGTTAGCTCTTAGCTGCCATCAAGATAGAAGAAGATCGCAAGAATTTATCAGTTGTTTTCATCTTAACGAACAGTGGACTCTTCTTTCTCCCTCCGTATACGATCTTTTTCCCCTTTTGGAACAAAGATAACGACTATTTCAAATTTGTGGAACATATCATTGGTTGGTACAATTAATTAACCTGAATATTTTCCCATGAAGTTCAAGTAATTATCACTGGCATTAGCGAATAACTATATAAGGATAATATATGCAAGGAGATTATATTTCTCTTTGCCTCTTGATGATACCAAATGATAAATTAAAGTAGGCTAATTATATTGAATGAACAATATAACAATGCACAAGTTGGGAATTGACCTCCAACTACTCGGACGCCTCCATACAACTGCCCTTGTAGTTATTCCACGTCACACTCTACTTTCTCTGTCTTCTTTCTATTAAAACAACATGGGTAAAATAGTATATAATATCTTGATCTTATTTTTTATATATGGTCAGTATTATAAACTTATTTATCATGTAATTTCATCTATAATCTTTTTAATTTGGTACAATTCTTGATACTTGAAAAATAAGATCAAGAGTAAAATTATACTAAATTAAAAAGATTATAGTCAAAATTATACCACAAATAAGATTAAGATATTAGCTACATATGATAAATAAGATCAAGATATTATATGCTACTTTACCCAAATAAAAAAAATTGCTATAAGATCCCAATAAAAAAATATAATCATAAAAAAGTCCTATAATAAATAAACAACATGTAATAACAAGCTATGGTATAGAAAATGATAACATGTTTATGACTACTCACTTAGACTTTTTAGTAATTACATTCATTTTTTTTAGAACCTAGTAGTGATTTTCCCTAAAATATCCCTTTACTATTCGGGTTTCATGTGTATGTAGGCACATATAACCTATAGATGGGGTAATCCAAACACAAATACCAATTTTACCCCTCTTATATTTTTATCATATTTCTAATTTATGTAATTACCATTTTAACCTATACTATTTTTAATAATTTACTTATAAAAAGTCATTCTAGTAACAACAATTTAAACATTTATTTTTTCAAAATTATTTTTCATACAAAATCAATTTTATAAAATCTATTATCCAGAATTACTCTATAATTAATTTTCTCTAGAATCTATTCTCGAAAAGCTAAATGAAACACACCTAATATAAATTCATAATAAGGGATTGGATTGAGTCATAATTAACTGATTTATTAGCTAGAGAAAAGGGGATTAAAAAGTAGGCTAATTAATTCAACCACATGTTATTCGGTATCTATCTCTATACTACTGCCAAAACAACACTCGCTTCTAGGGGTGTTCAGTCTTATCCCGACCCTATTGTCCCGTACCTATCCCAGTAATTTTGGAATAAGTTCGTCCGATCCCAAGAAGGTCCGAGATAGGACAGCCTCAGGTCAAAACAAGAGAAAGACTTGGGACAGGAAGGGGATGATGGAGGTGAGCGAACGTGCGAGAGCATCCATAGAATGCTCCATGATCTTGAGGTAGTCCTCGTACGTCGATCGTTTGAGCAGATCTATCTGGATGTAGGAGATCCCAGTGGATGAGTACAAAGCTTTGCTCAGGTTCTGCAGGGTCATGTTGAAGGAAATATGGACAAGTTGTTGCTTCAAGGCCATCGTTGAACCCGAGAAATTGAACAAAGAGTTCACACACAGATTGGGGTTCTTGTTTTTGCTACAGGTTTGATAAGTTGTCTCCGTTGACTTCCCCCGGATGGCCACCCCATTTTGGGCTGAACCACGGCAACAGCCAACAAATTGTGGATTCCTTTTAATACAATTGAATAGGAAGTTCTCGTCCTATCTTAAACCCATCCAAGTCTCAGTTGAGATCGAGATAGAACAGGACCCAGGATATAAAACGCTTCCCGCCTCATCGTCGAGACAGAACACGAGACAAGGTGGTTTTTATAAAAATCGCGGTTAAAATTTTTTAAAACCAAACTTATTTATGAAAATAGCACCGCTTTTTTATAAAAACTGCAGTCATTTTTAGGTTAAAAGTCATTTAGTATGTCTTTTAACACGGTTTTTTAAAAAATGCCATCAAAGACTGTGCAAAATTTTAAAAACCCTGAATCCGATTTTAGTTTCACTTTTTACAGTCGTCTGTGGTATCGTTTATCTTCCCCACCACCACAGACCACCACAGACCACCACAGACTTTGACGAAGGTCATTTTCTAGCATTTTTCGCTTAGTTTCAGTACACATCTCAGTCGTTAATATCGTTCTCCGTCGTCTCCATTGTCGTTCTCTATCATAAAAGTCGTAAGTCACAGTTTAACTTCTTCATTTGCTCATTTTTCTTACTTTTTCGGTTGTTTGTTGTTTATAAATTGTAATACAGCATATAACAAAAGCTGACCGTAATCCTTCTTCATTTATTGTTTAGAAATTGTAATACATTAGGAGTTTGAAGAGTTTTAATAGCAAAAGCTTTCTAAATCTTTAACATTTTAACCAGATTTATAACTTTTTCTCCATATCTTTAACTTTTTTGTCAGATCTTTAACTTTTTAGTAAGGCTGACTGTGGTGACTAACAGTGAGTGTCGATAGATGGATCTTGTTAGAAGAAGCTCGAAAAGCTTTAATGGAAGAAGTTTATGGATTTTTAATTTTTTTCACTAGACGTTTGTCTTCTTCTCTCAAGATTTGGTCTGATATTTTTTATGGTGTGTCCGATGTAGCTGATAGTAGGTGTAGGCCGAGAAAAGTAAAAAAAAAAAAATCTAGCAATTAATAGCAATTTTATAAAATCACTGTTAAAATATACACTTCCAAGGGCAATAGAATTCAAGGCACTCCTAAGACCGCCATAAAAAACATTTTTAACCGTGGTTATAAATTTTTTCTCTAGTATTGTATATATGAAAATTTTCGGAATAAAATTGAGTATTAAGCCAAAAAAACAAAGATAGAAACTTAGAAAGCCTTTCATGACATCGTGATATCCTCGTCATTATTGAACAATGTCACAATCTTCTTCTCTCTCCTTTTTAAATTCTCCGTCCCATCTCTCTGCCTCTCACAATAAACATCCCGCAAGCTAGTAAGCTTTTAGCTTTCTCATCCAAACCTTTCTTCTCCTTCTTCTTCTTTGCCACGGTCGCCATGGGAGTTTTTCGTTGTTTCGAACCCATCTCTAAGTTCACCACTGATTATGAACGACAAAACCAAACGGTCGTTTCTGATTTAGACGGTACGCTTCTTGTGTCACGGATGTCTTTCCCTTACTACATGCTCGTCGCTATCGAAGCTGGAAGCTTTTTCCGAGGACTCCTCCTTCTTGCTTCAGTCCCCTTTGTGTATTTCACGTACTTGTTGGTCTCTGAAACAGTCGCAGTCAAAGCTCTCATCTTCATCACCTTCGTCGGACTCAAGACCAGAGACGTGGAGCTGGTGTCACAGTCAGTGTTGCCAAAGTTCTACGCCGACGACGTCCACCCGGAGATGTGGCGGGTGTTCAATTCGTTCGGGAAGAGATACATATTGACGGCGAGTCCGAGGTTGATGGTGGAACCATTTGCGAAGACGTTTTTGGGGGTTGATAAGGTTATTGGGACAGAGCTGAGAGTGACGAAATCAGGGAAGACACTTACAGGGCTTGTTAAGGAACCAGGAGTACTAGTTGGTGAGCATAAGAAAGTAGCTGTTGTCAAGGAATTTGGATCAGAGTTGCCAAATTTGGGAGTGGGACACAGTGAATCTGATTATCACTTCATGTCAATTTGCAAGGTTTGTAATTCCCTTCTCCCGGATATTATGGGGCCCGAATTTTCTGGAATTTGTTTTAGGACCAGTGGGGTCTGCAGCGCCTAAAAATTCCTTAATCTCCCAAACATTTTTTTCTTGTTTCTTTTCATCATTAGATTTTATATAAAATGAGTAAAATTTTGATATCTTATAGACAAAAAGTAATGTTTTCAATATTTTACAATTTTTCAGAGATTTAATACTGTAAATTAAAAAGAAGCACTACCATTTTTGCCCATGTGAGTATTAAATTTTTAAAAAATAGTAAAAAATTAAAAATAACACCATTTTTTGTTTATAAAACGTCAAATTTTACATATTTTATATAGAATATAATGATAAAAAAATATTTGGGAGGGTGGGGAATTTTCAGTGCTACACCCAAGGGGCAGCAGACAGCCCTGATCCTTTGTTTTACCGTGAAGTTTAGAGAAAGAAGTAAAATCCCAAAAAATGTTTATTTACTACTCTCTGTCCAATTTATGAGACTAGCTAGCTATATTGCTTATTTTTACAAAATTTAATAAAAATATTTATAATTTTCTTATAAAGAATAGAGAAAATATATTTATAATTTATGTAGAAGGATATAATTTCACGATACAAAAAATAAGAAAAAATTAGTACGGTAAATATATTTTTTTATCTTTTCTTTTACGAGGAAAATACTAAAAAAATCCCCTCATCATAGAAATTATTAACTAGAGCTGAGAACCCAAATCTTTAAATGAGTGTAACATTACAACCTATCTTTAACTATATAGAAATATTTAATATTTATACAGTTAAAAATATGTTACATATAATTAAATATATTATTGTTACATTTGCTAAAGATATATATTATACATGCATCTTTAAACAAATTTTAAGTACAATAGACAATAACTTTTGATAGTGAATTTTTCAACAATAATATTTCCTTCTTTTAAATTAATATTATTATATCAATATGACATACTGTATAAAAGTTATAAAAACTGACATTATATGATTCAAATATAAGATAAAGACAAAGAGATTTGATGACTTCATTGACAGATATTCTGTTGTTTACAAAGTTTCGATTTGTCCAAACCTTGGTGATTTTCTATCAATATTGAACTCATCTAAATTCTAAATTCTTAGCTAAAAAATAACTACGCTTTTCTTCCCCCACTCATAGATTGGTTCTCCTAATTAATTGACAACTAAAAACAACCTAACTAGGAACATTAATAAACTTCAATTAAGTGGCTTGATTTTCGTGGTGTGCAGGAGGCATATGTAGTGCCAAGAACAAAGTGTGAGCCACTACCAAGAAACAAACTTTTGAGTCAAGTTATCTTCCACGACGGTCGTTTTGCTCAGAGGCCAAATCCTCTTATGGCCTTCTTAACCTTCCTATGGCTCCCTATTGGCATCACTCTCTCCATCTTAAGGATATTCCTCAACGTCCCATTACCAAAAAACCTCTCTTGGTACATGTGCAAGCTTCTCGGCATCAAAATCATTGTCAAGGGCCCCACACCTCCTTCCCCAAAGAAAGGACAAAGGGGTGTACTTTTTGTCTGCAACCACCGTACGGTCGTCGATCCTGTGATGATTGCAGTTGCTCTGAAGAGAAATGTGAGCGGTGTCACCTACAGCATAAGCAAGTTCACTGAAATAACATCGCCAATCAAAACAGTTGCTTTGTCAAGAGAAAGAGATAAAGATGCAGAAACTATTAAAAAACTGCTTCAGGAAGGTGACTTGGTCATTTTCCCTGAAGGAACCACATGCAGAGAACCATTTCTGCTAAGGTTCAGTGCTCTTTTTGCTGAGTTAACTGATAGAATCGTTCCTGTGGCTATCAACACGAAGCAGAATTTGTTCTATGGGACAACGGTTCGAGGGCATAAGATTTTGGATCCTTACTTTGTGTTCTTGAACCCTATTCCTACATTTGAGATCACTTTTCTGAACCCGCTTCCACTTGACCTCACATGTAAGGGAGGCAAGTCAAGTTTTGAAGTTGCGAATTATATTCAGATGGCTCTTGCTGGGACGTTAGGGTTTGAGTGTACGAATCTGACGAGGAAAGATAAGTATGCTGTGCTTGCTGGAACAGATGGTAGGGTTTCTTCGTAGAAGGAGAAGAAGAATAAGAAGGCTTGATATATAGTTGATGGTTTGAAAGTTATGACAGATTGGAAAAAAGAGAGAAATAAGCAGTAGATTAATTGGCGATATACATTTGGATTCTATTTTCTTTTAATGCGTTTCAAAAATTGTATGACTAATTGATTGTGACGGGATAGTCTAATCAACAATCTGTATATAAATTTGTGTATTCCTATTTAAGCTGCACTGTAGCAAGTGTTGTTGTGGCTTGAAGATTTGAAGTGAGTTGTTTCTTGGAAGCAGAACTCAGAAACGATATATGAAAGTAAAGTTATTAGAATTTTTTTTTTGTTATAGGAATTTTTGGAGAGGGGATTGGGCTCACTTACGATCTAAGGTAGGGCGAAATCTTTCTTTCTCTTAGGCGATATCAATGTTAGATAGAACGAGCCGTCTATTACCCTCAGGCGTAAACTTAGACATTCAAGAGCTAGGATGCCTCCCTAAGCGCCACAACTAGAATCATAATAAAGTGATACTCCCCAGGGATCGAATACACTCCAAATGATCGCATGTCTTACCTCTGCGCCAGTTAAACCCTAAAGTTATTAGAATTAATTAGTGTAATATATGCATTTGTATATAGATGGGTCGAGCATGGATCGGGACAAGAAGGGAAAGATATTTTTATAGATAAAAAGTCTATTTTCTTTCCCCCCCTACAATTTATATTCATTTATGTTGTGTGTTTAGATAAATTTTTAGAGAAAGGCTTATGAAAAAAAGGGCTCTTGAGTAGCTTTTGGAAAAGGGCTTTTAGAGAAGAGATTATAAAAAAAGTGGTTCTGGATAAATGAGTATTTAGATAGTTATTACTAAAAGGGTTTTTGTAATTAGAAAATTACTAAAAAATGGTATAACTTTATTAAAAATATGAGAGAGGAGAGAGGTAAGAGGGTAAAAAAGAGAGAGGAGAGAGGAGAGAGGATGGAAAATATAGAAGAGAAAGGAGATAGTGTAGAGAAGATAAAGGAGAGATGAGAGATAGTAAAAAAGATAGAGGAGAGAGGAGAGAAGACAGATGAGAGAGGAGAGATAGTGAAAAAGATAGAGGAGAGAGGAGAGAAGACAGATGAGAGAGGAGAGATAGTGAAAAAGATAAAGGAGAGAGGGTGTAAGAAAAAGTAAGGGTAAAATAGTAATTAAGTAGTTCATAAGCTCTTTACTGTTCCAAAAGCTACTATGACCAATTTATCTGAAACCATAGTTTTAAACTGTAATTTGGTCCAGAAACTCTTTTGGATAAATATGACTGTTTGTTTTAAAATTTCTCTAAACCAAGATTTTACCCAAAAAGACTTTTAAAACTATAGTTTCACCTAAAACCAAATAGGCCATATATCAGTTTTCCCAATATGTAAGAATAAAAATATAATTAAAAATAAATTGAGAAATTAAGAATTGAAAAAAAAAGGAACTTTAATTAAAAGAGGAGTACATGATTGGAAATTGAAATGTAAATACTAGTCCTAGTCCTGATGAAATAGGAAATATGCAGATGGACTAAATACAACAGTAGATAACATATAGAAAATTTACTCTAGATGCTATAAGCTAATAAGAAAATTAGAGCTATATGTAAGACTTTAAAAGGTAGATTGGAGTTAGTGACCTTGACTGGCCCTTATTCTAGAATATTCATTATTTAAATATAATATTTTCAAGAACTTTTAAAAATTACAATTTCAATACATTCAAATTTGTTAGAGAGAATTAGTTTTAGTATAAATGATTAGTCTCTTATAATATAATAAATTAAAATTTTAATCTTCACCAAGAAAAATATTTATATTTAGTACCGGGCAATATCTCTAACATGATTGCTTCTATTACAAGAGTATAACTGTTACACGCATGTGTTGTTTCATAATTGTATTATTTATAAGGCATTTGATCCTTTGTATAAAATTACAGATTGGGTTTAATTAATATTTGTCACTATACAGCCGTTTTCTTTAGGTGTGTGTTCGGTATGGAAAGGATAAGCTTTGTAGTTTATGAGGTTTTCTTTTTTCATTTTTTTTTCCTATTCTAGCTGTACATTTTACAAAATCTTCAGAATAATTTTTTTTAAGAAAATTCAAACTTGTGTTTGAATATATATACCCTAGTATATAAAGAATTGAAAATAATAATAATTAATATTAGACCTAATAAATTGTTCTTATATACTACTAACTTTATTTTTATAATAGGTGCATTTTATTATTTTCAAATACAGAGATTACAATAACTATTTTATATCAAATACTATCCTTTTATGTTCATACTCAACTTCAATATTTTGAAAGCCGGAATGGAATTAAGCAAGAAAAATTAGCGGCTCACATTTCAAACGGTCCAGCTGCTCGATCAAACCGATAATATAATAATTAAATTAAAAATAATATTATATACATATATAATGTTATAAATATGAAAAATAATATGAAATGGTTACATGATTTAGAATTAATTTTAAAAAATAAATAAACATTTGAAATTACCAATTACTATCAGATAAGACAAAAGTGGCAGCTGCACATAGAAAAAAAATCAAAAGAGTAATAAGCATTTTTGTTTCGGAGGGGTTCATAGCAAATCAGAAGGTGAGAAATGCCATTGTTTTGCTAATCCAACTATTAGTTCATCTTCCATTCTAATCTCCTTCGCTCACTCCTTCTTTTTCTGGCTGTAAACGTTGGATGGGAGCCGTCCAGTTAACTAAAATCCGTTCCGGCTCCTGGCCGAAAAGCGATTTCCAGCTCCATAACGGCTTTTTTCCGGGCTAATCCGGCCTGACTATCAAAACGGCTTTTCACATGAATTTGAGCCGTTGCCGACTCCGGCCGTTCCAGCTCGGCTTTGAAAACATTGTACTCAACATTCCGTATGTATTAAAATAATATATATTCACAACCCTGGTAGTATATATGGAAAGTATATCATGTTTAGTCCCCTTCAAAAAAAAAAATACTTTATGTTTATGTAAAATAATACATATTAAATAAAAAAGAAAAATAATATACTCTTTCCCGTCCTAATTAAAATGTGAATTATTAATTAAAACAAAAGAGAATAAATTATACCCCTCCGGTCTTAAATATAAAATTTAGTTAATTTTTTTGGATAGATTAAAAAGCTAAATAAATCAGTTAATTGTATCTAATATAAGAGTTAATATAATATAAATTTATATTGTTAGATTTGATCATAATTAACTAATTTATTTAATTTTTTTAATCTCTTTAAAAAAAGTTAACTAATGTTTATATTTTATAATAGAGTAATTACTATTTTGAATTTATAAACAATGTGACTTCTAACCTTGTTGAGTAATTGAATTGGTTTTTTTCCAACCCTGTCTCGCCTTCTATCTATATATATGTACGTACGTATGGATAAGTCTCATCACATGTATGACCTATCTCAAAAGTTTCATCCTATTTATAGGACGAAATTTTGTTTTCCACATAAATATATATTATTTCACCTTTTATTTTTTTATATTAATTAAATAAAAAATAAAAAAAATCAGAATGATGAAGGGGAAGTAAATTGTGTGCGCACTATAACCTTTTAATATTTTTTTTGTCTGTACAAAAAAATTTAGATAGATTCGACATCAGTCCCCCACTAAAGTTAGGACACATCCCCAAGGCTCAAATAGTATTTACAATGGACTTATAAGATCACCTACTAAAGGAGCCCTCACAACAGTAATAAGAATTGAACTCGCATCCTTATGAGATATAAATCTATTCTTTATCATCTATATCAAATCTTATTAGCATGATCTTTTAATATTATTTTTTGGTTGCCCACCCGGTTCACCGGAGCTTTGTCCCGACTACATCCGAATCCAACCCGCGTCACGCACCTGGCTATGGTGGGTGAGTCTCCCAACGGAGATTTTTTGCGTACGCCAAGGCTCGAACTCGAGACCTCATTTAAGCGATACCGAGCTGCTTACCATTCAGACCAACTCCCATTAGTTGATCTTTTTATATTTATATCTCAAACTAGGTTACAATGAATGGAGTGATATGTTACAGCATATATGAGGCCCAACACTTAGTTATATAATTAAATATAATATTCATGCCTTAACATTACTTGATTATTGATGGTCGTCTGAGATTATTTAAGGTTGTCTGAGATGGAGACCAAAGCTATAGCTGCCATGCATTGCCTAATCTGATAGTAAGTCAAGATATAGAATAAAAACAATGTTACTCACTCATTATATTTCATGTATAATACCACTAAAAGCTGTTTGGCCTGTTAATTAGATAAAAATTAAGAATTTATAATATTCGAGTCCCCCCTCAATATATTGTCCTTAAGAATTTATTCCTTGACTCATCAATAAATTAAGAAGTAGTACTCCCTCAAAATAAACGAATCTCTCCTATAGGAATGTAAAGTGACATAACTAGAAGATAAAAATAAATTTAGAAGATTGATGTATTATTATCTTTCATCAAGAAACCTTTTTATAGATTATGGAAGGGCACAAGACATACATTTTAAATATATGTCCTTAAGACTAAAGAGTCATATAAAAATATACTTATTTCTTTAACATACATTTTCATAATATTTTCAAGAGGATGATGAGAGCTTTAGTGATGATATGTATTTCATCATAATTTTGTGGTTCATGGCTACCTCTTCTAGTATAGATATTTTTTCTAAGAATTGAACTCAAGATTTAGAGGGATCTATTAGAACCTTATACTGTTAGACTAACTCTATATTAATTGATATGTATTGTGCTTAGTAAAGAAAAAGAGTGAACATATATTAAGTAGTTAGGTACATTGAATAGTGATAATATTTCTCCTGTTTTTAATAGGAAAACTATATAACTAATTTATAAAAATTAAAAAGTTAACTAATTTAGTTATTTATAAAAAAAAATATATGCTAATTTTTATAAAATATCATCTTTAATTATTTGTATTGAAATTAAGAAATCACTTAATATATGTAATTAATATGTATACTTTTAGAAAAAAATTATAAATTTAAAAAATAAAGTGAATTATGATCTTATATTTAAGATCAAAGTAAACTCTTTAACTAATTTTTTTATTGAAAATCCGAGGAGTAATAATAATAAAAACTTGGTTTTGTTTTGATGTACGGAATTATATGGGCCACATGATAACAAATTAAATAGGGAAATTGAATTAAGGGTAACTGTGAGATAGATGACCTCCAACTACTCGGACGCCTCCATGCAACTGCCCTCTTCATGAACTTAAGGACAACTACTCTGATCTGAGGTAGAATATTAGGCAGATGAAAACTTTCATAATTAAGTTTGCTTGGTATATCAGAGTTTAGAATTAACGTCTCTAATTACTTACTTAAAGAAAATGAGAGCCTCTGTCATTCACGTTAACCTTGAGTTGGTAGATATTCCTTACAGTTCATTCTATATAACATTTCCTATTAATTTACAAATACTAATAAAAATAGTTAAAAATATCAAATTTATTATAAAATTCAAATAATTTTATTTTTTTTAATTATGCTAAACTCTAGCGTCATGCTAATTTCTACTATTTCTTAATTATATTTATTAAATATGGGTATATAATTATGATTTTTTTAAATGTTATACAAATATACATAGTTTAAAATGTTTTCTTAAGTCTCATAAAAAAAATGTTTTTAAGTTGTTTTATTTTTTGGCCACAAGAATTACAGTTGGTTCCATTTAATTTAACCATCCCGACGCCAATGATCTAAGCTCACACTTATTTGATTCTTTCATTACTATCTATTGCATTAATTACGTACTTGTCGTCTAACTCAGATCTCTAATTAATACCACGCCTCAGGATGATTTATTGTTTGAATCCTCTCTTTTCAAATTACTTCATCGTTACGAGATCGCTTCACACCTCGCGGTGCTTACACCTCTCGCCTATCGAAGTTCTGTTCAATAATTCAATTCTTCATTTAAAATCGAAAATTGCACAATATTTTACGAGTACCAATTTTATATTTACTTTCAAATTTTAGCATTCTTTCGATCAGCAGCAATTTCCTTATTAAACTTTGGTTTTATAGGCAAAAATATATGATATAATAAATTAATGAATTGATATATATAAGAGCATTTTAGTTAAATATAATTAAATATATTCACTTTATAGATTTAACATAACATCCATAGGGAAAAGCATCACATCCTTAATCTTTAATTTGTATACTATGTTGAAAGACAATTATTGCAAAATAGAAGAATACTAACCTTAGTTGTCAACCTTAATTTATTGAAGAGATCTTTTAATGTGTTGGAAATTGGAACTAATTATTTTTAAGTTGTCTTAAGACTAAAAAAATATTAAGATTATTCAATATTTACATTCAGTTTTGACAATCAGAGATAATGAAGACATGTGATAAAATATTTTCTCTTTTTAGTTCCGATGGCTTTAGGGGATATCCTTCATCAAGATGCAATGAGAGCTTCCCTCCCTGAATATTATAGTAAAATATAGACTATTTTGAACCTTTAAGAAATATGGTATATTCTCATTTTTACACCTGTGTTGATTAATGTGAGCTAAGTAATTATGTATATAAAATTGTGAGTTTCAACTAGTTGTGGACAAGACCAAAATAAAAATAAAATCAATTTTCATCGTATTTAGAAAACAATAATTTTTTAATATAGGTAATACACGTTGAAAATGTCTTATATTAGTGAGTATAGTGGATTAGTGAGTGCCAGCAACCTCTAAGAAAACTTGAATATATATAGAGTACATGTTTGGGTTTAATCATTTGTAAAACAAATTTTTTGCCAAAGTGAAAACCACTCCCTATCTTTAATATAAAAATTAATTAATTAATTAGGTAGATTAAAAAAACTAAATAAATCAATCAATTAATCTCTTTCGATACCTATTTAACTAATTTGATTAGATTATGGAAGTTAGTTAAGTTAAATGTTATAGCATATTTTTTATAAATTACCCTAATTATCTTTTTTAACTCCCTCCCTCATTCTCTTATTTGATTATTGTTGATAGAGTATCAATAAGGGTAATTTGAAAAAGAGTTGATAAATTTAGAAAATATGTCTTATATCTTAGACTAAGATCAAATTACTAATTAGGTCACATATTTAAGACCAAATAAGTAATTAATATAAGAGCTAATTGAGTTATTTAAGTAGATTGATCAGTTATATATAATATGAATTCTTCTTTAAAATTTAAATTTAGTTATAATCAACTATTTATTTAATTTATTTAAATTAGTCAATTTTTAATTTTTATATTAAGCACTGTAAGAATAATTTTTGCAAAAACTTAGTACTTTGTTGTGTTTACAAAACAGACTTTTTATATAGTGCATGTTTGGTTTGTTTTAAAATCGTGGTTTTATAAACTCTTTTGAGCAAAATCTAGGTTTGGAGAAATTTTAAAACAAACAGCCGTATTTGTCTAAAAAGGCTTTTGGACCAAACAATAGTTTCAGATAAGCTGGTCAGAGTAGCTTTTGAAACAGTAAAAGAGCTTATAGACTATCCAATTACTATTTTACCCTTATTTTCCCCCTACTCTCTCCTCTCTCCTTTCTCTCTCTCTCCGTCGCTGACTTACCCATTCTTCCCTCCTCTTCTTCTCCTACTTACCCTTATTCTTCCCTACTTCCACCGTCGTCAAGCTTCTTCTCTGTCATCGTCCTTGTGCAAGTCGCCGTCTTCAGGTGCTGTCGTCGTTGCTTCTTTTTCGTCGACACTGGAGGAGCTACTCTCTGATGCTAAATGTGGAAGAAGAAGAAGTCGCGACTATGAAGAGGAGGGAAGCTGATGAACACCATAAACAGTGTGTGCACAGTGTGAACAATGATTCTACAGTGATGTGAATAGTAAGATTGACTTAATTAATATTTTTTTATCTTATACCCTTTTTATAATTTACCAATCACAAAAGCATTTCTAGTAATAACTATCAAAACACTCATTTATTTAAAATAATTTTTTTTTATAAGCTCTTTTCCTAAACCCCTTTTTTAAAAGTTGTCTAAAAACTCTTTTTTTTTTATAAGTCCGTTTCTAAAAATCTATCCAAGCAACTCCATAGTCTGTATTCTCAATCGATTCCTATGTAAGCTTTTAACGACATATTGTAAGGTTATCTTTCCGACCACATAATACTCCTATATATTATAATGATTTTATCATCCTTTGTTTATTTGATGCTAAACAATAAACAATTTATTGAACAACGTAACGTCCCCAACTCCCCATCACTTCTTCCCTCTCGTTTTAAATCTCCCTTCCCTTCTCCTCTCACTGTCTCTCGTCATTACAGTCTCCACCACGCTGTAAAACTCCATAGCCTCTACTCGTTTTTCATTCTCCTTCTTTCTCTCTCTTTCTCTCCCATGCTAGCCATGGAAGCTTTTCGTCGTTTCCAACCCATCTCAAAATGCATCACCGATGAACGACAAAACCAAACTGTTGTTTCCGACTTAGACGGCACACTTCTTGTGTCTCTAAGCACTTTCCCTTACTACATGCTCATCGCTGTCGAAGCCGGAAGCTTCCTCCGAGGACTCCTGCTTCTCGCTTCAGTCCCCTTTGTGTATTTCACGTACTTGTTCATCTCAGAAACCGTGGCTATCAAAACTCTCATCTTCATCACCTTCGCCGGACTCAAGACTAGAGACGTGGAGCTGGTGTCAAAGTCAGTGTTGCCCAAGTTCTATGCCGACGACATCCACCCGGAGACGTGGCGGGTGTTCCATTCGTTCGGTAAGAGGTACATATTAACGGCGAGTCCGAGGTTGATGGTGGAGCCATTTGCGAAGACGTTTCTTGAGGTTGATAAGGTTGTAGGGACAGAGCTGAGGGTGACGAAATCTGGGAAGACGCTTACAGGGCTTGTTATGGAACCAGGATTGATGGTTGGTGAGCACAAGAAAGCCGCTATTGTCGAGGAATTTGGATCTGAGTTGCCAGATCTGGGACTGGGGGACAGTGAATCTGATTATCACTTCATGTCAATTTGCAAGGTTTGTAATCTCTACTGTATGTACTCCTTCTCTATTATCTATTTAACTAATTTAATTAGATTAAAAAAATTAATTAAATTAATTTATCATAATATATTTTTTTAAAAATATCATAATCATATTTCTTAATATTATTTCTCTATTTTTTATTTAATTATTATTAAGAGAATATCAATAAAAATAATTTTAAAAAAATTAATAAATATAAAAAATATATTATAAAAATTAATTTTTTAATTAAATTTTATATTAACAATCGAAAAAGTATTAACCATATCTTTTGAACCTATTTAACACTTAACATGACTTTAACTTGTACACTTGTTGTAACAATGTACTCCCTCGCCCTCTCTTCCCGGTTTTTTTTTTTTTTGCAAAGGATAGGTTTTTTATAGTACGTACTTAGTTATAAAGTACTATATGAGATATTTATTTACTTAATTATAAGGTACTATATATGTATATATGAGATATTTATTATATCTTTTGGTTCCCTTTTAATGTTGGTTTATGTTTTTTAAATTTGGCTCTTCAATTTATCAAAAGACGGGTATAATAAGAAGAAAGTTGGAAACTTTATTGTTAATTTTCAGACGGATCGATTTAATTGGTTCTAAATGTCACCTTGATTTGATGAAAATGCTGAGAATAACTAACCAAAAAAAAAAAGAATCAAAGGGAGTACCTCCGTTTCATAGGATATGTCTTTGACGGTTCCACTCCAGGTACTTCATTCTCTTTTTACCATTTAAAATTCTCTACAAGTAGCTCTTTTCAACACATTATCAATCCCTGGATAAAAGCGCCAATATTATTATAAGTACAAATATAAAAGGAAATATATCCCAAAAGATTTAGTTTATTGGGAAAAAACCTATTAAATTTGTAAAACACACGTGTCTTATGAAGATCCCTGACGTAAGACTCATAGTATTATCCATAACCAGAGAGAGAGCAAGTCCTTATTTATATATAATATATATTATATCTTTTCGCAATATTTTCCTTGTTCGTTTCCTCTACGGGTTCTTCTCGGGTATTTACTACACCCATACATACAAATGGTCCCTCCATGTGCTGAAGAATATGATTCGACAGCGACAAACAGTAGTTGTTTGCCATTAAATTAAAAGACATAGACCATACAAGTTTGATTTCCCTCAAGAATTAATGCATAAGAGTACTTGCCATAATTTCCTGATGTCTAACTCTAACCCAATATTACGTGGTTTGGTATAAATTTCCAATTTTTTATTTTCAATAATTACTAATTAGTACTTTATTTTTGGCCCACAAAAATTAAAAAAATTATTTTGTATGAGTTAATATAATCTTTGGTCCCTCAAGTTTGTATAAATTTTAAGTTTTATCTCTCAAATTTTAAACTATGAGTTTTTGGTCTCTCAAGTAAAATGATCTAGATTTTTATTAAATTAGAGGGATCCATATTTTAGACAAAAAAAAATTTAAAGAACTAAAATATATTGTTTAAAATTTGAGAGAACAAAACAAAAGTATTGACCATTTCATATATTATAAAAATTTCAAAAAAAACTATTTTAATTTGAAAACCCAATTTTTTTTATCTATCAAGAGAATTTAAAACCTTTTTTTGGGGACCATGGGAGTTTAAACCTTTTACTACTAAGTACCTATACGCCACCGACACCTACCTCTCAATTAGTGGCTTTGGAAAACCATTTCTTTGAATTGAGATCACCCAAAGCTTCCTGAAGTGAGGATCAACGGTTCTGGGTTCTCACTTCGTCAAACATTCCACAAACTGTAATCCAGGTGATCGCTTCAAATTTCTTATGCCTTAATATTTGATTTTCAATTTCATATTTTTAGATATTAAAACTAGACATTAATACTCATTCCAACCTAAATTCCTTGAAAACAAATTCTTTGAATTGAGGTTCAACATCAACGGTATGATGTTCACACTTCATCAAACTTTAATTTCGATAGTAGACAAGTATAAATATGGACTATATTAGAGTTCTTTAAAAAACGTAGAAGAATATTGAATATATAGAACTCTCAATAAAATTATTAAATATGATTTTTTATTTAATAATTTATTTAAATATTTGATTGTTAATAGAACATAATAACATCTGGATCTCACATAGCAGATAAAGATTATTCTTGTTGCTGTTGACTAGTACCCTGGTGTGTGTATTCTCAATGGATTAATTACACACACACATATTGAGTATTTTGAATTGCTGTTATATATGCAGGAAGGATATAGAGTGCCAACAACAAAGTATGAGCCACTACCAAGAAACAAGCTTTTAAGTCCCATTATCTTCCACGACGGTCGATTTGCTCAGAGGCCAACCCCTCTTCTGGCACTTGTGACCTTCATATGGCTCCCTATTGGCATCACACTCTCCATCTTAAGGATATACCTTAACATCCCATTTCCAGAAAAACTTGTTTGGTACTACTCCAAGCTTCAGGGCATCAGAATCCTTGTTAAGGGCACCCCAGCCCCTCCACCTAAGACAGGCCAAAGTGGTGTCCTTTTCGTCTGCAACCACCGTACGGTCGTCGACCCTATAATTATCGCAGTTGCTCTCAAGAGAAAAGTCAGTTGTGTCACCTACAGCATAAGCAAGTTCAGTGAAATAATATCGCCAATTAAAACCGTTGCTTTGTCAAGAGAAAGAGAGAAAGATGCAGAGAATATAAAAACACTTCTTCAGGAAGGTGACTTGGTGATTTTTCCTGAAGGAACCACATGCAGAGAACCATTTCTGTTAAGGTTCAGTGCTCTTTTCGCTGAATTAACTGAGAGGATCGTTCCTGTGGCTATTAACACGAAGCAGACTTTGTTTAATGGGACAACGGTTCGTGGTCATAAGATTTTGGATCCTTACTTTGTGTTCATGAACCCTATTCCTACATTTGAGATCACTTTTCTGAACCAGCTTCCACTTGAGCTCACATGTAAGGGAGGCAAGTCCAGTTTTGAAGTTGCGAATTATATTCAGACAGTTCTTGCGGGGACTCTTAGGTTTGAGTGCACGAATCTGACTAGGAAAGACAAGTACGCTATGCTTGCTGGAACAGATGGGAGGATTGCATCGAGGAAGAAGGAGAAGGAAGAGAATAAGAAGGCTCGAAAGCTTGAAATTAATTAAGTCACAACAGAGATGGTAGATTGGATATTCTTTTGTGTTCTGAATTTACTGGGTTCTCAATGTGTTTCTAGATGTTTAGAACTGTGTGTGTACATATAGCAGTAAGCCAATAAACATATACTGATATTTGTGATATATAATGTAATCAATAATTTATATGATTGTGCTTTTATTTTGTTGTTGTAATCTTATCTTTATTATAAATTATTTTTAACTAATTTTTACTCATCAAAATATGACAGTTAGATCATTAAGTATATCTTAAATTTATAATATTTTTTAAATTTACCCTCATTAAAAAATATGTATTAGTATTAAAAAGCGATGCTAAATATTTTCTCAAATATATTCCCTCATTCAATAGAATAAAATTAAAAAATAGTTATTTATAACTTATGTTTAGAATAAAAAATTTCTTTCACAATAAACTTATAATAAAAACAAGAACGATCAATATAATGTGAAGTATAGGATATATTTGTTGCATGCATATTGAATTTATTATATTCAAAATCTTCTATTCTTTCTATTCTAAATATAAGACTTATCCAAAAGATTATAACATTTATGTCCTAAAATATTTTAGGTTTAAAGTTCATCAAATATCATAAAAGCTTTTTTTAAGTATGTTCAACATCTTAAAATATTTTATAGTATAATTTTGCCTTTAAAATATTTCTTTTAACTTAATTTTTTATCACTCATCTTTCATATTTTGATGACTACTCATCTTTCATATTTTTAGTATTCATCTTTAACATTTTTAATAATCAATTTTAATTTATTTAGTAGTCATCTTAAATATTTTCTAGCCTTTTATTTTCTATATTTTCAGTATTGAACACTTGTTTCATGCTCGGAACTTTTGGTCTCTTCCTTCGGACCTCGTAATTCCAAAAAAGAAGACAACTTGTCGTGCTTTGCCTTTGCTACCACTGCCAGAGTAAAAAAGTTGCTTCCTTTACCATTCATTCCCTTTCTCATTTTTTCTCATGTATGTGAGGAAGCAGCAACAAGAGATGAATTATTGAAGAAAAAAACCGCTTCAACCCCAAAACCATTGTTCCGAGTTACGATCCTCTTGTGGTCGTGACGATTCTGGTAGGAGGGAGCATTTGATTGAGGTTAGTATGTCTCTTTGATCATATTTTTTTCTTAGGCCTGTAACAGAATTTTAGTAACATCTTGGCTATATACTCTGCTCTTCTGAGGAATTAAACGCATTTGATCTTTTTCCCAGTTTCGATTTTCTGCTATTCTTTAGCTGAGCTGAGCTTAACCTGTCTCTGTTTTTCGCGTTTTCTTTTTTAATAATAGCTTGTTTCTGATGCCTGCAAAAGAACAGAATTCACGAGAGATCTTATTATGAGTTGGAAAATTGTGGGACGTGTGTCAGCCATAAATGGCCTGGCTTGCTTTGGTCTCAGCTCCACCTACAAAATGTCATTTGGAAAGTGGGGTTTTGGCTGTCTCCTTGCTTATGTATTCCTCGGTTTAATTATGTCGTACCTCATCTTATGGGCCAAGAGAATTCGAGTTTCAGAGAAAGTCCAAGATGTTGTGGCTGCTCTAATCTTTGATGCGATCTGTTTGATATCTGTCGTGCATAACAAACTTGTGAGTGGAAAATCAAATGCATTGAGCATTATCTCTTATGGTACATTCGCCTTGATGTTGCTGTCCATGTCAAGGAAGTTTGAGCTTGGATTTGATACAGGGTTCTTCACTTTTTCCTGTCATTGTTTTTCGAACAACTTTGCAAAATCAACTTGAAACTCTCACCGATTGCAGTATTTGTCTCATTGGTCGTCTTTATTCTTCGCCGCAACTCAGAATCCGGAGTACAGTTTGGTTCCATCACTCCAAATGCCTATCATCATCTCACTGAAGTTGGTCCTTCCAATGAGGCTGTAATAGATATTGGCGATGAAGACATCAATGAGGAGGTCTTAATATTGAGTTTTGCAGCAAATTGAACATGTACGTTGCTTGAACTATATGACATGTATTTTATGCTTGTGGATTTTCCTCTTTTGCAGAGCCAGGATTCCGCAGGGATGGGACAAGTTTCAGGGCAAAGCCTATTATCTTCGAACATTAATCAGCAAAATAACCAAGAGGAGCTTTCTCAAGCTGTAAGTGACCAAAACCGAAGATAAATGTTCAGTTTACTCACATATATATACCTGTCTCTAGTCTCTTATTAAATCACTTCCATGCAGATGCAGCATTCCCCAAGTGATGGAGAAGTTTCAGAGGGAAGCATGTTAAGCATATTAGATTGGGGCAATGAGCAAAATAACGAACAAGAGGAAGATGGTTGATCTTTTCCAGCTGTAGGGGATCAAATTCAATATTAATGTTTTTTGGTTGGTTAGATTTCAGTATTATTGTGTTAATGGTTTCCATTTTGCTGCAGGAATCCTGGGACCAAGATCGTGTTTCATCAGAAAACAACACGATCACAATCCAAAACGGCTGGATGCACCGCGGGAACTCCGAAGGTCCTCCTCTGAAACACCCATCTCCTACGCTGTTTCTGCTCAATATTTTAGTGTCATTGCAATGATTATTCCCAGTAAACTAATTACTAAACAAAAACCAGAAAAAACAGAACCAAACAACAAAATTGTAATCAGATGCAGCACTCAAGAGTCGAGATTGACCCTATGCCTTGCCTATTTCCATGCTCTGATCTGACTAGCTACGTACTTGTGCAAGTTAGAATCTGAATCTCAGCCGTGACTACTCCACGCTCTAATCCTTGTTAATTATTACCAAGCATAAATCCACAATATCCCTTCTATTTGTGATGAAGACAAGTTCAAAAGGAGGGCTTAACCCCCAAAAAACCAATTTATTAAAGACATCCCATTGAACTTATAAACTTTACTTTAGTTATGTGACTCCCAAAGGTAGGGACTCATGACACTATCACACTTGAAATCCCATTTTCATCTCATCAAATTAAGCAATGAAAGCATCATCTACATTATTTTAATCTAGCCATGAATGTCTTCTATTCTACAAACATACCTGCATGCCTATTTGTGTGCCCAAGCTCCCACCCTAATAACTCACCTATCTCCTTCTCTGTCTGTATACAATATTTAAAGTATAATATAATACTCATTCTCCCTTTAATATATGATTGAATTAGAAAGTTAATTTTGATCTTGAATATAATACATATTCCTATATTTATTAATTTTTTTTCTAAATCATATATACTGATATTTACTCAATAATAATCAAATAAGAGAAAATGTGTGTTAAGAAAAATGATTAGGGTGTTTTAAAAAAAATATATCATATTTATTAATTTTTTAATATATTTTTATTTAATTAGAACAGTTTATATTTCAAGTTTGTTATGTTAAAATTATGTCGATATCTTTAAATTTATGAATAAAATACTATTATCGTTTTCTATTTTTACTTCATTTAAATAAAAAAATCAATTTTAGAATATTCTAGTCAAATCCTTTTATCTTTACAAGGAATTTTTCGCCCCTTTAATTTGCACCCTAAAATGGGCATCCAATGATACAAACCTAAGGAAAGATAACTCATTCTTTCTTAATTATTTGTATTAGGATATCATGTAAAATTTTGAAGACAACCTATATACTACTGAACACATTATTTGATATAACTAATAAGATAAAAAAATGCATCAGAAATAATTATACATCAGACGATAACAACATAAATTCCATTTTCCAAAATGAATTAAAGATAGATAACCAAAATTTCAGCCTTTATGGACAGAATAAAATATTGACAGTGAGAGAGGAATGAAGCAGTGAATCTTCAAAATGGAAGCTTTCCCCCGGATGCACTCTTCTTCCGTTGAAGGATGCAAGATGATTGGCCAAATTGATGAGTGGAACGCACCGTTCTATTGCGAATCAGGTGATTATTATTTCCAAGCTGGTCAAGACTCGAGAAGAGCATAGGAGCATCTTCGTGGTCCTCTCTCCATGGCTGCGGCAGCTTCTGACTCTAATTGGGTGACCTCTCCGGACGACCGTATCAAGCTCAACGTCGGTGGGAAGCTCTTCGAGACGACGCTTTCCACCATCCGTTCCGGTGGTCCCGATTCCCTTCTCACCGCTCTCTCCTTCCGTGACACCGGTGATACCAACCCCGTCTTCATTGACCGCGACCCCGAGATCTTCTCCGTACTCCTCTCTCTCCTCCGCACTAATCAGCTCCCCTCCACCGCTCGTCGTTTCTCCAAGCAAGAGCTCGCCGATGAAGCCCTTTACTACGGTATTGACTCCCAACTCAGGTCGGCCATGGCGCCACCACCGTTGGATGGCATCGACGCCTCCATCACCGCAACAATTCGACTGGCAGCCGAAGGCTTGTCTCCCACGTTCACTGCCACCGAGGTCGATGGATCCATTTGGATAGCCCACTGTGGTCAGATTTCTTGCTACGACTGGAATCTCAACCACTCATGCACCATTCGGACTCATCTAGATGAAATTGATTCAATTTGCCGTGTCTGGCCCGAGATAGCGGCTATAGGGTCAGAATCCAACGCGGGGCTACACTTCTACGATTTCTCCGATGGGCGCAACATCGGGACGGTTCAGTGGACTGATCCTTCTGATCCCCGTATCTTCAAGGCCCGAGTCAATGCAATAGCTGGCTCAGAGAGTTCGATTTTTGCTGCGTTTGATTGCCCGCACAGAGAGAATTGTATCCTTGAAGTAGATAAAACGAAGCTTCAGACCGTGTCTCAGCTCGCTAGACAATCTGGTAATCAGGCTAAGCATACGGTTCCCGGGAAGCTGACGTGGGTACCCCAGACCGGCGTCCTTGTCGGAAGTGCAGTCACGAGCGGGGCTTTTGGATACTCAGGCTACATCAGATTGTGGGACCCACGGTCCGGTGAGGTGGTGTGGGAGACGAATGAGCCGGGGGCAGGTAGAAGTAGTAGGTTTGGAGATTCGTTTGCGTGCGTGGACGTCGACGTGGAAGGCTTGGCGTTGTTCAAGCTCTGTTCTCAATCCGGGGATTTGGCAATGGCGGACATGCGGCATTTAAAGGAGGATCCGTGGGTTTATTTGCAAGAAAAGAACCCAAGCTGGGTGAGCACCGGGGGAATGAGCAGCAGTGTGATTCATTGTTACAGGAGGCAAGTGTTTGTCGGGAGAGAGGGTGATTTAGAGGTTTGGTCCAGACTCGAAGGGATGAAAAATGGTGCAGAAATAGCCAGTGGGCATGCTGAGGGTTTGTATAGAAGAAATTTCGTGGATAAAATGGAGAATTCGGAGAGAGGGATTATTAAGCAGATCGAAGGTGGTGGTAAAAGGTTGTTTATTAGCAGAGAAGATGTGGAAGGTATTGAAGTGTGGGAGAGTTCTTGTTCTTCGGGCGTGATTTCAGTTTTGTGATAAAGGAATTGTCATGGCTATGGGAATTTGGTCTCAAACAGGCTTGCTTTATTTCAGCGTTGTCAGCCTAATTTACAACAGATCTTTTTGAATTCTGCCAGAAACTTTTCTTCCCTGGAAACTGCAATTTTAGGTATGGCTCCGATTCTATCAGCATGTCCCCGATGATTTTATACGTGCAAAATAATTTGTCACCAATGATATTTTTTATGCCTGCCTATGTTTCATAGCTGGTCTCAAACCTAAATAAAAGAGGAAGGTTCTGTTAGACTCTCCAATGTAAAACTTTGTCAAATCAATATGCTTAAAATACTGCTCTATTTTAGCATAATACAGATGACTTTGTCTACCACTCTAGTTTTAGCCCACTTCTATTGGGAACTGTGAATCAATCTGCTGAACTTTAAAACTTTAGTATGTATCATTGGAAGGGCGGGAAAAGGTTTGTCTTCGTGATGCTACTCACCAGTTGCTCTCTGAAGTATCATTGAATGACCAGAATCTTTCTCTATTACAGCTGTGGTAGTTTAGTGGATACATTATAAAAGCTAAGCTTTCTTGTTATGTAAAATTCTTGTAACTGGACCTTCTTTCTTCTTCTTTTGAAATTAGGTGATGGACAGACGTTGTTGGAAGAAGTATGCTTTTCAGGTGAACAAATGTTTGGGACCTTAGCTTAACCCATGCTGCTGCCATTATACGATGGCCGATCATGCCAAAAAGTTCTTCAGACGTGCTCTTGATGAAGTTCTTCAAACTCGTTGTTTTACAGGTACACGTATATTAGATAACCAGAATTCAGCTCCTCTAAAGTGCCAGCTGCTCTTAGAGTTTAGTACAAGTAGGTAATTGTTGGTGTAAAACTTAAGGGAGCCGGTTTCACTCATCTGTAGGTTGATATCAAGTTATTCCTTCTCTGAAAAATTTCAACGCTTGATTTCATTGTCAATGATGATGTATCACGCCTCTTTCAATGGTTTATTTCTTAGATAACCGAAGGCTAAAACATTGACAGGCAGTTTGTCTTATATTACCTTGCTCACAGTTCTTTCATGCTGTATGGTTTCTGACATTTTTGAAACAAGAGTTTGTGGAGACTAAAAAATAGTGCTGAAACTTGTAGAATTACTATACAAATGCTGAAATGCAATTTCGCGAACTGAAATGAGATCAATTGCTGTGCTATTTTGTATGTTCAACTCTGACTGAATGTGCATGGTGATTTAAGGTTATAAGGGCTCGAGTTGGTTGGATGCTGGGTATTATGGTGAAAGCATTATGAGATTTGAGGGGAACGACTTTTTGTTGTAAAATGTGTGTATATGTGGATGGTACAACATGTAAGCGACAATGATCATTCTTATGTAAAACAGTAAAAAATTCGAAGGCAAATATTGAAGAATGTTAGTCTTTCCTTATAGCATATCCATTGGAAGGCTAGTAAAGCAGCCCTGAATTCTTTTCATTCCATTGTCAACTTGTAGTGCGCAAGCAAGGTTTACCAGGTTTCTGTGACTTCCTAATTTTCATAATTTAGAAGCAGCATTCTTTTGCCTCAAAATTTACCAGGTTTCTGTGACTTCCTAACAGAGAAGCTATTATGGTTTTAGGCCACAAAGTCACTGGTGATGATGATGTACTTTAAACCTTAAGGTTTCTATATTAGATTTACAGTAGTATAAGTTAATATGATATGGTATTTAATATAGGAGCTAGTTGACTTTTTTTAATAGATTAATAAAACTAAATAAATTAATTAATTAATTGTGATAAATATAAAAGTTAGTTGACAAATTTGGGTAGATTAAAGAGTTTTGAGGGGTTAGGTTTAGTCATAATTAACTTATTTATTTTACTTTTTTAGTCTCTAAAAAAATCAACTAGATCTTATATTATGGATAGGAGTATTATTTATCTTACAATTATTTAATATACTTTATAAATTTATACATTACTTTTTTATATACGCAAAAGTTTAATAATTTAATTAGATTTTGATGTTTAAAGTCTTGTTGACACTTTTCCCTTCTGATTCTTTCCATATGGTGGTCTCCCGTTTTGAAAAACACAACGATGGTTTTTTCCAAAGAAAAATCTTTTTGGGCAAAAAAATAGCACCTTTGCTCCTTCTATGATTGTTCTTCATTAATCTACAGCTGCCAAGACAAATTTTAGATTAATTATGATAACATTTTAACTAAAAAAAATTCTCTTGTACTTTGAATCCCTAATCCTCCATTATTGGGAGTGGGCAAATAATTTGGGCAGTTTTTTTTTATAAAAAAAATTAAATAGGTTTGACATTGATCTTCTATTAAAGTTAGTATATAGTACAGAGTTTAGAGAGAATTTATAAAAAATTTATGAAATCGTCTATTAAAAAAGTATTTATAACAATAAAAAAAAATTGAAATTGTGTTTTGTGAATCTCACAAGCCTATTTATTAAAATATGTGTCAATTTTTATCGTGGCAGTTTAATAAGTGCATCTCTCTCTTATCCCAATTACATCCTCGCTTTAAAAAAAAAAAGATTGGCGCATCCAGACAGGGAATATTAGAAGACTTGCAGAGGAGGCAAGAACACATAGGGATATGTCGGGCAATTGGAAAATATTATAGAGAAGCATGAACTGATGGATAAAATTTTATCTTTTTATAACAAAAAAATATTTAAAACAAAGCAAAAATAAGATTTGATTCGATTTTTATAATATAAAATTCCATTGATTTGGTTCAATTCTTACTTTTTCTCAATTTAACTAACTGAATCAAACTCTTTCATATCAAATTAGATACTATGTTTTTTCTTTCAAAACAATTAGTTTGCTTGAATCTGTGTTTTCGCCAAAATGAATCAAATATTTATACACTCTAACATTCCCTTATTAGTTATTAAAATTAGATCATATTTTAAAATAAAAATATTATATTTTTAAAATAAAAAAATAATTTTCTTAAAAAAATAATTTTATCCTTAATATCTCTACTTATTCAAATTTAAAATTACTTATAGTGTATGTTTAGATAAAATTTTAAAAACGAATTTATGAAAAAAAAATTTATAAACCGCTTATAAAAAAGATTTTTAGAAAAGAGATTATAAAAAAGAAAAAAAATAATTTTGGGTAAATGATAAATTTTCTAACAGCAAAATATTTTTTAAACCTTTTTGGGGTATATAATAGCATAAAAGCGGAGCACTATAGCGATAACTTGTTTTGTTTAGTATTGCTCAAGAAAATAGAAATAGAGCAGGGGCCGACTGGAAGAAGGAAAAAGAGAAGAAGGGTTTCAGAAGGCGAGAGAGAGAAATCTGATAGTTTTGAGATGGACGTGATAAAATCTCAGCAAATTTCATCGAGGCCCATCGAGAAGGTCATAGTGCATCCCCTGGTTCTTCTCAGCATCGTCGATAACTACAATCGGGTCGCCAAGGACACTCGCAAACGTGTCGTCGGCGTCTTGCTCGGTAGTTCATTTAAGGGCACCGTCGATGTTAGCAACAGCTATGCAGGTGAGTTCCCCTCACAGAAATTTCCGATTTTGACTTCTAGATTTGATTGCTCTGATATTTTTATGGTAAAATTTTGCAAATTTAAAACTCTCGGAGCGAAATCTAGTTTGTATTTGAAATTTTTGTGGTCGACTAAGAAGAGAATTAGGGTTAGGTTTGCGAGTATGATTGTTATTATTAATTTAAGAAAAAATTATTCCAATTGCGAACACTTAGACTGTTTGTGTCGGCACACTAAGATTGGTGATTATGACTCGGAAAATACAAGATGCATAGGACGGCCCTCTTTGACCCTGGGACTTTGCCGAATAATCCTCTGAGCAATAGATGACTGGATTAGCACCCCTTTACTTTTATAAGTATTACTATCTTAATAGCCTCATGGTGTTGATGTGGAAGGGTGATAATGAGGATAGTCATACTTACATTTATTCCTCTACATGTATTGAGGAACCAGTGTAAAATGGTGGTTGAAAATTTAGTGCAGCGGTGATGATGAAAAGGAATCTGCTTGTTATTACTTTTATATGGACTTGTCAGTCCCATATAGTGCTGTAAGCAGACTACTGCTAGGTATAGGCACTCTAAGATTGGACATAATTAATTTTAGAGATTTGATTGTGCTATGGGCTATTCTTATATAGGAATCTTGGTTTTTTGTTTTTTTAATTGATGTTTACATGAAGGGCATATTGATTACTGATTATTTTCAGTACATTTTCCTTTTCTAGAGTTTTGTAATTTCTTGAACATCCATTAATATGAATGATCTTGTAATTTCAGTGCCATTTGAGGAAGACGACAAGGACCCAAGCATCTGGTTCCTTGATCACAATTACCATGAATCCATGTTTTCTATGTTCAAGAGAATAAATGGTAATCTTGCATAAAAAATTCTTGTCTTGGGATTTTGACGTATGTCATCCACACTAATAACATGTTTTCATGGTGACCATTTTTTAGCCAAAGAGCATGTTGTGGGATGGTATAGTACGGGCCCAAAGCTACGGGAGAATGATCTTGACATTCACAGATTATTCCACAAGTAAGGACATGTATCTTAATTTATTAACGATTGCTGGTAAAGAATACTTGATTTTCTCTGAAAATAATTGCACCAAATAAATTATATCTACTTGACCCTGTGAAGGCAGCTCATAAGGATGCTCATTATTTCTATGAAAAGCTAGTTGTCCTGATACTTTTTGTAAAGCATTTTAACATTTTTTCCTATCAAACTCTAGAAGATTTTCCTCATTTGTTTGTTCTCTTTGTCCTATGCTAGCTATGTACCAAATCCTGTGCTGGTCATCATTGATGTCCAGCCTAAGGAGCTAGGGATACCTTCTAAGGCTTATTATGACGTTGAAGAAGTAAAGGAGGTAAGAGCTATATGATGATACCTGAAAGCTTTTTATAGTGATGAATGATTTGCATTATGATATACTTCTCATGGGGATTGAAGTTGTATTTCTTTTCCACCCTTCAAATACTTCCTTAATGAAGGCTAATGCTTATTAATCACAACAGAATGCCACGCAAAAGAGCCAGAAGGTTTTTGTTCACGTGCCTTCAGAAATTGCTGCTCATGAGGTTGAGGAAATTGGTATGCTAAGGGATAAAAATTGCAGTTCACAATTAGCATTTGGCACTTCTTTGCCAATCAGCTTCTGTAGATGGATGCTGAGTTTATGTTAGTTTTATCCTTATTCAGTGAGTACTAATATATTATTACTCTTGTGCAGGAGTGGAACACTTGTTGAGGGATGTTAAAGATACGACCATCAGTACACTTGCAACCGAGGTTCCCATCTTGCATTTCCCTCTCCATTATCATTTCAAGCAGTTTATTTTGTTTTCAATCATACTTTTTTCAGTAGCAACTGCAGAGTTAGGGTATGTTTGGATTGAGGAGAATGATGAAGGAGGAAGGGAAAGGGAAGAGGAGGTTTGTTTTAGATCTAAACCAAGAGGAAGGTCTGAATTCAACCTTCCATTCTCCTCAATCCAATTATATTCCCAAACTTTGGTGTGTGCAGTCTTATCTGGTTAATATAGCATTTCAACTGACAAACTACTTTGTTCAGGTTTCTGGTAAACTTACTGCGCTGAAAGGATTAGATGCTAGATTAAAAGAGATACGGGGTTACCTTGATCTGGTTATTGATAGAAAGCTTCCATTGAACCATGAGATACTTTACCATCTGCAGGTACAAGTGAATCACTTAAATTTGCATTCTAACTTATGTAAAACTAAAATCTTTCTGCATGAAACTATCATATCTCATAGAGTTCACTTGTGCACTTAACCAATTGCAGGATGTGTTCAACCTCCTTCCTAATCTCAACGTGTCAGAGTTAATCAAGGCCTTTGCAGGTAATACACACTTAATATTGAAGGATAAACTTTAGTATAGTTTTTAGGCGTTTTCTGTTTGATTCTTCATTACAACACAGAAGGTGGATTTTTTTTGTAGCTCAGCAGCACGTTGTTGGGTCCTTGAATAAAATTCTTCCCTTATTGAATAATCTGATGGGAATGATCCAAGGAACTTTACCTAAGTTTGGTCTCATGTTGAATATGCTAGTTTCTTACATTTTTTTAAATTGAATAGAAGTTATGTACTCAATTCTAGTCTATAATAGAGATTGAAGGGCAAAGTTGTATGCCCTTGAATTGCTAGTTTCTTTTAACCTAAGATCTAAGAGTGTGATTGCAATAATAATGCATGTTCATTTGTACCTCTGCAGTGAAAACAAATGACATGATGCTGGTAATTTATCTTTCATCTCTGATCCGAAGCGTCATTGCACTTCACAACTTGATTAATAATAAGGTGAGTTTTCCACTGTCACTAAGACTTGAGTGGGTGATGTGATATTTGTACAATGTTCTAACCGAGCTATTTGATTTCCAGATGCTGAACAAGGAGCATGAGAAAGCTGAAGATGCAAAGCCAGTTACAATCCCTGCCGTCAGTGGAAGCTGATTTTGGGGTTTCTTTCAAGTTGGTCCGAACCAGTTATATTATCTACATTTGGGTATTTCCATTCTTAATATTTTTGTATTATATTTATGCGATTATATATTAGATTTGAATTTAACATTATCCGAGGAAATTTGTCAAATGTAACGTTTAAACTTCACCTTTTTTTCCAGTTTTATCTATTTCTGATTTTGTTACTCTGCTATTCGTTGTCCAATCTTTTCACATTCGTCTCTAATCTCTACTTGCTTAAAGTTATAATCATGTTCTTGCCACGGGTCTTACTGGTTCACATAATTGTTGGTTGCCAAACGTGTCTAGATGTTATTGCTCAAATATGGAAAATGATTTTTGCCTAGGCAATAAAATCATACATGTTATGCTTACTATATTCTTATAACTTTTATTTATTTTTTTAGAAATATGGGAATTAATTTTATTCTTATATTTTTTACTTATGTAAATATTAAAAGCTAATTTTAAAACTACATAAATAAGATGTTTTGACTTTTTTTAGCAAAATGAAAATATGAAACCTTATTTTATTTCTGAACCTATTACTTGTACAGAGATAAAAAATACTTTAAAATCAACATAAATTACAAATATATTAAGATGTATGACATTGATATTATAAAATTATATATTTTAGTTTTTAATATAAGATATATTTTGTATTATAATTTATATTATAATTAAATTTTATATTAAGAACTAAAAGTAGTAATATAGAAAATAAAATGCAAAAGAATCGAGCGTAACAAAAAAAATAAAAAATAAAACTGTATTTTTTATAATTAGTACTATTTCTTTTAATGTTCATTAAAGAATGAAAAAGCCATGCAATTTACCAAATAAGATTCTAAAAATTTAAACTACGAATGGTGATATTTAATTTTCACTGTTCTTGAACTCACTAATTTTGGGTAAAACCGTAAAACTAAGAACTAAACCTCAGCCCAAAATATTCTTTCGGAAAAAAGATTAATAAAACGGAAGTCAACTTAATCAAATAATATCATATTACTCTACTAACAGTGACATCGTTTAAAAGAAAGAGAAATTTTATCTTATCTTTAAATCATAGATAAACCTAATTTATTTTTAAAAAATTTTGTAACAAAAATAATAATATCAGATTAATAACCTTTGACCTGAATATTCTGTAAGAAGTAAAAAAAATCGGTTCATGATTATTTCAAATAAACAAAATAAAATCATAAGAAAAGAAGAAGAAATTGATGTGAGTTAAATTTAAAAAAAAAAATCCAAAGAGATTCTTGTTGAATAAAAAGGCTGTGTTAAAAAAATATTAATTTATCATTAGTAAGTAACGATAAGTAGCTTAATATAAGAATATGGGTTTTTTTTTTTGGAATATCAAGGTATAAAAACGTTAATTTGATAAAAAAAAAAAGGTATAAAAACGTTAATAAATAAATAAATGGTTGGCAAAATAAATAAATAAATAAATGTTCAGCTGCCCCTGTTTCTGTGTTTCTTTTTCCATATTAATGTTCAAGTTGGCTGGACCTAACGATGAAGGGAGCTTATATACAGCGCCGCTTTTGCGTTTCAAACGAACTGAACATCTCAATTCGCAGATGAACTAAATTTTAACTCTCTTTCATTCTCTTAATCTTTGACTTTTATTTTTATCAAACTAAGCTTGACTGCCCTGAATGCTTGGCTGGTTCTTGGAACACTAACAGTGAGAGTATTCTTGGTGAAAGGAGGTCTTTATAAATACAAAATTGATAAAGGCAGTAAGTAAAAGCCATGGGCAAGGCTTCAAGGGATAAGAGGGTATGACAGATATATCTCTCTGATTATGTTCTCTCATGTTTTTTTGCTTCTTTATGTTCAGCTGGATTTGTTTCCCCTTCTTTTTACAGGATATCTACTACCGAAAAGCAAAAGAAGAAGGTTGGCGTGCTCGAAGTGCCTTCAAACTTCTTCAAATAGATGAGGAATTCAACATATTTGAAGGTGCGTACCTTGTCGGTGAAATTCAGAATATCTTGCCACAATAACTTTTTGTGTGCTTGGTTTTCTTAACATTTTGGAGAAACAAATGAATTCATTGGCTTGATCAGAAGGATTGGCCTCTGTTTTGTATTTGAGGCTGAAAATATGATTACTGTTAGATAGAAATAGAAATTAGCCACTGGCAAATATCTTACCATGCTTGAGTTCATAACTTTTACTAGAAAGCTTGGGCTTTAGCATCTTAAGAATAACTTTTACTTTAGCTTGGGCTTTAGCATCTTAAAAATAGAAATTAGGCACTGGCAAAAATAACTTGTAGCTCACAATTTAACGGCACAACATGTACACACTTGTGTGAGTGTGTGCATATGTATCTGTACAGCTTTATCTATGTGCACAAAGTCCCTCTCTTGGCTTACAGTTACAACTTCTTTTGCAGGAGTGAAACGGGTGGTAGATCTATGCGCTGCCCCTGGTAGCTGGAGTCAGGTACTAGTGATTAGAAATATGAAAATATAAGAGAGATGTGGAACAATACACAATTGATGATGGTAGCGGTACATTTCTGGCTTTCCTTTTCTTCCTTCATGCTAACTGTTGATGGAGGTTGAATGAAGAATACAACCAAAAGAGCCAGATTTACTAAATCAATATGCTAGGTTAAGGGAAAAGGCATTGGCTGATCTAAAAAGAAAAGATTTGTTTTATAATGTTTGACTTTACTAATACTGGGAAGCACAATCCACCTTGGAGTTGAAAATAAGTTATTGGCGCTCATATGGGTTTCATCTTAATCACTGGATAATCTTGAGTTATGCTTGTTCATTGATGGATCTCATGTGTGTTTCATCTTAATCACTGGATAATTTCTTGCTCCGTTATTCAGGTTTTGAGTCGTAAACTGTATCTCCCAGCAAAACTTGCACCTGATACAAAGTAAGTTCACTTTCTCTGCAAGTTCTTTGCTTTCTTTAGGATTTCCTTGATTTTAAGATTTCAATGTACCAATTTAGAAATATGAATTAATGCAAGTTAGATTGAGATCAAGAACTTTCGTGTTTGGTTACTTTTGGTTATATAAATCGGCACCTAAAAGCATTTCACTTTCCCATTGATGAGCTTCCTCATGATAGTATCACCGCTATTGATATTGCAAAATGATTATGAACCATGATTTCCTTGATATGTATTTTCTTAAAGAACAACATATCAAAAACAGAAATGAGTTTGAGGATAAGTAACACAAAATTGCTCCATAGGTATCACTATCATGATTAATCTTGAATATTGATACGTTGTGTATTTATATTTCTTCATAATCCATATATAATTTTTTTCCTTTGCCTAAAAACTTAAATAATTTAAGTCAGTCATAAAGTAGTTGTTTTTTACAATATTAGCAGCCACTGGATTTAGATTTCACGAACAATTAGTTATTATGCAAATCTGATGTTTTGTAGGTGATTGTTAAAAACCCATTGACCGCTTCGAAAGTTTTGAATTTGTGGACTAACATTGTTTATCATGAACCTCATCTTCAAAAATATCTATTGCTTGCATTTTGATTAACATTACTATCATCATTCTGTCAAGAACATAAAATTCCTGCTACACCATGATATGCAGGGATGATGATCTTCCTCTTATAGTTGCTATTGATCTACAGCCTATGGCTCCAATTGAAGGTGTTATTCAGGTGCAGGGCGATATAACTAATGCCCGTACAGCTGAAGTGGTATTTACAGCAGTATTATCTCAAATCTTTCATTTATGCCTTTCATTTTAGTATAATCACTAATCTGTATCATTGAATTTTATTAAGTTAATGTTTTGCTTGTCCCTTTTCCTCTTAGATATAAATTATTTCCTTTTGGGATGGGTGGATAATGCATGATACCGAAGATATTATGCTTCTGAGGCTATTTGGGTTAGATCCAGTATTGAAGGATATGTATAGATTATGAATTCATATGTTTAAATCATTTGTCTGCTATTATATATTTCTATGATAAAATGTTATACTCGTTGCTCTTGGTTTGTTTGAGTGTCAACTACATACTTGAAACTCCCCTCTGCTGTTCTTTTCTTCTTGGAATCGGAGATAAGAAACCCTGATTGTAGAAATGCAGTAAAGAAACAGAAGATAGCTATCAGATTGAAAGAAATTCACTGCTATTGTGTGCAAAATGCTATTGTGTACATTGTTGTAGTTCCTTAGTATGGTTACAAAAGGTTATATAGATTTGACCTGGTCTTTATATGATCCTTTTATCTTATATTTTCATCCTCTAGGGATTAGTTGGAACTTAAAAGTATAGAACTTGTTCTTTCAATGCTGCTCTTTGCCTACCAATCTGATTTTCTTCAATTGCCTATTGTACCAAAGTATGTGAAAGTGGCATTTGTCTTGTTTTCTTCAGGTCATTAGACATTTTGATGGTTGCAAAGCTGACCTGGTTGTGTGTGATGGGGCTCCTGATGGTAAAGGGCGTTCATAATTTAACTTCATAATGTTTTGATGTATAATATGTATAGTTATGTAAATGTTAGGAAAATATGATTTGTTCCATATTTTCGTGCAGTCACAGGTCTTCATGACATGGATGAATTTGTTCAGTCCCAGTTGATACTAGCAGTAAGTCCTTAACTGTTGTAAACAAACTTTTTTTATGTTCGTGTTTTCTCCACTTTTTGGTCTGCCGTCTTGAGTTCATCACAATTTGGAAATGAAAATATTACTTAAATGGTGGATGTATGCTGATTACTCAATGTTTATTCATTCCTGTTTATTCTCTAGCAAGGAAAGTATGTAGTGATGTTTTGTTCTTTGACTTCAATCAATCAACTTTTATTCCTAGGAAGCACTTCCTTTTTGGACGGTGTATATGAACTGCATCCCTAAATGATTTATTCCTCATCTTGCTAACAATTTTATAATCATTCTTGGCAATCATGTTAGATTTTGTGGAAAGTTAATGCTTACCGGATTACTTCTTGCAGGGTTTAACAATTGTTACTCATGTACTTAAGGAGGGAGGCAAGTTTATTGCAAAGATATTTAGAGGAAAAGACACAAGCCTCCTATACTGTCAGGTTTAATTTGACATTTACTTAATCATGTTTTGCATTTATTTCTTCCAGTCTAACCTATCTGGATAGCTTTTGCGACATCTATGTCGAGTTGACAATAGATGTTCTTCTCTGAGACTCATGATAGACACTGAGAGATGAGAATGAAGAATAAGAACTTACGGAAACAGTATAAGCAATCCAATGCGATGAGATTTGTGATTCTGAAAGTTAGGTTGCCATGTTTTATAGATGCAAATTTCAGTAAAATTCTCCAACATCAGATAGATCAGAATTCTTAAGGAAAATGATGAGCTGACTAGATGATAAGTAATCAATATAGTTGTACTTCTTTAGAAATTGAAAAGCTTGGAGTTGCTTTCTTGAGAATTAGAAAAGTGCACTAGTAAAAGTGGATTGAATTTTTTAAATTGATTCCATGACTAATAGAAATTATTTTATACAGTTAAAAGAACCTACTCATGCAAGTATCTGAAATTCCAGCCGTCCTTGTGACATTGTCATGCGGTTCTAGTTTCTGCTACCAATAGCAATTGTTTTTTGAATTATCCTAGAATCTTCTTCTGTTGCATAATTATATTTTTAATAGTAGTTTTAATTATTTATTAATTTTAATGGCTACCTAGATTTATGATTACATCCCCTATGTTTCTCTAATATATTTATTTGTTTGTGTTTGCAGCTGAAGTTATTTTTCCCTGTAGTGACTTTTGCTAAACCAAAAAGCAGTCGAAATTCTAGCATAGGTAAATTCTAGTTTCTCTTCTCTTACCATTTTAAGTTTTTATCTTTTGACATGGGTTTCTTTATAGTTTTTTCCCCTACAAGGAATCACTTAGGAGTTGAAAGTCATGCCTTTTATGTATGAAAGTCGTGTTAGTGAACTACTGATTATTTAAATGGAGAACCTATTATACATCATCTGCTTTATTGGCTTCCCCATCTTTATGCCACTTTTCTTAATTCAGCACCTACCCCTATGCCTCCAAACATCCAACGGCATTACCGATGCTAATTTTTGTTCAGATGGTAGGAAGGTATAGTTGTTCATATTTGTGCTAATTCTTAGTTTTTCCCCCTTCAGAGGCATTTGCAGTTTGCGAAAACTATTCCCCTCCTGAAGGCTTCAATCCCAAAGATTTGCATCGCCTGCTAGAGAAGGTTGGAAGTCCCTCAGGGGCGGATGATATAGGTATATTCAATCCCGTTAGCTAATATGTTGGCTTTTATATAAAGTAATTCTACTTCTAAAATTCATTCCCTCTCTAGTATGCTCAAGAATAATAATCTGAAAAATTATTACCTTCCATTTTTCAGAAAGAAAATCTTTATTTGGTCGTTGACAAGAGGGTGGACTTTCAATTTGGTCATTCACATATAATTGCCACCTTTTTATTTCATTAACATGTAACGTTTAACATCAAATTGAATATTCAGCTGACTTGGCTGTTATTTGATGGTATATTTGTTCCCACTAATAGTTGGCAAATAACATCCTGTTAACAGCCTATTAGATTTGGTGTTAAATTTTGGGTGAAACCAAACTACTCCCTCCGGTCCTAAATATAGGAGGTAGATAATTAATTTACAGATATTAAAGAAATTAGTTAAATTAGTTATTTTTAAGAAAATATGTTAGTTTTCCTAAAATATCCCTCTAATCATTTGCTTTAGAAAGTAAAAACTATTCTCATTGATGGAACTCCCTTTATTTCTACAATCAAATAGAGATAGTTGGGGAAAAATTATAAATTGGGGAGACAAAGCGGATTAAAGTCTTATATTTAGGACAAAAATAAACCCCTCAACTAGCTCATACATTGAGGACAAGAGGGAGTATAATGAAAGGGAACATTGTAAGTATTTGAATTTCATCCATTGGGGACCAAAGGAAAAGTTTACCTATCTGTCAAGGACCAAAATAGGTTTTCTTCTTCTTCTTTATATAAAGACGAGAGACTAGTTGATATCATGTGACTGTGAAACGCATGCGTGTGTGCAGATTGTAGTAGTGGGTGGTTGGAAGGACCAAACAAGGTTTATATTCCGTTTTTAGCTTGCGGGGACCTGAGTGGGTATGATTCTGATCGCTCATATCCACTGCCTAAAGTTGCTGAGGGAACATATCAGAGCTTGGATCCTGTACAGCCACCTATTGCCCCTCCTTACAAGAGAGCCCTTGAATTGAAAAAGGCCTCCACTCAGGGAATCCGACAACTTGAAAATCTCTCCTTGGATTCTTCATAAATATGCCTCGCACTGCTTAATCATAATGCTGTTTGGAATCTTATTCTCTTCCTCCTGCTATGATATGATTAGTGGATTGAAAATTATGGGCTTACGTGTGGGGCATTATTAGGTAAATCTAGTTCACATCTGATATAACTATATGCTTATTCATGCGTAGTTCATTTTGAATTTTTTGTATTTTGTACTTGCATCATTGTTACCTTACCTGGTGGTGATAATTTTCATTGCCATTTTAGAAGAATACAAATGCTAATTCTTCAGATATGATAGTCCAAGCTTGTAACTTTTCACTGGTTTTGGTCTAGAAATTAATTTTTTTTGGCTGCACTAAAGCATGGAATTTCATAATAAATTGTACAATTGACAATTGTAAATAATGTGGCATAAAAGGTATAAACAACAACCCTTTTATTGTGATTTTTTTCCTGAATGCATGGAAGTAAAGAATGAACATGGGTCGTGCAGAGTTGTATAGACAGAAGCAAGACAAAAAGACTTGAGATCACTATGAAAGAAACAATGGTAGGGTTGCATCAGTTGTTATCTTTTTATTTTGCTTTTAAGTGGTGGCACAGTTACCAGAGCACCCAGAATAGGGCTTTGGAGAAACATCAAGACATGACTTTGTATTTTGCATGCAAAGATGTTAGTGTGGGTTCCCTCAGCCCTCAGCAATGGCCTATTGGACTACTGTTCTTTTGGTCAAAAGGTTTTGTATGCCAAAATGGATTGCTATTTGCATATTTACTCACGCTGGTATTTTATTCATCTTGTTTTTTTTATAGGAAAAAATACTTTGAAGTCCCCACACAAAGAATCTAAATACAAAAATGTCCCACAAAATGTACAAATAGCTCTCGAGTCCCAAGTCTCTTATATGTAAATATATTTTCATGCTCAATAACAACAACAAACCTTAAACTGTCATTCGTCAAAGCTTCAACTAGCCAAAGTCGTCGTCAACGTTAGAGCACCTACCAGCAATCAGGCCTCTGGTTATGGGTGGTTGGTTAATTTTTGGAAGGGGTAGCTTTGGTGAGAGTAAAATCCAAGACCACTTGTTTCATATAACTACCGCGTTATTTATATATATTCAAATTGTTATTTTTATTCTCAGCATTAGTTATTTACTTACATATAACATTTTGCACAATCATATTAAAGTATATGGTAAATAATTCTTTTGGAAAACAATTAGTTTTGGGGTTCACTCCCATCTAGACCATCACTTTCCAAAATTTACTTATAAGAGATTTAGGACTTGATAGCAATTTTTGCATTTTATGGAACTTTTTGTACTCAGAATTCTTGTGCGGAACTTCAAAGTAATTTTCCCTTTTTTACATTCAATAGTAATAAGTAAAAGTCTGTATATTTAAGCAAAAATAAGCCAAGAATTACTTTAAAAAAAAAAGTGAGATATTCTGGATAGAATCTTTTAAATACAGAATACATGATTACTATAAAAAATATTAAAATATAGTGGTTCATATTTGAGAATATGATTGTGAGTCTGACATGTTCAATTATACACAGAGGAGGCTTAGGTACTCGAGAATGCTTTTGTCTGAGAACTGTGTGTTGTAATGATGTGTCATGCATGCATTTTCAGAATCTTCTTTCTTCCCTATTAACACTGCTTGGGGCCTTCATTAGTTGCACTCTGTTCTGCCACACCTTCAGACATTGCATACTATTAAACTAAACAAAAGTAAACTGAGAAGCGACTCGGTATCGCTTAAGCGAGGTCTCGAGTTCGAGCCTTGGCGAATGCAGAAAATCCCCGTTGGGAGACTCACCCACCACAGCCAGGTGCGCGACGCGGGTCGAATCCGGATGTAGTCGGGGCAAAGCTCCGGTGAACCGGGTGGGTAACAAAAAAAAAGTAAACTGAGTGGGCACTGTATAACCTTAAAAAAGGTGAACTCCCACTTGAATGTTGTGAAATTTCACAGCTGTAAAAACTCTAAGGTTGTGTTTGGATTAGTTTTTAAAAAATAGATTTTAGAAAGAATAAATTTTGAGAAGAATAGATTTTGGGAATAGAGATGTTTGGATAATTAGTAGCAGAATCACTTTTTATATTAGTAAATTATCAAAAAGGGTATGTTTTGATTAAAAGTAAGAGAGGAAATATGATAGAGAAGAGAGATGAGAGAGAAAAAGAGAGATAAAAGAAGAAAGAGGAAAGAGAGATAAGAGAGGAGAGAGGGTGTAAGAAAAAATAGGGATAGAATAGTAATTGGATAATTCATAACCTAGATTTCAAACCAAAAGCTATTTTCAGTGGCTTATTCAAAATCGAGATTTCAAACCGAGGTTTTGCCCAAAATCAATTCTCAATAAAAATGACTGTTTGTGTAAAAAAATTTTAAACCGCGATTTTAGCCAAAATCAATTCTTAGAATTGATATCCAAACACACATTAAACATAAACAGATTCTTTTGAGTCAAATCTATTAAAAAAATTTATAAATATTTATCTGATCATATTTATAAAGTAGAGAGAGAATAAATATTTTTATTATATTTATAAGTCATGAAATTAAATTTTTTATATGAACGTATAATTTTATCTTTCATTTATTATTATGTTAACTTTATTCTCATGGGTATAATGTATATTAAATAGAGATAAAGTTAAAAAGTTATTGAATTTTAAGTCAGAGTTAATAAAGTTTAAAATTTTTCTTAGTCTGTATAAAATATATTATAAATGACTTATAAATAAGATAAAAAGAGTATCACCCACACATATGTCTTCCTTTAAATAGAGAAATGTTTATGGAAATTCAATTTTATCAAGATTTTTTATTACAATTAATTTAAATGCACTCTCGCAAACATGTCAACACCATGAAACCTACGGGTAACATTGTTGACAGTTTTATCAAGGTTTTGAAGTATTATCTAGAATGGTTAACATCTATGACTGAATGATAGAAATAGATAAAAATTAAAATATTCAGCAAGGTGGTATGATACGTAATCATTATACTTATTTTGAACCTCTTTTATGCAATCAAGTGGAAATGGTTGAATTTGTAAATAATCTTGAGATGATATAGCAAATCAACATAAATCCTTAACTCTCTTTTTATTTTGTTGACATTAAGAAGACATCTTTTTCATTTTCTGAACTTACCATCTTCTAAAACCAACTCCTTCATGTTGTGGTTCAAATTCTAATTCACTGATCAAAATCAGAATACATCTTTAACATTCATCAAATACAGATAATAAAGTGTCCAAAAAAATAAAGAGAAGAAATGGGAATAATACCAAAAATATGGTGGGGAATTAGATTGATCACTCTCAAAGAACTCTAATCCATAAGAGGCTGCAATTTGAAAATCTATCTAACTAGTTTCTTACTTATGTCATGAACAAGTTCATCAAAAATCAGAATAGCATATATAGCTTCTTCGCTAACATGCGTCGCTTCAAATTCTACAGAACCAACGAAGCACTAATCCTTCAGAAACAAAAACAAGACACAATCTTCAAATTACATCGAAACACAATATTTTTTTTTCCCGCCATATCATGTTTCTCGTATAATAATATTAATAAACACTCTCAGCAGGGTCTCTCTCTAGAAGAAGAAGAATGCAAGAACTCGATACAATCTTCAACAGCTTCAGCTCGATGAGAATCAGAAGAGCCTGCAGATAACGAACGTGACCTACTCATGGTGGAAGAAGACACCTTTCTTGAAGATCTCCTTCTCATAGAAACGACCTTCATAGCTCCCGCCACCAACTTCTCTCCTAGCCGCAGCAGAAAGCTCACCGGCGACAATCTGCCGCTGTCACCGCCACCGTGCTTGAGAAAGGCGGTTGATTTCTCGCTGCCATCAGGACTGAAACAAACCCTTTTGCCATTTCTCGACATGGAGCAAAAATTTGAGCCCTAAAATGGAACAATCAGAAACTGCGAATGTTTTCAGCTTTGCTTTTACGGGCCAGAGAGAAGAAAGAGAGAAAATCAGAGCACGAGACAGGCAGTGAATAATAGTGAGAAGGGACAGCCTTATAAGTTAGCAAAACATATACATATAAATACATGCATATATATATATATATATATATAATAGAGAGAGAGTTTAGGTAAGATGCTTAACAGTTAAAACTAAAATGGAAAAGGAGATATTGTAAGAAGGAGTAAAAACAGAGCGATGTTTGAATGATAGTTTTTCACAGAGAGAAATATGAGCTTGACCCTAAGATCAAGCAAGCCTCTACTTGTACTTTCTGCAAACATTGATATAAAATTTTGAAAAGAGAACAATTATTTATCATAAATTCATAATAAACAGTATAGGTTGAATGTGATTCACACTAACTTTTGTTTGTTTTATATTTTGATAAATAAAATAATTGATCATGAACAGGCAGAAAGAAGATCAATTAAGTTGACACTTGTCTTTTTGTTTAGGCCTAGAGCTAAATTAGATGAAAGCGTAGTTGAGAGAAAAAGCATTAGAAGAAGAAGTGGTCACAGAGAGAGAGAGAGAGAGTAACAAGCGTTACTTTTTAGGCGTTTTCCTGCAGAGCCTATTCCTTCCTCCTTTTTCTTATCTTCTCTGCACTTTGACACATCAAATCTAATCTCAATATTATATATATATGTTAGTTCTTGATTGGTTAAAATTATATTCTATATATGTAATAAATAAATAGTATAGGAATATTGTTGTTGGAAGATATTGATGAATTTATTTGTTAAAAAAGTGGGTATATTCCTTGATTGACTATTAAATGTGAAGAAATGGAGGATTAAAATTTGGAAAAGAATATTAAGGAAGTGAAGAAATGATGGCGGCCATGAAGTTCTGATGCAAGAAAGCTATTGATGAGATAAAGGGAGAGAAGAAGAAGAAGGAATCTGTTGTTTGAAAGCGGTTCAGTCGTCTTAGCGTGAATATTAGGGCATTCCTTTTATTGTTCCAATTTTTCCTCTTTTGCCTTTTTCCTACGCTACTTGGAATACAATATCAGAATCAAATACAACATTTTAGTATTTTAAATTAATTAAAATGATCATTTAAGATTTTGTTACGAAAATTTTAATATTTAATCTCTCTCTATGTACTGAAGGAAGGTAATATGGGAAATGTGGAGACATGATAGGACGGGCAGTTTTTGTCTTTAGAGCTTTTTGAATGGTCAGTTTTTGTCGGATCGTAGGGTTGTCATTGGACCCTATCTGCTTTTCTTTCCCTCTTTTCTCATCCTATTCATTCCTTCCTTCCTTTGACCCAATCAAACAATAATATGACTCCTCCCATCTTTAATATAATTTAAAGCTGGTTAACTATCAATAAAAATATAATTAATAAATAATTAAATCTCTTAAATATTAAATATGATATTATGAATACGGTTAAAGTCATAAGTATAAAAAAAATTATTATAAAAAATAAATTTTATTTTAATTATTTTTATATATCAAAAAAATTAATATTTAACTATTGACTAAAACTTATGGCTTACTGCATAGATTTTACTATAAAAAAAATTAATTAATTTAGATAAATTAAGAAAGCTAATTAAATTAATTAATTATGATCAAATTTGACTCCTCAAGATAAATTTATATTATATACTCTATAATCTATATAAATTAGTCAACTAGTTATTACTCTTTCGATCTTTAATATATGACATATTTAACTAATTTGATTCTATTAAAGAAATATGTTAAGTTAGTTAATATGTTATAATTTTTTTAAAATATTTTAATCTTTTTTAACTCTATCATTTCTTTTCTTATTTGATTATTGTTAAGGAAGTATCACTAAAATAATTCAAGAAAAATTAATAAGTATAATAATATGTAATATATTTATAACTAGGATTAATTTTTTAATTTAGTCCTATATAAAATATCGGAAGAATATATTAATTATACTTAATTTTTTTAATTTAATTTAATTAATTAATTAATTTTTATATAATAATATTAAGGAATATGATAGTACCATGTGTGCATCTGCAGTTTTCTTTTTTTTTTTTTCTTTTTTGTCAAAAAGAATAAATGTACATGTGAAGGTATTAAGTCTATGTCCAATGGTACAATTGAATGAATTACGTGTCTGAAGGATCATGTCTTCAAAGAGACAAATTTAAATCCTCATCCGACATACAACATGCGATATCAAATCAGAATAGTTAGTGCTCCTTCACAAACGTCCTTGTAGTGCTCCAACCTTTTATTTTATTACTTGCGTCATATAAATGTAGTGCTCCTTTCCTTTCAAAACGTGGTGTCGATTTAAATAAGATTATCTTTAATAAATAAAGATATTTGTGTGCTAATAAAAAAAAACACAAAAACAAGAGATATGAGAGTGAGATGACGTGGGATAATGATTTATAAATAATTAATATTATAAACAGTCATAAATAACATAAATATGTTGTTAACTTATACACTAAAATTTATTATTATTAATTCATCAATTCTCGTTAGCAATTCAATAAAAAAGATGGAGAAATATTTTGTTTTAATTTTGGTTTATGGATATCTTGTAGAGATTTATCATTTATTTATTGTTATCTTTCATTTAATTTATAAAGTTAGAGTTGATGCTATAAAAGCCCTCAATACATCTTATTTTGTAACATATTTTATTTATCTCTCCTCTCCATCCCCTTTTCCCCCCATCTTCCATCAGAGAGAGAGAAGCAAGTAAGAGTTAGAAAGAAGAAGAAGAAGAAAACAAGAGATGCCCGTAATTTCCCTTGCTTAGGTTGTAAGCTGAGGAGACGTATCTCTGATTTGTTTGTGTTGAAAGCGAAGGCATTCAGATGTTGGATGAGGATCGCCTTAAAAGAAATAAAATTTTATCCTATTCTTAAATCGTAGATGAACTCAACTTTTTAAAAAAAAAATTATACCAAAAACCCTCATATTCCCATTTATACCCACGCCCTCTCCCTAAATTCTATCCATTTATTAATTATAGTAATTAATCCTCCAATTAAAGTCCTTATGTCAGCAAGTGTAATTGTGGGAACCTAATAATTAATCCTGATTTTGGATCTCTTATTCCAGCATAATAATAGAATATTATTATGTTGGAACAAATAGGGACCAGAAAAACAGAGAATAAAATAAAGGGATACCTCGTGATTTTAGTATCTTTCAAATTTTAATTACTCCCTCCTGTGCTTTTTATAAGGATCAACCTCATAAGATTTTCTATTTTATATTAAGGATTTAGCCGCACATTTAAAAAATAGCCCAAAATATAATATGAATGCCTGGTTGAGATCAAACAAAAAAATAACATTGCCATAAATGGATAGGATACTATTTTCATTTTTTCAATAGTCCTAAACATAAAGAATAAATATTTTTTATTTGAAATTTTAAATTAATCTGTTTTATTTTTACTTCTATTAAATTTTCATTTATTATCTTTCTACAATAAATGATCACTCATTATCTCTGATGTGTATCCTCTTTATAAACAATGGTATAATTAAAAAAATACATATATTACCCATTTATTACTTTTAAATAAATTTAATTATTCCTATTATCAAAAAATAATGTGAGCTGTCAGAGATTTTATATTATATGTAAATAAATTAAGGTTAGGGCCTAAGGGTGACACTTAAAATACTTTTTTCCTGATGAATGAGTTAATATTTTTGTGTTGATGGGCCCATTTATTTTACTTTCTGGACATTTTAATAAGCCCATTTAGTGGCCCCAACGCCAAGTGCCGATGGGTCAACCATTGTGGCCCAATAATTATTTCCTAGGACACTATTCTTATTAATGGTAAGCCTATGTTAATAATACTGCTTAGACCCAAACAAGAAAACTAAAAAACTGATTTATACTACCATCGTTGATAATTTTTATAATATAATTATTCATTGGCACAATTCAGCATTCTTTTATTTAAAAAAAATATCTATCATAACGTAAGATTTTAGATATTACTTGACAATCACGTATGAATATGATAAAATGTCCTCCTATTATTTCCAGATATTGATTACCCTAACAATCTCTAAATTGCATATTAAATCAGACGTGTTAAGCTGGTTTCAAATATCGTGGTTGTGAGGTATGATAATTAATATGAGAATTAAGAAACAACAATTTATATTTTACTATCTCCTCCTCCTCCTCTGTCCTAATTATAAGATCCAGTTATTTTTTTTAGAAAATCTAAAAAATAAAATAAATTAATTAATTGTAAGAGTAGATTGAACAATATATAATATAAATTTATTTCGAGAGATTATATTTGATCATAATTAATTAATTTTTTATGTTTTAAATATAAAAAAATTAACTAAATCTTATAACTATGACGAAAGGGGGTATTATTTATCCAAGTCACACAATTTTGGAGGATATTAGGAGTAGTAGTATTTAAACACGCTATTGATTTGATCATTCGTGTTTATTATTAACTTGATATTTAGGCGTGTTTTTAAATATTCTCATTAATCAAAATATGTGTGTTATATAAAATTAAGTTATATTCTCAGCCTGGGGTTGCCCATTAATTAATGATGTTGCTTTTGTCGAGCTCAAAACACATTTGTGCACGAAAGTCTAGTTGATTATTTAATATTATTATTAATTATTTTGACCTTATCAATAATATAGACTAAATGGTACTCCATCCGTTTCTTTCTTCTCGTTGATTAAGATTTTAGCTCATCTATAGGTTAAGGAATATAATTAATATCTAAAAAAAATATAATATGACGTTATTTTTCCCGGCAAAACAATACATGACACCATCTTATTTTATCTTTTCTCTTCCTAATGTTATGAATGTGAATTTAAAACGAGAGTGGATCTTAAAAGACTAATAATATATTAGGTAGGAGGACCTTTTAAACTTATTAAACACGTTTTATTTATGAAATATTTTGATATGAAATTTATAACAATGTATTCTTTTAAGAGTACAGCTCCACATCACAGCATTTCTCTTTATGTTTTTCTTATTAAAATTCGTAATTAATATGAGGCTCGTGATAATACATCCTACTTAAAAGCTAACGTCCTAATGACTTCAAATTAGGACACTTCATTTGATCTATAACTGGTCAATCCCTCATATATTAGGACTTTTTATAAGTAATCCTCTCTTATTAGCCAGTTTCTAATAAAAATACCATTATAACAAACAAAAATTATTAAGAGAACTATATTTTAAAAGTAAACTATTAGAATTTGAGAGCCTAAAACTTTATATGAACCTTGTTTCAATGTAATTTTCACTGATATAAGACTCATGACCTGACAAGATGCATAAGAAGGTTGCAAATTATATACGAATTATAGATTAACAGGAGTTAGTTTGAGTGATAAGCGGCTTGGTATCGTTTAAGCGAGATCTCAAGTTCGAGCCTTAGCGTACGCAGAAAATTCCCGTTGGGAGACTCACCCACCATAGCCAGGTGCACGATGCGGGTCGGATCCAGATACAGTCGGGGCAAAGCTCCAATGAATCGGGTGAGCAAAAAAAATATATATATATACGAATTATGGACAATATGGGATCATTTTAATTGAACAGATTATTTTTAACCAATTTAAATACACCCAGGCGACAATCTTCTAGTTATATGGAATAGTTTTGTCTTCTTTCACAACCCAAGGACAACGTATTAAATGCCCCCAACTTGTCCCTTGTGCAATTGAATGGACGGACAGGCCAATTGTATATGCTACTTACTTCATAAGTTTCTACGGATTTTTATGTTGAAATTTGGATAATAATTAGAAATGATAAAATACCAAAGACATTTCAGTTGAGTGACATATACCCTAAACAGCAAATTGAGACAAATCACATGAATATAATATGTAAATTCTAATTTACTCATGAATTATTAATTACGAAACTTGTGATCATATCTCTGCTGAAGTTCTAGCCAATCATGAAACACTAGTTTCTATATATTAATTCTGATGTTTCCCATGGCCCATCCGTTAAATTTGAGATGTAAGGCATCCAAGTTTGGACAAATAATCAGATGTTGCTTGTGACCCACAGAAACGTCGTTGTGGATGGAATATCCGATGGAATATATTGTTCAAATTTTCCTCTCATTTCAACTTTTGTACCTTTTTTATGAGATAATCATTGATATAAACTTTTTTTAATCCACCTTCGTCTTATGGAATTTTTTGCCTAAATGAAGAAATTACAAGTTTACAGCAACAACATCAATCATGTGGATGATGTAACCTTAGGATCTGCCAGTTGAGATTGCTCTGTGTATTATTGTCCCTGCGTTGAGACAATCGTATGAACTGAAAAATTGAAAAGGAAATGAAGAGAAGGGAAAATGACATGCCAAGACCTTGTTAACAACAGTAGCGGGGGAACCTTTAATAAATTATTTTTTTATCAGATAAATAAATAAATTAATATTCTCAATCATTTATATAAGATCTACTTAACTAATTCAGGTAAATTAAAAAAAATAGTTAAGTTAGTTATTTATAATGACTGTATGTTATTCTTTAAAATATCTTATTTAATCATATGCATTCGAATTACCCTTGATAGAAAATATTTTAATATATGCAATTATATAGGAATACTTTAGAGATAAGATTATAATTTTAAGAGATAAAGTAGATTGAGATCTTATGTTTAAGACTAAATTAAATTTTTTATTTAGTTTTAAAATTTAGTATTAAATAAAGTATAATATTATAAATATAATAATTTAAATAGACGAGGTGGCTAAAGGAATTTCCACTGACGATCACTACTTGTTGAGAACATAATGACGTTTAAGGATTTTCAATTGGGAAGATGGCTTGGCAAATTAAAAAGCAATGTCCTTTACCCTAGGCTTTAACTAAACATTTTGAGTTTGAAGTCAGGGATGTAACAGCATAAGTTGTAGAGTTTGTTATCTGAAAGGGTTCAAATTCAACTCAATCTATTAATTAACTTAAGCCTTAATAAAATTCTCAATTATGAGATAGACTTAGGATAATAGGTGGCCAATTAAAAAAAATGGTCCTTTCCTCATCTTTAAAAAAGTTTAGTTACAAAGATAGGATGAAAAATTATAAATAACATAAACTTAGTTTTCAAATATATGTATCATTTGAGTCTTAAAATTTAGAAGTTTAATTAAAAAAATCATATATAATCAAAGCAATGGGAATAATTTAAATTAGTTAATACAAAATATTTTTTTCTAAAACACCCTAATCATCTTCTTTAACTCTCCCTCTCCTCTCTTATTTAATAGAGATAATTTAAAAAAATTAATAAATATAAAAAATATATCTTATATTTATAATTTAAATTAACTTGCTCACTAAATCCTATATTAATTATAGGATAAATATTATATATGTAATTTCTTGCGGAGGAATTAAATGATGGAAATTTTAGTGAGCACAAAGGCAAAACGATGTCAGGTCAAGTTGATAACTTGATACTGCCATTGTAATTTCTTGCGGAGGAATTAAATGATGGAAATTTTAGTGAGCACAAAGGCAAAACGATGTCAGGTCAAGTTGATAACTTGATACTGCCATTTTCACAAATTGTGTGCTCACATTTAAACATGTTTTCCCTTCTTCTTCTTCTTCTTAATCCTGATAAACTCCACGTGCATACTGTTCCAATATTATTGAATATTGACATGCAAGGAGCTTACTGATATAAAATTAAAAGTATTTAAATCCCCGATTGTAACGTCTTCAAAAACATAAATAGTAATGAATAATATTGGAAGCCATAATTTTGTCCTTCTTTAAATTATTCGATATATCCTTAAGAAGTGTTTTAAATAATTAAGATATTTTAATGATATAAGTTTTATTAAACTTTTTTTTGGGTATTATGCATAGTTAACAGAAAACAAGTTACGTTATATATAATTATAATTAGATAGTGGACACATGCTTTACAAAAATATTTATGAAGTGAGCAGAGAGAAATATTGTAGTTTTTTTTTTATAAACTATATTATCCTCTACTTAAATATAAAATCTATTTAAGTAATTTATTTTGATTTTAGACATAAGATCTTATTTCATTTGTCTCCTCCTTTTATTATTTTTTTCAAACTACCTTTTTTCAATGGCACATGTTAATATGTAAAATTAATAAAATAATTTTTAATATAAACAATTAAAAGAATGAGTATTTTAAAAAAATTACACATATTTTTTATAAATAATTAAATTCATTTTATTATTTTATCTGAATTATTTATTTATCTCCTATATAGGTTAGAGGGAATATATATATAATAATATGCTTTATTTTATTAGATAGGCTTAATTATATGAATAATATGACCTCATTGTGCCGGAGGAAGTGTGTATATACACGTGTGTGTATAGTTTAGTTTTTAGCGTCGATTTATCAAATATATATTGATTGATGCACGTGATATTTTATAAATAAATAAATAAACTAATTTTATTAATTTATATAAATTAATTATCTATCTTCTATAAATAGAAGTGCATATATATATATAATAACAACATAATATTTTTTTGTTAGAGAGTCAGTTATATCGGTTGCATAATATTATTGTGTTGAGATAAGGTAGTTTTTAGCATTGATTTTATCAAATATTAGTTCAATCTTTAATATAAAATTTATTTAATTAATTTAATTAGATTAAGTATGTTAGTTAAATTAATCAACATATCATATTTATTTTAAATGCCCTAATTATCTTATTTAATTTTTTTTAGGGAGAAAGACAAGAAAAGCCTATGTGAATTTGGAAAAGATAATTTGGGCATATGAATATCTAAAAGGACAGATTAAGCATGAGGCTCAATCTGTCTTTTACAAATTTAAGTAAAAATACTAAATTACCCCTGGACTAAATGAAGGAATCGTTGGCACAAATGGGAGACGGAGCTTGCAGGAAACATCTTTGGCTGAGCTGAAGCTAGAAAGAAGGAAGTGTAAGTAAATTTTTGACACAAATCTTCTTCTTTTACTCCTCCGATAATGACCATTATTTTGTTCATTTTGATAGTTACCTTAAGAGAAATAGTTTTACAAATACTGTAGCTTCGATTAGTTTAAGAAAGCAGTAGGAGAAATGGCGAAAAAATCCGACGCAATACTTGAAGGCATGGAGAAGTCGGTGCATTTATAGGGCAAGTATGGATATGGTTAGTGTGAATGACGACGTTTTTGTATGTTGCAGTCCATTACATTTTATATTGGGGCATTCCTTTTCAACCCATTCAAGTTTGCCCATTTGCTTCCCCTGCCCTCACCCCACTCCACCCTGAAATTGTATAATTTCAGTGATTAACGTGGGTATGCTGCATGGATTTTGATAAATGAGCGTCATAGTTCACGACTTATGAACTGAGTGGTTTGTTAGATTTTTTATATTATATATATAAATTTCAGTTTAGATGTATGCTCTAGTGAAACCATGTTTTTCTGGCTAGCTATTATGCAGCTTTAACATGATAGGTGTAAATTGTAGTTTTGATTCTCTTGTTCAAACTATAATTCTCCTTGCTCATGTAGGTTGTTCCTATTCCAACTTCTAAAGTAACACTGGTTGAAAAAATATTCAACTTAGTAGCAAAAATGCTGGGATTTAAATTTGTATCTAAGAAATGTAAGTATTCATATTTCATTTCTTGTTCTGTCCACTTATTTTGAGCTGGATCTAGTAAGCTTTTTACCGAATCCCACCTTTACATTCTCATCTATTAGAATTATTGCCTTGCTTCGTGTCCTAGCTTACTGATGCTACCGTTTCTTTGATTTGAAAAATCCCGAACTAAAATCCATCCTATCTATAAAACACAATACTTTTGTTCTTATTTATTTATTTTTGCTTCTGCTGCATTTTTATGTTATTCCTCATTACTACTTTTTAGTTGATAGCAATTATGATGGAAGAAAATTTTAAAGACACACATTGATGGGAATTCAAGTTTGTTCTATGTTGAACTACAGGGAAGCAATATATTGTTGCATCAGGTTGAAGATAATGAGAAATTTCCTACCCAATTTGGTCATGAGGTTTGCTTATGGAAGAGATTTGCTGATATCTATTTGCTTTCTCCACAATTCTTATAGGAGATGTTGCATGTTTGACTCTCACAATCAGCTAATTTTGAACTTTTGCTTTCTATAATTTGTGTTTAGGTGACTTCATGATCACATTGGTCATCGATCACTTACTTTGTATTGCTATTCCAGTCCTATGGTGATTTTTACTGTCATTAGACTGATTGATTTCTTGTAACTGGTGCCCCTCAACTTGGTTAACATTTGATGTGCAACCTTCTGCTCACAGTATATACCCCTCATTCTTGCTGTTTTAAGTATTAACTTAGAAGGGATTAGCCCATGGCGCTGAAGTTCATATCATAGCATTCTCTTTACATAAAGTGGGTAATAAGCAATGTCACGGCTTTGGAACTTTTGCTATGATCTTTAGCCATGTTGAGTAGCTTCCTTCAAGCATTCTCCTTACAAAATTTACACTTACAATGAACTAGAATTTTTATTTGTAATATGCAACTTACCAATAAAGAATTTTATTAGTTCATAGTCTTGTGGTACTTCAACTTCAATGTTGTTTTGGTCATTATTATCTAAAATGGAGTCTTAACTATTATTGTTACATTTTTTGTAGCTTGCACTTTAATAGACTAAAGCGAAGCAAAAATGTTAGAGCATGAAGTTTGTTAGGATTAGAAGATTCTCCTTGTTGATATATTGCCTTGGAATAATGTCTTTTAGTGCCAAAGAGATAAAGTTATGTTCAATTTTATTACTTTGAACTAGGAATAAGGGATTATAGATGATTTTCTAGGAGATATCTCAGTAAACTTGGAGACAACATTTTACGTTGAACATTCTGTATATTGGGACCATAATTTATAATTTAAGTTTGACTGCTGTGACTCTCTTTTTTCTAAAGTAAAACTTGTAGTTCAAATTTTTGTCTTACAAAAGAATTTATTGGATCTTTTTGCCTAGTCTTCTTTGACAATGGCCCTGCACTTAAACCTTGTTTGCCTATGGCCTTATTGTCAACATTTTTTAGAATTTATTGGATACAAGCGTCTTTCACTACATTCTTATTTTCTCCTTTTCAGAATGTTATGCCTGATGCTCATGTTTGGCATACTCCCATGAGAGTTCTTGTCTGCATATACCTCTTGCTTACATGTAGGTGGACACACGAGAAGAATATGCCACCAAGCTGGGCACTCTAGAAGAACTTGCAAAAATCTAAATCCAATGTAAAGCTGGCTATCAGTACATGAGGGATGATTTTTTGGAGGTCATTTGTGTGTATTAGCCAAATATGTTAACTATTAGTACTAGGTTTTGATCAAATATGTTAGCTTCATCAAGTAAACTATTTACTTCTCCCTACAATATTGGGCCCCTTTTTGCAGTTGATACAGTGGAAAGATATTGGGGTTGCCAATCTTCCAGGAGTTATCAGCCTTATAACTGGTTTGCTGATGTGGGTGACCTATTTTTCTCCATTCTCTAGTGAGGAAGTGGAATTTTGAGTTGTTCTTCTACACTAATCAATTATATGTGGTCTTTGTTGTCTTTTTGGCTTTGCAGAGTTTATATGAAACCTAATGGTGGCTAGTAAATCACAAGCTTAATTCAAGGCGAGAATTTGAGTTAAGCCTACTTCCACCAAGTGAGACCGCCACATTGACCAAATGATGTTTCAATTTTTTATAATGTTCAACTTTTGTAATGTTCAATTTTTGTAATGTTCAACTATTGACCAACTGATGTTCAAATTTAGATAATCACTTTTCAGTGTTCAACTTTTATAATATTAAACTTTATAATGACTATTATCACATTTTGTAATGACTATGACTATGACCATATTTTGTAATGACTATGTACAAATTTTTCATTAGACATTTACGACTCTAACATTACAAGATATTGCTTTCGGGTTTGCAACTCTTCCAATGGTATTTATAATTTCTCTAATGGGATTTACAACTTCACCAATGGGATTGTCAATTATCCATAATACATTTACCACTTTGTAACAAGTAATTGATATTGCTTTCAGGTTTGCAACTCCTGCAATGGGGTTTACAACTTCTACAATGGCATTTACAACTTTACCTAAGACATTCACAAGTAAAATTGCAAGATATTTCTTCGGGATTTGCAACTTATGCAATGTGATTTGCAACTTTCTCTAAGCCATTTACAACCAAAATTTCAAGATATTGCTTTTGGGTTTGCAACTTATGCAATAAGATTTACAACTCCTGCAATGGCATTTGTAACTTGAACAATGTGATTTTCAACTTTCTCTAAGCCAATTACAACTGAAATTATAATTTCGTTAGATTTGTAAATGTCTTAGTGAAAGTTATAAATTTCATTATTGAAGTTATAAATTCCATTAGAGGAGTTGCAAACATGAAAGCAATTGTAATGCAATTCCAATTGTAAATGTCTTAGGGAAAGTTGTCAATCCCATTAGAGGAGTTGCAAATCCCATTGCAGGACTTGCAAACCTGAAAGCTATATCTTACAATTTGAGAGTTGTAAATGTCTTAGGAAAAGTTATAAATCCCATTATTTGAAGTTGCAAATCCTATTATAGGAGTTGCAAAACCCAAAAGCAATTGCAATTACTTCGTTAGAGAGTTGTCAATGTCTTAGAGAAAGTTATAAATCTCATTGTTGAAGTTGGAAATCCCATTAGACGAGTTGCAAATCCCTTTAGCAATATGTTGAGTTCTAAGCTTCATTCTCCCATTTTTTCTTCAAATGCTTCAAGCTACGCTTTTGAATATAACACTACTCCAAAATTAAATCTGTATCAGTACATCACTATTGTGGAAGTTGCAAACCCCATTGGAAGACTTGCAAACCTCATTAAATGAGTTGCAAACCCCATTATAGGACTTGCAAATCTCATTAGACGAGTTACAAACCCCATTTCAAGACTTGCAAACCTCATTAGACGAGTTACAAATGTCATTGTTGAAGTTACAAACCCGAAGGCAATATGTTGCAATTCCATTGTTGTAAATGTGAAAGGGAAAATATGTACATAAACATTATAAAATGTAGTCAAAAGCAATATGTACATAAACCCATTGAAGATATCACAAAAACATCGTCACAATTCCTTTTGGTTACCTAGTCAAAAGCAAACAAAAATATATTTAAACAGAACCCAGAAATAAATGAGACAAAAACCCCAAATATATATATAAAAAAGAAAACCTAGAAATGCCGTTACCTAATTAAAGATATCACAGAAACATCGTCACAATTCCTCCGACTTACCCAGTTAAAAGTGAATAGAAATATATTTAAACAAAATCGAGAAAGAAAGGAACAAAAAAATAGACACCCACCATCACAGATCTAGGTCTTCTTCTTTGGGGAGCTTTAGAGGCTACAACGACTGACTTCAACAATAGAGAACGACGAGCATAGGTATGGGTCATCGCATATCTAGGTCTTCTTCTTCGGCGAGCTTTAAACGGTGTGTTACGAAGGTGGAGCTTCCTGTCACCATGTGTTCTCCCTTGTCTAGTTTTCTCCAGGGACGATGATATGATTTGTGAAGATAGGGAATCATAAAAAATTAACGCCACCGGTCATGACTTTTTACAGCGGTCATATTTTACGACCGGTGTAAATATTTCATCTTATTTACAAAAAATGCCACCGCTCATGACTTTTTACAGCGGTCATATTTTACGACCGGTGTAAATATTTTATCTTATTTACAAAAATGCCACCGGTCATGACTTTTTACAGGGTCATTACTTTTTACAGCGGTCATATTTTACGACCGGTGTAAATATTTCATCTTATTTACAAAAATGCCACCGGCCATAACTTTTTACAGCGGTCATATTTTACGACCGGTGTAAATATTTCATCTTATTTACAAAAATGCCACCGGTCATGACTTTTTACAGCGGTCATTACTTTTTACAGCGGTCATATTTTACGACCGGTGTAAATATTTCATCTTATTTACAAAAATGCCATCGGTCATTTTTTTTAAACCGTCTCCGCAGTGATCGGTTTAAAAATGGGGCTTTAAAAAGCCTATTTTCCAGTAGTGTATTTCCATTTCTACAACTCAAATTTCCATTTACAAAAGTTGGACATTACAAAAATTGAAACATCATTTGGTCAATATGGCGGTCTCGCTTTGTGGAAGTATGCTTAATATAAATTTTTGCCTTGAGTTGAGCTTGTGATTTACTAGCCACCACTATAGTTTCTATATGGGATATGAAAGCAATTTCCCAGTGAAAGAAATCTAAGAGCATGCCGACAAAGAATTCCAGAGAACCCAATACACTCTCCAACCTCCTTCGACTTTTGTATGGTGCCTCACGAGAAAACCATCTTCAAATGGTAAAGATGCATAATGAGCAACCAACACAATTTGTTCCTGAAGCTTGGAAAAGGTAAAAGGAGTGAGAATTATGGCAGCATGTGACTCCATGGGGGCTCCAGTTTTAAGGCAAATATTTTGAAGATTCTATTGCATAGTTTGTTGTTCTCCAATTTGATCTTTGAAATCCACAGTAACAGCCACCTGATTGTGTAAGCCCAAGTGAATAATAAGGTAATGTTTTACATCTTTCAAACCATAGGATTGAACATACTGTTGAGTCTAATGAACATCTAATCCAAATGTACTTCTAAAAAAGGAACTAACACAGTGAAAATAATTTGACAATTTCTAAATAGAGTATCTACTCCACAAAGTGTGCAAGCAGGGTCTATGCATTCATAAATCACTGAATGAAAGCATTAATTGGCTTTGACTGACCAGTTGTAGTCATTCTCGAGAAAAAAAATGGCTTCTCAAAAATGGTAATGCTCAAAGCGAATGTAAAGTATATAAATTAGCAATATGCCTGCTAGGCTACAACCCAAACGAACTGATCATATCCCTCCAACCTACTTCAAAAATCCTTAACAGACTAAAAGATTATAAAGTCTATAAAATTCAGCCTTCCATTCATTGTAACGTTCTCCTAGAACATCACTAAATCAAGAAGGAAATTTTGTTACAATCATCTATTTGCAGAGAGCATGTTTAGTTGCTGGCACTTCAATGGATGATGCTTCTTTGATACACATATTTTGGTCTTTTAACATTGTCTGTGGAGCTTTCCCATTCATAAACTCTAAGAAAGCCTTCCAAGAAGACAGTATAATGAAACAAAGAGAGCAAAAGGAAACTGCCTAAGTGAATTATAGAGCCATTGAACTTTCAAAAATTAAATGCATCCATTACATATAAATTCTACAAACAAAGGATAAAAGACAGAAAATTAAAGAATTCTCAATGATAATGAAAATGATATGCCCATTATAGATGACTGGAAAAGAAGACCAAAGGACTATAAGATACTAACCCCATTCCCTATCATAAGCCGTATGCTAGGAGTTTTTGTTCCAAAAGACAAGTCATTTTGCTAATTTAATTTTGAAGAGTAATTAATACAGTTTTTAACAAAAATGACCTCCTAAGATTTAAAAATGACTGGACTCATGATTTGCTGACCTATTGAAATGTTTTGTCCAATGCATGGGAAGTTGCTTTTGGTTGGACTTTGCAATACACCAACTAATGAGGCATGAGAGAGTTAAGTGTATTTAATGAGTGAAAATTTAAAAAAACTGTAAGATTTTATCATACACCAACTAACTTTTAATGATTATCTTGGTATGTGTGAGGTAGTTATATCAACAAAAAGATACAAAATGTCGCCAAGGAAATAGAAGCTGACACAAACAAAGTGACATCATATAGATGCATAAAGCACCTTCACACTACCTTCAATGCCAGGAATAAGACCGTAAGTTTTCTTCTTGTAGAAGCACACAGCCAAAAAAGCAAGGCATTTCGTAATTATTCATTCCAACCCATATACCCAATGGCATGTCAAATGCAGTCAAGCGATGTATTGTATCAAATACCACTGCATCATCAAAGATATCATATAACTGTATTGATGAGGCATATGACCAGGCTATATTCTGCAAACAGTTGTTCGAATCAAGGGTAAACTCAAATTTGAAATTAAAGTATTTCTCCTTAATATTTCTGCACATTCTTAGTAAATCTATGCTTTCCTCTTCTGGTTCTAATTTCCTAAATGATTCAAGTAAATTTCTCACATCCTTTTCAGTAAAAGGCAGATATCCAGGTTTCACACCCTTCTTAAGCTCCATAAGCCGCATCATTTGATGGACAAGAATCCCAATTTTAGCATATATCAGGATTCAGCTTTTGTCTGAATCTGAAATAGTTCTATATGCAGGAAGAAATCGAACTTGATTTGGTTCTAAAAGTTCATGATTATGGTGGTTGAAAAGAATTCATACCTGGGCTCATAGCTGAAAAGAATGCTGCCACCAACGAAATAGCCTCCCGAAGACTCCGACAGAGGAGTGGCAACGTCTTCTAATATGCACCCCGACTCCAAAATCGTAACTTGGTCATTTAGTCTATGGGTAATTTAGTATTTTTATCCAATTTTGTAAAAGACAGATTGGGCTTCCTGCCCAATCTGTCCTTTTAGATATTCAGATGCCCAAATTGTCATTTATAAATTCACATGGGTTTTTTTTGTCTTTTTTCCTTTTTTTATATCTCTTATTTAATTATTATTAATAGAGTATATATAAAAGTAATTTAAAAAATAAATAAATATAATTTTTTATATTTAAAATAAAAAAATAATTTTATAACTAAATTATATATTAAAGAACGACGGAGTATGTAAGATATATTGATTGATGCACGAGGCTTTGGAAGTCATTTCCCAAAAAGACAGATATGCCTCCATGGCTTCTTGAACGGAAAGGTGAATAAGAAACCGACATATAGAGGTCCCCATGTACTATTTAAGTATTAACTGAAATTTATTTATTTTATGGGATTTAATAGAGGGAAAGGCATATGTAGGCCCACCATGACTGTTGTGGACTCGTGGTAAGATGAGAGAGAAGAACTGCAGTGAGGTCCATGTAAAACATTTAATTACAAAACAAAATTTTTAAATTATCAAACAATTAAATAATTATAAAAGATTTGAGGATAGTATATTTAAATTATAAAAAGATACAATTATTCTTATTATAATAACATGTTCTTTTGATGGGGAGAGAGTTTGTATTTCATTATAACATGAATAATTATATCTTTTTACAATTTAAATATATTATCTCTATGTCTTTATGACTATTAATTGTTTGATGATTTTAAAAAATAATTTTATAATTAATTATTTTCTATCTAAACCTCACTATAATTTTCCCTAAAATGAATGGTCCCAAGTCCCAAATGAAAAAGCAAGGATTGTGCTGTGTGGAGCCAGTTGTTCCATCATGTTGCAATTGGTGGTCTCAGACTCGGAGGGGTCCATTTAACACACAAAATTATATATTTTTATAAATTACAAATATTATATAAAAATATGAACTTTAATTACTCCTATTTTCTTGAGCAATTACCATTTTTAGTATGTTGCATAGAATCAAATTTTCTGAATCTGTATTTATGATGAATGCCAATTGCATGATGCTATTAAAAAGTGAGTGGCTTGGACATTGTCACTACCACTTGGCCTCATAATTCACTTCTCTATTTTTTTCATGGAAATTATTGTAAACTTTCAAAGAAAAAATTGAATGATCTAAAAGTATAATAATAACTAAAAAATATATAATAACAAATTTTGATATAAGAAAAGATAATATGTTTATTTTACTCTCTTATTATTAAAACTTTTTAATAATTAAATTTTTTTTATAGGTCTCGACAGTAATTTTTCTTTTTTTTTAGACATTTTAAAATTACGCCAATTGTGAATCAGTGGGAACTTGATTCTCTCTTCCTCCCTCCAAAGAGTGGTGGACTTGCAGAAAGGAAGGAATCCCGATTCCTCCGAATCACATTCCCTTCGCACCTCTTTTCCTGTTTATTAGCACATTCTTACTCATGGACTTTCTTTTCAATATTTCATTTATTACACATTTAAGGCACCCAAATTATTATAAGGCTGCTCCTCATCTTTTTTCTTTTAATGTATTCCATGAAAACTATGAAAAATGTTTTAATATTTTTTTTTAAAATAAGTTCCTTTGATGGAACTTTGTTTATAATTTTGTTTTAAAAAAATTCTTTTGAGAATAATATATATTTTAAAATATGATAATAAATATTATTTAAATACTCATAAGTCATAACCCCATGCGTCATTTTTTTTGTTAAATATGTAATATTCTGCAAGAAAAACTTGTCGGTATTATTCGTTTATATATAACATTCGTGATTCAGTAGGTGAATGATCCTCATAATACATATATATATATATATATATATATATATATATTTTGCTGGTAAGAATATGCTTCTCATCTAAAACTGGGGAACAAAGTAAGCCTGACAAGTTAGAAGAAATATATTCCACTGTTGAATTACACAATTTCAAGATGTGCTGCTGATATTATGGAGTTTGAAGCGTTTTTTCCTCTAAATATCCTCGCCACTAAATTGACATTTGACAATACATTGATCACGAATATTCTTAAAATAACTTTTATATTTTCATTTAGTACCATATCGATAAAAAGTTGATATACTTCACGCATCAGAATTATATCTAAATAAAATCAAAATTAAACACGTTGCATATTAATAATTTTTAATTTTTATTTTATATTTTGTGACAACTTATCTGTCCTCTTAGTTAATATTTATATTAAATCTAATTAATAAATTATAAGTATAAGTATTAATGCATATAGTTGAGAGAACTGTAAGCCCCAATAAGAAGAAAAAATATTTGAATTTGATTAAAATAAGTGAGACCATAGTGACTGGTCAATTATTTTTTTTTTTTAAAAATTATCATAAGATCTTAAAAAAATATAAGTATATAATTACTAAAAAAATTATAATAAATAAATAATATGCAATGAAAACTGAAAAAATTGACAACATGTAATATATATTACTAATTTATTATGATAGTTTCTAGTGATCACATTAACTTTTATGACCTTATGGTAATTTTTTCATTAATTTTTCCTCTAGTTAAAGCGACTCGGAATAAATTAATAGAATAATATTTTATTAATTTAACTATACTGACATCATGCCAGATCAGACATGAATTTTATATTCTGTCGACGTGATTCATTAATTCTGCATATATTAAAATTCTATTTCCTCTCATCATAATTATAAAAAATTAACTAATTTTTTAAAAAAAATTTAAAAAATTAAATAAATCAGTTAATTATAATAAAATATAAATTTTTAAAATAAATTTATATTATATACCATTAAGTCTATTTAAATTAATTTTTATATTATTTATAATTAATTAATTTTATTTTTTTAGATTTATTTAAAAAAAATAAATATCTCATAATTATGTGGGAAGTAGTAATATTCTATGTGCTCCACGTGCTGTTCAAAAAATGGAACACATTTTTCTAATAAGAAAATCTTCCCATAAAATTTAGAAATTGTTAAACTGACCCCAAATGTACGCATATGCTCGAATACCTTCCTTTTTGATTCCTCACTCTCACCTTGGAAAAAGGATATCCATTACAAGAGTCCTTTCCAAGTGTGTGAGATTCCTTTTCCTTCTTTGTTTTCTCTCTCTACCTTTCTTTGCCCCAGCAGCTACTGTACGAAACTAATCAATCCAAATTCAATGGCCACAGATTTTATATTTTAATTTCACTCGCTTCCTTAGGATCATGAACTACGCTTCTCTCTCTATAAATCCATCTTTCTCTTCTTCTCTCTTCCTTTCAACGTCCGCTTCATCCCCTTCTTCCAAATCTTGTTCATTCCCATCAAAAGGAATTATACTTCGTCATCCTCGCTCTGTGCGAGCAAAACCCAGTAATCTTTATTGCAGAAGAGTGCGATTTTGCCTTTTGTTAAGGTCAAAGAACGTGAACGGTAGAAAAACATTCGGTCTTGAATCTAGCAGGATGACCATTGCAGAGGCTAATAATTTACACGAGGAAGAGGAGGAAGGGCCTCCTGCTTTGCTCGACACTGAGACTATTTCCAGGCCTCGTCGAATTGCTCTCTTCGTTGAGCCTTCTCCGTTTGCGTGAGTTTCTAAGTTTGATCTTCATTGTGCTCAATTTTCATCGGTCAACCTGGGGATGTTTGAGACCCCTTCTAATTCTTTGTCCTTCTTTTCTCAAGGCTTGAACTACTTTGCGCTTCAATTTTTAAGTAAATGACTTGCCTTACTATTCCGATTATCATTTTAGTTTTTCTATGACTTTCTCAATATTTAGGTGTAAATTCTCGGGTCAAATCGTCCTTGATCCATGAGCAGGCATTAACTAAAATGATGAATGATCCTGATCATAGTTTATGTGTGATTCGAGCTCTTCATTTTGAACGGTAGACTTATTCAGAACTATCTCTATTTTGCAGATATGTCTCTGGATACAAAAACCGGTTTCAGAATTTCATTAAATATCTCCGTGAAATGGGAGACGAGGTACCTTCCACTCGCCTAATTCTCTATAATTATGTCTTTTATTCTACATAAGCATTAAATTTTCCTGGATTTGTTTATTCAGACTTTGAGTTGAGTTGCTGACCCGCTAGTCTTTCAATATTAAAACTTATAACTTGAATGATGCAAAATTCATTCTTGTCGTAGGAGTTTTAGCTGAAGTTGCAAATGGGCTGATAAGAACAGGCTAGCTTGAAGTTTACAACTCTGATATGCCATTTCTGAATGTGCTTATTTGGGAATGTAGGTACTGGTTGTGACAACCCATGAAGGAGTCCCCCAAGAATTTCATGGTGCCAAAATTATTGGATCTCGGAGGTTGTTAAAAATAACTTTAGCGGTTGTTTAGCTCAATTCTCCCTTTGTAGTATATGTTTAATTGCTTGTGAATTGCATAATGCTTATATTTGTCAACCATTATTCTTCCTTATCTCATCTTCTGCTAGCATAAGCTGTGCGCTTATGATTTTTACTTCACCTAACTAAGCGTTTACGTTTCCTAAAACTTCGAATTGCAGCTTCCCCTGTCCTTGGTATCAGAAGGTACCGCTCTCCTTGGCACTTAGTCCCAGAATAATTTCGGAGGTTTCCCGGTTCAAGCCTGACATCATACATGCCTCATCACCAGGCATAATGGTTGGTCTACAATCATTGTCACTGACGTATATTTTCATTTTTTTTAATTATAAGCGCATGATACAATGTTAAAGATCTATTTGGCACACATCTGACATTGGCTGAATTTCAGGTTTTTGGTGCTCTTGCCATTGCGAAACTTCTGTCTGTTCCTATTGTTATGTCCTATCATACTCACGTACCAGTGTAAGGTTCATTCATATTCTGATTTCTCAACCTTGTTCGCACCCGGGACATTCTTTTGCTGATTGCCAATTTCTTTTCCATTCTCAGATACATTCCAAGATACACATTTAGCTGGCTGGTTAAACCCATGTGGATGATCTTAAGTATGTATCTTGCTTCAATAATCTAATTTGGTCTTGAGTATTATGAACATAACATAATACCTTTTGCTATTTTCTATAGAATTTCTTCATGGAGCAGCTGATCTGACACTGGTGCCATCAGCTGCCATTGGAAAAGATCTTGAAAAATTTAAAGTAACAACAGGTAAATTAAACTTATTTCAATCATTCAGTTGTCTTCAGAGTATGGCCAATTGACTGCACTCGTAACATCCCTTGTGCAGTTTTTTAGCTTACCTGTTTTACTTGTCAATGCTCAGCTAACAGGATTCGTCTGTGGAACAAGGGTGTTGACTCTGAAAGTTTCCATCCCAAATTCCGTTCACACGAAATGCGACTAAGATTGAGGTGGAAACCTTTTATCACTCATGCCACAGTCACAATTTTGATATAGTGGGAATTTTCATCTTAATTCTAAAATTTTGTGTCAAACAGTGGTGGGGAACCTGGAAAGCCCTTGATAGTGCATGTTGGGCGACTTGGAGTTGAAAAGAGTTTGGATTTTCTCAAAAGGTAGATTTCTTTATCTATCTCAGTTAAGGCACCACTGATATGTTTTGAATAGTAATTTAATATATATATACTTCCTTTGACGTTTGGAACACATTTCTTGGCAGCCTTATGGACAGGCTTCCTGAAGCACGCATTGCTTTTATCGGGGACGGACCATACAGGTAATTCACTCTGTTGCTTATTCTCTTTTTAATCGGTTCAAGTTCTACGCCGGACTTCTAATAACCGGCTTCCTTGGAATGGATTCTTTTACATTCTTTCTTGCCCTCCTAATCATGTAAATGGCTACTGCTGTTATGAAAATGGTTTTCACTTTTCACGCTTTCCTTGTCGTACTCATACCATCTTTTCCCGGTACTAAAGTAGAAATTTGCGAATCATACGGTCCCTTTCATCTCAGGTGATTTGGTATACGGAGTTATTGAAACTCAGCAGTCTCACACGTCACATTTTCATACGAAAAATGTCTCCTCCGTCTCTTTGTAAAGCAATGCATCGTGTTTGTGTCTTCTTACGAATATTTGCTTCTAATCGGCAGGGAGGAGCTGGAAAAGATGTTTGAAGGGATGCCAGCAGTATTCACAGGAATGTTAGGAGGGGAAGAACTCTCTCAAGCATATGCCAGTGGTGACGTTTTTGTCATGCCTTCAGAATCTGAGACACTTGGGCTTGTTGTTTTGGAGGCCATGTCTTCTGGGATTCCTGTGGTGGGAGCGCGAGCTGGTGGAGTTCCTGATATAATTCCTCCGGATCAAGATGGAAGGATCGGCTATCTCTACAATCCTGGCGATCTTGAAGACTGTTTAAGCAAATTAAAGCCCCTGTTGTATAACAGAGAGTTGAGAGAAACCATGGGCAGAACTGCACGACAGGAAATGGAAAAGTTCGACTGGAGGGCAGCCACAAGAAAGATTCGCAACGAAAATTATAACACCGCCATTTGGTACTGGCGCAAGAAACGAGCTCAGTTCCTGAGACCTTTACAATGGCTGGCTAAACGTATTTTCCCAACCCCAGAAGTTAGTTACAGGTGATGCTTATATATATATATATATGTTCCAAGCTTATATAAGCATTCATCATCATATGCAACGTAGTCTGCAAGAAATCTGACTTGTTATATTCTGATGTACAGGGCAATTACACAAGGTGCCAAGAACAGTTAGGTAGGAAATGAATTCATGTTCAGAAGCACAGACCTGCGCCCCGATGATGAAGAAGAAATAAACCGTAGGTGTAATTCTGAAGGAGTCAGGCTAAATTGGGCAATTGTTTAAAGTGGTGGGTCATAAGACTCTTGAGGAAAAAGAGAAAAAAAGTTCAGTGTGAATCTGTTGATTAATTGGAATTGTGCTTCTTACTTTTCAGTACTCTGCGTACATGGTTATTGTGTGATGGATGGCAAAGATCACAACTCGGTTTAATTGTAACAAAACAAAAACATTGTATCCTGTGAGTTGCCCAAGTGTTAATTATAGTTTTGTCTCTAATTTTGAGTGTTTTTAGTTGGACCTTGTAAGTGTGGGGTTAAATTTTAGTAGGTTTGTTTCTCTCTCTGATGCAGGCTAAGATAATATAGCCATTGAGTGAGTTTCTGTGTGAGCACAAAAAATACAAGGAAATATACATGATCTAACCTTTCATCATTCGCCAGCTCTCTAATATGAGGTGTGGATTGATTAAATAGTAAGAGCGGCCCAACGCACAAGGTTCCTATCAGGTAGAGTCTAAGGAAAAATAGATATATGTAAAATGAGCAAAGAGTTTATAGATTGATTTAAGTTACAAAAAAATTCAATAACAGTATATGTCCTAATCTAGCTAAATGATGAGAAATTGAATTGTTTTCTCTAACACAATTTTTTTTGGATTCACGAAAGTTTAGATGAATTGGGTCTTGAAATTTATCAGTACTAAGGCATGTCTTCAGATCGTCTAGTAACAAGGTCCTTATATTAGTGTTGTACCAATCTTTGTTGGTCTAACACTAAAGCTTGAACATATTCCAATGCTGAGAATGCTATTTGGCCAATTCAATCTATTTAAGAAAGGGATGATGATTACTAGTCTGTGTTAATATGAGATTGTAAGTATGAGCAGAGTGAGTGAACACGTTAATGCTACTTACTACTTAGAACCTATGTTGCGGCACATATTCAGAGCAAGAGCAATATAGCTTTAACCCCCGCAACTTGCTGCAAAATCCTATGATCCATTCTCTATTCCCAGATCATAGGATCTACTTGAAGCCCAAAAAAGCATCTTCGTAAAATGAGATCTTCTAGTTTGATTCTGCCCGTTGCTTCGTTAACACTTAAACAAGATCTTGCACCTACATGTCTATTACTCTATTGTCAATGGGTTTGGATAAATTTTTAAAAAATAACTTATAAAAAAAAAATTGAATAGTTTTTGGAAAAATGGCTTTTACAGAAAAACTTATAGAAAAAAAAAGTGATTATGAATAAATGAGTGTTTAGGTAGTTGTTATAAATTTTTTTTTTATGATTGATAAATTACCAAAAATAGTATAAGATAAAAAAAAACCCATCAACTGTTCACTAGTTCAAACCCACCGTCCCCTCCATATTTGCTTCCTTCTCCACGGTCTTCTCAATTGTTCACTTGTTTAGACTCACGCTCAGAGACCAACAACCAGCGACCACCGACCACCGACCACCGTTTTCTCCTCTCTAGCTCAGCGACCAGCGACCACCGTCTTCCACCGTCAAAGACTAAAGACCAACGATTTCTTTTTCCTCCTTTTTAGCGACTACCGTCTTCCTCCTCTCTAACAGTGACGTACGACTATTTTCTCACTACAACGCTGGCGAGAGCTGAGATGCCAACGAGTGAGACTATTGGCAGAAGAGAGAGTAGGGAGGAGAGAGTAAAAAAAAGAACAAAATAGTAATTAGGTAGTTTATAAACTCTTTTACTATTTTAGAATTTATTCTCAATAACTTATCCAAAATAATAGTTTTAGACCATGGTTTAGTCTAAAAATCTTTTTAGATAAATATGACTATTTGTTTACAAAAAAAATTAAACTAAAATTTAGACTAAAAATCTTTTTAAAACTTAAAAATATCTAAATAGGCGCTATATATCCCAACACACATACCTAAAGACCTTTAATCCAACTCTTTCATTTTCAACATTCTTTTTGAGGTTCCAATTTACCCAAGTTCATAAACAATCTCTCAACCAATGCGATAAATTGTACTTTAACTTCTTTAATATATCAAAATTTGTTATGATTTTATTAAAGAACACAATTTATTTAAAAGTAACATATTTAAGGACACCGTTAATAAAAGGTTTATTATCTACTTGATGTGGACATTGATTCCCATTCCCAATTCCCTCTCCCAAGACCAAAATGAGCACCTTTTTCCTTTTACTATTCGTCACGTGCCAAGTGCACATTGTCCACAAATTTATGGAATATATAATACATGTCTTAATCTTATCTTATATATATTTAATATTTTAATCTTATTTTTAGTATAAATTTATTTATAATTTTTTTTAATTTAATATAATTTTATTTATAATATTTTTAATTTAGTATAATTTTTAGTACTTGATAAATAATATCATATATAAAATTTTATCAAATTAAAAAAATTATAAATAAAATTTTATTAAATTAAAAAAATTATAGATAAAATTATATTAAATTTAAAAAATTATAAATAAAATTATATTATTTAACACGTATAAAAAATAAAATTAAAATATTAAATATTATATAATCTAGAATTTATAACAAAACAACACACGGGGACCACTAGCCTCCGTCGTCGTATCATTCTTTGTCGTATTCTCGAGATCCACTCAGCTGTAACAGCTTACGCGGTTCCCGTTACGTACCGCATGAACTCCGTGTCGTTTTCAAGCCCCGCCATCGTTTCAGGCGCCAAAACGACTTCCAGATCAACGCTCCCTTTTCCTTCTCTCCCTGGAAACGCAGAGATCTTACCGTCAAACTTGTTGGCCTTCCCGCTCCGGATCGCCAATGGTCGGCCCCACCCAAAGTCATTGTCGTACATCGGAAAACGCGGAGAGCTACCCATGGTCATCGAAGCACCGTCGAAGTTACCCAGCGGGAACAACCGGGGTGCCTTTTCCCAATCCTCTATGCCGCCTCGCACCGTAGCGTCGTCATGTGCGACGACGTTTTTGTGCAGCAGATCCGCACATGACCGTAGATCCCGAGACAGAATCTCTCCGACCTCAGCAACGGTCGGAATGCTCTGTATCGCGTTCCCGAAGTAATAAGCGTCCATCTTCGGCTCCAGACGGCGGCGGCAGTTCACCGCCATGCGAAACGTCGACATTTTGCGTGGGTCCAACTTCCTCGCACGTGTCACTGAACGCCACAGCTGTGCGGACAATGATTGAAACGACGAAATCTCTTCCGTCTTGTCGGCAATCCCATCCGCCCCGACGGGCGTTATATTGCCGTTAACTTGCTTCTCCACGAACTCTGTAGCATCCGTGAAACCGTTCCGGCCATAGTGATTAGCTCTGAGCTTAAGTTTTTGAATTGCGATGCTGCTGAAATGGAACACTCTCTCCCTCAACGGCTGTTCGTCGTCGAACGTAACCTTGGGGCCACCGGCTGGGACTTTAAGCACGGCGGAGGAGTTGAAAACGGTGTCCCGAGTGAAGTCGGGGGATTTGGAAATTTTCTCTCCTTTGCAGATCTCTGCGAAGGTGTTGAAGAAATGCCATAAGGAAGTGCCGTCGACAACGGCATGATTAACAGTGCATCCGATGAAAACCGCATCAGCTAGCTCAGTGACTTGGACGGCAACGAGGGGGAGAGTGTGGCCGGAGTAGGAGATAGTCTTGCTGTGGGCGAAGAACTGCTCGAAGCAATTGGGGACGTCAGTGAATGTGGAAGGGTAAAGGATGGAGGAGGTGGCAAGGTGTTTGGCAGAGGCATGGATGAAGTCGACGCCGGCGTCGTTACACTGAATATTGACATTGCCGTCGGAATCAGTGAAGAGGCGGCCGGCGAGGGGAGGGAAAAAGGAGAGAGTGACGGAAAGAGAGCGCTTAAGGGAGAGAAGGAGGTCAGGGAAGAAGAAAGGCGGCGGAGGGAGGAGGATACCCTTTTGGATGTAGTGGCAAGAGAGCATGGGGAGGTCGGAGACGGAGAGCTTGAGGGATTTGAGGGATGAGGGCTGATTAGGGTAAACAGTGCATTTGGAGACGATGGTGGAAGAAGAGGGCATTTTTTTTTTCTTGTTGAAGTGAAGAATGAAGAGACAGTTGGAATTAGTTGAGGAGGTTATTATGTGGAAGTGGGATATAGTGATAATAGAGAAGATGGATATATATATATATAGGGAGAAGAGGGTGGGGTTGGATTCATGCATTTAGAGAGAGAGGATGTTGCTGGCTGTTACGTACGTGTTTCCTCTCTACTGTGCATGTTTTTGTTATTCATTTTCCTAAATAAATAATAGATTTAATATGGATTATTGAGTCACACGACTGATTGAGATACCTATTGGCCCTCGTTCATGACATGAGAGTGATAAATTGGAGCAAACAATTGGAATTAGGGTTTCAGCATTGCTCAGCTTCTATTTTATAACCTTATGATTTCTTAGTTGTATTTAGATTCAAGTTATTGGATAAAGTACCCCGATTTCCCCCCTCTCTTTTCTTTTTATTCCGCTTTCTCTTCTCTCATTCCCCTTTTCCTTTTTCATGTAGATAAACTATATTTAATTTAAAAAAAAACTAATAAATTATCTGTTAATGTGATAAATAGTCTCATCTTATAAAGAGAAGAATATAAGTTTAAATTTTAAAAAATATATTTATATAGAGAGGAATTTTTGTTTGTGTGTTCTAAAATTCAAATCATGGGAAACCATATGTTAGGAGAAGCATTTAATTTGATCTGCTAATTAATTCCAATTATTTACACAATATAATATTTTGAAGAATCAAAATTTATATAGAATTCAATTTAAAGATTATTAAAAAGTTATACATATATGATTTTTTTTTTTAAAAACAGCAAAATGAACTATCAGATATGTGTGCGTGTAAATTTGAAATATCCAAAACATTTAGCCATATGCCAAAGCATTTAATTTGAGCTGTTGATTTCCTAATTAAAGAATGGTCAGAGACAGACTCAATATGACCATGATAGTAAAAAATATCAATTGGGTTGATGCCATCCTATAATATGAGAAGTAATGAGCAGGCTGAATATGATGTTAATTACAACACCGATTGCTAAACAAGACAGAAAAACAAACGAAAAGAACAAATTCACGTATAATTGACCCCATACTTGACTAATAATTCACTCTTATCATGATTAATATGTATAAATATTATATAAATTAAATCGAAGCTGTATAGGAGCTGGTAGTCAGGAAAGAATGAGAAAGATTGCGTAATTGCTCGAGACTAATTAATAATAAATTAATCCGAGGGTTAAGGAGGAGGATGAGGGAATATGGTATGTATGATTGTACAATGGGTTGCTGACACCTGGTGGCTAAACGACGAAGCGTTTTGTTGGGTAGCGATGGAGAATCAACGAATAAAGTGGGGATATTTGACCGAAGACCAAATGGGTAATGAAATGAATACATCGTATCGTATGGGGTGGGGAGTAAAAGATGCAGTGAATATTGGATGGGTTCACTGGAAGGGAACGCAATTAAAGAGGCCTATTGCAAGCATTCACACACCAAGGATAAGATTTCTGACCCTGACTTACTAGCCATACATATATCATTCATCCACTCTTCTCTCTTCTTATTCGTTATTTTCATTCTAATTTGGATTTTTATGCATTTTCTCCCACCTCCAATGTTTGAAATATACTCCTTTGGTCTCTAATTATAAGTCACATTCTAGATTAATTGTCCTTATTATAAATAATCAAATAAGTATTAATTACATTTTCTGAAGATTGTCTCTATCTAAAAAGTTTGATGATGCAATTTTCTTTTTTCATTTTTCAAAATATAATTCATGATTTAAAATATAGGTGCGTTTTAAAAAACATATATTTTTAAACAAATTTATTGGTTTAGCCCCCTCTCATTGATTCTAGTGAAGTGATTGTTTGTGTCTTGTTTTTGGTATAAGAGAAAACCCCACCTCCTGATATTTAACACTTTTTTTTACCTTGATCTTTTACAAAAGAGGTCAAGTATTCGAGTAACTGATTAGTTTGAGTTTAAAGAGTAAGAATATGTTATATAATACGTTATATCTCTTTTATTGACAAGTATATTTTTTAATATTTAAATTTGTATTATCTTTTTATAAGGACGATATCACTCACGATCTCGACTAATCATTTGTCGGTAGAGAGGTATTTTGTAATAGTGACGGGGGATATTCTCTCCCTATATCTCTCTTTCATGAATAACTTGATTGGGGTAATCTAATTCCAAATATCATTTCTAGTTCTAGATGAACACATTTTTCCTCCACTGCATAAATCTTTCACATCAACACTTAAATGTAAATTTCGTTATAAACTTTATATTAATTTAACACACTCTTTTAAAACTACATATACATATATTATTTTATATATAACTCAAACTATTAGTGTTTAGTATAATGTTAATGATGATTACAAGTAGTGGCTCTAGCTATTTGAGCTTCATCAATATTGCATGTTTAGTGCGTTGATGAGGGTTAGGATTTGCTCAGGAGAATAAGGAGGAGGAAATTAATGAGAAAGAAACTTAAAATTTCAATGTCAATTTTTTCTTCTTAATAAAACTAACAGTTTTAGAATTAGATGATTGAAAAAAAAATACTTAATGAAATTAAAGAATTAAAATAAAATTTTATATGAAGTTAAATATTAAATATATAATTTTACTTGTATAATGTTTAATATTAGTATGTCAAATTTAAATATTATTAAGTTTAATTAGAGGTATCTCTATTCATATGTTTTTTTTATTTACAAGATTAAAACTCTTAACATACTAGAGCATTAATCCACTTACCTAAGGCTCTAATAATACACGCCAACCGTTTTTCTTTGAGGAGAAAAAGATCTGTTTTTCATTGAAAATGGCGTAATATTGCCAGAAAGTTCAACCATTGACATGGCCTCAGGAAACGAGGAAAATGATGAACAGATTGGTAAATTACCAAGGATTCTAAAAGGATTACTAAGCATAACTTTGGGGTCGCCGTCCATTTTGGGGACAGAAAGAGAAACGCATCAGAACCATGCATCCATATAAAGTGAGCACACACGTGCCAATTTAATTATATTATGGGATGTTCCAACTAGGAAGCTATTTATTAAGCACGTGATAATTGCGTCATGTTCCTACTAAAATCACAGACGCCATTTGAACAGCAAAACTAAGATTCAGACCAATTAGTAAAGATGAAGATCAGTTCCAATAACATGTTAGGCTCACTTTAACTCTCAGGCATTTAACACGCGAACCCACCGAAAGATCAGTTTCACAACAACATTTTTAAACGCAAAAGAAATAATGTGTTGTTGTTTTGGAAAAATTAATCAGTTTGATAATTAAGTTTAAGATTGAGGTTAAATTTTATCTTAAAAATTGTTGCGTAGATTTTTTTAGATTTAATGCCGTTCTAGAAATATTAAAAATGACGGAACGTTGTTTTTAGTTAACATCAATTTTGTAACAGGTAACGTTAATGTTTTGAATGATTAGAGAGACTTTACTCCTTTTTTAATATTTTTAAAGTAAATATTGAACTCACAAAAATTGATGTGACAAAATCGTTCCTACGGGACGGCATAAAATTCGACTTTAATCTTTAATTTTAATGAAGACTGTAAAGGTAAATAAAGCAACAGATATTCATTATCTTATGGAAATTTAGTAAAGACAGGGTTTTTTTTTTAATTTATAAAAATTGATAGATATATAGTTTCGTTGTGAAGTAACTGGTATGAATAAGGTTGTGAAACAGTTAGGTGTCACTGGGAGACTTGCGTGTGGATATATAGAGAGAGGTCTGTTTCTTCTTCATCGTTTCTAAGTGATCTGCTTTGGAAAGCATGGGCACCGTTTTCCAATACCAAAACACAGGAACTAGCTACTTGTTTCCTTTTAAAGGCGCTTTTGTAGCTTCATATAAACTACCCTGGAAACAGTGAATCCACTTATACAACTAACTACACTCATATTTACGTTCAACTTCTCATTTTTTAGGGAAAATTCGTTAAAATCATTTGTTTAGAAAGTTTATCAGTTAAACGGAATTGAATTCGAGGGAAGCAATCATCTTAAGAAGTATATGAACATGATGCTTCTCTTTAATGGTGTGTAACGTATAGTCTCCTCATCCCAAAATATAAGATTATTTTTTTTAAATTAGTTTGTCCCAAAATATAAGAACCCTTTTGAGTTTGTTTCAATAATAAGTACTTTTATACTAATTTTACCTTTATTTAATTTCATTCTCTCTCAATAATAAATATATTATCTCCTATCATTTTATACATTATTAATATCTTATTTAACCACTATAAATAATGCCATATCTGGAAACAAAAATATGTTTCCTACATATTTATTTCTTTTTAACTAATTTTAATTGTTTTATTAAAAAATACAATTTCGTTAAAATGATCTTATATTTTGGGATAGATGGAGTATTCGACTATGTGCAAAAGCATATTATCTCTGTTTTAAAGATATTTATATATAGTTAAAAATATATATATATTTAAAGAAGAGTTACACCTGTTGCTATAGATAAGTTGCACCAAGTTACTTTGACCAATAAATTTCTAAATAAATACTTTTAACCAATTTTTTTATTTTAAAAAAATAACATCATTTTTTAGTATATTTCGCTAATAAAAGAGATTAATCTCCCTCGTATACTTAAGTTGAAAGGTAAACTCCTCCCAATTATATAGGTATGCTATATATATAAATAAGGGTTAGGATTCAAACTCTAATTATTTGATTAAGTGGCGAAAACCACTACCACTTATGCCAATAATCTGAATTGGAAAATAAAATGATACCTTGAAAGCGTACAAAGTAAATAATACTCTTTTGTATCTTTAATATAACAGTTAGTTGATTAATTTATATATATTAAATAATATATAATATAAATTTATCTTGAGAATTTAAATTTAATTATAACTAATTAATTTATTTAATTTTTTTAATATAATATATATTTATATTAATTAATTTTTATATTAAAAATTAGATGAGTAATATTATAAGGCGTCAAGATTTTAAAATGTGAGTTAATGACTTTGGTCTTTTATTAACATTTATTAAAAAAAAGTCAACTGAGAAAAATACTCATTGCCAATACCTTTTTGACCCAATGGCACATGCATCTCCCTTAATGGGTGTGTTATGTATGTGTGTTTCCTCTCCTATTGAAAAGGAGGATGTGTGTTTAAATTATCTCTATTTATAAAAAAAAAACACAGAGGGTGAGAAAAACACTCATATCCACATAGTTGAAAATCCTCAAAAGTTATGTTGAAAATCCATTGCCCTCAATTATAATAATTTTCAATTAACTATCTTTTTCTTTATATTCATTATTCTGACATTTTTACAATTCATATACATTTTTTAACTTACAAACAGCAAAACGACATTTATGAAATTCTATACAACTAGATTTTCATCTCTGCGTTTGGCACGACAAGAAATATTCTTCACATGTATTTAGTATATATATGAAACAATTATTTTGTCATCCTTAAAATTAATACCTCGGCGTAGCATTAATATATTATTAATATACATAATAAAATAAAAAAATTATTAATATTTTTTTTATATTATTTATTAAAATCTGATAAAAAATGAAGAGTTGAAAGGAAGAAGGGAGAAAGTATGAGAAATGCTAATTTAATATTTTATTTATATATATATTATTATATAAACATATATTATTATCTTTATTTAATTATTATGTAATCGAGTAGCCCAATCAAACCGACAGTTTAGACCATGAGCCATTGACCTTTCCGACTCCACGTTTGGTCCGGCTTTTAAAACATTATCGTACTATAAAGGACTGTTTAGATAAAATTTTATAATTTACTGCTTCTTTCATTTTAATTTAATCTCCTTGCTCCTATCTTCCTTATCTAATTCATCAATTAACTAATTAAATACTTCTCACTTAAATATCTTTGAAGATAATTTGCCTATGGTTCCAAAAACACACACACGATATACTTGTATATTATATTGAGCTTTTGCTTAATTACTAAATCGACGACTGATGATGATAGGGGTTTCTTTCTCCTGTTAAAAATATTATAATTAATCACCTATTATCATTTCAAGAAATTCGGACTACCAACAAAGTACACGTATTGATTTGTATTTGTTATCTAATATGAATTCACCACTCGTCTTTTTCTGAGGTATCGTCCTCCTTCATTTATCCATAACTTAATGTTTTAAAATCATATATGGAATCACTAGTGCATGTGCTGTGTCGTTTTAGTTTAAGTTTGATTAGTCTTTAGTTTAATTAGACTCTAATAATCTAAACTCTATATATAAAAGCTTTGGTAACTCAACGCGGATCCAAACCCAGTATGTTCTTCTTTCCTCCTCTTTTGTTTTGGTAAAGTACACAATATTTTTTAACTGATAATTAAAGATTATTTTTTTTAAATATAAAAATTATTAAAATAAATTTTATCTCTCACAATAATTTTTTTTTATACATATTATCTATTTTCTTCCCTCCTCTCTAATTTTTTATCAAAAGCTAAAAAAGATGTTGCATTTATTTCCCCCGTTCACGGTTTAAATGATATGTAACAGTGTACAAGTTTGATCTTCCTTCTGCAATTCTTACGTTCTTTTGAGTTCTAACAAATAATAATGAAGAGAAGACTAGTGGGAAAATCGTATTCCAAAAAATCTGGCTTTTTTTAATAAATGAAGGCGTGGAATCCCACTAGAATAACGCTTGCTACAGGACATGTATATATGTAGCAAGAACCCTAACCTATTTGATTTAATTGGAGTAGCTGACTAGTGACTATTAGTGACTAGCTGAGTAGCCTCACCTAGTCATCAAAAGGCATGCTATTAATATCTCTTTCAGCTAATTAAAGATAATTAACATGGTGGTTGGTTGTACACAATACACTGAATCTTCCATGGAATATCAAGATTAACTGAATAAAGCTTTCCTACCTCGTTATAGGTACACAAGTCATATATAGAGACATGGATATGGGCACATGCCCGCCCACAAAGGGCATGATTGAAGAGTTTTACCTGCAACGACCAAAAAATTAATTAAGGTAGCTAGTAAGATAAGTCTCTTATGTCGCCCGGCCATTTAAGTTAAAGAAAATTGTTGAAAAATTTACATTTATAAAATTTATTATTCAAAAAGTATTTAAAATTTCTTGAATGTCCTAGTTAGATATAATATATCTTTAACAAGTGATAACTTTTTCTTTAACTACGTATAACTTTTTTTTAATTGTATATAAATTTTTGCACACAGTTAAAGTTATTGACAACTACTAATTTTCCCTGTAATTTAAATATATTTAGATAATAAACTTTATAATGATAAATTTTTATTAATAATTTTCCCTGTAATTTAAGTGAAATGGTCTTGCAATAAATGAGGAGAGGAAAATGCGGTGATGGGAGGACTAGTTAAATTGAAATTCGATGGATATATGGTTCCTTGAACGATAACCATATCTTGGAGAGAGACAAGCAGACACAAGTGCATGGTGATGGAACTAGTTGGTGCAAACCCATTTCCATTTCCACCATCCATCTCATATTGTTCTCTTTTCTTCTGATCATTTCCTACTAATCAACTCCCAGCTTCATCAGTTATATTAATTACTCCCATTATGTTAGAAGAGCCAGTTCTTTATATGATTGATTAATTGCTATCTAAAATAGTATTTTCGCTTCTTTTCAATTTCGCCCTCAATTCAATATCATGATTTTCGTAATTTCAAATGACTTTATTAAGGAAGAGGGCTATGAGACTTTTTAATTTCTTGATCACCCCCGCACCAAATCATTTCCCACAAGAAGGGACACACACTTTCAACACACACATGATCGTTCCTATGACTTCCTTAAAGTTGAGGAATAGCGATGCCATTGAGTCCAAAAGATTTTGAGGGGCTACAAGACTTTAATCATTCATTAGAGAGACATATGAAAACTTCAATTATTTATAGATTTCTGTAAAGAGTCTTATAACTAGGGTCAACACAAGCATTAAAATTGACCCTTATAATTAAGGACCAAGGGGGTATTTACATACCTTCCTACTATATCGTATGCATAATAGCTAGCATGAGTAATTGTACGTATATATATACACACACTCGCACATAAAGGATTAAGTCAGACGTTATTATTGAAGGGAAACATATGTAAGAGGAAGCTTCGTGTGGGGTGTGTGTGTGGTCAGATATTGGTGTTAGGATACTGATAATTTGGTGGGGGAAAGGTCAAATTAATATTTGATGGGCATAGTTGCCTAGTAGTAGCATGGCACAAAAGGACGTGGTACTTGTTCATGTCACTACCCATTATTAATGGCTTCAATAATTAATTTAATTTAACACCAAAATAATGCGAGTGGTGTGACATTTTTCTGGATGATACATATAATTCAAATTTTATTGAATTGATTTGATCCCACTTCACATCTTATCATCACCATGCATCTCCCACACTTCCAATTAATTTTATGTCTTCAGCATTTTATAAAATTGATCAAATCTAAACCTTTGTTTTGACGGACTCGTTTTTTTTTAAATACCCAACTCTTGTTTATTATTATTTTTCTTTTTGGTACATGAGAGGGCTGAAACTTAAATGTAAATAAAATTAATCTATTGAATAATTGAATTCTAACAATTTTGAATTCACTAAGTGTCTTAAATGTGAAGAACACGTGTCAAATATAGTAGATTTAAAAAGATCTTATTTTGCTAGTGTATCCGCAACTCCGTCTACCTGTCTAAAAATAAATTGTAGTTATAAATTCTATTATTTATATCTTAACTCCTCAAAATAAGTCTAAACAAAGGAAATGGGCCGATGTTTTCTATATGTAACCATATAGAGATGCCAATAAAAGCCCATTAATTAGTTGCGAGCAAGGCCCATGCGCCAAATGCTTTTAGTTAATTGACATTAGAGAGAGAGAGGGGTATTATAAAAAAAAATCAGAACATGTAACCAAAAAGAAAAAAATCAAAATAGTTTTAATAAAATCAGATGCGTTAATTTATATAAAGGGAAATTGGTTAAAAATACATTTTTAAAAAGTTTATTAGCCAAAGGGACAATGAGTAATTTATCTTCAATATGTGTAACTCCTTTTCAATTATATGTATCATATCTTTAACTATACAGAAAATTTTTTAAAATAAAAATTATTTGTATATAATTAAATATATGTTATACACAGTTAAAAAGGGGTTAAACATGCTAAAGATGAGTTGTATCCGCTTAAATTTTAAACAAATACTTTTAATCAATTTTTCCTTCATATAAAATAAATAAAATTATGTTAAAAGAAAGGAAGAGATGGAGGGAGTACTATTTAATTAAGAAGAAAGAAGTGGGCACAAGTATTGCAGTGCAGCAACAAAGAGGTCACAGCTCATGCAATCAGCTTTTTATGTTGTCGCCCTAATTTCTTACAACACAATCACCCACTTCTAATATTTATTAATAATTTCTTTTTCTGCCTTCCTCTAATTTCTTTATTGCAAAATTGTATTAAATTGTCAGTGGTCCACGGCTGACCGCCTTACTGCTTTCAACTTGCCAACTCCGGCATGGCCTTGCATTATACCCACAACAATAAGAAAATGATAGCGTGCTTAGAGGGTGACAAGAATTTGATTTTCTTAAAAAATGTTGAAATAAAAAACTATTTTCAATTAAACTTGACACTACTCAAATTTAATCTGATAATACTAAATATCATATATTTATATTAGTAATATACATGTTCAAATGCTGAGAAACACACTTTATGATAATAACTTGTATGTTTTGAGATATTTTTTAATCCATTTATTTTTTTAAAAAAAATAAATATTAATTAAATGGTGGTGGATTATTAACATTTAGTTGTAAACACCCATAAATAACATAGAGATTAATTGTTATATATCTTTGCTGGTGGTCCTCTTTGCCCTAATCAAGAACAGCAATCATGCAACTAACTAACACAAAAAACAAAAACAAAAAAAGGCTTTGCTTTTCCTTTTGGCTGAAAGGAAAGTGGGGATTTTGTTAATTATTTGTAATGCACAAACTTTTTTTTATCATTGTTGCCATTCTGAATGGGTTTTGGTGGTGAGCCCAACACTTTGAATTTCAATACTATAATATGAAAAGTTTGTAAAAGTACACTTTTTAAAATATGTTAAAGACACTGAGCAAAAATAATCGTCATGTGTATGAGAAGACTATATATATATAAACATTCTCTTTCTTATTTTGAAAATATTTTAATATATAATTCTCTAAAACCTAAACCTGTAATGATGCTACTTGGCTTTTCTACAAGCTTGCAAAAGCAACGACAAACTTAGTGCCACCTATTAGCACTACCAATACCAGAGAGAGAGAGGACTGGGGAGCCAATTGTTTTAGCCCAAACACATTTTTTATTTTTTATTAAACAATTAAAAAAATTGCCCATAAATATATGTTTAAAATTTTTATTACTCATAGGTTCCTAATATATTTTTATATACTCAGAATATCGGTATTATGAATAATTTTAAAAGTAACAATACTTAAATTCGGGTATTTATATATTATGAGCAATAAAATTTTCAAAAAGTACTTATGGGCAATTTTTTCAAAAATTAATGGGTAAGTCTTTATAAATTACTTTAATTTAAATTAAGCCTATGTAATTTATTTTATTTGAATTAAGTCCTTCATCCATTAATTTTAATTTATAGACGTTATGAGAATTTCGTTTATAGAAATGCATGTGTGTTAAATAATGTGCAATGAAATAAAGAAAGGTCTATAAAGTCTATGAAATGTTATAAATTAAAATTAATAATTTTTAAACTCTAAGATAGATGCTTATAACATATCAAATTATAAAAGCTTAAATTAAATAAAATAAACTATCAAACTAATTTAGAATTAAGATAATTGTAAGTATCTACACATTAATTTTTTTTGTTTATTTAAAGAAATTACTATGAAATCTTAAATAAAAAATATAATTATAAAAAAAAAATTCATCTGTGACAAATTCTAATATTAGAAATAACAATAAATACATAAATATTTATTTATCATAGGACTTTTTTTATGATTATATAATTTTTTTAAGAGATTCTCCCTCTTTTTATTTTGACTAACCAGAGGTGATCACGTGGCCATGTAATAACCAATAATTGTTAAAGGACAATGTAACTTAAAATTTTGAAGCTCAATTTACAAAGATTCTTCTCAAAAATAGGACATGTGTAGACATATCTCATCGATTGGGATTGATGTCCTTTCTTTAAAAGAGCCTATTTTAGTTAATTAGTTCCTAATAAATGTTTTTTCCCATAAAGCACTTGCTGTCACATATATATATCTTTAATTTTTTTTCCAAAAGAGCCTATCTCTTTCTAACTGTACTGTAATGCCTAAAGGGTAATATTGTCAGACTATTTAATTGTCTATTCATTTCTTAAATTCACTACATTGCTTCCCTTTAATCCAATGAGAAAGCATGACATTATGTAAGTCTTATAAGCAATAACGAATTAATCCTTAAAAAACCTAGATTAACTTTTTTAATTAATTCTCCAAATATACATCCTTTCAATTTGCTCCTAAAAAATTAATATTGATGATATAAACATTAATCTTGATATATTGATTATCTTAAAGAAATACAGGTTGTGTGTATTTGAAAAAAAAAATAAGAAACATAATTTTGTTTGCTGTAAAAATTTGCTGTTTTAATTTTGGGGCGTTGAATATACAAACAATAAATAATACCTTATAAATTTTTAATATAAGAGTTAGTTGATTAATTTAGATAAATTAAAATATAATATAAATTCGTATCGATGGGTTAAATTTATTTATAATTAACTAATTTATTTAATTTATTAAAAAAATCAATTGATGAATAGAGCAATAATTTAGGAAGAGTGAATATTGCTTTCAAATATGAAACGGGTCCAAATGTTAAAATTATAATTGTGCGAATATATAATTTGATTAAATAGTGTTAACAAAGTTACATCCATATCTATCATGCTCAAAAGGAAAAGGAAGCTCCCAAAAATAAAAGAACAAAGATCAAAAGAAGGGAATAAAATTATTTTATGCTTATGGAGAGAACAAATTAAAGTGGTGAGAATATATATATATATATATATATATATATATATATATATATATTTAGATAGAGTGGAGCATGAGATGCTCAAATCATTGGCCCTTACTTTACTTATAAATAAAATTATATATATATATATATATATATATATATATATATATATATATAATTACCAGACTGAGTCAACTCAAATCCATTTAGTTTCTTGCATGTTTTAGTGACTAGGAATCAAGAAATAAAGGCAACGAATTAGCGTGTCTGTATCACTTTGCTTTGAAGAAATATTGCATTGTGACTCAGCAATTACAGCCAATCACATGATGACGACGTGGCCTATAGTGTCCCAATCAACTACTTCCACTACCCTAAAAAGGACCTCCTTCATTATTTTCCTAAATCATACCGCTCCCAATTCAATATATACAAACACAAAAAATATTTATTATATTTCTTGTTATGGGTAAAATCACACTGTTCAACTGTTGTATGCATGCCTATAGAGTCTCCTTTAGAACTTTGTGCTTCATTGTATTGTCACTACAGGGACATTCAAGTCTTCATTAGGGATGATTAAGCTATTGGAACTATAACTACACATTTTTAATTAAAACTCATCGGTGGCTCTCTTAATGGTTTCACTTAGAGCAGTGATTTACTGCAGAATCGTGGACTTTGAGCTTGCATGCATCTTCTCAATGTCCACCAAGAAATACAACTATTCAGTTCTCATAACAAATATTTCAAAAAAGGTCTGACCTTATAAGCCCAAACGACCCCAATAGAGAGTATAATGAGTGCGTAAGTTATGGAGAAAAAACCAATAAGAATTGAATCATTAGTTTCTTATAAGGTTGCGAAATAATATTTGAATGCTGATTAGAAGAGGATATATGTGCATATCAAACAAGAAAAAGAAAAGAAAAGAAAAGAAAAAAGGAACTATTTCAAGAGAGGAGGATATAGTCTCACAATGGCTCCACTAAGCTTAAGATTGATTCTGTTCTAATTAAATTAATCATTGTAACCATCAAATCATGAGTGGCCGTATAATTATGTTTAGCAACTTGTAATTCATTATACCATAATTAGCTAGCATCATCGATTCTGCTGCTATGTATTAGGTTGGAGTCAACATTCTCCTCTGAGACACCAAAAACACCAAGACGTACATGCATGTTCTTCTCCTCTCTATATATATCACCCTCTGCTTCCATCTGGGTTCTATATTTTCTATCCCATACTTCTGATCCCTCATTAATTCAGGAAGAAATTGTTTTATTTTAGTTTATTACCGTTACATCAAAATGTCTACGATGTGGCATATTAATTCTTAAAGACAGTGTTTGATAACATGATGACTTAGATTATTCAAATGCCTCATGGCATTACCTTAGTTATTTTAATGCATTAAAGACCTTTCTACCCAACTTCCCGCCTTAATATATAGTTAACCACTTTAGCTAAACCCTACGTGGTGGCTCAATGGAGAATCACAAGTGAAAAAGCTTTACCATGATCTAATGATTACTTTTTTAGAGCGTGCTTGTGTGTTTCATTGATTGAGAGAACTTGGGAACTGCATAATTAATTCCAAGCCAACTCATGAAAATATGGAGTTAATATATATATATAACTACATATATTATAGTTCCTCTTCTCTGGTCATTCTGCAGATAAATCTAACGGCCACAATCAAATTACCAAACAAATTTCAAAATTTGTCACCTAACCAGAATCAAATTACCAAACAAGTAATAATGAGAGAATCATATATTACACAAGCTCATGATCAAGCTTCATAAGTCAACTTCTCTTGGTTGATCATGAGACCCAGAATTCTAACATCGGAATATATATGAACTAGTCTCTTCATAGAGTACTAATCAACTCAAGTTCTTCCTCCACATATTCACACATAAACCCCATAAATAGCAATCCAACATCACTGAATAAGGTTTAGTAATTGAGTACCTCTAGGACTCCAAAAACCTTCACCAATGATAGATTGCATTTGAAAAATGGAATCATAAGATCCAAGTAGACATCCTTAGAGAGAACCTCTGAGTAAACACTGCTCCTGATGATGAGGTCCAGATCCAACTGAAGAAATCCCGAAATAGGGTGGCATGAACATGTTTCCATTTGGTGAATTGAAAATCATTGGCATGGACTCGTACAGAAAATTTGAGTCATTATACTCCTGTTTAACAATGGTAGAGAAATTTGGATTCTTGGGCAGATCATTTACAACCTTCACTGAGCTGTCTGATGAAGGAGATGACGACGACTTGGTTTCAAGGTTGACAATTGTGATGTCATGGATGCTTGATCTCCTCTTGTCCTTGTCTCCTGAAAGCTGCCTGATGAAATACTTCTGAGCATGACTAGCGACCTGAGTGGGTGTCCTTGTGGTCACAAAATTACGAGATATGTTTCTCCAGTCCCCTTTACCATACTTCTTCAGCCCCATCAGAAATTGCCTGCAAAGTTTAATCAAGTCAGCATAAAATTTACACTAAAACTGGCAAAGAAACACACTGGACGATAGAAAATTACTTAAAGTCTTATGACAATTACGCAGTTTATAGTCAAAACTCTTCTTTAAGTGATCTAAAAGGCGTAATAACCTCCTACATTTGGCGGGTGCATCTAGGGTTATACTATTATTGTGCTCCAGAAATGGATCCAAGTAAGGTCCTATCTCTTTTTACTGATTGAGTTGACCGGTTTGAGTGAAGCTGCTAAAGTTCAATACCAAAACAAACGGTTTCTCTCAGCTATGTTTGTTTTCAAGTTTCAACATCAGGGATGTGAACAATGATTTAACTCAGGATCAGCTTTGAAGCACCAATATATATTAAGAAGCAAACTATGGAATTTCAGGGTGTGAATTTATTATTACCTGTGCTCTTCTTCAGTCCATGGCACTCCTTTTTTCCTTTCCTGCTCAGATGGTCTAGTGGAAGAACCTCTTTTCTCACCAACAGTATAGAAGGGCTTGAAATCATCAAAGCTTTGGTTATTGAAACATTCCAAAGTGAAAGAACTGGTATCGTCATACTCAGAGACTGGGATCAACCCTGCTTCAATGACACTAACATCTTCTTCAAGTTGTTTGTACTGCCTAATCACATCTCCCACTGTCTTCCCTGGAACCTTAGCTGCAACTTTCAACCAACGATCTGGAGTATCCTTGTCGTACAAGGCCAAAGCATCCTCAAACCGCTTATTCTCTTCTGCGGTCCATTTTGTTCCTTTGCTCTCTTGGAACAACCAATTGGAGTTTTGAAGGTAAGAAGCTGGAGAGAAAACTTCAATTCCCCTGTTCATTTTTGTGGCTACACTAATAATAATCGTACATGGGACGTGAACAACAACAAATCAAATACAGGAGGAAGAACCCTCCCTCTTTGAATTTTTCTTCAAAGAGAGAGATGACACACACACACACACACAGGAAATGCAAAGAAGTGGGAGCTTGTAATGGCTAAAGAAGGATTATATCAATAGCGTGTATGCAGAATCTTGGGCCCTTTTCACGTACACCGACAACCTGGAGAATCTTGGAAAGGGTTTTTGGTTCCGAAACCCAAGGAAAATTCCGGATTAGACTGGGTACGGGGAGAAAGCATAACCCTAATACACCTGCTCAGATCTAAAATACAAAGAAATCAACACGTTTAGCAACAAAGAGGAACAAAACCCAGGTTAAATTCTGGCAACAGAAGCAAAATGAGCAGGGAATTAATTGCAGGTGACATTCAGTGATAAAAAGGCGGCGAAATGAAAGAGAGAAGGAAGAAGAAGAAGAAGAAGAAGCAGAGAACGAGGAGGAGAGAAAATCTGTAGAAAGAAAGAAAGAAACTTTAAAAGAGGAACTGAAATGTGAAAGATTAGTACGGAGGAGAAGGGGGCAGAGGAGGGAGTACTGATATAAGAGTGAGAGAGAACAGGTGTCAGGTGTTTGTAGAGCTTGCGAGGGATGGATCTGTGTATGGAACAGGAAAGAGAGGAGAGAGAGAGGTCAAAGGCGTAGAGTTGTGATTGGTGGATAGAGAGTGCTTGTGGGCGCTGAGAATAAGGGAGGAGAGAGTGTGACATGTTGCGAGTGGGGATTGGGTAAAGACAGAGAAAGTGAAGACTTCTGCAGGGCAAAATGGTAATATGAGGCAACAATGACAGGACTAAGGAGGGGGCCTTCATTTTCAAAACAGGAGTGGTCTTTCATTATGAAATATAATGAGGGAAGGTTGTACATAATAACTAGATTTTATTTTTATGGCCAGTATTTTATTTTTTTATATAATTTTATCTATTATTTTTTTAATTTAATATAATTTTATTTATAATTTTTTAATTTAGTATAATTTTTAGTATTTGAGAAATAAAATTATATAAAATTAAAAAGATTATAGGTAAAATTATACTAAAATAAAAAGATTATAGATACAATTATATTATAAATAAAATTAAGATATTAGACATAAATAAAAATTAAAATTAAAATATTAGGTATTATTTTATTTAATATAATATTTTAATGTGTTGGTCATTGGGAACATTCATGAGATTGTCCTTTGTGCTCATTACAATGGTTGCTGAATGCTGATGAATCCTTTCCACTGTTTCATTTCCAGATTCCAACTGTTGCTATCACTTTACATGGGCCGAAAATCTATCTTCTTATCCTTTCTTTTAAAAAGTTGCCTACTCTCTTCCAATTCTGAATGTAACATGACTTTTAATAAAAAGGGGAGGCGTTTGCCAAGAGAACCAATAAGGTCCCTAATCAGGTCATTAGACCAATAATAATAATAATAAAAACAAAGCAAGCTTATGCAATTCTCAAGACACTCACTCATTAGCATAGACTTGGGGCGTGTATAGTTCAATGGAGAAATTTAAAAATGAGAGATTTTAATATTATTTAGTTCGGATTGATAAAAAAAGAGAAGATGAGAAGGTTTTAATGTTATTTTGTTTAATTATATAGATATGTTAGTTTCTCCATAAGCATACTTGTTAATAACCTTCCAATCATGCAATCATAATTTTCCTTATAGCATCAACTGCATCGGACACCTGATGGTTTCTTCCAGATGGAATCTATGCACATTTTTGTTCTCTTGAAACTTTGAACTTTGAGCTTTTCATGTAATTTACATAACCATCAACATCAAGTCTAAGCCAGGAGGCATGCATCTAGGCAATTTCATTCTCTCCAAGTTGATTTGCTCAAGCTTAGCTTTTAATTCCTCAGGTTTCATATCTCTGCTAACAATTTGGGTATGAAGAAACGCTTTGTTTAGTTAAATTATTTCAAATTTCTTTATCAGAAACCCCTGATCCTCAACTAACCTCAATTTAGTTCTTCCCCTGTCACTGGACCTGATTGTTCTTTCAATTGGGCTGTTGGACCCAACCTTCTGGATATGGGGCCTAACTGCACTTGGGCTAAGAGTAAGCTTTATGGCTTTGGTCCACCACTTTCTAAACGAAGCACTGAGATTTTGAATCATCATCATTATTAACGCACCAACGGGGGTTGGTCAGAGTGGTAAGCGGCTCGGTATCGCTTAAACGAGGTCTCGAGTTCGAGCCTTGGCGTATGCAGAAAATCCCCGTTGGGAGACTCACCCACCATAGCCAGGTGCGCGACGCGGGTCTGATCCGGATGTAGTCGGGGCAAAGCTCCGGTGAACCTGGTGGGCAACAAAAAAAAAATCATCATTACTAACACCAACGAAATTGAGCTTAGAGAGTTAATCCTTTATAACGTGCCAAACTAATATTTAAATATTTATTAGAAGAGATGCCCCAATTAATGCCTGATAGTGTACATCTCGAATATGATTGTCCCTAATAAGGAGAATACCTATCCTTAAAAAAAATCATCATTACTAACACTGGGCAACTCCTCTGAATCCTCACTCTTGTTATGGCAATTCCTCTGTTTTAAATTTTCATAACGAATGCTTCAATGCCTCCCTGTATTTAGTAGTTCTCTGTGCTCTTGGCAAAGTATATGCTCCTTATGATGAGAAGGTCTATTCCCTTCCCTTCTTAATCAGATATTATTTAATTCTTCGTTGTGTTTTTTGGGTTATGTATTGTGTTTCCTTAAGCTAACTTGCTAGTATTTGCAGTGGAAAAACCCAATCCAAGCATTCTTTGCTTTGCATCACATGGTTGCTACAATAATTACAAGCTTTGTTTATTACAAAGATGGCTAAAGGAAGCTGTCTCTGGAGTTACACAAAGAACTAATTTGTGAAACACACCCAATTTTTTCAAGTTGCTGTAACTATCGTTTATAAGCTGCATAAGTTGCAATTTGTTTTCAAGGGATGTACTCTAAAAGCATTTCTAGTGTTGATTTTATTGCAGATGTATGGAGCCTGCACCTAATTTAATACAGAGATTCTTAACGCAAGCAAAATTAAAGTGAAAATGCCAAAGAGAACACAAGTAATAAGGTAAACAACCTTTGGATTTCATTGTACAAGAAAAGCATACACTTGTTGACTCCAATCCTGAATCTCTCAAAATAAGAAAAAAATGTTTGTATAAGAACAACAAATTGCTGACTCGATTAATTTATTTAACTTGGGTTTGAACAAATTCTCTCATTTGTTCAAGAAAACAATCAAAAGGGTCTTCTCTTCTCTTCTCTTCTCTCTGTGTCTCCAACTCTCATCTGTTGTCATATTGGGGAGACTTATGTTTTCATGCGTATATTTAATTTATGGAGGTGGGTGTATCAGCATTTAGGAAGATCTTTAGGAGGTGGTATCAACGATTGTTTGGGACCTGTTCCATTATCCACCAAAAATGCCATCTTTAATCCCCATGTTGTGTGCACCTCAAAATGACAGTGCATGAACCATACTCCTGTAAAACATAAAAACAAATTGTCAAGAAATTCAAGTTTGAACTTGAAACGCAAAACTCTCTTAAGATGATCTGACCAAACTTTTAGGAAAAACTATTATAGAGTCCCACTTAAGTAATTAATAACAAGTGAGCATTATGACAATGTCGATGTAGGAAATTACAACAACTTTTTAGTAATTAGATTGTTTACGTGGGAGTGGGACTGCATAGTAATTTTCTTAAACTTTTAATACTTCATGATACAGAGTGAAATAAGTAGGCACCAAAACTTATACCTGGATTATCTGCTCTGAATCTTATAGCAGTCCAGCCTCCAGAGGGAAGCCCAATGGTGTTCCTCTCAACAGGGTCAACAAGATTGAATTTCTTAGGATCATTTTTAGGGTCATAATTCCCTACTCCTCTTCCCACAACAAAGAAATTAAACCCATGAAGATGAATGGGGTGGCTTTCTGGTGCAATAATCCCAGTGTCTTGCAAAACAAGCTGCACTGTAGAATTAAAAGGAAGCCTGTAAAGCTTTGTTGCAGCATTGGTCTGCAAATTTGCAGGACCAGAACCTGTGAAATTAAACGCATGAGGTGGCTTAGCAGGGAAATCTGTGGTGAAAACCCCAGGGATGTTGAAATAATGTGCTTGAAGTAAGGCAGTGTTTGGCATGACAAAAGTCACATTGTTCACAGCAGCAACAACTCTACTCCCATTTGCTGCTTTACAAGAAGGGCACGGGTTAATTCCTAAGCCAACAGTGAAGAACAGTGAATGGTCAATCTTCAAAGGGAAATTTGCTGGGTATTTCTTGGAATTCAAGCTTCTGAGAGAATCAATGAATTTATTTGCAACTTGTGTTGCATTTTTAGGAGGAGGGGTTGTGAGAACTGTAGGAGTGTTTGCAGCAGTAACGCCAGTGTAATGAACAGTTGCAGTAGCAGTTAGATTGTCTACAGCAACTGGAGCATCCATGAATGGAGAAACTGCAACTAAGTACTTTGCAGATTTTTGGTCTGCGTTTAAGAGAACGTTAGTGGTTTGGCCTGGAGCTATAATCACTGTGTCAATCTTGAAGGGCTTTACGTAGGTGGCATCAACTTCTACTACAGTTAGAGTATGGCCTGCAATCTTCAAGAAAAGATCTTCATTGAGTCCAGCGTTGACAAGTCTTAACAAGTAGGTCTTCCCCTTCTCCACTGGTAGATTGTACACTTCTGCACACAAGAACACAAGTTGAAAGGAGAATGTAAAAGATTGTGACTTTGTATAAAATTCACTTTCTTGAAGGAACAATTAATTAAAAGTGAAGGGTACCTTGTGAGGAACAATTAGCCACAGTCCCTGGAAGGCCGTTAATGGTATGAGCATCTGAGACATTTGGTGCCAATCCTGATTTCAAAGCTTCATTGATGACAGCTTCAGTATCAGATTTCCACCATTCTCCTACAAATATGGAGGGATAGAGTCAAAGATCGGTCTTAGAAAAAACACTAGTGTAGAAAGGCTTTTTTACACCGGTTCTACAACTAGTGTTGATATAGCTGGTGTAGAAAGTATTAGACTTTCTATATCAGTTTTATAACTACCGGTGTAGAAATTTCATTTTTAAAAAAAAAAAGGGAAATATGTGTGTTTTGGATCACCTAGTACGACAACCAGTTCATCATCTGGTTTTGGAAAAGGATAAGGAACACCACGTTTTGGCAATATAACTATGGCACCATGAACAGTTGACCTTAGCCAGTTAACATGTGCATGATACCAAAGAGTCCCTCTTTGGCCTGTGAGGGTGAAGTTGTACAGATAGCTTTGCCCTGGCTGGATAGGACACTGTGTGATATACGCCGGACCATCAGCCCAACCGGTTCGCAGTTGCCGGACACCGTGCCTACAAGTGCAAAACAAATTTTTTATTCTTGAATTAGAGAAACAGACACTAAGAACACGAAGTTTCATATCGTCATTGGATTACAAGGTCATTGCTATGAAGCTTGTTATTATGTTTTCTTGGATTGAAGCGAATGAATGAATTGTGTGAGGCTTACGTACCAGTGGATGGTGACGTTAACATTGACATGATTGCTGACTCTGACGAGAACAGTGTCATCCTCTCTTGCGTAAAGTGTAGGTCCTGGGAATTTGCCGTTGATGGTGACTACAGATTTGCTTGAACATAACCTTGTGTAATTCTTCATAACCACCTGCAACCACGTTTAGAGAACAATATGTAAGTTTGAATAAGTGCTTGTGGGTGGAACAATAAGTGACTAATAAACCATAATTAGGTGGTGATGATTTAACAGGGTTTAACTTCCATGTAATTACCATTTTTAAAATGTGAGTTATGTGTTTCTGGCTTGAATTTGCATATATAAAACTTTCTTTTAAAAAAGAATTGAATACAAGTAAAAAATAATTATCAAATAAATTCATGGTATAAGATATTTCATGAATTTTTATATTATATATATAGTTATTGTAAAATTTAGAGATTGACGCAGCCTGAAAATATCTAAGAAGTATAAAAAATTTAAAGATAAGAAATCAACTCAGATTACTTGATGTATTGATGAGAATTAATCAGTGATTATTATTTATTTTTACCAACATGAATTTAGCTATTAGCTCTCATACTTTTTTAAACTAAAAATAGATGTCTCTTTAATTAAGAAAATGTTGATATTGTGATAAATAGCCATCAGGTACGCGTTCGGTAACACCCAATACCAAATCACAAGATATTTTTCCGGGACATAATGCGATATGATATGACATATAATTGATGAAAATATATGAAAAAAGTAATCTTCAACATCAATATATAGTTGAAATCCATATCTTGACTCGATATAATATTTTCGTTTCGTTGAGAGTTCAAATCCAACATGATGATGGCTAATCTACCACACATTTTATTCTTCAAAACCTGTTTTTTTTCAGACCTGATTTTCAAAATAAGCTTAATGCATAATCGAACCAAAACATCTCTTCTGAATTACTTAGTCTGTGTTTGTATTACAGTTATTACATGTTTCAAAACAACGTAACTAATAATGGAACAACATGCATGTGTCTGGTTGCTTCTTGCAAACGTATATATATGCTTAGAGGTCTTTAACACAAAAACAAACACACTATCTATTAATCATTCACATTCTTTGTTACAATTGCATGCTTTGATAAAATGATTATTCAGAAAAGTGTTCATGAAAAAGATGATGGGATATAATAAATCTATGTTACTATAAGCTTCCAAGATCCGAAACCCTCTAAAATGGCACAAAAAATGTATTATGAAAGTATATAAGTTAATTGATTGATGCTCACATTGAATTTGTAGTGCCTCACTCTGCACTCAACCACAACAGGAAGAATGCAGAGAAAGAGAAGTAGAAATCGACCCCAAGAATCCATTGATATCAACTTTCACACAGAGATATCAGTCTCCTTCTTCTTTTTCTTCTTCTTCTTATTCTTCTGGTTCACCTCTCCCTCACTGATCTCTCTGTGTTATCTTGTACTTGAAGAAGTGGCATGCTTGAGTTGCATTCATGGACGACTGGCCAACGCACAGTTTTATAGGCAGTGGCAACTAGGCATTGCTACAACGTCGTTTTTACTCAGTTAGGTAGGTTGAGTGGAGCTAGCAAGTACCATCCTTGGAAACTAAGAGACAAGACAGACAAAGCCTTCTAGTTATCCCATGATGTCTTGCATGTCACGTAAAGCTCTATATATTTTCTAACATATATATACTATATCAACCACTTTATTTACAACACATATTTTTCGCCTGAACAAACCTGATTTATTATATATATACATGTATTAAGCCATCTAATATTGTCAACAGAAGATGTCGTTGAATGTGAGTTGTTGGAAAATATATATAATCAGTCTTAGTTTATATATATATATATATTTATGGGCTGTTGGGGGCGTCAAAGTTTAGCTCTAGGACAAGAAAGAAGTATGTTTGCTACATATACATATATTTATTAAATTATATTAAATGGAGATGTTTATTTGAATAATTACCTATTTTTAATGGATCTTACCTACTTAAGAATATCTCTCAAGTGATAAGTTCAGAAGCTGCTTTCTGCATATCCACTATAACTAATTTAGCATTAACCTATATAGATAGTTATGTTAACCAAGTAGGAGGCGATAAAAAAAAAACTCTTGTTAATGTTGCTGGGGGGAATTACTGTTGCAAAAGAAGATAGATCCATGAATCATTTGTTAATCCAGCAAGTACACTCAATTAGGTGAAGTTAACAAATTTAAATGACCTTCCTGGCTCTCTTGAAATTATTACAACATATACTCTTAATAATTGCTTGTTTGATTCTTTCTTTCTCGTCGATTATATATTCTCACCAACAGAAATTACTATGTACTTGAGAAAACAAGGGTAAATATATTGGTGGACAAAAAATTCTTTATTAACTGTACATTTTGATATTATATTTGTTAATAATCAAAATGTGGCATAAAGCTACAAGCACCAGATTAACACAAATATATTTTAAAATCTTTCCTATAAAATTATACTTTTATATTTTATCGGATCCTTAATATAAGAATTAATTTGTAATACAAATTATGGATAGTATCAAAACTCTCTTAACGCATTACAACTTTGAGGGTTACATGACTAGTTCTTTTTTTTTTTTTTTGCTAATAGGATTATTTTTATGACAAATATAATTCCGAGGGTTACATGAGATTCATGTGCCAAATTCTAGAAATTAGACATGTTACTTTCAACCTAATATATATGGAGGATTAAGAAAGATCAACATATCTGATGTTATGTAAGGGGGTTCGTTATGCACTATATGTGAATTAAACATATATATCCTCAAAAAATTGCCGACAAATTAAATTAATTATATATATATATTTACCTTGATTGGCTCCAAGAAGCTAGGACACAACATATTCATAATTACAGTAAAGTTTAAAATGCTGATAAGTTTAAATTAATTATGCCATCTACAAAATCATGAAAGAAACAGAGTTTAAATGTAGTTTTCGAATATTTATGATCATCCTTGTTACATCAAACAACATCAAAGATGAGACTATTTTTTGAAAAAAACATTAACAAATGGGTAAGTAAGAAAGGAATATTATTAATAAAAGATGGTTGAGAAATGGCTTTCAGGTCATTAATCAGAATACAGTAGTGGGAATGTAGATGATGATTAGTTTGAAAGCCAAGACTAAACCGACGTTGGGTAAGTAACAAACCCTGTCACATTCCTGTCTGTTCGGTTCTATCTAGATTTCCTCTAATTTCATTAAATAGAAATACAAAAGGAAAAATAAGAATAATCATAACAATTATAACAATATATAACAGAACAAATTAACCCATTTTTGAAAAGAAAGGAAGACGATGAGAATTAGGTTTACAGTCAAATTTGGACGGAGAAGAGTCCACATCGGGAATTTTGTTGCCGAAGCTACGGAAGGTGATACTTTTTAATCATCTCATGCCCAGTGACTTTTATTTTATCTTGTTCACACCCGGAATTTCAATTATAAACAAAATAAATTAGTAATTAGGCAAAAATACAATATAAAATTTTGGGTTAACAAAAATTAGGAAAAATCCCCCAAAAAGACTATTGGACATTGCTATATTCTAAGAAGGAAGAATTTCAGATAAGGACTATGTAACAAATTTATTTTTAAAAATTCTTAAATATTTTTAAAAAATCTTAAAATTTTTTGAAAATTCACTACAACTAAGGGTTGAATTGAAATTAAGTTTTTAATGTTAAAAGAAAAAAAATCCTATCAGTGAAAGAAAAAATAATAGAGACATTAACAAGATAAATAAATATATTAATAAGCCCATATATATCTTGTTAAAACTTATCTTTATTTTATTAAAGTCTATATTTATCTTATTAAATTAAAGTATATATTTTTTTTATTAATGTTTCTATTTGTCTTATTAATTTTTTTTATTATTCTTGTTAAAACTCATATTCTTCTTGTTATGCCCATATTTATCTGTTTAATACTTTTATTCATCTTTTTAATTTATTTATTGTTCTTACTAATTCTTATCTTGTTAATAGTTTTGTTATTTTTATTAAAGTCTTATTTTTTTATTAATGTTATTATTTATCTTGTTAATTTTTTTATTATTCTTGTTAAAGTCTCTATTTTTCTTTCTTTTACTAGTAAAGTATTTTTGCCTTTTAGTATCATAAAGTTAATTATAGTTTAACCCTTGAAAGGCAGTAAAATTTCATATTTTATGAGGGCTTTTGAAAATAAATTTACTATCGTGGTCCTTATATGAAATTTTCTCCTTTAACATTTGTAAATGCCAAAAATGTGTGAGGAGCAATTAAAAGTTCAGAGTCAAACGACTATTTTACCCTCATATATTTTATCAATTGACGTCTTTGCCCTCTAACCCTACTTTATTTTTCATCTCTCTTCAGCCTCCCTCCTCTGCCACAATGCTCCACAACGCAGAAGACAGTGACAACTCCAGCAAGGATAGCGAAAGACGACTTCGAATCTGATGAGTAGAACGGCCTTCATCGTCTCTTCCCCATCTTCAGCCTCCACCCCTTTGTCTTCCTCTCCTGTATTCTCATCTTCTCGTGGGGTTTTTGCCGGTTGTGGGAGGAGATCTATAAGGTTGGATATGAGAGGACAACGTAGCTTGCAAAGCCTTTCCAATGATCTCCATAATTTAATAATATAAAAAATCTTTATAAATAAAGAATTAAATGTTATTTATAGCTTAAAATTATTATTTCCTACCTCGTAACTTAAATGGCTACCCTGTAAATATCTTAGCTGACCCAATCAACTACGGGACCTATCCAATTGCTGACATACGCATGTGCACACACCAATCACTCAATTATTTTGTGCTGTTGTTACTTTTATTGTTACACACTTGTTTTATTATCATGTTTGATATAGTTAAAATTTATTTTTTATTGTCACTCGCTTTATTAAAATTTTATTTTAATTATATTTAGATATGACTCATGCGATATACTTAGATATAGTAGTTGAGTCTATTTGTTCACAGTCTTTCCTTTTTTAACTATCAAACCGACATTGCTTTTTAAGGAAATAGTGGCAAGGGACTTGAAGGCTGTTGTTTATTAATAGGAATAAGGTTTTATTATATATCTTATTCATATTATTAGTTGAAGTAATAAATAACCTTATTTTTATAAAAAATAGACTATAAATTTAAATATCAAAAAATATATTTATTAAAAAAAATAAAAATATTTTTTGTGCTATGTCTTGAAAGATTGGGTACACCTTTCACTATATATATATATATATATATATATATAAAAGAATGAACGGTGAGATCAAAGCCAACACATGAAAAGTAATTAAAGGGGTGAAGAAGGGTAAACGGAGATATAAGGTGCAATTAATGTATAGCTGAACATTTATGGGAAGCAAAGTCGAAGCAGCATGTAAGAATTTAGAGGTTTTGGATGGGGAAGTGTGCCATCCATTATTTTTGGTACAGATTACTAATTTACTACCCCTCCATATTCGGGCACATCTCAAGAGGGGTACGATTGGTATTTTCTTATCCAAAAAATTCATAAATTTATTATTTATAAAAATAAATAATAATATGGCTTATTTCAAACTTTCTTTAAAGATATGCATATGAATAAACTGTTTCTATGTTTATCATTTTTAAAAAAAATTACTAATAAATTATTTATTGAGCCGATAAGAGGTTTTATATTCATAAAAAAAAAAAGACTTAAGTTAGAGTTTCTAAAAATATATTTATTAGGAGAGAAGAAAAAAATTTTATTCTCTGAGGAGAAAATAAATTTATTATTTTTTAACTAAGTTTAAAAAGAATTGAAAAATGTGAATAAAAGAAGCGTTGAAAATTGCATATTGACCCTAAGTAAAAAGGTGGGTGATAAAATAGTGAAAAGGTCAACTAAGTTACTAAGGTTCTAATGTAATTTTCTCAAGTTAAAACATGTAGCTTTCTTCATATAAAGTGCATGTTTTAATTTCTATTAAGGAAAAAGCAGATAAATTACACCATAATATAATGTTTAGTAGGCGAACAAAATTTTCTAAAAGAGAAATATAATAAGTACATTTTTCATTTTTTAATAAAAAATACTTTTCTACTACTAAACGTGCATCGAGGTCAAAAAACACTACTAAACATTGTACAAAATTAGTTTTTTTGTTCCTAAATAAGATTATATGTAGCAGGCAAAAATAATAGGGAGAATCAATTAAAAAAATTTATATTTATAAATTTTGTTGACAAGAAAATAATATAATATATTTTTAAACACATAAAATATCGATACTTTAACAAATTTATATATATAATAATTAATTTTTGAACTCAAATCTTTAATGCTAATAAATTTTTTAAATATATTTTATTAAACTGCCATTAAATTTATAAATATGATCAATGTTATTTAAAATCATATAATCTTATCTAGTAACTGCGTAGTTCTCTTCTCACCCATAAATAATAATTGCTAAAACTTTATAATTTTGGTATATTACCATTCTGTTTATATCATATATCCGTAAGTTGGACTCTAATTAACCACTTTCCCACTCTTTCCTCGAATGCTAGAGTATATATTGCTCATATTTTTTGTTTACCTGAGCTCTTTTTACCTTCTTAATTGTTTTTGATAAATTGTTATCTTCTTAATTAAGATAAATAAATGTTGTATCTTGTGCAATTAATTAGCTGACTTTTTATTGGCCAATATTAATTAGTTGCCGTCAAAAGAGCAACTGACTATATCGAAACCACCTCGACTTCGTCTTCCTTTGCGTTTCTCCCTGTCACTCCTTCCGACGCTGGTTGACGGCACTAACCTCCAAGATCTCCGTGTTTCGCTCGCATCGTTAATGCACTCCGCATAACATTAACCTCAAACAATCCCTCTTCTTCTTCTTCTTCTTCTTCTTTCTTTGATCTGAATTGCGAACCAGGTATATCCCCTGCTTCTCTTCTCACTCGTATGGTTCTCGCTTTTCATGGTTTCTCTCACTCTCTCTGGGGTGCTTTGCTTGCATGTGTTCTCGCTGGTCACTGATTATTTATGATTCTGCTTCGTTCTGAGAAAATCCCAGAGTTTTGTTTTGTGGTGGGTCCCAGTAATCGAATTTTATAATTGACTAATCCCCACACGTTATTCTACTTTTTCCCATGGCGATTGAAAAACAAACAGCGCTTTTAGAGGCATTTTTCGATATTCCGGTATTTGCAAAATCATATACAACTTCATGTTCAGTTTAATTGAGAAGTATTCTAGCCATCGTGAAATCCATTACTGGGTTCGCATACCTGAATCTTTCAACTATTTCTTTCTTACCGATAATCTTCCGGATTTTATTAATTATTTGGGAAGCTTAATCTATAATGGTGCTTTCAACTCTCCAGTGATCCCACATGACTAATTAATTACTAAAAGATTCTACCACAAGTGAGCAGCATAGTAATAATAAGATACAGCACAAAATATGACAACTAACTCAATGGACTTTTTAATTATTAAATTACTTATGTAGGACTTTATAATAGTTTCTCAAAAAAAATATGATATCAAGCCATGTGTGTCATCTTTTGGTGCAGATCAGTTTGATGAAAATGATGGGGAAGAGAAGAAAAAGAAGAGTTCTTTCTTCAATTGGTTTTACTTTTCAATCAACATTGGTGCACTTGTTGCTTCCTCTTTGCTGGTTTGGATTCAAATGAACGTTGGCTGGGGATGGGGTTTTGGAGTCCCAGCAGTTGCAATGGTCATTGGAATTATATCTTTCTTTGATGGAAGTCGGCTGTACAGACTTCAGTTACCAGGAGGGAGTCCCCTTACAACGATTTGTCAAGTTATCGTTGCAGCTTGTAGAAAATTTAGAGTGCAAGTGCTAGCTGATGGGTCTTTTCTTTATGAAACTGAAAATCCAGAGTCAAAGGAAGCCGTAAGCTTGAATACACAGACAACGTCAAGTAAGTTACCCTGCTTTATCTTTATAAGTGACAATGCTGTAATTGAAATCTCTTAATTCGATTCTTACTTAACTGTGCAATGCATACTTAAGAATGAAGAGAAAAGCAGTATACTATAGATATATTACTGTATATATTAAGTATTAACTGGATGAGACAATTATAAGAACATGCAGACGTGACTAACAATTTGATCTTGACCAAGGCCATTTAGATTTAGATGTAGTACCAGTAAAATAGTGAATTCACAATTTAGTCTCCAAAGGGCCATAAACAGCCAACTAGCTAGTTGCATGTCCTGTCAAGAATCTATGGGTTACTTGACAAATATGCAATGAATTCTCGTTATTTCCAGATACTAACTACTGTACTAATTAAGATTCATAGACTAAAAGTTAAAGCCAATAACACCCTACTCTAGTGGCATGAAAACTCTTTTATAAGTGAGAGGTCAAAGATTTGATGTCATTTATAACTTCAGGCCGTTTGTGTTTGTCCTTTGCAAAGAAAAAGGACTAAAGTTAAATGAGCCTAACAATTAAAGGACTGACTCCCCTGTTTGTTCTTGATATATCATTAGTATGAGTTTCTAATGCGAAATGTTGATTCTAGGTGTTTGGATAAGGCAGAGGTAGAGACTGACTCTGATATCAGAATGGGAGGATCACCAAATCCATGGAGGCTCTGCACAGTTACACAAGTACAGGAGTTGAAGACCATAATTCGGTAGTCGCCAGTATGGGCATTACTGATCATCTTTGCAACTGTATACAGTCAAATGAACACCATGTTTGTTTTACAGGGCAACACAATGGATCAACACATTGGCCCTCACTTCAAAATCCCATCAGCCTCCTTATCCCTTTTTGACACTTTCAGTGTCATCTTCTGGGCTCCAGTATACGACCACGTCGTTGTCCCCTATGCAAGGAAGTTCACTGGGCATGAGAGAGGTTTCACACAGCTTCAAAGAATGGGCATAGGGCTTGTCATTTCCATTTTCACCATGATTGTTGCTGGGATTTTAGAGGTTGTTCGTCTCAACATGGTTCGAAGGAACAACTTCTACGACCTCGAGTACATCCCCATGTCGATCTTCTGGCAAGTGCCACAGTATTTTCTGGTTGGATGTGCTGAAGTGTTTGTTAACATTGGTCAGTAGGTGTTTTTCTACAGTGAAGCTCCTGATGCTATGAGAAGCTTGTGCTCAGCTCTGACACTCACAACTAATGCATTAGGGAATTATTTGAGCACTTTGCTTGTTACTATTGTGACCAAAGTGACCACAAAGCATGGCAAACTTGGTTGGATTCCAGATAATCTGAACAGGGGTCATCTTGATTATTTCTACTGGCTCTGGGCTATTCTCAGCCTTATTGATTTCCTTGTCTTTGTCTGGGTCGCTAAGAGGTATAAATACAAGAAGACCACTTGATCTGCTTGAACGAAAGTCCTTCTGCCGATTATTTATTCCTTGCATTACTAGGAAACTTCTTCAATGGCTTGTTAGACATCAGTGACATTTTTTGGTCAAAGAATTACTGTTAGTTGCATTATGGTCATACATTTCGATCTGTATATATTTTATTTGAGTGGTTTGAATTATTATTATTATTATTGTTATTATTAAAGATTGCTTCACTTAGTTTAAATCAACCTTTGGGTGAAGAGTGAACATTTTTTTCTGTGACGTTGAGATTCCTATCCTCAAAAGTCACAAATAAAATCATTGGAAGCTAGTATATGCATCATATATTGTTATTGTCAAATAGTTGGATAGATTGTTTATTAAAAGATTTCGTTTAATAATTTTATTAGAGATTTCTTTTCATTCTTCTCCTACCTCTCTTTAGAGGACTTGTACCATTTAATTTACTTTTACAATTTTTTTGCACATGTTTGAATTATTTTAAAAGATTTGATGACATTTTCTTTTATATTATCATTTTGAATATTATCCTTCTAAGAATAATAATTCAAAAAATAAAAGAAAATTTAGGTTTGAGTTCCTAGCTAGTTGCTAGAGGGCGTTTTTCATCCCTAGGAATAATTTCCTCGAATTATTAATTCCCCCAATCTGTCCTATTTGTCTCTTGGATCGGGTGCCACCTTTTTTTTAAATAATTAGGACCAAAATAAGTACGACCAAATGGTGGAGAACTCCAGATTGTTGAACATATAATCAGACTATAATAAACTCTATTTTTGGGCTGCGATAACTCTTACCTTCTAAAACCCAATCGCATTTTTTCTTTTTCAAATCACAAATAATAAGACTTAAACTGACCTCTACTTCATGAATAATAATCCTTGGAATTTTAGCATTGGTGTATGAAAAAAAAATTTGTTGGGAGATTCACTCATATACTATACAAGTCAGATTCTTTGGACAAAATTTTGATAAACGGGTGAACAAGTGAAAAGAAAAATAATCCTTCGAATTCTCAACTGCCTTGTTTTGTTTTGGACCAAAAAAAACAAGGGCAAAGGTCATAATAGCACACTCGATACTCCGATACTATTATTCATTTATTTATTTGGAAAAACGTTAATTTTTTTTATAAAATTACTTAAAATTGATTTAAAGACTAGCTGATGCAATTTTTTTTTTTTTATCTTCATGCAACCTATACAATTTACACATGTCTGACTAAGGATATATTCGATAGGATCAAATACCTGATCATTGAATAAATTGCAAGTAGCTCTGTCCAATGAAAATTCGAATTGGAGATTTTTGGCCAATTTCCCAATTATTATTACTTGCTACTATAATGAAGGAAATTATCTAGTTTGAATATCCATCTCCATCCTTGTCTCCGAACTCCAACAGATAATGTGGAGAGAACGAGAGGTTCAAAATACCTTCACCCGCACGCCAAAATTCGTTCCTGAAACCCCACTTCTTCCCCATCCTCCTCGTCTTCTATCTATTTTCCCACCTCCCAAACGCCTCTTTCTCTCTTTGGTATGAAACGATGATTGCCGTCAGAGCGATTAACCGTTCCTTCAGTCCTATTAAGGACAAGACTCTCTACTTCGCCAGATTTGCCAGCACCAGGAGTTCCATTTCGTGCCTCTGCAAGTCCAACGATTCAGATCCCCAATCTCCTCCTCCCAACCCAGAAGGAGATGCTCGCAGCCAAGAACTTCTTGCTAGAATCGCCCAGCTTCAAGCTCAGAAGGTTCGCCTCACTGATTATCTGGACGAGAGATCTGCGTATTTAACCCAATTTGGCGAGGAAGCCATCGCTGAGCTGGACAAAGTCGGAGAAGACGCTCTCAAGGGCTTAGATGAAGCTAGCGAAAGGGTATGTCTTATTTTAGCTCTAAATCCTGTTCCAGACGATAATAAACACTCGTTAGTTCTTTTTTGTTGGCATTTCTTTTAATTGATTCTAATATTATTAGTTAGTCCATTTTTTATAAATTTTATTCATGTAGTTCGTTTTCTTACTGTGGGGTGAGTTGGAAATGAGTCATAAATCAACCCTTAATTGGATAAATTAGTCCAACAACATTTTATCTATAAATTAAAACTAAAATTGTGAGGAAGAAACAAAATGGAACATGGTTTGCTAAGTAAAATATTTCTTTCTTAATTATTATGCACAGATAACAGCAAACATAGAGAGCCAAATGCTAGAGTTTGAAGAATTTGCAGAACTCAACAGGCAAGAGATTGAGGACAACCGAAGCAAGCTAGTTGATTTTGAAGTTCAAATGGAAGATGACAGAAACGAAGGGCTGTTCTTTAAGAATCTGAGGCAGCAGAAAGCACCTGTTGATAAAGCAAAAGCAAAAGAGGAAGCGGAAAAGATCAAAGAAGTGACCAAAGAAAAAGCTGGTAGCAGAACCAGGAAGAACATTTACTTGTTCTTCATTGGCCTCCTTACTTTTGGGATTGTGGATTCTCTTTCATCTTCATCACCTACTGATTGGAGAAAAGTTGCAGCTCTTGCTGCTATTCTTGTGGCTTTAGTTTCTCAGTTCGTCTATGAACAGAAAATGTCATCAGAACTCAATACAGCATCACAAGAGAAGACCAACCAAGATGATGATGATAATGAAGAAGAAAGTAAATGAAGCGTATGTTTGCTGTGATTTTTTGTAAATAGGAAGAACAAAGAAAGAGCTCACATCCTTTTACTTCTTGTGGTTTGTTTCTTCCATTGTTGTGACAGAGAACTGCTCTTATTGAGCATGCTTCCTTTCAACATATTGGGTTTGCTAGGTATTAAATTAGATTAAGTTTAACGAGAGAAAACTAAAGAGAAGGCACCATAAGGGGTAAGAGGAGAGAAGTGAATTTGAGATGGGATGGATCCATTTAGGTTCGTTTGGATAAATTTTTTTTCATGAAAAAGTCACTTGTTTTTTTTTAAAAAGTTATTGTTGCAAAATTTTATATTTTTATTTAAACTTTTAAAAATAATTAGAATCTGAAGCGGAGGTTTTATTGTTTTTCACTTCCAGCAAATCTGAAACTACTCGCATCGGCGTCATCCTCACTTCCGGCAAAGGTGGCTTCGGCAAGATCGCTGCCACCGCCGGCATCGGCCTTTCACTTGCCCGTCTCCACTTTTCTGTCATGGCCATTGACGCTGACGTGGAGATTCGGAATCTCGATCTCCTTCTCCGCCTTGAGAATGGAGTGAACTTGTTTTTTTTTAGTATACAAGAAAACTAACACTATGTTTGGTTGGATGAGGGGAAGATATGTTAGGTTAATTTAATGAAAGGTAGGTAAGGGTAGAGAAGGTTATAAGTGTGAAGGTAGAGGAGGAGAGATAATATTTCTTATTTGATTTAGGAAGGGAGGGGAGGGGAGGGGAGGGGAGGTAACGAAAAATTGTCAAATATACTCTCATACCTTTATTTAAATTTATTTATTTTTTATTTATAATATTTATATCAGAATTATTATTTCTTTATTTATAAATTTTTTTAAAAAACTTTTTACTAATTTATATATATAATAAAAAATATAATAAAATTTTAATAATATCTCTCATTAAATACAAAATTAAAATAATTTTATAAGAATTCTATATCTAGACTTAAGCTGATAGATAATTACAAAGTAAAATTATACATCTTTACATAATATTAGACGTTGTAACTAAAGAAGGTGGCAATAGAACTTAACCACAACTGTATCTAACAGTTACTCACACTCTGATTTTGAATTGCCAGACATCATGAAGAACATCGATTCAAAACCAGAGTGTAGAAAAAAGCATAGCATGATCTCAACACCTTATATATATATACCATCCTAACCAGTAAGATCTACTCGCAGGATTCCAAGTCGATGCATGATTGATTCCTCTCAATTCAATTTGGAGATGTATTAGAAAGCGATGCAAACTAGTTTATAACCTACCTCCAAATATTATATGTTCAGCTGAGAAGTCTCCCTGTAGTGGAATTTCTCCCTGGATATTAGCAATGAAATCAAGATTAAGAAACAAATTGAGCAAAGCATGTTATGGGGAAAATATCAGTAAGATAAAAATCTTATGAAAAATTGCAAGAGTTCAAGACATCAATTATTGATTGTGTGTTTCAAAATTTTATCAGCATCAAACTCTTGTTTGTACCCAAGTCCAGATCATGAGCCATGCTGACGATGCATAGTTGTTCAATAAAGCAACCACTGTTTAAACAAGTGAAATAACTATCTAATAACGCTGGCTGGAAGAATATTGAGACTGTGAATCTTAAAGTATTCACTACTTAGCGTCCACCCCACCTTTAACAGCTTTGCACCTTATATGCAAACTTATACCATTTTTATCATGGTAGTAACTCTTCTATAAAATAAGAAATTACATTGAGACCAGAATCTGGAAACTCACTGCTGAGCCAACAGTTTTACTCCAGGATCCCCCAAATAGGCGAGATCACCATTGCAAACCAGTTGAGTATCGTGAAAAGCGGAACAATTTAATACCCGTACAACATCTCTTCCTCCGACCATATGCTTGCCAACAAGAATTTTCTGCAAAGTGGTCTACCCTGAAGATTGGGCCAATTCTAAATCAGTAATGTTCTAGTTCTCCCTCTGGCCTAAAAAATGCCTAATCTTAGCAAGTAGAAAACTTGTGGAGTTGCATTTTCTACACAGGAACAATGTGACATCAATTTCAACTCCAAGATACATTCTCAATTTCATGCGCATTGATCAGTAGGCCGCTATTGTGATTTGACTCTGAAGCTCTTTGTGAACCAACAGACATTTCCCACAGCTTTATGCAGAGCATAAATGGGAAAGAAATCATTAGAGTAAAGAGGAGAAGTATCCATTGGCACCAACCAGAAGGCATCGCGATCCAGTAGAGATCTTAATGCTGAAGTCGACAAAGAGAGGCGGATGCCCATCGCAGGCTAATTGCATACCACGCCCTCTAATTCCTCTGCAGCTTTCATTTTCATCTTCTTCCTTAGCTCTCTGACTCCGAGTTCCTTCATCGTCAGCCATTATGGTTAGTGGCATTTAGATCTTCGGTGTACTGGAAGTGGGGAAGGATCCTCCAGGAGGCGAAGGCGGAGGTGTGTGCTGTGGTCATCGTCGCGCGTTGTCATCGCCGTGCGTTGTTGTCGTCAGGCGTTATTTTCCCGGGTGTTAGGGTGAATGAAAGATGGGAGTAGCATTAGAATATACAATAATTATAAGGGATAATTTTATTAAAAAAATTTTACCCCTCAAAAAATCACGATTTTAGAGGGGTGGGAGAGTATAGAAGGGGGCAGAAGATAACAAAATTTTTTTTGTCCTCTTCTCTTTATTTTCTGAACCAAATAAATATCTCCCTTACCTTCCTCTAACTTTTTTTTCAAAAATTTCTAACCAAATAATGCCTAAGCACCGAAAACAATAAGATTACTTGGATTACATCCTAACCTAAACACTCAGTGAGGATCATAGGCTAAATTCTAAATATGGTAAACAAACATATAATATCTCAGTAGATTTCGTATAATACTTCAGAATGGAGTGAACTACACCATTGTCGAAGTCCTCAACCGCGATTGTAGACTCTTTTTTTTGTCACCGAATTTTTACCGTGACTATATCCGAATTATACTCCAAATCTTATCCGCGATTGTTTTTTTTTTAACCGAATTTTTTTTCCTTATCCGAATTTTAATTTTTTCTGCGGGCGATTGTAGACTTGACCAAGTTCTCGAGAGATAAGCCATGGTTAAAACCCGGATAGCCCACAAACGTTCGAGAGATATTGTGGACTAAGAAAACCATAATGAAGAAAAGATTTGTTCATTTGTTCAGCAATGAGAAAATTGCTCTGAGAGAGAGAGGTGGAGAGAGATTTGAAGATGGAGTTGGTTTGAAGCAAAAGGACGAGAGAGAGAAGAGGGATCGTTCTGATGGCGATGAAGAGCTTGCCGCCATGGATGAACTCAAGAAAGAGAGGTAAACATGGAAGGGAAGAAGAAATTGGAAGCAGATCCATTTTGTCTCTTAATCTCTAAATCCTATTCGTCCATTTGATTGAACAGGTCATAGAGCGCCACGTTGTCAGTCTATTGAAAAATATATTTTTTATTGATACAATTTTTTTTTACAAAAAGTTATTCGCTATCTGGAGCATCTTAAATTCTTAATAACCAAACGCAATTAATTTCTGCTTTTTATAAAATATAATATATAAAAAATATAAATATAAATATAATTTATTAATTATTTATTTATTAATTATTCTAATAATATATATGTATATATATTATTTTTTATTTTAATATCAAACAGAAAAAATAACTCCTATATATTACTAATATGAAATACATATTTCAAGTTGAAGAGACTCGTTTCTGATGTGATAAATTTAAATTTAAATTTTTATTAAGATACGTATTTATATTTAATACACTAACGTAAAATGCATGTTTTAAGCTGAAGAGACTTATTTTTCACATGATAAATTAAAATTAAAATTTTTATTAAGATACATATCTATATTTAGTACTTAATAATACTTTAAATATAATTGATTGTTTCTAATAGAATGATACATGTATCTAGAAAATAAATAGTTCTTACATTTAAGAGTAAATAAATTGGGATATTATATTTATAATTAAAATAATTTTTTTAATTAACTCGTATATTTAAGATTAAAGGAGTAGCATTCAAATAAGGGATAGTGATCATTACCATGATGGGGTGGACATCTAATTACTAAAGGTTCATGTATTACTTCCATTATTCCACTCCATGCTTGTTTTTACAACAAAAAAAAAGGACTGCAATTGATTAGTAATTGATATATCTTCTTGTGGTAGATGTAATTGTTTTTAATACCTTTTTAGTTTAATGAACGGGAAAAAAACTAATAAGGCGCTTAACACCATATATTTAAAGTACTTAAAAAATTGTTTCGATCCCTTTTTCAATAATATAAGACAAAAAGTTGTTTGTGATACGTGCTTCTTTATTTTTTTGGTTCCTAAGATTTATTTATATTTCTTAATTTTAAAATGAAAAAGTAAGAACAACTTGGAGTTATGCTGTCGTCCTTATTTCTATTTTTGTTCTCGTTCGCCTTTAATTACTGTCGACCATCGCCAAACTATTGCAAACACATATTGTCTATTGTTAACCATTTTGGACTGTCATTGACCACTAGTGATCGGTTACCCAAGTGTGAGATGTAGTAACATATAATAAAAATTTGTCCAACTAATTAATAAATAATTAATTTATAACTTATAAAATTATGAGTTTATATTTGTCATTGATACGAGGATTTTAGCTTATTGTATACTATTTATAAATATCTCTATAATTATTTTTTGAGTCAAAAGGAATACTTTGACCCTAATAAGCTTATAAAACCAACTAAATTCTTATATACAAAAATATCATAGTAAAAAAACCCTCCTAATATTTTGAGATAAGACCCACATAAAGGTTGTTCTTTTACTAACGCAATTAATTAAATACTCTTTCTCATCTTAAATATAAGAGTTAGATGGAGAGTTTATTTTAACCTTAAATATAATTTTTTAATTTATTTTATTTCTTAAAATTATAATTTTTTTTTCTGAAAGTATTTTTATATGATTGTACATATTAAAAAATTTATATTAAGGGTAATTCAAATTGCTATGATTAAATAGGATATTTTAGAGAAACTAACACACAATCTTTATAAATAACTAATTAAACTAATTAATTTTTTTAATTTACCTAAATTAATTAAGTATATCTTATAATAAGGTCTAGAGGTAGTATAGTTGATAAAAAGAAAGAAAATAAATTACTTGGTTATATTAGGCAAAATATAGAAAAAAAATCAGCTAACACAAATTAATTTGAGAAGAATCACTAATAGTATTAGAGTTCAGGATTCTAACATATAGGATAATCTCATGTCACATCGGGTCTGTTTTTCCTTGGGTTGGCTGTTTATTTGGATGGGTTAAGTGATTGGTCACCCACTTTTTTTTATACTGGGATATACCTAAATTATATATAAATATTATCCTAAAAAAAATAATTCACAAACTCTCTCTAGTCACTAAATCCTCTAAATAAATGGGACACACTCTTAAAAAGAAAGTCATATTTAATATTTCTTTAATTAAAACATCAGCAACCGGATTAACTCTCTTTAGAATATAAATAATCTGAACATCTCATGCACGCTTTAAGATGGAGTAGATTTGCACCATTAAAAAGCAACATGACTATTATCCATTTGCACAATATCATCAACAATATTCTTCGCATATGACTCCAATATAATTTTCTTAAAACCTATTTTTCATGTCAATGATAAGCCTTTTGAAGATTACCTATTGTTCAGCTTTCACAATACTACAAGGCCCAATGTGATACGTAAATCCTGCAATCTCCTTTGGTTCCAAGTCTCAAGTATATGACTTATTTAATTAACTTAATTAGATTAAAAAAATTAGTTAAGTTAGTTATTATAATATATTTTTTCTAAAATCTCATAATCATCTTCCTTAACTCTCCTCCTCATTCTCTTACTTAATTATTATTGAGAAAGTATTAATAGAAAAAATTTAAAAAATATTTGATAAATTTAAGAAATATATTTTATATTTAAGACTAAAATAAATTTTTTAATTAGATGATCAAAAGAGTACAAAGCATTCCCATGTGGTGATATTTCTTGATTCCTAGTTTATCAGAATCATGCATTATCCAAGTAAAGATCCAATTCAAATTCTAATTGCTTCTTTTATATACTGGAAAGAAAAACAGACAAAACCAAAAAAAAAAAAACAAAGCTAATCTCCTGAGTCTATATGCATGATGCGCTTCGCTTCCTCAGGTCCTAGGATTTGCAGGCCGTAACTGTTCGCCAGAGCACTCTTTCCTAATATGTGAGCCATGATGTCATCTTCCCGTGGAATATATTGGAGATCCACTCGCCGACTGCGTTTCAGCATATCAGAAACTTCCATAATCAGCGTCAAGTCCTCATGCAACTGTGTAGGGGACATTTTGCAGCAGCTTCAAAACTTCTTGCGAATCGCTTCTCGGAAGAATATTACTGAAGCCTCCATCCCTCGCTCTTTTGAAGCCCATCAGGCAGCCTCAGAGCTCAACAGTAAGGGAATCAAGCATGCAAGAATAGAGATCATATATGAGACGACATTAACCCAATGGTGGAGTCAAGAGCTAATGTTGCACTTATATTATAACATGTGTCATAGGAGGTTTACCTATTTATTGTCCGTGAGTTCAACTGGTAAAAAAGTGAGATATACGACTATTTATAGCGTATTTGATCCATAGGAAGGACTACTTTGTTGTGGTTCCAATCACGACACTTGGGAAGGCATCTAATTCCTAGGTGTCTAGGTTTACGCTTGAGAGTAATAGACGGGTCGTCCTGCCTAACATTAGTATTATTTGGGATGAAGGGAGACTTCACCCTACTTTTGGATCGTAGGTAACCCTAACTCTTTTCTAAAAATTTGTATATAAAAAAAATATTTGTAAGAGATTTGATAAAATTTTATATTTGCTGTGGAGGGTTTAACATAAAATATAGATGGAGTTACTTGTATAACAATAAATTGAAATACAAGTTTTAGAATTTTGTAGATATGAATAAATATGACCGATTGATTTCGAGAGTTTTTCCATATCACAATATTCTCTTTTTGTAGCATCAAATTCTAATTCAAAATGAGACAGAGAATCGTGGAATAGAGATTAACGTGTAAAAGCGTTGACAAGTGATACATAAATAAATAGCTTTAACAAATTAATTACTTCTTGTCCACTTACCAAAAATGAGGTCTAATAAAAGTTAAGCTATCCCATGCCATTGGGATAGGAACCTCCCTCCCTCGCTTTTCATTCGATGGTTTGCTTTCTTTATGTTATCTTCGCCATTGAGCAAAATAATGTTGGGATTTTTCTTTTAATTTATTTTTCCCTTAGCTTTTTGACTTCTGTGGCTAACTTGATGATAATTCATCCTTAAAAATTATATTGTTTCAAAAAGAGACAAACCACAATCCCATACCACTTTGCAATTGGATTTAGGCATAATGATCTTTCTTTGTTGAACCATGATCATTATTAGATTTAGCTCTTATCCTATAGTTTTGATTTTAGGACAAAAAATCTGAACATGAAAATTACTTATCTGTAATTAAACGACATATTTAGTAATACATGCACACCATTTAAGAGTGAAAAATCCTCCAACACTAAAAACGGCATATTTGGAAGTTTTTGCATGCACCAATATAAAAAACTATAATGTCAAATTAATATACCCATCATGGATTAAAAACAGATAATAAAACAACTAATGAAGATTGGGTCCGGCTGAAGAAGTTAATCCTTAACAAGTTATAACATGATGAATTGATATTTGAATTTTTATTAGGAGAGCAGTCTCCAAGAAGAGGATACATGTACTTAGAATAAAAAAATAATAATAAAACAACCTCTTGATCTTGAGTTTATTGAAGGAGGTATCAATTCTTTATGAGGACATTAAAATCTTCAAAGGTTTCACATATATATAGTTTTTTTAGTGACATTATAGTTTTTTATATTGGTGCATGCAAAATCTTCCAAATATGCTATCATAATTAAGTTAAGAAAAATGATTAGAGTATTTTAAAAAAATATATTATAATAACTAGTTTTTTTAATCTAATTAAATTAGTTAAATATATCACTAAAAAAATAGTAACAATCCTCCAAAGCTCTTGAGTTTGACCCTAATATGAGCATGGAGGTTAGATGATGTTGGGCCGCAGAGTTCTAAACCCAAGAGAGTAAACCCCGTCTAACCCCTTCTTTGATTCTGTGCTTGAACCGACGAGTCAACTGCTTCAGTTTCCATTCTATTAACCTTTTCTTTTCCAACAATATAAATGTAAACTAGCCTGCTGAATCTTTTATTTACAGTAGAAAACTTTTGAATTTTATAAAAAAAAAGAACGAAAAAAAAGAAAAAGGAAAAAGACCCCAACACTATCCTTGCAGTTACAAAGACTTAGTAACTCATGGCCGACAAGACCGACCGACCCAAATCTTATGTACTTCGGCCTTCCCAAAGAGCAGTTTCAGTGTTGCCAGAAATTGCGTGCTTTTCAGAAGAACATCCTAATTCCTAGGTCAATCCTTAAAATACGATGAAACATGTGAACATGGCCATTCATTCTTAGTCCTTCCTTAAAATACTTGTTCTCCAATGGAGGATTGAAAGCACGTTAACAGTCTATGTTCTCACAAGCTTTTGGACAGGATATTAATCCATGATGATGGACTCCTTCAATTCAATCCAATAGCCAGTGAAAAACACATTACTAGATTTATGGAAAAATTAATCATTTACCCTCTTCAGTTTTTACTTGTTTAAAATTTATACTTTAACTAATAAGAGTTGGCACAAATTTTAAAAAATAAATTCGTATTTACAAAAATGTGAGTTTAATTCTTATTACCGTTGTGAGGACTCCTTTAATAGATGATCTCATAAATCCCCTGTAAACGCTCTCTGGGTGATTGTACCCTTACTTTAGTGAGAGACCGATGCTAAACCTACATAAATGTTTTAGTATAAAAAAAATTATAATTTAAATATTGACTCGATATAATTTAATCTCTGTAATTTTAACTATTAAAAATATTTTCCCCTACATTCAAGAAAATAAAATTTTAAGAACTAAAGTTATTTTTTAAAATTTAAGGACAAATGTTTCTATTGACTAAACTATAAATATTTACATTGAATTAAAATTTAAAAATTAAGTTTTGATAAAGTCAAAACTATTTAAGATCATCTAAATTAAAATTTAAAAATTAAATTATAATTAAAACAAAACTATAGACACTAAATGATTAATTTTCTCTAAACTTATTTATAGCCTCAAATACGTACTCATAAAATCTAATACCATATCAAGACCAGTCATGAATAACTTCATTATGGTTCATCACCTAGACCATGAAAGAGATCTCCTTAACGTTCTGGTGCCATGGCCGAAACATAAGAAACTTTTCAATAGTAACTACCATGAGCAAGAAGATAGATAATCAAGGAGTTAAGGGAAAGCAATTATATATCAGCAACTAGAGGGATAATAAGCATTAAGCAACTGCTAGAGATCCAATAATCTTTTACATTAAGGCAAAAAAAAAAAAAAAATCAAGTTAACACATGCTGTTGACTTAACATGCCAGTTGCAGTAATAATATTCCCCAGTTTCTCAAGTTAATCAGTAGCGCTCCTACACAAATCTGCAAAATTGTTCTTCTTTTACAGACATGGAGGGCCAACACCTTCTACACTCTTATTTCTATGTATCTTCTAGCACTTTGTCTTCTTCTCCTTACTCTGTATTATGTCCACACACCTTTTCCTGTATCTTTCAGCTCCATCCTCACTAAAACCACAAAAAACAGTTCAAAATTTAGTTCACGCTGTACACAACAGAACCAAGTCATATGAATATCACAGAGAGCCACATTTTGCTGCAGTATCACTGTTGAAACATTGTCTTAACAATGAATTTGAAGAGATATACTACAAATTCCTTGAATTCAATCCAGCCTTGAATGTACAAAGATATGCTGATATGGCAAAGCTAAAGTGAATTTTGTTGGGACCATGGTCTGGGGTAAGTCACATGTAATAAAGTATGATTAATGGGTGGAAAAGGAAAAGGGACTTAGCCAGAGGTACAGTATTATACTCAATAACAATCTATGACTGAGAAGCAAAACAAGGTGGCATGAGCCCACCTTGTTACCACTTTTGCAGGAATGTATAACATGCAAAAAAAAAAAAAATTGAACTAAAAAAAATCCTTCACAATTATAAGCCTTATAATCTCACACCCACCAGCCAACCTTTTGCAGTATAGAAACAGAAAAAGAAACCAAATCGTTCTCATATTTGACATTTTATCAATAGCTCCGTATGTCCCATGCCTTTTTCTGGGAACAAGAGGAACTAATATGGATGAATAGGCAAAGAATCATGCCACTGAAGAAAGAAGCATTCTTAGAGCAAAAGAAACGTTGAAAATTCTTGTTATTCAAGAGTTAACTGAAGGAAGCATGCGTTGCTAGTTGCTACTCACTGAAAGAAAAATGCACGGTGCTTTTATCCAACCAACCAATACACAAGCATATATTGTTGTTTACACAACAAATGGAGCAAAAATTAACTAACATCAAACCAAAGAACGCCTTATGTCCCTTCAATTTTTAGTACAATCGAAGTACACTCCTCGCAATAGAATGTGCCTGGTTCGACCTGCTTTTCACGAAACCGTTTCTCCGGCTGCCTCTCAGCGGCGTCAAGTAGAACCTTAAGAGACCGTTGTCGAAATGGTTCGGAGAATACCTAGCACTCCGATTCCTTTCCAATACAAACTCATCTTTAGCCTTCTTTCCCGGCCCATTAGCCTGAACAGTACCATTCTTCCTCAGAGAGCCACCAAATGATCCACCAATGCTTTGTGCATTTCTCCAGCTCACGCTACTATTACTCCGAAACACCTTGGCATTGAAAGTACTTCTGGCATCTACATTGCGATTCCCTCTTAAGTCTGGCCAAGACTCTGAGTAAGAACGTTCAATCCCATTAGCTCTACTATACCCATCTTCATCATCATCTTTATTTCCGCCTCTAAAAAAACTCCAAATGTTCCAAGCCTTGCTCCACCGGCCGGACTTTTTAGACCCTTTCCGGTCACCACTCCCAATAACAGATGCAGTGTCTCGAAAACCCATGTCAAAGGTCTCAGAGCAATCATCTCTCATAGAATTCGAGTTTGAATCTCTCAATTCTCTATCAGCAAAAACCATTTTTTGGCCATGCAAGTAATCAGCAGACGCAGGAGTCACCTTGGCGTTTGAAACTGGCTTCAATTCATCCATCTCCGCCACAACTGCCGCCGCAGTTTTCCTAATCGAATTGGACCTATCAAGGCTCTTCCTTCTCCCAGAACCCGAACAGTAGTCTTTGGTCTGTGCGGACCCACCAGGAGCAGTATCATTTTCATTAATCGCATTCGTGGGCTCTTCAGTTAGGATGTGGGTATCGGTTCTCAAAACGGGCACCGGATCATCTTCCACCACAGAAAGCATAGTGGGCATCCTCGGAAACGTTCTTCCGATCAAGTAGCCATCCCAGGAAGCCCTAGGCTCCTCCAGAGAGTAACGAGGATCATCGAACGACATTCGACCAGCATCGAGCGACATTCGACCAGCATCAAGTGAGAACCTTGGATCGGTGTCGCACGATCTTCGCCCATATCCATAATCTGCGATCTCCGACTGTGTGTCTCTGAATTGCCTCCCAATGGGCTTCTCCACAGGCAGTCTGGCGGACCCACCTCCATGTCTGCGTTTCTTCATCTTCTGGTTTTGCCTCCATTTCTGTAGTTTCTTGCTGAAAACTGAAGCCGCCGACCAGAAGCTTCCTGCAATTTCTTTGAAATCTCTCCCAGAAGTCTTCTTCGTCTGGGAATCGAGATCTATGTGGTCCTTCATGGTCTTCATCTCCTCCTCAATGACTAATTCCGGCTCCACCTCTTCCACAATTTCTTGAACCCGATTCTCAGTCACATTACCCACATTGGGCTCCTCCACAACCCTAATCTCGTCTTCATCACCCTTAACGTTTTCTTCCTCGTCCTCATGCTCGTCCTCGTCCTCTTCTTCTACCTTCGACACGAATGCCGGCCCCTTATAACTGGAAGAAGGGGCTAAATTCCTCGCTTCAACCTCAACCTCAGCTCGGGGAGCTTCATTCTTCGGAGGGTTGCGTCCGTCGTCCTGATTGAAGAGGGACCAGAGAGTGCTTCGAGCCCTTACGTCACAGGACCTCCTCTGGGGCTCAAATACACCCGAGAAACCCTCGTTCTTCGAAGCAGAGAACGACTTGGTCCGGCGAAGCTCTGGCAAAAAGGAAGAAGACGAAGTGGGTGGCCGGTTTCCACGACCACCGGAGTTCCCCCCGCCGCCTCCGCCACCGGAGGAGGGCCTAAAGATGGCTTTAAGAGCAGCGGCAGCAGCGGAGGAAGTTGGCGGTTTACGGCTGGAGGAAGTGGAAGACGAGGAATTGGGATCGAGTACCGCAAGGCGCTCGCAGAGGCATAAGGGGCAAAAGCCAGTGAACTGCTCTTGCGGGTGGCGATCACAGGAGGTGGAAGGTCGATGGGGCTGCAGTAGCTGTTGCTGCTGTAACAATGGCGGTGGAGCTGCTGCTACAGAGGAATCGGCGGCGGGATTCATAACCGAAAATGGTGATTGAACCTCTCCACTCTGCTCATGGTACGATCGAAGAAACCGAGTGAAAGGAAGGCGAGAAATGAGAGCGTGCGCGCTCTTGTCTCTCTCAGGGTCTATGACAGGGAAAGGAAGAAATAGGATCAGAGAGAGAGAGAGAGAGAGAGTATGTGTATATCTGTTTGGTACCAACGGACAGCGAGAAAGTGAGAGATGGAGAGGGGGGTGGAGAGGGGGGATAGAAACAACGGGGAAAATATAAACGGGATTGGAAAAATGGAAATGGGAAACTCAGTGGAGGCGTAACAGGGAATTAGGAATTACCCAAACAGGGCATAAGCTGTCTCATTAAATCCTCTTTTCGAGTCTCTGCGACATTTCTTTTCGTTTTGTTTTGCTTTAGTCTGTGAGTGTGCTGTGTTGGTTTCTAGGGGCACTCGCCTTCGAAATTACCTTTTCATCCTTTTGAGTTGTCACTATTTACTGAATACTACGCTGACCCAGCCAGAAGTCTTTTTGCTGGGAAAATAATAAAAAAAAAGCATAAATCTTCTTCTACTAAGGAAATATCTTCGTGTCAACCGACTGTACGCCGCTTCAACTGATAAAATGCGAGATGTATATAATTATTTAGAATATATTTAATTTTTAAAAAATATTATTTTATTACAATTTTAATCATGATATTTAGAGAGATATTTTAATTTTTAAGTATTTAAGTTTACATTTGAGGATAATAAATAATTTATCCTATTTAATATTAGTATTATTTAAAAAGAATAAAAATTTTATTTTATTTTTATATAGTGAGTGAATATAACCCTTAATAAAATTGTACTAAAAAAAGATCTTCTATGACATTTGGTTTCTAGATTACATTTTGGTCAACTTAAAACTCTCATTTATGGCAGAGTTGAATACTCAAATTAATCAACACTCTCCATTTTCTATTTTGAAGGAAATATATCACTCTTGCATATGTTTTTAAGATTCTATTTTTTTAATTATTAGTAATTATTTATTATACAATCCACATACTAATTTGGTATATTATTCGAATTGTATTATCAATAAGTATACATACATACATACATACATACATACATACATACATACATACATACATACATACATACATACATACATACATACATACATACATACATACATACATACATACATACATACATACATACATACATACATACATACATACATACATACATACATGCATACATGCTAATTGATTCTCTTCGGGAAGATCCCATGATCAGTAGCTAAACTAAATTGCTAGCTAGCTAGTTTAGTGGGGAGACAACATCATTTAAAAAAAAATACAAATAAATATTAATGTTGCGACTTTAAACTTAGAGATTTCGCATTAGCTAAATTTTTTAGTAACTTGGTTACGAATACAAGAGTTAATTAATATACCTTCTATGACAAATAACTTATCAAGGCACAAGATGGGTGGCATCCACTTACGTATTAAATTACTATGTTCTATTAGATCCTCAAATGTGCCATAGCGGTCAAATTAATTATTTTAAGTGTGTATTAGACCCTATTTGTATTATACCAAAATTTGTGAGGATCATGTTCAAATATGATAGGACTTGCCCGAACATGTTAGAATCTTGCTCGATCTTATATCCTTGCCCGAAGATTAGCCGATCTTCTCTAAGGATATCCCCTCCTTCCATACATATTGGAAATCAATCCTCTTGTGATTAAATTAAAGCTTCTTACTTCTTATTCTTTGTGTTTTGAATTTTCTTTTTGGTCTCATGGGATTCTTTCGTTTTCCAATGAATCCTGTACAGAGAAAAAGTTCAAAAAAAAAAAAAAAAACTCACGCCTTCCATCTCCACATACACATCCATCCCCTTTTCTCACACATCACACTTTCTTTTAGTTTTGATTTTTTCTGTGTTATTATCTCTTTTGCTTTCCGTTTCTGCCTTTTCTTTTCTTCCTCAGTTTTCCTTTTTGTTTTTCGGCTTTCTTTTCTCCCAAGCAGCTCCAAATCCATATGTGCCCCTTTCCCCACTTGCCTCTTCCTATTTCTCTAGCAACCAAACAAATCTCAACAATCTCCAGAAGCCCCCACCTCCTCCATATTTCTGTTTCCCTTTCAAACTCCCTTTTTAAATTCAATTCTTTTGACCTCCTGAGTTTTGCTTCAAATTCATTGTACTAATTTGTTTTTTATTTCTCTTTTCTCATGATATTACCAATGCACTAAATGACTATAATATGAATTGGATCATATGTGCTCTCCATTCCAATCTCCAATGTATGTTAATGGCTGTTACTGTAATGCTGCTTGCTTCTCAATGGAGTGTTATATATTTTAATCCAAACAATTCAATAAGGAAGGAGAGACAAAAAAACTCAGAGAAACAGTCTGGTTGGTTGGCAGCTTCGAGGATTAATGCTCAAGGGTGAAGACTTTAAGGAGTGTTCTATAGACAGAATTATTAATGCTTGGAATTTATTGTTTTTTTACAATTATTTTATATTTTTTTAACTATTGACAATTTTAGAAGCAATCAAATAAGGAAGGAAGGAAGATAATAATGTCTCATTAAATACTTTATATTCTCTCAAATGTATTGCCCCTCAAAGAGAGAGGGATCATTAATTAAAACCTAAACTGGACTAGCCAGGTTAACGCAAAACCTAGTGATCCGACCAGTTTGAGCAAGAATCTAATTTAGGAAAATCATGACCTGGTGTAACCCGATGGTAACTTTTTAGGTATGGCATATTACCCGGGCTATTTTTTAAGATGTTCACCGGGTATAAAATGATATTTTTTTTTAATTTTTTTTAGAACAACTCTTTTGTTGTTTCTCCATCTTCATGCCTCACGATTTCATTTCAGTCTCTCTATCCTATGCTACTGCTCTCTACTCTTCTCTCCTTCCTTGTGCCCTAAAGTTAGTCAACATATATTAAAAGATTGTCTCTGTTATATTTTCTTCCTTGGAAGGCTTCTTTCTTACAATGATGTGTGCCATGAGCAGACTAAGCCTATTGAAACTAATTGTTTCTTTTGATCAGAAACGTGTTGTTTGGGTTACTATTAGATTTTTTTTTATATAACTATATGACTTGGTCAGATTTGAGTATTATCGATTTTAATTATAAGTAACTCTCCTAAATATATTTTCTATATTCACTTAACTCAAACTCGAGATCTTATATTTAAGCAGTTAAAGCCCTTCTTACTAAGACTAACGTGTTGATAGTCACTAATAGACTACTTTCTATTTGAACTGCTAAAAAACCAACTAACTTGTTCTTGAAGTCACTTTAATCCGGGTCACTTTGAGATCTTAGTGAACAAACTCAAGATGATTTCCATTTTCCCATCTTGAGTTTGAGGGGCATTAACTGTAATGAAGTTTTGGAATTTGATTTGATATGATTTGCCACTATTCATTTTCAATATTGATTATTTCATTTATTGTAATTATGATAAAATATTTTGTATGTATTTAGGATAGGTTAATTTTATTCTCAAATAAGCATTTCTTGATGAATAGAGCAATATGGCACAATTTACGTCATTCTTGATCTCTCTCTCTATTTTTTGCACTTGGAACACACTTTCTCTGGGTATATTCATTTTCTTTCATGATAAAAGAGTAAAAATAATAAAATATTATACATTTTGTATAAAATTTGATCAATATATGTATCACATATATATATACATACTCATCTGGTCCTATTCACAGGTCAAAGAGACAAATTTTTTTTTGGTCATATTTATAATATACTCTTCATATTTATTATTATGTTGACTTTGTTCTTATAAGGTAAATATATATTTAATAGGGATAAAATTAAAAAGTTATTAAATTTTAAGGTAGAGTTAATGAAAATTAAGGTTTTCCTTAATTTATGAAAAATATGCTGAAAGTTACTTATAAATAAGATCATATGAATATATATTTATCATTAAAGAAGGCATCACAGAATGAGAGAAAAAATAAATGCTTGATTGGGGGTTGGAAAATGTGCATTCTCCACAATTTATTATGAGAGTTGCTTTTCTTGCATTAGAATGTATTGAAAGTTGATAAACACACGTACGCTGATGCAAAAACAATCACAACACATCCAAAGTAGTAGAATGGGTATATAGAATTTTAGAAAACGTTTGATATTGAAGTGTGTAAAGTACAAAGAATGTGAAGGGATTATTGGCTTTTCAGATTAAGGTATGAAAGGGTTCAGTTCACATGAGAGCATCAAAAGAATTGACATTTTAATGAACAAAGTCCCTTCAAAAGGGAAAGGACATACATACATCTCTCTTAACCCTTAAGCAATTAAGTGAAAGTAAAGGCCACAAGTTCCCCCCTTCCTCCTCCTACTACTCCAAAAGGGAAATCTCCTTTCCATATCCCAAACTCTTTCTCATTAACTAATTAACATGCTAATATTTTCTAACTTCCTAAATTCTTTATTTATTTCATGTCTTCCCAAAATTTCTTATGCCATTTGCTCAATACCCACATGAGTTTATGGATTATTTAAAATGGCTTTACCTAAAATGGGAAGAGAGCTTTTGATTGAATGAAATGGGAATTATTCATAGCTTATTCTCTTCTAATCTAAAAAATGGTATATTATTTTAAATTAAAATCAATACTTTCACAATGTACAATAATAGAATAGCACCATAATGAAAGAAAATCTCCTTAAATTCTTAAATGAAATGTTCCATCTTCAAACAACCAACTCGTTTCCTTTTGACATTATAACACTAACTAACATTATACCATATGTAAGTACTCTAAAGTAATAGTAAATTAAATCAATGGAGTAGGGCCCCACCAGGGATGCTCATGGGATCCCCATCAAATACATACGTGCATCCCACCGCATGTGATTGCAAAATCAGTGTTGCATGTTGCCTCCATGTGTACCATTTATTTGCTAATCGGTTGCTTGTCACGGGCTGCACCACCATTTTCTACTTTATTCTAAATTATCCTTCTATATATGCATATTTTTCATTTATGTTAACGCTGAGAATTAGTTTCCCATTAAAAATTATCCACGTGTTATTTGTAATTTATATAACACAAACTATTTATAATAAAACATTAAAAATGATCATTGTAGAGATAATTAGAGGTGATGAGGAAATATATATATATGTAAGAAGCTGTATAAAAATATTGATAAGTTGCACGAGTATCAGGCCTTCAATCCCTTGGCTCCTTGTCACGGGGCTCTCATCGCTCACAAATGCCTTCCTCCTTTGCTTTCAATCAATGCATTCACACACACACAATGCTTGGTGTTGACCTAGAGGATCGATCTATGTTCGATTCAGTGAAGGCTTCTCTAAATAACTCATGAAAAGGAAAAAGCTTATCAAGTTGCATTCTTTTTTTGTATCCCTTTCATGATTCTCACTAGGGTCGGCTATGTAGATTAAACAGTAATATTATGCTTTATCAATAATTAAATTTATAGATAAATTGTTAATTAAAGATTCTATTCAATAACGTTATTAAGTGCTCTATCCGTTTTTTTTTTGTTTTTTTTATATGACTCCACACCGTCTTATTAACTCTGTTAACCGATACCTCCAATAACTTTATATATATACAAATTATTTTAAATGATGTTCTATTATTTTTTTAATAGATGTCACTCCAATTATATCTTTCTCTCTCATGCTCCATTTAGAAACATTATCAATTTATATTCTCATCTAGTACATATAAGGACAAAGCCTAATTAAACATGAACGTAGCGGGATAATAAGCATATTGTAATTGCATAATTAGACACATGATCATCATCATCATCAAAATTTGAAGGCGCGTGGGAATTGATGAAACTCCAAAATAGACACAAATATATAATTGAAGAAAGAGGAGATTGTGGGGAATAATAATAATGTAAAGCGATATACATACTCTCTGCAAATTGTGGTAACCTACGTATAGTGATATGTGAGAGTATATTGATGCATGGAATGTAGCGTAAAGTGCTCACCTGTCCTCACCCTTTTCCTTTTCTCCACAAACCCCACTTTATATATATATATATATATATATGTTGCTTAGTGTTGTGTGTGTCCCTCTCTCTGTCTGTGCCAACCCCCCCTCCCCCCTGGTATTATCTGTGTATATCTGTCATTTTGGTTTGAGTATAGTGATTTGTCTTTGTAGGGCAAAGTCTGGTTGGTTGATCGGAGACTGATACGATATAGGAGCATGCATGGCTGAGGTGACAGAACAACCCAAATATTCATATATTATTATAAATAATAATTATTTGAAGAGACCACATAGAATATATATATATATATATATATATATATATGAGTTTACATGAAATTGGGACCAAGATTCTGACGTGGTCCCCACGAATGGCTCCCACACGTCACATTTTGATATCTTTAATGAGCCACTCAGCCTTGAATTGCACTGTAGTACATAGGAATCATTGTTTTCAAGCTATCACTTTTTCATTTGTTGCGTTGTGTTTGTGTCTGCACATCTACATGTAGTCTTGTTCTTCTGTTTCTTTTTGGCTCCCTCCTTCAAATTCTATTTACTATATGCATACAAATTAAATATTCAAACTTCAACAGAAGTGATGTGAGTGTTGTAAGGATTAAAAGACAATAATTTTTTCAAGTACGTGATTTCTAGTACCTTGACTTGATCCATGATGGTAGAGTAACTCGTTTCTATTACTGATACAGTAAAATTAGTGTTGAATAATGCAAAACCAATTATGTTGCCTCTTTTGATGAATTATTCATTTATTTTAGAACCAAATTAAATGTATTGCATATATTGTAATATAGAATAAACACTAAATATATATATCTTCCAAATTTTATGAGTTTTAGAGACTTCTTTTTTAGGTTAATAATATTGGCCAAATATTCAAATTATATAAACTCTCACCTTATTTTTGTTAAATTATTTTTTTATTTGTAATATATATACATATATAAATTCAACAAAATTAAGAAATATTGAAAAGATAAAACTTTTGTATAATCATATTGACATTTTTAAAATGAAAAATACATAATTTTAATATATTAAAAAACCTATATAACATGTAAAGTATGATGGTTTATTTTTCAGCAATTGAGTCATTCATCTGATTGTTTTAATTTATTTACTGAATAATATAATATATAAAATAAGAGGAGGGAACAATAGGGAGGATTAAAGTAGGATATAGGATAACCGTAATGTGAATATAATAATAATGCAAATGGATGGGGAAGGCCACCTACCCTAAAGTAAGATAATTTGGAGACTAATATATAACTTAATACAAACATTTTTCTTTGTAGGTGATGACATGGAAAGTGACAGTGATTACTGATTAGTACTATTGCACAGCATGCTAACAAAGATTAGAGAGAGAAAGAGAGAGAGTCAGACAAAGATAACACTTTGAGATTTGGAGGGCCATTCTTAATTTTTTCCCCTCTTAACACAAGATTCTGTGGTCATAGAGAGACTTAATGGCTTATGTCCCTATTTAATTTAATTATTTATTTATTCTCCATAAAAGTTTTGTTTTTTGGGTTTTAATGCAGTGAGAGTGAGCTTTCCTTGCCTTCTTTATGATTTTGTCATCTTCTAAATGAAAACTACTTATTATTATTCTGCAATCTGCAATTCTCAATTAGTACTCATATATATATATATATTCCTTAACACAGTACACAAACCTTAACCATACCAGAAAACAATTAATGATATAATTACCACACGGTTATATATATATGGTTGGTACTTTGATCATACCCCAATATATATCTGCTCTACAAATAAAAACATGTCAATAATTATCAGTACAATGTACAAGATATACATAAAGTGACCATATATATATCATGATTTAATCAAACCGATAATTATATATTTCAGACAAAACTGGACTTTGGTCCAATAAATCTACAAATTAATTACATGTATGGTCTAAGGATAATGTTAAGATTTGACTGAGGTACTTAATGATGTGTTTGTTTTTGTTTTGATTTTGAAAATGACTGAAAGCTCAATATATTAGTCAGGTTCAGACATATTCCTCCCAAGGGTCATTTCTGATAATGACATGTTATTTAATTAGGTCTGTAAAACTTAACCTTTTTCTTGATTAAATGGGACAAAACTTCAATAATCAAATTTTTTTGGATGTTTGTATATATATAAAAAAACTTTTTGGATGTTTATTACTATACTCCTATAGTATTTGAAAATTGTTTGGAAAAAATAGTTTGGTCAGCATATAATAAATTATAACAAAAATGTACAAGCTAATATAATATATATATAACTAAACACTTTTAATTAAAATTTGTTTCTTTTATAATTGACAACCTATTTTGGCCAATCAATGCAATGTAGATATAGGTATGCTGCAGAAGCCCATCTAAAAATTAAAAAAGAAAAAAAATAAATGTGGTTTTCATGTATTTTCTATGGAATCTAATGAATGAATTATTATAAAGTTTTAAGAAAATTATTGTCAAGGTTAATTAAATTTGTAACTTCACTAAAATTTGGTAGTTGTGAACACATGGACATAATTTTCCCCTAGATTCCCACTAAATCCTGCCCATGTAATTATATCCAATTATATTGTCTAGGTATATGCATGGATCATTATTGTCCATGATAACTACAACACCTCTTTCTTTCTAAATTATGAATTAATAATTTTATCAATTCCTAAAAATACTTAAATCCCTAGATTGAAATGTGATGTTACAATAACAAAAACCATTTCCACCTCAAACATTAAAAGTGATTCTTGTTGTTACGTACTCGTATAATTGGAACAATTATTTTCCTTCATTGAGGTATTTTCTAGAGAGAGAGAGAGAGAGAGCTGTAGAAGTTTCAATTTGTGAGTGAACAGAAAAGGAAGGGAGAGAAAAGAGAAGGGATAATTATTACAAAGGAAAAATTGATTCAAAAGAATAATCAAATTGAGACTCCTTTACCCCACAAACATGCACACATCACATAACATTATAAATCAGAGGCTTTTTGATTTTTATGAATAAAAAAAACAAAATGTGAATATGAATGAATGTTGAATGTGTAGGAGAATGATATGATATGATATGATATGATATGATAGGGCACTTTAAAGTTTAAACAAAGCCTCCAAATTGGACCCCAACATATATATGTCTGTCCCTCTGCAAAATCCTCTTTCACATTTTGCCCATTTGCTCCTCTTATGATGTAATTATTCCATTATCCTACCAACATGAGTTTGACAATATGGAAACCCACTTTGCTTTTCTTAATTTTTTTTATATATATGGCAACAAAAGTGTCAGTGTGCATGTGTAGAATTCCAGAACATTATCTCTCTCACTCTCCCCACTTGGAATCTAACTCATCAATGATCTCATTTTTCCTTAAGGGAGTGCCTAAAATAGCCATGATTACACAGATTTCTTGGAGAATTAGTTTACACATGATCAAGCAAGCAGGTCTATCATGGGATAGAAGACTTGAGTTTTCCTTAAGATTTCCTGAACAGAAAAAAGATTTGATTTTGAACAAGTCCCAGAACTCCTTGAGTTATATATACAAAGGCAAGCAAAAGGTTGTAAGAAAATAAAATAGGTAACACTCCTAGTAACCACACTAAAACTTAGCAACAACATAGCTTTGTCTTCCAGGAACATTCTCAATCAACCGAGTCACTCCTCTTTTCCTTCCTCTATTCTTCTTCTTCTTCTTTTTAATTTAGAGAGGCATGCACTAACAATCTAAAATTATAAGTGATATCAAACTTGCGATCTCTTACCTACAGAAAAACTTTTATATCACTAGTCTATAAGATTATTGGCCTTCCTTTGTTCCTTTGAATTATTTGGTTTGAGTCATTCAGATAAAATATTTTTAGTTGATGAAGATAAATAAATATAGACAATTCAGATTTAACTTTGAAGGATTAGGAAAAAGATAAATAAAGAGAAGAAAAGTAAAGAATATCATTTTGGCATGATATTCATATATACCCACCAGTTGATACCTACGATAAACCCTTGAGAAGAAGATAATAAATTTAGACGTACAGAGATCAGCAAAGGAATCCCAATGGAGAATGTGAAGTTTGGCATGTTACTAAAGCAACACAAAGGAAGCAAATAAGCATTTCAGAGGTAGATTTCTAGACATAAATACCTTCATTGGGATTTTCAAATATATTCTTGTATAGATTAGTGTGTGTGTGGCTATTATTATTATATATTTCTGAGACCAGCCTTGCTCACTGCTATGCACACCTTGAAAATGCAAAAGAGGAAGAAAAAAATATGAATAAAAATATGAGATATAGATATAAAGGTAGAGGTGCGAGAGAGAGAGAGATTTGGAGCTGCATAAGAGTTTTGTGTTCAAAGTAGTGTTGCATGAAAATCATCAGTAAAATTGGGTTGCAAGGTTGAAAGGATAGCCGAAAAAGAAAAAGATGGATTTCACTTTTGTTTGGTTCCCTTTTTCTTTTTCAATGATAAAGTGGGAAGAGACTGATGAGATGCAATTATGCTTGAAAGAATATTTGTACATTAAAGAGTGTGTTCCCACATGAAGGAATATAAAGCTTAAACATGTTCAACATACAGCTATATATATAGAGATATGTGTAAGTTAGATTGATTAAGCTTCTCTTGGCTTGTATAAATTTGAGACTCCATCACAAGCCGGGATTATAATACTAAATTAAATTAAATTATGAAAGTATCATATTTTGGGAAATATTCAAGGCATGCAAGTACTTTTTTCTCATGGATCATGGTAACACTTTATTTTATGAATGAGTTCCTTGAATTATGATTCATGATTTATGCATTAAATTTAGTAGTAATATAAATAATTATAGCTTTCCTAATTTACCAAGCGTTTTTTTTTCCATAGATGGAATCCATGTACAGTATATACCTTATTAGAGGATAGCGCAAAATGAGAATTGAATTAGATTCATAACTTATGAATTTGATAATCACAAATCTAAGAAGTTAAAATCTTTCCTTAATAAAAATAAAAAAACTATCATTAGTTCTTAAAATTACTAGCCATTTTTTCCCTATGATTACAACACGATATTTGACTATTACAATAGTGGTTCCATTAAAATAAGGGTAAAAAAATATATCCAGTATCATAAATTAATTTTAGAAAAGTAATTAGTACCCTAAAGTATTTAAGTATACAATTAGTACTCTGAACTAATTTTAGAGGTACGATTAATACACTAAAGTATTTAAAAGTGTAATTAGCACTTTGAAATAATTTTAGAGGTGTGATAGTACCCTAAAATATTTAAATTGTTATAATTATGCCCTTTTATTGACAGAAATAAATTTATATTCAATCCATATCACGTGAGCTTTTTATTTTGACACATTATTATTTAAAAAGTCACATGCTTCATATTGTTTAAACAAGAGTACTGAATAAACCCTAAAATTGACATTGTATATAATTCACATGTGAAGATTGAGAAATTTTATAATTTATTTAGTACAATTTATTAAAATAATATTACACATGTGACCTTTTAAATAATAATATGTCAAAATAAAAAATTTATGTGGCATCTATCAAACAAAAATTAGTATTTTTGTTAGCGAAGGGGCAAAATTGTACTAATTTAAATACTTTAATGTGTTAATTGATCCTCCAAAATTAGTTTAGGTGTTAATTGTACCCTTAAATATTTTAGGATATTAACTGTACCTCTAAAATTAATTCGGAGTGCTGATTGAATCATTAAATACTTTATGATACTAATTGCTCTTCCAAAATTAATTTGGGGTATTGGATGCACCTTTATCCTTAAAATAATAATAATAAATTTGAAATATTATTTTAGCATTGAGAAGATTCATTAAACATTGATTTTTTTTAAAAAAAATAAATTAGTTATAATTAATGTAATTTATTAACACAATCAGGTGGTTTGATTCTTTTTCTTTATCTTTTGTCTGAAGGCTCCTTGTTTTTTTGGTAGGACACTCAACTACATTTGGTTGACCCAATTGCAGATTATTATTTTTTATTTTTTTTGTACAAAAAAATTTAGATGGGTTCGACAGTAATTTTTCACTAAGGCCAGGACATAGTCTCAAGGTTCAAAGAGTCAATTGTAGATTATTGTCCCAACTATTACACAACCAAGGTCTTATATTAAACTTTATAGAGGCAATTGTGTTTGCACAATACTACCACTAAGTTCTTACTCTAATAGACTTTTGGAGGTATCTAGTGTTTTTAGTTAATTAGTTAAGAAAGAAAATTGTGATGATGATGTAAATTTGGCCTATTGACTATAGAGTGGAATTATAATTTTGGTGAGATTATTGATCATATCCTATCACCACTGAAAAGTCAAAAAGAGGAAGAAAGTCAAGCTTTGTGCAGTCATGGACCCTAGAAGGCCAGTGTACAGGGTAGAAAATTTGTAACAAAGTTGATTTGTAAGTTCAATCTATGTAAAGGGGATCATATTTATGCTGGAAACTTAAACATCCATTCAAATAAGCATTAAGCAATATGTTCAGAGAAACACCAAACAACAAGGAAGCTTGGGTACCCTTGTTTGATTTGGGGATTTTGTATTATCTCCAATCTTTAATATAAAATTAAATTTATAATACAAATTATACTATAAATTAATTCTTATATTAAGGACTGGAGGAAGTATAATGTCTATTGATTTTTGAAATATGTCTAGCTCTCATATTTTTCTATAACTCTTGAAATTATATCTCTATGTCTAGCTCTACTGTTTTTCCCAAAGACTTATTACTCTATTTTGTTCATTTTTATATCCTGCTAAATTATACAAAAGCCCTGAGCTCCAAATTATATGCAAATAACTCCATTGACCTTTAAAATTAAATGAGAAACTCTTCCAAACTTTTGTGCACATGCTTCTCCTCTAATCAATTATTCCGTTATTTCATTACCAATTGGTTATCCATCATTGACCACATATCCTTCGAAATTTTGCAATACCCTCAGATTTAGAGTTGAGTAAATAATCTCTCCAAATTATATGCAGACAAACCTCATTATATATTCTCAGTGAAATAATGAAAAAAAGTTAATGACAAGAAAATTATTTGCATAAATATTTAAGTTAAAGAGGTTTTATCGTAAAGTTTTAAAAATTTGGAAAATTTATTTGCTCATAACCCCAAAACTCTCAGATAATGTATAATTTAGCCTTTGCATCCCAACCTCATGCCAATAAAAACTAACCACACAGATAGCCCGTACAGATGCTATCAGGAGCTGGGAATTTTGGGACACAAGTCACAATAAGACGATAAATCGTAAGGATCTATTATCAAGAGACAAAATTCAATTACCAACAAAAAAGCTGAACTAATAATCTAGCCCTTTAACTTGGTGATGAAAGGCCACTGCAACATCAATGTTACAATTAAACATTCAGCTGCTAAGTATATACGAATCATTCACATTAGCCGATACAAAAAAGTCATCACTAGTCAGTGTTTCTCGAAAAAGATGGAAGCGGCATCGCGTCTTGTGGGCGGAGGATGACAAGTATGCCAAACATCCCAAGCATTGGTAGGACAAGCAACCACTTCAGCAGCTTATAGTAGTACATATGGAATGTAAGGGAGAACTCATCAGAGAAATGGAGTCCATTCTTGTCAACCATCTCGACCAAAACTGTTCCTGTTGTCCTAACTGCCACAGTTGGAAGCTTAATCCGATATTTCCCTGGGTGATGATAGATCTGGCTCTGCTTTATGGTTCTCTCTCCTTGGTAATTACCAGGGACTAGCAAGGATGTCTGATGAATTTACACAAACATGCAAGGAAAATGATAAATAAGAATTGGGTACGCAAAGGAGGAAAAATAATCCAAAATAAATTTCGCCATGAACTTACAGTGACATTGTATGGTCCTTGATGCCCAGAGGGATATCTGTACTTATCTACAATCTCAATTTCCACCCAAAATTTCTTGCCTTCTTCATCCCGGAAAGATCTAGAAGGATGGGTCACATAGATACCTTGACGATTGTGCCTGTTTGCTACATTATTTTTTCCTTGATTAGGGAGTCTCCATGCCTGAAAGAGGTTACAAGGCAACTAAGTTAAAATAGAAATCTTCAAAAAAAGGTTTCGCAATTAAATTTGGAATATATCATGCCTTCAAGGAATGATGAGGGGAAGGAGTTGAGAAGCAAAAGACATTTCCATTCATAGTCGTGACGATAAGATCAAGATCATCCCCTCCATCAACATTGTCCGCCAAAACCATACTATATCTGCAACAAAAGTGACTCAGTTAACTTCTGAAAGGTCATAGACAAGGGAAACCCATGACACAAGGATTCAATAATATCTTACGAAGTTTCACCAATGTCAACAACATCAGCACATCCAGTAGGTCCGTCAATGAGATACAGATAACCATCAAATGATGAGGTAACAATAGTCAATCCCTTCTTTTTCTCCCCACGTTTACTCAAATCAACTAAAATAACTTGATTCATAACTCTTCCATGAGTTCGGTATGGATAGTGTCCAACAGATGACCCATCTCTGCCATCAAGAACATGAATCTTCCCAGATAGTGTTGGCACCACTAGTTCAGTATGACCATCTCCATCAACATCGCCAATTGTTGGACCCTGCAGAACATAATATCAGGTGACATTATCAATCATGTCATAAACTTTGAGAATTGGCCAAATGGTTCCTATTTAGAGAAGGATGAAAGTAATGGAATTTGTGCAGAATTACAAAGAAATGCAAGGTACATTTGTAGCTACATTTGTAACTAAATTAAACCAGTTGAAGGGCTATTTAATGTAGCACCAAAGGGTTTTCCCAATGTTCATAATTTCTTTTAAAGTTGAAGTGTCCAGGTTTTATAGACAATCTGAAGGCCGAGTACGAAGGATCTAATAATATCCAAAATTGATTAACCCATAAAGGAATTTTCAGTTACTACAAGTCACAACAATCCAAAGAACAGATGACGCCAAGTTTTTTTAAAACTAGAACTTTAACTAAAACCTCTACTGCTAATCCTCTGCCCTCCCAAACTTTGAAGGAACCCACATCCTCCTCTTTCTTCCCTCGAATAAAATTTCTTATTGGGTCCAAAGGGAAAAAATCTTTCTATGTACAAGTTAGAGTTACCATACAATTTATTATTTTGGGTTAGACTCCCCATGTTAATATTTAAAGCTCAAATAACGGATTATGTCCAAAACCCCTTAACCTTACACCCTGAATCACGGCCTACATGTTCCAGTTGTATGTATTAAGCAAAAACTGCAGATCTTCTTGGCAATCAAACACTCATCAATAGTACACATGACCCCTTTCGAAGTATCTTCGGGCATTGGCATCCAAAGAGATCGAAGGTTTGTTTAGTCAGCCAATGGATGCAATTTCATCAGTACTAATACAACTATACTACTATAACAATATACAACAATTTCATAATCCCAAGACCTCGACAGCTGACTGTAGTTACAATTTAATTCACAAGCCCGATTCCATGATATCAAAGGGTATTTTTTTAGTTTAGTCAACTAGCGATACTTTTAACTTTCCTTTATTACTTGGCCCATGGCTATGCACAACACTACAAGCTAACCAGAGGTTTTAAACTTCAACGTCACTCCACCATGGATGAAAGATTTTAAATTATTAAACCTGAAGAGCCAATTTCACTTTCTTCTACATCCTTTATTTTCTCTTACTTTCTTAAAATTCAAAGTCTCCACACACCATATATGATGTTAGCCAAATTTTGGTTGAAGAGCTTTGAATATCTAGAGTATAAGACATTCAAATTAGTAGAGCTTGATGGAAAATTTGACATATTGGTAGTAGAATGCAGGTCAAGTAATTTGTTGATGTTGTCCCAATGATCCATGTATGAATCTGATGACTTAAGGAAACTGATATAGTGACTTACCTGTGGAATAAGACTCTTGAGATGCTTTTCCCATATTAAAGCTCCTTTGGGAGTCCATGCAGCAACATTTCCATGCGTGTCAGCAGTAACTAGCTCAATCTTGCCATCATCATTAATGTCAGCTGCAACAACTGCACCTTGAATCTCAGCCATTTCAAGAGGGAACTTTTCTCTAACCTTCCCTATTTCGAAAAAAAAATGATCAACTTTTAGCATCCAATTAAACAAGATATAAATACACGTAGATGAGTATTTATTAATGCAACTTTATCACAAATAAGCATCTTGAGGTGATAAGAAGACTTCGGATATTACCATGATGATCCAACACATAGAACAAGCCATAGGAAGTTCCAACAAGGATGTCCAGATTCCCATCACCATCCAAATCAACAACGGTTGGAGAAGCATATATATAGGCTCTAAAGTTTGCAGTATCAGTACTCAGATCAAGTTCTGTAGACCACTTAACTTGCTTTGTGTCCAGATTAAAAACAACAATAGCACCAGCAACGTATTTTCCAATATCAATATCACCCAGTTCTTTCATATGATCCTGGTTGTCATAATACCTGTCAGCTTAAAAAGTGGCAATTACTGACATACCAGTAAATTGGTAAACTGCACGTCTTACAAGATACCACCACAATAATAAAACCAACTCTCATTCTTAAATCAATGCCAGAAATCATATCGCATCATTTGTTGTGGAAAAAGGTGGGAAAATTCCCAATTTCTCAATTTCATAAATTATCAGCAAACTCCAGTGCAATTGCCCAACAAATAAAGCAAAAGCATGAGAAAATGATTTTAGCACGAGTACAATTGTATGCTGTCTTGATGTTCTGAAAAGACTTCAATCTCAACAAGTTGCTATAGACAAGATAAGGATTATGTGAAATGTTATGGACATTATTCTGCAGCAAATGTGATAATCAATACATCAAATGATCACACACAAAGTTCCTATTTTCTCAATTAGCAGAAGTTCAAAAATGAACTTGGTTGTGGTTACACGGTGATTTTTCAAATAAAAGAAAAGCTAAAAATGCCATGCAATCCATCATTTTCATCCCAAAATTGGGAATCATCCGCATTTACTCACATCCATTGTTCAAAATTATATCCCCATTTGTCCATACACCATACAAATTAAGTCAAACTCGTTTATGACGAAGTTCTTGCTCTGTTAGTAAGACTATAAGCTTCTAATGGACTTTCTTTTATCAGTTGGTAATCTACAATGGTACTACTATGGTGACATTCACCATTCTATACAACAATTTAGATGATAGATTCTGTTGCCAGGACACAGATGCAGAAATGATGAAGGAAAAGCTATTTCTTTTAGAGGCTATCCATTCTCCTCTCCTGTAATCCTCTTTTCCAATAAAGTTTCTTTTTCTGCCAACAATAATCACATTAATTGTGAATAAAAACTACACATGATTGTTAAAGATTCTTATTTTCAAATACAAATATAAACATACGTTTGTTATCATGAAAGAAAGCAGGAAGTTTAGAGACAGACTCACTCATGGTCAAAGAAATAAGAAACAGCAATAACCATTTCTGATACACCATCATTGTCAATATCTGCTATGACCTGGCGAAGCAAAAATAGAAAAGATGTCTATATTCTTGCACAGAACTTTAAAATTTAAACATGTATAAAATGAAGAGTTGGATCTCACAGGAGTGCCTAATATGTGTGAGTCAATATTCACATAATCCTCCAATCTCTCATGTTCTTGTTCAACAAATTCTTCACCACCCCACATTGATTCATCAATATAATCATCATAATCATAACTGTACTCATCAGCCAGCTCATCACTATTGCGCAATAACTCAAAGGATGAATCAGCATCTGCTTCCAAACCTTCAGCATTTTCCACAGTAGTAGCATGAAGACCCTCATTATTACCCTCATTGGATTCAGAACTACCTTCATTTGCTCCTTTTGAGTTGTTATCTTCCAGAAGACGTCTAGAAGTACTGGTTTTATTATCCACATTAACAGCTTTCAAAGAACCAGCATTCAAAGATGAATTATCGGCTTTGGTAGGCATCTTAATATTTTGTTCTATTCCACTTTCATTTTTTTCCTTGACAGGCTCAGGGTTGGATACATTCCCTGCGCCAAGGTGACTTTCTGTTGATGTGATGTTCGAAGAGTTGTATTCATGTTTACTTTGAATTGTTTTCTTGTCAAACTCTGGATTGGGTACATTATCCACCCCAAGGTGACTGTCTGTTGATGTGGTAACTGAGGTGTTGAGCTCATGTCTACTTTCATTTGTATCTACAAAATAAAACATTACTCACCAATAGAATTAAGTTCTGCAACAAGTGCACATTTGACAATAATATGAACCTTGATATCCTATACAACTATCAAAACCACACAGCCCAATTGTGTAGATGATGAAATAATGCCAAGCTCTAGGCCACACACACTAACGATTCAAAAGTAGCAAAAACTTACGAGACATAGATTTCATTATAGTTGATTCTTGGACAAGCTGATCATCATGGACATCAGGATGAGAACGATCTACAGGATCAGAATCTAAGCCTGCATACCAATTTTTGCGCACTTTCCTACGAGGTACTACTAGTTTATCTGACATCATATAGCCAGAGACCCTAAACGTGATGTTATAATAACCTTAAAATAAGTAACTTGAGTAATGGATAATTTGTTGATAGGAACAAATTTTGCAAAATAGTCACCTGAAAAACAACACTTCACCATTGAAGGATGCCAAAGCTATCTCTCTCACCCCATTCTTGTCTATGTCATATAGAAGTGGACTAGAATGCACTGTTGACTGGTGGAAAGCAGGCCAACCTTACAAAGCAGTCAGAAAGCAGTTAGTTATCAAAACCACCTTAAAGATTAGTGAATACTAAAACCAATTAGCATGGATTCTCTTCAGTATTGTATTCTACTTCAGATACACCACACACCAACTTTTTCATACTGTAACTTTTCTTATCATTCATTCCTTAAGAAGTCCAAGAGATTGATAGGCCATATTGATAAGTTAACAGTGTTACAGACACCATTGATCAAAACAATTTGGTTATTTCATATCCATTTATCCAGTGCCGGGTTACTTTGGTAATCTTGTTAGACATAGGCAAAATGCTGCAATTAGGCTGAAATTTTTATGTTAAGGTCTCACAAAGGAATAAATTGCAGTTCTTTTCTTTTCTTTTTTTCTAATCATGTGTTTGACAATACATTCTTTGATTCCAGTACCGCGGGTCATTCATAAACTTTCTGAAACTAACCAAAGACGGTAACTAGGCCTAGTTTCATGTTATTTTGGGTCTCATTATGCAGTGAACTGCTGGTCTTTATGAAGTTTTCAGTTCTGTTAACATCATATCAAGTAACAACAGTATTTTAGCAACCTTGTTAGACATCAACTGAAGTCTAAAATTAGGCTTGAGTTTCTTTCCATTTTTACTTTGGGCAATATCTATTAGCTGTATACTCCTTACCATGTATTGGTATAATTATCCCGTGAAAAGGACTAACACAAATTCAATTAACATAAGTGATAAATATCATATTGATATCAGAATCATACTTAAGAATAATGTGAACAAAATAGTCTCAATCAATTTTGCTATCCACAATTTGTAAAGCATTTACCAAGACACTTCTGAAAAGCCTCATAATTTCCAAACATACCTTTAATATCACTTACTTTTCTCTGGTGATAAAACATTTGTTAGTATGATGTTTTACTCCCTTGATCTTAAGTCATAACTACTATTGAGAGACATGTCAATATTAGAGACAGAGGGACGACAAGGGATTGCAACACAGGTCACTGAATAATTTTTCTCTCTTACATTTCACCGCTGTACACTGTTACATATATACACATAATGAACTCTAATTAAGGCGTGATTTTGAGGAATAAAATCAAGATAAGATCTCTACAATTTCTCTCAATCAATCCCGGGAATCTCTCTGTTTAATTCTCCCGGAAATCTCTCTGTTTTAATTCTAATATCTTCTACACTCCCCCTCAAGTTGGAGCATAGATATTTATCATGTCCAACTTGCCAATTAAATATCTGAATTTATCTCGAATCAACCCCTTCGTGAGTACATCTGCTGTTTGTTCCTTGGAAGGGATATATTGGAGATCAATTGTTCCTTCGTCAATCTTTTCTCTTATGAAATGTCTGTCGATCTCCACATGCTTTGTTCTGTCATGTTGAACTGGGTTATGAGACATGTTGATTGCTGCCATATTATCTGAGTGTAGTCTGATAGGTAGTTCCATTAACATCCTCAGTTCTTCCAATACCCGTTTTACCCATAGGCCTTCACAGATTCCTAGAGCTATAGCTCTAAACTCGGCTTCTGCACTACTTCTTGCTACTACACTCTGTTTCTTACTCCGCCAAGTAACCAAGTTACCCCAGACATAAGTGACATATCCTGAAGTAGACTTTCTATCTTCTTGGTCGCCTGCCCAATCTGCATCTGTTAGCAATTCCACACTCCGCTTATCTGATTTTTTGAACAGAAGACCTAACCCTGGAGAGCCTTTCAAATATCGAGGATCCTGTAGACCTCGTTTAAGTGTTTCTGTTTAGGATCATGTGAGTGTTGGCTCACCACACCAACGGCATACGCAATATCTGGTCGAGTGTGTGCTAAGTAAATTAGCTTTCCCACCATGCGCTGGTACCGTCCTTTATCAACTGCCTTTCCTAGGTCTTCAGCATCACAAATTTTGTCAGCTCGTATAGGGGTATCACTTGGTCTGCAGCCAATCATACCTGTTTCTTCTAGAAGATCTAGTATATACTTTTTCTGTGAGATACTGATCCCTTTAGCTGATCTTGCAACTTCCATACCCAAAAAATATTTCATTTCTCCTAGGTCTTTAACTTGGAATTCCCTGTTCAAGGCCTTCTTAACTCTGTCAATTTCTGCCGGATTATCTCCTGTGAGGACAATGTCATCAACATATACAGCTAATACCACTATTTGTCCATTCATGTGTTTGAAGAATAGAGTGTGATCACTCTGTCCTTGTGTGTAGCCTTCAGCCTTCAGAACTTTGGTAAATCTCTCAAACCATGCTCGGGGAGATTGTTTTAATCCATATAATGACTTCTTCAATCGGCATACTTGTTTTTTCTTTCTTCCGGGAAAGCCTGGAGGCATTTTCATGTACACTTCCTCCTTCAATTCTCCATTTAAGAATGCATTCTTGACATCCAGTTGGTGCAGTGGCCAGTCTAGGTTTGCTGCAAATGATAACAAAATTCTGATGGTATTTAGCTTAGCCACTGGTGCAAATGTTTCGGTGTAATCCATCCCATAGACTTGAGTGAAGCCTTTTGCGACTAGTCTTGCTTTATACTTATCAAGACTCCCATCTGCGCAATATTTTGGGGTAAATACCCATTTGCAACCTACTGCCTTCTTATCCTTCGGTAGATCGACTACTTCCCATGTGTTGTTTCTTTGTAGGGCATCCATTTCTTCCATTACTGCCTTTCTCCATTCAGGACTATCCAAGGCTTCATTTATGCTTCCTGGTATCCTGACCTGATCAAGATGAGATACGAAGGCAAAGTGTTGTGATGATAAAGCCTGATATGAGACAAACCTTTCTATAGGATGTCTGGTGCAGGATCTTGGTTGCTTTCTGATTGCTATCGGAAGGTCAAGATCGTCTTGTTGCATCTCATAGTTAGAATCTGTTCCTGGTTCAGACGCTTGGAGTGTGTTAGTTGCTTGAGGCATATTACCTGTCATGTCTTTGTCTCTGCGTGTATAAACTTGACCCCACCTATTAGTGTCTCCCCCTGAACTTGAGTTTTCTGTAGATTGCTCAGGCACCTCATATACAGTTTCCTCAAGAGTATAGGGTGGATTGGGCTCATACAAGGGTTCAGTGTCAGGCTGAGTAATCTGAGGTTCACTCCAACTTTCCCCCTGATCTGAGGATGAGGCATAGAAAGGAATAGGTTCGTGGAAGGTGACATCTCGGGTGACATAGAGGCGTTTAGAAACGGGATCAAAACATTTGTATCCTTTTTGGTTTCCTGCAGGCCCTAGATAAATGCACTTGACAGCTTTAGGATTGAGCTTTTGAGTGTGGTGTAGGTGAACAAAGGTAGTACAACAAAAAACACGGAGAGGTAAGGTATTCTCAAGATAGGGTAGGTTAAAAAACTGGTGCAGGACTTGGAGAGGTGTTTGAAAGGATAGGGGCTTACATGGCATCCTATTGATCAAGAAGATGGCAGTTAGAATGGCATCATCCCAATGGTAGGTAGGAACATTGCTAGTAAAAAGAAGGGCCCTAGCAGTTTCTAGGAGATGCCTATTTTTCCTTTCAGCTATACCATTCTGTTGTGGGCTATCAGGACAAGAGCTCTTATGGGTAATGCCATGTTGTTTAAGAAATGTGGATAGCTGATGGTTGAAATACTCAGTGCCATTATCAGTATGGAGAGTTTGGATTTTTGTGTCAAATTGGGTAAGGATCATATTGTAGAAATCAATGAATGTTTGGCGCACAGCTGTTTTATCTTTTAGAAGGAAAACCCAACTAACACGGGTATGATCATCAATAAAAGTCATGAACCATTTGGAGTGGGTACGATTTTTAACACGTGAAGGACCCCATAGATCACTGTGGATCAGGGAAAAAGGCTTAGACGAGCAACAAGGCACACTGGGGAAAGGAGTACGATGATGCTTGGCTAGTTCACATGAATCACAATAAAATTCTGCATTTTTATTTAGGCAAAGAGACGGGAACATCTTACACATATATTGAAGGTTGGGATGTCCTAATCTGTTATGCCATAACTTCATCTCACTAGCCCTAGGGAGAGACACTTTATTACAGAGATAAGATACTGAATTCTGACAATCATTCAGGTAATAGAGTCCGTCACGCTCCTTAGCAACACCAATCGTCATCCCCGTGAACAGATCCTGAAAAACACAATGAGTGGCAAAGAAATCAGTATGACAACGCTCTCGTTGATTTAGTTGACTGACAGATAATAAGTTGCATTTCAATTGTGGGACATGGAGAACATCATGAAGCGTAAGAGTATCTGAAATTTTAACGGTACCACTCCCTGCTACCGGAGTGTCAGAAGCATCAGCAATTTTTACTGTGAGGCGAGATTGGGCAGGAGTATAATATGAAAATAAGGAGAGGTCATCAGTCATATGATCTGAGGCTCCTGAGTCAACTATCCAACAAGGGCCTTTGTGCTTACCTTTAATAGTAGTAAGTGCTTTAAAAAAGTTACCTCGTTGTACCACAGAGGCCACAGGCTTGCGTGAGTGATTTTCCAGAGCATTTAAGCGTTCTAGAATCATGACCAATGGATCAGAATGTATTGGGCCAGAGTGTAGTGGGCCTGCAGCGGCTGAAGTGGATCCATGGGGAGGTAACGCGTTTGGGCCTGTGTGTGAGGAAGTATTTGGGCCATGTGACGCGTTTGGGCCAGAATGCAAGGATACGGTTGGGTTGGCGCACGTGAGGTCCACTGCTTCTGGTCCAGAGACTTCAGCTAGGTTTCCTTTAGGCTTGCGGTTTCTGGGCTTCCAGTCAGGCGGTTTTCCATGTAAGTCCCAGCAGCGATCCTTTGTGTGTCCCGGTTTCCTGCAATACTCACACACTGGGCGATCTCTTCTGGAACCAGCGTCGGATGAGCGAACGGCTAAAGCAGAAGCCTCCGTCGCTTGAAGAGCTCCCTGATTCGTCACCATTACTTGCCGGCGAGTTTCTTCGTCTCGCAGAATGGCGAATGCCTCTGGGACGGAAGGGAGTGGGACATGGCTGAGGAGGCGGCCACGGACGTCGTCGTACACCGAATCGAGGCCCACCAAGAATTCAAAGAGACGCTCCTCCTCCACGACTCGCCTGTATTCCGCGGCATCATCACCGTTTTTCCAAACTCGCTGTTGAATCAAGTCTAACTCTTGCCATAACGCAGTCTTCTCCAGATAATATGCGTTGAGAGGTCGAGAGCCCTGTTTCACATTCCACAGTCGGGCTCGAAGGTCGAACAGAAGTGCAGAATTCGGATGCTTACCATAAGCTTCTTTGACAGCACCCCAGATGGATTTCGCCGAGGAGAGAAACATAAAGCTCCGTCTGACGGCTGGGAGCATGGAGTTTAGAAGCCACGAGGCGACAATTGCATTGTCTGACTTCCACCGTCGGCGAGAACTGGGATCATCAGAAGGAGGCTGGTCATTGTAAATTAGATCGAGTCGATCTCTACCATCAAGAGCAAGGAGCATTGATTGGCTCCAATCGAGGTAATTATCGCCCGTAAGGCGTTCTGGAACAATGATGATAGCCGACCCTTCAAGGCCGGCAACCTTGGCGGAGGTCGGACGTGACCCACCATCAGACTCAGCGGAAGAGAAGACAGACCCGGAACCCTGCTTTGATACCATATTGAGAGACATGTCAATATTAGAGACAGAGGGACGACAAGGGATTGCAACACAGGTCACTGAATAATTTTTCTCTCTTACATTTCACCGCTGTACACTGTTACATATATACACATAATGAACTCTAATTAAGGCGTGATTTTGAGGAATAAAATCAAGATAAGATCTCTACAATTTCTCTCAATCAATCCCGGGAATCTCTCTGTTTAATTCTCCCGGAAATCTCTCTGTTTTAATTCTAATATCTTCTACAACTACCTATTTTTTCCTTATGCTTGGTGAAATTAAACTCTGTAGACACAATTATAGTCTTAGTCTAAAGTCCTTTAATCTTGAGATTGTTCCCACACATATCATATAGAACTACTATTTCATTTACATCTGCTCCTATGATACAGGGGAAAACATTAATCGATGCCTTATCCTTGATATATCTAGTAAGTTTTACAAGATTAAATACATAGAAGAAGATGCAATGCATGCCATTATCATAAGAATTTATCCTATGATTTTATACCTGGCATTTTGTCCCCATCAGAACCTTCAAGAACTTCAAGGTAGTGAACAAAAGAGGGAACAACGATTTCAAGCTTGCCATCACTGTTAAACAAATATAACATATTTTATTCAAGTAAAGTGCGAGATTAAGTTGCTAATGTAGGTCCAAGTAGTCCAGACTTACATGAAATGAATTCTACCCATATCGGAATTCAATCAACACAGAAGATTAGTACAAGTATAATTACAAATTTAATAAAGGATGAAAGACATAGTAGCTTACACAAACAACACACTTGATAAGTTGGGATCATAACAATTTTACCTGTTAATATCAGCAACCAAGGGGGTAGCATATATACTAGAGCTAACTTCTGTTTGCCATCTTAGCTCCAGATTCTTTGGGCATTGGGTATTTAACAAAGCATCCTCATCTCTAACAATAGATATAAAATATCAATTATTGAGGCAAGGAGACAATCGTAACGAAAACCCAGTATACGTTTCACGGAATCGAATAGAAAAGAATATGGAATGTAGACACTTTATACTGCAAATAATACGTAATTAATAAAAAGGATAATCAGAAGAAAGGCATGGCTTACATTTCCCGATATCCGAGAGAATCATCAGTAGCTTCTCGCTCCCGAAATGCATTCTTCTTGGACTCCTCGCCGAGAACGAAACTCAAGCAAGTACCAAGAATCAAACAAAGCAAAAGAGCCTTGGTCACCGACGATTTCATATGATCTTCCTAGGCAAGTTTAAAAATTTACCGATACCCGTCACAATTGGAGAACAATAAAGATCAAACGAAATTGCTTGGCCGATGAAATCAGAATTCCCTTCCCATAAGGAAAATATAGTCCATAAACCCTATAATTGTATCTCTTGGATCTTCGTCAGATATGGGAAGGGATAGATACCGATTCCAGAGCTGAAAACCGAATCTGGAAAACGGCGTGTACAGGATTCTATTGTTTACGACTTAGTTCATTGCAGCTCCTTGACTCTGGAGCTCATTTCTACCCTCAATGGCCGCAGGAACACTGTAACAATAACAACAACAATAATAATAATAATAATAATAATTTATAAAGATATAACAATTATTTTAATTTTTTGTTTTATAGTGAAAAGTTCATGCTCATTTAATATAATTTTAAATATTAGTCTACCATATATATATATATATGTCAAAATAATAGATGTAATCTTAAAAAATGTTACATTTTATTTTTATCACTTATATCGAATCATCAATTACCATAGAAAATGAAAAGGAATTAAATAAAAACAAATTAAAAATATAATAAAACATAATGAAAATAATTTTAAAGAGATAAAATAAAGTCTGCAAAATGAAATAATAATTATAAAATAATATTAACAATATACAACAAATACTTTATAAACAAAATAAGGCACTACATTTCTTTTGCCAAAAAATTAAAATAGCGCTTCGGATCTATTGGTTTAACAAATGAAATGTGCCGTATTTACTGTGTTTATTCTTCATTCTCAATTCTAATGCTACGTGAACTTCGATTTCTTCTGAGTGATTATTGCTCATCATATAAAACCAGGTTTTTTTGTATAAAATAAACACACACTTTTTCACTAGGTGGCTGAAATGTGGAGCGAAGCCTTTCTACTTTTTTGGGTAGAAAAAACATAAATAACTCAGCGTGCCAATGTGAATGGAATTTGACTCCTCCAATGGTAACAGAGGCAGGTGATTACTTCTCCAATTAATATTCACATCCAGGATAACCCCTGATCAATGTCAATGGAATTTGACTCTAATAAACAGCTACCCTTTTAACAACTTATAATCACTAAAAATGAGAAAATTGATAAAATAATATACACCGCATCCTAAGCCTAACTCTATTCATTTGGAGTCCTAGCTAGCTAATTACATAACGGAGAACCCTCTAAGATGGTTATATATAGCTATAGCTATATCCAGGTAAAGTAATACCAGTGAAAGGGCATCAGTGGATGGACTTGATTCTTGCTTTAGCACCAGATTTAGCAATATCCCAAAACTTGATTCGCTGCTGCAAGAGTTCCAGATTCAACAATGGTGATCACCTTCACCTTCTCCGTGCTGCGTTAGTATGATGGTGCGCTTTACTGTCGATTCTTATCCTGTCGGAGTACATGGGAATGCGAATAATCTTGGATATCTCGTTCAACAAAACATCTTCTGTAATATTATCTTTTATGCTTCCCATCACCTGAAAGAAGTCAAGTACAGGTACAGAACAGGCCCAAAAATAGTACAGATAAGGAGAAAGGATGGAGGGAAAACAAAAGAAGTAGCCATTGGACCTTCTTGAAAGTATTGAACTCATTTGGAGTTGATTTATCAGTTCTCACTCGCATGAATTCCCATTCATGGTTATCAGAGTCCCAAGAACACTCTATGATTTTTCCAGAATAAAATGAGGGATCTAAACCATCTGTACATGGGGGAAGTTTTCAATGAGTAATTGCAGGGAAGGCAATTCAAAAGTAGAATTCATGGACAACAGACAGAATACAACCGCATATTATTTATTTAGAAATAAAGGTTTTATCAGAAAAAATATAAATAAAGGTCTTCCTGACCTTTGAATGCTACCCTATTCCCTTCCATGAGCTTCTTCTTTCCTCGTTCATGAAGAAAAAGTTTCTCACCATCATCATCAATCTGTCCACAAAAGCAGTTAGAAATTTGAAAACAATAATGATATGTAAAGCACAAAACTCTTCTTTTTCTTTTTTTAAAAAGACCAAATTACACAGGCCTCCTATGAATTTTGTTAGAATTATCAAGTTTTTCAAAATATACAAGATCTTTCTTTAAACAAAAAATATCCAGCATTTTGGTTAAAATTTAGATTTCTTTTTAAACTAAAATGCCGTCCGTTAACCGAAACACATTTTTGTTTAGCCACAAATTTTTCAAAGGGAAGGCATTTTGGTCAAAAAAATTATAATTTCACCAAAGTGCAATATAATTGTGTTTTCGGTGAGTTTTGTGTATATTTGAAAATAGAAAGAAGGTCTATGTAGAAAAAAATGCGTAATTTATTCAAAGGGATATCCTAATATTGCATGTAAAGAACCGATGATACAACCTCAAAAGAGGAAATCAACTGAATTCATCTCAAGATATTTCTACATAATTGTGTTTTGAAAATAGAGATATTTCTACATAATTATATTTCACCAAAGTGTAATATAATTGTGTTTTGAGTGAGATTTGTGTATATTTGAAAATAGAGAGAAGGTCTATGTAGAAAAAAAATGTGTAATTCATTCAAAGGGATATCCTAATATTGCATGTAAAGAACCGATGATACAACCTCAAAGAGGAAATCAACTGAATTCATCTCAGGATATTTCCACTTCAAGAGGCCTTCATGAGTGCGTGGTACATAAGGATCATCCCAGCCCTGGAAATTAATTGTCAGTAACAACTTCCATTTGATCCAATAACAAGGGTAAGGAAGAAAAACGATCCAGGTTTGAGCAATGAACAATGAAGACATTCAACTCACATTTGGAATACGTTTCAGTAGCGTGTAGATCCCAACGTAAGAGAAAGTCAAGGGATCAGAAGTAAAGATTGCAAAATATTAAAAGGCTAAGTACCTCATAATGACTCAAATGTCTCATACTAGCTATTCATTTGTAAAACAAGTTTAATCTGTCTAATGAGATTATTTCATAAGTTGTAGAGTGGGAGGGGAATAATAAATAATATAATTGTCGATAAAATAGGTTTGAATAGTCCTATCTAATTATTCACATAGCCCAATCAAATATAGAGTAAACAGTGTAATCTCCTATAATCAAGTCGGAGATTAGGAGGAGATATGCCGAAATCTTCTTTGCTATCCTAACCGAGATATTCTCCCCATATCACTCTTAATATCTTAATTATATACTGATAGCAGAGATAACAGAAAAAGGAAACAGAAGAGGGTAATTTCATTTCACACCAATAGAATGTGTGGGTACAGCCGTATAATGCCTTCTCTGGACACATCATTGTCTCTCTCCTCTAACTAACTTTCAGTATTATTTACTATAAAGCCCTTTACTATATAATAACATATATCAATACTCCCCCCCTCTAAAAAGGATCTTTGTCCACAAAGATGGTCCGTGTGGGTGGTGCAACAGTAGGAAAATTTGAAAATTGCTTTTGAACGATGGACAAATCCTCCCATGTGGCATCTTCAGGTTGAGACATCTTCCAGTGAATTAAAACTTGAGTAACTGGAAGATTGTGGCGTTTAATAATCTTACGCCCTAAAATTCTCTCTGGTTCAAGGAAAAACTGTCCTTGATCATCAACTGGTGGTAAAGAAGGAACTACCTCCATAGCAGGACCAATAAAGCGTTTTAGAAGGCACACATGAAAAACTGGATGGATCCGAGTGCCCACAGGTAACTCCAATTCGTAAGCCACTGCACCTATTTTCTTGAGTATCCTGAATGGCCCAAAATATTTAGCTGCCAATTTATGAAGGGACGAATTATTAAGCATATTCCTGCGAAAAGGATGCAACTTCAGATAAACCATGTCACCGACAGAAAAGTGGCGTTCAGATCTATGCCTATTAGCCTGCTGTATCATACGATGTTGAGCTTTCAAGAGATGCTGTTTCAAAAGCTGAATAACCAACTCTCTAGATAAGCACTTCCGGTCAACCAAGTCGTTAGGGGAGTCACCTGCCATATATGGTAAATGAATAGGAGGAGCAATCCCATAAACAGCCTCAAAAGGAGTCATACCAATAGCAGAGTGGTAAGTAGTGTTATACCATAATTCAGCTAAGGGCAGCCAATTAACCCATTGCTTAGGAAAATCACCAGTCATACAGCGGAGGTAACACTCCAAGCAGCGATTAAGAACCTCCGTCTGGCCATCCGTTTGAGGATGATAAGCAGAAGAATAATGCAAATTCACATTATATAAGCGGAAAAGCTCTTTCCAGAATCTGCCACAAAATATAGGATCCCTCTCTGTAACAATGGATGTAGGGAACCCATGCAGTTTAACAATGTTATCCATGAAGACTCGAGCAATCTCTACTGCAGAAAAAGGATGTTTCAAGGCGATAAAATGTGCAGCCTTAGACAATCGGTCCACAACCACCAAAATAACAGACTTAGTATAAGATTTTGGAAGCCCACTAATAAAATCCATAGATAATTCAGACCAAACACATTTAGGTATGGGAAGAGGCTGGAGAAGACCTGGGGAAGCCACTAATTCAGGCTTAAAACGTTGACACACAGTGCATTCACGCACAAACTCTCTAACGTCCCGTTTCATACCCTTCCAATAAAAGAAAAAGGACATTCTCTTAGAAGTAGGGTGGATACCTGAATGGCCTCCAATACTATCAGCATGAAAATAAGTAAGTAAATCCCTACGGAGGCCAGGATCGCTTCCTACAACCAATCTACCATCCCTTTTCAGAAGCTGCTGATGCCATGTATAGTGAGGATGAGATAGGGGATCTTGATCCAATTGCCTATGCAGCTGCTGTATATGGTCATCAGTGGACCATGAATTCTTTACCCTGTCAACCAGCGGTGAAATAGGAACTGTTAAGGCAAAACAAGAGCCTTCTGGCCGACGGGAAAGAGCATCAGCAGCTACATTATCGCTGCCTTTACGATAAACAATCTCATAATGCAATCCCCACAGCTTGTGTAGCCATTTAAACTGCTCTTGGCTTAAATCGCGCTGCTCTAACAAATGTTTTAATGGAAGGTGATCTGTCCTGATAATGAATTTACGCCCCCATAAGTAAGAGCGCCATTGCCTGACAGCAAAGATAATAGCAAGAATCTCACGCTCATAAGCAGATAATGGGCGCTTCTTGGGAGGTAATGCCTTGCTAGCAAAAGCTAAGGGATGTCCATTCTGAGATAAAATAGCCCCCAATCCAACACCAGAAGCATCAGTTTCAATAACAAATGTATCTGTAAAATTGGGTAGTGCCAAAATTGGAGGGGACATCATAGCCTTCTTTAGAGTAAGAAATGCTGCAGAAGCTTCAGAAGTCCACTCAAAGATGGAATGTTTCTTTAATAAGTCAGTAAGAGGACGGCTAATAGATCCATAATGACGAATAAAACGACGATAATAACCAGTGAGACCAAGGAAGCCACGCAATTCTCGTAGGGAAGCAGGTATGGGCCAAGAAGCGATAGTTTCTAATTTCTTAGGATCAGCTTGAACTCCTTGAGCTGAAATGATGTGCCCCAAGTAATCAATCTGAGTTGCTGCAAAGATGCACTTAGAGATTTTAACAAATAGTTGATGTATATCCGGTCGTAGCCCTCCGATGAAAAGATTCACCGCAACTTCCTCAGGAATATCGACCTCCGACAGCAGTTCATCGAATTTCTGTTCATAATCAGCAACGACACCATCGGCCTGCTGGAGCTTCTTGAGAGCAATCAAGGGATGCTCATCACGAACATCAGCGAATTTATCCTCCAGATGCCGGAAATAATCTTCCCATCTGACTTCAGAGAATGACCGTCGGCGCATGAAGGTTTGATGCCATCGTAAAGCGTTTCCCTCCAAATGGATGCTTAAAAGACGAATACGATGCTCAGGAGGAGTTCCATCAACCTCAAAAAATTGCCGACAACGATATGCCCATCCGCGAAAATCAGTACCATCAAACCGAGGAAATTCCACCCGACTCTGTTTAGTTTGAATGGAATACACCGAGGATTGATTGTGCAGTTCATGGAATGACCCAAAAGCGGGAACCCGGTTTGCAGACGAAGACCCTCCCTCAGCTCCCTCATTACCACCGTTACCTGCAATGGGGTGTTTCCCAGCAGCAACTCCGGGTGACGCGAATTTTTCAGTCAAATCCTTCATGAAATCTTCAATGCGACTAACAGCTTGCTTCAATTCTAGTATATCTTGCGTATGCTGATCCAGGCGTGTAGTCACAGACGCCCGATGTATCTCCAAGCGATTCTCCATTTCGGTCAGTCGATCGGTGGACCGCGTATCCGGCGGTGCCATTGGCCGGATATGGGCTCTGATACCTTTGATAGCAGAGATAACAGAAAAAGGAAACAGAAGAGGGTAATTTCATTTCACACCAATAGAATGTGTGGGTACAGCCGTATAATGTCTTCTCTGGAAACATCATTGTCTCTCTCCTCTAACTAACTTTCAGTATTATTTACTATAAAGCCCTTTACTATATAATAACATATATCATATACAATAATTATTTATTTATATAATTACCACAATTGATTCAAAGCCACCTGAAATATGAGGCCGTCAGCAGCATGAGAGAGTTTTGGAATGAATTCCAATAAGAGCTTTGTGACTGTAGAGAGCAACCAAAAATCTTTTCTCCTCACCTGAGAACCAAGCCATGAGGAAGAAAACGATCAAGAAATGACTCTTAAGCCATGCTCAATCTACAGTTAGAAACACATACCCTGAATGGTTCCATGTCATATCTATAGTAAGGGTTTCTGCTCTGGTATATATTATGTCGCTCCCAATTCCTAGGTTCAATCACTTCTTTCTCAAGCATCTTCCACCTTTCATAAAAAGGTCGCTGTGCAAAATTTAAGATATCAATTAAACAGTGCTAGGATATATAAAGAATTCATACAGTAATCAAGCATATTAAAAGAATATCATAGAAAAAAAGCTATTCAAATATAATTGCTGTTACAATAAATCTGGTGATGCCATTGTGAAAATTAATCTCATAATCAATGTCAAATCACTTTGCTTACAAACTACCAGCATATATTAGAAGGTGCCTCAAATATCAACCACATCACCATTTATTAACACTAATTGTTTCCTCTAGTTAAGTTTAATTGGACAATGAAACCAAGGATATCGACAATTAAAATATCAGCTCTTCTACCACAACACACAAACTACATAATGGAATTCAAGACGATAAACCAAACCTCTATTACTGATACTTGGTTGATGGCTATTAGATCATATATAAGGTATCTCCTCTCCTGCTTCTTTGAAGCAGGCAAAGTATCAATAATCATCTCCCCATCAAGTAATGTGTAATGGTGGGTTTTCTCGGCCAACACCTGAAGAACCAAACAGTAAGGGGTAAAAACTATCAGCCGGTGCATCATGAAGTTGAAACAGTTCTAAAAAAAAAATCACAAGTCACTTCGCATATAAAGTTGCACACATACATCATTCGTCCCCCTGCAAGGAAACCTCATTTGGACCCTTCGAAAATTGAAACTTCTATCAATTAAGTAACACCCATCCATTGTTATCAGCATCATATATCGCGTTCCATGAGCTTTCCATGTTGCATAATAATAACGCTGCCGTAACAACTGCAAATTTTTCCTGTATTATAAGAAGGCTTGAATCATTAAGCAACAATGTATAGCACAGTGCTCAAACAACTGATACAAATACTACATATATCCAAGTGCATCAAAAAGTGAACCAAAATATTGGAAAGATTCAGAATAGAGACTTAAGAACTTAAAGCAGCAAGTAGGAGAAATCAACTTTAGCAATGTGGAGACAAGTCCACATATTCACAAAGACTTCGATTCAATGTCAGTTGAAACAAAAGTTTGACTCCATCCCACATGTAAAATACTAAGGCATTTAAAAATAAACCTGTTAGCTCTATCTTACACACAGTAGTTAGCAAATAGCAACATTGAAATTCCGAATAGAAGATAAATGCTAGGCCATAGATACCTGTTGGCTCTATCTTACACACAATAGTTAGCAAATAGCAACATTGAAATTCCGAAAAGAAGATAAATGCTAGGCCATAGATAAGGGGCTTCATAAAACCCCCTTGGATGAAATCGTTAGGAGATAACAAAAATTACGCTTTATGCTAAGCATTGATCATTTGCATAGATATTAAAAAGAATAGAGGGACCAAAAAGTAGATGACAGTATGGCATAATAAGCATCCAATGCTAACAAGCGTGATCAACCATGTGATGAGCCATAGCATAACACATGTAAAATTGTATTGTACTAGTTAAGAACAAGGAGTAGTAGCCCTATCTTAAGGCTTGATAAAGTATGACAAGCGACAAATACACAAATAAGCACACAAATTTGAGGCAAAAAATTTGAACCTGTTCAGAGAAACTGGGTGTGACCCTGGAAATTGTGTATGTCCTCTAGCCTACATGTGAAGAAATTAGCAAAATAGTTATAAAAACCACAAGAGGTACACAAAGCAAGAAAAGTATAAAAAAAAACACAAAAACGAACAAATATAAAGAATAAAAAATAAAGAACGCTGGCAGCAGCCTTCAAAACAATCATCCATCTTAATTGTCACTTAGACTTACAAAACGTTACCAAATAGAACGCATAGGATTCAATAAGAACACAAGGCATCTGAGCAATTTCATGAACATAAAAAATTCATTAAGACACATCTCAAAAATTGTCATCCCAGCATGAAGAATGAAAACTTACAGAACAAAGTAGGCATCTTGAAAATTATAATAATCTTTTCTGACACTAAAATTTAACCAGTCATTGATATGATAAATGACCTACTGACTCTTCAATAAGCTATACACAAGCCCTTAGTAAAATATGGCAGAATAAGTAACTATAATTGACATGAATGTATAAAACAAATATGAGTATATACCAAAAGGTCCACTAAAGAAATAAAAAATGATAGCACCCCAATAACATTTTCTAACATAAGGAAAACCAAAGCCTCTAAAAAAATAAGATACCTATACCAACCCACGGAAAAAGGGGGGTTGTGGGGGGGGACCTGCAATACGACAAAGAGTATCCATTTACAAGGCTTACCCCAGCACCCAATTTAAGTGATTGATAACATAACTGCCGGAATGAATCTTGCTGATCATCAGGTATCTCATCTCCCAGGACATCATCATTTGTCATCAACACATCTGTCTCATGGTTCTCCTGTGTGCGGTGGAAAGATTTCAAAAAATTTTGATGTCAGAAATGCTCTAGGGTACAGTTAGATAGACGTACCCAAATGTAAAACAAAGGACTTCACAGTCGAACCCTCATTGACAGTTTTAAGAAGAGCACACATAATTTGCCTTTTGGCCCAATTTGCCCCAAGGCTTCACCACATTTTCAGTTCAACTCTAAACAATGATAAGTAAGAAACAACAAAGGATGCGCTTGGTAGAAGTTAGAGAAGGAAAGTTGGTGGAAAATATCAAATTACACTTATACAATGTCCATATAATTGTCGATATCTGCTAGCCTATTTTCGACGATCCCACTTACAATCCAACAGAGCACAGGAAAAGAACAACTTCTTAAGAAATACCATGATTACCATCTAGACCTACTGATACTCTCAAGTCTTAATTACAACAAACCATTCATATGGTAGAAATTTAGAAAATATCAAAAGCCATTATGTATGTCATCCATACATCCAAAGGAGGGCCTGGCATTAAGTCATCGTCATCATCCGGCACTGCTTCACCATTAAGATCAAATTCAGAAGATCTCTTCCACTCTGGAGTGGGAGGACAAACCACCATGTCGGGCTTTTTTTCATGATAAAATGTGTACAAGGCATCAATGTAATCAGGTTTGTAGATTCCAGGAGGGCGTGCATCAGAAAATATTTTTATTGCCTGCAGAATGGGTGAATCAGTAAATCAGTTACCTAACATCTTCAAGCAACGTCTTAGACAAAGAACATTATGACAAGGTAAATTAACAACTGACCTGTGTGACAGACATTGACATCGCGCGCATAAGATAATGGATGATCATGTATCCTGTACGATTATGTCCATGTGTACAATGGACAAGTATATATTTCTTTGAGTGTTTTTGACGTGATAGAAATTGTGTAAGCTGAAATGTAAATAGTCAAATGGTTAAAGACTTTTGAACAGACTGAAGAATTTCATTCTGAAATTTCTAGTTTTATTTCAGAATAGAAGCTGCAATATACGTGTGTATATATTGTGTGTGTTTTTGTTTTATGGGGGGGGGGGGGCGGCGCGCAGCAAGAGAGTAGGCTACAAAATATCAGCCAGCATAAAAAGGAAATGAACATACAGCATAAAGCCTTACAAAACAGGAATATTAGAAAAAGAAAAAAGGAAACAGAACGTTGGACTTCAACCAACAATATACAGTCATGATTCTTCCTTCAAATCACATCCCAATAACATATATCCAAATATGATTCTTCCCAAGAATCATTGGATTCCAACATTCCCCCTCAAACTGGCACAGCTTGGAGCTAGCATTGCCAATCTCCTTAATTCATTTCATTTTTATGCTGATTCTTGTCCCTTTATCGTCTTCCCCTCACTAACAGAAGTCTTGATTTTAGGCATCCTCTTCTCAACTTTATGTGAGGTAGAGATCTTGGTTTTTGCTAAACATCACCTTATGTTTTTCTCACACTGACCCACAAAAAATGGTTTGATAAATTTTTTTTGTTAACCACCAGCATATGATTATTTTTTTTTTTATCTGTAATTGTTTCCCTGTCATTAGGAGTAGTAGCCATTCTTCATTCTTTCTAGACTTGGATTTTGGCTTAATGCTGTAATACCCTGAATTTTAATCAACTGTACCAGCAGACTTCAGAGGAGGCTGAGTTGACTATTTCTGGGAAAACAAAAGGGGACAGCGCCTCACACACTCTCATGTGCTAACACATGGGATGGGTTCAAATTGGCTGTGGTCATGTAGAGACAGAACATGGAGGGGAATCTGATCACCGCATTATAGGATTTGGCAAATTGGGGTCGTTCAAAGATAGGGATGGGGCATGTGGTGTCTCTCCAAAAAAATTGTGTTTCTGCTGAGCCTGTTAATGGCCACGCTTATCATTCAAAATAGGCCAAGACTATTGGGCTCATGAAAATCATGATTATGAAATTTCTTATTTTATTTCAAAACAAAAGATGCAATATGTAAGTTGACCATAGAATATGAGCAAATCAATCGTCAACATGAAAGAAAATAAACATCCAACAGAATTAGTTCCCTTAAACATCCATTATTGACTAGAAAATCAACTTTAGTTTCCAGTTAGCTTCTTGTTTGAATTAACCTAGAAAAAACTAGGTACATAAAAGCTTTGCATTAGAAAATACAAACACCAAATAGGAAATTTAGAGTTTAAGAAATCCCCACTTGCATTGTAAATAGCAATGTTTAATTAATGCAAAGAAATAAACGCTCATGCACATAGAGAGAGAAAACAAACACCACATGCTTTGGAATAACTCAGGAAGATTAGAAGAATATTGGTTGAGAAAGAATCAAACCTCATGGATGAATTGATTCACAGATAGGTTATCAGGTACAGAATCACGCCCCTTACATTGAATCTAAGACACAAATAAGTAAAAGAAATTGGAACCATAGAATGACAAACTTAGAAGACCTTGAGATGGTAAGAAGAATTTGCTGGCCACAAACCTTTACATGCTTGATACCCTCTTCCTTTAGATCTGACACTGGATAATTGCGAGAAGTATTTGTCAAATCAATCACCAAACCAAGCTGTAAACCAAAAGAATAAAATATGAAAAGGATGATAAAACAAGAAAATCATTTACTAACAGTTAAGGGTGGTTATCTTTATTCCTCCCTTGACTAATGAAGTAATTGGTTTCTTATGAACAAAATCACTCCTAAGGGCCCATTTGGTTCACAGAATGGGGTGGTTATCTTTATTCATCCCTTGACTAAGAAAGTAATTGGTTTCATTTTCAGAAGAATGATGATTCCGAAATTTTAAGCAATCTGTTTCTCTGACAGAAACATCTCTCCAGCATCGAATGACAATTAACCAAACAATATATCCTAGGGAATGCCATCAGGATTACTATTCTATTGGCACTATACGACTGAACCAACTGGACCCTAAGTTTTGGAAAACAAAAAAACTCAATGATACCCTACAAAGGAAGATACTTGGCAGATAAAAAAGAAAAACCTAAAAATGATGCTACTCAAATAAGACCCTTGCCAAAAAGAAACTGCCTGTGCGAACCATTGGATGGTTGACTGTAAATCAAAAACACATTCTGCACAAGCCCGTGGGGTAGTTTGCGCAGATGCATGTTATGCGAGTAACATTACTTAAACTAGATGAGATCAAACATTTTTTAAATATATTCTACTTACTTTTCTCCCTAAAACTCTTTGTTGGTGTGTCACTTGTTTGAATGAGTATCTTTTACCAGGAGCAATACAATCATTGAACGATTCACCAAGTGGAACCTTAGAAGGTATCATGCAAAAAATTTCCTGGCCAAATGAAGGGCAATCCAACCACCCTGCGCATAAAAAAATGATAATACGATATTTCACATGAAAATTTAAAATTTATAATCTGTCACATAAACCATATTGCTATACTACTGAAGGACAGCAGGAAAAGCAGCTATCCATCTGCATAACATAAAGCCGGAAATCCTTCCATATAATGCATTTACTTTTTATCTTTAAATGACATACTAATACTTTACAGATAATAAATTGCCACAACGAAATTATGTGAGGTTTGAATTGCTCAAAACTATAGCATCACATAAATATAATAGGCCACAATAGCACCAAATTAGGGCTTTTGGCCCCTCATCCAACCCAAAAAAAGAACCAACAAACAATTTCAAAAAATGCTAAAATATGCATAACTCCCGTAAACTTTAGGTCAGTTGCATAACTACCTTGAACTATAAAAATTTAAAACTAACACCCTCATTAAGATTTTGACCCCCAACTCCCCTATTGTTAAAAACATTAAATTTAACAGCACATGCCATGTCAAACTATATAAAAACACATGGCAAAGACACTTGGTAGATGACGTGGATTCGAGCAGTCTAGGAAATTCTAATAAATCTTACCTGAAGGAAGCCTACTTCTATCATGTGATTTAAGGGACTTCGTTTGAAATAGCTGATCATAACCAGGTGAAGGTGATACATAAACAGATCTATCATCCGGACGTTCTCTTTTCAAACGTCTTTTTCTTTCTTCATGCTCCTATAAAAATTGAAGAATTCACCAATTATGCCCCAATTACAACACATGTAAAGGGTAAAACAAGAAGAAAAATCTACAGGTAAACAAAATATTCTGCTTACTGATGTAGACCAAGAATGAGTAGATTGTGTGGCCTTCAATACAATTTCATAGACAAAAGAAATCTCATCAGGGACTATAGTTTGGTTAACAGATAATATAGCTAAGATCCAAATCATTCAAATTATGGTGATAAATTAAGCTTCTAATGTTTATTAAAGGAGCTTTTAAATTTTCCAATAAACTGTGGGTGTCAATGTCGAGAGAGTGGCAAGGGAATAAAGGGTGATAACTATTTCGATATTTTTGCAGGTGAGGGGGTGATAGCTGCCAGATTCACAATATTATGAGCTGCTTTAAAGAAGAAGGGGTAGTACAGAAAGAATACCAACTTTACAGGGAAAGATATTTCGTTCTTACAATGAAAATTTTTGCAGAAATATATTTAATCCACTGTATCACAGAGAGAGAGAGAGAGAGAGACTGCCACCACACGAAGCACCTTCTTGAACTTAGATAGCCACGACAGGTCAAAAGTAAAAGAAGGGTACCCGGCGAGCTATATCAACTGCAGTTTTTACGCGTTCTTCTTGTGCAGGAAAGTCTTCTACATGCCCCTCAAATGGGTCCTCATCTTCCTCTGGAATGGGTGAGGCATTCAAGTCCATAGCAGCTGTCATTAAGCATTAAGCAACATTCACAGAATCTTTATAGCTCGCAATTAGCTTAGTTTGTCGCTAAATACAATCTTCCAGCCTGCATCATTTAAATACCAATCCAATGAAGCCCACATGTATAGCAAATGAAAAAGATAACCGTAAATTCTATAAGTTTATCGGGCAAACATCGTTGAGACATAGTAGGCAAAATTCCCATCTTCTTCTACTACAATAAGACAAGGCAAATGAACAAAACCAAGTAGGGAAATCAATTATATGTGAAACGAGCCAAGAAAAACAAATTGCTTTTCCCACCCCAATCAAGCAAGCAAAGCACCAAATTCAAGTTTCATATCGCATCCCAACTGTAGGAGCAAACACTAGCACAATCAATGCAAAATAGTAAGCATTCTAGATGGGAAAGATATCCAAGAATTCGGTGAAAGCATGAAACTAGAAAATTGAACACTGGACAAACAACCAGGGGAAGGAAAAAGCTTTAAAGAGGAGCTAACCTAAGCAGGCAAAAGAAATCGAAGCCCCATTCAGGCGTGAAGCTAGAGAGACTCAGTAAATCCTTGGCATAAGACCAGAAAATGGAAATTTCTTGATCAAAATCAGTGACAAGAAGGCGCCGTACTATGCTACAAGAAAGAAAAGAAAAAGCGAAAAAGAACCCTACAATTGAGGAATGAAGTGCTTGTTCTTGCTCACGTCAGTGTGGAAACCCTAGAGAGAGAGTGGTGGGGTGTTGTTTGTTGGATTAATTAGAGAAGGGAAGGTTGTATGTACGTATGTTTTGTCATATTTAATGAGAAGCCAGCGAAGTCCAAAGATATGGTACGAGGATGAGTGAGAGTGAGAGTGAGAGTGAGAGAGAGAGAGAGAGAGAGCACAGCAGGAACAATTGCGATTCCTAGCCCTAGTCAGAGAATCGCAAAATCTAAATTATATTTTTTAAAAGAAATTTTTCTTTTCTATATTAAAAATCCCAATAAAGTTGCGTCCCCACTCACCAGTTCAAACTTAAAGAACCGTTCAAAATATAGTGTAGTGTACTTACAGATTTTCAGACAACAATAATATTTATTTTGTAATGATAAAATTGTGTATAAAACATATGACTTAAATCTTATTTAATTAAAAGTTTGTTTTATACAAAGTTAACCGCTGTAAACTAAATACTTCCTATTAGAGAAATACTTACATAATTTGGAAATATTTTACATCTGAATTATATTATATTAAAATATAATAACTTAATATTTTTTTTAATTTTAGGACTTAGAATATATTCAAGTTTTTGTGTATACTAATTTACTAAACATTTTTTTGTATATGATTAAAATTTTATAACTAAATGAAGCAGCTTCTAGTGGCTAAAAACACAACAACAAAAAATTGAAGCAACATCTAACTAATTATGTTTCGACATATATCAATCAAGTAACAATAGAACGCTTTTGTCATTAAAAAAATGTTATGTTTTCAGCATTTGTAGAATTAAATTAGTCGCATTAACAAATTTGTAATCCATATGATAATATTTATAGTATAATATGACATACTTTATCATAATTAATAATTAATTTTTACGGATATTAAAAAAATTAAACCAAGGCGACTTGTTTTTTATTTATATTTGGATGAGAAAAAAATTAGAAAAAAAATAATATTAGAAAAGAAAACTCTAAAAAATAACAAATTTTTTTATCATTTAAAAAAAAAAATCTTCCTAATATTCTCTCTTCTTTATTTTCCCCTCATTTTTTTCCATCAAAACATAGCCTCATCGTAATGCAAATTTGCAAGATTGGTTTACAACAACTGAGTAGCTATAACTTTTAATGAAAGAAAATTCATTAACTAATGTGTTATTTCATTATTAAGGAATAAGAAATTAGCATTTATGAAATTTATTTTGACGTACCAAAAAGAAAATCGTTTTCTATTTTGGAATGTTTCGTTATTAAGGAAGATTACACTTGCAGCAATTGAGTCACTAATAAGCAAACGACCATAAGTTATTCCAGATGGGAGCAATATATAGGCAAATATAGAGTAGAATGATAGTACTTGCAATATATAATACCATTAAATCATCTTATTACGGTTCCTTGAAACTCAAACAATCTATACAGTGTTCATATCTAAGTCTATTAGGGAAAAAATTCACCACTTCAAAGTAAACCACAACAGTATAGAACAAAAACGAAAAGAGGCTAAAAAAGATGCCGATGAATTAAAATCATTCAAGAGCCAAAGGTACAAAATGATTCTAGCTTTATTCCCCCATCTGGTCTTCTACTGGAACTTGGAAGATGGACAGGGATATCATCAGTCACAAGTCAAATGGCATCTCCCTGGAATCCCTTTGAATCCGAAAAGTTGTATTGAATAAAGATGTTATGCTATGAAGCCGGATGGCATACCCGATATGAGTAGCTCAAAAAATGGACCCATCTTGCAGTTTTCACTATTCCATTCATATAACTCAAGTCAGCATCATCTTCACCAGTATTATATCAGAAGCAGGCAGATAGAAAGATATATGTATATAACGCATAATGGTATGAAGAGCCAAAAATTATAGGGAATGATATGGTATAAAAGAGAAAATATCATATTTCCCTTCAACCCTTCTGAATCCCAAATCACAGAAAACCATCTCGAAGATGCCTTTTAGAGCGTTATAATGATTTGAACTTAATGGGGTGGCCAAACAAGGCGATCATGCAATTAAGTTTGTAAAGAAAAAGTAAATTGTGTCTCCCTCAGGAAGGGTACCAGAAACAAACCAGACGCTCAACGGAACGTTTAAGTAGCAAAGACTATAGAATTGAAATGAAACAAAAACAAACATTCTATTAGTAAAATGATCCAAAAAAATTTCAGAACCAACTGATATTGAGGTCATTTTTAGAGGACCAGAAAGGTATTTCACTGCTGACAAATAACATCTGCAGTAATCAGATTGGCAGGAGATGAACTCACATCAAGAAAAGGAGAGATTTGCCCCCACGTCCGTTCTTAAGTTATCATTTGTCAGGAGGCCTCCAGCTGGATCTTCATTTTTTAAACTTCCATCTGATTCTCCAGAAAGTTCACCCTCCTTGGAAATCTTAGACGTCAAATTCTCATACTTCTCCTTTAAGGCTGAAGAATCAACGGCCTCTGCAAGGCTCTTCTTAATTTGTTGCTCCAATGCAGCAATTTTATTTTTTGATGCCAAATCTGGTGAGTTTCCTGCCTTGGCAACCTCTATTTTCAATAATTCTATCTTGCTCTTAAGGTCTGATGAGTTTAGGGCAATTTCAATTCCCTTGTTGATATCATTGTTCAGTTCTTCTATCTCTGACTCAAACTCTGACCCTGAGGACTTCTCAATGCTGCCTCGTGCCTTTGGTTTTACAACAACTTCTAATCCCTTTGACTTCAGGGCATCGACTAGCTTCAGTACTAACTCTTTCTTAAACTCTATGATTTCCTTCTTCAATTCAACGTCCAAATCACTTGGTGAGGATACACCAGAACCTTCAACTTCAGCCTTCAGTGACTTGTATTTTTCCTTCAGTGACTCATATTTTTCCTTTATACTAGGGTTATTAATTACATCTTCAAATTTTGCCTTCAATTCTTCCTTCAATTTGGAAGCTTTCTTATTCCTATCTGACAAAACCTTGGCTTTGGAAAATTCTTTCCACGTGTCAAGCATTTCCTTCAGCTTTCCATAATTAGGCGATTCTGACAGACCCTGGTTGAACTCCTCCTTTAGCTTTTCAATCTTATCCTTCACCACTGGATGAATAAGTTGGTCCTCTGAATTTGCTTTTGAAACTTCCTCCCGTAGCTTTGCCAACTTGTCTGTCAAGCCCATGGCTTTCACTGCTTCAGAGTATTCTCGATCAACCTCCTTTCTCAGCTTCTGGATTGTCCCATCCAGATCTAATTCTGGAAGCTTGGTGGAGGATTCCTGGGCTTTCAAAATTTGCTGCTTTAGTTTCTCAACATCACCCTCTAATTCAGCATCTGGAATCTTCTTAGCAACAGGTATCTCCTTCCTCTTCATGTTGATTTTCCTCTGAGGATCAACAGGAATTCCTTCCTGGAACCCACCAACACCAATTTTCCGGAACTTAAGCATGCGATGCTTTAGTAGATCCTCAGTTTTCATCTGAGTAAGCTCCTATGCAATGAGACAAGCCGGAGATTTGTAATTAGTATATGGCTCTGTATATTTGAATTCAGTAGAAAATTTGCTGGCCCAAAAACTTACATCCATGGCTTCATTGATTGCAACTTTTATCTGCTGTGACACCCAAGATGGATCTGCATGTGCACCACCAAGTGGTTCCTATTACCAAAACCAAACAAATGAAATTCCAATTGAAGGATAAAGAATGATCTTTTATCCACCTACAAATACATAAAATGAGAATATTGCAGGAGGCACTGGTTTGACAAAGCTAACAACTGACTATGAGAATAAAATATACTGTGAAATTCAAATTCATGCGTATGGAAAATAGCATTATTTTTCAGAAGCTGCCTCTAATGAAACAGAAGTAACACCCATTCCATGCATTTATGCCACGCTTGGTGGAAAAGAATATACTAAAACGGAAAGGAAAAGAATGTAAGAAGGTGAAATATGAAATGACACTTGTGTTCCTATTTTAAAATAAGTAATAGGAAAAAAAACACTGTTAATGATTATAAGCATATAACAGACATTGAATAACATTTTTCCTTCCCAGTCACCCATCCTCTCTCCCTGTTCGGTAACAAATGCTGTTATGATGCAAGTCATATTGATAAAGTGATACACATTAATAACAGGGGTCTTAAGACAAAACAAAAGAAATTTAAGATTAAGAGATATAATTGTTACGATTGTTACCGGAATAATACCATCTGCAACTCGCAATTTACACAACTCAGACGCTGTGATCCTGAGCCTTTCAGCAGCCTAAAAAGGGGGGGAAATTTAATGGCATATATTTTGGTATACTAAGACAAGGTTAAATTCAGGGGTTGTGTAAACCTTTGGAGAAGCTTTAGCACTCTTCCACAAAATCGCTGCACATGCCTCCGGACTAAAACATAAAATAATGGAAACCAAACCAGCGGTACAGCTTACAAGTCAGCACATAAACTTACTACAATTGTTAATGGAAATTAACAAGAACTAAAGACTCAACCATATAACCATAAGGATGTCAAAGAAACCGAAAGGCATAATCCGTTAAACACACACAGAGGGTTACATCTGAATATGGTGGAATATTTGCTAAGTTGACACCAGCAACGGCTTGCTATCATATTCAATTTAAAAAATCTATATATTAGATTAAAGATTCATGGTAATCATGCCTTTTAAGATGGATAGCATTTTGAGAGACCGGAAAGTATTTTGTTAATTTAATTAACTTAGTCTATAAAAATCCTCTTCAATGCAACAAATATCGAATCTCAAACAAAGTTGTTTATAGGAGGAGAGTAAACCTTGCTAACTAGCAAGTTCTGCACCAAGAATAACAAATCCATCCATGGGCAATAAGAAGTGCATTCACAGTATCCTCCAACAAAAGTAAAAACAACAACCATTTTTTCAATAAAATATGCATTCACTGAAAATACCAATTAATAGAAGTTGACCAAGAAGCACATAATAAGAATATTAATATTATATTATAAGAAGCAATCATACAATTGAAATCACATTATCAGGTACAACGCGGTTCTGAAATAAAGATCCTATTATAATATCAATAGAATAGATCTGCAACCATAAACCACGGATAATTTGCAAAGTTGACTTATGATGTCCATCTAATATGCAGCAGAAAAGAAGTGGCATGTAATTTAACAAAACAAATTCAATATTATAAAATTTTGCAAAGATAGGTCAAAGATTTAAATCACCTGGCCACATAGAAAACTGCATTTTCAAGCATAAGTAATTTATTGGCACAGCCAATGGCAAGTGCGCCACCAGAACCTCCCTCTCCAATAACTATAGACACAATCGGTACCTTCAAACCAAACATGGCCCTCAAATTGTGGGCAATGGCTTCACCCTGCATGCATGAAAATCAATCAAACAGATTAACATACTAAAAAAAGGAGATAAAAGTGGAATCTTCAAGCATACTTAACTACATACTTGGCCAAGTTCCTCTGATTTAAGGTCAGCATATGCCCCAGGCGTATCAATGAAAGTGACTATGGGGAACCCATGATGATCTGCATAACGCATCATGCGAAGAGCCTTCCTGTAACTGTTAAAATTGAAGATCAGTATCAAATGTAGAGAAAACTGATAGTTCCTAGACTAAGGCAAACAAGTTGAGAGCAGTCATGATCCCATCTTAAGTCTAGGCGGCTTCTCAAATGAAACCCAAAAAAAACACAGGATTTTAAGTGCCAACATACCCATGAGGAGTTGGCATCCCAAAGTTACGCTGTATGTTTTCTTTAGTATTTCGACCCTTCTGGTGACCCATGAACATATATCTTCTACCATCTATGGTCCCTAAGCCAGTAACAATAGCTGGGTCATCATAACCAGCCCGATCACCATGGAGTTCCACAAACTGCAACATGAGGAAGATTGAGACTTCTGCTAGCATTAGTGGTTCAGCAGCAATTAACTAGGGATTTTAGAGCGTAATTACAAAATAATAATGCGCAGTAGACCTTTTCAGTTATGTTAAAGACATGATCAAGGAAAGTAGGCCTGTTAGGATGCCGTGCAATGCTGACACGCTGTATAGGAGTCAGATGTGTATATAAATCCTTTAAAGCCTGAGAAAACAAGGGAAGCTGTGAGGAAAATGCAATAGGAAGCATTTGATATTCATCAATTGCTGCTCAGAAAAGAAAGCATTAACAAGTGTGATTCGCTTTAACAGTTAAAATTGTAATTGTAATTATAATTTAAAAAATGCAAAACTTGCTAAGAAGCTGGAGTGCAAGATTTGCCACAAGAGAATTGCCAAATGAACAATAATCATGCACTCGTGCTTAAGTGGCGGGATTTGAAGGATGGTGTTGGGGCATGTGCAGATGTATAATCAGTTCTTATGAGGACTCTCGGCACAATAAAGCAGTCAATTTTTATTCAAGAATAACAATTATGATTAAACCTGCAGGTATTTGGTCTCTAATGAGATAATCTGATCACTGAAGTCCAGACCAGTTTCAGAGGCCATCTTCCGCACCTACAGAAAAATGCACAATCCTGATGAAGCAGACTCTGAGGATGAATTATCAGTTAAATAGACAAAATACCCCAGCACATAGAAAATTACATCAATAATAAAATTACATCAATAATCTTCTTTTCCAGCCCAACTAGCGGTTTTTCAAAATCCAAAGTGACTGGCTTTTGTTTCTCTTTCAGCGGCTTGAAATGCGAGAGATGACTTAGCACTCCACCTTTCACATTGGGATCAGGATCATCAGGCCAGGGATATTCATGCTTCTTCACCTTCCTAAGCCTGGCGGCAACCGTAAACTCCCTTCTTCTAAAAATTAGTCGGGCCCTTCCTAAAGTTCTCAAAGGGACACCACTAACACCATTAGCGGAACTTCGGAGAAGATCAGAAGCTGAAGTTCCCGTGAATGCTACTGCGCAGTGAGATGCAGAAGCCATCCTCCGTATCCAATGGCAACTTGCGGTGATTCCACACCAGGATTCTCAAGTTAGATCACCCACACCTCAGCTTCTGAAGTTCGCAAACTGTGAAATCAGAACCCGAGAAGAAAGCCAGAAATATGACCATATAGAGTAATACTTTTGCAAAAAGAAAACAAAGCCAACAAAACTCAAAGCTGTATAAGAACAATTGTAATAAACCCATCAACTGAACAAGCTTGATTTGTTATGTTCTTAAGAAAGAAAGAAAGAAAGAAACTACCTGTGAGAAATTGGAGACGCGTGCGTGGATATGGATTGGGAGATAAATGGGAAAGTCCAGAAAATGGGAGAGAATGAAGGAAGGGAAATAGAGGATTCCTTAAGGAATGAGAGAGAAAAGAAGGGTCATCGTGGAGATCGTCAATGAATGTTGTTGTTAGCTACGGTTGGGGTATTGTGCGAAGAAAAGGAGTTGTGGGGGCGATACTAACAAGGAGGGTGAAGGGGACCTGGGTGTAATTAATTTGATCATCATCGATCGGTTTATAAATAAGGCAACTTTTTTCGGTTTGGCCGTTAAGCGGCGAAATTTGCTGCTCGTCGGTGACCGAAGCACGTCACGTCTGCACTGTGAGATGCGATCTCACCTAGCCTGCCCAGCACACTACATAACTTACGACAATTTTTTCCTTTCTTTGTAAGATGAAATTTATTAAGAATTATAAATTAAAAGTATACATACAAACGGGAAAAAAAATCAATATCACCAATCATCAATATACATATATATATATATAAGCAAGGCCAAGTGTCATTGCCACAATGTGTCAAAAATATCATGCATCCTCATGGAGGTTATGGCCTTTATTTTCACTATTGAGTATATTGCCGTAGCCCATTCCTAGCATCCCTGTTGATAATTGATATGTTAAATTGTCAAGTCCTTTGTTTTTTTGAGTTTAGTGTGTAAAAAATAGCTTAGGGAAAAAAAAAAGTTTTGAACAGTTTATAGAAAATGGCTTTTAGAAAAGAGCTTATGGAAAAAAATAGTTCTGAATAAATAAATGTTTAAATATTTATTTTTAGAATAACTTTTTATATTGGTAAATTACTAAAAAATGTATGATTTGATTAAAAGTAAGGGAGAAGAGAGAGGGTAGAGAAAAGAGAAGAGAGAGGGTAGAGCGTAGAGAAGAGAGAGGAAAGGTAATATAGTAATTAAATAGTCCATAAGCTCTTTTACTATTCTAAAAACTAGTTTCAGTGGCTTATTCAAAATCATAGTTTAGTCCAAAAACACTCACGGATAAATATAACTGTTTGTTTTAAAATTTCTTCAAACTAAAATTTTATCCAGAAAAACTTCTAAAACTATGGTTTTGCCCCAACTAAACACGCCCTTAGTTGTATACTTTTTTTATTGGGAAAAATGCATGCGATCATGTGGATTCTCTTCAGAGGCTTTCTGTTTTACCTTTGGTATTGGCGATCTGATGACATTATTTCATAGAAAGTAAGTTGACTTGTATGGCATCGCTTATACAATGCATTTGGCCTAAATTTCTGTTCCTTAGGTCAAAGGGATGGCTTAGAATAAGGGGATTGCTCTAAACCCACTCGAGGAGAGAGAAAATGCAGGTATGCTGACACACAGACTGAATGACATGCAGAGGGAAAAAGTTATTGATCTTTTCGCACCTTTCAAATTGCATAATTTTCACCATATAGCTCGTAGATATATTTTTTTGGTTATAAGTTTAGTTTTAAAACAATCATGATATTAACCTGACCTCCTCATATTCTGTTCTTTTCCTTCTTTTGGTCTTTGGTCAATCTCTGTCTTGGCTGGCGATAGCACAGATGAATTAAGACTGGCTGTGAGAGAAGTTATCTGTGAAAATAAAGGAGAACGCCATTTATATGAAGAGGCTCTGATTGCCATCACAGTTGATGAGTCTCTAAAACGGTATGCTTATTTATTTATTGTGAAAGTTCAGGAAACATTAAAAGAGAACAAAAGAAGAAAATAGATATGAAGATCATGAAATGTCGCCTTTTGTGTACTTGATAAGCAGAAGTACTCAACACAATTGAATTTGTTATTCTGTAGTTACTGCCAGCGCATTTTGAGGCCCGATTTCTGGTGGGGGAGAATCAGAGCTACTGGTTAGTTTTTATGGTTATTCCTGTATATCTTGGAAGTTATTATTTTACTTGATTTAGTGGGAACTTGTGATTAAAATTTTATCTGGACCTAACAGTTTACCATCACAATTTTTTTTTAGATACTGACTGCTTAATTGCACAGACCCCTTAATTGAAAAATCAGATACTGGGCCTGTTTGGATAGGATTTTGAAAAAGGGCTTATGAAAAAAAAGGGCTTGTGGACAACTTATGGAAAAGGACTTTTGGAGAAGAGTTTATAGAAAAAAAGTGGTTTTGAATAAATAGGTGTTTAGATAGTTATTTTTAGAATGACTTTTATGGTGGTAAATTACCAAAAAGGGTATGATTTGATTTAAAGTAAGAGAGATGAGGGAGTTAGAGAAAAGAGAAGAGAGAGTAGAGAAGGAAGAGAGGAGAAAGGAGAGAGGGTGTAAGAAAAAGTAGGAGAGAGGGTGTAAGAAAAAGTAGGAGAGAGAAGAGAGGGTGTAAGAAAAAGTAGGGGTAAGATAGTAATTGGATAGTTCATAAGTGCTTTTACTGTTGAAAAAGCTATTTTAAATAGCTTATTCAAAACTATGGTTTTAAACCATGGTTTTGTCCAAAAGCACTTATGGACAAATAAGCCTGTTTGTTTTGAAATTTTCCCAAACCGAGGTTTGGGCCAAAAGCCCTTTTAAAACCGCGGTTTGGGTGTTTTCCAAACACACCCACTGACTAATGTCCATATTCTGGCAGGTGCTCTCAAAATTGTGCAAGCAGCCAATTATTGTTTACATACCAGAGCATGAGATATGCCTGAAATAACTTCAGGTTCTAAGTAAATGAATCGTTATCTCTATATAGTTGAGAAAGAAGAACTTGTAGTTAGTGTCCTGTTGTCATCTTCTTGGACAAGGATCCCTTATCATTTCTCTATATTATGTTGTACTGTTGTCTTGTAGTTTATGTTCTCCCCGTGTTTATCAAATTATCAGCATCTTCAGTAATAGCATAAACTGAGACAAGGAGACTGCTATCAGTCTTCAAGCCATTTGTCGACATTCTATCTGACGATGACTTTCAAGAAAGCCAAATATTTCTGCATTTTGTAACAAGTGTTTTTGTTTGGTAGGTTTAAGATTGGGTCTACTAACATATCATATCTTCTTATAAATCAAATGCAGCATAGAGGGAGTGGATGGGGATCTGGTTTCATCCCCATGGCAGAATATGGGAGTGATTTTAAGAAGAAATCATGGAACTCGAAACCCAAGAAAGTTGAGGCTATTATACAGCGGTAAGAACCACTATGATCTTCTCTGTTAAGGAATGATTGCTTGTATGAATGAATGGGGACGAAAGGAAAATATGTGCATGATTCAGATTTTACCTTATACTCTTTTCTTTTTTAATATTGTAACGTAGGATTTCATATGGCTTTGACTTTAACAGTAATAGGAACACTGAATGGTCATATTTTTCGTTTTCTTGGCCCTTGACTCTTGAACGGTACATGCAAATGGGGAATAACCTGTGTTCTTCATTCATGATGTCTTCCGATTAAACACAAGTATGGATCTCAACTAATTATAAACAATTGTACTTATCATAGTATTAAAATAACTAAATACGTATCTTGATTTAATCGAAGAATTCCATGACAAAGATGTAAGTTAAGCCTAATTGTATGCATGCTTGCACATATGACATGAAACATGGTAAATATTTTTTTACTAGTCCTTCGTTTTTTCTTATTAGTCCATTGGAGCCATTAATTGAGGGGTGTAGCGCAATAAATTCTGATCCTTTAAAGTTGAAGATAACAAAAAGGATACAATAATATTTCATTTACAAAAAAACTTTTATATCATTAAACTGCAATTGGTAAAGATTACTCCAGTATCTTTGATTAAACCGAAGCATCAATATTAAGCTTTTAAGACTAAATGTATTTTAAATGTATAATTTCATTAAAGTCCTTTAATACTAAAATAAAAATTTTCTATTGTGAGGGACTTTTTTTTTTGGTTGCCCACCCGGTTCACCGGAGCTTTGCCCCGACTACATCGGGATCCAACCCGCGTCGCGCACCTGGCTATGGTGGGTGAGTCTCCCAACGGGGATTTTCTGCATTCGCTAAGGCTCGAACTCGAGATTTCGCTTAAATGATACCGAGTCGCTTACCACTCGGACTAACTCCCGTTAGTTATTGTGAGGGACTTAAAGTAAAAATAAAGTCCCTTTCATTGGATGTATTGTCATTCAAAAATAATATGTCCTAGTGGCTGCGATTTAAGGAATTGGGCCTGCCATACAAATATAACGGTCCGTTTGATTCGCGGAAAATGTACGGAGGGAATTGGAAATTTTTCATAAACAACGGTTGTTTAGTTGACAATTTTCTCGGGAAGTGATTTTCTCACATTTGAGGGAAAATTCATTCCCATGAATTTGGTGGGATCTAATTTTTTTCTCATAGGCAGAAAAATTCAAAATACAAATTTGTCCCTCCTTTTATATATAAAGACGTTACTATGAAACTTTGAAGGCATTCTCTCTAGTTTGAAAGACCTATGTACTGGACGATAGTTGTACTTTGAAGTCTCACGTCTTTGGTCTATATTCATCCTCAATTGAGTTCTTATGGTTCAGTCGTTCTCAGTTTGCATGTCTATGGGAAACTCTCTCGATTGAAGAAGATGATAAACGGTGCCACTTTTTTTACGAAGAATATGATGAACAGTTCTAAAATCAAAATTTATTTTGAGATAGATATAGTTCTCTCAATTTAAGTTCAAATTTAACAAATTACTTATCACTAAAAAGATCATTAAGTCTAATTTTTAAATAAATAAAATCATTTCAAAATTTATTATATTCTAAAAGATAGATTGAATGAAGAAACAAATATCAAAGATATCAACACTATTTTTTTTTACATAACACCATTTTGTTTTTTTAAATGCATAACTCTTTCATATTAAATATTTTGAAATTGATATTAATACCCTTAAACTGTGTTTTAAGTGGTTTTATATGAAAAAAGTTTTGTATAAAATGGATTCGTAGTTTAAGAGATATTTTAAAAATACTAAAAAAAATCAAAATCAATAAAACACAGAGTATAGTGTAATTTGAAGTAGATTTGTATCACTCGAAATTATTTTCTTACTTCAAAAAATAATTTGTATATAGTTATATATTATATTACTAAGTAAAATGAAATCTTTTCTCAGCAATAAATAGATTTTGAGAAATATGATCTCTTTTATTTATATAAAATAAATTTAGTTACGTGAAATCGATTTTATTCATTAAATTTTTAAATTACTCTATTTTACACTATTAAAAATAAAAAAAAAATTGACGAAAAATTATATTAGTGCGGTAATAAAAATAGATTTCTTTCACAAAAATCTATTTTAGTGTACTGAAATAATTTAATTTTATTAAATCTTTTTCTTTTTCTGATGAAAATAGAATGTGATTATTATAAAAGTAATTTTGTTTATAAAGAGTTATAACAAAATAGTTATAAAGTGAAATTTTGAATTTGATAGATTGAGTTATTATAAAATAATATATGAGAGAGTTGTTGGCGATAAATTATCAGAACTGAAGCCACATATAAAACTCCCACAATTCTTTTAATAAAATGAAATTGCATTTAACCATTCACACATCTATTTCATAGTACAAAATTAATTTCAGCCCTCTAAATAACTTTAGTTTCAGTGTTCCATTTAGCATGTTACAATGTTAAAACTTTTGACCAAATAAACTAAATTTAAGTACAAAAGTCTCTATAGTCCATATATATTCATGTAAATCGCATCTTCTCTTTAAGTGTCCACGCATGAGTTATATATTTTGATCTTCATTTTTGTATTTATGTTATTCATTTTAATCATTTATTATTTTTTGTAATTTTTATATTTATATTGAATATTTTTATTTATTAAATTATAAGTTTTATGAATTAATAATTATTATATAAGTAATTGAAGTTTTAATATTTTTATTTTTACATTATAACATTAAATATTCATTAATAGCAATATGTTAATTTGTATTTTTTCCTATATAATTTGTTATTATTTTTAACAAATTAAATATAAATATTTCTACCAAACTATTTTCTTTTTAACTAAACATCGAGGATTGCTTACATGTCAGTGGCACGCGCGCCCATATCATAACGTCCACGCGCGAAGACTCAAAAACTCCACAAAGCGAAACCGAAGTCCAAGGCGAAGCCAGATATTTCACCTTCTCAGTTCATTCCTTTTCACTCTTCCGTTTCTTCCTCCTCGTTTCCTTACCAAATTCCGCGAACAAAAAATCCTCTATATAAATTCTAGATTTTTATAATTTGTTCTTTTAGCGTCATTTAAATTCGCCGCTTATCCTAGATAGAGGTTGTAAATTATGGAAGGGGCTAGCAATGGCGGAATGTTGTACCACGAGGTACAAGAGTCAAAGCTCTGCGCTATGCATTGCGTTAACACAGTGCTTCAGGGACCATTCTTCTCCGAATTCGATTTGGCGGCTTTGGCATCCGATCTCGATTGCAAGGAGCGGCAGATGATGCTCCAGGGTGGCTTCTGCTCCGGCGATTTTCTCACTGAGGAGTCCCACAATGTGTCTTTGGATGGCGATTTTAGTATACAGGTTTCTTCAACTTCCTCTCTCTTATAAATTTTGGTTTCAAAGTGTATTCTTTTCTCTTCCCCTTTCACCTCTTTCTCAGAATTTAAATGAAACAGGCAGAAACTTTTTGGTCAACTTATGTGGTATTGTATTGCGTCCTAAAATGCTGATTCTTGCAAGCATTATATAATTTTCGAGGTCCAACTCATTTAAAATCTTAAGCTGTTAGGAAAAGTCTCGGAAAGGGCTCTTTATTAATATCTATTGAACAAACACTTCCAATGGAAGTAGCGAGTCTCTTTTGTTAAGATTGAATAATACATCATTGCGCGCTAATTGTTGATTGAGCTTATTTGAATTTAAATGCGTATGTCATGATTTAGTTGATGAATGACCGTGGACGTGAAACTGTAGGTTCTAATGGTCTACTTGAATGATTAATGAGCGTCCCTTGTTGTATAATAGAAACTGCTTACTTTGTTCCACCCGGAGCAAGTTTCCTTCATTTGGACCAGAATGAGTAAGAAAGGGTGCGCATAAGTTTAAAATAAAATCTTATTCAGAGGTTTTTTTCTTGTATATTTCAGTCTCAGCCCTTTCTCAATTTTCTTTGTTGCCTGGATCCCCTACAAGCAAACTTTTGGCCGTTGTTCAATGCCTTTGTCTCTAGTGTGTAACTAAGGTCGTTAATCTATACATTTACTGATTGGCGTAGATAAAATGTGTACTCTAATGGTCATGCACTTTGGTCGAGCAAGAGATTTGAACACTTTGGTATCCTTTTCAGCTTACAAGTAAACTGGGAGCATGGTTATATTTTGCATTCCTAGATCCTTTTAATGCTTAGATTGCATGGGCATGGTACGGGCATGAGATATGTTTTTTTTTTTTTTGGGAAAACGATACAGGTTTTGCAATGGATGCTATAGATGTAAGGAATGTTATATTGGATGACAAATCTTAGAATGATAAAAATAATATATGATGAACCAGAATAGTACTATATTATGATCCCTGATTATTTCATAAAACTTTTGTTTGCTTGAGCCTTTTGAATGATAATTTTATTCTCGTATCTTATAATCATATGCAAGATAGTCTTAGGGGGATATTTGATATATGAATTTCTAACTATTAGCTATTTAGCATTTCATTAGGCTAAAAGTTTCGTCTTTTCATGATCATATAAACATGTGCGAAACCTGAAATTTAACATGATGAAGTCATGTTAGGCCAATTGAACTGAGTTGCTGATATATATGTTAATGAGATCGATTACTGATCTAGTCCCCAACCCGATTGCAGTCCTCTTATAATTGTTTCATTAATATATGTGCATTAATTAATCTTTGTTTGGCCAAAAAAAAAATATTTGGATTTTCATTAAATGTCTTTTTTTTCCAGTGTGTGCTACTATTTTGTAGGCTTTTGTCTATTGTAGCCAGATCAAGATATATGATATCATCAATTAATCCTTGATTTCCTTTTTGTAAGATGTTCAAAGTAGGTGGATTTTGGTAGATGAAATATTTCCCTTGAATTCTATAATTTGGGTGACTAAATCAGGATTTGCATCCTGTGTTACTTTTTGCCATGCCATTTTGTGGTTTGCTTAATGATGCAATGTATTTCCTGTAGGTTTTGCAGAAAGCTTTGGAAGTTTGGAACCTGCAAGTCATCCCCCTGGACTCTCCAATTGCTGAGCCTGCCCAGATTGATCCTGGACTGGAAAATGCTTTTATTTGTCATTTGCAAAACCATTGGTTTTGTATACGCAAAGTTAATGGTGAATGGTATAATTTTGACAGTCTCTATGCAGCGCCACAGCATCTGTCTAAGTTTTACCTCTCAGCCTATCTTGACTCCTTTGGAGGCTCTGGATGGAGCATATTCCTTGTGAGAGGTAACTTCCCAAAAGAATTTCCAATATCCTCATCTGAGGCTTCAAATAGTTTTGGACAGTGGCTGTCACCTGAAGATGCTGAGAGGATAAATAAATCCTGCAATCCGATACAGGCTCCTCGCCAGAGAATCAACGAGTCCCAACACCATCCTGATCAATTCCTTCCATATGGAGAAGCAGAAATGTTTTCAGACTTGGAAGATGAGGATTTGAAGGCTGCAATAGCAGCTAGCCTTATGGATGCTTCCCCAGCTGTGGTCAGTGCTGAAGTCAGCATTCCTCAAAATGATAATCAAATTAGTAAAGAGGTGACAACCAACGAAGCCGATACCCCTCCAAATGATCAATGCAACAAGCGAGCGAAAACTGCTGAAGCTTCTTCTGATGTACATGACCTAAACAACCTAGAAGTGGCCTCTGCTGCTAGTGTCCCTCAAGAAGAAAACCAGAATCCTAAAGAAAATAGTGTTTGATAAAAGATTGCAATCGTTCCCCAGAAAACTATTTTCCCTCATCGAGGACATTAATTTATACATGTTCTGGTTGGTCAAAACATACATCATAGGCTCAAAGTCAAGATTCTGTGCAGTATGTACATTGTCAAGTTTAATGGCAGTGGACAACCTTAAAGCTTTTTCACATGATAATGAGTTAAGTTGAATATATTATTTATACTTTGTTGCTACATGTTGCCATTCTTATAAATCATAATGCCTCAAGAACACCAATTAGATTTACATATGTTCCTAAAATTTATTCACTGCAACGAAACATAAAGTAGTTATTCTTCATTTATTTATCTCTCTCTAAAATTCAACAATATAATGGCATCTGATTCAATTGAATGTGAAATTGATCAATCTTGATTTATATCGCTTTTTTTTTTTTTTGACAAATATGTTATCATCAGCTTATCAACTTCTCATCGTTAAAGGAGCACCTTTCAGGGGCACCATGATTCTCTGCGTTTGGCTTCTCTCCTCTAAATGAGAGGCAGCGCAGCGGATGGATGGAGCAGAGGCCAAACGCTGATTTTCGGCTTTCCCCCCACTGAACTTTCTCCCCATCTTCTCGCTTGACAACATAACTCGTCAGAGAATTAGTTTGTTCGCCCAACGGTCTATGTTGCTTGGTCATACTGAACATCAGAGTCAAAATTAACCATTCTTGAAAATTTTTGTAGCTAACTAATAAGATGATTTTGTCGTAATGTATGGACTGGTGGTTTTGTTCTGCTAATTTGCGACGAGTCTTTATACTGTTGCACTCAAAATTTACGTAAGACGTATAAATCAAATCATGGCGGGCCAGAACAAATCGCGAAACCCTGAAACAATCCTAAAACAAGGAGCCATAGCAGTTAAAATATATTGCCGATGCCAACCGTTATCAATTATTTCCCCATATTTTAGGGGGGAAAGAAAATTTTAAAGCCATTGGACCCCTATTGGAGAACTTCAAAAACTTAACGAGTATGAAACTATACAAAGACAACTGGAATTCATATTGGATAGTTCAAAATATTTACCCTTTTGAGTCTAAAACACAAAAATAGGAAACACCCTGAAGCTAAAACACTTTCTTGAGAAGACACAGTAACACAGGCGACTGACGATTGATTGGGAACCATTTTTAGCCATGTTTTCCAAATATATCAGTTACCTCAAACGAAGTCCAAGCTCATCAAACATTTAAAATACTCTTTTTTCTATTTCAGAGGCGACAAATGAGATCTAGGGAGGGGCATTGACCGTCACACCTACATCCCTTTAGCATCCCTTGGATCAATAATCATACCACCCTGAGCTTGATCAAAAGGCCCGCCAGTCATTCCTGCATTCCAGGCCTGAGGATAATTTGCTGCAAAATTTGGGCCACTTACGGGACCTGGTGGGTATCCCAGTAATGAACTCTGATCTAAACCTATTTCAGAAGATGAGTTCTGCCTAGGCATGCCATATGATGTGGCATAAAAGGGATGAGCCCCCTCTTGTGGGTAAGGGGGGTAACTAAATGCCATAGGAGGTTTCGGCAATGCATTAGGATTAACTTGCATGGAAACATTGGGTGGCTGGACATAATGCATGGGTGGATAATCACGAATTGGGGTCACTAAAGTAACTCCTTGCTGTCTCTCAACAAAATGGGAGGGTTTGCGTTCCGATTGCTTCGTGTCAAAGCTCTGTGGATGGAAATCCTGTCGAATAGCTCCAGTGTTGCCTGATTGAGGATCTGAAGAAGGATTAGGTGCTTGGCCAAAAAGTGGTGTCTTTGGTTGTTGAATTGGCCTTGAAGGGGGCTGCTCTCTCACTGGCTGTTGACGGCCTTTGTCATCCCAATCATAAGGCTGTGACTCTGAACCAGGAGAAAAAACGGGCCTCTGGGGACCTTGAGCAGTGGAGTCTGATGCTGTAGATTGCCTAACACTCTGCGCCTCGGACGCATTTCCATCTTCTCTCTCTGCATTAGGCCGAAGAAGATCTGGGTGCTTTTCTTGGATGTGAGATTCAAATTCAGTCTGCTTCAAGAAAGACTTGAGACAATGAGGAGCAGCGCAAACAAAGATTCCTTCCATCATTTTGATGGTTTGAATCTTCTGGATTCGTTCATCACACCTGTTCCAAGGAAGAAAAAGTGATTCTATTATCAAACTGTGAAATATATATATCATGGACCTCAAAGCAAAATGTCGATTAAAAAAATGAATAAGATAGTAATCCTTGTCCACTCATATTTTAATACTTAAAAACCATCAAATTCATGGAAAATATTATCAAATCAAAGTTTAATATAACAGCTAATAGCACCCACCCCCCTTTCGTGTTTATGCATCCCATTGAATTATACAGCTCAGTAGTAAAATTCCATCCCGAAATCAAAGGCATTTGAATTAAGATTCACAGCTTTTATATGAGTGTGTTGGAAGAAGACGACCTATGTTGAACTAAAATCTTACTAAACAAATAACCTGATATTCATTTCCTTCCTATATGAAGATCAGAAGATAAGAAATATTCTTACAGGCAGCACATTGGGTCACTTCTAGCACAATCAAGGCAGAAGGCATGCTCACAAGGGCTCTGCAAAACCGCAAGCTGTCAGTTATAGCATGCCAACATTAAATAATATAAGAACTTAAAGCATACGTTCAGCCCATCTACCCTCCCTGGAAAACACCGCAAACATAGAAAGTGAAGCTGAACATTAATCATGACAGCCATGATGTCCCGATGCCAACAATAACAGATATCATCACTGATGAGGTCCATATCAGAACTATACACACAAAATAAATCTTGAGACTAGAAATGCATTTCAGAGCTACTGATGTCCCAATGCCATTCAAAGTGTAAAGCAGGTAGGTCATAAGTGTAATAGCCATATAATTATCTAGATTTAAAAAACACCCAATAGATTGGGACAGGAATGCATTTAAAGTAAACCAACTGTCCTCTATACCAGGAAAAAAAAACACAGAATGAATAGCAGGAAAAAGAAAACAATGTTAAATGTTTATCGGAATGTTTCAGTTATAAAACACGTACATGAAACAAGTGATTGGCCTAAACAAGCACAGGACTCTGGTAGTTTATGCAGACCTCCAATTCATGACACTCTTGTCCCCAGTTTCAATCATGCATAAATCAAATGGCAACATCTGACATACAACTAGTGCAGTTATTCAAATGACAAGCCGATTTATCATACACTTTTAGGCACCATTGACTGAGGAGAATTTGGCGTGAGTAAGAATGAGATACTCTGTAATTGACAGATATAAGCATAGCACAACTTACACGACATTAGTCTTTCCTTTGACTCAGTTGCCCATTAATAAAGAGAATGAAGTCGGTTTCAAATAACTATTAAGCTAGAGTGCTCTATTTTGTGAATTTCATTTTCCCCCATTAATTTTTCAGAGGATGGAGCTCGAGAACAGACCAGAAAACAGAATTAGGACCCGTTTGGATAGGCTTTTAGAAAATGGCTTATGAAAAAAAATGACTTTTAAACAACTTTTAGATAAGCTCTTTTGAAAAAGAGCTCATAAAAAAAAGTAGTTTTGAATAAATGAGTGTTTGGATTGTTATTTTGAGAAGAATTTTTATGATTGGTAAATTATCAGAAAGGGTACCAAATGAAAAAAAATATGGAGCTATTTACTTTTCAGTGCTTGCAACGTCCCATCTTCCTTTTTCCTCCTCCTTAGATTGCATTGTAGCTCTTCTTCATATCTCTCTCTTATCATCTTCTCACATCTTCAGAAGCTTCTCCAGTGACGAAGAGGAGGACTTGCAATGATGATGAACGGAGGAGGACAGCTTGCAGAGACGACTTGCAAAGGAGAGAGAAACGGCGACAGCAACTAAAGAGGAAGAAGAAGGAGACACAGCAACGACCTCCTCTCCCCGTGGAGGCGACGGTAGAGGCGACACAGAGGCGATGAAGAAGAGAAGAAAAGAGAGAAGAGGATAGAGGAAGTAAAAAAGGTAGGGATAAAGTAGTAATTAGGTAGTCTATAAAATCTTTTCAAGCTATTCCTAAGAGCTTATTCAAAACTATAGTTTTAAACCATAATTTGATCCATAAGCCCTTTTGGACAAATATAGGGCCTGTTTGGATAGGATTTTAAAAAGGACTTGTGAAAAAAAAGGGCTTATGGACAGCTTATGGAAAAGGGCTTTTAGAGAAGAGTTTATGAAAAAAAAAGTAGTTTTGAATAAATAAGTGTTTGGATAGTTGTTTTTAGAATGACTTTTTATATTGGTAAATTACCAAAAAGGGTATGATTTGATTTAAAGTAAGAGAGAGGAGAGAGGTATAGAAAAGAGAAGAAAAAGGAGAGAGGGTAGAGAGGAAAAAGGAGAGAGGGTGTAAGAAAAAGTAGGAGAGAGGAGAGAGGGTATAAGAAAAAGTAGGGGTAAGATAGTAATTGGATAGTCCATAAGCTCTTTTACTGTTGAAAAAGCTAGTTTTAATAGCTTATTTAAAACCATGGTTTTAAACCATAATTTTGCCCAAAAGCACTTATGGACAAATATGGCTGTTTGTTTTAAAATTTCCCCAAAACAAGGTTTGGGCCATAAGCCCTTTTCAAACCATGGTTTGAAAAGGAACCAAACAGGCCCATAGTTGTTTGTTTTAAAATTTTCCCAAATTAAGGTTTAGGCTAGAAGCCCTTTTAAAACTAAGGTTTACTTTCAATCCAAACAGGCACTTAGACCTGAATGGAGTTAAAAGGCAACCATACTGAGCCACCGATTTTATCAATGATAAAAAACCTTCTAATCCACAAAAAGTTCGATAAATATATCTAAATAGGAAAAGATGTTAAAGCACTTACCAGTCGTCCATAGATAGCTATGGGAAAATCACAACGAACACAGAAATGAACTCTATTGCCAAGCTGGCGGCGGGACCTCCGTCCTAAAGTCTTAATAAGTGAAGTGGCAGTGGCTGCACCGATACCCTTTGCCACAGGCAGGTCAGCTAGGACTAGATGGTCGGGGCATGCAATTGCAGTCTCAACAGGTGCGGCTCTCACCCCTGCTGAGCCTTCCGAGGCTGGTAACTTACTAAGCCGAATCTGAAGCATATTCAATAACTGCTTCCAACAACTCTCCACGGTTTTAAAGGCAAAAGGAAGACAGGTTCAGTCCTTCAAACTGCAAATATAGCAATAACAAGGAAAAGGATAAGCAAGTAGAAATGCAATAATTCTAGGATATCCCAACTACCATTCCGATTATAGGGAAATCTAGAAAATATAGTATCATCTTCCAGCAAATATTCCACGATATCCAAACTTAATCAAAGAATCAAGAAATGCAATTTCACATCAACCTCTTTGAATTTTTTATGATTGAATGGAAGTACAATAAACATCTCATTAATCTAACCAAGCACCATCTCGATTGTTAGGAAACCCGGCATCTTGAAAACATCTCATTATTGTCCAGCAAATATTCCACGAGAACTACCCAACCTACGCACAGTCTCCACTGACAAGTTATCCAAACTTCATAAACAAAAGCATCTACATTAGCTAATTCGGTGATTAAAGGCAAGCCTAACAATGTGTTTAGATGTTTTATCATTTTAACAAGTATTTGGTAGGCAGTGCAAAACACATTAGAAAATAAAAATCCAATATCTGAAGGGAAAAAAACGGAAAGGCAATATCCAGTACATACCAATATATATCTCGGCAAGAAAAGCGAGTGCTAGAAAGAAAAACAGGGGAATGAGATGCGGGTTCTATGCCAACGAATCGTTGCGAAAAATCTTTCACTTGCACTAAGAAGATCGGAAGACGAGCAAGAATTCTCTGCCTCGACACACCTCAAACGAAGATTGCGAGGGTCCTTGAGAATGACATAACATCGAAAGCGATGGATTTGGGAAATCCTGGAAACGGAGGCCGCGCTCCGCTGCGGTTTATTTGATTTATGTTTACGGATTTATAACAGACAATTTTTTTCCTCATTTGAATATCATAAATAAATAACTACATCAATATATATATAAATAAATCAATAAAATGACATGAATATTATAGTTCACCAAACTTTTGTGCACGACGTTTATGATTACATCTTATTCGATGATATTACTACTTTTGAATACTTCATTTCTTAAATATTTCACAATATATAATCATGAAAATCAAATTTCCCCGTAAAATTGTAATTGACTATTGTTGAGTTAATTTAGTTGGAGGTCAGTTCATTCACGTTTTACAGATAATATTTGTTGTGTAAATTAACAATCAGTACTCTAAACTAATTTTAAAAATATAATTAGTGTCCTAAAATATTTAAAGTACAATTAACACCTTAAATTAATTTTAGAGGTATAATTAACACTTGAAGTATTTAAATTATTATAATTTTACCATTGTACTAATAAAAACACAATTTTGTATTTAATACATATCATATAAACCTTTTATTTTGATATATTATTACTTAAAAGTTACATATATAATATTATTTTAATAAATTGTACTAAATAAACTATAAAATTTCTCAATCTTCGAATTCTATATAATATCAATTTTAGGGTTTACTCAATATTTTGTTTAAACAATATGTCATATATAACATTTTAAATAATATGACATAGATAGGAGAGAAATTTGTGTTTTAATCAGTAAAATTTTAAAATTGTACCAATTTAAATACTTTAGAGTATTGATTGTACCTCCAAAATCAATTTAAAATATTAATTGTATTATTAAATATTTTAGGGTATTAATTACTCATTTAAAATTAGTTTGGGACGATTGATACATCTTTACCTATATTTATTTCGTTTTAAAACATGCTTAACAAATAAATATATTTTTCAATTAATGGCTTGGGGGTGGACAAACAAAAGTGACTTATTTCTCATATTTAGCTTAAAGTTCTTTCAACGATTTTTTTTTCATATAGCTTGATTAAAATCCCTTTTATTTTTGTTAAGCTTAAATAAATGGGCCCTAATTTACGTAAAATTAATTTATTATTTTGTGCAAAGGACTTATTTATTGACAGGAACATTTTAACTTCTAAGAGACTGAGGGTGATAAAAAATAGTTTTATGGGCCGAATTACTTTATTTACGTTTTAGAATCATATGTAAAATTACTATTTATATAAGTCTAACATAAGGGTGAACGCACGAGCAGGAAAGTAAAATCAAGTGTGATAAATAACAGTAGTTTTCCTTTACTAAATTGGTAATCAAATAAAAGGTTTTTCAAAACAAATCTTGTAACGCACCGATCAGTCCAGAATTCTTGAACTAAAATTTTAGATTTCCCCTCACGGAATGAATGAATGATACATTTTACCTAATCACAACTGAAGCAAGTACAAACTCAGCGATTCAGAATGCAATCTTACAGAATAGATGGGGATTAAAAATCCTTTGTACAAGATCTATCCCTGGCTAAATGATAGAATAGGGCTATTATTTTCTCGACAATATCAAACCATTTGCAGTCAGTTCCTCAGATAATCCAACTTACATTTGGTTGTGTTCAAGATGACTCTATTTTTTTGACGACCTTCTTAGCCTGGCATTAGAAGAAGATAAGAATTAGCAAGCAAACACTAAATTATAGTATTTGATTAGTATATAATATACATGTGTGTGTGCGCGCGCACACAGTATTTGATAAACTTGACAAGCTTCATACATGCAAGGATTGACTCCTTTTTAGTTGTTACTCTATCTATTTGAGCACATAATAAAAATTATCCGTGGATGTTCACTTAAAATTAAAAGCTTTTGAGCTGAAATAATGCTTAACATGATTTTTGAGCCCCTCTATCACCAAATTAAATGGCAAGAGTTTGAGTCTAGCTGTTAGGTATTTGATCATGGTTAACATATCTTAAATGAAGACTGGCCCATTTCTATTGTCATTATTTCAGCATTCATATGCCTAATACTTCAGAAAATTTCTTGGCCAAGTTACGGTTTTTCTGGCCTCTACTGCAATAGCATGTATGCTAAGATAATTCAAGAGCATAACACGTAAGTCAAGTTGTACCTGTTCTAAGGTGAGAAACATGATCACATTCCATGATCCTAGCCGCCCAAAATTGGGGATGAACCCCTTATAAAAGGCAAGAGGTCCCTGAAAAATATTAGACTCCGATCAGAAGATATAAATGATACCCAGTAGCAATGCTGTTCCTTGTCTGATCGAAATTCAGTATAAGATGAAGCTAACAGACCCCGGACACTCCAAATCTAGGGAAAAGGCATATTTTGTGACACAAACGAAAATAATCAATGATATTCTGACACATAAGCAGTGTTAAACAATGCATGAAGTGTCATGAAAACTAATAAACTGAAGAGGGAATCATTCAGCTGGTTTATGCTTCAAAATTCTCTGAACTCTAAAGCGCTGAACTACGGATCCGCATAATTAATGCATATACCTAAAGCAGATGGCAATATCACCTGAGAATCATGTAGTGTGAGCAAAAATAAAGCATACATCATTCTTTAAAGTTTTGACGAAACAATCAAGGGTACTTTTGTAAGTTGAATCGCCCATCATTCTGGATTTGACCTGGATACACAAACCAGAAGTAAAGCAGAAGAAATGAATTAGTGGAATGTTAACACTGCAAGAGAAGGAGACCAGTACGCAATCAAAATATACATAATGTTAGTCACATAATAATAACGACCAGAAGAAAGATAAGGCTATTTCCCCATATTAATCTACCAAAACAGACCACAGAAGGCCCGCTTGTCAACAAGAATCCTTATTAAGCTCTAGATGCCATTACTAGTCCCACCAGTTTCTAGTCATGACTGGATTATGAACTTATCATTGCTAAATAAGTTGTATATGTATAGTCTTATGTGGACAGCACGGAGTTACCACATCAACTGGGGAGCCAATGCAGACAGCAAAGAACCCTGCCCCTAGACCAGCAAGTAGATGAGTTACAACATTGTCTGTGAAGCCTGGAATTTTCAAAATGGTCTGCGATAATGTAAATTTATTAGATATAGAAAATAATAAGATAGGGAGAAAAAGAATAGAAAGTGGCTCCAAAAGGCAAGCATCCAGCATCTTGTACATTACCTGTTTCACTTGATCATAGCTGGCTAGTTCTGCTGCGTTAATAATAGCATTTCTTGCTACGTTGGGGCCAAGCCCAGTCCAAAGAGCCCCAATTCCTTCCTGCAAGTTAGATACACTTTTAGTAATACATGTCGATGAACTAAACAGACTACTGTGTGTGTGTGTGTGTGTATTCCTTTCTGAAGGTTAAATACACAGACCTGTCTCACAATTGTGGAATAAGCATTTAATGATCCAGAGTACCGTCTGGGCACACCAGGAGGTAATTTTCCTTCAGCTTGAAGTCTAACTTTTACAAGGTCGGTTGGATTTGCTATCGTAATTGCCACAGCACCTGTCAATAAGACAAGTAATTTCCATGGTGCGTTTAGACAGAAATAACATTAATTCCTGCTACAATGAGCAATAGTCTGCATATATGGTAGCAAACTCATTTTAATAGCAAATAGATGAAATGTTCCCACAACACTGAGTACTGGACTCACCAATAGTAAGGGAAGCAAGAATTTTCTTTGTTAATGGAACATCTCCTACGAAATCCTTTCCAACATATAAATTCTTGACCTGTAGAAGAAACCGTATCATTTAAGTGATTGGCTCGCATAAGTAAACAGTACATGTGAACTGAAAGAATTCAACAAGTTTATGTGACAAAGTTTTAAACTCACGGGCTCATATAACCCAATTCTTAAACCTCCATACACACATTGGCGATGTAGTCCTGGCACAATGCCCTTCCAGAGAGCGGATAGACATCTTCCCTGGCAATGGTACCAACTGTACCCAGCATACCCCTATATTTAGGTACGGTCACTGCTTCACCAGCCACTGCTTGTTTTTGGATCTGAAGCCTCACTTTAGCAGTGTCCAAAGGGATTGTGCATATCTATGCAGAATAAAGAATTTGATTAGAAATTTGTGCTTTTGAGTTTTAATAAGGACCAGAATAGAGTAATTATCGGAGAAACATAAGTAATTTAAAACAAATTCCAAGTCGATATCTCCAGAGAACAACTCAGGACAACGTTCCATATATCTATTTCATATCACCTCTCCATAAGCCTACATAATGCTATAGCTATTTCATATACAGGTTTATGCGACACAATTTAACTCTTAGCAAGTAAATGTTCGAATTTGCCAAAGTTCAAAACACATAACCAGGTAAGTCCAAGAAGCCAGAGATTATTCAACCAGAACTTTGTCTGTCATATGTACCACTAAGCTAGTTCCAATATGTAAAGAAATCGCCTATATTCGGAACCACACGTGAATAATGAAATCAGAGTAGTTAATATGATTTCTTGTTTGTCATTTATTGACCAAGAAATAAGATTTTTTTTTTTTGGTGCATATTTAGCTAATCTACCGTAAAATTAATTTTAGCGCGCAACGTGGTCAGACAACTGCGAAGCAAGACGGGAAAGAAGTGGAAGCAACCAGAAACCGAGAAATCTAACACTGTCTCTTGCACATTAGATCCATATCCTTTCAAGAAGGAAAATTACTACCCAATAACCATATTAGCAACGAATTGTCTTCTACATGAATGAGAGCACGCATAATTAAAGAATACAAAACGGTAACGAGGAAAAATGAACGCCCACATAAAAGTAAAACAGATAGTGGCTATTAAAAATAAATAAATAAAGCCAGAGAAACCAATCAAGAATGGAATTACCTCAGCAAAACATGCAGCTAAAGCACTGCTGGCAAAAGTTCCAGCGAAGGAGATATCAGATTTGGACTTGCTATCGGCAACCATGGCGTCGCAGAGCCCGGAAAATTATCAAATCACAGCCTAAACAGATTACTCAGTGCAGAGTAAACTACAGAGAGCGTCAAAACCAATAGTACAGATTAAAGAGATGGGAGATCTCGAGATTGATTATATAGTAATAATACAAAGGAAGACGAAGACGGGATGTGGATTTCTTGTTGCGTAACTTCTTTTGTTTTGTAAATCGTACAACGGCGCGGCGTCGGGTCCTCATTTTTGTTTCCTAAAAGCCACGTGTGTTTTGCGCTAAAATGCTCTATCAATTTTTTATTTATTATTAGTCCATACTAATTATAAAAATTAATTAATTTTTTAAATAAATTAAATAAATATTAATTTATTATAATTTAATTTTTTAAAATAAATTCATATTAATTATAACTAATTAATTTATTTAATATTTTTAATTTATTTAAAAAATTAATTAACTATTATAATTAAGTCTAGGTAATATTATGAACACAAAGAGTTTCTATAATTTTTATACTTTGTATTAATACATTGATAATGTCTGGTTTCTAATTTTTAACAAATTTGTTACTTGTTACTAATTGATAATATACAGTTGCTTAATTTATTAATTATTACAACAATGATGTGTGTAAAAAATGAACTAATTTTTTAAATAAATAACTTCTCAAAAACTAGTTACTTAATATAATAAAATAACATGATAATTTACCAAAAAAAACATAGTAATTAATTTTGCTGGAAGAAAATGATGCCATTTTTGTTTTTGCCTTATATTAGAGGGATAATACTACTGATACATATCAGATTTTAAATGTTAGTTATTTGTGTATTGTGTAATATGTAATAAAACATATTTTATCCTTATATTATATAATTGACCAAATCTATTTTTTATATATATTTAATACAGTCGATATAGATAAAATGACACTGTCTCTTTGGTTATGCCATCACTTTATATTTTATTAAATTAAAGTTCTACAATAAAAAAAAAAATCGAGCATATGGTCAAATTTTTATAGGCTGGAAATCATTAAGATAGAGATGGATACGAATACAGTCAGCTACAGATCAGAGTCCTAAAAATTTTTCTTTTTTACGTTGACCACAAGAGTTTAATGTCTAAAATGTGTGTAGTCATTTAGTTTAAGGTAAATTAACTAAGTTTTTTTTTTTACCTTTCTTTTAAACAAATGAGGTACTTCGATCAATATGAGGTTTGAATAATGACTTGTTTCAATTTTAAAGTTTATACTAAAAATTAGTATTTTTTTTTTGAACGCACTACTAAATATTGGTATTAGCATATTCATTCTCACGTATATTTGTGGAAAAAACATGCATCGATCGACTTCGTGAAGTCAATCTAAGCATAATAATTGTGGGGGAATTATTATGTACAAGTTGAAAAAAATACGTAGCCACACTAAATTCAAACATGTTAATCCGATAAGTTAAGACTAAATTAATAACAACGATTGGCTAATTCAAAAACAAAAAACCTTCAAAAATTAACTTTGAGAAATTTTACTTCAAAAGATCAAATACCCCTGCTTATAATTAGAATATGGAATTGTGCCATTCGCAGCCACCACCAAGTATCAGATTCCAATATATATTCCTCATCATCGGCTGGCCTTTTCCATTGAAATATATAAATCATGTTGCCCCAGAAAAGAGAAGTACATTTATTCCAAACATGTTTGGAATATGGTATACACCCATACCGTACTTAAAATATTAAATATAGAATATATTTAATTAATTTAATTATAATAAAAAAATTAATTAAGTTAGTTAATATAAAATATTTTTTTAAATATTTTAATTATTTTTATTAACTTATTTTTTCTATTTTTTATTTAATTATTATTAAAAAATATTAATAGATATAATTTAATTTTTTAGTTAAATCTTATATTAAAATTTGAACGAATATATCATATCAATTAAATCCCAAAACTACAAGAGAACAAACACATGGCCCGAAGACTTGTATTAAGCAAATTAAACAATTGCGGTGTTGGGTGATTGCGTTACTTCTCTCCTTTAATAGGAGTACTTGTTAAGAATTGACCCAATCCCATTGTCAAATCTGACGTTGCGCTCAGGGAAACTTTCGAGATGTTAACAACCTGCTGCATTCATCCTAATATAATCATGTTCCAAATTAGAATAGAAGTTGTAGCTAGCACATTATCCACAGGACAAAATTACATTGATTGAAATCAAAATACTCCTGCTAATCTTTAATATAAAAATTAATTAGATGATTAAAAATACTAAATAAATTAATTAATTAAAATTAAATTTAATTTTTTAAGACGAACTCATATTTCAATTGGTCTTAATTATAGAAGTCAGTTGATTTTTTAAGATAAAATTTAAAAAGCTAAATAAATTAATTAATTATGATAAAATATAATTCTGAAAGATAAATTTATATTATATGTTATTCAATCTATCAAAATTAGTCAATTAATTTTTATATTAATTATAATTAATTGATTTTATTTTGTTTCATAAATCTATTAAAAAAATTTAACCGATTCTTATAAGACCAAGGTAGTATAATCTTTCACATGTAATGATATCTATTCTAATAGTTTGTGCCTTCTTATTGATCTATTATGCCCTGTGTTTTTTTCTTTCTTATTTTTACTCGAATAAGTAGAATCAGGTCAGCAATATTGATAAAAACCAACCAGAAATACTAACAATAAAAGATTCCACCCCACCATCCTCTTCTTCCCCAATCGGTGGAAGAGACCTAGCAACCATCCTCTTCTAATTCGGATGATTATATTCCAAGGGGTTTGTGTCTACCGTCTGGGACTATTCCTGATTTCCCATGCTTCGCTGGAGGATTTTTTATTCTTCGTCGTAAGGGAGGAGATCTGCAAACATTATTGACAATGGCGAGTTAGGTCGAGAAAATGAGGTGCATGGGTTTGTTTTCTTTAATTTTTTGAAAGAGGTATTTTTATCTTTTTATAATTCATATTTAATTAAACAATAAAAATGATATAATCATTTTTCTCAAATATTACTATATTCCAAACAAATTTTAAAGGTTCATTCTCACCCTCATTTCTACTCCTAATCCCAGTTTCAAGCCCTCAAAATCTATACTGCATACGAAACGTGCCTTACTTTCAATAGAAACGAGAAGCATAAAAACAAGGAGTCACAAAGACCTTGGTCATATCATCAGTCTCCAATAATTATTCAAGAGCCCTTGTTAACAACTATGAGCTCCATAATGAAAGCGACTCTCCAATAAAGATACTACTATCTCCTTATATGCTTCATATATATACATATTCAAATTCAAATTGGCGCGTCCTCGTTACCTTGAATTACATACAGTTTCTGAAACATTGGATTTGGTGGTTTAATAATATTGCTCCCATGGGCTCCAACGCTTCAACTGCAATACCGAAACAAATTTCATTGAGAGTTGTTGTGGACAAAGAGAAAAAAAGAGTGCTGTATACTGAAGCAGACAAGGATTTTGTAGATATTCTTTTAAGCTTCTTGACAATGCCATTGGGAACTATTGCAAGACTTGTGAGAAAGGATTCAAACATGAAGCCTTGTCGATTCGGATCCATAAATTCGTTGTATGCAGGTGTGGCTTATCTCGACCCCAAGTATTTCAATTCAGAGGCATGTAAGCAAATGCTGCTTCAGCCAAGGAACTCTATGGAACGTTATAATCAAAACCTCAAACTCAACATTGATGACACTGAGCCAACCAAATATTATACTTGTGACTTTTGTTGTTTGTTCAGAGATTCTCTGGTGAGAGCTTCTAAGGGTATGAAATGCGAATGTGGGAGGGATATGACATTCGTTCTGACGCCTGATAAATAGTTATTATGCGGTCCTCTGGTTAGTGGATCCGATAAACTTCTGCAATCATTAATTATGTCACTATGTATCTTATTTATCTTTATCTCTCATAGCCTGATGCTTTATGTTTTCTCGAAGATTTTGGACCTACTAAAGTGCTTGTTGATCTCAAAGACCGCACTACCAGATCGATTCATTGTTAAGGACGAAGCACAGCCTCATGAATTCCGAAACCTGGTTCAAGATAACTGAGAGACAAGGAAGAGAGAGCACTAGGACGATGAAGATCAAGGTATTAGTGGCTAAATCAAAGCCAAAGATATTGTTAGCTCAAGTTGAGGAAGATTTCGTGGACCAGCTTCTTAGTTTCTTGACATTCCCACTAGGAGCTGTAGTAACCGTTTTAAAAGGGAACTCTGGGTTGGTGTGTGTCGACAAATTATGCAACAGCTTGATGAACTTTGATTCAACCAGAGACTTGAAGTCAGAGAAGATGAAGAACGTGTTGGCCAACCTCAAGGTAGCACGATATTATAAGGTGAATAACCAGATGTTACCTATTGATGAACTGAAGTGTCAGTCAGGGTTAACTGTGAGGGACACTTCAGAGGTAAGTTGTTATTGTGATCGACAATTGGATCGTTCATATGCTACGATTTCCAATGCAAGTTTCAGTGTTGTGAGCGGACTAAGAATGTGTGATCCTAAGTCTACCATAGCAGAGGAAATGGATATGCGAAAAGTAGATCGAAGTACATGGTTGCCGATGACTTGTCTGTGAAGCCTTTTTCATCTCAGGATGTTTTATTACCTTAGGTGCCTTACCATGACTTGGAAGAAAGAATAATCTGCATTGGGTACAAGAGGTAGTGTCCTCTAAATTCTAATAACCTTGGGCACATATTGCTTTTCAAATTTTCTGATTTTTAGACAGAGAACAAAAGGGATGCAATTTTTTAAAAATACAAAACCATGGAGTTGAGTAGTTTGTGTTTTTTTTTTGGTTATTTTCTCTTTTTTACTTGAATATGATTATTTTTTTTTCCTTCTATAGCTGACTCATGTATACAAATGCAGGTTCTGAGCATCCTTAAAGCTTCCTTGGTGTCTACATCGGCTTTGACAGTTGGCCTAAAAAACTTGTTATCAAATACTTCCTCCTGTCCAACTTTGACATCAGCGCTAATTGGAAGCCTGAGAGCAACGTGACTGTAGATTAGTACATTTTTCATTCTGTTAAGGTGCGCAATGTAACGGGGACGAAGTTGGCTATTTGAAATATCTATATACTCATGGGAATGAACAAGGGCTCTTGAATTGTTGGACACTGATGATATGACCAAGGCTTTGTGACTCCTCGTTCTTCAACTTTGAATTAAATGCCCTGCACTCTTTCCCAAGGTCAGATTTAACTTCTTTTGAAAATATACCATTATTTATGTAAAGCGAGCATAAAAGAGAGAATAAGTAGAAAAAGAGAGTTTTTTTTTTTCGCCCACTCGGTTTACCGGAGCTTTGCCCCGATTATATCCGAATTCGACCCACGTCGCGCACCTGGCTATGGTGGGTAAGTCTTCCAATGGGAATTTTTTGCATTCGCCAAGGCTCGAACTCGAGACCTCGCTTAAGCGATATCGAACCACTTACTACTCGGACTAACCCCCGTTAATGTAAAAAAAAACAGAGAGTTGTGGTGGAGAAGAGAAGTAAAATGTGTTTTGGGCCAAGAAAGAGAAAGAGAGAGGGAATGTGCGGTGTAAAGTGACTCTGAGTGCATGAGGAAAAGTTAGCTAATATGAATTCAATATCATTGAACAATTTACGTTAATAATTAAATACAATAATATTAATATGAATAATTAAAATGGGGGTAAAATAAGAAGGGAATAAGAAAAATTAGATTATTAGAGGGTTTTATAAATAGGAACAAGTAATTCCTAAAAATTACTATCTCTTCTAAAGAGGCACTATGCTTTTTCCCTTCCATAACTATGGACATTACAAAGTATAATTGGAGAAAAATATAATATCACCTAAGACATGAAATAAATTATAATATATATTAATATATATATTAAATCTTTTATTCTTTAAAATTAAAATAAATATGCATTATTCGTAACTAATAATATCATTGGTTACAAAGTTTACTATCGCGTAACCTTTGAAATCAGGACGTGCGTATTGGGTTGCTTGAGGATGCTCTTATCATTAGGCCTTGTTTTGTAAATTTTGAACCCCATTTGACCAGATTAGTGTGTGTGTGTGTGTGTGTTGAATTTTGAATTTCATCATATTGTATTACTTTTACCGTCCGACAATAGTTAAGTCCAACGGATTTGAATATGACTAACAAGATTTGAATAATTTTAAAACCTTCCAAAGGCAGCTAGAGGTTAATGATTCTATAATTATAGTACTAAAACCCTTCAAAACAACTAGAGGTTATGAATACCCTTTTTGCTATTATTTTACGGAAGGGTGAAGAGCAGTTTACCCACTAAAAATAATAATTCATCAAGTGAAATTAATTTTTTACGCAAATGATCGTAAGAGATCAACCTTTACTTGAATACAGTTTTAAGAAAATCCTTTCTTTGTAACAGTAACAGTTGTTGATTATTGATTAAATCCCACGAAAGGTGGCTTTTCCATTCTTTCTCCCATGGACTATAACACTATTAAATAGTAAATTTTAACAATTATAACAGTTATTTAACTCATTTTTTAAATCAGTTAAGACAATTTTATAGAGTGATTCCTCCCGTGGTAATCACAATTCCTTAAGAGTGAAATCTTGGAATTTGCTGTTCCTTTTTTTGGGGGTGGGGGTGGGGGTGGGGGTGGGGGTGGGGGTGGGGGGGGGCCTTTTTGCCGGAGAATTTGCTTTTAAGGTTCTTGTGGTCGTTTAACTAGCGAAAATAAGAGGCATACAACTATTTAGAGCGTATTCAATTTTTGGGGAGTATTACTTTATTGTGATTCTAGTCACAGTGTTTAAAGAGACATTCTAACTCCTAGATATTTAAGTTTACGCTTGAGGGTAATAGACAGCTCGTCCTGTCCGATATTAGTATTGCCTAAAACACAGGGAGACTTCATCTCGCCTTTAGATCGTGGGTGAGCCCAACCTCTTTATAAAGATTTTTATTAAAAAAAAACAATGGGCGCTACTTTGAATAAAACATGATGTTATGGATCTACAAAGGAGGACTGAGATTACGATTCCCTTCGGTGTCTAAATTTTTATGTAGTTGAAAATTATTTATATTATTTTTTATATTTTTATTTAAAATAGAATAAAGAACCCCGACTAGTGAAGACAATGATGAAGAAATGGCTTTTGGAGAAGCCTAAGCTGCTAATAATCGTTTACTTATTGACTCCCAATCACCGAATGCTTCCATTTACTTCAACTAAAACAATAGTAGTCCCACCTTCATGAATCGATAAGACAAATCCAAACAAAGAAGCATCTAAAAAATAACGTCTCGGATTAGGACTCTTCTTCTTCATTTTTATTTAAAAAAAATAAAAAGATGAGTTAGCTATCTAGCAAGAACTAAAATGCATCCAAACACATAGGATCGTTATTGAATCCCTCCCAGCACAATCAATCAAATAAACCAAGAGAGATTGTTATTCGTACATAAAACGTAGAGAGAACAAGACGGACATGAAAAAGTTTCATCAAATACAAACACACTCAAATTGAAGAAATTCACACGTCACTCTGAAACTTTATCCATGAGTGGTAACAACACTCAAACCAAGTTTTCATCCCAAATTCTGAATCACAGAGAATACAAACGCCTTCCAACTTCAAAAGAAATAAAGGCATCGATGCAAGCATATTTTACCTGCTCAGGAGTAAGCCACGGATTGTCCCATCTGCTTCTGCTGATATTATTCGGCTTCTCTATTTCCTTCTCAAGAACACGCCGCGCCAAAGTCTTGAGCCCCGATTTCTTCAATTCCTTGTCCCCCAACTTGTCAACCGCCAGATCGCGCAGATCAACGAACGTAGCCACGCTCAATTCGTAATCACCCACGAGTTTCTCCACATCCTCTTCAATCCCAACGCCCACGAAAGTGTGATTCGCGTTTCCGAGAAAATTGATCAGGGACTGGGGGATGTTTGGGGAGTGAAGGATTTGGAATATGAGGCATCGAGCGCCGACGCAGAGTTGTAATATGGCGACCGGATTCTGCATATTGCGCTGGAAATTAGGGCGCCATTCGACGTCGAAGCCGACGATGAGAGATTGAGGGAGGGAATGGAGGTTGCAGGTTTCGGAGAGCCAGGAATCGACCATGGAAGGGGAAGAAGTGAGGAGTGTGTGAATGTTGTGAGTGTAGAAGGTAACATCGTAGACATTGTGAGTGTCGTAGGGAAGGGCGTGGTCTACTATGGCTATGGACATTTTGGATTTGCAGAGAAACAAGAGGAGATTGAGAAGTTTGGCCTAGCGGAGAGAGTGGACTTCGCAATGAGGAAGAAGCACGGATTCAAAATTCAAAATATATTTACTCTATTATTTAAATTTGTTACCTTTTTTAATGATATTATTTTTATTTTAAGGTTTTCCTATTGTGATTGGATTAGATTGGTTAGGTTTCCTAGATTGGGGCCCGTTTAGATTAGCTTTTAAAAATAGATTCTCGAGAATAGATTTTGGGAATAGAGATGTTTGGATGATTAGTAGAGAATCACTCTTTCATATTAGTAAATTACCAAAAATGGTATGATTTGATTAAAAGTATGAGAGATGAGAGAGGGTGGAGAAAAAAAAGGAGAGAGGAGAGAGGGTAGAGAAGAGAGATGAGATAGGAGAGAGGAGAAAGGGTAGAGAAGAGAGATGAGAGAGGAAAGAGGGTGTAAGAAAAAATAGAGGTAAGATAGTAATTGAATAATCAAAACCAAGGTTTGCTATTCCAAAAGTTATTTTCAGCAACTTATTCAAAACCATGGTTTCAAACTTTAGTTTTGTCCAAACTAAGGTTTTGTCCAAATATAACTGTTTGCCTAAAATTTTCTCAAACTAAAGTTTTAGTCAAAACTATAGTTTATAACCATGGTGCCAAACATACACTTGATATTTCTCATTTTCCTCTCAATCTTTTTTCCACCTTTATATGAAAAAATAAATGGTTTAAATTGAATACCTTATAAATATTATTTTTCATTTAAGGTTTTCCTATTGTAATTGGATTAGATTGGTGAGGTTTTCTTAAAAAAGGGATAAGAAGTATAAAGAAGGGAGAAAAATTGATTTCTACCAAGTATGCTTGTTGATGGAGAAAGGCAATCTGCAGAAGCAACAAATATGCATTAATAATTTAATATTAGAAAGCTATATATATGGAATGGGAGCCACGTCGATTTATGGAAGAAGGCAAAAAAATATGAGTAAAAAAAAAAACAGTGCTGTTTGGTGAATTATTGCCTTTTCTTTATAGGAAGAGTTGGGTTGCTACTTGATGAATAATGCCAAATTGTAAACCATTGGTCACGCTGAGGTAAGATGGTTTTATTATTGTATTTAATAATAATTAATCATTAATATTTGATGGAGTAGGATTAGGGGTGTTTATAGGCAGAGCTGAGCAGGGCAACCCCCTGCCCGGTGCCTTACCTAAAAAAAGTATGGGCTTCATTTTATAGCCCGATGTTCGGCCTTACCTGGTAAAAACCCTAACCATTTTGGTCTGGGCATACCCGAGTTGTGATGTTATGCTCATGTTGTAGAAAAAAATCTGTAATTATAAACTTCTAAAATAATATCATATTCATATGTCTTCAAGAGTTAAATAATATCTATAATCCACTAAAAATAAGGTAACAAAAAGATAATAATTAAAGCCTTGAAATTCATTGCATATAAAAAAAAACCTTGAAATCTAAGTATTTGTAATTACAAATTTACATTAATTTCCTAAATGTTGACAAAGATAAAATATTTAAAAAAAATAAAATAAATAATTATAATTTGTAATGTAATCATATGATTAATAAAGTTAAAAAAATCAATTTAATTATAAATATTAAAATACGTAACTTACGTACCTAACTACTTATATTTTTAAAATAACCCTTTAGTCACCAGTAATTATCATATTTTTCTTTCCAAGTGTAGCATCTAGGGAGAGTAAAAAAAATAAAAAAAAATATGCTCATGGGCAGGGCAGGGCAGGGTAACCCCTACCTAGTGCTCAGCCTGAAAAAAATATGGGCTGCCTTACCCTATATTTATCAGACTGAGTAAAACTTTCTTTTCGTGGGCTCAAGTAAGCATACGGGCCACGAGTTTTATAAACAGGTAAATATGATATTGGGTTGAAAAACTGGATCCACTTTCAGGTCGTTTTCGGTTTTTAAACAAAGCGATATATATATATATATATGTGTGTGTGTATATATATATATATATACCATAAGTAGACTTTTGGGCTTATGTTCGAACCAGGCCTTCCAAATTTTTCAGTATTTTCCTTTAGATATTGGGGATCTTGGCCCAATACATTTAAGGATTATTTTATTTCATCAGTATTGATTTGAGTATGGTTAAATTTAATTGGGAGTAACTCTCTCTAAGGGAGTATTTTCTGTGGTTGTGTGCTTTTCAATTATGATCATAATTACATCAAATTACTTGTATATATTATATCAAGTTCTCCAATGATACTCTATCATGTATATTATTTTTTGTATGTAGGTTTAAATTAAATGAATATATTAAAAATAAATAAGACACGTGATAAAATAAAATTAGAGAACTCAACGAATAGAGGGTAATAAACTTAATATAAGTTTTCACCTCTCAGTTATTTCTCCATTTTATACTACTTCTCTCCACATGAAGAGAGACCTGAGCTCAGTACAAACCCTGTAGGGTCGGTCTTTTCTTTTCTTTTCTTTCTTTTTTTTTTTTAAAAAAAAACTCTTTACTTGTATTAAATTCTAGTTAATATTCTATGTTTACCAGTGACCCTTTTTTTTTCCGCATTTTGTTTGAACATTATTGTCTAGATACATTCATGTGTGCGATTTGATTATGCAATTAATTAAAGACCAACCCCTTGTTCTCTGATTTTGGGACTGTGTGACTTGCGATTAGTAATCCAATGGAATCAATGTGGTCTGAGAAGAATGGAATTTTGGTAGGGTGAAAGGAAGAACAGAATGTCGATCGTGTGGGGCATATCTATAAATAAATAATAGGACTAGTCCCTTTATTTCATTATATTAGACTTTGATGTTACGATAATTATAGTTTGGTGTTTCTCCAAGTTAGGCAATGGGCATATAAAGCTTCATTGCTTGGTTGGTTAGTTGGCAGTTAAGTGCTCCGTTTCCTTTCATTTTCCAAGCTTTAATGCTCCACACGCCCCCCCCCCTCATTAATTTTTCATTATTCGTACAATATTAAAATACAAAACATGATCTCAAGCATGCCTTAGTGATATGTATTGATGATTTTTTAAGATAAAATTACATGCCATCTCGTATTAATTATCACGTTGTACTTTGATAGTTTATTCATAAATTAAATATGATAAAATTAACATTAACAAAAAAATTAAAATAATCCTCTTGAGATGAGCTCCATCATATATCATCCGATACTATTATATTCTATTAAAAATTAAATTTTTAAATAAATTATTGATTAAAAAGATTTAATTTAATAACCAAATCTGTTAATTTTTCTTGAGACAATCTTGGCCACATCATAACCAGAGTGAGTTAAATATATTTAAAATGGGACTAGTATTGTGGGGCTAAAATATTTATATGCTTCTCGTAGTAACGTCAAATTTGTCCAGATGTGTTTCTGTTAAAACTTAAAACAGAGATCTCAAGCTCTCTCTCTCTACTGAACTTTTCTCCGCGTCCGCCACGTAACAGCTTTGGTAAATATAATATTGGAACTGATTGAGGGAATAATTTATAGAGAGAGGAGAGGTCATCCCCCAAACGAAGCACCTCACTTTCAAGATCACATTATTAACCTCATTCGTTACCCCTTCTACTAACTTTCCCTATTTGCGTGCGTTCAAAACAAAACAAAGCAATCCAAAGCTACTTATATTATATAATCATAGATCAGTTAGATCACAAAATTAAATATTTATAAGGATAAGTATTCTGAGTATAAAATATTTATCTCGATTAGTCAGTTGGTCAGCTACCTATAAATAATATAATTAAAAAAATATTAAATATAGATTATTTAAATTTGGTATAATTCACTTTCTATTGATAAAAAGTGGTGGTCGAAGGAGGGACGTGGGGGAGCAATCTTGCACTTATTCTTCCTCGTTTCATGTTCAACTATTTTAATAAGAATGGAATGGTTCCCCCACCCATTCTGCATTTATAACAGCTCCACTGAATGTGAGGCGCTTTTATTATTCAACACTCACTCCTAGGGCCATACCCCACCCCATCAAGGGTTCAGTACTTGGTTCGGATGGGAATGAAAGACCAAATATTTGACTTTAGTTGATAAAATTTGAATTTAATCCTACTTTTAAATAAAAGTAAGATTTTAAAACGGGTGAGAAATACAACAGAAGTTTATTATTTCAAAACGACAACCAAACTATAGGAATCTTAAAAACAAGTTAAGATGGTTAGTGTACACTTTTTTGTTCCTTATTGAACTTTTGAAATATTTAAATATTTTAAAACATGTAATTTTTTTTTAATCGAAGTGATAACATTTAAAAAAAGAGGGAGAGAGGAGTTCGGTGAGGGAATGTTTAAGGAAGCAGTGGGAATGTGGGATGTCCTAATGAGATGACACGTGGGCCAATGTATGGAAAGTAAGTGAGAAAGGAGGAGGTGGGCCCACTGGGAGGAGGGAATCCTGCGGCAGAGGTCAAAGCTAAAAGGGTGACAGGTAAGGGGCTGCTTAACTCGTTCCTCCTTTGTTCTTTCAATTCCACGGCGCGTTCATCGATGGGAACTCCAAATGTGGGCCTCCAGAAAATGTAAAACCCAGAACCGTACACCCCTCTTCTCACTTGAAATCCCTAAACTATCCTCCCATTCTTCCTTTTGCGTTTTTTCTTTTTTAATTATATCATATATTTAATATCGGAGCAATTAGGGGCGTCCATTTTGTCCCGTCCCGGGGTGTCCCGACCCGGTCTTGATGATTTCGAGACCGGTCTGGGACACTACCGGGCCGGTCTTGATGATTTCGAGACCGGTCTGGGACACTACCGGGACGGGATAAAAGGAGGTCCGGGACGGGACGGGTCTCGGCCCGTCCCTCGGGAATCCCGTCCCGTCCCGAAGTATTTTTTTTTTAAAAAAATATTACATTATCCTATCTTTCTCACTCTTATATAGATATTTTTATTCTTATACAGATATTTTTATATTGATATTTTTATTCTTTCTTACTATTATTTTTTTTTTCTTATATGGGTAAGTTATTATTTTCTATTAGGGAAGAATGTTGGTATTTAGAGGAAGTTGCTATGGCATTTTATATGGAATAATTTATTGAGATAATTTTATTATAATATTTTTTTTAAAAAAAATAAATCAGGAATTCCCGTCCCGTCTTGAACCCATCCCAGTTCTATCAGGACCGGGATAAATTCAGGACAGGACACAGGACGAGGTTGTCCCGGTCCCGACCCGTCCCGTGAGTACCCTATGGGCAATGCATCATTGCCTATATAATTAATCTAGAGTGCAAAAACATTTGACCTTACTTCATGCGCTATTCAACTGTACCTTAATTTTGGGAAATCTTTCGGAGCGAAATTTGAATCTGCACCCCTAATAATCAAGCATCTGTATGTGCTAATTTTCTTCCAATTTAATGAAAGAAGTTCAATAAATTTTCTTTTGAAAATACATATAAGCAATTCTGTTTGTTAATATCTGTATTCTTTATTTTGTGCCTTAATTTAATTATGAATTATCATCATAGAATAAATGTTCACTGTAGTTATCTGGTTAGCGCTCATAATGGAAAGATTGAATCTCCAATTACAAGCTGTACCTTTGCGTAAAACAGCTTTTCAACTTTAAATCCAATATTTCCTAATCGAGAAGCAAAGAGAATTATGATATCTATGAGTAAATGTCACACTTTTGTGATTAGGGCAACTTTGATTTTCAAGCGCATTAATTATGGAGCCTCTACGTAGTACGCATAGGCTTATGAAAATAAAATTAAAAAAAATATTTTAATAATTTAAAATATTATCTCTTGAATTATTTAAAGTATTATCTCTTGATGAGTGGGAGAAATATTTAGAAAATTAATTATAAAAATAAAAAAATATTTTAATAATTTATAATTTTACATAATAAGATTATGTGATTTATACTTGATAGTTCATACCGATCTAACTCTCTAAATAATTCTTTTTCAGTTGAAGTTATATTTATATCTATTATATCTGAGAATATATATCTAGCAAGATATTGATAAAATATTCTATAACATCTCTATTTTGAATTTTATAGATAATTGATTTATTCTCATTGTGGGAAAATGTTGTAATTTATTTTGAACTTTAAAAATTAAAATTATAATAAATTATAAACAATTAATCATATCAATACGTTAATTATGCTTGAAAATTGGCTTTAATTTTTATCTGTATTATTATAATTTAGGATATTCATTTTGTTGCATGAATTATGCTTTGTATGTATCCAGACTTTGATAAACTTAAACTTTTATATTCTTTATTTATAATTAAAGTAAGATTCAATATTAAAATCTACGGACTAAAACTGGTAATCAATCAAACAAAGGCAATTGGGATACATAATTCAAAAGAAATAATGAAAGAGTCAAACATAAACATATATATAGTTTTAAAATTTATATTTTTATTGTCACGTCCTTTGATTAAAAGATAAGCAATTGTTTAAAAAAAATATGAAAACTATATGATTTTTAAATAAACACTAATATGAAGATATAATTAAAGTATTCACTTTGGCATTTTTCTTAGAAGAGTACATACCTATCATATTTTGATTAAAAACATGCAATAATAGTAAGAATATGAAGAAATTCAAACTCTTTTGAAATTGTTATATCTATTTTTAAATTCATATAGTACATCACAAATAAGATATAGTTCATATAGATAGGTATTAAGCGTAATAAAATATTAGAAGTGTTTGTTTGCCATTAGATTTATTTTAAAAAAACCTTTGATGAACATAATTTCTCATTAATAAATACTACCTTGTTAAGTTTGGTAAAATTTATCTTAACATCACATTTAAATTTAATAAGATCCCAAGCGATAGATACCACGGTACCTATAAATTATAAGATTAGGCATATGATCTTAATCAGTTTCAAATCAAATTTAATATAACATCACATGAACAAAATTTTAAAAAATCCATCAGAATATCTGACATCTTTATACGGGAGCTTAAGATAAATTAATTAATAATAATGATAGAATAATTTTTAAAATAGTATATTTCAAAAGTACACATCCATGAACTATACGATCTTCAATATAATAAATTAAACTAAAACAATACTATATATTTGAGAATGACTTTTTATGATTATCCTATTTTTTATCAAATCATCAAATGATAAATGATAGATAATTGTAGTAAAAAATTAAGATATAAAATCAAAGGGCAAATAGGTCAGAATACCCGAAATATTTGGCTGTTTTGATTTTGGGAAGCACAAAATCCAAATCATTCTGAAGAATCTAAATGCCACATGAATGAGAACACGTCGTGGTTATATAAAAGGGAGAGGGAGGGAAGGAGGGTGAGAGAGAAAGAGAGGGAGGGAAGAGGAAGACGTTGCATATCATCAGAACACTGAAACCTGAGAGAGAGAGATGACACATTGCCTCCGCTGAAGCACCCTCCTGAGATTTCGGAGCCTCTCCCCTTCTCCTTTTCACACAACCCAATCTCACGATACCATAACCAAAATCCCACTCTCTCTCTCTCTCCTCTCTCATTGCCACCACAACAGAAAAACTCTTCTCCTTAATTTGCCTTCTTCTTTCCTCGGAAAAATTTGGTTTCCCAATTCGGGGTTGCCGTTTTTTATAGTTATTTTCCGGCACCGGCCATGTCGTCCGGCGGCCCCACCAGCTCCTGCAATACAAGCCCAAGGATCGCCGGCCCCACCATACCTAGACGACGCGTCGCTGACAATATTGCCGACCCTGAGAAACAGTCTGGCTATTCAGATTACTCCGACGTAGGTGAAGACGACTCTAGTGAATCTACTGCCGGTGGCGGGTCCCACCTCCACCACGCCCAACGCCACCTCGTCATCAGGTACATCCTGCTTCGCACGCGGATGCTCTTCTGTTTGCCGGAGCGCCTCCTCCACTGCATTGAGCAATTCTATGTCTGGGCATCCATGGCGGCTTCATCGATGAGATCGGGGAAGAATATAACTCGTTGGATCATAGGGATGATGATGATGATGCTAGTTTTGATGGTTTTTATGAAGGCCGCGTTTCTAGGAATTGCCTTGGAGGTTAATAGGAGGAGCATAGAGAATGGCCAATTGATGTTGCAGAGGTTCAAGCAGGATTGGGCATCGGCTCAGAGGGCCATCACTGAGAGAGAAACCTCTTTATCCAAGCACGTCCCCGAGAGATTGCTCGTAAGTGATTTTGGATTCTTTTTTCGGGTGTGTTTGGATTAGCTTTTGGAGAATAGATTATGGGAAGAATAGATTCTGGAGAATAGATTTTGGGTAGAATAGATTTTGGGAAGAATAGATTTTGGGAATAAAGATGTTTGGATGATTAGTAGTAGAATCACTTTTTATATTGGTAAATTACTAAAAAGGGTATGATATGATTAAAAGTAAGAGAGATGAAAGATGATAGATAAGAAAGAGGAGAGAGAAGAGAGTGTAGAGAGGAGAGAGGAGAGAGAAAAAAAGAGATAAGAGAGGAGAGAGGAGAGAGAAAAAGAGAGATAAGAGAAGAGATAGGAGAGATAATAGAGATGAGAGAGGAGAGAGGGTGTAAAAAAAGTAAGGGTATAATAGTAATTGGATAATCCAAAACCTAGGTTTCAAAGAAAAAGCTATTTTCAGTAGCTTATTCAAAACCTAGGTTTCAAACCGAGGTTTTGTCCAAAATCAATTCTCAACAAAAATTGCTGTTTGTGTGAAAATTTTCCAAACCGAGGTTTTACCCCATAATTGATTATCAAACCAAGGTGCCAAACAGGCACTTCGTCTTGTTTTTAATCGATTACCAAGTTGCCGATCATAAATTTCTTTCATTAAATAAGAATCTCTGTTTCAAGTTTTTCCGAAACCTCTGTTTTACATAGATTAGCTTTCTAAATTTATACTTCATTCGGTTTTTGATGGCGTTGGTTTTGATTTTGACTCCAGATGATGGAAAAACAAATACTGATATGCTAATTACTTAGCTTTCTTGAATTGAATATAATGGATTTGTTTAGAGGTGATGTTGTTTTCATATCAGGGTCAGAGTTGTGGGAGCTAGGGGTTGTTATTTTTATAACGTTTTGAGTATTTGGACTGGCTTAGGAGTCGTGAGAGGTGATGTAAGTAGCATTATTTGTAGAATATCACACCAGAGTTGTGAGATGATGATGTAATGAGCATTATTTATAGAATATAACCCCTGTAGTTGAGAGATGGTGATGTAACTGTCATTTTTACAGCCCTATCAGTTTCACTTTTTCATGATTTTTAATGCTTTCTTTCTTTCTTTTCCTTGTTTTGTTCCTTCTCTCCTCAAAAGACTGAGGAAATATGGATGAAGCCCAACAGTGACAACTTCTATAAATGCATCTCTCAATCCAGGAGTCGAATAAGTATGTATGACAGCTCTGAATTCTTATAAAGCATAATGTATATATTTTATGACTCATTGTTCCACGTTTATAATTTTTCAGGGTCCGATACAAAGACAAATGGCTATCTGCTTGTTTATGCTAACGGCGGATTAAACCAAATGAGAACAGGAGTAAGATCAAATGAAAAATAAGATCTTAATAATTGTTCTATTTCCGAACTCTTCATCGCTAATTCTCAGAACCTGCTTTATCTTGTAGATATGTGATATGGTTGCAATTGCAAAGATCATGAATGCCACTCTGGTCCTTCCTTTACTTGACCATAAATCCTATTGGACCGATCCCAGGTAAATTTTCCAGTTGATAAGCGCGTTGCTTGTAATTTGACTCCTCACGATATCTTCTTTTCAGAAACATAATAGTTACTTTCCTCTCATTTATTTCAGTGACTTCAAAGATATTTTTGACTGGAGGCACTTCATGAATGTCTTGAAAGATGACATTGACGTAGTCGAGTATGTTCCAACCGAGTATTCGAATGTTAAACCTTTTATGAAGGCTCCTGTTTCCTGGTCAAAGGTGTGGAAATAATCCAACTATGTGATTAGATTCAAACAATTCCTGATATGAGCAATAGTTTTACTTATATACTTGATTTGCAGGCTAGTTATTACAGAAACGAGATTTCCAATTTGTTGAAGCAACAGAAGGTCATACAGTTTACTCACACAGATTCCAGACTTGCCAATAACGGCCTTGCTTCTCATATTCAGAAGCTCAGATGCCGAGCCAATTACGAAGCTCTCAGGTATTCACCAGAGATTGAGGAGCTTGGAAAGACTTTGGTCAACAGGCTAAAATCCAATAACGAACCATACATTGCCCTTCATTTAAGGTATCATCTTCAAATTACACCCATTTGTCCGTTCTTGTTTCATTTATGAGCCGCTAAACTGAGTTTTGTTGTTGTTATTCTTTCCTCTGAAATAGGTATGAGAAAGACATGCTATCCTTTACAGGATGCAGTCATAACCTGACAGCAGAAGAGGCTAAGGCACTCAGGAAGATGAGGTATGAAACTAAGCATTGGAAGGAGAAAGAGATCAATCCCATTGTACGAAGATTGCAAGGGGGGTGCCCTATGTCCCCTAGAGAGGCGGCCATTTTTCTCAAGGCCATGGGCTACCCTTCTACAACAAAAATCTACATAGTTGCAGGGCCAATCTTTGGAAGAAACAGTTTAGATGCTTTTCGATCTGAGTACCCTAATGTCTTTACTCATTCAACCCTTGCCACTGAGGAGGAGCTGGAACCCTTTAACTCATATCAGAATCGCCTTGCTGCATTGGATTACATTGTTGCCATGGAAAGTGATGTGTTTGTCTACACTTATGATGGAAATATGGCCAAGGCAGTTCAGGGCCATAGGAGATTTGAAGGATTCAGGAAGACTATAAATCCTGACAGGTAAGTGCTCAATGTCAGATACGTCTCACTGTTTTGAAAATTCTATATGGGATATATGCATTTCTGATAGGCTTTTCGATTCCTTTTGTTTATTTTCAGATTAAGGTTTGTGAAACTGATTGATAAGCTGGATAAGGGAGGTATATCGTGGGAAAAATTTGCTGCCAAGGTGAAAGAAATACATTCAAAAAGGCTAGGTTCGCCGTATCTGAGACAGCCAGGAGATTCACCAAGGACGGAGGAGAGCTTCTTCGCTAATCCCTACCCTGGTTGTATCTGTGACCAGTCTGAGGAGCAAATGGCAAGATTAAAACTTGATCAAAGACGGAAGCTTGGTGTGAGAACCCAAAGATAGTATCTGGCTTTTGGTATGACTAGCCCAAGATGATGATGATAGATTTATGCCACTGCCTAAAAAGGCAGTACATGAGTTGTGGTGGGAATGTGCGCTTGCTCATTCTCAGCATCAAAGGATGGGGCTTTTGTCATACGATTCAAAAGACAAGGATGGGGAAAGTAGAGGAGGCTGTGTATAATTTAAAGAGGTTAGTTTTATACTTGGGGAGATAGAATTGTCCCACTGTTTCATTCATTCTTTTTGGAGGGGGGGGGTGTCTAAGTTGCAAATGGATTGCAAAAATCCTTTTGTTTTTAATATTTTTTTCTTCCCGAATAGTTTTAGCTTTAGGAATTTAGAGGCACACGTTCCATTAGATGCCTGTTCATATTTCTCTTTTTTGTTTTGGATGGAGACGCCCGTGATTGCAGGCTGGTGCCAAAATACAGTATTTTATCAGGGTTTTTTTCCCCATTCATCACAGGGAACGCTTTTCGGGGCACCATTAGCCCATTAGATCTAGACGGTTTACATTTATTTATTTTTTTCAATTGACATTTTTTAAATAAAAAAATTATTTTTTTGAAAATGATAGTTGAGATATTATCTCTCTACCCATTAAAATAATTTTTTTTAAAATAAATATAAAAAAATATTAGATCCGTACTGTTTAAATCATATCTGGATAGTCTAGATCTGAAGAGCTATAAGTGCTCATAATTTTAATGAGTATCAAAACATGTTCTCCTATGATATGTTGAGAAAAATTGTTTTTCTTAAAATTTTAAATCTTACAAGAGAAATGAATAAATAATATAAAAAATGTAAACTATTTTTAGATTTAGATTTAAGAAAATAGTAATATATATCATATCTATAACGAATCATATTATTTAGAAGTCATACATGGGATTCGATTTCCATGTAATACAGTGAGAAATGCGTGTGATCAACGCAACAAGAGAGAAATCTTCTTAAAGGAAGGGTGAGTGAGAGTGAACAAGTCTAGATAGAAATGTCATTTCTCACTATATTGGCAATGGCATATGGTGATGCAAGTGAGGTCAACAAGGGGCAAGTACAGTAACAGAGTCAAAGTGATGCAAGTTCGATAAGGTCCCATAATAGTTTGCAGGAAGAAAAGAGTATGACTGAAAGTGGGCATGGATAATGAAACGTACTCCAATGGCTTTTCACCAAAAAATTGTTTGGTAGCGAGTCTGTTTTGTGTTTGCAAGGTCGCACAAGCTATAACCAAACTCGATTATGACAATGGGAAGTAAAAGTGGCAGACCAAATTGACTTGGTCTTGTATCTTGTGATTTAGAATTCTCAATCATCAAAACTTTTTCTTTTTTAAAAAAAAAAAAATACAATAAGGATGCAAAAGCTTAAAGAGCCAACTGGATAAATAAATAGTAAGAGTGTAAGAGATCTTACCAAACTTAATTTACAAGGAATAGATAATTAACTCAGTAGGATTAAGTACAGCGTTAATGGATGTGTTTGCTTCAATTTAATGTTTAAACTTCCACCCTACATTTACTTAGTCAACCATTTAAAGAAAGAGTAGGTAATGTTCTTACTCAACCATTTGCAGTCTATATACGAAGTCAAAGTCAAAAAGTATGTTTGGATAGTAATCAAAACTATAGTTTTAAAAAAAAGTAACTCAAACACAAATTTCTTTCATAATCAAATTTTTTATCAAAATTATAGTTTTATGTAAGCTACACAAGCATACTTGCTAAACTATAATTTAAAAAAAAATTTTAAGTCAAGCTATATTTTAAACTAAAAATTAAATAAATAACTATTAAATATCTAGAAAATTTTTTTAACTAAACTATAATTTTAGATAAATTTGTAGGAATAATTTTTAGGTGACAAAAGTGTTTTTAATCTGTATAATAATTACTTTACCATTATTTTCTCTCTCTATTATTTTATTCTATACTTTCTGATAATTTATTTATAAAAATTATTATATTAATAATTATTTAAATATTTATTTTTTTAGAGTTACTTTTTTCCAAATATTTTTTTTTAGAAACTATTTTCTAAAATTATTTTTAAATATTTTTTTTATAAACTTTTTTCTATAAATCAAATTAAATGGTATGTTAAAGTCATTCACAATCAATTCTTTAGATCTTTAATTTCCAACTTACAACTCCCTCTAGGCTCTAGATACTCCTTTTGAGTTTTCAAGTATATGTAGCCACCAATTTCCCAAAATTTTATTCATAGCCGCCCAAAATAGGCCATTTTGTTATTATCAACACATTCTTTCCTTCTGCCACTACTACACTAGCCATCGCCATTTGCCGAGGTTTGGCTGCTAAGAATTTCACTCTTGAATTTCTCAATTTCAAAAGTACACCTCAAATAATTAAAATCACTCTTTAAGGTAAAAAAAATTAATGTATTAAAAATTGAAATAGTAATTGAACCTAAAGGACCAATGACTTGATTTCTTTTTTTCTTCGTTAGATATATATATCCTAGATAAAATCTTATTCGAGACACTGTCATATACTAAATTACTCAATTTTTGATACAATTAACCTCATGTACATCAAAATATCAACGCTCATACCTTATATATACAAAGTCTTTTTTTTTAAAAAAAACATATAATGAAGATTATTGGTATCGCCTAGGAAGAAAGGAGACTTCGCCTTATCCTTAGATCATAGGTAAACCTAATCCCTTTTTAAAAAAGATTTATTTATAAAAAAAAATATAAGCCGCGTACGAATACAAATACTCGAGCCAACTGCCATTCTTACAATCAGAAGTTGACTCAACAATGACTCAAAAAAAAAACAGAAACCGAAATTGACTCAAGATGATCGCCTAAGGGTCGTGCAAAAAGCCTTAAGCTGTAGCTTTTAGAAATTACGTATCCAAATCAAAATCAAAATTTTAGCAAGAGTAACGGGATATTCTTATACAACATAAACCTGTATGTATTTTTCTGGCAAAGGAAAACCCCCTGCACATATACTTTTTTCTCAATAGTAAAATATGCAAGCTCCACGTTTTATAGGAACTAGACATATGTTTCCGAGTATTACGCTATGATACAATTCATGACTAGAATGTGCTATAGTAAGGTGCCCGTTTAGATTAGTTTTGGAGAGTTGATTTTGTGATTCACAAAATAAATCCACGCGACTAATTCATCTCATAAAAGACATAATCATTTATTTTAAGTGAAACTAAACTAGCTTCTAATCGTGGCTCGAATCAAATGCAGGATGAAAAGTGGAATCCAAATTCACACGGATGTGAGGAATGAAGAGATAACACCTACAATTGCATTACAAACATTAGTGTACAATCCATTTCTCAGCTACAAAATTTTCAATTGGCATCCACCACATGTGTATTGAGAATGAATGAAATGGAGCCAAACACATAAGCAAACAGTTTATGCAGGAATATAGAGTACTAGTTTGTGAGTTCTCCCACCTTCTCTGGTTTCAGCTGAAGTACTCAAACTTTTGGAGAACCTCCGGATAAACCATTTGAAACAAGAAATGCTCAGAATCAAAGCTCTAAGCTTATATATCAAGCTACACATACCATCTCTGTCACCACATTGAAGGCACATAAACTTGTTCTTTTAGATTCTGAGCAGCACTTTCTGTGGGAAAGCCTCTAACCGCGCCTATAGTCCATTGCGCTATTATTCCTGCTGCGACCGCGAAGCGAAGTTGTCTGTCTATAATGTCTTGGTTTTCAAACATTTCTGGGCACGTGGTTAGCTTTCTTATAATAGCAGCCACGACTGCATCGCCGGAACCAGTTCTATCACATGTGTATGGAGTTATTAGAACATCTTCAGTTCCAACCACAACCCCATCAAAATTAGGGGTGTAATAATGAATTCTTAATGTTCCATCCGTCACGAACAAGAATTTGAGTTTATCATGCCATAAAGGAGAGATTTCCTCAGGAGTGTAATGATAATAATCTTGCTGATGTTTTTTGGTTTGTTCATAGTTCTCAGCATAGTATTGAGGTCTGTAATTTCTCTTCCTCTCATAATATTCTTCATCAAGAAGGAATTCTAGCTCAGTCTTTGAAACTTCAATAATGTCAGCTTCATTCCATGCTCTCTTGATTAATTCTTTTGTCTCATCAGGCGATTTCCACAGAGGTAAAGGAAGGTTCAAATCGAAAAACACAAGGCCTCCAAATTTCTTAGACAATTCAATTGCTTTAAAGAGGGTTGATTGCATTGAAGGGGATGTTAAAACTTCTGAATTGAAATGGAAAAGCCTCGCCTACAGTAATTTAGAAACACCAATGCATTCAAATCACATAAATGATTCAGACAAAAAAAAATCACCTAAATTATAAAATTATCCTACCCAGCAAGATCCAAATCATCAACATGAAGGTCATGGAAAATGGAAGGAACAATAGGGTTTGAAAATCATAATGTCTTAAAGTATTGAATGATACTCTTGTGCGTCAAATTTAGTATGGTAATGGATCAAACATGGAAGACAAAAAACTGTTTACAGCAATTCAAAGGGATTCAATTGGTTGGATGAAACACTATCTTCCCTTACCAAAATGGATTCAATTTAATCACTATACTAATTTCCAAAGCCTACTAGTACCAGCGAAGTGGTTTGATAAGTTTAATAATCATAGTACAGAGAAGTAGGTACATGAACTCTTACCTCTTTTAGAACAGAAAGGTTCAGTTCAGAGCATCTAAGCGAATCCTCAGCCGATTCTTTTGTCATCTCCATCTTCATTTTCCCATCCTCAAACTTCAACTTCATGTACGTACATCCAGTCTTCACATTGGGATCAAATTTCACAGCCCGCGTCTGAACTTTCTCTTTGTTCATCATCAAAACCAACTCATCCCCATAACTGTCATCTCCAACCTTTCCCATGAATGCCGCTCGCCCGCCGAGCCGGACATGGGCAATTGCCACATTCGACACTGGTCCTCCGGGAGCCCTCCCGAACTCTGGCGGCTTCCATTGCAGCATTTTCCACTCCGAGTAGATGTCCGGGTCCATCGGATATTCGTGCACCCGCACTGTGGGCACGAACTCCTTCTGTACAGCGCCGAAGCAGCATATTAATGGCGGGTCGTCATAAGGAAAATCCATACCGTCGTCGTAATTTTCTGCATCTTCTTCGGTTATGTCAGCTTCGTTTACTGTTTCTATCGCAGGTTTCGATTCAAATGCGCCAAGTTCGACGAGGGTTCTTCTCCAACGCATGGATTCTTTTGCTGGAGGATCAGCAACGGAATACAAAGAGGACAGAGACAGGGTTTTGCTTTCTTCAGTTGTTTCAGCTTCGCTTGCTACTTCTACCGCAGGTTCCTCTTCCAATGTGCCATTTTCGACTTTGGTTTTTCTCGAACGCTTCGATTGCTTTGCTGGAGTAGACGAGGAAGACGAAGAGTTAGAAGATTGGGGCTTCTTCTTCCTACCTCGGCGTGGTAGGCTTGGCGTTTCAATAGCTCCGTTGTCGCCATTAACGGACACTCTGACTGGGTGTAACTTCATCTGGTAAAAAGGCGTAAACTTGAAAGGAATTTGAAATTTCAGAACTTTAGAACTCGCATTTCCCAGCTCCGAGGGATGAAAGAAAGAATCTTGAGAGTAGCGAATGAGCAGAGGAGATGAAAGAAGATGGAATGACGCCATTGATGGACTAATGGAAGAATTCATCCATGATGAGCTGAGCTTCGCTAATCTTTTCTCCGATGAATCCTATCGGGTCACTGTATGTTTGAATTACCCTCTACCAAACCGACTCGGGCACCCGCACTCCGCGGTGCTTTGAGCCTGAGTATCCTTTTAACTAGATTTTATTTCCCGTGCCTTTGTATGTTTTTTAAAAAAAAGAAGAAGAAGGAATGATTAAAAAGAACTGAATCGTTATGCCAAACAGGCAAAGTAATTATTATTTGTTCAATTTTATTAAGTTTTGAATAATATGGTTTTTATGAAAAAATTATTATACACTTATACTTGGCATTTTATGAATCAAGATGGATACGTCATATTGAATAAACTATACTAAGTTGAAATATTCAATTTGTGTATATCAAATAAATTTCAATTATAAAGTCAATAATTCTATTTAAATTGGCCCAAGGCAAGTTTTTTGTAATGTGTCATTATTTATATAACATTCGTATGTGTTTTTGGACATTTTATCAGTCCATCTCCTTTATTCATATTGATTGATATGTGTTCATATTCATAGGCTCAATTTGGTTCGATTTTGGGCCAAAAAAAAAAAACAAATTGAACCAAACCAATCCATTCAACCAAAAATCTGTACTTTAGTTTTGATTGTTCTATTGGTGTGGTGTTTTGAAGTATTAATCTCAAAGAACCATTAACATATGAAGTCACAGTTAACTTAGTTCATATAAGTGAAGCTACAAGTGCTTCCTATATAAGTAGTTGATTTTCATCAATGCTTGCTCTGTTTCTTGGCTAATACAAGCCCTGGCAGAACATTACTTAAAAAAGTTTTCTTCTTCGTCTCCTATCCCGTGTCAATATATTGAATCCTTCAATGTCTCATTCTAACTTGTGCAACTCAATGTCGATTAATATTTGCTGTCTGTTTTACTTTAACCCATTCAATTGTTATGGAGAGATCTTTATTCCCTAATCAGATATAAACTTTTGCTTTAAATATAGCAGAAAATGGGATTTTACCTTTATGTTTTACTTTAGTAAAGTCACTTCGGCCTAATTTAAGTCATATAAGTATCTTATGTCAACTATATATGGGAAGCCCCAGAAGTGTAATGTATCATTTTTCCCCATATATGAAATATCAGTGTTATCCCTACGAGCTCTTTCTAAATTTCTCCTCACTTCTGGAAGCTTGAGCTAGTAAAATCTTACTTTTGTATGCACTGCGCTTGCCTTGTTTAAGAATGGTCAATTAAAGGGTTTGGATGCTAAAGTGTTCAGAGTGCGAGTGGATTAGTGTTTTTGCAAGGAGAAGATGGAGCCAATAGACAAGACTTCTTTTGGCTGGTGAATGAATGATGACTTGGATGATGGGCATTAACGGAACTTACACGACCAAGGAGAAATTCCCTGAAAGGGCTCATCCATACCTGTCAATTCTTGAGACTTCCTCTTATTTTGTTCAGTATCCATCACTATTTCCGTGAAGTTTCTCACTGATAAGTTACAAATGACAGTGAATTTTGTAAGTCTGTACACTTTTATGTCATCTTATAAAGGCCCTGACTGGATCACAACCGGATGCTCCTTGAACACCATCTTCTATCCCCTTTGAATTTCGTGCCTTTTTCTTTAGTTTGGTTCATGAAGTTTTAGTATATTCCTTGCATCAGAAGCCACAAGAAGCTCACCAAAACAATTTATCAGGGAAACTCACGACTTGACGATTCACTTTAGTCAGTCTTCTTCAGCCCCTAGCATGGCTTCATAGAATCATGAAGAGGGAAGGCATGATAAACAGGAATACAGGATTGAACAAAGCCCCAGGCAATAAACCATTGCTAAACTCGCCTGTAATTGACAGTAATCACATTGGCAATACGTGTGTTTTTGGTATGTATTAAAAAAGTAATTTTAAATTTAACCTATAGTCTAAAAATAACTAAACACATATCTTATTACTAAAAATTATTATATAAAAAAATTATAGTTTAGCCACTTAAAATAGATTCTGATAAGCATCTCATATTAGTTTTTTTTTTTCAAATTATAAATATATAAAATACTAATTTTATTCTTCTTATATTTTTATCAGTTGTCCCTCACATTTTACACTTTATATAATTATCATTTTACCTTAATCTAAACCCACCCTATAACACACAACAATTCCCAGAATCAAAGATAAGCAAGGGCATAGTAAGAAGAAAAGGACTAGACTGTATTTATACAACCTCTCTGCCACTCAATCCTCTTGACAAATGACCCAGTAATGCACAGAAGACTTGAGAAGTTGTCTCTTACATTCACTGATTTTCAAGCATCAAAACTTACAAACAATCCAAAAACACAGTACATCCAACAGTTAATGATGTCATGTTCATTCAACTGGGATCATAACCTCATTGGTTCTGAAAGGAGGCAAAGTCCAAGGAGGGTTGTACCTAGCCAACACAAAATCCCCAATCACCTTAAACCCATCTCTCTCCAGGCTCCTCTTGAGCTTCTCCACCTTCTCCTCAACCACAGAATCTGATGCCACTCCTGCAAACTTCACAACCCCATATTTCCTTCCTCCTTCTTCTCTAATCTTCACCCTCTCATCCAACGGCTTTGGTGCCTCCTCAGCTTTCCCATACTTAGCCGGCAATATAAACCCCATAGTCACCATCTTCTTATTATTCTCCCCTGTTTCACTAGCCTTAGTCACAACAGGAGCTGTCATAGCAATCGCTTCAGAAGAACTCTCTTCTGTGTTCTGGGTTATAACAGGAGCAGTCATGGCGATCTTCTCTGGTCTAGTGTTCTGGGGATTCCCTAAAGCGCCAATATAATTAGCCAAAACAGTGAATCCACCATCCTTGTTTCCCTTAAACTGAGAAGGCTCATAGGTGATTTCAGCGACAACAGAAGGTGGGTATTTGCGGATTTCGTAGTCAGTGGTGGAATTGATCACTTGGTAGTTGGGAGTTTCGACGCTGATCTTCCCAAAAACCATACCCATTATGAATCGTGAAGGGGTGAGCAAGGTATTGCGAGATGAAGATAAGAGGTTGGAGTGGAGAACAGAGCGCTTCACGCCAATATATAGAGACATGGACGAAATTGGGGAGTGTAGTGTGTAGATAGTTGTTGATAGGGTTTGTGGAATGATCGACACGAGCTTGGTGACGTGTTGCAGTGGAATCTTTGATATTGAACGGTGGTGATTCAGCGTTGCTGCCATGTGTTCGTGGCCTTCCTTCATCCACGTCCTCTATGGACATGGTTTCTTGCTCATCAAGGTGATAGGGGATAGGCAAGTAAACTTGGATGGTCTGTAATTTGGATAATGGACAATTTATATTTAATTTTTTTAAAAAAAATATTTTAATGTGTAAGCAATTTAAAATTAAAAAAAAATCTCTGATCAATTTTATAAAAATAACTTCTTATTTAAAAAATTATTGGTTAGAAATTTTAACTTTAAACTGATAAAATTATACTTAAATAGTATAAATCTCACGTAACCATAAACATCCAAAGTGCTTATTGCTACCATGAGCATGTAATTTTTTTTTTGAAATAGGAAAAAATAATATTACGTAAAAATGAGTTTTACAAATTACATATAGTAAAAAAAAAATCTATATGAAATCTAAAATATTTAAGAAAATAAAGTAAAGTAATAGTGTTAACACCCAAGAAAGAAAAAACATCAAACAATGTAAAAATCTCCTTGATACCAATGATGAAGAGGGTTGGGTAGGAATGCACATGAAACATTTTTTAACACAATAGATTATGAGTGGTAGTTTGAAATCAGCTTCAATTATATCACACTTATGACTCTAGAATAAAGAGTTTCTTAAACACTTGGAAAGAAAAGTGAAACTTGTTTCTAACTGATTTTACCATGAACATGGAAATTGGTTCTCATTCTTTGTGTTCTATAAATTATTAAAAGAAGAGTTTTTTTTTTGTTTTTTTTATGCACAGGATCATTGGAAATTTGAGTTACTTAAAAAATACTAGAAATAAAACAAATATTGGAAAATATAATTAATGGGTAGCATTATAAAAAGATATAATTAAAAAAAGAGACAAAAACAAAGAAGCCGTCCAAAAAAAATTAAACTCCCATTAATACTACTCATTAATAATTTCACTTGTAGCCAATAAGGAAATGAACCAAGACCAATGCAAGAAATTAATCTTATGAGGAAGAATGTGTCATTCTCCAAAAATGGAAAACATGGGAAACTCTAAAAGGGCCTTAAAAATAGAATAGAAAACTAGATATAGTTAAAAAAAAAAAACGGATGATGAGCTTCCTGCAATTCCAACACAAAATTTCACCACAACCAATCAAAATCCCCCTCCATCCCCAGCCCTTGCTATTTCAGAACTCTCCCCAAAAATCCAACCTTTCCGTTTTATAAGATAACAAACACTCTTCAATTTTTTACCAGTACTTCATTTTTGTCTCGGGTTCAACGATGCGTGAAATCCTCCACATTCAAGGTGGCCAATGTGGCAACCAGATCGGAGCCAAGTTCTGGGAGGTTGTCTGCGCCGAGCACGGCATCGACCCCACCGGAACCTACAACGGGGATTCCGATCTTCAGCTCGAGAGGATCAATGTCTACTACAATGAAGGCAGTTGTGGAAGGTTCGTTCCCCGGGCTGTGCTCATGGACCTCGAACCCGGAACCATGGACAGCGTCCGAAGCGGACCTTACGGTCAGATTTTCCGACCCGACAACTTCGTTTTCGGTCAATCCGGCGCCGGAAACAACTGGGCAAAGGGCCATTACACCGAGGGCGCCGAACTCATCGGTTCCGTTCTCGACGTCGTCAGAAAGGAAGCAGAGAGCTGCGATTGCTTGCAGGGTATATGTTAATAAATCCAAGAATTTTACACAACAAGAAGATATAATCATACAATGTCGTTTTTAATGTGATTTTGCAGGTTTTCAAGTGTGTCATTCTCTGGGTGGAGGAACAGGATCGGGAATGGGTACTTTGTTGATTTCAAAGGTGAGAGAGGAATACCCAGATAGAATGATGCTTACTTTCTCTGTCTTTCCTTCTCCGAAAGTCTCCGACACCGTCGTGGAGCCATACAATGCGACTTTGTCCGTTCACCAGCTCGTTGAGAACGGCGATGAATGCATGGTGCTTGATAACGAAGCTCTTTACGACATTTGCTTCCGCACCCTCAAGCTCACCACACCAAGCTGTAAGATTTGTTTAAATTGTTGATTTCAATGTATATAAATGGAGAATCTTAATTCAAAGTCTGTTAATTTATCTAAGGAACAGTCGGTGATCTGAACCATTTGATATCGGCGACCATGTCGGGAGTGACATGTTGTTTGAGGTTTCCCGGTCAGCTAAACTCTGATCTGAGAAAGCTCGCCGTGAATCTCATCCCCTTCCCTCGGCTTCACTTTTTCATGGTGGGATTCGCTCCTCTGACGTCTCGTAATTCTCAGCAATACAAAGCTTTAAGCGTACCAGAGCTGACACAGCAAATGTGGGATGCGAAGAACATGATGTGTGCTGCTGATCCACGACATGGACGATACCTCACAGCTTCAGCAGTGTTCAGAGGAAAGATGAGCACGAAGGAGGTCGATGAACAGATGATCAATGTGCAGAACAAGCACTCTTCATATTTCGTGGAATGGATTCCGAACAATGTGAAATCAACTGTGTGTGATATTCCTCCGACAGGCTTGAAAATGGCTTCCACCTTCATCGGAAACTCGACGTCCATTCAAGAGATGTTCCGGCGAGTGAGCGAGCAGTTCACGGCCATGTTCAGGAGAAAGGCTTTCTTGCATTGGTACACAGGGGAAGGAATGGACGAGATGGAGTTCACAGAGGCTGAAAGCAACATGAACGATCTGGTTTCAGAGTATCAACAGTATCAAGATGCCAGTGCTGAAGAAGATGACTATGGAGATGAAGAGGAACACAATGACATGTGAATATGACATGGATGGAATTGAATTTATTTCATCAAAATTTGAATTCTTTTGATCAATATCGTTATTTGATTCATTTTCCAAGGGTTGTAATTGAGTCCCGCATTCCAAGGGATATATAATTTGACTATGGAAATATATCCATGAACTGGTTATAACTAGAACAGAGAACCCTAGAAAAATATATTATGATTAAGATATTGTTAATTTTCAACATCTAAATAACAATTAAAACTGATAAAATTTAATTACTCCTCTTCCGTTAGTTCCCCTTTTTAGATGGTGTTAGGTAACCCGGATGAGGAAGGTGCAAAAAGATAGATTGATTGGAGTAATCCAATATAAAATTTTCTGTATATATACATATGTGTATATATATATATTCAACTGAAAATCATTAACCATAGTTTTTCCTTCTATTTCATATTAATTAAAGTATGATGTTTACCTGGTTACCTCTCATTTTCGTTGATGTATTGTTCTAATCTTTCAAACATTAAATTATGGAAGGTGTTTTTACTCCTTTCTATATCATACCATAATAGATTTTATTTCATTCTCATTGCCATGTTTTTCGTTTGTTAAAATTTATTACTTTTAAAATCGTAACATTAATTAACATCAGTTTCTTCTCAAATCCTCCCCCTTGCAAGTCCTCAAACTCTCTCTTGGAGAGAATTAAAGAAAAAAAGTATAGGAATGACAACATACAACGTCAAGAATATGCCCTCTCATCTTTTCACTCTTTTTATCCTTTGATTTGTACTAGGTTCCAATGTTATATTTCAAACAGCATTACTGATTGGGTAAAAATCTATCTACACAATGCAGCATATCTATCAGGTAAAACCATTTAACATTAGCTAACTATATGCAATCGTTAATGCCAGGTTGGACCTCAATGTAAAAGTAGACAAAAATAAGAGGAATATAATTGGATAGTTGTTTTACCATACTACAACAAAAGACCAGAACCTTAAAAATGACAAGAAACAATAATGTACACATCACAAAAGCTTCCCTTCCCTTCCAGATCTTACTACTCCTTACCATCTTTGATGGCTTTATCTACAACTATGCTCACCTTCTTGTACTCAAAATCTACAGGCTGCTCCCCGACAAACTCCTCTGGCACCACCGGACGCCGGTTGCCGAAGATGGTCCACAGATACAGCACAACAAATGCAGTCAAAGCTCCACAACCCCCACCAAATATCATTGCAGCAAGAACTCTAAGAACACAATCACTCCTTGGTTTCACTGTTACAGCTTCAGAATTCTTAGAAAGAGCCTTCAGATCCAGAGGCTCTGAGTGCATCCAATGTGGAAAAGGCCTTTGATTAAAGCTCCATGAATGGAGAAAACAAGGTTGGGATTCAAAACTACCATTCCCCTTCACAGAATCAAACCCCACAAACATTTCATTCTGTTTCCATATCTTTGAAAAGTCTATTGAGTACCAAATCATTGGATCCACAGGCCTGGAATGACCATATTCACTTAACCTAACTTCTAAGCGTTGTGAACTTGCTTCATAATCAATCCATGTGTGAAGTTTTTCTCCATTTCTTAGAGCCATCTTCACAGATGAAGTATTGCGTGTTTTTGCTGGGGCTAAATCACCCACATCAATGGCCACATTACAATAAGCATAACCACCATTTCTATTGCCAGAGTTAGCGGTGAATTTAACATCGACAACCATAGATTTTCTTTTGTTCAATCCAGAAGAGGAAACCCCAGATGAACTTTTCTCAAAGATGTCATCTTGAAAACCATTCGGAACCATAACAAAAGCTAAACCATCCCCATCCACCGACAAGATCGAAAATGCAAAGTAAGTGGAAAAAGAAATTAATTGCCTTGGTTTACCTTCGATAAGCTTGATGGGTTTTTTGTACATGACTCCCCCACGGCTCTCAGACCCAGAGAGTTGAACCGCAGAACCACCATTGACGACCTTTGAATAGCCAAAAAGGGACACATTGGACTCAAATTTCAGATCCTTGACAAAATCTGGGAAAGAGAACGATGAAATTGGGTTGGAAGCTACGATTTTGAAGAACAAGACGAGGAAGGTGAAGGCCGTGAAGTAATGGGGAGTGGACAAAGCGGCCATAATTGAGGTGGGTATGAGCTGAAAGTGAAGTTGCTGTGGATTCTAAAGCTTGTGGGTCGATCCCATTTTAGTGTAAGGTAAATTGCAGTCTAGGGTTTGTGTTGAGTTGAGTGAAAGAAAGAAAGAAATCGAAGGGAAAGTAAAGATTTAAGAATAATCAAAATTGTTGGGGGAAGTTGGTGTTGGAATGGGAGGTTGTGAAAATTAAATACGAATACTCTGTTTCTGCAAAACCCGTGGTTCGCTTTCTCTTCAGGCTTCAGTGCCGGATGACTGAGGGAATAAGGGAGGAATATAATAAAGGGGCATTCTTGCAATTTGTGCTTTATCATTATAATTATTCATAATTTGTGTGATCCACGCATTATTTTAAAAATAATAAGTTGTTGGGGGGAAAACAAAGAAGAAGAAATGGCTTGTCTTTTATGGATTTTGGAAGAGATTTCGTTTTCACTTGTTTTTTCACATCAGTTATGTAAAGGAAAATGAAATTGCAACACCTTTAATGTCTTCTTTTTTTAATTTGAAATGCCAGTCGGTGGTGCAGTGAAAGTGAAAGATAAGTATCTCAATAAATAAACTAAAACTAAACAAATATGGTAATACATTAATATTTTGGGTTGAATATGGTCTTTATTTTTTAAAAAAAAATTGAAACAGTTCAAACTTAACGTATCAAAATTTAATTTTAACATCCCTGATATTTTAATATTTGATTTTAAAACTTTTGTTATTAGTTTACCATTAATTTATTGACAAAAAATATTATATTAAATTAATAAAAGACATATGACATCTTACGTAATATCCTACGTGATATAATGTATAAATTAATAATTTTATGATAGTTATATATTTTTATATAAAGATTAAAATGCATTTTATCTTTGGAAAAAAAAAATCCATCTCTTTACAGCTGCCCTCTCAAGGTGTCGCTCTTTCCACAAATCATTTGATTCTTCAGGATAGTCTCCGGAGCAGTTGGTTATTGGTGTTCTGGGCATGGTTTATCAGGCCACTCAACTTCCTCTCCCAAGTATTAACTGGACTTAGTCTAAGTGATAAACGGCTCGATATTATTTAAATAAGGTCTAAAATTTGAGCCTTGGTATATACAGAAAATTTTTATTAGGAGACTCACCTACTATAGTTAGATGCGCGACGCTGGTCGGATTCAGATATAGTTAGGGCAAAGTTCTGATAAATCGGGTGAATAATTAAAAAAAAAAAACTTCCTCGTCCAAAGTTGTACTGATGAGTACTCCCATGGTGAACTCCCCGTGGTTTCTCCCAGAATCAGGCTCGATGATGGGAAGGTATATGATTTACAGAGAGTTAGGTGTCCCCAAGGAGAAAGCCAAACACAAGATCATGATAGTCCATGGATTTGGAAGCTCCAAAGAGATGAATTTTCTCGCATCCCAAGTACCCCAACTTGAATCCCTGCTCATTTTTCTTCTAATTTTTGTTGGATTTAGATCTAAATACTAGTATAGCAAGGTGCATCATCTTTAAATAATGGATCTTGGATGATTGATGTGAAACCAGCGACCCTTTGAGAGTTGAGAGAGCTGTCACAAAGAGATGAGGGTTTTATCTAATGATAAAATAAAATTTTAATCTTTATATAAAAATATATAATTACATAAAATTAATAATTTATACAAGATGCTATATAAGATAATATATTGGATGATAAACATTAAAATATTAAGGAAGTTAAATTTAAACTTTGAGACATCATGAAGGCATATATAACTGATTCAAAATTTATAGATGAGGTTTTATAGATTTTAGCTAAAATTTTAACATGAAACAATACGGCGAGTTAGATAAATTTAATTTTATTGCAATAAAAAATATATAAAATAATATATTTCTTTAGTCATATTTATACAACATGTAGAGATCTAGAGAAGATTTTTTATGATTCTTTTTATAAAACGTCATATTGATCATTTATTACAATTTTTCTTTTTTTTATCTCTATTCAATGTTGATGTATTAAAATAAGATTTTTTTAAAATATTTAATATACAAGGTAAAAATATGGTGAGTTAGATAAATTTAATTTTGTTGCAATAAAAAATAATATAAAAGAATATACTTCTTTAGTCATACTTACACGACACCTAGTGATCTAGAGAAGATTTTTTATTATTCTTTTTTATAAAACATCGTATTGATCATTTATTGTAATTTTTTTTATCTCTATTGCTGATGTGATAAATAATAAATTTTTTAAAAATATATTTAATATGAGAAAAATAAAAATTTTATGACAGAATTACTAAATTTTAATATTTTTTTAATTTCAGTAAAAAATATTAGAAGTATATAATAAATGAAATGAAATTGGATGGATGGGGAGAGAAGAAAGAAAGGGTATTGGAGAAGGGGACCATGATAAAGGAGGGGGCACCCTCCACGAGGGCACTTTATTTATTAGGTTGCTTTCTTCTCCTTCCCACGCATTGAATTGAACATCCTCCCTCTGATGCGCACTGCGCTCCACTCCCCCAGTTCACCTATATCGCTAATCTGCGCCTCCTTCCTCCCCCTTATTTTCAAGTATATCGTCATAGGAGGCAAAATAATCATTAAAAGCCTATTAATTTATAAAATTGCATGCAAGAATTGAAGTTAACAACAATAAATACATAAAAATAAATCATCTTTTTAATCACTCAAGTTTAGTTATAAAATATTCTGATAGGAGTTACAATATTTTCATTAAAATTATAAAAATTTTGTATAAATAGAACCCAAACAAACATGTTATTTAACTCTTATATTTAAAATTATATTAAAACTGGTAAGGGTGGAAGAAAATGAAGAACAAAAACGATAAAGGATAATTGTGATAAATCAAATATTCAAAATGTTAGACAATAGTATCCACTTTATATGTACCTTATCCCATAGTCAACATGGGGATTTGTCAATGATCGGGATTTGTTTGATGTCACGACGTAAAAGAAACTGGTGCTCCTTGTTAACTAGATTCACCTAAAATATTATTTCTCTTATTTTTTTAATATAAAATATAATTAATTTTTTTAGATTAATTAAAAAAATTAATCAATTATAATTTATATAAAAATTAGTTAATTAATTTAGATAAATTAAAGAATATATAATATGAATTTATCTTGAGATATTAAATTTAATCATAATTAATTGATTTATTTAATTTTTTTAACAAATTATATTAATCAAAAGAGGTAGTACTAGTTTATTTTGGCACATTTAATTAATTTATCATCTTTTCTAGTGATTGTAGATGAGCAGAGGTCTTAAATTAACTTGGTGTACTTTGTTTATTTTGATTTATCAATGATTGGCAGGTTCTATTCAAAAGGGGAAAAAGCTTAGTTACAAAAAATAAAAGATTTGGTTATAAAACTAAAAAAGTTATAAATTAATCATAAAATTTGGAATGATGAATTGTAAAATCATAAGATCAATGGATAAACTTCTCAAGTACTTAAATTAAATTTTCAATAAAAATCTCCATATTTTTTAACTAAATTTTTAGATTTATAAACCTTCAATTCAAGACCAATTTGTAGCTAATTTTTTACTCTTACTATTGATTTTTGTGATTTGTATGACCTAGATATGCCGTCAATTATATAAACCATTTCTTTCATTTTTTTTTAAATATTGATCTTTCTCTGAAATTTTACGAATGCTAAGTTCTTCATGGTCATTTTATTGTCCTCCTCGTGCGTCATTTCCCTATTTCCAATGTATCTGTCTGTTATTTGGGTAGCTGTTGAACTTTTTTTTTTTTTACAAAAATTATTAGAAGGGTGTTTGACTCATTTACGATATAAGGGTAGGATAAAATTTCTCTTCCTCTTAAACAATGTCAATATTGTTCAGGGAGAGTCGTCAATTACCCTCAGGTGTAAACTTAGACATCTAAAAACTAGAATATCTCTCCAAATATCTCGAATGAAATCACAATAAAATAGTACTTTTCATAGATCAAATACACTTTCTCATCCCTTCACTAGTTAAACTCACATACAATAGGTTGTACTTGTTAGTGACTTGAGTCTTTTAGGTTTGTGGATTTGGTGGCTCCATCTGCTCATTTCCTCAAAAAGAAGAACTTCCAGTTTAAATTTGATCGCTGGGGTTTAAGTTTAAAATTTTTAATCAAGGTAGAGTAAATTTGTGGTGAATTATCCTATTTTTCACGTGTATGCTTCCTTTAAGTTTATATATTTTTTTCCAAAATAAATATACTCTAAATATAAGAGTTAAATAGGGATTTTATTTTTGTCCTAAATATAATACCACAATTTATTTTATCTTTTAAAATTATAATTTATCTATCAAAGTATCCCTATATGATTATACATATTAAAAGTGATTTAAATATACATGATTAAAAAAATATTTTAAGAAAACTAACGTACGATTATTATAATTAATTTAATTAATTTTTTAATCTATTTAAATTAATTAAATAAATTTTTTATTAAGGACTGAACAGTATATTATAGGCATTATAGGCATATATACACTAATAAGTTATGTCAACATCACAATCTTTTTGTGAGTAAATAAACAAACGTTGACTTGTTAGGTCATGTATACACTAATAAATTATGTCAACTTCACCAAACAAAATGCTCTCTGGGTTGAAAGCCTTCGTTGTGGTGATGGCAAAATTCCAAAGGTGGAAAAAAGAAGAATTAGTCAGCTATGTGGAGCGCTATTAGCCTATTACCACCGTCTGGGACACCTTCATGAAAGGAGTGGGAAGCAAGCTAAGAAGCGGAGTGCCTGGTGGGAGCTCTGGTCTCCTCTTCCTCACCCTTTGATGCCCTATGTTGACAAAAATAAGCAATGGCTTGACCCGACTATTTCTATTAGACACTGACACCGAGTGGCGCTTGGGACTATCATAAATGCAAACATTTCTTACCTGACTGGGTCATTGATAAGATCAAGTTGGTGAACCCTCCGTCTCAAGTTGGGGAAGATCTTTTGACGTGTTTTAAAAAAGATATTCATGAACCTGAACCTTGGGGGCATAGTCTAAGCGATGGCATATCCCAAAGCGTGCTAAATTCTTCATGTGGCAAGCGTTTCATGAGAGACTTCCTACAAACTCCCTAAGATCAAAGGGAGGTGCGAGTGATCATGATGAGTGCCCTTTTGAGTGTAATAATGAGGAGTCTATTATTCATACACTCAGAGACTGTGAGTTCGCATACAGTGTGGGGAGCTCTTTACTTGACCCTTTATATTACTCTGTTTTCTTTGTTGGTAACTTGAAGGACTGGCTTAAATGGAACTCAAATCATTCAGCAGGAGCTCGAAAACTTTCTAGTTGGTCGTGGCCGAGAGTATTTGGTTTGATATGCTGGCTTATCTGGAAGAATATGGTTTGTAAGCATTTTCATGCCCTTTTCTAAAAAATAAAAATAAAATTAAAAGAGACACATCTGTAATTCCTTTTGATTCGCAAATGAGATCCAATGGAAGTGATAAATCATTATTATATAATATCGCAAACAGAAGATAGTTTTAGGGCCTGTTTGGTAAATGCCCATACCATAGTTTTAGAAAGGCTTTAGGCCCAAATTTTGGTTTGAAAAAATTTTAAAACAAACAGCCATATTTGTCCATAAGTGCTTTTGGGCAAAACCATGGTTTTAAATAAACTATTAAAACTATCTTTTTGAACAGTAAAAGAGTTTATGGACTATCCAATTACTATCTTACCCTTACTTTTTCTTACACATTCTCTCCTTTCTCCTACTTTTTCTTACACCTTCTCTCCTCTCTTCTATTTTTTCTTACACCCTCTCTCCTTTCTACTCTCTACCCTCTCTCATCTCTCTTTTTCTTTTTCTACCTCTTTTCTCTCTCTTACTTTTAATCAAATCATACATTTTTTGGTAATTTACCAATATAAAAAGTCATTCTAAAAATAACTATCTAAACACTTATTTATTTAAAACCACTTTTTTTCATAAACTCTTCTCTAAAAGCCCTTTTCCATAAGCTGTCCATAAACTTTTTTTTTTCATAAGCCTTTTTTTTAAAATCCTATCCAAACAAGCCCTTAATAAAAAAAAAATTGATTACTTAAACATGATATATAAAATTTGAGTTTATGTGAATATAAAAAATATTTTTAAAAAAATAAAATTAATTAAATTTAATAATACTCGAATATTTTTATACGTATTAACCAAATTGGAGCTATGAACCTAACCTCTCCACCTTTAAAAAAAAATTAAAAATTGTGAACTTACTTCTTTATCCCTAAAAGTTAAGTGGAGGAGGGATTGCAGGCAATGAAAGCAAAGAATATTATAGGTATGGGGTTATGAGTGTGAGACTGTGAGTGGACTGCGTTGGCTTGAGAATTAAATTATTAAATTAATAATAATTCCAAAATTAATTATATATAAACAAGATTCCTCCACTGCACTCGTGAGCTGCAATGGAATCCTGCTATCCCGTCCTCACTCCTCGCCAACGCAATGTCAGTATGTCCCTTACCCTTATTTGGATTTTCTTTATTTACGGAAACTTTTCCTATCCATTATTTGTTATTATTAGAAACTGAGTCCGTGATTCATATCCTATTAGACTCAAATAATGTCACGAGACATATTACCACTAATAATAAAAATATAAATTAATAACAACTTTCTTGTTTTGCAAGTAAGGGAGAACCCTCAAATTAGTGCACTTATTAACTTCTCAAATGATGAGATCGATCAATTAGCCATTTTCTTTTTTTAAAAAATTAGATTAAATTCTTTACATCTACTATGTCAAACTTTTTAATCTTATTTTGCCATATATGGTAATTTTTTAATTATTTTCATTTAGTTTAAATTTACATAAAAAAATTAGTACATATCACAAAATGTAATAAACTGGAGATTAGAGTCATAACACAAGACCAATGAACTTGGTACCATTGAAAAGTAATCTACTTTGAAATTAGAAGCTCTTAATTAGCGAGCAATTAAAGCTAATGTCACCCAAGCTTCGTTGGCCAACAATTGAAAGTCATTCCAACTTTGTCTTTATTAACATATTTTTTTGATTAATTGACAAACCTATATACTCATTTTTTAATCTTTAATATAAAATATAACTGGTTAATATAGATTAAAAAAATTAAATAAATAAATTATAATAAATATGATATAATTTCTTTAAGATATTTATGTATAATATTAGTTTATAAATTATATAAATTAGTTTAAAAAATAATAAATATTAGATATAAAAATTGATTAAAATTTTATATTTATGATCAAATTAAACTCTCATTATATTAAGGGTAGGAGGGGTACTTAATTAGAAACGAATTTTGCTTGACCTTGAGGGGTTAAAATTAACATTTATAGAGTTAAGTAACAGTGTTGTGGGAGAAAATGATAATAAATCATAAAATTAATATGCAATTGTACTATCTCAAGTTCAAGATATAAGATATAAAAGTTAAGAGGATTTATTTTTTTATAAAATATAATTTAAATTTATCCCACCATTTAATACATTTTTTTAATTTTATTATGCTCTCTCATGACATTTTTCTCATATCATATTTATTGCTCTTCTTACTACCTTTTATTAATAAGGATATATTTTAAAAAATAGACCGAGGTAGTATATGGAGGAGACAATAATAAAACTGGTACGATGTCACGTCATCCATGTTCCATGTGAATGGTGGGTTTGGTGGCACGTTCGTGTTAGTTACCAAATGTATTGGTTAGGAGCCAGGTGTCACCACTGTATTATTTCGTACCATCTCTCCTACAATATCATCATTCGTTTTGTTGGCCTTCGTTGTCCTATGAAATAGGGAAATATAATAAAAACTATTTTTATAGTTTCACACATCCTTGAACAAGATAATAACATCTGTTTTATATAAAGAATTGAAATTGTAATAATCAGGGATTAATTCATCACTGTAGAGTATCAGAACCCAAACTTCCTTATTATTCATTTGGCCCAAAACAAAATGATGGGAAATGTTTAAAGCCCATAAACTTGAACCACATGTGGAAATTTGGGCCCTTGGAATGAGGCCCACACTATTTCATCCTACGTGGGGTGTGGGGTGGGGAAGAGAATATGTAATCCAGCTGAGAATCCCAAATGCCAATGAGAGTTGGCACAGCTACAAATGATAAGAAGCGCACTCGTATTCCATAAAAACGTGAGTTTAATTCTTGCTGTCGTTATGAGGACTCCTTTAGTAGGCGATCTCACAAGTTCCCTATAAACGTTCTCTGAGCTCTAGAGCTGTGCCTTGACCTTGGTGGAGACCGGTACCAAACCTATTTAAACTTATCTTGTATCAGAAAAAACAGCTGAGAGTCCCAAATACATGAGTATGGAAAATAACTTTATTGGGAGAGATAAAACTCACTTCAGTTATCAGTACACTTCGGGATGATTAATTTTTAGATTATCAGCTAGAAATTATCGTCTAGTTTAAAAAAAAAACTATGCAGGGCTTTGTTGTTTGTAAAATTTTTTAAATATATCATGTTAAAAGTCAATATTACATTAATTTTAACATATTAATTACTTATAAAATTCAATTATACATGGCAAAATAGAAAAAATATATATTAAATACTCTATATATGATCAAACTAAACGATAAGTTTAAGTCAAGTCAAGTGAAGAGAAATTTATTTATATTATGGATGACGGAGTATATAAGTATAAATACTTTAACAAGCTCTACTATAAATAAGATTACTTATTTTAATATTCCACACAAGGCAGGATCTTAGGACCTACACTAGTTAAAATGATAAAATCATTGACTTTAGAATCAACCGAAATAACAAATAATTAAGTGGTTAATATACGTATTTAAAACATTTCCCAGAAAACGGCAAGCGCTGGAACCTTCGTGCATGCCTTAATTCATAAAGGAGTTTTTCCCAAATGTGACTTCTCTTTGAAGCTCAGAAGTCAGCTTCTTCGCAGCTGCAGCTAATGCCCATTCACTCTTAACTGCTCTCTGGGCCAGTAACCTGTCATTTCTCAACTCTCAACTCTCCCCCCCAAAAACAAATCTAACAACTTAATTGCTCATACCAAACATGAATAAATCCCATTCAATCATTCTTTTGTAATATTTTTTCTATTAACTATTTAACTAAATTTAAACTGGTGGGCCTTTCTAAGAGCTGTAGGGGAACTTTCAAGAATAGTTTATATATCCTCACAAGTTGAAATTCTCTTGAAAAATATAAATTAAGACAAAATTTAGAATATGTACTCTTGATATGAAATATATTATATTCCTGACTTAAACGCCAAGCATGGTCATAGATCCTTCCATTTTTGTGTTGCTTAGTTTCATTTTTCAGTTGTATCGATCATTTTCAACGTTGAAGCATCCTCGGCAACTACATATATAAAAATAAGAGTATATATATGATAAAACATTTTCATCTTCCTCTCCGAAGATTTCTAGAAAGGACGACGAAACTAGCTGCTTGGACAAGAAAACATAGACTTGTATGTCGAGCAAATATTTTACCTAACAAACAAACGAATGGAGTAGCACTTTGTTGAAAACTTCAAAGTTCATAAATACCAAAACACGTATCATCCAAGAAAGTAAACGAATCAAACCCTACAGAAGAAAAGTACCTTATCAATTATTTTCTATATGTAATATTTCTAATAATCCAAGTAAATGTTGGTTAGGGTGTCAGCCGATGACTCTATAGAGTCTTCCAAACGCGTCTTTTGAAAAATATATTTAAAGGAACAAGACGTGTTTTTAAGTCTCTATATATAGACCCTTCTGCACCGATCTCATTTCGTCGTCCTTCTTTACACTCTCTCTTCGATTCCATCGGTCATTTTATACTCTGAAATTTATTTGCACTGACAACACCATGGCTTCTTCAATCAGAATGTGTTTGGTTCTCTTAGCCTCCTCCCTTTTCATTCATTCATCTCTAGGTAAGCTCAACTTCTATTTCACTATTTGCTTCCGAAATCTGATTCAGTTTTACCTATTTATATATAAATGTGGTAGATGGAGGAGAATAACTAGGGTTTTGGAATTGGTTTGCAGGTGAGATAGTGTGCGAGGAGTTGCCGAAGGAGGTGTGTGCGTTCTCGATAGCGTCGTCGGGGAAGAGATGTGTGTTGGAGACGGAAAGGGAGGAGGAATCGGGGAAGGTGGAGTACCAGTGCCGGACGTCGGAGGTGGTGGTGGAGAACATGTCGGAGTACATAGAGAGGGATGAATGTGTGAAGTCTTGTGGTGTTGATCGCCGATCAGTGGGTATTTCATCGGACGCTTTGCTTGATCCACGTTTCACCGCCAAGCTCTGCGCTTCTCCTTGCTACAACCACTGCCCCAACATCGTCGATCTTTACTTCAACTTGGCTTCCGCTGAAGGTATCATTCATTCCTCTATGTTCTTCACGTGCATTATACCGTGTCTAATTGATATCAGGATGTCACTCATCTTATCTCAATGCTAATGATTAAAAGAAAATTCAAAGACAAAATTAAGGGAGTGAGGTATTATAGAGAGTATTAGAGGATAGGGCAAAATTTTGTTGATTGATAATATTTTACTTTCTTTCTCTTTCTATTTGGTCTCTAAATGTAGGTAGGAACGTTTACTTTTATTCTAAATATAAAATTTTTATTTATGACATTTATTAAGAGAATTTTCATCAAAAAATAGTTACAGTTTAAATGATTAAATTAATACATTTTTTATAAATAATTAATTTAATTTTTTTAATTTGTATAAAATTATTTAGTTATTAACAATATACTAGTAATAATGATCATGGTCTCCGTTTAATTTCTTTGTTGTTTAGTTGATTGAGAACTTATCATCACTGATGTTACATATCTCAAATTTTCCAGCCCCGTTGGGCAAGAATAAACCCTAGTTGAAGTTTCTAAGCAATTTAAGCATGTTATATTGATTCGAGTTTTCCTTAACTCGGAAGTTGTTGGATCAATAATATGAAAATAGAATTACTGCCACCGCCAAAGAAGAAGTCAGTATACATGCACGATCACCTTTTCTTCAATATATGGCAATTCTTATATTCTTGACCTGGTCAATCTTGATAGAGATACCTTGACCTGCGACATATTTTTTATTTTGGCTTCAAATCCAATTAAGGTATATATATATATAGAAGTAATTAATGACGAATTGTTTACATATAATGACAATGCAGGAGTATATTTGCCAGATCTGTGTGAGAAACAGACGACCAACCCTCGTCGTGCCATGGTCGAGCTTATGAGCTCTGGAGCTGCTCCTGGTCCTATTTCTGACGTTTCTGCTGATTTACAGGCCGCACCTGCTCCCTCTCCCCTCTAAACGCCGCCGTTTTCACTCCCTTTTGCAGACATGCTGTAAATTAGATTCCAGAATATATTTACGCATATATATATATAGAGAGAGAGAGAGAGAGAGGCGATATGGGTTTTGTCTTGGATTTTAATTCAAGAATATTTGTTTGTTGTTGAACAAGAGAGTTCGGATCTTGTTTCTTTATTTTATTGGAGAGTGTTGAGTTGGACATGGCGATGTATTCTATTACATCCTATTAAATTGTATTATTTGTTACTCTTCCAATTCTGGAACTTTTGGAAATAATTATTTGTTCTTTGCTATATTCCCTTTACTTATGTTATGGGTTCATTCTTACATGCAATAATTATTTCTCAAGTGGTCATTTTCATTTATATATTTATGTAAAATTTACAAAAAAAGAATAACTAGCTATTCTTTAAATCATGAATAATATGAATACGCACATAACGTGGGTGTTTCGAATAATTTACCATACCTTGTTATATATAAAGAATATTACAAGATATACTCTAAGCAAAAGTACAATCACAGCTGGAAAAAAGCATTTCAACACGGGTTGAAAATGCCATTCAACATCGCACACACAACCGGTGTAGAAACGGACCGTGTAAAAAGTCAGACATTTTACACCGGTCCTATAATCGGTGTAGAATGTATAATTTTGTACACCGGACTAAATTTTAAATCGGTTCACATTTACATCCGGTGTATTATTTTTAACATCTGCACCGGTTGAATATTGGGACAGTGTAGATTTTTCAAATGTTAACACCGGTTAAATATTGGGACGGTGTAAATTTTTAAATTTTTAACACCGGTTGAATATTGGGACGGTGTAAATTTTTAAATTTTTAACACCGGTTGAATATTGGGACGGTGTAGATGTTATTAAATTTAATTTATATATGTTCTTACTACACCGGTGGGTATGTACCTCCGATGTAGATGTTATTAAATTTATATTTGATAGATTTCGTTGGCCTGAAGCTTCAGAAGTAAACTGCCCAAATGTAATATATGACTCAATCATCGATCATCATCAGTTCAAGATGCCAGAGACATATATAATTCAATTGCTCATTATATTATTCATTGAATAAAACTCAATACAAAAATGCTACAATTTGAACAGAAAAATGTATTCAGTGAAAGACAAATACTATTGAGAAGGAAGGATTTGAACAAAAAACTCTGCCCACCGATTACGCAGGTCCTCAATATCTTGGTCAGGAAATGGATCAGGTTGTTCAAACATCTGAAATATGAAATCAAAATCAAAGAAATTAAGGCATTACTAATTTAGATTAGATTGACAATTAAGAAATATGAAATCATTCAAAATATAATTTTACCTCCCCAGTTAGGTCAATCCTATTTGCCAAGATAATATTGACCATGTGTCTGACTATGTAGAAGCCGCACAAGTTGCTTTCTCTGGGTTGCCTTCGACTCTGTAATGTTAACAAGATAAAAATTATTTCTCATCATCAAAACGGGGAACCTAGCTAACACCTAATATATACTTTTATTACCATCGGTGTGATCCATTCAGGGTCCCTCACCAAATTAGCGTGCTTAAGGCCCCTTGCAACTGCGAATGTCCTCATAGCCCTATGACCAAAGTTAACAAGTTAGTAACCCATTTATCACACAGATCATTGTGTATAGAAGAGAACTCACGTACGTGTTCATGATCTTCCTAACATCCACCGAGGGCTTGTAATGGAGGGAGCATAAGAAGAAAACTTTATAGCTATGCTTACATAGGATGACAAGTTGCCAATGATTGCTGTAGAGATTAGTTAAAAGAAAATGAGTATTATAATTAAGCAACTACAAAATTAGTATATATAAAATAAAATGAAACATTATTATTCTTACTCATGCATATATGGTGCGAAGAAACAATCAATATCGGTTTCACCGAGCCTCTCTGAAATGTATGTAAGTCTCGAAGATTGAGAGGTCCCTTTAGCATAAATCTAAATTGGGCATAGGAATCCGAACTTTTTTTGTTTGCCCTTGGAGGAAACCAACTCAGCTTGCATGTACCTACAGGCAATGCATGCACGACATTAGTTGTAAGACTTGAACTTTGTTATTACATATATTTACATTTAAATTATACTTACATCAAAAACACTTGGATGCAGCCGGAGGTCAGTTCTTCCTTGGGAGTGATTAGAGATTTGACGTCCGCATGATCCAGGAAGGCCGGTGCCCCCATGTCGCCCACAACTGAATCCATAGGCAACGCGTCCACATGGAACGTTTTGTCATATGCCATTAGGATCACACGTTGCATGGCATTCAAAGCGGGAGGGGTGGGAAGTTGGTCGGGGGATGACAAGACGTGATCCGAAACAAGATGCTTTGGCCACAATATGAAAGTCCCTTTTGCTTGGCTCACTGTCTTCACCTCATCAGTGGGAATTGGGACAAGAGCATCTCCAATTAGCACGGCTTCAACTGTCACCCTTAATTGATCGTCCTGAATTTGGACGTGGTGAACAGTAGTTGCCCCTAGGCTATGGATGGAGCCACGTGCCACTAAGCGTCTAAGAGGATCCTCAACATATAGATCACAATGTTCTGCATCCTCTGACAGCGGCAAGCAACAACTCCCCTTAGTGCTTTGACGGACTGCAGTTGAGGGCGGGAGGGGATCAGTTGGCTCTTGCTGCCTTGATGTCATCATGGACAACATTTCTTCCTTCATCTTTGCGAACCCCTCTTGTAATCGCGCCTCAATTGAAGCTTCTGCTTGTGCCCTAGCCTCTATCCAAGCCTCTTCCTTAGCCTCTGCCCTTATGGTGGAGAGCAAGGATGCCAACTCTGCCCTCGGCACCATATGTGGGGAACGTATTTGAGATGCTCCAAAGTAATCTCTTATACCCACACCTCTTCCAACTCCCCTGACACGGCCCCCATGTTCTTGTTTCCCAGTGGCAACAGTCAAGATGTCATTCCTACCATCTGACTTGAAGGATCCATGGGACTCTTGTTGTTTAAGATCACTCTATAACATAGAAAGAACAACAAACATAAGGAAAATGATATAATTATATATAGTCTACTATCACAAAATAATGCAAGTAGTGCTTACAATTTTTTCAACAATCATGCGAGCATTGTCGCTTGTAAAAGCTCCGCTCTTTCTTTAGCGAGCGTACAACCATTTTTCTTCGCGACGTATCGGAGAGGGGGGTCAAGAAGAACACTAGGATCCAACCCAGCACTTTCTTCTAACCTCTTCCTCTTGGCCCCCAACAACTCTCTTTCTGCCTTCGCGTAACCCCCTCGAGACATTGTGTGGGGGCAATCATTCTTGAGGGCGTATTCAATCGCTTTTGCTCTTTTTTCCTACAAGACATGAAGTATTTAAAATCAATACATATGATACTCTGATACGTTTTCTGCAACCACATACAAAAGGATACACTCACCATTGCTATTGGCGTGGTCCGATTCCTAACAAATTGTTCCCACGCAACTTCGTCAATGAATTGATACTTGCTGCATGGAGAAGGTTGAGGATGACCACTTCTGTCCTGTCCATGCAGATACTGACGAGCTAGTTGTGTCTCGAATGCCCTCCAACGCTCACAGCAATAAGACAACGTCTTCTTCTTCAAGAACTCATTGTTGGGCACATCATAAGTGAGCTGCAATGTTTGCCATTGAAAGCAGAGTAATCAACAAACAGTTGTGTATTTGGTATTGCTCTGCATGCAATATTAGATAGTTCCTATACCCGGATAGTGTCCCAAATTTGATTCTTCACGCGATCATCCACAGCATCCCAAGTCAAATAGGTGATGCTAGGCTTGTTGCGTGCTAGGAGGCTGACAAAACTTACGTACTTTGTCCTGTGTTCACCAGTTGGGTTTCAGTTTCTGTCAAACTCTATCGGAAGCAGTTTCCCCTCTATCCTGTCCTTCGTAATGTCTTTCAAACGAGTCGCACTTCTGCCCTTCCTTTGCTTAGTGTTGCTTGGAGCATCGCCAGCCTCAATCTGAGTAACTCTATCCTCCATATTCCTATGTACGCAATAACAACATCAAAAACATTGAAAACAGACTTAACCCTTTTTCCCTCAACCCGTCAGAACACACAAAACTTGTTCCTTTAGCAGTTATGAATGGAAAGATGTGCCAGCATTCATCAGAAAAAATAGAAAACCTAGATTAAACGAACATAAAAACGGCATCGCACGTACACAGGGAAAAAAATGCAGAGAACACGTACACTTACGGAATAGCAGAACGAGAGAGGTGACAGAGAAGAACGACTGACCGAGCACGGAGAAGCCTCGCGAGAACCACAGAGCACGACGAGCGGCGATAAAAAAGAGTATGTGAGAAAGGAGAAGATTGAAGGTCATCGCGCTAAGAGGCGGGTTAAAAAAATAAATATAAACATTTAACACCGGTTGTAAATAATTCTAACCCGGTCAAAACATAAACGACGTAAAAGTGAAACATTTTACACCGTCTAATTTTAAAAACCGGTGTCAAAAATAAACATCGATAATTATAACACCGGATAAAGTATAACCCGGTGTAAATTCGAACAATAAATTATTATTAGACGTGACCTGTTACACCGAATATCACTTAAGACCGGTGTTAAATGTTGTAGTTTTTTTTTAAACTTCACCACCTTATAATATCATCCCATCCTTAGCGTCACAACATTCTTATCAGAACAAGAATCTGTCTCTGTTATTATTACATCAAAATCATATACGCAATCATTACAAGAAACTTAAAATTGCATGTTTAGACTAAACAAGAAACACATAGAAATTAATCAGAATCCACTTCTTCTTCATTTAATTGTGGTAAACCTACTGAAAAAGAAGGGATCTCATAAAAAGAATCATCATTATCAACAACACTTTTCCCTTGGAGCGCGACAGACCATCTTTCATTCTGAGGATCAGTGATAAAGAACACTTGCTTTGCTTGGTCTGCCATAATGAAAGGCTCCTCCCCAAAACTTATATTATTCAAATCTACCAGTGTAAATCCTAACTGATCGACCATAACACCGTTGTTTACATTAGCCCACTTGCATTTGAATACGGGAACTTTGAATTTAGAATAGTCCACCTCCCAAATCTCTTCAACAACGCCATAATAAGGGATGACTGCTAATTTAGGATTGTTGTCTTTTGAACTAGAGAAATGCATAGCTTCAGCCACTAACATAACACCACTGTTTTGCACGCTACTTCTATCATCTAGGGACTTCGTATAAAAGGAATACCCATTGATATCAAATGAATTCCAACAGATCACATTATGTTCAGGACCACATGCCAACCATCTAACTGTATCAGAAACACAATCCTCATTTTCAACCTCCAATTTGAACCAATGTGCAAAAGATTTGGTGTGTTCTCTAATGAGCCTTTGCTCTGTCATCCTATTATTTGTTTTCCGGACAAGATCTTTATGAACAGCAATATAGTCTTGAACTTCATCAATGTTATTCAAGATGTGTAAGTGTACTTCCTGCAGTTCATTACGATCAACACTCCTCACTGACATTCCGCGTTGACCCCCCTGTGTGGCAATGGGTTTGTGGAGACCAGTAAGTCTTGCTTTAGACAGGTATTGTTGACAAAAGTCCATAGCTTCTTCGGCCACATATTTTTGAACAATGGATGCTTCGGGCCGACTTGGATTCTTCATATACCCTTTAAGGATTTTCATGTATCTTTCAAATGGGTACATCCATCGTAAGTATACAGGGCCACACAGTTTTATCTCTCGCACTAGATGAACGATGAGGTGTACCATGATGTCAAAAAAGGAAGGAAGAAACTGTTTTTCAAGCTGGCACAAAATAACATAACCCTCGTGCTCCAATTCCTCCAAACTTTCAGTCTCAAAGACTTTGCCACATATAGCATTAAAGAAGAAGCAAAGTCGGGTTACAATGTGTCTCAACTCATCTTGAAGGATTCCTCGAACAGCCACTGGGAGTAATTGTTGCATCAGTACATGACAATCATGAGACTTTTGGCCTACTAATTTCAAATCTTTCATGGACACAATCCTCTTAAGATTAGATGAGTACCCAGAGGGAACTTTGATTCCTTGCAAACACTCACAAATACTTCTTCTCTCAGCCTTGGACAAAATATTAGTCTCTTCAACATGATAGCTCCCCTCACCATCTGGCCTCGGATGTAACTCCTCCTGTATTCCCATTTCTTCCAAATCCAATCTTGCCTTCAAACCGTCTTTGGAACTACCATGTGTGTTGAGAAGTGTTCCAACAATGCTGTCACACACATTTTTCTCCACATGCATCACATCAAGACAGTGCCTTACATGAAGATGTCGCCAATAAGGAAGCTCAAAGAACACAGATCTTTTTTTCCATACATTTTTCTCACTTTTCTTGGTAAGCTTACCGAAAGTGATATTGATGTCTCTCACCTTTTCATAAACTTGTTCGCCAGTCAATGGCTTTGGAGCATTTTCAAATTCTTGGCCGCCATAAAATTTCTTCTTCAGTCGACGGTATGGGTGGGCTTGTCTTAGAAATCTCCTATGACCTAGGTAGACCGTCTTTCTTCCATGACGAAGTTGATAGTAGCAAGTCCCTTCCTCACAAATCGGACATGCTTTATGGCCCTTAACACTATACCCTGACAAATTTCCGTCTGCAGGAAAGTCATTAATTGTACAAAAGATCAAGGCCCGCAAATTGAAGACCTCCTTCTTAACAGCATCAAAGACATCCACACCTTCCCATAGCTTCTTCAAATCTTCGATCAAGGGTGTTAGGTAAACGTCTATGTCATTTCCCGGTTGTTTTGGTCCTGAGATCAGCATGGACAACATTACATACTTCCGTTTCATACACAGCAAGGGAGATAGGTTGTAAATCACCAGAAGGACGGGCCATGAACTATGGATACTACTAAGGCTACTATAAGGGTTCATTCCATCCGTACTAAGTCCAAGCCTTAGGTTTCGTGGTTCATTGCCGAACTCGGGAAATAAGTCATCAATCTTCTTCCATTGCAAAGAGTCAGCAGGATGACGAATCTTTCCATCATTAATCCTTTCATTTGCATGCCATAACAATTTCTTTGCATCATCTTCATTAGAAAAAAGTCGCTTAAACCTTGGTAAAATTGGAAGATACCATAACAACTTGGCAGGAGAGTTGTTTGATCTGTACCTTGGTGTCTTACATATTGGACACTTCTCCTCATCTTCAAACTCTTTCCTGTACAATATGCAATCATTTGGGCATGCATGAATCTTTCTATACTGCATGCCTAAAGGACCTATTATTTTCTTCGCATCATAATAGCGTTTGGGTAAAGCATTTTCTTCAGGAAACATGTCCTGTAACAAGTCAAGCAATTCTGAAAAACTACTGTCACTCCACCCATGCCGAGCTTTCACACTTACCAATCTCAACACTGCATTCAACAGGTTGTATTTTTTGCACCCTGGGTATAGAGGCTTTTCTGCATCATTGCACATATTACCATATGCGTGTGACCGCATAAAAGCATCTTCTCCAACATCACGAATCATGTCCTCTACTCTATCATCAGTATCTATGTCATCGTCAAAGGTCTGTTCCACCTGTTCACCATGCCATACCCATACCGTGTAACTCTTGCAAAACCCCTCGCAAATTAGATGAGTGTAAATATCAGCAGGACTTTGTTTCCTCTCATTCAAACAACTCACACAAGGACAATAAAACCTTCCATTGTCATCATCACCATTCCGTTTAGCAAAATCCAAAAACTCCTTCACCCCCTCAGCATACTCAACACTTGTTCGTTTAGCATTTATCCAACTACGATCCATATTTGTGGAAGACTATAAGAACTAGAAAAGCAGAAAACAAGAAATTAAACCATTACGTTGCAGCTAATGCATGGGGAGAATAAATTTTCAGTTCGCGAGAGGAGTTTAAAACAAAACTCACCGTCCGTGAAGCGCCAAGAAGTCTTAACGCGCGAACCAGGGAAAATGAGAGATGGAAGGCGCGAGAAATGTACCAAATAAAAGAGTATTTGGAAAAAAATAAGAAACTATACACCGGTGTAGATATAAATATAAAAGTTGTATTTATAGTATATTTTACATCGGACAATATATATGGACCGGTGTAACATATATCAGTTTATTTATAGTATATTTTACACCGGTCAATAAATATGGACCGGTGTATAATATATCAGTTTTTTTCCTACATCCAGAGTCAGCCATGTCATCAACTTTTACACAAAAAAATATATACATCAGAATATATAAAAGTTGCAATCTTTCACTACTCATCAGACTCAGAGTTTTGGGAGTCATCAGATTGGGTGAGATCAACAGGATTAAAGAAGCTATCACGGGGTTGATGGCAGTGAACTTCTGAGCGGAAATCCCTGAAACTTGCTTTCAGTCTGTCAACTTTGCGATTCAGTTCTTCCACAGAGTCTTCCAGCCCATTGAAGCGCAGTATGAGTTCCTCAAGCCTCTCCATCAGAGTCACAACCAGGGGAGGAGGAGAAGGAACAGAAGGGTGAGGATCAGGATGTTTGTCTTCAAAGTCATCTCTGTTTCTTTTGTTGGGCGGAGAAGGAGGCGTGCGTGAGGAAGAGGCCATTGGAGGAGTCAGATAGATGAAAAGAAAATAAAACAGAAGAATGGTATACATATATATATGGTTAACGTTCATGATCAATAAGAATATAGAAGAATGCGCAATTGGCCTTCTATCATAATGACTACAAAGTATAAACGTTGGGAACCCAAGAAGTGAAATGAAAGGTCTGACAAATAAAGAAGCGAGCGGGAAAGCATAGACAGGAAACTGAAGAGGCGATGAAGCTGCACCGGACTATATATTTCCACCTCGGTCAATATAAATACGCTGTAGAAAGTAAAAATCTAAACCGGACGAAATATTTCCACATCGGTCTCTATAACATCCGCTGTAGAAAGTAAACATCTAAACTGGACTAAATATTTTCACATCGTTCATGAGTAAATACGGTGTGAATATTTCATTTTATTTACAAAAATGCCACCGCTCATTTTTGTAAAACCGTCTCCGCATTGACCGGTTTAAAAATGGGGATTTCGATTGCCCATTTTCCACCAGTGAATATTAAAATTCTAGCTTTATTTTGATATTTGAAACCCTAAAATTCATTGAGATAAATGATAAAAGATTTTTTGTGTGTGTTAAAAATATAAAAGTGTGAGCAGAAGAAAAACAAATAAAGTTCACATAGATTTTTGTATTTTTATCTTACTTTCCTAATAATCTATAGAAAAATATAATCGGTCATAATTATAAAAGTCAGTTGATTTTTTAGATATATTAAGAATGCCATATAAATCAGTTAATTATGATTAAATCTAACATCTCGAGATGAATTCATATTATATACTTCGTAATCTACTCAAATTAGTTAACTAACTTTATATTAGTTATAATTTATTAGTTTATTTAGCTTCTTTACTTTATTTAAAAAAAATAATTAACTCTTATAATTAGGATCGGAGGTAGTATTAAAAAAATTCTACATAATTTTTAAACCAAACTTATCCCTTACACTATATGTTTGAAAGGAATTTCTCAATAATTCAAATTGATGTGTGCACCTTTTCATATCAAAATAGTAATATATTTATTATGCCTCATAAAATTTGAGCAAAATTTTAAAACTGTCATGTAATTTGTATTTCAACATAAAAATACTAATCTCGCCTACTAATATATATTCCAGTTGTGTGAGAACAATCAAATTTATTTAATTAAATAGCTTAATTTGACTATACAAGGATATATCTTTTTTTTTTCAACTAAAACTATATGAAATAGAAAAACACAAATAATCAACTTTATAATAAAAAAGTATAAGTGATAGATACGAGCTAACTCCTTGTAACAACAGTTGACCATTTATATCGATATATATATATATATACACTTAGTTGGACTTCAAAAATCGTTAGGAGACAAAGTGAAAAAAATCAGAAACCAAGTTAGAATAATTCTATATGAACATCTAAGTTATGGATAACTCATAGCTTATGTTTAAAAAATTACCTTAAAAATTTGTCAATATAATAAAATAAACTATTAATTGGTTAAATAACAAGTCCAAAATAGAAAAGATTTAAGATCTTTTCTGTGAACAATTTAGGTTTTTAGCCTGCAAAAAACATAGGTATAAACACAAAGCTCCCCAAAAAGATCATCATAAGACTAGACAGGAAAATCTATACCAAAAACATAAATATGATACACTTAGAAAACTCAAAAGAGACTTTAAGTTTAAACCAAGTGTTGATCTTCCTAAAAAAACAAATCACCTGCTATAAATATGATAAACTAGGCCATATATCTGAAAGGTTAAAAAAAAATTAGAGTTTTAGAACTTGATGATAGAGTTCTTAACCAAATCAACAATCTTATAATCGAAATATAATTATATATATATATATATATATATATATATATATATATATATATATATATATATTACAAAGCGAAACTGAAATTCACCACAGTAGAATAGGAAAGATTGAGCCTTGAGCTAAGTAAATTCCGAAACATTTGCCCTACTCAGTCTACTCCCTCCTCTCCTCTTTACTTTTTAGTGCTCCTAACTCAGCTGTGTTGTGCCGTGAATGGAGTGTCACATGGAAGTGGATGAAAAACCCGTCATTGAGTTCGACAAACCACCCGTCGGAGACGTTGGCGGCGGTGGAGACGGCGGTAGTGGTGACGAGGGTTTAACAGCGTTAGGTGACGCAGGTGGGAGTAGCTCCCAGGGGGCTAAAGACAGAGTGAAGGGTCCCTGGTCTCCAGAGGAGGACGCGATACTGAGTCGACTTGTTAGCAAGTTCGGGGCCCGAAATTGGAGCTTAATTGCTCGCGGGATCGCTGGAAGATCCGGCAAGTCGTGCCGGCTCCGGTGGTGTAATCAACTCGACCCAGCTGTGAAGCGCAAGCCCTTTACTGGTATGGTCCTCTTTCTTTATTCAATGATTTTTTTATATTCGTATTTACATTTCCAATTGCAGCACTAGTGAGTTAATTTGATTGAGTTTTGGAACTGAAGTCCAAACAATTTTAAAAAGTTGAGCTTTTGGAGTATGGATTATGCAATGTAAAGTTTTAGGTGCAGTTAGTATAAGATCAACCTCAAGTTTTTCCCTATACCACCTCAAACACAAATGCTAGATTAAGCAATGGTCAGAACCAATTCAGCTCCAAAGTCTGAGCGGTTAAGTGAATGTGGATCAATAATCCTTACCATATTCTCTAATATGTCTTATAATACAAGAGTTCTTTTGGTTAGATCTGTGGATAAAGGCACGGGTCCATTATAATTTGTGCTGAAGCTTAATTTTAAGTTTTAACTAAGAATGACAGAGCGATGAGGATTGCACTCTTGATTATATGATTATAGAGACTTTGATGTGACTTCAAAAGACCAGTTTTCCTCAGTCACAGGCTTGTTATTTGAAAGTTGAAACGGTATTTGACGATTTGCTTGTTGGTACTGCTATCAATATGATGTTGTGTGACATTATGTCTCAGTTAATTTTCATCAATCTATAGATGGTAGCAAAATAACATTTGGATCATTAAGGTTTACTTGTATCTATACTACTATACAAGACTTGTATGCTTTGTTCCTTAATAGCTCTGACCTTTAAGTTAGCTGTTAGTTTATTGAGTTCCAGGCTATTACTTTTGCCATGATGGTAGTTAAGAGATATATGCTGAATCCTGAATGATATATTTGATTGTGATGATTAGGTGATTGTCGTTTTGGTAAAGGACTCTAATGATACTACTCGAGCCTCGTGGACTGTTTGGTTTGGGTGACTTGTACTCCGGAATTATTACACATTATGTTGTTTAGAGGAGGACAAACATGTACAGACATTTATGGTATAATATCTAGGTTTGGCTTTAGTCCAAAATGTCTAAATTGGCCCTTCTAGAGGGTCTCGATGTACGACAAGTGGGCTTTACTCTAGTGTGCTTATTAGAATTTTTTTAAGAATTATTGTTGGGGCTATACTTAGGCTTTGCCTAGGGGCTAGGTGTTTATTTGTCAGCAATCTTAAAGGAACAATCCTTGAAATCATCCTAAGTGTTCCTCAGAGGAATACCAGAGACTCTTCTGGGGAACACTTTGGAAGTAAAACATAAAATCCGCCGGGATGATTTCAAGGATTGTTCCCGAAAGGAATCTAATCTAGGTTGACAACAATAAATGCTATCTCTCACCAGTTAGCTAATCCCTTTGGGTTTGGGTTGCTTATTAGATGTTTGATTGAAAGATAAGAAACTCCTTTTATAGTAATGGTTATACAAATGAAAGTTAGGATTTTTCATCTGATAAGTCTTTGTTGACATGTCATCTAGGACCCACCAGTTGGGGGTTATTTTGAGGCTTAAATCCATCATTTTAGCAAGTTTGAGCAATTTTAGGTATTTTTCTATTTTGAGACATTTGCTTCCTGTTTTATGGCGTTATTTTATTTCCTTTCATTTAGAAGCTGACTAGAAGTTATTTCTCTATTTAGTGCAGTTGAGTAGAGTTTTCTATTTTCCATGTAAATTACTTATGCAGTGATTTGTGAATTGCCCATCAGTAAACAAATAATGTCATATACTATTTTCAGATGAGGAGGATAGGATCATAGTTGCAGCACATGCAATCCATGGGAACAAATGGGCAGCCATAGCCAGACTTCTACCAGGAAGAACAGATAATGCCATTAAGAATCATTGGAATTCTACTTTGAGGCGTCGGGGAATAGAACTTGATAAAGTTAAATTAGAAGCTTGCAACACAATGGATGATGTCAGCTTGGAGAAAGCAAAAGCATCATCAGAAGAAACTCAGTCATGTGGGGATGTTAATTCCTTCAGATCCTCAGAAGGAAGAGATGTCAGTTCTTTGGAGAATATGGAGGATAAATATGAAGACAAAGCACAGACAGAGAGTCAAATGAACCATGAAGTCAAGGATCCACCTACTCTTTTCCGACCTTTAGCACGTATTAGTGCTTTTAGTGTATATAACTCATTGGATGGTTCACAACCTGCAACATCAACCTCTAAGCCAGTTCCAATGCAAGGACCGCTTTTTCAAGCATCAAAGCCAGGTATGGAAATTTGTAAAATGCTGGATGGAATTTATGGCTGTGACCTATCTGTTCCTAACCACTGTGGCCATGGTTGTTGCACTGGTGTAAGTGGTGAACATGCCAAAAGCTCCTTGTTGGGGCCAGAATTTATTGATTTTTCAGAGCCGCGGTCATTCCCAAGTTTTGAGTTGGCAGCCATAGCTACAGACATCAGTAACCTTGCTTGGCTGAAAAGTGGATTGGAGAATAGTAGTGTCAAAATGATGAGTGACTCAACCGGCAGGGTGATATCTCAGGGGTCTCAAGTGAATATTGGCCATTAAAAATGCCAAGAATATGATCAGTTCTATTGAGCGAAAGGGCCATAGCTATGTGAATGATTGTAATGTAAATGGAATTTATGACTAAAATTTAGTAAGATACAAGGCTTACTTTCAGGTTTATACTATCAAGTGAATGGATTGCATACACTGTCTTTTATATAGCTAAGGGTAAAATCTTCAGTTTCTTTACTTGTTTCATTGCGCTATTTTGCATTCTCTTCCCAAGTCAAATTCATCATGGAATATATTAACAATTCAGTAAAATTTAAAATATAATTGATGGATGCAAATTTGATTTCTAGAGTCTATATCAAGTGTTATATAAATTTCAAGCTTCCAAAGACTGTTACATCTCGATCTGTGGCTTCGGCTCACTTCTTTTCGGTAAGTTTGCACTTGGTATTGCAGTTGCTATCAATGTCTACAAATCTGTTAATGTGTAACTGATATACATTATGATAAGATGTTTAGTTTAACCAGAAGGAGCTCGGTGATGTGTTTGGTAGTTAGCAGAAAATGCTGATGAGCTAAAATTTTGGTCTGATGTATTGTTATTTGATTAATTGTAAAATACACATACAATTATATAATTTAGAACATAGTATATGAAACCGTCTATTATAAAAACTGTAATTAAACACGATTTTAATTTATTTACTCTTCTTATTATTAAAAAATTAACTATCTTCTCTAATGAAGCATCTCAATGTACCCAAAAAGTAAAATCATTCCCTATTTGCTTTTCCTTTGGAAGACAATGCATAGACTCGGACTCGCCAAGTCTCGATTCAAGCATTCAAGCCCCACTAACAAAGCTAGTTTCTGATCTGTGATAGTCTCAATGATATAATTAAGGTCCTTTGTCAAAACAAATATAACATAATTAAGATCAATTAATCATAAGAACATTTCATTTGTGCCAGTTATATTTAAGAAGATTCATGTTATTATATTGTTTATATTTTTTAATTTTTAAGACATTATTCTTATAAACAAGATAATTAAAAAAATTAACCTTACCACACATCATAGTTTATATTAAATAAAGGGGGGAAATTAAAGGTGAATAAGAAATAAAAAATGGAGCAGTAACATTACTTAGCAGTATATCTAATCTAGATGACCCTATAAGACTTGTTATTCTCGTCTTCATCACCTATAGATCTAATTGCTAAGGTCATTCAAAATAGAAGTTTCCAGTCAGTCATCAATAAGCTATAAAATTCAGCTCCTTCAACAATTAAATATGATTGTTCTACATCTTTCTTTTCTTTCGGACAACAAAGCCCTTCCTCCTTCGTCTTCTTTTAAGATTTGAGCCTACTTCCTCTGGCCTGTACAAACAAATCAGCGCATGAATATCAAGATCCATATGTAATATAAGAGAAAATGATAAGAGAACAGATGAAAAAGCACTATGGGTGTTCAAAGGTGCAAGCATTTCCCAGCAATTTATACCAGTAACAGTCGAATATATCTACATTTAATGCCCACAGAATATTAAGGCTGGATCCCAACGGTATACAAAAGGAGTTAAGATTACTAGCCTCTGCTATCAAGTTTTTCAATAAAAATAACATGTGGCGTACCTTTTTAAGAGAATCAATCATATAAGCTCTAAGAAAAACTGCCCATTATTAAAAGCTAGATGATAAACACATAAAACTGCACATAAGTTTCATACTTTCAGAAATGCTAGGGAGGATGTGGGATGAGAGTGGAAAGAGGGGAACTGAAAGAAGCAATAAGTGAGCAAAGAGGAAAAGATACTGAAAGATGAAAATTCATTCAAGTTACTGATGAAAATATTATGATACTTTAAGGAATCCAGAGACAGTGTTCTCAGAAAACTTAAAATTTCAGCAACTAATGCCAACGAATAACTTACAAGTACCGTGCACCTTCACGGTTGTTCAAGGGACAAAATCAAACGGTTCTTACTAGTTCTCAACTCATTACTAATAGAGCTCTAGCCACAAGAGCCCATATATATATTAATGGACAAGAAGAAGTTGCAATAAATTTAGTGCAAGTCTCCTAAATTAAATTACATAGAAGTGTAAAACCTATTGCAGCTGCTTATATATAACATAATAATAAATTGGCTATGGAATGCTGGCATGGCTAAATAGTACAAACTGGTGGAATTTTATTTATCCTCAACCAAGTTTAAAGCTTAACTGAAAAATGCTATAGTCAGGACTAGAGCAGGCAAGCAAGGATAAGTTAAAACCATATCACACAAATGTGAGTCACGACTCAAGCAGGTAAGCATACCCTTTAAATAAAATACGTTGTGGATCAATGCCAATATGTTTACTAAGATCTTCAACATTTATGGCACCCTCATGATCACATCTCAACAAGTTGCAAGCATCCAAAATAGCAGCAGGCTTCACCGCATCTAGAGTAAGTGATGAATCTTTCAATTTTTCTTTAAGATATTCCATCAAAATGAATGCTGCATAAATCCTCATAGGAGGCCAGAAATGGGATACGGTAATTCAAGAGAAGACTAGAAATTTAAACTCACAAAAAGTGCATATAGAAACATAAAATTAAAGGCATACCAATGGCTCGAAGCACTTGAAGGTCGAATTTCTCAGCTAGTTCCTCATGACCTATCATCTTAGCACGGTGAAGGATATACAACTTCAAATTTATCAGCATATCCTAAAATTTTAAAATTTCAAATGTCATAACAAGACTCAAATGAAATAATAAAAAACTGCAAACGAAGGCATACAAAAGTTATGACAGATACAGTATAAGAGCATCTTTTTATCGTAAACCTCAGGTCTCACTTGCAGAGAACATGTATCAGAAATTAAAGTATGACCAATTCACCATACTAAATCTAGTCATATTTCCTCCTAAACTGATTGAATTAGTAGTTAAAATTATCCATTGGATGTTGAGCTGAATAAATCAACCTCTAAGTTGGTCTAATATTCCCCAAAGGATCATCTATCAAACCATGGCAAACACAGGTCATCATGCAAAGGCATAAAGACATCTAAGACATTCACATGTATACATGCAACGACGGGTACAAAAAAGAACAAAATCATTTTATGATTAATCGTAAAAACATTTTGCACATTATCAAGAATATGATGAGCAACATTAAATTTTTACCAGCCATCTAGTGCTCAACTACTGATCTTTGAAGTGATACAAAGTGACTAAAAACAAAATTCAAACAAAAGAACTGATGAATGAAGATACAATAGCAAATAATGTGGTAACCTTACGTGACAAAAAACTTACAATCTCAGACTTCGAAAGGGAGCATAGCCAGGACGCATCTCTACGCCTATCCTTAATTAGATAATTATCCATCTCAACCACAGTCATCAATATAGGAAATCCTATCTAGAGTAGCAAAAGGACTCGAAGAATCAAATCAAGGACAGCAAGATCCCAAGTCCTGTTAAGAAGTTGTTAAACATATGTTAGTACTTAATTTAAAACCCCAAAAACAAAAATTAGAAAAACTTAAATGTGTAAAATACCATCAGAACCATCACTGATACAAGATATTACATATACTACCACTAGGGAGCAAGTACAGCATCAAACGCGAATAAAAATTTCTAATTAGAGAAGAAGAAGAGATATATGCTATTGTCACACCACACCAGTCAGAAAATTATGGCATCCCATTCCCAAATTGAAATCAAATAATCAACAGTGAAATTTTAACTGGTTTCACTCACCAGTGCTGAAAGCACTGAGCTTAGGTCATGCCAAAAACCATTAACTCAAAATTGAATCAACAAGGAGAATGAGATTCACATTCAGCTCAATTCAATAACAAAAAACAGATAAATGTGCCCAAGAACAAAACCAAGTCAGAATCAAGCCCTACCTCGATTTGATCCTAACTTCCTATAGACTCTTTTTCTTTTTTGGTTATGGCCTGAAACTTCCTACAGACTTAAAACAACACCGGAAACCATTGAGATGCAATTCGGTCTCAATCTCCCATGCCTCAATCAAGGCCAGATATTCAAGACCAAGAGTATGACGGACGTAAACACAGGGTAGTAAATACCTTTTGTCTCGCTCTATTTTGGCTCTCTCTAAAATAGAAGCCTCTGTATTTGGAAAAATTCTCACTCATGTCTCCCTCTACCTCCCAATTTTTACAGCCTAGTGGAATGAAAAAATAAACTACGTGGCCAGGGAGGGATTTTAATAGAAAAATATCACACACACATATATATATACATAGAGAGAGAGAGAGGGGGGGGGGACAGACAGACAGAAGCTACTCCTACTTCACTGGAAAACAAACAGAAGCCGCCTTCATCATTATATATAAAGGCAAAAGTTAGAACTGTTTTATGTTCAAGATAGAAAAATCTATAATTTCACTTACGCCATGTTCAATTCAACAGTGGGGAGGGGAGGGGAGCAATTTAAATTTGGAGAGTGTAGTGAAAATAATAATCCATGGACAATTATACGCCCTTGTCCAGTTTTTGCGTCTTTTTTTTGCCTCTTTTGCATGAGTTTATTAAAAACTTATATTCACCTTGAAAGTAAGATTACACCAATTTATAACCAATTGTTTATTTCCCAAATTAAATAATGATCGGAATTGAAGCACAAAGCAAGTCAGAAAATCCCAAATGGTCTATCATGATTCTGGAAAGGTCGAATATCATAGGCTGAACTATATTACACTCAGTGGGGGCATGTGCACCCACTGAAATCTTTGAAAGATGCATGGTTGATATAATACACTTTTAATTTTTGTTCATTATGCCTTAAGAAGATGCCTTGATAAGACAATTGGTCCTGGCAACTCCTCCAAGCCTCTGAAGAATGACAATGATGACACTCTTGCAATTCATGATCTTCCAGTTAATTAAAATGAAAAAAAATTAAAACATAACAAGAAACGGTGCGACGGCGACCGACGCAGGGTCAACAACCACACAGGGAACAGACAACGCGGGGAACAAACAGATTGAACAATTCAACCTCACCGGATTTTGGGAGAAGACAGAGACCTAGGATACGTACCTTCTTCAATACTTGCAGTAGAATAACCACGCAGGGCTGACAACGGTGGGCGGCGAGCTCGACCACGTGTGCTTGTTCTCCGACGAAGAAAAATATACCTGCTACTCCTACTCGACGAGCTTCACGACGGCAGGAGATGTAGAGGGTGGCGGTAGCGGCTCCAAGCTCTCTGGACGGCGGTGGTGCTTCTCTTGCGACTGCGAGGGATGCTTGGTAGAGGGTGTTTATATTTCACTTACTTTATAATGGGGCTTTATATATATATATATATATATATATATATATATAACGAGGGAAAACAAAAGAAACTAAGGACCCGTTTAGTTGTTGATATAAAGGTTGGAACGGAAAAGGAAAATAATAGAATCTAACGGAAGAGAAGAGAATAAAAAATTATTAATAGAGTAGATATTTGGTTAATACTGGAAAAAAAAATTGGTTTGATAAAAAATTTTATATTTTGTTAGTTTAAAGTGATAGAAAATTAGGTATAAAACTATATTCCTTTTAATAAGTATTTATTAATCAAATTTATGTTTTAATTTAAAATTTTAAAAATTCAATTATTCATAAATAATTTGTAGAGATTATAATTTAAATAAATGAATATAAATATTAATTAAATTCATATTTAAATTTTAAAATTTGATAATTAATTTTTATAATCACTATAGATATTAAATGATTAAAAAAAGCGTAAAATATATTGATTACCCTTTAGTCATACCTTAATCACACTGACCTCCTATTTATTTTAACAACATCCAGTTTAGTCCAATAGTTAATATAGTTATGAATATTTTTAAAAATTCTAAAAATATTATTTTAAAATATTACTTTTAAAAATAGTTAATATGGAAAATCATACTTCCAGAAAAAATCATTTTCCCACATTTTCTTCTGACCAAACGGATGCCGTAAAGGGAAAATTCGAATTTTCCTTTTTTTTCTTCTGATTTTCTATCAACTAAACGGCTCTAAGCTAATTAGTGAGAAAATAAGACAAGATGATAATGAGGCCTTTTTAAAAATATCAAAATAAGATCATGAATTTAGATAGTTCATAAATAATATAGTCTGTTAATATTTTTATATTTAACGATTTTGTACATTAAAAAACTTAATTAAAAGCAGTTAAAATCCTTAAAATTATTCTATCCTTCTAAAAATTTCCTTAATTAAATACACCTATCTTTCCTCATTCCTTTCTCTCCACACATTTTTAGGGGTATTTTTTTAAAAACATATTAATTATGTCACAAATTTTATAAAATGGCTTATATAAATGCCGAAAATCTTTAAAGTTTAAATGATCTTCTAGCAAAAAAAAAACCTCTTCAATTGATCCCTTGTGCATTACTAGAATGTAACCTTATCAATGTAGCATAAAAGGACAAAAAAACACGTAACCTTGTTCAAGCCTATCTAATCTTAGGTAGATAAGCACTACATTTTGTTGGATGCGGAAAACGTAAGAAGAGATATTTTAATTAGATATAATAATATTTAAATTTAATTAAATCAAATATATCATTAAAAATAAACATGAAGGATAAATTTCTGTATGAATTTTCTAATACTTGACAACTAGATATTAGCTAGCTGATATGCATGGTACTTTCTCTCCTTTTAATTATAAAAATTAGTTAACTTTTTAGATATATTAAAAAATTAAATTAATTAATTATAAATAAATTTAAATTAAAAGATAAATTTATATTAATTTAAATAAATTAGTTAACTAATTTTTATATTAATTAAAATTAATTAATTTTTTTAATTTATTTAAATAAATAATTATATTTTATAATTAAAATTAGAAATAGTATAAAATTTTGTTTATATCAACTTAAGCAAACTTGCCAACAAAACACAAAAACAAAACATTGGACAATATTTGATTTCGAAAACTGCGCCACGGAACTAAAGTCAAGGTAAAATAGGTTTACATCCATGCATATTATTAGTACAGTCTATAAGTAGTAAAATAGGCTCAACTCGTAAGTTGGGTTTATTTTACCTTAAAAGAGGGTGGGTAAATGTTAGCAAAATGCCAGCTCGTCCCCCCTCAGCCCGCCAGCCCATTTTTTTTTTAATTTTAATATTATTATTTATTTTATATTTTTACTCAAATATTACTTTAAATATTCTTATTATCGAATACTAGTAAAGATAATTACTTATTTGTTAATATATATTTACATATTATAATTGATTAATATTATGTTAATATTTATTTAGATTTATAGTTATAAAATTTGATATTTTATTATAAAAAATAGAAATTTTTAAGAGTATAACATGAGCAGTTTTTTTTATTATGCTAATATAACATTAAAAAATTTATTAGTATTTTAAAAATATTAAAAATATTTATTTTTCAAAATTAAAAAAAAAGTGATAGGCTAACCTGTTTTTGGCGGACAGCCCGTATTCTTAGCCCTCGTAATGTCCAACGTGACTTTTACAAAATATAAATTGAATGGTAGTATATTAAAAAATATCAAAAAAATAATTAAAATTTCTTAATTTATTGATATTTTAATATAATCCTTTTAATTTAACAAAATATTCAAACCATTTTTAATCAATATATATAGCCAACCACTACTTAAAAAAACTAGAAAATTTTCTTAAATATACATAGTGTGTACACTATAATATTCTATTTAATAAAAAGACCAAATGATATAAATAACTACGTGGAAATAAAAATAAGTTAGGATGTCAAATTAAAATTTCACTAATCCAATTCATCAAAATCTCATATTCAATGTCTAATAAAAAGTTAATTAGAATTGATATATATAATAAAAAATAAATTTATATTTTATAAAAAGCGTGAGTTTAATTTTCGCTATTATTGTGAGGGTTTTTTTAGTAGACGATCTAGTGAATCCCCTATAAACATTCTATGAACCCTGAAGCTGTACATTATCTTTAGTATGAGACTAGTATTAAACCTACTTAAATTTTTTTATAAAATAAAAATATCCACCAAAGAGCTTTGCTTACGCTATTTAACATAAAAAACTTATTAAGATACGTTCGGCAGAATGGAAGAATTTTTTTATGGAAGTAAAAGTTGAAATAGAAATAAAAATAGAAGTAGAAATAGAATTAAGTTAAAAATAGATTTTAAATTTTTTCTTGTAGGATAGAAATAAATATAGAATTAATATATATTTTTTTTATAATTTAAGGTAAAATTATTTAAAATATTTTTTATAACTTTGGAGTAATTAAAATTATCTAAAAATTTTATAATTAAGGTAAAATAGTTTAAAATTTTTTACTTCTACTTCTATTATCTCAATTTTTAATTTTTTTTGACAGAATTAAAATGATTAAAATATTAAAAATAGAAGTTAAAATAAAAATAATTTTCTTGATATCAAAAGAACTTTTATTTATAATTACACTTCTCACTTATCAAACATGTCCTTACAGTCTTTAAAATCTCAATTTTTTTATTAAGAATGTGACACATAAAAATGACTTTCATATCCACCTCTCTGTGCCACACCCTCTCTATCATTCCTAACCCACTGCTGCGTACATAATCACATCTCTATTCTTAATCCTCACCCTACCCCCTCCCTCTCTTAATTCCATCATATTCATCATCATTATCATTATTATCTAAAAATGTTAAACTCAACTCAATTTAAATTGACTCTAGGTAATTTAATAAAATTTACATATAATATTGACATAATCATTTTAATTAAATAGATTCTTGTATATACATAAAATATAAAAAAAATAAATCGCATTGTATATGATATATAATTAACATGTCTTTTTATAAAATTTTAAGAGATAATTTAAACATGTTTTTATTATAATTTAAATTTATAAAATTCTTCTGGAAATGATTATACATTTTTCAATGTTAAACTTAATTGTTCTGTTTTATCTTTTAAGTTGTAAAATTTTCCAAAAGAATAGTTACGTGAGATTAGATTAGATAACAAAAATGAGAAAAAATAATTAATTTTTTTCTTTGAGACTATTTTATAATCTTTCAAAAAAAAAAACTTTAGAATAGTGTGCGATTCAGCGGATTATAGCCTCGTTTAATCATTTGATGGGGACGGGCGAGCAAAAAAAAATTTAGGTGAAATGATTTTACGGAATTACACCAACCATGGAACCAAATCAACTGCATTGTAGCGGAAAAGTAAGGACATAATTCGTCATTTGACACACTCACAGAATAGAAGCAACATTATCAGAAAATTTTACTGCATCTGGATAAATGTCGTTTTCCTTATTTTTGTCAGAATGGTTTCTCCATGATTAAAAACTAAAACAATTTTTATTTTATTTTATGAATTTTACTTAAATTTTCAATAAATTTCTAATTATAATTTAAAACCTCAAAATTATTATTAATTGGGATGCTATGCCTTTAAAACACTTGTGGTGTTGAGCTACCTTACCTTATGTGACAAATTTAAGATGCTCTAGGAGACCTCGCCCTATCTTATTTTTAAATTGTGGCTGAACTTAATTATTTTTTAAAAATTTTTATAAAAAAATTACTGTTTTTTTATTTTTATTTTTTTAGTGAAATGCTTTTTTTAAATGTTCACGTTAATATGAATATTTTTTTTAATAGCCTCGTATATTTATGGTTGGCAAAAGTTTCCCCGTGCCAGCTTCATATCAGGCTCGTAGGCCTCCAATCTAAGCCATAGACATCTTCCTCTCAATATATAGAGGTAACAAAGCAAGTTCTTTTCTTTGTTTGTTTATTTAATAATTAATAATGATTAATTCTTAATAATCTTCTTTCTCCATATTTTTAGGTGATTTTTTAATCTTCCTTTTGTTTTCAATGTCACTCCTTTAATGAAAATCTCGGGTGTTTCTCTGTGCTCTCTACTGCACGTTTCTGTTCTTGTTTGCAGTATCACTGTCCATTTCTTCAAACCGGAGCATGAGTCTCTGTCTCGTGGACCATTCTTTGCCTCCTTAGACTCTACTTCTTCAACCCCTTCTTCTTCTTCTTCTTCTTCTCTGCATTCTTGAGCTTGGAGCCATAGAAAGCGTAGAACTTTCCTCCACCTGTTTTATAACTAAATAGTTTGATGGAGAAGAAGAATCACCTAATCCATTTTTTTAATTCCTTAACTCCAGCAAGTTTTTGTTTTTATGTACATCCTTTTCTTCTTGCATAAAAGGGAGTCTAGAGCTACATCTACAAACCCCAAAGCTCCAAACTTTTGAAGCATTTCATGTTTTAGTCTCTAGCTCTGAGAAATAAAAAAAAAAAAAGTTTTTTCCCCTCTTTCCCCTTGTAACTATTTGAAAATGTCATCAACTATACATATTTCCGTTGTAGATTTGGAGCAGGGAAGCCATCGCAGTGACATGAGTGCCGAGGCTAGCATTTGTTTCTCTGATGTTGAAGAGGGTTCCTCATATTCCCACTTCTATTCAACAAATGGTGGCTCATACGATGACTATAGTTTTGCTTTTGTTTCTGATCCTGAGGTTATTGAGGATGTTCCTGATTCTGCAAGAGCTTCTTCTGTCACTGAATGTTCAGTGGAAGTGGAAATTGAAAATGGGGTTCCTGAAATTAAGTTGCATTTGGATATTGTAGAGAGAGAGTGTAGGATTTGTCACATGGGTTTGGAAAGTGAAAGCCTTGAATCTGGGGTTCCAATTGAATTGGGTTGTTCCTGCAAGGATGATCTTGCTGCTGCTCATAAACTCTGTGCTGAAACTTGGTTCAAGATTAAAGGGAACAGGTATGTGAAACTGAAACCCCATCTTCACTTTCTTTCTGTTCTAATTTTCTGATTCATGAGGTTTATGTTAAATACCAGTGCTTCTCTATGCTTAACTGGGAATACACAAACATCGGTTAGATTACTTAGTCTGGATGGTTTTGGAATTCTTAGTTCGTGGATGACTTAATTGAGAGGGAAATTGAAGATGATGAGGATAAGAAAGTACTTGGTTGCATATATTACTAGTTTAAAGAACAAACTGGTAAATTGGCTAAGAAGGTGAAGGGAAAAAGAAATGCTCTAAAGCACGAGTCAGTCTTGCTGAGTCAGCTACATGTCTTGGTACATTTAGCTTCCTTGTTGCTATGTCCTGTTTTTTAAATTTAGGAATCTTCATTTTGCTTCTTTATAGTTCTCTCTTTATCTATGTATCAAGTGGAGACTTGACCCCTTTCAACCTTTTATGCCCCTTCTTTAAAATTTAAGAATCTCTATCTTACTTTTTTAGTTCTCTTTAAATAGTCGTCCTTTACTTAAATTGGCACTTAGCATGAAGAAGATACTCTTCTAATTCACTAGCTCACTGTTGATTCTCAAGTGAAAAGGAATTTGTTTGGGGCCATTGATGATGAACGTTGGATCTATTAAAAATCTAATTCAGATGTTAAGTCACCCAGGTGCATCATTTCACCTCTAAATTAAGATTAAAAATAAGGAGTAATGGAACAGAATTTGCATCTGTTTTGATTGGGAACGTTCTCTCATTTATGTATTGATGCAGTGATTAGTGGCAAATAATTCATGGTATTATCTTTTTCTTCTTTTTAAAGATTCCATAACCTTTTGAGATCATTTCTTGAGGACAATCCTGCATTTTTAAAAGGCAGGGAATACTGAGGGGATATTCTAGCTAGGCTAACTTAAAACTAGAAAACCATAATTCTTTGATGAAATTAATTGTTGTGATTTGCTAGAACGGTCTGCAATGATAGCTGGGTATAATCAATTATTCTGATAGATTATTTATCTTAACAAAACTTCAAGCAAGTTCATTTATTCATGTTTGAATCAAGATATGCAAGAATGAGATTATTGTCCTTGAACCTTCAAGTTTATCAATGCTGCGTCTCCTAGCAGAAAGCTGTTAGGGCTCTGTTGTATGTTATGTTTTCTTTTTCTTTGGCCAAAAACTGTTGTACTCCTCCGGTCTTTAATATAGGACCTAATTGGAGAGTAGATCTTGGTCATAGATGTAAGACCTATTTTCTATATTTATCAATAATTTTTTTCCTAAATTACCCTTATTCGCTCAACAATAATCAAGTAAGAGAGGGAGGGAGAGAGTTAAGGAAGATGATTAGGGTGTTTTAGAAGAAAAAAATATTATATTAACTACCTTCCTTGATCTAATCAGATTAGTTAAATAGGTTCTAAAGAACCGGAGGAGTATAATAATGAGTTCTTACATTGACAAGGCTAATGTGAGATGTATATTCAGTGGGACCTATCGATAATATGCCTATATGTCCATTTGTCACTGCCTTATTGGCTTAGTATATGTATAATAAGTCTACCTTTGAAGTTCTCCATTTCATTAGAAAAATCCTTAAGGTAGACTTAGTCTACTAAATATATGTAAATTACACTAATAATGAAAGAGACATATAAGCATCTCTTTGTTAGGATTCAGTGAATAATGTGTTTGACATGCATGAATTTCTTCATGATTGTTCTGATTTTCAGATCTTTTATATTTACATAGCAATTTCTTCTTTTCCTTGTTTGGCATTCTGTAGGCTGATAGCTCATAGGATTGCTCTTACTCTATTTTCCTCCTGCTATATAATATCGGCTGGAGACTTGGTAGTATTTCCACATTGAGTAGGATGAAATGCTCAAAGAGTTATAAGTGGGTTGGTTCCCCCACATCAATATCATAAGTGCAGATATTTTAATTCTTTTGTTGTTTTGGATGTGGTTTGAAGGCTAGTTATAGTTATGCATAAAGCAAAATTCACCTAAACTGTACATTAACGAAGATAGCAAGATTTTCAGACCATGTTTATCTGTAATTCCTTAACTTGCATGATTTTGATTATTTTTGGTATGACTAAATTCCTGTAGGACCTGTGAGATCTGTCATTCTGTGGTGCGGAATGTTTTCGCGACGAATGAGGAGACGACCGAGAATTTAAGTGACAGCAGCAATGCCATCACTTTGTCCACCCTTCCGGCGCTGGCTTCCCCGGAAACTCCTCGAAGATTTTGGCAAGGCCGTGGCTTCCTGAATTTGTTGCTTATTTTTATGGTTATTGCATTTGTCATATCATGGGCTTTTCACTTCCATTTTCATTCACCTTAGTGTACTTCTTTTAAGATCACAGGGAAATAAAAGCTTGTTAGCGGGGCAAAAATGGGGGGAAAACAAAGGTGAAATGAAAAGGAGAAAAGAAGGAAGAAATCATGCCCTACAACTTACAGAAGTTGTTCTTTTGATGAGAATGAGTGATTTTAGTTTTCACCGCTTGAGGCCCTATAAAAATCAGCTGTTATTTTGCATTTCTTCAATATCTACTGAGGGCCTTAGCCTTAATTGGCTTTTTTTTTTGAAGTCTACCATCCAAAATTATCTAGGTTTATAGACAAGTACTGGAATGTTATGTTGAAATTCAAATCATAATATTATTATTGCTTCTCCAATGCTTTTTCTTGCCCCATGAGTTCACTTCTCTAAAGGCTGCTACATGATTCTGGCGAATTTGTCAGGTGGTTGGTTCGCAGATTGAATCTTTCATGACTTAGTATCATTCATCAAACTAGCACAATATATACAATATTTATAAAAATCGCATTATTTATAAGTTATGACTCACCAAGCATTAAAAAAATAGTTTTGTAATGTATGTATCTATATTTTGGTGAAAAAACGTGTCTAATTTCTTACATAAAACCTTAAAAACCAAGGAGTGGATAAGAAAGTGAGGGGAAATAAGTGTCGGAGCTCCAAAGGCTGTAGGATTTATCTGAGTAAGATAAGATGGTTTGGCTTTTATACTCTTTTTTTGCCTGAAGATGGTTTGGCTTGTACGTTTTTATTTGTTGTCTGAAAATCTTAATGATAAGTCATAATTTGTTAGTTTCTGTTCCAATTTATTTTTAATATTTTTTTAAAAAACTGGACGAATTATTATTTTAATACTAACATCAAATCCTGTTGATATATTTATTGAGGTTATAATAATTAATTTAATTTATAAAATTTATGCATGATAGCTAAAGTATTCAGATATTTTAAATATTTTTTTATTATCTACCCGGTTTACCGGAGCTTTGCCCCTACTATATCCAGATCCGATCCGCGTCGCGTACTTGGTTATGGTGAGTGAGTCTCCCAACAGGGATTTTAAATATTAAATTGTTCGTTTCACCTTAGAGATGTTTAAAATGTCATTTTTAATTTAAACAAAGATTACCTATCAATAAGAATACCGAACTTTTAGAATTCTCAAATCATATTATTTTTATGTTCGTGGCCTTTGCCTTGTGTATGTATACGTCGACGTTTAGCTTTTCATGAAAAAGAAAATAGGAGCATTTATAAATGATGAAAAGACAACCAAATGGAAGATTAATGGGTAATTTTAGTTAAACAATTTGATATTGACAGAAATATTAGTGAGATGAAGGGTAAGCACAACAAATGCCAAGCATATCTTTCTATTTCTCTTTTATATTTCCTTCTAATTTTTCAGTGTTTTAATCCTTTTTTCATTGTCTTTTATTTTCAATTTTTCAAGTATACTGTATACTTAATTAATTTCTGACCACAGAAAATTTTGATTGATTTTGTCCTCATCATGAAAAGTTCAAAACCATGGACTCTGTTAAAGACCGAAGCATACCATTCATAGATCAAATAGACTGAAGATTATCTTTTGATTTCCAGTCACTTCAAGAGGCACTTGTTTATGCAAAGCAATTTCTTATGCAATTGTCTGTGTTTTGATTTCCTCACACATCAAAGTTATCTTCCTCATAAGTCATATCTTAATTCTTCTAGCTTGAAATTTCAAGTGTCCGTATTCATCAGGAGTAGGGGAAAGTAGGAATCTGAAGACAGAAAGGAGTACCAAAAAATTCCAAACCAGCCATTATTTTTCATCATCATCTTTTTCTTCTTTCACTTTATCCCACTAGGTGAGATCAGCAATTGAGAGATTCGACAGAGTTTTATGTTTTATGTTGGGTGTCAAGAACACATAAACCTGAACAGAACTATTCCAAAGAAACATCAAATAATGCTAAAGATGACACAAGGTAAAATCTATACAGTTTCCAAATTTTCGTTCTTTCTGGCGTCCATGTTTGTCCCATCTCTGAGAGTTTCATGTGCTTCATTCTCCATTCCAAGGCTGAAAAGACAAGCTGCTTGAAGATGCAAAGAAGTAGGCCACTCAGGTGATACCATACTTGGCCTTGCATTACGTTTCCAAGATCTTCTTGTGCCATATCTAATTCATCAAATAAGACAAAAAGCGTCTTACAAAGTATAGAAATTTCCTCAACTTGTTTTACAACTTAGAAAAAGGACTAATGAAGAAGAAGAATCCTAATCCATTTTTCTTAACGCCTGCAGGTTTTTGTTCTAGCATAAATGGGTTCTACAGCTAAATCTACAAACTCCAAAGCTCCAAACTTCGAGGCAGTTCATGCTAACTCTGCGAGTCTCAAGCTCCGAGTCCTTGAGAATGTCATCAACAACTATTCAGATATCGTGTGCAGATTTGGAGCAGGGAAGCCACATCAGCAACATAAGTGCTGAGACTAGCATTAATCTCTCTAATCTAAAGATAGAGAGTGTAGGATTTGTCACATGGGCTTGGAGAGGGAAAGCCATGTATATGGGGATCCAATTGAATTCGGTTGTGCTTGCAAGGATGATCTTGCTGCTGCTCATAAACTCTGCTGAAACCTGGTTCAGTAGTAGGGGGAAGAGGTACACGAACGAAACCCTCTCTTCACTTTCTTTCCATTCAAAGTTTTTGATATGGCTATTTGATTGATTGAGATTCGATCATTGTTAGGTCTAATTAGGTAGCTTTTCCAAACACGTTTTCTTCATGCAATTGCTTCATTTTGCTAGCTATTTAGCTATTTAAGTATGATTGAATTCTTGTAGGAGGACCTGCGAAATCTGTCATTCTATGGCACAGAATGTTTTTCCAACAAAAGAGGAGACAACCGAGAATTTAAGGTACAGCTATAATGTTATCACAGTATCCACAACTCAACCACCACAAACTCCTCCAAGATTTTGGCTAAATCGTCACTTGAATTTTGTATATTTATCATATTTTTCATCTCATTTATCATCGCATGTGTGGGAAGGTTTATTCGGCTAGTATAATTCATGTTAAAAAAACATCCTTAAAGATTATTCTGCCACACCAAAAATATTTTAATGTTGCTGCTTTTCTGCTTATTTGTCATATCGTGGACTTCTATTTTCATTCATCTTAGCGTAGTTCTTTTAGTGAAAAGCAGAAAATAACTAACTCACACATCAAACTTATCTCATCTCTTAATCCTTCAAGATTGAAATTTCAAGTACTTACACATTTTTCGTTTATACAGCAGAAAATTTAGCGTCTGTTTTCATTAGAAGTGGGAAAAAGAAGGGATCTGCAGACAAATAGGAGGCTGCAGGCATAATAATAATAATAAAAACATTCCAAACCAGCCATTATCTTTCATAACATAGGAAAATGGATTCAAAAGCCTAGCAAAACTATCCCAAAGAAACATCAAATAATGCCAAAAAAAAAACAGAATGTAAAATCTATACAGTTTTCGAATTTTTGTTCTTTCTGGCTTCCATGTTTGTCCCATCCCTGAGAGTTTCTTGTGCATCATTCTCCATTCCAAGGCTGAAAAGACAAGCTGCTTGAAGATACAAAGAAGTAGGCCACTCAGGTGACACCACTTGGGCTTGCATTGCATCCCCAAGAGCTCCTTGTGACATCCCATTCATCAAATAAGACAAGCAGCGCCTCGCATACACGGTAGGCGACACCATGGTCCCTCCATCTATGAACTGAAAAGAGTCACCAAGTGAATCCCCATAAAAAATGTGTCCGAAATGCTTATATGTTTCTTAATTATTCAGTTTTAATTTGCATTTATTTTCATCTGATATGTAGCTATGATCTAGAGGATAAGCCTCGGAGCAACAATAAGGATAATATGATGTGATTTAAAGGTCACAAATCCAAATATTAGAAACAGTCTCTCTTCTTGCAAAACCCATCATACCTTTTCCTGAACAATAATTCTCAATTAAGAGAATGAGAGGCCAGAAATATTGAGGATTTGAATCCATGTCAAAAACCATAACTTAGACTGTGAAGTGAAGGGCCACGAATAATTTTATCATAATCTTCAACACAGCCAAGCCAAGTTGCAGCACTCAAAAAGAACACTTACTTTTGTGTAGCAGTCAATGGCAGTGACGAAGTCCTTGGCTCGGAAAGCAGTATCTCCATGCTTCTTCAAGTTCAGGGTCTCCTGCATTTGACTGGTCCACAACTGAAATGAAAGCTGCAATTTCCCAACATTATGCAGAGAATCAGCATTTCATTATTAACAGAATAGTAACATCATAAAAGAAAAACATTTCTCTTTAGAAAGCCCTTCTCTCTTGTAAATTAAGGCGGTGGCGTAAACCTCATTGGCGATTCCCTCATCATCCTTGTATCCAATCTTCTCCAATATTTCATGTATGGCAGTAAGATCAAGTCTCAAACATGCTTCACCCATAGGTGTCAGTGATGGCTTTGTTGATGATGCAGCTTCACGCCGAATACCCATCAAAACATATGAAGGGACCTGCTCAAATACTATCCAAATGAGAAATTATAGTCTTCTCAAGATGGATTTGATGATCTATATAACAAGTTCAAAAATTAATAAGTAGAATACATTAGACCTGCCAAAGATAAGTAAACTGAGTCAATCATGAATAGACACGTGTAATACGTCGAGCACATTTCTTAATAGAGGCAACCTCTGACGAGCTTAGTTTGCATATCTTTTATAGGTCTCAGAAAGAGGTTTGAAAATATTGTGGCAGAAGAAGGTTATCAAGTATGGCATTGCACCTCAGTTTCTTTTTGAAGTGACATTAGAGATGTAACAAGAGACTTTGCATTTGGTCTCTCACGAGCTTCATACTGCAAACAACGAGAAGCCAACCGCACCAATTCGGTTCCATCCTCCTTTGAAAAGTGACCTTCTAAGGCAGAATCCATTAACATCAAGAAGTTCTTTCCACGGATCAGATCGAGTGCCTGTAAATTAAGAAAAATAAATAAATGGTGCCATCAAATCTCTGAACTTCATTAGCTAGATGAGAATTATAAGCTACATGTGTATTTTTTTTAGGAAATAAATAAATAAGCAATACTCTGGAGAGGAAACTTACATGGCTAGGTGGAATATGTTTGCCACTCAGAAGATCTAGCATTAAAGTTCCAAAACTGTAAACTACACTCTCTGGTGTCACTCTACCTGCATATATATATGCACATGAACAAAGGAATATTTGTGGAATACCAAATTTATTTTTTCATGTCAGATTCACCCACAGACTCCCAACCATCTCAAGAATTCCAAAATCATATAGCAATAGATCGATCCGTTGTGTTCTGAACATATCAAGGAAAAACACGCTCATGCTTTACCTGTTCTCAAGTACTCAGGAGGTGTGAAGGCCAAGTTTGTACTGTAACTCTTGCCATCTCTGCTGTTCTTCATGAGTCCAAAGCAAGACAACCTCGGACTACCATCCTGTTGATTCAACATTATCAGATGCAAAGAAAAAAAAAATTAGTACTTTCAGTTTCAGTTAGAATAATATTGTCCCTTTCTTATTTCTCTGATTATTAGATCAAAACAAGTAAAAACCTTTATACCTGATCAAACAAGATCCTGTAGGCATTGAGATCATGGTATAAGGCCCTTCCTTTACTGCTGCAGTACTCTAGAGCTTGAGCTAAGTGCAAGGCCACCCTCAACCTCATTGCCCATTTCATGGGCTGTGCTTCCCCTGAATCAAATCAGTCATCACTATTCTTTCTGTTCATAAAACAAATTTGAATCCAACAAAGATTTAAGATGAAAGGCATAAGTGCATAATGATCCAGAATAGCTCACAATGAAAGAGATGTTTAGCCAGAGTTTCATGTGGCATGAACTCTGCTACCAGCAGCCTTTCGTCCCCTTCATAGCAATAACCAATCAAGTTGGCTAATCTCTCACTTCTCAGACTCCCCACTTGCTTAGCTTCCTCCTAGAATCACATTTCATCATGTTAAAAAAGACAGACAAATTAAAGAATCACCAGAAAACTAACACTTACATCTTCTAACTCAAGACATCATTTGATTGTCTGACATTATAAACTCCCATTTTGTTTTTGATATCAAAGTCAGCAAACATTTATCTTTCCCCAAGAATATTATACATAATGAAGTGAAGGAAGTTAACAGACGAGGAATTGGCGAGAATCAGGCCAAGCAAATTTGTTGAAGCGTTTGATGGCGATCATGTGACCATCCTCGAGCTGCCCTTTGTAAACGACATTGGGAGCTTTTTCTCCATGCTCAGACACTATGTTTTCAGAGGAGAATCCATTAGTAGACACCTTCAATTGCTCCAAGCTAAACTCCCCAAAACTTGGCCACTTTTCTCCCTCATTCTTCCCTCCATTTTCTGCAACAAAATTAAAAAAGAAGCTATTTTTAAGCAGAACAAGAAATGTCAGAACACTGTGAGAGAGAGAGAAATACCCAGGTCGGAGGATTCAAGGACGGAAGGTTTGAGGTGGGAGTGGAACCAGCAGAGTGAGAATTTAGAGCAACGAGCACCCATTTAGTGAAGTAGCTGAAACTGAAAAGATTTAGCGACTGGAGACTGATCACTGATCAGACGCTGCTATCCATTGTTCTGAATCCAGTTGGGTCTGTTTGTTTGAGCATAAATGGAAAAAAGTTGGAAATTCAGTTCAAGGTAGAGACTTTTTCTAGTTGAAGCTGCTTTGGCTCTCTCCAATTGATCTCTCAACACAAGCTGGTATATTGCAATGTGAAACCTTCTTCTTTGCCTTTTTTCTTCACCTTCTGTATCTCTCTTCTTTTTTCTTCACCTTCTGTTTCTCTCTTTCAAACGGCCATTTGCTTTGAGCTTCAATTTGTAAAGGACCTTTTACTATCCTTCTTTAAGCTGTCTTACTTTCCTCCATTCTCATCATCATTTCTCTCACATTTACCAAAACAATATCTCAAATAGATTTTTTTACAAACAGTTTAAGCGTTTTTTTAACAGTTGGATTATCCACATTATGCTAATTACCAGAAAAACATAAAGTGAATACAAGTATTTGAGTATTTCGTAGTATTCCTCAGACAAAGGAAGCTATATTATGGTAAGGTAGATAAAAATATCATTAGAGTCACATTTTTTGTTTGTGTCAGAAAGAGAAATGCATGAAATATGAGAAATAGGTAAGGTTGCGTCAATGGGCCTGTTTGGTAAGGCCTTAAACCGCGGTTTTAAAAAGGTTTTTGGCCCAAACCTCGGTTTGAAAAATTTTTAAAATAAACAGGCTTATTTGTCCATAAGTGCTTTTGGACAAAACTATGGTTTAAAACCATGGTTTTGAATAAGCTATTTAAAATAGTTTTTTCAACAGTAAAAGCACTTATGGACTATCCAATTACTATCTTACCCCTACTTTTTCTTACACCCTCTCTCCTCTCTCCTACTTTTTCTTACACCCTCTCTCCTTTCTCCTCTCTTCCCTCTCTCCTCTCTCTTCTCTTTTCTTTAACTCATCCCTCTCTCTTACTTTAAATCAAATCATACCCTTTTTGGTAATTTACCACCATAAAAAGTCATTTTAAAAATAACTATCCAAACACCTATTTATTCAAAACCACTTTTTTTTTATAAACTCTTCTCCAAAAGTCCTTTTCCATAAGTTGTCCATAAGCTTTTTTTTTTTCATAAGTCCTTTTTCAAATTCCTATCCAAACAGGCCCAATAACTAACATGGGAAATAATTTCTTTTCAAAGCAGATATTCAAACGAATCTCTTAAATGAAGTATATAATATATAGTACTACACTTCTGAAGACACATTCATTGCCTTAGTCAAAGTTATAGTATAAAAAAATTCCAAATTGTTCAGGTTTGGTATGGTTTTAAAAAATTTGTATATGCACACAGCATCTACTTAATATCTGCCGTCATGGGTCTTATCCTTTCTATCAATTGCAAAGAGTCAAAATTCAATGGATACTTTTTAAATGGTTAATTAATTTGGCAAAACCATATCTTAATTTTTCTTTTGCAAATGCCAGGCCTGTTATTTATTTATATATTTTTGCTCTTGGTGGCCGGAAAATCAAAGGAAAAGGTGTTTGGCTTTAGAGCAAGCTATTCTCAGGCATCATATCATGGCATGTGTCACGGCTTCCAAGAATACAAAAGAGGCCGCTATTTAATTCCTGTGATGTGTTGGTATTGTATATAGTATTTGCCTACTTTTAATTATTTCAAGGCAGCTCTTATTGATGATGCTAATGCTACTTTAGGCTTTGTTAATTGTAAAGCATTTGTTTAGTCAGATATACTAACTTAGTTATAATCAAATCAAGCGGAACGTGAAGAAATGAGTTAAATAGCATGCTTGAGAGTTTGATAAGAGTATGTGATAATGTATGATTACAGATTAATTCTAAGATCTTTTAATTACAGTGAAGAAACAAAGAAAGAAAAGTCGGTGGATGAAAAATTGATGTTTAAAAGTCTTATTAAATCAGAAGGACATAATATACTTTTATATATAAAAAAATATAGATATTTTAAAAAATTTATATATAAAGAATATAGTATTCTTTTCAATTTTTTCTAGCCAATACAATTTTAAAATAGGAATATTTTACCGAATCTTCTCATATGAAGAGAGTCGCATGAATGAATGAATGGAAAAGAAGAAAGGAGGTAGGGTTAGTGGGAGGCGGTGGTATAATGAAAGGAGGTCTCTGTTACAGCACGTAAAGGAAGACAGAGAAGAAAATGGTCATTATTTGGTATCATAGACATCCCCATGTCACCTTGCCTCCTCATCATTATCCTCTCTCTCTCTCTCTCTCTTGTGTGTATCATTGTTATCATTAGGATTGACTTGGCCCTTTATACTGCAGCCAGCTTGATTTGCGCTAATATCTTTTCCTTTTTGTTCAAAGTTTGGCCCTCTCTGCTCTCTCTCCCCTAACATCCACCTCAACCCCAACTCCAATAATTTATATAATATATTTTTTAATTTATTTAAATTAATTAATTTTTATATTAGTTTTAATTAATTAATTAATTTATTTAATCTATTAAAAAATTAATCAATTCTTATATTAAAGACTGGAAGAATAGTGAGTAACAACATATGCTATTTTTTTTTAAAAAATAAAATAGAAGTATAAACAAATGTCAAATTCAATTTCCATGGGTTCGGCATTTGAATGTCATTATAGATTTTTTTTTACACAACAAAATTTAGGTAGATTTAGCACTAGTCCCTCACCAAAACTAGGGCATAACCCTAGGAATCAGAGAGTATTTATAAAAAATTTGTGAGATTATCTACTAAAAAAATTCTTGTAATAGTATCAAAAATGATTATTATTTTTTTTTGGTAAAGTAATTTTTAGAAAGGGGTTGGGCTCATTCATGATCTAAGGGCAGGATGAAGTCTCCCTTCTTCCTAGACGATATCAATATTGGGTAGGGCGAGCCGTCTATTACCTTCAGGCATAAATTTAAATACTCAAGAGTTAGAATATCTCTCTTAATATTGATATTAGAATTACAACAAAATGATACTCTTAGAAATCAAATATATTCTAAATAATCATATATTTCATTTTTTCTCCAGTTAAATTTATAGATGGGTATCAAAAATTATTATTAGTCCATAAGGTTCCACCTTAGTTTTACTTGGAATGGGCCGAGCTAAGGTTTATTTTTTATTTCTTATGACTCACATTGGTTGGCTCTAAAACCTACACCCACGTTTCCCCCAAAAAGGCCATGTTCAGTAGCTCGTAGATAGAAGTGGAAAAGTGTAAGAGAAAATAGAATCAAATATTTTTTTTTATTTAATATAATAAAAATTATTTTTATTTTTAATATTTTAGATTATTTTAATTCTACCAAAAAATTTAAGAAATAAGATGGCAGAAATGGAAGTGAAATATTTTAGATTATTTTACCTCAAGTTATAAAATTTTTAGATAACTTTAACCCTTCCTAAATTATAAAAAATATTTTATACTATTTTATCTTAAGTTATAAAAAAATATATATCAATTATATACTTATTTCTAACCTATCAAATAAATTTTTAAAGCTTATTTTTTGTCTAACTGTATTCCTACTTTTATTTTTATTTCTATTTCTACTTTTATTAAAAAACTCTTTTATCCTTATAAATAGTGTAAGAATCTATAGGTATATTTTCCTAAAAAAATAATAATAATCATGATGGCAGAGAAATTTGATTAACGCACGAACATTTTAATTATTACAATACGCATTTTATCGGTGATGGCATTGCATGATAACACACAATATAAATTAATTCTCGCTTCATTCCAAAAATATAATAATACTTCAAGATTACACATAATCTTTTGGGACCTCATGCCCCCTCATAGGTGAAACGAAGTTAAACTTGCTTTCTCAATTCTTACGTCCATAGAAGTAATTTCACTATCCTAACTATTTTCTTTTAACTCAATATTCTAAGATCTTTTTATATATAATTATGACTTATTAACAGTTAACCAGTACAAGATGTGATAAATCTTAGCATGTTTGTTTATAATATATATTTATAGCCAACACAGTATGATTTGTAATAGATTTTATTTTAACTATTGATAAATATTAATATTTTTGTGTATTTTAATTAAATTATTTTTTTTATAAACTAAAATTTAAATGCGTTGAGTAGCATAGGCTTATTAAAGCCACGACTCAAGATTTAAATATCTCTTATAAAAGTGTTTATAAATAGCTTATTAATAAAAATTTTATATTAATAATAAAATTTAAACCCACAAGAAAGGGGGAGGGAAATCATGGATCATAATGTGGGGTGGGAAACTAAAGGCATGGCATAAGAAAGAGAAAGGGAACAAAACATAAGGAAATGAATGAAGTTGTTTCTCTTTTGTTGCATGCAAAAGCATAGAGACGTAAAATAGGGGTTGGGTGGTGTTATGGGGTTGTCCTGGGGACCCCATGTGACTTCCCCAGAGAGAAGCACAGCAGAGACACGCATGTGATTTCCCAATTCACTCTCCATGGCCATCAAAAGACCTCTCTTATGATTATGCCCTCTAAAGCACTCTCCTCTTTTTTCTCACTTTTCCCTTTCATCTTCATCATTCCCTTCCTTCCCCACTCCCCCTTTTCCCCCAGAACTTCAATTCATCACACACTTAACCATACCATCCCACTCCATTTTTTTTTGAATTAGAGCATGCATATGCAACATATACTAATGGCTTAAGATTATAAGTAGATTGAATCTACAACTTCCCATTTACCAAGAAGCTTTTATATCACTAAACTATAAAGTTATTGTCATATCATCTGCAAGTTTTACTTTCCTCGTTTTATCCTCCAGTTATTGCCCCAAAACACATTTTTAATCCTTCAAAAGTTCTTAGATAGGTAAAACTAAACTGAATTTGGCTTTAAAGAGTTCAGGGGAAACTCTTGTTCTATTCTCTAAAATATAGGTAAATCCTTCTCAGATAAGCCATTTAAAATGTTTTCCCAAGTTCTCTGGTCTGTCTCCTATTAAAATACCCTATTTTATTTGAATCAATTAACAGTATTAAATAAAATAAATAGCCTTAAGTTAGCATATAATGTTAGATTTTACCATTGAGAGATATCATTTTTCTTCTGTTTCAAACTTGCAGTGTATCATATATTCATAAGGAGTAGTTCTCTTTTCTTTCACTCATTGTTTCTTCTCTCTCTCCAAATAATAGTACTCGTTAGATGCGGAGGATTCAGATTCCCTACCGAGAGTTGTTCAAAGGATCAGTTTTTGGCAGAGCAAGTCTAGGGAAAGAAATTGCTCTTTACATTAAAAGCCCTATTACATTTGTCCTCATCATTAGTTCCCCATGTGACTGCAAAGTGCAAAAAGAACCAAAAATAGAAAATGAAGAGCAGACTAGGCACATGGGGGTCACCAAAAAGATGATGGAGGAGACAGAGGAATTTGGGGAAAATTTTCCTATGGCACATGCTGGTGCTATATATATTAATTTTACTGGGGAACACAATGGGTAAAAGAAGCACAACCCAAGTAACATTTCACTAATACAAATTAGCCCTACAAATTTGAATTGAAACAGGACATCTCACAATTAATTAATTAAATCCTCCAATCGAACAAGGTTGTAGCTTTTCCTACAGCAAAGTCTTGCAGTAGATCCCATTTCTGAAAGCAGAAGGCTCCCTAGTATCCTATTATGCACCATTCATCGCAGTGTCAGCAAGGTGTGCATTAACATCCTCCAGAATCTTACCATTTACTTGAGTTCTCTGCCTCTGAGGTAAACAATGGTAATAATTATGTTACGTCCAGATCATAGACAAAGACCCTACAATGAAAATGGATATGGGGAAAGGACAAGTAGATTCTTTACCATACCCTGTCTGCAGGATCCCCAGAATTCCCATTCAATAGCTTGTGGGTCTCTTCCTTGGTCCGGCCATCTCTGTCTTTGTTGCTCAATGGTAGCAATAAGGCTACTGCGGCGTTGGACCTGTCGGGTAATTCTGCAAGATAATAAAGTCAGCAAAACAGCACATTGCTACTCAACTAAATTTACTAAAGGTGTTTACCCTAGGAGAAAACTTAGGCATTGATTTTATGTGTATGCTATTCGTGTCTAATAAGAACATGACAATTGAAAATTTCACAGTCCATCAAAATTGGGTGTTTTGAACAAGTTCATCTCTCATTGAAGAATCTGGAAGCAAGCTTCCAAGGAACTTTACCGATGTCAAATGCAACAGCACATTGCTGCTCAACTAGGTTAACATTAATGAAACTTCAGTATTTTAAGCAATCTTGTTTTAGCATCTAACAGATGCAAGCTTTCTCAATGTGACCTCTCACTAATTTGACTAACAATTTCTGATTTCAGTTTGACAAAAGCATTAGATTGGAATGAGAAGGATCGAAAATGAGGAACTGCGTTGAAAAAAGTTTACATATTTCTAGGAACACATTTATACTCACAACAATGACATCGTGCTCAAATGTACTAACCTGGCAACTTCTTCTCGACAAAAAATACCACCAAATTAACAGTGTACCTGCGCAAGATAATAGAAATAACTTAAAAGGGAAATAGAAATTGATCAGATTCGCCAATTGAAAATCAGAGCATACTCCTTACCAGGCAACAACTACATCAACTGTGTAATGTTTGCGAGATGCAATTATCAAGAGACTCTGAATCACACCAAGGACGAACCCTAACTGCTTAATACACCTGCAGTGGTTCATCAATAATCACAAAAAATCAGAACTTGAAAATAACAAAGGGTTAGACAACCGAATTGATGCACCATAAATAAAAATAAAAGCACTCGGACTGCATACTGAAGTCAAAGCTAAGATTATTTTTTTGACAAAGACAGTCACACCCATGTAAAAGCGTTTGCTGTAGGCCAACATTACCTTCTTGTGCCATATATCTGATACGTCAGCACAAAGACTAGAGTAAAGATCATGTGTGATGAGAATATCAAATCACCACATCCATATATCACACCACGGGGGACTGCACATGCAAAACCAAATGAGCACAAAAACAACAAAAAACTCATAGCTAAATGACTCCAATATAAGAAAAAATATGTATACTTACAATTAATCAAGAGAACTTCTGAGACACTCTTTGGAGAAGGCAGCGTGGCAAGTCTTGAACCCTGCGTATAGTGATAGGGCCAAACTGTAAGATTTTTTTTTTAATACTGCATGTGACACGAAATTTTAGAAGAACGTATTTTCAAAAATTATACCTCTCGGCAATGGTAATTTGGACCAGGAAGTTGTGTCGAATAAAATGTGATAATGCGAAGAAATTGAGAAGCCTGCAGTAAACAATTGCACCCGAGAGATGGTTTTATCCCACTTCAGTATAAAGCATCTAAGGAATTCTTTTACTGGGTTTCACTAGTTAAAAGTGTCACGTTGTGTTATGCATCAAAAAATAAGGGGAGGGGGAAGTAAACAATCAAAACGACCCAGTAAAGTAGGTCCTTAAGATGTAAACAAGAGAATGTGTTCATCACTTACAACTAAGAATGCTAGAACCCTGCACCATATTAGAACTGTATAGATCTTTTTGCTCTTCAAAATGAAAGGATGAAATGTCCACTGCAAAAGCATGTAAAATAGCACATACCATCAAAATGCAGTATAAACAATAATACTAGAAGTACAGCAGAACTTAAAAAATCAAGAAAAGACTCAGGAGGAAGAACGGCAGAATGTGTAGACATGAATGCTGAAGCCTTGTTTAACTCGTACATTTTTTGAGCCAAAAACTAAGACAGAAATTCAGACTAGAATATATTATGTAATTTATGTTATTGAATAAAATGCCCTATCTAGGCAAAATAGAACCCACGGCAGAAGCCACTTTTCCCAAATACTTATGATTGATAATTATAATGATAATGATAATTGATAAGTTGATAACTTTTCCTCAAATAAAAATAAATGGAAAGGAAACAATCCTTACCAGGACGAAGGATAAAAAGATGAAGGTGAACAATGTTTCACTGATGTAAGCTTTGTCTTGCCCAAGCTCCTATAGCAGCAACAATAAAATTAAAATTAAAAACCCATTCATATTAAAAGGGTGAATTGACAAAGCCACTACATGAAGAGGAAATTATATATACAAACCGGTAGAAGGAAGAATCCAACATCCTGAAGAATAGGGCCAGGCTTATGTAAATAGTGAACTCCTCGGGCAGCTAGACCATGTATGTACTGTTGGGAAACAGTTTCAATTTAGATATCGATTAAAATTAATAACAAGACCATGTCCAATTTCCGAATAAATTCAATCTACTGTGGCATCTTATGCACAAGGGTCAAGGATCTAAAACTTCCCGACAGAAATATGCTTTACAAAAGCAGCCATTATTGTTTCTTCCCTTCTCTCAAACACAAAAAAGCATTTTGATAAAATATTGCTACACTCTAGTTGAGCTGCAAACAATTAAAATGTTTCCAATGAGAAGAATGAAATTATCCTGTGGAAGAGATAGCCTGAGAGTTCCACATAGATTCTGGTATATTTGCAGCTCAAGTGGCGTAAATAAATGGAGAATCCTTGATTGATGCTACAATTTACTTGGGACGCAGTTATTCATTCAATGCAGTGCATGCATTGAATGCCAAATTCCCAGAATTGCAGACTATAGAATATGACAAAAGATGCGGACATAGTGAACAGTTTCTTGACTTGCATAATTAAATATCAGCATTTCAGAACTCCAACAAATTGATGATGATAATCATTACCATAATCACATTTGAGGATTAAACTCAGACATACCAACGTGGTTCCCAAACATGCAGAAAACTTTTCAAGCGTTCAAATAAAATTAACTCCGTAATGACCAACACTTTTAAGAATTTCCTCTTCCAAGGGAAAGCAAAAGAAGAAGAACAAAAATTACATTCTTTTCACAAACAGATAAGAGCTCATAACTATTTTGTGGACTGGTTCAGGATCAAAATGAGGAAACCTGAAAAATAAGACCAGCGAGAATGTATTTCCAATTCTCTGCAAGAAGGTTGATCTCTGTGGTTGTCTCTGCCCAAATTCTCTTCCATAGCTATGCATCAGAACCAAACAGTAGCAGAGACTAATCAAAAAAAGGAAAAAGGACGAGAGTAGATGAATAACAAGTAGCAGCAGCAAAAGGTCCAAAACTTTGAAACCAACCTTCGAAGCCTCGCGATTAATGTAAAGCGACATGTTATTGAACTCTTTGTAATCGTGTAATGACAACTTCCATATCTTCAACACCACACACTTGAGGCAAGCACCATTTTCCTCAACACAATCTCATCAAAATCCAAACCCGAAGATAAAAGCACCCCTTTGTTTCTATTTTAACTATGCAAATCCGAGTCCCACCCTTTTATCAAACAAACACAACGACGGTTATCCCACAGGCGTTATTGGAATCAGATTCCGAAACAGAAAAGATCTGGGTAACGAGTTAAAAGCAAAGGGATGAAGATCGTGAACACCCAGTCGATCAAAGGAAGAAAATAGATTACTCTCTGGAATTAAGAAGTTGGGTGCATGCGTGGAATGAAGGCACAATTATCAAAAGGGGGCTTTCTCTTCCCTACTGCCTCTCTCTCTCTCTTCTTTCTCTCTCTTTGTCTCGCTGTGCGCCCCTGATTCTCTTGTTGCCTTTCTCGCTTTGTCTGACTGCTATGCACGCGGGATGAACACGGAGAGACAGTTGAGCAGGGATGAAAATTATAAAGGAAAGACCTTTTTTATATTGACAATTGACCATTTAAATTTTGAAATTAGTTTTTTTTTTTAAAGAAAAAAAGAAAAATCGCCGCTTGCTGCTTTTCCTTAACGCGAACCCTTACTCTCTCTCTTTCTGAGGCTGGTACAACGAAAACGAAACGAACGGGAGAGAATGAGAATCTTCCAGCGTTTAAAATTTTCAGGGGCAAAAAATATTATTGATTTTTCTTTTAAAAAGAAATTAAAAAAAAAAACTTTTTGTAGTTTTAGAAGAGGTGGCCATAAATCTTCTCGAATCCTCCGGCTTCGGCCTGCAAGCTGCACGCCACACGGCTGATTGGTTTGTCCCCACAAAAAAATTAAAAAAAAAGAGTGCTATATATTTAATAATTTCTGTCAAAAAATAGTTGAACAAGAAATTGACATAGGTTGATATATTTGAATCCTCCTTGTTCAGAAATTTAGAAAATAATTAAATCCTAATCAATTTTACTCAATTTTATCATTACGATCTTCTGAATTAGAAAGACTATGAAGTTTTTTGCTTAATATAATTTTAATTCATTCTTAGAAATTGCAAACTAAAACCCATTTAAGTTTAATTAATGTAAGTCATGCAAAATACCAAATAATGGGTGGGATTGTAGATTTAATTTAACATATTTATAATTAATCATTATGTGAAGAACTAAATTATTTAGAAAGATAAACTTTCTCGAATTTTATGTTATTTATCAAACGGCATGTTTTATTCTCGAACAAGCTGTAGCTAAAAAGGTCATGGTTGATCCTAAATAGTATATATAATATTTGTTGGCTTTATTTTTTATATTTATTATTTTTTTAAATTGATTTATCTAATTTATAAATTAATATATAATCTAATAATTCATGAAAATGATGTTAAGTATATATTATAGTTTATTAATTAATTTTATTTTTTATCTATTTAAATTAATTAAGTAATTCTTATATTAAAATTTAGAAAGAGCAATATAAAAAAAATTACAGTATTCATTCCATGTGTTCAAGATACCAATATGTGTAATGCATATAGAAAAACTTCACTTATTTAAGAAAAAATTTAGAAATTAATATGTAATATATCCTTTAGCCTTTTATATTAGTAAAAAGTTCTCCACCATATTCTTAACATAAGAGTTAGTTAATTTTTTTAGATAGATTAAATAAGTTAAATAAATTAGTTAATTATAATTAATATAAGAGTTAGTTGATTAATTTAAGTATATTAATGAGTATATGATATGAATTCGTCTTGAGAAATTATATTTAGTAATAATTAACTGATTTATTTAGTTTCCTTAATCTATTTAAAAAACTTAACTTACTCTTATAATAAAAATAAAAAGGAGTAAAAAGTAATATTACTCTAAAAATTTGGACACTAAATTGTACATGCTTTCGATTTTTCTTAACAAACATTTAAATGTGGGTTTAATTAAGTACCATGAAAAACAACAGGATAAAATTGTTGCCCTAAAAAGTTATCCAACACAATCTTAGGAGATAGCGGAATATTTTGATTGACATTTGACAACACCCACAATAATCCAAAATCAATACCTGAGGTTTTGTACTACAAAACATGGGAGTATTATAGTTATAGCATGCCCATTAACTCAATAACATTCTTAAGTACACTTTGTCCTCACCTAGATCGCTTTATTATTAGCCCTTGTCTTCATATTTTAAACCAGTCACAAGTTTGGTAAGAAAATAAGTAGTTCACTTTACTCAAGTACTTGAAACAACTAAGTTAACCTTTTTAAAATTATTTTCAAGATAATTCATTATAAACAAATATTTTAAAATAATTATCAGCAGACACAAAAATAAGCAAACATGCTTCATATACATTGTGTAGAATTGGAAGATCCATGAATAATTTTATTATATAAAATTTATTACGGTAATGTTTAGACTCTATAAAAAAATTAAGTTATATTATGAGAAAAATATCTCTAGAATATTTATGAGAGCACTTGTCATCCTAAAATTTAAGTAATGCAATGCGGTGCCTAAAGACTAAAGTCACACAAAAATGTTGTATTAGTTTTGTGTGTCTATTAAAGCAATATTTGTGGTTAGTGTGAGGGTAATTATATTTATGAATTTGTTTGGTGGTAAATAGTTTGAAGAATAATAATGGGGAAAACGAGGGAAGGAGGGTTGTTAGAGAGAGAGAGAGAGAGAGAGAAAGAGAGAGAGGGAACATGTTGGAGAGAATTACGAGGTTAGCATAACCGAAACTGAACCTCCCTCCCATTCCGTCTCTTTTGAATTTAAAAATTGGCGTCTCTCCAAGGGCATCCCTGGAATTCCATATTTTTCTTTTAAACTCCGTTTGGCGGGCATTGCCCCGACCCGACAACCACCTTCTCCACGTGGCCACCACTCCGCCATCTCCATCCACATCCACCTTCCACCCCACCAACTCACATCACCCCTTCCCATACTCCCATTCTCCCAAGTCACCCCAAAAATAATTTATAAATTTTCACCCGAAAAAATAATTTATAATTTTCAAATTTCAAATAATACGGTTGGCCAGATTTCAAAAAAAAAAAAAACTGAAAATATTACTAGTTTGCATCACTGTCTCATAACTAGGGCTGATAATTTGGGTTGGGCCCGCGGGCCCAACCCGCCAACCCGCCAAAAACTGGCGGGTTGGGTTGCAAAAATTGCAACCTACTTTGATGCGGGTCTTTTTGACCCGCACCCGCGGCGGGCTAACCCGCCGGGTTGGCGGGTTAGCCCGCTTTTTTTTTTTTTTTTTACTTTTTTTTTTAACTTTTTTTATTATTTATATTACACATTTATACCTTACTAATTTGAGAGCCTTAGTTAAACAAGAGACATTATACTTAATTTATATTAACTTTATCTCATTGAGTTTTTTTTTGTGATAGATTTACTATAGATAGTGACAAAATTGACTAAATAAATATTTTGACTACTTAAAACATGATTCGAATCTAATTAATATTGACATATGTAATTTTTAAAAAAAAAATTAAAAAATTATATATAAAAAATTTAAAAAAAAAACAAAAAAGCTGGCGGGTTGGCGGGCTAGCCCGCCAACCCGCCATGGCGGTCTCGGGTTGGGGTTTCCCCAACCCGCCTTCCCCCCAACCGGCGACGGGCCAACCCGTTTTCGGCGGGTTGGCCCGCATTACCACCCCTACTCATAATACATGGCTGTCATCAGCCCACTGCCTCCTTCCAACCTGTGACTGCCTTCACTCCTACTTCCTTTTCTTAAGAGAAAAAATGTCATTATTTGTTTTACACCCCCCAATCATTTATTTCAAATATCCAACATTCAGGTGTAGGTTTTATGCTTTTTATACTCAGATTAATGGTACTCTATTTTTTTTTTTTTGTAATTCAGCCTAAGAAATTGAAGATGGGCATAATTCCAATTTAGGCATGTTCGGAATACAATTAATGATCCGTGTTTCTTCCATTGCAAGAGCATCCACACTGGTACGCAAAGAACAAATCGTCTTCTTGATTAAACTCATCGTAACTATCCGAAATACAAATTGGACAAACAAACAAAAAAAGAAGGTGGATTGTTTGGTCATATATTATATAGCCAAGGCCAAGGACAAGACAAAAATAAAATGAAACGTTGACTTAGTCAAAGGCGATGGGTCAAAGCCTCCACGTGGGCCATACATTGAACTTTGAAGACGTCGTCGAAGACTTGAAGCCTACCCTCAACCCCTTCCGCAATCCACGGCAGATAAATAAAATAAAATAATCACAAGGTATTATTATTTTCACAAAAATCGAATTATTAATGAGTCGTTTGAATTATTGTGTTATTTATGTTGATTTAAAAGATCACATTCAAATCTGACTCGCAGTGTTTGGAATAAATTACATTGAGAGCAAAACTAAACTTAAAATATCAAAATTGTAATTAAATATAATTAATATAAGAAATAAATTTACCATGTACTTGCTAATTACGGAAAATTTTGGTTAAAGTGATGAATTTCCTAATATGATAAGATAACCATTCATGTTTGAATTGGGTATGCGTCACTTTCTAGTTTCTTATGCCATGAAAATCCCGTCTTTCTTATCATCCCTCTGCAATAATTATACCATTAAGCAATGCAAATTTGACTTTCAAAATGACTCTAGCGGAAGAAAGTCAACCGATGCAGAATTTCATCCAAAATAAAAATTCTTGCAATCACTTTAAATGTGATCATATCTAATGTTTACCAATGCGATGATCATTTTGATTTTAATGATTAATGTTTACAGATATAAACAAGTATTGGATTTTATACAATTTAATAAAAAAATAATTGAATGTCCTATAATTATAACGGAGTTTTAGGGGGCCGAATACTATGCCTCTATCCGGGGGAAATGGATGCTTTGTTTTGTTAATGATTACAACTGATTAGTGAAATAAAATAATTAAAAGAATGGAAAGAGTGACAAATTAGGATCAGCACGTGCGGTCAACGGTCAAATGCCATTTAGCAATGTGTTATTTATGATAAAGACTGAGTCTCTATTAAAATTAATCGTGAACTGATTTAACAATGTTTATGATAAAGACTGAATCTCTATTAAAATTAATCTGATTATTATCAAAAGTTATGTTAAATAAGGAATAGTTTAACGAACAAATAGAATAACTGTGCAATGAAAGAGAAAATAAATTACTAATTAATTTGATTCATATTGCTTTTATTCATCATAGAATAAATAACACAACTCTCTCAAAATATCTAATATAATTAATATCACAACCTATTCATGATTCATAAAATTGCAGAATTATAACCTGCATATAATTATAACATGCATATATATTATGAATAGTGCAATTTATTTTTCAAAACGTAATGCATAGGATATAGAAGAAAATGACTGTATGAAAGAGGATTCAAAGTTTGACTTGTCATCCAATATAGAGCGATTTATAATTATAATTAAGATTGGCGTTATTAGGTGGTTCTCTGCAATTTAAATTTCAAAGAGGGAATGACAACGTAAGGCAACGCGTGAGCAGTGTCTTGTATCACATACAAATAATATTTAATTGGAGATATCTTGAGATTTTCTTGGAACCACAATAATTTTACAAATGATTTCAAGAGAATCTTAGCATCATGTTTTTGTGAAAATAATAAAATAAGGGGAAAAATGAAATGAAAAGTCCAAAGAAAGGACGAACCAGCTTATGGGAATAGGATGAGGGGGGACCAATGACCCCATTTTTGTTCATTTGGGCCCTCAAATGCCTTAAAACCACAATCACCACCATATGCTCCATTATGCCTTCTCTATATTTTTGGTTGTTGCATTAATTAAAAATTAAAAATACATCCAAATGGCCACTCTTTCAATAAATGAGATACTGGAGGTATAAGTCGTGCCAACATAGATATTCGCTCCGCTCCAAATATAAAGAATAAATAGCCAAACCAAACTATAGCACTAATCAATCAAAGTTGTTAAAACTAAAATATCACAAGATATATACTGTCAAAAAAAACAAAAATATCACATAATACATCTTAATAAATGGCAATGGCAACGCATAACAAATCTCTTTTAATTTTTTTTTATAAATTTATGAGACTAACTTTTGAGTGGGATAAAATATTCTTAAGTTATATAATGATCATTTTATCTCTATTTTTTCTCTATCATTTTATCCCATACCCTTTCTAGTAATTTACCTATTAAAAAAGATATTTTATTAATAACTATCTGCACACTAATTTTTTCATAATCACTTTTCTTTCAAAATGTATTCTTCATAATCATTTTTAAATTATTTTTTTCTATAAGCTCTTCTTTAAAAGCTAAATCAAACGGGCTCTTGGTCTTTAATTTACAATATTATGAGATACTATCCCTTTTTACTATACGCATATCATGATAATTCACTGATTATCTTTATTACTTAAATTGAGATCAGAAGAGCTGTTTTAAAACCCGAGCCGGACCATACTTAAGTTGGGCTCAACAGTTATAATTTATAAATTCCAATCTAAACTCATTTCATTTTGGATCTTATCTCTAAATACCTATTCCAGCAAATAATGGCCACGCCCAACGTCAACCTTGGCCATATAATATATATATATATAAAGAATTGAACCCTGAACATAGAAAAATTATTTTCTCAACGATAATACGATGTATTTTTGGGCCGAAGTTCCGAAGTGATGCATAATTATATATGCGCCATCAAAGTTGGAATCCTGCCTTCAAAATATCCAAGCCGAACACGAAAGTCCACATTTATTAACATAATCTTATCTTTCTAGAAATAGGAAAAAGCATCTAGGCTTTGAATTATGTATATTACCCCTTCCCCACTGATTTTATTTATTCACATGTTGATCGATCTGTACAAAGACGGAGGTGCTGTAATACAATGAATAAGGTTCAATGAGCATACCTTTTGCCACAAGTTACTCAGCAGGAAAAAAAACTCTTGTGAAATAGCAGCTACGAAATTGTGAAGAGAGAGTGAAAAAAAGTCTCCGTTGCAATCTCAGGATTCTGGAGATCTTTACCAGCTATCTATGAACAACAAAAAACCTCGTGTTTCAAAAATTAAACTCTTCCTGCAGGGGAGGGTGGTGGAATTGGAGTATAATTTACAGGCGCGTTCCCAGGAAGGTTGTTACCGCTCTTCAAGCAGCTAGGTTCTTTAAAAATTTGTTCTTGCATGATGGTCATTTCTAATGAACTTAGTTTCTGGCAGCTTAACGCAGCAACAGAAATGAAAAATGCCTGCAAATGAGTGATGGACGAACTGAATTCAACCGAGTACAATCCCTCCTTCAATGGCACCAAACTGAAAGCGGGGTTGTCTTGCTCAGCTCCTTCCTAAAAGTAGGACAAGGAAGACATGTAAATGGCATACACAACGTTTTATAACAGTAAATTTAGAATGGCATACATGAACAGGGTATTCTACCTGAACAAAAAGTTGATAACGTTTACGTTGAGATTTTGAACTCAGCTTCGGATTGGAGAGGACAAGCAATTTGCAACCGATGTCCCAACCCCCACAGTCACATAATCCACCCGATCTCCATCTCTGGATCAATGGTGAAGGTTCTCCTCTGTCTGATGAACCATGGACGCCACCAGGCAGTATGACTGTAGTGCTCCCTGAGATGTCATTTCCTCCTAAGTTGCACATACATCTTTCTTTTGCCGAGCATTTTAAACATCCCTTCACCAAATTATTATCCCAATGTAGTCCTTTATGGATTAGGCTTTCAAATGGGATCTCAACAATAACAGCAGCAAGCTCCCCTCTCCGGATGACCTTTGGTGGCCCTTGATCTGTCTGGTCAATTTCAACACTCAATAAGACATATTCTTTTTGCACAGAAAGTGTCTTGGAGTCTTGATTGCTTGGTTTAGGGATTGTAGAACCAGAGAACCTCATCTGACCAACAGCATTGTAGGCGTAGTCACGGCCTTTTTCTTTGCTTCCATGACTTTTCCATGCACTGCTCTTTTTCTTAATTTCATTAAGTACGTAGAAAGTAAAATAGCAGTTCGAATCATCCTTCTCTGATGATTCTAACCTTTTCATAGCAGCAGCAAGAATCACTGCTTCATTATTTGTCACAAATTTGAAAAAAGGTAGTCCATTTTTTATTGTAACCTGTAGATGGGCTTGAATTAAGGAACTCTCGCTCATTTCATCTGGAAGTGATTCACTAACACTGGTTGTCCTAAAGCTGATTGAGTCCAAGCTTCCTTTTTGTACCTGACTGCTTTCAGCTGAATTCCGTAACTTTGATGACTTACGCTTCAATATTGGGCCTAACAACCTTCGAAAGGGGCTGGACCTGCTTCTGTCATGACCATTTTCCTTCTCTTTGCTAGAACTATACCAACGAGCAGAAGCTGAAGACGTCACGGGACCAGACTTTGCACTAACATATGAGGAGCTAAGTTGAGGAATAGTAGTAGATCCCTCTTTGAAACTGAAGCTTCTTCCTAACCGGCTTAAACTAAAGCTAAACCGACGACTGCTGGATAGATTCCTGCCCCTCTTAGCTGTCAGCTCAGCAGTTTCCTGGTCCAGTGTTTCCTTCAAGTCCCTGAAATCACACTGATTTGTCAGCTTGTCGCTTAACGCATCCCTTTCAAAGTAATTAGCACCTTCAGAATGCAGACTACTAGAGCTCTTAGATGCATAAGAAGGTGTCTCAGATGCAACAGAAGAACAATCTGTACCGTGATCAGTTTCAGTTCTAAGAAGCAATGATCCTAAAGTAGGTACAGGTGGAACCATTGAACGCTGTTCACTTGAATGTGGAATTTTAGAACATGCACCTTCAGCGTTAATGTCCTCAAAAAGGGAAACGTTTGACAGACTACTTCGACTTGACTCTGCAAAAAACTCGTCACATGATGTTCTTCTACGAGACAACCCAAAGACGTCAGAACTCGATTGGGGAATCGGTCGGGGGCGAAGTAGCATGATATTTTTTGGCTTCCTATGGCCTTGTTTATCATTGGAATCAGTATCTGACTCTTGCAACTGATTGTCCTTTATCTTGGTTTTGTTGATGCTGGAACTAATTTCTCGAGGACGAAGCAGCACAATATCATTTGGTTTGTTATGGCCTTGTTTACGATTGGCATCATGTGATTCCATCACATCAATATCTGACTCTTGCAAGACCTCATTTTTTATCTTCATTTTGTTTCTGCGGGAACTACCTTTTCTCTTGGAATCCACCGAGGCCCCTTTACTCCTGAAATTCGATGATAGCAATCCCACATCAGACCCTAATTCACGATTTTTCTCCTTTTTCTTGAGGTTAAATTCTTGCAAACTCTCCATGCTCTTCTCAGCTTCGTTGGCCCTACCATATTTGCTTTCATTAGAAACTAGTGAGACCCCGTCCTCCCTCAAGTAGGATGCAAAAGTTCTCACTCCTGAAACTGCCTGATCCAGATCTTTCCTCTTCTCTTCAGTTTCAAAATGTTGAGATCTTCTGACATTCTGATAATATGGTTTGGCACCTTCATAGAGGCCTTGCTTATGAGATGCTCCAATGGCGGCCGCGGCACATGACTTGGTGGCTTTTCTTGATGACGATGACTCACCGTCTTGAAAAGATGTGAAATTGCTTGATTTTACTGGCCAATTCCTTTGCTTCCACTTTTCAAGTTGCGTCCAATCTAAAACTCCAAAATTTAAAGGATTGTCTTGAATATTTTCTTCTCTATCAGCATGCAGGAGATAGTGGGGCACATTAGTCATGTGCTTGACAAGCTCATCACTTTTAGATGCCCTTCTCGAGCTCTGCCGCCTGCTATTTCTGGTGGGTTGGACAAAATTCTTACCATCTACGTCCTGCCTCACTCTTTGACTGAGATTCCCTAGTGGTGGACTAAGACCACTCTCGAATTGGGGCAAGTCAAACCTCTCCTTAACTATCTTCGAGCTGTGTTGCTCTTTTGACCTCATCTTTTTTAGTTCTAAATGGAACGCCATGTCCTCAGCGAGGTTTAATACTCATTACTTCGCTGTATACCAAATGCCATGGCAGAATAATAGGCTCAAGCTTTGTTTCTGAATATCATCACCCATGGGACCTCATGCTGCAAAGGAGTTTCTAGCTCATATTGCAGTTATGTACCTGGAAAATTTCTCATTTTAATAACTTCAACTATCATAAAACGGAAGAATCAAGTGGTCAAAAGTAAAAAAAAAAAAAAGGAAAATATAGCAGAATGGCTACTACTTGCCAAAAGCCTTTCGCGGCTATTATTAATACATCTGGCAAATAGGCAAAGGCATCATCACAACGAATCGAAATGGGACAAAAAAGGCAGCTACATGAACAAATTGATTTCAAAGTCGGAGAAAACTACGTCCTCGATTCCAATTTTCCAAATGTTAGTTTAAGATTTTTACCAGAGTCATAATTCATAAATGGCTTAATAAATATAGAAATATCAAGGGCAAAGACAATGCCGGTATGGAAAACATGGAAACGAGCCTTCCATCCATGGTGACATATTCAATTCAACAATTAAATTGATTTTGACAGTTTGCCGAATAAATTGTGCAAGGAAGCCACGTGAGAGGATCGATTGATTGATTTAAGAAAAGTAGATGAATGGACTTGCCATGATGTTCACGTTATGATTGAAGGAGCAAAATGATGGACCTCAACATTCAGTCCGAAAAAGAGATAAGCATGAATTTGTTCGCGCTAACAATTAAGTAGCAGTAGTATTTAACAAGGAAAACGACGGATTTCTGACACCAAATATGATACAAAACTGTAAAAAATACCGTAAAAACAAACACGAACAGACACAGAGAAATATCCACTCACCGCAAGAGTAATACCGGCGGCGCCGACCATTCCATAGAGAGGAGTAAATCAAAAGAACCTGATCAAATTGTGTTGACGCAAAAGCCAGCGGATCTCATAAAATGTAGCATCCGAAACAGTGTTGAGGATTCTTTGAAATCAAGAAGAAACAAGAGCTTAGCAACAAACTAGGAGGAAGATGAGGGTATGGCATTGAGGAAAACTGTAGAGAGAATGGTTGATAAAGAAGAAAAGCGTAATCGGTTCTCAGGCGGCGGAGGTGGACGTAGATTACAAGCGAAGTAAGGAATAGCGGCAAGGGATAGGAAAATCAAGTGGAGCATTATTCAGGCAAACACCCATACTTGGCGGAAGAGCAGAGAAAAGGAAGGAATTGGGGGATTCAAGAGGAAGCCAAAGAGGAGGGAACAGTAGAGAGAGGATAGTTAAGCCTCGGTTTGGGGGGGGGGGTGTGGGGTGGAAAGAAAAAGGGAAAAGATTGTTGGGTTTGCTTTTGTTCCAATGGGGGATGGATGGTGTTAAAAGAGGAGGGGAAGGGGAGGAATGCGGGAGCCGGCGCGTCTCGTAGTGGGGATGAGGTGGTGGGGCCCACAGAAGGGCAGACCCTTGCATCGCTGTCCCGAATCCCTAGGTGGGACCCACTGACGCCCCGAAGGAACTGAAGTCAGCGTCAGGGGGCTCTATATAGCCTGTGAGTCCTATGCGTATAGTCCTGGAGGTGCCTCAGCCATTGCTTACGCCTTCAGCACAACATGTTGTCATTCTTTAATTCGTCAAATTTACTCTCATTCATTATCATGATTGTAATTATGCTTAGCCTTTTTTTTTTAAAACTCCCGTTGGACATGAATAGCATTAAGTGTTTTCCCGCCCGCTACTTAATATGTTATCAAATATTTTAAAATATTTTTTAATAATATTTAATAATTTTTAAGAAAAATGCTAAAAAAATACTATTTAAAATTTAAAAGGATAAAAAAACCCATAAATTTTAAAAAAAATAGATTGAGCAGGAGGCTCAATCTGTCATTTTTAAATACTGTGCACAATTGTAAATACTATTATAGGAGTTATAAATACCATTAGTAGAGTTACAAATACCATTATAAAAATTCAAATACAACTAGCAGACTTATAAATACCATTACAAAAATTGCAAATACTATTGACAAATTTATAAAAAATACAATTTCATTTTTTATTTACAACTCTGCCAATAGTATTTGTAACTCCCATAATGGTATTTGCAACTATGCACAGTAATTTCTAAATGACAGATTAGGCCTCCTGCCCAATCTATCTTTTTTCAAATTTATGTTCCCTTTTTATCCTTTTAAATTTTAAATTATCTTTTTTGATATTTTTCCTATTTTTTAATACATCTAATACTAATGATAAACTTTTAATATTACTTAATATCTTAATTTTAATCGTTTATTGACACTAAAAAAATTATTTTAAGAGTTAAATCGTATTAAAAAATTTTAAAAATTATATACTACTAAAAAATATTGTTAGATATATTAAAAATTAATTTAAAATATTAAATATTATTCGAAGAAACTCCTCAAAACGCTAGATGTTATTTAACCATCTTATTTTTGTAAACAGATTGAAAGGATTTACCATCTTCTATCTAAACCCCACCCTTTGAATTCTAAATAAATTGTAATGAAGTATTTACTTCATCTACTTCCGTTATGGATTTAGCTTAAATATAAATTGAAATTCAAATTTCAAACTAATCCAAACATAATTAATTATGATGTGGATGAAAATGAACCTAAGTTGTTGTAAAATGTAGGCGCTTCCGAGGAAGGTAGAGATGGAGTGACATGGTCATAGAGGCATGTGAAGCGCCAAATCTCCATGGGGAATTAATTTGGCCTTCTCTCTCCATCTCTGCTTCTATAACCCCATATTTAATGCTGTCATGTTGGTTAAAGCTGGCTCATACTCATCCATTCCTCGTTCCTTTTCTTATTTATTATTATTATTATTATTATTCCGCCTTCCCTTTGCTTATATCTATTTCTTAAGATTATTCCACTCAATTTAAAAAATAGAATAAATATATATATAAGAATATGATATATTTTACTCAGCATATCCTTTATCTTTATTATTAACAGTACTTTAATGTTTCTAAAAATATTATTTTATTCTGAAGATGGAACATGAAAAATAATATTAAGTGTTGCTTTCAAATGGAGGAAGAATATATAATACAAAACAAATTTTATCCCAATAATTTAATATTGTTGGGGAGTGGCATTAAAGAATATTAAGCTCTATCTTGAAGGATAAAGCATGCCTATTATGGATTCTATTATGATTATAAATTATAAACAATGTGTATAGATACCAACTTTAGATGCTTGTGCCCTATGCGTGTCGTTGTGAAGAGATCAAAGGTAAGGCGACAAATATCAACCGTGTATCATGTAAATAATTTTTTTATAATAATAATTTTTAGATTTTAAATATAAGATATATTTTTTATATTTATTAATTTTTTAATAAATTATTTTATTAATATTTCCTCAATAATAATTAAATAAAAAAATAAGATATATGGTTAAGAATGATAGTTAGGATGTTTTAACCAAAACATAATATATTAACTAATTTAATTAATTTTTTTAATTTAATCAAATTAGTTAAATATATTTTTTATTAAAGACAGGAGGCGAGTTTAATCTAACCTAAAAAATAAAAAAATAGAGAGATAACACCGTTTAATACTGAAAATTCCCTCCTATTATCCACTTCTCTTTGTTGCTTAGGATATATATATATAAACTAACAAATAAACTTATGAGTGACTCAATAAAAATTATTTTTTGGGTAGAGTTTAAGTGAATGGCAATAACTAGAGATTAATTTTTTTAAAACGTAAAAAAAATTAAAAAAATATTTATTTTATACATATAATCCAATTTAAATATATAATATCGTATTTAAAAAACTCATTTATTTATTAACTATATTCTCTTGATAACACAAGTTTTAGCTGTAGTTATTTAAAACAATATTTCTATGTGAATTGGGCCTATGACCTCATAGTAAATTATGTACGGACCACTTGGAAAGAATCATGAGGACCACTTGGAAAGAAGCAAATTATCAAGTAATAATAATATGAAATGTAGTAAAAATAATTAACACAGATAATAAAAAATAAATTCGTATCCTATAAGAATAAGAGTTCGATTATCGCTACCGTTATGAGGGCTCATTTGGTAGACAATCTCATAAGTCCTATATAAATATTCTTTGAACCTTAAGACTATACCCTAACCTTAGTAGGGGATCGATACTAAACCCACCTAAAACTAAACTGTTATTATAACAAAAAAAAATCTGACACGTGTAAATGTATATATGGCAAATATGCACGGGAGATAAACACTTTGATAACTTGTACATGGTCTACAAAATAATTAATACTCATGTATAATTATACCATCACTTTCATTTATAAACAAAAATAAAAATTGAAGTTTTTCTCCGCTCCTCCAAGTTATGAGAAGCTCCAACCTTTACATCCATCGTTGGTTTTGCAACATCGTTGAGGCCAAACCCAACTTATATTAAAACCCCTTAATTAAAAGTATATATTAAAGTTAATAATAGTTACACATATTTTAGAAAGTGGGATGATCAATAGCATGGGGGTGGTTATGATTGTCAAAGGAATTGTGGCCCTGTGAATTATACCCAAAAAGGAATATCATCAGGGAAAAGCAGCATACATATATATATATATATATATATATATATATATATATATATATATATATCAGAAAGAATCGATGCTCATCTATCATTTCACAACAGCTCACACCAATTCCCCTAACTCCATTTTATATTGAGAGAGGGACGAATTATTTTCTTATATTAATGCATATATATTTTTTTTTATTAGAAATAATTCTATTTGATAAACTGTTAGACACTAAATTTTAATACTTTTTTTAACAAAAAAATTTAACATTGATTTATTATATTATGTGAAAAATTAACCCATTATACTAAATATAAACCTAGTAGTTGATAGAGGCATTTTGAGACAGCAGCATCAAAAGCATATATGCACCACGTATGTGTGTGTGCGTGTGTGTATATATATATATATATATATATATATATAATATGCTCCTTTTATGCAACCATATTTATTTATATTTTTTTTGTTAAAAAGAAGATTCAATAAAATGGAAATGAAACATCATATGTGCATTGCACTACAACACGACACCACTAATATAACTTCATATTCACGCTGCTTTCGCATTCCTGTATATGCCGAAGAGACATCCACTAATTAAAGTCTTCTTTTTTCCTCTCTCTTTTCTAAAGTATTCCCTACTTTTCTATTTTTATTTTTCACCCATCATTTATACTTTCCATAACAAATTTAAAATGTCACTCCCGTGAAGATTTTAATTTTGTTGAAAAATAATTAGCTCTCCGTTTCTTAAAAATATTTTCATTTATTGTGAACTTTTAATTGTTATAAAATTTAAAACTACTTCATATATAACAATATTTTTCCGATGTTCAAAACACTTAACTCTATACTTTGAAAGTGAAAACATATAACTAATTTGATTAGACTTTTATATATATATATAAGTCTATACTTAGTAATCCATATTCATGGTCTTGTCGTAATATGAATTAATTATGATTAAATGAGTTTAAATTTAAACAAAATTTCTCCTTTTCAACCTGTTTTGAACAATGAGATGTGGGACATAGGAATTCAAAAAATTAGTAAGAAATTAATCTAATCATGAATTTTATATACAATACTCCTTTAGCCTTAAATATATGATCCATTTAACTAATTTGATTAGATTAAGTTAGTTATATAACATGTTTTTTAAAACACTATAGTCATCTTTTTTAACTCATATTCCTTTTTTTAATTGATTACTATTGAGAGAGTATTAATAGGGGTAATTTAGGAAAGAGTTATTAAATTTAAAAAATATTTATTATATTTAAGATAAAAATTAACTAAATAATTAAGTCCTATATGTAAGACCGAAGGATTAAAAAGTTTAAAACTGTATATGAAGCTGTCCATAAATGTGTTCAATCAAGAGGAGGGAACCAATTCCACTGGTCTGTGGCCCTCTGATGCTTCGATTTCATCGTGTTCATAACACACGTATTCTCAATTATTTGATCTGTGACACCCCATACATAATAACATATCATATTCTTTCATATCTATACCTTCGTCATCATCTACATCAACCACACTATAAATAAAGTAACTTGGCCTTCACTCGCAAATCATTAACACTTAATATCCACTTGCCTACAACAAAAATGTCCCTTGTTCGCGGCGGTGGTTATGGTGTTCCTCGGCGATATGAACAACCATCGCGTGGCCAAATCTGGGATGGCCCATACGATGAGCCAGAGCTTCGAACGGCGCTGACATCGAGCCACATAGAGTGGAAGGACACGCCAGAGGCGCATGTGTACAAGGTGCACCTGCCGGGGCTGAGGCCGGAAGAGGTGAAGGTGGAGGTGGAGGAGCACGAGAGGGCGGTGATCATCACGGGAGAAAAGAAGGTGGCGAGGGAGGAGAGGAAGGGGATGTGGTATCAAATGGAGCGGAGCACCGGGAGGTTGGTGCAGCGTCTGAGTCTGCCGGAGAACGCCAAGCTAAGCCACGTCAAAGCCTACATGGACAACGGTGTCCTGTCGGTGACTGTGCCCAAGTACGAGGTTGCTAATTATTACAATCAAGCAAGAAGGCCCAGACTCGTTCACATTTCAGGAAACTAAAACAAAACCTTCCATCTCATCAGAAATCCTAGTATTTAATAATATTATAAGATAATGAATGAAAGCCTGCTTGCTGGCTCTATGTTATTATGAAAACTATATATAAATAACTAGGAAGATAACAAGCCAGATTAATTCCCATGTCTTCCTTTGAGGTGATAATATATATATTTGCATATCCTCTTGCATCTAAAATCACATAAATTATATATATATAATTTAGTGTGTGAGATGTGGATTTTTGCTTTTTTTCCCCCAATATATATATATATAGGTGATGGTCAGGTATTGTACTTATATAAGTGAAGGTAAAGTTCCAACAAGATGTGCTTAGGCTTGTCTACATATGCAATTTCATATTCAAACAATAGAATTTCATCTCAAAGGTTGCATGCGTATTACATATCATACAGGTAAGTTAGTTTATCTCACTTTCTTGTATTATTTTTTGTGTCTTTTATTATTAATATCAATTATACATATCCCAAAAATATAAAGATCGCATATAGCTGGTTACATTAATAAATTTACTGTCATGGAATTTCGTAGAATATGTGTGCGTGTGTGTGTGTGTGTATGATGTGAAACTGATGGGGGAAAGAAAAAAGAAAAGGAGGAAGGGAGAGGTGAAAAGCTGAGAAAATAAGAATTTGAATTGAATAATCAAGTCTGCTTACAACTGAAAACCCCAAGGCTTTTTATAACTGTAGAAATACAATAAATAATAAAATAATAATTAAAATTAAAATCTTAATCTACATCAAATCAAATAAACCTATAATTCTAATCTTAAAAGATAACAATAGGATAACCTAAATATCCCATCTTTTTGAGATAACCTAAATATTGAGGTAGCACAAATACTAAAATATTAAAAGATAATGGATAGAACAAATCAGCAAGATATTGTTTCATCATCAATATTTCAATATTTATACATATAATGTGAGTATACCTATGGAAAATCTGGTTAATTTATCACAATTCACTAATTGATTATCAATACATGTTATCTATCGATAGATATTGTTTCCCTTCACGCAACCTACCTAAAATTTAACATAAGTTGAAAACCTTCTCATGAATTTAGTTATAAATATGGCATAAACCCTAAACTTAACAAGACCAACCTAAAACCCATCTCTCTATGTGATTCTGTGTTACGTTGAAGTGCTTGAAGAAGCAATTACGTACGTAGCAAAAGATGGATCTCATGAACATATCGGGAAAATACGCCATAATCCTCTTCGCTAACTGGCTTAACAACTGTAGTCTTGGCATCTACATGTTATCTATCGTCATCGTCTTCCTCCTAACTCTGCTTTCTGAGCTATTCTCTAAACAGCCGACCCTAAAACGAGGGACTGGCCCTCTAGTTGGAAGGATTTTGCACTCTGTTTTCTACACCTGTTATGTGTGTTTCCATTATTTAGCGATTATTGCTGTTATGTTGTCCTTCAACATCGGCATCTTCATGGCTGCTGTACTTGGCCACGCCTTTGGATTCTTTATCTTCAAGTATGATATGCCCTCCACCAATTCTTACTCTAAAGTTTGATCAGTTTAGCAGAATTTCATGAATGTGTTTATTTCTGAAGGCTTGAAGCTTGAATTCTATAGCTTTTCTCCTTTAATATTAATATGTCTCTGTGTTTATTAATTCTGATTTGTTAAGGACCTAACTGAATGATTTGTTTTGCTTCTTGGAGCTCCGTCCATTTTATCTATTAAATTTATGATTCTTTTTATTATGGTTATTGATTATAAGTTGTCAACACATATAATTAATTTTCTTGATATCTATAGATTAATTTTATAACTCTTATATTTACAATCAAAATAATATTATTTTTAGGTGTTTTGGTCTATGGAATTTGATTCATATAATAAAATTGGGCCTATAATTTATTGAACAAAACAATAAACCATTATATTAAAAAAAACAATGAACCCGTTGTGTTCATTTCCAGTTCCACATCAAATCAAAATAAACAGATACTACGTGACTCAATTATTAACGTTATGGTCTAGAATAACTCTTCTAATCATCATCAACGACATCTTACTATATTACTATCAACTCTTACTATATTACTATATTCTCTTAAAATTTTATAATATCTAATCTAATTAAAAATAAATATAGATCAATATCTAACTTAATATTCTTAATTTTCTTATCTACAAGTCACAATCAATAATATAAATTAGTAATTTTATTTGAATCTTTAAAATAACCCTACTTTAATAAGATTACCTATTAATTATTATCATGGATCCTTCTTTCAAATATCAAAATCAAAGCTTAAAATTTTTCAAAGATCAAATTTTAAATTTATATGATATTTTAAATTTTTAACTATAATAAAAATCTGTAATAATTATAAATAATTAATCAATTATAATATTTTTTTCAGTCCCCTAGATAAATCTCTAGTTTACTAGTACAGCTGATTAATTTCTCAATTATTTGCAAAATTCTGTCTCGAAATAACTAAGGACCACTGAGTTATAATATTTTAATGCTAAAAATAGAAAGTAGTAAAGCAAAATACTTAATTTAAAATTATTTATATAAATATATTCTAGTTGATTAAAATGTTAAAATATTCCAAGACTTCGAGGGTATATTGAGTCATTTCCAATTTGTCATAAAAAAAATTCCATTTACCAAATAGATACGGCATTGTGACTTGCGAGTATTGGGACACGTCCTTTGAGTTACGAATTTAATTATCCCAAATGGATGTGCTTATAGAATAGGAAACCACTTTATGCTGACTTCAGTCCTCACATCTTAGACCACCCGTGATTGCTTTGTGCTGTTTGGTAAGAGGGATTTCAAGGGGAGAGGAAAGGAGGAAACATTTCCATTATAGTATATTTTAAAAAAAATTAAAGGGTTGCATTAAAAAAATTTAATTAATTTTTCTTACTTTCTTTTATTGAATTTTTATAACCTTATTTACTCAATCTTTTAAAATTGAGCCCAAGAAATTTTTCATAGTATTTTTTTTCCACTGACAGAAAATGATGCGCAAGAGTGAAAGAAAGAGAATAAGAGAGTCCAAAAACTCAATGAGTAAGACAAGAATTAGAATATTCTTTGCTTATTTTCAAATCAACAGTTCTTATAATTAAGGCGATATCTGGCAATAAATTAAATGCCCCGGCTTGGCTCATCAGAGGTAGATCAGGCCAAAGTCGACATCCTATTTTTTTTTCCACCTAAACCAAGCTTATGAATTGCCCCTGAAAACTAACGGAGATTAATCTAAGTGATAAGCGGTTTAATATCGTTTAAACGAGATCTCGAGTTTGAGTCTTGGTGTATACAGAAAATTTTCGTTGGGAGACTCATCCACCATAGCCAGATGCACGACGCGGGTCGAATCCAGATATAGTCGGCGAAAAATTACAATAAACTGGGTGGACAATAAAAAAAATGCCCCCGATGATATTTCATGAGCTTATTTGCAGTTATAAATCTCTCTCTCTATATGTGTGTGTGTGTGTGTGTTTGAACAAGCAATTAGGGAGCAACAATGGATGACAAGCATGTCCATGAATAACACCAAGAAGATGCATATGGACATGAGTTTTTACTGGGGAAAAGATGTCATGGCCCTCTTCTCTGGCTGGCCAGATCACAGCCTTGGCATGTACATATTATCTATCTTTGTCACCTTCCTACTAGCCCTGCTTTGTGAATTGTGAGGTTTTCTCTAAACAGCCAACTCTAAAACGACGGACTAGCCCTGTCGTTGGAGGGTTGTACCCCACTGTCTAGCTTTTTCAGGTTTGTTAAGGACATTATATTGTTCTATCGTGCCGAACTTTTGATGCATCTATATATTTTGAGGTGTTTCAATCAGATACATCGATCTACACATAGAGAACAGTGTCTTAGCATATATATATATATATATATATATATATATATCATCAACTCGAGTATATGAATGTGCCAAAATAAAAAAGGATTAATTAACTTTTGTAAAAGATAAGGGATCGACTTTCTTCTCTCTTTTTATGAGAAAAAGATCAACTTGCTCTCACAACATGTCTTGCTTTTGATTTTAATTAATAATTTTTAAAATTGTAGCAGAATATGAGGGGAGATCGAGGAGCAGATTATTTTAAAAATTTGAAAAAAAAACAATAATTTTAATAAATTTTCAATAACTTCTTGCCGTCAAAACAACTAACTGAACAACTTTTCTCTGTTGTAAAAAATATATAATTCAGAAATCAGTCACATTATTCATAAATTATAAATTATTTATATTGATTGATAATTTGATATGGGTGGTATAAACTCTGAATAGATGATATTCTCTTTATAAAAGTACCAATTTGTCCTTGAATTAAACGTCACGGTAGGTTTGTACCTTGTTGGTAATTACCCACGCGTTCGAGCCATGTGTACTTAGGGTGTGTTTGGATTAGTTTTTGGAGAATAGATTTTAAGAAAAATAGATTCTAGAGAATAGATTTTGGGAAAAATAGATGTTAGGAAGAATAGATTTTGAGAATAGAGATATTTAAATGATTAGTAGTAGAATCACTTTTTATATTAGTAAATTACCAAGAAGGACATAAACAAATATGATAATTACATGAAGTATAAATTTATATTTTATTGATTAAAAAATAATACATATACATATATCTTTGAGTAAAGTGTCTATTCACTATTTACTTTTTTATTATAAATTTATAATAAAAATTGATCTTATTTACTTAAATTTTTTCCATTAATCTGTGCACAGTAATTTTTATGGCAAAAAGAAAAGAAAGAAGAGGAAAGTGCAGGAGCGGTGTGTTATGGCAAAAAGGTCCAGACAGTAATTTTACCCACACCCTTGACAAAAAGCAGCTGGCACATGGATTGGGGCAAACCATGGTTTTGTGAGACAAAACCATGGTTTTTGGGCAAAATCAATTGTGCATTTAAAACAAGTGTTTGGCTCAAAAATGTTGAAACCATGGTTTTGTGTCAAAATCAATTCTAAAACCACATATCCAAACACACACTTAGTGTGTGTTTGGTATAGCGGTGGGAATAATTCTAGGCTAAAATTATGGTTTGGAAAATTTTTACACAAACAGCAATTTTTGTTGAGAATTGATTTTGGACAAAACCTCGGTTTGAAACCTAGGTTTTGAATAAGCCACTGAAAATAGCTTTTGGTTTGAAACTTAGGTTATGGATTATCTAATTACTATTATACCCCTACTTTTTCTTACACCCTCTCTCTTCTCTTCTATATTTTCTCTATTATCTCTCATCTCTCTTCTCTTATCTCTCCTTTTCTCTTTCCTCTCTCTTCTCTTATCTCTCTTTTTCTCTCCTCTCTCCTCTCTACACTCTCTGCTCTCTCCTCTTTTTTCTCTATCATATTTTATCTCTCTTACTTTTAATCATATCATACCCTTTTTGGTAATTTACCAATATAAAAAGTGATTCTACAACTAATCATCCAAATATCTTTATTCCCAAAATCTATTCTCCAGAATCTATTCTTCCCAGAATCTATTCTCCAAAAGTTAATCCAAACACAGCCTTAGAGAGGAGAGATCAGATTTTTCCCCCCATTATCTTATTATTAGTCGATGTTATATGGAACAATTTTTTCTTTTCTTAATTGAAAACAAAAGCTAGCTGATGAAAGTCTATTGGTAACCCTTTATTGAATTATATTGGCTTAAAAGAAAAAACAGAGTGATGAAGCAGTACTCCAAAACGACGCCGCGAATCAACAATTCACATTTTGTTTTCCACGAGCTTGTATCATTGGTGCTGTGTCGTTTATACTTTATTGACAGCGTCAAACCTCAACCATATATCTGAGCTTATTCTTTCTTTATTCGATAAATCAAAATCAAAAGTTTAAATAAATTGAGTTTTAGGGACTCACTAAAATTAGAACATATCTCTGGATTTAATCATATATTTGAGTTTCAAATCCAACTCTCACAATAGGGAGTAATGAATATCGAGCAAATTTTATCATATTTTTACTTGACCAATAATAATACTAATTGCTATAATCAACTCTGCTTACAACTGAATAAGCGGAAGTGAAGGAGAAAAGGTAGAAGTGAAAAGCGGAGAAAATAAGAACTTGAATTGAATAATCAACTCTGCTTACAACTGAAAATTGTAGGACTATTTATAACCCTAAAAATATAATAAATAATAAAATAATAATTTAAACTAAAATCTTAATCTACATCAAATCATAATCATAATCTTAAAGGATAAAAAATGATAATAATAGGATAACCGAAATATCCCAACTTTTTGAGTTGACCTAGATATTCTAATTTATTGAGATAACACAAGTATTAAAATATTAAAAGATAATTGATAGAATAAATCAGCTAGATATTGTTTCATCATCAATCAATACTCATACCTAATGTGAGTATACATGTGGAAAATCTGGATAAATACAATTCACAAATTGATTATCAATAAATGTTATCTGATGATATTTTCCCCTTCACGCAACTTATTTACAATTTAACAAGAGTTGAAAATCATCTCATGAACTAGGTCGTCTTTCTCCTGTTTCCATCATATGTCAGTTATAAATAGGGCATAAACTTAACAAGCAATACCAACATCTGTGTTCAAGTGTTTGCAGGAGCAATATGACGGTTAAGGACGCCATAATCCCCTTGGCTAACTGTCTTAACCGTAGCCTTGGCATCTTTATGTTATGTATCGTGGTCATCTTCCTCCTAGCTCTGCTTTCTCAGCATTTCTCCAAACAGCTAATCCTAAAACGAGCGACTAGTCCTCTCGTTGGAAGGATTTACCACCCTGTTCTCTTCTCCTTTCATGTTTGTTTCCATTATTTACTGATTTTTGCTATCATGTCCTTCAACATCGGCATCTTCGCTGCTGCTGCACTTGGCTACACCTTTGGATGGTTTATCTTCAAGTATCCGACTAACGAAGATACTGATATATATGCCCTCCACCATCCCTTGCTATTCTAAAGTTTCTCCTTTTTAGCAGAATTTCATGATTCATTCACACTAGTGGTGTATATGTGTGTGTGTCTCTCGCTCTCTCTCTTTGTGTTTATTTATGAATGAAAGCTTGAAGCTTGAATTCTATAGCTAGGTCGTTGACATCCTAGGAAGCTTGAACTTGAATGGAGATTGAAATACTCCTTCCTAATTTCAATGAATATGTTTGTCTATTAAATTTATAACTTTTTTTTTAATTATTCGGTTGATTGTGCATATTAAAAATAATTTCAAATATAAATGATTAAATATAGATAATTCAACACACATTTTCTTTAAAAATAATTAATTTAATTAATTTTTTTTATATCCATAAATTAATTATTTAATTGTTAAGTTTAGAATTGAAAGAATATTATTTTTGTTATAGGGATATAGGAAAAAATAAGTTATAATTAATTATTATTACCAATTACTATTATATTAAAAATTTAAAATATTATAAAATTAACTAATAGGATTATTGATTAATTATTATAATGTGATTTAAAACTTTTAAAATATTAAAATGGTTTATGATTATTATAAATTATTATTATGGTTAAAAATTTAAAATATCAAAAATTAGATTACTGATTGAGATTATTAATTACAAAATTAAAAATATTGAGTCAGATCAAACTAGATCTATTTATAATTAAATTGGGTATTACAAAATTTTAAGAGTATATTTGATTATTGAAGTATGTGTGAGTAGTTGTGATTTGATGAGTAGTACCTCTTATATTATAGAATTTCATAACGGTGTAAAGCCAACTCTTATATTAGAAAAGATAACTATAAATTATAAAATTAGATACTTAATAATAGAATTCAATCAACATTATAAAAAAAATTCAAACGTTAACCAAACTTCTAATATATTTTCTAAAACTATTATATGTTTCCACTTTTTCGAAGCCCAGAGGACAGAGGCAACTCAAACTTCACTAAAATATTCCGTACAAAAGAATAATCAACAAGGCCTGCGAACAAGCGGACCGGGATTTAATTCCTGTAATTTAAAGTTGGGCCTATAATTTATTTTTATTTTTTTAGTTACCTACCCAGTTCACAATAATTTTATCCCGACTACATCCGAATCTGACCTGTATCGCGCACCTAGCTATGGTAAGTGAGTCTCCTAACGAGAATTTTCTGCATTCGCCAAAGCTCGAACTCGAGACCTCGTTTAAGCGATACCGAACCGCTTACCACTCGGACCAACCCCCATTAGGTCTATAATTTATTAAACAAACTCTGCATATGCATTTAACACAATAAAACCCACCAACAGGGTTTGATCCGAATGACGGGTTATATCTAGATATAGTCGGGATAAAAGTTCAGTGAATTAGGTGGGTAACAAAAAAACACAATAAAGCTCAGTGTGCCAAAATAAAAATATACCTATAATTTTGTTATACCAAGTAATTATAAAAATTGATGAGTAACACATTTATTATGAGTAATTTTTTTAAAAATATTTTTTATATTAATACGAGTTTAAACTTAAAATATTATTTTTAAGTAATTAAATTTTTTTTATTAGGATCATAACCCTAATGGTCTGCAATTTATCTATGATGTACCTCATTTTTAGGCAATATAACCAAATATACTTCAATCACAAACCAGCCAGGATCCATCATTATTTGTAAATTATAAATTATTTATAGTGATTGATACTTTGATATGTCCTTGGATTAAACGTCACGGTAGATTTGTACCATGTTGGTAATTTACCCACACGGTCGGGTGATGTGTACTTAGTTAGAGAGAAGAGATCAGAAGGTTTTCATTATCCTATTAGTGGGTTTTCTTTCTCTTTATTAAAAACAAAAACTAGCTGATGAAAGTCTACCGTTAAGCCTTTATTGAATTGGCTTCAAAGGGGAAAAAAACGGAATGACGAAGCAGTACTCCAAAACGACCCTGAGAATCAACAATTCAGTTTTTGTTTTCTATGAGCGCATGTACTCCTTTCTGACTTAGGCCAGTTTAGATTAATTTTTAAAAAATAAATTTTAAGAAGAATAAATATTAGAGAATAAATTTTGAGAAGAATATATTTTGAAAAAAAATGATTTTAAAAAAATAAATATTTGAATAGTTGTTTTCAAAATAACTTTTTGTATTGATAAATTACTAAAAATGATATGATTTTATTAAAAGGAGGAGAGAAAAGAGAGAGTATAGAGAAGAGAGGAGAGAGGGTAGAAAGGAAAGATGAAATATAGTGAAAAAGATAGAAGAGGGGGGAAAGATTGTGTAAGAAAAAGTAAAAGTAAAATAGTAATTGAGTAGTTCATAGTTTTAAAAGCTATTATGACTATAGCTTATTTGAAACTATAATTTTAAACCATAGTTTAGTCTAAACCAAAGTTTGGACCAGAAGCCCTTTTAAAATCGTGATTTAGAGGTTTCACAAATACACACTTAAGTATAATTATAAAAATTAGTTAATTTTTTTAAAAGATTATAAAAATTAAATAAACCAGTTAATTATAACTAAATTTAATCTTTCTATATAAATTTATATTATATATTATTCAATCTATTTAAATTAATTAAATTTAAAAAATTAACTAACACTTATAATTAAAATTAAAAATAATATTTTATTAATAAAGTCAAACCTCAACCATATATCTTAACTTTTTCTTCTTCTTTTTTTAAGAGTCAAAAGTTTGAATAAATTGAGTCTGGAAACTCACCAACCCCGACAGACTCAATCATTTATATGAGCTTCTCCATAATTATTCCTCTTCCTAGTCTTTTCTATCTCCCTAATGAGTACTGAGCATGGAGCAAATTTTATCATATTTTTACTTGACGAATAATAATAGTACCCCGTAAAGTCACATCAGCAGTATTTTTTTTTTATCGGAAGGAACACATTAGCAATAATTAAATAATCTCTCTTATTTTATCAGACGACATTTATTTTTGTTATAAAAAAATTAACTCGTTTTCCCAACAGTTAAAAAAGAAGAATTAAGAACTCATCATTATAAAGAGGGGTTGACATTATGAACAAAACAACGTTTTTAATTGTATATATAGTAGGTGAGGAACACAAGAGGTGAGCATCCATGGGTTTTCTTAGTTGGGAAAATATAATTAAAAAAATTATTATGTGCCAATCGGAGATGTCAATGATGGAACATGTACTTCGAGGACATCCTTTGGATTATTATCTTTTTTTATATAATTTATTATCAAAGGATGTTGATTACATACCCATCCACGACGACCTACAGCTACAACATACAATGTCGATTTCGGCTTCCAACCAAGTCCGTCTTAGAATTTGGCCGTTAAATTCGAGGGGGGGAAAATATAAAACAGAAAGTGATTCCATATGGAATAAGAATGGGAAAAAAAAGATTATATTTTTTTATCTTTAATAAATCACCTCGCTAAATTTATTACATTGATGTATAGTTTTAATCTCAATTAACTTATTATTCTTAGACTTCTCAATTCCCATTTATTCTTCCATCTAGTACTGGACAGGGCGTCTTAGAACTTCGTCCTAAAATTAAAGGGAAAATAACAAAGAAACTGAGACCGGAAGGGAAATCACAAATACTCTCTCCAATCCTTGGCATGCTAGGGAGTTCTAAAAAGTAAAAAAAAAAATTATTAAATTAATTATTTATAAATAATATGTATTAATTTTTTTAAAATATTTTTCAGTTATTTGTACATATTAGAATTAGTATCATGGATTAAAATCCCTTTAATAATTATAATTAATATAAAAAATTTTAAAAAATTATAAATTTAAACGATAAAATTAATTAAAATTTTATATTTAAGATTAAAATAAATTTAACTAACTTATATATTTAGTGAGAGGATATTTTGTAGGATATAATAAATCTGTTTAGCTAGTTGTAAGTTGTAACTATCATCTCCTTTCAAGCTTGCTGGACTCCAACGCTGTTTCCATCTTGTGATTAATAGCATTTAAACTCCACACGCAAATCAAACTCAGCTATCTCTCTCTCTCTCACGAACATATTCTGCTTTTCAGAGATAATGGAATCCATGCCAATGCCAATGAATAATGACAAGCCGATGAAGATGAAGATGAGCTTCTACTGGGGCAAAGATGCCATAGTTCTCTTCTCTAACTGGCCCAACCACAGTGTTGGCATGTATATCTTAGCCTTCTTCTTCGTCTTCGTTTTGGCCATTCTCTGTGAGCTCCTCTCTAATCAACCTACCCTTAAACGAGGGACAAGCCCTCTCCATGGAGGCTTGTATAAATCCGTTTTCCATTTCTTTCGTATCAGCTTCTATTATTCGGTGATGCTCGCCGTCATGTCCTTTAACCTCGGCATCTTCATCGCCGCCGTGGCCGGCCACACCTTAGGATTCTTCATCTCCAAGTATCGAGAGATCGACCAGGCCAACCGAGATCAGAACGGGTCCTCCTTGCTTACTCCGAAGGTTTGAAAGATCAGTTTAGCAGAAATTCACGCTTCATCACACGGTTTGATTTTGCTGTCTTTTTTCCTTTTCCATTGGCGGTGTTTGTGCTTATGATTGTGTTATACATATCTGTGATAGTAATTGTGATATAGAATTGATGAATATTGTAAACTAAACCTTTTACATATCTCTGTTCTATGTTGTGTTATAAATTGGTGAGTTGTGCCTTTGTGCTTATATATGTGTCAGGATTTCCACCAGCCAACTTGAGTTTCATCGTTGTCTGCATAAAAAATTTGAGTGTTGTGCTGGATTCATTTTGTAGGCTTCAAACAGTTTCCACTGGGCCTTCTTGTCCAAAAGCCCTTGATCTCGTTTTCAATGGGCAATGGCGGAAGGATAATGTCTGGGAAAGATGTTTGTGGATGATTGTTATTAGAATTATTTTTGATAGATAAATTATTAAAAAATGATATAAACTAACATAATAATTACATGAAGCATAAATTTTAATTTATATTTTTGTTTTGGTATTTTTGACAAAGGTAAATGAGGCTGCCAACGACCAAAAATATTCTCTTCAGAAAGCTCATATACATAATTTATTTAAAACTATGGTTATCCTGGCCTTTGAATCAATTTTTAAATTTTGAGGTGTTTAGAATAGTTTAATTTAAAAATCATGGTTTCGTATCTAAAAGTGTTTTTCCCCCTCTACCCAAACCCACCCCAGAGTTCTATACAACATTAAACACCAGCTGCTTCTGAGTATTGGCAAAAATGTAAAGACAGGGCTGCTCAAAATCAAATTTAAAGTGACAAGATTTTGTTAACGAGCGAAGAACAGAGTTTGGGTATTAATATCAGACATAGGACTAATACATTGCTCTTGCATGATTTTTGTTCTTTTAAATTTAGGAGAATGGTAGAGAACGATCAGGAAAAGTGAAGAAAGGACAAGAACATATAAAACTGAAACTAAACTATTTCACATTCTTGCTGCAATATAGGGAATTTCCATGATGAGATTAGAAAACATGAGCTTCCTCAAATCTCAGGACGTTTACTTCGGCTATACTAAAAGACACTGTTTAATGGACACACAAGACTTATGCATGATTTATCGAGACAACGGACTTATGTGTTATTTAATGCTTTCTATCAAAGGATGACGATTCCTTTAACTGCAAAGCCTCTGCATTCAACTGCCCAAGCTATGTAAGCTTCCCCAGCTCATTTCGTCGACATGTTTGAAGGCACGAAATCCAAGTATTAAACGTTGTGTTTTTGAAGGCGAACAACCTTAATATTAGAAATCCTTAAAATAATAGAAACCACGTTGCTATTCGTAAGAACAGAGGAACCCATATGAAGAAAGTTGAAGAAACTAAAGAACAGAGCAATAAGATCTAATGACATGAAAGCTCGGGAAATTTCATTTCATTTCCGTGTAAATGTGTGTTTAAAGAGTATGCAAAGCGCTGTTTTTAAAAAGCTTTTAATTTAAATTTAAATTTAAATTTTTTTTAAAATAAAAAATAATACTTATCTAAAAATATTTTTTTACTAAATTATAGTTTTAGATAAACTACTGAGATTAACTTCTGAAATAATAAAAGAATTTATAAATTATCTAATTAATATTTTATTTTTATTTTTTTTACATAATTTTTTCTCTTTCCTATCTTTTCTCTATTTTCTCTCTTTTTTTTTTACTATCTCTCTTATCTACTCTCTCATATTTTTTATAAAATTATATATAATTTTTTAATTATAAAATATTTTAAATAATAATTATCTAAATATTTATTTATTTAAAATAATTTTTTTTATAAACTCCTCCTCAAAAATTATTTTTTGAAAATTATTTAAAAATTTTATTTTATAAACTTTTATTCTTAATTTTTATCTAAATATTCTCTAAATATAAAAAAGAACGAGAGTAAAAAAAGATAAGTACGAGGACGAAAGCTTTTTAGCATTGTTGGGCTTATCGATGCACTTCTTGGTCAGCTGCCTCATTTAATAGCAATGTTGGGCTCAATTATGAAGTTTGCGTCATCTACTTAATCCAATAGGGATAAGCTCATAAATAGCTATATGACTCTATCATCGTCCTTGACAGCAATAAATTCTTGCAGCTTTGCCGCTTAGCTAAGCTTTGGTGTTCATCCCAAGGGTCTTTGCCTTCGGACTTCCATCTCAGCACGAATGAGTTTTCATGGTTGTTCGTCATAAAGCTCTACTATCTTGCGCGTTTTCTTTGAAATTTTAGGAATAAATATCAATTTTGTTTAAAATATAGTTTAATAAATAATTTTTTAATAAATATTTAAATATTAATTTATCTTGTTATAATTTATGAATAACTAATTTCATTCTTTAAACTCAATTTTTAGAGAGTAATTATTGTGTCGGGAGGTATCTTAACTTTTAAGTATTTAGGTTTATATTTGAGGATAATTGACAGCTCACTCTGTCCGAAATTAATATTTTTTTAGAAGGAATTGTAATTTTTTTATACTCTTAGAATGTTAATGAGCCAACCAGTTTTTTAAAAAAAAAAATTGTAACAAAAAAAATCAATTTCTAAATTGTTGTGCATGCGGAATTGCAATCCCTTGTGAGTTGTTACTTTAATCTCTGTCTTAGGTCCCTTCTTTCCCTCAAAAAGGGCAAAAAAAAAAGAGCTTCCATCTCACAATATATATTATTGGGAAGGTAAATCGTCATAGAAAGGATGCAATCTACTTAACTAATTATCGGTTGTTCGGGGAACTTCTGAGGTGCCCAACAAACAATACAAAGTTGGCGTTGACTTCAAGGTCAGCATGGTGTGATCGATCAAGCTCTAATTAAACGGAGATGACCTCCAATAATTGATTCTTAATTTCTTATTCTGTTCATTTCTTTATGTGTTAGGTTCATGGCAATTCATACAGCTCTGCACTGCCCCAACAAAAACATAACTAAATCAACATAATAAATAAAGAAAAAAATAATATATTTATATAAAAAAGGTTATCTTATAAATAGAATTAAAATAAATTTTTTCTTTTAATTAATTTATAAACAGAATTAGAGGAATAATTAATAAATGTATTATGGACGGGAGTGATGTACGATTATCCTAGGGGCGATGTCGAGTGATATGGGAGTATTAACTATTTTTGAAATATTGGTAGAGAGTGAAAATAGTGAAGAAAAATTAGGTGGATTTATTCATGGCAATAGGAAGGAAGGTTGAGCGAAAAAAGAGGAGCAGAGACAGTGAAAGAGGGAGTGGGGGAGTTAGTTGGGAGTTGAGCTAACCGTTGAATATGTGCCGGCCACTCTTGGACTCTTCTTCTTTTATTGCATATATTCAAATCACAATCTTCTCAAATATTCTGCTCTAATAAGTGGTATGTCCTAATCCTCTTCCCTTGCTCTATTTACCCCTTCATTTCAAAACACTAATAAGGTTTTTTTTTATCTAAAAGGTTACTGTATATATTTAATTATTTATATTTGTATTAAATTTTATTTTAACCCTTTAAATATAAAAAATATACTTTTAATCTTTTAAATATAACACTGTTAACTTTATTAATAGAAAATACTAATTTGGTGAATTTAAAATAATAATTATGTAATTAAATATTAATTACGAAATTAAAATTAAAATATTATATTAAATAGATTAAAATATAAATATATTTTGTCACTATTTAAAATAGGACAGATATTTTTGGTCCACCTGGTTCACCGGAGTTTTGTTCCAACTATATTCGGATCCGACGCACGTCGCGCACCTAGCTATAGTGGATGAGTATTCTAACAAGGATTTTCTGCATATGCTAAACCTCGAGCTCGAGATCTCGTTTAAGTGATACCGAGCCGTTTATCACTCGAACTAATCCCCGTTAGTTAAAATAGGACAGTTGATGATCTGAGTTTTACCATATTTGTTGTCACTCAAGCTTCCTAGTGTGTGTGTGAGCTTCAGCGTGAGAGCTCTTCTTTTTGTGCCAGGGATCCTAAACAATTATGAATTGGATAAGTAAGCTAATACGCTTTGCTTTGCCCACGATGCACTCTTGCAATTTCCCACTCCTCTTCCTCTTACGTATTTCACCTTTGCACTTCATTCTAAGTTCTAACTCTATTTTCTGTATTTTATTGTCCACTAATCCCCTTTTCAATTGATGATTAAACAACTGTACCAGAATAAAATTTAAACCTTTTCTAGAGATATATTGTAATTTCCATCAAAAGCGTAATATTTTTATCTTGTGGTATTAGAAATTAATCCGGAAAAAGGGAAGCTGTGAATGAAATCCTGAAAATGGTGAAAAGCCAGCTGTAGCGCGTACTATAGTACAGAAAAGAGGCCAAATTATTTTCTCTCTATTTAAAATTATTTTCCTGTATAACATTTTCTTAAAACACAAAACTCCTTAATTTCAAATTTAATTGAAGGAATTAGCAAAATCGGGAGTGGTGACAGAGAATGCCAGCACATTGTAATGACCGAGTCAAAAAGCTGAAATACAACCAATGTAGTGCCACTACTCCCACACATTCCTCTTGGTGCTTAGAATCTTATAGAAATCTCTGTATATCGTGTAAATAGTATTAATAGAGTATTCCAAAATTCTCAAATTCATTTTCATTACCCTTTAAAAACAGGAAATCTAAATCCCACCGACCCCTTTTCTTGCCTTGATTACAGAAAGATCCTTGGTTGGTTAAGAATTTAGATGATGTACAAATATGACACTTCATTCACAGCTGCCAACGTCTTGGGCAAAGCAAAAGTTAGTTGCTTTATACCTTGCATTTATAAAAGCAGGCACCAGGCACCTTCTCCAATATTATTTGTAACCTCCAGAATCGTCAAACTCACACATCAATTCATTATCTCAACACATTTCTCCAAAACCAATAATCGAGAACCATCCTGTTTCCAAGTCAAAGCGGATAATAAAGAAGATACAGTGATACAGATATTGTAGCAGCAGAGAAGTAGACATTTTTCTATTCCTTCTATTATTATCATAGCAATGTCGGGTGAACAAACAAAGATTGGGAATCAGATTTCCCTCGTTTCATTTTCTGCCCTGAAAATTCGGCCCAACCTTTATTATTTTTTCTCCTGCCACTACTACTGCTGCTGTATTAGCAGTTCTTCATTCTCCCTGAAACATTATTTTCTACCTAACAATAATGCCTTAATAATATTAGCCCTATCTTATACCATTTCTCCTACATCCATTATATATGTCACTTTCGTCTTTTTTTCCCTTTCATTCCAAACAAAAAACTGTTTCATCTTGTAACACTATTCCTTTTGAAAACTACGGACAAACTAACTTTCACTATTCCCAGAATCGAATTCCTACCCTGTTCCTACAGTAGCTCTTAAGACAAAAATCTCAAGCCATCCAACAAGGCATTTGGATAATCAGTAGGCCCACTCTTGTGGTAGCCGCAGGTCATGGTTCGCCGGAGGTTGCGGCCGCAAGCTGCGTTTCTGGTGGTGGGAAAGTCCCTGATTTCTCTGAAGCTTAGGAAAAGCTGCTTCTGCACAATCAAAGATTCACACGGCTCAATAAGCCACATGGTACTAAATAAATCGCCTATAATCCTAAACTTCAAACACTAAGCGTATTATTTTTATGACACAAGTTTCTCCTCGCTCAACCTAAACGAGAGAAAGTTCTGGGTATACGAAAACAATAATTTAATACGAAAATAAGATATTTAAAAAATTTATCTCCTCACCAAATGTAAACGCATCAAACATATTAGAAATTTTATGTCCAAAAGAAAAAGCGAAGGGTATACGAAATAAATTATTATGACAAATTGTTATTAATTAACTTTGCTTACCACTGTCCATATTAGGCGCCACATTAAATCGAGGTGGTTCTTGACATTGAGGCTGGCCGCTCCTGTTGTCTAGGTTTAGGTTTAGGGCCTGCGCGACTCTATCAGGAATAAGTACAGGTGAACATGCTGCAAACAGGAAAAAAAGAAATAACTCATTAAATTACGATTCAAGAATAGATTAATAATGACCTTACCTAGGAGCATTTAATGAAACAGCAAGAACCCCGAGAAATTTCAAGAAACGGCAATAAATCAACATAAATTCCAAGCCGAACCAGCAGCAAATATTTATTCGCGAAAACGATTGAGCTTGCAGAAGCTCCTCCTAGTAAAAATGTCACCGACCACCCCAAATCCAACTAAACATAGATGCAAATTCAAGAAAAAATTTTAATAGAAAAGAACAGGGTCCATGTTCTCTACCTGGCTTCTTTTTTGATTCAGATGGATTGTCAACAAGACGTGGCAAGAAAACCCCTGTTCCGGCACACTCCCTCTTTTTACCAGAAGGGTTCTCAAGGAAAACAGCTCTCATTCCGGTCCCAAATTGCCGAGTCTGAGCCTGAAACTTGGCCTGTTGAGGCCATGCAGGTGAAGGAAAACTCACAGGGCAAGCGTGTCTGGGACCACAAATTTCAGTATTCCTTCCACTGACTGGGGCTATTAGGCTACTTCGTCTCTGTTGGTAGAGGCCAAAAGAGGAATTCTGCAGCTTCGCCATCTGTTGCTCCCTCAGCATCTGAAACTGAAACAAGAAATACAAACGCATGAGATAAAATAGACTAAAGGATTCATGTTACAGCAGAAAAACCAAATCAACTGTAGCATCGAACTGAGAAGGTAACTTACTCGAAGTATCTGGAATTGCTGGTGAGAAAGCGGGCGTTGGGTGAAAACTTTCAAATCAGGAGGGTTGGAGTTACTGACAGGAAGATTCAACGGATAGGTAACCAACGGGAGCTGGTTATGACTGAGGCCAAACGGTTCATCGCTCAGCTTCATCTTCTCAACTTCCCCTGCCGCAGCGTTCAGGAGATCCCATGTGGTCGTCGGAGATGACACCTTACCAGCACTATTGGGGCTACCGTTGCTCGAGCCTTTCCTGAATCCACACTCACTGCCGAAGGCGCCGCACAGGATGGATTGCGGCGAACCAGAGACGATCATTTCCTGCCATTAGTCGCAGCCAATGATTAAGAAAACCGAAACTAAAACTCGAAGAACAGGAAAAATGCGCCTAATGAACATCCACAAAAGAAAATCACGGTAATAATGAGAACCTTGGGTTTGTCAGAAGTACAAGTAAAGTCAAGAGTGGTGCGAGGCATCCGGCGGGTCAAGTTCGGAATGCGCTCTTCCTCGTCACTCTCTGTTTCACTGGAAGCCACCACGGACTCGACCGGAGAACTGAGATCAGAAAGAACGCCACAAGATTCGAAATCATAAGGAAACTCGGAAGGGAACAAGAGATCCTTGGGGGAAACAGTATCAAGAAGGCCATTGGAGTGAAGCTTGGGACTGCAACTTCTATCCTCCAGGAAAACGTCGTCGTCAAGAAACTGCGGAGGCAGCCAGAACTCACCATCGTCTAAATTCTCGGCCATTCTCACGGGGAGAGAAGAGAGAGCAGAAACAGAAGCAGAAAATATCAGAGATTTGGAATATGAATGGAGGGCTTTTGCTGCTTGGGGAAGATTTAATAGTGAGAGAAAGAGTGAGTGCCCGGCTGGGGATACACCTGGATTTGCAGAGTGACTGGGACCCAGCCAATCGAGAGGCAAAAGACGCTAGAGAGAGAGAGAGAGAGATTGAAGTGAAGAAGGAGGATTAATTTGGGGCTTTTTTATGGAAAACGGGAAAAGGGCTTTTATTTTGGGGAACAGAGAGGGAAGGAAGGTGGAGGCACGCGCAAGCCATGCAAGAAGGGGGAGGGGAAATTAGGGTTTCCAAGGGGGGACAAAGGGAATGGAAGGAAGGTGTATCTCACATGACAGAGGTGTGAAGATGATTGATGGCCAGTTGCCCCCACTACCTAATGTTTTTAAAATTTATTTAATTAATAATAATTTAGTAATTCGGAAAGGGGTGAAGTATGTGCGTAGGCCACAACGTGAGGGAGAGGCGTTGTTGGTGCTCCCTCACTCACCCCCTCCTTCGCTTTTAGCGGTTGAAGCATCCCCGCACCGTGGGCCCCCACTTTCGTTTCTTTACTTTAATCCCATTACACAAAACCCTCCCCATAATATTCAACAATCCAACTCATTATTCATATGTTTTAATATCATATATTGAAAAAACTTAGCCAAAGTGGTGAAAAGTCCAATTTAAGAATTTTATTGACTCTAAGTAACCGAATTCGAATATTGAGTTGAGCGTATGAAATCCTTAGAGTATAAATAATTTTTATGTATGCTGAAAGCATATTAGATACTTCTTACTAGCCAAATTTTTGACCATTTTTTTTTAAAAAATCTTAATTAAAATATTTCAAAAACATAAAATCTTATTGTGATTGAATGCTATGTCTACTTGTCTTGTAGGAAAATATGACTTATTTGTTGGCAAGAAAAATTAATGACTTAATTTTTTTTATATTTAGTGCCTGTTTGGTAACAATAAAACTTAAATTTAAAAAAAAATTAAAAATAAATAGGTATATTTATCTAAAATAAATTTTATACTAAACTATAATTTTAAATAAGTTCATAAGAATATATTTTAAAACAATAAAATAATTTATAAACTAAACAATTACTATTTTGCCTATAATTTTAAAAGCAGACGTGGTTGGGAAGGATGAGGGTCATCGTCACTGTCTCGTCTTCTCCTTCGTCTGTGATTGTTGTGGGTCCATCATGTGGAAGCTACCGTGCTTGTTGTGGGTCCATCGTGTGAGTCGTCTGGGATCATCGCCAATAGAGGTTGAGGCTCCGTTTGTGCTTGCTAGTCTTATTCGGTGTAGAGAGAACATGAGATAGAGGGAAAAAAGGAAAATAGATTTTTTTTAAATAAAATAATATCATTTATAGTAATTTACTAATCATAAAAATTTTGCTGGTAATAACCATCTAAACACTCATTTACTCAAAATCAATTTTTTTTTCATAAACTCTTCTCCAAATGTTATTTTTTAAAATTTATCCAAAAACTATTTTTTTTGTAAATTTTTGCTAAGAACCTATCTAAATGAGTCCTTAATATAAAAAAATATGTCTACTTTTTTTTTGGGCGGGAAAAATATATACGAAAGAAAACGCGGCGGTGAAGTCGGACTGCCATTCGGCATTTGTTTCTACACGCACTCCATTTGGCATCACACCCACGATTCCATTAGCGTTAAAATAATTATTTAATTAATAGAAAATGAAACATATTTGGCAATGGTATCCTCTGCTTGTGAGTTTCCATATTGCCTGGCCTGCACTTCTCTTTTGACTTGTTTTTGTCATTTATTTTAACTTTTCTCCGTTTTTAGACTCCAGTGTCCCTTCCCCATCAGCCAAGTCCCTTCCTGGCATAGACCAATAACATCAAAGGCATTTTAAAACCATGAAGAAGGAAAATAAGGGCCTCGTTTTTTAAAGGAAATTCAACTGTCTAACCTATAATAGTCAATACCATGTATTCTTACCACTGTTACTTAAGGACAGAGAAATTTGGATAAGACCCGGTATCGCAAATTAAAAGATCACGCATATTATTGTGTTCGTTTCCCATTTTCTGAAATTCCTTCTTTGTCTAATTAAGCAAATATTCGCACGTTACATCTTGTGGATAATCATTGTTTTGCGTAGAAAACGTGTATCAGCGGCAGTTAAGAAAAAGACTGTGCTTGGGCCAATAATTTCTTCCTTTTAAATTTGATTTTTAAAACAATTTAATAGGATGGACAGTTATACTTTCCAATTTAAAAATTTGAATATAGGTTAGATTCCGTGGTTGTTACGACGTGGAGGGATGATAGGGCAGTGAGCAGACATCGTAGCGGTAACAGTAGGTCCTGTTTGGGTCGCCTAACGAGACACGCGTCCTGGTCAAATCCAAACCCTTGACCCTAGCGGAACGCCGTCGTTTTCATGGTACCGACGCCGCATCTTCTGAGACTCTAAAACGGCCGCTAATGCATCATGCCCATGCATGCCTTCCACTTATTGTGATATATTTCAACAGTTATTTTTTGGGTCAATTATGTTTCCTTCAACTTAATTACAAATCATATGAATGATAATACCATGGGAATTTCGGCAGGAGTGGAGGGTATCTGATTTAATTTATTCGATTTGGTCCGGATAAGTACATGCCTAATTGACTAAAAAAAAACCCCATTTAAAGATAATTCTTCTAAGAAAATTAATCTCTGTTTTTTTTGTGTCTGGAAAATATCAGCAGGGGGAAATGCATTTCTTTATTTAAATTTTTGTAACATTTTTGGCACGCCAAAGACAGTGAATGACACGTTGGTTGCCATTTTATAAATATTATGTATTTTACTTTTCATTTTCATTTGCCAATTTAGAATGTGCAGCCCTTGAATATCTATGGAAGTTCAAGCAATAATAGAAAAAATAGGGGGTAGTGTGGGTAAAGGATTAGAAGTCAAGAAAAGCACAGTTCAGACTTCACACCCAATATCTTATTTTCTAGTGGGCTTTGGCTTTATGGACATCTCTCTCCTAATACGAGTTCTGGACACAGATTAATAAGAGAATAAATATTAAAATTGTTGAAATAAAAAAGGGTACAATAAGAGAGAGTATTTATAAATGTTGCTTTATATTCTAAAAAGATTCTGGGTGTGCATGGGTAAGGCTAAACAGGGCAGTCCCTTGCCCGATGCGCTGCCTGAAAAAAGTATGGGCTGTATTTTGCAGTCCGATGCCCGGTCCTATCAGGTAAAAGCCCTAACTATTTTGGGCAGGGCGTGGGTGGGCTGGGCGTGCCTAAATCGTGATACCCTGCTTATATTGTGAAAAAAATCTACAATTATAAACTTATAAAATAATATCATATTCATATGTCTTCAAGAGTTAAATAATATATATAATCTACTAAAAATAAGGCAACAAAAATATAGTAATTAGAGTTTTGAAATCCATTGCATATAAAAAAAGTTTTAAAATCTAAATAGTTTGCAATTACAACTTTACATCAATCTCCCCAAAATTGATAAAGATGAAGTATCTGGAAAAAAAATATGATGGTTACCAAAATTAAAAAAAATAAAGGAAGAAACCAATTTAGTTATAAATTTTAAATGATGTAATTACCTACTTGCCTACTCATATTTATAAAATTATTATTTAGTCATCAATATCTATTATATTCGTTCTATGTGAAATAATGTAATCTATAAATTTTGATATGTAAAAAAGTAACTAATTGGGCAGGGCCAAATAGGCAGGGCAGTAACCCCTGCTCGAATATTGGCCCTGCCCGAAATTGCCCATTTTACATTGGGCTATTTTTTACTAGGCTGAGCAGTATATTTTTTGTGCGGGCTCGGGCAGACTCACCGAGCTATAGGTATCTTGCACACCCCTAAAAAAGACTTACAATATGAACAAATATCTAGAAAGAATTATACTGTGAAACACGAGGAGTATTCCAAATTAAAATGTTTGTATTTTATAATGTCAATCTTTTAAGTAAATAAACTAAATATATGATTGTGGCTACAACACTTTTCAACGTACGAAGACTTCAATTTTAAATTTAACTTGTGGAAAAAAATAATTATGGGAGACAAAATTTATTATACGATCTCTAAATTACTTTGAAATGACCATTCCTTAATTAGTTTATGCCAGTTATCTCCTTTTCTGTGAGTTATACGAAGTTGTATACAATCTTTTGTGGGGAAAATATGTAAATATATTATTAAATTATTTTTAAAATATATTTAATATATGCTATAAGTTTATAAAAAGTCAATTATTATATAATATACTGATAAATTTATAATTTGGTGATTGAGTTATATATTTATTATGTTTCAATTATTAAAAATTAATAGTAAAATATATATGATTTAACACTTAACCTTAATTAGGTTTGTTAACCAAAAACCAATTCAATTTAATGTTTTATTTTGAATGAAAACCTATATTCAAGTCAATTTGTCCTTTCACTTCACGGAATAAAGCAAATATTCATCTATTGGTCATGGGGATAAATGGCTCCACTTAGAGAAAAAATATAAATTTAAATTCTAAAAAACACACTAATTATAAAAAATAAAAATTATTATATTTTAATAATTGAAAGAGTACTTTTAGAATATTGGCTCAGTTATAAATTTTATGATAACATTTGATTTTGCATAAAATCAGTAAGTGGTAATTATTTGTGCTGGCAAAAAATGTCATAATCATTTGTAGAAAGGGGAAGATAAATTTCCAATTTAGTTAAAACATTGTTGGTGATTGTGGAAAACTTTAAAATATTAACTTAATTAAATTAGAAATGGGGCTGAAGGAAGTGGGGTGAATGAACTGGTAAACCGAAAATGGGGGAGGAAGAGATCGCGTGCAGTGCACACGTGGGAGGGAGGAATTTTGGTTAGCTACGTGTGTATAGCGTGCGATCTAAGAAAGCGCGCGCTTTCATAAAATAATAATGAGGTTTAGAAATTAGTAAAACGCCTTCGTATTCGGTATTTGATCGAGATGCTTAGGCGGCGCATGAAAACCCTAGCTCGCCACTCCACTGTGGGAGTAACTCCAACTGCCACTTGCTACCAAGCCCCCCCCCTTTTTTTTTCTGTAAGGAATCCATAACCCAATTTCCGGCGCCTTTTTTTAAACAGTGACTTTCAACATGGGTGAAGTATATGGTCAATCAACTAACCTATAATTAATTATCAATAGGGTTAATCTGAGTAGTAAGCGACTCGATATCGCTTAAACGAAATCTCAAATTTGAGCTTCAGCGTATGCAGAAAATTTCCGTTAAAAGACTCACTCACTATAGCCAGGTGTCGGATCCGGATGTAGTTGGGAAAAAATTCTGGTGAATCAAGTGGGCAACAAAAAACGAACTAACCTATAATTACCTATTATTAGCGAAATGATTAGATAGACGACTATTTAGAGTGTATTTAATTTTTTAGAAGTACTATTATATTGTGATTTCAATCACGGTGTTTGGGGAGATATCTTAAGAAGATAATTGACGGTTAGTTCTATCCGACATTAGTATCGCCTAAGAGGAATATAGACTTCGCTATATCTTTAGATCATGGGTTAGCCTAATCTATTTACATTTAAAAAAAAACTAACCCATATTCGAGGAAGTTAATAAAAGTTGTCAGATATAGTAAAGAACGAGCTTATATTATATAATGATGTGAGTTCGATTTTTACTATTATTATGAGGGCTCATTTAGTAAGTAATCTCATAAGTCTCCTATAAACGTTATCTAATTTTTGGGGCTGTGTTATGACCTTAGTAGGAGGCGATACCGAACTCACATCGTTTTGTTGTGATAAAAAAATGTTTGAGGAGCAATAATGCATTGTTCAACAAGTTATATCCTCTGCTAAAGAGTATGTTTCGTGGTACTTTTTTATATTTTTATATGATTGAATCATATTTGAATATAATTTGATTTAATTAAAGGTAATTTTTTTAAAGATACTTTTTTATTTATATAGACTCAAACTTAAAACCTCGTATTTAACTAGCTAAAATACATTCCACTTGGACCAATATCAATTGGTCCTAGGACCCTATTTACAACCATTTACATGAATATCCAGTTCATTAATGCAATAATATACAAATAATTAAATCATGTAAATTAAAAAATTTGTTAAAATTAATTAAAGATCACAAATATATTAAAAAAATATAATTTATTTTCTGAGAACATCATTATTTTCAAATGGTAGGTGAGAGAGACAATAAGTGAAAAAGAGAGAATAGGTAAAAAAAATAAATAAGAAATATGTAATTAATTAAAAATAAAAAAAAACAAATTTATAGACAAATATAAAGTATAATTTAAAAAAATGACTAGTACTATTTAGATTGTAATAACTTAAAAAATGACGAAAGGAAGTATTTGATAGGGGCACTTAGTCTTATTTAGAGGAATTTTTCCCCAATCATCTACTTATTGATACTTTTATGGTAAAGGTTGTATTGGGAGGAATGGGATTGTTATTCCTTTTGCTATATTTTCAGAAAATTTAACAACTTTGCTGACTAGCTTACTAATTAGGCTGGCATATGGATGCTAACGTTAAACTCCTTGATATTGCCCCATTAAGTGCGTGCTTGGCATAGCGGTGGAGAATAAATTTTGGGCTAAAACTGCGGTTTAAATTTTTTTTACACAAATAGTAATTTTTGTTGAGAATTAATTTTGGACAAAACCTCGGTTAGAAACCTAGGTTTTGAATAAGCCACTGAAAATAGTTTTTGGTTTGAAACCTAAGTTATATAGATTATCCAATTAGTATTATACCCCTACTTTTTCTTACACTATCTTTCCTCTATTTTCTCTATCATCTCTCATCTCTTATCTCTCTCCTCTCTACACTATCTTCTCTCTCTTCTTTCTTCTCTATCATTTTTCATCTCTCTTACTTTTAATTATATCATACCATTTTTTGTAATTTACCAATATAAAAAGTAATTTTATTACTAATCATCCAAATATCTTTATTCCCAAAATCTATTATCCATAATCTATTCTTCAAAAGCTAATCCAAACACACCCTAATTGGTAGATAGCTCATTTTAGCCATCCATTCATTTTATTTGCATGATTTTTTGTTATATTGAATTTAAAAAAAAAACTAAATTTAATGATTCTGAGATATTTATTTATTCATTTAACCACTCAAGTTTTGATCAGTAGTCATGAATTCCAAAAGCTATATTTCATAATTTTTATAACTTAGATAATTTATTCACATTGGGAATAATAACGGAAAGCAGGTTAAGTGGAGTGAAGGATTGATGAGAGATGTATTCTAAAAGAAAACTTGACGATGAAGCAAGAGATCAGATGTGTGACTAAGCTCTTTGAAGGAAAACCAAAGAAAAACAAAGGAAGGTGATATGATCTGGTTGAGTCTCTGGGAGCATGTGGGAGGGCTACATTACGGGGACCCCGCGAACACGCCGACTGCATTCTAGTGGGGCCCTTCTCTCCAACTCACTCCACGTGGCCCAATCGGTTCCTCCTCAGCCCCACTCTTCAACCGCCGCCGCCTCAACTCCTCCTATATGTCCCCCCTACCTTATCCTTCATCCTATCTTTATATATAATACTCCCTTAGTTTTAAATATAAAAATCATTTAATTAGATTAAAAAATTATTTAAATTAATTAATATATTATTTTTTTTAAACACCTTTAATTTTTTACTTTAATTCCTTCCCTTATTCTCTTATTTAATTTTGGTTAAGTAAAAAAGTGTACTTTGTTAGCCACAGCCTACAGATTGTAAAGAGAATGCACTAAACTCCTAACTGGCATTACTTGATAACACCAACTGCCTGGACCATCACTTGGAGTTAGTACGTAGAATATATTTATTTCTTAATTTGAAAAAATTAGTTGAAATAGACAAGAATTATATTTTGGTAATTATAGATCCATATCCAGCTGGGGATGCGTGGGAGGGAGAGAGTGGAATCCAGGTGGAGCATTTATTTATTTATTTATTTATTTATCCATTCATTTATATTAATGTTTGGATTAAGTCAAGTTTTTGCCCAAATTATTCAACCCTCCCAACACAACACTTTCTGTCCGTTTTTTTTGTCTTGTTCCTTCTCCTCCACCTTTAATTTTCCTTTAACCGGATCCTTCTCCTTGAATCAATCCATGGTCATATCAACGTAACAGAAACCAAATAAATGTTTTGATTCGTTAATATATGTTTTTGTATACAATCTGCGGTAATTAAAATACTATCTCAAATTTTAATTATAAGAGTAAGTTCATTTTTTATATATTAAAAAAATTAATAAATCAATAAATTAAAACTAATATAAGAATTAATTAATTAATTTATGTAGATTCAAAAATATGTTATATAAATTCCTCTTAGGGTTATATTTGATTATGATTCATTTATTTATTAAATTTTTTAAATCTATTTTAAAAAAATTAATTAATCTTTATATTAAAGATAAGATAAAATATTAATTACTTAGGAAAGAAGAGATGGGAATAAGAAAGGAAGAATGTGCGAAGTGACGAGGATTTGGAGTTTTGTGTAGAATGCATGAGAAGGACGACGAGAGAGATTTAAATTTAATTAGTAGAGGGGAATATTTGTATCTATATGTGTTTGGATCTTAATTTTGTCTTCGCCCACAAATTTCTTCTTCCTCAGATGATAAGGCACCGCCCTTTTCCCCTCCTTTTTTTAGTCTCTTCTTTTGACAAGAAAGGGGCGACAAAACTTAGCTTATAAGAATTACATTCGTAGAACTAAAATTATTGATCCACACAAACATATAAGTTATAATTATAAGAATTAATTAAATTTTTTAAAAAGATTTATGAAATTAAATAGACCAATTAATTATAACTAATATAAGATATAATTGATTAATTTAAATAAATTAAAATATATATAATATGAATTCATCTTGAGAGGTTATATTTGATTATAATTAATTAGTTTATTACATCTATTTTTTAACATAAGACCTATTTGACCTTTTTTTGATAAAGTAAAAAAACTAAATAAATTAGTAATTTATAACTAATATAAGAGCTAGTTGACTAATTTGGGTAGATTAAAGAGTATATGATATGAATTCATTTTGTGGAGTTAACTTTTGTTATAATTGAATAATTTATTTTACTTCCTTAATCTACCTAAAAAAAGTTAAATGTACCTTATATTAAAGAACAGAGAGAGTATATAGCTTTCTTAATCTCTCAAAAAAAAACTAACTCTTATAATTATGATCGAAGAAAGTATTATATATGCTTGTGACATTTTTTTTTAAATTGAGTCTGTTTTATGGACAAATTTTAACGAATACTTATAAGTTAAAACTAATATAAAACCGTGAATAAAAAAAACTTGAAAATATAATATTTTTTTGGGCATAGAAAATAGGATATTTAATGACACATGTTTAACATTGGATCAATAGATAAACCAATGATAATGGGCTAACGTGAGTACAGCAACATGGTTGTGTGTGTGTGTCGATGAATAATGAAAAGGAATTAATATCTTCAAATAAGTAGAGATGGCGTAGGGAGGAAGTTTAATAGTAGTTATAAAGGGTTTCATCTGCTCTCTTACTCCATCCCATGTGATACTATTCCCTTGTGATATTCGATTAACAAAATCAAACTTCAAGTGTTTTTATACTAGGAATAGAAAAAAGCAATATGTATTAACCTAAATAAAAGAGACTTTAATTATTTAAACATAAAATTTAAATTTGAGTCTATTTAAATATAAAAATTTTATTATGGTTCGAATTTAACACAGGCAGGTAGTTATATAAAATAAATAAAAAAATAGATAAGTTTCAATAAGAATAAATTTTGCATTATATAATTAATTATAAATTAAATACAAATAGGCACTTCATTACAGAGACCCTCCACAATCCTATATCCGCCCCTTGTTTAATTTTTGGTTTACGGTATTGAAAAACAAAATGTTTTTATTTTCGACATCTTACTGGAATCCTCTCCTAGGTTTTACCCTGTTTAGTCAGCCCCTTTTCAATGCTCTGATGCCACCACCTTCTCTAATTAAACAAGCCCTCCCGTCAAGACAAATTAAAGAAACAAATATATATTTGGAATAGCACCGAATAGTGCAAATACAGGAAAGGAAAAAAAATTAAGGTTTGTATAGGCGTACGTATTTTTTATTTAGACATAACAAGAAACATTGGACAAACCCATTGGTAAATTATAAATAGTTTCTCCTTCCACTTATTTGATATCACGTACAAATTATAAATAATCAAAATTAATATAAAATTCGTAACGTAGGAACTATTTATCTAATTTATTTTTATCGAAAGAGTTGGATATCTTGAAGCAAAGTGATTCAGCTCCAATTTCATATAATGCAGAAAAAGTGCAGAGATGAAAGAGTAAAATAAAACTTGTAGGAAATGAAAGATATTCTTTTTTGGGTGGGAAAAGTTAGGTTAGAAGGAGACATAAAATGGAAGATATTCTTAAAAAGAAAGGTGGGGAGCATGGAAGGAAGGAGAAGAAGGAACATGTCACCTTGATTAGCGGTGTGTTGGCTGACCTTATCGAGATTGTGTGTCGTGGGCAACTTAATGAATAATAATGAAAAAAAATTTTGACCTTAAAACTTTGCTTGATTCCAGGTTCTGATATCCTAATATATAAATAATTAAGTACACATTAATTAATCTTAACTAACTTATTAAAATATAATCAAACTGAATCCACCGCTAACATGAGTGTGGCACAAGTTGAATCATTTGGAATCTCATCCCTTGTAGTAGTGATTAGGATTGGACCCATTAATGGCGGCAAATTCCCCCTTTTCCATGTCACAAGTGGGCATACCGTTGTCACTTAACCAAACAATGCATTGATCCCCATCCTATCTTTTCTGTACCTTAAAGGGCTTCCTTCTTCATTACATTTTCTTCTTCTTTCCCACCGTTTATCATTGGAGTGTGTTCCCTTTCTCATTCTTCCATTTTTCGAATAAACCAGCATAGCATAGCGCACACAATCCTGTAGTTTGTAAAAGTATTTACGGTCAATTTGTGTGTCTATAATAAGATTAGATCCTTCTGTGGAGGATTTCAAGAAGGGTTGAAGGTCAACTTCACTCGGCAAGTATTTATGCAGGAGTAATCGCTATTTGGAAGTTTCTTTTGACTTGATGCTCTCTCCACAATGTCAAAAACAATGTAATGGGACTCTATTTCAACCTCTCAAAATGTTTGACCATTAAATCCTTCTTCTTGACTAGGCTCTACGTTGTGAGCAGCTGAGTTGGGGAAAAAAATTCAACATCACACCCTCTGCCTCAACATCTTACCCTTTCTCTCTCTGACTCATTTTTTGTTGATTTTAAGTTTTAGACTTCAATTTGAATAATTTAACAAGTAAGGAGCCCAGAAGCCGCCCTTCGATATTAGCTCTTTGAAATGGTACAATGTTTGATGAAACAGAAAAAAGAAGTACAATGTACATCTCACATCACAAATAACGTAAACTTGAGGCTTCAAATGATTGGGGATTCAATTGATATGTTTTCAGGTAAAAGAATATAGATAACGATCCTGTTAACATAATAAATTATTTTATTTTAAATATAAGATCTGTTTAACTAATCTAATTATATTAAAAAAATTTATTAATTTAGTTTATTATATTATATTTTTTTTAACTCCCCTCATTTTCTTACTTAATTATTGTTAAAAGTATCAATAAAAATAATTTTAAAAAGAGTTAAAAATTTACTAATTAAATTATATATTTAAGACCATATGAGCACTATTCAACGTTAGTCACAAAGTGTAAAAAAGAAAATTAGTAGTTAATTAAATAACTAGCCTATAGGCCAGACAATGAGAAAGTGAGTAGAAATTAGATCTTGCTTACAAAGGCTGTTGGTTGCCAATCTATACCAATTTCTACGAGGACTCTTTGAATATGGAGTCGTGACTTGTATTAATGAGCCTCATAGTCTAACTAATCTAAATTTTTTCTTTAAGAAAAATTATATCTTTAGAAATAGAAACATTTTATCCCATTTTTTTTTATAAGAATTAGTTGGATTGTTAAATTTAATCTTAAATATAAGATTTCAATCTACTATATCCTCTAAATTTATATTTTCCCCCTAAAGTATTCATAAAAATTGCACATATAAAAGAGTTTCTATCTAAAGGTAATCATGATAAAAGATATTATTTTAAAAAAATTAAACTATATTTATTATAAATTACTAATATAAATAATTTTTTAAAATTAATTAAATTAGTTATATAAGTTTTATATTAAGGATGAGAGATAATATATTAGTGCCTTCCAAGAGCAAAGTGACAAAATAGGGCTTTCTACAACTTAGCCCACGATTTGAAGGCCTCAACAATTGGAGTCCTCTCAAGTGGCAAAAAGGTGCCGAGCCCACAAAAAAAAATCAACAAGTCTGAAACAAAGTTTGAAACGTGAGTGAAGCCCAGTAGGATTGGACTCCAACTTATGTAGTCGACCTTGTATTTCAGTCCAATACTATTTTTCAATGGCCCAACTAAAAATAACTATAAGATGCATAGCATGATTTTTAAAAATAATACCGAGGATACTTTATATATAATCTGTGATTGTGTGTATGCGAGATATGTGTGGAGTAGATTGATTCATCTTTCTTTAGAGCTTATTTGTGAGATTGATTTTTTATGAATCTCAAAAGGGAGTTTAGAGTTGATGGTAGTAGTAATTAGAGATTAATTGGGGGGTTTAATTTAGAGTTTATGAAAGTGGATAAATCAACATTTAACACAAACTTTGTGAAACCTTTAAATCCATACGCAATTCTTATGCAAACGTGGAAGATATATGTATAGGTTAGTAGCAACAATTAAATAATGATTCGGCCATATCATTTATATCTCATTGGTAACTACCACCATCATAATGTATTAAAATAAATGTGGATGCCCTCTTACAATATCTCTTAGTAGAGCGGGATGTGGTAGAATTCTTAGAGATCATGCAAGAAGTCGGGTAGCAGGATTTACAGTACACTAGGTTTGTGTAGCGTTATTGGAGCTAAACAGTGGGTTATCTATAAAGGATTAAAGCTTGTATGGGAATTGAGGTTTAAGAAGGTTATTCTTAAGTATGATGCTAAGACTGTAGTTAGTATGATGTTAAATTTGAGAGGTGATAGATACAGCTTATTACTTTCACAAATACATAGTCTTATGAATTTAACATGGGATCTAAAGTTATTAGCATATATCTAGAGAGCAGAATTAAGTTGCGGATGCATTGACAAATGAAGGGTTGAGGATTACGATAATGTTAAACTACTGCCCTTCACATCTAAGGGCTATTGTTACTAAAGAGAGTTTGTGATTTAATCCTGTTGTAGATTAGTTTCATTTATTTTAGGCGGATCTGTTATCTCTTGTACAAAAAAATTAACGGTAATTTTTCAATATATAAGGCCATCTAAAAATGGCAAGATGTTGAGAGAATTGGGGTTTTCATATGTATAGCTGTTAGTGATATGTGTCTAATAAATATTTGGTGAAGTAAGTGGTTCTACATTTCTCCTGTTTGTCTTAGTTACAATATAGCAGGTGAGAATATTTTACATATCTTGAGAGATTGAAATTATGCAAAACGAATATGGTAAAAATTGTTGTTATCATATTAATGTTATATTTTTTTTGTTACACAACTTTATGATTGGTTTGCCTTAATTTCTCAGCAGTTTAATTAGTTATTTTATTTTTGGGCTCCTCTATCTTATATATAAAAAAATAAGTATAAGAACATGTGATTAATAATGGGTTGATTAGTCTCAAACTGAGTGACTTAGCGGTTATATCCCTATACACAGTAAATAGATTAACATACCCTTATTAGCTATCCCAGCCCCAGGCCAAGAGGAGCCCCGCACAAAGAGAGAGAAGAAGTGCGCGCTCGGAATTCAGAAACCTAGGATCCATTAAAAAAGCAAACGGTATACCACATCCCTTGAAATTATGTGCATTAATGTCCTTGTTGCGTTTGACATTATCATGTTCTTCGACAAACCATTTATGGATCCCTCCTCTCTCTCTCTCTGGTCCTCATCTATTTAAAATTCTTGAAAAATTCCTCTTATGGTATTTAGCCTTTTTATGCGGTGAAGTTCCACCTATTTTCCCCTTTAATTTCTATATTTTAATTTACATTAATTCCATCTCTCTAATTTCAAAATATCATTTCATTACTATCTTATCGTCACATGAGACAGTCCAATATTTTAAGATTCTTTGCATGATGTCTGTATTAATCAATTAATTTATGTTTACCAATTTTCCAGTAGATCTATGTGTTTATTTTAATTTGTCGTCATAATTCTATTTTTTTAAAAAATTAAGTCTAACTAAATAGGTTAATTCTTTATAATATAATAAATTAATAATTAAATATTTTTTTTAAAAAATAATTATATTTAATGTTTGATAATAATTTAAATATATTTATTTGATAAAAATATATTTATAGTCAGAAATTGCTGACTAAAATCAAGGGAATTTATTAACATTAACTTGCTTTACGGGGTCCATGAATGTCATTTCCCCTGTAATCTTCGGCCTCTTACCTTTTAACCTGTGGCGACGACACTCACTACCTCACGCCAAAAGCATTTGCTTGATTCTCTTCCCTTCTTATAGTAGGAACAACTCACAATCTCTCTCTCACAGACGAGCACACAAAAAGAAGAAGACCATGGTAAAGGATCGGAAAATCGGCGTTGCCCTTGATTTCTCCAAAAGCAGCAAGAACGCTCTCAAATGGGCTCTGGACAATTTGGCCGATAAAGGGGACACCATTTACATCATCCACATCAATCCCAACTCTCTCGATGAGTCCCGTAACCAGCTTTGGGCTCAATCCGGTTCTCGTGAGTCATTTTCTTGCTGTTTTTCTTAGATTTCCTTTTCCTTCCTTTTCATCTCCCCCGACTTCATTTATCGGAGCAAATTCACATTCCACACGTATCTTATACTTGTAAATTTTTGTTTGTATACACTTCAGTATTTGTGCTTTGTAGATCTGATCTATTGTATTGTGTTTGAGAAGTGTTTTCGTCGAACTGTACACTGATGCTGGATATTTGGTCATTTTCGCTGTGTTCTCACCGTCTCGTATTTGATCGGATTTAATTTAGCATTTTCTTTTCTTTTTATTTTTTTCCAGCTCTTATTCCCTTGTCTGAGTTCAGAGAGCCAGAGATTATGAAGAAGTATGATGTTCAGACGGATATCGAGGTTCTTGATTTGCTCGACACTGGTGCCAGACAGAAAGAGGTCTTTTCTACTCTCGTCTTTTCTTTTCCCTTTTTTTATGATGATTCAAAATTTGATTCTCGAATTCTCTAGCTTATTTGATTTCGTATGCTAATGAATGTAATCGTGGAGCTTTCTTTAGTATTTCGGGAGTGAAGTTAAAATATGCTTTACACCCTAACTTCATCATTAAATTGTTAGTTCAGGCCTCAGGGTTTAAGATTCTGCAGATTAAGTTGTGGTGCTCAGTACTAATTAGTAGAATTGAGTTGTAGGTGACCATTGTGACGAAAATATACTGGGGGGATGCGAGGGAGAAACTTCTGGATGCCATAGATGATCTGAAGCTGGATTCTCTGGTCATGGGAAGCAGGGGCCTTAGCACTATCAGAAGGTTCGTGCTTTTCCTATTCTTTGATGATTCTGTCTCAAAGAAGTTAGCGAAAATTATTCCGTTTTTTTTGGTTATGATGCGTATGCGGAAAATCTACTTGCGTGTGGGGACATTGATTCATTCCTCTGGATAAATCTTAGCTGTTTATCCGTGTCATTATAGAATAGTCAGAATTAGCAATTTGATTTTGAAAATTTGTTGATAGGGCCTACAATAATTATTTTTAGGAAATTATCGTAGAATGCTCCAAATTTTTTAATTTGATGCGAGGGACTAAAGAAGACCAAAAATAATTTTCTCTCACCAAAATACCCTTTCAATCTTATGATCATATCTTTCTAATGTTACTACTTGTTTTCAGTGATTTTAACTTTGTTGCAGCAACTCACGTTATTTTTGTAATAGTAGCAATGAAAGTACGGATAACTTTCTCACTCACTCTGTGACAATAAATAGTAACCATTAAAAAAAAAACAGCTATGCGAAATGCATACGAGAGCTTTCAGAATTTTACCAACATCCTTACTGTAGTTATTAGAAAAAAGTTGCAGGTTTGCTGTAGTGAAGTCAAAATGGTTATGGCTTGGTTGTTGTATTAGAAAGATTAGTTAGCTTCTCATTTATATAAAAAATATTTGGATAAAAGTGGGTCACACCTCATTAAAAAGATGCTTGGTCCCGATGGGATTGATTTGCTGATAATTGACGTTTCCTAATTTATTGAAGAAAATATTAGACAGCCAGACACATCCGTCAACTATTTGGTTGGGGAGAGTGTCTTCCTCTTCCGTGTTACTGTAATGTAATCTGGGTCTAATGAACAAGTTTGCTTGGCTGATTGTTGTTATTAAACAGGATAATAATGGGAAGTGTGAGCAGCTTTGTGATGACTCATGCTCCTTGCCCAGTGACCATCGTGAAGGATTCAAGCAGCAGCAGCTAGGCCTGATGATGATTTTGGTCTTAGGATCAACAGTTTGAAACCTGCCAAATCATATTCTATTCTGTTCTGGTTATTAATAATCTTATATCAGACTCTCTTTTTTCTAAAGTATAATGCAGTTTGTGTGCCCCTTTTTTTATTAGTTTAAATTTCGGTCCCTTGTAATATCTTAACCCGAGAGACATCAGTTTGGGTTTGATGTTTAGTCCGTGCTGAAATCCTAGAAGAATATATAAGCACAAAGTGATAGCCTTCTGCTTTATCTCGCTTCTGGCTGAATTCGAGTTCTATGTGGCTGAATTCGCAGTTTGGATAAAATTAAAAAAAAAAACTTATAAAAAAATAGGTTTTTGGATAGGCTATGAAAAATAAATTTTAGAGAATAATTTATTGAAAAAAAATGGTTTTAAATAAATAAGTGTTTAGATAGTTATTTTTAAAATAATTTTTTATATTAGTAAATTATTAAAAATGATATAATTTGATTAAGAGAGGAGAGAGGAGAGAAGGCATAAGAAAAAATAAGAGTAATATAATAATTGGATAGTCTATAAATTTTTTTATTATTTTAAAAATTAATTTTAATAGTTTATTTAAAATTATAATTTTAAACGATAGTTTAGTCTAAAATTATTTATGGATAAATATAACTGTTTATTTTAAAAAAAATTAAACTAAAATTTTACTTAAAATAAATTATAAAATTATGGTTTGAAGAGAAACTAAAAACCAAACAGGCAAAAGAATACGAGTGATTGAGAGAAGGACCTACCCCTTCTTTTCTTTGTTAAAACAATTATTCTTTTTACTTTTATTTAGTAAAAGAAATTAAAGTATTCAAATTTTAATTAATATATAATATAAAATTTTAAGAAGCCATATTATTTATGGCTCGTTTAAATTAGTTTTTGAGAATAGATTCTGGGAATAATATATTTTAAAAAATAAATTTTAGAAATAGAGATATTTGGATGATTAGTAGAGAATCACTTTTTTATATTAATAAATTACCAAAAAGGATATGATTTGATTAAAAGTAAAATAGAGGAGAGAGGGTAGAGAAAAAATAGGAGAGAGGAGAGAGTGTAGAGAATAGAGGAAAGAGAGTGTAAGAAAAAGTAGAAGAGATGAGAGATGATGGATAATAGAGATGAGATAGGAGAGAGGAGAGTGGGTAGAGAAAATAGATGAGAGAGGAGAGATGGTGTAAGAAAAAGTATGGGTAAAATAATAATTGGATAGTCAAAACTAATGTTTGCTATTCTAAAAACTATTTTTAACAACTTATTTAAAACCATGGTTTTAAACTTTAGTTTTGTCTAAACCAAGATTTTACCCAAATATAATTGTTTGTCTAAAATTTTCTCAAACTAAAATTTTGGTCAAAATTAACTATAGTTTATAACTATGGTGCTAAACATGCCCTTATAAGTTGTAGCATGTTTCTTAAATTATGTGCAACTTAGAATTTACCCTTTTTTATTAATTTGCCGACATAATTTTCCTGATTTCATTAATTTGAAAACATATTTCATTTTCTTTGGGAAGTCATAGCACAAGGGATGTTGAAAGGTCAATAGATTTTTTTTCGGTTGATTAACCAAGACATTTTTGTAAAAATAATGTGGAATTATGTACATTCCCATAACATTCATAACAAGTAGCATGGTGAAAGTGCATAGTATAATATTGGGAAAAGGCAGAAGAAAATTCACTTTATTCATTGGACTCACTTAAAGCTCACAAGTGCTAGAGCTACCAAATTAAAGCTTAATACGTGTCGCTACATAATACAGCTTTATTAATTATCACATAAAACTCCTAGAGGCAGAAAACAGCATACAGTTCCACAGATTGCACCATCTTATTTAGAAGCTGTAATGGAAGCATAGCGAGCTTTGAAGAAACCCATGAGTCTTGAAGGAGGAGGGAGGTTTTCTCTCACCACAGGGTGGCTACAAAAATCTTGACTCCATTGATGAAGCTTCGGGAACTTGTCATGGGTCAGCAGTTTCAGACCAACTGCTTCTTCCACTAATGGCAGCCAAAATGCTATGTAAGCTGCTGCTATGTCCACTATTCCTATTGTGTCTCCTCCAAAGAATTTGCCTTTCAGCTCCTTCTCCAGATGTCCCAGACCTTCCCTTGCTTCTTCAATGGCCTTTTCTCTTTTCTTCTCCTCCACTGTCCATGCTGCTTCCTGTATTGCAGGCAGCAGCTAATCTCCAAAAAAAAAAAAATATAAACCATGAGTTCTATTTGTTAAATAGTTTAATTATATATCTATTTAACTAATTTAATTAAATTAAAAAAATTAATTAAATTAGTTATTATAATATATTTTTTTAGAGTATTATATTTATTTTTTTTAACTCCCTCACTCCTTCTCTTACTTAATTAATATTAAAAAAATATTAATAAAAATAATTTAAAAAAGAGTTAATAAATTTATAAAATATATATATTTAGAATTAATATTAATTTATTAATTATGTCTCATATTTAAAATAAAAAATATTATTTTATATTATATTATATCAGATGTGTAATTAAAATATGTTAAATTTGATTATTGGTTAATTTTAGGTAAGTCTAAGATAGAGTTTTTATTGAGTTTATTTAGTCATTTATAGCCTTGATGGGACTTTTTGAGATGATGACAAACTGAGTAGAGCGACATGTAAACTAATTCACTACTCTTGAGGGTTCTTTGACTGGTGATAACTCTTCCCCAAGATGCCATCATTGTTCCCACACCCCAGTTAGAAGACCCCCTGACATCCCTTTCTACTAACAGTGTTATGAGAGGTTATCCCTATTTCAGATCACGAGTTATGTGAATTATTGTTTCTAGAACATCTAGCATGGCGAGAGGTGTTTAATTTAAAAGTCTTCCGTTGCTATTTTGATATTGTAGGATTTCTATATGCCTGTGTGCGCCTTTAATTGGATTATGTCTTGCACAATTTTCTATGATGATTCGTATATGGAAATATATGGATCTAGATCAAGTCAAATCTACTCATACTTGACATGTTAACACAAGCACTAATTGGTTTGAAGGAAAATGAAAGAGAAGAGAAGGAAAAGAAGAGACCTTATCATCGATGAACCTTGACCAGAAGCGAGCGAGGGCTCTGTGATAGGGGACAGTAGGGAGGATGGGGTGAGTTTTCCAGGTCTCATCCATGTACTCAAGTATGACCAGCGACTCAGCTATGGGCTTATCATTGTGAACCAGAACTGGCACCTTCTTGTGGGTGGGATTGTATTTGAGAAGAAGCTCACTTTTGTTCCTTATGTCTTCTTCAAAGTGTTCGTATTCAACTCCTTTCAGCTTCAAAGCTATCTGAACCCTCCGAGCGTATGGGCTCCCTCCTGACCCGAAAAACTTCACTTCTCCATATTCTTCTGCCATCTTTGTTCTGAATTAATCTTCAATGATGCTCTCTGTTTTGGCTTACAAAAATGTCTTTATATAGAGCCAAATCTGATGATATGAATAGTTATTAAATTATGGGATGGTCAAGGAAGATAGGCGTAAATACGATAACGACGAATTTCATATGTTATACGCTTGTGAAGTGTATTCGGGAGTGATGTAAGAGATCATATTTTAGCTTGTTTGGTGTTGAAAATAAGTGCTGGTCTTGTCCCATCTATGGAATCAAACCATGAAATTAATTTAAAACATCCATTTTCAAGGAATGCTAGCAACTTTGACTTTAGACAGCACATTACATTCAATCTGATTGAATGATTGATATTATATTCATTAACAGCTTACTCTTCCTACTTACAGAACTATTTTTAATTGAATGAAGACTAAAATTTCATGGTTTGCTGCTATCCAAATAAGAGACGATCTTCAGTTACTTCTTTCAATGCGATTCATCCTCTTCTTCATTTTCCACGTCCCGGTAAAATGTCAAATTTTAATTAAGCGCTTAAACAAGGGATAGTCACTATTGGCGATAACATAACGTCGAGTGAAAATAGCTTTAATTTAGATAAATTAATAAAGATGAATAAATCAATTAATTATAATAAATATTATATAATTTTTTAAAATATTTATATATATTATTAAATTATATATAAATTTATAAATTAAATAAATTAATTTTTTAAAACATAATAAATAATAAATATAAAATAAATTAATATTTTATATTTAAGATTAAATCTAATATTTAATAAATTGTTACTATACCAATTACTGGTTGTATTAATCATTTAAAAAGTAATAAATGCTCATGTCTCTGAATTTTGGTGATCAAACTCCAAGAAGTATGTTGTTGTTGTTGTTATTATTATTATTATAAATAAAAGTTGGAATAAATTAGATTAGTTTTTCCTATCTACAATTTTGAAACTCTACACTTAGTACCTTCCACAGTTCCACTTGACCAAAATACTGAAGTACAACTAATGCTCCATTAGTTCTAGTGTTTCATTAGTAAGTTTAGTGTTTGTTCCATGGACGACGAACAGAAATTAAACCAGAAAAGAACAAAAGAAAAACGATGAGCTCCAAATGATTTGACTTGAGAATTCAAGTTAGCTAAGAGCAGACAAATTAAACAGGAATAGGTTTTACATTTTACACATGGCTTAACAATTGGAACAACAGAGCCAAACATGAAAGAACAGAACAACTTTTCCTTTATTATATATAACTAGATAATCATTTTCCAGAAAAATTCAGATCAAAACTCTAGGCAGTGCGAGATTTGAAGAATGCAAAGAGTTTCTCTCTTGGAGGCAGAGCTTGCTTTAGGATAGGATGAGCAGAAAACTCTCGACTCCATTTGTACAGCTTCGGGAATTTCTCTGACGTCAGCAATTGTAAGCCTGCAATCTCTTGTAACACATCAACCCAGTAAGCCACGAAGTTGGCAGATACATCCACGAGTCCAACCTCGTCCCCTCCGAAGAATCTCTTGTCGGCGATTTCATTCTCCAGTATCTTCAGTGCTTCCATGGATTCTTCCACAGCCTTCTCACGCGCCTTCTCCTCGCACCAGAACGCATTCCATAAAGCCGGCAAGCACTGTAACAAAACATCACCTTCTTCAGATGCTCTGTTTCACTCCATTTTGAACAGGGAGAAAAATCATAGAATTAAGAAACGCACCTTGTCATCGATAAGCTTGGACCAGAATCGAGCGGAGGCTCTGTGATAAGGGTCGAGAGGGAGGAAGGGGTTGGATTTCCAGGTTTCATCGATGTACTCAACGATGACCAGAGACTCTGAAATGGTTTTTCCGTTGTGAATGAGAACAGGGACCTTCTTGTGAACGGGATTGGACACAAGAAGTTCTTGGCTCTTGTTGGAGAGATCTTCTTCAGAGTAATCGTAGTTGATTCCTTTCAGCTTGAGAGCGAGCTCCACTCTGTTGCTGAAGGGGCTGGGCCATTTCCCCAACACCTTCACTTGTTCTTCTTTTCCGGCCATTGTCGATCTCAATGGGATTCAGCCGTGTAGTTGGAGTTTGGGTTATAGTGTTTAAGTTGGAAATGATTTGGTCAACAATGGCGGATTGGCTCGTTGGAGTTGGTGGGTGGGTAGGTAGGTAGCTTCTTGAAATCTTCGTGTTACTATGTCTTTTTCAGTTTTTCTGCGTTTAGCGTCTAACGTGGCCTCAACTCCTCGGGGGCCTGGCCTCAATATATTATTCTTATTATTTGGCCAATATATTATTTTTTTATTCTAATTATAATAGATAATTAATTTTTTAAATAAATAAATTAATTATGATTAAATTTAATTCTTTTAAAATAAATTTATATTATATAATTTTTAATATATTTAAATTAGTTAATTAATTTTTATATTAATTATAATTAATTAATTTTTTAATTTATTTAAAAAAATAATTAATTTTTATAGGCCTAATGTAATATTATTGTTATTGAGATCCTAAACGTATTTTTTTCTTGTGTTTTTTGGAAGAAATTAGGTGACGAGTTTATGGTTTATGGTTCTTTAGATTTTTATAAGTTCTAGAGTAGTCTGGATTTAGATTTTATCTTATGCGTGGAATTTGTTAACATGTTTGATGTAAAATTTAAAATTTCAAACAAAAGAATGATATTGTCAATTTATAATAATTTAGTTGCTCTTTGAGAGTTCACCAATGTTAAAAGTATACCTTCGGACTAAAAAAATTATCTATTAACAAGATGCATCAACAACAGAATATCAACCGATTTATGAGTTATAGTTAAATTCTTATCAATTGAATAAATATATAAAGTTAATATAATTATCGTTGTTGTTACCTTTTTTTGCTAAGCATAAACATTTTGTTAATAGAAAAAATCCTATTAGATGAATTGTTGGATATTAAATATAAATATTTTTACTAATTGAAATTCGAATATGAATTTGTTACATTATGAGAGATTAACCTCTTTTATTATATTTAATCTTTGTTAGTTTATTGTTATTTTATTTAATCTTAAATATAAAATATATTTTTATAGTGTAAGATAAATTTTATATTTAAAATTAGAGAGTATTATTTTATACTGTGAGGAATTAGGACAGATAATTCTAAATGAAGATCCAGTGTCCAAAACATGGATAGTTGCAAATTGCCTGAAAGCATGTGGGGTTGGACCATTCTGTAAATATCAACGATGTCTTGTATTAGGTTGATCTGAACTAAGCCCAAATCAAAGCATAACATACTATCTCCGGCTATGACTAGGCCCAGAGGTGGTGCTAAGTATGGCAAGACAGAGATTTGAAGTGGGAAAAATTATAAAAGGAAGGAATTTCGCTTACTTTATAAAGAAGACAAAATTTGTAAAAAAAGAAAAATTATTATACCATAAAATCGTCGAATTAATATAAAGTCTCAAAAGATATAAACGATTTATTAAAATTATAAAAAAATAAATATACTTTGACTTATCAATTGACAAGTCAATATTTTACTTCTTATAAGTTATGATACTCAAATTGATAATTTAATATGTTACTAATGACAAATTAAAGTGTCACAATTGATAAATTAAGGCATTATAAATTATGGTGTTATCAATAATAAATAAAAGTGTCTTAATTGACAAGTTAGGTAAACTCTTTTTTTATCATTCCAATAAATTTCTCACATATTCTTTGAAATTTTATATTCATTTAATAATTTTATGATAACTGATAGTGATTGACTTATCTTCATTGTAATCTGGGTGTAACTTTCCCATTATAAAAAGAAAAGAAACTTGTGTGTAGTTAATTTCCTCCTTTTCTTAATGAAATTGTTTTCTTTTTATTTCTCTTCCATTTTCAATATATTTTGCCACTTCGTTCCTACCTTCCCAGTTTCTTCTCTCTCAATAATATTATTAACTTCAAGAAATTATGAATCTGTTCCAGCGGAGACAAATATACATATGCATGCTTTAAACAGTAAAAAAAAATATATAATTTTGATTTAATTTATGTTCTTATTTTGGTAAAAATAATCTAAACGAATATAACAGAACCATGATACAATAATATATTTGTGTTCGTTCTGCTGTCAACTTTTGCTCCCTGTATATTATCATAATTAATCTTGTTAAAAAACTTGAAAAGTATTATAAAAGGAGAAAATTCTGGTTAAATAAAAAGAGAGGTGAAAGATTGCATGAAAATTTGTGACAGCTCCAGTCCACATCTGTGATGGACATTCAAATTTCAAAATGGGAAGGAATCCCCATTTATATATATATGGTTTCACATTTAATAGAAGTCACAAGTTGATGTATTAGTAATGCGTAGGTTCAAAAGTGGAAGATTTGAAATTTCAAAATGGGGTAAAACAAAATAACAAAGTCGAACCTTCAAAAGGAATAAAGAAAGAAAGAAACACATCTATGCCTTTGCCTTTAATGAAAAACACGAGAATCCTGAGACTTTCGTTTCTCCTTTTTTCCAAATTCAGACAAACCTCCCCGCAATTCCCATCACACAGATATTGTAAGTTTTGAACTTCAACCAATGGTCCCTTTCACAATTGGTTCGCTTTCTCACCATCCCTCTTTCATATGGCCAATCAAATATATTCGAAATTTTGAAAGCTTCCTTGCAATTGTTGATCCATAAAATTCCTCTTTGGGATTATTTTAATAAACAAATATTGAATGAAAATAGGGATATACATATAAACTCAGCACATTTTAGAGACATTGAACAGAGAGAGAGAGAGAGAGACTTTATACCATAAAACTTTATCTGCCAAGAGCCAATCCATTTCAAAATCCTCCTTGTTATTAAATATGAGTTCTTATGCTTTTGGACTCGAAAAGCAACCTTCTAAGATTCATCCTTCTTCGTCATTGAATTTTGAATGTTTCACCCATAACTTCCCTCGCTTACCCTAATCACCAACCATACAATATACTACTTTTTTTTTTAATTAATTTAATTATATTAATAAAATTAATTAAGTTAGTTATTATAATATATTTTTTTTAAAATATCTTAATTATATTCCTTTGTTTTCCCTCTCATTCTCTTATTTAATTATTATTGAGAGACTATCACTAAGGGTAATTTTAAAAAGAGTTAATAAATTTAAAAAATAGATATTATATTTAAAACTAAGATCAACTCCCCAATTAAATTATATATTTAAGACAAGAGGAGTAATCTATACCAATCATAACTCTTTTCTTTTGATCTTCAAAAGAATTTTTTATTTTATTCTTTTTCATTACGTATGTACGATATATATATATATATATATTGCCATCCTCTTAAGTCTTTAATAGTCATGACTACTAATTAATAAACCTCATTTACGTTTGAAGCATCATTGATTACTCATCCCCATTTTTAAAAGATGAAACCAAACAATGACAAAATACCTTACCCATTCCTATTTTTAAGTATAAAAACTAAATAACTAATTTAAAAATATTAAAAAATTAATTAAATTAATTATTTAGAATAAACATGCATTAATTTTTTCAAAATATCTTTATTAATAATATGCATTAGAATTACCCTTAATAAAAACCTTTAATATATATGTGTGATAGATTTAAGTCTTATATTTAAGAGTAAAATAAATTTTTTATCTAACTTTTATATTAAAAATTATAGAAGGAGTACTTAATAGACATTATACTAATAAATATTGAACATATAGAAAATAAAGAAATTCTCCTGTTTGTTTCATCATGACCTTTACCATATGAAACCTATAGTTGAATCCGTCCCTTACACGACTCTCCGCTTATTTTATCAAAATTTTCAAACAAACATTCCTTAATCTGTATGCTTTTGAGCATCAAGAGTTACTCTGTTTCAGCTTTGTCATGAGGTTAATAGATAGGTCAAAATATTTACGTAGGAATTCTGTACATGCTTCACACACGTGTATAGTTTTTTAAATTACCAACAAATACGTAATTATACAGAAACATAATTATTCTTATTTCTTTTATACATCGGATTATAACGGTGGCAACTTTTGTGGTATGATTAACTTTAAGCTTGATATATAAGCAAGAAACCATGGAGGGAGAGAGAGAAAGCCCCACACAAGTAGTGTTCAATCAAGTCGCTCTCTGAGCTCATTAATTATGGACAGTACTTTAATCCAACGCCAATATCATCTCAAGCATTGTGTCCCCTTATCAAGGCTCCGAACATCCACCAACACCACTCCAAACCCTTTCTCCAATTTGGGTTTCTGGGTCTCCAAAGTCTCCGGTGGTTTCTGCCTCAAGAGCATTCACTATAACGATCACGATATGCCCATAAAAGACTCTGCTTTCGCTGCTTCTTCACCTGAACATGATGATGATGAAGAAGAAGGCAAAGCTTCAAAAATGGGGGGATTCATTCAGAAGAAAGAAGCTATCGAGGAAGAAGAAAAAGACGGAAAAATTAGAGGTAGGATCGAAACTTTTGCCAATCTGAGCGAAGATAACAGTCGCGAGAGCAGTTCCAGCTCCGATATGTTTTCCTCAACGGGGAATGAAGAACAGAGTCGGAGTATTTCGGAGTCATCGTCGTCTTCTTCTTCTTCTTCGTCGCCGCCTTCAGTGAAAAAGCGGGTTCAGAAAAATCCTGCTCCAGAACTAACCATTTCTAGTTCAATCGATCATGGAGATATAAAGCGTTTGCAGATAACCAAAGAGGAATTATCTGGTACATTCCATTTCTTTTGTATTCATTCGTAAATCGCAATCTTGCCATTTGCACAACGAACATGCTTTTTTTCTGATGATTTGATTCTGATTGTGATTGTTAGAGATAGAGATGATGAAGGAAAGATTTGCAAAACTGTTACTTGGCGAAGACATGTCTGGATGCGGAAATGGGGTGACGACAGCGTTGGCTATATCTAATGCCATTACCAACCTATGCGGTAACCACAAATGAATCCAATTCCTATGAAATGAGAAATCAGAAGATGCTGTACTGGGATTATTACTTATTTCTGATTTCATTATTGAATTTGCAGCCACACTGTTTGGGCAAATTCTGAGACTAGAGCCTCTACCTCAGAAGAAGAAAGCAATGTGGAGAAGGGAAATGCACTGGTTTCTTAGTGTCAGTGACCATATCCTTGAATTAGCTCCTACGTGGCAAACTTGTCCAGATGGCAGTAAGGTGGAGGTAAGCGTCACAAATAAATCTTTTTTGAATTCAGATCTGGCCCTACACAATTTATATCCACGATTCATATGACCATGTTTTATGTTTTGCTTGCCGATGAAACAGGTCATGGGTAGTAGACCACGCTCAGATCTTTATGTCAACCTTCCAGCTTTACGTAAACTAGACAACATGCTTCTTGTAAGCACACTTTATATATTTGTATATAAATAAGCCATGTTTTTTTTATTTAATGAAGGTGTTTTTTTTTCTAATTTGCAGGGCATATTGGACAGTTTTGTGGATACAGAATTCTGGTATGTTGACCAGGGGATTGTTGCTGCTGCCTCAGATACTGAGGATTCATCTTCTGCTTTAGGAAGAAGACTTAAGCGTCATGAAGAAAAATGGTGGCTTCCTGTTCCTCGAGTTCCTCCTTCTGGTCTCCATGAACGTGTAAGAAAACAGTTGCAGCACAAACGAGATTGCACCAACCAAATACTAAAAGCCGCCATAGCCATCAACACCATTACTTTAGCTGAAATGGACATTCCAGAGTCATACCTCGAATCTCTTCCAAAGGTATGTAAATGTTCTTGTAAATCATGGTTTCATACATTTGATCAAGTTGCTGATATCTCCAACGTTGTTGTTTCAGACTGCAAGAGCCAGCTTGGGTGATCTTATTTATGGGTACATAGCTTCAGATCAGTTTGCTCCAGAGAGTGTGGTGGATTGTCTTGATGTATCCTCTGAACATCAAGCGATGGACATTGCGAATCGAGTGGAAGCTTCCATTAACATATGGCGTAGAAGGGCCAATTCAAAACAACCTACGAACGGCACAACAGCCAGGTACAGTACAAAAACATCATGGGAAATGGTGAAGGATCTGATGGTTGATGGAGACAAATGGGACTTGTTCGCTGAGAGAGCAGAAAGCATTATTATATCCTTGAGACAGCGTTTCCCTGGTCTTCCCCAATCAAACCTTGATATCAGCAAAATTCAAGACAACAAAGTTAGCATTCTGTTATGTCATTCATTCCCTTTGTTCCAGATTTGGATGAGTTAACTTGTTACACAAGCTAACTGTTTGGATCTTCTTGTTGTGTTGTTAGGATGTTGGGAAGGCGATTCTAGAGAGCTATTCAAGGGTATTGGAGAGTTTGGCATACAATATAGTAGCACGCATCGATGATGTACTCTATGTCGACGACTTGACGAAACATTCCGGGGATCGTTTTCCTGTGCCAATGCCGAGCACTCCATCTAGGTCGTATTTAACAACACCAACGTTAACTCCTCCGAGAGCCACGAGACCTTTCAAACAAGAAAAGACCCCAATCATCAAAAGTACTAGCAAAAACAACGTTTTTCCCCAACGCGGGGGAGGGGCCAAGAGAGTTTTGACAGATTATCTTACCATTGATACCAAAGGGCAGAATCATAGGAATTCAATTTGAAGAAATTTCGCGGGGCCTGATTTCAAAATATTGGCTGTATCTATAAAGTAGATATGTAGTTTTGTAGCATAGAAAAATTTCATGACGGTGACATTTCTGACCAGCTTTTCTTTCTGTTCTGTTGCTTTTTAACTTTGAATATGTATGAATACAAGGGAAGGAATGAAACGGGGACAGGATAATGTCTTGCCATCTTCAAGAAAAGTTCAAATTTCCTGTAAAACGGTTAGGATATGTAACAGCAGAAAAGGACAAAAATGGATGGGGCTTTCTGAGAATTGAACTCGGGCTTCTCGCACCCTAAGCGAGAATCATACCCCCAGGTCAAATGCCCATTGTTGCCTCGATGGCCATTTTCTCAGAATGTAATTTACTTATTTAAAAATATTTCGTTTCCTTTTAAAGATATAAACAATTAAGCTTTCGGCAGGCCAATTCACTTAAAATATTATTTTGAGCTAACTCCACTCAATCCTACCTAATCCTCAGCAACACCTTTCCCACAAACGGCTACTGAAAAAAGCAGAGACATTGTCTTATATATCAAGATTAGTTTAATTAGTATTATAATACAAAATTTGATTTAAAATATTTTTTATAATCAATGTTTACTTTTTCCCACACTTTGGAGATCATACATTTTCATAAACGAAGGACCTATTTGGATAAATAATTCCAAGCTTCAATTTGTAGATAAAGTGAAGCCAACCCTTTCTTTAGTTGAGCATCTTACCTAACAAATGCCTAAAATCATCAATTCATCATATGAATTAAATAGCGGGGGAATAGGGATTACTGTTTCTAGTAAAAGCTCTCTCTCTATGTAGAGAATTTAGGCTATATCTTTAGTTTTGATTGGATAATTTAGCAACTTTTATATTAAAAAAAAATCAAAACAAAATGTTAAAATCCCTAACATAGTTCAATTGGAGAGAAAGAAGAATCAACGATAAATAGAGTGCAAATGGTACGTGTTGATCAATATTCTTTTAATTCACTTTCAAATTTCAATCTTTCTTAGATTTAATTTGGTGATTCTCCTCAAATTTTGACAAATTTAACTCTAAAATCATATCCACCGCATGAAATATATTTATTAGACATCACTTAGCTTGATAATAAAGTGGGGCGGGGAAGCAAAGCAGCATCATTGTGTTCATACTTGGATAAGAACAAAGTATAGTAGTGGGGCAATAAGAAAATTTACCATTTGCCATAGTGCAACCTCCATTAATCCTAGGTGGATGATTAGACCAACCACTTTCTAATGAGTCCAATCTTGGCTATAAAAATCCCTTCACAGCCAAAGCATTCTTCAGTTCTGAGATAATACTGGAGAATAGGTACAAGTTCACTTGAAATGGAGGCTCCTGTGAAATTCCTGTGCATGCTTGGGATGCTAGTAGTGTTTGTGAGCATCGGAGGTTTTGAGGGAGTTTAGGGTGCAGGGGAATGTGGTAGGTCTACCACACCAGATAGGGAGGCTCTCAAGCTTGCTCCTTGTGCTTCAGCAGCTCAAGATTCAAGTGCCAGTGCCCCCAAGAGTTGCTGTGCTCAGATCAAGAAATTTGGGTAGAACCCTAATTGCCTCTGCGCTTTTCTTCTCTCCAACACCACTAAAAGCGCCGGAGTCAAGCCCGAGATCGCCAACACCATCCCCAAGCACTGCAACTTCGCCGATCGCCCTGTTGGCTACAAGTGTGGACGTAAGTATTATAGCGTGTTTGGTTTCACGTTGAAATTAAAACCACAAAATACACATTTATTTACTCTTTTATTTTCTATCCTGACGTACATGTTTACGTAATTACGTGTCAAGTCCAAATTTCAACTTAATTTATACCCATAAGTAGATAACTACTTGGCTAGTATTAATTTATCTTATCAATTCATTTCTAACACAAAATTGTTGATTTTTGCAGCTTACACTCTTCCTTGAGAGAGAAGCTGAGATAAAGGAGGACAAGGCTTAAAGACAACAATAGCTGTTGGCAATAACAGTGACAATAATTAATTATGTTGTATTCTCTTGTAACTTTAATAAGAGCTAGCAGCTCTTATGTGTCCATCCTTTATAATACACGACATTCTAGTTTTCAACGTCTCTATAATAGTCTTTAACAGCCCAATTATCATAATTTGAATTCCAATTATGCTAATTAATTGAAATCAGATTAGACAGAGAAGCTTACAACTTTAATATTTTGTAATTCTCTAATCTCAAACTTGAATAGTACGCTTTGGCCCATACAAAGACCGACAAAACTAAAATGGGTAATTAGTTGAGATAATCACAAACTGTCTCAAACAAGAGAAAACAAACTTCCATGACTAGAATTGTAGAAAGAACTTTCTTTTTTGGAAGGAGAAGCTGACAGTTCATAAAGGCATAGTAACTAACTAATATGTGACGGAAAGAAACTAAAGCTTTTGTCAAGAACAAACTGTATTCAGCACTATACTCCAAGAAAGAAAAAGTTATTAAATATGAGAAATATATCTTACATTTAATACTAAGATCAACTTTCTAATTAAATCATATATTAAGCATTGGACGAGTATTTATTTACAACTATTCCTGACTCATCTTTCCCTCACTTTAGTGCCTAGAAAAATGAAAGATCGCATCAGAAAAAACCAAGTAGTAGTAAATATATATGTAGCATATTTGTGTTAAACTTTTGTATGAAACATGGCTTGAAATTTCAAGTTCCATATATATATATACACTGAAGATTTTGTCTGGGACATGATCATGCGCGCGCGTCAACGTCTGCACTTTCTCATGAGTTAATTTGATCTCTTCAGACATCAACCTATTAAGCCATCTTGATTTACAAGAACAGTTAATGTTTACACTAATAATTCTCCAATATAACCACTCCCTTGAGATAATTTCTAGAGATATATCATGAGACAATAGATAAATTAACATGCCAAAGAGTTTAATTTTCCTTTTCTATGCTTCTATGATAAAATTATTTGTCTTGACTCTTAGATATTCTACTCTATTCTATTATAATAATTACTCCGTCTGTTTTTTATTATAAAAATCAGTTAAATTTTTTAGATAGATCTAGTAGCCTAAATAAATTAATTAATTTTGACTAAATTCAATTCTTCAAGATGAATCTATATTATATACTGTTCAATCTATCCAAATTAGTTAACTAACTCTTATATTCATTACAATTAAATAATCTATTTTGCTTCCTAGATTTATCCAAAAAAATTAACTAGCTCTTATAATTAAATATTATATTTTGGATATTAAGATTATAGCCTGCTAGTAAGTATGGATTGAGTCTAGGTTTATGGTTATTTAGTTTGACTTAATTATTTAATTAATTAAATAATAACCTTGATGGGAAGCTATTTGTATGACGGTAGATGTAGAGCGGCATCTAGAAAACCTAATTCACCAGTTCCCAAATTGGTGATACCTATTTCTCAGGTGCTATCACTGTGACTACAGTCAAAAGATTTTCTATTATTATTATCTTGAGGTTTACTGCTTCAAATCATATGGCTATGACGGGAAGTATTTGTCGGAGTCTTCTGCTATACTGTATTGTGTGATTTTGTATGAATGTTCGTGACATTAATTTCATATGGTTTGTTCTTGATAGATGGAACCCATATCCTTATTTGTTAATTTCATCTGCGAAAAGAAAGTACCTTGATGGAAATTGGAAAGTGAGGTGGCAGGAAAACAAGCTCTTTTTGTTAGCATACTGAAAGTAATGGCAACCCCTGGAAGGCTCAACTTCAAAAAGAAGCGCTCTGGCAAGGATTTCACCTACTCTGATTAGACAGAAAACAGAGAACCAACATTGCGTTCATATTTTAAAACCATAATCTTAGTAACAAAGGGAAGTGGTGCAATAAGAAAACCCATCACTTGCCTTAGTGCAACCTCCATTAATCCATAGTGGGCGGTCCCTATACCAAGCACTTTTTAAGTCCAATTTGGGCTACAAATAACGCATCAAACCAAAACATTACCGCATCGATCAAGAGATAGTGAACAAGAAGTAGAAGAAGTTCAACATATTCAAAAAAAAAATTCAGAAAAATGGAGGCTTCTGTGAAGTTCCTGTGCATTCTGGGGTTGTTGGTAGTGTTGGGAAGTGTTGGAGTGATTGAGAGGGCTGAGGGTACAGGGGAATGTGGTAGGGGTACCACACCAGATAATGAGGCTCTCAAGCTTGCTCCTTGTGCTACAGCAGCTCAAGATGAAAGTGCCAGTGTGCCTCAGAGTTGCTGTGCTCAGGTTAAGAAAATTGGGAAGAACCCAAGCTGCCTCTGTGCTGTTCTTCTCTCTGAAACTGCCAAAAACTCTGGAGTCAATCCTCAGATTGCCCTCACCATTCCCAAGCGCTGCAACTTTGCGAATCGCCCCGTTGGTTACAAGTGTGGACGTAAGTATCTATGAGAATGCTTTGGAATTGTACAATCACTAATATAATTATTAGAACAAAACATAGGTTAAGATTATAGATAAATTTAAAAGCGTACATGCGCATACATTTCAACACCCATGTGCATCTAATTTGAGTTTTCTGATTGATTCATTTCTGATATAAAGTTTCTGACTTTTTGCAGCTTACACTCTTCCTTAAGTGAGCAGACGAGAACGAGAAGGAGGACTGGGCTTAGAGACATTATTAATAGCTGCTAGCAATTACTTTGACAATAACTATGTTGTTGTATTGTCTTGTTACTTATAGTCCAATAAGAGCTGGCAGCTCATTTGTGTCTGTCCTTTGTAACTTATGTAATTCTAGTTATATAATCTAATGATTCCCTTTTCTACTTAAACCGACTCCAAACATGACCATAAATTGACTCAAACACAAGCTAATCACAATACCAAAAAAAAAAAAGATTTCCCCTTAATGAACACACTTAGAAGGAAAATTGGAATATTTAAGTTTAAGTAATTAGGTTACTAAGACTAAACGTGGCAAGTAATATCTTTGTCAAAGAACAAAGAATCTCTGAAAACACTGTACTCTAACAAGAGTATAAAAGGATCTTTCCTTTTAAGAAGAAGACGCAACAACCGACCGAGGTCAGTGTCCCCCAATGGAAGGATAAGGATTGACATGGAACAGTTAATAAATGTCATATTGTGATTGGGAGATGTCGGAAGACTGAAAACTTAGGATAAGGAAAACTGAATGGACAAGTTCGTTAACAGACTGTTAAAGACAGCTTTCCAGAATGACAATCCATAACTATTCTGGCCGGCTGGGCCACACATCTCTTCAATCCTCATTTTTTGTGCACTGCGTGTCAGTTTACGGCCTCTTATATTTTGCAGTACAGAGAAGAGAAGCTTCAAGAACTAGACCCTATAGTTTTCCATTGCTTTCTCGAAAATTTGATTGCAACAGTTTTAGATAAACCTCATTTCATGTCTAAACCTACAATTTTATATTTTTAAAGCTGCCTTAATCTTTAAAAATTAGTGAGCGCAAGAGTTAAAACAGGTCTAATAGTTTAGGGTCAAAATTAAAGTTAATTTACAAGAGAATTAGAAGTATGCTGATTATTGAAAGAAATACTCTGGCCTTGCTTTAATTTTTTTTAAACGTAGAATTAATTCCTTCGTTAAACTTCTTAACCACAAAAATGTACAATTGAGTTGGGTAAGAGCTCTGCCATTTGTTCATTAGTTCTGAATTACAGAGTAAAAGGAAAGCAGCAGAGAGGGTTTCTTCAACTAAACAGAGGAACTAAAATATTCATAATCAGTGAATGGGAAATCAGTAAAGAGAGTAACTCTTATGAGGTAAGGAATAACGAAGTCTCTCAGCTGATGATACATGGAGTTCCCAGAATACAGAAGAAACCTTAAAAAGCTTTATAACACCATGAACAAGAAGTAAAAGGTTGGTTGCAGTGAAGCCGAAAGAAAGTAATGTGAATTATTTCATCACAGTATTACTCTGTAGCCAGTAGCCATCAGCTGCATTCTTCCTACTCTATAACTCTCTCCATTCATCTATCTTCCTATTTACCTGCAAGTTATATAATTGGCAAATAACAAATACTAATCAAATTCTGGCCATGAATACAGAAAATATGACAAAGAAACATGTTTTCAATGAAAAGGGATAAGATCCTCTACTATATCCCTCAAGAAACACTGGCTAGCGCCCTGAGGCTTCTTTTGAAATGGACTAAATGTTAAAACTTACAGGAAGGAAAAGCAGTGATATTGTAAACAAAAAGGAATTTAAACAATGATAGTATCCAGAGTTCCATCCCATCTTATTTCAGAAAGTCAAAATTACCTTTATGAGCAGATAAATTGGCTAGCATGATCTTAATAATAGAGAGATCCTGTAGACAGAAAGGTACAAGATATGAGAAGAATGATAAAATTAGATTAGTAAAGCATGTCCAAAAGAAAGAACCACATATCTATTAGATAAGTATATACCTTGCCACCAGTTGCCTCTTGAAGCGATTCCTGAATCCTCTTCCCCACCATCTTTCTTGTTCTGTAAAAAACCAATAAACCATATTAGAGATATAAAATAGCAGCGAATATATATATACACACATCAACCAAATATCAACCCACAGAGTAGCTGTTTATTTGCAATAGATTGATTTGAGTTGAACTCTATACAGGGCCCAGTTAAAACGGTATTACAGTTTTACTAACATGATAATCCTCCCGCTTAAGAATTAAATGTAGCAGGCTAGTAGCCATTGCAAGCCAAGCCATGAGCAAAATTAACTAAATAACCAAAAGAAAAATAAAATAAAAAACATAACGCCTTTCTCTTATTGCTTTCAAAGCATAACGGCACATAAGGCGCACGCTTGGAACCACGGAAAAGGTGCCAAATGTGATCGCCTTATGGTTGACAAATGACAACGTCATACAATCCAGACTCCACCTAATGGGATAAGGCGATAAGGATTGTTGTTGTTGTGCTCGCCTTATGGTGCCTAATTGTATGTATTGCCTCACTTGGCATGAGAGGCACTAGCCATTAACGGTGAAATAATTTCAGGAAATATATTAAAAGGAAATAAATAAAAGAATACGCTTACCAAAGAGTTTAATCCTGCATTTTCTGTACTTTGAGGACGATAATATACGTCCTGGCCTCCGTAAAAGATGGAAGAACTAAGGTGGCAAGGCTGCACACTTTGTTCTTCATAGATGGAACTCATATCCTTATTTGCTCTGCTCTGAGTTTCTCCAGCCTTCATCTTTGAGATATCATCTACAACAGGAAAATAATAAGGAAAACTCAAAATTAATCTAAATATTGGATACACAGTCAAGAATTTGTTACTTTATATATGAAAATCTGAGAAATCGCACACTTGCAAATAGAAGAAAATGTTAAACAAGATAAGGACATAAGCACTGAGGATTAGGAAAAACAGAGACAAAGAGAAATGAGCCAGAACTGCCATGTGATTTGATCAATAATACCCAATATACAAATCTGTAAGAAGAAAGCTTCAGATTAAACCTACCACGAGTTCCGCTTGGAGTTTTCCCCTTCAATACAGAACGCAGAGATTCTCCCCTTAAAATCTGAAACAACACAACCATGTAAAATCTCAGAGAAGCTAACAGACGTGAAACTAATTCGACCTAAGTTTTAGATTCAAAAAACAAAACATCCAAAACAAACTAAATACAATCATTTAATAACTATATTCTATAAATGCCCATTAACCATAAATTGAGGAGAAGCTCGAGAAATGAAATCAGTACCTTAGAGGGAGGAGAAAATATGGACCCGAAAATCCCTGAAGATGAAGACGGGGGAGACTCCTTGGAGCCAAAGAGTTCAGAAGTGAGTGAAGAAGAAGACGAACCCAGTTGCTGCTTCTCTCCCATTCTCTTTCGTGAAACCTCTCTCTCAAATCAAATCTCCTAACTTAATCCTTTGAGCAAGAGTGAGATTTATAAAAAGACAATCCCACAAGGAAAGATCAATCACCGCCTGAAGAAGTATTAAAATGAGAAAAAACCCAATTAAAAATTTTTCATTGGAAACCAAACAGGTAGAAGAAGAAGAAAACGAAATAGAAAAGGGAGAGGCACGTAAAAAGGTCACTCACGAGAGAGAGAAATTTCTGTTGAATTGCAACGAAACCGTCGTTCGCAGCCATTTGTAAGGCAGAAAAGACGGTCCCCTAAGGTGGAAGTTGGAATATTTTTTTAATATTTTATTCGCAATAGTATCATTTAATTGCTGGTATTTTCTTATAGAAAAAGTTCTCCTCTTCGCAGACGAGTCCTCTCATCTGTGAGCCACCGAGACGGTGAAAACCGAATTTGCTCGGGGCCTTTCTTCAGTTTTCTGTTTCAGCTCTCTCCTTGAACCTTTAACAGATTAGCGCCACATGGGTCCAGGTAAACCTTCAGATGGGACCCACAATCAAATCCCATCCTTTAACTTCCACCAGGGCCTACTGGATAAGAGACTGGATTCTTATTTATTCTTTTTATTACACAATTTTTCATACATTAATTGATTTTATTATAAACTTTATATATTAATTGATCTTATTTATTAATTTTTACTGAATAAATATTTCATAAGTGTGTGTAACATGAAAGATTTAAACTTCGTGGTTTGAATTTCTTATAATATAATATTGTCACATAATATGAAAAAGAATAATGCAAAATATGCAAATTAGATCTTTTGGAGAGACAGGGATATAAAAAAAAATATTTATATTTTTTTGGGCTAAAATGGTTGATATCTCATAATTGCATTCGCTTTCACTTAGTTATGTCTAATTTTCTATCAATTCGTTTCGTTGATTATTTTCCAATGAAGAGATATTTTATCAGTACAAGGAATTTAGAATTTTCTATAATAATAGTATAAAATAATATGAAAAAGAATCGTGTAAAAGAAGGCAAATTGGATTATTTTCCTTCATGTAATTGGGTAGAGAATGATGTAAAAGAAAGTGGTAGCATGTTTTTTGTTTTTTTTTTGGTATTGAGTAATATATATGATATATTCACCCCTCATAATTTTATCTCTTTCACTTTCACTTTTCAAATGTATATTATTTTTTTCACATTAAATTCATATTTCTTTTTTGACTATACTATGTGAAATAATTTTATAAATTTTGAATGATGTCAAAATATTTTTCTAAATAATGGAGAAGGTGGGGTTTGGGTTTGAATCTAAATTTGGAGTTTCCGTTTTTGGAGGGTTGTGAGTTGATACTTTGACGGTCCAGCCAGAAAGAACAAAGAGGGAGAGCATCTATCTCATCTTATTTGAGTCATTGACCTTATCTTTTCATCTTTGTGGGACCTTTTTCTTCTTGTTTCTTTTTACATCTTTTCTTTTCATTATTTGTCCACTTTTTTTTAAAAAAAAATAATTAAATCCAAACTATTTTGACCCAATTTTATTATGAAATAATAGAATGATCTAAAATAATCACTGATAGTGAACCATGCGCAAATTCTATGTTCTTGATACATATACACATGTGTTGATAAAAAGAAAAGTTTATGTAAGTTGATTCTGATTAAAATAAAATTAAAATATGCCTATACATAAAAAATATTCTCTTTTATCTTTAATATAAGAGTTAGATAATTATTTTATAGATATTAAAAACTAGTTAAAGTAGTTATTTATAACAAAATAACGTTCGTTTCTCTAAAATGATATTTCTAATCATGTTTATTATTGCTGGCATTTTCTTACCTCTTATTATATGTAATTAATAAAAATAATTTAAAAAAATTATAAATTTAAAGATAAAATAAATTGAGATATTATATATATTTAAAATTAAAATAAATTTATTATCTATTTTTTATATTTATGACTAAAAATAGTACTTAACACTACTTATCAAGAAAAATCTCGTTGAACTCCATTTAGTGTTAAATGTTTTATCTATAAATTGTATTTATCAATTAATCCATTCAGATTGAAACTAGTTTGTGAAGAATCTAAATTAATCAAGTGATATTCATTATTTTATTTCATACTCACAAGATACGTATATGCCATAAAATAAATATAGATACGGTCCATAAAAGTAATGTGTAAAAAGATCGTGATCTTTATATACCATCTTTGTTTGGATTTCTTTTCCATATTATGAATCTGAAGCAATCTTTAAAGTTTACTGCCTTTTTAACCTACCAGTTTTATTATGCGTTTAGTAATAAAGTAATAATTAAGAAAAGAATAAAACTGGAAAAAAAAGATGAACCGAATAACACGACCAAATATTTTAACAATGCATGATGATATATTAAATAAGTAAAAATAATAAATTATTTCCTAATTCCTACTCAATAATCATCAAAGAGACAAATTCTGTTTGATAATAGTTTAATAAATATTGTAATTAAGCCACCAATTATTTTTTATATGCCGTATAGTAAAATATCTAGCTCTTAACATTGTTTAAGAGAAAGCGATGCTTGCTGGGATTGAGGTTAATCGATAATTATTCGTAACGGTGTCGGATTAATATTGGAGTGTTAGTTATTTATTTCTAGTTGCAAAACTAAAGAACACACCAGAAAACATGGAAAAAGAAGAAGCGATCACAAAAGTCTAGCCAAGTAAGCAAGTCAGGGAATTAGAAACTGGGAAAAGCCAATCGGAAACAAATACATGGAATAACATTTATTTATGACTGCCCCACTTTTGCTTCTCTTGAAGTCAAGTTTTTCAAGACTCAAATTTCAATGTCATGCATCATATCTATTATAAAGGAATGTGAATGGGAGCATTTCTAGTTTGAATGATCACTGCATTTTGTTGCCCACAAGTCATGGGAAGCATCTATTACACCTAGAAAAGCTAAAAAAATGCTTAGTTTGAGAATCAGCTCATTTATTTTATTTTTTTTGATATTATTTATTAAATTTTATTATTAGGTTTAGGATCTGTAGTTGTCCCTTTTTAGCATAATTGTCTTCTATAATAATTGAATTAGAGCTCATTTATTGTTTCTTAAGTTTCTATATTGAACGACATGAAGGCCCACAAAAATTTAAAGAATTAATAAGGTAAATGAGGACATTATAAGTGATGGATGTTGGACCACATAAGCCAATATAATTTCTCCGAAATTGAGTGTGACATGGCAATCTTGTAAGTTGTAGACTTTGCAATAGTAAAGTCAACATACAAGTTTCGTTTGTTGGACGTCAATGGAACACAGTAATGAATGAGTGTGATCATTTTCTTCACGTAATTCTTTGGTGTAAAAGTAAGAGGGCCGCTTCAAGTAGTTATTTATTTAAAGTTATATTTGGCGTTAAGTAAATTAGGTATATAACGCACATGGGAGAGTTATGAAAGAATAGAATGCTCATCTTTAATCACTTTCACTGCCTTGTAGGAGTCTTGATTCGTTTTTTCTTTTTCCAAGTAAGAAAATTGGAAAGTTAATACCCTAAACATGGTTGATTCCAAAGGTTATGTTCCTGGGTTATCTATATTAGACTTAAAGTCTGGATTTGCTCTTGATGTGTTAGACTATTTGATTTAGGGTACTAAGTCAAATAATATAACTGATAAGATATTGAGATTATTCATAATTATTTAATTAGGATATTCTTTAATTAAATAAGATATAAATTATATAGAGAATTTAATTTATATAAAGTAATTCGTATTAATAATTTAAATTATATCCTGAATGATAGATATTGTGAGATTTAAATTTAAGTAGAATATTTAACCTGATCAGTTGAGATCTCATAGAGACTCTATCAACTGCGGCAATATTTTGTGACCCCAAAATATCCATAGCCACTACTATAAATAGAGACCTATATTAAATAGTATTTTAGTCATTGAGTTTTCTGACTCTTTTTTCTCTCTCTCTTTCTATTGCACAACTTAGATTCTAGTAATCTAAGTTTGTACGAGGAATAGTGGTTTGACTTATAGAGTTTCGGAGGTTTGAATTGAATCCTAATGTGGATTCGACTAGGTACGTATTTAGGATTTATACATGTTTATTTTCTTACAACCTACATATTTTTAATATTTTTCACTACTTATTTTAATTAATTGCTAATAGTATTTTCAAGGATTTGGACGCTGGGGATAGAATCATGCACCATGATTATTAGCAAGTCAATTTGTGTAACAATTTTCTTCTCCTGAAATGTATACGAGAGAAAAGAAAACAGCTTCCCAGTCAAAAGTTTTCATGTGATTCTTAGCTCTTTTTGAGCTGGTGATTATGACCAAAGTGAATACACTGTCTATAGTATGATGAGAATACTTTTATTTTTTATCTTTATCATATTCACAAGAACCATCATTTTCTATATTTTACCGAATAACAATATCAATACCCATCTTCAAAACATTATTTTTTTTTGGCAAAAAAATTTTTAGAAAGGAATTAGGCTCATTTATTATATAAGACAAGACAAAGTCTCCATTTCTCATATAAGATATCAATATTAGGTAGGGTTAGCTGTCAATTACCCTCAAGAATAAATTTAGACACCCATAAATTAAAATATCTCCTTAAATATCATAACTTGAACCTAAACAAAAGCATAACCCACATGATTTCTAGTCATACCCAATAACCACCCTGGTAAGCCCACCTCATTTATTCTTTAATATCATTAATTATTTATATAATTAATATTACTTTTACTTTTTTTATATCAAAAAGTTTATATGGATTTGGTATCAGTCTCTATTAAAATTAGGGTACAGTCTTAAGATTCAAAGAATACTTATAAAAAATTTATAAGATTACCTATTAAATAAACCCTTATAACAGTATAAGGAATCAGCATTACATTCGTAGATCAAATGGAAATTGTACGAAGAAATAAAATAAAATAAATATATGGATCAATGAAAATCTGGAATAATTGTTTAATGAGCGTTTTCTATTGCAAAATGAAAGGTAAAGCCCATAATACTTTTTCTGAGAATCCAGGGCCAATAGCTAGCCGCGAAATTAATTCATGGGCTTAGTTGGAGGCCGCAAGAGAGCCCATACTCGTATTTCTTTAACAATTCGATTCTGACGTCACTTGTTATATCCTGTTTTTTCGTTCTTCTTCTTTTTTTTTTTTGTTGCCCACCCGGTTCACCGGAGCTTTGCCCCGACTACATCTGGATCCGACCCGCGTTGCGCACTTAGCTATGGTGGGTGAGTCTCCCAACGGGAATTTTCTGCATTCGCCAAGGCTCGAACTTGAGACCTCGCTTAAGCGATACCGAGCTGCTTACCACTCGGACCAACCCCCGTTGGTGTTCTTCTTGTTTCCAGCTAAATGAACCATTTCATCTGTTTAGCATGTAAAATTAAAACTCTAGTGGGAGATTAATCTCTCGTTTATCGGGTGAAGATATTTTTATGTATAAAAAAATATAAAATTGAAATTACTTTAAGGGCATGTTTAGTACAATGGAAGTAGAAGAAAAAGTGGAATCTTCCGCTTCATTTCCATTTTTTTATTTGGTACAACGACACTCCTATTTTTAATATTTTATGTTATTTTAATTTTATCAAAAAAATTAAGAATGAGATAATGGAAGTAGAAGTGAAATATTTTAGACTGTTTTACCCCAAGTTATAAAATTTTTAGATAACTTTAACCCTTCATAAGTTATAAAAAAATATTTTAGACCATTTTATCTCAAGTTATAAAATAATATACATTAATTTTATACATATTTCTATTCTACCAAATATACTTTTAAAACTTATTTCTAATTTAATTTTATTTCCACTTCTCTATACCTACTTCTATAAAAAAAAACTATTCAATCCTACTAAACTGTCGCTTAAGGATGAAAATAATTCATTATTTTATTTCTATTAAACATGAATATGAATAATTATAATGATAAAAGATTATAATTATCAGGCGTGGCTGAATTCTCCCTAAACATGAATGAGATTTGAGTATTTCAAAGGGATTTTGTTGGGATTCTCCCTTCAAAATTCAACTGATGATATTCACTCTTGTTCCAGTAAAAAATAAAAATTCTTGTTAAAGGTCTTGGGAAATTACTGATTTAGTGTAGAGTCCTAACCAAGAGAATCTATCATTAAAATATCCTTTTGTTATCTTTTTTTTTCTTCTTTATTATCAAACTTTTTTTTTGTAACAAAAAAATTTTAGATAAGTTTAACATTGTCCACTAAGATCAAGATACAATTTTAGGACCCAGAAAAAATTTACAAAAAATTTATAAGATTGTCTATTAAAAAATCTTCATAACAATAGTAAAAATCGAACTCACATATTTATTAGATATAAATTTATTTTTTATTATCTATACTAACTCTTATTCATTTGTTATTATCAAACTAGTGTTACCAAAGCGTCTTCATGGTCAGAGCTCCTGGATGTTTGGGTCATCTAGTTTCCTTTTGTTCTGTTCTGAAATGATTTTCTGGCTTTATTTTTTTTATTGTCCTCTCAATTTATCAGAGTTTTACTCTGACTATATCCGAATCCGACCCACGTCGCGTATCTGACTATGGTGGGTGAGTCTCTTAACAAAATTTTTTTATATACTTTAAGACTCAAACTCAAAATCTCGCTTAAATGATACCGAAAATTTATTGGCTTTATCTGTTGCTATGTGTTTTTTCTCCTGTTTCTATTCCTGTTCTTTCTTCGGCCCTTTTGGTACGGACTATTCGATGATCTTGTAAAGAGCCCTTATTTTATGTACCTTTTAACTTTGTTTAAATAAATTGTCATTTTCTCTATTAAAAAAATATTAAGAGAAATAATTTATTTTGATAATTATATTTATATTTTTAAAAAATTAGTCTCTAAATTATTAGTTAAGAGCGCAGGTCCTACCAAAAAAATTCTCATTTTATAGAAAAAGATATTTTTAAGGATTTATTAACGCACATATTTAGATTTGGGATGTGGTTGTCAAACCTTCTCTTTTAGATTTTGAAATAGTTTTTTAATTACTTCTTAACAAAATATGTACTAATATTGACACAAATAGAATTGAATTGACGGTGGCAATTTTTTAATGGATGATTTTTTTCTTGTCATCTTTATTTAGGCATTACATTAGTTTGTTTTTACCAGTATGTGCATTGTATTAGTTACAGCTTTTTTCATTTATGAAATAAAATTTAATGTGGCAGAGAAAATAATGCGCCAAACGCAACTCTTGCCTACCCTTCACTCAATATCAATAGTATAAAAATTTAAAACTAGCAGTAAGTCATAGTATAAAAAATGTTTATTTAATTTATTACTAAATTTAACACTAATACTCTAATAGTAATATTTTTAAATTATAAAATTCATCAACAGTATAATTGATTTTAAATTCTTCATAATTAATAAAGTATTGAAGAATTAAAAAAATGCTTATAATGTCTTATTAAAGTTCGTACATGAAGTGCCTTAAAAATGCTTAATCTATATACTTTTTCAATGTCAATAATACTAACCCATATAGCCATAATCAAAATAAGCATAAGGCCTCTTTTAATTAAGTTGGGAGGGAATATTTTTAATAAAATAGAGATAAAAATAAGCATGAAATAAATGCCTGATATGCACTAGAATAAACATAAAATATTTTACTTTATGGTCTTAATTTAGAAGAATGAATAAAAAAAATAAAAAATAGAAATAATTTAAAGCAAATAAAATTAAATTAACCCTATCCCTTTATTCATAAAATAATGAGGCATCTTTTACTTCTCTTAATAAAAAATTCAATCGTACACGGACGGTACCTTTTTATGCAACCATGAAAATTAATTGTGCATTATCTCTATCGTCCCCTAGCAAACGATTATTTTGTTATTCTATATAATATGAAGTTGACGTGTTGTTTTCATTACAAAACCTAAGTAGTCTTCTTATGCATCCTTTGGCTATTGATCCCGGTTAAATACCATTTGAATTTCACAAACATATACCTTAGATAGATAGTATTTCTCTTAAGAATATCTCTTAAGAATATAAAGATAGATAATGAAATTTATATATTAGTTGACATTGTTAATCAAATTATAATTAATATATTTTAAATCTAAATTTAAGTTCAATGTGTTTTTTTATACTCCTAAAAAAACATGTACGCATAAGTTATATGTGGGTATTTAAGTATTATTACCCTATCCCACGTCTTAAAGCACGTTTGTGAGTATTCAAGTTAAATTCGTTGTTTTAAGAAAATATATTGGGTAGGTATTTAAAGACTATTACACCTCCCACATCTTATCGCACACGTCTTGTCAATCCCTCTCGCCTTGGCTTGTGACACAGGTTGTTTGTAGGCTATGTACAGGCGGGTACACTTCAGTAAGTACCTAGCCAAGGCCAAGTTTCTAAAAACAACTTTGTAGCGGTCATTGATACCGAGGTATCAGCAACCTTAATTTTAATTTCATAGTATGCTATTTTCTCACAATCTCATTGACATGGGTGTTGTAGGTACAACGAACTGAATGCCGCACAAAGATATGGACAAATGGCAAAATTAAAGCCACTAACAATAGGGCAATGGTGCTTATGGCCAACCTTGACCTAAGTGTCAAAAAGTTGGAGACGGAATAACGCGTGTGTGTTTGGAGGCATCTCAAAGCTATAATTTGGGAAAGATAACTATAATTTTAGAAAAAATTCTCTAAACATCTCATATTTTTTATAATCAATTTTTTATTAAAAATAATAAATTATCTGAACATTTTTTTTACAATATATTTTTCTATTAAAATTATAGTTTTAATATAAAGTAGAGGGAATAACTTTTAAAAATCAATTTTTTTTGCATAATCTATTATACTCAAAAATAATTTTTTTTCATAAAATCTATTTTATTCTCAAAATCTATTTTACCTAAAATCTATTCTCTAAAAATTAATATAAACATACCCTAATCACAAGGTTGACTCATTGAAAAGTATACCAATTCCTTGCTTGTATCTTTTTCCAATCATTGTTCGTGTAAATCTTATGTACTTCTTATTCCCCATTCCCGGATCCTTCTAAATTAACTTTAGCTGTATAATTTGACTTCATTTTGAATATAATTGATCATTATATATATGTATATACATACATACCATACCAAACATCGTGCTAATCTTACAACCACACAAGGAATCATAACATAAAAATATTTTGATGATGCGCAGAATTAATCTTTAAATGGACAACAACAGAGCATACACCTGCATTGTTTAGCGAAAAGTGATTTATAATGTGTCCTCCCTAATGAACCCAGGTATAGAAAATCAACAAATGAGGTTAATTAGATGGTACCATGCACGATTTTTACAATCTCTGTACATATGATAAAACACATATAAAGCTATAAAAAAAAATACACTATAGGCTAATGTAATGCAAATTACTCTGAACATAATTTGAGGATATTCTTAACTCTAATTAAATAAATACCCAAAAGAAGAAGACAATTTTAGGCTAGTGTCTGTACCTTGGACCTTCCAGAAGCTCTGATATAACAGAAAACCGCCACCAAGAAGGCAGTTGCAAGGCCACCGAGAATGACTACACCGGCCGCGATTGACCTATCAAACGACCGGTGATGTTGCTTCTTCGACAAATGTAGCCTTACATCAGAACCCAAAACCTGTTCATACGTTGGCTCAATCGAAGTCTTCTTGTGCCAAGGAATATTATTGCTTCCTTCGCTTGGGCTCACATCACTATGCTTGCTTTGTTTTCTGATAAAAGGTGCCTCTGCAGGAGGGTCTGATTCATAGCCACACATGGCTACCCTGCTCACAAGAAAATTTGCCGACAAGAGTAACAAAGCAAAGAGAAGCAACTTAGCCATATTTTTTAAGATGAAACTATATATGAAGGACATGAAGTATTTGAGTGGCTTTATATATTTGAAGATCCTACAATCAGGGACGCTAGCTTGATGGAAATTTCCGATCAATGGATTATATTTAATAACTCTTTGTTTTTATTGTGTTTTATATCATTTCAACTTGCTCTTTATATATATATATATATAACATTAATGTAGTTGTCTGAGATACAAGAGATCAACTTGGTTTTTAATGGAGTTGTCTGAGAAATAAGAGAAGCTAAAGGAGATGCACGTGCAGGCATTAGAATATTAAAAGTACAACTAAGACAGAAAAAGTCAAGATCTCCACTATGTTTTGTATATTAAGCAGAGTTGTGATGCATTTGGATTCACTCATAAAACCATCCAAGGCTCGTGTTCCTATGCAATGGAAAAGTAACTTTTATGATATATATGAAGTGTGAGTTGACTTGGAAAGAAGTAGGGAACGAAGTCGGGATAAAATTAGAATAGAGAAAATGTATAATTTTTGTTTTGGTATAAGAAAATTTAAGTAAACTTAGCATTGGTCTCTCACTAAAGTTAGAGTACAGTCTTAATATTCAGAGAGTATTTATATAAGATTTACGAGATTATTTATTACAAAAATCCTTGGCAGCGTGAATTAAATTCATTTGATGAGAGAAAATGTATAACTGAAAGAACTTATAAATTTATTGTTTATAACGATTTGAGTTAAAATAAGATGTCGATACACTTTAATATAATTATTCGAGTAGACTTTCAATCCTTTTTGTGACAATACATAAATTGGAGGAGGTGAAGGGTGGATGATGGGCTCTGAAGAAGATAAATTTTACTATTTAACTATATATGTCCGCACTTTTAGGATCCTTGATACGTAATCTATAGATATTCTATTTTTGCATAGCGAGATTTGATATTCTATTTCTACTAGGATAATTCGAAATTACGTACGTTACATCATTTTATTGATTATCATATATATATACGTACGGATTTAACATATGTTTAGCATATATATTTAGTCAGCTGGAAGCATGAAAGCAGAACATGAATATGGAGAAGTAAAATGCAATTAAGCAAGAAGTGCTTTATAAACCTCGAAACCAGAAACCCAACTCAGGGTTTCGATTTGATCGATGTTTGTGTCAAATGCTGTCGCGGTACATTAGTTAGGGTTCGTGGTTGGAGTTGGCAACAGCTTAATATATGTGTAAGATGTTATTTATGTAACCAACCAGCTCATCCATTAGAGTGAGGTGAAAGCTCTGTGAATAGCCATTTGCACGTGCAATGAGGCATATCCAGCCGTTAAGAGTTCTGATAACCAATAATTTATATATAACGTTTTACAGCAGCTCCAGCTAGCTACACTATCTTACAAGTCTTCTCTTCTCTTTTATTTTTTTTTTAATAAAAAATGGTTAGATGCTTATTCAATTCGGAAACTAAATGCCAATGCAAATAAGTGCCACATGCCTCTCTGATCAACTTGCTGTTTGCTTAAAATTCGATGTTCTGATACGATAATCTGATGGTATATTTTCTTTAATTTAGACATACGCATTCCTATATTATATATGTGAACCATAATATAATGAGTTAATTTGAGAAGATTCTTGTAAGGACGATTTCTCAACTCACTGTAGCTTAAATTTACAAATTGTCAAATGAGATAGAATGGAATGTTACTGTTACATGTTTAGTTTATGGAGATAATTTGATGAAGAGCTTAGCTTATACTTTTCCGACGGTATTCTCTAGAAAATGTCATGGACTAAGTAGTAGTGGTTCTTGAGAGCATGCATGCATATGCATAAACATTGCCAATCAAAAGTTGAAAAATTGATCTCTATAGAGAATTATATATGCTTATATTACTTGAATTTGTACCTAACACACTCAAGATTTTTATAATGGAATAGCCATTTGCATCATTACACATGGAGGAGGGGCAGTTTTGAGGAGATCGATCACTTTTAAGACTCTGACTTGGCTAAGACTTTTTTCTCCCAACAACATTATGACTGATACATGTTATGGCCTCAGGACTAGGGACAGAAATAAGTAGCAAAATTTTGGTTAAATAGGTGTGAGTTTGTAACAAATTTTTAAAACTTCAGCCTATATACAAGCCTTTTGTTTAGGTTCATGACTGAGCCTCTAGAAAGTTTACCAAAGCCTAAAACTTTTTTAGAGGTCTATTCATAATATAGGCCTCTAAAAAAATCTTGTACTTAAAGGCTATAAGTAAGCTTTAATCGAACTAAAACTTATATAAATATAAATTTTTAATAGGTTTTAAAGTTTACATATTTATAAATGAAATATGTTAAATAGGTTCAAAGCCTACTTAAAGCATATATATACACAAACAAGTAATGTTAAACAGGTCAGGCTTGTAGGCTTTAGGCCAAGCCTAAAAAGAAAAAAATTGACTTATTTAAACTAAAATTTTTTTAAATAGACTTAAAGTATAACTTATTTACTAAATAGGCTAAACCTTACTACATTTTAATTTTAACCCGGCCAAACTATATGCCGTGGCTTATTTCTTTCTCTGCTAAGTACTCAATGTTGTTCAAGAAATTAACACTGAAGTGCATTTAGTGGGGGTTTTTTTTTTTTCTAATAATAATAAAATGGATCTGTCACTGTCCTTAGATGTTCTCCAGATTGTGCCTACTTCATAATGAAAATTACATCAAAGCTTGAGCTTAATTAATTAAGGGCCCTTGCATAGATATGGATTATATTATATTAGCTTTGGTGATAAGGCTTACTTTTGGGTTTTGTGGATTTGTTACGTCAAATCAAAGAAACTTGATGACAAATTAATAGGGTATATAGGGAGGCATTTTGCTTTGTGGGATTGCAATTGGGATTAATTAGATGGTGGGAAAATACTGCCAAGCAGATTATCTAGTGAATAGGTTGGTCCAATATATAATCATCAGATCAACAAACATATCTGTTTCAGTGTTTCCATTCAAGTGGGTTATACCACTTTGAACTGTTGTCTAAGTCAGCGGATATACATGTTTGAATATTTGGGTTTTACCCACTATATTAATCTCTCCACGTGCGAGTGTAATTTCCTTTAAAGCGTTTGTTTTTTATTTTTTTTAACCAATAATTTCCTTTGGACAAAATTACTTTCTGACCCACATTATTTATATCATGTGAATAAACCTCTCTTAATTTGAAAACAAAAACTCATCTTAAGCAAATTAAAAAGTTTATTTTTGTCAAGAACAAGATAAGATATGAATGGTTTCATATTATTCATCAACTAATTAATATTAAAATATGCCGAGTTATTATATTTTGATTGAACAATATTTAGATAATGTGACACTCCTAAAATATATAAGTATATATATCTTTATATTGATTGACAGTGATTAAATTTTAAAGTTTACAATTTAACAAGGCAAAATTGGTTCGCTGTTGGAAAATTTTATTGATCAAAATAACTTGTATGTTATTGAACACATGAGAGAAGTGACTGTTCAAAGTGTTGTAAGTGACTCAGTACCAATAGGCAGTGGGTAGGCACATATATGTTTGGGATATGCATGATTGTGCAAAGTGATTTATATCTCTAAATTGACAAACTCCTTTTCACAAAAGGCTTGGCTCTCCCGCTTCATGCACTGACCATATATGAATAAAAGAAAGCAAAAAAACTAAAAAGAAAAAACAAAAGAAAAGAAAAGAAACTCTCACTTGTACGTTTGTGTAGAGAGGTATATATAATTATATATGCATATCCAGGCGGGTCATTATATATATATGCTTGTTTACTCTTTACATGACTTTATTAGCATTCTCACTCATGATCAATCAGTATTTACACTAATAAAGATTAATCTAACCAACAAATCTGAGTTTATATCTTGTTATTATCAATGTAAAAACTTTATCAGTAGATAATTTATAAATATATTTGTAAGTTAAAATATGAAATGCCCTTACTGATGAAGTTCCTGTGTTTTTCACTTGAAACTTGCCTACGTTTTTGAAACTCGGCTCTTTTAAACTTTTATTCTTATAAATATCAATGTTTGATTTCTATAATTAATAAATTCTCTTTGTTTCATCATTCGACTTCATAAATAGTAGTGGGATAAGCTAAGCTAGCAAGCGTGCATAAGAAAATTGATTAGAAAATCATTTAATAAATTCCATTTTATAAAAATATACTCCTTTAGATAAGTTTAAGAATATTTAGAATATTAATAATAACTTTGAAAAAGAGTAATAATCTTAAGAAATCACCTTTTAAGATTACTACTATTACTACTACGTTTGCACGTTTTTAAAGTTTGAATCTTTATATTTTTTTTATACACTGAATCTTTATATGTTATTTATATTTCTTCGAAGAGAAAAAAACTTAATAATTCGGCTGGTACACGTTTGCTAGAATCCCAACTCTCAAGGGCGTGGGGCAAGAAAATATTAAAACACTTACCCATCTTTAGGGGCCATGTCTTACAATGATTTTCTTGGCATGTCTTACAAGGATTGAGAATTTAAAAAAGTTGTGCATGCATGTGTGCCTGCTGTTTTATATAGCAAATTCATTTGAAATTGGAATTACTTATGATTTATTCATCTTTTCTTTCATTATTTGTTGACACACACATTTTTTAATTAATAATGATGCAATTTTATGATTCGACAAGAACTTCAAATATTGCTCATTGATGAACAATCAGTTCATTCAACCGGAGATGAAAAAGCGACCTCGAAGCTGATAATTCTAAAAGCAATTTCTTATTTATATTAATATTAAACCAAAATAACTTATTGCATATTATTTCAAATTTTAAAAAAAATTGAAATTTAAATATAATATTGAAATTTTGTTTAATAATTAATTCTTCAATTAATTAAATATATTTATGAAACCAGATATTGGGACGGATCACTATTCACTAGGAACGACTCAATTCAAATATCGAAACTCATATTCGAAACATATAAGGTGATATGGTTATATAAATTAATTATATAAGTAGTGCTAATTGGAAATTTAGTGTTGATATATGTATAAGCATGGCCACACGAAGCTGATTAATTAGAGCCATGTTGAAAATTGAATGCGTTCAAGTAAACTCCAACTCGATGTATGTGAACACACACACTCGCACTAGAGCAAACTCAACAATGGTAAAAGAGGGAGAGGGGGTGGGGGTGCTAATAAGAACCAAAATAATGGAATTACTTTTTTTTTTGGTGGCCAGATAAAGGAATTTCTTTATGAAAAGCTCCATTTTAATGTGTAGTCATAATAATAATTGGGATGAGATTGAATTTGGCAAGGGAACACAACGTCAACAAATCTTTATTAATTTGATCACGTTTTAAATTATGCAAGAACGATCGAGACGCGATTTGATGGAGAAATCTTCATAATTTTAGGACGACAGAATGAATGGAAATATAATATGAGATATAAAATTAAATGAGGATTTAATTTTACACACCTTTAAATGGACAAAGTGATTAATTAATTGGGTAGGGTTTGTGCTTTATAAGTAATCATTGCAATAATGCGATTGTGTTGGTTTTAATTTATGCCCCATTAATCGAATCACTAATTGGTTGTAATAAAAACTTACAAAGCAATAGCATAAGACAAATCAACATGTAAACCCATTTAGATTCTCCTCTTTATTATAGTGCAAGGCCTAACTTCACTTGATTTTGCGGTATATAAAATTTCCTTGATTTTTGTCAACTTCATTTTATGACATGCCATTGTCTCTTTCATTTTGAAAATTGATACGAATCTTACATCAACAATCTCCCAAGTAAAACGCAATTTCTAAGTTTAATATACTTTATCATCTCAATATACGAGTCTTTTAATTTGAGATTGGATTCTTCTTTTGGACTTGTGTCTTTTAATTTGAGATTGGATTCTTCTTTTGGACTTGTGTCATAACATTAGTGATTTTATTAAGGGGTCGATGTTCATAAAAATAGTTGCCCATAGAGGATTCTGATTGACAAAAGTAGAGTGAAGTGTCTTGAATGTTAGTTTTTTGGGAATATATTCTTCCTTTAGATTTATAGTTTTTATTGAATATATGAACCAATTTTTCAATTTTTTTTCTTGGTTGGAAATGCCATATAACCTGATGTTTCATATATGAATTAGTGATATAGATTGTTTACGATGTACTTAGTCTTTTAGGCTCTGTCTTGATTGGAAAAAATATTTTGTGAAATGAAAATAAGTATAGAAGGTGATGTATGTTTGGTATGCATCTAAGGAAAAAAAAAATCTTAGTGAACTACTCTCTCATTTCCTTAAAATAAGATTCAATTAATATTTTTGGATAGATTAAATAAGCTAAATAAATTAATTAATTATAATTAAATTTAACCCCTTAAATAAATTTATATTATATACTTCTTAATCAACTCAAATTAATCAACTATCTCTTATATTAATTATAATTAATTAATTTTTTAGCTTTCTTAATTTATCTAGAAAATTAACTATATTTTATATTAATGAATGGAGGAAATATTATATTTGGTATGATAGAAGAGTCGTGTACCATTTACAATTCTTTTAACTTTGATTTGCTACTTATTTTTAAGTATTACGAAATTCCTCAGTTAAATAAATGACACAACAGACGAGATAAATAAAATTGTCAAAGGAATAATTATAGTGATTTCTAAATATAGGTAAACATAAACAAAAAAAATTGTAAATCACATGGTGCATTTGGACGAGAGAGTGAAGAGACATAGATGGTTTCCATCATTTAGCTCTTTCAAATTCTTACTTCAATTGAGCCCAGTAATAAGAACCACCAAAGATTGTCTCCTAAAAAAAATCAAATTTGGCTGACTCCTACTATTAAAAATTGCTAAATATTTATATTTATTGATGAAACTTGCAAGTGCTTTGGCCACACTGACTTTTTGCTCTTATTCCACTCAAAATCCCATACAAAATTAGTTGTGACCTCTCCCTTTATTAATTATTTGTTAGCTTGTTCCCGGTTCATTTCTTGATTACCAATCAATTGCCTTCAAGACACGCTAATTTTCGTCCACATATTTTTTTATTAATTAGTCTTGGTGCTACTAAATAATTATTATCATCATATAAACCTCACCAAGTCAATTTTAATTTTTGTTTTTTCATAATTAGTTTCCATAGCATGAATCATGATGTAGTATAATCTATTGAAGATTATAAGAACCAGTGCTCATAATCGGTGCACCATACTAGTTACCATCATTGTTGCAAAATATGCATGAACTTTGTAAATTTATTAAAAAAACTATGCATATACATATATGTATGTTTGAAATAATCACATTTTAAATCATCAGAAAATAAGTATTAAAATATGTGCAAAGCTATCAATTGTGATAAGAATGTAGGGGTGTTTAGTTGCATATAAATATATGGATATATGATATAAAATTAATAATAAATCATACTCTTTTGTTCTTAATATAAAAACTAAATTATTAAGTTGAGTAAATTAATAAAATTAGTTAAATTAATTATTTATAATAAATATAGATTATTTTTTCTTTAATAACCTTCTTAATCATATCATTATAATTATCCTATGATAAAACTTTTTATTATGTATAATTAATAATGAGAGTTTAAAAAAATTATAAAATTGAGAAATCAAATTAATTAATATCTTATATTTAAAATAAAAATAAATATATTATTTAATTTTTATTTTTAGAATCGAAATTATTTATAAACTGTAAAAAGTACAATTCATGATTTAAACTTTGTGACTGAATGCACGATAAAAACATGTCTAATTGTATTATACAAATATATGTGTGTGTGTGTGTGTGTGTGTGTGTGTGTGTGTGTGGATGTGTATTTTGGATGTTTGTGTGTGGGTGAGTGACATCTTCTGAATTACCAAGAGATTTATTTATACTTAGGTTTTAGTGGCCACGTTCCGATGAAAAGAAGATTTTTTTTTTAAAAGAGAAATCTTATATAGAAAGTGAGAGAATTAAAAAAAAATAATTAAAATATTTTAAAAATATATATTATATTAATTAATTTAATTATTTTTTTAATTAAATTAAATTAATTAAATAACTCTTATATTAAATATTAATATCATACGTATTAACCATATAACACTCAAAATTACTGAGAATTATTTTCACTTACTCTTTTTAACTGTAGTTTTCATCATCATTAGGTAAGCATTACCATTTATTTCTGTACTGTTATTCTCCAAACAAATATTTTTTAATACTCTAGCGATTTCATCATGTCAAATCAAATACTTCTGTCTTGCACCCGAAAAAAAAAAAACAAATACTTGTCTGAGTCACAAGATAAATACCATTTCAATTCCCAAATTCTTTCATGCATATGGACAAGCTAATGGAGGGAAGTTTTTTTTTTTCCACTCAATTTATTAAAATTTTATTTTAACTATATTTAGATTCAATCCGTGTTGTACACTTAGCTATAGTGAGTGAGTCTCCTAACAAAATTTTTTTACATACTCTAAAATTTAAAGTCAAAACTTTACTTAAATAATACCAAGTTGCTTACCATTCAAACTAATTCTTATTAGATGAAGGGCTTTTGAATATTGAAATAGCCCGGATCATATGCCCTAACTATCTTTTATTAGTTTATTAATTTTGTCTTACTAATGGTTGGCAATCACTTTTGATTCACCCTATTTCGTTGGGGTTAGGTGTCCAATTAATAAATATATTTCACCATACATGTGTCTACATCCAAGGGCTAGGGAAGGTGGAGAGTGAATCTCAATTACTTAGTTGGGAAATCTTTTTAATTAATTGAAAACTTATAACATGAACATGATGATTTCTGCCTCGACTTATTGATTAAAATACCTTTTTTTCCATATTGTGTAGTATTTACATCTTTATATATTCTTATCAATCCTAAATATATGGATTAAATAATTAATTTATAAATATTAAAAAATAAAATAAGAAATTCGAATCAAAACCCACTATTTTTTCATATTCCATTTTAGGAGAATCGGAGATTGATTCTGAAATTTTTATCGAAAAGATCCTCACATATATGGTTGAGGGATACTGTGTTTACTGGGAAAATCAGAACACAAAAGAAATCGAGAGGCTAATGCAAAGAAAAATCTTATTTATGCAATTAAGATAGTGGAGGGGTTACGATGGCTCTAGAATAATCGAGTCCTTTAGCTTTGACATGTTTATAACACTGGAGACCTGTTTCTGGCCAAAAAGTTCTGGGTTGGACTGGATGGAAGTTATGACTTTTTTTTATAGAAAAATCTAAAAAACAATACCATTTAAATTTTAAAATTTTAAATCAATTTATTTATTATACTTTATAAGATATGAACTATTTTTATAAAATAAATAATAATAAGTAATTTTTAATTTGAAATTTTAAAATTCAAGTAGTATTTTTTTAAAATTTTCCCTTTTTTAAAATATTTTAATTTTAATAAAAAGTTATTGTTTTAATTTAGACATATAGCTTTGTTTTATGTATTTTTTATATATAAAAAAATTTAATTGAGTTGACCAGGGCCTCACTTAGGTTAGGACATACTTTTAGGTATAAAAAACGCTTATATAAATATTTACAGTTCTCTCACCAATAATAATAAGATCTTCACATTAATAATAAAAATTAAACTCGTAACTATATTAATTAAATCAATTTTTGTTAGCCGCTAAAAACTGTTTTATTTCTTATTTTTATATTAATATAATTTCCATAAAAAATAAATATATATTTTTTTCATATTCACGCATTTGTATATTTGGGATGATATTGTATTTGATCATTAAGTTTTTGATCGTTACGGTTGAGTGTGAGGATATATATTGATCCATAATTGGCTAGAATAATTACATAAACTCGTAAAGATAGTTAAATTGCGGGGAAAAAACGTTACAGCTCATGACTACGTACGTCCTATTTTATACGGAACTTCTATTTACAAAAAAATATGTATCCTTTGAATAACTCTATATATTATTTAATTCTTCCTTAAACAGCTTATCATAAGTGAAGAATTTGTATTGATTCATATCACAAAATTAAATTTTTTAGTAATTTAATTTATTTCATATACACTATTATCGGGTATCCCTACCTTTAATTAATTCATATTCCAGTATTTTTATGTCCAAAGAGAGGTAATTTTCTAATTGTGATTTTTTCTCATCTACAAAGTCTAGTCAATTGTGCCATCATAGCAGTAAAAAAACAAAAAGAAAAGCTATAGAAATGGTGACTATAACTTCTCATCCGTCGTTGAATTTTTTGTTCACCTAACTTAGAGAAAACGAATAAATAATGATGAATAATAATTTAGAAATTAAAGAAGTTGAATTCAATCAATTATTGTATAAATATAAATAGTTGTGTATGATTGAGTGGTAGCTTTATGTTTTGGTTGGCTGAAATATACATCAACAAAATGACCCATGAAGGAGATATATCATGGATGCTAGGGGTGTTTATTATGTCCGTGATCCGGTCTGTTTGTCTGAGCCCAGGAAAAAATTGCTCAGCCCAACCCAAAAAATGTTGCCCAAAATATATTTGGGCAGGGTAGGGCCGGACCAAGTGTCGGGCAGGACATCGGGCAAGGTATGTCGCCCTGCCCCATTTAGCCCGGCCCTATATATATATTTTTATTTTTTTCTTAGAATTTTATTTTTATTTTATTTTTTCTATTTGTAACTCTACACTTTTCACTTTAGCTGATAACTCTCTTTACTCATTTTTTAAATTTTTGAATGTAAATCTTATATTTACGTAGATACCAAAGTTGCTTCCATGCTTTATTTACCAATCATTCAATTATTAGTGTTGCAATACCTCTATAGATATTCGACCCTGATACAGATGTCAAGTTTTTTATATATATATATGTAATGTACTTTAAGACTTTAATTATTATTTTTTGTTATCTTATTCTTAATAAATTATGAATATTATTTAATTCTTGAAAACATAAATATGGTATTATTTTATAAGTTCATGATTATAGATTTTTTTTCACAATATGAGCAGGACATCAAAATTTGAGTATGTAAGCCCGCCCATACCCAACCCGAAATGGTTAGGGCTTTTACCGGATAGGGCCGGGCATCGGGCTGCAAAATGTAGCCGACAATTTTTTTGGGCAGGGCACAGGGCAGGGGGTTGCCCTGCCCATGCACACTTCTAACGGATGATATTCCATTATGACACCATTTACAACAATGACCCCTTCTTTTATGGCATGTTTGGTATCTTCCACTTCCCTTGTTTAGTATAATGGAAATCATTTATATTTCTACTTTTAATATTTTGGATCATTTTAATTCTATAAAAAAAAATGAGAAATGAGATGATGAAAGTGGAAGTGAAATATTTTGAACTATTTTATTCCAAATTATAAAATTCCTGGATAACTTTAACTTTTTTCAAATTATATAAAAAAATTTTTTAATCATTTTACCCCAAGTTATAAAAAATATATATATCAATTTTATACTTATTTTTATCATATCAAGCTAACTTTTAAAACTCATTTTCAGCCTAATTCTATTTTTACTTACAATTCTATTTCTACTTTCACTTCCATCCTACCAAATATAATCCTTCCAAAATTCAAAAGGAATTTTCCTTTTATCCTTATTCACTAGAACATGATAAAGAAACAATTAATTCCCAAATATATAAGAAATATTGCTGAAAAACAATTCACCGTAAAACGTATTGTAAAAAATATATCTGAAATTTATTTAAAAATATATGTACAATTTATTTTCAACGAGTATAATTTTTTTAAGCTATATGTAAGCTATCTTTAACTACATACAACACAGAAAATATTTGCATATAGTTAAAATACTATATATTATATATATTACTAAAGAAAAGTTGTAGTACTTGAGTTGTATCTATTTAAGGATATGGATCCTTAAGTATCTTTAGCTAATATTTTGAGATAGAGAATATATATATATATATATATATATATATATATATATATATATATAAGAATGAGGGAGATAAAGTTCAAAAACTCTAAGCTGAATAAAGTTGGAGATAATCAACTAGATTATTTGTAATAATAAAAAAACAAGAATGTTATCTTGTGATAAGGAAACTGATGTGGTGCGAGTCAAGAAGGTAAATCCTTTCCTATATAAGGAGGGGTCAGATAGGCTTATTAAGTGTGCAAAAACCAGCCACATCTATAGCTAATTTGGAGCGCTTGAGCTAGCTAGCAGAGGCTTAGGCTCTACTTTTTCAGCTTTTATGGAGAAGATGGAGAAGAAGAAAGCAATGGGAATTGAAGAAGGTGGCGGAGTAGTCGAAGTAATTGATGAGTCGAAATGGGTTTATGATTCTTCAGTTGATCATAAAGGAAGACTTCCTCTTCGATCTTCCACTGGTTCTTGGAAAGCTTCCCTCTTCATTATTGGTATGAATATTCCCACTTCTAACTTAACTTTTTCTTCTTCTTCATGCTAGCTAACTTCTTTTGGTTGTGGTAAAATTTCTGCTTTCTATCTTTCAACTTCCACAACCTTCTTGATATATTCTCATGCACCATCATCATCACCTTCGATTCAATCTTTAATTACTATGTTTGTGCTTTCCTTTTCCATTCAAACCAGGCTTCTGTAAAATCATTTGTCTCAGTCTTTGCAGAAAATTTCATTTTGTACTATATAGTTGGTTTATTTCTGTTTCTTTCAAGTCTCATCATGTTATTATATATGGATCAAAAGATTAGCGTTTCTACGGCAAAGCTAATTAAACTCTACTTTATATGAATACATATACAGATGCCTATTTTATATGAACATATCAGTTTCTACTTTTTTACTTTTAAATGGCACTACTCATTAAGTGGAACCTGCACTTTTGTATATATTCTAATATGTGTGTGTGTGTATGGTCACTCGCTCATAATCTATAAATAGTACAACTCATTTCAAACTCGATATGAAGGAGGTCATGATATATTTGTTAGTAAAATCATAAATGATACTGCATTAGATATTTTGTTATTGACATGACCTTTGCTTAAGCCAAAATAAGAATATAATTACGGAAAAAAATACACAAATCCATTTCCTTGTTTTGGGCAAGCAGAGTTTTATAAACTTTCAGGAATTACCATGGTTATTAACTTTTGGGAAAAAGAAGCATCTGGAAGGCACTTTATTCTCCTTTCCTCCCCCTCCACCAAGTATAAAGTGATAATATTAAGTTTTCTATTATTCTCCTTTCAAAGCATATGATACTAAAGATGATGATTAATTTAGACTCAACCATCATATTCCATCACCTATTTGAATCCAATATGTTAATATTTCATTGGAGTTTGAAGCCTTTTTTTTTCAAAAAAAGAACCCAATATTTATAATTCAATTTTGGGAAGTGGTCTGGTAATTGTGATCCAGGATAAAAGAGAATGATTCTAAAACTAAAGTATTGAGTAACATAAATATGATTTTTTATTCAATATATAATATATAACATAATTTGATTTGAAAGAGTTTTATATATAAGATTGTAAAAGTTTCTATTTTTTGTGTATACTCTGGGGGCAGGTAGGTAGGAATATAGTAACAGAATATCCCCCATATATATATATAGAACGTAAAAATTTACAAAATTAAAAGAAAAATATAATAATATAAATATAAAAAATACGGGAGAAACAATAAAAAAATCATTAAGGGTCCTTTTGTCATCCCTACTAAATTTATGATTCTTGAGTTTTATTACATTTTCTTCACATTGTTGGTACTTGCCCAATAATATCCATGTGATAAGCAGAAAGCATGACTATATAAAATTCTTTTTGTTGTTACAAGACAAAATATAGAAAACCTTTCTTTTATTTATATATGTTTATGAAAATTGTATGGACCATAATAATTAGCAAGTCAAAGTCGATCCCATGTGAAGAAAGCCAGAATTTTGTAAGTTCACGTTACTTGGTTGTGGATAGATGAACAATTGAAATTAAAGATCATTCATGTATTTGCTCATATCGTGCTGTTGGTGGGGTGCAATATGTTAAGTTATTAGCCTGAATCAATTGTAATGACACATGGCTCTGAATTTCCTAGCCATATATGGGGGTAGCTACCAGTTCCACTACTGGAAGTCTTAGTATTAAATTTGTCACAAGATATAATAACAACCACACAAATCTTGATTATATTATATATACAGCATTAGAGGCGTTAGCCTTAATGAAATAGACTCATACTGTTTAAACATGAGATATCGAGTTCGAGTATGAATATAGAAAACGTTTTTTTGTAAAAGTTCTCTTGAATTGGGGCTGATAATGTTTACATATAAGCAATCATGTATATATATAAAAGAGCATTAGAATGTTGATATGTGGTTTCTCCCTTTTTAAGATGCGTACCTGAGTTATATGTGTGTACTAGGTTTAAGGATTGGATACGCGCGGTCTACATTAGTTAGTTAGTATACAGCTTTATTCCACCTCGTATCAGTGGATATATCTATCCATTGCCAAAAATAAAAATTATCAGGCCCAACTATATGTCAAAAATAAAAATTTTGTTTTTATTACAAGAGTCTGAAGTATATGCTGTGAGAAATGAATTACTTGTGGTATAAAAGTAAAGCAAATATAGTGCTAGTATTTGAAATGTTGAGTGACCAGTTGTGTTGATGAAATAATATATATATTGGATTTGCAGCAATTGAGTTCAGCGAGAGGATGAGCTACTTCGGAATAGCAACTAGCTTGGTGCTTTATCTGACCAAGGTGATACATCTCGACCTCAAATCTGCAGCCAGAAACGTCAACTATTGGTCTGGCGTCACCACCCTCATGCCCCTCCTCGGTGGCTTCGTTGCTGATTCCTACTTGGGTCGCTATTCCACCGTCTTCGCTTCTTCCATCTTCTATCTCCTCGTATGTATACATCTACCTAGTCTTTTTGGTCCTATTGATTTAAATCATTTGGATCGAAACACATGGTCATTCATTATATATATGTAGGGTTTGGCTCTGCTTTCGTTATCATGGTTCTTGCCAGCCCTCAAGCCGTGTGACATTGATACATGCACCAAACCCAGAAAGGCACACGAGGTGGCCTTCTTCTTGGCCATCTATTTGATCTCCATAGGAACCGGAGGCCACAAGCCTTCATTGGAGAGCTTCGGAGCCGACCAGTTCGACGACGACCATGTGACGGAGAGAAGGCAGAAGATGTCCTTCTTCAACTGGTGGAGCTGTGGTCTCTGTTCTGGCCTTATTCTGGGGGTGACCTTCATTGTTTACGTACAAGACCATGTGAATTCGGGTGTGGCTGATCTTATCCTCGCTGGTGTCATGGCCTTGTCCTTGCTCATTTTTATAGCGGGAAGGCCCTTTTATCGCTATAGGACACCCACTGGCAGTCCCTTGACTCCATTGTTGCAGGTCCTTGTTGCTGCCATTTCCAAGAGAGAGCTTCCATATCTTTGTGATCCTCATCAGTTGTATGAAGCCCCCAAATCCAGTACAACAAGTGGAAGGGTCTTGTGTCACACCCACAAACTCAAGTAAGTACAAATGTTTCTTGAATTTATACTCCATTTGGTACCATCTATAAGATACAAATAATCAAATTTAGTACATCAAAAAGTTGATTAAAACTAGTTAAAGACAAATAATGTGTAAAAAATGTGTTTTATTTTTTCTAAAATATCCTTATTATGGAGAGAGTGAATGAGCAGGAAAAATAAATATGAGGTAATTAGGGCAATGATATAACATATAGTTAATATGGGTAAAAATGAAAAAAAAGTTGGTTAAAATTTCATACTACCTTCAAATGTATCTTATAAATAGGACTGTGGGCCGGGGGTATTATGCACAAAGCTCAACAAGTTTTCAATTAGAGCCTTTACATCCATTAATCTTGGGCCCAACATTGAAAAGCTAGAGGTTAACCCATAACTGAAGCCCAAAATGTTCATATTTTTTTGTTGTTTTTTTTTGTTGCCCACCCGGTTCACCGGAGCTTTGCCCCGACTACATCCGGATCCGACCCGCGTCTCGCACCTGGCTATGGTGGGTGAGTCTCCCAACGGGGATTTTCTGCGTACGCCAAGGCTCGAACTCGAGACCTCGTTTAAGCGATACCGAGCCGCTTACCACTCGGACCAACCCCCGTTGGTTATTTTTTTTGTTGTTGAACCGACAAGAGGAGACCTTACTACACCGTAGAGGCCCAACAAATATATTTAAAGTTAAGCCCATTAGGCCCAAACTTAAAGCGGAGTAGGCTTAAATGATTAATAATATGTCCATAGAAGGCCATATCAAAAAAAATATGTCCATGGAAGGAGAAATGAATTATGACTATACATCCGAATTAGCTTTTGGCCATATCTAATTATGACTAAATTAGACCTTAATTTTAAATGAATACTTGGTTGCAACAGGTTTCTAGACAAGGCAGCAATCGTTGATCCAGGGGAAGGAGAATCAGCTGAGAAGCAGAGTCCATGGAAGTTGGCAACAGTAACTAAAGTGGAAGAAATGAAGCTCATCATCAACATGATTCCCATCTGGGTTTTCACTTTACCCTTCGGAATCTGCGTCGCCCAAGCCTCCACTTTCTTCATCAAACAAGGAGCTTCCATGAACAGAAAAATCAACCACTTCGAGATTCCCCCAGCTTCCATCTTCACTCTCGCCGCCATCGGCATGATCGTCTCCGTCACCATCTACGACAAGATCCTCGTACCCTTCCTCCGAAGACTCGCCGGAAACGAACGAGGAATCAACATCCTCCAGAGAATCGGCTTCGGCATGATATTCTCCATTGCCACAATGATAGTTGCAGCCCTAGTTGAACAAAAGAGGCTCCGAACCTTAGAAAAAGACCCACTCAAAGGTCCACTTTCCATGAGTGTATTCTGGTTAGCTCCTCAGTTTCTGATAATTGGTTTTGGCGATGGCTTTACACTCGTGGGCTTGCAAGAGTATTTCTACGACCAAGTACCAGATTCAATGAGAAGCCTGGGGATAGCACTTTACTTGAGTGTGATCGGAGCTGCGAATTTCTTGAGCAGTTTGCTGATAACTGTGGTGGATCATGCGACGGAGAAGAGTGGAGGGAAGAGTTGGTTTGGGAAGGATTTGAACAGTAGTAGGTTGGATAGGTTTTACTGGCTGCTTGCAGGGATGACGACAGTGAATTTGTTCGTGTTTGTGTTCTTCGCAAGAAGGTATTCTTACAAGAATGTTCAGAAGGTGGCTGTGGTCGCTGATTGCTAGGAAGGCAAGAGTGATGATAGTACTATGGTTTGATTCAAAATAGCTGCTTAAATTAGAGGTAAGGGCTTTAATTTTCTGTGTTGAACTAGGCCATGGACACTTGTATTGAAATCTAGCGCTAGATGGCAAAAAAAAAAAAAAAATTAATATAGTGCCATATATATATATCTTATGCTTTAATTGCTTCCATGCAGGAAGGTTGTTAATTCAGTTTGGGTTTTTACATCTTTTTGTTTTTTTTAATTTCTTACAAATATATGCAAGCTTTCTGCAAAATAACTTTGTCACCAGATTTTAAGTTGTTTGAGTTTTAAAGATGTTATTAAGAAACTATGTTACTTCAATTTTTAATTAGAAAGTTTATATATATAATTTTTTTATATTTATTTATTTATTTATTTTTAAATTATATATATTAATACTCTCTCAATAATAATTAAATACGAAAAATAAGATTAAAAAAATAATTAAAATAATTTTAAAAAATATATTATATTAATTTATTTAATTATTTTTTAATTTAATTAAATATATTTTATATTAAAAATCGTATTTATTGAGAGTTACTCCAGAAAAAGGAATTGTTTTAATATTTCCAATTCAACATAAACGCCTGCCAAAAACGAGTTGCCGTACAAGCTCTACAGGGCCCAGTTGACCCAGACTTTTCCAATTGGGCTTCATAATAAATTTATCATTTAATGTAGTAAGGTAAGTTGTAAAGATAATAAATAATAAACTTATATTTTATAATGATATAAATTTAATTTTTATTATTATTATAAAGATTCTTTTAATAGATGATCTTATAATTTTTTTATAAACGTTCTTTAAACCTTATAATTATACCTTAGCCTTAGTAAGAGATCGGTGCTAAACTCACCTAAATTTTTTCGTATTAAAAAAAAAATACTTTACCAACAAATTTTATATGATTTGATACTTTAAATATGATATCTTATATTTAAAACAATCTATATGCATAAAAAATATTTTATTAGGAGAGTCAAAATACACTGTTATTTCTAATTCTCATAAAGAATTGCCTTTAGCTATCTGAATTAATCATAAATAAATTACGAATAGATATTTAGATATAGTAAATATTTTAATAACTTTTTGATAAGGGGCCTATAGTGCGTCAGTAATAATAAGAATAACAAAGTAAGGCCCCTTGTGTTACACCTATTGCATTTGTCATGGAAAAGGTGTTTTCAATGTATTTAAAAAGATAGTAACAAATTAATAAAAGTTAGTATATATACTAAAAAATAGACTCATATTTTATAGAGACTTGAGTTCAATTCTCGTTATCTTCATGATGACTTTTTTAGTAGGCGATCTCGTAAATCTCTTGTAAGCACTTTTTGAACTCTAAGGCTGTGCTATAATCTTGATGAGAGATTGGTACTGAATCTATCTAAATTTTTTTTATGCTAAAAAAGACAGCAATGAAAAAGGAAGACCAAGTTCATGAGCAGCATATGGCTTTGATCCTGAGATGGAATTTCTTCCCTTTGGGTTTTTTTTTTTTTTAAATTATTCCCCAAAAGTGTGAGAATAGTTTCAGTGTTGTCGTTTAACAACTTGTGTCTATGTATACATAGATATAATCTCAAAAAGAGAACAATATTTTCAGTATTTTATTTTCTGCAGGGGAAGCAACAAAACACACTTGTTGGGCAGCACAGAGGGAAGAGCTAACTTCCTAACTCATCAACGGACAAATAAAGGGGTCAAAACTCAAAAAGCATATTTCTTTCTACTTGGAATTTTAGGTGATTTTACACAACGTGTTCTTACTTTCCAGGTATAGTATTGTGACGTGGTTTAAAAAAAAAGGCATGGCCTTGTTACCACACAAAGAAATAAAAGCCTAATTGAACGGATTTCCTCTTCCTCGGTGTAAGATACTTATATCATGATTTTACAGCGGTATGATCATTTGCTTCATATGCAGTACACTATTTAAAGTTTGAATTACTAGCAGGAGTTTAAATATTTAATCATGACTTAATTAATAATATTAGAATATATATATATTATATAAGAATTACAAAGGAGCTTGGATTATGAATAGAAATACAATTTTATTAACAATCTCTCCAACAATTTGATTATTAATAATCTCGCGATTTATCTAATTAACTTCATTTTATATAGGATAAAATTTGTTTCTTTTTTTTAATAGTTGAAGTGTTTTTTTTGTTGTTGAAAAGTTACTTTTGCTCAGCGTATAATGTTTGGTATGATGTCAATATATCACTTAATTTTACCCTTAACTTCAATTTACAAAAGATCAATTAGATAAAAGTTACTCCAATTTTTAATATATAATATATTTAATTAATTTAATTAAATTAAATTAATAAAATTAGTTATTATCTCTAATTTTTAATATAAAATTTACTTAACTAATTTTGATATATTAAAGAAGTTAATTAAATTATTTATTTATAATGATTATGTGTTAATTTTTTTAGAATACCCCTTTAATTATGTGCATTTTGAACTATTATTGATAGAAATTCCTTAATACATGTAATTATATAAGAATACTTCATAGGATAAAACTTTAATTTTAAAAAATAAAATAGATAAAAATTTTATAATTATAACTAAATCAAATTTCCATGTATCTGTTATAATTATGATCGGAGAAAATAAATTAATTAATATAATATTTTTTTTTAAAAATACTATAATCATATATTCCTCAATTCGTTCGCTTCCATTTTAATACGAAGGAATATCAATAAAAATAAATTAAAAAAATTGATAAATATAAAAAATAATTTATATATTGAAGACAAATCAACTCCCAAAACATGTTGCCAACACTAATTCAAACACCCACCACCAAACCAAGTCATAAAACAGAAGATTGATGCCCCATATGTAAGGTGGTTGGAAGCATACTGTATTGTTTTGATAATATAAATTGAATAATAATAGGCAGAAGTAAATGGGGGGTTGCCAGCGTCGGGTTGCGTATAGGAAGCAAAGTAAAAGAGAGAGACGAACAGGCAACAGTACAGGGCCTCATTGAATGCATCTTCTTCACTGTCAGTAAGTTACTGTAGCTCTGTAACTTGGCTGTGGTCTCACACGCATCTGCCGCCATCCTCACTATCACTGAAACCTTATGTCATGGGGCTACCTGCACCTGCAGCTGCAGCAGCGCCAGTTTGAATAAGTAACGTCCATACACAATCCTTTCCCTCCTTTCTTTCTTTCCCAAGACACACACAGTCACAGTGTGTGTGTTTGGCAGAGCTATGGAAGTAAAGATTAAGGAAGGCACACGATTATTTACCGAAAGAGTACAGAAAGAGAGGCAGGCAGGTGCGTGAGGGGAGGGTGGAGGTGAAAAGGAGGTTGGGTTGGGGGGAGAGGGTCGTGTTTGGAAGTATGCTTTTGACCGAAACCTGTAAGAAAGAGAGAGAGTATTGAGGGAACTACTGACTGAGACCGACTCTGACTCCAAACATAACTTCCTCTCTGACACTCAATCTTATTCATCTCTTCCCTACTTCTTCCCCCTCATCCTCTCCCTCTATCTATACTCTGTTATTATTGGTATCCAACAACAATAACCTGCCAGGCTATAGCTACTAAGTTATAATTTATTTAACTAATTAATTATATTAAAATATTAATTATATTAATTAATATAGTATATTAAAATATTTTATTTAATTATTATTAAGAACATAGAATAATTTTAAAAAAAACTTAAATATAAAGCATATGTCTAATATTTAATAATATCAATTATTTAATTAGATCATATATTAAGAACCCAATGAATATAATTTTAATTTTTTTAATAATTTGTTAATTAAAAACTCAAGTTGAATAATTTTATTGAGTTTTTCAAATTTTTTCTACATTTTCTTAAATAATTCCATACTATCTATCTTATTTACTAGCATCTCCAACAGACAACCTTCTTTATACATATTCATATAATAAGTGCCACACCTACCCTCCCTCTTATATCCTCTTATATATGATCATTTTAAATACTATCTTTTCTTACATATAAATAATTTTGGTCCATGAAAATATAGCTAATAAGCAAAATTATATTCTGTCCGATCTCGTCTCAAAACTGGTAAAATATGTTTTAGTTATAAATATATAAAATCTTATTATTTTATTAATAAATTAATTTTTTATGTAAATAATTAGAGAAAGATATTTTAAAAAACTAACTAATTTAAATTATTTTTTAATCCCAGAATAGAGGAAGTACTATGGATCATGGATCATATGACTACATGGAAATAAATTAGTAGGGGAGGGACTGTCACATCACAGTCCTTCTTATCATTTTATTGAGAAAGAGGGAATGGGACTCACACACCTCAAAAGGCAGAATACAAGTGGGGTAGCCACTACCAACATATTATTTTCCTCTTGATCATCCCTCCCATCTTAGGCCCCACGCCATCACTTCCATTTCTTCCTAATTATCTCCTTAATCGCATGGTTTTCCTCACTTAATCTCCTCAATATTTTCATCTCCGATATCAACATTGTAATATAGAGGGCAAACGTATTTTATTATTAATTAATATAAAAATATAAATTTTATAATAAATTAAAAGGTTATGTAATACATAATATTTTAATCTTATTTTTCATATGCGTCAAATATTATAATTTTATTTATGGTATAATTTTACCTATATTTTTTTTAATTTGGTATATTTACATATAATTTTATTTCTCAAGTACTGAGAATTGCACTAAATTAAAAAGATTATAGGTAAAATTATATTAAATTAAAAATATTATATATAAAATTATACCACAGATAAAATTAAAATATTAGACATATATAAAAAATAAGATTAAAATATTAGGTATTATATAATTTTAAATTATATTACGTATAAATTTTCATGAGTAATGTATTTTTTTTAAAATAATATCATAGTACTAGTATAATCTAAGTGAAATGAAATCATGCATATAAAATAGCTTAGCTTAATCATGTTTAACAGAAATTGATTACTAAATGATGTCATTTGGAGTTCGCATGTCGCTGTCAAATTAGGATGTCGGACCCGTCAACTCATTCACCCATCCCCATCATTACTCCACCCTTCCAAATATCCTAGAAACAAGCACCCACTGCTACTTATTCATTTATTTCTCTCAAAATTGTTTTTTATTCGTCTTTTACTCTCTTTTTTTTCCCCTGGTAGGAGTAGGACTCATGTTCAATAAATAGAATAAAATATAATAAAAATTTTAAAAAATATAATGAAAAATAGTAACAAATATATAAGGAGCAAAATACGTATTTTTTTTATTTACAAGTAAATAGAATCTGAGGTGAAATTTTGTTAAGAAACTATACGTTTTTGAAGGGGTGGCAATTTTAAGTGTGTGGTTTGATAAAATTTATAATTTAATAATAGTAAGATAATTGGAATAAAAAGCTTGCGTATTTGAATTTCAAAGCAGTATTTGATATTTGATGGGAAAAAATAAAAGCTAAAGGTTGAAAAGGCAAAACATGGGAAAGCGAGAACGAGGGTAAACTGGGAAAGGCATTTGGGGGATGAATGTGAAGCTGAAGCACATTTCTTTCTTTACCTTTCCCCTTCATTCATCCTTCTGTTGCCCCCCAGCTTCTCACGTGCTTCATCGCTATTCTTTTTTTATTTTTATTATAAATAGTTCTTTTATGAGCCCATATATGATAATATATTCGAAACATGTAGGATACTAAAAAAATTAATAAGAATTTTGGTAAGGAGTGGAGGGGGAGAAAAATTTTCCTGAATTAGATTCTCAAAAATTAGAAATATGTGGTTAAAAGTTTTTAATCATTTTTTTATATTACTATATCTTATTTTTATTAAATTTTATAATCGTATTTCTTTAATTTTTTAAATTCCATTAAAAAATTAGGAGAATTATTTATAGGTCTTATAGAAAGAATTTAATCTCTAAAATTTTCAATAACAAAAGAGCAATATAAACATATTAATATCTTTTGTTGTATAATTTATTATTATATACTACTCAATTATTATTAAATTTTAAGATAATTTTTTTTTGTAAGACCTCTAATTAATTCTTCTAAAATTTTTTACTCTTTTATTCTCCTCTCCAAATCAATCATAGCAAATAGTCCTTAAATATGGACACCCCTCATATTAAGATATTTAAACTTTGTTTTTTTTACTGGGTTATGAATGCCTAATCTATTTCTGTTAAATTGTTAGTGATGTATTATAAGTGGCTGTTCAAAAAGTATCTAAATTGTAATTTTAAAAATGTTTTTAGTTTAAATCTTAATTTATTTTTTTTAAAATAAATAATAATATTTATTCAAAGGGACTTTTGGATCAAATTATAGTTTAAAATAAAAGTTTTGGATAAACTATCGAGATTAGCTTATAGAATAGTAAAAGAGCTTATGAACTATCCAATTGCTATTTTACCTTTATTTTTTCTTATACCATCTCTCGTCTCTTCTCTCTATTTTCGCTCTATCTCCTCTCTCATATTTTTAATAAAATTATATCATTTTTAATAAATTTTTAATTATAAAAATTCTTTAACAATAAATTTAACGATTATAAACACTTATTTATTTAAAATTATTTTTTAATAAATTATTTTTTAATTTTTTTAAAAAAATTATTTAATTTTTTTATAAGATATTTTTTAAATTTTTATTCAACCACAATTTATAAAATTTACACAGTCAACGTGGCCCTCAAATTCATTGTCAGACTCCTCAATTATTACCGGAAATAGACGGTCGTCCTCCGGTTCCCCAAATACGTACGTAGCCAAACAAAGATTCTTCCCCATATCATTATTTTTTTGCCAAACCCTCCCATATATCATTACTACATCTATTGCATCCATGCATCGTATACCTAAACATATGACATCTCAAATAAAATCATGGCTATTATTTATAAATCGTATACTCTATTATATTTTATTTAATCTCTACACAAAAGAAACTTTACTCCATCTTCAATCTTAATCGTGATGTACAATATGAATTCACCAGGTAAGTTCTTGCATTCTTAATTTTAATAATGATAAAAAATAATGTAATATTTATTTATTATTTAAAGTAAGTGAATTAGTGGGATGATATGTGGTTGGGAGTCCCGTAGGAAAATCAAAGACCAGAAGAAGACGACGAGGAGTTCCAGAATGCAACTGTTGAAGTGAGAGAAAATGATTTTCGTTGTGTGTGTCGCTTGTGATTGTGATTGTGTGTTCATTCAAATCAACTCAACTATTCTTTTTAGCTTGTTCAGAGACACTCTAATATATATATATATATATATATGTATGTAATATTCATACTCTATTCTCAACTGTGCCAAATATTTGTATTTATGTCTATATAAAAATAAATGACAGGACATATTTATGTTTTTAATATATTTAAATTATTTATTTAGTTTAAAATTAGAACAAAAAGTAAGAAAATGACACAAGTTAAATTATTAGATAACTGATAAATAATAGTAAAATAATGTCCAAACAGATGATATGATATAAAGGGATTATTATTGCACTTGACATATTTTATCGTGTCAATCATGGATCAATGTCACTATTCGTAATTTCAAGAATAAAGATCGGGATCATATCCTTTCACTTCATCATTAACTGCACTGTTCTTCTCACCCTTTTCCAACACTTCTTCCTCCTCTCTCGCTTTCCACCTCCTCCTTCTTCTGCAACCTCAGCTTTGTTCCAATGGAGGAGGGTTTTGAACCTGACCATGTTCCTCAGCAAAGCAGGAGAGACAAGCTAAGGGTCGGTTTTCACAACCAGCACTCTTCCCTCCCGACGGCGGCGTGCACAGGTTTACTCCCGGTCACCGACCCTTCTCTTATTCCCTCCGATCTGATAACGTGCGCCAGCAATAATCCTCGATCCTCCAATTTGCAAATATACCCTGCAAATGTGCAAATTATCAACAGCAACCCTTTTGTTAACTTTCCTCTTGCTCAAACCCTTCGTTCCGAGCCATTGTCTTTATCTCTCTCCCCCTCCCACAATCACTACAGTAATCCCCCACTGGAGCTGAATCTCCCGAGATATGATGGCAGCTCCGTGAACATCCCGGCCAACGACGCCGTTTTGAGAAGCTCCGTCGTTCCGCTGGGGCCGTTTACGGGGTATGCTTCGGTGTTGAAGGGATCGAGGTTTCTGAAGCCAGCTCAGCAGTTATTGGAGGAGCTTTGCGACGTTGGGGGTCGTGAAATTTGCGCCGCAGAAAAGATGACGGCGGATGCTTCGTTGATGGAACCCCCTCCGTCGTTGGAGAGCCTCGATTCCGGCTATCCGCCGCCGACGACACTTGGAGATGGCGGAGGGGAGGGTGGGAAGAAAAAGTCGAGACTGTTAATGATGCTTGATGAGGTATGCAATTTGGACACACTTGTTTGGTTGTTTTCTATCAGTTTCTTGATAGAAATCTAATCATGTGAGCCTGAAATTTGTCATGTCGTGTTTTTGGTAATACACCTAATCGGACTTACCTGAATTTGTCTATTTTGTTGTGTATTTTTTCTGGCTCTGATACATATCAGATTCAACTGAGTTCATGTTCATTGTTTGTTGACTGTTTTCTTCTCATTTGTCTGGTTTTGAAATGACCAAATTTTGGCATATAAATGAATACTTTTGGAGAAGACGTGAATGTAAAATGTGATTTTTTAATCCCCTCAACATTGAGAAACGTGATATTGCAATTTGATTTTTTTTAAAAGAATGTGCAGTGATTAGAATCATAATTAAAATTTCTTTTGGCAATCTTTTCTATAAAGACATATATTGTTCCCTCACACATTTAACCGTACGTAATATACGGAAAATAGTATTGTTTTTCAAAAAAGTTAAATTAATCAACATTTCGGTTTAATTTGGAAACTAATAGAACTAGTGATCTTCTCAACGTTATTTTGTTAAGTGGTCTTACAATTGTAGGGTTATAAGATTTTTTCTGTAAAGTGAAGATGAGAGCTAGCATCTTGATATGATTTATGCCCCTCTTAAATATTCTCGTTGAAAATAATAAACATATTCATGAAACCTAGTATATATTTATAATATTCAACGTTTTGAACAACAAAGTTAATAAGTAAGCCACTGGTGAAGCATCACGAGCAAGAACAGCATCAATACCAACCACGTTATGATTAGTATAACGTCAGTGTTTGGTGGGTTGATTTATTACTGATTGATTTGGATGCTGTCGCTAATTATGATGTCCGTGTGTGTAGGTATGTATGTCTTGGTAATTTAATTTCTTGCACTTTTAATTGTAATATTAATAAATAATAATAAATGTGCATATATGTAGATTCTTGCATATCATAAGGTGGATGTCCTCGGTGAACTCGATTATCTTTTTGGAAAAGTTAATGGGAGGGAATATATGCACGAAAAATGGTATTATAAAAGTGCCTGACAACCATAGAAACAGTTCCATATAAAAACTGGTGACAATATAATTGTCGTTCATGTATTGGAGAGAGCGTAATGTGCATAAAGTAATTGGAGGAATCCTTGTTAAAGATTTATACTTAAATAAAGTGTCTATATTATTATCATGTTTGGTCTTATTTTTGATTAGATTACGTTTGCCACACTATCAAAATTGGATGCCATAACATGTGGCTTCATATAATCGGTAGAGATGCTTATATTTTACTGTATAAATTTCCTGGCTAATTTTTACATTACCTAATTAATATCAATATTAATTAGTAACGAATCTTTGATTATATTAATATTCAATACTTATTATTTAATATATTTATATCTTGAACTATTCGTTTTGTTTATTGTTCATTAGTTTATTGGTCTTATTTTAAAATAATTGAATTGACAAGGAATGTAGGTTAACTTTTTTTTAACATGGAATTGGCCAAAAGTTTATTCTTTAAACACAAGAAAACACAAGTCGTGTCTGTGTTTGCAACACATCACCTGATTTTTTAGTATGATGTTCATTGAATCTCAAATTTATCTCTGGTTTGTGTGGCTTGCATGCAAACAATTGTATATATACCACTCGTGCTGATATTCAGGCTTTTCTTGTGTAGAAATCCTCTAACTTTGTTAGTTATCATCAGGTGTACAGAAGGTACAGGCAGTACTATCAACAGATACAAGCAGTAGTAACTTCATTTGAGTATGTTTCAGGCCTTGGTAACGCTGCTTCTTATGGGATCTTGGCTATAAATGCCATGACCAAGCATTTCAAATGCTTGAAGACTGTGATCATGGGCCAGCTTCACTTCACCTCTAATAAGGCTCATTTTCACAACCTGAGCAACAAAAGGGACGAATCTCCAAGGTTTATTGGAAATGTCGACCATAGAGGAGGAGTAGGACCTTACAGCCAAATTAGGGATTCTCAGAACCCCGAATTATTAGGGAACCAACCAATCTGGCGACCTCAACGTGGACTCCCCGAGTGTGCTGTAACCGTTCTTAGGGCATGGTTGTTCGAGCACTTTCTACATCCGTAAGAGCCATTTTTATACATATCGTGGTTCATTCTTCTTAAGTTATGTTGTTTGTGATTGGATGCTAGTCTTAGATTAATTAGGAGATACACACAAGTTAACACATCAAACTTGAATTAAATGCACGCATAAGTTCCCAATGCAGAAACCTGTAATCTTTGGTTGTAGTATATTGTTGAGACTATTTATTTTATCTTTCTCGGATCTTTGCAGATATCCTACTGATACGGACAAGCTGATGCTGGCGAGACAGACCGGTCTGTCTCGTAGCCAGGTGAGTAATTTTGATAGGGGATCCAAATTTCATTTGATTAAATTCATTCTTATTATAAACCTAAAAACTACTAGAGAATGTTAATGTTTGTGGGATTGTACTAGGTTTCAAACTGGTTCATTAATGCAAGAGTAAGGTTGTGGAAACCAATGGTTGAAGAAATACACATGTTAGAAACACGACAGTCTCAAAAGAATCATCAGAACACAGGTCAAGATCACAGCAACAAGAACAAGCCCAGCACAAGTGACAAGTTTCAAGATGATGCTCCTTTTAAACGCACCAGAAATTATGAACCTACGAGTCGTGATATGTCTGCTACAGTGAGGAATCATCAGCTGCCTTGTAATGCAATAAGCAATGTTAATAACAATAATTATCAGGCAGTGAGTGTTGGAGCAGTGGCCAATAGCGTGTCTCTCACACTGGGTCTCCACCAGAACAACGGTGGGCTTGCTCTATCTGAACCTTTTCCCATGAGTGAAGCTCTCAGTTTTGGGCTTGCCCTAGAAGTACCGAGTAACGAAGAGTATGTAATGAGTGGCTCTGAGTCGCAGAATCGGCATTATGGAAGAGAGCAGGTGATTGGAGGGCAACTTGTGCATGACTTTGTTGGCTAAGTAGTAGTATTAAATATTGGATCAGTGTGATGATGATCCACTAAGCATAAAACGAGAATAACGGTCGGAAATATTCTTCTTCCTATTTTTACGGTGCTAATTTTAGAGAGATGGATTGAGGTGGCAGTATTATTATTTAGAGATACCTTCAAGTATTGTGTAAAGTCATTCCAATTCCAAAATACAAGAAAAAAATTGATATCTTGTCATAGCTTAGCATGGTCTTAATCTTCCCTTTTCAAGTGCAAAGCCTGAGAATTATGATTTTGTTTCTTGGTAATGATACTTGAATGTTGTACTTGATTCCTAATATAAGATTTAATTAGGGAGTTGTTTTGATTTTAAATATAAGATTTATTTTTTAAATTATTTATATTGATATTTTTTAATAATAATTGAGTAAAAGGAGAATGGATGAGTTAAAGAAGATGATTATAATATTTTAAAAAATATATTTTATATTAATTTAATTTAATTAAATTAATTAAATATATTTTATATTGAGCATAGAAAAAGTAATATAAAATGGTTTTGATGACCATAGATATGCAATGATTGTTGAAGCAAAAAGTTTGAAATGGGTGAAGAGTCTAAATTTATCACGACAAGAATATTTCACAATTTGCGTTTTCTTATAATTTAAAATTTTGCTTCGGCTTTCAACAAGAGAGATTATTAGTGTCATTACTCTTGAAAAATGTTGTAACTCGAATGGATTAACGTTCAGTTCATAATCAGCCTGTGTTCGTTTTTCCAGTCGTGTAGACATCTGAGTTTTTTTTTTTTTTGTGTTATATATATTTTTCATTAATCTTTATGGTTTAATAATCACATCATTGTTATGCAAGTGAAGCTCTTGAAGACGAAGGTGTAATATTTTCTCTCTCTCTCTCTATCTTCTCTTCTTTTTATGTTCACCATAAAGGTGCTTGCTTTGTATCTTGAACTGTTATTTTCCCTACCAATACCATAAATGAATCCGTCACCTGTTGGTCAAAAAACAAAAGCTACACAGTGAGATGAAGGGAGAAAATAATTGCAGAAGATGAAAAATGGGAATCACTAAAGTTTGAGGTCAATTTTTGAGCTAAACTCACGTCGACTAACTCTAATCCGAACTCAACGCAGTGTCGAAGTACAGGAATTATGAGGAATTTGATTTTGGATTCAGTCCGATATGGATCCAACTACACAACGTTCCTCTGGAAGCGATGTGTTTGGAGAACGCGGTTACAATCGGAGGACATGTAGGAGAGGTGGTGATGGCTGAGGATCCTTACTACAATGGTAAATATCTTCGCAACTTTATGCGAGCCAGAGTAGTGTTGGATCTAAGGAAGGCTCTTGCGTATGGCTTTTGGTTACGTGGATTTCAGTGAAATATGAGAAGTTAAAGAACTTTGTTTTAAATGTGTGAAGATCGGTCATGACCATCGAAGTTGTAGGGTCGAACGTCTGAGATCTGTCTACAAACCTGAGGAACCAAGGTATTGATCTTGGCTCTCAACATCTCTTTGTAATAATTGGGAGGAAGCCATGGTTATTGTGTTTAAAGATTGGCCTGAAGCTGAATATGCTAAAAGAAGGAAAGCAGAAGCTGAGCACAGGCGTAAGGAGGTTGCATCAGGTTCTGAGGAAAAGAATCAAGCAATTAATGAGGATTGCCTTTTCAGTATAAGGCTGAATGGGTGGAGACAGAGGAAAGGAGGAAGATAAGATAAGAGAGAAGGAAACGAATCTTTGTTTAGTACAATCTAAAAAGAGATTGGGCTGACGATCCAATATATATTTTAGGAGAAGATAAAATCTCTTTTTTTTTAGATAATATTAATATTATGTAGGGTGAACTTTTAATTATTTTTAAATATAAATTTAAACACCTAAAAACTAAGATACTTTCTTAAATATTATAATAAAATAATATTTTTTAAATATTAAATATATTTTAAATAGTCATTTATTTCTTTATAAATAAATCTGAAGGTAAAGGAGCTGACGGAGAGTGGACCCAGTAAAAGGTTGAAAAAGATGAATGATGAGCCAGGAACAAAGATCAGACGTTTTGGGCCAAAGGCTGATGTTGTTGGGCCTAGTGGACATAAAAATGTTAAGGGAGAGGAAATTGGGTTTGAAGTAGGTGGTTTGGGGCTGTCTAAGGGAAAGGATCAGGGGGAATTGAGTGATAGTTCGTGGAATGAGGATTTTTGCTTTTTGTAAAAAAAAAATTTAAAAAAAATTGGGCTCATTCACGATTTAAGAGTAGGGTAGAGTATTTCTTCTTCTTAAACGATATTAATGTCGGATAAGGCAAGGTATCAATTACCCTCAAGCGTAAATATAAGCATCTAACGACTAAGATGCCTCCTTAAGTGCTGCGACTAAAACCACTATAAAGTGATACTCTTTAGGATTCGAATAGTGAAATGAAGAGTTAAATCCTATGGCCATTGTACCTTGTACAGGCCAAGTCCTTAACGAGATGATTGATAAGGTGAAAATGTTCGGGATAAAGAGGGAGGCTAAAGAAGAGATTGGACCAAAGAGGATTAAGAGAAGGAAGTGCATGAAAGATGAGTTTACACAGAAATATGAAATTTCTGTATTTGCAAGCAATCTAAGGAAGACTAAGGCCAAAATGAGAAGAGGAATTAAACCAAGCAAGAAGAGATGTCTAATAAATATGAGATTGTAAGGCATGATGAAGAAAGAGAGAACGCAAATATGAAGGAAGATGTACCTGACCAATCAAAGCAAGGATCTTTTGTGTTCAAAGCAGGAAGAGGTAGGAGAAGAAGAAGTGTTGCAGGTGAAGGTGTAGGTGGCTGGCCGACAACAGCCACCAAGGCCCAATGAAACTCCTATCTTGGAATTGTCAAGGTCTAGGAAGAGCTTTGACAGTCAAGAATCTAAGGGACTTGGTGAGAAAGTTTTGTCCCCCAATCATCTTCCTGATGGAAACAAAAATGTGCAGTGAGAAATGTACAAGAATAAAAAGACGGTTTGGTATGCAAAATGAAGCGTATGTGGCACCAAGAGGTTTGGCTGGTGGTTTAACGGTATGATGGAGTGATGATGTCAGTCTTAATTTTCTGTATAAGTCAGAAAATTTGATCCATGTTACAGTCTCTGTGAGGAATGAAGGTGAACCACATTTAATCACCTTTGTATATGGTCCACCAAGAGAGGGTGAGAGAAGGGTAGTATGGCATAGACTGAGAAGGGTGGCGACCAATATAAAAAATTCATGGCTGGTGGTAGGTGACTTCAATGATGTTCTTACTCAGTCAGAAAAGGAAAGAGGAAACCCAAGAGCTTTAAGAAAGATCCTGAATTTTCAAAGCTTGATATTACATTGTAGGTTGATGGATTTGGAGTTTAAGGGCCCAAGATACACTTGGTGCAACAGAAGACCAGATGCTATGGTAAGGGAAAGAAGTGATAGGGCGTTGGGTAATGCTGAGTTCGAAGATGAGTTTGAAAATGCAATTGTTTTCCATACTGAACCAATTGGTTCAGACCACCATGCTCTATTGGTAGACTTTTGTTTCATGGATGAGAAGTCAAAAAAATAATTCAAGTTTGAGGCTCTATGTGTAGGAAAGGCTGGAATGAGGTAGTAGGGGAAATGGAGAATAAATTGCAAGACCTTGTAAGAAGACTAAACTCATGCAGAAGAGAGCTTATCAAGTGGAGTAGAAGAGAATTTCCTAATTTTAAGAAATTTATTGACCACTTGAGTAGATTGAGTGACTGCTAGAGTGGCTTGATGACTGATGAAAAGCTAAAAGAGACAGAGGAAATAATTAAAAAAAATTGAAGATGCATGGGATAAGGAGGAGATGTTTTGGTGGCAACGATTAAAGATCAATTGGTTAGCTTGTGGTGACAGAAATACCAAGTTCTTCCATGGTAGTGTGGTTCAAACAAGACAGCGAAACAAAGTGTTGAGGCTAAAAGAAGAAGGTGGAGAATGGATTGAAGATAGGAGTTGTATTGACAGAAAATCCAGTGATTTCTATCAGTAGGATGTTTAAATCTTCGGGACCTAGATCGATGGAACAAGCTTTATCATATGTGCAAAGAGTGGTGGCACAAGAGGATAATACTAGACTGATTAGTCAGGTGTATGACTTGGAAATAGAAGAAGCAGTTTTCCAGCTAGGGACTAATAAAGTACCAGGGCCAGATGGATTTTCAGCTTTGTTTTATCTGTCAGCATGGGTGGAAGTCAGTGGGCAAGTATGTGGTATATATGGTACATGATTTTTTTAAGGAAGAACTGGTCTAAAAGGAATCAACAACACTAATATTGTTTTGATTCCTAAAATTGATAAACCAGAGAATGTAAATCACTTCAGGCTAATCGGGTTATGTAATGTCTCTTACAAGGTAATTGCAAAAATTTTGACCAACAGGTTGAAAGGGTTGATGGACAAAATTATCTCCCTAAATCAGAGGGCTTTTATAGCTGGCAGGATGATCCAAGACAATATTACGATAAACGTATGAAGCTTTTCATTATTTGAAGAATGAGAAAAGCGGAAACAAATATGAGTTTTCCTTAAATATCGACATGAATTAGGCATATGATCGAGTAGAGTGGAATTTTATTGAAGCTGTAATGCTAAGAATGGGATTCTGTGAGGAGTGGGTCGATTGGATCATGGAGTGTGTTACTTCAGTGGCCTTCAATCTTCAAATTGCTGGTAGGAATGTCGATGCTTTTACATCAGGTCGAGGAGTAAGGCAAGGTGATCCTCTGTCACCTTACCTTTTCATAATGACATCTGAAGTACTTTCACTCATGATTCAATACCATGTGGAGAGGAAGGAGCTGAAAGGTATGAAGCTTACCCGAAGAACTCTAATCTTGTCTCACTGTTTTTTTGCTGATGATGCCATTTTGTAATTAAATGCGGAAAAAGTAAATTGTATGATCATAAAGAAAATCCTTGATGTTTACTGTGATGCTTCTGGTCAATTAGTAAATTTGGATAAATTCTAGTGTCTTTTTTTTCTGCTAATACTATTAGCGTCGTGTGTATATGCACGTGTTTCTTCAAGGAATACACGCTATTAGCTATAAGAAGTGTTTGCATGAAGGTGCTGTAGATGATGTCATCATGAGCGGTACCTAGTCTTCCGCCAAGATTTTATCCTCAAATTAATTAAACTAGAGGAATTATAAACTAGCCGTGCGTACGTGTTGTCCTAATATTATTATTGCATTATTTTCTGATATATCAATATCAAGGAACCCTTATAAATACCCAACATCGATCTCATCTGCATTATTGTTTCAAAGTTTCATGTTTCTCTCGTCTCCTTCTATACTCTCAGAGTGAGTATTGGGTGAGGATCAGATAATCTGCATCCTGAGGTCTAGAACAATATTTTGCTCAATTATTTGTGTCTAGTCCTCAAGATGCAGATTACCTCTTACTTGCATCGATCACTAAGTTGGTACATGCAGATCATTAATATGAGAACGTCCTTCGTGTTCTTGTATTGCATCATTATATTGTACGAGATATATGGTTTGATTTAGCGACATATTTCTCCTCCCCATTATTGTTCTGATCATTTCAATACCATCAAAATCATGGTGAACAAATGACATGTTTCCTTTTTGTGGATATATATGTATAATGAATCCTCCGATGGTTTCTCAGTGCAGCTGAAGTTTATTCAAACGGTATGGATATATATATATATATATATATATATATATATATATATATATATATATATATTTATAATGAATATATATATATAACTAACTCCGCCTATGCATGTAGCCGGTCCTAAGCCAGGGTAAAGGAGGAGGGTTGTGTTAGGCCCCGACAGCCAACGTAAAAACTTGTCGAATCTTATGAACATGGACATACGAAGATATTGCGTTAATACTAGGTCGTTGCCCGTAAGTAACGCGTTGTATGGCTCGAGTATAGTGAGAAGTGAGCAAGGGCCGCTGCATCGTCGCCCGGATGTAGTGTTAAATGAGTAAGGGCTACCGCTCTCTTACGGACGGAGGCGGCTAAAGAAGCTAGTTCAGGAGAGAAAGATTAGATTTGACACTTGGAATATTGGGTCTATGACTGGAAAAGCGTGGGAGGTGGTGGGCTAAATGGTAAAGCGAAAGATTAACATCTTGTGCCTTCAGGAAACTAAATGGGTTGGAGAAAAATCTCGGGAAATCAATGAGTTCAAATTTTGGTACACAGGTAAAACAGGTACGAGGAATGGTGTTGGTATCATTGTGGATAAAGAGTGGAAGACGAATGTGGTGGATGTGAAAAGGATTGATGACAGAATTATATCTTTAAGAATAATTATTGGAAGGGATACAATCAACGTTATTAGTGCTTATGCACCTCAAGTGGGAACAGAAGCACACCTTAAGGAAAAATTTTGGAAAGATTTGGAGGGGTTGATTTAGAGCATATCACTTACTGAGAAATTTTTTATTGGTGGAGACCTTAATGGTCATGTTGGTAAGGAGGCAAGGCAATATGCAGGGGCTCATGGTGGTTTTGGTTTTGGAGAGATTAATAATGAAGGACAATCTATTCTTGAGTTTTCCTTAGCTTACAATCTTAAGATTGTCAACACGTGCTTTAAGAAGTGGGAGGAGCACTTAGTCACATACAAGAGTGGGGTCCACAAGTCACAGATTGATTTCTTTTTGGTAAGGAGTCATGACAGAAGACTTTGTACAAATTATAAAGTGATTCCAGGGGACGGGGTGACAACCCAGCATAGGTTAATGGTCCTTGACGTGCGTATTAAGTGTAGGAAGGAAAAACGCCAACATGTTTTAAACACAAGAGTCAAGTGGTGGCAGTTAAAGGGGGAGAAGAGGGAAACTTTTAAAAGAACTATGTTAAATGAAAGGGTTTGGGAGGCGCAGAAAAATGCTAATATCATGTGGAAGGAAATGGCTGAGAAGGTCCAAACGGTTGCTAAAGTAATTTTGGGAGAATCTAAAGGTTTTGATCGACGAGATAAGGAGACTTGGTGGTGGAATGAGGACGTACAAGAAAAAGTTAAGAACAAGAGAGATTGTTTCAAAGCTATACACTTATGTAATAATACTGAAAAATTGGGAAAAGTATCGTTTAGCTAAGAAGGAAACTAAGAAGGCGGTGAATGCAACTCGTTTTAAAGCTTTTGAAGAATTTTATAAGGAGTTAGGGATAAAGTCGGGAGAACGAAAGATTTATAAAATTGCAAGAGATAGGGAAAAGAAATAGAGGGATTTGAATCAAGTACGATGTATTAAGGATAAAGAAGGCAAGGTTTTAGTTGCAGATGGTGATATTAAAGAACGGTGGGAGACCTATTTTTACAAATTGTTTAATGACGAGGGAGGAGGGTCGAGGTATGAGCTCGGGGATTTAACACGAGAAGTTGAACCAAATTTGGCATTTTACCGTATAATCCGTGTTGACGAGGTTAAAGAGGAACTTAAGAAAATGAAAAATAGTAAAGCTGTTGGACCTGACGGTATTCCTATTGAAGTTTTGAAGTGTTTAAGCGAAGTGGGGGTGGTGTGGCTTGCTAAACTATTTAATGTGATTTTAAGTTCTAAGAAAATGCTTGATGACTGGAGAAAAAATACTTTAGTTCCTATTTATAAAAATAAAGGGGATATTTAAAATTGTGCAAATTACAGAGGGATAAAGCTTATGAGTCACACCATGAAGTTGTGGGAAAAGGTAATTGAACACAGGTTGATATTAGAGACTGATATTTCTGAGAATCAGTGTGATTTTATACCGGGTAGATTTACAATAGAGGCGATTCATTTATTAAGGGGTTAATGGAAAGGTACCGGACTAAAAGAAGAGACTTGCATATGGTCTTCATTGATTTAGAAAAAGCTGTATGATCGAGTACCAAAAGAGGTACTTTGGAAAGCTTTGGAAAAGAAAGGTGTGCGCATGGCATATATCAAGGCAATAAAAGATATGTATGAGGGGGTAACAACTACTGTAAGAACGTCTGGGGGCGAAACAAAGGATTTTTCCATAAGGATTGGTCTTCATCAGGGATCATCCTTGAGTCCTTATTTATTTAATCTAATAGTGGATGTTCTAACCAAGCATATTCAAAAAGAAATCCCTAAATGCATGCTTTTTGCAGACGATATAGTTCTTGTGGCAAAGTCAAGAGAAGAGATTAATTTTAAACTTGAGTTATGGAGAAGTACTTTAGAGTCGAAGGGTTTTCGTCTGAGTAGAAGCAAGACTGAATATATGCATTGTAATTTTGATAAGAGACAAGTTAGAAATAACTTGGAGGTCAAATTGGGAGATCAAGTTATTCCACAAATAGATAAGTTTAAATATTTGGGATCAATTATACAGAAGGATGGTAAAATTTTGGAGGATGTTAATCATAGAATTCAAGCTGAGTGATTTAAATGGAGAAAGGTTACTGGGGTTATATGTGATCGGAAAGTACCAGATAAATTAAAAAGAAAGTTTTATCGCACTGCTATAAGACCAATACTACTTTATGGAAGTGAATGTTGGGCTTTAAAAGGACAACAAGAGCATAAAATCGGGGTAGCTGAGATGAGGATGTTGAGATGGATGTGTGGGCATATTAGAAAAGATAAGATTCGTAATGAACAAATACGGGGAAGAGTTGGAGTGACATCTATTGAGGAGAAAATGGTAGAGAACCGTCTTAGGTGGTTTGGACACGTACAAAAAAAGGCAAGGGATGCGCCAGTGAGGAGGGTGGATCAAATTGTATGGAGCCCGGTTAAAAAGAATAGAGAAAGGCCAAAGAGAACGCTCAACGAGGTCATTGAGTGGGATCTCCTGGTCAATAACTTAACTAATGATTTAGTTTTTGATAGAGCACAATGACGTCGTATGATCCATGTAGCCGACTCTATTTAATAGGATAAAGCTTTGTTGTTGTTGTTGTATTATTAAATTTTAAGATAGAGTAATAAAGTTTATGATTTTTTTAATTTTTATAAAATATGTTAACAATTATTTATAAATAGGACTAGATCAGATGAGACGAGTATATACTTATGTTTGGTTATACCTTACTTGAACTTATGTTTGTTAATAAATATTCTAATGATTGATCCTATAATAGGATCTCCTATAATCACGGGAACAGATTAATAATGACTCTATCGTTGGAATGCACAATATATCGTGTGGATGGCAATCAAATCATGCAGGTATATTGAAAACTTAATTCACTTTTTTTTTTTAATAAAGTCTAAATAGTTTAACTGATAGTTAAAGATTAAATTATAAATATTATTGAAATAAATTTTATCTTTCTCAATAAAATATTTTTTATACACATAACTTAATATAATTTTGTTAATTCTTAGTTATACATTACAAATATGATAAGCAATTACCTAAACCCAACTGATTTGGTCTTGTTTGATATATATATATATATATATATATATGAGAGAGATATAATCTTTTAGAATAATGAGAAGGGTATAGAAGAATATATCGATTGACAAAAAATGGTCCTATACTATGGCAAACCAACCATGTTAAATGGCTCACAAACAATGGACTTATTCTTCACAAATTGGGATACCTATTCGTATTTCATATATATATATATATATATATATATATATATTCACTTCATTAGCCGTGAATTTAAGTTTAGCTTCTGACGTGACAATCGCGTAATAGAATCACGTGGACGTCGACATAGATAGTCATTGTTAATTAACGCACAAAGTGCATCTATAATGATTCTTTGCTGGTAAAAGAAAAAATGGAAAGAACAATAATGTAAGCCTTTTTAAGAATCTTCATTTAAAAGAGGAAAGAAAATCTTTATGGTCCAACGGCTAATTTATTTCCTTTCATTAAATTTGTTTTGAGATTTTAATAAGTTATCTATATTAGAGTCTATATATACAAAGTCCCACATCAAATGTTTTGAACGTAAATCAACAATATACAAGTTTGAGGAATGTCTAACATTACCAAGCAGCTTACAAGCTATTTTGATATAATGGACAAGTCTTATACATAGTTAAACTGATGCTTCGTTGTCTAATCAAAGAAGTTAAGTAAGCTCATTCGATAAACGAATTGAATATTAATAATGATAAGCTTGCCCCGATTACAAATACTGAAGCTATCAAGCATATCGTTTTCGATCTTCACCAGATATTTTTGCCTTTCCTCTCTAGAAAATGACAGAGTGTAGGTTATTGAGATACTCCCTCTGATGTGAGCTAATTGACTAGTTTAAATAGATTAATAAAATTAAATAAATCAATTAATTATAACTAAGATAATAGATAATTGACTAATTTATATAAATTAAGGAGTATATGGTATAAATTTGAGAGAATTTGATCATAATTAACTGATTTATTTAGTTTTTTTAATTTACTTAAATTATTTAACTATAGCTTTTATATTAAGTATAGCATTATGTTATATATATAGTCATTTCTCTATTTTATCGCTTCTATAAGGTTTGCTTGAGCATAATCACATGAATATCTGGTTCTTTCAGCTACTAGATTACTGCTACTTAAAAGAAATGCGGAGAACCTTGTTAATTTCCTTTATTTCATCTTCAGAATCATCTTTTATGCTAGAGCAAGTGAGCGGATCAGAAAGTTCCACATGACACACTAGCATGATTATTTTAAAAGCTTAAAATTCTCAGTTCTCACGCATACATAATGGTGATGATGATGATGATTAATTAATAAGCTTTGAGTACATTAGAGCCCGTAACCATCCATTGCTACATTTTGTTGTGCTTGTGCATATGCAATTTAGGCAAGGATTAGAAAAAGAGATTACCTATGAACACTTGGCTGGTTATGCATATCAACCAAAAGAAAACTCCTCCAGGTACATATAGTTTTCTTTATTAAATTTTTTAATTTTACTCAATTAGTTCCTATAACTTTACTCTATTGATATTGTTAGTCCATGTACTAAAACTAATTGTGTTAACATAATAAAATTAAAAGATTTAATAACACACCCAGATATCAAATTAAAAATAGAAAGAGACCACAAGTACTTCAAGAATAATTTCCCTTTATATATATAATGGACTCAAAGAGCAAGCCAGTCATTACAATTATTAGATTCTCTTAACACATGATCAAGAATTTGATGAGACATATTTCTGGACTAGTTGGATCCACTAAGTATAGTTGCTAGTCACAATAGCCACTACCCTTTTCATTATGTAGTCTGGCATACAATATATCATCAAACTAAAAGATCGGCCATGTCACTTTGCTAATATTTTACCCTCGTAAAAGTGATTACACACATTCAAAAAAAGGGAAAATGAGTGCAAAGAAAGTTAAAGTTGATCTTATACACAGTAGTCTTGCTTCTTTCCATCACTTTTCCTTTTAAACGGCATGATTAATTATTATACAAGTGTAAAATTTTCAATTCTTCTCACCAATAAACAATCAGCTACAGGGTATTCACTATTCAGGAAATGCATTTACACAGTCTTCATATAATCTGTGATTTTCTGTACTTACTGAATCATTAGAAAACATTTCAGGACCCCACTCCCTCACGTCTTGATCTCATCAATGAATAACCATAATATGTACATTTGTGTGTGTGTGTGTATTTCATTTTCGTTAAGCTCAATACAATCAATCACTTGCGCATGCATGGTGTCTTGTGTATGCTCTTATTTAAATAAAAGGATGCAAGCAGGGGCTAGCTGGATGAAAGAAGCATGTAACTGAAATCTTCTAAGGGAGTAGCTCTATACTCTGCAGGAGGAACATTCATGATGATAGTTCCAATATCCATTTGATGACCATGGTGAAATTGGTGTGTATGCTCTTATGGAAGTAGCATGCGCTTGCAGGCGTATGTCCTCCATCTAGTAAAAACTGGTTCCATACTAAGTTCACGCGCGAATTGGCGGGGAGGTCCAACTGTCTTTCGAAGATTTTGGCCTAGAAAAAAGTTGTCCTTATTCCAATGATTAAATAGTGTATCATTCTTAAATTTGGAATCTATCTCTATTTTGCTAGAGCTTGGATTTATTCTTTTTTGAAACTCATCCTCTTCTTCAATTTTTTTTCTGGGTACAAACATCCTCTTCTTCATGAGTAATCCACTTGCCCCAAAATAACTGGATCAGGAAATCTTGATTGGGCTTTTGATACAATCAAATTGAAGGCCTTAGGGTACCTATTGGCCCAAAACCATTTGAAGAGTATATGGACAAATCTTATATTAGATAAATCTGTCAAGGGCAAGTTGTCCCAAACCCCATTGACCACACTACCCGTCACACTTCGATGACGGGCTCAAACCTGTCGTTCACATGTTTGTATCAGTGCATTTAAATGGATTGTATTTTTTTACCAACGGTGGTTGATCCGAGTGGTAAGCGATTCGGTATCGCTTAAGTAAGGTCTCGAGTTCAAGCCTTAGCGTACGCAAAAAATCCCCGTTGGGAGACTCACTCACCATACCCAGGTGCGCGACGCGGGTCGGATCCGGATATAGTCGGGGCAAAGCTCCGGTGAACCGGGTGGGCAACGAAAAAATTGATTGTATTTAAAAAAGAAGATAAATATGGATTGAAAAAGAGGCATATAAGTGACATTTTTTTTGTTACAAAACTTTTTGGAAAGGGGTGGGGCTCATCCAAGATTCAAGGGTAAGGCGAAATCTCCCTTCCTCCTAGGCGATACCAATATTGGGCAGGGCGAGCCGTCTATTACCCTCAGGCGTAAACCTAGGCACCCAGGAGCTAGGATACCTCCCCAAACGTCGTGACTGGAACCACAACAAAGTGTTACTCTCCATAATTCAAACACGCTATAAATAGTCGTATGTCTCACATCTTTACCAGTTGAATCTACGGACGATGGGTTATAAGTGACAAATTAAGAACTCATGAAGCTTCTAACATGAATCTTTTTTTTTTGCCCACCCAGTTCACCGGAGCTTTGCCCTGACTATATCTGGATCTGACCCTCGTCGTGTACCTGGCAATGGTAGGCGAGTCTCCCAATAAAGATTTTCTGCATACGCCAACATGAATATTTTTTTTTTGATAAATAGTGAAGGCTATAATCCAATTAAAATAAATTACACGAATAGGAATTTAATCCCAAACACTCACAAGCTAATATCTTCCTCAAATTAATCGGACAAATAGTATGTATTAACGATCTAGATAGTCCTTCATTTGTCAAAGCATCTGCCATCTGGTTCCTCTCTCTCAGAATATATTTTAAAAATACCTCTCATGGCCTACTTATCAATTTCTTGCTTTGTAGAATCAGTAAGCTGCCAACATGAATCTTTTAAATCAAGATATAGGGTTCATTCCAAATGATATAGTAAAAAAGAAGGCCCATTAGAGATCTAGCTAGGGTTTAGTGCTTTCCCAAGACCAACAATGATACTTGATGAAGAAATTATTGAAATTCAAGTATTTTTAAAGAATAGTTGGCAAATGGGTAAAACATGCTACCAATTTAGAGCGTATTTAATCATTAAAAAGTATTACTTTATTGTGATTTTAATCGCAGCGTTTAGGGAGACATCCTAGCTTTTATGTGCCTAGGTTTATGCCTGAGGGTAATTGATGGCTCGTCCTACCTAACATTAGTATCATCTAGGAGGAAGGGCGATTTCACACTACCCTTGGATAGCGAGTGAGTCTAACCCCTTTCTAAAAAGTCTTGTACAAAAAAAAGTATATTTGAAGAAGATGATGGAGTCTGGTATATTGGACAAATTGAACCAAAAAAGTTTTATGCAAATAATAACTAACGTAACGGTGGTAAGCCAGTATTTCCATAATTAGGTTTGGAACGAGAAGAATAGAAAAGAATGAGAGGTTACGTTTGAATTAGAAACAAATTAAGAGGAATCACTAGACCAAATATTCTCCTTCTTGCCCCCTCTTCTGTATTCTTGATTCAAGCGTAAGGTTAGCTGCTAGTATTTGACTGAGATTATCACAATAGTAATGATAATACAAAAGAGCACAAAACACGTTAATGTTAAGTGAAAAGGAGATATATAGAACCTTATCGAATCCATATATTAAATTGGTGTGAGGAAGAGGTAATCTGCATCTTGAGGACTAGAGACAAACTTAGAGCAAATTAAAATATTGTTCTAGCCCTCAGGATGCAGATTATCCTATCCTCACCCACTACTCACACTCTTCCAAGTAAGCATTCAGAAGAATAAATAAAAAATGAACTAATAATTTATTTAGGAGAAGGTTTGGATTGTTGATGAGTTCCTTTTGCATGAAATGTTGGGAATTTATAGAGGAGCTTATATTCTTTGATATAACATTGATGGGGGCCCTCGGTCCTCTCTTGTTCCACATGATTTTTTTTTATAAGACATTTTTCCCTTGCAAAATTCTCGTTGATATATATATATCGGTCCCGAAAAGGCGATAGTGAAATTAAAAGTAAAGGATGCCTCATTTTATTTTGTTTCTTAGTTTTCATTTTCACTATATTCTTTTAGTCCTCAATATATGATATATTTAACTAATTTAATTATATTAAAAAATTTAATTAAGTTAGTTGATATGGTATATTTTTTTTAAAATACCTTAATTATCTTCATTAACTCTCTCCCTCCCTCTCTTATTTGACTATTGTGAGAGAGTATTTACTATGAGTAATTTGAGAAAAAGTTAATAAATATAAAAAATATATCTTATATTTAGAACTAAAATTAACTACTCAATTAAATCATATATTAAGAACCGTTATAGTACACTCTATTCCATTCATATTGGAGAACAACGCCAAATTCGCAATTTGAGCAAAATATTGTTCTATCAATTCAAAGAACCTACAACATTAAGTTAACAACATCCATCTTAACAAGGGCGAATTAGCTATACGAAGTTTAGATCAAGTTTTATAATCTCTCTTGAAGTCATATTCAATTTATACTATATGTTATCTCGATTCTCAATCCTTGTTTTTCAGTGTTGCACCAAGAAAAGGTGTGAATAAACTAAGCTGAGAAAACTTTTAGTTGAAATCCTATGGTGTTTTGTATCGTGATTTTAACCAAAAAAGAAAAATGGTTACTCCGACATTAAAAGAGCGACCAATATCCTCATTATTGCATTGTTGAAGAATGTTTTCTTTCCCTGCTTAAAACATTTTCATAGTCTACTATTAAAGTGTGTTTGGTTGTCAGTTACTAACATGATTTTGTAGCTTTGAAGTTACAGTTACTTTCATATCACCCACTTTAATTTGATCAAGAAACCAAACATACTAAAACTTGTTTATACAAGATATTTGACACAGCTTTAGTTAACTAAAACGGGATAAATTATAGTTCATCCGGTTAACATGTTAACTGACATAATGTGAAAGTGGAAGCAAATTTTTCATTTGGCAGCTTAATTATGATGCATGCTTTGGTTTTAGATTAATCTTGAATGATAACTGTGCCACTTATCTTCCTTTTCTTTCTATCTTTCTGGCTCGAACATTCTGTTGTTCACATGAGACAGTTTAAAAAGATGAGTTAGCTTCACGGAAACACTTCAATAATAATAAGGATTCATGGGAAGAATATATGTTGTGGATTGCTATGAGTACGTAGCTGTCGGGTGCAGGAACAAGAACCTAGTCTTTATTACTACATGGGACCTTTTGAATGAAGTTGAGGACCATATATACATAATAAGAATGATATTCTTGGACTGAAATTGAAAGGGTATATATTATTAGGAGACGTGCATGCATTGCTATACCAAAGTAGAGGTTCAGAGGACCATAACCACACTTGTTTCGGACAAATAAAGCAAATTCCTACCACCACTAGAGCTCTTTACCACCTCAACTATATACTTTACTAGACCTCTTGCCGTCTTTTGCAGAGTGTTTATACCCTATTATGAGGGAAGTAATAAATAATATTCTTTCGATCTTTAATATAAGATATATTTAACTAATTTGATTAGATTAAAAACGTTAGTTAAAATTAGTTAACATGACATTTTTCTCTAAAAAGCTCCAATTATCTTCTTTAATTCCCTCATTTTTTCTCTTACTTAGTTATTGTTAAAGGAATATCAATACTTCAATAAAAGTAATTTAAAAAAAATAATAAATATAAAAAATAAATCTCAAATTAATTATCGGAAGAGTATTATACTAGATCACTCTATTCAGTTTCAACTTTCAACAAGCACCTTATCAGAATATATAGGCGGCACAGTTTCTCAAGTATTTTTTTAAGTAGTTATGGCTAATTAACTTTTACTTATCCAACAAATGCTCACTACAAAAAAATATATCTTTGGCGACGACTTTTCAGCGGCGACACTAAAAGTCGCCGCTGAAAGTAGGACTTTCAGCGGCGACAATAAAGTCGCCGCTGAAAGTAGGAATTTCAGCGGCGACAGTAAAAGTCGCCGCTGAAAGTAGGAATTTCAGCGGCGACAGTAAAAGTCGCCGCTGAAAGTAGGAATTTCAGCGGCGACAATAAAAGTCGCCGCTGAAGCTCAAAATTTTGCAATCTTAAATTTAATTAATGTATTATATAGATTGTCAACGCTAAAGGTGATTACACATTTTTCCTCATTTGAAGTTATTTTAAACAATTATATAATATATAAAATTAAATTATTGAATAATTTTATTTTAAATAATAAATAAAAAAATTTCATATGTTATTATACTAAAGAAAGATTATACAAACAATAATGTGATGCATGCGAAAATAGGAGATGAAACATGGATATGTCAATGAGAGAGATATTATAAATGTTTGTCAATGAAAGTGAGAGTTAATATGTGTGTGTTAGAGATAATGTAAGGGAGGAGATAGAGAGAGGGAGATGTGTGTGAGGGAGATAGAGAGAGGGAGAGAAATAATAGACATAAAATACAAACGTATATATATTTTTAGTTACTGTTGCATATGGCATATATTGTTACATTTTATATAACATCCTAACTTGTATAAAAAGAATTTATAAGATATTATTGAGTTTAATAATATTTTTCTGAAATTAAAAAGTATTAAAAGTGAAACTTTAGAAAAATAATGAACGAATGAATATTCATTAAAAATATTTTTGGGTTAAAAATTAATAAAAAATTATAAAATAAGTATTTTGGGAGTATAGAAAATTATGAAAGAGTTTATTTACCCCGAAGAGATTTCATAGCTATTTTTCTAGAATGAAAGACTTATTTATTTAAAAAATTTAAGAAAAATAGTTAGAGGTTGTTATTTACTCAAAAAATTTTATAAAAATTCCCTAATGATTTGAAGAAGATATTGGAGGAAAAATATCATTAATGTTTGAAGAGGATTATTTTTAAAAATTATTAAGTTAAACTATACCTTTCAGCGGCGACAAAATGTCGCCGCTGAAAGTATTTTTAGCGGCGACATTTTGTCGCCGCTGAAAGTGTTTCAGCGGCGACTTTATTGTCGCCGCTAAAAATAGTTTCAGCGGCGACATTTTGTCGCCGCTGATACGTTTTAATATTTTAGGTTTCCCCTTCTGTTCTTCATTTCTCACCGTCGGGACTTGGCTTCTGAGGAAAGGCGAAACATCGAGAGCGGGAGAGGGAGAGCACGAGGGAACGACTTGAGGATTGAGACGTTGGAGGACCGACTGGAGGTCAGAGATCGAGCTTGGGACGTCGTCAGCCATCAGAGGTGAGTTCTCCGAGCGCCGTCTTCAATTTCTCGCCTCTGTTTTCTCGTCTTTTTTCTTTCGATTATGGGGTGGGTCACCGATTAAACTCAATATTTTGAGTAGATTTTGGTTGATTCAGTGAAAATTAGTAAAAATTTGCGTTTTCTGACTTCAAACCGAACCAAAATCGGTGGACGCTGGGTTTGCTCTCAAATTTGTTGTGTCGATGCGTTTTAGGTTTTGTGAATGTTGAAATTTGGGGTTTTGAGATTCAATGTCTGATTAAGTAATTAATGAAGTTTAAAAGTGTGGAATGAAGCTTTAATCTCCCTATGTCACTGCTGTTTTGGTTGACCGAAGTAGTAAAGGTTCGAGTTCAAACACACAGCCTAGTTTTTTTTTTTTGTGAAGTCTAAAGGAACTTTAGGGTAAGTGTCATCTACTCATCTTGTTCTTCGTAGATATTTCTTTTTCCAATGTGCTTGGCAGATTTTGCCAACTCAGTCGATCTAGTATGTGTTTGCTGTTTATATCTTCAGTGTTCACAGCTTAATGTTCTTGTTGTCTGTTGACTGAGGTTGCCTGATATATTATGAAGTGCCATCTGTTTGATTTTTAAGTTACATAGTGGTTGTTTGGTTGCTTCACAGAATTCCATATCTTAATGAATTGGTTTTAATCTGATTTTGAACTATTTTTTAATGGTTGCTTCATCTGCCAGTTGTTAGCTGAAGAATTCCATACCAATCCATTTCAGATCCGAAAAGTATCTTCTGTGCAGCACAGCAAACCTCACAAACCGTAAGTATATATGTGTGTGTTCTCAACTGCTTATGTATGATCATGTCTTAATGAATTGGTTTTAATCTGATTTGGGGTCCAGAGTACTAATGACTCCAAACATGTCATTTCAGCTGGGGGAAAATATTATTTCTAAATCTGTTCATATTGGGAATAGGACAATTAGCTTTGTACTTCTATTACAAGGGTGCATTAAGATCTCTGGGGTTTGTTTTGGCCCTTCAGTTCAGAGGTTGTTATCTGAATTACAAGTATCTAGTTTTCATGATAATCAATGCTGAGTTGAGATGAAGTATGGGATTTCTTAAGTGAGTGCATTTATGTTTTTTGATTAATGAAGCGTCTGTTCCTCTTAAGAAAAGCAATGATGTAGCATTATGCATGATGATGAGTGATACTTTACTATTTGAGCACGTTCGCTTCTATGATTTTACTTCATTTTTGGGATTTCCCCTCTCTACTTGGCACAAGCTTATATTTGCAAATTGAATTATGACAGTAAATCCCACCTGAATATCTGAAACTAGGAACCAATGCTCCTCTGCTAATGTGGAAAGTCGTATCTCCTTAAATATATATTCGCTCTCTTCAATCTCTTGGGGTCGGGGGTACTCTTTTGGCACTATTATAGTTGAGAGGTCTCATTTGCAAATATGTGAAAATATGAGAGAATTACTATAAGATTTTAAGAAAAAAATTTAATCACTAAAATGTCTCAATGACAACACTTCTCACTCCCTCTTTTCATAGCTTCTTTATGGTATTTCAATATTAAAAGTTATTATTCTCATTTAATGTTATAAATTGACTCCTGGTTTAACTTTTTAGGGAATATAAATGGATAAAAGTTGGTTACATATTAAAGATAGAGGCAACCTATCATACATTAGAGGAGTGGATGCTTTTCTAGAATGGGCATTTAGTCAACCTGGCGTGGTAAATCAAATACGTTGCCCTTGTAAAAGATGCATGAATGTTATATTTAAAGCGAGAAGAGATGTTAGGACAGACTTATTGAGCAAGGGTTTCTGGAATAGTTACGATGTGTGGGAGTTGCATGGGGAAATTAGAACATTTAAGACGGATTATGGAGCTTCCAGTCATGACATTCAAAATGATACTGATAATGACAACTTTGTCAGGATGGTTTGTGATGCACATGGAGTTCCATGTGTGGATTATACCAATACTAGCGACAACGAGAGGGAGGAGCCTAATGTTCAGGCTAAAAGGTTCTTTGACTTATTAGAAGATGCTGAAACTGCACTTTATCCAGGTTGTGTGAAGATGTCTAAACTTTCTTTTATTGTAAAGTTGCTTCAAGTGAAGTGCCTTAACCATTGGAGTAATAAATCTATGGATGTGTTGTTGGGCTTGTTAAAAGAAGTTCTCCCAGAAGGGGCTTTAGTGCCAGACTCATTCTATGAAGCTAAGAAGATAATTCGCGATCTGGGTTTAGATTACAATAAAATTGATGCTTGTGAGAATGATTGCATATTGTATTGGGGAGAGCACACAAATGCAGAATCATGTCCTAAGTGTCAGATGCCTAGATGGAAGCTAAATAAACAGAAAGGGAAGAAGGTTCCACATAAAGTCTTGAGGCATTTTCCTATATCACCTAGGTTACAAAGACTTTATATGTCAAGAGATACAGCTAAAGAAATGAGGTGGCATAAGGAGAAACACTCAAATGATGATGTACTGAGACATCCAGTTGATTCTTTAGCTTGGAAACACTTTGACCATCAATACCCTAACTTCTCTGTTGATCCAAGAAATGTTCGCTTGGGTTTAGCAAGTGATGGATTTCAACCTTTTGGGAATATGAGTGCTAATCATAGTATATGGCCTGTTGTCTTGCTACCGTATAACTTGCCACCATGGCTGTGTATGAAAAGCCCGTACTTCATGATGACACTTCTTATTCCTGGTCCAAAGTGTCCAGGTGATGAAATAGATGTTTACCTCCAACCAATGATTGAGGAGCTGAACCAATTGTGGGAAGTAGGGGTACAGACGTACGATGCGTATGTTAAATCAAATTTTATCATGCATGCAGCAATCTTGTGGACTATAAATGATTTTCCCGCATATGGAAATCTTTCAGGGTGGTCAACTAAAGGTAAACTTGCATGTCCATGTTGTCACAAGGACACGCATTGTACTTCGATACGGAGCAAGTTATCTTACATGGGCCATAGGCGCTTTCTTCCACAAAATCACCCATGGCGTAAAAATAAGGTATCATTTGACGGTAAGGAAGAGCATATGGATCCACCAGTTCCATTGACCGGAGATGAAGTACTTACGCAACTACAACACTTGGGTGATGTGTCATTTGGGAAAGGTACAAAGCGAAAGCGTCGTACACATAATTCTGCTTACAATTGGAGGAAAAAAAGTATTTTTTTCCAATTGCCTTATTGGAAGAACTTGTTAATACGACATAATCTTGATGTGATGCATATAGAAAGAAATGTTTCTCATAACATTGTGTGCACGGTGATGGATTTGGTTGGAAAGACGAAGGATACAATTAAAAGTAGATACGACTTGATGGATTTGGGTATTAGGAGTGACATGCACCCAGTTGAAGATGGTAATAGTATTTCTATTCCTCTTGCTCCTTACACATTGTCCCCTGAAAATAAACAATCCTGTTTACAATTCTTGGCTAACTTAAAAGTCCCTGATGCATTTTCATCTAATATTTCAAGATGTGTCAACATTCAGGAGCGAAAGTTGTTTGGTTTGAAGTGTCATGATCACCATGTGTTGTTGCAAGAGATATTTCCAATTGCAATACGTGGGTTATTACCTTCTAAAGTGTGTGAACCAATTATAGAGTTGGGAAGATTTTTCAAGAATCTGTGTTCGAAGTCTTTGACGTGTGAACTACTTGACAAACTCCAAAGTCAGATAATATTGACATTATGCAAGTTGGAGACGGTCTTCCCACCTGCTTTTTTTGATGTGATGGTTCACTTGCCAATACACTTGGCAGGGGAGGCAAAAGTTGCTGGACCAGTTCAATATCGTTGGATGTATCCAATAGAAAGGTAACATGCGTCAATATCATTGTATATTTATAATTCATAATTATGCAAGGTTAACTAATTTTAATGCATTAGGTATTTGCGGACACTAAAATCGTATGTTCGCAACAAAGCTCGGCCTGAAGGATCAATTGCAGAAGGATACTTGGCAGATGAAAGTCTCACGTTCTGTTCAAGATATTTGAAAGATTTTCCTACAAAATTTAATGTGCCACGTAGGAATGATGATACCAATGATGATCTCAACGTTGGGTTGACAATATTTAAGAAAATTGGTCAAGCTAGGGGACATTGCGAGTCAATTTCTCTTCCCTATGAAGAATACTGTCAAGCAAGAATGTATGTGCTACAAAATTGTGAAGAAGTATGGCCATTTATGGAGTAAGTTGCCCGACTTAAAGAGAGAATTTATTTTCATAATGTCATTTTTGCTTATTGCTATGAAAATGTGTAGGGAATATACAACAGAGCTTGAAGCGCATGGATCAAGGAGTGAGCAAAGCCAATATGAGTTTCCTCAATGGTTTCGTTCACGAGTAAGTTATAACATTTTCAGCCTTAGTCTTTTTAGCAATTACATTTATATATAATTTATCTAACACATGACTTTTGTCCTCAAAGGTGACATCATTATCTACACAGAGCCATGTTAGTGATGAACTCATCAGTTTATCAATTGGCCCATTGACGATTGTGAATCGTTATTCCATGTTCATAGGCAATGGATTTCGTTTTCATACAAAAGACCGTGCAACAGGAAAAAAAACTCAAAACAGCGGTATCCTGGCTAAGGGTGATGACACTAATGCTGACAAAGAATATTATGGTGTGTTAGAGGATATTTATGAGTTGTCTTACATAGGCAATCGAAAAGTATATTTGTTTAAGTGCCATTGGTGGGATGTTGCTCATTATGACAAAGGATATAAGGTTGATAAGTACGGGTTCATAAGTATGAACACGCGATATTCATTACAAACAGATGAACCATTTATTCTAGCATCTCAAGCTGAGCAAGTTTTCTATGTGGATGACATTGTTGCACCCGGTTGGCTCGTTGTTGTCAAAACAAACCCACGAGACTTGTTTAATGTACCAGCTGACGGTGATATTGATGATAGTGGGGTACATGATCCTATGGTTGACACAGAACCTTATCAACAGTTGGTGGTAGACTTAAATGTTTACAATGCAAGTCCTACACAACTTGATGATGTTATTATTAACTTATATGGAGAAGATGGACAAACGCAGCCCTTAGTTCAAGGAGAACCATCACAAATACATACAAGTAATGCCATTAATACTGGATTTAGTGATGAAGAGGATCTTCTTGACGACTTTGATAGCGATACTGAAAAAGAAAGTGAAATAGAAGAAACAGATGAATCAGAAGACATTAGTTTAAGTGATAGTGCGACGGAAGATTCAATTGAATGAAATTACTTGATATGGTATATTTTATTAATACGTACATTGATTCTTGTTTGATTGATTGTTATTTCTTAAATGAAATGTATATTTTTGTAGGATATGTCAGTGTTAAAGAGAGGGCGAGGTGGGAAAAGTATTTCTGTTACATCTAATGACAACACAAATAGCCGAGGTACATGCTCTACACCTCAATCAAGACCTGTTATTTCACCGCTATCACTGCAACAGCAATTTGAGGAAATGCCTATCAACTCTCCTGCTACTCCCCATACTCAAAATAGTAGTGCAGGTAAGTTTGTTTCAAATTTACAATAATTGATTTACATCGCATGTAACATTTAATTGTTGCAATTAAATTTTAATGATAGGCTCTTCTACTGCAATCAACAAGGGCAGAGGAGTTTATAAGTCTATTAACGTTAATTTGAGGACTGCACAAGGAGCAAAGATTCGAGTCAAATTTTCAGATTCCATGTCAAGAGCAATCGGTGCAGAAGCAAGAGACTTTTCTAATTATTGTGGTCTAACTCTTAGAACCACAATCTCTTTCAGGGATGGTGGAGGTAGCTGGAAGAATGTTTTTGAAAAATATGGTCATGATATGATTTTAAAAATAAAGGTATTATGTATGTCAACTTGTTATACTTATTTTAGTTTATTTATTTCATTGTATCAAGTGTTAATGATTATTTGTTTCAGGATAAATTTGAACCTGCTGATGCAATTAGTGAAGAAAAGTTTCATATTTCTATATCAATTATTTTACAAAATGCATTCAGAAATTGGAAGAACAATCTGCACTCTCACTACAAGAAATATGAGACTGATGAGGATAGGTTGGCTGATCCTCCTCAAACTATTAGTTTTCAAGATTGGGAGTGGTTATTAATATACTTTAAGTCTGATATGTTTAAGGTATTTTACTATCTTTCTAAATAAATTATATTTTTTATTTTAATTATTAAATTCTTCTTACTTACTATATTTTGTTGTAGAATAAAAGTGCAAGAAACACGATAAATCGAGAAAAACAAATGACTAAACATACATGTGGTCCTCGATCATTTGCAGAGATTGAGTATGCTACAGTAAGTTTAATCTATCACTACTATAATTTAAATTTTCAATCCTTTTTCTTATTGTAAAATCTATTCTTCGCATTTTCTATGTTATTATTTTGTAGAGAGATCCTACTACTGGACAACCTATTCCTCCTGACCGGCTATGGGAGATAACGCATACTAGGAAGACATTAGATGGACAAGTAGTATGGGCTGACGCACACTCTGAACAGCTTCATGTACGTATTGTTGTTTAATATTTTATTTTGATTTAGTTTTATATTTTATTTAATAGTTTTAAATGTTTTTATTATAGAGTCGTATGCACGAGCTTTCTCAACGACAAGACCAAGATTTAGAGAGTGATGCTCGAATGACGTCAGAAGAAATATTGGCGACAGTTCTTGGTGAGAGGTCAGGGTATGTAAGAGGGAAAGGGTATGGAGCGGAGCCTTCAAGGAAGAGAAATCGCCCTCAATCTACAGATACTTCAGTTGTTGAGAGTATGCGTGCCCAATTACAGGAAGAGTTTGATAAAAAATTTGAAGAGGAAAGAGAAAAAATGGAGGCTGAGCGTACAAAGATGGAAGAAGAGCGTGCAAAGATGGAAGAAGAGCGTGCAAAGATGCAACAAGAGCGTGTGCAATTCGAGCAAAGACTAATGGAACAAATGGAGCAAAAGATACAAGCTCAATTTGCTGCCTTGATGCAAAAGGGGTCTTCTAGTCATAGTATTGGTCCTTCTATATAAATTTATGTTCGTAATTGAACTAATTTGATATTTTATATTTATCAATGTTATTAGATTCTGATTTATTTAGTTATTTATCATTTATTGTTTGTTATTAAATTATATTTTTTTATCACAAAAATTAAAAATTAAATAAATTAAATAAATAATATTAAGAAATAAATTAAAAATTAGTTATTAAATGATATATTTTCAGCGGCGACAGAGTGTCGCCGCTGATTGTGGACTTTCAGCGACGACACTGTGTCGCCGCTGATTGTGGACTTTCAGCGGCGACACTGTGTCGCCGCTGATTGTGGACTTTCAGCGGCGACACTGTGTCGCCGCTGATTGTGGACTTTCAGCGGCGACACTGTGTCGCCGCTGATTGTGGACTTTCAGCGGCGACAAAATATTGTCGCCGCTAATAGGAATAGGCGACAGTCTTATAGGCGGCGACATGGCGGCGACAAAATGTCGCCGCTAAATGTTTTCAGCGGCGACTTTTTCCCTTTCAGCGGCGACAAAAGTCGCCGCTGAAAATCAATTTTTTTGTAGTGGCTGACAGTTGGTAGATAGTTAAATCTCTTAAATATAATATCATGGGTTCGAATCAGGTCATGTGTATAAAAAATATTTTGTTAAAAAAGATAAAACCTACTTCAGTAATTTTTATGTTTGAGAGGATTAGTCTCTAACTAGCTATCGGCTAAGAAATAACGCCTAAAATATAAAAAAAACTTTTACTTAGTCCTATTACGATGATAGATTCAAGCTAATTTTGTATCTTAATGACGAGATAATAGTTAAAACAACAACAAATCTTATATTATTAGGGTTAGTTACATTAGAAAAAAATAGAGGTCCCACCGAGTGTCGAACTCAAGTCGCTACGCCATGGAACCATTGACAACATATAAATAATCAACCTAACTGATATCCTATAATTCATTGCAGTAAGTTCGCCTAAGATAATACATCATTACAAATGCACCAAGTATTACTGAAAAATGAAAGTCAATAAATTAATATTTAAGAAAATATATAGGATATTATTACTTCCCAACTTAACGGAAATTTCTTGAAGAAGTGTCATTCTAACTCTCTAACTATTATCACCATGACTTGAAAAAATAAAATTTTAATGACTAGCTAATTTATATTGTAAAGTAATACCATGTCTTCGCTTCATTCGTTCATTATGAATTGAACTTCTATTGACAATTTGTTAAATTTTGAACTAGATGTGTGCATTGTAACAGTAATTAAACCACCAACCCTTAGTTTTGAATGTGTTTTGTCTGCTTAAAATAACAATCGATCAAATATAAGTGAATTCAAATTAAAGTTTTCGTTAATTTTAACCTATATATAACCCAATAATAGTTCAAGGATTCAATGTAATAATTGTCTATGTGCTTTAAAGATGTAGTTGCAATCAAAGTAGTGACGAGGGAATAGAATGAGAATGAGCTAATTAAAAGCCAGTACATTTTGGGGACCCTTGATTTCCTTTTCTTTCATGCCAGAGAAGGAACAAGAGGGCGAGCTGATGAGCTAGAAGTTCCACGTGGCACTTCAATAATTTATTCTAAAGCTTCAAATTCTCACATAGATACAAACAGGGCCATAAGGGCGTTGGTTCTAACGGAAGAATTTTAACCATTTAAACACAAAGTATTAAATTTAAATCTGTATAAATATAAAAAATATTTTTAAGAGAGTTACCTCTAATTAAGCTTAACAATGTCAAATAACCATATAAAAAAAATTCCCACATATATACATGATGATCATTAATAAGCTTCCAACACAGTAAGTTGCTATCCATAACTACACTGTCATATGACCTGTAAAGAATAAATCTTTACATCAGAGACTAAAAGGAAAGATTTTTGCGTTGCGCTTTTGAAATGAATCAAGAAAGAATACATAATCTGCGGAATGAGACAGCTATATACCCTACCAATGATTTGTTAAACCAAGAAAATGAATCAGATATCTATCTATACAGCACCTTCGTAGCTTTTATAAGTGGACCCCTGTATTCATTCATTGCTGATTTTAAAACATTATAAATTTCTGACATCGAAAGCTTCTGTAAGCATCCATTTTTCAGTACATTGGGCTAGGATCAGGTAATCTGCATCCTGAGGTTTAGGACAATAATTTATGATGTTGTATCTAGCCCTTGGGATGCAGATTACCTCTTCCTTACCACCAATTCAGAAGTTCTAGCTTCTTCCCAATATTCTTGAAGATCTCAGAAATTTCATAAACTTATTATCTTTACACTTCAATTCCTCTAGATGAGCAAGATACTGCAGAAATATGGAGGCGTTGGGTTAGGAATGGGTAATCTGCATCCTGAGTTTTAGGACAACGATTCATTAATATATTGTAGCTAGCCCTCCAGATGCAGATTACCTCCTCCTTACCACCAACATATAGCATTGTCTTCTGGCAATTCATTTGAGGATTTGTATGAATCTTTAGGAATTCCATAATATGATATCCACACAAGTTCAATGCAGATCAGCAATCTTTTGCCATGAGATGTTATATCGAAACAAGTTTTATTTCACTAAACGTCATATAATATATAGATCGCATAATAATATTGTATTCTGTCAACAACAAGCTTTTGCCATGAGCTGCTGCATGCTGCAAAATTGCAAGGCATTACTTATATACATACGGTGGTATAAAATGATAGTTTTTGCCTTCCATAATTTAGCTCCTTGGGAATAATGTGCACTTAGCGTGTAAAAAGCTAAGCTAATAGCTTTATAATTTAGTAATATAAAAATTTATTTATAAGTGAAAAATTATAGATTAAATTCTACTTATAATTTTAAGTTGTTAGTATCTACTCTTTTAATTAAAAAAATGAGTAAAAAGTTGTTAGTATAATTTTAATCAAAGTGACGTGAAAATAATTTTATCTTGAAAGCTGTAAAAAATCCAAATATAGAAAATCCAAGATAAATGCCGGAGGGCTCTTAAGCAACATCCAAAAACTGCATACGTCGTAGTGATATTTAGGGGAAATTCCATATTCAATAATGTAAACTCAATTTAAAAATATAAGAAAATATACAGATAATTTTAAAATAAATGAAAAAAATCTATTAAAAAAATTGTGGCGCTATCTTATGGTCCTAACTCTCCCACCATTGAAGAAAAAAAATTCAACAATCATCTAGAATCTAACACTATCAAAGATGGATTCAAATTGGAGTATTATGATGAAGCCATGAATGTCTCCATATTTTTTTGGCCAAATATTGTACAATATATATATTTCATTCCAATTCAATTTACAATATTCTTAAATTATAATATTATATATGCTCCATATTTTTCTTCCCTCAGTCAAAAGTTCTTTAAGCTTTACACCTGCATGATCGTACGTTTTAATTAATTAAGCCTAATGCCTAAAAAGAGGCTCCCGTGGGCTATTTTTGTCCCATTGCATAATTAAAGTGGACACCCCAACCTAGAAATATAAAATGTAGTGATCGCAACGCCCCTCAATAATGGAAACTTGTATGGCCACATCTATTTGTTATTCTAATGTTTTACACTCAAGTGGCCAAAATTTGTCTCTGCTTCCTACCACCTTCACCTTCTCCTCCTTCCTTTTTTGGTTTTTTTGTAGGGTGAAAACCCTCACTTTACCCATTAATACTCCATTTATTTTTTTCTCTTTGGTGAAAAAGGAAAAAGAAAAGGAAGCAAATTATTTTCCCAAGAGCAACTCCATTTTGCTAATAATACACAATTTTTTAAAACAAAATGTTTATGTAAGTTGGTTCTGGTAAACTCACTGAGACTTATGCATGTTTCAAGATTCAAAAAGTACCCATACAAATACTTATAAATTATCTATCAATAATATCTTTATATATACGGCATAATTTGAATCTATAACTTTATGAATTTTAAATCAACTATTTATCAATTAGGCTAACTTTTATTAGCTAACTACAATATATCTAGTTTCAGGGTTTGTGATTATCTCTTTAACATAGATGTCTCCTCTATAAATTGAAATCGAGATTTAAAAAGATCTAACGGAGTTTTACACTGATAGTCTAACTCTATATTGGTGATATACATATATACTCCTCCAGTTATAAGTATATGATCTAATTAGGGAATTGATATTAGCCATAAATATAAGACATATTTTTTAAATTATCTATATTGATACTCTCTTAACAATAATCAAGTAAGATAATGGGGGAGGGAGTTAACGAAGATAATTATGATATTTTTTAAAAAAAATATGTTATAATAATTAATTTTTTTAATTTAATTAAATTAATAAATATATTTTATATTTAAAATTTAGACATAGAGAGAGAGAGAGAGAAATATAGAGAGAAGGGAGTTAATAACATTATCAATCAAGTGTACGAGCATTTATTCCCTTTTCTTTGTGAGGGATGGAATCATAGGAATTCATTGGCTTGGATTCACATCATTTGATATCATGTGACCTAAGATAACGTAATATGATTACTCGTATCATATTTAGGACCACAAGCTCCATAACACTGTCACTTCGCTGGGATCTTACCGTAATATCTAATCATAATGTCACCCAACACAACAAAATAAAGATGAAAGTTATTTATTTTAATATAACAAACTAATATTATACTTTCAAAAGATAGAGGTGATACTTCTAATATTTTTTTAAAATTTTATTCATAATTCTTTTTTAAAAAAAGTATGTATGAATAAAATTTTCACAATAAATAAGACTTGATCACATTATTATAATTAAAAATAAATAAATTTTCTTAAATAAGGTTCAATAATATTATTCGAATATGAACGGGTAATATTTAATATAAAATATTTTTAATTAAAAAAGACAACATGAAAACTACAAGATGTGCCAAGCTATAGCACAGCGCTTTCAAAGATATATAGTACGTTCAATATGATGAGGCTTGAATAAAAGGGTGGATGTTGGAAGCCGCGAATTTGCTTTACTTTGCTGAGAAATGGTCCTCTACTGCAAACAGACCAACCATGTCTTCTTTTAACATATGCTTAAACATTATCTCATGCTTTTCATCAACTAATTGGGAATCTATCAACTTCAAGAATAACTTTCTCATGGTCCTCAGCTGGTACACTCAGGACTATGCTCTTAAATATAAACAAAATGGACAACTGTTATTCAATTTGAATGCTAAAGAGTGTTGTATGCTTAGTTTTATGTTTGAACAACTTCCACTCAATGATATTAATGGCTTTGTAGTATAGTGATATGAAAATTTTTCGGTAAGTGTGAAAAGTTGTGGATTCAATTTTTTTTATAATCTTAAGGTGTTAGTGTCTACTATTTTAATTTAAGAAAAAAATTTCACAAACGCTTAAGCCAATCCATTTAGAGATCAGCTTTTTTGGTTAGGCTGTAGTTAAATTTGTGACATCAATAAAACAAAAGCATTCAAATTCTTTCATAGTAACATTAGTCCCATGTCCACATAAGAAGAATATAGGTGATCTATATGCTTAAACATCATCTCATGCTCTTTTTGTTTTTTGGGTTTAAGTGAGAGAAATTTCATTCCATCAAAAGAATTAAAAGCAGCACTTGGGTTACAAAATAGTACCCGACTGTAGACCAAGTCAACAGACTGAATTTCATTTCATCAACAACAATAGGTCTTATCTTTACTGGATTACATAATGATTCAACCACTAAATCTTTAGATAAATTGTTAATTAAAAAGTCATGCTCAATAACTTTATACCATTTTTTTAATCTAATATAATCATGCTGTCACACCAAATAAACACCCCTACTTGACAGGGAGAAATATCTTCACTCTTATTCTGTGCAAGCTATAAAATCCATAGAAATTTAACTTTAGAAACAAATCAAGAAGGAGAGTAGAAACTCTTCCACACACTATTATTTTAACGTGTGTTCTTGTAACCGAAATTCTTATGAATAAATTGGGATCTACAAGACGAGTTTATGATTTATTCTTCATTTAATTGTACAAAAGATAACAAGTGAGACCAAGAAGCTAAGAAGATTTTTTATTGGTACCATGCATTCTGATGCAGCCCTTGTGGAACAATGCCAATTGCATCTATTCCTATGTGGAAAACAGAAAGTGAAATCATGAAAGAAAAAATGATAAGATGGTCCATATGATTCGTTTCTCAAGCTAAGCCTCCTGTTGGAGATATTAAACTGATGTTAGTTGGTTAAAGATCTTATTTTAGTTAGGTAAGATCACAATTAGTTGGTTAATCATTCTAAGAGTCCATTTGGGAGAACTTCCAAAACCATAGTTTTGATCCAAACTAAGGTTTTAAAAGCAGAGAAGCCAAACACTGATAAAAAATCTAATTGTGATTTTAACCCTGAAAACGATAGTTTTGAAACCAAAACCTTGGTTTTGATATAAGTTGGGCATAATAGCTTTTAGTCCCAAAACTATGGTTTTCTCCAAAATCCTTTTTTCCAAAATCTAATCCCAATAGGCTCCAAGACACTATATGAGAGGTTCTTGGTTTATGGATTAGGTGTGAAGGGAGATTAAATGTTACTCTTTCACCTTGTCACTCAATCGTTTGGGGTTTGTTCATCACCTCAAGGAAGTGTTGATTAGTGTACACCCTAAATGGGTATATGGTAAATTGTTATTGTATGAGCTTATTGCTCTTTCATGGTTAATAGATATGGTTTCTTTATTATCTTGTTATTTCTCTATATTCAATATTGTTTACACCTTCTCCTACAGAACCAGAGCAAGCAGGCGTTCTGTTTTCTACCACCCTGATCAATTTGCTTCCTCCTTGCCTATGTTGATGCTAACTTATGAAGCACAAGCACTATCTAAAAAGAACTAAATCTGTGTTACCTTACAGGATGTAATTGTTTATATTGTTAGTAGATACTTCAAATTTTGTCATGGTGCAACTTAGGCCTATGAGAATTTTACTTCCATAAACTAGCGATCAATGAACAAACGGGGTGTCTTTCTTTTTCAGTCATAATCATCTTTCAGGAAGAGATAGCTAGAGCATTCCACAAGGAAGAGTTTGAAATAAAGATTGAGAAAACTTCAAGCACACTGAAACGCTGCCATTCATGAATATATCAGATAATCTGGAATCAATATTACATCAGAATGAAGAAGATCTAAGCATCTAGGCATATTTCTAAAAAGCAGTCAAGAAAATACCTTTTGTAGAAGGTGAGGCCCTACCACATGATTGGCTAAAGAAGAACATGAAGTTGTGGACGATCCTTCATCATAGAAAAACATATTTTCTTTTTTTGGGTAGAACTAACAGCATATGTTCTCTGAGCCCCTAATGCCAAATTAACATCTCAAAAATATACCAGTAACTTTTAGAACGATTATAAATCCCTCGCATCATAGATTATGGGTTGTACTCATAAATTATTTGTTTTTTCTTCTCCCTTCTACTTCCTTTGGCTCAACTTTCTTGGAAGAGTGAGTATTGGGTCAGGATCAGGTAATCTGCATCCTGGCGTTTAGAACAATATTGTATCTAGCCCTCAGGATGCAGATTACCTTCTCTTAGACACCAATTAACAACTTTTAATTATATGTTGTTAAAAGCTTAACATTCGTTTTTTACTTTGAATTGCATAATCTGTAGCTGTATTGATTTGTACTGCCACTTCCCTTGGTGCTATTCTGAGGTGAGGCTGGTTCTTATTGCTGCAAAGAATACAAGACTTTCAAGCTACGAAGCCAACTGAGTTGGATATGGGATACAACACTGACAAAATTATATGCATAATTTTTAGGATTAAGATGCATCAACATTCTGAAGTATATCATAAACTAATTTTTGGTGCATTCAGAGCGAGCACAAGCATCCTACTAAAGTCATTTTTTATGCAATTTTACCCTTAAAATACTTTTCTCAGTAGCAGTGAACATCCTAAATTTAGGATACTATGTACTCTTAAAAAAATACTTTAGGGTGTTGGATGTATCAAAAATTAATTTAGGATATTGAATGTTATTGTAAAAATATTTTAGAGTGTTAGATATACCAAAAATTAGTTTAGGATACTAACTTCTACTGAAAAAAATATTTCAAGGTGTTGGATATAACTTAACCCTAGTTTTTAAGTAAAATTTGAGGGGTTTTATTGTGCCAACACTCGTATCTAGCACAATATGCCTCTAATTTTTTTAAGAATGAGTATTTTATAGTTTTTAGATTGTGCACCTATGAATCACTTTTTGCCGCAAAGGTACAGGTCCATTTTCTACAAAAATGACATTTAACAACAGGGTTTTCTGAAGATTGGTACTAGTTATACAATGTTGTTAAGAGCATTAGACACGATATTGTACTTCTGTTTGCACTTATATATGTTTAGTGCTCAGAAAATACGTATACACAGGAATAATGGATAGATATTCTATATAGCTACCAGAAAATGGCCGCATCACGCTATTGATGTTGCTGAAAGCCTTTTCTGGTACCTTTTATGTAATCTTCCTCAAAAGAATAGAGATAATTGACCTGATGACTTTACTATGATGGAATGATATGCCTTAACGATAATGACTTCAAATCTTCAATGATTTAACAATCAATATTTGGATTTCTTCTGCACTCCAATAGCTTCTTCTCTGCTTTCACTGAAGTCCTTCCCATCCTTGAAGATCAGAAACTCCATCATCTCCACACGGAAGAATATGAAACTTCCACATAAATGCGTAATGCAAGAACCGAAGTCTTTTCCAACTACTGAATTCCAAGCAGGTCCATATGACTCATCAAGTTTCTATCCAACAAGTTAGTAATCTGAGATCTTTTCCAATATGAAAAGGTAATAAGAACCAGCACAGTAAAGCACAAGGCTTTCAAGTTTGGTTAACACGCCTAGTTCTGCATATCAACTAGATCACAGGCATAACTATAGCAGTCCTAAATAAGAGTGACAGATTTTGATTCAAGATGCTTGAAGTTAAACATGTTTTAATCCAATATATTAGAGTGGAAACTATTTAATCAAGTCATTCTTTAATAAAATGTTCTGGATGAAAGTCTTGAAATGTGAGATTCTTGGGAGCCTAACTAAGGGGTAACGGAAGACACCTCAATGTAGTTGAGAAATATTCTTTCTATTACTTTTGAAGCAAAGGGTAACTCAGTATTTTGCTTCAGTCTGTTCATGAACTTTTCTTTTCCAATCTACATGATAGATGGGATTGAACCATGCTTAATCATGAAATTCTTGCTTGTCAAAAAGCAGAGACTGGAAAGTCTAGGGGAAAGACATGGAATATGATACTCTTTTAAATTAAACCATTTTGCTCTTCATAATTAAAGCAGATATCAAATCCAGGATTAGACTGGCTAGTTATGATAAACAGAATATAGTAATTATCAACAGCAATTCTTTTTCCCACTCTCCTAATAGATAAAATCATCTTTCTCCTGGTCCCACAACCTATACTTTTGTCCCGCTGAAAGGCAAAAGAAAATAATAAAATGCAGGGTAAATAATTGTTTCTTTGAAATGTAAAAAATATTACAGGGATCTCTTCTTTAGTAAAAAACAGAAAAAATAAATACACTCTTTCCGTCTGAAATCAAACTACATATTTTGATCACAAAAAAAAAACGGTACAGTGGTACTTATTTTGATCAAAATATCCTTATATTTTTTACAAGTAACAAGTACAAAATATATATTTGACTGATATAAAAGTTCAGAATATACTAAATTTGCAGTTTCCAAGTCAAAATAAAGTAAATTTAAATTAAAGTTCAACAAATAGGCTATCTAAATAATCGAACCTATATTAATAAAAAGAATGTGATGGAGGCTTGGGCACAATCAGAATGTTCTCTCTCTTTGTTAACGAAACTAATCTCTTTACTAACTTGTTATATTTTTTATATAGCATGAATGTGACTGACTAGATATAGAAGGCAATCAACATATTTCAACAGCGTTGATGAAATATGTACTCTTCTGACTTCCAACACAAGCTAGTTTAATTGATGGAATGGAAGAACAGATCTGTTTGATGAAATAAGCAATAGATTGACAACCAGATATTTCATGTGCTATCCCAAAAATGCATTTTTAAAGGATTAGAAAGAATAAAGAAAAGTATAATATTCATATTTTTGATCCAGCATCACTATTTGTGACTAAAAGGATAAGCCAACTGACACAATTCATAGCATTTAATACAAAATAGTTAATAACAGACCTGTTTGATATAATAGGCAATGGATTGACAATCATTGACTTCATGGGCATCTAGAGCCTGGTAAGCCAACTCCATAACATGGTTCTGAACAACTTCTGGCATATCTGTCTCACGCACCACAGCTTTTCCCTCCAACATCTTCACTGTGGCAATATCACAAACACTTTAAAGGCATATATGGTTCATTGGCTAGTAGCTACAGCTTATATGACTCGTAAACTGCAAACTAGAAGCACATTTTGCTTACATAAGCAAAAGATTTTGGTGGTAGAGGTTTTGAGAATCAATTGGATATTTTTCCATTCACGTTGTCCTCTTTCTTCTTCTCTCTTTTCTTTTGGTCTCGAAAGTCTCTGTTTTTCTTATTTCTTTTCCCATGGAAAATGAAACTCAGTCCATATTAAGAGGTGTCACAGTCCAAACAGTTGTAACAAAAATATCTTTTGTTAGAATGTTTTCAAAATGAAGCATGTCCTTATAGATTTTAAAAATATGTATATCAAGAATTGTATAAGGAGTTGCCACACTAAAAGGTCTCTCAATGGGAAAATTAATTCTTATAAAATAAATTCTAACGGTTTAAATTTTTATTTAGAGTAACTAGAATGTAAATCCCATGCTTTGCACAGTATTTCAAGTCAATTACATATTAGTGATCTATAAATAGTGTGAATTTATATATTTTTATATCTTATTATGAATAGATATATAGTGTTATTTTCTTGTTTAAAATAAAATAATTCAAATATTATGAATAAAATAAATTAGGCATATCTTTTCCACATTGCACAATATTTAAGAAATAATGCGATTTACTATAAATTTGATATCATATATTAATAATGATACATGTTATAATTTTATTTATAAGGCCGTTATATTTTATAGTAATTTTAATTTTAAAAAAAATAATAATCTTATCTATCAAATGGGTTATTCATGGCTTTATGGTCTAATGCTATGAAAACTCAATAAATGGGATATCTCGACTCTATTGTCGGCCTAAAAAAAGAAAACAGCTACAAGATTTATTAACGGATCTATGCTGAATGGAGAACAAGAGAATCCATGTGAAGAACACCAACAGATTATTCTAGCTTTTCCAGTTCAGATATGCTTATGAACTCTCACTAATTCAAATCTAATCTTTAAATCTGAGGAAGATAATAATACAACTATTGCACCCCACTCCACCTAGCCCAGTCAACAAACTGCATGCCACCATAGACATTGTTGGCAAATCTCACTCCAACCGTAAATGCCAAAGCAACTGGTGGAACCTTCTTCGCTACTGGAGATGCTTCCACTATACGCTCCAGGCCATTAACAATCTGATATCTTGCATTTGAAGAAACACCAAGAAACACGCCTGCAAATTCAAGCAGAAAGAAAAAATAAAGTTTCAGATTCCATTCTAAACATGACCAAGTAATGTTCAATAGATATAACAGCAATTCTGAAAACATCAAAATATGCATGAGTATATATTCTTGAGATACATGTCTAAAAAGGCTGAACAACTATTTGATGGCTGAGTAACTAATCATATGATGCCAGATTTTGAAAGCTTTGATCAATCTTCGCTTATTAATTGTCATAGATCAATCAAATTACTAAATGGGCATGGAGTGAAGGTGACTCATAAGGAAAGCATACAAGTTACGGAGAATCTCAGGCTTCATAACGCTTTATATGTTCCTGAACTCAGTTCAATCTTGTCTATTGCCAAGTCAGCTCAGGAAAAATGATCGTATTGTTGTGTTTAATTTTTTATTTTTATACTTTCAGGAGACCTGGAATGGAATGATAAAGGGGATTGCTAAAGAAAGTTAAGGCTTATACGTGTTGCAGTACAATTTGCAGATTCAGCAAGATTGCACCAAGGAGGGAAAGTTAGATAGCATGAGCAGTCAATTTGTATACTGATAGGACTCAATGTAATTTCACTCTGGACTCACATAAATAAAATTTTATGTGCATTTTTCACCTTCTCCTTGTGCTATCTGCATCAATCTAAGCAAACACATCTGCCATTGTCCCATATCGATTCCACGGCATCATGGCCTTTTCAACATCTCCATATGGACATTTGGGGTCCATATAGAGCTCAAACACATGCTAGCCATAGCTATTTTTGTCCATTGTAGATTATCATTCTCAGGCTGTGGGTATTTCTTATGATATAAGAGTGAGACAATTAACCATATTAAACACTTTCTAGCCTATGTTGGCACTCAATTTCAGAAGCTGGTGCAGAAGGTGAGAACCGACAATGGGGCAGAGTTCTTTTCTCATAAATTCATGGAGTTTCTAGCTCAAAAGGGTAAAATACATGAGAGTTCTTGCCCTCATACACCACAACAGAATGGAATGATGGAAAGGAAGCATCAACAATTGCTAGAGGTGACTAGACCTTTATTACTATAAGCTAGAGTTCCAGTCCAATTTTAAGGTGAAGGGGTGAAAGCTGCAGCATACCTAATCAATAGAACTCCTACCAAGTAGTTGCATTACAAAGTGCCATGTGAAGCCATTTATAATAGTCCTCCTTTATCAATCAAGAAAGCATATCATAATATCCACCAAAGAAACTAGTAGAAGAACACTTTTCCTAATAGTGCATAGAAGCAAAGGTAGCTTTTTAATTGTATAGAAGAGATGAGCTTGAACACATTTCACACCTTTTGACAGCGCGAGTGCATAGCATAATACAGGCAGGAAGAAAGGATACTTCTATATGGAAAAGGAATTTCTTCTAACTCAACTTTCTTAATTCTCTCCTTATAACCTTTCCTGATTTACTTTCAGTTACCTTATAATGGGTATATATAGGCATGCCAACTGCCAAGTGACCCTTTAGCATCTAGTTTCTATGAATCACTATTTAATACTTCATATATTCTATACTAATCTACGTACTGAACCAGAGCATTCTAGGTACATATATAACAGCATTGAATTTGAGCATCTAGAAAATATCAAATTATTAATTCCAACAAAGTATCCCATACCCCAAAGAACTGCGCTTTTCACAAGAGGTGGCACAGGTATGTCCTCTTCTGATTTCCTTATGGTCCTGGTATACAGAAGAAACATTATGAGAAATCATGCTGTCAAAAAGCTGAAGACTCATATAGCCTACAGCTTAATTATTTTTTCATGATGAATGAACACTACTTATCTGTATCATTTTATTAGGAGAAAGAAATATTTCCAAATAAATACGAAAGATACAATGACACAGGTTGATGGAAAACTACCATCAGACAAGTTTTGCTAGCCTTTCAGTCATTTTCCCCCTCAATTAAAGTTGCCATATATTAGAAGTTCCTTAGGCTGAAGCATCCATATCTAAATAAATATCTCTTTTTTGTTGGTACAATTAGGGATATCCCAGGACTTTGTCGAGGTTAACTCCACTCACAAAATTTTTTAAGGGCAGACTCCTCTTGTGCTTTTAGGATTTTATCCCTTGTAGTACTCCCCAAAGAAATTGACCCAAGGTTGATAAGGAAATATAATATGGAACGAACTGGAAATAAGAAATCATACCGCTTTGCAGTCATGATCAAATTTGCAATGCCTTGACCTATAATACCACATCCAAATCCAACAGCGCCATACAATATGCCCTGAAATATTATCATGCGTAGATAATTCAAGACCCCTCATAATTTGTTCAACTTGTGAAATGACTCAGAGTCCATACCTTGAAGAAGTATGTTCCAATTCTCTGTTGTACAGAAAATTTACATCCTGGCCTTTCTGCTTCAAATACACTGCACAAAATTAGCAGTATACAGAGACTTAAGAGTCTTCTTCATGCTCTGAAGTAAGCATTTGGGACACAAGAAGTGTGACTTCCATGTCTTCATATAGCCAATTTTGATATATCAATACACGGAAGAAACATTTGTTAAAACAAATTAATGTGAAAAATTAGGCCAATTTTGTGACATGATTAAGAAACCTGCTAGGCAAAGCTGCATAAGCTTTCTGCATTCTTCCAAGTAGTCCCTTAGATACTGATGGTCTCCCAATTCGAGCATAGGGTGCCAACATACCTACCAAAGCAACATTAACTACCGTCCCGACCAGAAGATCTGCAACATACAACTCAAATTCGGACCAAAAATCTTTGCCTCTCTTTTGAACTTCAGCAACAGTAGCACAAGTAGAATCAATGACAATCTGTATACATAGAAGAGAAAATTCATGGCCATAATTTTTACTTTTTTCAAAATTTTTAACAACCAAGATTACAGAATGCTGTTAACTTAATATGGAATGGCAATTGCAAAGAACCAATGAAGACATGCAAATAAAACTTATAAGCATATATTGATTTCGGCATTGACTCTTGTAGAATATCTGTGTGGCAGCATATTTTTGTACAAACTAGGAAAAAGCATAGGTTTGTGTATAAACTAAGGGTGGATATATTCTGTGTTGTGATCTATGCTGCTTGACAGGAACTCCCAGATAGTGCTCAAATTTGTCATAGAATTGTAGAAGACATGAAAGTTAAATGGAAACACTTGTTAGTATGGAGAAATAAGTATACAAGGATTGTTAGGTAGAATATTTAACATCTTTTAGATTGATCTACTATATCTTGCAGATCATCTTTTTTGTATAGGGGTATGCCCCTTTTGATGTAATTTTGATGAGAGGAATATAAATATTTCGCCTTTCTTCAAAAAAAAATTATAAGCACATGGTATATAGTACTAACTACTTTTGCATATAGAAATTTTGTTAGCTTCTTAAATTATTTCAGCACCATAAGTTGTAGGAATCAGGATAAATGAAGATTACCAAGAAGGGAAAAAGTGCACCTATGGTCTTTAACTTCGCACAAGGTTTCATTTTGGTCCTTTAATTTTATAAAATGTCGTTTTAGTCTTCTAACCCTAACACCAAAAGTTTCATTAACAAAAACATGCCGACATTAAAATTTTAAAAGTTGACAAAACATTCACACATATTGACATATTAGGTTTAATTTTTTAAAATAACAATGACCAACACAAAAAATCATCATTTGAGACTAATAATGTTAGGGTTAGATGACTGAAAAGATACATTATAAAATTAAGGGACCAAACTAAATGTTGTATAACATTAGAGGACTAAATGTGCACTTTTGCCACCAAGAAGAGATCAACTATGTCCTAGCTTAACAATCAAGTTAACATATAATTAATGACAATGGTGATCAAATGATGCCATATTTTACAACACCATTAAACAACAGGCAGACTCAAAGATGCTCTAATACTATCACATAAAATATGAACATTTCAAATATATTATATGAAGAGAAGCCTAACCAACCTCTGAAAAAATTTTAAATAGAAAAGATGGGTCAGCCAGCATTCTATTTCGAAGCATGGCGCATGATTTCATAGCAAAACCTAGAGGCCAGATAGATCCCTGCAATTTAAATATCATTAATTATCAATAATAAAAGCCAAAAGTAATAGTAATCTGGATACACAGGTTTGTACCAGTAATTCATTGCAGATTAGGCACAAGATTACAAGAAAAGGGAAATAAACGCATGGACTCTTGTGAAACTATACCTGCATATCCAAATATCGAAGGAGAAGCACCTTGCGAATTCCAACACTCTTAGCAGCCTCTAACATATCTGAAGGAAGAGTAGCCCCACGCGCTTCCATCTCTCTGATTACCTCATCATATTTCAATATTGGTCCAAACTCCTCTTCTTCATCACCATTATTACCACCACCGCCACTACTACCTCCTCCTCCTCCTCCACCACCACCACCACTTCCAAAGTTCCCATTACCACCACCACCTTCAAACATGACTCCATTATTCTCATATCCATCAGTTTTGGAGGCAGACTCATTATCCCAACCTTTATGGCCATTTTCCAAGACATTTTCTCCTTCCCCTTCTGAAACATCTATTGTAGTTACAGTGAATTGGGACTCAGCTGGTTGCTGTGACATACTCATCATCACAATTCTTTCTGTCTTTTGCAGAGTGACATACCCACGGCACTCATTTCCACAAAAGACAGGAAAAGTGGCAAACTTTAACAAGTTCCTGAAACTCAAGTTATTTGAACTTAAGCTTTGATTTCCCAACCTCCTCAAAACAGCTTCTTTACTCACAGTAACAACGTGTGACACGCCAAACTTTGAACAGCAACCCATCATTATCTTCTAACTCTGCACCTTCTCTAACAACAGAACCTCTCTGATAAATAGACAAATTTGTAGTTTCCCGCTAACCGATTGCAGGAAACTATCAGCTGTGAGCTACCTAACCAGCAAAAAACAAACAAGCATGACAAGCAAATCAACATGAAGGCATAGCGTTCAACCAAATAAATTTATGCTTTTAGTAATGTTTCTAAAATCAGCAATGGCCAAAATATTTTAGGAATGTGGGAGGAAAATGCCCCAGAAAATGAAAAGGGCAGAAAGAGATTCCGTATATGCTTTTGTTGGGACTGAGAACGATGCTGAGAGCAATCAAGCTGATCCTTAAGAGATGGGATGGATACGCGACAAAGTAGGACACCCCAGAAATCACCAGCTATCATATAAAAAACAAACAAACAGTACTCCAAACCAGCTTAGGACACAGTACTCGACCAATTAAATGCATGTTTCTAGAATTACTTTTACAGGTAGCTATGGTTTTCTAGCAATGTAATCTTAACTTTAAGCTATAAGCCTTAAGCTTAAGGGAATGAGAAAGAAAAATAGATCAAAAAATGAAAATGTGCAGTAAAACGTTTGGAATATACCTTTGTAGAAGCTAAGGAAAAAGCTGAGAGCTTTCAAGTTACTGATCCTACAGTAATGACACGGATACAAGCGTAACGAGAAAGAAGATGGCAGGAAGACGAGGCGGAGCGACGAGGGTGACTGCGGAGACAACTAAAGAGTGTATAAGCTCGGTTTTGGTTGCGGGCTGAATCAGGAGGGAATCAGTGGGCATTTTTAGGCAAGATATTTTGTAAACGGGTTTTTGAGGATCTTAACATTGATCCTTATAAATCTAACTGCATTACTGGATCACTGTATCGAATAATGTCCAAAAGCAAGAGAAATAGAGAATCTATTTTGGCATGTTTTCATTCAAGCCCGTGAATTTGAAAATCCTAATTATTAATTCGTAATTCTGAAGAGCCAAAAAGCCAAAAAGTACAATCCATCTCCAACCCCAAGTTCCCTTTTCTTCTTGCCCTCATCTTTTCCGCCATTTTTTCTGGAAGGTTTTCAGCGGCTGAGTATTTACGCAATATATAGATATAGTGATAACTATAGCTGCATTGCATAATATGAATAATGTGAATGTAAACAAAATGAGAGTCTACAATCTTTCATTTCCTTTAATGTCTAAAACATAATTTACGCAACTTAATTATCAAATAAATAATAAAATTATTTCAAGAAAAACTTTATCATTGGCTGAGTAGAGAAAATTGAGGGGGGAAAGTGGAGGAATATGATTTTTTTTTTTCTTTCTATAGCTGAGCAGAAGAAAACAAGGAGGAAAAATGTTAATTTCATAAATACAATAATAATGTTATTATTTTTAGAAAAATATTTATATATATAATAAATTTATTATCCTACCACATTATTTATATAATTTTCACAGTATATTATTAATTATTACATGGAATAAAAATATGACTTTGATATTAATACTAATTTATAATTATTTTATATAATTTAATTTTTATTTCCAAAATTATGTTTTATACCATGATTTAAAATTTTTAAAATATTCTGAAATTTAAAATATAAAACATAAAATTGGTGGGCAAATTTAAATTATATTTTATCAAGAAGTGTCGTGATATAAATTCTATCAAATTAAAATATGATAATTTAACTTATGGCTCATTTGAAAAAACTCATATTATATTTTATTTTTAAAAAAGTAAACTACTTAATTTAAAACATAAAAATTTATCTGAGTGAAATTAAAATATTTATTTTTTAAAAAATAAATAAAAAATATGAATTATTTTATATAAATCATTAATTATTTAAAATTAAAATAAAATAAATTATTAAAGTTCTCCTCATTCTTTGAAATTTCCCAATTTTTGAGACAAAAATTGTCGGTTCCTCTCAATTTTTTCTATTTGGCCAATAGGAAAAAGAAGGCAATTTTCTCCCTATTTTTCTTAGCTGGTTCTTTTTTCATCCTTCCGCTTTTCTCCCTTACCAAACCAAGCACAGGGTATATACCAATCAGAGATTTGCCGTTGTCTTTTTCCTATTATAATATATCTGATTTTGTTTTTTTTTTATTTTTTTGTTTGCCCACCCGATTCACTGGAGTTTTGCCCTGACTATATCCAGATCCGACCCGCATAGCGCACCTGGCTATGGTGGGCGAGTCTCCCAACGGGAATTTTCTACATTCGCCAAGGCTCGAACTCGAGATTTCGCTTAAGCGATACCGAGCCGCTTACCACTCGGACCAACCCACCATATCATTAAACGCCTTAAACTTTGACTTTGACCAGATCATTTATTGAGCAGCCGTATTTATTTATTTATACCTTCGCCATTCGGCCATATTAATATCAAAATGGATTATACCTGTTATTTATGCAAAGGCTACATAACTTTCACAAGATTATGACCAATTAAACCCAAGGTCACGTGTTGGCCCCAAATACAACAATAAAGTTACCGATTTTTTTTAACTTAAATTTCACACACATTCAAATATTTTAAGTTAATTAACTTTATTCAAATATTATAAATTAATTAATTACTCTCCTTTTCCTTTATGAACCAAATAAAAAATATCGCATCTTCTCTCCTACTTTCACATCTATAACTTCCTCTAATCTCCTTTAAATTAACCTAATATACTCTCCACTTCTTTGAATCAAACATAACCTAAGCAAATTCAAATATCACCACTTCCTTGGAGGTTTCAGGTATGAAAATCAGAAGAAATCATATAAAAACAAATGTACACTTGATCATCATTCTAATCACAGAAATGTCAACTGTACAAGAACCTAGCTTGAGGTGGTGGCTCCCATCATCAGCATCCCCCAATCTCCCCTCCCTCAAAGAATTAACTGTACAAATAAATAATGTTAATCTAAAATGAGATACAATGAAAGAACCGCAGCTAAAACTTGTTCTTAAGGCCGCCTTGGGTCTCGTCACATTTCAGCAGCGTCATTCGCTGAGACCTCGAATGTCCTTGCCTGTTGTTTAGAATATCAATGTAAGTCCGAAGCCTGTAGCGATCCGTGTTAGTCAGGGAAAAAGGAGGGTTTAGAATGAGGGATGGAGCTTCCACTAAAAGGAACACCAATAGTAGCACAGCTTTTGAGTACAATGCAGCTGCACTATCCATTTCGCCCATGAGCTCTTCTACCTGCCAACAGTACGAGGTCACAAGCCTCAGTTATGTTCATGTATTCACTTATGCCTTGTTTGGTTTGTGATATAAATTTTGCATAAATCGAAACGTTCGTAAGATGAGAATGAAAATGAATTTGGATGAAATGAAATAGTTATGCTCAGCAATCCGTGAAAAAAAAAATTATTTTATTTCTACCGCAGATGATATTGCATGCCAACTGACTTAGCGCGTCTAAAGCCACATATTACGGGAAAAGTACAGCGAAGGCATGTAAAAAATGCAAGATATGAGAACTGGAAGGAAAAACTTACACCCCCATGTCTCCCAAAAGCAAGGGCAGACTGAAATATCGTCTCCATTGCATCTGGCATCTCTGTATTTCCTGCAATCAGGACCCAATGAATCAGTATTTTACATCCTCACACAACACAAGAGCGACAAGAGTTCCCACTCTGTCTCTTGATCAGATTGAAACACAGGCATAAATCGTTGCATTGTATAAATTATTCCATTGTAATCAGTAGCTCATATTATTGCCTATTCATAGGTTTTCATTCATTTTTCAAGTTGAAGTCTTTCTCAACTTCGTATTAAAGCCTTTATTGAGTGAGCAATACTTAAGAATTCCATCCTTCCAGCACAATGCATGGTAGGCTCCTGCCTTGTGCTTTATTTGCACTTGAGCCAAAAAGACTTCTGTGTGATGATTGTGCTGGAGATTATAAATTTACAATAAATAAAAGTATTCAAGAGATTTCACTAATAGAAAGTCAAAATACACAATATTACAGCTAAAACCGTACCACATTGCTCTCAGGATCCTAAAGTTTAATTAGTCAAATTCATCATTCATTTCTTTACATAATAAGCATAGAAGATAATGCCGATGATAGCTGCATCAAAACGTGAGGCACAGGAAACCTAAACATTTAGCTTATAACTCAAATATCAAAGTCGTACCAGGCTCAACAGCCTTAGCAAGTTCTTCAGCACGCTCAAATTCTCTTAGAAATTCACTTTCAATTTGAGATAGAATATCCTTTGGCCCTTGCACATTTCCATCAAGGCATTCTTCCGAATCAGAACTGACATGCTTCATGTTGGCGCTCCTCCTACATCTAGTGGTTTCTTGACTTGGACTCCCTTCCATGGCAGAGGCAGCCTGTGCATGGCATATGTGTAGTGCTTGCTTCCAAATTGCAAGAATAACAAGCTGAATGGAGAATGCTTCCAGCTGCTTTCCAGCCTCCATCTTTGAATTATAAAGGTGGGGGAAGGGGGCGAAAGGAAAAGTGTCATGAATTTTTAAATGCAAAAACTTGAATAACTGCATTAATGAACCACTTAAAGTAATAACTAGTAGCATGAGCTACTCCTCAAGGAAGCCTCACGGTAAATTTACCTTTTCGTGAACCAATTCAGTTATGGTGGATGCACATCGTTGCAATGATTTTATCCTGGTCATGCAGTCAGCTGATGGCTGTTCATCTCCAGTATCCATTGACGCATGTGAAGTCCCTGGAGCAGAGTCCTGACTTTCTGAACTTCCAATTATTGGCATTGGAGAAGTTGCTCTATCAATTACATTAGAAGACTCCTGTAGGGAAGCACCTGATCTATATGGAAAATGGCTTGGTTTTGATGCACTCACTGAAGATGATGATACATCCATAGGAGGTCCAGACACAAGAACATAATCTTGATCAATATTCTCTAGCGAGTCTGCAACTGCCAAATACATGCACCAATATAAGAAACATTACAAAAGATTATAAAGACACATATCTTAGTTTTGAACATTATAAGCTGAATGAGGAAGAAAAATCACGATTAGTTAATTGATACCTCTTGAACCAGTGTTTGCTAATCTCTGTTCTATAGATTCTAGAGGATCAGCTAGATTTCTTGCTGAGGTTCTATGGCTGTCCAACCTTATAGCACTGTTTTCAGGTTGCTGTCGGGAAGTAAAATTTATGTTATTAGAAGTAGCAAATGCTGAGCCTGCTCTATCTTGCTGGGTATTAAGGTCAAATCCATAGGTAGACTTTATTGAGGATTTCTTCCTCGAAAAAGATGGGCTTTCCCCAGGACCACAAGAATCATCATCCAAAAAGAAAGGTAAGCAATCCTCTTGATGATTTTCCTTGGCCCTTCTCAAAGGATTGGGCTCTGTTAAGTGAATTTCACCTAACATCCTCGAAGCACTTCCATGTCTGCAAACCAGAAGGAATTTATATTTGCACAATTTAAAGACAACATATATAACATAATTCATATTTTGAGAATCTTCCTTTCACCTCAATGATTTATCCTGTTCTGGTTGCTTCTGAAAAAGAAATGGATGATTAAAAAATTCTTCAAAAGTTAGCCGTTCCACTGAAAATTAAAAATGATAAAAGAATACGTATTAGAATAAGATACTTTTAAGTTTATATAAATTCAAGATAAATATCCTATGTCTTCTTATGCCATCCCTTTGCCTGATTTCCTAGAGCAAAAAATTGAATAACGATTTACCGCAAAAACTTACAATGTTACATTGTTCACAAGCTGTGAATGATACAGCTCTTCTGTAATTATAAGGGGAAAATGCAAACACAACAACACCCCCCCCCCGGGGGTAGGGGAAGGACTTCGGGTTGCTTGCAAATGGCCACTTGAACTTTCAAGGCTGGAAAACACATCCCTCAACTCTTATGCTCAAGAAAAGAGGTCCTTATGTCTAATTCACACTTAACATCATCAACTCATATGCCACTTCCAGACTCCCCGCAATAACATACCATGAGACAAGCTGACATTGGGGGAAATGGGAGATCATAACGTCAATTAAAGAGAGGTCTAAAGTAGTATATGAGGTAGAGGCACTAGGGGGAAATGGGAGATCATAACGTCAATTAAAGAGAGGTCTAAAGTAGTATATGAGGTAGAGGCACTAAGGGCAGAAAAGACAGAAGGACCTATTTCCTAAAGCGCAATAGTTGAGAGCCTCTTTTCCAGTTCTAAAAGTTCATGGCGCAATTTGCAAGTGGCCCAAAGTAAAGGAGGGGGTTGCATTCTTCCTTAATTATAAAATATAAATAATGCAATGTCACACAGCATACCAAAATAAGCATCTTCGGCCTCAAGTCGTATACATTAGCAGGAAAAACAAATACATAAGGATGGCAACCACAGCAAATGTGATTTGACATCACCAGCTGGAACTACAACATAAAATCCCTTTTTCCCACAGCATAGCCTTTCTACTACACTTGGTTTTTCTGGGCCGCTAACCATAGAAATATTTCAGGGATGCTCTCGCCAGTCTTCACTAAATCCAACATTAAATATCTTAAACAGGCCAGAGTTTTCAATATTCCAATTATACCTGGACTACGTCGCAGCAATTTCACACATAAATCTTTATACTCAGAACTCAAACTTTGATTATCAGATGGGAACTGCAGTTCAGTTGATTTCACAATGTTCTGTAGTAACTGAAGAACATATAGTAAAAATAAATTATCAACGAAAAGAAGAGGAATCATGATCAGTTAGAGAACTGCCACTATAGATATATCAAGGATGTAAAATTAAAGTATTAAGCAGCAAAAAATAATCCGTTTTAGTTGAAAAGAAAATCCAAGAATAGGAGAGGAAGCATAATCATAAACCTGTATTTGATTATTCCCAGTAAATGGTGTTCTTCCTGTAACAAGCTGAAATAAGATCGCACCCACACTCCAGAGGTCTGCCTGTGTGTTTGATCCAAGGTTAATAGGAAGAAGGACCAAGAAACAATTAAAGTGACGTTATATTAGAGTAAAAATCACCTTAGCGTCATACTTCTGTAGTTGCATAATTTCTGGAGCCATGTAGAGAGGTGAACCACACAAGGTTTCTGCAAGACCCCTAGGTTGCAGAGATCTGCAAAAACGTATTACTGTGTTTTAACATCTAGTTTAGAGAAACGTGTACAAACTGGAGAGAAACCTTCTTAACTAGATGCCTGGCTTTTTAAAAGTCAATGCCTGAGCAAAGTGGTTTAATCCACAACATAAGATTCAATAATTCAAGGGAAATTGGGAAATTTGAATTCAAACTACTTTAAAACCACCATAATACCATTCATGTATTGATCTCATTTTAACGATACCTTTTTCCTAAGCAAACAAATGAGCCACTTAGTCACTTACATGGAGAGTAGAACATTTGTAGACAATTGGGCATTTAATAAGACCCTAGGCATTTTTTCCATAATGTCATAAAGGAATAGTTCATGCTGAAACTCCAAACAAACAAGATTTATGCAGAACTTAACGTGTTTTCCTCATTGATATCATAAAATAGCTAGGCAGTGTTAAGTTAATACAAAAAATTAAAGTATACAGGCATATTTTAATAAAATAAAAATATTACACAATGAGAATTAGTTTGGCATTTAATGTATTAATTAAACAAAACACTAAAGGAAAATATTCAAAGGATCTCAAGGCTCAACATATTTCCTTTGACATACACCACAAGAACAAAGGAAGATGGACAGAGCAATCAAAGAATAAAGAAGAAATATGTTAAATCTGTCAGTCGAAGAATAGCTATATATAAATGAGAGTTCCCAGCTTTTTTATTAAAAAAAATTAGGCGAGGGAAGGGGCAGGAAGAGTCAGTAATAAATATGAATGATGTAAAAATAGTTAGGATACCTTGCAAATCCAAAATCAGCAATCTTCAGAACTGACTTGTCATCATTTCTGGTGAGAAGAAGATTCTGTACAGTAAACGATCTTTAGACTTGGCATTTATCTGATGCACCCTATACAGATATGAGATATATTTCTCCACTATTATAGATATATTAACCTTTTTAAATATCTTTAAACAAAGATTTAATCAAACTAAATTATCACTTAACACACACACACTCTCTCTCTTTCATGCTCGTCTATGAAATGCAAGTCATGAATTAATAGAAGGACGTGAGCTGTAATTTTGAACTATACAAGTAATAAACCCATAGATAAGCACTAAAGCAACTTGGTTAAGTGGGTAAGCATAACCAAACCTGTGGTTTCAAATCTCTATGAATAAGATCATTATCTCGAAGAACTTGTAGGCCAGCAGCTGTAACACAAACAGTTTCTCCACTATTACCATGTCAGTTGATATAAGTATATAACAAAAATGTATATAGCTCAAACATACTGATGCAGGATGCAAACGCCCATAATTAGGATTTTGTTTCATTTCATGGGGGTTTTAATTTCATGTTTAGGGCTTTAAATAAATTTTGTGATGTTTAATGAGGTGTTTCATTGTGGAAAATCTCAAACTTATCCCTGGACAATGTTTAAGTTCCATTTGGCGTTATTGTTGTTCTGGACTTGATTTAGAGTTAGGATATCAGATCACTTAGTGAGTTTGTAGAATTTCAGTTCTAAATTCTGCTTCACATACCTAACTGTTGCATAAAATGCTTTGCAGTTCCCTCTTGGACTCTTCCATGGCGCTGTATATACATAGAGAGATCGCCCCCTTTACAGTACTCTAACACAAGATGTATCTTCCCAGGAACCTACATTAAGAAAATCTAACACATTAATTAGCAAAGCAGAAGACACTTCATTGATAGACCTCATCAATGCAAATTCAATTCAGTATTACGCCTACCACAAACGATATGACCAGCCAGACTAATCCATTTCACAAGATAAAAGGCACTAGAGTTCTGTGTTAAACCTCATACTTAACCAATGACAACAACCATATTTCATCGGTCATCAGGACAAATGAATTCAGAATCTTAGAACATATAGCAGGCTGCTCATCTCATCAACTATGGCAGATTACATTTCTTAGCAGGAGAATCTGGAAGGATATCCATATCAATTAATTAATGTAAATAAATGACAAATGTGATTTCGAATCAGATTTAACAGAAATGGAGTAGCCCTGAACTTGCTGGCTCTTAATTCCTACAATTAGCAACAAGCTAAAACCTTAAGCTTGTTACCACACGTGAATTTCCCAGTCAAATAATCAACAAAATGTAGCATCAGTTGAGTCCAAAGTGCATGCCTACTACTGAAAATTCAAACTAACAAAGCGATTACAAAAAAAAAAAAAACTCTTTACACGGGGGGAAATTAGCTAATAAATTTCTACAAGAACAAAAAAAAAACTCTTTCAGAAGCTCTTTTCCTCACTATTTGTTTTGCCAAAGTTCATTATTTTTTACTCTTCAATCTTCTACAGCCAAACTGAACAGCTGTATTAGATATCCAAGAACAAAAATGGATAATCTAGAGGGGAAGGTGGGAGATTCCACTAAAGCTCTCCACTTTGGAACCTCCTAACGACCACCGCGATTCCTCTTAACCAGAATTAATTGCGAAAATGACGTCGGGGAGATAGATAACAATAAAAACAAATAGCCCACCTCAATTATATCGTGCAAACGAATTATATTAGGATGGTTAATCTTCTTCAAGATAAAAATCTCAGACATGAGACTCTCCTGCAACTTCTTGTTAAGCCGACCGGTGGCGATCTCTTTAATGGCAACCTCAGTTCCATGGACTCGGTGCCTCCCATGCCACACCACCGAGAAAGACCCGGACCCAATTTGCTTCCCGACGATGTAGTCTCCCACCAAACCGCGGCGACCCGACGACTGAGCCATGAACAAGAACCCTAGAAACGGAAATCCGAACCCAAACCAGCTCCGAATGTCCAAATCCCAATCTCGACAATGGAATTGGATCTTTCGACAACTCGAAGCAAAACCTTTATGAAGACCCCTGCTCCTTCGTCGGATTATCTATTAATAATGACGGAAAAACCTTTGGGAAGCAGATTGATGGATTATGGAACCTTGTTTGATATATTATTTTTCTAATTTGAAATATTAAAAGAATTAAGTTTATATACTTTTTTTGGTTCAGGATTATGGTCAAAAAATTACAGGGAGAGAAGGAGAAGGTTGGAAGTCGAAGTGGTGATGATGACAAAAAGAGGAAAGCAAGTTACTCGTTGTTTGCCAAAAAAAAAAAAAAAGGCTTACGTTTTTACATGAAACAACTATTTAAGGGCGTGTTTGATAGCGGTAGAGAATTAATTCTAAGCTAAAATCGTAATTTAAAATTTTTTTATATAAACAGTAATTTTTGTTGAGAATTGATTTTGGACAAAATTTTAGTTTAAAATTTAGGTTTTGAATAAGCCACTGAAAATAATTTTTGGTTTGAAACCTAAATTATAGATTATTCAATTACTATTCTACCCCTATTTTTTCTTACACTCTCTCTCTTCTCTCCTCTATTTTCTCTATCATCTCTCTTATCTCTTCTCTTATCTCTCTTTTTCTCTCTTCTCTCTCCTCTCTACACTCTCTTTTCTCTCCTCTTTCTTTTCTATCATCTTTCATCTCTCTTACTTTTAATCATTTCATACCCTTTTTGGTAATTTATCAATATAAAAGTGATTCTACTACTAATCATCCAAACATCTTTATTCCCAAAATCTATTTTTTCTAAAATCTATTCTTCCCAAAATCTATTATCTAGAATCTACTCTTCCCATAATCTATTCTCCAAAAACTAATACAAACACACCCTAAATATTTGCTTCTACAAATTATATAGAGTTATATTATGATAATCAGTTAGAATGAAAGTATAACAAATCAAAACTGTTTTAGAAAAATGCTTACACTTATCATATTTTGTTTGAAATTTTAATGACTTATAATTATTTTAAGCTGTCGAGTGATTGGAAATTTATATTCTCATTCCTTGTTGATTGTTATCTATAATTTTAATTTATAGAGAAAATAGTACTACTATAATTTAATATAAATTTATATTGAGTGGAATATGGATGATATGGAGTTATCTTTGAGTCTTGACATGTCGCTGTAGAGACCACGAGAGTATTGAAACAGGTGAAGAGAGATAGAAGTAGGGGTGTGCATGGGCAGGGCTGGGCAGGGCATGCCCCGTGCCCGGTGTCCTGCCCAAAAAAAGCATGGGCTGCATTTTGCAGCTCGATGCCCAGCCCTGCCCGGTAAAAACCCTAACTATTTTGGGCTGGGCATAGGTGGGCTGGGCATGGGCAGGCTGGGCATGCCCAAGTTTTGATGTCATGCTCATGTTGTGAAAAAATATGCAATTATGAACTTATAAAATAATATCATATTCATATGTCTTTAAGACTTAAATAATATCCATAATTCACTAAAAATAAAATAACAAAAAGATAATAATTAAATTCTTGAAATCCATTACATGTCAAAAAAAGCCTTGAAGTTTAAGAAATTTGTAATTGTAACTTTGTATCAATCTCCCTAATATTGACAAAGATTAAGTATCTGAAAAAAAAATAAACAATTATAATTTATAATGTAATTATATGATGATTAGTAAAGTTAAAAAAAGAAAAAATTAATATAGTTATAAATATTAAAAGATACAACTTACATATTTAACTACTCATATTTTTAAAATGAACCTCTAATCACCAGTAACTATCATATTCTCCCTTTTAAGTGTAGCATTTAGGGAAAAAAATAAAAAAATGGTGCTCATGGGCAGGGCAGGGCAGGGCAATCCCCATGCCCGGTGCCCAGCCCGAAAAAAGCATGGGCTGAATTTTGTAGCCCGATGCCCAGCCCTGCCCTATATTTATCGGGCTGGGCAGGGCTATTTTAGTGTGAGCTGGGCTGGGCATACTAGACAATAGGCATTATACACACCCTAGATAGAAGCTCATGTTGGTAGAAGTTGTTGCGAAGGTGTACACATTTGAAATGCCCAAAAAGTTGAGTTTAGATGGATATGCGTGCATTCAATGTCATTACGTGCCTGTTTTGATACTCTTTAATTTTAGTTTTAATTGAGTTTTTATCCTCAATTTAAATTTAATTTTTTTTAAATAAATAGTTATATAAAAATTTTTTAGATCATATTATGATTTTGAATAAGTAAAAGAATCTATAGATTATCTATTTATTATTTTACTTTTATTTTTCTATCACTTTCTCCTCTTCTCCTTTTTTTCTCCCCCTGATCGCCATCTTCTGCTTAGGTTATTTGCCGTTGTTGTGCCTTCGTTACTAGAGCTCACCTTCACCGCTAGAACTCACCATCAGGATAGGTTGTTGGGTCATTGTTCAAGGAGCGGCATTGCGCATATTTTTGTCTTCTTCTTCTGTCATTGCTTCTCATCTTCAGCTCCTTTGTGATTAGGCGCTGTCGTCGTCTCTAACTCCTCCATCATTAGGGGGAGTCGTAGTTTTCATCTCTAGCTTTGTTATCGTCGTTGAAAAGATGAATAGTGAAAGAAGAGGAAAAAATGTAGATGTGTGGGTTGGTCTTTTTTTTTTAATTTATCTCATACCCTTTATAGTAATTTACTAATTACAAAAGTCCTTTTAATAATAACTATCTAAACACTCATTTATTTAGAACTACTTTTTTTACTATAAACTCTTCTCCATAAGCCATTTTATAAAAGCTGTCCAAAAATGTATTTTTTTTTCTAAAATTTTTTTTCTAAAAATTTATCCAAATGAGTCTTACAAATAAGTTGGTCATGTTTAATATATTAAAAAATTGCCGTCCAAAACAAAGTACCTAGCTCTTAATATATTTTTTAATATAAGAGTTATTTAATTATTTTAAATTGACTAAGAAAGTTAAATAAATTAATTAATTATTAACAATATAAGAGTTAATTAACTAATTTAGATAAATTAAGGAGTATATTATATAAATTTATTTTGATATATTAGATTTAATTATAATTAACTAATTTATTTAATTTCTTAAAAAAATTATTAAATTTTATATTAAAGATGGCACGAAGGAGTATATGGAAAATAAAGTACCAAGCGTATCAATTGGCATTTGGCAGTCCCAACCTTTTAGATGAGCAACCAAAAAAAAAAATGGAGAGCCAGACAAAAAAAATATCAAAGGAGAGCAGCAAAAGATTAAAATATAGTATTTATCTAATTTTTAATATATAATATAATTAGTACGTTGATATTAATATTAAATATAAAATATATTTTTTATATTTATTATTTTTTTTAAATTATTTATATTAATACTTTTTTAATAATTAAAAAGATAGAGAGTAAAAAAATATTATTAAATTATATTAGAAAAAATTATAATATACTAACTAACTTAATTAATTTTTTTAGTATAATTAAATTAATTAAATATACGATATATTAAGGATAAGAAAAATATTTCAATATATAGATAGGGAATGGAATATTTATGCTTTCTTTTAATAAAATGTTATGATAACTACAGAGCATTTAGATTAATTGGTTGTGTATTATTTTAATTTAACATATAAATTAGTATAATTTAGATAGGCGATGACGACCCATCTACATATGTTATTACGTTTTTAAAAGATTAAACCTATAACCTTTATTTAAATTGAAATAATTCCTATCAGTTAATTTAAGCTGTGGGGGATTAGGATCGTCACTTTTTAAGTTGTCTACTGCACTATTTGAATACAAAGAAAGGCGAGGTCTTCGTCTCCGTGAGTTTCATCATAGCAACGTCTTTTACATTCAGCCTTCCCAATCATCCAACAAGATTAATAAGCAAACATCTCTTTTCTAAAATAGCCTCCTGCGTACTTCTGTTTTTGGAATGCAAAGAAAGCTCTTTGACAACATTCCAACGTATGATTTTGTTTTACACAAATTTTTTTAAAAAAGTTAAGTTAATCCGTTATTTAAAAATAAGATAAAATATCTTTTCCTTTTAAGCGATACTAATAATAGATAAGATAAGCTATCTATTATCTTTAAATATAAATCTAAATACTTATAAACTAAAATATTTTTTTAAATATCGTGACTGTAATTATAATAAAGTAAAACTCCTGTTGGATCATTCCAACGGACGATGATCCTTGATATGAGGGCTTTTTTGGTCATTTCATGGCTTTGGAATTGCATTCCCTTTTTTTCTCCCACAGTAATCCTCCCTCGAAAACCAAAAAAGTCATGAGTAGGTTGTCTTGCCCCAGCTTACATATTCAACACGCAAGCTAACATAAGCACTAGGTAATATAAAACACGTCGCCGGCCACTCAATTTTACCACGTTTTTAAAGCTGACTAACAAATTATGCCAACTATTTGTTAGCAGATATAAATTATGGTTCGAGCTGTACGTACTCAAGAACACACTACCCTCAAAATCTTAAATGAACCCTTTTTACGAGAGATCAGAGGAACCAGAACTGTAAAAAATAAAAGAAATGGAACTCAGGAAGACAGGAGCTCGAAAACTTAAGAATGGGGTGTTTTGAGCCCTGGCTGTGAACACGTGTGAATGTTAGACTTGTGTTTAGGTAATAATAAAAAAATATTTTTAGAAGTAAAACCATAATTTAAAAAAAATGTAGCCAAACACTTTACTTTTTTTTTTAGAAAACACTTTATAATTAAAAACTATAGTTTGGAGTGAAAAATCATAGTTCTTCCTAAAAAAATTTCCTTTTTAAAAGTCATCATCTACTAAAATAATTTTTATCTATAAATTATTTTTAAGAAAAAAATCCAAACATACTGTTATAAATAATACTCTCTTAAGTTTTAGGTAGGGCGGATGCATAAAACTCCTTTCGTTTATTTTGATGGGAAGCACTTTTTAGATATAATTTATTTTTATTTATAAGAGGCACTTAATAGTTGTGTTATATTTTTTTTATATAATTTTATTATATTTAATTATTCATATTAATTTCATTCTTTCTTCAATACATACTCTCTCTCTTCTACATATTTCTTGTTTCTATTAATTTATTTAGTATGGCTTTTACACTCCCTCTTCTCATAAATAATATTAGTTTTGAAAGAAAAATTATATTTTAAATATATTTATTGTATTTAACTATTTTTTTGAGTGAAAAAATTCGGTTAAATGTCTTCCATAAAAAAAGAATAGAGGCAGTACCATGTAAGCACGTATTCTCAGTAAATTTACGTAACTCCTGTAAAGAACAGTTTATTTATGATTAGTAAATGTTAGCTTTATAGTATGTTTGATAGGATAATTTTTTTTTAATAGAAATAGAAATAAAAGTAGAAATAAAATTAAATTAAAAATAAATTTTAAAAATTTTGTTTGGTAGGATAGAAATTAGTATGAAATTGATGTATATTGTTTTATAATTTAGAGTAAAATAATTTAAAATATTTTTTTATAACTTGAGAAAAGTTAAAATTGTCTAAAAATTTTAGAATTTAGGATAAAATAATCTAAAATATTTTATTTCTATTTTTATATTTTATTTTTTAATTTTTTTTTGGAAGTGAAATAATTTAAAATATTAAAAATAAGAGTGTACCAAATATTTTTTACTTCCACTTCCTTATTTTTACTGTACCAAACATGCCCTTGGGAGTAGCATTCAATGAAGTGGATGATAAGTGAAAAAGATATGAATAAACACGTGAAAGGGGTGGGGGAAATTGTGGGGCAATATAGAGGGGTGCTGGGACATTGTGATTGGTTATGGTTTGCCACGTGGACCAGGGGGCGATCCGGTAGGGTCAGCTGGAAATTAATAACGGGAGAGCATGTTGTCAACGTGGGGTTACACAAACGTTGAATGTTTCCCAAGCTTCCATTGTTTAAGCCTTCTTCCCTTTCCTCTTTAACCATCCAAGCCCCGCCAGCCAGCCATGTTTTGCTTCTTCCGAAAAAATCTGCATCGCCTGTCGCGTATTAAGATACTTAGAGTTGATAAAACGGACTGGGCCGTTTTACCTTAAAACGGACCGAAAATATGTGGGTTGCACAGCCCGCCCTTGCTAGCCCGCCAGTGCTGGTGGGCTGGCCCGTTTTTAGGCGGGCGAGCCCGCCAGCCTGTTTTTTTTTTAAAATTATTAATATTATTATTTATTTTACTTAAATATTACTTTGAATACTTCTATTATCAAACACTAGTAAATATGATTACTTATTTGTTGATATGTGTTGACATATAATAATTGATTAATATTTTGTTAATGTTTATTTAGATTTATAATTATAAAATTTGAGATTTTTTATAAAAAATATGAATTTTTAAGAGTATAATATTAACAAATTTTTTATTATACTAATATGACATTAGAATTTTTCTATTAGTATTTTAAAAGTATAAAAATAATTTTTTAAAAATATTTAAAAAAAAAGAGGAACGGGGCGGGCTCGGGCTGGCAAAATGCCAGTCCGTTTTGGGACGGGCTGCACAACCTGCCCCACCAGCCCGCGGGTTAGCCCGTTTTTGACGGGCCAGCCCGCATTACCAGCTCTAAAGATACTCCCTCCAATTTTATTCTCAAGACATTTATAAAAGAAATTGGGTTAGCAAGGGGTCTTCCAATTCCTATTAAAACGTAGACACTCGTTTTAATAGAAAAATAAAATAGAAAATAGAAAGAATAAAATACTAAAAAAAATATATTAAAAAGTGATAAAAGTTTATCATCTTTTAAATGTTTTTTTAGTATTCTTTTCCTTCAATTTTCTATCTATCCAAATATAATGATATAGTGGTAGTGCATGATAATACCTCATATATAATTACTTTTAATAAGATAATATCTATGTTTAACATAAAAAATAAAAAAAAATTGGATTAAGTACAACTTAATATCTAGCTGTCAATATTTTAAATTGATTTTTAGTACATTTAGTAATTTAAAATATATTTTTTAGTAATAATTAGTGTTTAGAAATAATTTTTAATTCATCAAGCATTAATTATAATAAGTTTAGAATACTTGCTACTGCTAAAAAAATAGTTTAAAGATAAAATTGTATTAAAAATTATTTTACCATAATAATTTTGTATGCTACTAAAAAAATATTTTAGGGGAAGTGTATTAAAAATTAGTTTAAAATACATTTCAATATTAATATATCATTATATTATATTTATATAATTTACATCATACGAATATAAATAATATATTATTGGATTGATTCATTTCCTATAAAAATAAAAATATATATAAAATTTCAGTAAAAAAAGTATACATCTGGGCTTTAATTGGTTTTTTTGGGCCCAAGCAAGTGGGGCTTCATTTGAGTTGAAGACTCAATTCTTCTTCTACTTTAATTTTTAAGTATCCACTATCGTTAAGTTTGGCTGGAGAATTATTTAGAGCGTATTTAATTTTTAGAGCGTATTATTTTATTATAATTCTAGTCACGATATTTGTAAAAGTATTTTACCTCGTAAGTATTTAAATTTACGTCTGAGAATAATTGATAATTTATTCTACCTAATATTAGTATCATATAAGATTAAGATGGAGGGAGACTTCGGATTAAATTATGGGTGAACCAAATTTTTTTTTCAAAAAATTTGTAGAATAAAAAAAAAACTTTTGTTTTAACAAACGAGGACCATTATGGGCATTTCACTTCAGCAAACCCATGTCTTGATATGCCGTAGATATCGAAAAGAGGATAATTGTTGTCAGGAGAATATCCTGTTTAATAACAGTGATATAATATATTAAATTACTCTTGGAGGAAATTGTCTGGCTGGTGTAGTTGGTTATCATGCTAATCTCACACACCAGAGGTCCCGGGTTTGAACCCGGGCTTAGACATTTTGTTTTTCCCTTTTGTAAATATCAATTTCCATTTTTCAGAGTTACATATGCTTCTTCGTCGTAATAGATATGTAGCAACAGTGCTTTTCATACATTTCTTCCATCACTGATCACTTCATTGAATGCAAAATACACCATCTATCTCCGTTCTTTGCTTCGAATTTCGTATAGTTCACACTGAATTCCCCTTCTTCCTAGGGTTTTTGCTGCGCAGACGAGAGGAATCGGAGTCATGGATTGGGGAAATGTGACTGCTGAAGATCTGATCGATGCCCTCCGCGAAGTGGACTGGTCATCACCGCCGCGCCCTCTCTCTGAATTCTTCTCGAGATTCACCGCGCCGAGATCCTACTCTAAATGGAATAGCCGCCTCAAATGCAACCTATACTAGTACGATTTCCATTTCGGGCCTTGTAGTTCTCTTCCCAAATCACTTGGTTTTGAGTTCAATTTGTCATATTGCACAGTAGCTGAAGATATCGCCGTCCTTTTACACTTCGGTTTCTGTAAATTATATCGGATGATAGTGATTTTTGACTCAACGATTTTTGGATACTCATTTTTATTTCGTTTCGTATTCCTATGTTAATTTTTCCCGGTCAATGGAGAAACTGTGTTAATAATATTTTATTTTTGCAAGTTTCATCAAACCCCAGTACGATTTTGGTTTGCTCGACAAGTTCTTAATCCTGTCCTAACTTCGGAATGCAACCCCAGGTTTGACAGTATTCAATGGATATGGGAAAACTTTAGTAATCCTAATTTTTAGGCCAAATAATAAAGTAATTTTCCTGAGACTTTGTAGATAGCTGAGCCAATACTACCAGGCCAGGATAACAGGTGAATGAATTTATAGTTCCTCTGCGTAATTGAACTTGGAGAATGGAGATGCATACGTATAACAGAATAAGCTTACTAAAGTTACCTACACTATTGATTTACGGCCTGCATAAGTTTTATAGAATCTTGGGGCCGTCCGAACATAAATTCACTAAAACCAAAACAGAGAAATGAAAGGTAAATTTCCTTATATGACATTCGCCGATGATAGAGAGGGATTGAGGAAAACAGAAAAGAGGTTTTCCTCTTCAAGTCTGGAAGGAGCATCAAATTCCAAGCTAAAGCTATCCATACAAGTTTTTTCCATACCTCTCTTGCATTCCGGCAGTATGCTCCCTCTATTGAAGGGAATATTAATTTAATTGGCTGATAGATTTGTTATCCTCTCTGCTCACCCTTCTAGTCAACCTCAAGCCTTTATTCAATTGATAATCTTGTGCCCACAGATGGAGCCTTCTTACTGCTCTATCTTCCCTTTTGCCCCTTTGGTTCCTTCTGTATCATATCCCATATTCCTCCCGCATAATTGATGATGTTATATCTGCTCCCTTAAGTTATCATGTTCTCCTTTGTTTGTTTAACTACTTATTTATAGCTATTTTTTTTTTGCAAGTTCGATGATAATTTTGAGTTTATGGACTTAATAATTTAGATAACTTTCCACAGCCAAACTGGGGCGTGCACATTTGTTTTCTTCCCCCTCCCCCACCCCCTTTACATTAGGTAATACATAATTCTTTGTTTTAGAATAATTTTTTGTTGACAAGAGGTATAATTGCTATTCCTAATTTTTATAATGTTCTTTAGTAAATAATGATGATTATGCATGTATTTGCAGCTACCGGACCAACTACTTCCTTTTGATTGTTTCTGTTCTCAGTAAGTGAACATAATTAATATATTTTTTTTCCATCTCCACTTGATATATACCTTCCCTACTCAACTTTTATGCTTTGAATTGTAGTATTGGGTTTTCTTCGGAGGCCACTAGCTATTGTAGCTGCATTTCTTACAGCACTTAGCCTTGCTTTTCTAAATGACAGGTTTGTAAAATAACTGCCTCTCTTATTACATCATCAGTTGGAGTTCACTCGATTTCATGAATATTTTGGTCTAATGTTATTGTGCTACTGTTTAGGAAGATTTTTTTCTTAAATCATTTAGGATATTGCTGCCATATATATTAGCATTGGTCATCTGACCTTTTGCTTCTGATACCAAGACAAGTCATGTTTCATGGCACCAATGCCTATGGCATTCTGGTGTTATATATGACAGTTTAATAGCTTATGCATCTGATCATGTATGCATTTGTGTGTGCGCGCCGTTTTTTTAGATGCACAAAGATACATAGCCACTGAGTATTGGAAAATTTAGGCATCTTAAAATTTTCAATTGACTGCAAGGAGTTTCTGTTAAACTTGATTTTAGGATATTGGATCAGGCACTTTAGATGGCTTAGGGAAACAAATTTTACTGTCTTATTGAATTGTTAACCCATTATATCACAAGTGTTTAATCTTTGGTATTCGTTGTACATTTCTTTAATCCGTAATCTTTGGCAGCTTTGCAGGAACCTTTAGTGAGAAAGTAACACGAACAGTTAGACAATTTTCACCACATTTAGCAGCCAAGATGAGACCTCCTCTTACGTAAGTGTGTCTGCTTCTTATTTATTTCCGTGTTACATGAAGTATTGCTGCCTCTTTTTTTCTTTAAGTATTATAAAGTAAGTTATTCAAATTCCAGGCCTGTTATTCGTGGACGCCCATCAGCTAAGAGAGCAATATATATTTGTGGTCGATCTCGTTGGGTCTTTGTCCTGATGTTTTCATTCGGTAATTGAATCATTCCAACAAGGATCCTCCGTTTTGTTATAACGATATTTTGGGGATAAATTTGAATCATTGCGATTCACCTTCTAACTTATGATAGTAGAGTAGTAATATTTTTTTCCTCTGCTCTTTGTGCAGTAAGTTTCATCCTTTGGTTCGTCTCTGCTGGTCTTCTAACTGTGTTATGGTCGCTTGCAATTGGTCTTCTTGGTATATCACATACTGATAAATTTTAATCTTTCTTGTTAACATTTTTTTTTTCTTTTTTGTAGTTGATTAACCTCTCTCTCCCCCACACACTTTTCAGCTACCATCCTGCATGCAAGCTTTAGAACACCTAACTTGAAGGCACGTCTAAACACATTCCGGGAAGAGTTTCGTGCAGTGTGGCGCAATTATAGTGAGCTGTAGCTTACAAGGTGTTTACTAGGTATGGCAATGCTTTCTGCTTTTATATTTGCATGCAGTTAACTACTTAGTCATCTTGACTACAGATATGAATTATATGTAGCACAACTCCATCTAGAAGTGATTAAGAAGCAGACCAATAGCTTTGTAGGTTTTAAAATGGAGAAGTAGCCTATTATATTGCTGCCCCCGAAATAGAAAATATTGTTTTAGATTTCCTACATTTTCTTTTAATTTTTTTAATCACGATGTTAATTGCAATATTGATGCAGCTTTTCTGGTATTACTACTGATTTGCTTTTTCAGTTGAGGTAATTTCTGGTGAGTGGAAAAGGAATGGATGGTCTGGGGCAATATATCAACCATTGCATGTTACAAAAAGAATGTATATGGTCAGAGATCTTGTTCATGTAAATTACACTATTCTGGTGGTTGACTATATCCAGAGGATGCTTTTGAACGCTTTACATGCTGAGCTCTTGAAATTCTAATCATATTGGGTCTTAAATTTCATCGGTAGTTTTCAGAATTCTTACTTTATGCTACTTCTGTTTTGTTTGCTTTGCCCTTTGCACACTCTGAAGTGGCGCCAACTGTAGGATTGAACCAATGTTGATTAAATATCTGTTTTAATTTTATAGGAATGAAAATATTACTGTATATATTTAGTAGTTTATATATATATATATGTACTCTTCCAGCCCTAAATATAAGTTATTTATCATATTTATTCACTTTTTTTTAAATTACCTATTGATACTTTCTGAATAATAATCAAATAAGAAAGAGAGAGGGAATTAAAGATGACAGGAATATTTTAGAAAAAATATATTATATTAATTTTTTTAATCTAATTAAATTAATTAAATATGTCTTATATTTATGATTAAAAGAATATATATTAAAAATTAAAAATATATACAAATACTTCACTGTCATTACTTTATGTGAGCTTTATTAGTTATTAAGTGAATCTTTCTGTTTTTGTTTCTTTAATCTTAAAGTTGTGCGTAAAGTCATCTATGTCGATCATTTTGGGGTCGTTGTTAGGAAAAACGTGAAATTCGGCTAAAAGTGCATTGATGAAAAAAAATTAACGTGGTTGGCTATTTTTGTCCCTATTATGCAGACAGAATTCTAGCAAAACTTTATTACTGGAAATAAATAAAGATGAAAAACGTTATTTGAAAAGATCAAAAGCGTAATTGGAATATGCCCAAATTTTGAATCCAATCTCTGCTCGAGTGTGGCTTACACGAAACTATTTGGAATGTCTCTGGAATTATTCCGTTGAAGTCGACCTCATTTGTAAATATTTTAATAAGATTATAATATAATTAAAATAATTATTTCAGATATTTTGAAATATGAATTATAATGTAATTTATCTTTGCTTTCCTCTTGTGAATCTGCAACTTATTTATTTTATTATAAATACTTTTAAAATTTTTGCCAACATCAAATCATACTATTTAGTAATTATAAATAATGCATCTTATTAAAGACTCCGTGTAATATCAAATAAACGTACTTTCAAGGAAAAAAAATAATTAAAGACTTTTTAAAATTTAAAAAGTACCTCTGAATTTTAAAAAAGATAGATTGGGCAAGAAACCCAATTTATCATTTATAAATTACTGTGCAAAGTTACAAATACCATTGATAGAGTTGTAAACGTAAATTTGAGACAAAAGACGAAATTACACTTTTTATAACTCTGCCAATAGTACTTATAACTCTTATAATAGTATTTGTAACTTTGTCAATAGTATTTGTAACTCTGCCAATATTATTTATAACTAACAAAATAATATTTGCAACTCTATCAATAATATTTACAACTCCAGTAATAATATTTACAACTCTTATAATGATATTTATAATTCTGCACATGAATTTGTAAATGATAGATTGAGTCTCTGATTTAATATATTTTTTTTAAAATTCAGATGTTTTTTAATTTTTTAAATTTTAAAAGATTTTTAATTTTCTTTTTCTCTACTTTCAAAAAGTGAGGTTTGGCCCTACAAGGGAAAGAAAAGATAATAACGATGGCTGGAGAGCTGTGGTGGTCAGAGTTAGCCTCCTAAGTTCACATCACAGGCTGTTCCATGTCATTTGCAGCTCCCAGTCATGTATATTTATATTATTTAAATTATGCATATTTTATATTCATTTCTACAATTAACACTAATATTTTATGAAAACATATTATATTATTTAATATTTTCTTGATTTTTATTTACAGAGATCTCCTTTTATTATTAAAGAAGTTTGAGTATATTTTGAGAATAGAAAGTACATAATAAAATTAGTATTTATTTATGTTTTAAGCAGGTCTATCTAGGTTTGAAGCATAGGAATGAGCAAAGCATAAGTTTGTCCATTATACTCATTCATTTATTTATGAGGATGATCAGTTGTGTACTATACAAGATTTAGGTAGCATTGATCAAAAGCTTCGTTGTCAAGTAGTCGATTTATTTGCAGATAGATATATACATAACTTTGATTCTGAAATGGGAGTTTCTTGCTGTTTGCTTAACACTTGGTTAATCCCTGTCTTCTGGTTATTCTTTTCTTCATTGCCTTCCTGTCAAATTAAGCCAGAAAGAAACTGGAAATTAAGCGAACCCTTCATCTCTCCTTCCTAATGTATCCTTCGTTCAGACTTAATTAAGACAATTAGTGAATAATCTGAGTTTGAATGAAACAAAGTTATGAATTCCCAGGCTCTCTCGCACACAGAAAGACATGAATTGGTACGTAGAGAAATAGAATAGTTTGCAAAACAGCCACACAACTGTTTCCACCAAAAAGAAAGGATGAATGAATGCAAGGTAAGCTTCTTCTCAGGTCTCAACTCCTCACTCACTCCATTCTTACAAGTAATATGCGTGCGTGTAAAGTAATTTTCAATAATACACCAAACTTTTATGAGAAAGCTTAATTACAAAATTTATATTTTGAAATACATATATATATAAAAAGAAATTCTAATGAAAAGGAACAGAAAAATGATATTTTATTTTAAGGGTTAAAAAAAATTTGCAGTGACTTCAAATATTTTAATTTAGATTTAATACTTTTATGTTATTCATTTTTCAATTTATGAGTATTGGTCATATTTCATTATATATAATCAATTTAAAAAATATTCTCACCATGCTTATTTCTTTTTTCATGCCGGACGCCGATCTAACTAGCTTTATAAATTCGAGTATATTTTTCTTTTAAAAGAATTAGCCCCGATATTACCTGGTCGGCCCTTAGCATGCAACTTTCTTTCTTTTTAAAAAGAAGTTTTTTAGTCTTCAAAACAAAAGGGATATCCCACGCCATGTGGTGACATCAGGTCAGATATTTGTGACCCACGGGGCTTTCAAAAGATATTTGTTAACCAGGAGTTAATGGAATCAAAAGCTGTGCTATGCAACTATCAGTTCAAGTAGTAAGCGGCTCGGTATCGCTTAAATAAGATCTCGAGTTTGAACCTTAACATAGGCAGAAAATCTCTATTAGGAGACTCACCCACCATAACCAGGCGCGTAACATAGGTCAGATCTAGATGTAGTCAGGGAAAAGCCCTTGGGTGGGCAACAAGAAAAAAAGCTATGTTATGCAACAACTTGAATACACACACACCTGAATCATATATTTGTGGTCTTTTAATGTCTTTTTTCAATCCAATGGTCCTTTATGTGTCATTCTCTCTGCAGTCAATACTTCATAAAAGTGATGAAATCCAAATACATGAGCTTTGGACATGGTAAAACATACTAGAGGCTAAAATTATTTTGAACCATCCAAAGCAACTAACTCAATGACTCCCCAAAACAGTTGTTCAAAATCCATAACCTACTCCAGCACTTCTTATCATAATAATAGAACAACGGTTATGAATGCATCATGAACACAACGGGGGCTTTACCCCTCATAACTACAATAACCTGTAATGAAAAATAGTTCTTCCAAATCATGTCTCGATAAATTTCTTCAGATTCTTCAGCCACAGGTTGTATTCTTTGACGTCTTTGTTGACCATATATTCATGCATGAAGTTAGTTGTGCTGGGTTTGATCCCTCGTACCTCAAGATATTTGTGGAACGCCTTTTGTAAATTTTCATCCAAATCACTGTAGACAAAAGTGTAATTAAATCTTCAGCAACAAGAAAAAGGCAAATTACAGAAAAGATTTAAGAAGATGTCATCTATGAAGGAGTGCTTACTGGAACTCAGGTCCCTCATATGAAAGCTGGTCTTCTGATTCTTCTGACTGTTTTATGGACAAACTATCGATGGAAATCTCATCAGGAAATGCAGTAACACCAAACTCCAGAGTGACCCCATTACTTTTGGAAATATTTACAACTAAAGGAATGCTAGATTCGTCACGATTCTCCTCATCATTACCCTCATCCTCATCTTCTTCAGCTGCTACATTAGGGATGTCAACTTGAACTGTGATGGTTTCATCCTCATATTGTCTCTTAAGGAGTATGGTTCTCTCACCAGGATTGTCTTCAATTGAAAACTGAAAATCACTTGGCACTTCCTCCACCTTAATAAAGGATTGCACAAAAGAAAAGGTAACAAAATCAATAGGGAAGCTAACATCATCACTAATATCACATTAAATAAATTAAATTCTCTGGAAAAGCAATACTATAGCATCCCCACAATGGCTGCATCTGGTGTTCCTTCCAAAAAGAAACAATTGCCCACTTTTCTTTTCTTTGTTTAAGAAAAGCAGGGTTAGGGTAATCCGTAAGTAATTAAAACATGCCGGTAGGTTTTATATTAGCATGGCTATTGAGGCTGTTATTGCCTAATATGTTCAAGTATCCGTAAAATTACATGATTTCTCGGATTGGTCCGATATTTCAATACAAAAGTAGCGACAAATAAAAGAGTCATTATATCCCTTGCAAGCTGCACCTCAAAACAAGTTGAAATATATGCAGCAACTCCAAAAAGTACTTCATTGAAAACAATCGCATCGCTAAAACTTTTCTGAAAACATATCTTAAAAACCTAAACACTTACACATCTGAACTAAAAAACAGCAAATATATCAGAAAATAGTCAAATACAGTGATTACAGGAAAAATAAACACATTTTCCATTTTTTTTCTTGGGGAGGGGGATGCAAAAGATTTACTCTCACGACTGCAGAAGAATGCTTAAATGATAATGACTCCAGAGGAAAGTGCCATAGCACCAAAGTGATCAATATAGTGAAGTCATTCTTTTGTCAACTAGCGATAGAGATGATTTCAGACATACACATTCCAGAATCAAAAGAAAAATTCACTGGCAAATAACTTCCTGAAAATTTCCCTCCGACAATAGAATAGTTAAATTATGAGCATGATTTCTGTACAGCAGTATACTGATTAATAACTGACAGGAAAGACGCATGAAGATGATATATAAAAATATAAGAAATGCATGTGTTACTCACTTCATGATCCTCCTCCTCGGCGCATTGAATCTCCGAATCCAGGACTCGAAGCAGACATTCATCGGCACTCATCTTTGTAGCAAAGGAATTAGCCAAGCGCACGGAGGGTAGAAGGATTCTTTCCATGAGATGATGACTGAGTCCAGCCGAACGAACAGCAGAGGCAGCGTAGTGGAAGGTTCTAGGAGATGCCATGGCGCGAAATGCTAAAGGCAACACCGACGAGGATGCGCGGCGTAGCATGGAGTACATAGCCATTTCTGAGTTGGAGAGGCTTTTTAAGGAGGAGAAGAAAGGAGCAAGGGTTTTAGCTCGACTGAGTTAGGGTTTAAGGGTCCTCTGTCCCTGGCTTCTGCTTATAAGCTCCATACGTCACGTGTCACTCACGTATATGGCGCGTTGATGTTTGTTTGCCGGTTTTCTTTTTTGGACAATGTACGCCAGGGTTATCTTCAATCATGGGCATGTTCTATCTATTTATGTGAAGTATAATGGCTTCTTTTTTTTTGTTGTTGAAATTTTAACATAAAATTGGGATCAATGTTAGTATCCATATTAATATCAATATATTGATTGACATATATCATTTATATGAAATTAATATGAATCATAAACTACATAGTTTTTATCAAAATTATAAATGCTATAGTTAGTTGCATTGTTTTTTAGCTAAATATAAGAATGGAAATTATTAGCATATTTGGTCTCAATGGTGAGCCATTCAAGGTGTACTGTTGGGGTGCTAAATTTCGAATTCCAGTATGAAAAGAAGCAGAATTTGATATATATATATATATATAAAGAAAATGTGCTATTCAAGGGTCATATAGTTCATATTAGACTCCATACGATTGTCAGGAGTCACAATGTAGTCTTTCAATAAATCATGAAAGAGTGCCCACATTAGTCTCACCCAGTAATCCATAAACAGAAAAATTATTGCAGCCAATGATCAAACATATTTACGGACAGGTTTTGCTGACAAATTCGAACAGAGTCAACAAATCTCCACTTTCCCAGCGCCCCTACCCCTACACACTCAAAAGGACAAAAGACACTTCACTCTTCTTATTCCTTCGACTTCTCCAATTGGCCACTCAGTCTCCTGCTCAGATTTCACCATCCCATAATTCGTCAAGAGATCTGAAGACTCCATAAGTTTCATGGACAAATGTAGTACCCCTGATTAATCTTGCCTGCAACATATGAAACACTGACCTTATATAACGTACTTATTATCACATTCACATGAATTATTATCAGTTCATGTCTTGAAATAGCAAAAAGAGTGAAGATAAACATAACAAATTGACCTGTGGAATCTCAGAAAATTTCGCTAACAAGCCCTCAGGCATAGACCTGTGGAATCTCATTTGCAGTCCCCAGCGAAGACTACCTGTGCAGGAGTCTTGCCTAATCTCTCCGCAATCATGTTCAGGATCGGATGCTTCAGAACATCGCTCTGAAGCCAGGTTGTTCCGGGAGAACCTAATGGTTAATCTCCCTAGCCATATGCAATTTGAAACTCAGTTCAAGGAATAAAACTAATTTTTAACGCCAACTTGCCAACTCTTAAAAACTTAACATAAATAACAGCAACTTTTCAGGAAGATTTATTTAAGGTAATTCAAAATTAGTGAACTTACAGAGAGGTGTACACCCTTGGACCTGCAGAAAGCCCGCAACTTGTCCTACTGCCATGCAGGATGGCACTCTACCTGGTTGACAGCAGGAGGTATGAGTGCTACCTCCAGCAAGTCCCCCAGCTTCTTGGATGAGAAATTGCTTAAACCTATAGCTTGAGCCTTGCCAGAGTCTTAGAGTTCTTCCATTGCCTTCCATGTGCTAGGTATGTTGGGTGGCACAAGATTTTCAGGACTAAAGCTCACAGTTCGGTCCAATGCTTCTGGTACATCTTCTGGAGCATGATCATAATTCCTGCATATACCCATCATTTAGACAAGTTGCATTATTCTATTTGCATCACTTTAGCTTACAGGGTGAAACCAAGCGAAATTAAATTGAAAACTTGACAAACCGTAATTTAGAGGTAATCCACAAATACTCGCGCTTCACTACACCCTCCTCAAACAACTTCTTCCGTGCTGAACCAATCTGCAATGACAAGATTGAATCATTCGTACTTTTGCGGCCCGCATCTAAGCTGTCTAACAATATTTTCAACTATGAAGATATGGCTTCAAATCAATCCTTATAATTAATTACCGCCTTTTCGTTGCCATAATTCTGAGCGCAATCAATATGTCGGTAACCAGCCTGTAATTTCCCAAAAGAAAAAGTCATTTAGTTGAACGATAAAACATCGCAGGATTAGAAAGATCAAACAAAAAGGAGAGAAGATCGTCATTATGAATTTCTTACACAAAAATTTTACCATCCGGCAATTCACGATGTATGATCATTCTGAAACAAAACTAAAAGGACATCTCACTCTTCTCCCTTCACATGTTGCCGCCATCTCTCTCACACACTACATTATTTTTTGTCACTTCCACACTCTAATACACCTGAAATTGGTTTCAAATTCCAAGTATTCAATCATGTCATACCTTATAGTAACCACCAAGATAGAAAAAAAAAAAAGTTAGGAATCGGAGAGCACAAAGCATGGAAAAAATGAGAATGGACCTTGATGGCGGTAGCAACGGCGTCGCCAACGAGATCAGGAGAAGACTGCCAAGTTCCCAAAGCAAGGGCAGGGATTTGAGCTCCAGTGTTGAGCTGGAAGAATCGAATCTCGTTGTTCGCCATTGTTTTCTCACTCTCACAACTCAAAGCAGAGAAACTGGTAGGAGTAGGATGAGAGAAGGCTCAGCTGAGTTGCCTGGTATTTTGTTTGCCGGGTCAACTCAACTGGGCGCGTGTTGTTAAATATCAGAGCCGAATATTTCAGGATTCCCATGCCTTCTGACAAACAAAAAAATTATTTAAAAAAAAAATTATATTTTAGAGTTTAGGGTAAAGGTTATTATATTTTAGGGTAAAGGTTATATCTAAAATATTTTAGCCTACTTAACGTCCGTTTTCTCCCCTACTCTCTCCTTTAGTTACTGCTTTCGGCTCTCCCCCTTAGCATCAGTCTCTCCCCTGGTCATTGCTGAAGAAGACAAAGATGATGAACCTGATAATAAACTACCAGATTATATATAATGGAGTTATCCTTCGAGTATTCCTCAGAAGGCTTCATCAACATTGCTTTGCTTCACCGCCTCACAACCTCTGTGGTGCATGTTAGTCACCACCCATTCCTCAATAACACTGGATTCTCAGGCTCCGGCATCTTGTCCAGGTCAAACCACTCCAGAGACGTTAGCGCACCGCTTGAGCTTCGATGCCTCCCTCTACGCATGGTGGTGAGAGCTGCCTGAAGGGCATCCCCTTTAGTGCCGACTTCGATAGCTTTATTGCAAATCGAAGCTGCTTGACAGGTTGTCGACGATAACCATGCGCGATTAGCTGAGGTAAATTAAGGTGAGCGGAGGGTCCTATGAGATAGAAAACGGCGGTGTCGTAGGCTCTAGCGGCGGCGACAGAGTAAAATACGATTCAAGCCAAATCCTGGAATGCTTATGGGGTTCTTTGATTTCAGCGACCCACTTGCCCCAGTTTCTCATCCTAATCCCTTTGTCCCTTCTCCCTCCTTTGACCCCTCTCTTCTTGGCGCCTATAGCCCCTTGTTCAGCTTCCATTTTCTGCAAAAACAAATTAAAGGGGAAAAAAACAGCTTGACAAAATCAGAGAGAAAGGAAGTGGATGTTCATGAGAAATGGGAAAAGAAAGGAGTGGAGAACGGAGAAGGAGGAGGGACAACTTTGTTCGATATCAGCAAAAACCAGGGGGAGAGACTGATGCTGAGGGAATGCCGGAAGCAGGGATTGAAGGAGAGAGAAAGGGGGAAAACGGACGTTAACGGCAGGGTGTCGGTTGTTCCATATTTATTACAAGTGGCAATTGTACCGCTAAATATTATAGAATATTAATTACATCTTAAAAAATAATTTAAGGTGGTACATGTCCTTTTACCCTTTATTTTATTTGTGTCACTATCCTTTCTTTTCCTGCAACGTGCAATCCAATGTTCCTTTCATTGAAACCATCGCTAAAGACTCTATTTCTTCACTAAAAATGGAGAAAGATTATTTTATTATTTTAATGTAATTAGTAATACTTTTATTTTAAGATTTGAGATAATGTGACCCAAATTTTGTATTTTCCCATCCAATCTTATATGCATTCAATTCTCTTGCTAATTATTTTTTTATTTACATAAATATAATAATCAATATAAAGTATAGACCTCCATATAAATGCATGAAGTTCGTTTGGGGATTTTGTTTTTTTGTTTTAAAATAGCAAATAATATTGTCTTAAAACTAAATTCCATCGTATAAAAAGTTGTAACTGGTATTTTTTATACTCTTATCTACGTTAATTTTTTAAAAAGAGAAAATCTAAAAAATACTCCTTAAATTTTAAAATTCCAAAAATTATAACTATTATAAAATTATATTGTTATTTATTTTATAAGAATAATCAATAATTTATAAAATATAATAAACAAATTGATTTAAAATTTTAGAAGTTAAGTAATATTTATTTTATAAGAGTAGTAAATAGCTTATAAAGTGTAATAAACAAACCAATTTAAAATTTAAATAATATTTAATTTATAAGAGTAGTCAATAGTTTATAAAATGTAGTAAACAAATTAATTTATAATTTTAAAATTTAAGTGGTATTTTTTTTTAGATTTTCCCTTTTAAAAATTAAAGGAATTCTGACCTATTGCAATTTTAATATGGGTGCTCAAATTCTTAAAAGGCCTGTTAAAAACAGCACAAGAAGTAATTAGCATATGCGTACATCTATAATTTAGTCACACTGCTAGATTAAGTAGTATAATAAACATTATTCCAAAAAAAAAATTTGGCCTGCATTATCCGAAACTAATATGCCCTTAATGCATTTGATACCTAGATAAGGTTTATCACTTAATAAAGAAGCTACCACTTTTTTTGGTTATCTGACAGCACAGAATATGTTGATTTATTCGTATGTTTCATCTGCTAGGGTACAAGTTTCTGTAACTTCAGTTACATCTAATGGGCAGTAATAAGTAATAACAGATTTAGAATGAGAAAAAAATCATGGAGAAAAAAATATTAGAAAGAAAAACTTTTAAAAATAATAAATTATTTTACTATTTTAGAAATATTTTCTACCTAGTATTCTATTCTTCCTATTTTCTCTCAACTTTACTCTTCGTCTAAACATAGCCTTAGTATCTTTCACCATTCGCCATCCCAAAGTTCTTCAGTTGTTCTGTAGGCACCATATGTCTCATGAACAAAGGAGGCCCCTGTAACTATTTTCTCCTGCAACACCATAACTTACCCACTAAATCATTTTTGAAACCAAGCCTTCCATGAAAGCAGCATGCTTTCAGTTTGAAAAAATCATAATGAGATCTCAAAAGAAATAATATAATTACTAAAAAATCTCATAAGTAAATAACATAAATCTTAGTGTCATTTATTGTATCAGAACTTATTATTACATACTCTGTTTACTTGTTGTAAGATTTTTTGATATTTATATTCTATCTTTAAGATCTCATAATAAAATTTTTGGTGTTGTAAAGGAAAGCCATATGAGTCCTAAGGCATTAAAGAAAGACCAAAATATTGAATCAAAGTATTCAAGTGACTTGCCTGCTTAATCTCAGATAAGTTGGCAAGAAGTTCCGTAGGCATAGACCAGTCAAACAAATCAAAGTTTTCCTTGATCCTGCCATGATTTGTGCTCTAAGGCAGTACACCGAAGAGCCACTTGTGCTGGAGTCTTTGCCAATTTCTCTGCAACCACGTGCAGTGCTTGATTCTTAAGAACATCACTCCTACTAAATCCTTTACCCAGTGGTGAATATCCCTGAACGAGAACATTCATAACGAAGATTTGTCTGCAGAATTCGGAAATCATAAAAATTTCCCAATTATCATTTAGATGCCGTTTAGTCATCTGTGATTGATATATATATATATATATATATATAAACACCTATTGATAGGTAACTAAGAAGCATGAGGAGCCTACCCTATAAATTAGTTGGTGAAGTAAAAAAAATCAACCCACTTAAATACTTAATTGAGCATCTCATTCAATTTAATGTGATAATTAAAATTCTACACTACTAAATCTCTATCAATTGACCTCATAGAAAGTTGATGGTCCAACAGCTGCACTCTACACCACTTCACTCAACTCCCTATTGATTAGAACCCTTCGTGGGTAGTCCTATCTAGAAGTGCTAATAATTTGACTTAGATGACAATTGATAGGTACCTAAAAGATGAGGAACCTATCTCAAAAGCTAGCTATTGATATAAGAAAAGCAATCTATTTAAACATAAATATCCTATTGAACACTCCACACTACTTAATATGGGATTTAGTATCACATACTACCAAATTTCTTGTCACCTATAATTATTAATTATCCATTATAAATGGCCTCAGATGTGCTTACTCACAGATAAATGCACTCCCTTGGATTTGCAGAAAGCGTGTAATTTCAACCGATTCCATGAAGGATGGCATTCCACTTGGTTTACAGCAAGAGGAACACGTGCCACCTCCAATAGATCCTGAAGCTTCCTTGAAGAGAAGTTGCTTACTCCTATAGCTCGAACCTTGCCAGAATTGAAGAGTGCTTCCATTGCTCCCCATGTGCTGGCTATATCAGGTTGGGTGAGATTTTCAGGCTTATCGTCCGCAGAACCTTTGTTCATGCTCACCGGCCAGTGAATCTGATTGAACATTGAGCTATTAAACAAAGTATTACTATAAGAACTCATCTTATGGACCCCCGAGACAAAATTAGTAGAAATTGTAGAGATGTTCTTAGTAATATACATACAAGGTAAAGATCCAGATAATCCAGCTGCAAATCCTGAAGAGTTCTATTCAATGCCTTTGGTACATCTTCTGACAAGTGATCGGTACACCTGGTGATAATGGTAAATATAAATTAGGTGGAAAAGAAAATAAGGTTTGGGGCATTAACAAGATATTACTACCTCTTATCCTTAATATAAAAGGTAGATAACTAATTTTGGTAGATTAAAGAAATTAGTTATGTTAGTTATTTGTAACAAATATGGTTTGATTTTCTTAAAATTCTATCTTTCATCATGATTACCTTGGATGGAAACCCTTTAATGTGTGCAATCAATACGGATAATTTGAGAAAAAAATTATAAATTTAGGGAATAAAGTAGATTAAAATCTTATATTTAAAATCAAATCTAACCTCCAACTAACTTTTATATTAAAGATTGGATAAGGACTAACATGTTTAAAGACAAATTGGCAAGTAATTTCAACAAATCCAAGAAATATGTACAGCTAGTGAGGGCTGATACAGCATTTTGCAGAACCAAACCTCATATTCTTAATTAGTCTTGAAACAAGATTCTCAGTCCTAAGAATAACAGAGTAACAGACAGTTATTAAATAATGAGAAGAATATGCGCTTCAGATTTATCAAATACCACAATAGGTACTCTCAGTCCATAAAAACAAGAGAAACCAGAGCTTGGAGGTGATCCACAAATCTTCTCGCTTAACTACACCATCACCAAAAAGCTTCTTCAAGGCATGACCAATCTGCATAAAATAAGCAACATTTTCTTAATCAATTGTTAGGTACTGTCAGTCAGTTCTTGCTTTAAACTAAAGAATGTTGAAGGTGAGGGAGGGAGGCCAAGAGGAAATAGGTTTCCAATGGTCCTAAAAGCAACAAAAACTTAGATAATTTTTGTAAGGAAGTAGAATCCAAATGATTCTCACCTCCTTTTCATTGCTATAAGCTGGAGCACAATCTATATGCCGATATCCAACCTGCAATACAATTTTATCATTCGTTGCTTTAAAATTAGTGTCGTAATAGAGATAGGACAGAGTAAAACATCAAACATGTTTTTAAATAAAATAAACAAGTTTTTTTAAATAAAATAACATCAATATTGTATACAATTCCCCTCTTTTAAAACTAAGAAACAATAAAGCAGTTGAAACAACGTTCCTTTCAGCTATAAAAAGCTTCTCAAAAGGAATAAAGAAACCAGGATAACAATAAAGATAAGGGGAAAGGGAGAGAACCTTGATGGCGGCGGCTATGGCCTCGGCAACGACGCCGGGTTCAGCACGCCAAGTACCCAAACCAACAGAAGGTATTTTGGCTCCCGTATTCAGCTCAAATAATCGAATTTCATCCGCCATTTCTCACAGAGTACGATTAAGTTTACTCAGAAAAGCCAATCACAAGGCTTCACCGATCCCATTGCTTGGGCTATCACGAAACAAACAAAAATATAGAACGCCAAAACACGGCCAGTGTGAGAATTGAGAAGTTACAGGGAGCATCGCCAGTGAAGTTGATGATTCAAGAATTCGTTTGGATAGAAACTTCCCGAGTTCTTTGGATATTATCACTATATTACTATATTTTATTATATTATCATATATATATATTCATTAATCATTAATATATTTACGATATGCAGTGCATTATTTATTAAATTCAAGTGATATAATTTAATGACAAATGGGAAATTATTCATCTATTAAAAACACACACACATTTGAATCGAATTAATTCGGATGGTTGTATCCTCCTTCTATCTTACATCAACATTGATAACTGCATATGGTTTTTTGGGCAATAGATTGCAGGTGTTTATTCTCCATTTCATCACCAACCAACAACCGAACTCAAATCATTTTAATAGGATAACAGAATATATTTAATATTACAAAAAAAAAAAACTTGATTTCTGACTATTGCGAAATGCCAACTGCAACAATGAAGAAAAGCGGAATCAATAGCAGAATTAACCTACTCTACAATTACTGGACAGGAAATCATTTTGAACATCAACAGAGAACAATCAGACATATGAGGAAAACATTGCCCCTTCCCTTGCAAATAATCATCCGTTAATCATGCATGTTGCTTCACATTCAGAGTTCACCATCCCAGAGTTCTTCAATGGTCTTGTAGAAGCCAAGCGGCTCATGAACAAATTAAATCCAGTGGCCTTCATTAGCCTCTCCTGCACCAGGGAATTTCATGTGTTCGTTAATTCAAAAGCCAAGCATTTCAGGGAGTGGAGTGGGTTCAATGGAATCTCAAACACGAAGTGGGCAGGTCTTTTACAAGAAAAATCAGTTGGCCTACGCTTTTTGGATACATTTGCTGGGATATCTGGATGTCTAGATGCAGGAAACCTTTTGGTGAGGACAGTGATGCTGATTACAAGAATGCTCATTCTAGCTTGATTCGGGCTTGCTGGGATCAAGAGTTGATGACACAATTTCAATTCTATACTGGTAAGGCCATTTCAACTTGAGAAGATACCAATGGGAGGTCTTGTTTTGCTTCAAACTTGAGGTTGATGGGTCAGTTCTTAGTTTGAGCAGAAGCGGTTGCAGTGGTGTAATCCGTGGATAAGATGATAGATGGATAGGTGGTTTTAGTTGCAAGCTCACGTCAATGCCGCCAGCTATTGCAGGAGTCATTGCGATCATACAAGGCTTACAATTATGCTGGGACAAAGGTTATAACGTAGTTGAAGTCTCTACTAATTGCATTGAGGCTATTGATTTGATAACAAGAGGATGTGCTAACAATCATCCTTTTACAAATATCATAGAGCATGCTATATTTTTTATAGCTGGGAATTGACAATTTTTGTGGAAATATGTCCCTAGAGACATGAATACTTTAGCCGATTATTTCGCCAATATGGCCCATGATCTTGTAGGTAAACTTTGCTTTTCCCCCCACCTTCTGTTCAGGATGGAACGTAAGTTGTTTTTGTTTTCTTAATTGTATTGCTCTTTTGTCCCTAAACCAACGGAAGGCATCTTGGCGCCAGTGTTGAGCTGAAAGAACCGAATTGCATTCGCCATTTTCCCGATGGTATAGCTATCAATGAGGTTTTCTCTCTCTCTATGGGAGGCCTCTGCAACAATTCATAGGCACAATGGGCCCTTGAGAAGGAGGGGGAAGAGCGGCGAAAATCGCAGAAAAAGTGAAGATTGCATTTGCATGTGTGGAAATAGGCATTTTTCGAGGGTCTTCTTGACGGATGATCCATGCACACACGTCACAAGGCCATCTGAGTTTGATTCCTTCCCCTCTCTGTACAAAATTAGTCAAACTTCACCTTAATTATTTTTTAAATATCCCATAAATGTCTTACCCCTCTTTTATACTTTTATCAAAATAGTAATTTCCCTTTTTATAGAAAAGTGGAGAAAATTATGTGAAATTATGGAATAGTTAAAATGATTGATTAGCGATTAAAATCAACTTGGGAAAAAATATTTATTGTTTTATACGTTTTCTTAAGTGTTTTATATATGAGAGATCAACAACAGCTTTTAAAAAGTAATTTATAAAAAATATAAAATTGGTTAAAAATAAATTGAAATATATCGAATATAGGGCTTTAGCTTATGGAAAAGAAATTATAGAAAATAAATTTTAAAAGTAAAATTATTCTAAAAAAATAAATATTAAAATAGTTATTACCAGAATAATTTTTTTATAGGTAAATTACTAGTAAGGGTATAAGGTAAAATGATAGAGAGAAAAAATATGAACAAAATAGTTATTATACAGCCCAAAAATTATTTTTTCTACTTAAAAATTAGTCTCACAAATTTATATGAAACTATTGTTTTAGATTCCAAAACTATTATTTACTCTAAAAATTCGTTTGAACAATTGATAGCTATTTATTTAATTTTTAGTTTAAATTATAATTTAACCTAAAAACAGTTTTTAAACTATAATTTTAGGAAACCAAACAGCCAGTACGAATTCTTGAAAATTTTGTAATTTGAGTTGGGAAGGTTTTGTGAAGTTGGGAGAGAGAGAATGGCGGCCACTAGGCGAGAGGTAGGTGGGACGGTGGTGGAGAGGAAAAGTAAAAATGGAATGGAATCTATATATGAAGGGATGTGATGGAATAAGTTAAAGGTGAAAGCGATAGAAAATTAAAGGAAAGCGGTAGAAAGAAAGAGAAGAGACGTGAATATAATGTCATTGCCCAAGCCCCAAGGCATGGCAAAATGTCAAACCGAAAAAACAAATTAATTATACATGCATTTAATCATATATAATTTAAAAAATTAATTAAAACTAAATATAGAATGGTTGCATGATCAACCTAGAACCTACTATTTGAGTTTATCACAATTTTTTTTATACATGCATTTAATCATAAATATAAGTTTATTTTTTCGGTTTGACATTTTGCCTCAATGACATTATATTTTATATTAAAAAAATTAAATTAATTAATTAATTATAATTAATATATAAAAAATATATATTCAAATATTAAGAAGTTATTTATTAGGAGAAATAAAAATTATATATGATATAAAATTTTAAAAGAGATTATACACTTAATCAAATAAAAAAATAATGTTTTTTAAATTTAGTAAAAAAAAATTAAAAAGAAAACAAAGGTGGTGTGCAAGTCTTTTTAATTTTAATATTTGTGTACAAAGCATAAGGTCTAAAGAAATTCAATTTTTTTTTATAAATTTAACTTATAAATAACGTAACTAAATGTGTAAATATATTTTTTTTTATATTTTAACCTAACTTGTTTTATCTGTAATTTATGAGTAAATTTTTATCTCCAATATTTAGTAATAAAATCTAAAAAATATATTTAGATATTAGGTATTCTAAAGAGTTGTTAAACAAACAAAAAAAAAAAGAGTTGAAACGTAGTATTTGTTACGTCCTCCATTAATTAAGAATTTAAGATTGAAGTGTGTTTTTTGCGACGTTCAAGTTTCACATCATCCAAGAGCTCTTGAAAATCAAGTGAAGTTGTGTTAGCCTCCCCCTTGGGTGGGTGCATGATGTGAAGGAAGTTGTTTCAAAGACACGAACGAACTTGTAACCTCCCCCGATCATGTTGCGTTATATAAGGCAAACTTCTCAGCACTTTTTTGTTCAAGATTTCCCGGTTTGTATAAAGAAGCATTAATAAATAATTAATTAATATCACAATGTCAAAGGAAAAAAGTTTAGCATTAATATAACGAATTGAAAGTGACGAGTAATATAACATTTTCCATACGCATATTAGCTTCAAGAATTGTGGCATGCACTGACTGCTATGGCATTAAAAAGGTGGTCCCCTTATGGTGGTAAGTGAATTAGGTGACCAAGATCATTCCCTGATTCAGCCTCTCATATCTTTTTTACTACACTTTTTATAATTAGCTTGCTTTATTAGGTAATTCAGTTGCCATGGTATGTTTAACCAAGTATAATGTTCAACATCTTATGTCTCCCTATTTATACATGTTAGCTTCGTTTCTTACAAAATTTACTGAAATTTTCTCTTCATTACTTATGTCCTAAGTTTTAACTTTCTGTTCTGAGACATCTCTTTTCAGGGCTTGTACATTCCAATTTGTTTGAGACATCTCTTTCCCGTTGAACATGTACAGAAAAAAAGAAGAAGAAAAAAGCCTTTAGAAATCAAAATAGTAACCCAACTTGTCTGTCTTCACAGTATATACGTGGATTTTTCTTGGATTCCTGTCTCGCCTAGAAATCCAGCATTATCGGCCCTTAAAAGTTAATAATATTCTTTAACTCTGCTTTCTGATTGCCATTTCTCAGTCATTAAGCACAAATCCTGCTTCTTTCGCAGGATTGGCCTTTTCCCTTTAGTGCTATCACTTTTCTCTACCTCCCCACTTGATAAATAATTGTTCTTTTCCTGTTATTTTCTCATTCTGATTTCAACTTCACTTCCTCTGTTTGTTGCTTCTATACCGTACAATCTACATGATAGATCTCTCAGACCTGTAGTGAAATGGTGGGTGAGCTCTAGAGATTTGTGAAAATGGCTGTTTTTTGAGATCTAGGGTTTCTTCAGGGGCCCTTTTCCTCTACAAAAGGGCCCTGGGTCACTCGGAAGAGGAAGAAGATGAAGCGATTGTTGGGGGGACCGGGGACGATCACAGGGTTGATGTTGAGATCAGGGCAATGCGCATTTGGTGCTGCTTCTATTGGAGTTATGGTTACTGCTTTTGGGTTCTCTGGCTACACTGCTTTTTGGTATTGCTACATCCCTTCCATTTTCTGCTTTTTGGCTGTTAGTATGTAGTCCCTTCTGGTTTTTCCGCTATATCTGAAAAGTAGCGAGTGATTTACAAATAAATCTTCTTGGTAAGCTGCAACCATTCAGGACGATTGTTTATTCAGCTTAAGAGTAGCCTAAGTACTTCCAGCGAGGGCGTATTAATGTTTCCTGAGCTATATTTATTAACTGGAAATTGATCTCTGATTGTAGATTTTGACATTTGGTAAGGACTTGAGTGATACTAGTGGATAATATTACCATAGGAACTTGTTAATGACCCGATTCAATTTAATGCAGGACCTCTGGGAACGGAAAACCTCATTAATGCTAAGGATAAGGCTTAGGAAAAGTTTCTTAAATGTTTGTTATCAGGTTTCCAATAAAAACATGATAACCTTTTGTTTATTCATATAAAGCTCAACTTAAAAATTTCTTTGCTTGTCATTTGCTTGTTGAAGAACATGATCGAAGATACCAAAAAATATATGCTTTATATTTGTCCTAGTATTGTTTAATAGCTCATTCACAACCACTTCCGCTTCTCATTTGAAATTATATGTTGCATAGATGGAGGCTCATTCTGTTGTCTGATTAAGAAGTCTCTTGACCCTCACTCTCACCATTGATTTTGAGCCCGCTCATGCCTATTTACTCCTTGTCGTGGCAATATGAGAGATTGAGAGCCAATTTTCTACTTTTTTTTTAACACCAAATTTCAGTTATTGGAACAAAGTGAAATAAAACATTAACTGATCTAGTTTTGATTTGTGTAAAAAAATGGCTTTCTATTCTCCATTAGCTTTCAAATTGAAGATACTATGCTGGACAACAATTGCCTTGATCCAAGCTTCATTCACAAACATATATGCATCATTCACATTTTTATATTAGGCTTATAATGCTGAATTGCTAGTAAATCTGTCTGACTAAACATTTAAATTTTGCTCACAGCTGATATTTGTTAACAGCATATAGTAGATTGTTGCATTCAGGCCTCTTGGAACTATGACTCTCAGCATTGTCCATTGCAATATTGAAGTGCTGCACATTATTAAAAGAATATATCTATTTAATATAATCTAAAATATTAGACAGCTATAATGCAAAAATAGAATATTAGTGTATACTAAAAATTTATTTCATACTCAAATCACTGTTGGTATTAAATCCAACTATAATTTAAAATCCAATGATATAAAGCAATTTAATGTTTACATCACAAATATGTCAAAATTGAATGACTCTAGGTGTTGTGAAGAATGAGAGAAGGTTTGTTCCTTCTGGATGAAGTGATGAACTATAGGAGGAAGAAAGTGCCAACAGAGATGAAGTTATAAAACTGAGAAAAAACAGAAAGTGGCTTGAATATGGACAGAGGAAGGAACAAAAAAGAGAAATCAGAAACAAGCAATGAACTTATATTGATATGTTGGCTGTATATTCATCTGGTGTACCACAATATGCCATTTGAATTTTGCAATGCCACGATCATTGCTTGGCAGTTGGCACAATTTTGACTCTACTTGATTGAGTATTGAGTTGGCAGGGGGATAGACTATGGTGTAAAATACATGAATCACATCAAAATAAGGCGTGTGATGAATAGTAAAGTCAATGGGTGTCTTATTATCTCATATATTGAATAATGAGTGAACAATCCCAGTCTAATTATTGTGTTATCTCTGCAAAAGATCATTCATCAGAGTAGTAAATGAGCTGCTAAATAAATCATTGTTTAGAGATTTTTCCTTTTGTTACAATTATTTTTTTTGCACTAAATATCAGTTATAATTTATAAATGTCCTTTTATATCTAAATTGACAAGGTGTCTATTTATCAGAAAAGCATGCATATTGAACTTACTCAACAATGGTGAATGGTGCTTGCAAAAGCTGCACGCTATTCATGTTTTTGAGCATTGTCTGGCTAAGATTTATGTAGAGTTAGAGCATCTGCTGGAGCTGGAGAAGTTAGGATTGAGTATTTACATTGATTAATGTTTCATTTGGCGTAAATAAATTTTCCTTTTCTTTGGGCTTAAAACATACTCTCTTCTCTTTTGTTGTTCCAATATCTTTATGCTTCTAGTCTGCACTTTCAGTTACTTAATTGCATCAATGGGACTTCAAGTGCTCTGGAGCTTTGGGCTTGCATGTCTTGACATTTATGCTGTGAGGAGAAAGAGAGACCTTCAAAATGCAATCCTTGTCAGCCTGTTTGTCGTGGGTGATTGGGTAATAATCAAGCCAATTTCCTTATCTTCTTTCTATCTTCTTGAGGAGGAACAGTCTATAAGCATTTTGTAGAGCTAGATTAAAGTGAATATATGATTAATGTTATCATTTGTATCACTTATTCTGGATGGACCGGAAAACTAATGTACTGTAGCTGGTAAATCATTGAAATAGCTGTAAGGCGGCTTGCTGGACTTCCAAAATTTAGAAGATAGGCTCTGCATTGTAGTTTTATGAGCTCTCATTTTTAGTCAACAACTAATTGAGGAGTTTGAACTTTGAAGCAAACTTTATGGGGTCTCCATCATCCATGGAGAAGGCAGAGGAGCCCTCTATGTGATATAGTTAATGGTTGTGAGGGAAATTGTCAGTTTTTGGCCCAGAGATGATAAAACCTATGCCTTAGTCCATGAATTTATTTTATACTGATAGGATTATTATAAAATCTTTTTAGATTTTCTTCCATTATTGGGTATTTCCCCCCCTCTTGTACTAGTTATGCTATATCTGAATGGCTAAAGTGAAGTTTTCTAGTCTACTTTCATGATTAAACATTTTGGGGGTTATTGTTAGATATTATGATAATACATACTACCAGTGGGCTTGCACCCGAGTTTTTGAGTTGAAATAGTTTTGGCATAATATCAGAGTAATTGTGTCCAAGCGGTACAGGGTTTGATCATTCCTGCCCCTAATTCTTTCAATTAAAATCAAGTCTTAGCGTATGGTATGATAAACCTGTGTTTTGTTTCTTGCTGATGATAGTGATTTATGAAATGCAGGTAACGGCGACTTTATCATTGGCAGCTGCATGCTCATCGGCAGGAATCATCGTCCTTTATTCCAAAGACCTGGATTTCTGCAAGGTTCAAAAGAATCTCCCTTGCAGAAGCTACCAGATTTCTGTAGCCATGGCTTTTATCACCTGGTTTTTTACAGCAATCTCCTCGCACGTGATGTTTTGGATCTTAGCCTCTGTGTAGCTTTACCTGTTTCCCTTGTCACAAAGATGACTTGCACGTTATAGTGTCTTTGATTTTTGTTGTATATTTGTTTGCATGAATAGATGGTTGACGCTGTAAATTTTGCTGTATCAGTATCTTACCTTCAAGTTAGCGAAACTTTCTAGGAAAAAGAGACTAAATATGTGGACATGTCGAAGGGGAGTTTTACTTGGAAGTCAGTCTGTGGCATGTATACATAATTATTCATGATTCGTTTAGTTTACGTATTTCTTTTGTAGATTGTGCTTGAAGGTGTTCCTTCTACATATTCCCCCCGACAAAATCTTCCATAATTTTCCTTGCAACTCATCCATGATATTCATTATTTAAAGAAATTATTTTTTCCTTTATACTCAACCATGAGTATAAAATTTGAAGATCTAAATTCACTTCCAGAGTAGGAGTTTCTTCGCCTCCTCGAATCAGCAGATCCGAACTTCTGATGGGACGTGGTTGGAATATCGAATAATATGACTTGGTGTAATACGTTGCTTTCAAGGACAGTACCACCATATGGCCGTCCATGAGCACTTTTTGACGGGGGTCGAGTGGCCAATAAGAAGCAGCTCATTGTTTTTAATCTCCGGTTTCTTCCCATAACTAACACACCAAATTGTTATAGAAGAAGTACTCCCTTAATCATTAATATATATTACATGTCCATCCTATTTAAGAGAATTACTAAATCCTGAGGGTTTAGGATTAATTTTTTTATTAGTGTAAACTATTTGTATTGGGCAACAGCCCTCATTTCTTATAAAAAAAAAACTACCAACTACTCAACCACGCCGAAATTGGATTTGATGGAGTGGCTGAATCAGGTCACGTTCTCTTTCATGCTAGCATAACGGCAGGGTAGGGATTCATGACGAGAGGTTGAGACTCAAGAAATAAGATAAATTAAATAATTATAATATGTGCCATAAATACTTCAATGTAACATTATATTATACTTCATTCGATTTTTAATATAAGATCTAGTTTAGGAGTTAGATTTGTTCATAAATATATAACTTTAATCCACTTTATCCTCCAAATTTATAATTTTTTTAAAGTATTCATATTGATTATACATGTGAAGGGATTTCTATCTAAAGATAGTCATGATGAAAGATGATATTATAAATAACTTTCTTAATCTATCTAAATTAGTTATCTAACTCTTATATTAAAGATCAGATGTAATATATCATTTTATAAAAATGATAAATATAATAGAAATTGATTAAGATATTATATTTAGAACTAAATCTAACTCCTTTACTATATTAGGGACCAAAGGAAGTATAAAATTTATATAAATTTTGGAGACTATAAATTTATAATATTTACATAATATTACAAAAAAATATTAAAAACTCAGGGCCACCCGTTCTCCCTTCTTCCGCCATTGATATCAAGGGCAACTCTGCACCCTGGTGTGATATATTACCTAAAAAGCAACATCTTAAAAGTATAATATATGCCAACGGGGCTTAAAAATTCCCATAAAATTTGGAAGTTGTAGGTTTTGAATCCCACTTACAACCTCATGTTATGTGGTCACGCGTATCTATAAAATAAAAAAATATACTTTTTCAATCCTAAATATAAAAGTTAGTTGACTTTTTTAGATAGATTAAAGAAAATAAATAAATCAGTTAATTATAATTAATATAAGAGCTAGTTGAGTAATTTTAGTTAGATTAAAGAGTATATAATATGAATTTATCTTAAAGAGTTATATTTAATTATAATTAATTATTTTATTTAATTTCTTTATAAAAAAATCAACTATTATAGAACTGGAGGAATAATATACAAATTCCCCTGTGAAAAAAGTAATTAATTCATAACTAGGCTTTGCAAAAGATACAAACATCTATGTTTTGGGAACGTCATTAGTAAGAATACTAATAAGGTACTCAATCTCATCGGAAACTTCCTTCATGGAAGGCCGATTATGCCTATCTTCATCCAAACAAGCCACAGCAAGAAACCCCAGAGACTGCATTGTCTCCAACTCCAAGTTGCTCGCTCCGTCCTTCATCGCCGGATCCACCATATCCAGAAACCGCTCATCCTTTATCATCTTCTTCCCATAAACCACCAAGTTCACATTCTCCTCTTCCCTATTAAAATCAATCGCCTTCTCACGTGTCAGAATCTCCAACAACACCACCCCAAAGCTATACACATCACTCTTATCAGTCAGCTGAAAGTTCCGATAATAATCAGGATCAAGATACCCTAATGTCCCCTGTGCACTGGTGAAGATATGGCTCTTACTCGCGTCTGCGATCTCAACAAGCCTAGAAAGCCCAAAGTCTGAAACTTTAGCATCAAAATTATCATCTAATAGTATATTGCTTGATTTCACGTCCCTGTGGTAAATAGGAGGCAATGCAGAAGAGTGAAGATAATAAAGAGCTTGGGCTGTTTGGTGGGCGATTTTGAGCCGATGAAGCCATTTAAGAGGACGATCAAAATGGTGGGGGTGGAGGTGGTCGAAGAGGGTCCCATTGGGGATATATTCATAGATGAGAAGGGGTTGGTAGTCAAGTTCGACACAGCAACCTAGGAGGCGGACGAGGTTACGGTGGTTGACGTGGCAGAGGATTCGGACCTCGTTGAGGATTTGGTCGAGGGCATTGGTGTTGCCGAGCTTGGCTCGTTTGATGGCTATGATGGTTCCGTCGTCGAAGGTTCCTTTGAAGACTTCTCCGAAGCCGCCGGTGCCGATGAGGTGGTCTTTGGAGAAGTTGTTGGTTGCTTTCTTGATCTCTCTCATTGTGAAGATCCTCGCTGAGAGCCCACAGTTGGCTTTTGCATTTAAGATTCTTTCCTTTTGCTTCGTTAACCTCCTCTCGGCTTGTCTCTTTGATTTGTCATACTTCTGGTACAGAACAATGCTCACTAACAGTGCAATGAATACTATTGCTCCCAACGAAGCTCCCACAGCTGAGGAAATTATAAAAAAAACCCAGAAAAATACCATAAATTTAAAGGTATTAACGAATATAGGAATAAATCAGAATCTATCATCAATTAACTGATTTATTATTAGTCAACCAATTTTTATATTAATGATTAGAGTATTTATTACATTACGTACATACCAGTGAGTGGCATGGCCTTCCTCTTCTTCTTCCCATGAATAGGTTTGCATATTTTACCTTTTTTACCATGTTTTGGCTTTGGGCAGCTGGTTACATCTACATATTGTGATGAGAGAAGACAATGTTATCAATATGAATTCATATTGAGAAATCCTAAGCATTGATTCTTCACAGTTAAAGATCTTATCAGTGTTACATAAGGAGAAAAAGTTCACGAAAATTACTATTACTACGAGTTAATACAAGAAAAGTTATTTGAACAAGGTTGAATCCTTGCTTCCAGAAAGGAGTAGTTATAGTAACCATTTAACCTTTTTAAAAATATCTTTTTTAAAAAAATAATATTTTTTGTATGATAATTTTTAATGTCAAACAAATTGTCGGTAAACTTAAAAGTCATAATTTTATCTCCGGTTTATGGAAAAAATATTTACATTATTTTTGAAATTGATTAATTTTCTTACTAAATATATGTAAACTCTTTCTATTAACAGCCGTTTTACTATTAGGTTAAATTTTTTCGAAACAAACTTTTCACTTACTTTTTGGTGGAATATTACTAAGTTGACACAAACCATTGCTGGGGTCCCACTTGAAGCCAGCATTGCAAAGGCACTTCTTTCGCCAAGCATTAGTCGGATCCTCCAAACACTTTGAGTTCAACAGCTCCTTGCAATCCATCGGGACCTTGCAAAACGGCTCCTCCGGTATTACCCACTCCAACTCTATTCCTGGCTCCAGCCACTTCTTCGGCGGCAGGGCCGCCGTCACATTAAGATTTATAAAACTCTGATATGCAGAACACTCTCCTCCATGCACCCTCGCCATATCATCCGAGAAGGGCTTATCAGTCTTGAAGCTGCAACACAACCCCATGCTCAGGCACGCGCCGCCGCCATCTGCATGGTCCTTAATGTAGCTATGACACAGGTCAGTCGGTGCACAGTCCAAAGGCGGTTTTGATTTCAGCACCGCGTTTGTACAGTTATACAGAAAGACGGTGTTATTGCTGGCGATTTTAAAAGGAAGGGTTTTGTACAGGTGTATGCCTTCGTTGCAGAAGTCTGTGGACACACACATATTTGGGGCGATGCTTGCGGGTCGTATAATGATCCGGCGAGTTACCGCATTAATGAACTTTATCATGTAAGAAGATCCACCGAGACAGTCAAACCACAACTGGCCTTTTATGCACTTTATATTATACTTCGGATGGCCACATTTGGGTCCCGTGCTTAACGGGTATGGAACCGGATTCAACCCGCATTTGCCACAACGCCGAGCGGCGGCGCCACCAGCACAAGATAGTAGCACCACCGTTGTGAAGATTAAGGTTATTGCTGGAACGACCCTCTGTTGCACCATTAGAGAGCAAACAGTAGAATGAAAATTGGGTGGTGCACATGGAAAGATGGAAACAGGATTATAATTATAATACTGCAAAGCTTTAGATATGACCTCAAAAAAAAAAAAACTATAAAAAGCTTCTTTAGAGAGTTTAATTAAACTAATACTTAGACAAGGATTTGAAGACAGCTGGAGGTAGGTTACCTAGGATTCCATGTTGAATCCTAAGAAGATATTGTGGAGCTGTAACTGGCGTTTCCAAATTAAGGTTCTAAGTATTTGAATGCTCAAGTGAACCAATAACAGGACAGTATTTGTATAAGACTTAGAAAAGAAGCTAAGTGACGTTCAGCTGAAAGCATTACATGGATCTTATTTAGGTTTTCCCAAAGGTGTATCACGTTCTTCTAAGGAGGACGTGCATGTGCTTTGACAGCTTTCTTCTCTGAAAGGGTAAACTAATTAATATAATGTCCATGAACTAGCTATTAATGTGTCACAAATCAATATTTAAAAAATAAAATATTGTTCCATGAACCATATACGAGGAGAGAGGTTGAAACGAGTCAAGCTAGCTAGCTAGCTATCACAAAAATAACCCTTACACAACTAATTAATTAACACTATTGCAGCAAAGGACTTTCTCTGCACCGGTCAGGAAGACTTTCCGCGTCGGAAGAGTAGTATATAAGGGCGTTATAGTTTGTCCATAATTTCCATTCGTAAAACAAATGATGTAGACCTTGTTTTTCTATGAGGCTTTCTTCTTAACATAGAAAAGAAGCGTGATAGAGACTGTTGGTGAAGGGTAAGCGCACTCGCAAAGATAAAAATTCTTTATACTTTAAATCTTGATAGAGATTATATCCTTGATCAAAGAAAAAAAAAGTAGTGAATACAGTTTTTTGGAGTAGTGAGATCATTATTACAGATGCACAGCTAATAATATTAGAGAGTATGCGTGTGTTCATCAGAAGCCCCTTTTTAAGAATTTTAGATACTGCACGATCCAAAGTTCTCATACTTCGAGTTCAAAAGATCGATTAATTTGTAGGTCTTGTCCCCTGAGTTGTTAGTTTCTAGGTTGGATTTCGGTGAAGCCCAGATGATTGCACATGAGTATGGTATTTGTGCTTTCAACTTCTTCATGTCCAATTGACTCCCCATTTCCTTTTTAAAATAAAGTATTATATACGGCTCAGGTCCTAATTACAAGGCAAAATATTATATTTTTTGAACCTAATTATAAAGCAAGTTAATTACTTTTCTTATAAGTTTTCTCCTTTACACCCTATACATGTTGGCGTATATATGTTACCCTCTCTGATTCTTAATATATTACCTAATTAAAAAATTAATCTTGATCATAAATATAAGATTTATTTTCTATATTTATCAATTTTTTAAATTACCCTTATTGATATTCCATCAATAATAATCTAGTAAGAAAGGAAGGAAGAGTTAAGAAAGATGATTATGATATTTTAAAAAAAATACGTTACATTAACTAATTTCTTTAATCTAATCAAATTAATTAAATATGTCAAATATTAAGGACAGGAGGAATATTAAAATAGGGACAATATATATTAATAGGAACGAAGTTGAAAACTTATTAATTTTTTAAAAAAATTGATGAGTTTCTTAATTCTGATTAAACATATCTAAACTATTCTTTATTTTTCAAATCCTATACCGATAAGAGCCACATTTAAAAATCTGAAAATAGAGTCGGATCATTTTGAGACAAAGTAGAAAACTTTTAGGATTTTGAATACACGAAAAATCTATTTAATTGATATTGTTTCTGGTCTTACAGAGATTAAAAATATCAAAGAAAATGAGTGAGCTTTGTTCCAATACTGTATCAAAAGGATGTGATCAAGTTCTTGAACAGTTGTCATCAAGTTTTGGGTATCGCAATTAAACATTAGATTATTTATAGACACGTGAGGGTAATCATCTAAGCCCTGAACAATAATTGTGATTCTTTTTAAGTTAAGATTAATTAATGAAGATTAGTTCGCAATTTTTCTGTCAAATATGAACTAATTTGAACTAATTCACGTCAAATATGGGTGTTATTAGTATGTGATCTTCAGCATGTGAGACCCCAACACAAATTACTTTCTAGTTACCAACAATATAATCAGTTATCATAGTTTGAAGTCTGTATTAAGACTTCATTTTACCTTCAGTAAATAGTTGAATCGTTTCCTTAGTAATGTAAAGCCATAAAAACTTCATTTTATTCTAAAGGTAAACGTGGTTCCTATTACCACAGGAAATCCCAAAAGATAGAATTGTGCATTAAGTTTAGGGAGATAATAATTAAGGAAATTAGTTAGATTTTTTATAAACGAAAATTAGCAGATGAATTGTGTCTCCAGTATTTACTATGACCAAAGGCAACCCTTAGAACTTCAAAAATATTAAAAATATGACCTTTGTGAAAATGTAAATGATTCCTTCTTGTTGATTTGAATTATCTGTTTCCAGAAAATCTAATAATGACGTTTGCAGCTTTTAATTATTAAGTCTTTCTTGCTCCAAAATATGATAAAAAAAATCAGCAGTTTCCTATATTAAATTTTAATACGAAAAGTATAAGAATTAATAAACAGCGTGACCAATTTTGAATTTCATGCTATATGAAAGCTAAGCCACTCTAATTAATATTAATATATTTAAAAAAGGTCACCTCAGAAAGTAAAAACTTTACTATATTTATCTTAATTTTTTGTGCAAATGAAAGAGTTCATTATAATTAAAACATAAAACTATATAATTCCAAAAACATTTTTACTTTTTTTATATTTTCCATTGAAAGCAGCTTTTAATTTTGGTCAACCATATACATAGGGAGTAAATTCCTTCGGACATTTGAATGTTTGATTGGTAAAGGTATGATTAAACGCATAAATAATTTTGAGTAAAATAATGTTAAAGTTGAACGTCAGCCAATCGATCAATAATTATTATTTATTTATTAATTGTAGCCGAACTCCCCAACTCCACCAAACCAAATAGTGAAAACTGAAAGCTCAGGCCATTCTATTGAATTTTCTTCACTCTTACAATATCTTTAATTTGTAAGAATATAAAATAGAAGGTTTCTTGTAAGACTGGTTTTCTTTGAAAGCTTAAAACATAGCCTTCATCTATGATTATTAATTACTTATTAGTTTTTAATTGACACGTAATCTGTATTGACCGAGTTCACTTTATTCTTGTAACGGGACAATACTGTACATTTAACTATAATTATAAAAGCAAACTTACTTTACCGGTAATCATAATAGAAAAAGATGAACCTTCGTAAAATGTATATCATGGTTAGAGGAATTGAACTAATAAATCACATGCAAATCATAAATAAATAGCATACCCTTAACTACAGTAGAATAATTAAATAAAACACTAATCTAAAATGTAAAGCAAGAAATAGCAAAAACAATAAAATGCACGTATATCTTAATGTGGTAATATACAATTTCAATCATAAATCTAAAGTAGAGCTTACTACATGATCTCAATGCAACTTTACTCCTCCTGATCAGCGTTCCTTGATGTCCCTCCTCTAAAGCTCTCACTTAAAAAAATATAAGAATAATAAAGTGAGATAAATATCTTAGTAACTAACTGTGTTACTTATCACCCACACTAGTATATATTTGTGAGGCATCAGGTGGAATAATTATAAAATAATAATTATTCGTATATATAACACATATATCTATATCGCCATATAATTAATCATGGTACCCATGACAATTAAAATCATGGTACGCTATCAAATTAAGATCATGGTACTCATTTTGATATAATTTATGGTACTCATTATAATCACTATACACCACACAATCATAATACTCATAACTTTCCCTTATTGTAATCACTCTTATATCCTTTTTGTTTCTATCGACTAAACTCACAGATTAAATCTCTACCCATGTCACTAGTTACTCAATAAGTTCACTAGTCATACAATAACTAGATAATATATGACCAGATCATGAGTTCCCTCTCATAGAACTAGTGGGATGTCGCAACTACTCATAAAACAAGTAAAACGTAACCCCTCATCCCTCGTAGAATGAGTGGGGCAATATAATCTCTCATAAAATAAGTGGGGTGCACTGACCCTCATAATAGGTGAGCACAACTGGGCTAGCCAAAGCTCCAAATGGCAGCCTCGCCATGTAGTAAATATAACCTTGGACCATATCTCAATCTCTCCACCTTACACAAGTCATAGAATCAAGGTTCACATTTTTATCAATTATAATACCACTCATACAATTCAAGAACGTATTCTCAAGCCAGTCATTGTATGACTAAGATTTTACAGTATAATAATTCATAACATAGTTCATAATCATTCATTAATATATTATAAAGCCAATATCATAGTACTTAACAATTTTAAAACATACAAGCATAACCCTTTTTATGAAAAAAACAATTATAGTATATCTCACAATATAAATTTCTTAACACTTTATAAGAATATATAATTCAAAAATACTCACAAACACGTACTAATATGTATAATAAATATGAAAATCAGTTACCTTTCATCAAAGTTACAAAATGAACACAGATTGCTTCCCGTACTCAACTTGGCATATTCAGGTTCATTCTAAAATTGGCGGACTGCAATTAGATGAAGATCGCTATGCTCTCTCTTTCTCTGCTCCAGATGACGCTAGGTGTATTAATTAGCGATTTGAGGGAGAGTGGCGGCACCCTAATTCATGTGGGTGTGTGTTTATATACACAAACACATAACTAATTACTAATTGCCGTGGCCCTTTTTTTACTACCTTATTATATATTTTTATTTATCTATTTATTTTTTCTTCCTTTATTTAATCCTTTCAATTTGTATTTTATTATTTCGTTTGCAATTTAGTTTATTATATATATAGATATGGCTTTATAAATTCTCTAATCTTTTTTTTTCATCATCTTTATAATCTCCTAATACTTCCATAAAATTTTAAAAGCTAAACTCAACTAACAAAGAGATCTCATAATATTTAGATAACTCAAATCTTTCAATTAATAAATAATTTATTTATACTTTTACTTAACCTCACTTAACTTAAATATTTTCCACCATTTTCTAAAATTAATCCTTAAAATTTAACTTAATTTGAATACATTTTCTTTATTCTAATATTATATGGTAAATTTTATTAATATATCTCTTTAATCCTCAGAATGAAAATTAAGATATTAAGATTCTTCATTTAGGCCTAAATGTTAAGTTGTTCTTGACTTTATCTCTAGCTAGAGGTAACGTATAATAATTTATCTTTATGATAAAAACGAAACTATTGTACGAGTGCACGACGAATTATTTTCTGTATCTGTTTTATGTTTTATGTTTTTATTCTGTTCTTGTCATAGTTACCTTATAATCTTGTGACTTTTTTTTTTTCCTATTTTTGCTCACTTAATTAAACTCTCGTAAAATCTTGTAATCCTTCACTTTTAAAAGGAAAAAAAATTGTCTTACCGAAATTCATTTCAAAATCTAATGATAAAGATTAATTTTTGTTCAAATCTGGATCCAGTTTCCATTGATTCATTCAATTCAAATAACAAAACAAGACGTAGAATATTGCAGAAGAAAACACAAAAGAATGTAGTTGGCTATATATGACTCATATGGCCGCCATATGGGGCCTCCTACTCCATTTTTCTTCTATATATATATATATATATTATTTATATCTCTTTGAATGTAAAGGATTGGACCCGATGCTTAGTGTTCATGAATATAATCAAGTATCAAATATAAATTGTCATCCTTGTGAATATAGGAATATTATTTAAATTCACTGTTTATATGGAATGAATTATAATAGTTTATACATCCACTTACTTTTACAAAATTTAGTCCACTGCATAAATTAAACTACAATATTTCATTTTTTTTAATATTCACCAAAAAGTCACCAAAGTCGTGATAAACATGATAAACCAAAGAATTCTGAGAAGGCATTAGTTTTGATCAAAAAGGAAGAAATGAACTCAGAAGTCAGAACAGGTAAAATAGAAAACCAAATTAATCTTTGCATACAAATTATTCAACAAAGCTATAGTTTTCACGCCCATTTTGGCCTTGAAAACAAGTACATTTTGCTCATTAATTAACTACAACCCAAGATCTCATACTTAACTCGGATCTTCAAAATCTCATACTTACTATTTGTACTTTTATAGACCCTTTGGCCATTGGAAGCAAATTTGTTAATAAGAACCAGACGATTCAGACCCCATAAATCCATAATATTTACATCTTACACAAATACTTATTCTTGCCAAATCCAAAAAAAAAAACCCTATTGGGAATCCACACGATTTCAGAAAGGCGAGACATTGAGCAACGTAAGATCACAATCCATTACACAGATTTTGTTGCAGAAGATCGACGAGGAGTCAAACGACGTCGTGGAGACTGAACGCCAGAAGACGCCACCAGGACTTGAGTTGCAGAGGAAGATGAAGAAGCAGAGGTGAAGGCATAGTCGGAGAGGAAAGCAGAGGCAGGGGGCTGAAACCTACCAGAGTCGCCTGCGGGAAGTCTCATGTAAGAATAAGAAGGCGACTCGCTGAACAATGACCCCAAGGGCCCTTCTTTGCCATTCTTGTATTGGACGATAGCTCTGTACACAAATGGAATCAGACCCTCCATTTTCTTGTTCGAAACTATCTGCTAGAAAGAGAGAGAAGTTGATGATGAAGTATGTTTGGTATGTGCGTGACTGAGTGGGATTGAAGTTGAAGGTGAGAGGAGGAGGAAGGGATGATGGGGTTTAATATAGTAAGGGGATGATGACGTGCGTGATAGATAGGATTATTGGAAGACAGCTATTGACGCGACATCTTTCAACGCAAACCCACTCGAAGACCGTTGAAAGTTACGTGCTAACTGCAAACCCACATGTTTATCCTCTTCGCACACAATATTGAACACCTTCTGTTTCATATATATCACATTTTTTTAATGGTCATTTTCATTTATTCAGGGGACAGATAAAAACTAGGAAGTGTCCTACGTTTATAGACTGTTTTTATATAATTTTTTTTCATAAGTGTATTGTATAATTTTAATTATTTATTTAATTTATAATAATCTAATTTATTTTTATAATCACAGTATTCATTATCTACTTTAAGTGAGTGTATTTTATAAATTTTAGAGGTACTCTCATTTTAAAAAAAAATAAAAAAAAATAGTAAATATCCTTCTCATGCTATATATTTTACCTAGATAAAAGTAGTCATAAACCAATTCATAAATATTAGATGCCATTTGATATATGTAAGCTAATGACTTCATTTGCGAAGAAATATTGTTTATTATAGTTTCACCTAATTTAATTTAATTATGTTCTTGTAGTTTTTTTTATTATGTCCTGATAGTTTCACACAATTTTTTATAAAATTCATTTAGTTTTAGGTGATTGATAAAAAAAAACTACAAATACCTAATTAAAAATTAGATGAAATTATAAATACATGATAAAAAAATTATAGAAACTAATTAATTAGAAGTCAAATAAAACTATAAGGATATGTACATTAATTTTCATTAGAATAAAGGTATCTTCAATTAATTTGTACATCAATTTAAATAAAATCTTAAAAGAATATTCAATCAAGGTACGAAGCATGCCTCTTTAACTATTATGCTAACCCTCTGGAATTAGACTAAGGGAGCTTTTATTTAGTAAGCGGTCTGGAGTTTATTCAATTATAGGAACCATATTTATTCATTTTATTATTATATTATATACTTGTTTATGATTAATTAAGTTTGCTTGTATTTCATTAAAGTTTATCCATGTTAAGTTTTCTTCTTCTTTTTTTTATACAAAAAAAAATTAAGTAGATTTGATATCGGTCTTCTACTAAAGTCATAACATAGTTTTAATGTTCAAAGAGCGCTTATACAGGACTTACGAAATCGCCTATTAAAAGAGTTCTTACAACGGCAGTAGAAATCGAACTCACGTTTTCGTGAAATACTAGCTCATTCTTTATCATATTTAAGTTTCCTGATTTGGTTGGATGGTTTAATTTAGAGCTTTTAGAACAAGAATAGGCAGGGCTGCTCCGTTCCTTTTATGATTAATTTTGTTGACCAATTTGGAAGCGAGAAACTAAGTTGTTCTTTTGTATTTTTAATATTAAATGGGATTTGTTGGATTAGATGTTGTTTTGAAGTAAGGTGTCTGTGCAAGACTTGTCAAAAAGTATTTAATTAATTAGTTTTTGCATATCGTCCACGCCAAAATGATGGCATTATGCATATAATCAAAACTTGATTAGGTTGAATCGTCCACTTGAAAAATTTTCCCTCATTTTTTCTGGATTTATCATGTTTCTTCTGACTAATGTGGAGAATCAAATGATTAGGTAAAGCTTTTGCATAAACAAGTGCCCAAAAATAATTGCTAAATGTAGGTTTAACATATCGTTACTGGTCCGAATTTTTACAAAATAAAATTTGACAGAGAATTTCGTGAGAAAATTATTGTTTTCCTTTTATTGCACTTTAATGGTCGTTGGTGGAGCTTTCTATAATTTTACCTTTACTTTTCATGATTAACTAGTGTAATAGAGGGAGGATATTATATTAATATAGTCGTGACTCGTGGTCAACGCAAAAAAATAAAAGTATTGTTATTTACATGCGAATCATATTGATATATATATATATATATATATATATTTGTCTCTTGCACCATTTCCTTACCAGAAACTTTGATTTTGGTGAATTTTGATAAATAGGTTAAACAATTTTAGTATAAATTGAATGAAGAACTATTTTGAATCTCAAATAAATTAGAAAGAATTATTTTGTATTATAAACAATTTAATTACTAAAATAGTCTCATGACAAATAAATAACATACAATAATAAAAATTAATACAAAAAATATAGTATATTGCATTTTATATACTAGATCTTATAATTATCGCATGCTCATTCTCACTTGTCATGAGATTTTGTTAGTAATTAAATTACATAGCTACTCTCCTTTTAATTTTAGATTGTGCAAGCCATTAATTCATAATTACTATAATATTAGAAATGATGATGATGAAGTCACGGTGATGAGAGAGAGCAAATTGAAAAAGAGTGGGGTCAAAATGGAACAGAAGAAAGAGAAAGGACGGTAAAAAATAAGAAGGTTCTGGGATGGTAAATGAAGGTCTCTATCTTAATTATTCAATTTGGACTGTCATCCATAATTGAATTACAAAACCAAAACTAGACATTTAACTTCAAAATCCATTTGCTAACTGCTAGCTCCTTTCACTCCATTTTTATGGAATCATAAATTTTTTAGTCCTTTTTAAGCTTTGCTTGGATAAAAATCACAGTAAGATATCCAGAAATTTAAAGGCGTTCTAAGTAAAATTTCAATCATATCGGATTATCACCTTTTAAATATAAGATATTAAGGTCCAATCTAAAAAAATATTTTTAAAAGAATTATTTTTAAATTTATTTACTAATATATATGTAGTGTTAGAAGAGTTATTTTTAATTAGGTTTAATAGTGTCCGCATTTAATGCAGCGGAATATCATATAACTATATATATAGTAAAAAAATAAGAAAATCTCAATCATAACCTTGAACTAATACAGCTCACAAAGAACGTTCGTTGAAATTTCTTTAACTTTAACTGCGTACCGAATGTGTCTTCTTGTTTCATAACGTTATAAGATCTCTCTCTCTCTCTCTCTCTCTCTCTATATATATATATATATATATATTATACTCTGTATCATATATATAAAACAAGACACAAGACCAGGACCAGAGGCAGAAGATAAGAGCGAAAACGACATGCGGACATTCATGCACTTCCATAAACATTCAGTCACCATTAATGAATATAATAGGATAATACAGAAATCTTGGTATTAACAGTATATTGGAGATTAGGTTTGTTTTCATGTAATTTCAATTTTTTGAAAAAAAAATAAAAAAATACCACTTAAATTTTAAAATTTTAAATAAAAAATTACTACAAAAATATGTTATTTACTTTATAATAATAGTCAATAGCTTATAAGGTATAGTAAATAAATTAATTTAAAATTTTAAAATTCAAGTGGTATTTTTATTTTTTTGGATTTTCCATTATTTCTTTGTATTGACTTTGCCTATTAGAATATTATCATTTATTTCATTGAATCTAAAACAATAAAGTAACAGTTGATCTATACACACACACATATATATGTATAAGGTTGGATGATGATCCAAATGAATACCAACTCCATGAATTAGTTGTCTGAATCAAAGATGAAGACGTCATGGTGTGAATCATAATTGGAGAATGTTTGAGGTTAGAATTTAGTAATATATATTACCTTCAAAGCACAGAGATAAAGCCTCCCTATTCCTAAAGCATAAGTCGCATATTTATTTATCTGTATACGTAACTGCGTGCGGCTGAGTTTTGAGGATGGAGTTAGGTGAAGAAGAAGAAGAAGAGTTCTTGATGATAAGGTCCACTTGGTGATGTTTCTTTTTTATTTTTAACATTAACAGAAAACGTCAATTTTATTAATTTAAAAAAATATTACACTCACTAATCAGAAACAAACAACAAATTAAAGAAAGCAATTAAACTAATTTTTTATTTAAATTATTTAATTGCTTCCTAAACATTTACCAGCAGCCATCGTCATACCTCCATACTCTTTATGTTTTATATGCTTTAAGCATTTTCATTAATTCTTTATGTTGAAATTACTCTGGCAGTTTCACATATTTTGTTAAGAACTACAAATATTTTAATTTAATTGCATATAGTTTTCTACATATGAGTTATATTGTAAATAATCAACCGTAGTGGTTAGGTTAAGTGGAAAGAATTTAATTTCTCTTAAATAAAATTGGAGATTAGGGTTTTATTTAAGATTAAAATTGGAGATCACGTTGAAGAGCTACTCTTAATTAGATGTAATCATGTTTAAATATATGATATGATTATACTGTATGTCAGATAAAAATATAAAAAAATGACTAAATCTTATCATTACGTATAAATTGATGTAGGCATCGTGTAATCTAATAATAATAATGAAGGTAGTATATGAGGAAGGTATGCATGAAAAGCAGTAAGGGAAATAATAATTTATTCCGTGAAACAATTATTGAAGGTGGGAATGGAATATAGGAAACTATGGGAAAGGAATATTTCGAGATTAAAATAAAACAACGAGACTTTGGAAATTTACAATTTAATTTGAATTGACGATGTATTTTGACCCGACGAAGTTTTTGGAGAAACAGTCGCATTGGAAAATTTGAATGGAAAAATTTAAAAACATATCACTTAAAATTTCAAATTTTAAATCATTTTATTTTTTATTTTTTATAAATTATTGATTACATTTATAAAATAAATAACAACACATTTTGGTAAGAATTCATAATTTAGTATTTTAAAATTTAAATAATACTTGTTAGGATTTTCTCAATTTGAATTTTAAAACTCATGATAATTTAAAAGCTTGTTGACTCTAATGTTATTTTTTTGTGCTTCTAACACTCTAATATTATTTATAGTGCATCAAGCACCCTAAAATATAAATAAGATTAAAGTGTTAAATATAATTAAAAAATAATAACAGGGATGCTGGATACACTATGAAAATGACATCAGGGTGCTAGATATTATTAAGAAATAATATCAGGGTGTTAGATACTATTTTACCCTTAAAAAAATAATATTACTTTAGTTCTAAATATAAGAGTTAGTTAAATTTATAAGTTTTAGTTATAAATATAAAACATCAATTTATTTTATCTCTCATATTTATTATTTTTTAAATTAATTACTAATTTATAAATTAATATATAATTTAATATTATATAATAATTTTTTAAAAATACCATATTATATTTGTTATAATTAATAACTAAATTATATAACTGTTTCTTGATGTACTAAAATTTATTAAGTAACATTTTACATTTGGAGCATAGCAGCAATAATAACAATATTATTATTATTATTATTATTTTGGTGATGACGGGGATATGATGATTAGTAGTATGGTACTGCCACGTTAAAAGCTGAGAATGCTAGCCTTTTTCCCCTTATTGTAAGTGCATGTGGTCGGAAGGGCGAATGACCCAGGAACCTGTTTGGATGGAAGACAAAAATCTAGGAACCTAAAGTTTTATAGTTTGATCGGATAGAGTAGTTTATATCATATGTAAGTATTTTTCATTTGTAACTCCCAACTCAATATCATCTAGATCTTTATCTAATGGTTAAAATTCTTCCACTGAGATTGGGGTTCCAAAACCTAAATAAGCAATAAAAATATTATCAATATAAAATTATATTAATTTTTTTAAAAATTTTGAGTTCAATTCTTAAAAAAATTAGGAACATGAATCTCATTCACTTGCATGATTCTTCTTCAAGATTTGGAAGCCAAAGGGTAGGCTCCTCCTAATTAATTTTACTCCACATACAGAAATTAGGAATTATTTCAAATATCAATTACATATATAATATTTGTATACATTTGATTGGCGGTGCTAAAAATCATAACTACGTAACATCATGATTGTATTAATACAATAATTTCAAGAATGAATTCATAGCGATTTATGAACGCACTTTTAGAAAGATTATTTTATAAAAACAATCCTAATTTTTTTTCTCATATACTTGCTTATTGAGATTTTTTTATACACTCGAAAGTGAACTAAAAGGGGGGGAAAACCAAAATTACTGTACAACTCAGGAGGAAAATCAGTAATCGCCAGAACAGCTTTCTTGTAGAGAATTTGAAGACCAAAAGGTCCATCAAGCGCCTTTTTATTGAGGTTACATATATTTTGAAAAAGCATTGTAACAAAAATCTTCTTTTTAAAAGTTTAAAGTAACAATTACTGATAGTACTACGAAATTATGAAATTTAAACCAAACAATTGTGGATACCTGTGACTCTAAGATAGCAATGAATGCAATTGAAAAGTTTGATGGTTGTTAATGAAGTTTGAATGCAATTAAATTAGTTTAGGCTATGTTAATTAAGTCCTCGATTTAAAAAAAACGAGTCTAAAATATCGGGTGCACACGAAAAATAAGAGTGAGGATAGAGATACAATGTTGCTAATTATATTTTTTAAGGAATAATATATGGTAGATGCAATATTCGACTAATAACTACTCATCTATTTGTATTTATAAATCACTTTTAACATATTTTATACAGACTAAGAAAAATATTAAACTCCGTTAACTATGTCATAAAATTTAATAATTTTATTGCTATTTAATATATGTTATATTATATGAAAACAAAATTAGCATCGTAATAAATAAAGGGTAAAATAGTACATTCATATCAAATTTTTTTCTCTATGACTTATAAATATGATCAAAATAAATATTCTCTCTAATATATAAATAGAACAAGAGGAGTAGCATCTAACTTCTTAAGCATCCCTGAACTAACTACAAAACTCCAAATTGATACTCTTTCAAAATTAGTATCGAAATAGTAATTAATATCTTCACATCTCTTCTCATTTGGTATGCATGCGATTGCGTGACCTAACAAAGACTTGAAATTATAGGATAAGTCAATATTTAAATTGTTCACAACCTTTGACACTAGTTTCATAATTGTACTTTGATATATTACATTAAAGATAAAATGTCAACAGTTAATTATAAAGAAAATACTATTAAATTATGTCAAATACTTCTATACTCTATAGTCCTTAGTATAAGAGTTAGTTAACTAATTTGAATAAATTAAAGAAGTTAAATAAATAAATTAATTATAACTAAATCCTAAACCTTAAGATAAATTATATCATATACACGGCTGGAAAAAAGGCTTTCTAAATCGGTTGAAAATAGATTTCTACACCGGACTTTGATCCGGTGTAGAAACAGCCCGTGTAAAAAGTTTAATATTCTACACCGGTTGTATATGACCGGTGTAAATAATCAGTTTTTTTAAATCGGTTATTCCATATAACCGATTTAAAAAGTAATGTCAAAATAAAAAAAAAATCAGAATAAAAAAACTCTAGATCCGAAATTATTTCCTTCTTCGTCACAAATCTGAAGGAGGAGGAGAGTGATGAAGAAGAATAGGTACTGTAAAATACAAGCAGAGAACAAAAAAGAGGAAGAAAGAAAAAGCCAGAGAACCCATAAACGAAAGAAACAAAAACTTAGATACATGCGCAGAAATGAAAACCCATAAACCTCGTCACCTAATTGAAGATATCACAAAAATATCGTCATAATTCCTTTTGGTTACCTGCTCAAAAGCAAACAAAAATATATTTAAACATAACCCAGAAATGAATGAGACAAAAACCCAAATATATATACAAAAACGAAAACTTAGAAACGCCGTTACCTAATTAAAGATATTACAGAAATATCGTCACAATTTCTCCGACTTACTCAGTTAAAAGTGAACAGAAATATATTTAAACAAAATCGAGAAAGAAAGGAACAAAAAAATAGACACCCACCATCGCAGATCTGGGTTTTCTTCTTTGGCGAGCTTTAGAGGCTACAACGACTAACTTCAACAATAGAGAATGACGAGCACAGGTATGGGTCATCGCATATTTAGGTCTTCTTCTTCGGCTAGCTTTAGACGGTGTGTTACGAAGGTGGAGCTTCCTGTCACTATGTGTTCTCCCTTATCTAGTTTTCTCTATGGACGACGATATGATTTGTGAAGATAGGGAATCGTAAAAAATTAACGCTTTTTGTTAGATTTTTAATAGCAAAGACATTCTACACCGGATATAATTCTATCAGCTGTAGATAAGAATGGTTTAAAAATATACTTTTTAAAGCCCCATTTTTAAATATTTCATCTTATTTACAAAAATGCCACCGGTCATGACTTTTTACAGCGGTCCTATTTTACGACCGGTGTAAATATTTCATCTTATTTACAAAAATGCCACCGGTCATGACTTTTTACAGCGGTCATGACTTTTTACAGCTGTCCTATTTTACGACCGGTGTAAATATTTTATCTTATTTACAAAAATGCCATCGGTCATGACTTTTTACAGCGGTCCTATTTTACGACCGGTGTAAATATTTCATCTTATTTACAAAAATGCCATCGGTCATGACTTTTTACAGCGGTCCTATTTTACGACCGGTGTAAATATTTCATCTTATTTACAAAAATGCCATCGGTCATGACTTTTTACAGCGGTCCTATTTTACGACCGGTGTAAATATTTCATCTTATTTACAAAAATGCCATCGGTCATGACTTTTTACAGCGGTCCTATTTTACGACCGGTGTAAATATTTCATCTTATTTACAAAAATGCCACCGGTCATTTTTTTAAACCGTCTCCGCAGTGACCGGTTTAAAAATGGAGCTTTAAAAAGCCTATTTTCCAGTAGTTATACTTTTTAATATATCTAAATTAGTAAATTAGCTCTTATATTAAGGATTATAGAGTGAAAACATATTTAAGTTACCATATCAAAATTAGTTTGAGCCTGTTTGGATAAATTTTTAGAAAATAGATTATGAAAAAAAAAGTTTTTGACAGCTTTTAGAAAATAACTTTTACAAGAGAGCTTATAGAAAAAAAATGATTCTGGATAAATGAGTATTTGAATAGTTATTATCAGAATGACTTTTGTTATTAGTAAATTACTAAAAATAATATAACATAAAAAAAATAATTATCCATCACGTCCCATTAGCCTCCTATTCCACTTCATCATCTTCTTCCCTCTTCTTCTTCGTATCAGCCCACCTGTTCTCATCTTCTTCCTCTTCTTCTTTGTGGAACAGACGGAGATGATAGAGCCACGAGCACCACTAGCAAGCTGACGCTGAAGAAGACGGAGGGACCGCCACACCACATACACCAGCAAACAGAAAACTAGCAACAATCAAGGTTACTCCAGATTGGCGAGGGAGGTGAGGAAATGGTGGTGATGGCGCAAAGAGAGAGATGAGAGAGGATAGAGGAGAAATGTGTCAGAAAAAATAGGGGTAAAATAGTAATTGAGTAATCTATAGGCTCTTTTACTATTTTAGAAACTATTCTCAATAGTTCAAACTATAGTTTTATCCAAAAGTTTTTTTAGACAAATATAACTATTTATTTTAAAAAAAAATTAAACTAAAATTTATGACAGAAGTTTTTTTTAAATCATAGTCTAAAAATTTCCCAAAACACACACTTTATGTACTCTAATAATTGGCATCTTCGTCTGACTCAGAACTTCACTGTCTATAGTTCGTGGTCCCTTTCATCGCAGAGTGGTCCGTTTAATTTGTTTTTATTAATTATTACTACATGTATTAATGAAATTGCACCATGATAATTAAGTTGCACAATCATCATATGACTATAGTAGCTTTTTATAGCACTAATAGATTATCATTAGAGTTGTATAACCATTGAAATGAATTATATTATTATTTATAATTTATAAATATCGCGGCAAGACTTTCATTTGTTAAATGGTATTTTTCTTATCCTTAATACAAAATCTAATTTATAATGACATGAAGGGTATATTTAATTTTTTTTATAAGATATTTCTCCATCATGTTCATATGAAGTTGAGGTAAAATAAATGATGATGTTGATATGAATGCGTGCTTATAAAAAAAATATAAAATTCATAATAATGATATAAAATAAAAAATAAATGTGACGTTTATTGAAGAAAAAATTATAAAAAATTATTTGAAGTGACTTTTATATATGTATAAATAAGACTATTGGAGGCGCTAGTAAAAAGAATAAATTAGACACATCTAGTCCTCTAAAAAAAGTAGAAAAAAATTAAAAATTTAGTTAACACTTTACAATCTATATAACTGATTCTATTTAGCGATATAAGGTTTATTAATATATTTCTCTATATATGTTGAACTTTAGGTCCAGTTTCACCTTTAATGAGCAGACTATTCGATTAGGAATCACGACAATGTAGAATTAGAATTGCATGAAGATCTCCAAGTTGGGTGATGTTATTTGTCAAGCATAGGAAGAATAATGAAATATTAGTGATATGGGAAAGAGATATGGAAACTTGTGTTGTGATTTTGCTTTGGGAAAAAGAAAAAAAAGAAAGAAAGAAGATATGCATGCGTGGTGATTACCTGCTCAATTAGGAAAGCCTTTTTCTGATTTACACTTTGAGTTGTTCTACTTAATCAGTTCATAACTTTATATAATATATATATAATTTGTGTTCTGTATTATTGATTCTTTTCTTTTTAAATTCTCTTTTATTAAAGATAATCATAATTGAAACACTATCAAATATTAAATATAAATAATTTTTTTAATAAAAATTTAAACTTTAATTCGTCACGTTATAAAATATTATCTTTTAATACTAAACTTAACATCTCTCAATTGGTTATTATAATCATATTATTGATTCTTCGATGCTTCATCATTCTTCTTCTTCCTCTTGGTTTTTTCTATACCCGCATGGATCATGCATGGACCAAACCCTATCGAAGTCATTTTTGCTTCAATTTCAAGCTTGTTTCTATATGGAGTAATTTCACTCATAATTCATAGAACTTTAAAACTTTTCCTTCTCATCGACCACCTTTTAGAATTTGGCCATGAAATTTCCTTTTTCTCGTAATTTTCAGCATATATAATATATGCTTCTGGCCAAAGCAAAATGGTGGATTGCTTTCTTTATAAATAAGTTTGCCATTTATAATAATGAACTAAAAAATTATTCTGTATTACATGTTTTGTGCTACTCTATTTCAAAAAATTATGGGTTTTGGATTTTAAGTTTGTTTCAAAATAGTTCACTTTGGAATTTTTAATGAAATATTAATTATTTTTATATTATTTTATCCTTCATTAATAAAAATAATAGTAGGTGAACCACATATACTATATTATTTTTAATATTTGAAAATAATTATTTATTAGCAAGCATTATTACTCAGTCAAAAAGTCAATTGGGACCTTTCCCTACACATTAAATCCAATAAGTTTACAGAACTTAAAAAAATAAGATTACGTTTTTATAGGTGAAGGATATTGTCATATTTTAAAGGATATTGTCATATTTTAAAGGATATTGTCATATTTTGAAAATTTATATTTTCAAATGATTTTTTAACATTTTAAAAATTGAGTTCAAGTTTTAAAAACTCTTGTGAAAATTAGTAAAAAAATTATTTTTTAAAAAATAATTACAGTATCTCGTAAAGTATATACTTGTAAATAGTAAAATTTACTATATATTTTTAATAAAAAATTTAGACGAGTTAAACTCGATCTCTTATAGATTTTAAAAGATTTGTGCGTTAAAGATTTGTGGAGGAATTTTTTTTATCCTGAGTCCTTTGAAATAGTTTTCAGAAAAATTTATTCCAAAATATTTTACTATTTTTGGTTAAAAAATCAAAAAATTGTGATGATTATTTTTTATCATTTAGAATAAAAAGTCAATGATAAAAATACAATATTAATTTTTAGGGTTAATATGCGCCAAGTATTTAAAAGTATTTTCTTAAATATATATAACACCCTAAAATTATTAATAAAAAAATATTTTTAAGTATTAGATACATTTTTATTTAAAAGATTTTTTGCGGTTAATATCGAAATTAAAATTATTCCTAAAAATATTTTAAAAAAAAGTTACCCTTAAAAATTATAATTTAAAGGAGAAATTGGGCCACAAAATATTTTAATAATATTATATACACATAAATTTTTTTTAAGGTAGTTTAAGAGTGCGACATACCTTAACCCTAATCTTTATCACTTGGTACATAAATTATTATTGGAAATGGGAAGGAATAATCGGTAGACAATATGGAAACAAGAAGCGGTTAAAGCACATGAACATGAAGACAAAGATTATGGGCCACAGTGGATGGACCAAAGAGGTTAATGGTGGTCCCAAAGAAGCAACAGACAGGGAAAGGAGAGAGAACGGGGGATTGTACCAAAAACAAAAAGAGGGAGAGGGGGACTAATGGGGTTTGATCTGAGTGATAAGTGGTTCGGTATCGTTTAAGTAAAATTTTGATTTTAAACTTTGACTTATACAGAAAATTTATGTTAGAAAACCCATCTACTATAGTTAGATGCACGATGCGAGTCAGATTCAGATATAATCGAGATAAAATTCTAATGAACTAAGTGGGGAACTAAGAGAGAGAGAGGGGGGGAAGGGGGCTAAGGTATGGGCACTCAAGTGGCTCTAATTCAGTGACTTGAGTTGCAAACAAACAAAGTGCCTGTTTGGTTGGCCTACAAACCGTGGTTTTAAAAGGGCTTTTGGCCCAAACCTCGGTTTGGGGAAATTTCAAAACAAACAGGCTTATTTGTCCATAAGTGCTTTTGGACAAAACCATGGTTTAAAACCATGGTTTTGAATAAGCTATTTAAAATAGCTTTTTCAACAGTAAAAGCACTTATGGACTATCCAATTACTATCTTACCCCTACTTTTTCTTACACCCTTTCTCCTCTCTCCTACTTTTTCTTACACCCTCTCTCCTACTTTTTCTTACACCCTCTCTCCTTTCTCCTTTCTTCCCTCTCTCCTCTCTTTTCTCTTTTCTCTAACTCCCTCCTCTCTCTTACTTTAAATCAAATCATACCCTTTTTTGGTAATTTACCACCATAAAAAGTCATTCTAAAAATAACTATCCAAACACCTATTTATTCAAAACCACTTTTTTTTCCATAAGCTCTTCTCCAAAAGTCCTTTTCCATAAGTTATCCATAAGCCCTTTTTTTTCATAAGCCCTTTTTTAAAATCCTATCCAAACAAGCCCAAAGAAAGCAATGGTGGAGAGAGGGAAGGGTCGCTCCAATCATAGTGTCTCTGTCTCACTTCCCAACATTTTTGTCTCCCTCCGTACACTACACATCCTCCCCTTCTCCTGTTCCCCGTTCATTCTTCCCTTTCAAGCAAAAAAAACCCCTCCAACCTCCTACAAAAACTTAGGGGTATTCATAGGCAGGATTAAGCAGACAATTCTCTGCCCGGTGCCTTATCCAAAAAAAATATGGGCTATATTTTACAGCCGTTGCCCGGTCCTGCCCGGTAAAAGCCTTAACCATTTTAAGTTGGGTATGGGCGGGCTAGACGTAGGTGAACTGGGCATACCCAAGTTGTGATGTCATGCTCATATTATAGAAAAAAATTTGCAATTATAAACTTCTAAAATAATATCATATTTATATGTTTTTAAAAGTTAAATAATATCTATGATCTACTAAAAATAAGGTAACAAAAATATAATAATTAAAGTTTTAAAATTTATTACATATAAAAAAAACCTTGAAATCTAAGTAGTTTGTAATTACAACTTTACATCAATTTTTCAAATGTTGACAAGGATGAAGTATCTAAAAAAATAAAATAAATAATTATAATTTGTAATGTAATCATATTATGATTAGTAAAATTAAAAAAATCAATATAATTATAAATATTAAAAGACGCAACTTACGTACTTAACTACTAATATTTCTAAAATGACCTTTTAGTCACCAGTAATTATCATATTCTCCCTTCCAAATGTAGCATTTAGGAAGAAAAGTAAAAAAAAGAGTGATCATGGGTAGGGCAGGGCAGGGCAACCCCCCTGTCTAGTGCTCAGCCCGAAAAAAGTATGGGCTGTATTTTACAGGCCGATGTCCAACCCTATCCTATATTTATCGGGTTGGACAGGGTTTTTTTTTCGGGGGCTCGGGTGGGCATACTGGGCTGCGGACTTTATGAACACCCCTACAAAAAAACCTTAATTGTTATTGATTGATTGGCTTGAAATATGTAAATTATATGACTTGTTATGGGTTGCTACTAATTTATTAATTATAGCATATAAATTTATTATTTATATTATTTTAGTTGTGATTTTTTATAAATGAGGATAAAATAATTATTTTATAATTAAAATCTCTATCCCTAAAAATTCATAGAATTTATTAATAATTTAATAATTTTATAGAATATTATAAAAATAATTTTTTTATAGAATCTAAGTAAAATGCCCTTTATAAAAATTTATGGTTATTCTCACTGGTAAAATTTGTAATCAATTTTTTTATCAATGTATTGGATATCTCACATTCCATATATATATATATATTATTATTATTATTATTATACATTGAATGAACTTGGCATTTAGGTTCGAAGTGCATGTTATGCTTTGATGAAGTACATATGATTGTCTGAAAAAGAAGATGTAATTGTGAATAATAAATCATGTTCTATCGATTATATATTTTATATGTCCATATTCTTGCACGTGTTCCACCCTTAATCACTAGATTAAGACATAAGGCTGTCTGGATAAAATTTAAAAAAAATATATAAAAAAAAGATTTATGGACAGTTTATGAAAAATGATTTTTAGAGAAGAGTTTATAAAAAAAATGATTTTAAATAAATAAGTGTTTGAATAGTTATTTTTAGAATGACTTTTTATATTGGTAAATTATAAAAAAAGATATGATTTGATTAAAAGTAAGAGAAATGGAAGAGGGTAGATGAGAGAGGAGAGAGGGTAGAAGAGAGAGAAAAAAGAAGAAAGAGGAGAGAGGGGGAGGAGAAATAGTGTAAAAAAAAATAAGAATAAGATAGTAATTGGATAATCTATAAGTTCTTTTACTGTTAAAAAAATAGTTTTACTAACTTATTCAAAACTATAGTTTTAAACTATAGTATTGCCCAAAAATACTTATGGACAAATATGACTGTTTATTTTAAAAAAATTTTAAACTAAAATTTTATCCAAAATAATTTTTAAAACTATGGTTTGCGGTATAACCAAACAGTCACATAGTTACATAAAGAGAAAATTTAATCACATAATCGTACGTTGTGAAACTTGGAATAAATAGGAAACCATTTATTTGAAAGTTATACATACATGTCATGGGATATGATGCCATTATATATCCCACTTGAAAGTCTATTTTATTTTATATTATAATTATATACATAATATTCTAAAATTCATAATAATTCGACTTTAGTTAAATTGTATTGCCTACATTTCATGCAATTAAGTATTTAAAGAATGAAAGATGAGATATGTTATGCGAATTATACTATTTATAATCTATGAATAAAATGTATATTTATTATTCATAAACTTGGAAAACCATCTCTTCGTAATGAAAACAGGTGTTAATTAAATAATATCAACATATATAAATAATTGTCTTACAAAAAAAAACATATATAAACACTTGTATGTTTTCTTTTGACCTAGTTTTATAAAATTAATCGAAATGTGTGAACCTAAGATCTGGATGACCAATAATGCATATTATATTTAATGATAAAATGTCTGACCTTTGAGGGTTCCAAATGACAACTACTATATATGCGTTTTATGCACTGTATGATGGTCGAGGAATAATGACGCATGACTCATAAATAAATAACACGTTTTATTATATTTTTCGCAAAATATATAAATATATAAATTCCTACTAACTCTTTAATTATTCAAAGGGAGTATGATGCAGATGAAAGCCAAGGAATCATTTGCTGCTAATAAATTAAATTATTGCTTGCTAACTCTTTAAGTATTCTGGTTTTTTTTAAGTAAATTCGCAGGATATAGACGGGCTACCCGTCAAACATGTACATTTAACCTCAACCAGTTTAACATAAGTTTAAATGGGTATGTCTAGGAGTAAAAGAGATTTCGTTCTGCCCTTAGATCGTGTGTGAGCCCAACCTCTTTCTAAAAATTTATATAAAAAAAAAAGCATTACACCCCATATGCGTGTAATGTTAGATAGTCGGGCTATGGGTTAGTTCACAGGTTGCCCCGCCAGCCTGATGCTCAGCCCCTTATAATTAGTTAAAACAATATCCTACCTATTATCCGTGGGTTCAACTAACTAGAGAATGAGACATGTAATTATTTGGGGCGTATCATATCCCTGAAAAAGTATCACTTTGCTGTGGTAGCGTTTGGGGAGACGTCATAATTCCTGGGTGCCTAAGTTTATATTTGAGGGTAATAGACGGCTCGCTCTACCCTACTGATTGATATCACTTAGGAGAAAGGGAGACTTCGCCCTATCTTTGGATCGTAGGTGAATCTAACCCCTTTTCAAAAAAATTCAGTATATAAAAAAAAAAGTTAAAACAATCCCCTATAATTCTATTTTATTGTCAATTTAAGACAACTCAATTTGCCTAATTGCACCATATATCGTGGTCACTTTCATGTCAAAGTGGTCGGTTTGTCTTCACTAATGAGGTGTTAACAGAACTGCACTGTGATAAGCTGCATCATATATAATTAATATGATCTCTCACTTTATAATCATCTGAGTTTGTTTAATAGATCAGAAGATAACATTTGTTATAGGTAAATTGTAAACTTTGTTTTCTCATGAATTCCTGCGCATTGATGAGATCCATATCCCATTTCCTTCTTTAATTTAAAACCAACAAAGATAGACACTTCACTAATAAAACACTCATCTATCTATTGTTTTATTTTAAAAAGCAACCCTTATATATTTATTAGACAGAGAATATTTTTTTTTAAAAAAAATTATGATATTTTTTAAGGGGAAAGATGAAAACCAAAGCAATTTTAGGCAATTTTATTAACAATAACTGGCTTTTCTTGATTATGATGGGAGATAATTAAAAAGAGAAGAAAATAGGTATTTAATAAACCAAATTGAAAGAAAATGATTGGATTATGTTTTAATAATCCAATGATTAAGCCACATGTCAATAATTTAGTTGCTCAAACTAGCTATTACCTCCAGTTTGTTCAATAATATTGGATTATCAGTTGACCAACACATACTAATCTAAAACTGACAAATGCTACACTACTCCCTTTATTTTAAAAAATATCCTTTAATATAATGTAGTTGAACACTTGAATTGAACCCCTCATCTCTCTTTCCTACTTAATTAATTGATTTGAGAACACTTCTATTAATAACTAAGGGCAATTCTGCCAAAAAATAACAAATACACCGTAGATAATTGGGAAGTGACTCCTATAATTAAAAATAGAGTGAGTAAATACCCTCTAGTCAACTATGATTTCTAATACAATTGTCACTTAATTAGATTCTTTAAAACATGTAGTTAGAAAAAGTTTAATGGTAAGCACTAAAACTTTTTTAAAAAGTATATGATGAGATGAAATTAGTCATATTTTTTAGCAGTAGTAGATACTATAGATTAGTCTAAAATAATATGTTAAAGAAAGATAAAAATAAATACCAACGAAAATCATGTCAATTTGAGTATTTATAAAATAATAACTCACTAATTTTGTTTTTGCAAATTAAAAAGCCAGAGTTTTTTTACAAATAAATAAGAAAAGTAAAATATATAACATCAATTGGATATCCATGTAATAAATCTATTAAGTGTGTGTTTGGGAAACCTCCAAACCACGGTTTTAAAAGGACTTCTGGCCCAAACCTCGGTTCAGAATAACTTTTGAAACAGTAAAAAAGTTAATGAACTACTCAATTACTATTTTAGTCTTACTTTTTTTTACACTATCTCTCATCTCTCTTCTATCTTTTTATTATTTTTTAGTAAATTGCCTATGAAAAAGTGATTCTGCTACTAATCATCCAAACATCTCTAATTTTTAAAATTATTTTTTCTCTAAAATTTATTCTTCCCAAATCTATTCTGCAGAATCTATTTTACCTAGAATCTATTCTCCAAAAGCTAATCCAAACACACCTTAAGATATATTATTTTATAATTATAATATTGAAATCATGTCAATTTGAGTATGAAATCTAACATAATCACTAATGAACATCTAATTAAATAGCTCCATCTAACTTGTCTTTTAATCGACTAGAACCGTCGTGTTGACTTTTTCTTTGAGAATATGGAAACCATTTTTTTCTTTCCTTTTGTTCTCTCTTTTTTTGGCCAACGTAAATATGGAAGATTTGCGGGTTGACATTAATGCGGGATGATTTTTATTCTTTTGCCAACACTTTTGACTTTATATTTTAGCTAATTTTCCCCCAATATTACTTTCCCGAAGCAATAAATTTATTTTAACTAAAATTGAGTAATCTTGACCTCTTGGGCCAAAAAAAAAAAGAGTTGAACTTGATTAGTCAAAAAATTTAATATTCTCAGATTCAAGAAATTCAAGATCTCACCCAAAATACCATTGCAAGCTTTTTAAACTAATCAAATCGTACATTGATTGTGTCAAATAGCAATAATGGGAAGCGTTGACTTTATTGTTTTTTCCCTGTATCAACTATAAAAAGTCAAATATATTTTTCTTGAAAACAAAGTCAAATGCAAAGGAAGATTAATCCTTTGTGTATATAAAAAAAAACAGAAGATTAAGCCTTTATTAAACATGAATGTCACGTAATTGAATGCATTGATAAAATTTTTATCAGACTCCATTGTTTAGTGAATTTTATTAGTCAAATTTTTAGTGTTGTGTCATTTTTGGTCTACTTAAGGAAAAAAATATCCAAAAAAAATAATATCTATCCATATAAAGAATGACGAATTGGGTTTTGCATGATGTTTGTATTAAGTTCTATATGGAGAATGTTGAGATGACATCTGGATTGTTCAAATTTAGGGCCAATGGATCGACTTATTTTTTGTTCAAACTTTTAAGTTAAATTTTATTACTTTTAAAAAGGTAGTTGTTAGATTTTTTTTTTTATAATTCGGACATGTTAAAATAAAAGGTACATATTAATTACTGCCTAATTCATTCTTGAGTATAAAATCAATTTGATTCTTTTAGATAGATTAAAAAAATTAAATAAATCAGTTAATTATAACTAATATAAGAGCTAATTGACTAATTTAAACATATTAAAGTGTATATAATATGAATTTATCTTGAGAAGATACATTTTATTATAATTAATTAGTTTATTTTATTTTTTTTATATATAAAAAAATTAACTAGTTTTTATATTAAAAAATAAAAATAATAAAATAAAAGCATGTGATCAATTCTTGTTTTTTATGCTATAACTGGAGTTTTGAATGATATATAGAAGTGGCTTAATACTGTTAAGTCACATTTTTTTTAAATGACTGTATAATTTAATTAAATTGGGGATAACTCTCTTTAAACATATTTTTTATATTCATATATATTTAAACTCAAAATTTTATAATAAATAATTAATAAGTCACATGTTATATATTATTTTAATTTCTTAATATAAAATATAATTTATAATATAAATAATATAAATTATATCTTATATTCAAACCGTGAGTTTACAACAATAATTTTTAGTACGGTGATTATTACCGCGGCAAGGACCCGCCAAAGCTTAATCTTAACAACAATTACTAAAACTGTAATAATTAAATGAATAGATGTAGGAAGGATAGAACGGTAATACGACTGTACATTCCGAAAATCGCGTTCTTGCAGAGTGGACAATCTGTATTTCGACTTTGTGGGTTCTTGGCTCGGCATTTGCACTATGAGTGTAAGGAATATGAGAGAATCCCGAGGAGAAGATTCACTTGAATTCCTTGCCCACGCGCTCTCTCCTTCTCTCGCTGCTCCATGTCACTGTCTCTTGCCCCCGAAATCCACTCTCCTATCAATTCCACTTTTCTTTTTTTTTTCAAGTCCGCGAAGGAACAACACCCCCCCCCCCCCAGAGCCAGAGATTTTGAGTGGTGGGCCGGTGGCATTGGCAAATATTATATATAGATGTTTTGTTGTTGGCATTGAAGTCCAAGTCTTTTTGGTTATAGATTATTATTGAGTGCAAAAGACAAAGCGGCATACCCATCTTTTCTTTTCCTTTTTGCTTCTTTGGATTTTGTATTTTCCACCATTCTGAATGCGATAATTCACTTAGTAGTCTGCACGTTTATGGAATTTCATGTATGGTGAATTTCTTTGGTTATTCATTTGTGCTGGTGGGTAAGTAGTACAGACTAGTCTCAACTCAAATGTATCTGTATTGTAGCTGAGAACATGAAACAAAAGTTTTGATCATTTTTATCTTCTTTTGGTTTTTACTCTTGCTCTGGCTGGAGTAATCTTATGGCCTTAGTGGGTTTTATTGTTTGCTGAGTATCCTACTCTACGATCCTAGTTTCTGCCACATTTCTTCCCTATTCAGTGTCTCTGACTCTCTGTTTAGTTGCTGGGAACATCATACAAATTTTGATTCTTGTGTTGGTTCTCTTACTATGGCTTAATGAGTTTGATGTTTCGTTCCATTGGGTCTTATTTGTTTCTGTGTAAACTGCTCTCCAATACCACTTTCCCTTCACATTTTTGTTTGCCATCTAAATCTCAGTAAACAAACCTACTGTATAAGCTTCTACCATCTGATTATGTTAGCGCTTTAATTCTTGCAGGCTCCTCTGTGGCTCAAGTTTTGTGAGAGTTCGCTTTGGAATTTGTTTAAATGACAAGAATTGTGAAATCCTTTGACACTTCTAGTCGTTAATTGATAATCACAGGACGGCTTTTTTCGTGTATTTTCTCATAATCTTGAGCTGGGGACAAGCTATGGTCGTATTTTTTCTTCTTGGTGCAACAGAACCACCGATTAAAAGAAGAAAGGGTTTGAGAATCAAGCAAGCTGGTCGAGGTTCATATAGGGGAAGCTAGTCGCAGCTTTTTTAGTTTTTGCAGTAATATCTTGTCTTGGAAGATCCTGAAGATGGGAGCCACTTCTATGATTAAGTTGCTGAAGAGCCTCTGTGATTCCTCACATTGGAATTATGCTGTATTTTGGAAGCTTAACCACCATTTTCCAATGTAAGATCTTTCTATGTCTGATTATTAAGACGCTTCCTTGTGCTTCATTGTCTGTATTATTGGAAACTCGGTTGAATTCGTCTTGGAAAGTCACCGATTGTAGTAAGAGCTGTTCAGTGTACAAGATCATTTCAATTATGGTTTTGCTTCGAGGTCACTTTGTAAGACTAGTCTCTGTACAATAACTGCTTTGATATAAGAAGCATGGACACAATGGCTTTAACTGAAGGTCAAAATCCTTTTAGTCAGATTGGAAGCTAGCTGCATTAGAATTACTAGTTTGTTGTTTATCGTGAATCTAATTAGAAAGTATTCATCTAATATATATATGTGTGTGTGTATATATATATAACTGACTTGAGTTTTCTGATGTTGCATCAAATGATAAACAAGGATTTTGAATTTTTACATATGATGTCTTTGACACACCTTGTTATTGTCGAAGGACTTTGACTTGGGAAGACGGATCCTATGGGGATGTGAAAATCAATGAAGCTGTGGAAAGTATATGGACGGAGGTGGCTTCTTCAAGTTCTGAAGAGAATTCTGTTAGATTACTCATGACTGAAATGTCTCATCTGAAGTACATATTGGGAGAGGGGTAAAAAAGCTTATGCTCTACCATGTATTTATTAATAAGTTTTTTCATACTATTAATGTAAATAGATATATGCATAAAGAGAGTGGCTCGTCAGAAATATTAGAATATATGGTTGAAAAATTCTAAGCAGATGATTCTTGGATGAAGCTGAAAGGTTCAACATTTTTTCTGTCCATCTGATTGAAACCATCTGGATTGAATGTAGTTGGACACATTCCATCGATATTGTCATAAAAAATATCACCAATTTAGGCTCTGTTAGGAAATAATAAGCAGCTATATTGCTTGTACTCATGTATACCAGAAAAAAAGCTTCTGTTTTATGATTGTGAAAGCAGCCGGAAGCTCACATTAACCATACTCATGATTACTCTGTTAGGGTTGTTGGCAAAATAGCTCTTACTGGGGATCATTGTTGGATTTTATTTGAAGATATTCTAACCGATAGATTCCACACTAGGTTGATTAATGAGGTGAGATTCTAATGATATAAGTTCTACATGAAACTACAGAGTATTTCTATTAGTTTTTTTTTTTCTTTAGTGATATATATGCTTAATCAGTTAATCTTTTCTCCTGCAGTGTCCATATGAATGGCTTCTTCAATTTGCAGCAGCTATCAAGGTATTAATTTCTAGTCTTGATCTGTTTTTTACCTCATACTTCATACCACAATAAAAGGTCTGATTTCCAGATCTAATGGCTGGATGAATGATTCAGCATTGCACGTGTGCGCTACTTAGTTCACTATCCAACTCAGCTGATACATAATTGCCTACTTGAAGAAAGATTAATTCACATGCCATTTTCATAAACATGCAATAGTGATAAATGACAATCCTTTTTTTACCTTTCAAATCATTTTTCAGACTATTGTACTGGTACCAGTTCTTCCCCAAGGAGTTTTGCAATTCGGCTCATTCAAAGCGGTGTGTATTTGTTCTATGCTTAGAACCTGAGTTCCAACCCAAACAAGCAGTGGGTTTTCAAAAGATAGAGTGACATCATGTCATAGCAGCACGCATTGAATGATAATGTCTAAATTTTGTTGTACTTTATGTTGATGTCTGTTTTTCTTACGTGGATCTCTTGTTTCCTGTCGAGATTTTAGGTTGCTGAAGACCTGGCATTTGTTGCCAATGTCAAGGAGAAATTCAATTTCTTTCATTGTGTAACGGCAAGCACTCTGACTTGGAGTTCTGATGAAAATATTCAGGATTGGTCATTCTCTGCTCTAACAGGTTGGCCTCTGGATAATTCAGATGTATCATCTGTTACAAATAGTATCCTGACACACGAACTTTTTGGTGGCAATTCACTTAATATAAAGGAATTGAGGTTGAATCCAACAGTCCCATTGTTTGATCCGGTTGAAGGTTCCACGTCCGGGAAAAATGAGATCAGTCCCCCATCAACAAGGGTGGAAGTCAACTCAAACCAAATGGAAGAAGTGATAGAGACTTGTTCTCCATGGCTCAATAATGTGGGAGTATTTGGAGAGACATCTGAAGCACTGTTTTCTTATTCTCATAAGGATATGGCAAAACAATTTAGAGACACTGGCACTAATTTTGAAGATTATAATATGGTGAACAGTTTCTGCAGTTTTCCGTTGGATTCTGAATTACACAAAGCACTAGGATCTATTGCTAATAGACAAACTTCTGAACCTGAGTCAGAAAATTTCTCTTTTAAGGATACATACAGTACTAGCTCCACGTTGATATCTGGTGAAGAGCATGGTCATATTATGGGTTTACAATTTTCCCACAGACAAAAATCAGAAGACCTTTTGGATGCTGTTGTTTGCAATTTACGTGGTGCCTCCGATGATTCTTTGTCGACGTTGCCAACAGGATTAACTGCTTCCATTCATCCACAAAGTCATTCTGAGGGAAGCACTTTGATAGTAAATAATGCTACTGATTCAAGTAGCCATCTTACATCTGCATTTGGGGCCAACATAGATGATTGCACTGACCTTGTTACATTGGCATCTTTGGATGAAAATTCAAGCATATTGCTTGATAGGACACAGCAAGAATCTGTTCATGCTCATAAGCAGCCCAAGAGTGGACCAAAAATCTTTAGTATTGGCAAGAAAAGAGCCCATGCCGGAAATACACCGAGGCCAAGACCAAGGGACAGACAGTTGATAATGGACCGCATGAAGGAGCTGAGGGAACTTGTCCCAGATGGTGCCAAGGTAAGTTGATGTTTCTCCAGGACCAAAGTTGAACATTTTAGAGTTCCTTTGGAAACTTTTTGATTCTGTCTCTGTTGTTCTATGATTTGCAGTGTAGCATTGACAAACTCTTAGATCGGACCATAAAGCACATGCTGTACTTGAGAGAAATAACAAACCAGGCGGAGAAATTGAAACAATTTGAGCATAGAGAGGTAAAGCTGACTGTATATCTGAGGAACTTATGTCCAAATAAAGTGGATTTATTTGGGAAATTAAAGACTTGTGGCCATATCTTTCATTCCAATCAAGCTACATAAATTATCTTCAAATCAAATTCACCACTTCTAAAGAGTTGCAAACTTAAACCCACAACCCTTCATGATTCACTTTATGCTAGAATCTCTCTTGAAATTGATCAACACTCTCACCTCCAGTTTTAGATGATTAGAGGACCTCCATTTTATAAGGTTTTCATAAGTGTTAACTTAGCATTTTGTCGTGTTCTCTTTGGAGTTTTCTAGGAGGAAACATGCATGAATATTCCATTAATAAAATTTAAACTTTGGGAGGATGAAGACGCTATATAAAATCTTTTTGCATGGGCAGCTGACATTGGGAAATCTGATTTTATGTAGGTGCCAGAGTTCAAGAAGCAGAAAATCAATGGCAATCATACCGGGAGGAGCTGCGCAATTGACTTTGGCAGTGAACTCCAAGTATGCCCCATAGTTATAGAAGATCTTGAATGCCCAGGTCACATGCTTATAGAGGTATTCTTAAATCCACACACACACTCAGACAACTTTGTGCTAATTAATGACGAGTTCTCAAATTTAACAGGCCAGTAAAACTTGAAGTGAATATTAAATGAAGGGCTTTTCTACTTCTGTTGCAGGCGATATGTAGTGAGCATGGACTTTTCTTGGAGATTGCCCAAGGGATTCGACAATTGGAGCTTACCATACTGAAAGGTGTTTTAGAAAGCAGTTCAAGCACTGCCTGTGCCCGTTTCATTGTTGAGGTACAATGCCCTGCTGAGTTTGATTAAATGTAAGAGTTTTAGGTAGTAGATGTGGTTAATCATCAAAGATGGGTTTCACTGAGAAATGTGGCCATGCACATGAGGATATTTATAATTCATAATTAGTCTAATTGATCTATATGTGATTGCTTGTGATAATGAATGGAACTTAATTCTGAGATGTGGCTTTATTTGAATGGATCAGGTTCCCAGAGGTTTTCACAGAATGGATGTTCTATGTCCTTTGTTGCATCTTTTGCAGACTGGAAGAAGCCCTGTTTCAAATAGAATTTGATTTGTTCATCTACACATAACGAAGAATACTATCTCCAACAAGACATGTCCGGTTTTAAAATTAAAGAGAATTACTATGTAGTACCATATAAGTAATGTAATAATTTAAAATAAATGAGCAGCATATAATGACAAGATCTGATGCTCATGTGGCATTGCACGGTAATTCTCCTTTAAAATTATTCCATATTGTGGAGGTGGAAGTATTGAATGCTCATCGATCTCTATCAGTGACCAAATGACTGTGCGTAAACATTTACAAGTGCTTAGTGACCTACGGAGGAGTCTATGCTAAGAAATCACGTTCATGCTCTACATGGAGTATATACTACGTTGATGAGGTTGAGCAGATCAATGTTTATTTATTAGCTTCATTAATTCGTTACGGATCTAGATATTGTATATTTTGATTATAATAAAGGTTGGATCATGGATGCCTTACCATGAGGACAGTTATTTTTAGCTTCTAACTGATTTTGGAGGGTGTTTATGTATGACTCTTGCAGTTTCTCCATAGTCCCTCCCAAGTTGCAAATTCATGCATGCGTGCATGAATGAATGAATTATTTGCATTAGAAATAAAGTTCAACATGTTCATTATTACTGATATAACTATGTTGCTGGTGAAGTAATATATTAACTAACAATATGAGAAAATATTTACACAAGTTTATAACTTCAGAGAAGGTATTTTTTCCCTCTAAATTATACACACGCAGACTTTACCTTTTTCAGAGGGAAGAAAACTCAAACTGGTGGATGAGCATTTGAATGAGCATTCTTTGTTAGTGACACCATACAATTTGACATTCGCAGAGGGATGGCATGCCATAAACTTCTCATCACAATATCTTTCACAACGAACCGGTCCTAGTTGCATTTCACCAGGTGAACACCTTGATAACGGGATTCGTATACCAGATATTGGATTGCGTACTCGAATGCTGAGTTAAGGCACTCGAGCTGGTTCTTCAGCATGTCCGGGAACCAAACAATGAGAGGAAGCTGCAACTCGTGGCCACCAGATGATTTAGGATCTGAGGCTTTCTTAACAATCTAGAGCAAATAAATCTCCTGGTGAGAAAGAGTCCTTGGACCATGAGGCCGTACAGAAATGTTCCCAGACGAATTCATAGAGAAGTATGAGCACCTCACCCATTGATCTTGTAAAGGGAAGCGGATAGAGAGGGTGACCGATAGGAATCTTCCCCGGAAATGGTGACAGTGTTGCTCGCGGCATCTCTTCCGCCAACAAGCTATGGTGTTTCAAACTTGAAAATGGTTGGATAGAGACGTATATACACACCACCAACCCAAACAGATGGCTACCTTTTGACCTCTAAGGTTTTGAACTTATTGCTCTTCTAGACTGTGGACTCAAACTTTATAATTAATTATTTATTTAATTAGTTAATATTTTTAAATAAATTAATAAAACTAAATAAATTAAGTAATTATAACTAATATAATAGCTAATTGACTAATTTAAGTAAATTAAAAAGTATATAATATGAACTTGTTATGAAGGGTTAAATTTAAATAGATTAATAAATATATAATACGAATTCATAATTAAGAGTTTAATTTAATTATAATTAACTGTTTTATTTGATTTCTTTAATTTATTTTAAAAATTAACTAATCGAAAGAAGTATTATTTGATACAAACTATGATGGTGCGAGAAAAATTAGTAATGTAGTTGATAGATGGAGCAACAAACTAAAAGAAGAACATCAAGAGTTTCATATAAATTAATATAATTAATGTGTTTCTTGAAGATCAAAAGAGTGAAATTTGCTGAAAGCCCTTTCCCGTACTGGATTAGCTTGTATTGGCAATACAGTTTTTACATTTTTGTATAAAGTTAAATAACTAAAGGTATACTTTTACCTTCTTAGTTTGGCAGTTTCTCCCTAGTCCCTCCCCATTTACAAATTGGTGTTAAACCGCGATATCATACTTCGTTAATTTGAGGGTAGTCATCAAAACATCAAGGTTAAATCATTTTAAATCAAATTCGTCAACAGATTGTCATACTATGAACAAACTCAAGGCGGCCACATTGTTTTTTTTTATGACCAAAAGAAGACCACCTTCAGTCCTACTACAACAGACAAGAGACGAGATCTGCTATGAGAAAGAATTGTCATTTAATCGTTTATAATTTAATTATGATAATTTTTATTTTGAATTTTAATTCTTTTAATACTAGTTACTGGATCATATTACTAAGTATATAATTTTGAAGTTCGTAGTTGCCTTTCCCAATATAGATATTTTCTCTAAAAATTAAACTTGTAACATGTCCAAATTGAATCCAAGAACGGCCCAGGATTAGCTCAAATTTTGCAGCATTTTCCTCATATCTAAGACTTGTACAGCTATAATAAATCAGAACAAACTGAACAGTCGCTAATATTTATTGTGCATAAGCAAACCAATAGAAGATCTCATATGTCAATGTCCATGCCGAAGCTACAATCTCTACCAAGGAAGGAGCTACATAGAGAAATAAATGAAGGTGAAGAAACATGCATGCTGCATCATTTTGGACACATCTACGTTCCACTAATGATATGTCGCCTAGTGAGTTACCAAATTCCTATCAAAACTGTGCCACTTCTCTTGATTGATTGCAGTATCTGACAAATTTGGAATCAGACAGGTTTATCGGCCAGCAGCAGCGTGTGCCACCAACCACAGGCTACATTTCTTGGCCTACAATCACCAATAGATACTTGACAAGGGATGTTTCTGTCTACAGAATCCCCCAGACCAAGCTGTGCACAAGAGACAATAATCAATTAATTGAGGAGAAATTTAAGGGTATATTTGGATTGAGGAGTATGAAAAGGGTATATTCTTTATCACTCATTCTCTTCAATCCAAGTATACTCATAACAAGGGGGAAATCAATATTTAAGCATACATAAATTTGAATCTTGATGAAAATTTTTCTTCATTCCCAATGTGGTGAAAACATTACGTAGTATATGATTCGATGTTTCAAAAAAAATTCCTCAACATAATATGTGATTAAGTTGATAATAAACAACTTTTAACAATTCTAATCCACATAATCCAAAAGAAAGCGCCACTTATTCACTCCTATTTATCCGCTAACTCAAGATAGAGAGTACCTGGCCATATTTGTTCCATCCCCAAGTAAAAAACTGATCATCGTCTTCACCATGCAAACAAAACAGTCATTGTTATACAATAAAAGATAAGATTTATAATAAACATATACAAAGAAGAGTTAACCCCACTTAATGAGATATGACTAGTTATAGTTGTTATTGAATATGCAATCCACATATCTTTTGTCGTACTTACCAAAACGTTCTAAATATTCTCAAGAACAAGAATAACTTTTCATTAACAATTACACAATAATAGCTTTTATCAAGCCATAACAATTCCAAATGAGTACTTAAGCAGTGCATGAGCCGACATGGAGGAACTTGAATTACACAGCATTGAGAAAGTCGTGGCAAACATTTGCCAAAAGTTCATTTGATTTTAAGCGTACCGCCTTGAGTTCATATGATTAACTTGAAATGGTACGGTATACAATCACTCACTTATCATGATTTAATAAATAAAATGATTCTTAGTAACTCCTCAATTCTCCCACCCCCTACCCCCAATGATGATAATAATAATAAACGGGCAATAATTTCAGTCAATATGGACACACTAAATGGTTCTTAAACGCTTCCTCCAGCATGTAGTTTTCAACACGCACCTGTTAGTACAGCACTGTGACGAGCCCCGCAAGAAATTATGCTAGAGTGCTTATTCTCCAAACATGAAGCATCCAAGAGTCTAGGTGAAGCCTGAAACAGATACAAATAGTGTAAACAAACATAGACAAAAGAATTATCTCCTAACTAACATGATAAACTTCTCAAGCTAATGGTTAAACAGATAAATATTTATATTTCTTCAAAAATAGCCACATAAATAAATGACTCCGTATGCTAAATCACCAAATATATCTGTAAGCAAGCTTTCATTTGATTGATTGCAAAGACTGAAGTTTTAGGGATTAACTGAAAATTTTGGGTTTATTTAATTCATTTAGGTTGGAAGCTCTGGTCTTTATTTATTCTATTGATCAATATTCTCCTCGATAACAATAACTAATTCCCATGAGAATAGAATAATAATTTATCGCTCCTGATACTATTTTACGGAAAAAATTGTAAAAATTCAGAATCAATAGTGCCTTGAAAGTACCTCAAGATGCTCAGAACCTGTACCCAACTGTCCAAACTGGTTCCCGCCAAATGAATAAAGATGACCATCTACAGTTACACACAGTGTATGCCATAGTCCTGCAGCAGCTTTTTCCACTCTAGTTCCCAATAAAGAAGGTACACAAGTTGGTCTCAGCTGATCAGCAGTACTCCCATGCCCGCACTGGACAAAAATTGAATGAAAGAAGATATATGGGAATCTCAGATAGGCCACTTTATTATTTATAAGAAAGCGCACCACCAAATAACAAATCCTTTCACTTCATAGCAATGTTTATTGACTAAAACTAAAAATTTGAAATTATGACATTTGAAGGAAGCAGGAAGGAAGGGGTGGGTAATAGCGAGTTCCTCATAAACCTCAAAGTATGTGTCTCTGTTCATGTCTTCAGCAATTCTAAAAGGCAGATATGTCCGTTTCCCAACACCTTTAAACAGAATATTTGGAACAAGAAAAATATTCGTCACTTCTCAAATGCTACACACGGTAAATATATTCTAGAGATATCTCCTTGCAATTGGTGAAATAGTTATTTTAATATCACTAGTAGTATTTTGTTGTGTACATGTATAGTGTTTGTGTCGTGTGTCCAGAGTAAAGAGAATGAATTATGGCTATCCGTTTGGTTCAATATGGTCATTGTGCATTTTAAATAGAAATTAGGGATGGCTTTATAGATCAAGTTGACATGTCAAACTTTAAGAAGATACAAAAACACAGACACAGACACACACACACACGCGTCACACGTGCGTACATCTTATCTTGACATTTATGTCATATCCATATCATTAATCACACGTACCACTTCATGAGTTTTTTGTTTCCCTGACAATAATATTACCTACACATATACATTAGTTCCAACTTATCCTTAGCCAAATAAACTGAGTTCCTTCCCTCTATACCCAAAAAAAACATAGGGAATATAATAATCTTCTAACAACCATAGAAATACCTGTCCATACAGGCCCCAGCCAAAAGTAAGTAGTGCCCCCACATCTGCAAGAGGAAGAAATGAAGCGACTTGAGGCATGCACATATTAACCACTTATTGACATATCCCTTCAATTACATAAAAGTGGACAAAACATTTGGTACTTGATCCATAGACTTTCAAACTGAAATCAGCAATAGTAGTTTTAGACACTAGATTTTGTATTATGGGCTTGTAGCTTGTAATAAATTCAAAAAACTATAATGGCAATTTTATTAATAATCTTGAGACATGCTTATGCTGGACAAAAAGACATCTATGATATGCTGACCTGTTATTACTGCACTATGCCGACCTCCACAAGCAATTTCCTTCACATAAGTTCCAGGGACTTTAGAAGCTTGAGCTGTAGCACCCATATTTACTTGATGAACTACTGATGGCTTATCCTTCTGAGAAGTTGATGGCTCAATACAAGGTATGAGATGAGGAGAAGATACCATCTTCACTCGAGAACCCAAACCTAGCTGTCCTTCGCCTCCATAGCCCCAACCCCAGACCTGTCCCACATCTGAAAACTTTGGTAAAAATATGGTGCATCAGGTGTCTTGCTTTATATAAAAATCTTCCATACCTTTGTATTTCGTAGAACCTAAAAACCCTATACACGGTGATGAATATCCAACTACAATTAAAAGACCATGACCATTTGTCCAGAGAGACACAATGCAATTACCTGACAGTGCCAATGTATGCCTCCCACCAGCTGCTACAGCGGCAATTTTCACCCCATGACCAAAAGTAACAAGTGAAGGAGATATAGTAAAAAATTCATCTCCAGATGATGGACTGTCAGATTCTAGCCTGGCCGGTGATATCTTCCTACGTTTTACAGTTTCCTCTCCAAATTTCTTGTCAAGTTGTGAATCTGACCCACTACTTGTGTTCGAGCCTTGTGGGCTTCCTGTTTAATGTCTGAATTCCATTAGCTCCCTGAAATGAAGTCGAGAAATCTCTATGTTTTGTTAATTATTCTTTTACATGTATAAGCAATTTGGCCACCTTGTTCAGTTACCGAAGAGCTCTGTTTCCCAGCTGCATCTTTTTGAAGGCTTCTACCAATGAGGAAATCACTAACAATTTTTCCAGAAGGCACACATTCTTTCCAGCCCCATGCATATACTTCACCTTTTTCTGCACATAAAACCATAAATTTCATAATTTTAGTCAAACAATATGGAAGGGCGTGGCCATTGAAAGAACACAAGCTTCAATAAGCAAACACGCTTAAGTAATATTCTGTATTTTGTACTTCTGAATCAAAACAACGTTGAAAGTCTAGTCAAAATTGGATTACAGAAAGAAATAGGCTACCAGCTTGAAACAAATAATACAATTAACCTTTCAAAGAATCAATCTGCATTAACATGATGAACTCAAAAATAGAATTGGAAATGTCTTAAGATTAATATTTGCGTCCTTGCATAACTGCTTAAGCATTTAAGTCATTTGCTTCTTTGATGTAGTAAAAGAGGGAATAAAAAGTCTAAAATTCAATCATCTGCACACAAAGTCTTTTAGCGACAAACAGAATTTAAAATAGTGTTCAGTGTTACTTTATGATATTTGTTTACCACATCTCAAGTCCATCAGACTTCCAAATCATACGACATAAGTTCACGTAAAAAAAAAATCAAAGATTAAAAAAAACTTTTAGACTGGTCCTTTCTATGACATGATGTAAAAATTCAAAGATCAACTTGCCTCATTAATTTAAAACGAAAAGGAAAAAAAAAAAAAAAGAACAATGAGATCAGAGGCTAAGGGCAACCTGTGCGCCTACTCATAACAAGGACATTGGTGATTGAGTCTTTGAACAAAACCAAAATGTCTCATAATTACAAAGGCAAAGTAGCATGTCGCACTACAAGGTCATGTACAAACATAGATATCAAAACTCAATTCCAATTAAAACAACGCGAAATGCCAAAATAGAGGACAGATGTCCCGATTAAAGAGAGAACGTGACCTTAAATGAGCTAACAATCCAAGGAAAAAAGAATTAACTAAAACCAAACAACCAGGGAAATAAAAGTTGAATTCACAACATAGTTTTCATAAGGCTTCCCCCACCCCAATGGTTCCACAATACGGTCAATCTAAGGAAAAATTCCCCGTGAAACAAAAGGTATAGTTCGATTGTCAGGGGCAAGTCTCAGGTCCTCTTGGAAGTATTTAAACTCCTCCAATCACAATATCCTTCACTATTATATCAAGCATCCAAACAGTGATCATCCCCCAAGAAATGTCATCGCTCATTTACTATATATGGTTTATATAAAAAATTTTATGATGCAAAGATACATTACCAGTGACTGAGGCGCAATGGGCCCAGCCAGTAGCAGCCTTGAACACCGAAGCTTCAGTGGGAACTGGAAAAGGCTCTGGGGTTTCCTTCAAAACACGCAGAGAGAAGAAGTAGCAAAATCAATTGAAGAATATGTACCATAAAAGCAAGTTCAACATTAGAAGAATACTGCATTACCCCGTGTTTTCCTGATGTCAAGTAGCTTTGACTCTCATCATCTGCCGAGCCCCACGTTATGAGCTTACCATTCTCTGAAATTCACAGTACAAAAATTGGAAACTTAGATAGCAACATCCCATCATCACAGACACAAAATTAAAATAAAAAATGAAGATATAAAATAAAAGAACAAAAGTATAAATTGCAAAACCACAGAAAAATAGGATCCGATATTCAAAGTCTACCAATACACAAATCAGTATTCATTTGAATGATCTGTTTGTCCAAAACAGATCTAAGTTTCTACTTGATAAATAACTATTCGATCTGAGCTTAGTTTATAAAAGTTCTAGTAGAAAGAAAGATCGAGGGTGAACCTGAGATGGCCATGGCGAATCCACAACCACCTCCACACACATCCTTCCACGAATCTCCTACTAGAACCGGATCCGAAAGCTTGACCGGGACTGGAGACAATATCGGAGCTTTCTCCGGCAAAGCTCCGGGAAGGTATCCCCACATGTAGACTAATTTCTCCGGGAGCTTGTCCATTTTCTCATCTTCAATTGCTTCATTTCCATTCATCGCGATAGAGAAATTGAATCCAACAAAAACGACCACTCCTGCACTACCGATGTCAGGAAGAAGAAGAAGGAGAAGAAGGGACTACGGAAAGCTAAATGAAGAAAAAAACAAGACTTTACGAAGGATGGGTGGGGCGTATCAATTACAAGGATATTGGACTGCCAGGTCGGATGCTGACATGGTGATAGGGACACGTGGGATGATCTGAACCGCATTTGAAGATTATAAATTTGAAGTCACGAGCTGGCTGGAACCTTCTGGAAGATGGGGGACAATTCCTCGCGTTCGAGGTGCCTCGTTTGAGGGACACGTGGACCAAGCACTTATTACGATAATACTAAAATAATGATTAATTATAATTCAATACAATCATTATCGTCTTTAGTTGTTTTTATAATAAGTTTACAAAGCTTACCATTTGAGCACGGTCACTTTAGAATGTACCAGGAGTTCTTAAAAAGAGGACAGATGTGAACAAAGGAGCCCCTTTCTGCAACTTTCATAGAGTTGCTCATTTTTGTCAAGAGTCCAAGCTGGTTAAATTCAATTTTTTTTAACATTATTGTTGTAATAAATATTAGCTGACACCTGTCATGAAAATACATATATTTTGACACGTGGCATGTAATATGATCAAAGTTTAAATTAAATCATTGAAGTGGAAGCGAATTGACCCGAATTCAATGACGAAATATCATATGGCTGTTTGATATTAAAAAAATATATATAATTCATTGGTATAATTTGTATGAGATTTTTTTTCCTTTCATATTTTTGGGTACAATTATCTGTCACTAGTCCAAATTTAGATATTGTTAGATACCATCAAAATGAAATTAGATCTGTCCAAAGTTCACAAAACGGAAATTGTAATCTTATTCAAACAACATCAATTTTCTTATATTCCGCCCAATTGCCTTTCTTTTTCCCTTCTCATTCTCTGCTTACACTTTTTAAGGTTATTGAATTCAATTTAATGGCGACCAGCATCTTCCGAATATGTCACTGATACTGAAGACGGAAGTCATGCAGAAATGACCCAACAAAATAAAATGGGGTCCTTGTGCCATGAATGTATGGAATATTGTAGGATAGTGGTAAGCTTGATGGTGTTCCACTAGCCTTTGTTTTAATTAATTAATTAATAATTAATTTAGGGTCATATTTAGGATGCTATCTACTAGCCTCCCCACTCTTTTTGAAGTGCGTATCTTTTGTACTAAGCCAATTAAATCTTCAATTTTGTATAATGTGTTGCTAGAATGTCTTAAAATAGGCTCCACATAAGTGTGTTGGTGAGGATATTTCCAACCAGAAAGTGTGTCTGTTTTTGACGCTTGTCCTCGTGTAAATCGAAGTACTCAAGTGTTTCTCAGGTTACCAAATCACAAAAGATAAATATTAAAATATTCAATTTATTTTATAATATGGTTGATTTGAAATAGGGGTTAAGTAATTTTAATTTTATAAAATTTCTTTTAGCAGCATTAGTAAATGTTACAAGTGTCATCAATTATAATTATATTAAGGTTAAATAGAACCAGTACACTAAAATAATTTTAATTATGTAATTAACACCTTAAATTAATACAATTAACATCATAATATAATTTTAAAATAATTTTTGGGGTAAAATCACAAATCTAGTAACTTTCGTCAAAACTTCCTCACCCCACTTTACCAAATAAAAAAAAAAAAAGACTTCTTCCACCCATGTCCACCCGTGCGTTCGAGAAAGAGGAAGTGAGGAACACTAAACCCATGTGTTGCAGGCGAGCATCAGGCTCCAGATCTGCCTTCAAGCTTCACACCCCACCGCTGGCAAGCTATTCGCTCTACCGTCGGCGATCTTCTCACCCACCGTTGGCGTGCTTCTCCTTGTATCCTTCTAGCTTCACGTCGTCCATGAGAAACTTTCATCAACATCCTAGTACTCCTTTGGTTGAAATTTCCTTCTGTACAATTGACAGGTTCTTTGTTTTTTCTCCTGGGTTTATGGTTCCCTTCTTCTGGTGGTGAGTCCTTCTCGAGTGAAATGTTCCGACGGAGGGTGGGTAAGAAGTTTCTGACGAAGATGTTGGGAGGAGATTTGCTGGTGGTCCATGTTGGGTGGTGGTGGATTTTTCTATTTTGAGGGTATTTTAGAGTGTCAATTAGTCTTTGATATGTTGAATACACCTTTATCTTTATCTGTTATATTATACAAGTAACACGTGTATTTGAGAAAAAAAAAGGTGTATTCTTCTATTAACATTTTTCTCAATACATTCAAATATTATTTGAGATTAATAATTTTTTTTCCAATTCATTCTCATTTAAGGTTTTAAATTTTGGGATTCAAATAAGAAATATGAAAAGTAGTTTCCCGTCATGGACATATGGATATGATATGTATAAAAATATTCAATACCATAATAATCTTGTGTAGAAAAATTTGGAATTTACCTCCTCAATTTCTACAATTAATTCTAGATCCCATTGACTTTTATAATATTGGTTGTGATCGACGTCAGCTTCAATTAGAGAAACAAATAGATTACAAAGAGCACACAATCTATGTATCTAGAACTAATTCAGAATTCCAATCAGCTGGAAATTTGAGAATCAAACAAAAGAAGCCAATAAAAGAAGTCTAGTGGTGAGGGGTGTCAACAAAGATGAACTATATTAGAGGCAGGAAGTATAAACGATTATATACGTATATTATCTACTTATCATCTCATTAACACATAGTTAAATGTGTATCAACAAACTGTTGATTAAGGTGATAAATAGTCTCATTCTTATAAGGAGAATAACATAAGTTGGAATCTAGGAAAGCAAAAAGGATAACAATACCTTGACTAAATTAAAACACAAACACGAAAACACTTAAATGTATTTTGAATTGAACTGTTATTTCTTGAGGCAATTATGTCTCGCCTCGTGGTTTTAACATTTTTCAGGTAAAAGATCTTTTAAGGGGAAGTTGCTTGAGGTCGAGTCCTGAGACTTGCTTCTTATTGTATAGCTAGCCCTGTTCCTTTCAATCATATGTTTAATTGTTGTATTATTGCCACTTGGCAATAAAGACAAGTCTCTCTTAGCATCATATTTTGAATTGGGTCAAGTTGTTGTTTGTTTATAATCTTTAAGAAAGATTTATATATAGAAGGATCTCAGGGGTATACACTTTCATTAAATAAAAAAGGGATCAGGATACTAAAGCCATTACTTAAGAAGTATAGTTAATTAAAAAGCTGTCAACAGCATATAACCGTAGCTTTCCAATGATTAAACATGAACTTGAAGCAATTACAAATGAGGCTAAACAATTATTTAAAGAGTGAGACCTCCATCTACACTTATAACTTGTCCTGTGATATATGAGGCAGCAGGAAGGCAAAGAAAAGCAGCCATTGCTGAAACCTCTTTAGGCTCTGCTATTCGACCAGCAGGAATTTGAGACTCAAAAATGTTTGCCGCGTTCTCTCCCATTGATTTTTCCTGAGAAAACAAGTTAAAACAGTCATCATAAGCAATACCAAGTCTTACTTGATAACATGATTTAACATGTATGCTCTCTCAATTCCCAACATGAGAATACTAAAGTATAATTAGCTCTCAGGAAACTGATACGCTTATAGTTATACCATGAAAAACTCTAAAAGTACGGTCATCACAGTTCCAGATGCTATTGCATTGACACGAATGTTATCCTTCGCCCATTCCACTGCCATGTACTTGGTGATTTGATTTATGGCTCTTGTATCAATTATGTTAATGTTATTCACGACTTTTTAGTGATTAAATTATTTATAGAGGACTACGTAATGATTCTCCCTTATATTTACCTTTAGAAGCTGCATAGGCTGAAGCACCAGGGAACACTTTGGTGCTGGTAATGGAGGAGATATTTACAATAGAACCATATTCTGATGCTTTTAGAAGAGGGTGTGCTAGTTGGCTCAAATGGTAAGTAGCCTCAAAATTTGTTCTCATCATACTTGATATATCCTCTACTGTGTGATCCTGGATTTTCTTAACATCAACTGTCCCAGCATTGTTTATCTAAAACGATGAAATTACTAAATGATTTAGCAAAGAAACATGATCATTTCCAAAGGATAAGGATAACTGGTAGAGATTAAGTCAATTCCCACCAAACAATGTAGAACCAGAGAGAATCTTACAAGGATGTTGAGCTTTCCATGAAAAACTTCATCGACAGCTTGCATTAAATTTTGACGCTGGTCGCGAGAGTGTACGTCGTAGACTGATCCAGAGACACTAAATCCTTTGCTTTTCCACTCTTTCAAACATTTGTCGATGTCTTCTTGGTTACGGGAACATATATGCACAGATGCTCCAAATTCAGCCAGTTCTTCTACTATGGCATGCCTATGAACATAAATCGGTATTAGTAAAAGCACAGACCAAATTAAATAAGCAAATAGAAGTAACTAATGACTAACCAGATGCCTCAGGTTGCTCCGGTGACAAGAGCAGTCTTCCCTCTCAATGACCATCTCTTGTCTTTGAGTATCAATTCAGCCATTTATGTTTATTTCTCTGCTATTCAGTGGACTCCTTGGAATATCTGTGAGGTGTTGTATTTATATGCACACAAGCATGAGATGTATATATGTTGTTATAATTGAATGCTTGCGAGTGATATGTAAATTAAGTGTACAAGTTGGAAAAAGTTGACATGGTGGTGGGAATGAGCAAAGGAGGCAGTTGGTGGCTTCAGTGAGAACGGTAAATTAGAGAGTATAGAGTCTTCTAAAAATGAGTAGAAAAAGACTAAAGACTATGGGGTTAGCGATCAAACCAATTGTTATAAAGTATAGTGACATCGAGCACATGTAACTAATCCCATGTAATAAAATAATCCTTGTTATTGTTGTTGTTGGGGATTGTAACATGCCATACTGCAGTTTCTAGATCTGCCAATATCCAACCATGGTGAAGCAGTGAAGCTTAATAAAACGACACAACAATACAAAGGTTTCCAAGAGCAGGATCACTTTGATTGTCTGATTCATGTTGATCAATAGCTTCGGATCTCCAAGTCATCTATTAGGACAGCATATGGCATTATACTAGAGTGGGATATTTTAGTAAATTAACATGGAATTAAGAAATTAATTCCTGAGTTCAATATTGGTTCTCATAGTTATAACATCCAATTTTATTAAGTCTAGCATATTTAATTTCCCCTCATTTGCTTCTTCATATATTCTATATACCTCCGATCCTGAAAGCATGAATTAGGGATTTATTTTTATCATAAATATAAGATATTAATAAATTTTATATCCTAAATTTATAATTTTTTTAAAACTATTTATATTGATTACACATATTAAAAAATTTATATTAAGTTATAATTCTAATACAAATTATTAAAGAGAATATTTTAAAAATTCTACCCATATTTTTTACAAATTAATTATTTAGCACATATATTAAGTATAAGAGAGAGTATAATATAAAGAATGAGTTATACTATTTATAATTTATTAATAATGCCTTTTACACCAGATTTAATTATATTCTAGACACCATTTTTATATGTTTCATGATATTCAAAGAATGCATTGTATATATTCATCCCTTGTGAATATAAAGTAAATTGTCATATCGATTATATGCCATCAGACTAGGATTTAACGTTTTTTTAAAAGAAAAAAAGAAATTATAAATCATATCAAACTACACTAAGATAGTGATAATGAAAGCTTGGCCTACCGACAATATAATTAATATGAGACACAGAACGGAAGGCGAACGCAGGCCAATCATAGAAAGAAAGAAACTCTTGTGAAGTCTTTCGTCATTTTATATGATATGATGCTTTGAATCTTTGGAAACACCACACCCTAGTTTTTGTGGCCTATAATAACGCAAACTGATAGACACCAACAAAAGTCCGGTACAGTTGGTAGATGGATGAATTCTGTCATTCATGATGATTCCAAGGGTTACAAGCATTGTCAATTATACAACCAATGAATTGGGAACACGTATTATAGTGGGAAGAATCTAGAATTGAATGGTCTCTTGTGTCTCCCCGTGCTTGTATTAGCAGATATTTGTCTAGTGCCAATAGCAGAGACTTGGTCAAAATGTTTGCAAGTTGATCTTTGGACGAAACATGTAAAATATGAAGTAGTTTAGCAGATATTCTCTCTCTCTCTCTTGCACAAAATGATAGTCAAGAGCAATATGCTTGGCCCGGGAATGGAAAATAGGATTAGCAACAAGATAAGTGGCTCCCAAGATGTCGCAGTAGAGAAATTGCGCAGTACAGAACAGAATAAGAGTTTTCTCAGAGCAGAACCTATAACACAGAATAGATTCTCTTGAAGAGATTGTAAGATCATGAGGTTACTATACAAGAGAAATCAAGAAGCTCTTCACATATCAAGCTTGAATGAAACATCATTTTAGGGAAGAGAAAGTTGTTTTTCCATCTTAAGTCCCTTGCATATTGCTAGCCACTGCTATATTTTAAAAAACTTTTCTGATATTCTGGGTACACCATTATTTTCAATCGCATTTTCTAATATCAGCATATTCCTGAGCTGTAATTGAAGGTTTTCTTTTTGTAGTCAATTAATGTTCCTGTGATTGAAGTTTACATCTGAGAATATTTCATTCTGTTTTCTCATATTTCACTGTAAGTCCCTTGAAGCATTCTGAAAGTGTCACATGAAGGGCTAGAGAGGGATGAATAATATATAATAATGCAGAAAAGAAATATAATTAAAATTCTTTGTCGATAAGTCGGCTAACAACAATGTAATCAACTTGAACATCCAAATCAGTAATAGAGAGATAATTGTAGAAGAGTAAAGACAAAGACAATTTTATCCTGGTTGAAATTTGTTAAACTATTTGGCCTCCATCGGCACATTTAACTTGTCCAGTGATGTATGAGGCAGCAGGAAGACAAAGAAATGCAACTATTGATGAAATGTCCTTAGGTTCTCCGATTCGATCAACAGGAATTTCAGACACTAACATTTTCTTCATTTTCTCCTCTTGATTTTTCCTGAGAAGACAAATTACAATGGACATTACAAGCTGTTCCAAGTCTCACTTAATACCATGAATCCATGACTATAACAATATGCAAGTTGTCATGAAGTCCAAAGTAAATGAGGAACAACGTGCATTCGATCACCAAAGCTGAACCTATTGAATGCTGCAGGGCGGCTTGCGTGAAAATATGTGGACCCTTCTGTTACCTCCCTACACTTTCTAGGTCCATCAGATTTCCAAGATTCCATCTTTTTGATACTATTTGTAGGTATATCATGTGTGTAACTATAGTTAAAAAGAAATAACATATATTATTAATTGTTAAAATCTTTATCTTATTAAGACCATCAACATTTTATGGTAGCAAATGTTAAGCTTTAAATAGACAACAAAAGTAAAGTTAGAGTAGCTGAGATGAGAATATTGAGATAGATGTGTGGGCATACAAAAAAAGATAAAATTTATACTGAACATATACCAGGAAGAGTGGGAGTGGTATCTATTGAAGACAAAATGGTAAAGAATCATCTAAAATAGTTTGGACATATATAAAAAAAGTTATCGGATGCGGCAGTAAAAAGGGTAGGTCAAAAATATGGAATCCTATAAAAAGGAGCAGAGGAAAACTAAAAAGAATGCTCAATAACGCTGTTGAATAGGACTTTTTGGTCAACAACTTATCAAGAAATTTTGTTTTTAATAGAACAAATAGCATCGTGCGATCTATACAGCTGACACCACCTTGTGATATAAGGTTTGTTATTAGGTTGTTGTATTTATCTTATTAAAACTTATCCATCTCCTAGTTTTATTCAGTTTGTTTCCATAGCAGTATGAGCTTGTCATTGTCTTGGAAAGTTAAAGAATTAAACCCAAGAGCACGAGCGCATGACATTTGAAATGAAACTGTTAAAAGTTCTTAGAGTGAAATCCTTTCCTGATCCTCATAAATTCCTTGGCAATTTCATGAACTGTAATTGAAGGTTTTGTTTTTAGGGTCATCAGTTAATGTTTCTATAATGAAGTTCACATCTCAGCATCTTCCTTCCACTTTTATCAAGAGCTATGCACGTTGGAAAATGTGGTTTCATTCTCTTTTCCCATATGGTTCTCTTTATGTCTCTTCAGGCATTAGAAAGGGATAGAAGGCAACAATTTGTTTAATATTAAAAGAGTTAGCTTTACGCTCTAAACTTTAGTTAAAGTGATAAATAGCCTCACCTATGTAAAGACGAGAGCACAAGTTAAAATCTTGAGAAATGTATTTGTTTGTAGAGGTAAAAAATTGTATGCTATAAACTTGAAAAGGGATTAGTTTCAATCCAAAGTGGCTAGCAGATACCCTTAATTAAATCAAAGAGGCTTGCAAACCTCTAAAATTACAACTTATTCAAGTGATGTCATTTTCATTGGCTGTAAGTTAAAAGATAAAGTTTATCCTGTTACGAGAAGCTTTTCTTTCTCCTTGAAGTCGAGAAAATAAATTAAACAGTGAAACCTCCATCTGCACAAATGATCTGACCAGTGATATATGAAGCAGCAGGAAGGCAAAGGAAAGCAACTATTGCTGATATCTCTTTAGGCTCCCCTGTGCGATTCATAGGAATTTGAGAAACAATAGAATTCACTGCAGTTTCTCTACGACGTTCTTTCTTCCAGAAGATCAAAGATATTGAGCATCAAGTCTCACTTAAAGTAGCATGAATTCATATGCAGAGAAGAATACTCTACAAAGACCTTGCAGATAATTCAAACTAAGGTTATTAGAGATATTATATCCTTTTACTAATTTAACTGATTTTTCAGTGCAATACTTTCGAAAAGTGATCAAAACTAGCTAATTAGACATTGTTTGTAATTTTATACCAATCTAGACTCCAAAAGCGAGGTCTTTATAGTTCCTGGTGCGAATGCATTTACACGAATGTTATCCTTTGCCCATTCAAAAGCCAAGTTCTTTGTGACTTGATTCATAGCATCTGAATAAAATTACACAGATAATGAGTTAATTTCCTCGAAATTAGCATACGACAGATTATAACAAGTAATGAGCAAAGACAGAGGAAATGTAATGCTGGGAATTTGAAAATTACATATCCCAACAACTATTATGTTCTAGAATCTTAGAAATACGCTTGTTCCTTCCTGAAACTTCCTAAAATTACACTTTGGTCTCTTAAAGTCGAGGTGTATATTTAAGAGACCAAAAAGTATGTTTGTTTCCTTGCAAAGATATATACCTCTGGATGCTGCACAAGCTGAAACGAGGCAAAGCTTTCACACTAACAACGGAGGAGGTATTAACTATGGAACCATATCCTCAAGCTTTAAGAAGTGGATGGTGCAAGTTGGCTCAAATGGTAAGCTGATTCAAAATTGGCGCTCATAAGAGTGGATACATCTTCAGCAGTTTGATCTGTGGCTTTCTTATATATGATTGTCCTTGCGTTGTTTATCTAACACAAAACAACTTTTAAAGCCTCAATTTGAGAATTTACAGTGCTTAGAATGAAATTTTTACTTTTATTTCCCCAGCAAATAAGCAATCAAGAGCCAGAGAGAAGCTTACAAGGATGTTGAGCTTTCCATGAAAAATGGAGGACACAGTTTCCATTAAAGTTTGACTCTGGTGACTTGAGAGCACATCGCAGATTGAACCAGTCACACTAAATCCTTTACTTGTCCACTCTTTCAGAAATTTATCGATGTCTGCTTGGTTATGGGAACATATATGCACAGCTGCTCTAAATTCTGCAAGTTCTTCTACAATGGCATGCCTAATTTCAAATCATAATGAACATAATTAGTAGCAGAAATAAACAGAGATGAAGTTTGAATGAAACGGAAGTAACAAGTTACCCCGATACCTCCGGTTGCTCCGGTGACAAGAGCAATTTTTTTATTATGCTAATATAATATTAAATTTTTTTTATTAATATTTTAAATTTTTTAAAATAATTAAAAATATAAAAAAAAAAAAAAAGACGGCCTGCCACTAAGGGAACACTAGGTAACACTCATTTTTTCTAATAGTCGATGCCTTGGAGTGGAAAGCGAAGGTAAGAGAGAACAATAATAAAACCTGTCCGGTGTTGATCTAAGTATTAAGAGTTAAGATAACTCTCCAAACTCTATAAACGCCATAAGGCGTTAACCTAGGTGATACGTGATAGTAAGTTCTATTTATTGGATTGAGCCACTGGAACCAACAGGTTGCAGAAATAACATGGGGCATCATCAGGTTATGAGTGGACTTGGGCCCATACCAATGGGCCTGCTGTAGAATATTGCTCCGTTGGGTATAGTAATACAAGACTAGGAGCAGGGTTGTGTAGTGCTTGTAATTTTTGTCTTCACTATATAATTCTGCTTTTGATATCCCACTCTCTACTCTCTAGATATTTTGAATAAAAATTGAGCTGTTTGTTTTCTGTGGAGGCGTGGCCCTCTTGTTTGTATTTCATGAGACTTGGTGCTGTTTTTTGGTTGCATACTTGCATTAGGCTACCTCGTTTTGATTCTTTGGAATGAAATTATCTTTTCATTTTTTTTAAAGAAAAACAGCTTGTCATCCCAAATGATAAAAATGCATCGGAAAACGTATATAGTTGAGAGAAACAATAACTCGCGGACCTTTAAGATCTTTACTCTACGGACATCATCATGTGACTTCTACGTGTTTCATTGGCTGTAAATTAAGAGATAGAGTAATATTTATCAGGCTTAATATAATTTTTAATCTATTAATTTTATATCAATTTTAATTTTAGTCTCTCGACTTTTAAATAGAGATGATCTACATTCATTAGGAATAACCATATAAATGAGAATGACTCACTCCTTTTCTTAAATTTTTTCTTGTCTTTTTTATTTCTCTTATCTCCTAAATCTCTATTGTATTTTTTTTAATTTTTATAACACGTTATTAATACGATTTTATTCTAAAAATTTGAAGTATTAGTTTTATAGGAGAGCTATCCTTAATTAGACCCGACAATACTTAAATTGTAATATTGTTACACCCTCATATTTTTCTCAAATGTGGCGCTATTTGAAGTCCTGAGTCGCAATAATATTGAGCAGTTGATGATTATTCAAATTAATTCGGTATCCCCAAAGATATTGAAATTAGGACATACATATGAAAGCAACCCTGCAATTAATTTGTAGAAAATGTTTAGATTTCATTTTGTGGGTGTGGGTGTGGGTGTGAGGGACTAGTGAGTGTAGCATTAGGGATATTTGGTGTAGCTAGAGGAGAGGACCAATAATTCTTAAGAATTTATTAAGTCATCAATCCAAATCACACGACGTGTATACTTCCAAAATGAGGGCGGTTCCCTCCCTATTATAAATCCATATCATATATATAAATATATTTAATGGTAGATTATTACTGTTGATCTTCTTTTTAAAATCATAAATTGATATTAAACAAATAATTTTGCCGCTCGTGGATAGATCAATCGTCAAATGGTTTGAAAATCAAGTCACACTCAACACATTCAATCACGCTACAAACGGAATATGTGAAAAACGAATCCAACAGCTTGGTCTAGTTATAAATTCTAATCAATAAGTAGATAACTAGTAATTACAAAATACGTAGGGTTGATCTCAATATAATTAGACGAATCTAAAATACAAGTTCCAGTTTAATTTTATACATATATAATATTTGATACAATCAAATCAGATTTAATTAACTCGTATTGGTTAAGCATGCTTCATAATGACGTGGCTTTCATTTAGTTTAGTAGGGTAGGCTTTTGGATATGAAAGATAAATGATAGTGGAAGAGAAGGCAAGGCAAGAGGAGGGTTGACTTAACTTTCCAAGAGGAAGAAAATAAAATGATTTTTTTATAGTCATTTTCTTTTTATTATGTTTTGGAGAAATTGCTAAAAACTCTTCTATTACAAAATTTATTAGTCAAAGGTAGCTAATAAGGCCTCAAGTTGCAATAAATTTTATAATGGGGATTTTTTCAACAATTTTCCCTTGTGTTCTATAAATCATGACTTTGGGAGTGTTTTTTTTCTTAAATTACAAAAAAAGTTAAGTCATTCTACTTAAATAATTTATCTCCAATTGAGACACCTGAATTTACTGTTAATTATTTGAATTGATAAAAAAAATATTGGTCGAGAAAAGTCGTTTACTTGCATTGCATGGCATGTAATTGGAAAGAGGAGGAAGTAACGTTAATTAAAATGAAGCAAGAGCGTAAACCTAGAACCTAAGATTGAGAGAGAGCAACTTTTGTTTAAACAAATTTGTAAGATAAGGATCCTACCTACCTAGCGACTGGCTTTGTTGCTTCTTTGGTAGGTGGCTACAAATATTTAAAGCCAACAAAATAGAAAGTTTCAAACTTCAAAGTCTCACATGCATGGCCGTTGGCTGTCAAATTATATTATTCAAATGAATAAACCGTTGCTGAGATTAGAATATAATATATCTGCATGTCAGTAATATCGTATAATTTATATAATCCATCTTATTTAATAGAATAAAATTTGTTATTATTGTTACTGTTGTCACTGCTATGTCAATATCTTTCTATACTTATCTCATCAATTACTTTATACTTCTCTATTAGTTATTGTATCTTACTTTCTCTCTCTGGATGTATTGAATGCATATTCAATTTCAGATAAAAATAAAAGGGATCGAGGGGCTTATTATAAAGAAAATACAAGTAGAAGAAAGAAGACAATTTTTGCACCGTATAGAGAACGGGAATAAGAAAGTTATTATTACTATTATTAAGTTTATAAATAAACAGAGAGAACAGCATGTATGCTGTTTATAAACTAATATAAAGGAAATTATAATATAAAGGAAGCAGGTATCTGTCTTTTCTCTCTTGTCAAATTCTGGGGATGGAATTTCTGCTTCCAAATGATAATAATGTATGTGTATTTGTCAAGTTGCAAATAATTCAATTACGTACGTTTTAGTAAGATGAAGAGTTTTTTTTATAAAAATTAAAGTAGAAATGGAATTAGATTGGAGATAAGATTTAAAAGTTTGTTTGGTAGGATAAAAATGAGTATAAAATTGATGTATATATTTTTTTTATAATTTGGGATAAAATGATTTAAAATATATTTTTATAATTTAGAAAGTATTAAAGTTGTTTAGAAATTTTATAACTTAGGGTAAAATTGTTCAAAATATTTTACTTTCACTTTCATCATCTTATTTTCTAATTTTTCTGATAGAATTAAAATTGCTCAAAATATTAAAAATTAAAGTGGAAGTGACTTCCATCGTATGAAATAAGGGAAGTGACAGATTCTACTTTTACTTTTCTACTTCTATTTCCCTTATACCAAACATACCCTTGCATTATCATCTTCCGTCCTAATAACCGCTTTTCAAGCATGAAATTGTTAATAATGAATTCTTTTCAGTATATAAACAAAAACCATACTATATGGATATTTATTAAATTCAATTTTATTACTTAGAAATTATATAAACATTTATATTAATGCTAACAATTATGTTCAATATAATTTAAAAAAACTTAAAAATACATGTTTAGATGAGACAATATGGCCAAATCAAGTGAAAGAGAAAATTCTCATTTGATTACTTAGTTTTATTTCTTCAATTTCTTCCTTCTTATTTTCTTTTAGATCATTCATCATCTCTCACTAGTTGTCCTTTACAACTTTCAAGTTTAGGGTTTATGTATGGATACCATTATAATAGTTCGTCCAAAAAATACTTTTGCCTTGGTTGGAGAAACCGAGAAACCATATATGCACTCTGCTTTTTATATAAAAAGACAAATTTAGTATTACATAAGATAAAACGATACATTGAAGTAAACAACAAAAATAAATACAACAAAAACAATAAAAACATAAAACTGCAACAAGATGCCTCAGAAGTTAGTCAGCATTTTAAAGATCAGCTAAAGTTTAAGTAATCTCATCTCAAACCAGCTGTAAAACTACCAAGTTAGACACTGTTTGAAGTCTCAAACAATAGTAGAAATCAAACAATTAATTAAACCTAGCGTAAATTAGTCAATCACACGCCTTTCACTTTGTCAGCTTTAAAAAATTAATAACATTACGATGCTAAGGCGCCTCCCTTTTTTATAATAGTTTTTTAGAAAAAAAAAATAAAGATAAAAAGAAGAAAACGATGAACATGATGTATGTTGATAGGGATTATTAGATAATATGAAACGTTGAAGTCTTAAACTGATGAATTTATATGCTTGCAGCTGTGGTATTTAAGAAGTGATTAACGTATAACTGGCCGCCGTATGAGGCTTAATTATTGAGAAATATAATACTGTCATGGGATTATTGGGCTTATGGGATTTAGTCACCTAATTGCTTATCTGTACACAGAAACGAACAATAATATATTATTAAGTCGTAATATAATAATATAATTTTCTGAATAAAAAGGGACATGAGGACCCCAACTGCCAATTAGTTTTCTTGATCATTTAAAACTAAATAATTGATGACATCTCTTTAATTTGCAGGATATATGTATATATATATCAGTATATATATTTCAGTCATATTTCTTCACTTAAGTCTGAGCTCTATGTAGCCACCTCACATCGATCTTATTATTAGTAGGTTAAGACATTTTTAGGGTCCACATCAGTAATTAATTTTCTAATCCAGCACTAGACCATCATCAACCCACAAGAAATGCATTCATAATTAATCAATTTAATTAGCTACACGTATGCTAGGAACCTTGACCTTAAAATCTTAATTATTTTTTTGAAAAAAAATATATTATTTATAAAGAAAGTTACAGTTAAGTTTTATGAAAATTATTATACTCTTATGAAATTTTCTTGACAATAAATTCCGTATAACTTTATTTTAATGTTAACATATGCAAATAACTACAACACTCAACATTGAGATGGGTTGAAGCTAAACCATGGTTTAGAAAGTATTTTTAGATCAAACTATAATTTAAGCTAAAAAATTAAACAAATAGTCATCAAATATTCAGAAGAGTCTTTGGAATAAACTATAGTTTAAAATCATGGTTCGGATAAACTTGTAGGAATAGTTTCTAGGTGACAAATGAGCGTTTGGGCTGTGTAATGACCACTTTGTCCCTGTTATTTTTCTCTATCATTTTATCCCATATCTTTTCTAGTAGTTTACTTACAAAAAAAATCATTCTAATAATAACTATTTAAACATTTATTTCTTCATAATCATTTTTTTCGAAAAGTTCTTTTTTAGAAGATATTCTTCATAATCGCTTTTAAATTACTTTTTCCCGATTAACTTTTCCCCAAAAAGTAAACCAAATACGTCCATATAGCCAGTCAAGGTTCAGAGTCAATATTTGGAGTTATATTTGAAGCGCATGCTGAGTAATTTTCTAAGGCGATTCCCTGATGAATAATGTTTTGCTGTCTTTTCTGTAAGCATGTTCCTACACTTACCCCAAAGCTAAAAGAGTCAATTAATTAGATTATCATATTCTTGTATTTGGAGAGAACATCATAAAAGAATGTACTTGTATTAGGATTATAAAAAAAAAAATACCTCTATATATAGTGAAATTAACATCTCGAATTTGCACTCGTATCTTCTTTTTTTTGTGTGTGTGCGCCCTTTTATCTTTCTCCAAATAAATTATATGAATTTACGTTTGTGATTGTAAGGGATTAATTTGAAATATGTTTTTAACATGATAAGTTCTATCTTCTTCAACCCAAAAAAGAAGAGAGGAAAAAAAAATGCAAGGTACAGTACCAAACACCAACCGCCTTCACACTCCTCACAAATTAAATTGATTCCCCAAACCCATCTAGCGAAGTTCCCTGCAAAATAAAACAGACTTCATGGAGGCTTTCAAAATCCCAACCTTATAGAATTATTCCTTGCTCAAAATTATCTCACATCAATCTATAGTTTTACCTGAAAGTTTGAGCTGTTATATAGAAGTGCTTCCATGGAAGAAGGTCAATGTTGGATTTGGAGAAAGAGAAAGCACTCATCTTTGAGCTCTTATAATAATAGTCTTGCTTCACCGACACACAAGTTCAGCTATGGCGATTCATGGGAAGAACAAGCTTTTGCAGAAGATGAGCGTCTTGGTGGCTGTATCTGGCCCCCAAGATCATACTCTTGCAGCTTTTGCAGCAGAGAGTTCAGGTCCGCTCAAGCTCTTGGTGGCCACATGAATGTTCACAGAAGAGATAGAGCTCGGCTAAAGCAACCCCCAAGTCCACACAATAAACAAGATGATCAAACCAGTAGTCTTCTTGATCATCAAAATTCCTTCACATCTTCTTCTCTTGCTTATTCCAACGCTAACCCTAATAATTCTGAAATTCTTGCTTCTGAGGAGGTTAAATTAGCGCCTCTATCATCTTTGATTCAAGAGAATTCCCCTCCATACGATTCTTGTATTTCATGGTCAAACTTTGCTCAAGAAAGATTATATTCTCGAAAGGTCGATCTTATTACTGATCGTAATAAGGAAGAAGAAGCTGATATTGTGAGCTACAAGAGGAGAAGAATTATAACAGATAATTCATCATCAATTCGATTGATCTCCTCAAAATCAATTCCAGCTGATCATATCAAGTCTCAGATGTTCGAGTTTCTCAGTCCTAGTTCCATTGAAGAGCTAGATCTGGAGCTAAGGCTTGGTCACAGTCCTCCCAAGGTATAGTATATATACCTCTTATAATCATGTATTCAATTTTATTTCTTTTCTTCTTCTTCTTAATTTGATCATACCTCAAAGATTTCCTTCAAGTTTGATCATGCGATCGATCTCCTGATGAAGCTGGTATTAAGTTTGCAGCGTTTGATGATTTACTATATCACAATTATAGGCAAGATTGTAAACCTCGTCTTCTATCTCCTAGACAGAAAAAAACATTGTTTTTGATTATAACAGAATATAAGGAAATTGATCGCTGAAATTGAGGAAGTCCAGCTTCGATCTTTCCTAGGACTATGCAAAGGTTTAATTAACTTCTGATTACTGTTAACAAACAGACATTCTAGCCCTTTCCATGAAATTTACTGCATGTAAAGACTTTGAAGTTATATCCAAATATAAGTTGGAAAAAAAATTGTCTACGCAAATTTAAATTTTGCTTCACTCTCTCCTACCGTTTTCCTCAAACTTAGATATACGAGTATGATCAGTTCCATCAAAGGAATTTGTTGAATTGCTGTTAGTTTGAAGCTCGAAGTTTTGAGGGTCTTGACCACCAACCTTTCTTCACACACACATATATATACACACTAAAAGACTCAACTTCAAATCAATGTCTTGAGCATTTACTGTTTGGCAGAGATGGGTTTTAATGTTTGTTTAATTAGTTTTAATTTAGCTTATTAATCAACCATTGAGATTGGGTTAATGATTTATTGATTTAATGGTTAAGGAAAGTGAGTATTTCAAAAATTGCTTGGAATAATATTGTGAGCTCTCTGATCTTTTTCATTGAGAAAGGTCACTGACATTCCATCAGAGACAGGTAAACATACTGTATTGAGCTTTTCAAAAGCCATATAAAGTCAGATACATCCCAACATGGATCCACTTTTCTTTTGTTTTTATTATATATATCACTCATTCAGAGATCTGTTGCTTAGCTAGTTATAATATCCCTACATAAATCTACATGCTTCCTTTCTCTCTCTTCACTTTATTTTTAATCTTCCTCTTCTAAATGCCTTCAAAATTTGCTACACCTACCCATGCAATCACTTATTCAATAAGTGGCTATAATGATCATATACTAGAGGTTGCCTTTGATTAATTATATTCAATTAATCATGAAGAGAATATTATGCCTTCACGAATCGGATGCCCTATTTAAACAATTTTTTATTTGATCTTCTAGATGTACGTATAGCATGCCGCCACTCGATGACAAACCAAAAATTATAGAAATAAAAACGGCCAGCTTCACTACCATATTATTCTAGTCTTTAATCTAGCTTTACTTGAACTTTAATTTCATTTATTGTACTCTTAATGTTATTGGTTCTATATTATTGTTGTCAATACACATCAGATAGTTTCAATTAGCAATTTTCATAGTCGTAGAGTTGGGTCTAATGAGAACATTGTCTGACATTTTGAAAGATACAGAACAAAATTAAAATCAATAAAAATTAAGATCCAAAAGTTGGCAGAAATTGCACATGGGAAGAAACTGTCGTTTCTCTGTTTGAACTTGGAAGGAGTATGTATGATAGGATAAATTATTTTTATACCCAAACGATATGTCTTTTAAATTATATCTATATAGACAAACACATACTCTTTTTGAAATAAAAAGGTATTCAAATTCAAAACATCCTAAAGAGTATTTTATTTTTATTTTAAATATAAATTCATATGTTACTACTCAATGAAGTATATATTTCAAGATTATTCATTTTATGTTAAAATTAATAAATTTAATTTTCAGTAATAGTGATATGTCATTAGTCATACGTTGGGGACTTCATATGTAAAGTATGGTTTATTAGTTCAAAAGATATTCCCACTCTGCAGGTTAATCCTTGGAGATGAGTTTTACTTTTAAACTTGTGTTTGTAACATAATATCTTACACATTTATTTAACTACTTAGCTCTTGGGTACCATCAAATTTTGTGGTTGTGCATTGATGAATTTCTATAAATTTCTATACGAGAGAATGAGTGAGAGGAAGTTATGGGATATTATGATCCTCACGGGCCTGCATGGGAAGTATTGCTGAGCAGTGAGCAAAATTTTGATAATTTCAAAATGGAAACGATTATTAGAGAATAACAATTTTTTAAAAGGGAAATTGCAGAGTATATATTGGGCTATGTGATTATACTCTCTCTCTCTATATATATATATATATTTGTCTTGACAACTACGAGTATATTTGCATGGGAACAAGTTCCTCATTCACGAGATCACTTAACTCTTTTGACATATATATACATATATGTATATATATATCCTCATCCAAATAGCATCTCTCTCTCTATCCTCTTACAAACATATATATATATATATATGCAGACTACTGGAGAATAAGATGTAGAATCTTTGATGCCAATTCAACATCTCTCTCTTGTTTTGATTATATATTAAAAAATTGTTTGAGTTCCTAGGGATGCATGCTCCTGTTTTGATGCATATGCAAATCCTATATACTCTTGACGATCAGCTCCTTTAAAAGAAATTTAGGGCGAAAAACCTCCAAGAAGATAATTATTTTTCTTGCTCAAGTACTATATATAGCGATTCATATATATACTAGTCTATACTAGTCTATTGTTTCTTTGAACTGTAGTTGTTTTCATTCTTTTTTCATATTAATTGTATATTTTTTTTAAAAAAAATACAACAGGCCATCCAAGGATCAAAGATACCCGCACTTCATTATTGGTGGTTTTTGAAATCAACTTAAACTCGACATTCATCTCATTAATTTATCTAGTGAGTTAATCAGTCGTATTAACCTCTTACTCTTAAATGTTTTATCATGCATCGCATAAAATTTTGTGGGAGGAATTGCCTCTTGTCACCAAGGGTGGGGCTTATGGCTAGTTTGTTTAAGATTAAAAGAAGTGATTTTTGTTAAGCTAAATATGAGGACGTTGTTAAAAGAAACGTAAGCTAAAATATTTTCAACTTATTTTGATAAAATATTTGAATTAATTAATGAAAATAAGATGAAAACAATTTTTTCCAACCCATATCTCGATCTTGTTTAATTAGCTTAAAGTTTTTTCAACAACTTGCTCATATTTATCTTAACTAATAAAATCACCTTTTTAAATCTTATATAAAAAAAAATGGACCCTTAATCCCCACATTAGGTGTTCTTTTCATTTGGTATTGACCCAAATAAAATCCATATACATCACATAAAATTTACGAAAAGCTTCTAAATTGTGTGTGGCTTGTTAGAATTTCTTTTATATTGATTATAACATGACTAAAAAAATTAATTAAATAGATTGATTAACCCAAAGTGTGTCCATTTGGCATGATTTGCCTGTAAATGCAATTCCATCAATAATTAAAAAAAAAAAAAGAACTCCCGCACAAGTAGAAGAAGTCGGATAGGCACAAAGGTAAGTTTTGCAATTTTATATATAAAAAATAATGGCTGTGAATCTCTTCAGTGTGGCAAGAGTCAAAATTTCCAACATCAGTGTATTTCAAAATTGGCTCACATCGATTTCTTTGTCGTTTAATTTTCTTGCTGCCAGAAGTACCAGATCACCGCCTTTTTCTTTTAATAATCACATAATATTCGATATTGTTAAATATTTGTAATACTCAAATAAAAAATAATTTTGTCATCATATCTAAAACTTTATTTTAAAAAAAAAATGAGTTTCTTCATTCACCATTCGTCTTACATCTTTTCTCGTCATTTAAAGTTGTGTGTGATATAATTGAAGAAACGTCCTTTTTTTCTCTTCTTTATTTGTTTAATTCGCATCTTATAAGATCAATATATGGCTTGATTATTACCTTTCTTTTGTGGCTTAATCTCTTATGCTCTCTTATTTACTTGAAATTAGCCTTTAAGATTATACTCCTTTTGGACTTTAGTATAAGACACATTCTATAATGTTTCTATTAATATAAATATTAGACCCTTTATAAAAAGCTAATATAATAGCTTTAATTTCTTCATTTTTACAATAATATACTTATTAACTATATTATAAAGAGAGATGATATAAGAAAGAAATTAAAAGTAATTAAGATGGATTGATTTTAATTTAAGGATAATTTTAAAAAGCAGTAATAGTTTTTACACGCACTATTTTAATGATATAAATTATTTTTAACTACTTTGATTAATTTGTATGAAGTAGTTAAAAGTGTTTTATTTTAAGAATTGGAAGGAGTAGTATACAGTAATTACTCCACTAGCTAGCGACTTTTTGTGACTTAAAGGCTAAAAAATGTTACGTTTTTAAGAAACATTTATCGTTTTCCATTCTCTACCCAGTCTACAAGCTGAAATACTCCAAAAGATATCATTTTGGTTAAAATACTCCTATATTTATATATGACATTTGATATTGCAGTTATGTAACAAATAAAAAAAAAATATATTTCCATTGACAACTACAAGTTCTCAAAGACACAAGTATTAACAATGGAATATAAAAAACGTCCTATAAAAAGTATTATTAGGTGGTGGGGGGTGGTGGATGAATGATCAATTCATGAGTTATTAAATTTAACCCTAATGAAAAACATTATTTACCTTTTCACAGAGCCTAAAGCAGCAAAAAATAAAAATTCTTATTTACTCTTATTGTACTTTCTAGGCAATCTGATCTAAAGCAAGATGTCTTGTAGAATCACCGAGTGAGCACAAAACAAAATGCAAAACTATTACTTTATTCAGTTACTTTCCTACCAAATTGATTCAATGGCTTTCGAACTTTTTCCACCCAATTAATCTTAATTAATTAAACGGATGATTTTGGTCAATCTTATATTAAATGGACATGTTCGAATATTGAGATTATATGAAATTAATTATAAATATTCGTACTAATAAATACAAGGTTTAATTTCTACACTTCAAGACCCGTACAAGGGCACGTACGTACGCCTTTACCTTTGTTTCCAATCTCATTTGAAAAAAATCAATTATTTTCTCATTTTATCTCAGTTACGTTCCTGTTGCTAGCTACTTCTCTGTTGATGGAATTTAATCGTCAAAGCGCAAAGAAGTTATCAGAGCAGGTAAGATGGAGCCCGGAAGAATCTGGAGCGAGATCTTATATTTGTGCGTTTTGCAAGAAAGGATTCTCAAATGCTCAAGCCCTAGGTGGTCACATGAACATCCATAGAAGAGAACGAGCAAAGCTCCAACAATCATCTGAAGAAGAAAACTTGCTTTCTCTGGACATCTCCATCAAGAACCCTAGTACTTGTACTTCTGATGATGATGATGATCAGCCTCCTCCTAATTATAAGCCTTCTAATTCAGAAGAGAAGGTTTTGTTTCAGTGGGATTCTGGTGAGGATATATAAAATTACAACACTAGCTAGCAATAATCACCACAAATTCGCAGGTAATTAATATTATTGATGTTTCTATGTACTTCTGCAGAAAAACTTCCTAGTAATAATTCCTTTTTTGCTGGGAATAATGAGGAGAACATTGAAATTGATCTTGAGCTTCGGTTAGGTCATCAATCGCACGAGGCCTCCTCAACTTTGAGCAACAGAGAGTTTTTTTGACAGCCTGATGCTTCAAAAACGAAGCCAGATATATAATATTTAGTAAGTATCTGAAACTCGCAATATCCATACATACATATATATATACTACGTTGTTGTGTGTGGTGGTGGGGATTCTAGTTTGAATTCTTCAAAAGTATTGTTTTTTTCCAAACCTATACCTCTTCTTCTCGCACCTTTCATGTCATAAGTATAAGAGTGCTGTTAGTTCCATAATGGCACATATATATAAGAACTGTTAAATATTTTATGTTGTTTTCTTTTCTTTTCTTATGTTTATGAAGTTGAAGACATATTGAGATCATTATTTGTGTATCTTTTGGTATTTACTATTACAGATGTAACTATATGAAGTTATTGCTTTGGACATTATGTATCTATCATCTGAAGTTTGATTTTCTGCTCCCTACATTATGGCAGAATATATATATATATATATATATATATATACGCACACACACGATTTATAGCAGACATTTTATCTCAGTTTATTAGAAGTTAATACTTTTGTTCCAAAATAACTATTTCTTTTCAAAATTTAGCTGTAAGATATGTCAGAAAAGACGATTCACTCAGTATTAAAGTGACACAATTCTGAACATGAAATACAAAAATCATATATTTTCACTATCAAGTTGCTACAACTACATATTTGGGAGAACATGTTATGACTCCCACAACACATTGGAGAGCCTCAGGAAATAGGGTTTATAAGTTTATAGGCTCTTCCTCTCAATAGCCTAGTGTTTGTGTAAGATCACCTCATGACCTCGAAAAGGAGGTGGCAAACTTTTCCAATGGCTTCACTTACACCACGATAGGTATTTCCGATCAGACCCTCCATTGGTAACCCTCTCCATGAACATCATTATCTCAATGAAAGCACCGATGTGGTAAATACAAGCTCAAAGGGAGATTTTAATCCTAAAAGATTAACTTATTAGAACTTAGAAGGGAGGGTCTCTCAAACTTATAAATCCCACTTCATTACTTGTGATGCTATCCAATATGGGACACCCTCAATTAAACCCAACAATGTGAGCCACTGGGGCCCATGATTTAATAAGCATAGATTGATAGGAACTCTTTTAAACTAATTAATTTAATTACTAATTAAACTTATTTGTTTCAAAATGATAAATTAAATAAAAATGACGCACACATTATATATAGAGAGAGAGAGAGAGAGTTCGGTCCAATTGCTTGAGCGCGTTAATTTGGCGGGTTAAAAGTTAAAACAGAATTTTACGAACTATTATTTGAATTCAATCCGTGTTGAGAAATTGAAGCCAGGGGACGGATGAAGAATTTGGTTTCAAGCTGGACTTAAAATGTTAATATAATTGAATTGGTCAAGTTCACACATCGTAACTTGCGTTTGGCAGCTCTTATTGACTGACTTTTGTGCTCTCAATTCGTTGAAATGGTCTTCTCTTAACGCTATGCTCCACATTCATAGTTCATACACGCACAGTTCTTTCCTTATTTGGTATGAAGTAATTAAAGACAGCTCTCAAGCAACTTGATTATTTCCATCATTCTCAACAATTTGCTGTCTTCCATCGGGAGTCCAAAACTTTTGTTTCCTCTTAACATAATTTTTATACATGGACCATTTTATCCTTATAAATTCTCATAATTATAGTCTTATCCTCAGCCTTAAAAGCCAATTCGTTTCAAACATCAAATGTAACAAGCACAAATCTTTTGCGAGAATCACACGTACCTTAAAAATTAGTTTTAGGGTTTGGAAACCCCAAAACTCATAAAGCCCATATTTCAAGATCAATCTCCTAATATGGGACTCAACATCAAACCACCTCTTCTTTGTTATCTACCGTTGCCCCCTCTGCTTCAGACATCATCGATTGAACAAGTTTTTGAATTTGTTAAAATTTTAAAATAATTACGTCGTCTCCTCTCCCACACAATAATAAGGCACGTAGTTTTGAGAGTTGACGGGTAACAAGACAACTGAGATATTCAACTAAATTATACTCCTTGTTTAGTGCCTAGTGTTAATTTTTTTTTGTATTGTGATGAGGTGTTTGGTATTTGGTATATACGGGAATTTGTATTCATTTTAAAAAAAAAAAAGTGAAAAACTTTGGAAAGCAAACCTATTAAAAATCTTTACCTTAACATTAATTATTTGAAACATATTTTTTTTAAAAAAAATGAAAGCTTATATATGCACTTATGCAGAAGGCATTAACAATAATAAATATATTGCGTAATTATAAAGATTGATAAATATTAATATATTGCATTAACAATGACATATAATGTCATCAAATTTGCAAGAAAACATAATATAGTTATAAAGCATCAATAATATAGAACTTATTTAACACTTCCATGCCCTCAATCATAGATAAAAATCTTAGTGTGAAAAGCAGAAAGTAGAGGGAAGAAGGGGAGTTTGAAGGAAGAATGAGTTTGAGTGAAGGACGCTACGCTGACAGGGACTAAAAAGTCCACGAGAATAAATTATATTAATCACTAAAATTGACACATTCAATTCAAGAATTTAACTAATTATTGCTTGCTTGAATTTTGATAAGAGTTCAGTTAAGACCAGAATATATATAAAGTTTAGCTGACTCATTGACTACGAAATTCAAGCAATGTTAAATTTATATGTATTTTAATGCTAGTAGACTTATCCACAACAAAATTAACTTAAACAGAATTATATGCATAACGCATTTCATTATTATTTTTTAAAATTAAAAGGCTAATAACTAATAACTTGAGGTTGTAAACTGGATCAAACCCACTTATTTTATAAATAAAGAAACTTCTATTTTACTATATCATTGACCATGCATGTAAATTTTATAATGGAAATAAAAAAATATTTTAAAATCAGAAAAATTATAAAGTCCATAGATTATATGTGAATTGTGAAGTTGAACACAACCATAAATTATTAATGATATATTACAATAAACTATTAGTTGATGTGATAAATGATCTCACATAATAAAAAAATATAAATTTAAATTTTAAAAAATATATTTATTAAAAGATATAAAAGTCCTTTGTACTCTAAATTTCACTTCAGATACTATAAAAAAATAGGTGAACTTCGGACGCTGATAAGTAGAGGGATTAAAGCAAGGTCCCAGCAGAAATCATTGCTACAAAGCACGCTGTTCACACTCAGTACGAACCGAATTAGTGTGAAAACAATCCAACGTACGTACGTGTTGCTCCGACATGGGACATCGAAGAGAAGCCTCCAAGTAGAAGCAACAAAAGCTGATTGGGACTAGCTACCAAGTTTTTAGTATGACTCAATCCCACGTAAGATCACACATTGTGGTCCATATCCTCCCAAACTGATGACTCATCATTCTCAAATATAAATGAATTCCAATATATGTTTTATTAAAATTTACCGTTAACGGATTTATTCTTGATTATGAATTAATTTAGTTGTTTTGAGATTTTCTTTCCAGATATTTTGATCCGATATATTAATGTTCAAAACATCACATGTCGTTTGAGGAGGGGAAAAAATATTCCAATATAATAGAGATAATCTTCCACCTCATCGCTAGCCCGACTTAATATTCTAAATTGAATAGATGCATGTAATTTTCTATGTGTAGAATTATTTCCATTTTCAAAAGAAAGCGAGTCGATTATCCTCTTGAAACTATAATTGACATTTTGACATATAAAAAGAATGAAAAATTATTAGTACTAAAATAGATCGAATAAAGATAACACTTGTCATGCATATCTCATACTGGATAATTTATGTCATGCTATTCTTTCATTTATTTGTCGATTATATATGTGCTTCCGTGCATGTGCTATTTTTAAAATTAATTTGCATTACTTTTTGGCCATGAAAATTAATTTGAATTATTAAACACAAAAAAAAATATTTCATAGGTAAAATTAGTGAAAGTATTTGTTTAAAAATTTTATTAGTCATAATGACTAAATTCAAGTACGATACTCTATATGTATAATTTTTTTAAAAAAGTAAAAATATATTAAATATTTTTTATGCAACTTTTCTTGGATTTTTCCTATGTTATATTTCTTGAAGATAGCGGCCAGGAAATATGATAGGGTCGTAATTTTTAAAAATGTGACCGACATACAATCGGGTTATTTGAATTTTCATTTTGTCCAAAGATCACACGCGATTAATGAAGGGGCAGTTTATAGTTATATATATCTTGTTGCTCCGTCAAATTAGAAAGAAATGACCAACAAATTGAGGAAAAAGCAAGCGCCCACTTTCCTCTGCCTTTCCTGATGACCCGCTCATATGAATAGAAACAACCAACAGTAAGAAAACGTAAATGGTCAAAAGCAAATGGATTTAATATTTCTGCATCACTATTCCAGCACACACCCACGATCTTCATTGTTTTTTCCCCCTATATTTTCATAATTGTTTAATCACTTTGTTCATATCTCTTTGAATCTCCACTGGCCAAACGCGTTCCTTCCCCTGGAATGTTCAGGTCTCCATCCACACATATACCATATATATATATATATATACATACATACATACATATATATATAATTCCCCACCCTCCCTCACCACAATTCATATACAAACCCTAAAACCCTCTTTTCCACCGCAAACCACTCATGCAACTACAACGTTAATTAAAAGCTTGTTAAGTAACTGCTACTCTTCACAAAATCTTTACCTCTGAGTTACGTTACATCTCATCTATGCCAGTGGATCCTTAGACGAAGTTAGTGTTGATTGAAGTTATATAATATGGTGGTTGACCGCTACAATTTCTTTCACCACAAGCCACCGGCGGCCACCCTTGAGATACTTGCTTTTGACACCGCCAACACCATGCGCCGCCTCGTCTCTCTCTATAACTCCCTCACCGACGCGGAAGTTTTAAAGCTCTGCAACGGCACTATCCACTCTAAAGGGATCGCCTACTTAAACTCCAACCAAGAAAGCTTCCTCCTCAACCTGGCCTGTGCTGAACGCCTCGAGGAACTCGACGTCGCCGCAGCCACTGTCTCACAGCTGGGCCAGAAATGCTCTGATCCTGGACTCAACCAGTTCGACCTTGTCTACGCCGATCTAAAAGCCGGCATGATCAACACTAGAAAGCTCCAATTCGGCAGCCGAAGTGTAGTGAAGAGCGTTGAGAAGATGGAGAAGTTGGTATTGGCCACGGGGAAACTTCACGAAGCAATGGTGTGTCTCGCCGATATGGAAGCTTCGGAGAAGAAGGTGGAACGTTGGAAAGCCTTGGGTTACAAAAACTTTGGTTACAAACATAAAGTGAACATACAAAATTTGTGCAATCAGATTGCATTTCAGAGAAAGCAAGTAAGGCATTACAAGGAGGTGTCACTATGGAACCAAACATTCGACAAGACCGTAGGACTCATGGTTCGGATCGTCTTCATCATCTATGCTCGAATTTGTTCCGTTTTCGAACCCTACATTTCGGGTCTTCCAAAGAATGACCAGAATTTCGATGACGGCTATTGCCTCCTTGAACACAGAGAATTATACCAAACCAATTTCTGCCTGACAAATCGCTTATCCAAGTCGGGTCCAATCTCAAAGACAAACAAGTCGGGGCCGATTCGATACGCCCCTGATGAACATGAAAAAATGGCGAAGAGCAACAGAGCGTTGAGGATGGCGTCGCAGTCGACGGTGGGCGGGGCGGGGCTATCGTTCAGGTACGCGAGCGTGATTATGTTCGCGGAGCGTTGCCTACACTCGCCAGGGACGATAGGAGAGAGCGAGCGAGAGGCGCTGTATGAGATGCTACCGGATAGACTAAAGGAGAAGATGAGGAAGAAGATGATGAGGGGGCAGTGGTTGAAGGGGGAGGAGTGTGAGGAGGGAGGGGATGGACAGTCGCCGGCGGACGGGTGGAGGGAGGCGGTGGAGGATATAATGGAGTGGCTGACGCTGGTGGCGCGTGATACGATGAGGTGGCAGGAGGAGAGGTGTATGGAGAAGCGGAGGAACGACACGAAGCCGACGACGCTGTTGTTGCAGACATTGCATTACTCTGATTTGGATAAGGCGGAGGCGGCCATCCTGGAGGTGTTGGTGGGCTTGGGTTATATATTTAAGTATGAGAAACGACGTCGTCAGAGATGATTTCAACGGATAAAAATTATGATTTTTTTAGGATCATATTATTAACAAAATTAATTATATCTTCCGTCAATCCAAAATGATTCTTTTTGTAGCATTTTAGTTCATAAGATTTGAAATATAGGCACAAGGCTAGCATATGGTTTATTGGCAGAGAAATGGATGTAAGAGTTTCTTCAAAATGTGAAAAAAGTGGAGTTTGTGTTTGGATAAATGGCTTGATGTGTTTGGATTGATTGAAATTGAAAGAGAATATAATGTTAATTATTTTAAGAGCAACCATGCCTTAAGCTATAAAAATTATTTTTTGAAGGATTTATTATAAAAATTATGCTTGTACTAAAAAAATTGTGGATGTTTTGCCTCTTAGCTTCTTTTTTTTTTTTTGGTTTAAATAGTATCTGGGATGATATTTACGTTTTGCCATGTTAATATTATGATAGAAAATTCTCGACGATGAGAACTTACAGGAGAAAAACATTTGGTGAGATAGGGATTGGTTGTTTGTATTTAAAACTAAAGACTAATGCGGGTCGGATCGATCTAAGCATGCAATAAAAGATTCAGGCAACAAATGAAAGAGAGAGATTACAAATTAACTGATTGTACGTTGTGACCACTGAAGGAACAAGGATAAGGACATGCATAGGCGTGCATAACTAACGACGATAAGGTTCGTTTCGCACAATACCAGAATGATCAACAAACAACCAAACTCGGTCACTCCTCAGTAAGCAATCGTGACGAAACTTGTCAGCAACAGGAAAAGCCACCACTATAATCTCAGCTTCTGCCATCTCCTCCTTTATCTTTCTCTCTGCTTCTTCCACCTTTGTGTCCTTCATTCAAATTTGGCCATCTTCTGAATAACTCTCCGAATACCGATTCTATAGTTGACCCTGCAAGCAAGGTTTTATCAATTATATATAATTAAACAACACGCGTTACAGCAAATGAAATTCAATACCGATTGCTTTCTTCCATTTCAAAACTTTTCACATGATCTCACTAAAGTAACCAAATAAAGAACTCACTTTGATCTTGTGGAGCATTGACTACTTGGTTGTCGTCTTCCATATCCAACGTCAAGCTAGCTGTTCTGAAAGATCTCTTGGCTTCTGAGAGACAGGATATATATGGTTTTGATCTCAAATCTGGATGGTAATATATAGTAAAAAATTGCTAGGGGATGAATTGATCTGGTGTATGATTTGTGAGACTTGGTCTTTTGGTTGATGGACCAATTCTACACATCCTTTACTTAATTCCAAAGTCATAAGCTGTACGTATATATGGGTTAAGCTAATGAAGGCTTCAAAATATTTATCTACCCTTGCAAAGTCCAAATTCAGACAAGATCAGTTATTATTGGTTTGCCTTCACTCTCCTTTTGGAAAAGTGTCATGCATAAGAACCAATTATATTACTGCTTCCTTGGTTTCTTTAATATAAAAATTATTTCACTTTTTTTTAGATAAATTAAGAAAGTAAAATATATTATATTCTCCTTAATCTATCAAAATTAGTTAACCAACTATTATATTAGTTATAATTAATCAGTTTATTTAATTTTTTTAATCTATTTAAAAAATTAACTAACCCTTATATTAAAAACTGTAAGAGTTTTATTGTTATAAATTAAGGATCAATACTCAATAGATTAATACTCCTTTCATGGAAAATGATTAACTTCCCCAATTTAATGTATGTTTGGATTATATTTTATTTGAGTAGAATCCAGATAATATCTTTTAGAGACTAATTTTTTTATAAAAATTACTAAAGTGAATTTTCTCTTTCAACAAAGCTCTTCGGTGATTTTACGATTTAGGGGATAAATATGTCAGGGGAATTTTCTTCAGATTGTGTACGGTTTTTCCAAACAAGCACTTAAGCCCAAAAAACTAAAATCCAACCCACCTTTATTTAGTCCATTTCTTTTGTGGACTTGACTGATGTTCCCGGCAGCCCATTGGGATAATAAGCTAATTTCAGACTAAAAAAAAAAAAAAGATTCATTAATCCCGTGAGCTCGACACGCATCAATCACTTAGATCAAGCTAGAAGCCCTCATTTCGTCAGTTGAGTACTTCAATTCCAATATCGTGGACATCGTTTTCTATTCACACGCTCGAATCTGAAGTGCTGTACTGAGCATTTTGGAAGTAACAACACTGAAGCTAATGATGATTCGCTTGGCTGCTATGTTGTCAAGAGCTTCTGCTGCCATTGCTCGAACTTCCAATTTAGTCTCCATTTCGAATAGCAGGCCTTATCTTGTCGCATCCGCTCCACGATTTAGGCTTTTCCACAATGGTTCGGATGGTTCTTTTGCAAACCCAGTTACTGTTCAGATGATCAACTATGCTCTATCTCATGCGAGGTCTCAGAAAACAGGTATATGGTTTTCTATGTTCCACCAACTTCGTTTTCCAATTACCCACTTCGAGTTTTGTAGTTTACTCCCCCCCCCCCCACCTTGTTCTGGGTGTGATCGGTGCCTATGCAGCTGAATCCTATGCACAAGGCCTACTGGTGTTGGAACAGTGCCTTTCGACTCTATCATGTGAAAGTAAAGATCCCTCTGTTGAAAACCCTAGAGGAATGGTGTTACTCGCTATGTCTACCTTGTTGTCTGAAAGGTAATTTTTTTTCCTTCCTCATGTCGATGCATAATTTCTGTTTGATAGATTGTCAAGATCGTGAAAGTTTATCTTGTTTAATTTGTCTTAGAGGTGATTTTGATGATGCAATTGAGAAGCTCCGTAGTATTCAAGAATTGACCAGTTCTTTTCTGGGAGTGAGAGGTGAATTCATAGCGCATCTGCTTTTTCAATTTGATATCCTTATAAGAAGTGCCCATACTTTAACGCCACTCTTGGCCTTTCTTGTTGTAGTTGCTGCCTTCGAAGCTCTAGTAGGTCTTCACTTAGAGTTGGTCCAGGTTGGTTTCTAACACATTGCAAATTATCTACTTATTTCTCCCAGTAATATTCATATTTATTTGAATAAAAATTCTGCTCTATAGGATGATAAATCATCAGTGCTCGCAGATAAATGTTTAGAGCTTATTGGGAAACATGGAGTAGGGTGTGATGACAAAGATTTTGAGACTCTAAATATTCGTGCTAAAGCAGTAAAAGGGCTTGTTGAACTTGTCAATGGCAATCTTGAGTCAGGTACTTCTAAATTCCTTTAAGTATGTGTTCGATTATTTATCCTGCTCACCCTTTAATATCTAAATAGAGGTTGCGGATCTGGTGCAGCTGAAGCATTCTTTCAAGGTCCTCTTGACGTCAGATTATGCAATGGTATTTTTTGTTTTATCAGACACCATGTTATACATTTATCCATCCCAAATTGATATTTGAATATATAGGCAGTGTCGCTCTATCATATGGGGAATTTGTACATGCCAAACAGAATTTTTCTTTGGCCAAGGAGGTTTACCAAAAGGTCATAGATGGAGGTTCAGAGAATAAAGATTTTGCTAACCCTTATGTCTCAGCAGCTGGTAACATGAACTTTGAGGGTTTAACGTTGGCGGCCATGTGTGCTCTGGGGCAGCTTGAATCACATCTGGGGTAACTTCATTAATACCTGTTTGGTTTTCTTCTGCCACATCTTTCCTAGTTTTATAGCTTTTAGGGGATATTACTAATACTTGTTATTTAAATTTCAGAAATCTTGGTGATGCAGAGGAGTTATTGACGAGGGCATTGACTAAGGCGGAGGAATCTTTTGGTTAGTTATCTGTTCTTTAAATTGTCATACCTATTTATAACAACAATAACAAGCTTTTTACCCCTAAATAAGGTTGGGTACAAGAATCGCATGACGTCATTGTGTTTTATCAACAACTCTTGAGATATGTCATTCACCAAGAGATCCTGTTTGATAACTTTCTCAACAGTCCTTTTTGGTCTCCTTCTACGTCTCTTGATAGGGCCAAAGGCCATCTACACTTATTGTACAAATTTTATATAGCAATTATTTGAAAGACTGTTAATGGTAAAGTTTATTGCTAATCTGTTGTGATGAATAAATGTAGGCTCTCATCATCCCAAGGTTGGTGTTGTTTTGAGTTGCATAGCTCTCATGTATAGGCGGAAGGCAGTGCTTGAGCGTTCAAGTTCTCTTTTGATTCAAGAGGTAAGAACCCTCCAAAATTCAAGTTTTTCACTTTTGAAAGTTAAGAAATTGGAAAGTTTTAGTTGAGCCACATTATTTCCACACACAGCCCTCTTGCTTAGGCATAGATGCTTCAATCAGCCTTAGTTTTAATACAGAGTCGGTGTCATGTGTTTTAGTTTCTATTATCTATCCGTCTTCTTTTACTCCCAATGTGCTAGCGCATGTAAGAAGATTTCTGTTGAGGCCATTAAATATCTTGAGTCTTATAATCTAACAAGTAAAGAAGAAAGAAGTCATCCTTGAGTTGTTGAGCAAATATCTTCTTAGTTAGGTTATCAATAGCTTTGCTCATAAATCATGCTGTAATTAAACTTGAAACCTTTGACAGGGTCTCTACAGAAGGGCTATAGAATTGTTGAAGGCTCCACCGTTGGAGACTGAAGGTAACGTTGATGGGTTAGGTTTTTGCCCACACACACTCGTACATGAGACACATGCATTTATGATGTATAAACTTTGAAAACGAGCTTTATCTTGGCAGGTGCTGTGCCTGTCGTGGATCACGGTGATATAGTGGCCCTTGCAAGAGGTATGATGGACCCTTTGACCCATTATAAAATAAATAGTTTTACCAAAGTGAAAAAGAATCAATATACCGATATAAAATATAAAATGTGTTAGAAATCATATTGTTTACAAGCCATGATTATTGCAACGAATGTTGGACTTGGTGCAAAATCACGGGGGCCCTTCTTGTTCTAGTTAAATAAATGATGGTGTTTAATGTTAGCTTTATATTTAAAATATCATTCTGAGTTTTGAGTTCAAGTGTAGGAAACATTTTATTGGAGAGAACATGAATATGCTTTTAAAGTATTAATACTTCTTAATCATCTTGTGATGTGCACATGCACATTTCCGACTATGATTTATTATACATTCATAACTAAGTAGCAGTTTTAGTTTTTAAAGGCTCATTTTTTTCTTCCTTTTCCTTCTTGATATTGCATTTAGGATGTAGGGGCATCCTCAGACTTGACCTGAAACTAAATCGAAATAATATGCTTGGACACTCTCAAGGGCGTTCAAGGCTACCGCCATATACTGCTAATATTGAAGCCGAAGTACTTCATAACTTGTATATTGACTAGAACTCATTGTTGCAGGTGGATATGCTGAAGTACTTGGTGTCCAAGAAAACAGAAAGGATCAAGGAGAGAAGATGAAGAACTGGGCAGAGGCGATTTGGAAGAATCGGAGGTTGTCTTTGGCTGAGGCCTTAGAAATCTCAGATTCATCTGCCAAGGTCCCTATTATCGATGTTCGTATTAACCGGATTTTGTAAGTCAATCCATTCTTTAGTTAGGCTTTCATACTAGTCAGATTTTAGAGCCAACCTCGTTAATGAGATACAACTTCTTGTTATGAGCCAATCCATGCGTGTCCTGTTTTGTCTATACGGCATCAGGTTAATAAAGGAGTGTTTTTGGCACACATACTATGTTGATGAACAATAAAAACTCGTTAAAGTTATGGCATTGCCAGTTAACTTGATATAGCGGCACATGTGTAAATTTTTTAGAGCTGTTTGGAAATTCCCCTCATCCTCTACTGCCATGTAAGATTGCATGGATAACCTCGCAGTTGCATATATATATTTTTTTGCTACAAGATTTTTGGAAGAGAGTCGTGTTCACCCACGATCTAAGGGTAATACGAAATTTCCTTTATTCCTGAGTGATACCTTGCAGTTGTATTTAGTCTCTCATGTTTTGGCTTCAGATGGAACCTTAGGTGGTGACTTGTTATGTATTTTTTTACAAGTTCTCTGAAAGAAAATGATTTTAGTAAATTCTGGTCTCTGAAAGCACATAATTTTTTTTTTGTTTTGTTTGGATTTTGATGTGTCATTTCAATATTTAAAGGAAAATTTGGTTCTTCTACAATTGACATGGTCTAACCCAACGTAATCTTTTACCAATTCCAAGTTTCACTGAAGCTGAATCCAAATCTGATCTTGATCTTTTTCTAAATTTGAAAAGGAAAGAGAAAAGAGAAGGGGGAGATCAATGCATACGTTGAATTGTTATTGAAATATATAATGATAAGTTATGTTAGAGTTTGAATGTTTTTCTGTCGTTATTTTATTTAAATAAATAAGTATAAATATATTAATACCATTGGCCTAGGAAACAGATGAGGCGCAATAATTAGGCATCCCCAACAGAAAATTGCGTTATTGCAAACTGGTGGAAACAATATACATCCTTGATTACACAAATAATGAGCGATAAAATAGAAGTGTAAAGAAAACAATGTATTTCATATATAGTGCTATTGTTTTTGTTATATAAACCTTTTTTTAATATTATATATATATATAAGTGATGTTAAGGTGAAGAGAAAATGCAAGATATTGGTATTGGTAATGGCGAACTATGCAATTTACATAAATGGCTTAATACAGTGGCAAGATTGAACAGCCGGATGTATAAGAAAATGGTCAAAGAGGAAGATCAAGATCTTTGCCAACATCAACTCCTATGGCTTGAAGTATTCCCTTGTTCGGTATCTTAAATATACCACATTTTAGTGTCTAATATGAGAGTTAAAATGAAAAAAAAAATGTGAGAGTAATAATATTCTTTTTTTTTTTTGTCCACCCGGTTCACCGGAGCTTTGCCCTGACTATATCCAGATCCGACCCGCGTCGCACACTTGGCTATGGTGGGTGAGTCTCCCAACGGGGATTTTTTACATACGTCAAGGCTCGAACTCGAGACCTCGCTTAAGCGATACCGAGCCGCTTACCACTCGGACTAACCCCGTTGGTGAGAGTAATAATATTAAAAACCCACGAGCTCTACAAAAACTCCAATGGTTCCAATCATGCAGGCTCTGGAGTTCCATATCTCTGCCGTCTTTGTGAATCCAAGAAAGGGGGCTCTAAATTGAGGTCTACTTTGGGATTTCAACCTGCTCATTTGTACCCATTTGTTTTAATTTTCTAACTAATAATTGAAAATGTTCAAAGAAATATGAAAACAGCAGCAGGAGTTAAAAGAGAGCATACACTTGCTGGGGTTTTGGCTGCTTGGACTCTGAAGGAAACTCGTGTGTTGTGATTTTGAGCGAAGAGAAGCTTCTGGTTTTGAGAATGATGACCTAAGTTTCTGCCATGGAGAAGCCAAGATGCTGATAATAGAGTTGATGATGAAGCAGCCATGTGTCATGAGCACAAGTCTAAAGGGGAAATCTATTCCTAAAAGACTAGCCTATTTAGAAGAGAGAAAATTCCCTTAAACTTATAAACTCTACTCTTCTTGTGAAATTCTACAATATGAGACTCATAACAAGACCAACCCCTCAACACTTTATGAACCTTCACTCAACCTCTTGTTAGTTAAGACCTTTCGTGAGTAGCTTTCTCCAACCGACAGCTCTACTCTACAGTATTTTACTCAACCTCAACCTTTTACTAGTCAGTCCCTCTAGTGAAAACTTTCCATAGGTAGCTCTCTTCGGTTGGGATGAGCATAGCACCATGATTTTGTTTGAGAACTACAGTCTTCGCGGCTTCACCTTCCAACTTATCTACAACATCTTTTTTTTTTTTTTTTTTCCTTTTTAGTGTGTGCGGATGCGGTTGACATTATGGGGTTGTGTGCTTGTGGGTATTTTAGACTTTAGAGCTCCTTACGTGTGCCCCACGTGGCTCTAAACCAGCTGCGTTTTCATTAGATTACTAAACTTTACAGCTCAGCTAAGCATGCATGCATGCATATATACACACATATACATAATAAAAGTCACTTAATTACTGTGGGAGTATAATTCAAGAACTATGACAATAAATGAATAATTAAATAATGGTGATAGCAATAACGCGTTTCATCTCGCCGATCAGCATGACTTAGTGGTATATTCCAAGGATAAAACATACAGTTGGCGACAACAACATGGATCATTATCTTATGGATTTTAAAAGTAGTAGCCCAATTTAATTAGCTTAGGGAACACCGTCGAAGGCCATGCATATGCCAAATGGCATTCAACCACAGATTATAAAATAAGCAATTCCATCCCCTGAAGCATAATCTTCATCCATCTTCTTCAACACTTGACCTTCTGCTACAGGTGTTTGGTATGGCAGAGGAGAACCAAGGAGCCCAGCCTCCTCCAGAGCTACCTAATCAGCCCTTGCCAAGTAACTATTTGTTTTGCTTGATCTTCATTCATTTTATTTACTAATGAAATTCGGAATAAAAATTAAATATGGGCGTGTGCGTGTGTGTGGGTATGATATATGATGAAATTGCAGGAAGTTACGATCAAGTATTGAGGGAAAATAGGGAAACAAAAACAAGTTGGCCGGAGCTGGTGGGAGTAAGAGCAGAAGAAGCAGAGAAGAAGATAAAGAAAGAGATGGAAGGAGTAGAGATCCAAATGGTTACTCCTTCTTCTTTTGTCACTATGGATTTCAAAGCCAATCGAGTTCGTTTGTACGTTGATGAATCTCTCATTGTTGCCAGGCCTCCCACCATCGGTTAATTATATATTATTATTATTATTATTATTATTATTATTAAATTGCTTCATCTTCCTCTCCATTACACTAGCACTATTCTACTTCTTTGTACAATAAAATACATATATACACCTATGAATGAATAAATATGTGTATAATACCTTGTACTTTTTGAAGATTTAATTACTCACAAATCACAACATAAAATTATATATATGAACAGTAGGCATAATATGCACTTTATTTTTTAAAATTTATCTATTTATTTCCTCAAAACATATATCTGATTAATATTTTACATACAACCCATAGAAAATGCTTACATACAAATATAGGAGAGAACACCCAACATTATTTATTGATATTTATAACATGCGAAAAGCATGTGATATTCATATGGTACATAAAAATTGCCACACACATATATATAATTGAGATATAATTAATAAGTGATAGTACATATGAAGATTGTTCATTATGTGATGCCTTCACTAATTCGCATGTATACGACAAGATGGTACCGCTAGCAAGTGACGAGCTCTTGGCATTGGGAATGCATATTTCTCTTCCATATCAAACTCTTCATAATTAATGTCACCAGGAAGCTTCCAATCAAAACAGTGAACCAATTGAGCCACAACAAGTTTAACTAGGGTTAGACCCATTTGCATACCAGGACATCGCCTACGACCTGCACCAAATGGTATGAGTTGAAAGTGATTTCCCCTTAGATCCACTTCGTTATTTAGGAATCTTTCTGGATAAAACATGTCTGCATTATCCGACCAAGCTTTAGGATCACGACCTATGCTCCATGTATTCACCAACACCAATGTCTTCTTCTTTATGTAAGAACCATCCATTACAATATCTTCCCTGGCCTCTCGAGGATTTAACGATCCAGCAGGATGCAATCTTAAACTCTCCTTCATTACCAAATCCAAGTAAGTTAACTTGGACAAGTCTGTCTCCTCCACCATTCTATTCATTCCAACAACATTCTGAATCTCGTGTTGGAGTTTCTTCATCACCCTTTGATTCCTTATGAGTTCTGATAAAGCCCACTCCACCACAACAGTAGACGCTTCCAATGCTGGAGCAAACGTGTCTGTTATAATGGCCTTGATTATAATTCGATCAAGCACTAATTCTTGGCCATCTTGCAAACCTATGGGTTGGTGCATTAGAGAGAGCAATATATCAATGAAGCTATTATTGTAATTCTGATCTTTGTCTTCCTTTTGAGCTTCCTCGAGCTCCTTCATTATCTTCTCTAGAATTTCTCAATTTCATCAGCAGCTCCAATGCATTTCTTTATCCGTCTTTGAATTCCCTTTTATAACAAGAGTTTGATGTCATTTATTAAAACAGAACATGGATACCAATGTAAATTAAAGTGTTAATCATCATTACAATTCATCTTATAGAATTTTGGTTTTAGTCCTTGATTTTTCATCACTATATTTCTTCTATTTAAAACGTTAGTTCCTATAGTTTCCTAAAGGATATAGAGACTAAAATCAAAACTTGGCTAATACTACTATTAGTATTTTAGTAATATGTGTGATATATATATATATATATATATATATATATATATATATAGTTAATACGAACCTGGGGATCAAAAGGTCGTAACAAAGGCAAATAATCTGCCGTGTTAAAAATTCCGACAAGGTTCATTCCCTCTCGAACAAGCTTCTTGTAATTAATTTCGGAGTCCTTTTCTGTTTTAGAACCAAAGTTCATTTTAAACGCTATATCCTCCATGAGATTATGCGAGACTTCACTGAGGTCTACGATCTGTTTTGAAGATGAGGCTTTCTCAAGAGACTTCACCACTAAACTAAGCTCTTCCCTCATCATAGAGGCAAAGAACTTCATGTTTCTTGCACTCAGAAGTTTTACAGTACACAGCTTCTTTACATGGCGCCAGTATGGGCCATAATCAGCACATGCTGTGCTTCTGAAGCCATACGTGAGGATATCATTAGCTTGAGTTCTCGGACGAATGGCGAAAACGGTGTCGTTGGTTTTGAGGATAAGTTCAGCAGCTTCAGCAGAAGATATCACAATGGCTGGGACTTGTCCTAACTTAAGGGACATGATCGGGCCGTATGTTTTGGACAAGGACTGAAGGGTCCGATGAGGGAGCTTGCCCAAAATGTGGAGGTTTCCGATAAGCGGCAAAGGCGGAGGACCAGGAGGCGGCGGCGGCTGTTTCTGATGAAGTTTCCTTTGTTTTAGAAGCAACAAGACTCCATAGAGAAAGAAAAAGGTACAAAAGAGAGTAATGGGTAGGTTCATGTTTGCCAGAAGCATGAGTGCTAATTAAAAGAGCTTGAACTATCAACTCAGTCTTGCGATCAATATCATGGTTTGCATGATATATAGAGAGACCAGAGAGAGAGAAAGGCGGTGACGGAAAGGAAAGGAAAGGGTTTTTTTTTTTTTTTATCCAAGAAAGGAAAGGAAATTGAATGAAATAAATATCTGCTCCCTTATTTGGAAAATGGAATCATGAAATTAAAGCTTCAACGACTTCCATATAAGTAACATTCTCTTTTATAAATATAATCCTATATATAAATAATAATTTTAATTTATTTAAAAATTTAATATATTTTTTTTATTTTTATCTTTCAATTAATTATATGTCTCTATCTCATTTATTCTCTGTCTCACACATTATCATAATAAATAAGGGTATATTTGAAAAATAAATTACATTCGTAATATATTTATTACTTTTAACTAACAATTTAATCTACATGATTTGAAAAATTATTGTTTATAAAAAATAATTGGAATGAATACTATATATAAGTCACTTATAAAAAAATTAATGACTTTGTGGTGTAACTAAGTCATTTGTGATATAATTAATTATTGGAGAGAGTACTATATTGACGAAACTGTGTTCCTAAATATAAATTATTTATGGTATAATTAATATTTTTTTTTAAATTTTACCCCTATTGTAAATATAGAGTGAGAAAGGAAATACCTAACCAGATTTAATACCCTTTCTTTAATAAGGCTAAATAGAAAATTTATAATTAATTTAATATATTTCTTGATTTGTGAGAATAGATATAAGTAGAGATAAAAATAAACTAGGCAAGCTTTTGTTAGATAGGCGTAAGCCTATATACATACTTCTTTTACAATTTATGTCTAAGTTTATAAAGGCCTATCAAACTTAAAATATTTTTTGAGACTTATTTATAATATATATCTCTAAAAATATCTTGTATTTTAGACATTTAAAAGTTGTAATCAGATTTTAAACTGATTAAAATTTATATAAATATAAAATTTTAATAAGTTTTAAAGCCCATTACTCCTTTTTCTCATGGTACAAGTCCTTGTTAATTCATCACAACCAATTTTGCTTCCTGGGGCCCAGCATGAATGTCGGCAACAAACTTTTTTGTTATAAGAGAGCTATCCGCCTAAAATAAAATAAAAAAATTAAACTATGGAGGAATTAATTCCCCAACCACTCATTAACAACTAATGTCCTCAAATGGGACGGGCAAGATTCCAATTTTAAGCATGTGGTCAAGTCATCTTTTGCAAGAGCACGTAGTTAAGTCAAGTCTCGAGATATACTAAAGTAAAATCTCGAGTTGAAGTCTTAATGTATATAAAAAAAATTTATTAGGAGACTTATCTACTATAGCTAGGTGCGCGACACGAGTTAGATTCAGATATAATCGGCACAAAGTTCTGGTAAACCGAGTAAAAAAAAAAGAGTCTCAAGATATGCTGAAGCTAAAAGTTCCATGGAAATCTCAAAAGATCCTGTATTTAGAAAAATAACAAACTGCAGATATTGTTGCCACTCATATTCTTCAACAAGTTAATAATATTCCTAGTATCCTTGTTAGTGATTGGAACGAATGTCATTTTAAACACCACATCCTGCATAATATTATGCAAAACTTCACTAACTAAGTACGGTCTGTCTTGAAGCATCAAAGGTTTTCTCAAGTGATTTTACCATTCAGCTCTTCCTTCCTAAAAGGGTCAAAAATCTCCACTTTTGGTGCACTTGGCGCCGGTATGGGCCATACTCAGCAAACGCAATGCCTTTGGAGCCATACAAATGTATTTTTCTTTGTATGTTGCAAATACAAAGAAAAATATTTGCAACATCACAGGAATGGAAGTTTCTGTAGATATAGGAAAGTATTTAGGTTTTCCGATCATCAGAGGGAGAAAATCTAGAGATTCTTTTCAATACATTGTGGATAGGGTTAAGTCTAAACTTACAACTTGGAAAGAGAATACCCTCTCAATGGCTGGTAGGATAACATTAGCTAAATCTGTATTGAGCTCTATACCGGTATATCCTATGCTAGTTTCTAAGATACCAATTTCAATTTGTCAGGAGGTAGAGAAACTGCAAAGGAATTTTATATGGGGGAATAGCCAAAGTTCACATGGATTTCACCCTATTGGATGGGAACAAATTGTAAAGCCTAAATTAAGTGGTGGACTTGGATTCAAGAAATTATCCTCATTTAGGGCCTGTTTGGATAGGATTTTGAAAAAGGGCTTATGAAAAAAAAGGGCTTATGGATAACTTATGGAAAATGACTTTTGGAGAAGAGTTTATGGAAAAAAGTGGTTTTGAATAAATAGGTGTTTGGATAGTTATTTTTAGAATGACTTTTTATGGTGGTAAATTACCAAAAAGGATATGATTTGATTTAAAGTAAGAGAGAGGGGGGAGTTAGAGAAAATAGAAGAGAGAGAAGAGAGGGAAGAGAGGAGAAAGGAGAGAGGGTGTAAGAAAAAGTAGGAGAGAGGAGAGAGGGTGTAAGAAAAAGTAGGAGAGAGGAGAGAGGGTGTAAGAAAAAGTAGGAGAGAGGAGAGAGGGTGTAAGAAAAAGTAGGAGAGAGGAGAGAGGGTGTAAGAAAAAGTAGGGATAAGATAGTAATTGGATAGTCCATAAGTACTTTTACTGTTGAAAAAGCTATTTTAAATAGCTTATTCAAAACCATAGTTTTAAACCATGGTTTTGTCCAAAAGCACTTATGGACAAATAAATCTGTTTGTTTTAAAATTTCTCCAAACTGAGGTTTGGGCCAAAAGCCCTTTTAAAACCGCGGTTTGCGGCCTTACCAAACAGGCCCTTAATCGGGCGTGTGGAGCAAAAATTACATAGAATCTAGTTCATGGTGCTAAAGGACTATGGGTTGATGTGTTATTATACAAATATATGTTGAGGAATGAAGATAATCTATTAGATGCAAAGAAAGGAGATTTTGTGTTATGGAAGTTCATTTCACAATAGCAAGATATAATAAATCTAGGCACAAGGTGGCATATAAGGAATGGTCAGCTGGTGAATTTCTTTATGGATAATTGGCTGTTCCCTGACAAAAAGCTAAAGGATTTATGTCTTCGACCACTTACAAAAGAAGAAGAAAATAGTAAAGTGGTGGATTGGATAGATTCAGGGACGTGGGATTTTCAAAGACTTTCGAATCTTATCCCAAGTAATGCCTTTCAGAAGTTATTTAGCATGCTACCACCGATGTCAGAGGTAGGGAATGATGTAATGGCATGGAATGTTACGCATGACGGTAATTTTACTATTAAAAGTGCCTATTTTCTAATTGAAGCTCAATCTGACTGTACGTATAGCTCTATCTATAAAAATATCTGGAAATGGAAGGGTGCTGAGCGCATTCGAGTTTGTATGTGGATTGCTTTCAATGATCGCCTACCAACTAATGCTTGGAGAAGTAAATGGTCATCAACTAGCAACCTATGCCAATATTGTGGTAATGAATCAGAAGATATTCTACATATTCTACGTGATTGCAGTTATGCTAAGCAATTGTGGTATCACTTGATTCACCCAAGCTATTATTCCGCCTTCTTTAGAGCTTCTTTGCGAGATTGGTTTGCATTAAATCTCAAAAGGGAGGTGGGAGTGGATGGCATTAACAATTGGGGATTAGTGTGGGGAGTCTCAATTTGGAAATTATGGAAGTGGAGGAACCAAACTATATTTGATGAGGATTATTTGAAACCGGTGGAACCTCATGTGATTATTATGCAAACATGGAGGAGCTTTATACAGGTTCAACATGATTGTCTGATTAATGATTCAAGTAACACAAGTGCTTCCAAATGGCAACCTCCCCCCTGTGGATGGCTCAAATTAAATGTTGATGGTGCTGTTACGGCGGGACAGAGTAAGGCAGGGTGTGGAGGAGTTATTAGAGATCAGTAATGTATTTGGGTTGCTGGATTTTCGACCAAATTGGGATCGTGTACAGTCATTAAAGCAGAACAATGGGCTATCTATAAAGGTCTTAATCTTGCTTGGGAGCTAGGATTTAAGAACGTTATATTGGAAACATATGCGAAGAATGTTGTGCAAATTATATTTAATCAGACTATTCATGCTTCTAGTCTTTTGCTTTCAAGGATACATGACCTTCTGATTCTTCCTTGGAAGATTGAGATCCACCATATCTCTAGACAGCAAAATAAAGTGGCCGATGCTCTAGCGAAGGATGGATTGATTACTACATCAATATCTCATTCATGTCCTTCGCATTTGACATCCCTTGTTAGTAATGATTATTTGGGAATTAATCCCCACGTAAATTAGTTGTATTGATTTGGGTGTTCAACCCTCACTTGTACCAAAAAAAAAAGTATTCATTATGTACTATTTTTTATAACCCTTCTGGTCACTTAGTATTTGATATTTTTTTTAAATGATATTATTAAGTATTAAATTAACTGACTAATTCAAATTAAAATTTTATGATCAAAATGTTTCTCTTAAGAATCTTTTTTAATAAAGTGAAAATTAAACTTCAATCCGCCCACTTTATTTCATTACGCATTATTCATTATTGGTAATTGGTGATGTGCGTAGTGATTTGGCTGAATTAATTCCAATACAAATGCCAAATTTGTTACATTCGATTACCTATATATGCCGACAAGTATATCTGTTTTCCCAAGAGATTTTCAAGATATGCAATTAAGTTTGATATATACCTCGAGTTCGAGCTTTAGCGTATGCAAAAAATCTTCGTTAGAAGATTTACTCACCATAGTTAAGTACGCGACGCGGATTAGATCTGGATGTAGTTGGGATAAAATTTCGATAAACTAAATAGACAAGAACAAAAAAAAGTTTGATATATACATTCAGTCTAAAGCATATCTGTAATCAAACAAACCGATAATGTCCGTACAAAGTTTTCTTGGGGTATATTACTTTTTATTAAAATTATTTTTTAAAATAAATTAATATTATATACTTCTTAATTTATATAAATTAGTTAATTAATTTTTATATTATTTATAATTAATTAATATATTTTAAAAAATAATTAATTTTTATAATTAAAATTGTAAGTAATATTAAATAAGGTGGTTATGATTATTTATTAGTGATACGACCGTACACAGTACATTTAATAGCATTGAATATTGAATATGACATCCTACTACTAAATTTGTGACCTCATCACAGTATCTCAAAAAATCGTACTCCCTCTATAACAATTTGGGTGTGTTTGATATCTTCCGAACCATGAAGTTTTTTTTTTTTTGCAAAATTTTAATAAGAAAAAATTTTAAAATAAATAATTATATTTATCTATAAGTATTTTTGTATAAAACTATAGTTTAAAATTATAATTTTAAATAAGCTATTAAAATTAGCTCTTTTAACAATAAAAGAGCTTATGGACTATCTAATTACTATCTTATCCCTATTTTTTCTTACACCCTCTCTCCTCTCTCATCTCTACCCCTCTCCTCTCTTCTCTTTCTTCTTTTATCTCTATTTTCTCTCATCTACCCTCTCTTCTCTCTCTTATCTTTTTTTACCTCTCTTCTCTCTCTTACTTTAAATCAAATCATACATTTTTTAGTAATTTACCAATATAAAAAGTCATTCTAAAAATAACTATCTAAACACTCATTTATCCAAAATCACTTTTTTCCCATAAACTTTTATCTAAAAGCTATTTTTCATAAGCTGTCCATAAACTTTTTTTTTCATAGGTCTTTTTTTAAAATCCTATCCAAACAGGCCCTCTTGTGTCTTAAATATAAAATTTAATTAAAAAATTATTTTAATTTTAAATATATTTTTTTTAATTTTGTAATATTTTATTTAACAATTTTTTTAAATCTTTTTAATTAATTTCACAATTTTTCTCACTCTCTGTCTCATACATTTGACATTATTTCTCTGGGTATCGTAGCAATGTAACATGAACTTTTATATAATAATATAAATAATTAATTTAATTAATTTTTTTAGTATTTAGTTGGACCCTCTACAAACAAAGCAATTTTAGCTTTACGGTACAAAACTCGTCTCACATTTTTATTTTTTACAATGTAAAATTATTTAAAATAATTTGATATTATATTTAGGATAAGAAAATATATATTGTTTTTTATATTTCTAAATAGGAGTAAAATTGAAAAAAAAAATCATTTCCAAATGAAATTAACGAGTGAACCGCCATTATTTGATTTTGGTTAAGTGGTTAGAATTAGAAATAACTTATAAGAAAAATATCATGGAATTCATCCAGAAATTATGTGTGATTGTGATTGCACAAGCATCCTCCGCCCGAAATTTTCTAATAATGATTTCACAGATGAGACCACCTATCAACTTTTGTTTGGATGAAGAGATAAAATGGGAGGAAAAGAAAAGAAAATGGAATGAAAAGAAAAATTGATAGAAGCCTAAAAATTAATTGGAAAGATATTCATTGTATCATGAAAGGAATTTATCTTCAATAAATTGTTGAAAATAGGAAAAGGCCTTATTTATCATAATTAAGGCCTTTTCATTTAACCCTTAAATAAATAGGCAATTCATAGCGCCATCATCATACATACAGAAATTAAGACATGCGACTAAAAGAGGGACGAGTCATAGATGAGGTCATAAAAGCATTACACCATTTTGGCACGCCTAAATTATGTCCCATTCTGCCATTTCATTTGAGTTATACGGCCAACCTGCAAGCCACATATCAACTTTCCAGTACACTCCATTATTGAGAACTAGTTTGGGTCTCTATCTTTATTGGATTTAGACGGTTTAGATTTAATTTTTTTTTCTTATTTTTATTGTTTTAAAAAAATTATTTTAATAGGTATAGAATCTAAAATTAAAATAATTTTTAGTGATACTTTTTTAGAAAAAATGTTCTCTATTTAAAAAAATGATAGTTAAAAAATTAAATCTAAACTGTAATGTAAATATGATGAAATTTGGGTGCCTAAACGAGTCATTAGGTGCAGCAAAATCAGAAACCTTATTGTATCAAAAAAAAAAAAATCAGAAACCTTAACCAGCCTATCTACTCAATTTTCTTCCTTGGACTCAAATTTCAAAATAATTGTCCAAGGGTGCAGTTATTTGGTTCCATGCAGAACTTAACTTCTTTCCAAATAATAATACTGATTATTTTACAACGTACAACTTGCAAATAATGGGCACCCAATCCACCAAAAGACGCTAGAATTAAAAAGAACATACAGATTCCAACAACGCATGGGCTTGAGCCCAGGAATGGTCGTGGTCTTATGTGAGCCCACGATTGTGTTTTCAAATAATGACCAATTAGCTCTTTGCTAGTATACCTATACCCTTGAAGCTTAATGATATGGTCATTACTCCTGTGCCTCTGCTATATATAAACATGATTCCTACGGTCCCTAACCAGATGTTTACCTTTTTTTCCTTTACACTTCTAATCCCTCTTTACGAGTCACCAACACGTGAAGTCCCACAATATACGGAAATCTTATGCCACAAGCCTCGAACAAATCAAATCAGATTGCAGATATAGTCTCCTCGTACAAAATATTCCTTCGTATTTGGGGATGCAACTGCACGTTTCTATTTAAATTCACCCAAAAAAGAAAACCAAAAGAGCTAGCATTTCAACAAACCTAAAACTTCATGGTTATTCATACTCCATATCACAATCTTCAAATTCGTCAGGACATTGCCTAATATAATCAAAGTACGTACATATATCACATGGCATTGCTAATATTCCCTTCTCTTTTAAATTTCACATGTAAAAGAAAAGTTTGATGGTGTTTTAATTAGCAGACCTATATTATATTCTAAAGGTTCGATTAACCAATTATGTAAAAGAGAAGGCTCCACAAGGAAGCAATGCATATATTCGTTATCTTGAAAGAGAAAGTTGCAGCAAGTGGAGAGAAATAAAGTGAGAAAAAGCTCAATGAGCGTGACATGAAGACATAACAGGAAATCACAAAACCCTTTTTTGTGTTTTTAAGAGACAGTACTTGCCACCACCTCTATATAGGAAGCATCAACTTCTCAACTAACATAACAATGGCAATAACGTCCTCCCTTCTATTATTGCCCCTCTTCTATTTCATTGCCCTTTTCTCCATTGTTGGTAATTCTACAACTACTGCTATTACTGCATTCTCTTCCAACTTCTTTGTTCTTTCATGTCTTTAATACAAGATAGCGTCATGTTCAATTCCTAATTCAAATAGCTATAGATATCTTCCCATATTATCTTAGCACTCGAAGTTTTGAACACATCATGTCTCTTTTCAAATGTGAATGCATTGATGACAAGAATTAGCGCTAAGTTGATAAATAATCACAATATCATGACAAAAAAATATGGAATAATTTATCAGTCTAAAAGTGTTTCTTCTTGGTTGCTGCAGATGGGGCTCAGCTGATTCTAGTGAACAATTGTGTAGAAAATGTGTGGCCAGGAATACAGGGTGGTGCAGGGCAAGAAACTCCACAAGATGGGGGTTTTCATCTTGGGATTGGAGAGGAAGTAGTATTTGAGGTACCAGAGAAATGGTCAGGAAGAATCTGGGGAAGGCAGGATTGTAGCTTTGACAGCAATGGAAAAGGCTCGTGTGTCACAGGTGATTGCTTCGGGAAACTTCACTGCAGTGGAAGGGGAGGGGAGCCGCCGGCCACGGTGGTGGAAATGACACTGGGATCATCTTCATCTCCATTGCACTTTTATGATGTGAGCTTGGTGGATGGTTTCAACCTGCCAGTGTCCATGAAGCCTGTTGGAGGTGGGATTGGGTGTGGGGTGGCTTCTTGTGAGGTGGATTTGAACATTTGCTGTCCATCAGCTTTGGAAGTGAAGAAAAATGGTAAAGTTGTGGGGTGTAAGAGTGCTTGCTTGGCCATGCAAACAGCTAAGTATTGCTGCACTGGGAATTTTGCAGATCCAAAGACTTGCAAGCCTACCTTATATGCTCATCTCTTTAAGGCCATATGCCCTAAGGCTTATAGTTATGCATATGATGACTCTAGTAGCCTTAATAGATGTAGGGCATCACGCTATGTTATCACGTTCTGTCCTCCCCAAACCTAATATAGATTATAGATAGTTGCAAGAATTTCTTGCAGAATGAAGTTGAAGCTTCTGTCATAGATCTGAAAAGTTGTCCATATCATTAGTGAATGATTGCCTTATACTTTTTGATTTTATCATTATCTCTGTTGACCAAGTTTTCCTTACAATATTTTCTAAACGAAAGAAAGATAAATAATTAGTGATACAGCAGGATTGCATTAAAGTTTTTGGTTTTCGCATGTTAATTCATCGGGTTATACGTTCCCAAATAATTATTCAAGCTTAAAACTTGCAGCAAATTCCTTCCCGTGAAGCATAAAACTATATGTATTAATGGAAAGCAAATAAATAGTGATAAATCACACATGATCATTCTAGAAATTTTGAAGAAAAACCAACCTAAGGGATCAAGGAAGATTACAAGTTCATTGTACAATAGTGTAAGAGTACCCACACAGTGAACAAAAAAACTGACAAAACAGCATATCATATTTATCGAGGAGGATCTGTCTGGGCATTGGCGTCCACTCCTCTTCTTGAATTATCTTGATCATTAGGGGCTGCAGGTGAAGGTCCTGGCCCTAAAAGCAAAGGGGCCTCTCTCTTCTCACTACCAGAGTCTTTCTTTGAGTTTGGATTTGCAGCCCATGCCCTAAGAGGAGGCTCAAAATGTTCGCTAGCAACATCTGGTGGCGGAGCATCTTCTCCGGGAAGGACAAGACCTTTCTCTCCGAGCGAAGATGGCTCTTTAAAGCAGGTACGCCACAGAGATTCCACAAGATGTCTTTCTTCCCTGGCTGCCCCAAAGTCCTCTGCGGACATTGAACCAATACCATTTATCCGTTCTTGAAGAAGTTGCTTCATTTTATCATCATCTTCTCCTAATAGGCTAGCAGCACCATCTTTATCGTTGCGAGCCAGCTCAAGAAGGCCTCGAAGAGCAGCTTCTCTGACATCTGCATCTTCGCTGGAGGCAAGGTGCATCATCAAACGGGGAAATCCTAGCTCTTGCAGTATTCTGCAGTCTGAACTATTCTCATGCAATAGGTAATGGATCAAGTTCAGAGCTTTCCTGAAAGTTAGCAAGATAAGATTAGAGTCTAAAATAAATGACGATTAGAGGGTATAAATAATAAAAATATGGTTCAACATCACAAGGACATAAACGGAAAATATCAGCTCCATATGGGACAGATCAGTATTTGCTGATGTTAAATATCCCTTAATTACCTTTGAAACCTCACATTTTCAGAGGATAATGCTTCTTTCAAGGATGCATAACCATTTGCAAGCCGAAATGCAGTGATGCCTTTTTTGTTGTGATGAATCAATGCTGAAAAGTCATCCCCAGAGCAGAAGCAAGTCAGAAAACACTTCCAAACTCAGGAACAAGTTAGCACTGCCACAAAACCACTAAGCATACTTACAAGATATTGCACCAAGCGCCTGAGTACGAACTTTTACATCAGGATCTGAACTGAAATTAGAAATAAGAGGTTCAAAACCATTCGCTTTCATAACCCGTTCCTGACTTTGTGGGTTATTCTGGACTATTGTGGTCACAACATCAGCAGCCTTTGCACGAATATTTGCATGAGGGTTCTTGAGGTAACAAAGAAGAGGAACCAAACCACCAATAGAGTCAAGATCTGGGACACCGATAAAGAAGAGGAAATTGTTCAGGCACACTGTTTTAGACAGATAAAAAGGTATATCCATTGACTAATAGATTGTCTAAAATCTGTTGCAACAAATTCTTTGATTCTTTCCTTTGTCAAACACGAGTAAACATGAGCAAAATGTAATCATCTTTTTTGGCAAATAGGCACACAGTAATCTGACTCGCCAACATAAAAGAAAAAAAAAACAAAAAAACAAATTGTTGGAATAACAAGAGCACAACCAATGAAATCTTTGTCAACCCCTAACATTATCTCATGGTAACATAAGGTCATAAGAAGAACGAAAAAAATCATTACCATTTGCCATGTCTATGGATTCCACATGCTCTTGCAACTCATCCAGCATATCTGTCCACCGGAGAAGTTTCAGTATGAGATTAATGACAAGTAACTAAAGCAATCCAATCACCCAAAAAAAAAATCGTTTGCAGACGTTTTTGAACTAGTATGAATGTCGAATACCTTCAATTTCAGCAGGGGTAATTCCTTGAGCCTCCAATTCTTGCTCTGGAGTTTTCATAACAAGAGTAATCTCTTTCATACGTTTTACGACATCGACGGTCTGCGATTGCATCGCTTCCATAAACCATCTCCGGTCCTCCTCACTAAATAATAACAAAGAAAAATGCATCAGGCCCCTCATTCGTATTCAAATTCAAATTCAATAACAAATATTAATTTAAAGAAAAAGGTTCTAAGTATGCACCTTTTACAATTAGAACTCAATAAAAAAGCAAATTTTACTTATACCCAAACAAAGAAGCAAATTTTACAATCATATTGACCGGAATCTAGAATCAGAGAAATAAAATACACACCTTAAATTGCCAGTCGGTCGAGTTCCATCGGAATGAGCGAGACTCCATTTGAGCAACCCTTCCCAGTTGGGTCCGTCTTTCGCCATGTCTAATTGATTGTACGAGAAAACCGCCAAAAAAACTTTCAGGAACTAGCAAAGATACTTGTAAGCTAGAAAGGAATGAATCGGTTTTTTAAAACCCGTGTGAAATTCAGATATATAGCAGCAAATTGGCGACGGATTCACGAACCTTCTCCAGTATTCAAGAGAAAAGTGGACGGAGAATAGCTGCGAACCGAAGAGGGAGGCGCTAAAAGCCTGAAACTTGGAGGTTGTGGGTTTCATAACATATGGCCCAAAATCAATGTTAGCCCAATTTCCAACTACTACGTTCCGCCCAATTTAAGGATCATATATCAAACCCCTTTTTAAAAAAATGTATACCAAACAAAAAAAAATATATATATATATATTAAAGAATAAATGAACAAAAATAATAGGATAAATAGTTTTTTAGTCAAATTGGTGAAAAATAATTGTTTAAAAATTTTATAGTTAGAATGAATTAGATTTGGTATTGATAATTTTTATATAAAATCCTTCAAAATATCAATAATTTATATATATAAAAATATATTAGGTTCTTCTACCTAATAAAAATTTTAAATAAGGATTTTTTTATCATGTTTTCTTATTTTTTATGTATTTATTATCATACAATCAAATAAAATCATAAATGGGTACATTTTCTCCCCATGTATAATATAAAGTTTAAAGTGAGTTATACTGTACATGACTCAAGTCATAAATAAGTAAATAATATTACTTTTGTGAAGCCTCTTATGAATTTTATGTTGATATATATATATATATATATATATATATATATATATATATTTGAGTATTATAATTCTAAATAGTACTAGTAATATTCTTTTCCAAAAAGAAATGTCTAAATCAAGTTGCAAATTGGGTGTTGCCAAGTCCTCATTGTTTGGTCACCCTACATTTCCCACTTGACAGAGACAGAAATGTTGCCAGACGGAGAAAGAATAACACCAGAACCTTCCCATTTGTCATTTGTCATGTTGTTGTTTGCTATTCAGTCTTATCGTATTGCAACTTATATATTTGCTGTGCCATATGAACAAGTCTCGTATATATTCCTTATCTACTCATTCGTAGACACAAGCCCATGTGGTGTTGCTGATATCATCCCACATTCCCCCGACAATATCATAGCAGCCCACGTATCAAGTTTTGTGGTTTCATGCTAATTTCACTCCTTTTACTTCTAATTCCTCTCAATTTTTTTTATATTATTTTTTAAATCCTATGATTAAATATTCAATTTTAAAATTTGTAATTATCTCTCCTCTTATATGTATCTTATTAAAAGCTCAAACTTAATACTTAAAAGAATTAAATGAGACATTATACTGTTATACTAATTTTATATTGGTCAAATTCTTCTCAACTAATTTAAAAAAAATAATATAATTATTAAAAGTTAGTACAATATAAACCTGCCAAAATTGATCATATTGTATTATGCACACTGATTGCTTTCCTTTTTTATATTAAGGTCTAATCGTGAATTACTGATTTTATTTTAATTTATATTTTGGTTATTCCTCTCTCTTAATTATGGATCATGTTTTTAATTAATTCTCAGATATATAACAATTTGCCGATTTCTACTCATTGGACCGACATAAATTACTGCATATGGCATATAAAACTCCCAAAACCTTCTTGGTTAATTAAGTTTAATTTATTATTCCATTGTGAAGTAGAGAAAGAGAATAAAATATCTTCCATTTTTTTTAGAGAAAATAATTAAAAGGATATTTCAAATTTTGTTGTCTTCACCCCCTCCGCATGAGCATGAGGACGACTTTCATTGTGCTGCACGCACGCTGATTTCCGTGCCAATAATTATAATTAAATAAACTTTGTCTAACATTAATTAATAAATTAATTTCTCAGTTATTTCCATTTTTGAAAGTTAAATTAAATTCTTCAAAATCTTCAATCCATGAGCAACGCGCTTTCCTTTCAAGTCAGGGCAGCATCCTTTATTTGTTCTTCCTCCCACTTTCCATTTTCGCTCTGTTCGCTTTCACGCTCAGAGCATTTGGTTTGGAATCTGCGTTCGATTCCCAATTTTTGAGTTATTTCCCGGAGAAATTAGGGTTTTTTATTCAATAATTGTATTAAAGGTGAAAGAGAATAGATTTGGGATTTTTTTTTTGTCGATTCTTTCTCAGTGAGGGTTAGTGGAGTTCTTGCTCGATCTGGTTTATAATGGCTTCAGTGGGATCCTCCTATTGGTGCTACAGATGCAATCAGTTTGTTAGGGTTCGAATTGGGGCTGAAGAAACCTTGCTTTGCCCTGATTGTGGGTCTGATTTTATAGAAGAAATCAGGACTCGTACTCACTCTCCTTTCCATCGATTCCCTTCACCATCAATGTATGTCGACGATGAATCTAGCTCCGAGCAAGGAGCCAGCCCAAGAATCCGCCGTGGCTCGAGGAACGCCAGCGATCGATCCCCTTTTAACCCTGTTATCGTCCTCAGTGGGCCCGCCGATGGCGGTGGAAATGAAGGGGTTGGTATTGAAAGAGGGAACTTTGAGCTTTATTACAATGAAGGTACAGGTTCGGGTCTTCGGCCGCTTCCTGCAAGTGTCACAGAGTTCTTAATGGGTGCTGGATTTGACCACCTTCTTGACCAGTTGACTCATTTAGAAGTCACGGGAATCGGACGATTAAATCAAACTCCGGCATCAAAATCTGCAATCGAATCGATGCCCATCGTCAAGATTGTTGCTACACATGTTTCGGCGGAATCGCATTGCGCAGTTTGTAAGGAGCCCTTCGAGCTTGACTCAGATGCTCGTGAAATGCCTTGTAAGCACATTTACCATTCTGATTGTATCCTTCCATGGCTATCAATTCGTAATTCCTGTCCAGTTTGTCGCCATGAGTTACCTACTGAGATGCGTGGGAGTAGTAGTGGCAGAAACTCCCCTGTGTCCGACGGTGGAAGGGATGATCATACTGTGGGATTAACTATATGGAGACTGCCTGGTGGTGGTTTTGCTGTTGGAAGGTTCACTGGTGGAAGAAGAGCTGCCGAACGTGAACTTCCTGTTGTATATACAGAAATGGATGGTGGATTCAATAGTGTGGGGGTTCCACGGAGGATATCTTGGGAAACGAGTGTGAGGAGATCAAGGGAGTCTTGGGGATTAGGTAGTGCTTTCCGGAACTTCTTCTCACACTTCGGGTGGCTTAGGACTTCCTTCTCTCGTTCTTCCAGAACTGATTCAAATGTGAGCCGAAGAGCTCGATCTAATACAATATTATCTAGATTCTCAAGAAGGCGCAACTAGTCCTGGCTATGGATAATACAGATGGTGAAACTTCATATTCTGTTTCTTCTTCTTCTTTCTCCTCAGGAATATAATTAAATTTTTATTTTGTATCATTTGTGACTATAACTCTATATTTGCCTCAGTTCAGTGAGGAGGTAACTTCAAATTGTATGACTCACATTGAATTGGGGATTTACCTTTAAATTTCATGACTCACACATGATAAACAGCCATGGAGTCTGGAGTTACTGCATTTAAATTTTGGGAAGGATAGAATTTTGGAATTTTTACGTGGTAAGATTTTGTTAGAATGGAAGAAAGTTATGCAGTTAAGGTGGGCCTTAGAGGAATTTGAAGTAGTAGTGAAGTTTAAGGGGAGCCTAAGTTGCGAAAGTAAGGCACCAGAAGGGACCCTTGCTTGTTGATGATCAGGGTGGGTGCCGTCAGCCAGTTGCATGCCTTTGCCAGATTTGGCTGCCTTACTGCCTTTATTTGGGAATCCATGTGCATCACCTTTGCATCCACAGTGAGATATCAGTTTTTGTATTTCTTGTGATCATTTTTCAGATAATGCAATTGAAGGTGCTGAAAATGAAGTTCTGAATTTATTTTAAGCTGATTACTCCCATTACTGCTAATTGTTAAGAGTTTTATTCTGTTCAGCCTAGCTGTGTGAGATGTTGTTTCCATCAGGCTGAGCCAGACTGTGAGTAAATGGTTAAAGAGATAAAGGAGGGAGGCTTTTTTTTTGGGGGGGGGGGGTGTTGTTGGGTGTTAGGACATTGAGTTGTTTTATATGTATCAATTACGTATAAAAATCCAATCAGTTTCGAGCAATTGATCTTTTAACAGACTCTGAAGCTGTGAATCAATTGTAACAATAGCTGATTAAAGGAATCAATTTTGCATGATATTGATCCGTCACATGTTTCTGATGAGTATTTCCGGGCTGCCTCTTGTTATCCATATGCTTCTTCTAGGTTGTTGCAACTTGATATTCCACATCTTTTGCTTTGCTTTTCCACTATCAGTCTCTTTCTAACTTCTTTATCCATGTGATTGGTATATGTAGATAAAAGCTTTTGAACCCTTTACACACTCATACTCATAATGCTACAGAATGGGACAATTTCATTTTTAACTAGCACCTAGCTATGAAGGGGTGGGCTATAAGTGGCGTAGATCTCTGCCTTGTACTGTGCTTTCCATTGCTTATTTTGGTAGATTATGATACACTAATGATATTATTGAATGCATGCAGGGTTAGGCTGCCTTTATTGTTTATTTTTGGGTATTCAATTCCTTGCTTGACGGCTTATATTTGGATATTTGAATTTGATTTTAGTGGTTTTATTTCTGAACCACTTGATGATGACCAGCTCATAGATAGATATAGCAGTATAACAGCATCACTGGAATTAGATGATATATGGGGCTGTTCCCTACTTTGCCTTTACTCTCATCTTTTTTTGCTGTGGATGTAAGAGTGGTGTGATGAGCATCTTAATTTATATACATAGTTCATAGAAAGTTCTATTATTTGCAGGCTACGAACAATTCAATTAGTTTTTAGATGGCAATTCACCAGGTTTGTATCTAGTTATATCTAGTTCACGAGTCTTTCTTTTTTCGTGGGGGAAATTGTCATGGCTGAGTTACAAGTCTGTGTTAACGTGGATGCTAATTTTGTTTATTTAACCCGTTTTAGGTAGATGATACAATACTCGATCTTTAATAGAAGATCTAGTTTATAGTTCAACAGGAGGTAGTAGTATAAAAACTTGAGTATAAGACTTACAAAGCATCTAATTTTGTTACAACATCATAATTCATACCTTTCTTTTTTTGTTTTTTGTCCACTCGATTTACCGAAATTTTATCCTGACTATATCTAAATTTGACCCGCGTTGCACACCTGGCTATGGTGAGTGAGTCTCTCAACGGGAATTTTTTACATCATAATTCATACCTAATGAATTGAAAAGTGCTACCAAATTATTAGGAATAGGATAGGAGCTGTCTTGGACATGTCTTGTTCTCTGGTTGTCGCAGGTTATATCATTTTAATAGTAGTGCCCAAATTAGATACATTGTATCTTTTTAATTTAAATTTTGTTTGTGATTTTCTCGTACCAACTATGAAGCGGCTAATTCTTCATTTCAATTAAATTTAATACACTTTCCATAAAACTTTACTTGCAGAAAAACGAGTTGCTCACCATTTTTGAACATGATTTTAGTTTAGCCTTTGAGAAGCAAAAATCAGCAGACATAAGGATTAATCTCCATATGTAAATTTGAAATCCATATTAATTGTTTCGATTTAAGTTTGACACCCAATTGATTATATTTAATGCACTCACTATTCTTCTTACCTAACCAATAAAATGGTCTTTTTCTGTTTGAGTTCAAATTTGGAAAGAGTCAACGAATTATCAGACTAATGAAATTATTTTAAGTATTTAAATTAATTAAGTAATTTAATTGATTTATTCAAGCTGATTTTTCAATTTATTAAATAATGTTAATTTATTAGTTGCTAATAAAAATTAAATTTACTAGTCAACAATGGTTGACTCAAATGAAAAGAATTTGATATCTTTAAAAAAAAAGGCTGAGGATTTAATCTTTATGAATAGAAATATTGTCATCTTCTATTCGGACTAAACATTTTCGAATATCATTTTTTAGGTACATTTTTCGAATATCATTTGAAATACTTGTCAATGTTCTCTTCTGTATTTTTTGAGAAGGTGGGCTTCCAATATCTTGATAACTTATAATTTTAAAAAAAATCTTTTTAACTTTTAACTCAATTATAATTCAGTCTTTCAACTATAATTTAATATAATTTAGTTCCTAAACTTTTAATTCGCCGGTAACTCACTCTTTTATATTTCCACAATTTACATTATCATCTTTCTAAGTTATCCTAGGTGGCAAAAGAATTTGTTCCAGCTCAGCTTCATGTGGCTTTTTATATAGGGTAAAGGAGCACTTAATATCTTGATATTATTTATCATATGCGACCAGTATCTTAATCTTATTTGTGGTGTAATTTCACTGATAATTTTTTTAATTTAGTGCAATTTTATCCATAATATTATTTCTCAAGTACCAAAAATTATACTTAATTAAAAAGATTATAGGCGAAATTATACTAAATTAAAAAAAATATGAGTAAAATTGTAACACAAATAAGATTATGATACTGGCTGTATATGAGAAATAAGATTAAAATATTGGATAATAGTTTTTCCTTTTTTTTTATATATATATATAATTTTAAACAAAAAAATAGGTGGACTTCAATCAGAGCTCCAATCAATGCCCCTTCCTTCCTCATGAAAGCCAAAACCATTCTCAACCAGAGAACTCTTCGAGCAAAAGGAGACAACGACAACCAATCTGCGAATACTAATGTCAAGCCCAAAGACATCAGGATCCTCGTTGAATTGCAGCTTGTTCAATCCGATGCCGTCACTTTCAGCGATGATAGCGAAAAGGAACAAATTAAGAGGGAATATCAGAAGCTTCAATCTGGGAGGCATGGGATGTAGTGCAGGGGTCATAGCCATTGATCTAGCCAAATACATATGCTTCAAGCTCATAAGAATCAGAGGGCAAGATTCCTTCGAGCAAAAAGAGCCACCCCATGTCAGCGACGGCACGGCCACCCCTCTCATTGCTCTACCTAGGGTGATCGTCTACCTCCCAACCAGCCACACCACACATTCTCTGAACGGGAGCAATTGAACTGGGTTGGACTCGCTACCATCACACCGACAATCGCAACCCACATATCGTTCAGTTCCCCCGCTCTTACCCCTTCCTGCACCTCGTTCTTTTTGTTTAATTTTTATATATAAAGAAAAAGCCACAAGAAGCTGAGCTGGAACAAATTCTATTGCCACCTAGGATAGCTCAGAGCTGACAGGGATGATAATGTAAAATGTGGAAATATAAAGTACTGAATTACAATAAAAATTTAAGACTGAGTTGCATCGTTTTATAGTTGGGAGACTGAATTAAAAGTTAAAAGATCAATTTTCTATTTAAAAAACAAGTAAAAGCAAATTGCTGACTTCCTTGACATCTTTTTATACCAAAGAATAGCACAATCCATCTATTACACTTGTAGCGTTTGAATATGACGCTTTGTATTTTGTAATCCATTACACTCTAGGATTATACTCGTATATCAAAGCAAAATTTTCTGTATAGCAATTATACACGTACTATTATACAATATTTTTGCAGTTATTTAATTTATTTCTATGTACAATTACAATTACAAATAACTAAATAAAAATATTCCAATATAACTCAATTTCTATTGCTTAACATCTCTTTCTCTGTTTTTTGTGCCTGAAATATTTGATATCAATTTTTAAAGATAAATGTATATATTTTTATTAGATTTTTATTAGAGATAATCTCGTTCCAATTCCTCCCCTTTCCTTCGTAAAAATTTTTAGCTTGTTGTATTATAATAAATTAATCTCTTTCTCTATACCTAATCTCCGTTAATCTCTTGTTATGAGTATGGAGTCTTATATGTGAATTATGTTTTATAAATCTAAAGCACTCTTAAGATATATTTTTGTTTTTTTTTTAGACTTGCGCTCATAGATCCTTCAATGAGAGGCTGATGTTCAAGAGGAGAACTATCCAACTAAGATTCATGTTCACCAAGAGTATGCTACCGACCCACGTTTTTGAAGCAAAGAAACGTTGATTTACTCAAGTTTGATGAGCGAGTAGAAGTACACGTTGCCTTATCCAAAATACGGGAAGAATCTTGTGTTCTGACGTGGCCTTATCCACAACCATTTTAAAACGGTATGGCGATGTGCCACATTGGTGAGTCGGGCATAAGCTTCCTCCTTTCCAATTCATGGCATCACTAACCCCGTTTCAGGCTCTACTTCCCAGAACTTGTTCATCATCCGCTTCACTTTCAGCGCCTGCATCATCATGGAGTGTGCTTCACACTAAGAGCAAAAGGAAAACACCTTTAACGGTGGTTGCGGCCGTGGGGGAGCTCTCTTCTGATAGCACCACCTACCTCATCGCCGGTGCCATCGGTGTAGCCCTCGTTGGAACTGCCTTTCCCATCCTCTTCTCTCGCAAGGACACGTAATTCCTTCCCATTTCCTTATTCCAATTTCTTGCATTTTGATTCACTCATCAATGAAAGATCTTGTGACTGTTGGTGTTGATATATATTTCAGATGCCCTGAATGTGACGGAGCAGGGTTTGTTCGGAAGTCTGGGGCGACTTTGAGAGCAAATGCCGCAAGAAAAGACCAAGCTCAAATTGTTTGTGCACGTTGCAATGGTCTTGGAAAACTTAACCAAATAGACAAATAGAAAAACCTCTGCTCCTCTCTTGCTCGTATAGTTATGTAACCTTCTCTAAACTTTTTTTTTTTTTTGGCGCTTGAAGCTTTTCTGTTTGTAACAATGCCTTATATTTATGCATGAGGAATATGATTGTTGTTCTCAAGTTTCTCTGTTTTGGCATGAGTCCAGGGTAAAGAAAGCTATTGTTTTATGTAATTCTTTGCATTTGAAGCTCATGTGCTTGTTAAAATGCCTGATGATGAATATGATAGTTTCCTGGTAAATGACCTTCTGAGTAGAAGTTTAAGAATAACCAAGGGAGTTAATCCAATGTACAAAACTTAGAGGCACCTTGAACATAATATTAATATCAAATGAAAATAAAGAAAGCTTCAAGCCTGTGGCTCTAATTCTCTCAAACTATTAGAAACCTATTATGTTGGTGGTGGGGGAAAGAAAATTTCTAAGGAATTGACTATTTACTTTGCTAGCTATATGCTGTCTGCAACTGCAATTCCAGCTAGTAATTCAAAGGGATAAACATTCAAGTCCCTCAATTTCTTCGGATAATTCCAGATTTTAGCATAAATATTTTGAAATGAAATAAGCATATAGAGCCATTTTGTTTACTCCACATATACTGAACGTCTCTAACATCCAATTGTACTGTCAGAAGCTAAACTGATATAAGTTTCCTTAGAAGTTTTTCCTTCTATCCTTTGTGAGATAGCATGATCTTGTTAAGCTTTATGTGTGGTTCCAACCAATATAAGTTTCAAGGACTAAAATGCAAGGCTCAACCCCTTGTTGCTGGATTGTTAGTGAGTGCTCACTCTAATTGGTTTGACTCTAACCTTCTCGAGAGCGAAATAACTTATTTGTAAAAACTGTATTGTATTAATAAAAACATCCTTAATATATGTTAATCAATAATCAATAAGAAGAGTTTAAAAAAATTATAAATTATGAAATAAAATGGATTTAAGGTATTTAAAAAAAAATTCTTTTACTACCGCTTTATATTTAGTATCACATAGAGTAACATGTATTCAAACTGCATCATGACTTGTAATTCTTTCATGTTCACTGAAAGCGATAATTAGAACAAATGAAGAATCAGTTGTAGTTTCAGGGAACTCTTCAAATCTTCTTCATGAAAAGTGCATGTAAAAATTAAACCGTTCTCCATATTTGCCTCTACAATAATAAATATGAAAGTAATTTGACTTATGATTGTTGTTTTGTTAGAAGTTGAGATGCTTGGTGTTCTCTTGTTCGTTGGCTCAAATTCAGCAATTACTTGTTTTGTTAAACATTCTTAATTAATTTAGGATCATTATAGTGAGTGACAAGTGTATTATTTCACATGAAAAGATATATAGAGTATGAGTGGTAAGAAAAAGGTGCTATTTGCATCGAAAAGTTCAATCATGCCTGTTGCTGAAATAGTGACAGATGAGAAAAGGGTAAGTTTTGGAGCATGGTTCGACAGAAAAATGAAGAGCAATGGATGGGTTTGGGACTGAATTTGAAGACACAGCATGTGCAGCAAAAGACTCCACGTGTCCTTCTAATGAATCACAACTTTCTTCTATAGGCTTTTGACTTTTCCACCTTCTTCACTTCATGCATCACGTGGATGCCCGCCCACCTGTTACCTCTTAACTTCATAGTTTTAATTAATTCCTGAAAGAAGCGGTTTTTCGCTCCAGATTTTAATGTTATTAAAGTCGCTCTCCTTTAGTACTTGACCCATCGCCAACATTAGTTTTAAATATTGGATCGCAGGTAGCTGACTTCTATGTTGTTTTTCATACTCCATTTATATCATTTTGTGTTACATAAATCGATAGGTATGTTTTAAATACACACTTCAGTCTTCAAGCTTTGTTATAATATTGCATTGTTATACCAAGTATAATAACACGTCGTGGTTTAAGTTAAATACGAATATTAGAAAATTTCTTATCCGCATTATCATAATACTCGTATGAGACATTTTTGCATCTTACAGTTTACACGGTTATGATGTAAAAAAATATCATAGAAATGATAAACGTTGAGTGTAACTTAGTTATGTATTATTTTCTCTTCAAATCCACTCCAATCACTCGACCTTGTTCCTACCAAACACAACCGGACTTAGGAAGTTGTTGGTAATCATCATCAATACAAGAGTTCGAAATGTCGATGTCGTATGTATAAATAAAGGCAATGTTAACTCCCATAATAAATAATTATCTTACCAGCTAATTTACATCTTGAGGCCGCGTAGGGCTTCTTATTCTCATAATTTAATAAGAGAATATAGATTAATTGCTTAATCCCATTAAGAAAAGCATCACGTGCTGTGCCATTACTTGGTGAAAAAGTAAAAACTTGGTGCGATGCACAACGTCCAGCAAAAGCTGCTAACAAAACTCGAAGCCAATATATGCTTTTAACCCAAGGCTGTGTCATCATCATGCTCTCTCCCTATTTTGTTATTCCCTCACCTTCATATACAAACCAACTTGTACCTGAAAATTAATTATTATTATTATAATATTATAGAATCATGATGAGAAATTAATTAATGAGGTTAGATTTAGAGTGTAAGTAACTAGTCATTAATTAATTACAGTGATACCAAACCAAATGCTTCTATTCCTATGGCGTATGAATTAATTTCTAATCTCCAATGTACATGTTACGTATGATTATATATGTATTTTAAACAAATCATCCTCTAAACAAAATGACATTAAACTGATATATATACACACACAAACACGCACCCCTTCTTTCATGTGCAACAAACAAAACACAATTAACACATTGTCCATATATTCAATTAATCAAGAGGTGAGACATGCTATCATTTAAAATGTATTCAATCTTTGAATAATACTATTTTATTGTGGTTCCAGTCGTAGTACTTAGAGAAATATTTTAACTCCTGAATGTCTAAATTTACGTCTGAAGATAATTGACAACTCAACTTACTTAATATTAGTATCGCTTAATAGAAATAGAGACTTCATCTACCTAGAATATCTTTTTTTTTTAATTTGTGTACAACAAAAAAACAATACACAGTTATGTTTGTTAGGTACTTTGGTGTTTGAGGTAATGGTAGAGTAGTAGATCGCATCTCCGGGTCTCAGATCGTATCATCATCATGGGGAGAGAGAGAAAGAGAGAGGGGGGGGGGGGGCAGTTTCTTAGCTCAGATATCAAGGAATTCCCATGTCCTTCAGATTCTTATCTTTGTCCCCAAAATATCATACACTTTCTGCATAATTACTCCAAATCTCTTTTACTCCACTTCTTCTCATGGCAAAACCCTAATAACCCCATCCTATCCTGAATAATAATCCATTATTAATTCCGATCCACACAAACCAAACTCTTTCCGTTGACAATTGTTTACAACAACACAATGAAACTCCAATTTCTCTCTGAGTTTTTCCCAGACCCATGTCTCAAATCTCTCGTTTTGCTCATTTTATTACTTCATGTCAATCTCTGTTTTTCTGAGAGTTCTCAAACGCTTCTTTTGTCACTCAAAACCCAGGTGATTCCTTCTGGGTACCTTACAAGATCCCCTGATAAGCTTCGTTTTCACCACAACGTTAGTCTCTCTGTTTCTCTTTCAGTGGGTTCTCCTCCACAGAATGTCTCCATGGTCCTTGACACTGGCAGCGAGCTCCCATGGCTACGTTGTAACAAAACTTCACCCCCGGCATTTGACCACACCCGTTCTTCGTCGTACTTACCCATTTCTTGCTCCTCGCCCACCTGCACGAACCAGACCCGAGACTTCCCCATCCCTGCTTCCTGCGATTCCAACAATCTCTGCCACGCCACTCTCTCCTACGCCGACTTCTCCTCCACAGAAGGCAACCTCGCTTCTGACACTTTCCGGTTCGGGATAGCCAATGACCCGGGTGTTGTATTCGGGTGCATGAATTCGAGCTACGACAGCAGCAACGCGGATAGAGAATCTAACACAACCGGGTTATTGGGTATGAACCGCGGGTCGCTGTCGTTCGTTTCGCAGTTAAAATTCCCGAAATTTTCTTACTGCATATCGGATTCGGATTTCTCAGGAGTTCTACTATTCGGGGACGCCAGTTTCTCATGGCTCGCCCCGCTAAATTACACACCCTTGGTTCAAATGTCCACCCCTTTACCATACTTCGATCGGGCGGCTTACACGGTTCGGCTCCGAGGAATCAAAGTATCGGGTAAGCTCCTGCCAATATCAGATTCTGTTTTCATTCCCGATCACACCGGGGCAGGTCAAACCATGGTGGACTCGGGCACCCAATTCACATTCCTGTTGGGTCCGGCTTACACAGCGCTGCGGAGCGAGTTCCTGAACCAAACAAACAATACATTGCGGGTGGTGGATGATCCGAATTTCACGTTCCAGGGAGCGATGGATCTCTGCTACCGGGTGCCGATGAACCAGACGGAATTGCCCGGATTGCCGAGCGTGTGTCTGGTTTTTGAAGGGGCGGAGATGATGATTTGGGATGAGCAGCTATTGTATCGGGTTCCGGATCAAGTAATGGGTGGGGATTCGGTGTACTGCTTCACATTTGGGAATTCGGATCTTCTGGGGGTGGAGGCATTCATAATTGGTCATCACCAACAGCAGAATCTGTGGATGGAGTTTGATCTGGAGAGGTCAAGGATTGGACTGGCCCATGTAAGTTGTAGCTCAGCGGGTCAGAGGCTTGGTTTGGGAAAGTAGGCCCAGTGTGGGCCCAAAATAGGTGGTCCTTTCTTCGGTTGCATTTGCATGAATGGGTCAAGGATGGGTCCCACTTTCAGGAAGCATTGCAATTATGGGATTGGGCTGAAGCAGTTGCTAAGAAGTCAAAATTTGGTGGGGAGCATTTGAATTTGAAGGAAGAGATTGTACAACAACAACAACGGATTCTTTCGGGTTTTGTTTTGTTTTGTTTTTGTTTTGGTAATTGAGCAGAGGTTATTAAATTTGTCACCCGTTTTGCAGACGGGAGTGAATTGAATACATGATATTCAGCTTTTACCGTACAAATTGTTTCTGGGAAGCGAATTAATGGAGGAATAGAGGATCTTTGGAAATTGAGTTTGCTCCTTTGAGTTTGATTGATTGTACGTAAATGGGAACGGAGATCAGAGTTGTGAATAAAAACAAGTGAACATATCAATTTAGGTCTCAAAGTCAAAAATTGTCAAGCATGCAATTGCTGATTTAATGTGGTTCTTCTCCGCTTGATATAGCTTTCACATCTAATAATTGAATTTTCAACGGCTAAATTTTTTTTTTATATCTACCCAAACACACCTTAAATATTTGGTGGAATAATTTTACCCTTCTTTGTAATTTTATTCAGCTCAATCTGAATTAGTATGAGACTCTGAGCTTGTTATAAGAGCTTTGTTTTTTGTTTTTTTTTGATAAAAATAAGATCTCTAGTTGTTGTGGTGCAAGCTTAGGTATCAAATCATAGAGCATAGAAAATCCTCAAATCATGGGTTCAAAAACTGAGAGAAATGGGGGAGATCGTCACCGGTGGTAATACCTCAGGAAGTTGATTAACGCAGAGACCGGCACTCCTTCAAGAACTTGTTCCACAATAACCCCATAGCACTCATGCATTGACCTCTCTCGGATGCCCTCTGTTCTCAGGAGCTCTAATAATTCCCAATGGGAATTCTGGAGAATCGTATTCATGCATGCACTTCTCTCACTCTGACTCTCTGTTATTACGTTAATTCTTTTAAATTTGTATTTTAAACCCTCTGTTTGTCATTCTTCTTTCTGTTTAATTGCTCTTTTTTATGCATCCCAAACAATTAGATTTTGCATACAAGCACGTCTGTCTTATACTCTTCAAGTTTCAATATTTTTTTTTAAAACTATTTACTAGATCATATTATTAAGTATTTAATTTTAGGGTTTATAGTTGTCCCTTTTAATATATGTGTCTTTTGATTTTGATTGATCATATTATTATATTAATTTAGGTGACAAATCTTCTTAGACAAAGGAGACGATGAAAGCTGTTATGATGATGAGGACGATAAGTTTCTTCGACAGAATAAAGATTTTCAAAAGGGAAAAGAGAATGTAAAGAAACCCAAGTCAGTGGCACTTCGAACAAAAACTATCTTCATATACTTTCACAGGAGAGCTTTTTTCTTAAAAACTGTTATTTTAGATAAATAATGCTTATTCTTTATTGATAGACAGAAGAGATATTTATACATAAATTTAAGAATCCTAAATAAACTTAAATACTAATAATATCATATATTATCCTATCATATCCTATCATATAATATCCTATACTATCTCAATACTCCTCCTCAAGTTGGAGCATAGATGTCAATCATGCCTAACCTGTTACAAAGATATTCAACTCGAATCCCATTAAAAGCTTTGGTGAGGAGATCACCCAGTTGATCACTAGATTTGACATATTCTGTAGAGATGAAGTTTTCCTTGAACTTATCTCGAATAAAATGACAATCGATTTCAATATGTTTCGTGCGTTCATGAAATACTGAATTAGAAGCTATATGTAGGGCCGCTTTATTATCACACCACATCTTAGCTGGTAATGAGATTTTAAGGCCAATTTCCTTCAATAATTGATATATCCAGACTATCTCACATACTAATTGTGCCATGGCTCTGTATTCTGCTTCTGTACTCGACCTTGAGACCACATTTTGTTTCTTGTTTCTCCAAGATACCAAATTTTCTCCTACAAAAACACAGTATCCTGTAGTAGATCGTCTTGTGGCTTTTGATCCACCATGATCGGCATCACAAAAATATTCAATATCTGTGTGACCATGATTCTTGTACAATATCCCATGACCTGGAGATCCCTTCAAGTAATGTAACACATGTTCTAAGGCTTCCCACTATCTGACAGTTGGCGAGACTATAAATTGACTAAGGGCACTCACTGGGTAAGTGATATCAGGGCGAGTTACTGTAAGATAATTTAATTTTCCAATCAATCTCCTGTACCTCTCTGGGTTTTCAAACGGCTTGCTCTTAGTGGCTTCAACCGGATTTTCGGATGGTATGCTACCATCAGCATCAAGTAGTGGATTGTAAACCATAGGAAAGCTAGTTGGGGCTGCTCCTAGTTTTCCAATTTTTTTTAGCAAATCAAGGACATATTTTCTCTAAGTCAATAAGATGCCCTTCTTACTCCTCATGACTTCAATACCTAGAAAGTACTTCAATGAACCCAAGTCCTTCGTCTGAAAATAGGAGTTAATGAACGACTTAAGTGATGAGATCCTTGAGGCATCACTCTCCGTAATCACAATATCATCAACATATACAACTAGTAGAATCGTGCCAGCACTTGTTCTCTGATAGAACACAAAATGATTACACTTACTCTGGCATAAGCCAAAGTCCTTCACAACATTACTAAATCTGTCAAACCATGTTTGAGGACTTTGCTTTAAGCCGTATAAGGATCTTTTAAGACGACATACTTTACCACGCTCCCCCTGACCAATAAAACTGGGTAGTTGCTCCATGTACACTTCTTCAAGAAGATCACCATGTAAGAATGCATTTTTGATATCAAGTTGAGAGAGAGCCCAATCAAAAGTAGCAGCCAAAGAGATGAAGAGACGAACAGAGGAGAGTTTGGCTACAGGGGAAAAGGTCTTAGTGTAGTCAATACCATACTTCTGAGCATAGCCTTTAGCAACAAGGCGAGCCTTAAGACGTTCAAGAGTGCCATCAGCTTTAGTTTTAGGAGTCAACACCCATTTACACCCAATAGTTTTCTTTCCTGTTGGTAAATCCACTAAAGTCCATGTACCGACACGTTCAAGGGCCGCCATCTCTTCTTCCAAAGCAGTACGCCAACCCGGGAGGGACAAGGCTTCAGTAATTGACTGAGGTACTGAGATAGTGTCTAAAGAGGCGATGAAGGCACGAGAAGCAGAGGAGAGGTGGTTATATGAAATAAAAGAAGAAATAGGATAGGTATAAGTACGTTTACCTTTGCGGAGGGCAATGGCCAAATCAGTGGAGGTATCTGGTTCTAGAACAGGAGGTATCTCAGATTCAAGGACCGGGTCAAGCTCATGGTGAATAATGCTTTCTATAGGATTTGATGATGAAGTAGTTAACAGTAGGCTAGATTTAGTGAGTCGATGCCAGAGAAGACGAAAGCCGTCAAAGAAGGGCATTACACATGCTGCCACAGGCCGAAGCATGAAACTGATGTCAGAAACTCATGGTTGCGCGTGGGAATCACACGCTGTTCGGATGATGACGAAGCTTCAGGGGAGCCACCGATTGTAACCTCCTCTGATACCATATGGAGAAAAGATAGCAGTTACCTGTCATGTGATCAGTAGCTCCAGAGTCTATGATCTATTTGGAACAAGAAGAAGAGGCAAGAGCAGTAGCTTCATTACCTATTGCAATGCCAGCACTCACAGGGGGATTGAGAGATTTTAACTGAGCATATTCGGCAGCGGAAATGGTAACCGTGTGATTGGCTGTGGCTGCCACATGCGCAGAGTTTTGTCGATTTTGTTTGTTTTGAAGTTTACGGTACGTACATTTCGTGTGACCTGGTTCCTTACAGTGGTAACAGATTATATCCTTCGATCCCTGATTAGGGCCCCCTGGTGTAGAATTACGACGATTAGGTGGCCCATGAGTATCATTCTGACCACGACTGAGCAACACACTAGTTGGCGCAATAGAGGATGATGAAGATGTTTGCTCCGTTCTCAATACACGAGAGAAAGCTTCTTCAAGAGAGGGGAGCTGAGCTCCAGATAAAATTTGAGAACGAGCAGCCGCAAATCGAGGCGGAAGTACAGTAAGAAAACTCATGGTAGCCATCTGCTCTCGGTGAGATACATTGACCTTCCTCTCATAAGAAATAGGCATAAGAATATTTAGTTCTTCATACATTCCTTTAAAGTCCATAAAAAAGGCCGTAAGGGGACGATCATCTGATATCTCTACGCGATGGAAAGATCTGCAAACCTCGTATATCCGAGAGATATTATTCTTGCCTGAGTATAAGAGTGCCAAGTAGTCTATTAGTTCTTTAACAAATTCACAATGAGTAATAGAAGGTATGATCTCACTGTCAATAGAGTTACGGATTTGTAAAAGTAGTCGTGCATCATCCCTTAACCATAACTTGCGAGAGGCATCTTTTTCTTCTGGGGGATCATCGGTCAAGTGATTTTCCTTCTCAATACTTCAAAAATAGATACGAATAGATTTACTCAAATCTAGATAATTTTTCCAAGTTAATTTGTATTCAGTAATCTTAGTAACTACCAGAATCATCTCAGAAATTGCAGTAGCCTTAGGTGTAGCCATAAAAAAAAGAAAATCAGCAGACAAACAAATTCCTGTCACGCTAGGGACAAAGAGGAACAACAAATCAGAAATATAAGTAGCTACACTAGGAGCTACTTAACACAAGAGGAGCCACCGAGATGATTGAACAGTAACTGCACATTCAAACAGAACTAAGTGATGGTTCTACGGTAAAGTTGGAGTCGGGAACAGAGAACAGTTGTGGCAACTAGTTGGGTGTCACCGTGAAACTGATAGGGAACAGAGAAGCACAAAAAAAATGAACTGCCGAAAATATGGAGAAAGGGGAAACCTGTGAAAGCACCAACCTGTGAAACCTGAGAATCCTAAATAAACCTAAATACTAATAATATTATATATTATCCTATCATATAATATTATTATCATATAATATCCTATACTATCTCAACAAAAACAAAAACAAAAACAAAAAACAAAAGAAAGAGCAATTTTATTGATAACAAAATTTATTGATCGGACATGCAAGTTTATAGACAAGAAGTGGTTTAGGAGAAGCGAAATTGATTTGATACAATGAAATCTTTTACCGATACATGGAGAGAACTGAAATCTAAGAAAATAGTATATGTAGGGGAATAGGAAATCATTGAACAAATCTAACATTCTAAATATAAAATCATGGAACCTAATCTTAGTAAATGCTGATACACTAATACTGTTGATCAAATCCAAATCCCACATTCTACCTAATTTTAGGTAGGATCCTTGACAATTTGACTCGCGCCAAACCCCGGGCCGATAGATAGAAAATACTAAAATTGCCATCTCAGGCGCCCCAAAACATGCCACGTAATCTCATGGTGGGGTTCAATCCCCAATGGGATGGCACGTGAAGTTGCCACTTGAAAGCGAGAGCGACCTCTCTCGTCAAATTCACGCGCCGGAATACGCCCCGCTCAACACCTTACCGTCAGAGCGTGGATTAAGATAAGAATTAAAAGCGACCCCCATGAGACGGGGAAAAAAAAAGGAAGGGTGTGGATATTATATTCTGGGATATCTATGCCATTGCATTTTGCTTTATAAAGTTTCGATCTTTCGGCATGGGAGTGATGACATGATCACTCTCTCTCTCTCTACCTGAGTTCTTAGACTTCTATTCTTCTATCTTCTTCTGGATCGAGATGGAAGCTCAAAATCAAAACTCTTCTCTCTCAAACAGGTTTGACTTACTTGGTTTTGAATATATATAGCTTTTCTCTTCTGGTTCTTGCCCTGCTCCATCACAGCTTATTTCTTTTCCTGTATTTCCTCTTAGACTTGATGCTACTGTTTCTGAGATCCATTTTTCGTAGTGAAATCTTGAGATTTAGCTGAAAGTGAAGATTTTAGATTTGGTTGCATAATCAACTTGGATGGATTTGCTTCGGACTTTCCTTTCAGTGAAGTATGAAGAAATTATACGTGTAGGATGTGATTTAGTTAATAGGCTGTTTGAATGATTGAAGATGGAGGGTATAACTGCAAGTGTCTCTGTCCCTGTTCGGAAGAAGTTCAATTATTTACTTGTTAAAAAAATAAGTAAATTTCAGATAATGTTAGATATTTGTGGGAACAAATGCCCCTTTTTCTGCTGCGTTTGTCTTGTGTAGAAGGTAAAAAAGGAAAAAAAATTAGGGTTTTCTATTTGGAAAGTTGCTGCTAGATATTTCAATTATTCCCTTACAATTGTAAATTTCAGATGTTGTAAGATATTTATAAGTTCAGATGCCCTTTATTGTGTTGGATTTTTTTTGTCGTGCTGATATTAAGAGAAGGGAGATTTTTCTAGCTGAAATGGGAACAACTCTTTTTGAAAAGTTGGAGCTAGATGCTATCCAATTTATAAAAGCAAATTCGGGTCCACAACGGCTTCTTTCACTTTTAATTCTTACGATTTGATGTCATACTGATTTTCCTAAGAATGGAGTAACAATGACTTGTAATTGACATTGCAGCTTTGCAAGAGCTTTGTGGATGTTTATCCTGTTTTAGTTACTGCATTTTGTAGTTTTTGATCGCTTATTTGTGATAAAGATATCCCTCGTTACATAAATCGAATTCCTAAATGGAAGAAAATTCTTGACCTGGTCTACTCAGACAAAATTTAAAAGTGAAATGTGTAGAATATTTCCTTTTTAGATCATTTACAGATAGAACCAATTGAGTGGATATGAGGTGCTATGAAACTAAAATTATTTGCTTGCACTAGGTGCTTTGGGCATCTTCATGTTTCAGTTCTCAAATATTGAGGTTATTTTATTGTCTCCTGGCTTTATATGCTTGAAATGCCTCTTGAAGTCGATGCCTTGTATTTGCTTCTAACATTTGAGAAGTTTTTTTTTTCCAGATTCGAAATGGATGATGTTCACATGTTCAGCATTGTTGAATGGAATAAGAAAAGGAAATTACATATTGATCAATTGGATTTGCTCAGACCAAAGCATAAATGCTGGGTTCGGAGTTTCCCTTCTGAACAACAGGCTTCGATATTCGATCAAAATTTAAGGTCAGAGAGAATGCATGACCCTCCCGTCAAGGGAAAACCAGATGCTTCAATACTTGATGATAGGGCATCCCCTGTATCTGCCAAAGACAGCAATAGTTTCACCGAAGATTCTGACGCTTCCATGTCTGTAAACGAAGAAGCTAAACTCGAGGTGGATAGTGCGAATTCATTCCTATATGGCAGGCCTTCTAATTCCGTTGTCAATTGGGAGGGGTATAATGTAAAGGAAGTAACAACGACCATCGAGAAGACGAATTCTAGCGAGGAGGACATATTTACCGACAGGGAATATAATCAATCTTATCATGAGGCCGATATACAAGCTTTGCAGAATCTCGAGGAGCAGATTCTGGGATACGAAAAACTTAAGGATGACTTGTACTCAGAGTATGCTAAAGAAAACTGTGAGGATTCCATGGATAAGGGATATGAAGATCTTCTCTATCCAAGTGGGGTGAATCCTAACATGTACGTCCTTTCCTCTGGAAGATGGGAAGTAAACCAAGGTATACAGAATAGTTGGATCATATTAATATTCTCATAATCCGATGTGAAAAATCTGCTCTTATGCATGTGATTAATGCAGTAGTTCTGCTCACTAATCCCTAGGTTATATCATCATAAAAATCTATTTATGAATCTTCCCTTAATAACTTAGGCTTACAAGTTCAAATGGACTTTTACCTAATGGTTTAGTCTGTGATTCTAGAAATATGATGAAACTATATAGATTTCACGTGAACAAGTTGAGAATTTTTTGAGTTCATATATTCATTTGACCTTTTATAATACAATTTTGTTCCAGAGGCGCAATCAAGTATAAGGCCACCGACGATTGATCAAGAATTTGAGCAGTACTTTTCGATGCTTATGCTGTAGCAGAGATTGTCATAGAGAAGTAGATGTATAAAATGGTGGCCTAATACACAAAGCTCTTACTAAATAGGACATAGAGAAGGACAGATATACGTAATCGTAGCCTCACATCATAGAGGCTGTTTCTAGAGGAGTAAATGTGTAATGTAAATAATTAATGCTAAACGTGGCTGTTGTATACAATGTTTTGATTGTTATGAAGATTTACACGATTGAGTTATTCTAACTTCTTGATAACGTTCATCTTCAAATTGCAGTCTGGGATTTCTCTTTATTTCCTTTCTACTTCTTTACCAAGTACATTGCTTTCTTGAGCGATGTTGCAGTGTCGTTCTGGATCGTCACCTTTTCTTTTTGGTGAATTATAAGGGTATTCTTAAGTCATTTTGAGTTTAAAACTAATTTTTTTTAAGATTTAGAACGTATTAAATATGTCCATCTCTTTTAACAGTGTGTTTTTTGTACTTTTAAATATTATTCATTTTTTGCACTTTCATATGGCTTTCAAGTTTCCTCTTCTTTTCCTTTAGCCTCAGGACCACAGAATTAAGGGGAGGGCAAGCCTGCCTTACTGGAACCCGTGAGCTAAAATATGAGCCATGACTGATGAAAATATCTCGAGTTATAGAATGGCTTTTGCTTTTTAAAGGGAATAATTCTTTTTATAGAATGTAAAGGACTTCAATAGCCGTTTATTGTTTATTTTCTTAACTATTATACCATCATCTTAACTGCGATGAGCAACAGTTAAATAATTTTGAGATGGCAACAAATTAATAACAGGGTGAGGAAGAGTTATGCAGCTTTATATGAACGTCTACAAATAACTCTTATTGATAAGAATTTATAAATGATCTTGGTATTTTTATGCATTGAAATGTGGTGACAGCTGAGATGGTATTTGTTCAATGTGTTATTTGCTATGATTGAGTTTCCAGCTCTGAGGCAGAGAGGTCAATTTCCAATGAAGTTTTATCTAAGTTTTAAGGAAGAATCACGTTAAAAGCTTGTTAATAATATAGGAGATAAATTAAATAGAATACTTTAATTAGAAGCAAAACAAAACAGTAAGTGAGAGAGCATGTCAAAGTAAATAACAGAGCTTGTTTGACGAATAACAATAACGAATGAAGAAGGCAAACCCCTCTCTCTGACTGTTACCGTTGAACAGCCCATGTCATCAACCAATTTACCAACTCAAGAAGACAACGACGTTAGAACATTCACAGTTTAAATCCCCTAAACAAAACCCAATGACGTCACCACCACGACTTTATCCTTAAACGCATCAAATAAAAGAATTTCACGACGACGATTCTAGTATTATTATTCAACTCAGAAAGCCAAAATGACTCAGGAAGAAGAAGAAGCAAGCTAAGAGTCCAGTGTTTTGCCGACCCGGCCACGTGGTCATCATATATTCATCATCAAATCAAAGTCAACATTGTGGAAGATCCGACGGTGGTGGTTGCAACTTCTGGTTCGGTCCGGTTCCATCCTGAACCACCCATGCCATCCTTAAGCCCCAGCTCGTGTGAACGTCTAGGTGACAGTGCATGAACCATAACCCTGTTTTATCACAAATCAGGGTAACATTAATTATCAATCAATGTTGTTCATATATTTCTTAAGAATTAATTAAGTCCCTTTTTGGACACCAAATTCCAACTCAAAAGTACATATTATCTCAACTGAAAAGGGAAAACTTCAGCAACATGATGTAAGATACACACTGCTCTTTCTGGTTCAGGAATTCATTTTTGATAATGTCGTTCTATCTAAATTTATTTAACACGTTATTGAAGACAGGTAATCATGATTTCCGCTGAAAATATCTTTGTCTCTTACTATGTTACCTGCATTCACCTTCTTCACTTCACGGAGATAAATATATTTTTTTTGTTAAATACTCGACTAAGGGAACAATGAATGAAATAATTAATTTCTGATTATATATATATATATATAGAAAATAAGTTTGTCCCTTTCAGATTATATAAAGAAGAGAAGTTTATATGAATTATGGACTTCTTTATATGGGTACCTGGGTTGTCTGCGAAGAAACGGATAGCGATCCAACCACCGGAGGGAACACTAGCGGTGTTTCTCTCCACTGGGTCCACCAGATTGTAGTTTGCAGGGTCTTTGTCAGGGTCAAAGTTGCCGAAACCTTGTCCGACAATGAAGAAATCGAAGCCATGAAGATGCAGAGGGTGGCTCTCAGCTCCAAGGATGCTAGTACCTTGCAATATTACCTCCACGCTCGTATTAAACTTCAAAACCACCAGTTTCGTGTCGTTGCTTACATTAGTGTTATTCGGAGGATTTCCTGTGTAATTGAAAGGGTTCAAAGGTTTCGCTGGAAAACCTGTCTTGTAGACCCCATTAGACCTTCCGAAGTAGTAGGCTTGTAGCATAGCAACCGAGGGAAGTGCGAAAGATATGTTGTTTATTGAGGCTGCAAATTTGGTCGTGTTAGTTGGTCCCTGACACGTCATGTTCTTGGGACAAGGGCTTGTCCCAAGCCCAACTGTGAAAAAGAATTTCTTGTCCACTTTTTGAGGCACATTAGCAGGGAATTTAGCATTGGCCAAACTCTTGAATTGAGATGAGAAGTTCGCCACAAAGCTCGTGGCATTTATGGCTGGGAGGGTTGGCGTGAGGAGGGTGAGATTCTTGCCGGGTTGTACTGATAATGGATATTTGTATTGGAGGATGCCAGCGACGGTGGAGTTGTCGAAGGTTCCACGGCCGGTGAAGTAGGCCCGCGCCGTCATGAGGAAGGTGGTGTTGGGGAAGAATGGTTTGGTTTTGAGGAGAACGTTCATGGTTTGGCCTGGGGATATGAAGAGAGTGTTGGCGCTAAATGGTTTGACGTAGGAAGCGTCGGCTTCAACGACGGTGAGTGTGTGATTGGCTATGGTGAAGAAGAGCTCGTCGTTGAGTGCAGCGTTGATCAAGCGCAGCAGATATGTCTTGCCTGGTTTCACTTTTAGCGTATATGTATCTACAAAGCGACCACACGTACGTACGTCACATTAGTATATATACATGAAAACTGTCGAAACATTAATATTAATTAACCCAACATATGTACCTTTAGAAGACGAACAGTTATACAAAGGCCCCGGAAGGCTGTTGATGGTGTAAGCATCTGAAACATTGGGTCCTCCTCCAGTTTGCAAGGCCTGACTTATAATAGCTTCTGGGTCTGTGTTAAACCATTCTCCTGCAAATTACATGACCATATATATATATATATGAACACTTGAAGAAAGCTATATATAGAAAACATATTCAAGAAATGATGGTGTTTTGATATACCAAAGAGAATAGGGATTTCCTTGTGAGGTTTGGGAAAAGGGTAAGAGTCGTTGCGCTTAGGGAGGATGATGATGGGTCCGTAAATGGTTGCTCTCAGCCATGAAATGTGAGCATGCCATAGTAAGGTTCCTCTCTGTTCGGTGATGGTGAAGTTGTATGTGAATGACTGGTTCGTCTGAATCGGACACTGCGTTACGTATGATGGCCCGTCGAACCACCCACTCGTCAGCTGACGAACACCATGCCTGCAAATCAAACACCACATACATGAACATATATCAAATCTCAATTTATATGCAATGTGCTGGTATGAAGTATTAAAAAAGAAGCTTAAGCTTAGCTTTGAAATGGAATTACGTACCAATGAATAGATACATTGTTAGAAACATGATTCACCACCTTAATCACAACCCTATCTCCTTCTCTTGCCATTAAGCGAGGCCCTGGGAATTTCCCATTCACACTCAAAATGCTCCTCGTGTGACACAATCTTGTCACGTTCAGATACTCGATCTTGCAAAACCAAAATGGAAGAATAAAATGAGATAGCTCATAACGAAACAAAAACATATAATTAATAACATGCAAGCTACGTGTAAAATGGGATATACATTGAACGTATAGTGCCTTGTTGCGCTTGCTGCAAGCTCAGGAAACAGAAATAGAACCCAGAAACCAAGCAGAACTGAAGTTCTCATGGAGGAGATGAATGAAGAATATTGAAAGTGAGAGACAGCCATTATTGTTTGTGCTGTATGTGCGAGTTTGAGTTTGGGAATAGATTACTGAATATATAAAGGACTTTGTGTTAAGCAGAGATATTATAATAGGCTGAATGGGAAGAATTAAAGTTGAATATTAATTTGTGGAAGTAGGCACTATGCTGGTCCATTTTGGGGCAGTAGTCATCTATCTCAAAAAGCGGGGTCGTATTATAGATGTTGGTCCAGTTGAACTTTAGAGTGCAGATTAAGTAAATTATTAATTATAATATGTACAAATGGAATTGAGTATCGCAGAGACCCTTTCTTTTTGTTGCTTTATTCGACTTATTTATATATATATATATTTAGTCTATAATTAATTAAGCAATATATATATTTAGTCTATAATTAATTAAGCATCGCTTAACAATACGAGATATATATCTGAGAGTCAAGGGGGCACCAATTTTATATTGGGATTTTGTTGTTAAGGAGTCAATTAGTTCAAAGTTGAGTTGTTTCTATCTGTTTCCTCGGAGTTTAAAAAACCATATGGAAGACACACAGGAGATGTACACGACCATTCTTGAATTGCCTTCTCCGACTAATATTGAAGCTTCTCTAATTCTTTATGTCGTTTTCAACATTACCAGTTCAACCCCCACTTCATCTCTTTATAAACAAACACGTCTGCCTGTATGTGTGTGTGTATATATGTTACTGATTATTCAATTATTTATTTGGTTCATTTTTTTTATTTCATCAAGGGAATAATCTCTTTCACGATCTAAAGCATAAAAGGTTTTCGTCTCTTTCTATAAATTAATGTATTTTTTAGGATTCAAATTTATATTATTCTTCTTATAAGGGTGAGGTCGTTTATCATTTTAACTAACAGTTTGTTATTAATTATTGGTTCAATTTAATTTTGGTGTGACATTATTACTTGTGCTCACTCGCTTGTTCCCATATATATATATATATGTTCGTAGCCTAAAACTCTAAATTATTCATTGTTAGTTCAACATTATTAGTTGTTGAAATCCTGTTTGAATTCTTTACAAATTGGATTGCCACTATTTTTTTTTTCTAATTTGTGTTGTTTAGAATATAATTTAGATGGAACTGATCAATGCTTAATAAGGAATTGATTAAAAGGAAATGACTGTTTTATCCTCATAATTATAGAATGATCATTAGCATAATATGTAAAGCTATATTATACAGTGAGGCATTACAATAGATGGTGCGCTTTATTTTTCTTAATGAATTTCTTTAAAAGGTCTCATTCATTATTAGCTCTTCAATGTTTTGACCTGTTAAGCCTTTGTGAAGTGTAATAAATAAATATTTCAATATATAGGATGCTATTATAAATATTTGAAAGTTTAGTTGACATTTATTAATAAGTTTTATTTTAATGACACTTGAAATGATTAGATTTAATTTGATGCAAAACACTACCTATTTTGTCTAGGAGGAATGCACCACACGAACTAATTTGTCATTAAACGCTAACTTTCATTCATAATTCATGATTGTTAATTTGACTTTGCATTGCACCAGACAAATTAAATTGTTACATTCCCAAGCTATTGAAAATCCTGATTATTCAACCGATCGTGGTTTAAATGTTGTAATCCACAACTGCAGTCAAACAAATTATACATAATTAAAATAATATAATTTAATTAAAATATTAAAAATATTGATATACAAATCATAAAAAAAGTAAAATTTAAATTAAAAAGTATTAATCCACGAATAGATGTAACATTCATACATAAATTATGTATAATTGAATAAAACAAAATTATTAAAGCATAAATCTTATGAATTACTATCATTTCAGGTTCAATATATATATATATAATTCAACGCACTAGAGTCAGCCAGCCTGCTATTGCGTTAATCCCTGGTTGCCTATTTCCAAATTGACCGAGTGGCCAAGTGATCGGGCCACCAATTCGGTCCAAGTTTCAATATAATAGTATATTCAAATTAAAAGAGCGTGAATTGAACGGCCTGAATTGGTTGGGGGCACCTAGAATATAATTAATGAAAGTTTTTCCCCTATATGATCCTATACTCTCTTGTACATATACTTTTAATTAAGAAGGCCCTAAAAGGACCCAATAGAAGTGCTTTATCACTGGGAATTAGGAGCACAACATTGCTTATGTATATATAAATATCGATGATCAAGAGCATTTAATTTGTTGCATTATTAATTAATTTTATTTTGTTTAGTAATGTGAGTGGTTTCAGCACTCCACAATCAATCAGTTTTAATCTGCAAATGTTACTATTTCACTGTCTTCTGATGAGATAGATCAAAATCTATGGCATTGTTCTCAATAATCATGACAATTCAAAACTCGTATTCAGAATATGAAATGTAAAGGGGAAAATCTTGGTAAGTATTGTTAATCAAATGTCACCTCCAAAATCACAAAAGCTCAAGATGGTAACTTTGAGCGGCATGTGCGTGAAGCATATGAATTTATCTTTCTTTTCAGTATAGCAGTGGTTAATTTCTAACTTCCATAATCAATCAGTTAAGCTTGCGCCTGTAAGTTCTTTCACTGTAGATCGCAAGATTGATTATAAAATCTAACCACAAAGCATTAATCTCAATTATGATTAATTACAAACCAAACTTCACATCCTGAATAATGCAAAAGAGCAAATCTTGGTAAGTATCATGTTAATCAAATGTCACCTCCTAGTTAAAGAATATGCCAGATTAGATAGGTATACCTTCTCATCACTTAAATCATTTTTTGTCTTCCTGATTCTTCTCATGTATTCATTCATATCTTTTGTTTTGTTTTGTTTGGGTCGAACTTTTTGTTTTCTATATATATATAAATCTAGATCTGGTGTGCTCAGCATTTAATTTTGGATTATTCTCTAAATATAAGTCAAATACAGTTGAAGTGAGACATATGGGAGTATCTCTTTTTACCAACTCCGATCCAATGGGATTATAACTAAGAACTTTAAAATTACAATTTTCTATCAGTGCCTTATTGATTTCCTTATGTTCCTATTGTAAGGTTCCTAGATTGCTAGAAGTCAGTCATTTTTTTTTAAATCGTTTTGCATATTAAAAGGTAAATCCCATCTTTAAGTTCCTTGATTCCTAATCCTAGGTAACGTCCCTTTCTTGAATAATTTGCGTTATGCCTTTCAAAGTAAGCAATATATATATATATATAGAAGTTAAGGAGCACTTAATCATCGTAGGATCAGGTATTAATTAAGATTCATATATATACAAGGACATATCATTAATTAATTAGTTCTGAATGGGGATAAATTGTTAGGATGTGTTGGGCAAGTTATATATGATGTTTATATAAAATTTTAAATTACTAGCTAGTCATGGATTCTTCCATGTTAACTATTCTTATATGTACAATAACTTGGCGGAAATTAATGAACAATTAGTTAAGATGGAAGCTTAGTGGAGTTTAAAAAGAAATGAGGTAAAATTAAGTAGTTGGAACGATCGAATGTGAAGATTCAAAGAGAATGAAAATGGAATCAGTTAAGTTGGTGAAGGTGGTTGAATATGTTTTGGAGGGAACAAGGTCGTTGATGGATACGATAGAGTGAGGAGGAGGGTGATACCCAACCTACTCTTTCATGCTTTCATGAGTTTGTGTGTTTGTCTATAAATCAATTGCCTCTCATCCTATTATAATAAGTTACTTTCAATCACTCCATCAAAATTAAAGAGCAGCAGTTAACTCATTCAATATATCTTGAAATTTAAGAAAAAAATTCAACTTTTCCCCTATTAGAGAGAGACATCATTCGATCCAGGAGCTATATTAAAAAATCTTAATTGCTAATCCTCTTAGTAATTTATGCTCCCTTAGCTCCTTAATATAAGAATTATAGTTAACTAATTTTAGTATATTAATAAAATTAAATAAATTAATTAATTATAACATATGCTACGTGATCTCCTTAAAGCTCCCTTATATAAAGATTAGATTATATATTAATTTATAAATATGGTAAATTAGTTTAAAAAAATAATAAATATGAGAGATAAAGTAGATTAAGGTCTCATATTTATGACTAAATCTAAACCTCTAATTAGTTCTTATGTTAAGTATTATGGACAATAAATTTTGTTCTAAAAGATAAGATACCCTATAATAGAGAGAGGATGGGATAAATAAGGATTCATAATGGCCTAAATGAATAAATTAATTAGCGGACCTAACACAGAAAAGATGAATGCAACTTAAAATGAAATAAATAAATGAATGGGGGATTTGAGTTGAAGAAAGAGATAGCAGCTCCAGATATGTAGATGGTCATTGTCAGGGCTCATAATGATACGCGTATTATTGGAATGGAAGATACATGGATGCGTGAACATTAATGTCCTATTAGCTTCAATTTATGGCAGAGGCTGTTCTAGAAACCAAAATTCAAATAATTGGAATTAAGAATGTAAACTATTTCTATAAACATAGATTTATACAAAGTAAAATTTGTTAAATTTAAGCGGATACAATTCTTATTCGCCAGATATATCTTTAGTTATATATAAATAATTTTTATTTTAAATTTTTTTATATATAATTAAAGATTAATTATATATAACTAAATCACATTTTTATAAGTTACATTAGTTTTTTTTATTACAAAATTTTTAGAAATGAATTAAACTCACGTACGATCCAATGGCAAGACGAAATCTTTTTTTCTTTTAAGCTATACTAATATCAGATAGGGCGAATCGTCAATTACTTTCAGACGTAAATCTAGACACTTAGAAGTTAGGATGACTCTCCAAGTACCGTGAGTGAAACGACAACAAAATAGTATTTTTTTTAGGAATTGAATACGCTCTAAATAAACATATGTTTCATCCTTTTGTCAACTAAATCAATGGATGATGGGTATAAGTTACATCAGTTTTTTTTTTGCCCATCCGGTTCACCGGAGCTTTGCCCCGACTACATCCGGATCTGACCTGCGTCGTATACCTAACTATGGTGGGTGAGTCTCCAACGGGGATTTTCTACATACACCAAAGTTTGAACTTAAGACCTAATTTAAATGATACCGAGTTACTTACTACTCAGACTAACTCTCGTTGGTATAAGTTACATTAGTTCTCTAACCCATAAAACGTTTAAACTGGTATTTTCAATCAATTTTCCCTTGACATAATGGGCTCCTCCTTACTCCCGCGATTTAGGCCCAATAACAATGGGCCTACTAGTTAGGCCCAAGCCTATTCTTACTTGACAAGGAAAGTGCTTCGATTTCGAGAAAAAAACATGAAACAAAACAAACAGGGGAAATTGTTTCCCTTTTTTCAATGACTATTTGACTGTATTATATTTAAATATTATCATATTTAATTAGAATAATTTTTTTAAAAATATTTTATATATTTATACGAATTTGAACTTATGTCATAGTTAAGCGACCCCTTGGAGTCTTGGACAATTAGATTGAGCCATCTCTTCAACACACCCAAGATTACTGAATGATGATCAACCCCACTCCGACAGTCAACCCTTTTGTCCATTAGTGTCGTCCTACGTCCCTCTTCTTCTTCTTGCTTGTTTTATTTTATTTTTTAAAATTCTGCATTAATTATTTTTGTTTGTAGCTCTGTTTGGACGGTACTTCGGTTTTGGATGGATCCGAGAAGTCAAAGCCAGGAAGCAACAAAACAAGTTCCCTCTCTCTGAAGCAATCTCTAGATGAGATGAATTAAGTCAACGAGTCACAACACAAACAAAATGCATTAATACATTATAAATATTTCCGCATATAATTTACGTATTTTTGAAAACTTTGACTGCAGCATTTGCATGCTTCACTTGTTATATATATATAATTATTTAAAGGGGTTGACTTTTGCTTTGGTTGAAATGGTTGGGTCAATCAGCTTTGGATTCGAGATGTATCCCATCATATATATAACAGACAAAATAAGATTTAAGAAGAAACCCTGAAGGGATCCATCAAGAGAGATTAATCGGTACTCTCACTAAATTTTGTCAAAGAGCCTATCAGTTACACTAACCTACGAGCAGAACCATGCACATCTCTATCAAATTCACTAAGAGCTTGTAAAACATGAGCTAGAAAAATAGCGGCATTCACAGTTAAAACACCCCAAGTAAAAATGACCAATAGTGCTAATAATGATTTAATATTGTTTTTTTACATTTGAAATCAGTCCAAATTTCTTTGCCATTGTTCCGATTATGTGATAAATAAATATTTAGTTAATTACCTCGGCTGTTGAAATGATACCAGTATTCAAGCAAAATCACTCTAAACTAATTAAACTCAAACTGCTAGAAAAATATTATAATTAAATTAGATAAGCCAGACCTTGTACTTTGATTGAAGTATGACATCCTTAATTAATTATGATATCCAACAAAATATCCATGTGGCATAATAATGTCGGAAATTTTCAAATGTTCTACTACAATAAAGATGGGAGAACTACATTGTTGTATTAATATTTAAGCTTAAGTTAGTGTTTAGACTTGAATTTTAAAGCGTGGATGCGAATTGATCATATTGGCCAAGTATGTGGTAAAATTTTCTATGTAGGGTTGAATTATATATATATACTCAGAATTAATTAATCAACAATGAAACATGAAGTGGTAATATGTAATTTGAAAATTAAAGCGCATCATGTTTGGTACAAATGCTCTCTACGTATGCAAGTGTCAAACACCAAAACAGTACAACTCATTCTCTAAATTACCATGTAGGGCTGATGAATCATTAAATTATATAACGTTAGTATCCCATAGAAATTAGGTCAAAGTAGAGAAAACAAAGCATATAAAACAAAACCATATAGTTGCTCTTATACTTTAAAGTTAAGAGAGCCAAACACGTTTACGTCACAACCACCTCCTCATCTGCTTCGCTTTTTCCTATTCCTCAATACCCTATCATCAGCTTCTTCTTCTTCTTCTTCTTTATCTCTCTTTGTTTCTTTCATTCATACCTTATTGAGTCATCCATGGAAGAAGCTTTAAGGAGTGCCTGGTCAGAAGAAGAGGAGCTTTTGAGAGAGATAACAGAAGACGCAGTTGATGAGAATTACTATACGAGAAAATCAAGTGAAGAGCAAGCCATTATTAATAGGTTCATCTCCAACATCTACTCAGGACCTACCATTTCTGATATTGAGAATGCCTTATCAGTCACCACATCCCACCAAAGAGACAATTTCCACCAACTCTCTTCACCACCCAGGTACCTAACCTTATCAGTTTTTTCGGTTTTCACTTTTCATTCACAGATTTTTATTGTTTATATATATATATATTGCTTTACAAGTCTCTTGTAATTGATGAGCGTGCGATTTGTTTATGACAGTGTTTGCATATTGGAAAGAGGTTTGAAATTGAGCAGGAGTGAGAATAAGTATACCCTGAAAATCAAGTGCTATGGCAATGGCGGATTGAGTGATGATGGATATAAGTGGAGGAAGTATGGACAGAAATCTATTAAGAACAGCCCAAATCCTAGGTAAAACTATTCAAACTACCCTCTTTCTTATAATTATCATTCATCCGTAAAATTTTTGTTTAAAAATTTTATCAATCAAAAAGACTAAATATTTTCACATATAAAAAGTATTGATATTTTAAAAAATTTATACAGCCGAGAGTATTAATATTCTAACTTAGATCATCCTGACAAATAAAATTTTCGGACAGAAACTTTAATTTTCACAAATTTTCTCTTATCCATTCTTCTATGCTCAAGTATTCATAACCTGTTCATTTTACTTCCTCTTCATTATTTGAGAAATGAAATTAGATCTTATGAGATTAAAGAACATCTTGGAGAAAAGTAACCCGATAATTAATGAATAGGAATGCACTTATTTCTCTCTTTTCACTCACTTCTTTAATTCACAGTACAAATTTGTGAAACTTATTGTCATTACTCATTAATTATCGCTTTATCAGATAGTTTAGTGATGTGTGACGCGTGATCTAGGAATATATACTAATGAATAAAGTACACAGCCTATATATGTCTTTGTTCTTGGCACAGATATATTGTACAAATCGGGTTAAGAGTGAATCAGAAGTACCTACAGGTCTACGTAGCTAAGTCATTAAACCTTCTATTAAAACATATCCATCTTAAGTTATCTCACTTTTTAAGATACCCACTCCTAATTAATCTCCCTTTTTCCAAATTTCATAGACCGACTAGAAACTACGCAAATATACATGTTATCAATTTCATTTGATCCCATTTAGTTATGGCTTATCCTCCCTCTCCAGCAAAAAATTCTTATACGTAATGATCTTTGCTCTAGTAGAATGCCATCACAACAAAAAAATAACTACGTTCATGAAGTTTTATTTTATTCCTTTTACAATCAATTAACTTCATGTGTTTAAGAATTAAGAATTGGAAAAATTGGTCAAAGGTACCTGTTTAAAAATTTTATTAGTTAGAAAGATTTAAATGTAAACAGGTACAAGTTATCTTTAGTATGTACAATTCTTCTTTAGTTGTATTCAACGCATATTTAACTATGTATATATGACTTTTGTTTTGAAAACTGACATATAGTAGAAGATAGATTGTATACTGCTAAAAATGAGTTATATCTGTTGAAGATGAATTATACCAAATCCCTTTAATCAATAAAATTTTTAAACAAGTACTTTTAACTAATTTTCCTTCAAAAATTCCTCCTTTTTTGACAAGTAAGTTTAACCCTTGAGAAGTAACTTTAAATACCTTTCGAAATTTCAGTGTGCGAGGGAATGCTAAATTGCTAATTTCCCTATATTAACCAACCATCTTATAAAGTAATTAATTACATGTTCAATAAATTACCTATCCAAGCAAGTTAATCTGCTTAAGCAACTTACATAATCCAAATTTTCGTTTATTGCTAACTGAAATGTCATGTGATTGTGTTTTTTTTTTAACCCCAACAAAGGAGCTACTATAGGTGCACAAACCCAAGGTGCAGTGCCAAGAAGCAAGTAGAGAGATCCAGTGAAGAGCCAGACACTGTTGTTGTCACCTATGAAGGGCTCCATCTCCACTTTGCTTACCCATATTTCTTAATGGGCGAACCACATCACCCTCAAGCCCATCCATCATCGAAGAAGTCTAGGCCTATCTATTCACAAGCCCAAGACCATGATGCAGCCCAAGAATGTCAGCAAGCTCATATGGGCCAGAATCCCATACAAGCGGATGTTACCTTAACCTCTACGGAAAACATAGGCCCACAAGGATTGCTTGAAGACATGGTGCCATGGATGATTCGGAACCCTAGTTTTAGTAATCCCTCAAATTTTTGCTGCTCTTCTTCATACCACTCTAGTTACTCCACCTCCTCTCATCCCATTGGCTTCAATTCCAGTGTTTAATACGTCTAGTATGTAATACGTCTACTACTATTAGTGTCAGACAGAAAGATCGATTGCAGCATATATTAGCTAAATATCGTATGTAATGGTTGATATTTGTTTTATCAGGTGTGCTTTTATATTGTTATATATATAAGTTTGGTACTTTTGGGACTTGGGTCAGTTTTCTAACATGAAGCTATATATGGAAAAAATTATAAGCATGACTATAACTAATAAGAATATATTAAAATAAATATTCAGTGTTAAGGATTTATATGAAATAGATTGGCTATGGTCCAAAATAAATACAAATATTAACTAAGGTCTTTTGTAGTTAATTGGTAAAATTAAATACTGCTGTGAGATATAAATAAGTACGTTAAATTATAATAAAGCTATTTTATAATCGTTCAGAGTCTTTGACTTCCTTCCATTATAACTGGGTGGCTTAAAATTATTCAACCGGCAGATCGATGTATACTTCTCTGGTTCTCCATTGCGAATTGAAGCTTCTGCAAAATAATTATCACACAGAAGGTCAAAATTCCACAGTGATGGTGATGGGGAAGTGAATATGAGTGGAATGTAATATGGGGATATCTAATGAAGCCTAGTTTTCAGGTTTTTTAATGGATGAAATTTAGACATTCATCATACTTTTATTTGACTTGTATTGTTAAATTGTCCGCCACAAGCTATATATATATATATATATATATATATATATACATACTTTGTTATTAATAAAAAGAATTTATCATCTTCATGATTAATAATATCACTGTCATCACCACCTTCGTCATCTTGCTTAGTTTTTGGCATGATATATTTGAATCGAAAGAGAAAGTTGTACTTACTCACTTTAATCTTAATCTCAATCAACATTTTTCCTTATTTTTGGAAAGTTACATTTCAGTTTTGACCCTTTATAACTAACCGATGATTTAAGAGATAAATTATAAATTATAGCTATACATGAATTATATTATAAGAAGGGACGGTGCGAGTTTTATTGGCCAGTATGAATTAGGACGGTGCACCACAATATATATTATTACTGAATTTATTATTACTATTAAATTATTGTGCACCACAATATATATAGGGTGTTATAGTAATATATAATAAGAATTATGAAGATGATAATTACTAATATCGTTGTCACCATCTACGTCGTCGTCGTCGTCGTCGTCTTGCTCATTTGTCCATTGCTCTTAATTAATATTCGATAATAAATTTTGGTCTCCCACGAACTGAAAATGAACGTTACTGGATGAAGGGTGCCCACAATAAGGCAGCTGTGTGTGGTAATTTGGGTTCACATATTGAATATCTCAGTTATGGCGATATGGATCGGAGATCCAAAAACTGGTGGTGAATACTGAATACAATCCTCACAGCTTTAAACTCTCTCTTTGCCCTTCATTATTGTACCCCTCAAACAGTTGTCTCTGAAAATATATATGTGCGTGTGTCTCGTGTATATCTCATCGATCCCTCGGCCACCTGGCAATACACTTCTAGAAATACTCTTCCTACTCTAAAATATAAAAATTAGTTGGAGGGTTAATTTCAATTATTTGGAATAAGGTATAAATTTATTTTATAAGTTTCTACTGATAAGCTGTGGGTATCCAGAAATTTTTTAGAAACAATATTATCCTGTAAGTTTTCAAATTATAACAATATTAACATGACCGTTATCTATTATTAAGTTTGACCGTTAGTTGATAATATGCTGACATGACATGCCTACGTGGCATCCACGTCATCTTTTCACTGTATTAAGGTACAAATTTATCCCGAAAATTTTTACTCATGAACACTAGGTATTTGGAAATATTTTTTTTAATATCCACGATCGTTATCCAAATTTAGTTTAACTATTAGTTAATTAAATATACTCACGTGTCATCTATTTTATTTTTTAAAATTTGATCTATAAATAAAAAAAGTTAAAAAAAATCATCCTCCAAGCTCTTTTGTTAACAAAATAATCATGTTATAGTTTGGTACATTGTTTTAGCATAAAAGTATAGCAAAAAAATATAGAAAGCAATACAAGTAGAGGGATTTACGAGAATTCTTGAAATGCATAAATGACAGGTCAATTTTGGGAATAATCATAGGCATATATTGTCTTATAAATATAAGAAAATAATATATGTGACTATCATTTATTTTTTGAGAGGCTACTGAAGTATGGTCTATCGATAGCGATACTATAATACTGGCGGAATTTAGAGGAATGTATTTTTTTTTTAATTTTTTTCTTATTTATAAATTTGACTTGAAAAAAAGAAGTGAATAACATTTGGTCTTGTCAGCTCAGTATATTTAACCAAGTGATGGTCAAATTTAAATTGAATAATGGTCGGGGTGAATTAAACAAAAAAAAATTCTGGATACTTAGCGCTCCCAAGTAAATTTTTTTGGGGTAAATTTATACTTTAGTTTAAAATAAAAGATGACGTGAATGTCACATGGGCATGTTATGTCAACATATTTATCAACTAACGATCAAACTTAATTGTAGGTATCGGTCAAGGTGATATTGCTATGATTTGAAAATTTCTAAAGTAACATTGCTCATAAAAACATTTTTGGATACCCACAACTCATGAGCGAAAACTTCCAAAGTAAATTTGTATCTTATCCCTTATATACTATTTTTCTCTAAAATAATTTACATAATTTATAAATTTGTATATAATTTAATATTATACATAAATATTTTAGAAAAAATTATGTCATATTTATTATAATTAATTAATTTATCTAATTTTTTAGTTTATTTAAATTAATTAAATAACTCTTATATTAAAAATAAGAGAAATATTAATAAAATAAAAAAGAAATGGTACTTATAAATTATAAAAGGGAAACATACATAAGAGGAGTCAAATATAGGTATTGGTATAGGGTTGTTGGGTCAAAACTTTGAAAATTATTAGTTCGAAACCGACTTGCATGCCTTCCAGAGCCAAGTATATATATTTGGTCATAGATGTGAAATATAAAGTGCATCCCTTTAGCAAATTAAATATTTTTTTATAATTAATATAAAAAATAATTAATTAATTTAAAAAATTAAAAAATATATAATATAAATTTATATTGAGATGTTTGATTTGATTATAATTAATTTATTTATTTAATTTTATTAATATATTTAAAAAAATTAATTTAACTATTTTATATTAAAAACTGAACAGAGTATATGATACTGGGTAAATTGGAATCTGAATTATATGGCTCCTATAATGTGGGTAGCTAGGAATGCTCATGCATGGCTAGAATATAATAATATGGTCAAATGAATATATATATATATATATATATATATATATGGCCTTGATAATTTCGAAAGCAATGATATAGCTTTTTCAATCATAAGAGGTTGAACAAACTTTGTCTTGTTCATTATTCACGGAGGCTATCATTATTGATTATTATGTGAATTATTAAGAGTACTGGGAACTTAAGTGTTGGGTGTTTTTGGGGTCCATTATATTGATGATCTCAGATAGAGGTGTGCATAAAACACACCTTTCGGTGTGCCTGTCTAAACCTGCACAAAAAAACTGTCCCACTAAAAGATATAGGGTCTAGTTTAGTATCTGGCTATAAAATATAACATATTATTTTTTCAGGTTAGGCACTAGCATGGAGGGATACCCTGCTATACACACACCCTTCTTTATTTTATTTTTTTCCTAGACGCTATATTTGAAAGGGAGAATATAATGGCTACTTGTGACTAAAAAGTCATTTTATAAATATGAGTATAAATTACCTCCTTTAAAATTTATAACTATATTAATTTCTTTCTTTCTTTTTGTTTAATTTGCTAATTATCATATGATTACACTACAAATTATAATTATTTATTTTATTTTTTTAGATACTTTATCATTGTCAACTCTAGGGAGATTGATATAAAGTTGTAATTGCAAACTGCTTAGACTTCAAGAATTTTTTTTATATATATATGCAATTGACTTTAAAACTTTAATTATTATCTTTTTGTTACCTTATTCTTAATATATTATAGATATTATTTAACTCTTAAAAATACATGAATATATTATTATTTTAAAAGTTCATAATTATATATTTTTGTTCCATAATATGAGTAATGCATAACCACTTAGGCATACAAATTTGTCTTGTCCAATCCGAAATAGTTAGGACTTTTATTAAATAGAGGGATTACAAAATATAATATATTTTTTCTTTGGATTGAGCACCGGCCATGGGGAGGCACTACCAACCCTAATCTCAGATACAGAAGTGGGCATGGGTTCCACCATTGATGAAGCTTCACATCAAATAATCGAGAGTTCATGCATCTACTTTGGTTTCTTTGGAGAGAAATTACTTTTGGATGACAACAAACAACTTGTGGAATACGACGTGCTATGGTATTTCTGTTGCAGTACGTCCCAATTTATCCTAAAGAATATCATCGATCCTATTTATAAGTGACTTGTACTAGAATTATTCAAATCTCACGTTGCTCATACATTTATCCTTTTCCAGTGCAATTCAAATACATAAATAATAATATACATTCTGTATATAATTTTTATTTATAGAAAGTCACACTATTGACATATAAACTATATACTCTGTGCAAAAGTACATACTCACAATTCAATTACTCCATATATGATTCGTATATAACACTTTTAACTAATTCACATGAATCAATTAATTTATTAAATATATACACTATTAAATTAATAAAAAATTAACTTTATTCTAATTAATGAGGTTTTTAATAAAAGAGAAAAATGTGAACAACTATATTTAAGCATTAATTATATAAGGATAAAATTGATAAATAAATATTAATAACTCTATGAGAGAATATCTCTAAAATGCGCCCTATAATAAAGGTAGAAGGGAGTAGTTTTAAAACATAACATTTTATTAAAGCCAATCTCTCATTGTAGAACATTAGTTCTACCTAGCTAGATGTGTGTCTTGTGCATCACAACACGATTCCATCAAGCTAAGTGTGTGAATATGAGAGATGTTGTAAATCACACTTCATCTAATACTGAACTCTCCGGAATACAAGATAATATATAGGATTATATTTTTCATATTTATTATATAATTAGATACATTTACATTTATATATAGAATCTGCTTTTTTTTCTTTATAAAATGATCAGAGTTTCCAAGCAAAATGGCTTCTGGCTTGGAAGCCCGATAGATAGTGGGGTTACTACCTACAAGAAAAATAATAATGTGAGCGCCAATCATTTATGGTCTCTTTTTGGCTTTGTCCTTGAAATTATTATTTAATTTGGAAGCTATTGCAATAGTTAGGAGAAAGAGATGATGAGCAGTGCCACCTGCCTAAATTTGATTGGTGGTTCTATCCTCCATCATGGTAAGTTTGAATTTCTCTAATTTTACGTAATTTTTAACTTGCAATAAGCAACACCATCACTAATGCTTCCATCATTCCAACAACACATTTCATCAAAATTATAATCTCCTACTTTCTTTCAACTTCATATATATATATATATATATATATATATATATATATATATATATGGGTGGGTGGGTGGGTGGGTATATGGGCGGATATTTATTTAGTCGGCTCTCATCTCTTTTGTATCTATTCATGTTTGTTTCTTTATTAGAGGTCCCTTGGCCTTGTTAAAAAAACATCAATTTGTGAATTAATTAAACCTATAAATTAAGCAATTCATCATATCAAGCACACAGATATATGTAATCTACTTTTTGTAGTTCCCAGCTAAAGTATGGTAAAATAACCAATCTTTGCTTACCGATATCACTTTTTAATTTCCCACCATCCTCAAACTATAACGAACCAAGAATCATATCAAAGCATAATGGACTTCCAATTTAAACAGTGGCACTTTTTTCGGTTCATCTTTTTTCTCTCGAAAGTAATCTATTTTTTTTTTCAATTCTGCATTAAGACCTCAATTTTAAAGAGCACCGTAGAAATTCGAATTCCAAATTGAAAGCAAAATTTAAGTATTTGCTTTAATTTCATTGATATTAACTTATATTCAATATATATATATATCGTATTTTATTGGCCAACTAGAAAGATTAACTTATTCAAGATAACTGAGTGTGTGTATATAGTAATTAATTTAAACAAATTGACAACAATCATCATAGGCCAATGTACTATTATCTAATAAAAAATTAAGCACATTTTCCCGTGTATGATCCAAAATATGAGAGAATAGACTATACTATTCATAAATAGTTTATAATACGATTTTGCCGTAAATTTTATTTTAAATATATTGATATTGAAGGAGCAAATTACGCTTTATTATTATTATTTTTTTTGTATGTGGTGGATATTTTAGCTGTTTAAAGTGTATGATATGTATATTCAGTTGGATGTAGAAATTCGATGACATGTCAACAACTATCAAAAAAACATGGAAAGATCTAGCAAATACTTTAGAAATGGGTAACAATAACTAAAATTGACATGAATTTGGCAGCCAATATACAAAGGTTTTACACTCTAAATTAAAGTTGCTCTCGTCAGAATGCAACATGTACTAATATTACTTGTGATGCCTTCAATTTGTTGTGGCCTACCATCTTTTTTATTCCATGTTGTGCCGTCCAAGCTGAGATTATCTCAGATTTTTTATTTTTTTATTTTGCACTTCTCGCTATTCTTATTTTCTCTCAATTCTTATTTCTTTTTCTTTCTTTAAGAATTTAAAGATATTTTTCTCTTTTTATTTATTAATTAAAAGTATATATTAAAATCAAAGAATGGAAATGACTGAACAATTAACCAGCAACGAAGGGTCCAGATTGTTGTTCGGCACAATCATTAAATAAGTTTCGTGTAGTTAAGGTAATAAAATATGGGACAACGGAATTGTTGCTCAGTTATGGACACATTCGTTGTATTATTCATCAAACGTGGACTCCTTTCGTCATTTCATCCAATTAATCTCAATCATTAATTAAATACTCACAGTAAAACATCAGTGTATCAATGGTGTCAACTATATCAATGTATAATTAATATCAATATTTCAATATTATTTCAGCAGAAAAAATATATTAGCATTATCTGCCGTCTAATTTTTTATTATTATACATATCGAGATTTTAGAACATAGAGATTTTTCACTTCTCTTAATAAATATACTTTATGATATTTGAATTTATATTCTTCTCCTTATGAGACATGAGGCCATTTAACATATCAACCAACAGTTTGTTAGTATCGTAAAAAAATTTATAAATCAAAGATAAATAATTTCCTTAATATAAGATTTAGTTGATCAATTTAATGGGTTAATTAAGAGAAGTCAAATAAATTAATTAATTATAACAAATATAACATGATCTCCTAAGAATATTCAGGTATTATATTATATATCAATTTATAAGTTAGATAAATTAGTTTAAAAAAATGATAAATATTATATATATAATTGATTGAGATGTCTCCTATTTAAAATTAAATTCAATTTTCTAACTAACTCTTATATTAAGGATGACAGGTAGTATTAATATTATTTGTGGTATAAAATTTTATAAGTCATACTGAGTCATAAATATTAAATAGTCGAACTATTGTTTAGATTATATAGAAATATATAAAAAAAATGTACACAATTTTTTTTGATAAATGTGTGTGCATGTGAAGTTGTCAGACCAGTTGTATTGTAAGCTTTTATTTTTATTTTGGATTTCAAAATAAATTATAGTGTTTATATCTTATTAATAGGATAACTTGATAAAATTTTATAAAGTTTTTTATATATTTAAGATTTTATCTTTAAAAAGACTCACCTCCTATATTTGCGCACATAATATATATATATATATATATATATATATATATATATATAAGCAGCCAATGGCCCAGTTTGATTAGATTACGTCAACTTAATTTGGAGGAGATTCTTAATATTTAGAATTATTAAAAAATTATTAGAGCTTAATTACCTATACAGCTATAAACTTCTTTAAGTTTGAACCCATAAATTTTAGCTTAATATGATAATATGGTTGTTTCTAGAGTTGATATATTCAGTCTCAAATATCAAGAAGAACCAAAATTAGCTAAAGGAAAATACCATATGGGCATGAGATTTGCCTTACAAATGGAAAGAGTGGAAGGGTAATATATAATAAACATATATAGTTAAGTATAATGATAGATAATTAATGATAATTTGAGAGGGCATAATTAATTAATGAAAGTGGTCGGTAGGCACGTGTGAGGCACGGATTAACTATATATGTCACTTTAGATAAAAATTAAAAAATGTCACTTTAGATTAGGTTGGCTGGTGCCTCGCAAGCTATGAGAACGGTTCAAAGTGCTCTCCACTGCAATCTGAGATGATTCCTTATTATTAGTATTATTATTATTATTATTTAATTTTTATTCCAAAATATAATAAAACAAACGAACTTTTGTTTATTCATAATTTTACACACCAATGTTCCTTTCACTCTGATCATTGCTGGTCCTTGTTCTCTCCGTTATTGGCCTTTCTTCTCCCAATATATCTTATTGATATACCCAATCTTCTCATCGTTATATATATATCTATATGTATGAAAATTTTATTATTATTATTATTACCTCGAATAAAATAATTATTATGAAATAAACTTAATAACTTATCAACTGAAATATTAATATTTTGAAATATTTAATTCGGAGAGACGCCTCTCCCCATTATTACCTCCGTACTCTTTTGCATATCCTATATTATGCAGATAAAAACAAACTAAGTCATTTGTAAAGAAATATATATAAAAGAGTAATTGATTATTAATATGCTTAATTTGTTAGGTTAAAAATAGTTCAACTGCGCATTAAACAATATGCAAAGAAAGAAAAGCTTCTTCATGAGTGGCAGAAAGAGGAGAGGACGACACAAGAAACCCTAACAATAATCAAATTTCTTGATGTGTACGCGATGAACATTGAAATATAAGAAAGTTCCCAGATGCTAAAAACAAAAGTTAAAAGGTAAAATATTATTAGGGTTACGACATTTTCCTGTTACAGAAATAAAATAATAATAACATGTTTTCCATCAGCTATACTGTTCGTTGCTGTAGCTTTCTCAGTCAACCAAACTTCACCTACTGAAAGCCAAACCCCTTTTCTCCTCTCTCTGTTTTTTTAAATACCTAAACTCCTCCATTGGTGGCCCAAGAGCTCCAATAATAGTCACATAACTATAATATATTTATATTTATATATATAATCATATATAATTATATAATAATAACGAAGATGTCACGATCAGAGCCAACCCAGGTGGCTGGAATTATTGAAGATGGAAATGGAGCTTTCAAGAGACAGAGGAAAAGGGCAGCTTAGCTAGCACTGTGACTACGTACGCACCACAAACTGCTCACCTTTTCACAAATATAAGGCCTCTCTGCTTAGTTGTATTCTACAGCACCATTATTGCTTTTCTTACTCTGTAATATTCCTTGCTCTATATAACTTTGTTTTTCTCTTATTAAACAAGTATATGATCATAAGTGGTATAAAATAAAATTATACGCTCAAATTATTTTTTTAACATGGAAGATTTGGACTTTTCTTCTATTCAACAAAAGCATAAAGTGGGATAATACGGATGAAGATGTTAAGGTAAATATGTAGTCATACGAAAAAAAATTCAAAATGATCATATAAGAGGAAGAATAGACATGTCGCCTATTGAAAAGAAAATAGTAAAAGATTATTTGAGATAATTGTGACATATACAGAGAATGTCGTTAAAGGAGCAAATGAGAATAATAGATCGATAATACCAAATCCTTTAAAATTGAGGAAGTAAGATTGAAGAGAACATCAAATGAATCATAATATAAATACAAGATATTTTAGTTGACAATATATTTAAAGATTTAATTATTAATAAAATATAATGGTATCTTATGATATATGTAGCTGATCTATGATAAGGATTAAGCATGTTGCTGTTTTAACTTTGTATAAAACATTTAGAAGTACAGAATTACTAGTTATTTATCATTACACAGTTTTCCGAAAAAAGGAATGAAAAGAGTTAAAAAGTTATTAGTACCATACTGATGACAAAGGGAAAAGTTTAAAAACCTGCATCTTCCCTATGTATTGTATATTCTATCAAAGGGTTGGTGTGACGCGTACAGGAAATATATATATAATTTGTATATCATATATTATCTGAACTTGTTCCAAGGCAAATATCTAGTTCTATATAAACACTCACACATGATAAAAGTTATATTGAAAGATCTTATAATTTATAATTAATTTTCGAAGAATAAAAATTATTATTAGATGTAAAGTATTGACTAATGAATTATTTTAAAAAATATAACTGTCAAGTTAAAAAAAATTAACATTAAAGTTACTGGAAGTGGTAACTTCCTCAGAATTTAATAGTATTTTAAAAAAAAAAACAATGGTTGAATCTTTCAACAAATTTTTTAATGAATAATGGGCGTTTAATTAGATGCATTTTTAATTTGCAGCCAGAAAGAAGGATCTTTTGAGAGCCCCTTTGATCTACTGGGTTTTGTACTTCACGCCAAGGATTCAATCTTAGGTTCCAATTATTTGTTGCTTATGAGCTTAAAATAAGATCAGGGACACAGACGTGTGATGGTGTTCTTTAGAATTGTCATTTTCACTTAATTATTGAAGCCTTGATCGCTCATATCTGTCTATTAATTAATTATTCCAAAACTGAACAACACCATGCCCATCGTGTCAACATTGTCTAATCAACAGGCAACCACTCCAGCTTTGGGAAATCAATTAAATAAACCCAATTTCTTATTTAATATATTCTTAAGTGACCATTAATTTATTATTCTCTAGATGATGGAAGCCTGATCTCTTTGGTTAATATGGCTAATTAACTTAAGCATATAAATATCTAGCTAACTTTGAATGGAAGAGAAGAGAGAGATCCCTACAAATATGTTAATATTTTATATTGATAAGCGATCCTATGTCCTCAATAATGGAGTGCTTAATCTAAAATTATGGGAAGATAATTATGCAATCATGAATGCTGACATGCCTTGCTCAATCTGCTTAAGGGATATACATTGGATTATTATTTTTTATTTGTATTTCGTGTATATTTAAAGATTACTTGGTTTATGAGCTAGCTAGCTGCATTCCATTCCATCTTAAAAATATTAAGTTAATATTTCATGAAGTATTAGTTTATTGTTGACGGACAAGAGTAATATCTTGTTGACACAAATTGTCCTAGTTTTTATATATATATATATAACACCACGATGATGATTATGTATGAGTTAAAGGATTCAATTATTTAAAATTAATGCAAATCCAAAATAAACTTGAGCATGTAAGTTTTAGTGATTTCTGTATATTTCTGTCTATATGTATAATTTTGTAATTTGGTCTCTTCATTTTTTATTTTTTTCATTTAGTATTTGAATTAAATAAAAAATAAATTTATTTTTTAAATTGAGGTATTAGATATTATTATTGAAAATTGTTAGTTAAAAGGAATTACTATTCTAATGTTTAGAGGTACAAAATCCTGATTTATGAAACTGAAGTGGTTTAACGAGTAAAAAGCAAGACAATAGAAGAAGTTTATTTTTCTGTTCATAAATATAAAGTCTATTTAAAAATTTTAGTTTGATATTAAATATAATATATAATTCTCTTTTACCTTTCATATTAGATTTATCTTTCTCATAATACCTTTAATAATTGGAATATTTTTATCAGTACGTATTAAATTTTAATCATTGAATAATAAAGATGTTTTTTAAAAAAAAATGTCACGGATTTGTCTAGGTATTAATTATAAATAATTAATTTATCTATTTTTCTGATAGACTGTATAAATTATTTAAAAGGATGTTGTATTTAGGATGGGTATGAGTATAATGTATGAATAAGTAATGGGGAAGGCTGAGAAAAAGGTTTAAAGAACAAGGAGGAAAACAGCTGTCGAGAAATAATGAGGGGCGAGTGTGTAAAAATGGATGTTCACGGGAAGATGCTATCTTGTTAGGTGAGCTTATCAACCATTCAACATTCAATAACACTCCCAAAACCAAATTACATTATTACATATTCCCCCTCCTTCCACATGTTAATATTATTCCTATTCCCTTCTTCATTTCTCTTCTCCCACCTACGTCTCATCTATTTATTCTCCAATGTCAACTCCCACTTTAAAAATATAGCCCTAGCTACAAAATAATCTAACAATAATTAATTTTATTTTATTATATAAAATCAGTTATATAGATCATATAATATTATTGTATTCTATTAAATATTAAATCTTAAGATGAGTTGTTAATTAGGAGATTCTATTTAACAATATTTTTTAATTATTTAATTACTAAAATAAATAATGCCATATAAACTATTTATCACTTTTTTTAAGAAGTTTTTTTGTGAGTAGTTTCTGAGAAGGTTCATAACAAGGTAGGCAGTCACATGAGGCGAAGTGGGGATTGATAATAGCGAGAGGCGCTAAAAATATTTGATCATGTGGTTGTGGCAAAAGTATAATTAATATATTTTTAATTATTATTTTTATTTGGAGGGTATGAAAAATTTGAAAAGAGAAACAAAAGGGGTGGCTATGATTTGCCTGTTTGATTACTCATCAAACTTTAATTTTAAAAGTATTTTAAACCTAAATTTTAATTTTTTTTAATAAATAATTATATTTGTTCAAAATAATTTATAGACTAAATCAATATTTTAGATAAAATACTGAGAATAATTTTTAGAATAGTAAAAAAAAAATTATAGACTATTTATTTATTATTTTACTCTTATTTTTTTTACACCCTCTCTTCTCTTTCTTCTTCTACCGTCATCTTCCTCCTCCTCTGTTACTTCTTCTTCTTCTTCTCCTCTGTGTTTCCTTCCTGCTCAAACTCCAGCCACTTATTCTCCCTCTTTCTTTACTGTCACTATCTTTGTCAGATTCTCTAAGCCTATGAACTCCCATGACTCCTTCGTTTTCTTTCGATTGAGAATAAGAGAGAGAAAAAGAGATAGATAATAATTTTTTTATCTCATATAATTTATTAATAATAAAAATTCTCCTAATAATAACTATCTAAATATTCATTTATTCAAAACTATTTTTTAAAAGTTGTTTAAAAATCTTTTTTTTCATAATTTTTTTTTAAATCCTATCTAAGCGGTCCGACGAATCATGGTGGAAGTAAAGCCGTAGGGTTTTGTCCTTCTATTATCGAACCCTCAAAAAAGCGAACTTCCTATGAGCTGTAACCTCTTCCTCAACAAAAGTACACCTCCCTCATCCATCTAGAACTGCCCGATCATCCCTCCCCTTCCAAATATTTATAATTACTATAATCTCCCATCATTTCTTTTAAAATAATTATTCACCTCCGTGCAATCCTGAACAACATCTTGGGTGAATGGTTGATATTTTGGAGGACTTTTACCGCCGTGAAAAATAATTTGACTTGAGAGAGAGAATAATGTGTTGAGTTGAGCTGTATGCAACTGTTGGGTGTCCTATAAATATCATTACACCTTTTTCCCCTCAGCAAAGCTCATTTCTTTGGGAAAAATGGGTGTCCTGTACTCAACCGAACAATTTCCCCCTTTTCTTTAAGCCTTACCAAATCCTTGTTTCCTTGTTCTCCCTCTTCCTTCGTCATGCACGTTAGGAATTATCTCGTCTCCTCCTAACTATATAACCTAGATAATTAATTTATAAATTATTTAATTTAATTATTTATAAGAAATATATAATGGTTATACAAAATATACCCTCTAATTATTTATATTAGAAACTGTAATTTAATAAAAATTCTCTAAATAAGTTTAATCAATAGGAATAATGTAAATAAAATATTATAAATCGGGGACCACTCGAATTGAAAATGGACTCCTATATTTATAATCAGAAGGGGAGCAGTGAAAAAAAATATTACAACCCACCTTATACTGTGGACCAAAAAAGCTTCTAGAAACCCTCTTACAGCATATGAGAAAACACTAATGGAAAATTAATTGTAAACAAAACACTTCAAAATTTAAAATAATAAATTAAATTACATAAACCGCCCTTACACATTATTATTTTTAAGATTTATTTAGGCTCATCAAAAAATAAATATTAAACAAGACCAAGATTTTTCCTATATTTCAAAAATAGAGGAGGGATATGTATAATGCTTTAACAAGATTTTGAAGCAGCTGGTTTGATTTTAAAGATAAATGAGAATATTTATATAATGTTCATAAAATTTGAGAAGATACATTTTATAGAAATCAGATTAATAAATGATTTTTCGTAATCTTAATAAATCAATGGAAATTTGTATATTTGATCATTTAGCACTTAGATGAGTTGAGAACTGATATAATTGTCGTCTTTGAGTTAATTGGCTATGAATTATCCTCCCCCTTCAAAGCACAGGTGGCATCATATCTCGTCTCGGCAGGAGGTTCCTTCCATACGAAGGACCCGGCCCCGCCTTTTCTTTCTTTCCTTTTCTTTTCTCCTTTTTGGATAAAAAATACAACACACACAAAATGAAAAGAGAAAAGAAGAGAGAAGAAATTAAGAGGGAGATTGAACATAGACCATGCGTTAATGTAAAGAAATGTGGCCGAAAGTTGAGATGGTAGTTAGATCCCCTTTTTTTTTTAATAAAAAATCAATTATAAATATTATATGATATTTAATATATGATCTATTTAATTAATTTAATTAAATTAGTTAATATTATATATTTTTTAAAATACTATAATTATATTTTTTTTATTTTTTTATTTTTTATTTTTAATTATTGTCAAGAGAATATCAATATAAATAATTTGAGAAAAAAATTATAAATATAGTAAATAAATTTTATATTTAGAATCAATATAAACTCTCTAATTATATCATATATTAAGAACCATAAGAGTATTACAGAATCCAGATAATAGAGGATTAATAAAACATCAGTTTTGAATAAGGAGTGACTGAAAAAAATTGAAACAATAAATAAACATCATTTTCTAAAATACCACTAAAATCCGAACGAACAACGAGGTTATTGGCCATATTAGAAGGTACATCTCTCCCTCACTCATGAGGATCATGACATATTTTTAAATTTAAAAAATATTTATAAAAATACTTACAAATCTTTATCTGGTAAAGAAGGTCTCAAGTAAACAACAGGGTTGAAATTTTATTAAACTCTATTGCGTATGTCCACGCATTTGCACATCGTCAACGCTTGTTCCTTGTCCACTGTTTGTTATGCAATTTATGGCAATTTAATGAACATTTAAAACACTCCATCTTCCCATTTGTTTTCATCATTTTGACACTTTTACTCTCTTCAAATACGCGTAACTTCTCGTCGTTTTCTTCTTCTTTCTATACGCGTGAGTTTGCATAATTAAAACTAAAATACGCGTAAGTCAATCCATATATATTCAAAATAATACCGTATAGTATTGTTCTTAGCAGGCGTATTATCATTACTTTTTTTATGTTAATTAAAATAATTAAAAGAAAAGGAACATGTGTTTTAAGTCCAGCATCCACTTAGCTCAAAAAGCACATAACTTCCCTTGCCCAATTCATTGCATTTGTTCGCTTTGCTTGTTCTTACCATTTCATGATATAAATAATGAGTTAACAATGACAGAATAAAGTATATACGGGCAAAGGGATACTTTTCTCAAATCCCAAGTGATGACAACAAACTTTACTACAATTGCGTGTTTCCAACCCCTTCATATATTTTGCCAGACTAAAAACTTGTTACATTTTCTTATTAAATTTAAGGCTTTGTTTGGAATCATGTTTATAAAACTAACTTTTATTCCAACTGTATTTTATAAATTGAAGTTGAGATAAAAATAAATTAATATAACATGATTTATATTTAGATAGTTTTTTATAACAAAATCAATTTAACAAAAAATTATTTAAATGATATCAAAAATTAGTTTCAAAAAATTTAAATTTAAAAAAAGAAATCAAAAGCTAGAAGCTAACAAAAATTGTTTTAGCTCGCTTCAACTTTATTTTGGGGCCACAAGTCATTTAGCCCTGAGGTTATTGTTGAGCTCAAAATATTATTTTACTATACGAAAAATAAACTGGGCTTTCTTCTTTTGTTTTAAAGGCAAGATTTTCAAGGAGTTATGAAATGGTAAAAATGGAAATTACTAATACTTTTTTTAACTGATGAACGCGCATGAGTCCCCCAATTGAAGATGTGAAACCAGATTTTGATTCTTGAATGCAGTCAAAAAGCTTGACAAATAAAAATAGCAGTCTCTTTCTTAGAGAAATGAAATAGAGAATAAAATAATGGTGTGAACCTCATTGGTCATCAAACGCAATTGAATAAAATAATGCCAATTTTACAATCTAAGACAAGGACACCATCTCCCACAAGCAACTTCTTTGCCTATATAAACCCTCCTCTGCTTCTCTTCTTCCTCCCCCCTCCTGCCTCTTCCTTCCTTCCTTCCTTCATTACCATTCTTATCACTCTCTCCAAGCTTTTTGCTTCTCACTCTCAATCCATCCATCAATCAAAAACAAATCTTTCTTCTCTTTCTGGTATGTTCATAGCTTCTCTCATTCTCTGTTTCATCCTCCATCCTATTGCTTCTTCATGTCTCATAACATATGTCAGATACCATCTGACATTTCAAAAAAGTTCAGATTTTTCTGGTCAGTTCTTGGGGTTCACCAGGAATTTCTGTGGGGTTACTCTGTTATTTTGAAATGCACCCCTGTATTTCATCCATTTGTAGTTTTGATTCTTTAAAATCTGGCTTTAAAGTCTCAATTTTTTTTTTGCTTTCTGTAGTCCCTAAAGTTAATGCACTTTGGAAAGGGGCTGGCTATGTGTAAAGCACTCTTTTCAGAGGAAATTTATAATGCGTTTCTTCTTACGTTTTTTCCCCCTTTTTTTTTTTCAAAATTTTGAGAAGTGTTTTTAACCAATCCATTTCGCTTGCTATGGATTGTCCACTCAGAAAATTGAGAAAGCTTTATCACATCTGTTTTCAATGGTCGTCTTCATTGTCTGCCTTTGAATATTCTTCTGCTTCTTTTGATGCTAATCCAAGTAGGCACTAGTTCTTTTATTTTTTTTTTATCGGAAAATCCATGAAGTTATATGGATTAAGAAACAAAAGAAATCTGAGTTCCCTATATAAATTTGAGTTGCTTCAGGTTTCTTTCATGTGGACTTTTTACTCACTGCTGTCTTGTTCTGTTTCTTTAAGGTTGTCTTCTGTCTGAAATGGAGTACGATGATCTCTTTAGACAGGCCCAGAGACCAAAATACGATTGCCTTCTTTTCGGTAAATCCCTTAAAACAGAACATGAATTTACGAATGAAGTTCTCACTGTTAACTATAACTATGATCTTCTGTTGCAGATTTAGATGATACTCTGTATCCTCTCAGTACTGGTCTTGCAAAAGCTTGCGGGCAGAACATCAAAGGTATGATACTGTGATTATAAGAACTAACAAGTCTTTTCCCAAACATCACGTTTTAACCTGTTTCACCTTCATGACTTGTGTTTGATTTCTACCATTGTTGTTGTAGATTACATGGTTGAGAAGCTTGGCATAGACAGGAGCAAGATTGATGACTTGTCCACTCTTCTGTACAGAAACTATGGAACAACCATGTCTGGTCTTAGGGTATGATTCATTTGATCCTGCCCTGTTTCGCTTCCTCAAAATGGTTTCTTTTGTATTCACAGCAATTTGACTAACCTTAGTGGTTGTTCTGTTTTTGTGCTCAATATAGGCAATTGGATATGACTTCGACTATGATGAATATCATAGTTTTGTCCATGGGAGATTGCCTTATGAGAACCTGAAACCAGACCCTGTTCTGAGGAACCTTTTGCTGAGCCTGCCATATAGGAAACTGGTAATTAATTACTACGGTTCTGAAACATGAGGACTCTTTTATGTTAATGTTTCTTTTTGAGGATTATTTAATTGATGTGTTTTCTTTATTCTGCAGATATTCACAAATGCAGACAAGGTTCATGCAGTGAAGGCACTGAGCAGACTTGGATTAGAGGATTGCTTTGAAGGGATTATATGTTTTGAGACTCTTAATCCCATCCACAAGAACAATGTTACAGAAGATGAAGAAGATGAATTTGAGACCAACACAAGTCCTACCACAAGCAACAGCAATAATGGATCTGAAATCTTTGACATTATAGGACATTTTGCTCAACCCAATGCTGACACCTCAGTGTTGCCTAAGACACCAATCGTCTGCAAACCATTAGAACATGCCATTGAATTGGCCCTCAAGATTGCAAACCTTAACCCACAAAGAACTGTAAGAACATTAACTTCTAACCGTTTTACAAGGAAACAAAAAGTTTAAGGTTTCTGCTTGCTAATAATTAAACACTGTATGTTTGTTTCACTTGCAGTTGTTCTTTGAGGATAGTGTCCGCAACATTCAAGCTGGCAAGCGTCTGGGCCTTGACACTGTACAGGTAAGGACTGAGACAGAACATGATGCAGAGGAAGATATTATGAAAATTTCAATTTGAGGGTCTAAATTATTGAGAATTGCATTGCAGGTTGGTGCATCTCAGAGAGCAAAAGGAGCAGATTATGCTTTAGAAAGCATTCATAACCTTAGAGAAGCAGTGCCTGAGCTATGGGAAGCTGATATCAAATCAGAAGTTGCATACCCTGGAAAGCTTGCTGTGGAGACTTCTGTTACTGCCTAAGAATGAATCATTCTTCTGCAATCAAATCTCTCTTCTCTGAATCAACGATCGTGTTGAAATCAACCCCAGAAAAAAAATACAGGAAGGAAAATCCAACCATCAAAAAATGAAAAATTACTATAAAATCTTAATGAAGTACTGTTAAAAAATTTTACAATAGTAAATATAAACATGTTGTGATTCTTTAGCAATTTTATTATTTTTTTAGATTTCATAGTAATTTTCTAAAAAAAAAAAAAAAAAGAAAGCCTTAGACGTTTCCCCCAAATAATTATGCAGTAGTATAACTAATAGTAGAGGATGTAGATGCTTTGCTCATATTATAATAAATTGATTAATATTCCAAAATAAGCAAAGTGCTCCTTTTCGGCCTTCATGGGTATTAAACTAATAGGCTCACAAGCAAAGTAGAAAAACTCTAGAAGAGAAAAGTACAAAGTATCTAATGGTAATAGACATTGATATTGGAAAATTCCACAATTGAAATGGAAATTTATTATTATAAAAAAATAAAGTTCAATTGTGAATATAAAAGGGAAAATAAAAAAAATACTTAAATTTTAAAATTTTAAATCAATTTAGTTATTATATTTTATAAATTATTAATTATTTTTATAAAATAAATAATAACATATTTTTATAGTAATTACTGATTTATAATTTTAAAATTTAAGTAATATTTTTTTAAGATTTTTTAATATAAAACCATGGACTGTTTAAAAATATTAAAAAATAAAAAAGGAATGAAATTCTGGTGGAGAATTGAACAACGTGGCCTAGATCCCTTGTTCTAGAAATGGACAACTCCTTGCTTGTTTCGTACACACCTTACTGGCTTATTTTGTCGTATAAATGATTAAGTATATCATATTCCTTCTAAGGGACCACGCCCCCAAACAAATATTAAATATAGACAGAGACTATTAATTAAATATGAAAAGAAATTTACTGATAAAAACTTGTATATCATTAAAGATATAAACTTAAACTAAAGCTGAAACAACAGAGAACGAACAATTACATGCTTGATTAAAGTTATATATATATAATTATTTTACAACCTTTAAAACGATTATACGGAGTTATGTTGTGAAACATCCTAAAGTCGAAGTAATTAAGGAGTTATTTACTTTAGCTAAATACAAGCAATAATTAATTAATAACCACGATTCATTCCTTCATTTCACATTACACTTTCCCTCTAAATTATTTACTGCAAGTTCACACCAGGCCAATCATAAGAATAGTCAAATGAACATTCTTAATTGTCTCAATTCATTATTTTCCCTTTTACAAGGAAGAAATACCTACTTTCTCCATACCAAGAAAAGTAGATTAATTTAGTTAGAAGCTTTAAATATGAGATGATGGACGTAATTCTTTTTCTGATAATATCCTTAAAAAAATCTGCATGGAAAATAAGAGAAAATATTTCTCTCATATTTAATAAGGGCATGAATGAAAAATTATAATTAATAATATTTCAAATGAAAGCATAAACTGCTTCTTATCTTCTTTATAAAAAAGGAATATAAGAAGGGGTGTTATCTTTTCCTCAATATAATGCAACAGTGATGGAATGAGAGAGAGAGAGAGAGGCATAGATAATAGATTATTTTTTATAGTTAATAATACAAACAATAATTTTTCATCTTATGTCACGCAACTGTAATTCATGGGGGAGGATTGAAATCTCAAAGCTTGTTGATTAGTAATCAAATAATTAATATTATAGGCATGGAGTGGAGTATTAAGCATGCCAATATAATTAACTAAAATGAAAACGATATGGATTTGACAGAAAGCAATATTACAAGCCCATACTAGTGAAAAATAGATTTTTTAAAACCCCATTTTTAAACTGGTCACTGTGAAAACGGTTTAAAAAAAATGACCAGTGATATTTTTGTAAATAAGATGAAATATTTACACTTGTTGTAAAATATGACCGGTGTAAAAAGTCATGACCGGTGGTATTTTTATAAATAAAATAAAATATTTATACCGGTTGTAAAACATGACCGGTGTAAAAAATAATGACCGGTGTAAAAAGTCATTACCGGTGGTGGCATTTTTATAAATAAAATGAAATATTTACACCTGTTGTAAAATATGACCGGTGTAAAAAGTAATGACCCGTATAAATATTTTATCTTATTTATAAAAATACTACCGGTCAGTTTTTTTTAAACCGGTTCTGCAGTGACCGATTTAAAAATGGGGTTTTAAAACTGGGGCTTTAAAAAGCATATTTTTAAACCAGTCTTATCTACAACTAGTAGAATTACATCTGGTGTAGAATATCTTTGCTATTAAAAATCTAACAAAAAGCGTTAATTTTTTACGATTCCCTATCTTCACAAATCATATCGTCGTCCATAAAAAAAATTAGACAAGAGAGAACACATAGTGACAGGAAGCTCCACCTTCGTAACACACCGTCTAAAGCTCGCCGAAGAAGAAAACCTAGATATGCGATGACCCATACCTGTGCTCGTCGTTCTCTATTGTTGAAGTTAGTCGTTGTAGCCTCTAAAGCTCACCAAAGAAGAAGACCCAGATCTGCGATAGTGGGTGTCTATTTTTTTGTTCCTTTCTTTCTCAATTTTGTTTAAATATATTTCTGTTCACTTTTAATTGGGTAAGTCGGAGGAATTGTGATGATATTTTTGTAATATCTTTAATTAGGTAACGGCGTTTCTAGGTTTTCGTTTCTATGTATATATTTAGGTTTTTGTCTCATTCATTTCTAGGTTCTGTTTAAATATATTTTTGTTCGCTTTTGAGCAGGTAACCAAAAGGAATTGTGACGATATTTTGTGATATCTTCAATTAGGTGACGACGTTTATGGGTTTTTATTTCTGTGCATATATCAGAGTTTTTGTTTCTTTCGTTTCTGGGTTTTCTGGCTTTTTCTTTCTTCCTTTTTTTATTCTCTGCTTGTATTTTATAGGTACCTATTCTTCTTCATCACTCTTCTCCTCCTTCAGATTTATGACGAAGAATGAAATAATTTCAGACCTAGAGTTTTTTTATTCTGGATTTTTTTTTATTTTGATGTTATTTTTTAAACCGGTTGTATGGAATAACCGATTTAAAAAAGTTGATTGTTTACACCGGTCATATACAACCGGTGTAGAATATTAAACTTTTTACAAAGGCTGTTTCTATACCGTATCAAAGTCTGGTGTAAAAGTCTATTTTTAACCAATTTAAAAAGTATTTTTTCTAGCCGTCACAATATTAATTTTCCACGTGAAAATATGCTCCTTTCATCACTCAACACATCATTAAGAAACAAAAAATCTCCTTGGAGGAGATTTGTGTCATTAATTAAAGCATAATGATATAACATGATTTTCTTAGTTTGAATCAGGTTGTATGAATAGAATAAAAATTTATTAAGATAGACAAAATTTATTTCGGTGATCTCTACACCATAGAAAAAATTAATCTCTAAACTATCAGTTAGAGAATACTGCCTGATTTTTGCAAAAACAAACACAATTATACAAGAAATATTTTTCTTCCTTTTGAAAAATCATAATATATATTACCCTTCCATTTTGGTTACATATTCCGAAGCATTTCAAGATTAGATTTCTCATCTTCTTTAGTGAGTATATATATAAAGTAATCATTCTCCAGGTCTCAACTAATAAGTACACTCGTAATTGGAGCTTATGGGTCCACATGTATCTTAGATATGCAAAGAGCATTTTGAAACAAAGAAATGTGTTATGCATGTGTTGGCTATTTAAATGGAACTCATATATATATATATATATATATATATATATAATTCTGATGGAATTTGTTCTCTGGTTGCTTTTGTCATACGCACATTTGATGAAATTGATGTGTTGAGCATGATCCTAGTTTAATATGTTACCACATTTAATTATCATGTGTTACTAGTTTAAGATAACATGGGAGTAGCGGTGGCGGCAATTTATTTAAGTTATATTAGCTCCTTGCTAGCCGCCTTATTCACTTAATTAATTCATTTAATTTAAAATTTCCCATATGTGATATCACGTTCACTGTCTCTGGTGTTTACTGCACAACACAGGATCTAATTAAAAGGCTTCAATTTAATTCTCCAGCTAAGACAAGCCAGTAGCCAGCTGCATGGATGTTGGCTCAAGAGAATAAAACAACCTAATAAGAAGCTTCGTGCTTCTTCACCTAAAATTATAACACAACACTCATATCCGTGTCTTTCTGATGATTGATGAACTACTAATGTATCTTCAGTAATTAATTAATTAATTAATTAATTAAGGTGCAGAAGCCAAATTCCATTTTGCCAAAGTCTCATTCATCATGCACCCACATGGATTCTTTCTTTTACTCTTCAATTTGAATTCATCAATCTATAATCTCGTTAATTGTCTTTATATACAATTTAACTACCTCTTAATTAATCCTCGTCCAACAATTGGCATGTCAAGCAAGGTCTTGTTTTCGTTACGCCTTCCCCAGATTATTAATACAACTATTTAAGTGAAATTGTCTTTGTTCCAATCATAAAGACTGGAAGAAGTCATTAATTAATTGGTAAACGATTCAAAGACAAAGTTCATTAGCAATTTGTATCCATCTTCGTAGAAACAACAAATTGGAAGCTAGGCAATTTGACTTTTAACCAAGTCTCTCTCTTCTTGTTTTTCTTTTCCTTGGCCAAAGGAAGAGAATAGATCATTACAATTGGAGACATTTGACAAAGTCTACACCAATAATGAGAAATCTCCCTGAAATATTATTATTTTTATCAAATAATTGCTTATAATGGATTTGACCCATAAATTAAAAGAATAAACAATAAGAAGCTAGTGATGATGCAAACGATTTCATTATTTTAATTTCTTGTGGCTGCTGCACACAACACAAGGAGGAGGCCTCCCTCTAATTTTCTTTCTAATTATATATACACCAATATACGCACAATTTAATATGAGCAAAACCTCAGAGAAAATGGTAGGCCCTCTAAATTTTATGAACATGACTAACTAAGCCTTCTCCCATTTAATATTTGTGGGGCTTTATATGCCCAAGGCTACCTAAATCAAGCATGACCAGTCCATAAGTAAAAACATTAATTTTTTTTTTCTTTGTTGGCCTTACTTGTGAGAAAAATATGGATCCAAGGAGGATACCTATACTTAACTAAAAAAATAGACATTTTATATTTTGAAAGTTATAAATTGAGAAATCAATATATTCTGAAAACCTATAGGAAGTCAATTTGTTTGGCTTGGCTTGTGAATCTTATTATAGTTACCTTTACCATTTTTTGGCCTAAAATATTTTATTCATTCGATACTGCGAAGAATTTTTTAATAAAACCACACTAGCTCTCTGCTCAGTTATATCTTTCCTCTTTTTTTCCTTTTTTTATTTTTTCTGAAAATTATTATCCATTGGATACAAGAAAAAATGTATTGACAAAATCTTCCCAACTTTCACATGTTAGGATAGACAATTTTTTAGTTTTTTTTTATACAAAATGTTTTATATGAATTAGATCGGGATTTACTAGGCCTAAACATATCTCTAAGCTTAAAACATGCTTACAGATAGGTATTTACATATTGTCCAACATATGGGGACAATTTTCTAGTTAAGTGTATATTGTAAAATAAAGATGACTAATTGGGCCAGATGCCATCGAATCTATTCAACAACCATTGTGGGCCTTGGTATTGTTAAGACAATGGGCCTACAAAACAAACCAAAAAAATTTAGATAAGGGGAAAGGATAAGAGAATCTGAAAGTAAGCAGCAGACGGAAATGGAACAATAATAATAAAAACGAAGGCTTTTACAGTTACTACGACGTTGGAGGCATCGGAAAATGTTCTGAGCTGTCTCTCCGTCGCGCTCACTGAGGGGGTGTGCCGTGTGCGAGTTACCGGATTCTACTCTCACCGATGGCATTATGCGTCTGAGTGAACTACCTTAATGGGTATGTGCACACGTGTCCCTTTCGTCTCCCCTGCCACGCCTCGTCCAAGTCATTGTCATAAATACGGTTCAACATCACAGCCTCTCCACCAACTACCTATTTCTTCCTCCTCATTAAGTAGCCTTCCAGAAACCCCATTTTCTATTCCCTTTATAACTAGCTTAACGTCTTCGTCGCTGTCATTGTCGAGAAAGCGGGTTGGAATCGGTGCCCTTGTTGCAGCCATGGCGGATTCGTCTCGGAGCACTGTCCTCGTCACTGGAGCTGGTGGAAGAACAGGTACTCTCCCTTTACTTCATCCCTTTCATGGGTTTCTCCTAATTTGAGTCTTTTGACTGGTTAAAGTTCTGGAAATGGACCAGAAAAGAACACTTTAGTATGATATATCATATATTGTATGATGATGGGGTATGGGTTAAGACTTTAGACTCATGCGCCGTGAGAATTTTTGTGAAACATGAGGATTGGGCTAAGGGGGAAGTTGATGCCTTTTAATCGGGATTTAGTAGTTGACGGGTTGTTGCAGCCTGTGAATTTGGGTTTTATTGCATGCAATTTTGTTGTTGTTTGTTCTTGATGCACTTTTAGATTCGCGCCTTAATAATTAAAAAATAATTGGTTTTACGAAAGATGCATAAAGCTCAACCTTCTGATATGTATACCGTATGAAGCAGAGACACTTCAACACAGATTGAAGTGGATTGGAATTGGATGACTTTAAGTTGGCTAATTCCTTAGAAAACTCTACTTTAATTCAGGAAGTGAAACTTTTTTATATTATATAAACTTTCTGATTCTCACGTATGAATTGAAAAAGCAAATGCATGAATGTTTTTAGAAGCTTTTGAGAGGTAGAATTGTCTATAGAATTACCTGTTCAGTGATGGTTTTGTTTTGTTTTCTAGTTTTAGAAGCTATTGTCCATGACCGCTTTAGTGCCTTTGTCCAGATAAACCATTGTCCATGATCACGAGGAGCAAGGCATAAGGATAAATGGTCGTATGGTTTTTCAGACTTCAAATGCATTTGCCTTTGTCATCAACTGATAATTCTTTCTGTGTCACTTTTCAGGTCAAATAGTCTATAGGAAATTAAAGGAGAGGTTAGACCAATATGTTGCCAGAGGTCTAGTTAGAACAGAGGAAAGTAAACAGAAAATTGGTGGTGCAGATGATGTTTTTATCGGAGATATAAGAGATGTTGGAAGTCTTGTTCCTGCAATTGAAGGTATAGATGCTCTCGTAATTCTCACTAGTGCTGTTCCACTAATGAAGCCGGGCTTCGATCCGACCAAAGGTGGGAGGCCGGAGTTTTATTTTGATGATGGTGCGTACCCTGAACAGGTACTGTTACTTTACATTGTTCCTATGTCACATTTTAAATACTCAGTGATGTTTATCTGGCTTAGCTCATATTATACTGAACTTTTGCATATTAGGTTGACTGGATTGGGCAGAAAAATCAGATAGATGCTGGTATGAAAATCTTCTTCCTTTCCTTGAATTCTAATACAAAGTTACAAACTCATTGATGCTTGTGATATTGAAATTCTATGTACTATTCGAACAGCTAAGGCTGCTGGAGTGAAGCAGATCGTGTTGATTGGATCTATGGGTGGCACAAATCCCGATCATCCTTTGAACAAATTGGGTAATGGAAATATACTGGTGTGTACCAACTTCTCTCTAACTCTATAAATTGCCTCCTTTTGTCTCATTCATCTCTCGCTTTTGTATGAATAAGCGTGCTCCTCATTCTAGAGAAACCAAGTTTATTGGAATACCGGATTTCTTTTCTTCCCCGTCTTATTTAAAAAATAAATAAAAAATCTTTTGTTTATATTTATTGCAGGTTTGGAAGAGAAAGGCTGAGCAGTATCTGGCTGATTCTGGTGTTCCATACACAATTATAAGGTGCATAATTTTCCGTTGATGCAGAAAATAACAGTTATATTAGGTGTATTTAACTTTATATGATGTTTGGCGACATTATGTAATCGCTCATTTAGTTTAATACATGCCACATTCAAGCGTCATCTTCTGGTTACCGAGTCTTGTTTATGTATTAGTGAGATTGTGTCTGCTTTCTTATACTTATCTATCCTCACATTCTGTTATGAACCAGAGCTGGTGGCTTGCAAGATAAAGACGGCGGTCTTCGAGAACTAATTATAGGGAAGGATGATGAGCTTCTTCAGACAGATACCAGAGCCATACCTAGAGCTGATGTTGCAGAAGTATGCATTCAGGTATGTTTTATTTGGAAATTGGTGAGATAATGAGAAGTTGTGACTTTTGAGCACCCCATAAGAAAGAAAAGTTGTGAGCATTTGATTCTTGATTTTGGAAACAGTTCTTTGCTAATATTTTTTCAAAATTTATTTCTACTTTCAGCAACTGAAAATACTAAAAAGAAAGAAAACACCAAAAGTTTTTCTTTCTTCTTATTTTCTGTTTTCTCACGCAAAATTATAAATAAAGTACCTTTTTTTATATGATGGAGCAAGGGCTTGAACTTAAATCTTCTTGCTTTAAAAGCTGTTTGAAAAGTTGTGTCTACCAACTGTTTTCATAAACAAAAGCAAAATGAAACAGGCCCCACATTTTCTTTTTTTTTACTTTCTTTCTGACATAAATCTTATTTGTAAGAGACAGTTACACCAGACCAACCATATACAATGGCGAGATTATTGTACTATATCAAGTCTTTAATATAAGAAGTTGATTTTTTAGATAGATTAAAGAAGTCAAATAAATCAATTAATTATAATTAATATAATAGTTGATTAATTTTGATAGATTAAACAATATATAACATGAGTTTGTCTTCAGAGGTTAGATTTAGTCATAATTAACTGATTTATTTAGTTTTTTTAATTTATTAGAAAAAGTTAATTAGCTTTTATATTAAGCACCGGAGGAGTAACTTTGAACATGTTTTTGTGTCATACTATTGAAAAAATCTGTGATGGATGCATCAGATATGGATATGTGTTAATTGATTTTCGTTGAACAGGCACTGAAGTTTGAGGAGGCTAAATTCAAGGCATTTGACTTGGCATCAAAACCAGAGGGAACAGGTGCCCCAACAAAGGACTTCAAGGCTTTGTTTTCTCAGATCACCACTCGCTTTTGATTCTCAATCTTATATCATCCTATTCTGAAACTTCCTTTTGTTGTCATTTAACATTCGCATGCTGCTCAAAGATTGTTTTAACCTTAACAAGGATTCATGTCTTGCTTCATCATAACGATTTGGATGCTCTAGTTTTTATTTTTCTTGTTAGGACATGATTCGTTTTTTTCCCTCCATGAATGAAAGGAACAAATATGCACAATGATGCTTTAATTATATGTCTGACTGTATCATCTATTTTGTAACAAATCTTATTATTGGGTTAAAGTGTAAAATTTGCTCCTTAGAAGTGTTGGATATCTGGAAATTTTTTTAGGAGCAATATTATTTTAGAAGATTTTAAATCATAATAATATCGTCCTGATCGTTAACTAAAGTTAAGTTTGATCATTAGTTGATCAATATATTGATGTGTTATATCATATAGCATCCATGTCATCTTTATGTTGGGGTTAATGTCACCCTAACTAATATCTAGGTACAGTTTAACCATTGATATGACTAAACAAGTTAAGTTAGTCAGGATATATGTCATCCTCTTCATTTTTCCTCAAATCATATTTATAATCAAGGAAAAAATTAAAAAAAAAAAGCATTCGTCCAAGATTTATTAGTTATTAGAGTATTTCTCTTAGCAAACAATACTCTAACAACTTGAAAAATAACATGATCATCCTATATGTTATCTTCTTATATCTTACTTAAAAAAAATAAAGTGAATGATACGTGGACTAGTCAGCTCAGTATATTTGATCAAACTAATGGTTAAATTGAACTTGGATAACAACTAGGTAACATTGAAACTAAAAAAAATTTTGGATGCCCAACGCTCCTAAGTGAAAATTTTTAGGATAAATTTACACCTTAACCCAAAATAAAAGATGACATGAATATCATATGAGCATGCCATCTCAACATATAGGTTAACTAATAGTCAAATTTATCTCTAAGTAACGGTCAAGGTGATATTAGTATGATTTAAAAAAAATTGGAGCAATATTGCTCTTAACAAAAATTAAATACCCAGTATTCTAGAGTAAAAATTTATATCTTAAGCCTTTATCATTTATAATTTATGAATATCACGACTTGTTATAATTTTTATTTGTATTAATGGATGTGGATGATTGGGGGTACTTCATTAGATCCAAGGGCCAATTATTGAAAATATTAAAATGACAGGGACAAATATTTCTAGAAGGCTGAGGAATCAATAGTCAATAATTGCACGCTAATCAGTGTTTTATTTTTAGGCAAGAACACTAATCAAGTTGTTATGGAAAGGTAGGTTGAATTACTGATTAATCATGTTAGTTTAAACTTTAGGAAAGTATGAATTTTCTGAAAATTTTATATGCAAAAAATACTTAATACTCTAACTTATGTCTTTTTAACTAATAAAGTAAAATTTTTAAACAAGAGCTTTTCACTTTTTTTTCTTAAAATGAATTGGTAGAGGATAATTAAATTAAAATTAGCATTTTTTTTAAAAAAATAAAAAAATATATATAACACTATTAAAATTCAAGAAAATTTATATAATGAACTAAAAAAATCCATCTTTTACTTCCAAATTCAAATTTATAGTAGCCTCATGGCTAAAATTGCAAGTTCTGGCAAAAGGGCAATTGATATAGTTTCGTGTAGAAGATCATATCATTTTCTGGAAATCATTTCTAGACAGACTCATTTTAATGGAAGGTGGGAATGAAAAGTGATTGATTTTTTTTTTGGGGGGGCAACTAATCACATTCCTTACAAGAGGACCACCACTATGAATGTCACACATTCCATCCGAAACTCTTTTACTACTTTTTTTATTTAGATTTCTTTGAGGTCGGCATAATCCCTTGTTGTCTTAATCTGTTCTATTATTCTATGTTGTGCCTTTTCGATATACGAGGTGTTCAGATATTTCTTCTCATTTTAATATTTTTCAATCCTATCAACGAAGCTCAACACAGCCAAACTGCACGAGACTGAAATTGAGAGCTGCCATCAGAAAATTAGATTTGATTTCGCAAAGGTTAAAATTACAAACTGTCATCTTCATTGGATCAGCTACACTAACTACAAACTTCTCTGTCACATATTTTGACCATTGGTTGTAACTGTTATCTTGTCAAAAGGCAACTCAGTCCCTGATGTTTTACTACTTGACAGACACAAACCTCTCAACGAACCTATATTCAGTTATGAACACCATCGGATAACAACCTAAATCTATCCGAATTTCTCAGGAAGGTCTCCAACAAGAAAGTGCATAGATGATTCGTCCCTTCCAACCTTGTAACAACCACTTGCTGTCTTCATCTATCAGAAAATCCTTGTGGTAGCTACCCCTCACTTTCTTCATTGCCCTCTGTACGACATCTCGAGTAAATGGAATCTGTCTAAACCCTGCTCTTAGAATCCGAGCTTGCCACTGCCTATACGTCTCCGGCCTCTCCGATCTCTCGCATCCCTCGCAAGCTATCACGTTCAACGCTTCTCTCCCGAATATCTCCTTCTCTATCAGCATTCTCTCCCAGTCCTCTCGAGGCACGATGGTCTCCAGCATATCGAACAGTGATGAGTAGTGAAACAAGGCTTCCCTGAACCTGGTGACAAAGAAAGGCGCGTTGAGCGCCCCGTTGATGATCCCATGAATGAATATATCTGGATTGATCTTTCTTATCAGATTCAGGAAAGCATTCCTCGGACTCTCCACTGCCACAGATTCATCTAACAAGTTCTTGGCTCTATATAAACAGTTCACAACCAGGAACTCGTCCCTGTCAATCTTGAGTTCCTCAAGCGTAACAGTTTCCCATTTCTTAGCTATGGCAACATACTCAAATGGAACATGGAAAGCTTTTGCATAATCTGCTAAACGTCTTCCCGTTTCTTCTATTCTCTCGGCTGGCCTAAAACCAGGTTGTGGGAAGTCTATTCCGGTGATTCGGATTTTTGGTGGTCGTCCTCCTGTTCTCATTACCAATCTCTGTATGAAAGTTGGCCACTGGAAACCAAAAAGAATACCGAAATCTATAATATGGACCCTCGCTGAATTCTCGGAAGCTGTCCTTATTGTGACATTTGAGAAAAAATTAGATATCTTCCTAAAAGGGCATGCTGCAAGGTAGAGATGATAGGCTTTCAGTAAATCAGCAGCCGACCTTTTTTTACTTACGAGTCCTTTGTAAATCTGGCTACCGGTGCCGGCCAAGCGCGCATCGAGTCCATCGGCAAAGATATGTGCTAACCTTTGATTCCCATCCCCAAAAGGATTTGAGTGCTGCCTGATCTGCTTTAGCAACTCTTGTGCACTCTTATGATCATCTGCTGCAACGGCTTGTGCACACAGAACCAGAAGTGTTCTCAAATCCACCACCGCCTTCCTCCCATTTTGTTTCTTCCCACGCCCCTTACCGGTGTTTGAAGCTTTGGCTTCACCACCGTTTGACATCACCGCCTTGATGGTCTTGTTCTGCAACGCTTCACGACGAGCCATGTAATGGTTCTTACCTTCCCCATCAGTATAAAGAAGCACTAGATCAAACATCACAGAACGTAGTGTTGGTTCTGTATAAACTGCTGCTTGCTTGCTACTCTTTTCTTCTTCTTCATCTTCATCTCCCCTGTGTGGCTGCTTTCTTACCTTCGACCCGCCGAGAAGATCATCCCCTTCATCTTTCTCCACCTTGGCTGACGATATTTCTTGAGTCCTTCTTGCTCTTGGTTCTTCTGGTGATAAATTAGACAAACGTAAATCAGCAAACAGCTTGTTCCCATTTGGAAGAAACCTACTAGCCTCCTCGACGCCTTTGTTAAATTGCGATATTGATTGGCTCTCGCTGTTCAGATCTGGAACCTGATGAATACTGCTTGGAGAATCCACAGGTCCTTCCACACCACTTACAACACTGCTCGAAGAGCTGTAAGATGACCGAGAAATGCAGTTACCTCGGATAAGTTGTGAGGGAAACTCATTAGGATTTTGAGACAAGGACTGATGAATGAAAGGTCCGTTGAAATTACCATAGTTGTTATTACTGTAATAATCACTGTAATTTCTGGGGAAATTATTTCCCATGCCCCCATCATTTTCATTGATCATATGACTTGGATGATTTTGTGCAGGTGAAGAAGGTGGGTACTTTTCACCCAGTGCTTCATAGAATGATTTCTCAGCTGCTTGAAGATCCAAAGAATCTTGAAGCATGCATGTCTTATCTTCCATGTCTTCTTCCATAAGGATCTGATTTATGTAGCTCAAAACAGCATCAGAAAAATCAAAATCGTCCGGAGAATGCTCCTCGTTGGTCACGGTAGAGGAAGAATGTGTATTCATATTGGTTGGTAATTGATCAGATTGTAGGAAACGAAATTCCCTTCTGTGATCAAAGAAGGCATTTTAATAACTCTGATTCTGCTGCAGAATTGGTATAGATCGATTTCCCAATTGTTGTTCCCTTCTGGAATCAGTAAAACCCCAAAGACCCCGATCCATAGTCATCTATTTTCCAAGATTCCGTAAAAAAAAAAAAAACAAGCTTTAGTGCTAAACAGTGTTCGAAATCCCTCTTCATTGTCCTTCTTCAAGAAAGAAAAATCTTTGGATCCCACATAGCCAATTACACACCCAGAGAATACACTGCACATGCATCATAAGGTACACAGGAATAAACTTAAAATCATTCCAGACAAAGAGATGATAAAGAAAATAAGAAACCGATTGATAAGTTCCACCAAACTCATCAAACTAAGAAAGAAAGGAGGAAGAAGAAAATAGCAGCAAGTTTCCGCATTAAGTGAGGCATCAGAGAACTTAATTTGCAACAATAAGCTCAAAGAAAAAGGAAGGAAAATTAAAGGGAGAAATGGATCCAAACAGAGAGAATATTCCAGCAAGTAGAGAGATGAATGAAAGAGCAAAAGAAAAGGAGAAAGGGAAGACTTCACCTCAGAGAGAATCACAAGAGTCCTGCAGACAGCAGCAGGAGCGGGAAAAGAAAGGTACGAGAAAGAGCAAGAGTGAAGCTGGGCGCTCAGAAGTTATGAGGCTGCGTGATCTATCGAGAGGAGAGAGAATTGAGCCCCGGCTATAAGCCGTCGAAATCCAGAAAAGTGACCGGTTCATTCATCTGTGGATGACGCTTTCTCGGTTTCTGGATGTTGCTGGGCAAACTTCGATTGTTACTACTCATTAAATGCTTCTCTTCATGATTCTTTTTTTTTTCCCCTTTATAATTTGAACTCTGGAGATTGAAACTTGAAAGGGAAAGGCTTTTACGCTTTAGTAGGGCGCCGCTTCATCATGGCACCACGAACTCAAAGGTAAAAAGCCTTTGACAGAGCGACACGTGTTTTCCAAAATGTACGACTCGCAGGTTTTGGTCTGGCAATCAATATTTTATTCGTCACTTGTGGGGTACTGCCTTTCAAAGTTGGTTTATTTTTTTTGACCTCACAAATTTGGTTTATTTTGAAGCTGAGCCTGGGTCAAATGAAACACTTTCGAAGGAGCCATTGAGTTTTTTTTTTTCTCTTTTTTCTTGTGGGGAGGGTTTTCTCTTGTATTATCGTTTCCCTCTTTTAATGTATGATGGTAAGATGAATAATACTAGAATTTTTTGCTTTTTTTTTGGGGGGGGGGGGGAGAATGCAATTTTGATTTATGTAACACAAGACGAAAGAACAGAGTAAGGAACATAACATAAAGGAAGGATAAGCAATAGACAAGGGTTAAGGTGAAAGTAGCGCCATGCAAATAGCTCGATGGCTCGGCAAGTTTTGCTCTATCCGAGCAATTCACGTAGCTTAGATTAGGCTTCGGACCAGGCATCGAGCTGAGATCAAACCATACCCATGTGCAGCCATTGATAGAAGTAATGAAGGATGAAAGAGAAGAGTGACATGTGGGTAAGAAGGGAACACCATGAGCACGTTGTCCGTTACACATGATGTCAGAATGTAACTCACTCCCCAATTCACCATTTCTTCACCGCATGCTCTCTCTCTCTCTCTCTCTCTGTCTATATATATATTCTCTGTTTTATCATCTCATCCTGCTCTTCCTTTCAAGTTTTCTCCCCTTTTTCTGCGTACTCTCATTTTGGCCTGATATTTTGTGAAATCAAATGACAGTTGTGTACTATATTCCCCAAATGCCTTTTACTATTTTAACTTACAATGATGCAGCACCATGGACATTATAAAAATGAATAAGACAGCAAGATTAAGTAGAGAGCACCAGCCTATTCGTCTCTGTTTTTAGTGATTCAATGTCAACTACAAAAATGTTATACTATAATCATTCAATGGCACATTATGGAATCACAAAGCAAACATCCCCCCCCGGCCCAATATTATTAAATAATTAAACAACATAGCAGTAGAAATTTCTATAGAGCCTAACCTCTTCTGATTTTGTTTTTTTTTTGGAAGGAAATTTGTATAATTCATTCATTTCTTTTCAATTATTACCCTAAAACCAACTCCAGGCCCAGTAACTTGTTGGCTTAGGCATTCATGATTTATCTTCGATGTCCCGTGAAAAATAGAATGGGAGGCGAAATTAAGGGTAAGATAATGATTCAGGAACTAAATTAAAGGAAATAATATGTTAAGAGAGATTCCTTGACATCTTGAAGAGGGAACAGAATATGTACAAGAAAATAATTATACTAAATCTTCTATACCAATTTCATGATTCTAGTCTCCTCCAGGAAGTGTCCCGAATAATTGAAGAGAAACACAAGGGAAAAACCTTACAAGCACAAACAACCCATTTACAAATTCCCAGGCCCTTCTTCAGGAGCTCTCGGAGGAGCTTAGTTGTTGTTATGTGGATCACACGAGCATGTGATGTAAGCATATTATATAAATTAAAATTTTACATAAAGATCAAACTTATAATTACAGCATCATCTGAAAACGTCTTCCAAAATGTTTCTTGTGTTGACTCAGTGTTGTTCTTCAGCATGGAGAAAGAAGGCTCATCAAAGAGGCTTAACTTGATGCTTACATTGCTGTTGAGACCAATAGGCATGCGCAGCTAAGACTCTGTCCAAGAGCTCCTGAGGAACAGGTTCTCCTCTCCTTTGCTGAGGGGAGATTCTTGCAGTGTGCACTAATGTCTTCCACTTATCCTGCACTTTCCTCGTTAGTAACTAATGCATCAGACACTCGTATTAAATACATATACACACTTTCAATCGAATTTCGTCGTGTGGCAATATCCTTGTCTGTCTACATTAGTATCTAAAGATAACATGTGGTGCTAACATGTGCATATGATCAACATGTTAGTTTCATATTGAAGCTTGATAACAGACATCTTAAAAACAGGATCCAGTTCTTTCCAATACAAAATTTACAAGACAATCTACACGGAAGAACAAAATATCAGTTGCAGTAACTTAAAGTACTTTGATGATCTATTAGAAAGTAGGACTCGTTCTAATGAAAACAGTGAAATAAATGAAACGGAAAAGGATTATAGGGGAGAAGTGTATGCAAGTCGAGATATTTTTTTACCTCTCATGGATAAGTTATGAAAGTATAGACGTCATAGATTACATGGATCACTGACCTTCAAGTCCACGTAAGTCCTGTGCTTGGCATTGTCAAAGGCGCACTGTTTGACATCACGCCATCTGCCAAACAGAGAAGAAAATGCTTTAGTACTTAGTTCTCTAAGCGAGTCATCACTACTCGTTGAATTCAAAAATTACCTTCCAGTTCCCAGTTTTTCAACTGCCTGAACCAGTGCTTCTACTTCAGACACAGAGAAAGGCCTCCTGATTCGACGCTGAACAAAGTCAGGATTTCCAGGCTTATGACGGAAGGGAATGACAGCTAGTGCCTCCATGTTAATAGCCGGAACTGCAACTAGAGCACGGCACTTTGACATAGTATTGTTAGGGGAAGTATACGCTACAGAGGGGACCACGTTTAGGTCACCTTCACCACAACTTTCAAATTTAATCAGGGAATGCTCTTGGGAGACATTACAAGTTCTTTGTTGTAGCATCAGAGATGTAGGTTTCCTGTTGTAGGAAGATGAGCAAATAAAAAACTGCTAATAAAATTACCAGGATCTCACACAAGGGAAAGTTGGTGATGCTATGGGCAAAAGGATTAACAAAATAGACCACAAAAATATAAACAAACAATTGGTTGAATTTATGCCTGGATATATCCCGATGAGAACTAGTGGTTCGAAAATAAGGGTCTTCATTATATGGTGGTGTAATTTTAGTATGTCTTGGCTCCAACATGAACCCCAATCTATGGTGTTTATCATCTTGAGAAATCCCAGTCTGAATTAGGGTTTTGCTGTCATCTTGGACCTTCTTTCCCTGAAGAAGAATACCTACATGCAGTTCATCTCCTAAAATAGCCGTCACTGCCTCCATAACTGTCCTCTGCAAATAGACATACAAACAAAGGAATCACCTAAAGAAATCAAGGGAAAAACTTCAGACAACCCAGTAACCTCTGCAAAGACTCTTGACCCAGACATCTTAAAATACTGTTATTTTATACCTCAGACACCCATAGCTTACATAGTATCCAGGATGCCACGGTAAAAGTGGATGGATCAGATAATTACTCTGGAGTCTTTCTCAGAATGAATTCTAATCACATACCTTTAATGAACCAATAGTTGAAGTTTCAGGGATATCAATAAAAAGCTCTGGGACTTTAAAAGATTTTATGCTAAGCTTCACTGAAAAGTAAGGGATGAAAAACTAATGAGAATCTCACACAAACAAGTGGTAGGTAGGTGTCAGATAAATCATTTCAACAGTTCTCCTACCATTACAATCCCTTGACCCAGTATGAACTTGTTGACCTCCCGCTATAGAGGATGATGCTCCAATTGCTGCATGTGATAGTTTGAATCACTCAGCCAGAACTTATCATATTTGTAAAGCCTAATGCCAACATAAACAAAAACGAAAGTAGGCAGCGATGGATTGTTGCACCTGCACTGCAGTTCACATCATCAACTCTGGTGTCAGAAGAATCGGATATGCCATGACAATGAGACCCCTGATCGGACGTAGACGATGAGGTCTGGTTGAAGAACTTCCTCTTCTTAAAAGGATAAATCCTCTGTGAGCTTTCAAGAATATAATTATCTCTATCAATGATGTCATCTACAAGATGATAACAATAAATGACATTAGTCAATAGTTATTAAAATACGCGTCGGTATAGTCACTCCAGCAGGTGGCTCATGAGACGAGACTTAATCTGAATTAATAATCAACTGTTAAAGTAAAGATCCACATACCACTTCCAGACAAACTCCTACTCTTTGACTTTTGGCCTACATCACGATTTTTGGAACCAGAAACACTGTTCGCTCTTTGAAAATGCATATCTGGCAGGGGGCCAGAATTCTTATTCTTGGAGCTTGGTTGAGTACACCTAACAAAGTTTTCGTCATCATCTCTATTAAATAATTTCCTACCACCAGAACCATGTACGAGACCCTCCAATGAAGGCTTCTCGACAGAATTTTCTGAACTTTCCCTTTTAGAGGCCCTGTCGTCAGGTTCTGTCACTCCAGCAGAGCTGCCAGTAATATGAACAATTTTCTCATTCACACAATGCTCTTTTATCAGTCCCAGTCCATCTGCTTCCTTCTCAAAAACATTTTGCCCTTGGCCTTCAAGATGATTGCTAAGAAAAGATGAACAGCGTTCAACCCTGCTAAGAGATTTAATGGAACAAAACAAAATACCGCTGAGAGACGGCAAAGTTTCTAATGCAATGCCATGAAGCTGATCTTTGAACTAAATATTTTCATTATTAAACAAATATCCATTATTCAACACATGCCTTTGGTCATTATGCTTCCCTTGCAAACTAGAGACCGAGCCCGAGGCATTCTCACTGCAACATCCATGCTCAAAGAGGTCACTCTTAAAAGACCCTCCTTCTTCCTCTTGTTTATCCTTTAGGTTAATTCCAACAAAACTGACAGGATCCTTTCTGACCACGGCATTGTCAGAATTGGAGTTTTCATTCTTCTGCAGAAAGTCGCCTGCTACACTAGCCAAAATTTCAAAAGCTTGTATCTGATTGCCCTCACTCTTCTTCTTGACAGTACCCCTCCCCTATAACCATTTATTTAAAGCTAATCAAATATTAGAACTTGATCAATAGGCAGTACCAGAATAGTAGAAGGACATAAATACCCTAGTTGTTCTCGAAGCTCTAGGGATGACAGGCACTTGATAGCCATTAAAATTGTAGTTCAAATTCTTCTGCAACACCATCTCTCATAAAATCATTACCGAAAGAAAAACTCATTAGATAAAATGCTAACTGCCTCCTTGAGTTTTGCTGGCATCCAAAATCAGACCCTGCTAGCACAATAAAAAATTAATCCTTTTATTCATATAAGGGGTTTAGCACAATTACTCAGAACCAGTTATAATTCTTCAGCAGATAATTAATTGTCAAATGCATATTGGCAAAAGGGAAGCAAAACCACGACACATATCATTGTAGGCGTGAACAAGATATTGCAAGTTTAACTTTGCAGAAAAGGAAGGTTAAGATTGGTATGATTGCCAAAAGTACTTTTTCAACGGTATGAGAATCAACAAAGAGATTGCCAAAGAAATGAAAAATAAATTACCAATATTCACCCCAAAATTCAATGTATAAAAAATGGCATCTTAATAATGTTAACAAATAATTCTTAAACTCTAGGCTTTGCATGGTAATGGAGTCTGCAATCTTAAATTTTCCGCTGAAATAAGGTTGCATCATCATAATCTAATAACGAGAAAGTCAATCCAAAAAGAAGAAGAAGAACTAAGGATAGAAAGAGAAAGACAAGAGAAAGGAAAGAGATGAAAGGAAAAAAGGCACAAGGAAGCAGAATTAAACGCTTACATGCAAACGGACACTAACATTTCATCCCATGTCAGAGACACATTCAGCAGGCCTGATACTCGAGTAGATAATATGCCCTTCAGTTCCAAACAAACAATAAAAGAATAATAAGAACAGAGGGAACAAAAATAAATAAATAAATAAATAAATAAATAAACAAAACCCTTCATTTGATTTTCTAGAAAGAAACACTCAATTGCCAGAATTACGAGATAAAGGTCATTAGATTAAATAATAAACTTATGAGTGATGACAACAGTATCAAGAAGATAGAAAACTGTAAGGCCCCAGAATAAGAATGTTGCATTTTACATAACGATTTTGTTTTGATGTATCTTCTGACCCCAGTACCCTCATTAGGAGACCATTCCTTACATGTTAACAGTAATTTATTCCCACTATGGAGGATGAATCTATTGTTAAACAAAAGAGAATAAGGAAGAGAAAAATATTGAATTTACAAGAAAATGGAACGAATCGGACACTAGGAATTGCAGAGGAACCAAAGTGAACCCAGAAAAGAAATGGAGGAGGGAGATGATGCAATGCAAATTCTGATACCCTTTTGACGAAACTGATTGGTAATGAAGCGGTAATAGTAACAACATTAACACCCCATGGAATTGAATAATTTTGAAGGAACAAGAAGACAAATTTGTGCATAAAGAAATGTTCTTTCTGAGTAAATAACAATTCTCACCTAAAAAATTGGGGAGTGTCTGATCAAAAACAAAAACCCAAAGAAAACCACCCGACTTGTGCTCTCGGACTTAAACCCCCCACGACCCCAAAAAGAAATGTAAAATAGTTTGACCACTCATCCAGGAGAACGGGACTAACCGGTAGCATCATCCCAGCAAACCGGCTACAGCAGGTTGTCTGAGTAAAAAGAGAAAAACACACTTGGAGGACCAGTTCCTCCGTTTGGGGCGATCCACTCCCTGCGCTGACCTCTCATAACACTTGTCTGCTTAACACGTGGAGGTCTCTCCACCCGTTTCTCTTAATCTTATCTCATTCACGTAAATTCATAAATAAAAGCTCTCTCCTTTTTTTTTTGATAATATTAGAGCTCCAGACTTTCAGGCTTCTATTGACCATTTTTGCACACAAGTCCCTAAAAGTTTGAAACTCTTTGACGGACCATTATGACTCGGGTTTGTGTTTTACTCTTGTTTATATATAAAACACAAATTCTTAAACTTCTTTTCTTCTTTTGTTGGGTCTCTTTCGTTCGAAACCGCCTGACAAGTGGATGATTCTTGAGAGGACTTAACCATATATAACCATGCATCGAGTTTCAATACCGCGCACATATAATTAATTTAGATAAATTAAAATATATATAATATAAATTTAACTTAAAAAATTTGATTATGTTATAATTAACTGATATATTTGATTTCTTTAATTTTTTTTTAAAAGTTAACTAACTTTTATATTAAAAATTAGAATAATACTAATAAGTCTAGAAAATATAATTGGAATACTGTTGATAGTTTGTGTTCTAGCGTGTGTGCCCATTTATTGTATACAACATTGAGTGTGGTAGAATGCATAATGTCTGAAAAAAATAGTGTTTTTGAATATTCTATGAATGACATAATTGAGAGATGAACAAAGCATCTCAAAGATGGGTTTGACAACATAAAAAAAATTAAATATATATACACACACATTTGATGTGAATACATTAATCATTAAATTTGGAGGAAATGTGAAGTAATGAAGAATAAGGGACTGATTGCTAAAACGAAAAAAATAAAGAAAAGAAATGTAAAACGCATTAGAAATTAAAAGGGGAATATAAAAACAAAATAATAATATGCTGAGAATTGATAAGCATGAAAGGAAAGTTCAAAGTAGAGAAAGTGGAGTGATAAGGTTAAAGGATGTGTGGTGGGACATGAGAAGAGGATAGGGAATGAAGGCTGAAAAGGGTTACGATAGTGAGACTCGGAACTGACGGGTAAGTTTATCAATGCAATTAACACTTAATAAATAACCAACGGAGGTTGGTCCGAGTGGTAAGCGGCTCGGTATCGCTTAAACGAGGTTTTGAGTTTGAGTCTTAGCGTACGCAAAAAATTCCCATTGGGAGACTCACCCACCATAGCCAGGTGCGCGACGCGGGTCGGATCCGGATGTAGTCGGGGCAAAGTTCCGATGAACCGGGTGGGCAACCAAAAAAAAAACACTTAATAATAATAATTGTAATGTAATAATAATATAATTAATGAAAAGAGAGAATGTTTAATTGGTTATGTTAGAAGAAGCCTCTCCTTGCAAACACCGGTTTTTCATTTTCTTTGCCAACTAATGCGAATACTATTAACTGCCATAAGATTCTCTCACAAACAAGAGTGATGAAATAAAACGATAAAAAATATAAAAATAAAAATAAAAATCAATGCTAAAGGAACAAAAGTCCCTGTAACTGAAATTTCAATATTCACATGTATATGCGACATTGCATTACAATTCAACATCATTAATACATAAACCAAAAAAAAACAGCAAAGAAAGAAAGAAAATTAAAATAGACAACTGTTCAGCATCTAAACTATATACTCATCGTCTCTTTAATATATGACATATTTAACTAATTTGATAAAATTAATAAAATTAATTAATATGGTATAATTTTTATAAAACACCCTAATTATCTTTCTTAATTCCCTCACTCCCTCTCTTACTTGATTATTGTCGAGGGAGTATTAATAAAAGATAATTTAGAAAAAAATTAATAAATATAGAAAATAAGTCTTATATTTAATACTAATATTCACTTTTTAATTAGGTCATATATTAAATACTGAAAGATATATTAAATACCGGAAGAGTATCATGTTGCCTGGGCCATATAATTGAAGAATAAGGGCTCTCAGGTAATGGCAGGGATCCTAAGTTGTTTCCGTTTTCTTCTTCCCCCAGTTACACATGAATAATTTGGAGTAGAGATATTTTCCCATACGTGCACCGAGTACAAAAAACAAGTTGCCTGGGCCATATAATTGAAGAATAAGGGCTCTCAGGTAATGGCAGGGATCCTAAGTTATTTCCGTTTTCTTCTTCCCCCAGTTACACATGAATAATTTGGAGTAGAGATATTTTCCCATACGTGCACCGAGTACAAAAAACAAGTTGCCCTGATTATAATTATAAAAGGTCCATGGTTAGACTTAGAACATGCGCATTGGCATTATAAAATAATTTCAAACAATGGCTAAAAGAGACGTGGGGTTTGATTATTAGCTATACACCATTTGGTCAAGTGCACAGCAAAACAAAAAACACATATTAAATGCAGGAAAGTACAAACGAAATGAAATTTGATCAAGAACTAGATGGAAAAATACAAGTTACAGCCAGGAATAAGAGTGTTTTTACCTTTTTCCAAGGAATTTAAGGAAAAGTTCAGACAAAGATCTCTATTAATTGACTGAGTCTAGTCAAATTTGTACAAGGTGACATTGTTGTCACACATTTCAGAAATTTGATTTTCAACATCATCTGTAACACCTGGACAAAGCATACGAACAAAAATGTTAAATCAGTTCCTACATGTAACTAACTATCCAGTTCTACAAGCAAAATCAACCCTTTTACCCTGCATGCTAGATTGTGTGCCTTATGTTTAAAGAGACATTAATAATTAATCTAGGTATAAGCGAAGTCATTCAATCACTCAGAAAAAGTACCTTATAGTTTTTACTACACTTGCTACATCTAAAAGAACCTCTGCCAACCTTGCAATGACTTCACTTCTGCAAAAGTTTCAGGTTCATGGGCAAACCCATGCCTGCTCATGAGTAATCAGAAGTTTTTTGGGAAACCATCTCCCAAAAAGGTATTATGCAACTTACGGAAACTAGATTCATAATAATTTTGGCTTAACATCAGCATAGGAACGCAGCACTCAACCTTCTACTAATCTTCAAAATCTAGAAGAGAACATATTTCGGGCATATCATATTCTCTTGTTGAGCTTAGTAAATCCATAATGGTTAAGATATGCTCACTTTGTGAATGGGACTGATCTCCAGCAACAAATACATTTACTTGATCACTGACCTCAATCCAAGACCATCCTGGCTCCTTAATTAGACCCTTTGACCTCATCACCTTCCTTATTTGTGCAACTTCATTCCATTTTCCCTTGGCAGCATATATGTTAGCCAAAGTGATGTGAGTTCCAGCAGAATTTGGATACAAGCGAAGTATCTCTTCTGCTGCTCGCCTTCCACAGTCAACATCCCCGTGAATCCTACATGCTCTAAGTAAGGTAGACCACACAACATCATCACCTCGAAATGGCATGCTTCGTATCATAAGCTCAGCCTCACTCAATCTCCCTGCCCTGCATAGAAGATCAATCATGCAGCCATAGTGTTCTTTTGATGGATTGATTCGGTACTCATCTCTCATTAAATTAAAGTAGTTAAAACCAAGATCAACCAGTCCAGCATGGCTACAAGCTGTCAGAACCCCGATGAAAGTCACAGAATCTGGTTTTATACCGTTACTAGAAATCTTCTTAAACAAATTGGTAGCCTCTTGACTGTATCCATGTTCAGCATACCCACTTATCATGGCTGTCCATGATATAATGTCATTGGTTTTTGACCCATAAAAAATCTTTGAAGCATCTTGAAGACTCCCACACTTTGAATACATATTAATCAGAGCGCTCAAAATCATGACTTCATGATCTACACCAATGCACAAGACGTGAGCATGCACTTGCTTTCCTTGCTCAAGAAGTGCCATACTTCCACACACACCCAGCACACTAGCAAAAGCAAATTCATTGGGTTTTGGTCCTTCCCTTCTCATCCATGATAGATATTCAAAAGCCTCTTTCCCATAACCTCCTTGGGAATAAACTGAAATTATAGTGCTCCAAGAAACAATATCTTTTCTAGGCATACCATGAAAAACTAATGAAGCTGAAGTTAGATGCCCACATATTGAATACATTGTCATGATGGAATTTGCCACTGACGATGCACCTGCCAGTCCTAGACGCAATACATGAGCGTGTAGCTGTTCTCCCCATTCAATAACAGCTAGATTTGCACAAGCAGAAATTACTGCCGACAAAGTGTATTCATTGGGACTGATGTCTAATGTTCTCATTCTTTTAAATGCTAGCACTGCATGTTCTTCTTGACCCATCTGTGCATATGCCGTAATAATGGTAGTCCATGAAACAACATTCAGCACACTCATTCTTTCAAACAATCGAAAGCCACAGTCTGGTTTTCCACATTTATTATACATCGTAGCAAGAGTATTGGTCACGTATGAGCTCTCATCAAACCCTTGTTTTATGGTTTGTGCATGAATGGCTTTCCCATCAAGTAAGGAGCCTGCATCAGCAGATGCTTTTAAAGCAATAGCAAATGTATATGAATCATATCCCACTTTTGATTTCCACATTTCAGAAAAGTATAGCAATGCCTCCATACTGTGCCCAGCATGCGCAAGCCCCACTATTATGGCAGTCCACGATACTACATTTCTAGTTGTCATTTCTTCAAAGACTCTACAACCTTGCACTATTTTTCCTACTTTCATGTACATGTCTAGAAGGGCACTACCAACAAATACTGAGTTTTTTAAACCAGATTTCACTGCATACCCATGCAGTAATTCTCCATAATATCTCTTCATGCTGGCTGCACAAGCCTTAAGTACAACACTAATCACGAATTGGTCCATTTGAAGTCCTGGCTGGATCCACATGTTTGAGAACAAGACCAATGCTTCATCAGAATCTGAAGCATTGACATAACCAGCAATTATAGTGGTCCAAGAAATTTCATCTCTGTGAAGCATTTTATCAAACATATCCCTGGCTTCAACCAAGAGACCTCTTTTTACAAGATGCTTCAGTTCAGAGTTTAGTCCAAGCATGTTGAAGTTATGAATGGTATATACAGTTGATGCAGGTTTTTGTGGTTTTATTTGCCAGACCGGGCCTCTGCATTTAGTGCCAGTTCCTGCAATAGAAATACAATTGTCTTAGAGCAGACAAGAACAGCATAGGTTAGACAAACAACCCAATATGAACACCATGACACCATAACATATGTAGGTAGCGTCTCTAAGTGCGATTTACACATATCATGTCCAATGGGAGCCTTTTTTATAGTTATCGGTGCTTCGTAGAAATGAATAAAGATGACAAAAACCCACCTTGATACGTTGATTTAGCAGAACTCTCGACGTTTTCCGATAACTGAAGACGATATGTAGCTGGAGAAAATGAAGGGGCAACGGCGAATGCAGAGGAAGCATATCCACAGTGCAGCCATCGCCTGAAGCCAGTAAAGAGTGCCCCAAGGAAGTATCTTCGCTCACTGTCAAGATTGTAACCCAGATACCCAATTAGCCCACACATTCTTTACCTGTCTCCTTCCTAAATTTCTTCACTTTCACTTCAAAAACGAGTGAGAATCATTTTATAAGCTCGATTCCTTCACCGCGCGAGATGAGAACGCAGTTAGCCAGAAAGATTTTCTTTTTTTTTTTTAGTTAACGTCGAATCAGCAGGCTATAGTCGAAACCATACGCAGATTAGTACATCAAGCCCTGAGCTCTCGACTCAAACCACTGCGGCGAGACGAGAGACCCATGGCGGCGATACGCAAGACTCACGGTGGCGATAGCCCCGGCACTGAAAACTGAGGCTCTGATGAAGAACGATAGAGGGGAGAGTGAGAGTGAGAGTGAGAAAAGATCCCGCGCGCGAATTAGTGAAGCAGCGGCGAACCCACGGCGTTGAAGACGGAGGCGCTGAAGGCTGAACTGCGAAGATCAATGGCAGGGTGAGAGTGAGAGAGGACGCGCGCGAATGAAGTGTTAAGTAGTGAAGCAGCTGGAGGGAAATGAAATTTTATTTATTTAAGCCTTATGGGGTCTGGTAGTGGTCCTTATAAGGACCAGACCACATAAGTCTTTGTTTTATTTTTTTTAAGTTTTGGGCCATTTAGGGGTCTGATCCAAAATGGACCAGACGCTATACATAAAAAAAATTAAAAATCTTTGGACCAATATTAATATATAATGAATTAAATATTATTAATATTAATTAATCATATAATGAAAGATAGATAACTAACTATAACTAGTATAATTCTATTATTATTATCTTTTAAATTTTATCTCTTTTATTTAATTATAATTTTACATTAAATATTTAAAATATATTTATTTTTTTAAAATCATAAGTTTGAGTGACATTTACCTTATTTTAAAAGTTATAAACAAATTGTTAGTTGAAATGGTAAGCAATTTTAACCTCACAAGGAAGAGAACACAAATTTAAATCACCTGATGTTAAAAATATGATATTTAATTTATTTACAGTGTCTACTTGATAATGTATTGTCACAAACAATAACGTCTTGAAGTGGGGGAAAATCATCTAGAGAAGTTTCTTAAGAAAGATTTGCATCCCTAGCTATGCCTAAGTTTTCCTAGAGCCAGAGCAACTCTTTGCAATGAATATAAAGCCTACCAATGTGCATGAAATGAAAAACATCCAATAAAATCCTATTATTACTTATTTTACTTTTATTAAATCAAGAACCCTTTAGTCACATCCTTGACTTCATTTACTGTATATTCCTAAGTGAGGGGGTAAAACTTGATTTTGAAGTTCTAAGGCATTCCATCACGTTTATGCACTGGTCAGCAGGATGGGGTCTCTTTTTCCATCAAACCTACAACGAGGGGCATAAGTTGTACGGCTTTTGCTGTGAAAGCTCAGAAAATACTCCATAAGAAGAATTAAAATTTGAATATCCTTGTTCTACGGCAAAAAATTTGAACTATTCTGCTCGTCTGTTAATATCAAATGATGACTTGTTCTTCACAAAGCTCAACACTGCAAATATTGTTCTATCAAACGCATCCAATCCAGACCAAGGCCCTTACCTGCTAATATTCACAATTATGAACAAATACCTACAGCCTGGGATATGTGTATTCAACTATTCATAGGATTACTTGATTATGGGGGAAAACCTACAGCCTGGGATATTCAAATCTTATTGTAATGGTGGCTTCAAAGCTTGGGTACATATTGCAGATCCAACTATATATGTTGAATCAGGAAGTCTCTTGGGCATTGGTAACTGGTTTGAGATTAAACAAACATTATAAGGAAGTTTTGGTAATTATGTTTTTATGAGGTCCTTGTTGGTATGTGCAGGGAGGCTATGAAAAGATGGACTTGGTTCTTCTTGCCCACTGCCACGTACCCCATATGTTTCCAGAAGAACTTGCCATGAAGAGGGAGAATTCTGTGATCTCAAAGTACCAATTCTGCTGCATGATTGATGATGGCAGGTAAAAAAATATAAGGACCATCACATTACATTACTATTCCCATTGACAACTTATGGTTTCGATTAGCTTTTTGGATAATAGTTTTTGGAGAAAAGTAGTGATTTAAAACCATCCAATAACTGATTATTTATGCCAAAATCATGGTTTTCCATGAAACAATTTTTTTTTTCCTACTTTTTCCAGAAATCTTAATATATTCTCTATTAAAATTATTTTTTCCTAGAACCTATTTTCCAGAAGCTAAATTTTGGAGAAAAAAAAATATTTGTGAGTAAAACAGATTTTGTGAAAAATAGTAAGTTGTCTTTTTTAACTTGTACAAAACTATAGTTTTGATGAAAAATCTGATTGTAGAAAAAAAAATGAGTGCTTGGGTTACTTTTTCCCAAAGTCATGATTTTGAGGACCATCCAAACAAACTCTTAAACCAGAAAAATAGAAAGGGGCAGGATATATTTACGTACACACACATGGAGATTGTTAATGGATTGAACGTGGTGTATATGTCATATTCACATATGGTAAAACAACAAAGTTACTTTTAGATGAAACTTCAAAGACAACAAACAATGTAGGAAGAATTTCGTTCAGATGCTGCATCTCTTGGTTTAAGTTAGCGTCTCCAACAAGTAATACTTTCATGAACTGTTAAACTTTCACTTGCTTATGATAAAAAACAGATATACATATTGATAAATATCATTCTGAGAACTACCGGAGGAAGCCCATTAAGGAGCCTAGTGACTAAGAAGATGGTACTGTGTGGAGAAGCTATAGGCAGGATTGGATATGAGAATGAGCTCCCTTTACCATACAAAGGACAAAAGCATCTGGTGGGAGATTTCGCATGATCAAATGCGTGCAAGCTGCTCAGCTTTTCTACATCAAAGTAAAGAAGAATTGTTTGGTTAAAAGAGGTAAACAATAAACTATTTATGTTCTGGTGGATATTTTCTTGCTCTGTTGAACATGTTGCGTGAGACTGAGGACAAACACATGTTGTTGATGTTGTTGTGGTTGGGTTTTTTGTTTTGCACGGCAGCTTGGCTGCAATGGGAAGTGTCGTTCACGGGTCTCATAGGTTTTGAAAAGATTGAGAATAATTGAGATACAACTGACTCTTCGTACTGCTCTTCCACTTCTCCACCATCAACAGACAACACCACTCTGTAGCATGGTTATGCTTTTGGTTGCTCCTAATTGTTTTCAAAGTTATCGCATTATTTCTTTTTAATGTCAGTTTAAACACTTTTAGACAAAACCTGTCAATGCTAATGCTGGGTTTAAGCCGAGAGTCTGAGACCTCATCCATCCAAGTGCGACGGCTAGCGTTATCACTGGGGGCAGCTTGTCCTTCATCTGTGTTAAAATGATATGTAATGTTATAAATTTAGGAAATATGAGAAATAACTTTGAAAAATGACGAACATGGGTTTAATCATTCGGAAAATTCAAAGTTTTTAAAAGATTATGACTTTATATGGATCCTTATGGTACCAATATAAGTCTCTGTAGCTAAGGCCCCTGGTCCTGGAAGCAGCTAGCTCACAATCTCATATCTCCCAAGTCTTAAAGTTACAACCCAGGCCACTTGATTACATTTTGCTTACGATTTACAAGGCTCATATACCATTTAAAATGACTTTTAATTCTAGCCAAAAAAAAATATATGTTATAGAAGCTTGATATATATATATATATTATTATTATTATTGTTCTCCATGCATTCTTTCTCATTTCTCCCTTTCTATTTTTCACTTGTTTTCTTTATATATTTTTTTATCTATTTAGTTCTATGTTTCTGATCAATCAGCACTTTATTCACAGTTCCCTCCATGTGATGTATGTTCTGTATATGTTGTAAAGGGAAGATTTATTTTTACTCTCCTAAGTATCCCGTCAACTTCAACTTTTTCCCCCTTCTTCCCCCTATAAGGCTTTTCTTTAACTGGAGAAGTCTGTTTAATTAAGTAAAATTTCACTTTACAATTGTCTTCATGTATTATGATTAGTATTATTATTTTTAATTTCCCCAGACACATTCTCTCACACCCCACATGGGGAATTTTTTTAAAAAAATATTAAAAGGATATACCCTAAAGATTATAAATACGAACAGGGAAATCTAAATTTAAAATTCATTCATTGTTTTTCAGGAGAAACAGAGTCCAAAGGGACATACATAATCACAAACCATGCATGTCTCGTCCCATACACCCCCATATGTATATATAACATGCTGAACTTTTTTTCAATATATCAAACAAATGAGTATATACTCATAGTTATACTTATATAATTCTTTTGTTTTTTAAGAAAAGGATGAAAATGGGAATTAAATTTTATATGAATAAATGAATTAGGGGTGAGGGTGAAGAGCATGTGTATGGACGACAGGAGAATGTGAGAACGACAGATGAATTAATGGAGAGGGTCAAAACTGTTGACAAGGAATAATTTCGGCGAATGTCTCAACTCCTTCTCCCTTATTCTCATTTAATCGAACAATTTTGGCTGTATAAGGCATTTGATGATAATAAAAGTTAACAAGAGAATGAGAAAATAGGATTCAAAGAATGAATGAGAAGCAGAATCTCAAATGGTGGCTACTCTGCGCCCTTGCTCAGAACGACTCACATGCCCTCTTCTACTCATAACTCTCAAACAAATACATGTCTTTAATCTTGACAATAACATTGCAAATATTAACCAAATAACGCTTGACACAGTTGGTAGATAGTTAAATCCTTTATATATAATATTTTGAATTTAAACTAAACTATGTGTATAAAAAATATTTTATTATAATACGTAAAATTTACTCCGGTGATCTCTACGTTTTGAGAGGGTTAGTCTTTATCTATCGATTAGAAGATATCACGTAAATATATTATAAATATATTTATAATATTAAAGATTGATCTACTAAATATTTTGTGAGCAGATTAATGTGAAATGAGGATCTTTAAATTATGAATATGATATATAGGTCATTATTTTGCATAAATTTTTCCACATGGTACGTTCTTAATCATCATTCTCCCTTTCAGTGGCATATGTAATGCTAAAGTTACAACCTTAACTTGTGCTCAACCCAAGACAAAGTCAATACTGATTGTCCCCATGTTAAGTAAAGGCTAAGGGGTCCTTTGCATTAATTCCTGGGAGTTTAAAATATGAATAATTACTCGGGGTAAATATATTGGAGTGAAATCAATAAAAACAATAAAAATGAATGATTATTTGGCCAAAAAAAAACAAGAAAAATGCTATGTGATTTTTTTCCTTTTTTTGCCAAGAAGAGAATAGGATGGCCATCCTTGATGAAACTCTTGTTGGTGGGCCTTTGTTGGGTATTAAAATAATGTAACTCGGAACTGTTTTGGATAAGTTTGACCATCTCATATACCTTCAAAGAAATGAGGGAGACCACCACATGCAATACAAGAAATAATTGCACTCTCCGTCTCTTCCCCTCTCGAACACTGATAAATCCATTTGAATAGAGATCTGTGTATATATAACCATTAGTGTTTCAAGAGGAAGATTACGAGGATTGTCTCTATGCTATTTTTCAGTCCATGGATCGGATTAAAACATTGTTTAACTAATATCGGCACAGCTTCTGTTTAAGGAATATCAATTTTTTTTTCATAAAAATTTAAAAAAAAAAATTGAGCCCGCTCATAATCTAAAGATAGAATAAACTCTTCCTTAAAAGAATATCAATTAATATTGGTAAGAATTCATGAACGTTTAATTTTGACCATCAGGTTGCTGGAAATAAGACTCAGAAAATCAGAAAATATAAAAACTAGATTTAAAGAAGAAGAAAAACAGAGAACATGCGTGGATGAATGGGCAAAATGGAAGTATTTTTATGCGTGAGGGTCTTTTCATGTAGACTTTGATGTAACAATTGGGCACCAGTGAGAGATGCACTTCATGTCAAAACTTATCACATTTGCCTTTATCATGCATGATAATGATGATGTGAGTGAGAAGGTTCACATGCGTTGGGTTGCATGGTTGGTGGTGTGCGGTTAAAGTATGGGTGTGGTGACGTGGGCGATTTGGGGGATCTGGTTGGTCCGTGAAGAGGGGGGCTCCCTTTTGTAGGATCAAAGGCCCACGTGTCATCATCCATTCATCCATTTTACCAGCATTCAACTGCACCAAGCCCTTGGCTCTTGGATGATCACTTACCCTTCGTTACTCCACATATATGAAAGCTACTCCTACTCTCTCCCTCGTTGACACGCGTCATCATCCTATCCCACTATGTTTCCCCCCAATTTATAATCACAAATATATTTATTTAGGGTACATTCTTCAAGGAATTGATAGCCCATGTTATAAGTCACTAGATGGCATATTGGTTACATTTTTTTACGACTTAATGTTTGATTCATTCTTCTTCTATAGATTCACATAATGTAATTTTTTTTTTTACTTTACATATGGATAAATTTGAAATTGTCATCCATCTTCAAATAAAATTAAGAATAAAATTTATAAAACCCCTAGATATTTAGGATTAGTTGTATATAATATTTTTAAGTTTAAATTTAATTTGACATTTTAATTTTTGATAATAAGTACTCAGTCGTTAATTTTATCGTCAAGTTACTGATCGAAGCTGCCACGTCAAATTAACGAAGATAACATGGCATTATACATAGCATCTGTATAAGTCAATAATTTTATAATAATTATATATAAGTTAAAAAAATATATATAACGTCCCTTTGCCTAACAGGAAATCATAAAAAATATATAACCCCTTTTTGTTAAAAAAAATTATTCTCAAAATATATAACTCCATAGAATTTGTCTGTGAAACACCTAAATTATAGTTTTATAAACACTTTTACTTTAAACTCTTCTCATATACTTTTCTAAAATTATTTTAAAAAATTATTATTACATGAGTTTTTTTCCACAAAAATGGGGGGAAAGCAAAAACAAATAAAAGGATCTAACCAAGAGTCATCTATTGATATGCAGTCAAATGTTCTACTACTGAACTATAGACTCCACTTAATTTTTAATTTTAACTAAATGTCTAATAATCTTATTTTATTTAAAAACTTTGTTTATAATAAAAAATAATAGTATCGTGTAATCTATATAATTAATCTTATTTAATGAGATAAATTTTGTTATTGTTGTCATTTAATAATTTTATTTTAGTTGAAAAAAAGCTTCCTGAGCATTCAATATTTGAGAGTTTTTCCCCTATCGGCCAACATTGCAAGAGAGTTCACAAGAGAAGACGAGGAGGGAAAGATAAAAAGCAGGAAGAATGAGAATGGAATGACAAAACAGTAAATATATTCGAGAAATGAATGAACGGAGGGGAATCATTTAGAGATTTTGGGCAATAATAATAATAAGGAACAAAACGATAATGTATGCGGCGACATAGCACATGGGTTTAGGGTTCGATGTGACTACCAGCCTAAGCCTAGCGGTGCGCATCGCTTCCGCCTTCCGTGCTCCTTTTGTTTGCTCCCATTTATTTTATTTTTTATTATTTTATTCATACAATCACATATTTACCTCTTCCCTGCTTCATGCGCCGCATCTTATATTTTATTGCCTTCTTCTCATAATAAATCTCTTATACACCTATCCTATATTTAACTAATAAAAAAATAAAATATATAATTATTTAAAATATATTTAATATTTAAAAATATTATTTTATTATAATTATAATTACATGGATAGATATTATAATTCTAAAGTATCTAAATTTATATTTAAAGATAATAGACGGCTCACTTTATTCGATATTAGTATTGTTTAGAAAGAAAAAAAATTTCGCCTTCCGTTTCCGTTTAGACAGTAAATAAATCCAACTTCTTTTTAAAAAATTTTATACTAACAAAAAAATCTCCCATACAAATTCTCCTTCTCATAACCCTCCATTTAAGAATAGCCAGAATCTAAATTTTACACCATCTTTTATTTGATAATATCATTGTTAGATTTCATTAGGGTTATATAGGGCTGTGTATGATACCCATAGTCCGGTATACCCAACCCAACTCGCAATAAAATAGTCCTACCCAGCCCGATAAATATATGGCAGGGCTGGGCATCGGGCTACAAAATTCAGCCCATACTTTTTTCGGGCTGGGCACCGGACAGGGGGTTGCGCTGCCCTGCCATGCCCATGAGCACCACTTCTTTTATTTTTTTAATTTTTTCCCTAAATACTACACTTAAAAGGGAGAATATGATAGTTACTGGTGACTAAAGGTTCATTTTAAAAATATGAGTAGTTAAATATGTAAGTACTATCTTTTAATATTTATAACTATATTAATTTTTTTTTAACTTTGCTAATCATCATATAATTACATTATAAATTATAATTGTTTTTTTTTTCAGATACTTAATCTTTGTCAATATTAGGGAGATTGATACAAAGTTACAATTACAAATTACTTAAACTTCAAGACTTTTTTTTTACATACAATATATTTCAAAAATTTAATTATTATCTTTTTGTTGCTGTATTCTTAGTAAATTATGGATATTATTTCAGTCTTAAAGACATATGAATATGGTATTATTTTATAAGTTCATAATTGTAGATTTTTTTCACAACATGAGCATGAAATCAAAATTTGGGCATGCCCAGCCCAAAATAGTTAGAGTTTTTACCGGGGTAGGGCTGGGCATCGGGCTGCAAAATGCAGCCCATACTTTTTTTGGGCAGGGCACGGGGCACGGGACCTACCCTGCCCATGCACACCCCTAGAGTTATATAGGCCTAATTTTATTTTTTTATATGTGTCTAGTATTTTAATTTTATTCCTCTTATAATTTTACCTACAATATTTCTAATTTAGTATAATTCTTGGTATTTGAAAAATAATATTATGTATAAAATTATATTAAATTAAAAAATTATGAGTAAAATTTTATTAAATTAAAAAAATTATAGATAAAATTATATTACAAATAATATTAAGATACTAAACACATATAAAAAATAAAATTATGATATTAAATATTATATAACCCATCTAATTATTACCAACTCTAAATTTTATATTCTTTCAAGAAAAGAGTACTCTCCATTTTCAAACATTAATTAGTAGTATAATTTATATTATAAATTATGTCATGTATTTATAATTTTTCAAGTTAATAATAAATGCAAGCTCTTCTGTCAAACTTCGGAAGTTGATAGTTTAAAATGCATAACGGTTGTTACCAAACAAAATTGCATAACATTTCCACCAAATTAATATTCGCACTATAGGCATCTAAAACAAAAATTATATTATCTCTGATTTTAATTATAAAATTTAATTATTTTTTAAAATAAATTATAAAAATTAAATAAATAAATTAATTATAACTAATATAAGAATTAATTAGTTAATTTAGGTAAATTAAGAATATATAATATAAATTTATTTTAAAATATTATATTTAATCATAATTAACTGGTTTATTTAATTTTTTAAATCTATCTAAAAAAATTAACTAATTTTTTTAATTAGGACTAGATAAAATAATTAAAGATCTATGTGTTTTTGCCATCATCCTTCTACCACTAAAGGAACAGAACTCATGCGTTCATCATATCCATAAAATAGAGAACTCGCAACTTTACATTAAAAAAACAACCTTGAGGAGGGGATTGGTGTCATTGGGATAGAAGGCGCCAACAATTAAAGATCAACTTCCAAGCTTTTGTGATGCACTTATACTGATTGATACCCTCTTAAATATAATTTTTTTAAATATATTCTTATTTATAAAAAGAATGTGTGAGAGATGATGGGTGAAAAAAAAAATAAGATAGGCATATAATTAGTTAAAAAAAATTAGATAAATATAAAATGTAACTTTATAGAAAGAGAAAATCCTAATAAATACTATTTAAATTCTAAAAAGATAAATAAGTGGGTATAATTTCATAAAAGTTAAATCAATCTACAAGTATTAAATTGGGATTTACAAATTTTGACAAATTGCACCCATGCCGTTTCTCTCGTTCCCTTTGGCCTTCTCTCTCCCTTCAACTCTCCCTCTGCAGAAACTGGCCTCAGCTCTCTCTCTCTCTCCCCTCCCTCTACCAGTTCATCTTCCACCAGCTCCTCCATTCTTCACGCACCGCTTAACTAAAGTCTAATGAAAAATAAAAGGGCAAAGGGCGAAAGAACAGGTAAAGCGAGACGTGGAGATGCAGAGGAAACAAGTTTCCTTTTTAGGGTCATTTCTATTTCTAGTTGGTAGGTTCTATTTGGCTTTGGAATCATAATTTTTAATTTTCATGCACGACTCATTTGTTTTTGCACATATATAGTTCTGCTTAATCTTCTGATCGTTTTTTTGTCGAAACACGCCATTAAACTCGCTGGAAAAGAACCCGATTATCGCGTTTTGGAAATCAAAACTTTCAGATCGTGATTTGGTCTTATTTTGACGAAATTGATGATATGAAAATGTTTATCATCGCTTTCTGAGTATTCTGCCGTTGAAACCACCAGAAACGGAGCCTGGAATCGCCAGAGAACGCCTTGCTAAGGCTATGGGGGAGGCGGGTCTCCGTTATAGTCTAACGTAATTATAATAATTTGCCAATCACATTTTATAAATAATAATAATATATATTTTAATAAATATATTTATTAGATTCTTAAAATTATTATAAACAGTAATTAATTTAAATATTTATTTATAACTAAATTGTTAAGAAATATAATAAATATCTCTATTAAAATTATTATAAAAATTATAAATCTTATTATAATATTTTTTAAAATACTTTTAGGAATAATTTTTATCTAAATTTTAAAAAAAGATATTAATATTTATAATTAATTTATCCTATGTTTTTTTTAAATTTTAAAATTAAAAAAGTACTTTTTAATCTTTTTCCCTCCTTAAAAAGTCTGACCCCGTCTTAAAAATTGTAACTTGTATTTACCATTGGAGGGAGTATTTTCTTTTTTTAATAAAGAGATAAGGAAAAAAGGGGAAAGTAGGGTGAATTGGATAAGGTTTTAACTTTGGAATAGCGTGGGTGTATGGACGGTAGCTTTATGTGCGTGCACAGAATTACAGCGTACTAGGAGCGAACACGAGGGAGGACGCACGAGGCTCGAGGAGGACCCCACATAGGGTAAAAAGGCCCATCACTTACAATTTATGCTGGGCCTCCCAAAGATCACCTGCACGCAGACGCTCTTGTATTGTAGTCATCACGGATTGTGTTGTGGTCCCACACTATGTATGAACGTCAAAAATTGTTAATCACCAAAATACCCTCACACTCCATTTTACCTGCCGGCTTGCTTCTTCTCATGCTTCCCTCCAAATCTTGCCTCGAGTGAACCATCGGTAAAGATGCCCACTTTCTTTTCTTTATACCGAATGAATCATATATTTTTTTTAAAAAATATTTTTCATTAATAATAAACACCAATCTCCTCAAAAACACTAAACACATGGATTAGATCTTTTTCAGTTAGGCTTGCTTCATAGATAAAAATTAAGAATGGAATCACTGGCTATTTAGTTATTTTTAATAATATAGTAAAAAAGACTTATTTTCTTTTTGAATACCGTTGATTTACTTGGCAGAAAATAATTTGCATATCATTTGAATTTGAGGAGAGAAAAACAGTAGCTTCGCCCGTTAATAGGGGAGAAAGAGGCAATGATAGAAAAGATAAGGATAACAGGAAGAAGGAAGGAAAAAATAACAGGGAGATTTAGAAAATAATAATAATAATAATAATAATAATTGAAGTAGATATTTCTGGCAAATTGGAGCAAGTGGAGAGAGAAGCAGATACTTGTCGAGAAGAAGAGAGTGTGAATTGATAAGGATGAAGGAGATGGATGGGTTCATAAATTCGAAGAATGTGAGATGGTGAAGGAGTTTTTGGCCAATAACTCCCATGCCTCCTCCACATGCATTCTTATTCCTGTTTATTCATTTCTTTCCTTACTTTGATCCTCTCGTCCTCTGATGCCTTAAGATGCAAGTTCTCCACTTTATTATCCCCATGCTTGGGTTACATGCTTTATTTTAGCTTTTATTTACATTAGAAAGCAGGAATATGTACTAGTTTTTGTATGCTCAAAAATTTGGGAAAAATTAATCATATGCTCCTTGTAGTTTTTGATCATATTGTAGCTCAATTTTTAGATCTTTATTTGGTGGTTTGCTGCAGCTCAATTTTGACTCATTTAAAATTTAATATTTAAATTTTAATTCAATTTTTATAATTTTAATTATATAAAACTTTAATTATAAAACTTTGAAAATGTATATATTTTTAAAATATAGAAACTAATATTTTAAATAGTTAAACTATAATATTATATTTTTTATAAAATTTTTAAAGAGGAGGGGAGGGTTGAGGTCAACATCCCTCATTTTTTTTTATCGCCTCCTATAAAAAAAAGTGGGATTTTGTAGAGGGGAGATGAGAGATAAATTTGTTTCTTATAATATCAATCTTAATAAAATTTTATAACTTCTCATTTATCTTTCATATTTTTATAACTTTATACCCTTTATGTTATTATTTTCAGTACCTTGGCACTGGAATATAGTTTTAAATTAAGTGCTTCTTTTATCTAATAGTCTATTTGACTGTATATCGCGGTGTTTTAATTGTTTTTTGGGTTTTTAAAGCTATGTTCATATAGTTTTATTAGATATATATAATTTACCTTTTTAGATATATGACTATATTAGCAATATCAAAATTTTTATTTGATTATTTTTATTAAAAATTAGTCCAATAACAATACAATTATATAATGATAAATAATTTATTTAAATTTTATAAGGTTAAAATAGTCAAATTTTAATTAATCCCCCTCCCTTCCAATCAATACAAATAATAGATTATTAAAATCCCTTCATTCACCTTCACATCCCTCCATTACTCTATGTATCTTCCCTCTCCTCCTATTTCATCTATCAAGCTAAACACGGAAGATTAAATTGCATTTAATCAAAATTAAGATACTCATCTAGTTATATTTATAATTCATTTGTAACATATTTTATATAAACTAAAAAAATCTCGTCCATTTTATCTTAAAATTTAATAATTTTACAACTTTATTCATATTAAATATACATTATAATTATGAGAATAAAATTAACATAATAATAAATTAATAATATAATTGTATATTCATATGAAAATTTAATAAAATGAGCTATAAATAAAAATAAAAAAATTATTATCTCTTTATTTTAAAAATAGGACGAGAGAAGTATTAAGTTATAATATAATTATAACTATATTGACTAAAAAATATAACTTCCCTATGTGTTTTTGAAATATAATATAAACATGTTTTATATGATCAAATAAAATTTACATTACCTTAAAATCTTGTCTGGAAAATGCGTAAAAACAATCAACAATAAAAAACTGAAAATGATAGTTAAAAATATTAGCAAGTGTTAATAAAACATTAGTGACACAAAAACTATCCGGTAGGATAAAAATTAAAAATAGAAAAGAGTGGGGGGAGAGAGAGGGGCATTAATTAGACGGTAATTAAATTTGTAGTAACAGACATCTTCCTTGATTGCCCCCACCCCGTCTCCCCATAAGTACCCCCTCTCCTCTCACTCTCCCCCTCTGCAATGGCTTCCATAATGCCCCTCCTCTGCTTTCTCTCTCTCTGCTCGCTGTTTCTTCCCACCTCCGCTCGAATCCCCGGAGTTTACTCCGGCGGCCCCTGGCAGTCCGCTCACGCCACCTTCTATGGCGGCAGTGACGCTTCTGGAACTATGGGTAAGCCTCCTCATTCTTCACCTCTTCCTCTCATTTCTCCTCTCTCTCTTCTTTCTCTACCCAAAATGCTCACATCATCTTCACATCTCCCTCCTAACCTTCCTCCATTTTCAATTGCCCCGTGCATTTCTGTTTCTATGCTACAAAATCCCTTTCCAGTAATTTTTTCCATAAACCCCTCCCTGGGCCCTCCTTCTCCATTTATCCTTACTTCCAAATTCAAACTCACAAGAAATGTTTCCTCCATTGCCTTCTATTTTCCACCTTACAAATCTGGAAAACATGTTTATTCCTACTTATTGTTTTGAAATGCTGACTATTTTTCTCCCCTCTCCCATATGTTTATCTTTTACTCAGAATGCGCTACACAACAAAAACATCACCCTCAATTCTTTCCAGTTTAAAATTCTCGAAGAACATCTAGTTAATTTCGATCGTTTAGCTAAATCGAGTTTTCTGAAACGGCTGTGTAATGTGCATCTTTTAGGTGGTGCTTGTGGCTATGGAAATCTGTATAGCCAAGGGTATGGTGTGAACACGGCGGCTTTAAGTACGGCTCTATTCAACAATGGGCTGAGCTGCGGCGCTTGCTTCTTGATCAAGTGTGGCCAAGACCCCAAATGGTGCAACCCTGGAAGCCCTTCCATCATCGTCACTGCCACCAACTTCTGTCCCCCCAACTTCGCTCTTCCGAGCGACAATGGCGGATGGTGCAATCCCCCACGCCCTCACTTCGACCTCGCCATGCCCATGTTCCTCAAGATCGCTCAGTACCGTGCCGGAATTGTCCCCGTCACCTACCGCCGGTGAGTAATTCCTCTCATCCCGATTTTGGCTAGTCTCTGTTTGTCTCATGTGTATTGATCTAGTAGAGTAGTAGTCTAGAGTGTCCAATTACCACTACAGAAATCTCCTGGAATTCTGAACCTCAATTGTGTTTGTCTCCGTTTTTATCTGGGCATTGATTTATCCAGGTCCCCTGCGGAACACAGATTATTAGAGCCAAAAACTGTTGTCCAAAACATTGCATTCCCACTGTTGTCTTGTTCGCCGCTGTTTCCTTGCGTGTTTTTTCTCGGAATCCAAACCAAAGAAAAGCTCGCTCAGAATATGCTCAGCAGTTGTTCAATTTTTCATAACCCATTCCGGTTTTCGTCGTTTACTCGAACAATACCAGGGGAAATAACCCCACCCCACCTTCTCGCTTCTTTATTCCTTCTTTTTAGCTTCGGGATCCCTCTGTTGTCGCAAAGTCCAAAATAGCCTCGTCTTCTTGGGTCTACCTAAGGGCATTACAGTCCTAATGTGTCATATTTCGTATTTCCTCTGCCTCAGGGTAGTATAGTAAAGTAAACGTAGCTTTATGCGGGGAAATAAAGATTTTCCCGGGAAATCAGCACAGGGCCTTTCCCGTGCTTCCGAAATTCAGAGGGGAAACATTTTACGTTGTTCCTTGCCTATGTTGGGTCACACATCAGAACAAAAAGGCCACTGTTCTTGGGCGCTGTAAAACTTGAAAAAACCAAAAAGAAAAAAGACTAAATTGATTTTTGTGTGTGATTACAGGGTGGCATGCAGGAAGGTAGGGGGAATAAGGTTCACGATCAACGGATTCCGTTACTTCAACCTGGTTCTGATCACCAACGTGGCGGGTGCAGGGGATATCGTGAGGGTGAGTGTGAAGGGAAGCAAGACGAACTGGATGAGCATGAGCCGAAACTGGGGGCAAAACTGGCAATCCAACTCTGTCCTGGTGGGGCAGGCTCTCTCCTTCAGGGTCACCGGCAGTGACAGGCGCACCTCCACCTCGTGGAACTTGGCGCCTCCCAATTGGCAGTTCGGTCAGACGTTCACCGGGAAGAATTTCCGCATCTGAAATTAATTTTCACGTTCCCGCCTTGCGACTTCGATTTCCCTCTACTTGCCCGGGAATGTTTTGAAGTCGTGGGGAGTCAAACTCTGGAGATAGCATGAAAAGCAAGACAAGACTAGTAGATAGGCAAAAGTGAGAGTGACGTTTTATAATTATAGTATTATGGTGAGTCTGTGTGATTATGAATGTGGAACTTTTGACTTTTTTACTCTTTTTGTTTTTGGGTTAGCAAGCGTTTAAAGTGTAAAATTGCTGGTTTATGTTAATTAATTGCCCAGCAGTTATGTGAGGGATATATGATTTGTGTGTGAAAGGAGGGTTGGGTTCGGCTGAGGTGGCTGCAAAAGAAGGTGCATGTGGCCCGCAGCTTGCTGCCGATGTATTAAAGTTAAATACTATTATTTTATGTCATGTCCTTGAAAATACTCGGGAAATAAAATGTTGCGAGTCTTTTCAGATGTCATATTAGTCCCTGATTTTCGTCCAGTTTTCTTGTATCCGTGCCATCACAATCTTCCGTAAAAATAATATATGAAACCAAATCGGTTAAAAATTTGACCAAATCTATATACAGTCGTAATATTCATATATTTTTCTAATTTTTATTATAAAATTTAGTTAAAAAAATTAATTTTAATTTTAAATTTTTATATTTATTATTTTTTTTAAATTATTTTTATTAATACTCTCCTAACTATAATTAAATAAAAAATAAGGGATTGAAATATAATTATGATATTTTAAAAAATATATTTTTTAATTTAATTAAATTATTTAAATATATTATATATTAAGGATATAGGAGTATTAATTTAGTATTAACAATATATATGATCTAACGCTTCAGTATATGATTACTTTCTAGCATACATACTTATTCATAAAGCTCGTACAATGTCTATATAGTTAATATGGAATTTTTATTTACTCATTTTAATAAGAAATTTTGACAACGACTATGGAACGATTCTTTATCATTCTTTCACAATTCACAAACTTTAATTTGATGCTATGTAGGCTGAAGTTTAGGGGCCTGTTTGGGAACCGTAAAAACTATAACTTTAAAAAATTTTTTGACCTAAATCTTATTTTAGAGAAATTTTAAAATAAACAACCATATTTATTCAAACGAGTTTCTGGACTAAACTGTAGTTTAAAACTATAGTTTCAAATAAGCTAGTCAGAGTAGCTTTTGAGATAGTAAAATATTTTTTAACTACTCAATTACTATTTTACTTCTACTTTTTCTTACACCCTCCCTCCTCTATCTTTTTTACTATCTTTTATCTTTCCTCTATCTTTTTCACTCTCTTTCTCTCCTATCTCCTCTATCTTTTTACCCTCTCTCCTCTCTCATACATACATTTTTTAGTAATTTTTCAATTACAAAACCCTTTTTTATAACAACTATTCAAACACCCATTTATCTAAAATCACTTTTTTTCTATAATTTTTTCTATAAAATATTTTTTTATAAATTGTCTATAAACCTATTTTTTTTATAAACTCGTTTTTAAAATTTTATCCAAAACACACTAGTCCCAACATAATCGGTCTGGAAGTCAGATTTGCCTTTGCCACCAATCCCCTAACTTATCATCATCGGAATGAATCGCAAAGATATTTAAGAAATTCTTCTGAAAATATGTGGAAAGGTCAAACGTAAGTTGACGAAAGAAGAAAAGGAGTACATTTGAGTAGGTGGTGGTGGGGAATGGCGGTTGATGCTAAAGGAAAAAGATCAAAGAGGTGTTATTCCTTTGAAAGAATTGGTATAACTATGACTTGGGCCCATCTCAAACGCATTAAGAATGGAGCACGTTGCAAAAGGAATTTGTGTATTTGATTCTTGTTTTACGGCTCGATCGAACCTTTTGCGCAGCTTCGAGACAGTTCCAAAATACACTCATAACCAGTATTGGTGGGCCTTGTTACACGAAGATGTTTGAATGTGACTGGAAGAAACATGCCCCTCAGTTTTAGCAATCTTTGCAAGTTGGTAGATCTCTTAGGGTGTGTTTGGATTAGCTTTTGGAGAATAGATTATGGGAAGAATAGATTCTGGAGAATAGATTTTGGGTAGAATAGATTTTGGGAAGAATAGATTTTGGGAATAAAGATGTTTGGATGATTAGTAGTAGAATCACTTTTTATATTGGTAAATTACTAAAAAGGGTATGATATGATTAAAAGTAAGAGAGATGAAAGATGATAGATAAGAAAGAGGAGAGAGAAGAGAGTGTAGAGAGGAGAGAGGAGAGAGAAAAAGAGAGATAAGAGAGGAGAGAAGAGAGAGAAAAAGAGAGATAAGAGAAGAGAGAGGAGAGATAATAGAGATGAGAGAGGAGAGAGGGTGTAAAAAAAGTAAGGGTATAATAGTAATTGGATAATCCAAAACCTAGGTTTCAAAGAAAAAGCTATTTTCAGTAGCTTATTCAAAACCTAGGTTTCAAACCGAGGTTTTGTCCAAAATCAATTCTCAACAAAAATTGCTGTTTGTGTAAAAATTTTCCAAACCGAGGTTTTGCCCCATAATTGATTATCAAACCAAGGTGCCAAACAGGCACTTAAGCATGTTGACCACATCTTGTAAAGAGTGTCCTTTGATATGCATCCTCCATTTATTAAAAGCTGCATTCTGTGGTACCCCCCCCCCTTTCCCACATGCATATCTCCCCTATCTTGTCTACCTCATAACCACCACTCACCTCCCTAACTTATTTATCCATTTAAACATATACAGTCCAAAGGAAAATTCACTTTGCCCCTAATACTGCATAACTCATCATCAGCGGAACGGTTGTAACTCTTTTTCAGTTGTCTATAATATATTTAGTTATGTGTAAAAATCTTCAAAACCTATTCTTAAATAAATTTCATGGGCATTTGGACAATAAATATTTTAATGGTTTTTTTTCTTCTGTAACTTTCCCTAATCTAAATTTCCCATATTTGGTACAATTTTTACACAATTTTTTTTCTAAGTATAATTATCATTTTATTAGAGATAATCCTATTCAAGGCATTGTCGTGTACTAAATATGAAAATCTCTTTTAATAGAGATTCAAATCTTGATTCACTATATTATAAAAAATTAAATCTTACTATTAGATTTAACTCTTGTTAGTTAGTTATTTTTTTTGGTTACAATTAGTTAGTTTTTTTTTTGTTGTCCACCCGGTTCACCGGAGTTTTACCCCGACTACATCCGGATCCGACCCGCGTCGCGCACCTGGCTATGGTGGGTGAGTCTTCCAACGGGGATTTTCTACATTCATCAAGGCTAAAACTCGAGACCTAGCTTAAGTGATACTAAGCCGCTTTCTACTTGGACTAACCCCCGTTGGTTACAATTAGTTAGTTAATTTTACTTATACGCAAATATTGGTAGAAGAAGTACATGAGTGCCAGTAAACATGGGCTAAACCCAAACTGAGCTTATGGGTTTATTAAATTTAATGGTAAGAAAAGGCCACTGGGCTTCAAATCAAACTCAGCCCGATCCTATAAGACATCAACACGTCCAGTTACATTTGCATTAAAAGAAAAGGTGATTTATTGCACCATTACAAAAACCACATGACGATAGCGTTTGTTTTTTTCCTTCTCAAATTTAAATATAAAAATAATTGACAACTCATTCGTCCAATATTAATATCTTCTAAGAAAAAAAATAATTTTATTTTATTTGCTCAACTGCTAATTAATCACTTTAAAGCTATGTTATTCAATCCTCCGCGAGTTAACCCACAAGAAATTTTTATACTGTTTCTCATCCTCCTACAACTACAGCGTAATTAACAAGTGCATGTCTATGGGAGCAAAATACTGAAAATGTCTTCTTTTGTATTTTTGGAGTTGTTAGGGAGCCAAGCATTGATTATCCATATAATTTCAGCTGCCGTTCTATACAGCGATTCCAAATATACAAAATTAAACTTAACCCCTTGTCAACCGTACTGTGTCTGACAGTAGGAGCAAAATGAAAATATTTTACTACCCAACTATGCCGCTGTCTTAAAAGTAATTTATTATGTTCAGTATTTTAAAATATTTTTTATATATATTTAATATTTTAAAATATTTTTTTAAATATAACTTAATGAGAATAATTTTTTATATATTTCATCCTCAAAATATTTAAAATAATATAATCTCATCTACATCAATATAATTATTAATTTTAATCATTAAATAATAATTTAACTCTATTTTAACTAAAAAAATTAATTTAACATGATAACTCAACTCTTTGAATTTTTTTCCCTTCATTCTTTCTCATTTACCCATTCATCCTATCTTAAATTCTCTCGCTTCTTTCTTTCAACTCTTAATTTTTTTATTCTAGTGAATAATATTAAAAAAAAAAAGAAATATTAATTTTCATTATAGAATTTTGAATAATTTGAAAACAAAGCAACGAATTATTTTTTGTATGACGAAAATATGAAAAAAAATTGAACAAAGTAAAATAGACATTAAAGAACTTAAAAAAATAAACAAGAAAAAATATATTATATATTTTAAAACACTAAGTACACCTAATAAGATATTTTAAGTGACAGATTATAAATTACTTTAAGATATTAAACGCACGTAAGAAAATATTTTAAGACACTAGGCGCACTATAAATTATTTTAAAACACTGAGTGTAATTAAAAAAATACTTTACAGTATTGAGAGAACTATAAATTATTTTAAGACCTTAGATGCACTTAAAAAAATACTTTGATATACTGGCCCCCCTTTTAACCCAAACAAACCATACATTGCTCACATAATTATGGCTTTTGCCATAACCAGAATACCCTCACTTAAGCAAAAAGGGGAGAAGCAGATGGCTTGGGATAAGCGGCATTTGACGGCGCAGGTCTGGCGCGATTTCTTGTGGATGCAGGTAAGCCCTTCGGATGATGACTAACACTGGTGCTTTTTACACGATGCTCTTTCTTATCAGAACTTTTTGCCGTGTCCTTTGATTCCTGAAGCTGCCCCAATGCTCTTACTACTTCATCCATGTTCGGTCTGAATTTAGGTTTCGCAGAAAGACACTGATAAGCAATGGCCGCTGCCCTTTGAGCCCGACTCAGCGAGTACTGACCTTCGAGACGACCATCGATGACACGAAAAGACCTTCGTTTATTAGATAGATAAGGTTTTGCCCACTCTACAAGGTTATGGTCTCCGGATGGCCGGTTTTTGTCTATGGCTCGTCTTCCCGATAACATTTCCAGAAGAACTACACCAAAACTATATACATCACTCTTGGCAGTAAGATGTCCTGGGGAGAAGAAAGATACAAAATCATTAAGTAATAAAGTTACAAAATTCATAACAGGAGACTCAGTATAGTTCAATTCCACTGAATTGAAGTGTAAAGCAGAAACATTTTATGCAGATGGAAGGGAATGTGAGAAGGGATCCCAAGAAAAATGGCAAAGGGGATTCTTGAATTTAGGTATTTTGCAGAACCATGAAGAATTTTTTAACATTTCAAGGTACTATGGTTAATGTAAGAATGCTGAAAACCCCTCCTTTGGAATAATGTGTACCATCTACAGAAAATAAAATGGAGTACAAAACACAGACAATGACAGGATTGGACAAACAGCAGAAATTTTACCTGTCGCAAGATATTCTGGCGCTGCATATCCATGAGTACCCATGACTCGAGTTGAGACATGACTCTTGTCACCGGTTGGCCCATCTCTGGCCAACCCGAAGTCAGAAAGTTTGGCATTATAATCCTACAAAGTATAAAGCAATGGAGCAGTTTAGTGATGATTAAATATCAAATCCATCATACTTGGCCATTGTTCGTGGTTGCAAACGAACACGTACTGTATCGAGAAGTATATTAGAAGTCTTGAAGTCCCGGTATATGACTTTAGGTTCTGTGCTATGGAGAAATGAAAGACCCTTGGCAGCCCCAAGTGCTATTTTCATTCGCAAAGACCAAGATAGTGGCTGAAAATGAGATCCTCCTACATAAAGAATGATTTCACAGATTAAGTACTATAATTTAGAATGAGTCTTCATTGAAGGGAAATAAAATTTGCTATGTGACCAAATTAGAGAAACTGACTTCTGAACAGATGATTCTCCACACTGCCCCTAGACATAAATTCATAAACCAGAAGTCGATGCTCGTCCTCCAAGCAGTACCCTATCAGCTTGACAAGATTAGGATGATGCAGTTGACCAAGGTAGTTGATTTCAGCCTTAGTCAAGCAAAATACCAAACAAGAAGAAAACCAACTACTCAGCAATTAATCATAATGTACTGCATTCAAAGAGTGTTATTTAACTCAAGATTTGGCTACTAATGCCGATAAAATCAGACGAACTGAGGAAATTTTAGATAACATAGAAGCCCAAGAGAAAATCCCTTGAAAATTGTAGACCTGCAATTCATTGCCTAGAATCCAGGACAACGTGTGACCGCAATACCAATAACAAAAAGCCAAGATATGCTTTAGATTGGGGGGATTTTAACGAGTATCGAGAAAATATTTTCTAATACTAACCAGCCATTCCTTGTGACCCTGGAAACCATCTTGGTTAAGCCTCTTCACAGCAATAACTATGCCAGTCCCTGGCTTGGTTGCAACAAGCGAGTGCTCATCAATCCATCCCTTAAAAACTGAACCAAACCCACCCTCTCCTAAGATACTATCTGGGCGAAAATTTCTCGTGCCTGTTTTAAGTTCGCGGTAACTGAAGCTCTTCAAATTGGAAGATTGTAAGATCTCTCCCTCGCTCCGAGGAGTTATGGGTATGGAGGATGATGAGTTCCTGCTGTTTGAGCTCGTGTCACAGCCATTGCTGCTGACACTTCTTGAAATGAATCCTACATACCCCAATAAAGAAAAGTTAACAAAGATTCATCAACCATCTTCAGCCTTAACTGCAGGAACCACTAGTAATCCCTATGTTGTTAGCAAGAAATTCTCTTCAAACTTGTCGCAGATCTCAAGAAGAATGACTTTCGGGAAGAACCAGGCTGACGTTCCATATCAGAAGTAGAATAAAATAAACTCAATTGTCATTGAGCTCAGATCTTCATATCAGTAAAGACTTGACAGCTTTAATTTGCAGGGATCTCAAGCATGCATATAAATTACCCACTCTCCATAAAGGCTTAAAGATAAAACAACATTTAAGATTGTAACAAACAATACTATTTACTGTTCCAAAATCTGGATAGGAATAGTAGCTCATTCAAGTTTTGAAAGAAAATACAGTTGAAGATTCTAGTGAATAAGAGGCTGAAATGGGGATAGAAAAAAGACCTGTACTTGAAGGACTCACGGCCTTGATCCGATTGCTCCAGCACGCACCCATAAACTAAATCTACCCTAGAAATCAAAATCTTTGGTTGAGGATTCCAGGTGAAAGCAAACAAGATATCAAAATCCAAAAGAGTAAGCCAAATTTTGCATTATTAGGTAGGAAGCAAACACTTTGCTCAGAAAAACGTAGGAAGCAAAGACAAGCAAACAGAGAACACTTAGGAGGATAAATGAAAGATAAAAACCCACCTTGGCTGAGGCAGCTCCTAGTGATTGCGCACTGAGTAGCTCAGATTGAAGAACTTTTTCAGCTTTTGATGATTTCGGAATGGATTAGGAGAAGGATCCTAAATCGAAAAAGAGAAGCAGGTGAAACAAAAAGAGAAAAAAAGAAGCTTAGGTCAGTGGTCACTTTGCAAATCAATGGAGGCTTATTGGTCACCAAGCCTCTTTGGACCTTAGGCAAAAGCAAAGAAGGAGTAGAAGGTTGACTCTAACTTTTCCATCTTCTTTTGTCCTATTACCCCCAAACAAACCAAATATCACTCAAACCAAACCGGACATTCAAAGAAGAAAACACAAAAATAAACAAATAATTACTTTCTGATTATTAGATATTTACTTGTTAAAGATTTAATTTTTATGTAACACATGTTGGTTTTTTTTCTTCCCCAAAACAGCGGGGCATGTTATGAATATATTATAAAGGGAAGTGACATCATTAAGTTTGTGATTGAGGTGATTTGAATAGTGGAAGAGAGTAAAGTGGGAAGTCAAAATTTAAGAGAGATGATGGATGCGGATCCTCTCAGAATCACGTTTTCTCAGGATCCTTAAAAAATATTTTACCTTCTTGCCTCCTCCTTTATGCCTTATTTATAAAATAAAAAATAAAAAACAGTTTTATTTTAAAAACTTTTATTTTAAAAAAAGTGTTTTTTTAAAAAAATAAAAAATTCACTTTTTTAAAAAAATGTAAAAATACCTTTTTAAAGTATTTTTAAAAAAATATTTTTTTAAAAAAAATATTTAAAAGAGAGGCCAGCAGAGGAATAGTTTTTTTTTTTGTTTATATGAATAAGGCAGAAGGGAGAACACATGTTGGTTTTTTTTCTTCCCCAAAACAGCGGGGCATGTTATGAATATATTATAAAGGGAAGTGACATCATTAAGTTTGTGATTGAGGTGATTTGAATAGTGGAAGAGAGTAAAGTGGGAAGTCAAAATTTAAGAGAGATGATGGATGCGGATCCTCTCAGAATCACGTTTTCTCAGGATCCTTAAAAAATATTTTACCTTCTTGCCTCCTCCTTTATGCCTTATTTATAAAATAAAAAATAAAAAACAGTTTTATTTTAAAAACTTTTATTTTAAAAAAAGTGTTTTTTTAAAAAAATAAAAAATTCACTTTTTTAAAAAAATGTAAAAATACCTTTTTAAAGTATTTTTAAAAAAATATTTTTTTAAAAAAAATATTTAAAAGAGAGGCCAGCAGAGGAATAGTTTTTTTTTTTGTTTATATGAATAAGGCAGAAGGGAGAAGGCAAGAAGGAGAGAGCAAGCAAAGCAAAGGCAAAATGCTTCTGAGGAATTATGAGGGAGCGTGATTCTAATAGGGTCCACATCAGGAAGGACGGCAGGGGATGAGATCATGTTGAATAATGATGACATTTCTGTCAAGGTTGGAGAAATGGTTGAGTTAGGAAGGAAGCTTCATAAATACAATGAACATGTGAATAAATGCAGGGGGGCAAATATAATTATATAGAATAAAATGGGAGATGCCAGTGATGACTGATCACAGGGATGAGTCAACACGTAGGGCAGGGACTGTGAAGAAGACCTTATAATAAGGGATGAAGGGACAATGAGAGGGACATGTGTAAGTTGACCAGAGTCTAAAGCAGAGAGAAACAGCTTTTCTCTCTCATATCTACTTCTTCGAGTCTCCAGTTCTCCATTGCCGCCCTCATCAACCCCTTCCTTTTATTCACTCCCTCCCTCCTGCTTTTCTAATTTTCTAATATTATTATAAGGATCCACCTTTGACATTAGGTCAAATACATTTTATTAATATTATTTAAGATAAAAAATATGTATCTACGTTTTAAATTAATTTTTAAAAAATAATTAACATCTTAAAATATTTAAAAATATAATTAATACCTTAAATAATTTTAGAGATATAACCAATATTTTAAAATATTTAAAGGTATAATTAACACTCTGAACTAATTTTGAAAGTATGATAAACATCTTAAAATATTTAAATTGGTATAACTTCGCCAGTTCACTATTAAAATACAAATTTTTATCCGATCCATGTTATATGAGCTTTTTATTTTAACATATTATTATTTAAAAAGTCACTTGTGTTATATTGTTTAAATAAATATATTGAATAAACTATAAAATTGATATTATATATAATTCATATGTGAAGATTAAAAAATTTTATAATTTATTTAGTACAATTTATTAAAATAATATTACACATATAATCTTTTAAATAATAATATATTAAAATAAAATATTTATGTGACATATATCAAACGAAAGTTAGTATTTTTTAATAAAAAGATAAAATTATATCAATTTAAATATTTTAGAATGTTAATTACCTTTCCAAAATTAATTTAGAGTGCTCACTGCATTTTTAAATACTTCAGGGTGCTAATTGTATCTCTAAAATTAGTTTGGAGTATTAATTGCATCCTTAAATATTTAAAAATATTAATTATTTTTTTAAAATTAGTCTAAGATATTGGATGAATCTTTACTTTTAAAAGCAGCATTTTGAAATTGCCACTTAAATTTCTATAATGTATTAAAATTATTTTTTATGGCATGTTCATGGAATCAATGGAAAGTAATATTCCTAATTGGAGATAGGTAATTTTTTTTAAATAAATTAAAAAATTAATTAATTAATTAATTATAATTAATATAATAATTAGTTGATTAATTTAGATAAATTAAATAGTATATTATATGAATTCGTCTTGGGCAGTTAGATTTGATCATAATTAACTGATTTATTTAATTTCCTTAAAAAAATTAATTAGGTCTTATATTAAATATTGGAGGAGTAGAATATAATGTTTTAGAAATGTAATACTCTTTTAGTTTTTATAGGACCTAATTAAGAAGTTGATTTTAATTATAAATATAAGATATATTTTCTATATTTATCTATTTTTTTAAATTATTTCTATTGATACTCCTTTGACAATAATCAAATAATAGAGAGAGAATGAATTAAAGAAAATAATTAATTTTTTTTTAAAAATATTATACTAATTAATTTAATTAATTTTATTAATATAATTAAATTAGTTAAATAGATGAAGATGAGGAGCATAATATAGAGGAGACTATATGAATTTGTTTGGGATGATATTTAAGAATATGGGAATAAGTTTATCATTTATATTTTATTAAATTAGCATAAAATTAAACCCTCCTTACGAAAATTCCTTCCTCTTTATTCGTTGTATTCAGTTTGATCTCGACCTTATCTCAAGCTCCAATTTCAAGCTTCTCCATCTACACTGCAGATACGTCATCGACATGGAAGGAGATGGCAGAGAGGAAGAAGATGATGACATCAGACCCTTCCGTATTATATAAATCCAACTAAGCATATGAAATAGCCATTTACATCATAATCATATATAATATTCATCGTTCATGAAATTGAACATATATATATATATATATATATATCAAGTTATCTCTCCAATCTCAAATGGATGGGTTTTTTGTATTTGACATCGGGATTTTTGTATCTCTCCAATCTCAAATGTCATTTTTCTTATTTTCTCTCAATTCTTTTTTAATAATTTTTGATAATTTAATCTTTTTGTATTCCGCCTATCTCCTCCGCCCTTCCCAATATACGAAAACCTATCCCTTGTGCTAATCTTTTTGTTTCTTCGCCATTCTTCAATAATCATTGGGTTAATCATCATCACCTCGTTTACGATTTGGGAAAACAGTACAACACTCACGCATATATATTCCTTTATCCAATGTAAATTTAGATGTATGTGATTCAGCCCCATTATTTCTTTTTGTTGCAAATGCACATTGCTTACTCAAAAGAATGGCATAATAAATTCAACCGTTGACCAACTTCCTCTAAAAGTTCATCATCAGACCATCTAAAATTAAGATTACTCTCTTGGCCTGTTGGGGCTATAGAACTCAAAGCTAATAAGACTACTCTTTCAATGTCACCTTCCTGAACTCTATAGATTGATCAAGGCTTTGAAAAAATAGTATAAATTATAAAAAAAAAACTTAAAGAAAATAGAGAATATATAATATTGAATCTTCAACTGGTTTGTTGTTTTACAAAGAATCTTCAACTACATCAGTAAGTTTTTTTCCTTACCTATGCGATCTAATTTATCCATAGAACACACCTCATATTATAAATACCAAGATCAAATCCATTAAAACCCAAAACTCAAGAAGAACACTATTAACCAAAAATTAAGTCCTAAGCACGCGGCCTTCCTAGGCCCAAAATCAGACCTCAGTTAACTCCCTCCAAAAATATATAGATATCTATAATGCTTCCAAGACCACATTTATCCCTCAATCGGATCATCAATAACAAAGTAAAATCCGAAACTCAAAATATGACAATAATTGTATGAAAACCAAATCTCAACACCATATTTAAATATACATTCCATATATATGTGCATTCAACACATATAAAGTAACTTTGTTTAAAGCTTCCCTCTTGACTAGTGATAGAACTGCGAAGCAGCTTTTAGATAATTAATTAATTACCTCTAGTTCCTGCGTTAGGGCTTGAATGTGAAACTTCATCCTCCACACAAACAGCATCATTTTTACAACACTACAACTACGCCCTATTGTTTTCTTGTTGAAAGAGATGCCAATGTCACTCCATTGCTTGCACTCATGCATTGGCACTCATATACAAGCTATATCAGATCTGAGATCTCCAGTTCTGTGCACCCACCACTGTTCTTGCTCTCGTTCTTTTAGTTTGTGGTTCTTCTTCATATTCTTCAACCATAGGCTCATGATGATGATGATCGGTTGTTATTAGTGTAAGGAATTGGAAGACACGCAGCGGAAATAAACTTTAAAAATTTTCCATTCCTTGCCAGGATCTGCCGTATGTGTTTAAGTCAAGTGGAAAGAATCATTACCCTTAGTGTTGCTCAGCGAATTTCACAGCTTCTCTACGTGGGTGGTGATCTCTTTCTGATCGCAAGAAATCGACGGAGTGTTCCTCAGCGACCTTCACAGATTCTCTCCGCGGACGGTGGTCTCTTTCCGATCACAAGAAGTCGACGCCTCAGGTCGGCTTCCTCTACTGGTATCCACACGAACAGCGTTCCAACCACGAACGACGTGCTAGCGTCTCCTGTCCCTCCAAGGCTTTCACAAGTCTCCGTCTCTATTTCGGCAGTTTCTTGTCTGCAAACCTTTTGCAGATTCCGTTCGGCCTTTTGTGTTCTGTGTTATTTTCAAACGTAGCTCCTCCAATCAGATATAGAGGATGCTATGCGTTTTTACACCTGACCTAATTGGATTTTGGAGTTAATCTTATATTAATTCCGAATTGATACAATATCATATATTGTATAATTTTATAAGAAACTAATTAAATAAAATAATATTAAATCCGTCCCACAGATTTAATTACTTATTTATTTAACTTTAAATAAAGATGAGACTGAGTTATATTTGATTTATTCCCATAAATCAAATTTGAGATATCCTATCAATTTAAATTTCGAATTTCAAACGTGATAGAGATTTAATTTATCCTTATAAATTAAATCTTATAAATATCTCTTATATGAGATATCCTATCAATTTGAATTTCGAATTTCAAACGTGATAGAGATTTAATTTATCCTTATAAATTAAATCTTATAAATATCTCTTATATGAGATATCCTATCAATTTGAATTTCGAATTTCAAACGTGATAGAGATTTAACTTATCCTTATAAATTAAATCTTATAAATATCTCTTATATGAGATATCCTATCAATTTGAATTTCGAATTCAAACATGATAGGGATTTAATTTATCCTTATAAATTAAATCTCATATATCTCATATATATAATATATATATATATACGAATTTATATATATACGAATATAAATATAAATAAATATATATATACATTCACCTGGATCTTTCATTGAATCTGGACATGTCTTAGATTCAATGAATCTGGACATCATAGCTCGTGTTGGGCTATTTTGTGTGCGACCCTGTAGGCCCATATGAAGTTGGCAGTGGGCCATTTGCTATACTAGCCCACAAGTCGCAAGCGGTCTCTAGCAAGACATAACAACTACCCAAATCATATGAGGATCGATAAACGATGTAACCTTTTATACAACCATATCATGTCCCTTCTGTCACGCGATATTTTGGTCATGGATGAGGCATGGATAATGTCATCCTCCTATTCCCGACCGTTACTTTCTCGATCCCTGAGTAGTCTGACTATAGAAATGGAACTACCTTTCCATTACAGTATGGCCATACATTTCTCAGACTCACTCATCGAGGGGCCCAGTAATATCTCTCCACGAATGTGAGGGACAAATTCCATCTTGACCATTCACATTCCTCCGCATGAAAAACCACTAAGCCCAAACATAGTCTTTATGATCACTCGGTCAAAAGTGACTTTTGACTAGGTCAAAGCTGAGCGTTTTGTCATGTAGGAATCCATGATGATCTCAGGTCAAAGGGCATATTGACATGGTTTGTATATGAGAGAAGCTTATGACGTTACCCATGCAGTTCTCTCATAGCGGGTCGGTCCAACACCCTGTACTCTTACATGTGCTTATGACTTTGATTTATATCTCTATACATCTTCAAAGTCATACTGGTCTTATTTCATCTGTGCTCCCACATAGATGATCGACCAGGGACATTTAGGATAATATCATGAATTATCCAAGGATGGTCATCATAGTAAACATGCAAATAATATGATAACTCAATTAATAAATTCATAAATCAATAATGTTCATAAGACAATGATTGGCCCCTAGGGCACGATTTCCAACAACCTCCCACTTGCACTAGGTACAATCATTAATTTGACTAATTCCCATTGACCTAACATGACGCTCATGCTTTGCCTGCACAAGCGGCTTTGTTAGAGGATCAGCAACATTATCTTCTCCTGCTACTTTGCATATTTTTATATCACCTCTATCGTTGATTTCTCTGATGAGATGAAATCGCCTGAGTATATGCTTGGTCCTTTGATGTGACCTAGGCTCTTTGGCCTGTGCAATAGCACCGCTATTGTCACAGAGCAAAGTTATTGGATCTGAGATGGTAGGTATCACCCCTAGTTCTGTGATGAACTTCCTGATCCAAACGGCTTCCTTAGCTGCATCAGATGCTGCTATATACTCAGCTTCCGTTGCAGAATCTGCTACAGTGCCCTGCTTAGAGCTCTTCCAGCTTACTGCTCCATTATTGAGGAGGAATATGTATCCAGACTGCGATTTTTGGTCGTCCTGGTCAGTTTGGAAACTCGCATCTGTGTAACCAGTTACACAGAGCTCATCATCCAATCCACCATAGACCAAGAATAAGTCCTTAGTCCTTCTTAAGTACTTAAGGATATTCTTGACAGCAGTCCAATGGCCCTCACCAGGGTCCTGTTGGTATCTGCTAGTCATACTTAAGGCAAACGAGACATCCGGTCGAGTACATAACATGGCGTACATGATAGATCCTATGGCCGAGGCATATGGAACCTTACTCATGCGACCTCGCTGATCAGATGTACTAGGACACAGATCTTTGCTGAGGTGAGTACCATGAGACATGGGTATGAAACCCCTCTTTGATTCGTGCATACTGAACCTATGCAGTATTTTGTCTATGTATGTACTCTGACTGAGTCCTAGAAGTCTTTTAGATCTATCTCTATAGATCCTGATTCCTAGGATGTAGGTGGCTTCACCCAAGTCTTTCATCGAGAAAGACTTTCCTAACCAAGACTTGACAATCTGCAAGGTAGGAATGTCATTCCCAATAAGTAGGATGTCATCGACATAGAGTACTAAAAACACAACTGTGCTCCCACTAACCTTCTTGTACACACAAGGTTCATCAATGTTTTGAAGAAATCCAAACTCTTTGATTACTTCATCAAAACGATGATTCCAACTCCGAGAGGCTTGCTTTAGTCCATAAATGGACCTTTGAAGCTTGCACACTTTACCAGAGTCCTCGGAACGCACAAACCCTTCAGGTTGTGTCATGTACACGTCCTCAAGGAGCTTTCCATTAAGGAAGGCTGTCTTGACGTCCATCTGCCATATTTCATAGTCATAATATGCTGCAATAGCAAAGAGGATTCTGATTGATTTGGCCATTGCTACTGGGGAAAAGGTCTCATCATAGTCCACACCATGAGTTTGAGTAAAACCTTTTGCAACCAGTCGTGCCTTGAAGACATTTACATTGCCATCCATGTCAGTTTTCTCTTTGAAAACCCACTTGCACCCGACGGTTTTTACACCTTCAGGCGGGTCGACTAAGGTCCAAACCTGATTGTCGTACATGGATTGCATCTCAGACTTCATGGCACTAAGCCATTTTTCGGAGTTTGGTCCCACTATAGCTTCTCGATAGGTAGTCGGCTCATTATGCTCAATGAGCAACACATCACGACTATCAGAAATCAGAAATCCATATCTCTGAGGCTGAAGTCGTGTCCTATTAGACTTTCGTGGACCTTGCGTGACTTGAGGAGTCTCAACAACTTGTTGTGAGTCTTCTCTATTTTCCATCTGCAGTTCTGTGGTGTCTTGTAGCTCTCGAACTTCTTCGAGTTGTACCTTACTCCCACTGGTTCTTTTAGAGATAAATTCTCGTTCAAGAAAGGTACCATTTCTGACAACAAACACTTTGTTATCAGCAGGGTTGTAGACGTAATATCCCTTGGTTTCCTTAGGATATCCCACAAAAAGGCATTTTGAGGATTTGGGCGCTAATTTGTCTGAGGCTTGTTGCTTAACATAGACCTCGCATCCCCAAATCTTGAGGAAAGATAAACTATGCGTCCTCCCAGTCCATATCTCATACGGAGTCTTTTCGATTGCCTTAGATGGAACACGATTTAGTGTGAACGCAGCTGTTTCTAGGGCATAGCCCCAAAAGGAGGGTGGAAGATCTGTTCGACTCATCATGGATCGAACCATATCTAATAGTGTTCGATTTCTCCGTTCAGAAACGCCATTCCATTGTGGTGTCCCTGGAGGAGTCAATTGTGAGAGTGTCCCACAATTCCTAAGATGATCTATGAACTCTTGGCTCAAATATTCACCACCCCGATCAGATCGAAGGGCTTTAATTGTTTTGCCAAGCTGGTTTTGTACTTCATTTTGAAATATCTTGAACTTTTCAAAAGATTCAGATTTATGTTTCATTAGATAGATGTACCCATATCTGCTAAAATCATCTATGAATGTTATGAAGTACGAATAACCTCCTCTGGCATTTGTGTTCATCGGTCCACACACATCTGTATGTATGAGGCCCAATAAATCAGTGGCCCTCTCACTGTGCCCAGTGAAAGGTGACTTTGTCATCTTTCCTAACAAGCAAGACTCGCAAGTGTCATATGATTCAAAATCAAATGAGTTTAGAAATCCATCTTGATGGAGTTTGGAAATGCGTTTCTCATTTATGTGGCCCAGACGACAGTGCCAGAGGTATGTGGGATTCAAATCGTTTGGTTTGACCCTTTTGGCGGTTATGTTATAGATATTTCCATGATTGGGTTGTTCCAAATTTAATATGTAATGATCAACATGCAAATCACCATGAGCATAGAAAACATCATTACGATAAATAGAACATCTACTATTCCCAGCAATGGAAGTGAAACCTTCCTTATCCAAATAAGAAAGTGAAACAATGTTACTACTTAAAGCAGGAACATAATAGCAATTGTTCAAAACTAACAAAAGCCCAGTGGGCAGAACTAATTCATAAGTGCCTACAGCTAACGCAGCAACCCTTGCTCTGTTTCCAACTCGTAGGTCAACTTCACCCCTTTTCAGCTTCCTACTGTCCTTTAGTCCCTGCACATTCGTACAAATGTGAGAACCACATGCAGTATCTAATACCCATGAGGTGGAAGTAGAAAGATAAATGTCTATAACATAAATACCTGAAGCGATAGCCCCGCTATCCTTCTTGTTCTTTTTCAGATCTTCGAGGTAGAGTTTGCAATTCCTCTTCCAATGACCCGGTTCATTGCAGAAGAAGCAGACTCCTTCCTTCGGAGGCTTTGCCTTCTTTGGTGCAGGCTTGGTTTCGGGCTTGCCTGACTCTTTGGTCTTACCTGATGAGCCATGACCCTTCCCCTTGCCTTTGCCTTTCTTTTTCGTACCCTTTCCTTTCTGAACCATCAAAACACTACTGGGTTTCTTCTTAAGACTCGGCTCAGCAGTTTTAAGCATCCCATGCAGTTCAGAAATAGATTTCTCCATGTTGTTCATGTTGTAGTTCATAACAAACTGGTCATAACTTTCCGGGAGTGAGTTTAAGATCAAATCTGTAGCTAACTCCTGGCTCATGGGAAATCCAAGCCGTTCAAGGTGATCAATGTACCCTTTCATCTTTAAGACATGAGCACTGACTGATGCACCTTCAGCCATCTTGCAGGAATGTAAGGCCTTAGTGGTCTCATACCTCTCTTGCCTTGCCTGTTGCTGGAACATTTCCTTGAGATGCACAATCATCTCATAAGCCTCCATGTGTTCCAGATCTCTTTGGAGCTCCGGAACCATGGTGGCTAGCATCAAGCATCCCACATCGACAGAGTCTTCCTTATGCTTCATATAAGCATCTCTCTGAGCTCTAGGAGCATTGGCGGCTGGCTCCTCAGGAATGGGTTGATCTAGGACATGCGCCTTTCTTTCCTGCTTGAGAACAATTCTCAAGTTCCTAAACCAGTCAAGAAAGTTTGTCCCATTGAGTTTGTCCTTCTCAAGGACAGATCGCAGCGATAATGTAGCAGTATTACTAGTCGTCATGATTCTACAATTAAAATATGCAATGTAATTAGTAATCTCCCACTAAATAAACAACCCTCAATGCAATAGTTAGTGGGCTAAGATCCATATTTGGCTCAAACTTAAGTCCGCTTTGGCAGGACGCTTAGATTAAGTTATTTAGGTAGGTAACACCTTTACCAATTACATCAAATGTAACTCTTAGATATTCATGGGATCCTATCATCATATGATCTGGCATGTTCTAATCCCATCTAATGCCTTGAGATCCAAAACCGTTTTGTTAATCTCAATTAAGTCAAATAATAATGAACCTATGAGAGTAGCACCATTACTCTTTGCTTATCTCCCCAAGATAACTCAAAAGCACCCACTTTGGTGGAGTCCACAATTGATCGATCAAGGTTTTGACAAGTGTTCATAAATTGACAGCATTATGACTTAAGATTTCTTTTAGAGGGCCTAATTTAACTATCTGGTTTATAAAACGCATGTTTCTCAGTTCGTATCTCATACAAGTAATATGCATGTGCTGATCTAATCATAAGATGCATAATTCAAACGTGATACAATATGGCTCACCTATCCTAAGTCCCCTCAAGCCAATGAGAGGAGCTCTCTAGTAAGAAAAGAGAAATTACATATAGAAACCTCTTTTAACATTCGAGGGGAGTGAGATGAGAGGAGAAGGTACATTGAGAGTATATAGAGGAAGGCACGACACGCAGGCCGTATTTTTAAAAATTACAACACTTGTAATCTAGAGCCATATTGTTCACCATACCCAAACATGCAAGAATCAATATTCAGATCTAATCGAAGGGCAAAAAACATTTACAAAGTAACATATGTTACGGTTATGTTGCGCTACGAACAGGTAGCTACGGCGGTCCCGCTAGCCGGTTAGCGGGCGGCTGTCCCGCTAGCCGGTTAGCGGGCGGGGTCTCTGGGGCAGCGCCCCGGAAGAAATTTTTTTTTTGTTTTGTTTCATAAATAATCACGAATCTGAATTCGGTTTTCATAGATAATCACAAATTCGAATTCGGTTTTCTTAGACCCCATCTATGCGGATTGATCAAATCAAAAAGCATCACCACCGATTTCAATTTCCTTTTAGATTCCTTTTATGTCATACACAACAAGGATTCCATATATGTCACACATACAACGCTTATTATATGATCGGCTACTAATAACATATATCATATAAATCACAAATCAAGCCTAACTTAAACACAAAACGGCATGGCTCTGATACCACTGTAAGGAATTGGAAGACACGCAGCGGAAATAAACTTTAAAAATTTTCCATTCCTTGCCAGGATCTGCCGTATGTGTTTAAGTCAAGTGGAAAGAATCATTACCCTTAGTGTTGCTCAGCGAATTTCACAGCTTCTCTACGTGGGTGGTGATCTCTTTCTGATCGCAAGAAATCGACGGAGTGTTCCTCAGCGACCTTCACAGATTCTCTCCGCGGACGGTGGTCTCTTTCCGATCACAAGAAGTCGACGCCTCAGGTCGGCTTCCTCTACTGGTATCCACACGAACAGCGTTCCAACCACGAACGACGTGCTAGCGTCTCCTGTCCCTCCAAGGCTTTCACAAGTCTCCGTCTCTATTTCGGCAGTTTCTTGTCTGCAAACCTTTTGCAGATTCCGTTCGGCCTTTTGTGTTCTGTGTTATTTTCAAACGTAGCTCCTCCAATCAGATATAGAGGATGCTATGCGTTTTTACACCTGACCTAATTGGATTTTGGAGTTAATCTTATATTAATTCCGAATTGATACAATATCATATATTGTATAATTTTATAAGAAACTAATTAAATAAAATAATATTAAATCCGTCCCACAGATTTAATTACTTATTTATTTAACTTTAAATAAAGATGAGACTGAGTTATATTTGATTTATTCCCATAAATCAAATTTGAGATATCCTATCAATTTAAATTTCGAATTTCAAACGTGATAGAGATTTAATTTATCCTTATAAATTAAATCTTATAAATATCTCTTATATGAGATATCCTATCAATTTGAATTTCGAATTTCAAACGTGATAGAGATTTAATTTATCCTTATAAATTAAATCTTATAAATATCTCTTATATGAGATATCCTATCAATTTGAATTTCGAATTTCAAACGTGATAGAGATTTAACTTATCCTTATAAATTAAATCTTATAAATATCTCTTATATGAGATATCCTATCAATTTGAATTTCGAATTCAAACATGATAGGGATTTAATTTATCCTTATAAATTAAATCTCATATATCTCATATATATAATATATATATATATACGAATTTATATATATACGAATATAAATATAAATAAATATATATATACATTCACCTGGATCTTTCATTGAATCTGGACATGTCTTAGATTCAATGAATCTGGACATCATAGCTCGTGTTGGGCTATTTTGTGTGCGACCCTGTAGGCCCATATGAAGTTGGCAGTGGGCCATTTGCTATACTAGCCCACAAGTCGCAAGCGGTCTCTAGCAAGACATAACAACTACCCAAATCATATGAGGATCGATAAACGATGTAACCTTTTATACAACCATATCATGTCCCTTCTGTCACGCGATATTTTGGTCATGGATGAGGCATGGATAATGTCATCCTCCTATTCCCGACCGTTACTTTCTCGATCCCTGAGTAGTCTGACTATAGAAATGGAACTACCTTTCCATTACAGTATGGCCATACATTTCTCAGACTCACTCATCGAGGGGCCCAGTAATATCTCTCCACGAATGTGAGGGACAAATTCCATCTTGACCATTCACATTCCTCCGCATGAAAAACCACTAAGCCCAAACATAGTCTTTATGATCACTCGGTCAAAAGTGACTTTTGACTAGGTCAAAGCTGAGCGTTTTGTCATGTAGGAATCCATGATGATCTCAGGTCAAAGGGCATATTGACATGGTTTGTATATGAGAGAAGCTTATGACGTTACCCATGCAGTTCTCTCATAGCGGGTCGGTCCAACACCCTGTACTCTTACATGTGCTTATGACTTTGATTTATATCTCTATACATCTTCAAAGTCATACTGGTCTTATTTCATCTGTGCTCCCACATAGATGATCGACCAGGGACATTTAGGATAATATCATGAATTATCCAAGGATGGTCATCATAGTAAACATGCAAATAATATGATAACTCAATTAATAAATTCATAAATCAATAATGTTCATAAGACAATGATTGGCCCCTAGGGCACGATTTCCAACAATTAGCTCTTTTCCCAAGTGATTCTTCACGACCTCCATTAATGCATTGTCTCTTTCTGCAACCCAAGCTCTCTCTTTAGCCCAGAGTTGATTCACTTGTTGATCGAATCTTATTGAATCTTTCTTCCTCTCTTGTTCCTTATACACCATTTCTTGCTCTCTATGCTCAACTAAACTCATCATCTTCTCCATCCAAGCGTCTTGATTCTCTATCATCTTCCTCATGTGAGAGTCCACAATCTCTTCAACCTCAACTCTCAAGCTCTTCTTCACCCTCATTCTTCCACTCTCTCTTTGCTGGTCTACCTGATCCACCTGTTTTTGCTTCATCATATAGGTTATGGCTGACAGGTCCTTGTCATCATTGTTTTCAGACGAGGATGTCTCGAACTGGTCTGATGAATTGTTTGACAGACTGAGGCCGTTCTTTGAGCAGTACTTGATGTTGTGATGAAGAACTTCGCCATCTGTGAAGGTCATTAATGGAGGTTGGTAATTAGCAGAAGTAGCAATATTGTTCGTTGCTGATTCTCCACATATTGCTTCAAGCTGACGAAAGAATCTGTAGTGTTTCCCTTCTTGTCTTCCTGCTTTTCCTTCCTTGGTCTTCTTGTAATACTTGTACAAATTCTCAAACTTCTCTTTGCATTTTTTCCCACTTCTTTGGTAGCCATATTCTTCACTCATTATCCTTAAACACATATGGTTATAAATATCACAAACCTATTAAATGCTTCTGAAACACATAAGCCAACTAGAACAAGATCCCTATGATCCATCAATATCAATATAACATATCGATATAAAAATATAATGTTTATAACAAGTAATATATACTATTCACTGACTACAGACATTACTATTGATTGCTCAAATTTTGTACTATTGGCGAAGCTTGCATATAGTTTTATATTCTGTACATATAACATTTCACATGTGCATCATCACTTTTTTAGAAAAAACAAATTACAACTTGAGGAAGAGAATGTCTACTTAGACATTAAAAATATTTATGCATGCATGAAGTACTAATAATTAAAAATGTTGAAACTTCATCATCCTGTGCTTAAATATAGTAAATTCTAGGCTTTTTAACGATGTGATTTTTCTGGAAAAGCATTAAAATAGTGAAGAAAATTCTAATATATACATTAATGATGTTAGAGAGATGCATTATCAGCTTGTTTTTTTTTTATTAAATAATTCCAATATCCTTAGCTAGCTAAGCAAATTGTAAGTTTATACATAGGACTGGAAAAGAAAGACAACCTTTCTTTTAAAGGATGATAAGTTCTTGCACCTATAATAGTGATTTCCTCACAGTTGGATCAGTGGAATTTCTTGGACAAAACTAGATAATTCATAGCAAAAAGAACTTTTGGATCACTCTGTTCGTTGCTAGCTAGGGCCTTCCATTTCAAGCAAAAAAGAAATATAAGAAAGCAAAACTTCATCATCAGACAACCCTCAACAGCAAAATAAATCGGCAAGGAACTTTGAGGATATTAACTACATATATATACTTTCTAATAGACAATTGGTTGGTAGGAGGTTTTCAATTCTTGCATGCCCTTTTGATGTATTGTACACACAAAAAAAGCCTGTAAAAATATCTAAAATTTGATGTATGGAATATGTGTTCATCATATACCTAGAAATTTCATTCCATAAGGGGGCCTTGTGATTTGTCTCTCTGAACTTTGAATCAAGACGAGATCTGATCTCTAAGAGCAAAAGAGTCTCTTGTCTCGGCCATCTATTGTTCGCCATCGCATCAAATCCAAGCCATCGCTTTTCTGCAGCTTCCATGCTACTGCTGCTGCTACAGAATGCAGCAGTAGTGCCATGGTTTACTAAAGAAGAAGAAGCAGTAACAGTAGGGTTTGTGGAGGTGGTGGGAATAATATTGATAACGCTTGAGGAATAGTCTTGATGATGATTTGAAGGAGCAAAGGTAGTAGCAAAGCCATGAGAGAAAACGACGTTGTAGTTGTTCGGTAGTGGTGGAGTAGAAGCTACTGCAGCAGCGGCAGGGACACCACCCACACACGGTGGCTCCGGCAAGTCATGGTGGTGGGTTCTTCCTGATATGAGTTGCTGGAAATCGAGCAGCCCATAAGGGTACGGATCACCCATGTGGGTGATGATCAAAGGTTAAAAAATAGCGAAAGGGTCCGCAAAGAGAAAGAGTCAATTTTAGCTTCTGTGAACTGTGAAGAAGCCCTCTTTACAAGGAGACATGATCCGAGTCTACCGCTAGTATTGAAAGTTAGACTGTAGAATCTCTGTGTTAGAGAGAGAGAATGGGGCCAATGAGAGGGCGAAAAATGTCAGAGTATTAGACGATGATGATGATACTCATTTGCCTGCACTGGTAATAATATGACGAACGCACAGTGCATGAGATTTCACCTTTCTCACATCACTTTACTTATTTGGTGTGGCATCTTTTATTTGTTAAGTGGCTTAACGAGCTCGCCTATCTTTCTTCGTCATAATTTTTAAATTAACATCAGAAGTTATATTTAAAAGATATTTTGGAGAGGCCATAAAAAGAATAATATAAGTAAACGTGACAAAATCAATATATATATAATATAAAATCTATAATTAGATTTATTATTTCAGTCATAGCCAAAGTTATCACAATTGGACTGAAAATCAGCTTATTCAACTAGTTGGAGCATGAACCAGTTGTATATCCATTTTGGATTATACAAAAAATCGGGTAAAAAATTAGAATAATTGGTTAAGAAGTAGCAAGTTTAAATGCACCCAAAGGATTGGCCTAGTAAACCCTACAAAGCTCTCGAGTTTCCTTTATAATTCATATATCTGTCGCTGGTCATATTGCGTATGACCATATATGGCGCCGGAAAAACCTCCACTAAGCTATCCGGTTCTGACATTGTTATACGACCTTGAGAAAGTTTTATTTTGAATTAATGTTTGGAGAATAACTTTTGAAAAAAAAAAAGATCAAAGTGATTTTAGTAAAAGAAATCAGCTTTATGTAAAGCCATGGTTTATTGGTACTTGAAACTATGATTTTGACATAGATAACTAATTATTGAATTATATAATATGTTTGAATATTTTTTTTTTAAAACCATGATTTTTTCTCCAAAATCACGGCACTCTAGTTTTATCTTATTCTTTTTACATTAATTACATCGAAACACCGTCACATAGGTTTCTATGACTCAAACAACAATATTACTAGACATATCCATCCAAACCTCAATTATTCAATGAATTCGGGCCCTAGTATCATCTAGTCCTATCATTAGAATCCGGGATGGTATCGGGAGAAATTGTTGATGAAGAAGACCAAAAACATATCAAATGTTTCCGCCCTTTTGTCTCATCTGCGTCTTTGCTTTAACCCTAGCTAAGTTACACTCCTTCTTGTCTTTTTTATAATATTTAAATTTTTTAATTCTCCCTCTTCTTTTTATTAGATCCAATTTGAGGTTATATGAACATTAAATATACTCTTATCAATTTTACCCTATAATTAATGTTATTTGCTCTCATTGTTTTTTCCCCATGCCTTCTTCTTTTTTTAAAACATTTTTCTGTACATTCTCTTTTACCTTTTTTCCTCACTATTTCTCTCTCTCACATTTACCCTCTTATATATAAATAAGGACATATTTAACAATAAAAGTCTATTTTTTATACATCTATCATTTTAACTAATTTTAATATATTTTTAAATCTCATAATTTAATTATTTAAATCTTATAAAAAAGACCCACTGTTTTTCTCTTTTACTATTACTTTAACCCTAGCAAAGTTATAAGTAGTTACTCCCTTTCACCAATCCTTTTCACTTTTACCATTGCCATCACCATCTTTTGGAATTCAAAAAGCTGGCTACTTTTTTCTTTAACATAGGAAAACCTAATTACTTTATCTTAGGTACTATAGCATAGTCGGAATCACAAACAATCCCCCCATTCTTCATAAATGCATTTTTATGATTTATAAGAGTCAGTTAATTTTTTTAGATATATTAAAAAAATTAAATAAACTAATTAATTATAATTAATATAAGAGCTAGTTGACTAATTTAGATAAATTAATAAGTATATAATATGAATTCATATTGAGATTTTAGATTTAGTCATAATTAATTGATTTATTTTACATCCTTAATCTACTAAAAAATCATCTGACTCTTATAATTAAGATTGGGTGGAATATATTATTATTGTTAGATTATAAAATTTGATCAGTTTTGTGTATATTTTTCTTCCAAAACTGATCATTTCTGTGTTGATGTTTTATTTTCTTTCATATTAGTAATACTATTCATTTTTTGACATTAAAAGATATAGATTTATTACTATTAAAACTTATTTTTTTAAATTATTCTTTATATTTTACTTTTTTTTACCTAGTTTTATTTAAAAATAATATCTAATTAAAATGCTATATTTTTATTAACCATGGTCCGACCATGTATTGAATTTTGAGCCAATGCTTTGGCTAATTTAAGATTCAATCAAACATTGATCTTAACAATACAACTCCATCTCAACTTTGTATAAATGCCTGGAAAATGTGGTTAGCTGGTTTATGATTTTAAACCATCAAAAGCACTATTAATATCAACACCACCTAATTAATATCAAGATCAATATATATATAAAACACAAAATATCTCACAAGTCAGGTTATTTATGAGTTATTAACAATGTGGTTATGGATTATGTGTCTTAAATAACATGGATTTTTATATTTCTCATACTTAATCGTTTTAGAAATAATTTTTTTATTGTATGAGAAATTGTTTATATATCAAGAGCCACATATTGTAGAAAACAAAGTAGGGAATTAAATTTAAATAATTTCAATTGGTCAACTTTTTACATAGTATAATTACATTATCTTTTATACAAAAAAGAGAATGGGAGGAAGAAAGTTGAAACATGCAACAAACACTATCATGATGTTCGTTAAATATCTCTTGAAAATTACAGTTATCCATTATTGATTATAGGATGCCCTTTTTGATAAACCAACTTAATTACTTCTTATTAAAAGAAATGACTTAGCCAACAAAAGACAATGTTTTTATGATGAAGTTAATTTGGATCGAGTCACTTCCAAGGGTTTTAATTTATGGGTAATATCTTCTAATTCGAGGTCATAAATCCTCATTAGTTGTATACGGTTAATAAATTAAAATATGAATTTTTCGGGTATATGTCAAAGAAAGAAATTTAAATCTGAAAATTTACTTTGATGATTCACCATTTTTAATACTAACTGACCATTCGTATATATTGCTCAAGAATCATGATATATATAGTATGAAGAGTATAAGATGATGTAAAATTGGCCGAAAATGGTGTATAAGAATTTTTTTTTTATTATTCGCTTCAATTGGTTATAGATGAAATTGGCAATTAGCATATTAGGAAAATGTTTAACATGGTGATATTTATTTTTTATATTTTTATTTTTATTTGATGTGGACTTCATGCAGTGCAAAGAGTTTGAAAAATGTATGACGTTGTTCGCACAAGTATAATTTGTTAAACATTTCATATCTATACTAATTAACAATATTATCAAATTGTTGGACATAATATTATATTCAATATAACTTTTGGCTTTGCCAAAGGAATATAGGTTGTAGTGTTAAGTAAAACTTAGCTTTAATGCTTTCATGTGCTATTTTCATACATAAGACATGTGTGTGTGTATTAATACACTTTTTCATATGCATGATTTTACGTTGTCCTACATTCATCATTGGGCATATTGATAAATGCTAATTTGCACTAGCTATTTGATATTGAAAGGCAAACATCTTGTTACTGTAAGTTACGCTTCCAAAGAAATGGAAGGGTGCGCATCAAGTGGAAGGAAATAAAGATATCAATATCATGCTACAAGAGCTTATAAAAATGAAGGACCTATGAGCTTGGACTTGGATGCATTAAAACATTGGTGTTTATGGGTATAATCATTATAAGTTAGAAATCTTAATGTTAATACCTCAACAGGCTTAGATTAAGCGGAATAATTAATTCCATGATATAGTGAATTAATATTCATATTTCAAGAATTATCAACAATTAATGGCCACTAACACCTTGGACATGACTGTACTTTTACTTTTAATATGAGGACGCCGTACCAATATATAAAAAAAGAAGAAATCCTTACATTAAACTCTATGATTTAGATAAGCGTTATTCTCTCAAGATATATATTTCAAATAAAAACATTCATATATTAACTTTTTCAAAGATATATTTTTTTTTCACTCTAAGTGAGATTCAAGAACCCTTGGAGTCTAAATATTAAGATATCAGTTCCACACTAAACAAACCAGATGCAAAGCCTGATCCAATACCATTCATGGTACCCACTTCATATTCCTTCGTCTAAGGAGGATCTGTAGATTTTAAAAAAATTATTTAAAATTGTGATTCTAATCACAATGCTTGAGTTGATATCATAACTCCTGATCACTTAATTTTACGCTTGAAAATAATTGACAGTTCGTCCTGTCCAATACTAGTATCGCCTAGAAGAAAAGGAAATTTCGCCCTGCCCTTAGATTATAGGTGAGTTTAACCCTTTTTTTTAAATTTTTGTATAAAAAAATAAAATAAAAAAATTATAATGGTTGGAGAGAAGATAAGGAGTTGTCCTTTCCTAAATGGGAAATGTGGAATGAATACAAAGCTAATGCACTCATCACCTTTTGTATTGGACCCTCAAACGCCGTGGGGCCCTTAGATAATCCCATGCATAGGGCTCCTTTAGGCTCTATCATTTCATAATCCCAATTTGACTACTTCCTAAATGTATCCTTTTTCTTTCTTGCCATAATTGACTTCAAATTCTTGCTTTTAATAATCATCTCCATATATATATATTTAAATTATTAATGTCATTAATACTTGATATCGATATTATTAATTATCAGCTTTAATTTTGAATATACATGTACAGTAAGAAAAGAAGGATTGCGATGAAGTCTCAACATTAATCACATTATCAAAAAGTTGTTTCCAGCCAAAAAATCATTTTATCAAAAGAAAAAACGTAACGTTAACCATCTAATGAGTAGTACTCTTTCACTATTATATATGGATGGACCAAAATTAATTAGTGAAAAAATTGAAAAAAATAAGCGCTGAAAATATTAAAAATAAGGTATGGAAGTATTAAAAATGAGTACTTCAAAAAATTAAACGTAGGTAATTTTATCGGCTAAAGAAATCAAATCTAACCAAGGACCTTGCTGTGAAATTTCTTAAATTTGCAGTTGTTAATTGTAATTATTGTTGTTTTAAGTTGTTTAAATATAATTTTTTTTCTTTGATATTTGTTTAAAATTAAGTTTGGGTCGAATAGTCGAATGGAGCTTAAAGTCTAGAAAGCAGGTGTTGGATTCGTAGCCTGTAACTCTAATGGAGAATTTGAAATAACACTCATGACACTGGACAAGATCTCACAAAATATTTAATCCAAAACACTGGAAAACAAACAAATACTCATCACAAAAAAAAAACTGAATAGTTCTCATTATTAAACTTCATAAAAAAATAACATACTTAAAATTAGTCATAAAATTCCACGAAGTCACAGCAAGGCTGCCTCCTTAGCATCGTCAAATCATCTTCCTTGGTGTTTAGTCCTGAAATTCACAATCTCCACTTCCCCAGTAAGGAAATTAGTCACAGAATCGCTGTCTCTAGGATCAATTGTTCAAATATGTCTTTAGGAGAATGTGTTTCCTCTCCTATTTTTCACTCTTGATTGTGTTTTCCATCCAAGGGGTCGGAATATTCTGCAAATGAGAACCAGTCAGACTCTGAATGAGTATCTCAAGTTGCATACCATTTGATCTAAGTTCGCTCTTGGAATATCTGGAACCCTTTTTAATTAGAAAGAAACAAATAATAGGAGACAATTTTATTGAAATTACAAAACCTCTATAGAACAGTAAATGAACTCAAAATTACAACTACGCATTATGATTTCTTAGAACATTTTAACAAGAACAGTGACAATAATTTTCTATAACTTTTCAACTATGAAAGTGAGAGGCACAACCGCAGCCATTGATCATCACTCTTCTCACTTAAACATTTGCATGGACCCATTTAAGCAGCCTAGAACCTAATGACTCGAACAAAATCAATGCCTTGAATATCACTTTGTGCTCTTAAAATCTGTTGCTCGAAAAACTCTCTCACCCTTGTAGTTCCAACAGCTATCACGATTCACAACCGTTTCCAAGCCAAAAGATCCCTACAGTTCAATTGCTTCATTGGTTCAGATGTTTAAAATCTGGAGCTGCAAAAAGTATTCGTTCATTTAAAAGCCACAAGTGCCTTGCATTCATCAGAAAGTCAATAATCTGATTTGGGAGCTGTAAAAGATGAAAGAAGACCAGCAGCCTGGGCAGGTAGAATATCACCAAATGACATAGCACTTGTTGATTTATCCTTGAAAATGCCAACTTGTCCATCAGTCAGTATGGATCCCAATTTCAAAGTACTCTCCCCAAACCTACTTCCAACCTAGAAGAAACATAAAACAAAACAAAAAAATCAATTACCTTGCGAATTATGCCAAGCAGCCAGCATATTCTAAATCAAGTTTAGATACGATAGGTGAAATATCTGCATGATGGTGAATGCAAGTCTATGATCATATAAGTCAATCATTACTATGAATGTCATTCATAACATGTATAGTCACTTTTAACATTCCCACTTGCACCTTTTATAGCACAAAGGACCAATACTTTGATATAAGTCTATAAAATCTAAAACTTTTGCTGGACCGAACAGGAATCAAGGAGATTTTCAGTAATGTAGAAGCTCCATTGAGCTTACGAATTGTCAACCTTTTTTTATTATCTTCCATTAATTTAATATATAACCATGCATCATTGAAACCGTCAGCAATTGTGGGTTCCTAAAAACGTGATAAAGGCATACATAAAAAGAAATGAAGCATCTATGCTTTTAACATCGGGCCACAATAAGACAAGTAGTACCAGGAGAAAATTTGGGTAAGGATATACCTGCATGAAGGACTTCAGAAATGGAGCTGCTACTCCAAGACTTGAGTTGTCATCCAAATTCATCTTTTGAGAAAGCTCACCATTTGTAAGAGAGTTCCAGGAACTTCTCGAAGAGTGTTCATTTAAAGATGGAGCAAATGTCTTCTTTGTCCCTCTAGAAGACAATGCTGGAGCACTGGATTTCTCAAGGCATCAGTTTACAAATAAGAATTCACATTTTGAAACAGGTTCCTTAGCCAAAAACTTAAAAGGTACTGAACGAATAGGGTACATTCCAAATAATGATTGAAAGAGACGAATCCAAATGGCTGAGTTAGGAAATGACTGGAAAAAAAAAAGATGTAATAAATTCAAACTTACCTGATGGGAAGGTATTTGAATCGAGGTACTGTAGAGCACCTCAGAATATTAGACTCTGAATTAGTAGGCAGTTTCTGAACAGTATCTGTGTACATTCGGTTGAGTTGCACAAAAAATCCAAAGAGGACAGCATGACGCAGGTATGACTGCTTCTCATTCTCCCAAAGATATGGCTCAAACCTTTTAACGGATTATATTACGTACAATCATTACCAGATCAATAGAAAGAAGCATTGAAATATTCACCAAAAAAAGATCCTTGAGAAGACAGCACAGAAATTACTAGAATGTCAAAATATCTAATTGGCAGCTCATATCACTTAAGTACCTTCCATTAAATTAACCTGTGCAAAAGTAATACACATGGCAAATTTTCTCAGACCACAAACCATTATTTTGACTGCATACTCCCAGATAAAAAATCATGGGCTGAGATCAACAACCAGCCGGAAGACAGTTAATATGATTGGTACACTATTTCCGTTCCAAACAATTCTATAAATTTATCCTTTTTTTTTATCTATTTTAGCTTCAGACTCTGGAGTTCTGTGAGATTTGTAAGTAAATTTAATTTTCCCCCCATACTTTAATGTAAATGATTTCACTTATTCTTGCTTGCAAGTGTAACATGTTGCATGAGGCCTCCGTTTATAGTCTTCACGCCCTCGCTGCATTTCAAGGCGTTATTATCTAGGGAACAAGGAAATCAAAACTTAAAGAATAAAACTTACGTGAGCCAGTCAATGGGATCCAGTCTCTGAGAAAGATGTTTTAACAACTGATCACAACGTTCTCTAATAACTGAGGTCATCAGCCTTTGATCCTGGTTCCTTCTGAAAGGTAACCTTGGCTTCTGGTTGCCAGATAATTCTCCAATTGAACTTGAATCGCCCCCAGAGAGAACATCAGTGGCAAATTTGACATCTAACAGAACCTGCAAGACTCCTTTTTCTGACAATCCAAGACCACTAGTCTCTTTGGTGGAAAGAAAGTCCTCAAAGATTCCAATAATCTTTATAATAAAATATAGTCAGTAAGGATGTACATGCACACGAGAACACAAAGACATACACAGTGATTAGGACCATCTTAGTAATATGATGAGCCACTGGCTAGAAAATTATTGTTAAATGCAACACATTTATCAAGTCAACAAGGTGGCATGGCCAAGAACTCTAAAACTCTCCCCATTCTAACTTTGGGTTTCCCCACAAATTTTGAATCAAATTTTACTTATTGAGTAAATTTGTTAGGGACAAAATGAAGAACGCAAATTTCCAATTGTTGCTATGATCTGGGGTACTTGGTTGGGAGTTACTGCTAGAATTGTGAAGGTTAGGCGACTCAATGGTTTATGACTAAGTGTCTATCTCTTGCTTTCCTTTGGGTTTCTGTTCATAGGTTTTCAATGGAGTCTCTTTGACACTTTTGATTGGGATCAATAGGGCTTTTGCAACATTTCATTTTCTTAGTTCATCTTCATTCTTTCCTTTTTTTTTTTTTTTTACTTTTCCCTCTCCGTTTTTGTTTTTCTTATTCTCCTGCATCTTTCTCTACTGTATCCCCCCTCCCTTGTAATTCTCTCTTTCAAATGAGGCTTTTTTAAAATCCCAAAAAAAGACAAAAAGCCAGATAATCATTGTTAATAATTCAGAAATTGAGAAAAGGGGGGGGGGTGGATATAAGAAAGAAAGACACTTCAGCAGCTTGAGATCAACTTGAATAACACAACCATAAAAAATCATACCTTTTCCAACAGTCCAGATGCCAACTTTTGTAAAATCTTCTTGTCAAGTACATGACCCCCAACTTGATGAACTTCTTCACAAGCTCTAAATAGAAATGAGATTATATGTAGAGAAGGCATTGATGGAAGAGATATTTTCATGTCTGCTTCATTTTCATTAGAATGCTCTTGTTTGACAATGATATCCTCCCATCCCTGTGCAGCCAAACAAAAGATGAGCTACCTTGTAGATTAAGGACCACAAGGTTTTGATTGGCACATCACTAAAAGTAGGTAAACAACCAAGAAAATCATTCACGATCAAATATTAAAAACATAGAAAGAATATCAAGCCAATTAAGACTTATCACACCACTAACACCTCAAGCAGGGAAACCTGAGATGAGCTACACGGGTTAGACTACATGTTAAAGGTATAATGTCTTGTTGCATATCTGTTATGTAATTGTAGAAAGAAAAGGGAAATCGAGAAGAAAAGAAGAATAGAAGAGAAACTGGAATTATACTGAATACTCAAGGGGTTCACATCATAATTAAAGCATATCCCAATAAGACTGATGGTCACCCTTATTTATAAGTGATAGGTAATCCTAATCCTAATTAAATATCTAATGCTAATATATCATAATATCTAATCATGATATATATTATAATATATAATCCTAATATATCATAATATATATATTATAATATCTAATCCTAATATCGCAAAATATTTAATATTAATTCTAATAAAATAATAAAACTACTTAAATTGTTTATTTATATTTTACATATCAATACTCCCTCCCCAAAAGACCCTTATCCCCAAGGGTCAAGTACCAAGAACGATACTAAATTAGAGCCAAGAAGCATTTTAATCAATTCTCCTTTAAACCAAATCTGGACTAGGAGATTTGAGATTGCCAACATTATCGGTGCCAAACTTGAAGACATGTTGCAAAGTGCACTCTTAAACCCCTCACAACAATTGAGACTTGATGATCCATTAGTTCTAAACTTTAGTTTCATCACTTTCTTTTTACAAGTTATGTGTGAAGGTTCCTGTAAACCATTAATTGTGCTATGAAAATTGATCTCCTTTGAGCATGCTAAACTTCTTGCATCTTGGAAAATGATAGGCTGAATTTTCAACCCTTCCTGAACTGTTATCTGCACCGCATTAGAATCTTGAATCTGGCTAGAGTTCTTGGGACTTTCTTGCATATCTTTTTGCTCATCAATGGGTGCCGAAAGGGAAGACTCATCTTGAACTGCCGGCACTCTTCTTGATCACCAGAAATGTCCTTTTCCTTTTGCAATATTTTCTGTGACTTTGCCACATCTTGCTTTATCGGCTGAGTTTTCTGCAAACGGACGCTCATCCTATCAAAATTCCTTACCATATTATGAAAACGTTGCTCTATATCTATGCTCATCCTGTCAAGATTCTTTGCCATATTCTGAAGACACAATTCTATATCCATGCTCATTTTGTTATTGATTCTTGTGAGTAGCTGAGGAACGACCTCTCTGATACTACTTGTTGAGATAATAGTTTTAGAATGAATAAGGGATACAAGAAAGAGGAAAGAAGGATGAAAGAAGAAGAAGAACAAGAGGATTCAAGAAGAAGAGAAGAGACGGAGGTAACAGACACGATAGAGAAAACTAAAATCATTCACTGTATTATCCTAATCCTTCATACATGTCCTGAACCCCCTATTTATAGGTTCCGTAAAGGTTAGGCGGGAGGCGGGAAATGAACTGTCTGAGTAACTGACTTCTGTTATTAACTAACTTTTTATAACAATATCACTGGTAGGAGGTACCATTTAGAGAGAATAATCATCGATAGTTGTGAAAAGAAATCATGCTGACTAAGTCAACATCACTTATGCTTGGTCTAACCTCCAAGAACATTAGGAATAAGGGCATAATCCGAAATTAAATACTCAAAACCCCCAACAGCTATGTATTTAAGTTGGAAAGCAAAAGATCCTGTAAGAAATTACAAGTAACACATTTTCAATGCACTTTAGTGAGAGATCAAATTTCCAAAACCCACAACATCTGCATACATGTATTGCAAATGAAAAATATAAAAGGTCATCACAGTGATATAAGGGTCAAAGTGAAATAGATAGTAGTTAGCAGCGAGTAGTTAAGCTAGTTAGTTAAAATAGTTATGCCCCCTGTCAGCTATAAATAGGAATTATACAGAGCATCATCTCTCTTTCTCTCTCTTCAAGTGCTATTGTCATTCTAATATAGCCCAACTCTAGCGAAGAAGGCACCAGAGACATGATCCCATTCTCTAGAGTGCTCCGACAAAGGCTAGAGAGCAAAACATGATAGAAATGGGGGAGCTATGGCAATCAATCTCATGCATGGAAAGATTCATGGCAGCAAAGATTGCTTGGGCTACAACAAATGGGCAAGACCTGGCAGCAAAGGTGGCTCAACTAATGATGACGAACATCTACAAAATAAATGAGTCTGGAATCTTGGGAGCGAACACACAAGTTGAATTCCTGTAAGCAAATCCCAATACAAAATGAATTCTGAATTATCCCTAACATCGTTTGTTCAATGGCAATCATGTCTGTTAGAAGGTTGAATTAATTAGGTGATTAGTGTTAATCACTTGGTTACTAGATGACCCTAATTCTATATAAAGGGTACTAGTCTATTGGTTAAGTGTGTGAGATTATGTAATCTTCACCATAGTGAAGGAGAGGGTAACTTGGGTCTCTCCTCAAAGTCCCCAAGTGGGGTTGATTCATCTCCCTCAAGTGAGGGTAGATTAGTGTGTAACCCAAGTGGGTTACCATAATTGTAATGAGCATATTGCTCAATAGTTATACAATATGAAGATATACTTCTCTACTTGATTTTGTTAACATGGTATCAAAGCAGGTTTATTGAGCCCAAATAGTTCAATTCTTGAATTCTTGCCCCAGCTGGTGAAGCCCAATGCGTAATCTTGTTCTAACGTTGCTGTTTCAAGAAAGTTTCTTGATTCGCCACTGTCGTCTCTCCGATCTTGGCGGCGAAAATTGTAAGCATGATAACCCACAGGTCCCAGGTTTTTGGCATCCTCCGCAGTGGCTCCTACCAGTCACAGAAATCGATCTTCGCCACAGAGGTTGTAGGGGGTTTTCTTCGTTCCATTTGCAGTCTTGAAGGTTGATGGCGAATCAGGTGGATTACTCGTCGGGGAAGGCGAGGTATAAGTTCTTCAATCGTTCGCAAACGATGCATGCGTCCCACTCGGATTCGTTTCAGAGACCCTTCCGTCAATCCGGTCTTGATCGATCAGGGTCAATGAATAGGTTCTACAGTCCAATGGAATCGATGAAATCCGCGAGAATTTCTCTAAGAAGGAAGGTCAAGAAACTATGCAATATCTTCGATTCCCCAAAGACTTCACCGAAAGGTTCCAACGAACCGCCCGTTCAATATTCCATTAAACATAAACCCACGAAATCCGATTCTCAGATTTCTTCAAGTTTCCACAGCAGCTCCTGCATCAGATTACCCGGTACAGAGGATAGAATCGTGTTGTATTTCACTAGCTTGCGAGGGATCCGAAGAACATTCGAAGATTGCTATGTGGTTCAAAACATATTCAGGGAATGCAGGGTGTTGGTGGACGAACGAGACGTATCAACGGATTCAGCATACAGGAAAGAATTACAAAGTGTGCTTGGAGAAAAGAAGAACGTGCCCTTGCCTCAAGTGTTCATAGGTGGGAAATACATTGGAGATGCCGAGGTGATAAAGTATCTATTCGAAGTTGGTGAATTAGCCAAGATTCTTGAAGCATTTCCAAAGAGAAAACCCGGTTTTATCTGTTGTGATAGTTGTGGAGATGCGAGATTTGTGCCTTGTATGAATTGCAGTGGAAGTAGGAAGATATTTGATGAAGATGAATGCCTTTTGAAGAGATGCTCGGTGTGCAATGAGAATGGATTGATTGGTTGTCCAGATTGCTGTTCCTAAATTCTCTGAATACTATTGTTTGTTGCTTCCTCATTTGCACATCTTTAGTAGTTGATAAAGAATTCATCAAGTAGATTATTCCTACGGATGAAGAAGAACTATTGCTGATAGTCCTCAGCACATCGATTGAATTGCATTGTGTTGTCAAGAGACTGTGAGGGCTGATCAAAATGCTGAAGGATTTGAAATATGTCTGATGTGTTGTATTCTAAAGTCTGGAGAGTATTTTCCCCTCCACGCCAATGTAAATATTCTGAAGCATATGACTGAAAAGATTTTCAAAAAAAAAAAATTGTCAATATGTTGGTGAAGGAAGAGGAAGTTGCTGCATTAGAGCTATATGGTTGAGCTCGTAGAAGGAATTTCAATTGCTACAGAAAGTTACTGATTGAGGCATGTTAGCAGTGAATAACAAGTAAACATTGAGGAGATTGTTATTAATTCAAGGCCACGTGTTGTGCATCTTCCTCATCTGACAAATTCAATGCAAGATGCTGGTGGCATGGTAGGAACTTGTTGGAAGCATGGAAGTATGTCTGAAGCAATTGGTGGGCCATGATTCATGCTTACAATATTCATGATGCGTGGAAATATGATGAAGAGAAACAACTGTTCTGAGAGAAGAAACTAGTCTGCACAAAATATCTGTGAGGATAGAAAATTTTTGAAGAAATTTTCATATTGTATTTTGTAAAATAAAAATGGTTTGGTTTAATTCACCTTACTCCCTTGTGTGTTGTGTTGGCAAGTTGAACACCTAGAGTTAAGGGGTGTCAACTTGAGCGGGGGTGTTAGAAGATTGAATTAATTAGGTGATTAGTGTTAATCACTTGGTTACTAGATGACCCTAATTCTATATAAAGGGTCCTAGTCTATTGGTTAAGTGTGTGAGATTATGTAATCTTCACCATAGTGAAGGAGAGGGTAACTTGGGTCTCTCCTCAAAGTCCCCAAGTGGGGTTGATTCATCTCTCTCAAGTGAGGGTAGATTAGTGTGTAACCCAAGTGGGTTACCATAATTGTAATGAGCATATTGCTCAATAGTTATACAATATGAAGATATACTTCACTACTTGATTTTGTTAACAATGTCATTAGTATTCATTCCCAACCAATGCTACTTTGAATTTCTTTCACTAGCCCCTTATATTCTACCATATATCCATGAACCTGAGGCTCTAATAATCGATTTGAATGAAACTACTGTCTTTAACAAAGCAAGACTTCCTTTATGCCACACCATCTCTTTCCCCTATCATCTATAGTTTTGAACCCCTAATTCAGTCAAATCTCTTCCCCAAAGATTCTAGTCAGTTAATCCCCGACACCAAATTCAGTCTCCTTTGGCTCAAATTGGTAAAATGTTTAAGCTATCATCTAGTGAACAATTTCAGAAGGTAGAGAATTCAAAATTCTATCCATTCCGTTCTGTATAGTGTAACATATATACAGGAAAGGGGAATCAAGATCATTATGGATTTCCTGATATCCCGGGATGTACATTGAATGATAAAATCAACCGTTATTTCTCAAATCCCTACAATCATGACATATTACCGTTATCCCTATAATTTCTCTATCATATCTACACTCCCCCTCAAGTTGGACTGTATATATCAAACATGTCCAGCTTGCTGATGAAATATTCGAATTTTTCTTTGCCCAGTGCTTTTGTAAGTACATCTGCCGTCTGATCTCTTGAAGGAATGTATTTAAGCTTGATGATTCCCTCATCGATCTTTTCCCTTATAAAGTGCTTATCAATCTCTACATGCTTCATTCGATCATGTTGAACTGGGTTGTGAGAGATGTTTATGGCAGCCATATTATCAGAGTGAAGAGTAATTGGCAGGTGTGTGAGCAGTTTCAATTCCTCTAGCATCCTTTTTACCCAAATTCCCTCACAAACTCCAAGTGCTATGGCTCTGAACTCGGCTTCAGCACTGCTACGAGCTACTACATTCTGTTTTTTACTTCGCCAAGTAACTAGGTTTCCCCATACGAAGGTGAAGTACCCAGAAGTTGATTTCCTATCTTCTTGATCACCTGCCCAATCCGCATCGGTGAACATTTCAACAGTCCTTTGTTCTGACCTTTTAAACAGGAGACCACGTCCTGGTGATCCTTTCAGATATCGAAGAATTCTGTAAACTTCATTCAGATGCTTTTGCTTCGGATTATGGGAATATTGACTTACCACACTGACGGCAAAAGCAATGTCTGGCCGTGTATGTGATAAGTAAATTAGCTTCCCCACCATGCGTTGGTATCTTCTCAAGTCTACTTTTCCTAGATTCTGATCATCTTGTACTTTATCGATTCTTATCGGGGTGTCACTGGGTCTGCACCCCAACATGCCTGTTTCTTTCAAAAGATCCATGATGTACTTCTTTTGTGAGATGTATATCCCTTTCTTTGACCTGGCGACTTCCATCCCAAGAAAGTACTTCATTTGTCCCAGATCTTTGACCTGAAACTCTTGATTTAATGCCTTCTTAATGCGTTCTATTTCTCTTATGTCATTACCTGTGAGGACAATGTCATCCACATAGACTGCTAGTATGACAATGTTCCCCTTCAGATGTTTGAAGAATAAGGTGTGGTCACTTTGTCCTTGAGTATATCCCTGAGTTTTCAAGACTTGAGTGAACCTTTCGAACCAGGCTCGAGGAGACTGCTTGAGTCCATATAGAGATTTCTTGAGTCTACAAACTTGATCTGCTCTTTCACTTGGAAACCCTGGAGGTAGCTTCATATATACTTCCTCCTTCAATTCCCCGTTTAGAAATGCATTCTTTATGTCCATTTGATGTAGTGACCAATCTAGGTTAGCAGCGAGTGATAATAATATTCGGATGGTATTCAGCTTCGCTACTGGTGCAAATGTCTCCGTATAGTCCATACCATAAACCTGTGAGAAACCTTTTGCAACTAGCCGTGCTTTATACTTATCCAAGCTCCCATCAGCAGTGTACTTTGGGGTAAAAACCCATTTACAACCCACTGGTTTTTTTCCACTGGGTAGATCAACAACTTCCCACGTGCCATTCAGTTCAAGTGCTTTCATCTCTTCCATGACAGCTTGTCTCCATTGAGGGTTGGCTAGAGCTTCATGTATGTTATTGGGTATCTCAACCTGGTCTAAATGTGAGACAAAAGCACAGTAGTGTGAGCTAAGGGCTTTATATGAGACAAACCTCTCAATAGGATGTTGGGTGCAAGTCCTCGGCTGTTTTCGTAGAGCAATTGGTAACTCAAGATCAGCTTGTATGGGAACATTTGCACTTATTGTTCCGTGATCTACTTCAGGTTCAGATTCATGGATTGCATTATCTGTTTGAGAGTCTTCTCCTATCGTGTGTCGACGTGTGTATGTTTTTCCCCACCTGTTGGTGTCTCCCCCTGAGCTAGTATTTTCTTGATTTTGAGGCATAGGTATCGGGTCATTTGGGACAACAATCTCAAGGTCAGATATAATGGGTGATGGTTCAGAGTCATGCTGAGGTTGCTGAGGTTGCGATGTCTGAAATTCTCTCCAACTCTCCCCCTGAATTGAAGACGAAGGGTAATAAGGAGTTGTTTCTTGGAAGGTAGTATCACAGGCGAGATAGAGTCGTTTGGAGAGAGGGTCATAGCATTTGTATCCTTTCTGGGTTCCAGCATGACCCAAGAAGATGCACCGAGTGGCTTTAGGTTCTAGTTTAGTGGCTTGATGGAGATGGACATAAGTGGTACAACCAAAGATTCGAAGTGGAAGAGTGTTTTCCAAGTAAGGTCGGTTGTAGTAAGCCTGTAAGACTTGTAATGGTGTGCGGAAGGATAGTGGTTTGCTAGGCATGCGATTGATGAGGAATGTAGCTTGAAGAATGGCATCACTCCAATAAAAGGAAGGGACGCTGCTACCAAACATCATGGCGCGAGCGGTCTCTAAGAGGTGACGGTTTTTTCTTTCGGCAATGCCATTCTGTTGGGGGCTATGAGCACACGAACTCTTATGTAAAATACCGTGATTGGTTAAAAAGGTGGATAGCGTTTGATTAAAATATTCAGTGCCATTGTCGGTGTGGAGAATCTGAATGTTTTCATGAAACTGGGTTTGGATCATGTGGTAAAAATGTATGAAAGTTTGTGGTACTTGGGTTTTATCATTTAAAAGAAAGACCCAACTAACACGTGTATGGTCATCAATAAACGTTATAAACCACTTTGAGTGTGTGCGATTTGGGACACGAGATGGACCCCATAAATCACTATGGATTAAGGAGAATGGTTTTGATGGGCGATAAGGAGAACTGGGAAATGAAGTTCGATGATGTTTCGCAATCTCACAAGAGTCACAATGAAAATCAGAGTTCTTTTTATTATTGCAAATAGATGGTAGCATAGTAGTCATGTAATGGAAATTTGGGTGTCCTAATCGTTGATGCCATACTTCTATGTCACTAGCATGAGGGAGAGACACAGCCTTACAATTACGGAGGGTCCGAGTAGTACAGTCATTTAGGTAGTAAAGACCCTCAAACTCCTTAGCAACGCCAATCATCGTCCCTGTAAGCAGATCCTGAAAAATACAGTGGGCAGCAACAAATTTAGCATGACAGCGTTCATCTCGAGTCAATTGACTAACAGATAATAAATTGCATTTTAGGTTGGGAACATGTAGGACCGCTTTGAGTGTTAGGGAATCAGTAACTTTAATATTCCCAATTCCTGCAACAATGGAGGTTGAGGCATCTGCAATTTTGACAGTGAGTTGGGATTTTGAGGGAACATATGTGGTGAATAAGGAGCGATTATCAGTCATATGGTCAGAGGCGCCTGAGTCAACTATCCAAATAGGTCCAGAGTTCATACCTTTGATGGTAGTTAAGGCTTTAAAAAATTTACCTCGTTGTACCACACTAGCAGAAAGTGGTTTATTTTCTAAGGCTGCCAATCTTTCCAGGATTAAATTTAGCTGATCAGCAGTTGAAGTAGAACCCACTTCACTTTGTTGAGACATGTCAGCCACATATCCCCTAGATTTACCCTTTTTTGGTTTCCAATCCGGTGGCTTGCCATGAATATCCCAACACGTATCCCTTGTATGCCCTAATTTCCTGCAATGCTCACAAAATGGACGATCTGGATTGCGTTGATTGGGCTGAGTGGGCTGATTTGGCGGATTGGGCCTATTGGGCTTCTGGGCTCGGGAGGCTAACGCTGAAGGCTCCACTTGCGTAGCGTGAGGGGCGTCGACGTTGGAATGGAACTCTGGCAGCATCACTTTGCGCCTGGATTCTTCATATCTCAGAGTGGAGAAAGCTTCGCGAACCGACGGGAGAGGGTCACGAGCAAGGATTCGGCTTCTAACGTCATCATACGCTGGATTCAGTCCGGCGAGCAGTTCATACAGGCATTCCTCCTCCATCTCACGCTTGCTCTCGGTCGCGTCGTCGGCGCACCTCCAGACTCGTTCTCTGAGTTGATCGAGCTCCTGCCATAGGGCGGTTTTCTCCAACCAGTACTCACTCAGCGACCGTGTACCCTGCTTTGCCTGCCACAGTTTCGAGCGAACATCAAAGATCACCGACGCGTTGGCTTTGTTTCCATATGCGTCACGGACTGCGTCCCAGATGGCTTTGGCTGAAGGTAAGAACATGTAGCCCTTTTTGATTCCTGGGGCCATGGCATTAATCAACCATGACGAGACCAGTAAGTTGTCTGACTGCCATTTCCTTTGTGTCTGCGCATCGCCGAGGACTGGTGCATCAGAGGTGAGATACTCGAGTTTGTCTCTGCCACCGATAGCTAGCTTCATCGACTGGGCCCACTCCATGAAGTTTTCGCCGGTGAGTTTCTCAGACACAAGTAAAGTCGACGACCCGTCAACATTGACGATTTTGGAGGACCCATTCTTGGGGACTCCCTCCTGGTGATCATATGAGGCCATTGACGATTCTGGTGATCGTTCTAATCGTGGCTCTGATACCATGAACAATTTCAGAAGGTAGAGAATTCAAAATTCTATCCATTCCGTTCTGTATAGTGTAACATATATACAGGAAAGCGGAATCAAGATCATTATGGATTTCCTGATATCCCGGGATGTACATTGAATGATAAAATCAACCGTTATTTCTCAAATCCCTACAATCATGACATATTACCGTTATCCCTATAATTTCTCTATCATATCTACATCTAGCGATTTGGAATGTCCTTGTTTCCTGCATGGGAAGGTTTTCAATTAATTTTTTAAAAGTGACCCAGTCGGATAGTTGTATGAAAACAAAATTATCAGTGTCTCCACCATCTATTAGAACCAACACAAATACTCCTTGGACCTCCGAAAACAAGTTCAAGGTCATGTAACTAAATATTCCAACAATAGAACTCAGATAACTCCTTAGGAGCTTCCACATTGTTAGCTTATATCATCCATGTCCTGGCAATACAATAACTCCCACTTTCTTCTTTTCTCCCCTTACTATCCAGCCTCTTTCCTTCACCATTAATTCCACTTCTATTGCATTGGTTCCTAGACCCCACTATGGGAACAGAAAACTCTTTGAAGTCAGTTCTCGTTCCCCTCCATTATGGAGGTGTCACAGCTTTGAAGCTGCTAGCAAACTGAGTGTACCTAATTTTATCCAAAACCATATTTCTTCCCTCCACTCGTCAGAAAGACAGGTTCTTTAAAAATTTACTGGCATAATTGTTACAAATCGAAATAACCATAAGGTCAAACATGCTTAAGTTACAAAATAAAAATTATGAAAAACCAAGAAAATGAACAGGAAAGATTAGAAAACGGTACTTACTCTCCAGGGAGTACTCAAAGATAAGGCGTCATCTTGTTTAAGACCCTGTGAGACAATAAGTGAAAGCTCGTCACATAGCCATGATATCCACAAGCTGTAGGCTCTAATGCAAAGATCTCCCATAACCCTGCTTAGTTCTTCCAAGTGTGGGCTTGGACTTTCTCTTGTTCCAAACAAAGCAGCTGCAGCAAGAGAATTTTGTCTTTTAGCGCCAAAGAGTGTGTGTCTTCCTGGTGTATCACAGGCAGGAGGATCAGTTCCAAACTTAGATTGCTCCATCACAGATGGCATTTTTCCCAGAGCAGATGCAGTATCATTCGCCCATGATCTAGGAGATCCAAGTATCAGGGCCACATGTTTAGAGTGGATTTGCAAAGCAAACAATAGTCGGCCAATGAAAAGAGATCTTTCAATGGTAACAGTTGTAGGAACATCTTTGTCGCCTCTCTCCATTATGGCATACAGTTTATCTAGCTCACTTTTCAATGCCATCAATATGGAAGACATGCTTTCATAACACTTACTTTGCAGATAGGGCGCCAGATCCTTCAATCTTTGAGATGCCTTCAGAGATTCTAAGAAACTCAACACATCCTCAAGAATGCTCTGACAAGACATATCAACTAATTCTCTTATTCGACTAACTTCTGGGCCAAAATAGGCCTTTAGACATGTTTGAATTTCATTCTCTTCATGTTGGACTTTAAATACAGTATTTCTGGCATTGGATTCTAAAAACCAAACTCCACCAATTGTTGATGGTCTATTCAAGCACCCCTGAACGTCATTCTGCTTGGCAGAAGTGTCCCCAACTGCATTTATCAAGTTAAACAAGTCGACAGTGCCAGTTAGCTCCCTAAATCGCAGGTCAATGATCACCTTCATCCTACCAAGAAAAGCATCCTCAAAAATCTCATCCCATAGATCCGAATCATCTTCCAAAACGAGTTCCCGTATCCTACTCCAAGGTAACTCAGTCTCAGACCCAAAAACGGTCTTAAGCCATTCCAGACTACCTTCCAGCACTTGCTTACTTTCCATCGTCTCCCTTATTGATTTCTCAGCCAAAGCTAGTTCGTGGCCACTCCGAATGGCATCAATTAAATATCTTCCATTTATCTTGTTTACCATCTCTTTAGCGCATTCCCTTAACCAAGCTTTACAAGTACTAGCAATGTAGTCTTTATCAAGCATTATCATAATTGACTCCAGTTTATCTCGAAACAATTTCCAGAGCTTCACCTCCTCATCAGGATTGGAAATTCCACCAAACAAATGAGATGCAGGAGGCGATTCCAGAATGACTTTGTAGAAAAGAGGCATATCATTCATCACTTGCAAAAACAACTCACCCACCTGGCCAACACTGACCTGAATGATGCCCAACACATCACAGAAGACAGAAACTACAACAAAGGAAGCGGAAGTAGCAGCATCACAGCCAACCAATATACGAGAGACCCACGACTTCCTCGATTCCAGAAACAAATCCAACACCTGTTTTGGCTCAAGTTCATCAATAACGGCCACAGCAGCCAACGCATCCGCGTAAGCCCCAATGGTGAGGCCCCTATCCAACAGCCTATCCCGGCTCCTCTGCGAGATCTGGGTCCTGAAACTCTCAACTATTTGCCATTGGTGCTGAAGGATAGGGAAATTCGACAAAATCTTTTTCTGATCCCCATCGGCGGCATTCCCATTGTCGAAGAACAATTTATGATGTGCTTGCTTGGCTCGCACGTAGCGTGATGCTGCCTCTAAGAACATACCCTCATCCAGACAACCCCATATATTCTCTGGTGTATCAATCAAATACTTTACACGGGAAGCGATGCCGTAAGTCCAGGTGCGCGTGGCGGAGGATTGAGACGGAGATTCAGACTGCAATTGAGAGAGGGAGAGGGAGCGAATCGACCCACGAATCGAAGAGATGTTGCCAGAGATCGATTGGCAGGAGTTCTTCATCAAAACGATGGAATCCGCGGAGTCGATGAGGTCACGGTACCGATTGCCAACAAGCTGCCGGAGCTCCTCCTTCTTATCTTCGATCTGCTTCCTTGTAGTCGCCTCCACATTTCGGATCTCCGAAATGGGCTTTGTCCGGAAAAGAGACTCGGCATCACGGTGACCGACAGTGGCAAAGCGATGGTCGTCGGAGTGAGTCGCCGTCGCCTTAGGCGTTAATACTCTCATGACCGATGATGAATATAGTTCGTATAATTTACAGTTTCGCGCGTCAAAACATGGGATGATTCTTAGGAGCCGTTTGGTACATGGCGCTTACGCCTGGAATGAGGTTACAAGGGAAGAGATGGTGGAAAATGTCTCCGGCGCGGAATGTCTCTACTACTGCAACCTCTTAGCAATCCAACATCTTTTATTCCCCTGCAGTGACGCTGTGTACTTTCATTCCGGAGACTCCTGCTCTGAAGCCATCAGATAACTGGGCATGGCTTCAACTTTGTGAATATTTTGCTCGCGCAAAATCTAGTTCTTTCTCCCTACACAACAATATAAAAAGAACACAACTTTGTGAACAATTAACCATCAGGGTCAGGTATAAAATTGTAGAAAAGAAAACTAGAATCTAGTCATGCCCAAAAACTAGAATCTAGAAACTAGCATCCACCAAAATTTTAACAGACTCATCAAACTGCCTTAAATAGGAGAAGGAAAAGGAGAAGAAATATATTAGGGAATTTTTAGGGCAACAAAACTTCAAATTCTTTGCCATGCACTTCAAAGCTTCATTGTGAGGCCATTTTCAAGGATCTAAATAAATTATTTTATTTTTCATCCGATATAATATTTTTTTTTTGTTAAACATAAGTATTTTGTATGCGCCTCTTCTAATACATATTCAAATACTTACTAGTCATCCTGTGAGAGATTAACTATCTCATTAGACACAATTCCTAATGATATAATTTATTTGTTATTTTAGCCTCAAAACATATATTTGACTTAAGTCTGTAACCAGTCTAAAATATTTATTGGGCTCTTTCCATTTCTTTATTGATAACTCTTTCCCACCAAAGTGGGCTATATATACAGATAGAGTTTATCCTTCAAATTAATATTTAAATTTTTATTAAAAAAATATGTTTATATTTAATACTTAATAGTGTATCAAATATAATTAATTTCATTAGAAGGATACATGTACTTATAAAACAAAAAACTCGATGCTGCTAGCCCACCTCACTATTAATGTGATGATCCATAATTTTATTTTTGATAAGAACTAAAGTATTGATACTTCGTGTATATAAAGCTCTTTTAAATCATTTTCATAGATAAATTTTTAATATATGACTTTTTCTCAATCTATCCAATATAATATAATATAAACACAAGATTGTCATCTTAACGCATGTAGCTCATTGCCTTATAATATATCCCTCCTTATAACTTTTAACCTTTCATGCACATGTAAGCATGTGCACACACAAAAATAACTTATTGTCACTAAGCCATAGAGTCGTCATCTTCTCACGACACTCTCTTTCGTTAACTTGAAAAATAGAGTAATTTTTTTTACTTTCTAGTGTGAAAGATGATCAAGATTCTTTAAGACATAGACTAAGGTTTGAACTCGCAACCATGGGGACTTCCATAGACGAAGTGCTTGTAGGAGCCTTTGTGTTATACTTATATAAGAACACCTTTCAGACTAATCTCAGCTCAAATTGCTTAAAAATTACTAAATCTTAATAAGTCATAACTACTGAGCTACATTTATAAAGATCATACTGAGGTGTTCTTTGGCTCGTTTTACAAAGGGAAAATAACAGCCATGAAAATTTTCCAGCTTTGCAAAACAGTTTATACACGTAAGTCATAACCAAGACATATCTTCATCTAGAGTTCATAAAATAGTCTTGATGCCTTGCTTTTTCCTTCACTAATCCCTTAAAAAAATATTTAATGTATTTTCGACCTTCATATCACCCCTCCACCCAAATATTTATTGGCCCGTATACATCCAGCTCAACTCTAATTTCTATGCAGTTGACACAATAAGGACAATTTATAGAACTGTTTTTGCCCTTCATTTTTTAATTTAATCCCCGTGTTCTTGTTTTGAATGCAGTTCGTCCCTATGTCCTTTAATTTCTTTTGACTTGAATCCCTCTAGTTCTTCTTTTGAAAGTAGGTAAAGTACTGTTCACATTATTCTCGTTGGACCAGTAGCTGCAAATTTCAAGATATTACAAAAAGCAATTGCTCGAAACAAAATGATGCTAGGCAGTAGGCACTAATCCTTTTATGACTGTTCTTATTCCACAAAGTGTTAGTAAGGGTTAGTGTTACACAAAAGGCTTCGCACTTTTACAAGTTTATGCTCATTTTTTAAAAAATTAAAATTTTCACGTGAATTTAATTACCTTCCCTAGTTCTTGTGATTTGTGAAAAAAAAAACTGATAAAATTACCTTAGGGAGTAGTTAAAAACAGCTTTTGACATTAATGTTTTTAAGAGAAGTGGTGGGGGATGGAAGGAATTTTGGTTAGAATGTACTTTTTTTTTTATATTTACGTTTTTCCATTACAAGGAAAAAAAAAAGAAAAAAGAAAAAATTGAAGCAACGTGGGGGACGGTTAAAGCAGGCCGGTGATCAACGCTGGCCCACCAAACCGGACCACACCATCGGTGTCCACATTACAAGGAAGTTACGAAGAAACGCTACCTTCGTTGACCCTCGCCCTGGTTATAAGTTCGATTCCCAAATTCCATCTCTAAACACCTTCTAACCTTCGTAATCTCATTGCTTTTGTTCAAATTCTTTCTCGTTTAGCTTCTTCAGAGGGATTTGGCTTCTCCCCATTAAGTTCCTCTCCGCTGCACATCTCCACTTCCTAGTCAGAGAGAGATAGCCATGTCTCAGGTGATTTCCCCAAATCCCGCCCCTTTATTTGTCTTCTTCTCCGATCATCTCTCCATTTCTTTCTTATTTGCTCATTTCCTGGTTCAATTTCATTGCATCGGACCGTGTTGCAATTCTGGGTCATTCCTTTTTGGATGCAGATTTTTGTTTCTCCATTTCTCGCTGTTTAGATCGATTGCGTTCATTGTTTAATATGCCTGTGCTGAACTGGATATTTCATTTTCCTAAAAAAATCCGTTTGCCTAGAAGATGGGTATGGTTTTTGAAGGAAACTCAGTTTCTTCCTCGGAATTTTTAATGATTCTTCCTGATTTGATTAATTTCTCTGTTTATTTATTTCAATTCTATCGTATGCTTTATCATTTCTCGAACGCCATTCGATTAGTAGAAGTTTCAATCTAATCAGAATAATTGCTGCTCCTTCGTTGTTTGTTACAAGTACCTTTATATTTGGCATGTTCTATTTTTCATTCGATTTATTATTTCCGCTGGTATGACTGTACGATGCTTAGAGAATCCGTTTCCTTTTAAAATTAGATATTTTTGCTCCAGGTTTGTTGGCTAAGATTTTCGCTGATAAACACCCTCTTTGAATATGAATTCATGGTGCTAGTTCCAGGGGTTTATGTGGACCTTTAAGTTCTTAGCCTTGTCTATGTGTCATGGATACACTTCCACTAGATGCTGGACTTTGAATCAGTAATAATGAAAAAGAGACCAACTGTTCTATGCTGTTATCGTGTTTAGATGTTGACAGTTTAATTTCCATCCTTGGCCCTTCTGATTCATTCTTTCTTTAATTTGTTTCGGTACATTTATTTCACTTAAAAGTCTGTCTGAATGCACTGTATTGTGGGATAGGGGGTTTCCATGACCATTTTCTCCTTTTTGCCTCTTAACCCGAGAATTTTCTTGATATGGATGCAGACCACAGTCCTCAAAGTTGCTATGTCATGTGAAGGATGTGTTGGGGCGGTGAAAAGAGTTTTGGGAAAACTGGAAGGTAGACTTAAATCATTGCATTCAATTCATTTATCTTTTCTTTTCTTTCAGTGGACATAGCATCATCCATGGTTAACTTCCTTTTGCATAGTGTATTTGTCTCTCTGCTATCAGATACTGATGTCAACTTTTTATAGAAATTTACTGATGTTCTATCTTCCTCTGGCTACAATAATTGGTGCTGTTCTTACTGCAATTCTTAATAATCATCATACACTTTCTGTCTTCCATCAATTACCTGAATAATGTTGGTTTGAGTGCACGTAAAGTGTTCATTCTAAATTTTCCTTAGCTATCTCATCAAACTGCTCTGTGCTTGGCATTAAAAGTGATTTTCTTATAAGTGTATTTATAATATGTAAATGTCTGCATTTGTTTAGGTGTTGAAAATAACTTTGCTTCCAAATTAGGTTCTCTCTGTTCATGTATTTTTGTTTTCAGAGAAAGAAAACATAAGCGAACGCGGTTCTATGTAAATCTACATTTATGATTATACCCATTTGCTCTTTTTTCTCTATTTATTTTTATATGCGCTCTGATGCTCTCTACATGTACAAAAGTCATACAAGGGTTCCGAACTGATTCACTTCCTCTTTTCCTGTTCTGCTATTGAACTCATTAGCTTCATCAAAACTTTTCTCAAAAGATCTTAATTTATCCTAACTTGATTTGTCTTAAGTCGTTATATTTTTCAATACAACAACACAGAGAAAGTTTATGCAAGCTTCAAAGCGAGTTTGCTTCTGCATCTTTGCAAAATAATGTGATAAGAGCACTATCCTTTTTAGCTTTCCTCGTTCAATGTTTCATAATGAGGAGTGTTGTTATTTACAGGTGTAGAATCATATGACATTGATTTGAAGGAACAGAAGGTGACCGTCAAAGGAAACGTGCCACCAGATACCGTTCTGCAGACAGTTTCCAAAACTGGGAAGAAGACCACCTTTTGGGACGCCGAAGGAACTGCCAGCCAAGCCTAAAACAGCAGTTGTTGCTTGAGTCATTGTTGCCAATTTTAATTGGCTAGTTCTTTTAGCCAAATAGAATTTGGTAGACTATCAATAATTGTGCAACTTGTATAATAATGTATTATATATATGCTGTGATCTAAAGGTACTGTATGTGTATGTGTATGTGTGTGTGTGTGTGTGTGTGTGTGTGTGTGTGCGCGTGCGCGTGCGCGTGCGCGTGCGCGTGCGCGTGTGTGTGTGTGTGATGTTGTGTTTGTGCGCTTCTATCTTCCCCCGGCAATTGTGCCCTCTCTCTCTAGTGGAGATATGGTCCAGTTGCAGAAAATTTGTCTTCTCGCACAGCACTTTCAAAGGAGCTGTAGAATTTATCTTCTCATTGAAAATCTTGAATTGCAATTGCATTACTATTTCCTTCATTTCTCATTGGTATAGACCAGAACTAAGGCCCAAAAACGTTGACAAAAATTTGTATAGGCGACGTTTTGTAGGATCAAAATCATAAGGAGAAACCAACGGGGGTTGGTCTGAGTGGTAAGCGGCTCGGTATCGCTTAAGCGAGGTCTCGAGTTCGAGCCTTGGCGTACGCAAAAAATTTATGTTGAGAGACTCACCCACCATAGCTAGGTGCGCGACGCGGGTCGAATTCGGATGTAGTCGGGATAAAGTTCTGATGAACTGGGTGGGTAACAAAAAAAAATCATAAGGAGAAGGGTCAGCATGCATCAGTTGGGCATTAAGCCGTGCAAAATCTAGTATTGGACCATTATTATTACTCCTTGTCATCCTTCTTTGACAAAAAAAGAAAAAAAAAGACATTCTAGCTTTTGATTGAATGTTTAGATTTACGTTTGAGGATAATAAATGACTCGTTCTGCTTAATATTGATATCATTTTGGAGGATGGGAGATTTTGTCCTGTTATTAGGTCGTGAGTGAGTCTAATTCTTTTTTAAAAAAAAATTGTAACAAAAAAAAAAAGGAGAGAGAGAAAGAAAAATAACTATTAGAAGTTGGATTTAATGGAAATTGTTAGTTTTTTATATCTTGGTAAATTAATGTTTGATTTCTAATAAAAGAGGTGTTAGTGTTTGACAATCTTAAAAATGATTACTTTTAAATGAAGGAAACGTGCTTAAAAAGAAACATAAGGAAAGAAATGAATAAAGAAAATAAGATGACTTTATTATATTGCTAAAATTCGAAAATATTCATTAAAATAATGTTTGTGGGAGATAAAATAATGTTAGAAGAATTTTGGTTAGTCTAGATTAAGTCTCGATGCATTTTTTTATCAAATCTAAAGAAAGGAACATAATAACTTGAGTGATGTGATTAAGATTTACATGACAGATATTTAATCATAGACTTCGCTTCGATCAAATTGGCGTGGGGGAGGGGGTGGGGGGGAATCGTCGTGAATGAATTCATAAATCACATATGCTCACGTATTATTAATAGTTTTTTTTTTCGAGAAAATAAAGGGTCCATAGTTCACCGAACTTAGCACGTGATGGTCTCGGTGGGACCAGGGATTCCTGGCACACAGAAAGAGAGAAGCGAGGCCGGGCATAGTTTTCTCTTCAGGCAAAATGCCAATAATTTTCTTTCAAATCAATTTTTTTAAAAAAATTGATTCTATTCATGTCAATAAAGCACGGATCAGTTGAAATTTGTCGAGACACTATTATTTTTTTCCTTATTAAAAACTAGGAAGAAGCATGGACCACGCTAGTTTTTCTACAATACTTTTTAGATAAATGTAACAACATTTTTAACTCCAATGGAGGATACTAACTAAGGATAGGCTAAACTATAATATAGGACTATTGAGGTTTAAATCGAGAGATATATTAATTACAAAATTTTCATTTAAATCAGTCATTGTTCGGAAGAAATGCGATATATAAAAAAAAATGGAGGATAGTGGAATATTTTAACCCTTGGTCATCGATCCCGAGATGCTTTGTTTTTTTTTTAGTTTGTTTTTTAAATCATGTTCAACTATCTGTCTCTTCTAGAGAGCACTGTGGTACACTTCCAAGTCTTGTCATTATCATTGTAGCAGAAAATGAGCACCGTTGATCTCTCAACGGATTCATGTGAGATGTGGGGAGGATGAAGAGGCGTCCATAGGAGGCATGATGGGGAGGCGGGCAGTTGCATGAAAGTTGAAATTTGACATGGGTAGAGCTGGAGGAGTGGGAAAATTGGATCTGCTCTGATGTCCCTCAAATTTGACAATTCCGTTCATCTGTCAAATCACTCTCTCGTTTTACCTCTCCTTTTTGTAGTTTACCCCCTTCTCCTTCATCATGTACCATTCCCAGTATTTCAATCTTTGTTTTAATCTCTACCAGATTCCATTTCTTCCGGTGATGAACTTGAGGGAATAAAATTGTGAGCAAATAGTCCAAACTCCCATTATAAAATTTATTGCTCTAACATATATAAAATATATTTTAATTATGCCTAAAATGATAATAGGCATATATATGTATATATACACGTACACTTATTAGAGACGAATTGCACATAATCAAAAAACTTAAATTCCGAAATGATAAATCTTGGAATATTTTAACAAGGAATACACTACCATAAGTAAAAAAGAAAAAATTGAGTTTTTTTGCGGGGTAAATGAAGAAAGGTAGTAAAGAGTTGGTGGGGAGGTGGAGGGGTACTGACAAGGGAACGGTGGAAATAGAGAGAGAGGACAAAAGAATGATGTTACGTATCACTGAAGCCTGCTAGAGAGGCCGCAGCGAGGCCGCGTCTCCATCAAGGGCTCGTCCTCTTTTGCCGCGAAACCCGGACCCCAGTCCCACCTCCTAACTCCCCTAATCATCATCCTCCCTCCCTCCCCAATTTTTTTTCCTTTTCATTTCTCTCTCTCTTTTCATTTATGTTTTCATAATTTATTTTATTTAAATTGAGCGTTTCCATCCCCAAGATGCTATGTATCAATGTGATAATCAACGATAATCTAACGGCATAGAATTTTATTAAATATTTTTAAATTTTAAGTTAGATTTCTAAATAATAGCAATAAGAGTAGAGATATTTTACTCATTTAACTTTAAATTTTAAAATCTTAATTTTAGTCTTAACACTCTTTTTATATTTATAATATTTTTTATTAGAATAAATATTAATTCTTTTTTTTTAGATATTAATAATAATTGAGAAAAATAAGAATGATTAAATCCCTTTTTAAGAGGGCTGGGCTATATATGCATCACATTTCCATCTAATTAATTGACATATTATCAATGTCAATATGTGATAATTAGTATATACTAAATGCTTATTAACTAATATATAGTAAAATTTATATCAATTTGCTTATCGAATGTTTAAGTTAATCTTCGATTTTGTACAAACATAAACAAACATATAATACTTATAATTGCTTATAACGTTCTTATACTTTGCTGCATTATTTATTTGCCGAAATTTTGTTGTTAGTTTTTCGCAAATACTGACAAATTAAAAAATTAAATTAATTGATTTTTATATTAATTATAATTAATTAATTTTTTAAATTTTTTTAATTTCTATTTTAAAAAAATAAATTAACTTGCGAACTAAAATTATGATAATGATTTTGTGTTTTTCTGGGCTCCCAAGGCAACACATCCGGCCTAGTTCCTTTGCGCTGTCTCATCTGAACTGGGAAAAACGTGACGTCCGCGATTTATTGTTACTAAAAGCCGCGCGATGAAGGAGAGTGTCGCTTTTTTAGCGCTGAAACCGACGTACGTCTCTGCCACATTAATGCTTCCCTCCCTCCCTCTCTATCTCATACACATTCTGCAACTCTCTGCGACTTTAATCTCTGAACCACCTCGCAATTTGCACCAAGACGCCTTTCGCTTTCACGGCTCGAATTCCCTCTCTTTTACGGGGCTATGCATAGGAAAATCGCACAGTAATTCGGCAAGTAACGGTTCCTGCCGGAAGGAGAGAGGAGGAGCGGGGAGGTGGAAACAAGTGCTATGCAAGTGAAGAAGCTTACGCTAGCAAATTCCCCTAACGACGTAAGCGAACACCGTTCATCTGCTTCGCTTCTTCTCATCTATTTATTTCTGGTTATTTATTTTATTGATCTTGCATTTCCGTTCCAATTCGCGTGCCCTTCTTTTTTGCCCTCTGTCAGATCTCTTTTTCTCTCTCGTCTAGTGGGGTCTAATCCTACCCATTCCCTTGTTTCTCTCTGTATGGTCCATTCTTTTTTCCCCAGCGCTCCATATCTTTTCTTCGTAGCTGGAATATTTCTCTCTCTAGGACTCATTTGAGGTGGTTTCCCTGCGAGCAGCCCCCCTCCCCCGGCCGCCCCGCCCCTTGTTTTTAAGAACCTAGCTGCTCTCTGTTTCATCGAGCAGGAGATGCGTCGGAGACGAACCGAGTTGTTGCTAAGTTGTTAGAGTTAGTGTAAGGTTTTTGGACTTCTACTTTATCTCTTCTGTTTTTTAGCATCGAAGGTTTGTTTCGACTTTTGGTTGCTGTAAATGATGAAGATTCTTTGCCATTTAGGACCAATGTATGGGGGCTACTTAAAATACAAAAGAAATGTCTCTGTATTTTCTCATCTTCTTTGATTTCAGCCTTTGCGGAGGGTGGTGAGCAACTAACTAGCAACATTTATTTGCTTCTCCATTCCTTCAATCTTAAATCTTAGATTGAAGCTCAGATTTGTTTCTGGGATTTGTTCTTCGCTTTTTTTGGGTTAAATTTGAAAGGTTTATGTCATTTAAATTTGCTAAGTCAGTGCTGTCGGTCTCTTATCAGCGTACACCTGGCTAGTGCGTGTTGAAATATCTTTCTTAAATCCTCTTAGGAATGCTTTGGTGGTTTATATTAGTATTAGTTTTGGTTTAAGTGTTATTGTCTTCGTGGTACTCTAAAATGTTTCTTGGATTCCCTGAGTTCGAAGCCACTCATGATTTTGAACACTTTTTTTTTTGTATCTACGTGCCATTGATGCGGGAATACTTTGCATATGTTGAATGTGATGTTTTATGAGTCTGAATTTCTTTGCTGTTTGCTTTGATTTGAGCTGGCGGTGCTGATTATTACTTGCGCCTGTTCGTTATCTGTCATTGAAATTCATGACTATTCATCAAGGGTACTAATATTGTACATGCTCATCATTTTTGGACTATCTTTGGTTTTTCAAAAATTATTATTATTATTATTGGCACAAACTATCGTAGTTATCTTGAATTTCTTCAGACCGTCCTTACCGGAGATATCATCCCGTTGAACTCCAGAGCTTTTATCGATACATTATATTGTCCCGTATTGTTGAAGTTATGGATAGTAATATGTAGGATCTATGCAGTAAGAGAAAAAATTAATTTTAAATTATCACCTCTTTTCTTAGTGGAGTCAGAAGACTTTCTTTTCTTTTCTTCTTCTTCTTTTTGCTAAATTGTATCTTGATGTGTATAGGACGTTTACTCTTCAAATTATGATATGTGATGCGCAAATTTGACATTTGTGTATCTTAATATATGCTTCTGTTGTGATTTTTGTACATGTCAAAGCAATCTTCTACAGTATAGTTTAGGGGGTTAATATATAAGTTGAAAAGTAATCTCCCTTACACATGCCCTCATAAGTTTTTAATGTACTATTATAGATTATAGATATATGGATGTGGCTTTATTTATCACTTAATTTGGAGTTGAATTATCAATGCAGGAATGACAAAAGAATATTCACCACTCGATTTTGAAGAACATGTTGCCAAATTTTATTACACTACGAAAATTGCAACAAGTTAATGCTCTAATCCTATAATAATCATATTATAACAACTTTGTCTTGGTTATTGTATGATTGCATTTGTTCTGTTCTATGCAATTTTTGAGTTTATGGCATATATTTGTATTGTTCTTTGTTTAATTACGGTGCAAACTAATAACTATTTAATATCAAAATTTGTTTCTCCACTTAATGCTTAATATTTATAATAAATAGTTAATAATTAATTCATTAATAAATAATGGTTTGGGGAACTGATTAACATTTCTTTGCTCAGGACTTCCTATTCTTTTGAATGAGAACAAGGACATCTATTGTTTCCAGAAATTACTCAATTATTAATGGTTACCCTTTTTGTCTACTTTGAGAGTATTGGGAGGGTAATATTAGTATAACTTGTTTTCCAAAAATTTAGAACCTTCCCATTTTCAAAGAAATTGACTGTATATTTCTGAATAAGAAATGCCCAGTGGTCAAGGGCGAGTGAGCCCAAAAATCATGTATTTGAGTTCCTTGTTCTAGTATGCGATGTCAATTGTTTTTGGGGTAAGACATGCATAGGATCTCAAACAAGTTTTTGAAAATTTGCTCAAGGCAGATTGGCATATTACATTCTGGATTTTCAATAATGACTGACACTACATATGTCAACAACGAATAATCATTGTAGCAGGCTCAAAACTGAATTTTCTGATATATTTGGCCCTGTGAGAGGCACTACATACGTCAACACTTGATTTATATTGCTTCACTTCAATTCCAGTGCATTATTTAATAGGACAGGCAGGGATTATTATGTCTGTCTTCTTTCTTTTGGTTAGACTGTATCTTTGTGTAAAAAGATTCAGTATGTTGAATTTCTGCTGGTGTAAGTGTCATTTTTAACCGCTTGATTACATTTGCTTTGGAATTTGATTACAATTACTGCTGCAGTTCTTGTTCCATGCTGCTGCATATTTAGACAAGTTTTGTCCTTTAGATATGTACTTTGGAAATATAATCTTACTAGTTCATTAGATCTTGAGTTTTTAAACCTGTCAAAGTATAGCTTCTGCAGAAATTGTATCTTTCCTTGTGCTATTTTGGGATGCATCATGTGGTGAAAAATTCGTTTGTGACTCCTTTAGTTGTTATGCTCACGATACTTTTATTTCTTGCTGTATTTCTAGCATGAATATGCCTTACATTTATCATAAATTTTGTAGATACATGATGAGGAGTTCAAGTTTGAAGAAATGGGCAGTGGGATTTGCACTTGGAAATGAAGGAGAGGCAACGTTGGAGAGCTGAGGAGGACGCATTATTACGTGCTTATGTCAAACAGTATGGTCCTAGGGAATGGAATCTTGTGTCCCAGCGCATGAACACACCCCTTAACAGGGACGCCAAATCTTGCTTAGAAAGGTGGAAGAACTACCTCAAGCCTGGCATCAAGAAAGGATCTCTCACTGAAGAAGAGCAACGGCTTGTCATCCGACTTCAGGCAAAACACGGCAACAAATGGAAGAAAATTGCTGCGGAAGTCCCGGGTCGCACTGCTAAGAGGTTAGGTAAGTGGTGGGAAGTATTTAAAGAGAAGCAGCAGAGGGAAAAAAAGATCAATAAAACAGTTGACCCAATTGACGACACTAAGTACGATCATATACTTGAGACTTTTGCTGAGAAGCTTGTGAAAGAACGCCCTTCACCATCCTACCTTATGGCTGCTTCCAATGGAGCTTTTATTCACACGGATGCATCAGCTCCTACGTCAGCTATGCTTCCTCCATGGCTTTCAAACTCAAATAACTCTACAACTATTCGGCCACCTTCCCCTTCTGTGACGCTAAGTCTCTCTTCGTCAACTGTAGCTGCACCGCCTCCTTTTCAATGGTTACAACCTGAGAGAGCGGCAGAGAATGCTTCTCTCGTTATAGGGAATGTAACACCTCACGGAACTAATCCAGCTTTTGGTGATAACATGGTAGTATCTGAGCTAATTGAGTGCTGTAAAGATTTGGAAGAAGGGCATAGGGCACTGTCATCCCACAGGAAGGAAGCAGCATGGAGGCTAAGGCGGGTGGAGTTGCAGTTGGAGTCAGAGAAGGCTTGTCGGAGGCGGGAGAAGATGGAAGAGATTGAAGTGAAGATTAAAGCTCTCCGGGAAGAAGAGAAAGCTGCGTTGGATAGAATTGAGGCTGAATACCGGGAGCAGCTAGCTGGACTGAGAAGAGATGCAGAAACCAAGGAGCAGAAGTTGGCTGAGCAATGGGCTGCAAAGCACTCAAAGCTTAATAAGTTTCTAGAGCAGATGGGGGGCAGAAGCAGGCTTGCTGAGCCAAATGGAAGATGAAGACTTAATCCAGTTATATAACATGAAATTTAAGCTGTGTTTGCTTCTTTGTTGTTTTGATCTTGTGTCTATTCTCTCAAATTGTTCTACTGTTTGTCCTACTTATTTATACGACTATGAGAAATTCGTGGGTATTGGTTGATGTAGGAGGCATAGTTAAGCATCCATCTTCGTGAATATAAACTTGGTCATGGCTACAAACATGTCTGAACAATTTGTCCTCCGGAAGAGGGTGAGGGCATGTTGACTGATCGGTTTCTGCTTGCAATAATTTGTCTAGACTTGGTAGAAAAATGTTTTGTTGGAAGATCGTTCATATAGGTGTACGTAGTTGGACGATCGTTCATATATCGTAGACTGAGTTTTTAATTTAGATTTCATTGATCTCAAAGTATGTATATATATATATTTTTTGATAATTTAAGAAAACAGAAAAGAATAGGATGTGAGAATATGCAATAAGCAGTTTGCGAACCGTGAGAGGTCACACTCGTTCTTTCTCTTCTGTACCATTTCCATCCTCACACTTCATGCTATGTATCTAACTAATAACGGTGGCCAACGGAAATTTGATTCTTGGTCTTCAGTTTCTTTCTAACACAATCCTCAAGCTATTTAGCACAGCACAGAAGCCTCTGGTTTCTTGGGCTTCCCTCTGTTTTTGTTTTGGAATAAAAAACAGCGGTAAACAGATTAACTTAGTAGCTTATTTGTTCCGGATAGGGTTAGACATGCGATAATTTAGAGTTTATTTGATTTTTAGGGAGTATTATATTGTTATAGTTTTAATCACGACGTTTGGTGAGATATCTTAGTTCTTGGGTATATAAATTTACACCTAAAAATAATTGACTGTTCGTCTTATCTAATATTAATATCATTTAAAAATAAAATATATTTCATCTTGCCATTTTCTATTTTTGTAACAAAAAAAGAACTCAGTAGCTTACTTGTTTTTGTCATTGCTGACGGAAGAATCATTGGTCTAGATAAGCATTAAGACTACTTTAGTTTACTATGTCTCCAAGGCGGGAGCTTTCCAAGCCAGTAAATCCCTTCCACCTTCTTTCATTTTCGAGATCTCTTGAAGATTTTGATTATCCAAAAGAAGAAGAAAGAAATAGAGAGAGTAAAGATATTGAGAGTGGGGAGAGAAGGAGAAAGGTGTCGTTGTGGGGTGGGGTGGGGTGGGGCGGTTTTTAATTGTTTATGGACGAAGCGATACAAGAAGCAAAATGATTAGTCTTTGTGAAATATAATTATAGGGACTGTTTCAAAAATTGATTAAATTATAAGACTCTTTTATATTTTGCCAACGAAAACGAAGAGGATCTAAATGCTAGGTTTCCCTATTTTAGACTTTCAAAATAAGTAATAATAATAATAAAGCCAAGCTTTATATTTAGATAAATTTCATTTTTAGTTTTTTATAGTTGACACTATTAGCAACGAATATGTCATCAAATTTAAGTCATGATTCTATAACAAATATATTTATATTTTAATATTTTATAAATAGTGTTATATTAACATGTGAAGAAAAAATATTATAATAAAATATAAATTTGTAATATTTAAGTAGAAACATGTCTTCTATTTCAATTAAAATAATTTCTAAAAATATTACAAGACATGAAAAATAATTTATTTTCTCTCAATTAGAATTTAAAACTGATATTAATCGGCTTCCTTATCATTTTTACAATTTTAATAATTTAGTTTAAATTAACAAAAAATTTATTGATATAAATAAAAATAAAAATGATATTGTGTATATTAGTTTTTTTTAATTTAGAGTTTATAACATGAGCCTTCCTAATTCCTCCTTTATATTTCTTTTATTTTCTCCACAAAATTTTAATAAATAATTTTATTTATTTTTACTTTTTAAGAGCCGTATAACCTTCCCCCATAAAACAGAGACATATATATAGTACTACTACTGCGACAGCGCGTAAACTCTATTTCGTCTGCAGAATAGATATAGATTATTCCAGGACCGAAGGGGCCTAAAAGCCTAGAAGAGCGGCGAAGGAGCAGTTCGTGAAGGAATTGATTTGGAGATGCATGAAAGTCAAAAAAGGTTTTTAGGTAATTGCGATTCGAAAATCTAATTAGGGTTCAGTATCACTGGCGGTGTTGGTGATTTCTCGTTGGAATTGAATCTTCTTGCGCCTAGTGAGGAAGCAAACCTGGGGAGTGAAAGCTCTGGGTTTGGTCGCTGGTTCTGTTGCGTGGATTGGCTCTTGCGATTCTGGCGCCCCGTCATGGTGGATAACATGGAAATCGACTCACCTTCGGAGTCCCAACCTCTCAAGCCTCGAGATCGAATCATTCGGGTAACATCCATTTGTGCTCGTCTCCGTTGATGGTCTCTAGCAGTAGACATATTTTTTTTCTTTTAAACCCTTCGTGGGTTGAATTCTCGTTCGTGAATGTTGCCCATGATTTTATGATTGATTATAAGCAATTTGCTGATATTGATTCTTTATGGGCTGCATATTAATGCCTTTTATTTTATTGCCACCTACAGAGGCTTCTTCAATTTGGAGTTCCCGAGGATCAACTTGATCAGCCTCCCCTCGTTGATTTTATCAAGGATAAAAAGTCGTTGATACCTGAACTAGTATCTGTTATATTACCTACGGATGAGGAAGTGGCTGAAGCACTGCAAGATTCTAAATTTGGTTCTAAAAAGTCCTCATTGGGTGTAACCATGAAGAAAAGGTTCCATGAAAGCATGGCTTGGTTACAGTGGTTGATGTTTGAGGGTGACCCCGCCGCAGCCCTGAGGAACCTTTCCAAACTGTCCATTGGGCAGCGCGGTGTTTGCGGGGCTGTTTGGGGACATAATGATATAGCATACAGGTGTAGAACATGTGAACACGATCCAACCTGCGCAATCTGTGTACCTTGTTTTGAGAATGGGAATCACGAAGGCCATGATTACTTTGTGATATACACAGGCGGTGGTTGTTGTGATTGTGGAGATGTGACAGCGTGGAAGCGTGAGGGATTCTGCTCAAAGCATAAGGGTGCGGAGCAGATACAACCACTTCCTGAGGAGTTTGCGAATTCTGTGGAACCTGTGCTTAATTCTCTTTTCATGTGTTGGAAAGACAAACTAACATTTGCAGAAACTGTCCCTCCGGAAAACTCTAGATCAAGCAGCACTGTTGTTGAAAGAAAGAAGGCAGCTAATGAGCTAACCTTTGCAATGGTTGATATGCTTATAGAATTTTGCAAGCATAGTGAGAGTTTGCTTAGTTTTGTTGCCAGGATGTTATTCTCTTCTACTGGTTTACTTGCCGTTCTGTTGAAAGCTGAGAGGTTTCTAACCGATGTCGTTGTAAGAAAACTTCATGAGTTACTCCTGAAATTGCTGGGGGAACCTGTTTTCAAGTATGAGTTCGCTAAAGTTTTCCTCACTTACTATCCGACTGTCATAAGTGAGGCTATAAGAGAGTGCAGTGACCTTCCTCTGAAGAGGTATCCATTGCTATCCACGTTCTCTGTGCAGATACTTACAGTGCCCACTCTTACCCCTCGTCTGGTGAAGGAAATGAACCTCCTTACAATGCTGTTGGGATGTTTGGAAGACATTTTCTTTGATTGTGCTGGAGAAGATGGTCGATTACAGGTGATGAGCTAGTTGTTGTCATTTTTGTTATTATATTGTTTTGCCTATTAGGATAGATGTGCAAAGATTAATAACTAATTCTAATATTTTTTAAACTGAATTGCCTGGTATCTGTTGTGATCTTGAAGTTGTTGAGTCTCATGCCTAAGGTTTGTTGCTATAGTTCGTTGAATCATGTTTCCAAGTCTTGTTTTATTTATTTATTTGTTTTTTTTTTGGTGAAATTATGTTTACTTAAAGCTCAGATTCTGATTGCAGGTTGCAAGGTGGGGAAATTTGTATGAGACAACTATACGGGTTGTTGAAGATATTCGATTTGTTATGAGCCATGTGGTGGTTTCCAAATATGTCACCTATGATCAGAAGAATATCTCAAGAACTTGGATGAGACTCCTATCCTTTGTACAAGGGATGAACCCTCAAAAGAGAGAAAATGGTCAACATATAGAAGAAGAAAATGAGAATGTCCATTTACCTTTTGTTTTAGGCCACTCTATTGCTAATATTCATTCTCTTTTGGTGGATGGGGCGTTTTCAGATGCTAGTAAGGGAGAGTTGGACAATGAAATTATTCAGAGCTCAAATAAACAAGAATCAGATGATGGAGACAATTTACGACACGCAAAAGTGGGGCGGCTTTCCCAGGATAGCTCTGCATGTGGTATGACTGGTCGTAATAGTGCCTTTGCTTGTTCTTCAAAGGCTTCTGAGATAGAATCTAATGCCTCTTCTCATCTGGTATTTCCCCATTCTGTCATGTGGTTGATATGTGAGTGTTTAGGGGCCATTGAGAATTGGTTGGAAATTGACAATAAGAATTGGTTACTTCCTAATATTTCTTCTCCAAACAGTGGTAGCATCTATGACAGTAATATTTCAGCATTAAAGAGAACAATATCCAATATCAGAAAGGGTAAGATTTTTCGTAGGCTTGCAAGTTCAAGTGAAGATCATGGTAATTGCTTAGCTTCTGACCTGGAAAACAGTGAACATGCAATGAAGGATAGTAAACTGAAAGTTAATGGTGAATCTGAGTCAGATAATACCGATATTTCATCTGGTTTCAATGATAGCACAATGGAAACAGATGTTCCTGCAGAATTGGGTGGCCTTCGTTTTTTGTCTTTGTCTGATTGGCCACAAATTGTCTACGATGTTAGTTCGCAAGATATCTCTGTCCACATTCCCTTACATCGGTTACTTTCCATGCTGTTACAAAGGTCACTGAGAAGATATTTTGGTGAATCTGCAATTCCAGATGGGTCTGATGCTTGTTCAACTAATTCATTATCAACAATCTACACTGACTTCTTTGGACATGCTTTACGGAGCAGTCATCCCTATGGCTTTTCTTCCTACATAATGGAACATCCCTTGCGCATTAGGGTTTTCTGTGCTCAAGTTCATGCTGGAATGCGGAGGAAAAATGGAGATGCTGCTCTTTTATCTTGTGAATGGTACCGGTCTGTTCGCTGGTTAGTATACTGTTCTATATTGCTATTAATTGTATCTAAGGATTTTTTGCCATTACAGTGTGTTATATCAATTCTCTTTATTTCTCTGGGATAGTTTGTCTAGGTCTTCACTATGGTTCTATACCTCTGCAGGTCTGAACGAGGGCTGGAGCTTGATCTATTTCTTCTTCAGTGTTGTGCTGCACTAGCTCCGCCAGATCTGTATGTCAGCAGAATTCTTGAGCGCTTTGGGCTTTCAAACTACCTATCCTTGAATCTTGAATGCTCAAGCGAGTATGTTCTCATTTCTTGCCAAGTGATATCTTTTTTATTGCTACGTCTTCTGTAGATTTTCCCCCCAGTGGATCAGCATTTACTAATGATCTCTTAGGTTTTTACTTTTTGCTTATTTTTTTCTCTTTAACATCAAACTCTATCTAACTTGGCTCCCATTTGGTAGCGTTGCCCCCCCCCCACCAAAAAAATCTGTCATATTGAAGGTGATATGGAAAAACTAATGTTAAAGAACCGTTAGTACATGATCTTGTAAAAACATGATCAGAGAAATTGTGAACTGTACTCTGATTAACAACTATATTTGGTAAAATATAAAACAGCACGATTATTCAAAATTATAGAGGAAGGTGTTCCAAGTGTAAATGAATAGTTCTGAATTATGAATGGGTAATAGTTAGAATTGAAGAGAAGTTGAAAGTTTCTTAGGCATCTCATGTTTTGGACAGCTGGAGCAGGTTCTACAGTTTCTCACAAGGTCTTTTAAATGTACTGGAAGAAGCGACCTGTGTTTGTCTGTTAAAAGTCACCTGGACCAAAAGCCATTGCGTTCCCAAATGGGGTCTTAAGTTCATCTTGTATTATTCATTGTTTGTAAACAGATTATTGAAATTAAACTCTCATAATTCTTCCCACCTTTTCAAATTGTCCTGTGGATAACACTCTAGCCTTGTTTGGTTACAACGATGCAATGGAAATCCTTTACCATGCTCTTTGGCAGTGTCTGTTATGGTCCTACCATCATTATTCAATAGTATCTATCTGTCTTTTTTCTAACTTATGTGAAGTAGGGCATTAGAGTCATTTTTCCTCCTCGAAATCTCCTTTTTAATTCAATTTTGTATTTTTTTTCCTTTCCATTCTATGTGCTAACTGGTCCCTTAGATGATTGGTTTAATATTTCAAACCAGGAATAGGGATTAAAAAGAAAAGTTTGCTGCATCATTTTTCTGGGTTACATTTTGGTTCTCTTTTAATACGTTTGTATTGCATCAAAACTTCCTCAAGCTGCTTTTTGATAAGTAATTTTAGAATAAGTAGGATGTTTTTCAGTCCATGTATAGAAGTTATGCTTGCACATTGTATAATGCTATTATCTCCACTAGCTGCTCCTGCATTTCTGCAGAAGTTAGATATTTTTGGAAAAAAGTTGAACTCGTTTGTACTTAGGAGACAAGTTAATAGTTTAATATCAAATTTACTTGGAAGAAATTATGCAATATTAAAAGAATAAATAAGAGCTAAGGAAAGCAACAGAAATTGAACTTTACTCAGTAGAGAATCATAACTTTACAAGTGTGTTTCCAAAGCATCTAATGATTACTTCCATCCACTCTTCATTTGATTATGATAATATAATTGTATGGATACATACTGATAAAATATATCCATAAAAGTTTATTTAGTACCCTGCAAAACTTGCAGGAACTTCTGGGCCTTTGGGATTTATATCCTCTTTTTGCTCGTTGTTCTTCTAGCCCTGTCTGCATGACTTCCAATTTTAACTGAATTTTAGTGGAATATCATTTGCAATTTTTATTCATTAACTAACTGACAATGTCTGGTGGTTCTCCCATTTATTACTACACAACCAATTTTAAATGAAAATGAGTTTCATCGAATCCTCTTCGTTTGGCTGGTATGATGTCAAAATCTATTTTTCCATAAGAACTAGTACTTCGTTTTGTCAGGATTATACTCATGTTTAACTCCTTTAGGTGTTTCTTTGTCTATATCCACAAGATAAATTGTCCATAATTTTTTGTTTTGGCCGAAGATAAATTGTCCATAATGAATGAATACTTATTTTGCAGGTATGAACCTGTTTTAGTACAGGAAATGCTCACTCTTTTGATTCAGATATTGAAAGAAAGGCGCTTTTGTGGGCTAAGTACTTCTGAAAGCTTGAGAAGAGAACTTATTTATAAGTTAGCCATTGGAGATGCCACTCATAGTCAGTTGGTGAAGTCTCTTCCTCGTGATATCTCCAAGTTTGAGCAGCTTCAAGAGATTTTAGATGCAGTTGCTGTATATTCTAACCCAACTGGTTTTAATCAGGTATTAGTCAATATTTCTTCTTCAATAAAAAAAAGTATTTCCTTTAGTTACCCTTCATTTGCCTTGACTTGTTTCTTTCCTTTTAGGGTATGTATTCCCTGCGATGGCCATTGTGGAAAGAATTGGATTTGTATCATCCTCGTTGGAATTCGAAGGATTTACAAGTTGCAGAAGAAAGATATTTACGCTTCTGTAGTGTCTCTGCGCTAACCACACAGATTCCCTGTTGGACCAAAATTTATCCGCCTCTGGAAGGGCTTTCAAGGATAGCCACTTGTAAAGTGGTTCTACAGATAATCCGTGCAGTTCTATATTATGCTGTTTTTACTTTTAAATCAGCTGAATCTCGTGCTCCTGATGCTGTTCTTCTAACTGCACTGCATTTACTGTCATTATCTTTAGATATCTGTCTTCAGCAGAAAGAATTTACTGACAAGACATTTGATGATGAGACACAAATTCCCATAATAGCTTTGTCTGGAGAAGTTATTGGTGAAAGCTCTGTTTATGGTGTTGGTGAACAGAGCTTGTTATCACTTCTTGTTAATTTGATGGGTTTGCACAGGAAGGAAAGTGCAGACAACTTTGTGGAAGCAGGTGGTGGCAACCTGTCTGCTTTAATTGAAGACTTACTGAAGAAGTTTGCTGAGATTGACAACAGATGCATGACTAAGTTGCAGCAACTTGCCCCTGAAGTTGTTAGTCATATATCTCAATGCCTTCCAAATAGAGACTTAGGTGATGTGGTTTCAGCTTCCGATAGTGAGAAACGCAAGGCAAAAGCCCGGGAGAGGCAGGCTGCTATGTTGGTAGGATGCTGTTGCATTATTCTTTTATGGCTGAAAATATTAAAAATAATGATATTTGTTTGATGCACCTTAATACAATCTCGGGTAGTATTCAAGGTGGAGGAAAACATTCACTTTGATATACTTTTTTGTCAAGCTAACGTGGACTTGTTTAATTATGCCAATTTAATTGCCTTCACCTTTTGAATGAGATCTTGGTTTATTGTTTTGCAATTCAGGAGAAGATGAGAGCTCAACAGTCGAAATTTTTGGCAAGTGCTGGTTCCACCATTGAGGATAGTTCCCAAGTTGATCATGAATATGACTTTGATACTGGAGCTGATGCTGAAGAATCCACGCAAGTTGTTTGTTCTCTTTGCCATGATTACAACTCGAAACTTCCGATATCTTTTCTGATTCTTCTACAGGTATACTTGCCGCAAACCAGATTAAATATTGGTTCTGGCTTGTTGAACTCTAATATGCATAGAAGCTTACACTGATGCAATCTCAGCAACATGACAAAATCCTAGGTGTCCATATTTAGTTTAAAATTTTGTGCAGTGTTATCTTATATTGGTGTTGAAGATGAATCAGACATGCATGACTCCTTAAGAGCTTCTATATTCATAGGTTGAACTTCACATTTTTGGAATTCATTTTCCCTGCTTTCTTTCTTCTTACCTAATTTATACTTTCTTATATGTTCTATGTACAAGAAATCTAGGCTTGTCAGTTTTGTTGATAGAGGTCCCCCAACGTGGGCACAACTTCGTCGGACAGATAAAGAACATATTTCTGTTTCCAACTTTAAGGCAACAGATACGTTGGCGATGGACTGGACTTCAGGCACTTCAGGGTCTACTTCGTCTTCTCACTTAGCCCAGTTGGTTTTGAATGCTACCAACGAATTGGTCTCTAGTGGGCAGCGTGGTGAAGTCAATGTTTTTTTGCAATATATAAAGGATCAGTTTCCAACATTGGGAAATATCCAGCTTCCTGATGCATCGTATGATGAAAAAGAGAAGATTCCATATACTTTTGAGACATTGGAACAGGATATGTACTTCTCCATTTGTGGAGAAATGAGCGATGATAATAAAATTTCTACTTCAGGAGGGGACCCAAACATTGGTAGAGATGCTGGATCTGTCTTGCTTGGAAAATACATAGCTGATATTGCAAGAGACATATCGAAAAACTCTTCAGTATCTGAACATGTTCACGGTGAGAATACTTCTGTAGAATCTACTGTGCAGCACCATGCAAACGGTTCATTTGGCCCAACAGATTGTGATGGGCTTCATCTTTCTTCCTGTGGTCATGCAGTACATCAGGAATGCCTTGATCGTTATTTATCTTCACTGAAGGAAAGGTGAGTTTTGTCAAAATTTCTGTGTTACCCTATCATTGTTTAATGTACTGTTTCCTATTTTGTCTTACTATAGTTTGGTGGACTCTGAATATTGTTTGTCTTCCTTTGTTTTATTAAACTAAGGCAGGCGTTTCATACACTACTTGTAAATAGGTAGTGAATGAGTTTAGGTCCGCCTAAACCAAACTCAATCTCATTCTAAGCACTTTCTGATGAATTATCAGGGAGAAAATTGATCAATTTTCAAAGTTGGATTGTATCATGAGATCTTATCGGGATGATTTACCATCACAGTTGTGAACATAAATGGCAAACTGTTGTGATTAACTCAGCACAGCAGTTCATTATGATACCAGTGATTTTGTTTAAAATTTCTCAATATTTATGCGTGGTTTTGAACACGATTGTGCGATTCCAGGATTGTACAATTTTCATGTAGAAATGACTAAAATTTAATAAATTGATTAATCTTAATGCTTCTGCTGCGGATCTTTTTTTCTTCCCATTTTCAAGCAATTTTTTGACTGATGTTATTGAAAGCCTTTAACATATATTTACACTGCTTGGACAGGTCTGTCAGAAGAATTGTTTTTGAAGGAGGACATATTGTTGATCCAGACCAGGCATGCATCTTTCTTTTGGTCAATAATTATTATTTTATAGGTTATATCGAGAACATATCTGTTATCTGATTTGAAAACACTTGAATTTTTTTTTTCAGGGTGAATTTCTTTGCCCTGTATGCCGCCGGCTTGTAAACTGTGTCTTGCCTACTATACCTGGAAACTTAGAGAAGCCTTTGAAGCAGCCTACAGGTTTAATTAATGGCTCACTACCTGCTACTGATCCTGTGGCTGCATCAAGTAAAGAGATTTATTCACTCCGCCTTTGGCAAGCCTTGAAGATCTTGCAATCTGCTGCTAATGCTGTTGGGAAGGACGAATTCCAAAAAGCTGTTCCTTTGCGGCAGAGTGATAAAACAGGCCAAAATCTTGAGCATTTCTCTCGGATGTTGGCTAAAATGTATGTGCCAAACAAACAAGATAAATTATCAAGATCTGCAAGATTAAATCACTCAATGCTCATGTGGGACACTCTTAAGTACTCCATGATGTCAATGGAGATTGCTGCACGATGTGGAAAAACCTACTTAACTCCAAACTATGCTCTTGGTACCATGTATGAAGAACTTAAGTCTTCGAGTGGATTTATTTTATCCTTGCTGTTGAAACTTGTTCAGAAGTCAAGGAGTAAGAATTCTCTTCTTGTGCTTCAAAGATTTAGAGGTCTTCAACTCTTTGCAGAATCTATTTGTTCTGGGGTGTCTCAGAGAGGTATACTTCTGGTATCATTGCTTTCAAATGTGAATATTAGCTGTTCGATTTGGATGAGTAAATTCTTATATGTTGATTGATGTCGGCTCAGTCAATTTCTATAACAGATTGAGTATTTAAAATATGAAGCTGCAAAGAAAAGCTGTTGGTATAGACTGGGACATTTTGGATTTTTAAATTGATAGGAATTTGGTTGATTGGAAGCATTGTAATTTAAAGATCCTTTCTTCTATTGTGTCAAACTGAACTAGCTTTCAGCCTAATTCCCTGCAAAAAGATTTGCATATTTTTTTTCGTTATAGTAGAACTTGGATATTGATAATTTGTTAATTGAATCACTATTTATTTCTTTGTATTTCCTGCATGTGCAAGATTTGCCCACTTTTCCTTTCTTAAGTGTTGAGTGCTCAAGGGCAATGTAGTTCTTTTTGGGTGTCTGCTACTGATTCGTCTGTTCCATAACTACCATGTGTTCACAGATGATATGTTATCTATCTTAAAACATGTTGAAGGGGACCCATCTAACTCCGACGTCCTATTTTGGAGGCGAGCCTCTGACCCTGTACTTGCACATGACCCCTTTTCAACCTTTATGTGGATTCTCTTTTGTCTTCCATCCCCGTTTTTGTCTTGTGAAGAATCTTTGTTATCCCTTGTGCATGGTTTCTACATAGTAGCTGTAACTCAGGTTGGTCATCTTGCTTCTAAGTTATTCAGGTTATGCGTTTCTGTTATTCTGTTGATTTTGTAATGTGGGTTCATCTGGATGCAGGCTATTATTTTGTATTGTGTGAAAACCCAGCATAAATTAAGTGAATTAGGTGTTTCTGATTGCCTAATCACTGACATATATAAGGTTATGGGTGAATCTGGATGCACTCAGCAGTATTTTGTGTCAAACTATTTTGACCCGAGTGCTGATGTTAAAGATGTAATTAGGAGATTCACTTTCCCCTATTTGCGAAGATGTGCACTGTTGTGGAAAATACTATATTCTTCAATTCCAGCACCATTCTGTGATGAGGACAATGTATTAGATAGATCATCGAGTTATACAAATGACACAATGGTTGGACCTAATGTTGACATGTTTGAGATTACTAAAATTCAAGAACTTGAGAACATGTTTAAGATTCCTGCCCTTGATGTGGTTCTGAAGGATGAATTTTCAAGATCTTCAGTCTCTATTTGGTGCCGTCAATTCTGCAAGGAATTTGAACTAGCTGGGGTTCAACGTAACATGCATTTAACCCCTGTAGTTCCATTTGAATTGATGAGATTGCCAAATGTTTATCAGGATCTTCTGCAGAGGTAATTGTGATTAATTATATTTTCTGTCTTACAAAAGGTATATTTTGTTAATTTCAAAATTTTAACCCACACATCTATACTCCTGCAGGTGTATCAAACAGCGCTGCCTTGAATGCAAGTCTCTTCTTGATGAGCCTGCATTGTGCCTGCTGTGTGGTAGATTGTGCTCCCCAAGTTGGAAATCTTGCTGCAGGTTTATTTTCACCAAGTTCATCTTATTTTATTTTTATTTTTATTCTATGCTTCGAAATGCGTATGAGCATTTAAGGTTTCATAATAACCCTTTAATCTTACCTTCATAATATATTTTAGATTCAATTGCATTTTAGTAGCATATGCTGTTCAAAAATATTAGGCAGTCACAGTGTTGTTAATTTGAACTCTGAAACCCCGCTACTCTGGTTAATAAGTCCTTTCCCGACTTTGTTGTTGGAATATGGGATCATTAATTATTCCACTTTTTTTCTTGGGCGGGGGTATATGGGATCGTTCCCCTTTCATTCTCCTTTTCCGTATCAAAATTTTGAATTGTCAAACAAATGAAACTATTCTGGCTCCACCACTTCCATTCCCTTCATTAAACACCCCCCCAGAAGAAAAAAAAACTCGACAGGTTGATAATTCTCCAGTAGCAACCATATCCATTATTGATGGTTAAGGAATTCTATTCTACGGTGACGGACCTTGGAAACTCAGTCATCAATCATCATTCATTTTGATGTTATTGCCCCAAACAAAATGCTTGCTGTTGAACTTTAGATATGTTAGACGGTGGCTTAATGGTAAAGGCGTTATCCGAGTTAATTTCTTTATAAATGTAGTTCAAAGTGGAGTTTGATTAATCATATTCTCGAGTGTTTTTCGGGCTCTTATAGCATACAAAATAGATTAGAAAGGAAAGAGAAATAGAAGAAAATTGAATTTGTGGGTGAAGAATAGTTACTGTTGAGTAGTGAAAACATGAGTATAATAAATATTGTGTATCTTAATTTCTGACAGCTCTGGTTTTATTATATTTCAAGGGAAAGTGGTTGCCAAAGACATGCTATAGCCTGTGGAGCGGGTACTGGAGTGTTTCTATTGATTAGGGTATGCAGTTTCTTTCTCAACCTTATCTCTTGGACCGCCTAAATAGGTTGTTGTGCTCTTTTTGATCTTTTGCTGTTTTGGACGTTGTAATGAGTTGATTTTATGGACAGAGGACAACAATCCTACTTCTAAGATCTGCACGTCAAGCTCCCTGGCCCTCTCCTTACTTGGATGCTTTTGGTGAGGAGGTAATTAGTCCTTTGGCATTTTTTGTTGATATGAACAAGATTGTTTTCCCCCTTTTGTTTTCTATCATTAATTAGCTCTATTAAGTTTGCCAAGGTTCTTTTCTTTTCACGTGAGAGGTGCTGCTGTTAAAATTTGTTTCAACAAAGCATTACCTAACATGTGCAATGTGTAAATTCGAATTCCAAATGACTAGAAGGAGAAGATTCCAAAGAAGGATGCTGACGATTGATTGCATGATGGAATGTTGCTTTTTTGGTTTTAAGGTGTAACGTATAGAATAATGGAGATCAATAATTAAGGAAAATTTTGATGCCATATCTGCTATATGTTCTGTTAGTACATGGACAATTTTACTAGATGGGACAATTGCAACATGTGTCAAATTTGCTTTAGGGGTCAGAGATCTTGTTCTTTGGAGCTAGTGATAGAACCTGGAAAATAGAAACAGAAACAGAGAAAGAGGGAAGGAGAGAGAGTAGAAGAAGAGGAACTCTAGAACCAGAATCTGTAATTCTAGGGTGGGAGAGAGGGAAATCTAGAACCAGGATCTGAATTCTGCAAAACTGTAAAATACTTCATTCATTCATTGATTCATCTGATTATTGATACATAAGCAACTTAAATAGGTTGATAAGATAAGAGATAGTACCTGACAATTACTTCCTACAACTGAAAATAACAACCTCATAAGAAACTGTAAATCTATTAAATAACCACCATGAAAAGGAGTCTGGTTCCTAACAGCTAGAGCTTCAAATGAGAGAATCACCATTCCCCAGATGAGGATGCTCTTTTTAACTTGGCTGTAGTACCTTTCTGTTGCAATTCATGCTCAACTACTTAACTTACACTGCCTACTTGTCTATCTGTTCATTTGGTCATTTTCTTAATGTTGTTTGAACTCTGACGGAGCCCAGATGGGTGCTTTTTTATCTGTCTGTTAAGGTTGAGTTGGCTTCTAATGAGCCGAAAAAAGTGAAAAAACCTCATGCTGCTTTAGTTATCCATATTTATTTGGTTCTTTGCCTATATAGATGAATCAAACCTTAACTAAGTCTTTATAAAAATAAGTAAGGCTACGTTGCTTTTCTAAAATTCACTCTAATCTTTCAATATGAAACTAAAATCTGAAGCCAAAATGTATTTTATCCCTATTTGTTTAAATGCATAATTCAATTTTTTTTTCATAGCAGGATTTTGAAATGCATCGAGGCAAACCTCTTTACCTGAATGAGGAACGTTATGCTGCCTTGACCTACATGGTGATTAAATTTCCCTATGCCACTGCCTCACTTCCTTATTCTTGTTTTTTTTTTCGGCCAGTGCCTCACTGCCTTCCTGAATTCATATTTAAAATAATTGTTCTTTTTCTGGGTTAGGTTGCTTCTCATGGCCTGGACCGAAGTTCCAAGGTTCTGGGCCAGACTACCATTGGATCCTTCTTCTTGGTTTAATTCTGACTCTATTTGAGCTCTAATTTTAAGGTCAGACTTTAGAGCGCGCACAGATATTTTCCTTTCTTGTTTGTTGACCAATGGCTTACATTGTCTACTGATGAACTTGGCGAAACAGGAATGTTGGCTGGCAGATAACTGGAAGGTGAAAGTGGCTCTAGAAAATGCTAGTATATATGTTATTCTCACCTCTGATAGGAGAAAGAATTCAAACATCTTCCGTGCTGTCTTATGACAGAAGTGTCATTTAGGTGAGCATGCCTGTATTTGATTTATGCAGTTCCAATATCTTCACAGTATTGAGAACTTCTATTATGTCTTCAGGGGAGTTAATTTATTATTGGCTTATATCTATATTAAAGAAAAAAGGATGCATTGCAAAGGAGAATGTTTCAAACTTAATGTTGAGTAAGACCATAAGTACAAAATTTATGCTAAATCCTAACCTCCTATTTACCTAGTAAATTACCGTGGACTAGTTGTAATTTTTTTTTCCAATTGTTTTGTAAAGATAAATTTATAGCATGAGGTTTTGTTCTTTTTGGATGTGGGAATCTCATTTTGTGAAGCGAGTTACTTTGTGCGTGGGAAAATGAAAATGCTAGTTGAGCTTAAAGCATTGTTATTCTACCAGATATGCCCCCGGTCCTGATTCTGATCAAACATCTTAATGTGTCAAAGAATTGCTATCGTCATAGTTGTTAATTTTGATAGAGCTTATAATATACGATTAAGGGGTCTTCACTTCAGCTTAAGCTTTTGAGTCGAGTTAAATTGGTGACGTGTAATTTTCTGAAGTAGGAGATATTGGCTTGCTCAGTCAGCCTGTTGGATTCTTATTTATAGTGCTAATTGCAAAGAGGCAGTAGGCATCTTACTAGTGCTGATAAAGTAGCCAGTTCAGTCATTTCTGTCCCTCACTGTCTGAACTCCCTGTCCTTCACCCTCCGGTTTGCTACGGTAAAATCTCGAATTGCTATTGCATTAAAGAGTGTGTTAGAGATTATTAATTATTGGTCTTCAACGATAAAAGTTTAAGCATGAGTTGAATTGGTCTTCAACGATAATTTTCAAATTATTCCATACGAGGGGATTTTGTTGAGGCTAATGTCAGATACATGAGATTGTGGGCGTCTTTTTTTTTTGGTTTTTTGAGTAGACATCGTGGCCATCTTTTGAAGATAAGTTGTTGGTATCAGCGGCATACGGAGTTGTGTATTTATCCCCCAGTCGATGTTATCAAATTTAATAGTCAACCTGAAATTTCTGTTACGTTTATGCTAATTCTTTGAGAGAATTTAAAGCCACTGTCTTTTTTACGTTTCCTTTTGGGGCTTACATTGATTGAAATGTGTAATAAAAATTTTTAGTTGCTTCTATTTATTGTTCACTGGAGGAAAATAGTTCTTTATTTCCAAATTGCTTGTAGATTATAAAGTTCGTCTCTTGCCGTTTGCACTACAGTTTCTGCTTAAGGTTTGAAAGCTTGGCTCTTGTGGGATACTCTACCTTCTGGATGTGGCTGTACAGGTTTTCTTTATGCTAACTTAGCAGGAAGAAGCAGCTGCACTGGTGTACATAAATATCATTATGTAATACTAGCGAGGAGCGAGTGCTTTGAAGGGTAATCTGTGGAATTATGTGCTTACTGCGCCATATCTGTGGTTTAGCTTGTTGATCGAGACAACCATATCGTTGTGCTTCTGCTTTTTGTTGAGCAATCCCCTCATTTTTCTGGGTTTGGGAACAAACACTATGGATGCCATTGCATGTGCTTGTATATTAAGTCACATACAACTGATTTTCACTGTCAATATGGTTGTCCTTTCTTGTTTATTTATTTATTTATTATTCATGGAATGAGGCATTTTAGGCTGAGAGCAAAACGTCGGCCCTTTTCAATATGATGTCTTCTTTTTGAAGTGTTCATAGTTTGAGGGGGAAGGGATGTATGAGAGCCCTTATAATTTTAATTGAAGGCTTGTATGTAATTTTTGTGCTTGCTAGTAATTTTTTCAAATAAATTAGAATTAAATTGTGACAAGAATGAATTTCAGATGAATAAATGTACTATAGCAAAGATTGAAGAATGCTCGTAGTTCTGAACTTGCAACTAAATGTCGATATCTTTATATATTAATAATGAATAATCATGAGCAGTAGGTTTTTCTGACTATATAATAATGAAATTTTGTTAGAATACTTGTAAGATCCTATTGGATATGAGAGATTTTAATGAATTTTTAAGAATGAAAATTACGTATCTTAATCGATACCTCAGGCTTATTAGAAGCATAGCATGTTTGTTGTGAAGCCAATAGCCATGCACTCACCAAGCACCTCGGCTTCCATCTCATGGCGTGAATAGGCTCATTTGGGAAGACATTGGGCTTACTGCCCCTAGAGGACGGACTTGATAAAAATTTCAAAGGAATTCCTCTTTCTAAGATGGGGGCTACAAATCTGGTATGGTCAATATTGCTACAAATATATCCACAGCTTTTATGGAACCTATAAAAATTTATTATTCTACATGTACCAGACCCTTACTGCTCCTTAATTCTGCTCACGAGCAAGTTATTGAGTGCCGCGTGGATTGGGAAGTCATTGTGATTCCTGTATTCTATATTAGCTTTTCAAAATTGGCAAGATCTCCTTTGGAAAAATTCATCCAGCTTTGATCCCTACATGAAGAATCCAACCCGATTAGATAAGTGATTAGAAACGAACAAGTTTAGAAGGAAAAATTAACAGAGAAATAATGCAAGGAGAATTTCTTGTATGAAGCTTTTGCTATATTTTTTCGATAATGTGATCCTGATTCAAAATAGTATTCGCATGTTATAATATTACCAAATACCTAAAGAAAAATAGAAATATGGATAAAAGGGATCAATACTACAGTGTCACATATCAACAAGTGCTTTGACCTATTATGCATGTGCCAAAGAGACCCCTTTATCAGCTTTACTTTCTAATTTTTAATCTTAGTGTTCAGTCAGACCTTAATGGTCCACAAAGAAGCCAGTGAAAACTACTTTCTCTATTGAGACTTTAGAATCATATCATGAAAGGAACAGAGAGTCACTTGTCAATTGTTTGCTAAGAATTTCTTTTGAACGAGGAACAAGAGCAGTTATTCCAGTTATGTTACTTGAGAATCATTTCTCAACAGGTCTACAAATAGAATACAAGCAAGGTCAAATCCTGAGGGGCTGAGTTCAAGATTGGCATTAGCTCCTCACGACGTTCGACCTAAAGCTTCATGTATACAGAAAAGAAAGAACATGTTTTTGCCTAGTGCTCAAGTAATTAGATCAGCTGTAGATTCACGGGATAACTGATAAGAAGACAATTCAATCAAGAACAAGCTCGCCATGACGGAACATATCCCTTATTCTCAGCGGAAAGTTTAAGTTTCTATACTACGTCTACATGTAATAATCATACAGGGGGGACTATATGCAGTTTGTTCAAGTTTATCTATACTACGTCTACATGTAATAACTCCAGGAAAAAAAAAACTAAAAAGAACACAACGCTTGCTCAAATTTAAAGAATAACTTTCTCACAAAAAAAGAAAAATTTTAAATTGTCCAGGATAAATATAAAAAAAAAATCTCTTTAACTTGACAATATTTGCCTGTTTACCAAAAAAAAAAAATCTAATTATCGTTTATCTTCCCCTGTAAGAACAGCATGTTTCCTCACCAGATAGACACTAATGCATCTGACTACTCTGAGTTTAAGCAGAAACATAACGCAATTCAACTAAGAAAATCAGTATATAGAATATATAGAAAATATACTTACCTTAAATTAATGCAGTAAATTAATGCACTAGGTCACTGCCACTTCCGTTTCAGGCAAACAATCTCCAGCCATCGCAGTGCTCCTAGCAGATTTTTCAATTTTGTTGCCATCATGCTTCTCTTGATCAAAAGCAAACTCAAGTTGTTTCTCCACTGACTTGACAAATGCTTTTCGCTTGAATCTTAACCAGTAAGGGGGAGAAGCATTGAAAGCCTTATTATTTAGACTGTCATCCCTTGCCAGACTCTCACAGAGCTCTCCACACCCAGAACCAGCATTATACTTGGTTTCCTCCTGTTCATTAGGAGTATGAAATCCATCATCCACTTTCACAACTTTACAAGGAGTTACATGTGCTTGGACTCTATTCTTTCTCTTCCTCAATATGGAAGGAGTATATGGGAAAGTTTTAGCAGCCATTTTCAATATTATTTCCGGAGTCTCTGTGCAAAATTCACTGCCCTTCACACAAGGTGGAGTGAAGAAACCAACAGGTGACATCACTGCAGTAGCATTGTACTCGTTCTGCAGGCCATACGTACTTAAATAAATGGAATCTAAAGGAACCGTGCTCTCCAATAATGGAGGCTCATAACACAAAGAACTAGAGGCTGGACTATGCTGTGAAAAAGATGTATTAATTAGCCTGCTACCGCTCATTTTACCATTATTCACAAAATTCTCAACTTTATGCTTGCCATTCAGTCCAGTGTTATCAAATTTTAGGTCACTGGTCAATAAAAAATTATCCCTTGACACTGGTTCTGCGTTGCTGTAGCCGAGATCTAGATTGGATGATCTGGGCTTCCATTCTACAAAGTCAGAATCAGCACCTTCATTTGCAGGAACGCTCAGATAATTACCAAACTCTCTCACTGTTCCCAATGACTCTAGTTGATTCTTTCCACTGCCATCTTTAGTATTGTCTGTATTTTCTGATGATGTATCAGCAGCTGTATCTAATACTTTATTTGAGCAAGCATGTACAGTTTTACTAGCAGAGCGTCTTATTGTATCTTTCACACCACCTTGTGCATTGTTCTTTTGATTTGGTGGAAGGTTTCCTGTAGCTAAATAAAATTCTAATTTTTTCTTCAATGAACTATTCCAGTGATTCTTTATTGCATTATCAGTCCTGCACCCAAAAAGATGCGTTCACTAATTTGAATTTATATAAGAAAATGCAATGAAAATGGCAAAAAGTTTTAATATTTTACATCATAGAATATATAGTAGAGTAAGTTACAGGGAACCACTCAGTAAAATGGACTAATGTGATCTAAAATCAAGTGACATGTATGATCTGACTAGCATTGATAAGGCTGGTGATTAGTGTCACACATTCACTAGAACATTATAAATCCAAGACAATTATAGTAAACGAACGCCATAAGATGATAATTAGTAACCCCCCCCCTTCTAGGAGTTGGAGGGCAAGTTTGAGAGAGAGAAATGTTTTTACCAAAGGGTGTGATTAAATAACATCTCAATTTTTTTTCTTTAAAGAGAAAAGGATTCGTAGAAATACATATAAGCCCATCTTATCATGTCGAATATCTACAAGAGAAGACACCCCAAATTCAAACTATCAGCCAGCATAACATCTTTAGCTCAACGTTAAATGATTTAGGAGTTATGACCTTAATTTCATTATTGTTAAGAACAAAGTTCATGAGAAAGCATACCTTCCAGGTAAAACCTTAGCTATTTCAGCCCACTTGTTCCCATGTATGTGATGAGCATCCATGAGGGCCAGCTCTTCCTCCAAATTCCAGGCCTCCTTCTTTATTTCAGGATTAAGATGATTGTGCCATCTGCAAATGTTTGGAAATTTAATCTCATGAACATGAACCCATATTCTAAAGCCAAGACATTATTTTTATGTCTATTACAGACTCGATGTTCTGAAGAATACGTGATAAGAGGGAAACTGGAAAAAAGAAAAGGAAAGCAAATAAAAAACTCCCTCATGTTCTTAATATTAGTCACGATCTAGAAGGATTTCTTGATCCCAAATATAAGTCACTTCAGCATATGTCTGTTGCATTAGTTACTTTTTTCCATTTATGCCCTTGGTTTGCAATTAAGATAATTAATGACATCGAAATTTAATTTAATTAGTAAGGGCAGTGATGGAAAGTATTGGATGTTTTGATAAATTTAATGACCTAACCAACTTTTAACTCATTTTCTTAATGTGCAAGGTGGTTAAAAATTACCTAAATAAAAGACCAAACTAGTATCATTTAGCTCATAGGTAAAGCTAAAAGCCTAAAAGTAATTGTCAAATGTAATAGCTTCTGAACAAAAACTCATCTTTTGGAGCCTAACAATTAGAAGATTGAATGATAATTATCAAATGACTTAAAACAATAAAAAACAACTGAAACTTGAATATTTAATTTAATAAGGGATTCCTACATTTATCAGCTCACACTACCACATGCACTCCATTAAACCTACCGCTCTCGACACTGTTTCCCGATGCGACCAGGCAAAGATTTAGCTATCATAGACCATTTTGCTGGCCCATATTTTGATACCAGTTCAACAATTTTGTCATCCTCCTGTAAGCCAAGCAAGCATGAGAAATTAGTGCTTCAATAAAACAGTAGGGAAAACAAAAGGAAACAGGACAAGATTCAACCTCAGGAGTCCAAGGGTCTTTAACAAGTTCAGGATTAAGAACCTTTTGCCATCTGTGCAGACATTGCACTTCTGATCTATCAGGAAAATACTCAGCTGCATTCCAAATTTTAAATTGGTGTCATGAGAATGAGTGTGCTGCTTTTAGAGGAATGTATGATATATGTATATATTATCAACACCAACTGCTCCTGCAGTTCACAATTCCCGCAGTCCACACACATATTATGTTAAGGTTCTTGATGAAATATGACAGAAAAGTGAGAAAGAAAGGAAGAAGTGATCAGGGGAGTTCGGAAGAAGAAGAAAGAAGGAGAGAACAGAGGAAAAGAAGAGTCGAAAAGAAATATGATGAATAGTACTGTTACTGTGTTGTCATTATTCTCTCCTTCAATCAAGTACAGTCTCACTATTTATAGACTAATGAGTTACCGTACGTGCATATGTATTTAGTAGTAAAACAATTAATAAAATTTTATAACAATACCCCCCCCTAAACAACCCTTGTCCTCAAGGGTTGGAGACTAGAAACTCAGGGTACTGTTGCTGCAGACTATAGAGAGAAGTCCAGGAAGCTTCTTCTTCTAGATACCCTTCCATTGTACCAACACCTTAGTGATAATGCGCTTCTTCTTCCTCCCCACTCTAGTAGCCAATATTTTCTTAGGATATTGAGAATTAGGGACAGAGGGAAAGTCAATAGGAGGATGTCTTTGCTTCACACTAGGATCAGGGACAGAGCTTCAGTAAGGATACATGAAATGTAGGATGAACTCTAGATTCAGTAGGCAACTCTAATCTGTAAGCTACAGGCCCAATCTTTTCTATCACCTTATACGGCCCATAGAACCTAGGAGCTAATTTCTGAGTACTCCTAGTTGCTGCAGAAACCTGCCTATATGATTGTAATTTTAGAAAAACCCACTCTCCTACTTGGAACTCCTGATCAGACCTCTTAGTGTCCGCCTTTTGCTTCATAGTGTTGACAGCCCTATGTAGATGATATTTTAAAACAACTAGCATCCTTTCCCTAGCTTCAAAGCTCCTATCTCCAGCTTCGATAACAGCTGTCCTAGGAATATAAGGAGAATAAACTGGGGGCTTCTGACCATACAGTAATTCATATGGGGTTGCTTGGGTAGACGTGTGGAAGGTTGTATTATACCACCATTCAGCCAAAGGCACCCACTGATTCCATTCCTTAGGATTCTCCCAAAACATACATCTCAAATAAGATTCTAAACATCGATTCAAAACTTTAGTTTGCCCATCACTTTGGGGATGGTAGGCAGAAGACAGCTTTTGTTCAATTCTCAGAACCTTGATAAACTCTTTCCAGAAATTGCTCACAAAAATAGGATCTCGATCACTTATAATTTCTACAGGTGCCCCATGAAGTTTGTATACTTGATCAAGGAAAATTTGAGCAAGAGAATAAGCTAAAAAAGGATGAGATAAGCTGAGAAAGTGAGCATACTTACTCATCCTATCAATTATAACCCAAATCACCTCCTTACCATTAAATTTAGGAAGTCCTTCAATAAAATCCATAGAGATACTTTCCCAAACCTTGCTTGGAATAGGAAGGGGCTGCAGTAATCCTGGAGTGGCTACAGTCTCATATTTACACCTAGCACATGTATCACACCCTTTCACATACTCTTCCACCTCCTTATGAAGGTTCTTCCACCAAAACAAGCTATGGATTTTCTGATAAGTGGCATTAATCCCTGAGTGGCCTCCTTGAGCACTAGAATAGAGCCATTCTAAAACCTTCTGCTTTATAGCAGCAACATTACCAACTACAATTTTACCCTCTTTACGCGAGATTGATCCATCCCAAGAAAACTTCCCTAAGACCTCCCTCATCTTGCTGTTTAATATCTGTCAACATTACTGCTATCACAGAATCAATTTCCCATGAGCCCTTAATCAAATCTAATAATTTTGGAGAGGCAGTATCAAGGGTAATCTACAAAATTTGCGACCCATGCAATCTGGAAAGGCCATCAGCTGCAGAATTGTCACTCCCCCTTTTGTATTGTATCTCATAATCATATCCCATCAGCTTAGCTACCCAATACATCTGGAAAGGTGTTTTAAGTATCTGTCCCAGCAAAAATTTTAAACTTTGCTGATCTGTTCTGATGTTGAACCTAGCCCTCTCTAGATATTGATGCCAGTTTTCAACGGCTAATACCACCGCCAACAATTCATTTTCATATATAGACATCTTCACATGTTGGGGAGCTAATGCCTTGCTGAAAAAGGCAAGTGGTTGACCTTCTTGCATGAGGACAGCTCCAACCCTGCTCCACATGCATCGGTTTCCACTACAAACTTCTTAGAAAAATCTGACAGAGTAAGCACAGGTGCTGAAACTAATATATCTTTCAATTTTTTAAATGAACTGCAGGCCTGTTCTGACCATTGGAAGACATCCTTGAGTGTAAGTAAAGTTAAAGGACGGGCCACTCCACCACTGCTTGAATTTTTCTGGGATCGGTTGACACCTTGCCTGCTGCAATGATATGCCCCAAATATTCAACGTTATAGGCAGCAAAGGTACACTTACTTTTCTTAACAAAATACTGCTGAGCACTCAAAATTCCCAAGCCAACCTCCAAGTGATGGACATGCTCAGCTAAGGAAGAACTGTAAATGAGAATGTCATAAAAAAATACTAATACAAATTTGCAAAGGAAGGGCATAAAAATATCATTCATAGCCCCCTAGAAAGTGGCTGGAGCATTGGTTAATCCAAATGGCATAACCAACCACTCATAATGACCTGAGTAGGTTTTAAATGCTGTCTTATGGCAATATTCAGGAACCATCCTTATCTAGTGATACCCTGCCCTCAAATCCAACTTAGTAAACCACTTAACAAGGTGCAGCTCATCCAACAGATCTTCCACCAATGGAATAGGGTACTAGTTTTTTATTGTGCATTTGTTCAACTCTCTATAATCAATGCACATTCTCCAAGTCCCATCCTTCTTTTTAACTAACATAATGGGAGCAGAAAAAGGCGAAGAGCTCTCTTGAAGTACTCCATACTGTAACAATTCTCTAATCTGCTGCTCAATGACATCCTTTTGTTTAGCAGAATACCTATAAGGTTTAAGATTTATAGGATTGGTTCCCTCCCTCAACACTATAGGATGATTATGGCCTAGTCTTAATGGTGGTAACTCCTTGGGGCTTTCTAAACACATCTTCATATTCTGCCAAAGTTGACTGCACCCCTCCTGACATAATATCTCCTTCACTCTGCATTACAAGGCATTGAAACTGATCCTCTCTTGGAGGGTGCAGGAGCTGCACCAGAAACATCAACTAGTCACCCCCCAAATACCCATTCAACTTGGTCACAGGCCTTACATCCAAAGTCTTAGGCCCAACAGCTTGCAATTTGCATAATTTTCCTTTGTACCAAAAATGCATAACCATCTTGTCATACTCCCAATAAGCATTCTTGATGGATTTAAGCCACTCCAAACCAAGCACCATATCATAGGTGTGCAGATCGATGATCCTAAGGGTACACTCATACTCCAAGCCCTGCATCTTCCACTTGAACCCCTCCCAGAGTCCATAAACCTTTAGTTGACGCCCCCCGGCCACCTGTACAACAGAAAGGTCCGTACCCTGCTCCTTCCACCCTAACCTTCTAGCTAGACCCAAATCAAGGAAATCATGGGTGCTCCCATTATCTATCAAGACATAGATATTTTTCGTCCCTATGCTAGCTGCGATTTTCATAGTCTTTCCTGTATCATCTCCATTAATGGCGTGTAAGGAAATCAACGGAACAGCGTTGTCGGCCCTGTCAACGTCAGCGCATATGAATCCCTCACTTTCTTCACCAAATGCAATGAAACGCAGTTGCATTCTCTGCTTCTGGGCACATCGATGGTTTCGGGAGAATGGTTCATGGCAGTAAAAACACAAGTTCTTCACTCTGTGCTCGGCTTCCTCTTCTGCCGTTAACATCTTGAGGGGTCTAACATAACGCGCGGGGTTCTTGGAAGTCGATGCTGCATCTCTGATCATCAATGGGGTCGAGTTGACCTGTTGGGGGGCCCCACCATTCAAAAGGGCATTCTTGTAAGAGTTCTCTGTCGCAGCTGATGTGGTGGTCCCCACCCTTGACCTCCTGCTCTGTCGTTCCCCCCTTTATTTAAGCGATGATTCATCGCTATTTCCTGCACCCTTGCCAACCTCCGAGCCTCCACAAGTGTTTGCGGGTCAAACATCAAGACTGAGTCAGCGATCTCCTGCTTCAAGGCCCTAACATATACGTCCACTAGGTACGCCTCCGACAGATCAAGTCTAGCAGCGATCGTGTCAAATCGAACATTGAACTCTGCCAGCATCCCTGTCTGTCGAAGGTGCGTTAATTCCATCATTAGCTTCTCATAGGGGGTCCGAAAGTTTTCCTCAATAATTCGTCATATTCCGGCCACGTGGAACGGTTGTCTCCCCACCGGCGTTCGACAGCCAGCTGCCATTCAAAAGAGTCACCGTCGAGGTTCACCGCCACTGTGTCCACCTTCACCTCCTCCGGGGTATTCTCGAGTCGAAAGTACCGCTCGCATTTCAAGATCCAAGAATGTATGTTCTTGCCGTCGTACCTTGGAAATTCCATCCTTAGGAGGCGGGGTCGTCGTCGGTCTTCTGGGTCGCCATTGTTTCGTTGCTGCCCATTTCAGTTGGGGGTGCCCTGTGTGATATTACGCAATTCTTGCGTCAAAACTTGCACCTCCTGCCGAAACGTATGTCCCATATTTTGCATTTCATCGCAGAACCCTAGAACTGTCTACTGGAGTTCGTCCACACTTTGCAAGCGTTGTTCAACATTTTGCATCCGAGCATCCATTTTCTTGACGCTTTCTTGCTTTCGGGTCTCTACCATCTAGTGCTTACTCGACAGGGATCCGAGGATAGCTCGCTCTGATACCATTGTTAAGGTTCTTGATGAAATATGATAGAAAAGTGAGAAAGAAAGGAAGAAGTGATCAGGGGAGTTCGGAAGAAGAAGAAAGAAAGAGAGAACAGAGGACGGGAACAGAGGAAAAGAAGAGTAAAAAAAAAATACGATGGATAGTACTGTTACTGTGTTGTCATTATTCTCTCCTTCAATCAGGTACGGTCTCACTATTTATAGACTAATGAGTTACCGTAAGTGCATATGTATACAATAGTAAAACAACTAATAAAATTTTATAACATATTACTTGTCCTTTACAATACATATAGTTATCATCAAGAAAACATTATCATGTCTAGAAGTGCAAGAGTTTCATTAGTATGTCTTCAAGATGAAGTTTCTTCAAGAAAACTCTGATTAAAGCTCTGAAAATTATATTTACCCTGTTCCTTAAACTTTCCAGTTCACATATTATTAATCTTATCCCTTCGTTTCTTTTAAATATCTCATTTAAATTCAAATGCTGGTGTTATCCGAACATAGTCATGTCCTATAAGAAGTTAGAATGAACTGTCAAAAAAAACTTCTTGAACCATCTATGAATCATCACTGAAATTTTGAAACTAGATATCTTTATACAACCAAGCTGAATAGCAATAAACTAGGTATATATAAATACCTATTTTCTTCCAACTCTTGCCCTTGAAAGCTGCAACAGCATTCCTCAATGTCTCATCCTGCAGCAAGTTGAGGAAAGCATTCAACAACAAATAGGAAAGAAACAAGAATAAGAAAAAATGTTGCAATCTTCAGGACTTAGCAACAACAATATAAAACCCCATGAGTTTTAAGCTAATGATAGTTTATGGGCAAGTACTTCATCATCAACAGATACCAAACTGAGCTGACTTTATTATTTTGATTGGATAGCAAGTAAGCAGGAACATATTTAACAAATAAAAGTATAGAATAAAAAAAGCAATTGTCTCTAAGGACTAACCTCCTGGGCTGTCCAACCGCCCTTTGCACGCCTGATGGGGCCAGTGGTCCTCCTGTATCATCAAATTATTTACTCATGATGACAAGTAAAGTATGATTATCACATGCAAGATTCAGAATGGCCAAATCTTTCAGCAATAGATTGGGAATCAGTTGCTATTGCAAAATGTGAAATTTAGCAAACCAGTGGAAACTGAATTAATCCCAGGTTCAAACAAACAATTTTGAATTTCTAGAGAATGACAAAAATTTTGTTACCGAAATGAAAAAGCAAGGATCATATCAGATGTTACCGATGGGAGGGTGATGTTGATGCTGGACTACATCTTCCGGGGGACTTGTGTATAGCACCGGCACTGCCTTCAGAGATAGAGGAGGTAGAGCCAGCAGTAGATTGCTTATTCTCTAGACAACACTCTTCTGATTTCAATTCAGCCATATATTGCTATAACCATCTCCAAAACACAAAATCCTAATCAACAAACTGGTGGATATCGTAAAAGACTAAGGAAAATCTTCAGATGACATCAACCGAAATATACACCAGCCAACAAAAACCCTAAAAAACCCCACTAAAATTCCAGAATTTCCAAAGTGCCGCAGCTAAATATAAAAGCAAGTAGAGCCTAGATCGTATAAACGGTTATCGGATAAAAACCTACAGAAGGAAACGCCTTGGAATCCTCATGGCTTGAAACACTGAATTCGTGGGTTCTCACGGAAAACAAACACCAGGGGCCATATGGGTGGGGAACAAATCACCAACCATACTTGCTCGTGTTGGAGAAAACCGTAAAGACTTGATCAAACATAGAGGTAGAAATGAGAAGAAAGCGAGCTGAATTTGGCGAGCAAGAAACAACAAAATCGAGGAAAGGCGGTGAATTTCCAATAGTGAAGTACCTCTGCCTGGGGATAAGTGGCGGGAATCAAAGTGAATATCATAAAAAGGGAGCCAAAAAATGGGAGCCCAAGGTACCTCTCTGGGAAACAAAGCGAGCTATGGTTTCGAAAAAACCTCGCCAGTTGAAACAATGAAGGCAATATGGGGAAAACAAATAAAATATAAAAGAATTAGCAACTTTTTATATATAACGAATACATAAGCACCGACGTGTCCGTTGACTACCGTTATTGAATTTGTTACCTTCACTCATTCTGTTTTTCTTCTCTTTTTGTTTTTTTTTGTGTTTTGCCAGATTGTTTCCTTCACTCGTCAGTCTCTACCAACTCACGGAAATGTCATTATAAAATAATATTGTGAATTTGTATTAGCTAAGATTACATAGTGTAATTTTATGTTTTGAAATGAGTAATTATGTTTTATAAAATAATATGGCTACTTTTTTTTAATAATAATAGTAATTTGTGTCCAAAATATAATTCACTAAAATATTTTTATTATATTATTTATTTTATGTTTTTAAGCATAGATTTAATATAATTTAAAGTTTCAGTTATGACCATATCTATATTTATTATGATAAATTTAATATCAATTTATTGCTATAATTAAAAAAATATGGTTTAAATTTTATTTTGTGGACACTTTGTTATCTCATAGTATCAGTTATTTTCGCTATATAAAAAATATTTATAGTGGGCATACATTTTAATTTCAAATTAAATAACAAATAATCATGTTACATATTATTCTTTTGATTATTAATATAAAAGTTACTTAATTAATTTAAATATATTAAAAAATTTAAATAAATTATTTAATTATAAAAAATGTGAGATGATGTTTCAAAAATAATATTTTATATTAGTAGATTATATTTTAGTTTATAAGTTAAATAAATTAGTTTAAAAAATAATAAAAATTAAAAATAAATTAAATTAAAATTTTATATTTAAAATAAAAATTAACTATTTAATTAACTATTATATTTAGTGTCAGCGGAATAGTATTTCAAAGAAAAAGAAAAGAACATATCTTACAACAACATATATATACATATACATGTGATAGAGATGAATTCTGGAGCATCGGATGGGGGAGTTGACAAGATGGGAGATTATAAGTCAGCGGAGGTTACTAACTATGGCCCTAGGATTTTAAAAAATAATTTATGAAAAAAGAGAGTTTATCAACCGCTTATGAAAAATAGCTTTTAGAGAAGAGTTTATGAAAAAAAATAGTTTTAAATAAATAAGTATTTGGATAGTTATTTTTAGAATAACTTTTTATATTAGTAAATTATAAAAAATGGTATGATTTGATTTAAAGTAAGAGAGAGGAGAGAGGTAGAGAAAAGAGAAGAGAGAGGAGAGAGGGTAGAGAGGAGAAAAGAGAAAGGAGATAGGGTGTAAGAAAAAGTAAGAGAGAGGAGACAGGGTGTAAGAAAAAGTAGGAGAGATGAGAGAGGGTGTAAGAAAAAATAGGAGAGAGGGTGTAAGAAAAAGTAGGAGAGATGAGAGAGGGTGTAAGAAAAAGTAGGGGTAAGATAGTAATTGGATAGTCCATAAGCTCTTTTACTGTTGAAAAAGCTAGTTTTAATAGCTTATTCAAAACTATAATTTTGCCCAAAAGCACTTATGGACAAATATAACTGTTTGTTTTAAAAAATTTTCAAACCAATATTTTGCTCAAAAAAACTTCTAAAACCATAGTTGGGTGTATCCAAACACACCCTAGAGCAGCTTGGAGGGTTGGCTTGATTTGCCATGTCATCATATTTGTTGATGCTTGTTTGACTTTCACAAATCTACATAGTCAAACCTATGAATACATGCTTGCTCTAGTTACGTGTTGTTGAGCAGAGAATGAATGAATCACAAGATTCAAATGAAGCTGCTTTTTACCTTCTTTACTATACAAAATTAGGAAGAAAAAAAAAAACGTGTTCAACTCTATAAAATATTATTTTATTATAGTTTTAGTAGTAGTATTTGGGGAAATATTTTAGTTCTTGGGGCCTAAATTTACGTCTGAAAGTAATAGATGACTCGCCTTACCCAATATTAGTATCACCTAAAAGAAAAGAAAATTTTATCATATCCTTAAATCATAAGTAAATTTAATTCTTTTCTAAAAATAATTATATTAAAAAAATAAAAATTAACATTTACGTGTGTAGTGGCTATTGCAAATACAAGTGCAGTTTTAAAGCATCCATCCATTCACTAGGAATAGAAGAACATCATGATGATACCTGCACATTACATTATTAATCACGTATGAACCAACCCTCCTCAAGAAAAAAATCAAATCCAGACACCTTCACGTGCTTCCACTCAACAAATTTAAATTAAATACGCGTGTGTGTGAGAGAGAGTTAATCGATCATCTTGACCTTTTTAAATATAATGTATAAGTTCAAGAAAAAGCAAAAAATAGAGTAATATTTTTAATACATTTTTTTATATATCAGAAAGGTTTGATCTTTGATATTTGTTCACATCCTACTCTATCCTTACCCCCTATTTTAATAAAATTTTTCTTTTATAAGAGATCACTATAAAAATAATTTTAAAAAAAATATAATTGCTAAAAAGTTTATAAATAAGTAAGTAATATAGATTTATTATTCTTCCGTGCACCCAAACTTATTATTATATATTATTAATTTGTTGTGAGATTTTTTTTTATAATTATATTCTTCACTTAAGATGTACTGATTATCCTAATTTGTAAATTGGAGATTGTACAATGGTAACGCTACAGTCTCGAACTCGAGGAGGGGAGGCTTTGAACTAAGCAGGACGATTATTCAAAGGTTTTCTCTTTGTTCCGTTTTGATTATGTGGGCCCACAAAACTTAACTGGGCCCCAACTCAAATTCAAATTGAGAAGCCTCTCTTTTTAACGGTCAGGAGATATTCTCTTTCCGCCAAACGGTCCGGAGATATTCCAAACCACCAGCTTCGGGCTCTCTCCGATCTTGAACTACGTTTTCAAGTTTCTTCTTCTTCTTCTTCTTGACATCCATAATCTTTGAGTACTTGTCATCGAAAGTTGAGGCCTTTTTCCTCCATGGCAACTCATAGCTGCTCGTTGAACACTTCGAAAACTTCCAACTCTTGCACCCCTTTGAAACCTTCAAACCCCAAGTCAATCTCCAAGGTTAGGGTAATTTTAAGAGTTCGACCCTTTCTTCCTCACGAAATATCTGCAAGAAATGGAAACTCAAGCGCATGCATCTCCGTCCTGGACCTGGATTCTGAATCCCCGGAGGAAATCACTGTTTATCTCAAAGACCCTGAAACCAGGTCTGAAAACCGAGCTTACTTTCAAGATTTCCTTTCAGGAAATTGTATTTCTTAAAGTTTTGATGACAGGCTCTTTCAATTTTTTTTTTTTGGTTATAGCCGAAAGGAGTGTTATCAGTTGGATTCCTTCTTTGGCCAAGAGGATAACAATGTGGGTCAGATTTTCCAAAGAGAAGTAAGCCCTTTGATTTCAGGTATCTTCAATGGCTGCAATGCAACGGTGTTCGCTTATGGAGCTACTGGCAGTGGAAAAACATACACTATGCAGGTGTGATCTTTATGAAACATTTATTTGCTTTCTTAACTGTATGTTGGTCTTGTTGAGAAACAATTAAATGTATGACTAGCATTGTCGTTCTATGTAGATGTGAAATCTGAGGTTAGGACGGTGATGTTTTCATATATTAGACTTCACTAGGTAATGGTATAGTCCTATGCACACCAAAAGAATTGGTCAATGTCTTCATAAAATTAGAACCGAGACCTTTTCTTCTTTTTGGTATCCAAGCTCAGAAATTATGGGGTGAGAAGGGTTTTTAGTTTATTCAGTTTTCAGTCTTTAATTTTGGGAATTTGCAGTGGGTATGACCAGCATTTGTCTGAGAGTAGAGCGCGGGTGCATTATTCAATGAAAAAATGTAACAGGTTGGGATGTGTTTTCTTCTATCTTTTCTTTTCATCCATGTAAGGTTAGTATTAAGAATTTCACCATTTGCTCGCACCATTTTTCATTAATGTTACTTTAACCTCCAGACGAAGCCCTAAATGTGATGTTTACGTTATCCAAACCTTTTCCTTCCTTTTGATATCCTAGCTCAACAACTATAGAGGTGGAAGGGGTCTGAATTCATATACGGCCCCTGATTCTTGGTACTCTTGGAGTCTCTGGTGATTAGTAATTGTTGGAAAATAAATTTTGCACATTCATGTGTTTTGTTTCGTGAAAAATATTGCAGGGCACTGAGGAACAACCTGGTTTAATGCCACTAGCAATGTCCAAGATCCTGTCCATATGCCAAAGCACAGGTGGTACAGCTCAGATTTCATACTATGAGGTTTATATGGACAGGTGCTACGACCTCTTGGAGGTCAAAGCAAAGGAGATTTCAGTGATGGATGGCAAAGATGGACAAATTCACCTCAGAGGACTCTCTCAGGTTCCTATACATACAACGTCTGAATTTATGGAGACATTTTCTACTGCTGTGCAGAGAAGGAAAGTTGCACACACAGGCCTCAATGATGTCTCAAGTAGGAGTCATGGAGTGCTTGTGATTTCTGTCTCCTCTCCTTCCACAGATTGCACTGGAGGATCTGTGTGTGGGAAGTTGAATCTCATAGACTTGGCAGGTTATTTCTTTATTCAATTGGTGTTTGGGATCAGATTTTTTAGTTACAAAAAGCACAAATATTGACACATATAAAACGATTCATAGCATAGGTTGCAAGCATTTATGGTCATACCATGCTGATATGCATCAGATTGAACCAGGTAATGAAGACAACAGAAGAACTTGCAATGAAGGAATTCGTCTCCAAGAAAGTGCTAAAATAAACCAGTCTCTGTTTGCATTGTCGAATGTGATATATGCATTGAACAATAACAAACCTCGAGTACCCTATCGAGAAACCAAGTTGACCCGGATATTGCAGGACTCTCTCGGAGGAACTAGTCGTGCACTTATGGTTGCTTGCTTGGTAAGTTTGACTCTTCATGATTCTTTCTATAAAAAGGACAGATAATGACATAGACGTGATCCACAAAACATTGCTAAATGATAAAATGTGTAGTATTTATTATATGAAATTCAAAAATTCATACTTTATCTGATATTAATGTTTTTAAGACATATATTGGATGCAGGCACAAGTCTTTTTTTGTTCTAAGTTTCCGTATTTAGCATTTGAGTGGCCATGAGAATGTTTTATATCATATTTCAGAATCCAGGAGAATACCAGGAGTCTGTTCATACAGTGAGTTTGGCTGCTAGGTCAAGGCATATATCAAATTTTATACCTTCAACTCAGAAACAAGAGACCCCAAAAGTTAAAGTTGACATGGAAGCCAAATTAAAGGCTTGGCTAGAATCAAAAGGCAAAACAAAGAGCTCACAAAGACTTAAAGCATTTAATTCTCCATGCTTAAGGAAAACTCCCAAGTCCATAAACTCTGCCAAGAGATCTGTAACCTTTGAGAGTTCTGTGAAGGGAGGGGGAACTGCTATGAACCAAGATGCGGAACGAACAAAAGAAAGGTGAATAGTGGTTAAAGTCTTTCTGAAATAACAATAGAAAATGATTTTTGTCATTGACATTTGTGTTATTATTATTAATATCTTATTTTGTTAACAGGGCTTTTGCTGTGGCTTTTAGAAATCTACCAGATAACGAAGGCGCTTTTGATTTTTGTTCGGAGGTTAGTGTAAATACTATAGGTGCATTACATGTGCTAAAACTCTCACCAGCACAATTTTAGTGTTACTAATAACAATATGAAATATTCTATAGAGCCCACGTCATGGTGACATGTACAATAAAGAAGAGGCTGTAGCCAGTGAGGTTGCATCAGAATCAAATAATTATCCACCAGGTATGTCGCCAATCACTTCTCAGCAACATTTATTTATATGCTTCGTATAATTTAATGTTTTTATCTTTTAGTTATAAAGCAACATGTGGGTGTTATGCAGTTGAGTCATTGGGCAAGGAGGAGAACTCAACAATTATAAACAGAAGAAAAGATTATTTGTCAACCATCACTGACAATGAAAATAGATTGCGAAGTCCTCTGAGAAAAGCACTCTCTCCCATCAATATCAATGAGATTCAAAAGCACGGCACTCCACTTGACAAATTCAGTGCAAGAAGTTCTACATTGAAGGTACTCAACCATCTAAACCTTACAAGTTCTCTACAAGACTTTTTGAACTATCATTCTCACATCTCATCTCCTATTTAATAATCTGCAGAACTGTCTAGTTCAGGAATATATTTATTTCTTGAATAATGCAAGCAGGTAAAACAAATCCTTCTACTTCTTCTTCTGTCTTGCTTGCTTCTTTAATAGAAATTTAGTAATAATTCTTTGTGGTTCTTAACAAGAGATTTGTCTTTTTTTAAAAAAAAAACTTGCAGAAGGGAACTTCTAGAGTTGAAGGTATGTATGAAAAATACACACAAATGTCCAATTGAAATAATTTTTTTATCTCAATTTTATTTGTCTTTCTCGTTTCTAATATGTTCATTAGTTTTCTTCTATATTTCTAATGCTTGTGATTCACTTTCTTCAGGGTATAGGAGAGAAAATGGCAGAATATATAATAGATCTCAGAGCAGAAAGCCCTATAAAATCAGTAAGTGAAGAGAAATTTGTGAGAAATCGTGCAATTTTGTACTTTTTTGCTGATGATGTTGTTTTGGCATTATGCAGTTAAATGATTTGGAGAAGATTGGCCTCTCTTCTAAACAGGTATAGATAATGAAAAACGATATATGAGAAATTGAAAATATTCTTCGAAATTTGTGCTACTTGCAAATAGTTTCTTCTTAAACTTTCCAAATTGAACACTAGGTTCTCAAGCTTTCAAATTTATTTGATTAAATTAATGGGATATAAAAAGAACTAAAGGAGCTCTTCTTTTACAGGCGCAGAACCTGTTCACTAAAGCTGCAAGAACGCTATTTGAAGAGAAAGCAAAAGGTGCAACAGGGACCTGCTGATTTGGCTGTGTTTCTTCTAGCCAAGATCAAATGTAATTTTATCTGTATTACTACTCCTAACTCTGTTCTTGTTTGTTTAAATTGCACTGTTAGCATTAAGTTAGGTCATTTCTCTGCCGCTAGCAACATCCTCGGTGTTGCCTTGTGTTCGTGTGTGTACCATAGTGAAGAAGAACAATGTGTATGTTCTTGCATATTTATACGCCGAATTAATATATTAGTGTATTTAAATTGAATTATTACTTTGATGTCATCTTTTAACTTTGTTCAAGTTAAATTAGTTATTCAACTTTCAATTAATACATACTATTTTCTTTACATCATCTTTATAAATACTTCCTCCCATCTTAAATATGTGATATATTTAATAAATTTATTTTGATCATAAATATTATTCTCGATACCTAATCTTCTTAGTGGTTGTGATTAGAAGTAGTGTTACAATAGTTGTTTTTGATGTAAAATGACTCTAAATAATTTAGAATTATAAATCAAATTGGATAATTAAAAATAGAGATGTGAAGAATATAAAATTTACGTTGATAATAAATTTCACTTATAAGATATAAAATTTAAAGGAAATGTATCATTTTTATTTATTTCTTTAAAAAATCAAAACAAAATAGCTAGAATGGAACTAATTATGCCATAAAAGTGAAACAAAACAGATTTGTCCTGTGGATTTTCGATGTATAATATGAATCACATAAAACTTTGATAAGAAAAGAAGGTTTGAGGGAATCTTTTTAGTTAATTGAGGGAATTCATGGTCAAACTTAAACATAAGTTTATGTGTATGATTCACGTGTGGTTCTCACTTCCTATTCGTTTTCTCCTCTTAATATGATAAAAGCAAAGTAATGATTCCCAAAAAAGCAAAATATATGAATCCATCGTCGTCCCTCTTGGCTTAATTCTCATTTCACAGGACGAAAATAACACGAAACAAAACAAACAAATGCCAAACTCTTTTTCACATTATTAAGCAGAGACTGAACTTTATGCACAACAACCAAACAGAAACCAAAGCAGCAGCCATTAAGCTCACAGGCTGCAACATCATACAACAACACAAACGCAAGCACACACACTCAAACAATTTCTACACATGGATGCATTTGGTTTCTTTTATTTCTGCACCATCAACGTACGGGAAGTAATTAAAGGAGTCGTCATCTCTGCTTGTTTCTGATGTGCGTGCTTCAGTTGCAGGTGCAGTTGGATCCGCACTTGCAGCCCTCGTTCTCGGGGGTGACACCCATCTCAGCTCCCTCCAACTCTACCTTCTTCATCGGCGCCAACCCCAACACCAGACTCTGATCCCTGCTCGTCTTCTCTTCGTATCTCAAGTCTGGGTACATGCTGCAGCACATGATATGAAAATCAACCTTAGTCCATTTTGCAGATCCGTGGTAGAGAAATAAACGCGTATGCATGTACTAACGTGATATATATATATTGGATCAAAATTATATTCTTTTTATTAAAGTCAATCTAAAAACACATAAACATGTTTTCAGGGCCGGGTTTGAGCCCAGTACCACATTCATCCTAACTAATCCCTCACGAGGCAGCTTGCCGTGGACGATCAAAATATCTAGTGAGGGATTAGTTTGGATGAATGGGAATAAGCGATTTAATTTGGATGAAAACATAGAGAAGGTGAAAGAGATCAGAATCTAACCTTCCGCAGCAGCAGATTCCCCAGCCACAGCTAGTGCAATAGCAAGACATTCTGAAAAGCAAATTAAACAAAGGAAGATCGAAGCACATATATATATATATATATATATATATATATATATATATATCACTCACACCCCAATACTCAAACGTAGAAAATAGTCACACTGATGATTTAAGCGGCCTCAACGACCCCTATTTATAGTGTGGTTGACGATGGTCCGGGGCAATCTCTACCGTCCACGTTTCATATAATCCAAAGAGTCCAGATCTATGCTAAATCTTCTTTGTCTTTCGTTTTTTTTTTTTGGAGGTCGCTGTCTACATTTAATAAATATTCTTCTCCCATTGTGTTGCGATGAATTCGAAGAAAGCGCAATAATTATTTATCTATTCTTCTAAATATGCTATATATACATATAATTATAATTTCTGTGAACGTCAAAGGATCCAATTTGCTTTCTATGGACGTAGAAGAGTAGGGAATTTTGCTAGTGTATATGGCAGGGTCTATATTGACATGATGATCTCGACCATAGATGATAGTCATAAATAATCAAAGATAAGTCCACGGTCGAGATTTGAGATAGTGGACGGCTACGTCCCGCAAGAAATTTTTTCCGTGTCTTTTGTTTGCCGAAAGATTCAATAACGTTGAACACCTCCAAATATGTATTATCAATGGCCCAGAAAAAGAATGCCAGGTCAACGTTTATGTACCAAGTTTTATCGCGAACGAGTCACCAACTGTGTCTGTTTTTTAGGGAAAAATCCAAATCATTTCTTAGATTTAATCAGGGATAGTTAAAGACATAAGAGTGGACACATCCAATCCAATTATATTTCAAAACTACAAAGATATATTTAATATTTATCAAATCGAGTATATCGTCAGAGTTCTCTTGTACGACTCCTTTTTCTATTTTATTCGTAGCATTTTTTTTTATAAAACGATACTATATATATATATATATAATATACTCCTGTAAAATAGTAAGAAGTTAGCTAACGATTGGGCCAGACCAACGTGGAAAAAAGAAAAATTGCGAGCAATGAAATTTGTTTTTCCTAGATTATATCTCACACACATATTTATAATATATATATATATAGATATATATTTATAGATGTATGAGCAGGAACCCAAGCTGGAAGGCAAGCATATGAACAATATATGAATTAATTAATAATTGATGCCACCGCCTTGGAAAGGCCATCTTAATAATTAAGAGAGATACTAGATTAGTTAGTTATTATTAAGCCAATTGGATAACTAAATAATAATGTTTGACTGTGTAATTAATAGAGCGACACAAACCGTATTATTTTATGATGTTTTGTTAAATATATACCAACGGGTTTAATTTCTTCATAATATTTAAATATCCCTAGCTTGCCAATGTAACTTCAACTGCCCAGACTCCAAAACAATAATTTCAAATAATAGTTTAATACTTCAAATAATAGATTGAATTTGACGATGATCGATTTAGATAGATTTAATAATTCTTAAAAGTAGTATGTATGAATTAATATGGACAGTTAAGATTTAAAATGAATGGTCTTTGATACTTAAAATGGAAGCACAATAATAAAGAGAGACTTACTGAACAGGAATGAAGTCCCAAAAATTATTATTATTACAATAATTGAGAAGTAGTGTTGTTACAATAATTGATTTTCATGTAAGATGACTCCAAATAATTTAGGACGATGAATCTAATTGGACAATAAAGAACAGAGATATAAAGAATATAAAATTTATACTTGAACATGTAAATTTTACAATATGCGTAAATTTAAAGGAATTCTCTCGTACGTCTCCGTTTCTTTATTTTTTTTTATTTTAAAAAAACTAAGTATATTAGGGAACTAATTAAGATTCTTTGCCGCAAAGGTGAAACAGATTTATATATCCAGTGAAGATTCTATATATAATATAAATGGAGCCAAAAGCTGAATCACATAACACTTCCATAAGATCAAAGAAGGTTAGAAGGAATGTTTTCAGTTAATTGAGAAAATAAATAGAACGTCAAACTCAAACATACGTGTATGGATATGATTCTCACTTTCCTTTTGTTTTCTCCTCTAATTAAATGGGTTGAAAATAAAAAAAGCAACGTAATGATCCCAAAAAAGCAAAATATCTCATCTCATCAGAACACGAAATTAAGATTAACACGAAACATACAAAACAACACACCAATCTCTTCCTTAACAAGATACACGATCTTTTTCACATTAATAATAAGCAGAGATTGAATTTTATGAGCAACAACCAATCCGAAAACAAAGAAAGCAGCCATTAAACTCACAGAAGGCGGGGCAGCAACAACAACAAAACCCTCGTTATATCGTTGGACTACCCTCAACACAAACACATACAAGCCCACACACGAGAACAATTTCTACATATATATGTTATATGGTTTCTTTTATTTCTGCATATATCATCAACGGGAAGTAAATATTAAAGGGTCATCATCATCTCTGCTTGTTTCTGATGTGCACGCTTCAGCTGCAGTTGCAGGGGTCGCAGGTGCAGTTGGATCCGCACTTGCAGCCCTCATTCTCGGCGGCGATACCCATCTCAGCTCCCTCGAACTCCCCCTTGGTCGGTGCCACCCCCAACACCAGAGTCTCCCTGGTCGTCTTCTCGGCGGCGTAGCTCATGTCTGGGTACATCTTGCTGCAACACATGATATGAAAATCAACCTTAGTCTCATGAATAACCGATTTTTATGAAAACATAGAGGATAAGCTTCAAGAGATCAGAATCTAATTAACCTTCCGCAGTTGCAGCTGCTTCCGCACCCACAGCTATTGCCACAGCTGCAAGACATTTTTCTCAAAAGCAAACAGAGGAAGATCGAAGCACAGATATCAAACACAAGCGAATAATATTACCGAACACAGAGATGATTTATTAAGCGGCCTCAACGACCCCTATTTATAGTGCGGTTGATGATGGACCAGTGCAATCTCTACCGTCCACGTTTCACAAATCGGAACGCTCCTCTAAGTTGTGTCTTCTTCTTCTTTTGGGCCGTTGTCTAGATTTTAGTAAATATTCTTCTCACATAGTGTTGTGATGCATTCGAAGAAAGCGCAATAATTACTTATTTATTCTATTTTTTGCGTTTACTTCTGTATCTTGTTCATATATCATTTCGTGTGAATTAATTTCTTACATTCAAAAGTAATAAAATATCACAAGAATAACAATTGTAAGTAAAGTTTATATTTTATATTTATATGTGTCATGTATTTTTTATTATCCTCCTCATTCATTTTTTTGCGATAGGAGGGAAAATATTAAAATTTTAAAGATAAAAGTATATAGGAGTTATTGAGTCAATTTGATAAAAAAAAATTGACATAATATACTCTTTATTTTTTTTTAATTATTTAACGTGTGACTATATTTTAATAGAAAATAATATTTTTATGCTCTAAATATGCTATATGCATATATTATAATTTTTGTGAACGCCAAAGGATCTCGACCATATATAGATGATAGTCAAATTATAGAAAATCAAAGATAAGTCGACGGTCGATATTTGAGATGGTGGACGGCTACATCCGTAAGAATTTTTCTTTTGTTTTTGGCCGAAAGATTCAATAACGTAAGAAGGTTGAACATTGGGGGTGTTTGGGTAGATTTCAAAGAGTATTTTTAGGAGTAAAAATCATGGTTTTGACAAAAGGTATATATCATAAATGGCTTAATCTTTTCTAAAAGTACTTTATTGTTAGAAACCATAGTTTAGGGATGAAAAACCATGGTTTTTTTTTATAATTTTTTAAAAATTATTCTCTTCTAAAATTACTTTTATCCCTTCTTCTCATAAACTATACTTTAAAAATTAATCCAAACACACTCTAAATATCTATTATCAATGGCGTAGGGAAAAAAAATAAACAGATGCCATCTCTATGTCATATATATTATTATGTAAATTGGGGGGATAAGTTGACTTAAAATGAATAGAGAGAGCTAATGCTTGATTTTCGTTTAAACGTTTACATACAAGTTTTAATATCTTGTGTATAATTTGATCCTATATTGATTTGTTTAGAAAACTTCAAGTCCAATCTCTATTGATGGTGTACGTACGCCATTTTCCAAGAATACAATGATTTAGTGAGGAATTAATGTGATTTTGGAATCGTGTATATATATATATATATATATATTCAAATATATTCATATGATGTCATGGATTATATTGTACAGCTCAGACGGAGAAAGACTGAAATGTTTAATATATAAGAAGCCATGTCAACGTTTGTGTACCAAGTTTTATCGCCCTTTTGTTGTTGTTTAAGGACAAATCCAAATCAGTTCTTAGATTTAATCAGAGGTAAAACACGAGAGTACACCCATCCAATTGTGTGTGTGTGTGTGTATCAAAAGTACAAAGACGTATTTAATATTTAAAATGAATCGATTTGGAAACTCCCGTTAATGGTGGTTGGGCGTTTTGCATAAGAGGACTGGGACGTAATAATCGAGCTCACCGTTTAATCTACTTTACTAATCTAGACGCAATGACGTTTTGTTCAGTAATTAATGAAATAATCTGCTATCTATTGTCATCTTTAGGGGAAGACTTTAAAAAGGGGAATGGGACCCACAGAGATGCAAGAACATCCATAAGGTGGGGCCCGAGTGAAGTTAGACCGATTGTTGTGGTCGCAGAATCACTTTGGATGTGTGGCCCAAAAACTTGCTTCGTTTGGTTTCCTACACCATACGATGGGATTGTTTTTCTGCAGCTACAAAATTTAATGCTTTTAAATGTTATAGTTCTGATAAGGGAATCCTAATTTTTGAATGTTTACATTTATACTTAAAGATAATAGATAATTCGTCCTGCATGATATTAGTATCATTTAAGAGAAAATGAGATTTCGTCCTACTTTTAGATCGTGGATGAGCCCAACTTTTTCTAAAAATTTTTATACAAAAAAAAAATTATAAATTAAAAAACCAAGCTAAGGCGGATCTAGTTAAATGAGTTAGTTCTTCACAGAGAAAAGTGTCTACATACATTTAATATCCAATAATACCCATCAAAGACAATACTTCGAACAGAATGCAGCAAAGTAGAGGAGAACATTGCTTGAGCCTTCTCTTTGCTTCCTTCATCACATGGTCCGCAAATAAGCACCTTGCGGGAATCGATATTTGTGCAAAATGACTGGTCTGAATCAGAGCATCTAGCATCCTCGCTCATACATTTTCAACTCACAGCAACAATAACTAAGAAGAGAATTATGAATATCTTCAGAGTGATTTAACAATCTCATGGCTAAATTAATGGTCCTATGATTAGCTTGCGGTAGGTGTTGTGTTAATATTATGTACACAACATTGTATGCAACCATTTTCTCATACAATAGCTTTATCAACTGAGCTTGCACTGAAGCAAATACACAATTATATTGGTTCAAAGAAACCTGCATCTTTCATATCATTTGCTTTTCCTTTGCCAGATACTTCAACAAAAAGGCATATGTACGGTGAGAAGGCTCACATCCCCCATACAACATTCTCTTAACAACACCAAAACCACAATCAATCAATAATGTGCAGTTCAAAGTTCAAACAATTCCATCTGCCTTCATCTTTGTGTTGGTTTATATCAGCCTCAACTCATCAACCAAAACAAAAATGGCTATATTACCTACCTCTTTTGGACAGCCCAGCCTTCCTATTTTGCAGTTTGGGCCCAGGCCCAATAATAGACAAGAATATGACATCCACTTAATCTTGATTTTTCCCTCCTTAGATTTTTTTTTGTTTAGTAAATTGGAAACAATTACAATTTACTCTCCATGTCCTTAATATAATATTTAATTAGAGAATTAATTTTGATCTTAAATATAAGACTTATTTATTATATTTATTATTTTTTTAAATTACCCTAATTGATATCCCTTAACAATAATTAAATAAATAAGTGAAGGAAGAGTTAATGATGATGGTTATAGAATATTTGATAAAAAAATATTCTATATTAATTAATTTAATTTAATCAAATTAGTAAAATATATCCTATATTAATAATAGGAGGAGTACAATATTTAATTAATCATGAAACGCCTCCACAACTTCCCATATTATATCTCCTATAACTATAAATCTATGGATGCAACCAATTATTTTTCCAAAAACAAAAGAAGTATACCAGACACGAGAGAGAGAGAGAGAGAGAGAGATTTTCGGTTCGTTAGATTTAATCAGGATCAAGTTATGGTTGAATTTATATATATAATATCTGATAATTATTAAGACGTTTTCAATTTATATATTATACTGTTCTATTACCAATAGTACAAAAAAGAAATGAAAGTAAATGTTTGAGCTATCAAGTCAACTCATTATCTTAATTAACACTGTTAATTAAAGGTTAAGGGTAATTTTTGCCTTGGAAATTGTCACGGCACTAGGATTTTTTTTTTTGAACAATATCATCATAAAAGTTGTAAAATCGTAGCAATACTACCTTAAATGGATGGACCCCTAACGTTTGCTGTTCAGTGACAAAGTGTCACTCCAAAATGCCACGCTAGCAAGGACGTGGCAGGTACTTGGCTAAGAAATGTCCAGTTGGCAAGTACATGTGTAACATGAAATGGGAAAACTTCTTCAATGGACTGAATCCAAAAACCACTGTCTTTCACTATCATCTTCTCCTCCGGCGAGCATCCCTCCAACGTCTGTCCCTGCTCTTTTCTTCTTTGAGAAAACCCCACTCCTCCAATCAACTTCTGGTTCATTATAGCATATAACAAAATAACTTTCTCGCTCATTTATCAACAAAATCGAAATAGAGTGAAATAACAAAACAACTAGACCATGCCTTTTTTTTAAAAAAAAAATCCAAAATAAGAAAACCCAGATGTAAATCCTGTCCATAAACTGTGGCATTAATTCCTTTCATTTAATTAGGGGGAATCCTGTCCATTGATTGGAAGTAGGGACGCAGCAATCCAGAGGTTCAACGTTCATAAACTGAACTTCTTTGCCAGATAATATGTTTGCTGTTAGCTACCAGTTAAAAACAGCCATATTAAAAAAATTAGAATGCTAAAAACATTAGGACACAGGAAATTAATAAATGATAATTACGCGAAAATACATGGCAATTTTTGCCTCAAAAGAGCTATATTAAAAAAATTGAAAATTAAGATACTCAATGCCTACCCATAAGATTCCTTTCATGTATTAAAAAACTCCTAGCTTTTATTCTTTTCTTCATATATGACACATTATATAAAGGGACATGAATTAAAGCTATATTGCCCGATTCATTTTGTCTGGAAACAAATGAAAAATAATAATGAGACTCTAATTTATGTAATCACAAATGCGTTAGAAAACAACCATATTAAAGAAAATTTTAGTGGCATATTCAAAAAAATAAAAAAGATAAACCTGTTCTGTTGCAATATTAAAAAAAACTTTACTCTCTCTCGCTCTTTCTCTCCCTATGTATATATATGTGCATCATTTTCTTTCTCACTCCTTCACTAGGCATTTGAGAGCCTATCCATTTTCTCTAGATCTAGATTCTAGCAAGCAAACGGGTCTAGCTTTGGTCTTCAATTTTTCTTTCTCTAGCGAATCATTTCCATAAAGCAATGTCAAATCCACCAGTGAAAGGGGCTCCATCTCAAAATTCTGAGAAGAAACAGGAAGTTACTAGGTGGGAGATTGTGAAACCCACAGATTATCAACATTTTCAACTACATAGTAAACTAATTGATACCCTTAGTTCGACAGTGAGTGTAAGTGAACCTTATCTTTCAATTTGATTTCGTTGTTCTTTTAGTCAAATGATTGTGTAAATTGGCTTCCTAGATCGATCTGATCACGATCTTCGTTGTGATTTTGTTTGTTTTATCGACTGAACCCCCTTTTCGGTTGCAAGAATTTGATAGAGTCAGATAAGAGAATGTAATTTGTGGTTTTAGGCTCCTCCTATTTTCTTTCCTATTTTTTGAAGTAGTACTGTAATTTCTACTACCTCGATGAAATGGTCAGGAATGAATGATAGATCCTGGCATAAACTTAATTAGTTATGTAAGTACTGTAATTTCTTTATTGATTCTTCGATGAAATGGGATGTGAAATCCCAAAGTTTGCCCTAGTTAACCTATTGACCAGTACATATATGTTTTTGTAATTTTCAGTAGTACTGCTCATTTCCATAAGATGTTTTTTTTTCTTTTCCAACAAGCATATCAAACACTGTAGTTTTATATTTAATTCCATTCAGTTCCATTTTTCATTCTTTCAGGAGCTAGCTAGCATAAACCAAAATGTAAGGTTTGCAGAACATATGTGATTGTGCTTTTCATTCTTTTCAAGAAGCATGAAAATATATGTGGTTATAGTGTGTACTGCTTTAGTAATTGGTTGAGACAAGTTGAAATTGTTGATAAAATTTGTTGTGGTGATTTGTAATGTATAGGAAAAGGTGGATGAAATAAAAAAGCATGCACGAATGGAGTCGCAATTAGGATCAAGTGGTACAACAGTAAGTTCATCTCATAACTCTCTGAATTCTTAACTACGTCTTGGTACGTAATTGCATGAATATAATCACCCTAATTAAATTCAATTTAGAATCAGATTTTCATTTAATTTGTCTTGTTGTTGTAGCCGGCATCATCGTCATCATCAGATCCGAATAGTAAGAGTCAAACTTTAACGAGTGTTGTGATTGAGGACATAGCCGTGAGCTTTGAGTGTCCAGAACAGTTCACTGCCAAAAACGTAGATATGGATCTTGCTGCTTCATGTTATCGCAGTTCCTTAATTGGTGAGATATTAATCAATTTCTTGTTCTTCATCGGATCTGAATAGTAAGAGTCAAACGTTAACAAGTACTATTTTCAATCAAAATGAGAATAGAAAAACAAAGAGACGACTGTGTATTGGAATTGAACCTGTGCGTGTTGTAAAAATGTTGTGGCTGTATCATTATTGTATGTGTACTGAAACACACACAAGACTTATGAATTTTCCAAAAACTTACCGCAGGAGCGAGATGGTTTGGTGAATCCCATGAAACCACTCCAATTTTCCTTCAAAGAGAGGCTCCAACATTGGAACCTACAGAGCAGAATGCGCCCATGTGGTAGAATCGACATGGTAATTTATTCACTTCTTTAACTACTAATTCTTAATTAATTTGGATGTCGTTCTACTAACATTTAGGATATTCGCCCGCGTGAAAAACTGAGACATGATGTTTAATTATATATGCGTGATTAATTACGTACGTAGAATTTGTAGTTTGAGACATTTCAATATTCTTGTTTCAAATGCATTGGTCCAATGTAAAGACATATTAAACAAAGTTGAATTGATTGAAATGTAATATTTGATGCAGTTTTATCGGTATCCAAGGGGCAGGAGATCGTTTCGGTCTGTGAATGAAGTCGTTGACTTCATGTTGTACGAGATTTTCCCGCATACATGTAAACAAGACATGCCACAAGATCAGGTGATGATTCACTCACTTATTCCTTAACCCTTATATATATATATATATATATATATATATATTACACTCAGAAATTCATTCATGTGGGTGTAAATAAGAGAAGTGACACTGCAAAGAGAAATTCCCATTTTCAAAGTGGTGTAATACCCTTAGATATGGAAAGTTCATTTTAATTCTTCACATATAAATAAATTGTACGAGACGTGGAGTTATCAGATGTAGTTGTACAGTTCTTCTAACCAAAAAGTATATTAATCTTGCATATATTGTACATTTATTTAACATTTAGTTCAAGAGCCAGCTTCTAGGATTTCCCTCAATCTATAGCCAATAATACTTGAATTCTTATTTATTAAAAGCAAGCCATAATGGAGTTTTATTCTCGATTACTTTTGCTAGCTAGCGGAAGCATGTCCAACTTAATTAGTCCATTCGTATTTAAAATCTCTTCAAAATCAGTGTTTGGAAGGACAAGATTAATATGATACAAGTAATGTGGTGTTAGTTTGATAGAAGCTAGGGAAGTTAATAATTATATTATACGTTGGATTGATTCGTTGGCACATGACCATTAATTGTGAACTAGGGCAATATCGTCGAAGGAGAAGATCAAGCAGCAGCAGAGAGGCTAAAGAAGAGAAGACGGTCCTCAATTTACAGAGGCGGGCGAAGAAGGAAACGCAAAAGAACAAAAGGAAAAGTACAACAGAAAGCTGAGGAAAAATCTGCCATTGCTCATGAAGAAGCTGATGATGATGATGACAATGCTAAGAATGAACAACACACAAATCCTAGTTCTTCATCACCACAAACACAAAAACAGGCCCCTCCTAATACTGATTCGGCTGATGATGAGGATGCTAAAAATGATGAACCCACAAACCCTAGTTCACCACCAGAACCACAAAAACAGACCCCTCCTAATACTCATTTGGCGTATGATGAGGATGCTAAGAATGAAGAACTCGCAAAGCCTAGTTCATCATCACTAGAACCACAAAAACAAACCCCTCCCAATATTGATATGGTTGATGATGAGGATAAAAAACCCAGAAACCCTACTTTACCATCAGAACCACAAAAACAGGCCCCTCCCGATACTGATTTGGCTAATGATGAGGATGCTAAGAATGAAAAACTCACAAACCCTTGTTCACCACCAGAACCACAAACGCATGCCCTTCTCGATACTGATTTACTCTATATATCTGAAGATCTTAGTGCCTATGAGAGCGTGTTTGATAAGTATTTTGATGGGTTTTAATCACTGTTCGTGAATATAATTGCGATAATGCATGGATTAACTGATGTCCTTCATATTTCAAATCTTTAAGCTTTCTATGTTATGTATGAACTTATGCATAGTTCCTTTAATTTACTCTAACATTTCTTATACCTTCTCAAATCTCTCCTTTAATTTTGTGGATCTAATTAATTATTATTAACTAAAATTTTCAAATCAACTCGATCGTTGACAAAATGATGAAATACAATAGAATCGAACATGCAGATATCTCCTTATATTTTGTTAACGACAATTTCAAAGGCAACAAGTAATTGAAGGATCAACTCCAAGATTATGCAAAACAACTATCGAGATAAAAAAATAAGCAAGTTGTTGGGCTGACGGAGCCTTGGAGAAAAAATAAATAATCCTTTTATTATAAAATGAAGTAGTTGTACAACGACAGTTTGGGCATACATATATACACTTTTAAATCCCAACTAATTGGGCCCAGTGGGCTCCTAAAATGCCTTAACTAAATCCATCACTCCCCCTCAAGTTGGGTGCCAAATACATCAATAGCTCCCAACTTGCTGAGAAACCTGCTCTGCAAATGTCTACTTACTGCCTTAGTTAATAAATCAACTTCTTGTTCTCCTGACCTTACATATTGCAGATCAATGAGCTTTTCTTCCAACTTTTCCCTAACAAAATGACAATCTACTTCGATATGTTTGATCCTCTCATGAAACACAGGATTGTTAGCAATATGTATAGCTGACTTGCTATCACAATAAACTTTCACTGGATCTAAAACATTCATACTTAATTCCTTCATTAACCCTATAGCCCATACAATCTCTGATACAACCATTGCAAATGCTCGGTATTCAGCTTCAGCAGAAGATCTCGAAACAGTGTTCTGCTTCTTAGTCTTCCACATAATGAGTGAGTTGCCAAACTTCAACAAATACCCTGTCACCGACCTCCTTGTGGTTGCACATGAAGCCCAATCTGAATCACAATAACAGCTCAGTGATCTGTCTCCATCTGCACTTATAAAGATTCCCAGACCAGGCTTTTGCTTGAGATATCTCACTACTCCTTTTGTTGCAGCCATGTGTACCTTTATTGGTGTTTGCAAATATTGGGTAAGCACCTGCACAGCAAAACAAATGTCAGGACGAGTTGATGTCAAATATATTAACAGTCCTACTAATCTCCTATAACTCCCTGGATCCTTCAACAAATCTGCCTTCTTGTCCTTTCCTTCTTCAAACGCTCTTAGCTTTAAAGTTGGAGCCATAGGAATGTTCAGCGGTTTGCATCCACTTAGCCCTGTATCTGCAAGCAAATCTAACATATATTTCCTTTGGGATAAAAGTATACCTTTCTTAGATCTAGCAATTTCAATCCCAAGAAAGTATTTCATCAACCCTAAATCTCTTATTTTAAAAGTGCTGTGCAAATAGTCTTTAACCTCTTTTATTCTGCTTTCACAACTCCCAGTAACTAATAAATCATCAACATATACAAGTATAATCACTACCCCATCTGAAAAATGCTTAAAAAATAATGAGTAATCATTTCTACATTGACTAAAACCCCCTGCAATCAATGATGATGTCAGTTTATAATTCCATTGTCTAGAAGCTTGTTTAAGCCCATACAGTGACTTTTTTAACTTACAAACCATATTTTTCTGTTCAGGCTCAAACCCTTATGGTATAGTCATGTAGACTTCTTCTTCTAGGTTTCCCTGCAAGAAGGCATTGTGAACATCCATATGATATATATACCAGTCATTTATTACAGCCATTTTTAGAATTAATCTTACTGTTGTCATTTTTACAACAGGGAAAAAAGTCTCATGGTAATCCACTCCTTCCCTTTGATTATATCCCTTAGCTACCAACCTTGCTTTGAATTTATCTAAGTCACCATTCGATTTATACTTGACTCGGAAGACCCATTTGCATCCTATGGGTTTCTTTCCTTTAGGCAAAGGTACTATATCCCACGTTTGATTATGTTCAAGGGCTTCCATTTCAACTCTCATTGCTTTTACCCATTCCTCATTTCTTATTGCTTCTTCATAAGTTCTTGGTTCTATTATTGAATCAATTTTACACAAGTAATATAAATGAGAAGGTGAGACATTTTGATAAGTCATATATTTCTGTATAGGATATAAATAGGTCTTTTGATTATTTTCTTCCAGATTTGTTTTCATTAAACTAAGCATATAGTCCTTAGCCCAAATGGGTGGTTTTCTGTCCCTACCCGACCTGATCCTATGCTGTACAACAGAAGTGTCCATATTTACTAAATTATCATTTACGTTGCTATTCTCTAGCTCTGTACTTTCTTCCCTAGCAGATTCTGTCATTCTAGGGTGATTCTGTTGAAGAAGTTCATCATCAAATAAGAATGAGTTTCTAGTTTCTTTATTCACTCCCCCTTGATCCAAGGTGGAGTTTTCTTTGAAAGGGAACTTATGTTCTAAAAAGGTGACATTTCTACCTATCAGCAATGTCCTATTTCTCAGGTTATACAGCAAATATCCTTTCTGATTGTGAGGATAACCCATAAAAACACATGGAACAGATCTGGGTTGAAATTTATCCGTTGAATTCAGATCAGTTGCATATGCTAATGAGCCAAAAATCCTCAAATTATTTAGATCAGGTTCTTTTCCATATACTATCTCAAAGGGAGTTTTGTATTTCAAGATCTTTGAGGGTATTCTGTTCACCAAATGGGTGGCCATTTTTACACATTCCCCCCAAAATCTAATTGGCATCCCTGACTGGATCATTAGACTTCTAGCTATTTGAATAAGGGTTCTATGTTTTCTTTCCACGATTCCATTTTGTTCAGGAGTGTATGGGCAAGATGTCTCATGAATTATGCCATTTTGATTCAGATATTCCCTTAAAGCATAATTAGTAAATTCTGTTCCATTGTCACTCCTTACTTTCTTTATGCTCATATTAAATTGAGCCAATATATATGATGCAAAACTCTTTATACAATCAGGAACAGCAGATTTATTTTTCAGTAAGAAAATCCATGTTGATCTTGAAAAATCATCTACAATAGTCAAGAAATATTGATGCCCTTGGTGTGTGGGCATCCTGTAAGGTCCCCACACATCCATATGTACCAATTCAAAATAGCATTTACTTTTAATACAACTAGATGTAAAAGGAAACTTAGTCTGTTTTGACTGGATGCATATTTCACAAACATTATTCATCATTGCATTTACATCACCTACAATGCTAAGGTGTCTAAGTACAGAAATAGGAGCATGTCCAAGTCTATCATGCAGCAATTGTATATCAACATGGGTAACACGTTTATTCATGTTCCTATTTGTCACAGTATTGATGGAAGCGGGTGTTTTTGCAAAATCAAGCACATATAGTTCTCCTATCAATCTACCAATCATCTTCTTCTTCTCCTTTCCATCCCGGAGATCCTGCACCATACAATAGTTAGGAAAAAATACCACTTTACATTTTTGTTCTCTAGTCAGTCTTGGTACTGAAATTAGGTTAAATTTAAGTTCCCATGCATACAGGACATCTTTTAAGGTTATCTCATCATTTAGTTTGACTGTCCCTATATGAGTTACTTTTATATGCTCTCCATTTGGAATCTTAATGTTTTGAATAGGTCCATTATTTATTTTGTATTCAGAGAAGAGGTCTAAATTTCCTACCATATGGGTGGTCGCTCCAGAGTCTAAAATCCATTGGTTTAATGGTGACAAAGAACAATTAAAATTGATCAAACCTGTACCGGTGAGTGCATGCACAGGAACTTCCGTGTCTCTCTTCAGCAGCTCGAGCAATTTGTCATATTGCTCCCTTGTGAAAGATGGTATCACGGTTCCATTGTGCGTGATTGAGTCATTTTCCATGAATTGTGAATCTGTTGCAAGTTGATTAGCAAAGGCACTATGATTCTGTTTTCCTCTATTTCCTTTGAAATCAGGAGGGTACCCTACCACTTGCCAACACACATCCTTCGTGTGCCCTCACTTGATCGATTATGTGGATGTTGCTTGGATCGCCAGTTGATTCAGTGCTAGCGTTGATGGTAAGTCAGCAGCTCCTCACCAGGTCGGTAGGTTTTCTGGATTTTGAGGTCGCCGCTTCAACCGTAAATGACCTAGTGCTTGAGTCTTTCTTGCATTTTGGCCATGTGATCCTTGTCTTGCGGGTACGGGTCTTGGATCGTAGTTGGCTCTGATGCCATGTTGGGCTAACAGAGCCTTGGAGAAAAACAAAATAATCCTTTTATTATAAAATGAAGTAGTTGTACAGACAGTTTGGGCATATATATATATATACAATTTTAAATCCCAACTAATTGGGCCTAGTGGGCTCCTAAAATGCCTTAACTAAATCCATCACAAGTTATACGTAAATAAGTTTCTCTTGCGAGGGTGTGGGTTTGGTCGAAATATTAAAATAAGTCGAAGAGAAAAACAAGTTCAAGTATACTACCGAATTAAGGAATAAAGTAAACTTGAAGTGTCGTCAAAGCGTTAAAATCAGTTCATTACAGCTTAGAATTACATATATAGGAGCAGAAACGGAAAAAAAAAAAATTAAAGATTCACAAATTAAAATATATGACCAGCTCTTATTTCAAGCCTCTAAAGGCCACGGTACGGTTCAAGTTAATAATAGTAATTCGCGAAAGAGTAAATAACTCCCATTGGTCACAAGTTCAATTATAATTAATTATATTCAATGGGAATAAACCCGCTCCGGAATAAACAATTATTTTTTCAACTCTCAATTGCTCAAAGGATAAAATTTTTATTAGAATTTTTTCTCTCATAATAATATATGATAATTCAATTAAACTCGTTCTTAATAAATGACCCATATGCTAATTGAAAGAAAAAACTTCAAAGCACAATTAAACGACATTTCCAATTGCTGGTTTTCCCCCCCACAGAATTTAAATGAGGTTTTTGTTCACAGCAGAGGTTATTATTTTGTAATAATTAAAATTATATAATCGTTAAAATAAAAGTTCGCTTTCATTTGCGGTTCATATCATCTTCTATATTATTATAAATTTTGCTTTAATTTAGGTAACTCAACGTAACTTCCAAATGATTGAAATTTCTCAGATAGGAGAGTTTCTTGGTTTGATCACAATTCAAAGCTTGCGACCCAACACAAACTTAGTTACGTATTAGTTCTTCATCTTTCTCCAATGTCGATTACCATCTTTCTCTCCAAACTTAGTTACGTATTTGTTATGCTCTGGATCGCATAACAATTTTGATCGACATGGATGTAACGAGGAGCCTACACCAGGTAAGAAATTTAGTAGCTTGTAATGATCAATAAAACAAAGTTAATTTTATTTTAGTAATCGTGTCTCCTTGAAATAAAAGGAGAATATTACAACCGCAATTAATTTAATGACTTGATTTTGAATAAGTTGATTGAAAGTTCAACTAATTTATATTTGAAGAGTGAAGATGAAGTTTTAGTCTTAATTTGGGTAGGCGAATGATGTTTAACATAGTCCATGAGCATTATGTTTTTCTAATTGTTATAACGAACTAGGATAATTATGGGGCAACAGAGACATCAAGGGGGAAGAGCAAGTCAACGTTGACAGGTGGTCGAATGAGAAAACGGAGGAAAACAATACTGGCAAAAGTGAATGAAGACCCTTCCCAGAGATCAAAAGCTACAAAGTTGCAGGTTTCCACTGAAGAAGATCAAACAAGCATCGCACAAGTTCAAAACATCGCTGAGGGTTCTACAACTAAACATGAACAAGACACAAATATTTTACCTGAAGAACGACATAAAGACACATGCTTTTATTCAGATTTGCTCGATATCTCCAACGATTGGACTGCCTACGAGAGCTTGTTTTGTGATTATTTTAATTAATTAGTTTGGCAATGTTGAATGATTGAAGGGACAAATTCCAATTCTTGAAGATCGGCAGAGGTTGTTCCGAGTGAAGTAACAGTTGAGTAGAGTTAAACTTGTTGTTTCCTCTATTGGTCATAACTTTGATAAAATGGAACAATGGTACTTAGCTCCAAAGAAGAGATCAAGTGGATCTGAACAGAGAGAGTAATATGTAATTCGTTTTTATTAGTCTTAAAGATAATGAAATACTTTTGCATAACACACACATGCATATTTCTTCATACTTTTGCATAACTTATGATCTATCAAAGTTGCAACAAGCACAGTGGCTTCTAACAGATTTTACCTATCTAATATTCCTCTCGTTCTTAACCTAAGAGTTATTTAACTAATTTAAATAAATTAAAAAAATTATATAAATTAGTTAATTATACTAAATGTGACTTGAGATCTCCTTAAAATATTCTTGTATAATATTATATTATATATTAATTTATAAGTTAGATAAATAAGTTTTGAGGGAAATGATAAATATGAGAGGCAAAATATTTATTGAAGCTTTACTTTAATTTTAAAACTAAAACAAACCCTTTAACAAACTCCTATATTTAAAATCAGACAAGTACGGATATACAAATATAACTAAATAATATGACTGTTGGGATATGAGTCATATTTAGATTTTGGGCTCAGGTCTAAGCTAAGCCCATGAGTTCATGAATCCATATGAAGCTTAGAATGGAAGTATCTAAAAGTGTCTTCATATATGAAGTTAGAAGCCTTATGCTATGTTGTATCAAAAAAAAAAAAAAAGAAGCCTTATGCTATGAAGGAATTAGATAAGATTCCCAGATATAATCATAAAGTCTAGTGTCTTATTATAATAATGACCAATAATGAATGTCATTATTGAGGCTTTTTTAATTCTTACTTATGTGAGTAGGTCAAGCCCACCACTTTTCATTTGGAGGGACAGCAGACAAGTACCTAAAAAATATACCAAAACTCTGTCTCGTTTTCTTTAACTTTTGGCCAAAAACACAAACAGAAATAACAAACAAATACAGTTTCAACTCACCAAGGTGCATGATGCCTGTTGTTGCCTGATCTCACGAGTCTTACTAAAGCAGAAAAATTTAAAGAACATTACAATACATATAATTGAAACATAGGAAAATACTTGATCTCAAAGTCAAATATTGGCAATTTATATGAACTCTACCATTGAATCTGCAAGTTCTTAACTCCTGAACTTGTTTATCGCAATACAGCTAACAGCAGCCTAAGTGGACCTACGTAACATTAAAATCGGAACTTAAGGTGCACACAAGCGCCTTTATTAACGCCATAATCAACTGTACATATATATATATATGGCTACTGGCATGGATATTCTACTTTTTCAATTGTCTGCCTGTCTGGACAGTTTATGTCTATCACAATACTTAAAACAGAAAACAATCTAGCTTCAATACCTGAAAGTTGAAACATAGTGTATAAATAGCTGAGGTTTCATGACGGATCCAAAACTCGAGCTCCCTCCAACATTAGAGTAGGTTTTCCCAACTTAAGGGATCATATTATCATCAATAATCAATGGCTGCTAGTTCTTCATTCCTTAATCTCAGCTTGTGTGTGTTGTTCTTATGTCTCAGTGGAACAGTTTTTGCTCAGTTATCCTCCACATATTACTTACTCTCATGTCCTCTTGCTCTTTCTACTATTAAGACCCAAGTACTCAAAGCTGTGTCCAATGAGTCTCGCATGGGTGCTTCCTTGCTCCGTCTACATTTCCACGACTGCTTCGTCCAAGCAAGTTTTCCTTTCATTATTCACTCCATTTCATAATAATCTCTCGCGTATATATATATCTTAAAAATTTAGCTCCTTAATATTACTATTGCACAATAACGTAATATTATTTAGCAAAATATATACATGGATTTCAACTTGTATATATAAATGTTGTTGTGTTCTGACATATATATATATATATATATATATATATATATATATATATATAGGGATGTGATGCATCAGTATTATTGGACGACACAGCAAATTTCACGGGTGAAAAAACAGCATTCCCCAACAATAATTCTCTGAGGGGGTTTGATGTTATAGATAAGATAAAATATAAACTCGAGCAACTGTGTCCCGGCGTCGTCTCATGTGCTGACATTTTGACGGTTGCTGCGAGGGACTCCGTCTATGCTGTAAGTATTCATTGATTTTCTGGGTTCTCTTCATCCATTTAATCTAGAGAAAGACAGAAAAGCAAGAGCATATATATATATATATATATATATATGTATATAGACTTGAATGAATATTAATGAATTAGAAACTAAACATGTCAGCTGGGTGGACCGTATTGGGAAGTGAAATTGGGAAGAAAAGATTCAACCACAGCAAGTTTTAGTGATGCTAATAAGGATTTACCTGCACCCTTCCTCAATCTCAGTAGCCTCACCACTGCTTTCTCCCACAAAAACTTCACTCAGCAAGAGATGGTTGCTTTGTCTGGTACGTAATTAATTAACCTTTTCTAGTTTCACAATTGCTATACTATATACATACATATATGGGTTAATTAACGGAGAGAGATTTTGAAAGAATGAATATTGTTGTATGTCAGGAGGTCACACCATAGGGATGGCGAAGTGCAAGACGTTCAGGAACAGGATCTACAACGACACCAACATAGAGTTGTCGTTTAAAGCGTCGGAGCAAGAAGTATGTCCGGCGGTCGGCGGAGACGACAATCTATCCTTCTTCGACGCCACCAATGGCGGAAACTGTTTCGATAACTATTACTACCAAAACTTGGTGAATCAGAAGGGCCTGTTGCACTCGGACCAAGAGCTCTACAATGGAGGCGCCACAGATTCCCTGGTTCGAGATTACGTGGACGATTCTTCCCTTTTCTCCCGCGACTTCGCTAATGCCATGATTAAAATGAGTGAGCTCACACCTGCCACTGCTGATCCCAATGCTCAAGTTAGGGCTGATTGCAGAAAAGTCAATTGACTTCTATAATATGATATCATTCCCCACACAAATGCATATATTTTGTGAAAACTACTTATTAATTGTGACCCATATCTATTATATATATGTATGTTCGATCCAGTACGTCATCAGTATTGTTTAATAAGGGCTGTTATATCTGCCATGTATGTTTATTCTTTGAATAATGTCTATCTTATTTCTCTGAGTCTGGTTGAGAATAATTGATGTGATTTCTTTTTATAGATTCAATATTTGTTGTGAGATCGATGATATATATATATATGTGTGTGTGTGTGTGTATTCATAGTATATTCATATATTTGTATTTTTCTCTCTTCTTTAAAGTTGATAGGATCTTTGACAAGTATACAACTAATTAATGATATGAATGTGATTCATTTCCTACAAGGAAGGACATAAGTTTAAATCTATACAAGAACATTATTAATGAATAATTTATAAGCATAAGCACCATATTTATAAACACATGCACCACACAATATTATATATAATTTGATATTCAATTATCCCACAAATTTTGAGAGAATTTGTATATAATTTGTTCGTCTCTGAAGAGTATAATGTGATTATCAAAAGATTTCATGGTGTGATGGGATAGAAGTTTTGATTTTTCTTTTTCGGAATATAATTATTGATTATTACTATATATATAGAATGATCAGTGCTAGTATCTGTGAATTCTCTTGGATCATCTGCGTACATATATGTCAACGTTTCCTCTCTTTTCCTATCATTATCACGTGTTTGGTTTCTTTCTACTTTGCATGGGGATTCTTGTATTTTTCCTCATTCCAACCTAATTTTTGATCATATATATATATATATATCAGAATTTGGAATTCATCATTAAATTTGTACTGTGTTGCGCACACAGAAGTTGGCGGAGTTGGGTCTACTTTGAATGATAAGTTGCGTTTAGGCCCATGGTTAAGCCCACGCCTTATGTAGTATATCACAAACCCATACCATATGAATAATTAATACCCTGCTACTGCTACAGATTAAAAAAATTAAATATAAATTAGTTAATTATAATTAAATTCAACTCTTTAAAATAAATTCATATCATATACTCTTTAATATATTTAAATTAATCAACTAATTTTTATATTAGTTATAATTAACTGATTTATTATATCAAATTTGACCATATAATACAATCAAACAATTGAATTCCCATATAAATGTTGTGCTATATATATGTATATTAGAAAATAAAGAGTGCATGGAACGGAAGAGGGAGAGAGAAAGAGTGGGAAGGTGACAGAAGTCCAAATAGAGATGAATATATTACGAATATTGAGTCAGTCTACTCTCAACAGTGTAACAAAGTTGCACCTACCTTTTTTGTCGTTGCAAGTACTGGCCTGAGTGGAATATTCTCAAAATATTAAAAGAATACTAGACAGGAATGTATATATATATATATATATATATAGTCTAAGTAATTCATATATGCATGAATGCATGGTAACAAACTAAAAAAAGTTCTTTGTCAACTAAATTACCTGGGGATAATTAATATATGGAAAATACAAGTAAGAAAACATGATTGATTTGGTGATAATTAATGGAGGCAGAATCATAAAAGGCTTAAGGGCCAAGGCCTCCATTTCAAGGATGCTCATAGCACTCAAAGTCTTCCTATTCCCTACCCCGAATTATGGCTTGTTGAAAACTAGATCCCTTTACTGTTACCTTCCTCATCCTTCATCCATCATGCTTTGCAACTTGTAATTCATATAATTCACTAATTCGTTCCCAACTATTTCAGATAATATCTTAGTTTAGTATTCACCCCGTGCCCTTTAGTACGTTGAATTTTGTTACCTGCTGGCTCGATCGGAACCATTCATTATCCTCCTTTTCAACGATTTATCCCTTCTTGTTTTTCCCCCATTCAGCTTCTTTATTATTAAGCATAAATATTATATCTCTTAATAATAATGGTGCTCACCATGCAGACGCCTTTGTCAACTATGCAAGTGTTGAAAAGCTTATTAAGTACCGAATCTGAATTTGCTTCCATTTTCTGTGAATGGAATCCAAAGTCTCCGATATTATGCCCTAATCAACTTGTGATGAGTGAGTGTGACTTTTGTAATCTTTTACTCTTTAATCCTTATTCTGTACATAGCCTTAGAAAGAAGAAAGCGACCACCCACCATATATATTAATAAAGCACCCAATTTTACAGTACCTCACACACACACTCTTCCAAAGAAATCAATACAAGCCACCATAGCTTCTTATTCCCATCTTCCTTTCTTGATTTGTGTACATGTTTTTCCTCCTTAGAGTTTGAAATTTTAGGGATTTCAGCCCCCAAACACTTGAACCTAGCTATGTGGGCGTAGACTTTTAGCTCAATGAGGCAACAAAACTAGAAAGGATTGCTTTATGGCAAGAGCTCCATGTGTTCATACATACTTTTTTATATATACGCTCATTAAGAGAAGCCCTCTAATTAATTTGCTGGTTAGGGGTTTAATAATGTCATAGAAGTTGAATTTTTGTAATGGGTGATGTGATCCATCATTGGATCCTCCTAATTCTGACTTGATCAGCAGCTGTTTCTGATGTCCATTATTTATTGTGTAGTTGAAGTTAGTAGTATGGTAATAAAATAAATTAACGGTTAGAGGGGTTGAGCTAAACCCGTAATATCTGTTTAGTGTGGTAGGAAAAGGAATCAAGAGACTGGCGAAAAAAAGACATGTTTATCTGCATAAAATAAAAACAAAGAAGGAAGATCGATCGTTGGCAAACTCTCTGCCAGATATATATGGTATTTGTTTTAAAGGATTCACAATTTCCTCAACTTAATGCTCGACAGTTTATATATTCAGGGGTATAATAGTAAAATGTGCATGGTTCCATTTCTTTGATCAGTCGATAATTATAATTAACTTAAAATGCAATTAGAAAAACCCCAAACAGGAATGAGAATCTAAGTATGCCTTGGAAATAGGAGTGATGATGAAAACGGAAGCCTTGAAGGGGGAAAAGAAAAAGAAATTGAAGAAGGAAATGTAATGAACATAGTTGATGTGTATGTTTGGCATGTGGGTTAGGGAATAGATTTTTCTTTTAAACTATAGTTTTTTTTATCTTTAAGCCAAACACCTATTTTCTTTAAAAAGTCAATTCTGAGATGAAACCAGGTTTTATCCAAACTATAGTTTTACAAAATCTGACCCACTGAGCTTTTCAACAAAAAAATCTATTTTATTTTACTGTTGGCATTAATTGTGACCGTACAATTGCATTACTTTCCTCTCTTCCATCCTGCGTTTCATTCTCTTCTCCTGCGCTTCACTCGTCGCTTCCTTCGCATTTTTGTATACGGACACGTTTGAATAGAATTTTAAAAAATGGCTTATAAAAAAAGAGAGCTTATGGACAGTTTATAAAAAAGGGTTTTTAGATAAGAGTTTATGAAAAAAAAAATGATTATAAATAAATAAGTATTTGGATAGTTATTTTTAGAATGACTTTTTATATTGGTAAATTACCAAAAAAGGTATGATTTGAATAAAAGTAAGAGAGAGGAGAAAGGTAGAGAAAAGAGAAGAGAGAGGAGAGAGGGTGTAAGAAAAAGTAGAAGAGAGGAGAGAGGGTGTAATAAAAAGTAAAAGAGAGGAGAGAGAGTGTAAGAAAAAATAAAGGTAAGATAGTAATTAGATAATCTATAAGCTCTTTTACTGTTCCAAAAGTTAGTTCCAATAGCTTATTCAAAACCATAGTTTAAACCATGATTTTGTTCAAAAGCACTTATAAACAAATATGCCTGTTTATTTTAAAAATTTTTCAAACTAAGGTTTGAGCCATAAGCGCTTTTCAAACCATGGTTTGAGGACAAACCAAACAGGCCCTACATATATTAATTTATTATATAAAATTTTAAATTATCCATATAAATTTTAAATTAAAAAATATTATTTAAATGAGAAAAAAATTAAAATTCAGGTGAATATTATAAATTTTTATCTTATTCAAACACATATGTATATGTATTATTTTTTAATCATTTACATGAAAAAATTATAAATAAAATTTATACCTTATATAATTATCATATTTATTTATATCTTTTTTGGTAAATTACTTATAAAAAAATGATTCTATTACTGATCATCTAAACATATCCAATTTTTAAAATTATTTTTTTTAAAAATTTATTTTTTCTAAAATTTATTATCTAAAATATATTCTACCTAAAATTTATTTTTTAAAAATTAATCCAAACATGCCCGATGTAAATATTGTGATAAAGTCAAACTTTTGGAACCTTTTCTAGAGGAGAAGTGGTTCAATTGCTTGCAAGTGAAACAAAGCATCCTATATAAAATTTAAATTAGTAATGATCAAGATGTTCCAACCAACTAGCTAGTTAGAGACTCAGAGATCAAATTAAAAGGGCATCTCATGAGTGGTAATATTATAGCTAGCTTGCGTGTTGCGTAAAAATGGTCCCCACCAACCAAACCATCACGTGCTTACATATGCATCAAAGTTCGCATGTATATCACATTTCATTAGGCATCCTATGAGTGATTTTGGGAGGGAGGGAGGGAGGGAGGGGGTTTGTTTTGATTTTACTCACTTTTCTTTATTTATTTGGATATTTTAAAATTTTAGGAGAAAATTTTAAGTTTAACCTCTCTTTTAAAATTGAGGGAATTTAAAAGAAGGAGGTAATATTTTTATTTTATCATACTAATATATCTATAATTTTTTTTAATATTTTAACATTACCCATATATTATATTTTATTAAAATATTTTATAAAATAATATAAAAATAAATTTATTCATATATAAATATTTTTTTTCTCTCTTTTCTTCAACTAAAGAAGGTAATATTAAAATATCTTCCCTCTTCTCCACTGATATTAATTTAAATAAGATAATAATAAAATTCTTCGTCTTCTCTTTTTTTTTTCTCTATTAAAATCCTTCCACTCCTCTCCTTTCTATTGAGTCAAACACACTCTTAATTATTAAACAACCACAACAATTAATAATAATGGTACGCCACTGATTCGAATTATATTAAAATTTATAGACTATAATTAATTTAAAAATATTTATTGACTAAAAAAGAAAAATATATATTAAGGATCTTAATTATACAACTATTTACACAGGGAAGGATGCTATTATTATATATTAGACAATTCTCAATTTTCTTTTAAAACAAATAAATTTCCATAACCAGGGATAATATATTTCCGAATCATAGCATACGCAGAAAAGTACAAAGAAAGTGATTTGATGATTATATTCTATAATCCCATTTGTGGGATCTCCATAACCAGCCCTCCAACCTCTCTTCTTTTCATCTCTCTCTCTCTCAACACTGTTTCTCCTCCAACAATCCTTTTCACCATCTTCTTCTGAATCATAGCCCCATGTTCCCAAATATTGAGCACACCTTCTTCTCAACGATGCCAAATTCAGACCTCTTTCTAACAAAGGAGAACCTAGATGAAGACGTCAACATAAAACCCGCTCTCCAGTTTCAGAAACATTACTTCCATGAAAGCGTCCCAAACTGTTCCCAGTCCACGGCCATTTCTGACTTAGTAGCATTAGAATCGTCGACCAGACTGGAGAATCCCATTTCAAATCTCAATCAGAGCTGGTTTACACGAAGAAAGTACAGTTCCCAGTCTCATTCTATGGCCCAAAAAGGAAAGAAGAAAGGAGGGGGAGGTTATGAAGAATCAGCAGGTTTATCGTTGCTGTTATCAAAAGAGAATTATTGTAAGCTAAAGGTAGAAGAACAAGAGGAAGAAAATGAAGAAGAAGATGGGTTCAGAACTCCAACTTCTTTGGATCATAGAATCTCAGAGGCCAAACAGTGCCCACCTGCACCCAAAAAACCCAAGCCATCTCTGAAAAGAAGAGCACTCCACAGTCACACACACACTTGTACTCCACTTTATCTTTCATCAAAAGAGGTTCAACTATTGTTCCCAGTTCAACGTAACCTACTTTCGGATTCCCACAGAATCACCAAGAAAGTTCGAAGAGATGACTCCAGGTGATCTGATTTGGCTCAAAAGCTACATGTTCCGAGGTTTCCATGTGTGCACTAATAAGGCGCAATTGCAAAATCTTGCTTTTTAGCTTTCTATTTCTTTACTCTTTTTTTATCTGCCATTATTGGTGGTTAGGAGGTTGGACCTGTCTGTATAACTCTCCTGGGACTTCTGATGTTTATATCATGACGTACGCTTGGTGATGGGCGTGGGCGTGCGTGACAGAGAGTTGCGTTGAAATTAATAACTATCATGGGGTGATCCGGAGTTTCATTTGAATCCCCAAACTGAAGCTGGGTTGAACATTATATCAAATCTTCACTTACGGCGTTATCCATCCATGACGCCGCCGCCTGAGGTATATGTTATGGCGGTGGGTTGTTAGTAATAACTTTTTGTATGATGTAATCACTTGATCTCCAGAAAGTTTTGATTACCTTTATTCTTTTATCGTGTTGCGTTAATTGGTATTTTGATAGGAATGATATGTGAAGTCGATGATCGAACTGCAAAAGATAAAATGCATGTGAATTGAGAGGGGGGGATAGAAGATTGTCTGTGTGATTTTAATAATTTCAAGCTTCTTTTGTAATTATGGAGGTGTTATTGCTATTATGTGTGCATATCTATTTGCTATCATATAAAGGAAGAGAACTTATTCATCTCTTAAGGCCTTTAGACTCTTGCTTTCTTTATGAAAACTGACAGATTCTTTCTTCGATTTGACGCTATATACGTAAGTCTGTCTTCAGATTCCGGGGAAGAAATAAAACAATAGATGAGAAGTTGAAGAAGTTTGAGGCATTAATGTGTATGCAGACTTTATTAAAGTTACTGTACAAAATATATAAGTTAAGTTGACAACCAGTTTTGTTGTAATATATAATATATATATTATATACATGTGACGGCAAAAGATCTTCCAAGAGAAAGTCTTGTACCTTGCCTACACTAACAGTCAACCCTTTGAGAAACCTTCTGTGTTGGACATTTTCTTGGTCTCCCTTAGAAAGAGTACTCTTATATGTATATAATATATACATTCCTGCATAAATTACCTGGAAAATGAAGATTCCATCAAGAAGAGAGAATTCAAAAGAAGCCGCTGCTAATCTTTTTAGGCAAGCCAAAATTCTGGTAGCACCTAATTTCACCTCCTACGCTGGCCGTCGCAATGACCAAGCCCCATGCTATAGGGTAACCAGGTGATGATGATGCGGCTGCAGGATGACTATTATCAGCAAGTGCGCGAGACGAAGTAGACCTCGAAGAGGACGGCGATGCATTGGTAGCAGATATAGCAGACGGATCATCATTCTTGGTGGAGCTGGTTGAATCTGAAGCCATGGACTCTGTTCGCGATATGGCTGCGGGATCCTCTTCTTGTTGGTCATTACTGGAACCACCACCTTCAGTGGCGCCGGAGCTAGTATTGTCCTTGTTATCCGTATCTTTGGAGCCAGTTTCAGCGTCGGTGGAGTTCGCAGTGGTGCCGTTGTCGGGTGGTGAATCGGCGGCGTCGGAGTTAGGTTGATCTGTGGCTGAAGTATCTGATTGTTCCTTCTTGTTGGGAAGAGGGGGAAGTTTGGAAGTATTCTTCTTGGAGGATTGAGGGGGATCGCCCTTGATGGTGAAAGGCCATGGCACTGCGACAGAAACATCCTTACAGGGGAAGCTCTCAAAAGCTCGAGTCATAACTAATGTTCTTGCTTTTGCATTGTTGCCTCCTGGTCGAGGTTCATCATACTTCCACATGTAAACTTGAGAATCTTCGCTCGCACTTATCACGTGTCTTCCACTTGGACTGAATGAAGCTGGGATTTGACTGTTTGAATTTCGGAAACCTGTTCACGTACGCAATACCTTGTTAACATTCATATATATGATGGCTGGCTATAATACCTGTTCACGTATGAGGGTTGTGATATCACCTTGGAATTTGTGAACAACTTTCGTGCCTTCTACAATTTTAATCCTGGAATCAGCTGAAGTGACTAGCACTTCTGATGGATTACTTGGTGCAAACTGCACAACACATACAAATTAAAGCCAGTAACTAATTTACATGTTCCTACCACCAAACTGCTTCTAACAATGGGAGCAAAATTGAAGCTATATAGCCAGCTACTCCTGCTCATTGTAGAGATCGATATCAGTATAATTACCTGAAAACCTGTGATTTTTCTCAGTGGAGCTTTCTTTCTCTGTTGTAAGTCAATCGTGCTTGTCTGAGTTAATTTGCAATCTACAAAATTTTAGAAATTCATTACCTCAAGTTTTGCAGGATATGGTCATGCTTATATATATGTATATATATATATAGATATATATATAGAGAGAGAGAGAGAGAGCAAGTAACTAGTATGTACCTTCTGTGCCATACATACAACAAGTCCCATTATGTGTGCCAACAAAAGCAGCCTACAACACAATGTTACGTTGATAGTATATTAGTTAAGGTATTAAGATTAGTATTGGTGGAGAACAAATTAAAAGTAATTAAGTAAAGAAGGCCCACCTCACCATCAGGAGTGTAAGAAACGGCGGTGACCATTTCGGGCACGTCCGCCCAATCCACCACGGATCGTCGAGGAATGCTCCATATTCTAATCTTAGCATCAAGGGACCCACTTATGAAATAATCCTCATCTACCGGATTAAACTGCACGCACGTTACTGTGCAACCACAAAAACATAAGTTATTTGTACCAAAACCCAATTGCCCAACTATTTAAAAGAAATACCATCCAATATATATATATATGTATAACAACCTTACCATAGTCATTGTGGCTGAACACCTGCAAGCACGACTTTGATTCCAAGTCCCACAGTCTCACTGTTTTATCCATTGAAGACGACAGAAGTAACTGCAATATTATTACAAACGAAGTAAGTTATTCACACCATACATAGCGTACTTGCTCATAGTTTAGCTTATTAGATACATGCGTACCTGACATTTGGACCAAGACAAGTCCAACACGTCTTCGGAATGACCTTGTAAAGTGCAGAAGGGTTTATCAGAAAGGGAGAACACAGTCTCCGGCACATGAACGTGGTCCGGCACCTTATTCCCAGCTTTGCCCTTCTCATTGGTGGCCGACGTCGAAGCAAGCAGTGACGGATGAAGCGGGTTAAGACTCCCTTCCTCTGGGTTCAACGACGTCAGCTCACACTCCTGCACTTCCCACACATGAATCACTTTATCCTCTCCGCCACTCGCCAAATAACGGCCATCCCAGCTAAACTTTATGGCCCAAATACCCCCCTCGTGCGCCTGAAATTCTTGACACATATGTAATGCCGAAAGCTCCTTCTGAGTTTTCCCGCTCTGCCTAACCTTAACCCATTCGTTGCTCTTATTCTGTTTCTGATTCGGATATGCGCTATTAGCAGCCGGTTGTGGCAATGCAGATGGAGGTAGAGGAGGCAAATTAGAAGGCGTTGGTTCTTTAATGCTCTCTGACCTCTCTCTTTCTCCGATGAACCCACTAGCCACACCCTTTATGTTCTTCAGCAGAGCAGCCCCGGTTTTCTTACTCATTCTCAGGCTCTTGTTCAGGTAATAGTTCGCACCCAGCTTACTCTCGTCGTTTTTGTCTCTCCCTCGTCGCATAAGCTCTTTCACGATTGGGGAATGTCCCACGGATTTCTCGAACTCCTCCATCGTTAGTTTTTCCCCCGTTTGCATGTCGTTTAGAATGTTCCATGTGCCGTCATTGCCGGGATCCTTCCCGGTGACGATGAACTCTTTCTCGGTGTCGAGATTCTTGATGAGGAAGAAAGAAGCGAATCTGGTGTTGGACACGATCGTGGTTAGTTTACGGCCGTGTTGGCTGCCTGATTGTCGATCCCCTGAACCACCTGAACTTGCGTCGTCTATTGCCACAGCAGGGGCGGGGGTCCAGTATGTGTAGGGGTAGGGGCCCATACGGGGACGAGCCAGGTTGATCTCTGACGACGTTCTTGTCAGACGCTGCTTTGACACCTTACCTGTAACAACCAATCAAGAGTGCCGATCAGCACTAAAAATAAGCTCATTGGTAGTTTTGACTTAGCGTCTAATTTCGGGGCAATAATCTTTATAATTTTGATTATTTAAAATTTTATCTTATAAATTTGATGAAATATATAATTTTAATAAATTGAAAAATATATAATTTTAATAAATTGAGAAATATATAATTTTATTTAAAAATTAATATTTTAAATAATTAAAATTATGAGAATTAAAGTTAAAATTATATTGACTGAATTATACTAAATTAAAATTTAAGAATTTAATTATAACTATTAATTTTTTATTATCTAAAAGTCATTCAAGTTTTTAGAAGAGTCGAAAATTATTATTATTTTAATTTTGATCACATACGATATTCTTCTCAAGAAAAATTAAGGAACTAACGCTAATCAAACATCGTTTTAGTAACCATACCTATAAGTTCCTCCTTTCTCATTTTTGGCAAGGTATACGAATCGAAATCTACGTCTCCGTCGGATCGCGACCTGACGAGAACGAATGGGACAGGGGATTGCTCTGTTTTATGCTCTTTCTGTGGCTGCGGCGAAAACACTGTTTCATTCTCCGTTTTATTTTGATCATCATATGATGCAGCAGGTGCAGCTGTATCAGCAACATCAGGTTCAGCAGCTATAACAACGGCTGTATCACGAGGTTCAGAAGCCGTCGGCTCTTTGGGATTATTGGACGAAGGAGGCAGAGGCGGAGCATCATTATCGAACTTCCTCGTCATTGCACGGCCGATCGCTATGCTCGCCAGCCTCAAGCTCTCCTTGTTCTCATTTAGGCCCATTCCGTAAAGCAATCGCTTCCTCCGTTCAGTTATCGATCCTGGTGCAGCCATCCATATGTCGTAGTCGAAGTCAGGGATCGGCACTGCCACCGGTGCCGTTGACTCTTTTCTTGATATGATTCTGAATCTTTGAGAATTTGCCGAGAATCTTTCAGAATCAACCGAGAATTTTTTAGAATTAACCGAAAATTTTTGAGAATTTGCCGAGAATGACATGCGGCTTTCTTGGAAATCCTCGTCGTCGTCGGATGACGAAGCGCCGTCCAAGCTCTCGAAGAAGTGCTCGTCGTCATTGTCGTCGCCAACACCTTTCCATTTCATTGTCATTGTTTTCTTGCGTTCCATCTTAGACGGAGAGATTCTAATCCTGTTACAGGCTGATAGAAGATGGAGAAATCTCACATAAACATTACGATGCAACGAAACGTTGAATTTGGTGAAAAGATCACTGAAGAAATAGTGAGGAAGAAAGAAACAACATAGAGAGAAAGATATTGGGTATTATAATTTGTTTTTCTTTTTTTTTTTTAATTTCGATTGATCTTCGAATGATGTATTGGGACTGACAAAGAAGTGGAAGAGAGGAAATGAGGGAAGAAGAGGTTCGTTTAGCTTCTGAATTTTGGAGGTGAAGAAACTGTCAACGGTTTTCTTATTGTTTTGCCAATCATTTTCTTCGCGCCTTTTTCTTATTTGGAAAATTATCCGTCTAACTTGCTTATTTTTCCTAGGATGTTCTCAGAGGCAGATTCTTATTTTAATTATTAAAAATTTAGTGAGTGTTACCCAAAAATAGAAAAAAGGAATGCCAATATAATAGTGCATTTGATGTGAGGCTTTTTTCAAATTATCTTTTTTTTTCTGACTTATTTAAAAAAAATTACATTTTTTTAATAATCTGCTGGTTTATAATTTTATATTTGATTCCCAAATATTGAAGTATTAAGGATATGCTCCGTTAAAAGTCAAAAAAATAAAAATAAATAATATACAGAACAAAATTAAAATTCCAGATATACTGAGAGGCGATGAAAAGAAAGTCAAAGACACTGTTTCTGATCAAAAGTCAGAAAACGAAAATGCGTAGTAAACAAACAAATATGGTGCTGCCTCGGGACGACGCCGATTTGAATTCAAATAACCCGCGCATCATCCGATCTTCGGATCAGAGTGTTGAAATGGGATTCGCATTCTTACAATCGTGAAGAAGCCTCATTTTCCTTGGTTAATGCATTCGCCCAATTTCAGATAATGGCCTCCCCAACAGCTTAGTCCCAAATCGACGACAAGGACCTCGACGACGCTGCTTTGTGGGCTGTCATCGATTCCGACGCTGCCTCCCGTTCCGTAACCAAGTGCAAATCCCTTGCCATCAAATGCAATAATCGCACATCCCCATCTCCGATCTTAAAACGCATGCTGCCGACCAGAATCCAGAGAATCTCGAGGGATTCCCCTTCCGCTTCAATCGAATCCAATGCTACAGGCAACGGCGAAGTGGAGCACGAGCCTTGGTCATTCCAACCTCCTAGGAAGCTTGCAAGGATTTGTTCTTCGGAGACTAGCGAGAGTAGTCCTTTGGCTCTGCTGAAAAATGGGCAGCGAACGACATCGGCCACAGCTTTTTATTCGTCACCGGAGGCGCATTTGTCGCCTGAGATAGGGAGGCTTCGAGCGCAAGAGATTAGTCCTTATACAGTGCTCTCTCCAGGGCATAGTGACAGGAGCGAGGAGAAGGAGATCACGATGCATGGCTTTTCTGGGAAGTTCCCTTCAGTTTCATTGTTTAAGGAATACCAAAGTGCAGCTATGGCGGTAACTATTCTGATATACTTGTTAGTATGTTTAATTCGGTGTTGTTCTTTGCTGGAAACTTTTGAACTATTACCGATGTGATGTCAAATTCCTCTTCCCCCAATATCCTGGTTAATGGTTTAGTCAGCGATGAATGCAAAATTTGAACCTCAGAAGGATGCTTCATTGTTATAGAACGGAATAGGTAACTGAATTATGCTCATCAGAAATCATAATTCTTACTATCACTTCCATCTTTCAGTGCATTCTCTTGTGAGGCTTTTCAGATGCCATCAATTAGGCAGGTTGGCGATGGTATTTTTTCCCTCCTAACTCTGTTATCCTGATTAAATAATTGCACATCTAAGCTGTGTTCTTGTTTAAGCATCCTTACTGATTGAAACCATATTTTCTTGTTTAAGCATCCTTACTGATTGAAACCATATTTTCAAGCATCTAATGTAGGTACAGGAGTTTAGTGGTGGTAATTTTGTTCTCTTAGCTGCAATTTTTTTTTGGGGGGCCAGATTCTTAGCTGCGATTTGCCTATTGTCGATGTCTTGTGCATTCAATGGACAGATTTTGTAGAAGACCGATTATACATTAATTTCGGGGACGCCTTTCATAAAAAAGTCAGGCAAACGGAGTTTTTTCTTTGTTCATTGAACATAGTATATGAGGTCAGATGTAATATACTGCAAGTGTTTCCTACTGGTTGGAGGAAGATATCTTGCTTCTTCAATATTTCTTTTGAAATTTGAGACAAGACTATTGAATTTGATAAGAACCGTAATGTTCAACGCGCTGAATTTGTGGTTTGGGCATACATGCAGTATGTTTCTTGTTCGGGAGTTGCAATCCATGTTACTTCTCTAAGTTCTTTTCATTTTCACCACCATCACATTGCTATTTTATGGTTAACCCCATCACTATCAGGGGAGGTAGGTTCTCGGACGGATGAGGCTCTTGTGAGCGGCGTGAGAAGCGATTTCAGAAACCGAATCATGACGTACCAAGCACGGCAGAGACTAGAGCCAAAAACAAAGCATGTCAAGTAGGTCATCTTTCATCAATGTCGTAAATTTCCCTTATTTATACTTGGAAGTTATTCATTACTACATAGCTTTTGTTGCTTTTCCCCCACCTAAATACTTCAAATGACTTAATAGTCCATATAATCATCTCAAATTTACTTGTACTTCATGTTGCTACATGGTCATGTGGCCAGTCAATATATGCTAGCCTCGGATCATCTAATAAACTTGGTTTTTTCACCCAAGAAAAACGTTGCTTCATATTCAGGTTCCTGTTACTTTAAAAAATTTTAGCTGGGAATCCACGTTCTCCACTTTACGCTGCTTGATTTTTATCGTATACGTTGGCCTACCTTAAAAATTTAATGTTTGCGCAGACCAAAGTCAAATGCTAACTTATTTCACTAATTTCTGGTCTGATTATACTTTTCCAGGACTTGTTAGGAATTGGAGAAGATCTGGTGAAGGTGCAGTCTAAGTTGGCTGTTGATATTATAATATTCCATATTACAGATTACAGATGACTGTTGATTGTAACGGTTTTTTTCTAGACCATGAGCTTTTTCAGTTTTTTCCTTTGCCCTGAAGTTTTATCAGGGTTGACGATAACATAAATTAAACAAAAAAATTGTGTAAAGCTATGATGTTCTACATTGTATCGCATATATGAAAATAGTGAATCTATATAATGCTTCTACAATGGTATATTTTTTCTCTTTTTTTCCCTGTTACAGATTCTGTTCTATTATAATGTGTTGATATTCTTTCTTATCTCTAGAATATGCGAGTTACATGATTTTGTTTTTAATTCATACACAAATTTTCTTGAAATGAAATTGTAGCCAAAATTTGTTCAATAATAATTCAGATCAAGTGTATATTTAACAATTCAGGTACACTAATAGGATTAATTTAGATAAGATTATGATATTGTCTCCTCTGATCCTAATTATAAGAACTAGTTGATTTTTTTTGGATAGATTAAAGAAACAAAATAAATGAGTTAATTATAACTAATATAAGAGCTAGTTGATTAATTTAGATAAATTGAGGAGTATATAATATGAATTCATCTTGACAGGTTGGATTTAGTCATAATTAACTGATTTATTTAATTTTATTAATCTATCTAAAAAAGTCAATTAGTGGACCGAAGGAAATATAATTTAATTTTGCTCAAATAAATAGAGTGTAAGTATTTTATTAGTCCGAAATAGAGTGCAAGTTAATCTACTAGGATACAATAATCAGAGCAACTCAGCGACATATAAATAAACGCATTTGGTGAATTAAATCTAAGAACTAGCATTTATTTGGGGACAGGGGCATTAAGATGTGTACTGAAATTGCTCTAACTTGCGCTACTTCCACCAACTTCTGTCCCCCAAACAAACACTGGTTCTTGGTAGGAAGTCATTTTCTCAGTTCTCTCTCTCTCTGACTTTGTGGTTTTCACTTTGAATTGTTTTGATTTGGAGTCAGAAAGCTCCCGTGTCTATTTCTATTGCGGTTTTCGGTATCCCAAAATTTACACTATTGCTATTGAATATGGACCCCCTTTGAATTCAACCTGTTTGGTGTTATGTCTGAGGGAGTTTAGGATGTGAAAATGACACTAATTTCTTTCTATGAACCCGTTTAACTTCTCTCTTCCCTCTATTTCATTCAAATCTCCTCAGCAAACGCACTAATCATGGCTCTACAGGTACCATCTTCTTTATTATGCGCTTTTTAGGTTCTTTACTTTGAATCATTTGGAGGGTTTGGGAAATATGGGTGAAGGAAGTTTGTGAATGTTTGCCTCTTCGTTTTACCCATTTTGGGGTTGAGGTCTTGGTTCAAAATCTTGAAGCACTAAAATTTGAATTTGTTAATATAGTTTTCGTCTAGTCTGTTCATTTTGAATTCAGAAGAATGATGATGATGCAGGAAGATGGGTGGCCATTGGGATTATTACTGAATGGGAGGATTGGGTTGGTAGAGACTGGTAGTGATTTCTCTGGATCAATATTCACTGCTTCTCCCACTTGTTTCACTCATTCTTCTTCAGATCTTGAATCCCAGGTTGGTATTCTTTCAACATAACGTGAGCTTCTAATGAAGTGAAACCAATTCATGATAGTTACTCTGTTTATGGTAGTCTTCAATCTTCGTATGTGTGTGTTGGGTGTTGGGTGTTGGGTGTTGTAGTCCCCAGGATCATTGTTGCATGAAAAGACCACCACACTCGGAAACCTCTTGGAACTCTCACAGAGATCTACTAGGGCAAGAACAGTGGTGGACTCCACAAAGAAGAGTCAGAAGATGAAGCCATGGCTGCTGTCTTTGTGTTCAAAGCAAAGGACTGATGCAGTGGGTGTGAAGGATGGTGCTTGTCTTGGTCACTACCTTGAAGAAGAGAGAAGAGCTGCAACTTCTTTCAGATTCAACCATTCCATCTATGCTGCTTCTCATTTTCACCCAATTAAACGCTCAAATTCTCTATCGTGACCATGCATTCTCAGAGTTGAGAATCTATCAAAGCATATCTGAATTCTTAGCTTTTTTTAGTCTTTTCCTTTTTTTTTCTTTATTCATGTTTTGTAAAACGTAAAAGCTTCTCCCTCATTCGAAAAGAAGAATACTTCAAGAAATTTATGGATCCTCTTTTTTATCCCTTCATCATTGATCTCTTTCATTGAGTGGAACAATGGTACATCAATTTTAATGAAAAAGTTAGATAGCCTACTTGAAAATAGGGGCATATCAATTGGAAACTTCGCCTAACCATTTTTCAATGCATGTATTACAAGAACGCACCTTTTATAGTTATTGGATAATTATTCTCTCATCTATAATATAAGTCGCTTTTAATTATTTATTGGAGTTGAGAAGAGTTAGTTCTATCCCCTAAATAAAAATTGGAAAAATGAGAGTATATTTAGAATAGAATAATTAATCCATATAAAAAAAATATATGAAATATTACTTTCACTGCTTAAATAAACGAAATAAATTAATTAAATAATATAAGAGTTAGTTGACTAATTTAAATAGATTAAAAAATATATAAAAAATTAATTTTATTATAATTAATTAATTTATTTAAAATAATTAATTAATTTTTATATTAAGAATTGATGAGATATATTAAAGACTCCAAAGGGGAGGGAATATTTATACTGGGAACCGTATAAATTTTCTAAGAGACTACCTATGGGTAGAACTGATGGACTCGCGGAAAATAAGTCAAATAGTAGTTGCTCTCATTTTTCAAAGGCCAAGGAAAATGCCCAAGTCTGTTATGAGTTTATAACTCTGTTCGAAAAGGAATAGTTAGTTATTCCAAAAAGAAAGAAAAAATAATAGTTAGTTTAAAGGCTAACGCTCGAGAAAGGGATAAAGTACCCAACTTCCATTTTCCTACTTGATGGATGTGGCTTTCAAACTAAATTCGCAGCAGTTTCAGTTGGTATTTCACCATTGTCTTCTCCTTTCTTTCATGCGTAAGAACAACAGTCACGTCAAAAATGCGCTCCCCAACTTCTGATGCCTCACAAATCTTCATGCTCTTGCCAACTCACACATTTAGAAACACTTGTCACGACCCTATATACTCTTTTATATCCTAAATTCCCAATCTTCCACCCCAATCCATGATGAAACGAAATCACATTCCCCCTTATCATTCAGATCGGAAATGGTTCATGCCCACCATTACAGGTTTTTCCCTTTTTTTCATCCTCCTGTTCACCTTTCGTGTGCTTAGCAAATCTTCTTCGGCTTCTGGATCTTCATACGATGAGCCCAATTTCACCCGTTTCGATCCCAACGACGCATTGGGGCTCCCGATTTTGCCCAGATTTGCGTACTTGATAACGGGTACCAAAGGAGATGGACCGCAGCTCAAGAGGATTCTTCAAGCAGCGTATCACCCCAGGAATTACTATATGCTTCATCTTGATTTCGAAGCTTTGGATGCTGAAAGGCTTGAGCTTGCCAAGTATGTCAAATATGAAGTTGTTTTTGGCGAGTTCAGGAATGTGATGGTGGTAGGTAAGGCAGACTTGGTTACTTACAAGGGTCCGACAACGATTGCTTCTACCCTTCACGGAATTGCAATGCTTCTGAAGCTGAAAACGGATTGGGATTGGTTTATTAATCTAAGCGCGTCTGATTATCCTCTCATGTCACAGGATGGTGAGTTTTCAGATATAGATTAATCTACTTTGCTAACTTTGCTCATATTATTGTCCTCGTGATGGTGGATGATAAATTGATTATGTGTGGACTTTGTGACGGACACTTGCTGTTCTTGAGCTTCATATGCTGATGATATCGATTACTGTGAACGTTTCAACTATGGTTTTGATGATTGGACTATAAAGAACACAGTATGGCAAAAACTAATGTCATCATGAAACATTCTTTACAATTGATATATTGGCAGTAGTTGTCATTCAAAGGTGTATACAATTCTCGGACTTGAGCCCACCAAGGGAGATACCTTAACCTTACGCAACGATGAATCCTAAACAGGTTACTTAGTTGTGCTTCGTCATAATATAAAATCATTGGGGTGATGGCTATAATCGATTCCCATTTGTTAATATGTTTATAATTGATGTGGACAAACCTTCTTTAGAGTTTAAGCTTTCTAATCATGTAAAAGGAATATCTATCTAGTCGTATTCTCTGTTTGGACACTGAAGACAGGGACAATAAAGCGTCCTTGTTTTGTCCTTAAATATTCTAGTTTATTTTAACTGTGGCATCTGGAAATATATCAACAAGTAATTTCTTATGTTTTGTGGCTCTTAAATAAATTCAAGTTTGTGATGTTTTCCATTTGCTGACCATTTTATATCATTTCTTGCTTCAGATCTTCTGCATATATTTTCATTCATCCCCAGGGATCTGAACTTCGTAGAGCACACAAGTAGTATTGGCTGGAAGGAGTGAGCATAATAGTCATACCTTGATGTTGTTTCAGTTTGTTTTAGAACTTTGGGTTTAAATTTTACAGATTGCTTATGATTTGTATACTTGTAACTGTTATTGAAGGAGCCAAAGAGCTATGCCCATCATTATAGATCCAGGCTTGTATCATTCAAAGAAATCTGGTGTCTATTGGGCTAAGGAAAAAAGATCTGTCCCATCTTCTTTCAAGTTATTCACAGGTATTAGTTTAAACTTAGTTTTTGTTTCTCTTCTCTTGGTTAACTCTACCTTAATATTAATCCAATTCTTTCATAGTTGTTTTCTCATGAACTATCATATAGATATAGATCAGTAACACTACCATGTTATGGCTCTGTTTGAATTTGTTGTGATTCATGTTATCCATTATAATTTCCAAAATATTTATACAATGATAAGTTGTTGGGAGTTTGGTAATCTCATTAGATGCTGCATTGTTAAATTGATACAAAAACTTGAAGATTTTTTCCGAACAAATGTTGGCATCTTGTTCTGTGTGGTACTTAAAATATCTCTAAATTGGTTTTGTAATTTTCACGGGAGAACTGCAACGTGGCAATCTCTCTTTAACTCATAACTACATCTCTGGGAAGTTTCGCCGCTGGTCAAGTACTTGTTTCAGAGCCATGCTAACTTCATGAAGCCATTTCATGACAGAGGAAACTAGTTAAACCCCAAATTTTGTTTGAATAAGAACTGGCCAGATAAACACATCAGCAGAACACCAGGAAGAAAATTACGCTTTGCGTTTCTGTCTGGTTGTTTCTCGCATATAGAAGTTTCATATGTTCTAGTAATCTCTAAGTTACTCTTGCTATTATGTGTTCAGGTTCTGAATGGGTTGTCCTGACGAGATCGTTTCTGGAGTTTTGCGTGTGGGGTTGGGATAATCTTCCTCGCACTCTTCTGATGTATTATGCAAATTTTGTGTCATCCCCTGAAGGCTACTTCCATTCTGTCCTCTGTAATCACAAGAACTACCAGAACACTACTGTAAATCATGACTTGCATTACATAAAATGGGACAACCCTCCACAACAGCATCCTATGTTGTTGAAATTGGAACATTTTGATGACATGCTCCAAAATGGAGCACCTTTTGCTCGTAAGTTCAAGAAAGACGATCCTGTTCTCGACAAAATTGACACAGAAATCTTGAAGAGATCAGCTGGACATTTTACACCCGGGGGATGGTGTGTGGGCTACTCTGTGCTGGGCAAAGATCCTTGTGCAGTTTATGGCAATTCAGTTGCAGTTAAACCCACTTCAAGTTCAAAGAGGCTTGAGAAACTATTGGTGAAACTATTGGATTCTGAAAATTTTAGGTCGAGACAGTGTAAATAACTGGGGAGAGTAATTAACCTTTCTACCCATATCCTGAACAGAGATTTTTTTCAGAGATGAGCTTATGAATGAAATTGCAAAGAAAATGGCCTCCACCCTCCAGGGGAGATTCAAATGAGCATTGTTCATCCATTTACACAAGTTGTGTTTAAGAATGTAATTTAAGTTCGATGGAAACAAAATTGGGGTGAAGTTGAGCTCAAGCTTAGCCTAAACTGATTATTTCTTTTTTTGTGAAAATGATGGGCCAATGGCGAATGGGCTGTGAAGAATATGTATTTGTGGGTTTATGGCTTAATCCATTAGACTTTACTTTGTGGCTTATGTTATGTGTTTTAATATCAATTCTGGATCATTATTCCCTTTCCCTCCCTATATATTCATGGATATTGGAAACAACTTGAGATAAGTTTTGGTAACAAAAAAAAAAAAACTTGAGATAAGTTTTGGTGAACAATGATGGTTAAATCAAATTTTGTGAATAGAAAAAATTTTATTTTAGGAGGGTCACTTTCAATCAGACTCAATAATACTCATATGAAAAGTGAAACTTTGATGAATTCACATGAAATTAAGAATTCATTTGGAAGAGAATACCAAACGTTAATTAACAATAATAGAGAAGTAATGATTGAAAGTCAACATGCTCTTTTGACGAAAATGTTGCCCTTTCATTCCTTTGGTTGGAATATATAATAAGTCGCCTTCCTTGTGTCTTAAGGCTTCCCCCTGTGTCCAATCATTTATGGATTGCCCCAGGCACCAAGGGACGCATTTATTTACATTTTCTGTATTAAATAAATAAATAAATCACGTATATTTAGAATAAATGAAATATTATTTATTCTATACATATTTCTAATGTTGTGTTATGCGGCAGTTTCGATTCGTAGTGCATTGCTGTATAAGTAACTCAGTTAATTACTTAATTTAGTACATTATGGAAACTTTCATATATAACTTTTGACTCATGCCGATATTCTTCAGAGATCCGTATCCTTACATGACGCAAAAGTAAAAGAGTTTGTCTTTGTCGTTCGTTTCTCCGTCAAAATTTACATTTTAGCCTAAACGGAATTAGTAATAATTATTAATTACGTTTAGAAAGTAAATTTTGGTGCGCGGGGTCTTTATTTTTTTTTTTTTTTGGAATACAAGAGAGACGACTGAACTCGCAATTCATTACACATGCACACTCCCAATTGTCATTATCTGCTTTCCTCTATATATATGCAAAGTGCATTTTTCTCTTCAAAGCTTTATCCACTCAATATTTTCTTTAATTTGATCCATTTTGTTTCTCTTTCAACTTTCAAGTTCTCATTCTATATTTATTTAAAATAATTTTTATCTAAATTAATTGCATGCGTTTAATAATAATAACAACACGTGTGTATATATATATATATATATATATACTCCTGCAGAGAGAGGCTGTATATTCACTTGATTACTTGTGCTGATCTAGCTCTATTTGTAGAGGTTTTGCAATATGGTCGCTGTGCAAATTATAAAATATTTCTCTCATTAGTATGAAGAAAAACAGAGAAATTGAAACCCATTCGTAGGTAATTTTCAGTGTATTTTGGTGTCAGGCGTCGGGAGAGAATATGGAAATATAAAACAAAGAGCTTATAAATATTGCAGTTAAGCCTGCATGGGGGGGCAATACTTGTATTGATTAATAAATTCCAAGAACGTAACAGATCACCTCCAGAGGCTCATGCATAACCAACAAAGATGATTATCAAATGCATGCAATTTTTTTTTTAATTTTTTTCCATTAATGTATGTTAATATGACAAAAGAAAATATCCACAGTCGTTTGTCTCAGTAAAATGGGCTAAGACAGCTTAAACAGAACATTTGTGTAAATATGAAAGAAATACACTCTTAGTGTTATAACTATCTATATTTAGATCTAATAATTTCCAGACAGTTAAAATTAAAACAAAACAAAACAAAAGAGAGAAGGTAGTTATGTTTTCTATAATATATCTATATATATAGAGAGAGAGAGGATGGTGAAGTGGGCGCGTGAAGGGGGAAAATAGTGGGGAAGCCATGCAGGGCAAAAGCCACCAAGAAAGAAGAGACCACACCCCAAAAAGATTCATTCGGTCTCACGTTGCCTTTTTTATTTATATTATTTCTCATTCTTTATTATTAATTAATTATCATTCCATATTACTATAATAATACCATCATCATCATCATCAAAGTTCATTCATTTGCGCTGGCCATTCTACCCCATATATATGTATATAGGCTGGTCTTGCCCTTTAATTTAATTTCTTCATGCAAAGCACAGAGATACACATCTCAATAATTAATTAATCGATTGATAATACTCTTAATAATTAATCTGAGAGCATCCAAAAGAAGCTTATGGGTTAAGAAACATGAGCTTCGCTCAAAACCCTAAAAAGCAATAAAACAAAAAGAGGCCCAGTAGTTATGAGAGATTGAACAAACTTACTGGGCAATTTATATATAAATACTTAAAAGAAGCCTCCTCCTTTATTTTTGCTTCTCATTCCCTCTCCCACACCTTCCCCCTTTCCCTCTACTTGATGTGATTCTCTCCACTTCTCTCTCTATATCTTTACAAAAGCAAGGCACCCAGCGAGCGCAACAACCATGGTTTTTTCTTCCATGCATCCTTATCTTGATCCAGCCAACTGGCCGCAACAACAGGTAAAATTTAAAGTGTTTTCATTTCCCTTCAAATTCTCAGCTGCCATGATCTTTATTCTCTCTTTGTATAAAAGGCAATATTCTTCTCACTTTTACCTGCTTCCTGAATATACCAAGATATTTGATATCAATTTTGCTTCTTCTACTTCCTCCTCTTCTATGTTATTGCAGCAGCCGACTCATCAGATTGGAAGTAGCAGTGACCCAGGTTCTCAGCTCCTTCCTCCTCCGCCGCCGCCACTGCCACCTACTCAGACTCATGGAGCTAGTGGCTCTGGCTCCATCCGGCCTGGTTCCATGGCTGATAGGGCTCGGATGGCCAACATACCGATGCCAGAGGTGGCGCTCAAATGCCCTCGCTGCGATTCCACCAATACTAAGTTTTGCTACTTCAACAACTACAGCCTATCTCAGCCTCGCCACTTCTGCAAGACCTGTAGAAGGTACTGGACCCGAGGTGGGGCCCTGAGAAATGTCCCGGTCGGCGGGGGATGCCGAAGGAACAAGAGAAATAAAGGAAGCAGCTCAAAGTCGCCGCAGGTGAGCTCAGATCGCCAGACAGGCAGTGCTACTTCGACCAACTCTGTGTCTTCCAACAGTGCTTCTGCTGCTGATATGGTAGACCTTTCGCCTCAGCTTTCATTGCTGAGGTTCTCGGCTCCTGCTTTGCATCAACTCACTGAGTTTGGCTCCGGAGAGATGGGGTTGAACTATGGTAACTTGAGTAATCAAATGGGAGGAGTTGGTGACTTAAGTTTCCATTTAGGAACCGTTTTGGCTGGAGGAGCAAGCAGTAGTGGCAGCTCGATCTTATCCGCCGCCGGGTTAGATCAGTGGCGGATGTCACAAACACAACAATTTCCCTTCTTAACTGGTTTGGAAGCTTCTCCTGATTTGTACCAATTTCAAAGTGGAGCTGCAGTGCCGGGATATGGTGGCAGCGCAAGTCATCAACTCCGACCAAAGGTGCCAACTGGGGTGATAACTCAAGTAGCTTCAGTGAAAATGGAAGACCATAATCATCACCAGGAACTAAATTTGTCAAGGCGCTTCTTGGGGATGAATAATAATTCAACAAATCATGAGCAGTATTGGAATACTACGGCCGGTAATTCTAATTCTACTGCTGCTAATTGGACTGAGCTTTCTGGGTTTCGCTCTTCAACTACTAGCAACAATCCACCGTAGGAAATAATAAAAAAGAAATTTCAGTTCCTTTATGTACTGAAGCTTCTGGTTTTTTGTTAGTCTGGCCTCGATTTCATTTACAAATTAAACTTCCTAGTACTCCTCAATTTGTCCCAACATGGAGAGAAGAGCGTCCGAGGATGGATGGTGAGTGCTTTGTTTCTTTAATTAATTAAGAGCTTATGGAACTTAAACCCTAGGTATATGTTTTAGTTATTCTTCATTTAACCTTTTTTTTTTTCATTTTAAATAGTTATTTAGGTTGCGTTGTTATGGGTATCTATATGTTAATGTACAATAGAGTGAATTTATGAGTTCACCAGCAGAATGAATATTTTCATTTGCAGCTGCTAAATATATATTCTGCTGATGTTCAATGAATGATCACCCCTAATCTCAAATGAGTACAGGCTCTTCTTTAATTTCTACATGTGTTGGAAATATAGGATTTTGTGGGATGGTTTTATAATAATTTGGGAGGTAATTAATTTGCTGCACTAGTAATTAATCACCACCATCTCGATCAATTAATTGAGTAAATTATATATTCTAAATATATAATTTATTAATTTTAGCGCAGTGCTATATATAATAGATATATTCGTAGATGTGTGTATGAAGTTTTGACGGGTGCATATCATAATCAATTATCAATAATCGTCTGGTTAGAGGAGTTCTGATGACACGGTCAACTTGAGCCCCTTGACTAATCTTTTATGATTTCTGGAATTTCACTATATATAAAATGAGCTAGTCTTTCTTGTTGTATATGTATACACCTTCATATATGATAAGTGTTTCGTTGGAAAGGTATGATTTTGTTCCCTTAAAAATTAGATTTGCTGTTTAATTTGACCATAGGACCTTTTCCTTGATGATAATACGATTAATTAGTTGTTTACTATTCTGCTGTAAAAGATTTACGCGTCAATAAATATTTAAGTGTTATTTTATTAAAACCGGGACCTTTATCGAATACATCAATCTAAAGATATGCTTTATCTGGGAGCAATGTGTCTTTAGATGAAAGTTGTTTCCAGCAGATGACAATGTGTTTTCATCTTTTGAAGTTTTCAAATATATAATTATTTATAACCTTAAATTTCTATCCAAATTAGAAACTAAAATCTTGAAGTTACTTTAGAGCAGCCATATAAGATATATAGAGTATAGTTTCTTTGAGTAATAGCAACAACGTAATTAATTAATGCATTTTATATATATTTTTGTATATAGAATAATTTACAAAATTTTAGGAGTAATTAGTAGTCTTTTCCCCAAACGCCACAAATCAGTGAATATAAAAAGACTTGGCCCATCTTACAGTAAAGTTAAAAGGATAATGAGTATTAATTGAAGGCAAAGTGAAAAGATGAAAATAATTAAGACACAAATTAAATTAGTTGAAAATATTTTATTAGTATGTCTAAATTAGGTAATTTTACCTTACTTGTTAAAAATAGAAGAAAAAGTATATAAGGTAGTAGTCTAAAAAAAATGTGAAATTCAAACTCAAAACCTTACAATTCGTACATTATATTATTAGTGATGAATATAATAGTAATAAAAGAGTATATATCTAGGTTTCTTAAGTATATTGTCAGGGGATCTGATTCCTGATTATGAAAAATATGTTATTGAAAGATGCAACGCTTAGTTCTATGATTTCTACCCTAGTTGTTGGTCAGGGATACCTTTAATATAATATTAAACAAAGAGTATAAAGTCTCTGGAGCTGTAAATTTCATGTCTCCAAGACTGAAATTACCGTTTTAGTTAAAAAAAAAAGGGATGTTGTATATGTGATGTTTCATTTCATGCGCAGTCAAGCGTACACAGGAAGAGAGGTACGGGAAAACTTGTGGCACTTGAAGAAATCCTAGTTGTGATGAGTTATTATTCATGTACATGCATAATGAAATTCCAAGGTTGCTATATTTTTATAATGAAATTTGATGAGTAACTCGAGAGAGACACGCATATCCACCTTGAGTTTGGTGACTTCCAACTCTCCATGGAAAATATATATATATAAATATATATATATTAACTAATATGTGGTTGGTTAAAATCATTAAAGAATTATCATGTTTTTCCTCGAGAGAGGCAAGTTTGTCCCTTTTGTGTGTGAGAGAAAGATAGAGAGACAATGATTTTGTAATAATACATATGGGAAATGTAGCGAGTGTTAATATTATTAGTAAGACGTGATGACGAGGGAGTGGGACTATATATATATATATATATATATATATATATATATAAAGAAGAAAGCTTTTGCCCTAATAAGGAGCCATGGGTGGAGGGAGGAGAAAGGGGAAGGGAGCATGAAAAGACGACAAAATGAGCAGCCAAATCCAAGCAAAGGGAACCGAAAACATGATAGTAACTTGGAGATCAGCATCTTCCTCGATTTCCTCTCATCTTCCTGCACTTCCAGTATGCAAAGTTTCCCTATTTATTGGCTCCTCAAACCCATAAGCATCACTGCTCCCTCCTAGCTTGTACAATTACACAAAATAAAAGTGTTATTAACATTAGCTTAACAAGCTATCTATGTGGAGAGAATTTCACGCTGGGGGGCGCGTCATGCACGTAGTGGAACTCAGAGTCATGGCTTTGTCAGTATGTTTGGACCATATAAAATAAGCGTTGGTCCCTGTAACTGTAAGTAATTGATTTGATTGGACGCTCCGTTTCTCTCTTTTTGAAGCTCTTTACTAATTACTAATTACTACGCCTCCTCTCGTTTCACCTCATGCCATTTATTAATGAGATTTGCATAATTAATGGGAACAAACTTGAATAAAAGGAATGAGACAGACAATTAATAATAAAGAGAAGCATGGTGGGTGCAGGGGCATCATGCATGTGGGAAACCCAATTAGAAACTTCCTGGATCCAACCTTATACTGAGACTATATGGCAAATAAATGAATCTTGTTCTTCTGAAAGAAGCGCGGAGAGTGTACGTTAGGGAATAAAGCATATTCATTCATTTATATCAAACACCTACTGTTGCCTTCTCCAAATATTTATGTAAAATTCATTCACTCGATATTCATCGACAAGTTGATGGAATTAGGATTCTGTTGTATGTATACCACATGAACATACATTTGTATATACAGCAGCTTTCACTTTCTCTCTCTCTCTCTCTCTTAAGTTTGGAGAAAGAAGCAAAAGAGAGAGTCAGATTCCATGGCCTCCTCAGTCTTCACGTTCTTCCACATGTTCTCAATCATTCCCGCCTTCCATTCCCTCCAACTCTAACACCCCCCCCCACCACCACCCATTCATTTTTTTGCTTCATTTTCAATATATCTTACTCATTTTCCATGCAATTATAATTAATCTCTTCTGAAGTCTCAAACATTTAACAATATACAGTATTTTTAAATTTTCAAAGACTATTTGCCCTCGAACCTTTTGCTTTCATCCATTTCATTCACCAAAGAAAAGTAATGCGAACCGGTAGGGCCCACTTGCAACGCAGGCCGAGGGACCCACATCAGATTGGAACTGCAATATTCTTCTTTCATTATTTATCAGATATATTACTTTAATTCAGAATTAGAAAATCAACTTGTTTATAGAGTCCAATATATTTGATATGATCGATCTCCCCGTAACTGTTCTACAAAAGGAAAAATGAAAAAGCAATGACATTAATTAACATATACATAAATAATAATGCAAAGATGAAAGATTGGAAACAAATTAATTATGTAATCATTCAATATTATATAACAACATAAGAACACTAATATAATAAAGAAAGAGATATGCATGCGTGGAGCAAAAAGAAGGGAGAAATTATTGACCAGAGAGAGAGAATGTGTTGGTCTCATTGATCCTCTTTTTCGGAGAGACCATATGGCATCCTATGGAGCATATGAAGCCACTTTTAATATATGTCATTGCCAAATCCTTAATTATCCTATTTATTTCCTAAACTTCATTAACGTTATGTGGGTATTCTTGTTTCCGCATTTTATTTTCATGGACCCCACATCTCTATTATTTCCCACCTGATTTATATATTCTCAAATATCAATTGTACTTGTAATTTCAATCATATTAAAAATAATCCATAAGAGATTGCTCAATCTCTAACAAAAGGGCTCCCATAATACAACATATTCGAATCCTACAATACTTCATTGGTACCAAATATCTTGTTATAATTTTCAGGTGAGACATAGCTTATCATTTAAAAAAATTAAAAGTTCAAGTTATACACTGGCTTACAAACATTCTTTAATTAAGTAAAGAACGAAAGATTCCTGGCCCAAAAAAGAGCTAATTATTTATTATTAGGCTTTTTTGCTGTTATTTTCATAAGATACAAATAAAAATAAAAACAGAAGCACGTGCATAAATGACGAAAAAAGTAACAGTGCATCTCACAACACATATAAATATTAATTTGGAATAAAGTTGTTTATTCCCGGCATAAGAATGCATGTGGTTGAATGAATTAATCCAACTTGAGAATTAAATTAAAAGAAGTTAATTATCTGATATAGATTTCACAACCAGTCATTGCTGCAGAGCTCATCAGTCTCTCTTAGACGGATCTGAGAACTGAGATCACAACTTTTGTTTTGTCGATCTTATATATTAATTAATTTGTTTCGATTTCATGCCCTCAGATGTGAATAAATTAAATAAACTAGTACTAACAAGTAGAAATAAATCTTGACATAAATGAAGAGATAACAGCACATGAATTATTTTTGTATGTTGAGAATGAGATGAGAGAAAATGTTTAATGTCGACAATAATGGCTATTATTTATTAGCTTTAAATAATTATATAAAATATCTGTCACATTAATTACTATTACATAAAATAATATGATGGATAATATGGAAGTTAATTAAAGTGTAAGTTAAAGCATACTTGGCAACGTAAAACACCAATCCTTCTGGTGAAGTCATATCAAATTTAATTTGGTAAAGGCGAGCCAAAAGACAAGGAATATATACATCGTAGTAAAATCCAAAGTGTTGCGTAGTGGCCTCAAACGTGTTGACTGCCTTTAGCATTGAACTAAGAATAGGAAAAATTCCATCTAAGCTGTAATTACTTTTAAGATTAAGACTATTATTTTATAGAATATTATTAAATTTTGAGGAAATTAAACTACTCAAATTATGGTATTAATTATTTTTATGATAAAATAACATGTCTCATAAGATTTGAAGGTTATTTTAGTTATTGAGAATAGCTAAGATTCTTGAGTATAAATTATTTTAAAAATGGACCATTAGATGATATTTTTTGCAGGAAAAAAAAAACAAAGTAGAAAGAGAGGGGAATTTGCATGGATAGGTGCGTAACTCCACCTTGAGGAAAGTGGGGTGCCGTGTTGTTCATGCAAAACAAAAACAAATATGGATGCCTCAATTATGTTGGTCGTGATCGTCAATATATTAATAAAAAAATGAAGAAAAAAAAGAAGAATATGGTATTATCTTGTACTGTAGTTGCGATACCGTCAATTTCACTGTTTCTTGAATTAATAATTATTCAAGAAGGCCTTGATCTGAAGACAGCAATGTGTATATACAAATTGATGAATGGATGTAGCTGTCCGTAATTGAAACGGAAATAATAGAGATATAGGTATATCAGATGTGGCGTTTGATTTTTGTTGGATTTGTGAATATATTTTAGTTTTGCATGGAAAGGAAATGGATGCTTGCGTGATCAAGCACTCACCAGTTTGGATGTCATTTTCATGTCTATTTCCCAATGCATCCAGAACTGACTAACCTATGACCGATAAATATTTATTCCCCTCCATTTATTATTATTATTGTTTTAATTACTATGCATAATTTTGATTTCATGATTATAAAACGTGAATTCAAATACACTTTGTTAAGAAGTACCACCGCTTATAAGATCAATATAATTAATTTAGATTAAAAAAATTTGTTAAGTTAGTCATTTACAATAAGTATGTGTTAATTTTTCTATAATAATCTTTATGTTTATTATATTATAACTACCTCTTGATAGAACATATTTACCATATATAATAAATAAAAAAAATTATAAAATCAAAAAATAAAATAAATTAATATCTTATATTTAAGATCGTTTATCTCTTACAAAGAAAGAATTTTTTTTGTACAAAAATTTTTAGAAAAAGATTAGACTCACTCACAATTTAAGGGCAGACGAAATCTCCTTCCATACAAGACAAAGAAAATTAGGTTAACATGATTTACTTTCTTTCTTTTTTATTGTCCAGTTCACCAGAGCTTTACCCTAACTATATCCAGATCCAACCCGCGTCGCGCACCTGGCTATGGTGGGTGAGTCTCCTAACGGAGATTTTCTGCGTACGCTGAGGCTCGAATTCGAGACATCGCTTAAGCGACACGGGATTTACTTTAATTTAACTGAAATCGAGCCGAATAGAGCCCACCATATTGGATTCAATATGGACACATGCAATAAGGGCCGGGCTCTGGTGTTTACTAAAAGGGCCCACTAAAATGGGCCTTATTATAGTCATTCATGAAGCCCACTTATCCTTTCTTTCAATTCATATTTGCAAGCGATGACCAAGCCTTGCAATTGAAACTTGACACAAAAATAAACTATGCAAGTCCTTTGCCGTGGTAAGTCTTTTGAATCCTTTATTTTTTATTCCATCCCGCAGGATTACACAAGGTGAGCTTTTATATCTCCTTGCATCTTTATTCTCTGTATGGAGAGATTATCTCAAACCATTGCTTCAGAAGTCAAAGTCAACAGAAGAAGTTAGAAGATAATCTAGCTTGGAAAGAAGGCCCCTCCCCTTTCTTATATCTTTTTTTGCTAATGATCTCATCCTTTTCAGTTCTACAAACCATGATCAATCAAATTGGTCTTATTAGAAAGATCTCACGGATTTCAGTTCATCATCAGGACAGGTACTCAGCCAATTCAAAAACCTATCTTAGCTTATTTTCCAAGAATGTCCCTAGATAACATTTTAATCACATTTGTCCTTAGGCGATGGTAAGAACGTCAAATTCTGGATTGACTATTTAGTTGGATATATATCACATGTTGGAAGTGTGCGAAGGTAAGAAACATGAAGATTTTTTCCAATGAATCTTTCTCTGGAGATGTACTATTTTTTACTATTATGAATTATGTAACCCATTCTCTAGCAGGGACATAAACGCTATCTATCCTCTCTTAAATGACCCGGCTTAATTTGCTTATCCAATACTATTATTGTATTCCACGTTCGTATTCTTTAATTGATTAATATATATATATATATCCTCTCCACTTAAGAGTAAACTAATGGAGACTAACAAGAAAGTGAGAATTCGCGAGTAAGGGAGACATGGTTGATGGATGATATTTTATATGTCAAAATGACTGAAGATTGACCCAGTTTTTGGCCGCTTATTGGTTTTCAATATCAAATACTGCGTCTTAGATTTTTTTTAAAAGGAACTTTTATTTACAAAACTTTTTTAAAGATTACTCCCTCCACTCCACTGCTTCTAGAAAAATGATTTAGTCTAAAATATAAATCACTTATAGAATAATTAATACTTATTTATCAACTTTGCCCTTGTAATTAATATCTACTATTAAATAAGTTAATTATTACTTTTTATTCTCATAAATTAGTTAAAGTAACTTATATTATACTGTGAACTGGGAGAGAGTATCATATATCAATAACCTAACACACAGTTAATAAAAAGCTAATGATTAAAAGATGATAGTCCATGTGTCAATTTTTAATTGTAAAACAGCATAAAATTAAAAGATATAGGTTAGTGTATATATACAAGTTTTCTGCAATTAAGTAAATTCCCATGCGTATCCTATAAACCTTGCTAACTACTTTTTGCACTTGTAATGTAGGATTCTGTTGGATGACGAGGGGAGAAACGCAGATGTGTTGACCATCTGCCTCCTTATGAACTGAAGCCCTAAATGAGCAGTAGAGTAGAATCAAAGTTGGCATGTGCTGTTTAAAATGTGAACGGTAATTTCACCCAATACCTTTCTTTCTCATGATTCTGAGGCACCGTTTCTGTACGCCATTTATATCTCAACGTATGGCTCTGGCACAAAATCCGGAGTCTTTCTCTGAAACTAGGGGCTCCCTTCTTTCTCTTTTTTTCAAAATTGCCTTCTTCCTCTCTCTCTCACTTCACGCTTTGTATTTTATTGAGCGAAACCTCCCAAACCCGTTTGAACTTATCTTCAGAAAACGTTTAATAACATCTGCATTACTATTCATAACTTCCCCAGTACAAACCAGAATTCCCACATGGGTGGTTTTTCCATTCATTCTGTTACAGTCCAATTTTTAAGCATGTGGCTGTGAAGGCGTTGATTGGTTTACTGATTTTTCGGAACTCTTCCCCCTCCCCCCCTCCCCCCCAAAAAAAAACACCCACCCTTTTTAATTTCTTCTTCTTCTTCTCTGAGATCCTTCTCTTGGATGTGAAGGCCTTTAGTAATATTTTCCATTTCTGGTAATTTGATTGTGATGACTGATGTCTGTCCCTATCTTAAGATCTTTGTTTAATTAATTAGTGTTTGATGATGACAGATTTGAAATAAAAAAAAGGAATAATTTTCAAAAGATTCGAGTTTGAGGGGAGAGAAAGTCGCTTTCTTTAAAGGTAAGGGAGGTTGGTTTTATTATTGTTCATGTTATCCAAGTTTTTTGATTCTCTCTTTGTGGATAGAATTAATCATCAGATGCTTTATGTTGCCTCTCCTGTTAGGATCTGCTGTTATTGCAAAAGTGGGCTCTTCTCTTCTTTGCTTCCTTAATTGGTTGCAGTCCTGAAAGATCCCTCACACACACTAACCTCTTATCCGTACACAAATAAACTTTAGCTTTGCTCCTTTCTCTGATCTTTCTCTCTTCCTGGTTCCTGCCCATACCTCTTCTATCTAGTTTCTCTCCCCTTTTCTCAAAAACCACATCTGAAGCCAACACAACTCCAAAATCTTTCAAGTGGGAAATCTCTGCATGCAAAGGGTGGTGAAACTGCTAAAATATAAACAACATCCAGTTTTGGTTTTCCTTTCTTCTCTAACTGTTCTCTTTCCAAAAATCCCATCTCAGTACTGCATAATTGTCCAAAAGAAAAAGGTTTAACAAAACCCAGCATTTTGCTTTCCTACTTTTCTGTCATTTCTTTCTCTGAAACCCCTCCTTTTTATAACCTTTGATCTATCTGCATGCAAAGTATAGGTGGTAATATAGCCATGGAGGAAGAAAACGCTTTGGATGTTAACGAAATCTGGCTTCAAGATGAACACGACGATCTTCTTGGTGTGAATGATGCCTCTATGTTCTATGCTGATTTCCCTCCTCTTCCAGATTTTCCATGCATGTCATCCTCTTCGTCATCTTCCTCCACTCCAGCACTTCAAGTCAAGACCACCACGTGCTCCACCACATCTTCATCCTCTACCGCTACGTCATCGTCGTCCTCTGCTGTGTCATGGGCAGTTCTGAAGTCCGATGATACCGAGGATAATCTTCGGGTGGAGAAGCCGCCGCTGCAGCGGCCACTAGCAACCTTGGCCTCCACCACTTCCACTGGTCTCCCTTTCCCGCCTGAAAATTGTGCTGTCGAGATGGAGGAGCCTTTTCCGTACTTGGACATGTTAGAGATCAACGATTTCTTCGACCCGGCATTAGTTTTTCAAGATGAGGATTGCCCATTAGAAGAATATCCCCAGAATCAGATAGAGAGGCAGCAGGAGCAACATACAACTACGCTGCAGCAGCAACCAGAGGATCAAGATCTACATATGCTCTCTAATGACAATAACTGTGAAGAAGAGAGTCAAGGAAAAGGAGGAAACCCAGATGGGGAAATGAGCGATGTGTTCTTGGAGTGGCTCAAAACGAACAAGGATAGCGTATCTGCAAATGACTTGAGGAACGTGAAGCTCAAAAAATCAACCATAGAGTGTGCTGCTAAGCGCTTAGGAGGAGGAAAAGAAGCCATGAAGAAATTGTTGAAGCTTATTCTTGAATGGGTTCAAACCAGTCATCTTCAAAACAAAAGGCGCTGTAGTAAGGAGAATAATATGAATAATAATAATGATAGTGAGCCTTCAAATTTCCTCACAAACCCTAGCTCTAATTCCAACTCAAATTTATTTGGAATACCTGAGTCATGTCCATGGGTTTCTCCTTCGCAGCCTTATGGGACAGATCCGGCGACTATGGTAGCCGTGCCGCCACCTTCTTATTCGGTGATTGGGTATCCGGGTGACCCATATACAAATGGAGCTTCGAATAATATCAATTCTTACCAACCTGCTAGTACTGAATATAACATGTTGGAAGCAGCCCATTCATGGCCTACATCTCAGTTCACGGTTGCTGCCCACTGCAACCAGTCATATGGGGACAATAACGTTCACCCAGCTGGCCCACCAGTAGCGGAGGGATTTGGCGGCTATGTGAATCAGTATTCATATCATTATTTTCATTGCGTGGCGGCTGGTGATAAGTTAATGAGGTTAGGTCCCTCGGCGACCAAAGAAGCAAGGAAGAAGAGGATGGCGAGGCAGAGAAGGTATTTGACTCATCATAGGAGCCAGAAACACCATAGCCAACTACAGAATCATGATAATAATGACCCACTTGCAAGATTGGGAAGTGATTATAATTGCACCGGAGGTTCTACGAATCCGGCCAATTGGGTGTACTGGGGGTCAATTGCCGGAGGGTCTGCTTCCTTGGTTCCAGCCGTTTCGGCTGAACCCCGGCCGGCTTTGGATCGGACGGCCATGCAAACTCAGAATTATCAAACTAGAGTCCCATCAACAGATCAAAGGCATCAGGTGAGTGAACCTGCATAATTTGATCCTTACGACCATATGATAAGTTTATGATTATCAATGATTCGGTTCAGATATACGATTTCATTATTGAGAGTAAATTACTTAATGCTGCAGTTATGCGTGCTGATTTTTCTTCTTCTGTTTTCCTCCTAATTTTCTGGTTATATAATTACTGGGGGTAATAATATAGAGCGTTAATTTTATAGGGATTGAAGACAGAGAAGAACTTGAAGTTTCTTCTTCAAAAGGTGTTGAAGCAAAGCGACGTTGGTAGCTTGGGGAGAATCGTGTTGCCGAAAGTATATTAACCGATCATCTCATTCATTTGAACTATTTACAAATTTATAATATATATAATGTGAATGCTGATTTTGTGATTTAAATTAACATGTTCAGAAAGAGGCAGAAACCCACTTGCCAGAATTAGAGGCGAGAGATGGGATTTCTATAGCAATGGAAGACATTGGAACATCTCTTGTTTGGAACATGCGCTACAGGTATTATATGTCCTGAACGAAATTTTCCTTTTCGGTTTGTTGTTTTCTCAAAAGTAGAACTAAATGTTGTTTTGGACTTTTCTTATTTGTGGAGTCTCAGATACTGGCCAAACAACAAAAGCAGGATGTATCTGCTCGAGAACACTGGTGCGTTAAGTTTATCAACTTTGGCACTGTTTTGCCTTTTGTTTTGTGTTGAATAATGCGAAGTGGGTTTAACTAGAATACACGTATGCACGCATAATTTGCAGGAGATTTCGTGAAGGCGAATGGACTGCAAGAGGGAGACTTCATAGTGTTGTACTCAGATGTCAAGTGTGGCAAATATGTAAGAGCTTTCTTTTTAATTTTGAACTCTAAATGAGATATACATATAATATAGATCTTGACGTACGTGAATTAATTGTAATTAATGTTGTTGGGAACAAAAACAGTTGATAAGAGGAGTGAAAGTAAGGCAAGCGGCGGGTGGGGCGAAAACAGATCACGGCAAGAAAGCCGGAAAAATGCAGAAAGGCCTCGCCACAGCGGCGGCTGCTAATAACGACTCGCCGTCACCTCTGAAAAAGTTTAGAAAAGAGGTAAACTGATATACACAAATTAAGATGGCAGGCTTCAGGGACTATAGTTAGAATGGGACGGTGGAGAAGGTCTTTGTTCGTTGACTATATAGGGAAAGTGTAATGTACAATTGGGCCTTGTATGTATACTGTATGTATATATGTATTTGCAGCAATAAGTGGAATAATGTTGTATGTGATTCATTGTTAAGGTGGGTGCATGCATGTACTTCAATTTAATTAAATACATGGAAATGCGTCTGAAGGTGACTCCAATCTCATCTTGTAATCTAAAGTAACGCTGAAACAGAAGGAAGATGTGGATTTGGACATTTCTCCAGCTTGGGCTTTTTGACAGAGTGGAATAAAATCAGGGCCCATTGGGCTGAAAATAGACTCTAAATAAGTAAGAGGAAGAAGATGAGACCTCACCTATCGTCCGTGGGTTCAAGTGCTAAAATGATAAGATATATGACTATTTAGAGCATGTTTGATCCCTAGGGAGTATTACTTTATTGTGGTTATAGTCGTGGCGCTTGGGGAGGCATCTTACCTCCTAGGTGTCTAGGTGTATGCCTAAAAATAATTGACGGCTTACTTTACCCAACATTGATATCTCCTATGAGGAATGGAGACTTCGCCCTTTTATTAGATTGTGAGTAAACACAACCCCTTTCTAAAAATTCTTGTATAAAAAAAAAGATGGGAACTCCCAAGTAGCATGAGCTCCATCATTGCACCGAAAGGTGAAGTCTAGTAGAAAGGGTTAGTTTCTTATTATAAGATGATGAACTAATATTTAAACTGCGCCTATAAAAAAAGTTAACTATCATTGCTTGTTGCGGCGAGCTTTAAACCATCGGTGGAGGCTAGAACTATCTATGATACGAATAAGAAGAAATTAGAGTGTCCGTTAATGTCATTCTCCTCTTTTATTATTATCCTTCCATTTTGTTTTAAATTTATGTGACCCTAACTTGGTTCCGCTTCAATCTGGTTCTTGTACTTTGGCTTCAATTGCATGGTTAATTCTTGAAAATAGTTTTATGTTTTCACTGGTGCACATGCAACAGGGAAAACCGGGAAGATCCAATGCAGGGGGGGAGGGCTTTTTATGCCAAGCTTATTTTAGTACTTTTACTTTTATTTAATGAAAGATTTTAAAATAATGTTTTCCCACATTGAGATCAACCGCTAGCAAAAAGGGAAACAAAGTCAATATGAACCTCATCAATAGATCATAAGCAGGTGTCAAGTCTGATATTCCTATTTTTTTGTTGCCAACAAGTTTGATATTGGTATAATACGATGCAATGTTTTAATTTGTATATATTGTGCCGTGTCAACGTCTCTGCTTCGTTTATTTTGAAGTCACATTTAAAGACTGCAAAGGATGAAAATTAGAAGGAACAAAGCTTATTTGTCTATCACAATTATTAATTAAGACATGTACACAAAGAAACCAAAGTCCTAAAACTCTAAACGTCCACACTGAAAAAACTGTAAAAGCCAAACCACATCATTGTTGCTGACTATTTGAATGTGACTTTGGTATTAGAGGACGAAGGAGAGAAGAGAAGAGAGGCAGAAAAACTAGTGTTGTTGCTGTTTATCGGGTATGATTGCTTCATCACATTCCCTCTTGGCTCTTCACTTGAATGATTATCTTGTTCATTTGCAGAAGATCCGTGAAGAAGCACATCAACTTTCATATATTCCTCCCTTTCTTGCCTGATCTCTTTAAGCATTGCGGCTACATCTTTCATGGTTGGCCTGTCTCCTGGGCTAGGGTTCACACACAACAAAGCCACCCCCAAAGTCTGCAATATTTCTTCTATTTCAGGTTCAGGCCTTGCACACAGGCTTCGGTCCAGCACTTCACTCCCTCCTCTTTTCTGTCTGACCCAGTCAACAATGTGGAGCCCATCTGGTATTGTTGGGTCAATCGGTTGCTTCCCTGTCAGCACTTCTAATACAACAATCCCATAACTATACACGTCACTTTTCTCTGTTATCTTCATCATGTATCCATATTCTGCAAATCACAAGAAGCCTAAAAGTTAGTGGTAAAATGATAAATATAAAGAGATGAACTTTAGGACCATGGTACTAACCAGGAGCAATGTAGCCATAGGAACCAGCCAGTATGCTAGCGGATCTTGCAAAATCTCCATCATCAACCAGTTTAGCGAGCCCGAAATCAGCAATGTATGGCTCAAAATCGGGACCTATGAGAATGTTGTTGGCCTTGATGTCCCTATGAACGATGGGAGGAACACAATCATGGTGAAGATAAGCCAAGCCTTGAGCTGCTCCCAGCAATATCCGATACCTGATGTCCCACTCCAAGCAGTTTCCACCACTTCGTTCATGAAGCAAACTTCCTAGGCTCCCATTTGGCATGTAGTCATACATAAGTAGCCTAGTACTTCGATTCCAACAGCAACCGAGAAACCTCACAATGTTCTTGTGTCGGATGGAACCCAGGGTTTTAACCTCGGCTGAGAAGGAATCGCGAACTCCTCCTCCATGAACTGCTAGCTTGTCATTTTGTTGGCAATCATATCTAGCAGCCATTGTTGTTGGCCATAGTTTTTTCACAGCAATGACATCACCGTTTTCTTGTTCTGCACGATAAACGACCCCGGAACATCCCTTTCCTATCACATTAGAGTCAACCAAACATTTCAGGACTTGATCGATGGAGAAGTTTAATTTTTGAAATGGCGAGAACTGCCAAGGCCATGAATCCCCTCCCATCTCTGAATCGTTGTCTTCCTGAGCCATTTTCTTTGCTCGAAGCACCGTAAGAATCCCAAAGACTGCCATTGCAATGGTGAAGGCACTTAGCAATCCTATGCCCAATTTGATTCTCTCAGCCCTTTTAGAATCGCTATTATTTTGCATTTTTGTCATTGCAGAATTGCTAATGAAGCACGAATCTCGGCCACTCGGACACAACCCCTGATTTCCTTCCAAATCTGTTGGTGACAATTGGTGGAATAACTTGATGTCCGGAAGATAGCCGGTGAACATGTTGAAGGAGATGTTGAGAGAAACAAGATTTTCAAGTCCTGAAAGTGCCACCAGATCTCCTTCAAGCTTGTTGTGGGAAAGGTCTAGAGCAGAGAGCTTATTTAGAGAAGAAATCTGTGGTGGGATTACTCCAGACAATGCATTGTGACTCAGATTCAAAGCAATGTCAAGTGCTTCTATATCAAATAGTTCTGATGGGATGCTTCCTGAGAGATTGTTGCTGCTGAGATCCAGAAGTTGAAGACTTGAACAAAGGCCTACTGATGAGGGTATTGATCCAGAGAACGAGTTTCTGTCAAGGATAAGCCTAATAAGTGAAGTGAGTTGGCCAATGCTCGTAGGAATTTCACCAGAGAAGTGATTCAGAGAAACATCTAAAACCTCAAGCCTTGTGAGCGAAGATAAAGAGCTAGGTAAAACACCAGAAAGGGAGTTATTGCTAAGGTTCAGCATTTGCAGTTCTTTGCAATTTCCTAGCTCGATTGGCACTAAACCAGTAAGATTATTCTCTGACAGATCAAGGAAATTCAAGTTATTGAGAAAACCAAGTTCTCTTGGAATCTCTCCACCAATCCGGTTGTTCAAGAGACGGAGCCGAATGAGAGAGCTACAATTACCAATTTCATGGGGTATAGGCCCAGAAAGATGGTTAGAGATTAGCAGAAGCTTTGTCAAATTTTGAAGCTGAAATAAGCTTGGAGGTAAGCTATCAGTGAGTGCATTATATGACAAATCAAGAGCTTCTAGGCTAGCACAACCACCCAATTCAGAAGGAATGATTCCTTTAAGTTTATTTTGCCAAGCAAAAAAGACAGTAAGCTTCTTCAACTCTCCAAGTTCAGCAGGAATCGAACCAGATATTTGATTAGTATCTATCTGAAGCTGTATGAGCTCCGAAAGATTGGAAAGAACCGGCGGGATTGAACCAGATAAGTTATTGTTACTTAACATAAGCTCTCCAAGATTTGAGAGGTTTCCAAAAGTAGTAGGTATGGTTCCAGACAAAGAGTTTAAAGAAACATCAAGAATCTTCAAGTTTCTACAGCTACCAATTTCTGGAGGTATGCTTCCAGAAAACTTGTTCTGCCACAGCAACATTTTCTCAAGCTTTTGAAGCTTACCCAGCTCTTTTGGCAGTGAACCAAATAGTTCATTCTCATACAAAAACAAGTTCAACAGCTCAGAGCAATTTCCTATTTCAGGAGGAATCTCACCAGACAACATAGTATTATAAATAGAAATCGTTTGAAGCAACCTTAACTTACCTAAAGAAGCAGGCAATGAGCCGGAGATTTTAGTGTCAGCCAGACCTAATATAGTCAAATTCATGCAATCCCCAAGAGCATCAGGAATATTCCCCATAATGCCATTGTTTCCTCCGGCTCTTATAACCTCCAGATTTGAAAGGTTTCCCAACTCAGCAGGAAGAGCTCCACTAAGATTGTTATCGAAAATATTAAGGTTCTTCAAACTAACACAATCACCAAGCTCTTTGGGGATTTCCCCAGAAAGCTGGTTAGAGTTCAAGCTCAAATCTCGGAGGTTTTTTAGCTTGCCAATGCTGGAAGGAATTATACCGGCAAGATTATTTGAGTTAAGATCAATGGTTGTGAGCTCAGGGCAGTTTCCAATATCAGGTGAGATCAACCCAGAAAGATTAGATCCGGAAATGACAAGTTTCTGAAGAAAGGGAAGAGATGAAATGTTGGGAGGAAAAGGAAGCTTTAATTCAGTTGCTTGAATGTTTATCTCTGTGACGAAGTTTTGTGGAGAGCATTTGATGAATGACCAGTTACAAGGGTTGGGGTTTGAAGGGTTCCAATCGGAGAAAGACGACGGAGGAACAGAGGAGGAGGAAAGGTGGAGCCATGAAAATAGAACTTGAGCTTCATTGTTTGAAGCAGACGAAACATGATGAAGAAGCAGAAAAAGAAGGTTGAAGAAGGGAAGATGAAGAAGAGAGAAAGATTGGTGCCTCGGCATTTGGTGGTGATTGTTGTGGTTGCTCAAGAACCGCCTCGGCCTTGGCGGCATTGCCTCAAAAACTCCAAGCCCCGAGCACTACGCTTGGCCTTGCATTGCCTCTCTCTCTGAGCCTGAAAGAGCTAGTGTTTATTACTATTATACTTGGTTTGAGGAAAAGTAACCAAGCAATAGAAAGAAGACAAGAGATTGTTAATGTCTTATATTGATAAATTATGCAGCGAGACTGAGACCAGTACCACCACCTCCTCCTCAGCCTCGGGGTTCTGTTTTCTGATATATATATATATATATATATATATATATGCGGGGGGCTGAAAATTGAAGCTATGTAGAGTATGAAAGCCTCGTTTTACACGAATGGGCAGATGTCACATGTGGGATTGCATTGTTTTCCTCAACCTAGTGACTACAGCAACATGGGGTGTGTTTGTATTTATATGCATTATGTGCCGTGGATAAACGAGCCGCTTCTTTATTTTGAAGCGGGGTGGTTGTTGCTGCATTGCTTTTTCAAAGTCGCATTCAAAGCAGATTCCCTTCCCTTTTGAACCCCATTACTAGTTGCTTGTTTGCTTAGCAATCAGCGTCTGGCCCTGCCGTAATTAAATGATTTTAATACCAAGAATGAGTTGACAAACACAACTCATTTGAATCATGAGTAATTTCTTTGTCCAAGTATATATCAGTGTATTAAAGAGTTAAACAAAAATATGCTATCACGGTCGTATTTGTAATGGGATCACTTTTGAAGTGAATGTATAGGATTCTAAAGCAAGGAGCAATGGTTGAAATTATTAAGAAAGTTGTGATGAGAGACAGACAGTCAACAAGAAGAGAATCACATTCTCATAGTATGTGATTTTCTCTAAAACCAAGGCTCTTTCATTATTAAAGCTAATGCCTCCCTTGTGCTTCTTCATTATCTCATCCATCAACCCTTGCCATAATTTCTGTGAATTTCTCACTCCCTGGTTACTAGTTCAGGCAGATAAATGATACTCTCTCATATTTTTAATATAAGATATATTTAACTAATTTAAATAAATTAAAAAAATTAATTAAATTAATTATTTGTAATAATTGTGTATTAATTTTCTTAAAAAATCTTCTACATACTATTATGTATATTACAACTACATCTTTATAGAAATATCTTAATATATGTACAATCATAAAGGGATGCTTGGGGGGAAATTATAAATTTAGGAAATAAAGTAGATTAGAATTTTATATTTAAAATCAAAATTAATTTCTTATCTAGATCTTATAATTAAGATAAAAGGTATTAATTCTAATTTTAAAAACTTGCCTTGTCAATTTATCATGTTAACTTCTCACAAAATAAACTTTTTGTTGTAAGTTAATTTGTATTTCATAACCAACTATTTGTGTTGTTTATTTTAAAAATTCTTGGGAATTATAGACTAGTTCAAGGGTCCATTTAGATAAATTTTAAAAAAAGAACTTATAAAAAAAAGAGTTTTTAAATATTTTTTTTAAAAAATTTAAATAAAAATTTATAAAAAAAATAATTTTAAATAAATTAATGTTTAGATAATTATTATTAAAAAGATTTTTTATTAGTAAATTAGTATGAGATTAAAAAAAAATACTGTGCACTGTAAGCAACCTGCTACCATAGGAACTGTTCATTTTTTTCTTTTCTTTTTTCCCTTACTCGCCTGCTTTCCCTCCACTCTCCTATTCTCTCTCCACGTTGACAACAGAAGCAACGAACAGTCTTTATCCGACTAGTTACACGACTTTGAAGGATGAAGTTAGCAAGAACAAAACCTGGCACAACTGTGCAAGGCCAAATTGTTGAACATCCTGAATGATGGTGGTGTTTGCGTTTTGAATGTCAAGCCCAGCTTCTATTATATTGGTGCAGATCAGGCAACTCCTTCAAGCCACTGAAGAATGATAATTTGTGCTGACATTCTTCCATTTAATTAAAATGAAAAAAATAAAAAAAGAACAAACGGTGAGACAATAAACAGATGAGAGGAACAAATTAATTAGTATATAGATTCAAAGCTAGATTGAACAAATCAGTTTCAGACTTGACGGAGAACAACCACGTAGTGCTGAGAACCGCATATCGCGTCGGATGGCAAACTCGACAAGTGTTGAATGCGGAACAAAAAAATCAATCTCTAGACGAGGGTTTTTTGTTTACTATCTTGGGTTTCTTCTTCATATTGGTAATTATGGGTTTATAAAAATAAGGGCAAATTACTGTGGTATGAGCTTGTATGGGATTAAGGCGAAAAAGAAAAAAGACACGAGACATGAGAACGAGTGAGTGAAGAAGACGGGTCGATGAATCAGGGTGGCGAGTAGTGACAATGGGAATTGACAAGAGGTAGAGACACAGAGTGAGGACGGGACGATGACGAAAATAGGAGAGAAGGCGAAATAGACGATGTCAGGATCTGAAAAATTAGAACTAGAATAATGACCTCCATGACTTCCACCATCTCCCGACGAAAACCACGACCTATCATCGACGACTACTACTACAGAGCATCCTCCCTCCCAGTGAGGGTAACGGTAGAAATGGCGATTGGGAGAAGGCAACGGCAAAGAGAGAGAAGTGAGAGGGAAGACAAGATAAAAAAGAGTAAAAAAAATATAAATAAGATAGTAATTAAATAATTTATGAGTTTTTTTATTATTTTAAAAATTATTTTTAAAAATTTATTTAAAATTATAGTCTAATCTATAAATTTTTTAAATAAATATAAATATTTATATTAAAATTTTTTAAATTAAAATTTAGACTAATTTTTTTTAAACTAATTTTATAAATATTAATGGTAAGTTGGAAATATATAAAAAAATTTAGGAATATACTATAGAATGTAGGACTAGTGTGAATGGATCCTCAAAAGCTTTGAACTCGATTTTATTTTTAATTTTTTTTTGGTATAAAATTTTTAAAAAAAGGTTAAGCTCGCTCACGATTTAAAAATAGGGTGAAATATCTTTTTTTTTTCAGAGCGATATCAATATTTGACAGAGCGAACCGTTAATTACCTTCAGATATAAATTTAGACACATAAAAATTAAAATATCTTCTTAAATATTACCACTAGAATCATAATAAAATAATATTCTTTAGGAACTCAATCGGGCGATTTTTTGTTGTTGCCCATCTAGTTTACCGGAGTTTTGCCCCCGACTACATCCGGATCTGACCCGTATAGTGTACCTGGCTATAGTGGGTGAGTCTCCTAATGAGAATTTTCTGCGTACGTTAAAGCTAGAGCTGGTAAAACGGGCCCAGCCCGCGGGCTGGGCCCGTTTTACCTTAAGGGGGGCGGGCTCGGGCTGGCAAAATGCCAGCCCGTTTTTGGGCGGGCTGCACAGCCCGCCCGCCCCTCAGCCCGCCAGCCCGCCACTTTTTTTTTTTTAATATTATTATTTAACATTTATTTTATTTAAATGTTATTTTGAATACTCCTATTATCGAATATTAGTAAAGATAATTACTTATTTGTTACTATATGTTTACATATTATAATTGATTAATATTATGTTAATATTTATTTAGATTTATAATTATCAAATTTGAGATTTTTTTATAAAAAATAAAAATTTTTAAGAGTATAACATGAGTAATTTTTTTATTATACTAATATAACATTTGAAAATTTTTATTAGTATTTTAAAAATGTTAAAAATATTTTTTTAAAAAATTAAAATAAAAAAAAAAGTGGCGCCAGCCCGCCACTAAGGGGGGGCGGGGCGGGCTGCACAGCCCGCCCCGCATTTTGGTGGGCTGGGAGAGGGCTGGCCCGTTTTTGGCGGGCCAGCCCGCATTCTCAGCTCTAGTTAAAGCTCAAACTCGATACTTCATTTAAATAATATCGAGCTGTTTATTACTCGGATCAACTCTCGTTAGTAACGGGGCGATTTTGTTTCAGCATGATTGATTGATTGGCATGCACGTTGATCTAAACCAGCCATCATTTTTGGCTATATGGCTCATAAGCCCAATATTTGCATGGGAATGAATATGGGCTTGTCAACAATAAAGAATGTTCTACCAATGCAAAAGCCCAAAAGAGACCTGTTTCTAAGCCATGCACCTAACTAACTTCCATATGTGTTACTAACCAAATTAGTCCAAATTATAAGTAGTTCGATATCATTTAAACGAAATTTTGAGTTTGACTCTTGGTGTATGCAAAAAATTTTTGTTGGGAGACTCATCTACCATAACCAGGTACGAGGCGCTGGTCAGATCTGGATGTAGTTGGGATAAAGTTCCGGTGAATCGGGTGGGCAACTAAAAAAAACTTCTATATACGTTGAGAAAAATTATATGATTATTGTACCAAAGAAAATGATACCCCTAATCAATTTCAATGGTCAAAAGTTGCTGCCAACGTTTGATACTTGATTGCGCATGCCGATAGAAAAGAATCATGAATGAATCTGTAATCTTCATGATATCATAATGTAAAATTCTTTTGACATCAATATAATGTAAATTAATACAAGATATATGGAGGGATATGTCAAATGATCCCAAGATAGAGAATCAGATCCACATACCGAAACTTGAAACCCGACAACGTACCTGAATTCGCCAACTCTTACGGCCCCTTCAAGGGCTAACCATGCACGCATGCATTCATATATATTCTCAAAATTCAAAACATTAAAAAGCTACAGAAATTAGTTTGAACATCACATTCACATTGAGGAAAAAGCCTGAAAGAGAATCTAGTCTTATCAAAACGTAGAGATATTCCATCATAATAACAAGTAATCATAAGCACTGAGTGAGTTCAATGAGTTGAGGAGACACACTTATGTACTCTATGAATGAGCTTTACTCATAGTCAAACTTTGTGTCAGCTTTCCCAATTAACACACAGCCTCTTTTTTTGAATTAAACCTCCTTTCCCTTCCCTCTCTTCGTAATTCATATCTCTTCCCCCTCCCCTTTCATTCCCTCATGGCCTTCATCAAGCTTTTCCCTCTCTATGCTTTCGTCTTCTTCTTCTTCTTCTGCTACACTGTATCCTACTCTTCTGCCTCCTCTGACGTTGAACTTCTCTTGGGGGAAATCAAAGCATCCTTACAAGGCAACCCCCAAAACATCATTTTGGCTTCTTGGAACTCCTCCGTGCCTCTTTGCCAATGGAGGGGTCTTAAGTGGGTCTTCTCCAACGCCTCTTCTCTCTCTTGCTCCGACTCTTCTCCTCATTGGACTAATCTCTCAATCTTCAATTACCCTCATCTTCGTTTGCTCTCTCTTCAGCTTCCTTCTGCTAATCTCTCCGGTTCCATCCCCCGAGAGCTTTCTGAGTTCCCTATGCTTCAGAGCCTCTATCTCAACTTCAATTCGTTGAATGGAGCGATTCCTCTTGAACTTGGCTATAGTTCCTCCCTCTCCGACATCGATTTACGTGAAAACTTTCTCGGTGGAGCTTTACCTCCATCCATCTGGAATATGTGCGATAGGCTTGTTTCTCTCAGACTCCATGGAAACTTGCTTTCTGGGTCTATTCCTGAACCAGCATTGCCAAATTGTTCTTGCGAGAATTTGCGTTTTCTTGATTTTGGAAAGAACAACTTCTCTGGGAATTTCCCAGACTTCATTACTCGTTTTGGCGGGTTGAAACAGCTTGACTTGGGTGATAATATGTTTGTGGGTTCGATTCCTCAGAGCTTAGAGAGGCTAAGGCTTGATAAACTGAACCTTTCCCACAACAACTTTAGTGGGGTTTTGCCTACTTTTCTGGAAACCAAGTTTGGTCTGGAGGTTTTTGAAGGGAATAACCCAGAATTATGTGGGCCACCCTTGAGAAGTTGTGGTGGAAATTCTAAGTCTAGACTAAGTGCCGGTGCTATCGCAGGCATAGTTATCAGTCTGATGGCAGGGAGTGTGGTTTTAGCTTCTCTGCTTATTGGGTATGTGCAAAACAAGAGGAGGAATAACAGGGAAGAGAGTGAGAGGAAAATGGTGATAATACTAATGGTGGTGATGGTGGTAGTGGTGAGGGCAAGCTTATGTTATTTCAAGGTGGCGAGAATTTGACGTTAGACGATGTGTTGAATGCAAATGGGCAAGTTATGGAGAAGACATGCTATGGGACGGCGTATAAAGCAAAGCTTGCTGATGGAGGGACCATTGCATTGAGGTTGTTGAGAGAAGGTTGCTGCAGGGACAGGGCTTCGAGCTTGCCGCTTATAAAGCAACTGGGAAAAATTCGCCATGAGAATTTGATTCCTTTGAGAGCTTTCTATCAAGGAAAAAGAGGCGAGAAGCTCCTTATTTTTGATTATCTACCTCTCAGAACCCTGCATGATCTTCTACATGGTAAATATATAATCCTTCCCTTTGTGTTTTTGCGCGCGCTCGCGCGCGCGTGTTTTTTAATATAACACCTTGGTTGCTTGTTCAACTTGGGCAATAGGAGAATAACTTTGATTGTGAATTGTTCGCGAACAGGGTCATGCTGACTTTGATTGCATGTTTTTGACCTATCATAGATATATTCGAGCTTTCATGCAGAGAATCTCTTCTAGAGACATGAGATTAGGACCACACTCTAATGAATATTATTTTTGAGTAATAATAATAGCAAAATTTCACGAGGCGACACCAATACTCAACAATAAATCTTGAACCAAGTTCGGTTGCATCAGTGAAGTCAGTAATGAGAAACTTGATGATCTTCGACTATTGAAAAACCTTCTTCTGGCTCAACATGAACTTAAGGAAATGATGAAAAATGGAGATTTCCATATTGTTCCTTTAGTTCTTATGCATGAATTGTAATAATGTGTGCTTCTGTTGGCTACTTTTTTCAAATGGTTTAATGGTTATGCCCATTACATGGGCAAATGCATCTGCATTTCATGACTTGCAAAATACCATGGTCACCAACTTATATTCTGATTTGAAGGCTTTATATATATAGCTTGCAATTGATCTCTCTGTTGTAATTTTGGTTTTCGACAGAAACTAAAGCAGGAAAACCAGTGCTGAACTGGTCTAGGCGACACAAGATTGCATTGGGTGTAGCTAGAGGGCTTGCATATCTTCACACAGGACTCGACTCTCCAATTACTCATGGAAGTGTCAGGTCAAAGAACATTGTTGTGGACGATTTCTTTGTTGCCAGGCTCGCTGAGTCTGGGATTGATAAGCTATTGGTTCCAGCAGTAGCAGACCATATGGTGGCACTTGCAAAGTCTGAGGGCTATAAGGCTCCGGAGCTTCAAAGGATGAATAAATGTAATTCAAGAACTGATGTTTATGCATTTGGAATATTGCTGTTGGAGATTTTGATCGGGAAGAAACCTGGAAAAAGCGGGAGAGGAAGTGAGTACATGGATTTGCCTTCTATGGTGAAAGTTGCAGTTTTGGAGGAGACAACAATGGAGGCTTTTGATGTGGAGATTTTGAAAGGGATAAGAAGTCCCATGGAAGAAGGGTTGGTTCAGGCTTTGAAGCTAGCAATGGGCTGTTGTGCCCCTGTGGCTTCAGTTAGACCTACCATGGATGAAGTTGTGAGGCAGTTGGAGGAGAACAGACCAAGAAACAGGTCTGCTTTATACAGCCCCACAGAAACTAGAAGTGGAAGTGGTACCCCATTTTGAGCTTTTAATTTGCATATCATTGTGTTCAAGTAGTATGGAGTTTGTTGAAAAGGTGTAGAGGAAAACCGAACAGAGTACTCAATGAAATTATTGAACGTGACCTTTGGTTAATAATTTATTTAAAGATTTAGTTATTGACAGAGTATATTAGCATCGTGCACTCCATGTAATTGACTCCATCTAGTGAGATAAGGCTTGTTATTATCAATGTTCTTGTAGTGTGTTCAACAAATTGAATCTTATTCATAACGAGTTATCAGTCCCTCGTTCTGGATGAATTTTTGGTGGATGAATGTAATAATTTTCTTCTAGAGCATGCATTTTAGAAAAGGGAAATCTGTTGTTCTGTATTTCATGGGTGCAAAGAAAAATTTCTATGTATTACACATACAATGCTATAAGGATCAATCATACTGAAGTTAGTGTCCACTCTTATAAGTAGAATATGCTCTGTAAAGATTGAAAATAATATGAAACATGGAGAGGAATTAGTTGAAATTTGATGAAATGATCATGTGGCAAACAAAAGTGTCATGTATTCATTAACTTTGATCTGATCATTTTTTGGAGCTAGTATTCTTATGGAGATTGCACTAGAACTTTTGCTTGATAAGAATGTTTGAAGTATTTTGAATGTCAAGTACTTTGCGTTTATTGTCAGATGAAGATGATATCAATTAGATCCATCCAAGTTAAATTACAGATGGCTATTGATTAATTCATTAGCTTAAAGATGATATTCATTACTGTAGAAACACCATATTATGTGCAATTTTTGAAATACAAATGGAATTCATAAGAGAAGAGAATTCTGATTCAAACATATACACAAGAATCTACTTCAATAATAACAACATCAACAGTACATGCTTTTGTTCATTTTCACCATTCATTTGGAACAAACCAAGTGTTCTCTAAAATGAAGGGCTTACAACTACAAACACTGTTCAGGGATCAAGTGGACAAGATCATCAAACTATATATAATTGAGGAGACGAAAATAGACTAAAGGTAGATTTGGTTTCACTCTAAAATTAAGGGAAAAGCCCTTCAGTTCAGTAAGTGAGTGAAGCAATTTGGAGAATGGCCTCTTCTAAGCAATCATTGCTATCAAATTGATGACAATTGACACACTAAAAGAAATATACACGCTTTCCTTCCCCATTCACAATATCTAAATGGGGACATATGTTACCAAAATGGTTGCAAGCTCACTCAATACCCCTAGGAAATGCAATAAACGAGGAACAAGATTGACAACTTTACTTTCTTCCTTTCCTCTGTCCTTTTTTTCATTATTCTATCTTTGTTTTAGTATTAACACATAGAACCCTTCCGGCAGCTAAGAACACCGGCACCGGAGGTGATGGTACCAACCAAAGAAGATGATTTGGCGGATAAACTTGAAGCTCTGGCATAGCTTGCTCCAGAGCCAGCACCTGATGCAGTGAAGAAGGCACCGTTCAGCAAAAGGTCTCCCTCTGACCTCCAATTCCAACTTTTCCATACTCCTGAATCTGTGTCTACTCTCTTTGTCACCTGTCAACATCATTTTTCCCACTTTTAAGGTTTCTGAAATGGCCCATCGAATATGTACCCTATTTGGCCAGAAAGAACATTGTCATAATTTTTAAGTAATATATATACCTCCTTAGCAAAAGCGTTCAGAGGGGCAAGGTATCGATTTCCCTGGCTATTAATGGTGGGATTAGCACTGCCACCAATTGCATACATTTCCCAGTGGGTGTAGTCATTGTTTACCACGTGGAAATACCCGTGTCTGCACCTGCATTTTCCATTTTCATAACCCCAACCTCCATTGTTAATTCAAGTTCTCACAGTTTAAAACCATCGATATATCATTTGACACTATTATTCCACAACACAAGTCTATATATATATGATTTACCTTGGCATTCTCTGAATAAGGCCCTCCCCAAAATGGTTGTAGGCAATGGTCACTTGCATCTGCTTATCTCTCACGTAAGAGTCACTATGACCCAAAAGCATCACCTGTATATTTCAACAACTTAGCTTCAATGACTTATCTGAAAAAAGGGTGGCAGAATTAATCAGCAGGAGGATGATTTAATTACCTCATTGTGGTGAGTGAAGTAATTGTTGGAAATGGTAATGGCGGTCGAACCTATAACAGCATCAACAAGACCATCTGCACAATTGGAGAGTGAGTTGTGATCAACCCAAATGTGGCTGGAACCAAAGATGGAGATTCCATCTCCATCAGCCATGGTCCTCCATCCGTAATGCGAAGGCGAGCTGCGAACCATGGCGTTGCCGGTTGGCTTGCAGTCATGGATATGGAGGCCGTGGATGATGACATTGGTGATGAATTGGATTGTGATGCATGCGCCATAAGCAATATGGACGTTGACGCCACGGCCATCAATGGTCTTGAAGCTGTTCATGAGAAGCTCTTGTTTGAGAGTGATGACCATGTCCCTTTTGAACACAATCCATAAGGGTCCGTCTTGGATGACGGCGTGGCGGAGGGTGCCGGGTTTTGGGTTGACGGGGCCGTCGTCGTTTGGGTCAGTCACGACGTAATACTTTCCATCTCGGCCTCCGATGGCGTTGCGTCCGAACCCAATGCCGCAATTGGCTAGGCGTTTACGGTGGCGCTGCCAGTTGCGGTCACAGCGCCAGCAGTCGTCGATGGGATTCCCTGTCCCACAAGTGAAGAATCCCAAATTCCTTCTTTCCGTATGATTGCGTATACTCCTGTCAAATTTCATACCAGTTACATTAACATGGACAGTGGACACAGTATGTCATATAATGCACGTTAAGTATGATTTGAATTACGGCGCCTCAGTGATTTGAAGAAAGAAAGCAAGCTTTGATTATTAACAGTCTCATACACGATATAGTTGCAGGCTAAGCATGGGAATATATATATATATATATATATATATATATATATATCCCTGATTTTATTGTGATTAATGTCTTTACATAGGACAATAAGCAGATCGGAAGATCTGATGATTCTGCCTCGTACTTGGGGTGTCGGTGGCGATCTTTAATTGGTCATATAATAACCTATTATCCATTAAAAGAATGGAAATTTGGTTTGAGCCTTTTGCGGTCACAATATGACATGAATATTAAAAAGTGTTGGTTTTTCTTAATTTAGATGAGGGTATCTCAGGATAATTATCTGCCAGAGAACAAAGATTGTATCTGCAGGCTGGAGATCACATGCATTATAGACAGACTGCAGAAAGGAAAAGCGTTCATGCATGTAAATTCCTATCCCATGTCTCTAAATTAGGAAACCAATAAAAAGAAGGGACCTCAACATTAAAAATGGAAGGCAAAAGTCATTAGATGTCCATAATTTTAATAATCAATATGTATAAAAATAATAAGTAATAGTTCAAAATAAGGGAAGGGAGAAGAGATTAAATAAAAGCGGGAGGGGCGGATCAGGAGACAGAAGCATGTGGTTAGGCTGGCAAATACAATGCAAATTAAAGGCTATAACTTTTCAAGAGATCTCATCTGCAAAGAACATGGTGGGTTGATTCCTTTGGCTCTTCAGAACGTAACCTATTAATTAAGGCAATAATTATATTTTCTATACTAAATAAGATTCTTTTCCTTCGCATGTCATGTCGTAACATGAGCTAAATGAGAATTTTCATTGAATATCTGTGGGGTAAGTGGCTCGTTCTGATCTTTAATTACTTCATTTTCTTAGTTATACTTAGGGTGGGGTTTACACCTTGTGGCTTGTGCTGATCATGAGGCTTGAATCTGGGTAAATGCCAATAATGAAAAATGTTATTGAACGAAGCAAGCTTCTTAGCAAAGCAACGGGAGAGGGGGAAAATGGCAGCTTCCATTTAAAACTTGCATTGACCACCTTGACTTGGTTTTTATTATGGCCAAAAAAGAAGAAAAGCACATGGATAGTAGTATTAACCTAAAAGTGGATTATACTCGGGATAAGTTTTTAATCCAGCTGATGAGTTACTAAATCATTAAATCCAAGTGGGTTTTGATTGGTGATAATGTATTGGCCTAGAAAGGCCATGTGAGTTGCCTACTCCATGCCCCAGACAAAATTAAACTAATGCACCGCTCACATGCCACGTGAGATTAAATATTCGCACAAAGAATAAAAGGTTTAGAGAGAGAGAGAAATTACATATCAACCATAGAGGCTATCTCCTCAGGATTTGTTACTGCATGCTCATTGGAAGAATCATTGAACCTGTAAAAAGGCAGCGCAAAGTTAAAATATGAATTTCCTGGAATAGCTCATGGAAGCAAAGGTTCAGCACACCGTATACTACTTGCTAGAGGAACATGCAAGTTTAGTGAAATTGGTGGCTCTCTTGGAGCTTAAAAGTAAAAACATAGTGTTGCTTTAGCTTTTAAGAAAACTGCCTGGGGATCTCATTGTGCAGACAAGAGTCATGGAAAGTATAAACTAACACGAGATAATATTAAAGAGTCAGACTTTCTAGATCCGATCTGAAGTAGTGAATTAATTCAATTCCATGCGGACTGGAGGAAGGGAAGGCGTGAAAATGGCCAGAAACAGAAAACACTGACGGACGTTTGTGTGATTGGCCAAATTTGCAAGATTTTGAAATGCTCTTTTGCAATGAAGTAATAGGGAGTTAGGATAGTATGATGCAATGAATCGTGCGTGTGAGAAGTGAAAGTACCTCTTGGCATGGAAGGCGTTGGCGGGAGGTGAAAGCAGGGCCAGAAGCAGAGAGGTGAGGGCGAAGAATTGGACAGGAACAGAGATCTGCATTGTTGCTTGCTTGCTGGGCTGAAACAGGAGAATGTGCAGTTGAATTGAATGTTTGATGAGAGAGGCAGAGGAATGAGGAAAGGGAGGAGAAGAGAGGGAAGGGGGTTGGCTTTTATAGGGACGGACTCATCAGCTTATGGAAGTCTCCTGCTGCCATAATGACAAGTGGATTTCAGTCCAAGAAAGAGGCCTCCCCCCAACTGAGATGACCGTACGAATCTTATTGTCTCTCCACTACCACCATGCTTATTCTCCAATCCAATTGCCTACTTGAGCCTAAACTCTGCATTTCAATTTGTACTTTTCTTCGTTAGAGGGTGTGAAATCTCAACCAACACTTTTTAGTATATTATAATATATTCTATATGTGTTCATAAGTAACTAAAGAAAAGTTAGAATGGTTAGACCTTTGATTAAGTAAATATTTTTTTTTCAGTTAATTTAGGCACGCACACCATATTTTATTTGTTGCACCGTATTATGATGGAGGTAACTCATGAAAATCGATACATAAATATATAAATACAATATTGAATTGAACTTCTCATCCACTATATATATATATGTAGTACTATAGTTTTTATGTAGTATCGTGATGGCTTTTGGGTGAACATGCATGCCTCAATTAATATATGTGAGTACATTTAAAAACATCATTTGTATCCATTATTAAAATTATAAGACCCCATTGACAATATACTCCCTTTCATCCTAAATATAAGCGTTAGAAAGAAAATCTATTTTAGTCTTAAATATAAATCTCCAATCTACCTTATCTCTTAAAATTATAATCTTTCCCTCCAAAATATCTATATATGATTACACAAATTAAGATTATTTCTATCAAGGATAGTTCAAATGCACATGACTGAAACAAGTATTTTAGAAAAAATAATACATAATTATTATAAATAACTAACTTAATTATTTTCTTTAACCTACTTAAATTAGTTAAATAGATATTATATCAAGGAAATGACAGGAGATAATATACAAAAGCTTTCTACAATGTTGATCCCCACCCATTGAGTTTGATTAATTGATGAAGAATATTGGGAGACTCATGCAAAGAAATCCTTTATCAATCAATGATCAAAACCTTTATTGTAACAGAAGCTGCAAAAAAGGAGATAGAATGCTCATTTACTAAAGCACGAGTGTGACAGCTAGCTAGCTAAGTAGTCATGTATCGGTTGAATTCCCAGTGCTGTGATTGTTGATTCATAAAGGTAAACTCAATTGATTCAATAAGAAACTTTTCAGTTTCACTCTTCTAAGTCTATGAATAATGATGCGACTTGGTTTATTAAACCCGATATAATGTAACATAGAAAAATGCATTTAGATTTGTTGATGAAAATTAGCTAGGCACATGGATTTTGTATGAATTGATTCAGAATCAGAAATGAACAAATTTTCCACTATATAGTGATCCGGAACCTCATGTAGAAGTAACTATTAACGGATGGGGATTTGTGGGTATGGATGAGCTTTTTGCCTTGGAAAACAAAATAATGTTATGAATTTGAAAGAGAGGCTTTTGATACGTGCACGAAAAGCATCAGCATAAAAAGAGTGACGGGCGTACTCTCTTACGCAGTCACATCACATTTCATCAACGTAACAAAGCCATTACCAAAACCAAAAGCTAATTAATTAGGAGTCAGCAGGCGGTTTATCGTAATGAATATAGCTTATATACCTATTAACAAACTGTGCTTGTGTTTTTGGGTTTGAATGATATATGTATATGAAGATGCAAATTAAATTAAAGTGAACGAACAGCAGATCAGTGTGGTGGGCACTTTAATTTGTTGCTTTTTAATTCTGGGCATCAATGATGAGATCAAGAAAGCGAAGCGTGGTAGGGCTTGTATCAAATTTTTGCCCACAAAAAGGAAAGGGTTGATTACTTTAGTGTTGTTCACAAAATTAAGAATCGCCAACTTATTTATTAATTAATTCATTACACGAGCAACATGCATGCTTGGGAAGAACGTGTAACACCAACTTGCTTCATTTATGCTCCTTGTCCTCTTCAAGTTCTTCATTTGCTGCATCTTCTACTCGATCATCAACCCATCCATAAAGTCACTACTATGATTTTTCTTTTCTCCGATGCCTGGTCTTGGTTCATTCTTTGAACTTTAAAATAAAACTAATTATATAATACACCATGTTCATTTCTTTTATTTTCTTGGTTGTCAAATTTGTTAGCTAGAGATCATATATATGAACATCTGTTTTACAAATTCATATAACTAAGCGATGCCAATTAATGCATTTTTTAAATAAATAAAAAAACAAACAAACGAGAGGGTCACACTTTAACAACAATTTTGAGTTTGGGGGGGGGGGAATAAAGACAAATAGAATGATACTTTAAGAATTAATAAACACTGTGATTAGGATATGTGTCGGTGTACTCGAATATACGTAGTGGGAGGAAGCAACGGAGGCTTCCACGTCTAAAGATATGATAATGTGAAGAATAGGAACAAGGAGGTATACGTACGTAGCACAAATGAAGGAAGAGGTTTGACCCAAAAATGGTGGGTGCAATTATTAATTTCAACAACCACATCACAGGTGCGTACTTGGGTTGGATCTATTGTTATCGCATACTCACGATCACATGCATTATTCTTCACTCACATTTGGCTCTCCTTAACTTCCCACTTGAAATTTATTTTCCTTAATTAAATATACATGCCGCTTATCATCCATCGCTCACCAATAACATTATATTGACAACGAGACTCTATGATTATTAAATAATTTTTCGTTCTGTTGTGATGATCAGCATTCATTCCAATAATCACTTAAATCCTCTAATTCTAATATAATTCCATTCTTTATATATAAACCCAAGGGGCGGCCGGCACTTAACTGCCTTCAAGCCATGATTTGTGCTAGTTTTGTGGCACTGTTCCAGGTACTTGAATTTGTCCTGTTTAATATAAATCTTCTAGTTACATCTATAAATTAAGTGGTAAATGTAAGATATATTCTCAGTTAGTAGCTACATATATACAAGCAAGCATGTAGAAATCCCACCACGTAAGAGTAATTGCACAAGACTCTAGCTATAAATGACTCTCGACATTTATACTGATATTAATGAAGTAGGATTCATCACTAGTCTCACGATCTGGAATTAATGAAGAATACTGAAATCGAACACCACTGATAGAAGATAGATATTATTTATGAAATATCTAACGGCTAAAGGTTCGTAAGCTTCAAATTAAAGATTTATTTATTCAATCATATATATATATATATGCATCAATATATATATCTTTTGTTATAACTTATAATCAGTAAGTCAATATAGTCTCTGCAGCCCCCCCACAAATCAATAAGTCAATCGTCTCTGCAGTTTGGACTTTGGTGTTCACATGGATGAGGTTGACAGTTTTACTAGTAACCAATACCTAATTATCTTTAATTTAACGAATCAATTAATTGAAGTGGTATGAGTTCAAGGAGGAATTAATTGGGTTTGGAAAACCACCATTCATTGACGAAATCATGAGTGTTAACCACGCACGAGAATATATATATACTTCTGAGCTAGTGCTAATTAAGGTGGCGTCTTCCCTAAGTCATGCCTCATGATTAAATTAATTAATTTAATCACATTCACATTAAAGTTAATAGTTCGGAGTACCATCCATCAATTGGGAATTACCTTCTAAGATTTGCTTCTCTCATCACTTCAATGACAATGGTTCTGGTTACAAAGGGTGAATTTTTCGTCTACTCGATTTTGTGGGATTTTCTTCTTTATATAAAATGTATATTTAATTTATATATACTTCTATCATGAGAAGCTGTGTAATTTAGATCGTTTTAAGTGGAATGAAAGTAATTTACTTTATATATTAATTGCAGAAAATCACAAATCTCAGTGCTTCTATTGGCTAATATAGCCTTTAATGGTCGGCGTAGGCATGCCTGCATTTGCTGCAACAAACTGAGGGAACCTTGAAATTAATCACCAAAAAATTGTTTCAATTTTAATTGTTGAAGCTTGAGTTGGAGATGTCTTATCTTTAGGACTTATGTAGGAGTGAATATATATTAGAGGAGACTATGCCGGCCACAAACACAGACATATATGTAAGACAAGCCACATGGGAGCTACGAATTAATGTGTAATAAAAGAAATAAACATTGGGTTGATTCTCATACTTAATTACTTATAACAGGCCTTGCCTCCCCATGATTCAAGCTTCTGCCTTTGAAAACTTGCGCTGTCAATCCTAATCAACTATTTATAATAATTAAGCTATACAAGCATGAATTTAATTAAATTTTTAATTAACAAAGCTGCAAAATTAGAGGTTATATAGTGTATATATGCTTGCAAAACAATAGAACACTTTACTTTAATTGCAAAACAACAGCTCTATCATTTAACTTTAGGTAGTGATGACATGTGAACAAGCTATATATCTCTCTCTCACAGGTAAGATCGAGCTAGCCCTAACGTTCTCACATGCGAATAAAGACAACATTAATTAGCTAATTAATTAAACTCAAGAATCTAGAGCCCAAACGATTTTGACCTCATTAAGAATAAATAATATAAACAATCAAGCTTAATTTCTTTCAAAGCTCCATGTTTAGTTAGTGCACTTGTTTATCTATAATTATAATTAGCTCTTTCTCGAAAGGAATGTTACCGCTTATGTATGTTGTGCCTTGTTTAATAGAACCACGCCCTTTGATATATAGCTAGGTATAAAAAATATTTTTTAAAGAAGGATAATTAAATAAATACCCTTAATCCGTGGTGATGATTAGGGGTGTTCATGGGCAGGGCTGGGCAGGGCGACCCTCCTGCCCGGTGCCCTGCCCAGAAAAAGCATGGGCTGCATTTTGCAGCCCGATGCCCGGCCCTACCCGGTAAAAGCCCTAACCATTTTGGGTTGGCATGGGCGGGCTGGGCGTGAGCGGGCTGAGCATGCCCAAGTTGTGATTCCATGCTCATGTTGTGAAAAAAATTTGCAATTATAAACTTCTAAAATAATATCATATTCATATGTCTTCAAGAGTTAAATAATATCTATAATCCACTAAAAATAAGGTAACAAAAAGATAATAATTAAAGTTTTGAAATTTATTGCATATAAAAAAACCTTGAAGTCTAAATAGTTTATAATTACAACTTTACATCATTTTCCCAAATGTTGACAAGGATGAAGTATCTAAAAAAATAAAATAAATAATTATAATTTGTAATGTAATCATATTATGATTAATAAAATTAAAAAAATTAATGTAGTTATAAAAATTAAAAGATGCAACTTACATACTTAACTACTTATATTTCTAAAATGACCTTTTAGTCACCAGTAACTATCATATTCTCCCTTCTAAATGTAGCATCTACGGAAAAAATAAAAAAAATAAAAAAAAGGGGCGCTCATGGGCAGGGCAGGGCAGGGCAACCCCCTGCCCGGTGCCCAGCCCGAAAAAAGCATGGGCTGCATTTTGCAGCCCGATGCCCAGCCCTGCCCTATATTTATCGGGCTGGGCATGGCCATTTTTTCGCGAGCTCGGGTGGGCATACTGGGCCGCGGGCTTTATGAACACCCCTAGTGATGATTAATTGATGAACACACTTGCGTACGTGCTTCCCTCCGGCAATTTTGGTCATGCCAATAAATTAATAAATGGTACATGTTCCGTATATATCTATACATACATAATTAGGGTTGCAAAACTAATAGGAATTGGATCTATCAGTCCTTTAATACCCAATTGATCTTTAAACAATATTGTCTCTAATAAAATAAAATATAAATATAAATATAACAAGAAGATAAGGTGCAAAACAAGTAGTTTGGGAATGAAATGAGAGCATGCCATGTAAAAGTGGCATTTTAAATCATATTTTTATATATTAGTTCAAACAATTTAATGCATTTTTTAACAAGAAAAATTTAGATTTGTGTTTAATTTCATTAAAAAAGGAGAATCATATTAAAACAGGAGGCGGTGTCATAGGCTCATAATTTGTGTCGCTTTTCTATATATGTGGAGGAATTAATCATTAATTAGTTGGTATAAAATAAATATAATGTGGGATTTATCATTCATGCATGGATTATTGTAGTCAATGACTGAATAATGCAAATACATGAAAAGAGAGAACCAATGAATGATTGAACATGTGAGGGATGAGCGGTAAATTGGCGGTAACGCTGAGGAATATGAATCTTATGTGCCCCAAAGACGAGCCAGCTTTTGCCACCTCATCAACTCATAGCCCTATCTATTCATTAGTTCTCAATTCTTTTTTTTTTTTGGTACAGCATTAGATCTCAATTCTGTTCCCATGCGACACTTTCCTTTTGATTTCTTTCTTACTTGTGCTCTTCATGCATCTTCATTCAATTCAGAGATTTCATGCATCATATCTCCATATCTCACTTTTTCAGTGGACGAAGGATTTAAGGGCCACGAAGAAAGGGCCTACGATGATGAGATGGCATCACTTGGGCTTTTGGGCCCATAGAGGTTAGGATTAGGCGGGCCTAACTCATATAGGCTAAGGCCCAAAGGTACCTTTTCCCTGCTCAAAGCCCGACACTCAAACAATGAGCTGTGTATATCATGGAATCATTACTCTGGCATCTGGTTCTAATTTCCGCAGAATTTCTTATTAGATTATGTTTGAATTGCCAAGTAATAGGACATGTCCAAAGTTGTTGCTCTGAGTCTTCAATAAAGGTGAGTTGTGATTGGGCAATAGATAAATATTCTGTCATTGATCTTCGGTCGCCCTCTGTATTAAAGTATACCTGTAATTTCACCAAGGGTTGAAGAGGATATATGACTCGTTCAACAAGCCAGGTGTCTTCTTGCATTCTGATATACTTCTGTCATAAAAGAAAGAGAACACCAAGTAATAGATAGTCTTTCCAAAGAGATGGTTTGTGTCTAGTCTTGGTACTAGTTACGCATGTGATCGCCTCAATTCTTGCTCCTCTTGGATTTTCTTTCCTTGTTACGTGTTGTGTTTCGAGCTCTAAGTCTTTCTTTCCTTTACTTTCTATTGGCATCATTCTTCTATTTCCATTTTTTTTTCTTTTGTGGTATTGGAGGCAATCTGTGGGCACCACTTTCAGTGAAAATTTAAATTTTAGTTCGTTGCGTTGTAAAAAATTAGTTTTTTTTGTTAGATATAATTTTCGTTAATTTTATTTTTTTATTTTTGTAAAGCATAGATATTTCCCGTTTGGAGACAATCTAATTTGAGGCACACCAGTTGGTTCTATTTCCTTTTTTAATTTTAGTGTTTTGTCTTGGGAGTTGTTGTGGACCATTCTTGTAAAAGAGGCTCCTGTTTTAGTGTAATTTTACCTTTTTTTTAATTAATTTATCTTATTATTAAAAGAAGAACAGCAAACGAGCCGGGATAGCTTAGTTGGGATAGCGAGGTGTTTACCAAAAAAAAAAAACAAAGCAAATTTAAGGATTTAGAGGTTGAAGTTGAATAAAAGGAGAGGAGGATGACACAGTGCCGTATTGGTCCCAGTTTGGCTGAAAATCGTAATATGTGAATTAAAGAACCAATTTTCGTTCCTAAGCGTTCAACACTTGAACTCAGATTCACTGCCAAGTGAAGCTATTCGACATTCGCTGCAAATCTCTTTAACTTCAACGGTCCCACCACCATTCTAGCATTGTTGTCATTTATTCATTTCACTCCCATATTACTATATTCAGCATTTATATGTATCTTTTAGTCCCAAGAGCCTTTCGCACTCGCTCTTCTGTGTCAAACTTCAGCCCAGTATAATGCAGTGTTGTTTTTATGGTTGCAACTTCAGAATAAAAAATACTCCATCAGAAAAGAAAAGATTTGAAGCACTACTTTTTATCATCGTATTCTGATAATGATGATACACTAATAGGAGCACCATTTATAGAAGTTTTGTTATTCTCAATCAACGCAGCATCAGACATCAGTCATCTTAAAAAATGACATTTGTCTTCGATGCAGAGCACATATCTAGTATGAGAGAAACACCAGTCATTCTCAGTACCCTGCTCCCAACCCATTATTTCATCCCAAAAAGGGGGGAAAAATCAAATCTATAGATGAAGGGTCAAATCAAGTTTTTTATCTTTCTCTTTACAATGATTCATTCTGCCAATGCCGTGATCGTCGCTTGTCAATGACATGTTCCTACGCCAACTCCCCGATCCTCTCTCCTCCACATCTTCACAAAGCCGACTGCTCGAACAACTTCCCTCATAAAACAGAGCATTCCCTCCAAAACGGTCATAAATCTGATGGGTTTGGATGTAACCAAGATTTGAAGCATGAGAAGCGAGGAACATGGAAGGATTCATCAGATGACCCATTTGATGGGTCGGAGCACCGAAAGACATTGGAGATGCAAGAGCAGAAGCAAAAGAAGCAGATGGATACTCAAATGTCCTCTTAGCCTTTCTCGCAGCCGTTCTCTCTTTTTTGTGGGCATTTTGGTGTCCTCCCAAAGCCTGAGAGCTGTAGAACTTTCTTGAGCAGAACTGACATCGGAAAACTCGAGATTCTTCTTCTTCTTCTTCTCCAACCTTACGGACTACTTTTTCCTCATCTTCCATGTCTGTAGTTTGAGACAGTCAAGCTCACAGATTATATGACAAGGGAAAAGTGAAGAGTTGAAAAGGAAGTTGTAATGGAATTCTAAACAGACTTGTGTGAGCCATAAATGGTGGGGGAGGAGGAGAGAGGTGTAAGGGGCTTGGGAAGTGGGAAGAGAAGAGATAAGAGAGATTTTGCGTTTCCCAAACAAAACATTTGATTCATTCCACCAATTACTTTGTTTTCATCATAGCATGCTGCCACACCATGTAGTTCCCAACTTGTATCTGACAACTTCCTTTGGCTTCTTGTGTTCATAATTATTGCCCGTTCAAGTTCATGGATCACTTGCCCTGCCACAGTCTGAGTTGTGAAAAATAGTAATAGCAATCATAATTTTTTTTAAACAAAATGATTACAAGTACTTAAGATAAAGCTGTTTTCACATTGTGTTAGTTAAAATCACATTTTGACTAAGACTATCGATTTTCAGATACACCTTCATTGATAGAAGAGACCATTAATAAAAGAAAGAAAGTAGTAGCAGTATGTGCAATTAATAATAGTTGATGGAAACATGAAAAAACAGGGGAGAAGAGAGCGTTGATTACTGAAAAGCATAACGGCAGAAGAGACCAGTGAAAATGGGAAGAGAAGAGAAGAGAACAGAGTAATAATGGATGGCATCTTTGGCTCTTTCCTTCGCTTCCATCCATAAATGCTCTGTTCTCTGCAACTCACTTTCAATTGGGAGGTTATGGGGCTAAGCCACTCCTAACTGCTCCCCTGCCACCTCCTTGCATTTCCCCACTCCTTGCATGCCTCCCTCTCCCTTCGGCATTATTTGGTTGGGGGGTTTTGGAGGGGAAGGTAGGATATGAGAGATATAAGTGTGTTTGGTTGAAAAAAATAGAGGGGAGGGGAGGGGAGGGGAGGGAAATTTTTTTGTCTTTTTCTGCTCCCCCACCCCTCTCTCTCACCCCTCCAAATTTGGGGTTTTTTGGAGGGGTGAGAAACATTGTGTATAATCCTGACTAAATTACCCCTACTCATTTTTCAATTTGCCAGAATTGCCCCACGTGTAAAAAACCTTTCTTCCTTCGGTTTTCCGCCATTCCATTCCACAACAGACTGCCGCGTTTGCTTCTGTCTCCTTCTCCGTCGGCGCGCTCCTTCAAGTCATTCTTGAAGATCTCTCTGCGCTGGAAACCTAACTTCCTCTGCTGCCAGATCCATTCACCTTCTCCTTCGGCCATTCTTGAAGACTGTCCTGGTTTATCTCCCTCGGAGAAAATTTAAAATCCTAGCTCCGTCGCAGATTTTGGCGATTTCGAGGAGAAATTTAAAATCCTGAGGAGAAATTTTGCGGGGAATAGAAATTTGATGCTTACAGGAGAAAGTACGGTTGATGGAAGAAGGAATCACTATTTGGAATTGGGGAATTGAAAGCTACTCTTCCTCCCAGCCTGAGAAGATTTGTCAGTGTCTACGACTGTGTATACATTGGATCATTTACTAGTTACTGTTCCGGTGTTTGATGAAAATAATTACATTGACCGTGGTTTAGAAGAAGTCTCACAGGGTTTGATAAATCATTGCAAGTAGAAAACTTGAGTGAGTCGGTTCACGGTGCATGCCTGACGTTTAAGCAGCAAGTCAATCATATTACAAATTGAAAATAAATCTCAACAGGTTTCTGCAAGTAAGAACTTTAGCTAAAACCCTGTTCCTGAACAATCTGGTTCTCTGCTCCTAGATAAAAAGTTTATCTGTAAGAAGTTCAAAATGCAGTGCCCCTGTGATGTAAAAAATTAATAAATGTAAATAAAAACCTCAGGGTATATCTGTCAATTTTTTATTACCTACCTTCTCCTCTCTTCCTGAACTAAACAAAAAATATCATCTCTCCTCCCCTACCTTCACATTTATAATCTCCCCTACCTTGACCTACCCTCCCTTAAATTAACTTAACCTACCTTCTTCCCTGTTGAACCAAACATAGCCTTCATGTCCTTTTCCAACAACAAAAATTTTCCACTCTACTTATTTATTCCACTTCGTTTTACTTCCTCCGGTTTCCCCCGTTCTTGTTATTAGGCACCTCTAGGCTCTAACTACTTCACTGGAATGAGAGAGAGAGATGAGCAAGTCATTAACTTTGTCAAAAAATTGAATAAAATTTCTGATTTTATTCATATTTAAATAAAACATTTTCATATTTATGTTACATTATCTCTCCAAACTAATGACTTTAGATAAAGGTTATATTAAAAAAATTAATTAATATCCCATAATCAATATATTTTTAAAATTTAAACATTTCATTAGAGTTAATTTTAACTTAATAGAAAAACGAATGTAAGAAATAATGGGCTTGTTTAGAAACTCTCCAAATTATGGTTTTAAAAAGACTTCTGACCCAAATCTCGGTTTGAAAAAATTTTAAAATAAATAGTCATATTTGTTCAAACATGCTTCTGGACTAAACCATAGTTTTAGATAAACTAGTCAGAATAACTTTTGGAACACGAAAACCCTTTTCAATTACTCAGTTACTATTTTACTTTTTCTTACACCCTCTCTCTTCTCTCCTCTATTTTTTCTATTCTCTCTCCTCTCTCTTTTATCTTTTCCACCCTCTCTCCTCTCTCTTTTATATTTTTTACTATTTCTCATCTCTCCTCTATCTCCTCCAACATCTCTCCTCTATGCCTTTTTTAGTAATTTTTCAATTACAAAACCCCTTTTTATAACAACTATCTAAACACTTATTTATCCAAAATCACTTTTTTTCCATAAGCTCTTCTCTAAAAACCCTTTTTCCATAAGCTGTCAAAAAACCCGTTTTTTTCATAAACTTTTTTTTAAAATCTTATCCAAACACACACAATATCCCGAGAGATAAGCAATTGGTAAATAGAGAACTAAGGTGACAAAAACAAAATCTTGTCCGATTTACAGATTGATCTTGTAAGATGTAAAATAGGGGCCCTAAGCATTGCAAATTAGCAAGTAAAATTCAAAACCTGCTCTTATTATAAGTAGCAATCATCCTGAATTAGAATAATTACATGCATTAACACTAAAATTGAATTTTGTTAAGAAAAGCATACACAATAATTAGTAACCTCATGGTAAGGGTTAAGGGTTGAGCACATCTTGTGATTGTAGAATCAATATCGAAATTTAAAAATAGAGATGAAATGAGGTGGGCACCGAACAATTTGCATACAATCAAGAACAACCAAAACATCTACTTATAGAGAAAAGACTCGAGGGAGCTGGCTCTGGTTCTGGCTCTGACTTTTTCCGAGGAAGCTGCTTAAAAAATGCTTTCACGGCACCTGCTACACCATCTTCATTTTCCATGGCTTTGGCAAGTCCTACTGCACGTTCCTTTACCTGGCATGACATTTACGAAAGGATCCATGGCAGTTAGCTTCTTCTACAATGACCCAATCAAATTTGACAAAATTCATCATAATTGGATTGCTTAGCACAACACCTCATCCAGCAGCACTAGCGAAAAGCTCATCTTAGATCACAAGTTCTTAGCAGGAAGTATACATACAACTCACTAGCTCAAGTGCCCAAGCCCAACCAACAAAAATAACTTGGAACAAAGTTTAATAATGGAAATTCAATATAAAGAGCTTCTGCATCCGTGATTGGATATATTAAACATACACTGAGGGTCTCAAACTTGCGCATCGCAAATGCTGTCCACCACAGAGATGCGCTTGGAACTAAAAGAATTTATTTTAAAAGACAGAGAAAAGGTAAAAATAGGCAATGCATACATGAGGTTGGTCAACAATCCTACCTTGGGTACCTGGACAAGGCCCATCAACAACTCTAGTACACACTTTGTTAAAACCGAAATAGGACGATACTATATCTTATGAGGCCCTAGGGTCTACCAAGCTGCCATTTGGTTTTCCTATATTATATCCAAATTTTTGACCAGTGTCCCCAAACTCAAAGTGAGAAAGGTTTAGAGTTGGATCGATTGAAATAGTGGAAGTACAATTCGTTAGATTACTATGCGAAACTAGAAAAAGAGACTGTCTCTTTTCAATCAGCAAAATTTTTTGGTTGCTAACTGCTGCTTCAATATTTGGCCCAAACACCCCCCCCCCCAACACACATAAATTTCTGAATAGATTTAAAGCAGTAAGTGTTTATAGTTCATTCAATTATCCTTATGCAACACAATGCAGCAACTTATCAAATTCACCTACAATACCATAGTCGTGTGAGACTTCTCGTAAGCTTGCCATAAGATTTCAGCACCACAATCTTCTCTAAGAAGAAGCAGGTTCCTCTCTCTGGGCTTTTAGTAGTATCAAACTAAATAAATTGACTAGTTGAGAGAACTTATTTTTCACCTGGGAATCTAGCATATAATTTATTGCATCAACTAACTTGGGCAGTGAAAACTCATCAACTGGAATAGGTGCAGGACCAACTCCTCTGGCATGTACTCTCTCACCCCAGAACGGTTGATCACCAAAGAAAGGAACAATGGTTGTTGGGCACTATCACAAAGTACAACAATAAGAAGAAAGCATAACCAAATAATATTATATAAAGAATCCAAGAAGCTACGAATTCCTTACAGCAGCTTTTAACCCAGCAGCAGTTGTTCCAGCACCTCCATGATGCACCTGAAATAAGAGAAGAATGAAGAGATAAGAAGAGAAACATATTCTCAATATTATTGATAGACCAAACAGATCTAACATCAAAATAACCTTAGGGCTATTTATAGAGCTCTAATTACAATTATTAAAATAAGAATTATTTAAACTCATTTAAACCTTTATAAGATAAAACAAAAAAAAAGATCAAATATAATTCAAAATAAGTCAACGAAAACCTAACTTTAAGTAAAGATTACTAAATACAAAATGGACTTGATTGAATTCTAAACTTTTCTTTTTTTTCTTTCTGAACACGGAATTCTAAGCTTTCCTATGCCTAGCATAAGTCTGCAGTTCTCCATTATTACGACTATGAGAAAATTTGTGATTCTGAAATATCGAGGTTACTTTCACAATGTGCTGAACCAGAGTAAACAAACAAGAAAATCTCACCACGGCCTTGCATTGTAAGAATAGCCAATCATGAGGAACATTATCCAATAAGTATATTGAATCCTTTGGTTCTGCCACTGGGAAGAAGCATATATAGTCAAAAATAAATAAACTATTATCATGGGAGAAGAAAGAATAAGCAATATCCTTACAATTCCCAAGACCCCCCCATCCTTTATTGATGATGCCCCTCTGTCCAGTTGTCTCCAGTGCTTTTACAATTATTTGAGTCATTTTTTCTGGCTCTTCAACAGGCTGTAATAAGAATGTGACAGTGACAAGCAATGAGGTAAAACAAGCTTGATTTCTCTTCATTATCAAGCAGGACATTAGACCTGCGCATCTAATCTATTGTTTGCAACCGAACATTTGCACAACCAAAATCATTATTTTACAGAGAATATTATAAATACCAGCCAAATCAATGAGTAAGATCATTAATCATTATTCAAGCCAAATCATGTAATATTCAAAAAGAACTAATTGATTAATATAGCACACTGAACAGAGTTCAAGTTCTGGCAAAATTCTTCATTCTTAAAGCTAGATTCAGCATACAGAATTCATATATGAACAAAACGCATAAAAAGTAAATATAAGAAGACTTACCAGGCTACCAAATCCAATATAAATGGGCTTGTCACCAGCTTCAAGCCATTTTACAAGGGACTCAGGAGGTTCATAGTTTGATGCAAGATCGAGGAAGCAAAACCCTACCACATCAATTTTTGGTCCCCAATCTGCCAGCCAAGAAAAACAGGGATTTAAGCTGCAGAATACAGTCATTTCAATTTCCAAATACTAGCCATACTGTTAATTTATAACAGTAAAACATCCAAATTGGATATTTAGAAACATAATTCAACAAAAGTTCTGAGAAATATACTTCTTTGATACAACTATTGCCAGTCAAGAGAATTATGCCATAAAACTTTCTATTCATTGAAATAATATATTAATTTAAGTATTAATTACATTTAACCACAAAGAGAGACAAAAGAAAGAAATGAATATATATTCAAGTTAATTAGTTTTATCATAAAGAATATGAGCATAATCCAAAGCACTAGAGTAATGACATGAAGTATTCAAGAAATATCCACTATAAAACAGTATCTATCAAATTCCAAATAAAATGACTTGACATAAAAAGCATTAAAAATGATATTGAAAGCAACCACCTTTTGGTTTAGGAACAAGGTGAGGGCTCCATATATATGCATGTGGAACATCGGTGTCAGAGCCTTGTGAACCACTTAAATATGTGACTGGTCGCAACTTCAGCTTTTTCTTCCTAAGATCATTAATCATGTCGCGAATTCCCAGCCAAATCAATGAGTCAACAATTTGATATGAAAGCTGAAAGAGTTACAAATGATCAGTTTTGAGTGAAACAAGAGGGTAACAAAAATAAAAGGGATGAAAAGGAATATGATAACAGGTATGAATTAAATAACTCACCCTATAACCAGCTTGTTGCTTAACACGGGACAAAGGATGTGGAAATTCACTGGTTGGCCTGGAAAGAAAAGGAAAAATACATATAATGTAGATTTAAGTCCCACAGAAAAACTAAAACTAACACAATCAATAGTTAAGGAATATGGAAAAAAACCGTAGACCGAAAAATAACTGGATGAAATTGTGAAACAAGATTACTTTCCCAAGATGAGACTTACGTCCATGGCATGGTGAAAAATATATGTATTGGTATTTTCAGTGCCTCTGCCACGTGGGTATGCCCTAAAAATGGATATTGCAATTTCAGACGGGTCAAAAAATACAATTAACTGGAAGGCAGAAAAGGCATAGTAAAACAAAGAAAAGAGCCGTATAGAAACGACAACCAAAATTACAAAGTAGAAGCAGAATTAGTCCATGATAACATATCTATCCAGTGGGGACGAGAAAAGAAAACTGGAAGTCACTGAGATATAAGACAGCATGGCATATCATCTAATGACTAAATCTGGAATAGGATGAGAAAATATAGTCTATTGATGGAGCTCAAGGTCTCTTTCTGAGGAAGATTTTCCAGACCATTTTCCATTCACAGTGATAAAAGAAATATTTTAATGGAACTTAAAATCAGCAATCACATAATGGAACTTTTTATAAAACTTTAGGGGCTTGATCGATAAAGATAAAATTTCGGGGACCAAATCAATAATTCAGACTAACTTGATGAACCAAAAGTTTCATTATCTCAAACTTAGGGCTATCTATAGAACCCTAGGTACAATTACTTAAATAATAAAATCTAAAATAATCCTAAATAAGATAAGACATTCCTAGATAAAATAGGATAATAGGGTAAATCCTAATCCAAACTAAATTTATTTAAAAGATAATATAAATCCTATGAATTCAAAATGAAGATAACATCGAATAAATCTAATCAAATCCTAGGATTTCCTACTCCTAATAGGAGTCTTCAATTTTCCATCATTGCAAGCGTTTGGGGGAGAGGAATAATCATAGGTTTGAAGCACAGCCTTTCTATGATCATGCTTTATTTGTTCAAGGTTCTACTTTATTACTGATAAGGATCCCTTTGCTGAGTTTCAAAAGTCACCACCCTGAGCTTGAAGCATAGTTGGCATTCTCTTGTTCGCATATTGCTTCATTGTGACCCCCAAAAGCTATTAATGATCATTCCCCATTTGGCTTTAAGACGTTGTTTAAATTTATAAATTCAAAATTAAAATCATGCTAACCTGATAGATTATAATTCATCACAAGAACTTGAAAGGCAATTGTAAATGCACAAATTCAACCCATCATATTTTCACATGGAATGATGAAGAAAACACACCATATGCTGGTGGATTGGCAATGATTGCATCCGCTTTGAAGGAGACACCAGAATCAATATCAGGTTCCTTACATGCTGGAAGCAAAGAGTTAATGATCTCCTTGATTTGATTTCGCTGAATAGGTATCTCAGAAGGTCCTGATGGCAGGAAGCCCTTATTTTTAACCATATCTGCTCCAGAAAGGAAAATGGAAAGTGAAAATAGAAAAATAATTATACAGAAGACTATAATCCCATGATCTAAAGTCCAAGAGTACTTCATTCATGACAGATATTAAATCAACAGATATCTGGTTTAGACCATTTCAGGAAAACAAGCTTCTTTCAAGGAAAAGGGTTTGCCACTTAGAAAATGATTAGGGCGAAGCAAATACATTACACAACCATATTCTTGGTAAGAGTACATATCCTTTTTTAGCTATCCATAACTTAGAAAAGTAAAGATCAAATAATCTAATGCCATTTTCTTAAGCATTTCTTGCAAATCATAAAGGTTTCTTATCCTTGCCATTTCCTCTAAAACACAATGAGCAGGAGGACTGATAAACAATGACCATTCAGATAATTTAGTATAAATGTACTTGGGTTTATGGTACATACAACCAGCAAGGACTTTCGGATCACCGCCTAACGGATAAAACTCCAAGCCAGCTGTTAGGACAAACTCCTTAAAATTTGAATGCGTAGCTAACCTAACACGATGGCCATAGTCCTGCACATAAATGCATATAGAAGCCTTAATTTTAACTCAATGAATCTTCAATGGAACTCAAAATTTCTAACTTAACATGCATATAGAAGGGATAACAAATAGATTATATACCTGCAATCGTTTGCCTATTGCAATAAAAGGTTGCACATCACCACGTGTACCAACAATAAGCATTACTATCTGTAATGGCGGTATGTATTGAAGGTCTGTTGCATCAAGTGAATCATCATCAACTAAGTTATCCACATGTTTGGATCGAGCGCTGAGGGCTTCAGGTTCTATGTCTCCTGGAACTTCAAATTCCACAGTTCCATCACCCTTTACGGTAGCTATTCTGTTTAACAATTTAAGCTGCACAATTATAAAATTTAAATGAGGGTTCATGCCTATAAGCTTAAAATATAAGATGATGATGATGATGATGATGATGGTATGAAAAAAAAACATGTTCAGTGTTGAAAACTAACATTGACCACTTTTTTACACAACATTCATCAGGTTCCAATCAATGAAATTTTTATTGGCCAAAGGATTCCTCATTTCTCACAAGAAAACCAATTATGCTTAAAAGAAGACTGTCAGAACTCCATTATTTAGAATATCCAACAGTTCTATAATAATTGAAGAAGGAACATGAAATCAAAGTCAGCCTATTTTCACTTTAGTTGGTTCAGTTAGTAGGTAGCTATTCCTAGGTAATAAAACTGCAACCATTAGCCATTAGAAAGGGGTGATTGAAGAATGCTTGGAAACCAGCAAAGGGGGTGGGAGAAAGCAAACGTTTATAGGTCACAGTAAATTACCTTCTCTTGGACAGGGATTTTGTCATCAAAAATTTGTGCCGCATCCTCAGCCCGTAGATGTCTCTGCCTCTCTGTTTTGGATCTTTCCAACTTAGGCTGGCTTGAATTTGACTCCAACTTATCAGTATGTGATATTTCTACAGGTAATGTGCTCAATTTACACAACCCTCTACCAGAAATGCCTGAGCAAGAGTAGAAAACATGAGTACACTAGGTATAACCCAGAAATGAACAACAAAGTCAAGGTATCAAACATAATGTTAAGAAAAATAGTTGTGATATAATATAATGCGATTGACAGAGAACCTCACAATGGATTAGTTATAGGAACTGATCTACCAACAATAAAGAGAGAAGCAGTTTCTGATAAACTTTCAAATAAATGTAAGAGACAGATGGGTCATGACACCCATATCAGGCAACCAACGCTTATTCAATGTGTTGTGCATAAAGAAGAGCATCTATATATCTATATAATCTATAAAAACTATAGGGAGCCATTTGACTTATGAATAATAACTAGCTTGTGTTGGGCTCTGCGCATAGCACAGCCACCACATCTAGTTAATTATAATTAATGTTGCAAAGAACAAAGATCATTACTGATCCACAACTAGATAGTCTAGAAACCACAAAATCCTGGAAATATCAAATACCAAGAAAAACCTGTAGAAGAAATGATGAAGTTAAGAGAAAAGGAAAATGCAAAATCCAATAATCACACAACACACACAGACAGAGCAAGGTGACATAAAATGACATTAGTATCCATACAGTCATTTAATCATCTTACAACATGCAAATGATAAGATAAAAAGATATCATATAATCTGAGTTGTTTGTGTTGTGTTATGGGACGGAGTAATGACCCAAGTCCCACATCGGGTAGCTTAGGCTGCTCGCTGGGGTATATAAGTGGTGTGGTTCTTCCCCCTTACGAGGCGCCTTTTGAGGGTGGGTTCCCCACTCCGCTTTTAGTGAGCTTAGGCTGCTCGCTGGGGTATATAAGTGGTATGGTTCTTCCCCCTTATGAGACGCCTTTTGAGGGTGGGTTCCCCACTCCGCTTTTGTATCATAACATTGTATCTATTCCCACAGTTCGCTTTTCAATAATGCTTGATGGCTCGCGCGCACACATAGATATATATGTGTGTGTATATATACACTAACAGCATTAGTCCTTTGCTTGGTTCCTGGGGAAGTCGGATATCCTTAATTTAACAGCATTACATCCTCACTGACATTTGTCAACCCTGTTGACTTCATTAATCCCCTCAGTTGACTACTTACGTGACAAGGAATTGATCCTTTGCTTGGCAGTTGGTTCCTAGGAAGTTGGATATCCTAGCGTATAATCCCGCCTATTATGACCATGAGTAGATAATTTCAGGATAACCCGCAATGTTAACAGCAAAATAAGTGCAACTGCCGGGGTGGACTACAATATAATCCATTCGACGGAATCCTAAAGGTTCTTAATGACCTTCCCCGAGAGGGGTGCGCTCGGCACGGCAAACAAGTCAGAATTAAATTGGCCCACCTCGTCTCCCACGTATTGGTTGACTATTATTGGGGGAAAAATGGTCCGTGATATTCCAAAGCCGCCAACTTGAAATTTTCAAAGGATTATTTCGATCCGATTTTTTCCGTAGTTCATGTTTCTAACTATCAAGGAAGAGGTAACTATAATCAATCACATATAACTCTTCAGAAAAAAAATCTTAAGGAACCTGTTATCATGTAACCAAAGTCCATTAACAAATGGTTGTCTCGAGACAAATCCAAATGCAGTTTTCTTTCTTTCTTTTGTTCGTAATCCACAGAGCATAAACTAGGCAGACGGAGGAGGAGGAGGAGAAGATGAGTCCAACAAAGATAGATAATTTTACAAACCTGAAGAGCTACTGCCACCATTATCAAGTGAGGCTCCATTAGCAGCATCTCTACTACCATCCATTCCAATTCCTTTGCTACTTCCACTTCCGACAGCATCAGGCACTTCATGCTCGACTCTGACGGAGAGATCGCTGGAACTGGAAGAAGAGCTCCGGCGTTTTTCTGGGGAGTCGGCCATTACGAGGGCCGCGGATTCCGATGGAATCGATGCAGATCGAAGGAGATACAGTGGAGGAAGCGAGAATTCAGAGAAGGAATCAGTAGAAAGAGAACTAGAGGGTGGGGGTGGGAAAGTGCAGAAAAGAGGACGGGACACGTACGCAATGCGTTCGGAGATGATATTTAGAAAGCGCACACTCGACATTCACAATCGTTGCATTCATTAGAATTCGAATTCGATTCGATTTTTATTTGGATTTTGGACCCGATGAAAAAGGGAGGCGAACACGATCGTCACGTCGGTCTTCTGTGCGGGGAAATCTACTCATCTCCCTCATCGCTTGAACTTTGAACAAATTGCGACCATTCCCGGTCCAATTCTTCTCCTAAAGAAAAAACATAAATCGATTTAAATATAAATATACAAATAAATAAGTCGTAGAAGAATTAATAAGCTTTAAAAATTTATAAATTGTTGGGTTTCACAATCACTCCTTTTATTAATGAAGAGTTGATTGATATTAAGTTTTTTGGAGGTTCATACATCAAGGTAAGCTATAATCGTCTTTTTCATTCATTTCCTTTCATTTTCAACCGATTATTTTTGGGATTTTCATATTGATTCGATTTGTTACGATCCAACTTGGTTTGAGTTGTTGGGTGTTTGAATGATATTCAGGGGTTCATGTAAAGCTTGTTTATTGTTCCACACCAAATTTAATCGATGGAATTGTGTTATTTTAGATTACGACTCAAATCCTAAGTTGGGCACATAGTATATGCGAAATTGTAGTGTTTTCATGTGTTAAAGAACGTCATGGGCATCTGAGGAATTCTGTAGGGGAATGAGAAATTTGGGTTTGGATGAAGTTTGCATGAATTTGTAGTTTTTGTATATTTTATTCCAATTTTTTAAGTTCTTTTGTTGTTTTGTTTTGATATTCCCGTGGTTGTTTGGTTTCGGAACTTTCAGAACTAAAATCTTTGTATCAAGATTGGGTAAGTATGAAGTTTCATAAGATATGGAATTGATTCGAGTTACCTTAAGCTTAGTTGAACTTATTGATTGTTTGGGATTTTCACTTGTGGCCATGTAAATGTGGCATGGACCTCTGGGCTTCATTGAGAAGGCTCAAGAGGTGTGTTCTAGGAATACTTTCGGAGCTTGGGAAGTGTTATTGTAATTAAGTGCTTCCTTACATGACAAATTGGCTAATGCTTTGAGCGTGGGGAGTGTTTCGTCACATCCGTCCTCCTACTAACCATGAAGGATTCATAAGATATGAAGCTAAGATCGTGCCTACTGTAGTCATGATGGCCAAGAGGTTCATACGAATGCATAGGTTTTGGAGCACCTGAGTTAAGAGAAGTAAATGATCCTATTAAAATGTTATTACTGTTATTGCTTTGCTTTGAAATTCTAGGCGAAGATGTCAGCTTTAGCAAAGGAATGGGATTGGCGATTGAACTCCATATTGATCATGGATAGTCCTTGACTACGTCTGGTACTTGTATATAAATGCGTCTCATAGTAAGATTGTTGACTCTTGTTTTACCAAGTACTATGATTTTTTTTTTTTATGACTTTGATATATAAATCTAGATTGCCAGTGAAGAGATGTTGCGAATAATTTCTCGTATATTTTGGTCCTTTCTAAAATGATGACTGTAAGTTGGGTTTTTTTCTTAGGCTATATTTAGTTTAACGAAAGGGAGGGTAAGTTAGGTTAATTTAAATAAGGGTAGGGAAGGGTAGGGGAGATGATAAGTGTGAAAATAAGGGAGGAGAGATGATATTTTTTGTTTAGTTCATGAAGGGAGGGGAGGGGAGGTAATAAAAAAATGACAAATATACCCTTATATCTTTATTTAAATTTATTTATTTATTATTTATAATATTTATATCATTTATATATTTACCCTTATTTGAATTTTTTTATCTCATTTATATCTTTATATGATAAAAAAATATGATAAATTTTTAATAATATCCCTTGTTAATTTTACAATTATTATATTTATTAATATAATATATAAATCTGAATACAAAGATATAATATACATAAGCTCCTATAATTGAATTTTAATGCAAAGACGCAATGTCCAAAGAGATGAACAGCCACTATCAAGCGCTCATCTTCTTCTACAGTAAAGCTCCCTTTCCTATCAGGACAGAGGGACTTCTTCCATCTGAACATCAATTAGAACAAATTGCATTATTTGGCTAACCAGAGTAGACAAGAATTCTTTCATTTATGAAGAAAAAGGAGAGAAGAAGGGTGCAGAAAACAGTAAGCAGATGCATATCAGAACATGAAATATAAAAGAACAAAGTTGTGTAAAAGAAATCACAAGTTTCTAGCGTCAATGACTAAGATCTATTGTGAGAGTATCATTTTATATTTAAGGATATACATCCTTTTCAATATTTCGCAACCTTGCAAAAAAGTATAAGCAAGTTAAGAAAATTTTATGGGCTCCATCAAATTCCGATGTTAACGTGTCCCTATTATTCAAGGAAAGGAGACAAGCAATGAAATCTATCAATTTCAGCAACGTACAAATCACCATTCATATTTCCTTCAATAAAGTAAACAAGAAAAGTCAAGATTTATGGCATTATGCTTTGGACAGCATTAAATGGAAAACAATTATCCAAGTGACAAATCCTTAGATAAAAGAAAAATCAGTTCAGCTGGGGTTCAAATGGGAGCCAAAACAAAATCCAAAGCTATTGAATATTAATTTATGTCTTTAGGAGCTAATAACATTTCCTAGACGAAATGTGCTGTAAATTCCTCCATCAACTACCAGCATATCAGTAAATGAAGGGTATGCAAGAAATAAAATGCAAGTCGTTACATTTTGAGTGGCATACTTCCATGGAAAACTTGTATGCATATGTGAAGTCATAAAATAACTCATAACATAGGTGACCAACCTATTAGAGCATTGAGTTCCAGTCCTCCGCTCTAAAACAGAAGCTACAGACTGCCAATTGCTCACATAAAAAATTGCAACAGCAGAATGAAGTTGAGCATCTTCTTCCTCAGTCCATTCGCTATTTAGCATGGAAGGATTTAAACCCCTATGGTATCGTGCCAAGCATTGAAATGGGGACCTATTTGTGTTTAGTGATGCGGCAAGTTTAAACCAGTTCCTATTGCCAATCTCTTGGATTATGTGGAACAGTAACTTGTCCTCCTCACAGGTCCATGGGATATGATTGATCAGGGGATCTTCACAATTTAACCACCTGTCGGTATCAACAGTAAAAAAAATATACTGAAAAGCATGTAAAGGAAATTTGAAATCCATGCATAATAGGGGCATAATTCCACAATCTCAATTATATTCAAGAAATGAGTGTCACAGACATCTGTGATGACAATCATCACAGACATATTAAATGCCACCATGTTAAAAAAATTCATGACATTTGTAGTCTCACCTGCATCATCTATGTTGATCTTGCACTCTTATGGACACCCAAAAGTGACAAACTGTCTGTGATGGTATCATCATAGATGCCTGCAACGCTTTAACTTTCTTCACAAAAAGGACAAACATGAAATAGTAATCAAAGAACTGCATGGAAAAGACTAAGAAAATACAGGAAACAGTACAAAGCAAATAATGCACAACCATGCCTAACAAGCAATGGTGGAATTGTGCTCTTCTACAGCACTTTGGATAGGCATAGTATTGACGATATCACTGAATAAAATAGGATTTTGTACTGTATCAAAAGAAAAGCTAAGATCACCTGAAATCCTATTATGGCTTGTGTTTTCTTACACCATGTAACATGACTTGAGAGCATCTTGATGTCTTGGGTTAATAAAGCATATTAGATTGTGACTCAAACACATTTTCTGAACATGAATATAATTTCTAAAGCCATAAAGCCTTCACTGCAACATACATGAGAAAAAAGAAATAACATTACTTGTCTTGATTTATTGACATTTGAAGCATCAGTTCTTGAAATTGTTGCTTTATTCCCTTAGCAAGATTCTCCCTCTCCACATTATACCACTTTTTCTGATCCAATGAGAATGGAGATCGTTCCAACACCATCCTATATTTAGCAACATGAGCATTCTCAGCTGGGCCATAACACATTGGAGATATTTTTTTATCATTAATCTGGAAAAATAAAAATAAAAATATTAGAATTGAGAACTGCCTCTGTTTTTAAAAGTTAAGCTTAAGGAAAACTCAATCACAAAAAATAAAATATCATGCAGTAAATTAATTACAGCAAGATTAATTAACACTCTTCCTGTGTAGTTTATAATACCTTTCACTAACCAAAGTACCACCAACCATTAGATCTTCTATCAATCCCTTTTACTGACCCAAATAAAATTCGATAATGGATACGATTGACAAACATACCGGAAATAGAAACTTACAGGAGTTACTACAATTTCATTAAACGATATTTAGAATGAGTAAAACCCAACAACTAGTTTCTTAACATAAACTATAACACAAGCTTCGGAGTTCAGGAATGAAAAAAAGGTATTAAAGATGATATTTCTCAACCCACCTTTATGTTACTGGAAGCATGAGACTTTTTTGTTGATATTAACAGGACACGGGGATCCTTTTTTAGTGATATAACTTGCCCTGTTCTTCTTATGCATGAAACCTGAAATTCATTAAGAAGTTTAACTCTTTCCCCCCAAAAAAGGACAGGCAATCCTCTTAACCGGCGGGCAAGGGAAAAAAAATAGAATTTAGGGAACTTGTGAAGAACTTGTACCTGCATATTGCCTAGCGTCTCAGAAAACACAAATGGTAGATGGTTGAGGAGCACGACGAGCGCGAGAGGGAAAAACCACACACCTCGAAAGATGGAGCTGTGTACGCGGAAGATGAATGGAAATGAGAAACGACGAAGGTTTTTACACATGAGGGGTAAACGTGAAAAAATAAAAATTAAAAAGGGGTAATTTAGTCAACATAATACATAATATTTCTTACCCCTCCAAAATATCCTAAATTTGGAGGGGGGAGAGAGAGGGGTAGGGGAGTAGAAAAAGATAAAAAAAAATCCCCTCCCCTCCTCTCTATTTTTCTTAACCAAATACCCTTATATCTCCCCTCCCCTCCCCTAACTAAATAATGCCTTAAACAAATTGCATTGTTCCATGTAGGCCAATTCCTATCATGCACTCCTAAACTCATTTAACACCAAAAAAATGAAGGCATTTCACCTTAAGTACATAATAGGGGAAAATAAGCATTTGGTCCTTATGATTTTAGTAAATTTTAAATTGAATCATTGTACTTTCATTTTTCTTGATGACCCATAAAGTTTACACACACTATATTAATCTCTCAAATTTTACATAATGATGCAAGAGCTGAACAGATATGGCACAAAGGTGGCCAGTTATGCCCATACGTAATGTGAATGATGCCAACCTCATTGAAAATTCAGATTTTTGTTGTGGTTGCCTAATGAATTGGTTAGCTGTGGCGACATTTTTTATTTTTTTTTGGTGTCTGGGTTAAGGAATGGATGTCGACTGCATGCGTAGATCACCGTGCTACAACGACAACTTGCTCTTCTATTAAACAATTTTTAATTTTTTGCACACGAAAGTCCATATTAGTCTCACTTTCTTATATGCGTGTACATGAAGAAAGAGAAAAACTTATTTATTTAATTAATTTAATTAGATTAAAAAAATTAGTTAATGTAAAGTGTTCTTTCTAAAATATTTTAATTTCTTCATCAACTCTCTCCTCCTCTCTTACTTGATGATTGTTCAAAGAGTTATTAATAGGGGATAATTTAAAAAAAATTAATAAATATAAAAAATAAATTTTATATTTAGGACAAATATTAACTCCTTAATTATGTTATATATTAAGGATATATAAATAATTATAATTTTAAATATGATTTTTTTTTACTTTTATATGTAGATAATTTGTATACACTTCACACTAAGTATTGATCAGCAGAGAAGCAAGAGTATACCAATCAATTATATAGGGGTGTGCATGGGCAGGGCAGACCCCATGCCCGGTGCCCTGCCCAAAAAAAGTATGGGCTGCATTTTACAGCCAGATGCCCGGCCCTGCCCGGTAAAAGCCCTAACTATTTTTGGCTGAGCATGGGTGGGCTGAGCATGGGCGGGCTGGGCATGCCAAAGTTTTGATGTCATGCTCATGTTGTGAAAAAAATCTGCAATTATGAACTTATAAAATAATACCATATTCATATGTCTTTAAGACTTAAATAATATCCATAATTCACTAAGAATAAAGCAACAAAAAGATAATAATTAAATTTTTGAAATCTATTGCATGTAAAAAAAAGTCTTGAAGTCTAAGTAATTTATAATTGTAACTTTGTATCAATCTCCCTAATATTGACAAAGATTAAGTATCTGAAAAAAAAATAAACAATTATAATTTATAATGTAATTATATGATGATTAACAAAGTTAAAAAAAGAAAAAAAGAAAAAATTAATATAGTTATAAATATTAAAAGATGCAACTTACATATTTAACTACTCATATTTTTAAAATGAACCTCTAGTCACCAGTAACTATCATATTCTCCCTTTTAAGTATAACATTTAGGGAAAAAAATAAAAAAAATAAAAGAAGTGGTGCTCATGGGCAGGGCAAGGCAACCCCCTGCTCCGTGCCCAGCCCGAAAAAAACATGGGCTGAATTTTGTAGCCCGATGCCCAGCCCTGCCCTATATTTATCGGGCTGGGCAGGGCTATTTTATTGCGGGCTGGGCTGGGCATACCAGGCCATGGACATTATACACAGCCCTACTTGAATTACATACTTGTTTATAACAATTTTGGCACAATATCTTTTCTTGTCCTTTTTATCCTTTCTTTAATTTCAAGAAAAATAATATAAAAAGACTATAAAAAATAGTAAATAGGACTTTGTATTATTAATACTATATATATTGTTATTAATACTAAGTTTAAATACACAAAATTTTCCTAAAATTTATGTTAATTGCACATAACTTCCTTAATATTTAAAAATTTAAATTAAAAATTCTAATATTTTATGATTTGATTAACAAGTCATTGTCGTTAAAATTACTATTAAAGTTAACAGTTTTTATCATATCATAATTTTTATATTTTTAATTATATACCATATCATTTAAAAAATAATACTTAACAATTTATATTTAATTTTAAGTAATTTATATTTTTTATTTAAACATGGTCAAATAAATATTTTAATTTTTTTAAGTATTTTATATTTTTTAAATATTTAAAAAATATTTTAAATTACATATCAAGTGCCAAGTATTATTTAAATATTTTATATTCAAGTATTTAAAAAAATTAAAATTCTATTTTAAGTGCTAAATATTATTTTTTAAATGAAGTATATAATAAAAAAATATAAAAATTATGACATAGTAAAAATTATAAATTTTAACAGCAATTTTATTAGAAGAGTCTTGATAATCAAAGTATGAAATATTGGGGTTCTTAATTTAAAATTTTAAAGATTATAGATGTTATATACAATTAACCTAAAATTTAGAGAGGTTTTATACATTTTAACTTTAATACTATATCTATTGATATTAATAGATTGAATTTAGAATGTATCATTTTCTAAAGTTTTTTTCTATATTTTTTCTTTAATTTCATTCATTTTTTATTTTCTCATCGGGCTTTCCAACTTTTGCCTTCAATTTTTTTAAAGCTTTTCCCTTGATTTTTTGATTTGTTTTTGAAGTGTTTTTAATTTTTTAGGTAAATTTAAAGTATCCACCAGTGGCCCTTGAAATAGTTTTATTAACCTCTTCTCAATTTCTCCTTTTATGGTGCATAAAAGTGGCTACCTTAGCAAATATAGCGAATTTGGTCCTTGTATCCATATGGAAAATCTAAAGAACTAGCCGCATAAACTGCGTCTGGCCACAAAAAAGGAACAATAGAAAAACTGCCCAAACTTTAGGGATTCATTTAAAAAAAATGAAAGTATAGAAGCTAAATTCAAAACTCACAAATTATGGGATCAAATGCTTAATTTTCCCAAATGAAATAGGAAATGCAATTTGAGGGAAGCACAAAGCTATTTCGTGGCAGTGAGATAGGACACGTGAGACGGCCATAGTATGATGGATGCACTTTGGTAGTTTCCGAAGGGCCAAAGTAAAACACGGTATTGAATTTCTGGTAAAAACAAAAAACAAAATAAAACCTCCTCTAAACCAGAATAAAATATTTTAATTTAACTAGTGAGAGAAAGTTGACAAGAAAAAAATCCAGAATAATTTTGAGGAGAAAGGTTCGAGGCAAGCATGAAAGTGTATTTCGGGATTTTCCATTATTTTGGCTTTTGAGTTAATATTTTATTTTTTCCTATCCTAGTTTTCCCAGAAAAATTTCAAAAGTTGCAAGTATCAGAGTCCACGTATCGAAGCGACAAGTTGAACGGAGACTGTGATAGATCCAATTCTTTTTTGCATCCCTTGTCATAGACATAGTTATGACGTCCTTGTCTTTTTGCAGCTTAATTCTGGGCAATGTTGATCTTCGACGCCCAATATTAGACCTGCAGGCGTAAGCTACGTTACCCTTGATACCTTATAGCCTCCGCCTTGTCTGAATTCCTTGATCCCACCTTCACTTCCTGTCTCTTGCAAAATTAATTCTATTCTGATTTCTCCATCTTCGCTCCGATTGCGCCACTTGTAGCAGTTCAAGCTTTGGATGGAAGAGTGAGCTGGAACCAAGAAAAAAGTGACTGCTGATCATCAGGTTATTTTCACCTTTGTTTTTCATTTCCCTTTTTCAATTCCAATTTTGGTTCCCACGTCTTCAATTTGGGTTGATCTTGAATTATGGCAGATACCCACTTTTCTATCTTTCTTTCTTTTTTCTTGCATTCAGAGCTAGAATGTTTCTGCTCAGCTCAGGTTTTGCTTGTCGATTCTAAATCGCTTACACCATCTTTAAAATTCTGATGGATGAGTCGGATGGAATTTGGTTGATTCAGAATATTGGTGATCAAGAGTTTTTCATATTCACATGGTTTTCTGCCCGTCAACTTTGTCAGAAATCGTTTGCTCAAAAAGAAAAAAAACTTTGTCAGAAATCGGTGGTAGTTAGTCTTAGCTCCTCTTATCCATGTGGACAATAAGAATTGATTTTTGTGCGTATATGCAGCAAGATAAACTTGAAACTAGGGGGAAGTCACCTTTCTTATTGTTTAGATTGCTTAATCGGACTTTCTGCGCCTTTTTTTTGGTTGTGAAACTATGCACATGTATTTCTTGCTGTACTCAGTGTACCTTATCGTATATTTCCCGAATCTTTGCTGCAGTTAACTTGGTAATTAAATTCAACATGTTGAACAAGAACTTGGATGCCAATGGTGAGGAAAATCGGACATGAATTTGTGGGTTGATCATCTGTTGATACTTGTGCACCTGGTCCTCGATTTACATTCTTTGAAAACATTTGTTGGCTTGTGCAACTGAGGAACTGTTCTAATGGAACTAAATAAGCCGGAAATTTTGTTTGTTGCCAACCCTAAGGGGGCTCCGGGTGTGTTTACTCAACACATACATGCAGAATCAGCTAGTGGTGTTTTAAAAACAGGACCGGATGTACATAATAATATCTCAATACAGCCAGGGAAAGAATTTTCTGCAGAGTTTAGTCATGAAGGAATTGCTGGTAGAAGAGAACCTGCTGCACCTGATTCACTCCGAAATCATGAAGGTAGGTTTGGATTTCACGGGGAGAATGGCCAAGTGAGATATGAAGATCTTACTAATAATCTGGGATTGAAGAGAATGGACTCTGAGAATCCTTTTGAAATTGCTGATCTTAACTTCACAAGAGAGGCAACTCAAGAGATAGAAAATGGGGCTTCTGTTGATAAAAATAGCAAAAATCAGAAGGAATATGGCAATGTTACACAAGGAGTGAGGAAGACTCTTGGCGAATCAGTTGGTGACCAAGCTGATACAGGAACACCTGGGTCTCCCTTTCTTAGAAAAGAATCCACCTATTCCAGTGAAGTTTCTGGTTTAGGAGTTTCAGATGATTCTCAATCTGGAATAATTAAGTTACTATGCAGCTTTGGTGGAAAAGTATTACCAAGGCCCAGAGATGGGAAACTCAGATATGTAGGGGGAGAGACTCGCATTATATCTATCCGAAAGGATATTTCGTGGCAAGGGCTTGTTAAGAAGACCTTGGGTATTTGCAATCAACCTCACACAATTAAGTACCAGCTTCCAGGTGAGGATCTTGATTCTCTAATATCTGTCTCCTCTGATGAGGATCTTCAAAATATGATGGAAGAATACCATGGACCTGAGAGGCATAAGGGATCTCAAAGACTTCGAATTTTCTTAATTTCCTCGGGTGAATCTGAAAAGGAATTGTCATTCAAAGCAAGAACTGATCAGCAGAGTAATCCCGATTACCAATATGTTGTTGCTGTGAATGGCATAGGGGACTGTTGTCCAAGAAAAAATAGTTCAGGGCAGAGCTTGACAAATGAAGTTGGTTCATTAGGGACAAATTTGAATTTTGCTCCTGACTTTCAAAAAAGATTTCCAAATGCACCTTATTCTTCAGAGATCGAGGGAGGTGGTAGTGCTATACATCCAAATGAATTTTTTAATGATTCTCAGAATATGCAGAGGACCTCCAATCAATATCAGCAGATTTCTTTTACTCCATTTCAAGGAGGAAATTTGAGCCCAGTTTATACACAGTCTAAAGGTAATAGCTCATGCCACGAAAGTGCTGCAAGTAGCCTATCCTTTATTACTGCCCAAGTATCACCTGAGACATCCAATGTAAGCGCTGCTGATAGCAGATACTCCCAACAAATGGCTGGGACTTTCCTAACTGACAATCACCCCTGCCAACAATCTGATATTGGTCTGCCAGAGCAGTGCCATGGGAAGCTATTCCAAAATAATCCTGGCAAGGAATTTATAACTGCTTCGTATTCTAATCAAATTGACGGTTGTAATGATGAAATTTTGGGTGAAAGGCCCACACATCAATCAGGAAATCCTCTTTCCAGCCTGGGCGAGTCAATTTGTCCAGAGTCTGGATCTAATTGTATTCCTGATTCTCTAAATTGGATACCTCATGCATTTTCTGATTCAAAGTTGCTTGAGAGTGGATTAAAGTCTGGTTACTGCTCTCAAGAAGGGATTGGTCAATTTTCCTCGTTGAACCTTTCAATGGCTCAGTTATCTTCAATGGTACCCTCTAGTGTTTCACAAAGGGACCCTATAGAAATCCAGCATGATCCCCTTCTCATTTATCCACAAATACAAAGCAAGATGCCAAAAGTTGAGCCAGGTGAGTTGCACAGAGGGCAGGATTTTCCATTTTCTTCACCATCTGCAGTATTTTCAGGAGTGAACGATCCTATTCAGAAGGATAACATTTTATACAGTAAGAGGAATCCTTTAGCTCAAACTGATTTAACTGCATCTAGCTTTATAGAGCGGCAGTGTGGGAACAATACTGTGAATATAGAAATCATGAAGAGAATTGAAGACAAAAATTCTCTTCAGAGTAAGGATAGCAATCTTCATGAGAGGGAATCACCTGCCATTGCTATAGAGCATGTGAATGAATTGCATCTTCTGGACTCTTCTCCAGCATCTAATTTAAACATTAAGATTCATAAACAGAATCAGTTGGAGCAATATTCTGAGGGTATGATTTCTGCATCCTCTTGCATGACAGGAATTTCCCAAAATGATCTGATTGAGAAGACCGCATCAGATTTTCTTGACATGAACCATAGGACTAGTGATGGAAGAGAATGTGGTTTAACTGAAGGTTTGAATGGTGAGCTAGGATTTGATTTTTCTTGGACCAGAAAATCTGGGTTTAATGCTTCATCTCTAAAATGTGAAGGAAACTCTTGTGGTAAAACTTCTCTAAGCAATTATTTGTTAGGGCTGTCCATGGACCCGGTTCCTCATAAACAGGCACAAGTTCAACCTTTTCAGAAGGATACAGATCTCTATGGAAATCCGACAGTAAGCTCAGCTTTTTTGTATTCTTCAGTACTTCATGATGACCCTGGTCCAAGTTCAAAGTTGCCTGTGAATGAACTACAGAACTCAAGCAAGAATGTTGTGTTTAAAAGAGCATCTTCTCTCATTGATGATGACCTTGTAGCCAGTTCTAGTCGAATGGTTAATCAGTATAGTTCTGGAACTCTTGCCAGTGAAACAAAAGTTGAAGATATCATGTTGGAGCAATCAAAAAATTTTGGAAAGTGTGACAATTCAAATAAAGTTGAGCCACTTATTACTATAGAAGATGTGACTGATTTTGTTCCTCAAAGCGTTGAGTCTTTATTGGTGCCCAACCCACATATAGTGGTAGAAATTGGAAGTGATGTTTTATCCCCATCTGCAACAGAGTTGGAGAGCACTATTCCAGATTCTGAACCTGAGGTAGAAAATATTGCAATCAGACGAGCATTTTCTCGTTTCTTTAGAATCTCTAATAAAAGTATTCTCTTTTATAGGATTTTAAAGATAATGAAGAAGGAAAGAATGAATCCCTTACTGATGCAATGATAGCAGAAATGGAAGCCAGCATCTATGGCTTGCAGGTTGTCCATCATTGAAATGTTCCATTTCCTGTTTTTATGCTTCATATTATTTGGCTGGCTTGAACAACAATGTCAAATCCACTATCCATGTAGAAATTTTTATTTTTTACACAGAGGATTCATCTCTTGCTTTGAAACTTGAAAGAATACCTTACGTTCTATTCTCTCGTTTAAGCCCTGTAACTGGTATCTGATATGATAATAAGACTTTTAGTAACAATTCCATGGTAAGGGGAAAAAATGAATGAAGCAATTTAAAATGGTTCATGTCTCTAAATTAGGGAAGATAAATTTTTTCTTGACATGCGTATCTGATACGATAATGCACTGTTTTTCATGTCTCTAAACTGTTAGGATGCAATGTTTCTGACCTCTGCGAAAATTGGGGAAAATATAATTTTTCTTGACATGTGTATCTTCTTGTACTGGAGCTTTGTTGTTGTTTATGGATGCTAGTATATACAGTCAGGCTACCTTCTCCTTTTCTGCTTTGTCAACTCTATAATTTCTCCATAACTGATTTTTAAGGTCCTGTTATTTAGGTAATTCAAAATGCTGATCTCGAAGAACTTCGGGAGTTAGGATCTGGTACTTATGGAACTGTTTACCATGGAAAATGGAGGGGAACGGATGTTGCTATAAAAAGAATTAAGAAGAGCTGCTTTTCAGGAAGATCTTCTGAGCAACAACGATTGGTTAGTGTTCAATTCTACTTTCTTTTCAAAACCATATTTAACTAACGGGAATAATATTTATCTATATCTATAGGTATAATGATGTCACCTCTTTTAAGTAAAGTGGATGGAAATGAAATAGGTTTTAGCCCAGTGCCTGCATGGAGTTCCACTACTGTTTTTTATTGGAATTGGAATTTAATGATGCCTCAAATTTGAATATCTTTGGTCAAAAAAAAAAAAAAAATTGGAGACTGAAGTGCCTGTGGGTAATCAGTGATGAGAAAATATGATTCAACTTTTTATAAAATAGAAGTAATACGAGTTCTTGATAACTACTTACAGATGTGCAAAATTCAGTTCATTTGGTCTTCTCATTAACAGTGTTTCACTTGCACTTTACTCTCTAAAGTGCAAGGTGCACTTTTAAGGATCCAAATCCCTTCAACAAGTAAAATCTAGAAACCATATGGAGAGATTTCTTGCATGCTATTTTGCTAATATTTCTTCAATTTTAGGTAATACCATTCCAGAGCTTCTTTTTCAAACTGCAAAAAGCACATTTCTATCAAAATAAAGTCCACTTGAATCTGATACTGTTTATTGCCTTGGTTAGACAAAAGACTTTTGGAGAGAGGCACAAATCCTCTCAAATCTTCACCACCCCAATGTGGTTGCGTTTTATGGAGTTGTACCAGATGGAGCTGGAGGAACCTTGGCAACTGTAACCGAGTATATGGTTAATGGTTCCCTTAGGCATGTCCTTGTCAAAAAGGATAGGTATGCTGACTCACTCTTGTTCTCTATATGATGTTGAATAGTTGTCGGTGCATGTATTGAATCTCCAACTCTGCATGCAGATTACTTGATCGTCGTAAAAAGCTAATAATTGCCATGGATGCGGCTTTTGGAATGGAATACTTGCATTCAAAGAATATTGTTCATTTTGATTTGAAATGTGACAATTTACTTGTCAATCTGAGGGATCCACAACGACCCATATGTAAGGTGAGATGTCTAGATTCTAAAAATCAAGTTTCATTTTGTATGAATCAAGAGACAGTGCTCCTTTTACTGCTGAATGTGAGTACAGTAGTATTTGATTTAAAGTGACGAAGAATATTTGGAGACAGGAGATTTAAGTCAAATCAAGTGTAGTAGCAATACAGTTGGATGGAAATTGTTAAAGATTGATAATAGCTGAAACATTTGGGATAAAGTGATCCTTGACATGTCAGAAAACCTCCATGAACAATTGATCAAGAGTTTCATTTGTTGCCCACATTTCCTAATAAAAAACTTTTTACACAAGGTATGGTGGGCATGTACTTTGTCCACACTTCAGCATTAACGGCTTTTGAGTTAGGAGACATGTTTAAGATTATAATAAAACTATCTATTGGCCTTTATTTAATATCTGAAGCTTTTAGAATGAAATGGTCATTGTATGAATTTTTGAGCTGTAGGTATTTCATCATTTGATTATAGTTATAACCTTAATTTAGTTTGGACTCCCTAAAATATTTCTTACCTAATATTACTAATGTCTATTCTTTTGCAACTTTTTTTCCTTGATTAAATCCTAGGTCGGAGATTTTGGATTATCAAGAATTAAACGCAACACCCTGGTATCTGGGGGTGTGCGAGGAACCCTTCCTTGGATGGCACCAGAGCTGTTGAATGGCAGTAGCAACCGGGTTTCTGAGAAGGTCAGTGCAACTATTCAAATGTATTTATTTTCAATACAAAGGAATTAAATGAATTTTTTGGTGGGTATTTAGTTTGTGCGATGACTTTGACAGGTTGATGTTTTCTCATTCGGCATCTCTATGTGGGAGATATTGACTGGGGAGGAGCCTTATGCAGATATGCATTGTGGCGCTATTATTGGTAAGTTATATTCAACCATTATCATTTTCATGTCTCCGCAGTTTAATCCAAGCTAATCACTGCCACAAAATCAGAAGAAATTTTTCGCGAAAATAAGTTGAACTTTTCAGACAGAAGATTAAATTTTCTTAGAGCTACAAAATGAACCTTCTCTTCTACTGGTGGCTCCATAAATTTCTGCATTATTTGATATAATTGACTGATATCTGTATGGCATAAGAATAGAGGTTTGTGATTTATTAGGATACACTGGATCTTCTGTCTTTTGATTGTTGCATGTAACTGGTATAGCTGTAACGGAATTTCGTATTGCTGTTCTTTGCTCTATAACTACTTTATATAGGAAGCTTAAAGGACAAAACAAACGAAGAGATATACAGTGTGATAGACCGTTCTGCCTGCTCCATTGCTCTTTTCATTTAAATGTAACAACTTGTATGGTTGTTATACGTTGAAAACATATAACAAGTGCAGTTAATTAAACCCAAGCGTGGTGGAGTGCAAGTTCGAAGTTGCAATTGAGCAACGCTGATGCTTTTTCTGACTTGCATTATTTATTTGCTTCCTGCTTGGCAACATATGATTTTAGGGGGCATTGTAAAGAATACTCTTCGACCACCGATTCCGCCACGTTGTGACCCCGAATGGAGGAAGCTTATGGAAGAATGTTGGTCACCTGACCCTGATAGCCGACCGTCTTTTACTGAGATAACTAGTCGTCTCCGATCAATGTCTATGACCCTTCAAGCTAAGCCTCATAATCAGGTGCGGCAGACAGCACGCAGTGTTCATTCCTGAAGCCGAGGCATGCTTTACTTTTGTTTGGTCATCCTTCCCCATTCGTGCCCATTATCTCCTGGTTGGCTTGAATTCTTCAAGGGTGAGCACAATTACTAGCCTGTCGTTTCTCTTTTCTGTTGGAAATATCTTCATTTGTTTATTCTTTTAATGGAAGTTGAAGATCATGCTATAAGTTGATTGTATCTATCAATTTTCTGCTTGTTTCATGATCGAATATTCTACCAGATTATATGGCGTCTTCACTGTATATAAATCCAAAATTGCTTGTAAGGTATATATATTTATATATTACTTGACTGTGCGCTTGTAAATCCAACAAATTTTTGTTTATTTTTATGGGCAAATGTCCAATTTTCCCCTTTTCCTTACTCTCTTCTGTTTCTTCCCGTTATGGAACTTATGTGAAGATTACTATGTGCGAAATACTTTGCTCATAAAAAGTAAACTATGCATATAACATACAATTGTTTGCGTGAAGTTTATTTATCACAGAATATAGCTTTTATAATTGGAACAAACTTTTAAAGAGCATCAGCATTGTAAAGTTTCCTAGTTTCAAATGTGAAATATAAAAAAGTTAAAAATTCACTGTGTCATCAAACCAACTAAACATAAAATTTTATATCACTTTCTAGTTTTCCATCACTTTAAACTATCCAAATATAATTTTTTTTATTAAACTATTTTCTTTTCCAGTGCTAATCAAACATACATTCGCTCGGTCAACCATTCTCTATTCCATTCCATTCCCATTCCTTTCAATGAACCAGAGGGGGCCTAAGACTCGGGCTAAAATATGAATTTTCAATCCTTTCATTCAACAAACCATACTCATCCACCAAACCAACGGGGTTGGTCCGAGTGGTAAGCGGCTCGGTATCGCTTAAGCGAGGTCTCGAGTTCGAGCCTTGGCGAATGCAGAAAATCCCCGTTGGGAGACTCACCCACCATAGCCAGGTGCGCGACGCGGGTCGGATCCGGATGTAGTCGGGGCAAAGCTCCGGTGAACCGGGTGGGCAACCAAAAAAAACAAACAAACCATACTCATCATGTAAGCGGAAACAGAAACTTAAGCGACTGTTAACTAGTGATAAAACTTGCTCGTGTCTAGAAAGTATGCATACAAAACAGAGCTTGTTTCACCATTAACAGAAAAAACCTTTATCATGTGAACTTTTACCCTTCATTGCTGGATGATTCAATGACTGTAATCAATCTTGAAGCAGTAATAAACCATTACCGTGCAAGATCACAAGAGGCCACGCCTAACAAGACGTATATATATTTTTTGGTCCTTCCTGCAGAAATTTGTACTGCCTCAGTAAAAAATTGGGAAAAAATAATTCCTATCGTTTGTTAATTCCCATTGGATTCTACAGATTCTGTGAGCATCTTAGCCATCAGCATCAGCGGTCGCAGCAGTAGAGCTTTCTACAGCAATTTCACCAGAAACATATATAATACTTCCACACAAGGCAAACGATTATATGTAGGCAGGCAGCCGGCGGAAACGCGTGCTCATTGCCTGAAACTCAATACAACTATCAACACTGTCATTATGACGCAAATGCCACCAAAATAACATAAAAGCTATCCATTTATCTGATGAAAGTTGGCTGTTCAATGTACTGAAATAAGGCAAGAAATTAAGAGCTTACCAATACAACAGTTGACCCTGCTCAATCAGATCTCTCCAGATCCCTAAATCTTTTGTCCCAATCGCGAGCCTCAAACTCTTGCTCAACTAAGTCTTTATCAGTACGGTACAAAATTTGATCCTGTCCAATGACTGTCTTTTGGGCCATGTCCCTGGCGTTGAGAAGCTGAAAGCCATAAAGGAGGATTATGCTCAGTAATCCACACATAAGTAACCTTTTGCACATAAGCCAACATCTAGGACAACTTGTCATGTTGAAGCTCTAGGGATAAAAAGTCCGAATTAAAATTACAAGATGTAATTTGCCACAGGGTAAACGGCTTAAATTATTTTAATATATCCTTATAATTAAAATTGCTATTAAGAAAAGGGGGAGCAAAATGGCACATAATAGCAAAACTCAGCATGTGATAAAGATACACCTGTCTGATGGGATCGAATCGTGAGCAGCACCCAATAAAACAAACCCACAATAAGGAAATCAGATGGAATGCATTTAACGAGATAAACGAATTTCTTTCAAATTATCATTTCCAAAATATCAAGTGCTTAGATGACATCATTAAAGATTGGTATTGAAATAAATCACTCCCAAAATAGTTTAACCAAAATAAGTACTTGGGGCACCTGTCAGGTAGTATAACTAACAAACTACCTTGGATGTCTAGTCCTACATCCTGTCTATAAATTTTCATTCTCAAAGAAAATAACTAAACTCCTAATTTTCTCTTTTCTCCAGGATGTCTAAAGTGTTTTATCCTTGCACACCTTGGCCATTAGTTTCATTTTGTATATACAACACATACTTATCATTTATCAAAGACATTATACTATGGGATCACAGTTTGACGCAGTGTCAAAGTTATAAGGATCTACAAAAGCAAGGCTCAAAACTAAGGAATTTCTTCAGCGCAGCCCACAACAGATTGATACAAAAAAGCAGTACAGGTGATGGGAAGAATTGAGGGAAAACAAAAACTACGAAGGACCATCAAACCAAAGTAACCAACTATGAAACTATGACACTAAAATTAGAGACAGCAGTCCATACAAAAGGAATCATAGATAAACACGGATATGGCTACCTTCCTCCTCAGTGAAGTGTCAGGCAATTCAAGTACTCGTGCACACTGCTGCCTAGCTTGGTTTCTCTTTTCAATGTCAGCATTCCACTTGCGAATGAAGAACCATCTAACCAGAGGAATTGCAAAGAAAGAACCAGCATAAATCTGAAAATATTAATCATTCAATACACATTTTACAGAAAAGTTAAATTAATGTTTGATAACCATAAAAACAATCATTCACACTATAAGCAGAACAATTAGCCAAACTACCACAATTTTCTTAAGGTTTACTCCGATATGTTATGGCCTTAATATAGAGAGAAGAATTAATCAATCAAATTACACATAATTTCTATCAAATTTGCAATCTTCCACTCTTCGTCGTTTTTCCAATAAGGCAAAGTCACAAGAATTTTCAGTTTTGAAATTAAACCAATAAGTAACTTGATTGTTTAAAAATCAAAGTTTCATACCTGAAGAAGAGGAAATATGTCGGCTACAAATTTAATGAAGCTACTAGGTGCAACCGCCATTTCTCTTTGAACATAAAAAAAAAAAACAAGTGAGGACACTAAAATTCTGGTACAAGAGGAAGATAACTTACTAATAAGTCATGTCAAGAGCATACTTCAACATGGTTCCAAGAATAATAACCCCAAACAGATTAAGACCACCCAGGCCTATGACCATTGCCTTTTCTGATGCACTGGTTTTACTGCAAAAGAAGAATTATCCATGTTATAATTTAATAAGAGAAAGACACACCAATAGGTCACAACATATGCAATGTAGAACCTGAATTGACATTTCTTCTCCTTGAAAAACCTTTCAACGCCTCCAACCCAATCTGCCCATCTTCTTCCCACATATTCTTTCCGCCTACTGCTTTGTGAAGAAGCAGTCCGTTGCAGAGATGGAAACCTATATAGAATATTTCCCTGCATAACAAATATTCTGCGAGTAAATAAGAAAAGATAACTAAATTCATTCCCTGAAGTACTACTATATTCTAGTCGGTTGTGGAAGGCATTGTGCCTAAGAGAAGAACAGTTGTCTAAGAATCATAATGTTTAATCATATCCTTATTCACACAGAGTTGCAATCTATACCAAATGGAGGGAGGCCACATGGAGCATTCCTTAAAACAAAATCATTAGAAAAGCACTGACGAAGAAAATGTACAAGTTTAGCTAAACTTGTATTAATTTAAACCATTACATTGTACCAACATACCTCTTCATCAATTTCAGGCTGACCTTCAAATCGCAAAAGAACAGGTAAGATATAGGACTCATCTTCCTGCATTTATTCAAGGATTGAAGGTCAAACAGCAGGTAATAAGAAAATACACCAAATTTAAATTACAAAAAAGAAGAAAGAGTTCATCATTCTTGAACCAATATCAACATAATGTATAGGACAAAGAAGAGAACAAGAAATAATAAAATAGAGTAAACACCTAAACAATTTGTGCATTTCCTTAAATTAATCTACTAATTGTAATATAATTAAACGAGACATTTGTCACCTTCAATGCAAACTAAGGTCAGTCGATCAAGTTGAAATGTGTTGTGCAGTTTATGAGTAAGGTTAGTCAAATCTAACAGGAAAAAAACGACAGTGTGTTCAAAAGTTTCAAGTGGGCTAATGAGGACATGGGATCAAAATCAAATTTATAAACTACAATAGCATCAAAACACTAAAGAGTATTCATGAATTACATATAAGTAACCCTGACTATCATTTAAGAAACATTTTGTTTTATTAATTTTAAAGAAATTATAAGTATCTCAAAATCCATCAAACAAAACACGGCCTGAATGATGCCAGAGCCAGATAAATCCACATTCTCTAAATCTATAAGCAGAACAACAAACTAAATGATACCAAAGCAAACTCTATATCATGTAAGGTAAGATATGAATATAAAAAATAAATTATACAAAAGCCACATTACTCATAATTCATAAATCACATTGTACAACTCTTTTCTCAGAATCCCTATAATGCATGGGAAAATGTGTCTTGTATAAAAAGCTAAGTCACCTTAAGCTCCATTGTAGATTCCACATCAAGGTACGGTGCAAGTTCTTCAGCTGCTACCACACCACCATTAGATGCTATGTATTGCCCAATCTGCAAACAAAATGAGCACAGAAGAAGAATTATCATATATCAGGGAAAGTAAATTTACAGGTAGATTAGCTTTAAAACAAGATGGCGAACAACGAAAAAGTCAAGAGCAAAACTAAGCACTTTAAAGATAACAGAGTAGCCCACAAGTTTTTTTCACAAGAAAAAATAAAAGTATAACTTTGACAAGAGACAGAGATAACGGAATAATCTTGAAAACAATTGCAAAAAGTCGAAAAAGAATTAGAGTAGCAAATATTTATCAAAGGCAACGGACCACTAAATTCAGTCCTCAAATATTACCAACTTCCATCTCTCTTCTTCAATTCCTTGATTTGGATCACCATCTCCAAACACAAATGAGAAGACCTATAGAGAAACAATTAAAAAAACATTGTTCTTTATGAGGAACAAGAAACAAACATGAAAGACAAATAACATTCATTTGCATCACACACCGATTCAATGAAGTTCATCTTTTCATCATCAGTTTGTATCCTTCGTCTCCTATAGTAATACGGATCCCAGTACCTTCCAAAGCATATAAAGTTATAGATGTCACCAAAATTCATCTCAAAAAATCATTTTTCATTTTTTTGGGTTAAATGAAACTAGACAAGTCATTTATAGATATAGATGACTATGACATGGATTGAGAGGAGTAATAATATGTCTATCGTCTTCTTTTTCTTTTCCCATTGTTTTGGGTCCTTTTAGAAGGCATATATACAAAGAGAACCATAAATTTGTTCTTTAATTCCAGTCGGCAGAAAAACATATATGCCAAGAAGCAAAACCATTTAAACTGTTTCTATAAACCCAATTCTTAATATACAAATGAGAAATCACCTACGCCTCCCTCATCATCCCAAAATGCAACTATTAATATGGTGGTCTCCACATGGTTCAATCAAATAAGCCTACCACGCCTTTCTTTGAGCAATGTGCTTTTAAAACCCGCTTAGGATTTGGAAGTAAATATTTTACCAGAAGAGGTCTACTGGATTGAAGTAGAAAGTGACTCCTGAATCATATGTTCTACCTCCCCGCCTTCCACGATTATCCTCATCACTGTAATTAACATGGTTAATGCATTAAAATGACAAAAGATATCAAAATATGTCATGCTTCGGAATTGGGACCAATAAAATTCAATTTAAAGCATTCAACATATGATAAAGTCGCTAAGTACCTTCTGCTAGAAATCAGAGCAATTATCGTAGTATAAACAAGCACAATGGACGCTATAAGTGCTGTCCCAAAAGAAACCCTTATCAAGTATTCTCCAGTGGCCTGTCAAAGGCAATGCCGTATAACATTAAAAACCAAAGCACGAAGCAAGACATCAGCAACAGTCAATGGAGAAGGTGACAATGTCTGATACCTTTGCCTTTTCTATAAAAGGTTCAGCTTTAATCCTAAATGACTTGGCTGCAAGCTTTGACCGATAATCTTTTGGGAACACATACAGAATATCACCTTCCTCAGAAACCTGCAACATATCATCTTGGAACAATTGCACTCACGAATCAAAAACTTAAAATATGCCTAATGAAACAAGAGCTCAGAGCCCGTTTCGCAGGAAGCAACCTCACAAACTTCCAGATAACTACCTCTAAGAATCCGTCGGTGTCGGCAGCAAGAGCCTGAAGAGCCTTCTGGGCCTCATTCAACTTGAGCCCAGCCTTGCTTGCCACATCCCCAATAGTCACCCTCCCTCCACACAAATCCACAGCATCCATCGTCCGTTTTCTCACATCAGACGGCAGTTTATCGCTTTCCACAACACCTCCCGGTCTAATCCCTTGAGCCACATCAACACTCGCTCTCGCAACCGGCACTAAAACCCTGTAATCCCAAATCCTTTTGGGGAATCCCAGGAAGATTGGCTTTTGCACGACTGGGAACAGGTTTGGGGGCTTAGCGAAAGACGAAGCTTTACATAAATTCTGCGAGCGAATGTAGAATCGAGAGCTTGGTGTCACAGTGAAGCATGTGGAAATGCTCGCCATTTGGGGGACTTCGGAAATTCGTTCCAAGTTTCAAGTTATCGACATGGAAGTTTCTGAGCCACAAACTTGGGACTTTCGTGTACAGAAGAGAAGGAGCAAGCAATGAGCTCTGACTTCCGGTTCCTATTAACTGATCGTGAATTCGAAAATTTAGAATGTTAATGGTAGATTAGAATCCGAGGTGTTCAGCCCCCGGCCAAGTTGTGGGCGAAAAGAAGGCGGGAGGATTAGGCGCGTATATTGACGATTCTGCCACTGGATATATATATAAATATTTAAATAAATTTATTAAAAATCAGTTAAATATACTTAATATAAAAAATAATTAATTTATATATTAAATAATATATAATATAATTTTTTAAAAAAAATTAAATTTAATTTAATTATAATTATTAATTTTAATAATTTATTTAAAAAAATAACTAATACTGGCATATATTTTATATCGGAGTAAAACCTCTCGTCCTCCAGAAGGTAAAATTGAAATTACATGAACTAGAGTTTCTTTTAAATTAACTCCCAAATTATTGTAAACTAATCTTAAACAAGAAGGATTTGAAAAAAGAAATGCACCAAACCCACTTGATGCCCTTCCGCACAAAGGAGCCATCTTAGCCAACCTCATCTCGATATTTCAGGACCTCAGCCATGAGGCGGTTATAGCCGCTGAGTCCTCTGTCTGGGTCCCACTCTTCAGCCTCCTCAAAGCGTTATAAATACCCCCCTTCTTCACATGTCTTTCTTCTTTTCTATTCTTTTCAATTTCAAATATTTGTTCCTTAATTGTATTTGTGGCAGTTCTTCCACACGATCTTTGCGGAGACCAACCCAGAGGGAAAAAAACTCTCAAACCCTCTTCGTAAATACCCACCTTTAATTCTATTAAATATTTTATTTTGTTTTTCGTTTGCAATATTTATGTTTTCGGATCCTGATTAAGCTTGATCGCGCTTTCAATTGGTGTTTCGGATGCTATGTTTTCTTTTCGATTTTCATGTGATTTGAATTTTTAAGGGTTTGGGTAGGATTTCTTTCATTGTTTTTGGCGATCGAATATTGATCTGGAGTTGCGAACCTTATGCGACAATTCCTAGGATCTTGATGAGTTTTATAACTCTGCTTATCATCTGCCTCTGGCGGCTTCGTTTACGCTCCGTCGTCGTCCCTGAATTGTTTCACGCCTTATCTTTTATTTTCCCGATCTGACGGTGAACAGTTGCTATTTTCTTTACGTCCTGCTTTGGTTGTTGAAAGGTGCCATGTTCTTGGTGCTAAGTCTTATTTATCTCCTGCGATTAACCACATCGATATGAATATATCAGTTGATGATGTATCCATATAGATTTTATATTACCATGACGTCCTATTGTTTGCTTTCACTTGCTAAATTTGTTGTTTTCCTTATGTTCGGCTTAGTATTGGAGAGATCGTTCTGCTTTATATTTCTATATTTGGCCAATCGGGAAAAAAATGAAAACCTTATATCTTGTTCAACATTTTGATTTATGTAACTATAATAATCACAGCAGATAATACTTTATTATTCAGAGAATTTCAAAGGGTTCCGGAGACTGGATCTTTAATTTGCAAAACAAAATCTTGCTAGTTGTTAAAGTTCTGTAACGGGTCACTTGATTAGACAGGATTACAGGAAGAAGTCCTTCAACCTTTACTAACCTTCTGTGGCCATCGCCCATTGCTGCAATCTTCTAGTTCTGGGCTACTTGAAACTATTCGTAATTATTTTCTTGATTATGAAAATTTAGCTTCCAAACAGTATAATAACTTAGGTGCCATGCAAAATAAGCTAATGATATTACTTGGTGGCCCTATATGCTACAACATCTATTTGTGCTGTGACTTTTTGGGGTAGGAGGTTAATCTCATTTGATTTTTTTTGAAGAGTAAGTATTGTGCAGTTGTCACAGTCAGAAATGTTGAGTTAAGGAAACAGTTTAATTGTGCCCTCATTATTTGATTATTCTTTTTTCTTACTATTGCTTCCTTGAGATTTATTAGATTGATATCTTGTGTTGCTAAAACTTTTCTTTTTCTTCCTTTTTGGTGTCTAACCTGCAGATTTTCGGGCTAGTTGGTGATTCTGTTGTGCAGAAGGGTTCGTTAATTATATATTTGTCAAAGCTTTTAGTATACATTACTTCATTACTATTTAACGTGCTTGGAGCATTGCGTGAGTGTTGATTCTTTTGTGCAGTCAAGTAAGATTCTGTAAATACAATTTGAGACTTGGAAGCCTTCAGTAGGGAAATAACTAAAGCTTGTTCACTTGGTAAGTTATGTATATAGTAGAATTTTACAAATTGTCTTCTGTGTTGGAAGCACTGAATTGTATTGATTAAATATTATATTGCTTTTGTTTATGTATTCCGTTTATTCTTTAGTCCTAAAACGCCATATATTCTGATGTTCTAGGTTCTGTTATTCCATTGAACATGGGGCTTGATGTATTTTGATATTCTAGGTTACATTTTGCAAGGAGTTAATGCATTTCCTTCTCCTTCTTTATCAAGTTATAGTTTTTGAACCCTGTATTTGCTCATTGCAGATAATAGCTTTTATTTTTGTCCCATTATCTAAGGTTTGGTTAACAGATCTTTTTTTCTTTTTTGAACCAGCGATCAGCTTAGTTGGCCAGTATAGTGTTCTTTTTATTTATTTGTTGTTAAATGAAGATTAATGGTGGATTTTGTGTTAAGATGTCCAGGGAGTAGAAAAGGTAAGTTAATATGCTTCTGCATTTTCATTGATAATTGAACTAATAGAGTTGAAAATATTGGCACAGCAAGATTAACACGTAAGAACCTTAGATCATTGGTTACCCCAAGTATGATGATATTGGCTCTACAAGGCCAACATATGAAAATCGTAGATGAGTTGTATTGATTGGTGAAGGTGACCCCTTATATTTGGGTTTGATGCATTCACCTACCCACACATTCACCCCCTAAAATATCCTTACTAGGACCAACAGATGGGATGAAAAATGAGTCAGTTACTTCCAGTTTTGTGTTTTGGTAATACTTTTCCTGCCTGTTTGTGGAAACTAAATGTGTTTTTAATGGATTATCCCGTTTTATATTAATTTATTAATTTGTATGTCAGAATGTGTCATATTTAATTGGCATATATCACGTTCTGAAAAATGGAAGTAATGTTTGGTTGTTTACATGCATGATCTGTTCTGATTAGTTCAATATTGTTCAATATTGTTAGTAGTTATTACTGTGCGTGGAAGATGACTGCTGTTAAGCGAAGATTGTATAGTGATTCAGATATCCATGCTCTTCACAAAGAATTGGATGAAGTTTCATGTCCTATTTGCATGGATCATCCACATAATGCTGTTCTCCTTCGCTGCAGCTCTTATGAAAAGGGCTGCAGATCTTACATCTGTGATACAAGTTATAGGCATTCAAATTGCTTGGACCGATTTAAAAAAATGCTGGCCAATTCTAAGGACAGTTCAAATTTATCCAGTTCTTTAGTAAACACAAACAACTCTGGTAATAGTTCTGATATTAATCTCAATATGCAACCTGACTTGAATGATGGTAATGAAAATCACCAAAATGAAATCAATACTGTATTGTCTGTTGGATTGCTTCGAGGATCAAGACAGGGTGATGTTCAAGATCTAAGTAGACATTTCAACTCGCCTAATGAAGGCATTTTAGAAACTGTTGATTCTGAGACCTTGCAGGACAGGGCTGAGCTTGAGGAGTTAGATGTGGATAATTCATCCGAGTCAAAATTGAGCTTGAAATGTCCCTTATGTCGAGGAACAGTGCTGGGTTGGGAGGTGGTTGAAGAGGCTAGAAATTATCTCAATTTGAAGAAGAGAAGTTGCTCTAGGGAGTCTTGCTCATTTGTTGGTAATTATCTTGAATTGCGTCGGCATGCTAGGAGAGTTCACCCGACGAACCGTCCCTCTGATGTTGATCCTTCAAGGGTAAGAACCTGGCGACATCTTGAAAGACAGAGAGAATATGGCGATATTGTCAGTGCTGTTCGGTCCGCCATGCCTGGTGCTGTGGTTGTGGGTGATTATGTCATTGAAAATGGAGACGGTAGGTTCTCAAGTGATCGGGAAGGTGATTTGAATGGGGGGCCGTGGTGGACAACCCTATTCTTGTTTCAGATGATGGGTTCAATTGATAATGCATGGGAGCCAAGGCCTCACTCAAGAGCATGGACAAGGTATCGTCAACCAGCAGGAGGTTCTTCTGACCAACGCTATCTGTGGGGTGAGAATTTGTTGGGTCTTCGTGACAACCATGTTGATGAAGATTTGCGTATATTTAGCGATGCACGTGAAGATGCATCTACTGTACCAAGAAGACGACGACGCTTGAACCGGACAAGGTCCAATGGAGATCATTCATGAGGTACGCTAATGGCCATCATTGTTTCTGGTAAAATTAACGGTTTAATTTCTCAATAGAAGCATTTATTAGCAGAATATGTTTCCAATCCTTCGTTGGCTTACCCAGTTGGCATTTTCTCTATAAATTGTTTAAACAGCATGCGGAACGTGATTCAAGTGTTAGCTTTGATCTCATGGAGCGTGTTGATGGTGCTTATTTGGAATGAAACCAGGGAGATTGATGAGCCAGTTTCCTTTAATCCTAGTATCTGGGATTCTCATAAAGGGTCCCTTCTGCCAACCGGGCACTTGGCTTAAGGGATATCAAAGTTATTGGTAATTTGTGAGTTTGTGAATTATTCATATTTGGATTGCCCCCAGGAAAAAAAACAAGTAGTCATATTGGCATAATCTGTCAATTAACTTGATACCGTAGATGTATGGTTGTCAATCTTCATGGATTGAACCGTTGTTTCCAAGCTGATGTGAATAGTGTTTGATCTCCCGTTTTAAGTTATTGGAGATGATGGTATCATAGAATCATAGCATTCTGAATTTGTGAATGTGTGAGCATGAGTCCTTGGGTGAGGTGACGTTAAATAAAATAATTGAAATTTATGGGAGGCAAGTGAAGAACAAAGCATGAGACGCATCTGCATTGTTATGGTTTTCTAATTGAACTTCTTCCTTCCAATATTCTAATTAGAAGCATCACCTTCCATTATTAACTCTGTTCTTCCTGCGCAACGTCTTGACGTATTTTATTGTCTTACTCTCAATGAGATATTTGGACTCATGGAGGAAGAATTGATCAACAAGAAACACATTAAGGGGGAGATGTTTAGGCGAAAAATAAAAAATTATCAACAAATAAAATTAAGATGTGTGAAGTATTCCTTTTTTGTTTTTGTGGCCAAGAATGGGGGGAGTAGTAAAATACTAAAATTTATTGATATATATGAGAATGTAAGCTTTTAAAAAGTGGCGGGGGGGGGGGGGGAGTTGAGCAGCTCTGAAAGGATGATGCATTGATGCATTATACTTTTAACTTATCGAGCTTTAGACCATTTATATTATTTGAGTTATTATGTACCAGAGCGCAAAAATATCTAATTTACTTTGTTCACTCGAGGCTTCCATGAGAATAAGAACAATTTTGCGAATGTCACTCGCGTACAAATTTTAAAAAGGATAAAAAACATTACTCATAACATTCCAAACCTCGTTCTTATACATAAACGTACATGTCGCCGCCGCAAGCATACCTAACGCCAAGGCGTTGTCAGGAGAAAAGGCAAAATTTGGAAATATTCTAGAGTCATAAAATTGTTGGCTGATATAAAAAATACAAATTCTGAACAGTCGTGCTTTTTCTTCTTGTTGATGCATATCTAGCTAATACACTCTATTATATGAATGTGTAAATTAGGTAGAACCTTGAAGAAAAGCACATGGCAGTCTCTGTGAAGAAGCCACATCAGGACCTGAACAAAGCAGTGATGTGCAAAGTGACACATCAGAGGCTTTCTCTTCGTTAGATTCAGTTGAAGAGTATATTACGAGGGAACCACAAAAGCACACAAAAGAGAATGAATGTGTGTGTATTCTGAATCACCATTTTTAAATGCTTGGGCCATGTGACACCGATGCCTCCCTCATTTGCATCCTCAGGACCTCATTTGCTTCCTGATATATCTTGTGGGAGCCCCACATGCTCAACTGTGACATTCAATTATTCAACATCTGCATGCATTATAATATGACACTTGTGCGTGCCATCCTCCTTCTCCAAATGCATCTTTCAGATAAATTTAATTTCCCTTCTCTTGTACTTCGTGGTCCCTGCATGTGCTTCCCTGGGATTTTGTGCCATCATTATGCAAGTATATATTAGTATACATATGAATGCTTCACTGTGGCCGAATCAGGACTTCACAATTAATGATGAGTTTCAGCTTCAATTTCAAGTTGTCGCCTTTAGATCTATCTATCTGTCTCTATATATATATATATTTTAAACTCTAATTTAAAGTTTGAACGAACCCCACTCACAAATATGTATAAATTAAGGCATTTTTCTCTCAACTAATTGACACTAATTACTTATGTATCAAGTACTAAATGACTACTCTCCCAACATAATTGAGAAACAGTTTTTTTGAAACTCGTAGCGTAATCCTGGGTGATGGAGATGGGGTCCAAACACACCAGAGGCATACAAGTTTATGGCAAAGAACAGGGCCACGAAGGCTAAAAACATGTTTCTTAAGCAAATCAAAGTCTTCCCATCTCAAGGCTCTACTATATAATATATTCCTCCCATGTTACTTGCGAATCATAAGCCAACCAATTCCCCACTCGTTGCCTGGTTGTCTCCCATTCTTTCTCAGACTCATCGCACTTTTGTTTTGTCTTCATCTCACCAAACTAGACAGGAATCCTAGGCTTCCAGTCAGCAAACATATAGATCTTTCATTTGACTGATAAAGCCATAACCCAAAATACTATATAAGTAAACATGCAGGTATTGCGCTCTTGTCATGTGAAGATATAAGATAGTAGGATCTGTAGAAACTAGAAAGCATTATTGTCATCAAACCTGATAGAGATAGTTCCTTTTTGGTGCTGAATGGCAGATCCTTCAACGGCTCTTTAAGGGGGCACATCACAAAGAAAGACACATCATCTTCAGTCCTACAGCCTCCAAAAGGGAAACCATCAGAGGTAAACATATATTTTTACTCTAGTTACAATCCTTAGGGTCGGAGGATTGTTTCTATTCCTCATTTTCAATCTCAACATATGGTGTTCTTTCAGATCCGAATGCACCACGGAAAAATATAATCCTACAAAAGCATCGAAGGGAATACAGACGAAAAAGTAGTAGAGGAAGAAAGCATGGCGGGAACAAGAATGTGAAGATATTTGCATCTATATGTACGAAGGACATTGCTAACTCTTGCCTCTACAGCACTATTAAGTTAAAGAGAGTAGGAAGCTATAACAGAAGACAGCATTTTTTGCACTCTAATAAGAAGATGAAGAGAGAAGAAATAGCAGCAAGAGGAATAGAAAACAGTAACAAGGTAGATTCAGTAGCTCACGTGGGAAACAAGGTTTTGCCCATAACTGAAGAAAGAAATGAACCATGTGGCACCTCAGAAAATCGGGATCAAAACAAAGGCGATAGGAAGAAGGCCATTTCAAGAATGAAAGAGCTCCTCAGATGGGCTACGGCTGTAAAAACAGAGAAAGGAGGAAAACTTGGTGGAAGGAAGGTGAGTGTTTTAACTTCTGCAATAATCCGTTACAATAATTACTCTACATCACATTCTCAACGACACAATTGCACTTCGTTGTTGCAACCTTTTCATTTATGATGTACTTGATGCATACGTGGTGGTAGAATAATGATGCTTCAGCTACCACATATCAATGAAACAAAATAAGCTAGAAAAGAGAGAAAGCCACGATGGTGTGCATGAGATTGTTGAAAGGTAATAAGCGACTAATGAAGGGGACAAAATGGCCATTGTTTCTTATCAGGTACTAAGGTTCAGAAGAGGGGGAATCCTGAAAGCAGTTCAGGATGATGAAGAAGAAGCAAGCGATGAGTCACCCAAGATCAGTTTCACATGGGAAGTGGAAAGCTGCTCCACCACTTCTTCTGCCTTCTCAGCTGTCTCATCAGTAGCTTCCTCGTCCAAAAATGGGCAATCCATACCTTCATCGATTTCTTTCCCACGTGATGAAGAGGTTGACTCTGTCGTTTGTAGAAGGAAAGGGAACTGGATCACCACAGATTCTGAATGTAAGCCCAGCTTGTGCTCTTGTATATGTTTTCATCTCAGAAAAATTCAATTTTGAGTATTTACTAAAATCATTTCTCAATCTTGAAAAAAAATAAAAAAATACCCCTCAAGTATTGAAGATGTCATGAAAAGTTGAAAGCTATATTTGTAAACAGTCCAAGGGATACATAGTTTACACTTTGTTTTCTAATATTTTTAATATCAGAAACTCAAACTAGCTACGCGTTTCAACAAACCCCTTGCTAACGCTATTCACTCGGTGTGTTTTGAGCAGTTGTGGTGCTTGAACTATGAAGAAAAAGCGTGGAAGTAAGGAGTCCCATGAAAGAGTAGCGGTGAAAGTGCTTAAGAGTGGTCAACTTCATCTAAGTAATTATGATCAATGGGGATCCCCAAAAAGAAAAACAAAGATCAATGGGTTTTGTTCATTTCCAATTTCTCTGATCAGAAACTTAGTAAGAGCTTCTTGTAACCGCTAGAAAATATAGAGAAGATAAGAGATGTAGGATCATTGCCTTTATGATCCGAATAGAGTAGATGGTATCATATGTATCTTCCCATGGGCATGAAATGGCAAAGTTTATTGGGGTTTGATCAATCAAATTGTTGAATAAATTGTTAGACTGATCTAGAAGAAGCCATGTGCATATATTATACTTTTTGGTGAAATTAGAATATAATGCTTTTGTTGTATTGAGTAATTTAAATAATTTAATTTATTTAATATTATAATTGTTCTTAAGTATAAGAGTAAATTAACTTTTGTTAAGAGATCTAAGAAATCAAATAAATAAGTTAATTATGATTACCTCAAACTATTCAAGATAAATTCATATTATAAACAGTTCAATCTACTAAAATTAGTCAATTAGTTGTTATAATAGTTACAATTAATAGATTTATTTAATTTTTTAGATCTATTAAAAAAGGTCAACTGATTTTTATAATTAAAATTGAATTAATAACTTCTTTTATAAAGATCGATAGCATGAAGTACTTAAAATAGATGATAGTTTTTGTTGTTATTTAAGAATTAGGATACAACGCATGGGAAGCAATATGGCATACCCCTATTGATAGGCATGACTATCGACAATTAATCTATTTTCAATTATTATTGAATTTAAGTAAAGATAACTTTTTAAAAATATTTTTAGATGAAATAGCACATAATATCTTGATCTTATTTTTTATATGTAATCAATATCTTGATCTTATTTGTAGTACAATTTTACTCATAATTTTTTTAATTTGGTGTAATTTTGGTCCTATTTTATCCATAATCTTATTTCTCAAGTACCAAGAATTGCATCAAATTAAAAAGATTATGGGTGAAATTATATTAAATTAAAAAGATTATGAGTAAAATTGTATTAAAAATAACATTAGGATAATAGTTGTATATGATAAATAAAATTAAGATATTAGGTACTATTTTACCAAATATCTTTTCTATTCACAAAGTTTAATTAATTCCTTCCACTCAACCAAGTCAAAATTTGCCAATTTGCTGTCAAATTTTTCTGAAGTTGTAGATTAATTAGAAAAAGGTTACATCTATATACATACGTTCACCCTCTTCATGTATGACCATAATGAATTTGAGAAAGGAATGTATCGAAAAATAAGTATGAAAATAATGTGTGTGGCATACATGTAAAATAAAAAAAAAAAAAATATATATATATATATATATATATATATATATATATTGTTGAGTGAGGTTTGGTACAACAAAAGAAATGAAAACAATTTAAAACAAAAGGACTAAACTGATACTTTTTCTTATAATAGAAAATAACTTGGCAGAGACTTCTTTTTTTTCCCCAGTCTTCTCACCTTGAATTTGCAGCGTATAATATCTCTCATGAATTATCATCAGATTCCAAAAATCAACCAAATGTCCCTTAGGATAGTTGATGTCCTCTAAACATTAGGTGGCACATATTTTCTAAGGGAGCAAGAGCATACACACATGTGCCATGTCATCAATATGTTAGGCACATCAACATTCTCTAACATCTACCAACATGGCTTATTTAAATAGTACTCTTAAAGTAAATTATGATTAATTATAGGGACCAACTCTAATTTCCTCTCAAGTATAATGAGTTTTGAAGTTGTTTAAAGTATAAGGGCTTGTGTGTGTGTAAATTGATTTTCATAAATATATAATACAATTACGCTTTCTCGTCATTTTATAAAGTGTCTCTCCTCCAATCATCAAGTATTTTTTTAGATAATAAAATTTCATTGAACATTTCCATGTTTAGATAGAGATATTGTTAAGTCTAATAATTTTAATATTTTTTATTTTTTTAAAAGTTTCTTTAATTTATTAAAAAGGATCATACTATTCATGTCGAATTATCAAATCTTCTAAGTCACTAGTAGAATACTCTCTCCATCGTTAAAAAGAAGGGTAGACTTCCCCTCTGTTTTTAATATCACCAACCATTTGTCACCAAAAACATTTCCATTATCATCCTTTAGACATTTTAGTTAGTAAAAATCTCTTCATTTTCCCCCGACTCTTTCCATAATTACGGAATGAGTACGATGAGCTGATAAAAAAAAATGGAGGTCAATTTCATCCTTGTAGTAATTTCACAAATTACAGTTAAGGACTGAAAACTCAAATCTTTCTAATATTATATTTTTCCAATTATTGGGACCTCCTTATCAATAATTTTGTTCGAAGGGAGGCATGTGTCATTTACTCATTTTTCCCATTTTAAGTTTCAGCGACCGTGCCGGTCTTTAGTTTCCAATCGGTGTTTAGCGCAGTTTAGTTTACCGTGATTCGGATTGGGGTTTTGGCGACGTCCCTCTTAACATCGGGTGAGTCAGGTTTGATTGAGTTGATTCTCTTACATATCGACTCCTAATTCTTTGAAAATTTTCTATCATCATCAAATCGAAGTGTATGCTACCTCATTTTGCATCGCACTACAATTTTCTTATTACTTATGTGAAGTTGTTACTCAGTGGCCTTCGATTATACACTCTGTGCTGCGCTTTCGTTTTTCACCCTTTTGGTTCACGATTCATCTTCTCTTGACTGCTATTTATTTTATTTATTCGGATGCTGATTGCTTTGCTGATTTGGGGTAAATCTCTCAGTATGTTCATTGCTTTGAAAGACTAAAATAACAATACTTCTCGCACTTCCAATAGTTGGATACTGACATAAGGACTTGAAGAGATGTGTTACTGGTAGTGGTCCTAGTGGCATTGTCTCTTACCGGCAAAGAAAATTCATGGTTTTGAAACAATGCTATCGAAAGAAAGTGACATTAAAATGTTTGGGAAGCGCGTTATCTTGGGCTCTTTCGATTAAATATTTACACATCTGTTTTATGGAGTAGTGCATTTATCATGCATAAGAGAAGAAATGTAATTTATTAGCGATGATATATTGCCAAGTGTACGCCATGCTTTCTGATTTTGTTATGCTTCCCCAATTTAACATCTTAGCCTTCCACACAACCTGACAGAGAAGTGCACCGGAAAGTGACAAGAAAATGGCATTTATGAAGGGAGAGCCATTGGTTAGAAAACTTGCAGTGCTGTCCAAGTACGCAGTGCTACCAGGAGCTATGTTAGCTGCACTGATATACTCTCCTCCTGATTATGCATCTTCATCCGGGAAAAATACATCTGCTACCACCAAATAGTAAAGTCATTTTATCCATAGTCCAGTTGGGTTTCAATTTTTTTACATGTTGGCATTTTTTAATTCATTTTTTGCATGTTTTCTGCATAATTAACATTATTACGTTGCGATTTGCATCTTGATTTTTTTTTTCCATTTTAATTGTAATTGACAATAACTTCTGGGAAGTGGATTCAGAGAGACAAATAAATTTCACATGAAGCTCTGAGTTCACTTTACAAGGTATATGGTGACACTGTTGACATGGAGTCAGATGTTGTTTTATGCGAACTTTTGCAGCCATATGCCTTCATTACCTCATTGTATTTTTTGTTCTGGAAATTGTTGGCCAACTTAACTGGATTAATTTCATAAAATCTTCTTTTGCATATGGATGTACTTCCGACATATGCATGAACCAGACTGTAATAGTCGCCAATAGTAGTATATTTGCTGCAAAAGTCCAACGCTATATTTACATCTCACTCAACAGTACATCCGTAGGCAGTGTGGTCATAACCGTACACAATGATTTATGGTTGGGTCACGTAAGTCAATCTGATCTCATTGCAGTTGGCTTCTATTTTTGAGAGTGTATACCTTGTTTACCATCAAGTAAGCTTTCTTCCTTAGTCCTTAATTTGTCTGACTGTTATTTTACTTTATCACTTTGTAGTTGCCACTTTCCCTTAATCTGTTTGCTCCTCACTCTGTCGTGAGAAATTTGTTTTTCTACCATTACTTACTCCTCCATTGTGGTTATGATGTTCCATATTTGGAGGTTCCTCAGAATATCCATCAACCCTTAAAACTAGTGTATGGGCGCCTTTTACAAGGGTCTATTATATTGAGACATGAGTTTCAATAATCTTTCCTGCCCTGTATAATTAAAATTGCCCCTTTATTGCATCAGGCAATTTCTGCGTTCAGTTGGCTTCAAAGAACTAAGGAGTGTATTCCTTTTCTGTTTTTTAGTTAAGAAATTGCTGGTGTTTGTGTGAGACATGGTGATCTCAACATGAGACCATGTTCCTTGCTGTGATATTGGGACTAAAATACTAAAATACGTAATGACATGATGTATGATGAATTATTTTATGGGTAGCCATGTGGACACTATAAATCTAGGGCCTAATGAGGAATGCGATAAGAATATCAGGATATAGGATAATAAGATGGGATTTAATATATGTGTCTCTTGGCGGTGTGTGTGGAGAGGATCTTATGACCAGCACTAAAGCCCCTTCGGGAAGTCTACGATGCGAGGAGATTAGTCACTGCTTCCGTCTATGGATACCCTAGGCTTACCTTAAAAAAAATCTGTCTATTCTATCAAAGACATAACATAGCTGTGAAGTAGATGAGATACATTAGCTACCTAGGGAGGCATGGCCCAGCTACAGCCATCATCCACCATAAGCAAAGCGTCCATGTTGGACGCATAAACTATTAAACTCAGAGCACCAATTTGGTGTCTCAACCTGGCCATCATCAAATGCTGCCAGACTAGCCTGATCCCTATGTGGAGTTGATAGAGATGAAGCTACTTGCTCTCACGTGTTGGAAATGCTTCCAGCACAGTAATTATGCACTCACACTCCAGGCCTATATTTCAAGAAACTTTCCACCCCCCATACCACCATTTGACTTTGGAGGATTATTGGGGATGAGTCTCTCCACTTAGGCTTTATTTCTTGGCTAATGCAAGGTTTAAAAATTACTTAGTTGTGATATTATGAAGATTCTTGCAGCTGAAGGTGTTGAGTTTTTTCCCTCTTGAGGGGAAGATAGCCTTGTTTCATGTAATAAGGTCGAGTTTTTCTGACCATGGCACACAATGGGGAACGGGATGGGAAAACTGGATTATAGAATAGGAATGTTGGGATTAATCAATGAAATCTCAATTTCCTCATGCCCTCACTTGCATACTTGGATTGCTATTGAGGTTATGATTAAGTTTAGCTCCCCCTTTTCTCTCTCCTCAAAAATTCTCCCTATATTCTCTCTTTCATCCCCAGCCCTTGCTTTATGTGTTCGTCCTACATCAGTGCTTTTAAAAAATTAAGAATTAGGAAGAGCGGTTGTATTTTATTGGCAAGAAATATGTGGATTCAGCATTAGATAACAGGACTTTCGCATGGTAATTCTTTTAGTGATGCAGGACCAATGAGGAAAATGGAAGAAAGTGACAAAATAATAACGGGAGAGGTGGGGATGAGGATGTTTATAGATATGGATGAGAGAGTGAAGGGAGATGATAAAGTTATAGGAGTAGTCACCCGGTAAGCCTAGATTTCTAAGGTATGTATAGTAAGCCCCCTGAATTCCACTAGGATATTAAAGTTCTGTGCTGTTGGAAGTTTATGGGTATAGACTACTGTGAATCATAGTGGGTGATTGATATTATTCTCTGTCAATGAGGATATACAAAGTTATCTCAAAACTGCTTGGGGCTTGATTGCGTTTGGAGAATAGAAGTCCCACATCTAAAGGTCATGTTTGGTTCCAAGAATCTTGATGTAATGGAATGGAATCCTACATGATTCCTTCATTTCCAAGCATTTGGTTGCAAGTATAGGGTCTCTATGGTAATCCACAAATTCATCAATCATCATTCCTTCCAAAGATCGAAAGAATGATGATTCACTGGCTTACTTGCCAGAAATACCCATAAGCCTCACTCTTTCTTCCTCTCCCCTACCTTCCTCCAGTTGGTGCCCCCCTCTTCCCCATCTCCAGCTCATATTCTGACACCAGCAACTAAAATATTGCCTTTCGATATATACTTTAGTAGCAGTTATTGCCATATAATGCACTCAACTTTGGTCTTTTCGACAAAGGACTCTCAGTTTCGTGTTTTGATAGGGTCTATGTGACGCAACTTTTCAACTTCCTGTATGCATGTGATTACTCATTAATGACGACTGATGTTGCTTTCAACTTTCAATTTGAGCAAGTACATATTTCATGTATCCTTATTGCTTGTAGGAGGATTTTAATGAGAGCTTTTCCATTTTTTATTTACACAAGCGTTTGGAATAACTTAGTGTATTCTAACAATTTAATTTTTTTTATGATGATGGCGCAGGGCTCTCATGGTTGCCTGGTTATGCATGTTTGCAGGATCTTTTCCGTTGAATGAAGAAATATGTTATGTAATAATGGCGGTGGCTAAGTAGTTACAAGTATTTCCCTTGTAATAGTTCTGTGGAGAGAATTTGTTTCATCTGAGTTTGACCAGTCAAATGTTTTATGTATGGGGCTTTATGGAAAGTGCCAGATATGCATGTGCTCCCGCTGATCAATTGTTGAGGCCCATATTGAATTACTCATTACGCTGAATGGGTTGTATTCCCATTTGAAACATAATCAGAATCATTTTATTTGAATCTGTTTGGTTTGCGTACTTTATTCTTCAGGAATTTTGGATACAGGAGGCAAGTGGAACCGAAGAATGATTTGTGGCTTCGTAGATATTCTGAGATAGGATGCGGCTGCCACCTTAACCTTTCTAGTTTGGCACCACGTACCACTAAAAGGTATGACGAGGTTCTAAATCTATGAAATTTTAGTTTTATGGACTAATTAACCAACTTTTATATTATGCTAACTGTATCAATTATCTATTATTGTACTAAAATCCAATCTTGTCACATAATTGGACATCAATTATTGTGCACAGTACATCGTGTTTTAGCATTTTAGGATTATATGTAACTAAAACAATTAGTATTTAAGTAATCGAAATTATAATAATGAATATCTAAATCTCTATTGCCAGGAATACCATTGTAGGATGAAATTATCTGATTGCTGCATATTGACAAAGGTGAAGAAAGCTACAGTTTATGTGCAAAAAAGTCTTACATTGCACCTTCCAATGGATTTATTGTTTTGTCTGTCATATCTTTTTGATCCACTTTTAGCGTGTAAATGCTCATGACCACGCGCTGGATTTCAACGAAAACACGTCAACCTTCTATAAATAAGCTTCTTTTATTCTAGTTACTAGTTAGTATTCAGTCTCTTTCTCACAAATAAGGCTCATTCGTATAACTTATATTGCTTTGGTTAAGACTAATTTTCACAAGTTTGATGATAAATTTAAAAGATATATTTTGATTGGTTATTATTTTGAATCTAAAACATATAAGTTATATAATCCAATAGATGATAAAATTACTATCAACGAAGATGTATTATTTAACGAAGGTGCAAGTTGGGATTGAAGTGATAAATAGGTGTCATAAGATATCCATATAGAGGTTCTATAAGAAGAAGAATAAGTGTTATTACTTATAATAAATCTATCTAGTGGAAACTCTTCAATAGCTATTGAAGAGTTTTCTGTCACACTGAGAAGATTAACAAGAGTCAGAAAGCTAAATTTTAAATATATTGTTGAAATATATTCTTGTCAATTTGGTGTTTTAGATCCATTTTATTATCAAGAGGAAGCTGAAAAGGAAAAATGGCAGAAAATAATTGTGGAAGAGTTGAATTCTATTAAAAAGAATGAAATATGAAATATGGGAGATGGTGGATTTATTAGAATGCAAAAATGCAATTGGCTTGAAATGGGTGTTTAAAACAAAGTTTGTTGTATATGGAAGCTTACAAAAGCACAAAGCAAACGTCTTGGGGCAAAAGGCTAAGCACAGTAATATAGTGTTGATTTTGAAGAAACTTTTTCTCTAGTAGCTCGATTTGAAGCTGTGAGATTTGTTTTAGCCTTGGTGGCACAGCTGTAATGGTCAATCTATCCATTGGATATCAAGTCAGTATTTCTTAATGTGAATTATAATAAGAAGTCTATGTAGTATAACTAGAAAGCTTCATAAAAAAAATAATAAAATAAAGGTGTACAAGTTGAAAAAGGTATTGTATAGTTTGAAGCAAGCTCCCTAGTTTGGTATTATAGGATTAATGGATATTTTTATAAAATGGGGTATTTAAGAAGTGAAAATGAACCCACTTTGTTTGTAAAGAAGGTAGGTAATGATTTTAGCATTATTTGTTTTTATATTGATGATATCATTTATACTAGCTCCTTTACTGTTTTTGTAGATGAATTTAAGTCTTAAATGATGAATGAGTTTAAAATATTAGATATGGGTTTATTGCACTATTTTCTTGGGCTTAAAGTTCATCAAGTTAAAAATAGAATATTTCTTTCACAAAAGAAATATGCCAGAGACTTTTTCAAGAAATGTGACATGCTTAATTGCAAACCTACAGCTAACCTTATGAATGTAAATGAAAAATTACAAGAAGATGGAGAAGAAATGTCAGATACAAGAAGATTTAGAATTTTAGTTGGAGGCCTGATTTATCTTACTTACACTAGACTTGATATTGCATTTCCTATTTGTGTTGTTTCCAGGTTTATGCAACAACCTTCAACATTTCATCATGGAGTTGCAAAGAAAGTTCTATGCTATATTGCTGGAACTTTGGAGTATGTCATTTGGTATTCTAAAGTTTCTAATTTCAGTTTGTGTTGGTATACAGATAGTGATTGGGAAAGCTCACTGAAAGATAGAAGAAGTATTTCAACAAATGTTTTCACTCTAGGTTCAGAAATGATTAGTTGGAGCTAAGAAAAAAGTAAGCTACTGTAGCACTATCAACCTCAGAAACAGAGTTTTATGCAGCTAGGGATGTGCATGGGAAGGGCTAGATAGGGTAGCTCCCTACCTGGTGCCTAACCTAAAAAAAGCATGGGCTGCATTTTGTAGCCCGATACCCAGCCCTGCCTGGTAAAAGCCCTAACTATTTTGGGTTGTGCATAGGTAGACTGGGCATGCCCAAGTTTTGATGCCATGCTCATGTTGTGAAAAAAAATTTGTAATTATGAACTTATAAAATAATGCCATATTCATATATCTTTAGGATTTAAATAATATCCATAATTCACTAAGAATAAAGTAACAAAAAGATAATAATTAAAGTTTTAAAATCTATTGCATATAAAAAAAATCTTGAAGTCTAAGTAATTTATAATTGTAACTTTGTATCAATCTCCCCAATGTTGACAAAGATTAAGCATCTGAAAAAAAAATAGACAATTATAATTTGTAATGTAATCATATGATGATTAGCAAAGTTAAAAAAACAAAAAATTAATATAGTTATAAATATTAAAAGATATAACTTACCTACTTAACTACTCATATTTCTAAAATGACCATCTAGGAAAAAAAGTAAAAAATAAAATAAAAGAAAAGGTGCTCATGGCAGGGCAGGGCAGCCCCCTGCCCGGTGTCTAGCCCGAAAAAAGTATGGGCTGTATTTTATAACCTGATGCCCAGCCCTGCCTTATATTTATTGGGTTGGGCAGGGCTATTTTATTGCGGGTTCAGGTAGGTATACCGGGTTGTGGGTTTTATGCACACCCCTATATGTAGCAACTTCGTCCGCTTGTCAAGCTATTTGACTAAGAAGAGTATTAGTAGATCTTCAACAAGAACAAGAGAGACCAACAGAGATTTTTTTTATGATAATAAGCAACTATATATCTCTATGACAAATAATCTAATATTTCATGACAGAATCAAGCATATTAATATTTGTTATCATTTCATTCGTGATCTGGTAGCAAAGAATGAGATAGTATTAAAATACTGCAACACGCAAAAGCAATTAGTTGATACTTTGACGAAAACTTTATCAAAAGAGAAGTTCTGTTTTTTTAAGGAATTACTTAAAGTGTGCAGCTTTAAAGTAGGGGATTGTTGATTGATGCTTCAATTAACTAATTAATATTTAATAATTATTTTATTAATTTTAATTAGTCATATGTGTTATCCCATGTAATCTTACTATCTTTTCCACTTTTCTACTTTTATTTATTTGTTATTATTTAATATTTTTCAGCTACTTTTTTTAGTGACAAAGTCATTGTATGCTATATATAAGGTTTCTATTTTAATTAATAAATATAAATTAGTTTATATCTCTAATCTATCATATTCTCTTCCGTCAACCTAGTGAACTCAAGGTGATAGTACCATCCTTTGTCAAAGAGCTAATTTATTTTTTCACACATTTTTCAAATCATACTTTAGTTTCTTAGGATTTCTTGGTAATTCAATTTAAGAGACTAATTTATAATTAACTCTTTTTATCTAGAACCTATTTATAATTTTCCCATATATAAATAAATTTCATTATCATTAACCTTAACCATTATCCTTATCCTTATCATTAATTAATATATATAAACTGGAATAGTAATTGCTCGAGTCTAAAATTTTGTCCTTTCTTTTAGTGTGAGTTGGTATGCACAGGCAATTCACGATATAGTCCTTGAATTATAGCATATGGTAGTTGGTAGTGGTACTATGGAATTCCCCTTCTACCCGTCTGCTATTCGCTACTATTTGGTAAAATTCCACGAAATGGGGAAATTTTATTAAATTAAATTTTTGAGTATAATTATATTAATATTTTTTATTAAAAAGATTGTTGATTGATACGGTAAGCCTATCGTCTCAAACACAAGTTGAAATCTTAAACTAGAGGTTCATATGGGCAGAGCTGGGCAGTGCAGATCCCATGCCCGGTGCCCTACCTAAAAAAAATATGGGCTGTATTTTGCAGCCCGATACCCGACCCTGCCCGGTAAAAGCCCTAACTATTTTGGGCTGGGCATGGGTGGGCTGGGCATAGGCGGGTTGGGCATACCCAAGTTTTGATGTCATGCTCATGTTGTGAAAAAAATCTGCAATTATGAACTTATAAAATAATACCATGTTCATATGTCTTTAAAACTTAAATAATATCCATAATTCACTAAGAATAAAGCAACAAAAAGATAATAATTAAATTTTTGAAATCTATTGCATGTAAAAAAAAGTCTTGAAGTCTAAGTAATTTATAATTGTAACTTTGTATCAATCTCCCTAATATTAACAAAGATTAAGTATCTGAAAAAAAATAAACAATTATAATTTATAATATAATTATATGATGATTAGCAAAGTTGAAAAAAAGAAAAAAAGAAAAAATTAATATAATTATAAATATTAAAATATGCAACTTACATATTTAACTACTCATATTTTTAAAATGAACCTCTAGTCACCAGTAACTATCATATTCTCCCTTTTAAGTGTAATATTTAGGGAAAAAAGTAAAAAAAATAAAAGAAGTAGTGCTCATGGGCAGGGCAGGGCAACCCCCTGCCCGGTGCCTAGCCCGAAAAAAGTATGGGTTAAATTTTGTAGCCCGATGCTCAGCCCTACCCTATATTTATCGGGTTGGGTAAGACTATTTTATTGCTGGCTGGGCTGGACATACCAAACCATGAACATTATGTACAGCCCTATCTTAAACTGATTCAAAATTATTGAGAGAGATAAAAATTATTGACTCGAGAATAATGTCGAACAAATCATCCCCTGTTGGACTGATTGCCAGGGCGCCACTAGTAAAGTTTCTTTTTTAAAAAAGAAAAATTGAAGAATATTTATGTAGGGGATCGGGATCAGGATCTTGCCGGCTGGTAAATCTAACTGCAGGGTCAATGCATGACGATGCATCTTACATAAATGAAGAAACCGCGAAGGGTCTCTCTTTTTTTCTGCTTGGTATATCGATCGACCTAATCTTCCATTCCCACCTAACCATCATCGTCTCCGAAAAAAAATCTCTTTCTCTCCTCTCATCATCACTCGGATGACAGAGATCACTAACCTGAGCTCAGACCTCATCGAGCTCATCCTCTCCTTTCTTCCTATCCCCACTCTCATTCGCGCCTCCACTGTCTGCAAGCTCTGGTACTCCATTATCTCCTCCCCTGCTTTCTCTTCCATTACCCACTCCCGCTCCCGCCATAACCAACCCTGGTTCTTCCTCTACGGCTTCCACAACATCTCCTCCAAGAACAATCAGTCCTTTGCCTTCGACCCTGTCTACAATCGTTGGCTTCGCCTTCCCACCTCCTCCGCCCTCCAACCCCAACAACAATCCATCACTTCCTTCATCGGAACTAATGGCTTTTTCTTCATTACTGCTCCAAAATTCTGCTACGCTCGAACCCTCAATCCTTTTTGGCGCGCCACTCCTCCGCTCCATTTCCCCCGGACTAACCCTCTTTTGGGTGTTTTCGCTGATGGCAATGATTCAGCCCCTAAGTTTATTGTCGCAGGTGGTGTGAAGTTTATCGGGAATTTGGTTGATATTGAGGAGCGATTGGATTTGGAAATTTACGATCCTTGTTCGGACTCTTGGGAGCTTGGTCCTCCTTTGCCGGCGGACTTTAGATCTGGCTATTCGTCGTCCTCGTTGTCATCGGCGTTGTTTGGAGGGAGATTTTACGTGCTTGGGATATCTTCGTGCTTTATTTCCTCATTTGATTTGCGTGAGCGAGTTTGGAGTGAGGTTCAGACGCTTAGGCCACCTGGGGTTTTTTTCTCGTTCTTAATTGCGTGCAGGGAAGTGCTTGTTTTGGCTGGTATTCGTAACGCACCTCTTGGACCGTCCTTTAATTTGTGGAAGGTTGATACCAAGACGATGGAGTTAAGTGAGATATCAGTGATGCCACATAGTTTACTTTACAGCTTGTTTGACGGTGATGAGGACGACATCTTTGCAAGTCTGAAATGCGTGGGATTGGGCGATTTTATATATGTTTTCAATGAAGATTATCACAGGGTGTACCCAGCTTGTCTTTGTGAGATTGATAGCGAGTCTGGCAGGTGCAGTTGGAGAAGAGTGCCCCATTTGCCATTACCTGTGAACAAGTTTCACAAGGTCACTAGCTTTTGTTCAACTGTTTCACTGCATAGTATTCTGGGTGAACGAGGACATCCTGCCCTTCTTCAGTCTGCCTGACCGTTCATTCCCCTACCACGGATCCACCGTATGTTAACAATCCTACCTATAGTATTACTATCATTATGTTTCTCGGGCAGATTATTTCGTCTCTCTTATTTATCTGAATTATTTGTTAAATTTGAATCTATTTTTGTTTAAATTAGTTTAAGCTTTGTGTTTATTGTGATCATCAACAACTTTGCAATTCTAGTCGTATCATCTTAAGTGATGGGAACCTCATGGGTCTTGTGCGTATTGTATTTTATATTAATATCACATACTGCATCTTAGAGATAAAGCTAAGTGTTTCAGCTTATCAAATAGATGTAAGCAACTTATCTGGCTTCCTCTTTAAATAAAGGTTGATGCGTCATAGGTTGAGAAAAAAATTCTTGTCACGACTCAGAGAGGATATTTCTCTTAGTGGTATGACACTTGTTGTAGTAAATTGTAGAAGATACTGTCAAGTTTATATTTTTTTATGCAACTAGTAGTGTTCTAGAAGGATGTTATTGGTTCGGTCCGACACAACCGGAATTAGGATTTTTGCAGATGTTGCTTTCTTGGTTAAACTTCATCAAGAGACAACACGTTGCTTAATGGACTTGTTTCATTTGTGGAATGAGATTTAGGGTCATTTTCAAATTGAATTTGTTGTAAAAATTTATATTTTGTCAGTCCTATATTGGTAATTAAATAATCTATGTACTTTCATGAGGTCTTTTGGAGGAAAAACATATGTTCTGAGGACCATGTTGATATTCGTAACAATTGACAGCATCGTCTTGATATGAGATTTAGTCAGTTATTTATGGCCCACGCAATCAAGTTTTGTCTGTGTGTATATTTTCTTCATTTTACACAGAATATGTCTTTTCATTTTTCCCCCCGTAGAAAAAGCATGCTCATAAAACATGAGATATTATTGGGGCAAAAAAATTTTAATCTTATGAAACATGTTATCTATTTCATCTTTCATCATGTTTTGCTGGTTGTGGGTCAACATATTCGGCAGCACACCTTCTTTGATAAAATATTTAAAGAAGTGCGTGTTTATGTTTGGAATCTGTGTACTTATGATTGTTATGTATTTACAGAGTAGTCAAAAGTATAGTTAACTACAAAGTTTTATAGTTTTGTCTGTATTCATCTTTCTTTCTCGTCCCTGTCATTAAAATTAAAATATCTAACTAAACAATCATCTTCAAAATATTGGTATCTCCTTAATACTGAGAGTCATAGGAATTGCTCGCGTGATAGAGAGCCTGAGGAGTCAGAGACATGATTCATGTCTTCATATTAGTTCCAATGCGGTGGCTATTGAATCTTTGTTCTTGTACTAGAAGGAAAGAGGCATGAAGTGCATTTTCGCTATCTTGTGTTTTCTACTTTTCTGTATATTGTAATTTATTGGAGACCCACCTTTATGTTATTGATTCACAAGTAACTTTTGATTTCGGTGCATTCAACAGAGAAAATTATGAAGCAATTCCTAGGGTAAACACTAAAGCATGGGTTGGTATAACCATTTGTTCAAGAATATATAGATGGCTTGTTCAATGTTCATCATTCTCATCTCACGAGATCAGAAACTCTCAACAATATATATATATATAGCGGATGAAACAAGAGGTGCGCTTGTAGATGCCTTGTCTGTTTGGCAAATAAATGGGTAATATTAGTCCTATTCACTGGTATGTAAATGTAATTTGACAAGTGAATTGTATTAGTTGTTTATTACTACGTTGTACTATTATGTTTACAGTGTTACCAGTGCTTTTATTTGTTTCTTTCCAAGCAACTTGGCAAGATTAGTTAGGTGAAGGTTCTGCTTTGGGAAACTTGTGTAATGCTTTGAATCTCTTCATTGTATGTAGAAACGTTGTGATGCATGTGTTTTTTGTAGCAAGCGCCAAGCGGATTGATGTATGACCGGTCAGCTTAGCTGTTGTTTTATATGATAAAGTTAGTGGTTCTGTGCGTGGATTCTTGGGTTCATAAATTGAAGCACACATGGGTTGGTTCAGGTAGATTAATGAAGCATTTTGTCCGAGCGGCCTTGTTGGAGTAATGAAAAGTGAAAAAACATGGTTGCCAATCACCAAAGAAAAGGTTCCGTTGTGCTTGTGCAGGAATAGTGCCGCATCTCTATTCGCAGCCATTAAATACTCATAAACCTTCTGAAAGCACCCGCAAGCTTCAAGAACAAGAAAATTGAACCAATTTGCAATCATTAACAAAATATAACCACATCTAGCATCTGCCTCTGCAAAACATCCGCATAGATAGAAACTACCCTTAATTTGGTGACACTGCATGAGTTACTACCATCTGTGAGGGTAGGCACCCTCCAACATTAATGTGGAACCTTGCTTTATCTAAGACTGGCATCGAGTTATAGTTCAATACGGCTAAGGAAAAGGTTAAAAATTATTATGCCCTACTTCGAATTGCGTTGTAGTTTTTGCTTTGATGGGTCTTCTTTTTTGGCCAAAACCAGACCTTTTTTTTTGTTACACAAAACAAGACTTTTCATTAATCACAAAAAACAGTCCACAAACATCAATAGTCTGCTTTTATGGTTGATTCATTTGCTTTTCTGAAACAAGCGATGGATGTAGGTTAATTGAATTTATTCCCCTTTCCCCCTTCTCAAAGTGTATCTGTTCATCAAGGGCCAGGTTTTTATTCTAGTTCCTTTGCTGAGATATCCAAATGTTGCAATTTCTTACTGACTTGTAACATTTTAGTATAAGATTATGTTCGTTAGTCTGGGAGCCATATTTCCAACCATTTATTATATATAATTTAAAATTAAGTAGTATTATTTTCATTGTTTAAAATGAAACTTTATTTTTACATATTTATTAGCAGCTATTATTTCCCATTTTCCCTCACACGGATACATCATTTTGGGTTCAAAAGAAAAACAAAAAGAGTAGAAGCGTGATCAAGTGGGAGAGATTTTTAGGGTGGAAAATGGAGAAGAAGGCGTTCCACATAATAGAGGATAAAAGGAGAGGAATTTGAGTGGTGTAATTGAAAATGCGTAAGATAATATAAGAATTTGAGACATAACCCCAAAAAAAACGGAATATGAGAATTTAACAGGTATTATTTTTAACAAAATAATTTGGGAAAAAATTGAAAAATATTAAAAATAAATAATATCTATATATATAGTCATAGATAAGATTGAATCATGCAGCCAACCAGATCTGACGGTTGGTGGATCGCACGCGCTGCGACGAGGAATTCCGATTCACAGATTCAGAGATGTCATTTTAAAAATTGGTTCCCATTGAGGCTCTTGACAAACTATAGAAAGCACGCTGAGGTTTTAGAGCCCTTTACTTTGCTATCAACTAGGGTTTTAAGGTTAGGGTTTTCACCTCTCTCTTTCTCTCCCCCGATTCCGAAAGCCATGGATAGGTACCAGAAGGTCGAGAAGCCAAAACCCGAATCGCCGATAAACGAGAACGAGATCCGAATCACCACCCAAGGCGCTATCAGAAACTACATCAGCTATGCCACCTCTCTTCTCCAGGTATCCTTTACTTTTTTTTCTTCTTTTTCTTTAGGTTAAACTCCTTTGCTTTTCTATGTGTTTTTGGGTTTCATTTCCTTCCTTTTTGGATTGTATGTTAATTCAATCAACCCACATTCCCGTGGATTTCTTGATCATTGAATTTATATACGCTGCTAATCCTACTGTAGTTGTGATTACTTTCTGTGATTCCTTTTATTTTTGGTCAGTGCCTCTGTTTACTTGTGTTATAAGTTTTTTTTGGGTTACATCGCTAGCGGACTTGTCTATTGGTATTGACCAATGGACTGATAGAGTTCATATGTGATTGAATTCCTTCCCTCTTCTTGTTCTATTTGATATGTTCGCTTCGATTTATAGATTGTCACATGTCAATCTGCATTCCCTTGTGTTCATTGAATAATTACTAGGTGTTCGTTGCTAATGCCATTTTAGCCGTTAAGACTACTTGTAACGCCTTTTGTTTTTGTTTTAACCATATTTCGATTTGGTCTATAGATTGAGACAGTCCATCTAAATTCCCATCTGTTCACTGAATAATGAAAGCCGTTGGCTAACAATCCTATTTTCGCCGTTAAGGCTATTTGTAACAGTTTTTGTGTTTTTTGGTAGTATCTGTCTCTACTTCTGGTGGGTTAGGGTCGTTGGTTTCCTTTTTACGTTGCTTTCAGAATGCTGTTTTAATTTTAATCAATGAACTGATCGAATCTGTACAGGAGGGACTTCCTTACGCTTTTCCCCAATTAATAAAGCACTCGAAACCCTCAAACCTGGTACCTGAGATAGGGAGATGCATCTTTTATTCCCATTTGACTACCTGCTTATGTATTTATCTACCATTTGTGTCTCATTTTTTCAAATTTAGGCAACCTTTTGCAGCAAAATGCCTGATTCATTGGGGCCATCCTACTTCTTACCTTCATGATCTCAAATTAAGAGTTGAAGCAGTCCCTTCCCAATCGGTGATGACATATTAACTGGCTGTCGTTCTTTCATGTAAAGGTCTGGCACTATGTCAAACTGCAGATACTTTTAAGTTCCAATAGTTGTATGAAATCCTTGCGGCATAGTTGAGAGAGTGCCTAAGATGCAAGTTGCAGTGACTTGCACCTGAACTGTATCTGGCGATGCTAAGGTGAAGCAACTCCAGTGCAGTCTGCACTTCTTACACTTGCTTCTTGTGGGGTACAAGGAGCTAGATTTGACATTGTACCACCCTTTTTATCATGCTACAAAGGGGAAGAGAGAAGGAGAAGGAAATTCCGATATATAATGTCTAGTTATGGGATTAAGTAAAGTAGCAAATGTTTGAACAATTGAATTACGTAAATTATGAAATAAGTGAATGCCAGAGATAAATAAGGAATGGAGTAAACGGAAATTATAAAATTGGTAATGAAGAGTCTGATGTTCAGCTTCAAAATCCTTTTCAAGAGAAGGGAAGGGATGCATGGGTATTGGAACATTATAATTTTCCTAACATTGGATCATTTTAATTTGGTAGTAATGACATTGGAGTTCTTTTTTAACCAGCTTTAAAATGCGAAATTTTAAGTCATATAGCATGTAACTCGCATACTTTTCAAGCAGGATCAGGAACTATAGGTTATCTTCCAAACCATTTTATCTAATTGGATCTTTTCATGGGAGTTTCACTGGAAAGTGGAAACCCATGCAATGATTATATAACTGGGGAGAAAGAGAAAAGATATCATTTGAAAAACACATTATGTTCTGTATGTGCGTTTGTGATTATGCATGTGCTTGAATTAGTGTGGACTGTTGCTTTTTCTTTATTTACCACGACAAAATGCCAATGTGGGGTTCATGAACTTTGGGGGAACAAATGGAATAGGCCCTTAGAGTAGGCATGTTCTGTCTGATCTAGTCATGGTGCGATAATGCTGATAATAAGTTGGAAACTTTGTAAGTACTTAATTGTTTTGACTCTTAACTCCTGCTTTTGTGCCCTCTCCCCTAAAAAGGGAAAGAAGGGGAGATGATTGTGGTTTTTCATAGGCTAACGATCTTTGTTTAGAACTGCTACTATATTCTTTTTAATTGCAGTCATATTGTTACTAAGTGATATGTCACCAAAAATGAAGCAGCCTTATTTAAGAGGGACAACCGTTGTTTTTGGGTTCTTGTTCATGTGTGCATGTACCTTTGAAAGTTTAATTTTTTTTCTAGGTTTCATTTTTGCATGATAACATTCATAATATACTGAGGCATTTATTTGTTGGAAAGTAGCTTGGTATTAATTGTTTTTAATTGATGGTAGTTATGATTGATTTGATTTATGATTGTGAATTATGCATTAGATTGAAATAACCTTGTTACACGTGATAATATTTTTTCTATGTTGTTTCTTTGAGTGATATAATATGGTTTTTGTAGTCTATCTTAATAGTAACTGCCTATTTTGTTATTATTGAATTTTGCACTCCAGGAAAAACATGTAAGGGAGATCGTCTTGAAGGCAATGGGACAGGCAATCAGCAAGACAGTTGCTATTGCTGAGATTTTAAAGGTTTGAATTCTTCTGAAGAGTATTGTTGCGAGAGAGAAAAGCATGTCCCAAATTCTTAAATTTGACTTGGTAAAATGAGATATCTGAGGTTGTATTAAAAAAAAATGGAATGGCATGGCATGGGTGTCTATATCCTGTGGCAAGAGGACTAGAAAATACAGCATGCAGTAATGAGGAAACATATGGGAAGTAGCCAGGCCACTCACCCAAATTGTTGTCAGAAAGTAAAACATGTCAAAATCCTCAATATACTGGATATTTTGGTATTTATATTGTTCTTACTCTGGTTGTATTCTTTTTTTAAAACAGAAGAATATTCCCCGGCTGCATCAAGATACTGCCATCAGCTCAGTAAGCATAACAGATGTGTGGGAACCCATTGAAGAGGGTCTTGTACCGTAAGATATAATTATTGATTGAGTTTATAGCTTCAGACTTCAGAGTGTATGCACTTTTTTTCTCTTAATTTTATATTATTGGTTGTTAAACATTAGTGTTTGATGCAGTGTGGAGATGACTCGCCATGTCTCTATGATCTCAATCACCTTATCAACTAGAGAGTTAAACAAAAACTCTCCAGGGTAGGTAGTTCTAGGATTTTTAGTATCATATACCCCCAATTATGCTCCTTTTCACTCAAAATTTGCTGCTATAATATCACAAAATGAAATAGGGTACATATTTCCTTATATAATGGCCTGCTTGGTCTAATTTTCAAGCTTACCTTGTAAGCTTCTGGATATATGGATTTGACATTGTTAGGATGTTGTCTCTATGGCTTTCTACACAGTTATCAAGCTCCGTATAATTTGGAACCATCAAAGCCACAATTCAATTATCAGCTGCAACAACCAAAGCCATCACGTGGTCCATATAATGCTGTAAATGAAGGTGATCTATTAGAATTGCAAAAAGTAGTCGAGCTTTAAATTTTCTTGTACCCATAATGTCATAAACACATCTTGTAACCTTTTCTTCAGACTCATATGGCCGAGGCCGGGGTCGGGGAAGAGGGAGAGGAAGAGGAAGAGGATGGGGAAGGGGTGGATATGGCTATCAAGGTGGAAACTATCAAGGTAGTTATGGAACTTATCAAGGCGGGTATGGATATTACCAGGGTGGATATGGAAATTATCAAGGTGTGGATTTCGACACGGAATTCTGTTCCTTATTTGTTTCCTTGCTTGTGTTATATGTCTTTTCACACGTCATTTCTTGGCAGATAATGGCGGTTATTCAAATCGGGGCCGCGGTGGTGGGAGAGGAAGAGGTTGGGGTTATCGTGGTAAGCTTATTTTGACCGGATATCCTATATTTCTTTATTCAAAATATTGACATTCGGTGGAAAAAACCCTGCTTTCACTTGGTCTGGTTTTCTTGCCCCTTCATATATATAATTTTTCTAGATAGAAGCATTTGACTAGGATATGCTTTCTTAATTCCCCACATTTCTTTAGTTAACTAAGCCACCCCTCTAAATACGAAAAACTGCATTTGAGGGATCTATTTGTATACATGTTCTTTCAGTCTCATAGTAGTGAGATTTTCACAGGTACTGGTTATGAAAGAGGCAGAGGTGGAGGCAGGGGTTATAGCCGTGGTCGGGGACGAATGGGAGGACGTTCTTCAAGGGGTGGAGGCAACCAGGCATGATGTTAGTTGATTTTCTTTCCGTTCCTTCTAAATGCTTGCCCAGTACATGAATTGTTCTCAGAATACCTTGTTGATAGTGTGAGTTGGCTCATGATCCTGCAGTATTAAGCAGTAGTTTATGTTTTCTAGGGATTAAGTTGATATGGGCAAGGTTTTGCGCATCTTTTTTTTAGCTGGAAAGCGTCTAGTTCTGATGTTTGCTGCAATTCATTTCAACTTTATGGTTTCCTACACCATCTTTGTATTTATCTTCAGTTTCTATATATGATCTCTTCTACCCGAATGTCTAATCTTTCATGATGGATATCTGAGCCCTAAGTGCTAAATCTAGTTTGATGCCATATGAAGAAAGAGCAAATGCTCCGACTGCAATGTTGTAATGCCTTTGCAGTTTAACGTCCTTTGTATTATATTTGGATTTGGATATTACAACAAATTGAACCTAGTACGAAACCTGGAGTTTACTTACTATCGTGAAACATTGAAGGAGAATTGGATTTTGGAAAGAAAACTTCCTTGGTCTTCGTGCTTTTGGCAAGTAAATATTATATTTAGATACGGTGGGGGTAAATATTATATTAATATTTTGGCATTAATTTTTTTCAATTTTATAAGGAAAGACTCAGATGCCACACCTTAAGGCGTCCTAGAGCTGGTGAAAAAAAAAAAAAAGCATCCTGGCGAATCTAACCTGGATTCTGGACCAGGTTCAGTATTCCCATTAACTTTGTTACGTCACTTTGCCTTTCTTCTATATAGATTCAGTTTCCATATACGGATCCTCTATAAGGATCAATATATTCATTTAATTTTAGTTTGTCATTAAAATATTTAAAATTTTAAATTAAATACTAAGGATTTTATAAAGAAAATGAAATAATTAATATATGAACGAAGCTTAAGATCGTGTAATGCGTAAAACCCCTTAATAGGGTGGCAATTAATGATACCAAATTAACAAAAAGGCGAATCATGTTTCATAAAAACAATGGACTTAATTCGAATTTTAGTTGGCTTTTATTCCCCAAAAAAATCAGTTTAAGAATTCAAATGCTAATAGTCACTTTGAGTCCAAACTAAAAATTATGTTTGGATTGTTGGAGTTAAATAAATTTGTTCTCAAAAGCTCAAGTTAAACTTGGTTAAATCTTGAAACTTATTGGGGTTGCAAAAGTTAAATGGATATTCAAATTAGTTTCTTTTACAAAGACATATCTAAACATAAATTATATACTAAATGACTTTTACTCTAAAGTCAATTTATAAGATTTAGTTGGGACAAAAGTCTATTATTTTGTAAAGATTAATCCAGGCAAACCCTCAACATAAAAACCTCCATGCTTGCTTACTCAACTTTATGGAAAATATGTTGGGTGTGGTTAGCTAGAGTGGATGCATGGAGGGCAAAAGCCTTGAAAATATCAAGAGAGACGGAGAGTAATAGTAGAATTAATGCATGGAACACAAAAACGCACCGAGTCATACACAATGGATGAGATAGTGACACGCGTGGCATGATTGGAGGCAGACGGCAGTATGAGTATGATTGGGGTGTGTAAGGAATGTAGACGGAGTTTGATACCACATTCATCCACATTTTGGCATGATCGAATGCTTTTGCGTTGTCCGCCGTTGAATTCAAACTTTGTCAAGTGGAAGGAATGTAGACAGAGTTTGCATCCACATTCATCCGGATTTTGGGGTATAAATGCTTGGGTGAAGAATTCAATCCTTGTCAGAGTCCGTCAATGGGAGAAGCAAGAGAGTGTGGGAAGAAGAGCATGGGCATGAGCCCCAAAGGGAAAAAAGATGACCTTTTCCATGTTATTCACAAGGTTCCTTTTGGAGATACTCCTTATGTCAGAGCCAAGCATGCTCAGGTATATACACCCTCTTCTGATGGAATATTAATTCATGGATCTTGTTCACAAGTGCCAGCTTCATTATTCCCCTACAAACAAAAATTCATAACTAGTTTATTGGTATGAATGAAGCTGGTAGAGAGAGACGGGGAAGCGGCCATAGTATTGTTTAGGGAGGCAATAAAAGCAGGTGACAGAGTGGGGAGTGCTCTCAAGGACATGGCGGTGGTGATGAAGCAGTTAGACAGAGCCGAAGAAGCCATTGAGGCCATCAAATCCTTCAGAAACCTCTGTTCCGACCACTCCCAACACTCACTCGACAATCTCCTCATCGACCTCTACAAGGTATCTCATCTGTATGTAGTGTAGTATATACCTCCTAAAACATGAATCAGTAGTTCACTTATTCATGAATGAATGACAGAAATGCGGAAGAACAGAGGAGCAAATAGAATTGATCAAGAGGAAATTAAGATCAATATACCAAGGCGAAGCCTTTCAAGGGAAGCCCACAAAAACTGCTCGCTCCCATGGCAAGAAATTCCGAGTTTCCATTAAGCAAGAAACTGCCAGATTACTGGTACACTGCGACTCATTCATAACATAATTAGTACTACTATTTGCCATATATATTGATTAGATTGAAATTAATGGATAAAGTGGGAGCAGGGAAACTTGGGGTGGGCGTACATGCAGAAGGGGAACTACATGATGGCAGAGGTTGTGTTCAAGAAGGCGCAGATGATAGAGGCCGATGCCAACAAGGCCTGCAATTTGGGCCATTGCCTCATCAGGCAGGCCCGATATCACGAGGCCCAATGGGTTCTCCAGCACGTAATCGCCGCCTCACACGACGCCAAGTCAAGGGAAAGAGCAGGGGAATTGATGACGGAATTGAAATCCACAATGTCACGTGCATGCTTGGGGTCTGATTCGTCTGAATACCATGATGCCTTTCTCGAAGGAATTGACCAATTACTCCCTATTTGGGGCTCCAATAGATCTAGAAGGCTTCCCATTTTTGAACAGATCACCCCGCTCACCCATCAGTTATCCTCCTCATAACATCAAAACGGTGGGGGCCAACAAATATCTGAACATATATATTAAATATATAAGACTCAAATATTATTGTCTTGTATATATCTTGTACCATTTTCTGCTCATATACTGCAAGTTTACTCCCTGTAAATGCGATTGTCTTGCAATAATCAACACATCCTAGTCGAGAATGAATACTAGTTATTTGATTCCCATTGGGTTTCATGCCTTTATACCTCTTTAAAATGATTCTTTTTCTTACTTTGTACAACTTAATAATGATGTAATCGTTAGCTCGTTAGTGAAACTCGGTTGATTGGGATAGAAGTAAGTGCTGTACGTGAAGAGTAGGGATTGAGAGATTCAAACACAAGAAGTTTATCCTGGTTTAACTCTTCAACCCTGAGCCTATGTTCTGTCTGCAAGTTTGATTCGGGTAGTGGTGAAGCCACTAAAATCATCTTGACTTAGGCCAAGCAATCTCACTCCATAACTCTTGGAGTTTACAAATTCCCTTAAGATTCGCATTGATCTTGAGTTTCTCTCTTCTATGTAAGGATGATCATGCAAGTGATATACAGAATATAACCTCACAAAAGTTGGATGTGTATAATAAGTCTTAGAGAGTGTAGTAAGTAGCTAGCTCAAATAATCAATGGATCTCTCACTTAGGAAAGTTTTTGCAATTAATAAACTCAGGATTGTTGTTGCATATACATAAACGCAACTTTTATTTAGAGTTTTTTTTAGTAAAAAGACATTAGAAACAAATTCTAACTATTACTCACATAAATTAACTCTTAGGTGAGATCATTAAATGCACCTGTTGAATATGCTTCTATCAACTTGAGTAAATCTAAGTTTTATAAATGAAGTACAAGCGTAATCTTACTTATTTAATACTAGGCTCATCATCATATGATCTCCAAGTTATTTTTAGAAAAGATGAGTCGTGGAATGGTACATTATATGTGTCTGCTATATTCATCCATAAATATTTTAATAGTAGACTACTAGTGTTCACTTTAAAATCAACATTTTGATAGGCAAACAGCTCTTAATAAGCATATATGAATTTCAATTTGAACGGCTATATCATATATAGTCTCTTGTCATATTTAAGTTTTATTCAAAAATCGACTATATATAAAGACAAGTAGTAGAGGATATTAGAAACTATCCAGATAGCATTTTAACTTTGTTATATATGAACAGACGACTAGCCTTGAATAACCTCTTCAATATGATAATTAACTATGTCAAGGTAGATAACTAAGCATAGTTCTCATAGAAGATTTGCTATAAGGATTGAACTATATATAATAGATGACTACAACATAAATCCTTAAATCAATCTCAGTTAAGGGACAACAGTATTAGCGGGATATTGTTGCTCTATTATAAACTTCTGATTTTATGGATTATTCAAGTTCGAGCACTTCAAATATCACATATAAGTAGAACTAGCTTAAGCGCATAAAAAATGGATTTAATGAATATTCATCGGCTGATTTAAATGTGAAAAGCCTCATTGCCGCCGTTGCCAGGTGTATGTTTTCTTATTTTGAGGCGCAAGCGATTCAAATTGAATAGTGATAGAATTTGTGAATGTTACGAATGAGCCAAGAGAGAGAATATAGAAGGCAGAGTGGGCGAGGAGAAGACAGAACCTAGGCTTTTTGATAGCATATTTATAGTATTAATTATTAAAAATAATTGATTTTTTTAGATAAATTTATTAATTAATTATAACTATTATAAAAGTTAATTAATTAATTTAAATAAATAAAAATATATGTAATATAAATTTATCTTAATTATAACTTATTAGTTTATTTAGTTTCATAAATTTTCTAAAATAAATTAAATAGTTCTCATAGTTACTCTGATTTAGGGTGTGTTTGGATTAACTTTTAGAGAATAGATTCTGGGAAGAATAGATTTTGGGAAGAATAGATTTTTAGAATACAGATGTTTAGATGATTAGTAACAGAATCACTTTTTATATTGGTAAATTACTAAAAAGGGTATGATTTGATTAAAAGTAAGAGAGAGGAAAGATGATTGAGAAGAAATAGGAGAGAGAAGAGAGTGTAAAGAGGAGAGAGGGTGTAAGAGAAAATAAGAGTAAAATAGTAATTAGATAATCCATAACCTAGATTTCAAACTAAAAACTATTTTCAGTGGCTTATTCAAAACCTAAGTTTTAAACCGAAGTTTTGTCCAAAATCAATTCTCAAAAAAAATAACTGTTTATGTAAAAAATTTCTAAACTACGATTTTAACTATCAATTCTTAGAATTGATATCCAAACAAAAGCATAGTTCGCTGTTCGTCCGAAAGCTGAATGAAGGGCGACGCAATTGGCGAGGGCAATTCGGTAAATTGGCTCAAAAGGCCGCCAGTCTGTGGGGGCAATGAGGTGGACACGTGTCCGCCTCAGGAAATATGGATACGTCGGCGGGAGCCGTTGATTGGGCTGAGGATCTGTAAGAATGAAGGTGGACGCAAAGGCAGGTAGGTTCAGAGTTTACGGGATCCCCAAAGTCCTCATGATCACCATTTCTTTCTTTCTCAACTGTCGCTCCCTTTTTCTCATCCTCAGCCTCACCACTTGGACTCCGACTCCAATTCTTCAGTCTTACATATTCTGCTTCTCCAGTTTCAGAGAGATAGAGATAACGAATGGAACAAAGTGTGTGCGATACCAAGGGCGTCGTCTCTAGAGGGAAGAAGGATCATCTTTACCACGTTCTTCATAAGGTTCCTTGTGGAGATAGCCCTTATGTCAGAGCCAAGCATGCTCAGGTTCTTTCCGTTTCTTAATTCTTCACCATTCCCCTACCACTCTTTCTTCCATATATAGATCTCTTCCCCCTCATAATCTTCCCTTACTCGTATGTCTTTCTTCTTCTCCTTCTCGGCTGATTCAGTTGTCACTTGCACTGTACCTCCATCCATATGGATGAACCAGTAATCAATGTTCTGGAATTTTAGTTTGCTATCTATACGATTTAGCCATAAACAATCCTACCACCATAAATCAGCTTCTTTGTTTATCATGAATTGTGTGACAATTAATTTATAGCTGAAACGGGTTCTCGTTTTCTTCTACTTCTACTCTTCTATTTTTTACGAATAAAAGAAACAAACAAACAAAAAAAGGCATCAACTGGTGGTTAATAAATTCTTGTATACGATCATTGCCCCTCTCAATCTATACCTTATGCGTTGAAAAAAGCGAAAATTGAGTTGAATTTTGTTGCATTACCTCTACTTTCTGCTTTAACTTTTCCCCGTTGATTAGGAACAAGAAGTAAATCATCGAGTGGTTCTTGAATTCTTCCATTAGTACCCCTTAGATTAAGTGTTGCTGTGAAAAGCAATGTATTTTCGTGAAGAAGTAAGAGTTAGTATTATTTAATTTGAGAAATAGTAATAAATTGAGGATATGCGCAGTTGGTGGACAAGGACCCGGAAGGAGCAATAGTATGGTTTTGGAAGGCAATAAATGCGGGAGAAAAAGTGGACAGTTCACTGAAGGACATGGCTGTGGTGATGAAACAACTGAATAGAGCCGAAGAAGCCATCGAAGCCATCAAGTCTTTTAGAAGCCTTTGTTCCAAACAGTCCCAGGAGTCACTTGATAATGTACTCATCGATCTCTACAAGGTACCAATGTATACTGTTTGAATTTCATCTGTGGACTTCACAATTTGAAGCCAGTAGGTTTGGAAAGAAAATTAAAGCGTTGCTTCCAATTCCAAAGCATCTTGTGATAAGGTTTTAATAGGCTGCTTGTACGGTCGAATAATTGATATGTTACATGTACTTAAAAAATTTTATTGACTCCCTCGAAGGTCGGCGTACGTCTTATATAATTATATTTGAGGTAGAGTAATTATGAATTTCTGAAAGGAAGCGGAAGCTCATAGAGTACTCGCACAAATATTTCATTGTGAAATTGTTGATTAATGGTAGAAATGTGGAAAAGTGGACGAGCAAATACAGTTGCTAAAGAGGAAGCTGAAAATGATATACCAAGGCGAGGCCTTCAATGGTAAACCCACAAAGACGGCACGATCTCATGGCAAGAAGTTCCAAGTTTCCATCAAGCAAGAAACTTCTAGATTACTGGTATTCATTCTTCAATTCCTGCCATATATTCTTCGCCCTTTTTTGTTTTTAAAATTGATAATCTTATATATGACCCCTATCTTATGACGTTGAATAGATCTTTTCTTTTTTGGTAACTTGCAAAAATTGACCAAAATGATATGGGGTCATGCAGGGAAATTTGGGCTGGGCCTACATGCAAAAGGAGAATTACATGATGGCCGAGGTTGTATACAGAAAAGCCCAAATGATTGATCCCGATTGCAACAAGGCTTGTAATTTGGGCCTATGTCTCATGAGGCAGGCTCGATACGAAGAAGCTGAAGTGATTCTCGAAGAAGTAATTATAGGCAATGTTCCAGGTCCAGAAGATGGTAAGTCGAGGAAACGGGCCGAAGATCTGCTAGTAGAATGGAGGTGCAAGCTACCGGGCCCAAAGTTGTCAGATCTATTGGGCCTGGATGATGATTTTATCAAAGGACTGGAGAGGCTGATGAGTGAATGGGGCCCAATCAGATCCAAGAGACTCCCAATTTTCGAGGAGATTTCTTCGTTCAGAGATCAGCTTGCATGCTGATACCTCCCATACTGATACGTTGTGTGAAATATATAGGATCCTAGGCTTTTTCTGATAGTTTTTACTACTTTAGATATGTTCGCAACTATTCTCTTTTCTCATCGTTTTGGACAAGTTTTCTTTTCTCATCCGAACGTGTGTAAATCAATAAGCAATAAACCTGTTGTTGTAAAATTCAACAGATAAATTATATGAAACCGGGCATAAATAATGTGCTCTCAATTTAGTATTTCTACCTCTTTTGTTACGCTAATTTATCGTTTCAATTAAGTACACTTCTACGTTCTTTTATTTAAAAACCTCAACAGAGCAAATTCTTCAATTCCATTTTTTGTCTAAGCTCGCCCCGTTGGTAAAAGGTTATTGACCAAGTGACCAAACCTGATGCTATGCATAATCGATTAGTGACAGCGCTTTAATTCGAGAAAATATGAAAAAATAACGATCCCGGCATTCCCATCCCAGGTCCCACCTCTCCGAATATAAAATTTGCAAACTATAGAGCGTCTTTGTTCGGACTTTAGAAAACGAAAGAAACGTTTGTAAACTCACATTCAACCCCGTATCATTTCCAATAATGGCAGCAAAACCGCCATTCCTAATATCCAACAATAATCAGATGAGGCAATGGTCTAGGACGACGAGATCCCTAGGCAAAACAGTTGGCTTTGTGCCCACCATGGGCTTCCTCCACGAAGGCCACCTTTCTCTCGTCAGGGAAGCTCACCGTCACGCCGACGAGGTCGTCGTCACAATATACGTAAACCCCGGTCAGTTTTCCGTAACCGAAGACCTGGCTTATTATCCTTCTGATTTTGATGGCGACATCCGAAAGCTGATGGCTGTTCCTGGTGGTGCTGATGTTGTGATTAGAAATGGAGTGGCGTTGTCTCTTGCGTTGAGCAAAAGGATACCTGCATGAGACTTGGATCAGGGCTAAGAATTTGTGAAAGGGTCTTTGTGGAAATAGCAGGCCTATTTTCTTCAGAGGAGTTGCTACAGTCGTCGCCAAGTTGTTTAGCGTGGAGCCTGATATTACTGTCTTTGGAAGAAAAGATTATCAGCAGTGGCGAATCATTGAGAGAATGGTAAGAATGAGAATCATACCCTGCCCCTGTTTGTTTACTTCACTGGAGAGTGGAAGAAGATAACTTTTAAACTGTTGTTATATTTATGCTTTTTTTCTTGCTAATAAATAATAATGGATAGAGGGGATGATTGATTTCCTGTGGGTTAGGGATCTTGATTTTTCCCATAAAAGTGATAGGTTCTGAACTACTACGTGACAGCGATGGGATGGCCTGGCAATGAGCTCGCCCAACGTGCCTTTCACCTCGAGAGGGAGCGGGTATCTTTCATTTCGTAATTTCTTGAAATAACCTGATATTGCATATTAAGCTTCTACCGCAAGGGGAAAAATGATAAAAACCCTTATGACTCATTATTCAACACTAATTAGAGGTGACCAATACCAAAGACGGAACCTAACTCAATTCAATTTTCGTGGTTCGGTTTTGACAACAGACACTATTTGATTATTAAGTTATTTTGAAAACCAAACAAAAAAATGATTGCTGACCATATCTCTAATCACTTCATCGATCTCCCGGAGTCAACTGCAGTATTTTCTTTGTCCACCTATCTTCCATTCGCACTTAAAAATTATAATCTGCTTGCCTTCAGTGATCTCCAGGCACTATCTATAAATAAATCATTGCTGGGAGCTAAAACTGCGGCAAAAAATGGCCAAATAGATCGTAATAAGCTAAGAAACATGGTCATCCAAGCCCTAGAAGCTGTTGGGAGGATTGACTATACGAGGTAAGATGTTGACGTGGCTTAAATTATTTATTAAATTAATTTTTATATAATATAGAGGTTAATTTAAATCATATTTTTTTGACTGGGTAGTTTTATTCTAAATCAAGTTAAATATAAAAAGGAGGAATAGAAGAGAGCTTAATAATTTTAAAAAGATAAAAAAAAATAATAATAAAAATAATAGTATAAAAAGATAGTGTTCCTGAGGATTGATGTGTAACTATTTTCCTATAATAATATATTAAAATTATAATAATTATATATATTAAGTCCCTAATATGTAAAATTCTAGATAATTGTCATAGTCATAATCATAAACTTCATAATTATACTTAGATTTAGTATACAATTATATCAAGAATGATTAGTGAAGATCCACTTAGCATGTGATAAATTAAACAATAAATAATTTGTTCATCTAACATGGATATTCAATCAAAAATCCTATAACTAAACATGTGAATCTAATATAAATAATTATAAGAAAAAACTAAAAATATTAAATAAAAAATATCAAATCATAAATTGAAATAATAAATTATAAAAGTTTGATCACAAAGGTGTCTCACTCGAAACCCTAAGTCTAACATATACAAATCTCAAAACTTAAATCTAAGAAATTATAAATTTATATAAAAAAAATTAAAATATAAAATTGTTCAACTCCTAACTCTAAAGTATAGAAACTCAAGCCACTATATCTCTTCTCAATAATTTATAAGGAAAAGGACATAATTGTGAAATAGATGAAGATGATTGTGATGGTGGTAATTGCTGTAGTGAAATGGAGGAGTTTTGAGATCCTTTATATAGCTTTTAGAACCTGTTAATGTGGGTCTTTTCACTGATTGACTCTTTAAAAAATAATGTAATATTCTATATCTATCTTCAGTATTCTTTTAAACTGTCATATTTTCCAATATCTTCAGAGATAATATTTTTTAACCCAAATATCATATAAATAATTCAAATAAAAAATAACAAGATAAAAAAAATAAAATAATTAATAAAAAAATAGAAAAATATATCACATTTATCTATTCTCTTTTTATTAAATTCAAATGTTAACATTTAAAGAATTATTTTTAAATTAATTCAAATAGCATTAAATTAATATAATATAATACAATATTAATATAAATATAATATTATATTAAATGAATGAATTAATATAATACAATATAATATTAATATAATATTATATTAATAAATATAATTTTATAGTAGTTGATATAGGTTATAGTTATTATTTATTTATTTTTTTTAATTTTTTAAAATACATAAAAATAAAATACTTTCGTACAAATTAATTTAAGCAAGAGAAATAATAAAATTAATAAAAATATAAGAAATAATGTAATCAATTAAAGTATAAAATAATTATAACTATTATAATAATGTTTATTAAATATGATAAATTTTTTTAAATAGATAAAAAATAATATAATAAAATAAGAATTTATAGATATGACTTACCTGAGTTATTTTTAAGGGATTGAATTGTGTAATTAAACTTGTATACGTTTAGGCATGCAGAGTTTAGGTCAAGAGAATTTGACGGCTTTGAAATCGATTGAGGCTCCTGTTGTCTTGTTTGTTGCTGCATAGTTTGCGAAGTCAGGATTATAGACAATATCGAAATCAACTTGTAATTTGCTAGTTTACATCACTGCCTTTTCTGCTTCTCCTCCTTCCTTGGATTATTATCGAGTTGAATAATGATGATGGCGGCTAATTATCATGGAATGTACCATCTTAGCGAGGGAGTTTAATTGTTAATTTAAAGCCTTTTTCATCCATTGGTTCGTATATTTAAGTAAAAAAATTGAGTAGCGAATTTATTAACTTTGGTGTGGAGTTGAAACCAAAATTGGTGAATGTCGTGCGATGGTAAACCCATTTAATTTTTTTTGTAGGAAACAGGGTCTAGATGTTTGGAAAACTCATTATCACATATAGCCACTTAAATTTCATTTGCAAAAGCCACCATGGCGCCCCGATTGTCAGAGCTGTAACAAGGGCTAACTTACATAATGGAAAAAATACAGGGATTGATTTACAAGGTGTTAGATTATTCAAAAATTTCAAACAATTCTAATTTCCGATTACTTGCGCTCGCCCTCATACTTCTAGCAGTTGGATTTGGCGGCTCTAGGCATGAGGTAACTGGTAAGCCGTAAGCTCAGGGAAAAGTAGATCAGTTCTGAGTTCTGACAAATCCCTTCGATTTTACTGCTTTGTTTTTTTATCAATGAAAAAGTTATTACTATATAGCTATGAAAAAGATCAATTTGATTGAAAAAAAATTATTCTTTTATTGAATTGCGCGGAGATAAATACGAGGGGTTTTGAAAACGATACGATCCTGATGGTCATTTCCAGGCCTCACCCTTCCGAATATAAAATTTGCATACTAGAGCTTCTTTGTTCAGTAAAGTAGTAAACTCACCAAACATTCCACCCTGCATCATTTCCAATAGCAGCTAAACAGCCTTTGATAATATGCGACAAGAATCAGATGAGGGAATGGTCGAGGACGATGAGATCCCAAGGCAAAACAATTGGCTTTGTGCCGACCATGGGCTTCCTTCACGAAGGCCATCTTTCTCTCGTCAGTGAAGCTCACGGTCACGCCGACGTAGTGGCCGTCTCAATCTACGTAAACCCAGGTCTGTTTTCCCCAACTGAAGATCTATCTGTTTATCCTTCTGATTTTGATGGCGATGTCCGAAAGCTGATGGCTGTTCTTGGTGGTGTTGATGTTGTCTTCCACCCCCACAATCTCTATGACTATGAGGGAACTAACACCGATAAGAAATCTGCAAGTGTGATTAATAATGTAGCGGTTCCGTCTTGCATTGAGGAAAAGGGTACGGGGCATGAGACTTGGGTCAGGGTTCATAATTTGGAAAAGGATCTTTGTGGAAAGAGCAGGCCCATTTTCTTCAGAGGAGTGGCTGCAGTCGTGACCAAGTTGTTTAATATAGTGGAGCCTGATGTTGCTTTCTTTGGAAAAAAAGATTATAAGCAGTGGCGAATAATTCAGAGAATGGTAAGAATGTTGAGAATCATTCGTGCCCTGTTTACTTAATTGGAAAGTGGAAGAAAAGAAATTATAACTTTTAACTGTTATTATGTCCTTACCCTGTAGCCTTAGTTATGCCGTTTACCTACTATGTTTTGAATCTAGAATCTAAAGGTTGATGAGTGATGACAGTTTATTATTTTGTTTGGAATAAAACCTTGAAATGAACTAATTCAGTATAAACTTTGCTTCAAAATTTCTACCTGGCACTGTGTAAGGTCTGTGCAATAAGATGCTATAGTTGCATCCCTACATGTGGAGCCTATGTGGTCTCACTCTCATGCCAGCACTCACAAAACGATAAATGCTTACCAGATAGTACTCTTTGATTCATTCACTTCGATAGCTCCCTTGCTATTCAAACGAGTGGCAGAACAGATATATAGTTTACTTGTTTAGGCATGTGAAATGTTATCTGGTTTGAGTTACTTCATTGCTTATCTGGAAATATGGAGTCATAGACTTAGCAAGGAAGCATAGAACTATGATCGTGATTTATAAGAGTGAAATTATTACATTCTTAGGAAATTATATCGGACTGTACGGTGGTCGTTATGCTCAATTTATTTTTCTACTGAATTGGTTACGATATTAGTTGTTAAAACTTTTCATTCTGTTTTTCTTGCTAATAATGGATAGAGTGGATAATTTCCTGTAGGTTAGGGATCTTGATTTTTCCATTAAAGTGATAGGTTCTGCAATAATACGCGACAGTGATGGCCTGGCAATGAGCTCGCGCAACGTGCATCTTTCACCTGAAGAGAGGGAACGGATATCTTTCATTAAATCTTATTTTGTAATTTCTTGAAAGAACCGGATATTGCATATTAAGCTTCTACCACAAGGAAAAAAATGATAAAAAACCTTATGACCCATTATTCATTGCTAATCACTCCATATCTCGAGTCAGCTGCAGTATTTTCTTTGTCCATCTATCTTCAATCCGCACTTAAAATTATAATCTCCCGTCCTTCAATCATCCCCAGGCACTATCTATCAATAAATCATTGCTGGGAGATAAATCTTAGGCAGAAAATGGCTAAAGAGATTGTTAAAAGCTGAGAAACATGGTCATCCAAGCCATAGCTGAAGCTGGAGGAAGGATTGACTATGCTGAGGTAAGATGTTAAAATCTATTTAATCTTTATTTATTTTGGAATGGTGGAAATTATAAATACAGTGACTAATTTAAGCATTTATATATTCGTTTGGAGCATATAATTATATGGTAGGCCGGTAATTAATCTAGACTGTTCCTTTACTTCTTTCTCTTGAAATCTATTAGATATTCGAGCAATAGATGATTAAATATATCAAGTATGAAAATGGATACCTTAATGGTAACTTCTACATAGATGTGGCTTACTTTTTAGGTGATTGTGCCATTAAACTTGTATATGTTTGTGCATGCAGATTGTAGATCAAGAGAGTTTGGAGGCTGTGGAATCGATTGAGGCTCCTGTTGTCTTCTGTGTTGCTGCATGGTTTGGCAAAGTGAGGCTTATAGACAATATGGAAATCAGCTTGTAATTGGCTTGTTTAAATCACAGCCTTTTCCTCTCGTAGTTGAGTTGTAAAAAACATTCAAGGGAAGATTGACCTTTGGATGCATTAGGAGCTCACGTAGATTGACCTTGAGAAAAGATGCAATTATTTATTTTCCTCGAAGGAAGAATAAAGATTTCAGTTGAGAATTCTTTATTATTGAGTTGAATAAAATGATGATGATGATTCAATTATCAAAAGGTGGAACGGAGATGTACCATCTTAGTAAGGGAGTTTAATTGTTAAAAGCATTGTTCATACATTGATTCGTATATTTAAGTAAAAAAAAATTGAGTAGCGAATTTATTAAACTTCAGTGTGGAGTTGAAACTAAAATTGGTTACTGTTAACCTTAGATAAAACAATTATGGGAAGCTCCAACTAAGCGATGGCACCTAAAGGCAAACCCAGTAAGGCAAATAGGGAAGAGACGAAGAAGAAAAAGAGGAGGAAGAAAGAAGAGGGGGGGGGGTGTATTTTGCACACTGTACAAGCAATGTCTTACAATAGAGATCATCATATAATACGAGTTGAAGGAAAGTATTTAAAATAAGCAAGGAGAAAACACTGATTGTGTAGGGAAAACCAATCTGTGAGTGACAACCCTTAGAAAAAAATAAGAGACTCATTTACCACGCTTGAAACCACCGCATATAGAAAAAACGATAACGAGAATCAGCAGAACTATGATGGCAAGAACTATTAATTTTATCTTCATATTCTGGAATCACATCTTTCTCCTAATCTGGGTTCCCTGCTGCCTAAAATCTTGCGCCTGTAAAACCATAGATAAAGATTTTAAGAGAAAAAAGCAGTAAACAACAAATCAAGATTAAAAGCAAGCAACCGCATGGTTGATATGAAATGCATATAATTTCTTAAGACGAAAAACAAAAGACGCAACTAGACGAAGGCAACCACATCACTATAGTATATTTCAAGACGAATATCACCAACTAGAAGCTGACTTTAGACAACTCTTACCAGCGTTCGAAACCACCTTTTGTGGTCAAGAATAAAGAGTCGGAGAAAAGTAAAGTTGCCTTTTGTGTTTCTAGTGATTTGATGTTCTTGTGGCATTATAGACTGGGTCATCCCAACTTGACCAACAAACTCTTAAACGCACCTAAGTGCATCAGTTACAAAGCAGCCTTACACAGTCCGTGTTGTAGACTAGGCTTATTGATTTATTGAAGGAGAGATGGATGCTAGGTTGCAAAGCCAACAGATACTCCCATGAAAACCGAATATAAAGGCAGTTTGATGAAGAGTATGCGTGTTGAATAAACCCACTGAAGGGCACATGGAGGCTGTAAACAGAGTATTGAGATATATGAAGATGATCCCTGAATGATATTATTTCAAAAAGTGTGATCCCTGAAGTGGTATTGAAGCCAAACACAGAGCATTGTCTATGGGCATCGGTGAGGGATTGTGATTAAAAGGACTCCTCGACCAATTAAAGATTCCTATGCACAATTCTATGAAACTAACATTTGACAGCATGGCTACCAACAACATTATTAACAACACAGTCTGTCATGACAGGAGAAAACATGTGGAGCTCGATAGGAAATTTATAAAGGAGAAACTTGAATTAGGGTTCGTCAATTTGAGCTACATATCTACTCAGAGCCAAGTTTCAGATATTTTAACTAAAGCCCTACCACAAAAAGACAAATGTGACAAGCTTGCCATAGAAATATGCTTGAGCTTTCACTTTGGCAAGCTTGTCAATCTCCTCTGGATGATCGAAGCAGTACTGCATCTGCTCCTTCAACTTGGATCTAAATCCATAAACAGCAAATATTAATAACTAAGGATTTCATGAAAGAAATGCACATTTCTATTTTACATTAAATGTGAATACCCAAAGTCTTTGTTGAGGCTACGAGCAGCCGCTGTTGAAGCTTTTCCTCCAGCATATTTCTTGGTGAATTCATCCTTGACACGTTCAAGGAAAGCAATTGGAATCTGTCTACCAAAAGATTCAACCGCAACCACACAGTAAGCTACATCTTGCAGTGCCACGGATTAAATTAGTCATACAAATGATGAGCGTAATTTCAGTAGAAAAAGTAAAGCAATGCCTAAACAACCAAAAGCACCACAATTTTAGTATACATCAAATTTTTAACAAGCAAACAAGAAGCGCTTGATTCAGACTTCCCCTGAGATAATTGGATTGAGTATATGTTGCAAAACCAAAAGCTAATAAAGGAAATTAAATTAGCCCCAAATCATTCTTTTGATAATTAGTAAGGTGAATTGACACAAATGCACCACAATGTATAGCAGAGTCCTCATATATCGGAAATATATAATGCCGATCCAAAAGTCTCGATGTTACACACCTTATGCAAATTAGACTTACGAGACATTTTAGTTTGTTTGAGAATATTTAACAGCAATCAAACTTATTAGAAGGTAAGCATTACAACTCATAAAACCATTTAACAAATGACAATTGGACCAAGCTTAGAGCTCAAATGCATAAAAATCTTCAATGGCAGGAGGAAAAAGTTTCCCAATTTCCTGTTTGATACCATTCTGCTTTATCGGAAACCTCCCAATTCAAATTGGAAGTTTCAACTAATCATCCATCAAGGAGATAGCTTATTTATTTTCCCATAGAACAACTAGGAGTAGTATGATCACATCGAAGACCAATAAAGTTCACATCCATTGAGGAAGACACAAAGTTGAAGACATACTAATTTTTCTACCCAGCAATGTAAATCTTTTGGCATCCTACTGCATGGAACGTAGCCACAAGAAAAGTTGGTCGACATTGTGATGTGAATAATGCTGATAAAGAATTAAGAAAAAAATCTACCAAGGAGGGAAAGCCCCACATAAAATTAGATCGCAATTTTCCAATTTGATTGATGATTATCAGTATTAGATTGCATTGTCCTTTAATGTACATAGGAGTGTCATTAAAGTACTGCAGCATGTGTATACGTCCATAAATATGGTTACCAAATCTGTGATTGGTTTCACATCTCGTACGTCTCTTGATTTAGAGTAATGCCATATGATCTGGTAAAATGGTTTTATATGGGAGAAATTGATGATTTAATCAAAATGTACCATGATACAGCAAATTATCAAATGGATCTCATTAACTTTATCGTTGGATAATGAATTGAAGTATCCTCAAAATTGTTTGAACTCTTAGAAAAGGCGTCTATATTCAGATATTCATGTAGATTATTTCACACTTCTCAAGGGTAAAAACATTTTAAACACGATGTCAAGAACAAATGTATCAGAGGCTCATCACCAATGTTTATAAATCTACAATTTAAATCACGTAATTTATGATCTCAATTTTATATTGATAATAAAACAGAATAAAGCAATACAACACAGATCTTCATTTTCAACAAATGCCAATTTTGAATCAGTCATCACTTACAATGTTATAAAAAAAAGAAGTATAGACGTAATGATTTAATGCCACATATAAATTATAACGATCAGAAGTATAATAATTCGCAAACTAAGATTCAGTTACAAATCATATCTAAGGAGCATTCACTTTTAACTTGGACTCCGCTTTGTAACACAGCATCACATAAAATTATACCTCTTCAATACAAGAGGAAATTGAAACAAACATGGAACCTGAAGTAATTAAAATGATCATATGATTATGCCAAGCTAATGAAAACCTTAATGAATCCACTTTACATATTTATACTTTCAGGCCACTGAGATTTTCAACTTGAGAAATTCGTGATTGATGCTCATGTGCAATATATAGGTTGAATTACCTCATTATATCTGAAGATGGGATTTCATTTCTAGTTCCTAAGCTAATTAGTGGACCAACTACAACAGATTCAATGGCAGAAACTTAAAGATATAATCATAAAGAAAAATTAAGTTAATTGCAATTCCATCCACCAAAATAACGACTCAATGCTCAGTTGAATCTATTGCTCCTTAGCCTTTTTTCAATTCTGGCAGTAAAAACAACAAAGTGTATACAACTCGAGACAACATCAGCAATGGGAGACCAATGATCATTAACGAAAATCAATGGCATCAACTGGATCATTGAAGTGTAAAACCAATTAAAATCAGAACCGATATCACGCGTGAAACTAATTACATTCGCATCAAGAAATGAACAGAAGATCAAAGAACAACGAATTTTACAAACACCCTAAAGGGAAAAATACGGGAAATAAAGAAAAGAAAAGTTGCAGATCAGCAAAAGACAGAGGAAAGAAGACAAAGTAAGAATTACTGAATCCATTATCGACAAGGTAGTTGAATGTGTGCCCGTCGCAGTTGTAGGTGAATTTGTTTCTGGAGGGGGGGGAGTTTCTGGAGGCACTGAGATGCAATGCCGGTGAAGTTGCCGGAGAACTCAGTGTACTCGGCGAGGATCACGGTGCCGCGCTCCACGAAGCTGTAGATCAACGATTGCTGTCCCATTGGAACCACAATCGTAAACCAAACACTAGGAGATTCGTTGAAGAATGAAGGGAATGAATTAAAAGAGGAATGCTTTCTTGTTTTAGAGAGAGAAAGTGAGGAGGAAAGAAAACAGAAGAAAGGGAGGGAAGAAAGAAGTTTGTTTTCCGCTTCGCCTAGAAAAGCCAGAATTTTACGACGCCCTTTAATTTAAGTTTATAAAATTAACGGAAATGCCACGCCGTGCCGTACTGTTTGCTGTTGTAGAGTAGTATGTTTTAATTTAATAATTTGATTTTGAAAATAATTTTAAACTAATTCGGAGAAAAATCACGTTTCAGAAGAGTAACGGCGTCGCCCAGAATATTTGTCGGAATTATTGTTTGTTTTCTGTTTTAAATTAAAAAACAAATTTTAATTAGGCCAAACATTTTTAATAAAAATACAGGCTAACATTCACCCTCTTTATTGTTTAATCTTTAGCACACAAGGCTTGTGCATAACAAAAGAACTGTTGCAGAACTTTGCAGGGGTATTTCTATCATCGCACTTGGGAGCTGGTGGGACATGAGGAATGTGAGGACTTGTTAAGAGATCTATGGGGTATGGGATAATGATCAACATGCTTAGAACTCGTTTGTTTCCATTACACACCCTCTTCGTAATGCAATGCATTGCAATTCCGGGGAAGGCTTGGCAACCAGCACAAACCAATACACACAGCAACAGAATGTTCAAAACCAAGATCTGAGAAGGAAGAAGAGTCATTTTTGCAGTGAGATCTGCGACGATCTGAGAATGGAATGTTGCACAGATGAGGAGAGCTCTCAGTTTGAAACTCAAGACCTCTCAGCAAGATCTGCCTCGAAGAGAATATAACGATCAATATTTTAGTTATCTCCTACTACTAGTTTATACACTACCGACAATATTTTACCGAAAAATAAAACTTTATAACTTTAACCACATTTTATATATACACCTTTAAAAAAAATAACAATCTATATAAGAATAAATTAGAGATAAAATTGTATATTCATATAAAAAAATTAATAATACAATTTATAAATAGAATAAAATAAATATTTTTTTCTATCTTATAAATGGGACTAAAAGAATATAGTTTAATATTTTATATATGTCCTAACCTATTTTGACTACTACCAAAAAGGGGAAAAGAATTATCTCCTGCGACCATGTGTATAGTTCAATATTGTCATATTCAATATTTTAGTTAGGCATAATTGAATTTTCATATTTGTGATTTTCCTGCATAAGGAATAATAACTTGAAACTTTTTTAAAAATGTTGTTATTTGGACACCTTTAAAATATGTTAAAAATAAATTATTCTTGAATTGTGATTATAATTAGGCTGAAGGAACAAAAGTAAACTAATTGACCAATGCTCAATAAATGTAAATTAAAAGGGGTTTATTAATATTTCTTAAGCAAATGTGTTTTCCTTCGGGGGCGATTATGACGTCCCAACATGAAGCACTCAAGCCAAGAGTTAACACAAAAAATAATGAATAGACTTATATTTTATAAATACACAAGTTTAATTTTTATTATTGTTGTGAAAACTTTTTTAGTAGGCGATATCGTAAGTATTCTGTAAGCATTCTCTAAGTCCTAAAACTGTCCCTATTTTAATAAAAAATTGATGTCCAACTCACCTAAATTTTTTTATACTAGAATAAAACATGAAGCACTCAAAGAAACATCCATGACCAATAACTCTATAACAGTGACGAGCTTAAATTACAACGGGCCAATTTCACTTTCTCCTCTCCAAAGTCCAAACGTCTCAGTCCCACCTTTGCTTCGTTCGTCCGTCTACATTTTATACCTCTTGAAGATTTTTCTGCTGCTTTTTTTAATGTCTTATGATCCCTCTTTACTCTTCTGTCCTTTCCTTCTCATAAGATTTGGGGGTTTGATTTTGCTGTGCAGTTATTCACGGTTACTGATATTAGTGTAGCAGAAGGCAATACGAGAGAGTAAGCTTAAGAGGAGGAAGGCTTCGGAAGAACAGGTTTCAAGAATATTTTCAGATGTGTTAAAATTCTAACGAGACATCGGATGTCAGAGGGACTTAAATTTAGATGTTTTCAAGAGAGAAAAACCATGACAAAATAAATTCTGGAACAAATTGACCATTCAATATGTATAGAATTTTTTTTTTATAATGAAAAGTTTAAGTAGATTCCGCATCGGTCCCTTACTAAAGTCAAGGTACAGACAGTCCCAAGACTCAGAGAGCGCTTACAAAGAACTTACAAATCACCTTACAATAGCAGCGAAAATCGAATTCATATCCTTATAGGATATAAACCCGTTCTTTATCATCTGTGTTAATTCTCACTAGCATATGTATAGAATTCTACAAATGAAACAATCAGTCTTCAAAAATGTAAAGCGGCCAGTGTGCAAAGCCATGCCCGTAACTTCTACACATTCATTCATATGTATAGAATTCTACCAAAGAATTCTACAAATGAAACAATCAGTCTTCAAAAATGTAAAGCGGCCCGTGTGCAAAGCCATGCCCGTAACTTCTACACATTCATTCATATCCCATCTAGGCATTTTCTCTACACAAGGCTCTAGAATATCCAATGAACAAATCTATAGTGTTCATATTAAGCAGATATATAGAATTACAAAAGCCCCCACAGTAATAATCCTGAGTCAGAAGAATCATTTACCACAATTGAACCCATGGCACACCGAAAGAACAATTATGAGAATCAAGGCAATTATAATACCCAAAACTATGAGCTTAATCTTCATGTTCTGCAACCACATCTTTCTCCTCATCTGGGTTCCCTGCGTCCTGAAATCTTGTGCCTGCAGAGCCATAGCAGTTGAAATGTCAAATAGTCATAGAAGGTGGTGCAAGTTTAATTTTCTATGCCTGCACAGTACAGAAATATATGCACATTCCAATTGAGTACCCTCTATGAAAAAGGAAAATTGGCCCAATATTCAAGTTGGAACCTAATCTAGTTTCATATCAAGCTTCAAAAATAACTGTTTTCATGACTGAGGAAATATTTTGGGCTTCCATTTGAGAACGACTTGCTTAGTACACAATATAAAATGAAAAAATTGACTTTGTAGATAAAAAATATCTCTTGTATCCTCAAATGAAATAAAAATATCTCTGTTCCTTTTTATAAGAAACATTTTTTGGATATGACATGTTCCTATTTATAAGAAACACTTAGAGGTTGTCTTAAATTGTTTTTGTTCATTTCCCATGTTACTCCTGTTTAATTACTCATATTTAATTCTGACTTTAGACTTAACTTTCTCTCTCAACCACACATCTTTCCACCACACATTCTCTCTCTTCCACATAAATGAGGGGTATTTTGGGAAGAAAAGTTATAATTTTTACATATTAATTATCTCTAACTAGTTTTAATCAATTTTTTTATGGACGAGATTTGATTAATCTCTTAAAAAAAAGAAACGAAGGGAGTATCTCTTGTATATTGCATATCTTGATTTTTAAATAAGGAAAAGGGGCTCCATTTCTTGTATGATAGCCAAAAATACCTGGGATCCACTCACCTTTTATTTTTTATTTATTTATTATTTTTTTAAATCTATTTTGCCCAAGCAGGTTAAGACAAGCCTTTACATGAAGGAGCGTAAAGATACACTGGAGATAACTACTTCCATGTTTTTCACAGTACATAGCATAAAATCAACCAGAAAAAAATATGTAAAAGGGATGCCAATCTTTACTTCAATATTTTCTTAGCTCGATTTACCATAATTTTTCTTTTTATGTATGAACCATAATACGATCTTAATAATTACCTGAGAGCGAAGATTCTCAGTTTTATCCACCAAAACCTCAATCTTCTCTCCACGATCAAGGACCTACATATAAGACATTACAATACATGTAAAAAGCCACATATTAGATAATTAGATAATATTATGAACGCTCCATCAGAGGGGGAGTGGATACTCTATCCACTACTCTGACTGTTATATCTGAATCTGACCAAAGAAAACCTGAGGAAATCTCAAATATAACAATTTTCAAGAGATAAAGAGGAGATAGTCCGCCCGCCCTAAAAGAATACATATTGGCAGCATATAAGTGACATACCTTCTCAATATTTTCCATCATAACTTCTTTAACTTCAGAAACCTGAGCTTTCACTTTTGCAAGTTTGCTAACCTCCTCCGGATGATCTACACAATACTGCATATGCTCCCTCAACTTGGGTCTACACCATGAACAACATGTAGTCTTCATATTAATTCCATTGACAACAGAAAAGAATCTGTTTTATATATACTGAAGTAAACGTAAGTACCCAAATTCTCTGTTAAGGCTTTTAGCAGAAGCTGTTGCAGCTTTTCCTCCACCATATCTCTTGGAAAAATCCTCCTTAATGCGTTCAAGGAAGGCCAATGGAATCTGACGACCAACAGACTCCACTGCCACTACACAATAAGCTACAAAGTAATAGATCAAGTTAGTCTGACTAATAAGGGCTATGTTTAGTAAAAAAAAAAAACATACAAGCAATATGAACTATAGAACACCAATCAGCACCTTCAAAAACCACAGAGCATAACATATAGTTCTTCTCAAACCAGAAAAAATTATTCTTGATGCTTTATATTACCGATAAATCTTCCTGAAAGCACATTGAATAGTACTTTTCATATCCTATCAACTTTGAGCTTACCCGTAAATGAAATTAAGGCGACAGAATGGAGGATAAAAGCGGGGAACAACGTAATGTTACTATCAAAATTCTTCATTGAAACTTGATAACCATGAACATTTCTGCTGATAGCATATTACAAAGTCAGGCTAGGCACATTAGTCTTTTGAATCTCAATCTCATTTTCCTCATTATTATGAGATCAAGATTCCATAATCAAAATCTCCAATGGCCCGATCAAGTTGTTAGAAAGCAATTAAGATCAATCCCGCGTTTGATCATCCAAGTATAGCAGAAGATAACTGGATTTAAGGGAAGTACCACCATATTAGAGTATTGTCGGAGGCTTTAGCAAGAAACTAAACCGTCAAGCACTGTACCACATTTTAAACATGCATGACTATCTATCTACTAACTTAAATCCATTGGACCCATCTGAATAAAGCTCAATAATTTCAACCGCAAGGTTTATTGCTAGTATTTTCACCATTTGAACGATACGACCGCACTGAATGTATACAACAGATACATTACACCGTGCACCTTTGTATTTCTTTCTCAAAAACTTTTGCTCCGAGACTGAACACCGGAAGACCACTTCCATTATAGTAGAAAAACTCATTTAAACAAATAAGACAACAAAACCAATTGCATCATCGAAATCCAACGTAGGAAAAGAAAAAAAAATGGCCCAACTAACTAAATCAAGCAACGAGTAGTAATCGGAAAATACCAGCAAGACGCAGATCAGGGAGAGGAAGCAAACAAAAAGATCAAGATCAGAGGGAGGACGAAATAGAAATTACTGAATCCATTATCAGCGAGGTAGTTGAAGGTGTGACCATCGCAGTTGTAGGTGAATTTGTTGTTGGAGGCAGGGAGCTTCTGGAGGCACTGCAAGGCTATGTTGTTGAAGTTGCCGGAGAAGTCGGTGTACTCAGCAAGGATCACCGTGCCTCGTGCCACAAAGCTGTAGATCAACGATTGCTGACCCATAAGAAAACAAGTCCCACCAGAGATTAAGAAAGAAATCGAAGGGTTTCGTAACTTCTGAAGCAGGGAGAAGATTTCAAAACGAAGACACAGAGGGAGATTAAGGGAGGGGAGGAGAAGGTTGACAACTACGGGGAATAAATGGGAACTGAGAGAGGAGAAGAAGCGTGTATTTTGGATCCGAGTAGATTCTAATGCCCTCGAAGGTGGTAATTATGACGAAAACGCCACGTTGTAGTGTGATTATTTCAAATTTGAAAATTTTGGAACAACGTCGTCAGGACAGAAAGCAGTCTCCTTTCTAGAACGGCTGCTAACTCCGACCAGGAGGAGTATTTAAGAAATTATTTTTACCAATAATGTTCTTCAACAATGTTTTCGCAACCAGGCAGAGTATTGAATGAATTAACTCCATATTGATTTTGGATTAAAGAATATTTTTTACTCCTGATACTCTCTTATTTTAGCGGAATAACTTTCACTCCAAAATTCAATAATGTGAAACAATTGGCAATTTTTTTTATTGAAACATGCATGTTATACAATGTTTAGGGTGTTATGGCTTATCAACTATTTTTGGATAATTGCTAATGATCAACTAATAATATTGTTATAAGTTATATATGTCTAAACTATTAAAAATATATAGGTATTTGATAGTAAAAAAAAGTTAGTTTATTCAATAGCTAATCGGGATTAGACATATATAATTTGTGATAACATTATTGCAAATCTTTTGCTTTTCTTTTAACCGATGAATCCTTAGTTAACAAAATAAATATCATACAAAATATATAGATATTTGATAGTTTTTTTTTTTTCTGCTTGATACAATATATGTGTGACACTTTAAAAATGATGTCATATGTTTATACTAAAATAAAAATAGAGGCACTAATTGAGCCATATTATTAAATTTTAGCATGTCAGTTATTCTTATATAAATATTTTAGGAGCGAAAATGTTTCTTAATCCAAATCAATTTGGAGCTCACTGTTAATATTAATGTCCATCAATTAAATAACAACAATGTATATACCAAAAATACAATAACATTGTAACAATTTTAATACTTGAGAGATGATAACACTTCAATAAATAATTTAGAATAACCAATATTCCTCGCTTAGCAACAAACACGCTTTAACTCTTTGTTAAAATTTCAGAAGTTTTTGATTCCAAACTCAAAAAAAAAAAACTGAAATTAAATTGGCCTTTTGGTCACTAAACGCCATTCCCTTTAAAAAATTATTTGACCCCACATTTCATTAAAACATGCGTTGCTTCAAATTATTTGTTAGTAAAATAACAATAGTAATTGATTTTGTTATACATATATATAGTGATGATTGATTGATTATTTAATTTATATGCAATGCATAAGTCATAAGATAATTTTTTTTTAACATTATTGGTTGTATTACTTGGTCATTTTTATTGTTGGATTTACCCACCTAGCGCTATTAACAATCGATTAATCTAGTTCGTGTGCTTATAATAAGAAAATATTGTTAATTCTAAATAATTATCATGATTGCATACTATATAAAACTATTGATTAAATTGGAACGACCTATAGCTAATAGTCTAAATTTTTGGTTATTTATTTTATCATTTTTAATTCGATTGACAACAATATTAAACAATAATTTTTTTAATATTAAATTATGTATAATAAAATTTATTAAACAATTTTTTCACATGTACTTTTCATATAATATTCTAGGATAAGTCTCTATATATGCAAATGAAATAGCACCTGCTATGAAATTTCCAAATTAGTGGATTGTAGCTTGTTCTGTTCAATTTCATCTTGTTTCTAGTAAGCGTTTTTAGTGCTTAGGTTTACGCCTGAAAATAATAGACCGCTCATTCTGCTTGATATTGGTATTGCCTAAGAAGAAGGGAGATTTTGCCCTGCCTTTAGATTGTGAGTAAGCCCAACCCTTTTCCAAAAATGTTTATAACAAAAAAAATTAGGTTCACTTAAATCATTGCTAATCAAAGGGCTCCGCTAATTACATGAGAGATTTATTGTGTTATTTCTTCATTTTCTTTCTTTTATATTTTCTCCTGTTCAAATAATATTATATCTTCAGTTTTCTATTGTCTCCATTTTCTTTTCTCCTAATCTTTTTTTTTTTCAATCCAAAATCACCATTAATACCTATAGAACTCCGTTGAAAGTATAATATTTCATAAGCACCAAAAAAAATTCATCAAAGGCTATCAAATATTCCTTTTTGAATTAAAAAAAAAAACTGCAGGTCGAGGTCACATGACTCACATCAATCATCGTTTCAACTTTACATTTTATGAGAATCGATGTCACTATACCAACGTAGAAAATTCGTGGGTTCAATGCCATTGAGAATTAGAGATTCAATAATAAAAAAGGCTAAACTTAATTGTCATCTCCTGGACATCTTGACCAAAATGGTCCTTTCGCGTTGCCTTTGCTTTGTTTGCAAGGCACTTAATCCCCTGAAGTTTAGTTTGATTATACAAAAACTAACAACTAATTCTGGTCTCACTTGGGCCAATGCATGCCTTTAAGGATTATAAGCAAATACCAAGCAATGACCTTGTTTTTATTTTTTTAAGATGGCAAACAATTATTTGTTACCATTAAACCTTTAAAGCATGTATCCATATTCCATAAGAACCTGATCATAAAATCTCTCCCCTCCCTTCAAGAATAAACCAAAAAACTATATTAAAACCTCTCTCCTCTCTTCCCCTCCTCTCAAACTAACTCCCTGTCACACATATTCATACATATGCACCGATAATGGTAGACTCACAATTTACAACTTGCCAACATCATAAACTTTTAAACTATAAAAACATATTAATTTAAAATTCTTTGGAACTACAAGGATTAACTAAAGAAATAAACATATAGAACTTGCCAATTTGATAACTCAATATGACTGCAGAGGCATATCCTCTATATAGCATAGATTCAGCATGTCACACATTCATGAATGAAAAATCAGTCATCAGTTGAGGAATTCAAAGCAGGTCGCTCCTCTTTCTCAGGATCATTAGTTGTTTCATACGGAGGGGTAGGCTGGGCAGAAGCCACTGTTTCCGTTGCAGAATATGAAGTTCTGGAAGCAGCATAGTCTGCGACTTTTGTGTCCGTTGAAGATTTGGAGATCAGCGCTTGTGACTCCATGGCTTCTCGTGCCGCCTTTTCCTTTGCTCTTTTGGCTCTTTCCAACACTTCATCCTGCACAATGCACATGCATTTATGCTTGCACAAAACCGTGCTGGCGCCGCACAAATACAAACCCCAAGCCTAAATGGTTAGAACTTAGAGGCCTATTTCCACGAAACCAAACCAATATAAGAATTCCTAAAGGAAATAGGTACCCTAAAATAGTAAAAAATACTTTCTCATACAACGTTTCCTAGTTGTTCTAAATTATACCATTCTCTCACATCTCCATTGAGATGCCAAATCCTAGTGATGTTAAGCAGGAAGGAATAAACAGGAAAAATCACTAAATTCTCAAGATTCGAAGTCAATATGACAAATCAATGATCAAGGGGTCATCTCTCTCAGTGATTAGAGGCCCATTATTAGGTCACAAACCAAAATGAGAATTTTTAATGAGAATAGGTATCCTAATGTCATAAAGATATTAAATATCATTACTACTGCATATTTCGTTAATCTAAAACACACCCATTTTAGGTGCTATATTTGTTAACTGTTTACTAACAAATGCAACTTTCAAATTTTGACAGCTGGAATTCTTTTGGTGGTATAATGTTTATGGGAACTAAAATACTAAATGCTTACAAACTCCAGTTATTAGAATCACCAATTTTACATCTGAGTTCAATGATAGACAGGGGCGCACTATTTTCTGCAATGCAGTTTGCAACTCATGGTGTACTTTCCGGACATCCAAACAGTTGTATTGCAAAACTGTCAAAAATTAAATCTTTGAACAGTTTCTATTTTTACAATTATTAAAATCAGCTATCAGGAAAATGGGAAATGATATTATTTGATCATTGGATGGTTCTTTGTAGAATGGTGTTTGAACTTTTGATATTGATCAGGATTGCAGTAAATTATAATGCTAGCTTAAACTTCCCTTACTTGGAAGTCTTGAACTTGCTTTCTTTGTTCAGCTTGCAGTCTACCGACAGCACTCAAAAACTCACCAACTGTGGACTCAACACGCTCATTTACGGCTTCAGCTAGTGCTTTTCCCAAGAAAAATGCATCCAGAATGCTCCTGCTGTCACCGTCACCTGTGTGATTCATTACCTTATGCATTTGAAATCAATATATTCAACTCTGTATACACTAAGTCTTCGATTCAGTTCAATCAAACACTCAATGAACTTCCAAGAAAACATGGATGTGAAATGGACAGATTGTGCTACATGCCTAAGCTACCTCTTTAAAGTCTTGAGGCTCTCCTACCTAACGTTCTAGTCTCCTCTTGGCTCGAGTCATAATAAATGAATTTTTCATTAAGAGCCAGCCGACCTTGGAAAGGGTTACTTGGTGACCAAATGGTCAAAATTGAATGGCACTCCGAGCACCCACCTGGGAGAGGGGTACAAGTACCACCAGAGTGAAAGCCATTCTTTGGAAAAGGGCTACCTGGAGCACCAAAGTGAAAGCCATTCAAAGTAGGCTGCCACTGATCCATTTAGAAGTAAGATGGCACTTAAACTGTGCTGTCATAGATCCATTTACAACTTAGCGCATGTCATTTCTGCCAAGTGGCAACATTACCAATTAATATAATGAATCCAGTGCAGCAATTGAATCCAAGGTCTAAGAATGGATGCTCTTAAAATTTGTCAAAAATCCATTATATCCAAATTTAACTAGACCCTTTGGTAAAATAGAAAAAAAATGAGGCACTCTAGACCATCCATTCTCATTTCTCATGCACATGCAGAAAACGAGACCACATTAAGGATGAAAATTTCAATCAATTGCAGTTCATTATACTTCAAAAACAGATTTCCTCGGTATAAGTTATGATTACGACACTCGTATCAAATACAATACCTTACGATACTTCGGTGCTTATAAGGCCAAAACCCATCACTGAAACATCCTAAAACTTCATTCGATAAATCCTCTTCATATAATGATATAAATGATCAAGCATCATCATACAGGGAAACTAACCAGCAACCGTATAAAAAACGTGCTGGCCTTATGCAGATGAACGATATCAGCATCTAAGAGTTCAGAGAGAGACAACCTTAGAACTATAAAAAAAAAAAAAAAAATTTTGAAAAAAGAGAAGTTTTTGTACCAGAGCCGGGGCCACCTGGCCAGATGCTACTATTGCGTCGAACTCCAACGTTCTGATAACCCCTTCTGCTGGCAGATCTTAAGCCTTTGAGCTTGGGACATGATGAAGTACAAGGCACAATTGAATTCCAGGACAAGTGATGGGGAGGAAATTGGGGTTTAGACAAGGAACAAGAAAATGGCGCGGGATATGCTGAAGGCGAAACCCCACTCATCATTTTGTCCAAATCCTTTATCGCTCTTTCTGTCTTGCTCTTTATCGCGTCAGTCACAGCCAAAATTCCGCGCCTTCTCTTAAATAACGTTCATAAAATCATCAATCGATATCACTATAAAAGGGAGGCGCACAGTGCAGCTCATATTCCATTGAGATGAACAGAATGCATTTTACAGCATGATAGCTGAAAAAAAAAATAGTTCAAATGGGAGAAAAAAATCTATATTTGATGCTGAAAAAGTTTAGCCAAGAAGAAAAAACAATGTAAATTTGGTAATAAAATCTCAACCCTCTTTTTTTTTTTTAAAACAAACTCATAATTGTTTTGTGGTTTACTTTTTCCATCAAATAAAACTTAAAAAGCAACTCATTCATCATCGATCCAGCATTAAAACGTCGCCGTTTTAACGCAGCGGAGGATCAGTGGACAAGTATTGCGAAGAGGATCCGAACGCTTACTGGAGTCCTCAGATTGTTTTCTCCGACTGAGTCAGAGAGAGAGGAGGTACCGAAGTCATCAGGTACGCACAAATCCAATCTTCATCAATCTCCTTTTTGCTTGGTTCTTAGCTCATCTTGCTTTCTACAACGAGAATTAGAAATATATGTAAGAATAAATAATAAAAATCTAAAGAATCTTCCTCCTATCATTTCACTCAAACACTGCGTGAACTCATTGCTTGCCATTCAGTACTCATGGCATTTGCATCTTGATTTTGATCCATGTTGTCATTGTGCATTGCTCTATGGTATTTCACTCTGGACGCATGCGGTGTTTAAGATCAGATTTGTTTCATTGTCAATGTTTATCCGTATTGTTATTCGATTTTAAGCTATGTTATTGTGCAATTAGAAAAAAAAAAAAGAAGAAGGAGAAGAAATGCAAGTATTGATTCTATTGCTTCCGTATATGCGCTGCATATTGCTGTATTGCTAATTTGAAGTGTTGGATTGACAACGAGACTGAAACGGGTCACATATGCGACTAAACTGTAACAGTTAGACAAGCATTCCCGAGGGTCTTTGAAAGGATTGGAATTCCTAGATACCCACTGTGATTCGTGAGCAGATTCAGATGGAAGCTTGCTATTATTCCATGTCATGCCACGCTTTTCACATTTTGTTTCTTAAGGAGAACCTACTTGAACAATGTGAAATGTATATACCAGCCCCGTCTTTTGTCAGTGTCAAATATCTTGGCTCGTATATTCTGTGATGCTTGTTCGTTTACTATTTCCAGTATATTGGATTTTCTTCAGCTTACGGTATTTAGTAGTGGATTGTGTGCTTGTCATTCAATTTCATCTTGCTTCTCGTGGGTGTTTCTAGGTAATCAAAATTAGGCACTACATAATAATGTGTTGACTTTGGGGTAAGAATTCTTATCAATGGCAGATTGTGTGGCTTCCCCATTGTGTGTTAAGCCGCATATGCTGAGGAGGCCCATTAAAGAGAGAGATTTGTCATTTCAGACTATTCACAGGTTTCGTGCTTCTTACTTCTGCCTTTCTGTGCATTCCATTTCTCTCATCTCCATTATATGTGCCCTCCTATTTTGTGCACTAGCTCTGATTTTCTTCTCCTTCCTCCTCCCCATAAAATCCCCAAGGACACAAGTAATGAGAATCTTGACTAAGCAAAATGTAAATAGTAAATTCTTATGAGGCCCAAAAAGTAAAGTGGAATTTATAAAATCATAAAAACTGTGAAAATGCAATACTAAACCTTAGTTTATTGTAATAATATGTTCATGCCAAAATAGAACTTCTTATGCTCCAGAGCTTGATGCCTTTGTGTGGGATGTTACCTTTAATGAAAATTTCTCTGAAAATTCAATTTAGGTCTGAATATGAAATGTTTTAGCGTGGAAAATAGTTTGGTGGCATCTGTTTAATATCTATGGAAAATGAATTTTCTTTAAAAGAAAAAAACTTGAAGAAGTAACCATTTTCGTTATTTAATTATTAAATAGTAGTTCTTTCCTTAAGTTCATCTTTCCAAATATTAATAAAAGCCAATGATATCTCTTTAATACACATTAAGGCTTAGTATAAACTTTTTAACGAATCAGTACAAAGTATTAGTGATTAATGTTTCATCACTAAACATTTCAGGAGTACATTTTCTGTGCTTAATTCTTCAATTTTATAAAATGCACTCAGGGTATAGTTAGCATCAATAAATTTTCTATTTCACCATTTTTCTTTCTAATACAAGGTTTGTCAGAGGCGTTGCTATCATGTGGTTATACCAAATGGCTAGTCTTCATTTCCTTTTCATGAATGGTATAAACATGGTAGGTTGACCCAACCTGTGAATACTTGTTGCAGAAAGAATTCCAGTAATGGCTGTAAACTTGGTCAATTCTCTTCATGGAGAATGTTTAAGCTAGGTGCTGACGGTTCCAAAAATTTGAATATTAGTCCTCATCTTCGGGCGACATCCTTGATGAACATGTTGGGGACTTTAGTTGATTTTCATGGTGCAACGGCCTCTGATTTGGTTCCACTTGTTGACCAGGTGCTTTTGATGGCCAGCATATTTCTCAAATATATGGCTGGAGTAATTCCTGTTGAGAAATCTTATACCAGTGGTCACAAGAACATTTCTGATAAAAATATGGTTGCTGAAACCTCAGACAGTTCTGGTAGGTAAGGGTAAGCATGTCAACGATGACAAGGTTGAAATTTTTTTTTTCATATTCATGGATGAAAAATTTATTTGTATTTGAAGACAGGATTATAGTCTGCTTTTGTTAGTTACTTGAGAAACTGTCTCTCTATTGCAGCGCTGTGGAGAATAATTATCAACTTAATTCAAAGTATGTCTTGAATGTTGTGAGGGAAAAGCTTTTGAATTCTCTAAACACTTTCGAATACAAGGCTTATTCAGGAGACTGCGTCATTCAATCTGTAAAGCGGCCCTTGAGTTTGAATGCTGTTGCTGAGGGTCCAAAGTTACGGTTGCTTTGGGCTGCTTTTGAGCAAATTGAGGAGGAGGCAGGCATTTCTTCATTTGTTTTACATTTAAGAATGTTATCTGTATATTAACTTTAGAGTCTGAGATATTTAAATGATGAGATGAACAATAATTCTGTTCTAATAAATTCTTCAAGTGTGTTTCCAGCCTAACATATCGCTAATAATATTTATTTCTTGAATATTGCATCTCCTCTATTTTCTCAATATGAAAAAATGAGAATTAAATGAATAAAATTTAGTCATTCTTAAGTATTCATGAAGCCAAATGAATTAGTGCATTTTGTGATGATGGTGATGCTTTCTTTTCCTCCAATCACATTTTTATTTTGATTAAAAAATGAATCTTTTAGTTTGTGGTTGACTTTTAAGAAACTCCTAATTCTTTCAGATTATTTTTCTATACTGTTGTCAACAGTTCTGCTTTTGTTTTCCAGGTTAATAATATCTCAAGCAATGTCAAACCTGTCATTATGGATGATCGATTGAGAGTGTTTTCTGAAGTTGTTCAAAGATCTTATTGTTCCATATGTACGGGTTGGCTGGAAAAGGAGTTTTCCCTTGGAAAAAGCAGTGCTGAAAAGGTATTTCTGGAAAGTAAATGCATCACTTGACACACATCCTTTTGGCTGTTACTTTTGAATAAAATTCTGATTTTATACTTGTTTCATTCTTGTTCTTAGAAGCTTGCTTCTCTGGTACTTGAAAAAGTCAAAGGAGACAGCATTATTGTGCAAAGCATAAAAAAATCTGGCAAGATAGATCTTTATGCGGAATTACTATGCTATCTTACTTACAGTTTTTTCAGGCGAGATTATCATTATTTTCTAATTTTTGCTAGGATCATGTTTTTCATCTGTGCTTGATTGTATTGCTTCTGGATTCATGAACTAGTTTATTGTAATTTCATTATATGCTATGAAATAGAAATACTTCACAGGTACATATCATGTTTACCCCATGGCATTTAGTTTTGTCTCTAGGATCTTCTAGTTTTAAATAAAGTGGGTCCTATGCATATGTATTTGCATGGAATTTGAGATAAGCTATATTGTTCATGGCTTATTAATCATGTGATTTCCTACAACTTTTACAGATATATTGACCTTGACATCTTTTCTAATGCAAATAGTCAATACTTCGACTAATTAATTTAATATCACTTTAGTTGAGCGGTCAATGGACATGCAACTTGTAAATTAGCTTTCTTATGAGTTATTTAGTCCATGCATTTAGGGCTAAGGAAGGGAAACCTTTTCAGTTTATGAATCATTACCATCATCTTTAAAATTGATTATCTTGTCTTTAATCTTTGATATGGGATGCTCACCGGTCACAATTCATTATTTTTATTTTGTTTTTCCATATTTATCAGGGAGGATTGTTGCTTTGATTCCTCTTTATTTGCTTTGCATGGGATTTCCATATTGGAGGATTTGGTGATAACGTTAGCAGATGGGGTTGCCAGCTTGTATTTGGAGTTCATTTCTGTTGATGGTGACATGTCAAGTGAAACAAATAGGTTAGACTTGTCATTATGTGCTTTTTCCACCAGAGAACTCCAAAAACTACGGAATGAGGTACTGTCTTAGTGTAACTTCTCTAGTTTCATGCTTAGGTTTGGGATTAATCATTGTGTTAGTTTGTAAAAGTATATTACTATTTTCATCTTCTACTTGATGATTTTAGTCCTTCATCGCAATAAAAACACAACTTGAATATCTTGAGAACTTGGATCAGTCAACATCTAAAGAACAACAACAACAACAACAACAACAACAACAACAAAGCCTTATCCCATTAAATGGGGTCGGCTACATGGATCATACGACGCCATTGTGCTCTATCAAAAACTGAATCCTTGGTTAAGTTATTGACCAGGAGATCCCGCTCAATGACCTCGTTGAGCGTTTTCTTTGGCCTTCCTCTATTCCTTTTAACCGGGCTCCATACGATTTGATCCACCCTCCTCACTGGTGTATCCCTTGGCCTTCTTTGTACGTGTCCAAACCACCTAAGACGGTTCTCTACCATTTTCTCCTCAATAGATGCCACTCCAACTCTTCCCCGAATTTGTTCATTACGAATCTTATCTTTTCTTGTATGTCCACACATCCATCTCAACATCCTCATTTCAGCTACCCCAACTTTATGCTCTTGCTGTCCTTTTAAAGCCCAACATTCACTTCCATAAAGCATTGCTGGTCTTATAGCAGTGCGATAAAACTTTCCTTTTAATTTATCTGGTACTTTCCGATCACATATAACCCCAGTAGCATTTCTCCATTTAAACCACCCAGCATCTAAAGAAAAAGAAAAAAAATTCTACATGTTGTTAACTGTATTGGTTACTCCCCCACTCTGTTTTTCCTGTAAAAATTCAATGCAGGTTCCTTTTAGCTAAATGCTTTAGATTTTAGTCCTTTGGAGTGGTTATTTTCTTATAAACTTTGTTTTTCATTTGCAATTATTTTGGTTATTCTGTCTGATGGAGCTCAAAATATCAGCTCAGTATTATTATTTCCGATGAAAGACCAGTCAGTACACTCCCCTTTAATAAGGTAAGAAAGAGGAAAAATAGACAAAATGACTAACTAGGTCTAATGCAGTAGAGTAATGGAAATAACAAGAAAATAGCAACGAAGAAACCTCCCCTGACATTCGAGAGGTGAGAGCCTCTCCTCTCAGCTACCGTTTACTCCCTGTCTGCGTCACATAGGGCACACAACCCTAGAAAACTAAGTCAGATCACACTCTTGGACCTTATTGGGCTGTGAGTCAGATTTAGGGCCCAATTCCTGCTGCTGTATGGTTTTTCCAGGTTTGAGGTCCCTTCTTTTGTATTTATGCTTCATTTCACCGTCGGGCGCATCACTGTCTCAAATTATGGTTTGGAACCGTTGTGTAAAATTCTTTTGTTTGAATGAACTGAGTTGGTTTCCTCATTTTGCTTGATATTTTATGATGATCAAAATCTTTAGCTGTCATTTAGATACGTGTAAGTATTCATGAACAAATTTTAATCATATTGCTGGATGCCATATAATGTTTTTGTTCATTGTGCTTATCAATCAAAATGACATCTTTGAAATCAAGCTATTTTGAGACGTGGGTTCAATTTTCTAACATGTTATGGATTATTTTATTTGCATGTACTTGTCATTTGTAAATATGATGCCTTTGTATATCTTTATGCACTTTCCAAAAGATCTGTCCCGTGCATTACTTCAACAAATCAATGTAAGGAAAGTTGATATTTAAACTTTCCAGGTCTGTATGCCAATTGTCTCTCTAAACCCTCATGATCGAGAACTGATTATTAATTCAATGCACTTTCATCATATTATGTCTTTCCCACCTGAGCAGAACTTCTTTTGACATTATTTTCCTTGTCTTGTGATGAAAAATGTTAATTACACCGGTTGTGATCAAAATACTTTTATTGCACATTGTGTTTTTGTTCAGTCCCAAATGATGTTCATATCTGTGAGACTTTAATTCTTGGAATTAGGACTTGAGTCAGTTATAGGCTTGCAAACTGAATGGGGTTGATGTACTATTTTAAGATATACTAATTTCTTTTAATTATCTTTCTTTTCAAAATTTTTGTGAAATTTCAACAAGACTTTATGAAATTCTCCTTCAGGTAGAGCCTTGAACCAGTGGTTGTACCACAACATGGACACAGTTGTGTCAATGTATGAGGATCGCTTTGACTTGTGCATTCTGGAGAGTCGACCCATTGATCTACCATGCAATAGTCAGACTGAAAATCAAGGTTGGTGGAAGAGGTTTACCCGGAGAAATTCGAATACTGTGTCATCCAAATTACATTACATTGTGATAAGCAGTTTCTCCATGGCGGTAAAGCGAACTATGGAATTAAGGGCCCTGACAGGATGGTATTTTTCTTCCACTCTTATTTTCTTTAAAGCATGAAACAAAGATGCAAAGACCTAATGAATTTACAATTCTTGCATGCTTTTTCAATATGCGCCTTATTTCAATCCTAAGAATCCTTTTTAATTTGTGGCATACATACTTACATACATATTCTTTTTTAGCGAAAACTTACATACATATTGATGGATACTAAAGTGGTATGTGATACCTGAGTTCTGGAGTAAGAAGTATGACATGCTTTCAAGGTATGTAAGCGGCTGGTTTTCACACCTCAGTGACTAGCTTTGGAGGGTTTCCCACCTGGCCTATCAATTATTATCGAAGTTGGTGGTTGGCCTTTCTTTAAAGGACTATCTATGGAGGGTTTAGAGGGGTAAGGAAATTGGGTGAAAGTGTCCCACAGTGGAGCCATGGGGATATTGACTTTCCCAATAATTGATGGTTATTATAGGTAGTACAAGATACCTAAATCACATATCAAGTAGTATGGGATGCTCTATGGCGCATTTGAGTAGCTGATTCTAGCTTCTGGGGAAGTGTTTTCCATGTAATTTAAGTACTCATCAATTGATCTCAAAGCTGGTGTTATGGTATGCTTAGGTAGTACGGAGATGCCTATGTCTTAAATCGGGTAGTATAAGATGCCCTATAGGATATTTGTGTGGCCTGTTCTTCCACCTCAATAGCTTTTGGTGAAGGAATCCCATCTGATCTGTTGCTCTCATGTTTGTAAGGATTTGAAGAGAGGGACTCGAGATGACTTTGTGTTTTCATTTTTGCTCCTTTGTACACAACTGTCACCATTTGTTAATTGGGAGTTCTGTCAGTAGGTTGCTTTGTTTACAAGGTGGATTGGTGGTATTATTTTAGGAACTGCTTTTATGATTGCAAATATGCTTTGTGTGCTGTATCTGCTTCCAACTAAGCAAGGGAGCAGCACATGATCTCTCTCCCCTTAACTCTTTCAAGTAGTAACTTTTGGTCTCTTTCAATCCCAAATCAGATTTAGTGCATTTTCCAATTGAAATAGGTTGATGGATTTTGGAAGTTGCATGGAGAAGGGAGCGTAAGGGAAGGGATCCCGAAAAGAATGAAGAAGGAAGGGGAAGGGATGATAGTTACCGTTTCCCTTGTTTGGAGAAATTTTCTCCTCCAAAATATTCGCTAGATTGCATGAACTTGAAAATAAAGGAGGGGCCATTTTGGAGAATTTGGGCTAGTTAAAAATCTTTCATTTCTCCCATTTATTAATAACTTCCGAACTAAAAAGGGGCTTTTATAAAACATTTCCTTTCTTTTCCTTCTCTCCCTGATTATTACCCTTCCAAGCTTACCTTTCTGGGAAGGAGAGTGGTGGGTGGTGGATTTTAACTAGTATAGGCTTAAAACCACCTTGTGCACAAAAGGTATAATCAGCTAAGTCTGATAAACAAAAGAAAAAACATTGATTTGAAAGAAATACTCATACTCCATGGTCTCATATCTTGTTATTTGATAATACTATTTATAGCTACAAAATAGAAGGGGAAATTGCTGTTCGTGTTTGTTTCCAATTTTAATTTCCCCCCCATTCAATATTCTTTGCATGATGGGTTTCTGCTGTTGATCTATGGATTGCAGGCGATATTACTTCAGCCTTTTCCTTGAATTTTCTGACATCGCCATGCCCCTTATAAGAGTTATCATTGATAAAGTGAGTGATGCCATCTCTTTCTTTTTGGTTTGCTTGATTGGAAGGTCTTTAGGACTCATTTACACAGGCATTAGGCAGTCCCTCAGATGGAAGTGAGATAAATGGTACAGTTTTTTGCAGTGCCATTATATCTTTATCATTTTACTAGTATTATCTTGTTCCGATTTATTTTGGTTGTTTGAGGGTTCCTAAGTTCTAACTGTTCTGTAAATCTGAAAAGCCTGTTCCGCTAAATTTGTAGTTGAGTTCAACTTGAGGTGATAGTAATTACCATTAAATGTTAATGTTACTTGGTTGGAGTACCAATCTGAAATAGTCCACAAAGATAAATGATATGTAGCCATAGGGAATGAACTTATAACCTAGTGGCATAAAAATTTATTTATAAATAGGAGGTAATTGGTTTGATTTTGCTTGTAATTTCAGGTTATTAGTGTTTGTCATGAAGATGATACGACATTACTATGTGTGTTTGGTTTGAAAAAAACAAAGTGCTTTTGGACTCAAACTAAAAGCACCAAAACACCTATTTTTATACCAGAATTGATTAATGACAAAATTATGGTTTCCCAAAAGCGAATCCTATAAGCTTTTATTTGCATTTTTCAGATATTCTCATAAAAAATATGATTTTACCCCTTTAATCTTTTGTTATTTTACTATTTCTCATCTCTCTTTTTATTATATTTTTACTTTCTATATATATCTTAATTAATTTTATTTCCCTTTTTAATTACTTATATTAATCTAAATATATAAAATTAAATTTTTAATTATATACAGGGAAAAAATATAAATATAATTTCTTAATTATTTATTGTTAATTACTCTAATAACATATATATGTATGTATATTATTTATTATTTTAATATCAAATTAAAAATATAAATTTAAAATTATATTTTATAAAATTATCATTTTATCTCGTACTCTTTTTAATAATTTATTTATTAAAAAATTTATTTTAATAATAATTATTTAAACACTTATTTTTTAAAATTATTTTTCATAAAAAATATATTCTCTAAAATTATTTTATAATCAATTTTTTTAGAATATATTTTTCAGAAGCTATATTAAACACATCTAATTATAAGACCTAACATCAGTTTAATGAGGTGGTAAGTGCTGAAAAATCTATGGGAACTTTGATGTGCTCCATTAAAACATCCAAGCCTAACAAAGTTCCTTTCTCTTGTGAGATGTCGTGGAGTTTATCTTGCCCGTTTTCAAACGGTTTCAATTTGTTATTTTGCATTTAAAAAAATGTTAGCACTCCCTAGGAATTATTCTTCGAGTTTCTAATATGACCACGTCAATTCGCATGAAGTATGGTTAAGAAAACGCGCAAGTATCATTCTTTTCTTTTTTGTCCTATTCATTTTGTTTGGCCGGAATACCACGATTAAGTATCTAATCATGGTTTCAAATGGTGGGGTTAGGTAATGGGGCACCCAAGTTTCAATTGTTTTTTTCTTCTCATTACCGGTAAAGCTTACGTATTTGCTTAAACAAAATAATCTAAGTTCCGATTGAATCTTTTGTACTTCCATCCAGTGACTTTCTTTAGGCCAATGCTTACATGGATTAAATCATGTTTTTTTAAATTTAGGGTTGACATTTTTATTTTGATGCAGCAAGGTAAAAAACCAATAGAAAGTTGGCGAACCTCAATATTGCATTTATTTATTGGTAATAAAATGTGTGACTATTTTGTTCGTTAAATTCTTTTTTTTTTTTTGTAGTTAGAAAACAGAGTAATATATCCATGATCATATTCAAGATGAAAGACAATGATTGTATATCTCACCAATTCAAACTTCATAACACCAGTACAATTATAAAGATTTCATAATCACTTGAGCAATTCATATCAACCCAAATGCAAGATCATATCATTTATCTACAAATTAACTAACAAGCATATAGTAGCTAGTAGCCTGAGTAGTAAATTAGAGATAAAAATAAGCAAATTGAAGAAGCTCTGAGCAGCGCTGAAATTGAGGCATATGAAGCCGATCCAAGGTGACCCATGCCTCTATTGATCCATCCCCATATTTTGTGGGCATTAAAATGATCACATTCTTTATAGGAACTCCAATGGTACACACCCATGTTGGCTTCCCCCATCCAAAGTTTGCTTCGTACCAACCAAACCTCGTCCAGCTGCTAAAACTGTAACAAGGAACACCTTTTGGCCCTACCAAAAACATCACTTCTTTCAATGATTTCACAACCTCAACAACCCCTTCACTACCTCCTCCTTGAAGCTTCCTCACATATTCTCCATCTATTCTCTTTATGGTTTTCCTCACCACCCCTACCAGATCTTGCACTTCTACCTCCCTCCCCACCAGTGGAGAAACAGCTTGTTGCCACAGATTACCCATGGAGTTTTCTGGCAACGGGGGCGCCATGCGGCTGCGAATATTGACTGCATGTGACAACATGGATTGATGAGCTCCTCCTGCAACTTTCATGGCAGATTTCCATATGAGAGCAGTCACGGCTTCAACTCTAGTGGGTTTAGAATTACAGCCACCAGAAACTAATTTATCTCTAAGTTCACACAAGCTTTTTTCACTAAACAAGAATCTCGCAGTGGAAATATTCTTCTCAATCATCCCACTCGCCGTGTTCATCTCTATGTCTCTTGCTGGGAAAAGCAGAGAAGCATCCACGTTAGGAGGTGAATCGGAAACTCCATTTCCATCCGCCACTGCTTTTTGAGACCAAGCTTGAAGGAATGAAGCTATGGTCGCCCCATCACAAAGCTTGTGTGAAATACACACGCCTATCCCTATACTTGCACAGCTAAACTCAGTAACCTGGACTTGCATTATAAAAGGATATTCCTCATTATTCTCTGGCTTTGGGTTGTAAGGATCTAATGGAAGAAACACTTTAATCTCATTGGGTTGTGGATTCTGGAGAAAATCTGAAAGCGTGAGTGAAATTCTAGCCTCAAGATACAGAACACCTTCATCGTTGCAATCCACGTAGGCATGGCTTTGATTTCCTTTGAATCTCCCACAAAATGGGTAGTAAAGAGTGAGAACTTGTGATAAAGAAGCCTTCAACTTATGAGATATTTTGGGGAAATCATGATGAGTGGGAGAGTAGAAGAGGACAATGGGAACGTAAAAGGGAGGAGCTAATTGATCGAGGAGAGAGAGTTTCAAGTGTTGAAGGTGAGATGGGGTTGGGGATGAAGGCTTTATGGTGGTTTGGGACACAATCTCAGCTTTCGCTACGTCTGCCATCTCTGCTGCAGATCGATCTGCTTGGGAGAGCTGCTTATAAAGCTTTAAATACAAAAAAAAAAAAAAAACTTGAGAGGAATAATTGTATTTAGCTTGTTTAGAAAAGGATAGGTAGGGAGAGAGGCACTTTGAGTCTTGGATTAGGCCAACCATTAGGTAGGAAATCGAAAAATTCACTTTATTAGCTAATCAACTTGTGGTCATAACACCTTCCTCTTCATTTCTTGGAACTAAAGAAAACCAGCTAGGTTCCTCTCCTTCTTTTGCATGCTGATTTTACTTTAATTACGTGTTTCATCATGGATGCAGGATTACCATCTTTCTTAATTTTTTTAACAATTATGTGAAACACGGCAATCCCCCGTCGTAGTTTATGAATTTTCTTTAATTTGATCCTAAATATAATATTTCTCTGATTTTAATATATGACTTAATCAGAAAGTTGATCATGGTCCTAAATATAAAATTTATTTCCTATATTTATCAATTTTTTTTAAATTACCCATATAGATACCCCTTCAACAATAATCAAGTAAGAGAGAGAGTGATAGAGTTAAAAAAGATGATTAGAGTGTTTTAAAAAAAATATATGGCATTAATTAATTTTTTTAATCTAATCAAATTAGTCAAATATATCTCATATTAAAAATTAAAAAAATATTTTAATTCACTTTATCTTCAAAATTTATATGTATTAAATTATGATTTTTATCAATAGGAGTAATTTTCGATGTAAATTATTAAATAAAGTATTTTAGGGATATTAACATAAATTTATTAGACATAACTATTACTTCTTTTAATTTCTATAAATATAAAATAATTATTTAGCTCTTACGTTTAAAATTAGAAATCAAATGGAGTAATAGCTTATTTAGAAATACATGGGATAGTTATCTCAAAATAGTTTTCCTCCTCATTCGTGAGATTCAAATCCTTCCCCTAGTTTTACCAGTATTAATTCACTCGACACATACCAAGTATCCTTAGTATCTTTAATTTGTTCATATTTTAATTTAACTATATTTATTTTTTTAGGGAATTAGTTTTCCATATACATGATCCATTAACTTTAATAAGATCAACCTTTTTCTTAGAAAAAAAAAATACTAACCAATTTTTACTAACCTTATTAAGACCTGACTAATCTAAGTCAAACCTATTCAGGTTACTTGGCTGTAAAATTCACATAACAACAATTTCTTTCATATACGCGACTTGAATTCTGGACCTTAATTAAGAAAATCATATGCCAACCCTTTTCTACTCCTTTTTTCGCCTTTTCCATCTTTGGCCAATCAATTTCTTTTCTCCTCCTTCCTCGATTCAATTTTCGTCTTCTTCCTGCTCCACTTTTGAAACCTTATTCATTTATATTTCATTTTTATTTCTATTTCCGTTTGTTTTGAGATTGAGTGCTTCCATCTGTTTTTTCTTTTTAAACTCGGCGATTCAATCTGGTTGAGTTTTGGAACCTATTCATTCTCTTCCTTCTCATATTTCATTTTCATTCGTTTCAAGAATTAAGTGATTCTCTTTTTTACTTTGCGATTAAATTCGTTTCATCAATCGGAATGATCTGGAACCTCATTAATTAGTTTTCTTAATCATATTTCTGTTTCTTCTTTATTTCAATAAAGGAGTGATTCTATCCTTAATTATTTTCACTTTCACGATATATATATATATATATATATATTTTTTTTTTTTTTGAGCCTATATATGAATACGATCGCCAGTTATTCATCTTAAATTTCTCGCAATCAGTGTGATGATTTTGTGAGAGAAATTGTTATTAGATTACAATAAGGAAATGGGATTTCCATAAAGCTCAAAACTAAATATTCGGGTTCAATTCGGGGCATCTAAGTTACAGAGATGAGTTGCTTTCCTTGTTTTTCATGCAACGACAAGAAAACTGCACAGAAGAAGCCGAAACAAGGAATTAGGGCTCAAACGCAACCATGCCAACCTCAAAAAGAAGCCCTACTTCCTCAGCCCCGCCCTGGTAATTAAACTTGTCGTCTTTCGTCATTTTCTTTGTGCTGATATAAATTTGCATCTGATGCATGCATCATTCATTGTGTTATGTCCAGAGAATAATTATTGTTCAAAGCCAACTGATAGGGGGAGACCAAATAATAATAGTAATGCAAGGAAAGATGGCGGCAACAATAACATCGCGGCCGAAACTTTCACCTTTCGAGAATTGGCCGCCGCCACAAGGAACTTTCGGCGAGATTGCCTCATTGGGGAAGGTGGTTTTGGAAGAGTTTATAAGGGAAAACTCGATAAAACCAACCAGGTATATATATATATATATATATATATATATATATATATGTACGTAATTACTCAATTAAGGAATCATTGGTGTTTTTATCTCTGATGAAAAATTAAGTTGCAGATTGTAGCTGTGAAGCAGCTCGACAGAAATGGATTGCAAGGGAATAGAGAGTTCCTCGTTGAAGTGTTGATGTTAAGCCTCTTACACCATGAAAATCTGGTGAATCTTATTGGATATTGCGCGGATGGAGATCAAAGATTATTGGTGTACGAGTACATGCCTCTGGGATCTGTAGAAGACCATCTTCTGGGTACGTAATTATAGCTAATAAGACAAATTCAATTCGACAATTAATTATATATATTGCATTGTTTGATAGATCTAGAACCCCACGAGAGGCCATTGGATTGGGGTGTGAGAATGAAAATAGCTTTGGGAGCATCGAAAGGACTAGAATATTTGCACGACAGGGCGAATCCTCCGGTAATATACCGAGACCTGAAGGCATCAAATATATTGCTGGACAAGGGGTTTCATGCGAAGCTGTCGGATTTTGGATTGGCCAAGCTCGGACCCACAGGAGACAAGTCTCATGTCTCCTCCCGAATCATGGGAACCTATGGTTACTGTGCTCCTGAGTATCAAAGAACTGGTCAGCTCACCGTCAAATCTGATGTCTACAGTTACGGTGTCGTTTTACTGGAACTCCTCACCGGAAAGCGAGTCATTGACAACACCAGACCCACCCGCCAGCAAAATCTTGTTTCTTGGGTCTGTTCCTCATAAATTCACTATATATATTTCTGCTCTATCAAATCACTATCAATTCCTCATTAACTTATCCATATCTATTGCAGGCACGACCCATATTCAAGGATCCTAATAGATACCTAGAGCTCGCCGATCCCCTTCTTCAAAGAAACTTCCCCGTCAGAGCTTTCAACCAAGCAGTGGCCGTGGCCGCCATGTGCCTTAACGACGAACCCTCCGCCCGGCCTTTGATCAGCGACGTTGTCACCGCCCTTACTTTTCTCGGCACAGACACCGAAGCCGACCCCGACATCATAATTCCCCCGTCGTCACCACCGCAACAACATTCCCAACTTCTTCCTAATGACGCCGTTGCCGAACGTCAACGAGCGGTTGCTGAAGCCATAAAATGGGGTTCAGCTTCTAGGAATAATGCTGTACACAGATCAAATGCAAATGCCTTCTCTTTGTAAATTGACAATAATTGTTCTACGTGTGCACAGACACTTCCACTTCTACAGTTTGTGTGATAGGAAATATAGTCATCAAGTCATTCATCCACTTGACCGGTTCTTAAATACGTGTCTATTTCTAAGTGATGGGAACTGTTCAATTTTACAAGTATATTTAAAGATTAAGAGAATCTTAAATTTTTTCTATAATGATCGGTCATATTATTAACTAATTAAGTAGAATAATTATAAGATCATATGCGTAAGTGAATAAAGATTTATTTTTATTATCCTAAAAATATTATGCCTCATTCAAATCTTAGTAGAAAAAAATTTAATGAAACAAAAAGAACACATAATATTTGTTTAAGTCGTCTTATTAAAAACTTTACAATACAATTCATAGACAAAATCTTGGTTAAAAAAATCAGATAACAATATAATATTTACTCCCCTAGTGACAATATCATTATTTCTCTCCCCTTGATAAAAATATCACTCTTTATTATTGCATCATTATATCTAAAAAAAAATAAACTAATTTTTCAAAAGTGACAGTTGTCTATATTTTTATTCAATCAAATCATTTTAGTTGAACTCTGCATGATGCAAAGTTATCATATAATTTTTTGAAATTTATTTAGATTAATACTCTAAGAAAAAAATCCACCAAACACATAATATATACTTAATCATAATCAATATTGTACTTTTATGAAAATCCTTATATGAGAAGTCATGCTTTGCATAAATGACCTTTTATCCTATTATTTTATAAATATTCATATATCTCAATCTCATGCGTTTGGAGGTGCATAAATTTTAATATTCACAGTAAATGCATTGCAACTACTTATTGGGTCTAATTCTAGCCACAGCCTCATTTTCAATTTTTTTTTTAAAAAAATTATTATACAGTTCCATATAAATAATTTAATAACTAAAAAATATTACGCCTTAAAATACTGAAACGTGACCGGTACAAAGTATAGGTGACCCCACTTCGTAAACCCTTTTAATTTACTAAGTTCTATTTGTAATCAGCAACATTTACTTATCAAGAAATGTTATATTATTCATTCTTGAACCTTTATATAAATATTCAACATAAATCTTTCTAAATGTGGGACTTCCCAACTGTATCTACGACAATCAATCAACAAAAAAAATAAATCAATTTTTTTATATAAAATCAAATTCACCATAACAATTAATATGACTATATAATAAGTATGTGATCCACTCTACAATACAAATACTGCATTTCAGCTATCTTAAATCCAAATAACTTGGTAAATAAATGAAGCCTTATTATACAATTTATTACTAGAATAATTAAAGAGTACTTAATAAATATTAAATCATGATTAGTTTCTCAAGATGAGAGAGAAATATACCTAAAATTCAAATGTATAGAATACTTTAAATAAATATATGTGAATGCATAATAATTTATGGCAATTTCATAGGATAAAATAGATAAACGTTATCAAAAATATATACACACACGTATAACTTAGATTTCAAACTTATCATAACCATGCTTGTATTTGACAAAAATATAAATTAAAAAGATAATCATAAGTTTAACTTAAATACAAATTCAATAAAATAATTTCTTTTCAATAATAATTAAACAACAATGAAAACATATTTGTTTTTCTTGAAAACTTGTTTTATCAGAGTAACCATCACAAAACGTATAACATAGTGCAACTTAGAGGTAACGAATAACAAGCACAGCACGGAGGCTAAGAATAAAAAGTGTGGACACACAGTCCACAAGGCTAAGTAACTAAACAAGACTCGCAGCCATGAAAATAAGTGTGCACAGACAGCCTACCAAAGTAAGTAACCAAATAAGGCTCACTGCCATAACAACAAACGTTTTGTGTATGATTCCTCTGATGAAGATTTTCACATCTTATAAGAAATCATTTTTTTTTCAATTTATGAAAATTGCTCTGGTAAATGATTCTATACCACATTCATAAACTATATTTCAAATCATTGTATAAGATTTGAAGCCTTTGCAAAATAAAGCCTAAACAAAACAATAGCTACTATAAAAAAATTGTTTTATATATATATCTTCCCCTCTCAGACATTTTAACAAATAGGTAGTATGCATTAACTCAAATACATAAATTAACTGCATATCGTATAAACATTCCTCCAACAGTTTCGCAAACCCTAGATGAGCGATTAACAATCATATATGCAACATTTTTATCATTTCCCAAGTTTCAACATAAAGAGTGAACAACTTTTGCAATAAAATTTGGTCTATATTATGTTAACCACACTTGAAGGCTCATTTTAGGAAAAAATTCCTTTCTTACACGTTCTCTCGAACACTTGATGTACATAAAAATACTAAAGTCGTGAAACAAGCTCCTTAGTTTCATATCACCGACCAAACAACTTTTATGCATCAACAATATTCAAATATTTCATCAACCAAAATAAAATCCCAAATTTCTTATCAATATTTTGGTTCATTAAAAATGAAGAATAATTCAACGATAACTCAGTCTCTATACTGAAAAATTGAACTAATGAAACTTGGGGAGAATATACCTAGTTCAAATGAGATTTCCGCCTCCAACCCTTCATCAGGTCATCAGTCAAACACCCTCCCCTGTTACAAGCATTACAACCGCAAAGACATGGAACAACAGAGAACTTATAAACCACAACCTCACACAAACGCTGGTGCAAGATATAGGTAAGAGAGGAGGTAAACAATGAAAGAGGGAAAAACAAATGTATCTCGTGCCTCCATTCATACAGAAGAATCAAAGGATATCATAAAGCTAAGTTGAATAGTACCCAACCCACACCCAACACTACTAGAAAACCAGGAGGAGCTAGAACAAAAGGAGAGGAAGCAAGCGAGATCCGGCCACCTTCCATGTTGAGACTTGAGAGTGTGTATCGCCTATGCTAGAGAGAGCATCCAGAAATTTCTTTCTTTCTTTTTCCAGCGTTCACCGACTGAAAAAAAAATCCCAAAAGGAAGAATGGAAGGGCATCCAGTGTGTTTATTTATTTATTTGTGTGTTTATTAAAGGAGGAGGGTTTTATGGTAATTTCATCATAGTCAAACAAAATAAAAATATCCCTTTGGCACATCTTTCCCTTTTTATGTTTTCTTATTCTTCTTTCTTTTTTCTTTTTCTTATAATATCACGGACAAAATAAAAGCAATATGAGTAGATTTTATAGCAAGATTTCTTTTTATCCTATTATCAATTGAAGAGAATAGATATATACAAGTTAATTAAATAAGTATAAAATACTCATAAATTTATTAAAATATCCCAAAATTTACATCTATTTAAATATAAACTATACACTTATCATCACACTAAGGTTCAATCTCCAATCCTAATAGTAAAACAACAAACAAGCTTTCACTAGCCCACCAACTCTATAAAAAAATAAGTTTTTTTATAGCGGTTATTTCATGATGTTTGTAGCCGTTTTAATCACTACAAAAACTATTTCTAACGATTGGACCAATCACTAGAAAATGAGGTGATAGAAATTGTTTTTTAACAGTTTAATTGAACCACTACGCACAATAGAAAAAATGATGTAGGAGAAGGCGAATGCAACGACGTTAGAAAATAATAAGGCAAGAATTGAAATTTTAAAAACTATTTGTAGTGGTTTAGGGAACAACTAGAAATTTCTTGCACTAATTTTTTGTTGGCAGAAAACAAAATTTTCACGATAGCACCATATTTTCTAGCAGTTTGAAATTTAAATTTTTACAAAAATTTTCCCATCGTTTTATATTTTTCTAGCGGTTGCATAATCACTACAAACTGCATTCTAGCTGGAAAAAAATAGAATTTAATTTTTTATTATTATAAAATATAATATTATTAATTATGAAACCATTAAATAGATTGTATTATATAATTATATTGATATGTGTAATTAGTAATGTATTAGATGTTATATATTATTTTTTGTGATAAATAATAAGTAATTAAATTATGATTGTATCATATGAATTGAATTTAATTTGATAAAGTAGTTGAGTTGAAGATTGTAGAATTAGAGATGAGATAGTTTGTAGCGTTGAACTTTAATTCTTAAGTTGAAGAAGTGGTTGGATTGGCTAAGGAGGCCATGACAAATGTAAAGAAAGAAAATTTAAAAGAACAAAATAAATATGTTAGTAAACTATAAATAAAGATAAATAAAACAAATTAAGATTTATAATATAAATATCATCTTATCATATAAAGAAAAAGAAAAAACAACCGTATGAGAGAGCGATAAGAGAAGACAGAATCATAAAGAAGGAGAGGAGAGGGAAGAAGAGAAATAAGGGAGTGAATAAATGAGGAGGAGATGCGGTATTTATAGAGGTATGTGAGAATTTCTAACAGTTTGTGAGCATTTTGTAGCGATTTTGTTGTCCGAAAAATTTCTAGTGATTTAATTAACCACTACAAATTATAAATTTTTATTTTTAAAAAATTGAACTAATTTTGATTTGTACATATTTATGTATGAAAAATAAATTATTACATGAGTGATAGAAATTCTTAAAACTGTTATTCTTGATCATCATCCTCCTTGAAAGGATAGATTAAAAAAATTATTGTTAGGATTATAATTAAATATATTTAGGAGAAAGATTAGTAGTTAATTATTTAAATAATTTAATAAAATACATATACCTGACAATGGCTAAATTATCGTCATTACTGCTAGCATAATATCTTGTCTCGAATATGCCACAAACTCCATAATTTTGTGTGAGCAATCCTTGATCACGTGCAACTGTACAGAACTTGAACACATTGACATTATACACGGTAAAACTTGTTGCATGGTTTAACTAACTGAGAGAAAGAGTTTTGAGTTTATCTATGTACGGACTGTCATTATTATGTATTTGATGTGTAAACCAATCGGGAAACTCTCTGTGAACTCTTTTATCAATGTCAGCGGAATGCGCACTCCCTTGTAGTTGCCACCTGAGATAATTTCTAAACTCACTACAATGAAGTGTAATTTGTTAGAAGAGTCAGTGAGGAATAAATATAAAGTGTAAAAGTTAGTAAGCGTATAATACTTGCTGCATTAAGGGTTCAACTTGGCTGCAATTTATCAAAATATGTATGTGTGCCTGAAGTTTTTCTCTGGGAGTGAGTCTGAACAATTCATATCCTCCAACTAGTTTCCCGACAAGAGAAAATAAAGTTGACATGGAAGGAACTAGAGAAGAATCATCAAAGCAACACGTGTAGTTAAAATATGTCTCCATGTCATTAAAGTATCTTGAACAGAAAATTAAAACCTCATATCCAAAATAACCTTATGCTATAGACCCCTTTGGCCATGCCTTATTCCTAACATATGATTTTAATTTTCCTAAATACCTGCAAGTTAATATTCTATTAATAATTGTGAGCAATTGAAATAAAAATGTGAAATTTAAAATGCAGGGATAAAATATCATTTGTACCTTTCTCTAGGGTACATCCATTGATATTGAACCGGGCTAGCAACCTTTGGTTCTCGAATAAGGTGGACAGTCTAGTGAACCATGACAATGAAAAATAATGGAGGAAATATCATCTTTAAGTGACAAAGTGTAATAATTATTTTATTTTACAGCTGATCGAGCTCTTCCGGTATCAAGACCTCCTCACACAACTTCTTGAAAAATAAGCATAGCTCTACCAAAAGCACCGAGATATCATAAGGAAATGTGCTTCTCAAAGCTAGTAGGAATAACTGTTGCATAAGAACATGGGAGTCATGACTCTTTAACCTAGTAACATTTTGAGCCTCTAGATCGATACACCTTGGGATGTTGCTAGAATATCCATCAGGTACTTTTATGTTCTTCAGCATCCAAAGGAAGATATCCCTATTATACTTTGTCAAGGTGAATTTAGCTGGATGAAACTTGTCATTTTCATCTGGCCAAGCCTCTTCACAAATTCCCTAGGCCCGTAAATTTTTTCTAGATGCAAGACAGTTTTTGGACTTTCTGATTTTGTTGAGTAATGTATATAGCACATTATCACACACATTTTTCTCAATGTGCATAACATCTAAACTGTGGCATAGCAAATTATATATCTAATAAGGAAAAGTAAAAAATATGCTTCTCTTTCGCTACTGCATAGGCTAAGCATCAGATGTCCCACGAGACCGACATCCTAGTCGTTCGGGATCCTCATTCTTGCCATACTCAACATCAACATCTTCTAACTACCGCAAGATATCCATACTAGACAAAGTAACAGGAGGATCTTTCTTTTCTTATTTTCCATCCAAACGAATCAGTTGCAATCTAAATCTATGCTTGGAATCAAGGAACCGTTGATGTCCCATGAAGCACCACTTGCGACTTTGCGGAAGGTGACATGATATAGAGTCAAAGTTGTACTCAAGACAGGTCAACCCAGTATACACGTTTCAGCTAGACAAAGTTTTTAAACCAGGAAAATCATTTATCATCCACATCAAGGTTGCATGGAGATTGAATAGTCGCTTCTCATATGAGTCGTATGTCTCAACACCATCCGTCCATAACTCGATGAATTCTTGTATCAGCGGCCGCAGGTACATGCCTATATCATTCCCCATGCTTTCTTGCCGGGAATGATCATAGAAAGCAAAAATGCACTCTATTTCATACACATCCAAGGTGGGAGATTATATGAAATTAACACCACCAGTTAGATACAGTAGCTTGTGCTCATGTTTTTGAAATGATTAAAAACCATAAGTTACCAATGCAAGACGAACATTTCTATGATCATTGGCAAAGTTTGGAAATTTCGCATCAAACGCTTTCCACTCCTCCAAATCTCGTGACTGTCTTAACTTGCCATCTGGATTCTGCTCAGTCATGTGCTCAGCCATTCTTGATGACATATACATTCTCTGCAACCGCGATTTCAAAGGAAAGTACCTAACAATTCAATGTATTGAGAACTATAATAATTTTTATTTAGATACATAATAAGTAACACATTGTAATAAATTATACATTAGAATTTTGGCTGGTTTCTTCTTCTGCTTTTTTTCCTTCCGTATCGACTATTAGCAAGATGTCTTATATAGTTTACAAATCTCCCTGTTAGCATCGTCTCCCTAATACATCATATAGTCGTTTGGGCATGCATCTATCTTATTGTAGTTCAAGCCAAACTTGTTAATAATCTTCTTTTATTTATAAAAAGACGGAGGGAATTTAACTTGAGGGAAAGTATCTCCTAGTAATTCTAAGAATATGGACATCACCTTGTCAATCATACTGCACAAGCATTTGATAAAATACAGCTTCACCAAGAAAGATAAATTAAAATACTTTGTGTACCTAGAATAAAGAGGCTCATCGGCCTCAGTCATGAGGTCAAAAACTTCTTAGCAGTTTTATTTCTAAGGAACTTCAAATGAGGCCCTCTACTTAATCAAGATCCTTACTTTCATGAATGCCGAATGCATCACGCACAACCTCGTTCACGGCATTGGATTCTTTCACTTGAACTCCCATTCATGAAGTTACATCAATTGACTGAGCAATCATATCTTGTCATTCCCCATGTGGTTGCCAAAATGCATACTCTTGCAGGATGGGCTTAAATATCAATGCACTCTAACAATATCTCTTGGATGCCACTTGTTAAAATTACATTTAGGACATGGACACTGAATTTTACCATTTACGGAGGCATTGACAAAAGCAAAATCCAAGAAATAGTTAAGTCCATCTAAATATTGCAGAGTCGACCGATGCAAATTGATCCACGATCTATCCATCACTAATATTGCTCAGAGGAAAAGCTCAAATAGAAGTTAAAATGAACTTAAAATGAAGTTTTTCATCTTATGAAGAAGGGATCCAACGATCAGATAACGATCAACTTTTTCTAATAATTAAAAATCGCTAGAAAATGAGGGAGCTGAAGATAATGGTTAACTTTTTCTAGCAGTTAAAAATTGATAGAAATGTTCAGCTAGGAGAAAAATTTGAATTTCAAATTTCAGAATGGAATAGTAAATATTTTGTAGCTGTTGGAAACCACTATAAATGTTTAGCTAGGAGGGAAATTTGAATTTCAAATTTCATAATGCAATTGTCAACATTTTGTAGAGGTTGCCAACAGCTAGAAATGTTCAAGGCGAAGGGAAATTTGAGTTTCAAACTTTAAAATTTCTGGAAACTTTGTAGCAGTTGTGAATCGTTAGAAACATTCAACTCGAAGGGAATTTTTAATTTCAAATTTTAAAATTTATGGAAAATTTTCTAGTGGTTGTGAACCACTAGAAACATTCAACTCGAAGGGAATTTTTAATTTTAAATTTTATATTTTTGGAAAAATTTCTAGCGGCTCTGAACCCCCTAAAAACGTTCATCTGAAAGGGAATTTCCTCTTTCTTTATAGTTTTGCTTAATATAATACATATACAAATAAAAAAAGAAATATCCGAACTTTCAAATAAACACAACTTTAAAAAAAGAGAAATCCCATAAAACACCCATTTGAATTTTAAAATTCTAAATCAAGACTTTTTACAAAAACAAGTTGTAAATAGCTTTACAAGAGTTGTAAATAACTTATAAAATATAGTAAATGAAATTTTGAAATTCAAATGAGTTTTTTGGGATTTTCCCTTAAAATAATTAAAGTGTGATTAAAATTGTCAATAACCAAATTGAAAAAAAAAAAGCTTTAAAGTTAAAATCTCCAAATAAAGCATAACATAACAAGATCCAAATTATTGAAAGTCAACAGGGGAAGTGCAAAAATTAGGGGTGAAGGTTAGAGTCAACATCATCTTGATCGTCTCACAGGGCATCCTGCTAGGGCTGGGCAGCTGCTGGTTCTCCTAGGGATGGAACAGCGGTACCAGGCGTATGTCAGGGATCGCTGGTAACTGGATGTTTAGAGTTAGTGTGATCCAACTGACTCATCCACTCCTATCAAAATTAATATAAAAATATTAGTATTGGATATTTAAACTGAGCTATCAATATTTAATTAATTAATTACTGCCATTTCCTCAACCTCATTGACGCAAGAGTTCTATCTTGAGGCTTGTATAAAGAAGGCCACATCTTGCCGTAAGTAGGCATGAAAACTTGTTCCTACTACGTCTTTCCTTCTACAAATTAAATGGAACAAAAAATTAGTAACAAATTAAATACACAACATATAAATTTTTTATGTACTTATAATCTTATCATCGGTGACAACAAAGCTCCTCGACCTAGCCCTATGGCATACTGTCTGCTACTTAACACTCTCAGTATTTCTCAAGGAAAGGGCTGAAAACAAAAATGTATAGAAATTAAATCTGTCAAAATGAACAAAAAATATAATTTTTTTATAATTAATACAATAATATTAATATCACAACCTCTGCTCAAGCGACATTTTCAAATATACAAAACTTGAACAATCTTGGTTCGGGACTCCATCTGGTACATCCGCCAGTATCTCCGTCAAGGTCTTTATCTTGTCACCTTTCTTCTTGAGCCACAACTCACCCCTCTTGTTCTTCCATGCTTCCCCTAATCTCTTTATGGTATCTACCCTCAACTTCTCTCCCAATATAAATTTACTATGTGATTAAATAAATAAAAAAGTTATATTCATTACATAGATTATTTAATCAAACAATTAACTAATTTAAATATATATATTACCTTCATCACTTCCTAAGAGCTCTGCTTCTTCTCTACTGTGATCTTCTTCTAGTCCTTCACATAAATAGGGAACAAGGTCACTGCTTACCAAAAAGATACACATATTACTATACAATTGGCTACCTTTTTTAGTCAGTTGGCCTAAATCATTCAGCAGCACAACCACACATCCCCTCGTCATCGTATAAAGCTATGTAGCTGTCAGCCTCCTAATGAACTTAATCCCCTAAAAGTCTACAAAATTTAATTAGGAAATTCATTATATATGAATTAAATTTAAAATTTTTTCATAAATCAAATAGTTGTCAAATTAAAAAGATTAAATAAATACTTACCCTCGAACTCCACTTCAAAGCCGCTTTAGTGTTGCCTTAGAGCACGATGCTGCTCATCATAGGATGCCCATTCTCCATATTCGAACTATCGTCATTAAGGGGCTACTCATTGTCTAACTGAACCTCATCCTCCTCCAACAAATTAGCATGATCGTTATGCTGGACATCATCATTTGCCATGAAATTTAAGATGTCCTCCTAGCTCATATTGTAAAATTCTCCTTTTAATAACAATAATTAACCCACATTAATCATTTTTACCAAAATTAGTTACAAACTAACCATGATATAAATAGTTTTCTTAATCATTTGAAATTTGTCATAGCTAGATAAAGAAAACTTTACTTATAAAGAATTAATCATGATAGAAAAAGATAAAACCACTCTCACGCATTATCATGGTTAAAAGAGTTCAACTTGTTTTTAAAAGGTTATCTATAATAGAAAAAAATAAAAATTATATAAAGATACTATCATGGATATAAGAGCTCTACACAATAATTGCATATAAAACCATGTTAGAAAGGATTCGACCCTACTAACATGGTTATAGGATTCAAGCCCCCGATTAACACTATTATCACAGTCATCCTCACAACATCTCAAATGGGCCTCTAGGTGTCAAACTCACGAATAACATCTCATAAAATCCACTTCACAACCAAGATCCGGTATAATCCTCATTTATAAATCAATTCTCAATATCCCATATTTCAAATAGTTGATCTACAATCAACAAATCACAAGCAATAGTCTAGGGCCTCAAGCCTACTACCAGAATGCATTCTCAGCATCAAATTCAAATAAAATATCACATCATATCAGGATATGCAAAATGAGCCCTACTATGGCAATATATAACTATTTCACACATAAATTAAGTGGAGCATGATATACAATTGATATAGCACCAATCAAGTCTCTGAAACCTTTCTTGATGTCCTAGTACGAAACTATCACCTGAAAAATGTTAATAACCACGGGGTGAGACAAACGTCTCAGTAACCAACAATCCTACTCATCATGCATACTAATATGTGCTCGTGAGGTGTCAAGTGGGACAGTTAATAAAATACACGAAATAGAAATAATACATTATCATAATATGGTCAAATGGAAATATCACCTGAGTTTCTCCCATCAAACAAATCAAACCGTCTTATACCCATTGACCGAACCTATGGGCTAGTGTTAACTACCATATGACTGGCCACTCAAAAAGCTAACCGGTCAAGTATTATGGATCGGCCAAAATTCACAGAGTACAAGACTGGACTATGGGTTTATTCTCCTTCGATAAACTGATAGGGGTATCGTAACCCCTCGGTAAACTAGTGGGGCAAGTCCCTTGGTAAACTGACGGGACAAAAGTCAACTATCAAGTTCCAATGGAGGCTATACCACGTGGTAGAAAGACAACTTCATCATCACAAATCCCAATCACCATATACATAATTCTCAAGATAATCATACTAATCAAAATATCAATAGCTCGATAAACAATAACTTTAATCAATACCACAATAGGATTTTTCTCAAAATAATAACTTTCTTCAAATTTCAATCTCAAGATATAACAGTTTTTAATCTCCATTTAAACTTTCCAAATTACTTTAAGTTCCACAGGATCATTTTCAATAAAATCAACAATCAAATTTTTCTCAATATAATCATATCATCATCAGTAGATTTATATATATTAAATCACTCACAAATATCATATTAGCACATACAATGAGTGAAAAGTGGTTACCTCTTGCCAAAGATAATAAAAATACCATAAATAAGGAGCCCCGTGCTTAGTTCATAATTTACTAGTCAATCTACATCATTTGTATAAATGTGCTTCAATAAATTGTTAATTTGACACATCATATAATTTTAAATAAATAATTACTTTTCTCTTCTAACTTTATTTTATTTAAAAATTCTTAATTCAATACCATAACTTAATTACTCTATCTCAGTCACATCTCTATCATCTAATAACTTGATAACATCAAATTTTCATCCAATCATAATAAAATCCCCAAAATTTGCTAACTTTAAACATGAGGAAAAATAACAACAATTCCTCTTTTTATCAAATTATCATCCCAATGACAAGCTTGCATTATCTCAATTCTATTCTACCTTTTAAAGTCCTTATATTTAACATTAAACTCCTCAAATCACCTAAAAATCCTAATTTCCAATATTAAAATCTCATTCAAAATCTTCAATATTCACATTTCATAAATAACCTCATAATCAATCTATTAAATCATCAATATCAAATTGTTAAACAAATAACTAATTTAATTTCATAGGTTTAAAGTTCCTAATTTTTACCTCTAACTTCTAAATTTCACTCACAATATCCAAATCTTCATTTCAATATCAAATCACATCATTCCTATATTTTAATAACTCATTTGAACCCTAAATTAACCCACAATTATTCAATTTGACCGAAATTCCCAATTTCTCTAATTTAGGGTTCTAACAAAAATAATCATTTTCAATTTACAAGCTCTAATCACAATCTAAACTGATTAAATATTAATTATACCTCCAATAAATATAACTCAATCATTAAACTCAAATTTAATCAATAAAATTATCATATTAAATCATCTCTACACTCTAACATTTAAACCCTAACTCCAAATCTCTTAAATAATATAATAGATAAAATTCTAAACCGATTAAATATAAGTATTCACATATTTCTACAATTCTATGATTCTCATTTGTTAAAAATTCACACTTATTTTAAACCCTAATCTTTAAACTTATTTTTTTCTAACATAAATTATATTTTTAAAGAGCTCTTTTGGTATAAAAAATAATTAATAAATAATTATGATAATTAAAAAATTTTATGAGAATAAATTAAAGTTCAAATGGGTATGATATTTTTGAATGGAGGCGCTGGAGCATATGAAAATGGCTATGAAAAAAAAGAAGAAGAAGATGAAGGAAGCACGCGGTTTCTAGTTCTGTTTGTGTATGTGTTTGGATATTATAAAAAATGTGTGAGCCCCACTTAAACTTTTTAATATTATATTCTATATATATATATATAGATTTTAAAGAAATTGGGCAGCGGTTTCTTCTTCCGCTTCTTTTTTTTTTGTTCCTTTTGTTTGTTTATTTTTTTTATTTTAATATTATATTATATATATATATATTATTAGGAGGTACGTCTGCTTCTTCTTCTTTTATTTTTTTCTCTCTTCTCTTTCTTTTATTTTTGTTTTTTTCTTCTTATTTTTAATAAAAATAATATTTTTTTACTTTAGATAAACTATTTTAACTTATATAATTAAACAAAAATTTTATCTACTAGAAATTAATTTCTTCTAATACTACTTAAATTTTAAAATAAAAATAGGGATGTTACATATATCATAGTCATTAATACTTGGGAATGACTCAGAAGCACCACCCCCACTGTCTATTAGGATTGACCAGCTCCTTTCTAGATTGACGAGTCATCCTGATAATATCAAATAATAATTTAAATAAGTAATATATTTTACAACTAACAATTATTAAAAAATTATATTTATTAACTCTAAATAAACAATTGAAACAAATAATATCAAATAATAATAATTAAAAATTAAATAGTTGTCTATTTAAGTTTCCTATCAACTAAGTAAAATAAACAATTATTTCTATTAAATCTAAATAAATTAGTCTATTAAACTCAACATAAAAAGTTTGATATATAATTCTATTAATTTAAGAAATACACTAAATAAACAAAGTAAAAAATAACTTCAAAAATAAATTTCTATTCTTACTTAAAACTATGAAGTATTATCAAGATCTGGATCGAGCTTTAATTTCTGAAGAGAATCCAGCAGAGCTTCGTTTCACAACTCGCTAAAAGTGATAAAATGATGCCGAGGTGGTTTATATAGACAAAAATTTTTTAGCAGTTATTGAGACAACTACTAAAATTTTTAGCACCAGAGTGCTAAAAAATCCAACGTCTTTTCCCATTCTCTAGCGATTACCCCAACAAAACTACTGAAAATATGGTGTTAACTTTGCGCCACATGGGGCCAACACTTGTTGCAGTCAATTTCTAGTGGTTTAAGCAAAACCGCTAGAAAGTTGTGAGCTCACACCCTTTCTAGACAAAAAACTAGAAGTTTCTTGCAATTTGGCACATAACCACTAGAAATTCTAACTTTTCTAGCGATTTTTTAATTGCTATAAAATAATAGCTACCAAACACCCTTTTTTGGTAAAGCAATTAGTTTTTTGTTAAAAATTTATAAGAAATAATTAAAATTTTAATTGATGATTTAATAATTATCTCATTATTTTCATGTCATAACAAAATATATAAAATATTAACTAACAATGAAATCATTATCCTATTTTATTTTTAGAGCCATTAGAAAAAATCTCTTCAATTGTCAATATGTCATGATCTATTTTTTTTATAAAAAGAAAAAAATGATATTATAAATACTAATAATGTTTTACTATAAATAACCAAAGAAAGTAGAGCTAATGCAAGAACTAGTAAAATGGTTAAAAAAAAGGATGGATGAACAATACAAATATGAAATTGTTGAAATTTGGCAATCAAGGACCTATTAGCTTGCCAAACTGCATGTCCAGAAGAATTCCAAGCTTGATCCCGAGAGATGAACCTCTCACTAATACAGATTACTTGAAGCCGATCATTGAAAGAATGATTTTGAAAATTATAAGCATGAATCCAAGAAAAGGCCCCTTTGAGACAAAATGCCATGAATAATTAAGGGTTAACAAACCTCCTCCTACAGATGAATTGCAATAAAGGCATACCATGGAGGCAGATTATGATTTGGCAGGAAGTGAGCTTGTTCTGTTTCTGTTTGGACAGGATGATAGGCCAGCTGCTCATATAAATATCTGTCAAGAGTGAAGTACCTACTTGACTCAACTGTAAACAACTATGACTAGTAGCAGTAATGCAGAAGGCTAGAGAAGAGAAGTGAATTGAACCAATAATCTCTCGAATGACTGTATGGACATACTTTTACATCATGCACATCAATGTTCCTTTTATGCCAGATAACATTGATGAGGGTAATAATGCCTTTCATTACAAGAGTAGTTTTAAGTCAAGATTGAAAGGATTAAAAATTAAGATTTTGCAGCTTTATGGAGAAGCATACAAACTATATAGCACAAATATGTATAGGGGCATGCAACAAAGATGTGTTCCATGAACTCTTGTATATTATACCCAAAGGGACACAAGATATCAACATTCAAATGGTGTTTGAGGGCGTCACCTGTTGGCAAATTCCAAATTAGAAGGAGCTGCTTGTGAGAGAGGGAAATTAACCACATGAACCTCTAAAAAGAATCTGTATGACCTGAAAGAGAAAGAAGGATTGGAGGCATTTCTTATGTCCTGTTATTATTTCTTGCATCAAATTTTATCACTTCCATGTGGGTAATTAGTTGTGAGATTTTTCTAGTGAGGAATTATTTATGTGAGATATTAATGTAATTTTCCCTTTCTTCTTTTATTTTAGACCCACATTTGTATAAATCGGGCTACGACGAACAAGGAGCACGTTGCCCGCCGCCCGACCCAATATGCCAATCTTGGCCCGATGTGACCCGGTGATGTGTGTGATGAAATCGGCTTAGGCTATGGGATAAATATGAGGCTCACCAAACCCGAATACTATCGTTATCGGTGGACGTATTTGGTATCCGATCCGACTGATTTCAGTTTCAATGACAATGACTAATGATTCGCACTGGAAAACGCAAATTTGCGGCAAGTGACCCTATATTTCTTTTATTATTTTTTTGACCAGAAACAACCATATTTCTATTGATCCTCATCCAGGTACAATCAAATTTTCTATACACTCATACCCAATTTGTGATCTTCTCCCTCCAGTCGTAATTGCTTGCTCGTTTGTCTTACTGCTTTCGCAATTTCTGCTTGAATTCCAACTTGCGAATCCGTTCTCTTCGTTTGTTTGCCATAAAAGAGGTTCTTCATTTTGGTTATATTCCATAACAGTTTCTGGTGTTTCGAAAACTTTGGGAATATCTATAGGTTGAAAAGATATGAATGATAAAACTTGGAATTGAGCTATAGGATTGACATATATAGTATCTGTGGCAGCAATCTGGATTGCTGCCAGCTTTGTAGTTCAGTCTGATAGGTATCACCATTCCTTATCACATACATCTGCAATTCATTGTTTGTGGTGTACATTCCGATTGTTGAGATTGGGCGATATTTGGAGGATTCTTATGGGAGTTTATGGTTTTGGAGGGGTGAGGAGGAAAGTAAAGATTTGGAAGTGCTAGGGGAATCAGAGCAGGCTATTCTTCTCGAAGACAATGATGCCAGTAACGAAGCCTGTTCATCCTTGCCAGATGAAGAGCTTGTCAATCAGAAGAGGAATAGTAGTGAAGGGACATTGCCCGATCAAGGTAGTTTGACTGATGATCTTAAAAATCAATTGGATGCAAAAGGGCGTTGGACACGATACAGGGTGGCTAAAGTTAGCCTATTGATATGCCCATTTTGGTTCTTTGCCCAACTCACTTTTAACCTCTCGCTGAAGTATACTACGGTTACAGTAAGCATCTCTAAATCAAGGATTTCACGTCTTGTCTTTATCTTCAAAATTCTCCTTCATTTAATTATCTGGCTTAACCTCCTTTATATATATGTGTGTGTGTCATATGCAGTCAAATACTATCTTAAGCAGTGCATCCAGTCCATTTACATTCTTGATCTCTCTAGCAATTTTGGGTGAGAAATTCACTTGGATAAAGCTCTTCAGTGTTCTTCTTTCCACGGGAGGAACGATAATTGTGAGTCTTGGTGATTCACAAAGTGGTTTAAGCACAATTGCTTCAAATCCTTTGGTCGGAAACATTCTCGCTCTTGTTTCAGCAGCTTTATATGCAGTTTATATCACCCTTATTCGCAAAAAACTGCCTGATAATGATGGAAAGTCTGGCCGTGCCAGCATGGCTCAGTTTCTTGAATATCTCGGGCTTTTCAATCTTTTTATTTTTCTTCCTATTGCCCTCACATTAAATTTCACCAAGGCGGAACCATTTCATTCATTCACCTGGAAGCAGCTCGGCCTGATTATTGGTAAAGGTCTGTATTTATTTAGAAAGTTGAATTGGTTACTCTCGCCAAAAACCAAAAGGGTTCTATTGGTTACTTGTTATTTTCCGACTAATGATATACGTTCTTTTATATGTGGGTCTATCTTTTACCTCTCTTAGAATGAGTACTCATTTCTTTTCCTTTTTTTTTGTGATGAACTCATTTCTACGTCTATTATACAAAAAGGAAGACATACACATATGCATGTTTTTATTGACAATTTTGGATATTGACACATTTTTGGTTGTCAAGTGACTATCATGGGATAAATGGTTTAATATTTTTTGGTCTTGCCAGTATAGCTAAAATGTATTCAATCTGGGAAGGAGGGTTTCTTGTAAATTTTGTTGGAACTGAATTCATGTCAACTTGTGATAAAATTTCTGAATTCTGTGAAGTTCAGTGGCAAGATCAAAACAAATCAGCAACCTGTTTCTGTTCTGTGCATTATTGCAATTCTTTCAGCTGTAATGTAACAAACAGAAAACAATGCCTCTCGTTTTTGTCCTATATATTTTAGAATTGTAGATGGGAAGTTTTAATCAACAGTAACAATGAGTTAACGGAATATTGTGCAGAACTCGGCCCGTAAGATTGAGTGAAATTGGTGAACTTACAATGCAGAACCATGCATTACCTTACCTTTGACATTCAAAGGAGATGGAAAGCGAGGAAAGCCAACTTTATTATTAACCTTCTGAGCTTCCCGTTTGAGTATTATGCTGCATGGATCTTTGTTGTCGATCATTAATGAGTTTTCCCCCATTACTGGGGGTATAACTTCAATGCTAGTATTGGTCTTTGTTAGAATTTCAACTTTCTTGAAGGATTTTGCATTCTAATTTATAGCAAAGACTTGATTGTTGATTGACTGGGCCATTATTTCAGATAATTTTATGCCTAATTTTAAAGAATTCCATGTTTGTCACAGCTGTCAATATATTTAGGAAAGTTCATCACCCATCACTTGTGAAGATTTTATGTGCATCGGAGGGCAATATAAACTGCTGTTGGTCTTGTAAACTTCATTTGTGAAAGATGGAGCCTGTTTTAAGGGGATGGTTCTCCTCATCCAGTCATCCTATTTAATATGATTTGCACATTACATACTTTGTGAATGATTTATTTTTGTAGGATTGTTGGATAACGTGCAGAGTGATTACTTGTGGGCCAAGGCAGTTCTTCTAACATCAACCACCGTGGCTATGGCCGGACTTATGATTCAGGTGCCATTAGCAGCCATCGTGGACAGTTTGACTGGCCATGCACCTGGCCTGTTGGATTGCCTGGGAGCAGTAGCTGTGATGATTGTCTTTGCCGGAATCAATATTCCCTCGGATGCCTTCAAAAAATCCAGAGAAGCGAGTGTTGAGTTGGAAAACGAGTGTGTGAATTCCACAAGCCAACATTCAGGTGTCATGTCATAGAGGGCAGCGGCCTTTGCATTGTGCTGGTTCCTGTTTATTTCCCGTCTCCGTTGGAGGGAGTATTTTTGCCACTGTTCCATATCAATTGCTGTAACTGAAACGTATTACTGTATCTATATTGTATACGGAAATCAAAGAAGAACATCAAAGTTTAAAAGAGGATTACAGTTACAGGTTTGCTCTGGCATTTTGATCCTTGAATTACTAGACCACTTATTTAGCTTTGACCGTAAAAAGTTACTTGTTAAATACTGAAAATAATGACATGTGAATTTTGACTTGTTTGTAATGAGTTTATGAATTATGATCAAAGAAGAACCGGTGCATTTACTTGTTTTGGGAATTAAAGACATAGATCTACTACTTCATGGATCAGAGGTCCACTACATGCCAATCTAGTCTGAGAAGGCATTTAATCTCACGAACAAGGCTGGTATGAGCATTGGTCCTCGCAGCATCAGAGGTTAACATATCAATGGCCACCTTGCCACGCCATTTTAAGTCAATGACATATTTAGCATGCGCAATAGAATGAACCATGGTTCTGGTAGAGACAAATGAGGACGAAATCGAGGTTTGTTCATCTGTAAACAAAGCAGAGTTTTCCAAAAATTAATCACAATGTAGGATGCTTTCTGGCTCTGTATAGCAAGGATCACAGAGGTGATGAAGTCTCTAGATAATTTCTCCAGACGGCTACAGAGGTCAATTATACTTAGATAATCCTAGAATTCTATATAAAGGGCTCTAATTCATGGTTAAGGAGTATGATAGTAAGATTCTCACAGAAAGAGAATAACTTGAGTTTCTCCTCATAAAATCTTATAATTATAGGATTAGTTTATCACCCTTGTGTAAGGGTAGATCAATTATGAATCTTGTAATGAGCATGTTGCTCTATGGTTAATGAAAATAATTTTTTCTCCAATTAATCTTGTTAATCTTGTGAATCTTGTTGATTTTGGGTCTAGTTCAATTACTTTCTATGGCCCAATTTGTTATTGCAAACAGAAATTCAAGAAACCAGTCCGAGGTCATTCTGTTGATCAATAAGCATCTAATGTCATTTGTTTTCTCAATCAATATCAAGTCATCCTTTCATATCGTTCCGAAAGTAGACCCTTGAGAAGCACATTCAATGTCACCGTTCAAAATCTCCACCAAAGCATGTTGTAGAGTTGATATTTCTTCCAAGAATGAGCCTCTGTTTCAAGATTTGCCACTATTGAATGTGCTCGTCACTGTGCTTGTCACTGTCGAAGTAACGGCCATGGTGACGGCAATAATAGATCTTTCTTTTTACAATGGTCGATTGTCCGATGGAGATCGAATCTTGTGTGCCCGCCGTTTCTGGAGCCTATGTTGAAGGAGGGAAGGAGGGGAGTGAGAACAAGCCCTTTCATGTTCTCATCGTCCGTCAAAGCCCCACTACAAGATTGATCTTCAAGTACGTCTCAATAATGGCATTGTCTTGCCTCAACAATCACTTTTCTTGCCGTTGCCGTTTCAGAGTGATTGTTGATCTGTTGGAATGATTGCCACTATGTTTGCCATCATCAGTCTTGCTTCTCCTGCTAATCACACCTTATATTGGCTTCCCTCAGCCATCACAACGCCGTCACACGATGGTCTTTTTCTCTATACAATCCTACCGCTACCCAGCTCGACAATCCATTACTATGACCACTACGTTTCATGGAACAAAGCACCATCATCAAAAAGGAATTTTGCGTATGCTATGTGTTGCCTCTTGCTTTGAAGATTAGGGTTGAAGACTTTAAAGTGCTATCTTTTAAGAAAGCTGAAAGGCTGCTCATTCATCATAAGGTTGTGAAAGAAGTTGAGCTTAAGAGATGGAAAGGAGGAGGCTATTACTTCATCAGAGATTATTGATGACGATCATTTAGCAGTAACAGATGATCAAGCATTCTCAAAGAGAACTGGGAAGGAACCTATGGCATTTACTTCAGAGATTGATGAGGATCCTTTAGCAGTAACAGATGAACAAGAATTCTCAAGGAAACCTGGAAAGGAGGTGGCAGCTGATGGTGTTGAAGAACTAAAAGAAGACCTAGAAACCCTCCTAATGGAGTTGAGATTTAATTCAGAGACGATTGATCCTTTATTTGCGTCCACATAAGAGGAATTTAGAAGTATGACGGAGTTTACTTCCCAAGGTGGTTCTGCAGAACAAGAGATCCTAAAGAGCCCTATACTAGACTTGGTAACTCGTCCTTTATTAGTGACCCATAAACCAGAAAACCCATGCAGATCATCATCTAGAAGTTCATTGGTATTTCCTTCACAGGGTAATTCTTCAGCAATTTATCATGAACAAGAAATAATTCCAAGGAGACCTGAAGAGCATATGGCATCTACTTCAGGAGTAAAAGAAGAACAGGAAATAATCCCAAGGAGACCTGAAGAGCATATGACATCTACTTCAGGTGTAAAAGAAATAATCCCAAGGAGACCAGGGAAGGAGGCTCATGCATGTATTTGGTTAGTTGAATCAATTCACAACTAGTAATGTGCTGTGTCAAAGAACCCATGGCATTGTTAGTGAATCATAATTATAAAGGAGATGATGAATATGCAAGAGGTGAAGCAGCTGGAGGCAATATGCTATTCTTTAATGGTCACATTTTGGGTTAAAGACAGAATATAAAAGAAGAGCTTGCAGGTTCTAATAGAAAAAGTCTGCACAGTCTCATTGAGTATAACACGAAGAAATCATGTTGTATTGAATATCAAAATTGTATAATTTAATTCACCTCACTCCTTTGTGTGTTGTGTTGGCAAGTTAAACACTAAGAGTTAAGGGGTGTCAACTTGAACGGGGTGTTAGAATGTTGAATTAATTAGGTGATTAGTGTTAATCACTTGTATCTAGATAACCCTAGAATTCTATATAAAAAGCTCAAGTCCATGATTGAGGAATGAGATAGTAAGATCCTCACTATAGTGAAAGAGAGGATAACTTAAGTTTCTCTTCACAAAATCTCATAGGTTATGAGATTAGTTTATCACCATTGTGTAAGAGTAGATCAATTGTGAATCTTGTAATGAGCATGTTGTTCTATGATTAATGAAGATGAAGATATTTTTTTTCAATTAATATTGTTAACACAAACATCAGTAAACTTGAACTTAATTCCTATTTTTGCCTGAATTGAACAGAGTTTCAATGATACCTTCTATTTTTGCGTAACCGCTCTCTTTTTGGCTCCATAGCATGTTTTCTTTGCCGGCAAAACGAACAACACTCTTCCCAAAAGTATTTATTAAACCATTCTACTTCCCAACTAATTGTAGGGCCACGTTAGAGCCTCCACTCCCTGAAAAAACTACTTTGGTAATTGGGTGATGCCTCAGATAATTGAAACACAGCCAGAAGAATTTTACAGATGAGGATGGGGCAGTCATTGTTGCGAAGAACATAAACAGAAAGATAAATATTTTGTAGGTATTCTTAGCTATTTGCTTTTTTTTTTTACAAATTTTTTTAAAAAAAAAGTCGGGCTCACTCATGATCTAAGGATAGGACGAAGTCTCCCTTCTTTATAGGCGATACTAATGTCGGATAGGGTAAACTATCTATTACCTTCAGACATAAACCTAAGCATTAGAATATTTTCCTAAATATTGTGACTAGAATCTAATAAAATAGTATTTCTATAGATAGAAGACGCTCGTATTCTTAGCTATTTGCTGAAGGAATTGGCGGGTCTAACAGCTTTGGCGTTTATGAGACTTTGGATGGGGAAAACCGGAGAAGGTGGAGATACCTTCCGGGGATAGAGGTATAGTAATTGTGATGGCTGAGAGTAAAGATGGTGATTTAACTATTTTAAATCATTATCAATATTATTATGGAGAAAAGGAAGATAAAACGAAGTTCCAGTCAAGCTCTGAGAGTCTGTACAAGCCGCCCATGCAAATTCAACCACTGTTTGAAGACGAGAAAATGGAATTCCTCTGCCAATCAGGGAGCTTGGCGAAGATTATGAGAAGCTTATTGGACCAAAGAAGGGTTGAGTCAATTGGGAAAATATTGGGACTTGGGTATTGGATTTGGCGTCGTGGGAAGGAGGCAAGGACTAGAATTGCATGGCAACACCCATATGCTTGAGAGGCTTGGGGTTATTGAGTCAATCACTTGGTGGCTACTCAACGTAAACGTCCCCATGATGACAATGGCTAGGACACAGTCCAAATGCATTAAAACCAAACGCATTAAATAATCTAATCGAATTAACTTTTTTATTTTTTTTATACAACCCATTAAGACTAGGACACAGTCCAAATGCAAAGATAACGCTCATAAGAGACTTACAATATCGCCTATTAAAGAAACTATCACAATAATAAAAAAAAATCGAATTCACATCTTTATAGAATACGAACACATTTCTTACCATTTATATTAATTTTTATTAGCTCTAATTGAATTAACTGAATTATTTCGATTTGATTTTGTCGGTTAATTCATTTATTGGGCTTCTTTGAAAAACCAAAAAAATAGAAAACCAGATTGCCAAAAAGATTTAACTGAAGCAATGACATCATTCTTGACCAACGACCAATTCTTTATAAGCATAACCCCCATCCAGACTAGAAGAACTACATTTTGGCAAGTCAAACACAACCATTTGTTAAATTTGTTGCATCAATTTAGAATTCAAATATTTCAACTAGATTTAAAAGTAATTTTTTAACCCGAAAAATAGTTTAAACCGGACCTTATCACCTGAGGTCACAGATTTTAAATATAAATTAAAATAATTTTTTATGCCTTGATATTAATAGCGCTCTATATTTTCCCATGAATGAAGTACTGAATCGCAATGGCGAAAAAGTCATTCCCATCATTAGAACAAATACTATAACACGGAATTGTCACCAAAAAAACAAAATACTATAACAGTCGATCCCTGCTATATAACAAATTATCCGAATTATATTAGGAAGATATATTTTTAATTTTTGGGGCTAATTCATCTGGAAGTTCATCAATCAAGGAAAAATGATGATAACACCGGGTCGACACTTACAGGGAATCAGTTTATCCCCCAGAAAGTAATAAAAGTTGCATGATGCTAGCTCTGTGACACAGCCGTCAGCCCATATCTCAGCATCACTCTCTTGGTTGCAAGAGCTGCAGCCTCACTGGCACGCATCGAACCAGTTGCCATTATTGCTTGAAACTCTATGCCAATCTCTTCTTGCACCTTGCTGCGGGCTTCACCAAGTGGATCTCCTGCAACTCCGTTAGGGACTGACTTCTCTTCCTCCCCAGTTGGTTTTACTGCAGGTGGCACCACATTTCCCGTTGCCTTTGAGCCCTGTACCTTGTCTTTTGTTTCAACATCCACCACTCCGGAAGAACTTCTCTCCGCAGAAAACTTAGGGCTACCGGAAGACCTTGCAGTATTGGCTGATACAGGATTTTGAGGTGGTACCATTGAAGGTTTGAACTGGGGAACTTGGGGAACCGCACCAGATCTCAATGTTGTCTCCAAATTCTGTATCATAGGCACTGCAAAATGAAATTTTATAGACAGATATCAGTAATTTATGCCTCCACGAGCACCCTTCGACATTTATGAATAGAGCGGTTACTTAATCAGAATCATTCCTTAAAATTCACATAAACTCTGACAAGACGACAAATTCAAAAGCCAGTTCAACTAAAGAAAAGGGAAACTTGTTCAAAAGACCGCTATATGGACCTAGGAAAATAAATATCACGCTTTGTAAGATGATCAGTCAAGGAAAATACATTGATGCAAAAATGCTTTGGATAATTAGCATAAAGAGCTAGAACCCAAGAAGATCCATGCACAGAAGGAATATTCCCTACAGGGATTTGCCAAAATCATCCCCCATGGAAAACTTAGATTATTCATTTTTTTAAAGAAAACATTAAACCGCACTGAAAGAGGTGCATAAAAGATAACATGGGAAGCTAAGAAAAGGGTAAATTTGAAGCAACTTACATATAAGGTGTCCCATTGGGCTGCTCATAACTACATTAGGGAGCTGTAGAATATAGTCAGGAATGCTTGTGCCAACCAAAAACTGGGCAATTTCATTGCTGAAGTTGTTGCAATTGTGTGTAAGTAAATTATAAGTTTCTGCTGTGTACCGTGGACTGATTTCATCTAAATAAGTTTCAAAGACATCCTTAGGCACGTGTGTTACACCTAATTCTACGACTCTAAGGGGCGTTCCATAAGGAGTTGATCCAGCAAGAGAATATTGTATACCCCCACCAAAGTAATACTCATTACCATAAACCACTACTCCTGTGTGCCTGAGGTAAAACACGGCGTGCACAGTCAGATGAATTTCAATCTGCCAACAAATGATTGCACACTAAAAGAAGTCACATGCTCATCTACACCAAGGCCAACCACATTTCTTAAAAAAGAAAAAAAAACAAATAACAGGACAAAAGCCAAAAAACTAGAAAGCAACATACTGCCCAAAAATGATATCCATTCTATTATTAAATAGATTGTCAAGTCCAAGTGATATCACACATCCACAGCATTTGACTAGCAACCACACGGGCATAGTCATCACGAGATCTTAAGATCAGAACAGAATATGTCAATTACCACATATGAAATTCATTTTTCAATCTAGCAAACTACAAAGCCATCTAAGTTAGTTATGGCAATCAATTTTGGAACAACATAGCAAAGAACTCACCAAACAGCCTCAATGGATTTCCCCAAAAATGTTGATGAAAGCTGTCGAGCAAGTCCTTGACTTAGATCATAAACATTAAGAGTAACCCTGTGACCCTCCTACAATCAATATACGCTATTAGGATAAATACAATAGCAATTGTGAATTGCTTTGTAGAAAGCCAAACGGAAAAAGAATAATCGAAACAACATTTAGTTTCACATACCTCAGCCATCAGCTATAGTTCAATAGAGAAATACTCAGCTGCTTGGTGACACTACCCTTTAATGAAACTTATCAGAATAACCTAACAAAATAAATAACAATCATTCGAAAACTCCATCAGACTTCATATTTGAAAAGACATGAGAAATGTATATGTCAAAACATGTCAAATGCCAATTCCTTCCACCCCCTACAAATAATCGGAGTTTACTTTATATAAGGAATTTCTGCTGGGCGTAATGCAGGAAATACAGAAGCTGCATCATTAGAAAAGTTCATTGCAACTAATCCAAAACTGAGACCAAGGTGAAGCGAGGTCAAAGAATAATATCAATACAACAGAAGGATAATGTCTCCCTCGCCTGCCTAAAGCCCAATTCTCACATTTTACGAAATTACGTTGAAACTTAACGACAAACATGCACCCGTTCTCCGACGCAAGATTAAACCCAATTCCCAAATTAAAACTTCCGAATATCAAAGATGCAAATCAAAATTGGAAATGCCAAATTCAACAACTCCCTTAGCAGAAATATATATACTTTCCAGAAGCCTTAATCCCTAAATAAATAAATACGAGAGAGAGAACAATAAGATACCTAGATCAGGAAGGAAGAAGAAGCGAAGTGACGGACGGTTTCTGGGTTCTTCTCTCCCAGGACGTCCACTAATTGCGACAGGAATACGGCAGAGAAAACCTCTCCTTTTAAAGGAAACGGATCAATTTTGGAGATCCAGATTGTCTACGACCACCACTTTTTCCTTCAGGTAAGATCTATGACGTTCTAGAACCTACAGGTCAATAGTTGGATGCCACGTTGTTTTTTATTTGTGAAATGTGCTATCCTTTGTTTACTGTGGACCGTTAGAAATTAGAATGACGTCGTTGCCCGAAACTTGACGTCGCTAACCGCGTGAAGCTCATGTTCTAAAATTATACAGAATCATCACTCAGTCACATTGCTTCTTCTTGTGTTTTTTTTGGTACAACAGTCTCATTGCTTCTGTCGCCAGACAACTTGATATTAGATTTTGTTTTTTTCAAGGTAGGGGAACCGGGCCGGTGGAAGAGTAGTGAATTTTAGAGATGGAATACGGGTTAGCCCGCTAAAAACGGGACAACTTGCCCTTAGTCCGCCAGAAGAAGGGGCGGGCTGTACAGCCCGCCTTAAAATGGATTGACAAAACGTCAGCCCGAGCTCGCCTCCCCTTAGTGGTGGACTGGCTCGCCAACCCGCCACTTTTTTTTTAATTTAAAAAAATTATTTTTAATATTTTTAAAATATTAATAAAAAAATTTTAATGTTATATTAGTATAATAAAAAAATTGCTCATATTATACTTTTAAAAATTTTTATTTTTTATAAAAAAATCTCAAATTTTATAAATATAAATATAAATAAATATTAACATAATATTAATCAATTATAATATATAAATATATATTAACAAATAATAATAAATAATATGTATTATAATAATAATATATATTATAATAATAATATATATATTATAATTATAGTAATTATCTTTACTAGTATTCGATAATAGGAGTGTTCAAAATAATATTTAAATAAAATAAATAATAATATTAAAATTTAAAAAAAATTGTTAGCCTGTCCAAAAAATGCCAGCCCGAACCTGCCCCCTTAAGATAAAATAGGGGCTAGACCCGTTTTACTAGCTCTAGTAAAATTGGGAGATTAGAATTTAGCTGAGTGACTATCATATGAAGATTTAACTACAAAAAAAATATAGATATATATAATTATTTAGAACGTATTTAATCTATAAATAGTATTATTTTATTGTGATTATAGTCGCGATATTTGAGGAGGTATCCTAACTCTTGAGTGTCTAAGTTTACTTCTAAAAGTAATAGATGACTCGCCCTGCCCGACATTAGTATCGCTTAAGAAAAAAAAATTTGCCCTACCTCTAAATTATAGGTAAACCTAACTTTTTTTTAAAGATTCAAATATATAAAAAAAAGAATTTAGCTGGGTCAAAAAGACTTGTATCAGCTTCAATATAGGTTCACAAATTTCAAAACAAAAATATCTATATATATCTATATATTTGTTGCCATCCATCTTTAATATAAAATTTAATTAATTAATTTAAATAAATTAAAAAAATTAGTTAAATTAATTATTTATAATAATTATATGTTAATTTTCTTAAAATATTCTATTTAATTATGTACATTTGAATTATATTTAATATAAACACTTTAATATATATAATCATATAAAGATAAAAATTATAATTTTAAAAGATAAAGTAAATTAGGATATTATATTTATGATTAAAATAAATTTATTATTTAATTTTTATATTTAGAGAGATAATTAAATCAGAGACCAAAGCCGGAACCATAGCATGCCACGTGGTAGCATTAGAAGCCATAATTCAGCCCATTTTATAAATTATTATTCAATAATAAATGAACACTGCTTGTGTTCTTCTGTATTTAATAAATTCTAAATTATGTTTCGGTTACTTTTTTTGGTGAGATTATATTTGTTTTTTTAGGTATAATTGATTGGAGGTTTTTTTGCGGATTTTATATTTTGTGAATTAAAATTAAAAAGAAGAAAAGATTATTTGTTAGATTATTTTACTTTTAAAATATACAAAATTATGTGTCAGTCTTTTTTTTAAAGGTTATCTTTGGGATTTTAGAATAATTTTTATTTGGAAATAATAAAATGACATTAATACTTTGTGGTTATCTCTCTTGCACATTAATACTTCGACAAAATTGTGTCAGCCACCCAATAAATTTTGAAATCGGAAGAAAACTGGGGGAGGAATCAGACGATCATGGCCAGGTCAGGGAAATAACTAAAGTATGCACTAGCAGGGTTGGTTCTAAAGCTCTCGCCCCCACCTCTTCTCAAAGCAACAAAGAACGTAGAGATCTTCATTTTTGCTACGAGTTCATGAAGAACCTTATTCACGGTAATTTGTTTTTGTTTATCTCTCTCTCTCTCTCTTCATATTCGTTGCATTCAACATGTTTGAGTTCTGATTTCATACCGTTCCTTGGACCCCAAGTCTCGAATGCACATTTAACTTCTAATTCCGTTATTCTTTTTTCTATCTTGCCATTGCAATATAATCCTCCCAAGCCTGTTTACATGATATTTTTTCTGAGGGCCTGAATTAGTTTAATCTAACAAATTCTATTGATTATGTTTGGTTGATCTTACCCCCTTCATTTGAATCATTCATGTCCGAAGTTACGGGTGATTTAGGCATTGAATCACCAATTGTTGGGAGATTCTGATACGCTAATATCGAAGTATATAAATGTTGCTAGCTATCATGTATGTTAGGAAAAGTTTACAAATGGCCCAAGGTAAGAAAGTTGCCACTATACTTTGATATTATCACCCACTAATCCATTAATCCATAATCAAACTATACTAATCCAAGATAAAAGTTTAACTAAATAAATTGAACATTGTCATAAACAAAATATAAAGTAAATCCAAAATCATCACAACCCAAATAAGTTCAAAATCAAATAAAGCAAAAGTAACAATATAAAATGGCATCTTTGAAGAAGATGAAAAGATGAAAATGAGTTAATAAACAGCATGGTTCAAGTCCTCCTCCTCTGGTCATCGTTCTCTTCTCTCCCGCCCTCTCCTCCAGAAGATGAATAGTACCTTTTTGTTTTTAAACTCTACAATGCTCTAAACGGGGGGCCACTTCCTTTGCTGCCAGTTGCACAATATAAAATTGAATAAAGATAGTAAACTCAACAAAAGAAAATAAATTAAAAGAAATTGAAATAGAATAAAATTAAATTGAAACTCTCCTATATCTTTATTTAATTTTAGGAAACTTTAATTCTTTACCATTATTTATTTTTATCCCAATCTAAACTATATCCATCTTCATTTAAAATAAATTATATCTATAATGAAATCCCCCAATTAATGCCCCAAAACAATCTCTTATTAAAAATTCAAGTAAATCCCTCTAATTTTACATTTATGACTTCCCAAATATACCCAAATATATCTTGAATCTATCAAAATATAAGGAATCATCAATTCATCAGTAAAAAAAAGTCTAGTAATGTGTACTAATGAGCAACTAATAGTACTGTCATAGGTTATATCTGTTTATATTATCACAAGTTATATAGGTAGTCAAGATATATATATATATATATATATATTTGTGACAATACTATTAGTTGGTAGTTAGTGTGAGTTGACAAATTTTTTTTATTGTTGAATTCTTATTCGGTAAGTTAAATGATATTTATTTTTTTAATCAAAACACGTGCATATGTTTCGTTGTTGAGCATTAGTGAAAGCTAAGAGTTTTTGGTAAAGTAGTATATAATATTCTAATCTTATTTTTTATATGTGGCTAGTATATATTCTAATTTTATTTGTGGTATAATTTTATCTATAATTTTTTTTAATTTGATTTAATTTCACCCATAATTTTTTTAATTTTGGTATAATTTTTGGTACTTGATAAATAAGATTAAGAAATTTGTATGGGTGAAATTGTATCAAATTAAAAAAATTATGGATAAAATTGTACCACAAATAAGATTAAGATATTTGCATATGAGAAATAAAATTAAGATATTAAATATTACTTTAACCATGAGTTTTTTTTTTTTGACTAATGAGTGCCAAGTTAAAAAGTCAAGATAAATATACATACCTTATGATAATATTTCTAATTGATCATTAGTCCGAGTTAATAGAGTTTTTTTTATTGATGAATACATAGTTGGCAAAACATCCTTAAACATGATGTCGTAGGAGGAATTTGATCTGCTTTTGGAAAAAACAACATCAATTATAATTCTTGTATGATTGTGAAAGTAGTTTCTGGCAACAAATGACAAAATTTAGATGATAGGTTGAGGATGAAAGAAACACTAAATTCTTCCACTCCTTGGTTAGTAAAAGAAAAGCCAGGAATTTTATTCAGAGACAAAAATGGTCTCTGGGTTGATAATTAGAAGGAGATCCCAGTCATGGCGTGGAAAAATTTTCATGATATTTATGCTTGTTCTAATCTTCTTGTTGCAGATTCTATCATTTCAAAACTAAAGGCTAAACGTCCTCCAACACTTTGATGTCGATATTTCCACACTTATGCTTCCCCTTACTGATCAGGAAATCGAGAGTACCGCCTTTAATATGCCAAAGGATAGTGCACCAAGCTTTGATGGGTTTCATGCTCACTTCTTCAAAAAGAATCGTCAAGTAGTTGGTCAAGATGTCATTGAAATGGTCAGGCACATTTGGAATACTGAATTCATGCTTCATTCTCTCAACAAAACTTTTATTACTCTAATCCCAAAAGGCAGTAATGTTCAGACAGTCAAAGACCCAAGACCCATTAATTTGTGCAACATAGTCTACATATTATCTCTAAAACTTTCTGCAACAGGCTAATATAAGATCTAGATTGTAGTACAAATTGTACTACAAAACTATATACTTATATTAAGAACCGGAGCAAGTAACACTATCATGCATCAAATTCATCACTCATATACTCAGGAAAGGAAGGTTCCTGCTCAAAAACTGGATTTCTCAGAAGCTTTTGATATGCTTTCTTAGAACTTTATAGAGGCAATCTTGACTAGGATGGGGTTCCCTAAAAAATGGATCAATGCTAGTTGCTCAATGCATATCCGCTGTTAGTTACCAGTTACTTTTTAATGATAAGCTATTAGGTACCATCAACCCATTTCGAAGGATTCGTCAAGGGGATCCGCTCTCTCCATATCCATATATCATAGGAACAAATTAAACATCCTTTCATGCCTAATCCTAAATCAAGAGCAAGTTTCTTCATGGGAAGGTATCAAGATCAAGCACAATGCAAAACCAATCTCCTATCTTCTTTATGAAGATGATTTTATAATGTTATTTGAATGCATCACAAGCAGTTTTCATGTTTATAATCAAAGCTTGTTTTTACACACAATGCACGCATTATCAAGAATGAAAAGCATGAATCAATTAAAACAACTGTGCCTCAGTGGAAGTGGGTTTAAGTAGCCTACAACCAATGTTGTTTATAAGAAGATATTTAAAGATTTGCATGCGTTATAAAATTTTAATGTGTCACATAAGAGAAAGTATGTAAGGATACATTGTTGTAATATTGTAGTGATTTTATTAAATGTCTTTGATTCTGAGATATTTATTTAGCGTGAAAGGTGTGAATAATTTTTTTGTTTGGAATTAAAATAATAGCTCAAGATCTACAAGCTCTACACTTATCGTGTAAGGTAGCACACGCTAGTTTATAAGAGATGGAAGAATAACTACTATACCTTTATTCTTTAATATTCACGGTTCATTCTACCTAACTATGGACAATTGAGGTCAAGGGAGGGGGAAAAAGGAGAAAAGACCACTGCAGATTACAAAACAAAACTGAAAAAACTTGAAAGGCTAAATTAGAAATTTTAGATACTATCCCATGATCTCGCTTGTCGTTAGCGCTCAAATTATTTACTATATTAATCTCTATATAGTATAGAGGTCAACTTAGACTATATTCTTTACGTAGAGTCAATGCTTAACTCTATATTGGACTAAGTGTCAGAAGGAGGAGGAGTAAAAGAGAACTTAATAGTTTTTAGAAAGTAAAAGAGGATAATAATAAAAATAAAATAAAATAAAAATAATAGTATAGAAGGATATCATGAGTGAGCACTCCCAAGGATTGATATGTAGCTATCATCGTTCAATAATATATTGGAGTTATAACAATTATATATACTAAGTCCCTAACATGTAAAACCCTAGACAATTGTTATAGTCATAATCATAAAATCTACAATTATATTTAGATCTAGCATATAATTATATCAAGAATTATTAGTGAAAATTCACTTAGCATGTGATAAATTAAACAATAAATGACTTGTTCTTCTAACATGAATATTCAATCAAAATTCTATAACTAAACATGTGAATCCAACATGAATAATCATAAGAGAAAACTAAAGATATTAAATAAAGAACATCAAATCATAAATTGAAATAATAAATTATAAGTATTTGATTACAACAGTGTCTCAATCGAAATCCTATATCCAACCTATACAAATCTCAAAGTATAAATCTAGGAAATCATAAATTTGCATAAAAGAAAAGATCAAAACATAAAATTGTTCAACTCCTAATTCTAAAGCACAGGAACTCAAGCCACTATATTTCTTCTTAATAACTTAGAAGAAAAATGACATAATTATTAAAGAAATAAAGAAGATGATTATAATAGTGGTGATTGGTCTGTTGAATGAAATAGCCTTAAGGTATGTTAGAAGCCGTATGTTACTATTACTTGTTAAAAAAGAAATAATATCACTTATAATAGTTAAAAATATTAATAATTAATATTAATTTTTAACGGTCAATATTAATTTATTAATATTTATGATAATTTTTTATTTTTTAATACTTTTAAAATAATATTAATCTAAAAGTTTTTAAATTATAGAATAAAATTATACCTTAACCTTCTAAAAAAAACCCATCCTGACTCGTTTTAATTTTTTTAACTAACCCAAGTTTCAGATCAGTCAACCCTAATTTTTTTTTCATTAGAGTTGTGACCTGTCAGATTTATCCAATGGTTTGCATGAAGAGATGGGTAGCCCACTAAGGATGGTCAGGCGATCCAGACCCCTTATCAATAGCGCAAAAAGGACTCTAAACAGCATAGTAAGTCTTCTTCAAATATATAATTATTCTTTTTATTTCTTAATATAATACTCAGTTAATTAATTTAAAAATATTAAATAAGTTAAATAAATAATTTAAGTATAATATATATTAAATATTTTAGATTATATATTAATTTATAAATTAAATTTAAAAAAATAATAAATATATAAATCTAGACCAAGGAATCCCAATACAATCCTTAATCCATATGCAGCAACAGCAAGCCAGCAACTTGTCCTGCTGCTGTTGCTGTGCGTTTCAATAGGTCAAGGTTTGCTTCTACAGCACTTCAGCGCGACACAGTTTGCCTTGACAAAAAAGATGGGGTTTGGATTATTTTATAAATTTGACGCCTTTGCCACGGGACATCATCAGGATTACTTTCAGTCTTTCAAGCAGGAGTGCGGCCATTTTCCATCAGGTTCGCGACTTTTTCCTTTTCCCCTCGCCCTCGTCTCCCCCATTTCCAAGGTCTTCTTTCCTTTTCCTTGTTCTCTGAATTCTAATGATGTTTTGTTGACTTCTTGTGTTCTTACTCACACGTCTAGTGGGTCTTAGTTCCTTCTTTCCGGTCTTGATTTTAATCGGGAAGGATGTGTTGTATCTTTGAATCTCATGTTTATTTTGGGGAACTAATAAGAATGTCTTGTTTATTTTGGGGACATTTGCATATATAGAGCGCCGGGGTATTCATAATGATATGGATATATGGTGAGGTGGTAGTTTGCAATGCTTCCTTATTTGGGCCTGCGCTTCAAAGTTCTAAACTGTTAGATAATTAATTTCATGAACTTCAAAGGGTGCCAAGGCAGTAAAAAAATGCAAGACCTGAAGTGATTTCGCAAGAACCAAATGCTGCTATTATTTTCCTTTTTTTCTTCTTGATCTTTGTCCTAATCTCTTCCCTTTCTGTGTCATTTAGTGATCTCATCAAATCAGAACGAAGATGTTTCTTACAAGGTGAACCCCATTTTTCTCTTTGTTGCAAGATGCACTCTCTCTCTCTCTCTCTCTCTCTCACCCCTCTCTCGTTTGCTTTCTTCAAGCCTGTATTTACAAGTTGATATGAAGGTTCTTCTGAAACCAGTTGAGTTTTGTATGTTGTGTTTGGGTGTGAGAAAGGACTGAGTATGACCGAGGAGTTAATACTTTTTCTCCTGAAGGCCGGCTATTTCAGGTTGAATATGCTATTGAGGCCATCAAGGTATGGTGCTCTTCACAGTGATATCTCATTTCCTTTTTATTGTTTATTTCCATGGTTAGGACATGCTATTTCTATGTGATCAACCCGTCAGTTTTTATATGAATCATATTCATATTTTGGTTTATAATGGAGCCAGGGGAAGCTAGGCTTATTTCATACTTCCCATATCTGTTATTTGTTGTTTTGAAACTGTTACAGCTAATTGCCTGTGAGTGATTTATTATTTTTTTACTCTGTTTTGTTTCTTCTGATTATGTGCTGGCATAATAATATACCTTAATTGTAAATTATAATTGGCTTTGTTGGCTGCAGCTGGGATCAACTGCAATTGGGTTGAAGACAAAGGAAGGTGTTGTCCTTGCAGTTGAAAAGCGTATCACTTCACCACTGTTGGTGTGTTTATTTACCAAATTGCATTGTTGTAAAGTTTCATTGGCTAAAAACATTTTTAAGAAATGCGATGCTAGCTCTGTTATTGGAGCAGCTGATGAGTAGTATATATGCAAGAAAATTGTGTGTTGAGATTTGAGGCGCATTTACTTGATGAGAATTGCACTTTGGGAGTCATCCTGTTGGTTTTGGGTTTACATCATAATTTATTTTACTAATATATTCTTTTTGAAGATTATTTTACTTCTAGTTCTATTGTGATATTAATAATTTGCATTAGCCAAATTGTATTTGGACCATGGCATTGAATACTTCTAACCTTGGTTTTCTTTAATCTATTTTTCATTGTGTGAAAGATGTTATTTCTTTAGGTTCTAATAGAAATGAACATAATATCTATTTCATATTCTAACTTAACCTACAGTTATATTATGTTCTATTTGGGCAAAGAAATATGATTATTGACTTATGCTTAAGTTATTAGGGAAAGTTCTCAAAATTTTATTATATAGTTCTAATGATATCCTCTCAGTTCAAGCCGTATTTTCTTTGGGCAGTGATATATTTATATTCGTGTGACTACATTCATTTTTTTTGTTTGAATTTCTCTCACAGGAGCCAAGCAGTGTTGAGAAAATCATGGAAATTGATCAGCACATAGGTTGTGCAATGAGTGGACTAATTGCTGATGCTCGAACACTTGTTGAGCATGCACGAGTTGAAACTCAGGTTCTGTTGTTATTCCTTGTTTTCTTTTAATTGTTAGTTGATTATCTAGTGGTTTACTCGTATCATATCATGTTATTGTTCACAGAATCATAGGTTCTCCTATGGGGAGCCAATGACTGTAGAGTCGACGACCCAAGCTCTATGTGATCTAGCCTTGCGATTTGGTGAAGGTGATGAAGAATCAATGGTAAAGAACTACTTAGCTTTCTGAATCATCTCTGTATATGCTGTTTTTCATTTGATGTTACATGGTATGCATAATATGGGATCAACAATCTAAAAACAGTTATGGCTAAGTGGCTTTGTATGTAACTTGCATATTTGCCAGAATAAGTATCTTTTATGCTTATTCAGTGTCAGTGGTTTATTTATTTCGTTTTCTTGAGCTTAACTGGTAGATATAGATCTGGTTGGATGATGAGGAATGCATCTCTTGCTTGTGTAATTGAAGGATAATGATGTATAAGGAAGATAGGAAAGAAGAGGAGAGAGAAGGAGAGAATTAGAGAAAAGAGGAGAGGAAGGAGAGAAGATTAGAGAGAATAGAATTCTATTAGTCTGATCATAAGACACAGCAACATTTTCTGAATCCCAAGTCCCTTATTTATATACATCCTATGCTAACGGACATAACTAACCTTTAACTGACCTAACTAATTCTTATATTTAATGAGACCATGCATCTTATCATTGAGAGCCAACATCTTAGCACTCAACTTCCTTGTTGGTCAAGCGGGATGGGGCACCATCAACCTCCAGCTTTGCTAGCAATTAATTACTCAAGTTGGATAGGGAATAAAAGATAGCTATTGAGGCGAGAGAGTCTACCCTCCTAGTCTTGAATAACTCATTCAGCATCTTGTACTACTTACTCAATTTGGGACTGAGGCACCCTATACGGCCTAAGTTTCCATAAGTTTTTTGAACATGTCACTTAAGTTTTGATGATGTATACACATGCGTTTGTTTGGTGCATGGCATTGTCCTACAACTTACTGTCATGATTGACTTGCTTTTGGAATATGCCAAAAATGGAATATGAAAAGAGATCAGAAAATACAATATTAGCTATCTGTAAATTAAGAATTATAGATAAACAAGTAAAATAAATTTAGCTAAGAGAGCAGTTTAATTAAGATAAATTATAACTAGTATTAGTAATTTTTGATGTATTTTACTTATTATGTTTTGAGTTAATTTTATTAATTATTAATTGCTTAAGATATTCCTACTATCTTGTATTTTAAATTTTCTCATTACCTTGTGTTTTAAAATGTATACCGAGTTTTATATAGGTCTTTACTAGTTAGGGTTTGGTAATGTTGATAGATTCTTGAGTAAAAGTTCTATTAGCTCTCCTCCTTTCTTTGACATCTCCTACCCTCTTTTCTTATGCTTGCTATGGCCCTATTTCATCTTCATTCTTGTAATTAATTTGAATTTTTGTAAAATATATAGAGTGGTTGCTATTACTGCCTTCCTTTCTCTTGGAAATTATCCTTTATTTTTGTTTAGTTGCTCCAGTATTTTAACTTTTGTATTTCTTTCTAAATCTGCCAAGGATGCATTTTAATGTATGATCTATATTTTTTCCCCATCTTGACAGTCACGACCCTTTGGAGTGTCTCTCCTCATTGCAGGCCATGATGAGAATGGACCTAGTTTGTGAGTACACATATTCTTCATTTTACTGTGCAATGGCTACTTGTGACATTTACTACAATATTATGGTTGTCACTGATTGTTTATCTCATTTTAATGGTGGTAGAATGCAGTTTATATATGTTTATGCATGGATTTGTGAAGAATAATTATTTTTAGATCACTTTAGTACAAATTGTTTGCCTATAAGGTCCTTCAATTACATGCTTTTGCTAGAATCAGGGCAATGGGAATAACAGTAGGTAAATTATTTATTAGAACAAGTCAGAATCTAACATCTTATACGAAGACTTGGAGAATAGTCTGAATTTCATAAAATATTCATGGCCTATCTTCATACAACCACACTTTAATAGACTTATTAAGTTGTTACTGGTCTTATTGGTGCCAATTCCTTTCTGAAGTCTTTCATTTTGTGGATCTTTAGCTGACTCAAAGGCTTCTGATATGCAGATATTATACTGATCCGTCAGGAACATTTTGGCATTGCAACGCTAAAGCTATTGGTTCAGGCTCAGAAGGAGCAGACAGTTCTCTGCAAGAACAATACAACAAGGTATACATGTTCTGACGGTGGGGTTGTTTCTACATAAATTATTACTGTCTGTGACAATAAAATTTGATTTGCAGAGATGATGATAAATGTAAGGAGTAAAAAAAAAAAAAAAGATGCGGGGACATTATGCTTATTCTTTCTGGGTTGATTGAAATTGGAGGGATTGACAATATTATTAGTGTAGCTTAGTGGCGATAGAGTAGTAAAAGTGTATTAAAATATATACTTGCGTTTTGAATGGCATTTCTGCAGTGAACCTACGGGTGAAATCATATATATTTTTTTATCTGGTATCTCAAAAGATTAAATTCTGACACATCCTTATCTTTATTTCATCTCATTCTTTAGAAGTTAAGTATATTCCTTTTCAATGTAGAGCACAAATGATACTAAATTAGCAAATTGTTATCCTGTCATTTACTTTTTTACCAAGTAAATAACACTTTATATGACTTATTATTATGGACCGTGAATTGTGCGTTTTTCATTTATCTTTGGTTCCATTAACCTGCTAGCTATTTTGTGGTCCATGCAATGTTACAAGCAGATAATTGTTTTGATATCAAAATAAAGTATCTTTTCCTCTTTTTCTATCACTTTGCATGTGCTGATTTGGCGGATTCTCTTTCCAGACGCATCCATATGGCATGAAAACTGGGTGTCCATGACATGTGTTTGTTTCGCAGGACCTAACTCTTCAAGAAGCTGAGACTATCGCTCTATCCATTCTCAAGCAAGTTATGGAAGAGAAGGTAAGGATTAATTGAATGTTAAATATTCTATTTATAGTGCTAAATGCTAATTGCTTATCTCTTCCTGGCTCATGGTATCATGATTATAATGATTTTCTGCTTTCATCATTTCTTTCGAAGTTGTCTTCTGGGATGTTCTAAGACCCGATCTACTACAGAACCTTATTATTTGGACAAAAGCGGGGGGAAATCAATTTTACCTCCTCCGAACTAAGGCTCAGTTACAACGTTGTTATAGAATCTTTAAAAATGTAACAAAATATTTCGGAAATTTAGACTAAAATAAAAATATTGAATACTGTGGTTAATTTCAAGGTGCTTTCTCCCTTGAACAGTTTTAATGAACTGGCATATCAGGTTGGGATGAAAATAAAATACAAGGCTGCCCCCTTGTGGTCAAGTGTGATTGTAGTTTGCGGAAGTGTTTTGTTATGTTTTTTAAAATTTGTTTCAATTTCGTAATTAGCTGTTAGTTTAGGAGAGTTGACATAGTTTTCCTTCTCAAAACAGAAAAATTAGAATAGTGTAATGTTTGGTGCGCAAAAAAATGTTTTTTAGTAAGGAAATGGCAATTTTAGGTGCGTTTCCAATTTCTTTTCTAAAAAATACTTTTTCACATATCAAACATTGCTTAGAAATTAACTTGTTTCCATCATATATATATATATTTCAGGTGACTCCCAATAACGTTGACATTGCTAAGGTGGCTCCAAAGTACCATCTTTATTCCCCCTCGGAGGTGGAAGCTGTGATAAGTCGCCTATGATTTCCCTTTTGCATAAGATTTGCTCTCGTGAACTTCTTTGTTTCTCCTTCATTGTGCCTTTATCTTAATCAGTCTTGCGTGGAAAGCACATAATTGGTAATTTGGCAGTATGACTTGGAGTTGTACTTGTTATGGTATTAAAATTGCATAATTTACTTGAGCTGAATGTTATCAAGTCAAACTCTCATGTAGCCATTAGCAGTAAGCCGCTAAATTCTTGGCGAATTTGAGTGGACTGGTGGACTCTTTTCGTTTAGATCTTTCCTTCTATCTAAACGCGGTTTAAAATTTTGTTTAAGTCATTTTTGTTGAGAATTGATTTTGGGTAAAACTTCGGTTTGAAACCTAGGTTTTGAATAAGCCACTGAAAATAGTTTTTAGTTTGAAACCTAGGTTATGGATTATCCAATTACTATTATACCCCTATTTTTTCTTACACCCTCTCTCCTCTCTTATTTCTCTTTTTCTCTTTCCTCTTTCTTCTCTTATCTCTTTTTTTCTCTCTCCTCTCTACACTCTCTTCTCTCTCCTATTTCTTCTCTATCATCTTTCCGCTCTCTTATTTTTAATCAAATTATATCTTTTTTGGTAATTTATCAATATAAAAAGTGATTCTGTTACTAATCATTTAAACATCTCTATTTCCAAAATCTATTATTCCCAAAATCTATTCTTCTCAAAATCTATTTTCTAAAATCTATTTTTTTCAGAACCTATTATTCAAAAGTTAATCCAAATTTGACCCTTAGATTTATGCACTGTTACAAAAGATCGCTCTGATATTGAGAAACGACGATCCCATCTGAACTTCAAGCGGAGCACCAGAGGTGTTATAGAGCAAAAAGTTTCGGATTTTGTTTGGATATTATTTATCAAAATCACGTTAGATATGTAATTATAAAAAAGTAATTAGATTTTTAAATTTTAATATCGTTAAGAATAATTTGTTAAAAAAAATTATAATACATCTTTTATCAAATGAATTTTATATTAAAAATTTAAAATTAGTAATTTTTTTATAAATTACATTTTGTTTTATTTCAGAATACTTTTCCCTATTCGAAAATTAAAATTTAGTTTAAATGTTACACAAACGTAAGAAGTTATAAAGATAAAAAAATTACTGTTGTTCAACTTGTCCCAGTTCTGGTCATACTAGGATGAGATGGATTGGCACTGAAATTTTTCAGGACGGGACATAATCGTGACATGACAAAAAAGGGATCGGGACGATATAGGGTGATCCTTGGACGTTTCTTCTTGGTATGTATTATATATATATACATATATATATTGTTTTACTACAAACATTTAGGCCAGCCTCCATTTATAAAATAAAGCTAAACCTTTTCGTGCTTTAAATAATGATCTTTGGAAAAAAGACAATAAAATATTTTATGAAATTTAAAATTTTAAAAATGTTATTTGAATTTGTAAGATAACATATTTGTATCAATATCTCCTATCAAAATTTTGAGAAAATGACTAAATTATCTTTGAGAGTGGTCCCTCTTATTGTGTATGAGATTTATAATTTTTATAATAATTTTGACTACGGTAGTAAATATATTTATTACTCTATTTAACAACTTAGTTATAAATAAATATCTTAACGAATGTGATCAAAGTTATTACAAAAGTTGTAAATCTTATTATACAGGTAATAATTGACCTAAGTAATTATTTATAACTAAGTTGTTAAATAGAGTAGTAAATATCTTAATGAAAGTGGTTAGAGTTATTACAAAATTGTCTATTATATTACATGAGTAGCAATTGACACAAGTAATTACTTATAACTAAGTTGTTAAAGAAAGTAGTAAATATCTTCACTACGGTGGTCAAAATTCTTACAAAAGTTGTCAATCTCATTACACCAATAGTAATTGACCCAACTAATTTTGCCTCCATCCATCTCCCTCCACAGCTGACATCTTCCTACTCTTCACACCATTCATCATCATCACCTGCCGACAGCCACCCATCCTCCATTATCATCCACTGACTCCATTCCCTCCAGAGCAGACTTCACCTCCACGTTTTCATCTTTTACCACCATCCCACCACTCGGCCTAAGACAGTAGCAGAAGACGACGACAGCAGCAAAGCAGCGACGCTGAGAAACAAGTCTAGGACCAGCAACAATCAGCAAGGACAAGAGACGGAGAGGAGCGAACAGCGATTGCAGTAGAGAGAGGCGAGGAACAACGATAGAAACAGAAGCACAACCGACTCCACCACACCCATTGTCCACTCCACTCTCCTTTTCTTCTCTTTCTCTCTCCTCTAAAGGAGGCTGTAATACCGAGGAAAATCCTCTATTACCACCCATGGAGGTGCCTCCTTCTCCGCTCACTACTTCGCTCCTCCTCGTTGTCGTCATACTGTCGATGCCACCCTTTTGCCTCAACTACCCTGACTCTATTGATTCTTCTCCCCGTTCCCGCAACGCTAACTCTTGGGATGACCTTTTCCCTCCCGCTACTGCCTCCTCTAAGCTCCTCCTCGTGTAGCTATGGTGGTCACATCATCCTTCCCCAGCACGTCAAGTCTCTGTCGGTGGAAGGAAGAAGGGAAGAGGGAAAAAAGAGAAGAGGGAAGAGAGAAGGAAGAGGGTTTGTCGGTGGAGAGAAGAGAGAGAAGAGGGAAGAGGGCATGAGAAAAAGGAAGAAGTTACTTTTGTATTTTCTACCAAATTTTGAAAGGACAGATTGATACTTATGACTAATCTATCCTTTGTAAAATTAGAATAACTGATTTGATATTTTATATTTCAAATGATATTTTTTGGTTTTTCCCCCTAAGCTTTTAAGTTTTAACATTTCATCTTCCTTCTCTTTTCTCTCTTGCGACACAATGAATAGGAACTAAAAAGTTAGTGGCAAGTGGCACTTCCTTATCCCTTTCTCATTATCATTGCAGTCGCCTCAAATCTTCATTCGTTCACAGCACTATCGCCTCTTACATCTCATATCGCTGTCTCCTTTCAGATCTCTGTCCACTACTCCCTCTCGTCTCAATCTCCCTAGTCATTCTTTCTTCTTTCATAGTCTCTCTTCTTTCATTGTTAGATTTCGATTGTTGTATATTTTGATGTAATGTAGTTAAAATCTTATTTGAATATAGTTTTCTTATCTTCAAAATTGAGTTGGAATTTGGTCTCAAGCTCTTTGTTAATAAGGTTTCCCCAATCTGTCCCATCTCATTTGGGACATGAGACACGTTGAGGACGGGACGAGAATACTCCCGTCCTGTCTTATGTCATTAAAAGATATAAAATTTAGATAATATTATTTAGTCCTGACACGTGAACAACCTTAATAAATAAAAACGTTGGTAAAAATAGTTAAAAAGATATAAAATCTAGATAATAATGATGTATATTAAAAATATAAATAACATTTGAATTTATAATTTATTATCCTTGTACATATTAAAAAGGAAAAAAGATCAGAAAAGACCATATGAATTTCAAAATACTAAAAAGAATATCTGAATATATAAAAAGACAGATTGGGCACAAGTCTTAATCCGTCCTTTCAAAATTTGGTGGGGATGAAAGGCGAAGTTGCCTCTAGAAGCACAAGTAATTGTTATGATAATTTACTACTCTTGTAATGAGATTTTTGACTTGAGTAATGATTTTGACCACTTTTGCTAAGACATTTACTACTCTCTGTAACAGCTTAGTTGTAAGTAATTGCTTTAGTTATTTATTACTTCTGCAATGGAATTTACCATTTGAACAATGATTTTTCCCATCTTTGCTACACTTGAGCAATAATTTTGTTCACCTTTACTAAGACAATTGATCATTTGAGTAATAATTTTGATCATTTTCACTAAGACATTTACTATTCTCTGTAACAACTCATTTGCAAAAAATTATTTAGGTCAATTACTACTCCTGCAATAGGATTTACAACTTTTGTTATAATTTTTACCACATTCAATATGATATTTACTACTATCTGTAACAACTCATTTGCAAGTAATTATTTGGATTAATTACTATTAGTATAATATAATTTACAACTTTTGTTATAATTTTTATCACATTTGTTAAGACATTTACTACTCTATTTAATAAATTACTTGCAGTTAATTAATCATTTACTACTCATACAATAGGATTGACAACTTCTTTAATAATTTTTATCAATAGACTATAGCAACCATCTGACCCTCCTCTTTACTATTCATATTCATCGTCATCCAGCGACCTCACCTATACACTCACGAATACCAACCCCTCATTACTTTCCCTCATCTCGCCACTATCTTGCTCACCCTCGCCCTTTTTCAATCATCTTTGGCGACTTCAGTACTCTATTTCCCTTCTTCTATCTCTTTCCACAACCACTCTCTCCCTCTCTTTTGAAGATGAGGAAGACAAATTTATAGTAACGACAACAGAAACTCTTATATGCACATTGACAATAGATGGATAAAATAAAGAGAGAAAAGAGGAGAAAAGGAAGACAACTTTTTATTTTTCCTAAAAATTTAAAAAAGACATTGAGATTTATGTTCAATTTATCATTTATATACTCTTTTTGGCATTTTGAAATATAAGTCTTTTCTAGTCTTTTTTCCTATTAAAAATATGAAAACTGATTTTATTTTAATTTTTTTAATCTTTGCAAATTGAATTATTTCATAACATTTCAATTTAAAATCTAATTAACGTGCATAAAATTATTTTACAATTTTTTACTCCATGCTCCTAGGTACTCCTCTCTCCTCTCTCTCCTATTTTCCACCATTCCACTCACCATCTCTCCAATATGCTTCTTACCAATCCGTCGAAGAAACGTTGCAAAGGATCAACTCCAATAGATTTGAGAGTTTCAATTTTAGGAGGATGGGCGAAAGCATTGTGGCGAATAGGATCAGGTAGGATATGCTGGTTGGGGTTCTTATCCTGAACGCGTGCTACTTTACTAAAGGAAGATCCCTTTTAAGTTCTGCTCGGTCTCCTCCGCCACGTGCTCCGGCTCCACCACCTCCGGCAACGTCTCCCTCCTTTGCTTCTTCACCATCACCGTTGGCGAAGTCCTCAGCTGAAGCCACGCCATGTGCAGCCCAAGCCCCATCGACAACGCTATATCATCCCCACCGCTATGTACATCGGCACATAGTCCCCCTTCGTCGGCGCCTTCCGTTCCTGTTGCTGGTGCTTATGAGCGTACCATAATCAGCCGCCGGAGTGTATGATTTTGTCTTCGGTGTTGTTGACTTCGTTAACTTTCGAATTCCCCTGTTCAGCAGTGCTTTTCCCAAACCCATCTGCATCAAAAGACACAAAATATGAGATGTTAAAGGAAAACAAGATTGCAGAATATAAGAGTGAGAACTTAAGAAATGGTGGAACAAAGGAGACAGGAGAGGATGAGCATTCTAGTCTTTTAACCTAAAACTTTAAAATAACATAATAAATCCTCATACCTTTATGTCATTTATAAATGTTAGTCATAATTTGAGTTTTCCTATCAGTCATAATGTGAGTTTTCCTATTAGTCATAATTTGAGTTTTCCTATTTTCTCAACTCTTTTTAGGCCATTTATGAATGTTAGTTATTGAGAACAATCTGAACTATACAAAGAAACCTGTACTACAGAGGTACTCAGTTCATAATATACTTCAGTTCTACACTTCTCAGATCTTTGGCAAGCTGAAAGCAATCCGTGAAAATAAGGACCCAAAAAAGGGTTAAGATGCAAATTTGATCAAGAAATTTTTTTGAATTCAAGGTTTTCCCGGAAGTATTAAAATAGAACAATGTTGCCCCTTACTATTAAAACTGTGAAGGGTCAATGCCAAATTTTTAACGGTCAACGACAGTTTTTTAACGGGATGGGGTATATTGCTATGTTTTGAAACTTTCGACATGACACTAAATTCAAAAGAACTTCCAGGGTAACATTGCTCCTGAGTAAAAACTTCTAAAATAAATTTGTACCGTAACTCACCCAAAAAATAGCTAAGTGAACACAACCTAACAACTACAGAAAATCTCTCCTGACCTTCTCAACCACCCAAACTATAAGACCCAAAAACAGCCAAAAATAATTAAGAATAAAAGGAGAAATACACTCCTCCTCCATATCTAATTAGTTTCTAAATCAAAAATAAATATGATGAAATATAAGAATTAATATATTTTGAGAAAACCTTATATGGAAGATTTTATTCTACAAAGAAATGAATTTACTTTTGTTATTTTTTTATTAGCAAGTTGTAAGTTTTCTTATTGATTAAGGAAACCTTTAGACTAGTTAGGAATAGATTTACTTTTGCAAGTAACCTTTAGAGTAGTTGGGAGTAGATTTACTTCTGCAAGTGGTTTTATTTCTACAAGTAGGCTCACTTCTTGGTTAAGAAAACTACTTCCATAAATAGCCTAAGGTAGTCTCTTATGTGGACATATATATTTTTGGATGAATGGATATTTTGAAGTCTTGTAATGTCTCCCCCTCCTTCATTGGTTTCTCTCTCATTTCCCCCTCAAATTTCTGTTCTGTTTCCCTTTCCCCTCCTATGTTTCTACATCTCTTTCCCCTAAACCTCCTCTTTGCATTAGAACTAGTGTGTGTGTGCGCGCTGCATCAAATAAATTTAATCTACCACACAATTGAAATTACATGAAGATGTCAAGTGGACTAAGTTCCACATTTTTTATTTATGTTCCGTCTAAAAGTTACAATTTACCTTGAAGGTCTATCTATTCTGAATAGCAGCACGATCTACATGCGTTCCACCGTATTCATTGAATGTATTGAGTTCAAGGACATTGAAATGCCTCTCCAATTCAATTAATTGACTGGTCAAATCCTGAAATAAGATAGACATCACAGAAATCCTTTATCTGTAAATATTACATATACCACCTGATTCAGACTCAGTATATGCTGCTGCTTCAACTCAAGTTCTGAATTCAACTTCTGCCGATTCCACAGGTCCCAATATTGGCTATCAGAAGCTTGCTTAAAAATCCCTTCCTTGTATATCTTCCTTGCCACAACTGTCATGTGATAAGATCAACTTTATGACTAGAATAGAAAAGATACAAAATATGAAAAGTATGAACTCGGTTGTCATAGGCACAGGAAGGTACTATTCAACTTAAACAACACTTACTCTCTTCTTTTAAAACTAAAGAATTGAGAAAAATCAAATGTCCTAGGAATTGAAGTGGCCCAATCTTGTACTGAGGTTGCTATATCTCAAGTAAATATGCTCAACATATTCAGCGAGATAGATATGTGTAGAGTTTCTGGGCCTGAATAATACTATGCTTTTATTCATTGGTACTTCTGAATTTATAGAATACAATTAGATAAAAGATAATAATAATAATATCCTAAGATATCTTAATCATATCTAAATTAATCATTCTAATATCTCTCCTATTATCTTAACTGTTTACAACAATCAATTATTTTCATAATTACCACACTCCCCTTCAAGTTGAATCATAAATACTGATCATGTCTAACTTGCCTACAAAGCGTTCGAACACATTTTCTGGTAGTCCTTTAGTAAGGATGTCAGCCACTTGTAACTTGGTGAGAACATATGACAGGCTAATGATTCCATCTTCAACTTTTTCTCTAATAAAATGTTTGTCCACATCAACATGCTTGGTCCTACTATATTGAACAGGATTCAGGGCCATACTCAACGCTGCTTTATTATCACAGTAGAATTTCAGTGGAGAATCAAACTGAAAATAGGCCTCTCCTGCTAGTCTTTTTAACCATAGCCCTTCCATAATACCTTGAAATAGGGCTCTTAATTCGGATTCTGCACTACTCTTGGCAACAACTCTCTACTTTTAACTTTTCCAGGTCACTAGATTACCCCATACAAAGGTGCAATAGCTAGACGTAGACCTGCTGTTATCCTGATCTCTTGCCCAATCTGCATCTATAAAAATTTCAAAATCTCTGATATTATTCTTTTTAAAGAACAATCCCTTACCAGGTGTACCTTTAAGATCCCTTAGAATTTTATAAGTTGCATCTAGATGCTTCTTCTTGGGAGCACGCATGTGTTGACTGGCTACACTTACTACAAAAGCAATATCTGGCCTAGTATGCAAAAGATATATGAGCTTACCAACTAGTTGTTGATATTGGCCTTTATCTGTTGCTGCCTCATTGCCTCTTGTTTTTTTTTCGTGAGCTGCTTCCTTTTGTTTCTTTGCTGGTTTATTTTTTGTACAAACAGGTACTTTGCTTGGCCGACACCTAAGCATTCCTGTTTCCTTGAGGAGATCCAGTATATACTTCCTTTGAGAAACATGGATCCCTTTCTGAGACCTTGCTACTTCCATACCTAGGAAATACTTCAGTTTTCCAAAATCTTTTACTTCAAACTGCTTATTGAGTGCCATTTTAATTCTCTCAATCTCCTTGATTTTATTCCCTGTGAGAATAATATCATCCACATATACAATGAGGATAGTTATCAAATCACCCCCTTTTAATACAAACATGGTATGATCTGACAAGCTTTGTTTGTAGCCTTCAGCTTTGAGTACTGTAGAGAATCTGTCAAATCAAGCTCGTGGTTATTGCTTTAAGCCATAAATTGATTTTTTTAGTTTACATACTTGACAATTTTCCCCTTTATCAAATCTAGGTAGGATACTCTGTAGACCTCTTCCCTTAATTCACCATTAAGGAACGTATTTTTAATGTCAAGTTGTTGGAGTGGCCAGTCAAGATTAGCAGTAATGGAGAGTAAGACCCTAATGGTATTTAACTTAGCAACAAGGGTAAACATTTCATTGTAGTCAATTCTATAAGTCTGGGGGAATCCCTTGGCGACTAACCTTGCCTTATACTTATTTAATGAACCATCAATATTAAATTTTGGTGTAAACACCCATTTGCATCCCAGGGGTTTGGTTTCTTTTGGTAGTGTGGTGAACTCCTATGTCTCATTCTTTTCTAGTGCTCTAATTTCTTTTATTACTGCATTTTTCAATTCTGGACTCTCAAGAGCTTCATATACGGTTTTTGGGACTTGAATCTGATCAAGATTAGTAGCAAAGCAGTAATGCTTCTCAGAGAGAGTGGAGTAAGAAACATACTTCTGAATAGGATGCTTGGTACATGCTCGAGGTTTCTTTCTTAATGCAATAGGAAGTTCTTCCTCTCTTGATTCTATTGCCCGAGCATCCTTATCAGCATTCACAGGATCTTCCACCGGTGCTGAGATTACAACATCCTCAAGTATGCTGGACCCAACTACCGGCTTGAAAACATCCCAGAGGAAGTACGAGTGGATACCACAGCCGTAAATTTGGACGAAGAATCTTTTGAATGCCAGTTGGCCATGGAGCGTCGATGGGGGAATGATCGGCCGACTTGGGATGAGTAAGCAGAACTCCTGAAAAGGACCTTTGGACCACCGTACGAAAGGCCAATGTTGGAATTGACCCATTTGCGTTAGACAGGAATGTTGAGGGAGTTTAACGTTAAATTTGATACGCTCGCGACAAGACTGGATTTGCCAGAGGCTACCTTGTAGATATATATGTCGGGGTGTTAAAAGAGGAAATTGCCGATTCTATGATGATGTTTAACCCCCAAACTCTGGAGGAGGCTAGACGGCTGGCACGGGTGCAGGAAATTGTGATAAATCATCGTTTGAGCAAGAACGTCGCCGAAAGAGCAGGGAAGGCAGCGGCGACTGGAAATTCTTATAAGAACACCCTCTTGAATGGAAGGACAACCCAACGTAGTAATTCGACTCTCTTACTAATTAAAGATTTGGCGCCAGTGCCTAAGAATCCAATAAGGTATGTGCGCCCTCTTAAAATGTTGACAGCCGAGAAGGAAGCCGAGCATCGGGTAAAGAATTTGTGTTTATATTGTCATGAGCCATTCTCGCGTAACCATCGCTACCTTCAAAGACAAAAGATGCAGTTGCACTTTACGGCTTTTGAAGAAGACAGTACCAAGGCGGAGATACCGGGCTTGACTGTGAGGACGATGGCGAATCAATTCCAGTAATCTCACTGCACGCTATTCAGGGTGGAGAGACTCCCGAGACCATGAAGGTAGCTAGGAATGTGAGGAAACTAAGCATCTATGTTTTAATAGACACAGGTAGCACGCATAATTTTCTCGACTTCAATCTGACGAGGAGGTTGGGCTGGCAAGAACAAAGTACCGAGTGCTCCTCTGTACAAATCGCTGGGGGGCGTAGTTTGCAGGTTCATGGTATTTGGAAGAATTTCAGATGGCTAATGCAGGGTTTGGAGTTTGAATCTGCGTTTAGGATTTTTGATTTACACACATATAACATGGTCTTGGGGCTGGAGTGGTTGAAGCCCCTTAAAAATGTCTACTGGGAATATGACAAGATGGCCATGCATTTTTGGTACAGAGAGGGTCTGTGTAAGTTGCAAGCAGTAAGGCCTACGACTATGGAAGTAGTACCAACCTCTAGGCTAAGTCTTCACTGTGGTAATGATCAACAAAGGTTTTTGGTACAGCTCCCATAACCCCCGAAGGAAACTGAATTTCAATGTCTTGCAATTCAATCTGAAATGGTTGCCGTTCCAGAGGAAGTGCAAGAAGTTTTGATTGAGCTTGGGGATGTATTTGAGGAACCCCAGGGCTTGCCACCATTGAGGTCTGGTCACAATCATCCCATTGTTCCCCAAGAAGGAACAAATCCAATAAATCTTAAGCCCTATCGCTATCCTGCTATGCAAAAGGATGTTATTGAGCAGCAGATCAAGGGTCTATTACAGAATGGGGTACTTCAAGAAAGTTCCTCACCTTTCTATGCTATTGTTCTGGTAAAGAAGAAGGATGGATCTTAGAGAACGTGTATCAATTATAGAGAATTGAACAAGCATACAGTTAAGAATTAGTACCCAATCCCTTTGGTTGAAGACTTACTGGATGAGTTACATTCAACTAAATGGTTTACCAAGTTGGATTTGAGGGCTGGTTACCATCAAATCAAAATGGTCCCTGCAGATTGTCACAAGACTGCATCCAAGACCCATTCGGGTCATTATGAGTGGCTGGTCATGCCTTTTGGCCCGACCAATGCTCCAGCTACATTCCAAGGAGCCATGAATGACATCTTTAGGCCTTTCCTTCGACAATTTGTACTAATTTTTTTATTCTATTCTCATATATAGCTCTTCGATGGCAGAGCGTGTAACTCACTTGGAGGCTGTGTTAAGAATTTTGCGTGATCACCACTACTTTGTCAAAAGGAGTAAGTGCACTTTTGCTTTTTTGAATGTTGAGTATCTGGGTCATATTATATTAGCAGGGAAAGTGTCGACAGACCCCAAGAAAATCCAAGCTGTTTTGGAATGGACAGAACCGACAAATGTGAAGCAATTGAGGGCATTTTTGGGTCTGGCTCATTATTACAGGAGATTCATCAAGGGGTTTGGGGAGTTAGCTAGGCCATTGACTCTCCTTACATGTAAAGGCAGCTTCCTTTAGTCTGAAAAAGCCAGTGTAGCTTTCCAAAGGTTGAAGGACACACTGGTTTCAGCTCCAGTATTGGGCCTACCTGATTTTTCCAAGGTGTTTGTGGTTGAGGTGGACGCATGTGGGGCAGGGGTGGGGGTGTCCTTATGCAAGAAGGGCAACCACTTGCTTTTTTCAGCAAGGCATTAGCTCCACAACACATTAAACTTTCAATATATGAGAAGGAACTGTTAGTAGTGGTTTTGGCAGTGGAGAATTGGCATCAGTATTTGGAACGAGCACATTTCGTCATAATGACAAATCAGCAAAGCCTCAAGTTTCTGCTAGGACAGAAGCTTAAGACGCCCTTTCAAATGTATTGGATGGCTAAGCTCATGGGATATGATTATGAGATTCAGTACAAGAAGGGTAGTGATAATTCTGCAGCTGATGCTCTTTCCATATTACATGGGTTATAGATTTTGCAAATGGCTCTTGACACTGCTTCCCTAGAACTTTTGAACTTAATAAAGGAATCTTGGGAGGCTGATCCTGCAGTGGCAGTGATTTTATCAGATATTAAGCAGCAAGTAGGTGGTTCCTTAGGAAGGTTTTCATGGGATAGGACTGTTTTGCGAAGAGACAGCAAGATTGTAGTGGGGGATGTTGTTGGAACTCGACAGAAAATTCTTGAATGGCTTCATTCTAGTGCTCAAGGGGGCCACTCAGGAATAAATGCCACTTATCAAAAGGTTCACAGTTTGTTTTGGTGGAGGAATCTTCACAAGGAAGTTGAAGATTATGTAAAAGGCTATGATACTTATGCTAGGTGTAAATATGAAACAATAGCTTCTCCAGGTTCGTTACAACCATTGCCAATTCCAAGCAAGGTTTAGGAGAGCATATCAATGGATTTCATAGAAGGTCTTCCTAGATCTAATGGGAAAGAGGTAATTTGGGTGATAGTTGATCAAATGAGTAACTATGGCCATTTTATCAGCTTATCTCATCCATTTACAGCTTCTTCTCTTGCTCAAATTTTTCTTGACCAAGTATATAAGCTTCATGGAGCACCATTAGAAATTATCAGTGATCGAGATCCTGTGTTCATTAGTAATTTCTGGAAGGAGTTTCTCAGGGTTATAAAAATTGAACAGAGGCTGTCTCCAGCTTATCATTCTCAAAGTGATGGACAAAATGAAGTTTTAAATCGTTGCTTGGAGTCTTGCTTGAGGTGTATGTGTTGGGAAAATCCTAAAGAATGGAATCAGTGGGTGCCTTTGGCTGAATGGTGGTATAATACTTCTTTTCACACTTCTACTAAGGCAACCCCATATGAGCTACTGTATGGCCAAAAACCTCCTGTTTATTCTCCCTATATTCCTATAACTGTTGTCATTGAAGTTGTGGATAGGAGTTTCATCGCAAGGGAAAGAATGCTAGCTGTATTAAAACACCATTTACATAAATCGGTGAACACAATGAAGTAGAGGGCAGATGCTAGAAGGTCAGATCGTGAATTTCAAATAGGTCAATAGGTTTTTCTTAAGCTCCAACCCCATAGACAGGTTTATGTAGCAACTAAAAGCACTCAAAAACTAGCTCCTCGGTTCTATGGTATTTACAAAGTAATAGAGAAGATAGGACCAGTAGCTTACAAGTTAGAGCTGCCACCTTAGTTCAGAATTCACCCTACATTTCATGTGTCTTTGTTGAAGCTGTGTCCAGATCCTCGTGTTAAACAAAGACACCCCCTATTGATTACCCTACTGTTCCTAACTCTCAATACCCTGAGAAAGTATTGGCCAATCGAGTTGGGAGGAGGAAAAAGCGAATTATTACTGAAGTATTGGTGCAATGGAAGGGATACCCTGAATAGGAAGTTTCTTGAATCTCTCTCTACAAGTTACAACAGCTATTCCCTGAATTTCAGATTTCTAACCCTTGAGGACAGGGTTTTTTTTTTTGGGGGGGGGGGGGAGTATTGTTATAAAAAATATAGTTACTAATAGTTACTATTGACAGTTACTGTTAGGATCCCTAGAATACTATTAGGATATTATAAACAGTATTATAAAATAGTACCCTATAAATAGCATAAGGTAGCACAGATGAAAAACGTGGAATAAGATTGCATTGACTATTCTTTCATTTCCTTTTCCGTAAACCTACTACTCTTTCTCTTTCCTCTTTCCCTTCACCCTCCTTGATTCCTCTTCTGATCCTATCTTTTCTTTCCTATTCTTTCTATTCTTTTTTTCCTATGTTTATCATTTCTGACTAAACTACATACCATCCATCTCATCTTATGTTCCTAAAAAGGTAAGAGAAAACATTGCATAGCAATGGACAAACGTTTAGTAATGCATAGATTGTTGAAAAATGCTCTTATGGCATAAGGTTGGCCAATCAAATACTTTTTGAGCTAGTGGTAGGATGTTTTGGCAAGTATGAGGAGGATACAATAGGGTTCTAGTAGCAATTAAAGCCATTAACAAGCAAGGCAGCGAAAAGGCAACAAAGACAAATGGAAAAATTGATCAAAGAACAAAGGTAGCACAAGGCTCTAATACCATGACATAATAGTGATATGAACAATATTCTCTGACGATTTACAATGAAGCGATTACATAGTACAGACACAAATGAGAGGAAGCAATTGTAGGAGCTATTCTATAAAAATTAAGTATTAAGTAAATGTAGATGTAAATATCTACAATTAATGTAGGGATTATAACCCCTTGATCCTAAAGAAGAAATAGTTACAAAGAATATTTCATAATTAATTACAGTAATTGCACAATACACTAAAAGCATTGTCTTCCCTCCTAATGAAGACAATACAAACCAAGAAAAAAGTAATCGTAGATGTCAATATATGAAGCAAATTGAAAAGAAAACTTCCATAATAATAGACTATCAACAATCAATTGACACTCAACCCCTTGAAATCAATAAATGCAAAATATAAATCATTGCTAATACAAGGGGAACGCTAGAATTACAAGTTTAAAAACTAAAATAAGCATACCAGCATCAACATTGTCCATCACCTCTTTAAGAGGAAAATCAACTTCTCCATAATATAGTTTCCCCACATTCGAAAGAACAATAAAAGATTTTTCTGATGTTTTCCAATGCATATCTTTAACATAGCTCAGGTTGATGGAACAGGAAAAAGACTGCTTTACATCCTGAAAATTGACAAGATGAAGGGAAGGAAAACCCACAGAAACTGGTGACCTTATATACTAATTTAAACAACTACCATCACTGATAATATGGATCATCTTTGGGAGAAAGAACTGAAATTTTATTATAGACATATATACATCACAAGGATGAAGGATGAGATACAAACGATGCACTAACACCAAAGTATCTTAGTATTGGTTTAATTTTGGCTTCTTGGTAGATTATAATAACCCATAGGCCTAATAGATCAACATATTTAAGAATACTTGATTTAGTGAATTGTTCGTTTATTTAATGCATTCAGATCTAGGGATAATTTACTAATTTACATGTTTCCAAATCTTTGGCTTGAATTGAGCTTCAATTTATCTTATGCAAGTGTTACTGGGTCTTACAATACACTTAAGGGTTGATGTGGAGATTTCGTCCACTATGTTTCCAAGATTTTGGCTAAACAAAAGGTATAACCCCATATAATATGTTGTTTATGCACTAATTCAGAATACTTGACAGGAGGAAAAAGTCATATTTTTCAAAGGTTTCTTCTTGTCTTTATCTTCATACGCCCTAAGGTAACGGATTTTATCAAGAGCTTCATTGTGGTGTTAAAATAACAGGTTGTCCTAAAGGGAAAATGATTTTGTTTGGAGCTACAATGTGGTGCTCATAAAACAGGTTGTCTAAGGGAGCCTCTGTTAGATATGCAAAGAGAATGGGAAGCTTTACTGTAAATTGATTTTTTTTCTCTTCCAAGGTGCGGACTCAATCCTTCACATTTGTATTATTCTTTCTTAGTAAAATAATTTATTACCTTATCAAAGAAAGAAAGAAAAAATCAAGGTTCTAGTGGTAGTAGAGTCTTCACCCTTGAAGGATGTGGATCTTGTTGGCCATTGCATGAACCAATGTCATCGGCCCAGTTAACTTATTTAGTTCTTCAATTATCTTCTATTCATATATTTAGAGATTTAATATATTGACTTTATTTGTTCTTATTTGCTCCATAGTTACTAGAATTCATTAGTGGTCTGCAGCTCCTATTCCTTTATACTTCTGTTCATTGGTTCAGTGAAATGGCAAACAGCATGATTATACTTGCTAGGCGAAAAATATACCATAAACCAGCTTAAAAGAGACAAGGACTACCTAACAAAGTAGAAAGCAGTATCTATATACGGAAGAAGCATTACCTTATTTAGAAGGTTATCAACAGAGAAAAATCGTATATCACCAGAAACTGACGCTTGCCACAGTGGAGTTGTCCGTACTTAGAGCCAATACGTGAACCTTCCCAATAGAAACAGGAGCAAGACTCAGCTTCTGTATTGGAGAACCATTGCCCTTCTCCTTGACGTCATTGGTCCTTGCAACGAAGAAACCTAAAAACCCAAGTTGAGTGGATGACAGGGTGGGTTTGACTATAAAAAATTTATAGCCCCAACAAAAAAACACAAAAAGCATATCAACCTGAGGATTGAGCGACAAAAATGAGGCCCAAGCGTTCAGAGACAGGAAGAGGCGTACATGTAAGGGTTTCAAGATCAAAATTGAAGTCATTGGCCATCAATGGAACGGACCTATCTTCACAAAGAAGTAGCCAGTGATACCGACGTGCTCTACTTCGAGCTCATCATCTAGGTCGATCTTGATCGGACAATCGGACGGATTTGAAGAACCCATGATACAAGAAGCCTACCTTAAACCGTAAACCCCCAGAACTAAGCTACCTGATTTAACTGAGACAAGAAAACGGTGAACTGAGAAAGCAAAAATTATAAGGGGTAGAAGATTATTATTTATTTATTCAGCAAAGTCAACAAAAATTGGGGTTGTAGATGGAAAGGCGACGAACGGACGAACCTGGACAACAAGGCAGAAGTTCGTAAAGAGAAGCTTGAAGAGACGACGGCGGAGGGCGAGAAGCTCCACTGTAGGAGCACGAGAAGCACATGAAGTAGAGGCAACGTGCGAGAAGCTTGAGCTGGAGCACGAAGGCGAAGCAGTAACAAGAAGGAGAAGGGTAACGGTTGGCAGCGGCGAGACGGAGAAGTGACTTGAGAGGCTCAGACAGTTTATCTTGCCTCCCTTTCAAAAACCCCCAACCATACAGGACTACACTAAGCAGAGATTAGAGTGGCGCCATGTTTGAGACCTGAGAGAGGCAAAGCGTCGACGTTCGAGAGCGGCACAGGGCGTCTGATGCGCCAAATCACAGCCGTCCACTTCATCCAACTTTTAGGCTAATTATGACATTTAGGAGGGGTGGAATTTTTTTTTTAAATTTTCCCTCCCTCCAACTTTACTCCCCCTCTAAAAATTTAGAAGAAAAATATAATATTATTATTTTATAATATTAATATATTCATAATTTTTTTAATATCTTAATATCACCCCTATATTATATTTTATTAAAATATTCTATAAAATAATATAAGAGAATTTTGTTTATATAAAAGTATTTTTTCTCTCCTCTTTTCTTGAACCAAACAAGATAATATAAAAATCTCTTTCCTCTCCTTCCTTAATATTAATCCAAATAAGGTAATAATAAAATCTCTTTTCTTCCTTTCCTTTCCCTCTATTAAAATCTCTCCCCTTCACTTCCTTCCGTTGAGCCAAACACACCCTTAAAGTTATGTTTGGTTCAACGGATATGTTAGGTTAATTTAAAATAGAGTAGATGATATAAATAGAAAAAAAATAAGATATTTTTTATTTGATTCAAGAGGAGAGGAGAGGAGAGTTTATTATAAATTGATAAATATATCCTTATTATTTTGTTTAAATTTCTTCTTTATTATTTTGCCATTCTCCTTCCCCAACTAAAACGGATTTGTCTCCTTTAGATGAGACATAGAGACAATAGAATGTCACAATTCAAAGTCTAAATACCTAGAGTAACCGATCAAGCTCCCCCATAATAAATCCAAAAGACAACAAAGAGAAATTGAACGTTTAAATAAAAAAAAAACAAAAAATTTCACAAATAAGAGGAACAAAACATCATTGTGAGCACGAAGAGATTAATACTGAGGAGAAGAGAGTGAAAAGATTGCGTAGAAGAAGACCCCTTTTGACAAAGGGCCTCCAATTCGAACTAAAGCTTCCAAGTCCCTTTAAATTTGTTCCATAGAGAGAGATGGGAAGAGAGATAGAGGTGAGGGAGAGGCCAGCCGTTGGTGTTGCTATGAGGCGAAGGTATTACTGAATATTAAAAAATTATCATGGGCAATTTTGTTACAAAATGAGCAAAGTTTCTCACCCCTCCAAAAACTCACGATTTTGGAGGGGTGATAGAGTAGGGGAGGAGAGTAGAAAAAGATAAAAAATTTTCTCTCCCCTATATTTTTTGAACCAAAAACTCATTTCACCTCCCCTCCTCTACTTCTTCTCTAAAAACCCCCAACCAAATAATGGCTAAATCTTTCTTGCATTTGCTCCTATCGCCGGTTTTAATGGCTTAAGGGAATAAAGGCAATAACATGCATCTTTGTGCGTTCATATATATATATTAGATGTTAGTAGGGACGAAAACAGGCCAAACGGCCTGTCAGAGGCCTCTAACCTGGCCTGTATTTAGCCTAACCTGACCTGACCTGTTGTAAAAAATACAAGGCTAAGGACTATATAAAAGCTTATTTTCTTTATAAGGCCAGACTCAGGCTCATTAAGAAGCCTGTTAGGCCTGTCAGGCGATCTGTGCCTGTTATTCAAAATAGATTTAGTATGAAAGTGTAATAGGTGGGTGTCGAACCTACCACCTATTAAACATAATACAACAATCAGACTATGAGACTAACACAAATTGTTATAAATTTTATTCTTATTTTTTTATAACAATAATTATATAATGAATTTTGAATGTTAATCCAACCCTAAATGACAATCCATCATATCCCATTCTCTTAGATTTAGTCTTCACTCTAGCATTGCTGTTTTCGCTGCTGGTAACATATCACATTTTCTTTTCCCTTTCAATATTATTCACTTATTCACTTTTCACCTTCGATATTATTCGACGCTCAAATCCTTTTATTGTTGATGTAATTCGATATTGCTGCTTATATAAATTGGTTTTCTATAATTTTCCTTGCATTTTTTGATTATAAGAAGAAATCAAAGGTACAAATTTTGTATTGTACAAATAATACAATTTCTTTTAGTTATTATTTATTCAATTGTTTTATGATCTAATAATATATATTTGATTTCTTCTTTTCAAGGTGTTCGCGCAAGAGGAAGAAATTACGTTAAAGATTTCATGATGTGTGGCCAATAGTTTTACTTTGATTTGGCTTAGATTGTTGCACTTATATTCTTGTAATGACAATTGTTCTATTTGTTTGCTATTGTCTTGATGGTTGATTATATATTAATTAATTTTAGACTGATTAATATTATGAAAAGTTTATTTGTAATTTTTTAAAATGCAATCTATATAAAAGCCTGTTAGGGGGCCTGTTAGGGTGCTTATTACGAAGGCCTGTTAGTATAATTATAAAACATGGTCTTTTAACAGGCTTTAGGCCAGGCTTAGGCTAAAAAATTAGCCTATAACAGGATACAAGCCGGCTAGATTGTCACTTAATAGGCTTGGCCTGTTAAGGCCAAAGCTTGACCTGTTTCCATCCCTAGATGCTAGCTATCGAACTCGTGCCTCATAGTTGAAAAGCATGGCAGTAAACTACGAAGGCACGGGGGTAGCTAGCTATATATATATATATATCTCGTATTTAGACGTAATAATTATGAAACTTGCATAAAACTATATCATGATTTGAAATATTTTTCTTGTATTAAATTTCATTTTTATTTTTTAGAATAATTTAATGAGCATAGGTTCTCTTATTAACTCTTGAAACCCATGAAATACTTCATTTTCATTCTCATTTTTAACTCCGTCAAAAGTATATTTTGCATTCACACGGATTCAAAATCAACACCTCATGCGTTAGCGGTTAAAATCTCTTCTACTAGAATGCTAGGAAGGACAGCAATCACGAATCTTAAAATTATGATACATGATAATAGGATCTGGTTAATGTTATAAAAAAATATCTTCCGCTAGGACTAACATTAGTAAACAAGATGTTTATTTAAGTCCTAAATATTAGACTCATAAATTAAATATTTAATTACTCATTCATATCCTTAATATAAGAACTAGATAATTAATTTACGGATATTAAAAAGGGGTTAAAAGATATTTTTGCCCTGGAAGTATTACAAAATAACACTCTTTGGAAAGGTTGAAATGTTACTTTCCAAATAAATTAGAAGCATTCAAAATAAAATCATTTGACCCTCGAAAACACAGAAATCTGAAGACTGCTCAAAAGTGAGTGTTGAAGTGCTGGTGACTTAACTAACAAAATTCATACATAGCATGCAAGAGATCCAAAAATTATGAAATAAAACTATTTGGGGTTGAAATGTTTGCTTTCCAAATAAATTAGACGCACTCAAAAATAAAATCATTTGACCCTAAAAAACATATAAATCCCATAACTACTAAAAAATGTGAGTTGCTGTGCCGGTGATCTAACTTGAAAAATCCA